>CP139761.1:23672500-29267147 GCA_034370585.1 Fragaria x ananassa | reverse complement strand
ACCCTAAACCCTAAACCCTAAACCCTAAACCCTAAACCCTAAACCCTAAACCCTAAACCCTAAACCCTAAACCCTAAACCCTAAACCCTAAACCCTAAACCCTAAACCCTAAACCCTAAACCCTAAACCCTAAACCCTAAACCCTAAACCCTAAACCCTAAACCCTAAACCCTAAACCCTAAACCCTAAACCCTAAACCCTAAACCCTAAACCCTAAACCCTAAACCCTAAACCCTAAACCCTAAACCCTAAACCCTAAACCCTAAACCCTAAACCCTAAACCCTAAACCCTAAACCCTAAACCCTAAACCCTAAACCCTAAACCCTAAACCCTAAACCCTAAACCCTAAACCCTAAACCCTAAACCCTAAACCCTAAACCCTAAACCCTAAACCCTAAACCCTAAACCCTAAACCCTAAACCCTAAACCCTAAACCCTAAACCCTAAACCCTAAACCCTAAACCCTAAACCCTAAACCCTAAACCCTAAACCCTAAACCCTAAACCCTAAACCCTAAACCCTAAACCCTAAACCCTAAACCCTAAACCCTAAACCCTAAACCCTAAACCCTAAACCTAAACCCTAAACCCTAAACCCTAAACCCTAAACCCTAAACCCTAAACCCTAAACCCTAAACCCTAAACCCTACAACCCTAAACCCTACAACCCTAAACCCTACAACCCTAAACCCTACAACCCTAAACCCTAAACCCTAAACCCTTCTGTGGTTCAGGCACCTAAATTGGAACTCAAACCGTTTCCGGAACACTTGAAGTACAGTTTCTTGGGAGAGAATGAGACGTTGCCGGTCATTATTGCAGCCAACCTCTCTTTGCAAGAGGAGGAGAAATTGATAAGGGTTTTGAAGGAAAACAAGTCAGTAATAGCATGAAGCATAGCAGATATTAACGGAATAAGCCCTTCCATGTGTGTGCATTGTATCCTTTTGGAAGAGGGCACAAAACCATTAGTGTATACGAGTTCCGCTTGATTTCGGCCCAAAACCCCTTGCAATAGCACGCGGTTTTTTGGTTCAAAATTGAATGTTCTTATTTTTGAACCAAACTTTTTCTATTATCAAATAATCATATCTAAGTACCTCTCGAGTTGACAGAACACGAAAAATCTTAATCTCATTAGCGTATATGAGTTCCGCTTGATTTCGGCATAAAACCCCTTACTATAACACACGGTTTTTCTGGTAAAAATTGAATGTTCTTATTTTTAAACCAAACTTTTTCTATTATCAAATCGTCATTTCTAAGTACCTCTCGAGCTGACGGAACACGAAAATCTTAATCTGATTAGTGTATACGAGTTTCGCTTGATTTCGGCCCAAAACGCCTTGCAATAGCACAAGGTTTATTTGGTCAAAATTGAATGTTCTTATTTTTTAACCAAACATTTTCCATTATCAAATCATCATATCTAAGTACCTCTGGAGCTGACAGAACACGAAAATCTTAATCTCATTAGTGTATATGAGTTCCGCTTGATTTCGGCTTAAACCCCTTACTATAACACACGGTTTTTTTTTTTGTCAAAATATAATGTTCTTATTTTTCAACCAAACATTTTCTATTATCAAATCATCATTTCGAAGTACCTCACGAGCTGACGGAACATGAATTATTCTGATTAGTGTGTACGAGTTCCGCTTGATTTCGTCCCAAAACCTCTTGCTACTTCACACGATTTTTCTGGTCAAAATTGAATGTTCTTATTTTGAACCAAACTTTTTCTATTATCAAATCATCATTACTAAGTACCACTCAAGCAGATGGAACATGAAAATCTTAATCCGATTAGTGTGTAGGAGACTTGCTTGGTATCAGCCCAAAACCCTTTACTATAAGACACGGTTTTTCTGGTTACAATTGAAAGTTCTTATTTTTGAATCAAACTTTTTCTGTTATCAAATCATCATTTCTAAGTACCTCTCGAGCTGACAGAACACAAAAATCTTAATCCGATTAGTGTGTATGAGACTTGCTTGGTTTCAGCCTAGAACTCTTTGCTATAACACACGGTTTTTCAGGTCAAAATTGAAAGTGCTTATTTTTTAACCAAACTTTTTCTACAATCAAATCATCATTTCTAAGTACCTCTCGAGTTGACTGAACATGAAAATCTTAATCCCATTACTGTATAGGATTTTCCGCTTGATTTCGGTAAAAAAAACCCTTGCTATAGCACAAGGTTTTTCTGGTCAAAATTGAATTTTCTTATTTTTGAACCAAACATTTTCTATTATCAACTCATCATATCTAAGTACCTCTCGAGCTGACGGAACATGAAAATCCTAATCTTATTAGTGTATACGAGCTCCACTTGATTTTGGCTCAAAACCCCTTTCTATAACGCACGGTTTTTCTCATCAAAATTGAATATTCTTATATTTGAACCAAACTTTTTCTATTATCAAATCATCATTTCTATGTGCCTCTCGAGCTAACGGAACACGAAAATCTTAATCTGATTAGTGTATACGAGTAGCACACGGTTTTTTGGGTCAAAATTGAATGTTCTTATTTTTAAACCAAAATTTTTCTATTATCAAATCATCATATCTAAGTGTAGTCGGTAGTTGGAAACTACATTCCCCGCCCATAGACCAGTCAGGAAACTTGTAGACCGACATCCGGGCTACCTCGCCATGGTGAAAGATCATCGTTGCCATATCGGGAATGTGCTTCTCCATTCTCCACAAGAAGGCACAATGATAAGATATATGTGTAGTAGTTAGTCCCACATTGGAAATATGTAAAATGAGGGAACCTTCCTTAGGTATAAAAGGAAGGCTTCCCATATGTAAAAAGGATCTGAAAGGGACTGAATCTCTCTCCCGATCCCAAAGGCCTATTGGCCATGATAGTTGATTGTAAAGTGGACGTAGCCATGCCCTCCGATGGCATGGTGAACCACTATACGTCTTTGTCTCTTGCCCATGATGTTTATTGTTCATGTTCGTGTTCCACCGTGATTCTATATCGTCCTCCGGGATTATGCAGAAACATTTGGCGCCGTCTGTGGGAATCATTACGAAAAGTCACGTTGCTCTGCCTCCGAGAGGCAGTTTAATCAAATCCATGAGCAATAGGTCCATCAGGAGATGCACAAGCCCAGCAAAGGGCTAGCTAGTCAGCAGGTTGGCATGCTCCCTGGTAGGCCCAAGACTCATCAGGTCAGCAAGTTGCTCAGCCAGGTCCAAATTGCCATCGGGCCCGAGTTCATCTCCCGGGTCCAGTTAGCTAGACTCCAGCCCACTCCCCAGTGAATTCGCCAGCCCGATGGTTCCTCCCCTCAAGCCCGGCGTCAGGCTCGGCAGCAGCTAGCCTCCCGGTGACCTCGCCTCAAGCCCGGCAGCAGCTCGACAGTAGCTAGCCTCCCGGTGACCTCGCCTCAAGCCCAGCAGCAGCCAGCCTTTCGTTCTCCGGCAAAGGAAAGAAGAGGGAGTCGATTCGGACACCCATGATTCTACTCTGGGCACCCAGCTCGGCAGAGGCTTTCGGGAGACCGAAAGCAAGACCCGGAGGTTGACAGCGGAAAGAAAGATAGTAGGCAGAAAAAAAAAGGGGGGGTGAAGAAAGAGAGAGGGCGGAAAGGAAGATGCCAAAAAATAATAATAATAATAAAAGCTATGGACACCCGGAGAGCCTGGTGTGAACAGCAAGAGCAAAGAAAGATCAATTCAATAGCATGGACAATTAAGTCTGGTTGAAAGTGAGCCCGAGCGGAGAAGCCATCAGAGGCCATCAGAGGGGGTTTTGTATCTGCAGACTCCGGGACCCAAAAAAAAAAACTATGGACACCCGGAGCTATTTAATCCCTTGGTCTCGAGAGGGATGCATAAGCAGCAGTGAGAACAACCGATAATTACTCATCGGATCTTGGGGGAGGGATTCAAAAAAAAAAAAAACAGGGAAACCTGTACAACACGGGTAAGGCAACATGATTCTATTCTACGGGATACTAGCATGAAAGGCCATTCTACCGTACCTCCTATGTGCACCCATTCAACAGCTATTTTCACAGATAAGTTCATATCTCGTTGGTTTGTGAAAGTTCATAATATTGATGCCATGTTTTCGTCCTACTTGCAAGTCAACCTGTATGTATATGAGTATGCATGCTGGTCAGTAGGTTTTGGCATTAAACCGAGAGGCATAAGTCATTAAAATCCCGAGTAATATCAAGCGGGATAGGCATTAGACCCAGAGGCATAAGTCATTAACATCCCGAGTAATATCAAGCGGGATATGCATTCTACCGAGTGATTGGTATTCGACCGAGAGTCATTCCACCGAGAAATTATGTAAGCTGCTTATCGATCATTTGTTTATTGTGAAGGTACAATAATCCTCGCCTGGCCGAATAAGTTTTGCGGCCGGGAGTTGGGAGGGGCATTTTTTGTCTTATCAGCGGACTTAAAGACTACGGTGAAAATCAAGAAAAGTAAGACCCGGAATAAGCAAGACTCGTTCAACCCACGTCCTGAGTACGGACTTGGGGAGACTGGGGCCAGGTGCTCGTTAATAAAAATGGGCATTTTATATATCAAGTCCCCACTCAAGACGTGTCTTGAACGGGAACTTGTTAGGACTTGTAGTCGGTATTTGGAAACTACCTTCGCCGCCTATAGACCAGACAAGAAACTTGTAGACCGACATCCGGGCTACCTCGCCATGGTGAAAGATCATCCGTGCCACATCGGGAATGTGCTTCTCCATTCTCCACAAGAAGGCACAATGATAAGATATATGTGTAGTACTTAGTCCCACATTGGAAATATGTAAAATGAGGGAACCTTCCTTAGCTATAAAAAGAAGGCTTCCCATATGTAAATAGGATCTGAAAGGGACTGAATCTCTCTCCCGATCCCAAAGGCCTATTGGCCATGATAGTTGATTGTAAAGTGGACATAGCCATACCCTCCAATGGCATGGTGAACCACTATACGTCTTTGCCTCTTGCCCATGATATTTATTGTTCATGTTCGTGTCCCACCGTGATTCTACATGGTCCTCCGGGATTATGCAGAAACACTAAGTATCTCTCGAGCTAACGGAAAACAAAAATCTTAATCTCATTAGTGTATACGAGTTCCGCTTGATTTCAGCCTAAAACCCCTTGTTATAGCACACAGTTTTTCTGGTTAAAATTGAATGTTATTATTTTTTAACCAAACTTTTTCT
Source organism: Fragaria x ananassa (assembly GCA_034370585.1). Taxonomy (NCBI): domain Eukaryota; kingdom Viridiplantae; phylum Streptophyta; class Magnoliopsida; order Rosales; family Rosaceae; genus Fragaria; species Fragaria x ananassa. The sequence goes on along the minus strand of CP139761.1, from coordinate 29,261,951 downwards.
ATTATCAAATTGTCATTTCTAAGTACCTCTCGAGCTAACGGAACACAAAATTTTAATCCAATTAGTGTATACGAGTTCAACTTGATTTCGGCCCAAAACCCCTTGCTATAGCCCGCGGTTTTTCTGGTCAACTTTGAATTTTCTTATTTTTGAACCAAACTTTTTCTATTATCAAATCATCATATCTAAGTACCTCTCGAGCTGACGGAACACAAAAATGTTAATCTCATTAGTGTATACGAGTTCCGATTGATTTCGGCATAAAACCCCTTCCTATAACACACGGTTTTTCTTGTCAAAATTGAATTTTCTTATTTTTGAACCAAACTTTTTCTATTATCAAATCATCATATCTAAGTACCTCTCGAGCTGACGGAACGCGAAAATCTTAATCCGATTAGTGTGTATGAGACTTACTTGGTTTCAGTCTAAAACCCCTTACTATAACACACGGTTTTTCTGGTCAAAATTGAAGGTTCTTCTTTTTGAACCAAACTTTTTCTATTATCAAATCATCATTTCTAAGTACTTCTCGAGCTGATGGAATGCGAAAATCTTAATCTAATTAGTGAATACGAGTTCCGCTTGATTTCGGCCCATAACCTCATAGTATAACACACGGTTTTTCTGGTCAAAATTGAATATTCTTATTTTTGAACAAAACTTTTTCAATTATCAAATCATCATTTCTAAGTACCTCTTGAGCTGACGGAACACGAAAATCTTAATCCGATTAGTTTGTATGAGACTTGCTTAGTTTCAGCCTAAAACCCTTGCTATAAAACACGGTTTTTCTGGTCAAAATTAAAAGTACTTATTTTTTAACCAAACTTTTTCTATAATCAAATCATCATTTGTAAGTACCTCACGAGCTGACGGAACATGAAAATCTTAATCTGATTAGTGTTTACGAATTCCGCTTGATTTCGTCCCAAAACCTCTTACTACTGCACACGATTTTTCTGGTAAAAATTGAATATTCTTATTTTTGAACCAAACTTTTTCTTTTATCAAATCATCATTACTAAGTACCACTCAAGCAGATGGAACACAAAAATCTTAATCCGATTAGTGTGTAGGAGACTTGCTTGGTATCAGCCTAAAACCCCTTACTATAAGACACAGTTTTTCTGGTTACAATTGAATGTTCTTATTTTTGAACCAAACTTTTTCTATTATCAAATCATCATTTCTAAGTACCTCTCGAGCTGACGAAACACAAAAATCTTAATCTGATTAGTGTGTATGAGACTTGCTTGGTTTTAACCTAAAACCCCTTACTATAAGGCACAGTTTTTCAGGTTAAAATTGAAAGTGCTTATTTTTTAACCAAAATTTTTCTACAATCAAATTATCATTTCTAAGTACCTTTCGAGTTGACTGAACATAAAATCTTAATCCCATTACTGTATAGGATTTCCGCTTGATTTCGGTAGAAAAAACCCTTGCTATAGCACACGGTTTTTCTGGTCAAATTTAAATATTCTTATTTTTGAACCAAACTTTTTCTATTATCAAATCATCATATCTAAGTACCTCTCGAGCTGACGGAACATGAAAATCTTAATCTTATTAGTGTATACGAGTTCCGCTTAATTTCGGCTTAAAACCCCTATCTATAACGCACGGTTTTTCTCGTTAAAATTGAATGTTCTTATTTTTGAACCAAACTTTTTCTATTATCAAATCATCATTTCTAAATACCTCTCGAGCTAACGGAACACAAAAATCTTAATCCGATTAGTGTGTAAGAGACTTGCTTGATTTCACCCTAAAACCCCTTACTATAAAACACGGTTTTTCTGGTCAAAATTGAAAGTGCTTATTTTTTAACCAAACTTTTTCTACAATCAAATCATCATTTCTAAGTACCTCTCGAATTGACTGAAAATGAAAATCTTAATCCCATATTGTATAGGATTTCCACTTGATTTCGGTCAAAAAACCCTTGCTATAGCACACGGTTTTTCTGGTCAAAATTGAAAGTTCTTATTTTTGAACCAAACTTTTCTATTTTCAAATCATCATATCTAAGTACCTCTCGAGCTAACGGAACACAAAAATCTTAATCCCATTAGTGTATACGAGTTCCACTTGATTTCAGCCTAAAACCTCTTACTATAACACATGGTTTTTCTGGTCAAAATTGAATTTACTTATTTTTGAACCAAACTTTTTCTATTATCAAATTATCATTTCAAAGCACCTCTCGAGCTGATGGAACACGAAAATCTTAATCTGATTAGTGTATACGAGTCCCGCTTGATTTCGGCCAAAAACCCCTTGTTATAGCACACAGTTTGTCTGGTTAAAATTGAATGTTCTTATTTTTGAACCAAACTTTTTCTATTATCAAATCGTCATTTGTAAGTACCTCTCGAGCTGACGGAACATGAAAATTTTAATCTGATTAGTGTATACGAGTCCCGCTTGATTTCGGCCCAAAACCCCTTGTTATAGCACACGGTTTTTCAGGTCAAAATTGAATTTTCTTATTTTTGAACCAAACTTTTTCTATTATCAAATCATCATATCTAAGTACCTCTCGAGCTGACGGAACAAGAAAATGTTAATCCGATTAGTGTATACAAGTACCGCTTGATATCGGCCCAAAACCCCTTGTTATAACACACGGTTTTTTGGGTCAAAATCGAATGTTCTTATGGTTGAAATTTTTTTTTTCTATTATCAAATCATCATATCTAAGTACCTCTCGAACTGACGGAACACGAAAATCTTAATCCCATTAGTGCATACGAGTTCCGCTTGATTTCGGCATAAAAACCCCAGCACACGGTTTTTCTTGTTAAAATTGAATGTTCTTATTTTTGAACCAAACTTTTTCTATTATCAAATCGTCATTTCTAAGTACCTCTTCAGCTGACGGAACACGAAAATTTTTATCCATTAGTGTATACGAGTTCCGCTTGATTTCGGTCCAAAACTCTTGCTATAACACACGGTTTTTCTGGTCAAAATTGAATTTTCTTATTTTTGAACCAAACTTTTCTATTATCAAATCATCATATCTAAGTACCTCTCGAGCTTACGGAATACGAAAATCTTAATCCCATTAGTGTATACGAGTTCCGCTTGATTTCGGCCCAAAACCCCTTGCAATAGCACACGGTTTTTCTGGTTAAAATTGAATTTTCTTATTTTTGAACCAAACTTTTTCTATTATCAAATCATTATATCTAAGTACCTCTCGAGCTGACGGAACACGAAAATCTTAATCTCATTAGTGTATACGAGTACCGCTTGATTTCGGCCTAAAACCCCTTACTATAGCGCACGATTTTTCTGGTTAAAATTGAATGTTCTTATTTTTGAACCAAACTTTTTCTATTATCAAATCGTCATTTCTAAGTACCTCTCGAGCTGACTGAACATGAAAATTTTTATATCATTAGTGTATACGAGTTCCGCTTGATTTCGGCCCAAAAATCTTTGCTATAGCACACGGTTTTTCTGGACAAAATTGAGTTTTCTTATTTTTGAACCAAACTTTTTCTATTATCAAATCATCATTTCTAAGTTCCTCTCAATCTTACGAAATACAAAAATCTTAATCCCATTAGTGTATAGGATTTCCACTTGATTTCGGTCCAAAAACTATTACTATAGCACACGGTTTTTCTGGTCAAAATCGAAAGTTCTTATTTTTGAACCAAACTTTTTCTATTATCAAATCATCATATCTAAGTACCTCTCAAGCTGACGGAACACGAAAATCTTAATCCCATTAGTGTATACGAGTTCTGCTTGATTTCGGCCTAAAACCCCTGCAATACACGGTTTTTCTGGTTAAAATTGAATGTTCTTATTTTTGAACCAAATTTTTTCTATTATCAAATCATCATTTCTAAGTACCTCTCGAGCTGATGGAACACGAAAATCTTAATCTCATTAGTGTATAGGATTTCCACTTGATTTCAATCTAAAATCCCTTACTATAACACACGGTTTTACTGGTCAAAATTGAAGGTTCTTCTTTTTGAACCAAACTTTTTCTATTATCAAATCATCATTACTAAGTACCTCTCGAGCTGACGGAACACGAAAATCTTAATCCCATTAGTGTATAGGATTTCCACTTGATTTCGGTCCAAAAACCCTTGCTATTGCAAACAGTTTTTCTAGTCAGAATCGAAAGTTCTTATTTTTGAATCAAACTTTTTCTATTATCAAATCATCATATCTAAGTACCCCTCGAGCTGACGGAACACAAAAATCTAAATCTCATTAGTGTATATGATTTCCACTTGATTTCGGTCCAAAAACCCTTGCTATAGCACACGGATTTTCTGGTCAACATCGAAAGTTCTTATTTTTGAACCAAACTTTTTCTATTAACAAATCATCATATCTAAGTACCTCTTAAGCTGACAGAACACGAAAATATTAATCTCATTAGTGTATACGAGTTCCGCTTGATTTTGGCCTAAAACCTCTTGCTATAGCACACGGTTTTTCTGGTTAAAATTGAATGTTCTTATTTTTGAACCAAACTTTTTTTATTATCAAATCATCATTTGTATGTACCCCTCGAGCTGACGGAACACAAAATTTTTTATCCGATTAGTGTATACGAGTTCCACTTGATTTCGGTCCAAAAACCTTTACTATAGCACACGGTTTTTCTGGTCAAAATTGAATTTTCTTATTTTTCAACCAAGCATTTTCTATTATCAAATCATCATATCTAAGTACCTCTCGAGCTTACGGAACACGAAAATCTTAATCCCATTAGTGTATACGAGTTCCGCTTGATTTCGGCCCAATACCCCTTGCTATAACACATGGTTTTTCTGGTTAAAATTGAATTTTCTTATTTTTGAACCAAACTTTTTCTATTATCAAATCATCATATCTAAGTACCTTTCGAGCTGACGGAACACGAAAATCTTAATCCCATTAGTGTACACGAGTTCCGCTTGATTTCGGCCTAAAACCCCTTGCTATAGCACACGGTTTTTCTGGTTAAAATTGAATGTTCTTATTTTTGAACCATACTTTTTCTATTATCAAATCGTCATTTCTAAGTACCTCTCCAGCTGACACAACACGAAAACTTTTATCCAATTAGTGTATACGAGTTCCGCTTGATTTCGACCGAAAACCCCTTGCTATAACACACGGTTTTTCTGGTCAAAATTGAATGTTCTTATTTTTGAACCAAACTTTTTCAATTATCAAATCATCATTTCTAAGTACCTCTCGAGCTGACAGAATACAAAAATCTTAATCTGATTAGTGTATACAAGTCCCGCTTCATTTCGGCCTAAATCATGTTGCTATAACACACGGCTTTCCGTTATGTCGCCATGTTTTATGCAAAGCAAGTAGAGTCGCCAATGATGCACTCTATGCTAATTTGTTCTTGCTTGAATGCATAGGTTATGTAGGGTCTCCTGATGTTGATTTAGGTGTTGCTTGAATGCATAGGTTATGTAGGGTCTCCTGATGTTGATTTAGGTGTTTAGGGTTTAGGCTTTATGTCCCCTCCTTGTATTCTGCTATTTCAGTAATATTAACGGCGTGAAGGCTGCCTTCTAGCCCTTAGATTCAAAAATAAAGAAAGAAGGCAGTGTTAGATTCAACTCTTACATACGACATCTGAGATTAACTCAAATACCACATAACTTGTTAAAAGTCAGCTCTCTATCTAATAAAAACTGGAAGAACCACATCATATCCGGACAGCAGGAAATGAGCAGATGGGCCAAACAGCAGCCAGCCTTGACCTAGAACTCTTAAGTATAAGTTCCAATTTTAAGTAGGATACAACAGATATACATACTGTTCCAATGGACCATAGTAGCCTGCGAGAATCCATGAAAAGCATGCTGAGAAAACAGAATATGCATTATAACTCCATACAATGATTTATTCAAATTTGCTCAACTCATTATCGTGAATACATGCATATATTCTGTGTCAGGATAAGGGCGCACATGCAGGCACCCCAGGTCATTCAGCGCATCTGGAGATAGAATTTTAAACGGTGACATAACCTTCAATATTTTGGACTGAACATTGAATTCTGGTCTCCAATCCTGGATATCATCAAAATAAATTCCTTAAACTCATTGGCGCCGAGCGTGAGGAACCTGTTTTTTCATCAATTAGCCCCAAATTTGCTTCTTATCTCTGAAAAATTTATCTAGTAATGAGCTTCAATTACACACACCACACCCACAATGCAACAAAACCAAAACAAACATCTAGTTTTTCATAAAAAGCATAATACATATTGAAAAAATGGAACATGTCACTCTTGAATGTGCATAATCACCAAGGTTGCAATCCGCACTTTATAAGCAATTCATACCACTTCTGGGCTAAACAATCCGGCTAAAGACTCATACACAGATAGTTCTAATGGATAGACAAAGATAAGAAACCTGAATCCAGATAAAATTCTAGGAACTGACCAAAGTACAGAATAAAAACCACGGTTGGAAAAACAGAAGAATGGATGACATCTGTTTTAGTAACAAAAGTCTGCCTTCGCTGCAGGAAATACAAAACTAGGCCGGAAATATGCATGAAAAGCATGGTCTCATGCAAAGAGATGCCCAAGTTTACTATCATTAACATGTAATCTTGTATAGGTTGTTGTTGGCAAGGATAAGTTTATATATACCCCTGCTGAAAATATAATCTCAACAGTAACAAGATTCTATGTTTGGGAGTGAAACTTGAATTATGGTAACCACCCTGAATATATCCTAGGTAAAATCCCGGTGTACTAAGAAAACTAGCTCAGGCCGTGCACACACGCTTTTCCCAGCATATACAGTTGTACATTTGCCAATTATCTTGATTAGTGTCAAAATAAAAGTAACTCTATGCACATTGCTCCAGTAAATATTAGTGCAGCTTACAAGCCCATTTCGCCTAACCAAATTTTAACAGTAGCCAGATAATTTTTCAAAGGAATCTAAATTTTGTTACATATGCTAAACAAGTCTCTAGCTATATGAATCTTGATCCAGTCATGAATGCTAAATTATTGATCCAAACTAACCAGATGAAATAGATAGATATTTCTGAAGAGGGTCATTCGCAATATAGATAGATACAAATTAAATACAATGCTAGTGCAGTTGAGAAACGAACCGGGCTATTATTAATGAGGAAGAGGTAATAGCCTGATAGAGATCCATGGATGGATCAAAGGTATTCGAACTCGTCCTCCTTGAGATGCGCGAAGAATTTAACAGGGCCACGGCCTGGGACGTCGACAAAGAACTGTACTTTGTAAGGGAGATTGGCAGAAATACGTTTGCCCTTCCAGAGGCCAACGTACTGCTTGAGTTCACCTTCCATGCCAGTGATGTCAACCTCGGGAACTCTGGGCACGTGGTACACCTTAAGAGGCACCGTGACCTTGACCCTAGCTCCGATGGCCGCTTCTGATGTCGATGGAGATGCCGAGTCCGATCCCACAGCGACTTCGCAGAAAATCCTTGTAGATTTCCGAGTGGTTCCTGCTGCTGTTGTTGGGTAGTGAGCGAGTGCGAGACTCCGACTCCCAACCGGGCAACAAACCAATCGTGAATTCATTTGTCCCGCCGCATCTGCTCTGCCTATAGCTGTGGCTGTGGCTGTGGCTGTGGCTGAGCTCAATAACCCCACTGTTCCTCCTATACTCATCATTGCTCTCTTTCTTATCTTATCGCTCTCTCTCTCTCTCTCTCTCTCTCTCTCTCTCTCTCTCTCTCTGTAAATACATACACAGCCGGTCTTCTCTGCTTCCTCTATGTCTAATCCAACCCCAACCCCAAAAAAACATATTTATTTAAATTTCCCATTTTGGGTTTTGATTCTTTTTTGGGACAACTCCTTTTTTTCTCCTTCACCGTTTTATGTTTTCTTTTTTCTTTTTCCAACATATATAAATATCTGATAAGGACGAGAGACTGTATTAATAATAATTAAAAAATATATTAAGCAGTACAAATATATCGAAAAAAAAATAAAAAAACATAATAAGATGCACAAACGTATCTATAATTAAATAAACAATAAAAGATAATCAGTTGCACAAACACATTTATATTGAGAAGTAACTAGGACGTAACTTGAAGCCGACATACATCATTTATATGCATATGTCATGACAGCAGCGTAAATGTGATAGTAACTGTAATCGTAGGACAGGATCATAACCATAACTTGGGAAGTACACCCCGCTTGGGAGAGCGACGTTAGCTATCGAACTCTCAAGAACAGTAACCAAGTAACTAGGCCTCCAATCTAAAACTGAATCAGAGGCCATAACATCCAGACATAACCTACCTCCTGGGTAACCAAGTAATAGGATCCTAGATCTTAACCTTTTCCCGGAAACTGACAGAGGACCAGCACCGACGAGCAAACCCTCTGTTAGCATCAAACCAAAGCGGATCATATGTGCACCATGTCAAAACGAATCGGATGCCACTGCCCATAGGAGAATAAGGCAAACACGCCCTCGAGGAGGACAAGATAATGGCTACACAAGGAGAGGAGACCTCATCAACAACCAAGGTTCGAGTGAGCAAAACCCTAGATTTAGGGTTTGCCGCCTCTTAGAGAGAGAGAGAGAATTTATGTTAAGATTTGCATTACCATTAGATACATATATAAATAAGATAGAATCCGGACACACGTACATACTAACCTCTGTACATACTAAACTCTGTATCTATCTGCATGCAAACTCATATCTATTTCACCAACCATATCCTAACAGGAGTAACAGGTGTCTAAATGAGTACACAGTCCCATTCACACCACATCGTTTCAAACAATTGGTTTGCTTCACCCATTTTGGCTTCAACTATCTTCTGCATAGATTTACTGCTACTTAGTACTCACCTGATCAGTTGTTTGTTACAAGAATTATGCTCAATCACTGTTCACTAAATTAATTGTAATTCTCTTTATGTTAAGAAAATACATGATACCATTTATATCTTCTTTTATAAAAGGATTAAAAGCCATGCATGGATTGGTGCCGATGAGGAGGAGAAATAAGGGTGCATACCAGAGAACATATTTCACTCCATAAAAAGAAGGGGGAAAGAGTACACATGGCAACTCAACAGGAATCAATATCAATATCTTGATAAATAAGGGCGCTGATCAATTGTTACAAAACAAAAACCATATGAAGGTGGTCGTTTTCCTGTGGGCCTTAGAATCGTAAATACACAAGCAGCTCGCACCAGATATAGCAATCAAGTAACACCAATAAACAAAAATACAAAAGAGACTAACAAAAAAAATTTACAAGCGCCTCAGCTGTTAAAAGGTAAAACAGCCAAGGTTCAAAGAGACAATAGCGCAGAAGGTCTTCTATTTCGTATTTGGGTAATCTTGCATACTTCGGGTTTGAGACAGGAGAATAGATGTCCCTAGCAAGATACATTGCGGTTTTCAGACGTGATGGCTATGGGAGCGACCAATAAGTCTGCACTGTTCTGGAAGCAAAGAAGAAATGACTTGCCCATTAAGTGGAAAAAGTTCCCCATCGATGCCACAACCATTATGGGTGTGCTTTCCTGATGCCTTGATCCTCACCGACTTTACCTGCAATAGAAGACCAAATTAGATGGACCCTTCCACAATCTAATGTAGTTTTTGTTCCAAAATAAGCACTTAAAAAAGGAAACCCCAAGCCCCCCCCACCACAAACACTGTAACCAAGAGAGAAATTTTAGTGCAAGCTTGTCCCTTGTATCAACAACAAAACATATCAACTAGTTTGCAGTCGAAATGTAGCTTCATGGTTACAGTGGATACAGTTATACAAACCCCAAGTGCAAAAAAGCATAGTAGTAATGTCCATACCTTGACATTTTCCACGTATGGCAGTGAAAGGTGTCTACCCATCTGCAGAAGCATGAAAAATCTCAACAGCCTTAATCGCCCACTGCCATGAACTAGGAGCAAATCCAAGGTGTTGTCATCATGCTCAGCTTTCGGCGCCACCACTTGAGAACTCTGAACAGTTCTGCATGCATGATTGCAAACCAGAATGCCAAGCAACTGACCCTTGGTGACAACCCATTTATCTTCGTACCTAGGCACAGATTCCTTTGTTCCTTCTTCTATGTCATCTGATGGCCCTGGCAATTCAATAGGATTTTCCACAGCCCAATTAGGTTCGCTATCCCACTTTGGCTCAGCATCCCAAATTGGGCCTGGATCAGATAGCGTGGATGATATATCCTCTTTATCATTTGTTCCAGTGTTTCCCCAAGAAGATCTAGAGGCATCATGCGTGGCTGTCAATCCAGTCCATCCTTTATCTGTCCTTGATTTCGACCGGGTCCTTGGCCAGTTTGGAGTTGTTGACAGGGGAAGCTGAGGATGAATAACTTCCGGCTCTGCGGTTATATTGGTCCTTCCAATTGACAATCTTTTTGCTTTAGGATCTAGGCCACGCACATAATCAGACGGTTCAATGCTAGCATGAGTGCTACTGCAGGTTGTATCCAAGTCACCTCCAGACATTCGACTAGGAGTCATAATGGAGTCAATACTTGATAAACTAGAAGCTCTTGGAATACCATCGGTGTTTGATCTCCTCATAATGTCTGTGTACAAGTCTGACATATCAACAACTTCCCTTTCAGCTGAGAGTTTTCCTTCTAGATCCTCTTTTGAGGCTGGAAGGTACTCAACTTCATAGCTGTACTTCGGCAGGCATAAGAATTTAAGAAATCCAGCAACAAAATAACGCAGCGGACCAAAGCGCTTCTGATATTTCTCAGACAGCTCCAACACTGCAAATTGAAGGCTACATATCACCATACACACATATCATGATCATTAAATCTGGACCCAACTAATGTTACCCAACCCAAGTATCTGCCAACCATATATATTACAAATACATATAACCAATATATACAAGATATCACTTAAATTACAAACTATCAAGTTGATACAACACACACAGACACACTCTATATATATACCGTAATATAGAAAGAAAAATAATGCAATTATCAATGAATGGTTAGTGATTTCAAATCCACTGGAAGGTTGGTAAACATATGCACACATGATTAAACATCTAGGAGCATTGCGAAAGCAACTAAGAAAAGATCACAAATCAACACAACATGAACAAAAGATGACTCCAATCATCATGAAAATTTCCTAATGTTTCAAGAAACTTAACAGAAAGTGATGGAGACAGGGCTAACTATAAACTCTATTGGGAAGATGCTCCAAATATTTTGACCATCTCTTTTACGCATTTCTTTGGTGAAGTCTATGAATTGGTTATACATAAGGATCGAGTTTCAATTGTAGTCCCGCTTCTTTCTCTGAAAAAGAAGAGAGAACTGTAAGAAATCTCCGGTTGGGTTGGTTGGTCCAACCTGGCCGGAACCACACATGCAAGTTTACCTACATGTGGCTTGTCCGTGCTTTCACAATTATAAGGCGCTGCCAGTTCAAATTCCTAAAATTACAGAATAGTCGGATTTGGAGATTGAGTATCATCAAACAAGACAGAGTATCACCAAACAAGAAAAACATTGAGTAACCATAAGCTATGTGTATTTGATGCTTTCAAAGGAAACCGAAAAACTAAACAGTCAAAGCGAATCAAACTGAGTTTACTAATCCAATAGGAATTGATTAACTAACAAACCACATAGTAACATGAGAGTATTACATTAATTAAGATGATCCCCTACATGACGATAGAATATAGAGATGAGAAATAAGTTCATGATACTAAAAATCAAGACAGAATTTAATCCAAAGTATTAGGAATTACCATCACTCACAAAACCATAATATGAGACAGTCATCCCAAAATGGATAACACCCGTCTGAATCCACTCAACAGCAAAAACATCTGTAGCAGTAAGACCACCCTGAAACGAACATTAAAACCATAACAGTTCAACTTAAACAGACACTTCCAGGACCTTATAGAGAAGAGTGTGGCATTTCATAACGCACAAATAAATTAATATGTTATTGAAATATCAAACTTCCACAAAGCATAGCACAAGAAAATATGGAATCAAATTTGGATATTCCTTTTAATGTTTTTGGATGTCCAGGAGCCATACCTTACCCATGGTGATTTCTAAATCAGCACAGTTATAGAAGGTAATTGTTAGGACCATTGTGCTATACCTATATATTACTTTGGGCTTGTGTGTTAATTTACCTAAATGGGCTTCTTCTTGGAATTGGGCTTGTGTGTTAATTTACCTAATTAAGATGATCCCATCAGTAATATCATATGGGTTATAAGAGTGTTTAAATATGTTTTAAAACCAAGTGTTCTCAAACAAGCATTTACATCCTCATAATATAAGCTGTATCAGTCTCGCCCTCATCTAGTGGGTAACAAATCAATTGCAATGTTAAAGAACTTCCCCCTACACATAGAGGCACACAAAATAGTGAATTGTATCAGTCTGACTGTGTTCGGAAATGGCTGAACTGGTCGGAAGGTAATTGATTGCAAAAGAGTATTACACAAAAACACGCCTATACCCCTTGTGTTCCACCTATTTTAAGAAATAGTAAGATGGGATCCCCAATTGAGAGGCATTCTAGAACTAGAGCTTCTCAAAGTGTGCATATTCCCACACTGCAAAATGCCAATTCATCCGAAATTCCAAATCAAGGGCCATGAACTGTATTATGACATTGGAAATCATCCAATTTACACCTATTAGCTACGGTTGGCATGCAATTTACACTCGGAAAATAAATTCCCAATTCCTCATGTATGCTTCATTAATACCAATAGAAGGCATCCAACATCATGGACCAGAACATTCTTAAATGCAATGCATTATCAACTCATGATAGACACCACAAATTTGTCACACCTCAGACAGGAATCTTCCTCTCAGTCACATTACAACTCCACTACAGCTTCTCATAGAGAACATACTCCCTCTACTGCAACTGGAAAGTCAGAGGATCTCCTGGATAGACTAGCACCAGTCATATGGTTCAGAAGATAAGTCTTTACTATTTGTCTTTCTCCTCACTGGTGTATGATGTGCAAAGCTGAACCATCTGTTTAACTTCCAATTGCTTTTGACCTTTCTCAGTCACATTATACCATTACACCTCCACTATAGCTTCTCAGAGTGAGCATACTCCCCTCTATGCAATTGAAAGGCCGAAGGACCTCCTAAGGTATGAGTGTCACAATGGATTTTTGCTCATCAAAAGACTACTACCGGTCATATGGTTCAGGTACTAGTCGTTTCATAAGCAATAATCCAGTTCAACTTTCAGTTACTTTTGACCTCTCGCAAGACTATTCAGGAGCCTGCATTATGTGCAGAATCCAGACGTTTTTACAGGAAGAGGGATGTTTTTGTGAAAAAAGAGCTACAATGGATACGTTTGTGTATTTGGATGAACATATGAGTTTTATAGGATGAAAGGGGGAGGAGCTGGGTAATTTTGTGGGAGATGGATCTATTTTGGCCTCTTTATTGGCTTCATTTTCATGGGAGTCCAGTAAAGTGTATTTTCTTTTATATTTCTTCAGATTGGAGAGTTGTTTTTGTCTATTTCTTAAATATATTGTCGGTAGCTTGGCGTTTCTGCAGTAATATACTTTTGTAGATTTACCCAATGCAATTCCGATTTCTTTTAAACTATTTAATTTCCATAGACAAAACAAAAATTAAAAAATCTCGTACACAGGCTGCACAATCAGATGCAGATCCACCCTCCCTCTCTTTCCTCCTCTACACACTTACGCATTTGCACCTATCTATGCAAATCAGTCCAATGCAAACAGAAACCAAAGTTTCAGTTAATACTCTCTACATCTTAACGTTTGAGACTCTTGTTCCAGAGAGTAAGTACTACAGTCTTCAAACAGGATCTCATGTTTAACAATTAAACTTTTATTGGTATTATGTCATTTTTACCTATCCCTTCAATCTTTTATCAACCCACTACAAACATCAAACACCAGTGATGCTTCTGTTCTGTTATAGGAGTTTGCGCAGAGAAATTGGAATTATGAAAAAGAGAGATATAGGATATGGGAGGAAAAAAAAAAAAAAAAAGGTGATACAAATAGACATGTTAGGCTTTATTTTCAAACCTGCTAATAAACTTATTTAAATAGATAGGGGATATGATGGTATAGGTAATACAAAGAAAAATGATTTATGCCTTACAATCTCATTTCAATCTTTGTTATCATTCAGAATAGATTTTTCATGCAAACTATTCACTTGATGATAGTTAAAATTTGGCAAGTTCGTCTCTTTCTGATGAAAAACTCCTTCTGCATCATATTCACTATAATTGAATTTCATCTATATTAAAGTAATCACATTACCTTGACAATAGCCATTGCAGCAGAAACTGGATCTCTAACTCCAAGAACCGTCCAAACTAAGGAATTATCAGAACCAGCGGGTATAATTCCAATTGGTATGGAAATTCCTTCTTTTTGGTTGTCTCTACTGAGTAAACCATTTAGAACCTGTACCCAAATCAAGATCAGATAAACTGTCTGATTAACAAGGAAAACAGCATGAACAAAACAGGCGAGTAGTCTACTCAGAATGATTAAAGTATGACATAGTTTTATGTGATATTCAAAATCATCCAACTTCAAATATAAAAATGAGTATTGAAACTTATGCACAGAGAAATAAGAGTAGAGAATTCACATTTGTGTGGTCTTGATGAATATTATGATTGATAATATAATGCTACTTGATGATCATAGAAATTAGAACAAATGATACAGGTCTTGAATGAAAGAACCTTGCGTCCTCACCCATGTACAAACCAACTTTATTAAACAAAATTATTGTGCACTGTGTCGATTAATAAAAACAAGTGACCATGATTAAGTGCATGGCAAGAAAAATTCAGCGGAGACGACCAAGTATCTCCTGCCAGGAACTACCTCAAGCACAAAATCCAATCAGCAACAAGAACTGTAAAGAGCAACTTTTGAAAAGTAAGGCAGTCTCTAACTAGATTCTCCAATTCAAGAGAACTTATCTGGAACTTTTTAGCAAAAAAAAAAAAAAAAAAAAAAAAAAAGGACTTCACTTTAAGTATAACAAGTCTCTGCTCAGACAATCTCAGATAAGAATTGGCGAGTTCATAGTGCACATGTAACAAATAGGATTCTGATGAGCTATTCCTTTCTCAGCCTTTTCAGCATCAAGGCTGATATGTGAAACACATTTACTATTAATTCTAGTTCCACTAGTTCCTGTATTAATAAAGTAAATATAAATACGAGTCCATACTGAAAATGGCGTAGCCCTCCAAAACTTATTTTGCTCAATATCAAAATTTGGGCAGCCACCACGTCTAACTTGATTTGGGATAGTTTTATGGAAATCTCAAATTTGAGGAGAGTTTAGGGAAGGGTTGGAACTTGAAGGTAATATTTCCCCAAATTTAAAATTGAGGAATTGTGGAGAGTTGGAATTGCCTTTGTGAGTTTATCAGACATTCTATAATCAACTTAAGTACAGCAAGTGTTTCAATCAATCTAAGTTAAATATCTAATAAGTTCATCCAGACTAGGTTTAGCCATTTTTGGTTTAAGGGTGCCATATTTTAGTGTGCGCATGATGTGGAAGTTAACAATCAACAATAGGGCACGAGGCGGTGGACTAATGTGTAAATGTCCTACTAAACGATACCTTTTTCTCAACCGAAAAGAAAGGAAACTGTCAAATATATTTTCCATCTTGTAGAACTTCTGATAAGCACTATGGTACTTGTCAAAGAAGGGAACAATATGAACAAAAAAAATTCTGAAGAGTATTTCCCATTAATTTCTCTAGACTTCTACAAATTTCATAATCACTTTCTCTTCAGTTAAATTTTCACATTCAAACACAGACAACTACATAAAGGATAACCTAATTTATACATAATATATATGTCTCTCTCTCTCTCTCTCTATATATATATATATTGAGAGAGAGAGAGAGAGAATATATATATATATATAGAGAGAGAGAGAGAGAACTAGAATACGGCTCTAGTATCCAAAACAAGTGCACTTAGACAGTTACATGCTTGCAATTACATCTAAGGTTCATGGAGTTATCTTCAAAGTTCAAACATGCAAAAAGAATAATCATTGATTTGTATGATAATGTTTTTAAAAGGATCATGGATAATAGCTGGAAACAGGAAAACAGTGAGCCAGATGACATACCTCATTAATAATTCCATCGCCCCCAACACATATGATTCCTAAAAAGATACATAATTGTGACATAAATAAACTTAAGCTGTAAAGATGAAGAAAATGAAAATGCACAAGGAAAATCAAAAGGTGTGATCAGATACTGCATTATCAGAAGTACCATCAGGACAAGTGCTGATGTCAACACTAGATGCAAGTTTCTTAGCATGACCTGCTGATGTCGTTTTGACTACCTCCACTTTGAAACCTGCAAGCTGTCACAATTTACAGCTCAAAGATGAATATGGATATAATAGAAATTCTGAAAGATCTGAAAGAGATAATTAATAGACCAAAGTGCCCAGCCATTTCAACCATGAAGGTCAATAAATCAATTTAGTATCGAGTTTATATTTCTTTTTTAAGTTAAAATATTGAGAGTATCGAGTAGTATAGTATACTATTTCACCTAGAACTACAATTTTCTTGTAAGATGCATGATACTAAGTTTCACCCATAGCTCCTTGGAGGTTACCAAGACTATATATCTGTGTAGCTGTGGGTATGCAGGGTGTGTGTGTGTGTGTGGGAAAATCACAATCCAACATCTAAGAGTTATCTAGCAGTGGAGCCAGAAAATTCAGTTTACTAGGGCACAAAATTATTATAGACCTTATTATAATATCAAAACATAAAAGAATCAGGCTATCTAACATTTGTTTTTATGTTCATTTGGTAAATCTAAGATAAGAAAGGTTATTTGCTTTTGAAACTTGATATGTGCGGGTTGCATTATCTGCCAACTTTCCATATGTATTAAAGTAAAACGGAAAGTTTCTCCACGCCACCAGGTAACAAAGGAGTTTGGCTCTAATCCAGTGGTGAACAAACAAGATAAGTTAAAATGCACGCACCAGGCTATGATACCAGATAAGGTCCCCTTATTTTAAACCACACACACACACAAATAAAAATAGCATTCTCGATCACAAATAATTTGTTAGCTAAAACATTAAAAACAAATTGAGATGAATCTCTGACAATCATTTGTGCACGCAGCATGTTCTGTTCACGAGGCATAATCCATCCTTATAAATCGACAGCATGTAGCAAGCCCAGATCATGAATAACAAAAGGCAGTAAAATCAATAATTAGAAATTAGGATGCAAGAAATACACCTTACCTTAAATATAGGTTCAACAATGCTGTGAAAAACCTTACTAGAACGGCCACGTCCAGATCGGGGATTCAATATCACAAGAATTTTTGGTGGACTCTTACATTTCAAAATTAATTCAGGAGGAGTATCAATGGGAAGTAATTCTGAAGACGCCTGCTTCTTAGAAGATAGTAATGGATGAGGCAAGCAATTCACATAACAGTGCTGATCAGCAAACCCCCCAACCCATTGAACTGCGTCTTCTATGCTAGAAGCCAAGAATCGAAAGTCCTTGCGACTTCTTCGAGGTTTCATGAAACAAGAAAGGCCACAAGAACCTTTTTTTAAGGGATAAGAATGTACGGTGAAATGTCGGAGGCCAACATTGTATGAAACCTGTAGAAACAGTGAAAGAAGGAGATTAGCTTAGAGGCAGAGAGAGAAAAGAGACGTGGGGAGAGCTTACCGAGATAACATCATCCAGATGCAGCATGTGAGAACCCCAAATTAAGGCCTTGCTGGTAAGCTTGGCATCAACAGCTTCGTGGTGGGTAATATTAGTAGAGGAGGAAGTTTGTTGTGGAGGATCAGTACAAGTGGGGTTGGTTTTACTCTTGTCCAAAACTAACTTGCCAGAGAAGACAGCATAACCCAATAAATCAGACTTTTCATCTCCAGCAGCAGAAGCCGGAATGTCAATCCTGTGGTCCAAGGCCTTGAGAGAATTGGGATCATCAGGAGACTTGGAAGCCTTGATCTTGAGGCGTTTCTGTTTCTCAGGGAAGACAACTGGGGAGGAGTGCTGGCCACCAGTAGCAGTGGCTATCTGGGAGCACAAGCCCAGGCGCCTAAGGGACTGCTGAGGGGACGTCACTCTCAGACTCCCACTCTTCTGCATATTACTTGCTGCCGGTTCCGATTCCGATTCTAATGTTACGCAGTAATTGCGGCATAAAAAAAATATCAACCGCCCTGCATATTTGTTGGGTTTCGAATTAGATTCAAAATTGAGTACTGATCGAGCTTGGAACAAAAACAAAGATCGATTGCCATTTCTACTACTCCGACTGCGCCTCTTCCTATTCTCTTATTACAATCATGTAACCAGATTAATCAGCAAAACAAAAACAAGGCGAGGACTTACGAGCTGAGCTGAGCTGAGCCGCCGGTAGTGGGCGTCAGGATCTTCCGGATACCAAAGTCGCACACTCAATCAAATCAAATCAAAGCAAAGCAGCTCTCTTTCTCTTTCGGACTCGGGGCCTATCAGTTTTTCCTCTCTCTTTCCTTTTTTCTTTCTCTTTTTTATTATTCTAGTTCAGAGCACTGATCCGCCGTTGCCCCTTTTTCTTTTGTTTTTTTTTTTCTATTTTTTTCCTCTGTCTAAAGCATGGCATTTATACATATACTCGATATATATATTTTTAGGGAGAGGTTCCAAACGAGGATTTTTTATTTTTTAATGATTTATTACACTCACTTTTAAATTATATTTTTTTATCTTAACTATTTAGTTTTTAGGTCTATATAAAAACATTATTTTTATAAATTTTTAGTTAAATTAGTGATCGTAAATATTTCTATAAATTTTCAGTTAAATTAGTGATAGCAAGTACCGATAGAGGGGGCTTGCTTGCTTCAAGGGATTCAGATTGGAATCTCTGCTACAAGAATGAGCTGTTCCATGTTTAGCTACATCTTTTCTTGTATGATCCTATTAGAGCAAGTCTGATCCTGGCGGTTTTTCTGGTGGAAATCGATGATTACCAGGGACCATTGTTGTATCTTATTTTTTTTCCACTTGTTTTCTGCAAGTAGTTTTTACCATAGTTGTTATTTCAATCAGTGTATCATGTTAAATACAACCATTCAGTAGAGAACTTTTTATTAGACTAAATGAATTTGCTCTAGAAAAGCAACTCATCTGAAACCTAAAGAATACAGTTGCTTAAGAATAGGAATGAGAAACTTTAATCACCACTGTTAACTGATCTACCTATCATTTGACAGTAATAACAGCAATCTAGTTTAATGTTTATGTTGAGTTTTGTCTCTAAAGTTACATAATAGCTGCCCCAAAAATAGTCATCTATTTACAATCAATTCCAAGCCAAGGCCCTCTCATGGAAACATGTATGCCAAAATTTGAAATGTTGAGGAGCTGCCAATGAAATTGCATTGCTTCAGCACATGTAGATGGTCTATCTCAGCAGCAACTGATGATCATCATTTCAGTGTTAGAAAACTCCAAAGCTAGATAAGCGCTTTTGAATTGGGATTCCATGAAGGGAAAGAACAAAGCAAGTCATAAAGAACCAACAGCATTAAGCACAAAGGAAGGATGCCTGCAATTTTAATACGCAAAATTACATAGGATAAAACACACCTTCGTAATTAGCATTAGTTTTCGTCAGAGAAGTTGCCGTCACTATCTTGCTCATATATCTGGTATTCTTCATCACTGGTATACGCATCTTGTATGTTATCATCCCCTGCTTCAGGGGGTGGAAAACTACCAAAAAGCTCCTGTAAATGAGTTCTTGAGATGTTCTCCATGTTAAGATCTAGAGATATATAGGAAATTCAAAGTTTGAAGGTTCTGTACAATTCTCGAACAGTAAGCATTAGTTTGTCACAAAACTCTTTTTACAATACTGAGCAATTGCTACACTTTCCTTCTACTGTAAACCACGGAGCACATGAACGCTTATTGTCTATGTTTGGTGATTGGTGGTTTCGACTTTTAAAGTATTACTACAAGCACAATATCGTCTCTTGTTTCAAATCATGCCAAGAATATCAATTCTCAGTATAAAGAAGACGCAAATAAGCAATTGAGAAACTAGGTTCTTATAGTTAAACCATATAAGGATACATGAATGCGGCTGCAAAGAAATTTCACCATCCTCAGCCAACAAACAAGTTAACATGATATAAGTCAGCAAATGGATCAATAAAGATGCATAAATTGTAAGAAAGTTAGTGAAAGGGGAAAAAATGTAACACATAATTTACAAGAGATAACAGTTAACAGAGCATAATTGAATGATTAATACCAGATCATGTCCAACATATGTATCTAATGCTTCTTCACCATTATCAACTTCAATATCATCCTCCTCATCATCTTCAGCATTGTTGGGTTCCTCAGCATCTACATCGCCTGTAAGTTCTACGGAAACATACTTGATAAGTAACTCCCAAACTAATTGAAAAATGATGACACAAGAAAAACATACTCTTTCTTCACTAGTATATCAGTAATTATGACAGAATCTAATGAACTATGAAAACAATAGCTTTGCAACAAGTGAAGTTTTCCGCTTGTACCTGCATTGGTTTGTTGCTGGACCATTTCATCACGCACTAAGTTGTCTTTATTGCATATCTTCTTTGACTTTTTAAAGCTTTCAGTAGCAGCTTTAAGCAAGCGCTCTGCACCCGGTTTTGGGTATACAGATAGGAACCTCACCTGAACACGATATTTCAAGTTCTCAAGCACGTTATATGAAAACCATCCCGTCTCTGGCTGCACACGCACAAGCAAAATGTCCCCAATTAAAACAAAGCTGGAAAACATTGGGGAAATAGAAATAGTCTAACTGCCAGCACAGCCTGATTCAAGAAACTTACAGAGCACGTTGTCTGAGCTGGAGCCTTTCTTATCTGTTCTTGAATGTAATCGTCATCAAGTTCAAATAGTTGCAATGTTGTATGGCACTTGTAAGGAAACACTCGAAATGCACATAAATCACTCCATTTATGCTTTAGTCTGCGTAAGAGCCCCAAAGGGAAAAAGTTATAATTTGCACGAATTGGAACGGCAAGAGTAAATGTGATCTTTGGTGCATCTAGCCAGAAAAGATTGATTCGGAAATAGAATGTAGATCAATAATGCACCATATCCAATTGCAATGCCCATGATGAATAACCTCCAAATAATGGAAGACAAATATGTAAGCGTGAATAATATCCAGGACCCAAAATTATGATAATATATGGAGTAGGAGAGTAAGATTGCTGATGCTTCTGAAAGTTTTTGGACAACTATATTAGTATTGCATTCAGTATTCAAGATCCTTTCTCACAAAGTACAGGAACAAAAAGGTGAGATAAAACAAAATAAATTACACTGAAAAGTTAACTGGAAGGAAAGAAACGACCACTATATCAATGAAATGACTGAGTTTATTATATATATATATATAGAATTTTTCTCAGGTGCGGACGTTCGCACCGTTTTACAGTGCGGACTTTCGTCCGTTCGCCACCGTACGGCGCCGGCGAGGGCGCGCCTCCACCCCAGCAGACTCCAGCAGCTTCCCCGACCACTTTCCATCCCCGGCGAGTCTGTCGAATTCCAGTTTTCCGGCCAGATCACCCAAAACTTCAAACTTGGGTGATCTGGCCGGAAAACTGGAATTCGGCGGACTCGCTGGGGATGGAAAGTGGTCGGGGAAGCTGCTGGAGTCGGCTGGGGTGTAGGCGCGCCCTCGCATGGCGCCGTATAGTGGCGAACGGACGAAAATCCGCACCATAAAACGGTGCGGATGTCCATAGCAGAGACGAACTGTATATATATATATATATATATATACAAGATGATCTAGATATGTCTAGAAGGAAGTTTGAGGAAATTCGATCGGGAAGTGGTGCAAAAATAGAAATCCGCACCAAAAACTTTGGTGCAGACGTCCGCAGCCAAGAGGGCTGTATATATATATATATATATATATATATATATATATAGTTCCCTTCCAGAGTGGGACACTGCTCTGAAATTAAAGTGTGGTGCTCCTCATTTCACTCATTTTTAAGTCACATTTTCACATCTTCACCGTTCAATGTCTAGAACATAGTGTGTAGATCATTCATGCAAAGTTTCATCCAATTTGGAGATCATTTGGGCTTCCGTAATTGTGATTTACACAAACAGTTCCGTTTGGACAGATTTTGTTCAGTTGATTCATTTAATCTAATTCGGTACCCAAATAATCTCCAAATTGGATGAAACTTCGCATGAATGATCTACACACTATGTTCTATGTTCTAGACACTGAACAGTGGAGATGTGAAAATGACTTAAAAATGAGTGAAATGAGGAGCACCACGCTTTAATATATATATATACACACACACACAGAGGTGTTCTAAAGAGGACGTCCGCACAGTCCTTAAAGTGCGGACGTCCCTCCGTTCGCCACCGTACGACGCCGGCGAGGGCGCAACTCCACCCCAGCGGACTCCAGTAACGTCCCCGACCACTTTCCCTCCCCAGCGAGTCCGCTGAATTCCAGTTTTCCGGTGAGATCACCCAAAACTTTATACAAAATCGATCTTGCCGGAAAACTGGAATTCGGCAGACTCTTCGGGGAGGGAAAGTGATCGGGGACACTGCTGGGGTGGAGGCGCACCCTCGCCGGTGCCGTACGGAGAGGCGTCCACACTTTAAGGGCGTGCGGACGTCCTCCTCTGATCCGGACTGTATATATATACATATAGTCCGGATTAGGAGCGGACATTCGCACAGTCCTTAATGTGCGGATGTCCCTCCGTTCTCCACCGTCCGGCGCCGACGACGGTGCTCCTCCACCCGAGCGGACACCAGAGGTATCCCCGATCACTTTCTCTTGCCGGCGAGATCGATTTGAAGGTCTGGGCAGCAACCTCTACCCAAAACTTCAGATAATATCGATCTTGGCTACAAACTGGTATTCGGCGGACTCGTCGGGAAGGGAAAGTGGTCAAGGACGCCTCTGGTGTCCGCTCGGGTGGAGGCGCACCGTCGTCAGGCCGGACAATGGCGAACAGAGAGACGTCCGCACTTTAAGGACAGTGCAGACGTCTGGCTTAAGGACAGTGCGGACGTCTGGCTTAAGGACAGTGCGGACATCCGGCGAGATCACCCAAAACTTCAAACAAGATCAATCTCGCCGGAAAACTGGAAAAGAACGGACTCGCCGTTGAGGGAAAGTGATCGGGGATGCTGCTTGAGTCCACTCGGGTGGAGGCGTGCCTTTGTCGGCGCCGGAGGGTGGAGAACGGAGGGACGTCAATACTTTAAGGCCCGTGCGGACGTCCGTCTCTGATTGGATCCCTATATGAGGCCGGATATGAAGCGCACGTGCGTAAGTGTGCACGGAGCTCCGTTCGGCGCCGACGACGGCGCACCTCCACCCTAGCGGACTCCAGCAATGTCCATTATCACTTTCCTTCCCTGGCGAGTTCGCCGAATTCCAGTTTTCCGGCAAGATCACCCAAAACTTCAAATAAAGTCGATCTCGCTAGAAACTGGAATTCGGCGGCCACGCCAGGGAGGGAAAGTGATCGGGGACGCTGCTGAAGTCCACTGGGGTGGAGGCGAGCTGTCGTCGGCGCCGGACGATGGCAAACAGAGCTTCGTGCGCACTACGAACTTGCGCTCCACATCGTTTCCGTATATATATATATATATAGGATTTTTCTCAGCTGCAGACGTCCGCACCAATGGTTTTGGTGCGGATTTTCATTTTTTCACCACTTTTCGATCGAATTTCCTCATCTCCACCGTCTAGTATCTAGATAATATTGTGTAGATCATCTCTGCAAAATTTCAGCCAATTTGTTAATCGTTAAGGCCCTCAAAATTGCGTCTTTCTGTTATAAACATGAGCGGTTCATGTTTGATAGAATTCAGTCCGTCCATTTGTTTTTCGAGTTTAAGGGCCTTAACGATTACCAAATTGGCTGAAATTTTGCAGAGATGATCTACACAATATTATCTAGATACTAGACGGTGGAGATGAGAAAATTCGATCAAAAAATGGTGCAAAAATGAAAATCCGCACCAAAACCATTGGTGTGGACGTCCGCAGCTGAGAAGCCCTGTATATGTACATATATATATATATATACACAGTCCGTTTCAGATACGGACGTCCGCACCGCCTTAAGGTGCAGATTTCCCTCCATTCACCACCGTACGGCACTAGCGAGGGCGCGCCTCCACCCCAGCGGACTCCAGCAGCTTCCCCGACCACTTTCCCTCCTCGGCGAGTCCGCCGAATTCCAGTTTTCCCGCCAGATCACCCAAAACTTCAAACAAAGTCAATCTGGCCGGAAAACTGGAATTCGGCGGACTCGCCGGGGATGGAAAGTGGTTGGGGAAGCTGCTGGAGTCCGCTGGGGTGGAGGGCGCGCCCTCGCCAGTGGCGAAAGGAGGGACGTCCGCACTTTAAGAGCCGTGCGGACGTCCGCACCTGATAACGATCGTATATATATATATATATATATATATATCTCATTTTGAGTCTTAAGAAAACGTGACAATAGCCAAAAGGAAGATAACAAAAGGAATGCTTGAAAGATAAACTTACTGATTAGCTGAATTAGCTTCACAATAACCGTGTAATGGTGGTTTTACTCGATAATCAATTTTCTGATATCTGCAACAGAAAATTTAAAGTAAGCAAAAATGAAGATAAACATCCTATCATTTCAATTACACATTTAATAATCTCTGTACGCGTGTGTGTGTGTGTTTAACATGTCCCATTATGCTACAGCTACGAGCATCCTTCTCTTCTACTTTGTAAGATTCATGACTTGGTTTTCAAAAACAAAAAATAGTTTCAAGAGAGTTTCATTGATAAAGGATCTGAAACAAAATGAATTAATAAGCATTTTCACATGAAGAAAATGTTTTGATTATATGCAAGAGACCAAAGAGGATATATATCAAAATAGTAGCTTGCTCTAGTTTAAGTCTCACATGCGAGAATCAGGATCTTTCCGAGGATCAAACCCTTTTTTTATCCAGAACCTAAGAAATGGTCCACGTGAAAAGTAGTATGCAACTCTTGAAAGAAGCCTGCAAAAAGAGAATGACCTCAACCAACAGAACAACGACTCGGAATTGAAGATAGGGAGAGTATACAAGTAGATAACCTTCTCAACATGTGATCTGAAAAAATGAAGCCCTTATTAAGCAATCGTTCAGTTACTGAATCCTTTGGCCACACCGGCCGCTCATCAAACAGGCTAGACACAGCCATCTGTGACTCCCACTGATCTGAATCTTGAGGTATATATTCCTCCCAGTTTGTTCTCTTAGGAATCTGTAAGATTGTTAAGTACGATAGTGCACAACTTTGGAGGAACTCTGTTGAGTTTTCAGCCTTTATAATTTCCATGCCATGGATAAGAAAGTCCCTAACCTTTTTGTACTTTTCGATTTTTAGAGCGAAAAATGCAGAAAAAATAAACTCTAAAAGAACTTTATCTGTACATAAAGAGAACTTTGATGTGTATAAAACCACGGTTTCATAACTAAACTTGTGTGTGTGAAGCGTAAGTGTCAATCAAACTGTTTTGTTTGCATAACTATACACACATTAGCTGCAGCTCAAACTGCAAAAAAAAAAGGCCGCTAAAGACCTTATTTAATGCCTGTGTGCTTCATGCAACACTAGATTAGATTGACAAAGCATTGACAATGCAATCTAAAGAACTAGAATAATCACAAGGGAGCCACATTAATTATTGATTCTTCCTAGTACATTTCTTATCCTTTTGTGGATCAAATTAATGCACAAATATGGAAACAAAAACATGAAACGTCGAAATAACACTTGTATATACGTAATAAATAGCATACTGAGATAAACCATGAGGATATCAGTGATTCCAAAGTCAATTGCAAGAACTGGCTCCATATCCATCTGGGAAAAAAACAAAATATATGTCAGTCGAACACTACGCAGCTACTTAAGATCTTACATAATAAGCTGAAATAAGAAATAAACACTGGTAAAGACTCGTAAGTCGTAACTATCGTACTCTATGCATTATCAATATGTTACATGATACAAGGTTCTTATGAAGGGAACAGTAAGCTTCTAATTTAAACTTATTCCATAACATTCAGGCAAGAAGTGATCTTAAGAGTACATTTGAGATGGTCACCTCCAATTGGTGCTGCACAGGTTCTTCTTGATTCTTTTTTACACTCAATGTCCCCGATGGTCTCAACCTAATAGATAGTATGAGATTAATGAATGAGTCTCCTAATAGATTTCCATTTTGAGATACAGTAAAACTGAGATATCATCCAAATCATAACACTGAGATATCATCCATATCATCTACAGAAACTTACACTAAATTATCTGGAACATCTTTGGGTGCAAAAAACTGGGGCAGGAGTATCATCACATCCTCCTGATCAATATCCATAAGACCTCCTCTGTCTACAAACACACAGACAAATAATGTATATAGATACAAGCAAGATAGAAGCTAGCAAAACAAAGCAGTGAAGATAAAGAAATTGGTACCAGAGTGTGGCTCCTCAGTTTCGACCCTATTTCTCTTCCTCTTGCGTGCAACATCAGCATGAACAGCAATGACATGCTGGTAGTCCGCCATTCCTTGGAAAAAGAATATCAAGAAGCACTCAAGATCAGTTCTGAATATGCAAGTTAAACTCACAAGTTAGAGAATTTAATTCTGACCATCAAAGTGATAAGCCTTTGGGACACGAGCAACAATATCAGCGCAAACGTTGACTTGATCAGTTTCGGGTGTTAGTTTGGCAGCAAGTAAGTCACTTTCAGAGGACTTGGATTTGGATATTTTAAGGAGAAAAGAGTTGCAGGGACGAAGGTCTCCAAATGCAGGATGGGAATAGGGGTCGTCATGCCGAAAACGGAGCTCCAACCTGTTGTTGTTGTTGTTGTTGGAGGCTGAACTGTGAGCCTGCATACTTACATGTCAACACAGAGGCTCCAATTCAAACAAAGCTAGAATAAGAATTGGGAAGTTGAAACTTGAAAGACTACCTTGTGGATGGCTTGGGTGCCGCCAAGTGTGTCGATGGCTCGAGACATGGAGGAAGGATAACCCGGATAGTGTACACCAAAAACTTGAGTTCTCGGAAGAAACCCAGATATCGTCCCATCTTTTACCACCCCCATTGCTCCTCTTCTTTCCTTGATTTTGCATTCCGGAACTTGAATTCTCTCAGGAAGCTTTCAGAACAAAAAAAATAAATTAAAATAAAATAAACGAATTGGGCTTTAACGGGCTAGGCGGAGATGTGTCACGTCTAGGCGGTCTGAGCCTTGATGGCTCTACCCGGGCTAATGTGTGTATAATCATGCAAACAAAACAGTTTGACTGACACGCTTCAAACACACATGTTTAGATATGAAACCGTGGTTTTATACACATCAAAGTTCTCTTTTATGTACAGATAAAGTTCTCGTTTTTCCGTAACATTTAAAAATTTCTCCTCATGTCTGTACGCCCAAACACTAACCGTATCCAAAAAGTGCATCTCACATGCTCAAAAGGACCAAAAAAAAAATAAAAAAATTAGCCCCTACTAGAAGCGCCCTTAGTCGTTTTTAAGACTGAATGAGGCCTTTGAACAATCAAATCAAAGCCGTTGAACACCGGAAGGTTTTATAAAATACAGATATATTTTACACTACCCACCGATCTACTGCATTAGGACATAAATATTTTACACAGAAAGACAAACATAAATCAGTAAGGTGTGGCAAAAAAATGCAGTTTAACTTGGCGGACTTTCAAATAGCTTGGAATGGTTTGTTGTCTTCTCCACGGAGCAGAAATTGAATGGTATTTGCAAATTGCCCAAACAGGATGCAGGGTGACATGTCAAATAGCCTCTCGTTTCTTTAGTGAATAGTTAGAGCCAGCTTGCAGTTAGCACTAATGTACAGCAAGGGTGTGCCAAGCTAGGGCCAGGCAAGACAAAGCATCGAATCATCAGGTGTTGAAGAAGATGCGTATATTGCTCCAAAATGCAAACCCCCTCGAAAATGGCATAAATTAACTGTATAGTACCCTCAGTCATGAAACTTCTTGAAGAGCTAGATTCAACTCCTGTGCAGACTTTGCAATTGATCCTCCTCTTCTATGGGCAAAAGAATGAACAAAAGGATATTGGCATCTCCGGCAAATGAAGTAAAATGCAAAGCAAAGAGCAGTTGCAAAGGGCACAAAAAAAAAAAACAAAAAAAAACACACACACAAAACTACAAAAGGGCACCTGGTAAGAGCAGGCAAACAGCCTTTGACCTTTTCAAGCTCCATGAAACACAAGTTGCAACGCTCCAGCCTATGATAAGTACCTCTGATTAATGCTTAAAATCTAAATACAAAAGAATATAAGAACTGTAAAGTAAAAAATATACATTTGAGCAGAGCAAAGCATACCTTTGCTCGGCTTCAATATCTACACCAACAGATGATGATGCTGATAATGTTGAATAGATCACAGAACCGAATATTCTAACCAGCTTGAGCAGCATTTCTAGAGAAATGCCTAAATGCCTGGATACGATCAGTTAGTCATATAATGGCAACCACTACTGAACTCATAAGGTGAAGCTTTATTTGCAGTGAAGTGAATAATGATGTTAATTAACTTTTCAAATCTTAAAAACAAATTTATATCATGAGATGATTTACAAACATATATCTGTTGTTTTAACTTGGCAGTAACAAAATTAGAGAAAAATAGAAAGGAGAGTGCTATCAGTTCTTACCTATCCATGTTGCTTTCTAGAAGGCCAGTGAGGAGTGGCAGAAGACAAGTGCATACATCCAGGGTGACAATGTCCATTTTGTCCGCCATAATGCTAATTACATCAGCAATGACCTGGATTAACAGCACGCAAGAAAGGAACAAAAATCAGTCCTGAACAATAACATTGAAAGGCGATCTGTTCCACATTCTAATTTCCAGAGTTTACCAAAAAAAAAAAAAATCAATCAATCAATACCAATTACTTACAGCATGATCCGACATCTTCTCCATTGCACCAATTACCCCCTTAACATCATTTCTCTGCCAGTATCTATAGACTACCTGCAACAATTACCCACCATTTTCAGCAATTTAGGCATACACTATCTAAAACTGGTCACTTTTACTGTTATGACTAAATAACCCAACAACAAACCCCTACACTGCTTTCATTCCCTACTATTGCTCTGATCCGTAATGCTAGCATCAACAACATTTCTATAATTTCTACCATAAACATCTTGAATAACACAATTTAAAAGAGCTTGCATCTTCGTAGCCAAAATGATGCAAACAGGAAAAGCTCAAAGAAACCTATAATAAAAAAGCAAAGAACTAATGAAATAACTCCCAAAAAAAAAAAAAAAAAAAAACTATTCTGATACAACTCAAGTGCTTCTTTGATACAAGAAACTAGAACTTGTTACAAGAAAGAAAGATGGAATCCAACATATAAGGGACAAGAAGCTCATCAAAGCACAATTGACTACCCCAATTATCAAAAATTGCTGCACCGTGCTACATATCAGTCCAAAGATGCCCAATCATCCTATAAAGAAGGACAAGATGCATGGAGAGATAGCACAGAACAAAGTCATAATCATCCAAAAATCAATAAAGATAACCTGTAACTTGGTTGAACGAGATTGCATGGAGCTAACAAATTGGTCATGTTTCTCCAAAACATCAGCAATTGCATCCTCATCACTAGCAGATACCGTTTCTTTTTTTGTAGATGTAGTGTAGCCTCTCTGCTTAAATTTCAAGCAGAACGAAAATTAGATTAAATTTTTTTTATCATACCAGAGTTAATGGTTTCCCATCGGTGCTCAAAATAATCTTATGGGGAAGGAGAAGTACATCGAGAAATGGCAATGAATTTGCAATTAAATTTAAGTTATGGTAGATGCCATCCTTCAAAAGAAAATAACAATCTGGACCATCTTCTTAAATTATTTATATGATGGGTGTCATGAGAGAAAGTTAGGATGGTATCAAAAAAGCATGACAAATATGAAATGTGGCCATACCGCATTCAAAGGGTTCACTGCAGATGCTGATCCCAGGGTGGTATTGGAGGTAGGTCCCTCATAGTTAGAATATCTATCTCTTCTCTCCCAATTCACAGCAATTGACCGCATTCTTCCTAGATACACCATATATAGCTTGAGTCATACTTCTATACACTAGTCATAAAAAAGAAGCATAACTGAGAAAGAGCTATACCTCCTCTTTGACCTTCAGCAGAGTATGCATCTCTCATCACCTTATGCCCCCGAGTTTCAGCTAAATAGAAAGAAAAAAAAATATAAGAGGAAAGAAAAGAAGCTACATTTAAAGACAAAAAAGTAATATTAAGATAAGAAGTAAACAAACTTCCATAAATATCCCAGTAATCACTCAATACGAAAACTACCCTGGTGAGACCCAAGGAATGAAATTAAATGAACTGACATTACTACCAAGTTACCACCACACCAGCCTAAAAACAATTGTACATACAAAGTTCACGTTAAAAATTCAAGAACCCGATGCAATAATTGGCCATGTGTGGGGAAGGCTATGACCTAATGTTGCAAGGTGTAAAATTCCAAAAGTGGGAATCTATATTCTCAACACCCCCTTCTCAATCAGGATTAAAGTGACCAAGTCAGACATGTGAAAATACCATATTGAGCTAGGTGCCGAACACGTGGGTTATAAGTTGTAGCCTCCAACTTAAAACCAATGGCTATCGATGGAGAGACTCAACACCTTATATATAGTAATCCAAGTCTTAGAATTCCAGATCTAGAATTCTATACTCAAATACTCTCATGGCCAACAAATATGTCATATTTCAGATTCATGGTAGGTTTAGGGAGCCAGATTTACATGTGCATATGCTACATGTTTAACTATGGCCTGTGGTAGATGTACATATGCTACATGTTATTCTCAGCCCAACAAACAATTAGCAAATGAAGTAGTTGATGCAGGAAAAATAGGGACAATCCTGTGTTGCAGTTGAGACTAAAAACATCTAATTGTAGCTATGAGGTGTAGTTTAAAAAACTAAAGATCTTAAATGTTTCTCTTTTTGGAAAACTATGAGTGGAAAGTGTAGGATTGAAGATTAGATACATACAACTTTCATGCTGGAAGCTAGCAGATGGCTCCATCAATGAACTTGTTTCCTGCTTCCCAGGTCCAACACATCTGTCATCCTTCATATTTCTTTCAGCACAATCTATTGCTTGGCTTGAGCTTATAGTTTTTGAGAAACCGCTCCTATCTACAGTAGTGCTTAACTCGGTAGCCTTAGTAGCAATCGATTCAGACACTATAGAGATAGTTGGCCTATCCACTTCTTCTCTGGCATTGGAGAACTTTCGAAAATCATTTGTCTTTGACTGTGAAGAGAATGGCATTGTTCTGCCAGCAACACTGTCTTCTTTTCTGGACTCGGCTGCCAGCTCTGACCTTGCACTAGTTCTAGGCACAATCACAGGTATGACATCTGACTTGTTAAAGGTTTGAACGCTGGTCTTAACAGAATTCCTTTTCAGGGATGTTGCGCTAGGAACTGACACTGAACTAGAAACAATAGCCTTTGGACTGGAGTTCAGACTGATCCGTTGAGGAGTACCAGGAACACTGCCA
The DNA here is from genome assembly GCA_034370585.1 of Fragaria x ananassa. Taxonomy (NCBI): domain Eukaryota; kingdom Viridiplantae; phylum Streptophyta; class Magnoliopsida; order Rosales; family Rosaceae; genus Fragaria; species Fragaria x ananassa. The sequence goes on along the minus strand of CP139761.1, from coordinate 29,230,159 downwards.
GTGGCTTCATACATGATCCACAAAAATGCATAGAAAAGTTTAAACATCAGGATAAACGTAATGTAAAATGAGCAGAGAAAAAAAGTGAATTGCAAATACAATAAATATACACAGAAATTTTCCAACAAGAAATAAAAAATAAAAAATAAGATGAGAGGTTTCAAAGTTGCCTACATGTCAACGATTTTGGCTCCTTGGCGGGATCTGAATTTTGGGACACTGATAACCTTCCAAGAGACTTTGTTTCCTTCACTAGAGAATCTGAACTTTGGGAAACAGAGAGCCGGCCTAAACTAGACCTAGCAGCGTTCTCATGGAGTACAGACAGATTACCACCAGCCAAATGTTTTGATTCTGAGTTCCCATTCAATCTGCTAGCATTACCGACTGCATATGGCTCAATGCGCTGCCAATAAGTACATCAGTTTTAAATGAAAATCTACTACCACCAGGTGCAAACAAGAAAAGTTCAAAGTGAGGACAAAGATGAATTGAGAAATACCGAGATGTCTACAACCCACACTCCGACACAACTCTGATTGTAGGAGCATCCAAGAAGTTTACCCTCATGAACATTAAGATCTGACAATCGTGACCATCCCACATCCACAGCATCATGGCATCTTATTGGTTCCCACGAGAATACCTACACAATAAAATTGTAAATAGGCATATTTTATGGCCTGTAATTTTTATAAAGGATAGCAAGAGCTTACCTTCAAACTTTCATGCAATCCACAGAGTAGGGCCCTCCCGTCAGGACTAAATGTCAAAGAACGTACTCCAGTTGTCTGATAAAAGCTCAGAAATTAAACAGATATTACAGTTGCAGTAAAACCCCAAAGAAATTAAGATGCTGATATGGAACTCTAGTTAAATTAGCTAAGACCACGAGCAGTGATCAGTGGGACAAATAAGTACCTCAGGTCCAGCTGAGCCAATAAGCTCAAAGGTTTCAAGATCCCAAAATTTAACTGTCCTATCTGCCGAACCTGAATGCAAAGATGAAGATAAAATGGAGCAGCTTATCTTTAAAATTAATATATTTGTATGGAAATATTAAGGCAAACAAATCTATGTCAAATAAAATATTACAGATCCAATTACACAAACAGTAATAGAACGTTTTGCGAAAAGGATTGAGAATGTATGTAGAAAGAGACGAGGCACAATACCACTTCAGCGGCATATCAGAATGTTTTGAATATATAAAGAACGCATCAACATATAAGGCAAGTTAGATCTCTTCTGCATTGATGCTAAAGAGGGGGAACTAGCAACAAGCTAATGTGGAAATTCAGCCATATTTTCAGAAAGATTGAGCTGATAACTTGGAAAATGGGACGTCTATGAAGAAACATTAATAGAGAATCAAAGAGTCCAATGAATGAGGTCAACTTTAATTAATTTGCCTATCCTTCTGGAGTCTAAGACATCTTTTCACCTCACAGCAGAACACAGGCATGCGTCATGATTTTCTATAATCCCTACTTGCATGTGTTAAACCAAAAAATGAGCAATACTAGCTGTAAACTAGCTGCAAATAAGATAAGAGGTAAAACTTAGAATATATTCAGTTCAATGATGTGAAAATGAAGCTTTAACATTTATCTAATAATCATTCAAGGTAGTATCAGCAAGAAAAAGAGCCCAATTCTGATGACAAAAGATATACTGAGCCAATAATGCCAATTAAAACTGTAGAGCCAATTAGCAGAAAAGAAATGGTAACACCAACCTGTTGCGAGCAGGAATTCATGGGGATGAAAGTCTATACATTGTATCTGGCCCTCATGACATTTAAAATCATGCAGGAGCTTTCCAGCAGTGAGATCCCACAACTGTTAAATATCACATGTCAGAAAAAAGAAAAGGAATGATTTAGTCCTCTATTTACAAATTACCTGACAATTGACATGTGTTAAGTTCCATGACTTAAAATAAAGAGAAGAGTTATAACCTTCACTGTGTTGTCCTCTCCACCAGAAACAACCCAACGTCCATCGGGGGTAAACCTGATGGCATTGACTCCTCGTGTGTGGCCTTTATATGTGTGAATACAGCCCTTCTTCCTGATATCCCATATTTTTAAATTTGTGTCGAGGGAGCCAGATGCGAAGAACTCTCCGAAAGGATGGAAATCAACAGATATACAATTGGATCTGTGACCAGTAAGGGTGCGAACAACTACATGTTACAAAAGCAACAAATGAAAACATTAGTGGGGAAGCAAGCAATGAAAACATGTACAGAAGGCAAGGAAAAGTTATCATACTCTTAGCCTCTTCTAAATCCCAAAGCTTAATTGTACCACTTGCGGCCCCTGCGGCAACTAAGACCTCGGAAGAATCAAAGCTGACGGAATCAATGCCACTGGTGTGTCCAGACAAGCTCTGCGAGGTTGAGGAGTATATTAGTATACAAGTAAAAATGGAAAAGGAGAGGTTGTGAGGCATTACCAGTAAGGCATTGGGTTTGCCAATGGCCCACAGATTGACCTTGTGATCTTCTCCGCCAGTAACAAGAACCCTGGAAGTTTTCCGGCCAATCTTGAGGCAATTGACGGCGGAAGTGTGGGCAACGAATTCCTCTGATGCAACCCAGGTCAAGGATAACACTAGTACCCTAAATCAGCTAAATCATAACTCGACAAAAATAAAAACAACAACAACGGAGGATTGGATACGTAATTTGTAAGCGCGCTTAGTAGTCATGAATGAAACCCTAGCAAATTTCTCGCCGGCTCTCGTCCCCAGACATTCAAATCAACTCTCCTTGCCTCTCTCCTCTTGCTCACTCCAGATCTCTCTAGATTTTCAAAATGTAATTGAAAATATACACGTGAGGGGAAACAGAGTAGATCAGAGACGAAAGCTGTTGAAAGACAATGAAAGCTTACATTGGTTGGTTGGAAACGCTTCTTGCTTTCAAATTTCTCTTGCTTCTTCTTCTTCTTCTTCGCTCAAAGCAACTCTCTCTTTCTACTTCCTGGTTACTCTGCAACTTTCTTTTTTGTTTTCTTTCGTAAAAATTGGAAATGCGGGGAAAACAGTAGCGTAATAGAGTATTCTTACAACATAATTACAGTCGGACGCAGTAAATTCAGTTTCTGATTTCATTTCCCAGTCTTGCAAAAATGATGCAGATGGCCCATCAGCCCGTTGTTGGTTGCTCGATCAAACTCAAAGACAGCCCCATTTTCACTATTTTTTGGATTTTTTCTGTTTTTTTTTTAAAGGAGATTTTTTTTATAAAAAAAATAAAGAGATGACGTAGCTGTCCTCAAGTCTCGACTAAAAAATGTTGAGAGCTCTCACTCTCTCTCTTCAATAGCGACGACCATCCTTAAAGTTGTGTCGTGTTGGTGCTCTTCGTGTATGGCACCCGCGTTCAAACTTCAAGCTGTCATTTTCATATCACATCAGTTCATTGATCGAATTCTATCAATATTGAATGGTGTGACGTGGTTCGGTCGGTCGGTAGCCGAAGAAGGTTGAGGCTACTTTATGGGTTGCTCGACACAAATCAAGTTTGGGATCCTGGCTCAAGTAGTGGTGTCTACAACGGCTTCTCCTAGATTAGAGTTTTCGGTCGCCACTTAGTGGGTCAGGCTAATCAGTTGGCAGCGCACCATTGTGGTATATGGAAGGTCGCTCTGTAGTGGAAGGGTGCCGGAGGTAAGGTCGGCCTCGGTGGTTGTATTCTTTTCCCCACAGAGACTAGACGGTGGTTGCAATGCTTGAGTAGCTAGAGGTGTGGGTGCCCCGAGCAGTTTTTGCCCGACCTAAGACATTGGTATTTCGACTTGGCATATTGGCTTTTGGGCTAGGAGCATGTTCACCCATTGGGTTAGTTGAACACACTGACCTGGGTCACCTGGGTTAGAATACTCGCATGAAAAATTTCATGGGTGGAAGCAAGCATTTTTGGGCTGTGTTACTTTGCCTATGTGGTTCTAACCTGGGTTGGATTTTATTGTCACTGGTGGACTTGCTCTAAAAGGTTCTTAGGCACAATCATTATTGGGTTTGCATTTGGCATCTTGCAGAGCCCTAATTGGAAAGACTTCCTCTTCGATGGTCTCTGATGTTATTAAATAAGTTAGATGATCCTGACATGTACTGTTTATTGATCAAGAAGCCCCATTTTAGAGTTACCAACATAGAGATAGCTTAAGGTTATTTGAATGTTTTGATAGCCTAGGTGGATTATGTTCATGTTGTTCTTCTACATTAATTTGATCAATAAAATAACTTTACATCCTGGTTCAAGAAATTAGTCTCGATTAATGAAATTACTTAGTACAATTAGGGACATTAAACTTATACCCCTCATTACAGAAACATGAAATAATATCTGAAATCTCTATAATAAACATGTACACAAACAATTAAGGACCAACTAGCAAAGAGTGTTTTAATGGCTACTCCATTTATTTTTACTTTTTACAGCAGTGACACAATAGAAAGATCACTCAACATGTAACACCATTATATATTCTAATGTCTAATACTCTAGTTTTCCAACTATATTGCACCGAAAGACATATTTGACGACGTGCACTCAGCTTCACCCTACCACTAGGGGCAGTGACCATTTCATGATGCACGAAACTCGCCGCTTACCTACTTTAAACAAGGCACACTGAGTGCACACACAAGCCGGAAGCTTGACTAGCCATGCAAAATGCGCAAAAAAGAGCCCAAACCTCACCTCCTGCCTAGACATTTCAGAAAACCAAGCCACCAAACAGGGCCCAGCCCAAATCTTGTTGAACCCTCACCATTGTCTGCTCTTGCTAGTCAAGCCACAGGTGGCGGGTCTTGATCTAAGACCCAAGGACAATAGCCCCTACACGGCTATTAGAGGTCCATAGCCAGTGCATCCTGTCCACCGTCATCCATCCCCAACCCTCGTCCTCCCACCCAATCTAGGAGTTCTTTGACCCATATAAAATTTGTGCGCCTCCACCATCTCTACATAACCAGTAACCAAGTCGTCATCCCGAAGTCTACCACCCTTTGCTTCTGGGTCACCAATCTAGCGTCACTAGTCACACACCCATTAAGCAATCTGACCTGCACCTCTGGTTCGTAGTAAGTCGATCAAACCCTCCCTACCACCAGCCCTTACACTCCTCGATTAGGATCGAAGCCACACCGATCAGAGGAGCTGTGATGATCAAGAAACTGATCCCGTCTGACGACAACGTCCATGGACATGTCATCTGACAAAGGCAAAACTAACTTTTCAAACACTAGTGCATCAATGAGAGTTTTGTTTTGTTCTTTTTTTTTTCTTTTACTCCTTTTTCAATAATCATCAACCTCTAGTCTTGTCTATCTGAAAATGGTAGCGGAAGAGAATGTAATGACTGTTATAATACTCATTATATCTATAAATTATTCATTTGCATTCAAAAAAAAAAAATCAAACTCCAATCATAACATCAAGGGGACAATTTAAGTTTTTTCATTTAACTTTGTCTATTACTTCGCTTATCAATTGTCATACTTAATTATTGATAAGCGAAGTAATAGACAAAGTTTAACTTATTTGAGACAAATGATTAGTTTTAATCTGTGTCGTTGTAATCATGTATTACAAAATTTTCATTTACCCATGATCAACATAAGAATGATATGTAATGACATTTGTTTGGCTTGAGTTGTATCATATCGACATAATATTTTAAATAAATTAAAGTGACTCAAAATACAAAGATAGATTGATCGGCCCATCCAGACGCAATCCGCACTGTGTTGCAAGTCAAGTTTCAGTGACATGCCTATTGCGAAAAAGTACCACTCATGTCGTGCATAGCTAGGAGATTGGCTTCAGCACATACATTTTGCATGCATGGGAGTCCATAGTGGCCGTCAAGTTTCCAACAAATCTTTTCTTCAGTGTCTTGTGCTGCATTTCGTTACCCGGGACACAAACACACATCAGTAACAGAAGATATTGCACTACCCGAGCTGCGCATAATATGATATCAAACATGTAATAATCATACCTCCCAAAGATCTCTTGCTTCAACAACACTGTTTGGGGGGATACCAATGTCATCCCAGTAGCCTGTAATGGATGTGCGCCACGACCCTCGGTTGACAAGGAGTAAGGCAACTCTGTAGCCTGAAAGGGGGCCAGCCCAAACCTGTTGGAAAATAGATGCATCCGAAATGGGTGGTAAGTAAAAAATCTCAGTTACAGAACTATTACCAAGGCACAACAGCTAGTTGATCAATTGAAAAAAACTGCTGTCACTTTCAATCTTACCTCAAGGTCTCCTTCCATTCTAACCTTTTTAGCTTGGACACCAAGTGGATCTGTTATAGTTAACCAGCAAAAATTCAGAGTTCTATAATCGAAGGATACATTTTTTAGCCAAAGGTTGTAACTCGTAACTACCTTGGTTGACAGAGATAACCTCTTCATTTGCAATGATCTCCATAGTCTCTTTTGTCATATTCCTCACATCACAACCGATAAGAAGGGGAGCCTGCAGCAGTACAAACGTACAGTATTGACTATTTGTAACCGAACAGATATCCGGAATTCATATTTCACACAACGAGAGCAAATATCACTGAGCAGAAAGAAAACCTTAGATATGGCCCATATGCTAAAATGGACTACATATTCATCCTTTGTCATTCCTCCATTTCCCACCTCAAGCATGTCGGGATCTGTACATATTCACCACCAAAAAATAAAATTAGCTTTCTTAGATAAACATACGGAATGAGGCTAAAGACAGTGTTGGTGAAACAGGATTTCATTGCATTAGGGGACTACTTACCATTCCAACCACCAGGTCGAGCAAATTCAGCATAAACTTCATTCATGTCTGCTCTGGAGATCATACTGCCGAGAGATGCAAGAAAAGAATTAGTGAGATCCACTGTTAGCATATCATGTTATATAAACACACACACATGGACAAGCACAGCCGAAGAGAAAATAATGGATAAAATACAAATTTTGAGAGCTAATGAAGAACAGAGTTTCCACCTTTCCCATGTATCAGAAATGTCATTAGTAGTTCTCCAGCTGTTTCCAACTTTAGCACCCCATAAAGCAGGATGCAAATCTCCCCTAAAAACGAGACAGGGAATAAAGTCAAAGGAATAACAAAGAGGAAACTCAGGAAAGTATCACAAGCAAACTAAAACTATATGGCGGCTTCAAAATTACCATTCACACAGAGAAAAGAATATGGGACGGTCTGCTTTCATCAGTTCCCGGGTCATGACAGGATATCTATTGATACTTGTAGGGTTTCCTGAATCTTATTTTTATTTCAGGAAATTAGCTCATAAAGTACACAGCATTAGCTCAACATAGGACCTAAAGGTCCCCATAGCCTCTCACATTAGGGAAAGAAAATATACTAGATTGTTCAGTGCTTTGACAGCTAAAACCACAGCGGTATAAGAGAAACCCGAAAGCAAAGTCTTCCCCTAGGATGTGATATGTGCATCCTCAACATTACTTCACTATGCAGATCTTGATGACAGATGCAACTCCGATACGATGAAGTGCCACCACAGCATCACCAGGCTGGCACAGTCTCCTTTTTGTTGCCGACTTTAAAGCAGCATCCAGGATCACCTCAGTGGATTCAGAATCGGTGGCCTTCGCAGATCCTTCAGCCAATAGAGGAATCAAACCCCTGTATATCAGGCTATGTCTTGCTGGAGTCTCATCACTGCAGTCCCAATCAAACGAGTCCGTGGTCAAAACTGGAACAACCACTGACAGGATAGGAACAGCTGGCCTGTACTTGGCTACCAATTTTGCGGTACTCCCCCCACGTGTCAACACAACAATGAGTTTGGCCCTTGCCTTGTTGGCTGTTCGGACAGCAGAGGATGCAAGACTCTCCAATGGGCTCATCGGAAGTGGTGTAGACTTTATCATCTCCTTGAAGATAGCCCCATAGTCAAGGGAAGATTCTGCCTCGATACATATCCGAGCCATGATCTTCACAGCGAGTTCTGGATAGGACCCAGCTGCACTCTCACCACTAAGCATGACACAATCAGTGCCATCAAGGACAGCATTAGCTACATCTGTGGCTTCAGCACGTGTTGGTCGTGGAGACTTGATCATGGATTCAAGCATCTGAGTGGCCGTGACAACGGGCTTTCCCACAAGATTACACTTATATATCATCATTTTTTGTGCCAGAAAAATTTTCTCAACTGGGATTTCCATACCAAGATCGCCTCGTGCAACCATGAATGAGTCAGTCTCACGCAGTATCTCATCAAAGTTGATGACACCCTCCTGGTTTTCAACCTTCAATAAAACAAAACAATACAGCAAACCCAAATTCACTAGTTAACCTCTGAAAAAAACACTGCTCTAGACAATAGCGAAATTATCTTGCCAAAAAAAATACGAGCAAAATTTTGATCTCTATTAAAGATATTGCAAAAACATTGCCAGGCTTTAGTATTCACGTTACTCGTGCAAATCAATGGCTCCATCCATAAAGGGAAGACACGTGTGGATGGACAAAACATATATTCATAACACACAGCAGCAGAACACAAGCTAACCAACTAGATATGTCACATGAGCACTTCAAAAGTGCTTGATGCTCTTAAATCATTTCACTTTTACACAAACAAATTCCTAGTCCTGTAAGATGTTCAGTGCTTGGGTGCTAAAAAGAAAAACATCAGGTTTGGCTCATGAACAATTATAATGCATACGCTTGTAAAAAAAATTAAGCGACATGTAACCCCTAGTTAACATGATGAGTTCCTGATCAGTACTGGGGAAATGAATTAACTTCCCCCACTGTTGAGGTGAAGTAGGGTTTAACATCAATTTCAGTACAAGTATTGGACAAGCTCTTTGCAATGAAATATAGCTCCATACGGTAGAGAACTCCATACAGGCGACCTAAACTACTACTGTACATATATAAATCCACCACTGTGGGGAGGTAGTCTACCACTGTCAAAACTAGAGTCTTGCTAAATTAATGCATATCTGTTCCCCTAAAAACAAATCGGTTTTAACCATAACTTTGACTTGGGAAAATTATGAGCTTGAAGCTCGTAAAATAAAATGAAAGGGAATGATGAGAACGAGAGAAGAAAAATAATAATAATGGGTGAAGTGTGATTGGGTAAGTTTTGGATTATCAAATCAGAGCACAGAGATCATTTTTAGTTTGCAGAAGAACCAAATCGTTCTTCAATTTTTTATCTTCTTGTTGAATGGATGTACGCAAGAGGTCAAAGTATCGACCTCTCAATGCTTGTGTTCTTGCATATTTAAAGTTTAGAGTTTTTGTTTTCTTATTTGATCTTAGGGAGAAGTTCACCAGGATTCCTGGCCCCAACAATAAGCACATGAATTAAACTAATGCGTGGACACTAAAAGTTGAAAGGAAATAACATACCTTTGACATCAACTGTATGTTCTTGGCATGGGGTCCAAGAACTTTACGGACATTAACGAGATCTGATCCTTTGCGTACAAATGAAAGAGCAATCATATCAATGTTGTTGGGAACACCCCATCCCAGAATATCTTCCCTGTCCTTCTCTGTCAGTGTGGGAAGATCAACCACAACACCAGGAAGATTGACATTTTTCCTCTCACCCAGCATTGCACTGTTTTCACAACGGCACCTCACAATACCAGCCGCTGGATCACAAGACAAGACAGCAAGGGTAATGGTGCCATCTGCACATAAAATGGTATTTCCAGGCTTCAAGTCCACGGCCAGCTTTTTGTAGCTCATGGAAATGGTCTCTGGATCTCCCTGGATGCTGTAGTCAGTGGTAATGGTGATTTCCTGGCCTTCCTTAAGTTGAATGGGTTTCCCATCCTTGAGGAATCCAGTCCGAATCTCAGGTCCCTACAAAAAGAAAAAGAAAAAAGGAATTCCATGAGTTTGCACAAAGACAGGGCCTTATAAAAACAGCGTGTTGATGACATTAAATACAGACTAAGGGAGAGGGAAAAAAAAAACCCTTAGCTTCTATGACCATCCTCATTTGTTGATTTGATAAAGTTTGGACGTTGGTTTACCGCATTCCACCAAAGGGTTTAGGTGACAGCACAGTAAGTGGTATTCGTTATTCATGCCGGAAGAAGATTAATTAGAAGATTTAAAACTCAAATTAGTAGAAGATAAGTTGTATTTCTCTTGAAAAATCATAGGCGGCATGAAAAGGTAACGCACAAGTCAATATGATAGGCAGAAAAATCACAACGCAGATGTTTGGTATTGAGGGACAAAAACAAAGAAAGAAGGAAAAATTAAAAGGAAGAGAAACAAGGGACCTTGGTATCGAGCATGAGGGCGCAGAGGATCTGAGTGTTGTGCATGGCAGTGCGGAGGTTGTTGAGGGTCTCCTGGTGGTAGTCGTGAGTGCCATGGGAGAAGTTAAAGCGAGCAACATTCATGCCAGCCCTCAGCAGCTTCTCCAACATCTCCACCGACCGAGATGAAGGCCCCAAAGTGCACACGATCTTCGTCTTCGGTATACGCCCATCATTCGGCAGCTCCTTCAGTATTCCCTCTATGTCTATGTTCGCCATGATTCGATTCTGTTCTGTAACCACACAGAAGCTCAGATCTATCAATTTCAATCGCTCAAATCGCAAGATCAGGCAAGCAGCGAGAGAGGGAGGAGCTCAGGACCACTCACCGCAACTTCGAGCTCGTGCTTTGCTCACCACCAGAGTGTAGACTGTAAAGTAGAAAGTAGAGTCCCCAACTCCCAATTGCATTATGTAGTGCTCGCTCACACCAATAACTAAACTGTGGGCAGCTTTCAAACCACTTGACTGAACGGTGACAAGATTACAGCGAGGGCCCTACATTTACCCCCAAGGGGTAAAATCGTTTTTTTTTTTTTTTAAATGTTGAAATAGAACTACAAGAAAAAACTTTCCAAGAGAGGAACGATGGAAACACATCAAGTGGGAGACGATGAAACCATATAAAAAAGTGATGGGCTAAGCATGCTCTAGCTCTAGCTCTTGTTCCCCAACCTATGCAGCCGGAGCAATTAGATGTTGGTATAACCTGGAATAGTTTTATGTTTTTTTTGTTATGTGATAGCAAACCCAATGGAATAACATTTATTTCCCTCTAAAATAAAAGGACAGTTGAGGCCGCCATAACATGTTAAGTCATTTGCATCTCAGTGTGTATAATTTTTTTTTTTCACCTTGAATATGAGGACCCATAAGTTATAATTCTCAATTCTAACAAATTCGGGCTCCTCCCTATGTTAAACTCACGTGTCTTACCACTTTTTTTTTCTTTTAACTTTTCACTATACATTTCTCAATGAGATTTGATCTCATAACCTTAAAGTTGTTAATTAATCTTCTTAACCAACCAAGTCACAGTTCATCAACAAACCTATGACCTCAAACTCACCACTTATGAAATGAGAGAGAATATTGGTACCGTATTTAAACCTATGACCTCAAACTCACCACTTATGAAATGAGAGAGAATATTGGTACCGTGAACAACCAATACAGTTTGTTGGAATGAGATTTGAACATATGACCTTAAAATTGTTAGTTCTTCTCCTTAACCAACTAAGTCATAGCTCATCGACAAACTCACCGCTTATGAAATGAGAGAGAATATTGGTACCGTGAACAACCAATACAGTTTGTTGGGAAGAGATTGATTTAAGCACAGCTGTGCACTTGCATCAACAAGAATGGATACCTGGATAACATAAACTGCAATAGATTGGCTACAAATATCTAGGGATAACTGCCCGTGCATAGACTTCCCAGCACCTTAAAAAATATTTCATTTGCCAAAATATCAAGAGTAGAAGTTGGGACCCCTAAACAGCCATTGGCTTGCAACTATAACTTGATGTATTCTCAGCTCTTTCCCTAACCATTGTGTTACCGAATAGCTCCAGCACTTTCCCTAACCATTGTCTTAACAAATAGCTCCCCTGCCCTATACGAGGATCGAACCTGAATAGATGCACAGACACATGGATTTCATATAATAAACTTGTTGAGAGAAAATAGGGAAAAAAAAATAAAGAAAGTAGAAGTTACGAGATCTCTAATCAATAAACTATGTTGAAATGATCTATAACACAATGAAGTAAACACCAAACTCAATTTGGGTAATGCCAAACCAGATTACTGTTATCCAAGAAAGTAAACAGAATAAAACCATCATATTAAGATCTTACCAAGGGCCCACTGGCTACATAACGAAATCCAATAGACTCCCCATATTCCTTCCAAAAATTGAACTTCTCAGGAGTGACATATTCTTTGACGGTCAAATGTAGTGGAGTTGGCTGCAGCAAATCAACAATTTCAGATCAAATGTCTTTCACAAACTATAATAGCTTCATAGTGTTGCTTGATGATGCCGCTGATTGCCTCAAAACAGTGAAGTTGGCCGCTGATGGCAAATATAAACATTTCAAAGCTAAATACATATGGCTGAGAGTACTACTAACCTGTAAATACTGTCCAAGTGTCAGTATATCCACATCTATGGCCCTTAAATCAGCCATGGCTTCTTTCAACTCATCGTCTGATTCTCCAAGGCCCAACATTATAGAAGTTTTTGTAATCAGTCCCTTCTTGCTTTGTTTTGCATGGTTTAGAACAGATAAGCTCTGCTCATACCTGCATTACAGATTAAGTAAAAGAATCTTGAGTAGCAGTGGTGATAACTTTTTTGACGAGAAGAACCAATCCAGACAAGCAGATCATTCAATCTATCCTACTAGCCAAACAAATAGCCAGGCACTTGGCCAATACCTTTAGATGAAAATGTCGATTTTCCAGGCAGAAGAAATGCATGAAATTTCATACTTTTGCCACTATCAGCTCAAAAAGGTTTAAGGTACAACGGTGATAAACACATTTATATTTTCGTGAATAGATGCGCATATACACAGAGAGCAGTATTTGATTGGGGAACCCTAGTATGCTATACTCCACACTAAGGTTCAAAGTGAATAGAATCCTTGTCCACACAGATCAAGGATTAAGAAGCAAGAATATGATTAAAACAGAATTTGGATTGCTATATACAGTGACATTTAGACAAGTAAACCACACTAATTTCTTTAACTAGAGGAGTTCATCTACTAATTGCATGAATTGTCTGGACATGGATAGGAGATAATCCAAAACAAACCAGGCATGACCTCGCAACAAGCAAACTGAACAGATGCCAGAAATTTTTTAACGATTTTGTTCATAAGTTTATATTTCACATAAATTTGGAAAATGCAACAACTTATTTGAGACCTCATATGGTTCCAAAATCAACTACTTGAAATGACCAAACACCAATTACGTATGAATGGTGAATGGGGTGTATAAGCACTTTAAGACGAGTAATTGGAAAAAGAAAGGGAAGAAGATGCTGACCCAGCGCGAGGATCCCTCACAATTCGCTGGAGGCGTTTGACAGTCTCAATGTTGTGTGCAAAGACATCAAGGCCGGAGTGTAGCAAAGTGTGGACGGCGGTCAAGTCACCCCGAAAGTCAGAAGTCAAGCACTCAACCATGATGTCAGGCTTGAGATCCTGCAACACAAAACATGGAGATGAGTCCTTGATAAGAGTAAGAGTAGATAGAGAGAGAGCATGGAAAAGTGACCTTGAGGGCCTTGACGGTCTGGGCAAAATGTCCACTGCCACCATCGGGCAGGTCATCGCGATCGACGCTGGTTAAAACAATATAATCGACACCCCAGCTGGCAACGGCCATGGCGGTGTTGATGGGCTCCATGGGATCGGGATGGGGAGGGGTTCGGCTGGTCTTGACGGCACAGAAACGGCAGCCACGAGTGCAGGTGTCTCCGAGGACCATGATGGTGGCAGTGGAAATGCCGTCAGCACCTCCATTCCAGCACTCGCCGATGTTGGGGCACTGGGCCTCCTCGCACACAGTCTTGAGATTCAAACGGGACAAGGTCTCCTTCACCTCCTCGTACTTGATGCCCTGTGCCGCCTTCTGCCTCAGCCATCCCGCCTTCTTCACATTCGGGTCTCTCCCCGTGAAAGGCCCCACCACCGCCTCGCATCGTACTCCGCCAGCTGGTTTTACGATTGGAATTGAACTGCAACAAGCTCTCGAAATCATCGAACTAGTTTGAAGGTTGGTTGGTTGTGCTTCTAACTTCACTTCTGACTTGTTTTCTGATCAAGAAACACTCCATCTTCTTGTATCCATGTTGGCCTTTGAAATATCCGTCATTTGTTACTTAGTTGGTCCGGTTGGTGGTAGGTAGTTACTGTATGTTCCTCCGAAAACAAAAAAACAAAACAGTACCAACCGTATAAGATCCGACCCGAGTCCAATAGAAAGCCCAAAAGATATGAATAGTGTCAACTGTCAAGGATCTGGTATCTGGATATGCAACTGCTGAAGACATCTTTTACCAACCTCTTTAGAATTATTTGATAATACACAGCATATAGCTAACCTAATTCAAGCAATTACTTGGTGTATTGAACTATTTCACCTAGTCATAACCGACCAAGAAATTTATAATCAGTCATCGTTCATAGAAATCAATGATTTTCTAACTCTCTCGGTAATTACAAATAATTTTCACGATGTCAAAAAAATTCCCCTGCTAGTACCTCATTAGTCAGACCGCAGCCTCGCAGAAGAGTTTCTTGTGTTAATGGAAAATTGATTTATTTGGATATTACGTGATTTACGTCCAAGGAAAAACGCTATAATAATTCCACAGATATCAGTAATTTCTAGTTCAAAACAGTCTATGCACACTTGTGACGGTGTTCAAACAGACGCTCCCACAAAGATTTAAGCCCACATGCTCCGAGAAAAGACCAAAGGAAAAAGACTACATTTTGATATGGCTAATGTTTTATGAGCTGAATTTCATCAGTATGTTCTGCACCTTTAACCAAGAAGACCTAGTCTGAATCTGAATCATCAACCACCTTTTCTAGTGATTCCATATCCCCAGCTTCAGAGGCTGTATGCATCCGTAATCTGCCTGCATCCTCACTGCAAATAGGAGAAGAAAAAGATAATTTTGATCATGAGACTGGAGAACATTGATTCTAAAAGTTTGTACAACCATTCAACAAACTGTAGTCTAGCATTTCTGTTTCCTGTATTCTCCTACAATAATGAATTGAATAAGTTAAGGAAAAAGGGCCTACTCTGTAACACCAAATATTTCTTTGACAATTAAGGAACTATCCCTCGAACAGAACTCTGGGAGCTGCCAAATTTTTCAAAAAGATCAGAAACATATATTAGGCAAATAATGCACAAGTTAATGAAAATGTAAGAAGGCAATAAGGTGATAAGCATAAGCCAAGAACAAAGTGAACATCAATAGGCAAGTGCGAACATAAAATTTTTGTGTTTTCATTTATTTAAAAAGAAAAATCAAGGCTTTTACAAGAGTTGAGCAAGTGATGCAATCAAATTTAGAGCAATATTTCCTGTTACACACATAATTACATCATGCTTCTGTAAACATTTAGAATCATTGAGGTAATGGCACATGATCTCTGATTGGTGTCCACAGTAGAGCAACTTATACACATTTGTACATAAATTCATTTTGAAGGCCTATAAGAAACTTTATTCAGTGGTGTACCATGTTTGGGCCATAATATCCGCATGACCTTTGAGGCAAGAGAAAATTGTTGCATACAATAGGGGTTACAACACCCATCTCACAATAGCTCAAATTTGAGGGGTGAATCTCATTTGTGTGAAGGGTATAAACCAGTAGCATCAAGAAGTTCTCCAAAGCAAGGCAACTCCAAGTACTAATTTTGAAACATAAATAAGAGGAGCAAGGTACTAGACATATTTTCTTATGATGAGAATCGAGGTCGTTTTGGACAACAATAGAAAAAGAAAAAGATAAAACTGAACCATACAGGCAATTGGTCAAAGTTATTTTGGTTGTTTGGTCCCTTACCTCCGACAGATAGAATACCTTTCCAAATAGCGCTTGAACGGCTAGTTTTCTCTTGAAACCCCGTTCAGTATAACCTGCCATATCCATTACAACTGGGCCTGCAAGTTGCAAACTAGCCATCAGCAATGGATGGCACAATTTGGCAATGAATGTTTTCTTATGACTTTTTATGCTATATATGTTTATCAGAAAGCTAAGGAAGCAATTAGTGCAATGTACCTTGGCAATGCCGCACTAACAATAAGAATATCCAGAACATTAACACATGACGACCATAGAATGATATATAGAAGACTCATAAAAAGCAGTAGCAGGAGTAGGAGTAGTAGGGGGAAACATTCTGAGTACACTACTCCATCTTCTGTAATTCACAGTCAGAGGTAGGAGGTGGGATATATTCACCACCTAAACGTCTTATCAGATTCTTTATTTTTATATGGAAGAGGGAGTATTGCACAATTTGATCATACAAGTTATGATGGTAGTAATTCAATGCTTTACCTTTGTCTCGCACAATTCTTCTAGAAATCTCATTTAGAATTTCAGCCACCTGAGAATCATCCAACAAAGAAGCTTTCCTAAGCTGAATTAAACCGGAAACCATGTCTGGATTGAAGGGTTTTTCATTCAAAGTATAACGAATGTACTTGCGCAAAACCTCCTCCAAGCCAAAACCTGTCTGGATACAAATTAGAGACAGGTTGTCAAAAACATTCTCAGAAAGATGTGCCAACTAAGTAATGTGCAGACATTCATAGGATCACCTTTTGCACAAGTTGTTTGAGGGCATCAGGCGTGATTTGGTGAGAGCCACTCTGAAACATTTCGTCTATTGATTTGCAGAGCATAGCATTTTTATTGACTTGTATCGGCAACGTTTGAGTGATAAATCAAATGCAGTAACCAAAAAAAAAGAGGAGGAGGAGGAGAGAGAGCAGACCAGCTTCTTGCGTTTATGTCGAGGCGAGGAGAACTTTTTGACGGTCTTGACAACGGCAATGACAAAAGAAAGACCGACGTAGGCGAGAGGAAGAGCCAAAATCCAAGGGAGAGAGCTGGTGCCGACTCTGGGGCCAGGAATGGCCTGTGTGACAGAGCCGGTGAACTCCACCAGGTCCAAGGCCTTCTCCTGAATCCACGGTAGATCCTCTTCCACCTCTTCAACGGCTGCTTTACTGTTCTTGTTCGTCGTCGCCGGCGAAGGATTGGAATTACTCTTTGCCGCCGCCGCAGCTAAAAGAGGCCTTCCAGCTCGGACTCCGACAGGTAGAGACACAAAAGCAGGAGAAACAGTGGGACCAAGGAACGGGAGACCTTTGCGAGGAGGGAGCAATTGGGAACAACAGGCAGTGGCCAGAGCAGAAGCCATGAGCAGATTCTCTTTACCTTCCAGGGTTTATCAATCGCCAACTTATTCTGATTTCCCTTCCAAGAAATGGGCTCTTTATTCCTATTTGGGCCCCAGCTCCCTTCCCATCAAGAGACCATTTCTTGGGCTTTCTTTTCACTTCCTAGTCACTCTACTTGGGCTTTTTTGTTCTGCTTTGGTTGTTTAGTTCTAAGATTATAGTACCAAATTCACCAATACACCTCAGTCTGCCTCACTTTTTAGTGATGAAATTTGACCATAGATGCAAGGATTTTGGTTTTGAACTTGTAACAATTGGGGTGAAATACAGGGGAGCAAACTGGCCTTTGGCCTCTATAGTCTTTAGTTCTATACATATCACTTGTCTTTGAACTTGTAACAATTCAGCAAAAAGGAACTGAATGGGACATAAATTTGATCATTACAGATATCATGCACCAGAATTCCAACCTCTCTCAGTTCTCACTACTACAGTAAATAGCGTAAATAGCTTCAATTGTCAGATTCTTTCTTTTGGATCGAATCGTGCATTGAGATATTCAGTAACAGGGCAACTTCATTAATAGATATTTCTCATGGTTTCTGTATCCTAAGAGAAACAGATGTGGTTGGTTCTCATCTTCTCCTACAGATTGGATTTTGGTCTTGGGGATTCTTTGGACCATGAGGGTGGGATGATTTTGTAATCCTGAGTCATCTTTTCCTCTTTCTTTACTTCATCTTCTCCTGAAAGTTCCTTAGAAAAGGCATCTGGATTGGCTTTAATACAATTCTGCAAATTTACAAATGGATGCACACAATCTGATCCCTACAAAAGAGAAAGAGAAAAAAAAGTTCACGTCAAGTACTCTGGGAAATTTTTGTAATTCTGTACAACAAAGTTGAAATATATATATATATATATATATATATATATATATATATATGAACCTAAAACCAAACCATTTATCAGCAAGTACATGCATCTAAGCACAGCCATAACCAGAAGTGCTTAAATCAAATTAAGAACTTGTCATTTGGCAGAAGGAAGAGCAAAATATAGTGAAAGACAACATTACTCAATATATTTTCATGAATCTCCAAATGTCCATTCTGTTTGGTACACTGATTAAAAATCAAACCAGGTGATGTATTTCTGATATTAAATAACTAGAAGAAGATAGTCCAAAAATGTAGGTCCACACTGATATTTTCCTTGTTCTTCTTTAGTGTTGACAGCTTATAGTTATGACATATATTATGTTACATGTTATATGCCATTACATACTATCAAGTAATGTTGAGTTGTAAATATGGTGTGTGCGAGTTTGCACAAGGAAAAGAAAAGACCAAGAAGCTCATAACTAATATCTTGGAGAAGTTGGACGCTACCTTCTCTGCCACAGTACTCTTCAGATAACACAGAAAAGCCTCTGAAAACGGAAGCCCACAAGGGCCCTTTCGTAAGTCAGCTATGCAAGGGCACTCCAGTGCCTTCTGAGCCTTGGCATCAAGAGACTGAAAACCAGAAAATGCATAGTTCAGTTCCTTTTATTGCCAATCATAGCGGGAAAAGTGTTTTCTATTTATCTATTTCTTAGGAAACAATGCCCTGCAACTAACGAAGTAACTAATATTGGTAAGTATAAGTTTATGAACTACAGAGACAACACACCCATCTTGAACAATAACAGGTAAGTCCGTTAGTGTATGAAATAAACCAACCTCAGTTGCATCATTCCCATATGCTGCAGCTTCTGTAAATGCATAACAAAGGTAGGAATATCAGCTATTGTAAACTTGATAAACTGGCAGATGACGAAGGAAACAAAGTTTCAGAAACTAAAGGACTCGACATGTATAAAACAGTGGTATCTGAGAGCACAACAATGTAGAGGAGAGTTTGGTTACATGATGAACTCAATTCAGTTATATAATGTAATCCAGTATGTTAATAAGTGATTAAAGTAAAGGAGAATCGAAAAGTGAGAGATGCACCATTCTGTTTGGAAGGTTGTCTGTTGCCAAACCATTATTGGGCAATTAGGTTGAAAGGGAAGGGCGAGATTTATACATGGTGATGGAAACAAAAGGATTACTTACAAAAATGGAGATCCTAATTAGAAGGAGGAAGGGTTACCGGAAATGAGAGAGTTGATGGAGGAGACGCCGTGAGCTTGTGGATCCACATCGGCTGCCGCCTCGCTTTGAACTTGACCCATCTCCGACCCGAGGAACTGTAAAAGTCGTTTCGTTTCGTTCTAAAAGAAAATAAAGGTTGACCCGGACACCGCCTAGGCCTAGCCCGCTTTGGCCCACTGTAGTACAAGTCTCGAGGTCCAGCCCAAATGTTAATATGAAGAATTGGGAGGTTGATGGCGAGAGAACAGAGATGGAGAATTTGAAACTGGGAATGTTGGATGGTTTCTTGACGAAAAACCATCAGAAGACTCTGAAATCTCTCTTCCGGCAGAGCAGCAGCACCGAGTCCAGCCAAGATGACTCCCCTTCCTCCGCCTCCATTCCTCACCTCTCTCCTTTCGCCAATTCCGTCGTCTCTCGCTGTTCCAAGTTACTCTCTTTCCATCTCTTCCTTTATTCATGCATTCAAGTATATGGTTTACTTTTTCATGCAATCTCATATATATCCTTCTAAACCATAATTCAATTCCTTTTATGTAAATGAACAATTTGAGTTTGAAATCACAAACTACCTCTCTTTTTTGCTCAATTCCACTTCCACATAAGCAAATGTATGCATTTTATCCAATACAAAATATAAATTTTTCAAGTGTGTTTCTTGCTGCTGCAGGATTCTTCGCATCCCTACTGAAGAATTACAGCATCGTTTTGACACACAGCTACCTGAAAGTGTAAAGGAGCTTCTCACTTATGCTAGGAACTTTTTGGAATTTTGCTCATACCAAGCACTCCATGCAGTGAGTAGTCGCCCAGATTATTTGAGTGACAAGGAGTTTCGTCACCTGACATTTGACATGATGCTTGCATGGGAATCTCCCTGTGCTGAGAATAATAAAGAACTAGACAAAGTGAGGATTCCTATGATTCAGTTACAAGTATAGCTCCTCTATCTTTGGCTTGACAATGCTGCCTGAACCTTCTTCAATTGCAGGAAACTGCTTCCAGCAGTAACCTAGAAGTAGAGGATGATGATGGTTGGTCGCTATTTTATTCAAGTTCTACGAATATGGCTGTCCAGGTCCTTCTCAATTTCATTGATTCTTTATCTGCATTTAGCCATTATACTGATGCTATTTAGTCATGTGCACAAGGCGGGTTAGTTTCAAATTCTTCCACCACTGCAGTTGTTACTTTTGTGAACGACTAATAGTGATTCTTTGATTTCGCCGTTCAGGTTGATGACAAAAAAACTGTTGGGCCCGAAGCCTTTGCACGAATAGCTCCTGGTTGTGCTGCTGTTGCAGATATAATAACTGTCCACAACCTCTATGATGCACTCACAAGCACATCAGGCCATCATCAACTTCATTTCCTTGTATATGACAAATACATAAGAAGCCTGGACAAGTATTAAGTTTATCCATAATCTCTATAATTTTCTCTGACTTCCATGTCCTTGTAGTGAATTTGTTACCCACAATCGCACATATGCTTGAACTCTGGTGGCATGGCTTTATATCACTTCCTTACCTTTGGTCTGATGTCCGTTTTATTCCAATCCTTCTACATTGAATTGCTACCTAGATATGGAGCTTGTTGACAGAACCACCAAAACGTTTGTTCAATGCCGGAAGAGAGAGAGAGAGAGAGAGAGAGAGAGAGAGAGAGAGATCTAAGTTCCAACAATGTTGAGTCTATTTCTGTGTAGTGTTGGTTGGCAATGGTGAAAATCTCTATGGCATGTTGGTCCTGCTTTTTATTAGATACTAGATGTTATTGTTTCTTGTCCTTTTTGTGTTTTATTTTTATTTTTAACTTCAGAAACAAAAGTACTACCCTTTTTCTATCTATAATCAAGGGCTCTGCTGCAGGGTCATTAAGGCTTCAAAAAGTACATTGGCTTCTTCCATTGGAAATCTTCAGCTCGCTGAGGGAGAAATCATCCTTGATGTTGATGGTACAGTTCCCACTCAACCAGTGCTCAAGCATATTGGCAGGTCTATGTGGCCTGGTAAGTGATTGTATTCCTGAAGGTGGATCAAATGTACCAATGCTTTAGATTGGTTAGTTTATTTTTATAATATAGAGTTCATTTCCCCAAAAAAGGTCTGACTAATTCAATCATGATCTCAATCACTTTTGGCTATGATAGTTTATTTCAGTTCTTTCGCATCATATAAATGAAGAAGTGTTTTTCATCCAATATCTGTTTATCCAGGACGGCTGTCACTGACCAATAGTGCACTGTATTTTGAATCATTGGGAGTTGGTTTGTATGACAAAGCGGTTAGATATGATCTGGCAACAGATATGAAGCAGGTCATAAAACCAGAAATGACTGGACCGTTGGGTACTCGTCTTTTCGATAAAGCCATCATGTACAAATCAACGTCTGTGTAAGTTATCTGCTGATATATTTATGGCAGGGAAATTAATTATTTATAAGGATCATGACCTAGCTTCTTTTTTATTTAAATTTTTCTTGCAGAGAAGAGCCGGTTCATTTGGAGTTTCCTGAGTTTAAAGGCCATTCTCGCCGAGACTATTGGTTGGATATTTGTCTTGAAATCTTGCGTGCTCACAGGTTCATTCAGAAAAACAACCTAAAAGAAATTCAAAAATCAGAAGTACTGGCAAGGGCTATTTTAGGCATCTGGCGATATCGTGCAGTTCGAGAAGCCTTCCACTTCTTTTCATCCCATTATAAAACCTTACTTGCTTTCAACCTTGCTGAAAGTCTTCCGGGAGGAGACTCGATTTTGAAAACATTGTCAAGTCGATTGGTTATTTTAAATTCCAGTGCTTCCCAACACGATGTTTCTCCACATTCAAAACGGCAGTCAAAATTGTCTCCAATTTCACTTATAGCAGTAACTCAGCTTGGATTCATATTGCAAAAGGAAATCAACCTTGATGGAGAGGTAATAATAGTTGGAGAGGTTTGTGCTGGTGAAAGTAACCCCTTGGAAATGGTAGTCAAACAGTCATTATTGGACACTGGAAGGGCTGAAGCTGCACAGGCAACTGTGGACCAGGTGAAAGTGGATGGGATTGATACAAATGTCGCAATAATGAAGGTCAGTATTGAACTTCACATGTTAAATTGTGTTTTGTGAACCAACATGTATCTTACCATTTTTCCAATCAGTAGTACTTGAGAGAAAGAATGTGCACACAAATGTCTAGAAGTTCATTCTAAGAATGAACCTAAGTAGTATGCTTTTCATGTATGAGCCAAATTATATATGTTTTGTTCTTCATAATGGAAAGTAAAAGGTACTTTGCCTGCTTTGGACTGGGGAGCCTGATTGCTAAATATCATTGTGAATAGGTGATAACGATACTGTCATTCCTGTTCTACCAAGAGTAATAAAATCTCTTGAACCATTTATTTACTTCTAGCAAACCCATATTGTTGATATAACTATGGCATTATGACCAGTTCTGTGATATCTCTGCTAGATGTTACCGATATTAGAGAGACCTGTGGTTGAATAGATTAGACACAACCACAGGTTCTTTTTTTGGCTGGCTTTTGTTTCGTCAAAAGTTATTATTACCAGAGATCTATGTTTGTAGAGCAAACTCCTTTACCTTTTGATACGTTTTAACTTCATATTCTTTCATTTAAAGGTGATACTTTACTTGTAGGAGTTACTGTTTCCGGTTATTGTATTAGTTAATCATGCTCAACATTTGGCATCATGGGAAAAGCCTTACAAGTCAACAGTGTTTCTGGTGTTGATCTGCTTCTCTATAATAAGGTAACTTGTCTTTTATCTTTTACTACAGTTCAGTTCCTGGTTTCCATGGTCTTCTTATTATTGGTAGTTCTCCTACTGGAAAATGCTCTCTTCCATTTGCGGTATAATAGAGCAAAAAATCTATTCAGGAAATGATTATGCTTGGCCCTATTCCCAAAAAAAAAAAAAAAAAAAAAGAGTATGCCTGGCTTGCATATTCCATGTGAATCCGCTGACATTTTTGCAGAACATCATGTTCTTGCCTCTTTTGAAGGTAATTCGTGCTGTTGGATTTCTATTTGTGGATCTTATTCCATAACATACCCATCTCCTGTTTGCAGACATAGTTTTGGTCTAAAGTGGACCCCCCTTGGAATTTCCTTTTAACTTTTGACATTCAGAATCTACTATGCTTCTAATTAACACATTTTCTCTGCATTCTATCTCTGTAGTAGGTTTATGCTCTGAAACTTGTATATATTCACCTCATCATGTTTGGCGTTTTAATTTACATGTATTTGAATTTTGTTTTCCGCATTTCTTGAAAGTAATACTTGCACTAGTTTGAATAAACAGAAGTGATTTAATAAAGCTGTTGGTTCTGGTGTACAGGGGTTGGTTCAGTTACGTATTGCCCTCCGTTTTTGTATGCATAGCAGTCGTCATGCTCTGGTGCAGGCATTTGAACAGAGGGAAACCGTTGGAACCATTCAGGATAACACCTCCCCATAACAATGCAGTAGAACAGCTACTGTTGTTACAAGAAGCTATCACACAAGTGGAAGCGTTACTTCGAGCTGGGAATATTATCCTACTGAAGATAAGAGCCCTCCTTTTTGC
Source organism: Fragaria x ananassa (assembly GCA_034370585.1). NCBI lineage: Eukaryota > Viridiplantae > Streptophyta > Magnoliopsida > Rosales > Rosaceae > Fragaria > Fragaria x ananassa. The sequence continues at coordinate 29,206,125 of CP139761.1, read as the reverse complement.
AGTTCTGCCTCAGGTATGTGTCGGAGTCACGCTTATTCACCTTGAAAAAGATACAAGTGCTGATGTTTTGAATACTTGCACCAAAGTCGATGCTTTGAATCCTTTCCCATAGATTAATTGAGTCATGATTATGTTCACTAGGTTACATCAACAGATTCAACATGTATTAAGAATCTCTCATTTGAATTTAAATGTTTACTGTTTGCTTTACTACCAGGCAACAGACAAGATTGTTATACTGCTGGTTTTCATGGCGGCAACGTTTGCATTTGTGCCTCTGAGGTATATAATCCTTCTAGTATTTCTGGAGGCTTTTACAAGGGAAATGCCATATAGGAAAGAAAGTAGTGACAAGTGGGTGAGGCGGATTAGAGAATGGTGGATTCGCATACCAGCAGCTCCTGTCCAACTCATCAAACCTGAGGATAACAAGAAAAAGAAATCATAACCCTGTCCAGTGTTATCTCTTTACGGATTTAGATTCCAGAACATTAGTACCGGTACAGGTCCTGTGTATCTAACGAGTTAGTTTCTCCAGAAATTCTATTTTCCTTGTTTGGAAAATCTTTCCATGCAGGTAGATACATTTTTACTTCTTAGCTTGTTCATAAATAGAAGTTTTCTTATTTTTTAAACAGTTTTGTAAAGCATATATACGCAATAACCCTCTATTATAGTAACCACTTCAGCAAGCAGAAGTTGTTGGAATGCTTTGGGTTTAGGGTTAATGTTACAAAATCAAAAATACTAAACTACAATCGGCAGCATGAATTTCTGTTATATGTACAGGTGAAAATGAGCTTTAGAATTATGCCTCTTAACACTGTACTTTCAACATTGAAACTCAAACTTAAGGTGTCAAATTCATTTAGCATCCTAGAATTGTACAATACTGCTCTAATTGGCAGATTCAATAGAGTTGAAAATACATTTTACATAATAAAGGAAGGAAAAGTAAATCCCTGTACAATTCCAAATTTGATAAGCAAGTTGTTGGACAAGACAATAGAGAAGGCAATGTCAAACATTATCTGGCCAGAACTCCCTGAAAAAGGCTCGCTCAAATTCTTTCTCTTGCAATCTACTTTCTAACTCCTGCATCTTCTTCATCTTCTTTGAGAGTCCCTTGGATTTTTTCTTATGCAGCTCCTGAAAACCAACACAACTGTTAAAAAGCACAACTCATATGCAGGCTACGGTGTAAACAATAGATTCAAGAATAATATTTTTATTTCCCTATCTCATAAGAAAAGAAGAGACAACCAACACACACACACACACACACACACCAATGAGGGATCTTTTTTTTGTTCATTTGTAAGGATAGATCATTTAACGAACTTTTCGATCACAAAATCAAATCTTCACCGTTCAGTTCGTTGGGCTATATGAGTAGATCATTTCTACAAATTTTCAGAAAATTTGGTGATCGTTAAGTCATCCAAATGAGGGATTTATTTTTAATAACCTTGAACGATTTAGGTTTGACATAAGTGTTAAGTTTTTTATTTTAATCTCAATCCATTAAAAAACAGATCTAATGGTGTGGACATATCCCTATAAATGAACAAAAAAAAGGATCCTTCATTTGAAGGGCTACACACACACATAGTCCGGATCCAAAGAGGACGTCCGCACTGGGCTTAAAGTGCGGACGTCCCTCCGTTCTCCACCGGACTGCTCCGACGACGGCGCGCCTCCACCCGAGCAAACTTCAACGGCGTCCCCAATCACTTTCTTTTCCCGGCGAGATCAATTTGAAGGTCTAGGCAGCAACCTCCACCCAAAATTTCACAGAAGATTGATCTCGCCGGAAAACTGGAATTCGGCGGACTCGTTGAGGAGAGAAAGTGATTGGGGACGCTTCTGGTGTCCGCTCGGGTGGAGGCGCGCCGTCGGCGCCGGACGGTGGAGAATGGAGGGACGTCCGCACGCTTTGGATCCTGTGTGTGTGTGTGTACAGATTTTCTCAGGTGCGAATGTTCACATTTATTTTTATGGTGCGGATTTCCACTTTACACTCACTTTTCAATCGAATTTCCACATCTCCACCGTCTAGTCTTTAGATATTAATGTATAGATCATCTTTGCAAAATTTCAGCCAATTTGGTTATCATTAAGGCACTCAGACTCGATTAAAACAATAGATGAACATAATTATGTCGAACTTGAACCGTTCATGTTTATAACAGAAAAACGCAGTTTTGAGTGTCTTAGTGATAACCAAATTGGCTGAAATTTTGCAAAGATGATTTATACATTAGTATCTAAATACTAGATGGTAGAGGTGTGAAAATTCGATTGAAAAATGTGTAAAGTGAAAATCCGCACCGTAAGAATAAATGCGGACGTCCGCAACTGAGAAGCTCTGTGTGTGTGTGTGTGTGTGTGTGTAACAGGCATGTGGCCAATTAAATGGTCACACAAACTTTGTTCTTCTCCGCACCGTAAGAATAAATGCGGACGTCCGCAACTGAGAAGCTCTGTGTGTGTGTGTGTGAATGTGTAAAGTGAAAATCCGCACCGTAAGAATAAATGCGGACGTCCGCAACTGAGAAGCTGTGTGTGTGTGTGTGTGTGTGTGTGTGTGTGTGTGTAACAGGCATGTGGCCAATTAAATGGTCACACAAACTTTGTTCTTCCTTCTACGACCAAGATCTTTACAAAAGTAAGATACCCCATGAGTTTCCTTTTTCTTAGTATGTTTTGAACTGTTATTGCTACTGTTTAGTTATGTCCAAGGAAGAAAATTTGCAAACTGCATCAATACTTTTGGCCTCTTACATATGGTCCACTTGATCCTCTCTTGAGAAGCTTCTCATCGAGGTATTGTTCTCAATACGATACTTATTCATAGACTTAATCGCATCATACCTTTCTAGATATTTTCATTGCCACGAGCACAAAACCAGCGACTGTTTATATTTATAGTTGTTGCTATTTGCTACACATTTTGATGAACTCACCTGGTCACTTTTTTCATTCAAGGGAGAAGGATCAGGGGGTTTTAAAACCTTCTGTACTTTATCTGCTCCCAGTCCCCGCTTATTATTCTTCAAGTACGTTTGTACAGGCTCCAGCCTTCCCTGCTTGCAGTTAAACATACTAGTTAAACATTCTATCTAGAAAACTAGTAACATTAGCACAATCATAAGATAATCAAAGAAAATATAAGCAAACCCCTTACCATACTTCAATATGTTTCACATGGCGCATAATATGATGGTCTAGGTGATATTCATTGAATTTTAAAAAGTTGTATCTGAGAGAGAAAACTTTTGCTTTAAACAGAGGCCAGGTTTCATGAACTTAATGAACTTAGGATTAGAATTCACTAGGATTTTCACCTTTCAATTTGTATAGTGACAAAACCTAGAATCCATCTATGATGAGGTATTTTTTCTTTCAATCACTTGAGAGAGTAAAAAGTAAATAGAAAAAGGGTAAGAATGATACTAATATAAGGTAATTACCTGCTCAGAAATGCCAAGACCAGTTCCTTCTTTCCAACCATGTTTCTTCAATAGCTGCATACCACCAGTCACAAGTAAATGGTTACATCATCAAACCAGAAGCACAAAATAATAAAGAAATCATATAAATTAAATGGTAGATACCTGAAAGCCTATATTGGATGAGTTAATGGTTGTTGATGAACTTGAAGCCGTCATTTCTTCATCCTGAACCCAATTTTTGACGTTAATGTTCTGAGGATGAAAGAAAAGAAAGATTGATATCAGTAAGCTGTCAGCTTTCCAAGTGCATTGTAATGGATTGTGTTCTCCTCTACATGCACAACTTTCACAATCTCTCCCATGGACTTGCAAAGAGTCTATGCTCATTTATCATGTAGATATGGAATATGGTTCCCCCACCAAAATTTATTAAGAAATAAAAAATAAAATAAAAATGTTTGTTGATAACACAATTTGTTAGCAGCCTACAATCAGAACAAGAAAGATGAAGATTGGAAATACAAACCTTTTCAGACATTCCACTAGACTCGTTTTCTGAAACTTGCAACGGTCTTTTGTTTGGTGCATCTGCTCCTAAGCCTCGTTTGCTTTGCTTCAAGTAAGCTTGCCCAGGCTCTAACCTACCCTGTCAACACAATAAACTTTGTAGATCAGTCTGTATGCAGAGACACAAGGTTTCACACAAATTATAATAGAAAGAGAAATTCCAACAACAAGTTCACAGTAGACAAAAGAAAGGTTGAGAATTAGAGACCCGTTCCTTGTGTCCAGCCAAACTGGCATTGAAATTGAAACGTATCAGCAACACCACAAATAAATCGAAACTATACGGTTAGGAATAGGAGTGGGTACCTGAAACCCAATATTGGAAGAGTCTACGGCCGAAGAAGATGACTGCACCATCACCGCCTCTCGGCTCTACTCACTTTTGCAATCCCCCAATGTCCTTTCCGCGAGAGAGATGCAATTTTTTCTTTTTTCTTGTAGGTCCTTAATTTTTTTTGTATTTCACAAGTTACGGATGTGGGCCTATATATATTGTTTTCATCAATTAAATGTTATAACGAGTATTTTGTGAGTAGAACTTGTCTAACTGTGACCCGATATCAATGTTGAAGTCGGTTGTATTGTTATTGAGGTATCACTGTCGGACGAGTGGTACTCGACGGGTCTGTCTTTGGATTTGTGGTGGTTTTGCTTAGAAGAAAGGCATGGATGGTAGTCAATTCGAATCTAGGCTTTTTTACAGTGCTGAACAGTGACTGTTAGTACATAGCTAAAATACTTGGATAAGTTGAGAATACGGTACAATTACCCGGTCGAGATAGCCCTGATGGGCCATTCACAGACATCCAAGGAAGGAAGGGCAGGCAACAAACCGCTTGCCGAAATCACTCTAACGGCAAAACACCCCCAAAAGAGGAGACACTCCAAAGGAGAGCAAAGAGTCCCACATTGGAAACAAGCTCAAGGTACACAAGCTTAGCCTATAAAACAAGCTCAAGGTACACACATACATACTCTCTCTCTCACACAGATTTATTCTCTCCCTTACTTTCATTCCTCTACTCGTACAAGTGCACATAGCTCACTTAAGCATCGGAGAGTCGAAGACTGGGTCACCCCAGTCCCGACCCCGTAACGCTGTTACTTGTGCAGGTACCGAGTGAAACCCCCTCAGGAATTCTACTTCGTTCCGCCCCGCGACCTCTTCCCGGCTCGGGACGTAACAAGTAGAAACAATTGGCGCTAGAAGGAGGGTTCCTATCTTGTGGAACTCCCACTTGCCTCGAAACTCGGCACCATGGTGATTATTGATGACCCCGTGGACCCTGGCACTCAAACAGAACATCAGTCCGGTGACACATCCCTTCCCCAAACCAACAGCCCAGCCCCCATTAACCATTCCGACCCCGCCACAGCCCTTGAAATTCTCAAGCGGGACTTCCATGCATTCCGCGAGCAGACGGCAAAGGAAAGGGCAGAAACGGAAGCGTACCGAGTACGCATAGCTGAGTTGGAAAAAGAGCAGTTCTTACTCCGCGCCACGTTAGAGCATCGTACCGTGTACAACGATAGCTTGGACCGCGCGGCACAAATTGCCGGGACCCCGGATTCCCTCCAAGGCCAGACTGGTTTCGTACTCCCGGGAGGGCCTAGCCAGATTGTGTACATGTCCCATCCCCTAACCCACCCCTCATTTCCACTCTCGGCCCCCCAACCATCAATCCTCAATGATTCCCCTCTGCCACATCAACCTAATCCATCCGCCCCACCAATCTCCACTTCCACCACTGCCAACTCTCCCAACCCACCTCTTGACATGCCAACCCGCCTACTGCTCCAACTTAGCCAAACTGTCACGCAGTTAGCTTCACTGGTTGAAGGCATCGAGAGTCGCGGGGCTCAGCGACCCTTGTTCTCTGGTTTCGGACATCGCCCAAGCCCCTTCACACCCCGAGTGCAGATGGAGAAGCGACCTCCGGGGGCCAAGCCCTTCAAGATGGATAAGTATAAAGGCACAGGAGACCCTCATCTCCACCTCGAGACATTCTTCTCGCTTTGTAGCTCCTCTGGCTACAGCGACGCCATAGCATGCCACGCCTTCCAAGAGACCCTCTCGGAAGAGGCACTCAGTTGGTTCCTCAGCCTGCCACCCAATTCCATAGACAGCTTCGACCAACTCTCGGAACGTTTCCTCAACTGTTTCATACTGCACACCAGCATCTACCGCACTATAGACGCCCTGTTTCACATCAAGCAGAAAGAGGGCGAAGGCCTCCAGGAACTGCTGTCCCGGTGGCAATCTGCCACGGCGAGGTGCCACAACTTAGAACCTCGCGTGGCGGAGCAGGCTTTCCGTCAGTCCCTCCTCCCCGGCAGTTTCCTGATGGAGATCAACAAGAACCCTCCAGGATCCTATGATGCCTTGATGGACCTGGCGGTGTGGTGGGCCCGTGCTGAATTTGCCACTTTCGGATGTCCCGCCCATGCCACGCTAGCTCTTACTGCCCCAGCGCCAGATGAGCACTTTAGCCGCGGACAAGAGAAAGGGCAATCACATGGCCCATCCCGAGAACAGGGGCGTGGCTCTGACCGTCGCCATGGGGGACAGAGAAACCGCGACCACCCTTACAAGTCAAGGGACCAGAGCCCCCCACAGCAACAACGTCGTTCCTCCCCGCCACCTCATTATGAAGTTCACACTACCCTGACCACTACATATGAGGACATATGGGCCAGGCATAAGGATCTCATCCCCCTACCTCCCAAAAGCAAGTTCCCAAAAAAGCCCCGGCGAGCCACCGGCAACAGGTACTGTGCCTACCATGACAATAACGGCCACACAACAGAGCAGTGCAATGGCCTTCGCAATGCAATCGAGCAACTGATCCAGAAGGGGCAGCTCCACCAATACTGTACTCCCGCCACAGGAGACAACGCCATTGAGGTGCATGGCCAGATCCTAACCTTGCATGGCGGAGCCCCACGGTTCCCCCCACGCCAACCTTCTGTGAAACGACAATGCACGGCACCCTCAGAAATCCTAGACATCCAACGTGGTGTCACGATCACCCCATAAGCGTGGGATCAAGTGACATTTCGCAACGATGAGGATACCCTGCATTGCCACCACAGCGAGCCATTCATCATCAATGTGCAGGTGGACCATTACAGATGCCATAGGGCTTTAGTGGACATAGGCGCCGCCGTAAGCGTCATGTTTTCTGACTGCTACCAAGGACTCCGGCGGGACCGCACTAAGCTGTACAACAACCACGACCCACTTGTCAGCTTCTCTGGCGAAACGGTACAGCCGTTAGGCTCAGATCGCCTAACCGTGTCAGTGGGAACAGCTCCTTGTCGCTCTTCCATTACGGCCCGCTTCCTCATTGTCGACTGTCCCTCATCATACAATCTCATCTTAGGACGGGACATTCTCTGGGGGGTTGTATGTTGATTAGTGGGTAGTGTGGTAGAGTGAAAAATGTAGGGCAAAAGTGTCATTAGAATAAACATTTCTCTGGCCTTGATAAAAACAAAATGAAAATAAAGAAAGGGCAGATCTCATCCGTTTGTTTGGTGATTTGTTATTGATACGACCACCATCGCACCCTGGGTTTGAATTTCATAGTTGTCGTCGAAAACCCTAAACGAAGAGAAGAGCCAAGAGCCAAGAGATGGATTTGGACCAGTGGATCTCAAAGGTCAAGGAAGGCCAGCATCTCTTGGAGGACGAGCTTCAACTTCTTTGTGAATACGTTCGTATTTTTCTTCTTCCTTTCTTTACTTGTAGGGTTTTGCATCCAGATTGGGATTTATCATCTCTCTCTCGTCCGATTTCGATGTCGATGTTACTGTTTTCTTTTCTCAAAATTAATTATGCGTTATTTCACCACAAATTGAAGCGTTGATTGAGCTCTAGTGGCAGAATAGAGTTTGTTTGATTTCATTTCATGACCCTACCTGGCAGAACTGCCTAATCAGATGAACATGCTTATCTTGCTCTTAGGAAACGAAATTGCGCCTAATTATCTATGCACTTGTTTGGGTGTGCCTTTTATATCTATTCTTTTGGCAACCTTATTCTCCATATGTATCTGCTATTAGTATTTATCGTGATTGCTCCTAGAGATACTGTGAATGATTCCATGGAGGAGAGGAGGTATATATATTTTACTATCCTGAACTGTCGCCGCAACATTCACAGGTAAAAGAGATCCTCATTGAGGAGTCCAATGTGCAGCCTGTAAACAGTCCTGTTACTGTTTGTGGCGATATTCATGGTCAGTTTCACGATCTAATGAAACTTTTCCAGACTGGAGGCCATGTACCAGAGACTAATTACATATTCATGGTATGCTTCTCTATTTTCATCGCGTCTCTACACTGCATCATTGATTAAAATGTTTCCCAAGGTGTTCATGATTTCTTCCATTTCTTGGCAGGGCGACTTTGTGGATCGTGGCTACAATAGTCTTGAAGTTTTCACTATCCTATTGCTTCTTAAGGCGAGGTATATATTTATATCTTGGACTTGTGGTGGAACAATGGGTGTTAAACGGCTGTCATGTACATGTTTCAGTCACATTCTCCTTTATTTATTTTGTTCTTGTTATCCTGCATCATGTTATACATACTGTAGCTTTATGGATTCAGGTTGTCTTTTGTTCAGTATTAAAATGTTCATTTCAGTAACGACAAAGAGACACATAAGTCTACCACTTCTCAAATTTTTTGTTTAGAAATTTACATTTCATTTGGACTGAGTAATAAATTTCAACTGATCAGAAAGAATGCAGTAACTTATAACTTATATAGCAATTTCTACGGTACAATTAGTTAGAGGAAAAGAATCATACATAACCACCGATACAGAAACACATCCTTGTTGCGGCTTATTATTATGATCCTTCTTAAGCTGTAGAGTAATTGCAATATGGATTCTATGTTGAGCACATTATTGCAAGGTCGTGTTATTTAATTTTAGTTTGTGTGGTTGTAAAAATTTAAATATATAAAGATCATGCTTTGAAGTTTGAACGGTGACTTGTGCCTAAGAAATATTCCTTCTGCCATGTATCCTTAGCTGAGAACGGATCCTTTAGATGTCATAAGGAGTAACTTTTGTGTTCTAGACATGAACTTTTAACCTTCTTCTATTTTCTCCTTGTTTTCACAATCAAAAGTGAGATACATGCTTATTCAAGAAACTAATGTTCCTTTTATTGTTGATATGCCCACAGATATCCAGCTAACATTACGCTTTTGCGTGGTAATCACGAAAGCAGACAACTTACCCAGGTGTGCTTTTATACTGGTTATAAACTGTTTCTGAAGATGGTTAGAATGAAGTCATACTGTTTTGATTTCAGAAACTTGATGAACATGAGAGCTTCTTGAGGCATTACTCGATTATTAATGCAAAGAGATTATTAGTTTGTCATTTGCAGAGTCATAATTAAATGGATACAATTGTAGGATGTTTGTGTGGAAAACATTGTGTTGAGGAATGAATTACATCTCAGTATATAAATCTTGTGTCTTATTTGAAGAAATCATCTTTAAATTTTATATGAAGAAGAGGAGTGGTATTACTTTTAAGGATTAAAGGAATACAGTCCCGCAGTTAAGTCATTGTCTTTTCGCATATTATATATTGTCTTCCACATTAACTTCTCTGCCATTGTAGAGTTCCCTTTGTAATATCTAATTGTTTTCTTCTAGTGATTTACGTTGCATATCCTCTTCTATGGGAACCCTTCTGCTTCTGTAAAATTTGTTTATTTGGGGAAAGGCAAAAAGAATAAATGAATAATGGGATTAGGAACTCTTGTAGGAATTTGGGTGGAGGAAACTCCTGAAAATCTGAGGTTCTGTGGGTCAATTGTTATCATTGCTTTATTTGGGAAGGTAGTAGCAATCACATCTGGGATTTACTTCTATGGTCCTTTGGGGCTCTTACTAAGAAGAAACTTGAAGTATCATTGGAGCCTCTGGTCTGACTGGAGATGCTATTATGAATTTGATTATTGATAGTGCTATCAGAGATTGCATTTTTTTTTCCGTTCCAATTCTCCGTTGGAGGTCAGGGCATCTTTACGATTTCTTCCTTATGTTCTGACAAGGGACCTTATTTGATGGTTTCTTCCCTCATCGAATGTAATTAACTGTCTGATCTATCTTATATACTTTCTGTGTTTGGTAGGTATATGGTTTTTATGATGAATGCCAGAGGAAGTATGGAAATGCTAACGCATGGCGCTATTGTACAGATGTTTTTGACTTTCTGACGCTATCAGCAATTATAGATGGAACTGTAAACTTCTCCTGCCTTCTCTCTATATATGCACGAATAATTTAGTTTTCTGTTAATGGCTCTATGTAGGTATGGGTTGCGTGAGTCCTTTTTTTTTTTTAATTGTAAAATTTTATTTGGATGATTGCAGGTGCTATGTGTCCATGGTGGTCTTTCTCCTGACATTCGGACAATTGATCAGGTAATTTCTTCTTTGTATTTAAACTTCATCAGTATCGCACCGCTGCAATTGAATTACTGTTAGTATTGCATTTTCGTATTTGCTTGTGCTGTATCAGTTGCTCATTCCTTTTTCTCATTATTATAACTAAATCCTGTTTCTTCCCAAAAAGAAATAGAGAAAAAATAAGCATCAGGGCCTCAGGCAATGGCATGATGAATTTTCTTAGTTATGTTGTTTACATATTCAAACTACCTTTTCTCCATAAACTTAAGACTCTGCACCATTCATGTCATTCTTTAGGGTCATCATTTATTTGGCTTTGTCTTCAAATATATGTTATTAATATTTTGGTATTCGTATCATATTCGGTTGCCTAGGCTAATCATTCATTCCCATGTGTGATCATCATGATTTTCATACTCTATCCTGACAGATAAGGGTTATTGAGCGAAATTGTGAAATTCCACATGAGGGGCCATTTTGTGACCTCATGTGGAGTGATCCTGAAGATATTGAAACATGGGCAGTAAGTCCACGTGGAGCAGGTTGGCTTTTTGGGTCTCGTGTCACTTCTGAGGTAAGGAACATAAATTCAATTAACTAGGTTTGTTCCCTGCCTTTTAAATCTCACCTTACAGAAATAATTTTGCTCCTTTCTTGCAGTTCAACCACATAAATAATCTTGATCTGGTTTGTCGGGCACACCAACTTGTTCAAGAAGGTCTTAAGTACATGTTTCAAGATAAAGGCCTTGTAACTGTGAGATTCTGAACCTTTTATTACTGTGTTGTTTGTAAACTATTTAGATGATAGGCCGATTGATTGGTTCGGTTCTTGAATTGTGCAGGTCTGGTCTGCACCAAATTACTGTTACCGCTGTGGGAATGTAGCTTCAATTTTAAGTTTTAACGAGAATATGGTAAACATTACAAGTTCATCTACTTTTATTTATTGTTTGGTTGAAAATTTAATGAACTTTTTAATTGACACTTGTATGATATTTAGGATCTGTCTGCTACCATCATTAGCACTGGCAATGACCACTTCTAAGTTTTCAAACTAGCTATTCTTGGTTAGCGATAATTTTGAAAATGTTAAATAAGTCGCTACACATCTTGTTATGGTGAGACCTGTAATGAGATATATTCACATTCCATGTGGCAATGGCATAAGAAATTAAGAATAACTTACATTAAGTGATTAAGTAGTAATCAGTGCTCTATTATAGACATCAGGTCAGTATTAGTTACAAGGGTTTTACTATAAGAGAGTGCTCATAGAGTGTCTCTATAGGAAGAAAATTTCATGAACCTGCATTGAAGGCCAAACCAAGTATACCCATCTTGTGTTAATATCGTGGAGTACGTAAATCTTTTCTGTTGGTGATACTTAAATCTTGTGTGTTATGAAACAGGAGAGAGAAGTGAAGTTCTTCACTGAAACAGAGGAGAACAACCAGATGAGAGGACCAAGAACAGGAGTGCCTTATTTCTTATGATCATTTGGAGTCGAATGGCTGCTTCATTTGTATAATTATTTTAAGTATTGGTATAGGTGGTTGAGAGCACTGTAACAGAGAAGAGCCTTGAACATGTCTTTGTCTGGTGGATCTCCCTTCTACCTGGCTGAAGGTTACCCATCTGGTCTGGCTGCTATTGACATTTTGACATTCCTCGGTTGTGTATTAGGTTGCTAATCAATTTCCCGGTACATTTTTTTGTTTACTTTGTCTGTGGATTCATCACTTCTTGCTCTATTACACAGCAAAACTAGCAGTTTGTTCTTAGTTGTCACCATTTGGAGTTGAGAATTTGCCTGTACAGTTTTGATCGTGACTTCAATTCTTGAGATAAATGTCCCATGAAACGGGGAGATGCAATTGGATCAAACAAGTAAAGATTGTGGCTGTAAACAAGTGGGTCGAAGGAGACACTAATCTAATTGCAACCAGTAAATAGACACTAATCTAATTGCAACCAGTAAATAGACGGTCGTCGATGACGTCATCAGCCATGGTGAGCCAGAAGACGGAGACTCCTCCGGTGGCGAAGAAGGTGGAGCATAAGATGGAGTTGTTGGGCGACGTGAGAGTGGACAACTACTATTGGCTCCGGGACGATTCTCGCTCCGACCCTGACGTCCTCTCTTATCTTGAACAGGAGAACGACCACACTAATTTCCACATGTCTGGTATTACACTTTGTCCCACTGTTTGACCTACTGTAGCAATAACTGTGATTCAACTCTGATAGCATAATATTATGTATCATTAGGAACTAAGAAGTTTGAACAAGAGCTTTATAGTGAGATAAGAGGCAGGATGAAGGAGGATGATATTTCTGCACCTGAGCGAAAAGGACACTACTGCTACTATACCAGGACCTTGAAAGGTCAGGAGTATGTACAGCATTGTCGACGCTTAGTACCAAACACTGAGGCGGCTCCTCATTCTGTGCATGACACCATGCCCATGGGACCTGGTGCTCCTCCCGAGCATGTAATCTTGGATGAGAATATCAAGGCTCAAACTCATGCCTATTATAGCATTGCTGCATTTAAGGTAATCCTCCTGCATTCATTTCCCTCTATATGTTGGTGCTTGTTTTCAGTATTAACCGCCAAAATATGTGTAAATTTCCCCAGGTTAGTCCAAATAACAAATTGGTGGCATATGCCGAAGATACCAAAGGAAATGAAATTTATACAGTTTATGTCATTGATGCTGACACTGGCGCTCCTGTGGGTCAACCACTAGTCAATGTAACTAACTATCTAGAATGGGCTGGCGACCAGGCTTTGGCTTATGTCACAATGGATGCCACTCTCCGGCCTGACAAGGTTTGCTAAAGCCTTCCTTTGTTTCTCATGACATGTCATGTTTCATACACCTACTCAACTTCCTTTCAAGCGGTTCTGCAATATATTTAACTAATCATTTTCCTGAACTCTATTCTGGTGAGCCAAGAGGCAATGCTTTTATTCATGCATAAAACAATCATTACATACACTCAGCTTGCGGTCTTTTTATCAGGCATGGTTGCATAAATTGGGAACAGAACAGTCAACTGACTCCTGCCTCTATCATGAAAAGGACGACATGTTTTCTATTGAACTTCAGGCTTCTGAGAGCAAAAGGTTCTTGTTTGTTGCATCTGAAAGTAAAACTACAAGATTCAACTTTTACCTTGATGCTTTGAGGCCTGAAGGTGGCCTTGTGGTTCAGACTCCTCGTCAAGATGGTATTGATACATCTGTTAGCCATCGAGGAAATCATTTTTTTATGAAAAGGAGAAGTGATCAGTTTTTCAATTCTGAAGTTATTGCATGTCCAGTGGAAAATACATCTGAAACTACAGTTCTCATTCCCCACAGGGAGAGGTAATTCTTATCCCTAGTAAGTCGTTTGCACAGGCAGCATAATATCACTTCCTATGTTTTCTTTTGTGTTTTTTAAACTTCTTATAATAGACATCTAATGATGGACCGAGTGAGATGTCTTTAAGTAACCTTGGTATAGTTTGACCTTTAATGTTATTAGCATCCAAAATCTTTTTGTTGCTTATTTGTTTAGAATATTTTGCAGTGTATAAATTAGTAAACACATTTTCATTGATCAGTGTGAGATAATTGAGCATGAAGGGGGTATACCAAAAGTCACTATCTATCACCTGCCATCTTTTCCAATTACTGCTTACACATACATGTTCGTTCCACCTTTTTTTGCTCAGAACGGGCAATATCTTTGGTTTATTTGACCAAAGATATATGACCTTAGCTATTCTTAGGAGACATAATTTCTATGCATTCAAAACATTCTAATTTGGAATTATCTTTTAGTGTTAAAATTCAGGATCTATGTCTTTTTAATGATCACCTTGTTATATATGAGCGTGAAGACGGCCTACCAAAAATCACTATCTATAACCTGCCGGATGTTGGACAGCCCCTCAAAAGACTTCAGGGTGGTCAAGCTGTTAATTTTTCGGATCCCACATACTCTGTAGAGCCATCAGAATCAGAATATAGTTCCAGCATTTTGCGATATTCTTATAGCTCAATGAAAATACCTCCCTCTGTATATGATTATGATATGAAGACTGGCATTTCTGTTCTGAAGAAGATCGAAACTGTGAGTAGCATTTCGGTTTTTATTGGTTTGATAATTTGATTTTATGGGTAAGTAGAAATTGCATTCTGGCTGCCAGAAGTGTTAGTTATAATGTAGTATTGTTATAGTCTTATTTTTATACTACCATTTCAGTATTGTTAGTCTGTTATCATGTTATGGAAAACTGATGAAATTATTGGTAGATGCTTAAACTCAACTGCTTTACCTATAAATTTGTTCCTAATATTTGTCACTGTGGCGAGATCCATTATACAATGGGATTCATCCGATGTGAGAGACGGTGAGAGTTGGAAATACAAGTGTTAGGGAAATGATTCAGCTGTACAGCCCATTCTACTGTTGCCTCTTTCTTATTGTTAATTAGACTTGAATTTCTATATTATAGTGCAGTACCATTGTCTTATTCAGTATCTATTGCATCTCAGGTTTTGGGAGGTTTTGAAGAATCAAAGTATGTTACTGAAAGGAAATGGGCTACTGCTACAGATGGTACTCAGATTCCAATATCAATTGTTTACAGGAAGGACATCATAAAGCTTGATGGATCTGATCCGTTGCTACTCTATGGCTATGGTTCTTATGAGGTAACAAAAGAATTCATAGATTAAAGTATGCACAGTTATTTTCTCAGAAGCTTGGGCATACTCTTCTGGCATCGAATTTTACATCATTGTAGTGTTACTTGTAACAACTGACAAGTTGTTGGATTTAGTTTAGTTGGTTGCTAAAATTGTTTTTAATTATTCATTGCATGTATGTCTAGCTGCAATTTCATAATCAATCAACACTTTTGGTGTAAGACATGTACATTACTGCAGAGGTGTAATCATTGGCCATTTGGTGGGAAGTTTGTCTTTGTTCCTCACTTGGAATCCTTTATCTCTAAATCTCCGGTCTTATCTTGTTTACAGATATGCATAGATGCCTGTTTCAAAGCTTCAAGGATGTCTTTGTTGGATCGGGGTTTTATTTTTGCTATAGCTCATATTCGTGGTGGTGGTGAAATGGGGAGGAAATGGTATGAGAATGGGAAATTACTGAAGAAGAAAAAATACTTTTACAGATTTTATTGCCTGTGCTGAATATTTGATTGCAAAGAAATATGGTTCAAAAGAAAAATTAAGTATACATGGAAGGAGTGCTGGTGGATTGCTCATTGGTGCTGTTCTTAATATGAGACCTGATTTGTTCAAAGCTGCTGTTGCTGGAGTTCCTTTTGTTGACGTTCTGACTACAATGCTTGACCCAACAATCCCTCTCACAACTTCAGAGTGGGAGGTACTCTTCTTTTTCCTTATGAAGTCTAAAATAAAAGCCATATGGTTCACAGATTAAATAAGATAATGATGTTATATAGGAACAATTGGTTATTAATAAATCTTTCCTATTTTAGATCCGGTAACTTTATATGTATCTTTTGTTTTTGCACTTTCTAGGTTCTTTGTCAATTTTTATTGTTAAGCACTTTCTAGATACTTTTTGGTTTCACAGAAAAGTTAATCAATTTGGACACACAGTCCAAACTTCTCTTAGTTTTTCCATCGTATTGCATACCTCCATGATCGGAACTGTTCATAATCTAAATTCTCTTTAAAGATTGTCTTCGCAAAGAATCAATCAAACTGGAGATCACTTGATAGTCGAATTGATCAAACAACGGACCATTTGTTGAAATTCGTCAGTTTGTTTGATAGTTGATACTATCAGATTATCATAATCTTTGGTCTATTTTTTTTTATAGTGTTGATTTTCACAAAGAGTGATTTATAATGTGAATTTCTGATCCTGATATATATGTAAATAAAAGATAGTTTAGATGGGTGTGGCCAATTGATTAAGTGACAAGATCATTGACTCTAGTTATATCCCCATTTTCTTATAATTTAAATCAGTTTTCATCGGCTGCATTCTCCTGGCTTACTGCTAGTGTCTTTATGAGTTGCAGGCTTTCATATTCAGCTATCCACTAATAACTTATATTTCTGCAGGAATGGGGCGACCCGCGTAGAGAAGAGTTCTATTACATGAAGTCATATTCCCCTGTTGATAATGTGAGGACAATAAAACTCATTCACTATCCTTAGCTTGAATATAAATAATTTAGCATCTTTTGAAGTATGGCTCCCGTTTCTGTTCTACTAGAAAAAGAAAAATAGCGATATGTTATTTTCACCTTCTCTGCTAGCTAAAATCACCTCAAACTTCTATGTTATGAATTGTAAGCGTCAATTACTTTTTTGCCATAGTGATCTATTGACATGGGAGGAGTTCTAATGAGGACCACTAAGTTAAGGACTAGTTAAGGACTTCTTCGTTTCACCCATTTTTCGATCGCATATTCACATCTCGACCGTCTAGTTTGTAGATATATATGAGTGATCATCTCTACAAAATTTTCATCCAAATTGAAAATCGTTAAGGCATTCATAAATATGATTTACCAATTATAAACTTGAACGGCTCTTGTTTGACAGATTTGGATTGTCCATTGATTTGATTTAGTTTGATCCCTTAATGATCACCAATTTTGCTGAAAATTTGTGGAAGTGATCTACTTATATAGACCTAAAATTTGAACGATTGAGATGGAAAAATGTAATTGAAAAGTGGGTGTAATAAACGATTAATGAGAAAGTCCTCAACTAGTCCTTAACTTAGTGGTCCTCATTAGAACCCCTCCCCTATTGACATTGTTTCATGCAGGTTAAGGCTCAAAATTATCCAAATATTCTTGTTACTGCTGGTCTAAATGGTACGCACAAGATCCTAACTCTTTTGCCTATGTAAACTTTAGTTTATCTATTATGAGAATGCAAGACATGATTTGCATTTACATTATATTTTGGAGATATCCCATAATCTAATATTTTATTTTCTCAAAAAGAAGACATCCTCCTTATACATTTCCTTTACACATGAGACATACTTATTTAAGTAGGTCTTACGATAATTATGATTCTCAACAAAAAAAAAAAAAAAAGGTCTCACGATAATTGGTTACATAATTTGATGCATTAATCAAAGCTAAACAGAAGGTGACTACATAGAATATAAAATTCTAAATACAGGAACAGAAAAGTCAAGAAAAAGAAAATTAAGGTTTTGTATTGCAATTGCAAGGCAACATAATATTGCTCATCCTCAGCACAATAATGTTTTAGATATCTGAGAATGAGGTTTCTTCGATGGTCAGATTCCATGGATGAGACTTCCCTTTATAGTGGACAAGAAGATTACAAGTTATTATATAGCTAACAGATGTATTGTTCTCTTATTTTGTATCTGATATCAATCCATCTGAAATGCTGGATTTTATTGAAACAGATCCTCGTGTTATGTACTCAGAACCTGCTAAATTTGTGGCAAAGTTAAGAGACTTGAAGACCGATAAGAACATCCTTTTGTTTAAATGTGAACTGGGTGCTGGGCATTTCTCGAAGTCAGGGAGGTAAATATTCTGTTGGTTACCACTTATCGCCGGAGGCGTCTCTTTTTTATTTGTTTTGCTGTTATTATTTTTGGATATAACAATATCTTAGTATGCACATGTATGAAACCACAACATGTTAGGTGATTTATATCGACCTTTTTATTTTTAAGATGAACTTCATTCTTTTCTGATAACAGTAGTGACCTCCTTATAGGTAGCTTCCTGTTGTTAAATGTTTGGAGACACTGTGTGTGCAAAGTTCTAGAATTTGATCATATGGATCAAGGTTTTCAAACATTATTCTCATGCCAATCTTGGCATAAGACTGATTTTGTTCTTCTAGTATCCAAGTGTGTCTAATATTATGAGACCTAATATAAAAGGCAAGGTGTGTGTATGCTGCTGGTAGCCTAATTCTGCATGTTCACTAGTGATTACAAAAAAGTGAACTGAATCAGTTCAGTATGCTCGTTGTTCCGAACTAATATAGGTTTCTTCAACTATTATTTGTTTGGTGCAGATTTGAGAAGCTTGAGGAAGATGCCTTCACTTATTCCTTCGTTATGAAGGCTCTGGATATGATTCCCGACCATGAGAAATGATTCGAGTGGCTGGTAGGAACACATCTGTAACCTTTTTGATCAGCAATACATTCTTGTAGGCAATTACTTTGCAGTGCACATTATTTTTGCCAATTCCGTTGTAGTTCTGTACTTGTGTTGAATATGACATTACTGGCATTTATCTGAAATTCTAAATCGTCAAAAGTAGAGTATAGGATCCGACTCAAGGATTGTTTAGTTTGATGAAAATAACTTGTTACTGGTTTTAAGGCTAAAAGTTCCAAGAAGTAGTCATATGGCTCCATCTCGGAACATGATCTCCCTTGTCCTCAAGTGCCTTCCTTCGTGTAGGGTGGCATGGGCCTTCTTTCATCATGGTTGGTGCCTTGGTGGTAAATTAAGTATTTCAACCATTCAATGTAGCGGTAAAATGTAAATCTCAAAAACTTGGCATAGGGTGATAGAGAAGTATAGGAAGTTCCCCACACACGTACTGTTGAAAATCACGAGAGACGCAGATATCGTTGTCGATAAACTTGGCAGGAACGTAGGCAACAAACAGTACCGTATGTCATCTACCAACTATCGACTATCGTTGTTGATCTTTTAGCCACAACAGAAGACTACCCCATTACGTCTCTACAACCACCACCATTTAAAGCTAGCAGTCTTGCTCTTTGAGAAGTTGGAAGGAAGATGGGAGAGGTGTTGGAGTTGGCCCGTCCATTCTTGCGCGGTGAGCTGGAGTCGATCGACGAGAATCTGCCAAAGCTAGTACGAGTCCTTGAGTCAGTTGGAGCGGGTGAGTGCTGGCACAAGCACGGCACATTTCTGGAGCACCTCATCGACATCTACCGCATCCTCAAAATATGGAAGGCCCCTGACCCCGTCTGCCTCTGCGGCCTCTTCCACTCCGCCTACTCCAACTCGTACGTCAACCTCGCCATCTTCGACCCTTCCACCGGCCGCCACGTGGTCCGCTCCCACGTCGGCGACGCTGCCGAGCGCTTGATCCACCTCTTCTGCATCGTCCCGAGACAACCCCTCATCCACGACGACCTCCTCTTCCACTACACCGACGACGAGCTCCGTCAGCATCTCAAACAGTCGGAATCCGAACAAGACGAGAAGAGCGCTTGGAGGCAGAAAGTGCAGAGGCTGGTTCCTGCTGAGGGGATCCGAGTGAAGCACATCAAGACGGGGGAGGACGTGTTGGTTTCGAGGAGGGTGGTCGCGACGTTCGTGATGATGACAATGGCTGACTTCAGCGATCAGCTGTTTGGATTCCAGGACGCGCTGTTTGACAACAAAGACGGGCGCCTCGAGTTCAAAGGGAACACGTACGGAGCTCTGTGGCCCGGCGATGGCAAGCCTGGCCTTTGGATGAACTCCATCTCAAGGATGGGTGCCCTCTACACTCTCCTCCGCAGGGAGGAGCTCTTGTTTATTCGAGGGAGGAACATTGACGTGTCTCGAGACGAAGATATGGAGCTGCTGGTGCCGCCGGTGTTTGAGAACTGCACCAGAGTTTTGGATGCCGGGGACCAGATAGCCGCCAGGGACCTCTACTGGGAGGCTGTTTGTGATTCTGCTTCTGATTCTGCTTCGCTGTTGAAGAGTTGCATCGAGAAGAACCCTTTCATCGGAGAGCCGCATGTGCTGCTGGCTCAGCTTTATCTCGCACAGGGCGACTACGAGGAGGCTGAGAGAGAAGCTCAGACTGGGCTCAGGCTTTTGCTGGAATGGGCTAGTTCTTGGGACAAGAGGATGTCTTGGCAAGGATGGATTGCTTGGGTCAGGGTTCTGCTCATGAAGGCCCAAGAGAGATCATGGCCTCAAACTTCCTGGGGCATTCTCAACTTGGGCCTCGTCAAGTAGGACACCCTCCCCTTTCCTCTTTTAGCTGGATCCTGGCTGGTTAGCAATGAATAAGTTAACATCAATCCATAAATATTGGTGTAATTCCGTTATTATTTTATATGATCCGTCATTTGCATTTTGATGTTACTCGGTCATCAAGCAGTCATTAGGTGAGTGCTGTGTTGACAAGGTGCGACCACTTTTCATACATTTATCGAGTTCCAGCTCGTTGGGAAGTGATGGAGAAGAAACAGAGATTTAAATTAAAGTTTTTGAAAGAAGAAATAAATTTACTGAACCTTTTTTTTCTTCTTCTTCTTCTTCATCCCCAGTTCCCCACCATATGTGATCAGCATTTTTCAACTGGCCTTTTCATAGTTGACAAATTAATTTACAATACCGTTGCAGATGTTGACTCTGTGTGTCTCTGTTAAAGAGATAGCAGGCCTAAAGACAAGGCCCAGGCCCAGGATCAGTCGGCGGATGGCAAAAGCAGCAATTTTCACTGTGAGTTTGAAAAGTTATAATGCAGCTAAACCAAGCAAGTAAAGAAAGGTAGCAGATAGATTTTGAATGTAGAGCGCTCCAACGTTCAAACGGGAACCAAGGATCCTCGTGATCATCAAACGGTCACAATTCGATTTCGCATGTGAATCTCTTTAACTTGGTTTACCTCTCTGGCTCGGCTCTCCACTCTATACTACTACTGGTGCATCATCGCATATATTTGTTACTATAAATATGAGACAAAAGTGTTGAGGGTCATACACACACACACAAGTCCAACCCCATTATAATTAGTCACTGACACACTTCCTTTCCTTACGTATTTTTCATCAGTAACCCTTGTTCTCTACGTGAAGTGAGCACTGCCATGTTTCCTTCTTGCTAGCTTTGCATCTTTTCTCTGTCACTGCTTTTATCCGTCATCAGCTTTAGTTTTTCCATCTTCTGTCAGCTCAGATCCCAACTTAACTCCATCCCTTCCCTTCCCTTGCATGACATAACATATATTTGTCTGCAAATTCTTGTCATCTCATCTCCATATTACTACACTCCAAAAATGCCACTTGTTCTGAGTCTCACTTCCCTGAGATGGCTACTTCTGCTTCTTCTGCTCATATCTTCCTCGTCCTCATCTCTGCCGCGGCGGAGAGAAGAAGAAGCGGCAGCAGGTGTGTGCTCAGAAGCAGATAGAGCTGCCCTTCTGAGCTTCAAGGTCAGAATCGTCGAGGACACAACCGACATTCTGTCTTCATGGACAGGCACAGACTGCTGCGCAGGAGGATGGGAAGGTGTAGAGTGTGACCCAGCTGGGAGGGTTACTGTCTTGCAGTTGCAGAGGCCTGGGTACATGAAGGGTACTCTCTCCCCTTCTCTCGGCAATTTGAATTTCTTGCAGGTATTGGTCATCAGTGGCATGAAACAAATCACAGGTCCAATTCCCGACACCTTCTCCAATCTTGCTCACCTCACCCAGTTGGCCCTCGAGGACAATTCCCTCCAAGGATACATTCCTTCAGGTTTAGGCCGTTTGTCCTTCCTCCAGAGCCTCACACTCGCTGGCAACCGATTCAAGGGCCACATTCCCCCAAGCCTAGCGACTCTAACCAATCTTGTCCAACTCAACTTAGCAAGAAATTTGCTCACAGGTCCAATTCCACCCACTTTCCAAAACTTTCATGCCCTGCAGTATCTTGATCTCAGCTTCAATTTGTTATCTGGGCTCATTCCAAGCTTTGTAGGGCAGCATCTGCACAACCTTACCTTCATTGACATCTCCAATAACCAATTTTCTGGTCGAATGCCTGTTTCCCTCTTCAGTTTGCCCAACCTTTTGGACTTGTCCTTGGGCCATAACCAACTGACAGGGAACATTCCTGTCCAGGTTGGCGGCCTCAAATCCCTTACTAGTCTTTCCTTGAGCAATAACCGACTTAACGGTCATATTCCAGCATCCATTTCAAATTTGCAGAACATTTGGTACCTCAACTTATCCAGAAATGGGTTTACAAGTCCTTTGCCAGAGACTTCTGCTAGGGGATTCCCTTCTCTGTTGTCAATAGACCTTTCTTACAACAATCTCAGTCTAGGCACTGTTCCGGATTGGATCAGAAGCCGGCAACTTAGAGATGTTCATCTTGCTGGTTGTCAATTGAGAGGTACCCTCCCAAGCTTCACAAAGCCTGCGTCTTTGAACTCCCTAGATTTGTCCCATAATCAATTTACTGATGGGATTTCAAAGCTCAACCTCATCAGCATGTCAAGCTTGCAGAGCCTTAAGCTCTCAAACAACCAACTCAAGTTTGACATTTCAGAAATCAAATTGCCAGACACCATATCTTTGGTTGATTTACACTCAAATCACCTTGTTGGATCTATCTCGAGGATGTTGAATAACAGGGAGAGCAGCTTTCACTTTTTGGAGGTTTTAGATGTGTCAAACAATCAAATTTCAGGTGGTATTCCAGAGTTCAGACAAGGCATGAGGCTCAAAGCAGTCAACATAGGAAGCAATAAAATTGCTGGTCACATCCCCATTTCAGTTTCAAACCTGATTCAACTCGAAAGGTTTGATATCTCGAGGAACCAGATAACAGGCACTATTCCCACAAGTTTGGGTTTGTTGGGGAAACTTCAATGGCTTGACCTGTCCATAAATGGACTCACCGGAAAAATCCCAACGAGTTTATTGGGTGTTGAAGGTCTAAGACATGCAAGCTTCAGGGCAAATAAGTTGTGTGGAGAGATCCCACAAGGGAGACCATTCAACATCTTTCCTGCAGCTGCTTATCTCCACAATTTGTGCTTATGCGGCAAGCCTCTGCCACCTTGTAGAGGAAAGACTCAAAGCAACAAGCAGAAGAGAAAGACTCCAGAAATAGAAATGAGCCAGTAAAATGCTGACTCACTTGCCCAAGATTTGCTCACAGTACTATAGGAGCATCTTGATGATTAGATATAAGCAAGAGCTATGCAACTATTATCCATATATATAGTATCTTATTCATTGCCTTCATCTCTTCATTTAATTTCAGGAAAATCAGAAAATACATTGCAGCAATCATTAGAGAGAATACCTCCCACAATATGTAGAAATAATCTGATTCAAGAGGCATAAAGGGCCAGCAGGGAGACCATGATCTTATATAAACTCAGATTCATGAATTCATCAGAATATAAACATGAAATGCAACAGACATGTTTCATAATGATTACAACCCCATATGTCAATTGGGGTTAGGCTCCCAAACCATTTTCTATGAAAGCACAAGACAAACAAAAGTGCCATTACCATACAAAAACATATCAGAGAAATGCCAACTAGTAAATTAGCAGCCGAGAATCAAAGCAAAGTGATATTCAGGAATCAAATGACTGCATATTAGACTTAGGAAAAGCCCTTAAAACTATTCAGACTACATGATCACGACCAGCCTAAGAATTTACAAGCATCAAACATGCAATTCTACTCGTCCACTAAATAGAGAACATATTAAACGTAGGAAAACCAAACATACTACTCCCCATCTGATACTTCTTCCACTTCCTTCTCGGGCACTTCCTTTTCTGAAGCATCTTCAGCTTCCCCCTGAATAACCAAAAAAGAAATTCAAAACATGAACAGGAAAATAATAATGACACATCAAAGAATGGTAGAATGGTTTGAGAATGAACAAAGGTGAGACTTACATCAACATCTTCAGCATCATCAGCTTCAGTCTCCAAGGTCTTTTTGAACTCAGCTTTCAGCTCATCAGCTTTGTCGATGTAAGGTTTCTTCTCCTGAACACATGATATGCAATGAGATAGCCAATTTACAAGTTTGACAATGATAATAAGTTAGAGGCAAAGGAAATTAGATGCAATCAGTACGGGCACAAGTATTAGACACTAACCTCATCAAGTCATCAGTCAAAAGTTTCCACTTTTCACCACCCTCTTTTGCAACCTAAACTCAGTAACAAAGATGAAAATTAATTCCCAAATACTCCAATAATGAGATGCTAAATTGGAGAACAGTTTACCTTCTTAACATCCTTAGAATCAGGATTAGCTTCCTTGTACGATTTCCTAAAATCAGCACTGAACATACAAACCAGACATTAACGTGAAGCAGCAGGTAATGAGGAATAGTAGAGAAGATGTAACGAGAGTTACATGAATAGGAAGAAGGCAGTGAGAGGGCGCTTGGGTGCATTTGGATCCTTGCTCTTCTTGACTCTCTTTGCATTTGGTTCCGATGTAGTGGATTTCTTGTTCCTGCACACAAAGCAAATATCAGATGAGGAATACAACAGCAAAAGAAAAGAAAAAGAAGAAGATGAGGAATACCTGGCAGTGGGAGGCTTCTTAGTCACTTGGGTGGGCTTTTCGACGACTTGAGTCTCTGAAAAACACAATAATAATAATAATAATAAGCAATAGTGACAAGCAAAGTGAACCCAGAAATTAATTAATATGAACTCACCCAGATTGTTCCTGATTTTGGCATCAAGGCTACAGCTGTGAAAGCTTATGGTTGCCACAGGGACATCCTTTTTGCACCCCTCGCTGCAATTTGGTAGCAACGAATCTGATTAATCTAACACATTCAAAGACACAGTATAAGGTAAATGAAGATGAAGAGTACCAGCGGGCAAAGGCACTGCCGTCCTTGCCGCGAACAAGAGAAGGTCCCTCCGCCGTGGCCTCCACCCTCTTCCTCGATCTTGTTGGGTTCGATTTCATTCCCATGGCTTTCTCTTGTCTTCTCTTCTGAAATACTAGTCTAGGCTGCGTTATATACAACATCAATTAAATTGTAGATTTCAGTTTGAATTTGGACGAAACCCCAAAGAGGGAAAATTTGGGATCCCGCCGATTTCTTTTCGTTTGGCGCGGATATTAACTGGGCTGGGCTTACTTCTTTTCATTTCTGGTTGCGGCCCAATGGCCCATTTTGTAATATTTATATTTTTTTGGTTCAGTGCGAAGATCTGTTCCGTCGTGGTAAACGGTACCGTTGGATACCCGGGTCTCTCTTCCTTTCGCAAAAACCCTATAAACAGTTGCTGGGTGAACAATCGGCCATTACAGCTTTGCCGGTACGCTTTTCCTTCTCCGTTTTACCCTTTCCCTCTTAAAGTTTCAAACTTGGCGTTCAACCCAAACAGTCAATTTTTGTTTTTCTTTCTAATTTTGGTTCACCGATTGCTTGCTCAATTTTTGCAATTCATCATTGTTTTCTGGGTCTTTTTCTTCCGGGTAACGAAATTTGTAGCTGTAGAGAAAAAATGGTAGTGGGAGATGAGAGGATCAAGTTGGTGGTTCCATGATTAAGTAGGTGTAGCAATGCGATAGTTATTTCCTTTTCAAAGTTTTAGCCTTTTGATTTACCACAACTTAATTCTGAGATTATCTTATTCTGAAATGATCATTGCTTCTGTGATACCTTATATTTGTTAGTCACACTTGCTAGGATTTGATCCCACGTCTCTTGCTTTAGTATGTTTGTTTTTTTGCACTGTGTGTATATCCATCACGTAAGATATCATGAAAACCACACAAAGTAACTTGCATCCATTGTTGTGCTGCCCCTTCCACAATAAAGTTTGTATCTACAACTTAATCTGCTGTTTCTCAAGGAGGAGGGGATGTCGTTTGTTTAAATGTTTGGTGATGTGGATCACCTTCAGGATCTGTTTGAGTCCACTTGGAGATGTTGCTCGTTTTTACGCGGACGGATAGGCAGTTTAATATCAAAGCATTGCGCAGATGTGGTGAGGCTTTTCCGCTACAATTTTACATCCTGTGGTTGTGGACCTGCACAATGAGATGTTGACCATACTTTTTTGAATCCAGACTGGCCTACAATCAGTGAACTATCTTTCTAAATTAATTAAAGAAAGGGAGCATCGACTTTCAACCGCCATGTCTCAAGCAACGTTTATAGATATTAGTTCATCTGATAGTGATTTAGAAGAGATAGAACCTGTTGGTAGAAGACCTAATCCAACTTGGTTATCTGCACCTGCATCTGGTTCAAATTCAAGGAGCAAAGGTTAGCTTGGGTTTTGTGTTTGTAGAGCCTTCCATGTTTAAGTTCATTTGTACATACATCATATGACATGATCAATCAATTTTTCAGACTATGCTGACAAGTCCAGAAAGGTGCCTTCTCCTAGAAGAGCACATGTTTCTAATGGAATCTCTCCTAATTATAACCACCACAGACAGGCGTTAGAAAAGTTTCATCCCAGTTCAAGTGCTGACATAAGAGCCTCAAATCAGCAGGTTTCGCGAGCTGATAGTTCTACATATTTCTCACAAAATGGAAATGTAAGTCAGCAATAAAACGTTAATTCTAGAAATTGATAATATTTATGTTACAGATAGTAATATCATTTCATTTCAACAGGCTCTAAAGAGGACCCTTCCATTATCTTTGCAGGGTCTAAACCCTGCAGTAGATAGAAGGGCCCACAATCAGTTCCATGACACCACCAACAAGGGCTTTATGCGAGACCATTCAATCAGGGCGAATGATGATTATATGTATGATAGAAGGCCTCCATTTGTAAAGTCATCTTCTACTTCCCAGATTCCTAGTACAAGTGAGCCACAATACCCTTTGGGAATAGGTGAAGAAAGGGTTGCTGAAAGTGACGAGAGGCTGATATATCAAGCGGCACTACAGGTATATCTCCCTTTGTAATAGTTTAAAGCATCTCCAGTCTTATGTTCTTCTCATTTTTCATTAAAAATGACTACAAGGTTGCTTTGGGGAGTTATAAACTTTTTAATTCATTACTTTTGATTTAGCAATTATATACACATATATGAAACACAGAATAACACATTGAGTTTTTTTACCAATAACCATCTCTTCAGATATAGGAGCTTCAAGAGGTTTTGATAATTTAGGAACATGATTCGAGCAGATTTTCCAACTTTTTTCTAATTTTTTAACTTAGGAGCTCATTTAGGGAGCTTAATACATATGGCCTTCATCGGATTACTTATATAATCCTTTCTATTATATGTGACTTATTGGTTTCAGGCCTTGTTTGTGATTAGAGATCTTTTTGCTGGCTAAGATAAGCCAGAGCTGATTCTGGGCTCTATTAATAATGGACATGGTCTGGTCCAATTATGTAAATACGCATGCTAGATTTTTGGCATCCCAGAAAGTCATCCTGCACTGCATAGTTGATCTTTAAATATTTGTAGATATTCACAGAGAGATCAGGGTAGTGCTAGTTAATATCCTGGGAGTGCTAATAACATTCCCCTTATGCTGCACGCCTATGGTATTTTTTGAAGTGCTAAAGCAGTTTGGTTCTGCAGGATCTTAATCAACCAAAAGTTGAAGCTGCTTTACCTGATGGTCTTCTGTCGGTCTCTCTTTTACGTCATCAGGTGATCCTCTTTGTTTATTATAATTGGTTCCATCATTTTTCACCTTGCTTGTTTTTGAACTTAAATCATTTCTACAGAAAATTGCTTTGGCATGGATGCTTCAGAAGGAGACGAGAAGCTTGCATTGTCTAGGTGGAATCTTAGCTGATGATCAGGTTCTCAAGAATAGTCTTAGGACCTGTAGCTCTTGCCCATCCATTATTTGGATAAAAGTTTATTTGGTAGGGACCTTTGATTCATAATGCTTTTCTATTACAGGGCCTTGGTAAGACAATCTCAATGATTGCACTTATACAAATGCAGAGGTCTTTGCAATCCAAGTCAAAACCTGAACACTTGGACAATAATAAAACTGAAGCTTTGAATTTGGATGATGATGAGGACCATGTTGGTTGTGGTTCAGATAAAGTCAACAATACTGAAGAATCTGATCTTAAATCAACTCGAGAAGCTAGTACCTCCGCACAGCCATTCAAAAAGAAGAGGCCCGCTGCTGGTACTTTGGTTGTTTGTCCGGCAAGTGTTCTTCGACAGTGGGCTAGGGAGCTGGATGAGAAGGTTGCAGAGGAAGCAAAATTGTCTGTACTTGTTTATCATGGAGGCAGCAGAACAAGAAATCCTGAAGAACTTGCTGGCTATGATGTGGTTCTGACGACATATGCTATTGTAACTAATGAAGTCCCAAAGCAACCTTTAGTTGACGAGGATGAGGCAGATGAGAAAAATGTGGAGAAGTATGGTTTATCTTCTGATTTTTCAATCAACAAGAAGAGAAAAAAGGCTTCTTTTGTTAGTAAGAAGGGAAAGAAAGGTAGGAAAGGATTTGACAGTTCCTCTTTTGAATGTGGTTCTGGGCCACTTGCAAGGGTTGGTTGGTCTAGGGTGATACTAGATGAAGCGCAAACCATTAAGAATCACAGAACTCAAGTGGCTAGAGCCTGCTGTAGTCTTCGAGCCAAAACAAGATGGTGTCTTTCTGGTACACCAATACAAAATACAATTGATGATTTATACAGTTACTTCCGATTTCTGAAATATGATCCCTACGCTGTGTATAAATCATTTTACTCTACCATTAAGGTTCCGATATCCAGAAACTCACTCCAAGGATACAAGAAACTCCAAGCTGTTCTGAGAGCTATTATGCTGCGCCGAACGAAAGGTGAATGCTTTGTCCTTTGTCTTTTGGTATGCTGGATTGGTAAACCCTAAACCTAAGATTGGAGGGATGCTTTCCAATATTGTGCACACTAATATGCATAACATAACTTGACTCCAATTTGTTCGACTCTCTGGCTATATGTGATTTCCCTTGTTGAAGTAGGTGGTCAGTACCTGTTAGGTTTTGGAATTCAATATTGAGAATGAGGATCCTGTTCCCTTCATTCTCCTAATAAACATGATTCTGAATTGCAGATAATGTTATATTTGATGGCGCATGCCATTACTCTCATCCTTATTTATTCTTGTGGTACAAGCCTGTATATGTGTGTGTGTGTTCAGCTATAGGCTTAAGATCTCTTCAAAAATTGTAAGGTTATTATTAATGCTGTGAAAGAATGTGAATGTGCTTCTGTACTTTGAACTTTGATTGTCTTCCTTATGTTGACCATTATATCTTATTGTCTGCAGGAACAATGATTGATGGGCAACCTATAATTAATCTACCGCCGAAAACAATCAACCTGAGTAAAGTGGAGTTCTCTTCTGAGGAGAGGGCCTTCTATACCAAATTAGAAGCTGATTCACGCTCGCAATTCAAGGTGCGTGCTTAAGAGAGAATATGATGTTTATTTTAGTTATTCTACTTGAGGTAGTGGAATATGACTATAATCTGAGTTTCTGCGTTGCGTGCTTAAGAGAGAACATGAAGTTTTTTGATTTTCTTTGATGCTCACTGACCTGTTTAAAGTGGACAATAACAATAGCCAAGAAGCAAAATCAAGTATCACCTCAGAACAAGATATCCCAAAAGCTGAGAGTAATGAAGTTACAAGGAATGTTTAGGGCAACAGATTTTTAGCTTCTTTTTTCTTCATTTCATATGCATACAATACAAGTGATGTTGTAGTAAAGACTAGTGAGCAAATTCTCTACCTTAAACTTTATTGATCAGACACCTTTTGCAACTGATAATAACCTCATTTGTATTAGTTTTGTGTTAACTAGTTCAAGAGTTTTGATCTATACATGTTCATGGTACAGCATTGGCATCCAACAATGATAGATTTTACTGAAATAGGACACAACAGAATTAAAGAGTGTACTCCTGTTTCTTTCATATATTCAAATCTTTCAGTAACAAGTTTGAAATACCTGTTGCAGGTGTCAACATATCTATTGAGATATGTTATAGTTTAAATTCCATGTTATAACCAGCATGCCGTCCTGATGAAGATTCTTTTCTGTATAGATATTCTGTTGCTGAACTCAAATGTTTCTTGCAGGCATATGCTGCTGCTGGCACGGTAAATCAAAACTATGCAAATATCCTTTTGATGCTTTTGCGCCTTCGGCAGGCTTGTGATCACCCACTGCTTGTTAAAGGATATGACACTGACTGTGTCGGGAAAGATTCTGTGGCTATGGCTAGTACACTATCTAGGGAGATGCTTATCGAACTATTGAATGCCCTGGAAAGGGCCGAGGCCATGTGTCGTGTATGCAATGTGAGCTTTCTCGAAACTTTTCCACTATAGATAGATGCAAATGGATTCATCTTAGTAAGAACTCTTTAGTATAACATTACTTTTAAGTTTAAACAGTTGCTTTCCCTTGTTACTCTTTTTGCAATATCTGAGTAGTAAAAGAAAAGTGTGGGAACATGGGATCCTATCTAAGTCTTCTGGTATTTGATGATCTTGGCAGGATGTGCTTGAGAACCCTGTTATTACGTTGTGCGGCCATGTTTTCTGCTATCAGTGTGTGTCAGAATATATGACTGGTGATGACAGTATGTGCCCTGCTACGGAATGCAAAAAACAAGTCGGTCCTGATGTTGTTTTCTCTGAATCCACTCTAATTAGTTGCCTCTCTAAGGACCTTGATGGTGGGTCAACGAATTCTCAGTTGATTGAGAACCCGGTAGTGGTACAGAATGAGTACACTTCATCTAAAGTCAAAGCTGTTGTTGAGATAATACAGTCACACTGCAAGTCAGGAAGCCCCAATTTGGAGCAATATAATGCTGCAGGATGCAGTAGAGACTCTTTTTTAAAAAATGAAAACCCAGATTCAGGCGTCAATGTTGTGAAGCACACAACCGTAGTTTCAAACTCACCAACTGATGGACCAATTAAAACAATCATTTTCTCTCAATGGACTAAGATGTTGGATTTAGTTGAGAATGCAATGAACGAGTACTGTATACAATATAGAAGGCTTGATGGCACAATGACTCTAACATCCAGAGACAGGGCTGTCAAAGAATTCAACACTGATCCTGAGGTATTTGTCCTTACTCCGATAACTGCTGAAAGTGTTCATGACTGGTTAACATGTGTTCCTTCCCATCATCATTCTTTTTCTTGTTCTTTAATAAGCATGTTAGAAACCTGAACATAATTATCATACTTATGTTTAATATCTTTTGATTGCCCATCTATGGATGGGAGATTATTGCAATGTTGCTTAACTGAAAATGTCGAACTGTACTATGCTATAAGATACTTTCAGAACTTCTTTACTGCCTCAATCTGGCAATTGAGTTCAAGATCTTAAATGTTGCAGGTCACTGTTATGCTTATGTCACTCAAGGCAGGAAACCTTGGTCTAAACATGGTTGCTGCATGTCATGTTATCCTTTTGGATCTTTGGTGGAATCCGACGACTGAGGATCAAGCTGTTGATAGGGCACACAGAATTGGACAAACCCGGCCGGTTACTGTAACTCGACTTACTATTAAGGATACAGTAGAGGACAGGATATTAGCTCTACAGGTACCAACACTAATATTAAGAGGACAGCTGAGTGATATGTTCATACTCCTAAATCCTAACATACAAAGTGATCTGTATGTTGTCCTTCTATAAATGAAAAAGTCATCTTTATGCTTTGCTTTTGCAGGACGAGAAGAGAAAAATGGTTGCATCTGCTTTTGGTGAAGACAATAGCGGGGGCTCCGGAACTCGTCTGACAGTTGAGGATCTCAGATATCTATTCATGGTCTAGAACAGAACCAGGGAAAGTACCAGGGAATGGACTTTCCCATGTCTGTAGCTTTAGTATTTTTTGTGCTTGCTCAAAGCCTTGTCTAGAAGCAAATTTCGTAGCCTAAATATATAAATACTGAGGCAGGGATCCTCCTATGAAAGGGACAGTTGGGTAGCCTGATTTGCATGTTAACCTGCATCAGTTTTTGACTTGCTAGGCGAAACAAGGCATTTTGTTCCCACCAACTGCTGGGATAGCAAGCTAGGGCAGTGTAAATATTTCTAATCCGTATTTATTGTACACAAGATGATTATGTAGTTGCTGTTCTCCTCATCGTTGTGAATATATAGATCAATGCTCCTTTATCATTTAATGGTTTTTGCATCTTTATCGAATTGTTGGGGGCGACAACAGAATAGGGATACTAATTTGAGTAATTTTCTGAGTAAATTACACAATCTGTCAATCATATTGCTTTTACAGGTGCCCTTGGTTTGTACCAACAAATTCTGGCCTCTGTGGACCTATCATACAAAAGTGGTTTAAGCCAGGACCCAGAAAATCGACATCAGTAGTATACTAGTATATTTTGCTCCAAGTCGAAGACATGCTAAGTACTAATTTTGTTCTTAGTCTCCAGAATTTGAAAAAGGTCCAAAAGTAACCTCATGTTGTTGCTAACAAGGAAAAAGGGCATGCCTTTGTAAAAGTCATTGCATGAATGCACTCCAACTAGAGCAACACCAAATTAAAGAGGTGTGGATTGATTACTTCACATGCATGTCCAAAACGATGGGCTCCCTTGTCTCATGATTCAAACACCACACCGCTCCTGCAGCTTTGCTTCGAGTCATGATTGGAATATACTTCGGGTCATGATCGGAATACATGTGACTGGGAGAGAAGAAATATAAATGTAAATGCAAATGTAAAGGGCTCTCATATATGGATCTTCATTTTTAAGACGTTTATGTTTCATGTAAAAGAAAGGAGTCTGCAAAAGGGGTGCTCTAGATCTATTGCAGTGCCCAAGCAAATGACCTTTTCTTTCTTGTGATCTTCTTTTGACCCGTCTTCATTTCTCTTTTGGGAATGTTTTTCTGATAAGAGACTTTGCCTCGCATTTTTCTTAATCGGAGCACACAGAATCATGAGCTGATAAAGTAATGAACCGAATGGTTTTGCACATTCATCATCTTGAATCTTGATCTAGCTAATTAGCTAGTCCAAGTGAAAAGTGAAGATCTAGTGCATACATTCACACCACCAAAAGCCACAATACATTGCTCCTCGAAGGCTTATTTATTTTCCCGTGGTTGACGTTTTGATACTAGATATGCATCTGCTATAGCTAGAACATATAATATGAACACAAAGTCGGTCACAAACTACCTACTCAAGCTACCAAAACTCATGCATATATGTAAGATATCTAGCTAGTAGTTTAGCATACATATATAATCATACATGCACATTCATTTAGCAGACATTGGGTCCAAACCCAACAAAACCATTAGCGCTATCAAATGAGATTTGGATGCCCTCTTGCTGAATGTTCCCTATTATCGAAAGCCCTGCACCCGAAGGAGCAAACGCCAAACAAAACGTACCCTTGTCATCCACCGGAATCAGAAAGTTCCTTGCCGGAAGGGTCAGTATGGGCCCGCCGGTGAAATAAAACGACACCGTCGGTACTCGAACCGACACAAACCCGTTCAAATTGTAACACGTGTCGAAGATGGAGACTCCTCCGGACACCCGAGGCAGGCTCGCCGTCTGCTCAACAAACGTGTCGCGGAATGCCTCATACGCCAACGTCGGGAACCTCGTCACGGCGGTTCCGGTGTCCATAACAACGCCACCGTAACCTAGCTCCGTCTGCCGGAACACGTCTTCAGATATCGGGACACGCATGCCTCCCACTCCAAGACCAGCGAGGCCGACGTAGTAGAAACTCGGTGCCCTTTGGTTCCTGATCAGAGGGGCCCACGCAGCGCCTACTGGCATCGCCGCCCTCCCAAACTCTAGTGAACCGGCGGTGGTTGCTTCACCACGGCTGACCAAACAGTAAGAAAATGCACCGCCGGTCTGTCCGCCGAGCTGGCCGACGAATGACACGGGCCCACCACCGATGCCGAGAAGACCGGCGGCTCCGACGAACATGCCGCGGTTCATGTGGCCGCAGCCGATGGCGACGTTGCGAATGAGAGCGCGGCCGAAGGTGAGAGTCTCGAAGGCGAGAGTGCCCTGTGTGTAGGAGCCGTCGCCGTAGGAAGCCTCGTAGCGGCAGCGGCCTTCATGGCAGCCGGCGGAGTTCTGGAGGCGGTCGCAGACGGTGGAGGTGCAAGAGACGCCGGAATACGAAGCAGAGCGGGAAGGGTCGAAGATGGGGTCGGACTGGTGATAACATTGGCTACAAGGTTGACACTGGACCCACACAATATCGCTGCCGGAGTCGATCACCACGTATTGGCTTCTCGGAGGGCTACCGACTCCGATCCTCACGAAGTATTCACCGCTGCCTTGCGCCATTCCTGAAACCACCTCCGATCCAAAGTCCAGCTCCTTAATCATCACTTGATTATTACTATTACCGCCGAGACGACGCATAAGGCTGTCGACCCTTTTGACGTCTCTGTGGATGCGTGCATGGAAAATGCTCTTGTTGTGTGATGCTTGTGGGAATATCTTATCTCTATGAACCACCTTCACCTTCCATCTTCCTCCTCCTGATCCGCTGCTGTCTTCTTCGAATTCTTGTATAACTTGGTGGAAGTAGCAGCGATTGTTTGTTTGACGTGCAACTGTTGGAAATCGGGGTAAGTGGTGATGCTGCTGGCCTTGGCGGTACCACTAATACCGAAACTTGTCATGACCAGAGCCACGGAGAGTAATAGTATCACCTCCATGGCTAGCCAAGCTATAATTGTTTTTGGACCGACTATAGCCCGGCCGGCCACTTTAATATTTTGATGAAAAAGTGGAAGCTAGCTAGTAAAAACTTTGAGCTTGCAGAGGGTACGTAGGGTTTGGGGATTAAGTGTGGGCTGGGTTTCAGAATTTGGTTGAGGTTTAGGAATATATAAAGGTGTTTATTGCGGGGGGCGGGGCGTGGGAGAAAGATGAAAGCAAGAATAATTATCGATCACTGTTTTTGTCTTTGTTTTCAAATATTGCTTAATCGGAAATTTGAGACACAATTGAGGGTTTGTTTGTCAGGGTTGTCTATGATTTTTTTTTCTATTCTAATATTGAGCTATTGCAAATGCTTGTACCTTCCAAATTAAAGACGCACTTATAGCTAATTAAGCTGAAGTGTTATCGAGCATAAACACTTCCTACAAAATTAAACAAATGCCAAATGATGAATAATAGTTATCCAGCTCTTTACTTTAAGGGTTGGTCTGGAGTCTGTTGTGGAAGGCGTAAACCTAATAATGTGAACGAGATTCGAGCCTCGTCGATCTGGGTTGCTAGCTAAAAGGGTTATTGAATATGAATTGAAGAGGGGTAAACCGCCGTAAAGTGGTTCTTTTGGATCAGCCTGGACTCTGCTTAGCTTGCTCCATTATTCTTTTATTTCCTCGATCAACTAGTTAAGCAGCAATACAGAAGTAATCAAATCAAATTAGCTACATCAGAAAAGCTCGGCTTCTTTTCTTTTTTCTTTTACATGGAATAGTTAACTACGTTCCAGCTAAACATTTGAAGTTGATTTAATAGGATAACTATCCACCACCTTTTTTCCTCATGAGTGGATTGTTAGTTTAAAAGCAACGATATTGCATTATATGCAATCCTTCTTCTTCTTATATATTTAACATCTTTAATGGCGGCTGAGCTCACTCGATCTTTTCTTTTGGGGTTAATTTGGCACGTACAATTCTACAATATCTTTGAGTTAAGATTTGAGGTAATATATATCTTTCATCAGAATAAGGTCGACTCGTACAGTGAGGTTACTGTGCTGATTTTAGTTGGCACACCTTACATAGGCAAACATATATAGCTACTGAAACATACATTTGATAGCTTGAATAGATCGACGGAGCAATATATCTAGGTTAGGGCGTAATCAATTAACCAAATTAAAGCCAAAGTCTGCAGGTCGATCGACAGAAACTTAAGTTATATATTAATTGGCATGGAATACTTTTACAAAATACTCTAAATGACACCGGATAGAAAATGGTAGCTAACATGTCCGATGTTTCCACTATAAAATATCGATGATGATCAATATCCCACTTCCAGTATGCATGCATATTTCTTAAACAAATAATGCGCAAAATGTATCATGGCAAGCTAGGTTGAGTGATTATGAGATTAAACAACTATAAAAGAAGAAGAGATTAAGATACGCAGGGATATTCATGAATCGATGCTTGTTAATAGGACAAGACCAACCAAAATGATAGGATAAAAATATACTTATATATGCAGATTATAGAACAATAATCAAGCAGCTAGTAGTGGATGGATTTATCGCAGAGAATAGAATAAACCTCTTGATTGAGCACGATCGATCGACATTCCAATAATTGTACCATGATGGCACCTAAAAGTTGTTCTCATTTTAAATATGTACAGGTTCATCTTTCTCTACCGCTCAATCACTTAATAATACATTTTAATTATAAAAATCCATGATGATTTTGTAATTTGATGCATATATGTCTCATGAAATATTATTTTTGGGATAAGCAGCAAGTATGCAATCAAGGATATTGATCCAATAATTGATCGATCATGTATAAGTTTGTTAATTGACAAATGAGCCGGGTCATGTCTACTTGCATTACTAGCTAGGCTAATATGAAGATGGAAATCATGGAATACTGTTACATGTCAGGGTTTGATCAATCAAGCCTTGAATGAAGCTCAAAAATCCTGGGCGCATTGAGTTTTCTAAATTGTTATCGAGACGCTTCATGTATGATATAATATTGGGAAACGGTTCGTCCCCCAAGAGAGAGCAATGCTGCTGCTGCTGCTGTTCCTCCTGGTCGACGCAGTACCATTGACAGATGACTCTAGCAACAAACATGACGTATAAACCGCAATCATACAGATTTGTCTGCTGAGACATAGCACTCTCTTCTCTAAACCAAGGATCATTATCATCATCATGATCCTTATCACTAGTACTACTAATGTCTTCATCATGATCCCCATTGTTATTATTATTGACCAAGTAGTAGTTTTGCAGGGCAGAAGACGTCTTATTCCAATCCCCTGATATGGTCTTCTTCATAGGATGATACTGAATTAATTGAAGAAACTTGTTAAGCAAGCTGCGCCCCATCATAACAAACGCGCCCAATATTGTCTTCTTCTTCTTGTTCTTATGATGATGATAATTTCTAACTCGACGACTCCGGTGCTTAGAGTAGTACATGCGGCCGATCATAGATCTAGTCACAGACGACCTTGGTGTTTGTCTTGCTGCTGCAGCTGCCACATGTTTCTTAATTGCTCCGTAAAATTTCCTAGCAACCAAGCTGTTCAAACCCCCCAAGCTGTCGTAATGCACAAATGCATTCGATTTTCTGTAATACACCAGCAAACTCCAATGGTTTCCGCCGTCGTATTCACTCATGTTTTGACTATCATTCACGGTGAATATTACAACTTGCTTTTCACTAAATTGGTTAGACTCCGCGAAGCCTCTAAAAGTATCAGAATCCGGAGAATTTGCCAGAAAAAATGAGATTGTAGGTGAAACCAGAAGGATGTCCTTATTATAAACGGAAGAAAGATGGCTGAAATAGAATTGAATGATGCAATCGTTCAAGTAACGTGGGCCTATTAGCAAATCCAAGTCGCTTTCTCTCAGCCTAACATCTTTGTATTTAAGGACAATCGGATCTTTCTCCATTGAGCAACTGCACAATCAGCAGGCGACCTTCGGATCTATGCAGTCGAATATATATAGTTCTTTCGACATATACGATCTGATCAATCCAGTTGTATGTATGTTTCCTTTCAGGATTCGGCTCCTTGATTCCTTGCAAGATTAGGATTTCCTTCTGTCTGTTGCTCGCCAGGTATTACTGATTACCTAATTTTCCTTGGCCACCAGATTATTATTATTTTTTAAATTAGTAAAGTAGCTTTTTCTTGTCCTGCAGGAGAGTTGGGACATCAAGAATGTAGTAGCATCTTATGTAATTGTCTTGCATCTAATGCATAAAAGGGGAAAGAGTAGAACAAAGAAGAAGAGCCATGTCAATCAAAATCAATCTTAATATGAAGAGTAGAACAAAGTGTAGTTGTAATTTGTTACAGCCACTGATACAAACAAAATTTTAATTAGTTCTCCGGTCAGTACACATTTCCTAAACTATAAACCGCACAGGACTTGAGAACGATACAAGTACTTGATCCCTTTGTCACAGCTCACATATCTGTCTGGAATGAACATTCTTGAAGCATAAACACAGTTAAAATCAAATTTTTCCTAAAAGCTAATTCACCTATATAATTGTCTAACAAGTAGCCTTTGCTTCAGGGCTTTGCAAGAAAAAGTTATTGCAAGGTCACCCAGAAGTATCTCTAAAGAATCAACGTCTGCGGAGAGTTGGGAGCTTCAAGAAAGAGAAAGGCAGACCAACATATGACTTTCCCATGCTTCTCTTCAGCTAACAACACAGAAAGTAATTAGTATAATCACCTCATCACTGACTCTTTGACAAAGGATCTTCCACCAGAGCTGCAAGAGCAAAGATTAATTATGAGAAATTCAAGCAATCTGCAATTTGACCAATGATAAAGAGGCAATATGTTCAAGACCATAAACCAAGACTCACGCATATTCGAGATGGATATTCATGAATCGACGATTTTCTTTGCTTTGTGATAATGTAACAGAACCTTCAATTACTTGATCTTGCTCAACCTCTATTGGGTCATAAAAGTATAGCACAGTCTGTAATAGCAATTCATTAGACAAACCAAAAGATGCTGACAGGATATATATATATATATATATATATATGATAAAAGTATAGCATAGTCTGTAATAGCAACTCATTAGACAAACCTAAATGATTCGTACCTGTTGCCAATGCGTTGGGGGGTCCTCAGGTGCAGTCGAGAGCACCAATGCATCATTTGGATTTGCCCGTTTCCTCCTCTGCTGACCCTCCACTGTATGATTGTTAGGAAGTTGGGATGGTGCATGATTATTTGTGAGAGGTATTGCAGGTCCATTAAATTCGACGTCAAACCAAAATGCAAACCCATGTAGTGGAGCTGTTGATTAGGGAATAGTTAGAAACACAACTTCATCCACTAGAAAAGACTATTATAATCTACTGCAGAATTTAAAAAAAAAAAAAAAAGGGGGTTCATAACCATAAAACCACCCAAAAAACCATGAGCATGAATCAGGATTTTTAATCAGAAGAACCTCATTAAACCTTCTTGACGGGAAAAATGTGAAACAATAATATGAAAAAAATTGAAATATTAGGTGGCCAGAGAGAGAACGAGACCTCGCATCATTGATTTGAACTTATAGCTTGTTGAAACAGATTCAAGCTCATGAAGTGAAATTTTATGGCAGTCCACATGCTTAACCTACACCCAAATCAGTAACAGCAGGATGCTTTAGATCATATATATGGAAACTTAATCCTCATGTAAAGAGATTTAATTATCAAGCAAAAGGCTTGACATCCACCGAAAGAACTGACAAGGATGCAAGGTCTTCTAGGTCAAGGCATCAGGTAATATACCACATCAATTTGGGAATCAATATATTATCTTTTGATTCAATAGCAATTCTTTACTGTACGCTTCTTGCACTAACAATAATTGCCACTACATCTAGATGAGAGCTTGAGTATTTAGAGCTTTCCAGAGAGAAGGAAAATAGTCATTGCGAGAACAAAAGCAAAAGACACATGAAAGTAGAAAGAAAAAACATCGACATTAGTAACAGATAAATCATTTTCAAGAAATTACAGGTATGGAAAACTATAAACACAAATGATTATGTGGAATGCCTCAATTTAGAACACTCACCACATGTGGCCATGTTAAAACATTCTCACCCACGATTGTCTCAACACATGGCTCTTCAAACGCACATTGCTTTGCCAGTGGTAACATGGCAGACACTGCAACAAAATAAGCAGAAGAAAAATGCAAGACATCAAGGACGGCATACATGTAGTATTAGAGGAGTAGCAGTAAACAGGCAGCAAGAAGTTT
Organism: Fragaria x ananassa; assembly: GCA_034370585.1. Lineage (NCBI taxonomy): Eukaryota > Viridiplantae > Streptophyta > Magnoliopsida > Rosales > Rosaceae > Fragaria > Fragaria x ananassa. The sequence goes on along the minus strand of CP139761.1, from coordinate 29,165,913 downwards.
CATTCAACATTTGAGCATCAATAGGCAAAATTAAGCATCATCTGACCAAACTGGAAAGGCCTAACTCAGTCCTGCAACCTATGGACCCCAACCATAGGTCCTCAAACAGTACACATGAAAGAAGGGTACACAAGTCAACTAACTGTTAACTTTGATGCCACCAGACACCAGCTATAAGCCAGGGTAACAGCGCGAACATAATCTGCCCGACAATCCAAAGCATCATATCCAATTTTAGCCAAGGAAAGACCCAATATCCTATTGTAGACAAGTTAGACTGCTAAGCGTATCAAAAGTTCTTAGCCTATACAAGTAGAACAAGTCCAAATGAATGTGTGTTGTGCTTCCTACGTAACTTTTAAATCAACTATACGCCTATGGGGATAGGTGTCACAACCAACTTTTATGTCCCATCCACAACGCAATAGATGCTGGTAGAATCTGAATAGGGTTTAAACTATTGATTTGGCAACCTCATTCAGTATCTATGGGCAAAGATATATATTGGATGGACAATCATAATCAATAGATCTGCTTTCACAAACAAGGATGCAAGAAGAAAAGGATATTAACTTACAAAACCCTTTACAAATTGGGAAGAAGCATCATCTTTACAGACCCAACAAAATGAATCCATGGAATTCCAAATTTTTCTACAACAGTTTAATTGTAGGCAAGTAAGATGTGTACTCACTATCAATTCCATAAACATTGCGCCAGAAATCAATGCTTTCACTGTATCTATCAGCATGTGTGATAGGTGCTATGTACAACTGCAACATACAACAACAAAATCAGCATGACAGAACCAAATTTGTTTAGCGTCTAATGCTATATAAAAATGTCCTTGACAAAGCTGCATACTTCAGTTGATAATACAAAAGTAAACAACACATAACGTTGGCATGGTACATCAAAGCAGCACCATGTAATAGATCTTATAACTAAAAATGTACATGTCGAAACAATTGAAAGACCAAAGAGATAAAGAAAACTACCGTTGCATTTGAAGGAAGTATAAGACCTCCGGGCTTTAGCCAGCGATCTCTGGCTGTAATGACACTTCCGAGCATACTCTGTGTTGAAAAGTAAGCATGTCAAAAAAATAATTTCAAAACCATATATGCCCATGTATGTATTCCAGAGGTAGAATTATGAAAGAGTAGTAATAATACAATCCAATAACCAACATTATAGGAATATCATATGCAAACTTTTAAAAGCTACCTCATACAGAAGCATGTAGCCCATCCACTCTGAAATTATAACATCAACCTCCTCATCAATATGAACATCCTGCAGAAATGCAGAAATTGAAGTGTTGGAAGTAAGATCGATTGGTTTATACATGTGTAAGTCAGATAATAAGTTGGTGCAAGAGAAAGGAAAGTCCTTAGGAAAATACAATGAAGATTACAGTTTCATTTTTTTTCATAATGAGATGCAGTAAGAACCTGTCCCCCTATCCATTTTACTGACATACTGACTTCTCAATACTGATCTACTCAATTCCATCCTAGATAAGTAGAAACATTCTCTATAGAGCCCCATTCCCCCCATCACAAACAGAAAAATAATAAAGACAATGACCAGCACAAAGTCACAAGCCAGAGAAAATAACCAACTAGTTTTGTCCCATAAAAAATAAAAAGCTAGAAAACTCGTGTAAATTGTTAAGAACAAAATTAAACAGATATCACAGCCTGCTGGACTAATGAGCTGACTAGTAAGTAAAAGAGTCATATAAACCTACCTCAACTCGCCCATGTAGTACGATGATCGTATCAGATAGATTGTTTGCTTTTACAACTTCATTTGCCTGCTTAAAAGAGAACAAGATGAATTGAAATGACAAACCCAATGTCAAATCCATATCCATAACTTTGGTTTTTTAAAAACACATGATATGTATACAGTCATATACAGAAGCATAAACGGGTACAAGCAATTACCTGCACAGCAATGTCACTAGCATCAACAGCATAGACCTGCAAGACATACCATTTGACAAATCTTATGGACAGAGAAACATAACTGCAAGACGGGACAAGATGGAAATGGCTAATCCTGACTTACAAACATAACAAGAGGTAACAAGTGTTGAATGCAAAATGATGAAGTAAAAGAGCTTACACGTTTGGCACCAGCCTGAGCACAAAAGATAGAAAGAATTCCGGTGCCACAGCCGACGTCGACTACCACCTGTATTATCAAGCAACTCCATCAACATTTTATATTTCACTTAAAAAATTGAACAGAAAACATATCATTACATACTTTGCCGGCTATAGAACTCTGGTGCTGCATAATAGCTGCCCTGTAAGTTTCGGTGCGTACACGATCCTGTAAAATTACACTCACACTCGATTAAATCAAAACCCAAAAGAAATAAAGAAAGAGAGAGAGAGAGAGAGAGAGAGACCTTGATCATCTCTTCGTGGATGCCGACGTGGGCGTAGGAGTGGAAATAGGCCATGTCGAAGTCGGTGCAAGGTTGGTCCGGCTGCTGCTGCTTGGGAGCGGCCTCAGAAACCCTAATGTCACAGTCACGTGACCTTCCACGTGGTCCCCGGCGAATTCTGTTCAGTCCTTGCTGGTGCTGGTGCTGCGGCTGTGGACAGTAGCCGTTACTGTATGCGGGTGGGTTCGACGAGTTCATCTCTCTCACTCTCTCTATACTCCACTCTCCCCCAAACTAATTACACAGATCTATGGACCCAGACCAACCGCCGTTTAAATACCCTCTCTTTGCATTTACCACGTATTTTTTTTATTTACTGTGCACGGCCAGTGACGCATGCAGGCACGTGACAGGCACATGGAAGATTTTGTCAATATAAAATCAGAGTCAGAACGAGCACGAAGAGGGATGAGTCGAAACAAGGGGAAGACGAAGACGAGGACGAGGACGAGGACGAGGAAAACGGAAGAGGATCAAGGGGAGGAGCTGCTCCGAGCAGCGCAGGACGATATGCTGCTCAGTCTCTCCGTAGACTCTCACATATCCCACCTTTCTGACGTCGACCGACGCTTCCAGGCCCTCAAGCTCAACAAGCCTACTCCTAAAGCTGCTCCTAATTCTAATTCTAATTCCACTGCCATTCAAGCGGATTTGGTCCCAGAGCTCAACGCAGTCCTCGGAGATGACCTGTCCGCCAGATTCGCAGCTCTCAAGGCCTCAATGCCTATGCCCTCTTCTTCTTCTTCTATCATCAGCCCCGACTACGACGCCGACGCCGTTGATGAAGATGATGAGGTTGAAAAGCTGATGCGTTGGGCCAAGGACGCCGCTCGCCTTGACCCTTCTCCACCCTCCGACGATGAACAATGAATTTCTTTCCCTCTCTTTGTATCAATCACTCTGTATCATCATTCTCTTACTTTGATAAACAACACTGCATTTCTCTTTGATTAAAAGATCATCAAAATTGGACTCTATTCAACTGCTAACAAATCACAATCACAGTACAACTGACAAGTCAATGAAAAGCTTCCTGTTAAAACTCATTTCCTCAGATTAGCTACCATTCCCAAAAAGAAAAAACACATAAAAGCAACCCGAGCATTTTGGAATCCCACCAAACCCAGTTGGTGTTGCTTGAGTTTCAAATATCAACCTCTTCTTTCGTTCTAATTCATCCCATATACATATATCTAGGAAAGAAAGAAAAAATCAAAACCAAAACAAACATTTTGAATCCTATCCCACTTGTGGCAGTAATTAGATAGCCTGGAAATATGCAACTAAAAGAATCAAGGCACAAGAGGCAGTCATGGTGGTTTCATATTAACGGAACTCGTCATGGAACCCATAATCCTCGTCCTCGTCGTCATTGAAAATAGCGCTGTAAAATACATATGGGTTCTCTATCATCTCACTCAGTGACAGGCGTCCATCTTTATCCGTATCTGCCTGCAAGTGATAACAATAACACAATCAATCTTTGGAATTTATCAAAGTTCATCCCAGAGTTAGCAATTTATACATGGCAGCAAGCATATCACAAATAGAATCAATCATATGATTGCAAGTTCCTTATAGAAGGTATATGATGATATGATAACCAATAGAACTCTTTCTTCCACACACAGGAGGACTTTACAATAATACATCATCTACCCATTTTTCATACCCTTCTAAGCTTTACGTATGCAGCACCACATCTTTACTGCGGAACTTCATCTGTTACCATCACTATGTAAAGGTTCTTTTTTTTTCCCTGTCTATCTTTATAGAAAAAGAAATAAAATTTATTTAAGTCTGAAAACATATAGAGTTTGGCTGTCCTAAATATTGGATATCTTGGCATACTTATTTCTCAAACTGGTTTTCAAAATCTGCATGATTGATAGCTGATAATCCCATCTTATAATGATGAGAAGGGAATTAAAACAAAAACACAAGGGAAGAAGCACCTATATCTTCTCGAATCCAAAACAAATAAACTGCTATTCCTTAATCATTATAAACTGCTAGCAATTTCTAGCTATATAGTAGTTCATTATGCCTTTTAGACAAAAAAAGATTACTGATTATCCCATATCACCCAAACCCGTTTTGTAGACCTGAGCTCAAAAGTGAAGCTTCCTTCTTGCATAGTTATAATTAAACATCATTCAGTTTTAGATTACAGCTTCCGTTAGCTCTGAATATTGCATGGTTTTAAAGAAAAATTCACTAAAATTTTGATAATTCCCAGCCGCATACTCGTGAAATAAAACTTGGAACAATACCAATAGCACAATAAATATGTACATATACGAGTCATCAGTGTACATCTAAAGGACACAGCAAGCACCAACTGACAGGTCCATTAAAACCGAGAAAGAAAATACTTTTCTTTAAAATGAATACCTGGGATATGATGTAATCTGCTTGTTGCTTCGCATAGTAATGTTCTGATGGATGTATTTTTCCAATAATGGGAAGTAATTCAGCATCTGACAAGTATCTATGAATAAAACAAGGCAAACCCAAGTAAATAATAGTGAAAAGAAAACCCTCCAGTAGCTAAGAAAAGTAATACATGATAATAGCAATTACCCGTCACCATCTTTGTCAAGCTGTGCAAACAAAATTTTAGCTGGGGCCTCCATCAAATCATCAGACTGATGTGTGGCATTGTGATCTTCTTCATCATAGTTCCTCACCAAATCAAAGAGGCCATGAAAGAATTCTTTGAAGTTAACCTTTCCATCTTTGTCTGTATCCCTCTCTCTGAGGAAGCAAAGGAATGAGCAACCAATTAGACAAGCTAGGAAGCCATGTTAGAATGACATCAATTCAAATGACAGACGCGGTGAACTTTACTAGAAAACTGAATCAGCCACCCATGATGGTGTTTTTTAGTACTAGAAAACACAAAAGTTTGAGAGTTGAAGCAAAAGACTTTTCAACAAAGTTACTTTCAATGCCCAGGTTCCTGCAAACTTATGGCATGCACAACATGGATCATATCGATACTACGGCTAGAATTACATACCTTACTTCCTCCTTGCACAACCACTGAAGTAGCTTTGGGTTTTTGCTGTCAGCTGGGTGTAGGAAGCTAGAAAACAATGATCAAGATCAGAGAAAGTGATAGATGTAGAAGGCAACTTAGAAGGACTCACTCATTGAACTCAGTGATATTAAGAAGACCATCTCCATCTGCATCTGATGCATTAAAGTGCTCCTCTTTCCACCACCCCATATCATAGCCAAATGAATTGTTATCTGATACATGCATGATGGTAAACAAGAAAGTAAGTTCCTTTAATCACATTCAAGGTCACATGAATGAGATAATAGCATCAAAAAGTACCTGCATTCTGAACCCAGCTAGGGGGTTGGTACTCTTGAAAGGAAACAAAGCCGTCGCGATTCTTATCGTGAAGCTCCATATCCCTTTGAGTCCTGTGCAGAACTTCCCGCTGGGCCTGGTTCAAGTTCCAGAGAGTCAACTCGTGCTCGGTGATAAACCCATCGACAGGTTCGACATCGACCTTGGGGAACAGCAACACCAGCCTGTTGGTGACGTTGAACTTGTCCTCGTCGTTCAAGTAGTCCTCGGCGTCCATGAAATCCTCCCACTCGGGCTGGGACTCGGCGCCGGGGGCGGAGTCGAGATCCAGATGCTCTTTCTCCCACTTGCGGTCCTCGCGGTGGCGCTCGATGTCGGCGACGAGAGGGTCGAAGGGGATGGGGCTGCGGGAATGAGCGAATGTGAAGTTGGAGCGGAGCTTGAGGCGGCGGTGGCGGTGGTGGTTGCCGGATTTCTTGGGGGACTGGGAGATGAGCAGCAGCACTAGGAGTGCTACTGTGATGTATATCAATACTGACGCCCTCCCCATATTTTTCAACTCCTTCTCTGTTTCTGGATTTGGAGATCGCAAGTTTGAGGCGGATGAGGAGGAGAGTGTTGACTGATTGGACTAGGTGTCTCTAGCTGGGCTGAGCTAATTTAGAGACTGACCAAGCAGTCTGAGATCCAGGATTCAAGTACTTCTATGAATATGAATATGAACGAAAGGTGATCAATCTGAGGAAGAGACGAAAAGAAAAGAGAAGAGAAAAGAGAAGATCAGTCTGCGAGTCGGGATCTGCTTAGCCTTAACATAACACACGCCGTATGTATTAAAGTTACACCCAAGCTTATTCCTTATACAAGCCGGACTCCCACCTTTTATTAAAATAGAGAAGAAAAAAATACGTTTAACGAGGCTGAGTATAATCCGATTACACTAAAACTCCTGTATCCTAGTTTGAGTTGTGCTGATATTTGATTGAAGTTAAATTTTAGTCTATTCTTAGTAGCCAACAAACATACGTTTTGACATAATTATTCGGTACGGATTAATCTCATAGCTTATAAAACACATGTGATCTCGATACAAACATACGTTTTGACATAATTATTCGGTACGGATTAATCTCATAGCCTATAAAACACATGTGATCTCGATAAAAATAAAAATAAATCTTGATGTAAAATCTGTGTGTGATACGTATTTGTATGTCATACTGTAGTCGGTAGTCACTAAACTACATTCCCCGCCTATAGACCAGTCATGAAACTTGTAGACTGAAGTCCGGCTACCTCGCCATGGTGAAAGATCATCGGTACCACATCGGGAATGTACTCTGTCACGCTCCGACCCAAAAATTTTATCTTTATTACTGGCATAGTGATAATAAGAATTTTACCGTGTTCGTCATTAAGTGTAAAATATAATTGATCCCCAGAGAGGTGTAGGAGACTATTATTTTGTGGGATTGTTCTAAGGAAGAAATTTTAACGACGGTAAAAAATGGTAATTTTTGCTAGTAAAAAGTAATTTTATCGGGGTATTATTTTTGAGGTGTTGATTTTTGGAATGGTATTAAGTTGGAGTTGTGGACCGGGCCTTTGTTTTGGTCAAAGCCCGTTTTTTTTCTCTCTCTCTCTTCCTCCCGGTTTTCCCTCTCCCTGACCTGTTTCTGCCCGATCCTTCCGGCCGCCCGACTGCCGCCGCCCAGTCGCCCCAGCCCGCCGCACCGGTCTCGATCAATCGGTCTCCGTCCCAGCTTCAAGTATAGACCGGTGGCAGCCTCCCTAGCGCCGCCGTGAAGGAGCGGCCAAGCTCGAAAGCTCCGGCTGCCCGAAGTTTCTTTTCGCCGGAACTCCTTCCTCCGACCGCCACAGCCGGCGAGCCGTAGCTCAAAAAAAAGCCCTCCTCCCGTGCTTCAATCCCTCCAAAGGGCTCGCTCCATCTCGAGCTGGATAAGGAGAAATCGGTAATGGAAATTCTAGGGTTTTTATTGTGTGTTTGTGTTCGATTGGCTTGGTTAGGCTTAGAATTGGAGTTTGTGGTAGTTAGGAATGTTGTAGAGGAGGTTGAGAGGAAGATGCTGCCAAATTTTGGTGACCATCGGAGGTCGCCGGCCGCCGCCGGCGCCGAAAAAATGTTTTTGGTGGAGAAAAATGTGAAGAGTTTAATGGAATACGTTTTAGAATTTTTGGAGGAGTTTTGGATAGGTTTGAGAATTGTTGAAGTTTGGTATTTTTTGCGGATTATTAAGTTAAAATCCGGCCATTGGATTTTATTTGATGGAATGTAATTTTGAGGATGTCGGTAAAATTAGTAGAGTTTTGAGGTTGGCAGTGGATTTAAGATTTTGGAGTGTTAGGCTTGATTGAGCGCGCGAAGCATATTTATTTATGCATGTTTTGCTGTAACCGTCGGTGTTTTATTTAAGGTTTTATTTATTTGGAACATGACGTGAGGAGGCTCGAGCGGAAGAGATCTCCGACCGACATCAGGCTTAGGCCTAACCTGTGAGTGGACATTTGTTTTAAATATTGTGTTCGAAATGCTTTATCATTTTGAATGATTTTCTGTTGTTGGATATTTCCCGAAATTGAGAATTTTGGTGATTATACTTTTTTATAAGAATAGTATGTATATGATTAAATGCTAGCTAGCTATACGTGATTTCCCCCATATCGAGATACAATTCTGGTATGGGTGACGTGAGCGTTAGACGCCAGCGTCGTAGCCCTGTGCGACTTTCTAATTTCGTATTTATTTATTCAAAGATTTCATACAAGGAGTAAACACGTATATATTACCACTCGGCCGCTTTCTCCCAGCCTGAGGTACAATTCCAGTGTGGGGTGATGTGAGCGTTAGACACAAGCATAGTAACTTTGTGTGATATCTACTTTATTCAAGTTGCTCATAGATATCGTACAAAGGGTTAGGCGAGTGTGCATACATACTATATATATAATATCCTGGCCTGAGAGGCAATTTCTTAAAGTTTGAGAGTCTAGCCAGGTTGGACCCAAGTTCAGAATCTTTCCAGTGGAGCTCTTGTTTTGCCGCTGATGAAGCGTTTTCTTGGAAAGCATTTTTTAGGGAAATATTTATTTGTTGTCAGAATCGTTTTGTCCACTCACTCTGACGTGTTTGAATATTTTCCCCTGGGCTCTTCGTTTTTAAAAATGCCCAGTTTGCAGAGTTCGCATGAGGTCTAGCAGGAGACGTCGAGGCATAGTGACTCATCTATCTGCTACATTTCGCCAGTAGGTTACCTGTTTAATCTACTAGGGGTTTGTTAGCTTTCGCTGTGTATTATTTTATTTTATTTTTAGTAGCTCTGAATACTTTTGGAATTCTTCTGTGTAATTTGTATTCTGGCTACTTTTGGGTTGTAGCGGAAGATTTATTTTGGAGTAAAAAGGTGGTTCTTAAATTCTCATAAGTTAGGGTTGTCCATTTTTTAGGGAAGTTTGCCGAGTATTCGGTAAATTTTCCTTAGAGGTGGTCTCCGCATGACTCTTCTCGGGTTTCGGGGTGAAATTCGGGGCCGGTCTTGACATGCTCCTCCAAGCTTCACAAGAAGACACAATGATAAGATAAATGTATAGTTAGTCCCACATCAGTAATGTGTAATAAGAGGAAACATTTCTTATCTATAAAAGGAAGGCTCCTCCTGTTTAGAAAGGAGATCTCTCTCTCCCGGGGAATGGTAACCACTCTTTCCCGGAGGAGTCTTGTAACAATCAAGGCAGTGAGGCCTCATGATAGTAGAATCTTAAGTGGACGTAGTCGTGCCCTCCGATGGCATGGTGAACCACTATAAATATTGTGTCTTTGTGCGTATGCTTATGTTCTACCGTGCTTCTACACAGCCTACGGGTTCTTGCAGAAACAATTGGCGCCGTCTGTGGGAAACATTACAAATGGTCTTGTAGCTCTACCAGCGGGCTCATGCAGCCCAAGGTATGGCCAAGATATCGAGAATGCAGACCCAAGTCATGAAGAGGGATGATACGACCTGTCCGGGTTATAACCAACGCTTCCAGCTGTTACCCCGAGATGATTCAACGGGACCCGAAGAGTTCATGCAATCTCGAGTTGTCTAATCATGTCGGCCGGAGTCTCGATGATTCAACGACCAACTCCTCCCGCTGGCCGATATTTTTGCTATAGGAGCGTTCGTTGTTAACCCGAGCGGGATGAATAATCATCAGGGAGTGATAGTTCATGCGGAAGGGGCCTACCACCCGGCCTCTTGACCTCCGATACCCGGTCGATCCCATTCAATCTGGGATGCAAGGGGACAGAAATTCCAATCTAGACATTCGTCAGACTCGGCAACCAGCCTCCCGAAGACGTTTGCTACCGAGACGCAAGGTTCGAAAATCTCGATCGGGATTTCATCTCGACCTGCCGTCCAACTATGCCTCACTCGATGACCTTGGCAGTCTAGCCTGCAAGTCGAGCACAAGACAAGCATCATTGGCTCAGCTCAATCGAATCATCGGGAGGTACCTAAACATGCAAATCTTGTGGGCTCTGAGGAGTATGCTAAAAAGAGAAGGGGGAGTTGGTCAGATCTTGACGGGAGTGGATTTGGACTGGACACCCAGCACCCTACTTTGGCCACCTGTAAGGCGCCTTCAGAAAAGCTTCTAGATGATATCCTTAATCCTACCGGTGGCACCCACTTTGCTTACGGTGCCAAAGAGTCGAGAATGCAGCTATAAACGAAGTCATGCTCGGGAACTCGTATGAGGCAGAGGAAAAGGAAAAGATAGGCCCCCAGAGAGTTGCTATAGGCACCGAGAAGTTGATTTGTGCACCATGCCGTAGAGCGCAAGCCACCGGGATCATCCGGACAAGCCTCCAACCTCTTACTCCCAAAGGACCAGGCCTCTATGAATTTGACAACCCGCTGATTTGACTGGTGGCCGGTTGGGACAGTTCACAGATCCGACGACCGGAGTTGGAGCAAGAAACAACTGTCACCTGTCGGTTTCATCAATGAGCGGGAGCTAGAATGCGAAATCTAGCTTTGAGTTTCTCGCCTTGGTCAACATTCCCGACAGCCCTGTTATCTTGTTGGTAGATATCTCCAGGAGAACCTCTCCTTTCTTAGAACGATCACCCCGGGAGCCAGTTGCCGGTTGCAGCTAGCTGGTCAAGCACTGCCCAGGAAAGGATGCACGGAATGAGGGTGGCTGATGCGAACTCCGCCTCCTTCTTCGCGAAGCCATCTCGCGCTCGCCCCAAGTGCATGCGGACTCTGCCACTCGGCCTTTCGCGAGGTCTCTCTTAAGCGAAGCCAGCTCGCCTTGCGGACTGCTTCTACAGGAAGCCACTTCTTGATTCCATATGAACTCTACTATGCGATCTCACTGGTGGGACATCACTTATAAACTCATCTATGTTGAGCATGTTTCGTTGTCGAGAACCGAATTATGACATCAACGCCTATCTTGGTCCGGAACCCGAAAATAACTCCCCGGTATAAAAATGAAATCCCGTTATCGGGAGCGCAATGATACATCTCTATCGGGTGGTCGCGTCATCCTCCTGGCAGGTAACAACTGTCAGGAAGGAATCATCGGCTCCCGGTGGTGGGTCTGGATCACAGTCCTATCGATGAGAGCAACAGGACAATCATCTGCTCTCTGACGGTACGTATCTCGGCACCCCAACTACTGGCCAACTGCTATGGACACCCCATCTTACTATGTCCAGAAGAAGTCCTTCCCGAAGGCAATTTAATCTCCCGGTGAAACTCAGTCTCATGTATTTAAGTAGTCTGTGATCAAAGCTTCATCTCCCTCCTGTTGTTAGGTTCACTGGGCAGAAGGACATTCGAATTCCAGATCAATAGGACACCTTCTTATGTGGCATGAGAACCAATGCATGGACTGTCAAGACCCGCCCCGAATTTCACCCCGAAACCCGAGATGAGTCCTGCGGGGACCACCTCAAAGGAAAATTTACTGAAGACTCGGCAAACCTCCCTCGAAAATGGACAACCCTAACTTATAAGAATTTAAGAACCACCTTTTTACTCCAAAATAAATCCTCCGCTACAACATAAAAGTAGCGAGAATATAAAACACAAGAATTCCAACAGTATTCAGAGCTACTAAAAATAAAATAATACACAGCGAAAGCTAACAAACCCCTAGTAGATTAAACAGGTAACCTACTGGCGAAATGTAGCGGATAAATGAGTGATTATGCCTCGACATCTCCTGCTAGACCTCACGCGAACTCTGCAGACTGGGCATTTTTAAAAATGAAGAGCACAGGGGAAAATATTCAACACGTCAGAATGAGTGGACAAAACGATTCTGACAACAAATAAATATTTCCCCAAAAATGATTTCAAGGAAAACGCTTCATCAGTGGCAAAAACAAAAGAGCCACTAGAAAGATTTTGAACTGGGGTCCAGCATGGCTAGACTCCCAAACTTTAAGAAATTGTCTCTCAGGCTAGGATATTATATATTTTTGTATGTATGTACACTCGCCTAACTCTTTGTACGATATCTATGAAAGACTTGAAAAATAGATACCATACAAAGTTACTACGCTTGCGTCTAATGCTCACGTCACCCCACACTGGAATTGTACCTCAGGCTGGGGGAAGCGCCCGAGTGATATACATATATACGTACTTACTCCTTGTACGAAATCTATGAATGAATATGAAAATAGAAAGTCGCACAGGGCTACGATGCTCGCGTCTAACGCTCACGTCATCCCATACCGAAATTGTACCTCGGTATGGGGGGAAATTACGTATAGCTAACTAGCATTTAATCATATACATACTATTCTCATATAAGAGTATAATCACTGAAATTCTCAATTTTGAGAAATATCCAACAACAGAAAATTATTCAAAACGATAAAGCATTTCGAACACATTAAATAAAACAAAGGTCCACTCACAGGTTAGGCCTAAGCCTGATGTCGGTAGGAGGTCTCTTCCGCTCGAGCCTCCTCACGTCCTGTTCCAAATAAATAAAACCTTAAATAAAACATCAACGCTTACAGCAAAACATGCATAATTAAATATGCTTCGCGCGTTCAACCAAGCCTAACACTACAAAATATTGAATCCACTGCTAACCTCAAAACTTCACAAATTTTACCGACATCCTCAAAATCACCTTCCACCAAACAAAAACCAATGGCCGGATTCTAACTTAATAATCTGCTAAAAATACCAAACTTCAATAATTCTCAAACCTATCCAAAACTCCTCCAAAAATTCTAAAACGTATTCCATTAAACTCCTCATATTTTTACCCACCAAAAAGATTTTCTCGGCGGCGGCCGGCGACCAACTCCGGCGACCTCCGATGGTCACCAAAATTTGGCAGCATCTTCCTCTCAACCTCCTCTACAACATTCCTAACTATCATAAACTCCAATTCTAAGCCTAACCATGCCAATCGAACGAAAACACACATAAAAACCCTAGAATTTCAAATACTGATTTCATTACCTAGCTCGAGATGGAGCGAACCCTTTGGAGGGATTGAAGCATGGGAGGAGAGCTTTCTTTTGAGCTATGGATCGCCCACTATGGCGGCCGGAAGAAGGAGTTCCGGTGAAAGGAACCCGCGAACATCCGGAGCTTCCGACGGGCTTTTCTCCCGATCGGCGACGCTAGAGGGGCTGCCACCGGTTTATAATTGAAGCTGGGATGGAGACTGATCGATTGGGACCGGTGCGGCGAGCTGGGGCGGCCGGACGGCGGCGGTTGGGCTCGGGCAGAAACGGGTCGGGGGAGAGAGAGGGAGCGGGGCGCGCGGAATGAAAAGAAGAAGAAAAAAATTGGGCTTGGCTCGATCCGGGTCCAAGTCCTCTAATAAACCAAAATCTAAAATTCAACACCCCAAAATAATACCCCAATAAAATTACCTTTTACTAGCAAAAATTACTATTTTTTACAGTCGTCAAAATTTCTTCCTTAGAATAATCTCACAAAATAATCGTCCCCTACACCTATCTGGGGATCAATTATATTCTACACTTAATGACAAACACGGTAAAAATTTTATTACCACTATGCCAATAATAAAGGTAAAAATTATGGGTCGGGACGTGACATGGACAACTATATTCACCCACAGGGAATCTACGCTTTGCACCTATCGGGAAGCCTCACCTACCAACGGTCATCCCCTGCAAGCGCCATCTGGTGTCCATATCTTGTCGACTCCAAACTCCTGACTGGGAATGCTCTGTTGGCATCATTCGATCTGCCGAAGAAACTGTGTTCAATATGGTACCCACTGAAAAATTTCTTTGAACACCTGGTGCTATCTCGTGCATCATCCAACATACATATTTTCTTCAAGCACACGGAAACGAAGGCAAGGGAGCTCGGATAGTAAAAAAGGAATGTGGGAGAAGTTTCTTGAGGTATTGGCCACCCTGTGGGTAATCATCTCCGGGAGCCTCCATCAAGCATTGTCTTTTGGTCTGGACACCTGTCTTCGTACTATGGCCACCCGGAGAGCCTAGAATGAATGGCACAGGGACTAAAAAAAACATTATGGACACCCGGAGCTATTTATCTGGAAATAGGCAGACCTTGACCGTACTGGCAACACAGAATCATCGTCCAGGAGTAGTACGAGCATGAATCAACACCTCCTATGTGCACCCATTCGGCAGCTGTTTCCACAGATAAGTCCTTCATTTTATTGCCTTTTAAGAAAGTACAAAGTATGCTTCACGTACAGTTATATCATGGTACGGTTGGCTCACCATGTATTGTTGTAACTAAGTACGAACTATATAACATGCAGTCCATGATCACTGTTGTCCATTCAAATTTGTGAGGCAAATGTATGTAGATACTCCTGCTTCCCGGACATTGAATAGGGAGTTTCAAGTCTTTATGATAGTAGTAAGTCCCGGATAGGTGTGGGAAAGGATAGCAGGAAAATTGTAAGTCCCTGATAAGTATCAACGGGAGGAAGCATGCAACAACTGCTTAGGAAAATTTTGATTCCCATATAAGAACTAACGGGAGAAAGAATGTAACAATTGTTTCATGAGATTCTTGTACCCGAGCAAGAACCAACATGAAGCATATACGAACTAAAATGCATGAACATACCCTGAGAATGTATCACCGGGAAGCATGCGCGAAACAACTAGCGCCATGGAAACTGCAAGTCTCTTGTATAGGTCTTGGATGGTGGGGGTTGGGCAATATAGATGTCTTGTTTCCTATGAATAGTGGTCAAGATATGCTTGGTAGTATAACACCAGTAAGCACTTCGCTTTATTTCTATGTTGTTTCACTGAGTGATACTTGGAAACTATAGTTGATCAAGTCCCATAATAACCTTGATACCGTTGGCTTATAATGTTGTAACCAATTACCATTGTCCATACTTCATGTTGGGCTATTGGTACCCTACTTTGCCTCCTGGACAACAACAGATCGGGTTAGGAGTTCCAAGTCTTGAAGATTGGACTCGGTAAGTTTGCAATTGAGTATTGAGTTGGAAAGAAAGGGGGATTAAGTTGTAAAACGTTCCCAGTCACCATGCGAATGGACCTGTTGATTATTACTCTCAACAGGTTACCATAATTGGAAATAGATCGTTGATTATCAAAGTAGGGCACCAAGTTGCCGTATATTCCAACTAAATGGCCAATAATTGGAAAGGCTAACATGATAGTAGTAAGTCCTAAATAAGTGTCAACGGGAGGAAACATACAACAACTGCTTAGGAAATCCCCATTTCCGGATAAGAGCTAACGAGAAGAAATATAGAACTGTTTCATGAGATTCTTATACCCGAGTAAGAACCAACGGGAAGCATGCGCACGAACCAGAAGGCATGCATACAACCCCGGAAACGTATCACCAGAAAGCATGGGCGAAACAACTAGAGCCATGAGAATGGTAAGTCCCTTATACAGCTCCCGTAGAGTGGGAGTTGGGTAGTTCATATCATTCCCTTCATACAGAGAATAGTGGCCTGATAACCCATGCGGGGATAATACCTCGCATTTGAGCAGAAACACATGATATGAAAAAGTTTGCTACCTTCGTCCATCGAAAATAAGACATGATAAAACACATCATGAGTCCAAACTTCGGGGGACTGGGCTCAGTTCGCACGAGGGGCCAGAGCTCGCCAGTGTGTCAGCCTTCTTGGGCGAGGCGGACACCACTGCTCACGTGAACCCATTTTGCGCGGAGCGGACTCCTCAGCTAACGTGGCCATTGTGCGCAGAGCGAACACAGCTCACATGAAAGAATGGCACGCGGAGTGAACTCCACAGCTCGCGTGTAGGCAATGTACGCGAAGCGGACACCTCAGCTCGCGCGGTAGTCATGGTACGAGCGAGCGAACCACAACTCGCGTGGTAATCCTCATACGCGGAACGCACATGTCAGCTTGCGTGTTTAGTCTTTATGACAGGAGGCGAACTACACAGCTCGCGTGTAGGCATTGTACGCGAAGCGAACTCAGCTCGACCGAGTGTCAACCCTTCTAGGCGAGGCGGAGCGGACCCCTCAGTTCACGTGCAAGTATCATGTGCGAAGTGGACCCCTCGGTTCGCGTGCAAGTATCATGTGTGAAGCGGACTTGGGGGGACTGGGATCGAATGCCCGTTAATAACTAACTGATCTACGAGCATTTTATATGTACAACAATCCTCACCCCGCCGAGTCGGGAGGGGCATTTTTTTATAGGCGGACAACACAGCTCGCCCAGTAATGTAGTCATGTGTGAAGCGAACTCCTGCAAGGCTCGCACGCGAACTCACCTCGTGCGGTAGTCATAGCGCGTGGAACGGACTCCTCAGCTTGCGTGGTCATTGTTCGCAGAGCGAACACAGCTCGCGTGTAAGTATTGTACACGGAGCGGACTCTTCAGCCCGATCGATAGTATGTATGAGCGGAGCGAGATTCTCAGCTCGCCCTAGTATCATTCCTCCTGTGTGAAGCGCTCCCCTCGGCTTACACGCGAGATCCTCAACTCGGGCGGTAGCCCTTGTGCGATGTGGACCCCACCGCTTCGCGCGAGATGAGGATCTCGCACGGTAGCCCTTGTGCGAAGTAGTCTTTATCCGCAGAACCAACACGCCCAGAAGTGTCAACCCTCCTGTGCCAAGCGGACTCTACAGCTCGCATGCGAGCTCCTCGCCCGGTCGAATCAGATTTGAGGCTGGGTGCTTGGAGGACCCAGTAGACTTCATGAAAAGAATGACCTAAAATAAGTAAGACTCGTTCAACACATGTCCAGACAGACTTAGGGGTGACCGGGACCGGGACCGGGTGCCCGTTTATAAATAACTGGTCTATGAACATTTTATATATTAAGTCCCCACTCAAGACATGTCTTGAACGAGAACTTGGGGGGACTTATAGTCGATAGTCAGTAAACTACCTTCCCCGCCCATAGACCAGTCATGAAACTTGTAGACCGAAGTCCGGGCTACCTCGCCATGGTGAAAGATCATCTGTATCACATCGGGAAGGTGCTCCTCCAAGCTCCACAAGAAGGTACCATGATAAGATAAATGTATAGTTAGTCCCACATCGGTAATGTGTAATAAGAGGAAACATTTTTTATCTATGAAAGGAAGGCTCCCCCTGTTTATAAAGGAGATTTCTCTCTATCGGGGAATGGTAACCACTCCTTCCCGGAGGAGTCTTGTAACACCCAAGGCATTGAGACCACATGATAGTAGAATCTTAAGTGGACGTAGCTGTGCCCTCCGATGGTATGGTGAACCACTATAAATATTGTGTCTTTATGTGTATGTTTATGTTCTACCGTGCTTCTACACAGCCTACGAGTTCTTGCAGAAACACATACCTACAACTAACTAAGAAATGAGCACATGCAGTAAGGGTGGTGGCTTGAAATTAACTCTAAATCCCGTATAGCATACATACTTGTCTTTCCAGGTAAGGATCTTTGCTCTCTTTTCTTCACTAGCTCATAATCCACAATTTAAGTTGTTGAGCTTGAATCTTGGTTCTCAAGTAAAAAATTATCAACCAGCCTAAAACTAGTAATGTGCCTCATGCATTTCTGTTACCTTTCACACCACACCTGTTGTTGCAATTTTGTAAGGTGTGATAGCAAATGGGGCCAGAGGCGTTGCATGATTATTGTACGCTTATCGAGTTTGAGATATGAATTGGGTTTGCTAGCTGAATTCTTCGGTAAAACTTCAAAAATTTTATGTTATAGCAAAGGGACTTGACTCAAATAGGGCAAAATTTGAAGGGACGGCCTATAAAACAAGGTTTTGAAGGATTAAGGTATGCATAAGAGGAATATAACACATCCTAACCTTTAAAATTCATTGATCATCTTAAAAACTAATTGTTCAAATCACTTTACAAGATTTGATAATCAGAAAGTATGTTGAGCTCGAGAGTCAATGAAACCATGAAAATCATAACAGTCAAAATGTTACAAATGCTCTGAAGATTTTAAGATGTGTTTATAAGCTTGCTTATGCGTAAATTTAAGCGTAGATGCATGCATAGTCATAAGGAAAATACTTGCGTTCGGACTATCTCTTATTTTTTACATACTTTTACCAATGTCAATCATAATCTTAACCGTTCAAAAGTTTAATTAACCAATAAAGATCACATATGCAAATAATCAATGTAAACAAAAATTGTTTGCTCAACTGAATGAATCAAACAAATTAACGGCTAATTATGAGATTGCTAACTTTCACCAGAACTGTCCATTTGTTTAATGCAATCAGCTGAGCAAACTGATTTTGTTTAGATTTTTTGTAGATATAATATTTATTGGTTAATTCAACTTTTAAACGGTTAACAAAAATATGTAAATAAGAGAGAGTGCGGACATAAAGACTATAAAAACAAAAACAGAGGCTGGTTTTGGGCCTCCCATTCCCGCCCTTACGTAGGAAGACCAGGCCCAAACAGGATTACAAAAAGATTAAATTAATAACGTGGACAAGAAGCAGGATCCAACCCATTTTCGATTATTCTCAGAAAAAAGGAGGAACTTAAAGACAAGAATCGGAGGAGGAGGAGGAGGAGAGGGAGGAGTATGAGAAGGGAAGAGTGGTGGATCTGAGTCTGACGGACCGCAAAAGAAGAAGGAGAAGAGTGCAGGGATGTTGAAATTCTTGAATCGAGTGGTGGGTGGATCTGGGAGTGGACCCAAGGATCTGCCTTACAACATCGGCGAGCCCTATCCCTCCGCCTGGGGCTCTTGGACTCACTGCAGGGGCACCTCCAAGGTCGGTCGGCTTCTCTCTCTCTCTCTCTCTCTTTTTATATTTAATTTCGTAAACAAATGAATTAGGATCTAAAAGGCTGAAGAATATGATGTTTGAATTGGTAATCAGGACGACGGGTCTCAGGTCTCCATATTCTCCATAACCGGAAGTAATGCTCAGGATGGCCATTTGGCCGCTGCCCGCAACGGTGTCAAGCGTCTCCGCACTGTAACTACTTGTCCCCTTCTTCCCTCTTCTTTTCATGCTTTGTTTACTTCTGACTTCCCTTTGCTTTCATTTCAGGTCAGACATCCCAACATCTTATCATTTCTCCACAGCACTGAAACCGAAACCATGGATGCCTCTACCACCAAGCACACTATCTACATTGTCACCGAGCCTGTTATGCCTCTCTCCAAGAAGATCAAGGAACTCAGTTTACAAAACATCCAAAGGTACTCGCTCTCTATAGCGCGTTACAATTTGTTATCTGCATATCATCTACCATGCTCTCTAACCTGCTTATGTCTTGATCTCAGGGATGAATACTACGCGTGGGGCCTGCACCAGATTGCTAAAGCTGTTAGTTTCTTAAATAACGATTGTAAACTGGTCCATGCCAATGTTTGTGTGGCCAGTGTGGTTGTAACTCAAACATTGGACTGGAAGCTACATGCGTTTGATGTTCTATCCGAGTTTGACGGCAGCAACGAGGCTGCTACTGGACCAATGCTGGTAAGCCTAGTTTTCAATTGTGATCCAATACTTTATAGGCTGTTGTTTCCTTTCTTCGATTATGTTGGCCTAGGTTTGGGAGCTTACCATTGATCCATCACTTGGATGATCCAATAAATTTTGTTACAAAGTGCTTAGAAATAGTCACAAGTCGCTATATGACTCTCACCAATTTTTGTTTTCCTTCAGCAATATGCCTGGCTTGTTGGATCACAATACAAACCAGTGGAGTTGTTGAAGTCTGATTGGGTGGCAGTCAGAAAGTCTCCTCCATGGGCCATTGACTCCTGGGGCTTGGGTAAGTCTATAGTTGACTAGTAGTCTGTTATTGAACATGATTATGGGTTTGCTATGTTAAAGTCGATTTGTAAAGGATATTTTGATGATCCGGCTAAATTCATTCTTTGAAGATATGTAGAAATGACATTTAAACTGTCTTATGTGAGAAAATTAATCTCGACTTCTGATGAGTCTAAAGCTTCTATTGTTTTGAGGTTTGTTGTATAGGTCGTTCTGGATATAAGGTTTGAACTGGGTGGTTCCATATTCTTTGCATCATTATTTATCCAGATATTTACGGATATAAAAAGGCTGAAGTTGTGTTCAGAAACTTGTTGTAAAATGAAAATTTTGAGTTATTTAGTTGAAGAGGAGTAGAGTTTACGGGGTAAAGGTGGAAAGTAAGTGGATCTCTTTTTCTGGCTTTTTTTTTTGTCAAATTTTTGCTGTCATGAAACTTAGATGTATTTCTTTTCTGAATCTTATGTGGGTGGAGGGCTATTGTATCTCTAGTCTTAAGTCATCTGGTAGATTTGAAGGACTTGGGCAACACTTTTCTACCGTGAATGTTGTTGTATTGGCTTTGGTAGTATTTTCAATTTTTCAGTGACCACTGATCCACTTTGATGTATTTCTGATTAATTTGTTCTATACAAGTTATAATGCAAATTTAGGTTCTTCAGGTTGAATAGGCTTCCTTTGAGAATCTAAGTTCTATTTTAAACTTGATAGGGTGTCTTATCTACGAGCTCTTCTCTGGTCTGAAGTTAAGCAAAACAGAGGAGCTGCGAAACACTGCTTCTATTCCAAAGGTCAGCCTTGGCATTTCATCTTTTTAGCTTCTCTTGTACATATTTATCTTGATATAGGTCTACAGTTTGTCTAATTTCCTTGGACTTGATATTTTTAAAGATTCATTTTCATTTTCATCTCTGTATTTCCTTGCCTCACAGTCTCTGCTTCCAGATTATCAGCGGCTCCTGAGTTCCATGCCTTCTCGTAGGTTGAATACGTCGAAGCTTATTGAAAACAGCGGTGATCTTTCCTTCTTAACTTGAATTATCTGAATATCTCTAAGAGAACTGTAGTTTTAAGGATTCTATTATGCTTCATTGTTTGAGGATTGATCAGCAATTGGATAATCTATTATGTAGTACGTATTAGTTTTCTGACTGGATTATCATCTATGATTCTATGGCTTTGAGATGTGAATTATAGTCTAGAAAATGATGGTAGTATCCGTAATATTAGTCCATGTTAGCCTTCTACTCCTAGTTTGTATGATTGATCACAAAGAAAATATAAAATACAGTTATAAATTTGTAACTACGCGAGCAAGTTAGCTCGAATGTGATAAATCTTACATCGAGTATAGGCCATGGGTCTCACAGTTCTTGAAGCTCCCAATCTTAACTGAATGTCAGAGATGGTAGAGACGTGATCTTTTTCTGAAATGATGATTGAAACTTGTATGCTTTTGGTCATCTGATACATATCCTGTGTTCTTTTCCTGTTTGTGTTATACTTGGGTGGCATTTCTTTTCTATCTGTCATGGTCTTCATATGTGGTATCTTTCTTCATTGTACTGAGTGTTGCAACAAATTGATTCACAGCCTATTTTCAAAATAAGTTGGTGGATACAATACACTTCATGGAAATTCTAAATTTGAAGGATAGTGTTGAGAAAGATGTTTTCTTCCGGAAGCTTCCAAATTTGGCAGAGCAGCTACCTCGTCAAATTGTGCTGAAAAAGGTACTTGTGATTTGTTTAGTTGAAATATATAGTGAACTTTGAGTACCAATTTATAATATTAACTCCTGGTTTCCACAGTTACTTCCTTTATTAGCTTCTGCCCTTGAATTTGGTTCAGCTGCTGCACCTGCTTTGACTGCATTGTTAAAAATGGGTTCCTGGCTTTCAACTGAAGAATTTAGTGTGAAGGTCAGTCGTTCAGCACTCTCTATGTTGACCTTATACATCATGAATTTTCGCTTGGATTTAAACTTGTCTTGAATTGTTGCTCTTTCTTAGTCCTTAATTTCTTAGGATTCTTTTTTTTTTTTTTTAATTAATGTGTAACTGAATTTATTGCTATTTAGGTGTTGCCAACCATTGTGAAACTGTTTGCCTCCAATGACCGAGCTATTCGAGTTAGTCTTTTGCAACATGTTGATCAGTTTGGAGAATCATTATCAGCACAAATTGTTGATGAGCAAGTAAGAAGTCAATGATTAACCATATTTCAGTGATCAAGCATTACATTTTTGTTGCCATCCTGGTAGTCTGTGCTTCAGTACTATATCTAAGTTGGAAATTCGCATGCGATCTTTGAATTAGGTTTATCCTCACGTTGCTACCGGTTTCTCTGATACATCTGCTTTTCTACGGGAACTGACTCTAAAGTCGATGCTTGTTCTTGCTCCCAAGGTTAGTGCAATTTCATGGTTCTAGAATACCTGCTGTCATGGTTCCCTTCTTTGTTTTGTGTGAGTTGTGTGTTAGACAGTATGTAAGCCTCTCTGATTAGAATCTCGGCACATGGTGGTTAGTTCAGTTCTATGATTGTTCTTATCTAACATGTTTGTCTGTTTATGTATAGCTTTCTCAACGTACCATTTCAGGGTCGTTGTTGAAGTATCTTTCAAAGTTACAGGTATGACTCTTCTGAGTTAATAGCTATCACCTACATACTCATGTACGTATATGTGTTCTTCATGTGACTGATTGAAAAATTCAACACGTAAGCTGTTTGTCTGTTGAATTTCTGTCTTGCAGGTAGATGAAGAACCTGCAATTAGAACAAACACTACTATATTATTAGGGAACATTGCAAGCCACCTGAGTGAAGGGGTTAGTGAATTGAGTTGCCACATCTACTCTTTCATTCACATCCTATTGTCATTTTAGGGAAGTAAGTAGACGTGTTGTTAACATTCTTATCTAAACACAGACAAGAAAAAGAGTTCTGATTAATGCATTTACTGTTCGTGCATTACGGGATAGTTTCTCACCTGCCCGAGGAGCAGGTATTAGAATGTTCTGTTTCATTCATTATTTTTTTACCAGCTTCTTTTTTGAATGAGTCATGGTTTTCTTGGTCTTCACTTTTCTATATCAGCCAACTTTTAGTTCTACAATGTATAATGTTGTATTCTGGCAGGTATTATGGCTTTATGTGCAACCAGTTCTTATTATGACATCACTGAGATCTCAACTAGGATCCTCCCAAATGTTGTTGTTCTTATCATCGATCCCGACAAGTAAGGATGCTGTAGATGGTTTACACATTGATATTTCTCTGTATTTCTGTATGTATGTGAGAAAGATGCTTGACTTCCAGTGAACTTTAACAGCTCACAAAATGCTTATACCTTGCAAAATCCCTCCATTTTGTATGTGTTGACAATCGTACAACATAATAAATGTACAATGGCACTGTCCAAGGCATTTCAATAGTTGTACAGAGGTTTACTTTGTTTTTCTGAATCTTTTCTTTTCCTTTTTGAATCAGTGATGTTCGATCGAAGGCATTTCAAGCAGTTGATCAGTTTTTACAGATAGTGAAGCAAACCTATGAGAAGGTGTGTTTTCCTTCGTGTGTTTTTTCCCCCTGTCATATATGTATCTAGGTATATTACAAGCAATTTTTGATTTGCATGTCAGCATGTAAATATGTACCACTTGTTTTGGTGATGGGGGAAGAATAGATAGCTCATAAATTGCCATGTGTAACTGAAATTGCAATGTTTTAATTGTCTTATGGTGCAACACTTGATGTGTGGATTCAACCTTGTTACATTATTTTAAGGAGGGTGAAATTGGCACCTCTTTCTTTTACAAACCACACCCCCTTCCACGCACAAATCAATTGGAAAATTACTCATGGAGGAGGGCGTGGTTTGTAAAACAGGGGGTGCCAATTTCAATCCCTCCTTTTATGGTAATTCATATTAATCATTTTCTTTGAAAATAAATATATAATGTAAAATATGTGAGGGTTCAAAGGAAATTTTAGAAACCCGTTTTCGCGAGTGATGTATCTATTTGATGTTATTTATTGACTTCTTTCCTTGCTATTTTCTTTTATAGACAAATTCCGGAGATGCTGCTGGGGCTGCAGGTGTTGGAATGTCATCAATGCCAGGAAATGCTAGTTTACTGGGGTAAGTTGATTTGGCTTTTTGAGCATATATTAAGTAAATGTTTTTTGTCACCAGCAGCTATGCTGCTTGGTGAGACTATTGGTTGTAAGTGACCAGTCAACGAGACTGAGTATTAACACACCCGAGGCCTAGAGACTTGCTGCTGTATTTTCCCTTATAGTAATCCATTTTTTGCTGAATCAGTTTTTGTTTGCTTATAAAATCTTTTATTCTTTGTCACATGCTCCCATTCAAATGAGTGTGGTTGCTTTTCACTTGTTGGAAGTAAAAGGATTATGTGATTTGAAGAAAGTCACCTTTGTCAGTTATCTCTTTTTTCTTAAAACATCTTTATGATATTTCCTATATATGGAGTAGAATTTACACAAGAAAAATGGTTTCCAGATAAGATTACTGTTTCAGACAAGCGTGGTGTGGTTGCATTGTGGAATATTTGTGCTTCGTTAAAATTTGTGTGCATTGATAGAACATGTGTGTGGTGTGGTCACATTGATAGTTCAGATTATGTATGCTTCTTTTAATAATTCATTAATTCACTACCTTGATGCAGTTTTGTATAATGTTATAATATACCTTGGTGCTCGACCTTATTGTTTGATGTGCCCACTGCTCTATTAAAACTGCATATTGATGTGAGAAAGTTTCCTTACAGTTGTCCTGAAATCAAGTTAACGCAAATCTATAATTATCATGCAGTTGGGCAATGAGCTCCTTAACTCTGAAGGGTAAACCTGCTGAACAAGCTCCACTTGTACTTGTCAATACCAGTACATCTCTTACTAAAACGACTTCCAATGACAGCTTAGGTACACATTTTGAGAATTAGTTCACTTTTATTGTGTTTAGCTGGTTGGAAACAATAAAATCATGGACATATGATGCTTTCTGTATTTTCTTTTCTTTTCCTATGTTATGGTTCTTTCGCATTTAGTCTCTGATATTGTTTTTCTCTTGCAATTCTAGCAATGGATACTCCAACCACAGCACCTGCCCATGTAAGTTCGACAACAGATTTCTCAGATCAACATGTACCGGAGTCCCCTACGTCCACAGATGGCTGGGGAGACCTAGAAAATGGAATTCAGGAAGAGCATGAAAGTGACAAGGATGGTTGGGATGATATTGAACCCCTTGAAGAGCCAACACCATCTCCAGCTCTTGTTAACATTCAAGCTGCTCAGAAGCGGCCGGTCTCTCAATCACAGCCAAAGCAAGGTATATGAACTGCTGTAGCGAGAAATTTAAATTTATTTATCTGTTGTTTGCCGTTTACTGTGTGAGAATGGTTAGAAAGTATTGCAGAAATGCATATATGATAACTGATTAAAAAAAAATAAAAATTATGGGTTTCATGCCTTCTGAACTTCACATGCTTGTTATTTCTTCTATAAGCTTTTGCTACTCGTTATTTATTTTTTTCGCTTTGTGATGATAATTAATTGGAGACTTCTGTCTTGTTTCTAGCAGCAAGTTTGCGACCCAAAAACACGGCCAAAGTCATCAAAGATGAAGATGATGATTTGTGGGGTTCCATTGCCGCCCCAGCACCCAAAACAAGTTCAAAGGCTTTGAATTTGAACACAAGTCGAGCAGTTGATGATGATGATGATCCATGGGCTGCAATTGCAGCTCCCCTACCTACTACCAAGGCAAAACCCTTAGCGCTTGGCAGAGGCCGAGGAGCTAAACCTGCTGCTCCAAAATTGGGTGCACAGAGGATAAACAGGACTTCTTCGTCTGGGGTGTAAATTTTACAGAGGATGAGAGAAAAGATATGGGTTGAGTTTTGGTGGCTGGAATTTGGTTCAACAGGAATTATATTTGCACTATCGGACTTATTAATTGATTTGTACTGATATT
This sequence comes from Fragaria x ananassa, assembly GCA_034370585.1. NCBI lineage: Eukaryota > Viridiplantae > Streptophyta > Magnoliopsida > Rosales > Rosaceae > Fragaria > Fragaria x ananassa. The sequence goes on along the minus strand of CP139761.1, from coordinate 29,139,842 downwards.
CTTTTAGTTTACTTAAGTTTTACACACAAGCCACCATCTGGTATGTAGCTTCATTTGCTTATGGTGTGAGATTAGGTGTTATAGATGCAGCAAACTGGCTATCAATTTTGTGCCTGTAAATTTGGGATGTAATTCCCGCATTCTTGTAATTAAAAGCATTGGCCTGCATGTAGCTTTCTTAAGATGAAATTTGAAGACCTCTTTTGTGCTCTTTCATTAGAAGGATGCTAGTTTTGTTTGGTCGTGCTTGCTTTGTTTGGCAGTAGCCAAAGGGGAAAAGAAATTAACGTGAGAAAACATGATATATTATTATGATTGTGTAATCTAAAATTGACCATAAGAGGCTTTATGGCTGTAGCCGCAATAATAGATGCAAAGTGCAGGTCAAGTAAACTCTCATGTGCCTGCCGGCTTTTGCTCTTGAACTTTGTACATGCTGCCGCTGATGTGCCACATCCCAACTGGTCCACTTTCCGGCGTGGCAACTTGCTTATACTAACCTTTTTCAGATATTATCCAAACAAAAGATAAAAATGATTTTGTTTTTTGCTAAAAATTACCATTTTTTCTTCTTCTCGAAACCGATTATTAAAGGAAGATTATTATCCAAATTTGACTGATTGTGATTGTAATATAGAAAGGAAGGAATCTCATGGATTTAAATAAGGTTCCAAAAACAAATTTGAGGATAAAGTGGTGTTTTAAGTCTCCGATGTTTATATGGAAGAAAAGAAGGGCCTCTTTTGACTCATTTTTATGCAAAAAACAACACACAACAACACTGGTCTGGTCTCCCCTCACCAGTTTTGCAACTCTCTCTCTCTCTCTCTCTCTCGGCTACCAGAAAAGGTGAGATGCTTTCTTTCTGATACACCCATGTCACTCTCTCTCTCTCTCCTTTTATAGCATTGTCTTTTGTTTTGCTCTGCTGCTAACTCATCTGGGTTTTGTTGATTCCATACGAAGAATAGAAAACTCAAATTCACTCTTGACTGTGTTTCCTTCCTGGTGATTCAATCCCACAGTAGAATTGCAAGTTGGGATGAAATCCCAGCTGTCTTCTCTGTATGCGCAACTGGTTGTTGTTTGTTGGAGATGGGACCAACTGAACCGTCATCATCATCCTTGTTTGTCTTTCAGGATAACCCATCAACGTCATTGCGTGCCCCCCTTTGTAATTTTTCACTCTCTTTTGGCCCTTTTTCTCATCCCCAGACCTGACTTTGTTTTCTTCATTTCTTGTGTTTATCTAATTTCTGGATTCTCCACTTTTGTTCTTATTAGGCTTCTCTCCTCTTTTTCCTTCTTTTCTTTTATGCAACAAAATCTTAACTGTTGTAAAATAGGCAAGAGTAAATACTAGATTTCACTTGTGGTAAATTACTCTCGAGGAGTTGAAAGCAATGTGTTCTGCACTCAAGGTCAGGATTTTACAATCTTAGACTGGTTATCAAAGTAAAGCTGTTTGCTTGTTGGTTAAAACTGTCAGAAATTGATTTCATTGGTGGCTATGAGCTCACCCTTGTTGGATTCTCTTCAAACCAAAACAATCTTACCAAGTGAGTGCATTTACGAGATTTCAAACTCATAGTTGATTGTTGAGCTGGGGATGCTTTATTGGGCTTTTACCATTTTGTTCAGTCTGAATTAAGGAGGCTAGCTCATCTTTGTTTTCTGGGTTTTTTATTCTCTTTCATAAATTGGTTTTACTCTCAGGAGCAAGTATGTGGTTGTTTTACTGTCTGTAAAATTGAGTTTCAAAACATTGGGCCTGTGCTGTTAAATCTGTGGCTTGCTGTTTTGTTAGAACTGAAAGTGGCAGTATGATTACTATCTTTGGACTTCTGGGTTTTTCTTCTTTTGTTTGATTGCTCCAGGGTCTCTTTCATGTACTACTGTAAAACCCTACTTACCATTCTACTGATTGTATAGTCACATTAATTATATTGACATTTATTGCATCCTTCCCTATTATGGTTTTCAGATATTTCTCATGGTCTAACTGAACTTTGTTGCCTTTTCATTCATCAATAGGTCAGCAATTCAGAAGAGTCCAATTCTTGAGTTGTGTAGCAAATTACCTTTGAGATCTTCACATAGCTCACTCAGTTTTCTGATTTTTATGGGGGTGGTCTCTGGTTTACTTGTACTGGGAATTTCTGGGTCTCTTTGATTTTGCTCGTGCTCAACTCTATGGTCTGACACATCTGCTTCCCCAAATTTAGCCTACCATCATCAACCAAGTTGTTACTGGTACCCACTATTCTATTAATTGAGATCCAATCTCCAAGAATCTGTTCTAGAAGATTGATACTCTTTAGAAGGGTGAAACATAAATTGCTGAGTAGTTTGCTCTACTCATCTTCCTCTTGCGCTCAATACTTTGTATAGTGGAGTCAAACACGACTACAAGGATGTCTGTGGAGGAAGCGGCTGCTAGCTCCTTGTGGACTTGGGAGCAGGATAAGGCATTTGAGAATGCCCTGGCAACTTATCCTGAGGATTCTCCAGATCGTTGGAAGAAAATTGCAGCTGATGTTGAAGGGAAATCCGTAGAGGAGATAAAGCATCATTATGAGCTCTTAGTTGATGATATAAGCCGGATCGAAGCTGGTTGTATCCCGCTGCCTTGCTACAATTCTTCTTCCGAGGGTTCAACAAGCCTTGCCAATGATGAAGGAACCAGTAAGAAGGGACACTACGCCAGCGAATCTAATCATGGAAGTAAGGCTTCAAGGGCAGATCAGGAACGGCGCAAGGGGATTGCTTGGACGGAGGATGAACACAGGTTAGTATATTATTTACAAGTTAATTGTTTGCTTCCCCAAATGATATTTCATTTTTGGAACTCGATCAAAATAAAGATCAGTAACTCTTTGCGGCCCATGCCTTTCGCTTTATAGCTGTAAGTAGATATATTTTTGAAATAATTTCTTACACTTTTGTCAATAGTGTTGTTCCTCTACTCCGTGATTATGAGTTTGCTTGTCCGGTGATAACTAAAGTTGCCTTTGCAGTGATGATAGTTGGTTATGTTGTCCATGGTATATTTCAAGAATTAGATTTTGATATGTAAATATGCTATACTATTGTATTATATCCTAGCAGGATAGTGCCATTCGTGAGGGAAAGATGAATTTTCTTTTTATGAATGTACCGTTTAGTATTTTGGACATATTTATACCTTAGGTTATCAATAGTACTTAAATCTAGAAACATGGACATGGTAATATAACCAGCATAATTGGTTGTCTGGAATGAGTTCCTTTAAGTTAATCTGTATCTAGGATCCTTTAATCTTAAATTCTTAGATTTATGTAGGATCTGTTGTCCAGTGATGGACTGCCTGTAAGCCTGGCCTCAGCTATAGCACCACGCCACTACTGCATTGATATTAAGGAAAACGGTGATTCTAGTGTTGGGATTGGGATTAACTGATAAGGGAATTGCCACACCTGCCTATGAAATTTTACTATAATCATTATAGGTTAGTACATAAATTATGCACTTTTTTATAAGCTGCATGGTGTAATCCAACATATTTAAACATATCACTAAATTGTGTGTGTGTGTGTGTGTGTGTGTTTTTAGTGTTGTTAGATTACACCACGCAGCTTATACATGAGTGCACAATTTACTTTGTAGTAGGGAAAATTTTGACTTTGGTTGTGCTATTTACTGAAAAATGAAAATAGTTTGATTGGTAGTCACTTCATTGACATCCAAAGACTGTTGGCTTTTGGTGCAATCCCCCTTTTTACGTGAAAATTCACCTGGAAGGAGATCTTTAAGGATCTTAGGACTCATACAGAATACAAACAGTTTGGGATTCTCCGAGTCTGTTGTAATCATTGATGCTCTATCCTGCCACAAGGGAACAATGGAGGTCCTCTAATCAAACATCCTATACTTGACTTGTCTGTGTGTGTATTTAAACTATGTTTGTTAGTAATGCTTATTGAACCCTTTTTGGGTCAGTTTCATAGAAATTCGTGTAATGGCTCAACTTTTGCTGTCACCTGGGTTCTTGCAAGTTGTTTAATCTCGGCATCTTAATTGCTTGCTACATTTTTACAGGGCTTATATTTACTTTATCCTCTTGTTAGTCTTCAACGAACAAATTTTCTCATTTATTTATTTATTATTTTTTATTTTTTTACATATGGTCCAGTTATGTTCCATTTCTCTTATACCTAGATTTCCAAGTGTGAAAATTTGTAACAGCTTTGTATTAACATGTCTTAGGTACTGCCATCTTAGACCGACCTTGCAATGTCTTCCAAGTGCAAATATTGCTTTATCACCTCAATAAAGCCAATAAGCTTCACATGTTATTTCAGCTATGCATTTAGAGTTGATCTTATTTATTCTACTATAACCCACCTGTACAACTTTCTGATATTTTTCTAAGAGGTAGAAAAGAAATGCTAATATTGATTATCGACCTTTGTATTGAAGTTCTGTGATAATGGGAAAAAGTTTTTTAGGAATGGTTTGTTCTAGTGATTCGGCTTCAATATAAAGTCTGAAAGTTGTGGCCTGGATATATGTTACTGAAATAGACTGAAATCATAATATGTGCAAATTTCCATTCATACCATTGCAAGAGATGGATATTCTGCTGTAGTTTACAAATGTTTAAATGTGGTTAAAAATCTGTCTAGTTGTGTTGATATCTGTACTTGAGAATGAGTTCTGACTTTTTGTGGACCCTGACAGGCAATTTCTCCTAGGCTTGGAAAAATATGGGAAAGGTGACTGGCGAAGTATATCACGGAACTTTGTGGTAACGAGAACACCTACTCAAGTGGCAAGCCATGCACAGAAGTACTTCATACGTTTGAATTCAATGAACAAGGACAGAAGGCGATCAAGCATCCATGATATCACCAGTGTCGACAATGGAGAAGTTGCAACAATCCAAGGGCCTATCACTGGTCAATCAAATGGCCCAGCAGTAGGCTCATCTGGCTCTGGGAAATCAGCCAAACAATCTGCCGCTGGACCCCCGGGGGTTGGCATGTATGGTGCACCAAGTATTGGGCAACCAATTGGAGGACCTCTCGTTTCGGCTGTTGGCACACCAGTGAATCTTGCTGGCCCTTCTCCACACATGGCATATGGTGTGAGAGCCCCTATGCCTCCTGGAGCACTTGTTCCTGGGGCACCAATGAACATGCCCCCCATGACATATCCTATGCCTCACACGGCTCATAGGTAATGTGTACCATTTACTTATTTTAGCTTCAAAATGTACAAAGAACAGTGTAGACCAAGTAGCTTGAGCTATTGCCTCTTGTTGGGTTGGTTATTAGGATCATTTTGCTCTTAGCTGAAGTGCTTTACTTATTAGGAAAGCACGAGTTGTTTAATGCTATTTGTCTATCCTATTCTTGTATGAAATAAGTCATTGGGTGGAATCCGACACCCAAAGAAGAGAAACGGTGAAGAATTACAATGACATGAATATGTATAGACCAATTGCAAAAGGGATGGTGGTACTGTTAGATTAGACTGGTATGATGGCCGTTTTCAGTTACATTTCTGGTATGATATAATATTCCAACCATTGTGTTTGATACATACAAGTCTCTGGTATAGTGAAGTGTTGAAGAGCACTTCCCGCTTGCAAAGAAGGCTCAACCGTTTAACCTGTACTTGCGAAACAGCCAACTCTATGCAACTTATATCCAACAAAGAGTATTCCAGAACGAATCCAGAAGCTAACGAATATGAAACTAGTATTCCCGTCCTTGACGATCCAAGTGGCTACAGAGAGTTTGAGTTGTGAGGAGGATGCAAACAGCAGCGGCGACAGCACACCGTCACTTGAACTCGGAGTCAGTGAAGATTAAAGCCAGCCGGCAGACGTCAGAAAACACTAGTAACCTTTGGAGCGTGTCTGAGATTGCTCGAGCTGTCAATGGCAGGATCGCCACCAGCATGCAAGGAGCTTGTAGGAGTGACTGGCAGTGTTGTGAAGACCGGTACCAAGTCCATGATAGCTCTTGCTTTTCAGAGTTCCAAGAAACCGGTTTATCAGAGTCATGGGAATTGGAACAACCGAATTGGGGTGGCTTTGTCGTTGATGGAGATGGAGATGGAGATGAGTGGCAGGGTAGAGCTATTGGAGCTTGCGAGGATGGCTGAGCCGAATATAAGGGGAGGTTCACACTTTGACAACTTCAGTTTAGAGCAATTTGCTGTGGCCAACGGGGAGAGATTCTGGAGGAGGCAAAGCCCCGAGATGCGTGTGTTTCTCAATGCTGATGATCTCCCTCTACCATGTGGGGTTCAAAAGGTGATCCCTTTTCCTTTTCTTTTCAAATTCCCTTGTTAGTACTTATACTCATGATGTCAGTTTCTTCTGTTAAATGATTACAGACTTACATTCACCAATTCATGAAAATGTTGGCGTTTCCTTTTTAGGGTGGAATTTTTGATTCAGGTCTGCATTTGGCTCTCAATGCATGTGCAGCAGCGGCAGTTGCAACTCGTTTAGGAGTTTCTCTTTCTCAAGTTGGAATTTTTCTATCAGCATTTTCTCCCCTCAAAATGAGGTCAGAGCTTGAATTTGCTAGAAATGATGTCAAGATAGTCAATGATGCTTACAATGCCAATTCTGTGAGCACCAGGGCTGCCATTGACTCATTGCAGAGTATTAATTGCAAGGGCAAGAAAATTTCATTACTAGGCGACATGTTAGAACTTGGTGCGATTGAGTTGGAGTCTCACAAGATGATTCTTGAGCGTTGTCGTAGTGCTCATGATATTGATTTAATTGGCCTAGTTGGGAAGAGGTTTTGCACAGCAGCCAAGGATGTGGATTTGGTTGAAGAGTGCAATATTGTGTGCGCTCTGGAGGCATAGACTTTTGCAAAGGAAATTGTGAAGAGGATTAACTGTAAGGATTAATTACAAAAGACCCCCTGAGTTATGGGGTCACTTTCATTTTAGTACCTAAATATTAAAATTTTGCGTTTATATACCCGAAGTTTTCTCCGTTTAATGATGTAGTACCTCCGTCAGTCATCCCGTCAGTTTGGGACGTTTTCTGCTGATGTGACACTGGTGGGACCCACAACAGTCAGTTTTTAATTACAAAAACTTGGTCCAAAAGCCAATTTTGTTTTTGTTTGAGTGAAAAAAGAAAAAAAAAATTTTGATGGGCTTTTATCACTACTCCTCCTCCATCCTCGTAGCCTCCTCACTCTCTCTCTCTCCAGAACCCGCCTTTGATGGCTCTATGAAGCTTCTGCACCACCGCTTATGGGTTTTCCACTCCTTCACAGAACAGCCATGGCCGGCCCTAACCTTCTAACCTCTCTCCTCCTCCTCTCCCTCATCTCAGTGGCCTTCACCGCCACAGACCCAAATGACTTGGCCATTCTCAACCAGTTCCGTAAAAACATGGAGAATCCCGACCTCCTGAACTGGCCTTCAACCGGCGACGACCCCTGCGGCCCTCCCAAATGGGACCACGTCTTCCCGCAAAAAAAAAAACCCACATGTCCTCCTCTTTTTCTCTCTCCTCTCCGTCTCCTCCGCCCCTTAAATCCCCAAGTGGGCCCACCAAAGCCTCAGGAGATAATCCACAACATGGCGTCGTCTTCAAGCTTGCTCCTCTTCCTCCTTTTCTTTCTCCTCTCCGTCTCCTCCGCCCAAACCCAAGCCAGAGCCACTGGAATCCTCTCTGATTCCAGCTTCAAATCCATGTCCCTCGACTCCCACCGTATTCGCTCCGGCCGACGCTGCTTTTGCTTCCTCCGGCCAGCCCACTCCGGACCTCATCCGCTTCCACCTCGTCCCCGCCGCCATCCCTCTCCGATCACTCAAGTCCCTCCCTTTCGGCGCCAAGATCCTGACTCTTCTCGACGGCCACTCTCTCACTGTCACTACTCTCCTAGCTGACGACCTCATCTCACTCAACAACGTCACCGTCGCTCCAATCTTCGACGACGGCGAGCTGGTCATCTTTGAAATCGACAGGTTTTTCGACTTGAATTTCCGGATTGAGAGTCACAGCCCCAAGATTCTCGGCTGCTCGGACCCGCGAAACCCTAATGAAGCGATGGTGGCCAAAACGGCGGCGTCCTGGCTCAAAGGCCCTCCCCCAAAACCTCAACCAGCTCTCTGACTCTATTATCCCTTCAATCTAATTAAAAACTAACTGATGTGGGTCCCAGCAGTGCCACATCAGCAGAAAACGTCCCAAACTGACGGGATGACTGACGGAGGTACTACATCGTTAAACGGAAAAAACTTCGGGTATGTAAACGTAAGATTTTAATATTTAGGTACTAAAATGAAAGTGACCCCATAACTCGGGGGGTCTTTTGTAATTAATCCTAACTGTAATGTATGTTGTTTGGGTAATGGGTAGTCGAGGGATGCAAATGGAGAATGTTGTAAATGCAATCAAAGCAATGGAAATTTGAGATACACATTCCTCAGCTGTTGATGATTTTCCTGATGTAGACAGACATAGGCAGCAGGAATGTAGAGTATACGTGCAGAGTTGTTTTAACTCAAATATCTGTTTGTGTAAATATGTAGCAGGGAAATTTTGAGATTTCCTGTTCTGAACGTAACTTTTTTTTGGCTTATGTTCCTTAGATTGCTTTCGTTCGTCACGAGTGCAATTGTTAATTTGTTGCTGTGTTATTGCTGGCTAGCTCAAAATGGTCATAGAATCTTGCAGATTGGAAAGTTGAAATATGCATGATTATACAGAAAGGCGCCTTCCTTGCCCTTAATTGTGGGATTTGAACAGAAGCTTTATCTATATAGGCACAAGCCTACCTTTATTTTTTTTGTTCATCATGTGATCATAAGCGTACCGGGCAGCGCCAACTTGAACATACGAGGATGGATTTGAATGGGAGCTGATGTGTCTTTGACGTGTTAGTCCCCCTTTTTCCACATACACAAATTGTGAGCAGTGACCACACCCCACGTAGGTACCCTCTGCCTTTTGCTGTTTGCTTAGTCAAGTTAACTATCTCTGTCTGCTTCTTTTTTATTCCTGGGAAAGGAAGGAAGGAAGGGAGGGAACCAGTCACTTGCAGCATCTACAAAGGATTCGTATCTCTTTTCTTCTTTGTTTAGATGAAAAAGAAGAATGCCAAATTGGCATTGATGGATGACTCTAATCCAGATAAGCAATGGTTATACGCGCACTTCACCTGTCAAGTATTTATCAACTTTTAGCCCGTGTTCAGAGTTCATTCATATACCAGAATCAAGAAAGTTTGACTTTGACCAATCATCGAACACACTTTGCTTCCCTAGCTAGCTGGATATATTCTTATCTGTAACTTAACTGCTGCCACCTTTTCTTGCAACTGGAAATGTATGTGTCGACTTTGAGTTCAGTTAACCAAGAATCAATATCGATCTTAAAGAGTAGAAAGTAGAAACGTCTCCGGAAACGGGAAGAGTTCATACTTAATTCAATACTCCCGAGTTCTATAGAACACTCTTACTCCGAAAGAGAGTAGTATACAACAACAACAACTTTCTAATAATCCAGCTGCTTAATTGCAGTGCTATGAGATCAACAGCAAGCAAAGCTCCCAACAAATAAACAAGGTGATCGAGCTGATGAGTTGACGTGACAGATATCATCAGGCCTAGCTTTAATGGCTTTAATGCATGATCCATCTATCTTAGTTGATCTTAGTAAGTGCATTAGATGGAAGAGGCAATGTACGCATCAGAAAGCTAAAAGGCCAGCTCAAAAGGCTTCAACGACACATCCCCATTCCTCTAACTCTCTCTCTCTCTCGATCTCCTTTTCTTTTATAATATCCAACAACAGAAAAATCCATGATGCATGCCCTTGTCTTGTTCATTTCTATATACATATATAGCTAGCTATATATGCATCACTGATCGAAAACTTTGATCCCCAACTAATCAGGACGCTTCCTTTTCCTTTTCCTTTTTCTTTTTCCTTGTAATTAACTAATCAAGGATCCTATTTATCCACTCAAACAATGCAAACCCCTTTTAGTTTAATGATCGATGGTCTCCCTCATAGAAGAAATTAAACCCCTTCTCATTTTCTAAAATAGAGATTAAATCCTTACACACAAACGAAGACTTGGAAATCTTGAGCCTTCATGTTTTAATTTAGTGCTTAATTTGTATGAAAGCAAGCAATTAAAGATATCCAGATATCTGGCTAGCTTTTCTTAAAGAAAATTTAGCTTTAAGATGGAGGACGTGTGTGCCTCTGCCTTTACTCTCGTTGATGAGCCATACCTGACTCATGCATCAAAAAGTCTTTGATATTCACCAACTAGTTTCATACCTTTAAATACACATGTAGAAAATAAGAAACTCATCATCCTCAACCTCATCGACCTGCTCATCGATATCCATCGATCTTCGGATTAAGAAGTTACTTATATACAACAAGTGAAAGAATTCGTTTTCAGCTAGCTCGATCAATTACCAAAGATGAAGGCTTCATTTCAGGTTCAGCTTGGAGGACAAGTTATTGGTTTCCCAGTTAATTCAGCAGCAGCAGCATCATGCACATTTCAGAGGTCTCCAATTAATGCAAAGAGACTCCTACTACCTGCTCAGCATCATGTTCCCTCATCTGATCATCGTCGCGATCAAACTGGCTCTTCAAAACGGGCACAAAGTAAGTATTCCTATTGATTAATTGTATGTCGATCTAATGAGATAGCTTAATTTGGTATGCCTAATCTATACCCGCTAGAATATTAGATATAAAATCTTAATTTCTTGCTCGATAACTACATTGGTACATAGTGGATGAATATATGCTGATTAGTAATTCATTCACATGTGCAGTGAAACTGGGGCCTAAAATTAGTGAGGCAGTGAAGGGAAAATTGAGACTTGGGGCTAAGATTCTTAAAGCAGGTGGAACAATGGGGAAGGTGTTCAAGCATTTGTTTAGCAATAATGCTGAAGCAGCAGGAGAGAAGCTTTTGAAGACTTCCCACTGTTATCTATCAACCACAGCAGGTCCTATTGCAGGCCTCCTCTTCATCTCCACACACAAGATTGCCTTCTGCAGTGACAAGCCAATCAAACTATCATCATCTCCAAATCCAAATGGGCAACTCATCAGAGTCCACTACAAGGTTGTGATCCCACTCAATAAGATAAACAGAGTAAACCAAAGTGAGGACGTGAAGAAGCCCTCGCAGAAGTACATAGAAATAGTTACTGTGGATAATTTTGACTTCTGGTTCATGGGTTTCTTCAATTACCAGAAAGCTCACAAATATCTCCAACAGGCATTAATTTCTCAGGCATAGTTAAGAACTTAAAAGCCACAACTGCTTGTTGTTAATTTGGGGATTTCCTCTGCTTGTTCTCTATCTTCATCAGCAGGATCAGACCATGTAATTATACAATTACAGAGTGAGATAATTTGTAAATCAGTTACTTTTTCGAATGACTGAATGAGAAAATCATCTATTTATTTCCTTGATCTGCCTGCATGCATATAGTGGATATTTGTTTGGAGATTTTGCTAGGATTTAATCAAGTTTGTAATGAAACATTTTGTTTTATCGTAGATTTGGTAACGAAACTTAAACAATATCCACCAAACATTTAGAATATGCTCTTCAAACTCAATGTCGATGGCTCTAGATTCTAAAAATGTTGCCGGCATGGTTGGTGTTGGTGGTGTTACAAGGAATAGTTCGGGAGACTGGGTTGGAGGTTTGCAGCTGCACATAATTCAGTAGTTGAGCAATGGAAGCAGGAGAACATGTACAACTGGTTTCAAAGACAATGTGGTGAAACATGTTGATGCTTCAACGTCTCCCATCTCATAGTCGTCTTGAACAACCTCTCAAGTCTTTGATTATCTCATTCCTTGGGGCACTGAAATGCAGAGTGGCTACATTTGAATCCAAAGGGCAAAGAGAGAGCAAGGCAGACGTCCGTTCAACTCGCACACCATCACAACCGGGCATTCATCTCAACGGCAACTCCGTCTTCTTGAACCGGGCATCACGGCACGGCCGAGTACAAGTCTTGCACTCCTTGTCATAATCGGGGATTGTCACCCAGCACACAGTCACCCTGTTTTGGTTATATAAATTTAAGTTTTTTGTGCAAGATGAACCTTAATGCGCAAAAACGCCCACTTCACCTTGGACCACCTAGACTCGCCTCATTTCGGCCTAGCGGCATAAGATTCAGTAAGTTTTAATATTTTTTTTTGTGAAAAAATTGTATAAAGAGTGTCAAGACCCGCCCCGAATTTTACCCCGAAACCCGAGATGAGTCCTGCGGGGACCATCTTCAAAGAAAATTTACCGAAGACTCGGCAAACCTCCCTCGAAAATGGACAACCCTAACTTAAGAATTTAAGAACCACCTTTTTATTCCAAAATCAATAAATCCTCCGCTACATTCCAAAAGTAGCAAGAATACAAATTACACCGAAGAATTCTAAAAGTATTCAGAGCTACTAAAAATAAAATAAAATACAGCGAAAGCTAACAAACCTCTAGTAGATTAAACAGGTAACCTACTGGCGAAATGTAGCTGATAGGTAGGTCACTATGCCTCGACGTCTCCTGCTAGACCTCACGCGAACTCTGCAGACTGGGCATTTTTAAAAATGAAGAGCCCAGGGGAAAATATTCAACACGTCAGAGTGAGTGGACGAAATGCTTCCGACAACAAATAAATATTTCCCCAAAAGAAATGCTTTCATCAGCGGCAAAAACAAAAGCTCCACTGGGGTCCAGCCTGGCTAGACTCCCAAACTTTAAGACATTGCCTCTCAGGCCTGGATATTATATATATATATATATATATATATATATATATAGTATGTATGCACACTCGCCTGACCCTTGGTACGATATCTATGAACAACTTGAATAAAGTAGATATCATACGAAGCTACTATGCTTGCGTCTAACGCTCACATCACCCCACACCAGAATTGTGCCTCGCATATGAGGGAAAGCGGCCGAGTGGTAATATATACGTGCTTACTCCTTGTACGAAATCTTTGAATAAATAACGCAAGATTAGAAAGTCGCACAGGGCTACGACACTCGCGTCTAACGCTCATGTCACTCATACCGGAATTGTGCCTCGCGTATGGGGGGAATCACGTATAGCTTGCTAGCATTTAATCATATACATACTATTCTCGGAATTGTGCCTGGAGTATAATCACCGAAATTCTCAATTTCGGGAAATATCCAACAACAAAAAATCATTCAAATGATAAAGCATTTCGAACACAATATTTAAAACAAAGGTCCACTCACGGGTTATGCCTAAGCATGATGTCGGTCGAAGGTCTCTTCCGCTCAAGCCTCCTCACGTCTTGTTCCATATAAACAAAACCTTAAATAAACACCGACGCTTAAAACAAAACATGCATAATTAAATATGCTTCGCGCTCAACCAAGCCTAACACTCCAAAACCTTAAATCTACTGCCAACCTCAAAACTCCACAAATTTTACCGACATCCTCAAAATCACCTTCTACCAAATAAAGTCTAATGGCCGGATTATAAATTAATAATTCGCCAAAAATACCAAACTTCAACTATTTTTGTTGAGAAGTAATAAAGTAATAAAGTAATAAACTATCCGCAAACCGACAAACATAACTCATCATTTTTGTTGCAAGTAATAAAGTAATACCGCTTTTGGATATCTGCTATAGCTGAACATAATAGCTAAACAATAAATTCCCACATAAGCAAATACAAACTCAGAGGAACGAGAAACTAAATAAATTTTCGTTTGCAATCTTCAAGCACAACAATTTCTTATCCTCCAAATTCTTTCATACCACACAACAAACCTCGTTATACCTATCGTCTACAGAGGTTTTGTATTAGTCGCATAATATGGACTGACATCAGTAGCCAACTTCTTTGCCTTATACCCATATATTACTGCAAAGAAAATGTACCCATCAGTTCTGAAAGCACGAAGCATAGGAAGTATTCAAAAATGAGCTAGTTCTAGCCACTCAAATAAACACAGATATACAAACATAGCTTTCAGCAAATGAGCAAGTTCATCAGCTGATCAGCCTTTATGCAGCTTACAGAGTACATGCAGGACTTACACTGAAAATACAATTACCTGAAACAATATTAATATCTTGGCAGGAGATATTGAATCAAAACTAAAAGTAACCAGGGAAACACAGCAAAGGCATTTGTACTCAAGTACTTAAAAACACCACATGAATGCCTGAACATCTTATTATTCGTAATCTTTAGCTTCCCATTAATACACCTTCTTGAATGAGCAGCAACTTAAGCATACCTGAAGACATGTAGACAGAGTAGTCATTCTTCAATAAGTCACAATGAGAGTACATTAGTTACCAACAACAAAGAATAGATGCAGAATACTGATATAAAGTTTCCAATTTAATGGAAGTGATAACACTAAACAAAGGGATATTTCAACTTTGGCAAGATCAAAACATTTTTGAGTTATCAATTTTGTTTAGGGAGCTGTACATGTAAGAACACAATATAACATATATTAGAGAAAAAGATTTCTGAAATTTATATATAAGTGTCAACCGATTACTATCAGGTTAGCTACATTATCAAAATTTTCTTTTCAATAATTTAGCACGACACTCGATCAAGATTTGGTATTCTAGGAATGAATTTGGATTTATTTTGTCTTTCTAGGACCAGTAAACTGGGTTCTGGAACCTTGCATGCTAAAACTAAGCATACTCTGCAGACAAGACCAAGAATTCTCTCTACTTCAAGAGACTTTAAAAAAATGAGACTTATAAGCACAACATGAAAAATGTAATAACAGATCACTCACCAATAAATTTAAGCAAGACAAAAAATGTATAACAACAAATTACTCATCAAAAGGTTCCAGTGTTTACCTTTTCACTAATAACCTACAGCTTCCCTACACCACAAAACAACAACGAAATTAAGTATGCCAACCACCTGAATTTTTAAAAATAAGACTAAATAATAATTTGATGAGCAAAATGATATCGTTGCTTAATGTCAATAGAGCAACAGCTAGCCAAATAGAAAATGCCACTATAAGTCAGGAATGAAGTGATCCAGTACTCAACTAACACCTTCAAGGAATAACAATCCGACTCATATGACAGAACTAATTGTTCGGTCATCAAGAGGCTTCTCTAAATCTGTGATAGACCGACGCTCATGAAAACCTCATAAGTATAGAACACTTAGCAGTTCCCACCGCATTCATAATGAACGCATGGCAACTCCATTGACACAAACAACGTAAGGAACATCTATAAGTTTCATAGCAGAAAAAATTGCGAATCCAGTCCACAAAAATACTTGCCCTAACGAAGAGTAATCTGCAGCAACTCAGCAAAACCATAACACATTATTCAAATACACTTGATTTGTAAATATCGTGCAAGCAAACAGAAGATGCCAACAACATCATCTCCTCACACTAGATTTTATCTCATTTTATTATACCTGAAAATGGGTTGGAGGCCGCAATGGCTCATGGAGTCCTTCATGTACTACATTATTACTATATTGTATGAGGTTTGGTTGAACACAAGCATGAAAAGCGAAGCACCTCGTTTCAATGTTCAAGAACCAATTCAACAATTAAACACAAGCAAAAGATTAAAGTTTACTAAGCTAAGGGAAAGCACTAACCTTTACGCGTTAACCCAGCCGATTTGAATAACCATGGGCTTAGAAGCTGTGGGCTGTGGCACGGCGTCACCAGATTGTGCCGCCGTCGATAAATAGTTGAGATTCAGACCCACCGCCAGGCGAGCCCTATAAATTAACACTGCCGCTTCGATCTCCTCACGGCGGGCGAGCCTTATAATGAACGAACCCAGATCTTCTTCTGCAAAGAAAAAGAAGAAAAGACCTAGAACCGAGAATTGGGCAAGAGAGATGTCATCAAGATTGAGATGGTATGTTTGGATGTGATCGATGAATTCAGTGAAGGATTGGGCCTCGGATAAGTCGGATGTGTTGGCGATTTATGGAGAATGAGAGATGGCTGATGTAATTGAGGGAGATAAGAGAAGAGAAAGGAAGGCAAAACAACACCAATCGGATCAAACGTGGTTTGGCTTGCACGCGCTGTTAAGCGTCGTGGTGCAGCTGTCCCAGGGGGTGTATGGAATAGGCTCTCCGTTGTTACGCCAACTCAAGCTTCCTTAACAATAACACTAATCCATTGACCTCACCAACCGTACCATACGCATGATTCATTGCCTGCTACGCTATACCATACTAGAGCAACATTGCCTGCTACGCTATACCATACTAGAGCAAGGAATGGAAACCATGAACTGTTCTGGCCTCTGGGTTGTGGCCCTTCCCAATCACTAGGGGCTATCAAATGATACATTACCAGCTACAAATGTGAGTTAACGCTCAATACACATTCGTTTATCCTGTCCTCGTGTATTCATCTCCATGATATACAATGCACTTATTCTTTCAGAATGATGGCTTGGCCACCATGAAACGTAACGAAAATTGCATACATAAGGCTCAGGGCATGAAAGAGCCATCGCTCCGATATCAGTATGACATCAAGCTTGAATTTGAGAGACTCCTCTGTAATACTGAGGGCCAAAAAATTGAGTGCTAATGAATCATTTGAATAGCGGATACACTTTTGGAGGAAAAAGAATTGGAGTAGTCATGGTCAGTGGCTCAGTAGTTTAGGTTAATGAGACTGTTTGCAACCAGTAAGCACACAGTCCTCCAGAAAGTGTGTTAGCTCTGAAGTATACAGCGTCGGGTCATTTCTGAAATGATCAACATGAGGTGTAGAGACGAAGTTGCAAGCCCTAACCTCATGTCCCGCCCTCCGCTGCTGTTTTATAAACGACTCCACAGATCCGGCAGGAATGACTCTGTCTGCAGAGCTGTAGATATATAATTGCGGACAGCTTGGTTGTCGTGCTGACAGTAATCCCAAAACATCAGAAAGCCTCCTGCGATGCAACAGGATGTTAGAAAAATTCTTGCAATTACTCATCACTATGCATATCTGACATATGGCTGCTACTTTGGTTTTCCTAAAATATATATACAATGGATACATGATATCCTTTATATTAATAACTACATATTTGCATACAGTAACAAAATATGTGCACATATACTATTCAAACGCAAGGTGCGAAGAAAGATTAGGAATTTAAGAACAACATTTTAACTATCACTCCAATTAATCGGGCATCTGATTTCACTTCCCCCAAAAAGTATAGCCATTTTTTTCTTTTTTCCAGATAGTCCTACCCCAAAATAAACTATACCGCTTAATATCAAGATAGACTACCTGTTCACTGTAGGAATATTCAAGACCACTTTAAAGAACTTCTCCAAAACTAAAAGCAAAGCTGCCTCGGTTACTGCAGGTTTGGGTGCCACTACACCCTTGCTATCAACCAAAACATCCATCACTGATTCACTAGCGTCTGTGGTTCCTTTTGTTGCTACACTATGTTTTTTCAGAAAGGATGCAGAGAAACCAGAAGCCCAGACCTACGCAAAGACAAGAATTAGATGCTTAAACGGTCAGCAAAACAAAAACCATCAAAAGAAACCTGGGAAGCCAAAAACAATTAAAAAGGCAGATAACTTTCATGAAAGACTCAAACAGCCATTTGAAGAAGGAAAAGAATTCAAAAAGGTAAATCTAGTCCCCAGGGAAAAATAGACAGGATTAAAGAGGGCTGACAACAAATGAAGGACAGCAATTGGAATGAAAGAGGTAGGATTAACAGGTATTGGAGGTTTAAGACTAATGACAACAAACACTGAAGTGACAAGGAAAACTCAAGCCAACCAACATCTTAAAACAACGTTTGAGGAAGGTCTAGTTATTAACTTCTGCCGTTACAATATGATTAACCAAATTAAAATATTGCATTACTTGTAGGATTTCAGATGCAGCAAATTTTAGTATAGCACCACTAGAAGCATTCTTATACAGTAAAACAGCATCCATTCTGATACCAATGGTGACTTCGACCACAAAGAAGAGTAAGTACGTGACTGTAGAGAAAATTGTTCCGGTTTTAGCAAGCATTATCAGTGTTCTTTCCCAGCTACAGATATGCACTTATCATTTACCTGAGGGTCAGGTGCTGCAACAGGTGCAGAATCCACAACGCAGCCCCGAATCCTGCCCATTACAGACGGATCATGCTTCTGGAACTTCTCAAGCATTACACCATACCTGTAACATGAAAGCCAACGGACAAACGAAAAGAAAATGTTAGATGCTTACATATGTTTAAACGGTTTTAGTTGATGCATAAAAGAGAGAAAGGGGAAGTATACTGACGTTAACCATCCAGTGTTGCTAAAAGTATGAAACATGAGGTTCTTTCCCTGCTCCTCTTCTAACCAATCAGCCAAATGAGTGACAAGCGAGTCAATGTGGTCTTCGACTTTACCACCGGGCTGGTATTTGAGAATGTCAGCCATGGGTAAAGTGAAGGTAATGGCGTGATACCCCTGCGAAGTATACCAGTCGGCATACCTCTTGAGATGTTTTTGTTTTGCTCCTAGCCATCCCAGTAAAACCACCACAGTCCTCATCTTTGTTGATGAACAATCATAATTACCGGAAACATCTAGAGCATTCGGCTCGGGCAAATGCCATTTGTAGGAGACGTCAGGGACGGAAGGAGACAATGAAACACGCTTATATGCAGTTGGGTTGGGGGCCCTGCCCAAGTCTGCAGAGTGATAGAGCTTAAGAAGAGCAGGGGAAGACGCAACCGAAGAATAGAGCGAGTTGCAGTCGGAATTGGGAATTGGGATGTTAACGTTGGGAAGAGGCACTCGAATTCTGGAGACAAAGGACAGGTTTGAGAGCTTAGAAACCGAAATGTCTGACAAAGTAGTTGAAGTTGGTAAATGGGAGTCGCTGGATTTGGAAGAGGGGAGGACGGGAGAGAAGTCGGAAGAAAAAGAAGCGAAGCCAACAGCGGCGGCGGCGATCAGAGGCCGTTGAAGGATTCCGGACAAGGAACCCATGATGAAAATGTCAATAAGCTTCTCCCCTTCTCATGCCAATATCATGATGAACCCAAGAATCTAGTTTTGCTGGAGAACCCGAGAAGCAAGGTGCAATTGGGTAAAGAGTGAATTAGATACGAATGGCGAAGGTGGAGGAAGGAAGAATCGGAATTAAACACGCGAGAATTAATGAATTAGGTATATTCGCTGAACCTGGCTTCCGTTGGAATCGTCAACCAATTCAAAACGGGGGCTGTCAAACGACGACGACGTTGACAGCCCGATTCCTCCAACGCGGCCCCCGACACCGACCAACCCCTCTCTCTTTATCTCTCTTCTCTTCTCATCTGGGACTCTGTTTTCTCTCTAAAAGAAAAACCGCAATTTAGCATTTCGGAAAAAAAAATAAAAATAAAAAGCACGACTTATAATTCGCGGGAGCTGGCTCACAACACCAACAAAATGATGCCACGTATTTGTCAAAGACCCGGTAGCTTACGTTACGTCAGCCATCCACGAAAACGGGAGAAAAAGACTTCAAAATCCCTTCCATTGGAAGAAGCAAACCCTATCATCTCAGGGGTAGAATATTCTAACAGAACGCAGAATATCCCATCTCCACCTCCAAGAACAAGAACAAAGCGCAAGTCCCGGATACCCAATGCTTTATGCGTCAGATCTCATTCTCAGCGGCTAGTTATGAATAAAGTGACAGACATAATGCTGCTGCATCAGCATCAGCATCACTACTAATACCAAATTTATGGAACAAGCAAAACTGATTCATTTCATCATAGCTACTATCACAATTCACAAACCTACTTACACTCCATTTCATCATATATACCCATTAGCATTTCGCGCAGGGATGAACTGAGGACAAAATGAATTCAACATTCCATATCACCAAATTCAATACGTAACAGCCTCACATTCTGTTTACTACTAGCTATATCATCATGCCTACCTACCTCATCCATTTCTATGTGGATATATGATGTATCAATTACTACACTACAAGGGACTACCAGGTCGCCTTCATCCCCAAGTAACAGACAACACTTCCCATATAGACCCTCTTTTGGACCTAAATTTAACATACAAGACTTTGGAACTGACAATGTATGCCTGCTCCAACCAAAGCCTTCCTCATCCTTTGCAATCAATATCAAACGATGTTGGCGACCCAAAAGTTTAGACACGTACTTCATATCTCCTACAGCAAGGGCGCGGCAAACACGAGTGGATGAAACTTGTCCTCTGTCTTTTGAATCTGAGTTCATGTTGATGTTGTACGGGTTCTTGTCCATAACAGATTTTATGATGTAAGCCCCCATACCATATTCTTCACACAACTTCATCAGCTCTGTCGCATCACCAGCTGCTTTATATCCAAATCGGTAGTTTTCACCTGCCACAATAGCCATTTCAACCATCATTTAACACGTATGTCAACCACGCTATGCATGTTTGACTCATGTGATGAAAAATACAATGATCTGTAGCCCAAAGGTATCTTTTAATATATTTACCTGCCACAACCCCACGAACTCCAAACTCTTTCAGTAACTTTTCAACAAATTCCCGTGGAGTGAGTTTTCGAACACTTGAAAATTGAATTTCAAACTCTTCAGGGACCATGTTACCACAATATGGGGCCCAAGTCGAAAGAACTCTCTTTCGATCACATTTGGCAACTATTGGAGCCCTGTTCAGTTAACCACGGTAAGTTCACTTTGATGAATATCTACTGAATCTATAACATAGCAAGCAAACAGAGAAATGGAGTTCCAATGTCATGACTTTAGTCCGTGAATTTGGAACTCATTTAATAAACATCTTCCTCACCTCCTTACAACACAGTTGAATATTAATATATTTATACTGCATTTTAGAGATCAGATATTAGACTGGGAAACAAATTCTGTTCAGTGGAAAGAGACAGTTGTTCAATAGAGATGGCAAGGAGTCTTACCAACCTTCTCAATCTCCATCATCATTAAAAAAAAAATGATAATAGGATTATAAGGACAACAGCAACAAAAACTACAAACTATAAAAACAGAAGGCAGATCAAACAAATAATAATCAAAGAACAAGGGTGCACAGCTACAATACCTAGGTTCCCAACCAAGTACTTCAGCCATTCCAACAAATGATAAAAGAAATGGAGGTCCGACCTTTGATGCTTGAATAACAAGTTCCCTATGACCAATATGAAGAGCATCAAATTTTCCCAATGCAACTATTCCACCTAGGGATGATACGAACAAAAAAGAAAACAGTAAGGTTACATGGTTTAAGATGAATATGCCTAACTAAGCAGAGGAGCAGAGCAAATTATAAATTTTCAGTACAAAAAGCACATAGACATGGAAATCATATGCATCTGTAAAGAAAACTTAGTGAAAGAAAGTCAGGAGAGCAGTGAAGCAACTTGGTAAATGACCAAAAATACTTAGAAATATCAGAATGGTGCAAATGGATCCAAAGGATAACCTTAGAAATTCTCTCAATTTCACAAGACTCGAGAGTATTCAATGTTTATAAAAAGGACATGCATTGCATTTATTCAGGTACGCGAAAGCTTGTTGTACCATACTGAATGCGCATTAGTTTCTGCTCAGCATTTGGTTAATTGATCTTAAAATTTGAGGTTAGTAGAGTACCTTGAAAGAGGTGTGTCTCTAAGTTATCTAGTCATGAAGCTACTAAAAGAAGAGTAATAGACTACTTTATGAAGCAGCTAGGAGTAACTTGTAGTGGTTTATACAATGTGATGAAGATGGTGGTGGATAGAAAGAAACCTGCCACAGAGGACAATACGTCGGAGGGAAGCTCGTGTTGGTCTTGTTGTTGGCTTTGCAAAAGAAAAGGAATCAGAGGTTTGAGCACATAGAAATATATACATACATTGCTTGTGTGTATATCTGAAGGATTCAACAACAAAACCAAACCAAGATAAGCACAACTGAATCAATTGATACATTGTATGTCTCCAATGAATCAACAAGACTACAAATATCATAAACCCATTGAATCAAAAGTACCTGAAACAGTGGGAGAGGGAAGGAACGCGCTTGGAAAGAATGATAGAGCGAAAAGAGGAGATTGGACGAGGAGACAAGGGTTTGAGAGTGAGAGAGCGTCGCAGGCGAGAGATTGGAGAACCGAATCCAAACCCAAACCCAAAACCAAGTTGGGGCTGCTGGTGGTGGTGGTGGTGGTGGCGGAGGTCGCAGTCCCGCAGCCGTAGATGATTGGAGAGACGACACCCACCACCACTCAACATAATTTGCGATTCGCTCCCCTCACTATTGCTCACAACTCGCACCTAAACCTTTGCAGCATTCCTTTTCTTACCTTCTTACTACTTACTTGCTGCCTCAGCTCCATTTTTAACTAGTTACCATTTTTGCCATTTTCTTTTTCTCTTTTTCTTACGCCTTTTTAAGATGACACTCGTGTAAGGGCTTGCTTAGTCGCGAGACTACCTAAGACTGACTCTTTACTTATTCGTATGTATGTAAGTTTGGTTGACTGCAGCTATTTGGCTGTTGATCTTGTAATAAACTTCTATTTAAACAAAAAAAAAAATGAAATAGAATGCAATGATTCACTCCTCACTAAATGATGCTTGTTAGAATGTATAGGATTGAAAACTCATGTTATTATTTCGGGATGTTTAGGTAATTTGGGGTTTAAGCTTTATGTCCCCTCTCCTCGCGTATTCTGCAGTTTCGTTAATGGTTAAGACATGAGGACGACCGTTTAGCTCCTATTCAAAAAAAAAAAATGAAATAGATCTATATCTATATCACTTACAATTTACCCATTCACACGAGTGGGAAGGAGTCAAATTAGCTTTTTCTTTTTATATCAATCGGAAAGCTTTGGATGAAACAGTGCCAATGCCTTTTTGCTAGCACCCACAAAGATGATTTTCATGATAATGGAACTTATATGGCAGTGAATAGTGTGAGCAGAGATATTGGAATTGAAAGAACATCATATTACAGAAACCATTCGTTAATGTGAAGCTTCCATTGCACCAAGAATAAAAAAGATGTACATATTGGAATCGCTTACACCACTAGCTCTGCAGGGCACGAAATAGCTTGCAACAACAAAATTCCGTCACAATTTCTCTGCTTGACCTACTATGAAAGGGGCTAGCAAAAACCACAAGACAGCTAGCCCCAACTAAATAAAACGATATATCTATTTGACATGGATCTTGATCCTCTCTCTCGACCTATTCTTCCTTCATCATCAATTTCTTCCAATAACTCAGACGACATAAATTTAATTTATCCTTGAGCTGTTCCTCCTTCCCCACCACTTCTTTTTTGCCCTATCAATGTTACCCTCTTCATTTCCAAGCTTAGTCAATACCACCTTTGTCTCCCGAAGTCTTGCTCCATAATCCTTCTTCCAAGCCTCAAACATCTGCTTCAACCTTCTAAGCTCTCTATCTGGATTCACACTTGCTTCAACTTGACCGGATTTTACCTCCACCAAGAACTTGGCGTCATCACCAAATACTTGACTCCTCTGGTCAAATTCTTCTGTCAACCGGCTTATAACACTCAAACCGGCACTCATGGGTCTCCCCCCATTGCTATCTTGGCCTCTATGGTTGCTTCCTGTATCCCAACTGTAGTCGCGATCATCACTTGCATTGACCGATGCATCAGAGTTTCTCTCAGAATCATCAATGGCAAGGCTCTTCTTGGCAATTGAGAGGCTGGATTGTAGGGATCTCATTTGTTTCTGCCATACTTCTTCCATGGATTTCATTTTCAGCTCATATTCGGACCAGCGGTTCTCATACTGTTGGTGGCGTTGGTGGAGAATGTCATTCTCTTCTTCCTTCTCTCTCAAGGCAGCTTCAGCCTTAAGAACACGACGTTGTAATTCAGCAAGAAACGATGATTTGACCAGCACCTCATCTGACTCGTTAGCCTGTTTGGGATTCTAATTGTTAATTAATCTCAACAAGAATCCTTGTGCATGTGCGGACACAAATACCATTCATGAATAAAAATTGTATTGTCACAGAACATAAAGATAATACCTATCTAGTTGTTGGCCTAATTTTTACTAGAAACTTTTCCACCTGATTCTATAACTTGTAAAATTTCCAGAGCAGTAATTGGCCCTGATGAGTGCTATTATGAGGCTTAATCTGAGAACAGACACTAGTGTGCAAATTAGGGCCGACAAGTACAGGTCATACTGATGATACAACGGATATAAAATGAAGGTGCAAAGGCCATAATGCACTAATGAAGAAGCTAGAAGAGTGAAGGAATACCTTTGTGCTCCCAGATTTCATTAATCCTATACCTCCTGAGCATCTTCTGACAAACCACCCACGATAAACTGCAAAGATAGCTTACACAATCAAACAAATGAAACTAATTCGGCTTGGGATTCACCTAAAAATAGTGACAACCTTCTGGTTAAACATATTTACTTCGGCTAATGCAGTTAAACCTCAATAAATTAATAGTCTTGGGACCAAAGACATTCTAACAATTTTAGCGAGTATTAATCAATCGAGGTTAATGTAGCACATTATTCCTAAGTCAGGACTGACTTAAAAGTATTTTATTAATTGAGGTTATTAATTTATAGAGTATTAAATTATCGAGGTTCTACTGTAAAATCAAAAGGCAGTTGGTACCATCCTTTTTATTCTGAATATAATCATTACGTATCTATCTGTTTTATAACTTTTATTAGGTTTCAGGGGGTTTAGGGACAAGGCTTAGTATACCTGATTGTATCACAATTGATGCATCACAAATGTTCTTGAATTTCTGCCTTGCAATCCTGCTTTTCATCAGCTTTTGAATGAATACAGCAGCTCTATGCCTCTGTAGTAAGACTGCATACTCCTTTCTCATTTTCTCTCCCCTTACAACTGAACAAAGTAATTGAAATAATATATCAAATAATCCAGTTTGCTCCTTGTGCAAATATATCATATGAATCACCAAATAGATAAGGAGAAAGTCAATACAGGACTGAAGCGTGGTGATTCCTCTTCTCAGCTCCTTAAGGTAACATCGAGCTTGGTGTCCCCTAAAGCAGCTTTGAACGCGTAAAATACCATGGAGTGTACGGTTTCTGGTATCCTCGAGCACCCCAATCTGTACCAAATTTTAAACCACGTTTCAGTCAGATACTTACATATGATGTGGAATCCATCTTCACAAAAGCTGGCACCAAACCCAGGCAATAAAACACAACATATCTTTCAGTTCCCCCAAAAAGGAAGCACAAATACTTAAATTTACCTGCCCAGTACGGAAAAACAATTTTGTATAGCCCACTTGATACATCTCTGGTAATATATTGAACTGATGAAGAATAGCAACTGAAACACTAAGTGGCTCTTGTGATGCAACATTCTCCAGCAGAAGAAAACCATATCTATACAAGATTCAATAACACGGACTATGAATAATTAGACACTGAGGAGAGGTATAAAGTTGTGGGAGCAGAAACAGGAGTGAAGTTAATTTTTGTTACCTTCTTGCAAACTTCTGGTGAGACATCCTGGTAGGAAAGCCAGATCTCGATATTCGAACCACTTCAAGGACTCCACAACATCTTAGTTGCTGCAGGACAAGTCCTTGCTCATATATTCCAGGAGATTGACTATTGTTGGGCTTGATACAACGTATGAAATGTGGAGTGGTGTTTTCAAGACGTTTCATCAGTAAGAACAATTGACCCTAAACACCAACACAAATAAGTGAATCAAAAGAACACAGCAGCCAAATAACCGAACTCATTTTTTATAGTATTCACTTTTCAAGCATGTAACATTCCTTAAGGACGGATAGCATACATGATCATATTACTGGAATCCTGAGAGCCAAAAATCATGTTACCATAATTATCTTCTTTTTTTAATTAATAATCATGTACAGAAATCGAAGAAAATGAAAAGCAGCATACCTTGAATTTTGTTGCAACACTCAGCTTCTGGGAGTCTGCACCACCTAATTTATGCAAGGGGCCAACAACAGGCTTCTCAGATCGATCTGATCTGAGCATACTAGATGCAAATATCTGAGGAAGGTGGCATGAGCATGAGGAAAGAAGCTCAATGGAATCCAAATGCAGCAAGTCTCTATTCTTTTCCAAAAAACCTGTTGTGTCATACGTAACCTGAGTGGAAGAAGGGGAACCGTTAGCACCCAAACCTACTTAGTGGTAAAGGGTGGTCTGGGAACAAGCTTTCTGGTTCAAAATTCCGGCGAAGGGCTCATGAGAATGACTGGGAGTGACAGCTCAAGAGAATGTATTCTGACATGAGCCCTATGCCTGTTCAGTTCTAACTATAATTAACATAAAATGTCCTATAGCAAAAGACAAGAATAAATAATACTGGAAATGAATTAATCACAAGGAGTACCTCTCCAGCATAATGACTGACAGTAAAGGCCTTGTCTCGTCCTCCTCTAAACGAAGAATTAGAACTCAGATGTTGCTTAAGTTTGTGGGCAAAGGTCAAATCACTACCATTTGGGAAAGTGGACTCTTCATCTAAGAGGGACAATAATCCCAACGGTCTCTGCATTTTATATTGAAAGAAGGTTCAGAGAAATGGATATGGTAAAGTATAAGTTCAAACAGTATTATTCAATGTTAAAGAAAAAGGGACAACCATATAGGAGGTATAAGTACAGTTACTTAACGTGCAAGCTTCACAAACCAGCAAATAAGAGGTGCTCATCAGTTTATGCTTCAACAAATACTTGACTCAATTTGGATAGCATCTTACATATGAGGACTTAATTAGGAACTTTATGCACAATAAAATCTTCAACCAAGCACACAAATCTTGATTACTATGACATCTTTCAAGATGTTGATCAATTACTTCCTTCCGATGCAATTATAGATATCATGCAACAACTACGAAATCATAAATGATGTCAAACTTATATAAGAGGAACACAAGCGAATGTGAGCACCATTTATACAATCAAGAAGTAACAAGTCACTTTACAGTTGAAATTATGAAATACAGATACCTAAGCGGATCATTGACAAGTTCACTACCTACCTTTTCAAAAAGACCAAGGCAATCCTGGTTGTCTTCAAATTCAACTCTTGTCCAATCAATGCCATCCTGGATATATTCCTGAGAAAGAAAATAGCAGTCAACATATAAGTTTCTGCTCTCATAAAGCTCTCCATTAAATCAATTTGTCAAGGTCAAATTACAAGCACTAAATCAGGAATTTGTTGAGAATTTGGTTCGCACAAGGCAACCACAGTGTCTTTCATCATTGGCTCAGAACCAAATATTTTGTCCTACTTCCTTCACCTCATTATCATAGTTCTCTTAACAGAGAAGCAGAAAAGAATCACAGACATTTCCATGTAATGAACTAACATGATACACAGAAGTGGGACTAAGCTCTGTCTCAACCAATTATACTGATGAAAAGGAAATATGGAAGATTACCTCCTGCTCTAGTTTGAACAAGTGGCGATTGAAGTGTTGCTGCAATCTCTCGTTTGCATAATTAATGCAGAATTGTTCAAAACTATTTCTCTGCAGAAAAAACAAATGTACATTTATAAACGCTTCCAATTTACTGACAGAGTTCCAATAAAAGTTTAGATGAAACATACATCAAAGGATTCAAAACCATAGATATCGAGAATGCTAATAGATCTGCCGGTACGCCGCTTTCCTACTGCAAGTGATTTGTTAATTTGTTCAACCAACCACTCAAACAAACATGCATAGATCGACTTTGCCAAAGCATCTCTCGTATCGACAGCCTGAAAGATGCAAAAACATGTTAAGGATGGCCTAATATCAATCAATTTTCTTGGGCTTTATTTGCATCTGTAACTTATTCAACACCATATGGGACCACCAGGTGGAAACTGAACCAAACTACTTTGAATCTGCTGATGTTTTAATCAGCTAAATACATATCAGATTAATTAACTTTTCATTTCTTACCTGTGATAGTGTTAGCTTTTGGACAATATTGTCATTACCAACACGCATTTTGCGAGTTGATAAAGCAAGCTTAAGTTCCTCCAGGCTACATCCAACCAATTTAGCAACAGTAAACAGACCTGGAGATGAAACTTGCATCTTTTAGAACACAAAACTCAGGCAATTAAAAAAGGACAATGAACTATAAGGGAAATTTAAATAGTCTGAAATATTAGTGTATAGCCCATACAGTACAGCTGAATGATCCAAAAATATGTGTTCGACTCAGAGACTTGCTCCCACTAATAAGGTTCAACATTACCAGAACCAAGCACCAAAGTTCTTTTTCCCATTTGGAGACAAGCACATGACAATTATAAAATTGTTAACTTATAGACTGGAAGGAACTAATAGATGGATTTCATGCACCTACCACATATAAATATTTTAGTATCCCCCAAAGAGAAGGATGAGAACTATCAGACATACAAAGATAGCTCAATATCTTCAAAACACGATGCATGTTTGATGTGATTTGTGAGTAATAGAAACACCACAATTTTGACCACTTGTAAAAAAACATAAAATAGCTATTATATAGATTCTCTCTTTTTCAGTCTATCATCAACAGTATTGCTACCTTCATCTGCCACAGCTTCCACATGATTTTCATTATCAATCACACTAAATGAGATGTTTCCCAGCCACAAGACTGCAGCAAGCATTGCAAATACACTTTGTTGGTCTTCCTCGTTAATATGGACAACATCTAGAGCTTCCTGAAAATAGTGAGTTCCCGTGCATATAAATACACATTCCTAATCATGTTTCTTTAGGAAGAGGTGATCTGTTGAATTAAGAATGAGAACCTACCTTGACCACACGAAATTCTTCGGCATCATTAACTCCAGTAATGGAATAACAATTACTTTGCTGCAAATATTTGTACTCATCTGCACTCTTCAAGTTCAGGATCTCTGTCACATGCAATCAAGGGAACAAAAAATGAAAAATGGTATTGGGTGAACACAATTTGACAATAAAAATAGTTAGATATTTATATAAAGCCAATACACAAAACTTACTATGAACATTTACTTATACATAGTACATACACACGACGTTATAAGCATACATCTACAAGTTGTGCAGGTGTGCTAGGGTGTTTGTGATTGTCATAACTATTTGAATGAACCTATAACAGAGACGTAACAAATTGGTTTGAGGCCAACATGGAATCTAACAATCAAAAATATAAGGATTGGACAATATATGAGTCAACGTTACTACATATAAAACTGCTAGTAAAGATGAGTGGCAATACTAACCTCTAAGAGCAGGTGGAGCTCCAGCACACAGCTGATAAAATATATGATATGACCTTTCTCCCTCAGTGCATTGGACAACTCTAGACTGTTCAATGAAATTCAATCTATTAATGATTTGTATAAAACACTAAACAGATCACAATTAAAGACCACAGGGAGGAATAATTACCTTTTCAAGCAAAACTGTCACATATACAGCGGCCACCGACAAAAGAACAAGTCAGATTAAATATCTGTTTACATATGTATGTAAGCAAATACTACTTGACTGAGGAACTTCCGAACTAGTGAACTTACAAGTTTGAATGTTGGCACCAGATATCTTTCCAGTTTCACTAAAGTGGATTTCAATCAACTTTCCCTGCATTACATGTTCTCAGAGTTACGCTACATCAAGGACCGTTCTTTTTTTTCTGTTGTTCATTCTTTTAGCATTTAAAATTAAAAAGAGCAAAAGAATGAAGGAAAGGGGGCTAATATAGGATGATTAATGGATACAAATATAATTATAAATAAAGGAGACAGCACTATGAGAAAACTGGGAGCTTACAAAGCGACTTGAGTTGTCATTTCTTAATGTTTTCGCATTGCCAAAGGCTTCTAGTATCGGATTAGTTTTCAATATTTCATGTTCTATTCCGCTTCCACCTCCAAGTGCGGCCAAATATTGCATTGCTATCTTTGCAGTTTCAGTTTTTCCTGCTCCACTTTCCCCACTGGACACAAGAACCATATAAAATAGGGTCTCAATGATAATCCCAGAAGAAAATTACACATATAATCTTATCATGCATTAGTTATGGACACAGATATTCCGTGCCATCAGTGTTACCTTACAAAACAGAAAAACATGGAATTGATCAGATTAAGAAGCGTTAACTTTCATATGAGACAGTGATCTGGACAACGGAAGGGTTGCTACATAGATGTTTTGATAAGAAAATTGGTGAATACTTGATTCTTTGGTTATTTAAACTACGATTCACTCATGAAATAATGTGCAATAAACATAAAAATGACGTCCAGAAGTACAATTTCTAATTAAATTGACATAAAAAAATGTGCAAGTCATGTATTACTGACCTTATAATTATCGATTGATTTACCTCATCTGAAAGAGGAAAAAAGGTCAGAATATACAGATTAACAGCTCAAATATATGGTTTGAACTGCTGAAAATTCAAGTACATAAATTGCAAAATAGAAAACCAACCTCGAACCATTTCTCGGATGGCTGTGTCTGTAATGGCATATACATGTGGACTGTCAACAGCTTTACGCTTATACGCTTCAATGTATTCATTCCCATATAAAGACACTTTCTTAAAGGGGTTGATAGCAACCAACACTGGCCCTGCTTTTGTCTGAAATCAACCATTATACCCAATAAGACACTACTTAAAGAGTTAAAGGTGATAACTTCAGAAGGGGAGTTCAAATTTAAACTGAAATCCAAGCTAGAACACATACATAAATCATATCTCGAATGTATCTATACTGAAGATTGTACAGCAC
Source organism: Fragaria x ananassa (assembly GCA_034370585.1). Lineage (NCBI taxonomy): Eukaryota > Viridiplantae > Streptophyta > Magnoliopsida > Rosales > Rosaceae > Fragaria > Fragaria x ananassa. The sequence goes on along the minus strand of CP139761.1, from coordinate 29,109,002 downwards.
TGATGGTTCGTTTAAGTAACTAAGTTGCATGAGATCAACCACACCATCAAGGATATCAGGATTTGCTGGAACCAAATCTTCGGTTTTTACCTTTATAACCTACATGTGAAACAAATTTGAAATCGCTTACAACACCAAACTGTAATCATGCCATCATATGTCCATGCTTATCAAAAGGTCACATACCTTCTCGTTAGGCAGTGAGATAACAGTTTCAGTGACTGAAGATGACAATATTTTCCCCAGTTCCCAATTCCCATTTGGAAGTTGGTACCAAGATTGTAGCTTCTGAAATAAGAACAGCTAACGTGTAAGAAATATTAATATATACTAACGGGCAGTAATTTAAGTAAGCTAAAACAATCATCAGTTTCAGTGAATGGATAACTTGTAATCCTATGGGTTTATCTGCTGCCCAAAGAAGCAGAATAGTTGGTTTCATATCTTTCAATTGCATAATCAAATACCTTCTTCCCAGCATAAGAGGTGGTGTCATCCCACCGACGTTCTGTACGGAATGAAGATATTGAAGGTATAGGTGGAGTCCCAGAATCCAAGTCTTCATCGCCCCTTGACTGCCTGTCTTCAGTGGAGATAGTGTTACCGCCGTATGGTGAATCATCAAATACTTGGTCCATGTCAGTAATGCTATCCTTTAATTCACCATTTTCTGGAATACTGGAGGAGATGATATTACTATTCCTCTCATTATGGTCATCCCCAAACCGATCAGAAGCGGGTGAGCCTGAGAACCTAAAATCACCAGGCAATGATTTGATTGACTGGAAGGACGGTGTGGCCCTGGATTCCTGCGACATTTCCCCGGAAAGAGCTTGTGCAACCTATATGATCGGAAATCAAATAAAAATTGAGAGATCAACACTGGAAAGGTTCAAATAAAAGGCATATCAAACTTTTGAAAAGGCCCCACGGTTGAATTATCCCACATAAGTAAATGGAGGGGACCATAATTTGAAGACACAGACTCTAGTGCTCTTCACTAATCAGTCACCCACCATTGACATGTTCAGCACTTGAACACCAACCGATACTCAGAATAATACACCTCCAAAATATCTCAAGAAAATTAATAATAACAATATATCGAGTGCAATCCAATCTCTGAGACCAAACACAGATTAAATTCAGAAATGCCCTTTTGATAGTAACAGATCTTTCTCTTTATTGCATATTCATTGCTTTCTGAGAATCTAAACAAACGAATTACAAGAGAGATAACACTTGCAACTAAATTTTATTCTTAACCTTAACATACCGAACTCAGATTTTCACCTTTGTGTTCCTCGTACCAGAAAACCAAACCACAAGTGAAATGGATCCACTTACCCGAAAGAGAATGTGGAATTTTGCTGCAAGGAATCGTCAAAGGTGAGGTCAGAGCTGAGAGAGAACAGTGTTGTTGAAAAGGTCAGGGTGCTTTTTTGACCACAGAAGTAGAGAGAGAAACGGGAAGAAGATGAGATGCAGATGAAGATGAAGATGGAGGAAACCCTAACAATCGTGTGAACTGGTACGAGCTCGAATTCCGAGAAAGTGAGAAGGAAGAAGAAGAAGAAGCTGTGGGTTGCTTTTTTGGCTCTCTTCTTTTCTCTGTGTCACCCACATGAATCCATCATACGAACAAAAGAAAATAAATCCAAATTTGAAATGGTTTATTTATTTCCGTTTTTATGGTATTTAAATTTCGGGGCTTTTGGCACCAACCCAAATTTAAAAACCAAGATTTTCAACGGTTTTTGAAATTCAATGTGAACTGACGCTGTTGGCCCTGTCGTCTGCCACAAATGGCAATGCAATCCAACATGTACATTCGGTGTTTCATTTTTTTGGTCGTGATTACAATTCCACTTCTGTGGATGACATCCATCATCCATTTTGAGGACAGTAATTACGGATATTCCGGTTATTATTTTACAATTACACTGCCTTCAACTTCTTTTTTTGAGAATGCATCTCTTAAACTTTTTGGTTCAAGAAATCAGGTTTTCATCCTCAATGAGTCAATCATATATACGGTCAAAAATTAAAAGAAGTATAATAATATATGAATTTGGTTAAGAAAACGATTATAACTTGTCAAAACCGAATGTCAACATTCATAATAATAAACTCATAAGAATAAGTGGAAGGGTTTAAAAGAACCGTCATATACTTTTACCTCTCCCGTATTAAACAAAGTGTGAAATCTGACAAATGTAGTATGAATTTGTTAAAAACGATCTAAAAACTTAAAGAGGAAACAACAACCAAGATGAGCTACCAGTATAGAAGCGTGAATGGGTCATATGTGTAGCATTAAAAAAAACGAGAATAAGACTAGATGGTTAGTCAAATATTTGGTTACACGTACTAAACAGTAAGTGTTGTCATGAACTCATGATGAAGGCCAACATATATAGGTACAAAAACAGCATTGAGAAGTAGTGAAAATATGACTTGTGTGACATTATATACTGCTTAAATGAGTCTTTTTTTCATGTTATAAGTAAAAATGGCCACTTATAAATTCACAATGGGTACGAGATGAACTAGTGACAAGTGAGACGTAGGTGCACTAACCAGTTATTTCCAATTGGGAGAGGAGGGGCAAAGTGGTTAATGGAACAAATGAAAGGGGTTGTTAAGTAATTGGGTGTAGGTATATTTCATCAAAGAAATGAAGTATTAATTATTGTTAATTAGATGCAGGCAATGAAATAGGAAAATAGAGATTTGTGGATTAAAGGTGTCATGAAGAAGGGAGAATGGGAAACGTAAAATGGAGAGGAAATGCGAAGGAGATGGAGCATGTGATTGGGGCAGGGCAACACGTACCAAAAGGAAAAAGGTGGCATGTATGTGTAATGTGTTAGCTAGCTGCGCGCATAAGGTCTCTGTCTGATCGATGCGCTTGTGCTGTCCCCCTCGCTCGCTCGCTCTTACAAGCCTTTCTCTCGAATCAACTATATATTTATGCATCATCAAATTACTTGATCGATTTGGATGGATCGCAGGAGAAAATCGATACGATCATACATACACTACCGCGCGCTGCTGGATATATAGTGTTGTAACAAATATAAGAAAGAACACAGATTTACGTGGTTCACTAACGATGTGTTAGCTACGTCCACGGGCAGAAGAAGAACAGTTTTATTATCTTGAGGAAATACAGAACTGCGCGCAGAATACAATTAAGGTTTGACGTTTATATACTAAACTCTAAGCCCGATATACTAAGCCCAACAGGAAACCATAGCCCAGCATAACAAGGATTCCTGGGCCTCGGGGATGGCTGATTCAAGGCATATATTAACAAATCTCCACCTTGACTTGAATCCTCTCACAAATAACAGATGTACCAGATGCACCACAGTAATGCCAGATGTACCAGATGCACCACAGTAATGCCAGATGTACTAGATGCACCACATTAATGTCAAATGTACCAGATGCACCACAGTAATGCCAGATGTACCAGATGCATCGTAGTAATGCCAGATGTACCAGATGCACCACATTAATGACAGATGTACCAGATGCACCACAGTAATGCCAGATATACCAGATGACTCTTCTGCCTCAGATGTTGCCCCCAAAGGGCAACTAACAGCTTGTAACATTTAGCAAGTCCAAACAATGTTGGAACTTGCTGTGCGGAACCGGCTTGGTGAAGATATCAGCGGGATTATCAGCAGTACCCACTTTCTTCACCTTAATTCTGCTCTCATTTCTCAGAAAATGATACCTGACATCAATGTGCTTAGTCCTCTCATGATGAACCTAATCCTTTGCTAAACATATTGCACTCAAACTGTCACAATATACTATAGCCTGATCATGATGCAAACCAAGACTATTGACCAGTCCCTTCAACCATATTCCTTCCTTGGCAGCTGCTGTCAAAGCCATGTATTCTGCTTCAGTAGTAGACAAAGTCACTGTAGGCTGCAAAGTAGCTTTCCAACTAACAACAGAACCACCAAGAGTAAAGACATAACCAGTCATAGATCTCCTAGTGTCAACATCTCCAGCATAATCGCTATCTGAATAGCCTGTTACTAAACACTTTGTATCACCTCCATAAATGAGGCTACATCAGGAGTCCGTATGATTGTTTTGTCTATTACAACAAGGTAACAAATGGTTCTCTCATTTATCTAGTCCTGTATGTAGATGATATGTTGATAGCTGCAGAAAACAAGTCAGATATTCAGAAGTTGAAGGGTCTCCTCAGTGCAGAGTTTGAGATGCAAAATGGTGTAGCAGAACGTATGAATCAAACACTTCTGGAGAGAGCTAGGTGCATGCTCTCTAATGCTGGATTAGAAAGAAGGTTCTGGGTAGAAGCGGTGAGTACTGCATGTTATCTGATAAATCGTGGACCTCACACAGGTATACATCTCAAAACTCCTTATGAGATGTGGTCTGGTAAGTCTGCTGATTACTCCAATCTGAGGGTTTTTGGGTGTACTGCTTATTATCATGTAAGTGAGGGTAAGTTAGAACCAAGAGCTAAAAAGGGAGTGTTTGTAGGCTATGGGGATGGGGTTAAAGGTTACAGAATCTGGTCTCCATCTGAAAAGAGGGTTATACTTAGTAGAAACGTAGTATTTGACTAAATTCTATGTTTAACCCTACTGTGAAGTCTATTGTTGTATCAGGAAATTGTAGTGTTGAGAGACAGGTGGAGCAACAAGTCGCTGAAGATGAGAGTGCATCACAAGTTCACAACAAGATCAACACTTACATTCAGAAACAGAGCCAATGGTAGTTAAACAACATAGTTTGGCTCATGAGCGACCTAGAAGAAGCAGCATGGGAAAGCATCAGATACTGCTGTTGTAGCAGAAGTTGACACCAATTCTGAAGAAGATTTGGCCTTGGTTGCAGATGCACACACACATCACAGGGATGTGTGGATTCTGGATACCGGGGCGTCTTATCATATATGTCCACGCAGAGAGTGGTTTTCAACCTATGAGCAGATAGATGGAGGCAATATTTCTATGGCTGACAGTTCTGCATGCAAGGTGGTTGGAATAGGCTCAATCAAAATACGGACACATGATGGTAAATTTTGTACATTGAATGATGTTAGGCATGCTCCACGCATGACGAAGAATCTGATTTCTTTGGGTCTACTAGACAGCAAAGGGTTCAGGTACAAAGGCTCATGTGGAGTTCTAAATGTCTACAAGGGTTCCAATGTGGTTCTGAAAGGTGTCAAGCGGGGTACGTTGTATTTTCTGCAAGGTTCTACGCTGTCAGGTTCCGCTGCTGTTGCATCATCGGAGGTTCACAAGGATGATATGACCAAGCTATGGCACATGAGGCTCGGTCATATGAGTGAAAGAGGGATGCAAATTCTGTCACAGCATGATCTTCTTAGTGGCCACAAGGCCAAGGATCTTGGTTTCTGTGAACATTGTATCTTTGGGAAGCTACATCGCAGAAAATTTCCTAAAGCAATTGATAGAACTAAAGGCACGCTTGATTATATCCATTCTGATTGTTGGGGTCATTCTCGTGTTGATTCTTTGGGAGGTCACAGATATTTTGTGTCTATGATTGATGACTACTCAAGAATGACTTGGGTGTTCGTGATGAAGCATAAAAATGACGCTTTCAAGAACTTCAAGCAGTGAAGGGCATTAGTGGAAAATCAAACAGGGAAGAAGATCAAGAGGCTGCGAACTGATAATAGTCTAGAATTCTGTTCTGCTGAATTTGATGAGTTGTGCAAGACTGAAGGTATTGCAAGGCATCATACAGTCCGGAATACACAACAACATATAGTTAATGCATGATCGATAAGTAAGGGCTAGCTGGGAAATGTACGTTAGTATATACAGGCAGACTGGTTGTTAATTTGGCCGATTACTTGATCGACTTGGACGTACGTAGATATATAGGTCGTCTTCTCGCTCTCGCTCTCAGCCCCCTTTGTTTGAATTCTTATAGCTAGCTAGCGTGACCTAGCCTGCACACACATACATACATACATATACATGTATAATTGTATGCATGGTTTGAACCTAGATGGAGGGGGTGATTATATATTTATACAATAATGATCAGAATCAGGAATATATATATATATATATATATATATATATATATAAGCTGCAGATCGATGGAGAACATACGTAACAGCGTACCAACAGTACGAATGAGCTACATATATATGCTCTACGTGGGGTGGCAGATTCTTGTATATAGCAAGTCTAGATTCTTTTTGGCATATATGCACAGATCGATCGAGAGTGGATGAATATTGCTAGTTAATTTACATCTCATCGATCGGTAAAAGACAAATCAAGTTCATGCATGGAATGGAACTTCAAGGTTTGCCTGGCCTAGCCTGCCACACATCACTCGATCATATATATGCCTACAACTGACATATATATAGCAACCAACGTACGAACCTGGCCTTCTTAATTACATATATATCATCATCGGTCTCTCTAATCTCTGTCTCTTTAGGTTGGCTCTATCTAAGCCTGCCATGTTCTCTCTCTCTCTCTCTCTCTCTCTCATTTCGTTAATGATGAAGCTAGCTAGGTCGTTGTATCAATATTCATAATTCATAAATGGGTTTCAGATTAATTCTGTGTAATATCACATAAAATCGGGCAGCCGGGTTGGACCAAACCTTTGTACTACTAGTGTAAATACATGCTAGCTAGCTAGCTAGCTGCATGCTCCGAATTAATTCGTATTATTCAACCATTAGTACTAAGTAGTCGATCGAGAGTGGGTGACCGATTTAAAAGATGGATCAAGACTCCTCTATGGTTATGCTTGTAGGAACGTGTATATAAATATGGACGATCATCAGAGCTGCTTTGGTAGATATTATTCTTCGTGATCCATCTTCTTCAAACGTACTGCTATATATGGCTTCATGCATGTATCGCAGTATCATCAATGTCATATACATTTGAATACGATCAGTGACGACGGTGATGGACATGACAGTGACGACGGTGATGGACATGACAGTGACGACGGTGATGGACATGACAGTGACGGGAAATAATCAAGAAACGTAGTGAAGAAAAAGAAAGAAGCATGCGATCGAGTTTGATAGAGACGGATGGAGCGCTGAAACCAAGCTATATCAAACCAAATCCCGTTGGAGGAGGACCTAGCCGGTTTGCCTGCCTTCAATTATTGAAGCTAGCTCGATCAAGAAGCAACTAGCTAGTGCATGCATTACATATAGTAAGCTGTATATGCTCTATCTAGCTTGCTCCTTTTTACATATGGGGGCCGGGGATCGGAAAAGAAAAGCGAGCTAGCTAGAGGTCGACATCCGCCTTCAAATGTAATACTGCATCGTTCCCATAACTTCATGCTTAATTTGCACTTTGGCAGTGTGGTATATATAGCTATTAGCTAACCATACATGAGAGAGAGAGAGAGAGAGAGGACTCATCAAGAAGCTAATGAAGAATTGATGAGGACACTCAAGATCATCAGACGAGTTGTTCGAATTCGCTAGCTATTATATACGTAAAATGACAGACAGGATTCGCTTCTGACAGACTCGTCAAAGCCATGCATTCAGCAGCCTAATTAAGCAGTAAAACTTAATCTAAATCGGGCCATAATTATCTTATAATATTATACAATCAATCTTCACGAGCAATCGCCATAGAGCTCCTTCTCAAGTCTCGATCGATCAGTCTTGCAACAACCACAAACACAAAGGGCCAACAGGAAGATTCCATGCACATAATCCTGCCAGCCTGCCTAATCATTACTAGTAATAATACCCGGAATGTTCTAGCTAGCTACTATTATTGCATTTGACAAGTCGTTTCGATTGAGTGGTACATGTTCGTATTCGTGCATAAGTATGCATGAATAGTTGAATAATGGAAGAGATGGAATTGCAGGGTCACTCGATCGGCTATATTGGGACAAGGAGGCACATTGATCTGCTCTCTAGCTAAACAACAGCGCGCGCGTTGCGTAATCTAGGGGCCTGGTAGCTAGAAGCTCATAAAACATCAACGTGCCAAGACTAGGAGAAGGGCCAATTTACATTGTTCATATGAACGTGTCTCTACTCTACCACGCCAACTACCAGGCCATACTGTGACGAGTAAGATCAAGTTCGGTTCTCTTGTTACAATGCATGGATTGAACAAAACGGAAAACATGCCATGAGGAATCTCAACAATGCGCATATGAAGTACTACAAATATTTGCATACCATGAAGGGTGCTTTGATCCTTTTGTTAAGCAGTAGAAAGCAGTACCAGTCCACTTTCGCATTCATGTTCATGATGCAGCTTAATTAGTCAATGCTCAATAGCAATGGTAAAGTCTCAAATACAAGGTAAAATCCAAACAATTGGTCCAAAACCTAAACTATTAAATTACTTGTTTTAAAGACCACGCATTCTCGGTTACAACAAGCTAATCATGCTATGTAATAACAGTAAGATAAATAAACAAGGACACTGTCTATGATGTTGCATAGACGGTTAAGGTAACAGCGAAGAAGCAGTCATGAAATAACAATGCAGATAATCCAATTCACCATCATGTGAACGATGCAGATACTTTTAGTTCAGCATCATGTGATCAAAACCTCCCCCAGCTTGTAGCGAAGGAATCCGGCTCCCTCCAACATTTTGGAGCAACAATTGCAGCCACTTCCTTGTAGTTGCATCTTCCTGAAGAAGTTTATGACTGTCAGGATTATTATCATAATCATTTTAAAATAGAAACGAAGATTGAATAAAATAACTACTTACAACAAGGAAAGTACTAAAAGTAGCATCTCTTAACATATCCGGAAGGCAACTTCTTAAAGCATCACAAGCTCTGCACAGCAAAAGAACAAAGAACAAGTTTGTTACAGCACCAAGAGAAGATTTAGAAGGCAGAGGAAAAGAAGAGTCGGCACCTTGGGTTTTCAGACAATCGAAGATAACATCGAATTATATGTTTCAGTAGGCGTGATGATGGTTGCTCAGCAAGTGCTGCAACCATGTTCCCTAACACCCGACCAACTGCAAAAAACCGCTCTGCTGTTGTACAAATATAATCCAAGCCCATATCATCCAACAAAATCTTTTGAACGATAAACGTGGCAACCTGCCATAACAAGACCATTCGTCAGACAAGTACTTCTAAACAAGCCCCATGTAAATTGGCAAAGAAAAGAAAAAAACAAGCCCCATGTAAGAGGAAAGGGGCCTAATATAAATAATCAGGACTTTAATCAGGGCACTCAACTGTTTTCGAGAGTTCACTCCCCATTTCCATGGTACGAAGGCACAGTGGAATTATTTCTGTTGACAGAAGGAAACTAATAACTTCTGTATCATCAACCTGACAAAAAAAAAGAACGAATACAGATAAAGAAAAGAAACATGTAATGGAGTTGTAAGAAGGTTCTGAACAAAAACTAAGTTATCCATTATCTGCGTCTCTGCATGCCCCCATGCTTGGGGAGGGACAAAGGACAATGGCATCTCTTGTCTTAATTAAAAATTAACCAGAAGATTAGAGAAGTAATAGTTACATGTATTTTCAAAAGACTTAAGCAGTCAGCCTATGCAATATCAATTCCCAAAACTGGGTGAAAGTTTGATCTAAGGAAATGATCAAGAAGTTATCCAAGATAAAAGTACCTTGACTAAGGCACCGATGACACCTAAACTTGTAAGCCTCAAGTACTCAAATGGTCTTGACTTGCTCGTTGTATTGAGGAAAGGATACAAATATAAAGGTATATGAGCTGCAATGGACATAACATTGAATAGGAATATGTTAGAGTTGAATAAATTAACACGTGTACAAGCATCTGCATCAACAAGAAAAAGGAGACAGAATATTTTTTTTTCACTAAAGAAGCAAAAAAACATATGACTGCTTATCATAAAAAAGGGGAGACTGTATACACTAACGTAAAAGGGATATATTTAATAACCACTTAAAGATTGGGAGTCATTCAGTGATGAAGTACCAACATACTATGTGCAGATATTCCCTAATATGTGCATCATGGTTGCTTTGTAAGAAAATAATTCAAAATGTTCAGCATGTAGATGCTTATTTGGTAGATGAAAATTTAATGAAGAAAAATTTCAAAAGAGTAAGGGAATAACCCACTCTTTAATCACACAAAATGTAAATGTCATAGGGAAATAACAGTCCGTTTATCATAAATATTCAACCACATCATAATACAACTTGAAAAAGATCAAAGGCCAACTTACCATTGAGGAACAGCATCCTTGTATCTGGATGGGAAGCCACGCACTGGTAGCAAAGATTTGACAAGAGCATTGTTAGTCACACAAACTCATGAACAGTAAAGGACAAAAAGCAAAACTGATCTTTAAAGTCTATGACTGCCCAAAGGCCGTTGCCTGGAAAATAACGCTACTAACAGATCATCTATCTAAACTCCAAAAGATCATAACGACTGTTTGTCCAAGTCCAATTAGCATTTATGTGGTATGTAGACTTCCTAAATTGCATTAATTTGCTCAAGTAGAAAGCCAATAATTAAATCCATTTTTAAAGGGGAAAAAATGAAGAAGCTCATTTATGTGATTATAGTTGTGAGTCAGAATGGGTATCTCATCTCAATCAATATAAGCAAGTCCGAAGTAACAATTATAATATAACAGAAAGTAGGAACATGAAAGTAAGGAAAGAATGTGACCTGAAGAAGAGCAAGAGCATTGCAAACTCGATTTGATTGTGCCGGAGTCAGATTTGGTGGAGATAGAACAGGGTATATTGAAACTATCTCCTGCAAGTATAAATGCAATCCACATGAAGGAACTGCATAGTAAGCATCTATATTCTAAAAGTCTAAAACCCAAGCTAATACATACAGAGCACAGAAGTATGTGCACAGATAGCAAATCAACACAATCAATTTTTCTCAATACGCCTCTACAAGAAACTGCCCCTTCCATTTCAAACACACTTTCAACGGACAATTTAACCATAAAAAGCTTCCCCAGTGATCCCAGTGGTATATCTCAGCTATTTCTATAAACTAAATAACTACGCAAAAGAAGCAGCATCATTAATACAATTACATTTTGCTAAAAGTATTCCTGAGGTAATTGTAAGGAGAGACCTTGTTAGAGGTTTATATGGGCTATAGCCAAGACCAAATTCTTTTAAAGACATTTTCTTAATCTATTTTCAGCTTGCATGCAAACTATTTGCCAGCCAATTCCCTGAGTCCTAGGCTATGCCATACTGAAACTCTGGCTCTGTCCTTGAGTGAATGATCTGGGGTTCTGTCTATGTTCAGACCAATGGAACCATGTGAAATTTCAACATGGGACATTTGCACTCAAGGGATATGAAGCTATACTAAGATTCCAATTTTGTAAATAGCGAGACAAAAAAGATTATAACTATACTAGTATACCAATTTAATAACATACCTGTAACAGTGCAGCAATAGTACCAAAAGAATCCCACAATAAAGGAGCCAAATCTTGAAAAAAATCTCTCTTCTAAAAAGTAAAAACAGAAAGAAACACAAGTTACCTGTATGAGTGCAGCAATAGTACCAAAAGATTTCCACACGAAAGGAGCCAAATCTTGAAATAACTCCTTGTTCTAAAAAAAAAAAAAAAACCAAAGACACATAGTTTATATAGCAGCACACCTATGTAGCATATATTAATTGCATTATGAGTTTATGACCTAATGGGAAAAACATGAGTACAAATAGAAAGAGGGCTATGACATGCAATCCTTGTAGAATAATTGACTGCAATCACATGCAGATTCCTTTACCGTATTTTTTTTTTCAAGAGGCTGCTCCAGGTAGTTTACAATACCTTATGTAATGAATAAAAAACGGCTATATTTTCCACCCAATTTTCTACTGTAGATGCCAGGGGAACCTTATACCATTTTGAAGGGATGCCCAATATACGTTAACTGATTCACCGATTTATAATCTTGTTGTTTTCGGATGACACAGATATTTTGTGAACTAAAATCACCCTATAATTATACAATGACTCACACAACACATATAAAGAATACAAAGGATTAATCCTTTTTTCCAAATAACAATAGTGAATCATTTAATTTGTGTAAAAATACTCAAAAACAGAGCAGTAACTTGGCGTCGGGTCTGAATCATGTCATCATTTTGTGTCAGACATTGCCACTCTTACTTTTGGTAGTTATCTCTATAAACAAACATTGAACAAAGAAAGCATTAACATTAATAAAGATCAACAAAATACTAAACAGACTTGGCACTTCACTGTTGATATAGTAAGTGATAGAACCAAAGCTTTCAACTAGTTTACCTTAGAGAGTTCAAGAAGCGCATTTTCTCTAAGATCTGGATTACTTAGGTCAAGCACCAAGTGCTCCGCTGATGCCATTTTCCAATCCTTGTTTGCTTGAGCTCCAGCGATGCTTGGTCCCGATACGCTTGGACCTCCATATGGCACATTAATTGAAAGAGACTGGGATCGATTTGCCATTAATTGCAAGATATTCCCGCTTCACTTTTTCACACTACACAAGTCAGGTATCAAGATTTCAGATATAAAAGTATAATCGGAAGTAATAGGTTAAAACAGAAACATTACATAAACGTAAACGCAAACGGCAAACCAAATATTTACTTAAGGTACCAATTACAAAAAGAACCACCAAGTATGAACTACAGTCACTTATGGATTGTTATGGAACAGAAAGTAACATAAATTCGGTTTGTTTGGCAATCTAGAAAACCAAACCAGCTGTGAATCTGAGTAACTGGTGGAAACTCTTCAGTTTTGGCACACTTGCAAAAACAAGAGCAAGTTTTTAATTTCACAATCTAGCAAGATTAGAAATTTCTGCTCACACAGAAAGACGGAAACAATCTTTTGAGTGGTTGAATACAACTGACAGGATTGAAATTTCAGAATTGGCTGACAATCTGGGTTTGTCGATCACCCCGTTATAGCAAACAAAAGAATGACCAGGAACGCTTAGTTGGTGCTGTCTTGTCTTATAAAAACAAGAGAGCACGACTAAGGGACCGAACCAACAAGCATCAAAACCACCCGGTACTACAAATTGAGCATCACCAGCTTGAAAATCGCAATGGGTAGTTTGTGAAAAACAAGTACGTAAATGCATACGAGGATAAGAAGAAGTAGACATAGAATTAAAGTAGAAGGAAACTCAACTCACCTGCTAACAAAGCAAGGATGGATGGAAGCCTTTGGCGGAGACGTTGCTGATCTCTCTCTCTCTCTCTCTCCCTTTCTGGCTTTATGTTTCGTTTCTCTTTGTCGGGTTCCGGGTCGGGTCTGGGAGTCGGCCCATACTGAAGTCTCCTTTTTTATCCTATCCTAATTTCACCATTTTTATTAAGGAAATACGGTTATTTTCATCCATTTACTGCGTCTGTTTGCTAAGAATTGGAAGTAGAGATGCTCACAAAATTACATAATAACAGAACTAGGTGATTCTCTTGGTTGGATAGTCCAACAGTAATCCAAAGCATAAGCTTCAAGAAACCATGCACAGCAAAAGACTTGTTCGTGATGACCTGAATTCAAGGCAAACAGAAACCCGTTTAATTGCTGTGTGAAACAATACAGAAAGATTTGTTCTTGTGGAAGAGCCTTGCCAATATTGATTCATCCCACCATTATACATTATGCGAACAAATTGGTATATTGATTGTCTCATAACCCTTTCAGTTTCAGCAACTATAAACTACAACAACAAACTCGCCTTAACACCTTTAACCTGTCAAGTGATATGCAAGTGACGACTGAGCCGCAGACAAAAAGAGGCTACCAATAGCAATTCAACTGTGCTCACAGCAATGCTTCGATCTTCACTTCACAAAAGGCACCCCAGAAGGAACCCGCCTCCCATATTCCTCGTACCGTGACCCAAAAAACTGTCTCAAGTAGAACTCTTCATATGGAATTCTTTGGTCAAAAAAACGCCAAACTACTAGTGCAAATGCTATTGTTGATACGGGATTACAAAGCATTATCTGAGTGCCCACTGACCAGATGAAGAAACCACAGTAACCAGGATGTCGAACAACTCTATAAATTCCATCCGTAACCAATTGGTGATGCTCTGAGGAACGAGTCCTTATGAGATGAGTGAATGACCGACCAGCTGTGATTATTGCCATCTTCCTAATGATTTCCCCTACTATAACCATTGCAAGGCCTGAATTGCTGACCCACCAGTACTCTTTCATGCCAGGGAACAAAATGATTTCAATAAAGTACTCCAGCAAGGAAAAGATCATTGCAACAAGGTAGTTTTTGCTGATCAGAAGAGATTTAAGAGTAACATTTTTCTTCCCGTGAATGCTGGCTGCCAGAATATATTCTGAAACATGAAAAAAGATCATGGCCGCAAACATCTGAGACAACTGTCGGCAAGCTGTGTAAGTGAAGACTTGCTCCATCCTTGTTACAATAGGGTGAATCAAGTTTTGGCTCTGCTGCACGCAAGTGAGACCTAAGAGCAATCAATGGCCTCAGTGAAGTACTAGCAATCTCTATGTTCCGCAAGCAGCAATGTAGAAATAAAGAAAGTGTCTGGGATTTCAATGCAGACCTGCAAATGATGAAACGCTATATGAGATTAAAACCGAAAGTAGTCTCTCAACATCAACGGAGATATGCTTGAAGAATGACATCCTGCACAGGATTAAACTAAGAACTTTAAGGATGCTGCTATGCAAAAGCTGTTTCATTGCATTAACAAAAAGACCATAAGTGAAAATGCAGGCGGAATGCTTTCTTGGGAAACAATTGAATTTCATAACCTTGTTGTGAATGCATATGAGCACGCCGCAACAGGGAATCGATATATGATGTAACGTTTAAAGTTAATAGCTAGAAGCTTATTTTGGTTGTTTTCTGTTTTGAGTAGAATCTTAAAACACCAAGTTACTGAAATAATACCAAGCTCAGCAGATATGATGATTTCTAGTTTCAATTACATCAAAGACCCAGAACCTCATATTCAATTTCGAAACAAGTTTGAATTCATACGCGTTCTAAACGATTGGGTATTTAGCTCGAATCTCTTGCGCAAGTTTAAAAGAAATATAATCTTGTGGTGTGAAATATGCAACCAAATAGAGGATTGATTGTGGGTTCCAATTCAACTTATTAAAGAAAAAGACGAATGGAATCGGAAGCTCACCTGATTAATGACCGGCCGGAGCAATACGAAGCTGAGCTGCTGCTGCTGCTGCTTTGTGTTTGACCGGTGACCACTCCCACCAAATATAACACTCTTTCTGCGACGCTCTTTTATGTATGTGTCCTTGTTAATTATTTCTTCTTGAGGAATTAGGGTTCTTTTTAAAGTTTATTTTTAATTACTACAAAAATGGTATTGCAATTTTTTTTTTTCTTTAAGAGGAGAATATTGAAAAGATGGCAAAAAGGGAGGACCAGAGTGTTTGCTTTAACAAATCACTAGCGACCACTTCTTTTCCATAGAAAACAGATTCATTGCTCAACTAATGTTTTATATAGCTACCTTTGTACAACACTAATAGAACTTCCAAAAATACATCATTACATCTAGAATTCTTACTGTTGACCCTAAAATCACAGTATTTGTGACACTCTATGCAGATCATCATCAGGGCAACTCAGCACAACAGCACCACATACACATCATTACATCTAGAATTCAAAATCACAGTATTTTGAATGCTACTCAAAATCTAGCTCAAACGCCGGTGGACTCCCCAAAAACTAGCACAAACTCAGTAGGGGAGTCTCTTGATAATAGTTAGCCGCACTACCTTTGTAATCTTAAAGCATTTTAAGCAACAGGGATATTAGGTTCTCCTAAATTCACAATCGCCTCAGCACGGGCCATGCGCACCATTGCCGCATTCCAAGACACAAGATGGTTCATAAATGTATCCACATACTTTCCTCTGTCATTCTGTTAACAACAAGATACCCATGGATTATTCGTAAATTGAGGTTCTGGAAAAGTGAAGCTTATAGTAAACGTATACCTTGTAATCCAGATAATAAGCATGCTGCAAGAAACCAAGATATTATCAGCAAACGGAAGAAAAGTTCATCTTCATTTCCAGAAAGGGAGAAGAAGAGAAGGATAGAAGCAAATATAGAAGAGAAGAGAGAGGTCATTAACACACCTCCCACATATCCAAACAGAATATCGGCTGCACAAGAGATGACAATCAATGCAACTTCTAAAATAATAGAAAAGGTAATAAATTGTATTTAGAAACATTGGCTTTACTTACTATGTCATCCCAGACAATTGGGCAAATGGCATTTGAAGTTCTAACTATCTTGAGTTGTCTCTCTTCTCTCTTTACTGGAAAAAATGAAACCAAGAAAAATACTAAGTAACGACAGGAGTGTATTCCCATAACAAGACCATACGTTAGCAGGTTTGTACAAACACTTGGTAACAATAACACACTTGTTCACAATCTTCTGGAACAATGTCAAGCACGAGTGCTTAATAGTAGTCATGACTACCTGATAGTGATAACTTTTTCATAATTGGATATTCAAGATCTATGACATGGATATATGATGTAGTTTCTTGCACTTCTATACTAGAAGAATGATATAGATTATTGCTTCTCATTATCCTTCAACATAGAGACAGCTAACTATTTTCATTGCTTAAGAATTTCCAAGCACATTGACGAAGATGCAGAAATTGAATTAAAACAGGACTTACAAACAAGCCAAACCCAGCCTGAGCCAAACAGAGTTAGTGCTGCCTCTATAAACTTCTCTCTGAAACTTGCATAGGAACCAAAATCCTTTTCAATCTGCTCAAGTACACCTAGTTTGGGCACGTCCCCTCCTCCAGGTTGCATGGAATCCCAAAAGAAGTCATGATTCCAGACCTGCAAGGAGAAAGTCTAAGAATCTCATTTCATAAGCCCCAACTCAGATGGAAACTACAAATAAAGAGAAGTTTGCCTTGTTGTCTCATATCAACTATGAACTACCAAGCAAATGCAAAAGGTCTCAAATCCCTTTCCACAACATGTCTTTTGGTTGGAACTTAAATGATGTGCCCAAAAGCAAGGATTGAAGTCTGAGATTTCCAATATGACCAGTATGAAACACCATGAAAAAATTGAAGAAGTTAAATCCAGAATCTAGCGTGCTTGATTTACAGTCCTGATTGGTGGTAGATTTTTCTTGATCGACCTCTTACCCACCTCCACCCTTGCTCTACTTATACCTCTATCATTTTTGCCATTCCAAGTAAAGCATGCTATACCCGGAAGATACTATATTTGATTCTAAAATGTTCCTCTAAATGTATAAAAACACACAGCTGAATGTTTCCTATCATTGACAAGTAATTTATAGCTGACAATCTAAGTTGATACCTGGGCAGCGTTGTTAAACTCAGGTAAGGGATTCCCATTATTATATGTTGCTTTGACAAGTTCATCAAAAGTGTAGCCATACAGTATGTCGCTCTTCTCTAGCTGTTTGTTCAAACCTTCAACGTAGTTACGATGATGGCCTCCCCAATGGACCTCCAATGTCCTCTGGCTCATATACGGCTCCAAAGCATCCTAAAGTAGAAGTGGCAGATCATTCAAGGTATATATAATAACATAAAAATTTACAAATTTATTTTGTACTTACAAGTTTATAAGGTGGTTCCTTCAAGCCATAGTAGGCAACAACTTTAGAAGCTCGTTGTGACCCATCATCCCTTCTTTTCTGCTGCTTACACTGATGAATAAATGGAATCAACAGACACATTATATGACCAAAATAACGTAAAAGAAATCTACAATGGAGCATGGCAATTGAACCAGTAGTCCTGAACTAGTTCATCACATTCAATAGAAGTTCAATAAACCAATGAACTGAATTCAGTAAGTCCCTCAACTTCATAGAGTTTCAACAATACATAAGTCAACATGTACATTAGCTGCTTCATTCTAGTGACCAATAATAGGAGTATGTATAAACTCTGATCTCGAAATGTAATATTATTGCATTGAAATCAACAAGGGGAAACCCCAGAACTTTCATCAACATTTTGGACAAGAAAAAGTGTTTGAATTCTTCATGAGAAACCTGCCCACAGTGATAATATCCTTAGAAAGTGGCAATAGATGTTCCAGAACAAAAATGTTTACTAGATAGTCGCAATCAAGCCATAAGGTTACAAAAACACAATTGTAAAATAAAAACAATGAAAAGGAGATGGATAAGGTAATCGAAATGATTCAGTAAATGCATATAGCAGAAGCAAACCATGCAAAAAATTAAGAAGAATACAAAGCGTGAGGTACCTGATGAGATAGCTTGGGAGTCTTAAAACAGTGAGAAGAGTGAATCAACAAAAGATGAGAGCTTGGAAGAGAAGAAGCGGATATCATTGCTCTCAGTTGGTCTGTGAATCGTTGTAATCAAAAGTTGAGTACTTAACTGAACAACCGAAGAGAACAAGTTATGCCCACTGTCTAGTTGAGATACAATGTTCAAAGAAAGTAGGCAACTTTAAGGAAACCCAACACAACTATGGACCTCGACGGAGAGACATTACCTTGGTGTGGTCAGATTTTTAGATATCCGATTGCGGCTTCTTTCGGGTAAGGTATTAGTCCAAAAATCCCTCTCCTTTTTGGACGGACTTGAAGCAAACAGCAGCAGTAAAGCTTTTAATTTATGAGTAATTTATGGTTTTATTTTAATCTGTATAATGTTTACGGTTTAAAGTCAATTTTTAGTTCTTATAGTTTTATTTTAACATAAATAGTTCTTAAAGTCATGATTTTTCATTGAAATAGTCATTTCGTCAATTTTTTTCAGTTTAGCAGCCACGTCAGCAATTTAACGGTCACTTCGACAATTTAACTGAAATAATTAACGGAATGACTACTTTGTTGAAAAATTGTGACTACCATAAGTCGATTTCAAACCATACAAACTAAACAAATTTTAATTCTAAATTTATCCTCCTCAGTAAAATGATAAAAAAATGTCTTTCCTACCCTCGAGTTTCGCGGCCAAGCGCGGTAAAAAGGATGTGTTAAATAAAAAATAAAAGAAATCGGGAATATATGCGGGCTGGGCGGATCAGGTATTGGGTCTAGGCGGAACACCCACCGTAGTGGGTGTAGCGGGAAAAGAGGTCCCACCTTTGAAAAAAACATAAATAAAAAATGTATATTAGTTCCACCGTAATCTCTCTCAGACTCGTAAACACGGCCAGGGCGATTCTGTCTCCGATTGTGCAGGCGAGGGGTCACACTACTCACTACTATGTGGCACGATGTAATCTAATTTAATTCTTCTCGAAAAAGAAAGCCCACTAGTCCACTAGTGAGTAGAAAAGCGAAGTGGTGAGGGTCGTCAACGAGCTAATTGATATTCCTGAGGATATCAAAGCCTTGATCAAGAACGACACTGTGCCCGAAATTCTATATCGCCCCTTGTCTCCCACAACATACAAGGATTACTTTGCTGCTCTCTTATATTCTGAAGATTTCTACTTGGAGGTACCCTGATGATTACATGCATATATCTTATCTTATAGAGTTACAGGCTGTTGCATTTCTCAAACCATTAGCTATACACTATTGATCTTGTTCTGTGAATTTCTGGTTGTTGTATGGTTTTGGATGTTGCATATCTAATGCTGTCATTTGAAACAGAAATGGATTGATTTCCCTTTGAAGGGTGTGACATTGGAGTTAGAGAAAAGCAAAATTTATAAAAATGGCAAAAAGGAAGATAAAACCTTTGTAGCATTTGAGCTTGATTCTGTTCCTCAGGAACGTCCATTCCTCTTATCAAGGGACTTGGTCCTTGCACGACCAGTGGGTAACAGTACTGCTGAGCCCTTTCAGGTAAACTCTCTATATCCATTGATGCTTTGGCATATGTTTACCACCAGGTCCTGGCATTCCTGATTTACCGGTCATATTATCAAACCAAATGTCATCATGAATCTGCTGCATTTCCTTTGATATATTTTATAAAAGAAGGGTTATAGGCTTCTATTAGTTGAATTTCAGTTATATATCCATATTATTATCATTCTAATCTTAGTTTCATGCATGTCATATATACAGGGCTTCATCTATAATGTAGTTAAGAGCAAACGCGTTCTGGTTGAGTTTACAGATGCCTTCTATTCTAAACATCATTCCAACAAAAAAGTTTGTTTGAAAAGAGCCCACCACGCAGTTAAAACTGCATCAGACGCCTTGTTTCAGAACTTCCTCTTCCCTGATTGTGACTCACGAGTGAGCATTCCTACTACATCAGCTCTGCTTTCTACTACCTGTCATAAGCTCCATCAAGATCAACGTTCTGCAGTTGAACATATATTAAGGATTCAGGGCTCACCACCTTATGTAGTAACTGGTCCGAACCCTTCAAGAACTGGAGTGGTTGTTAGTGAAGCAGTATACCAATTATGTCAAAAGTCACCAGAGTGTCGGATTCTTATCTGCGCGCCCACTAACAGCTGCTGCGATGTACTGATGACAAGCTTGGCAAAGGTGATTCCAGAGTCAACTATGTTTCGTGCCAATGCTGCATTCCGTGAGAAAGATGGGGTACCTGAGGATATCCTCCGGTCATCCCTTCACAACGAGTCTTGTTTTTATTGTCCTCCAATAGAGAAACTCCGGAAATACAGGGTGATTTTCTCGACTTTCATTAGCAGCTTTCGACTACATGATAAAGGCATAGCGGTTGGACATTTCAGCCATATTTTCCTGGTGGATGCTGCATCTGCTATTGAGCCGGAAACATTGGTCACCCTGACCAACTTTGCTGACAAGACTACTAGTGTTATAGTTACTAGTAACCCTGGACATAGCCCGCGCTGGGTTCGTGCTGACATTGCCAGGAAAAAAGGACTCAAGATATCATACTTTGAAAAACTCTGTAAGCGCATCCCCTATAAAAGCCTCAGTCCAATGTTCATCACACAATTAGACGTAAACTAAAAGTCGGCCTCAGATTACCAAGCCAGAGTTCCTTTTTCGGTTGCTTTTGAATGTGTGTGTTTCAGGACTCATGTGCTGCTATGTATTTCTATAGATATCTGGTATGGATATCACGTATGGAACTCCTTTATCAAATAGACAAGGCATTCAGCTGTTTGTTTTTTGTATATATTTCTAGAATCACACAAATAGAAATATAAAACATCAGTACAGAACAGCTACATTATAGCAAGTAACCCTGAACATTTGAAAGCTGAAAGAAAAAGAAATTGTAAATTATAAGTAGTTCCGCAATGATACACCAGAATACCAGTCTACATAAGTGCAGGAGAGAAAACTAACATGATACTTGAATTTTCTTTCAAAATAAGCGTAATCAACAGCATCACTTACTTCCTTAGTCATAAGTACTTCATCTTCAACACCACAGCACAAATATCAGAAGTCCTTATCTCCTACTGAGATGTCGGCGCCATCTGCTTCAGCTTTGCTTGCAAAACTAACCCAGCTTCATCAGAAATGCTTTTCTTCTTAGAAGAAATCTGCATATCAAATTCACAGTTTTGTAATCAGTAGAAAACAACAACAACAACAACGACACGAGCCAAGCAAACTGATAACCAAAGAAACAAGAGTAGCCATTGTCTAGAGGAGTTTAAAGTATGCATTACTCCTCTTTAGAAGAATCAAGAGAGTTTGACAGCAATCAACAATCCCCATACAAATCTTGATCAAATTTCATAGAAACACTAATCAATTACAGCTCCCATACACATATAGACACAGATAGCATCAAAACAATGAACTACAGTAATAGCAAAGCAGACGAAATATAAAATTGGCAGTACTAGCACCAAACAAGAAACAATAGCAAACGGGCAAAATGTTAAGGATAAAGAATCCAAGTTGTACCTCGACGAGTTGTTCGAAATTGGACTTGAGGAGGCTGATCTTGCGGTCGCAGTAGTCTTTGGCCTGAGGCATGTTCTTCTCGATGAAGTAGCCGGTGCCGACGTCGACGAGGACCTGGTCAGGATCCTGGAGAGTTCCGGGGACGTAGAGGGAGGCGGTGAGAGGGACGAGCATCTTCTTGCCGGAGGGGCGGAGGGAGAGGTCGTGGAGGGCGGAGGAGGTCAGTTCGAGGCGGGTGGTGGCGGTGCGGATGTTATTGAGGGAGTCGTTCAGGAGATTGACTTCCAGATCAGTCTGCTCTTTCACTGCCTTGAGCTGCTCCACGCTCAGCTTCTCCATCTCTCCTCTCACGCTCATGCTCATCGTCGTCGGCCCCTTCTCCATTTCACTCTCGCCCTCCCTTTTCTCGACTCTTATTTCAATTCCCTTGCGGCTCTCACTAAGTACCCTTAATGAAATATCTATTTCGCTGCAATTTAGCATCAACTGCCCTTATAGCTCAGTGGTAGAGCGTCAGTCTTGTAAACTGAAGGTCCGTAGTTCGATCCTGCGTGAGGGCACTATTTTAAACCTTTTTGGTTTGTCAATCTACTGACTTTATCAAAAAAATAAAAAACTGAAGCTCTCAACCAGTAGTGCAACAATGTCAAGAAAATATCTCATATCATTTTCTGAGTCTAGCTTGGCTGTTCACGGCACCCAAATATCTTGGAGCGGAGGGCTCTCCTATCTCCTCGTCTTCACTTTTATGCTTCTCTATCTACCTAATAATACATGTACACAAACTTAGCTATTTAGCTTCGTTCATCTTGTTGTTTAATCTTTAGCTTCTTATCTACAATTGCTACTTTAAGAAGCAGAAATGCCTCCACCAGTAGCAGCAGCCGGAATAGCATGTCTTCCTCTCTATGTTCCCACCCCCGCTTGTTCTGCCTCAACCCCAAGAACCTCCTCCTGGGGTAAGATTACAAGATGGAGATGCAGGGCAAGAGCTTCTTCTAGTGGATCTGACATCACAGACTTTGATCTCTACGATCTTATGGGCATCGATAGCTCTTCAGATCATTCTGAAATAAGAAGAGCATATCGGACACTCCAGAAGAAATGTCACCCGGACATCGCTGGCGCAGCAGGCCATGACATGGCCATCATTCTCAATGAAGCATACGCTCTTCTCTCTGATCCCAATCAACGCATGGCTTATGACAAGGTGCAAATCATCACGTACAGTTGCTTATTCATTACCTACTGTACTGCTTATTATCTCTCTCTAGTAACAAGCAGCAACTAATTATCAGTGCATGTGTATATGCAGGAGCACTCAAAGATCGCAGAGCTCCGAGGTTACTCAGGGAAGCCTCTTTACTCGTCATGGTATGGTTCAGAAACTGAAGAACGAGCAGTTTTCGTGGATGAAGTCAATTGTATCGGCTGCTTGAAATGTGCGTTATGTGCTGAAAAGACTTTTGCAATTGAATCTGTGTATGGAAGAGCCAGAGTTGTCGGACAGTGGGCTGACCCTGAACACAAAATACAACAGGCTATACAGGCTTGTCCTGTGGATTGCATCTCGTAAGTGTCTCTTAATTGTATCCTCAGATTAAGAAGCAGCAGGATTAGAGTATATCCACAAAGCATGACTTAGTTGCATACTTGCATATATATAGACCACCTTCATTTGCATGACTTAGTTGCATACTTGCATATATATAGACCACCTTCATTTGTTTTTCCACAGCAGTGAATACATGTACTGTTGCTTCAGGTTCTGGTTGTATATGTCGTCTTACGTTTGATCAGTCATTGAACTATATGTAGGGTTGTGGAGAGGTCGAACCTAGCAGCTCTGGAATTTCTAATGTCGAAGCAGCCGCGTGGCAATGTAAGAATAGGAATGGGGAATTCGGCAGGTATACGCGTCTCCAACATCTTTGTTGAGGTGAAAAAATTCCAGACAAGATTCCAAGATGCAAAAGAGAAAGCCTCTGCACAGAGTTCTAATGTTAGAAACCTTCCACATACATTTTTAAATAGACCAAAAAGTTCACTTCACTGCTTTCTAGTTACTATTACTCTGCCTCACTTTATAAATGTCCAAGTTTCCAAGTTCTAATTTGCATCAACCCTATCAAGTAACTGAATTGGATTGTGCTTTCAACTGGATCAGGAGACAGATTTACAACGAGAAGCAAGAGTGTCGGCAATTCAAGCCATCAGATCCATCTCCAACTGGTTGTATTGGACACCCTTTGCAAGTGCAGGTAAAACCAGTTCCAGAAGTACAACAAAGGCTCCCCAACATTTAAGACTACTTACCGCCCATAAAGAATCCTGCACAGATTCTGAACCAAACATCGGCAAGATCAGAGATGCAGCTGCTGCCAGGAAGCAACCAAAAATAAACAGCAGCCGCCGGACCTCTGCATTGAATGGTCACACAAGTAACCCAGGTGATGATGACTACTGGATTCCATCCACCAATATTCTTCCAGCTGCTGCCTCATCCTCCCAAAGTAACTCCAACGTCTCAAAATCATCAGAACCTAATTCACCTGCAGCAGATATTAGTAACAAACGATGGAAGCAAACAACACCTAACATTCGAAGAAAGAGCAACCCAGTTAGATGGGTGGCTCCAATGGGACCGGCAATGGTTGCTTCATTTCTTATAGCTAGATTACAAGGGGACGAAATTGCAACGGTTAACAGTAGTACTGCTACAGGTGGTGGTGGTTTGACAGAACATATTTATGGCTCCGTAGCACTGGACATAGTCAACAGCTCTTGGTTACAGATCGTGTTGGTGGGGATCACCTGGTATATCATTGGAACAATAATCATAGGACTTGCAGATGCCATTCAAAATTTTAAAGTAGGGAATGTTAGGAGAGATTGATCTTTACTTCAATATACTGTGATTATAAAGGACCACTACAGTTAGGGGTACGCATATAGAAGATTAATGATAACTTGTTATATATATAGTTCACACAGTAATTTTTCATGTTTTTCAGTAGCAATGACAATTTGGTTTGTTATTGATTTCCTTTTTTGTTTTTCACATCTAGAATCTAGGATTGCTTGAATCGTTGGAAAATTTCCTTTGTACATCCATGTTCATTGGTGAGAGGATCACTGAATGAATGGAAAAGGAACAAAAGGGATTTCCTAGAGAATTAGGCCTCGGGGTTTCTTGGTCTTTCCTATGTACATAGGAAAGTGAATTTCTCACTAGTTTCCATACCAGGCGTTTGGGAACGTGGGAAAGTAACTAAAAATTGTATTTTACTTTTTTTTCTTATGTTTGGTTTATATATAGAGAGGAAAACAAGTAACATTAATTTACCAATTTACCATACGAGGCCTTACTGTGTGAACCAAAGGAAAAGGAACAAAAGGGATTTCCTACAGAATTTTCTGTCTGGAAACCCCAAATCACTCCTGGAAAGATCAGCAAGATTCCTGGAGATTTCTGAACACTGAGAATGCAAATACTCTTACAAAGTAGATATCTTTTTAGAATTTAGGTCCTGCTAGAGTGCTAGTTATTCAGAAGGTTTTACGCAAGTGAAAGGACACCATGAATTCACAGTCCTAGGTTTCTAGTTTATCAATCTATTAGCATTAAGAATGCGAAAAGCTAAAGACATAATCAAACTCTCAAGGTTAGGAGTGAACAGATGAGGTAAAGTGCAATTCCATTCAAAGCAGTAGATGTTCAGTACATTAGGATGCTTTTGGCTGTCTGAATGTAGGAGCTCAATATATAGGAATTGCAGAAATTAGGATCATCTTACTATGACTGGAATGAATTACAGCAGTTAGTAGCGGTATTTGGTGGAGTAATCCTTAGGAGCAATCACCAAACCACGACCCTTCCTTGCACCACTGTACACAGTCTCCACAATGTCAATGAACTCTTGCTTGTCCTTGAGAGCCCAATTGATCTTGTTGTTGTTCCCGGTGCCAAGGTCAATCATAATGTGCTTGTTTCTGAAAAAGAACATGACTGTGGATGGACCATACAGCTCATACATTGTGTTGAAATCAGGCACCTCCGAAATGTCCACAAGGTAAATAACAGCAAAGTTTTTAATTTTGTCAGCCACTGCTGCTAGCACTTCATCCATCTGAATGAACACATACATATAAAGAAACCACTCAGCACTCAGATAAAAGCAACAGTTGATATGAACAGAACTGCTATGATCCTTTGAATCCTCATTTAAGGTGAATTAAGAGATTCCAATCCAGAATTAATCATGAAAATAATACAAGGACAAGACTAGAGGCAGGTACATGATCAAAAGCTGAAAGGTTTACAATCATAAATCAGGACAGTACTTTTAGAGGTATCTACATTATGATTATAAGCTAACAAAGGATCACAATATGATTCGCTAGCAAAGACATTTATTCCTGCTCCAAATGACCTTAAAGAAAGAAATCAAGACCAAACAACAAGCGGCATGCTCCAAAAATATTGAGAGTAATGAAATGTATATTGTTCCTAGCTTCTTGCTTATTGTTTCTACTTATTTCTCGTCCCGAGCCGGGAAGTGGTCGCGGGGCGGAACGAAGTAGAATTCTTGAGGGGCTTTAACTCGGTACCTGCACAAATGACAACGTCACGGGGTCGGGATTGGGATGGCTCAGTCTTCGACTCTCCGATGCTTAAGTTAGCTTTGAGCATTTGTACGGGTAGAGAAATGAAAGAGGGAGAGAATATATGTGAGTATGTATATGTGTGTACCTTTTATGATAGGTTGAGTTTGTTTTATAGGCCAAGTATGGGTACCTTTGCCTTATTCTCCAATATGGGACTTCTTATCATCCTTTGGAATGTCTACCCTTTTGGGGGTGTTTTGCCGCTAGAGTGACTTTGGCAAGCGGTTTGTTACCGGCCCTTCATTCTTTGGATGCCTGTGAAGGGCTCACCATGGCTATCTCGACCGGGTATTTGTACCTTATTCTCGTTTTAGCCAAATATTTTGGCTATGTACTAACAAGTCCCCAGTCCGAGAGAGTTCTTGGGTGGGGAGTTATTCTAGAGATGCCGATAATAGGTTTTACCCGGGTGCGGGAGGCATGGTGCCGAGTCCCCAAGTCCCCACGCGAGAGTCACGAGGTGACGGGGGTGATGTTGTGAAAACAGGTTGGTGAGAAGAAATGTTTGCCGCTGTTCTGGCGAGTCAGTCCGCGCTTGGTTGGGGACTGTCGCGATGTGGCAAGTCAGTCCGCGCTTGGTTGGGGACTGTTGCTATGTGGCGAGTCAGTCCGCGCTTGATTGGGGACTGTCGCTAAGTGGCGTTGCGGCCGCTGCATGGCGAGTCAGTCCGCGCTTGATTGGGGAGACTCGCTATTGAGCATTGCGGGCTGTTGTCTTGGCGAGTCAGTCCGCGCTTGATTGGGGACTGTCGCACCGTGGCAAGTCAGTCCGCGCTTGGTTAGGGACTGTTGCTATGTGGCGAGTCAGTCCGCGCTTGATTGGGGACTGTCTCGATATGGCAAGTCAGTCCGCGCTTTAGTTGGGGACTGTTGCTATGTGGCGAGTCAGTCCGCGCTTGATTGGGGACTGTCGCTATGTGGCAAGTCAGTCCGCGCTTGGTTGGGGACTGTTGCTATGTGGCGACTCAGTCCGCGCTTGATTGGGGACTGTCGCTATGTGGCAAGTCAGTGTCTATGTATAGGGTTGGGGATAGCTGGAGGGGGGAGTTCGTGTTTTCGAAACTGAAAATTGGGCGAGCTGCAATTTGTGTTTTAGGGTTTAGGTGGTTCTACAAACCTCAGATTGGGAAGCGTCCCACTTCACCCTCGATCGAGTGGGCGCGAGCGCTTGGCTGTTTGCAACCAGCTTCATTGCCACTACGCGGATCCACTGTTTCATGGTATGAATTGGTGGCGTTCTTTGTCTTTGGATTTGTATGTGGTGGTGGGATTGTTCACATGTTTGTGATGTTGGTAGGAATTCTAGGGTGAGAAATTTACTGTCGGGTTGGTTAGGGTTAAGGGGTCTTCCTGTCTCGTCCCGAGGTCCCGAGCCAGGAAGGGGTGGCGGGACAGGTCGCGCTAGTTAGCGTATGTAGCTAGAGGATGCATGTTTGAATGCTGGCTGTTTACACATGTTGTGTGTGTAGCCTGTGATTGATAGAGATAGATGTACAACAATGTTTGGCTTGTAATCATGTGAAGCAAGTGAATGTGGTTTGCACATGGTTTACAAGTATGTGTTTAGCATGTACATGAGAATATATTATGATATATGTGGCATGCTATTTGTATGATAACAACTTAATTGAATAGTGTGAAGTGACACTTATCTGGAGCCGTGTAGAGCCGCTACGCGGTGCGCGGGGACTTTGGCAAGACCAGTGGAGTCCGCGAGGAATGGCGAGACAAGAGGAGTCCGCGGAGTCTGGTGTGGCAAGCGGTGTTCGCGGTGAGAAATGGATGGTCCCGGGAGGGAGGAGAAAAGGAAGACGGATGTGTGATGCGGGTCACTTGTGCTGGCACGTTCCGAGAGCATGGTAAGCAAGGGAGGGGGCCTCGGGAACTCGGGGGGCCATGTGGGAAGGGCTCCCAGAGCTCTGGGCGGAACCTTAAATAAATCCCAAGAAGATAACAATCAATATGGCTATAACGTTTATGGCTATAATCAATGGGCGGAAGTCAATGATCAGTCTTCCAGTATGATTCATCCTTACTATTCACTTATAGGGGAAATAATCGGCTGCTTTAAAGATATATATGATTATCATATTCAACACTATAATTCGTACTATATGAGTCATATGTTTTGGTCTGATTATTGTACTTTTGTGGATCAGCATGTGTCATATCAACAACCTAGATTCTCATTCTGGATGTAGATGAAGTTGATATTTGTAATATTTATATGTAAATCCAATAAATTAAATATTTCATGAAAAAAAATTTCTTTCCAAAATCCAGATATTTTTTCCTAGATTTTCCCGATATATCCGATATCTCATTTTTTCAAAAAAATCTATAGATATACCGATACCGATATTTTAATCTTTGAACACACCTAATTAGGTGAAAACCATGGCTATGATCTCAAACATATTTGTGAATAGAAAAGGGTGAGTTCTGGAATGCACCCAAGAGTTCCAGCACCCAGATGTCCCTTTACGGTTTTGTACTGTCCCCTTGGTATACTGTTAAGTAGTGGGTTTGTAGATGTTAAGTATGAATACGGAGTAATAGATGTTTTTACCGTTGTCTACCTTACCTACGCTCGTCCGGCTGCCCAGCGGCGCAGGCCTCTGGCCTCGCCTGCATTTGCCCAGTGTGGTCAGACATGTTGCTGCTATTGGAGCATGCTCCGATGAATGGATGGGGCTGAGAAGGTTCAAGTTTTCTTGGTCAAAGTTGACCGCGGCGGTGGCATATGTAGAGGACTCGTGGAAGATGGGGGTGATTGATCAATTCCGGCCGGATCTTGATTTAATATTGGCTGTGAAACCCGATCTAAGTTGTGGTCGATCCTTTCGGATATCGTCAATCATGGATTCGGGTGGAACAATTTATGTTGTTGAAGGAGATGGAGGTTGGCTCACGGGATGGGGTGGTGATGACGGGGGTACTGCAGTGGGGTTCTGTCGAGGATGGTGGTTGGGATCCAACAGCGGCGGCGGCGGCCCAAAATACTAACCCCTTATTTATTCAAGCCCTAAACCCTAAACTGAACGGATACTCTCTCCGTTTGCACGTGTTACCTTTGTCTCGCAGATACGTGTCCAGACATGGTGGGTGTTGGACCCCGTGAGTACATTCTAGACGTTTCCATAAAAAAGGTGGGTAGAACAAAATCTGTGGGCAAGGAAAAATGAAAACTTGAAAACCGAGAAGTGACAAAGGGTGGATTGGATTGGGTTTGATGGTTAGCCCAAGAGTGGAAAGTGAAGGCCCAAGCCAGCGTGGCAATGGCAGGTAAGGCGATCATGTGCAGAGCTGATAAGAAACCCTGCAGTGCAATCTCAATATCCTATCCAACAACCCTTCTTCCCTTGAAACCAAAACCAATTCTGACTTCTGAGAAGAAGAAGAAAGCTTGTAATTTGCAATGGAGGCTCTTCCTTTCTGCCCAGTCAACTTCGCCCGACCTGGCTCCGTCTCTCTTGTTGACTTCTCTTTCAACACTCGACCTTTCCCAACTTCCATCAGAAAACAAAGCCTCGGGATCACACGAGCCTCTGTCGCAGTCGAGACCCAGAATCCCAAACTGGCTCTCATCAAAATCGGCACCAGAGGAAGGTACGTACACTCACTCCATTCATCTCAACTTTCATCTTTCATTTGCGGTCGATTATTCATGCTGTTTCTGAAATATAGGATAGCCCACTAGCACTTGCTCAAGCTTATCAGACAAAAGACAAGCTCATTGCATCGCATCCCTATCTAGCTGAAGATGGGGCAATTGAAATTGTCATTATCAAAACTACTGGTGATAAGATTCTAAGCCAGCCCCTTGCAGACATAGGCGGCAAGGGATTGTTCACTAAGGAAATCGATGAGGCATTGATAAGTGGTGATATTGACATTGCGGTGCACTCGATGAAAGATGTTCCTACTTACTTACCAGACAAGACAATTCTGCCTTGCAACCTTCCCCGTGAGGATGTTCGTGATGCCTTTATCTGCTTAACTGCATCTTCACTTGCAGACCTGCCAGCTGGGAGTGTTATTGGTACTGCATCGCTGAGACGAAAATCACAGATACTCCATAGATATCCCTCCCTCAAAGTAAGCTACCGCTGATATTCCTTCACGTTTACAAGGTTGAATATGCTGGTTTGTTCCGTATATATGATTTGAAGTTGAATAGGAATTCTTCAATTGGGATAAAATACTCTTTGGAGCAATGTGTTAGTTTGGAAAGTCATATGCTTGTGTTTGCTACTCAATGGCACTACTTTTCAATATTGAGCTTCTGAATTGTTTGGTTACCTCACATTCATGTTCTTAGAACACATCATCTTGCAGGTGGAGGAGAACTTTAGGGGTAATGTCCAGACTAGATTGAAGAAGCTTAATGAGAAGGTAGTCCAAGCTACCTTATTGGCGTTAGCTGGGCTCAAACGCCTGAACATGACGGAGAATGTAACTTCCATTCTCTCACTAGACGAGATGCTTCCTGCTGTTGCCCAAGGGGCAATTGGAATTGCCTGCCGAAGCAATGATGATAAAATGGTGTGTTTTAATTTCTCTTTTCCATTGTGATGCTAACATTTGGCATGATGTTGTCACTTTTGTGTCAGTTGAGTTGTGGATAAAGGGAATCTGATTGAACTTGTAGCTGGACTATGTTTAGGTAAAAAATCATGAATTGAATAATTTTAGTTAAAAGAATAATACTTCAGAATAATGACACTTATAGGTTGCGGTGGCTTGAGTGTGTGACATATTGTGTCTTGAAAATGAGATAAATAGGACACTGTTGTACTGGCATGAAACTTTCCTAAATGATCGATCATAGAGGACCCAAAACCCATCATCTTGTCATAGTTTACCAGTAACTCGGATCAGTTTATGTGGAAACAACTACAATTCATCAATGCGATCCGCGAGTGAGAACCTTAGTTTAATATATGTTGAAAGCACCTTAGTGTAATATCTATGCTGAAATGGTTGCCTGCTAAACTTGCACTATACCTTATCATGTTATCTTTTGTTTCCTGGTTGCAGGCTGAGTACATAGATAAATTGAATCATGAAGAAACAAGACTAGCAGTTGCATGTGAGAGGGCATTTCTTTTGACCCTGGATGGGTCTTGCCGAACTCCTATTGCTGGATATGCCAGCAAAGATGCCGATGGTAACTGCATATTCAAAGGCTTAGTGGCCTCCCCTGACGGAACCCGTGGTATGCTATTGCTCATTCTTTGATGAAAAACACTGGGTTGTCTTTATTAGCTCATTGCTTAGTTACCAATTAGAATAACCTTGGCTGTACTTGATTATACTAACTTCGTCTGTGTTTTTTTCAGTACTTGAGACGTCTAGGAAAGTCCCGTACGCTTATAAAGAGATGATGGAGATAGGTAAGGATGCAGGGGAGGAACTTCTTAAACTGGCAGGACCTGGTTTCTTTGGTTGTTAAGGCGAAGAGGACCGACATTATAGTAGGAAAAAGAAAGCAGTAGAAACCAACAATTTCTTCTCCTCTACGTCCAATTTTAACAGTAGAGTTTCTGTATCTTTGGATCAATATTCTTCTTTTCTTTTTCTTTTTTGTTTATAAATGGGTGTTTTTGAACAAGGTTGATTATTTCAGAGATGTTGTATATTAAAATTCATTCAGAAGAGAAGTACTCAATAGGCATAGGGAAAATTTTGATGGTGTAATTTGACTATCTGGTGAGTTCATTAATGGAGAAATTTTGCTAATTTTTCTCGCTTTAATTCAGAAAATTTGGGTGTTCTCTAGTTCAAAAAAATTTGGAAGTGCCACAGACAAACAATGTCATTGAAGAAAAAAAAAATTGAACTAGAGAACATCTGGAATGATGTTGTCAGCAAGTTACTGATATGTCTCTAAACTCAGCAAGTTACTGATATGTATGCAAATTTCGTGCTAAGTCATGGTTTTACCGCGTGACTCTGAGGAACAATGGCATCACCCCAATGCTTTTGTTGAAACAGGTTGGTTTATGGCTAGAAAAAGAGCCAAGCAGAGTGAGCATGGGTTAGATTTACCTTGTGTGTTGATTGGAAATAGTTTCATTTATTAGATGTTTCAGAAAAGTCGAAGCAGACCCTTGGATAACCAATCTCTCTGTAGACTGTACATATCTAATATCTCCATTTAAAGATTGAATGTGTCGAACAGTGGAAGCATAAAACACAATGTTACTTTCAAAGCTTCAAGAGAAGCTGGAAATCTAACAAGTCAGAATGTACCCATGCAAAATTAACTAAGATTATTGATTCACTGAAAAATGATCTCTTTAATTCTGTGTTTCGGACTAAGAAGCTAACAAAAAATGATCTCTCTAATTCTGTCATGTTTTTAGTCCAGAAAACTCTTGGTGCTAAAAATTTGGAAATGACAGACAAACTACAAAATTTGGAAGCTGAGACCCCTGAAATCCACTCTGTAGACATACAGTATATGGCATATCTAATATACCTATTTAAAGATTCAACGAAACATAAAGTAGACAACAAATACAATGTCGGACTGAAATGAAATAAAAATACAATACAGAAAGATGAACTAAAAATGTTTTCCATCACAAAAGCCAGAACAGGGTACCAACATTTATCAACTTCCTCATGTAGATAGTGAGGATTTCTATAACCTCCCTGATAGTAATGTAGTTTAAAACTGATCTTACACTTTCAGTGCCTTCAGTCTGCTATTCTGTATGTCTGTCATTCTGTGAGTCTCTTCATTTTCGCATATGGCATCGTCACTAATTCCATCAAGCAAAGAGCAGAATAGCCGTAGATTATTTGTTAAGATTCCATGCTTCTGATTGTATGTTTCTATATCTCTTGTCAGCATGTCAGCTTTGTCTTGAAAGGGGATAGTGCCAAAAAAGCTGTCTCGAACAAGGGACTTCACTGCGCTTGTTGCTTGAGACGAAGTAGCCACAACCGTTATACCTTTTTCCTATTTATTTACAGCACAATTAAACATTAAACTCATACCAAAATTTTTATAATTTTAATAATAACAAACAATAACAACAATATGAACAACAACAATGACACTTACAAAATAGATAACGTAGCAGTACCACTTGTTATGGAGTTTCTGCATATATTGTGAAAGATTAGAATGACTGCAATAATGAAGGGACTGTCATATTCAAACAGAGAGTGAATTTATAACAATATTTGCAAGAGAAGCATGATTTATTTACTCACATATTCGTTATCAAATTTGTTGATGAAATCATCAAAATTGCTTGAAAATTCTTCCTGCACACAAAAGAAATTTTAGAAAAAGCAGAAGAACCAGCTCTTGCATAACACAGCCTCTAGACATGTTCTAACACCAAACAACAGCTTCACCAAAGAAATTCTAAAACCAAAAGGTCTCTTGTGACAACTCAGAAACTTATATATCAGAAACGAAGCAACTTCAACTTACTTTAAAATAGAAGGAAATTTATGCATACCTCACTCATCTCAACTGGTTTCTCTATCATTATAATTTCAGAATAGATTTGTCCGAGCAATATTGGTTCAACCTGCAATCCAAAGGTTATGGACTCGAATGAGAAAGGGTAAATGGGTAATGAATAAAACAACACCCATGTGAAAATTAAATCAAAACTATCAGTTGATTAAGTTAATATAAAATAAGATACTGAATGTATAAGCGATTACTACTCATGCTGCAACAAGTACGATTTCAATAAAAGATATAGAATACATTGGCAGATAACTTAGCAGCTAAAATTATTCTTAACATATAAAATAACTCGTTTGTTATAAAAGAGAAAAACACAATGAAAAATAATATGTTGTCAATACCCATTCTGGAGTCAGACCACTTGTGAGAACACCTAGAGCAAGCACAGCCCTTTCAATGAGAACTTCGTCCTCAGTATCACCTGTTTCCAGGATCATTATACAATCACGCTGCACATATACAATTAATTATAATTAAGTAAGAGATTTCCAACAAGAATTGAAAATCAAAAGAGATTTTGTCAATAAGAAAAATAAATGAGATTTATCTAGGGATACCTCTCTCATTCTGCAGGTTAGGCCATGAGATGCAAAGACGGGTTCCACCTGCTCCTTCCAAACTTTGGTCAGGTCCTCTGCAAGAGATCATAGGTGAGACTGTGAATACTTGATTTATTTTTCTTTGTATCATAGATCCAACCTTGCAGATCTTTTACAGCAATACCCAATTTATAAAACTGTTTCTAATCAATATCCATTGCCAAAATTGAAGAACAAACACAGTATGGCACCCAGGCCTGTAATATTTTATAAAGGAATACCGAATCCGACCTGCATATTGTTGTTCTAGATAAACGTCCGTCTGTTCCCAGATTAAGAAAACCAAGAGAAAGTAAAGTTAAGATGAAGAGTAAGAAACAAGAAGGAACGTACTAGAGATAGAATCTTTGGAGAATGTCGAATAAAAACTCTTCCCCTTCATCCTTTCCGATCGAAACCCTGGAGTCGGCATGCAAACAATAAATATATGAAGGAATGATCATGGACTGATTTGTACAAAGGGCCTGTACTTAATAAGCAAAACACAAAAAGGAAATAGAATATCTATTGCTTGGTGAACGATGAAATAGGGGTGTCGAATCCGGTATTTATAGGCATACAAACTAACCGTATAGGAAATTTAATTAGCCCTATTATTGTAGGATATTTAATTTTCCTCGATACAAAAGGAAATAGATTTTCCAATCTAGAAGTTTGACAAATCCATAAGGATTGATGCGCACAGAAAAGGAACACTAACACTCACAGCCCCCACACACATTGATACACAAAGAACGAAACTTTAAACTCAAATTGCAGAAGGAACTAATGAAAGGGAAGCTGATCGAATGTGTTGCAATCGACGAGGTAGGTAAAGCCATAGGCCAAGTTCTTCAAGGTGGCCTCGTGCAGCTCTTCATCCGACGTGGCAGTCGCGTCCGTAGAAAAGAACACTCTGAACCCCCTGACGAACGCCTCACGCGCCGTCGTCTCGCAGCACAAGTTGGTCATGACGCCGGTGACGATGACCTCCTGGATGCCCCTCTCCTTCAGGTACTCCTCGAGGCCGGTGCCGCGGAAGGCGCTGTAAGTATTCTTTTCGACGACGTGGTCCTGGTGGGCCCTGACTTTGTCGAGCTCCGGTATCAGCTGGGACTCGGGGGTCCCGTCGAAGATGAGGTCGCCGTTCCACCACTCGTCCAGCATGCCGTAGTCGGAGGGGGACTTGTGGGAGTGGCGCGTGAAGATGACGGGGATGGAGGCGCGTCGGCAGAGGCGGATGGTGGTTAGGAGGTTTTGGAGGATAGGCTTGGTCATGGCAGAGAAGTAGTTCTGCATGTCGATCACTAAGAGGACAGCCGCTTTTGGGTTCGGTTTTCTTTTTCTGATCGAGGAAGCCATCGATTTCAGATTTTGAGTTCCAAACTTCCTTCTGTTCTTGTTCGCTGTTTCATCAACATCACATAAGTGTGGTTTGTGAAATCCCTTACTTACCCCCCCCCCCCCCCCCCCCCCACACTGCATGACAAGTTCAATGTACGCGTGGCGGAATATGAGTGGTCCTCGTGCACTCGGGGAAAGGTCGTGAGCCTTCTGGAGATTTCCTACGAGTTTGTGAACAAGCTAGGATTTAAGTTGTGATGGAATCATAGATTGATTCTTGACTTTGCTTTTAGCTGCGTTGCTTTTGGTATATAAATAGGAATAGGAATAGATCATCGATAATGTCGTATTTGCTGCCGAACCTGCACTCGGGATGGGCCGTCGACCAGGCCATTTTGGCCGAGGAAGAACGTGTTGTCATCGTACGGTTCGGCCATGATTGGGACGACACTTGCATGCAGGTAAACACTCTTTCTCCCTCTTCCTCTCCATTGCTCATCTTGAAACTTGAATCAGTGTTTGATTGATTGCTTCAGTTCAGTGTTTGATTCATTCCTTCATGTTAATAACAAAGACCCAAAGCTCTGATGATTTAGATATAGAACAAAATTTGCGAACAAGTTAGATATACATTTCAATTTATGAGTGTGAGAGCAAGTGTTTGTTTGTTTTGGTGCCTCGTTCATTTTAAAGAATTTTTGGGAATTGAATTAACGAAGCCAATCAATATACATAATTACCTTAACATGTTGTTTTTCGTTTTGGGTTGCAGCCTGAGTACATAAATGAACTGAATCATGATGAAACAAACTAGCAGTTGCATGTGAGAGCCGAACTCCTAATGCCGATAGTAACTGCATATTAGGCTTGGTATGCGGTTGTCTTTACTAGCTCATTGCTTATTTTCCGATTACAATAATATTTGTCGGTAATCGATTATACACACACACATTTCCTTCTTATGTCTTACTCGCTAGCTCTTCTATTAAAAAAAAAAATCTTACTAGCTCTTACGGTTCATAAGCGTCCGTATGATGGAGATTACGTTCTCAACTTCTCATACAACATAAGATTTGAAAAAGAAAAGGAGTTCATTTCTGTTTCATTCTGCCATGTTTTGTTCTTTTAACTAATTTGAATGTTACCAAATAAACAATGCCCTTGTTATCTTGGATTCTGACTAATAAAATCGAAAGTCCCTAAGCTTATAGGTCAGGGACACAGCAAGTTCATGATCTATTTATTGACAAAACGAAAAAGGGAAGATTGATGATGTTAAAATGGTTTGGGTGGGAGAGTCTTATCAGACAGGAAGTGGTTGAAGAGGATGAGCGCCTGCCTTGGTGCAAACATTGGAACTTCATGACCTGCGCCTCTAATTGTCACAAACATAAGCCCGTCGTATGCAACTGTCCACCCGCCAACCTACGAATATCACAGAGATTAATCCGTTTAAT
This sequence comes from Fragaria x ananassa, assembly GCA_034370585.1. Taxonomy (NCBI): domain Eukaryota; kingdom Viridiplantae; phylum Streptophyta; class Magnoliopsida; order Rosales; family Rosaceae; genus Fragaria; species Fragaria x ananassa. The sequence continues at coordinate 29,071,547 of CP139761.1, read as the reverse complement.
CAGTTCGTAAGGATGCAACAAATAAGAGGTACGTAGTTGCTGCGACTAAGGTGGAGGGCGGCCAAAAGTGAGCTGGTTAATTGCTACCTGTTTGCTATTGTACCAAGGAGTCCAATCTTGCTTGATCTTCAATCCGAGTTTCTTCAACGCATATCTAGTTGATGTCACTGGAACTCTGCCGTCAGTATCACCACTGCAGGTACATTTATCAGTACATATATGTCAGCTAGAACAACTTTGATCATTAATTGAACTCATGAAGGAAAGAAATGTGTTATGTACATGACTATAGATACCTATAAATCCAGACGCGGAGACCAGCATCTACAAGCTTTCGGATCACAGGAAGAATTGATGGTGGTGCATCCTTCCAGAAGGTGATGTTATCGCTGCAGTGAGTCCACGGATAGGGAATGCCAGTGACATTGGCGTGCAGGGCCTTTTGGACTTGTGGATTATTAAAGTACAAGTAAGTGTAATCTGATGCACAAGGGTCATACCCTTCTGGTCTCTTGCCCCGTCCTTCCTAAATATACATACATATAGCAGCGAATTAGGAAATTCAACTGTTAATTATATATTTGAGGCAGCTTGTTAATTACATGGTAGTATGTATGACTCACAGCTCTAGAAAACAAAGCGGGAGCGCCTTCAATTGCGCGGAAGTGTTGCCCACTGGTGGGGAGAGATAGAGTGTTATTATCATCGACACAGGTGGGAGTGTACAAGCTGTACATGTCTATGATTCTGTACACATCAAAGTACTCATCCAACAGATTATTACACACTTTGGATACGTTTTGCACATTGAAGTTACATTCTTTCTTAATGTCATCATATAGCCGATCAGAAATCACCGCGTGATCCCAAGCATAATCGATCAATCCTTTCTGATCTGTTTCATCGTCTATTGCTGCATTACCAATCTGCAAGTATTGATCGCACTTCATGTTACGCACTTGCACGAGCATAAGTATATACTGCATTAATGTAATAAGCAAGCAACTAATAAATCTAGCTAGCTAGCTACAATGGATCCATTGAATGACGAGCAATTAGCTAGTTTACACCCACCATAAATCCCTTGAAGTTTATATAGGTCTCCTTGGATGCGTTTTTGTTTCGGTCGTAAACGAGCTCAGAGAGTTGTGGAACATAATGCCCTGTAATCATATTCCGCACATAAAAACGCATGATTAGGATTGGTAATCACAGTTGCATAACTGACAAAAAAAAACGCAAATGAATCCATGAATAGTGTGTTAATTGTGCTAGCTTGTGTACCTGCATAGCTTTCTCCGGTGATATAGAAGTCACGGGACTTGTATTGTGGGAACCTTTTAAACCAGTTGATGAGAAATTTGTATGAATCCTCAGCTGACATTTCAAATGATATGGTTCATTAATCAGAGTCATAATTAACTATCTAGTATATATATTCAGACTCGAGTACAGATCAGATCAAATACCTGTAATGGTGTCCCCAAGTTGGCTGATATCTTTGGTAGTATTGGTGTAAGAAAATCCGACACCCACAGGAGACTCCAAAAACAATAAATTGGCAGCTGACGGAAAATGAGATATATATATATATATATATATATATATATATATACACACACACACACATTCAGAATTGGAAAAACCAATTCAAGTTTTATGTGGAGGCTAGGAATGAGTAAATTATACCATTGTTCCAGGTGTAAGGGTTGTACTTGAGCTTGGGTTTGGCGCCCTTTTGAGGGAAGAAAGGGCCTAACTCCTCTGCTTCTCCATACCCAATTGAGGAACATCCAGGACCTAATCGAAACCACAAGATCGATTAGTATTGGGTGACTTTTCCACTAAGAAACTAAATGGGCCATCAGGTTGGGCCAGCACCGGAAGCACAAAAAAACACTCGACAAATAATATCAACAGATCAATAATTTCTCATGGAAAAATAAATAAATTAAAAATTAAATGATATTTAAGACAGAGAATAAGTCAAAACAACTAATCACATCTGGGTTGAAATTATAATACTGCTTAGCTGTTGAAACCAAATTATTCAAGGATTTCATCGTTGTGGGTTTGACGTCTTCTTCTATATATGGAAGTTACACGTATATATTGAATTTGGATCAAGCTATATATATATATATCGATCGCTAACTGGGTGGTGAATGAATCTACGAGGATAAGTAGAGACCATACAGCAAATTGTCATTGCTTGGTTGCAAATAATAGCTAGCCAGAATATGCTTGAAATAATGCATGTTTTAACTGCTACTGTGTAGGCTAGGGGACCATATTTCCAATTATACATACGCAATACATGATCGATCGTCAATGGAATGCAATTTGCAACGCTCTCTATGCAACTAATGAAGAAATGACGATCGATTGAGATAGTTATAGCTAGGTACGTACCTCCATTGAGCCAAAGGACGAGTGGTTTGTTCTGTGGGGTTTTGACAGCTTCAAAGAACCAGTAGAAGAGGGCTCTTCCGTGAGTCTCGTTGACGGTTACGTAGCCTGCGTATTGGTCGAACTTGACCGGAGGCTGACCCGGCAGTCCTATCACTCTGTCTGCTTTCTGTGCCTCGTACGCGTTCTTATAATCTGCTGTCGACCAAGATGATGATCTTGCTGCGGCACTAATTTGCGGCGATGCTGCTATGCAAAAATAACTAATAACCAGAAAACCGAATTTCATCAAAGCCATTATTTGGCTGCTTTGCTTACGATCTCAGAATATATCAGACCTCCCTCTATCTCACTGGCGTCGTCTGGTTCGGTAATTTGTACTCTGGCTTAGATATATATAGGATAGAGGAAGAGATAGAGATATACAGAAGCGGAGGGTTGGAATATATGGTGGTCCAAATTTGAATAAGAAGTGATCGAGGGACCGAATATATATGAAACTAAGCAAGTCGACTCCACATAGAGATAATGAATGAATGAATGAATAAGCGTGAGTGAGACAAAGAGAAAGACCATATCAGGGATAGATATATGCATGTCCGTCCGTCTGTGTGATCGTCGATGTGTTTATATATAGGAGGAAGGGAAATCAATCATCATGACGCACTCGCTTCTTTTCCTCCTATTATCGCTTTAGTTTTCACCCAACTAATAGCAAGACCTAATATATTTCTTCTAATTATGTGTATTTTGTTTGATTTGAATCACTACTGTACTTTTCCCTTCTTTTTTTGAAATTTACTGTACTCTTCCCTTTTTTTCTTAATTACTTGTTGAATGACGATGCCCACCTAACAGCTAGCACTTATCATCATCACAACGCTTGCGGCATTTTCATCACCCGACGTCTTTTATGTGTTTCCGACAAACACCAAATCAAATCAAACATTGCCAATGTATCTTATGTCTTTCTTAAGTGAAGTTAGCCAGCAACAGCTAGCTGTGGCCTCCTTTAATTTAGAAGTACGCTAGCTTGCCTTGCCTTGCCTCAGAAGGACTTCTTTGAGAGAGATCAGAGAGTTGTAGCTAGTCCTAAGCCGAAGGTCATGGTCCATTCGTTCTTCTTGACATTTTCTATAGGATTATTAGGATATATATCAAGTTTGTTGCTTCCACCGGAACCAAAGGGTAGTAGCTCGCCGATCTTTGTAAGCATGATAATTTGACTTTTTGACTGATCAATCTGGGCCTGGTTTGGATTTTGTTGGAGGGGCGTTTTTGCATCTTTGGCCTGACTTTTCCCAAGAGTGACGCCACAAGCTGTTTGATAGGTCGAAACGTATACCAATGGAGGTCTTAGGCGTCTACAGCTTCAAATGGTGGTGGAATTTTTGGGGCTTTGTAGGGCTTGGGATGCTTTCTTTGTTTTTGTTGTTTTTCGCAGCGACTTTTTGCTATAACTTTTAGGCTAGTTAATAATACAATTGCACTCGGCAGTTGACTAACGTTCTACATACATAATGAACTTCAAATTGATCAAAATTTGTTCTACATACATATCTTGTCGTATTAATTATATCTAACGGTTGTTTTCTTCTAATTCAATATTGCTAATTTACTTGTTTCATGAACGATATAACACATACAAACACTTAAGTTATATACCACTTTAGTCCACAAAAACTAGTTTGAACTTCTATTGATATTTTGTATTTTAATTTTTTTTTTCCGTCAAGTAGATAAAATATGCTTCATGAAGCGTACACGTACACTTATATTTAGAGAAACAAATTTACGAAAATTATTTCACGATCGTTTTCATTCTTTTAACTATTTATGATTATTAGTAAATTACCATGATCGATTGAAGAATAAATCAAACCGAATTGAGTTCGATTTGTGTTAAGTTTGTTTTTATTATGAAACATATTCTATAAATTGACAAGAATAAAAAAATGATGTATACTGTCAAAAATTATGATAAGCGATGAAAGGAAATTATGCAACTTTTTATAGAATTTGCATTAAATGTATTTTTAGTATAATGTTGTAAACTTTTCTTGCATTTATTTTAAAAGATTCGTTATTTTTTTTATCAAAAGGTCATTCGATTTAAATCAGAGCAAGCAGTACAAAGATGACGTACCCTTATGGGGTCGTCAGAAAACATCGTCTTGCAGAATTGTAAGTCCTATACTAGATTAAGCTTAAGCTTTGAAATTCTAAGTACACCCACCTTATAGCGATTAAGCACAATTATTTTACAGGTGAAACTAGGTTTCAGAGAAAACTATCAAGACTCTGGGAAAATCACTAGTTACCTGGACCAAAACTCATTCTAAATTAGGGGCCCAAACCCAAATTCATTTGCCAGAGCCCAATCAGATGAAACCCTAGCTAATCCAGCCCAACTCCAAACAAGCCCAACTCCTAGAGAAGCCTTGAGAGAAACCCTAGCAGCCTTCATCTCTTTCTCGCCGTCATCACCATCAGATAGCAGTGGCGCCATCAAAACCAAATCCAGAATCAGAGCCACAAAAACACCCTCCTCACCAATAGCGGAAATATGGTGAAAACCTAGTGCATGGCCTCTTGCCGAGATCTGAGACGCACAGATCTGAATTGAGGGCTCCCAACCGCCGCTAAACAAACCACTTCCGAGCGCTCCAATCCTCTTCAACGTTCTCATTCCATCCCAAGCCACAATTTGATCGGCATGTATTGCTTCCTCCCTTTGTATCAAACCCAAAGGCAAGAACAAAAAGAGAACAACCAAAACCTTTGTTTAGGAGATTTTGATAAACAAAGCCACCATCACCACCACATGTTGGACTCGACATCCACTATCGCCCATAGAAGGCACGATAGAGCCATCCATCACTGTCTTTGATTGGAGAAGAAGAGACTGGAAAAGAGATCTCCTTCCTTGTCAAAAGAGAATCACCATTGCCTGTCTGTTTAGGAGTTTTGTTGACTACTGCCGTTGCCGAGTAAAACCCTAGCAGAGCTAGGGAGAGAAACATTTTAGTTATGTTAGGAATTTAAAAAAAAAGAAAAAGATTTGTTATTAAATATGAGTGATTTCTCATAATAATTTCGTTCCATTCCTATTTATTTTTTATGAATATCTATTTAATTACTAAACATGAGTAAGATCGTGGAAAAGTACTTATGAAAAAGTAGTAAATTTACTAAATTAGTGACATTTTATTTAAAGAAAATTTGGGCACACATGCGACAAAATTGGTAATTTCGTCGCTTAAGTGACCACAATTTTGACAGCAATCTTCCTGCCTAAATTTTTGGTGCAATTTCAAACCAAATTTTTCAAAAATTTCCACAAACATTGGGGGGCAATTTTAACTTATATATCCTTCTACTTAAAGTTCCTAAAACCCCATTATTCTCCAAATCTAGTTCTTTCTCAAACCCCATTCTTTTCACCTCTCCTCCGCCGTTGACAACCACAAATACAGAACACCATATCCTTCGCCGTGCCAAGTACCCAATCCTCCTTAGCACTCCCTCACTGTCTTCAAGAATGACCTCATCCTTCTCGACTGCTCCACAAATCTTTGACCGCTCTGTCCTCAGCCCCGCCAAGCAATATGGGCTTCATCAACATTGATCTAGGTCCTCCTCTCCTCTCATCTCCCTCAAGCAATCCGGCAGCAAAATAAGCATCGGTTCCACCGCCCCCTCAGATCTGGGTCCTCCTCTCCTCTCCCTCATCGGATCTAGGTCCTCCACTCTCCCTTGGATACGGTCTTTTGGATGATAAGAGGAGAAAATTTAATAAAATAAAAAGAAACTAAAAAGAAAAGAAACTGAAAATTTCAGAATTTAATAGAATTGTTAAAATAATAAGCAACGAAATATTTTGTTGCGTAAGTGATTTTTATTTGTCACATCAGAACATAAGCGAGAAATATAATTCGTCGCTTCATATATATTTAAGCGACGAATTAGTAAATTTTGTCGCTTAAGAACTTATGAGACTCGTCATATACGACGAATCTTAAGCGTTGACAAATTCGTCGCTTAAGCTCTTCGGCGATAAATTTTAAGGCTTAAGCGACGAAATATACCCGTTGCTTAAGCATTTTTTTCTAGTAGTGTGATGAAGTTGTATACAAAGCCACACATGCATAAACACACGAGAGAACAGAAAAGGGCAAATGAAGATCATGTACTTTTTACATGCACGACGTCGTCTAAGTTTTAAAGGGAATAATTTGATCATATCAAAATTTAAAGGCAGAACTGAAGGATTAAAACGTAGAAGGCCCATGCATTGCATTGCATTGCATTGCTTTGCTAGCTAGATATGATGAGAAGTAGATCAATTACATAATTATTTTTTTTTAAGAGTATTAAGGACAGTATCCTGAAAGATTTTTTAATTACACAATAATTAGGTGAGGTTGATCGGCCAATTGCTTTGATTTTTTTTTAATTGACAGATGGATGGAGACCATATCGATACAAAGCAATCCAAGTTTGACCAAAGTTGGCCACACGTAAAATCGATCGTATCAATGATATCACAAAGTCCGGACATCAACATCACATATTGCTATGTATGAATCGTAATCGTATTAATCGAGTGCCGATTTTGGATTTTAATTCCTATCTGATTCAAAATCAATCATGAACATATAATGAGGTCTGAAATGTAAATAACATTAATTTCGTTTCCCAAAAATGAAATGGTTCTCAAAAGAGCCTAATACAAATACTATAGAAGCCAGAGACGGCTAATAAGCGAGTGTCTGACGAGACGGTGAGAGAGACTCCCTCAAACTCTCAATCTCACCGTCAAAAAACCAACAATTAATAATCCAAATGCTCCCAAAATAAAGAAAAATACTATCTGGGTAGGTATACAACAAATACTAAGGTTCAAGGAATGCCTTCCATACGTATCCATCTCCTATATTACACCAAAATCCTAGCTAGTAACTAATTACACATAAAGCCCACGATGCCATGACAAGGAACCATGACATTAGATACAGACAACAAAAATATCAGTTTATAACAAACCTCAACTCCACCTTCTTCGGTCTTCCTCCTCATCCACTGGACTATACCACTCTGGCCGACGCTTCGAGTTGCTCAACCTGTAGTTCAAAAGCACTTCTTCATCACAAAGAGCTCTTGTAGCTACCATAACAAGGGTCTTCAAAACAGGAACATCTGATCCGCTATTTCTTGAACTCCCAAATTTCTTCATCTTCACTTCTTCTGCATTTCCAAATACGACATTTGGAATATAAACTCTCATTTCCTTTTCAGTTAATGGGAAGTCATAAGGGCAAATCATTACATTTGGCTCCACACCCTTTGCAGGGTGATTGGCAAAATGAGCCAAAGCTAATGGGTTCCTCCGCTCTATAATGTCACCACTCTTTCCCAGTTGCCTGCCATCTAAAGGCTTACTTAGGAGCTTCAAGAGCCGATCTGAACCTTTCTCATCTCCCTGCATATTAGACCTGGTCTCTGGTACTGTTAATCCATTCCAGAAATCACGTGTTTGACCCCCAGAACCCCATGGTTTGGCATTGATCACAGTTCCATCATACCTTGTGATCAGATACGAGTTCTGTGCATCAACTCTTGGATATCCAGGAATGCAACGGTAAAATGCTGGGGAGTATATTACACCAGGGTACACAGCCACCACAGCACCAACATTACATTCACCATTTATAAATAAGCCCTGGCCTGCTTCCTTATGGGGTATCTGAGAAGGTTTGATATCGAGAGTGTAGCCAATGAGATCTTTTAATTTATGAGATACATCAGCGAGTTCTAGTGGCCTTGTCTCAGGTACATCTGTGCTGAAAAATAATAACTAATCAGTCTTTAATTAAATATATTAATGAATAATTGTAAACAGAAAGCTTCAACAATCAGTAAAGCAGAAGATGACAAACAGAGGCTATCTTCTCCTGGTAGAGTATGATGAGGACATCATCAACCTTGAGTACATTGTATGAGAATGATTAAAGAGAATTATCAACCTTGGACACAGAATCGTATGACAATGCTACTTTCACAAAAATTTGTATGAGAGAATGCTTTCAGCATTTAAAGAGCCATTAGCTGAATCTCATTTGCATTCAAATTTTTAGTGGGAAGGATGAAACGGCATTGCACCATACTATTGGACTAATGGTTAATATCAAAGTAGTCACTAGTCCTTATACAAAAATCACAAAAAGTTGAATGTAAGAAAAGCCAAAGTAATTTAAGCACGGGTTGAAAACACTATGGAGATAATTGAAGATCCTAATATAGGCTCTCTGAGCCCCACTTACAGAATTACGGCCAAGAGTATCGAGATGCAAATTTAACTTCATCAAACTTGGGATCACAAATTACTGAAAGCTCATGAAAAAAGTTGCCAAAAGAAAAAGAACTTACCAGGATGTTTATCTCCTGGTCTGTTCCTGCCGATAGCTAAGCTTAGCCCACTTCGTTGAGCAGTAGCATTTGATTGTTTAGGTGACTCAGTTACCTCATTTTTGTTCTTTAAGTCAGGGAGAAGAAGTTCATCCATAGACATGCAGAAGCTTTTAATTTGCAGACGAATGTTCTCTTGGACTTGCTTCTGTTGATCATCAATAGAGGCTTTATTAGCCATGTCAATAATCTCGTCCACATCTACCTCATCAGCGTCCTTTCCCAAGCGATTGTAGCTGGATATACAAGTCTTCCATAATTAACATTCATGATATTTAAAACAAGAGATTATACAGCATGCAAATGAAATGAATGCATATGGTAACACCGAATCACATGCAGAGAAATTTCAGAAGTATACATAATGAAGATATATGATATATTTGAATAACAAGGTTCTGTAGTACTTGAAACTACTAGAAACCTAAAATTAACATTTTGCGACAAGAAGTCAACAGTGCAAAACTTTGGGAAAATTCGACGTGTTAATGCATGGCATGCATCAACTTTGTCCCAAAGTTGTAAAACGAGTCCTCAAAGAGTCCTTAAAGTAGTAATATTAATCTTTAAAGTGGTAATATGAGTCCTTAAAGTGATGAGAAAAAGTTGATGCAACTTTGAGGACTAAATTAACACTTTAAGGACACATTTTACCACTTGAGGACTAATGTTGTAACTAATTTTTTATAACTTTAAGGACTCATATTACAACTTTGAGGACCAATTTTACTACTTTAAGGACCAATTTTACTACTTAGAGGACTCATTTTTCAACTTTTGACGGACATCATGCATTAACACACCTTAGCCTTCCCCAAAACTTTGTAGTGGTGGTTCAAGGAACTTCACTATTCTGCTGACGTCCTTACAAAACAATTGGTTATTGAATTAGCTAGAACATGAGGAATGAGGAGCAGCAAAATGTAATATAGATAAAAGAGATAAAGATCTATTAGCCATGGCTGCTAGTCATGTACAGCATGCAATGATAATACATAACTGAACCAATGAGAAACTAGTAACTGTTTTAGCTTTAGATATTTGATTTTCTTTTGTCCAGAAGGATTGTACTCACATCATTTTCTTATTGAATACGAGCAGCCAAAAATTGTATCAAGCAATTTGATGGTCATACTCAGTACTAATAACCCTTTGGCCCAAGCTTTGCACATGAGTAATAAGAATGTATCATACATGCAATTTTCTCTGGGATTGGACAATATGCTCGTATTGAAAGATGGTAATGTGGCACCAACCTGGTATATAGGAACAAGCGGTTAATATCTGCCTCCAATTGTAGTTTCCTAGGATTCTTGGCAAGCATAGGGGTATGTTTCGCAAGAACTTTTACAGCCTGGAAAGAAAAAGGGTCAGAAAGAACAGTGTGTCATCTATTTCACATATATAGCGCATCATATGGAGGTAGACAAGCATGTAGGATTCCCCTTCTTTGACTTAGAAATGCTTTAGAATGATACACTCAAGTATCAACCTTGGCAATCACAATTAGTAAACGATCGATTTTCAAAGACTTACAAGATGAGATGGTATTACTACATTCATCTGTAAGCTTAAGCAAGAACATGCACTAAATACTCAACTATGTCAAGACTGTCGAGATGATCCGGTATCTATTTGAAACCGGGGCAGTCATCGTATCCGAATTGTGAGTTGGGTTTATTTACATTTGAGTTGGGTTCATTAAGAACTTAAGGACTAGTATGTTAAGAGACTGAAAACGTAATTACCGAGCTCAGAGGCAAAGATATTCACGAGGACAAGCATGCATCTGACTGAAAAATAAAAAGGCTTGTATTTCCTAAAACCCTCTAATTCTGGAAAACAGAAAATCGTGAATGAATCTCTCAGTTTGGGACCCTCTAATTGAATGCTAAAATAAAAGGAAGGAAAAGGAATTACCTCCTGAAACTTGTTGAAGAGAAAAGCCATTTTGCCCAATCGGAATCTGCTGCTCTTCTCTTCTCTTCTCTCTACACTACTCGAAACTCACTGCTCTCTGTTGCCTCCACTCCTCCCCTAACATTTTAACACTCACGTCCATTATTCCCTCAAAACCCTTTGGTCCAACCAACACCAGTTGGGCTTACTGTGTTGGGCCTTCCCGTTCATTAAGATGAGGGATCAATTGTTGTTTAGAATGAATTTAATTTCTCCAGTCCTCAGAGATGAAGGACAACGTTGACATGGTGTTACATGTTGGTCAATGGTCATCATGACGCAGTATTCAAAATTATTTCAATAATACATACAACAGTAGCTAGAAAACTTGGCGAACTAAAACAAGCAGGACGAGGTAGAGAAAGAGACGACTATAGCAATCGTAGGTTATCTGCCCGCATCCACTTCTCAACCTCCCTCCCAGTACTCAATTTCTACATTTCAAGTAAGAAAACCTCATTTCATTATTACCCACTTCGCTGCTGCCTTTCTCATTCAATATACACGACATGACACGACACGACTAACCTACGTACTATTACCTAAAAGTTAATCAATCAACTAATTCCACACTCAAGCCCTAAATCAACAAAACAATGCAAACATTCCCTCTTAATTGGTTCCCACTCCAAGAATTCCCCAAAGCGAAAACATGAAAGCTACATGCATCTACTCCCCCAAGTTCACACTAGCTAGGTTAATTACCTTACCTTATGATTAGCACGGTTCATTAAGCTTAACCCGGCCATAACCAATATTAAAGCTTTTTAGCAGTTAGTTATAATTAGTCACATAAATTTGAGAAGCATCAAGCTAGCAAGCTACAGATGCCTCACAATATGACAATATTAGATTTCAGCTCACCAAATCAAACCATCTTGTCAGGTGACAAGTAAAAACATGCACGCCAAGCAAACGCCATATAACACATGATCACCACTCCTCAACCTAACCGGGTGTATCATCTCGATCTTTTCTCTTCTCCCCTAGCTCTCATTCCATTGCCATGATCGTTATCATCATACATTATTCATGATGACGATGACGATCAGCAATCTCACCTCCCTCATCTCCTCTGAAGCTAACGCCGCCGTCGCCGGAAACTTAGTCCCCCGGCAACTCTTTTTCCTCCACGACATCCAAATCTTGGAGCTCTTGGTGGCTCTATGTGTTTTCGTGACCATACACTCTCTGAGGCAAAAGAAACACCATGGCCTACCCGTTTGGCCTCTGCTCGGAATGTTACCCTCTATGACTCTCGTCGTAGGATTCCAAACCAACAACCTCTACGAGTGGCTCACTCAAGTCCTCTGCCGCCAAAACGGTACCTTCACATTCAAAGGCCCTTGGCTTAGCAGCCTCCACTGCATCGTCACTTCCGAGCCTCGTAACTTGGAGCACCTTCTCAAAACCAAGTTCTCCAATTTCCCCAAAGGCCCTTATTTCCGTGACACCGTCCGCGATCTCCTCGGGGACGGGATCTTCAGCGCCGACGACGAGACATGGCAGCGACAGAGGAAGACGGCCAGCCTCGAGTTCCACTCCGCCAAGTTCCGGCAATTGACCGTAGATTCCTTGTTGGAGCTTGTCCACGGGAGGCTTCTACCTGTATTAGAGGACTCCGTCAAACACTCATCAGTCGCCCTAATCGACCTCCAAGACGTTCTTTTGAGGTTGACGTTTGATAATGTGTGCATGATAGCATTTGGGGTCGACCCTGGTTGCTTGAGACCGGGGTTACCCCGAATACCGTTTGCGCAAGCGTTTGAGGACGCCACGGAAGCAACGGTGATGCGCTTTGTGACGCCGGCGTGTCTGTGGAAGGCCATGAGGTACTTCAACTTGGGGGCTGAGAGAAAGCTCAAGATGTCCATTAAAGGAGTGGATAAGTTCGCAGACGATGTGATTCGGACAAGGAAGAAAGAATTACTCATGGAATCACATACTAGTTCCGTTGGTGATCAAAAGCAAAGAACGGACCTGTTGACGGTGTTTATGAGGTTGAGAGATGAGAAGGGTGAAGGGTTCACTGACAAGTTCTTGAGGGACATATGCGTCAACTTTATACTGGCAGGGAGAGATACTTCCTCAGTGGCACTCAGCTGGTTCTTCTGGCTGCTTCATATCCATCCCGAGGTGGAACGCAATATTCTTCAAGAACTACGCACCATAGTGGAAGCAAGATCAACAAATGATATTAATGAAACCGAACTGGTTTTCTCGCCGGAAGAGATGAAGAAGATGGATTATCTTCATGCTGCACTATCAGAAGCTCTGAGGTTGTACCCTTCAGTTCCACTGGATCACAAGGAGGTAATTAATTTCGTCCTTGAAATTTTTGTTTTTGACCAATGTTACGCATACTGCACACAGCATATATTGATATTCATATTTAGTACTTATTCTCTTCATCTCATTCAAAGCTTCGATAATTTCCAGTGAGATGGATATGAATTATGGGAAGTGTGTTCATACATGGATTTCCAAATGCTTTCGGATATTCATACCCTCAATATATCTGTTTAATCTGTTAGCTTACACATCCCGGGAAAACTTTTGTGCATTGGTAACAGATCATTGTCATTAGTTGACCTCCTTTAAATGACACAATAATACATATCTTTCTGAATTTCATAGGAAACTGACCCTTTAATCTGGGAATAGTCTTTGATAAGATTCTTGTTTACCTAACTCTGTGTTGCCTTAGGAAGAGACCTTATAATATATGCCTACTTAATTTGAACTGGTTCAGGTTGTTGAAGATGACGTATTTCCAGATGGAACAATACTGAAGAAGGGAACTAAAGTGATCTATGCAATTTACAGCATGGGGCGAATGGAGTCAATATGGGGAAAGGACTGCAGGGAGTACAAGCCGGAGAGATGGTTAAACCCAAAAGATGGCCGGTTCCTGAGTGAGTCTGCCTACAAATTCACCGCCTTCAATGGCGGTCCTCGCCTCTGCTTGGGTAAAGATTTTGCTTATTATCAAATGAAATTTGTTGCTGCCTCCATCCTCTATCGCTACCATGTGAAGGTGGTCGATAATCACCCCATTGTACCGAAGCTAGCATTGACAATGTACATGAAGCATGGGCTCAAAGTCACTCTCCACAGGCGTACGTGGCCTGATCAATGCAGCCTCATCAGTCATCACCTGAGCCCCAAGGCAGAATAGTTCTCAATTAAGGATAATTTGTTACTGTTACTAGTCAAGTTATGGCTTCTTATTTTGTTGTTTGTGTTGTGGTCTTTTATAGATAAATGGGTATTACCATAGGTTCGCGTGGATTTGTGACCTTCAAATGTTTGAATAACGGGATATTTAATTGTTCATGTCTGAAATAACTTGCAATTTAGCCTTACTCTTTCTTTATCAGGATATCGATAGGCTTTTCTTCCACTCCATAATCCATATGAACCAAAGCCACAGTAAGAGAAATAACTTGTAATAAGCTCTTCTCGACAACAGAACAAGGGTTCATCTATAAATAGGTTCTGTTTTTGTTTTGTGCATTGAATATTGATGTAATCATTTGGCTCAAATTGGGATCTTGGTAGAGACCACATTTACCAATGAACTCAATCATTTCAGAATAGCTTACACACATACTTTCTTTTCTCATTTCTCCCTAGCTTTAAAATGCGTTTAAATCATACTTACGTTAACACCAATTCAATGGTGGGTATTTGGCTGAAGATGGATGACGATTTTAGCAAGATCCATAGATTGGGACCCCATAGGGAAGCTGCGTACTACACACTGAACCATGGAGTTAACTAACACTAATTAGGAGAGAAATGCCATTATATGTACATCTTAAGCATATCAAATGGATAATAGAATCATATCATATGGATAGTAGAATCATGTGCATTATCAAAGCATCATAATAATCATACAACACTCGCTAGAGTTTCATCAAACCATAGGAAAGAGAGGTTGTAGAATGTCTGAAATCTACTTGCACTCACCTGGTATTTATCGGTTACAGCCCTAAAGAAACTTACAAACTTTTTATGTATAACAGACTTCACGGTTGTAGCATAAGATCCAGCAATACGTGTTGAATATGCCCTGCACACATCTTGAAGCAGGATCCATCAGAAAATTGCTAAAAAGATCAGAAAACTGAAGAGTGTTCACGTAATTCTGATGCTCGAGTCCTTTTGGAACATCAAGAATGCTACAAAACATCAAAAGAAGAAAGTTCACCTCATTCAAGATCTCCCATCCCACTCTTCATAAAACTCCACAAGAAACTCCTCCATGAACTTGCGCCTTTTCTCAGCTCTCTTCCGCCCAGCCTGGAATCAATGGGAAATTATTGAAAATCTCTTCTCTTTTTGTCAGGACCTTGACAGTTACCACAAATATGTTTATGCTACAAATCTTAAACTCTTACTGAACAAAGATACAATACACATGCAACTGCAAATGAGGAAATTTCTGCATCAAGATACCTCTGTTTTCATCAGATCCTTTAGCTTGAGAAGCTTCTCATGAAAGTGATTCACAGTAGTTTGCTCCTCTTTTTTCATGTACTTTTCCTTGGATATATCAGATCGTGGCTCAATGTTAGGATCATGTAGCACTCTATTCCTACTTCCGCCAAAAGTAAAGCAACGAGCAATTCCTGTGACCATAATACCAATTAAGCATGTGCCATAGTGATGAATAATATCACACTTATCATATATTCCAGTACCGATAGCACCAATTGCATCAAGACGATCAGCATCTTGTACAACCCCAAATTCTGGAGGAAGATCACTATTTTTCAGCCCCGCGAGCTCATCTTTAAACCCTGGAGAGCAGAATTACATATGTAATGGTTGCGCTCTCACACCAAATAACCGAATCTTAAGATTACATGGTGCATCAGAAGGTGCTTAAGATTACTGCATATGCTAAAATGGCACAACACCTCAATATAGCAGCAACCTACTCACCCATTCCGTTAATGATCTTTATAATCTTTGTTTTCTTACTCTCCTCTATACCCGAGTCATTAAGAAAGTTCTCAACAAGTTTCTCCTCCGAAGGATATCTACATGCCAAAGTAATTGCTCGAAATCAGCACAGGGGAAGGAAGGAAAGAATAAATGGCATAACAGTTAAGAACGACAAGTTTTAAATTCCAGAAAAGTAAATACTTAATCAAGGAAGAACAATATGAGAACAATGCAGAAACTCAGGTAAAATTGCAAATTGATGCCGGAGGCAAAGAGATACTAAAGCAAAATACATGTGAAAATAAGCAAAGAAAGAGGAAAATACAAACCTCAAGTATTTATAATCACCTGCAATGAAAACCAATGACTAAATTGTTCAGTAAGGATGAGATTCTGAAATTCAAAAAATGCTGAAAAGATGCAGAACAAGCATAAACGAAACAATCTAGGAAACGTGATGATATGCTCATGAATTTATAAGAAAAGTGCTACATAAAATGGTGACTCAAATAATTAATAAACTCGTATGTATACAGAATGTAAGCAAAAAGAAGTTAACCGTATAGTGTGGGTTGATGTTTAAACCAGGTACAGAGTTGAAGGGTGTGATATCAACACTGACCTATATCATGGAGGAGTGCAGCAAGTTCTACCTGGCGAGTATGACAATTGCAGATTAAATACAGAAAGATATGATCAAAGGGAACAAAACAAAGGGAAACTTGGAAGTCTAATCGAAAAATCAAAACATTATAGTCCCACTGAATAAAAGGGGGAGGGAGATTACAATGTGCATGGAGTCGGGGTTGGAGGAGAGGGCTTGTTCTTGGCGAGCAAGAGAGAGCGCGAGGTCTCTGACCCTCCAAACATGGGACGGGTCATGTGATGCGTCATTGCCTTTCATGGATTTCACGACCAACTCCTCTGCCTTCCTCACTGTCTCTTCCCAATCCATCTCTGCGGCCTCCCCAGCTAGTGATGAGACTCATTTTCCCGGCCGCCATTCGACTCATTTCCATCCACTAGTATGATTCGGGTTTCAAAGCCCAAGGAGATGATGCCAAGGCCCACAGAGATTATTTATCATATACGGTGGATAGTTGATAGTTCTAGTCTTGATGAACTAGAGCAACCCTACCTGCTCAACCCTCAAAGATCCACAAAACAATTAACTAGCTAGCTAGCTTCTTTCTTCCCAACCGATAATTCTTGTATGGACCACAGGCAAGTTTTGCGCGTGAACCTCACGCGTGGGGTTAATTTTTTTTAATATTTTTTTCGTTTGGTTTGGCTTTGTCGCCGCCGACCCGAGCTCGCCGTCCCTTTCCAGGACTTGCAGGGGCTGGAAACCTTGTTGGAGTGGTCGATGACCCGGTCCTTATGGACTGCAGTCCATAGCAGACGCTCTCCAATAGACCAGCATTTGTCTACCAAAATTCATTGCATCGATTTTAAAGTATGTCGAATGAATAGATAGACCCTTCTAGTAATAGTTTCATTTTTTTTTTTTAATGAATCATTCATTCATTGATATATATATATATATATATATATATATATATATATATATATATGATATCTATATAGTATATCGACAATCAAACAACTTTCAACTAGGTTGATTTTCAATAAGAATTGAAATATTTATCTATAAACAGATGTGTATCAACATGCAATTAATAAGTATTCGAATTGTGAAATTAACGTGCAATTGAAGCTAAAACTTAACAAGGTTTGAACATAAATATGAGGTAAAAGGCCAGCATTGTCTTATTTACAAAATCTTCGTGGCCAAATCAAAATCCATCAAACTATATATTATGTAAATCGATCAAAATATGTGTAGCTTTATTGAGGACTCTTTTGATTAAGGGTGTACGGTAGTGAGATAAGCATGATCGAGTCCAAAATGTAACTTTTTTGTCTAAATTAGCGGAAACTAGGCCTAGAAAGCTTCAAAAGATTGAGAATCTTAGGAAACTTGATGTTGTGTGCTCCTCCCGGCAATACATTCTTCATTCACGACAATGTTATGTGTTTCTTTCATTTAAGGGTTTGGTAAAATGTGCATAGCGTGGGAGCTAGAAAACATGAGTTTCAAAAGAAGAGATTCGGGCAGCTTGCATATAGGTTGAGATATATGAGAGAAAAGGTTTGG
Organism: Fragaria x ananassa; assembly: GCA_034370585.1. NCBI lineage: Eukaryota > Viridiplantae > Streptophyta > Magnoliopsida > Rosales > Rosaceae > Fragaria > Fragaria x ananassa. The sequence goes on along the minus strand of CP139761.1, from coordinate 29,053,597 downwards.
ACAAAAGACGAATAAGGAAAGATGGAAAACTAAGGATGCATTTGGTAGAGATGAGCCATGGCAGTAGAAGAGTAATAGAGAGCATGCTAGCCACATTCATTATGGTTGCCTTGGATTAATAACAGTAGCTATTTATAAGCAGTTCCAAGCAGAGAATCTTGGTTGAATGTTTTTACTGTTAGGTAAAAAGTATGGCTTGGTTAAAAGCATATATTGAGTTTTGTAAGGTCTTTTCGGTTTGTCAAATTGTGTCTAAGGTTGTGTAATTGTATAATAGGCATTGAAAGACGTGATTGTAGGCTTAGGGCAGATTTATTGCGTGAAATCTGCTACTGTTTTGCTTCCTATTTTATTATGTGGCTGGAAATATGAACCATATGTTAAAGCGTACGTTTTTGTTTAGATCTTAAAAGATTTGGGCTTGGCTTTTAGGCATATATCTCTTCTTCATTTATCTATATTAGGAGTTAGGTCGTTGAACATGAATTTCGGTTCCAAGTCTAAAATTACCAACTATCCTAAAACTAATAATGGACTTCATATAATTTTTTTACCGTCCACATGCACCATACTCATTTTTGAAAGCCCTGAATGCATGAATGTGACTTGGGTCCACGTGCACGATATGATGTTTACGAGTAGATTTCGCCTTAAAATGTGATTTAGGCTTGAAGAATGAATTGGGCTTGTTTACTAGATTTTTAGGCCTCAACAAGTTTCATGTGACAAATTGAAAATCAAGAAATGTCACTTTTAGCCAGCTCATGCATTCACAAACTCCTTTTGTTAAATATGTTCAAATCTCTTCTATCAGAGAGAAAAAGATTTTGGAACCTTACTTAATTCTGGTTGATAAAATAGGGACTGAGATCCTCGATCTCTTAATAGGAGCAAATAACTAGGTAAAGCTGAGGAAAAGTTCCAATATCTGCGGGACGCGGTTTTTTTTTTTTTTACAAAAAAACAAAAATGTGTTCAAGTATTGCAGATTGAGTAGGGAATGGAGCTCACGTTTTAGTTTAGCAACTGTAGCTGTTTTTGAAAATATATAGCTGCAGACTTGCAGCAAGTTATACCTAGCTAAGTTGTTTGGTCCTAATAATTTTGAATAATAGCATATCAATTCGTTCAATAAATTCAAACATTTGTGTAAAATGCGGTGAAATTGTCACCCGGTTTTTACAAATCATATTAAGCACTAAAAAGATGTCAATTGAATTGTTACTCCTGAATAGCTTCATCAATATTGGAGGCTAGGCCAGGTCCAAGTTAAGATAGGCAAAGCTAGTATCTCCGATCCAATTAAGAATGACAACATTACGAGGGCGAAATCATCAAACCCACGTACCCATATATATTTGATGTTCTCATACTTAATTTACACTTGTATGCGCGTGAGTACGTCCAGTTGAAAATCAAACGGATTAGTTGAGAGAGGGAGAGTGTTAAGCAAGGCCTCAACAGGCAATTACACAGAGATTGAAATTAACATCAAGGATGATATATACGATGATGATCATGAAAACGTGGACGTGGTGAAAACGTGCAACGACTTCCTTGAGCCAATTACCAAGTCAAGTCATACACCATCGGTCCTGTTCACAAAGTCGCAAGTCGTAACTATAAACCAAACCCATTATTGTTATTACAAATCTATGAAGTCAATAAACAATCCACAATCAAATGGAAAATTCAGTAGGATTACTAGTTGGTTGCTATAATTTATGATTATTGTGTTGGCGAAAGAGGCAGGCATATATATAATCCGATTCCGCGGGGAAGCAGGCATCTAGTTGGTCGTGAAAGACATCCTCCTCCTCCATTTCCATGCCGGCCTTATTATTTTCCTCACAAAATCCATGGCCAAGGTGTCTGAGAAAACAAGCCCTCCTTTAAAACCCAAAACCACTACCTTTCTGGGTTGTTTCAGATTCTCTAAGAACAAATCCTTCCGATCCGATGACAACAGCAACAAGATCAGTAAGAACAGTAGTCGCAGCTGGTTATGTTGGAAGAAGGCGGCCGCCACCAAAACGGTACCCCTCGACGTCTCCGAGAAACAAACAGGATTACCAAATAACGAAACCCCGTACAGGTCGTCGACCAAGTTGATCAAGCTGGAGCCAAAGTCAAAGCACGTCAAGTTTGTACCCGAAATTGAAGTTCCGGCAGTAACCGACGTCGTGGAGGACCCAGGTGTCCCAATTCAGAGTCTGATAGTCTCTGACAAAACCCCTAACTCTAAACAAAAACCTCCAGAGGTACGGAGATCAATTTTAAGCATGTAGCTAGGTCTATGTTATTAACTAGTGATTGTGTAAATTGATCTGCTGTACGTTTGTTTTGGTACGTTGTTGGTGTTTCAGACAGCCTCCGACTTGATCAACCTCGAAAACAGGACACAGCTGGGTTCCAATGCTTCAAAGGACTACGCGTCTCAAAAGCGGCGGCTGTCTTTTCGCCGGAAAGTTGATTCCATAAGAACAGCCGCAGCCGGCGGAGGCAGCCAACCCGGTTCACCGGTTCAGCAGGAGAATAAAACAGTCACCGTGGTCTCTCCCTCGGCAACACCGCTGCCGGTCACTCCGAAACGTACAAGACGAGGTGGAGGAGGAGGAGGAGGTTCTCCGGCTATTGCGTCGTTGGCACGTAAACCGTGGTTGTTGTCAAATGAGAAGACTATGACGACGAAGAAATTGGACCCTCTGGTGGGTATGACCATTATAATGGTGACTTTGGTCATAATGGTAGTATGGGGCCGATTATGCGCCATTATATGCACCGCAGCATGGTTTTATCTGCTCCCTCGCTTAACTCAGAATGGTAATTATTTAACGACAACAGCGCCCTCCACCGCCGGCAATACATTTCCTCATCCTCGTGATGATCATTTGGATTTCAGTTCCGACGAGTACAAGAAGAAGGTGGTCTTGGAGGGCTTACTCGAAAGGAATAACCTCCGCAGTCATGTACTATGATATACTGTGAATCCTTCTTTTTGTTATTTGTGGTGCATCCTTGGTTGAATTTGCATATGTAAGAACATGTATTATGCTTTGTTACGTACTGGGATATTTTGTGGTTTAAGCAGTTAAGCTTTGTATTAGGTATAAGTAGCTGCTGGGTGATGCATCGACTGCTTTAATTTGTTTGATTAATTGGCAGCAGTTGTGGATTTCACGTGAGACGAGTGTGCAGATGTCACATTTGGATCAACATCGGTCGACTAGGGCTATACATAGCAGCCCCTCCTTCCCCGTGAAATATCAATCATACATGGTTATACCACTTCTGCTTGTCTTCTTCCATATATATACCTACATAATCAATGGAGACTAACATAAAATCACATCAATCATTTTTGTTTTATTTATGTATATTTCAAAACATACATGCATTGCTCGTTTTTTCTACTTTTTTTTTATATATATAATCATTTCGATCTTTAAGTCATATTTAGTAGTTTAATGATTGATATTGTTAATATATCATATTAGTACTTCTCAAACTGACATAACTCGAAAATTTCAATCATATTTGTGTATACGATTCTTACTTAATTTGAGACAGATTCTCTTGCAATAACACATGAGTTTTTCGGCCCAAAATGAAATATTCTTATTTTTCGACCAAATTTTTCCTAAACCCTAGCGCACTAGTTTTTGGATCAAAATTGAACATTCTTATTTTTTAACCAACCTTTTCCTATTATCAAATCATTTGAAATTAAATAATTACTTCTCGAACTGACTGAACTCGAAAATCTCAAATTGACTAGTGTGTACAAGTTACGCTTGATTTCAACCAAAATCTCTTGTAGCACACGAGTTTTGGGGTAAAAATTGAACGTTCTTAATTTTTAACTAACCTTTTCCTATTATCAAACCATGATAAATAAGTAGTTCTCGAGCTGACGGGACTCAAAAATCTTAATCGAATTTGTGTATATGATTCTCGCTTGATTAAAGCCAAAATCTCTTACATACCAATTTTTCGGCCAAAATTGAATGTTCTTATTTTTCGACCAAACTTTTCTTATATTTAAATAATGATTTTTACATACTTCTTATGTGTATGGAATTCTAAAATCTCAATGCGATTTGTGTATACGATTCTCGCTTGATTTGAGACAGAATCGCCTAGTGATGATTATTTGGATTTCAGTTCCGCTTGAGACCAAATCAAACGAAACTCGTATACACCAATATTTTGGTTGTTTTGTAGATTTTGTGGGCTTAACACATGTAATGAGAGTACTTGGGCTCATTTATTGCAAACTGTTGTTACTCAAGCTAAGACCCGATATTAGTTGAGAAATTTTGAGAAATAGCCTCTTTTGGCCATTCAAATTGATTTATAACCAGATTATTTTAAAAAATTGAAAACTAACCATCTCTGAGTGTAAAAGACCATAATTACCCTTATTCAGTACAAAAACTTCTCTCATTTTTTATTTCACAAGTTGTGTTTCTTCTATTCAGCAAATCAAACTTATGTATGTATTTACTGCAAATCTGTAATTCTATCACAAAACATGAAAGAATAAATTCTAATTAATAAAAAGTAGCAAAAGAGAAACTATATGAGTTTTGATCTTTTAATCCCTCATGTAAATGCCTCATACAAGACCAATTCTTTACCAATGTCATCAATTTGGATCTAAAACACCCAAAAAACAAATTGAAATCCATGCCCATCTTTTGTAAACCTCGCTCCATTCTAGAACCAGATTTTCCTTGTTCTTTTTGAATTCCCAAAGTTTCTGGCGTTTTTGTTGATCAGTCCAAGTTTGAGATTAGGGTTGTTTATTATAAGAGTGATTACCAGTACATAAGTATTTGATGAGCCGTAATATCAAGATTTGTGTAATGAACAGTGTTCCATGTATATAGTGAGGTTACATATATGTAAAGGGTTATATACATGAGGTTTCATACTTGAAGGGTCATATGCATCATGTATATGGGAGAAAATGAAAAGTGATTGATGAGAAGGAAAAACAAAAGTTATGAGAATCGAACAAATTGGAGAAGAAATCTCGGAAGTGAAATTTATATTTTTATTTTGATTGAGGGTACTTATGATATTTTATCTCCTAATATAGTTATTTTTCAAATTTTTTCAAAAACAAGGTTATTTATCAATTCATAGACCCAAAATTGGTTATTTCTCAAAATTTCTCATATCAGTTGGTTTAGTGAGTTCGATAGAGACTAGCTAGTGGTGACATTTGAGTTGTAATTTGTTTTACAATTAACTAAGAAACACAAGAAGAGAAAGTTGATTGAAAAGTTAAACTAATAAGTTTAAGGATACGTTAACACTGTTAAAAAAACAAAGAATTAATTTCAGTTTACACCTCTGAGGTTTAGGGTTAACATCATTTCACTCCCTATATTCTTATTTTTGAAAATTTACCTCTAAAGTTTTCAAATTTCATAAATTCATGCACAACTGCTAAATTTTCGTCTAATTAATTTGGATAATTTTGAATTCATAACTCACTAAAAGGGCTAAAATAGTCTTATAACAACATAAATCGCATTTTTAGAGTTTTTATTATTATAAGATTTCATGTTATTATTTAGAGAAGTTTTATTCACACACCTTAATTATATAATTAATACACACTTCTAATTTTTTTTATGCAATTTTTTCCCTAAACTTCCTCTTATGCCCTCTTTATTTTACTAAATACACACTTTTTTAATTTATCATCTTCTTCCCTAAGCCAAAACTAATTTTAAGCAACACTACCAGGACAAGTACTTTAGCCGACGAAAAATTTTCAGGATACATCGGACCTTCCGATGAGTGGTAGGAAGACGATGACCGTTGGGCAGCATCGAAGCAGTGTACTGTAGATACTCATCAACAGCCTTCACGGTCGATTTTGTCTCAACTTTAATCTTCATTACGTCCATCACACTTTCAAGAACGGTCTTTTGACAACCGGGGTACACAGGGGTCTGTTGGAAAGCAAGCAGTTTGTTGTACTTTTCAATACCAGCAGTGTTCACAGCTCTAGGGAAGGGCTGCACCGGGTCAGGCATATACTGTCCTTGAGCGCATACACCGCTCTCATAAGGAAACATGTCGTTGATGAATGCCGTTGTTGGATCGTTGGATGTACTAGTACTGCCCGTCTCAGAAAATTGGCCATGATCATGCGGACCCCCTGATGATGTTTCACCGTGATATAACCAACATCTGTACTTCTCCTAAAACCCGTTACTCCTCAGGTGCTGCCATACTTTGTCAATGGGAAATCGATGCATATCGCTGCGACACTGACATTTCGTGCACGGGCAATAGAAAATTGTATTCCCGTTAGCATTAGCCAGCGCATATTCTATAAAACTCATAACTTCTGCACCGTATCTTTTGTCCCATTTTGAAAGCGAAATCCAACTCTTATCCGTATCCTGAAAATATAACAAAATATATATATATATTTATAACGTTGCTAGCTAATTATTAATAAAATTTCATGCCATATATAAAATTTCAATTCATTTAGTATATATTCTACGTACTACAACTAATTAATAACAAATTAATTAACACACACATATATATATATATACTTAATAATTACAGAACAATATTATACATATATATATCTACATCATCACAAAATCATCATTGTGGTATATACCATCAACACAATATTATAAATTACTTAACATATATATATATATATCTACTACTTAATTATAAACAACTTCATATATATTATATCAAATCATCAACCAAATCGATCAACATATATGTATATATATACATCCAACATACGTACTCAAAATTAATCAATTAACTCGATCACAATCAAAATCATATATCAACATCATCACAAAATCATCATGAACTCATATATATCATCAACAACTTCATACCATATCAACACAATAATATTATAAATTAATATTAACATATATATATATATATATCTACTATTTATTAACAACAAATTAATTCATATATATTATCAATTCAAATCATCAACCAAATCGATCAACACACATATATATATATATACATCCAATGTACTCAAAATTAATCAACTCAATCACAATCAAAATCAATAAACTCAATTAATCACACTTAAAATCGATCAACTCAAATAAAACTCAATTAATCAACATATATATACATATACGTACCTATATATGGCTCCACAAACTGATTATGGACAGATTTCGACAACACCCAAACTTTTTCTCCCCTTTTTTCTTCTCCCGTTTTTTTTCCAGACGAGCTGCTGCTGCCCAGATCCGTAAATATAAAGCACTTTAGCCGACGACTATTAATTTCGTCAGCTAAACTTTTAAATATTTCGTCGGCCATAGTTTGTGAACTTTAGCCGACGAAATAAATTCTGTAGCCGACGAAAGTTTTTTTCGTCGGCTAAAGTTTACCATAGCCGATGAAAATTTAACTTAACCGACGAAAGAAAATTTCGTCGGCTAAAGTGGACTTCATAGCCGACGAAAATTTAACTTAGCCGACGAAAGAAAATTTCGTCGGCTAAAGTGGACTTTAGCCGACGAAAAAATGCTTCGTCGGCCTGGTTTTTTTTTTTTCGTCGGCTAAAGCCTTTCTTCTGGTAGTGCAAGTTGGCGAGTTGCTACTCCTAAATCTATCACTCGATTTATTTTCTCATCTCTATGATTAATACTACAAATTATTCTACTAAAATCTATTTGAATTGGTAAACAAATGTAGCTTAACAAACAATCAAGAGAGACAAATGGATTGAAGACGTTTTATATTTATTTATTAATTTTCTCACTCAAATAACCTCTAAGATATTCAATCAGTCGAAATAGTATGTAAATTTGATATCATTAGGAAGCTTGTAGACTACCGATTCTTAGAGTAGTAAATATGTATAGAAATTTAAAATTTGTTAAGTTTTCTTTTTGTTTATATTTATGAAAGGGGTATAATTGTATTAAAAAAAAACTCCAAAAAATAGGGGTGTGCATTAAAAAATTTGGCATGTGTGAATAGAATTTATCTATCATTTAACCTCCAAATTAGACAGAATTATAGTAATTGTGTTTGATTTATAAAAAGTGGAGACTTTATGGAGTAAATTTTCAAAATTAATAATATGGGTAGTAAAACGATGTTAACCTCAAAACTCATAAGGGTTAACTGAAATTAATGAAAAAAAAAAATAAACAGAGTCGGACCAAAAAACAACCTAAACATGACTTTACTCTATCCAACAAAGGGAATAACCACAGAAGAGTAAAAGAAATAAACGAGAAAAACCGAAACAAAAATGAAAAATGCCAATAGCATGGGCCTAGTCATAACTCATAACTGAAAACGGGAGGGAGAGTCCTATCCTACATACAAAATTAGGGTGAAGAACCAAAATACAAATACATAAGAGAGAAAAGAAAAGAAGAGAGAGAGAGAGAGACTCTGACATCCTCAATTGAAGGTGAAATCCGAAAAAACAACAAGGGAGGCAGAAGTTTCATCGTCTCATCAATTCTCATCTCATCTCCCCCCTAACATCTCCATGACTCCATTTCATTACATTCAACCGAAATAACGCATTACATCCTTCCCTTTCTTCACACATTCAACGTTCTCTCCTCTCACCAATTCTCCATCTCATTTTGGATTCAGAGAGACAAGAGGACAAAACACATGATCTTCAGATTCTGATTGACGGAACAAGATTCCGAAACCCAGATTCTCTCTGTTGTTGTCGTTGATCAACTGAAATTCGATTTGGTCGAGATCCCGTAAAATAAAAAGCTTCAATCTTGAATACAAAGATTGGATTTTTATTGTCATCAATCTTCCGTTCAATGTATTCTCATTCGTCTTCTTCTTCTTCTTACGCAATGTGTCTCCCCAATTCGCATTTACAATCTTCCAATTCCAACTCGCCTCCTTCTTCTCCTCCTCGTCTCAGTTTGAGTGCCGCCGGCGCCGGATACATAGAACACACCGTCTCCAAATTCGACACCCTCGCCGGTGTCGCCATCAAATACGGTGTTGAGGTACCTTATTCTCATTTATCAAATACAAATGTGAATGCGTTGTCTCATTAAAATTGAATTTCTATGGCTGAGGAATAGAGATAACATTGCATGCGTCGATGATTTCAGGATTATAATATGATTTAGTGTGGCGATGATTTCAGGTGGCAGATATCAGAAAAATGAATGGCCTCGTTACAGATCATCAAATGTTTGCTCTCCCATTTCTTCAGATTCCACTACCCGGGAGGCATCCTCCATCCCCTTGTTTATCGAATGGTTCCAACACGCCACGGTAATATGTTCTATTTCTATTTGTTCCTCTACGTTTTTGTTACTTCATTTTACTAGCATTATATTACCTTAGGGAGTATTGGAAAGTATAGATGAAGCTGCTTTTTGCTGTGTGGAATTGTGGAATCCATTTTCTTTGCTTTTGTGATGTGTTTGGGGTTTGAAAAGTAGATTTCAGGACTCGACTTTTGTGCAATTCATGAAGCAAATTATCCAACTAATTTAGTGACACCCCTAGTGTTGGGAGTCTCGACAGAGACAGGGTACAGTAGGGTCTGGAATGAGATGGATTTTATGAACTGCATTTCTGGTTTGGGAATCTATCCATGTTGCTCTAATGAGTTCATTTGCCATTTTATTGTCAGATTCCAGATGTTGCTTCCTTTTTGAAGGGGACAGCAGCCTGGTTCGTAAAGTTTATCCTCTAAGCGATACAGATTTAGGTGATCATGGTTTAACCAGTGTGTGTTCCTTTCTTGACTACTTATAGTAATATGGTTCCCAGCAAAGCAGACTGGCCATCTTTTATGTTATTTGGTTTTCTGGTTTAGTTTACCAGTATCGTTAATACGCGAGTCACTAAATGGTTTAACACTTTGAGTTGGATGTTACTCATTTCTATTCCTAGTATCTTGTGGTCTTTGGTTCACTTATGGCTTACTTTGTTGATTTTTGTTCCTCAGGAGCCAGAGTAGTTCAGATAGGTCCCCCAGATTTACTTCTTGGAAAGCCTCCCAGGCAATGAACTCTTTACAAAGTTATTATGGGTTGAAAGCAAAAAATCAGAATTCTATCAAAAGGGAGATTATAGAAATGGCACTATGCAGAAAGGAAGGCTCCCATAATTTAGAAGATGAGTCATTACTTGGAGCCTCGCACCAACCTTTCAGCCATTATAGAAAGTCAAAAAGCTTAGTTAAATTGGATGAGAATGGTGAACTTTCTGATTCCATGCCTAGTTCAGAAACTATAGAAGGCAACTCTGATCAGTTGGGAAAAAGGATTAGACGGCGGCAGAAATCTGAAGCTGACTTTCGTCGCACCCCTGAGATGCTGTTAGAAGATAACACTGCCAGTGGCTGGTTTTCAGCCACAGCAATTACAGGGAAGTGCTTGGCCCTCAGACCGAAAGCAGGAGCCAATCGAACTGCTGATGTTGAAACTGGTGGGTTGAATCCTGGTCCAGTAGGTCTTGTTGATTCTTTGATAGCGTCAGATGCGTCTGGAGTGAGGAAGTCATCAAGCACATCAAATTTGCAGGATCATAATACTAGCTGTTCTGCATCAATCTGGTCAACTTCTAAATGGAGTTTGAAGCCAGATTTACAAGTGTTTTCAACTGCAGCCATTACAAAACCCATATTTGATGGCTTGCCTAAGCCTATGGTTGGTCGACGAACCAAAGCCGCGCTCGATTAACTGCATTTGATTATTCTTTCGATTCATTACCATTTTGATCCGATACATCATTAATCAATGATATAGACGCAAGATTCCTATCCTATCTGGTGGTTAGAGTTCGGTGCCTCTGTAGCAGTCGAAGCCCCTAGGCATGTAGATATGATGAGAGAAGCAAACTGTTACATTTGCAGTTTAAACACTGTATTAGATACTAGTTAGAAAATTGAGAGGCTTTGGAACATACTGGCTATTTACACAGGATGTATATTACTTCTGGCTCTACTTAGGTTTACAAAAGGTTTGCCTTTAATGTGTATTTATACTAACAATTCTTTGGGGTACTTCATGTATCTTTATTTTTATGGAAGCATGGAGCATTTACTGAACCAACTCTTATTACTGATGTCGAATTGTCTCCTCCTTTGTCTTGCTCAGAAGCTGTGTCTTCGTTCCATCCTCCACATGAAATTTTTGACAGAAGATAAATACTGGCGCTGTGTAAATTTGTAATTCTATAATTTCGAATGGGCTTGTTATATTTTGCCAAATCCCTGGTCATTACTTCAGGAGACATATACTTCAGGGCGATATGAGCTTGACAAGATTCCTCTATGACCATTTTGTAAGTTTGCAGCTGCACATTATTCAGTAGTTGAGCAATGGAAGCAGGAGAACATGTACAACTGGTTTCAAAGATTAAGAGTCTGCAAAAGAAAATGTGGTGAAGTAGTTGCCCATCTTCAACTATTATTTGATCATCTCATTCGTCTTCAACTGCACGTCTGGCATCACGGCCAGGCCTCCACCGGAAGACGGTGAACGGCCGACTACAAAGTCTTGCACTCCTCGTCATACCCAGGCAAGACTCTCAGATGGTATAAATTTAAGATTTATACTCTTTAAAGGTGGACCGTAAAAGCCCGCATAAGCCCACTAACCCCATTACCGCCTAGACGCGCCTCACTCCCGCCAAGCCCGAGTAAGGCCCAGATTGTTTCATTTTTCTTTTTGGTGGAAAAAAAAAACTTAAAATAAAGGGTGTCTTCTCGCGCAAACTCATTCGCTCCAATCTCTCTCTCTCTCAAAACTCATTTCTAGGGTTTCGCCGAACACCCCCGTCCGCGGCGGATTCGATCTTCTCCTTCTCATGGACGTGATCCTCATCAACACCAACCGTCGGCCCTTTGCCTCGTCGCGTTTCGATTACAGAAGACGGAGATCTGCCTCTTCGATCTCCCCTACGGCGTGCCGTTTCAGGCTCGCGGTAGCGTTCCGGCCTTCGATTCAATCGATATGAGCGACGACGATTCGTATTTCGTTGATGAGGAGCACGAACGATGCGGTATATACTTCTAGTTTTGGCTTTGACGATCAATCTGAGCTAGGGTTTTAATTTTACGTGTGCTTTTTGGAATCGGCTTGTGTTTAGTTTAATTGTGATTCATAATTGCAGGTTAGGATTTTGTATAATTTCCTTACAGGAGCTAGATGACCATAACAAAAACATCGGAGCTCAGTGAGGTATGGTCAATGCTTCATACTTGTATGTTTTCAACGTAATAAGCAATAATGAGTGTGTGGCTATGTATATTGTACAAATATGTATGGTCACTGACTGCTTTTGCTGCTCAAAACTTGTGAGTGTGTTTGTTGATGATTGCTGTTTCTACTTGATTGTTATGTAACATTTAGGGTGGAAATTTTTAGTAGAGATTTGATAGATGCCGTTGCCTGTGCAGTTTGAACGCCGTATTAGATACTAGTTAGAAAAATTGCAAGGATTTGGAACATACTGGCCATTCACACAGGACATATATTACTTCACCATATGCATAGAAAAGGTTGCTTATCATGTGTATTTTATACTAATCTATCAGGGAATTTCTTGCTTTTATTTTATATTTTATGAAGAGGCACGGAGCATTTGCTAAACTGATTGTTGAAACCGTGTTCCCTTTTATTGTATAAGTTTCATAGATGTACATACTACACATTTCATACCTAAGATTTTTAGAATCATCGTCCCTTATATTATCTGATATGCTGTGTAAATGTATTCTTGTTATTCTAGATAATTGTTGTTGTTTTTCATGCATCATTGAAAATAAAGTTGTCATATATTAATGAAAGCTACTCATCTTTAATTTCAAGTTTGAGATAATCACCCTATCTACTCAGTCTGTTTCTACAACAATGTTCATGAAAAGTTTGGTAACATATATTTTCCAGATCATTATATGCCTTCTTATTTATTTTTATTTTTTCAAAAAGTATGAAGATACTGTTTGATGATCATCGTGTCTGATGTTTACTGATCCCGCTTGGTTATTGTCTAAGACTGAGATTTTAGAGGGGAAATTCATAGCAGGGATTTTGTAGATGCAGTTGCCTTGCTTGAGCAAGTAAGATAGTCTTGTTATAGGCAGCTGGAAACTTGGGTAGTAGCATACATATTCTACCCTCAAGGCTTGTTTTGACCTTAAGTTACAGAGATTTTTACTGCTTTTGGCATTGGGTTGGTTTGGGTTACAGAGATTTCTATTCTTTACTTAAAAAATAATTTAGTGCATTAAAGAAAATCTAAGATGTGAACTTTGATTTGTGGGTATGTTTGTCAAGTAATAACTTTTGACATGATAAATCTGTTAAAAGTTGAGTGCATCTGTTTGAGTGATTTTGTTGTATATCTGTTACTGTATTCCATTTCCATTACTACTGTAACGTGTCTCTTTCTGAAATGACTGTGCTCATGTGGTATTGCTGGACCGGATGCGTTTCAACTAATTTGTATTCTAATATGTCCAAGTCGCTTGCACATATTATTTTGTCTTGTAATTTTTTTTTTTTATATCCAAAGACTTGTAGGTAATGTCGTAAGACACCTGTGAGAATATGTCTAAAAGTGCTTATAGTAAACTGACCTGGGATCTAAATTTCGACCATTCAAATATCTAGAATAAGGTTCTAATAGCTTAAAATCGAAGATTGCAAACTTTTGAAATATCAAATGTCAGATAGGATAAGAAGTTTCATCTAACTAATACGACATTTCCACTTGCAGGGCAGAGCATGGGCAGGTGGTGAAATAAATAAAAGCTTGCTTACTCTTGGTTGTGTCATAAATGCTATATTTGAACACTCCGGTCATATTCCATGGGTTGTTATCCAGAGTGCAAGGATAAAATTGAAGATGGTGGCAGCTAACTCAACAGCTTGAAATCTTGCACAAGACGGTGGCAGTTTCAAGATCTAGACAAGAACTTAATTGTCTTTGTTGCAGAGGTAAGATCTAGGCAAGAACCTAATTGTGTTCGTATGCGTTCCAGTTGTTAGAAAAGTGAGATCTAAAACATAGTACTGACATCAGAAAAGTGGTTAGACACCTCAGAATTCAGTTTTCCTAGTCTTCCACGAAGTACTTCGGTGGCATTCAAATATAGAATAAAATGTCAGTATATTCTACCCTACTAAATTTTCGGGGTACTTTTTGAATGCTACCAAAGAACTTTGAGAAAGACTAGGAAAACTGAAATCGAACTGTATGTTCTTGGCGACCTTAAAGGGAATTGGCGGTCAACTTTGGTCATCTAAACTCTGAGGTGTCTAACCACTCTTCTGATGCGAGTACTATGTTTTAGCTTTCACCGTTCGTCTTCTAATTGACTTTGTTTTTGTGATCTAGTTTTTCAAAGGAACTGCTTCAGAAGCTCATGAATTACTTGTGATCTTCCATGTTGTCTTCACAAGCAAGAGGAGACTTGCAAAACAACGCGTGAGGTTCATAGTGCGGTGTTTATTTCATGTCCACAAGTACAGCATCTTGTTTTGAAAAATCTTCGTAATTTTTTTGAGCCGGTTTGAGGTTCCCTATGAAACTAGGCATGAAGCGGAGCCACTATGAAGAACTCTGTTGTAAAGGCAGGAAAGAACTGCGCAACAGCAAGCCCTATTTGTATTTCAACGCGTAATAGTAGGCCCAATAGTTAGGGGACGGCCCAGCAGATGATTTTAATCTTAGAGGCTCGAATGATTGTTGAAGGGTGGCTGAATGAATGGCAAGCAGAAGGCCCAAATATTGGTTAAATGGCCCAACAGAAGGCCCAGTGTTAAAATGTTAATATAACAAGCGGCCCATACTGTAGTGCCCCGCTGTATTAAATTAGGGATTGGCCCTAAAAGAAGGCCCAAATATGTTGTATGGCCCAAGTAATAAAAACCTAAATAATGGAAGGTAAAGCCCAAATGGAGGTCATAATAGTATGGAGAGCCTAACGAAAGCCCATTAATGAACTGAACGGCCCAATCAAAGAATTAATGAACTGAACAGCCCAATAGTAGACCAATATGAAGCCCATTTAGATGAATCGGCCCAACTGAAGGCCCAATACTTTTAAACGTCCCAATAGTGGCCCAACATAAGGCCCATTTTGGTGAGGCGGCCCAACTGAAGGCCCAATAAATTCTGAAAGGCCCAATATTTAACAGCCCAATAGTAGGCCCAATTACTGATTGGACGGCCCGCTAAAGCCCAATATTAACTAAACGGCCCAATATAATAAGGATACGGCCTAAGTAAGGCCCATTTAACTGTAATTGGTCCAATTGAACGCCCAAAAGCCCAAAAATGTGAGCCGCCCAATATTGACCAAACAGTGGCCCCAAAAAGCGCAATGAGGCCCAAAACATCAGACCATTAGTATGGCCCAAAGAAAGGTCCAAACGGTCGCAATGTCCTAGTGTGGTCCAATAGGTCCAGATACCGTCAAAACGGCCCAAACAGTGATTGGACGGCCCAATAAAAGTGTAAGAAGGCCCAAACAGTGTTTCAACGGCCCAAATTTAGGCCCAATATCTCGTTACCTTGCGGCCCGCTTAGCGGGTAGATTACGGCGCATTAAATGTACATAGGGACCAGGTGGCGGCGCGATAAATGACTCAACTTTTTCAGGTGGCGGCGTATTAAATGACTCAACTCTACCAGGTGGCGGCGAATTCAATTACATGACCCACGAGTGGACCAATCAAACTCAGTGCAGGTATGGATCCCCTAGACGCCCATATCGCACGTCAAGAAACGTTTCTTGGTCATGAACGATTTTTCTTTTTCAAAATTAGACGAGCGGTCCATTACCCAATAACTTATGCGCCCCGAAAAAATTATCCCGAATAGTAAATGATAACATTTTATGTTTTAATCTTTCATGCGTACCATATTTTTAGTCATCATTTTGCAGCGACATTTGTTGTATGCCTATTCGGTTTCTAACTTTGGCCTTACAATCACAACTTCAGTTGATAAGGTGGAGGACACAAAATATTTCACATTAACATCTACTCTTCTTTTACCTTTGTCCACAATTCGATCGTCATCAACATCCCACAAGCCTTCTTTGTCAGGAACAAAATTCCTTTCCGGCTTGCTTTTGCCTCCATGAATGTAGAGGGCTGGCCATCTGGCCACAATGTTTCAGAGTATCCAGTAATATCAGTATTCTGGGCCATCCATGATATCCTCAGCAACTTAACAGATCTGTAGAGGTGAAACGATACAGAAAGATTACCAAAAGCACTTGGCAGAAAGACTGACCACTTAAGAGACATAGTTGTTATATTGCTGATTCTCAGTAATAATTAAATCATTTATTAAAAGCAGTGGATGAGTCATTTTCATCAAGCACAGTGCAAATGGCAATGCAGACTTGGTGGTTCATATCAATTCTCTTATCAAACACAGCATATTGGTTTATTGGGGAAAAGAAAGGAATCTATATGTTGACAGGTAAAAGTGAACCCAACATAGATGAAGCAGCTTCCTAGCACCTACATGTTACAGTATTATAAACATATACGCTTGGTTTGATAATCAAGTTTCTCAGCATAGGGACGGTAACAAAAGCTTCACTTTTCACATAAAAAGGAAGACGATGGTTTAAATTTAGAACGCTAAGGAATTCAGGTGATCTTTAAAAGGCATCGACTAGTGTCTCCAGCTTTTGAACATGCCCAAATTCTAGGAAGGAGCGAGTAGACAACCAAAACAAAGGCAAAACGAAAAGACATCAAAGGGGAGTCAAACTAAGTGAAAAAGATATTCAAAATATATACAAACGAAACATGTGGACATTCAAATAAGAGTAAAATATCATAACTGAGAAACAATCTTTCGTATCTGAGGTTTCAGGTCCCCATGTCCATGGAGCTTATGCTATACACGTCCTCGTCCCATCTCGATTTTTCAGGTATTTGAGTTACTTATCAGTTAACAGTCAACTCAAAGAATTTCCCTGACAGTCTCTCCCCTGTTTCCTTTAATTATGGGGTTCTCCCTCAAATTCAGACTTCACACATCACCTCTCACCTCTCCATTTCTCACACCGGAGCCCCACTACATATTTTTCTGGCTCTACTAAAGATGCCAACGGGGATGAAATCATCAACAGCAATGACCATCTCACCTTGAAAAGCTTAAGGTATAGAAATGGAAGTTCCTATACTATCATAAGCCACTTCTCACTATTGAGCAAATCCCTAGGGAAGAATCCATATCTGGTTCAACAAACAGATGACTATACTGAATAACTCGAATAATAATCATTTCAATATCAACAATATCATAGTAGTAACCGAAGCATTCAAAAATGCAAGATCTAATGCATCATAAACAGTCGTCGTTAATTTCTGCACTAAAATTTCGAAAAACAAGATACAAATAGATAGATCGGACTAATATCTATGAACGAAACGAGAATTTTGCAATTGCTAACTGAAAGGAGAAGAAATTGTTACCTGCTCCATCTTCGAGAAACCCTAGAATATCAGAGTCGACCGCCACTGATGAATTGGATAGCCGCCGGACCACAAAGACAACCGCCGGCGTTGAGCTCCGATTCGAACGTCACCGTCGAATCGTCATCAGATCCAGGACTTGGAATTCGAAAAGATCCAAAATCGGATACTCTGGTCTGGTTTCTCTGACCTCTGCAACTTCTATATTAGCTTTATGAGATTAAATTTCGTTTATATGTGGTTTTTGGTGTGGTCTATGAAGCTATTGGGCTGGGCCTGCACTCCAGTTGTGGTGGGCCAGCAGCAGTGCGACTGCGCGGTTCAGGATTTGGGAACACGTGTTTTATCCCCGAGAGCATTTTGCTTTTCTTATTCTTCTGCAGAGTTTAAGAGTGACAATATTGTCAGACCAATGAAAACAAAAAGGTTACATAATTGAGTACTGATTCATGGTAAAATCAAGTGTTGCACGCCCTCCTTTAAATTTTACCAAGTTGGTATAACGTATTAAGCTTAGGGCCTTTACTTTAACCCATAATATTTACAACCTCAAACTGTAAGCCTCTCTAAAATGTGGTACTTTCTACACTTCACAGGAAAGGAATCAGAACTAGAAACCATACTGCCCAACATTGGACGAATCATCTTCACATATTTTCTTTTTCCCAAATACAAGAATGTGGCGTGTCAATGCAATATGCACATTATATCACAGTTCGGACTAGTAAAAGGAAACACATACAGCAACATTTGACAGGGAGTTGAGACTAGATGTCAAGGCAAGGCTAGCTGAGTTGAGACTTGAGAAACTATCTCACAGTTTTCTCCAAAAAATACAAAGCTCTCCTCAATCAAAGAAAGATAAAGGAGATAGGGTACGGGTGGATAGCCAGTCACAATGTTTGGAGCGGCAGAAAACATTGGATGCCTATAACAATAAGAGAAAGAAAAGAAGGAATTCTGAGATCGTGTGCCCATACCCTTCATTCGTACAGAATATAAACACTCACCTACCCTCAGGATAGGAACTCTAAACATGAATTGAAGTAAAGTCTCATCAACAAGATCTCAACACCCAACTGGCATGTCGACAAGTACACAATTCATGCAATACAGTCAGTTGTAGCCAACAAATAACATAAAGCAGTACGCTCGAAGATACAGTGATCCTCATGAAGAAGAAATAAAAAAAACAAACAAAAAAAACAGATTGCCTCCTGAAGGAAAACAAAAGAATGACAAGATAAAGAAATATATGAACTGAACTAGCCATTTCTTTTGTGGTTCTCTTTATGTTGCAATACAGCAAGCCAACATAATAATAAACTCAAACTATCCAGAGGAACAAAAATGTAGGATTTACACTGAAGGAAACAATTGTTACCAACTGAGATACAACAGTCATGAAGCATCTTGAATCATTTACAACGGAGCAGAAAATGTTGCATCTAAACTGTACTCTGCCAACAGATTACTTAACATGATCCAAAATGTGTATTTACCTGAATGTTTTACAGCCGTGTATCTGCTACGAAGTTAGAAACATTTTTCTTTGTGAGTGACCCCATGAAAGTGGCTGCTATGTCTTTAACTTTTGCCGAAACCTGTGACAGTATGTAGCCGTGATGTTATTCCAAACTAAATACCCCGTTAGCAATACAGGTAATACATTAAGAAATGAGAAGCTCTAGATAATCAAGAAACACTATAGATTGACAGTTTAAATCAAAAGCTGTAAGCGACAAACAAAGTTGATTATGTTAACAATCATGAATTCCGAAAAAGGACACCAAGTACAATTATAATCGCCCTATCCGTCACTGGAATTACACTCATCTAAAAAGGCCTGAACACTAGAAACTTGAACTGAACATTAAAACTTTAAACTCCCACCTACTTGCTATTAAAAGGGTATATCAAGCAATAAAGCTCATGCAAATCTCCAATTCTTTTCACCCAGTTTGACAATTTAACAATTAATAACTTGGTTAAGAAGTAAAACAATGTAAACTACCAGATCCTCTTCTATGCCTAGCCAATAGATATTCAGCACAACAGTAGAAGTATGCAACAGTCTTCTTAACATATGCAGCAGCAAGAAGACTACTAGACAAAAAGTACATAAAACGTAGGCAATATACGGTGTAGTCCCATTAATAGTGACAAACTCAATGTAAACCGCCAATAATAATACAAACTAGCACCAATACTTTGAAGAAGAAAAAACAGCAAAAGAAATATAAAAAATAACATCATAATTACCATATAAAAGCAGAAGAAAGTGATACACCCCTCCTTCCCTCCCAGTTCTCTACCAAGTTATAAGTTTTTCTAACTGTCAAACAAAGGAAGTGTACCATTTATTGATTTGTACATCCAGAATGACCCAATGTAATTTGCAGAACCACAAAATAGAAACATTAAAAGTAAAGAACACCAGCTTCAAGTGACTAAAAGACTTCACAATTCTTCGATAATCAGTCACCTTGATGAAAAGCTAAAGATATACAACAAAAACATAGAGGTTGAAACTCTGAAGTAATTAGATTCAGGCTGCTATGTAACACAGTGGGAGGTCTTTCAGATGCATGAACTTGAGAAGAGACTCTTTTTGTCTGGAACCTGATCATGCGCTCATCATAACTGAGGATCCTATAGGACTTGACAATCATCATGAACTACCAGAAGGGGATAACTCAATAAGTTTTTCAGGAGGCTCTATTTTGCATTGTCCTATAGATCTATGTTTACTAGAAGCTTGCACAAATCAGAACATATCAAAAATGGAGAATGGAAAACAACTGGAATTAAGCATATTACTAGAGAAGGTAACATTACATTAGTATAATGCAACAGACAAGCAGGGTGAAAGTACTGAACTATGCATAGCAAATCAAAATCATGAAAATCAAGTCATTGCAAAAATGATTCCTCTTATGTATTAAAAAATTATTGCATAAATTAATTTCTATCTATTTGATATTGGGTGTAATTACATCAGTTAAGACACAAGTGTACTAACCAAGAAAGAAACATGGGCATACACTTGGAAGCAAATGTTCTTGGGATACATTTGTCAGGAAAAATTACAATATACAGAGTCCTGTCGAGCCTCCGCAAGTTCTCAACACTGCTTTCCAAGAACTTGAGGTTTTGTACACCAAATAACTCCAACTTGGAAGCATGCTATGAAGTGATGCCACTAGTTGATTCACCACCCTCCAGCTGAACACAATTTCCAAACAGAGAATTATGAGTCCAAGTTAAGCAATATATAAACTGTTTATTCCTTTATGATTGATGAAAGAGATGATTTACGTTCATATTAATCATGGTAGAGGCAGTATACATTCAAATATAACAAAAATTCCTCATAAACATAATTTTTAATCAGGGCAAAGTGGACATTATATATTTAGGGCAGAAGGACATGAGCCACGGTAGCCACAGATCATACATGTGAAACTTACAAGAATATTTAATCAGGGCAACGTGAACATTATGCCGGTCTCCAACAATTAACAGCTGAAATATCAGGCCTACATGGCAAGATCTGAGAAGCACTATGACCTGGATAAAATACAGTAGAAAGTTACTTATGACTGAAGGGAAACACAGCTCCAAAATAAACTAATAAACTTTCAAAGTTCAAGTTTCTCAAATCACCTGATATTGGAGCTCCAGGTACATTATTAGGAGCAGGACGCTGAAAACTCATATTATTTGCTGGTGGCCTCTCGACTGGTGGGCGAAAATAACCTGTCACGGCAGAATATCAGAAGAAATGATTAGATTTATGCATCAGATTAGAACAGACCATAGCCAAAAGCACTAAGAAAGTAATGAAAGCATCGTTCATACACATAATAAAACTTGCTGACATATTCAAGGATGTATGAGAACAAAATCTTTCTAGTAAGAATACTGATGGAAATTGACTTTTTTACACCAGACAACGCAGGAGATTACTTGATTAATAGCTTAGTCACCAGGATCAGATCTGCGTACCTTCATGGCCAAATGGTGGTCCTGGGTGTGGAGGCCTCCCACCATTTATCCAGACACCCCGCTGTTCATCGGCAACAAATCGTCTCTGATTATCAGGACCAGGTGGCAAAGGGTATGGGGGTCGGTATGGATGCTGGGGATGTTGCTGAACTGGGGGCTTGGCATAGGAAAAGTGACTTGATGGATTTTGTGGGGGTCCTGGAGGTAAAGGTCTAGGAGCAAAAGCTGTGTTACCTTGTTGAAATTGTTGGTTTGGTTGAGAGACTTGTGTACTTATGAAAATGTCACCATGTCCATGCTCTACTTGCCTAGCTGAACTATATCCAGAAGGTTCTCGAGGACCACATACTCCTGCTGGGGCAAAGCAAGCTTGCTGCTGTGAAAACATTTCAGTTTTCATGGAAGAATCAATAGCACCCCCGTGAGAAGCATTTCCAGGCATTTGGACTAGCTGGTTGCCCTGTATGGAGGACAAATATGTTAGAAATACAAGCATTATACCAATGATACAGATGAGAAAATAGCCAGAAGTCTTACACTAGTGCTGCAGTATTCATGAGGTACAGAAGGTTGATACGCCAACTGTGGTGAAGAATGCATTGAAGTTTGAGGCGGCAGCATCTGTTGGGCTACTAATGAAGGCTGGGTTGGTCTAGATGACTGGGGAATCAACAAATGTTGAGGACCTGATAGTGGTAGAGGAAGTGGAGGCTGTGAGGGGGGAGGCGGTGGTGGCGGCGGTGGTGATGGAGACAGTGGGGGTGGTGGTGGTGGTGGTGGTGAGGGAGGCAAAGGAGGGGGTGGAGGAGGAGAATCAAGAGGCAAAGGTGGGGAATCCTCTGGAAGTGGGGGCAAGTCAGTGCAAGCATTTGAAGCTGGTTCCATGATCCTATGTGGCCCTTGCTGTGGTGGATCCATTTCAAAAGAACCATTCATAAACGACGGTCTTTCATCCTTCGGATGTCCAGAAACATCTTCCATTTCCAGCTCACCATCCACATCCTCTAAGATGCAATGCCGCCTATCATTTGGAGTAACAGCACATGTTTCTGACTCCCCAGACGCATGGGTAGTTTCTACCGGTGATGGATGACTAGCCTCCTTGTATGAACAGTTTGGAACTTCTTCTTCTTCTTCCTCATCATCATCTTCAAATGCATGAGAAGATAGAAATCCAGGCAACTGAAATGTCGCATTGCTGACACAAGCAAAAGAAAAAATGTATCAGAAAGAACACACAAGAAAAGATGCGACACATAAACATACTCACAGAACCACTTGATCAATTTTTACCTCGATTTATATACAAGCGGACCCAGTAATTGATAAAATTGGTCTCAACCAGTAATTCGTTCACGTACTGAGCTTTCACTACTTGTATCTTAGAACTTATTTTCTCTTCTCACACATGTCATTATACTATCTCGATGTTTAAAGAATAATTATTTGGAAAGAAAATTATTGTACTTGAGTACCGAAAGAAGAAAAATTCAAACAAATAACTTTATGTTAAGAAAACCTTGAATTTCATGCAGAAAATACTACATTTAAAGTTAAATTTCTAAGATTGCAGCAAAATTATTTTGATTTACTCTCCATATTGTTTGATATCCATCTAATAATTTTACTGTCCCTAACACGGTCCAAAAATATCAATAATGTATTAGACCTAGAATCCATAACAGCTAATGCCAATTGGTAAAGCATCATATTCTTGTCCTTTTAAGACCAAAAGACCCTATTGAAAATGAAATGAAACAGCTCAATAAGTCAAATACCTGCCATACTCATCCACAAACATTCCTTCCATTTCTCTAATTGGATCATCAATGGCACGCTCTGATCGAGATGGACGTCTAAGGGAGAAACCAGCAGTTGTATCATCATTTGAGACTCCAATATCATCCATGTACCGACGAAGAACACCTTGTGGAAAAATTTTCCTCTCAAGCCAGAGCCGTAAAACCTGGATAGAAGGAAAGTTTTGTTATCTTGTAGATGAAACTGCTCCCATGGAATTATATGAATAAAATTAAATTACCTTATGACACTGACGACGATTCTCACGAGCACCAGAACCAGATGGAGCAGCAGCACCTAGAAGCCGCGGCAACGCTGCTTGAACAGTTGGAACATATGAAGCTCCCGCAATACCTGAATGTAGATAAAAAATAACTCCCAATATTAAGTATCTCATACACAAATAGAATAATCTGTACTCAAAATCAAGAGAGAAAGAGGGACAGATAAGTTTGAAATTTTATAACTGAAAGGAGTGTCTTCAATCATATACCTTTTTGAGTATGTGAGATTTGTGTAATGGAGTCCACCAGAAAGAACAGGTCAACCTTACGATGAAAACTTGGCTCACTTTCCAGCTTTCGGATAAGCAGTTCCACAACCTGCACAAACGGTAGTATTAACCAATCACCTAACTTCAGTGGAACATGGTAAGCGATTTGGCGATGGCCAAAAAGAGAATTGAAGTGCAAACCTGAAAACACTAATAACCAAATGTCTAACTGGAGAACACATGACGTAATGTACTAAGTACAATTTAAAGGTTCCTACTCTCATTTAAAATAATTGTAGGAGAACTAGAGTTAGAGTGGAGAATGGTTCTATTGAACCTACCTCATTAGCAATACCATACTTGGCACAATCAAGGGCACAGCGAGTTGCGCGACTAATACTTTCCTTGGTCCTTGACAAAGTTTCTATCATCCCTTCAAAAGCATCACGGGCAACAGCTGCCTCGGTACCGCCACTCAGTGATCCTACTGCTGTCTGATGCCCAGAACTAACTCTTCTTTCTGAAAGGTCCTCAATGTCTACTTGATTTTGTAATGCAGAAGGGCGACTATGAGAAGAAGGAGAAACTATGTTTGTGGTTTGTATAGATCCTGGAACATCTGCCTGCAATGCACTGTTACTCATGGGATAAAGACCATGAGCTGCCAAAGGACTGGGGCATGTTCCATCTGTGCTAGACAAAAAAGCAGAACTGGAAAAATCAAAGATGTAGTTGTGTGACTGCGTTTGTTTCCTTTTTGCTTGTGCAACTGCAATTAGATGCTTCAAAGATGAAGAAGATTCCACAGTCTTAGAATCAACCAATAAGGCAGTTTTATCTTCTTTTCCAACTTCCATTCTGTCATGAAGAAAAAACCTAAAATTAAAATGAGAAAAAAATTATACTACGCACACAACAGAAAATCAAATGCATGCATACCTTTCTGTGGGTAACAAATTGTACTCTGTTGTATTTTCCTGTAAAATAGTAGAGTCAATGGTCCGGGAGATGGGTCGTGCCGTAGGTTTAGGTTTTTGAGAGGAAACCGAACTATTAGAAACTGTTCTTGAACTGTTGACTGATACAGCCTGAGCCTTTTTCTGAATTGCAGAATTGGAGCCTTTAACTGGGGCTTTAGTTGCTTTTTGCTGTTCTACTGCAGGTTTAGTAGCAGAAGCCAACATAGGAGACATCTTAGGAGAAGTCAAGGTTGGTTTTAACTCTTTGGACAACTGCTGGTCGGATTCTAATTTTGCTGGACTGTGGTAGATGTGCACCGACTTTTCAAGCCTCATTTCATCAGTTTGAGTTTGCTTCTGAGACCTCTTCTCGTCTACTACAGGTTTGCCAGGGGACAAAGACCCAGTCTTTAGCTGGGAAGATGATTCCTTTGTACTGCTACCATGAACTTGAGTAGAATGCTTTGTACTGTGTAGAGCAATATCAGAACCCTCAATATTTTTATCAGTGCTCTTTGTACCATCTGAAATATTTGAAGGCGCTTTAACATTCCGGGAAGAGCCTCCATGAACAGGGGTTTTGGGTTTTTCTTCCTCCTCCTCATCATCATAAAGGCATACAGCTCTACGCTTTCTCTGTGTCTGAGGTGCTGAAACTTTGACATCACTAGACCGAGCTATATTATTCTTCTGAACAGGAGCCTTTTCCATTTTATCATCAGAAACCAAAGTGTCAGTCTCAGACATAGCCTCCGTCGCTCGACGACGACGCTTTGCTAGGGGTAGAACAGCTTCATCACCAGAAGCATTGACATTTTGGGATTTGGATACCAGATTGTTCTCTGATTTAACACGTGAAGTAGACACTTTCGAATCCAATTTTTTAACCGTCTTCTGATTAGCAACATTAGTACTAGGAGGGCTTTTTGAGAATGAACCCCGTCGAGTATTTTCCCCTGCATCTACATGCTTCGACTTTTTGGACAGATGTGAAATATCATTTGATCCCAAATCAGGCTTTCCACGCCCAACATGAGCATTCTTTGGTCTTCCTGAAAGTCTATCTCTGGTCTGGGCTTCAAGATCATCCACAGAGTTCTTTGCCTCTTCGACATTGACATACTTTTTGGCTTTAAGCAGGTCTTTTGACCTTTTCCCATCCCCAATTCCAGTTTCAGGTTTAAGCGAATCTGGGGATAACTTTCTTTTATTGCTACCAGAGACAGTTTTGCCTGTTGTTCCATCTCTCAACCGGTCACGAGATTGTGGGCGATCAACGCAACCAATAGAACCATCTTCCTTCAATGACGTTAAAGAGCTGCCCTTGTGTACTTCAACCGTACCATCACTTCTCTTCTTTGAACCACTACTCTTGGTCATCTTGTGACCATTTACTAATGACCTCTGTCCCTCACCATGTTTCTTGGAGTGAATATCATCATCTTCATGCTTAAGATCAGAAACTTCTGTCTTCAAATGAGAAGAATTGGACGTCTTTGGTACCTTGGGGTGAACAACTGAAGACATTTTATTCTTTTCCTCAGAAGAAAAGACAGGAGATGAACTCTCCTTTGCTCCACAAGAGGTAGATGGGTCTACGTCTTCAGTATCATTTTCACCTCGTAACTGTGAACAACGCTCCAACTTAGAGCCGAAATCACTTGCGCATTCTTCCTTAACTGTTTCTCCACCAGAACCAACTATACCCTTATCATCTTTTATCTCAACATTAACCCCATTATCCTCAACCCCATCAACAGACAGAGCATCACATCCATGGTCTGATCTATCAGTATCAACCCTCAAATCATTTGAGTTCTTTTTCTGCAACTCATCAAATGCTTCACATATTTCCTTCACCGCTTGGGAAAAATACTTTGATTTGCCTTGACAGCGAGCTGATATTTTACTTTTTGAATCACTAGTGAATGCCTGAATATCTACAGGTGCAACAAAAGCTCTGTGGAGTTGGTAAAAAACGAGGAAACAGAGCATCAGTAGCAGTCAATCTGACCAAAGGACAAATATAAAATGGATTTTCAAAAAGAAAATTGAAAGTATAGGAAAACAAAGCACAAAACCACAAATTACACAGTAAACGCTTTACGCCATTACACAAAATCTACACGCAATCCTACTTCAAGCACAAAATATCAGTAGCAATTATGCTATAAACAATTAATGTTGCTTAATATTTGTATCAGAAACATACTTTTTCTAAAGAGGACAGATTACTATAACCATAAACCACAACATTATACATAGAGACTCAACAAATTAAAGGCCGTATGGTAGCCCCTACCCAAATAATACCACTCCAGATGATCAGCAATCGCAGAGCCAAATAGACGCCCTAAAAATAATTCAAACACACAATACCCCAGGTTCAACTTTGTGACATCTTTCTTCAGAAAACACAGAACCACCAGGCCCAACCCAAAAAAGAAGAAGCAGAAAAGCAAAGCAACACCTCTCCAGCCTAAGGGCACTTTCAAGTGAACTATCCTACAATTTTTTCCCAAATAAGAAACCCGAAATCCATCAGAGCAAAATGAACAAAAAGTTACTATCCGAATATTTCTACATTCCTGTATGATTCTGAGTGACTTGAGCTTTTCTATTTTAGACATTTCATGAGAATTTATATTCAATTATAATTAAAAACTAGCCTCTAAATACCACATTCAAAACATACAGACCTCTTTAACACTATCCCCAATCTACCATTTGAAGATAATACCTTACAACAATTTATGGGTAAAGCCTCAGCTGCAAAGTTTCCGAGATATCTGCTCTAAG
Organism: Fragaria x ananassa; assembly: GCA_034370585.1. Classification (NCBI taxonomy): domain Eukaryota; kingdom Viridiplantae; phylum Streptophyta; class Magnoliopsida; order Rosales; family Rosaceae; genus Fragaria; species Fragaria x ananassa. The sequence continues at coordinate 29,026,052 of CP139761.1, read as the reverse complement.
TTATTTGATACTACTAAAGTCTTCTGTTTTGTCAAGAAATACATGTACAGCAGGTAGTTGAAACTAAATGTACACATGTGACTAAAATTCGATATACTCACATCTCTTCTGTTCCAAAGAATTGCACAAAATACTTCTTAGGATCAGGGACTTTCTGCCAATCTTCAGGCTTGCTGATCTGAAAATTCAAATCACAGAATAACTACTTCAAATACCAATCACAAGAGCGGCACAAACTAAAAAAATTCACCACCCATCCTGTTCTAAACAAATAACCAACACTCCAAAACGTGTCAAACTACGAAAAGTTTGGATACTTGCATGAACATCTTAAACATAATATACTCTAAACTATAAAATAGTTTATGCAACAAATGACCAATTACTTGATTAAAAGGAAAACACAACCTGCCTATAGATTTGCCTCGAACAGGATAGGTATCCAATTCAATGATTTCAGTACAAGATATCCGAACTGAGCGAAACAAACAAGCTTCATTATGTTAACTAAACTAATGCCAGCACAACACAACTCAACCAATTCGGTAATCATCAGGTTCTTAGTAGCCAAAGTATGAGCACAAATATGAACAAGCAACTCAAAAGGCAAAGCAGAATCCGAATAGGAAAGCAAAGCGAAAGAGGATCAAATTGAGAGGTTACCTTGGCGGGCCAGAAGGGGTGACCCTTGACCTTGGCGAGGACAAGATCGCCGAGGCTCAACTGCGCCTTGTTCTTAGCCTTGTCCGCTCCGCGTCTACGCGACGGAGCCATGGCGTGGGCGCCGCAATCTTAGAAAGCAAGACGAAAAACCCTAATTGAAATTGAATCGCAGAAGCAAGGCACGGACGGGAATCCCCCGACGGAATTGGAATCTCAGGCAGGCGGCGGCGGCTGACGGCCGATGGAAGTTCCGGCGCCGGAGCTAACTAGGTCACCGGAGGAGAGACGAGTGCATTCAGAATCGTCGAGTGTGTGACAGAGAGAGAGAGATTGAGGCGGTCGAAGAGCGAAGAGCGAGAGAGAGAGGTGTAGATTTTGTGAAAAAAGAGAAGAAAAGAAAAGGGAGGGCTTGGGAACCAATAGGAATACCACTGGGACATATCTGTCATTTTCGCCCTTCTATCTCTCTTTATATATTTTGTTTTCTTTTTTTTTTTGTTCTAATTTCCTAAAGGAGAGTCCAAGTACGAGTCATGGTTCTACGTGGTGTCGGTGTATATACACATACATAATTCCTTTTAGTTTTTATTTCTAAACACTCACACACACACTGATAGACTTGTAAAGAAATAACTAAAAATGTCAAAGCAAAAATTACAAAGATACACACAAGATCTAACGTCATTATTACCAAGAGACTGCACTTCTCTATTTTATAAGGAGTATGCAAGCTAAAAATTAGCAGAATTGGACTCACAAAAGAGCAGAACATACTACGCGCCTTCTCTCTTTAGCCGGTTCTGAGCTTTCTTCCATATTGGTCAGTTTTTCCCTTCGATTTCCCCCGATTTCTTGTGCTTTCCGGCTAGTCCTGGTGGCGACGCCGGCCTTTACCTTCTCCGCCCTTCCATCTGGAAGCGGCGGAGCCCTGAATTTACCTTTGTTGCAACGAAAACGCCCTAAATCTGGAAATGACATTTCGTCAGATCTGCTTGCTCTGAACATGGAGGATATGGACTCGACTTGTTTCCAGCCCCCTCAGGTTAAGAGTGCTCCTAGTTACGCTTCCTTCCTTCAGAATCCAATCACTGGATCTGGTTCCTCCATGCTTGAGGATTTTGAGATTTCTGATGCTGACTGTTCGTACACACAAGGGAAACATGGTCTGAACGTCAGCTTCTCTGAGAAGGTGCATACTAAGCTAGATTTTGGACTACGATGCTCTGTTGTCGTGAAGCTCATGGGTAAGCCAAATTCCTCTAATACCTTCGATTTCATTTTGAAAGGGTTACGACGTAAGTGGCAAACTAAGAGTGGGTGGCGGCTGATAGATTTACCTAATGATTACTTCTTGGTTAAGTTTAACCTAGAGGAGGATATGAATGATATTCTTTGTGGTGGTCCTTGGATTATTGCTGGCCAAACTCTAACTGTGCGTAAATGGAATCCTGGCTTTGATCCTATGACTGATGTAATTGGCAAAATGGCTGTCTGGGTTCGTATTTGTGGCTTGCCTGTGAAGTATTTTCGGGACTTTGCTGTGGAGAAAATAGGTAAGATTCTAGGTGAGGTAGTCAGAGTTGATCCAGTCACTATTGGTCAAGCGAGAGGCAAGTTTGCTAGGCTTTGTGTGGAAGTTGATTTGAGCAAGCCTCTACGGCCTTTTGTTGAAGTTGAGTCTGTAGCTTATAATGTTGTTTATGAGGGCATCTCTATGATTTGTTTTGAGTGTGGCTGTTATGGTCATTCTAAGGATAAGTGCCCAACTGTTATCATTAGTCCTCCTGCTGTTCCTGAACCTTGTGATGCTAAGGGGCCTTCTCCTGCTGATGAGAGTACTATGAACTCTGAAATGGTGCATGAATTGGACTCCTCTGAGACTCCTTCAGTCTTGAAAGAAGACATGGGTCCCTGGATGCTGATGAATTATAGGAACAAGAAGAAAGCTGCAAAGCCTGGGAGTAATGCTAAAAGTCCTGTGAAGGGTTCCATGTTTTCTGTTCTCCAAAACGAGGATGCTGGTGCTTCTGATGAGGTGATGACCAATGCTGACAATCATGACCATGTCCCTACAATTGTCAAACTATGGTCTAGCTTCCAGAATAAAGCAAAGAGTGTTCAGGCCCCTTCTAGCTCGAAATCCTCTCATTTGGTTTCTGAAATTGGTAAATCCTCCCAAGTGAAGAACTCTCTGGCTACTGATAAAACTGAAGTGAGGCTGCCTCTTAGTGACCTATCGAATACACATGTTGGGAATCCCTCTAAGCCTACTAACAAGTACCAGAGGAAACTGAAGAGTGGTCTGCCTTCTACTAAGTCTGTATCTACTGTTTCTAAAAAGTTGTCTTTTGAGAATGTGGATAATGTGCTTAGTAAGGGAGCTGCTGGTATCTTCGGGCACTGCCCTCCTGAGGAGACTGCTGTGCTGATCCCTACTCAGTCTGCTAGTGATAATAACACTGGTTGTTTTGTTGATCATATTTTTGCTGAAAATTGCAATCTGACAGGTAATGATAACCTTTCTTCTTCTCATGAAGAAGAAATGGTTCATGAATAATCAAGGATTTTTCCTTCACTTCCCCCCTGTTTTTATGGATCACATCCTCTTTTGGAATGCTAGGGGAGCTGGTAGTGACAAGTTTAGGTCTGCTGTCCATGACCTAGTTAAAATGAATTCTGTGGATATTCTGATTATTTGTGAGCCGAAAGTTCAGTTCAAGAGTGCTAAAAACTGCTTACTCTCTCTTGGTTTTACTGACTATGAAGTTAGAGAAGCTGCTGGGTTTTCTGGTGGCATCTGGTTATTGTGGAATAAAAATAGAGTGACTGTTGATTTTGTTGATGCTAATTTTCAGTCCATCTCTGTGAAAGTTTCTTGGAATAACTCTACTCCTTGGCTGCTAACTGGTGTGTATGCTAGTCCCTGCAACACTTCAAGAAGTAATCTATGGAGCTACCTTGACTCAGTGTATTTGAAAACTGGTCTTCCTCGGATGTTGGTGGGAGATTTTAATGAATTGTTATCCTTTGCTGATAAGATTGGGGGTTCTAAACATTTTCGTTTTGGAGGAATGAAGGATTGAGTTTGTAGAAATGGCCTGGTGGACCTGGGATACCAAGGTGCTGATTATACTTGGTCTAATAATTCTGTGAAGGAAAGGCTTGACAGAGGTTTCAGTGATAGTGACTGGAGGATCATGTTCCCTGATGCTTGTGTTTCTCACTTAGCTAGAATGAAGTCTGATCATTGCCCCATTTTGGTCAAACTCCATCCTAGCTCTAGAGGTCCAAGGAAAAACTCTCCTTTCAGATTCCAAGCAATGTGGCTTAATCATGAGCAATACTTAGACATGGTTTCTAATTCTTGGAACAGTAGCTCTGGAGATTTACTTTACAAGGCTGATAACTTGGCTAGGGCTCTTGTTGAATGGAATAGAGAGGTCTTTGGAAATATTTTCAAACAGAAAAGAACCCTTAATGCTAGAATTTGTGGCATTCAGAGAGGTTTGGGTAAGGGGCCAAATAGTTTTCTGCAGGATTTGGAGAAGAAGCTGATTGCTGACTATGAGAAGATTAGGGATGCTGAGGCGCTTTTTTGGAAACAAAAATCAAGGGATAAATGGCTTTGTGATGGGGACAGAAATACAAAATTTTTCCATCTCACTACTATAGTGAGGAGGAGAAGGAATAAAGTTGATGGTCTGTATGATGATGCTGGTACCTGGACTAGTGATCCGAGGAAGATGCAGCAAATTGCTGTTAATTTCTTCCAGAGTTTATTCACTGCTGATTCCATCAGGGAGGCCAGGGTTGCTATTCCACCTCTCTTCCCTGAAACTCATGTTGCTGATTTATTGGGGCTTGATAGGGCTGTTTCCAGTTCTGATATTCATGGTGCTTTTTTCAAGATTGGAAAACTAAAAGCCCCTGGTTTTGATGGTTTTCCTGCCTTGTTCTACCAACAACACTGGGATCTATGTGCTCCTGAAATTATTAGTATTGTCTCCAAAGCCTTCTCTTCTGGTACCATCCCCCCAGGTTTAAATCATACTCTCATTACCCTTGTCCCTAAAATTTCAGCTCCTCAGCATATGCATTTGTTCAGACCTATCAGTCTCTGTTGCACTATTTACAAGATCATCTCCAAGATAATTGTGGATAGGGTTAGACCTTTGATGAGGAAATGGATCAGTCCTAATCAGGTGAGCTTTGTTCCTGGGAGACAAATTGCTGATAATATCATGATTGCTCAGGAAATTTTGCATAAGTGCAAAAATTCTAAAGGCAATAAGGGTTTTATGGCCTGGAAGGTGGACCTTTCTAAAGCTTATGATAAGCTCAACTGGAGCTTCATTGAACAGGTGCTTCATGAGGTTAGAATTCCTACTAATCTTGTGAAATTAATTATGAGCTGTGTTTCTACTGCTAGCTTTCAAATTATTGTCAATGGTGAGTTGTCTGACTCCTTCACTGGCAGTAGAGGAATTAGACAAGGTGATCCTCTTTTCACCATACCTGTTTGTGTTATGCATGGAGAAACTTTCTCACTGTATTCAAGCTGCTGTGGAATTAGGTCACTGGAAGCCTATTCGATCCTCCCAGTCTGGTCCTTTTATTTCCCACCTGTTTTTTGCCGATGACTTAATTCTTTTCTCTGAAGCTAGTGTTCACCAGATCTCCATTATGAAGAAAGTGATGGACCTGTTTTGTAGTCTCTCTGGTCAAGCTGTGAGCTTTGAGAAGTCCATGATCTACTGTTCTCCTAATGTTAACTCCAGTCTTGCTCAAAGGATTAGTGAGATTTGTGGTTCTCCTCTTACTGCTGATCTGGGAGTCTATCTTGGTATGCCCCTTATTCATTCAAGAGTTAATGCTTCTACTTATGCTGGCCTAGTTGATAAAGTTCAATCTAGACTTGCCAGCTGGAAAAGTAAGACCCTCAATATGGCCGGCAGGCTTACTCTAATACAATCTGTCACCTCTTCCATTCCTGTCTATGCTATGCAAACTGCTAAACTTCCTGTTAGCATTTGTGATAGTTTAGATAAGTTGAATAGAGACTTTTTATGGGGTGATACTGCTCAGAAAAAGAAAGTTCATCTTTCAAATTGGGATTTAGTCTCCAGGTCTAAACGTTTTGGTGGTCTTGGTATCAAGAAGACTGTGGATATGAACAAAGCCATGCTTGTTAAGGTTAGTTGGAGAATGACTCAGCAGGATCCTGGCCTTTGGAATGATATCTTTCAGAAGAAGTATCTCCATTCCTCTTCTTTTCTTCACAAGGACTATAAGAAACCTATTAGATGTTCTAGTACTTGGTCTGGTATAGTCTATGGTGCTTCTCTGTTGAAGAAGGGGATTAAATGGAGAATTGGTAATGGTTGCTCTTCTAAGTTCTGGACTGATAATTGGTCTCCCTGTGGTGTCCTTCTTAACTTGGCTACTAATCATGAGTCTGTGGACTTAAATGCTACTGTGAGTGATTTCTGGATTGAACATGAGTGGAATTTGGAGCGTCTCCTGGCTCTCCTCCCTGCGGAAGTGGTGCATACTATCTCTTCCATTCCTATTTCTATATGTGATTCTCAGGATAAAATGATTTGGGGTGGCACTTCCTCTGGGAAGTTTTCTGTCAAATCTGCCTATGACCTGATTTGTGAGGAATCTGATTTTCAAGATTCTAGTTGGATAAAGAATTGGTCCTTAAAAATCCCCCCTAAGCTGAAAATTTTCTTGTGGACTTTTGTCTCAAGTAAATTGCTCACTAATGTTCAGAGGTTCAGAAGAAGGCTTACTGGTGACTCTTCCTGTCACTATTGCAAGGGTGTTCCTGAATCCATGTTACATCTCTTTCGTGATTGTCCTAAAGCTAAAGTTGTTTGGAACTCTTTCAACATCCCCTCTAATATGCTGACCACTTTTAATCTTGGTTGGGACAGTTGGATTTCTGCTAATCTCCTGCAAAGGAATTGCCATTTTAACAATATGAGCTGGAACATTTTCTTTGTGTTTTGTTGCTGGTTCATTTGGAAGTGGAGGTGTAGGCGTGCCTTTGATGGGAATTTCCAGTTTCCTTTTAGGCCTGCTGATGTTATTTGTGATTATGCAGCTGGTTGGTTTAAAGCTGTTTCTAAGCCTGGTGTCTCTGTGTCTAATCATGTGGAGCGCCTGGCTTGGATCAAGCCTGCTCATGGTAGGTTCAAGCTGAATGTGGATGGATCTAGGTCTAGAAATGGTAATATTGGAGCTGGTGGGGTTATCAGAGATCACAGTGGCAGTTGGTCTGAGGGCTTTATGATCAACATTGGTACTGGCGAGGTGTTACAAGCTGAGGCCTGGGGATTATTCTATGGTCTCCAGCTTGCTTTAAGCATGCAAATATCTAATTTGGATGTGGAATCAGACTCTGCTGTGCTTGTTAACCTTCTGCAGAATCATAATATGGACCTTCATCCTCTTGGTACTATTGTGCTTAACTGCAGATCTATGTTGCAGCAATTTAACTCAGCTCAGGTCAGTCATATTCATAGGGAGCGCAACTCTGTTGCTGATCTCCTTGCCAAGAATAGTACTTCCAATACTCACGGCATCTGCTATCTTCATGCTCCTCCTGCCTTCACTACTGAAGCTATCCTTGATGACATTGTCGGCACTGTTAGATGCAGGAGTGTTAGGGATAGTGATGTTAGCTAGTTGGCTGTAGGTTTTCCTTTCTCTTTTGCTCTCGGCTTTTTGCCTCATTTGTACCAAAAAAAAAAAAAAAAAAAAAAAAAAGAGCAGAACATACTGAATTTCCGAAATGATGGATTCGGTCGAAAGAAATCATGTTAAATTCAAAGATGTAGATTAGGACAGATTAAAAAACCAAACTTCAAAAGAGCTATGTCCTCACTGAGACCTAAATCTCTGAAGCTAGTTTGAACTCTTATCCTTTTCTTTGCTTTCTTTGCCTTCTTTGCCAACAGCATCAGTGACCAGAGCCATTGGTCTTTCATCAATCACTTCATCAATTATTCCAAACTCCTTCGCCTCTTCTGGGGTCATGAAGTAATCCCTATCCATATTCTTCTCAATTATCTCTTTTGACTGCCCTGTATGCTTCGAATACAATGCATTGAGTGAATCCCACACACGGACAATCTGCTTTGTGTGAATCGTCATATCTTTTGCTTGTCCACTGTACCCACCTGAAGGTTGATGAATCATAACCGTCGCATTGGGTAGTGACCGCCTCTCACCCTTGGCACCCGCAGCTAAGAGAAGTGAAGCCATTGATGCAGCTTGGCCCAAACAAATTGTATTGATTGGTGACCGTATGTACTGCATAGTATCATAAATTGCAAGACCTGTGTACACCAAAAAAAACTAGACATCACAACCACGAATAGGGTTGTGTCATGCATTCATGCAATGTTTCACCCCACTCAAAGGTATCTTTTAATAGTTTCGGAAAGAAGAGAAAGGAGAACTAAACTTGTAGGTGTACATTACAGGTACTTCCAACTCTAACCCTTATCAATCTAGCACCAACAACTCCTTACTAAACTAGATTTGTGTGTGTGTGTGTGTGTTATAGGGCTGTCATTTGTGGGAAGCATGATGGACGATATTCGAAACAAGGACCAGACTGAAGAAGCTAAGAAACAAAGTTCCATCAACCCTTTATGCTCAAAAGTGTTGATAGCTTACTCTTGGATAGACTAGAATTGATATCGACATTTTAGTTAAATATCACCACCATCATATTGGTTTCTTTCTACCAGTCAGCACCAAGTTTTATTTAGTTTCTTACCAAAAAAAAAATCTAGTTCCATAAGAACATGAACCTACAGCTACGTTACAAGAAGTAGCTTCTGCCGAAACTCATACACCATTTTCATTGAAGGCCAGATACTTTTTAATCTCTTAGCCACACAACTGGGAATGTGCATATAACAGCCAATCACTCTACTCCTATATCCTCAGACCAAAAAAAATTTCATAATCAAATCCCACAGTGTTTGTAGGCAGTAGTCTCAATATACTCAAACTTATACTTGAAATTTATAATATTATAATTTACGAATAACATTTCCCTTTTATATAAACTCAGTAAGCTTCAACACTGGTAACATATACCATTAGTTATCACATATAACCACATCACAAACCTCTATGATGTACTTGGCCATGAGGAAGATACTTCATGGCCTGGTTTACTGGGATGAATACATATCCTACCAGCACTACCATATCATGAACTTATCAGGTCTGAAGTCTCAAGATCAGGTTCGACCCCAAAAAGCACACCCAAGCTAGACACTAGAAATATATAATGATAAGCTCCAATCAGGAGAACCAGTACCTCGTATACCATATTGTTATACTGACTCTGCCATCATCACAACTCACCACAACTAGAAGGTAACCTACTTAGTTCCTCAACTCTACTTGGTTCCTCAACTAAAGTGTTTAGACCAAATAAGGCCGTGCGAATCCAAATGAAAAATTCAGATTAAGAATTTACCTTATAATGCAGCATAAGACAAATTCAAACCCACTAGTTATTAGAGCAAGCAATGTGCTAAAGTCACAAGCCTATGATTAGTAACATTTCAGATACTTTGATTAAATCATTTCGAATATATACAAGCATCAGATATTGTTTCATAATTTTTCTCATAACGAATACGGTAAAAGAAACGTGATAAATGAATTTGAAAATGAAAGAAATGAAATGTTAACCTGCAGTGACATGGCCACCGGGAGAATTGAGGTACATATGAATGGGCTTAGAAGGGTTCTCAGACTCGAGAAAGAGAAGCTGAGCGACGACGACATGGGCGGTGTCGTCGTTGATGGGACCGTTGATGCAGACTATGCGCTCCTTGAGAAGGCGAGAGAAGATGTCGTATGCTCGCTCACCTCGAGACGAGTGCTCTATCACCATTGGGATCAGACTGTAGCACCGAGAAGGCGTCGTCGTTCCCCATCGTGCTCTGCTGGTCGCGATTAGCTTGGCGCCTGAGATGAGGCTCCTCATCATCGATTTCCAGATTTGGGAGGGATAGGGTTTAATCAAAATTCAATTCAGACGACGACGAGAAGAGACGAAGGATGAGAGAGTATTGGGATCTAGGTTTGGTGGGTCGGGTACATATGACTATGGGCTTGCATCAAAGCCCAAAACTCAATGACTAAAATATCGACCATCGTAGAAATATCGAAGGTTTGAAAAAAGGTTTGAAAAATGATAGGTATATCAAGAAAATATCGAATATTGAAGAAAATTTTATCAAAATTTTACATAAAAATTGTATATCCAATCAAAATATGCTAAATGTTGCAGGAATATTGTATATGCGTGGTCTAATGATAGCTAAATAAGAAATCTTGATTCCGTATAGAGATGTAAAAATCATTATTATTTGTCCTGATCAAAGAAGCACAGGCCTAAACGCTGTGATTGAGAAACCAAGCCATGACGGCTAGGTTTTGAGAAGAGGAGCCGTGCTCCTCTCATAGGGGTTTTTTTTATTTTTTTATTTTGTAACATTTATTTTTTCTTCATAAGTTAAATTTCATGTAAGATAATAATTTTTGTTAATTTTGTATGCGTACATTTTGTCGCTTCTATTTTCTAACCGGTTAGATTTGTAAATGTAGTCAATTTCATTCATTTCACTGTGGCTTACTTGTGAGTTATGACAAATTCCGATAACCAAGCAAGGCCTTAAAATTAGAACTTAAATCAGCTGCTTTGTTAAGAGTCAGTGAGCTGTGACTTAGTTGGTTAAAGTGTTTAACTGACAACTTTGAGGTCATGGGTTCAAACCTTACGACATATGTAGGGTGTGTGAGTTATTAATAAAAGTTTTTTGCAAAAAAAAAAAAAAAAAAAAGGAAGAGTTTCGTCCCATTTTGTTCCTTAAATCAGAAGGAATGAAGATGTTTTGGTTAACCTAACCTCTCTGCTGAACCATTTACTGCAATCAAATATACCGAACATTCAATTTGACAGTTCAATAGCCACAACAAATTTAGAACTTATCTCAGTAGTATGTATAACAAATCAGCAAATACTTGCTGCAGATCTCTAGTTTTCAGGACACCGTATTTGTTGATAAGTGGTAATTTTCATATGTAATAATTACAGCAAAATTACAATATCAAATGAATGACATTCAGACCCCTCTTCGCAACCAGATCACATATGTATATCAGCAGCACAAAATTTGCAAGCACTATTGATAAACCTGCATATATTCAGATGTCAATGACTTTTTCATTAATTATCAGCAAGAGAAAGAAAGAAAAGCAAAAGGGGAATTTGAACTAAACCGCTGAGTGCTTGTCAAGGTCTATGCAGAGATAAGGCATTAAACTGAATTGAAAGTGTCTAAAATGACATTTGTTATCCCAGGAAGACAAATACATTACCGAGTGTAAATCATTTCAACCAAGATACCGCAGCAAGACCCCATCGTTCCCCAGCACAAATCCTTGATTGTCATCAATAAACCTACAGTGACAGAGGAGTTTAACCGGCAAAGCTCATATATAACCTTCAAACTCTTGCTTAGTTTTAATTCCTTGTGAATATGAACTTATAATAAAAGAGGAATTACTATCCATTCAAGTTTTGGTGGGTTAGAACTTGTAAGTGGGATATTCTTATATTGTAGTGGTAAATGACGCTGAACAAACTAAAAACAGCTGCGGAGACAGGTTTGTGCCTTACAATTAGAAATTACTGTACGTGAACAAACTTTTGGAAGGGAAGACTTACTTTACAGAGTATAGATTTGCGGCAATATTATCGGCTGCTTTGTCACGGACCCAGCTCTTGCCACCATTGGTAGTTCGCAATAAAATCCCACTTCCGCCTGCAGCCCAAGCCTCATCCTGCATTATACAAAGTCACTATTGATACATTAACTGAGAAATACAGACAAGATTTGTTAGACTAGAAAGGAGAACTTTAACAGGAACAAAATCTGCAAAGTCAAACAGTGATTCCATGACAATAGGCCTTTTTTTTCCCTAAAAAATAACTTCAAAAGATGTTGAAGCTTCCAATGTTTTCTAGAGTTGTGTACATATGATATTGTACAATTCAGCACATTAGTCTTTGGGGATGGGGGTGGGGGGAGGAAGAGACTATAGGCTTAATAGTCAGTATCATCCAAGCTATACCTTTGATCGGTACCCAACATCAAGAATGCCAAATCCCCGGCTTTGGACTGGAACTTCTTCAAACTCCTCTGTTATCTGAAATAGTAAACATCAACTTAGCTTGAAGCCTTCAACAATAATTAAATTAACAAGGTCATATGGTGAAGTGTTGAGTATTGACATTTATGGGAGCGAAACTTAGTCTTATAAACCAGAAGCAGTAGGGAGTCACGAAAAGTCAAGTCTATGAATCACTTAAAATGGTGGGTAAAGCATTTTTTTTCCCCTAAAGTTAGAGAAACTAATGAGAACCTCAGAAACAGAGAAATTCTATTTATCCATTTCTTATGTTTATATTGGGGTGCAAAGTAAAATATGAACCCTCATTCGTATACATACAAGATACAGGGACTTGGTCATCATCCATATAAGGATTTGACTGCTTGAAACATGTGATAACTCCTAAACTTGAGAAAAGAAGATATCTTGAAATTCACTTATCAGTCATCACTTACCCCTGTACCTTTGCTCAGAAAAAGTCCCCCTCCACGAACAAGAAGCCAAAGACCACCATCAGCTCTCCAACCCATATTTTGGATTCTTCTAGCAACTGATCTGTTATGTGGCTGCCAGTATGGCTGAAAATGTAGAGAAGGCATCGGAGCACAGTTAAGATGACTAAACATCCCACATGAAACTCAAAATTAAAATGAGAACATGGAGAAGCAAACACATCATAATAAATCAATGGCTATTAACTGAACAAGGAAAAGATGAACAAAGCACAAGACTACAATAACGCTACAAATGAGCAGTCATGCTTTGCAGGTACAACATGTGGATCAAAATTATTCTAAACTCAACTAAGCATTTATCTCAAGTCTCAACTAATTGTCAGCTAGCTTTCTTCTTTCCCCTCTAGCTAGCATTATGTAATGTCATCTTGTCCATCAAATCTTTAACTATCATAGCGGAAATTCAAAAATGTCATTAGAATTTCTGTGAATTTCTGATTCACAGAAATTCGAATTGGTGCGGTCGTAGCAGAAAATGCCATCAAACTTTCTTGATGATATTTTCCAGGATTCACTAATTCTGCTAATAAAGATAAAAAAGAACCTCCCAATATGGTTTACTCTAAACATTCCTAGGGGACAAAGACCCAAAAAAGAGAGAGCAAAAAGGTAATTAAACAGAAGAAGAGCCATATAGCTTCCAAAGATGTGAAAACTCACCTGACCTGGCTCCCAAGTAAGGAAGAAGTTACCGCGACTTGAGACAGCAACATAGCTTCCATCTGGCGAGCGATTGACAGCGTTAAAAGTTCCTGTGTAGTAACTTGCACCACTAATGCCACTAGAAACTGTTCTGCAAAAGCAAAGAAGATACATGAATCTTGGTTTATCATGACTAACAATCCCGAAACAATATCTCACTAAGGAAAAACTTGGATTGCCTAATATTTGTTAGAAACAATATATGCACCTATTAAGAGTAGCTGAAACAGTCTCCTGGACAGCAGCCTTCCAGTTGTATCCCCTATTGGAGGTCACGTAAATCGCACCTTCGTCAGTCACCATCTCAGCGCTCTTGTCACCAGTTGCCTTTATATACACCTGCACACATTTGTAAAACACTAAACTACTATCTACATTTTCTACAACAATTGCCATGTCAGCATCTAAAACTGTTACCATATCACCGGGAAGCTGAGAGCTTAGCGGAATCCGTTCCCAGCTGTCGCCAGCATCAGAAGTGTGCAACAGAATAGCAGGCTTCCCAACAATCCAGCCCTCCTTCCCTTTGAAGCTTATGGCATTAAATCTGTAGTTAAAATCTTCGTCTTCGGCTGACGGAATCGACCGCGGCGCCCAGCTCTGTCCGCCGTCCTTGGTCTCCAATAGTGTTTGTCTCGTCCCCAATAGAAAACCTAGTCCAAAATAATCACACGCAAATACTTTCAAATTCCTCAGACTATAGAGGAAGCGAAGAAGGAGAGAAGAGAGAGAGAGAGAGAGAGAGAGAGAGAGAGAGAGAGAGAGAGAGAGAGAGAGAGAAGGTGAGGTACCGTGTTTGGGGTCGTCGGGGACGAAAGCGATGTCGAGGAGGACGACGCCGGGGTCGATAGGGAGGGAGACTTTCTCCCACTCGGAGAGGGCGGGCTCTTCGGACTTGGCCGGTAGAGCGGAGCCGAGCAAAGGCACGGTAAGGGCGAGAGAGAGCGCCGCCGTCGTGTCGGAGACGAGGTGGCGGCGAGTGAGGGAGGCGCGGGGAATGAAGCGAGGGAGAGAGGTGGTCGGGAAGTGACGTGGAGGAGTGGAGACGAAGAGGGAGGTGAGAGAGGGTTTGAGGAGAAGCATTGGGTTGGAGGAGAAATCAGTAGAGAGGAGTTGCAGAGTCCTCGCCATCTTCGATTCCACGGAGTCTTCTCTCTCTCTCTTATCTCTCTTATCCGAAACAAGCCAAGATCAACGGCTTCCGCGCGCGGGTGATTAGTGACGTCACAAGTGTTACAAGATACAAAAGGAATGAGGAAGCAAAAGGGGATGTAGCTCAGATGGTAGAGCGCTCGCTTAGCATGCGAGAGGTACGGGGATCGATACCCCGCATCTCCATTTTGTTTTTCATCTGTTTTTTTTATCTTGTTTTTGTACTTTTAATTGATTAAGGATTTCTTAGGATTATGATCCAATGTAATTTATTTAACTAGTTCATAAATATTGATCCGCTTTATTTTCCTGGTTTGATTAAGAAGTATAGATTGGTTTCTGATTTAAGATTAAATGGTAATCTAAACTAATCAACAGATGAGTTGCTTTAAGAGCAGTAAATATGTTTTTACAATAAGAGAGAATCTGATACTGGGGAAAAACCAAATCATGTGATAATAAATGAAGACGTAGTTTCATGCGTTTATTTTCTACATATATAGATGGATGATGAAATGTAGTAGCACTGGTTTGGTTACAGAAAATTACGGGTGATTGATGATGATCATGGTGTCTGTGCAGAGCAGTGGAGGGGTCTTCGGTTTGGTTATTGGATCATTAGCAATGTTTCTATTGTTCCAAGGAATTAATTGTCATGCGGACTATACACAAGCACTTACCAAGTCATTGTTGTATTATGAGGGTCAACGCTCCCGAAAGTTGCCTCCTAATGGCAAACTCCAAAGAGTGGCTTGGCGAGGAGATTCTGGACTCAACGATGGCAGTGATGCTGGAGTAGGCACATAGTGATCTTCCTACGTACATTGATACATATTAATGAAAGTTTGATTAGGTGTGTGTACGTGTGCATATCTAATCTAATGATGAACATTGTGTGCGCATGCAGATTGATTTGGTGGGAGGCTACTACGATGCCGGAGACAATCTCAAGCTGGGATTTCCGATGGCCTTCACAGTAACAATGCTTTCATGGAGCACAATCGAGTTCCACGGCAAGCTCAGGGAAAAATATGAGCTTCCAAATGCTCTTCGTGCTATCAAGTGGGGAACAGATTACTTGATAAAACCACATCCACAGCCTGAAGTGCTGTATGGCCAAGTTGGGGGTGTTGATTCAGAACATCAATGTTGGCAGAGACCAGAGGACATGACCACCTCGAGGAATGTCTTCAGGATTGATGACCAACACCCGGGCTTTGATCTCGCCGCTGAAACTGCCGCTGCTTTGGCTGCTGCCTCGATTGTTATAGGTCGTTTCGATAGAAGTTACTCATCCCTACTTGTAACTCATGCAAAGCAGGTAACTTATACCTATTTAATTATGAAGCACTATACCTTCTAATTAGAAGTTCAATTACAAAGAGCTCTTGGAATTTTATAAGCTCTTGTTATATATGAAATGAATGCAGCTCTTTGATTTTGCTCGCAATCATCCCGGTGCTTATCAAGACAGCATCCCTGAGGCAAATGTGTGTATCAGGTATTGATCGATTTCGCTTTATAATCACCCTGCAAATGTGCGTCATTCCTAGTCTGGAAAGGAGAAATAATTCCCTTTCTCTACCTCACTTGATTCGTTATGTACGTGATCAATGTGTCTTATAACTTTGGGTGCAGGACGAGATGCTGTGGGCAGCAGCATGGCTCCATCGTGCTACTAATGAAGAGCAGTACCTCGAGTTCCTAAGTGAAGCCGGAGATATAAGTGGAACAAGAACAACATTCTCATGGGATGACAAATTTGTCGGTGCACAGGTTATGGCTGCAATGGTACGCATTTACTCTTCATATCCAGAACACTAATCACCGGATCACAAACATATTTGACCTTGGTTTACTTCAAGTTAATGACAAGAAACCAATTTTGTACTGCAGCTTGTAATGAAGGGAAAGGTTGATCCTACGGGGAAATGGGGGGAGTATAAGAGCTATGCAGAGAATTTCTTACGTTCGTGCATTCAAAAAGGAAACAACAACGTGCAGAAGACACCCGCAGGCTTGCTTTGGTTTCTGCCCAGGAATAACAATCAATATGTTGCCACTGCTTTATTTGTAACTACTGTTTATTCCGTTTATATGGAGGCTAATAAGGCCTCCATCAACTGTCCTGGTGGCGTTGCTCACCCCTCTGATCTCATCGCATTCGCCAAATCACAGGTATTTATCTGATACTTGAAACCCTAACCCGATCGACTAGCTTCTGGGAACTGGGAACAGACCAGATCTGATTCATTTCTACGTATTACAACTACCGGTGGATTACATCTTGGGTTCAAACCCAAAAAAATGAGCTACATGGTTGGATATGGATCGAATTATCCTAAGCAAATTCATCACAGAGCAGCATCAATCGTCTCAATCAAGACGGATCCAGCTCCGGTGACATGCGAGGGTGGGTTTGACTGGTTTCACAAACCTGCACCGAACCTGAACGTGCTGGAGGGAGCAATTGTGACCCCGGATGAAAATGATGGTTTTGCGGACGACAGGAACAACTATCAGTTAGATGAACCAACAACCGTTACTAATGCTCCACTGGTTGGTGTCTTAGCTTACCTTTGCTTAACTGAGTTAACTCTCATGAACCAACTCATGCTCGTATATGTTTGTAACTTTGTATCCTGCTTGTCTATCAATAAATGAAAAGTCAGTGTTAAGTTTTATTTACCATCTTGCGCTTGTTCTTTCATTCTTTTTTGTTGCATTAGTTGCCAACTTTCAATTTGTATGATATGCACGAAAACTATACACTGGTGTTATGTACCAAATAAATAATAATAATAATAATTGTACCCTAACCCAAAACTGAAAATTATGAACAAAACACTGGATAACCTGGGATTCTTATGGCCGAAAAATTCTCAGGGTTTTTGAGACCTGGAGCCGACAAAATGGACACCTAGAAACAGCAGAAGAGCATCTCCGGCAAAGTACATGACCACAAGGAACTATTGTTATGTCAACTTCAGCACTCAAGCAGACCCTACAGACCCAAGCTGCTTTTGCTGTATCAGCTTCTTTTGCAGCAGCATCAGCCTTTTCCTGCAAATTAGTTCAATAATATGAAAAAGAGAATTTCCTAGAATGTCGAAAGAATATGATTGTGGTATGAAATAGCAAATAAGCCTTGGCATTCAGTCTCTTATTATTATTTTGAAACTGGTGCCACTTTCATGAGACCTAAAATACAGATGCATTTTAGCAAACAAGCTATGCTGTGGTAGAGCAAAGACGTGCTAAAGAAGCACAGTTGTCACAAACCTGTTCAAGCAAAAGTGAAGTCTGCGACTCTTTCAATTGTTCTTGCAGCGTTAATGTTTTTTGCAGTAGGGACTGCTTCTCCACATCCATATAAATTCCAGCAGCAGAGAGCATCTCTTGTACTGCTTGCACGAGTTCTTCAGGTGATACAAGACCATACCGCAGGTCTTTGCCAGCTTGTGGCTGCCCAAAGAAACCAATTTGAGTTTAATGCTTGCAAAAATCCAACCAAATTGACATTGGATGAGAGTTGGAAAACAAACTTGAGTTATAGTGTTCCAATCCACCCAACAAGTAAACCATGATGGTAAAAACAAAGGACAAAAACTAACTTTTTTATCCTACAGATTGAAGATCAGGACCTCATGCAAACATAAGCAAAACACCAGAGAGAAAGCAAAGAAACCAAACGGGGAAACAAAGAGAGGAAAAGTAGGTGATGATCCTCATTTGAAGTTAACTACTGTCACTCAAGGGTATATGGCCCTCGCAATAGTGGTAGAGTTTTCCAAGATTTGAAAGGATCAAGTATTGCAGGATCATCCGTATAAAAAGAAAGCTTAAAAACTTAAAAGAAAGGAACAGCATGCCAACAGAGGGGTACATACCTGAGAAGCTCTTGATTTGCCACTTCTAGAAGTTTCTGGCATGTCTATATGAGTTCTGCTATGATCTATTGTATGAGCATCATCCATAGACATTGGTAAACTCTCACTTCCCATTGCTACACTTTTGAACGAAAAGACGTGAGAAGATAGAAGAGGCTGCATCAAACCCAGTGAAGTCTCCACCTTGAATCTATATAATGCTTGGCCAGCTGATGGTCGAACATCCTCCGGAACTCTACCATATTTGAGCTTTTCTCCATTCTGAGACCGCCATGCCACTATCTCTCCAGCGTAAAATGGTCTTAATGGATGAAACTGTACTTGATGAACATCTTGGGGTAACAGTTCTTTACCTACCAATCCATTGCTTCCACTGGTGGCTTCCATTTCTTGCTTGTCAGAACAAAGCTTCAAAAGATCAATGATTGCAGTTTCAGAGCCTCCAGGACAGATGAATAGAGATCCAATAGGTAATGGAGTGGGGGACCCTAAGACCAGGCTCACAACAATTGCAATAACATCAAAAACAGAAATATACGGTGGTGGTTCAGAAACTAATATACAGGTATTAGTCCGGTTAATGAAGTAAAGTGTCCGATGCATGGATCCATTAACCCACTCTGGGATGATGGATTCCTTAGCAGCATGGGTAATGTCTACAGAATGTGGGAGGAGCAAAAAGCGGGTATGGAGGCACTTAACAAACTGCAACTTTTCTGCAACAGATTCTAATAAGTTTTGTACAGTATCCAGAGTTAAATGCTTAATTGCAGGAATGTAACTAGCCATGCTGTTCACAACTGTCCATACAGCACTCTGAAGTGACTTGCTCAACAGTTTCTCTCGGATGGCTACAATTGGAACTGATGCTATATGATCCAAAAATTCCACATGTTCCTTGTGATCTAATTCCTACATCCATTCAGCAGATTTTGCATAATATTAAAACAACAGCAGTTTTGCCAAAACAAATCAAGAAAATTTTAAGAAATTAAGTTAAGAAGATCATGCTACCTCTATGACTACATCAGACAGCTTCTTAATCCCCAGAACAGTACAAAATCTCTCTGGAAGATCTGGGTGAATAAATCTTAACCTGGAAGGGTCAATGCGCTTTACAAAACGGGATCCATGGGAATCAATATACGCACAGGAATTCACATGAACTAGTCTGCAGCTATCATCAGGGACGATTGCTGCTGATTTCCAATTGGGCCCATTGGACATGTCATCTGCAGTAGCTCCATCACAGATAAAATACAAAATTTCTAGCACAGCACGGAGTTCATTTGGATTTAGACGTTGATATCCACAGGTTTTCTGAAGATTCAAGAGAAGATCCCTTGCAGAGGCAATGGATAGCATGTCCTGAAGTCCCAAAACTTTTAAAATCTTCAAAAAGGGAAGATATGAAGACGGAAGTTCAAATGCAAATGGGGATAAGTTAATTGTTAGGCGGGCAAAAAGCAGGTTTGCAGTCACAAGGCGTGTGCCATTTGCAGCAGGTATAAATGGTACTCTTTGCAAGTCCGTTATATCTGCATAGAAAAAGATATTATGAGGAATCTATTTATTCAAATACCAAAATATATCAGGAGCCTTAGTGGTACCAAAATACTTCTCAGTTAGTCCACATATCTGAAATGGAGTTTGCAAGCAAAGCATGAGGATTCTACCTGAAGAAGAGAGAGAATTCCAAATCTTATCCAGGTACTTTAACACCTCACAAGAAGCATCATCAACAGTCATCATACCAGACACAGTTGGCCAATGAGCAAGTGTGTCTTCACCGCCATTTCTCCCAATATTCTGGGGCACGATTATTTTACGATTTTAGGACAAGATTCATCATCCTCGGTAAAACTAAAAAGGACTAGAAGAGTTACCTGCAAGTGCTTTATTACTGTAGGAAAAGCTGGAGGGCTCCTAAGCTGGAGGGATCCCCAGGAGTAATCGGGAGGAACAACATTTTGTCTCGAAAGAATGGGAGCACAGCTCCAAGCCAGAGGCCAATCCTTTAGCAGAATAGCTTCGCTATATGAAGTGAGCACTCTCTTGCAACCTTTTTTTCCAGCAACATTTGGAAAACCAAATTCAGCAGGTATGCATTTAATCTTTCCAAGAAGATCACAGAAGTTGTTGCTGTAGAGGACAGCAAAGTTCGAGAAAATTGCTTCAATAACAGATCCAGCCAACGTCCATACTTCCATAGAAACTTCACTCTGAGAGTTGGTTAGGTCGTCAAAATCATCCAAATCTCTGGATCTCATGCATTCACTTCCAAGAAATTCCACTCTTTTGGCACATTCAAGTATTACATCCGATTCTATTGCAGTTCGCAGGCCAGTTTTCCTTAAAATTCGAAGCCACCGATCAGCAAAAAACCTTTCTCCAGGAAACTTTTTCCTCTCACCAGAGAAGACAGATGTTAATAAAGCATCACCAGGATCAAACAAATCCTTGGGCCTATACAGATCTGTGCAAAACTCATCAGCATTCCTTACAAACTTCGTCTCCTTTAAAGCTTCAACTACAGCGGTATCCATTTGGAGGTCTTGCCAATTTGTGTAAAGATATATCAATACATCTTCCTTTTCAGGTTCAGGCTTACCGTCAAACCCAGGCAACCCAAATCTGATTAAAATCTGTTGATCGGGCAATTCAGGGACTCCAAGTGCTCGAAGTAATGTAAATTCAACTGAATCAGTGGTATAGGAAAGACAACGTTCATCAAAGGGCTTGAGGAATGAATTTGTGGAGATCATACACAGATCATCACTGATCAATCGTGTATAAGAACCCACAACTGTTTTATAAATAGGAAGTGAACGCAAAACTTCAAGTTCTTCCGTTCTGTAATTAGAGCCATTAGACAAGAAATCATTAGCAAAAAGTGCAAAAAGCGCATCACAATTTGGAGCTGAAAGGGAAGTGACTTCGGAGAAATAGCCAGCAGTTTTAGCCGCAACCATCTTAGACGCTATAACTTGCCCTAATGATTTTTCAGGGGGAGGGAAGCAGTTGCTTGGGGCAGCACAGTGTAAGAAACCTATATCAAATATAGGTATGTTGCAGTGGTTCAGAAGTGACAACAACCACGGGTGTTGGTTTTTAGTTACTTCAAAAGCTGAAATGTATGATTGAATTGTTTCGGATTCAGGCATATGATTGCTTCCAGTTGCACTAGTTTCTGAAGCATTTTCTTCTGAAGTTGGATCAATAAGAAGGGGTGGAATGAAGACCAAGTCCCGCTCCCTGACACGGCATAATATTGGCCGACCAAGAAAAGCAGGAATTAGAGGCCAATCAGAAAAAAGCAAAAGATCTTCTGAAGAGCCGTTGAAATTCTTCCAGAACAGTCGTATCCACTCAGGGGAAGGGCCACCTTCACCACCGGAGCTTGATTTATTATTCTCCCATGAAAACCAAGGAACCATGTTTGAGCCCATTACATAACTCGCCCAGTTAGTATGAAAAACTAGCTTCATATGACTGGCCAGTAAATGAAGAGAGAAACTTTGCAGTTTTAGTAATGATTGTAGCACACCATTTGAAAATATATCAGCGAGGATTGGTCTATCCAATACTTTAGGGTGAACAAACTTTTCAGCCAAGGAAACCATCAATGCCTGCTGCTCTGTATTCCCAACCCAAAGTTCAGTAAACCCCAACTTAGTTAAACGGTTTGCTGCAGTTGGACATGGCAAACCTTTGAGCTCAGCTGCTATTGATAGAAGATTCAGGTCTCCATCTCCATAGATGCTGTTACTACTACCTGCAACCATGTTCCTCTGAACCAAAGGCCCCCCAGACCTACCAATATCCTCAACGACTCCCCGGCCAAAATCAAATAAAGCCTTGCCCAAACTTGTCACCATCTCAATTGCATCTCCTGAACTGGCAGCATTCTGTGTAGATGATGCTGGATAAGTATGCACATTAGTAGATGACTGGGAAGCAGAACTCCCACCAGCAACTTGGTGATCCCCTCTAGTGTTATTGTGGTCAACTGTCAGGGAATTTCCAGCTAAATTGAATGAATCTCCGATCTCAATATCAGACAAGCAGTACTCAAGCACATCTGCATACATATCAACTGATCGGAGAACAATTGATGATGAAGAAACTCTTAACAGATTCCGTACCATCTTTGGTTTCACTTCCCGAACTGTAATTCCCAGGGCTTGGATTTCGGTCACTAACTCCCAAGGTACTGAGAACACTGGGTAGTGCTCCTTTACAAAGCTGCAGACTGTAGCCGGAAGTAAATTCCCACCCACCCCATGTCCAGGTTGTGAAAGAAACATACCCTCTTCGGCCTTGGCAAAATTTCCTGAGTAAAGCTGCCACACAGGAAGGTCAACTATACGAGCATAAAAAGGACTTATCACCTGTACAATTACACATTCCCAATCTGATTTAAGCACCTCAATTGAAGGTATACTGCCATCTCCTGGTTGTTTGGCCAGATTATGCCTGTTAGACCTCGGCCAAAAGGAATAAATTTGATCTCCGTAGCCCTTCAAAGACAGGCTGACTGCAAGACCAGCACTTGATTCAGTTGTGGAACTAGAAGGATCTAATCTTAATCTCTGGATTTCCAATATCAATTCAATGTGGGAATCACGAACACATGACATCAGCTCTTTGTTCCAAGCTTCCATTAATAGATTTCCAGCATCAACCCGTGCCTCTGCTGAGGAAGCTTCTTTGTCTTGATAATTAAAGAGAGAACGACCTTCATTGTGACAAACCAAGAAGCATCCAAGAACAGTAACAGGTATATTTATACCACCAGACAAAGGAAGGGGGGACATGATAGAACTCGTTAGACAAACATCAACAGGATAGCCATCTCGGGAAATATGTGCTGCAACTCCAGCGACAGGTGTCAGGTTGTATGCCAGATATCGCCTGCAAAGAAATAAGTGGAGCGTCAAACATACTTCTACATTTGTAATGGAGACTGCAGAAAATGATCAAGAAAAAAGTATATATATCTAACTTTCTGTATGTCATACCTATCAAGAGCCATATTTCTTGTTTGCCCAGATCCCAGGCTGAGTGCAACAAGCCATCGATCAACAACTCTTGCTTCCCCTCGTTTCAAGTTCACATCAATTACTTGCAATTTGGTTGCAGCATTGGAGCTATTAAATAACCGAGAAATTTGGAACTTCCTCCATTTCTTTTCCGAAAACGGATTCCTCATGATAGCAGATGATGCGTCAATGCTAACTGAATAGTCGTGGCATGGCTGTGCACTTCCTTCCTCCCATGTAGAGATTGACACCTGATCATACATAACATTATTATATGTGAAAGGTTGTATAAAAAGCTACATCGGCAAAAAACAAAAAAACAAAAAAAAAACTGTGCACTAACATACCTGCATTACTGACTTCAAGAATAAAAGTGATCTAGAAGAATGCTCCAAAAATTTCTCAGTAATCTGCTTTATTTTCCTTAATCCAAACTCAAGTTCATTATTCAAACATTCAGATGATAGAGGCATGCGAATAATAGTAGAATCCGATGATGACCATGGCCTACTATGGCCAATCAGCATAGGATTAAATTGATCACAGAACCGATCAGTTAAATTTGTACCTGAAATCAAGCATTAATGAAGTTGACTAGTCAAATCTACTCAGCAGAAGATAAAACAATAGTGCAGCTAGAAAGCATTGATTTAGCAAAGAATAAAAGAGCTAAAAATACATTGATCTGATCATAAAGGTCATGATAAAAGTGCAGACACGGATAAACCCAAATATGTTGGGCACATAATACAACATACAAAATTTAAAAGAAGGAATGATCAATGAATAATTACCGGTCAGAGAAAACATTTTCGCCGCAGGAGTACAAGTTGAAGGTGCAGCAAGGACTGAACCACGGGGATCAAACATATAATAGTAGCCACCAGAAACAACAGAAAGGAGATCACAGACAAAATAGCAGCTAAGCAAAGCCAAACCATAGTTCACAGTAGCACCCCTTAGTCTCCATGGAGGTAGAAATTGGAGACTACTGACTTCCTCTCTACTCAAGTTAGCTCCTTCCAGTACAGCTAATAAGGCAGGCCCTTGAAATTCCCCTACACAATCACATGTTTGTCAACAAAATTAGAATAAAGCCCGCGTTCATGGCAAGAATCCTTGCAAGTGATGCTTTGACCTAGGTATGATGTAACCTTTCAAAAATAAAGTTTCTCAACTTAGGTTAGAAATGTTATTAATAGTTACAAGGCCAAAATTTTATTGAATTATCCAATACAAGACATATTTAGAAGAACAAAAGTTCACAGAAAATTGATTTACCCATATTGTGTTGCAGCAAAGACTGCCGAGGATGTTCCCTCTTGTCAAAGATCAGGTGCAACTTATTGGCTTTGCAACAATCTGCTAACTCAAGCAGGTCGAACAATAACAAGTCATTGTCCCCATACAAAGCTAAAAGGTCTTTTATTTTAGCATAGTCCATGCACGGAATATCTTTAGCCATTTCATCATCAACTAAAGAGAGGCTACGAAGTGATTGTACCCCTAATCTATTTGCCAGATCATTGCTGATAGTTGGATGTACAAAATGTTTCCCCACAAGAGTATTGTGTTCCATCCATGGTGCATCATTATACACAAGATCGCCAGCATCCATCAGAACTCCAGAAAAATCTGGAATTAAAATTGGAGTGTTAGAAACTTCAAATGGTGGTTTCTCAGAGGAACAGTCTGCTACAGCATCAAGGACACAATGTGCAAAATTTAACTGATCTGTTGAGAGTGGGAATCCTTTCACATCAATCTGCAGGCGTTGCAAGACATGCAAATAGTCCGAAATATCAAAACTAATTCGTACACCTAACTTTATAAGCAAATCTCTGAATTCCGATAATTCCGATGGGACAACATACAAGTATGGAGTAAACTTCACAGGCGAATCAAATGCAAGCGCATTTGGAGCTACAAAGTTATCCCCAATCCAAATCCAGGAAACACCATGTAAAGCTGATTTTAGCTCCGAAAATTCATCAGTGCCAATATATTCTTGCAATTTTGAATAGAGCGATGGGATTCCCTCACTAAGTGCAGCATCAGTATCTTTTATGTCATCTGAATGTGATTTCAGCTGGAAATACAGCTTAGGTAGCTCAACCACCTGCGTGGACAAAACATTTATGTTCAGCGGATCCATCCAGCCAAGCTTTTTTTGCAGGTATGTCGAGTGGCATACACCATCTAGTATATGCATCGAGCAGGAAACCACAAACATCTGGGATTTAGGTCTCACATTGCTCGGTGATGCTACCTGGTTACTGGATTTCAACCATGGGATTCCTTTGAGAGGTGGATCGACACATACAGGACACCAAGCAATAGCCCTCATTTCAGTCCAAAAGTCCTCTTCTGGTTTATCACCAATCAACTCGTCAACAAAAGAAGTTATGTCCGGATCATCTACATTTACGTTCTCATTGCTGTTGGGAGACTCCATGTAAATCACATCAGCATCCTCCGTTTGAGTGTCGTTTGGGAAAACAGAATTGGTTGACTCATCAAGATTCCCCTCTTCCATGGTAGACAGCTTACATGATAGAGCATCTAAACAAACAAGCAACTTTCTCCCATAACTTAGTGTCTCTGAATCCCTTGAAAAATGCAGCAATGAAACTGATCTAGCACAATCAATCAAACCAGAATATCCCAGAGTTTTTCGGAGACCAAGTGTATTCAATATCTCCAAAGTTTCCGTATCTGAGAACTTGTCAGAAGGAAAAAAGACTTCTCTGTGTAGCACCTTTGTTAAAGCAGTGACTCTAGGATCATAGAGCCTGTGAAAATATAATAGATTTAAACAGCATTATATCCTTTCAGAGAAGTAATTGAAGGAAGATCGTAAATGTAGGACATTCTGGTAAAAGCAGTGTGCATCAATGAGTGGCCTTATCTGTTATTTGTTACTGTTACAAAGGCTCAAGTATTTAAATTTGATTATAGCATGCATATAGTCAAATTGAGGTTGCTTATATGCACAAACCTTGAGGTGAAAAAAATATAATAACATGCTAAACGTTGAGGTATGAACATCAAAAGTACCAGAATGTCAACCGTAATTGTAAAAGAAAAAAAAACATACCAAAAGCAGAGAAGACATATAATAAATTGAACACCAGATGTATTTTTCCTAAATCTACTATCTGCTTTTTGTGACTTAATATGTAATTAACAGACTAAGACACCATCCAAGCTCCATACTACAAAAAAAAATAAACAATATAGAGAAGCCATGAGAAGTTATACCGGGAAGGCTTCTGCCAAGATCCATCAGCTGCCAAAACGAAAGGTATTTCGGAAATTGCAGATTTCAAAGAATTATCCTCTTCAACTAAAACCTGCACTCCATGGAGAATGGCTGTAAGAGAACCCTGGTCTGACAGGAATTTTGACATTCGGTTAAGCACATGATCTCTGTAGAATTCCATCCTGGAGGGTTCTTCTATCTCTAAATATCTTCTCAAAATAATTTTTTCTTTCTCGGATTCGGTTCGTACAAAGTCATCATTCAGAAAATCCTCCTGAATATCACCAGGTTTAAGCAATTTGACAGGGTTACTCAAACTTACAAACTTTCTGCTCTTAATGACTCAAACATAGGAAGGTGCTTCAAGATGTCAATATGCTCATCTTCCATTTTCTCTTCAATAAACCACTTGGACTGAAGAATGAAACTCCGAAGTTCATGTAACTCTCCTTCTGTTGCATCATTAAAAAGCCCCTCAATGTTCTCTGGCTTACCTGCAACTGCCAGAAACGCATTTAATAAGCCAATTGCTGTTGGCAACTGCACAAATCTTTTCAACTGGGGATGATCTACGCCGAGGTCATGCCTCAGGAAAACACATCCTATTTTCAGCAACAAAGCTGACATGTTCTCACTCCACCCATCATCCTTGATTATGCTTGAATTGTCAACTAGTTGCATGAGACAACTGTTACCAACAGGCAAAATTGGCCATTTAGAGAACAGTGACAAGTCATCACATGATGACCTCAAATAGCTCCAGAGAACTCTTACCCACTCTACACTCGGTTGTCCTTGCTGACCAGGAGCCCATGTCACCTGTTTGGCATGATGCCACTCTGCAGGAAGTATTCTTAAAAAGAGTTTCTCCAGTAAATGACATGAAAGAAAAGAAATATTGGAGGCCTCGCTTTGGGCTATGTAACACAACTTCTCGTAAACTCCTTCAGGAATTGCGGAATCTACAAGTAGATTTGGAACCGAATCCTTGAGAAGATCATACTCATCCCCTCGCGCAATATATATTCTTTCCCCGATTCCATTTTTGTCAATTATGGTAAATGAACCATCAGCAAGGGGTAATAAAGGCAAGCCATACAAACCAGCAGATTGAACAGGCATCTTCAAGTCAAGTAGACAATATTCAAGGGCCAATATCATTGTGTTTCTATCTTTAAATTCCCGTTTCCTTCGAATTAACAAAGTCTTCAACAACTGTGGTGTCAAAAAATGCAAGGCGGGGCACACATCCTGAAATCTCTCAACAATTGGCTTGGAAACAGTGACCAGAGGTAGACCAGCATCTGATAATGCTTCAATAAGCTCATCTACCTTGTCAAAAGTAAAGTCAGGAAATATAGCTTGTTTGGTTGAGATCCACTGGCCTCCTCGAGCTTTAGTATATAATACACGAAGGCCACAATCAGCAATAAAAGTATATAGTTCCCTCACCACTAAAGCCCAAGGTTCCAATCCTCTTGTTTTAGGCCAAAGTGAGAAGAACAAATCACACGGACCAATCTCAGGTGCAATTTTCTCTAGCATATGCCCATAAGCAGGGGCAACCACTCCTTCAAGCAAGTACATATTCCAATCTGAGCGCTTTTTTCCACCACCAGCCATATCATTACCAAACCAGATGTCCCTCCTATTTGATGATAACTCGAAATAAGCATTAACATGTGCTGGAAGACCAGTCGTAATTGGCAGTGGTAGAAAACAGAAAGCACGGCCCTCAATATCTTTTCTATCTTCAGAGGGGCCTGGAGGGCCTTGAAATAAATTGGAAGTAACAGCACAGGACTCATTGCTCTCTGGGATATCAATTGTTTGCAAGCCAACCTTGGAAGAGTGTAAATATGCAGCAACACATGCCCAGGGGAAATAAGTATGAGACTTGTCACTGAAGACTGGGAACTTCTTCTTTGCCTGTCCACCACCTATACACTCGGAAGTTATCCAGCTGTGTGATACATTACCAGATGAGCTTTCTTCTGTGATTTTTACCTTCTGACACTTGTATGGCAGCCCTTTACCTGCTGAATTTCTCAATTTCTTTAAGAATTGCTCTTTATCCATTCCATTGTGCCGATTACCATCAAAGAGACTAAACACATCCTGTTGTGCATTGGGTTCCATTTCAGGCTCACTGTTGGAATGCTTGTTGACACGATGTAAAAGTTTCATTTCATGTCCGCTTCCTTCCTTTACAAAAACAGAGATGACTTTCACATTACGAAGAAAGAGCAACGTCTCAGAAACAACTTTTGAAAAGGAAGAAAATAGGGACATGACATCTTCTGGTGCATATCCTTCTTTCTTAATCTGGCTTCGCGAAGCAGCACTAGCACTCCTAAGTGGAAACCGGAAAAGCGTTCCAGGAAATGGATGCTGCAAGTCACAGCCGAAGTGTAAAAAGGGAGAAAACTGATCAGGAAATTGTTCCATAATCTTTCTTCCAGAAAATTTTATCCTTAGGCCAGGGTGAGAGGGAGAGATCCCAGGCAAATTACAGGCATGAGGATCAAACATAATAATGTTTTCGCCAGAAACAAATGTGGGGATGTCTGTAAAATGGTACACACAATTAAAACCCAGTCCAAACCTCCCTATCGCGAAAGGTTTTTCTAGCTTGCTCTCCTGGCCAATCCGTGAGATTGCATAAAGATCTTGTGGACTAAATACAGAGTCATTGAAACAGTACAATGCAGGACCTTGCCAATCTGCCATTTCAGGTGAAAGTACTGAAGAAGTCCCATATTGAGTTTTGTCCAGGAGAAAGTTCACCTCAGAAGCTCCAGCATCCTCTGCATTTTGAACCAGCTCAAAAAGAATTCCAGGTCCATCTGCATACATTTCAAGTATGTGTTTAAGTCTAGTTGTCAGTGCTTCATGCTGTCCAAAAGCTTCAGCAGAACCAGATAAACTCAAATTCATTGAATCAGCACTCTCAGCCAGCAATATCCTACGTAGAGAGCAGACACCAAGCTTCTCTGCAACATCAATTGATATGTTCCCATGCACAAATTTCTGTACTGCTCTCCTTGCATTAAGTGGCATATTAGATGAACCACCAAAAGGGCTATCATGATCCTCTGAGCCAAGCAACCAGGGGGCATCATTATAAACTAAGTCACTGGCAGGATATAATCTGCCTGACACATCTGGTAAATAAATTTTAACTTTGTGGTCATATATCTGAACTTCAGCTAGATGCTGAACAACCAATAATGCTGCTCGGACTTCCTGCGAGTCGAGAGGAGTGGATCCTTTCTTCAAAGCCATTCTACACAAAATATTGGCAAAGTCTGTAGGCTTCAGGAATTCTCGAATTCCAAGCTCCAAAAATAATTCCTTGAAAACTGCAAGATCAACAGGTATAACACGTATGTAAGGAGCCAGATGAATTGGACCATTAAGGACAACCTCATCTACAGTTGCAAATCCATCTCCCACCCAAATCCATCGGCTGCCTTCAAGAACAGCCTTTACTATGTCCATTTCATCAGAACTAATCAAACCTGCCAGAATTGAATATATCCTTGGCATTGCCACAGCTAACTCCTGCCGAAAAACCTGATCATTCACAATCTCATTGTTTTTCCCAAGCTCCAGTAGTTGCGCTGCAATGACACTTCCACCTGGTGGAGAAGACCACCCAAGGCTAGACGATAGAGCTGTAGATGAGCACTCCCCATCTAGTATTCGCATGCTAGCTGAAACAAGCCACATGTCTGCTTGCAATCTCACAAGCTTTGGAGGAGCAACTGTGGATGACACAACAGGCCATGGCAAAGTTAGAAATGGGGCAGAAACTAAAACTGGACACCATGAGACCAGCCGAAGATCATTCCAGAACTTCTCAAGATCAGATTTTAGGTTACGAGGTCGGAATGCAGTTGCAGCTCGTAAGAACATTCTGTTCACTGTTCCTTGATCACCACTTACTAGATTGGGTATCCATTTCATTGCATTAACTTCCAAGTATGACAGAAGAACTTTCCCTTTTAGATGTGCCTTTTGCTGATCCTCATGCATTAATCGTTCCACCTGTCGAGCACTTTGTATGATTGTCTCAGGGGTCACAGATGTTCTAAGGCCCAAACCTTGCAGCATGTCCAAAATTCCAGGCTCTTGGAATGGACCATAGGGAAAACTATCAGAATCATCTAATAATGCATATAATTCTTCATTACGAGGATCATATAATGCAGTAGGACACCTAAGAGCACCACTTAGGGTCGGGAGAAATTCCAAGTCTCTCAAATATTCCCTGAATGATGTGTCCTCAATACACAGCCGGGGCAGGTTTTGTATAATAGATAGAACAATATTATTCCGTACCTCAGGTTGCAGCTCCCCAACTCTATTCAAAACCTGCTGCTTATAGAAGTGTGCCTTCCTCATTCTTTCAATACCATAGTATCTTAACAGAATCTGCAGCTCAGTATCTGAGCTAATAAGGAACTCAGCTCCAAGGAAGCACTCAGGAATGTCCAATGGTGGCAAGTACTTTCGCAGTTTCTCAAGATCTGAAAATTGGAAACTTTGAGTAGATCCTCCACCATAGACTTTATAGATAGGCAGCCTCTTGCAATTCTGTATGGCAGACTCATTTAAACAGTCTCCAAAATACCACTTCGGGTCAAGAAGAAAAGAACGAAGTTCATCCCTCTCTTCCGCTTCCAGACTATGAAAACATGTTTCTATGGTGCCACAATTCAAGGAGACAGCGTCATATATAGATTCGACAAGGCCAGTAGCATTACCATCACTAACATAATGAAATAAATCGGAGTGTTCAACTCCATAATTTGGGTTCAGAATCTTGCAACCAATTTTAACAAGTACGCCTTGCACCTTGTCTGAAAGTTTTTCTGCATTCATCAATTTAGACTCTCTAGATGCTCTATACAGATGACCAGAAGTAGAGGGCAGTATAGGCCATTCACTAAAAATAGACAACTTATCGCATTGACTCCGAAGATATTGCCAGAACAGCACAAACCACGAAGAAGTAGGATGATTATGACAAGACTCTGGGTCCCAGCAAACTTTGCTTTTATACTTCCAGTCAGCAGGTACGAGTCTTGGAAAAAATTGAAGAAAGTACTGAACATTGAAAATAAGAAGGTTTGCCTTTGAGGACTTCGCAATAGCAGAGAGTCTATGCAGTAAGTTCATAGGAATATCCCAATCAACTATTCTATCATATATTTGTTGAGACAGCCTGAATTCTAAATCACTGCAAATGAAATAAGAAATTCCTTTCGAGGCTTCTGACAACAATCCAAACTCACCATCTGCCAATGGAAGCAAAGGCAGATTATAAGCATGTGTCCCAACATCAGCATCAAGCAAATCTTCAAGACAATATTCCAACAATACAAGCTTGTAAGCTTTACCCAGAGACGAAAGAAGTCTGCACTCCCTGAGGAAACAACGTACTGTATCAGGAGTGACTACCTTCTGCCTAACAGTGGAAGCATATTTCAAAAGCATGTCAAATAAATTGTTAGGCAAACCAACAATAGGCATGCCCAGCTCAATCAGGGCCTCACCAAGTTCCTTGCTCTTAGTAACTTCCTGATCATGTAGAAAAGCTTCAACTGGTGACACCCATTTTCCACCTTCAATTTCTGAATACAACACAGGAGCATTTGAGACATTTCTGTAGATGTGCTCAACAAGAATATTCCATGGCTCTTCAAAAGAACCGCTTGGCCATAAGGAATAGTACAGCTTCCTGGACTCTAGCAGTCCTCGTATGCCAAGAAGAAGCTGTGTAAATGCAGGCGCCACAACATCTTCTAGAAGAAGCCTGTTCCAGACAGAACGAATTTTCCCACTTCTGTCCATATCAGCCCCATACCAGATGCCACGACGATTTGACGAAACCTCAAAGTAACCATTAACTTGTACACTCAAACCAGTTCTTACAGGCAGCGGAAGGAAACAGAATGCCTGACCAACCCTAAGTGCATCATTCTGTTTAAAATCAAATTTCACTAGCATCAGTTCATTTGGATCTTACACAGATGAAAACAACATAACAACTAGAAAAGGCATCGATGAATTTCTTATGGCAACTGACCTGTTCTGAATTATCTGTGATGCAAGCAGCAACTGATGCCCACGGCAGCAAGTGCATATCATATTCCTTAGAAGCAGTAGCTGCAAATTTGCCAATCTTACTGGATGTGGATGCCAGTGCTTGTACAAGATAGAAACTATCTGTCCTCTTCTTCGCTTGGGTCCCTGTCAATGCCTCCCTTACAAAGTCCACTGAATAGCAGTCCACCTGAGACTCTGTAGAATTTACCGACTTGGGAAATCTCAACACTGCCTGCCGATGACGAACAATATCATCACTCGCAGAACTGACTGAGCAGGAATAAAGCTTCCTCGGCTCAGAGTCCTGGGTATCCCACACATACATTTCGACACGCAACACACTCTTGAGGAAAAGTAATGTGAAAACACCTTCCTCATACAGTTGAACCAACAAGGAACTAAGGTCGTCTTCGGAATATTCTTGCCTGGAAAGCTTACTGGTCGCCGCCTGCTCGGCATTCCTCAAAGGGAACCGGAATAGAGTCCCGGAAAACGGCTTCTTCATGTCGCAGCCAAAGGCACGGTAAGGCAAGAACTGGTCTCTATATACAGAAATGGCTGAAGAAGAAACATAGTCGATTCTCTTCCCGGGATTCGAAGCCGAAACGTTTGGAAGGAAAATGCCTTGGGGATCAAATAACACCACATATTTCCCACTCACAAACGACGGCAAATCAGTCAAATGGTACACCGAGTTGAATCCAACCCTAAAAAATCAAACAAACTCAGTACACAATTCTCTATCTCCCGCCAATTCTACTATCCCTGACCTAATTAAACCCTAACAAGCTCTTCAAACCCTAATTCAATCAAAGATAGAAACCAGAGAGTAGAGTAAAAGAAACCAAAAACTCACCCGAACCGGCCGGTCTTGGAGGCTTGACCGTGCTTGCTGCTCCCTCCGATCCTCGAAATGCTAACGAAATCCTCCTCGGTGAAAACGGCGTCGTTGTAGGCCAAGAGCGAAGGTCCCTGCCAGGGCGCCAATGTCTTGGATAGAAGCGAGTCGGAACCGTGGAGGCGGCGGTCGAGGCAGAGACGGACGGTGGTGGCGCCGGCATCGTCAGCGTTCTGAATCAGCTCTTTGAGCACGGTGGTGCCCTCCGGATAGTTGAGTAGAACCTCCCGGATTCGCCTCGTGAGGTCAACCTTTTGACCGAAGTCTTCGAGAAATATCGACTCCGGCGACGGCGACGGAGACTCCATTGCTGGCTTAACTATAGAGAAACCATCGGCTTTGAAATAGGAAACCGGAGAGTGAAGCAAGCTGTGACTGGAGAATTGTGATGAAATTGGGATTAATCGACGAGTAGGGGATTTACTATGTTCTCGCAGCTCTGAAATATTTTTTTACGGGAAACAGGAAATGGATATTCATTAAGGGCCAGGCCCAAAGTCATAAGTCCAGTGGATAGAAATAGCCCAATACGCCACCTTGTACGGAGTATACATTGTTGATGCATTTAGTATTAAGAAGATGGTATGATATTTAACTAAATTTATATTTTTCTTAGATTACTATTTTAGGGTTACGTGAGAACATTAACGAGGCTTTATGGATCTATCTATCTATCTATATGTTTGTTCACGATTCGAGAAAAAATTGAGTTTATTTTCGAATACGCGTAAGTAGTACATGAGAATTACAAGGCATGCTTGTTTGATTTAGGTTTTGGGTTAAGTTATAGGATCAATGTGATGCATTCATAATATTTCTCATCTATCACTGGTCACCGATGCTGATGTATTGTTGTTTATGTGGCTCGATATTTGACCACGCCCCTCCAAGGTTCTTACAAAATGGAGCACATGTAATGTAAGAGTTTCTCGTGCTTAATAAGCACTTGGTCAACTTTTTCTGTTCTTCTTCATTCTTCATTTTTAAGATACAGGCAAGCCTCCACCATGGTATGCTTTATGTGTGACTAGACATCTTCCCAACCTCCGTTACAAAGTGTCTCATGTCCGAGAAACGGATAGTTATGACAGAGGTATGTGAAGCTCTTAAACATGAAACATCTCAGCTTTACATTCAAGGAAAAGCGTTGTCACTAATAAGCAGCAACCATTCGATCAGGTTCTGCTTCCTACTCACATATGGTCAATTAAGCTTAAAGGATTTGTTTGCTTAGAGTACAAGTTAGTATTAAATAGTGACAAAGGCTATTATACGCCAACAGTACGTGTAGAAATACTTCTCTAAAATAAAATGTATCAGAAATGGTACAAGGATAAATCGAATCTAAATAACATCAACTTTTGAGAGATACAAACGCACAACTCCCAGTCGAGGGAAGCGCTGTCCATTAGAAGCATAGAAATAGACAATAGAGTAGAACAAATGAAATAAACACTACTCTTCCTCTCCAAAACCAATACTAGCAACAATCTTTCCCAAATAAGTTTCTACAAAATGATGACCAAATAAAATATTTTATAATAGTTGAAATGTCCAAATACAAAAATGCCACTCGCCTTATAAGTCATGTTCAAGGTCTATGGAAAACATTAGATACGCATCTAAAATAAATTAACATGGATAATATGCCAAATCTTTATCAGGGGAACCGCCTATTCGTCGTTGAAGGTGGTCTTCTTCCCTGCAGTAGTACAAAAGGGAACAATGAGAAACTGAAACATTCCAAAAACTAGATGTCCTAAATGCCAGACACATCTACACCCTACAAATAAAACTAAAAAGCACTTCATGAGAAAGATTAATGATATTGACCTGTTCCGGGGGTAGCTAGGCTAGGGCCTCTGCCTCCACGCCTACCACCAGAATCCCTACCACCACGACGGCCGCCACTGTCAAATCGACCACCACCTCGACGACCACCACTGTCAAATCGACCACCACCTCGACGGCCACGACTGGGTCTCTCACCGGTAAAATCACCTCTAGGTTTTGCAGGTTGGACACTCAAATAACAGCCGTTTCCGAGATCAGAACTATCAAGCTCTAAGGCTTTGTTGAGAGCATCAGAATCTGTGAAGTCCATGTAAGCCATCCTGATATTGATAAAGACAAATATGGTTAACCACAAAAGGACCATTAACAACACAATTGGAATCAGAGGTATCACAGGAATAGAGAAATAAAATAAGCACATACCCTTTGGGGGCGCCAGAGTCATAATCTTTTGGGATAGACACCCGTGTGATCTCACCACAAGAACCAAAATGACTTTGCAAGGCACTTCGAATCTGTAATGACAACGTTCAGAAAAAATGGATACAATACCAGGAAACAGAAAGGATAAAGCTACAATTTATGGGACAGAATTTACCTCATCCTCCCCCTGTGTTGTGTCAAATCCTCGTACAAATATTGTCTGTGACTGACCTTGACCTCCTTTCTGATAAGGGTTGCCCTCTTTGCTGTAAGGTGAAAGAAAAACATAAACAACGGGACAACTGAAATTATAGCTTCATAATACCAGTTAGAGAGATTATATGTACCCGCTGTAAGGAGTATATGCACCCCTTTCACCCCTTTCACGAGCCAGATCAAGCTTGATCGAACGACCACACAAATCAAAACCATTCAAATCCAGAGCCTGCATAAGACCGGGTTTAGTAACAAACATTGAAAAACAAAAAAAATTAGCACATCCTACTAAAACCAATCAAGACATCTACCTTTTGGGCTTCTTCAGCAGTGGCAAACTCTACGTGTCCAAATCCCTTGAAATTTCCTTCAGCATCAGAGGAGAACCGGACATCAACAACTTGGCCGACATTCTTGAAGAACTCCACCCTATACGAATCGTACTGTTAGATCAACACCACCAAAACCAAGTCGATTGAAGTTCTAATTAAAGATTAACACATACACATCTTTCTGCTCAATATTGTATGACAAATTGCCAGCAAACAAAGTCTTAGAACCCGACGTTTCTGGAGTAGCAGGGGTTTTAGGCTGCAAATTATAATTTGAAGGGTCAGAACAAAATATTTGGTGATATAAATATACAAGAATGCAGGTAAGGAAAAAGGAGAAAAGGTCCATTACAGCTTTCTTTTCGGATTTTGATTGAGCATCTACCATCTCTACATCCGAGTCCTGTTCAGAATGTGTAATATTAACATGTTGAAAAGGGTGAAACAAAATTTAATGGCAAAATTACACAGCATTAGAAAGTAAACCTTTTTCTTTGGAGTCTTCACATCTTCCTCAGATTCTTCATCTGAGCTTTCCTCATCCTCGTCTGAACTACTTTCCTTTTTCGCAGCTTTGGCAGGGACCTTTATATGAGCAATCAGATAGAAAACACGGCAATCAACAGAAGAGAGGTAAAATAAAAATATAAATGAAAGAACATGAAATTAGTAATAAATGTTTTAAAAAAATTCATACATCAGCCTTCGCCTTTTTAGCTTGCGGCTTATCATCATCTTCTTCATCAGAATCGCTTTCACTTTCACTTTCACTCTTTGAAGATTGAGCTGCTTTAGCAGCAGGTTTAGCATTCTTTGGCTACAGAGAGACAAATATACTGGTAATGTAACCGCCAACTAATAATTAAAACAAAGAGAACTGAACAATTTTACTCTTAACTCAAAATTAGCACGCATAAAAAACTATCACTTGGTAATGTAACCGGCAAAACAAACCTTTTCTTCCTCTGAATCATCAGATGAGTTGTCACTGGTATCCTGCTAACAGTAATATACCTTTTTTTAAAACTTTTCCTAGAGTATTTTGAAAGATAACTCACTAGAATTCAAAAAGGCAATACAAACCAAATAAAATGAAATTATCTATTGTGAGTCCAACAAAAGGTAACACACCTCATCATCAGAATCACTATCTTCAGAGCTGCTTGAATCTGGCTTCTTTGCAGCAGGAGCAGCAACCTTCTTTGCAGGTGCAGTAACCTTAGCAGGAGTTTCCTACAATGAGAAGACAACAAAGAGAATTGAGAAACTTCATGCCAATATATCATTTCAACAATATAAAACAAACATATAAAGTTTAAAGGACACCTCATCATCCTCTGAATCATCACTTGATTCTGAGGAACTTGAATCATCTTTCTTCTTGCCATTCTTAGCAGCAACTTGTGGCAACTTTGTGGGTGCTTTTGCTTTAGGAACCTGGAAATAAACAGATAAACCCGAATTTAGAGACTACAATTATACACTTTACAAAACAGGCATAGCTAAAACAGATACTCACTTCCTCCTCGTCAGAATCATCATCAGAAGATTCTGAACTTTCAGAAGACTCGGCTTTTTTCCCATTGGTAGGAACTCCAGTTTTGGCAGCAGGTTTCTAATGCCATGAAAAACAGAACAAATATTACAAAATGAAAACGCATAGTTCTGTGACAGAAAATTTGACATATTACTCACTTCATCTTCATCAGAATCTGAAGAGGATTCAGAACTGCTAGACTCTTCCTTTTTAGCAGCTATGGCTGGCTTTTTAGAAGGAACAACAGTCTTGGTTTTGGGAGCAGGCTGAAAAAAAGAAGAAGCAATCTATCATTCTTCATGGTGTTCCAATTACAAAATCAAGAAGAGAACGTCACAATTAACAATCATGGTGATAGCATATAACCATCAACCAAACACAATGATTTATAACACTCAAATTTCTTTTACCAAAGAATTAAGACAAAACAATATGAGCAATTAATACCAAATAATTTCCTAAATCATTTATTTCATCCTCATATAAAACCAACACCAACAAAACCAGTGGTAGTTGCATTCAAACCTTCTCATCCTCTGAAGAACTGTCAGACTCATCCTCGCTGCTGCTCTCCTCTTTCTTCTTCTTTTGAGTCTTGGCTTCAGCCTTAGTCTTCTGAATGGCCTGAACAACGGCCTCATCTCTCTTCTGCTTCTTCACACTCACCGCCTTCTCAATTACATTCTCGGCTTCCCTCTTGCCTGCAAGACAAACACACACGCCGGAAGTTAACACACGAAACCTAAAACACAGTAAATAAATTCTCTCTCTCCATATCCAAAAGGTAAAACACATAAAGACGGTACCTCCTTTCTTTCCAGACTTGGAGACTGGGACTACAGCAGCGGGAGCTGCCTCAACCTGTGAAAAAATACAGAACGATTAGATAATCAAAGCCATGAAAGCAGCAACAGCTGAAATTTACGAGACAAGAAAGATCAGAAGGGAAGGCTTCATACCTTGGTGGCTGACTTCTTGCTTGACTTGCCCATTGGAAGGAGTAGAATGGGTTATGGAGGAGAAGAAAGAAGAAAAAGAGGAGTGGAGGCTGCTCTGAAAAACCCTAAGGAGGTAGGGTTTAAGAGGAGCGGTGGAAATTTGGGAACGAATGAGAGAGAAGAGGTTAGCGATGCTCCTATTTATATAAAATTCCGCCACGTGAGAGGGTTAGGGTTTTTCACGATGCGAGCGTGTGAGGGTTTTGAGCTGCTTGAATCTGCGCCGTTGGATTGTAATGGACCCTTTCCTTTATTCCCAAACAATTAATGGACTTGGGCTTTGCAGGTTTGATCGGGCCGGACCGGAGATAAGGCCCAACACCGCGCACCATGGTTCGATAAGAAGTGAAATAACCATGATTAAAATATCTGTATCGGCATA
Organism: Fragaria x ananassa; assembly: GCA_034370585.1. NCBI lineage: Eukaryota > Viridiplantae > Streptophyta > Magnoliopsida > Rosales > Rosaceae > Fragaria > Fragaria x ananassa. Next base: position 28,986,918 of record CP139761.1, on the reverse strand, counting down.
TCTATCGGTACTTGAAAAAAAAAAGATATCGGATATATCGAGAATATATCAGAGATATTTGGGGAAAAAATATTGGGAATTCGAGAAGAATTTTTTTAATAAAATATTCAATTTATTAGATTTACTTATAAATTATACAAACATCAACTGGTTGAAAAGACATACGGTGGTCCACAAAAGTATAATATTCAGACCAAAACATATAACCCTATAAATTTTACTATTAAATATGATAGTCGTATATCTTTTTAGAGCTATCAACTGTTCCTCTTATATCTCTTTTCGAATATTGTTGATGATGATTATTGTTTACGCCTAAATTTTTTACATATATTTATTTAATATACGTTGATTTTGAGATTGGGAAGTATTGTGGTTGATATTTTTGGGTAAGTTGCTTGGGGAATGGTATAATATAATAGGGTTAGATTGTTGACGGTATTTGGCAGGAGTTTGAATTTGTTGTAGTGGTTGTTATAGTGTTATAGGGTGGGGTGTGTGTGTGGTTTGTGATGTTTATATTGAACATTTGTCATGCTTCCATAATCTAGCTCCGGCTAGTACCATGTAGGGATTGAGGAATGTTAGTAGAGGGATTGGTAATCGGTTGGGGGTGAGTTGAGTAGGTTAGAGTCAAGGAATAGTGAGGTAGTTATGAGGAGTGTGTTGGGGGGTGGTGGTGGTTGGGGGGTGTTGGATTGTTATGCTGTAACAATTCGAATTTTGTAATCACATTTCTGAAGCTTAAATCTATATCAATTCTTGGAACATAATAGATCACAATCATAGGGAAGATAAGAGCGAGCAAAAGAAAAAGTGACTGCTTTGCAGCTGATAAGTCCCTTGTATAACATTCATTGCGCCCAAATTTATATTCATTAATACATTCACAAAATTTAGGGATCTAAACCCTAACTGTAATATGGCTAAACTATCTAAAATGTGTTTTATTATAACAGTACTAACCTAGTTTACAAGAATGAAAAATTAAAAGGAGATTTCTATAGAACTATATTAGGCCTCTTCATCACCCGCTCAAAAAGAATGAAAGCTCCTAAGCTTCTCCTAAGCCACCAAAGTTGGGCAGTATTCTATCGGTTTCTTTCCCCTCCGAGAAAGATAGATCGGCTTCCAAAGTTGGCTCCTTCATTTTTCTCTATAAAGAGATGAAGAAGAAATTGGGCCTCTCCTTTTCTTTCTCGCTAAGAATATAGAAAGAAAATATTAGTGTCAACCTTTTAAGAGCAGTTTCAAAAACCAAATGGTGATTTTCTTCTGCTTCCGCCTTCACCGTATTGCTCATTCCATTTCCTAAGCTCGTTCATACTTGCAGCATCATATGACACAGATGGCCCAACCTACCAAATCAAGTCCCAAATAAAAATTCACATTTCAGTATTACATACTCCTTACATATTGCACACACAATAGCAAGACATCTATGTTCAAATTTTCAGACAATAATCCAAGTAAAGATACAAAGTGATTTAAAGAAGATATATATCTAAAGATTCAAAATCTATACAATATCCCCATACTAATTTCAAATAATTATTGGAAGCATATTGAAATTCGATTAGCAATTAACTGTAGAGGACAACGTATTCAGGAGGTAAATATGATAAAATCATCAGATAACAGGAAGGAAGAAGAAAATCATAATAACTTGAAAGAGTTTTTTACCTTGGCTTTTGATTGAATAAAGTCATCCAAGTTAAGTGGCCTTAAAGCTGCAGATAAATCACCTTTGATGTCCTGTATAGTATACAACACATCACAAAATTAGGAACCACTGAAATTAGTACGCAAACTAGGACTGTATAAAATGGGCATCAACCCCATACAAGATAGCATTTTAAAGGTTGTCTATTAAAATATTAACAGAAACATCTTGTCTAGCCTAATACCTACTCAAAATAGTAGTACCTTGGTTTCTTCTTCTAATAGTTCCTGGACAGGCCTATATGCAGCAGCAATACAGAGGTTCTGCAAAACAATATTCTAAGTATCGAATACACAACAACTAATCGTCATGTTAAAAGCAGTCTAATACCTTCAAATCACTACCAGAGTATCCCTCTGTGGCCTCTGAAAGTTTCTCAAATTGGAAACCGGGTTCTAGATTCTCTTGAGCAAGAAATATACTCAAAATCTTCTTACGATTTTCAACATCTGGTAAATCAACATATATCCTGCGAAGAAACAACCAGAAAGTATTTATAACATGCAATAAAGAAACAAAACATATATATTTATATAAACTGGAAGTACTTACAACCTAGCAATTAGCGAGATTTGAAAAAACCATCATAACCAATGTGAAAAGCCTTTCTAATCTTTTTATTTTTTATAAAAGAATGAGACCTTCTTGGTAAGCGACGAATAACAGCATCATCAAGGTCAAATGGCCGATTTGTGGCACCGAGAATAAGTATTCTTTGACTGTCTTTAGATCGCAATCCATCCCAAGCTGCCATGAACTCATTTCTCATTCTTCTAGTTGCCTCATGCTCAAAAGAACCACCACGAGCACCAAGCAAACTATCAACCTACAATATAGAATAGCAGACAGGGAACCTAGCCCAGTAAGCAAGGTAGCAATTTTGAAGCTCGAACAAAAACAAACCTTTTCCTTTCCTGTCCAAACAACATTTTGCATTAAGAACCTGGTTATGGGCTACAAGGCGCTATTTTATATTTGTTCCACAGAAGAAGCCTCAAATTTATAATTTATTAGTCCATTTGTGAAAAACATGCCAGAAGTTTTAAAACCACATATGACAGAACTATAGAGCCTTCTGAAGCTAACACAGGTAAGTCTTTTGCACAACCATTGTCGTTAGATTTATAACGATAGGGTTTTGTGGTGATGCTCTATTTAGCAAACAGTTGGAAATAGCACTATACTTCTTACTTCTTAATATAGTACTTATATTTTTGCTGTCCACCTGTACTAGGAATCTAAATATAAGTTAACATATAAAGGTAATGCTTAACCATATTTACAGATCAAGTACACTCCAAATTATGTCTAAATTATAGACTGCACATTACATCATTAAACACTCCACATTACATCATTGGCATTTTCACGATTCAATTTTATTTCACGAGAAAAAAGCAGTTTACCTCATCAACAAATATAATGACGGGAGCAAGCTTGCTGGCAAAAGAGAAGAGAGCTTTGGTCAGCTTTTCAGCATCTCCGAACCACTGTTTCAATAAAAGTTACAAAGATGTGAACATCTCTTGGTAAGAAAAAAAATATATAAAGCAGCTTATAATTTTCTAAAAACTTCAGCATAAAAAAAGAAAAGAAAGCCCACTTCCGTCTCAACTCCATATTCATGACCTTGGACAAGTCCAAACATCAAACTATGAATGAAATGTTTGTAAGTTCGGAGAGAACAGTGATTCCCTCTGGTAGCTTGTGAGTCAGGGAAGCATTTTATCACAAAAGCAACACTCACAAAAAAGAAAGAAAATCATGCTACAAAGTACAAACATATGATCATGAAAAGGCATATTTGTTTGTACAAAAAAAAAAACTATATAGATGTACAATGCTAGAAAGCTTACCTTTGATGTTAGAGTTGAACCAGTAATGCTGATAAAGTTTGCCCCAGCTTCTGTTGCAAGTGCCTTGGCGAGAAGGGTCTTCCCAGTTCCAGGAGGACCAAAAAGTAATATCCCTTTGCAAGGCTAACCAAGGCTTAAAAATCAGATATTTACTTAATCATCAAAAGAATGACCAATATACATAGTTAATATCATTACCCGCAACAAGTTTCCATGAGAGAAAAGCTCTGGTCTTCTCATTGGAAGAATGACTAGTTCATTCAAAGCCTTCTTCACCTCCTCCAGAGCACCTACATCGTCAAACCTGATACCGATTTCACCAGGAGGTACAACTGCCGAAACAAAGTTACTCTCATATTCATCCTTTGCAAGGTTCTGCAAAAGTTTGTATTTAAAGGTTAATAAGAGTTGGAAACATCAATTTCCATTTGATTTGAGTACAAATTCAGACTTGCCTTCAAATTTTGAGAGGGTTTCCGAGACAAACTTTCTTGCTCCTTCAAACGTGAAATTGCTACTTCAAGGCTTTACAGAAACAATAACCATGAGCAATGGTAGGTAACATAGAGATGCCATAGAGCTGCAACATACAACACATTAATACAAGTACCTTTCACGAGGCAGCTGCAGTCTGTCACCTTTAATGGAAGGAACAAGACAAGATGACAAGTAATGGCTTTTAGCCCAGCCAACTACTTTCTCAGCTTCTGGAGGAAATACAAGTCGAATTAATTAGTAAATAACAACTGGTCAATACTATATCAAATATATGACTGAAGCATGGACAAGAATTCTGCGTGTCATATCCATGTACCACCCTAGCCATGAGTTGTCTACTATAGGATGGACTCAAGATCCTCAATCTTAAGTCCATCATTACAGAACAATGAACAGTTCGTACACTTCAGGAGCGATCTACTCTAATCTAATACAAGCAGCCAAGTGCAGACCCTTAAATGATTCAATAGTTACTTGCTTTGGGGGACAATACCAAGACTATATTGACAGAGTTTGTCTGGCCCTGCCATTCCAGAAAATATAATGATGTAATTCCTAGAATAATTTACCACCTAAATAAGTTACATTCAAGTTATAATTACACATTTATATCTTTATCTGTCTCCCTACACATCAAACTTTATCCTACTTGCTGATTTTTATATTTCTCAAGGAACAGGTGCCACCATCTAACATAAAAATTAGTAAAGCTGAACATCATGTTGTTCAGTTTCTTACTTCGCTTTGTCAAGATCACACCATCAGTATCTACTTGCAATAGGTCAACGCATGATAGCTCATGTTCCTCAAGAACCTGCAAGTACAGTAGTTCCAATAGGTGAAATATTCAAGGCAATCCCTCCACCCATCCCCGCCTCACTGACTAGTAGTATGACTCCAAAGAAGAAAAATAGCATATAAAGCAAGAAACAACCTAAACTACAAAATACCCATACCGACCTAGCAGATAAATTTCAGCAGTAGAAATTACCTTATGTAATTCATTCAAATTGCTCCTTGACATCACAATTCTCCCGTCCTCTTCGATCTGTTTATTGAATGTTCGAAGTACCTCTTCTTCCTGCAAAAGAAAAGAAAATGTAGGAAAATAATAAAATGAGATGTGAAACTACCAATAAAAAATAATTAAATATGTTTTTGCACATAACTATTTGTCTAAAGTATGCGCGATCATCAATAATTGATCTAATGCCAAGCATCACAAATGTCAAGACAAACTACCAACTAAATATGCATAAAGTATATCACTAATCGAGAGCAATAGAGCATGTACAATCTTGAACCCAAAGCTATATAACGTAACCACAGAATCACTAAAAACCACTCTGAAGTATCAGAAATGTTAAGATATAGAAAGATGATTGACACATGATCAAAGTTTCTAGAGAACACGATAGAAGTCACCAAGAACAATATTTACATGATAAAGACTTTGAAATCCAGGCATGTAATGTTCCTGTAGTAAAAACAAAGTATAGGTTAACAGGAGGAAGTATAACATTTCAACATTTACCTTTGGGGGCTGTATGCAGAACACATTTGAGAAGAGTTTATATATTTCATCATCATCAGATCTTTTTGTTGCCTTCAGTCCCTCGGTAAGACGCTTAAGAGAAACAGGCTGGAAATAGAAACAATGGCACAACGACATTATATTGAGGAAACATGACTTGGCAACATTTTTGGTGTTTGTTACCATGTGTTTGTGAGTTTTTCAAATGTTTTTTGCTCCTAAGGAATAGAGATGAATTACCAGCTTTGCAAGACGCCCAAAATTTGGTAGTATCATCGTCTGTTACAGAAAGTAATTTGAAGAGAGGGGAAATGGTGTTAGCCTTACAATAGTACTATACAACTTGGTAACTGAAAAATAATTCCCAACACTTACGAATTTCTCTTTCTCCTTTGACTCGGACTCAGTTTTGTTCTGCCCACAGATTAAAACAACAGGACCTGATAACTGGTCAAAAATTTCTTGCACCTTATTGACAAACTCCTTCCTGCTTGACTTTGGAACTGCCCTAGACAACCATTGAGAAGAGTCTGGAAAATAGACAATAAGAGGTTGCTTGGCATGCAAGACCTGCAAGCAATGAATATTCAGATTACTCTATACAGATGAATAACCTTGCACATTAGAATACAAACATCAGTTTCTCTTATTATTATGTACCATACCTCACATAGGGCCTCCATTGCAATGTAACAATCCTCAGTCTGAGTGTCAGTAAGATGCTCAACATGATTTTCTGTACGTAAGAGAAAAAATCACCACCAGGATTGCAATAAACATCTAAGATTGGTACATCGTGCTAAAAGTAAATCTAATTGTTTAGTGACATGCTATGCAATTATTTTAGTCATTTAGTTAAATTCTCAACATCATTATCAAAGGTGTCCCTTGTTAAACGCAAAAACAACTTAAGCCAAAACAGGAGAAACCAGAGAAATTAGACGCAATTAAATTGAACTTTTATGGAAGGTTACAGAAAATTTAAAATTCCTCATCCACAATGAATAAGTACCATGTATCCAGTAAACTGGTGGATTCGCAGGCTGGTCTTCTTCTTTCTCCTCTTTATCCACATCACTTCCAGGGTCATCATTTATATCCAATATAACGGCAATTCGATCTCCGCTCACCTCAAATACCTCCCCAAGTTGACCATTCGGTAAAGGCCTGCATAAAATGTAATGATTAAACAATATGACTGGAACCACCATTTCCTCATAGCAGTTGGGAAAGATGGCAAAGAAACTTCATGGACTATACATCCAAGAAGAGTTTCCAATTTCAGACAGAATACTACATGCCAGACAAACGCCACACATAAAGCAAAGAAAAGGAAAAGATAGTATTCAGTATTCACCCACTAAGAAACAGCATATTAAGTATTTCTAGCAAAGTACAAACAAGCCCCAAGCCCTAGAAAGGGAAAAATATTAAGTTTAACAACCAAAACATCTTTTGGAATTATTTAAAAAGAGTAACCCTGGACAATTGAATGGTGAAACAGTGGACCATGATAAGACTATAGAGCATGACTAATCCTCTTACTTGGGTCCTAAGGAGAAAAAGAATACACCAAAAAACAACCGCAAGGAAAAGGGCATCTAAGATTCTTTTTTTTTTTTACTGTACTTCTTTGCTTATATGTTGACAACATACCAACCCACCTGCCACGGAAAATGGTATACGCTTTCCTTGGACCATCAGATGTTGATATTTTCCCCAACATGATCCTGTATTGCATTATATATGTGTCAATGTCAGGTGACCGCCGAAGTCAGAGTTCATATGGGGGGCTGAGATCATGCTAAAAGGTTTCTGAAAGACAGACCACAGATATGATGTTCCGGGCAGTATGCGTGTAAGTTATTAATATATAAGCCCTGAAAAGTGCTATGTTAACACTCTTCCTTTAGATTTTGGCCAAAAAAATCTAGGTTATCTAGGTGCAAACATACAGGTGGGGTATGATATACAAATCCCTCGGGAATTGCAAATTCATTACCTCCACCCCAACACCCACAATCCCACACAAAAGAAAAAGAAAACCTTTAAATGAGTCAAAAAATAAAAGAGTCATTTAGAGCTCACGCCTAGACCCTGATTTTATCCTTATATGAGCCACTTTTGATTACACAGCAATATTCATGGTAGAACCTCTAAGGTGAAAGGAAGAGGCATCCCTGTGGCCTGCTCAACTGCTATAAGCCTGGAAAGCGCCTCACCGGTGAATAAGAATGCCTAAAGTTTTTCAAGAAATTTTACTAGAAAGATATCTTGAGTCAAACAGGACAACTAGTAGGTGTAGTAAATTTCAGAAAATATGTTAGCATCCCTTGTCAGAATCAAATTAATGATCATGATACATCAATCTAGTGTTCTCCTGGTCATATCCTTAAAAAACTGAATCCTGCATTGGTCGAAATGACCAATTCACGTTTTAGGCCAGAATACAATTAGATTTACATCATGGAGAGGGCTCTTGTATTATGGTGGGGTTAGAGAATCATCAGGCACATATAATTGTCTCCCACCAGATAACACACAAAAAAAACACTTCATTCAACAAAAAAAGAAGAAGGCATAATTGCCAATTTGCTACCCTAGGATTCACCTTAGTGTCAAATTGCTACCCTACCTTTTATTTCTGCCAATTTGCTACCCTATGTTTTATTTTAGCCATTTTGCTACCCTTATGTCAAATTTATTACTCTAGGCTTTCAATATTAACCAATTTCCTTACATTTTTTAAAATTTAGCCATTTGCTAGCTTACTTTTTCAAAAGGAATGAATCAATTGATATGACGACAGATAGCATTAAGGTAGCAAATTGGCTAATTGTGGGAACTTAGGGTAGCAAATTGGCAGAAATAAAACCTAAGGTGGCAAATTGGCTAATTTGGGATCTTAGGGTAGCAAATTGGTAGAAATAAAAGCTATGGTAGCAAACTGACACTTAGGTGAATCCTAGGGTAGCAAATTGGCAATTCACACGGGTACTCAATGCAACGGAAATAAAATCATCATACAAAAGTAAGTTTCACTGACCAATAAATGGAGAGAAAAGCCACATTCATGAATAAAAGATACACTTCAGTTTCACGAGTTTACAATCTTCCAAACTATCATTATGATCAATTATATTGAAAACTATAGAAAGCTACAAAATCATATGAACACAAAATCAAACAAATAAGTGCAAGAAATAATTCACAACCTGTTATCAGCTTCAACGCGTAAAGTAGGCCCAACATACTTCACCCGATCACCTGGAAAACATATCAGAAAGAAAGAAAATTATCAATAAGAGGGTTGGCCAATAAAGAATGAGAATTGAAAACGTACACATGTGGAACAATACAACATGTGCGCACATAGGAATACGAAATTTAACCTCCAATATCTTTTGAAGGTAGAAATTGCAAAACATACGACCTGTAAAGTTAAATAGGTAGGAATGTAAATATGAACCTTTCTTCAGTGGTTGTTTGGACTCTTTGGATTTATCTGTGGGCTCAGCAGCTTCTGACTTTGAGGACTCAGATCCAACATCAATTTCCCCAGATACCATCTGCCGCATATGAAGTCATAAAATCAGACAACTAGACTAGATTAAAGCAACAGTGAATATTAATGCAAGTGCAGCATGCCTGGCCAATCTCACCATCAAGACATTTCTTCTTCCTTTTAAAATAAAATTAAATAAAATAAAATCTAAACAGAGGCACAAAACCTGCGGCTTATTCCAGAAATTGATCTTACCTATATCAAGGGACCACTATCACATACTTAACAGTTGAATTGACAAAAGCATCCATCAATGGAACTGGTAAGTCTATCTCGAAACCAAGTAATTGTAAATAACAAAAAACATTTCCAACATCTTTGTGGCAGAGTAATTTATATTAGGGTTTAAACGTTTTAGCATGAACATTAACCTTTTGCTATACTGTACCAGAATTGATATTCCAACATCTCAAACTCGACACATTTTCATTTCCTCCATGTACCTCTAAAAACAACAAGACCTTAGTCATACACAATCATAATGACATAATCATATCATACCGTGTGATTCTAGTTCAGACCAATTATGTACATAGAAATTCTTTTCAATCAAGTCCATAATATTCCAACACTTCATATTCTATGTTTCGATAATATGATTAGGGTGGAAAAATTAAAACAAGGACACACCTGGACTCCAAAAAACCATACCTTAGAAAATTGATCGATAGGAATAAGCTTCTTGAGGGCTGCTTCAGCCTTTGCATGCAGATCAGCTTCATCTTTGTCACTACCATCTGACTTTGCCTCATTACTACTAGTCCAGTCTTCTTCATTACTAGCATCATTCTCATCATCAATCTCTGACTCTGATGTACCCTCATCCACAGCATCATCGTCTGATTCAGACTCATTTTCACAATCATCACCAAAATCCTACTCCAAATATACAGTAACTATAAGAATCTTGTTTTCTGAGTATACTATGTATTTAAGACTCAATTTATTTAAAGCTTACATAAGGAGCAAGAACACTGCTGTCCAGCACGAGTAGTGGAACTTGAAGATCTCGTGCTAGAGCCCTAACTAATCTTTCACGGTAAAGCTCAGTGCCTGAAGATATAATATAAAGCAGATGATCAGAGCAATGTCAGAGGGAAAATATTGAAATACACGAAGAATGTAATTATTATATTTTGTAGGACCTGTGACCAACCTGGAGCACTCTGAAGCAGTATTCTGCCGCTTGAAGATGTCAAACGAGAACCATAAGTAGAAGTGAACTTTTTATGTTTCAAATGAGCAGCCGCGCATTCCATCAAAAGATTTTTGGTGGGTTCACTATAGGATAAAATGACATGTATAAATCTTCTGCCAACTAGCGAGCAAGAGATAAGACAACAACAGAAAACATTAACGAAAAAAATTACTCAATGTGGTAAGGAAAAGTCTCCCATGAAACAGTTATCTTCTCCCATGGAACAACTCTCCATAGAAACTCATTTTTGAACTTCTCTTGTCTGGTCAAGAAAGGTGATTTTTTCTTTTTACTCTCAATGGTAAGTTTGTGACTATTAAGCCATTCCTTTTGATCTTGCTCTCCAAGTAGAGCGTGTGCATCAGAACGCCTCACATCTTTCCCGGCCTTTTCTTGCGAAGTCTTTTCTTTATCAAACTTAGCACCATCTTTCACTGGCAGCTGTTTACCCTCGTTTGCATTTCCATCGCCTTCTGAACTGAAGAAGCGTAACTGACTACCCTTCAAACACATATTCGACCTCACTTGCAAATCAGTGCAACTATTAGCAGAAGCAACACTTCGCAATGTGAACGAATCTATGAGACAGCTTCTAATAAAACTAGCATGTGAGTGATAGTTTGAAGGAACTGTTGTACGGCCCAAAGATTGAGAAGAACAAACGTAGTTTGGCTTTATTGATTTGGACAGCTGAAGCATCCATCTCTGATTTCTGCACTTAATTCTCCTTGCATACATCATAACCTCTTATTCCGAAACTTGGGTCTGCAACAAAACATGCTTTGATCAGTTTGCTCTTGATTTGCATACATCAAAACCTCTCATACGAAAATACATGATTCATTTCATATAATGTCATTGTCTTCGGCACTATTAACCTGGATAAAGTGTAAATGCATGTGCCTATTAACTTCGGATTCGAAATCAAGCTGTGCTTATATTTTCGCTATATGCAAGAATAGAAGAACAAAACGCAAGCGTTTTATGTATGCTTATTATTAACATCTAAAACCTGCTAGCAGGTTCAGTGCAACTAACTGACAAAAACAGAGATTCTGAATCCCGACATTCCGTTCTTCCTCGGAGGAAGACAGAAACACTAGTTAGGAAGTTGGAGATGAATAGAAGCGAGGTGCGAGAGTGCAGAGGGAGATGGAGATACCTCGTATCGTTGGTCGGTTGAAACCCTAGATTGGTCGCGCGTCCAGAAGAGAGAGACAGGGAGAGGAAGGCGGTAAAAGAGGACGCGAGAGATGGTCCGAGGCGACCGTTTTAGAGTGAGAAAACAGAAGGAGAGGGTGAGATAAGATCTAGCTTCTCCTTCTCTCTCTTGCTTTCTCCTTCTACTTTCTAACTGGTCTGGGGCTCTGGGCTACCTTCCTCTCAAAGGTTAGGTCGAGAATGCGACCTGCAACAAGGTTAAAGAAGTTTGTGTGTGGTCCAGTTCTAGGTTTGGTTACAAGGACACACATCAGAAACGGGCCTTTGCACTTCTGTTTTGTTTGCGAGTTTGAACAAACTTCATGGGCCAATCTCTTGAGGTCAGCTATTAGCCCATGGTCGATAAAATATTTTTATTTTAAAATTTAAGAATAAAGAAGGGGACATTATCCTCAAGAACTAACTTTAAAAAAATCCACTATGAGCTTAATCATTTTTTTATTAACCAAATACAGTACATAATGGCAATTTTGAAAAATCACCAAATTAGGTGTTTAGGTGGATATGTAAAGCCAGTTATGTGGTTAAAATCATACGAATTATCTAGGTGGTTATAAAGAGTTAGTCGTATGATTAAAGTAACCTAAGAGGTTATAAAAAGCTAGTCATGTGGATAAAGTTACTTAGGTCGGTCAAGTAGTTAAAGTCATCTGGGAGGTAATGAGGAATCAATCAGTTGGTTACGAAAAGTTTCACCTAGTCACATGGGTCACTTATAACTTTGTATAAGTTATCGAAAATCTCTTCGAGCACATTCTTATACTATCGAGGTCGATAAGTATTTACCGAACGACCTTTAATTAAACATGCTTGTCAAATATCCCGGGTGTTACAGGGTCACATCCCGCTCTCCTAGTAGGATATACTTTTCAAGCTATGGATACGATCTTGGCTACGATTACGGTTACTATCATATTTACACTATTATGGTGTCATATGCAGTCAAGCGGTATCGTTCAATATCAAGACACATCCTGATTAACTCTCAATATCGACACGCTTGTGTATTTGATTATTTCAATGTTTTATTATTCTTTCGTATTAGATGTGTTTGTGCATCTTGTTATTTTTCTTTGTTCTATTTCAATGTTATTACATCGCTGCATGTACTCTTATATTATTAATATAGATTTTCATCATTAATAATAAATAAAAAACAATGATTAATAATGAAACAACCATGATCCTACTAAACTCGAACTAATTTCCTTTATTACAGACTTGTGGACAAACATCAAACTACTAGTTAACTAGGCAAATGAAAAATTGCACAATTGTTTAAATTACTACCAATCAAACGATGCTAAAAAGAAGGAACAATCAGATCACAGAGCCTTAATTTCCCAACTGCATTGGATTAACATGCTCTTCTCTACTAGCCAAGAATGGTGGTCTCCGCAATCATAGATGTCACAAGATAGGGATCCATGTTTGATGCCGGTCTTCTGTCCTCAAAATACCCTGCAATTTGACATATGCCATGATGATCAGAATTCATACTATATATATCATACCAGATATCACTTCATAACAGTGAAAATACAAACACATTCCTACCTTTGCCTTCTTTCTCGGTATCACGACCAACACGAACGGAGGCTCCTCTATTTGCTACTCCCTGTGATTTCGTTAACAAAAGTTTGTCACTGAATGTCAGCAACAATGTGCTCCTTGTGTGAATGTTCAGCAATATACTATATATATCTTCGACACTTCGACGCTAAGATATAATTAGCTAAGATTGTTCAACATACCCAGGAGAAGGTGTGAATGTCAGCAGTCTCGCATCGACCGGTCAGTCTCCTCTCGTTGCCTTCTCCATACGCAGCAATGTGCTCCTTGTGTCGCAGTTTCAGTTTTTCGATTGCCTTCTTGATTATCTCATACCCACCATCATTTCTCATCGATTTGGTACTGAAATTTACAAGTTAAAACATTCAATGATCGACAACCATGACACTTTGTTTCTAGCCAAAAGCATTATTAGCAAAAATATTGCCGTCAAATATAAATTTTTGATAATTAAGGAGCTACCTGTAGTTACAGTGAGCACCAGCTCCATTCCACTCACCCTGAATTAAAAAGAAAAAACATGTAAAGAAACGTACTAGTAGAACAAGAAGAAGAAACATTTAATATTCCATGTGGTATGTGAATAAACCTTGACTGGTTTAGGATCCAAGGAAAGAACAACTCCTGCCATTTCTGTGATTCTCTGTTTGATAAACAAATAAAGATGATCAACACAATGATTAATCCACACAGACCAAACTCGATCTGTGTATCCAAACTAGCAATTTCTGTGATAAGATGATCAACACAATGATTAATTCACACAGATCAAACTCTGTGTATCCAAACTAGCAATTTCTGTGATAAGATGATCAACACAATGATTAATTCACGCAGATCAAACTCTGTGTATCCAAACTAGCAATCTCTGTGATACCTCAAGGATGTATCGAGCAGCCCATATTTGATCACCGGCAGAAATACCGACACAAGGACCAACTTGAAATTCCCACTGGCCTGGCATAACCTCAGCATTGATGCCACTGATATTGATTCCAGCATAGATGCATGCCTTGTAGTGAGCATCGACTATATCACGCCCAAAGGCCTTGTCTGCTCCAGCACTACAGTAGTATGGCCCCTACAACAACAACGCTCTATCATGTACGTATACTAGTTTCTTGAACCGAGCCATATATTAGTTCTCTTTGCATCATCTCATTAATGACTTCCCAAACACAAAATTAAGAAAACGAGATCGATTTATACTGGAGCTTATACCTGTGGAGCAGGGAAGCCACCAACGGGCCATCCAAGGGGACACTTTGTATCCTTCTGAAGAAAAGTGTACTCTTGCTCAATTCCATACCTAATACAACAAAAGTTCAATCTCCAAAAATTTTCTCAGAAAATTAAAATTTAAAACTTCTCAGAAAATATTGACAAAGACAATGCTTTGTAAACATCAATACATGTAAAGAACAAATTTTGTGACTTCATCTGAATTTTGATCCACCTCACACACAAACTATGCTACACTCTATTCACCAACCCATCAAAACAAAAGCACATTAGCTTCATATCACATCCTATATTATGCTGAACATGAGGGAAGAACAGAGTAATAACGTTTCGAAAACATTATGTAACATTACCAAAATTTTATAATCATGTAGTAAAAAAGTATTTAGGGTAAAATGGAGGATATATACCAAGGCTCTTCGACGGCAACAGCAGGGTTATTGAATATCTTGGCAGCAGCAGCCCTTCTATTGGTAGGGATCGGCTCTCCAGCTGGTGTATAGCAATCGCATATCACCTATTTTCACCACAAAATACCAATATTACCTCTGAACGGTTTCCTATATGATACGTACCAACTGGAATTAACATGATGCACTTACCAGGATATTGTTCCCTCTTCTGAATGGGTCCTTGAAGATAGCCTGGGGACTGATCCAGTAGGTAGTAAAAGGTTAAACTCGGTTCAAAGGAACAGGTAAAAAAGAGAAGGACTAAATAATGAAATTCATGATCCAGAGTAAAATACGTACTACAACACCACTTCACTGTCCTTCCCTGGAGCTTGTTTTGTGCTCGAACCGTCGTAGTTCCACTTGGGTAGCTTTGATGGGTCTGAAACCGGCCCAGGCAGAGTCTGAAAATCACAACATGCAACAACAACCAGAATGAGCGAGGATGCTTATACTTGGGTGCGTGATGCACTAAAACGAAAAGTGTACGTACCCTTGCTTTGCTTCTCATGTCCAAACCAGAGCCACCGATCCTAGAAACATAAACACACAAAGAAAAAAGTGTAAGATCAACAAATTGTAAATTGTATTGATAAGTACGCGACGATCGATGGAGGTAAGACGTACCATACGTATTCGGCGATGATCTTCTCGCCGGATTCCGAGAGGTTGAGGTTCATCAGATCAGAAAGGAGAGACGACGTCATCGCTGCTAGTCACCGTGTGATGAGAAGATGAGAAAAGCTGAGAGAGTAAACTAGGGAGCTAGCTTGGTTTGGTTGGGGGAGTTCAAAGTATGAGTACGAAACTCTAATGGCTTAATGCGTATTATATATAAGCACGAGTTTGCTTCTTTGCAGGGATAAATGGAGAAAATCCCGAGGAGATTTGTAACCATATAGCAGGTCAGCAGCGGAATACCCGAGATACTTGAGATTCCTTTATTTATGGCTGGCCATCCTTATTTTTCTGATTTGATTCTACAGCCAGTTCATATCTGAATCTTCTAATTAATTCTTCAGGTTACATAATTACTTTAAACTTCTTTTTTTTGGGTACAGATTTTACGGTATTTTCCAATTAAATACTGTAAAATATAACAAAGAAAATGAGTTGTAACAAACAAGATTGAAGAGAATGAAGACTCTGGCGCCGCTATCAGCGGTCGTCTAGATTAGGTTTGTTGGACAAAAATTGTAAAAATATATATACCCAACATAACTTCACCATATCTTATTAACTAAGATAAAATTTTAATTTATGTTGGGTTCAACCCATTCAAGACAGAATGTGTCTCTTAATTACAATCTCTTGTTACAAGGGAACACCCTTTAATTCCGTTTACCAAGAGACCATTGTAGGTTTGTTTGTTTTTGTGACTGCACCTACATTTGGGAATGAGTTGCCTACGTACCCTGGAGATGATCAAGTCACTCGTAGTTCAAGGGTTCCAACAAGTGAATGACTCGTTGGAGGGCTTTGACTTTAGGATGTGTTTGGATTTGTATCTGAAGGCATTTGAGCTTTGGAGCGAGATTCTGGCTTCAGGCGATCCGAGAATTTATTTGGGTTGGTGGTTGCATCCAGATTTAAGTCCAGACTGCCTACATACCCTTGTAAAGGGATCAAACCAATGTAGTTCGAAAGATTTGGGTATGGATTTGATTCTCTGGTGCTTTAGGAATTTGGCCAGAGTTATTTGGACTGGAAGAATTTGACTGGTGGTGTCAGGGATTCTGTTTGGAATTTTGGTTGCATCTAGTGGATTGCTAGACTGCCTACGTACCCCTTTGTGGGATCAAACCGACCGTAGTTCAAGAGAGGTTTGTAGGCTTTATGGCTTAATGTCGGCTTTTAGATTAACAGACGTATTTTGAGTTCGTTAACCGTGATTCTTGTAGACACCCAATTTGGTAGAATGTCTGTTGATTTGATTTAGGCACCCGAAACAGGTGATGCAGCAGCGTGACAAAAAACTTGAATGGCTTTGGCCACAATCCTTGATAGTGGCGTAGGTGATCTCTGCGTGTAGGCGGACTGTCCCTTCATGCGGACTCCGCGCGTATGTCGTGAGTGGGCTCCGCGTGTACAATTGTGAGCGGACTCCGCGTGTATAACTCTAAGCGGACTTCGCGTGTTCATTTGTAAGCGGACTTCGCGTGTATGTTTGTGAGCGGCCTCCGCGTGTATGTCTGTGAGCGGACTCCGCGACTTGCTTCATCTTCTGCATGAATGGATCTCGCCTCGCCTGGGCTTAGAGCTTCTGAATATTAGCTCGTCTCCCCTTAGGATTCCTGCCTTGGCTTGAATGTTGGCTCGCCACCCCTTAGGGTCCTTGCCTTGGCGTGAATGTTGGCTCGCCACCCTTAGGGTTAAAGTCACATCGCCACCCCTTAGGGTAAAGTCACGTCGCCACACCTTAGGGTAAAGTCACGTCGCCACACCTTAGGGTAAAGTCATGTCGCCACCCCTTAGGGTTAAGTAACCTCGCCACCCCTTAGGGTAAAGTCACGTCGCCACCACTTAGGGTTAAGTAACCTCGCCACCCCTTAGGGTTAAGTCGCCTCGCCACCCCTTAGGGTTTCTGCTTTGGCGCGAATGTTGGCTCGCCACCCCTTAAGGTTTCTGTTTTAGCGCGAATGTTGGCTCGTCACCCCTTAGGGTTTCTATCTTGGCTTGAATGTTGGCTCACCACCCCTTGGGTTCCTGCTTTAGCGTGAATGTTGGCTTGTCGCCCCTTAGGGTTCCTATCTTGGCCTGAATGTTGGCTCGCCACCCCTTAGGATTAAGTCGTCTCGCCACCCCTTAGGGTAAAGTCACGTCGTCACCCCTTAGGGTTAAGTAACCTCGCCACCCCTTAGGGTAAAGTCGCATCGCCACCTCTTAGGGTAAAGTCGCCTCGCCACCCTTTAGGGTAAAGTAACCTCGCCACCCCTTAGGATTCCTGCATTGACACGAATGTTAGCTCGCCACCCCTTAGGGTTCCTGCTTTGGCACGAATGTTGGCTCGCCACCCCTTAGGGTTCCTGCTTTTACGCGAATGTTGGCTCGCCACCCCTTAGGGTTCCTGCTTTGGCGTGAATGTTGGCTCGCCACCCCTTAGGGTTCCTGTTTTTGCGTGAAGTCACCTGGCTCGCCTGGACTTCCAGTCTTGTAAGGCCATCCCAGTTTGCCTGATAATATTTTAGCAGGGATGCTTGTTTCCTTCTCTTGTACGGCTTGTTATGCGAAACGCACGGCGTTGTGTACGAGAGTAAGGGCCGAGCGGCTACATAATTATTGCAACGAGAGGAGGAGTGAGGAACGAGGCCGAAGGATAGAGATCCTGCAAAAGAAGTAAAGAGAGTCAAAGAGTGGACTCCACCTTCTTGTTGGCTCACCGCTTCTTTTCTTCTTTCCCTCTGCCTTTTGCTTCGCTTGTTCTCTTCTCCTTCTTCTCCTCTTTTGTTCTGTCCGTGTTGACTCCGCCTGCTCCTGCCTTTCTCTTGTTCCCTGCTTTTTGCTTCGCCTCCCTCTGTTGCGATCTGTCCTTTTGTCTTCCGCCCCCCTTTTCTTCTTCTCTGTGTCTCTTTATATAGAGTGCACGGTTTGAAAGATTGACTTCGTATTGGACTTGGTTGTCCAGTTTTTTGCAAGAGTCACAATTGAACTCTAAAGCATTGTGCATGTAGCACAAGAAAAATATTTTTATATATTTTTAAAATAACTTTTTTTTCTTTTTCCCTTTTTTTGTAATTTTTTTTGGCGATCAACAAGGTTCAAAGAATTATTCATCACAAACAAAATTAGGTTAAGTGACTACAAAAGCGTTCCTATCTAATGCCTAGTTTGGTACAACTTTATTTAAAAAAAAATCAGTTTTTATCTAAACTTTTACATTTTACTGTGTTTGATAAATAAATAAAATACTATTTTAAAAAAAAATTACAGGCCAGTAAAAGTAGATTTTAAAATAAAAACAAAAAATTTATTTTTTATCTCTTGATAATACTTTTAAAAGTACCATTAACTAAGTAAATTTATTATTTTAATTCACGGCTAATTATATTGACATTACTGTAGAAACAATTTTATAAAAAAGACGCACTAGCCCTAAGAATATCGATAGGCTCAATAATAATACCTACTGGACTTCAATCCAGGCCCAACCCATATAACAAGTCGCGCCACACCGCCGCAATGTAGTCGGTAAATTTTGAAAAAGCTTCTAGGTCCTCTCTCGCTCTTCACTCAGTCTCGAAATGACGCCGTTTCGGGTGTTGTCTCGGGCATCGCGTCGGCTCCTGAAGCCTTCGCTCCCTCGCTCCCATCTATCTGCCGTCTCTACCTATCAGCCAACCGCCAAATCGAATTACCCAAATACCCCTTTGATCCCATTCGATCACAGGCACCGTTGGATTCCCAGTTATCTGGCGCACTTATCGGGCTCGTCTTCAGCGAACAAGGACGACAATCATCGGGTCGGGGATGACCCGAAACCCGAAGCATCATGGATCGATGTGTATTTGCCCAGGCAGGCCCGCCCTTATGCGAAGCTCGCTCGTCTCGACAAGCCCATTGGCACCTGGTTGCTTGCTTGGCCTTGTATGTGGTAAGCTATGCTTCAATTTGGTTTAGTTTAACTTAAAAAGGAAGCAACTTTTCATTTTTTACTGCGTTGTTTTGTTCAAAACTGATAGCAATTTGGGTCGGTTGAAGTGTAAAGTAGAGGCCATTTTGATTTTTACTGCATTGTTTTGTTCAACTGATAGCAATTTAGGTTGGTTGAAGTTTAAACGTAAGGCACTTTCTTGTTTTGATGAGTGCATTGTTTCTCTTCAGTATACGGGGCGTGTATCTTTACATACCTACAAGGATGATCATGATTAGAGGAAATAATATAGAAACATGGTGGTCAAACATATGAATTGTTATGAACGGTTAAGATTGCGTCGTGTAATACACGTCGTGCATACAAGAATTTCCATTGTTTTGGTTCTAAGTGATACAATTTGGTTTAGTTGGACTGGAAAATTAGGAACTTTTCTAGTTAAAATTCATGGAGTGAGATACATGCATGATGGTTTGTGCAGGTCAATAACATTGGCAGCAAGCCCAGGTTATCTTCCGGATATTAAGATGTTGACATTGTTTGGATGTGGGGCTTTGCTTCTAAGGGGTGCCGGATGTACCGTGAATGATCTACTCGATCGCGATATTGACACTATGGTAATACTCATTGGCCGTGCAGTTTCGTTTGAGTTTGGTGACTGGTGCTGAAGTACATTGTCGATTTCTGTGTAGACTTGGTGGTGTGCATATGAGTATATTAGAGTTTTGAATGACAATGGGATCAATTGATAGTTGCTAAGGTGTTCGTTTTTATTCAATTTGAAATGCTTAATGCCTGGGGGATGTTAAATCAAGCGACTGATACGGAAACTGAAGATGAGAAAAATTGTCGAGTTTAAACGTTGAAAACTTTTTGCTTCTCTAGACATGTTCTTGTACGTAACTTTCTCTGATCAAAGAGCTGCAATTTAGGTTGAACGTACAAAGTTGCGGCCAGTTGCAAGTGGTCTCTTGACACCTTTTGAAGGGTTGTGTTTTCTCGGATTTCAATTGCTTTTGGGTCTTGGAATTCTACTTCAACTGAATAATTATAGGTCAGTACCCTTTTCAGCTGCCGCTGTTGTGTTGTCTTACTCTTAGCAGTATTTGTAACTTATGTTGAGAATGAAAACTCTGAAATGATGTTGTGATTCTCTCAACAACAATGCCTGGGGCTCTTGATTTTCACTTTTAGTCTTTAAATCTGGATAAATAACCAGTAACTTCGAACATATGAAGAGTGGGAATTGTATTGATATTGACAGCCGTGTTTTGGGGGCTTCATCTTTGTTGCTAGTTTTCTCCTATCCTCTCATGAAAAGGTTGACATTCTGGGTAAGTAAACGTTTGGTTTTATAGTTTAACCTGAAGTAAACATTGGACTGCAGTTTCATGACAATTAACCAAGAGATTGATAAATGGTATGATACTTTCTGCAGCCTCAAGCATACCTAGGTTTGACCTTTAACTGGGGAGCTTTGTTAGGATGGGCTGCAGTTAAAGGAAGCATTGATCCAGCCATAGTACTTCCATTGTACATATCTGGAGTATTTTGGACACTTGTGTATGATACGATATATGCACATCAGGTACCAGAAATGTAATGAATATATATATATATATATATATATGCAGTATTGTTTTCTTCCCCTGCTTCTTGATTGTGTTTCTTCTGTAGATTATGTCACTATCCTAGCGTCCAATCAAAAAAGGAAAACAAAATGTCTGTAGCCTTTGGTCAATTCCAGAATACGGAGATACCTATGAAGATAAACATAATTTTTCTTGTACTTAGATATGGAATATGTAGGAGTAACTTAACTTTTCCAATGCAGTCTAATATAGATGTTTATTTTAATGCTTTCAGGATAAAGAAGACGATCTGAAGGTTGGTGTCAAATCTACCGCTTTGAGGTTTGGTGATTCAACAAAGGAGTGGATTGCTGGGTTTGGAATCCTGTGCATCAGTAGTCTTGCCCTCAGTGGATATAATGCCGAAATTGGTTTTCCCGTCTTTTAATTTCATTTTTCTTTTATATATCATATATATATAGATCTATTTTTTACTTAATATTATTGGAGTCTCAGCCTAATTTTCCTTTTTCTTTCTGCTCCCACATCTAACTGTCTACCATGGAACAGGCTGGCCATATTATGCACTTTTGGCGGTTGCATCTGGACAATTAGCTTGGCAAATATGGACAGTTGACCTTTCATCCCGGATTGATTGCAATAGAAAGTATGTATTGTAACTGCATATCTGTTTACTTTGCTAATTTAATAGGCGGATAGGTGTGTGGTTTACTTGTTATGGACTTATGGTTTTTGATGGTGTATCGTGTGTCTGTCCTTCTGTCTCTGAAAATGAAAATATTATCGAGGAGAATTATTGACTTGGTTAGTTTTGAATACTATAAGCTGGCTTAACATTCTTTCTTGTCTTGGTTATAGGTTTGTGTCGAACAAGTGGTTTGGTGCTATTATTTGCAGTGGAATCTTATTGGGAAGACTTTCATCATAGGGGTAAGGTTACTTTTTGAATATTTACTCGAGTCTTTGTACTCTTAGTATGCCTTCTTTTCTTAACTAGAATTCATCATCTGTTGCTGGAATGTGACAGCATTGTTGACATGGCCAAAGTTCAGATGATTTGTGTGGTGCTGCTTGTTGAATATGCAAAGGAAGATCCCAGATTGAGTACTCAAACGAAGGTAGCAAAACGATTGCAATGGAGCATTCGAAGTGCAAGGATTTGTAGGTCACATCTTTAGTCAAGAACTGAGATACTTTTACTTAAAACTGATGTTTAGTCAAGAATTGAGATACATATACTTCAAAATACAGTATACCCTTTCCTTGGGGGTGTTTGAAATCAAATGTATTGATCATTTTATAGGAGGCAAAATTGTACTCTTTTCTTTTGTCGTGATAGTATTTATGCTATATAGTAGATCTCAGTCACCTCTGCTCGCTTTTGTTTCTTTCACCCCGCTGGGAGCGTCCCTACTTCTAATTTCGACTGAAATACACACCTGCTCTAACTTGTCTGGTCAAATTCAAACTTGAGCAAGCTCTTTATAATCGGGCCTTCAAGGCATTAAGGATTTGATAACAATAAAATCACACAAAATGATACTCAAAAGCCGAATAACCAAGAATTAAGGGAATGTTGTCTCTCAAAATTTGATAATCCAAGGTACACTAATGTATCATCCCATTTACAAAAAGAGAGATTGACAGATCACTGATGTTTTTCTTCTGCTCATTTCTTTCAGCGAGTTCCTTCAAACTAGTCCATGATTTTCTCCTCCGTATGTTTGTCGTGCTGGTGGAGTTCTCTGCATCTGCTGGGGCAGGACTGGTTTCGGGTTCAGGTCGTTTCTTTGATGCTGATCTATTTCTCTTCTTCCTCTTTGAGTCCAACAAAGTAACCACGGGTTTCACCATGGGAGTTGTAGGACTGTCCACAGTAGGAATATCTTCATCTATTGTTGTTGAAGTGATGATCTTATCCACAGCAGGAATCTCTTCATCTGGAGTTGGAGTTCTGGTTTTCAATTTACTAACCTTAACCTCATCTGCATTGGTCTTCTTTGGAGTGGCAAACTTCTGAGAAATGTATTTAGCAGGTTTCAAATCTGAAGCTTTTTTACTCTTTGAGGGGCATATCGCTTTCACATGTCCACATGAAGTCCCTCTCTTCACATTCCTTTCAGAACAGAAGTGACATGTATACACTACATTGTTCTGGGTGAAAGTGAAATTAGCGGGCTTCTCACTTCTTCGTCGTGCCTTTGCCCTATTTTTTTCAATTCGAATAGTACAGTTGAAGCCAGGTTGCAGAATTGTTTCACATCTGCAAAACAGTAAAATGCTGATCACTGTTGTGTGCTTTAGAAAAGAATTGAAGATCATTCAGTTCCTGAATCTGAGAAAAAAGTATAAACTACACGAGATCACGCATCTGAGTAATACATCTGCTTCAAGAACACTTTGATGTCCCATGATGGCTGTATACATCTTTGAGCCAACAGAACTGGATCAACAGAATCGGAAAAATAAGTATAACATGACTTAACTCTATAGAAGCCTCAAATACCACATCAATTGGTCCAAAATCCAAATATATGAACACCACATCAAATGTGAAAGAAAAGCCAGAACATGAAGTGACCAAAAAATGCCCATGACTTTTAGTAAGAACTCTGTCAGCAGCTGACAGTATCAAAGTAGAGGCAACTAGGACAACAGTTATCTAGAAGAGTCCAGAGCCTATGCGCTCCCTCCCCATCTTCTGATCTGAAGCTTCCATATATATCATTTAGTTTATATATGTCTGTAGACACTGAATCCAAGATGCTTGTATTATCATAAAACTTTGGAATAAGTGAATAACTACCAAATTCTATTTCCATAGAAATTCAAAATATTTAAGTTCTTTTGTGACTTGCTATGCGAGTCAATTTCCTTGCAGAAAAGTTCCAAATCAATTTTAAACAAAAATTCCACCTTTTAATATGTAATAAGCTCAATATATGTAGAACTTAAGAAGAGATAAGAGTCACCAAGTCACAGTCAATGTAGATAATCAAATCCCAAAAACCACTCCTCTCAAATTCTTGTAACTAAAATGGTACCCTTTTGTCATACAACCTACTAAACAGAAACTAAAACTGAGCTAAGAAAACCTTTAGTAAAATGCACTCCAAACAATCCCCAAAATACCTACTCAGTCAGTCACTCTAACAGCAACCGAGTTCAATAAACCCTTTTGCAAGTCTTTCTCTCAGATAAAATTCATGTGTTCCATAATACAACATACCTCTGGCAAGAAACCATAGAAAGGTCAGCGGGCAGGCACATCCAGACCCTCTTGAGTAGAAGCCAACTTGTGCCCAAAGAAGGCCCCCAAAGAGGGAATAGAAGTCTCCCCACCAGTCCATAAAGCTAGCCTCTGCAAGTGATCAAGCTTCAATGCAGCTTTGGGATTGATGGAGCCTCCCTTGCTTTGCATTTTGTCCTCTCTCAGCGATATCGGATTGTTTGACTCGAATGTTGTGGTTGATGCTCTCAACTTCTTGATATCGGGAAGCTGTCCCGGGCTTGCTGACAATGTTATTGACCTGCACATAACATCATGCATGTATCTCAGTCCATTAATTTTAACTAATAGTTCCTTGCTTTCCAGTCCAACTAAGCCAAATTGTATCACTTAGAACCAAACAATGCACTCATCAAAACAACAAAGCGCCTTACTTTCTACTTCAACCAACCCAAATTGCTATCCCTTGTACAAACCAATGCAGTAAAGATCAAAACGGCCTCTACTTTATACTTCAACCAACCCAAATTGCTATCAGTTGAACAAAACAAAGCAGTAAAAAAAAAAAAGATATCGACTTGCAAGTAACCCAAATTGCTATCACTCCAACCAAACTATGCAGAAGAAAAAGTAAGAGTTGCTTACAATTTAGTTCAACCAAGCCAAATGATACTAAAATAGAAGCATCACTTACCACCTCCTCTCTTCCTCCGTGATTCCATGAGCCCAGATTCTTTAACCAACAGAACACAAATCTCAAACATAAATGAGTCTTGATTTTGTTCTGGGACAGGGTTTGGTTGACTGGATATAAGAGGGGTGGGGGAGGAACAGTGACGCAAGCTTTTTATCAATCCTGGGGGTAAAAAAGGAAGAAAAAAAATATATGCGGAAACAAGGCGCCGCTGAGCGGTCTACGTGGCGTGGGCCTTAGCGGGCTGGAGGAGACGGGTTGGGCTAGGCGGAATCACGTCGAGCGGGCCTTATCGGGCCGTGGGGTCCACTATTTAAAAAAAAAAAAAAACCAAGACGCTCCCCTACTCATTTCCCCACCGCATGCATGCAGAAGAAGACTGGAAACGTCCTAGTTTCTTTCCTTAACTTGGAGCCGGAGTACGGCAACGCCTATTTACCTGTTCGTGGTTATTTTTAATTTCTTTAATAATTCCATTTTTCTTCTATAATTTCTTTTCGTGCTACTCCTATTTACCTGTTCATCTGTTTGAAGCTTATGCAGAAGGTTTCGCCAGCTCATTCTTAATTCATTTCATACAGTATCCCATATATTTGTTAATTATAAACTTTTCACTCGGCAAATTACTGATTAATTTCATCAATCTCTCATCTTAATCCATGGATGGATCAAAGGTATTCGAACTCGTCCTCCTTGAGATGCGCGAAGAATTTAACAGGGCCACGGCCTGGGACGTCGACAAAGAACTGTACTTTGTAAGGGAGATTGGCAGAAATACGTTTGCCCTTCCAGAGGCCAACGTACTGCTTGAGTTCACCTTCCATGCCAGTGATGTCAACCTCGGGAACTCTGGGCACGTGGTACACCTTAAGAGGCACCGTGACCTTGACCCTAGCTCCGATGGCCGCTTCTGATGTCGATGGAGATGCCGAGTCCGATCCCACAGCGACTTCGCAGAAAATCCTTGTAGATTTCCGAGTGGTTCCTGCTGCTGTTGTTGGGTAGTGAGCGAGTGCGAGACTCCGACTCCCAACCGGGCAACAAACCAATCGTGAATTCATTTGTCCCGCCGCATCTGCTCTGCCTATAGCTGTGGCTGTGGCTGTGGCTGTGGCTGAGCTCAATAACCCCACTGTTCCTCCTATACTCATCATTGCTCTCTTTCTTATCTTATCGCTCTCTCTCTCTCTCTCTCTCTCTCTCTCTCTCTGTAAATACATACACAGCCGGTCTTCTCTGCTTCCTCTATGTCTAATCCAACCCCTTATTTAAATTTCCCATTTTGGGTTTTGATTCTTTTTTGGGACAACTCCTTTTTTTCTCCTTCACCGTTTTATGTTTTCTTTTTTCTTTTTCCAACATATATAAATATCTGACAAGGACGAGAGACTGTATTAATAATAATTAAAAAATATATTAAGCAATACAAATATATCGAAAAAAAAATAAAAAAACATAATAAGATGCACAAACGTATCTATAATTAAATAAACAATAAAAGATAATCAGTTGCACAAACACATTTATATTGAGAAGTAACTAGGACGTAACTTGAAGCCGACATACATCATTTATATGCATATGTCATAACAGCAGCGTAAATGTGATAGTAACTGTAATCGTAGGACAGGATCATAACCATAACTTGGGAAGTACACCCCGCTTGGGAGAGCGACGTTAGCTATCGAACTCTCAAGAACAGTAACCAAGTAACTAGGCCTCCAATCTAAAACTGAATCAGAGGCCATAACATCCAGACATAACCTACCTCCTGGGTAACCAAGTAATAGGATCCTAGATCTTAACCTTTTCCCGGAAACTGACAGAGGACCAGCACCGACGAGCAAACCCTCTGTTAGCATCAAACCAAAGCGGATCATATGTGCACCATGTCAAAACGAATCGGATGCCACTGCCCATAGGAGAATAAGGCAAACACGCCCTCGAGGAGGACAAGATAATGGCTACACAAGGAGAGGAGACCTCATCAACAACCAAGGTTCGAGTGAGCAAAACCCTAGATTTAGGGTTTGCCGCCTCTTAGAGAGAGAGAGAGAATTTATGTTAAGATTTGCATTACCATTAGATACATATATAAATAAGATAGAATCCGGACACACGTACATACTAACCTCTGTACATACTAAACTCTGTATCTATCTGCATGCAAACTCATATCTATTTCACCAACCATATCCTAACAGGAGTAACAGGTGTCTAAATGAGTACACAGTCCCATTCACACCACATCGTTTCAAACAATTGGTTTGCTTCACCCATTTTGGCTTCAACTATCTTCTGCATAGATTTACTGCTACTTAGTACTCACCTGATCAGTTGTTTGTTACAAGAATTATGCTCAATCACTGTTCACTAAATTAATTGTAATTCTCTTTATGTTAAGAAAATACATGATACCATTTATATCTTCTTTTATAAAAGGATTAAAAGCCATGCATGGATTGGTGCCGATGAGGAGGAGAAATAAGGGTGCATACCAGAGAACATATTTCACTCCATAAAAAGAAGGGGGAAAGAGTACACATGGCAACTCAACAGGAATCAATATCAATATCTTGATAAATAAGGGCGCTGATCAATTGTTACAAAACAAAAACCATATGAAGGTGGTCGTTTTCCTGTGGGCCTTAGAATCGTAAATACACAAGCAGCTCGCACCAGATATAGCAATCAAGTAACACCAATAAACAAAAATACAAAAGAGACTAACAAAAAAAATTTACAAGCGCCTCAGCTGTTAAAAGGTAAAACAGCCAAGGTTCAAAGAGACAATAGCACAGAAGGTCTTCTATTTCGTATTTGGGTAATCTTGCATACTTCGGGTTTGAGACAGGAGAATAGATGTCCCTAGCAAGATACATTGCGGTTTTCAGACGTGATGGCTATGGGAGCGACCAATAAGTCTGCACTGTTCTGGAAGCAAAGAAGAAATGACTTGCCCATTAAGTGGAAAAAGTTCCCCATCGATGCCACAACCATTATGGGTGTGCTTTCCTGATGCCTTGATCCTCACCGACTTTACCTGCAATAGAAGACCAAATTAGATGGACCCTTCCACAATCTAATGTAGTTTTTGTTCCAAAATAAGCACTTAAAAAAGGAAACCCCAAGCCCCCCCCACCACAAACACTGTAACCAAGAGAGAAATTTTAGTGCAAGCTTGTCCCTTGTATCAACAACAAAACATATCAACTAGTTTGCAGTCAAAATGTAGCTTCATGGTTACAGTGGATACAGTTATACAAACCCCAAGTGCAAAAAAGCATAGTAGTAATGTCCATACCTTGACATTTTCCACGTATGGCAGTGAAAGGTGTCTACCCATCTGCAGAAGCATGAAAAATCTCAACAGCCTTAATCGCCCACTGCCATGAACTAGGAGCAAATCCAAGGTGTTGTCATCATGCTCAGCTTTCGGCGCCACCACTTGAGAACTCTGAACAGTTCTGCATGCATGATTGCAAACCAGAATGCCAAGCAACTGACCCTTGGTGACAACCCATTTATCTTCGTACCTAGGCACAGATTCCTTTGTTCCTTCTTCTATGTCATCTGATGGCCCTGGCAATTCAATAGGATTTTCCACAGCCCAATTAGGTTCGCTATCCCACTTTGGCTCAGCATCCCAAATTGGGCCTGGATCAGATAGCGTGGATGATATATCCTCTTTATCATTTGTTCCAGTGTTTCCCCAAGAAGATCTAGAGGCATCATGCGTGGCTGTCAATCCAGTCCATCCTTTATCTGTCCTTGATTTCGACCGGGTCCTTGGCCAGTTTGGAGTTGTTGACAGGGGAAGCTGAGGATGAATAACTTCCGGCTCTGCGGTTATATTGGTCCTTCCAATTGACAATCTTTTTGCTTTAGGATCTAGGCCACGCACATAATCAGACGGTTCAATGCTAGCATGAGTGCTACTGCAGGTTGTATCCAAGTCACCTCCAGACATTCGACTAGGAGTCATAATGGAGTCAATACTTGATAAACTAGAAGCTCTTGGAATACCATCGGTGTTTGATCTCCTCATAATGTCTGTGTACAAGTCTGACATATCAACAACTTCCCTTTCAGCTGAGAGTTTTCCTTCTAGATCCTCTTTTGAGGCTGGAAGGTACTCAACTTCATAGCTGTACTTCGGCAGGCATAAGAATTTAAGAAATCCAGCAACAAAATAACGCAGCGGACCAAAGCGCTTCTGATATTTCTCAGACAGCTCCAACACTGCAAATTGAAGGCTACATATCACCATACACACATATCATGATCATTAAATCTGGACCCAACTAATGTTACCCAACCCAAGTATCTGCCAACCATATATATTACAAATACATATAACCAATATATACAAGATATCACTTAAATTACAAACTATCAAGTTGATACAACACACACAGACACACTCTATATATATACCGTAATATAGAAAGAAAAATAATGCAATTATCAATGAATGGTTAGTGATTTCAAATCCACTGGAAGGTTGGTAAACATATGCACACATGATTAAACATCTAGGAGCATTGCGAAAGCAACTAAGAAAAGATCACAAATCAACACAACATGAACAAAAGATGACTCCAATCATCATGAAAATTTCCTAATGTTTCAAGAAACTTAACAGAAAGTGATGGAGACAGGGCTAACTATAAACTCTATTGGGAAGATGCTCCAAATATTTTGACCATCTCTTTTACGCATTTCTTTGGTGAAGTCTATGAATTGGTTATACATAAGGATCGAGTTTCAATTGTAGTCCCGCTTCTTTCTCTGAAAAAGAAGAGAGAACTGTAAGAAATCTCCGGTTGGGTTGGTTGGTCCAACCTGGCCGGAACCACACATGCAAGTTTACCTACATGTGGCTTGTCCGTGCTTTCACAATTATAAGGCGCTGCCAGTTCAAATTCCTAAAATTACAGAATAGTCGGATTTGGAGATTGAGTATCATCAAACAAGACAGAGTATCACCAAACAAGAAAAACATTGAGTAACCATAAGCTATGTGTATTTGATGCTTTCAAAGGAAACCGAAAAACTAAACAGTCAAAGCGAATCAAACTGAGTTTACTAATCCAATAGGAATTGATTAACTAACAAACCACATAGTAACATGAGAGTATTACATTAATTAAGATGATCCCCTACATGACGATAGAATATAGAGATGAGAAATAAGTTCATGATACTAAAAATCAAGACAGAATTTAATCCAAAGTATTAGGAATTACCATCACTCACAAAACCATAATATGAGACAGTCATCCCAAAATGGATAACACCCGTCTGAATCCACTCAACAGCAAAAACATCTGTAGCAGTAAGACCACCCTGAAACGAACATTAAAACCATAACAGTTCAACTTAAACAGACACTTCCAGGACCTTATAGAGAAGAGTGTGGCATTTCATAACGCACAAATAAATTAATATGTTATTGAAATATCAAACTTCCACAAAGCATAGCACAAGAAAATATGGAATCAAATTTGGATATTCCTTTTAATGTTTTTGGATGTCCAGGAGCCATACCTTACCCATGGTGATTTCTAAATCAGCACAGTTATAGAAGGTAATTGTTAGGACCATTGTGCTATACCTATATATTACTTTGGGCTTGTGTGTTAATTTACCTAAATGGGCTTCTTCTTGGAATTGGGCTTGTGTGTTAATTTACCTAATTAAGATGATCCCATCAGTAATATCATATGGGTTATAAGAGTGTTTAAATATGTTTTAAAACCAAGTGTTCTCAAACAAGCATTTACATCCTCATAATATAAGCTGTATCAGTCTCACCCTCATCTAGTGGGTAACAAATCAATTGCAATGTTAAAGAACTTCCCCCTACACATAGAGGCACACAAAATAGTGAATTGTATCAGTCTGACTGTGTTCGGAAATGGCTGAACTGGTCGGAAGGTAATTGATTGCAAAAGAGTATTACACAAAAACACGCCTATACCCCTTGTGTTCCACCTATTTTAAGAAATAGTAAGATGGGATCCCCAATTGAGAGGCATTCTAGAACTAGAGCTTCTCAAAGTGTGCATATTCCCACACTGCAAAATGCCAATTCATCCGAAATTCCAAATCAAGGGCCATGAACTGTATTATGACATTGGAAATCATCCAATTTACACCTATTAGCTACGGTTGGCATGCAATTTACACTCGGAAAATAAATTCCCAATTCCTCATGTATGCTTCATTAATACCAATAGAAGGCATCCAACATCATGGACCAGAACATTCTTAAATGCAATGCATTATCAACTCATGATAGACACCACAAATTTGTCACACCTCAGACAGGAATCTTCCTCTCAGTCACATTACAACTCCACTACAGCTTCTCATAGAGAACATACTCCCTCTACTGCAACTGGAAAGTCAGAGGATCTCCTGGATAGACTAGCACCAGTCATATGGTTCAGAAGATAAGTCTTTACTATTTGTCTTTCTCCTCACTGGTGTATGATGTGCAAAGCTGAACCATCTGTTTAACTTCCAATTGCTTTTGACCTTTCTCAGTCACATTATACCATTACACCTCCACTATAGCTTCTCAGAGTGAGCATACTCCCCTCTATGCAATTGAAAGGCCGAAGGACCTCCTAAGGTATGAGTGTCACAATGGATTTTTGCTCATCAAAAGACTACTACCGGTCATATGGTTCAGGTACTAGTCGTTTCATAAGCAATAATCCAGTTCAACTTTCAGTTACTTTTGACCTCTCGCAAGACTATTCAGGAGCCTGCATTATGTGCAGAATCCAGACGTTTTTACAGGAAGAGGGATGTTTTTGTGAAAAAAGAGCTACAATGGATACGTTTGTGTATTTGGATGAACATATGAGTTTTATAGGATGAAAGGGGGAGGAGCTGGGTAATTTTGTGGGAGATGGATCTATTTTGGCCTCTTTATTGGCTTCATTTTCATGGGAGTCCAGTAAAGTGTATTTTCTTTTATATTTCTTCAGATTGGAGAGTTGTTTTTGTCTATTTCTTAAATATATTGTCGGTAGCTTGGCGTTTCTGCAGTAATATACTTTTGTAGATTTACCCAATGCAATTCCGATTTCTTTTAAACTATTTAATTTCCATAGACAAAACAAAAATTAAAAAATCTCGTACACAGGCTGCACAATCAGATGCAGATCCACCCTCCCTCTCTTTCCTCCTCTACACACTTACGCATTTGCACCTATCTATGCAAATCAGTCCAATGCAAACAGAAACCAAAGTTTCAGTTAATACTCTCTACATCTTAACGTTTGAGACTCTTGTTCCAGAGAGTAAGTACTACAGTCTTCAAACAGGATCTCATGTTTAACAATTAAACTTTTATTGGTATTATGTCATTTTTACCTATCCCTTCAATCTTTTATCAACCCACTACAAACATCAAACACCAGTGATGCTTCTGTTCTGTTATAGGAGTTTGCGCAGAGAAATTGGAATTATGAAAAAGAGAGATATAGGATATGGGAGGAAAAAAAAAAAAAAAAGGTGATACAAATAGACATGTTAGGCTTTATTTTCAAACCTGCTAATAAACTTATTTAAATAGATAGGGGATATGATGGTATAGGTAATACAAAGAAAAATGATTTATGCCTTACAATCTCATTTCAATCTTTGTTATCATTCAGAATAGATTTTTCATGCAAACTATTCACTTGATGATAGTTAAAATTTGGCAAGTTCGTCTCTTTCTGATGAAAAACTCCTTCTGCATCATATTCACTATAATTGAATTTCATCTATATTAAAGTAATCACATTACCTTGACAATAGCCATTGCAGCAGAAACTGGATCTCTAACTCCAAGAACCGTCCAAACTAAGGAATTATCAGAACCAGCGGGTATAATTCCAATTGGTATGGAAATTCCTTCTTTTTGGTTGTCTCTACTGAGTAAACCATTTAGAACCTGTACCCAAATCAAGATCAGATAAACTGTCTGATTAACAAGGAAAACAGCATGAACAAAACAGGCGAGTAGTCTACTCAGAATGATTAAAGTATGACATAGTTTTATGTGATATTCAAAATCATCCAACTTCAAATATAAAAATGAGTATTGAAACTTATGCACAGAGAAATAAGAGTAGAGAATTCACATTTGTGTGGTCTTGATGAATATTATGATTGATAATATAATGCTACTTGATGATCATAGAAATTAGAACAAATGATACAGGTCTTGAATGAAAGAACCTTGCGTCCTCACCCATGTACAAACCAACTTTATTAAACAAAATTATTGTGCACTGTGTCGATTAATAAAAACAAGTGACCATGATTAAGTGCATGGCAAGAAAAATTCAGCGGAGACGACCAAGTATCTCCTGCCAGGAACTACCTCAAGCACAAAATCCAATCAGCAACAAGAACTGTAAAGAGCAACTTTTGAAAAGTAAGGCAGTCTCTAACTAGATTCTCCAATTCAAGAGAACTTATCTGGAACTTTTTAGCAAAAAAAAAAAAAAAAAAAAAAAGGACTTCACTTTAAGTATAACAAGTCTCTGCTCAGACAATCTCAGATAAGAATTGGCGAGTTCATAGTGCACATGTAACAAATAGGATTCTGATGAGCTATTCCTTTCTCAGCCTTTTCAGCATCAAGGCTGATATGTGAAACACATTTACTATTAATTCTAGTTCCACTAGTTCCTGTATTAATAAAGTAAATATAAATACGAGTCCATACTGAAAATGGCGTAGCCCTCCAAAACTTATTTTGCTCAATATCAAAATTTGGGCAGCCACCACGTCTAACTTGATTTGGGATAGTTTTATGGAAATCTCAAATTTGAGGAGAGTTTAGGGAAGGGTTGGAACTTGAAGGTAATATTTCCCCAAATTTAAAATTGAGGAATTGTGGAGAGTTGGAATTGCCTTTGTGAGTTTATCAGACATTCTATAATCAACTTAAGTACAGCAAGTGTTTCAATCAATCTAAGTTAAATATCTAATAAGTTCATCCAGACTAGGTTTAGCCATTTTTGGTTTAAGGGTGCCATATTTTAGTGTGCGCATGATGTGGAAGTTAACAATCAACAATAGGGCACGAGGCGGTGGACTAATGTGTAAATGTCCTACTAAACGATACCTTTTTCTCAACCGAAAAGAAAGGAAACTGTCAAATATATTTTCCATCTTGTAGAACTTCTGATAAGCACTATGGTACTTGTCAAAGAAGGGAACAATATGAACAAAAAAAATTCTGAAGAGTATTTCCCATTAATTTCTCTAGACTTCTACAAATTTCATAATCACTTTCTCTTCAGTTAAATTTTCACATTCAAACACAGACAACTACATAAAGGATAACCTAATTTATACATAATATATATGTCTCTCTCTCTCTCTCTATATATATATATATATTGAGAGAGAGAGAGAGAGAATATATATATATAGAGAGAGAGAGAGAGAACTAGAATACGGCTCTAGTATCCAAAACAAGTGCACTTAGACAGTTACATGCTTGCAATTACATCTAAGGTTCATGGAGTTATCTTCAAAGTTCAAACATGCAAAAAGAATAATCATTGATTTGTATGATAATGTTTTTAAAAGGATCATGGATAATAGCTGGAAACAGGAAAACAGTGAGCCAGATGACATACCTCATTAATAATTCCATCGCCCCCAACACATATGATTCCTAAAAAGATACAAATAATTGTGACATAAATAAACTTAAGCTGTAAAGATGAAGAAAATGAAAATGCACAAGGAAAACCAAAAGGTGTGATCAGATACTGCATTATCAGAAGTACCATCAGGACAAGTGCTGATGTCAACACTAGATGCAAGTTTCTTAGCATGACCTGCTGATGTCGTTTTGACTACCTCCACTTTGAAACCTGCAAGCTGCCACAATTTACAGCTCAAAGATGAATATGGATATAATAGAAATTCTGAAAGATCTGAAAGAGATAATTAATAGACCAAAGTGCCCAGCCATTTCAACCATGAAGGTCAATAAATCAATTTAGTATCGAGTTTATATTTCTTTTTTAAGTTAAAATATTGAGAGTATCGAGTAGTATAGTATACTATTTCACCTAGAACTACAATTTTCTTGTAAGATGCATGATACTAAGTTTCACCCATAGCTCCTTGGAGGTTACCAAGACTATATATCTGTGTAGCTGTGGGTATGCAGGGTGTGTGTGTGTGTGTGGGAAAATCACAATCCAACATCTAAGAGTTATCTAGCAGTGGAGCCAGAAAATTCAGTTTACTAGGGCACAAAATTATTATAGACCTTATTATAATATCAAAACATAAAAGAATCAGGCTATCTAACATTTGTTTTTATGTTCATTTGGTAAATCTAAGATAAGAAAGGTTATTTGCTTTTGAAACTTGATATGTGCGGGTTGCATTATCTGCCAACTTTCCATATGTATTAAAGTAAAACGGAAAGTTTCTCCACGCCACCAGGTAACAAAGGAGTTTGGCTCTAATCCAGTGGTGAACAAACAAGATAAGTTAAAATGCACGCACCAGACTATGATACCAGATAAGGTCCCCTTATTTTAAACCACACACACACAAATAAAAATAGCATTCTCGATCACAAATAATTTGTTAGCTAAAACATTAAAAACAAATTGAGATGAATCTCTGACAATCATTTGTGCACGCAGCATGTTCTGTTCACGAGGCATAATCCATCCTTATAAATCGACAGCATGTAGCAAGCCCAGATCATGAATAACAAAAGGCAGTAAAATCAATAATTAGAAATTAGGATGCAAGAAATACACCTTACCTTAAATATAGGTTCAACAATGCTGTGAAAAACCTTACTAGAACGGCCACGTCCAGATCGGGGATTCAATATCACAAGAATTTTTGGTGGACTCTTACATTTGAAAATTAATTCAGGAGGAGTATCAATGGGAAGTAATTCTGAAGACGCCTGCTTCTTAGAAGATAGTAATGGATGAGGCAAGCAATTCACATAACAGTGCTGATCAGCAAACCCCCCAACCCATTGAACTGCGTCTTCTATGCTAGAAGCCAAGAATCGAAAGTCCTTGCGACTTCTTCGAGGTTTCATGAAACAAGAAAGGCCACAAGAACCTTTTTTTAAGGGATAAGAATGTACGGTGAAATGTCGGAGGCCAACATTGTATGAAACCTGTAGAAACAGTGAAAGAAGGAGATTAGCTTAGAGGCAGAGAGAGAAAAGAGACGTGGGGAGAGCTTACCGAGATAACATCATCCAGATGCAGCATGTGAGAACCCCAAATTAAGGCCTTGCTGGTAAGCTTGGCATCAACAGCTTCGTGGTGGGTAATATTAGTAGAGGAGGAAGTTTGTTGTGGAGGATCAGTACAAGTGGGGTTGGTTTTACTCTTGTCCAAAACTAACTTGCCAGAGAAGACAGCATAACCCAACAAATCAGACTTTTCATCTCCAGCAGCAGAAGCCGGAATGTCAATCCTGTGGTCCAAGGCCTTGAGAGAATTGGGATCATCAGGAGACTTGGAAGCCTTGATCTTGAGGCGTTTCTGTTTCTCAGGGAAGACAACTGGGGAGGAGTGCTGGCCACCAGTAGCAGTGGCTATCTGGGAGCACAAGCCCAGGCGCCTAAGGGACTGCTGAGGGGACGTCACTCTCAGACTCCCACTCTTCTGCATATTACTTGCTGCCGGTTCCGATTCCGATTCTAATGTTACGCAGTAATTGCGGCATAAAAAAAAATATCAACCGCCCTGCATATTTGTTGGGTTTCGAATTAGATTCAAAATTGAGTACTGATCGAGCTTGGAACAAAAACAAAGATCGATTGCCATTTCTACTACTCCGACTGCGCCTCTTCCTATTCTCTTATTACAATCATGTAACCAGATTAATCAGCAAAACAAAAACAAGGCGAGGACTTACGAGCTGAGCTGAGCTGAGCCGCCGGTAGTGGGCGTCAGGATCTTCCGGATACCAAAGTCGCACACTCAATCAAATCAAATCAAAGCAAAGCAGCTCTCTTTCTCTTTCGGAGTCGGGGCCTATCAGTTTTTCCTCTCTCTTTCCTTTTTTCTTTCTCTTTTTTATTATTCTAGTTCAGAGCACTGATCCGCCATTGCCCCTTTTTCTTTTGTTTTTTTTTTTTTTCTATTTTTTTCCTCTGTCTAAAGCATGGCATTTATACATATACTCGATATATATATTTTTAGGGAGAGGTTCCAAATGAGGATTTTTTATTTTTTAATGGTTTATTACACTCACTTTTAAATTACATTTTTTTATCTTAACTATTTAGTTTTTAGGTCTATATAAAAACATTATTTTTATAAATTTTTAATTAAATTAGTGATCGTAAATATTTCTATAAATTTTCAGTTAAATTAGTGATAGCAAGTACCGATAGAGGGGGCTTGCTTGCTTCAAGGGATTCAGATTGGAATCTCTGCTACAAGAATGAGCTGTTCCATGTTTAGCTACATCTTTTCTTGTATGATCCTATTAGAGCAAGTCTGATCCTGGTGGTTTTTCTGGTGGAAATCGATGATTACCAGGGACCATTGTTGTATCTTATTTTTTTTCCACTTGTTTTCTGCAAGTAGTTTTTACCATAGTTGTTATTTCAATCAGTGTATCATGTTAAATACAACCATTCAGTAGAGAACTTTTTATTAGACTAAATGAATTTGCTGTAGAAAAGCAACTCATCTGAAACCTAAAGAATACAGTTGCTTAAGAATAGGAATGAGAAACTTTAATCACCACTGTTAACTGATCTACCTATCATTTGACAGTAATAACAGCAATCTAGTTTAATGTTTATGTTGAGTTTTGTCTCTAAAGTTACATAATAGCTGCCCCAAAAATAGTCATCTATTTACAATCAGTTCCAAGCCAAGGCCCTCTCATGGAAACATGTATGCCAAAATTTGAAATGTTGAGGAGCTGCCAATGAAATTGCATTGCTTCAGCACATGTAGATGGTCTATCTCAGCAGCAACTGATGATCATCATTTCAGTGTTAGAAAACTCCAAAGCTAGATAAGCGCTTTTGAATTGGGATTCCATGAAGGGAAAGAACAAAGCAAGTCATAAAGAACCAACAGCATTAAGCACAAAGGAAGGATGCCTGCAATTTTAATACGCAAAATTACATAGGATAAAACACACCTTCGTAATTAGCATTAGTTTTCGTCAGAGAAGTTGCCGTCACTATCTTGCTCATATATCTGGTATTCTTCATCACTGGTATACGCATCTTGTATGTTATCATCCCCTGCTTCAGGGGGTGGAAAACTACCAAAAAGCTCCTGTAAATGAGTTCTTGAGATGTTCTCCATGTTAAGATCTAGAGATATATAGGAAATTCAAAGTTTGAAGGTTCTGTACAATTCTCGAACAGTAAGCATTAGTTTGTCACAAAACTCTTTTTACAATACTGAGCAATTGCTACACTTTCCTTCTACTGTAAACCACGGAGCACATGAACGCTTATTGTCTATGTTTGGTGATTGGTGGTTTCGACTTTTAAAGTATTACTACAAGCACAATATCGTCTCTTGTTTGAAATCATGCCAAGAATATCAATTCTCAGTATAAAGAAGACGCAAATAAGCAATTGAGAAACTAGGTTCTTATAGTTAAACCATATAAGGATACATGAATGCGGCTGCAAAGAAATTTCACCATCCTCAGCCTACAAACAAGTTAACATGATATAAGTCAGCAAATGGATCAATAAAGATGCATAAATTGTAAGAAAGTTAGTGAAAGGGGAAAAAATGTAACAGATAATTTACAAGAGATAACAGTTAACAGAGCATAATTGAATGATTAATACCAGATCATGTCCAACATATGTATCTAATGCTTCTTCACCATTATCAACTTCAATATCATCCTCCTCATCATCTTCAGCATTGTTGGGTTCCTCAGCATCTACATCGCCTGTAAGTTCTACGGAAACATACTTGATAAGTAACTCCCAAACTAATTGAAAAATGATGACACAAGAAAAACATACTCTTTCTTCACTAGTATATCAGTAATTATGACAGAATCTAATGAACTATGAAAACAATAGCTTTGCAACAAGTGAAGTTTTCCGCTTGTACCTGCATTGGTTTGTTGCTGGACCATTTCATCACGCACTAAGTTGTCTTTATTGCATATCTTCTTTGACTTTTTAAAGCTTTCAGTAGCAGCTTTAAGCAAGCGCTCTGCACCCGGTTTTGGGTATACAGATAGGAACCTCACCTGAACACGATATTTCAAGTTCTCAAGCACGTTATATGAAAACCATCCCGTCTCTGGCTGCACACGCACAAGCAAAATGTCCCCAATTAAAACAAAGCTGGAAAACATTGGGGAAATAGAAATAGTCTAACTGCCAGCACAGCCTGATTCAAGAAACTTACAGAGCACGTTGTCTGAGCTGGAGCCTTTCTTATCTGTTCTTGAATGTAATCGTCATCAAGTTCAAATAGTTGCAATGTTGTATGGCACTTGTAAGGAAACACTCGAAATGCACATAAATCACTCCATTTATGCTTTAGTCTGCGTAAGAGCCCCAAAGGGAAAAAGTTATAATTTGCACGAATTGGAACGGCAAGAGTAAATGTGATCTTTGGTGCATCTAGCCAGAAAAGATTGATTCGGAAATAGAATGTAGATCAATAATGCACCATATCCAATTGCAATGCCCATGATGAATAACCTCCAAATAATGGAAGACAAATATGTAAGCGTGAATAATATCCAGGACCCAAAATTATGATAATATATGGAGTAGGAGAGTAAGATTGCTGATGCTTCTGAAAGTTTTTGGACAACTATATTAGTATTGCATTCAGTATTCAAGATCCTTTCTCACAAAGTACAGGAACAAAAAGGTGAGATAAAACAAAATAAATTACA
This sequence comes from Fragaria x ananassa, assembly GCA_034370585.1. Lineage (NCBI taxonomy): Eukaryota > Viridiplantae > Streptophyta > Magnoliopsida > Rosales > Rosaceae > Fragaria > Fragaria x ananassa. Next base: position 28,947,029 of record CP139761.1, on the reverse strand, counting down.
CTGAAAAGTTAACTGGAAGGAAAGAAACGACCACTATATCAATGAAATGACTGAGTTTATTATATATATATATAGAATTTTTCTCAGGTGCGGACGTTCGCACCGTTTTACAGTGCGGACTTTCGTCCGTTCGCCACCGTACGGCGCCGGCGAGGGCGCGCCTCCACCCCAGCAGACTCCAGCAGCTTCCCCGACCACTTTCCATCCCCGGCGAGTCTGTCGAATTCCAGTTTTCCGGCCAGATCACCCAAAACTTCAAACTTGGGTGATCTGGCCGGAAAACTGGAATTCGGCGGACTCGCCGGGGATGGAAAGTGGTCGGGGAAGCTGCTGGAGTCGGCTGGGGTGTAGGCGCGCCCTCGCATGGCGCCGTATAGTGGCGAACGGACGAAAATCCGCACCGTAAAACGGTGCGGATGTCCATAGCAGAGACGAACTGTATATATATATATATATACAAGATGATCTAGATATGTCTAGAAGGAAGTTTGATGAAATTCGATCGGGAAGTGGTGCAAAAATAGAAATCCGCACCAAAAACTTTGGTGCAGACGTCCGCAGCCAAGAGGGCTATATATATATATATATATATATATATATATATATATATATAGTTCCCTTCCAGAGTGGGACACTGCTCTGAAATTAAAGTGTGGTGCTCCTCATTTCACTCATTTTTAAGTCACATTTTCACATCTTCACCGTTCAATGTCTAGAACATAGTGTGTAGATCATTCATGCAAAGTTTCATCCAATTTGGAGATCATTTGGGCTTCCGTAATTGTGATTTACACAAACAGTTCCGTTTGGACAGATTTTGTTCAGTTGATTCATTTAATCTAATTCGGTACCCAAATAATCTCCAAATTGGATGAAACTTCGCATGAATGATCTACACACTATGTTCTATGTTCTAGACACTGAACAGTGGAGATGTGAAAATGACTTAAAAATGAGTGAAATGAGGAGCACCACGCTTTAATATATATATATACACACACACACAGAGGTGTTCTAAAGAGGACGTCCGCACAGTCCTTAAAGTGCGGACGTCCCTCCGTTCGCCACCGTACGACGCCGGCGAGGGCGCAACTCCACCCCAGCGGACTCCAGTAACGTCCCCGACCACTTTCCCTCCCCAGCGAGTCCGCTGAATTCCAGTTTTCCGGTGAGATCACCCAAAACTTCATACAAAATCGATCTTGCCGGAAAACTGGAATTCGGCAGACTCTTCGGGGAGGGAAAGTGATCGGGGACACTGCTGGGGTGGAGGCGCACCCTCGCCGGTGCCGTACGGAGAGGCGTCCACACTTTAAGGGCGTGCGGACGTCCTCCTCTGATCCGGACTGTATATATATACATATAGTCCGGATTAGGAGCGGACATTCGCACAGTCCTTAATGTGCGGATGTCCCTCCGTTCTCCACCGTCCGGCGCCGACGACGGTGCTCCTCCACCCGAGCGGACACCAGAGGTATCCCCGATCACTTTCTCTTGCCGGCGAGATCGATTTGAAGGTCTGGGCAGCAACCTCCACCCAAAACTTCAGATAATATCGATCTTGGCTACAAACTGGTATTCGGCGGACTCGTCGGGAAGGGAAAGTGGTCAAGGACGCCTCTGGTGTCCGCTCGGGTGGAGGCGCACCGTCGTCAGGCCGAACAATGGCGAACAGAGAGACGTCCGCACTTTAAGGACAGTGCAGACGTCTGGCTTAAGGACAGTGCGGACGTCTGGCTTAAGGACAGTGCGGACATCCGGCGAGATCACCCAAAACTTCAAACAAGATCAATCTCGCCGGAAAACTGGAAAAGAACGGACTCGCCGTTGAGGGAAAGTGATCGGGGATGCTGCTTGAGTCCACTCGGGTGGAGGCGTGCCTTTGTCGGCGCCGGAGGGTGGAGAACGGAGGGACGTCAATACTTTAAGGCCCGTGCGGACGTCCGTCTCTGATTGGATCCCTATATGAGGCCGGATATGAAGCGCACGTGCGTAAGTGTGCACGGAGCTCCGTTCGGCGCCGACGACGGCGCACCTCCACCCTAGCGGACTCCAGCAGTGTCCATTATCACTTTCCTTCCCTGGCGAGTTCGCCGAATTCCAGTTTTCCGGCAAGATCACCCAAAACTTCAAATAAAGTCGATCTCGCTAGAAACTGGAATTCGGCGGCCACGCCAGGGAGGGAAAGTGATCGGGGACGCTGCTGAAGTCCACTGGGGTGGAGGCGAGCTATCGTCGGCGCCGGACGATGGCAAACAGAGCTTCGTGCGCACTACGAACTTGCGCTCCACATCGTTTCCGTATATATATATATAGGATTTTTCTCAGCTGCAGACGTCCGCACCAATGGTTTTGGTGCGGATTTTCATTTTTTCACCACTTTTCGATCGAATTTCCTCATCTCCACCGTCTAGTATCTAGATAATATTGTGTAGATCATCTCTGCAAAATTTCAGCCAATTTGTTAATCGTTAAGGCCCTCAAAATTGCGTCTTTCTGTTATAAACATGAGCGGTTCATGTTTGATAGAATTCAGTCAGTCCATTTGTTTTTCGAGTTTAAGGGCCTTAACGATTACCAAATTGGCTGAAATTTTGCAGAGATGATCTACACAATATTATCTAGATACTAGACGGTGGAGATGAGAAAATTCGATCAAAAAGTGGTGCAAAAATGAAAATCCGCACCAAAACCATTGGTGTGGACGTCCGCAGCTGAGAAGCCCTGTATATGTACATATATATATATATACACAGTCCGTTTCAGATACGGACGTCCGCACCGCCTTAAGGTGCAGATTTCCCTCCATTCACCACCGTACGGCACTAGCGAGGGCGCGCCTCCACCCCAGCGGACTCCAGCAGCTTCCCCGACCACTTTCCCTCCTCGGCGAGTCCGCCGAATTCCAGTTTTCCGGCCAGATCACCCAAAACTTCAAACAAAGTCAATCTGGCCGGAAAACTGGAATTCGGCGGACTCGCCGGGGATGGAAAGTGGTTGGGGAAGCTGCTGGAGTCCGCTGGGGTGGAGGGCGCGCCCTCGCCAGTGGCGAAAGGAGGGACGTCCGCACTTTAAGAGCCGTGCGGACGTCCGCACCTGATAACGATCGTATATATATATATATATATATCTCATTTTGAGTCTTAAGAAAACGTGACAATAGCCAAAAGGAAGATAACAAAAGGAATGCTTGAAAGATAAACTTACTGATTAGCTGAATTAGCTTCACAATAACCGTGTAATGGTGGTTTTACTCGATAATCAATTTTCTGATATCTGCAACAGAAAATTTAAAGTAAGCAAAAATGAAGATAAACATCCTATCATTTCAATTACACATTTAATAATCTCTGTACGCGTGTGTGTGTGTTTAACATGTCCCATTATGCTACAGCTACGAGCATCCTTCTCTTCTACTTTGTAAGATTCATGACTTGGTTTTCAAAAACAAAAAATAGTTTCAAGAGAGTTTCATTGATAAAGGATCTGAAACAAAATGAATTAATAAGCATTTTCACATGAAGAAAATGTTTTGATTATATGCAAGAGACCAAAGAGGATATATATCAAAATAGTAGCTTGCTCTAGTTTAAGTCTCACATGCGAGAATCAGGATCTTTCCGAGGATCAAACCCTTTTTTTATCCAGAACCTAAGAAATGGTCCACGTGAAAAGTAGTATGCAACTCTTGAAAGAAGCCTGCAAAAAGAGAATGACCTCAACCAACAGAACAACGACTCGGAATTGAAGATAGGGAGAGTATACAAGTAGATAACCTTCTCAACATGTGATCTGAAAAAATGAAGCCCTTATTAAGCAATCGTTCAGTTACTGAATCCTTTGGCCACACCGGCCGCTCATCAAACAGGCTAGACACAGCCATCTGTGACTCCCACTGATCTGAATCTTGAGGTATATATTCCTCCCAGTTTGTTCTCTTAGGAATCTGTAAGATTGTTAAGTACGATAGTGCACAACTTTGGAGGAACTCTGTTGAGTTTTCAGCCTTTATAATTTCCATGCCATGGATAAGAAAGTCCCTAACCTTTTTGTACTTTTCGATTTTTAGAGCGAAAAATGCAGAAAAAATAAACTCTAAAAGAACTTTATCTGTACATAAAGAGAACTTTGATGTGTATAAAACCACGGTTTCATAACTAAACTTGTGTGTGTGAAGCGTAAGTGTCAATCAAACTGTTTTGTTTGCATAACTATACACACATTAGCTGCAGCTCAAACTGCAAAAAAAAAAGGCCGCTAAAGACCTTATTTAATGCCTGTGTGCTTCATGCAACACTAGATTAGATTGACAAAGCATTGACAATGCAATCTAAAGAACTAGAATAATCACAAGGGAGCCACATTAATTATTGATTCTTCCTAGTACATTTCTTATCCTTTTGTGGATCAAATTAATGCACAAATATGGAAACAAAAACATGAAACGTCGAAATAACACTTGTATATACGTAATAAATAGCATACTGAGATAAACCATGAGGATATCAGTGATTCCAAAGTCAATTGCAAGAACTGGCTCCATATCCATCTGGGAAAAAAACAAAATATATGTCAGTCGAACACTACGCAGCTACTTAAGATCTTACATAATAAGCTGAAATAAGAAATAAACACTGGTAAAGACTCGTAAGTCGTAACTATCGTACTCTATGCATTATCAATATGTTACATGATACAAGGTTCTTATGAAGGGAACAGTAAGCTTCTAATTTAAACTTATTCCATAACATTCAGGCAAGAAGTGATCTTAAGAGTACATTTGAGATGGTCACCTCCAATTGGTGCTGCACAGGTTCTTCTTGATTCTTTTTTACACTCAATGTCCCCGATGGTCTCAACCTAATAGATAGTATGAGATTAATGAATGAGTCTCCTAATAGATTTCCATTTTGAGATACAGTAAAACTGAGATATCATCCAAATCATAACACTGAGATATCATCCATATCATCTACAGAAACTTACACTAAATTATCTGGAACATCTTTGGGTGCAAAAAACTGGGGCAGGAGTATCATCACATCCTCCTGATCAATATCCATAAGACCTCCTCTGTCTACAAACACACAGACAAATAATGTATATAGATACAAGCAAGATAGAAGCTAGCAAAACAAAGCAGTGAAGATAAAGAAATTGGTACCAGAGTGTGGCTCCTCAGTTTCGACCCTATTTCTCTTCCTCTTGCGTGCAACATCAGCATGAACAGCAATGACATGCTGGTAGTCCGCCATTCCTTGGAAAAAGAATATCAAGAAGCACTCAAGATCAGTTCTGAATATGCAAGTTAAACTCACAAGTTAGAGAATTTAATTCTGACCATCAAAGTGATAAGCCTTTGGGACACGAGCAACAATATCAGCGCAAACGTTGACTTGATCAGTTTCGGGTGTTAGTTTGGCAGCAAGTAAGTCACTTTCAGAGGACTTGGATTTGGATATTTTAAGGAGAAAAGAGTTGCAGGGACGAAGGTCTCCAAATGCAGGATGGGAATAGGGGTCGTCATGCCGAAAACGGAGCTCCAACCTGTTGTTGTTGTTGTTGTTGGAGGCTGAACTGTGAGCCTGCATACTTACATGTCAACACAGAGGCTCCAATTCAAACAAAGCTAGAATAAGAATTGGGAAGTTGAAACTTGAAAGACTACCTTGTGGATGGCTTGGGTGCCGCCAAGTGTGTCGATGGCTCGAGACATGGAGGAAGGATAACCCGGATAGTGTACACCAAAAACTTGAGTTCTCGGAAGAAACCCAGATATCGTCCCATCTTTTACCACCCCCATTGCTCCTCTTCTTTCCTTGATTTTGCATTCCGGAACTTGAATTCTCTCAGGAAGCTTTCAGAACAAAAAAATAAAATTAAAATAAAATAAACGAATTGGGCTTTAACGGGCTAGGCGGAGATGTGTCACGTCTAGGCGGTCTGAGCCTTGATGGCTCTACCCGGGCTAATGTGTGTATAATCATGCAAACAAAACAGTTTGACTGACACGCTTCAAACACACATGTTTAGATATGAAACCGTGGTTTTATACACATCAAAGTTCTCTTTTATGTACAGATAAAGTTCTCGTTTTTCCGTAACATTTAAAAATTTCTCCTCATGTCTGTACGCCCAAACACTAACCGTATCCAAAAAGTGCATCTCACAAGCTCAAAAGGACCAAAAAAAAAAAAAAAAAAATTAGCCCCCACTAGAAGCGCCCTTAGTCGTTTTTAAGACTGAATGAGGCCTTTGAACAATCAAATCAAAGCCGTTGAACACCGGAAGGTTTTATAAAATACAGATATATTTTACACTACCCACCGATCTACTGCATTAGGACATAAATATTTTACACAGAAAGACAAACATAAATCAGTAAGGTGTGGCAAAAAAATGCAGTTTAACTTGGCGGACTTTCAAATAGCTTGGAATGGTTTGTTGTCTTCTCCACGGAGCAGAAATTGAATGGTATTTGCAAATTGCCCAAACAGGATGCAGGGTGACATGTCAAATAGCCTCTCGTTTCTTTAGTGAATAGTTAGAGCCAGCTTGCAGTTAGCACTAATGTACAGCAAGGGTGTGCCAAGCTAGGGCCAGGCAAGACAAAGCATCGAATCATCAGGTGTTGAAGAAGATGCGTATATTGCTCCAAAATGCAAACCCCCTCGAAAATGGCATAAATTAACTGTATAGTACCCTCAGTCATGAAACTTCTTGAAGAGCTAGATTCAACTCCTGTGCAGACTTTGCAATTGATCCTCCTCTTCTATGGGCAAAAGAATGAACAAAAGGATATTGGCATCTCCGGCAAATGAAGTAAAATGCAAAGCAAAGAGCAGTTGCAAAGGGCACAAAAAAAAAAAACAAAAAAAAACACACACACACACAAAACTACAAAAGGGCACCTGGTAAGAGCAGGCAAACAGCCTTTGACCTTTTCAAGCTCCATGAAACACAAGTTGCAACGCTCCAGCCTATGATAAGTACCTCTGAGTAATGCTTAAAATCTAAATACAAAAGAATATAAGAACTGTAAAGTAAAAAATATACATTTGAGCAGAGCAAAGCATACCTTTGCTCGGCTTCAATATCTACACCAACAGATGATGATGCTGATAATGTTGAATAGATCACAGAACCGAATATTCTAACCAGCTTGAGCAGCATTTCTAGAGAAATGCCTAAATGCCTGGATACGATCAGTTAGTCATATAATGGCAACCACTACTGAACTCATAAGGTGAAGCTTTATTTGCAGTGAAGTGAATAATGATGTTAATTAACTTTTCAAATCTTAAAAACAAATTTATATCATGAGATGATTTACAAACATATATCTGTTGTTTTAACTTGGCAGTAACAAAATTAGAGAAAAATAGAAAGGAGAGTGCTATCAGTTCTTACCTATCCATGTTGCTTTCTAGAAGGCCAGTGAGGAGTGGCAGAAGACAAGTGCATACATCCAGGGTGACAATGTCCATTTTGTCCGCCATAATGCTAATTACATCAGCAATGACCTGGATTAACAGCACGCAAGAAAGGAACAAAAATCAGTCCTGAACAATAACATTGAAAGGCGATCTGTTCCACATTCTAATTTCCAGAGTTTACCAAAAAAAAAAAAATCAATCAATCAATACCAATTACTTACAGCATGATCCGACATCTTCTCCATTGCACCAATTACCCCCTTAACATCATTTCTCTGCCAGTATCTATAGACTACCTGCAACAATTACCCACCATTTTCAGCAATTTAGGCATACACTATCTAAAACTGGTCACTTTTACTGTTATGACTAAATAACCCAACAACAAACCCCTACACTGCTTTCATTCCCTACTACTGCTCTGATCCGTAATGCTAGCATCAACAACATTTCTATAATTTCTACCATAAACATCTTGAATAACACAATTTAAAAGAGCTTGCATCTTCGTAGCCAAAATGATGCAAACAGGAAAAGCTCAAAGAAACCTATAATAAAAAAGCAAAGAACTAATGAAATAACTCCCAAAAAAAAAAAAAAAAAAAAACTATTCTGATACAACTCAAGTGCTTCTTTGATACAAGAAACTAGAACTTGTTACAAGAAAGAAAGATGGAATCCAACATATAAGGGACAAGAAGCTCATCAAAGCACAATTGACTACCCCAATTATCAAAAATTGCTGCACCGTGCTACATATCAGTCCAAAGATGCCCAATCATCCTATAAAGAAGGACAAGATGCATGGAGAGATAGCACAGAACAAAGTCATAATCATCCAAAAATCAATAAAGATAACCTGTAACTTGGTTGAACGAGATTGCATGGAGCTAACAAATTGGTCATGTTTCTCCAAAACATCAGCAATTGCATCCTCATCACTAGCAGATACCGTTTCTTTTTTTGTAGATGTAGTGTAGCCTCTCTGCTTAAATTTCAAGCAGAACGAAAATTAGATTAAATTTTTTTATCATACCAGAGTTAATGGTTTCCCATCGGTGCTCAAAATAATCTTATGGGGAAGGAGAAGTACATCGAGAAATGGCAATGAATTTGCAATTAAATTTAAGTTATGGTAGATGCCATCCTTCAAAAGAAAATAACAATCTGGACCATCTTCTTAAATTATTTATATGATGGGTGTCATGAGAGAAAGTTAGGATGGTATCAAAAAAGCATGACAAATATGAAATGTGGCCATACCGCATTCAAAGGGTTCACTGCAGATGCTGATCCCAGGGTGGTATTGGAGGTAGGTCCCTCATAGTTAGAATATCTATCTCTTCTCTCCCAATTCACAGCAATTGACCGCATTCTTCCTAGATACACCATATATAGCTTGAGTCATACTTCTATACACTAGTCATAGAAAAGAAGCATAACTGAGAAAGAGCTATACCTCCTCTTTGACCTTCAGCAGAGTATGCATCTCTCATCACCTTATGCCCCCGAGTTTCAGCTAAATAGAAAGAAAAAAAAATATAAGAGGAAAGAAAAGAAGCTACATTTAAAGACAAAAAAGTAATATTAAGATAAGAAGTAAACAAACTTCCATAAATATCCCAGTAATCACTCAATACGAAAACTACCCTGGTGAGACCCAAGGAATGAAATTAAATGAACTGACATTACTACCAAGTTACCACCACACCAGCCTAAAAACAATTGTACATACAAAGTTCACGTTAAAAATTCAAGAACCCGATGCAATAATTGGCCATGTGTGGGGAAGGCTATGACCTAATGTTGCAAGGTGTAAAATTCCAAAAGTGGGAATCTATATTCTCAACACCCCCTTCTCAATCAGGATTAAAGTGACCAAGTCAGACATGTGAAAATACCATATTGAGCTAGGTGCCGAACACGTGGGTTATAAGTTGTAGCCCCCAACTTAAAACCAATGGCTATCGATGGAGAGACTCAACACCTTATATATAGTAATCCAAGTCTTAGAATTCCAGATCTAGAATTCTATACTCAAATACTCTCATGGCCAACAAATATGTCATATTTCAGATTCATGGTAGGTTTAGGGAGCCAGATTTACATGTGCATATGCTACATGTTTAACTATGGCCTGTGGTAGATGTACATATGCTACATGTTATTCTCAGCCCAACAAACAATTAGCAAATGAAGTAGTTGATGCAGGAAAAATAGGGACAATCCTGTGTTGCAGTTGAGACTAAAAACATCTAATTGTAGCTATGAGGTGTAGTTTAAAAAACTAAAGATCTTAAATGTTTCTCTTTTTGGAAAACTATGAGTGGAAAGTGTAGGATTGAAGATTAGATACATACAACTTTCATGCTGGAAGCTAGCAGATGGCTCCATCAATGAACTTGTTTCCTGCTTCCCAGGTCCAACACATCTGTCATCCTTCATATTTCTTTCAGCACTATCTATTGCTTGGCTTGAGCTTATAGTTTTTGAGAAACCGCTCCTATCTACAGTAGTGCTTAACTCGGTAGCCTTAGTAGCAATCGATTCAGACACTATAGAGATAGTTGGCCTATCCACTTCTTCTCTGGCATTGGAGAACTTTCGAAAATCATTTGTCTTTGACTGTGAAGAGAATGGCATTGTTCTGCCAGCAACACTGTCTTCTTTTCTGGACTCGGCTGCCAGCTCTGACCTTGCACTAGTTCTAGGCACAATCACAGGTATGACATCTGACTTGTTAAAGGTTTGAACGCTGGTCTTAACAGAATTCCTTTTCAGGGATGTTGCGCTAGGAACTGACACTGAACTAGAAACAATAGCCTTTGGACTGGAGTTCAGACTGATCCGTTGAGGAGTACCAGGAACACTGCCAGTGGCTTCATACATGATCCACAAAAATGCATAGAAAAGTTTAAACATCAGGATAAACGTAATGTAAAATGAGCAGAGAAAAAAAGTGAATTGCAAATACAATAAATATACACAGAAATTTTCCAACAAGAAATAAAAAATAAAAAATAAGATAAGAGGTTTCAAAGTTGCCTACATGTCAACGATTTTGGCTCCTTGGCGGGATCTGAATTTTGGGACACTGATAACCTTCCAAGAGACTTTGTTTCCTTCACTAGAGAATCTGAACTTTGGGAAACAGAGAGCCGGCCTAAACTAGACCTAGCAGCGTTCTCATGGAGTACAGACAGATTACCACCAGCCAAATGTTTTGATTCTGAGTTCCCATTCAATCTGCTAGCATTACCGACTGCATATGGCTCAATGCGCTGCCAATAAGTACATCAGTTTTAAATGAAAATCTACTACCACCAGGTGCAAACAAGAAAAGTTCAAAGTGAGGACAAAGATGAATTGAGAAATACCGAGATGTCTACAACCCACACTCCGACACAACTCTGATTGTAGGAGCATCCAAGAAGTTTACCCTCATGAACATTAAGATCTGACAATCGTGACCATCCCACATCCACAGCATCATGGCATCTTATTGGTTCCCACGAGAATACCTACACAATAAAATTGTAAATAGGCATATTTTATGGCCTGTAATTTTTATAAAGGATAGCAAGAGCTTACCTTCAAACTTTCATGCAATCCACAGAGTAGGGCCCTCCCGTCAGGACTAAATGTCAAAGAACGTACTCCAGTTGTCTGATAAAAGCTCAGAAATTAAACAGATATTACAGTTGCAGTAAAACCCCAAAGAAATTAAGATGCTGATATGGAACTCTAGTTAAATTAGCTAAGACCACGAGCAGTGATCAGTGGGACAAATAAGTACCTCAGGTCCAGCTGAGCCAATAAGCTCAAAGGTTTCAAGATCCCAAAATTTAACTGTCCTATCTGCCGAACCTGAATGCAAAGATGAAGATAAAATGGAGCAGCTTATCTTTAAAATTAATATATTTGTATGGAAATATTAAGGCAAACAAATCTATGTCAAATAAAATATTACAGATCCAATTACACAAACAGTAATAGAACGTTTTGCGAAAAGGATTGAGAATGTATGTAGAAAGAGACGAGGCACAATACCACTTCAGCGGCATATCAGAATGTTTTGAATATATAAAGAACGCATCAACATATAAGGCAAGTTAGATCTCTTCTGCATTGATGCTAAAGAGTGGGAACTAGCAACAAGCTAATGTGGAAATTCAGCCATATTTTCAGAAAGATTGAGCTGATAACTTGGAAAATGGGACGTCTATGAAGAAACATTAATAGAGAATCAAAGAGTCCAATGAATGAGGTCAACTTTAATTAATTTGCCTATCCTTCTGGAGTCTAAGACATCTTTTCACCTCACAGCAGAACACAGGCATGCGTCATGATTTTCTATAATCCCTACTTGCATGTGTTAAACCAAAAAATGAGCAATACTAGCTGTAAACTAGCTGCAAATAAGATAAGAGGTAAAACTTAGAATATATTCAGTTCAATGATGTGAAAATGAAGCTTTAACATTTATCTAATAATCATTCAAGGTAGTATCAGCAAGAAAAAGAGCCCAATTCTGATGACAAAAGATATACTGAGCCAATAATGCCAATTAAAACTGTAGAGCCAATTAGCAGAAAAGAAATGGTAACACCAACCTGTTGCGAGCAGGAATTCATGGGGATGAAAGTCTATACATTGTATCTGGCCCTCATGACATTTAAAATCATGCAGGAGCTTTCCAGCAGTGAGATCCCACAACTGTTAAATATCACATGTCAGAGAAAAGAAAAGGAATGATTTAGTCCTCTATTTACAAATTACCTGACAATTGACATGTGTTAAGTTCCATGACTTAAAATAAAGAGAAGAGTTATAACCTTCACTGTGTTGTCCTCTCCACCAGAAACAACCCAACGTCCATCGGGGGTAAACCTGATGGCATTGACTCCTCGTGTGTGGCCTTTATATGTGTGAATACAGCCCTTCTTCCTGATATCCCATATTTTTAAATTTGTGTCGAGGGAGCCAGATGCGAAGAACTCTCCGAAAGGATGGAAATCAACAGATATACAATTGGATCTGTGACCAGTAAGGGTGCGAACAACTACATGTTACAAAAGCAACAAATGAAAACATTAGTGGGGAAGCAAGCAATGAAAACATGTACAGAAGGCAAGGAAAAGTTATCATACTCTTAGCCTCTTCTAAATCCCAAAGCTTAATTGTACCACTTGCGGCCCCTGCGGCAACTAAGACCTCGGAAGAATCAAAGCTGACGGAATCAATGCCACTGGTGTGTCCAGACAAGCTCTGCGAGGTTGAGGAGTATATTAGTATACAAGTAAAAATGGAAAAGGAGAGGTTGTGAGGCATTACCAGTAAGGCATTGGGTTTGCCAATGGCCCACAGATTGACCTTGTGATCTTCTCCGCCAGTAACAAGAACCCTGGAAGTTTTCCGGCCAATCTTGAGGCAATTGACGGCGGAAGTGTGGGCAACGAATTCCTCTGATGCAACCCAGGTCAAGGATAACACTAGTACCCTAAATCAGCTAAATCATAACTCGACAAAAATAAAAACAACAACAACGGAGGATTGGATACGTAATTTGTAAGCGCGCTTAGTAGTCATGAATGAAACCCTAGCAAATTTCTCGCCGGCTCTCGTCCCCAGACATTCAAATCAACTCTCCTTGCCTCTCTCCTCTTGCTCACTCCAGATCTCTCTAGATTTTCAAAATGTAATTGAAAATATACACGTGAGGGGAAACAGAGTAGATCAGAGACGAAAGCTGTTGAAAGACAATGAAAGCTTACATTGGTTGGTTGGAAACGCTTCTTGCTTTCAAATTTCTCTTGCTTCTTCTTCTTCTTCTTCGCTCAAAGCAACTCTCTCTTTCTACTTCCTGGTTACTCTGCAACTTTCTTTTTTGTTTTCTTTCGTAAAAATTGGAAATGCGGGGAAAACAGTAGCGTAATAGAGTATTCTTACAACATAATTAAAGTCGGACGCAGTAAATTCAGTTTCTGATTTCATTTCCCAGTCTTGCAAAAATGATGCAGATGGCCCATCAGCCCGTTGTTGGTTGCTCGATCAAACTCAAAGACAGCCCCATTTTCACTATTTTTTGGATTTTTTCTGTTTTTTTTTTTAAAGGAGATTTTTTTTATAAAAAAAATAAAGAGATGACGTAGCTGTCCTCAAGTCTCGACTAATAAAATGTTGAGAGCTCTCACTCTCTCTCTTCAATAGCGACGACCATCCTTAAAGTTGTGTCGTGTTGGTGCTCTTCGTGTATAGCACCCGCGTTCAAACTTCAAGCTGTCATTTTCAGATCACATCAGTTCGTTGATCGAATTCTATCAATATTGAATGGTGTGACGTGGTTCGGTCGGTCGGTAGCCGAAGAAGGTTGAGGCTACTTTATGGGTTGCTCGACACAAATCAAGTTTGGGATCCTGGCTCAAGTAGTGGTGTCTACAACGGCTTCTCCTAGATTAGAGTTTTCGGTCGCCACTGAGTGGGTCAGGCTAATCAGTTGGCAGCGCACCATTGTGGTATATGGAAGGTCGCGCTGTAGTGGAAGGGTGCCGGAGGTAAGGTCGGCCTCGGTGGTTGTATTCTTTTCCCCACAGAGACTAGACGGTGGTTGCAATGCTTGAGTAGCTAGAGGTGTGGGTGCCCCGAGCAGTTTTTGCCTGACCTAAGACATTGGTATTTCGACTTGGCATATTGGCTTTTGGGCTAGGAGCATGTTCACCCATTGGGTTAGTTGAACACACTGACCTGGGTCACCTGGGTTAGAATACTCGCATGAAAAATTTCATGGGTGGAAGCAAGCATTTTTGGGCTGTGTTACTTTGCCTATGTGGTTCTAACCTGGGTTGGATTTTATTGTCACTGGTGGACTTGCTCTAAAAGGTTCTTAGGCACAATCATTATTGGGTTTGCATTTGGCATCTTGCAGAGCCCTAATTGGAAAGACTTCCTCTTCGATGGTCTCTGATGTTATTGAATAAGTTAGATGATCCTGACATGTACTGTTTATTGATCAAGAAACCCCATTTTAGAGTTACCAACATAGAGATAGCTTAAGGTTATCTGAATGTTTTGATAGCCTAGGTGGATTATGTTCATGTTGTTCTTCTACATTAATTTGATCAATAAAATAACTTTACATCCTGGTTCAAGAAATTAGTCTCGATTAATGAAATTACTTAGTACAATTGGGGACATTAAACTTATACCCCTCATTACAGAAACCTGAAATAATATCTGAAATCTCTATAATAAACATGTACACAAACAATTAAGGACCAACTAGCAAAGAGTGCTTTAATGGCTACTCCATTTATTTTTACTTTTTACAGCAGTGACACAATAGAAAGATCACTCAACATGTAACACCATTATATATTCTAATGTCTAATACTCTAGTTTTCCAACTATATTGCACCGAAAGACATATTTGACGACGTGCACTCAGCTTCACCCTACCACTAGGGGCAGTGACCATTTCATGATGCACGAAACTCGCCGCTTACCTACTTTAAACAAGGCACACTGAGTGCACACACAAGCCGGAAGCTTGACTAGCCATGCAAAATGCGCAAAAAAGAGCCCAAACCTCACCTCCTGCCTAGACATTTCAGAAAACCAAGCCACCAAACAGGGCCCAGCCCAAATCTTGTTGAACCCTCACCATTGTCTGCTCTTGCTAGTCAAGCCACAGGTGGCGGGTCTTGATCTAAGACCCAAGGACAATAGCCCCTACACGGCTATTAGAGGTCCATAGCCAGTGCATCCTGTCCACCGTCATCCATCCCCAACCCTCGTCCTCCCACCCAATCTAGGAGTTCTTTGACCCATATAAAATTTGTGCACCTCCACCATCTCTACATAACCAGTAACCAAGTCGTCATCCCGAAGTCTACCACCCTTTGCTTCTGGGTCACCAATCTAGCGTCACTAGTCACACACCCATTAAGCAATCTGACCTGCACCTCTGGTTCGTAGTAAGTCGATCAAACCCTCCCTACCACCAGCCCTTACACTCCTCGATTAGGATCGAAGCCACACCGATCAGAGGAGCTGTGATGATCAAGAAACTGATCCCGTCTGACGACAATGTCCATGGACATGTCATCTGACGAAGGCAAAACTAACTTTTCAAACACTAGTGCATCAATGAGAGTTTTGTTTTGTTCTTTTTTTTTTTCTTTTACTCCTTTTTCAATAACCATCAACCTCTAGTCTTGTCTATCTGAAAATGGTAGCGGAAGAGAATGTAATGACTGTTATAATACTCATTATATCTATAAATTATTCATTTGCATTCAAAAAAAAAAAATCAAACTCCAATCATAACATCAAGGGGACAATTTAAGTTTTTTCATTTAACTTTGTCTATTACTTCGCTTATCAATTGTCATACTTAATTATTGATAAGCGAAGTAATAGACAAAGTTTAACTTATTTGAGACAAATGATTAGTTTTAATCTGTGTCGTTGTAATCATGTATTACAAAATTTTCATTTACCCATGATCAACATAAGAATGATATGTAATGACATTTGTTTGGCTTGAGTTGTATCATATCGACATAATATTTTAAATAAATTAAAGTGACTCAAAATACAAAGATAGATTGATCGGCCCATCCAGACGCAATCCGCACTGTGTTGCAAGTCAAGTTTCAGTGACATGCCTATTGCGAAAAAGTACCACTCATGTCGTGCATAGCTAGGAGATTGGCTTCAGCACATACATTTTGCATGCATGGGAGTCCATAGTGGCCGTCAAGTTTCCAACAAATCTTTTCTTCAGTGTCTTGTGCTGCATTTCGTTACCCGGGACACAAACACACATCAGTAACAGAAGATATTGCACTACCCGAGCTGCGCATAATATGATATCAAACATGTAATAATCATACCTCCCAAAGATCTCTTGCTTCAACAACACTGTTTGGGGGGATACCAATGTCATCCCAGTAGCCTGTAATGGATGTGCGCCACGACCCTCGGTTGACAAGGAGTAAGGCAACTCTGTAGCCTGAAAGGGGGCCAGCCCAAACCTGTTGGAAAATAGATGCATCCGAAATGGGTGGTAAGTAAAAAATCTCAGTTACAGAACTATTACCAAGGCACAACAGCTAGTTGATCAATTGAAAAAAAACTGCTGTCACTTTCAATCTTACCTCAAGGTCTCCTTCCATTCTAACCTTTTTAGCTTGGACACCAAGTGGATCTGTTATAGTTAACCAGCAAAAATTCAGAGTTCTATAATCGAAGGATACATTTTTTAGCCAAAGGTTGTAACTCGTAACTACCTTGGTTGACAGAGATAACCTCTTCATTTGCAATGATCTCCATAGTCTCTTTTGTCATATTCCTCACATCACAACCGATAAGAAGGGGAGCCTGCAGCAGTACAAACGTACAGTATTGACTATTTGTAACCGAACAGATATCCGGAATTCATATTTCACACAACGAGAGCAAATATCACTGAGCAGAAAGAAAACCTTAGATATGGCCCATATGCTAAAATGGACTACATATTCATCCTTTGTCATTCCTCCATTTCCCACCTCAAGCATGTCGGGATCTGTACATATTCACCACCAAAAAATAAAATTAGCTTTCTTAGATAAACATACGGAATGAGGCTAAAGACAGTGTTGGTGAAACAGGATTTCATTGCATTAGGGGACTACTTACCATTCCAACCACCAGGTCGAGCAAATTCAGCATAAACTTCATTCATGTCTGCTCTGGAGATCATACTGCCGAGAGATGCAAGAAAAGAATTAGTGAGATCCACTGTTAGCATATCATGTTATATAAACACACACACATGGACAAGCACAGCCGAAGAGAAAATAATGGATAAAATACAAATTTTGAGAGCTAATGAAGAACAGAGTTTCCACCTTTCCCATGTATCAGAAATGTCATTAGTAGTTCTCCAGCTGTTTCCAACTTTAGCACCCCATAAAGCAGGATGCAAATCTCCCCTAAAAACGAGACAGGGAATAAAGTCAAAGGAATAACAAAGAGGAAACTCAGGAAAGTATCACAAGCAAACTAAAACTATATGGCGGCTTCAAAATTACCATTCACACAGAGAAAAGAATATGGGACGGTCTGCTTTCATCAGTTCCCGGGTCATGACAGGATATCTACAAGACGATATGGAAATTTTCACAGAAGGTACACTCATTCAGGGAAACGAAAGTACAGGCAGGGATAGCTATCAATTTCCAGCACTAGTGCAGTATCATGGTACATATACCTAACAGTTGGTTTGGAGTTATCAGTATTACAGTTGTCATACTTCAAATAATCAATACCCTGCAAAAGAAAGGAAACATTTAAAGATTCCATTAGTAAAAATCATTAACAGATATTATCTCCCTGTGATTAGAATTTATCATACCCAATCAGCAAAAATTTTGGCATCTTGCTTCTCGTGACCAAGTGAACCAGGCATGGTTTTGCTGCAAGTAAAATACCTGCAATGTACAAGAGCATGAATTATTTTTCCAGTTGTAACAAGTAATATATCATCATCCCACCACAATTAGTCAATTATGCTGCATATATATATATATCTGTACGAGGGTGTGTAAGAGTCCTGATACCCTGCATCTGAGTAGATTCCTAGCTTTAGTCCCTTGCTGTGCACATAATCCGCAAGAGCTTTAATGCCTGATGGAAATGTGGAATTCTTGGGCACTAGATTTCCCTGAATAGGAAATCTTATGGTTAGAAATCCCTTCTATCCTTTGAAATCAGCTTTATAAGGATGAAGTGATTGGAATTAAAAAGAGAAACATATACCTTGTCATCACGAGCTGCTTCAGCCCAACAATCATCTATAGGTGACAAGCAATTAAGTATCCCATCATTCACGTATGAGTACTGAATAAATTCTTATAAAATATAGAAATACACAAATAGATTGACAATTTACCAATGTTAACATAGGTGTATCCAAGTTTAAAGAGACCAGTAGAAATCAGAGCATCAGCTGTCAAACCAGAAAAAGAAGAATTGTTATCATCCCCTAATGTACATAACAAACAGGTCAGTCCAGCACATGTTGAAAGCTGCTTCTGACTTGGGTTCTGACTCGGGTTTCTGACTAATTGCCATCACTTTGATTTATGATTTTAGTATGTCAAACTTAGACTGAGCATGAGGTCTTACCGGTTGCTTTGATGATGTTCTCATCAATCTTGCAGTTGAAGTGATTCCAACTATTCCACCTAAGCAAGGAGAAGAGAAGTAATTAATGCCACAGCTGATAAGTTCTTTCAAACTTAGGAAAAAGATAGTTGCAGTTACACATATTGACCATGGATTAGGATATGGAAAATTCAGAATTTGGAATAAAATAAAGGGTTCTCGTGTTATATACCAAACTCCAAGTATTCCACAGTAAAAATTAAACCAGGGATTATAGACATGGGATACTCCTTTCAATAGAAAGGGATGACAGGAATAGGTGATCAAAACGTACATACTTAGAAGGTTAAAAAGAATCTTGTTCTTCTTAGAGTTGCATAGTAATTCGAGATTAAGGATTGACATCAACCAGAAACAATGCAAAAACTCCCAGAACAGCTATTCTTGTACTTCCTTCTCTTTTCGTTTTAATTTTTCTTGTCAACAGCACTATCCCGTTTACCAAGTAAAGGATTTTATACTCTATTGTGACTGCAAAATCATTATGGCGTGGGGGCAATAGGTAGTGAAACAAGAGAAAGAATGCAGAGATGGATGTGTTACCCCATGGGAGGAGTCACTCCAAGCCCATTAGCAAGCAGATTCCGTCTCTGCTGCTCTTTGATATCTGCCATCATCAGTCGTCTTACCGGTGAAGCGTAAGCACCCATTAACATCACCATCAACACCGTCAGTACAATCATCCTCTTTGTTACAGCAGCATCACCACCACTGTTCCACCTCATGTTCACAATCTCTCATGCAGCACTACTTCTGTATCTCTCTCTCTCTCCCCCTTGTCAGAGCTCGCTTACTTATAGTGGAGCTTGATGAGTTTGAATTGAACAAGAATTTCTTTGACGTGATTTGATAACGTGGGCGGTATGCGTGCCTAATATATATTTAACAGCTTAATAAACAGAATAACGATCCAAATATTTGAATTCTAGAAAGATAACGCTTCCTGAAAATCTGTAACAGACAAGGATAAGAGAGAAGAATACAAGTTCTTTTCAGAAAAAATACAAGTCAGATAAGGATACGAATATAACGTACCTAGACTCTTCTTAAGTAAAGACTAAATGAGTTAACGACAAGGAGACGTCGTAGCTGAAAGGCGCATGCTTTATGCGCGGAGTGCGTGGTGACACCGACACATGCATCGAGTTGTCCCTTGGTTTTGGTCCATACTCCATTTCCATGTAGTGATTCTGGCCTGGCGATCTGCTGCTGCTATTGCTACTCGTGCATGCTCGCTATTCTCATCTAATCTGATCGCACCTCGCTTCAGCCACAAGCTGACTATATCAACGACATGTTTTTTTTTTGTTGGTTTAAACCTCAATGAAACGGGTAATTTATTAAAAAGAAAAAAAGATAAATATACCATGGAAAGACTTAACTTTATTCCTAACAAAAACAAAAGACAAACATATAACTCACAACAAAACAACAAAAGTTGACAAAAACAAAATATGAGAAGCCCCAATCAATTGTTACTACAAAAAGAAATAACAAAATTTAGAAACAAGTTCCACTGCGTCAAACTTTATCCCTTCGACATATTCACTGTAAGAATGTAGAGTATTCATTTCACACAAGCAGTAAGCCAGTAGGTTTCATTTCAGCTTGAATGTCTGATCACCCGACCATTTCTATGACCTTGACCGCTATTGATACTTGTAGGGTTTCCTGAATCTTATTTTTATTTCAGGAAATTAGCTCATAAAGTACACAGCATTAGCTCAACATAGGACCTAAAGGTCCCCATAGCCTCTCACATTAGGGAAAGAAAATATACTAGATTGTTCAGTGCTTTGACAGCTAAAACCACAGCGGTATAAGAGAAACCCGAAAGCAAAGTCTTCCCCTAGGATGTGATATGTGCATCCTCAACATTACTTCACTATGCAGATCTTGATGACAGATGCAACTCCGATACGATGAAGTGCCACCACAGCATCACCAGGCTGGCACAGTCTCCTTTTTGTTGCCGACTTTAAAGCAGCATCCAGGATCACCTCAGTGGATTCAGAATCGGTGGCCTTCGCAGATCCTTCAGCCAATAGAGGAATCAAACCCCTGTATATCAGGCTATGTCTTGCTGGAGTCTCATCACTGCAGTCCCAATCAAACGAGTCCGTGGTCAAAACTGGAACAACCACTGACAGGATAGGAACAGCTGGCCTGTACTTGGCTACCAATTTTGCGGTACTCCCCCCACGTGTCAACACAACAATGAGTTTGGCCCTTGCCTTGTTGGCTGTTCGGACAGCAGAGGATGCAAGACTCTCCAATGGGCTCATCGGAAGTGGTGTAGACTTTATCATCTCCTTGAAGATAGCCCCATAGTCAAGGGAAGATTCTGCCTCGATACATATCCGAGCCATGATCTTCACAGCGAGTTCTGGATAGGACCCAGCTGCACTCTCACCACTAAGCATGACACAATCAGTGCCATCAAGGACAGCATTAGCTACATCTGTGGCTTCAGCACGTGTTGGTCGTGGAGACTTGATCATGGATTCAAGCATCTGAGTGGCCGTGACAACGGGCTTTCCCACAAGATTACACTTATATATCATCATTTTTTGTGCCAGAAAAATTTTCTCAACTGGGATTTCCATACCAAGATCGCCTCGTGCAACCATGAATGAGTCAGTCTCACGCAGTATCTCATCAAAGTTGATGACACCCTCCTGGTTTTCAACCTTCAATAAAACAAAACAATACAGCAAACCCAAATTCACTAGTTAACCTCTGAAAAAAACACTGCTCTAGACAATAGCGAAATTATCTTGCCAAAAAAAATACGAGCAAAATTTTGATCTCTATTAAAGATATTGCAAAAACATTGCCAGGCTTTAGTATTCACGTTACTCGTGCAAATCAATGGCTCCATCCATAAAGGGAAGACATGTGTGGATGGACAAAACATATATTCATAACACACAGCAGCAGAACACAAGCTAACCAACTAGATATGTCACATGAGCACTTCAAAAGTGCTTGATGCTCTTAAATCATTTCACTTTTACACAAACAAATTCCTAGTCCTGTAAGATGTTCAGTGCTTGGGTGCTAAAAAGAAAAACATCAGGTTTGGCTGATGAACAATTATAATGCATACGCTTGTAAAAAAAATTAAGCGACATGTAACCCCTAGTTAACATGATGAGTTCCTGATCAGTACTGGGGAAATGAATTAACTTCCCCCACTGTTGAGGTGAAGTAGGGTTTAACATCAATTTCAGTACAAGTATTGGACAAGCTCTTTGCAATGAAATATAGCTCCATACGGTAGAGAACTCCATACAGGCGACCTAAACTACTACTGTACATATATAAATCCACCACTGTGGGGAGGTAGTCTACCACTGTCAAAACTAGAGTCTTGCTAAATTAATGCATATCTGTTCCCCTAAAAACAAATCGGTTTTAACCATAACTTTGACTTGGGAAAATTATGAGCTTGAAGCTCGTAAAATAAAATGAAAGGGAATGATGAGAACGAGAGAAGAAAAATAATAATAATGGGTGAAGTGTGATTGGGTAAGTTTTGGATTATCAAATCAGAGCACAGAGATCATTTTTAGTTTGCAGAAGAACCAAATCGTTCTTCAATTTTTTATCTTCTTGTTGAATGGATGTACGCAAGAGGTCAAAGTATCGACCTCTCAATGCTTGTGTTCTTGCATATTTAAAGTTTAGAGTTTTTGTTTTCTTATTTGATCTTAGGGAGAAGTTCACCAGGATTCCTGGCCCCAACAATAAGCACATGAATTAAACTAATGCGTGGACACTAAAAGTTGAAAGGAAATAACATACCTTTGACATCAACTGTATGTTCTTGGCATGGGGTCCAAGAACTTTACGGACATTAACGAGATCTGATCCTTTGCGTACAAATGAAAGAGCAATCATATCAATGTTGTTGGGAACACCCCATCCCAGAATATCTTCCCTGTCCTTCTCTGTCAGTGTGGGAAGATCAACCACAACACCAGGAAGATTGACATTTTTCCTCTCACCCAGCATTGCACTGTTTTCACAACGGCACCTCACAATACCAGCCGCTGGACCACAAGACAAGACAGCAAGGGTAATGGTGCCATCTGCACATAAAATGGTATTTCCAGGCTTCAAGTCCACGGCCAGCTTTTTGTAGCTCATGGAAATGGTCTCTGGATCTCCCTGGATGCTGTAGTCAGTGGTAATGGTGATTTCCTGGCCTTCCTTAAGTTGAATGGGTTTCCCATCCTTGAGGAATCCAGTCCGAATCTCAGGTCCCTACAAAAAGAAAAAGAAAAAAGGAATTCCATGAGTTTGCACAAAGACAGGGCCTTATAAAAACAGCGTGTTGATGACATTAAATACAGACTAAGGGAGAGGGAAAAAAAAAACCCTTAGCTTCTATGACCATCCTCATTTGTTGATTTGATAAAGTTTGGACGTTGGTTTACCGCATTCCACCAAAGGGTTTAGGTGACAGCACAGTAAGTGGTATTCGTTATTCATGCCGGAAGAAGATTAATTAGAAGATTTAAAACTCAAATTAGTAGAAGATAAGGTGTATTTCTCTTGAAAAATCATAGGCGGCATGAAAAGGTAACGCACAAGTCAATATGATAGGCAGAAAAATCACAACGCAGATGTTTGGTATTGAGGGACAAAAACAAAGAAAGAAGGAAAAATTAAAAGGAAGAGAAACAAGGGACCTTGGTATCGAGCATGAGGGCGCAGAGGATCTGAGTGTTGTGCATGGCAGTGCGGAGGTTGTTGAGGGTCTCCTGGTGGTAGTCGTGAGTGCCATGGGAGAAGTTAAAGCGAGCAACATTCATGCCAGCCCTCAGCAGCTTCTCCAACATCTCCACCGACCGAGATGAAGGCCCCAAAGTGCACACGATCTTCGTCTTCGGTATACGCCCATCATTCGGCAGCTCCTTCAGTATTCCCTCTATGTCTATGTTCGCCATGATTCGATTCTGTTCTGTAACCACACAGAAGCTCAGATCTATCAATTTCAATCGCTCAAATCGCAAGATCAGGCAAGCAGCGAGAGAGGGAGGAGCTCAGGACCACTCACCGCAACTTCGAGCTCGTGCTTTGCTCACCACCAGAGTGTAGACTGTAAAGTAGAAAGTAGAGTCCCCAACTCCCAATTGCATTATGTAGTGCTCGCTCACACCAATAACTAAACTGTGGGCAGCTTTCAAACCACTTGACTGAACGGTGACAAGATTACAGCGAGGGCCCTACATTTACCCCCAAGGGGTAAAATCGTTTTTTTTTTTTTTAAATGTTGAAATAGAACTACAAGAAAAAACTTTCCAAGAGAGGAACGATGGAAACACATCAAGTGGGAGACGATGAAACCATATAAAAAAGTGATGGGCTAAGCATGCTCTAGCTCTTGTTCCCCAACCTATGCAGCCGGAGCAATTAGATGTTGGTATAACCTGGAATAGTTTTATGTTTTTTTTGTTATGTGATAGCAAACCCAATGGAATAACATTTATTTCCCTCTAAAATAAAAGGACAGTTGAGGCCGCCATAACATGTTAAGTCATTTGCATCTCAGTGTGTATAATTTTTTTTTTTCACCTTGAATATGAGGACCCATAAGTTATAATTCTCAATTCTAACAAATTCGGGCTCCTCCCTATGTTAAACTCACGTGTCTTACCACTTTTTTTTTCTTTTAACTTTTCACTATACATTTCTCAATGAGATTTGATCTCATAACCTTAAAGTTGTTAATTAATCTTCTTAACCAACCAAGTCACAGTTCATCAACAAACCTATGACCTCAAACTCACCACTTATGAAATGAGAGAGAATATTGGTACCGTATTTAAACCTATGACCTCAAACTCACCACTTATGAAATGAGAGAGAATATTGGTACCGTGAACAACCAATACAGTTTGTTGGAATGAGATTTGAACATATGACCTTAAAATTGTTAGTTCTTCTCCTTAACCAACTAAGTCATAGCTCATCGACAAACTCACCACTTATGAAATGAGAGAGAATATTGGTACCGTGAACAACCAATACAGTTTGTTGGGAAGAGATTGATTTAAGCACAGCTGTGCACTTGCATCAACAAGAATGGATACCTGGATAACATAAACTGCAATAGATTGGCTACAAATATCTAGGGATAACTGCCCGTGCATAGACTTCCCAGCACCTTAAAAAATATTTCATTTGCCAAAATATCAAGAGTAGAAGTTGGGACCCCTAAACAGCCATTGGCTTGCAACTATAACTTGATGTATTCTCAGCTCTTTCCCTAACCATTGTGTTACCGAATAGCTCCAGCACTTTCCCTGACCATTGTCTTAACAAATAGCTCCCCTGCCCTATACGAGGATCGAACCTGAATAGATGCACAGACACATGGATTTCATATAATAAACTTGTTGAGAGAAAATAGGGAAAAAAAAATAAAGAAAGTAGAAGTTACGAGATCTCTAATCAATAAACTATGTTGAAATGATCTATAACACAATGAAGTAAACACCAAACTCAATTTGGGTAATGCCAAACCAGATTACTGTTATCCAAGAAAGTAAACAGAATAAAACCATCATATTAAGATCTTACCAAGGGCCCACTGGCTACATAACGAAATCCAATAGACTCCCCATATTCCTTCCAAAAATTGAACTTCTCAGGAGTGACATATTCTTTGACGGTCAAATGTAGTGGAGTTGGCTGCAGCAAATCAACAATTTCAGATCAAATGTCTTTCACAAACTATAATAGCTTCATAGTGTTGCTTGATGATGCCGCTGATTGCCTCAAAACAGTGAAGTTGGCCGCTGATGGCAAATATAAACATTTCAAAGCTAAATCCATATGGCTGAGAGTACTACTAACCTGTAAATACTGTCCAAGTGTCAGTATATCCACATCTATGGCCCTTAAATCAGCCATGGCTTCTTTCAACTCATCGTCTGATTCTCCAAGGCCCAACATTATAGAAGTTTTTGTAATCAGTCCCTTCTTGCTTTGTTTTGCATGGTTTAGAACAGATAAGCTCTGCTCATACCTGCATTACAGATTAAGTAAAAGAATCTTGAGTAGCAGTGGTGATAACTTTTTTGACGAGAAGAACCAATCCAGACAAGCAGATCATTCAATCTATCCTACTAGCCAAACAAATAGCCAGGCACTTGGCCAATACCTTTAGATGAAAATGTCGATTTTCCAGGCAGAAGAAATGCATGAAATTTCATACTTTTGCCACTATCAGCTCAAAAAGGTTTAAGGTACAACGGTGATAAACACATTTATATTTTCGTGAATAGATGCGCATATACACAGAGAGCAGTATTTGATTGGCGAACCCTAGTATGCTATACTCCACACTAAGGTTCAAAGTGAATAGAATCCTTGTCCACACAGATCAAGGATTAAGAAGCAAGAATATGATTAAAACAGAATTTGGATTGCTATATACAGTGACATTTAGACAAGTAAACCACACTAATTTCTTTAACTAGAGGAGTTCATCTACTAATTGCATGAATTGTCTGGACATGGATAGGAGATAATCCAAAACAAACCAGGCATGACCTCGCAACAAGCAAACTGAACAGATGCCAGAAATTTTTTAACGATTTTGTTCATAAGTTTATATTTCACATAAATTTGGAAAATGCAACAACTTATTTGAGACCTCATATGGTTCCAAAATCAACTACTTGAAATGACCAAACACCAATTACGTATGAATGGTGAATGGGGTGTATAAGCACTTTAAGACAAGTAATTGGAAAAAGAAAGGGAAGAAGATGCTGACCCAGCGCGAGGATCCCTCACAATTCGCTGGAGGCGTTTGACAGTCTCAATGTTGTGTGCAAAGACATCAAGGCCGGAGTGTAGCAAAGTGTGGACGGCGGTCAAGTCACCCCGAAAGTCAGAAGTCAAGCACTCAACCATGATGTCAGGCTTGAGATCCTGCAAGACAAAACATGGAGATGAGTCCTTGATAAGAGTAAGAGTAGATAGAGAGAGAGCATGGAAAAGTGACCTTGAGGGCCTTGACGGTCTGGGCAAAATGTCCACTGCCACCATCGGGCAGGTCATCGCGATCGACGCTGGTTAAAACAATATAATCGACACCCCAGCTGGCAACGGCCATGGCGGTGTTGATGGGCTCCATGGGATCGGGATGGGGAGGGGTTCGGCTGGTCTTGACGGCACAGAAACGGCAGCCACGAGTGCAGGTGTCTCCGAGGACCATGATGGTGGCAGTGGAAATGCCGTCAGCACCTCCATTCCAGCACTCGCCGATGTTGGGGCACTGGGCCTCCTCGCACACAGTCTTGAGATTCAAACGGGACAAGGTCTCCTTCACCTCCTCGTACTTGATGCCCTGTGCCGCCTTCTGCCTCAGCCATCCCGCCTTCTTCACATTCGGGTCTCTCCCCGTGAAAGGCCCCACCACCGCCTCGCATCGTACTCCGCCAGCTGGTTTTACGATTGGAATTGAACCGCAACAAGCTCTCGAAATCATCGAACTAGTTTGAAGGTTGGTTGGTTGTGCTTCTAACTTCACTTCTGACTTGTTTTCTGATCAAGAAACACTCCATCTTCTTGTATCCATGTTGGCCTTTGAAATATCCGTCATTTGTTACTTAGTTGGTCCGGTTGGTGGTAGGTAGTTACTGTATGTTCCTCCGAAAACAAAAAAACAAAACAGTACCAACCGTATAAGATCCGACCCGAGTCCAATAGAAAGCCCAAAAGATATGAATAGTGTCAACTGTCAAGGATCTGGTATCTGGATATGCAACTGCTGAAGACATCTTTTACCAACCTCTTTAGAATTATTTGATAATACACAGCATATAGCTAACCTAATTCAAGCAATTACTTGGTGTATTGAACTATTTCACCTAGTCATAACCGACCAAGAAATTTATAATCAGTCATCGTTCATAGAAATCAATGATTTTCTAACTCTCTCGGTAATTACAAATAATTTTCACGATGTCAAAAAAATTCCCCTGCTAGTACCTCATTAGTCAGACCGCAGCCTCGCAGAAGAGTTTCTTGTGTTAATGGAAAATTGATTTATTTGGATATTACGTGATTTACGTCCAAGGAAAAACGCTATAATAATTCCACAGATATCAGTAATTTCTAGTTCAAAACAGTCTATGCACACTTGTGACGGTGTTCAAACAGACGCTCCCACAAAGATTTAAGCCCACATGCTCCGAGAAAAGACCAAAGGAAAAAGACTACGTTTTGATATGGCTAATGCTTTATGAGCTGAATTTCATCAGTATGTTCTGCACCTTTAACCAAGAAGACCTAGTCTGAATCTGAATCATCAACCATCTTTTCTAGTGATTCCATATCCCCAGCTTCAGAGGCTGTATGCATCCGTAATCTGCCTGCATCCTCACTGCAAATAGGAGAAGAAAAAGATAATTTTGATCATGAGACTGGAGAACATTGATTCTAAAAGTTTGTACAACCATTCAACAAACTGTAGTCTAGCATTTCTGTTTCCTGTATTCTCCTACAATAATGAATTGAATAAGAAGTTAAGGAAAAAGGGCCTACTCTGTAACACCAAATATTTCTTTGACAATTAAGGAACTATCCCTCGAACAGAACTCTGGGAGCTGCCAAATTTTTCAAAAAGATCAGAAACATATATTAGGCAAATAATGCACAAGTTAATGAAAATGTAAGAAGGCAATAAGGTGATAAGCATAAGCCAAGAACAAAGTGAACATCAATAGGCAAGTGCGAACATAAAATTTTTGTGTTTTCATTTATTTAAAAAGAAAAATCAAGGCTTTTACAAGAGTTGAGCAAGTGATGCAATCAAATTTAGAGCAATATTTCCTGTTACACACATAATTACATCATGCTTCTGTAAACATTTAGAATCATTGAGGTAATGGCACATGACCTCTGATTGGTGTCCACAGTAGAGCAACTTATACACATTTGTACATAAATTCATTTTGAAGGCCTATAAGAAACTTTATTCAGTGGTGTACCATGTTTGGGCCATAATATCCGCATGACCTTTGAGGCAAGAGAAAATTGTTGCATACAATAGGGGTTACAACACCCATCTCACAATAGCTCAAATTTGAGGGGTGAATCTCATTTGTGTGAAGGGTATAAACCAGTAGCATCAAGAAGTTCTCCAAAGCAAGGCAACTCCAAGTACTAATTTTGAAACATAAATAAGAGGAGCAAGGTACTAGACATATTTTCTTATGATGAGAATCGAGGTCGTTTTGGACAACAATAGAAAAAGAAAAAGATAAAACTGAACCATACAGGCAATTGGTCAAAGTTATTTTGGTTGTTTGGTCCCTTACCTCCGACAGATAGAATACCTTTCCAAATAGCGCTTGAACGGCTAGTTTTCTCTTGAAACCCCGTTCAGTATAACCTGCCATATCCATTACAACTGGGCCTGCAAGTTGCAAACTAGCCATCAGCAATGGATGGCACAATTTGGCAATGAATGTTTTCTTATGACTTTTTATGCTATATATGTTTATCAGAAAGCTAAGGAAGCAATTAGTGCAATGTACCTTGGCAATGCCGCACTAACAATAAGAATATCCAGAACATTAACACATGACGACCATAGAATGATATATAGAAGACTCATAAAAAGCAGTAGCAGGAGTAGGAGTAGTAGGGGGAAACATTCTGAGTACACTACTCCATCTTCTGTAATTCACAGTCAGAGGTAGGAGGTGGGATATATTCACCACCTAAACGTCTTATCAGATTCTTTATTTTTATATGGAAGAGGGAGTATTGCACAATTTGATCATACAAGTTATGATGGTAGTAATTCAATGCTTTACCTTTGTCTCGCACAATTCTTCTAGAAATCTCATTTAGAATTTCAGCCACCTGAGAATCATCCAACAAAGAAGCTTTCCTAAGCTGAATTAAACCGGAAACCATGTCTGGATTGAAGGGTTTTTCATTCAAAGTATAACGAATGTACTTGCGCAAAACCTCCTCCAAGCCAAAACCTGTCTGGATACAAATTAGAGACAGGTTGTCAAAAACATTCTCAGAAAGATGTGCCAACTAAGTAATGTGCAGACATTCATAGGATCACCTTTTGCACAAGTTGTTTGAGGGCATCAGGCGTGATTTGGTGAGAGCCACTCTGAAACATTTCGTCTATTGATTTGCAGAGCATAGCATTTTTATTGACTTGTATCGGCAACGTTTGAGTGATAAATCAAATGCAGTAACCAAAAAAAAAGAGGAGGAGGAGGAGAGAGAGCAGACCAGCTTCTTGCGTTTATGTCGAGGCGAGGAGAACTTTTTGACGGTCTTGACAACGGCAATGACAAAAGAAAGACCGACGTAGGCGAGAGGAAGAGCCAAAATCCAAGGGAGAGAGCTGGTGCCGACTCTGGGGCCAGGAATGGCCTGTGTGACAGAGCCGGTGAACTCCACCAGGTCCAAGGCCTTCTCCTGAATCCACGGTAGATCCTCTTCCACCTCTTCAACGGCTGCTTTACTGTTCTTGTTCGTCGTCGCCGGCGAAGGATTGGAATTACTCTTTGCCGCCGCCGCAGCTAAAAGAGGCCTTCCAGCTCGGACTCCGACAGGTAGAGACACAAAAGCAGGAGAAACAGTGGGACCAAGGAACGGGAGACCTTTGCGAGGAGGGAGCAATTGGGAACAACAGGCAGTGGCCAGAGCAGAAGCCATGAGCAGATTCTCTTTACCTTCCAGGGTTTATCAATCGCCAACTTATTCTGATTTCCCTTCCAAGAAATGGGCTCTTTATTCCTATTTGGGCCCCAGCTCCCTTCCCATCAAGAGACCATTTCTTGGGCTTTCTTTTCACTTCCTAGTCACTCTACTTGGGCTTTTTTGTTCTGCTTTGGTTGTTTAGTTCTAAGATTATAGTACCAAATTCACCAATACACCTCAGTCTGCCTCACTTTTTAGTGATGAAATTTGACCATAGATGCAAGGATTTTGGTTTTGAACTTGTAACAATTGGGGTGAAATACAGGGGAGCAAACTGGCCTTTGGCCTCTATAGTCTTTAGTTCTATACATATCACTTGTCTTTGAACTTGTAACAATTCAGCAAAAAGGAACTGAATGGGACATAAATTTGATCATTACAGATATCATGCACCAGAATTCCAACCTCTCTCAGTTCTCACTACTACAGTAAATAGCGTAAATAGCTTCAATTGTCAGATTCTTTCTTTTGGATCGAATCGTGCATTGAGATATTCAGTAACAGGGCAACTTCATTAATAGATATTTCTCATGGTTTCTGTATCCTAAGAGAAACAGATGTGGTTGGTTCTCATCTTCTCCTACAGATTGGATTTTGGTCTTGGGGATTCTTTGGACCATGAGGGTGGGATGATTTTGTAATCCTGAGTCATCTTTTCCTCTTTCTTTACTTCATCTTCTCCTGAAAGTTCCTTAGAAAAGGCATCTGGATTGGCTTTAATACAATTCTGCAAATTTACAAATGGATGCACACAATCTGATCCCTACAAAAGAGAAAGAGAAAAAAAAGTTCACGTCAAGTACTCTGGGAAATTTTTGTAATTCTGTACAACAAAGTTGAAATATATATATATATATATATATATATATATATATATATATTTGAACCTAAAACCAAACCATTTATCAGCAAGTACATGCATCTAAGCACAGCCATAACCAGAAGTGCTTAAATCAAATTAAGAACTTGTCATTTGGCAGAAGGAAGAGCAAAATATAGTGAAAGACAACATTACTCAATATATTTTCATGAATCTCCAAATGTCCATTCTGTTTGGTACACTGATTAAAAATCAAACCAGGTGATGTATTTCTGATATTAAATAACTAGAAGAAGATAGTCCAAAAATGTAGGTCCACACTGATATTTTCCTTGTTCTTCTTTAGTGTTGACAGCTTATAGTTATGACATATATTATGTTACATGTTATATGCCATTACATACTATCAAGTAATGTTGAGTTGTAAATATGGTGTGTGCGAGTTTGCACAAGGAAAAGAAAAGACCAAGAAGCTCATAACTAATATCTTGGAGAAGTTGGACGCTACCTTCTCTGCCACAGTACTCTTCAGATAACACAGAAAAGCCTCTGAAAACGGAAGCCCACAAGGGCCCTTTCGTAAGTCAGCTATGCAAGGGCACTCCAGTGCCTTCTGAGCCTTGGCATCAAGAGACTGAAAACCAGAAAATGCATAGTTCAGTTCCTTTTATTGCCAATCATAGCGGGAAAAGTATTTTCTATTTATCTATTTCTTAGGAAACAATGCCCTGCAACTAACGAAGTAACTAATATTGGTAAGTATAAGTTTATGAACTACAGAGACAACACACCCGTGACAGGTAAGTCCGTTAGTGTATGAAATAAACCAACCTCAGTTGCATCATTCCCATATGCTGCAGCTTCTGTAAATGCATAACAAAGGTAGGAATATCAGCTATTGTAAACTTGATAAACTGGCAGATGACGAAGGAAACAAAGTTTCAGAAACTAAAGGACTCGACATGTATAAAACAGTGGTATCTGAGAGCACAACAATGTAGAGGAGAGTTTTGGTTACATGATGAACTCAATTCAGTTATATAATGTAATCCAGTATGTTAATAAGTGATTAAAGTAAAGGAGAATCGAAAAGTGAGAGATGCACCATTCTGTTTGGAAGGTTGTCTGTTGCCAAAACATTATTGGGCAATTAGGTTGAAAGGGAAGGGCGAGATTTATACATGGTGATGGAAACAAAAGGATTACTTACAAAAATGGAGATCCTAATTAGAAGGAGGAAGGGTTACCGGAAATGAGAGAGTTGATGGAGGAGACGCCGTGAGCTTGTGCATCCACATCGGCTGCCGCCTCGCTTTGAACTTGACCCATCTCCGACCCGAGGAACTGTAAAAGTCGTTTCGTTTCGTTCTAAAAGAAAATAAAGGTTGACCCGGACACCGCCTAGGCCTAGCCCGCTTTGGCCCACTGTAGTACAAGTCTCGACGTCCAGCCCAAATGTTAATATGAAGAATTGGGAGGTTGATGGCGAGAGAACAGAGAGATGGAGAATTTGAAACTGGGAATGTTGGATGGTTTCTTGACGAAAAACCATCAGAAGACTCTGAAATCTCTCTTCCGGCGGAGCAGCAGCACCGAGTCCAGCCAAGATGACTCCCCTTCCTCCGCCTCCATTCCTCACCTCTCTCCTTTCGCCAATTCCGTCGTCTCTCGCTGTTCCAAGTTACTCTCTTTCCATCTCTTCCTTTATTCATGCATTCAAGTATATGGTTTACTTTTTCATGCAATCTCATATATATCCTTCTAAACCATAATTCAATTCCTTTTATGTAAATGAACAATTTGAGTTTGAAATCACAAACTACCTCTCTTTTTTGCTCAATTCCACTTCCACATAAGCAAATGTATGCATTTTATCCAATACAAAATATAAATTTTTCAAGTGTGTTTCTTGCTGCTGCAGGATTCTTCGCATCCCTACTGAAGAATTACAGCATCGTTTTGACACACAGCTACCTGAAAGTGTAAAGGAGCTTCTCACTTATGCTAGGAACTTTTTGGAATTTTGCTCATACCAAGCACTCCATGCAGTGAGTAGTCGCCCAGATTATTTGAGTGACAAGGAGTTTCGTCACCTGACATTTGACATGATGCTTGCATGGGAATCTCCCTGTGCTGAGAATAATAAAGAACTAGACAAAGTGAGGATTCCTATGATTCAGTTACAAGTATAGCTCCTCTATCTTTGGCTTGACAATGCTGCCTGAACCTTCTTCAATTGCAGGAAACTGCTTCCAGCAGTAACCTAGAAGTAGAGGATGATGATGGTTGGTCGCTATTTTATTCAAGTTCTACGAATATGGCTGTCCAGGTCCTTCTCAATTTCATTGATTCTTTATCTGCATTTAGCCATTATACTGATGCTATTTAGTCATGTGCACAAGGCGGGTTAGTTTCAAATTCTTCCACCACTGCAGTTGTTACTTTTGTGAACGACTAATAGTGATTCTTTGATTTCGCCGTTCAGGTTGATGACAAAAAAACTGTTGGGCCCGAAGCCTTTGCACGAATAGCTCCTGGTTGTGCTGCTGTTGCAGATATAATAACTGTCCACAACCTCTATGATGCACTCACAAGCACATCAGGCCATCATCAACTTCATTTCCTTGTATATGACAAATACATAAGAAGCCTGGACAAGTATTAAGTTTATCCATAATCTCTATAATTTTCTCTGACTTCCATGTCCTTGTAGTGAATTTGTTACCCACAATCACACATATGCTTGAACTCTGGTGGCATGGCTTTATATCACTTCCTTACCTTTGGTCTGATGTCCGTTTTATTCCAATCCTTCTACATTGAATTGCTACCTAGATATGGAGCTTGTTGACAGAACCACCAAAACGTTTGTTCAATGCCGGAAGAGAGAGAGAGAGAGAGAGAGAGAGAGATCTAAGTTCCAACAATGTTGAGTCTATTTCTGTGTAGTGTTGGTTGGCAATGGTGAAAATCTCTATGGCATGTTGGTCCTGCTTTTTATTAGATACTAGATGTTATTGTTTCTTGTCCTTTTTGTGTTTTATTTTTATTTTTAACTTCAGAAACAAAAGTACTACCCTTTTTCTATCTATAATCAAGGGCTCTGCTGCAGGGTCATTAAGGCTTCAAAAAGTACATTGGCTTCTTCCATTGGAAATCTTCAGCTCGCTGAGGGAGAAATCATCCTTGATGTTGATGGTACAGTTCCCACTCAACCAGTGCTCAAGCATATTGGCAGGTCTATGTGGCCTGGTAAGTGATTGTATTCCTGAAGGTGGATCAAATGTACCAATGCTTTAGATTGGTTAGTTTATTTTTATAATATAGAGTTCATTTCCCCAAAAAAGGTCTGACTAATTCAATCATGATCTCAATCACTTTTGGCTATGATAGTTTATTTCAGTTCTTTCGCATCATATAAATGAAGAAGTGTTTTTCATCCAATATCTGTTTATCCAGGACGGCTGTCACTGACCAATAGTGCACTGTATTTTGAATCATTGGGAGTTGGTTTGTATGACAAAGCGGTTAGATATGATCTGGCAACAGATATGAAGCAGGTCATAAAACCAGAAATGACTGGACCGTTGGGTACTCGTCTTTTCGATAAAGCCATCATGTACAAATCAACGTCTGTGTAAGTTATCTGCTGATATATTTATGGCAGGGAAATTAATTATTTATAAGGATCATGACCTAGCTTCTTTTTTATTTAAATTTTTCTTGCAGAGAAGAGCCGGTTCATTTGGAGTTTCCTGAGTTTAAAGGCCATTCTCGCCGAGACTATTGGTTGGATATTTGTCTTGAAATCTTGCGTGCTCACAGGTTCATTCAGAAAAACAACCTAAAAGAAATTCAAAAATCAGAAGTACTGGCAAGGGCTATTTTAGGCATCTGGCGATATCGTGCAGTTCGAGAAGCCTTCCACTTCTTTTCATCCCATTATAAAACCTTACTTGCTTTCAACCTTGCTGAAAGTCTTCCGGGAGGAGACTCGATTTTGAAAACATTGTCAAGTCGATTGGTTATTTTAAATTCCAGTGCTTCCCAACACGATGTTTCTCCACATTCAAAACGGCAGTCAAAATTGTCTCCAATTTCACTTATAGCAGTAACTCAGCTTGGATTCATATTGCAAAAGGAAATCAACCTTGATGGAGAGGTAATAATAGTTGGAGAGGTTTGTGCTGGTGAAAGTAACCCCTTGGAAATGGTAGTCAAACAGTCATTATTGGACACTGGAAGGGCTGAAGCTGCACAGGCAACTGTGGACCAGGTGAAAGTGGATGGGATTGATACAAATGTCGCAATAATGAAGGTCAGTATTGAACTTCACATGTTAAATTGTGTTTTGTGAACCAACATGTATCTTACCATTTTTCCAATCAGTAGTACTTGAGAGAAAGAATGTGCACACAAATGTCTAGAAGTTCATTCTAAGAATGAACCTAAGTAGTATGCTTTTCATGTATGAGCCAAATTATATATGTTTTGTTCTTCATAATGGAAAGTAAAAGGTACTTTGCCTGCTTTGGACTGGGGAGCCTGATTGCTAAATATCATTGTGAATAGGTGATAACGATACTGTCATTCCTGTTCTACCAAGAGTAATAAAATCTCTTGAACCATTTATTTACTTCTAGCAAACCCATATTGTTGATATAACTATGGCATTATGACCAGTTCTGTGATATCTCTGCTAGATGTTACCGATATTAGAGAGACCTGTGGTTGAATAGATTAGACACAACCACAGGTTCTTTTTTTGGCTGGCTTTTGTTTCGTCAAAAGTTATTATTACCAGAGATCTATGTTTGTAGAGCAAACTCCTTTACCTTTTGATACGTTTTAACTTCATATTCTTTCATTTAAAGGTGATACTTTACTTGTAGGAGTTACTGTTTCCGGTTATTGTATTAGTTAATCATGCTCAACATTTGGCATCATGGGAAAAGCCTTACAAGTCAACAGTGTTTCTGGTGTTGATCTGCTTCTCTATAATAAGGTAACTTGTCTTTTATCTTTTACTACAGTTCAGTTCCTGGTTTCCATGGTCTTCTTATTATTGGTAGTTCTCCTACTGGAAAATGCTCTCTTCCATTTGCGGTATAATAGAGCAAAAAATCTATTCAGGAAATGATTATGCTTGGCCCTATTCCCAAAAAAAAAAAAAAAAAAAAGAGTATGCCTGGCTTGCATATTCCATGTGAATCCGCTGACATTTTTGCAGAACATCATGTTCTTGCCTCTTTTGAAGGTAATTCGTGCTGTTGGATTTCTATTTGTGGATCTTATTCCATAACATACCCATCTCCTGTTTGCAGACATAGTTTTGGTCTAAAGTGGACCCCCCTTGGAATTTCCTTTTAACTTTTGACATTCAGAATCTACTATGCTTCTAATTAACACATTTTCTCTGCATTCTATCTCTGTAGTAGGTTTATGCTCTGAAACTTGTATATATTCACCTCATCATGTTTGGCGTTTTAATTTACATGTATTTGAATTTTGTTTTCCGCATTTCTTGAAAGTAATACTTGCACTAGTTTGAATAAACAGAAGTGATTTAATAAAGCTGTTGGTTCTGGTGTACAGGGGTTGGTTCAGTTACGTATTGCCCTCCGTTTTTGTATGCATAGCAGTCGTCATGCTCTGGTGCAGGCATTTGAACAGAGGGAAACCGTTGGAACCATTCAGGATAACACCTCCCCATAACAATGCAGTAGAACAGCTACTGTTGTTACAAGAAGCTATCACACAAGTGGAAGCGTTACTTCGAGCTGGGAATATTATCCTACTGAAGATAAGAGCCCTCCTTTTTGCAGTTCTGCCTCAGGTATGTGTCGGAGTCACGCTTATTCACCTTGAAAAAGATACAAGTGCTGATGTTTTGAATACTTGCACCAAAGTCGATGCTTTGAATCCTTTCCCATAGATTAATTGAGTCATGATTATGTTCACTAGGTTACATCAACAGATTCAACATGTATTAAGAATCTCTCATTTGAATTTAAATGTTTACTGTTTGCTTTACTACCAGGCAACAGACAAGATTGTTATACTGCTGGTTTTCATGGCGGCAACGTTTGCATTTGTGCCTCTGAGGTATATAATCCTTCTAGTATTTCTGGAGGCTTTTACAAGGGAAATGCCATATAGGAAAGAAAGTAGTGACAAGTGGGTGAGGCGGATTAGAGAATGGTGGATTCGCATACCAGCAGCTCCTGTCCAACTCATCAAACCTGAGGATAACAAGAAAAAGAAATCATAACCCTGTCCAGTGTTATCTCTTTACGGATTTAGATTCCAGAACATTAGTACCGGTACAGGTCCTGTGTATCTAACGAGTTAGTTTCTCCAGAAATTCTATTTTCCTTGTTTGGAAAATCTTTCCATGCAGGTAGATACATTTTTACTTCTTAGCTTGTTCATAAATAGAAGTTTTCTTATTTTTTAAACAGTTTTGTAAAGCATATATACGCAATAACCCTCTATTATAGTAACCACTTCAGCAAGCAGAAGTTGTTGGAATGCTTTGGGTTTAGGGTTAATGTTACAAAATCAAAAATACTAAACTACAATCGGCAGCATGAATTTCTGTTATATGTACAGGTGAAAATGAGCTTTAGAATTATGCCTCTTAACACTGTACTTTCAACATTGAAACTCAAACTTAAGGTGTCAAATTCATTTAGCATCCTAGAATTGTACAATACTGCTCTAATTGGCAGATTCAATAGAGTTGAAAATACATTTTACATAATAAAGGAAGGAAAAGTAAATCCCTGTAAAATTCCAAATTTGATAAGCAAGTTGTTGGACAAGACAATAGAGAAGGCAATGTCAAACATTATCTGGCCAGAACTCCCTGAAAAAGGCTCGCTCAAATTCTTTCTCTTGCAATCTACTTTCTAACTCCTGCATCTTCTTCATCTTCTTTGAGAGTCCCTTGGATTTTTTCTTATGCAGCTCCTGAAAACCAACACAACTGTTAAAAAGCACAACTCATATGCAGGCTACGGTGTAAACAATAGATTCAAGAATAATATTTTTATTTCCCTATCTCATAAGAAAAGAAGAGACAACCAACACACACACACACACACACACACACACACCAATGAGGGATCTTTTTTTTGTTCATTTGTAAGGATAGATCATTTAACGAACTTTTCGATCACAAAATCAAATCTTCACCGTTCAGTTCGTTGGGCTATATGAGTAGATCATTTCTACAAATTTTCAGAAAATTTGGTGATCGTTAAGTCATCCAAATGAGGGATTTATTTTTAATAACCTTGAACGATTTAGGTTTGACATAAGTGTTAAGTTTTTTATTTTAATCTCAATCCATTAAAAAACAGATCTAATGGTGTGGACATATCCCTATAAATGAACAAAAAAAAGGATCCTTCATTTGAAGGGCTACACACACACATAGTCCGGATCCAAAGAGGACGTCCGCACTGGGCTTAAAGTGCGGACGTCCCTCCGTTCTCCACCGGACTGCTCCGACGACGGCGCGCCTCCACCCGAGCAAACTTCAGCGGCGTCCCCAATCACTTTCTTTTCCCGGCGAGATCAATTTGAAGGTCTAGGCAGCAACCTCCACCCAAAATTTCACAGAAGATTGATCTCGCCGGAAAACTGGAATTCGGCGGACTCGTTGAGGAGAGAAAGTGATTGGGGACGCTTCTGGTGTCCGCTCGGGTGGAGGCGCGCCGTCGGCGCCGGACGGTGGAGAATGGAGGGACGTCCGCACGCTTTGGATCCTGTGTGTGTGTGTGTGTACAGATTTTCTCAGGTGCGAATGTTCACATTTATTTTTATGGTGCAGATTTCCACTTTACACTCACTTTTCAATCGAATTTCCACATCTCCACCGTCTAGTCTTTAGATATTAATGTATAGATCATCTTTGCAAAATTTCAGCCAATTTGGTTATCATTAAGGCACTCAGACTCGATTAAAACAATAGATGAACATAATTATGTCGAACTTGAACCGTTCATGTTTATAACAGAAAAACGCAGTTTTGAGTGTCTTAGTGATAACCAAATTGGCTGAAATTTTGCAAAGATGATTTATACATTAGTATCTAAATACTAGATGGTAGAGGTGTGAAAATTCGATTGAAAAATGTGTAAAGTGAAATCCGCACCGTAAGAATAAATGCGGACGTCCGCAACTGAGAAGCTCTGTGTGTGTGTGTGTGTGTGTGTGTAACAGGCATGTGGCCAATTAAATGGTCACACAAACTTTGTTCTTCTCCGCACCGTAAGAATAAATGCGGACGTCCGCAACTGAGAAGCTCTGTGTGTGTGTGTGTGTGAATGTGTAAAGTGAAAATCCGCACCGTAAGAATAAATGCGGACGTCCGCAACTGAGAAGCTGTGTGTGTGTGTGTGTGTGTGTAACAGGCATGTGGCCAATTAAATGGTCACACAAACTTTGTTCTTCCTTCTACGACCAAGATCTTTACAAAAGTAAGATACCCCATGAGTTTCCTTTTTCTTAGTATGTTTTGAACTGTTATTGCTACTGTTTAGTTATGTCCAAGGAAGAAAATTTGCAAACTGCATCAATACTTTTGGCCTCTTACATATGGTCCACTTGATCCTCTCTTGAGAAGCTTCTCATCGAGGTATTGTTCTCAATACGATACTTATTCATAGACTTAATCGCATCATACCTTTCTAGATATTTTCATTGCCACGAGCACAAAACCAGCGACTGTTTATATTTATAGTTGTTGCTATTTGCTACACATTTTGATGAACTCACCTGGTCACTTTTTTCATTCAAGGGAGAAGGATCAGGGGGTTTTAAAACCTTCTGTACTTTATCTGCTCCCAGTCCCCGCTTATTATTCTTCAAGTACGTTTGTACAGGCTCCAGCCTTCCCTGCTTGCAGTTAAACATACTAGTTAAACATTCTATCTAGAAAACTAGTAACATTAGCACAATCATAAGATAATCAAAGAAAATATAAGCAAACCCCTTACCATACTTCAATATGTTTCACATGGCGCATAATATGATGGTCTAGGTGCTATTCATTGAATTTTAAAAAGTTGTATCTGAGAGAGAAAACTTTTGCTTTAAACAGAGGCCAGGTTTCATGAACTTAATGAACTTAGGATTAGAATTCACTAGGATTTTCACCTTTCAATTTGTATAGTGACAAAACCTAGAATCCATCTATGATGAGGTATTTTTTCTTTCAATCACTTGAGAGAGTAAAAAGTAAATAGAAAAAGGGTAAGAATGATACTAATATAAGGTAATTACCTGCTCAGAAATGCCAAGACCAGTTCCTTCTTTCCAACCATGTTTCTTCAATAGCTGCATACCACCAGTCACAAGTAAATGGTTACATCATCAAACCAGAAGCACAAAATAATAAAGAAATCATATAAATTAAATGGTAGATACCTGAAAGCCTATATTGGATGAGTTAATGGTTGTTGATGAACTTGAAGCCGTCATTTCTTCATCCTGAACCCAATTTTTGACGTTAATGTTCTGAGGATGAAAGAAAAGAAAGATTGATATCAGTAAGCTGTCAGCTTTCCAAGTGCATTGTAATGGATTGTGTTCTCCTCTACATGCACAACTTTCACAATCTCTCCCATGGACTTGCAAAGAGTCTATGCTCATTTATCATGTAGATATGGAATATGGTTCCCCCACCAAAATTTATTAAGAAATAAAAAATAAAATAAAAATGTTTGTTGATAACACAATTTGTTAGCAGCCTACAATCAGAACAAGAAAGATGAAGATTGGAAATACAAACCTTTTCAGACATTCCACTAGACTCGTTTTCTGAAACTTGCAACGGTCTTTTGTTTGGTGCATCTGCTCCTAAGCCTCGTTTGCTTTGCTTCAAGTAAGCTTGCCCAGGCTCTAACCTACCCTGTCAACACAATAAACTTTGTAGATCAGTCTGTATGCAGAGACACAAGGTTTCACACAAATTATAATAGAAAGAGAAATTCCAACAACAAGTTCACAGTAGACAAAAGAAAGGTTGAGAATTAGAGACCCGTTCCTTGTGTCCAGCCAAACTGGCATTGAAATTGAAACGTATCAGCAACACCACAAATAAATCGAAACTATACGGTTAGGAATAGGAGTGGGTACCTGAAACCCAATATTGGAAGAGTCTACGGCCGAAGAAGATGACTGCACCATCACCGCCTCTCGGCTCTACTCACTTTTGCAATCCCCCAATGTCCTTTCCGCGAGAGAGATGCAATTTTTTCTTTTTTCTTGTAGGTCCTTAATTTTTTTTGTATTTCACAAGTTACGGATGTGGGCCTATATATATTGTTTTCATCAATTAAATGTTATAACGAGTATTTTGTGAGTAGAACTTGTCTAACTGTGACCCGATATCAATGTTGAAGTCGGTTGTATTGTTATTGAGGTATCACTGTCGGACGAGTGGTACTCGACGGGTCTGTCTTTGGATTTGTGGTGGTTTTGCTTAGAAGAAAGGCATGGATGGTAGTCAATTCGAATCTAGGCTTTTTTACAGTGCTGAACAGTGACTGTTAGTACATAGCTAAAATACTTGGATAAGTTGAGAATACGGTACAATTACCCGGTCGAGATAGCCCTGATGGGCCATTCACAGACATCCAAGGAAGGAAGGGCAGGCAACAAACCGCTTGCCGAAATCACTCTAACGGCAAAACACCCCCAAAAGAGGAGACACTCCAAAGGAGAGCAAAGAGTCCCACATTGGAAACAAGCTCAAGGTACACAAGCTTAGCCTATAAAACAAGCTCAAGGTACACACATACATACTCTCTCTCTCACACAGATTTATTCTCTCCCTTACTTTCATTCCTCTACTCGTACAAGTGCACATAGCTCACTTAAGCATCGGAGAGTCGAAGACTGGGTCACCCCAGTCCCGACCCCGTAACGCTGTTACTTGTGCAGGTACCGAGTGAAACCCCCTCAGGAATTCTACTTCGTTCCGCCCCGCGACCTCTTCCCGGCTCGGGACGTAACAAGTAGAAACAATTGGCGCTAGAAGGAGGGTTCCTATCTTGTGGAACTCCCACTTGCCTCGAAACTCGGCACCATGGTGATTATTGATGACCCCGTGGACCCTGGCACTCAAACAGAACATCAGTCCGGTGACACATCCCTTCCCCAAACCAACAGCCCAGCCCCCATTAACCATTCCGACCCCGCCACAGCCCTTGAAATTCTCAAGCGGGACTTCCATGCATTCCGCGAGCAGACGGCAAAGGAAAGGGCAGAAACGGAAGCGTACCGAGTACGCATAGCTGAGTTGGAAAAAGAGCAGTTCTTACTCCGCGCCACGTTAGAGCATCGTACCGTGTACAACGATAGCTTGGACCGCGCGGCACAAATTGCCGGGACCCCGGATTCCCTCCAAGGCCAGACTGGTTTCGTACTCCCGGGAGGGCCTAGCCAGATTGTGTACATGTCCCATCCCCTAACCCACCCCTCATTTCCACTCTCGGCCCCCCAACCATCAATCCTCAATGATTCCCCTCTGCCACATCAACCTAATCCATCCGCCCCACCAATCTCCACTTCCACCACTGCCAACTCTCCCAACCCACCTCTTGACATGCCAACCCGCCTACTGCTCCAACTTAGCCAAACTGTCACGCAGTTAGCTTCACTGGTTGAAGGCATCGAGAGTCGCGGGGCTCAGCGACCCTTGTTCTCTGGTTTCGGACATCGCCCAAGCCCCTTCACACCCCGAGTGCAGATGGAGAAGCGACCTCCGGGGGCCAAGCCCTTCAAGATGGATAAGTATAAAGGCACAGGAGACCCTCATCTCCACCTCGAGACATTCTTCTCGCTTTGTAGCTCCTCTGGCTACAGCGACGCCATAGCATGCCACGCCTTCCAAGAGACCCTCTCGGAAGAGGCACTCAGTTGGTTCCTCAGCCTGCCACCCAATTCCATAGACAGCTTCGACCAACTCTCGGAACGTTTCCTCAACTGTTTCATACTGCACACCAGCATCTACCGCACTATAGACGCCCTGTTTCACATCAAGCAGAAAGAGGGCGAAGGCCTCCAGGAACTGCTGTCCCGGTGGCAATCTGCCACGGCGAGGTGCCACAACTTAGAACCTCGCGTGGCGGAGCAGGCTTTCCGTCAGTCCCTCCTCCCCGGCAGTTTCCTGATGGAGATCAACAAGAACCCTCCAGGATCCTATGATGCCTTGATGGACCTGGCGGTGTGGTGGGCCCGTGCTGAATTTGCCACTTTCGGATGTCCCGCCCATGCCACGCTAGCTCTTACTGCCCCAGCGCCAGATGAGCACTTTAGCCGCGGACAAGAGAAAGGGCAATCACATGGCCCATCCCGAGAACAGGGGCGTGGCTCTGACCGTCGCCATGGGGGACAGAGAAACCGCGACCACCCTTACAAGTCAAGGGACCAGAGCCCCCCACAGCAACAACGTCGTTCCTCCCCGCCACCTCATTATGAAGTTCACACTACCCTGACCACTACATATGAGGACATATGGGCCAGGCATAAGGATCTCATCCCCCTACCTCCCAAAAGCAAGTTCCCAAAAAAGCCCCGGCGAGCCACCGGCAACAGGTACTGTGCCTACCATGACAATAACGGCCACACAACAGAGCAGTGCAATGGCCTTCGCAATGCAATCGAGCAACTGATCCAGAAGGGGCAGCTCCACCAATACTGTACTCCCGCCACAGGAGACAACGCCATTGAGGTGCATGGCCAGATCCTAACCTTGCATGGCGGAGCCCCACGGTTCCCCCCACGCCAACCTTCTGTGAAACGACAATGCACG
Organism: Fragaria x ananassa; assembly: GCA_034370585.1. Classification (NCBI taxonomy): domain Eukaryota; kingdom Viridiplantae; phylum Streptophyta; class Magnoliopsida; order Rosales; family Rosaceae; genus Fragaria; species Fragaria x ananassa. The sequence continues at coordinate 28,902,979 of CP139761.1, read as the reverse complement.
GCACCCTCAGAAATCCTAGACATCCAACGTGGTGTCACGATCACCCCATAAGCGTGGGATCAAGTGACATTTCGCAACGATGAGGATACCCTGCATTGCCACCACAGCGAGCCATTCATCATCAATGTGCAGGTGGACCATTACAGATGCCATAGGGCTTTAGTGGACATAGGCGCCGCCGTAAGCGTCATGTTTTCTGACTGCTACCAAGGACTCCGGCGGGACCGCACTAAGCTGTACAACAACCACGACCCACTTGTCAGCTTCTCTGGCGAAACGGTACAGCCGTTAGGCTCAGATCGCCTAACCGTGTCAGTGGGAACAGCTCCTTGTCGCTCTTCCATTACGGCCCGCTTCCTCATTGTCGACTGTCCCTCATCATACAATCTCATCTTAGGACGGGACATTCTCTGGGGGGTTGTATGTTGATTAGTGGGTAGTGTGGTAGAGTGAAAAATGTAGGGCAAAAGTGTCATTAGAATAAACATTTCTCTGGCCTTGATAAAAACAAAATGAAAATAAAGAAAGGGCAGATCTCATCCGTTTGTTTGGTGATTTGTTATTGATACGACCACCATCGCACCCTGGGTTTGAATTTCATAGTTGTCGTCGAAAACCCTAAACGAAGAGAAGAGCCAAGAGCCAAGAGATGGATTTGGACCAGTGGATCTCAAAGGTCAAGGAAGGCCAGCATCTCTTGGAGGACGAGCTTCAACTTCTTTGTGAATACGTTCGTATTTTTCTTCTTCCTTTCTTTACTTGTAGGGTTTTGCATCCAGATTGGGATTTATCATCTCTCTCTCGTCCGATTTCGATGTCGATGTTACTGTTTTCTTTTCTCAAAATTAATTATGCGTTATTTCACCACAAATTGAAGCGTTGATTGAGCTCTAGTGGCAGAATAGAGTTTGTTTGATTTCATTTCATGACCCTACCTGGCAGAACTGCCTAATCAGATGAACATGCTTATCTTGCTCTTAGGAAACGAAATTGCGCCTAATTATCTATGCACTTGTTTGGGTGTGCCTTTTATATCTATTCTTTTGGCAACCTTATTCTCCATATGTATCTGCTATTAGTATTTATCGTGATTGCTCCTAGAGATACTGTGAATGATTCCATGGAGGAGAGGAGGTATATATATTTTACTATCCTGAACTGTCGCCGCAACATTCACAGGTAAAAGAGATCCTCATTGAGGAGTCCAATGTGCAGCCTGTAAACAGTCCTGTTACTGTTTGTGGCGATATTCATGGTCAGTTTCACGATCTAATGAAACTTTTCCAGACTGGAGGCCATGTACCAGAGACTAATTACATATTCATGGTATGCTTCTCTATTTTCATCGCGTCTCTACACTGCATCATTGATTAAAATGTTTCCCAAGGTGTTCATGATTTCTTCCATTTCTTGGCAGGGCGACTTTGTGGATCGTGGCTACAATAGTCTTGAAGTTTTCACTATCCTATTGCTTCTTAAGGCGAGGTATATATTTATATCTTGGACTTGTGGTGGAACAATGGGTGTTAAACGGCTGTCATGTACATGTTTCAGTCACATTCTCCTTTATTTATTTTGTTCTTGTTATCCTGCATCATGTTATACATACTGTAGCTTTATGGATTCAGGTTGTCTTTTGTTCAGTATTAAAATGTTCATTTCAGTAACGACAAAGAGACACATAAGTCTACCACTTCTCAAATTTTTTGTTTAGAAATTTACATTTCATTTGGACTGAGTAATAAATTTCAACTGATCAGAAAGAATGCAGTAACTTATAACTTATATAGCAATTTCTACGGTACAATTAGTTAGAGGAAAAGAATCATACATAACCACCGATACAGAAACACATCCTTGTTGCGGCTTATTATTATGATCCTTCTTAAGCTGTAGAGTAATTGCAATATGGATTCTATGTTGAGCACATTATTGCAAGGTCGTGTTATTTAATTTTAGTTTGTGTGGTTGTAAAAATTTAAATATATAAAGATCATGCTTTGAAGTTTGAACGGTGACTTGTGCCTAAGAAATATTCCTTCTGCCATGTATCCTTAGCTGAGAACGGATCCTTTAGATGTCATAAGGAGTAACTTTTGTGTTCTAGACATGAACTTTTAACCTTCTTCTATTTTCTCCTTGTTTTCACAATCAAAAGTGAGATACATGCTTATTCAAGAAACTAATGTTCCTTTTATTGTTGATATGCCCACAGATATCCAGCTAACATTACGCTTTTGCGTGGTAATCACGAAAGCAGACAACTTACCCAGGTGTGCTTTTATACTGGTTATAAACTGTTTCTGAAGATGGTTAGAATGAAGTCATACTGTTTTGATTTCAGAAACTTGATGAACATGAGAGCTTCTTGAGGCATTACTCGATTATTAATGCAAAGAGATTATTAGTTTGTCATTTGCAGAGTCATAATTAAATGGATACAATTGTAGGATGTTTGTGTGGAAAACATTGTGTTGAGGAATGAATTACATCTCAGTATATAAATCTTGTGTCTTATTTGAAGAAATCATCTTTAAATTTTATATGAAGAAGAGGAGTGGTATTACTTTTAAGGATTAAAGGAATACAGTCCCGCAGTTAAGTCATTGTCTTTTCGCATATTATATATTGTCTTCCACATTAACTTCTCTGCCATTGTAGAGTTCCCTTTGTAATATCTAATTGTTTTCTTCTAGTGATTTACGTTGCATATCCTCTTCTATGGGAACCCTTCTGCTTCTGTAAAATTTGTTTATTTGGGGAAAGGCAAAAAGAATAAATGAATAATGGGATTAGGAACTCTTGTAGGAATTTGGGTGGAGGAAACTCCTGAAAATCTGAGGTTCTGTGGGTCAATTGTTATCATTGCTTTATTTGGGAAGGTAGTAGCAATCACATCTGGGATTTACTTCTATGGTCCTTTGGGGCTCTTACTAAGAAGAAACTTGAAGTATCATTGGAGCCTCTGGTCTGACTGGAGATGCTATTATGAATTTGATTATTGATAGTGCTATCAGAGATTGCATTTTTTTTTCCGTTCCAATTCTCCGTTGGAGGTCAGGGCATCTTTACGATTTCTTCCTTATGTTCTGACAAGGGACCTTATTTGATGGTTTCTTCCCTCATCGAATGTAATTAACTGTCTGATCTATCTTATATACTTTCTGTGTTTGGTAGGTATATGGTTTTTATGATGAATGCCAGAGGAAGTATGGAAATGCTAACGCATGGCGCTATTGTACAGATGTTTTTGACTTTCTGACGCTATCAGCAATTATAGATGGAACTGTAAACTTCTCCTGCCTTCTCTCTATATATGCACGAATAATTTAGTTTTCTGTTAATGGCTCTATGTAGGTATGGGTTGCGTGAGTCCTTTTTTTTTTTTAATTGTAAAATTTTATTTGGATGATTGCAGGTGCTATGTGTCCATGGTGGTCTTTCTCCTGACATTCGGACAATTGATCAGGTAATTTCTTCTTTGTATTTAAACTTCATCAGTATCGCACCGCTGCAATTGAATTACTGTTAGTATTGCATTTTCGTATTTGCTTGTGCTGTATCAGTTGCTCATTCCTTTTTCTCATTATTATAACTAAATCCTGTTTCTTCCCAAAAAGAAATAGAGAAAAAATAAGCATCAGGGCCTCAGGCAATGGCATGATGAATTTTCTTAGTTATGTTGTTTACATATTCAAACTACCTTTTCTCCATAAACTTAAGACTCTGCACCATTCATGTCATTCTTTAGGGTCATCATTTATTTGGCTTTGTCTTCAAATATATGTTATTAATATTTTGGTATTCGTATCATATTCGGTTGCCTAGGCTAATCATTCATTCCCATGTGTGATCATCATGATTTTCATACTCTATCCTGACAGATAAGGGTTATTGAGCGAAATTGTGAAATTCCACATGAGGGGCCATTTTGTGACCTCATGTGGAGTGATCCTGAAGATATTGAAACATGGGCAGTAAGTCCACGTGGAGCAGGTTGGCTTTTTGGGTCTCGTGTCACTTCTGAGGTAAGGAACATAAATTCAATTAACTAGGTTTGTTCCCTGCCTTTTAAATCTCACCTTACAGAAATAATTTTGCTCCTTTCTTGCAGTTCAACCACATAAATAATCTTGATCTGGTTTGTCGGGCACACCAACTTGTTCAAGAAGGTCTTAAGTACATGTTTCAAGATAAAGGCCTTGTAACTGTGAGATTCTGAACCTTTTATTACTGTGTTGTTTGTAAACTATTTAGATGATAGGCCGATTGATTGGTTCGGTTCTTGAATTGTGCAGGTCTGGTCTGCACCAAATTACTGTTACCGCTGTGGGAATGTAGCTTCAATTTTAAGTTTTAACGAGAATATGGTAAACATTACAAGTTCATCTACTTTTATTTATTGTTTGGTTGAAAATTTAATGAACTTTTTAATTGACACTTGTATGATATTTAGGATCTGTCTGCTACCATCATTAGCACTGGCAATGACCACTTCTAAGTTTTCAAACTAGCTATTCTTGGTTAGCGATAATTTTGAAAATGTTAAATAAGTCGCTACACATCTTGTTATGGTGAGACCTGTAATGAGATATATTCACATTCCATGTGGCAATGGCATAAGAAATTAAGAATAACTTACATTAAGTGATTAAGTAGTAATCAGTGCTCTATTATAGACATCAGGTCAGTATTAGTTACAAGGGTTTTACTATAAGAGAGTGCTCATAGAGTGTCTCTATAGGAAGAAAATTTCATGAACCTGCATTGAAGGCCAAACCAAGTATACCCATCTTGTGTTAATATCGTGGAGTACGTAAATCTTTTCTGTTGGTGATACTTAAATCTTGTGTGTTATGAAACAGGAGAGAGAAGTGAAGTTCTTCACTGAAACAGAGGAGAACAACCAGATGAGAGGACCAAGAACAGGAGTGCCTTATTTCTTATGATCATTTGGAGTCGAATGGCTGCTTCATTTGTATAATTATTTTAAGTATTGGTATAGGTGGTTGAGAGCACTGTAACAGAGAAGAGCCTTGAACATGTCTTTGTCTGGTGGATCTCCCTTCTACCTGGCTGAAGGTTACCCATCTGGTCTGGCTGCTATTGACATTTTGACATTCCTCGGTTGTGTATTAGGTTGCTAATCAATTTCCCGGTACATTTTTTTGTTTACTTTGTCTGTGGATTCATCACTTCTTGCTCTATTACACAGCAAAACTAGCAGTTTGTTCTTAGTTGTCACCATTTGGAGTTGAGAATTTGCCTGTACAGTTTTGATCGTGACTTCAATTCTTGAGATAAATGTCCCATGAAACGGGGAGATGCAATTGGATCAAACAAGTAAAGATTGTGGCTGTAAACAAGTGGGTCGAAGGAGACACTAATCTAATTGCAACCAGTAAATAGACACTAATCTAATTGCAACCAGTAAATAGACGGTCGTCGATGACGTCATCAGCCATGGTGAGCCAGAAGACGGAGACTCCTCCGGTGGCGAAGAAGGTGGAGCATAAGATGGAGTTGTTGGGCGACGTGAGAGTGGACAACTACTATTGGCTCCGGGACGATTCTCGCTCCGACCCTGACGTCCTCTCTTATCTTGAACAGGAGAACGACCACACTAATTTCCACATGTCTGGTATTACACTTTGTCCCACTGTTTGACCTACTGTAGCAATAACTGTGATTCAACTCTGATAGCATAATATTATGTATCATTAGGAACTAAGAAGTTTGAACAAGAGCTTTATAGTGAGATAAGAGGCAGGATGAAGGAGGATGATATTTCTGCACCTGAGCGAAAAGGACACTACTGCTACTATACCAGGACCTTGAAAGGTCAGGAGTATGTACAGCATTGTCGACGCTTAGTACCAAACACTGAGGCGGCTCCTCATTCTGTGCATGACACCATGCCCATGGGACCTGGTGCTCCTCCCGAGCATGTAATCTTGGATGAGAATATCAAGGCTCAAACTCATGCCTATTATAGCATTGCTGCATTTAAGGTAATCCTCCTGCATTCATTTCCCTCTATATGTTGGTGCTTGTTTTCAGTATTAACCGCCAAAATATGTGTAAATTTCCCCAGGTTAGTCCAAATAACAAATTGGTGGCATATGCCGAAGATACCAAAGGAAATGAAATTTATACAGTTTATGTCATTGATGCTGACACTGGCGCTCCTGTGGGTCAACCACTAGTCAATGTAACTAACTATCTAGAATGGGCTGGCGACCAGGCTTTGGCTTATGTCACAATGGATGCCACTCTCCGGCCTGACAAGGTTTGCTAAAGCCTTCCTTTGTTTCTCATGACATGTCATGTTTCATACACCTACTCAACTTCCTTTCAAGCGGTTCTGCAATATATTTAACTAATCATTTTCCTGAACTCTATTCTGGTGAGCCAAGAGGCAATGCTTTTATTCATGCATAAAACAATCATTACATACACTCAGCTTGCGGTCTTTTTATCAGGCATGGTTGCATAAATTGGGAACAGAACAGTCAACTGACTCCTGCCTCTATCATGAAAAGGACGACATGTTTTCTATTGAACTTCAGGCTTCTGAGAGCAAAAGGTTCTTGTTTGTTGCATCTGAAAGTAAAACTACAAGATTCAACTTTTACCTTGATGCTTTGAGGCCTGAAGGTGGCCTTGTGGTTCAGACTCCTCGTCAAGATGGTATTGATACATCTGTTAGCCATCGAGGAAATCATTTTTTTATGAAAAGGAGAAGTGATCAGTTTTTCAATTCTGAAGTTATTGCATGTCCAGTGGAAAATACATCTGAAACTACAGTTCTCATTCCCCACAGGGAGAGGTAATTCTTATCCCTAGTAAGTCGTTTGCACAGGCAGCATAATATCACTTCCTATGTTTTCTTTTGTGTTTTTTAAACTTCTTATAATAGACATCTAATGATGGACCGAGTGAGATGTCTTTAAGTAACCTTGGTATAGTTTGACCTTTAATGTTATTAGCATCCAAAATCTTTTTGTTGCTTATTTGTTTAGAATATTTTGCAGTGTATAAATTAGTAAACACATTTTCATTGATCAGTGTGAGATAATTGAGCATGAAGGGGGTATACCAAAAGTCACTATCTATCACCTGCCATCTTTTCCAATTACTGCTTACACATACATGTTCGTTCCACCTTTTTTTGCTCAGAACGGGCAATATCTTTGGTTTATTTGACCAAAGATATATGACCTTAGCTATTCTTAGGAGACATAATTTCTATGCATTCAAAACATTCTAATTTGGAATTATCTTTTAGTGTTAAAATTCAGGATCTATGTCTTTTTAATGATCACCTTGTTATATATGAGCGTGAAGACGGCCTACCAAAAATCACTATCTATAACCTGCCGGATGTTGGACAGCCCCTCAAAAGACTTCAGGGTGGTCAAGCTGTTAATTTTTCGGATCCCACATACTCTGTAGAGCCATCAGAATCAGAATATAGTTCCAGCATTTTGCGATATTCTTATAGCTCAATGAAAATACCTCCCTCTGTATATGATTATGATATGAAGACTGGCATTTCTGTTCTGAAGAAGATCGAAACTGTGAGTAGCATTTCGGTTTTTATTGGTTTGATAATTTGATTTTATGGGTAAGTAGAAATTGCATTCTGGCTGCCAGAAGTGTTAGTTATAATGTAGTATTGTTATAGTCTTATTTTTATACTACCATTTCAGTATTGTTAGTCTGTTATCATGTTATGGAAAACTGATGAAATTATTGGTAGATGCTTAAACTCAACTGCTTTACCTATAAATTTGTTCCTAATATTTGTCACTGTGGCGAGATCCATTATACAATGGGATTCATCCGATGTGAGAGACGGTGAGAGTTGGAAATACAAGTGTTAGGGAAATGATTCAGCTGTACAGCCCATTCTACTGTTGCCTCTTTCTTATTGTTAATTAGACTTGAATTTCTATATTATAGTGCAGTACCATTGTCTTATTCAGTATCTATTGCATCTCAGGTTTTGGGAGGTTTTGAAGAATCAAAGTATGTTACTGAAAGGAAATGGGCTACTGCTACAGATGGTACTCAGATTCCAATATCAATTGTTTACAGGAAGGACATCATAAAGCTTGATGGATCTGATCCGTTGCTACTCTATGGCTATGGTTCTTATGAGGTAACAAAAGAATTCATAGATTAAAGTATGCACAGTTATTTTCTCAGAAGCTTGGGCATACTCTTCTGGCATCGAATTTTACATCATTGTAGTGTTACTTGTAACAACTGACAAGTTGTTGGATTTAGTTTAGTTGGTTGCTAAAATTGTTTTTAATTATTCATTGCATGTATGTCTAGCTGCAATTTCATAATCAATCAACACTTTTGGTGTAAGACATGTACATTACTGCAGAGGTGTAATCATTGGCCATTTGGTGGGAAGTTTGTCTTTGTTCCTCACTTGGAATCCTTTATCTCTAAATCTCCGGTCTTATCTTGTTTACAGATATGCATAGATGCCTGTTTCAAAGCTTCAAGGATGTCTTTGTTGGATCGGGGTTTTATTTTTGCTATAGCTCATATTCGTGGTGGTGGTGAAATGGGGAGGAAATGGTATGAGAATGGGAAATTACTGAAGAAGAAAAAATACTTTTACAGATTTTATTGCCTGTGCTGAATATTTGATTGCAAAGAAATATGGTTCAAAAGAAAAATTAAGTATACATGGAAGGAGTGCTGGTGGATTGCTCATTGGTGCTGTTCTTAATATGAGACCTGATTTGTTCAAAGCTGCTGTTGCTGGAGTTCCTTTTGTTGACGTTCTGACTACAATGCTTGACCCAACAATCCCTCTCACAACTTCAGAGTGGGAGGTACTCTTCTTTTTCCTTATGAAGTCTAAAATAAAAGCCATATGGTTCACAGATTAAATAAGATAATGATGTTATATAGGAACAATTGGTTATTAATAAATCTTTCCTATTTTAGATCCGGTAACTTTATATGTATCTTTTGTTTTTGCACTTTCTAGGTTCTTTGTCAATTTTTATTGTTAAGCACTTTCTAGATACTTTTTGGTTTCACAGAAAAGTTAATCAATTTGGACACACAGTCCAAACTTCTCTTAGTTTTTCCATCGTATTGCATACCTCCATGATCGGAACTGTTCATAATCTAAATTCTCTTTAAAGATTGTCTTCGCAAAGAATCAATCAAACTGGAGATCACTTGATAGTCGAATTGATCAAACAACGGACCATTTGTTGAAATTCGTCAGTTTGTTTGATAGTTGATACTATCAGATTATCATAATCTTTGGTCTATTTTTTTTTATAGTGTTGATTTTCACAAAGAGTGATTTATAATGTGAATTTCTGATCCTGATATATATGTAAATAAAAGATAGTTTAGATGGGTGTGGCCAATTGATTAAGTGACAAGATCATTGACTCTAGTTATATCCCCATTTTCTTATAATTTAAATCAGTTTTCATCGGCTGCATTCTCCTGGCTTACTGCTAGTGTCTTTATGAGTTGCAGGCTTTCATATTCAGCTATCCACTAATAACTTATATTTCTGCAGGAATGGGGCGACCCGCGTAGAGAAGAGTTCTATTACATGAAGTCATATTCCCCTGTTGATAATGTGAGGACAATAAAACTCATTCACTATCCTTAGCTTGAATATAAATAATTTAGCATCTTTTGAAGTATGGCTCCCGTTTCTGTTCTACTAGAAAAAGAAAAATAGCGATATGTTATTTTCACCTTCTCTGCTAGCTAAAATCACCTCAAACTTCTATGTTATGAATTGTAAGCGTCAATTACTTTTTTGCCATAGTGATCTATTGACATGGGAGGAGTTCTAATGAGGACCACTAAGTTAAGGACTAGTTAAGGACTTCTTCGTTTCACCCATTTTTCGATCGCATATTCACATCTCGACCGTCTAGTTTGTAGATATATATGAGTGATCATCTCTACAAAATTTTCATCCAAATTGAAAATCGTTAAGGCATTCATAAATATGATTTACCAATTATAAACTTGAACGGCTCTTGTTTGACAGATTTGGATTGTCCATTGATTTGATTTAGTTTGATCCCTTAATGATCACCAATTTTGCTGAAAATTTGTGGAAGTGATCTACTTATATAGACCTAAAATTTGAACGATTGAGATGGAAAAATGTAATTGAAAAGTGGGTGTAATAAACGATTAATGAGAAAGTCCTCAACTAGTCCTTAACTTAGTGGTCCTCATTAGAACCCCTCCCCTATTGACATTGTTTCATGCAGGTTAAGGCTCAAAATTATCCAAATATTCTTGTTACTGCTGGTCTAAATGGTACGCACAAGATCCTAACTCTTTTGCCTATGTAAACTTTAGTTTATCTATTATGAGAATGCAAGACATGATTTGCATTTACATTATATTTTGGAGATATCCCATAATCTAATATTTTATTTTCTCAAAAAGAAGACATCCTCCTTATACATTTCCTTTACACATGAGACATACTTATTTAAGTAGGTCTTACGATAATTATGATTCTCAACAAAAAAAAAAAAAAAAGGTCTCACGATAATTGGTTACATAATTTGATGCATTAATCAAAGCTAAACAGAAGGTGACTACATAGAATATAAAATTCTAAATACAGGAACAGAAAAGTCAAGAAAAAGAAAATTAAGGTTTTGTATTGCAATTGCAAGGCAACATAATATTGCTCATCCTCAGCACAATAATGTTTTAGATATCTGAGAATGAGGTTTCTTCGATGGTCAGATTCCATGGATGAGACTTCCCTTTATAGTGGACAAGAAGATTACAAGTTATTATATAGCTAACAGATGTATTGTTCTCTTATTTTGTATCTGATATCAATCCATCTGAAATGCTGGATTTTATTGAAACAGATCCTCGTGTTATGTACTCAGAACCTGCTAAATTTGTGGCAAAGTTAAGAGACTTGAAGACCGATAAGAACATCCTTTTGTTTAAATGTGAACTGGGTGCTGGGCATTTCTCGAAGTCAGGGAGGTAAATATTCTGTTGGTTACCACTTATCGCCGGAGGCGTCTCTTTTTTATTTGTTTTGCTGTTATTATTTTTGGATATAACAATATCTTAGTATGCACATGTATGAAACCACAACATGTTAGGTGATTTATATCGACCTTTTTATTTTTAAGATGAACTTCATTCTTTTCTGATAACAGTAGTGACCTCCTTATAGGTAGCTTCCTGTTGTTAAATGTTTGGAGACACTGTGTGTGCAAAGTTCTAGAATTTGATCATATGGATCAAGGTTTTCAAACATTATTCTCATGCCAATCTTGGCATAAGACTGATTTTGTTCTTCTAGTATCCAAGTGTGTCTAATATTATGAGACCTAATATAAAAGGCAAGGTGTGTGTATGCTGCTGGTAGCCTAATTCTGCATGTTCACTAGTGATTACAAAAAAGTGAACTGAATCAGTTCAGTATGCTCGTTGTTCCGAACTAATATAGGTTTCTTCAACTATTATTTGTTTGGTGCAGATTTGAGAAGCTTGAGGAAGATGCCTTCACTTATTCCTTCGTTATGAAGGCTCTGGATATGATTCCCGACCATGAGAAATGATTCGAGTGGCTGGTAGGAACACATCTGTAACCTTTTTGATCAGCAATACATTCTTGTAGGCAATTACTTTGCAGTGCACATTATTTTTGCCAATTCCGTTGTAGTTCTGTACTTGTGTTGAATATGACATTACTGGCATTTATCTGAAATTCTAAATCGTCAAAAGTAGAGTATAGGATCCGACTCAAGGATTGTTTAGTTTGATGAAAATAACTTGTTACTGGTTTTAAGGCTAAAAGTTCCAAGAAGTAGTCATATGGCTCCATCTCGGAACATGATCTCCCTTGTCCTCAAGTGCCTTCCTTCGTGTAGGGTGGCATGGGCCTTCTTTCATCATGGTTGGTGCCTTGGTGGTAAATTAAGTATTTCAACCATTCAATGTAGCGGTAAAATGTAAATCTCAAAAACTTGGCATAGGGTGATAGAGAAGTATAGGAAGTTCCCCACACACGTACTGTTGAAAATCACGAGAGACGCAGATATCGTTGTCGATAAACTTGGCAGGAACGTAGGCAACAAACAGTACCGTATGTCATCTACCAACTATCGACTATCGTTGTTGATCTTTTAGCCACAACAGAAGACTACCCCATTACGTCTCTACAACCACCACCATTTAAAGCTAGCAGTCTTGCTCTTTGAGAAGTTGGAAGGAAGATGGGAGAGGTGTTGGAGTTGGCCCGTCCATTCTTGCGCGGTGAGCTGGAGTCGATCGACGAGAATCTGCCAAAGCTAGTACGAGTCCTTGAGTCAGTTGGAGCGGGTGAGTGCTGGCACAAGCACGGCACATTTCTGGAGCACCTCATCGACATCTACCGCATCCTCAAAATATGGAAGGCCCCTGACCCCGTCTGCCTCTGCGGCCTCTTCCACTCCGCCTACTCCAACTCGTACGTCAACCTCGCCATCTTCGACCCTTCCACCGGCCGCCACGTGGTCCGCTCCCACGTCGGCGACGCTGCCGAGCGCTTGATCCACCTCTTCTGCATCGTCCCGAGACAACCCCTCATCCACGACGACCTCCTCTTCCACTACACCGACGACGAGCTCCGTCAGCATCTCAAACAGTCGGAATCCGAACAAGACGAGAAGAGCGCTTGGAGGCAGAAAGTGCAGAGGCTGGTTCCTGCTGAGGGGATCCGAGTGAAGCACATCAAGACGGGGGAGGACGTGTTGGTTTCGAGGAGGGTGGTCGCGACGTTCGTGATGATGACAATGGCTGACTTCAGCGATCAGCTGTTTGGATTCCAGGACGCGCTGTTTGACAACAAAGACGGGCGCCTCGAGTTCAAAGGGAACACGTACGGAGCTCTGTGGCCCGGCGATGGCAAGCCTGGCCTTTGGATGAACTCCATCTCAAGGATGGGTGCCCTCTACACTCTCCTCCGCAGGGAGGAGCTCTTGTTTATTCGAGGGAGGAACATTGACGTGTCTCGAGACGAAGATATGGAGCTGCTGGTGCCGCCGGTGTTTGAGAACTGCACCAGAGTTTTGGATGCCGGGGACCAGATAGCCGCCAGGGACCTCTACTGGGAGGCTGTTTGTGATTCTGCTTCTGATTCTGCTTCGCTGTTGAAGAGTTGCATCGAGAAGAACCCTTTCATCGGAGAGCCGCATGTGCTGCTGGCTCAGCTTTATCTCGCACAGGGCGACTACGAGGAGGCTGAGAGAGAAGCTCAGACTGGGCTCAGGCTTTTGCTGGAATGGGCTAGTTCTTGGGACAAGAGGATGTCTTGGCAAGGATGGATTGCTTGGGTCAGGGTTCTGCTCATGAAGGCCCAAGAGAGATCATGGCCTCAAACTTCCTGGGGCATTCTCAACTTGGGCCTCGTCAAGTAGGACACCCTCCCCTTTCCTCTTTTAGCTGGATCCTGGCTGGTTAGCAATGAATAAGTTAACATCAATCCATAAATATTGGTGTAATTCCGTTATTATTTTATATGATCCGTCATTTGCATTTTGATGTTACTCGGTCATCAAGCAGTCATTAGGTGAGTGCTGTGTTGACAAGGTGCGACCACTTTTCATACATTTATCGAGTTCCAGCTCGTTGGGAAGTGATGGAGAAGAAACAGAGATTTAAATTAAAGTTTTTGAAAGAAGAAATAAATTTACTGAACCTTTTTTTTCTTCTTCTTCTTCTTCATCCCCAGTTCCCCACCATATGTGATCAGCATTTTTCAACTGGCCTTTTCATAGTTGACAAATTAATTTACAATACCGTTGCAGATGTTGACTCTGTGTGTCTCTGTTAAAGAGATAGCAGGCCTAAAGACAAGGCCCAGGCCCAGGATCAGTCGGCGGATGGCAAAAGCAGCAATTTTCACTGTGAGTTTGAAAAGTTATAATGCAGCTAAACCAAGCAAGTAAAGAAAGGTAGCAGATAGATTTTGAATGTAGAGCGCTCCAACGTTCAAACGGGAACCAAGGATCCTCGTGATCATCAAACGGTCACAATTCGATTTCGCATGTGAATCTCTTTAACTTGGTTTACCTCTCTGGCTCGGCTCTCCACTCTATACTACTACTGGTGCATCATCGCATATATTTGTTACTATAAATATGAGACAAAAGTGTTGAGGGTCATACACACACACACAAGTCCAACCCCATTATAATTAGTCACTGACACACTTCCTTTCCTTACGTATTTTTCATCAGTAACCCTTGTTCTCTACGTGAAGTGAGCACTGCCATGTTTCCTTCTTGCTAGCTTTGCATCTTTTCTCTGTCACTGCTTTTATCCGTCATCAGCTTTAGTTTTTCCATCTTCTGTCAGCTCAGATCCCAACTTAACTCCATCCCTTCCCTTCCCTTGCATGACATAACATATATTTGTCTGCAAATTCTTGTCATCTCATCTCCATATTACTACACTCCAAAAATGCCACTTGTTCTGAGTCTCACTTCCCTGAGATGGCTACTTCTGCTTCTTCTGCTCATATCTTCCTCGTCCTCATCTCTGCCGCGGCGGAGAGAAGAAGAAGCGGCAGCAGGTGTGTGCTCAGAAGCAGATAGAGCTGCCCTTCTGAGCTTCAAGGTCAGAATCGTCGAGGACACAACCGACATTCTGTCTTCATGGACAGGCACAGACTGCTGCGCAGGAGGATGGGAAGGTGTAGAGTGTGACCCAGCTGGGAGGGTTACTGTCTTGCAGTTGCAGAGGCCTGGGTACATGAAGGGTACTCTCTCCCCTTCTCTCGGCAATTTGAATTTCTTGCAGGTATTGGTCATCAGTGGCATGAAACAAATCACAGGTCCAATTCCCGACACCTTCTCCAATCTTGCTCACCTCACCCAGTTGGCCCTCGAGGACAATTCCCTCCAAGGATACATTCCTTCAGGTTTAGGCCGTTTGTCCTTCCTCCAGAGCCTCACACTCGCTGGCAACCGATTCAAGGGCCACATTCCCCCAAGCCTAGCGACTCTAACCAATCTTGTCCAACTCAACTTAGCAAGAAATTTGCTCACAGGTCCAATTCCACCCACTTTCCAAAACTTTCATGCCCTGCAGTATCTTGATCTCAGCTTCAATTTGTTATCTGGGCTCATTCCAAGCTTTGTAGGGCAGCATCTGCACAACCTTACCTTCATTGACATCTCCAATAACCAATTTTCTGGTCGAATGCCTGTTTCCCTCTTCAGTTTGCCCAACCTTTTGGACTTGTCCTTGGGCCATAACCAACTGACAGGGAACATTCCTGTCCAGGTTGGCGGCCTCAAATCCCTTACTAGTCTTTCCTTGAGCAATAACCGACTTAACGGTCATATTCCAGCATCCATTTCAAATTTGCAGAACATTTGGTACCTCAACTTATCCAGAAATGGGTTTACAAGTCCTTTGCCAGAGACTTCTGCTAGGGGATTCCCTTCTCTGTTGTCAATAGACCTTTCTTACAACAATCTCAGTCTAGGCACTGTTCCGGATTGGATCAGAAGCCGGCAACTTAGAGATGTTCATCTTGCTGGTTGTCAATTGAGAGGTACCCTCCCAAGCTTCACAAAGCCTGCGTCTTTGAACTCCCTAGATTTGTCCCATAATCAATTTACTGATGGGATTTCAAAGCTCAACCTCATCAGCATGTCAAGCTTGCAGAGCCTTAAGCTCTCAAACAACCAACTCAAGTTTGACATTTCAGAAATCAAATTGCCAGACACCATATCTTTGGTTGATTTACACTCAAATCACCTTGTTGGATCTATCTCGAGGATGTTGAATAACAGGGAGAGCAGCTTTCACTTTTTGGAGGTTTTAGATGTGTCAAACAATCAAATTTCAGGTGGTATTCCAGAGTTCAGACAAGGCATGAGGCTCAAAGCAGTCAACATAGGAAGCAATAAAATTGCTGGTCACATCCCCATTTCAGTTTCAAACCTGATTCAACTCGAAAGGTTTGATATCTCGAGGAACCAGATAACAGGCACTATTCCCACAAGTTTGGGTTTGTTGGGGAAACTTCAATGGCTTGACCTGTCCATAAATGGACTCACCGGAAAAATCCCAACGAGTTTATTGGGTGTTGAAGGTCTAAGACATGCAAGCTTCAGGGCAAATAAGTTGTGTGGAGAGATCCCACAAGGGAGACCATTCAACATCTTTCCTGCAGCTGCTTATCTCCACAATTTGTGCTTATGCGGCAAGCCTCTGCCACCTTGTAGAGGAAAGACTCAAAGCAACAAGCAGAAGAGAAAGACTCCAGAAATAGAAATGAGCCAGTAAAATGCTGACTCACTTGCCCAAGATTTGCTCACAGTACTATAGGAGCATCTTGATGATTAGATATAAGCAAGAGCTATGCAACTATTATCCATATATATAGTATCTTATTCATTGCCTTCATCTCTTCATTTAATTTCAGGAAAATCAGAAAATACATTGCAGCAATCATTAGAGAGAATACCTCCCACAATATGTAGAAATAATCTGATTCAAGAGGCATAAAGGGCCAGCAGGGAGACCATGATCTTATATAAACTCAGATTCATGAATTCATCAGAATATAAACATGAAATGCAACAGACATGTTTCATAATGATTACAACCCCATATGTCAATTGGGGTTAGGCTCCCAAACCATTTTCTATGAAAGCACAAGACAAACAAAAGTGCCATTACCATACAAAAACATATCAGAGAAATGCCAACTAGTAAATTAGCAGCCGAGAATCAAAGCAAAGTGATATTCAGGAATCAAATGACTGCATATTAGACTTAGGAAAAGCCCTTAAAACTATTCAGACTACATGATCACGACCAGCCTAAGAATTTACAAGCATCAAACATGCAATTCTACTCGTCCACTAAATAGAGAACATATTAAACGTAGGAAAACCAAACATACTACTCCCCATCTGATACTTCTTCCACTTCCTTCTCGGGCACTTCCTTTTCTGAAGCATCTTCAGCTTCCCCCTGAATAACCAAAAAAGAAATTCAAAACATGAACAGGAAAATAATAATGACACATCAAAGAATGGTAGAATGGTTTGAGAATGAACAAAGGTGAGACTTACATCAACATCTTCAGCATCATCAGCTTCAGTCTCCAAGGTCTTTTTGAACTCAGCTTTCAGCTCATCAGCTTTGTCGATGTAAGGTTTCTTCTCCTGAACACATGATATGCAATGAGATAGCCAATTTACAAGTTTGACAATGATAATAAGTTAGAGGCAAAGGAAATTAGATGCAATCAGTACGGGCACAAGTATTAGACACTAACCTCATCAAGTCATCAGTCAAAAGTTTCCACTTTTCACCACCCTCTTTTGCAACCTAAACTCAGTAACAAAGATGAAAATTAATTCCCAAATACTCCAATAATGAGATGCTAAATTGGAGAACAGTTTACCTTCTTAACATCCTTAGAATCAGGATTAGCTTCCTTGTACGATTTCCTAAAATCAGCACTGAACATACAAACCAGACATTAACGTGAAGCAGCAGGTAATGAGGAATAGTAGAGAAGATGTAACGAGAGTTACATGAATAGGAAGAAGGCAGTGAGAGGGCGCTTGGGTGCATTTGGATCCTTGCTCTTCTTGACTCTCTTTGCATTTGGTTCCGATGTAGTGGATTTCTTGTTCCTGCACACAAAGCAAATATCAGATGAGGAATACAACAGCAAAAGAAAAGAAAAAGAAGAAGATGAGGAATACCTGGCAGTGGGAGGCTTCTTAGTCACTTGGGTGGGCTTTTCGACGACTTGAGTCTCTGAAAAACACAATAATAATAATAATAATAAGCAATAGTGACAAGCAAAGTGAACCCAGAAATTAATTAATATGAACTCACCCAGATTGTTCCTGATTTTGGCATCAAGGCTACAGCTGTGAAAGCTTATGGTTGCCACAGGGACATCCTTTTTGCACCCCTCGCTGCAATTTGGTAGCAACGAATCTGATTAATCTAACACATTCAAAGACACAGTATAAGGTAAATGAAGATGAAGAGTACCAGCGGGCAAAGGCACTGCCGTCCTTGCCGCGAACAAGAGAAGGTCCCTCCGCCGTGGCCTCCACCCTCTTCCTCGATCTTGTTGGGTTCGATTTCATTCCCATGGCTTTCTCTTGTCTTCTCTTCTGAAATACTAGTCTAGGCTGCGTTATATACAACATCAATTAAATTGTAGATTTCAGTTTGAATTTGGACGAAACCCCAAAGAGGGAAAATTTGGGATCCCGCCGATTTCTTTTCGTTTGGCGCGGATATTAACTGGGCTGGGCTTACTTCTTTTCATTTCTGGTTGCGGCCCAATGGCCCATTTTGTAATATTTATATTTTTTTGGTTCAGTGCGAAGATCTGTTCCGTCGTGGTAAACGGTACCGTTGGATACCCGGGTCTCTCTTCCTTTCGCAAAAACCCTATAAACAGTTGCTGGGTGAACAATCGGCCATTACAGCTTTGCCGGTACGCTTTTCCTTCTCCGTTTTACCCTTTCCCTCTTAAAGTTTCAAACTTGGCGTTCAACCCAAACAGTCAATTTTTGTTTTTCTTTCTAATTTTGGTTCACCGATTGCTTGCTCAATTTTTGCAATTCATCATTGTTTTCTGGGTCTTTTTCTTCCGGGTAACGAAATTTGTAGCTGTAGAGAAAAAATGGTAGTGGGAGATGAGAGGATCAAGTTGGTGGTTCCATGATTAAGTAGGTGTAGCAATGCGATAGTTATTTCCTTTTCAAAGTTTTAGCCTTTTGATTTACCACAACTTAATTCTGAGATTATCTTATTCTGAAATGATCATTGCTTCTGTGATACCTTATATTTGTTAGTCACACTTGCTAGGATTTGATCCCACGTCTCTTGCTTTAGTATGTTTGTTTTTTTGCACTGTGTGTATATCCATCACGTAAGATATCATGAAAACCACACAAAGTAACTTGCATCCATTGTTGTGCTGCCCCTTCCACAATAAAGTTTGTATCTACAACTTAATCTGCTGTTTCTCAAGGAGGAGGGGATGTCGTTTGTTTAAATGTTTGGTGATGTGGATCACCTTCAGGATCTGTTTGAGTCCACTTGGAGATGTTGCTCGTTTTTACGCGGACGGATAGGCAGTTTAATATCAAAGCATTGCGCAGATGTGGTGAGGCTTTTCCGCTACAATTTTACATCCTGTGGTTGTGGACCTGCACAATGAGATGTTGACCATACTTTTTTGAATCCAGACTGGCCTACAATCAGTGAACTATCTTTCTAAATTAATTAAAGAAAGGGAGCATCGACTTTCAACCGCCATGTCTCAAGCAACGTTTATAGATATTAGTTCATCTGATAGTGATTTAGAAGAGATAGAACCTGTTGGTAGAAGACCTAATCCAACTTGGTTATCTGCACCTGCATCTGGTTCAAATTCAAGGAGCAAAGGTTAGCTTGGGTTTTGTGTTTGTAGAGCCTTCCATGTTTAAGTTCATTTGTACATACATCATATGACATGATCAATCAATTTTTCAGACTATGCTGACAAGTCCAGAAAGGTGCCTTCTCCTAGAAGAGCACATGTTTCTAATGGAATCTCTCCTAATTATAACCACCACAGACAGGCGTTAGAAAAGTTTCATCCCAGTTCAAGTGCTGACATAAGAGCCTCAAATCAGCAGGTTTCGCGAGCTGATAGTTCTACATATTTCTCACAAAATGGAAATGTAAGTCAGCAATAAAACGTTAATTCTAGAAATTGATAATATTTATGTTACAGATAGTAATATCATTTCATTTCAACAGGCTCTAAAGAGGACCCTTCCATTATCTTTGCAGGGTCTAAACCCTGCAGTAGATAGAAGGGCCCACAATCAGTTCCATGACACCACCAACAAGGGCTTTATGCGAGACCATTCAATCAGGGCGAATGATGATTATATGTATGATAGAAGGCCTCCATTTGTAAAGTCATCTTCTACTTCCCAGATTCCTAGTACAAGTGAGCCACAATACCCTTTGGGAATAGGTGAAGAAAGGGTTGCTGAAAGTGACGAGAGGCTGATATATCAAGCGGCACTACAGGTATATCTCCCTTTGTAATAGTTTAAAGCATCTCCAGTCTTATGTTCTTCTCATTTTTCATTAAAAATGACTACAAGGTTGCTTTGGGGAGTTATAAACTTTTTAATTCATTACTTTTGATTTAGCAATTATATACACATATATGAAACACAGAATAACACATTGAGTTTTTTTACCAATAACCATCTCTTCAGATATAGGAGCTTCAAGAGGTTTTGATAATTTAGGAACATGATTCGAGCAGATTTTCCAACTTTTTTCTAATTTTTTAACTTAGGAGCTCATTTAGGGAGCTTAATACATATGGCCTTCATCGGATTACTTATATAATCCTTTCTATTATATGTGACTTATTGGTTTCAGGCCTTGTTTGTGATTAGAGATCTTTTTGCTGGCTAAGATAAGCCAGAGCTGATTCTGGGCTCTATTAATAATGGACATGGTCTGGTCCAATTATGTAAATACGCATGCTAGATTTTTGGCATCCCAGAAAGTCATCCTGCACTGCATAGTTGATCTTTAAATATTTGTAGATATTCACAGAGAGATCAGGGTAGTGCTAGTTAATATCCTGGGAGTGCTAATAACATTCCCCTTATGCTGCACGCCTATGGTATTTTTTGAAGTGCTAAAGCAGTTTGGTTCTGCAGGATCTTAATCAACCAAAAGTTGAAGCTGCTTTACCTGATGGTCTTCTGTCGGTCTCTCTTTTACGTCATCAGGTGATCCTCTTTGTTTATTATAATTGGTTCCATCATTTTTCACCTTGCTTGTTTTTGAACTTAAATCATTTCTACAGAAAATTGCTTTGGCATGGATGCTTCAGAAGGAGACGAGAAGCTTGCATTGTCTAGGTGGAATCTTAGCTGATGATCAGGTTCTCAAGAATAGTCTTAGGACCTGTAGCTCTTGCCCATCCATTATTTGGATAAAAGTTTATTTGGTAGGGACCTTTGATTCATAATGCTTTTCTATTACAGGGCCTTGGTAAGACAATCTCAATGATTGCACTTATACAAATGCAGAGGTCTTTGCAATCCAAGTCAAAACCTGAACACTTGGACAATAATAAAACTGAAGCTTTGAATTTGGATGATGATGAGGACCATGTTGGTTGTGGTTCAGATAAAGTCAACAATACTGAAGAATCTGATCTTAAATCAACTCGAGAAGCTAGTACCTCCGCACAGCCATTCAAAAAGAAGAGGCCCGCTGCTGGTACTTTGGTTGTTTGTCCGGCAAGTGTTCTTCGACAGTGGGCTAGGGAGCTGGATGAGAAGGTTGCAGAGGAAGCAAAATTGTCTGTACTTGTTTATCATGGAGGCAGCAGAACAAGAAATCCTGAAGAACTTGCTGGCTATGATGTGGTTCTGACGACATATGCTATTGTAACTAATGAAGTCCCAAAGCAACCTTTAGTTGACGAGGATGAGGCAGATGAGAAAAATGTGGAGAAGTATGGTTTATCTTCTGATTTTTCAATCAACAAGAAGAGAAAAAAGGCTTCTTTTGTTAGTAAGAAGGGAAAGAAAGGTAGGAAAGGATTTGACAGTTCCTCTTTTGAATGTGGTTCTGGGCCACTTGCAAGGGTTGGTTGGTCTAGGGTGATACTAGATGAAGCGCAAACCATTAAGAATCACAGAACTCAAGTGGCTAGAGCCTGCTGTAGTCTTCGAGCCAAAACAAGATGGTGTCTTTCTGGTACACCAATACAAAATACAATTGATGATTTATACAGTTACTTCCGATTTCTGAAATATGATCCCTACGCTGTGTATAAATCATTTTACTCTACCATTAAGGTTCCGATATCCAGAAACTCACTCCAAGGATACAAGAAACTCCAAGCTGTTCTGAGAGCTATTATGCTGCGCCGAACGAAAGGTGAATGCTTTGTCCTTTGTCTTTTGGTATGCTGGATTGGTAAACCCTAAACCTAAGATTGGAGGGATGCTTTCCAATATTGTGCACACTAATATGCATAACATAACTTGACTCCAATTTGTTCGACTCTCTGGCTATATGTGATTTCCCTTGTTGAAGTAGGTGGTCAGTACCTGTTAGGTTTTGGAATTCAATATTGAGAATGAGGATCCTGTTCCCTTCATTCTCCTAATAAACATGATTCTGAATTGCAGATAATGTTATATTTGATGGCGCATGCCATTACTCTCATCCTTATTTATTCTTGTGGTACAAGCCTGTATATGTGTGTGTGTGTTCAGCTATAGGCTTAAGATCTCTTCAAAAATTGTAAGGTTATTATTAATGCTGTGAAAGAATGTGAATGTGCTTCTGTACTTTGAACTTTGATTGTCTTCCTTATGTTGACCATTATATCTTATTGTCTGCAGGAACAATGATTGATGGGCAACCTATAATTAATCTACCGCCGAAAACAATCAACCTGAGTAAAGTGGAGTTCTCTTCTGAGGAGAGGGCCTTCTATACCAAATTAGAAGCTGATTCACGCTCGCAATTCAAGGTGCGTGCTTAAGAGAGAATATGATGTTTATTTTAGTTATTCTACTTGAGGTAGTGGAATATGACTATAATCTGAGTTTCTGCGTTGCGTGCTTAAGAGAGAACATGAAGTTTTTTGATTTTCTTTGATGCTCACTGACCTGTTTAAAGTGGACAATAACAATAGCCAAGAAGCAAAATCAAGTATCACCTCAGAACAAGATATCCCAAAAGCTGAGAGTAATGAAGTTACAAGGAATGTTTAGGGCAACAGATTTTTAGCTTCTTTTTTCTTCATTTCATATGCATACAATACAAGTGATGTTGTAGTAAAGACTAGTGAGCAAATTCTCTACCTTAAACTTTATTGATCAGACACCTTTTGCAACTGATAATAACCTCATTTGTATTAGTTTTGTGTTAACTAGTTCAAGAGTTTTGATCTATACATGTTCATGGTACAGCATTGGCATCCAACAATGATAGATTTTACTGAAATAGGACACAACAGAATTAAAGAGTGTACTCCTGTTTCTTTCATATATTCAAATCTTTCAGTAACAAGTTTGAAATACCTGTTGCAGGTGTCAACATATCTATTGAGATATGTTATAGTTTAAATTCCATGTTATAACCAGCATGCCGTCCTGATGAAGATTCTTTTCTGTATAGATATTCTGTTGCTGAACTCAAATGTTTCTTGCAGGCATATGCTGCTGCTGGCACGGTAAATCAAAACTATGCAAATATCCTTTTGATGCTTTTGCGCCTTCGGCAGGCTTGTGATCACCCACTGCTTGTTAAAGGATATGACACTGACTGTGTCGGGAAAGATTCTGTGGCTATGGCTAGTACACTATCTAGGGAGATGCTTATCGAACTATTGAATGCCCTGGAAAGGGCCGAGGCCATGTGTCGTGTATGCAATGTGAGCTTTCTCGAAACTTTTCCACTATAGATAGATGCAAATGGATTCATCTTAGTAAGAACTCTTTAGTATAACATTACTTTTAAGTTTAAACAGTTGCTTTCCCTTGTTACTCTTTTTGCAATATCTGAGTAGTAAAAGAAAAGTGTGGGAACATGGGATCCTATCTAAGTCTTCTGGTATTTGATGATCTTGGCAGGATGTGCTTGAGAACCCTGTTATTACGTTGTGCGGCCATGTTTTCTGCTATCAGTGTGTGTCAGAATATATGACTGGTGATGACAGTATGTGCCCTGCTACGGAATGCAAAAAACAAGTCGGTCCTGATGTTGTTTTCTCTGAATCCACTCTAATTAGTTGCCTCTCTAAGGACCTTGATGGTGGGTCAACGAATTCTCAGTTGATTGAGAACCCGGTAGTGGTACAGAATGAGTACACTTCATCTAAAGTCAAAGCTGTTGTTGAGATAATACAGTCACACTGCAAGTCAGGAAGCCCCAATTTGGAGCAATATAATGCTGCAGGATGCAGTAGAGACTCTTTTTTAAAAAATGAAAACCCAGATTCAGGCGTCAATGTTGTGAAGCACACAACCGTAGTTTCAAACTCACCAACTGATGGACCAATTAAAACAATCATTTTCTCTCAATGGACTAAGATGTTGGATTTAGTTGAGAATGCAATGAACGAGTACTGTATACAATATAGAAGGCTTGATGGCACAATGACTCTAACATCCAGAGACAGGGCTGTCAAAGAATTCAACACTGATCCTGAGGTATTTGTCCTTACTCCGATAACTGCTGAAAGTGTTCATGACTGGTTAACATGTGTTCCTTCCCATCATCATTCTTTTTCTTGTTCTTTAATAAGCATGTTAGAAACCTGAACATAATTATCATACTTATGTTTAATATCTTTTGATTGCCCATCTATGGATGGGAGATTATTGCAATGTTGCTTAACTGAAAATGTCGAACTGTACTATGCTATAAGATACTTTCAGAACTTCTTTACTGCCTCAATCTGGCAATTGAGTTCAAGATCTTAAATGTTGCAGGTCACTGTTATGCTTATGTCACTCAAGGCAGGAAACCTTGGTCTAAACATGGTTGCTGCATGTCATGTTATCCTTTTGGATCTTTGGTGGAATCCGACGACTGAGGATCAAGCTGTTGATAGGGCACACAGAATTGGACAAACCCGGCCGGTTACTGTAACTCGACTTACTATTAAGGATACAGTAGAGGACAGGATATTAGCTCTACAGGTACCAACACTAATATTAAGAGGACAGCTGAGTGATATGTTCATACTCCTAAATCCTAACATACAAAGTGATCTGTATGTTGTCCTTCTATAAATGAAAAAGTCATCTTTATGCTTTGCTTTTGCAGGACGAGAAGAGAAAAATGGTTGCATCTGCTTTTGGTGAAGACAATAGCGGGGGCTCCGGAACTCGTCTGACAGTTGAGGATCTCAGATATCTATTCATGGTCTAGAACAGAACCAGGGAAAGTACCAGGGAATGGACTTTCCCATGTCTGTAGCTTTAGTATTTTTTGTGCTTGCTCAAAGCCTTGTCTAGAAGCAAATTTCGTAGCCTAAATATATAAATACTGAGGCAGGGATCCTCCTATGAAAGGGACAGTTGGGTAGCCTGATTTGCATGTTAACCTGCATCAGTTTTTGACTTGCTAGGCGAAACAAGGCATTTTGTTCCCACCAACTGCTGGGATAGCAAGCTAGGGCAGTGTAAATATTTCTAATCCGTATTTATTGTACACAAGATGATTATGTAGTTGCTGTTCTCCTCATCGTTGTGAATATATAGATCAATGCTCCTTTATCATTTAATGGTTTTTGCATCTTTATCGAATTGTTGGGGGCGACAACAGAATAGGGATACTAATTTGAGTAATTTTCTGAGTAAATTACACAATCTGTCAATCATATTGCTTTTACAGGTGCCCTTGGTTTGTACCAACAAATTCTGGCCTCTGTGGACCTATCATACAAAAGTGGTTTAAGCCAGGACCCAGAAAATCGACATCAGTAGTATACTAGTATATTTTGCTCCAAGTCGAAGACATGCTAAGTACTAATTTTGTTCTTAGTCTCCAGAATTTGAAAAAGGTCCAAAAGTAACCTCATGTTGTTGCTAACAAGGAAAAAGGGCATGCCTTTGTAAAAGTCATTGCATGAATGCACTCCAACTAGAGCAACACCAAATTAAAGAGGTGTGGATTGATTACTTCACATGCATGTCCAAAACGATGGGCTCCCTTGTCTCATGATTCAAACACCACACCGCTCCTGCAGCTTTGCTTCGAGTCATGATTGGAATATACTTCGGGTCATGATCGGAATACATGTGACTGGGAGAGAAGAAATATAAATGTAAATGCAAATGTAAAGGGCTCTCATATATGGATCTTCATTTTTAAGACGTTTATGTTTCATGTAAAAGAAAGGAGTCTGCAAAAGGGGTGCTCTAGATCTATTGCAGTGCCCAAGCAAATGACCTTTTCTTTCTTGTGATCTTCTTTTGACCCGTCTTCATTTCTCTTTTGGGAATGTTTTTCTGATAAGAGACTTTGCCTCGCATTTTTCTTAATCGGAGCACACAGAATCATGAGCTGATAAAGTAATGAACCGAATGGTTTTGCACATTCATCATCTTGAATCTTGATCTAGCTAATTAGCTAGTCCAAGTGAAAAGTGAAGATCTAGTGCATACATTCACACCACCAAAAGCCACAATACATTGCTCCTCGAAGGCTTATTTATTTTCCCGTGGTTGACGTTTTGATACTAGATATGCATCTGCTATAGCTAGAACATATAATATGAACACAAAGTCGGTCACAAACTACCTACTCAAGCTACCAAAACTCATGCATATATGTAAGATATCTAGCTAGTAGTTTAGCATACATATATAATCATACATGCACATTCATTTAGCAGACATTGGGTCCAAACCCAACAAAACCATTAGCGCTATCAAATGAGATTTGGATGCCCTCTTGCTGAATGTTCCCTATTATCGAAAGCCCTGCACCCGAAGGAGCAAACGCCAAACAAAACGTACCCTTGTCATCCACCGGAATCAGAAAGTTCCTTGCCGGAAGGGTCAGTATGGGCCCGCCGGTGAAATAAAACGACACCGTCGGTACTCGAACCGACACAAACCCGTTCAAATTGTAACACGTGTCGAAGATGGAGACTCCTCCGGACACCCGAGGCAGGCTCGCCGTCTGCTCAACAAACGTGTCGCGGAATGCCTCATACGCCAACGTCGGGAACCTCGTCACGGCGGTTCCGGTGTCCATAACAACGCCACCGTAACCTAGCTCCGTCTGCCGGAACACGTCTTCAGATATCGGGACACGCATGCCTCCCACTCCAAGACCAGCGAGGCCGACGTAGTAGAAACTCGGTGCCCTTTGGTTCCTGATCAGAGGGGCCCACGCAGCGCCTACTGGCATCGCCGCCCTCCCAAACTCTAGTGAACCGGCGGTGGTTGCTTCACCACGGCTGACCAAACAGTAAGAAAATGCACCGCCGGTCTGTCCGCCGAGCTGGCCGACGAATGACACGGGCCCACCACCGATGCCGAGAAGACCGGCGGCTCCGACGAACATGCCGCGGTTCATGTGGCCGCAGCCGATGGCGACGTTGCGAATGAGAGCGCGGCCGAAGGTGAGAGTCTCGAAGGCGAGAGTGCCCTGTGTGTAGGAGCCGTCGCCGTAGGAAGCCTCGTAGCGGCAGCGGCCTTCATGGCAGCCGGCGGAGTTCTGGAGGCGGTCGCAGACGGTGGAGGTGCAAGAGACGCCGGAATACGAAGCAGAGCGGGAAGGGTCGAAGATGGGGTCGGACTGGTGATAACATTGGCTACAAGGTTGACACTGGACCCACACAATATCGCTGCCGGAGTCGATCACCACGTATTGGCTTCTCGGAGGGCTACCGACTCCGATCCTCACGAAGTATTCACCGCTGCCTTGCGCCATTCCTGAAACCACCTCCGATCCAAAGTCCAGCTCCTTAATCATCACTTGATTATTACTATTACCGCCGAGACGACGCATAAGGCTGTCGACCCTTTTGACGTCTCTGTGGATGCGTGCATGGAAAATGCTCTTGTTGTGTGATGCTTGTGGGAATATCTTATCTCTATGAACCACCTTCACCTTCCATCTTCCTCCTCCTGATCCGCTGCTGTCTTCTTCGAATTCTTGTATAACTTGGTGGAAGTAGCAGCGATTGTTTGTTTGACGTGCAACTGTTGGAAATCGGGGTAAGTGGTGATGCTGCTGGCCTTGGCGGTACCACTAATACCGAAACTTGTCATGACCAGAGCCACGGAGAGTAATAGTATCACCTCCATGGCTAGCCAAGCTATAATTGTTTTTGGACCGACTATAGCCCGGCCGGCCACTTTAATATTTTGATGAAAAAGTGGAAGCTAGCTAGTAAAAACTTTGAGCTTGCAGAGGGTACGTAGGGTTTGGGGATTAAGTGTGGGCTGGGTTTCAGAATTTGGTTGAGGTTTAGGAATATATAAAGGTGTTTATTGCGGGGGGCGGGGCGTGGGAGAAAGATGAAAGCAAGAATAATTATCGATCACTGTTTTTGTCTTTGTTTTCAAATATTGCTTAATCGGAAATTTGAGACACAATTGAGGGTTTGTTTGTCAGGGTTGTCTATGATTTTTTTTTCTATTCTAATATTGAGCTATTGCAAATGCTTGTACCTTCCAAATTAAAGACGCACTTATAGCTAATTAAGCTGAAGTGTTATCGAGCATAAACACTTCCTACAAAATTAAACAAATGCCAAATGATGAATAATAGTTATCCAGCTCTTTACTTTAAGGGTTGGTCTGGAGTCTGTTGTGGAAGGCGTAAACCTAATAATGTGAACGAGATTCGAGCCTCGTCGATCTGGGTTGCTAGCTAAAAGGGTTATTGAATATGAATTGAAGAGGGGTAAACCGCCGTAAAGTGGTTCTTTTGGATCAGCCTGGACTCTGCTTAGCTTGCTCCATTATTCTTTTATTTCCTCGATCAACTAGTTAAGCAGCAATACAGAAGTAATCAAATCAAATTAGCTACATCAGAAAAGCTCGGCTTCTTTTCTTTTTTCTTTTACATGGAATAGTTAACTACGTTCCAGCTAAACATTTGAAGTTGATTTAATAGGATAACTATCCACCACCTTTTTTCCTCATGAGTGGATTGTTAGTTTAAAAGCAACGATATTGCATTATATGCAATCCTTCTTCTTCTTATATATTTAACATCTTTAATGGCGGCTGAGCTCACTCGATCTTTTCTTTTGGGGTTAATTTGGCACGTACAATTCTACAATATCTTTGAGTTAAGATTTGAGGTAATATATATCTTTCATCAGAATAAGGTCGACTCGTACAGTGAGGTTACTGTGCTGATTTTAGTTGGCACACCTTACATAGGCAAACATATATAGCTACTGAAACATACATTTGATAGCTTGAATAGATCGACGGAGCAATATATCTAGGTTAGGGCGTAATCAATTAACCAAATTAAAGCCAAAGTCTGCAGGTCGATCGACAGAAACTTAAGTTATATATTAATTGGCATGGAATACTTTTACAAAATACTCTAAATGACACCGGATAGAAAATGGTAGCTAACATGTCCGATGTTTCCACTATAAAATATCGATGATGATCAATATCCCACTTCCAGTATGCATGCATATTTCTTAAACAAATAATGCGCAAAATGTATCATGGCAAGCTAGGTTGAGTGATTATGAGATTAAACAACTATAAAAGAAGAAGAGATTAAGATACGCAGGGATATTCATGAATCGATGCTTGTTAATAGGACAAGACCAACCAAAATGATAGGATAAAAATATACTTATATATGCAGATTATAGAACAATAATCAAGCAGCTAGTAGTGGATGGATTTATCGCAGAGAATAGAATAAACCTCTTGATTGAGCACGATCGATCGACATTCCAATAATTGTACCATGATGGCACCTAAAAGTTGTTCTCATTTTAAATATGTACAGGTTCATCTTTCTCTACCGCTCAATCACTTAATAATACATTTTAATTATAAAAATCCATGATGATTTTGTAATTTGATGCATATATGTCTCATGAAATATTATTTTTGGGATAAGCAGCAAGTATGCAATCAAGGATATTGATCCAATAATTGATCGATCATGTATAAGTTTGTTAATTGACAAATGAGCCGGGTCATGTCTACTTGCATTACTAGCTAGGCTAATATGAAGATGGAAATCATGGAATACTGTTACATGTCAGGGTTTGATCAATCAAGCCTTGAATGAAGCTCAAAAATCCTGGGCGCATTGAGTTTTCTAAATTGTTATCGAGACGCTTCATGTATGATATAATATTGGGAAACGGTTCGTCCCCCAAGAGAGAGCAATGCTGCTGCTGCTGCTGTTCCTCCTGGTCGACGCAGTACCATTGACAGATGACTCTAGCAACAAACATGACGTATAAACCGCAATCATACAGATTTGTCTGCTGAGACATAGCACTCTCTTCTCTAAACCAAGGATCATTATCATCATCATGATCCTTATCACTAGTACTACTAATGTCTTCATCATGATCCCCATTGTTATTATTATTGACCAAGTAGTAGTTTTGCAGGGCAGAAGACGTCTTATTCCAATCCCCTGATATGGTCTTCTTCATAGGATGATACTGAATTAATTGAAGAAACTTGTTAAGCAAGCTGCGCCCCATCATAACAAACGCGCCCAATATTGTCTTCTTCTTCTTGTTCTTATGATGATGATAATTTCTAACTCGACGACTCCGGTGCTTAGAGTAGTACATGCGGCCGATCATAGATCTAGTCACAGACGACCTTGGTGTTTGTCTTGCTGCTGCAGCTGCCACATGTTTCTTAATTGCTCCGTAAAATTTCCTAGCAACCAAGCTGTTCAAACCCCCCAAGCTGTCGTAATGCACAAATGCATTCGATTTTCTGTAATACACCAGCAAACTCCAATGGTTTCCGCCGTCGTATTCACTCATGTTTTGACTATCATTCACGGTGAATATTACAACTTGCTTTTCACTAAATTGGTTAGACTCCGCGAAGCCTCTAAAAGTATCAGAATCCGGAGAATTTGCCAGAAAAAATGAGATTGTAGGTGAAACCAGAAGGATGTCCTTATTATAAACGGAAGAAAGATGGCTGAAATAGAATTGAATGATGCAATCGTTCAAGTAACGTGGGCCTATTAGCAAATCCAAGTCGCTTTCTCTCAGCCTAACATCTTTGTATTTAAGGACAATCGGATCTTTCTCCATTGAGCAACTGCACAATCAGCAGGCGACCTTCGGATCTATGCAGTCGAATATATATAGTTCTTTCGACATATACGATCTGATCAATCCAGTTGTATGTATGTTTCCTTTCAGGATTCGGCTCCTTGATTCCTTGCAAGATTAGGATTTCCTTCTGTCTGTTGCTCGCCAGGTATTACTGATTACCTAATTTTCCTTGGCCACCAGATTATTATTATTTTTTAAATTAGTAAAGTAGCTTTTTCTTGTCCTGCAGGAGAGTTGGGACATCAAGAATGTAGTAGCATCTTATGTAATTGTCTTGCATCTAATGCATAAAAGGGGAAAGAGTAGAACAAAGAAGAAGAGCCATGTCAATCAAAATCAATCTTAATATGAAGAGTAGAACAAAGTGTAGTTGTAATTTGTTACAGCCACTGATACAAACAAAATTTTAATTAGTTCTCCGGTCAGTACACATTTCCTAAACTATAAACCGCACAGGACTTGAGAACGATACAAGTACTTGATCCCTTTGTCACAGCTCACATATCTGTCTGGAATGAACATTCTTGAAGCATAAACACAGTTAAAATCAAATTTTTCCTAAAAGCTAATTCACCTATATAATTGTCTAACAAGTAGCCTTTGCTTCAGGGCTTTGCAAGAAAAAGTTATTGCAAGGTCACCCAGAAGTATCTCTAAAGAATCAACGTCTGCGGAGAGTTGGGAGCTTCAAGAAAGAGAAAGGCAGACCAACATATGACTTTCCCATGCTTCTCTTCAGCTAACAACACAGAAAGTAATTAGTATAATCACCTCATCACTGACTCTTTGACAAAGGATCTTCCACCAGAGCTGCAAGAGCAAAGATTAATTATGAGAAATTCAAGCAATCTGCAATTTGACCAATGATAAAGAGGCAATATGTTCAAGACCATAAACCAAGACTCACGCATATTCGAGATGGATATTCATGAATCGACGATTTTCTTTGCTTTGTGATAATGTAACAGAACCTTCAATTACTTGATCTTGCTCAACCTCTATTGGGTCATAAAAGTATAGCACAGTCTGTAATAGCAATTCATTAGACAAACCAAAAGATGCTGACAGGATATATATATATATATATATATATATGATAAAAGTATAGCATAGTCTGTAATAGCAACTCATTAGACAAACCTAAATGATTCGTACCTGTTGCCAATGCGTTGGGGGGTCCTCAGGTGCAGTCGAGAGCACCAATGCATCATTTGGATTTGCCCGTTTCCTCCTCTGCTGACCCTCCACTGTATGATTGTTAGGAAGTTGGGATGGTGCATGATTATTTGTGAGAGGTATTGCAGGTCCATTAAATTCGACGTCAAACCAAAATGCAAACCCATGTAGTGGAGCTGTTGATTAGGGAATAGTTAGAAACACAACTTCATCCACTAGAAAAGACTATTATAATCTACTGCAGAATTTAAAAAAAAAAAAAAAAGGGGGTTCATAACCATAAAACCACCCAAAAAACCATGAGCATGAATCAGGATTTTTAATCAGAAGAACCTCATTAAACCTTCTTGACGGGAAAAATGTGAAACAATAATATGAAAAAAATTGAAATATTAGGTGGCCAGAGAGAGAACGAGACCTCGCATCATTGATTTGAACTTATAGCTTGTTGAAACAGATTCAAGCTCATGAAGTGAAATTTTATGGCAGTCCACATGCTTAACCTACACCCAAATCAGTAACAGCAGGATGCTTTAGATCATATATATGGAAACTTAATCCTCATGTAAAGAGATTTAATTATCAAGCAAAAGGCTTGACATCCACCGAAAGAACTGACAAGGATGCAAGGTCTTCTAGGTCAAGGCATCAGGTAATATACCACATCAATTTGGGAATCAATATATTATCTTTTGATTCAATAGCAATTCTTTACTGTACGCTTCTTGCACTAACAATAATTGCCACTACATCTAGATGAGAGCTTGAGTATTTAGAGCTTTCCAGAGAGAAGGAAAATAGTCATTGCGAGAACAAAAGCAAAAGACACATGAAAGTAGAAAGAAAAAACATCGACATTAGTAACAGATAAATCATTTTCAAGAAATTACAGGTATGGAAAACTATAAACACAAATGATTATGTGGAATGCCTCAATTTAGAACACTCACCACATGTGGCCATGTTAAAACATTCTCACCCACGATTGTCTCAACACATGGCTCTTCAAACGCACATTGCTTTGCCAGTGGTAACATGGCAGACACTGCAACAAAATAAGCAGAAGAAAAATGCAAGACATCAAGGACGGCATACATGTAGTATTAGAGGAGTAGCAGTAAACAGGCAGCAAGAAGTTTCATTCAACATTTGAGCATCAATAGGCAAAATTAAGCATCATCTGACCAAACTGGAAAGGCCTAACTCAGTCCTGCAACCTATGGACCCCAACCATAGGTCCTCAAACAGTACACATGAAAGAAGGGTACACAAGTCAACTAACTGTTAACTTTGATGCCACCAGACACCAGCTATAAGCCAGGGTAACAGCGCGAACATAATCTGCCCGACAATCCAAAGCATCATATCCAATTTTAGCCAAGGAAAGACCCAATATCCTATTGTAGACAAGTTAGACTGCTAAGCGTATCAAAAGTTCTTAGCCTATACAAGTAGAACAAGTCCAAATGAATGTGTGTTGTGCTTCCTACGTAACTTTTAAATCAACTATACGCCTATGGGGATAGGTGTCACAACCAACTTTTATGTCCCATCCACAACGCAATAGATGCTGGTAGAATCTGAATAGGGTTTAAACTATTGATTTGGCAACCTCATTCAGTATCTATGGGCAAAGATATATATTGGATGGACAATCATAATCAATAGATCTGCTTTCACAAACAAGGATGCAAGAAGAAAAGGATATTAACTTACAAAACCCTTTACAAATTGGGAAGAAGCATCATCTTTACAGACCCAACAAAATGAATCCATGGAATTCCAAATTTTTCTACAACAGTTTAATTGTAGGCAAGTAAGATGTGTACTCACTATCAATTCCATAAACATTGCGCCAGAAATCAATGCTTTCACTGTATCTATCAGCATGTGTGATAGGTGCTATGTACAACTGCAACATACAACAACAAAATCAGCATGACAGAACCAAATTTGTTTAGCGTCTAATGCTATATAAAAATGTCCTTGACAAAGCTGCATACTTCAGTTGATAATACAAAAGTAAACAACACATAACGTTGGCATGGTACATCAAAGCAGCACCATGTAATAGATCTTATAACTAAAAATGTACATGTCGAAACAATTGAAAGACCAAAGAGATAAAGAAAACTACCGTTGCATTTGAAGGAAGTATAAGACCTCCGGGCTTTAGCCAGCGATCTCTGGCTGTAATGACACTTCCGAGCATACTCTGTGTTGAAAAGTAAGCATGTCAAAAAAATAATTTCAAAACCATATATGCCCATGTATGTATTCCAGAGGTAGAATTATGAAAGAGTAGTAATAATACAATCCAATAACCAACATTATAGGAATATCATATGCAAACTTTTAAAAGCTACCTCATACAGAAGCATGTAGCCCATCCACTCTGAAATTATAACATCAACCTCCTCATCAATATGAACATCCTGCAGAAATGCAGAAATTGAAGTGTTGGAAGTAAGATCGATTGGTTTATACATGTGTAAGTCAGATAATAAGTTGGTGCAAGAGAAAGGAAAGTCCTTAGGAAAATACAATGAAGATTACAGTTTCATTTTTTTTCATAATGAGATGCAGTAAGAACCTGTCCCCCTATCCATTTTACTGACATACTGACTTCTCAATACTGATCTACTCAATTCCATCCTAGATAAGTAGAAACATTCTCTATAGAGCCCCATTCCCCCCATCACAAACAGAAAAATAATAAAGACAATGACCAGCACAAAGTCACAAGCCAGAGAAAATAACCAACTAGTTTTGTCCCATAAAAAATAAAAAGCTAGAAAACTCGTGTAAATTGTTAAGAACAAAATTAAACAGATATCACAGCCTGCTGGACTAATGAGCTGACTAGTAAGTAAAAGAGTCATATAAACCTACCTCAACTCGCCCATGTAGTACGATGATCGTATCAGATAGATTGTTTGCTTTTACAACTTCATTTGCCTGCTTAAAAGAGAACAAGATGAATTGAAATGACAAACCCAATGTCAAATCCATATCCATAACTTTGGTTTTTTAAAAACACATGATATGTATACAGTCATATACAGAAGCATAAACGGGTACAAGCAATTACCTGCACAGCAATGTCACTAGCATCAACAGCATAGACCTGCAAGACATACCATTTGACAAATCTTATGGACAGAGAAACATAACTGCAAGACGGGACAAGATGGAAATGGCTAATCCTGACTTACAAACATAACAAGAGGTAACAAGTGTTGAATGCAAAATGATGAAGTAAAAGAGCTTACACGTTTGGCACCAGCCTGAGCACAAAAGATAGAAAGAATTCCGGTGCCACAGCCGACGTCGACTACCACCTGTATTATCAAGCAACTCCATCAACATTTTATATTTCACTTAAAAAATTGAACAGAAAACATATCATTACATACTTTGCCGGCTATAGAACTCTGGTGCTGCATAATAGCTGCCCTGTAAGTTTCGGTGCGTACACGATCCTGTAAAATTACACTCACACTCGATTAAATCAAAACCCAAAAGAAATAAAGAAAGAGAGAGAGAGAGAGAGAGAGAGACCTTGATCATCTCTTCGTGGATGCCGACGTGGGCGTAGGAGTGGAAATAGGCCATGTCGAAGTCGGTGCAAGGTTGGTCCGGCTGCTGCTGCTTGGGAGCGGCCTCAGAAACCCTAATGTCACAGTCACGTGACCTTCCACGTGGTCCCCGGCGAATTCTGTTCAGTCCTTGCTGGTGCTGGTGCTGCGGCTGTGGACAGTAGCCGTTACTGTATGCGGGTGGGTTCGACGAGTTCATCTCTCTCACTCTCTCTATACTCCACTCTCCCCCAAACTAATTACACAGATCTATGGACCCAGACCAACCGCCGTTTAAATACCCTCTCTTTGCATTTACCACGTATTTTTTTTATTTACTGTGCACGGCCAGTGACGCATGCAGGCACGTGACAGGCACATGGAAGATTTTGTCAATATAAAATCAGAGTCAGAACGAGCACGAAGAGGGATGAGTCGAAACAAGGGGAAGACGAAGACGAGGACGAGGACGAGGACGAGGAAAACGGAAGAGGATCAAGGGGAGGAGCTGCTCCGAGCAGCGCAGGACGATATGCTGCTCAGTCTCTCCGTAGACTCTCACATATCCCACCTTTCTGACGTCGACCGACGCTTCCAGGCCCTCAAGCTCAACAAGCCTACTCCTAAAGCTGCTCCTAATTCTAATTCTAATTCCACTGCCATTCAAGCGGATTTGGTCCCAGAGCTCAACGCAGTCCTCGGAGATGACCTGTCCGCCAGATTCGCAGCTCTCAAGGCCTCAATGCCTATGCCCTCTTCTTCTTCTTCTATCATCAGCCCCGACTACGACGCCGACGCCGTTGATGAAGATGATGAGGTTGAAAAGCTGATGCGTTGGGCCAAGGACGCCGCTCGCCTTGACCCTTCTCCACCCTCCGACGATGAACAATGAATTTCTTTCCCTCTCTTTGTATCAATCACTCTGTATCATCATTCTCTTACTTTGATAAACAACACTGCATTTCTCTTTGATTAAAAGATCATCAAAATTGGACTCTATTCAACTGCTAACAAATCACAATCACAGTACAACTGACAAGTCAATGAAAAGCTTCCTGTTAAAACTCATTTCCTCAGATTAGCTACCATTCCCAAAAAGAAAAAACACATAAAAGCAACCCGAGCATTTTGGAATCCCACCAAACCCAGTTGGTGTTGCTTGAGTTTCAAATATCAACCTCTTCTTTCGTTCTAATTCATCCCATATACATATATCTAGGAAAGAAAGAAAAAATCAAAACCAAAACAAACATTTTGAATCCTATCCCACTTGTGGCAGTAATTAGATAGCCTGGAAATATGCAACTAAAAGAATCAAGGCACAAGAGGCAGTCATGGTGGTTTCATATTAACGGAACTCGTCATGGAACCCATAATCCTCGTCCTCGTCGTCATTGAAAATAGCGCTGTAAAATACATATGGGTTCTCTATCATCTCACTCAGTGACAGGCGTCCATCTTTATCCGTATCTGCCTGCAAGTGATAACAATAACACAATCAATCTTTGGAATTTATCAAAGTTCATCCCAGAGTTAGCAATTTATACATGGCAGCAAGCATATCACAAATAGAATCAATCATATGATTGCAAGTTCCTTATAGAAGGTATATGATGATATGATAACCAATAGAACTCTTTCTTCCACACACAGGAGGACTTTACAATAATACATCATCTACCCATTTTTCATACCCTTCTAAGCTTTACGTATGCAGCACCACATCTTTACTGCGGAACTTCATCTGTTACCATCACTATGTAAAGGTTCTTTTTTTTTCCCTGTCTATCTTTATAGAAAAAGAAATAAAATTTATTTAAGTCTGAAAACATATAGAGTTTGGCTGTCCTAAATATTGGATATCTTGGCATACTTATTTCTCAAACTGGTTTTCAAAATCTGCATGATTGATAGCTGATAATCCCATCTTATAATGATGAGAAGGGAATTAAAACAAAAACACAAGGGAAGAAGCACCTATATCTTCTCGAATCCAAAACAAATAAACTGCTATTCCTTAATCATTATAAACTGCTAGCAATTTCTAGCTATATAGTAGTTCATTATGCCTTTTAGACAAAAAAAGATTACTGATTATCCCATATCACCCAAACCCGTTTTGTAGACCTGAGCTCAAAAGTGAAGCTTCCTTCTTGCATAGTTATAATTAAACATCATTCAGTTTTAGATTACAGCTTCCGTTAGCTCTGAATATTGCATGGTTTTAAAGAAAAATTCACTAAAATTTTGATAATTCCCAGCCGCATACTCGTGAAATAAAACTTGGAACAATACCAATAGCACAATAAATATGTACATATACGAGTCATCAGTGTACATCTAAAGGACACAGCAAGCACCAACTGACAGGTCCATTAAAACCGAGAAAGAAAATACTTTTCTTTAAAATGAATACCTGGGATATGATGTAATCTGCTTGTTGCTTCGCATAGTAATGTTCTGATGGATGTATTTTTCCAATAATGGGAAGTAATTCAGCATCTGACAAGTATCTATGAATAAAACAAGGCAAACCCAAGTAAATAATAGTGAAAAGAAAACCCTCCAGTAGCTAAGAAAAGTAATACATGATAATAGCAATTACCCGTCACCATCTTTGTCAAGCTGTGCAAACAAAATTTTAGCTGGGGCCTCCATCAAATCATCAGACTGATGTGTGGCATTGTGATCTTCTTCATCATAGTTCCTCACCAAATCAAAGAGGCCATGAAAGAATTCTTTGAAGTTAACCTTTCCATCTTTGTCTGTATCCCTCTCTCTGAGGAAGCAAAGGAATGAGCAACCAATTAGACAAGCTAGGAAGCCATGTTAGAATGACATCAATTCAAATGACAGACGCGGTGAACTTTACTAGAAAACTGAATCAGCCACCCATGATGGTGTTTTTTAGTACTAGAAAACACAAAAGTTTGAGAGTTGAAGCAAAAGACTTTTCAACAAAGTTACTTTCAATGCCCAGGTTCCTGCAAACTTATGGCATGCACAACATGGATCATATCGATACTACGGCTAGAATTACATACCTTACTTCCTCCTTGCACAACCACTGAAGTAGCTTTGGGTTTTTGCTGTCAGCTGGGTGTAGGAAGCTAGAAAACAATGATCAAGATCAGAGAAAGTGATAGATGTAGAAGGCAACTTAGAAGGACTCACTCATTGAACTCAGTGATATTAAGAAGACCATCTCCATCTGCATCTGATGCATTAAAGTGCTCCTCTTTCCACCACCCCATATCATAGCCAAATGAATTGTTATCTGATACATGCATGATGGTAAACAAGAAAGTAAGTTCCTTTAATCACATTCAAGGTCACATGAATGAGATAATAGCATCAAAAAGTACCTGCATTCTGAACCCAGCTAGGGGGTTGGTACTCTTGAAAGGAAACAAAGCCGTCGCGATTCTTATCGTGAAGCTCCATATCCCTTTGAGTCCTGTGCAGAACTTCCCGCTGGGCCTGGTTCAAGTTCCAGAGAGTCAACTCGTGCTCGGTGATAAACCCATCGACAGGTTCGACATCGACCTTGGGGAACAGCAACACCAGCCTGTTGGTGACGTTGAACTTGTCCTCGTCGTTCAAGTAGTCCTCGGCGTCCATGAAATCCTCCCACTCGGGCTGGGACTCGGCGCCGGGGGCGGAGTCGAGATCCAGATGCTCTTTCTCCCACTTGCGGTCCTCGCGGTGGCGCTCGATGTCGGCGACGAGAGGGTCGAAGGGGATGGGGCTGCGGGAATGAGCGAATGTGAAGTTGGAGCGGAGCTTGAGGCGGCGGTGGCGGTGGTGGTTGCCGGATTTCTTGGGGGACTGGGAGATGAGCAGCAGCACTAGGAGTGCTACTGTGATGTATATCAATACTGACGCCCTCCCCATATTTTTCAACTCCTTCTCTGTTTCTGGATTTGGAGATCGCAAGTTTGAGGCGGATGAGGAGGAGAGTGTTGACTGATTGGACTAGGTGTCTCTAGCTGGGCTGAGCTAATTTAGAGACTGACCAAGCAGTCTGAGATCCAGGATTCAAGTACTTCTATGAATATGAATATGAACGAAAGGTGATCAATCTGAGGAAGAGACGAAAAGAAAAGAGAAGAGAAAAGAGAAGATCAGTCTGCGAGTCGGGATCTGCTTAGCCTTAACATAACACACGCCGTATGTATTAAAGTTACACCCAAGCTTATTCCTTATACAAGCCGGACTCCCACCTTTTATTAAAATAGAGAAGAAAAAAATACGTTTAACGAGGCTGAGTATAATCCGATTACACTAAAACTCCTGTATCCTAGTTTGAGTTGTGCTGATATTTGATTGAAGTTAAATTTTAGTCTATTCTTAGTAGCCAACAAACATACGTTTTGACATAATTATTCGGTACGGATTAATCTCATAGCTTATAAAACACATGTGATCTCGATACAAACATACGTTTTGACATAATTATTCGGTACGGATTAATCTCATAGCCTATAAAACACATGTGATCTCGATAAAAATAAAAATAAATCTTGATGTAAAATCTGTGTGTGATACGTATTTGTATGTCATACTGTAGTCGGTAGTCACTAAACTACATTCCCCGCCTATAGACCAGTCATGAAACTTGTAGACTGAAGTCCGGCTACCTCGCCATGGTGAAAGATCATCGGTACCACATCGGGAATGTACTCTGTCACGCTCCGACCCAAAAATTTTATCTTTATTACTGGCATAGTGATAATAAGAATTTTACCGTGTTCGTCATTAAGTGTAAAATATAATTGATCCCCAGAGAGGTGTAGGAGACTATTATTTTGTGGGATTGTTCTAAGGAAGAAATTTTAACGACGGTAAAAAATGGTAATTTTTGCTAGTAAAAAGTAATTTTATCGGGGTATTATTTTTGAGGTGTTGATTTTTGGAATGGTATTAAGTTGGAGTTGTGGACCGGGCCTTTGTTTTGGTCAAAGCCCGTTTTTTTTCTCTCTCTCTCTTCCTCCCGGTTTTCCCTCTCCCTGACCTGTTTCTGCCCGATCCTTCCGGCCGCCCGACTGCCGCCGCCCAGTCGCCCCAGCCCGCCGCACCGGTCTCGATCAATCGGTCTCCGTCCCAGCTTCAAGTATAGACCGGTGGCAGCCTCCCTAGCGCCGCCGTGAAGGAGCGGCCAAGCTCGAAAGCTCCGGCTGCCCGAAGTTTCTTTTCGCCGGAACTCCTTCCTCCGACCGCCACAGCCGGCGAGCCGTAGCTCAAAAAAAAGCCCTCCTCCCGTGCTTCAATCCCTCCAAAGGGCTCGCTCCATCTCGAGCTGGATAAGGAGAAATCGGTAATGGAAATTCTAGGGTTTTTATTGTGTGTTTGTGTTCGATTGGCTTGGTTAGGCTTAGAATTGGAGTTTGTGGTAGTTAGGAATGTTGTAGAGGAGGTTGAGAGGAAGATGCTGCCAAATTTTGGTGACCATCGGAGG
The DNA here is from genome assembly GCA_034370585.1 of Fragaria x ananassa. Lineage (NCBI taxonomy): Eukaryota > Viridiplantae > Streptophyta > Magnoliopsida > Rosales > Rosaceae > Fragaria > Fragaria x ananassa. The sequence goes on along the minus strand of CP139761.1, from coordinate 28,861,878 downwards.
TCGCCGGCCGCCGCCGGCGCCGAAAAAATGTTTTTGGTGGAGAAAAATGTGAAGAGTTTAATGGAATACGTTTTAGAATTTTTGGAGGAGTTTTGGATAGGTTTGAGAATTGTTGAAGTTTGGTATTTTTTGCGGATTATTAAGTTAAAATCCGGCCATTGGATTTTATTTGATGGAATGTAATTTTGAGGATGTCGGTAAAATTAGTAGAGTTTTGAGGTTGGCAGTGGATTTAAGATTTTGGAGTGTTAGGCTTGATTGAGCGCGCGAAGCATATTTATTTATGCATGTTTTGCTGTAACCGTCGGTGTTTTATTTAAGGTTTTATTTATTTGGAACATGACGTGAGGAGGCTCGAGCGGAAGAGATCTCCGACCGACATCAGGCTTAGGCCTAACCTGTGAGTGGACATTTGTTTTAAATATTGTGTTCGAAATGCTTTATCATTTTGAATGATTTTCTGTTGTTGGATATTTCCCGAAATTGAGAATTTTGGTGATTATACTTTTTTATAAGAATAGTATGTATATGATTAAATGCTAGCTAGCTATACGTGATTTCCCCCATATCGAGATACAATTCTGGTATGGGTGACGTGAGCGTTAGACGCCAGCGTCGTAGCCCTGTGCGACTTTCTAATTTCGTATTTATTTATTCAAAGATTTCATACAAGGAGTAAACACGTATATATTACCACTCGGCCGCTTTCTCCCAGCCTGAGGTACAATTCCAGTGTGGGGTGATGTGAGCGTTAGACACAAGCATAGTAACTTTGTGTGATATCTACTTTATTCAAGTTGCTCATAGATATCGTACAAAGGGTTAGGCGAGTGTGCATACATACTATATATATAATATCCTGGCCTGAGAGGCAATTTCTTAAAGTTTGAGAGTCTAGCCAGGTTGGACCCAAGTTCAGAATCTTTCCAGTGGAGCTCTTGTTTTGCCGCTGATGAAGCGTTTTCTTGGAAAGCATTTTTTAGGGAAATATTTATTTGTTGTCAGAATCGTTTTGTCCACTCACTCTGACGTGTTTGAATATTTTCCCCTGGGCTCTTCGTTTTTAAAAATGCCCAGTTTGCAGAGTTCGCATGAGGTCTAGCAGGAGACGTCGAGGCATAGTGACTCATCTATCTGCTACATTTCGCCAGTAGGTTACCTGTTTAATCTACTAGGGGTTTGTTAGCTTTCGCTGTGTATTATTTTATTTTATTTTTAGTAGCTCTGAATACTTTTGGAATTCTTCTGTGTAATTTGTATTCTGGCTACTTTTGGGTTGTAGCGGAAGATTTATTTTGGAGTAAAAAGGTGGTTCTTAAATTCTCATAAGTTAGGGTTGTCCATTTTTTAGGGAAGTTTGCCGAGTATTCGGTAAATTTTCCTTAGAGGTGGTCTCCGCATGACTCTTCTCGGGTTTCGGGGTGAAATTCGGGGCCGGTCTTGACATGCTCCTCCAAGCTTCACAAGAAGACACAATGATAAGATAAATGTATAGTTAGTCCCACATCAGTAATGTGTAATAAGAGGAAACATTTCTTATCTATAAAAGGAAGGCTCCTCCTGTTTAGAAAGGAGATCTCTCTCTCCCGGGGAATGGTAACCACTCTTTCCCGGAGGAGTCTTGTAACAATCAAGGCAGTGAGGCCTCATGATAGTAGAATCTTAAGTGGACGTAGTCGTGCCCTCCGATGGCATGGTGAACCACTATAAATATTGTGTCTTTGTGCGTATGCTTATGTTCTACCGTGCTTCTACACAGCCTACGGGTTCTTGCAGAAACAATTGGCGCCGTCTGTGGGAAACATTACAAATGGTCTTGTAGCTCTACCAGCGGGCTCATGCAGCCCAAGGTATGGCCAAGATATCGAGAATGCAGACCCAAGTCATGAAGAGGGATGATACGACCTGTCCGGGTTATAACCAACGCTTCCAGCTGTTACCCCGAGATGATTCAACGGGACCCGAAGAGTTCATGCAATCTCGAGTTGTCTAATCATGTCGGCCGGAGTCTCGATGATTCAACGACCAACTCCTCCCGCTGGCCGATATTTTTGCTATAGGAGCGTTCGTTGTTAACCCGAGCGGGATGAATAATCATCAGGGAGTGATAGTTCATGCGGAAGGGGCCTACCACCCGGCCTCTTGACCTCCGATACCCGGTCGATCCCATTCAATCTGGGATGCAAGGGGACAGAAATTCCAATCTAGACATTCGTCAGACTCGGCAACCAGCCTCCCGAAGACGTTTGCTACCGAGACGCAAGGTTCGAAAATCTCGATCGGGATTTCATCTCGACCTGCCGTCCAACTATGCCTCACTCGATGACCTTGGCAGTCTAGCCTGCAAGTCGAGCACAAGACAAGCATCATTGGCTCAGCTCAATCGAATCATCGGGAGGTACCTAAACATGCAAATCTTGTGGGCTCTGAGGAGTATGCTAAAAAGAGAAGGGGGAGTTGGTCAGATCTTGACGGGAGTGGATTTGGACTGGACACCCAGCACCCTACTTTGGCCACCTGTAAGGCGCCTTCAGAAAAGCTTCTAGATGATATCCTTAATCCTACCGGTGGCACCCACTTTGCTTACGGTGCCAAAGAGTCGAGAATGCAGCTATAAACGAAGTCATGCTCGGGAACTCGTATGAGGCAGAGGAAAAGGAAAAGATAGGCCCCCAGAGAGTTGCTATAGGCACCGAGAAGTTGATTTGTGCACCATGCCGTAGAGCGCAAGCCACCGGGATCATCCGGACAAGCCTCCAACCTCTTACTCCCAAAGGACCAGGCCTCTATGAATTTGACAACCCGCTGATTTGACTGGTGGCCGGTTGGGACAGTTCACAGATCCGACGACCGGAGTTGGAGCAAGAAACAACTGTCACCTGTCGGTTTCATCAATGAGCGGGAGCTAGAATGCGAAATCTAGCTTTGAGTTTCTCGCCTTGGTCAACATTCCCGACAGCCCTGTTATCTTGTTGGTAGATATCTCCAGGAGAACCTCTCCTTTCTTAGAACGATCACCCCGGGAGCCAGTTGCCGGTTGCAGCTAGCTGGTCAAGCACTGCCCAGGAAAGGATGCACGGAATGAGGGTGGCTGATGCGAACTCCGCCTCCTTCTTCGCGAAGCCATCTCGCGCTCGCCCCAAGTGCATGCGGACTCTGCCACTCGGCCTTTCGCGAGGTCTCTCTTAAGCGAAGCCAGCTCGCCTTGCGGACTGCTTCTACAGGAAGCCACTTCTTGATTCCATATGAACTCTACTATGCGATCTCACTGGTGGGACATCACTTATAAACTCATCTATGTTGAGCATGTTTCGTTGTCGAGAACCGAATTATGACATCAACGCCTATCTTGGTCCGGAACCCGAAAATAACTCCCCGGTATAAAAATGAAATCCCGTTATCGGGAGCGCAATGATACATCTCTATCGGGTGGTCGCGTCATCCTCCTGGCAGGTAACAACTGTCAGGAAGGAATCATCGGCTCCCGGTGGTGGGTCTGGATCACAGTCCTATCGATGAGAGCAACAGGACAATCATCTGCTCTCTGACGGTACGTATCTCGGCACCCCAACTACTGGCCAACTGCTATGGACACCCCATCTTACTATGTCCAGAAGAAGTCCTTCCCGAAGGCAATTTAATCTCCCGGTGAAACTCAGTCTCATGTATTTAAGTAGTCTGTGATCAAAGCTTCATCTCCCTCCTGTTGTTAGGTTCACTGGGCAGAAGGACATTCGAATTCCAGATCAATAGGACACCTTCTTATGTGGCATGAGAACCAATGCATGGACTGTCAAGACCCGCCCCGAATTTCACCCCGAAACCCGAGATGAGTCCTGCGGGGACCACCTCAAAGGAAAATTTACTGAAGACTCGGCAAACCTCCCTCGAAAATGGACAACCCTAACTTATAAGAATTTAAGAACCACCTTTTTACTCCAAAATAAATCCTCCGCTACAACATAAAAGTAGCGAGAATATAAAACACAAGAATTCCAACAGTATTCAGAGCTACTAAAAATAAAATAATACACAGCGAAAGCTAACAAACCCCTAGTAGATTAAACAGGTAACCTACTGGCGAAATGTAGCGGATAAATGAGTGATTATGCCTCGACATCTCCTGCTAGACCTCACGCGAACTCTGCAGACTGGGCATTTTTAAAAATGAAGAGCACAGGGGAAAATATTCAACACGTCAGAATGAGTGGACAAAACGATTCTGACAACAAATAAATATTTCCCCAAAAATGATTTCAAGGAAAACGCTTCATCAGTGGCAAAAACAAAAGAGCCACTAGAAAGATTTTGAACTGGGGTCCAGCATGGCTAGACTCCCAAACTTTAAGAAATTGTCTCTCAGGCTAGGATATTATATATTTTTGTATGTATGTACACTCGCCTAACTCTTTGTACGATATCTATGAAAGACTTGAAAAATAGATACCATACAAAGTTACTACGCTTGCGTCTAATGCTCACGTCACCCCACACTGGAATTGTACCTCAGGCTGGGGGAAGCGCCCGAGTGATATACATATATACGTACTTACTCCTTGTACGAAATCTATGAATGAATATGAAAATAGAAAGTCGCACAGGGCTACGATGCTCGCGTCTAACGCTCACGTCATCCCATACCGAAATTGTACCTCGGTATGGGGGGAAATTACGTATAGCTAACTAGCATTTAATCATATACATACTATTCTCATATAAGAGTATAATCACTGAAATTCTCAATTTTGAGAAATATCCAACAACAGAAAATTATTCAAAACGATAAAGCATTTCGAACACATTAAATAAAACAAAGGTCCACTCACAGGTTAGGCCTAAGCCTGATGTCGGTAGGAGGTCTCTTCCGCTCGAGCCTCCTCACGTCCTGTTCCAAATAAATAAAACCTTAAATAAAACATCAACGCTTACAGCAAAACATGCATAATTAAATATGCTTCGCGCGTTCAACCAAGCCTAACACTACAAAATATTGAATCCACTGCTAACCTCAAAACTTCACAAATTTTACCGACATCCTCAAAATCACCTTCCACCAAACAAAAACCAATGGCCGGATTCTAACTTAATAATCTGCTAAAAATACCAAACTTCAATAATTCTCAAACCTATCCAAAACTCCTCCAAAAATTCTAAAACGTATTCCATTAAACTCCTCATATTTTTACCCACCAAAAAGATTTTCTCGGCGGCGGCCGGCGACCAACTCCGGCGACCTCCGATGGTCACCAAAATTTGGCAGCATCTTCCTCTCAACCTCCTCTACAACATTCCTAACTATCATAAACTCCAATTCTAAGCCTAACCATGCCAATCGAACGAAAACACACATAAAAACCCTAGAATTTCAAATACTGATTTCATTACCTAGCTCGAGATGGAGCGAACCCTTTGGAGGGATTGAAGCATGGGAGGAGAGCTTTCTTTTGAGCTATGGATCGCCCACTATGGCGGCCGGAAGAAGGAGTTCCGGTGAAAGGAACCCGCGAACATCCGGAGCTTCCGACGGGCTTTTCTCCCGATCGGCGACGCTAGAGGGGCTGCCACCGGTTTATAATTGAAGCTGGGATGGAGACTGATCGATTGGGACCGGTGCGGCGAGCTGGGGCGGCCGGACGGCGGCGGTTGGGCTCGGGCAGAAACGGGTCGGGGGAGAGAGAGGGAGCGGGGCGCGCGGAATGAAAAGAAGAAGAAAAAAATTGGGCTTGGCTCGATCCGGGTCCAAGTCCTCTAATAAACCAAAATCTAAAATTCAACACCCCAAAATAATACCCCAATAAAATTACCTTTTACTAGCAAAAATTACTATTTTTTACAGTCGTCAAAATTTCTTCCTTAGAATAATCTCACAAAATAATCGTCCCCTACACCTATCTGGGGATCAATTATATTCTACACTTAATGACAAACACGGTAAAAATTTTATTACCACTATGCCAATAATAAAGGTAAAAATTATGGGTCGGGACGTGACATGGACAACTATATTCACCCACAGGGAATCTACGCTTTGCACCTATCGGGAAGCCTCACCTACCAACGGTCATCCCCTGCAAGCGCCATCTGGTGTCCATATCTTGTCGACTCCAAACTCCTGACTGGGAATGCTCTGTTGGCATCATTCGATCTGCCGAAGAAACTGTGTTCAATATGGTACCCACTGAAAAATTTCTTTGAACACCTGGTGCTATCTCGTGCATCATCCAACATACATATTTTCTTCAAGCACACGGAAACGAAGGCAAGGGAGCTCGGATAGTAAAAAAGGAATGTGGGAGAAGTTTCTTGAGGTATTGGCCACCCTGTGGGTAATCATCTCCGGGAGCCTCCATCAAGCATTGTCTTTTGGTCTGGACACCTGTCTTCGTACTATGGCCACCCGGAGAGCCTAGAATGAATGGCACAGGGACTAAAAAAAACATTATGGACACCCGGAGCTATTTATCTGGAAATAGGCAGACCTTGACCGTACTGGCAACACAGAATCATCGTCCAGGAGTAGTACGAGCATGAATCAACACCTCCTATGTGCACCCATTCGGCAGCTGTTTCCACAGATAAGTCCTTCATTTTATTGCCTTTTAAGAAAGTACAAAGTATGCTTCACGTACAGTTATATCATGGTACGGTTGGCTCACCATGTATTGTTGTAACTAAGTACGAACTATATAACATGCAGTCCATGATCACTGTTGTCCATTCAAATTTGTGAGGCAAATGTATGTAGATACTCCTGCTTCCCGGACATTGAATAGGGAGTTTCAAGTCTTTATGATAGTAGTAAGTCCCGGATAGGTGTGGGAAAGGATAGCAGGAAAATTGTAAGTCCCTGATAAGTATCAACGGGAGGAAGCATGCAACAACTGCTTAGGAAAATTTTGATTCCCATATAAGAACTAACGGGAGAAAGAATGTAACAATTGTTTCATGAGATTCTTGTACCCGAGCAAGAACCAACATGAAGCATATACGAACTAAAATGCATGAACATACCCTGAGAATGTATCACCGGGAAGCATGCGCGAAACAACTAGCGCCATGGAAACTGCAAGTCTCTTGTATAGGTCTTGGATGGTGGGGGTTGGGCAATATAGATGTCTTGTTTCCTATGAATAGTGGTCAAGATATGCTTGGTAGTATAACACCAGTAAGCACTTCGCTTTATTTCTATGTTGTTTCACTGAGTGATACTTGGAAACTATAGTTGATCAAGTCCCATAATAACCTTGATACCGTTGGCTTATAATGTTGTAACCAATTACCATTGTCCATACTTCATGTTGGGCTATTGGTACCCTACTTTGCCTCCTGGACAACAACAGATCGGGTTAGGAGTTCCAAGTCTTGAAGATTGGACTCGGTAAGTTTGCAATTGAGTATTGAGTTGGAAAGAAAGGGGGATTAAGTTGTAAAACGTTCCCAGTCACCATGCGAATGGACCTGTTGATTATTACTCTCAACAGGTTACCATAATTGGAAATAGATCGTTGATTATCAAAGTAGGGCACCAAGTTGCCGTATATTCCAACTAAATGGCCAATAATTGGAAAGGCTAACATGATAGTAGTAAGTCCTAAATAAGTGTCAACGGGAGGAAACATACAACAACTGCTTAGGAAATCCCCATTTCCGGATAAGAGCTAACGAGAAGAAATATAGAACTGTTTCATGAGATTCTTATACCCGAGTAAGAACCAACGGGAAGCATGCGCACGAACCAGAAGGCATGCATACAACCCCGGAAACGTATCACCAGAAAGCATGGGCGAAACAACTAGAGCCATGAGAATGGTAAGTCCCTTATACAGCTCCCGTAGAGTGGGAGTTGGGTAGTTCATATCATTCCCTTCATACAGAGAATAGTGGCCTGATAACCCATGCGGGGATAATACCTCGCATTTGAGCAGAAACACATGATATGAAAAAGTTTGCTACCTTCGTCCATCGAAAATAAGACATGATAAAACACATCATGAGTCCAAACTTCGGGGGACTGGGCTCAGTTCGCACGAGGGGCCAGAGCTCGCCAGTGTGTCAGCCTTCTTGGGCGAGGCGGACACCACTGCTCACGTGAACCCATTTTGCGCGGAGCGGACTCCTCAGCTAACGTGGCCATTGTGCGCAGAGCGAACACAGCTCACATGAAAGAATGGCACGCGGAGTGAACTCCACAGCTCGCGTGTAGGCAATGTACGCGAAGCGGACACCTCAGCTCGCGCGGTAGTCATGGTACGAGCGAGCGAACCACAACTCGCGTGGTAATCCTCATACGCGGAACGCACATGTCAGCTTGCGTGTTTAGTCTTTATGACAGGAGGCGAACTACACAGCTCGCGTGTAGGCATTGTACGCGAAGCGAACTCAGCTCGACCGAGTGTCAACCCTTCTAGGCGAGGCGGAGCGGACCCCTCAGTTCACGTGCAAGTATCATGTGCGAAGTGGACCCCTCGGTTCGCGTGCAAGTATCATGTGTGAAGCGGACTTGGGGGGACTGGGATCGAATGCCCGTTAATAACTAACTGATCTACGAGCATTTTATATGTACAACAATCCTCACCCCGCCGAGTCGGGAGGGGCATTTTTTTATAGGCGGACAACACAGCTCGCCCAGTAATGTAGTCATGTGTGAAGCGAACTCCTGCAAGGCTCGCACGCGAACTCACCTCGTGCGGTAGTCATAGCGCGTGGAACGGACTCCTCAGCTTGCGTGGTCATTGTTCGCAGAGCGAACACAGCTCGCGTGTAAGTATTGTACACGGAGCGGACTCTTCAGCCCGATCGATAGTATGTATGAGCGGAGCGAGATTCTCAGCTCGCCCTAGTATCATTCCTCCTGTGTGAAGCGCTCCCCTCGGCTTACACGCGAGATCCTCAACTCGGGCGGTAGCCCTTGTGCGATGTGGACCCCACCGCTTCGCGCGAGATGAGGATCTCGCACGGTAGCCCTTGTGCGAAGTAGTCTTTATCCGCAGAACCAACACGCCCAGAAGTGTCAACCCTCCTGTGCCAAGCGGACTCTACAGCTCGCATGCGAGCTCCTCGCCCGGTCGAATCAGATTTGAGGCTGGGTGCTTGGAGGACCCAGTAGACTTCATGAAAAGAATGACCTAAAATAAGTAAGACTCGTTCAACACATGTCCAGACAGACTTAGGGGTGACCGGGACCGGGACCGGGTGCCCGTTTATAAATAACTGGTCTATGAACATTTTATATATTAAGTCCCCACTCAAGACATGTCTTGAACGAGAACTTGGGGGGACTTATAGTCGATAGTCAGTAAACTACCTTCCCCGCCCATAGACCAGTCATGAAACTTGTAGACCGAAGTCCGGGCTACCTCGCCATGGTGAAAGATCATCTGTATCACATCGGGAAGGTGCTCCTCCAAGCTCCACAAGAAGGTACCATGATAAGATAAATGTATAGTTAGTCCCACATCGGTAATGTGTAATAAGAGGAAACATTTTTTATCTATGAAAGGAAGGCTCCCCCTGTTTATAAAGGAGATTTCTCTCTATCGGGGAATGGTAACCACTCCTTCCCGGAGGAGTCTTGTAACACCCAAGGCATTGAGACCACATGATAGTAGAATCTTAAGTGGACGTAGCTGTGCCCTCCGATGGTATGGTGAACCACTATAAATATTGTGTCTTTATGTGTATGTTTATGTTCTACCGTGCTTCTACACAGCCTACGAGTTCTTGCAGAAACACATACCTACAACTAACTAAGAAATGAGCACATGCAGTAAGGGTGGTGGCTTGAAATTAACTCTAAATCCCGTATAGCATACATACTTGTCTTTCCAGGTAAGGATCTTTGCTCTCTTTTCTTCACTAGCTCATAATCCACAATTTAAGTTGTTGAGCTTGAATCTTGGTTCTCAAGTAAAAAATTATCAACCAGCCTAAAACTAGTAATGTGCCTCATGCATTTCTGTTACCTTTCACACCACACCTGTTGTTGCAATTTTGTAAGGTGTGATAGCAAATGGGGCCAGAGGCGTTGCATGATTATTGTACGCTTATCGAGTTTGAGATATGAATTGGGTTTGCTAGCTGAATTCTTCGGTAAAACTTCAAAAATTTTATGTTATAGCAAAGGGACTTGACTCAAATAGGGCAAAATTTGAAGGGACGGCCTATAAAACAAGGTTTTGAAGGATTAAGGTATGCATAAGAGGAATATAACACATCCTAACCTTTAAAATTCATTGATCATCTTAAAAACTAATTGTTCAAATCACTTTACAAGATTTGATAATCAGAAAGTATGTTGAGCTCGAGAGTCAATGAAACCATGAAAATCATAACAGTCAAAATGTTACAAATGCTCTGAAGATTTTAAGATGTGTTTATAAGCTTGCTTATGCGTAAATTTAAGCGTAGATGCATGCATAGTCATAAGGAAAATACTTGCGTTCGGACTATCTCTTATTTTTTACATACTTTTACCAATGTCAATCATAATCTTAACCGTTCAAAAGTTTAATTAACCAATAAAGATCACATATGCAAATAATCAATGTAAACAAAAATTGTTTGCTCAACTGAATGAATCAAACAAATTAACGGCTAATTATGAGATTGCTAACTTTCACCAGAACTGTCCATTTGTTTAATGCAATCAGCTGAGCAAACTGATTTTGTTTAGATTTTTTGTAGATATAATATTTATTGGTTAATTCAACTTTTAAACGGTTAACAAAAATATGTAAATAAGAGAGAGTGCGGACATAAAGACTATAAAAACAAAAACAGAGGCTGGTTTTGGGCCTCCCATTCCCGCCCTTACGTAGGAAGACCAGGCCCAAACAGGATTACAAAAAGATTAAATTAATAACGTGGACAAGAAGCAGGATCCAACCCATTTTCGATTATTCTCAGAAAAAAGGAGGAACTTAAAGACAAGAATCGGAGGAGGAGGAGGAGGAGAGGGAGGAGTATGAGAAGGGAAGAGTGGTGGATCTGAGTCTGACGGACCGCAAAAGAAGAAGGAGAAGAGTGCAGGGATGTTGAAATTCTTGAATCGAGTGGTGGGTGGATCTGGGAGTGGACCCAAGGATCTGCCTTACAACATCGGCGAGCCCTATCCCTCCGCCTGGGGCTCTTGGACTCACTGCAGGGGCACCTCCAAGGTCGGTCGGCTTCTCTCTCTCTCTCTCTCTCTTTTTATATTTAATTTCGTAAACAAATGAATTAGGATCTAAAAGGCTGAAGAATATGATGTTTGAATTGGTAATCAGGACGACGGGTCTCAGGTCTCCATATTCTCCATAACCGGAAGTAATGCTCAGGATGGCCATTTGGCCGCTGCCCGCAACGGTGTCAAGCGTCTCCGCACTGTAACTACTTGTCCCCTTCTTCCCTCTTCTTTTCATGCTTTGTTTACTTCTGACTTCCCTTTGCTTTCATTTCAGGTCAGACATCCCAACATCTTATCATTTCTCCACAGCACTGAAACCGAAACCATGGATGCCTCTACCACCAAGCACACTATCTACATTGTCACCGAGCCTGTTATGCCTCTCTCCAAGAAGATCAAGGAACTCAGTTTACAAAACATCCAAAGGTACTCGCTCTCTATAGCGCGTTACAATTTGTTATCTGCATATCATCTACCATGCTCTCTAACCTGCTTATGTCTTGATCTCAGGGATGAATACTACGCGTGGGGCCTGCACCAGATTGCTAAAGCTGTTAGTTTCTTAAATAACGATTGTAAACTGGTCCATGCCAATGTTTGTGTGGCCAGTGTGGTTGTAACTCAAACATTGGACTGGAAGCTACATGCGTTTGATGTTCTATCCGAGTTTGACGGCAGCAACGAGGCTGCTACTGGACCAATGCTGGTAAGCCTAGTTTTCAATTGTGATCCAATACTTTATAGGCTGTTGTTTCCTTTCTTCGATTATGTTGGCCTAGGTTTGGGAGCTTACCATTGATCCATCACTTGGATGATCCAATAAATTTTGTTACAAAGTGCTTAGAAATAGTCACAAGTCGCTATATGACTCTCACCAATTTTTGTTTTCCTTCAGCAATATGCCTGGCTTGTTGGATCACAATACAAACCAGTGGAGTTGTTGAAGTCTGATTGGGTGGCAGTCAGAAAGTCTCCTCCATGGGCCATTGACTCCTGGGGCTTGGGTAAGTCTATAGTTGACTAGTAGTCTGTTATTGAACATGATTATGGGTTTGCTATGTTAAAGTCGATTTGTAAAGGATATTTTGATGATCCGGCTAAATTCATTCTTTGAAGATATGTAGAAATGACATTTAAACTGTCTTATGTGAGAAAATTAATCTCGACTTCTGATGAGTCTAAAGCTTCTATTGTTTTGAGGTTTGTTGTATAGGTCGTTCTGGATATAAGGTTTGAACTGGGTGGTTCCATATTCTTTGCATCATTATTTATCCAGATATTTACGGATATAAAAAGGCTGAAGTTGTGTTCAGAAACTTGTTGTAAAATGAAAATTTTGAGTTATTTAGTTGAAGAGGAGTAGAGTTTACGGGGTAAAGGTGGAAAGTAAGTGGATCTCTTTTTCTGGCTTTTTTTTTTGTCAAATTTTTGCTGTCATGAAACTTAGATGTATTTCTTTTCTGAATCTTATGTGGGTGGAGGGCTATTGTATCTCTAGTCTTAAGTCATCTGGTAGATTTGAAGGACTTGGGCAACACTTTTCTACCGTGAATGTTGTTGTATTGGCTTTGGTAGTATTTTCAATTTTTCAGTGACCACTGATCCACTTTGATGTATTTCTGATTAATTTGTTCTATACAAGTTATAATGCAAATTTAGGTTCTTCAGGTTGAATAGGCTTCCTTTGAGAATCTAAGTTCTATTTTAAACTTGATAGGGTGTCTTATCTACGAGCTCTTCTCTGGTCTGAAGTTAAGCAAAACAGAGGAGCTGCGAAACACTGCTTCTATTCCAAAGGTCAGCCTTGGCATTTCATCTTTTTAGCTTCTCTTGTACATATTTATCTTGATATAGGTCTACAGTTTGTCTAATTTCCTTGGACTTGATATTTTTAAAGATTCATTTTCATTTTCATCTCTGTATTTCCTTGCCTCACAGTCTCTGCTTCCAGATTATCAGCGGCTCCTGAGTTCCATGCCTTCTCGTAGGTTGAATACGTCGAAGCTTATTGAAAACAGCGGTGATCTTTCCTTCTTAACTTGAATTATCTGAATATCTCTAAGAGAACTGTAGTTTTAAGGATTCTATTATGCTTCATTGTTTGAGGATTGATCAGCAATTGGATAATCTATTATGTAGTACGTATTAGTTTTCTGACTGGATTATCATCTATGATTCTATGGCTTTGAGATGTGAATTATAGTCTAGAAAATGATGGTAGTATCCGTAATATTAGTCCATGTTAGCCTTCTACTCCTAGTTTGTATGATTGATCACAAAGAAAATATAAAATACAGTTATAAATTTGTAACTACGCGAGCAAGTTAGCTCGAATGTGATAAATCTTACATCGAGTATAGGCCATGGGTCTCACAGTTCTTGAAGCTCCCAATCTTAACTGAATGTCAGAGATGGTAGAGACGTGATCTTTTTCTGAAATGATGATTGAAACTTGTATGCTTTTGGTCATCTGATACATATCCTGTGTTCTTTTCCTGTTTGTGTTATACTTGGGTGGCATTTCTTTTCTATCTGTCATGGTCTTCATATGTGGTATCTTTCTTCATTGTACTGAGTGTTGCAACAAATTGATTCACAGCCTATTTTCAAAATAAGTTGGTGGATACAATACACTTCATGGAAATTCTAAATTTGAAGGATAGTGTTGAGAAAGATGTTTTCTTCCGGAAGCTTCCAAATTTGGCAGAGCAGCTACCTCGTCAAATTGTGCTGAAAAAGGTACTTGTGATTTGTTTAGTTGAAATATATAGTGAACTTTGAGTACCAATTTATAATATTAACTCCTGGTTTCCACAGTTACTTCCTTTATTAGCTTCTGCCCTTGAATTTGGTTCAGCTGCTGCACCTGCTTTGACTGCATTGTTAAAAATGGGTTCCTGGCTTTCAACTGAAGAATTTAGTGTGAAGGTCAGTCGTTCAGCACTCTCTATGTTGACCTTATACATCATGAATTTTCGCTTGGATTTAAACTTGTCTTGAATTGTTGCTCTTTCTTAGTCCTTAATTTCTTAGGATTCTTTTTTTTTTTTTTTAATTAATGTGTAACTGAATTTATTGCTATTTAGGTGTTGCCAACCATTGTGAAACTGTTTGCCTCCAATGACCGAGCTATTCGAGTTAGTCTTTTGCAACATGTTGATCAGTTTGGAGAATCATTATCAGCACAAATTGTTGATGAGCAAGTAAGAAGTCAATGATTAACCATATTTCAGTGATCAAGCATTACATTTTTGTTGCCATCCTGGTAGTCTGTGCTTCAGTACTATATCTAAGTTGGAAATTCGCATGCGATCTTTGAATTAGGTTTATCCTCACGTTGCTACCGGTTTCTCTGATACATCTGCTTTTCTACGGGAACTGACTCTAAAGTCGATGCTTGTTCTTGCTCCCAAGGTTAGTGCAATTTCATGGTTCTAGAATACCTGCTGTCATGGTTCCCTTCTTTGTTTTGTGTGAGTTGTGTGTTAGACAGTATGTAAGCCTCTCTGATTAGAATCTCGGCACATGGTGGTTAGTTCAGTTCTATGATTGTTCTTATCTAACATGTTTGTCTGTTTATGTATAGCTTTCTCAACGTACCATTTCAGGGTCGTTGTTGAAGTATCTTTCAAAGTTACAGGTATGACTCTTCTGAGTTAATAGCTATCACCTACATACTCATGTACGTATATGTGTTCTTCATGTGACTGATTGAAAAATTCAACACGTAAGCTGTTTGTCTGTTGAATTTCTGTCTTGCAGGTAGATGAAGAACCTGCAATTAGAACAAACACTACTATATTATTAGGGAACATTGCAAGCCACCTGAGTGAAGGGGTTAGTGAATTGAGTTGCCACATCTACTCTTTCATTCACATCCTATTGTCATTTTAGGGAAGTAAGTAGACGTGTTGTTAACATTCTTATCTAAACACAGACAAGAAAAAGAGTTCTGATTAATGCATTTACTGTTCGTGCATTACGGGATAGTTTCTCACCTGCCCGAGGAGCAGGTATTAGAATGTTCTGTTTCATTCATTATTTTTTTACCAGCTTCTTTTTTGAATGAGTCATGGTTTTCTTGGTCTTCACTTTTCTATATCAGCCAACTTTTAGTTCTACAATGTATAATGTTGTATTCTGGCAGGTATTATGGCTTTATGTGCAACCAGTTCTTATTATGACATCACTGAGATCTCAACTAGGATCCTCCCAAATGTTGTTGTTCTTATCATCGATCCCGACAAGTAAGGATGCTGTAGATGGTTTACACATTGATATTTCTCTGTATTTCTGTATGTATGTGAGAAAGATGCTTGACTTCCAGTGAACTTTAACAGCTCACAAAATGCTTATACCTTGCAAAATCCCTCCATTTTGTATGTGTTGACAATCGTACAACATAATAAATGTACAATGGCACTGTCCAAGGCATTTCAATAGTTGTACAGAGGTTTACTTTGTTTTTCTGAATCTTTTCTTTTCCTTTTTGAATCAGTGATGTTCGATCGAAGGCATTTCAAGCAGTTGATCAGTTTTTACAGATAGTGAAGCAAACCTATGAGAAGGTGTGTTTTCCTTCGTGTGTTTTTTCCCCCTGTCATATATGTATCTAGGTATATTACAAGCAATTTTTGATTTGCATGTCAGCATGTAAATATGTACCACTTGTTTTGGTGATGGGGGAAGAATAGATAGCTCATAAATTGCCATGTGTAACTGAAATTGCAATGTTTTAATTGTCTTATGGTGCAACACTTGATGTGTGGATTCAACCTTGTTACATTATTTTAAGGAGGGTGAAATTGGCACCTCTTTCTTTTACAAACCACACCCCCTTCCACGCACAAATCAATTGGAAAATTACTCATGGAGGAGGGCGTGGTTTGTAAAACAGGGGGTGCCAATTTCAATCCCTCCTTTTATGGTAATTCATATTAATCATTTTCTTTGAAAATAAATATATAATGTAAAATATGTGAGGGTTCAAAGGAAATTTTAGAAACCCGTTTTCGCGAGTGATGTATCTATTTGATGTTATTTATTGACTTCTTTCCTTGCTATTTTCTTTTATAGACAAATTCCGGAGATGCTGCTGGGGCTGCAGGTGTTGGAATGTCATCAATGCCAGGAAATGCTAGTTTACTGGGGTAAGTTGATTTGGCTTTTTGAGCATATATTAAGTAAATGTTTTTTGTCACCAGCAGCTATGCTGCTTGGTGAGACTATTGGTTGTAAGTGACCAGTCAACGAGACTGAGTATTAACACACCCGAGGCCTAGAGACTTGCTGCTGTATTTTCCCTTATAGTAATCCATTTTTTGCTGAATCAGTTTTTGTTTGCTTATAAAATCTTTTATTCTTTGTCACATGCTCCCATTCAAATGAGTGTGGTTGCTTTTCACTTGTTGGAAGTAAAAGGATTATGTGATTTGAAGAAAGTCACCTTTGTCAGTTATCTCTTTTTTCTTAAAACATCTTTATGATATTTCCTATATATGGAGTAGAATTTACACAAGAAAAATGGTTTCCAGATAAGATTACTGTTTCAGACAAGCGTGGTGTGGTTGCATTGTGGAATATTTGTGCTTCGTTAAAATTTGTGTGCATTGATAGAACATGTGTGTGGTGTGGTCACATTGATAGTTCAGATTATGTATGCTTCTTTTAATAATTCATTAATTCACTACCTTGATGCAGTTTTGTATAATGTTATAATATACCTTGGTGCTCGACCTTATTGTTTGATGTGCCCACTGCTCTATTAAAACTGCATATTGATGTGAGAAAGTTTCCTTACAGTTGTCCTGAAATCAAGTTAACGCAAATCTATAATTATCATGCAGTTGGGCAATGAGCTCCTTAACTCTGAAGGGTAAACCTGCTGAACAAGCTCCACTTGTACTTGTCAATACCAGTACATCTCTTACTAAAACGACTTCCAATGACAGCTTAGGTACACATTTTGAGAATTAGTTCACTTTTATTGTGTTTAGCTGGTTGGAAACAATAAAATCATGGACATATGATGCTTTCTGTATTTTCTTTTCTTTTCCTATGTTATGGTTCTTTCGCATTTAGTCTCTGATATTGTTTTTCTCTTGCAATTCTAGCAATGGATACTCCAACCACAGCACCTGCCCATGTAAGTTCGACAACAGATTTCTCAGATCAACATGTACCGGAGTCCCCTACGTCCACAGATGGCTGGGGAGACCTAGAAAATGGAATTCAGGAAGAGCATGAAAGTGACAAGGATGGTTGGGATGATATTGAACCCCTTGAAGAGCCAACACCATCTCCAGCTCTTGTTAACATTCAAGCTGCTCAGAAGCGGCCGGTCTCTCAATCACAGCCAAAGCAAGGTATATGAACTGCTGTAGCGAGAAATTTAAATTTATTTATCTGTTGTTTGCCGTTTACTGTGTGAGAATGGTTAGAAAGTATTGCAGAAATGCATATATGATAACTGATTAAAAAAAAATAAAAATTATGGGTTTCATGCCTTCTGAACTTCACATGCTTGTTATTTCTTCTATAAGCTTTTGCTACTCGTTATTTATTTTTTTCGCTTTGTGATGATAATTAATTGGAGACTTCTGTCTTGTTTCTAGCAGCAAGTTTGCGACCCAAAAACACGGCCAAAGTCATCAAAGATGAAGATGATGATTTGTGGGGTTCCATTGCCGCCCCAGCACCCAAAACAAGTTCAAAGGCTTTGAATTTGAACACAAGTCGAGCAGTTGATGATGATGATGATCCATGGGCTGCAATTGCAGCTCCCCTACCTACTACCAAGGCAAAACCCTTAGCGCTTGGCAGAGGCCGAGGAGCTAAACCTGCTGCTCCAAAATTGGGTGCACAGAGGATAAACAGGACTTCTTCGTCTGGGGTGTAAATTTTACAGAGGATGAGAGAAAAGATATGGGTTGAGTTTTGGTGGCTGGAATTTGGTTCAACAGGAATTATATTTGCACTATCGGACTTATTAATTGATTTGTACTGATATTCTTTTAGTTTACTTAAGTTTTACACACAAGCCACCATCTGGTATGTAGCTTCATTTGCTTATGGTGTGAGATTAGGTGTTATAGATGCAGCAAACTGGCTATCAATTTTGTGCCTGTAAATTTGGGATGTAATTCCCGCATTCTTGTAATTAAAAGCATTGGCCTGCATGTAGCTTTCTTAAGATGAAATTTGAAGACCTCTTTTGTGCTCTTTCATTAGAAGGATGCTAGTTTTGTTTGGTCGTGCTTGCTTTGTTTGGCAGTAGCCAAAGGGGAAAAGAAATTAACGTGAGAAAACATGATATATTATTATGATTGTGTAATCTAAAATTGACCATAAGAGGCTTTATGGCTGTAGCCGCAATAATAGATGCAAAGTGCAGGTCAAGTAAACTCTCATGTGCCTGCCGGCTTTTGCTCTTGAACTTTGTACATGCTGCCGCTGATGTGCCACATCCCAACTGGTCCACTTTCCGGCGTGGCAACTTGCTTATACTAACCTTTTTCAGATATTATCCAAACAAAAGATAAAAATGATTTTGTTTTTTGCTAAAAATTACCATTTTTTCTTCTTCTCGAAACCGATTATTAAAGGAAGATTATTATCCAAATTTGACTGATTGTGATTGTAATATAGAAAGGAAGGAATCTCATGGATTTAAATAAGGTTCCAAAAACAAATTTGAGGATAAAGTGGTGTTTTAAGTCTCCGATGTTTATATGGAAGAAAAGAAGGGCCTCTTTTGACTCATTTTTATGCAAAAAACAACACACAACAACACTGGTCTGGTCTCCCCTCACCAGTTTTGCAACTCTCTCTCTCTCTCTCTCTCTCGGCTACCAGAAAAGGTGAGATGCTTTCTTTCTGATACACCCATGTCACTCTCTCTCTCTCTCCTTTTATAGCATTGTCTTTTGTTTTGCTCTGCTGCTAACTCATCTGGGTTTTGTTGATTCCATACGAAGAATAGAAAACTCAAATTCACTCTTGACTGTGTTTCCTTCCTGGTGATTCAATCCCACAGTAGAATTGCAAGTTGGGATGAAATCCCAGCTGTCTTCTCTGTATGCGCAACTGGTTGTTGTTTGTTGGAGATGGGACCAACTGAACCGTCATCATCATCCTTGTTTGTCTTTCAGGATAACCCATCAACGTCATTGCGTGCCCCCCTTTGTAATTTTTCACTCTCTTTTGGCCCTTTTTCTCATCCCCAGACCTGACTTTGTTTTCTTCATTTCTTGTGTTTATCTAATTTCTGGATTCTCCACTTTTGTTCTTATTAGGCTTCTCTCCTCTTTTTCCTTCTTTTCTTTTATGCAACAAAATCTTAACTGTTGTAAAATAGGCAAGAGTAAATACTAGATTTCACTTGTGGTAAATTACTCTCGAGGAGTTGAAAGCAATGTGTTCTGCACTCAAGGTCAGGATTTTACAATCTTAGACTGGTTATCAAAGTAAAGCTGTTTGCTTGTTGGTTAAAACTGTCAGAAATTGATTTCATTGGTGGCTATGAGCTCACCCTTGTTGGATTCTCTTCAAACCAAAACAATCTTACCAAGTGAGTGCATTTACGAGATTTCAAACTCATAGTTGATTGTTGAGCTGGGGATGCTTTATTGGGCTTTTACCATTTTGTTCAGTCTGAATTAAGGAGGCTAGCTCATCTTTGTTTTCTGGGTTTTTTATTCTCTTTCATAAATTGGTTTTACTCTCAGGAGCAAGTATGTGGTTGTTTTACTGTCTGTAAAATTGAGTTTCAAAACATTGGGCCTGTGCTGTTAAATCTGTGGCTTGCTGTTTTGTTAGAACTGAAAGTGGCAGTATGATTACTATCTTTGGACTTCTGGGTTTTTCTTCTTTTGTTTGATTGCTCCAGGGTCTCTTTCATGTACTACTGTAAAACCCTACTTACCATTCTACTGATTGTATAGTCACATTAATTATATTGACATTTATTGCATCCTTCCCTATTATGGTTTTCAGATATTTCTCATGGTCTAACTGAACTTTGTTGCCTTTTCATTCATCAATAGGTCAGCAATTCAGAAGAGTCCAATTCTTGAGTTGTGTAGCAAATTACCTTTGAGATCTTCACATAGCTCACTCAGTTTTCTGATTTTTATGGGGGTGGTCTCTGGTTTACTTGTACTGGGAATTTCTGGGTCTCTTTGATTTTGCTCGTGCTCAACTCTATGGTCTGACACATCTGCTTCCCCAAATTTAGCCTACCATCATCAACCAAGTTGTTACTGGTACCCACTATTCTATTAATTGAGATCCAATCTCCAAGAATCTGTTCTAGAAGATTGATACTCTTTAGAAGGGTGAAACATAAATTGCTGAGTAGTTT
Source organism: Fragaria x ananassa (assembly GCA_034370585.1). Lineage (NCBI taxonomy): Eukaryota > Viridiplantae > Streptophyta > Magnoliopsida > Rosales > Rosaceae > Fragaria > Fragaria x ananassa. The sequence goes on along the minus strand of CP139761.1, from coordinate 28,841,353 downwards.
GCTCTACTCATCTTCCTCTTGCGCTCAATACTTTGTATAGTGGAGTCAAACACGACTACAAGGATGTCTGTGGAGGAAGCGGCTGCTAGCTCCTTGTGGACTTGGGAGCAGGATAAGGCATTTGAGAATGCCCTGGCAACTTATCCTGAGGATTCTCCAGATCGTTGGAAGAAAATTGCAGCTGATGTTGAAGGGAAATCCGTAGAGGAGATAAAGCATCATTATGAGCTCTTAGTTGATGATATAAGCCGGATCGAAGCTGGTTGTATCCCGCTGCCTTGCTACAATTCTTCTTCCGAGGGTTCAACAAGCCTTGCCAATGATGAAGGAACCAGTAAGAAGGGACACTACGCCAGCGAATCTAATCATGGAAGTAAGGCTTCAAGGGCAGATCAGGAACGGCGCAAGGGGATTGCTTGGACGGAGGATGAACACAGGTTAGTATATTATTTACAAGTTAATTGTTTGCTTCCCCAAATGATATTTCATTTTTGGAACTCGATCAAAATAAAGATCAGTAACTCTTTGCGGCCCATGCCTTTCGCTTTATAGCTGTAAGTAGATATATTTTTGAAATAATTTCTTACACTTTTGTCAATAGTGTTGTTCCTCTACTCCGTGATTATGAGTTTGCTTGTCCGGTGATAACTAAAGTTGCCTTTGCAGTGATGATAGTTGGTTATGTTGTCCATGGTATATTTCAAGAATTAGATTTTGATATGTAAATATGCTATACTATTGTATTATATCCTAGCAGGATAGTGCCATTCGTGAGGGAAAGATGAATTTTCTTTTTATGAATGTACCGTTTAGTATTTTGGACATATTTATACCTTAGGTTATCAATAGTACTTAAATCTAGAAACATGGACATGGTAATATAACCAGCATAATTGGTTGTCTGGAATGAGTTCCTTTAAGTTAATCTGTATCTAGGATCCTTTAATCTTAAATTCTTAGATTTATGTAGGATCTGTTGTCCAGTGATGGACTGCCTGTAAGCCTGGCCTCAGCTATAGCACCACGCCACTACTGCATTGATATTAAGGAAAACGGTGATTCTAGTGTTGGGATTGGGATTAACTGATAAGGGAATTGCCACACCTGCCTATGAAATTTTACTATAATCATTATAGGTTAGTACATAAATTATGCACTTTTTTATAAGCTGCATGGTGTAATCCAACATATTTAAACATATCACTAAATTGTGTGTGTGTGTGTGTGTGTGTGTTTTTAGTGTTGTTAGATTACACCACGCAGCTTATACATGAGTGCACAATTTACTTTGTAGTAGGGAAAATTTTGACTTTGGTTGTGCTATTTACTGAAAAATGAAAATAGTTTGATTGGTAGTCACTTCATTGACATCCAAAGACTGTTGGCTTTTGGTGCAATCCCCCTTTTTACGTGAAAATTCACCTGGAAGGAGATCTTTAAGGATCTTAGGACTCATACAGAATACAAACAGTTTGGGATTCTCCGAGTCTGTTGTAATCATTGATGCTCTATCCTGCCACAAGGGAACAATGGAGGTCCTCTAATCAAACATCCTATACTTGACTTGTCTGTGTGTGTATTTAAACTATGTTTGTTAGTAATGCTTATTGAACCCTTTTTGGGTCAGTTTCATAGAAATTCGTGTAATGGCTCAACTTTTGCTGTCACCTGGGTTCTTGCAAGTTGTTTAATCTCGGCATCTTAATTGCTTGCTACATTTTTACAGGGCTTATATTTACTTTATCCTCTTGTTAGTCTTCAACGAACAAATTTTCTCATTTATTTATTTATTATTTTTTATTTTTTTACATATGGTCCAGTTATGTTCCATTTCTCTTATACCTAGATTTCCAAGTGTGAAAATTTGTAACAGCTTTGTATTAACATGTCTTAGGTACTGCCATCTTAGACCGACCTTGCAATGTCTTCCAAGTGCAAATATTGCTTTATCACCTCAATAAAGCCAATAAGCTTCACATGTTATTTCAGCTATGCATTTAGAGTTGATCTTATTTATTCTACTATAACCCACCTGTACAACTTTCTGATATTTTTCTAAGAGGTAGAAAAGAAATGCTAATATTGATTATCGACCTTTGTATTGAAGTTCTGTGATAATGGGAAAAAGTTTTTTAGGAATGGTTTGTTCTAGTGATTCGGCTTCAATATAAAGTCTGAAAGTTGTGGCCTGGATATATGTTACTGAAATAGACTGAAATCATAATATGTGCAAATTTCCATTCATACCATTGCAAGAGATGGATATTCTGCTGTAGTTTACAAATGTTTAAATGTGGTTAAAAATCTGTCTAGTTGTGTTGATATCTGTACTTGAGAATGAGTTCTGACTTTTTGTGGACCCTGACAGGCAATTTCTCCTAGGCTTGGAAAAATATGGGAAAGGTGACTGGCGAAGTATATCACGGAACTTTGTGGTAACGAGAACACCTACTCAAGTGGCAAGCCATGCACAGAAGTACTTCATACGTTTGAATTCAATGAACAAGGACAGAAGGCGATCAAGCATCCATGATATCACCAGTGTCGACAATGGAGAAGTTGCAACAATCCAAGGGCCTATCACTGGTCAATCAAATGGCCCAGCAGTAGGCTCATCTGGCTCTGGGAAATCAGCCAAACAATCTGCCGCTGGACCCCCGGGGGTTGGCATGTATGGTGCACCAAGTATTGGGCAACCAATTGGAGGACCTCTCGTTTCGGCTGTTGGCACACCAGTGAATCTTGCTGGCCCTTCTCCACACATGGCATATGGTGTGAGAGCCCCTATGCCTCCTGGAGCACTTGTTCCTGGGGCACCAATGAACATGCCCCCCATGACATATCCTATGCCTCACACGGCTCATAGGTAATGTGTACCATTTACTTATTTTAGCTTCAAAATGTACAAAGAACAGTGTAGACCAAGTAGCTTGAGCTATTGCCTCTTGTTGGGTTGGTTATTAGGATCATTTTGCTCTTAGCTGAAGTGCTTTACTTATTAGGAAAGCACGAGTTGTTTAATGCTATTTGTCTATCCTATTCTTGTATGAAATAAGTCATTGGGTGGAATCCGACACCCAAAGAAGAGAAACGGTGAAGAATTACAATGACATGAATATGTATAGACCAATTGCAAAAGGGATGGTGGTACTGTTAGATTAGACTGGTATGATGGCCGTTTTCAGTTACATTTCTGGTATGATATAATATTCCAACCATTGTGTTTGATACATACAAGTCTCTGGTATAGTGAAGTGTTGAAGAGCACTTCCCGCTTGCAAAGAAGGCTCAACCGTTTAACCTGTACTTGCGAAACAGCCAACTCTATGCAACTTATATCCAACAAAGAGTATTCCAGAACGAATCCAGAAGCTAACGAATATGAAACTAGTATTCCCGTCCTTGACGATCCAAGTGGCTACAGAGAGTTTGAGTTGTGAGGAGGATGCAAACAGCAGCGGCGACAGCACACCGTCACTTGAACTCGGAGTCAGTGAAGATTAAAGCCAGCCGGCAGACGTCAGAAAACACTAGTAACCTTTGGAGCGTGTCTGAGATTGCTCGAGCTGTCAATGGCAGGATCGCCACCAGCATGCAAGGAGCTTGTAGGAGTGACTGGCAGTGTTGTGAAGACCGGTACCAAGTCCATGATAGCTCTTGCTTTTCAGAGTTCCAAGAAACCGGTTTATCAGAGTCATGGGAATTGGAACAACCGAATTGGGGTGGCTTTGTCGTTGATGGAGATGGAGATGGAGATGAGTGGCAGGGTAGAGCTATTGGAGCTTGCGAGGATGGCTGAGCCGAATATAAGGGGAGGTTCACACTTTGACAACTTCAGTTTAGAGCAATTTGCTGTGGCCAACGGGGAGAGATTCTGGAGGAGGCAAAGCCCCGAGATGCGTGTGTTTCTCAATGCTGATGATCTCCCTCTACCATGTGGGGTTCAAAAGGTGATCCCTTTTCCTTTTCTTTTCAAATTCCCTTGTTAGTACTTATACTCATGATGTCAGTTTCTTCTGTTAAATGATTACAGACTTACATTCACCAATTCATGAAAATGTTGGCGTTTCCTTTTTAGGGTGGAATTTTTGATTCAGGTCTGCATTTGGCTCTCAATGCATGTGCAGCAGCGGCAGTTGCAACTCGTTTAGGAGTTTCTCTTTCTCAAGTTGGAATTTTTCTATCAGCATTTTCTCCCCTCAAAATGAGGTCAGAGCTTGAATTTGCTAGAAATGATGTCAAGATAGTCAATGATGCTTACAATGCCAATTCTGTGAGCACCAGGGCTGCCATTGACTCATTGCAGAGTATTAATTGCAAGGGCAAGAAAATTTCATTACTAGGCGACATGTTAGAACTTGGTGCGATTGAGTTGGAGTCTCACAAGATGATTCTTGAGCGTTGTCGTAGTGCTCATGATATTGATTTAATTGGCCTAGTTGGGAAGAGGTTTTGCACAGCAGCCAAGGATGTGGATTTGGTTGAAGAGTGCAATATTGTGTGCGCTCTGGAGGCATAGACTTTTGCAAAGGAAATTGTGAAGAGGATTAACTGTAAGGATTAATTACAAAAGACCCCCTGAGTTATGGGGTCACTTTCATTTTAGTACCTAAATATTAAAATTTTGCGTTTATATACCCGAAGTTTTCTCCGTTTAATGATGTAGTACCTCCGTCAGTCATCCCGTCAGTTTGGGACGTTTTCTGCTGATGTGACACTGGTGGGACCCACAACAGTCAGTTTTTAATTACAAAAACTTGGTCCAAAAGCCAATTTTGTTTTTGTTTGAGTGAAAAAAGAAAAAAAAAATTTTGATGGGCTTTTATCACTACTCCTCCTCCATCCTCGTAGCCTCCTCACTCTCTCTCTCTCCAGAACCCGCCTTTGATGGCTCTATGAAGCTTCTGCACCACCGCTTATGGGTTTTCCACTCCTTCACAGAACAGCCATGGCCGGCCCTAACCTTCTAACCTCTCTCCTCCTCCTCTCCCTCATCTCAGTGGCCTTCACCGCCACAGACCCAAATGACTTGGCCATTCTCAACCAGTTCCGTAAAAACATGGAGAATCCCGACCTCCTGAACTGGCCTTCAACCGGCGACGACCCCTGCGGCCCTCCCAAATGGGACCACGTCTTCCCGCAAAAAAAAAAACCCACATGTCCTCCTCTTTTTCTCTCTCCTCTCCGTCTCCTCCGCCCCTTAAATCCCCAAGTGGGCCCACCAAAGCCTCAGGAGATAATCCACAACATGGCGTCGTCTTCAAGCTTGCTCCTCTTCCTCCTTTTCTTTCTCCTCTCCGTCTCCTCCGCCCAAACCCAAGCCAGAGCCACTGGAATCCTCTCTGATTCCAGCTTCAAATCCATGTCCCTCGACTCCCACCGTATTCGCTCCGGCCGACGCTGCTTTTGCTTCCTCCGGCCAGCCCACTCCGGACCTCATCCGCTTCCACCTCGTCCCCGCCGCCATCCCTCTCCGATCACTCAAGTCCCTCCCTTTCGGCGCCAAGATCCTGACTCTTCTCGACGGCCACTCTCTCACTGTCACTACTCTCCTAGCTGACGACCTCATCTCACTCAACAACGTCACCGTCGCTCCAATCTTCGACGACGGCGAGCTGGTCATCTTTGAAATCGACAGGTTTTTCGACTTGAATTTCCGGATTGAGAGTCACAGCCCCAAGATTCTCGGCTGCTCGGACCCGCGAAACCCTAATGAAGCGATGGTGGCCAAAACGGCGGCGTCCTGGCTCAAAGGCCCTCCCCCAAAACCTCAACCAGCTCTCTGACTCTATTATCCCTTCAATCTAATTAAAAACTAACTGATGTGGGTCCCAGCAGTGCCACATCAGCAGAAAACGTCCCAAACTGACGGGATGACTGACGGAGGTACTACATCGTTAAACGGAAAAAACTTCGGGTATGTAAACGTAAGATTTTAATATTTAGGTACTAAAATGAAAGTGACCCCATAACTCGGGGGGTCTTTTGTAATTAATCCTAACTGTAATGTATGTTGTTTGGGTAATGGGTAGTCGAGGGATGCAAATGGAGAATGTTGTAAATGCAATCAAAGCAATGGAAATTTGAGATACACATTCCTCAGCTGTTGATGATTTTCCTGATGTAGACAGACATAGGCAGCAGGAATGTAGAGTATACGTGCAGAGTTGTTTTAACTCAAATATCTGTTTGTGTAAATATGTAGCAGGGAAATTTTGAGATTTCCTGTTCTGAACGTAACTTTTTTTTGGCTTATGTTCCTTAGATTGCTTTCGTTCGTCACGAGTGCAATTGTTAATTTGTTGCTGTGTTATTGCTGGCTAGCTCAAAATGGTCATAGAATCTTGCAGATTGGAAAGTTGAAATATGCATGATTATACAGAAAGGCGCCTTCCTTGCCCTTAATTGTGGGATTTGAACAGAAGCTTTATCTATATAGGCACAAGCCTACCTTTATTTTTTTTGTTCATCATGTGATCATAAGCGTACCGGGCAGCGCCAACTTGAACATACGAGGATGGATTTGAATGGGAGCTGATGTGTCTTTGACGTGTTAGTCCCCCTTTTTCCACATACACAAATTGTGAGCAGTGACCACACCCCACGTAGGTACCCTCTGCCTTTTGCTGTTTGCTTAGTCAAGTTAACTATCTCTGTCTGCTTCTTTTTTATTCCTGGGAAAGGAAGGAAGGAAGGGAGGGAACCAGTCACTTGCAGCATCTACAAAGGATTCGTATCTCTTTTCTTCTTTGTTTAGATGAAAAAGAAGAATGCCAAATTGGCATTGATGGATGACTCTAATCCAGATAAGCAATGGTTATACGCGCACTTCACCTGTCAAGTATTTATCAACTTTTAGCCCGTGTTCAGAGTTCATTCATATACCAGAATCAAGAAAGTTTGACTTTGACCAATCATCGAACACACTTTGCTTCCCTAGCTAGCTGGATATATTCTTATCTGTAACTTAACTGCTGCCACCTTTTCTTGCAACTGGAAATGTATGTGTCGACTTTGAGTTCAGTTAACCAAGAATCAATATCGATCTTAAAGAGTAGAAAGTAGAAACGTCTCCGGAAACGGGAAGAGTTCATACTTAATTCAATACTCCCGAGTTCTATAGAACACTCTTACTCCGAAAGAGAGTAGTATACAACAACAACAACTTTCTAATAATCCAGCTGCTTAATTGCAGTGCTATGAGATCAACAGCAAGCAAAGCTCCCAACAAATAAACAAGGTGATCGAGCTGATGAGTTGACGTGACAGATATCATCAGGCCTAGCTTTAATGGCTTTAATGCATGATCCATCTATCTTAGTTGATCTTAGTAAGTGCATTAGATGGAAGAGGCAATGTACGCATCAGAAAGCTAAAAGGCCAGCTCAAAAGGCTTCAACGACACATCCCCATTCCTCTAACTCTCTCTCTCTCTCGATCTCCTTTTCTTTTATAATATCCAACAACAGAAAAATCCATGATGCATGCCCTTGTCTTGTTCATTTCTATATACATATATAGCTAGCTATATATGCATCACTGATCGAAAACTTTGATCCCCAACTAATCAGGACGCTTCCTTTTCCTTTTCCTTTTTCTTTTTCCTTGTAATTAACTAATCAAGGATCCTATTTATCCACTCAAACAATGCAAACCCCTTTTAGTTTAATGATCGATGGTCTCCCTCATAGAAGAAATTAAACCCCTTCTCATTTTCTAAAATAGAGATTAAATCCTTACACACAAACGAAGACTTGGAAATCTTGAGCCTTCATGTTTTAATTTAGTGCTTAATTTGTATGAAAGCAAGCAATTAAAGATATCCAGATATCTGGCTAGCTTTTCTTAAAGAAAATTTAGCTTTAAGATGGAGGACGTGTGTGCCTCTGCCTTTACTCTCGTTGATGAGCCATACCTGACTCATGCATCAAAAAGTCTTTGATATTCACCAACTAGTTTCATACCTTTAAATACACATGTAGAAAATAAGAAACTCATCATCCTCAACCTCATCGACCTGCTCATCGATATCCATCGATCTTCGGATTAAGAAGTTACTTATATACAACAAGTGAAAGAATTCGTTTTCAGCTAGCTCGATCAATTACCAAAGATGAAGGCTTCATTTCAGGTTCAGCTTGGAGGACAAGTTATTGGTTTCCCAGTTAATTCAGCAGCAGCAGCATCATGCACATTTCAGAGGTCTCCAATTAATGCAAAGAGACTCCTACTACCTGCTCAGCATCATGTTCCCTCATCTGATCATCGTCGCGATCAAACTGGCTCTTCAAAACGGGCACAAAGTAAGTATTCCTATTGATTAATTGTATGTCGATCTAATGAGATAGCTTAATTTGGTATGCCTAATCTATACCCGCTAGAATATTAGATATAAAATCTTAATTTCTTGCTCGATAACTACATTGGTACATAGTGGATGAATATATGCTGATTAGTAATTCATTCACATGTGCAGTGAAACTGGGGCCTAAAATTAGTGAGGCAGTGAAGGGAAAATTGAGACTTGGGGCTAAGATTCTTAAAGCAGGTGGAACAATGGGGAAGGTGTTCAAGCATTTGTTTAGCAATAATGCTGAAGCAGCAGGAGAGAAGCTTTTGAAGACTTCCCACTGTTATCTATCAACCACAGCAGGTCCTATTGCAGGCCTCCTCTTCATCTCCACACACAAGATTGCCTTCTGCAGTGACAAGCCAATCAAACTATCATCATCTCCAAATCCAAATGGGCAACTCATCAGAGTCCACTACAAGGTTGTGATCCCACTCAATAAGATAAACAGAGTAAACCAAAGTGAGGACGTGAAGAAGCCCTCGCAGAAGTACATAGAAATAGTTACTGTGGATAATTTTGACTTCTGGTTCATGGGTTTCTTCAATTACCAGAAAGCTCACAAATATCTCCAACAGGCATTAATTTCTCAGGCATAGTTAAGAACTTAAAAGCCACAACTGCTTGTTGTTAATTTGGGGATTTCCTCTGCTTGTTCTCTATCTTCATCAGCAGGATCAGACCATGTAATTATACAATTACAGAGTGAGATAATTTGTAAATCAGTTACTTTTTCGAATGACTGAATGAGAAAATCATCTATTTATTTCCTTGATCTGCCTGCATGCATATAGTGGATATTTGTTTGGAGATTTTGCTAGGATTTAATCAAGTTTGTAATGAAACATTTTGTTTTATCGTAGATTTGGTAACGAAACTTAAACAATATCCACCAAACATTTAGAATATGCTCTTCAAACTCAATGTCGATGGCTCTAGATTCTAAAAATGTTGCCGGCATGGTTGGTGTTGGTGGTGTTACAAGGAATAGTTCGGGAGACTGGGTTGGAGGTTTGCAGCTGCACATAATTCAGTAGTTGAGCAATGGAAGCAGGAGAACATGTACAACTGGTTTCAAAGACAATGTGGTGAAACATGTTGATGCTTCAACGTCTCCCATCTCATAGTCGTCTTGAACAACCTCTCAAGTCTTTGATTATCTCATTCCTTGGGGCACTGAAATGCAGAGTGGCTACATTTGAATCCAAAGGGCAAAGAGAGAGCAAGGCAGACGTCCGTTCAACTCGCACACCATCACAACCGGGCATTCATCTCAACGGCAACTCCGTCTTCTTGAACCGGGCATCACGGCACGGCCGAGTACAAGTCTTGCACTCCTTGTCATAATCGGGGATTGTCACCCAGCACACAGTCACCCTGTTTTGGTTATATAAATTTAAGTTTTTTGTGCAAGATGAACCTTAATGCGCAAAAACGCCCACTTCACCTTGGACCACCTAGACTCGCCTCATTTCGGCCTAGCGGCATAAGATTCAGTAAGTTTTAATATTTTTTTTTGTGAAAAAATTGTATAAAGAGTGTCAAGACCCGCCCCGAATTTTACCCCGAAACCCGAGATGAGTCCTGCGGGGACCATCTTCAAAGAAAATTTACCGAAGACTCGGCAAACCTCCCTCGAAAATGGACAACCCTAACTTAAGAATTTAAGAACCACCTTTTTATTCCAAAATCAATAAATCCTCCGCTACATTCCAAAAGTAGCAAGAATACAAATTACACCGAAGAATTCTAAAAGTATTCAGAGCTACTAAAAATAAAATAAAATACAGCGAAAGCTAACAAACCTCTAGTAGATTAAACAGGTAACCTACTGGCGAAATGTAGCTGATAGGTAGGTCACTATGCCTCGACGTCTCCTGCTAGACCTCACGCGAACTCTGCAGACTGGGCATTTTTAAAAATGAAGAGCCCAGGGGAAAATATTCAACACGTCAGAGTGAGTGGACGAAATGCTTCCGACAACAAATAAATATTTCCCCAAAAGAAATGCTTTCATCAGCGGCAAAAACAAAAGCTCCACTGGGGTCCAGCCTGGCTAGACTCCCAAACTTTAAGACATTGCCTCTCAGGCCTGGATATTATATATATATATATATATATATATATATATATAGTATGTATGCACACTCGCCTGACCCTTGGTACGATATCTATGAACAACTTGAATAAAGTAGATATCATACGAAGCTACTATGCTTGCGTCTAACGCTCACATCACCCCACACCAGAATTGTGCCTCGCATATGAGGGAAAGCGGCCGAGTGGTAATATATACGTGCTTACTCCTTGTACGAAATCTTTGAATAAATAACGCAAGATTAGAAAGTCGCACAGGGCTACGACACTCGCGTCTAACGCTCATGTCACTCATACCGGAATTGTGCCTCGCGTATGGGGGGAATCACGTATAGCTTGCTAGCATTTAATCATATACATACTATTCTCGGAATTGTGCCTGGAGTATAATCACCGAAATTCTCAATTTCGGGAAATATCCAACAACAAAAAATCATTCAAATGATAAAGCATTTCGAACACAATATTTAAAACAAAGGTCCACTCACGGGTTATGCCTAAGCATGATGTCGGTCGAAGGTCTCTTCCGCTCAAGCCTCCTCACGTCTTGTTCCATATAAACAAAACCTTAAATAAACACCGACGCTTAAAACAAAACATGCATAATTAAATATGCTTCGCGCTCAACCAAGCCTAACACTCCAAAACCTTAAATCTACTGCCAACCTCAAAACTCCACAAATTTTACCGACATCCTCAAAATCACCTTCTACCAAATAAAGTCTAATGGCCGGATTATAAATTAATAATTCGCCAAAAATACCAAACTTCAACTATTTTTGTTGAGAAGTAATAAAGTAATAAAGTAATAAACTATCCGCAAACCGACAAACATAACTCATCATTTTTGTTGCAAGTAATAAAGTAATACCGCTTTTGGATATCTGCTATAGCTGAACATAATAGCTAAACAATAAATTCCCACATAAGCAAATACAAACTCAGAGGAACGAGAAACTAAATAAATTTTCGTTTGCAATCTTCAAGCACAACAATTTCTTATCCTCCAAATTCTTTCATACCACACAACAAACCTCGTTATACCTATCGTCTACAGAGGTTTTGTATTAGTCGCATAATATGGACTGACATCAGTAGCCAACTTCTTTGCCTTATACCCATATATTACTGCAAAGAAAATGTACCCATCAGTTCTGAAAGCACGAAGCATAGGAAGTATTCAAAAATGAGCTAGTTCTAGCCACTCAAATAAACACAGATATACAAACATAGCTTTCAGCAAATGAGCAAGTTCATCAGCTGATCAGCCTTTATGCAGCTTACAGAGTACATGCAGGACTTACACTGAAAATACAATTACCTGAAACAATATTAATATCTTGGCAGGAGATATTGAATCAAAACTAAAAGTAACCAGGGAAACACAGCAAAGGCATTTGTACTCAAGTACTTAAAAACACCACATGAATGCCTGAACATCTTATTATTCGTAATCTTTAGCTTCCCATTAATACACCTTCTTGAATGAGCAGCAACTTAAGCATACCTGAAGACATGTAGACAGAGTAGTCATTCTTCAATAAGTCACAATGAGAGTACATTAGTTACCAACAACAAAGAATAGATGCAGAATACTGATATAAAGTTTCCAATTTAATGGAAGTGATAACACTAAACAAAGGGATATTTCAACTTTGGCAAGATCAAAACATTTTTGAGTTATCAATTTTGTTTAGGGAGCTGTACATGTAAGAACACAATATAACATATATTAGAGAAAAAGATTTCTGAAATTTATATATAAGTGTCAACCGATTACTATCAGGTTAGCTACATTATCAAAATTTTCTTTTCAATAATTTAGCACGACACTCGATCAAGATTTGGTATTCTAGGAATGAATTTGGATTTATTTTGTCTTTCTAGGACCAGTAAACTGGGTTCTGGAACCTTGCATGCTAAAACTAAGCATACTCTGCAGACAAGACCAAGAATTCTCTCTACTTCAAGAGACTTTAAAAAAATGAGACTTATAAGCACAACATGAAAAATGTAATAACAGATCACTCACCAATAAATTTAAGCAAGACAAAAAATGTATAACAACAAATTACTCATCAAAAGGTTCCAGTGTTTACCTTTTCACTAATAACCTACAGCTTCCCTACACCACAAAACAACAACGAAATTAAGTATGCCAACCACCTGAATTTTTAAAAATAAGACTAAATAATAATTTGATGAGCAAAATGATATCGTTGCTTAATGTCAATAGAGCAACAGCTAGCCAAATAGAAAATGCCACTATAAGTCAGGAATGAAGTGATCCAGTACTCAACTAACACCTTCAAGGAATAACAATCCGACTCATATGACAGAACTAATTGTTCGGTCATCAAGAGGCTTCTCTAAATCTGTGATAGACCGACGCTCATGAAAACCTCATAAGTATAGAACACTTAGCAGTTCCCACCGCATTCATAATGAACGCATGGCAACTCCATTGACACAAACAACGTAAGGAACATCTATAAGTTTCATAGCAGAAAAAATTGCGAATCCAGTCCACAAAAATACTTGCCCTAACGAAGAGTAATCTGCAGCAACTCAGCAAAACCATAACACATTATTCAAATACACTTGATTTGTAAATATCGTGCAAGCAAACAGAAGATGCCAACAACATCATCTCCTCACACTAGATTTTATCTCATTTTATTATACCTGAAAATGGGTTGGAGGCCGCAATGGCTCATGGAGTCCTTCATGTACTACATTATTACTATATTGTATGAGGTTTGGTTGAACACAAGCATGAAAAGCGAAGCACCTCGTTTCAATGTTCAAGAACCAATTCAACAATTAAACACAAGCAAAAGATTAAAGTTTACTAAGCTAAGGGAAAGCACTAACCTTTACGCGTTAACCCAGCCGATTTGAATAACCATGGGCTTAGAAGCTGTGGGCTGTGGCACGGCGTCACCAGATTGTGCCGCCGTCGATAAATAGTTGAGATTCAGACCCACCGCCAGGCGAGCCCTATAAATTAACACTGCCGCTTCGATCTCCTCACGGCGGGCGAGCCTTATAATGAACGAACCCAGATCTTCTTCTGCAAAGAAAAAGAAGAAAAGACCTAGAACCGAGAATTGGGCAAGAGAGATGTCATCAAGATTGAGATGGTATGTTTGGATGTGATCGATGAATTCAGTGAAGGATTGGGCCTCGGATAAGTCGGATGTGTTGGCGATTTATGGAGAATGAGAGATGGCTGATGTAATTGAGGGAGATAAGAGAAGAGAAAGGAAGGCAAAACAACACCAATCGGATCAAACGTGGTTTGGCTTGCACGCGCTGTTAAGCGTCGTGGTGCAGCTGTCCCAGGGGGTGTATGGAATAGGCTCTCCGTTGTTACGCCAACTCAAGCTTCCTTAACAATAACACTAATCCATTGACCTCACCAACCGTACCATACGCATGATTCATTGCCTGCTACGCTATACCATACTAGAGCAACATTGCCTGCTACGCTATACCATACTAGAGCAAGGAATGGAAACCATGAACTGTTCTGGCCTCTGGGTTGTGGCCCTTCCCAATCACTAGGGGCTATCAAATGATACATTACCAGCTACAAATGTGAGTTAACGCTCAATACACATTCGTTTATCCTGTCCTCGTGTATTCATCTCCATGATATACAATGCACTTATTCTTTCAGAATGATGGCTTGGCCACCATGAAACGTAACGAAAATTGCATACATAAGGCTCAGGGCATGAAAGAGCCATCGCTCCGATATCAGTATGACATCAAGCTTGAATTTGAGAGACTCCTCTGTAATACTGAGGGCCAAAAAATTGAGTGCTAATGAATCATTTGAATAGCGGATACACTTTTGGAGGAAAAAGAATTGGAGTAGTCATGGTCAGTGGCTCAGTAGTTTAGGTTAATGAGACTGTTTGCAACCAGTAAGCACACAGTCCTCCAGAAAGTGTGTTAGCTCTGAAGTATACAGCGTCGGGTCATTTCTGAAATGATCAACATGAGGTGTAGAGACGAAGTTGCAAGCCCTAACCTCATGTCCCGCCCTCCGCTGCTGTTTTATAAACGACTCCACAGATCCGGCAGGAATGACTCTGTCTGCAGAGCTGTAGATATATAATTGCGGACAGCTTGGTTGTCGTGCTGACAGTAATCCCAAAACATCAGAAAGCCTCCTGCGATGCAACAGGATGTTAGAAAAATTCTTGCAATTACTCATCACTATGCATATCTGACATATGGCTGCTACTTTGGTTTTCCTAAAATATATATACAATGGATACATGATATCCTTTATATTAATAACTACATATTTGCATACAGTAACAAAATATGTGCACATATACTATTCAAACGCAAGGTGCGAAGAAAGATTAGGAATTTAAGAACAACATTTTAACTATCACTCCAATTAATCGGGCATCTGATTTCACTTCCCCCAAAAAGTATAGCCATTTTTTTCTTTTTTCCAGATAGTCCTACCCCAAAATAAACTATACCGCTTAATATCAAGATAGACTACCTGTTCACTGTAGGAATATTCAAGACCACTTTAAAGAACTTCTCCAAAACTAAAAGCAAAGCTGCCTCGGTTACTGCAGGTTTGGGTGCCACTACACCCTTGCTATCAACCAAAACATCCATCACTGATTCACTAGCGTCTGTGGTTCCTTTTGTTGCTACACTATGTTTTTTCAGAAAGGATGCAGAGAAACCAGAAGCCCAGACCTACGCAAAGACAAGAATTAGATGCTTAAACGGTCAGCAAAACAAAAACCATCAAAAGAAACCTGGGAAGCCAAAAACAATTAAAAAGGCAGATAACTTTCATGAAAGACTCAAACAGCCATTTGAAGAAGGAAAAGAATTCAAAAAGGTAAATCTAGTCCCCAGGGAAAAATAGACAGGATTAAAGAGGGCTGACAACAAATGAAGGACAGCAATTGGAATGAAAGAGGTAGGATTAACAGGTATTGGAGGTTTAAGACTAATGACAACAAACACTGAAGTGACAAGGAAAACTCAAGCCAACCAACATCTTAAAACAACGTTTGAGGAAGGTCTAGTTATTAACTTCTGCCGTTACAATATGATTAACCAAATTAAAATATTGCATTACTTGTAGGATTTCAGATGCAGCAAATTTTAGTATAGCACCACTAGAAGCATTCTTATACAGTAAAACAGCATCCATTCTGATACCAATGGTGACTTCGACCACAAAGAAGAGTAAGTACGTGACTGTAGAGAAAATTGTTCCGGTTTTAGCAAGCATTATCAGTGTTCTTTCCCAGCTACAGATATGCACTTATCATTTACCTGAGGGTCAGGTGCTGCAACAGGTGCAGAATCCACAACGCAGCCCCGAATCCTGCCCATTACAGACGGATCATGCTTCTGGAACTTCTCAAGCATTACACCATACCTGTAACATGAAAGCCAACGGACAAACGAAAAGAAAATGTTAGATGCTTACATATGTTTAAACGGTTTTAGTTGATGCATAAAAGAGAGAAAGGGGAAGTATACTGACGTTAACCATCCAGTGTTGCTAAAAGTATGAAACATGAGGTTCTTTCCCTGCTCCTCTTCTAACCAATCAGCCAAATGAGTGACAAGCGAGTCAATGTGGTCTTCGACTTTACCACCGGGCTGGTATTTGAGAATGTCAGCCATGGGTAAAGTGAAGGTAATGGCGTGATACCCCTGCGAAGTATACCAGTCGGCATACCTCTTGAGATGTTTTTGTTTTGCTCCTAGCCATCCCAGTAAAACCACCACAGTCCTCATCTTTGTTGATGAACAATCATAATTACCGGAAACATCTAGAGCATTCGGCTCGGGCAAATGCCATTTGTAGGAGACGTCAGGGACGGAAGGAGACAATGAAACACGCTTATATGCAGTTGGGTTGGGGGCCCTGCCCAAGTCTGCAGAGTGATAGAGCTTAAGAAGAGCAGGGGAAGACGCAACCGAAGAATAGAGCGAGTTGCAGTCGGAATTGGGAATTGGGATGTTAACGTTGGGAAGAGGCACTCGAATTCTGGAGACAAAGGACAGGTTTGAGAGCTTAGAAACCGAAATGTCTGACAAAGTAGTTGAAGTTGGTAAATGGGAGTCGCTGGATTTGGAAGAGGGGAGGACGGGAGAGAAGTCGGAAGAAAAAGAAGCGAAGCCAACAGCGGCGGCGGCGATCAGAGGCCGTTGAAGGATTCCGGACAAGGAACCCATGATGAAAATGTCAATAAGCTTCTCCCCTTCTCATGCCAATATCATGATGAACCCAAGAATCTAGTTTTGCTGGAGAACCCGAGAAGCAAGGTGCAATTGGGTAAAGAGTGAATTAGATACGAATGGCGAAGGTGGAGGAAGGAAGAATCGGAATTAAACACGCGAGAATTAATGAATTAGGTATATTCGCTGAACCTGGCTTCCGTTGGAATCGTCAACCAATTCAAAACGGGGGCTGTCAAACGACGACGACGTTGACAGCCCGATTCCTCCAACGCGGCCCCCGACACCGACCAACCCCTCTCTCTTTATCTCTCTTCTCTTCTCATCTGGGACTCTGTTTTCTCTCTAAAAGAAAAACCGCAATTTAGCATTTCGGAAAAAAAAATAAAAATAAAAAGCACGACTTATAATTCGCGGGAGCTGGCTCACAACACCAACAAAATGATGCCACGTATTTGTCAAAGACCCGGTAGCTTACGTTACGTCAGCCATCCACGAAAACGGGAGAAAAAGACTTCAAAATCCCTTCCATTGGAAGAAGCAAACCCTATCATCTCAGGGGTAGAATATTCTAACAGAACGCAGAATATCCCATCTCCACCTCCAAGAACAAGAACAAAGCGCAAGTCCCGGATACCCAATGCTTTATGCGTCAGATCTCATTCTCAGCGGCTAGTTATGAATAAAGTGACAGACATAATGCTGCTGCATCAGCATCAGCATCACTACTAATACCAAATTTATGGAACAAGCAAAACTGATTCATTTCATCATAGCTACTATCACAATTCACAAACCTACTTACACTCCATTTCATCATATATACCCATTAGCATTTCGCGCAGGGATGAACTGAGGACAAAATGAATTCAACATTCCATATCACCAAATTCAATACGTAACAGCCTCACATTCTGTTTACTACTAGCTATATCATCATGCCTACCTACCTCATCCATTTCTATGTGGATATATGATGTATCAATTACTACACTACAAGGGACTACCAGGTCGCCTTCATCCCCAAGTAACAGACAACACTTCCCATATAGACCCTCTTTTGGACCTAAATTTAACATACAAGACTTTGGAACTGACAATGTATGCCTGCTCCAACCAAAGCCTTCCTCATCCTTTGCAATCAATATCAAACGATGTTGGCGACCCAAAAGTTTAGACACGTACTTCATATCTCCTACAGCAAGGGCGCGGCAAACACGAGTGGATGAAACTTGTCCTCTGTCTTTTGAATCTGAGTTCATGTTGATGTTGTACGGGTTCTTGTCCATAACAGATTTTATGATGTAAGCCCCCATACCATATTCTTCACACAACTTCATCAGCTCTGTCGCATCACCAGCTGCTTTATATCCAAATCGGTAGTTTTCACCTGCCACAATAGCCATTTCAACCATCATTTAACACGTATGTCAACCACGCTATGCATGTTTGACTCATGTGATGAAAAATACAATGATCTGTAGCCCAAAGGTATCTTTTAATATATTTACCTGCCACAACCCCACGAACTCCAAACTCTTTCAGTAACTTTTCAACAAATTCCCGTGGAGTGAGTTTTCGAACACTTGAAAATTGAATTTCAAACTCTTCAGGGACCATGTTACCACAATATGGGGCCCAAGTCGAAAGAACTCTCTTTCGATCACATTTGGCAACTATTGGAGCCCTGTTCAGTTAACCACGGTAAGTTCACTTTGATGAATATCTACTGAATCTATAACATAGCAAGCAAACAGAGAAATGGAGTTCCAATGTCATGACTTTAGTCCGTGAATTTGGAACTCATTTAATAAACATCTTCCTCACCTCCTTACAACACAGTTGAATATTAATATATTTATACTGCATTTTAGAGATCAGATATTAGACTGGGAAACAAATTCTGTTCAGTGGAAAGAGACAGTTGTTCAATAGAGATGGCAAGGAGTCTTACCAACCTTCTCAATCTCCATCATCATTAAAAAAAAAATGATAATAGGATTATAAGGACAACAGCAACAAAAACTACAAACTATAAAAACAGAAGGCAGATCAAACAAATAATAATCAAAGAACAAGGGTGCACAGCTACAATACCTAGGTTCCCAACCAAGTACTTCAGCCATTCCAACAAATGATAAAAGAAATGGAGGTCCGACCTTTGATGCTTGAATAACAAGTTCCCTATGACCAATATGAAGAGCATCAAATTTTCCCAATGCAACTATTCCACCTAGGGATGATACGAACAAAAAAGAAAACAGTAAGGTTACATGGTTTAAGATGAATATGCCTAACTAAGCAGAGGAGCAGAGCAAATTATAAATTTTCAGTACAAAAAGCACATAGACATGGAAATCATATGCATCTGTAAAGAAAACTTAGTGAAAGAAAGTCAGGAGAGCAGTGAAGCAACTTGGTAAATGACCAAAAATACTTAGAAATATCAGAATGGTGCAAATGGATCCAAAGGATAACCTTAGAAATTCTCTCAATTTCACAAGACTCGAGAGTATTCAATGTTTATAAAAAGGACATGCATTGCATTTATTCAGGTACGCGAAAGCTTGTTGTACCATACTGAATGCGCATTAGTTTCTGCTCAGCATTTGGTTAATTGATCTTAAAATTTGAGGTTAGTAGAGTACCTTGAAAGAGGTGTGTCTCTAAGTTATCTAGTCATGAAGCTACTAAAAGAAGAGTAATAGACTACTTTATGAAGCAGCTAGGAGTAACTTGTAGTGGTTTATACAATGTGATGAAGATGGTGGTGGATAGAAAGAAACCTGCCACAGAGGACAATACGTCGGAGGGAAGCTCGTGTTGGTCTTGTTGTTGGCTTTGCAAAAGAAAAGGAATCAGAGGTTTGAGCACATAGAAATATATACATACATTGCTTGTGTGTATATCTGAAGGATTCAACAACAAAACCAAACCAAGATAAGCACAACTGAATCAATTGATACATTGTATGTCTCCAATGAATCAACAAGACTACAAATATCATAAACCCATTGAATCAAAAGTACCTGAAACAGTGGGAGAGGGAAGGAACGCGCTTGGAAAGAATGATAGAGCGAAAAGAGGAGATTGGACGAGGAGACAAGGGTTTGAGAGTGAGAGAGCGTCGCAGGCGAGAGATTGGAGAACCGAATCCAAACCCAAACCCAAAACCAAGTTGGGGCTGCTGGTGGTGGTGGTGGTGGTGGCGGAGGTCGCAGTCCCGCAGCCGTAGATGATTGGAGAGACGACACCCACCACCACTCAACATAATTTGCGATTCGCTCCCCTCACTATTGCTCACAACTCGCACCTAAACCTTTGCAGCATTCCTTTTCTTACCTTCTTACTACTTACTTGCTGCCTCAGCTCCATTTTTAACTAGTTACCATTTTTGCCATTTTCTTTTTCTCTTTTTCTTACGCCTTTTTAAGATGACACTCGTGTAAGGGCTTGCTTAGTCGCGAGACTACCTAAGACTGACTCTTTACTTATTCGTATGTATGTAAGTTTGGTTGACTGCAGCTATTTGGCTGTTGATCTTGTAATAAACTTCTATTTAAACAAAAAAAAAAATGAAATAGAATGCAATGATTCACTCCTCACTAAATGATGCTTGTTAGAATGTATAGGATTGAAAACTCATGTTATTATTTCGGGATGTTTAGGTAATTTGGGGTTTAAGCTTTATGTCCCCTCTCCTCGCGTATTCTGCAGTTTCGTTAATGGTTAAGACATGAGGACGACCGTTTAGCTCCTATTCAAAAAAAAAAAATGAAATAGATCTATATCTATATCACTTACAATTTACCCATTCACACGAGTGGGAAGGAGTCAAATTAGCTTTTTCTTTTTATATCAATCGGAAAGCTTTGGATGAAACAGTGCCAATGCCTTTTTGCTAGCACCCACAAAGATGATTTTCATGATAATGGAACTTATATGGCAGTGAATAGTGTGAGCAGAGATATTGGAATTGAAAGAACATCATATTACAGAAACCATTCGTTAATGTGAAGCTTCCATTGCACCAAGAATAAAAAAGATGTACATATTGGAATCGCTTACACCACTAGCTCTGCAGGGCACGAAATAGCTTGCAACAACAAAATTCCGTCACAATTTCTCTGCTTGACCTACTATGAAAGGGGCTAGCAAAAACCACAAGACAGCTAGCCCCAACTAAATAAAACGATATATCTATTTGACATGGATCTTGATCCTCTCTCTCGACCTATTCTTCCTTCATCATCAATTTCTTCCAATAACTCAGACGACATAAATTTAATTTATCCTTGAGCTGTTCCTCCTTCCCCACCACTTCTTTTTTGCCCTATCAATGTTACCCTCTTCATTTCCAAGCTTAGTCAATACCACCTTTGTCTCCCGAAGTCTTGCTCCATAATCCTTCTTCCAAGCCTCAAACATCTGCTTCAACCTTCTAAGCTCTCTATCTGGATTCACACTTGCTTCAACTTGACCGGATTTTACCTCCACCAAGAACTTGGCGTCATCACCAAATACTTGACTCCTCTGGTCAAATTCTTCTGTCAACCGGCTTATAACACTCAAACCGGCACTCATGGGTCTCCCCCCATTGCTATCTTGGCCTCTATGGTTGCTTCCTGTATCCCAACTGTAGTCGCGATCATCACTTGCATTGACCGATGCATCAGAGTTTCTCTCAGAATCATCAATGGCAAGGCTCTTCTTGGCAATTGAGAGGCTGGATTGTAGGGATCTCATTTGTTTCTGCCATACTTCTTCCATGGATTTCATTTTCAGCTCATATTCGGACCAGCGGTTCTCATACTGTTGGTGGCGTTGGTGGAGAATGTCATTCTCTTCTTCCTTCTCTCTCAAGGCAGCTTCAGCCTTAAGAACACGACGTTGTAATTCAGCAAGAAACGATGATTTGACCAGCACCTCATCTGACTCGTTAGCCTGTTTGGGATTCTAATTGTTAATTAATCTCAACAAGAATCCTTGTGCATGTGCGGACACAAATACCATTCATGAATAAAAATTGTATTGTCACAGAACATAAAGATAATACCTATCTAGTTGTTGGCCTAATTTTTACTAGAAACTTTTCCACCTGATTCTATAACTTGTAAAATTTCCAGAGCAGTAATTGGCCCTGATGAGTGCTATTATGAGGCTTAATCTGAGAACAGACACTAGTGTGCAAATTAGGGCCGACAAGTACAGGTCATACTGATGATACAACGGATATAAAATGAAGGTGCAAAGGCCATAATGCACTAATGAAGAAGCTAGAAGAGTGAAGGAATACCTTTGTGCTCCCAGATTTCATTAATCCTATACCTCCTGAGCATCTTCTGACAAACCACCCACGATAAACTGCAAAGATAGCTTACACAATCAAACAAATGAAACTAATTCGGCTTGGGATTCACCTAAAAATAGTGACAACCTTCTGGTTAAACATATTTACTTCGGCTAATGCAGTTAAACCTCAATAAATTAATAGTCTTGGGACCAAAGACATTCTAACAATTTTAGCGAGTATTAATCAATCGAGGTTAATGTAGCACATTATTCCTAAGTCAGGACTGACTTAAAAGTATTTTATTAATTGAGGTTATTAATTTATAGAGTATTAAATTATCGAGGTTCTACTGTAAAATCAAAAGGCAGTTGGTACCATCCTTTTTATTCTGAATATAATCATTACGTATCTATCTGTTTTATAACTTTTATTAGGTTTCAGGGGGTTTAGGGACAAGGCTTAGTATACCTGATTGTATCACAATTGATGCATCACAAATGTTCTTGAATTTCTGCCTTGCAATCCTGCTTTTCATCAGCTTTTGAATGAATACAGCAGCTCTATGCCTCTGTAGTAAGACTGCATACTCCTTTCTCATTTTCTCTCCCCTTACAACTGAACAAAGTAATTGAAATAATATATCAAATAATCCAGTTTGCTCCTTGTGCAAATATATCATATGAATCACCAAATAGATAAGGAGAAAGTCAATACAGGACTGAAGCGTGGTGATTCCTCTTCTCAGCTCCTTAAGGTAACATCGAGCTTGGTGTCCCCTAAAGCAGCTTTGAACGCGTAAAATACCATGGAGTGTACGGTTTCTGGTATCCTCGAGCACCCCAATCTGTACCAAATTTTAAACCACGTTTCAGTCAGATACTTACATATGATGTGGAATCCATCTTCACAAAAGCTGGCACCAAACCCAGGCAATAAAACACAACATATCTTTCAGTTCCCCCAAAAAGGAAGCACAAATACTTAAATTTACCTGCCCAGTACGGAAAAACAATTTTGTATAGCCCACTTGATACATCTCTGGTAATATATTGAACTGATGAAGAATAGCAACTGAAACACTAAGTGGCTCTTGTGATGCAACATTCTCCAGCAGAAGAAAACCATATCTATACAAGATTCAATAACACGGACTATGAATAATTAGACACTGAGGAGAGGTATAAAGTTGTGGGAGCAGAAACAGGAGTGAAGTTAATTTTTGTTACCTTCTTGCAAACTTCTGGTGAGACATCCTGGTAGGAAAGCCAGATCTCGATATTCGAACCACTTCAAGGACTCCACAACATCTTAGTTGCTGCAGGACAAGTCCTTGCTCATATATTCCAGGAGATTGACTATTGTTGGGCTTGATACAACGTATGAAATGTGGAGTGGTGTTTTCAAGACGTTTCATCAGTAAGAACAATTGACCCTAAACACCAACACAAATAAGTGAATCAAAAGAACACAGCAGCCAAATAACCGAACTCATTTTTTATAGTATTCACTTTTCAAGCATGTAACATTCCTTAAGGACGGATAGCATACATGATCATATTACTGGAATCCTGAGAGCCAAAAATCATGTTACCATAATTATCTTCTTTTTTTAATTAATAATCATGTACAGAAATCGAAGAAAATGAAAAGCAGCATACCTTGAATTTTGTTGCAACACTCAGCTTCTGGGAGTCTGCACCACCTAATTTATGCAAGGGGCCAACAACAGGCTTCTCAGATCGATCTGATCTGAGCATACTAGATGCAAATATCTGAGGAAGGTGGCATGAGCATGAGGAAAGAAGCTCAATGGAATCCAAATGCAGCAAGTCTCTATTCTTTTCCAAAAAACCTGTTGTGTCATACGTAACCTGAGTGGAAGAAGGGGAACCGTTAGCACCCAAACCTACTTAGTGGTAAAGGGTGGTCTGGGAACAAGCTTTCTGGTTCAAAATTCCGGCGAAGGGCTCATGAGAATGACTGGGAGTGACAGCTCAAGAGAATGTATTCTGACATGAGCCCTATGCCTGTTCAGTTCTAACTATAATTAACATAAAATGTCCTATAGCAAAAGACAAGAATAAATAATACTGGAAATGAATTAATCACAAGGAGTACCTCTCCAGCATAATGACTGACAGTAAAGGCCTTGTCTCGTCCTCCTCTAAACGAAGAATTAGAACTCAGATGTTGCTTAAGTTTGTGGGCAAAGGTCAAATCACTACCATTTGGGAAAGTGGACTCTTCATCTAAGAGGGACAATAATCCCAACGGTCTCTGCATTTTATATTGAAAGAAGGTTCAGAGAAATGGATATGGTAAAGTATAAGTTCAAACAGTATTATTCAATGTTAAAGAAAAAGGGACAACCATATAGGAGGTATAAGTACAGTTACTTAACGTGCAAGCTTCACAAACCAGCAAATAAGAGGTGCTCATCAGTTTATGCTTCAACAAATACTTGACTCAATTTGGATAGCATCTTACATATGAGGACTTAATTAGGAACTTTATGCACAATAAAATCTTCAACCAAGCACACAAATCTTGATTACTATGACATCTTTCAAGATGTTGATCAATTACTTCCTTCCGATGCAATTATAGATATCATGCAACAACTACGAAATCATAAATGATGTCAAACTTATATAAGAGGAACACAAGCGAATGTGAGCACCATTTATACAATCAAGAAGTAACAAGTCACTTTACAGTTGAAATTATGAAATACAGATACCTAAGCGGATCATTGACAAGTTCACTACCTACCTTTTCAAAAAGACCAAGGCAATCCTGGTTGTCTTCAAATTCAACTCTTGTCCAATCAATGCCATCCTGGATATATTCCTGAGAAAGAAAATAGCAGTCAACATATAAGTTTCTGCTCTCATAAAGCTCTCCATTAAATCAATTTGTCAAGGTCAAATTACAAGCACTAAATCAGGAATTTGTTGAGAATTTGGTTCGCACAAGGCAACCACAGTGTCTTTCATCATTGGCTCAGAACCAAATATTTTGTCCTACTTCCTTCACCTCATTATCATAGTTCTCTTAACAGAGAAGCAGAAAAGAATCACAGACATTTCCATGTAATGAACTAACATGATACACAGAAGTGGGACTAAGCTCTGTCTCAACCAATTATACTGATGAAAAGGAAATATGGAAGATTACCTCCTGCTCTAGTTTGAACAAGTGGCGATTGAAGTGTTGCTGCAATCTCTCGTTTGCATAATTAATGCAGAATTGTTCAAAACTATTTCTCTGCAGAAAAAACAAATGTACATTTATAAACGCTTCCAATTTACTGACAGAGTTCCAATAAAAGTTTAGATGAAACATACATCAAAGGATTCAAAACCATAGATATCGAGAATGCTAATAGATCTGCCGGTACGCCGCTTTCCTACTGCAAGTGATTTGTTAATTTGTTCAACCAACCACTCAAACAAACATGCATAGATCGACTTTGCCAAAGCATCTCTCGTATCGACAGCCTGAAAGATGCAAAAACATGTTAAGGATGGCCTAATATCAATCAATTTTCTTGGGCTTTATTTGCATCTGTAACTTATTCAACACCATATGGGACCACCAGGTGGAAACTGAACCAAACTACTTTGAATCTGCTGATGTTTTAATCAGCTAAATACATATCAGATTAATTAACTTTTCATTTCTTACCTGTGATAGTGTTAGCTTTTGGACAATATTGTCATTACCAACACGCATTTTGCGAGTTGATAAAGCAAGCTTAAGTTCCTCCAGGCTACATCCAACCAATTTAGCAACAGTAAACAGACCTGGAGATGAAACTTGCATCTTTTAGAACACAAAACTCAGGCAATTAAAAAAGGACAATGAACTATAAGGGAAATTTAAATAGTCTGAAATATTAGTGTATAGCCCATACAGTACAGCTGAATGATCCAAAAATATGTGTTCGACTCAGAGACTTGCTCCCACTAATAAGGTTCAACATTACCAGAACCAAGCACCAAAGTTCTTTTTCCCATTTGGAGACAAGCACATGACAATTATAAAATTGTTAACTTATAGACTGGAAGGAACTAATAGATGGATTTCATGCACCTACCACATATAAATATTTTAGTATCCCCCAAAGAGAAGGATGAGAACTATCAGACATACAAAGATAGCTCAATATCTTCAAAACACGATGCATGTTTGATGTGATTTGTGAGTAATAGAAACACCACAATTTTGACCACTTGTAAAAAAACATAAAATAGCTATTATATAGATTCTCTCTTTTTCAGTCTATCATCAACAGTATTGCTACCTTCATCTGCCACAGCTTCCACATGATTTTCATTATCAATCACACTAAATGAGATGTTTCCCAGCCACAAGACTGCAGCAAGCATTGCAAATACACTTTGTTGGTCTTCCTCGTTAATATGGACAACATCTAGAGCTTCCTGAAAATAGTGAGTTCCCGTGCATATAAATACACATTCCTAATCATGTTTCTTTAGGAAGAGGTGATCTGTTGAATTAAGAATGAGAACCTACCTTGACCACACGAAATTCTTCGGCATCATTAACTCCAGTAATGGAATAACAATTACTTTGCTGCAAATATTTGTACTCATCTGCACTCTTCAAGTTCAGGATCTCTGTCACATGCAATCAAGGGAACAAAAAATGAAAAATGGTATTGGGTGAACACAATTTGACAATAAAAATAGTTAGATATTTATATAAAGCCAATACACAAAACTTACTATGAACATTTACTTATACATAGTACATACACACGACGTTATAAGCATACATCTACAAGTTGTGCAGGTGTGCTAGGGTGTTTGTGATTGTCATAACTATTTGAATGAACCTATAACAGAGACGTAACAAATTGGTTTGAGGCCAACATGGAATCTAACAATCAAAAATATAAGGATTGGACAATATATGAGTCAACGTTACTACATATAAAACTGCTAGTAAAGATGAGTGGCAATACTAACCTCTAAGAGCAGGTGGAGCTCCAGCACACAGCTGATAAAATATATGATATGACCTTTCTCCCTCAGTGCATTGGACAACTCTAGACTGTTCAATGAAATTCAATCTATTAATGATTTGTATAAAACACTAAACAGATCACAATTAAAGACCACAGGGAGGAATAATTACCTTTTCAAGCAAAACTGTCACATATACAGCGGCCACCGACAAAAGAACAAGTCAGATTAAATATCTGTTTACATATGTATGTAAGCAAATACTACTTGACTGAGGAACTTCCGAACTAGTGAACTTACAAGTTTGAATGTTGGCACCAGATATCTTTCCAGTTTCACTAAAGTGGATTTCAATCAACTTTCCCTGCATTACATGTTCTCAGAGTTACGCTACATCAAGGACCGTTCTTTTTTTTCTGTTGTTCATTCTTTTAGCATTTAAAATTAAAAAGAGCAAAAGAATGAAGGAAAGGGGGCTAATATAGGATGATTAATGGATACAAATATAATTATAAATAAAGGAGACAGCACTATGAGAAAACTGGGAGCTTACAAAGCGACTTGAGTTGTCATTTCTTAATGTTTTCGCATTGCCAAAGGCTTCTAGTATCGGATTAGTTTTCAATATTTCATGTTCTATTCCGCTTCCACCTCCAAGTGCGGCCAAATATTGCATTGCTATCTTTGCAGTTTCAGTTTTTCCTGCTCCACTTTCCCCACTGGACACAAGAACCATATAAAATAGGGTCTCAATGATAATCCCAGAAGAAAATTACACATATAATCTTATCATGCATTAGTTATGGACACAGATATTCCGTGCCATCAGTGTTACCTTACAAAACAGAAAAACATGGAATTGATCAGATTAAGAAGCGTTAACTTTCATATGAGACAGTGATCTGGACAACGGAAGGGTTGCTACATAGATGTTTTGATAAGAAAATTGGTGAATACTTGATTCTTTGGTTATTTAAACTACGATTCACTCATGAAATAATGTGCAATAAACATAAAAATGACGTCCAGAAGTACAATTTCTAATTAAATTGACATAAAAAAATGTGCAAGTCATGTATTACTGACCTTATAATTATCGATTGATTTACCTCATCTGAAAGAGGAAAAAAGGTCAGAATATACAGATTAACAGCTCAAATATATGGTTTGAACTGCTGAAAATTCAAGTACATAAATTGCAAAATAGAAAACCAACCTCGAACCATTTCTCGGATGGCTGTGTCTGTAATGGCATATACATGTGGACTGTCAACAGCTTTACGCTTATACGCTTCAATGTATTCATTCCCATATAAAGACACTTTCTTAAAGGGGTTGATAGCAACCAACACTGGCCCTGCTTTTGTCTGAAATCAACCATTATACCCAATAAGACACTACTTAAAGAGTTAAAGGTGATAACTTCAGAAGGGGAGTTCAAATTTAAACTGAAATCCAAGCTAGAACACATACATAAATCATATCTCGAATGTATCTATACTGAAGATTGTACAGCACTGATGGTTCGTTTAAGTAACTAAGTTGCATGAGATCAACCACACCATCAAGGATATCAGGATTTGCTGGAACCAAATCTTCGGTTTTTACCTTTATAACCTACATGTGAAACAAATTTGAAATCGCTTACAACACCAAACTGTAATCATGCCATCATATGTCCATGCTTATCAAAAGGTCACATACCTTCTCGTTAGGCAGTGAGATAACAGTTTCAGTGACTGAAGATGACAATATTTTCCCCAGTTCCCAATTCCCATTTGGAAGTTGGTACCAAGATTGTAGCTTCTGAAATAAGAACAGCTAACGTGTAAGAAATATTAATATATACTAACGGGCAGTAATTTAAGTAAGCTAAAACAATCATCAGTTTCAGTGAATGGATAACTTGTAATCCTATGGGTTTATCTGCTGCCCAAAGAAGCAGAATAGTTGGTTTCATATCTTTCAATTGCATAATCAAATACCTTCTTCCCAGCATAAGAGGTGGTGTCATCCCACCGACGTTCTGTACGGAATGAAGATATTGAAGGTATAGGTGGAGTCCCAGAATCCAAGTCTTCATCGCCCCTTGACTGCCTGTCTTCAGTGGAGATAGTGTTACCGCCGTATGGTGAATCATCAAATACTTGGTCCATGTCAGTAATGCTATCCTTTAATTCACCATTTTCTGGAATACTGGAGGAGATGATATTACTATTCCTCTCATTATGGTCATCCCCAAACCGATCAGAAGCGGGTGAGCCTGAGAACCTAAAATCACCAGGCAATGATTTGATTGACTGGAAGGACGGTGTGGCCCTGGATTCCTGCGACATTTCCCCGGAAAGAGCTTGTGCAACCTATATGATCGGAAATCAAATAAAAATTGAGAGATCAACACTGGAAAGGTTCAAATAAAAGGCATATCAAACTTTTGAAAAGGCCCCACGGTTGAATTATCCCACATAAGTAAATGGAGGGGACCATAATTTGAAGACACAGACTCTAGTGCTCTTCACTAATCAGTCACCCACCATTGACATGTTCAGCACTTGAACACCAACCGATACTCAGAATAATACACCTCCAAAATATCTCAAGAAAATTAATAATAACAATATATCGAGTGCAATCCAATCTCTGAGACCAAACACAGATTAAATTCAGAAATGCCCTTTTGATAGTAACAGATCTTTCTCTTTATTGCATATTCATTGCTTTCTGAGAATCTAAACAAACGAATTACAAGAGAGATAACACTTGCAACTAAATTTTATTCTTAACCTTAACATACCGAACTCAGATTTTCACCTTTGTGTTCCTCGTACCAGAAAACCAAACCACAAGTGAAATGGATCCACTTACCCGAAAGAGAATGTGGAATTTTGCTGCAAGGAATCGTCAAAGGTGAGGTCAGAGCTGAGAGAGAACAGTGTTGTTGAAAAGGTCAGGGTGCTTTTTTGACCACAGAAGTAGAGAGAGAAACGGGAAGAAGATGAGATGCAGATGAAGATGAAGATGGAGGAAACCCTAACAATCGTGTGAACTGGTACGAGCTCGAATTCCGAGAAAGTGAGAAGGAAGAAGAAGAAGAAGCTGTGGGTTGCTTTTTTGGCTCTCTTCTTTTCTCTGTGTCACCCACATGAATCCATCATACGAACAAAAGAAAATAAATCCAAATTTGAAATGGTTTATTTATTTCCGTTTTTATGGTATTTAAATTTCGGGGCTTTTGGCACCAACCCAAATTTAAAAACCAAGATTTTCAACGGTTTTTGAAATTCAATGTGAACTGACGCTGTTGGCCCTGTCGTCTGCCACAAATGGCAATGCAATCCAACATGTACATTCGGTGTTTCATTTTTTTGGTCGTGATTACAATTCCACTTCTGTGGATGACATCCATCATCCATTTTGAGGACAGTAATTACGGATATTCCGGTTATTATTTTACAATTACACTGCCTTCAACTTCTTTTTTTGAGAATGCATCTCTTAAACTTTTTGGTTCAAGAAATCAGGTTTTCATCCTCAATGAGTCAATCATATATACGGTCAAAAATTAAAAGAAGTATAATAATATATGAATTTGGTTAAGAAAACGATTATAACTTGTCAAAACCGAATGTCAACATTCATAATAATAAACTCATAAGAATAAGTGGAAGGGTTTAAAAGAACCGTCATATACTTTTACCTCTCCCGTATTAAACAAAGTGTGAAATCTGACAAATGTAGTATGAATTTGTTAAAAACGATCTAAAAACTTAAAGAGGAAACAACAACCAAGATGAGCTACCAGTATAGAAGCGTGAATGGGTCATATGTGTAGCATTAAAAAAAACGAGAATAAGACTAGATGGTTAGTCAAATATTTGGTTACACGTACTAAACAGTAAGTGTTGTCATGAACTCATGATGAAGGCCAACATATATAGGTACAAAAACAGCATTGAGAAGTAGTGAAAATATGACTTGTGTGACATTATATACTGCTTAAATGAGTCTTTTTTTCATGTTATAAGTAAAAATGGCCACTTATAAATTCACAATGGGTACGAGATGAACTAGTGACAAGTGAGACGTAGGTGCACTAACCAGTTATTTCCAATTGGGAGAGGAGGGGCAAAGTGGTTAATGGAACAAATGAAAGGGGTTGTTAAGTAATTGGGTGTAGGTATATTTCATCAAAGAAATGAAGTATTAATTATTGTTAATTAGATGCAGGCAATGAAATAGGAAAATAGAGATTTGTGGATTAAAGGTGTCATGAAGAAGGGAGAATGGGAAACGTAAAATGGAGAGGAAATGCGAAGGAGATGGAGCATGTGATTGGGGCAGGGCAACACGTACCAAAAGGAAAAAGGTGGCATGTATGTGTAATGTGTTAGCTAGCTGCGCGCATAAGGTCTCTGTCTGATCGATGCGCTTGTGCTGTCCCCCTCGCTCGCTCGCTCTTACAAGCCTTTCTCTCGAATCAACTATATATTTATGCATCATCAAATTACTTGATCGATTTGGATGGATCGCAGGAGAAAATCGATACGATCATACATACACTACCGCGCGCTGCTGGATATATAGTGTTGTAACAAATATAAGAAAGAACACAGATTTACGTGGTTCACTAACGATGTGTTAGCTACGTCCACGGGCAGAAGAAGAACAGTTTTATTATCTTGAGGAAATACAGAACTGCGCGCAGAATACAATTAAGGTTTGACGTTTATATACTAAACTCTAAGCCCGATATACTAAGCCCAACAGGAAACCATAGCCCAGCATAACAAGGATTCCTGGGCCTCGGGGATGGCTGATTCAAGGCATATATTAACAAATCTCCACCTTGACTTGAATCCTCTCACAAATAACAGATGTACCAGATGCACCACAGTAATGCCAGATGTACCAGATGCACCACAGTAATGCCAGATGTACTAGATGCACCACATTAATGTCAAATGTACCAGATGCACCACAGTAATGCCAGATGTACCAGATGCATCGTAGTAATGCCAGATGTACCAGATGCACCACATTAATGACAGATGTACCAGATGCACCACAGTAATGCCAGATATACCAGATGACTCTTCTGCCTCAGATGTTGCCCCCAAAGGGCAACTAACAGCTTGTAACATTTAGCAAGTCCAAACAATGTTGGAACTTGCTGTGCGGAACCGGCTTGGTGAAGATATCAGCGGGATTATCAGCAGTACCCACTTTCTTCACCTTAATTCTGCTCTCATTTCTCAGAAAATGATACCTGACATCAATGTGCTTAGTCCTCTCATGATGAACCTAATCCTTTGCTAAACATATTGCACTCAAACTGTCACAATATACTATAGCCTGATCATGATGCAAACCAAGACTATTGACCAGTCCCTTCAACCATATTCCTTCCTTGGCAGCTGCTGTCAAAGCCATGTATTCTGCTTCAGTAGTAGACAAAGTCACTGTAGGCTGCAAAGTAGCTTTCCAACTAACAACAGAACCACCAAGAGTAAAGACATAACCAGTCATAGATCTCCTAGTGTCAACATCTCCAGCATAATCGCTATCTGAATAGCCTGTTACTAAACACTTTGTATCACCTCCATAAATGAGGCTACATCAGGAGTCCGTATGATTGTTTTGTCTATTACAACAAGGTAACAAATGGTTCTCTCATTTATCTAGTCCTGTATGTAGATGATATGTTGATAGCTGCAGAAAACAAGTCAGATATTCAGAAGTTGAAGGGTCTCCTCAGTGCAGAGTTTGAGATGCAAAATGGTGTAGCAGAACGTATGAATCAAACACTTCTGGAGAGAGCTAGGTGCATGCTCTCTAATGCTGGATTAGAAAGAAGGTTCTGGGTAGAAGCGGTGAGTACTGCATGTTATCTGATAAATCGTGGACCTCACACAGGTATACATCTCAAAACTCCTTATGAGATGTGGTCTGGTAAGTCTGCTGATTACTCCAATCTGAGGGTTTTTGGGTGTACTGCTTATTATCATGTAAGTGAGGGTAAGTTAGAACCAAGAGCTAAAAAGGGAGTGTTTGTAGGCTATGGGGATGGGGTTAAAGGTTACAGAATCTGGTCTCCATCTGAAAAGAGGGTTATACTTAGTAGAAACGTAGTATTTGACTAAATTCTATGTTTAACCCTACTGTGAAGTCTATTGTTGTATCAGGAAATTGTAGTGTTGAGAGACAGGTGGAGCAACAAGTCGCTGAAGATGAGAGTGCATCACAAGTTCACAACAAGATCAACACTTACATTCAGAAACAGAGCCAATGGTAGTTAAACAACATAGTTTGGCTCATGAGCGACCTAGAAGAAGCAGCATGGGAAAGCATCAGATACTGCTGTTGTAGCAGAAGTTGACACCAATTCTGAAGAAGATTTGGCCTTGGTTGCAGATGCACACACACATCACAGGGATGTGTGGATTCTGGATACCGGGGCGTCTTATCATATATGTCCACGCAGAGAGTGGTTTTCAACCTATGAGCAGATAGATGGAGGCAATATTTCTATGGCTGACAGTTCTGCATGCAAGGTGGTTGGAATAGGCTCAATCAAAATACGGACACATGATGGTAAATTTTGTACATTGAATGATGTTAGGCATGCTCCACGCATGACGAAGAATCTGATTTCTTTGGGTCTACTAGACAGCAAAGGGTTCAGGTACAAAGGCTCATGTGGAGTTCTAAATGTCTACAAGGGTTCCAATGTGGTTCTGAAAGGTGTCAAGCGGGGTACGTTGTATTTTCTGCAAGGTTCTACGCTGTCAGGTTCCGCTGCTGTTGCATCATCGGAGGTTCACAAGGATGATATGACCAAGCTATGGCACATGAGGCTCGGTCATATGAGTGAAAGAGGGATGCAAATTCTGTCACAGCATGATCTTCTTAGTGGCCACAAGGCCAAGGATCTTGGTTTCTGTGAACATTGTATCTTTGGGAAGCTACATCGCAGAAAATTTCCTAAAGCAATTGATAGAACTAAAGGCACGCTTGATTATATCCATTCTGATTGTTGGGGTCATTCTCGTGTTGATTCTTTGGGAGGTCACAGATATTTTGTGTCTATGATTGATGACTACTCAAGAATGACTTGGGTGTTCGTGATGAAGCATAAAAATGACGCTTTCAAGAACTTCAAGCAGTGAAGGGCATTAGTGGAAAATCAAACAGGGAAGAAGATCAAGAGGCTGCGAACTGATAATAGTCTAGAATTCTGTTCTGCTGAATTTGATGAGTTGTGCAAGACTGAAGGTATTGCAAGGCATCATACAGTCCGGAATACACAACAACATATAGTTAATGCATGATCGATAAGTAAGGGCTAGCTGGGAAATGTACGTTAGTATATACAGGCAGACTGGTTGTTAATTTGGCCGATTACTTGATCGACTTGGACGTACGTAGATATATAGGTCGTCTTCTCGCTCTCGCTCTCAGCCCCCTTTGTTTGAATTCTTATAGCTAGCTAGCGTGACCTAGCCTGCACACACATACATACATACATATACATGTATAATTGTATGCATGGTTTGAACCTAGATGGAGGGGGTGATTATATATTTATACAATAATGATCAGAATCAGGAATATATATATATATATATATATATATATATATATAAGCTGCAGATCGATGGAGAACATACGTAACAGCGTACCAACAGTACGAATGAGCTACATATATATGCTCTACGTGGGGTGGCAGATTCTTGTATATAGCAAGTCTAGATTCTTTTTGGCATATATGCACAGATCGATCGAGAGTGGATGAATATTGCTAGTTAATTTACATCTCATCGATCGGTAAAAGACAAATCAAGTTCATGCATGGAATGGAACTTCAAGGTTTGCCTGGCCTAGCCTGCCACACATCACTCGATCATATATATGCCTACAACTGACATATATATAGCAACCAACGTACGAACCTGGCCTTCTTAATTACATATATATCATCATCGGTCTCTCTAATCTCTGTCTCTTTAGGTTGGCTCTATCTAAGCCTGCCATGTTCTCTCTCTCTCTCTCTCTCTCTCTCATTTCGTTAATGATGAAGCTAGCTAGGTCGTTGTATCAATATTCATAATTCATAAATGGGTTTCAGATTAATTCTGTGTAATATCACATAAAATCGGGCAGCCGGGTTGGACCAAACCTTTGTACTACTAGTGTAAATACATGCTAGCTAGCTAGCTAGCTGCATGCTCCGAATTAATTCGTATTATTCAACCATTAGTACTAAGTAGTCGATCGAGAGTGGGTGACCGATTTAAAAGATGGATCAAGACTCCTCTATGGTTATGCTTGTAGGAACGTGTATATAAATATGGACGATCATCAGAGCTGCTTTGGTAGATATTATTCTTCGTGATCCATCTTCTTCAAACGTACTGCTATATATGGCTTCATGCATGTATCGCAGTATCATCAATGTCATATACATTTGAATACGATCAGTGACGACGGTGATGGACATGACAGTGACGACGGTGATGGACATGACAGTGACGACGGTGATGGACATGACAGTGACGGGAAATAATCAAGAAACGTAGTGAAGAAAAAGAAAGAAGCATGCGATCGAGTTTGATAGAGACGGATGGAGCGCTGAAACCAAGCTATATCAAACCAAATCCCGTTGGAGGAGGACCTAGCCGGTTTGCCTGCCTTCAATTATTGAAGCTAGCTCGATCAAGAAGCAACTAGCTAGTGCATG
This sequence comes from Fragaria x ananassa, assembly GCA_034370585.1. NCBI lineage: Eukaryota > Viridiplantae > Streptophyta > Magnoliopsida > Rosales > Rosaceae > Fragaria > Fragaria x ananassa. The sequence continues at coordinate 28,805,645 of CP139761.1, read as the reverse complement.
CATTACATATAGTAAGCTGTATATGCTCTATCTAGCTTGCTCCTTTTTACATATGGGGGCCGGGGATCGGAAAAGAAAAGCGAGCTAGCTAGAGGTCGACATCCGCCTTCAAATGTAATACTGCATCGTTCCCATAACTTCATGCTTAATTTGCACTTTGGCAGTGTGGTATATATAGCTATTAGCTAACCATACATGAGAGAGAGAGAGAGAGAGAGGACTCATCAAGAAGCTAATGAAGAATTGATGAGGACACTCAAGATCATCAGACGAGTTGTTCGAATTCGCTAGCTATTATATACGTAAAATGACAGACAGGATTCGCTTCTGACAGACTCGTCAAAGCCATGCATTCAGCAGCCTAATTAAGCAGTAAAACTTAATCTAAATCGGGCCATAATTATCTTATAATATTATACAATCAATCTTCACGAGCAATCGCCATAGAGCTCCTTCTCAAGTCTCGATCGATCAGTCTTGCAACAACCACAAACACAAAGGGCCAACAGGAAGATTCCATGCACATAATCCTGCCAGCCTGCCTAATCATTACTAGTAATAATACCCGGAATGTTCTAGCTAGCTACTATTATTGCATTTGACAAGTCGTTTCGATTGAGTGGTACATGTTCGTATTCGTGCATAAGTATGCATGAATAGTTGAATAATGGAAGAGATGGAATTGCAGGGTCACTCGATCGGCTATATTGGGACAAGGAGGCACATTGATCTGCTCTCTAGCTAAACAACAGCGCGCGCGTTGCGTAATCTAGGGGCCTGGTAGCTAGAAGCTCATAAAACATCAACGTGCCAAGACTAGGAGAAGGGCCAATTTACATTGTTCATATGAACGTGTCTCTACTCTACCACGCCAACTACCAGGCCATACTGTGACGAGTAAGATCAAGTTCGGTTCTCTTGTTACAATGCATGGATTGAACAAAACGGAAAACATGCCATGAGGAATCTCAACAATGCGCATATGAAGTACTACAAATATTTGCATACCATGAAGGGTGCTTTGATCCTTTTGTTAAGCAGTAGAAAGCAGTACCAGTCCACTTTCGCATTCATGTTCATGATGCAGCTTAATTAGTCAATGCTCAATAGCAATGGTAAAGTCTCAAATACAAGGTAAAATCCAAACAATTGGTCCAAAACCTAAACTATTAAATTACTTGTTTTAAAGACCACGCATTCTCGGTTACAACAAGCTAATCATGCTATGTAATAACAGTAAGATAAATAAACAAGGACACTGTCTATGATGTTGCATAGACGGTTAAGGTAACAGCGAAGAAGCAGTCATGAAATAACAATGCAGATAATCCAATTCACCATCATGTGAACGATGCAGATACTTTTAGTTCAGCATCATGTGATCAAAACCTCCCCCAGCTTGTAGCGAAGGAATCCGGCTCCCTCCAACATTTTGGAGCAACAATTGCAGCCACTTCCTTGTAGTTGCATCTTCCTGAAGAAGTTTATGACTGTCAGGATTATTATCATAATCATTTTAAAATAGAAACGAAGATTGAATAAAATAACTACTTACAACAAGGAAAGTACTAAAAGTAGCATCTCTTAACATATCCGGAAGGCAACTTCTTAAAGCATCACAAGCTCTGCACAGCAAAAGAACAAAGAACAAGTTTGTTACAGCACCAAGAGAAGATTTAGAAGGCAGAGGAAAAGAAGAGTCGGCACCTTGGGTTTTCAGACAATCGAAGATAACATCGAATTATATGTTTCAGTAGGCGTGATGATGGTTGCTCAGCAAGTGCTGCAACCATGTTCCCTAACACCCGACCAACTGCAAAAAACCGCTCTGCTGTTGTACAAATATAATCCAAGCCCATATCATCCAACAAAATCTTTTGAACGATAAACGTGGCAACCTGCCATAACAAGACCATTCGTCAGACAAGTACTTCTAAACAAGCCCCATGTAAATTGGCAAAGAAAAGAAAAAAACAAGCCCCATGTAAGAGGAAAGGGGCCTAATATAAATAATCAGGACTTTAATCAGGGCACTCAACTGTTTTCGAGAGTTCACTCCCCATTTCCATGGTACGAAGGCACAGTGGAATTATTTCTGTTGACAGAAGGAAACTAATAACTTCTGTATCATCAACCTGACAAAAAAAAAGAACGAATACAGATAAAGAAAAGAAACATGTAATGGAGTTGTAAGAAGGTTCTGAACAAAAACTAAGTTATCCATTATCTGCGTCTCTGCATGCCCCCATGCTTGGGGAGGGACAAAGGACAATGGCATCTCTTGTCTTAATTAAAAATTAACCAGAAGATTAGAGAAGTAATAGTTACATGTATTTTCAAAAGACTTAAGCAGTCAGCCTATGCAATATCAATTCCCAAAACTGGGTGAAAGTTTGATCTAAGGAAATGATCAAGAAGTTATCCAAGATAAAAGTACCTTGACTAAGGCACCGATGACACCTAAACTTGTAAGCCTCAAGTACTCAAATGGTCTTGACTTGCTCGTTGTATTGAGGAAAGGATACAAATATAAAGGTATATGAGCTGCAATGGACATAACATTGAATAGGAATATGTTAGAGTTGAATAAATTAACACGTGTACAAGCATCTGCATCAACAAGAAAAAGGAGACAGAATATTTTTTTTTCACTAAAGAAGCAAAAAAACATATGACTGCTTATCATAAAAAAGGGGAGACTGTATACACTAACGTAAAAGGGATATATTTAATAACCACTTAAAGATTGGGAGTCATTCAGTGATGAAGTACCAACATACTATGTGCAGATATTCCCTAATATGTGCATCATGGTTGCTTTGTAAGAAAATAATTCAAAATGTTCAGCATGTAGATGCTTATTTGGTAGATGAAAATTTAATGAAGAAAAATTTCAAAAGAGTAAGGGAATAACCCACTCTTTAATCACACAAAATGTAAATGTCATAGGGAAATAACAGTCCGTTTATCATAAATATTCAACCACATCATAATACAACTTGAAAAAGATCAAAGGCCAACTTACCATTGAGGAACAGCATCCTTGTATCTGGATGGGAAGCCACGCACTGGTAGCAAAGATTTGACAAGAGCATTGTTAGTCACACAAACTCATGAACAGTAAAGGACAAAAAGCAAAACTGATCTTTAAAGTCTATGACTGCCCAAAGGCCGTTGCCTGGAAAATAACGCTACTAACAGATCATCTATCTAAACTCCAAAAGATCATAACGACTGTTTGTCCAAGTCCAATTAGCATTTATGTGGTATGTAGACTTCCTAAATTGCATTAATTTGCTCAAGTAGAAAGCCAATAATTAAATCCATTTTTAAAGGGGAAAAAATGAAGAAGCTCATTTATGTGATTATAGTTGTGAGTCAGAATGGGTATCTCATCTCAATCAATATAAGCAAGTCCGAAGTAACAATTATAATATAACAGAAAGTAGGAACATGAAAGTAAGGAAAGAATGTGACCTGAAGAAGAGCAAGAGCATTGCAAACTCGATTTGATTGTGCCGGAGTCAGATTTGGTGGAGATAGAACAGGGTATATTGAAACTATCTCCTGCAAGTATAAATGCAATCCACATGAAGGAACTGCATAGTAAGCATCTATATTCTAAAAGTCTAAAACCCAAGCTAATACATACAGAGCACAGAAGTATGTGCACAGATAGCAAATCAACACAATCAATTTTTCTCAATACGCCTCTACAAGAAACTGCCCCTTCCATTTCAAACACACTTTCAACGGACAATTTAACCATAAAAAGCTTCCCCAGTGATCCCAGTGGTATATCTCAGCTATTTCTATAAACTAAATAACTACGCAAAAGAAGCAGCATCATTAATACAATTACATTTTGCTAAAAGTATTCCTGAGGTAATTGTAAGGAGAGACCTTGTTAGAGGTTTATATGGGCTATAGCCAAGACCAAATTCTTTTAAAGACATTTTCTTAATCTATTTTCAGCTTGCATGCAAACTATTTGCCAGCCAATTCCCTGAGTCCTAGGCTATGCCATACTGAAACTCTGGCTCTGTCCTTGAGTGAATGATCTGGGGTTCTGTCTATGTTCAGACCAATGGAACCATGTGAAATTTCAACATGGGACATTTGCACTCAAGGGATATGAAGCTATACTAAGATTCCAATTTTGTAAATAGCGAGACAAAAAAGATTATAACTATACTAGTATACCAATTTAATAACATACCTGTAACAGTGCAGCAATAGTACCAAAAGAATCCCACAATAAAGGAGCCAAATCTTGAAAAAAATCTCTCTTCTAAAAAGTAAAAACAGAAAGAAACACAAGTTACCTGTATGAGTGCAGCAATAGTACCAAAAGATTTCCACACGAAAGGAGCCAAATCTTGAAATAACTCCTTGTTCTAAAAAAAAAAAAAAAACCAAAGACACATAGTTTATATAGCAGCACACCTATGTAGCATATATTAATTGCATTATGAGTTTATGACCTAATGGGAAAAACATGAGTACAAATAGAAAGAGGGCTATGACATGCAATCCTTGTAGAATAATTGACTGCAATCACATGCAGATTCCTTTACCGTATTTTTTTTTTCAAGAGGCTGCTCCAGGTAGTTTACAATACCTTATGTAATGAATAAAAAACGGCTATATTTTCCACCCAATTTTCTACTGTAGATGCCAGGGGAACCTTATACCATTTTGAAGGGATGCCCAATATACGTTAACTGATTCACCGATTTATAATCTTGTTGTTTTCGGATGACACAGATATTTTGTGAACTAAAATCACCCTATAATTATACAATGACTCACACAACACATATAAAGAATACAAAGGATTAATCCTTTTTTCCAAATAACAATAGTGAATCATTTAATTTGTGTAAAAATACTCAAAAACAGAGCAGTAACTTGGCGTCGGGTCTGAATCATGTCATCATTTTGTGTCAGACATTGCCACTCTTACTTTTGGTAGTTATCTCTATAAACAAACATTGAACAAAGAAAGCATTAACATTAATAAAGATCAACAAAATACTAAACAGACTTGGCACTTCACTGTTGATATAGTAAGTGATAGAACCAAAGCTTTCAACTAGTTTACCTTAGAGAGTTCAAGAAGCGCATTTTCTCTAAGATCTGGATTACTTAGGTCAAGCACCAAGTGCTCCGCTGATGCCATTTTCCAATCCTTGTTTGCTTGAGCTCCAGCGATGCTTGGTCCCGATACGCTTGGACCTCCATATGGCACATTAATTGAAAGAGACTGGGATCGATTTGCCATTAATTGCAAGATATTCCCGCTTCACTTTTTCACACTACACAAGTCAGGTATCAAGATTTCAGATATAAAAGTATAATCGGAAGTAATAGGTTAAAACAGAAACATTACATAAACGTAAACGCAAACGGCAAACCAAATATTTACTTAAGGTACCAATTACAAAAAGAACCACCAAGTATGAACTACAGTCACTTATGGATTGTTATGGAACAGAAAGTAACATAAATTCGGTTTGTTTGGCAATCTAGAAAACCAAACCAGCTGTGAATCTGAGTAACTGGTGGAAACTCTTCAGTTTTGGCACACTTGCAAAAACAAGAGCAAGTTTTTAATTTCACAATCTAGCAAGATTAGAAATTTCTGCTCACACAGAAAGACGGAAACAATCTTTTGAGTGGTTGAATACAACTGACAGGATTGAAATTTCAGAATTGGCTGACAATCTGGGTTTGTCGATCACCCCGTTATAGCAAACAAAAGAATGACCAGGAACGCTTAGTTGGTGCTGTCTTGTCTTATAAAAACAAGAGAGCACGACTAAGGGACCGAACCAACAAGCATCAAAACCACCCGGTACTACAAATTGAGCATCACCAGCTTGAAAATCGCAATGGGTAGTTTGTGAAAAACAAGTACGTAAATGCATACGAGGATAAGAAGAAGTAGACATAGAATTAAAGTAGAAGGAAACTCAACTCACCTGCTAACAAAGCAAGGATGGATGGAAGCCTTTGGCGGAGACGTTGCTGATCTCTCTCTCTCTCTCTCTCCCTTTCTGGCTTTATGTTTCGTTTCTCTTTGTCGGGTTCCGGGTCGGGTCTGGGAGTCGGCCCATACTGAAGTCTCCTTTTTTATCCTATCCTAATTTCACCATTTTTATTAAGGAAATACGGTTATTTTCATCCATTTACTGCGTCTGTTTGCTAAGAATTGGAAGTAGAGATGCTCACAAAATTACATAATAACAGAACTAGGTGATTCTCTTGGTTGGATAGTCCAACAGTAATCCAAAGCATAAGCTTCAAGAAACCATGCACAGCAAAAGACTTGTTCGTGATGACCTGAATTCAAGGCAAACAGAAACCCGTTTAATTGCTGTGTGAAACAATACAGAAAGATTTGTTCTTGTGGAAGAGCCTTGCCAATATTGATTCATCCCACCATTATACATTATGCGAACAAATTGGTATATTGATTGTCTCATAACCCTTTCAGTTTCAGCAACTATAAACTACAACAACAAACTCGCCTTAACACCTTTAACCTGTCAAGTGATATGCAAGTGACGACTGAGCCGCAGACAAAAAGAGGCTACCAATAGCAATTCAACTGTGCTCACAGCAATGCTTCGATCTTCACTTCACAAAAGGCACCCCAGAAGGAACCCGCCTCCCATATTCCTCGTACCGTGACCCAAAAAACTGTCTCAAGTAGAACTCTTCATATGGAATTCTTTGGTCAAAAAAACGCCAAACTACTAGTGCAAATGCTATTGTTGATACGGGATTACAAAGCATTATCTGAGTGCCCACTGACCAGATGAAGAAACCACAGTAACCAGGATGTCGAACAACTCTATAAATTCCATCCGTAACCAATTGGTGATGCTCTGAGGAACGAGTCCTTATGAGATGAGTGAATGACCGACCAGCTGTGATTATTGCCATCTTCCTAATGATTTCCCCTACTATAACCATTGCAAGGCCTGAATTGCTGACCCACCAGTACTCTTTCATGCCAGGGAACAAAATGATTTCAATAAAGTACTCCAGCAAGGAAAAGATCATTGCAACAAGGTAGTTTTTGCTGATCAGAAGAGATTTAAGAGTAACATTTTTCTTCCCGTGAATGCTGGCTGCCAGAATATATTCTGAAACATGAAAAAAGATCATGGCCGCAAACATCTGAGACAACTGTCGGCAAGCTGTGTAAGTGAAGACTTGCTCCATCCTTGTTACAATAGGGTGAATCAAGTTTTGGCTCTGCTGCACGCAAGTGAGACCTAAGAGCAATCAATGGCCTCAGTGAAGTACTAGCAATCTCTATGTTCCGCAAGCAGCAATGTAGAAATAAAGAAAGTGTCTGGGATTTCAATGCAGACCTGCAAATGATGAAACGCTATATGAGATTAAAACCGAAAGTAGTCTCTCAACATCAACGGAGATATGCTTGAAGAATGACATCCTGCACAGGATTAAACTAAGAACTTTAAGGATGCTGCTATGCAAAAGCTGTTTCATTGCATTAACAAAAAGACCATAAGTGAAAATGCAGGCGGAATGCTTTCTTGGGAAACAATTGAATTTCATAACCTTGTTGTGAATGCATATGAGCACGCCGCAACAGGGAATCGATATATGATGTAACGTTTAAAGTTAATAGCTAGAAGCTTATTTTGGTTGTTTTCTGTTTTGAGTAGAATCTTAAAACACCAAGTTACTGAAATAATACCAAGCTCAGCAGATATGATGATTTCTAGTTTCAATTACATCAAAGACCCAGAACCTCATATTCAATTTCGAAACAAGTTTGAATTCATACGCGTTCTAAACGATTGGGTATTTAGCTCGAATCTCTTGCGCAAGTTTAAAAGAAATATAATCTTGTGGTGTGAAATATGCAACCAAATAGAGGATTGATTGTGGGTTCCAATTCAACTTATTAAAGAAAAAGACGAATGGAATCGGAAGCTCACCTGATTAATGACCGGCCGGAGCAATACGAAGCTGAGCTGCTGCTGCTGCTGCTTTGTGTTTGACCGGTGACCACTCCCACCAAATATAACACTCTTTCTGCGACGCTCTTTTATGTATGTGTCCTTGTTAATTATTTCTTCTTGAGGAATTAGGGTTCTTTTTAAAGTTTATTTTTAATTACTACAAAAATGGTATTGCAATTTTTTTTTTTCTTTAAGAGGAGAATATTGAAAAGATGGCAAAAAGGGAGGACCAGAGTGTTTGCTTTAACAAATCACTAGCGACCACTTCTTTTCCATAGAAAACAGATTCATTGCTCAACTAATGTTTTATATAGCTACCTTTGTACAACACTAATAGAACTTCCAAAAATACATCATTACATCTAGAATTCTTACTGTTGACCCTAAAATCACAGTATTTGTGACACTCTATGCAGATCATCATCAGGGCAACTCAGCACAACAGCACCACATACACATCATTACATCTAGAATTCAAAATCACAGTATTTTGAATGCTACTCAAAATCTAGCTCAAACGCCGGTGGACTCCCCAAAAACTAGCACAAACTCAGTAGGGGAGTCTCTTGATAATAGTTAGCCGCACTACCTTTGTAATCTTAAAGCATTTTAAGCAACAGGGATATTAGGTTCTCCTAAATTCACAATCGCCTCAGCACGGGCCATGCGCACCATTGCCGCATTCCAAGACACAAGATGGTTCATAAATGTATCCACATACTTTCCTCTGTCATTCTGTTAACAACAAGATACCCATGGATTATTCGTAAATTGAGGTTCTGGAAAAGTGAAGCTTATAGTAAACGTATACCTTGTAATCCAGATAATAAGCATGCTGCAAGAAACCAAGATATTATCAGCAAACGGAAGAAAAGTTCATCTTCATTTCCAGAAAGGGAGAAGAAGAGAAGGATAGAAGCAAATATAGAAGAGAAGAGAGAGGTCATTAACACACCTCCCACATATCCAAACAGAATATCGGCTGCACAAGAGATGACAATCAATGCAACTTCTAAAATAATAGAAAAGGTAATAAATTGTATTTAGAAACATTGGCTTTACTTACTATGTCATCCCAGACAATTGGGCAAATGGCATTTGAAGTTCTAACTATCTTGAGTTGTCTCTCTTCTCTCTTTACTGGAAAAAATGAAACCAAGAAAAATACTAAGTAACGACAGGAGTGTATTCCCATAACAAGACCATACGTTAGCAGGTTTGTACAAACACTTGGTAACAATAACACACTTGTTCACAATCTTCTGGAACAATGTCAAGCACGAGTGCTTAATAGTAGTCATGACTACCTGATAGTGATAACTTTTTCATAATTGGATATTCAAGATCTATGACATGGATATATGATGTAGTTTCTTGCACTTCTATACTAGAAGAATGATATAGATTATTGCTTCTCATTATCCTTCAACATAGAGACAGCTAACTATTTTCATTGCTTAAGAATTTCCAAGCACATTGACGAAGATGCAGAAATTGAATTAAAACAGGACTTACAAACAAGCCAAACCCAGCCTGAGCCAAACAGAGTTAGTGCTGCCTCTATAAACTTCTCTCTGAAACTTGCATAGGAACCAAAATCCTTTTCAATCTGCTCAAGTACACCTAGTTTGGGCACGTCCCCTCCTCCAGGTTGCATGGAATCCCAAAAGAAGTCATGATTCCAGACCTGCAAGGAGAAAGTCTAAGAATCTCATTTCATAAGCCCCAACTCAGATGGAAACTACAAATAAAGAGAAGTTTGCCTTGTTGTCTCATATCAACTATGAACTACCAAGCAAATGCAAAAGGTCTCAAATCCCTTTCCACAACATGTCTTTTGGTTGGAACTTAAATGATGTGCCCAAAAGCAAGGATTGAAGTCTGAGATTTCCAATATGACCAGTATGAAACACCATGAAAAAATTGAAGAAGTTAAATCCAGAATCTAGCGTGCTTGATTTACAGTCCTGATTGGTGGTAGATTTTTCTTGATCGACCTCTTACCCACCTCCACCCTTGCTCTACTTATACCTCTATCATTTTTGCCATTCCAAGTAAAGCATGCTATACCCGGAAGATACTATATTTGATTCTAAAATGTTCCTCTAAATGTATAAAAACACACAGCTGAATGTTTCCTATCATTGACAAGTAATTTATAGCTGACAATCTAAGTTGATACCTGGGCAGCGTTGTTAAACTCAGGTAAGGGATTCCCATTATTATATGTTGCTTTGACAAGTTCATCAAAAGTGTAGCCATACAGTATGTCGCTCTTCTCTAGCTGTTTGTTCAAACCTTCAACGTAGTTACGATGATGGCCTCCCCAATGGACCTCCAATGTCCTCTGGCTCATATACGGCTCCAAAGCATCCTAAAGTAGAAGTGGCAGATCATTCAAGGTATATATAATAACATAAAAATTTACAAATTTATTTTGTACTTACAAGTTTATAAGGTGGTTCCTTCAAGCCATAGTAGGCAACAACTTTAGAAGCTCGTTGTGACCCATCATCCCTTCTTTTCTGCTGCTTACACTGATGAATAAATGGAATCAACAGACACATTATATGACCAAAATAACGTAAAAGAAATCTACAATGGAGCATGGCAATTGAACCAGTAGTCCTGAACTAGTTCATCACATTCAATAGAAGTTCAATAAACCAATGAACTGAATTCAGTAAGTCCCTCAACTTCATAGAGTTTCAACAATACATAAGTCAACATGTACATTAGCTGCTTCATTCTAGTGACCAATAATAGGAGTATGTATAAACTCTGATCTCGAAATGTAATATTATTGCATTGAAATCAACAAGGGGAAACCCCAGAACTTTCATCAACATTTTGGACAAGAAAAAGTGTTTGAATTCTTCATGAGAAACCTGCCCACAGTGATAATATCCTTAGAAAGTGGCAATAGATGTTCCAGAACAAAAATGTTTACTAGATAGTCGCAATCAAGCCATAAGGTTACAAAAACACAATTGTAAAATAAAAACAATGAAAAGGAGATGGATAAGGTAATCGAAATGATTCAGTAAATGCATATAGCAGAAGCAAACCATGCAAAAAATTAAGAAGAATACAAAGCGTGAGGTACCTGATGAGATAGCTTGGGAGTCTTAAAACAGTGAGAAGAGTGAATCAACAAAAGATGAGAGCTTGGAAGAGAAGAAGCGGATATCATTGCTCTCAGTTGGTCTGTGAATCGTTGTAATCAAAAGTTGAGTACTTAACTGAACAACCGAAGAGAACAAGTTATGCCCACTGTCTAGTTGAGATACAATGTTCAAAGAAAGTAGGCAACTTTAAGGAAACCCAACACAACTATGGACCTCGACGGAGAGACATTACCTTGGTGTGGTCAGATTTTTAGATATCCGATTGCGGCTTCTTTCGGGTAAGGTATTAGTCCAAAAATCCCTCTCCTTTTTGGACGGACTTGAAGCAAACAGCAGCAGTAAAGCTTTTAATTTATGAGTAATTTATGGTTTTATTTTAATCTGTATAATGTTTACGGTTTAAAGTCAATTTTTAGTTCTTATAGTTTTATTTTAACATAAATAGTTCTTAAAGTCATGATTTTTCATTGAAATAGTCATTTCGTCAATTTTTTTCAGTTTAGCAGCCACGTCAGCAATTTAACGGTCACTTCGACAATTTAACTGAAATAATTAACGGAATGACTACTTTGTTGAAAAATTGTGACTACCATAAGTCGATTTCAAACCATACAAACTAAACAAATTTTAATTCTAAATTTATCCTCCTCAGTAAAATGATAAAAAAATGTCTTTCCTACCCTCGAGTTTCGCGGCCAAGCGCGGTAAAAAGGATGTGTTAAATAAAAAATAAAAGAAATCGGGAATATATGCGGGCTGGGCGGATCAGGTATTGGGTCTAGGCGGAACACCCACCGTAGTGGGTGTAGCGGGAAAAGAGGTCCCACCTTTGAAAAAAACATAAATAAAAAATGTATATTAGTTCCACCGTAATCTCTCTCAGACTCGTAAACACGGCCAGGGCGATTCTGTCTCCGATTGTGCAGGCGAGGGGTCACACTACTCACTACTATGTGGCACGATGTAATCTAATTTAATTCTTCTCGAAAAAGAAAGCCCACTAGTCCACTAGTGAGTAGAAAAGCGAAGTGGTGAGGGTCGTCAACGAGCTAATTGATATTCCTGAGGATATCAAAGCCTTGATCAAGAACGACACTGTGCCCGAAATTCTATATCGCCCCTTGTCTCCCACAACATACAAGGATTACTTTGCTGCTCTCTTATATTCTGAAGATTTCTACTTGGAGGTACCCTGATGATTACATGCATATATCTTATCTTATAGAGTTACAGGCTGTTGCATTTCTCAAACCATTAGCTATACACTATTGATCTTGTTCTGTGAATTTCTGGTTGTTGTATGGTTTTGGATGTTGCATATCTAATGCTGTCATTTGAAACAGAAATGGATTGATTTCCCTTTGAAGGGTGTGACATTGGAGTTAGAGAAAAGCAAAATTTATAAAAATGGCAAAAAGGAAGATAAAACCTTTGTAGCATTTGAGCTTGATTCTGTTCCTCAGGAACGTCCATTCCTCTTATCAAGGGACTTGGTCCTTGCACGACCAGTGGGTAACAGTACTGCTGAGCCCTTTCAGGTAAACTCTCTATATCCATTGATGCTTTGGCATATGTTTACCACCAGGTCCTGGCATTCCTGATTTACCGGTCATATTATCAAACCAAATGTCATCATGAATCTGCTGCATTTCCTTTGATATATTTTATAAAAGAAGGGTTATAGGCTTCTATTAGTTGAATTTCAGTTATATATCCATATTATTATCATTCTAATCTTAGTTTCATGCATGTCATATATACAGGGCTTCATCTATAATGTAGTTAAGAGCAAACGCGTTCTGGTTGAGTTTACAGATGCCTTCTATTCTAAACATCATTCCAACAAAAAAGTTTGTTTGAAAAGAGCCCACCACGCAGTTAAAACTGCATCAGACGCCTTGTTTCAGAACTTCCTCTTCCCTGATTGTGACTCACGAGTGAGCATTCCTACTACATCAGCTCTGCTTTCTACTACCTGTCATAAGCTCCATCAAGATCAACGTTCTGCAGTTGAACATATATTAAGGATTCAGGGCTCACCACCTTATGTAGTAACTGGTCCGAACCCTTCAAGAACTGGAGTGGTTGTTAGTGAAGCAGTATACCAATTATGTCAAAAGTCACCAGAGTGTCGGATTCTTATCTGCGCGCCCACTAACAGCTGCTGCGATGTACTGATGACAAGCTTGGCAAAGGTGATTCCAGAGTCAACTATGTTTCGTGCCAATGCTGCATTCCGTGAGAAAGATGGGGTACCTGAGGATATCCTCCGGTCATCCCTTCACAACGAGTCTTGTTTTTATTGTCCTCCAATAGAGAAACTCCGGAAATACAGGGTGATTTTCTCGACTTTCATTAGCAGCTTTCGACTACATGATAAAGGCATAGCGGTTGGACATTTCAGCCATATTTTCCTGGTGGATGCTGCATCTGCTATTGAGCCGGAAACATTGGTCACCCTGACCAACTTTGCTGACAAGACTACTAGTGTTATAGTTACTAGTAACCCTGGACATAGCCCGCGCTGGGTTCGTGCTGACATTGCCAGGAAAAAAGGACTCAAGATATCATACTTTGAAAAACTCTGTAAGCGCATCCCCTATAAAAGCCTCAGTCCAATGTTCATCACACAATTAGACGTAAACTAAAAGTCGGCCTCAGATTACCAAGCCAGAGTTCCTTTTTCGGTTGCTTTTGAATGTGTGTGTTTCAGGACTCATGTGCTGCTATGTATTTCTATAGATATCTGGTATGGATATCACGTATGGAACTCCTTTATCAAATAGACAAGGCATTCAGCTGTTTGTTTTTTGTATATATTTCTAGAATCACACAAATAGAAATATAAAACATCAGTACAGAACAGCTACATTATAGCAAGTAACCCTGAACATTTGAAAGCTGAAAGAAAAAGAAATTGTAAATTATAAGTAGTTCCGCAATGATACACCAGAATACCAGTCTACATAAGTGCAGGAGAGAAAACTAACATGATACTTGAATTTTCTTTCAAAATAAGCGTAATCAACAGCATCACTTACTTCCTTAGTCATAAGTACTTCATCTTCAACACCACAGCACAAATATCAGAAGTCCTTATCTCCTACTGAGATGTCGGCGCCATCTGCTTCAGCTTTGCTTGCAAAACTAACCCAGCTTCATCAGAAATGCTTTTCTTCTTAGAAGAAATCTGCATATCAAATTCACAGTTTTGTAATCAGTAGAAAACAACAACAACAACAACGACACGAGCCAAGCAAACTGATAACCAAAGAAACAAGAGTAGCCATTGTCTAGAGGAGTTTAAAGTATGCATTACTCCTCTTTAGAAGAATCAAGAGAGTTTGACAGCAATCAACAATCCCCATACAAATCTTGATCAAATTTCATAGAAACACTAATCAATTACAGCTCCCATACACATATAGACACAGATAGCATCAAAACAATGAACTACAGTAATAGCAAAGCAGACGAAATATAAAATTGGCAGTACTAGCACCAAACAAGAAACAATAGCAAACGGGCAAAATGTTAAGGATAAAGAATCCAAGTTGTACCTCGACGAGTTGTTCGAAATTGGACTTGAGGAGGCTGATCTTGCGGTCGCAGTAGTCTTTGGCCTGAGGCATGTTCTTCTCGATGAAGTAGCCGGTGCCGACGTCGACGAGGACCTGGTCAGGATCCTGGAGAGTTCCGGGGACGTAGAGGGAGGCGGTGAGAGGGACGAGCATCTTCTTGCCGGAGGGGCGGAGGGAGAGGTCGTGGAGGGCGGAGGAGGTCAGTTCGAGGCGGGTGGTGGCGGTGCGGATGTTATTGAGGGAGTCGTTCAGGAGATTGACTTCCAGATCAGTCTGCTCTTTCACTGCCTTGAGCTGCTCCACGCTCAGCTTCTCCATCTCTCCTCTCACGCTCATGCTCATCGTCGTCGGCCCCTTCTCCATTTCACTCTCGCCCTCCCTTTTCTCGACTCTTATTTCAATTCCCTTGCGGCTCTCACTAAGTACCCTTAATGAAATATCTATTTCGCTGCAATTTAGCATCAACTGCCCTTATAGCTCAGTGGTAGAGCGTCAGTCTTGTAAACTGAAGGTCCGTAGTTCGATCCTGCGTGAGGGCACTATTTTAAACCTTTTTGGTTTGTCAATCTACTGACTTTATCAAAAAAATAAAAAACTGAAGCTCTCAACCAGTAGTGCAACAATGTCAAGAAAATATCTCATATCATTTTCTGAGTCTAGCTTGGCTGTTCACGGCACCCAAATATCTTGGAGCGGAGGGCTCTCCTATCTCCTCGTCTTCACTTTTATGCTTCTCTATCTACCTAATAATACATGTACACAAACTTAGCTATTTAGCTTCGTTCATCTTGTTGTTTAATCTTTAGCTTCTTATCTACAATTGCTACTTTAAGAAGCAGAAATGCCTCCACCAGTAGCAGCAGCCGGAATAGCATGTCTTCCTCTCTATGTTCCCACCCCCGCTTGTTCTGCCTCAACCCCAAGAACCTCCTCCTGGGGTAAGATTACAAGATGGAGATGCAGGGCAAGAGCTTCTTCTAGTGGATCTGACATCACAGACTTTGATCTCTACGATCTTATGGGCATCGATAGCTCTTCAGATCATTCTGAAATAAGAAGAGCATATCGGACACTCCAGAAGAAATGTCACCCGGACATCGCTGGCGCAGCAGGCCATGACATGGCCATCATTCTCAATGAAGCATACGCTCTTCTCTCTGATCCCAATCAACGCATGGCTTATGACAAGGTGCAAATCATCACGTACAGTTGCTTATTCATTACCTACTGTACTGCTTATTATCTCTCTCTAGTAACAAGCAGCAACTAATTATCAGTGCATGTGTATATGCAGGAGCACTCAAAGATCGCAGAGCTCCGAGGTTACTCAGGGAAGCCTCTTTACTCGTCATGGTATGGTTCAGAAACTGAAGAACGAGCAGTTTTCGTGGATGAAGTCAATTGTATCGGCTGCTTGAAATGTGCGTTATGTGCTGAAAAGACTTTTGCAATTGAATCTGTGTATGGAAGAGCCAGAGTTGTCGGACAGTGGGCTGACCCTGAACACAAAATACAACAGGCTATACAGGCTTGTCCTGTGGATTGCATCTCGTAAGTGTCTCTTAATTGTATCCTCAGATTAAGAAGCAGCAGGATTAGAGTATATCCACAAAGCATGACTTAGTTGCATACTTGCATATATATAGACCACCTTCATTTGCATGACTTAGTTGCATACTTGCATATATATAGACCACCTTCATTTGTTTTTCCACAGCAGTGAATACATGTACTGTTGCTTCAGGTTCTGGTTGTATATGTCGTCTTACGTTTGATCAGTCATTGAACTATATGTAGGGTTGTGGAGAGGTCGAACCTAGCAGCTCTGGAATTTCTAATGTCGAAGCAGCCGCGTGGCAATGTAAGAATAGGAATGGGGAATTCGGCAGGTATACGCGTCTCCAACATCTTTGTTGAGGTGAAAAAATTCCAGACAAGATTCCAAGATGCAAAAGAGAAAGCCTCTGCACAGAGTTCTAATGTTAGAAACCTTCCACATACATTTTTAAATAGACCAAAAAGTTCACTTCACTGCTTTCTAGTTACTATTACTCTGCCTCACTTTATAAATGTCCAAGTTTCCAAGTTCTAATTTGCATCAACCCTATCAAGTAACTGAATTGGATTGTGCTTTCAACTGGATCAGGAGACAGATTTACAACGAGAAGCAAGAGTGTCGGCAATTCAAGCCATCAGATCCATCTCCAACTGGTTGTATTGGACACCCTTTGCAAGTGCAGGTAAAACCAGTTCCAGAAGTACAACAAAGGCTCCCCAACATTTAAGACTACTTACCGCCCATAAAGAATCCTGCACAGATTCTGAACCAAACATCGGCAAGATCAGAGATGCAGCTGCTGCCAGGAAGCAACCAAAAATAAACAGCAGCCGCCGGACCTCTGCATTGAATGGTCACACAAGTAACCCAGGTGATGATGACTACTGGATTCCATCCACCAATATTCTTCCAGCTGCTGCCTCATCCTCCCAAAGTAACTCCAACGTCTCAAAATCATCAGAACCTAATTCACCTGCAGCAGATATTAGTAACAAACGATGGAAGCAAACAACACCTAACATTCGAAGAAAGAGCAACCCAGTTAGATGGGTGGCTCCAATGGGACCGGCAATGGTTGCTTCATTTCTTATAGCTAGATTACAAGGGGACGAAATTGCAACGGTTAACAGTAGTACTGCTACAGGTGGTGGTGGTTTGACAGAACATATTTATGGCTCCGTAGCACTGGACATAGTCAACAGCTCTTGGTTACAGATCGTGTTGGTGGGGATCACCTGGTATATCATTGGAACAATAATCATAGGACTTGCAGATGCCATTCAAAATTTTAAAGTAGGGAATGTTAGGAGAGATTGATCTTTACTTCAATATACTGTGATTATAAAGGACCACTACAGTTAGGGGTACGCATATAGAAGATTAATGATAACTTGTTATATATATAGTTCACACAGTAATTTTTCATGTTTTTCAGTAGCAATGACAATTTGGTTTGTTATTGATTTCCTTTTTTGTTTTTCACATCTAGAATCTAGGATTGCTTGAATCGTTGGAAAATTTCCTTTGTACATCCATGTTCATTGGTGAGAGGATCACTGAATGAATGGAAAAGGAACAAAAGGGATTTCCTAGAGAATTAGGCCTCGGGGTTTCTTGGTCTTTCCTATGTACATAGGAAAGTGAATTTCTCACTAGTTTCCATACCAGGCGTTTGGGAACGTGGGAAAGTAACTAAAAATTGTATTTTACTTTTTTTTCTTATGTTTGGTTTATATATAGAGAGGAAAACAAGTAACATTAATTTACCAATTTACCATACGAGGCCTTACTGTGTGAACCAAAGGAAAAGGAACAAAAGGGATTTCCTACAGAATTTTCTGTCTGGAAACCCCAAATCACTCCTGGAAAGATCAGCAAGATTCCTGGAGATTTCTGAACACTGAGAATGCAAATACTCTTACAAAGTAGATATCTTTTTAGAATTTAGGTCCTGCTAGAGTGCTAGTTATTCAGAAGGTTTTACGCAAGTGAAAGGACACCATGAATTCACAGTCCTAGGTTTCTAGTTTATCAATCTATTAGCATTAAGAATGCGAAAAGCTAAAGACATAATCAAACTCTCAAGGTTAGGAGTGAACAGATGAGGTAAAGTGCAATTCCATTCAAAGCAGTAGATGTTCAGTACATTAGGATGCTTTTGGCTGTCTGAATGTAGGAGCTCAATATATAGGAATTGCAGAAATTAGGATCATCTTACTATGACTGGAATGAATTACAGCAGTTAGTAGCGGTATTTGGTGGAGTAATCCTTAGGAGCAATCACCAAACCACGACCCTTCCTTGCACCACTGTACACAGTCTCCACAATGTCAATGAACTCTTGCTTGTCCTTGAGAGCCCAATTGATCTTGTTGTTGTTCCCGGTGCCAAGGTCAATCATAATGTGCTTGTTTCTGAAAAAGAACATGACTGTGGATGGACCATACAGCTCATACATTGTGTTGAAATCAGGCACCTCCGAAATGTCCACAAGGTAAATAACAGCAAAGTTTTTAATTTTGTCAGCCACTGCTGCTAGCACTTCATCCATCTGAATGAACACATACATATAAAGAAACCACTCAGCACTCAGATAAAAGCAACAGTTGATATGAACAGAACTGCTATGATCCTTTGAATCCTCATTTAAGGTGAATTAAGAGATTCCAATCCAGAATTAATCATGAAAATAATACAAGGACAAGACTAGAGGCAGGTACATGATCAAAAGCTGAAAGGTTTACAATCATAAATCAGGACAGTACTTTTAGAGGTATCTACATTATGATTATAAGCTAACAAAGGATCACAATATGATTCGCTAGCAAAGACATTTATTCCTGCTCCAAATGACCTTAAAGAAAGAAATCAAGACCAAACAACAAGCGGCATGCTCCAAAAATATTGAGAGTAATGAAATGTATATTGTTCCTAGCTTCTTGCTTATTGTTTCTACTTATTTCTCGTCCCGAGCCGGGAAGTGGTCGCGGGGCGGAACGAAGTAGAATTCTTGAGGGGCTTTAACTCGGTACCTGCACAAATGACAACGTCACGGGGTCGGGATTGGGATGGCTCAGTCTTCGACTCTCCGATGCTTAAGTTAGCTTTGAGCATTTGTACGGGTAGAGAAATGAAAGAGGGAGAGAATATATGTGAGTATGTATATGTGTGTACCTTTTATGATAGGTTGAGTTTGTTTTATAGGCCAAGTATGGGTACCTTTGCCTTATTCTCCAATATGGGACTTCTTATCATCCTTTGGAATGTCTACCCTTTTGGGGGTGTTTTGCCGCTAGAGTGACTTTGGCAAGCGGTTTGTTACCGGCCCTTCATTCTTTGGATGCCTGTGAAGGGCTCACCATGGCTATCTCGACCGGGTATTTGTACCTTATTCTCGTTTTAGCCAAATATTTTGGCTATGTACTAACAAGTCCCCAGTCCGAGAGAGTTCTTGGGTGGGGAGTTATTCTAGAGATGCCGATAATAGGTTTTACCCGGGTGCGGGAGGCATGGTGCCGAGTCCCCAAGTCCCCACGCGAGAGTCACGAGGTGACGGGGGTGATGTTGTGAAAACAGGTTGGTGAGAAGAAATGTTTGCCGCTGTTCTGGCGAGTCAGTCCGCGCTTGGTTGGGGACTGTCGCGATGTGGCAAGTCAGTCCGCGCTTGGTTGGGGACTGTTGCTATGTGGCGAGTCAGTCCGCGCTTGATTGGGGACTGTCGCTAAGTGGCGTTGCGGCCGCTGCATGGCGAGTCAGTCCGCGCTTGATTGGGGAGACTCGCTATTGAGCATTGCGGGCTGTTGTCTTGGCGAGTCAGTCCGCGCTTGATTGGGGACTGTCGCACCGTGGCAAGTCAGTCCGCGCTTGGTTAGGGACTGTTGCTATGTGGCGAGTCAGTCCGCGCTTGATTGGGGACTGTCTCGATATGGCAAGTCAGTCCGCGCTTTAGTTGGGGACTGTTGCTATGTGGCGAGTCAGTCCGCGCTTGATTGGGGACTGTCGCTATGTGGCAAGTCAGTCCGCGCTTGGTTGGGGACTGTTGCTATGTGGCGACTCAGTCCGCGCTTGATTGGGGACTGTCGCTATGTGGCAAGTCAGTGTCTATGTATAGGGTTGGGGATAGCTGGAGGGGGGAGTTCGTGTTTTCGAAACTGAAAATTGGGCGAGCTGCAATTTGTGTTTTAGGGTTTAGGTGGTTCTACAAACCTCAGATTGGGAAGCGTCCCACTTCACCCTCGATCGAGTGGGCGCGAGCGCTTGGCTGTTTGCAACCAGCTTCATTGCCACTACGCGGATCCACTGTTTCATGGTATGAATTGGTGGCGTTCTTTGTCTTTGGATTTGTATGTGGTGGTGGGATTGTTCACATGTTTGTGATGTTGGTAGGAATTCTAGGGTGAGAAATTTACTGTCGGGTTGGTTAGGGTTAAGGGGTCTTCCTGTCTCGTCCCGAGGTCCCGAGCCAGGAAGGGGTGGCGGGACAGGTCGCGCTAGTTAGCGTATGTAGCTAGAGGATGCATGTTTGAATGCTGGCTGTTTACACATGTTGTGTGTGTAGCCTGTGATTGATAGAGATAGATGTACAACAATGTTTGGCTTGTAATCATGTGAAGCAAGTGAATGTGGTTTGCACATGGTTTACAAGTATGTGTTTAGCATGTACATGAGAATATATTATGATATATGTGGCATGCTATTTGTATGATAACAACTTAATTGAATAGTGTGAAGTGACACTTATCTGGAGCCGTGTAGAGCCGCTACGCGGTGCGCGGGGACTTTGGCAAGACCAGTGGAGTCCGCGAGGAATGGCGAGACAAGAGGAGTCCGCGGAGTCTGGTGTGGCAAGCGGTGTTCGCGGTGAGAAATGGATGGTCCCGGGAGGGAGGAGAAAAGGAAGACGGATGTGTGATGCGGGTCACTTGTGCTGGCACGTTCCGAGAGCATGGTAAGCAAGGGAGGGGGCCTCGGGAACTCGGGGGGCCATGTGGGAAGGGCTCCCAGAGCTCTGGGCGGAACCTTAAATAAATCCCAAGAAGATAACAATCAATATGGCTATAACGTTTATGGCTATAATCAATGGGCGGAAGTCAATGATCAGTCTTCCAGTATGATTCATCCTTACTATTCACTTATAGGGGAAATAATCGGCTGCTTTAAAGATATATATGATTATCATATTCAACACTATAATTCGTACTATATGAGTCATATGTTTTGGTCTGATTATTGTACTTTTGTGGATCAGCATGTGTCATATCAACAACCTAGATTCTCATTCTGGATGTAGATGAAGTTGATATTTGTAATATTTATATGTAAATCCAATAAATTAAATATTTCATGAAAAAAAATTTCTTTCCAAAATCCAGATATTTTTTCCTAGATTTTCCCGATATATCCGATATCTCATTTTTTCAAAAAAATCTATAGATATACCGATACCGATATTTTAATCTTTGAACACACCTAATTAGGTGAAAACCATGGCTATGATCTCAAACATATTTGTGAATAGAAAAGGGTGAGTTCTGGAATGCACCCAAGAGTTCCAGCACCCAGATGTCCCTTTACGGTTTTGTACTGTCCCCTTGGTATACTGTTAAGTAGTGGGTTTGTAGATGTTAAGTATGAATACGGAGTAATAGATGTTTTTACCGTTGTCTACCTTACCTACGCTCGTCCGGCTGCCCAGCGGCGCAGGCCTCTGGCCTCGCCTGCATTTGCCCAGTGTGGTCAGACATGTTGCTGCTATTGGAGCATGCTCCGATGAATGGATGGGGCTGAGAAGGTTCAAGTTTTCTTGGTCAAAGTTGACCGCGGCGGTGGCATATGTAGAGGACTCGTGGAAGATGGGGGTGATTGATCAATTCCGGCCGGATCTTGATTTAATATTGGCTGTGAAACCCGATCTAAGTTGTGGTCGATCCTTTCGGATATCGTCAATCATGGATTCGGGTGGAACAATTTATGTTGTTGAAGGAGATGGAGGTTGGCTCACGGGATGGGGTGGTGATGACGGGGGTACTGCAGTGGGGTTCTGTCGAGGATGGTGGTTGGGATCCAACAGCGGCGGCGGCGGCCCAAAATACTAACCCCTTATTTATTCAAGCCCTAAACCCTAAACTGAACGGATACTCTCTCCGTTTGCACGTGTTACCTTTGTCTCGCAGATACGTGTCCAGACATGGTGGGTGTTGGACCCCGTGAGTACATTCTAGACGTTTCCATAAAAAAGGTGGGTAGAACAAAATCTGTGGGCAAGGAAAAATGAAAACTTGAAAACCGAGAAGTGACAAAGGGTGGATTGGATTGGGTTTGATGGTTAGCCCAAGAGTGGAAAGTGAAGGCCCAAGCCAGCGTGGCAATGGCAGGTAAGGCGATCATGTGCAGAGCTGATAAGAAACCCTGCAGTGCAATCTCAATATCCTATCCAACAACCCTTCTTCCCTTGAAACCAAAACCAATTCTGACTTCTGAGAAGAAGAAGAAAGCTTGTAATTTGCAATGGAGGCTCTTCCTTTCTGCCCAGTCAACTTCGCCCGACCTGGCTCCGTCTCTCTTGTTGACTTCTCTTTCAACACTCGACCTTTCCCAACTTCCATCAGAAAACAAAGCCTCGGGATCACACGAGCCTCTGTCGCAGTCGAGACCCAGAATCCCAAACTGGCTCTCATCAAAATCGGCACCAGAGGAAGGTACGTACACTCACTCCATTCATCTCAACTTTCATCTTTCATTTGCGGTCGATTATTCATGCTGTTTCTGAAATATAGGATAGCCCACTAGCACTTGCTCAAGCTTATCAGACAAAAGACAAGCTCATTGCATCGCATCCCTATCTAGCTGAAGATGGGGCAATTGAAATTGTCATTATCAAAACTACTGGTGATAAGATTCTAAGCCAGCCCCTTGCAGACATAGGCGGCAAGGGATTGTTCACTAAGGAAATCGATGAGGCATTGATAAGTGGTGATATTGACATTGCGGTGCACTCGATGAAAGATGTTCCTACTTACTTACCAGACAAGACAATTCTGCCTTGCAACCTTCCCCGTGAGGATGTTCGTGATGCCTTTATCTGCTTAACTGCATCTTCACTTGCAGACCTGCCAGCTGGGAGTGTTATTGGTACTGCATCGCTGAGACGAAAATCACAGATACTCCATAGATATCCCTCCCTCAAAGTAAGCTACCGCTGATATTCCTTCACGTTTACAAGGTTGAATATGCTGGTTTGTTCCGTATATATGATTTGAAGTTGAATAGGAATTCTTCAATTGGGATAAAATACTCTTTGGAGCAATGTGTTAGTTTGGAAAGTCATATGCTTGTGTTTGCTACTCAATGGCACTACTTTTCAATATTGAGCTTCTGAATTGTTTGGTTACCTCACATTCATGTTCTTAGAACACATCATCTTGCAGGTGGAGGAGAACTTTAGGGGTAATGTCCAGACTAGATTGAAGAAGCTTAATGAGAAGGTAGTCCAAGCTACCTTATTGGCGTTAGCTGGGCTCAAACGCCTGAACATGACGGAGAATGTAACTTCCATTCTCTCACTAGACGAGATGCTTCCTGCTGTTGCCCAAGGGGCAATTGGAATTGCCTGCCGAAGCAATGATGATAAAATGGTGTGTTTTAATTTCTCTTTTCCATTGTGATGCTAACATTTGGCATGATGTTGTCACTTTTGTGTCAGTTGAGTTGTGGATAAAGGGAATCTGATTGAACTTGTAGCTGGACTATGTTTAGGTAAAAAATCATGAATTGAATAATTTTAGTTAAAAGAATAATACTTCAGAATAATGACACTTATAGGTTGCGGTGGCTTGAGTGTGTGACATATTGTGTCTTGAAAATGAGATAAATAGGACACTGTTGTACTGGCATGAAACTTTCCTAAATGATCGATCATAGAGGACCCAAAACCCATCATCTTGTCATAGTTTACCAGTAACTCGGATCAGTTTATGTGGAAACAACTACAATTCATCAATGCGATCCGCGAGTGAGAACCTTAGTTTAATATATGTTGAAAGCACCTTAGTGTAATATCTATGCTGAAATGGTTGCCTGCTAAACTTGCACTATACCTTATCATGTTATCTTTTGTTTCCTGGTTGCAGGCTGAGTACATAGATAAATTGAATCATGAAGAAACAAGACTAGCAGTTGCATGTGAGAGGGCATTTCTTTTGACCCTGGATGGGTCTTGCCGAACTCCTATTGCTGGATATGCCAGCAAAGATGCCGATGGTAACTGCATATTCAAAGGCTTAGTGGCCTCCCCTGACGGAACCCGTGGTATGCTATTGCTCATTCTTTGATGAAAAACACTGGGTTGTCTTTATTAGCTCATTGCTTAGTTACCAATTAGAATAACCTTGGCTGTACTTGATTATACTAACTTCGTCTGTGTTTTTTTCAGTACTTGAGACGTCTAGGAAAGTCCCGTACGCTTATAAAGAGATGATGGAGATAGGTAAGGATGCAGGGGAGGAACTTCTTAAACTGGCAGGACCTGGTTTCTTTGGTTGTTAAGGCGAAGAGGACCGACATTATAGTAGGAAAAAGAAAGCAGTAGAAACCAACAATTTCTTCTCCTCTACGTCCAATTTTAACAGTAGAGTTTCTGTATCTTTGGATCAATATTCTTCTTTTCTTTTTCTTTTTTGTTTATAAATGGGTGTTTTTGAACAAGGTTGATTATTTCAGAGATGTTGTATATTAAAATTCATTCAGAAGAGAAGTACTCAATAGGCATAGGGAAAATTTTGATGGTGTAATTTGACTATCTGGTGAGTTCATTAATGGAGAAATTTTGCTAATTTTTCTCGCTTTAATTCAGAAAATTTGGGTGTTCTCTAGTTCAAAAAAATTTGGAAGTGCCACAGACAAACAATGTCATTGAAGAAAAAAAAAATTGAACTAGAGAACATCTGGAATGATGTTGTCAGCAAGTTACTGATATGTCTCTAAACTCAGCAAGTTACTGATATGTATGCAAATTTCGTGCTAAGTCATGGTTTTACCGCGTGACTCTGAGGAACAATGGCATCACCCCAATGCTTTTGTTGAAACAGGTTGGTTTATGGCTAGAAAAAGAGCCAAGCAGAGTGAGCATGGGTTAGATTTACCTTGTGTGTTGATTGGAAATAGTTTCATTTATTAGATGTTTCAGAAAAGTCGAAGCAGACCCTTGGATAACCAATCTCTCTGTAGACTGTACATATCTAATATCTCCATTTAAAGATTGAATGTGTCGAACAGTGGAAGCATAAAACACAATGTTACTTTCAAAGCTTCAAGAGAAGCTGGAAATCTAACAAGTCAGAATGTACCCATGCAAAATTAACTAAGATTATTGATTCACTGAAAAATGATCTCTTTAATTCTGTGTTTCGGACTAAGAAGCTAACAAAAAATGATCTCTCTAATTCTGTCATGTTTTTAGTCCAGAAAACTCTTGGTGCTAAAAATTTGGAAATGACAGACAAACTACAAAATTTGGAAGCTGAGACCCCTGAAATCCACTCTGTAGACATACAGTATATGGCATATCTAATATACCTATTTAAAGATTCAACGAAACATAAAGTAGACAACAAATACAATGTCGGACTGAAATGAAATAAAAATACAATACAGAAAGATGAACTAAAAATGTTTTCCATCACAAAAGCCAGAACAGGGTACCAACATTTATCAACTTCCTCATGTAGATAGTGAGGATTTCTATAACCTCCCTGATAGTAATGTAGTTTAAAACTGATCTTACACTTTCAGTGCCTTCAGTCTGCTATTCTGTATGTCTGTCATTCTGTGAGTCTCTTCATTTTCGCATATGGCATCGTCACTAATTCCATCAAGCAAAGAGCAGAATAGCCGTAGATTATTTGTTAAGATTCCATGCTTCTGATTGTATGTTTCTATATCTCTTGTCAGCATGTCAGCTTTGTCTTGAAAGGGGATAGTGCCAAAAAAGCTGTCTCGAACAAGGGACTTCACTGCGCTTGTTGCTTGAGACGAAGTAGCCACAACCGTTATACCTTTTTCCTATTTATTTACAGCACAATTAAACATTAAACTCATACCAAAATTTTTATAATTTTAATAATAACAAACAATAACAACAATATGAACAACAACAATGACACTTACAAAATAGATAACGTAGCAGTACCACTTGTTATGGAGTTTCTGCATATATTGTGAAAGATTAGAATGACTGCAATAATGAAGGGACTGTCATATTCAAACAGAGAGTGAATTTATAACAATATTTGCAAGAGAAGCATGATTTATTTACTCACATATTCGTTATCAAATTTGTTGATGAAATCATCAAAATTGCTTGAAAATTCTTCCTGCACACAAAAGAAATTTTAGAAAAAGCAGAAGAACCAGCTCTTGCATAACACAGCCTCTAGACATGTTCTAACACCAAACAACAGCTTCACCAAAGAAATTCTAAAACCAAAAGGTCTCTTGTGACAACTCAGAAACTTATATATCAGAAACGAAGCAACTTCAACTTACTTTAAAATAGAAGGAAATTTATGCATACCTCACTCATCTCAACTGGTTTCTCTATCATTATAATTTCAGAATAGATTTGTCCGAGCAATATTGGTTCAACCTGCAATCCAAAGGTTATGGACTCGAATGAGAAAGGGTAAATGGGTAATGAATAAAACAACACCCATGTGAAAATTAAATCAAAACTATCAGTTGATTAAGTTAATATAAAATAAGATACTGAATGTATAAGCGATTACTACTCATGCTGCAACAAGTACGATTTCAATAAAAGATATAGAATACATTGGCAGATAACTTAGCAGCTAAAATTATTCTTAACATATAAAATAACTCGTTTGTTATAAAAGAGAAAAACACAATGAAAAATAATATGTTGTCAATACCCATTCTGGAGTCAGACCACTTGTGAGAACACCTAGAGCAAGCACAGCCCTTTCAATGAGAACTTCGTCCTCAGTATCACCTGTTTCCAGGATCATTATACAATCACGCTGCACATATACAATTAATTATAATTAAGTAAGAGATTTCCAACAAGAATTGAAAATCAAAAGAGATTTTGTCAATAAGAAAAATAAATGAGATTTATCTAGGGATACCTCTCTCATTCTGCAGGTTAGGCCATGAGATGCAAAGACGGGTTCCACCTGCTCCTTCCAAACTTTGGTCAGGTCCTCTGCAAGAGATCATAGGTGAGACTGTGAATACTTGATTTATTTTTCTTTGTATCATAGATCCAACCTTGCAGATCTTTTACAGCAATACCCAATTTATAAAACTGTTTCTAATCAATATCCATTGCCAAAATTGAAGAACAAACACAGTATGGCACCCAGGCCTGTAATATTTTATAAAGGAATACCGAATCCGACCTGCATATTGTTGTTCTAGATAAACGTCCGTCTGTTCCCAGATTAAGAAAACCAAGAGAAAGTAAAGTTAAGATGAAGAGTAAGAAACAAGAAGGAACGTACTAGAGATAGAATCTTTGGAGAATGTCGAATAAAAACTCTTCCCCTTCATCCTTTCCGATCGAAACCCTGGAGTCGGCATGCAAACAATAAATATATGAAGGAATGATCATGGACTGATTTGTACAAAGGGCCTGTACTTAATAAGCAAAACACAAAAAGGAAATAGAATATCTATTGCTTGGTGAACGATGAAATAGGGGTGTCGAATCCGGTATTTATAGGCATACAAACTAACCGTATAGGAAATTTAATTAGCCCTATTATTGTAGGATATTTAATTTTCCTCGATACAAAAGGAAATAGATTTTCCAATCTAGAAGTTTGACAAATCCATAAGGATTGATGCGCACAGAAAAGGAACACTAACACTCACAGCCCCCACACACATTGATACACAAAGAACGAAACTTTAAACTCAAATTGCAGAAGGAACTAATGAAAGGGAAGCTGATCGAATGTGTTGCAATCGACGAGGTAGGTAAAGCCATAGGCCAAGTTCTTCAAGGTGGCCTCGTGCAGCTCTTCATCCGACGTGGCAGTCGCGTCCGTAGAAAAGAACACTCTGAACCCCCTGACGAACGCCTCACGCGCCGTCGTCTCGCAGCACAAGTTGGTCATGACGCCGGTGACGATGACCTCCTGGATGCCCCTCTCCTTCAGGTACTCCTCGAGGCCGGTGCCGCGGAAGGCGCTGTAAGTATTCTTTTCGACGACGTGGTCCTGGTGGGCCCTGACTTTGTCGAGCTCCGGTATCAGCTGGGACTCGGGGGTCCCGTCGAAGATGAGGTCGCCGTTCCACCACTCGTCCAGCATGCCGTAGTCGGAGGGGGACTTGTGGGAGTGGCGCGTGAAGATGACGGGGATGGAGGCGCGTCGGCAGAGGCGGATGGTGGTTAGGAGGTTTTGGAGGATAGGCTTGGTCATGG
This sequence comes from Fragaria x ananassa, assembly GCA_034370585.1. NCBI lineage: Eukaryota > Viridiplantae > Streptophyta > Magnoliopsida > Rosales > Rosaceae > Fragaria > Fragaria x ananassa. Next base: position 28,776,930 of record CP139761.1, on the reverse strand, counting down.
CAGAGAAGTAGTTCTGCATGTCGATCACTAAGAGGACAGCCGCTTTTGGGTTCGGTTTTCTTTTTCTGATCGAGGAAGCCATCGATTTCAGATTTTGAGTTCCAAACTTCCTTCTGTTCTTGTTCGCTGTTTCATCAACATCACATAAGTGTGGTTTGTGAAATCCCTTACTTACCCCCCCCCCCCCCCCCCCCCCACACTGCATGACAAGTTCAATGTACGCGTGGCGGAATATGAGTGGTCCTCGTGCACTCGGGGAAAGGTCGTGAGCCTTCTGGAGATTTCCTACGAGTTTGTGAACAAGCTAGGATTTAAGTTGTGATGGAATCATAGATTGATTCTTGACTTTGCTTTTAGCTGCGTTGCTTTTGGTATATAAATAGGAATAGGAATAGATCATCGATAATGTCGTATTTGCTGCCGAACCTGCACTCGGGATGGGCCGTCGACCAGGCCATTTTGGCCGAGGAAGAACGTGTTGTCATCGTACGGTTCGGCCATGATTGGGACGACACTTGCATGCAGGTAAACACTCTTTCTCCCTCTTCCTCTCCATTGCTCATCTTGAAACTTGAATCAGTGTTTGATTGATTGCTTCAGTTCAGTGTTTGATTCATTCCTTCATGTTAATAACAAAGACCCAAAGCTCTGATGATTTAGATATAGAACAAAATTTGCGAACAAGTTAGATATACATTTCAATTTATGAGTGTGAGAGCAAGTGTTTGTTTGTTTTGGTGCCTCGTTCATTTTAAAGAATTTTTGGGAATTGAATTAACGAAGCCAATCAATATACATAATTACCTTAACATGTTGTTTTTCGTTTTGGGTTGCAGCCTGAGTACATAAATGAACTGAATCATGATGAAACAAACTAGCAGTTGCATGTGAGAGCCGAACTCCTAATGCCGATAGTAACTGCATATTAGGCTTGGTATGCGGTTGTCTTTACTAGCTCATTGCTTATTTTCCGATTACAATAATATTTGTCGGTAATCGATTATACACACACACATTTCCTTCTTATGTCTTACTCGCTAGCTCTTCTATTAAAAAAAAAAATCTTACTAGCTCTTACGGTTCATAAGCGTCCGTATGATGGAGATTACGTTCTCAACTTCTCATACAACATAAGATTTGAAAAAGAAAAGGAGTTCATTTCTGTTTCATTCTGCCATGTTTTGTTCTTTTAACTAATTTGAATGTTACCAAATAAACAATGCCCTTGTTATCTTGGATTCTGACTAATAAAATCGAAAGTCCCTAAGCTTATAGGTCAGGGACACAGCAAGTTCATGATCTATTTATTGACAAAACGAAAAAGGGAAGATTGATGATGTTAAAATGGTTTGGGTGGGAGAGTCTTATCAGACAGGAAGTGGTTGAAGAGGATGAGCGCCTGCCTTGGTGCAAACATTGGAACTTCATGACCTGCGCCTCTAATTGTCACAAACATAAGCCCGTCGTATGCAACTGTCCACCCGCCAACCTACGAATATCACAGAGATTAATCCGTTTAATCAGTTCGTAAGGATGCAACAAATAAGAGGTACGTAGTTGCTGCGACTAAGGTGGAGGGCGGCCAAAAGTGAGCTGGTTAATTGCTACCTGTTTGCTATTGTACCAAGGAGTCCAATCTTGCTTGATCTTCAATCCGAGTTTCTTCAACGCATATCTAGTTGATGTCACTGGAACTCTGCCGTCAGTATCACCACTGCAGGTACATTTATCAGTACATATATGTCAGCTAGAACAACTTTGATCATTAATTGAACTCATGAAGGAAAGAAATGTGTTATGTACATGACTATAGATACCTATAAATCCAGACGCGGAGACCAGCATCTACAAGCTTTCGGATCACAGGAAGAATTGATGGTGGTGCATCCTTCCAGAAGGTGATGTTATCGCTGCAGTGAGTCCACGGATAGGGAATGCCAGTGACATTGGCGTGCAGGGCCTTTTGGACTTGTGGATTATTAAAGTACAAGTAAGTGTAATCTGATGCACAAGGGTCATACCCTTCTGGTCTCTTGCCCCGTCCTTCCTAAATATACATACATATAGCAGCGAATTAGGAAATTCAACTGTTAATTATATATTTGAGGCAGCTTGTTAATTACATGGTAGTATGTATGACTCACAGCTCTAGAAAACAAAGCGGGAGCGCCTTCAATTGCGCGGAAGTGTTGCCCACTGGTGGGGAGAGATAGAGTGTTATTATCATCGACACAGGTGGGAGTGTACAAGCTGTACATGTCTATGATTCTGTACACATCAAAGTACTCATCCAACAGATTATTACACACTTTGGATACGTTTTGCACATTGAAGTTACATTCTTTCTTAATGTCATCATATAGCCGATCAGAAATCACCGCGTGATCCCAAGCATAATCGATCAATCCTTTCTGATCTGTTTCATCGTCTATTGCTGCATTACCAATCTGCAAGTATTGATCGCACTTCATGTTACGCACTTGCACGAGCATAAGTATATACTGCATTAATGTAATAAGCAAGCAACTAATAAATCTAGCTAGCTAGCTACAATGGATCCATTGAATGACGAGCAATTAGCTAGTTTACACCCACCATAAATCCCTTGAAGTTTATATAGGTCTCCTTGGATGCGTTTTTGTTTCGGTCGTAAACGAGCTCAGAGAGTTGTGGAACATAATGCCCTGTAATCATATTCCGCACATAAAAACGCATGATTAGGATTGGTAATCACAGTTGCATAACTGACAAAAAAAAACGCAAATGAATCCATGAATAGTGTGTTAATTGTGCTAGCTTGTGTACCTGCATAGCTTTCTCCGGTGATATAGAAGTCACGGGACTTGTATTGTGGGAACCTTTTAAACCAGTTGATGAGAAATTTGTATGAATCCTCAGCTGACATTTCAAATGATATGGTTCATTAATCAGAGTCATAATTAACTATCTAGTATATATATTCAGACTCGAGTACAGATCAGATCAAATACCTGTAATGGTGTCCCCAAGTTGGCTGATATCTTTGGTAGTATTGGTGTAAGAAAATCCGACACCCACAGGAGACTCCAAAAACAATAAATTGGCAGCTGACGGAAAATGAGATATATATATATATATATATATATATATATATATACACACACACACACATTCAGAATTGGAAAAACCAATTCAAGTTTTATGTGGAGGCTAGGAATGAGTAAATTATACCATTGTTCCAGGTGTAAGGGTTGTACTTGAGCTTGGGTTTGGCGCCCTTTTGAGGGAAGAAAGGGCCTAACTCCTCTGCTTCTCCATACCCAATTGAGGAACATCCAGGACCTAATCGAAACCACAAGATCGATTAGTATTGGGTGACTTTTCCACTAAGAAACTAAATGGGCCATCAGGTTGGGCCAGCACCGGAAGCACAAAAAAACACTCGACAAATAATATCAACAGATCAATAATTTCTCATGGAAAAATAAATAAATTAAAAATTAAATGATATTTAAGACAGAGAATAAGTCAAAACAACTAATCACATCTGGGTTGAAATTATAATACTGCTTAGCTGTTGAAACCAAATTATTCAAGGATTTCATCGTTGTGGGTTTGACGTCTTCTTCTATATATGGAAGTTACACGTATATATTGAATTTGGATCAAGCTATATATATATATATCGATCGCTAACTGGGTGGTGAATGAATCTACGAGGATAAGTAGAGACCATACAGCAAATTGTCATTGCTTGGTTGCAAATAATAGCTAGCCAGAATATGCTTGAAATAATGCATGTTTTAACTGCTACTGTGTAGGCTAGGGGACCATATTTCCAATTATACATACGCAATACATGATCGATCGTCAATGGAATGCAATTTGCAACGCTCTCTATGCAACTAATGAAGAAATGACGATCGATTGAGATAGTTATAGCTAGGTACGTACCTCCATTGAGCCAAAGGACGAGTGGTTTGTTCTGTGGGGTTTTGACAGCTTCAAAGAACCAGTAGAAGAGGGCTCTTCCGTGAGTCTCGTTGACGGTTACGTAGCCTGCGTATTGGTCGAACTTGACCGGAGGCTGACCCGGCAGTCCTATCACTCTGTCTGCTTTCTGTGCCTCGTACGCGTTCTTATAATCTGCTGTCGACCAAGATGATGATCTTGCTGCGGCACTAATTTGCGGCGATGCTGCTATGCAAAAATAACTAATAACCAGAAAACCGAATTTCATCAAAGCCATTATTTGGCTGCTTTGCTTACGATCTCAGAATATATCAGACCTCCCTCTATCTCACTGGCGTCGTCTGGTTCGGTAATTTGTACTCTGGCTTAGATATATATAGGATAGAGGAAGAGATAGAGATATACAGAAGCGGAGGGTTGGAATATATGGTGGTCCAAATTTGAATAAGAAGTGATCGAGGGACCGAATATATATGAAACTAAGCAAGTCGACTCCACATAGAGATAATGAATGAATGAATGAATAAGCGTGAGTGAGACAAAGAGAAAGACCATATCAGGGATAGATATATGCATGTCCGTCCGTCTGTGTGATCGTCGATGTGTTTATATATAGGAGGAAGGGAAATCAATCATCATGACGCACTCGCTTCTTTTCCTCCTATTATCGCTTTAGTTTTCACCCAACTAATAGCAAGACCTAATATATTTCTTCTAATTATGTGTATTTTGTTTGATTTGAATCACTACTGTACTTTTCCCTTCTTTTTTTGAAATTTACTGTACTCTTCCCTTTTTTTCTTAATTACTTGTTGAATGACGATGCCCACCTAACAGCTAGCACTTATCATCATCACAACGCTTGCGGCATTTTCATCACCCGACGTCTTTTATGTGTTTCCGACAAACACCAAATCAAATCAAACATTGCCAATGTATCTTATGTCTTTCTTAAGTGAAGTTAGCCAGCAACAGCTAGCTGTGGCCTCCTTTAATTTAGAAGTACGCTAGCTTGCCTTGCCTTGCCTCAGAAGGACTTCTTTGAGAGAGATCAGAGAGTTGTAGCTAGTCCTAAGCCGAAGGTCATGGTCCATTCGTTCTTCTTGACATTTTCTATAGGATTATTAGGATATATATCAAGTTTGTTGCTTCCACCGGAACCAAAGGGTAGTAGCTCGCCGATCTTTGTAAGCATGATAATTTGACTTTTTGACTGATCAATCTGGGCCTGGTTTGGATTTTGTTGGAGGGGCGTTTTTGCATCTTTGGCCTGACTTTTCCCAAGAGTGACGCCACAAGCTGTTTGATAGGTCGAAACGTATACCAATGGAGGTCTTAGGCGTCTACAGCTTCAAATGGTGGTGGAATTTTTGGGGCTTTGTAGGGCTTGGGATGCTTTCTTTGTTTTTGTTGTTTTTCGCAGCGACTTTTTGCTATAACTTTTAGGCTAGTTAATAATACAATTGCACTCGGCAGTTGACTAACGTTCTACATACATAATGAACTTCAAATTGATCAAAATTTGTTCTACATACATATCTTGTCGTATTAATTATATCTAACGGTTGTTTTCTTCTAATTCAATATTGCTAATTTACTTGTTTCATGAACGATATAACACATACAAACACTTAAGTTATATACCACTTTAGTCCACAAAAACTAGTTTGAACTTCTATTGATATTTTGTATTTTAATTTTTTTTTTCCGTCAAGTAGATAAAATATGCTTCATGAAGCGTACACGTACACTTATATTTAGAGAAACAAATTTACGAAAATTATTTCACGATCGTTTTCATTCTTTTAACTATTTATGATTATTAGTAAATTACCATGATCGATTGAAGAATAAATCAAACCGAATTGAGTTCGATTTGTGTTAAGTTTGTTTTTATTATGAAACATATTCTATAAATTGACAAGAATAAAAAAATGATGTATACTGTCAAAAATTATGATAAGCGATGAAAGGAAATTATGCAACTTTTTATAGAATTTGCATTAAATGTATTTTTAGTATAATGTTGTAAACTTTTCTTGCATTTATTTTAAAAGATTCGTTATTTTTTTTATCAAAAGGTCATTCGATTTAAATCAGAGCAAGCAGTACAAAGATGACGTACCCTTATGGGGTCGTCAGAAAACATCGTCTTGCAGAATTGTAAGTCCTATACTAGATTAAGCTTAAGCTTTGAAATTCTAAGTACACCCACCTTATAGCGATTAAGCACAATTATTTTACAGGTGAAACTAGGTTTCAGAGAAAACTATCAAGACTCTGGGAAAATCACTAGTTACCTGGACCAAAACTCATTCTAAATTAGGGGCCCAAACCCAAATTCATTTGCCAGAGCCCAATCAGATGAAACCCTAGCTAATCCAGCCCAACTCCAAACAAGCCCAACTCCTAGAGAAGCCTTGAGAGAAACCCTAGCAGCCTTCATCTCTTTCTCGCCGTCATCACCATCAGATAGCAGTGGCGCCATCAAAACCAAATCCAGAATCAGAGCCACAAAAACACCCTCCTCACCAATAGCGGAAATATGGTGAAAACCTAGTGCATGGCCTCTTGCCGAGATCTGAGACGCACAGATCTGAATTGAGGGCTCCCAACCGCCGCTAAACAAACCACTTCCGAGCGCTCCAATCCTCTTCAACGTTCTCATTCCATCCCAAGCCACAATTTGATCGGCATGTATTGCTTCCTCCCTTTGTATCAAACCCAAAGGCAAGAACAAAAAGAGAACAACCAAAACCTTTGTTTAGGAGATTTTGATAAACAAAGCCACCATCACCACCACATGTTGGACTCGACATCCACTATCGCCCATAGAAGGCACGATAGAGCCATCCATCACTGTCTTTGATTGGAGAAGAAGAGACTGGAAAAGAGATCTCCTTCCTTGTCAAAAGAGAATCACCATTGCCTGTCTGTTTAGGAGTTTTGTTGACTACTGCCGTTGCCGAGTAAAACCCTAGCAGAGCTAGGGAGAGAAACATTTTAGTTATGTTAGGAATTTAAAAAAAAAGAAAAAGATTTGTTATTAAATATGAGTGATTTCTCATAATAATTTCGTTCCATTCCTATTTATTTTTTATGAATATCTATTTAATTACTAAACATGAGTAAGATCGTGGAAAAGTACTTATGAAAAAGTAGTAAATTTACTAAATTAGTGACATTTTATTTAAAGAAAATTTGGGCACACATGCGACAAAATTGGTAATTTCGTCGCTTAAGTGACCACAATTTTGACAGCAATCTTCCTGCCTAAATTTTTGGTGCAATTTCAAACCAAATTTTTCAAAAATTTCCACAAACATTGGGGGGCAATTTTAACTTATATATCCTTCTACTTAAAGTTCCTAAAACCCCATTATTCTCCAAATCTAGTTCTTTCTCAAACCCCATTCTTTTCACCTCTCCTCCGCCGTTGACAACCACAAATACAGAACACCATATCCTTCGCCGTGCCAAGTACCCAATCCTCCTTAGCACTCCCTCACTGTCTTCAAGAATGACCTCATCCTTCTCGACTGCTCCACAAATCTTTGACCGCTCTGTCCTCAGCCCCGCCAAGCAATATGGGCTTCATCAACATTGATCTAGGTCCTCCTCTCCTCTCATCTCCCTCAAGCAATCCGGCAGCAAAATAAGCATCGGTTCCACCGCCCCCTCAGATCTGGGTCCTCCTCTCCTCTCCCTCATCGGATCTAGGTCCTCCACTCTCCCTTGGATACGGTCTTTTGGATGATAAGAGGAGAAAATTTAATAAAATAAAAAGAAACTAAAAAGAAAAGAAACTGAAAATTTCAGAATTTAATAGAATTGTTAAAATAATAAGCAACGAAATATTTTGTTGCGTAAGTGATTTTTATTTGTCACATCAGAACATAAGCGAGAAATATAATTCGTCGCTTCATATATATTTAAGCGACGAATTAGTAAATTTTGTCGCTTAAGAACTTATGAGACTCGTCATATACGACGAATCTTAAGCGTTGACAAATTCGTCGCTTAAGCTCTTCGGCGATAAATTTTAAGGCTTAAGCGACGAAATATACCCGTTGCTTAAGCATTTTTTTCTAGTAGTGTGATGAAGTTGTATACAAAGCCACACATGCATAAACACACGAGAGAACAGAAAAGGGCAAATGAAGATCATGTACTTTTTACATGCACGACGTCGTCTAAGTTTTAAAGGGAATAATTTGATCATATCAAAATTTAAAGGCAGAACTGAAGGATTAAAACGTAGAAGGCCCATGCATTGCATTGCATTGCATTGCTTTGCTAGCTAGATATGATGAGAAGTAGATCAATTACATAATTATTTTTTTTTAAGAGTATTAAGGACAGTATCCTGAAAGATTTTTTAATTACACAATAATTAGGTGAGGTTGATCGGCCAATTGCTTTGATTTTTTTTTAATTGACAGATGGATGGAGACCATATCGATACAAAGCAATCCAAGTTTGACCAAAGTTGGCCACACGTAAAATCGATCGTATCAATGATATCACAAAGTCCGGACATCAACATCACATATTGCTATGTATGAATCGTAATCGTATTAATCGAGTGCCGATTTTGGATTTTAATTCCTATCTGATTCAAAATCAATCATGAACATATAATGAGGTCTGAAATGTAAATAACATTAATTTCGTTTCCCAAAAATGAAATGGTTCTCAAAAGAGCCTAATACAAATACTATAGAAGCCAGAGACGGCTAATAAGCGAGTGTCTGACGAGACGGTGAGAGAGACTCCCTCAAACTCTCAATCTCACCGTCAAAAAACCAACAATTAATAATCCAAATGCTCCCAAAATAAAGAAAAATACTATCTGGGTAGGTATACAACAAATACTAAGGTTCAAGGAATGCCTTCCATACGTATCCATCTCCTATATTACACCAAAATCCTAGCTAGTAACTAATTACACATAAAGCCCACGATGCCATGACAAGGAACCATGACATTAGATACAGACAACAAAAATATCAGTTTATAACAAACCTCAACTCCACCTTCTTCGGTCTTCCTCCTCATCCACTGGACTATACCACTCTGGCCGACGCTTCGAGTTGCTCAACCTGTAGTTCAAAAGCACTTCTTCATCACAAAGAGCTCTTGTAGCTACCATAACAAGGGTCTTCAAAACAGGAACATCTGATCCGCTATTTCTTGAACTCCCAAATTTCTTCATCTTCACTTCTTCTGCATTTCCAAATACGACATTTGGAATATAAACTCTCATTTCCTTTTCAGTTAATGGGAAGTCATAAGGGCAAATCATTACATTTGGCTCCACACCCTTTGCAGGGTGATTGGCAAAATGAGCCAAAGCTAATGGGTTCCTCCGCTCTATAATGTCACCACTCTTTCCCAGTTGCCTGCCATCTAAAGGCTTACTTAGGAGCTTCAAGAGCCGATCTGAACCTTTCTCATCTCCCTGCATATTAGACCTGGTCTCTGGTACTGTTAATCCATTCCAGAAATCACGTGTTTGACCCCCAGAACCCCATGGTTTGGCATTGATCACAGTTCCATCATACCTTGTGATCAGATACGAGTTCTGTGCATCAACTCTTGGATATCCAGGAATGCAACGGTAAAATGCTGGGGAGTATATTACACCAGGGTACACAGCCACCACAGCACCAACATTACATTCACCATTTATAAATAAGCCCTGGCCTGCTTCCTTATGGGGTATCTGAGAAGGTTTGATATCGAGAGTGTAGCCAATGAGATCTTTTAATTTATGAGATACATCAGCGAGTTCTAGTGGCCTTGTCTCAGGTACATCTGTGCTGAAAAATAATAACTAATCAGTCTTTAATTAAATATATTAATGAATAATTGTAAACAGAAAGCTTCAACAATCAGTAAAGCAGAAGATGACAAACAGAGGCTATCTTCTCCTGGTAGAGTATGATGAGGACATCATCAACCTTGAGTACATTGTATGAGAATGATTAAAGAGAATTATCAACCTTGGACACAGAATCGTATGACAATGCTACTTTCACAAAAATTTGTATGAGAGAATGCTTTCAGCATTTAAAGAGCCATTAGCTGAATCTCATTTGCATTCAAATTTTTAGTGGGAAGGATGAAACGGCATTGCACCATACTATTGGACTAATGGTTAATATCAAAGTAGTCACTAGTCCTTATACAAAAATCACAAAAAGTTGAATGTAAGAAAAGCCAAAGTAATTTAAGCACGGGTTGAAAACACTATGGAGATAATTGAAGATCCTAATATAGGCTCTCTGAGCCCCACTTACAGAATTACGGCCAAGAGTATCGAGATGCAAATTTAACTTCATCAAACTTGGGATCACAAATTACTGAAAGCTCATGAAAAAAGTTGCCAAAAGAAAAAGAACTTACCAGGATGTTTATCTCCTGGTCTGTTCCTGCCGATAGCTAAGCTTAGCCCACTTCGTTGAGCAGTAGCATTTGATTGTTTAGGTGACTCAGTTACCTCATTTTTGTTCTTTAAGTCAGGGAGAAGAAGTTCATCCATAGACATGCAGAAGCTTTTAATTTGCAGACGAATGTTCTCTTGGACTTGCTTCTGTTGATCATCAATAGAGGCTTTATTAGCCATGTCAATAATCTCGTCCACATCTACCTCATCAGCGTCCTTTCCCAAGCGATTGTAGCTGGATATACAAGTCTTCCATAATTAACATTCATGATATTTAAAACAAGAGATTATACAGCATGCAAATGAAATGAATGCATATGGTAACACCGAATCACATGCAGAGAAATTTCAGAAGTATACATAATGAAGATATATGATATATTTGAATAACAAGGTTCTGTAGTACTTGAAACTACTAGAAACCTAAAATTAACATTTTGCGACAAGAAGTCAACAGTGCAAAACTTTGGGAAAATTCGACGTGTTAATGCATGGCATGCATCAACTTTGTCCCAAAGTTGTAAAACGAGTCCTCAAAGAGTCCTTAAAGTAGTAATATTAATCTTTAAAGTGGTAATATGAGTCCTTAAAGTGATGAGAAAAAGTTGATGCAACTTTGAGGACTAAATTAACACTTTAAGGACACATTTTACCACTTGAGGACTAATGTTGTAACTAATTTTTTATAACTTTAAGGACTCATATTACAACTTTGAGGACCAATTTTACTACTTTAAGGACCAATTTTACTACTTAGAGGACTCATTTTTCAACTTTTGACGGACATCATGCATTAACACACCTTAGCCTTCCCCAAAACTTTGTAGTGGTGGTTCAAGGAACTTCACTATTCTGCTGACGTCCTTACAAAACAATTGGTTATTGAATTAGCTAGAACATGAGGAATGAGGAGCAGCAAAATGTAATATAGATAAAAGAGATAAAGATCTATTAGCCATGGCTGCTAGTCATGTACAGCATGCAATGATAATACATAACTGAACCAATGAGAAACTAGTAACTGTTTTAGCTTTAGATATTTGATTTTCTTTTGTCCAGAAGGATTGTACTCACATCATTTTCTTATTGAATACGAGCAGCCAAAAATTGTATCAAGCAATTTGATGGTCATACTCAGTACTAATAACCCTTTGGCCCAAGCTTTGCACATGAGTAATAAGAATGTATCATACATGCAATTTTCTCTGGGATTGGACAATATGCTCGTATTGAAAGATGGTAATGTGGCACCAACCTGGTATATAGGAACAAGCGGTTAATATCTGCCTCCAATTGTAGTTTCCTAGGATTCTTGGCAAGCATAGGGGTATGTTTCGCAAGAACTTTTACAGCCTGGAAAGAAAAAGGGTCAGAAAGAACAGTGTGTCATCTATTTCACATATATAGCGCATCATATGGAGGTAGACAAGCATGTAGGATTCCCCTTCTTTGACTTAGAAATGCTTTAGAATGATACACTCAAGTATCAACCTTGGCAATCACAATTAGTAAACGATCGATTTTCAAAGACTTACAAGATGAGATGGTATTACTACATTCATCTGTAAGCTTAAGCAAGAACATGCACTAAATACTCAACTATGTCAAGACTGTCGAGATGATCCGGTATCTATTTGAAACCGGGGCAGTCATCGTATCCGAATTGTGAGTTGGGTTTATTTACATTTGAGTTGGGTTCATTAAGAACTTAAGGACTAGTATGTTAAGAGACTGAAAACGTAATTACCGAGCTCAGAGGCAAAGATATTCACGAGGACAAGCATGCATCTGACTGAAAAATAAAAAGGCTTGTATTTCCTAAAACCCTCTAATTCTGGAAAACAGAAAATCGTGAATGAATCTCTCAGTTTGGGACCCTCTAATTGAATGCTAAAATAAAAGGAAGGAAAAGGAATTACCTCCTGAAACTTGTTGAAGAGAAAAGCCATTTTGCCCAATCGGAATCTGCTGCTCTTCTCTTCTCTTCTCTCTACACTACTCGAAACTCACTGCTCTCTGTTGCCTCCACTCCTCCCCTAACATTTTAACACTCACGTCCATTATTCCCTCAAAACCCTTTGGTCCAACCAACACCAGTTGGGCTTACTGTGTTGGGCCTTCCCGTTCATTAAGATGAGGGATCAATTGTTGTTTAGAATGAATTTAATTTCTCCAGTCCTCAGAGATGAAGGACAACGTTGACATGGTGTTACATGTTGGTCAATGGTCATCATGACGCAGTATTCAAAATTATTTCAATAATACATACAACAGTAGCTAGAAAACTTGGCGAACTAAAACAAGCAGGACGAGGTAGAGAAAGAGACGACTATAGCAATCGTAGGTTATCTGCCCGCATCCACTTCTCAACCTCCCTCCCAGTACTCAATTTCTACATTTCAAGTAAGAAAACCTCATTTCATTATTACCCACTTCGCTGCTGCCTTTCTCATTCAATATACACGACATGACACGACACGACTAACCTACGTACTATTACCTAAAAGTTAATCAATCAACTAATTCCACACTCAAGCCCTAAATCAACAAAACAATGCAAACATTCCCTCTTAATTGGTTCCCACTCCAAGAATTCCCCAAAGCGAAAACATGAAAGCTACATGCATCTACTCCCCCAAGTTCACACTAGCTAGGTTAATTACCTTACCTTATGATTAGCACGGTTCATTAAGCTTAACCCGGCCATAACCAATATTAAAGCTTTTTAGCAGTTAGTTATAATTAGTCACATAAATTTGAGAAGCATCAAGCTAGCAAGCTACAGATGCCTCACAATATGACAATATTAGATTTCAGCTCACCAAATCAAACCATCTTGTCAGGTGACAAGTAAAAACATGCACGCCAAGCAAACGCCATATAACACATGATCACCACTCCTCAACCTAACCGGGTGTATCATCTCGATCTTTTCTCTTCTCCCCTAGCTCTCATTCCATTGCCATGATCGTTATCATCATACATTATTCATGATGACGATGACGATCAGCAATCTCACCTCCCTCATCTCCTCTGAAGCTAACGCCGCCGTCGCCGGAAACTTAGTCCCCCGGCAACTCTTTTTCCTCCACGACATCCAAATCTTGGAGCTCTTGGTGGCTCTATGTGTTTTCGTGACCATACACTCTCTGAGGCAAAAGAAACACCATGGCCTACCCGTTTGGCCTCTGCTCGGAATGTTACCCTCTATGACTCTCGTCGTAGGATTCCAAACCAACAACCTCTACGAGTGGCTCACTCAAGTCCTCTGCCGCCAAAACGGTACCTTCACATTCAAAGGCCCTTGGCTTAGCAGCCTCCACTGCATCGTCACTTCCGAGCCTCGTAACTTGGAGCACCTTCTCAAAACCAAGTTCTCCAATTTCCCCAAAGGCCCTTATTTCCGTGACACCGTCCGCGATCTCCTCGGGGACGGGATCTTCAGCGCCGACGACGAGACATGGCAGCGACAGAGGAAGACGGCCAGCCTCGAGTTCCACTCCGCCAAGTTCCGGCAATTGACCGTAGATTCCTTGTTGGAGCTTGTCCACGGGAGGCTTCTACCTGTATTAGAGGACTCCGTCAAACACTCATCAGTCGCCCTAATCGACCTCCAAGACGTTCTTTTGAGGTTGACGTTTGATAATGTGTGCATGATAGCATTTGGGGTCGACCCTGGTTGCTTGAGACCGGGGTTACCCCGAATACCGTTTGCGCAAGCGTTTGAGGACGCCACGGAAGCAACGGTGATGCGCTTTGTGACGCCGGCGTGTCTGTGGAAGGCCATGAGGTACTTCAACTTGGGGGCTGAGAGAAAGCTCAAGATGTCCATTAAAGGAGTGGATAAGTTCGCAGACGATGTGATTCGGACAAGGAAGAAAGAATTACTCATGGAATCACATACTAGTTCCGTTGGTGATCAAAAGCAAAGAACGGACCTGTTGACGGTGTTTATGAGGTTGAGAGATGAGAAGGGTGAAGGGTTCACTGACAAGTTCTTGAGGGACATATGCGTCAACTTTATACTGGCAGGGAGAGATACTTCCTCAGTGGCACTCAGCTGGTTCTTCTGGCTGCTTCATATCCATCCCGAGGTGGAACGCAATATTCTTCAAGAACTACGCACCATAGTGGAAGCAAGATCAACAAATGATATTAATGAAACCGAACTGGTTTTCTCGCCGGAAGAGATGAAGAAGATGGATTATCTTCATGCTGCACTATCAGAAGCTCTGAGGTTGTACCCTTCAGTTCCACTGGATCACAAGGAGGTAATTAATTTCGTCCTTGAAATTTTTGTTTTTGACCAATGTTACGCATACTGCACACAGCATATATTGATATTCATATTTAGTACTTATTCTCTTCATCTCATTCAAAGCTTCGATAATTTCCAGTGAGATGGATATGAATTATGGGAAGTGTGTTCATACATGGATTTCCAAATGCTTTCGGATATTCATACCCTCAATATATCTGTTTAATCTGTTAGCTTACACATCCCGGGAAAACTTTTGTGCATTGGTAACAGATCATTGTCATTAGTTGACCTCCTTTAAATGACACAATAATACATATCTTTCTGAATTTCATAGGAAACTGACCCTTTAATCTGGGAATAGTCTTTGATAAGATTCTTGTTTACCTAACTCTGTGTTGCCTTAGGAAGAGACCTTATAATATATGCCTACTTAATTTGAACTGGTTCAGGTTGTTGAAGATGACGTATTTCCAGATGGAACAATACTGAAGAAGGGAACTAAAGTGATCTATGCAATTTACAGCATGGGGCGAATGGAGTCAATATGGGGAAAGGACTGCAGGGAGTACAAGCCGGAGAGATGGTTAAACCCAAAAGATGGCCGGTTCCTGAGTGAGTCTGCCTACAAATTCACCGCCTTCAATGGCGGTCCTCGCCTCTGCTTGGGTAAAGATTTTGCTTATTATCAAATGAAATTTGTTGCTGCCTCCATCCTCTATCGCTACCATGTGAAGGTGGTCGATAATCACCCCATTGTACCGAAGCTAGCATTGACAATGTACATGAAGCATGGGCTCAAAGTCACTCTCCACAGGCGTACGTGGCCTGATCAATGCAGCCTCATCAGTCATCACCTGAGCCCCAAGGCAGAATAGTTCTCAATTAAGGATAATTTGTTACTGTTACTAGTCAAGTTATGGCTTCTTATTTTGTTGTTTGTGTTGTGGTCTTTTATAGATAAATGGGTATTACCATAGGTTCGCGTGGATTTGTGACCTTCAAATGTTTGAATAACGGGATATTTAATTGTTCATGTCTGAAATAACTTGCAATTTAGCCTTACTCTTTCTTTATCAGGATATCGATAGGCTTTTCTTCCACTCCATAATCCATATGAACCAAAGCCACAGTAAGAGAAATAACTTGTAATAAGCTCTTCTCGACAACAGAACAAGGGTTCATCTATAAATAGGTTCTGTTTTTGTTTTGTGCATTGAATATTGATGTAATCATTTGGCTCAAATTGGGATCTTGGTAGAGACCACATTTACCAATGAACTCAATCATTTCAGAATAGCTTACACACATACTTTCTTTTCTCATTTCTCCCTAGCTTTAAAATGCGTTTAAATCATACTTACGTTAACACCAATTCAATGGTGGGTATTTGGCTGAAGATGGATGACGATTTTAGCAAGATCCATAGATTGGGACCCCATAGGGAAGCTGCGTACTACACACTGAACCATGGAGTTAACTAACACTAATTAGGAGAGAAATGCCATTATATGTACATCTTAAGCATATCAAATGGATAATAGAATCATATCATATGGATAGTAGAATCATGTGCATTATCAAAGCATCATAATAATCATACAACACTCGCTAGAGTTTCATCAAACCATAGGAAAGAGAGGTTGTAGAATGTCTGAAATCTACTTGCACTCACCTGGTATTTATCGGTTACAGCCCTAAAGAAACTTACAAACTTTTTATGTATAACAGACTTCACGGTTGTAGCATAAGATCCAGCAATACGTGTTGAATATGCCCTGCACACATCTTGAAGCAGGATCCATCAGAAAATTGCTAAAAAGATCAGAAAACTGAAGAGTGTTCACGTAATTCTGATGCTCGAGTCCTTTTGGAACATCAAGAATGCTACAAAACATCAAAAGAAGAAAGTTCACCTCATTCAAGATCTCCCATCCCACTCTTCATAAAACTCCACAAGAAACTCCTCCATGAACTTGCGCCTTTTCTCAGCTCTCTTCCGCCCAGCCTGGAATCAATGGGAAATTATTGAAAATCTCTTCTCTTTTTGTCAGGACCTTGACAGTTACCACAAATATGTTTATGCTACAAATCTTAAACTCTTACTGAACAAAGATACAATACACATGCAACTGCAAATGAGGAAATTTCTGCATCAAGATACCTCTGTTTTCATCAGATCCTTTAGCTTGAGAAGCTTCTCATGAAAGTGATTCACAGTAGTTTGCTCCTCTTTTTTCATGTACTTTTCCTTGGATATATCAGATCGTGGCTCAATGTTAGGATCATGTAGCACTCTATTCCTACTTCCGCCAAAAGTAAAGCAACGAGCAATTCCTGTGACCATAATACCAATTAAGCATGTGCCATAGTGATGAATAATATCACACTTATCATATATTCCAGTACCGATAGCACCAATTGCATCAAGACGATCAGCATCTTGTACAACCCCAAATTCTGGAGGAAGATCACTATTTTTCAGCCCCGCGAGCTCATCTTTAAACCCTGGAGAGCAGAATTACATATGTAATGGTTGCGCTCTCACACCAAATAACCGAATCTTAAGATTACATGGTGCATCAGAAGGTGCTTAAGATTACTGCATATGCTAAAATGGCACAACACCTCAATATAGCAGCAACCTACTCACCCATTCCGTTAATGATCTTTATAATCTTTGTTTTCTTACTCTCCTCTATACCCGAGTCATTAAGAAAGTTCTCAACAAGTTTCTCCTCCGAAGGATATCTACATGCCAAAGTAATTGCTCGAAATCAGCACAGGGGAAGGAAGGAAAGAATAAATGGCATAACAGTTAAGAACGACAAGTTTTAAATTCCAGAAAAGTAAATACTTAATCAAGGAAGAACAATATGAGAACAATGCAGAAACTCAGGTAAAATTGCAAATTGATGCCGGAGGCAAAGAGATACTAAAGCAAAATACATGTGAAAATAAGCAAAGAAAGAGGAAAATACAAACCTCAAGTATTTATAATCACCTGCAATGAAAACCAATGACTAAATTGTTCAGTAAGGATGAGATTCTGAAATTCAAAAAATGCTGAAAAGATGCAGAACAAGCATAAACGAAACAATCTAGGAAACGTGATGATATGCTCATGAATTTATAAGAAAAGTGCTACATAAAATGGTGACTCAAATAATTAATAAACTCGTATGTATACAGAATGTAAGCAAAAAGAAGTTAACCGTATAGTGTGGGTTGATGTTTAAACCAGGTACAGAGTTGAAGGGTGTGATATCAACACTGACCTATATCATGGAGGAGTGCAGCAAGTTCTACCTGGCGAGTATGACAATTGCAGATTAAATACAGAAAGATATGATCAAAGGGAACAAAACAAAGGGAAACTTGGAAGTCTAATCGAAAAATCAAAACATTATAGTCCCACTGAATAAAAGGGGGAGGGAGATTACAATGTGCATGGAGTCGGGGTTGGAGGAGAGGGCTTGTTCTTGGCGAGCAAGAGAGAGCGCGAGGTCTCTGACCCTCCAAACATGGGACGGGTCATGTGATGCGTCATTGCCTTTCATGGATTTCACGACCAACTCCTCTGCCTTCCTCACTGTCTCTTCCCAATCCATCTCTGCGGCCTCCCCAGCTAGTGATGAGACTCATTTTCCCGGCCGCCATTCGACTCATTTCCATCCACTAGTATGATTCGGGTTTCAAAGCCCAAGGAGATGATGCCAAGGCCCACAGAGATTATTTATCATATACGGTGGATAGTTGATAGTTCTAGTCTTGATGAACTAGAGCAACCCTACCTGCTCAACCCTCAAAGATCCACAAAACAATTAACTAGCTAGCTAGCTTCTTTCTTCCCAACCGATAATTCTTGTATGGACCACAGGCAAGTTTTGCGCGTGAACCTCACGCGTGGGGTTAATTTTTTTTAATATTTTTTTCGTTTGGTTTGGCTTTGTCGCCGCCGACCCGAGCTCGCCGTCCCTTTCCAGGACTTGCAGGGGCTGGAAACCTTGTTGGAGTGGTCGATGACCCGGTCCTTATGGACTGCAGTCCATAGCAGACGCTCTCCAATAGACCAGCATTTGTCTACCAAAATTCATTGCATCGATTTTAAAGTATGTCGAATGAATAGATAGACCCTTCTAGTAATAGTTTCATTTTTTTTTTTTAATGAATCATTCATTCATTGATATATATATATATATATATATATATATATATATATATATATATGATATCTATATAGTATATCGACAATCAAACAACTTTCAACTAGGTTGATTTTCAATAAGAATTGAAATATTTATCTATAAACAGATGTGTATCAACATGCAATTAATAAGTATTCGAATTGTGAAATTAACGTGCAATTGAAGCTAAAACTTAACAAGGTTTGAACATAAATATGAGGTAAAAGGCCAGCATTGTCTTATTTACAAAATCTTCGTGGCCAAATCAAAATCCATCAAACTATATATTATGTAAATCGATCAAAATATGTGTAGCTTTATTGAGGACTCTTTTGATTAAGGGTGTACGGTAGTGAGATAAGCATGATCGAGTCCAAAATGTAACTTTTTTGTCTAAATTAGCGGAAACTAGGCCTAGAAAGCTTCAAAAGATTGAGAATCTTAGGAAACTTGATGTTGTGTGCTCCTCCCGGCAATACATTCTTCATTCACGACAATGTTATGTGTTTCTTTCATTTAAGGGTTTGGTAAAATGTGCATAGCGTGGGAGCTAGAAAACATGAGTTTCAAAAGAAGAGATTCGGGCAGCTTGCATATAGGTTGAGATATATGAGAGAAAAGGTTTGGACAAAAGACGAATAAGGAAAGATGGAAAACTAAGGATGCATTTGGTAGAGATGAGCCATGGCAGTAGAAGAGTAATAGAGAGCATGCTAGCCACATTCATTATGGTTGCCTTGGATTAATAACAGTAGCTATTTATAAGCAGTTCCAAGCAGAGAATCTTGGTTGAATGTTTTTACTGTTAGGTAAAAAGTATGGCTTGGTTAAAAGCATATATTGAGTTTTGTAAGGTCTTTTCGGTTTGTCAAATTGTGTCTAAGGTTGTGTAATTGTATAATAGGCATTGAAAGACGTGATTGTAGGCTTAGGGCAGATTTATTGCGTGAAATCTGCTACTGTTTTGCTTCCTATTTTATTATGTGGCTGGAAATATGAACCATATGTTAAAGCGTACGTTTTTGTTTAGATCTTAAAAGATTTGGGCTTGGCTTTTAGGCATATATCTCTTCTTCATTTATCTATATTAGGAGTTAGGTCGTTGAACATGAATTTCGGTTCCAAGTCTAAAATTACCAACTATCCTAAAACTAATAATGGACTTCATATAATTTTTTTACCGTCCACATGCACCATACTCATTTTTGAAAGCCCTGAATGCATGAATGTGACTTGGGTCCACGTGCACGATATGATGTTTACGAGTAGATTTCGCCTTAAAATGTGATTTAGGCTTGAAGAATGAATTGGGCTTGTTTACTAGATTTTTAGGCCTCAACAAGTTTCATGTGACAAATTGAAAATCAAGAAATGTCACTTTTAGCCAGCTCATGCATTCACAAACTCCTTTTGTTAAATATGTTCAAATCTCTTCTATCAGAGAGAAAAAGATTTTGGAACCTTACTTAATTCTGGTTGATAAAATAGGGACTGAGATCCTCGATCTCTTAATAGGAGCAAATAACTAGGTAAAGCTGAGGAAAAGTTCCAATATCTGCGGGACGCGGTTTTTTTTTTTTTTACAAAAAAACAAAAATGTGTTCAAGTATTGCAGATTGAGTAGGGAATGGAGCTCACGTTTTAGTTTAGCAACTGTAGCTGTTTTTGAAAATATATAGCTGCAGACTTGCAGCAAGTTATACCTAGCTAAGTTGTTTGGTCCTAATAATTTTGAATAATAGCATATCAATTCGTTCAATAAATTCAAACATTTGTGTAAAATGCGGTGAAATTGTCACCCGGTTTTTACAAATCATATTAAGCACTAAAAAGATGTCAATTGAATTGTTACTCCTGAATAGCTTCATCAATATTGGAGGCTAGGCCAGGTCCAAGTTAAGATAGGCAAAGCTAGTATCTCCGATCCAATTAAGAATGACAACATTACGAGGGCGAAATCATCAAACCCACGTACCCATATATATTTGATGTTCTCATACTTAATTTACACTTGTATGCGCGTGAGTACGTCCAGTTGAAAATCAAACGGATTAGTTGAGAGAGGGAGAGTGTTAAGCAAGGCCTCAACAGGCAATTACACAGAGATTGAAATTAACATCAAGGATGATATATACGATGATGATCATGAAAACGTGGACGTGGTGAAAACGTGCAACGACTTCCTTGAGCCAATTACCAAGTCAAGTCATACACCATCGGTCCTGTTCACAAAGTCGCAAGTCGTAACTATAAACCAAACCCATTATTGTTATTACAAATCTATGAAGTCAATAAACAATCCACAATCAAATGGAAAATTCAGTAGGATTACTAGTTGGTTGCTATAATTTATGATTATTGTGTTGGCGAAAGAGGCAGGCATATATATAATCCGATTCCGCGGGGAAGCAGGCATCTAGTTGGTCGTGAAAGACATCCTCCTCCTCCATTTCCATGCCGGCCTTATTATTTTCCTCACAAAATCCATGGCCAAGGTGTCTGAGAAAACAAGCCCTCCTTTAAAACCCAAAACCACTACCTTTCTGGGTTGTTTCAGATTCTCTAAGAACAAATCCTTCCGATCCGATGACAACAGCAACAAGATCAGTAAGAACAGTAGTCGCAGCTGGTTATGTTGGAAGAAGGCGGCCGCCACCAAAACGGTACCCCTCGACGTCTCCGAGAAACAAACAGGATTACCAAATAACGAAACCCCGTACAGGTCGTCGACCAAGTTGATCAAGCTGGAGCCAAAGTCAAAGCACGTCAAGTTTGTACCCGAAATTGAAGTTCCGGCAGTAACCGACGTCGTGGAGGACCCAGGTGTCCCAATTCAGAGTCTGATAGTCTCTGACAAAACCCCTAACTCTAAACAAAAACCTCCAGAGGTACGGAGATCAATTTTAAGCATGTAGCTAGGTCTATGTTATTAACTAGTGATTGTGTAAATTGATCTGCTGTACGTTTGTTTTGGTACGTTGTTGGTGTTTCAGACAGCCTCCGACTTGATCAACCTCGAAAACAGGACACAGCTGGGTTCCAATGCTTCAAAGGACTACGCGTCTCAAAAGCGGCGGCTGTCTTTTCGCCGGAAAGTTGATTCCATAAGAACAGCCGCAGCCGGCGGAGGCAGCCAACCCGGTTCACCGGTTCAGCAGGAGAATAA
Source organism: Fragaria x ananassa (assembly GCA_034370585.1). Lineage (NCBI taxonomy): Eukaryota > Viridiplantae > Streptophyta > Magnoliopsida > Rosales > Rosaceae > Fragaria > Fragaria x ananassa. The sequence goes on along the minus strand of CP139761.1, from coordinate 28,754,920 downwards.
AACAGTCACCGTGGTCTCTCCCTCGGCAACACCGCTGCCGGTCACTCCGAAACGTACAAGACGAGGTGGAGGAGGAGGAGGAGGTTCTCCGGCTATTGCGTCGTTGGCACGTAAACCGTGGTTGTTGTCAAATGAGAAGACTATGACGACGAAGAAATTGGACCCTCTGGTGGGTATGACCATTATAATGGTGACTTTGGTCATAATGGTAGTATGGGGCCGATTATGCGCCATTATATGCACCGCAGCATGGTTTTATCTGCTCCCTCGCTTAACTCAGAATGGTAATTATTTAACGACAACAGCGCCCTCCACCGCCGGCAATACATTTCCTCATCCTCGTGATGATCATTTGGATTTCAGTTCCGACGAGTACAAGAAGAAGGTGGTCTTGGAGGGCTTACTCGAAAGGAATAACCTCCGCAGTCATGTACTATGATATACTGTGAATCCTTCTTTTTGTTATTTGTGGTGCATCCTTGGTTGAATTTGCATATGTAAGAACATGTATTATGCTTTGTTACGTACTGGGATATTTTGTGGTTTAAGCAGTTAAGCTTTGTATTAGGTATAAGTAGCTGCTGGGTGATGCATCGACTGCTTTAATTTGTTTGATTAATTGGCAGCAGTTGTGGATTTCACGTGAGACGAGTGTGCAGATGTCACATTTGGATCAACATCGGTCGACTAGGGCTATACATAGCAGCCCCTCCTTCCCCGTGAAATATCAATCATACATGGTTATACCACTTCTGCTTGTCTTCTTCCATATATATACCTACATAATCAATGGAGACTAACATAAAATCACATCAATCATTTTTGTTTTATTTATGTATATTTCAAAACATACATGCATTGCTCGTTTTTTCTACTTTTTTTTTATATATATAATCATTTCGATCTTTAAGTCATATTTAGTAGTTTAATGATTGATATTGTTAATATATCATATTAGTACTTCTCAAACTGACATAACTCGAAAATTTCAATCATATTTGTGTATACGATTCTTACTTAATTTGAGACAGATTCTCTTGCAATAACACATGAGTTTTTCGGCCCAAAATGAAATATTCTTATTTTTCGACCAAATTTTTCCTAAACCCTAGCGCACTAGTTTTTGGATCAAAATTGAACATTCTTATTTTTTAACCAACCTTTTCCTATTATCAAATCATTTGAAATTAAATAATTACTTCTCGAACTGACTGAACTCGAAAATCTCAAATTGACTAGTGTGTACAAGTTACGCTTGATTTCAACCAAAATCTCTTGTAGCACACGAGTTTTGGGGTAAAAATTGAACGTTCTTAATTTTTAACTAACCTTTTCCTATTATCAAACCATGATAAATAAGTAGTTCTCGAGCTGACGGGACTCAAAAATCTTAATCGAATTTGTGTATATGATTCTCGCTTGATTAAAGCCAAAATCTCTTACATACCAATTTTTCGGCCAAAATTGAATGTTCTTATTTTTCGACCAAACTTTTCTTATATTTAAATAATGATTTTTACATACTTCTTATGTGTATGGAATTCTAAAATCTCAATGCGATTTGTGTATACGATTCTCGCTTGATTTGAGACAGAATCGCCTAGTGATGATTATTTGGATTTCAGTTCCGCTTGAGACCAAATCAAACGAAACTCGTATACACCAATATTTTGGTTGTTTTGTAGATTTTGTGGGCTTAACACATGTAATGAGAGTACTTGGGCTCATTTATTGCAAACTGTTGTTACTCAAGCTAAGACCCGATATTAGTTGAGAAATTTTGAGAAATAGCCTCTTTTGGCCATTCAAATTGATTTATAACCAGATTATTTTAAAAAATTGAAAACTAACCATCTCTGAGTGTAAAAGACCATAATTACCCTTATTCAGTACAAAAACTTCTCTCATTTTTTATTTCACAAGTTGTGTTTCTTCTATTCAGCAAATCAAACTTATGTATGTATTTACTGCAAATCTGTAATTCTATCACAAAACATGAAAGAATAAATTCTAATTAATAAAAAGTAGCAAAAGAGAAACTATATGAGTTTTGATCTTTTAATCCCTCATGTAAATGCCTCATACAAGACCAATTCTTTACCAATGTCATCAATTTGGATCTAAAACACCCAAAAAACAAATTGAAATCCATGCCCATCTTTTGTAAACCTCGCTCCATTCTAGAACCAGATTTTCCTTGTTCTTTTTGAATTCCCAAAGTTTCTGGCGTTTTTGTTGATCAGTCCAAGTTTGAGATTAGGGTTGTTTATTATAAGAGTGATTACCAGTACATAAGTATTTGATGAGCCGTAATATCAAGATTTGTGTAATGAACAGTGTTCCATGTATATAGTGAGGTTACATATATGTAAAGGGTTATATACATGAGGTTTCATACTTGAAGGGTCATATGCATCATGTATATGGGAGAAAATGAAAAGTGATTGATGAGAAGGAAAAACAAAAGTTATGAGAATCGAACAAATTGGAGAAGAAATCTCGGAAGTGAAATTTATATTTTTATTTTGATTGAGGGTACTTATGATATTTTATCTCCTAATATAGTTATTTTTCAAATTTTTTCAAAAACAAGGTTATTTATCAATTCATAGACCCAAAATTGGTTATTTCTCAAAATTTCTCATATCAGTTGGTTTAGTGAGTTCGATAGAGACTAGCTAGTGGTGACATTTGAGTTGTAATTTGTTTTACAATTAACTAAGAAACACAAGAAGAGAAAGTTGATTGAAAAGTTAAACTAATAAGTTTAAGGATACGTTAACACTGTTAAAAAAACAAAGAATTAATTTCAGTTTACACCTCTGAGGTTTAGGGTTAACATCATTTCACTCCCTATATTCTTATTTTTGAAAATTTACCTCTAAAGTTTTCAAATTTCATAAATTCATGCACAACTGCTAAATTTTCGTCTAATTAATTTGGATAATTTTGAATTCATAACTCACTAAAAGGGCTAAAATAGTCTTATAACAACATAAATCGCATTTTTAGAGTTTTTATTATTATAAGATTTCATGTTATTATTTAGAGAAGTTTTATTCACACACCTTAATTATATAATTAATACACACTTCTAATTTTTTTTATGCAATTTTTTCCCTAAACTTCCTCTTATGCCCTCTTTATTTTACTAAATACACACTTTTTTAATTTATCATCTTCTTCCCTAAGCCAAAACTAATTTTAAGCAACACTACCAGGACAAGTACTTTAGCCGACGAAAAATTTTCAGGATACATCGGACCTTCCGATGAGTGGTAGGAAGACGATGACCGTTGGGCAGCATCGAAGCAGTGTACTGTAGATACTCATCAACAGCCTTCACGGTCGATTTTGTCTCAACTTTAATCTTCATTACGTCCATCACACTTTCAAGAACGGTCTTTTGACAACCGGGGTACACAGGGGTCTGTTGGAAAGCAAGCAGTTTGTTGTACTTTTCAATACCAGCAGTGTTCACAGCTCTAGGGAAGGGCTGCACCGGGTCAGGCATATACTGTCCTTGAGCGCATACACCGCTCTCATAAGGAAACATGTCGTTGATGAATGCCGTTGTTGGATCGTTGGATGTACTAGTACTGCCCGTCTCAGAAAATTGGCCATGATCATGCGGACCCCCTGATGATGTTTCACCGTGATATAACCAACATCTGTACTTCTCCTAAAACCCGTTACTCCTCAGGTGCTGCCATACTTTGTCAATGGGAAATCGATGCATATCGCTGCGACACTGACATTTCGTGCACGGGCAATAGAAAATTGTATTCCCGTTAGCATTAGCCAGCGCATATTCTATAAAACTCATAACTTCTGCACCGTATCTTTTGTCCCATTTTGAAAGCGAAATCCAACTCTTATCCGTATCCTGAAAATATAACAAAATATATATATATATTTATAACGTTGCTAGCTAATTATTAATAAAATTTCATGCCATATATAAAATTTCAATTCATTTAGTATATATTCTACGTACTACAACTAATTAATAACAAATTAATTAACACACACATATATATATATATACTTAATAATTACAGAACAATATTATACATATATATATCTACATCATCACAAAATCATCATTGTGGTATATACCATCAACACAATATTATAAATTACTTAACATATATATATATATATCTACTACTTAATTATAAACAACTTCATATATATTATATCAAATCATCAACCAAATCGATCAACATATATGTATATATATACATCCAACATACGTACTCAAAATTAATCAATTAACTCGATCACAATCAAAATCATATATCAACATCATCACAAAATCATCATGAACTCATATATATCATCAACAACTTCATACCATATCAACACAATAATATTATAAATTAATATTAACATATATATATATATATATCTACTATTTATTAACAACAAATTAATTCATATATATTATCAATTCAAATCATCAACCAAATCGATCAACACACATATATATATATATACATCCAATGTACTCAAAATTAATCAACTCAATCACAATCAAAATCAATAAACTCAATTAATCACACTTAAAATCGATCAACTCAAATAAAACTCAATTAATCAACATATATATACATATACGTACCTATATATGGCTCCACAAACTGATTATGGACAGATTTCGACAACACCCAAACTTTTTCTCCCCTTTTTTCTTCTCCCGTTTTTTTTCCAGACGAGCTGCTGCTGCCCAGATCCGTAAATATAAAGCACTTTAGCCGACGACTATTAATTTCGTCAGCTAAACTTTTAAATATTTCGTCGGCCATAGTTTGTGAACTTTAGCCGACGAAATAAATTCTGTAGCCGACGAAAGTTTTTTTCGTCGGCTAAAGTTTACCATAGCCGATGAAAATTTAACTTAACCGACGAAAGAAAATTTCGTCGGCTAAAGTGGACTTCATAGCCGACGAAAATTTAACTTAGCCGACGAAAGAAAATTTCGTCGGCTAAAGTGGACTTTAGCCGACGAAAAAATGCTTCGTCGGCCTGGTTTTTTTTTTTTCGTCGGCTAAAGCCTTTCTTCTGGTAGTGCAAGTTGGCGAGTTGCTACTCCTAAATCTATCACTCGATTTATTTTCTCATCTCTATGATTAATACTACAAATTATTCTACTAAAATCTATTTGAATTGGTAAACAAATGTAGCTTAACAAACAATCAAGAGAGACAAATGGATTGAAGACGTTTTATATTTATTTATTAATTTTCTCACTCAAATAACCTCTAAGATATTCAATCAGTCGAAATAGTATGTAAATTTGATATCATTAGGAAGCTTGTAGACTACCGATTCTTAGAGTAGTAAATATGTATAGAAATTTAAAATTTGTTAAGTTTTCTTTTTGTTTATATTTATGAAAGGGGTATAATTGTATTAAAAAAAAACTCCAAAAAATAGGGGTGTGCATTAAAAAATTTGGCATGTGTGAATAGAATTTATCTATCATTTAACCTCCAAATTAGACAGAATTATAGTAATTGTGTTTGATTTATAAAAAGTGGAGACTTTATGGAGTAAATTTTCAAAATTAATAATATGGGTAGTAAAACGATGTTAACCTCAAAACTCATAAGGGTTAACTGAAATTAATGAAAAAAAAAAATAAACAGAGTCGGACCAAAAAACAACCTAAACATGACTTTACTCTATCCAACAAAGGGAATAACCACAGAAGAGTAAAAGAAATAAACGAGAAAAACCGAAACAAAAATGAAAAATGCCAATAGCATGGGCCTAGTCATAACTCATAACTGAAAACGGGAGGGAGAGTCCTATCCTACATACAAAATTAGGGTGAAGAACCAAAATACAAATACATAAGAGAGAAAAGAAAAGAAGAGAGAGAGAGAGAGACTCTGACATCCTCAATTGAAGGTGAAATCCGAAAAAACAACAAGGGAGGCAGAAGTTTCATCGTCTCATCAATTCTCATCTCATCTCCCCCCTAACATCTCCATGACTCCATTTCATTACATTCAACCGAAATAACGCATTACATCCTTCCCTTTCTTCACACATTCAACGTTCTCTCCTCTCACCAATTCTCCATCTCATTTTGGATTCAGAGAGACAAGAGGACAAAACACATGATCTTCAGATTCTGATTGACGGAACAAGATTCCGAAACCCAGATTCTCTCTGTTGTTGTCGTTGATCAACTGAAATTCGATTTGGTCGAGATCCCGTAAAATAAAAAGCTTCAATCTTGAATACAAAGATTGGATTTTTATTGTCATCAATCTTCCGTTCAATGTATTCTCATTCGTCTTCTTCTTCTTCTTACGCAATGTGTCTCCCCAATTCGCATTTACAATCTTCCAATTCCAACTCGCCTCCTTCTTCTCCTCCTCGTCTCAGTTTGAGTGCCGCCGGCGCCGGATACATAGAACACACCGTCTCCAAATTCGACACCCTCGCCGGTGTCGCCATCAAATACGGTGTTGAGGTACCTTATTCTCATTTATCAAATACAAATGTGAATGCGTTGTCTCATTAAAATTGAATTTCTATGGCTGAGGAATAGAGATAACATTGCATGCGTCGATGATTTCAGGATTATAATATGATTTAGTGTGGCGATGATTTCAGGTGGCAGATATCAGAAAAATGAATGGCCTCGTTACAGATCATCAAATGTTTGCTCTCCCATTTCTTCAGATTCCACTACCCGGGAGGCATCCTCCATCCCCTTGTTTATCGAATGGTTCCAACACGCCACGGTAATATGTTCTATTTCTATTTGTTCCTCTACGTTTTTGTTACTTCATTTTACTAGCATTATATTACCTTAGGGAGTATTGGAAAGTATAGATGAAGCTGCTTTTTGCTGTGTGGAATTGTGGAATCCATTTTCTTTGCTTTTGTGATGTGTTTGGGGTTTGAAAAGTAGATTTCAGGACTCGACTTTTGTGCAATTCATGAAGCAAATTATCCAACTAATTTAGTGACACCCCTAGTGTTGGGAGTCTCGACAGAGACAGGGTACAGTAGGGTCTGGAATGAGATGGATTTTATGAACTGCATTTCTGGTTTGGGAATCTATCCATGTTGCTCTAATGAGTTCATTTGCCATTTTATTGTCAGATTCCAGATGTTGCTTCCTTTTTGAAGGGGACAGCAGCCTGGTTCGTAAAGTTTATCCTCTAAGCGATACAGATTTAGGTGATCATGGTTTAACCAGTGTGTGTTCCTTTCTTGACTACTTATAGTAATATGGTTCCCAGCAAAGCAGACTGGCCATCTTTTATGTTATTTGGTTTTCTGGTTTAGTTTACCAGTATCGTTAATACGCGAGTCACTAAATGGTTTAACACTTTGAGTTGGATGTTACTCATTTCTATTCCTAGTATCTTGTGGTCTTTGGTTCACTTATGGCTTACTTTGTTGATTTTTGTTCCTCAGGAGCCAGAGTAGTTCAGATAGGTCCCCCAGATTTACTTCTTGGAAAGCCTCCCAGGCAATGAACTCTTTACAAAGTTATTATGGGTTGAAAGCAAAAAATCAGAATTCTATCAAAAGGGAGATTATAGAAATGGCACTATGCAGAAAGGAAGGCTCCCATAATTTAGAAGATGAGTCATTACTTGGAGCCTCGCACCAACCTTTCAGCCATTATAGAAAGTCAAAAAGCTTAGTTAAATTGGATGAGAATGGTGAACTTTCTGATTCCATGCCTAGTTCAGAAACTATAGAAGGCAACTCTGATCAGTTGGGAAAAAGGATTAGACGGCGGCAGAAATCTGAAGCTGACTTTCGTCGCACCCCTGAGATGCTGTTAGAAGATAACACTGCCAGTGGCTGGTTTTCAGCCACAGCAATTACAGGGAAGTGCTTGGCCCTCAGACCGAAAGCAGGAGCCAATCGAACTGCTGATGTTGAAACTGGTGGGTTGAATCCTGGTCCAGTAGGTCTTGTTGATTCTTTGATAGCGTCAGATGCGTCTGGAGTGAGGAAGTCATCAAGCACATCAAATTTGCAGGATCATAATACTAGCTGTTCTGCATCAATCTGGTCAACTTCTAAATGGAGTTTGAAGCCAGATTTACAAGTGTTTTCAACTGCAGCCATTACAAAACCCATATTTGATGGCTTGCCTAAGCCTATGGTTGGTCGACGAACCAAAGCCGCGCTCGATTAACTGCATTTGATTATTCTTTCGATTCATTACCATTTTGATCCGATACATCATTAATCAATGATATAGACGCAAGATTCCTATCCTATCTGGTGGTTAGAGTTCGGTGCCTCTGTAGCAGTCGAAGCCCCTAGGCATGTAGATATGATGAGAGAAGCAAACTGTTACATTTGCAGTTTAAACACTGTATTAGATACTAGTTAGAAAATTGAGAGGCTTTGGAACATACTGGCTATTTACACAGGATGTATATTACTTCTGGCTCTACTTAGGTTTACAAAAGGTTTGCCTTTAATGTGTATTTATACTAACAATTCTTTGGGGTACTTCATGTATCTTTATTTTTATGGAAGCATGGAGCATTTACTGAACCAACTCTTATTACTGATGTCGAATTGTCTCCTCCTTTGTCTTGCTCAGAAGCTGTGTCTTCGTTCCATCCTCCACATGAAATTTTTGACAGAAGATAAATACTGGCGCTGTGTAAATTTGTAATTCTATAATTTCGAATGGGCTTGTTATATTTTGCCAAATCCCTGGTCATTACTTCAGGAGACATATACTTCAGGGCGATATGAGCTTGACAAGATTCCTCTATGACCATTTTGTAAGTTTGCAGCTGCACATTATTCAGTAGTTGAGCAATGGAAGCAGGAGAACATGTACAACTGGTTTCAAAGATTAAGAGTCTGCAAAAGAAAATGTGGTGAAGTAGTTGCCCATCTTCAACTATTATTTGATCATCTCATTCGTCTTCAACTGCACGTCTGGCATCACGGCCAGGCCTCCACCGGAAGACGGTGAACGGCCGACTACAAAGTCTTGCACTCCTCGTCATACCCAGGCAAGACTCTCAGATGGTATAAATTTAAGATTTATACTCTTTAAAGGTGGACCGTAAAAGCCCGCATAAGCCCACTAACCCCATTACCGCCTAGACGCGCCTCACTCCCGCCAAGCCCGAGTAAGGCCCAGATTGTTTCATTTTTCTTTTTGGTGGAAAAAAAAAACTTAAAATAAAGGGTGTCTTCTCGCGCAAACTCATTCGCTCCAATCTCTCTCTCTCTCAAAACTCATTTCTAGGGTTTCGCCGAACACCCCCGTCCGCGGCGGATTCGATCTTCTCCTTCTCATGGACGTGATCCTCATCAACACCAACCGTCGGCCCTTTGCCTCGTCGCGTTTCGATTACAGAAGACGGAGATCTGCCTCTTCGATCTCCCCTACGGCGTGCCGTTTCAGGCTCGCGGTAGCGTTCCGGCCTTCGATTCAATCGATATGAGCGACGACGATTCGTATTTCGTTGATGAGGAGCACGAACGATGCGGTATATACTTCTAGTTTTGGCTTTGACGATCAATCTGAGCTAGGGTTTTAATTTTACGTGTGCTTTTTGGAATCGGCTTGTGTTTAGTTTAATTGTGATTCATAATTGCAGGTTAGGATTTTGTATAATTTCCTTACAGGAGCTAGATGACCATAACAAAAACATCGGAGCTCAGTGAGGTATGGTCAATGCTTCATACTTGTATGTTTTCAACGTAATAAGCAATAATGAGTGTGTGGCTATGTATATTGTACAAATATGTATGGTCACTGACTGCTTTTGCTGCTCAAAACTTGTGAGTGTGTTTGTTGATGATTGCTGTTTCTACTTGATTGTTATGTAACATTTAGGGTGGAAATTTTTAGTAGAGATTTGATAGATGCCGTTGCCTGTGCAGTTTGAACGCCGTATTAGATACTAGTTAGAAAAATTGCAAGGATTTGGAACATACTGGCCATTCACACAGGACATATATTACTTCACCATATGCATAGAAAAGGTTGCTTATCATGTGTATTTTATACTAATCTATCAGGGAATTTCTTGCTTTTATTTTATATTTTATGAAGAGGCACGGAGCATTTGCTAAACTGATTGTTGAAACCGTGTTCCCTTTTATTGTATAAGTTTCATAGATGTACATACTACACATTTCATACCTAAGATTTTTAGAATCATCGTCCCTTATATTATCTGATATGCTGTGTAAATGTATTCTTGTTATTCTAGATAATTGTTGTTGTTTTTCATGCATCATTGAAAATAAAGTTGTCATATATTAATGAAAGCTACTCATCTTTAATTTCAAGTTTGAGATAATCACCCTATCTACTCAGTCTGTTTCTACAACAATGTTCATGAAAAGTTTGGTAACATATATTTTCCAGATCATTATATGCCTTCTTATTTATTTTTATTTTTTCAAAAAGTATGAAGATACTGTTTGATGATCATCGTGTCTGATGTTTACTGATCCCGCTTGGTTATTGTCTAAGACTGAGATTTTAGAGGGGAAATTCATAGCAGGGATTTTGTAGATGCAGTTGCCTTGCTTGAGCAAGTAAGATAGTCTTGTTATAGGCAGCTGGAAACTTGGGTAGTAGCATACATATTCTACCCTCAAGGCTTGTTTTGACCTTAAGTTACAGAGATTTTTACTGCTTTTGGCATTGGGTTGGTTTGGGTTACAGAGATTTCTATTCTTTACTTAAAAAATAATTTAGTGCATTAAAGAAAATCTAAGATGTGAACTTTGATTTGTGGGTATGTTTGTCAAGTAATAACTTTTGACATGATAAATCTGTTAAAAGTTGAGTGCATCTGTTTGAGTGATTTTGTTGTATATCTGTTACTGTATTCCATTTCCATTACTACTGTAACGTGTCTCTTTCTGAAATGACTGTGCTCATGTGGTATTGCTGGACCGGATGCGTTTCAACTAATTTGTATTCTAATATGTCCAAGTCGCTTGCACATATTATTTTGTCTTGTAATTTTTTTTTTTTATATCCAAAGACTTGTAGGTAATGTCGTAAGACACCTGTGAGAATATGTCTAAAAGTGCTTATAGTAAACTGACCTGGGATCTAAATTTCGACCATTCAAATATCTAGAATAAGGTTCTAATAGCTTAAAATCGAAGATTGCAAACTTTTGAAATATCAAATGTCAGATAGGATAAGAAGTTTCATCTAACTAATACGACATTTCCACTTGCAGGGCAGAGCATGGGCAGGTGGTGAAATAAATAAAAGCTTGCTTACTCTTGGTTGTGTCATAAATGCTATATTTGAACACTCCGGTCATATTCCATGGGTTGTTATCCAGAGTGCAAGGATAAAATTGAAGATGGTGGCAGCTAACTCAACAGCTTGAAATCTTGCACAAGACGGTGGCAGTTTCAAGATCTAGACAAGAACTTAATTGTCTTTGTTGCAGAGGTAAGATCTAGGCAAGAACCTAATTGTGTTCGTATGCGTTCCAGTTGTTAGAAAAGTGAGATCTAAAACATAGTACTGACATCAGAAAAGTGGTTAGACACCTCAGAATTCAGTTTTCCTAGTCTTCCACGAAGTACTTCGGTGGCATTCAAATATAGAATAAAATGTCAGTATATTCTACCCTACTAAATTTTCGGGGTACTTTTTGAATGCTACCAAAGAACTTTGAGAAAGACTAGGAAAACTGAAATCGAACTGTATGTTCTTGGCGACCTTAAAGGGAATTGGCGGTCAACTTTGGTCATCTAAACTCTGAGGTGTCTAACCACTCTTCTGATGCGAGTACTATGTTTTAGCTTTCACCGTTCGTCTTCTAATTGACTTTGTTTTTGTGATCTAGTTTTTCAAAGGAACTGCTTCAGAAGCTCATGAATTACTTGTGATCTTCCATGTTGTCTTCACAAGCAAGAGGAGACTTGCAAAACAACGCGTGAGGTTCATAGTGCGGTGTTTATTTCATGTCCACAAGTACAGCATCTTGTTTTGAAAAATCTTCGTAATTTTTTTGAGCCGGTTTGAGGTTCCCTATGAAACTAGGCATGAAGCGGAGCCACTATGAAGAACTCTGTTGTAAAGGCAGGAAAGAACTGCGCAACAGCAAGCCCTATTTGTATTTCAACGCGTAATAGTAGGCCCAATAGTTAGGGGACGGCCCAGCAGATGATTTTAATCTTAGAGGCTCGAATGATTGTTGAAGGGTGGCTGAATGAATGGCAAGCAGAAGGCCCAAATATTGGTTAAATGGCCCAACAGAAGGCCCAGTGTTAAAATGTTAATATAACAAGCGGCCCATACTGTAGTGCCCCGCTGTATTAAATTAGGGATTGGCCCTAAAAGAAGGCCCAAATATGTTGTATGGCCCAAGTAATAAAAACCTAAATAATGGAAGGTAAAGCCCAAATGGAGGTCATAATAGTATGGAGAGCCTAACGAAAGCCCATTAATGAACTGAACGGCCCAATCAAAGAATTAATGAACTGAACAGCCCAATAGTAGACCAATATGAAGCCCATTTAGATGAATCGGCCCAACTGAAGGCCCAATACTTTTAAACGTCCCAATAGTGGCCCAACATAAGGCCCATTTTGGTGAGGCGGCCCAACTGAAGGCCCAATAAATTCTGAAAGGCCCAATATTTAACAGCCCAATAGTAGGCCCAATTACTGATTGGACGGCCCGCTAAAGCCCAATATTAACTAAACGGCCCAATATAATAAGGATACGGCCTAAGTAAGGCCCATTTAACTGTAATTGGTCCAATTGAACGCCCAAAAGCCCAAAAATGTGAGCCGCCCAATATTGACCAAACAGTGGCCCCAAAAAGCGCAATGAGGCCCAAAACATCAGACCATTAGTATGGCCCAAAGAAAGGTCCAAACGGTCGCAATGTCCTAGTGTGGTCCAATAGGTCCAGATACCGTCAAAACGGCCCAAACAGTGATTGGACGGCCCAATAAAAGTGTAAGAAGGCCCAAACAGTGTTTCAACGGCCCAAATTTAGGCCCAATATCTCGTTACCTTGCGGCCCGCTTAGCGGGTAGATTACGGCGCATTAAATGTACATAGGGACCAGGTGGCGGCGCGATAAATGACTCAACTTTTTCAGGTGGCGGCGTATTAAATGACTCAACTCTACCAGGTGGCGGCGAATTCAATTACATGACCCACGAGTGGACCAATCAAACTCAGTGCAGGTATGGATCCCCTAGACGCCCATATCGCACGTCAAGAAACGTTTCTTGGTCATGAACGATTTTTCTTTTTCAAAATTAGACGAGCGGTCCATTACCCAATAACTTATGCGCCCCGAAAAAATTATCCCGAATAGTAAATGATAACATTTTATGTTTTAATCTTTCATGCGTACCATATTTTTAGTCATCATTTTGCAGCGACATTTGTTGTATGCCTATTCGGTTTCTAACTTTGGCCTTACAATCACAACTTCAGTTGATAAGGTGGAGGACACAAAATATTTCACATTAACATCTACTCTTCTTTTACCTTTGTCCACAATTCGATCGTCATCAACATCCCACAAGCCTTCTTTGTCAGGAACAAAATTCCTTTCCGGCTTGCTTTTGCCTCCATGAATGTAGAGGGCTGGCCATCTGGCCACAATGTTTCAGAGTATCCAGTAATATCAGTATTCTGGGCCATCCATGATATCCTCAGCAACTTAACAGATCTGTAGAGGTGAAACGATACAGAAAGATTACCAAAAGCACTTGGCAGAAAGACTGACCACTTAAGAGACATAGTTGTTATATTGCTGATTCTCAGTAATAATTAAATCATTTATTAAAAGCAGTGGATGAGTCATTTTCATCAAGCACAGTGCAAATGGCAATGCAGACTTGGTGGTTCATATCAATTCTCTTATCAAACACAGCATATTGGTTTATTGGGGAAAAGAAAGGAATCTATATGTTGACAGGTAAAAGTGAACCCAACATAGATGAAGCAGCTTCCTAGCACCTACATGTTACAGTATTATAAACATATACGCTTGGTTTGATAATCAAGTTTCTCAGCATAGGGACGGTAACAAAAGCTTCACTTTTCACATAAAAAGGAAGACGATGGTTTAAATTTAGAACGCTAAGGAATTCAGGTGATCTTTAAAAGGCATCGACTAGTGTCTCCAGCTTTTGAACATGCCCAAATTCTAGGAAGGAGCGAGTAGACAACCAAAACAAAGGCAAAACGAAAAGACATCAAAGGGGAGTCAAACTAAGTGAAAAAGATATTCAAAATATATACAAACGAAACATGTGGACATTCAAATAAGAGTAAAATATCATAACTGAGAAACAATCTTTCGTATCTGAGGTTTCAGGTCCCCATGTCCATGGAGCTTATGCTATACACGTCCTCGTCCCATCTCGATTTTTCAGGTATTTGAGTTACTTATCAGTTAACAGTCAACTCAAAGAATTTCCCTGACAGTCTCTCCCCTGTTTCCTTTAATTATGGGGTTCTCCCTCAAATTCAGACTTCACACATCACCTCTCACCTCTCCATTTCTCACACCGGAGCCCCACTACATATTTTTCTGGCTCTACTAAAGATGCCAACGGGGATGAAATCATCAACAGCAATGACCATCTCACCTTGAAAAGCTTAAGGTATAGAAATGGAAGTTCCTATACTATCATAAGCCACTTCTCACTATTGAGCAAATCCCTAGGGAAGAATCCATATCTGGTTCAACAAACAGATGACTATACTGAATAACTCGAATAATAATCATTTCAATATCAACAATATCATAGTAGTAACCGAAGCATTCAAAAATGCAAGATCTAATGCATCATAAACAGTCGTCGTTAATTTCTGCACTAAAATTTCGAAAAACAAGATACAAATAGATAGATCGGACTAATATCTATGAACGAAACGAGAATTTTGCAATTGCTAACTGAAAGGAGAAGAAATTGTTACCTGCTCCATCTTCGAGAAACCCTAGAATATCAGAGTCGACCGCCACTGATGAATTGGATAGCCGCCGGACCACAAAGACAACCGCCGGCGTTGAGCTCCGATTCGAACGTCACCGTCGAATCGTCATCAGATCCAGGACTTGGAATTCGAAAAGATCCAAAATCGGATACTCTGGTCTGGTTTCTCTGACCTCTGCAACTTCTATATTAGCTTTATGAGATTAAATTTCGTTTATATGTGGTTTTTGGTGTGGTCTATGAAGCTATTGGGCTGGGCCTGCACTCCAGTTGTGGTGGGCCAGCAGCAGTGCGACTGCGCGGTTCAGGATTTGGGAACACGTGTTTTATCCCCGAGAGCATTTTGCTTTTCTTATTCTTCTGCAGAGTTTAAGAGTGACAATATTGTCAGACCAATGAAAACAAAAAGGTTACATAATTGAGTACTGATTCATGGTAAAATCAAGTGTTGCACGCCCTCCTTTAAATTTTACCAAGTTGGTATAACGTATTAAGCTTAGGGCCTTTACTTTAACCCATAATATTTACAACCTCAAACTGTAAGCCTCTCTAAAATGTGGTACTTTCTACACTTCACAGGAAAGGAATCAGAACTAGAAACCATACTGCCCAACATTGGACGAATCATCTTCACATATTTTCTTTTTCCCAAATACAAGAATGTGGCGTGTCAATGCAATATGCACATTATATCACAGTTCGGACTAGTAAAAGGAAACACATACAGCAACATTTGACAGGGAGTTGAGACTAGATGTCAAGGCAAGGCTAGCTGAGTTGAGACTTGAGAAACTATCTCACAGTTTTCTCCAAAAAATACAAAGCTCTCCTCAATCAAAGAAAGATAAAGGAGATAGGGTACGGGTGGATAGCCAGTCACAATGTTTGGAGCGGCAGAAAACATTGGATGCCTATAACAATAAGAGAAAGAAAAGAAGGAATTCTGAGATCGTGTGCCCATACCCTTCATTCGTACAGAATATAAACACTCACCTACCCTCAGGATAGGAACTCTAAACATGAATTGAAGTAAAGTCTCATCAACAAGATCTCAACACCCAACTGGCATGTCGACAAGTACACAATTCATGCAATACAGTCAGTTGTAGCCAACAAATAACATAAAGCAGTACGCTCGAAGATACAGTGATCCTCATGAAGAAGAAATAAAAAAAACAAACAAAAAAAACAGATTGCCTCCTGAAGGAAAACAAAAGAATGACAAGATAAAGAAATATATGAACTGAACTAGCCATTTCTTTTGTGGTTCTCTTTATGTTGCAATACAGCAAGCCAACATAATAATAAACTCAAACTATCCAGAGGAACAAAAATGTAGGATTTACACTGAAGGAAACAATTGTTACCAACTGAGATACAACAGTCATGAAGCATCTTGAATCATTTACAACGGAGCAGAAAATGTTGCATCTAAACTGTACTCTGCCAACAGATTACTTAACATGATCCAAAATGTGTATTTACCTGAATGTTTTACAGCCGTGTATCTGCTACGAAGTTAGAAACATTTTTCTTTGTGAGTGACCCCATGAAAGTGGCTGCTATGTCTTTAACTTTTGCCGAAACCTGTGACAGTATGTAGCCGTGATGTTATTCCAAACTAAATACCCCGTTAGCAATACAGGTAATACATTAAGAAATGAGAAGCTCTAGATAATCAAGAAACACTATAGATTGACAGTTTAAATCAAAAGCTGTAAGCGACAAACAAAGTTGATTATGTTAACAATCATGAATTCCGAAAAAGGACACCAAGTACAATTATAATCGCCCTATCCGTCACTGGAATTACACTCATCTAAAAAGGCCTGAACACTAGAAACTTGAACTGAACATTAAAACTTTAAACTCCCACCTACTTGCTATTAAAAGGGTATATCAAGCAATAAAGCTCATGCAAATCTCCAATTCTTTTCACCCAGTTTGACAATTTAACAATTAATAACTTGGTTAAGAAGTAAAACAATGTAAACTACCAGATCCTCTTCTATGCCTAGCCAATAGATATTCAGCACAACAGTAGAAGTATGCAACAGTCTTCTTAACATATGCAGCAGCAAGAAGACTACTAGACAAAAAGTACATAAAACGTAGGCAATATACGGTGTAGTCCCATTAATAGTGACAAACTCAATGTAAACCGCCAATAATAATACAAACTAGCACCAATACTTTGAAGAAGAAAAAACAGCAAAAGAAATATAAAAAATAACATCATAATTACCATATAAAAGCAGAAGAAAGTGATACACCCCTCCTTCCCTCCCAGTTCTCTACCAAGTTATAAGTTTTTCTAACTGTCAAACAAAGGAAGTGTACCATTTATTGATTTGTACATCCAGAATGACCCAATGTAATTTGCAGAACCACAAAATAGAAACATTAAAAGTAAAGAACACCAGCTTCAAGTGACTAAAAGACTTCACAATTCTTCGATAATCAGTCACCTTGATGAAAAGCTAAAGATATACAACAAAAACATAGAGGTTGAAACTCTGAAGTAATTAGATTCAGGCTGCTATGTAACACAGTGGGAGGTCTTTCAGATGCATGAACTTGAGAAGAGACTCTTTTTGTCTGGAACCTGATCATGCGCTCATCATAACTGAGGATCCTATAGGACTTGACAATCATCATGAACTACCAGAAGGGGATAACTCAATAAGTTTTTCAGGAGGCTCTATTTTGCATTGTCCTATAGATCTATGTTTACTAGAAGCTTGCACAAATCAGAACATATCAAAAATGGAGAATGGAAAACAACTGGAATTAAGCATATTACTAGAGAAGGTAACATTACATTAGTATAATGCAACAGACAAGCAGGGTGAAAGTACTGAACTATGCATAGCAAATCAAAATCATGAAAATCAAGTCATTGCAAAAATGATTCCTCTTATGTATTAAAAAATTATTGCATAAATTAATTTCTATCTATTTGATATTGGGTGTAATTACATCAGTTAAGACACAAGTGTACTAACCAAGAAAGAAACATGGGCATACACTTGGAAGCAAATGTTCTTGGGATACATTTGTCAGGAAAAATTACAATATACAGAGTCCTGTCGAGCCTCCGCAAGTTCTCAACACTGCTTTCCAAGAACTTGAGGTTTTGTACACCAAATAACTCCAACTTGGAAGCATGCTATGAAGTGATGCCACTAGTTGATTCACCACCCTCCAGCTGAACACAATTTCCAAACAGAGAATTATGAGTCCAAGTTAAGCAATATATAAACTGTTTATTCCTTTATGATTGATGAAAGAGATGATTTACGTTCATATTAATCATGGTAGAGGCAGTATACATTCAAATATAACAAAAATTCCTCATAAACATAATTTTTAATCAGGGCAAAGTGGACATTATATATTTAGGGCAGAAGGACATGAGCCACGGTAGCCACAGATCATACATGTGAAACTTACAAGAATATTTAATCAGGGCAACGTGAACATTATGCCGGTCTCCAACAATTAACAGCTGAAATATCAGGCCTACATGGCAAGATCTGAGAAGCACTATGACCTGGATAAAATACAGTAGAAAGTTACTTATGACTGAAGGGAAACACAGCTCCAAAATAAACTAATAAACTTTCAAAGTTCAAGTTTCTCAAATCACCTGATATTGGAGCTCCAGGTACATTATTAGGAGCAGGACGCTGAAAACTCATATTATTTGCTGGTGGCCTCTCGACTGGTGGGCGAAAATAACCTGTCACGGCAGAATATCAGAAGAAATGATTAGATTTATGCATCAGATTAGAACAGACCATAGCCAAAAGCACTAAGAAAGTAATGAAAGCATCGTTCATACACATAATAAAACTTGCTGACATATTCAAGGATGTATGAGAACAAAATCTTTCTAGTAAGAATACTGATGGAAATTGACTTTTTTACACCAGACAACGCAGGAGATTACTTGATTAATAGCTTAGTCACCAGGATCAGATCTGCGTACCTTCATGGCCAAATGGTGGTCCTGGGTGTGGAGGCCTCCCACCATTTATCCAGACACCCCGCTGTTCATCGGCAACAAATCGTCTCTGATTATCAGGACCAGGTGGCAAAGGGTATGGGGGTCGGTATGGATGCTGGGGATGTTGCTGAACTGGGGGCTTGGCATAGGAAAAGTGACTTGATGGATTTTGTGGGGGTCCTGGAGGTAAAGGTCTAGGAGCAAAAGCTGTGTTACCTTGTTGAAATTGTTGGTTTGGTTGAGAGACTTGTGTACTTATGAAAATGTCACCATGTCCATGCTCTACTTGCCTAGCTGAACTATATCCAGAAGGTTCTCGAGGACCACATACTCCTGCTGGGGCAAAGCAAGCTTGCTGCTGTGAAAACATTTCAGTTTTCATGGAAGAATCAATAGCACCCCCGTGAGAAGCATTTCCAGGCATTTGGACTAGCTGGTTGCCCTGTATGGAGGACAAATATGTTAGAAATACAAGCATTATACCAATGATACAGATGAGAAAATAGCCAGAAGTCTTACACTAGTGCTGCAGTATTCATGAGGTACAGAAGGTTGATACGCCAACTGTGGTGAAGAATGCATTGAAGTTTGAGGCGGCAGCATCTGTTGGGCTACTAATGAAGGCTGGGTTGGTCTAGATGACTGGGGAATCAACAAATGTTGAGGACCTGATAGTGGTAGAGGAAGTGGAGGCTGTGAGGGGGGAGGCGGTGGTGGCGGCGGTGGTGATGGAGACAGTGGGGGTGGTGGTGGTGGTGGTGGTGAGGGAGGCAAAGGAGGGGGTGGAGGAGGAGAATCAAGAGGCAAAGGTGGGGAATCCTCTGGAAGTGGGGGCAAGTCAGTGCAAGCATTTGAAGCTGGTTCCATGATCCTATGTGGCCCTTGCTGTGGTGGATCCATTTCAAAAGAACCATTCATAAACGACGGTCTTTCATCCTTCGGATGTCCAGAAACATCTTCCATTTCCAGCTCACCATCCACATCCTCTAAGATGCAATGCCGCCTATCATTTGGAGTAACAGCACATGTTTCTGACTCCCCAGACGCATGGGTAGTTTCTACCGGTGATGGATGACTAGCCTCCTTGTATGAACAGTTTGGAACTTCTTCTTCTTCTTCCTCATCATCATCTTCAAATGCATGAGAAGATAGAAATCCAGGCAACTGAAATGTCGCATTGCTGACACAAGCAAAAGAAAAAATGTATCAGAAAGAACACACAAGAAAAGATGCGACACATAAACATACTCACAGAACCACTTGATCAATTTTTACCTCGATTTATATACAAGCGGACCCAGTAATTGATAAAATTGGTCTCAACCAGTAATTCGTTCACGTACTGAGCTTTCACTACTTGTATCTTAGAACTTATTTTCTCTTCTCACACATGTCATTATACTATCTCGATGTTTAAAGAATAATTATTTGGAAAGAAAATTATTGTACTTGAGTACCGAAAGAAGAAAAATTCAAACAAATAACTTTATGTTAAGAAAACCTTGAATTTCATGCAGAAAATACTACATTTAAAGTTAAATTTCTAAGATTGCAGCAAAATTATTTTGATTTACTCTCCATATTGTTTGATATCCATCTAATAATTTTACTGTCCCTAACACGGTCCAAAAATATCAATAATGTATTAGACCTAGAATCCATAACAGCTAATGCCAATTGGTAAAGCATCATATTCTTGTCCTTTTAAGACCAAAAGACCCTATTGAAAATGAAATGAAACAGCTCAATAAGTCAAATACCTGCCATACTCATCCACAAACATTCCTTCCATTTCTCTAATTGGATCATCAATGGCACGCTCTGATCGAGATGGACGTCTAAGGGAGAAACCAGCAGTTGTATCATCATTTGAGACTCCAATATCATCCATGTACCGACGAAGAACACCTTGTGGAAAAATTTTCCTCTCAAGCCAGAGCCGTAAAACCTGGATAGAAGGAAAGTTTTGTTATCTTGTAGATGAAACTGCTCCCATGGAATTATATGAATAAAATTAAATTACCTTATGACACTGACGACGATTCTCACGAGCACCAGAACCAGATGGAGCAGCAGCACCTAGAAGCCGCGGCAACGCTGCTTGAACAGTTGGAACATATGAAGCTCCCGCAATACCTGAATGTAGATAAAAAATAACTCCCAATATTAAGTATCTCATACACAAATAGAATAATCTGTACTCAAAATCAAGAGAGAAAGAGGGACAGATAAGTTTGAAATTTTATAACTGAAAGGAGTGTCTTCAATCATATACCTTTTTGAGTATGTGAGATTTGTGTAATGGAGTCCACCAGAAAGAACAGGTCAACCTTACGATGAAAACTTGGCTCACTTTCCAGCTTTCGGATAAGCAGTTCCACAACCTGCACAAACGGTAGTATTAACCAATCACCTAACTTCAGTGGAACATGGTAAGCGATTTGGCGATGGCCAAAAAGAGAATTGAAGTGCAAACCTGAAAACACTAATAACCAAATGTCTAACTGGAGAACACATGACGTAATGTACTAAGTACAATTTAAAGGTTCCTACTCTCATTTAAAATAATTGTAGGAGAACTAGAGTTAGAGTGGAGAATGGTTCTATTGAACCTACCTCATTAGCAATACCATACTTGGCACAATCAAGGGCACAGCGAGTTGCGCGACTAATACTTTCCTTGGTCCTTGACAAAGTTTCTATCATCCCTTCAAAAGCATCACGGGCAACAGCTGCCTCGGTACCGCCACTCAGTGATCCTACTGCTGTCTGATGCCCAGAACTAACTCTTCTTTCTGAAAGGTCCTCAATGTCTACTTGATTTTGTAATGCAGAAGGGCGACTATGAGAAGAAGGAGAAACTATGTTTGTGGTTTGTATAGATCCTGGAACATCTGCCTGCAATGCACTGTTACTCATGGGATAAAGACCATGAGCTGCCAAAGGACTGGGGCATGTTCCATCTGTGCTAGACAAAAAAGCAGAACTGGAAAAATCAAAGATGTAGTTGTGTGACTGCGTTTGTTTCCTTTTTGCTTGTGCAACTGCAATTAGATGCTTCAAA
Organism: Fragaria x ananassa; assembly: GCA_034370585.1. NCBI lineage: Eukaryota > Viridiplantae > Streptophyta > Magnoliopsida > Rosales > Rosaceae > Fragaria > Fragaria x ananassa. Next base: position 28,732,883 of record CP139761.1, on the reverse strand, counting down.
GATGAAGAAGATTCCACAGTCTTAGAATCAACCAATAAGGCAGTTTTATCTTCTTTTCCAACTTCCATTCTGTCATGAAGAAAAAACCTAAAATTAAAATGAGAAAAAAATTATACTACGCACACAACAGAAAATCAAATGCATGCATACCTTTCTGTGGGTAACAAATTGTACTCTGTTGTATTTTCCTGTAAAATAGTAGAGTCAATGGTCCGGGAGATGGGTCGTGCCGTAGGTTTAGGTTTTTGAGAGGAAACCGAACTATTAGAAACTGTTCTTGAACTGTTGACTGATACAGCCTGAGCCTTTTTCTGAATTGCAGAATTGGAGCCTTTAACTGGGGCTTTAGTTGCTTTTTGCTGTTCTACTGCAGGTTTAGTAGCAGAAGCCAACATAGGAGACATCTTAGGAGAAGTCAAGGTTGGTTTTAACTCTTTGGACAACTGCTGGTCGGATTCTAATTTTGCTGGACTGTGGTAGATGTGCACCGACTTTTCAAGCCTCATTTCATCAGTTTGAGTTTGCTTCTGAGACCTCTTCTCGTCTACTACAGGTTTGCCAGGGGACAAAGACCCAGTCTTTAGCTGGGAAGATGATTCCTTTGTACTGCTACCATGAACTTGAGTAGAATGCTTTGTACTGTGTAGAGCAATATCAGAACCCTCAATATTTTTATCAGTGCTCTTTGTACCATCTGAAATATTTGAAGGCGCTTTAACATTCCGGGAAGAGCCTCCATGAACAGGGGTTTTGGGTTTTTCTTCCTCCTCCTCATCATCATAAAGGCATACAGCTCTACGCTTTCTCTGTGTCTGAGGTGCTGAAACTTTGACATCACTAGACCGAGCTATATTATTCTTCTGAACAGGAGCCTTTTCCATTTTATCATCAGAAACCAAAGTGTCAGTCTCAGACATAGCCTCCGTCGCTCGACGACGACGCTTTGCTAGGGGTAGAACAGCTTCATCACCAGAAGCATTGACATTTTGGGATTTGGATACCAGATTGTTCTCTGATTTAACACGTGAAGTAGACACTTTCGAATCCAATTTTTTAACCGTCTTCTGATTAGCAACATTAGTACTAGGAGGGCTTTTTGAGAATGAACCCCGTCGAGTATTTTCCCCTGCATCTACATGCTTCGACTTTTTGGACAGATGTGAAATATCATTTGATCCCAAATCAGGCTTTCCACGCCCAACATGAGCATTCTTTGGTCTTCCTGAAAGTCTATCTCTGGTCTGGGCTTCAAGATCATCCACAGAGTTCTTTGCCTCTTCGACATTGACATACTTTTTGGCTTTAAGCAGGTCTTTTGACCTTTTCCCATCCCCAATTCCAGTTTCAGGTTTAAGCGAATCTGGGGATAACTTTCTTTTATTGCTACCAGAGACAGTTTTGCCTGTTGTTCCATCTCTCAACCGGTCACGAGATTGTGGGCGATCAACGCAACCAATAGAACCATCTTCCTTCAATGACGTTAAAGAGCTGCCCTTGTGTACTTCAACCGTACCATCACTTCTCTTCTTTGAACCACTACTCTTGGTCATCTTGTGACCATTTACTAATGACCTCTGTCCCTCACCATGTTTCTTGGAGTGAATATCATCATCTTCATGCTTAAGATCAGAAACTTCTGTCTTCAAATGAGAAGAATTGGACGTCTTTGGTACCTTGGGGTGAACAACTGAAGACATTTTATTCTTTTCCTCAGAAGAAAAGACAGGAGATGAACTCTCCTTTGCTCCACAAGAGGTAGATGGGTCTACGTCTTCAGTATCATTTTCACCTCGTAACTGTGAACAACGCTCCAACTTAGAGCCGAAATCACTTGCGCATTCTTCCTTAACTGTTTCTCCACCAGAACCAACTATACCCTTATCATCTTTTATCTCAACATTAACCCCATTATCCTCAACCCCATCAACAGACAGAGCATCACATCCATGGTCTGATCTATCAGTATCAACCCTCAAATCATTTGAGTTCTTTTTCTGCAACTCATCAAATGCTTCACATATTTCCTTCACCGCTTGGGAAAAATACTTTGATTTGCCTTGACAGCGAGCTGATATTTTACTTTTTGAATCACTAGTGAATGCCTGAATATCTACAGGTGCAACAAAAGCTCTGTGGAGTTGGTAAAAAACGAGGAAACAGAGCATCAGTAGCAGTCAATCTGACCAAAGGACAAATATAAAATGGATTTTCAAAAAGAAAATTGAAAGTATAGGAAAACAAAGCACAAAACCACAAATTACACAGTAAACGCTTTACGCCATTACACAAAATCTACACGCAATCCTACTTCAAGCACAAAATATCAGTAGCAATTATGCTATAAACAATTAATGTTGCTTAATATTTGTATCAGAAACATACTTTTTCTAAAGAGGACAGATTACTATAACCATAAACCACAACATTATACATAGAGACTCAACAAATTAAAGGCCGTATGGTAGCCCCTACCCAAATAATACCACTCCAGATGATCAGCAATCGCAGAGCCAAATAGACGCCCTAAAAATAATTCAAACACACAATACCCCAGGTTCAACTTTGTGACATCTTTCTTCAGAAAACACAGAACCACCAGGCCCAACCCAAAAAAGAAGAAGCAGAAAAGCAAAGCAACACCTCTCCAGCCTAAGGGCACTTTCAAGTGAACTATCCTACAATTTTTTCCCAAATAAGAAACCCGAAATCCATCAGAGCAAAATGAACAAAAAGTTACTATCCGAATATTTCTACATTCCTGTATGATTCTGAGTGACTTGAGCTTTTCTATTTTAGACATTTCATGAGAATTTATATTCAATTATAATTAAAAACTAGCCTCTAAATACCACATTCAAAACATACAGACCTCTTTAACACTATCCCCAATCTACCATTTGAAGATAATACCTTACAACAATTTATGGGTAAAGCCTCAGCTGCAAAGTTTCCGAGATATCTGCTCTAAGTTATTTGATACTACTAAAGTCTTCTGTTTTGTCAAGAAATACATGTACAGCAGGTAGTTGAAACTAAATGTACACATGTGACTAAAATTCGATATACTCACATCTCTTCTGTTCCAAAGAATTGCACAAAATACTTCTTAGGATCAGGGACTTTCTGCCAATCTTCAGGCTTGCTGATCTGAAAATTCAAATCACAGAATAACTACTTCAAATACCAATCACAAGAGCGGCACAAACTAAAAAAATTCACCACCCATCCTGTTCTAAACAAATAACCAACACTCCAAAACGTGTCAAACTACGAAAAGTTTGGATACTTGCATGAACATCTTAAACATAATATACTCTAAACTATAAAATAGTTTATGCAACAAATGACCAATTACTTGATTAAAAGGAAAACACAACCTGCCTATAGATTTGCCTCGAACAGGATAGGTATCCAATTCAATGATTTCAGTACAAGATATCCGAACTGAGCGAAACAAACAAGCTTCATTATGTTAACTAAACTAATGCCAGCACAACACAACTCAACCAATTCGGTAATCATCAGGTTCTTAGTAGCCAAAGTATGAGCACAAATATGAACAAGCAACTCAAAAGGCAAAGCAGAATCCGAATAGGAAAGCAAAGCGAAAGAGGATCAAATTGAGAGGTTACCTTGGCGGGCCAGAAGGGGTGACCCTTGACCTTGGCGAGGACAAGATCGCCGAGGCTCAACTGCGCCTTGTTCTTAGCCTTGTCCGCTCCGCGTCTACGCGACGGAGCCATGGCGTGGGCGCCGCAATCTTAGAAAGCAAGACGAAAAACCCTAATTGAAATTGAATCGCAGAAGCAAGGCACGGACGGGAATCCCCCGACGGAATTGGAATCTCAGGCAGGCGGCGGCGGCTGACGGCCGATGGAAGTTCCGGCGCCGGAGCTAACTAGGTCACCGGAGGAGAGACGAGTGCATTCAGAATCGTCGAGTGTGTGACAGAGAGAGAGAGATTGAGGCGGTCGAAGAGCGAAGAGCGAGAGAGAGAGGTGTAGATTTTGTGAAAAAAGAGAAGAAAAGAAAAGGGAGGGCTTGGGAACCAATAGGAATACCACTGGGACATATCTGTCATTTTCGCCCTTCTATCTCTCTTTATATATTTTGTTTTCTTTTTTTTTTTGTTCTAATTTCCTAAAGGAGAGTCCAAGTACGAGTCATGGTTCTACGTGGTGTCGGTGTATATACACATACATAATTCCTTTTAGTTTTTATTTCTAAACACTCACACACACACTGATAGACTTGTAAAGAAATAACTAAAAATGTCAAAGCAAAAATTACAAAGATACACACAAGATCTAACGTCATTATTACCAAGAGACTGCACTTCTCTATTTTATAAGGAGTATGCAAGCTAAAAATTAGCAGAATTGGACTCACAAAAGAGCAGAACATACTACGCGCCTTCTCTCTTTAGCCGGTTCTGAGCTTTCTTCCATATTGGTCAGTTTTTCCCTTCGATTTCCCCCGATTTCTTGTGCTTTCCGGCTAGTCCTGGTGGCGACGCCGGCCTTTACCTTCTCCGCCCTTCCATCTGGAAGCGGCGGAGCCCTGAATTTACCTTTGTTGCAACGAAAACGCCCTAAATCTGGAAATGACATTTCGTCAGATCTGCTTGCTCTGAACATGGAGGATATGGACTCGACTTGTTTCCAGCCCCCTCAGGTTAAGAGTGCTCCTAGTTACGCTTCCTTCCTTCAGAATCCAATCACTGGATCTGGTTCCTCCATGCTTGAGGATTTTGAGATTTCTGATGCTGACTGTTCGTACACACAAGGGAAACATGGTCTGAACGTCAGCTTCTCTGAGAAGGTGCATACTAAGCTAGATTTTGGACTACGATGCTCTGTTGTCGTGAAGCTCATGGGTAAGCCAAATTCCTCTAATACCTTCGATTTCATTTTGAAAGGGTTACGACGTAAGTGGCAAACTAAGAGTGGGTGGCGGCTGATAGATTTACCTAATGATTACTTCTTGGTTAAGTTTAACCTAGAGGAGGATATGAATGATATTCTTTGTGGTGGTCCTTGGATTATTGCTGGCCAAACTCTAACTGTGCGTAAATGGAATCCTGGCTTTGATCCTATGACTGATGTAATTGGCAAAATGGCTGTCTGGGTTCGTATTTGTGGCTTGCCTGTGAAGTATTTTCGGGACTTTGCTGTGGAGAAAATAGGTAAGATTCTAGGTGAGGTAGTCAGAGTTGATCCAGTCACTATTGGTCAAGCGAGAGGCAAGTTTGCTAGGCTTTGTGTGGAAGTTGATTTGAGCAAGCCTCTACGGCCTTTTGTTGAAGTTGAGTCTGTAGCTTATAATGTTGTTTATGAGGGCATCTCTATGATTTGTTTTGAGTGTGGCTGTTATGGTCATTCTAAGGATAAGTGCCCAACTGTTATCATTAGTCCTCCTGCTGTTCCTGAACCTTGTGATGCTAAGGGGCCTTCTCCTGCTGATGAGAGTACTATGAACTCTGAAATGGTGCATGAATTGGACTCCTCTGAGACTCCTTCAGTCTTGAAAGAAGACATGGGTCCCTGGATGCTGATGAATTATAGGAACAAGAAGAAAGCTGCAAAGCCTGGGAGTAATGCTAAAAGTCCTGTGAAGGGTTCCATGTTTTCTGTTCTCCAAAACGAGGATGCTGGTGCTTCTGATGAGGTGATGACCAATGCTGACAATCATGACCATGTCCCTACAATTGTCAAACTATGGTCTAGCTTCCAGAATAAAGCAAAGAGTGTTCAGGCCCCTTCTAGCTCGAAATCCTCTCATTTGGTTTCTGAAATTGGTAAATCCTCCCAAGTGAAGAACTCTCTGGCTACTGATAAAACTGAAGTGAGGCTGCCTCTTAGTGACCTATCGAATACACATGTTGGGAATCCCTCTAAGCCTACTAACAAGTACCAGAGGAAACTGAAGAGTGGTCTGCCTTCTACTAAGTCTGTATCTACTGTTTCTAAAAAGTTGTCTTTTGAGAATGTGGATAATGTGCTTAGTAAGGGAGCTGCTGGTATCTTCGGGCACTGCCCTCCTGAGGAGACTGCTGTGCTGATCCCTACTCAGTCTGCTAGTGATAATAACACTGGTTGTTTTGTTGATCATATTTTTGCTGAAAATTGCAATCTGACAGGTAATGATAACCTTTCTTCTTCTCATGAAGAAGAAATGGTTCATGAATAATCAAGGATTTTTCCTTCACTTCCCCCCTGTTTTTATGGATCACATCCTCTTTTGGAATGCTAGGGGAGCTGGTAGTGACAAGTTTAGGTCTGCTGTCCATGACCTAGTTAAAATGAATTCTGTGGATATTCTGATTATTTGTGAGCCGAAAGTTCAGTTCAAGAGTGCTAAAAACTGCTTACTCTCTCTTGGTTTTACTGACTATGAAGTTAGAGAAGCTGCTGGGTTTTCTGGTGGCATCTGGTTATTGTGGAATAAAAATAGAGTGACTGTTGATTTTGTTGATGCTAATTTTCAGTCCATCTCTGTGAAAGTTTCTTGGAATAACTCTACTCCTTGGCTGCTAACTGGTGTGTATGCTAGTCCCTGCAACACTTCAAGAAGTAATCTATGGAGCTACCTTGACTCAGTGTATTTGAAAACTGGTCTTCCTCGGATGTTGGTGGGAGATTTTAATGAATTGTTATCCTTTGCTGATAAGATTGGGGGTTCTAAACATTTTCGTTTTGGAGGAATGAAGGATTGAGTTTGTAGAAATGGCCTGGTGGACCTGGGATACCAAGGTGCTGATTATACTTGGTCTAATAATTCTGTGAAGGAAAGGCTTGACAGAGGTTTCAGTGATAGTGACTGGAGGATCATGTTCCCTGATGCTTGTGTTTCTCACTTAGCTAGAATGAAGTCTGATCATTGCCCCATTTTGGTCAAACTCCATCCTAGCTCTAGAGGTCCAAGGAAAAACTCTCCTTTCAGATTCCAAGCAATGTGGCTTAATCATGAGCAATACTTAGACATGGTTTCTAATTCTTGGAACAGTAGCTCTGGAGATTTACTTTACAAGGCTGATAACTTGGCTAGGGCTCTTGTTGAATGGAATAGAGAGGTCTTTGGAAATATTTTCAAACAGAAAAGAACCCTTAATGCTAGAATTTGTGGCATTCAGAGAGGTTTGGGTAAGGGGCCAAATAGTTTTCTGCAGGATTTGGAGAAGAAGCTGATTGCTGACTATGAGAAGATTAGGGATGCTGAGGCGCTTTTTTGGAAACAAAAATCAAGGGATAAATGGCTTTGTGATGGGGACAGAAATACAAAATTTTTCCATCTCACTACTATAGTGAGGAGGAGAAGGAATAAAGTTGATGGTCTGTATGATGATGCTGGTACCTGGACTAGTGATCCGAGGAAGATGCAGCAAATTGCTGTTAATTTCTTCCAGAGTTTATTCACTGCTGATTCCATCAGGGAGGCCAGGGTTGCTATTCCACCTCTCTTCCCTGAAACTCATGTTGCTGATTTATTGGGGCTTGATAGGGCTGTTTCCAGTTCTGATATTCATGGTGCTTTTTTCAAGATTGGAAAACTAAAAGCCCCTGGTTTTGATGGTTTTCCTGCCTTGTTCTACCAACAACACTGGGATCTATGTGCTCCTGAAATTATTAGTATTGTCTCCAAAGCCTTCTCTTCTGGTACCATCCCCCCAGGTTTAAATCATACTCTCATTACCCTTGTCCCTAAAATTTCAGCTCCTCAGCATATGCATTTGTTCAGACCTATCAGTCTCTGTTGCACTATTTACAAGATCATCTCCAAGATAATTGTGGATAGGGTTAGACCTTTGATGAGGAAATGGATCAGTCCTAATCAGGTGAGCTTTGTTCCTGGGAGACAAATTGCTGATAATATCATGATTGCTCAGGAAATTTTGCATAAGTGCAAAAATTCTAAAGGCAATAAGGGTTTTATGGCCTGGAAGGTGGACCTTTCTAAAGCTTATGATAAGCTCAACTGGAGCTTCATTGAACAGGTGCTTCATGAGGTTAGAATTCCTACTAATCTTGTGAAATTAATTATGAGCTGTGTTTCTACTGCTAGCTTTCAAATTATTGTCAATGGTGAGTTGTCTGACTCCTTCACTGGCAGTAGAGGAATTAGACAAGGTGATCCTCTTTTCACCATACCTGTTTGTGTTATGCATGGAGAAACTTTCTCACTGTATTCAAGCTGCTGTGGAATTAGGTCACTGGAAGCCTATTCGATCCTCCCAGTCTGGTCCTTTTATTTCCCACCTGTTTTTTGCCGATGACTTAATTCTTTTCTCTGAAGCTAGTGTTCACCAGATCTCCATTATGAAGAAAGTGATGGACCTGTTTTGTAGTCTCTCTGGTCAAGCTGTGAGCTTTGAGAAGTCCATGATCTACTGTTCTCCTAATGTTAACTCCAGTCTTGCTCAAAGGATTAGTGAGATTTGTGGTTCTCCTCTTACTGCTGATCTGGGAGTCTATCTTGGTATGCCCCTTATTCATTCAAGAGTTAATGCTTCTACTTATGCTGGCCTAGTTGATAAAGTTCAATCTAGACTTGCCAGCTGGAAAAGTAAGACCCTCAATATGGCCGGCAGGCTTACTCTAATACAATCTGTCACCTCTTCCATTCCTGTCTATGCTATGCAAACTGCTAAACTTCCTGTTAGCATTTGTGATAGTTTAGATAAGTTGAATAGAGACTTTTTATGGGGTGATACTGCTCAGAAAAAGAAAGTTCATCTTTCAAATTGGGATTTAGTCTCCAGGTCTAAACGTTTTGGTGGTCTTGGTATCAAGAAGACTGTGGATATGAACAAAGCCATGCTTGTTAAGGTTAGTTGGAGAATGACTCAGCAGGATCCTGGCCTTTGGAATGATATCTTTCAGAAGAAGTATCTCCATTCCTCTTCTTTTCTTCACAAGGACTATAAGAAACCTATTAGATGTTCTAGTACTTGGTCTGGTATAGTCTATGGTGCTTCTCTGTTGAAGAAGGGGATTAAATGGAGAATTGGTAATGGTTGCTCTTCTAAGTTCTGGACTGATAATTGGTCTCCCTGTGGTGTCCTTCTTAACTTGGCTACTAATCATGAGTCTGTGGACTTAAATGCTACTGTGAGTGATTTCTGGATTGAACATGAGTGGAATTTGGAGCGTCTCCTGGCTCTCCTCCCTGCGGAAGTGGTGCATACTATCTCTTCCATTCCTATTTCTATATGTGATTCTCAGGATAAAATGATTTGGGGTGGCACTTCCTCTGGGAAGTTTTCTGTCAAATCTGCCTATGACCTGATTTGTGAGGAATCTGATTTTCAAGATTCTAGTTGGATAAAGAATTGGTCCTTAAAAATCCCCCCTAAGCTGAAAATTTTCTTGTGGACTTTTGTCTCAAGTAAATTGCTCACTAATGTTCAGAGGTTCAGAAGAAGGCTTACTGGTGACTCTTCCTGTCACTATTGCAAGGGTGTTCCTGAATCCATGTTACATCTCTTTCGTGATTGTCCTAAAGCTAAAGTTGTTTGGAACTCTTTCAACATCCCCTCTAATATGCTGACCACTTTTAATCTTGGTTGGGACAGTTGGATTTCTGCTAATCTCCTGCAAAGGAATTGCCATTTTAACAATATGAGCTGGAACATTTTCTTTGTGTTTTGTTGCTGGTTCATTTGGAAGTGGAGGTGTAGGCGTGCCTTTGATGGGAATTTCCAGTTTCCTTTTAGGCCTGCTGATGTTATTTGTGATTATGCAGCTGGTTGGTTTAAAGCTGTTTCTAAGCCTGGTGTCTCTGTGTCTAATCATGTGGAGCGCCTGGCTTGGATCAAGCCTGCTCATGGTAGGTTCAAGCTGAATGTGGATGGATCTAGGTCTAGAAATGGTAATATTGGAGCTGGTGGGGTTATCAGAGATCACAGTGGCAGTTGGTCTGAGGGCTTTATGATCAACATTGGTACTGGCGAGGTGTTACAAGCTGAGGCCTGGGGATTATTCTATGGTCTCCAGCTTGCTTTAAGCATGCAAATATCTAATTTGGATGTGGAATCAGACTCTGCTGTGCTTGTTAACCTTCTGCAGAATCATAATATGGACCTTCATCCTCTTGGTACTATTGTGCTTAACTGCAGATCTATGTTGCAGCAATTTAACTCAGCTCAGGTCAGTCATATTCATAGGGAGCGCAACTCTGTTGCTGATCTCCTTGCCAAGAATAGTACTTCCAATACTCACGGCATCTGCTATCTTCATGCTCCTCCTGCCTTCACTACTGAAGCTATCCTTGATGACATTGTCGGCACTGTTAGATGCAGGAGTGTTAGGGATAGTGATGTTAGCTAGTTGGCTGTAGGTTTTCCTTTCTCTTTTGCTCTCGGCTTTTTGCCTCATTTGTACCAAAAAAAAAAAAAAAAAAAAAAAAAAGAGCAGAACATACTGAATTTCCGAAATGATGGATTCGGTCGAAAGAAATCATGTTAAATTCAAAGATGTAGATTAGGACAGATTAAAAAACCAAACTTCAAAAGAGCTATGTCCTCACTGAGACCTAAATCTCTGAAGCTAGTTTGAACTCTTATCCTTTTCTTTGCTTTCTTTGCCTTCTTTGCCAACAGCATCAGTGACCAGAGCCATTGGTCTTTCATCAATCACTTCATCAATTATTCCAAACTCCTTCGCCTCTTCTGGGGTCATGAAGTAATCCCTATCCATATTCTTCTCAATTATCTCTTTTGACTGCCCTGTATGCTTCGAATACAATGCATTGAGTGAATCCCACACACGGACAATCTGCTTTGTGTGAATCGTCATATCTTTTGCTTGTCCACTGTACCCACCTGAAGGTTGATGAATCATAACCGTCGCATTGGGTAGTGACCGCCTCTCACCCTTGGCACCCGCAGCTAAGAGAAGTGAAGCCATTGATGCAGCTTGGCCCAAACAAATTGTATTGATTGGTGACCGTATGTACTGCATAGTATCATAAATTGCAAGACCTGTGTACACCAAAAAAAACTAGACATCACAACCACGAATAGGGTTGTGTCATGCATTCATGCAATGTTTCACCCCACTCAAAGGTATCTTTTAATAGTTTCGGAAAGAAGAGAAAGGAGAACTAAACTTGTAGGTGTACATTACAGGTACTTCCAACTCTAACCCTTATCAATCTAGCACCAACAACTCCTTACTAAACTAGATTTGTGTGTGTGTGTGTGTGTTATAGGGCTGTCATTTGTGGGAAGCATGATGGACGATATTCGAAACAAGGACCAGACTGAAGAAGCTAAGAAACAAAGTTCCATCAACCCTTTATGCTCAAAAGTGTTGATAGCTTACTCTTGGATAGACTAGAATTGATATCGACATTTTAGTTAAATATCACCACCATCATATTGGTTTCTTTCTACCAGTCAGCACCAAGTTTTATTTAGTTTCTTACCAAAAAAAAAATCTAGTTCCATAAGAACATGAACCTACAGCTACGTTACAAGAAGTAGCTTCTGCCGAAACTCATACACCATTTTCATTGAAGGCCAGATACTTTTTAATCTCTTAGCCACACAACTGGGAATGTGCATATAACAGCCAATCACTCTACTCCTATATCCTCAGACCAAAAAAAATTTCATAATCAAATCCCACAGTGTTTGTAGGCAGTAGTCTCAATATACTCAAACTTATACTTGAAATTTATAATATTATAATTTACGAATAACATTTCCCTTTTATATAAACTCAGTAAGCTTCAACACTGGTAACATATACCATTAGTTATCACATATAACCACATCACAAACCTCTATGATGTACTTGGCCATGAGGAAGATACTTCATGGCCTGGTTTACTGGGATGAATACATATCCTACCAGCACTACCATATCATGAACTTATCAGGTCTGAAGTCTCAAGATCAGGTTCGACCCCAAAAAGCACACCCAAGCTAGACACTAGAAATATATAATGATAAGCTCCAATCAGGAGAACCAGTACCTCGTATACCATATTGTTATACTGACTCTGCCATCATCACAACTCACCACAACTAGAAGGTAACCTACTTAGTTCCTCAACTCTACTTGGTTCCTCAACTAAAGTGTTTAGACCAAATAAGGCCGTGCGAATCCAAATGAAAAATTCAGATTAAGAATTTACCTTATAATGCAGCATAAGACAAATTCAAACCCACTAGTTATTAGAGCAAGCAATGTGCTAAAGTCACAAGCCTATGATTAGTAACATTTCAGATACTTTGATTAAATCATTTCGAATATATACAAGCATCAGATATTGTTTCATAATTTTTCTCATAACGAATACGGTAAAAGAAACGTGATAAATGAATTTGAAAATGAAAGAAATGAAATGTTAACCTGCAGTGACATGGCCACCGGGAGAATTGAGGTACATATGAATGGGCTTAGAAGGGTTCTCAGACTCGAGAAAGAGAAGCTGAGCGACGACGACATGGGCGGTGTCGTCGTTGATGGGACCGTTGATGCAGACTATGCGCTCCTTGAGAAGGCGAGAGAAGATGTCGTATGCTCGCTCACCTCGAGACGAGTGCTCTATCACCATTGGGATCAGACTGTAGCACCGAGAAGGCGTCGTCGTTCCCCATCGTGCTCTGCTGGTCGCGATTAGCTTGGCGCCTGAGATGAGGCTCCTCATCATCGATTTCCAGATTTGGGAGGGATAGGGTTTAATCAAAATTCAATTCAGACGACGACGAGAAGAGACGAAGGATGAGAGAGTATTGGGATCTAGGTTTGGTGGGTCGGGTACATATGACTATGGGCTTGCATCAAAGCCCAAAACTCAATGACTAAAATATCGACCATCGTAGAAATATCGAAGGTTTGAAAAAAGGTTTGAAAAATGATAGGTATATCAAGAAAATATCGAATATTGAAGAAAATTTTATCAAAATTTTACATAAAAATTGTATATCCAATCAAAATATGCTAAATGTTGCAGGAATATTGTATATGCGTGGTCTAATGATAGCTAAATAAGAAATCTTGATTCCGTATAGAGATGTAAAAATCATTATTATTTGTCCTGATCAAAGAAGCACAGGCCTAAACGCTGTGATTGAGAAACCAAGCCATGACGGCTAGGTTTTGAGAAGAGGAGCCGTGCTCCTCTCATAGGGGTTTTTTTTATTTTTTTATTTTGTAACATTTATTTTTTCTTCATAAGTTAAATTTCATGTAAGATAATAATTTTTGTTAATTTTGTATGCGTACATTTTGTCGCTTCTATTTTCTAACCGGTTAGATTTGTAAATGTAGTCAATTTCATTCATTTCACTGTGGCTTACTTGTGAGTTATGACAAATTCCGATAACCAAGCAAGGCCTTAAAATTAGAACTTAAATCAGCTGCTTTGTTAAGAGTCAGTGAGCTGTGACTTAGTTGGTTAAAGTGTTTAACTGACAACTTTGAGGTCATGGGTTCAAACCTTACGACATATGTAGGGTGTGTGAGTTATTAATAAAAGTTTTTTGCAAAAAAAAAAAAAAAAAAAAGGAAGAGTTTCGTCCCATTTTGTTCCTTAAATCAGAAGGAATGAAGATGTTTTGGTTAACCTAACCTCTCTGCTGAACCATTTACTGCAATCAAATATACCGAACATTCAATTTGACAGTTCAATAGCCACAACAAATTTAGAACTTATCTCAGTAGTATGTATAACAAATCAGCAAATACTTGCTGCAGATCTCTAGTTTTCAGGACACCGTATTTGTTGATAAGTGGTAATTTTCATATGTAATAATTACAGCAAAATTACAATATCAAATGAATGACATTCAGACCCCTCTTCGCAACCAGATCACATATGTATATCAGCAGCACAAAATTTGCAAGCACTATTGATAAACCTGCATATATTCAGATGTCAATGACTTTTTCATTAATTATCAGCAAGAGAAAGAAAGAAAAGCAAAAGGGGAATTTGAACTAAACCGCTGAGTGCTTGTCAAGGTCTATGCAGAGATAAGGCATTAAACTGAATTGAAAGTGTCTAAAATGACATTTGTTATCCCAGGAAGACAAATACATTACCGAGTGTAAATCATTTCAACCAAGATACCGCAGCAAGACCCCATCGTTCCCCAGCACAAATCCTTGATTGTCATCAATAAACCTACAGTGACAGAGGAGTTTAACCGGCAAAGCTCATATATAACCTTCAAACTCTTGCTTAGTTTTAATTCCTTGTGAATATGAACTTATAATAAAAGAGGAATTACTATCCATTCAAGTTTTGGTGGGTTAGAACTTGTAAGTGGGATATTCTTATATTGTAGTGGTAAATGACGCTGAACAAACTAAAAACAGCTGCGGAGACAGGTTTGTGCCTTACAATTAGAAATTACTGTACGTGAACAAACTTTTGGAAGGGAAGACTTACTTTACAGAGTATAGATTTGCGGCAATATTATCGGCTGCTTTGTCACGGACCCAGCTCTTGCCACCATTGGTAGTTCGCAATAAAATCCCACTTCCGCCTGCAGCCCAAGCCTCATCCTGCATTATACAAAGTCACTATTGATACATTAACTGAGAAATACAGACAAGATTTGTTAGACTAGAAAGGAGAACTTTAACAGGAACAAAATCTGCAAAGTCAAACAGTGATTCCATGACAATAGGCCTTTTTTTTCCCTAAAAAATAACTTCAAAAGATGTTGAAGCTTCCAATGTTTTCTAGAGTTGTGTACATATGATATTGTACAATTCAGCACATTAGTCTTTGGGGATGGGGGTGGGGGGAGGAAGAGACTATAGGCTTAATAGTCAGTATCATCCAAGCTATACCTTTGATCGGTACCCAACATCAAGAATGCCAAATCCCCGGCTTTGGACTGGAACTTCTTCAAACTCCTCTGTTATCTGAAATAGTAAACATCAACTTAGCTTGAAGCCTTCAACAATAATTAAATTAACAAGGTCATATGGTGAAGTGTTGAGTATTGACATTTATGGGAGCGAAACTTAGTCTTATAAACCAGAAGCAGTAGGGAGTCACGAAAAGTCAAGTCTATGAATCACTTAAAATGGTGGGTAAAGCATTTTTTTTCCCCTAAAGTTAGAGAAACTAATGAGAACCTCAGAAACAGAGAAATTCTATTTATCCATTTCTTATGTTTATATTGGGGTGCAAAGTAAAATATGAACCCTCATTCGTATACATACAAGATACAGGGACTTGGTCATCATCCATATAAGGATTTGACTGCTTGAAACATGTGATAACTCCTAAACTTGAGAAAAGAAGATATCTTGAAATTCACTTATCAGTCATCACTTACCCCTGTACCTTTGCTCAGAAAAAGTCCCCCTCCACGAACAAGAAGCCAAAGACCACCATCAGCTCTCCAACCCATATTTTGGATTCTTCTAGCAACTGATCTGTTATGTGGCTGCCAGTATGGCTGAAAATGTAGAGAAGGCATCGGAGCACAGTTAAGATGACTAAACATCCCACATGAAACTCAAAATTAAAATGAGAACATGGAGAAGCAAACACATCATAATAAATCAATGGCTATTAACTGAACAAGGAAAAGATGAACAAAGCACAAGACTACAATAACGCTACAAATGAGCAGTCATGCTTTGCAGGTACAACATGTGGATCAAAATTATTCTAAACTCAACTAAGCATTTATCTCAAGTCTCAACTAATTGTCAGCTAGCTTTCTTCTTTCCCCTCTAGCTAGCATTATGTAATGTCATCTTGTCCATCAAATCTTTAACTATCATAGCGGAAATTCAAAAATGTCATTAGAATTTCTGTGAATTTCTGATTCACAGAAATTCGAATTGGTGCGGTCGTAGCAGAAAATGCCATCAAACTTTCTTGATGATATTTTCCAGGATTCACTAATTCTGCTAATAAAGATAAAAAAGAACCTCCCAATATGGTTTACTCTAAACATTCCTAGGGGACAAAGACCCAAAAAAGAGAGAGCAAAAAGGTAATTAAACAGAAGAAGAGCCATATAGCTTCCAAAGATGTGAAAACTCACCTGACCTGGCTCCCAAGTAAGGAAGAAGTTACCGCGACTTGAGACAGCAACATAGCTTCCATCTGGCGAGCGATTGACAGCGTTAAAAGTTCCTGTGTAGTAACTTGCACCACTAATGCCACTAGAAACTGTTCTGCAAAAGCAAAGAAGATACATGAATCTTGGTTTATCATGACTAACAATCCCGAAACAATATCTCACTAAGGAAAAACTTGGATTGCCTAATATTTGTTAGAAACAATATATGCACCTATTAAGAGTAGCTGAAACAGTCTCCTGGACAGCAGCCTTCCAGTTGTATCCCCTATTGGAGGTCACGTAAATCGCACCTTCGTCAGTCACCATCTCAGCGCTCTTGTCACCAGTTGCCTTTATATACACCTGCACACATTTGTAAAACACTAAACTACTATCTACATTTTCTACAACAATTGCCATGTCAGCATCTAAAACTGTTACCATATCACCGGGAAGCTGAGAGCTTAGCGGAATCCGTTCCCAGCTGTCGCCAGCATCAGAAGTGTGCAACAGAATAGCAGGCTTCCCAACAATCCAGCCCTCCTTCCCTTTGAAGCTTATGGCATTAAATCTGTAGTTAAAATCTTCGTCTTCGGCTGACGGAATCGACCGCGGCGCCCAGCTCTGTCCGCCGTCCTTGGTCTCCAATAGTGTTTGTCTCGTCCCCAATAGAAAACCTAGTCCAAAATAATCACACGCAAATACTTTCAAATTCCTCAGACTATAGAGGAAGCGAAGAAGGAGAGAAGAGAGAGAGAGAGAGAGAGAGAGAGAGAGAGAGAGAGAGAGAGAGAGAGAGAGAGAAGGTGAGGTACCGTGTTTGGGGTCGTCGGGGACGAAAGCGATGTCGAGGAGGACGACGCCGGGGTCGATAGGGAGGGAGACTTTCTCCCACTCGGAGAGGGCGGGCTCTTCGGACTTGGCCGGTAGAGCGGAGCCGAGCAAAGGCACGGTAAGGGCGAGAGAGAGCGCCGCCGTCGTGTCGGAGACGAGGTGGCGGCGAGTGAGGGAGGCGCGGGGAATGAAGCGAGGGAGAGAGGTGGTCGGGAAGTGACGTGGAGGAGTGGAGACGAAGAGGGAGGTGAGAGAGGGTTTGAGGAGAAGCATTGGGTTGGAGGAGAAATCAGTAGAGAGGAGTTGCAGAGTCCTCGCCATCTTCGATTCCACGGAGTCTTCTCTCTCTCTCTTATCTCTCTTATCCGAAACAAGCCAAGATCAACGGCTTCCGCGCGCGGGTGATTAGTGACGTCACAAGTGTTACAAGATACAAAAGGAATGAGGAAGCAAAAGGGGATGTAGCTCAGATGGTAGAGCGCTCGCTTAGCATGCGAGAGGTACGGGGATCGATACCCCGCATCTCCATTTTGTTTTTCATCTGTTTTTTTTATCTTGTTTTTGTACTTTTAATTGATTAAGGATTTCTTAGGATTATGATCCAATGTAATTTATTTAACTAGTTCATAAATATTGATCCGCTTTATTTTCCTGGTTTGATTAAGAAGTATAGATTGGTTTCTGATTTAAGATTAAATGGTAATCTAAACTAATCAACAGATGAGTTGCTTTAAGAGCAGTAAATATGTTTTTACAATAAGAGAGAATCTGATACTGGGGAAAAACCAAATCATGTGATAATAAATGAAGACGTAGTTTCATGCGTTTATTTTCTACATATATAGATGGATGATGAAATGTAGTAGCACTGGTTTGGTTACAGAAAATTACGGGTGATTGATGATGATCATGGTGTCTGTGCAGAGCAGTGGAGGGGTCTTCGGTTTGGTTATTGGATCATTAGCAATGTTTCTATTGTTCCAAGGAATTAATTGTCATGCGGACTATACACAAGCACTTACCAAGTCATTGTTGTATTATGAGGGTCAACGCTCCCGAAAGTTGCCTCCTAATGGCAAACTCCAAAGAGTGGCTTGGCGAGGAGATTCTGGACTCAACGATGGCAGTGATGCTGGAGTAGGCACATAGTGATCTTCCTACGTACATTGATACATATTAATGAAAGTTTGATTAGGTGTGTGTACGTGTGCATATCTAATCTAATGATGAACATTGTGTGCGCATGCAGATTGATTTGGTGGGAGGCTACTACGATGCCGGAGACAATCTCAAGCTGGGATTTCCGATGGCCTTCACAGTAACAATGCTTTCATGGAGCACAATCGAGTTCCACGGCAAGCTCAGGGAAAAATATGAGCTTCCAAATGCTCTTCGTGCTATCAAGTGGGGAACAGATTACTTGATAAAACCACATCCACAGCCTGAAGTGCTGTATGGCCAAGTTGGGGGTGTTGATTCAGAACATCAATGTTGGCAGAGACCAGAGGACATGACCACCTCGAGGAATGTCTTCAGGATTGATGACCAACACCCGGGCTTTGATCTCGCCGCTGAAACTGCCGCTGCTTTGGCTGCTGCCTCGATTGTTATAGGTCGTTTCGATAGAAGTTACTCATCCCTACTTGTAACTCATGCAAAGCAGGTAACTTATACCTATTTAATTATGAAGCACTATACCTTCTAATTAGAAGTTCAATTACAAAGAGCTCTTGGAATTTTATAAGCTCTTGTTATATATGAAATGAATGCAGCTCTTTGATTTTGCTCGCAATCATCCCGGTGCTTATCAAGACAGCATCCCTGAGGCAAATGTGTGTATCAGGTATTGATCGATTTCGCTTTATAATCACCCTGCAAATGTGCGTCATTCCTAGTCTGGAAAGGAGAAATAATTCCCTTTCTCTACCTCACTTGATTCGTTATGTACGTGATCAATGTGTCTTATAACTTTGGGTGCAGGACGAGATGCTGTGGGCAGCAGCATGGCTCCATCGTGCTACTAATGAAGAGCAGTACCTCGAGTTCCTAAGTGAAGCCGGAGATATAAGTGGAACAAGAACAACATTCTCATGGGATGACAAATTTGTCGGTGCACAGGTTATGGCTGCAATGGTACGCATTTACTCTTCATATCCAGAACACTAATCACCGGATCACAAACATATTTGACCTTGGTTTACTTCAAGTTAATGACAAGAAACCAATTTTGTACTGCAGCTTGTAATGAAGGGAAAGGTTGATCCTACGGGGAAATGGGGGGAGTATAAGAGCTATGCAGAGAATTTCTTACGTTCGTGCATTCAAAAAGGAAACAACAACGTGCAGAAGACACCCGCAGGCTTGCTTTGGTTTCTGCCCAGGAATAACAATCAATATGTTGCCACTGCTTTATTTGTAACTACTGTTTATTCCGTTTATATGGAGGCTAATAAGGCCTCCATCAACTGTCCTGGTGGCGTTGCTCACCCCTCTGATCTCATCGCATTCGCCAAATCACAGGTATTTATCTGATACTTGAAACCCTAACCCGATCGACTAGCTTCTGGGAACTGGGAACAGACCAGATCTGATTCATTTCTACGTATTACAACTACCGGTGGATTACATCTTGGGTTCAAACCCAAAAAAATGAGCTACATGGTTGGATATGGATCGAATTATCCTAAGCAAATTCATCACAGAGCAGCATCAATCGTCTCAATCAAGACGGATCCAGCTCCGGTGACATGCGAGGGTGGGTTTGACTGGTTTCACAAACCTGCACCGAACCTGAACGTGCTGGAGGGAGCAATTGTGACCCCGGATGAAAATGATGGTTTTGCGGACGACAGGAACAACTATCAGTTAGATGAACCAACAACCGTTACTAATGCTCCACTGGTTGGTGTCTTAGCTTACCTTTGCTTAACTGAGTTAACTCTCATGAACCAACTCATGCTCGTATATGTTTGTAACTTTGTATCCTGCTTGTCTATCAATAAATGAAAAGTCAGTGTTAAGTTTTATTTACCATCTTGCGCTTGTTCTTTCATTCTTTTTTGTTGCATTAGTTGCCAACTTTCAATTTGTATGATATGCACGAAAACTATACACTGGTGTTATGTACCAAATAAATAATAATAATAATAATTGTACCCTAACCCAAAACTGAAAATTATGAACAAAACACTGGATAACCTGGGATTCTTATGGCCGAAAAATTCTCAGGGTTTTTGAGACCTGGAGCCGACAAAATGGACACCTAGAAACAGCAGAAGAGCATCTCCGGCAAAGTACATGACCACAAGGAACTATTGTTATGTCAACTTCAGCACTCAAGCAGACCCTACAGACCCAAGCTGCTTTTGCTGTATCAGCTTCTTTTGCAGCAGCATCAGCCTTTTCCTGCAAATTAGTTCAATAATATGAAAAAGAGAATTTCCTAGAATGTCGAAAGAATATGATTGTGGTATGAAATAGCAAATAAGCCTTGGCATTCAGTCTCTTATTATTATTTTGAAACTGGTGCCACTTTCATGAGACCTAAAATACAGATGCATTTTAGCAAACAAGCTATGCTGTGGTAGAGCAAAGACGTGCTAAAGAAGCACAGTTGTCACAAACCTGTTCAAGCAAAAGTGAAGTCTGCGACTCTTTCAATTGTTCTTGCAGCGTTAATGTTTTTTGCAGTAGGGACTGCTTCTCCACATCCATATAAATTCCAGCAGCAGAGAGCATCTCTTGTACTGCTTGCACGAGTTCTTCAGGTGATACAAGACCATACCGCAGGTCTTTGCCAGCTTGTGGCTGCCCAAAGAAACCAATTTGAGTTTAATGCTTGCAAAAATCCAACCAAATTGACATTGGATGAGAGTTGGAAAACAAACTTGAGTTATAGTGTTCCAATCCACCCAACAAGTAAACCATGATGGTAAAAACAAAGGACAAAAACTAACTTTTTTATCCTACAGATTGAAGATCAGGACCTCATGCAAACATAAGCAAAACACCAGAGAGAAAGCAAAGAAACCAAACGGGGAAACAAAGAGAGGAAAAGTAGGTGATGATCCTCATTTGAAGTTAACTACTGTCACTCAAGGGTATATGGCCCTCGCAATAGTGGTAGAGTTTTCCAAGATTTGAAAGGATCAAGTATTGCAGGATCATCCGTATAAAAAGAAAGCTTAAAAACTTAAAAGAAAGGAACAGCATGCCAACAGAGGGGTACATACCTGAGAAGCTCTTGATTTGCCACTTCTAGAAGTTTCTGGCATGTCTATATGAGTTCTGCTATGATCTATTGTATGAGCATCATCCATAGACATTGGTAAACTCTCACTTCCCATTGCTACACTTTTGAACGAAAAGACGTGAGAAGATAGAAGAGGCTGCATCAAACCCAGTGAAGTCTCCACCTTGAATCTATATAATGCTTGGCCAGCTGATGGTCGAACATCCTCCGGAACTCTACCATATTTGAGCTTTTCTCCATTCTGAGACCGCCATGCCACTATCTCTCCAGCGTAAAATGGTCTTAATGGATGAAACTGTACTTGATGAACATCTTGGGGTAACAGTTCTTTACCTACCAATCCATTGCTTCCACTGGTGGCTTCCATTTCTTGCTTGTCAGAACAAAGCTTCAAAAGATCAATGATTGCAGTTTCAGAGCCTCCAGGACAGATGAATAGAGATCCAATAGGTAATGGAGTGGGGGACCCTAAGACCAGGCTCACAACAATTGCAATAACATCAAAAACAGAAATATACGGTGGTGGTTCAGAAACTAATATACAGGTATTAGTCCGGTTAATGAAGTAAAGTGTCCGATGCATGGATCCATTAACCCACTCTGGGATGATGGATTCCTTAGCAGCATGGGTAATGTCTACAGAATGTGGGAGGAGCAAAAAGCGGGTATGGAGGCACTTAACAAACTGCAACTTTTCTGCAACAGATTCTAATAAGTTTTGTACAGTATCCAGAGTTAAATGCTTAATTGCAGGAATGTAACTAGCCATGCTGTTCACAACTGTCCATACAGCACTCTGAAGTGACTTGCTCAACAGTTTCTCTCGGATGGCTACAATTGGAACTGATGCTATATGATCCAAAAATTCCACATGTTCCTTGTGATCTAATTCCTACATCCATTCAGCAGATTTTGCATAATATTAAAACAACAGCAGTTTTGCCAAAACAAATCAAGAAAATTTTAAGAAATTAAGTTAAGAAGATCATGCTACCTCTATGACTACATCAGACAGCTTCTTAATCCCCAGAACAGTACAAAATCTCTCTGGAAGATCTGGGTGAATAAATCTTAACCTGGAAGGGTCAATGCGCTTTACAAAACGGGATCCATGGGAATCAATATACGCACAGGAATTCACATGAACTAGTCTGCAGCTATCATCAGGGACGATTGCTGCTGATTTCCAATTGGGCCCATTGGACATGTCATCTGCAGTAGCTCCATCACAGATAAAATACAAAATTTCTAGCACAGCACGGAGTTCATTTGGATTTAGACGTTGATATCCACAGGTTTTCTGAAGATTCAAGAGAAGATCCCTTGCAGAGGCAATGGATAGCATGTCCTGAAGTCCCAAAACTTTTAAAATCTTCAAAAAGGGAAGATATGAAGACGGAAGTTCAAATGCAAATGGGGATAAGTTAATTGTTAGGCGGGCAAAAAGCAGGTTTGCAGTCACAAGGCGTGTGCCATTTGCAGCAGGTATAAATGGTACTCTTTGCAAGTCCGTTATATCTGCATAGAAAAAGATATTATGAGGAATCTATTTATTCAAATACCAAAATATATCAGGAGCCTTAGTGGTACCAAAATACTTCTCAGTTAGTCCACATATCTGAAATGGAGTTTGCAAGCAAAGCATGAGGATTCTACCTGAAGAAGAGAGAGAATTCCAAATCTTATCCAGGTACTTTAACACCTCACAAGAAGCATCATCAACAGTCATCATACCAGACACAGTTGGCCAATGAGCAAGTGTGTCTTCACCGCCATTTCTCCCAATATTCTGGGGCACGATTATTTTACGATTTTAGGACAAGATTCATCATCCTCGGTAAAACTAAAAAGGACTAGAAGAGTTACCTGCAAGTGCTTTATTACTGTAGGAAAAGCTGGAGGGCTCCTAAGCTGGAGGGATCCCCAGGAGTAATCGGGAGGAACAACATTTTGTCTCGAAAGAATGGGAGCACAGCTCCAAGCCAGAGGCCAATCCTTTAGCAGAATAGCTTCGCTATATGAAGTGAGCACTCTCTTGCAACCTTTTTTTCCAGCAACATTTGGAAAACCAAATTCAGCAGGTATGCATTTAATCTTTCCAAGAAGATCACAGAAGTTGTTGCTGTAGAGGACAGCAAAGTTCGAGAAAATTGCTTCAATAACAGATCCAGCCAACGTCCATACTTCCATAGAAACTTCACTCTGAGAGTTGGTTAGGTCGTCAAAATCATCCAAATCTCTGGATCTCATGCATTCACTTCCAAGAAATTCCACTCTTTTGGCACATTCAAGTATTACATCCGATTCTATTGCAGTTCGCAGGCCAGTTTTCCTTAAAATTCGAAGCCACCGATCAGCAAAAAACCTTTCTCCAGGAAACTTTTTCCTCTCACCAGAGAAGACAGATGTTAATAAAGCATCACCAGGATCAAACAAATCCTTGGGCCTATACAGATCTGTGCAAAACTCATCAGCATTCCTTACAAACTTCGTCTCCTTTAAAGCTTCAACTACAGCGGTATCCATTTGGAGGTCTTGCCAATTTGTGTAAAGATATATCAATACATCTTCCTTTTCAGGTTCAGGCTTACCGTCAAACCCAGGCAACCCAAATCTGATTAAAATCTGTTGATCGGGCAATTCAGGGACTCCAAGTGCTCGAAGTAATGTAAATTCAACTGAATCAGTGGTATAGGAAAGACAACGTTCATCAAAGGGCTTGAGGAATGAATTTGTGGAGATCATACACAGATCATCACTGATCAATCGTGTATAAGAACCCACAACTGTTTTATAAATAGGAAGTGAACGCAAAACTTCAAGTTCTTCCGTTCTGTAATTAGAGCCATTAGACAAGAAATCATTAGCAAAAAGTGCAAAAAGCGCATCACAATTTGGAGCTGAAAGGGAAGTGACTTCGGAGAAATAGCCAGCAGTTTTAGCCGCAACCATCTTAGACGCTATAACTTGCCCTAATGATTTTTCAGGGGGAGGGAAGCAGTTGCTTGGGGCAGCACAGTGTAAGAAACCTATATCAAATATAGGTATGTTGCAGTGGTTCAGAAGTGACAACAACCACGGGTGTTGGTTTTTAGTTACTTCAAAAGCTGAAATGTATGATTGAATTGTTTCGGATTCAGGCATATGATTGCTTCCAGTTGCACTAGTTTCTGAAGCATTTTCTTCTGAAGTTGGATCAATAAGAAGGGGTGGAATGAAGACCAAGTCCCGCTCCCTGACACGGCATAATATTGGCCGACCAAGAAAAGCAGGAATTAGAGGCCAATCAGAAAAAAGCAAAAGATCTTCTGAAGAGCCGTTGAAATTCTTCCAGAACAGTCGTATCCACTCAGGGGAAGGGCCACCTTCACCACCGGAGCTTGATTTATTATTCTCCCATGAAAACCAAGGAACCATGTTTGAGCCCATTACATAACTCGCCCAGTTAGTATGAAAAACTAGCTTCATATGACTGGCCAGTAAATGAAGAGAGAAACTTTGCAGTTTTAGTAATGATTGTAGCACACCATTTGAAAATATATCAGCGAGGATTGGTCTATCCAATACTTTAGGGTGAACAAACTTTTCAGCCAAGGAAACCATCAATGCCTGCTGCTCTGTATTCCCAACCCAAAGTTCAGTAAACCCCAACTTAGTTAAACGGTTTGCTGCAGTTGGACATGGCAAACCTTTGAGCTCAGCTGCTATTGATAGAAGATTCAGGTCTCCATCTCCATAGATGCTGTTACTACTACCTGCAACCATGTTCCTCTGAACCAAAGGCCCCCCAGACCTACCAATATCCTCAACGACTCCCCGGCCAAAATCAAATAAAGCCTTGCCCAAACTTGTCACCATCTCAATTGCATCTCCTGAACTGGCAGCATTCTGTGTAGATGATGCTGGATAAGTATGCACATTAGTAGATGACTGGGAAGCAGAACTCCCACCAGCAACTTGGTGATCCCCTCTAGTGTTATTGTGGTCAACTGTCAGGGAATTTCCAGCTAAATTGAATGAATCTCCGATCTCAATATCAGACAAGCAGTACTCAAGCACATCTGCATACATATCAACTGATCGGAGAACAATTGATGATGAAGAAACTCTTAACAGATTCCGTACCATCTTTGGTTTCACTTCCCGAACTGTAATTCCCAGGGCTTGGATTTCGGTCACTAACTCCCAAGGTACTGAGAACACTGGGTAGTGCTCCTTTACAAAGCTGCAGACTGTAGCCGGAAGTAAATTCCCACCCACCCCATGTCCAGGTTGTGAAAGAAACATACCCTCTTCGGCCTTGGCAAAATTTCCTGAGTAAAGCTGCCACACAGGAAGGTCAACTATACGAGCATAAAAAGGACTTATCACCTGTACAATTACACATTCCCAATCTGATTTAAGCACCTCAATTGAAGGTATACTGCCATCTCCTGGTTGTTTGGCCAGATTATGCCTGTTAGACCTCGGCCAAAAGGAATAAATTTGATCTCCGTAGCCCTTCAAAGACAGGCTGACTGCAAGACCAGCACTTGATTCAGTTGTGGAACTAGAAGGATCTAATCTTAATCTCTGGATTTCCAATATCAATTCAATGTGGGAATCACGAACACATGACATCAGCTCTTTGTTCCAAGCTTCCATTAATAGATTTCCAGCATCAACCCGTGCCTCTGCTGAGGAAGCTTCTTTGTCTTGATAATTAAAGAGAGAACGACCTTCATTGTGACAAACCAAGAAGCATCCAAGAACAGTAACAGGTATATTTATACCACCAGACAAAGGAAGGGGGGACATGATAGAACTCGTTAGACAAACATCAACAGGATAGCCATCTCGGGAAATATGTGCTGCAACTCCAGCGACAGGTGTCAGGTTGTATGCCAGATATCGCCTGCAAAGAAATAAGTGGAGCGTCAAACATACTTCTACATTTGTAATGGAGACTGCAGAAAATGATCAAGAAAAAAGTATATATATCTAACTTTCTGTATGTCATACCTATCAAGAGCCATATTTCTTGTTTGCCCAGATCCCAGGCTGAGTGCAACAAGCCATCGATCAACAACTCTTGCTTCCCCTCGTTTCAAGTTCACATCAATTACTTGCAATTTGGTTGCAGCATTGGAGCTATTAAATAACCGAGAAATTTGGAACTTCCTCCATTTCTTTTCCGAAAACGGATTCCTCATGATAGCAGATGATGCGTCAATGCTAACTGAATAGTCGTGGCATGGCTGTGCACTTCCTTCCTCCCATGTAGAGATTGACACCTGATCATACATAACATTATTATATGTGAAAGGTTGTATAAAAAGCTACATCGGCAAAAAACAAAAAAACAAAAAAAAAACTGTGCACTAACATACCTGCATTACTGACTTCAAGAATAAAAGTGATCTAGAAGAATGCTCCAAAAATTTCTCAGTAATCTGCTTTATTTTCCTTAATCCAAACTCAAGTTCATTATTCAAACATTCAGATGATAGAGGCATGCGAATAATAGTAGAATCCGATGATGACCATGGCCTACTATGGCCAATCAGCATAGGATTAAATTGATCACAGAACCGATCAGTTAAATTTGTACCTGAAATCAAGCATTAATGAAGTTGACTAGTCAAATCTACTCAGCAGAAGATAAAACAATAGTGCAGCTAGAAAGCATTGATTTAGCAAAGAATAAAAGAGCTAAAAATACATTGATCTGATCATAAAGGTCATGATAAAAGTGCAGACACGGATAAACCCAAATATGTTGGGCACATAATACAACATACAAAATTTAAAAGAAGGAATGATCAATGAATAATTACCGGTCAGAGAAAACATTTTCGCCGCAGGAGTACAAGTTGAAGGTGCAGCAAGGACTGAACCACGGGGATCAAACATATAATAGTAGCCACCAGAAACAACAGAAAGGAGATCACAGACAAAATAGCAGCTAAGCAAAGCCAAACCATAGTTCACAGTAGCACCCCTTAGTCTCCATGGAGGTAGAAATTGGAGACTACTGACTTCCTCTCTACTCAAGTTAGCTCCTTCCAGTACAGCTAATAAGGCAGGCCCTTGAAATTCCCCTACACAATCACATGTTTGTCAACAAAATTAGAATAAAGCCCGCGTTCATGGCAAGAATCCTTGCAAGTGATGCTTTGACCTAGGTATGATGTAACCTTTCAAAAATAAAGTTTCTCAACTTAGGTTAGAAATGTTATTAATA
The DNA here is from genome assembly GCA_034370585.1 of Fragaria x ananassa. Taxonomy (NCBI): domain Eukaryota; kingdom Viridiplantae; phylum Streptophyta; class Magnoliopsida; order Rosales; family Rosaceae; genus Fragaria; species Fragaria x ananassa. The sequence goes on along the minus strand of CP139761.1, from coordinate 28,705,535 downwards.
GTTACAAGGCCAAAATTTTATTGAATTATCCAATACAAGACATATTTAGAAGAACAAAAGTTCACAGAAAATTGATTTACCCATATTGTGTTGCAGCAAAGACTGCCGAGGATGTTCCCTCTTGTCAAAGATCAGGTGCAACTTATTGGCTTTGCAACAATCTGCTAACTCAAGCAGGTCGAACAATAACAAGTCATTGTCCCCATACAAAGCTAAAAGGTCTTTTATTTTAGCATAGTCCATGCACGGAATATCTTTAGCCATTTCATCATCAACTAAAGAGAGGCTACGAAGTGATTGTACCCCTAATCTATTTGCCAGATCATTGCTGATAGTTGGATGTACAAAATGTTTCCCCACAAGAGTATTGTGTTCCATCCATGGTGCATCATTATACACAAGATCGCCAGCATCCATCAGAACTCCAGAAAAATCTGGAATTAAAATTGGAGTGTTAGAAACTTCAAATGGTGGTTTCTCAGAGGAACAGTCTGCTACAGCATCAAGGACACAATGTGCAAAATTTAACTGATCTGTTGAGAGTGGGAATCCTTTCACATCAATCTGCAGGCGTTGCAAGACATGCAAATAGTCCGAAATATCAAAACTAATTCGTACACCTAACTTTATAAGCAAATCTCTGAATTCCGATAATTCCGATGGGACAACATACAAGTATGGAGTAAACTTCACAGGCGAATCAAATGCAAGCGCATTTGGAGCTACAAAGTTATCCCCAATCCAAATCCAGGAAACACCATGTAAAGCTGATTTTAGCTCCGAAAATTCATCAGTGCCAATATATTCTTGCAATTTTGAATAGAGCGATGGGATTCCCTCACTAAGTGCAGCATCAGTATCTTTTATGTCATCTGAATGTGATTTCAGCTGGAAATACAGCTTAGGTAGCTCAACCACCTGCGTGGACAAAACATTTATGTTCAGCGGATCCATCCAGCCAAGCTTTTTTTGCAGGTATGTCGAGTGGCATACACCATCTAGTATATGCATCGAGCAGGAAACCACAAACATCTGGGATTTAGGTCTCACATTGCTCGGTGATGCTACCTGGTTACTGGATTTCAACCATGGGATTCCTTTGAGAGGTGGATCGACACATACAGGACACCAAGCAATAGCCCTCATTTCAGTCCAAAAGTCCTCTTCTGGTTTATCACCAATCAACTCGTCAACAAAAGAAGTTATGTCCGGATCATCTACATTTACGTTCTCATTGCTGTTGGGAGACTCCATGTAAATCACATCAGCATCCTCCGTTTGAGTGTCGTTTGGGAAAACAGAATTGGTTGACTCATCAAGATTCCCCTCTTCCATGGTAGACAGCTTACATGATAGAGCATCTAAACAAACAAGCAACTTTCTCCCATAACTTAGTGTCTCTGAATCCCTTGAAAAATGCAGCAATGAAACTGATCTAGCACAATCAATCAAACCAGAATATCCCAGAGTTTTTCGGAGACCAAGTGTATTCAATATCTCCAAAGTTTCCGTATCTGAGAACTTGTCAGAAGGAAAAAAGACTTCTCTGTGTAGCACCTTTGTTAAAGCAGTGACTCTAGGATCATAGAGCCTGTGAAAATATAATAGATTTAAACAGCATTATATCCTTTCAGAGAAGTAATTGAAGGAAGATCGTAAATGTAGGACATTCTGGTAAAAGCAGTGTGCATCAATGAGTGGCCTTATCTGTTATTTGTTACTGTTACAAAGGCTCAAGTATTTAAATTTGATTATAGCATGCATATAGTCAAATTGAGGTTGCTTATATGCACAAACCTTGAGGTGAAAAAAATATAATAACATGCTAAACGTTGAGGTATGAACATCAAAAGTACCAGAATGTCAACCGTAATTGTAAAAGAAAAAAAAACATACCAAAAGCAGAGAAGACATATAATAAATTGAACACCAGATGTATTTTTCCTAAATCTACTATCTGCTTTTTGTGACTTAATATGTAATTAACAGACTAAGACACCATCCAAGCTCCATACTACAAAAAAAAATAAACAATATAGAGAAGCCATGAGAAGTTATACCGGGAAGGCTTCTGCCAAGATCCATCAGCTGCCAAAACGAAAGGTATTTCGGAAATTGCAGATTTCAAAGAATTATCCTCTTCAACTAAAACCTGCACTCCATGGAGAATGGCTGTAAGAGAACCCTGGTCTGACAGGAATTTTGACATTCGGTTAAGCACATGATCTCTGTAGAATTCCATCCTGGAGGGTTCTTCTATCTCTAAATATCTTCTCAAAATAATTTTTTCTTTCTCGGATTCGGTTCGTACAAAGTCATCATTCAGAAAATCCTCCTGAATATCACCAGGTTTAAGCAATTTGACAGGGTTACTCAAACTTACAAACTTTCTGCTCTTAATGACTCAAACATAGGAAGGTGCTTCAAGATGTCAATATGCTCATCTTCCATTTTCTCTTCAATAAACCACTTGGACTGAAGAATGAAACTCCGAAGTTCATGTAACTCTCCTTCTGTTGCATCATTAAAAAGCCCCTCAATGTTCTCTGGCTTACCTGCAACTGCCAGAAACGCATTTAATAAGCCAATTGCTGTTGGCAACTGCACAAATCTTTTCAACTGGGGATGATCTACGCCGAGGTCATGCCTCAGGAAAACACATCCTATTTTCAGCAACAAAGCTGACATGTTCTCACTCCACCCATCATCCTTGATTATGCTTGAATTGTCAACTAGTTGCATGAGACAACTGTTACCAACAGGCAAAATTGGCCATTTAGAGAACAGTGACAAGTCATCACATGATGACCTCAAATAGCTCCAGAGAACTCTTACCCACTCTACACTCGGTTGTCCTTGCTGACCAGGAGCCCATGTCACCTGTTTGGCATGATGCCACTCTGCAGGAAGTATTCTTAAAAAGAGTTTCTCCAGTAAATGACATGAAAGAAAAGAAATATTGGAGGCCTCGCTTTGGGCTATGTAACACAACTTCTCGTAAACTCCTTCAGGAATTGCGGAATCTACAAGTAGATTTGGAACCGAATCCTTGAGAAGATCATACTCATCCCCTCGCGCAATATATATTCTTTCCCCGATTCCATTTTTGTCAATTATGGTAAATGAACCATCAGCAAGGGGTAATAAAGGCAAGCCATACAAACCAGCAGATTGAACAGGCATCTTCAAGTCAAGTAGACAATATTCAAGGGCCAATATCATTGTGTTTCTATCTTTAAATTCCCGTTTCCTTCGAATTAACAAAGTCTTCAACAACTGTGGTGTCAAAAAATGCAAGGCGGGGCACACATCCTGAAATCTCTCAACAATTGGCTTGGAAACAGTGACCAGAGGTAGACCAGCATCTGATAATGCTTCAATAAGCTCATCTACCTTGTCAAAAGTAAAGTCAGGAAATATAGCTTGTTTGGTTGAGATCCACTGGCCTCCTCGAGCTTTAGTATATAATACACGAAGGCCACAATCAGCAATAAAAGTATATAGTTCCCTCACCACTAAAGCCCAAGGTTCCAATCCTCTTGTTTTAGGCCAAAGTGAGAAGAACAAATCACACGGACCAATCTCAGGTGCAATTTTCTCTAGCATATGCCCATAAGCAGGGGCAACCACTCCTTCAAGCAAGTACATATTCCAATCTGAGCGCTTTTTTCCACCACCAGCCATATCATTACCAAACCAGATGTCCCTCCTATTTGATGATAACTCGAAATAAGCATTAACATGTGCTGGAAGACCAGTCGTAATTGGCAGTGGTAGAAAACAGAAAGCACGGCCCTCAATATCTTTTCTATCTTCAGAGGGGCCTGGAGGGCCTTGAAATAAATTGGAAGTAACAGCACAGGACTCATTGCTCTCTGGGATATCAATTGTTTGCAAGCCAACCTTGGAAGAGTGTAAATATGCAGCAACACATGCCCAGGGGAAATAAGTATGAGACTTGTCACTGAAGACTGGGAACTTCTTCTTTGCCTGTCCACCACCTATACACTCGGAAGTTATCCAGCTGTGTGATACATTACCAGATGAGCTTTCTTCTGTGATTTTTACCTTCTGACACTTGTATGGCAGCCCTTTACCTGCTGAATTTCTCAATTTCTTTAAGAATTGCTCTTTATCCATTCCATTGTGCCGATTACCATCAAAGAGACTAAACACATCCTGTTGTGCATTGGGTTCCATTTCAGGCTCACTGTTGGAATGCTTGTTGACACGATGTAAAAGTTTCATTTCATGTCCGCTTCCTTCCTTTACAAAAACAGAGATGACTTTCACATTACGAAGAAAGAGCAACGTCTCAGAAACAACTTTTGAAAAGGAAGAAAATAGGGACATGACATCTTCTGGTGCATATCCTTCTTTCTTAATCTGGCTTCGCGAAGCAGCACTAGCACTCCTAAGTGGAAACCGGAAAAGCGTTCCAGGAAATGGATGCTGCAAGTCACAGCCGAAGTGTAAAAAGGGAGAAAACTGATCAGGAAATTGTTCCATAATCTTTCTTCCAGAAAATTTTATCCTTAGGCCAGGGTGAGAGGGAGAGATCCCAGGCAAATTACAGGCATGAGGATCAAACATAATAATGTTTTCGCCAGAAACAAATGTGGGGATGTCTGTAAAATGGTACACACAATTAAAACCCAGTCCAAACCTCCCTATCGCGAAAGGTTTTTCTAGCTTGCTCTCCTGGCCAATCCGTGAGATTGCATAAAGATCTTGTGGACTAAATACAGAGTCATTGAAACAGTACAATGCAGGACCTTGCCAATCTGCCATTTCAGGTGAAAGTACTGAAGAAGTCCCATATTGAGTTTTGTCCAGGAGAAAGTTCACCTCAGAAGCTCCAGCATCCTCTGCATTTTGAACCAGCTCAAAAAGAATTCCAGGTCCATCTGCATACATTTCAAGTATGTGTTTAAGTCTAGTTGTCAGTGCTTCATGCTGTCCAAAAGCTTCAGCAGAACCAGATAAACTCAAATTCATTGAATCAGCACTCTCAGCCAGCAATATCCTACGTAGAGAGCAGACACCAAGCTTCTCTGCAACATCAATTGATATGTTCCCATGCACAAATTTCTGTACTGCTCTCCTTGCATTAAGTGGCATATTAGATGAACCACCAAAAGGGCTATCATGATCCTCTGAGCCAAGCAACCAGGGGGCATCATTATAAACTAAGTCACTGGCAGGATATAATCTGCCTGACACATCTGGTAAATAAATTTTAACTTTGTGGTCATATATCTGAACTTCAGCTAGATGCTGAACAACCAATAATGCTGCTCGGACTTCCTGCGAGTCGAGAGGAGTGGATCCTTTCTTCAAAGCCATTCTACACAAAATATTGGCAAAGTCTGTAGGCTTCAGGAATTCTCGAATTCCAAGCTCCAAAAATAATTCCTTGAAAACTGCAAGATCAACAGGTATAACACGTATGTAAGGAGCCAGATGAATTGGACCATTAAGGACAACCTCATCTACAGTTGCAAATCCATCTCCCACCCAAATCCATCGGCTGCCTTCAAGAACAGCCTTTACTATGTCCATTTCATCAGAACTAATCAAACCTGCCAGAATTGAATATATCCTTGGCATTGCCACAGCTAACTCCTGCCGAAAAACCTGATCATTCACAATCTCATTGTTTTTCCCAAGCTCCAGTAGTTGCGCTGCAATGACACTTCCACCTGGTGGAGAAGACCACCCAAGGCTAGACGATAGAGCTGTAGATGAGCACTCCCCATCTAGTATTCGCATGCTAGCTGAAACAAGCCACATGTCTGCTTGCAATCTCACAAGCTTTGGAGGAGCAACTGTGGATGACACAACAGGCCATGGCAAAGTTAGAAATGGGGCAGAAACTAAAACTGGACACCATGAGACCAGCCGAAGATCATTCCAGAACTTCTCAAGATCAGATTTTAGGTTACGAGGTCGGAATGCAGTTGCAGCTCGTAAGAACATTCTGTTCACTGTTCCTTGATCACCACTTACTAGATTGGGTATCCATTTCATTGCATTAACTTCCAAGTATGACAGAAGAACTTTCCCTTTTAGATGTGCCTTTTGCTGATCCTCATGCATTAATCGTTCCACCTGTCGAGCACTTTGTATGATTGTCTCAGGGGTCACAGATGTTCTAAGGCCCAAACCTTGCAGCATGTCCAAAATTCCAGGCTCTTGGAATGGACCATAGGGAAAACTATCAGAATCATCTAATAATGCATATAATTCTTCATTACGAGGATCATATAATGCAGTAGGACACCTAAGAGCACCACTTAGGGTCGGGAGAAATTCCAAGTCTCTCAAATATTCCCTGAATGATGTGTCCTCAATACACAGCCGGGGCAGGTTTTGTATAATAGATAGAACAATATTATTCCGTACCTCAGGTTGCAGCTCCCCAACTCTATTCAAAACCTGCTGCTTATAGAAGTGTGCCTTCCTCATTCTTTCAATACCATAGTATCTTAACAGAATCTGCAGCTCAGTATCTGAGCTAATAAGGAACTCAGCTCCAAGGAAGCACTCAGGAATGTCCAATGGTGGCAAGTACTTTCGCAGTTTCTCAAGATCTGAAAATTGGAAACTTTGAGTAGATCCTCCACCATAGACTTTATAGATAGGCAGCCTCTTGCAATTCTGTATGGCAGACTCATTTAAACAGTCTCCAAAATACCACTTCGGGTCAAGAAGAAAAGAACGAAGTTCATCCCTCTCTTCCGCTTCCAGACTATGAAAACATGTTTCTATGGTGCCACAATTCAAGGAGACAGCGTCATATATAGATTCGACAAGGCCAGTAGCATTACCATCACTAACATAATGAAATAAATCGGAGTGTTCAACTCCATAATTTGGGTTCAGAATCTTGCAACCAATTTTAACAAGTACGCCTTGCACCTTGTCTGAAAGTTTTTCTGCATTCATCAATTTAGACTCTCTAGATGCTCTATACAGATGACCAGAAGTAGAGGGCAGTATAGGCCATTCACTAAAAATAGACAACTTATCGCATTGACTCCGAAGATATTGCCAGAACAGCACAAACCACGAAGAAGTAGGATGATTATGACAAGACTCTGGGTCCCAGCAAACTTTGCTTTTATACTTCCAGTCAGCAGGTACGAGTCTTGGAAAAAATTGAAGAAAGTACTGAACATTGAAAATAAGAAGGTTTGCCTTTGAGGACTTCGCAATAGCAGAGAGTCTATGCAGTAAGTTCATAGGAATATCCCAATCAACTATTCTATCATATATTTGTTGAGACAGCCTGAATTCTAAATCACTGCAAATGAAATAAGAAATTCCTTTCGAGGCTTCTGACAACAATCCAAACTCACCATCTGCCAATGGAAGCAAAGGCAGATTATAAGCATGTGTCCCAACATCAGCATCAAGCAAATCTTCAAGACAATATTCCAACAATACAAGCTTGTAAGCTTTACCCAGAGACGAAAGAAGTCTGCACTCCCTGAGGAAACAACGTACTGTATCAGGAGTGACTACCTTCTGCCTAACAGTGGAAGCATATTTCAAAAGCATGTCAAATAAATTGTTAGGCAAACCAACAATAGGCATGCCCAGCTCAATCAGGGCCTCACCAAGTTCCTTGCTCTTAGTAACTTCCTGATCATGTAGAAAAGCTTCAACTGGTGACACCCATTTTCCACCTTCAATTTCTGAATACAACACAGGAGCATTTGAGACATTTCTGTAGATGTGCTCAACAAGAATATTCCATGGCTCTTCAAAAGAACCGCTTGGCCATAAGGAATAGTACAGCTTCCTGGACTCTAGCAGTCCTCGTATGCCAAGAAGAAGCTGTGTAAATGCAGGCGCCACAACATCTTCTAGAAGAAGCCTGTTCCAGACAGAACGAATTTTCCCACTTCTGTCCATATCAGCCCCATACCAGATGCCACGACGATTTGACGAAACCTCAAAGTAACCATTAACTTGTACACTCAAACCAGTTCTTACAGGCAGCGGAAGGAAACAGAATGCCTGACCAACCCTAAGTGCATCATTCTGTTTAAAATCAAATTTCACTAGCATCAGTTCATTTGGATCTTACACAGATGAAAACAACATAACAACTAGAAAAGGCATCGATGAATTTCTTATGGCAACTGACCTGTTCTGAATTATCTGTGATGCAAGCAGCAACTGATGCCCACGGCAGCAAGTGCATATCATATTCCTTAGAAGCAGTAGCTGCAAATTTGCCAATCTTACTGGATGTGGATGCCAGTGCTTGTACAAGATAGAAACTATCTGTCCTCTTCTTCGCTTGGGTCCCTGTCAATGCCTCCCTTACAAAGTCCACTGAATAGCAGTCCACCTGAGACTCTGTAGAATTTACCGACTTGGGAAATCTCAACACTGCCTGCCGATGACGAACAATATCATCACTCGCAGAACTGACTGAGCAGGAATAAAGCTTCCTCGGCTCAGAGTCCTGGGTATCCCACACATACATTTCGACACGCAACACACTCTTGAGGAAAAGTAATGTGAAAACACCTTCCTCATACAGTTGAACCAACAAGGAACTAAGGTCGTCTTCGGAATATTCTTGCCTGGAAAGCTTACTGGTCGCCGCCTGCTCGGCATTCCTCAAAGGGAACCGGAATAGAGTCCCGGAAAACGGCTTCTTCATGTCGCAGCCAAAGGCACGGTAAGGCAAGAACTGGTCTCTATATACAGAAATGGCTGAAGAAGAAACATAGTCGATTCTCTTCCCGGGATTCGAAGCCGAAACGTTTGGAAGGAAAATGCCTTGGGGATCAAATAACACCACATATTTCCCACTCACAAACGACGGCAAATCAGTCAAATGGTACACCGAGTTGAATCCAACCCTAAAAAATCAAACAAACTCAGTACACAATTCTCTATCTCCCGCCAATTCTACTATCCCTGACCTAATTAAACCCTAACAAGCTCTTCAAACCCTAATTCAATCAAAGATAGAAACCAGAGAGTAGAGTAAAAGAAACCAAAAACTCACCCGAACCGGCCGGTCTTGGAGGCTTGACCGTGCTTGCTGCTCCCTCCGATCCTCGAAATGCTAACGAAATCCTCCTCGGTGAAAACGGCGTCGTTGTAGGCCAAGAGCGAAGGTCCCTGCCAGGGCGCCAATGTCTTGGATAGAAGCGAGTCGGAACCGTGGAGGCGGCGGTCGAGGCAGAGACGGACGGTGGTGGCGCCGGCATCGTCAGCGTTCTGAATCAGCTCTTTGAGCACGGTGGTGCCCTCCGGATAGTTGAGTAGAACCTCCCGGATTCGCCTCGTGAGGTCAACCTTTTGACCGAAGTCTTCGAGAAATATCGACTCCGGCGACGGCGACGGAGACTCCATTGCTGGCTTAACTATAGAGAAACCATCGGCTTTGAAATAGGAAACCGGAGAGTGAAGCAAGCTGTGACTGGAGAATTGTGATGAAATTGGGATTAATCGACGAGTAGGGGATTTACTATGTTCTCGCAGCTCTGAAATATTTTTTTACGGGAAACAGGAAATGGATATTCATTAAGGGCCAGGCCCAAAGTCATAAGTCCAGTGGATAGAAATAGCCCAATACGCCACCTTGTACGGAGTATACATTGTTGATGCATTTAGTATTAAGAAGATGGTATGATATTTAACTAAATTTATATTTTTCTTAGATTACTATTTTAGGGTTACGTGAGAACATTAACGAGGCTTTATGGATCTATCTATCTATCTATATGTTTGTTCACGATTCGAGAAAAAATTGAGTTTATTTTCGAATACGCGTAAGTAGTACATGAGAATTACAAGGCATGCTTGTTTGATTTAGGTTTTGGGTTAAGTTATAGGATCAATGTGATGCATTCATAATATTTCTCATCTATCACTGGTCACCGATGCTGATGTATTGTTGTTTATGTGGCTCGATATTTGACCACGCCCCTCCAAGGTTCTTACAAAATGGAGCACATGTAATGTAAGAGTTTCTCGTGCTTAATAAGCACTTGGTCAACTTTTTCTGTTCTTCTTCATTCTTCATTTTTAAGATACAGGCAAGCCTCCACCATGGTATGCTTTATGTGTGACTAGACATCTTCCCAACCTCCGTTACAAAGTGTCTCATGTCCGAGAAACGGATAGTTATGACAGAGGTATGTGAAGCTCTTAAACATGAAACATCTCAGCTTTACATTCAAGGAAAAGCGTTGTCACTAATAAGCAGCAACCATTCGATCAGGTTCTGCTTCCTACTCACATATGGTCAATTAAGCTTAAAGGATTTGTTTGCTTAGAGTACAAGTTAGTATTAAATAGTGACAAAGGCTATTATACGCCAACAGTACGTGTAGAAATACTTCTCTAAAATAAAATGTATCAGAAATGGTACAAGGATAAATCGAATCTAAATAACATCAACTTTTGAGAGATACAAACGCACAACTCCCAGTCGAGGGAAGCGCTGTCCATTAGAAGCATAGAAATAGACAATAGAGTAGAACAAATGAAATAAACACTACTCTTCCTCTCCAAAACCAATACTAGCAACAATCTTTCCCAAATAAGTTTCTACAAAATGATGACCAAATAAAATATTTTATAATAGTTGAAATGTCCAAATACAAAAATGCCACTCGCCTTATAAGTCATGTTCAAGGTCTATGGAAAACATTAGATACGCATCTAAAATAAATTAACATGGATAATATGCCAAATCTTTATCAGGGGAACCGCCTATTCGTCGTTGAAGGTGGTCTTCTTCCCTGCAGTAGTACAAAAGGGAACAATGAGAAACTGAAACATTCCAAAAACTAGATGCCCTAAATGCCAGACACATCTACGCCCTACAAATAAAACTAAAAAGCACTTCATGAGAAAGATTAATGATATTGACCTGTTCCGGGGGTAGCTAGGCTAGGGCCTCTGCCTCCACGCCTACCACCAGAATCCCTACCACCACGACGGCCGCCACTGTCAAATCGACCACCACCTCGACGACCACCACTGTCAAATCGACCACCACCTCGACGGCCACGACTGGGTCTCTCACCGGTAAAATCACCTCTAGGTTTTGCAGGTTGGACACTCAAATAACAGCCGTTTCCGAGATCAGAACTATCAAGCTCTAAGGCTTTGTTGAGAGCATCAGAATCTGTGAAGTCCATGTAAGCCATCCTGATATTGATAAAGACAAATATGGTTAACCACAAAAGGACCATTAACAACACAATTGGAATCAGAGGTATCACAGGAATAGAGAAATAAAATAAGCACATACCCTTTGGGGGCGCCAGAGTCATAATCTTTTGGGATAGACACCCGTGTGATCTCACCACAAGAACCAAAATGACTTTGCAAGGCACTTCGAATCTGTAATGACAACGTTCAGAAAAAATGGATACAATACCAGGAAACAGAAAGGATAAAGCTACAATTTATGGGACAGAATTTACCTCGTCCTCCCCCTGTGTTGTGTCAAATCCTCGTACAAATATTGTCTGTGACTGGCCTTGACCTCCTTTCTGATAAGGGTTGCCCTCTTTGCTGTAAGGTGAAAGAAAAACATAAACAACGGGACAACTGAAATTATAGCTTCATAATACCAGTTAGAGAGATTATATGTACCCGCTGTGAGGAGTATATGCACCCCTTTCACCCCTTTCACGAGCCAGATCAAGCTTGATCGAACGACCACACAAATCAAAACCATTCAAATCCAGAGCCTGCATAAGACCGGGTTTAGTAACAAACATTGAAAAACAAAAAAATTAGCACATCCTACTAAAACCAATCAAGACATCTACCTTTTGGGCTTCTTCAGCAGTGGCAAACTCTACATGTCCAAATCCCTTGAAATTTCCTTCAGCATCAGAGGAGAACCGGACATCAACAACTTGGCCGACATTCTTGAAGAACTCCACCCTATACGAATCGTACTGTTAGATCAACACCACCAAAACCAAGTCGATTGAAGTTCTAATTAAAGATTAACACATACACATCTTTCTGCTCAATATTGTATGATAAATTGCCAGCAAACAAAGTCTTAGAACCCGACGTTTCTGGAGTAGCAGGGGTTTTAGGCTGCAAATTATAATTTGAAGGGTCAGAACAAAATATTTGGTGATATAAATATACAAGAATGCAGGTAAGGAAAAAGGAGAAAAGGTCCATTACAGCTTTCTTTTCGGATTTTGATTGAGCATCTACCATCTCTACATCCGAGTCCTGTTCAGAATGTGTAATATTAACATGTTGAAAAGGGTGAAACAAAATTTAATGGCAAAATTACACAGCATTAGAAAGTAAACCTTTTTCTTTGGAGTCTTCACATCTTCCTCAGATTCTTCATCTGAGCTTTCCTCATCCTCGTCTGAACTACTTTCCTTTTTAGCAGCTTTGGCAGGGACCTTTATATGAGCAATCAGATAGAAAACACGGCAATCAACAGAAGAGAGGTAAAATAAAAATATAAATGAAAGAACATGAAATTAGTAATAAATGTTTTAAAAAAATTCATACATCAGCCTTCGCCTTTTTAGCTTGCGGCTTATCATCATCATCTTCTTCATCAGAATCGCTTTCGCTTTCACTTTCACTCTTGGAAGATTGAGCTGCTTTAGCAGCAGGTTTAGCATTCTTTGGCTACAGAGAGACAAATATACTGGTAATGTAACCGCCAACTAATAATTAAAACAAAGAGAACTGAACAATTTTACTCTTAACTCAAAATTAGCACGCATAAAAAACTATCACTTGGTAATGTAACCGGCAAAACAAACCTTTTCTTCCTCTGAATCATCAGATGAGTTGTCACTGGTATCCTGCTAACAGTAATATACCTTTTTTTAAAACTTTTCCTAGAGTATTTTGAAAGATAACTCACTAGAATTCAAAAAGGCAATACAAACCAAATAAAATGAAATTATCTATTGAGTCCAACAAAAGGTAACACACCTCATCATCAGAATCACTATCTTCAGAGCTGCTTGAATCTGGCTTCTTTGCAGCAGGAGCAGCAACCTTCTTTGCAGGTGCAGTAACCTTAGCAGGAGTTTCCTACAATGAGAAGACAACAAAGAGAATTGAGAAACTTCATGCCAATATATCATTTCAACAATATAAAACAAACATATAAAGTTGAAAGGACACCTCATCATCCTCTGAATCATCACTTGATTCTGAGGAACTTGAATCATCTTTCTTCTTGCCATTCTTAGCAGCAACTTGTGGCAACTTTGTGGGTGCTTTTGCTTTAGGAACCTGGAAATAAACAGATAAACCCGAATTTAGAGACTACAATTATACACTTTACAAAACAGGCATAGCTAAAACAGATACTCACTTCCTCCTCGTCAGAATCATCATCAGAAGATTCTGAACTTTCAGAAGACTCGGCTTTTTTCCCATTGGTAGGAACTCCAGTTTTGGCAGCAGGTTTCTAATGCCATGAAAAACAGAACAAATATTACAAAATGAAAACGCATAGTTCTGTGACAGAAAATTTGACATATTACTCACTTCATCTTCATCAGAATCTGAAGAGGATTCAGAACTGCTAGACTCTTCCTTTTTAGCAGCTATGGCTGGCTTTTTAGAAGGAACAACAGTCTTGGTTTTGGGAGCAGGCTGAAAAAAAGAAGAAGCAATCTATCATTCTTCATGGTGTTCCAATTACAAAATCAAGAAGAGAACGTCACAATTAACAATCATGGTGATAGCATATAAATATCAACCAAACACAATGATTTATAAGACACTCAAATTTCTTTTACCAAAGAATTAAGACAAAACAATATGAGCAATTAATACCAAATAATTTCCTAAATCATTTATTTCATCCTCATATAAAACCAACACCAACAAAACCAGTGGTAGTTGCATTCAAACCTTCTCATCCTCTGAAGAACTGTCAGACTCATCCTCGCTGCTGCTCTCCTCTTTCTTCTTCTTTTGAGTCTTGGCTTCAGCCTTAGTCTTCTGAATGGCCTGAACAACGGCCTCATCTCTCTTCTGCTTCTTCACACTCACCGCCTTCTCAATTACATTCTCGGCTTCCCTCTTGCCTGCAAGACAAACACACACGCCGGAAGTTAACACACGAAACCTAAAACACAGTAAATAAATTCTCTCTCTCCATATCCAAAAGGTAAAACACATAAAGACGGTACCTCCTTTCTTTCCAGACTTGGAGACTGGGACTACAGCAGCGGGAGCTGCCTCAACCTGTGAAAAAATACAGAACGATTAGATAATCAAAGCCATGAAAGCAGCAACAGCTGAAATTTACGAGACAAGAAAGATCAGAAGGGAAGGCTTCATACCTTGGTGGCTGACTTCTTGCTTGACTTGCCCATTGGAAGGAGTAGAATGGGTTATGGAGGAGAAGAAAGAAGAAAAAGTGGAGTGGAGGCTGCTCTGAAAAACCCTAAGGAGGTAGGGTTTAAGAGGAGCGGTGGAAATTTGGGAACGAATGAGAGAGAAGAGGTTAGCGATGCTCCTATTTATATAAAATTCCGCCACGTGAGAGGGTTAGGGTTTTTCACGATGCGAGCGTGTGAGGGTTTTGAGCTGCTTGAATCTGCGCCGTTGGATTGTAATGGACCCTTTCCTTTATTCCCAAACAATTAATGGACTTGGGCTTTGCAGGTTTGATCGGGCCGGACCGGAGATAAGGCCCAACACCGCGCACCATGGTTCGATAAGAAGTGAAATAACCATGATTAAAATATCTGTATCGGCATATCTATCGGTACTTGAAAAAAAAAAGATATCGGATATATCGAGGATATATCAGAGATATTTGGGAAAAAAATATCAGGAATTCGAGAAGAATTTTTTTTATAAAATATTCAATTTATTAGATTTACTTATAAATTATACAAACATCAACTTCATCTATATCTATAAAGAGAATCCAAATGGTTGAAAAGACATACGGTAGTCCACAAAAGTATAATATTCAGACCAAAACATATAACCCTATAAATTGTACTATTATATATGATAGTCGTATATCTTTTTGGAGCTATCAACTGTTCCCCTTATATCTCTTTTCGAATATTATTGATGGTGATTATTGTTTAAGCCTAAATTTTTTACATATATTTATTTAATATATTAAAGATTTATTGTAGATTTCCTAAATATTGAAAAAATTTGACGGAATGATATTTGTCCTTGATCACAACACCAACTTGAAGCAGATATCGACATATTTACTTCTAAGCCAAATGAGATTAGATTAGTAACACAGAACACGGTTTGATTTTGAGTATTAATAGAATCAACAAAGCCCTTTGTGAGGTGTTTAGATCTTAAATCTAAACATTTTGTCATGCTTCCATAATCTAGCTCCGGCTAGTACCATGTAGGGTTTAGCGGAACGACTTCAAGGCCTTTAGATCTTACTAACATCTTCGAGATGAGGTGTATTGAGAAGGCTAGAAGTCTAGAACATAGAGACCATCATATACCGTATGGTCATTCTACTCGTTTGCGTTTGTATTTTAAGCTTAACAATTCGAATTTTGTAATCACATTTCTGAAGCTTAAATCTATATCAATTCTTGGAACATAATAGATCACAATCATAGGGAAGATAAGAGCGAGCAAAAGAAAAGGTGACTGCTTTGCAGCTGATAAGTCCCTTGTATAACATTCATTGCGCCCAAATTTATATTCATTAATACATTCACAAAATTTAGGGATCTAAACCCTAACTGTAATATGGCTAAACTATCTAAAATGTGTTTTATTATAACAGTTCTAACCTAGTTTACAAGAATGAAAAATTAAAAGGAGATTTCTATAGAACTATATTAGGCCTCTTCATCACCCGCTCAAAAAGAATGAAAGCTCCTAAGCTTCTCCTAAGCCACCAAAGTTGGGCAGTATTCTATCGGTTTCTTTCCCCTCCGAGAAAGATAGATCGGCTTCCAAAGTTGGCTCCTTCATTTTTCTCTATAAAGAGATGAAGAAGAAATTGGGCCTCTCCTTTTCTTTCTCGCTAAGAATATAGAAAGAAAATATTAGTGTCAACCTTTTAAGAGCAGTTTCAAAAACCAAATGGTGATTTTCTTCTGCTTCCGCCTTCACCGTATTGCTCATTCCATTTCCTAAGCTCGTTCATACTTGCAGCATCATATGACACAGATGGCCCAACCTACCAAATCAAGTCCCAAATAAAAATTCACATTTCAGTATTACATACTCCTTACATATTGCACACACAATAGCAAGACATCTATGTTCAAATTTTCAGACAATAATCCAAAGATACAAAGTGATTTGAAGAAGATATATATCTAAAGATTCAAAATCTATACAATATCCCCATACTAATTTCAAATAATTATTGGAAGCATATCGAAATTCGATTAGCAATTAACTGTAGAGGACAACGTATTCAGGAGGTAAATATGATAAAATCATCAGATAACAGGAAGGAAGAAGAAAATTATAATAACTTGAAAGAGTTTTTTACCTTGGCTTTTGATTGAATAAAGTCATCCAAGTTAAGTGGCCTTAAAGCTGCAGATAAATCACCTTTGCTGTCCTGTACAGTATACAACACATCACAAAATTAGGAACCACTGAAATTAGTACGCAAACTAGGACTGTATAAAATGGGCATCAACCCCATACAAGATAGCATTTTAAAGGTTGTCTATTAAAATATTAACAGAAACATCTTGTCTAGCCTAACACCTACTCAAAATAGTAGTACCTTGGTTTCTTCTTCTAATAGTTCTTGGACAGGCCTATATGCAGCAGCAATACAGAGGTTCTGCAAAACAATATTCTAAGTATCGAATACACAACAACTAATCATCATGTTAAAAGCAGTCTAATACCTTCAAATCACTGCCAGAGTATCCCTCTGTTGCCTCTGAAAGTTTCTCAAATTGGAAACCGGGTTCTAGATTCTCTTGAGCAAGAAATATACTCAAAATCTTCTTACGATTTTCAACATCTGGTAAATCAACATATATCCTGCGAAGAAACAACCAGAAAGTATTTATAACATGCAATAAAGAAACAAAACATATATATTTATATAAACTGGAAGTACTTACAACCTAGCAATTAGCGAGATTTGAAAAAACCATCATAACCAATGTGAAAAGCCTTTCTAATCTTTTTATTTTTTTTATTTTTTATAAAAGAATGAGACCTTCTTGGTAAGCGACGAATAACAGCATCATCAAGGTCAAATGGCCGATTTGTGGCACCGAGAATAAGTATTCTTTGACTGTCTTTAGATCGCAATCCATCCCAAGCTGCCATGAACTCATTTCTCATTCTTCTAGTTGCCTCATGCTCAAAAGAACCACCACGAGCACCAAGCAAACTATCAACCTACAATATAGAATAGCAGACAGGGAACCTAGCCCAGTAAGCAAGGTAGCAATTTTGAAGCTCGAACAAAAACAAACCTTTTCCTTTCCTGTCCAAACAACATTTTGCATTAAGAACCTGGTTATGGGCTACAAGGCGCTATTTTATATTTGTTCCACAGAAGAAGCCTCAAATTTATAATTTATTAGTCCATTTGTGAAAAACATGCCAGAAGTTTTAAAACCACATATGACAGAAATATAGAGCCTTCTGAAGCTAACACAGGTAAGTCTTTTGCACAACCATTGTCGTTAGATTTATAACGATAGGGTTTTGTGGTGATGCTCTATTTAGCAAACAGTTGGAAATAGCACTATACTTCTTACTTCTTAATATAGTACGTATATTTTTGCTGTCCACCTGTACTAGGAATCTAAATATAAGTTAACATATAAAGGTAATGCTTAACCATATTTACAGATCAAGTACACTCCAAATTATGTCTAAATTATAGACTGCACATTACATCATTAAACACTCCACATTACATCATTGGCATTTTCACGATTCAATTTTATTTCACGAGAAAAAAGCAGTTTACCTCATCAACAAATATAATGACGGGAGCAAGCTTGCTGGCAAAAGAGAAGAGAGCTTTGGTCAGCTTTTCAGCGTCTCCGAACCACTGTTTCAATAAAAGTTACAAAGATGTGAACATCTCTTGGTAAGAAAAAAAATATATAAAGCAGCTTATAATTTTCTAAAAACTTCAGCATAAAAAAAGAAAAGAAAGCCCACTTCCGTCTCAACTCCATATTCATGACCTTGGACAAGTCCAAACATCAAACTATGAATGAAATGTTTGTAAGTTCGGAGAGAACAGTGATTCCCTCTGGTAGCTTGTGAGTCAGGGAAGCATTTTATCACAAAAGCAACACTCACAAAAAAGAAAGAAAATCATGCTACAAAGTACAAACATATGATCATGAAAAGGCATATTTGTTTGTACAAAAAAAATAAACTATATAGATGTACAATGCTAGAAAGCTTACCTTTGATGTTAGAGTTGAACCAGTAATGCTGATAAAGTTTGCCCCAGCTTCTGTTGCAAGTGCCTTGGCGAGAAGGGTCTTCCCAGTTCCAGGAGGACCAAAAAGTAATATCCCTTTGCAAGGCTAACCAAGGCTTAAAAATCAGATATTTACTTATCATCAAAAGAATGACCAATATACATAGTTAATATCATTACCCGCAACAAGTTTCCATGAGAGAAAAGCTCTGGTCTTCTCATTGGAAGAATGACTAGTTCATTCAAAGCCTTCTTCACCTCCTCCAGAGCACCTACATCGTCAAACCTGATACCGATTTCACCAGGAGGTACAACTGCCGAAACAAAGTTACGCTCATATTCATCCTTTGCAAGGTTCTGCAAAAGTTTGTATTTAAAGGTTAATAAGAGTTGGAAACATCAATTTCCATTTGATTTGAGTACAAATTCAGACTTGCCTTCAAATTTTGAGAGGGTTTCCGAGACAAATTTTCTTGCTCCTTCAAACGTGAAATTGCTACTTCAAGGCTTTACAGAAACAATAACCATGAGCAATAGTAGGTAACATAGAGATGCCATAGAGCTGCAACATACGACACATTAATACAAGTACCTTTCACGAGGCAGCTGCAGTCTGTCACCTTTAATGGAAGGAACAAGACAAGATGACAAGTAATGGCTTTTAGCCCAGCCAACTACTTTCTCAGCTTCTGGAGGAAATACAAGTTGAATTAATTAGTAAATACCAACTGGTCAATACTATATCAAATATATGACTGAAGCATGGACAAGGATTCTGCGTGTCATATCCATGTACCACCCTAGCCATGAGTTGTCTACTATAGGATGGACTCAAGATCCTCAATCTTAAGTCCATCATTACGGAACAATGAACAGTTCGTACACTTCAGGAGCGATCTACTCTAATCTAATACAAGCAGCCATGTGCAGACCCTTAAATGATTCAATAGTTACTTGCTTTGAGGGACAAGACCAAGACTATATTGACAGAGTTTGTCTGGCCCTGCCACTCCAGAAAATATAATGATGTAATTCCTAGAATAATTTACCACCTAAATAAGTTACATTCAAGTTATAATTACACATTTATATCTTTATCTGTCTCCCTACACATCAAACTTTATCCTACTTGCTGATTTTTATATTTCTCAAGGAACAGGTGCCACCATCTAACATAAAAATTAGTAAAGCTGAACATCATGTTGTTCAGTTTCTTACTTCGCTTTGTCAAGATCACACCATCAGTATCTACTTGCAATAGGTCAACGCATGATAGCTCATGTTCCTCAAGAACCTGCAAGTACAGTAGTTCCAATAGGTGAAATATTCAAGGCAATCCCTCCACCCATCCCCGCCTCACTGACTAGTAGTATGACTCCAAAGAAGAAAAATAGCATATAACGCAAGAAACAACCTAAACTACAAAATACCCATACCGACCTAGCAGATAAATTTCAGCAGTAGAAATTACCTTATGTAATTCATTCAAATTGCTCCTTGACATCACAATTCTCCCGTCCTCTTCGATCTGTTTATTGAATGTTCGAAGTACCTCTTCTTCCTGCAAAAGAAAAGAAAATGTAGGAAAATAATAAAATGAGATGTGAAACTACCAATAAAAATAATTAAATATGTTTTTGCACATAACTATTTGTCTAAAGTATGCGCGATCGTCAATAATTGATCTAATGCCAAGCATCACAAATGTCAAGACAAACTACCAACTAAATATGCATAAAGTATATCACTAATCGAGAGCAATAGAGCATGTACAATCTTGAACCCAAAGCTATATAACGTAACCACAGAATTACTAAAAACCACTCTGAAGTATCAGAAATGTTAAGATATAGAAAGATGATTGACACATGATCAAAGTTTCTAGAGAACACGAGAGAAGTCACCAAGAACAATATTTACATGATAAAGACTTTAAAATCCAGGAATGTAATGTTCCTGTAGTAAAAACAAAGTATAGGTTAACAGGAGGAAGTAAAACATTTCAACATTTACCTTTGGGGGCTGTATGCAGAACACATTTGAGAAGAGTTTATATATTTCATCATCATCAGATCTTTTTGTTGCCTTCAGTCCCTCGGTAAGACGCTTAAGAGAAACAGGCTGGAAATAGAAACAATGGCACAACGACATTATATTGAGGAAACATGACTTGGCAACATTTTTGGTGTTTGTTACCATGTGTTTGTGAGTTTTTCAAATGTTTTGTGCTCCTAAGGAATAGAGATGAATTACCAGCTTTGCAAGACGCCCAAAATTTGGTAGTATCATCGTCTGTTACAGAAAGTAATTTGAAGAGAGGGGAAATGGTGTTAGCCTTACAATAGTACTATACAACTTGGTAACTGAAAAATAATTCCCAACACTTACGAATTTCTCTTTCTCCTTTGACTCGGACTCAGTTTTGTTCTGCCCACAGATTAAAACAACAGGACCTGATAACTGGTCAAAAATTTCTTGCACCTTATTGACAAACTCCTTCCTGCTTGACTTTGGAACTGCCCTAGACAACCATTGAGACGAGTCTGGAAAATAGACAATAAGAGGTTGCTTGGCATGCAAGACCTGCAAGCAATGAATATTCAGATTACTCTATACAGATGAATAACCTTGCACATTAGAATACAAACATCAGTTTCTCTTATTATTATGTACCATACCTCACATAGGGCCTCCATTGCAATGTAACAATCCTCAGTCTGAGTGTCAGTAAGATGCTCAACATGATTTGCTGTACGTAAGAGAAAAAATCACCACCAGGATTGCAATAAACATCTAAGATTGGTACATCGTGCTAAAAGTAAATCTAATTGTTTAGTGACATGCTATGCAATTATTTTAGTCATTTAGTTAAATTCTCATCATCATTATCAAAGGTGTCCCTTGTTAAACGCAAAAACAACTTAAGCCAAAACAGGAGAAACCAGAGAAATTAGACGCAATTAAATTGAACTTTTATGGAAGGTTACAGAAAATTTAAAATTCCTCATCCACAATGAATAAGTACCATGTATCCAGTAAACTGGTGGATTCGCAGGCTGGTCTTCTTCTTTCTCCTCTTTATCCACATCACTTCCAGGGTCATCATTTATATCCAATATAACAGCAATTCGATCTCCGCTCACCTCAAATACCTCCCCAAGTTGACCATTCGGTAAAGGCCTGCATAAAATGTAATGATTAACAATATGACTGGAACCAACATTTCCTCATAGCAGTTGGGAAAGATGGCAAAGAAACTTCATGGACTATACATCCAAGAAGAGTTTCCAATTTCAGACAGAATACTACATGCCAGACAAACGCCACACATAAAGCAAAGAAAAGGAAAAGATAGCATTCAGTATTCACCCACTAAGAAACAGCATATTAAGTATTTCTAGCAAAGTACAAACAAGCCCCATGCCCTAGAAAAGGAAAAATATTAAGTTTAACAACCAAAACATCTTTTGGAATTATTTAAAAAGAGTAACCCTGGACAATTGAATGGTGAAACAGTGGACCATGATAAGACTATAGAGCATGACTAATCCTCTTACTTGGGTCCTAAGGAGAAAAAGAATACACCAAAAAACAACCGCAAGGAAAAGGGCATCTAAGATTCTTTTTTTTTTTACCGTACTTCTTTGCTTATATGTTGACAACATACCAACCCACCTGCCACGGAAAATGGTATACGCTTTCCTTGGACCATCAGATGTTGATATTTTCCCCAACATGATCCTGTATTGCATTATATATGTGTCAATGTCAGGTGACCGCCGAAGTCAGTTCATATGGGGGGCTGAGATCATGCTAAAAGGTTTCTGAAAGACAGACCACAGATATGATGTTCCGGGCAGTATGCGTGTAAGTTATTAATATATAAGCCCTGAAAAGTGCTATGTTAACACTCTTCCTTTAGATTTTGGCCAAAAAAATCTAGGTTATCTAGGTGCAAACATACAGGTGGGGTATGATATACAAATCCCTCAGGAATTGCAAATTCATTACCTCCACCCCAACACCCACAATCCCACACAAAAGAAAAAGAAAACCTTTAAATGAGTCAAAAAATAAAAGAGTCATTTAGAGCTCACGCCTAGACCCTGATTTTATCCTTATATGAGCCACTTTTGATTACACAGCAATATTCATGGTAGAACCTCTAAGGTGAAAGGAAGAGGCATCTCTGTGGCCTGCTCAACTGCTATAAGCCTGGAAAGCGCCTCACCGGTAAATAAGAAAGCCTAAAGTTTTTCAAGAAATTTTACTAGAAAGATATCTTGAGTCAAACAGGACAACTAGTAGGTGTAGTAAATTTCAGAAAATATGTTAGCATCCCTTGTCAGAATCAAATTAATGATCATGATACATCAATCTAGTGTTCTCCTGGTCATATCCTTAAAAAACTGAATCCTGCATTGGTCGAAATGACCAATTCACGTTTTAGGCCAGAATACAATTAGATTTACATCATGGAGAGGGCTCTTGTATTATGGTGGGGTTAGAGAATCATCAGGCACATATAATTGTCTCCCACCAGATAACACACAAAAAAAACACTTCATTCAACAAAAAAAGAAGAAGGCATAATTGCCAATTTGCTACCCTAGGATTCACCTTAGTGTCAAATTGCTACCCTACCTTTTATTTCTGCCAATTTGCTACCCTATGTTTTATTTTAGCCATTTTGCTACCCTTATGTCAAATTTATTACTCTAGGCTTTCAATATTAACCAATTTCCTTACATTTTTTAAAATTTAGCCATTTGCTAGCTTACTTTTTCAAAAGGAATGAATCAATTGATATGACGACAGATAGCATTAAGGTAGCAAATTGGCTAATTGTGGGAACTTAGGGTAGCAAATTGGCAGAAATAAAACCTAAGGTGGCAAATTGGCTAATTTGGGATCTTAGGGTAGCAAATTGGCAGAAATAAAAGCTATGGTAGCAAACTGACACTTAGGTGAATCCTAGGGTAGCAAATTGGCAATTCACACGGGTACTCAATGCAACGGAAATAAAATCATCATACAAAAGTAAGTTTCACTAACCAATAAATGGAGAGAAAAGCCACATTCATGAATAAAAGATACACTTCAGTTTCACAAGTTTACAATCTTCCAAACTATCATTATGATCAATTATATTGAAAACTATAGAAAGCTACAAAATCATATGAACACAAAATCAAACAAATAAGTGCAAGAAATAATTCACAACCTGTTATCAGCTTCAACGCGTAAAGAAGGCCCAACATACTTCACCCGATCACCTGGAAAACATATCAGAAAGAAAGAAAATTATCAATAAGAGGGTTGGCCAATAAAGAACGAGAATTGAAAACGTACACATGTGGAACAATACAACATGTGCGCACATAGGAACACGAAATTTAACCTCCAATATCTTTTGAAGGTAGAAATTGCAAAACATAAGACCTGTAAAGTTAAATAGGTAGGAATGTAAATATGAACCTTTCTTCAGTGGTTGTTTGGACTCTTTGGATTTATCTGTGGGCTCAGCAGCTTCTGACTTTGAGGACTCAGATTCAACATCAATCTCCCCAGATACCATCTGCCGCATATGAAGTCATAAAATCAGACAACTAGACTAGATTAAAGCAACAGTGAATATTAATGCAAGTGCAGCATGCCTGGCCAATCTCACCATCAAGACATTTCTTCTTCCTTTTAAAATAAAATAAAATAAAATAAAATCTAAACAGAGGCACAAAACCTGCGGCTTATTCCAGAAATTGATCTTACCTATATCAAGGGACCACTATCACATACTTAACAGTTGAATTGACAAAAGCATCCATCAATGGAACTGGTAAGTCTATCTCGAAACCAAGTAATTGTAAATAACAAAAAACATTTCCAACATCTTTGTGGCAGAGTAATTTATATTAGGGTTTAAACGTTTTAGCATGAACATTAACCTTTTGCTATACTGTACCAGAATTGATATTCCAACATCTCAAACTCGACACATTGTCATTTCCTCCATGTACCTCTAAAAACAACAAGACCTCAGTCATACACAATCATAATGACATAATCATATCATACCGTGTGATTCTAGTTCAGACCAATTATGTACATAGAAATTCTTTTCAATCAAGTCCATAATATTCCAACACTTCATATTCTATGTTTCGATAACATGATTAGGGTGGAAAAATTAAAACAAGGACACACCTGGACTCCAAAAAACCATACCTTAGAAAATTGATCGATAGGAATAAGCTTCTTGAGGGCTGCTTCAGCCTTTGCATGCAGATCAGCTTCATCTTTGTCACTACCATCTGACTTTGCCTCATTACTACTAGTCCAGTCTTCTTCATTACTAGCATCATTCTCATCATCAATCTCTGACTCTGATGTACCCTCATCCACAGCATCATTGTCTGATTCAGACTCAGTTTCACAATCATCACCAAAATCCTACTCCAAATATACAGTACCTATAAGTATCTTGTTTTCTGAGTTTACTATGTATTCAAGACTCAATTTATTTAAAGCTTACATAAGGAGCAAGAACACTGCTGTCCAGCACGAGTAGTGGAACTTGAAGATCTCGTGCTAGAGCCCTAACTAATCTTTCACGGTAAAGCTCAGTGCCTGTAGAAATAATATAAAGCAGATGATCAAAGCAATATCAGAGGGAAAATATTGAAATACACGAATGTAATTATTATATTTTGTAGGACCTGTGACCAACCTGGAGCACTCTGAAGCAGTATTCTGCCGCTTGAAGATGTCAAACGAGAACCATAAGTAGAAGTGAACTTTTTATGTTTCAAATGAGCAGCCGCGCATTCCATCAAAAGATTTTTGGTGGGTTCACTATAGGATAAAATGACATGTATAAATCTTCTGCCAACTAGCGAGCAAGAGATAAGACAACAACAGAAAACATTAACGAAAAAAATTACTCAATGTGGTAAGGAAAAGTCTCCCATGAAACAGTTATCTTCTCCCATGGAACAACTCTCCATAGAAACTCATTTTTGAACTTCTCTTGTCTGGTCAAGAAAGGTGATTCTTTCTTTTTACTCTCAATGGTAAGTTTGTGACTATTAAGCCATTCCTTTTGATCTTGCTCTCCAAGTAGAGCGTGTGCATCAGAACGCCTCACATCTTTCCCGGCCTTTTCTTGCGAAGTCTTTTCTTTATCAAACTTAGCACCATCTTTCACTGGCAGCTGTTTACCCTCGTTTGCATTTCCATCGCCTTCTGAACTGAAGAAGCGTAACTGACTACCCTTCAAACACGTATTCGACCTCACTTGCAAATCAGTGCAACTATTAGCAGAAGCAACACTTCGCAATGTGAACGAATCTATGAGACAGCTTCTAATAAAACTAGCATGTGAGTGATAGTTTGAAGGAACTGTTGTACGGCCCAAAGACTGAGAAGAACAAACGTAGTTTGGCTTTATTGATTTGGACAGCTGAAGCATCCATCTCTGATTTCTGCACTTAATTCTCCTTGCATACATCATAACCTCTTATTCCGAAACTTGGGTCTGCAACAAAACATGCTTTGATCAGTTTGCTCTTGATTTGCATACATCAAAACCTCTCATACGAAAATACATGATTCATTTCATATAATGTCATTGTCTTCGGCACTATTAACCTGGATAAAGTGTAAATGCATGTGCCTATTAACTTCGGATTCGAAATCAAGCTGTGCTTATATTTTCGCTATATGCAAGAATAGAAGAACAAAACGCAAGCGTTTTATGTATGCTTATTAACATCTAAAACCTGCTAGCAGGTTCAGTGCAACTAACTGACAAAAACAGAGATTCTGAATCCCGACATTCCGTTCTTCCTCGGAGGAAGACAGAAACACTAGTTAGGAAGTTGGAGATGAATAGAAGCGAGGTGCGAGAGTGCAGAGGGAGATGGAGATACCTCGTATCGTTGGTCGGTTGAAACCCTAGATTGGTCGCGCGTCCAGAAGAGAGAGACAGGGAGAGGAAGGCGGTAAAAGAGGACGCGAGAGATGGTCCGAGGCGACCGTTTTAGAGTGAGAAAACAGGAGAGGGTGAGATAAGATCTAGCTTCTCCTTCTCTCTCTTGCTTTCTCCTTCTACTTTCTAACTGGTCTGGGCTACCTTCCTCTCAAAGGTTAGGTCGAGAATGCGACCTGCAACAAGGTTAAAGAAGTTTGTGTGTGGTCCATTTCTAGGTTTGGTTACAAGGACACACATCAGAAACGGGCCTTTGCACTTCTGTTTTGTTTGCGAGTTTGAACAAACTTCATGGGCCAATCTCTTGAGGTCAGCTATTAGCCCATGGTCGATAAAAAAATTTTATTTTAAAATTTAAGAATAAAGAAGGGGACATTATCCTCAAGAACTAACTTTAAAAAAATCCACTATGAGCTTAATCATTTTTTTATTAACCAAATACAGTACATAATGGCAATTTTGAAAAATCACCAAATTAGGTGTTTAGGTGGATATGTAAAGCCAGTTATGTGGTTAAAATCATACGAATTATCTAGGTGGTTATAAAGAGTTAGTCGTATGGTTAAAGTAACCTAAGAGGTTATAAAAAGCTAGTCATGTGGATCAAGTTACTTAGGTCGGTCAAGTAGTTAAAGTCATCTAGGAGGTAATGAGGAATCAATCAGTTGGTTACGAAAAGTTTCACCTAGTCACATGGGTCACTTATAACTTTGTATAAGTTATCGAAAATCTCTTCGAGCACATTCTTATACTATCGAGGTCGATAAGTATTTACCGAACGACCTCCAATTAAACATGTTTGTCAAATATTCCGGGTGTTACAGGGTCACATCCCGCTCTCCTAGTAGGATATACTTTTCAAGCTATGGATACGATCTTGGCTACGATTACGGTTACTATCATATTTACACTACTATGGTGTCATATGCAGTCAAGCGGTATCGTTCAATATCAAGACACATCCTGATTAACTCATATCGACACGCTTGTGTATTTGATTATTTCAATGTTTTATTATTCTTTCGTGTTAGATGTGTTTGTGCATCTTGTTATTTTTCTTTGTTCTATTTCAATGTTATTACATCGTTGTATGTACTCTTATATTATTAATATAGATTTTCATCATTAATAATAAATAAAAAACAATGATTAATAATGAAACAACCATGATCCTACTAAACTCGAACTAATTTCCTTTATTACAGACTTGTGGACAAACATCAAACTACTAGTTAACTAGGCAAATGAAAAATTGCACAATTGTTTAAATTACTACCAATCAAACGATGCTAAAAAGAAGGAACAATCAGATCACAGAGCCTTAATTTCCCAACTGCATTGGATTAACATGCTCTTCTCTACTAGCCAAGAATGGTGGTCTCCGCAATCATAGATGTCACAAGATAGGGATCCATGTTTGATGCCGGTCTTCTGTCCTCAAAATACCCTGCAATTTGACATATGCCATGATGATCAGAATTCATACTATATATATCATACCAGATATCATTTCATAATAGTGAAAATACAAACACATTCCTACCTTTGCCTTCTTTCTCGGTATCACGACCAACACGAACGGAGGCTCCTCTATTTGCTACTCCCTGTGATTTCGTTAACAAAAGTTTGTCACTGAATGTCAGCAACAATGTGCTCCTTGTGTGAATGTTCAGCAATAGATATATATCTTCGACGCTTCGACGCTAAGATATAATTAGCTAAGATTGTTCAACATACCCAGGAGAAAGTGTGAATGTCAGCAGTCTCGCATCGACCGGTCAGTCTCCTCTCGTTGCCTTCTCCATACGCAGCAATGTGCTCCTTGTGTCGCAGTTTCAGTTTTTCGATTGCCTTCTTGATTATCTCATACCCACCATCATTTCTCATCGATTTGGTACTGAAATTTACAAGTTAAAACATTCAATGATCGACAACCATGACACTTTGTTTCTAGCCAAAAGCATTATTAGCAAAAATATTGCCGTCAAATATAAATTTTTGATAATTAAGGAGCTACCTGTAGTTACAGTGAGCACCAGCTCCATTCCACTCACCCTGAATTAAAAAGAAAAAACATGTAAAGAAACGTACTAGTAGAACAAGAAGAAGAAACATTTAATATTCCATGTGGTATGTGAATAAACCTTGACTGGTTTAGGATCCAAGGAAAGAACAACTCCTGCCATTTCTGTGATTCTCTGTTTGATAAACAAATAAAGATGATCAACACAATGATTAATCCACACAGACCAAACTTGATCTGTGTATCCAAACTAGCAATTTCTGTGATAAGATGATCAACACAATGATTAATTCACACAGATCAAACTCTGTGTATCCAAACTAGCAATTTCTGTGATAAGATGATCAACACAATGATTAATTCACGCAGATCAAACTCTGTGTATCCAAACTAGCAATCTCTGTGATACCTCAAGGATGTATCGAGCAGCCCATATTTGATCACCGGCAGAAATACCGACACAAGGACCAACTTGAAATTCCCACTGGCCTGGCATAACCTCAGCATTGATGCCACTGATATTGATTCCAGCATAGATGCATGCCTTGTAGTGAGCATCGACTATATCACGCCCAAAGGCCTTGTCTGCTCCAGCACTACAGTAGTATGGCCCCTGCAACAACAACGCTCTATCATGTACGTATACTAGTTTCTTGAACCGAGCCATATATTAGTTCTCTTTGCATCATCTCATTAATGACTTCCCAAACACAAAATTAAGAAAACGAGATCGATTTATACTGGAGCTTATACCTGTGGAGCAGGGAAGCCACCAACGGGCCATCCAAGGGGACACTTTGTATCCTTCTGAAGAAAAGTGTACTCTTGCTCAATTCCATACCTAATACAACAAAAGTTCAATCTCCAAAATTTTCTCAGAAAATTAAAATTTAAAACTTCTCAGAAAATATTGACAAAGACAATGCTTTGTAAACATCAATACATGTAAAGAACAAATTTTGTGACTTCATCTGAATTTTGATCCACCTCACACACAAACTATGCTACACTCTATTCACCAACCCATCAAAACAAAAGCTCATTAGCTTCATATCACATCCTATATTATGCTGAACATGAGGGAAGAACAGAGTAATAACGTTTCGAAAACATTATGTAACATTACCAAAATTTTATAATCATGTAGTAAAAAAGTATTTAGGGTAAAATGGAGGATATATACCAAGGCTCTTCGACGGCAACAGCAGGGTTATTGAATATCTTGGCAGCAGCAGCCCTTCTATTGGTAGGGATCGGCTCTCCAGCTGGTGTATAGCAATCGCATATCACCTATTTTCACCACAAAATACCAATATTACCTCTGAACGGTTTCCTATATGATACGTACCAACTGGAATTAACATGATGCACTTACCAGGATATTGTTCCCTCTTCTGAATGGGTCCTTGAATATAGCCTGGGGACTGATCCAGTAGGTAGTAAAAGGTTAAACTCGGTTCAAAGGAACAGGTAAAAAGAGAAGGACTAAATAATGAAATTCATGATCCAGAGTAACACTACTAGCTAAAGGCCTTATAGGCACAGCCACTTTTCCGTCCCTATTGCTCTTATAGGGGACGGATCTTGTCCCTATAGCTATTTGGGTACGAAATTTTTGGCTGGCGCTATTTGTACCAACTCCAATCGGGGTTTTATGTCTATAGGCACTACTGAGGCTGTCCGTCCCTCCTGAGGCACAACAATTAGAAGCAAACTTTCACGCGCCCTTCTATCCTCTCTGACAATGAACATGGTGTTTATATTATTATAATTAAAACTCACACGCTTGGTTTCTGGTCTCATTTGACACACCCCATTTATAGTCGTCCCTATAATGTGCTTACATTATTTTATCATTAATCCTCCCATCCGTGGCCAACTGGAACCATATTAGAAAAAAAAATAATTGGAAATTAAAACCAATCTGGTTTTCACCAATTTGGACGGTGGTTTTGCAGCTAGGCCCCATTTAGGTAATTATATAAATGGTTTGAAGAATCTAATTACAGTAAAACAGTAATACCTGGTAACTTTAACAAAAGTAAATATTACCCTTCAAACCACTACAGTTATTCAAATAAAATCACAGGTCTAAATATAAATAGAGAAATATTTACCTAATGCAGCTATATATATATATATGTATATGTATATGTATATGTATGTATAACATCATACATAACATACTGGAAACTAATATGACACACCTGTAAAAAATAACTTGTCCACAATTCTATATTGAACACAGACTGCAAACTCTTGTAAATATAAAAGCACCACATCTCCAGCAAAATAAAGTTCCTATAATCTTAGATCATTGTAAAATACAATACTAGAAATTCCTGCACACTTTACAAGTTATATACATCAAAAACTAGATCATCAAGGCTACCAACAACTTCCAGATACCAAAAACAATTTTCATTCTAAGCCACAATGAAACTAGATAGAATGAAAATTGTATTCATCAAAAGATCCAACCTAACTAACAGTTGCTGGATCCAGCCATTGGTAAGCTAATAGCTATAAACATATTTCCAAAAAAAGACATTTGTTAACATACTAAAGAGGGCAGGATGTTCTAAGCCAGTCCCTTACCTAACAAGTCAAGCTGGTCACCCCGGTATTTCGCGCCATCTGATCATCTGGTTTCTTCATGAAAGTGATGAGGCGGCTAAGATCCAAGGATTCAAGAGAATCTATCCCAGCTGCAGCAAACATGTTGGACAGGGGATTTGTAACCACTTGTGCTTCCAATGAATCTACCTTCTTGCAAATCTGTTCATAGGAAGTTTGAAGCGCCATTTCCCTCTCTGCTGATTCTTTTAACTTTTGGGCCAAAGTTGCTTCCCTTCTTTCATTTTCTGCACGTTGTGCTTCATTAGCATCTCTCAAAGCTTTAACTTGATGCTTTAACCCATTCTTCTGGGTAACAATCCCTGGAACATCAGCCCATGTTGCACCAACTCCGTATCCACGCACCCGATTATGCTTCTCTGGGCCCATCACCAAAGTAAAGATTTCATTCCTGTCCTCATTAGTTACTTCGCGACCTTCGTTTCGGATATTATTCTCATGCTCTTGTATTGCATCCTGCAACACATCCATAGTTTACAATCCCAAATATAATTTTTAAAAACATATGCATTATCTCACACATTAATGAAACCTGAACACAAAACCATCAATTACTGAAGTATAATAAAGCAAATAAGCCTCCGTTGTAAGTAGTTTCCAATGACAAGTATATGCCTTGGGTGTATGATAAGCCTAAAGCAATTACACTTGTTATTCGATGGTAGTATAGGAAAGTAGGGTGTATCCTACAGAAGATTGTGACTCAACAATTGCAAAAATGACTCTGAAAAACTAAACAGACACTGAACAAGATGAAGCTAAAAACTATAGCTAGACTCAACAAAAAAGTATGAAATTAGATATTTAGAAACTAGACACACTGATGAACACACATACAAAATTTGGGGGAAAACTGTGCAGTTTTGCTATGGTAATAAAAATCAGAAAGAAGACAGACAGAAGAACAAAAACAGGAAAATAAACTTTGGGATTTTGGTTTTGGAAATCAAATAACAAAAACTAGCTAAGAACTACTTCTCACCTCTAGAAACAATTACGCTATGATGTATATTTACTATCAGTGTAATAAATTTCAATGCCTTAGCACTTAAAACCACTCACAAATTTTTTCCGAGCTTCCTGATTACTTGGTTGAGGGTTGGTTGGATCTTTCTTGCTTGATGTATATGTAAGGCCAAAGAACGTCACCCTATCAAGTACTTCTCCAGGATGTTCAAGTTCCTAAAAAAAAAATATATTTATAAGTTCAAAATGTTTGACTTTCTTTACACACTGAACCAATTACAATAAGAAAAAAAATACTTATTGTAACAGATAGATAGTTGACATCATACCTTTCCTATGACATCATACCTTTCCTAACATACTGGAACCAGTATACCTTTCCTAATATACCTTAATTTCCTAGGAAAGTACAAACTTAGTCAAAGTTACCTTATTCCAAATTTTGAAATACGACATGATTCTCATTCAAGCAAAAATCAAAGCGTGATCTAAATGGCTATCCTAACCAGAAATAACAACAGGAACCAATAGTTTGAAACACAGATAATTGATTGGTCTCAAATGATGAAAACTACAAGATTCTAACAGTCATTGTCCTAGGTAATGAAAATTGTATAGTCTACAAGTTTGCATGTTTCATTACCCATTCATATCTCATCTGAGCATAAGTTCTAGTTCCGGTTGTCTGGTGCAATTTTAATGCTTGTTGATTTGTTGCATTCGTCTCCGCAACCTCCTATTTGAAGGTTAAATAAAAAATACAAGCAACCATTAAAACAACATGAAGCCAAACACATTGAACTGAAAACATGATAGATTCTATACCTCAGTTTTCGTTTCATCCCACTTCATCACCAAAGCACGCCACTGCCCTGGATGAACATGCTTATTCCCACAAATATGCCTCCTTTCCATTCCCTTGTAAGGCTTGTACCATTGTTTTTTTAACTTGTACTTGAAGGACCTATATCGCTCGTGTAGCTTCTCCAAAATCACCTCTTTGATATCATCTGCCTTAGCTAGTGTTCCCGGATCTGACCAATCCAATGCATCCTATGTATAAATTGCATTAAAAAACCATCCTACATTAGTTTGTTTTATTGGACATTGAAGAACTTTTGTGAAACAGAAAAAGCTTAACATCATAACTAAATAACAAAGAAATTAAAGGTAATATCTTACATGAACAGTGACCCATGCCGCTTCTACGTTTCCACTCTTACAAATTTCACCCCAATTTTTAGCATTGAGGGGAAAATTTGTGCATTCCCTTACAAGTTGTCCAAGGAACCGACCAAGTTGTGCTACTTTTCCACAGGGGGCAACAGCTTGTCCAATTTCATTGAATTGCAACGTCTCAGCACCTTTTATTCCAAACACCGGCTTGTTCTTTCCTCGAGACTTTCGGGTCTTTCGCTTGCGCTTCTTACTTGGCATACTTTGGCAACCGGCGTCAATGACATTTACTTCCAAATCAAGTGCCACCTCACTGCCAACATTTGGACATGTAGATGAGTTTAGCGTCTCACTGTTTGTAGGTGTGGATGGTCGAAGCCCTCTACTGTCCCCACCGTTTGCAGTAGGACCTTCCATCATCCTCAAGAATTTCTCATCGTCTGCCAGACCTCTTTGCAGCTGGGATCTTTCTGAGTGGGATTGTATCTCATAGTCATCAGACAGCTCTTCAAACAATCTCCCAGTATGAGGAATCATCTGCAGTTTCATAAATATCATCATAGCATACATTACAATAGAAGTAGTTGGAATCCAAAATTACCACAAGAAAATGAAATAAGAAAAAGAAAATTGACATGAACAGGGTATTTTGTTTAATAGCAGTGTGAATAGTGATCGATTAGGAGAAGGTAAACGAAAGCATCAGATCTACCCACAATGATCCGATAGAAAGCTTACATGATCCGATAACAACGAAGATGAAGAAGCCAAGGAGGATAGGTCCGACGGGGTAATCCTTCCCCTTCTTGGCGGTCGTCTCCGGCACCGCTCCTCTCTTGGTGATGTTCTTCACGAACCTCTCCACCTTCCTATCCGCGAGTCGCCTCGAAGTCGTCTGCACATTCAATTCAAAAACCATCAGATCTACCCACAATGATCGATTAGGAGAAGGTAAACGAAAGCATAAGCTATTAGAGATCTTACTTCTCAACTTGCTTCCGACTGGTGGTATGTCGTCGGGTTACTCGGGTATGTTTCCACCCTGATGGAACTGAAATCTCCCTTCTTTCTCAATCCAGAAGGAAGAACCTGGAAGAAGTTGTTTTTTGTCTATGTTTTTTGACAGCAACAGAACTCTTGCTACTGAAGATGGGGAATCCAATCTACAATAAGTCCTCTTCGTACATTAACTAATTTTTTTTTTTCATTATTCGACCGGTGGTATGTCGTCGGCCTCTTTCATTATAATATATTTTAATAAAAGTATCTCATATGGGGACGGACAGGTATGTCTAACAGTTACAGAGCGCGTGAGATGTACCATTTTGGGGACGGAAGCTGAATGTGTCCGTGGCTTTTTAGCCATTTAGGTTCATTTGGACACGGTTTTCGTCCCAAAGCATATAATGGAGTCAGAAAAAACTCGGTCGTCCCTATTGCATGAAAAAGGCCACAGAAAAAGTTGTTGTGCCCAATGGCTCCGTGCCTATAGCCCGTTTCGCTAGTAGTGTAAAATACGTACTACAACACCACTTCACTGTCCTTCCCTGGAGCTTGTTTTGTGCTCGAACCGTCGTAGTTCCACTTGGGTAGCTTTGATGGGTCTGAAACCGGCCCAGGCAGAGTCTGAAAATCACAACATGCAACAACAACCAGAATGAGCGAGGATGCTTATACTTGGGTGCGTGATGCACTAAAACGAAAAGTGTACGTACCCTTGCTTTGCTTCTCATGTCCAAACCAGAGCCACCGATCCTAGAAACATAAACACACAAAGAAAAAAGTGTAAGATCAACAAATTGTAAATTGTATTGATAAGTACGCGACGATCGATGGAGGTAAGACGTACCATACGTATTCGGCGATGATCTTCTCGCCGGATTCCGAGAGGTTGAGGTTCATCAGATCAGAGAGGAGAGACGACGTCATCGCTGCTAGTCACCGTGTGATGAGAAGATGAGAAAAGCTGAGAGAGTAAACTAGGGAGCTAGCTTGGTTTGGTTGGGGGAGTTCAAAGTATGAGTACGAAACTCTAATGGCTTAATGCGTATTATATATAAGCACGAGTTTGCGTCTTTGCAGGGATAAATGGAGAAAATCCCGAGGAGATTTGTAACCATATAGCAGGTCAGCAGCGGAATCCCCGAGATACTTGAGATTCCTTTATTTATGGCTGGCCATCCTTATTTTTCTGATTTGATTCTACAGCCAGCTCATATCTGAATCTTCTAATTAATTCTTCAGGTTACATAATTACTTTAAACTTCTTCTTTTTTTGGGTACAGATTTTACGGTATTTTCCAATTAAATACTGTAAAATATAACAATGAAAATGAGTTGTAACAAACAAGATTGAAGAGAATGAAGACTCTGGCGCCGCTATCAGCGGTCGTCTAGATTAGGTTTGTTGGACAAAAATTGTAAAAATATATATACCCAACATAACTTCATCATATCTTATTAACTAAGATAAAATTTTAATTTATGTCGGGTTCAACCCATTCAAGACAGAATGTGTCTCTTAATTACAATCTCTTGTTACAAGGGAACACCCTTTGATTCCGTTTACCAATAGACCATTATAGGTTTGTTTGTTTTTGTGACTGCACCCACATTTGGGAATTGGTTGCCTACGTACCCTGGAGATGATCAAGTCACTCGTAGTTCAAGGGTTCCAACAAGTGAATGACTCGTTGGAGGGCTTTGACTTTAGGATGTGTTTGGATTTGTGTCTGAAGGCATTTGAGCTTTGGAGCGAGATTCTGGCTTCAGGCGATCCGAGAATTTATTTGGGTTGGTGGTTGCATCCAGATTTAAGTCCAGTCTGCCTACATACTCTTGTAAAGGGATCAAACCAATGTAGTTCGAAAGATTTTGGTATGAATTTGATTCTCTGGTGCTTTAGGAATTTGGCCAGAGTTATTTGGACTGGAAGAATTTGACTGGTGGTGTCAGGGATTCTGTTTGGAATTTTGGTTGCATCTAGTGGGTTGCTAAACTGCCTACGTACCCCTTTGTGGGATCAAACCGACCGTAGTTCAAGAGAGGTTTGTAGGCTTTATGACTTAATGCCGGCTTTTAGATTAACAGACGTATTTTGAGTCCTTTAACCGTGATTCTTGTAGACACCCAATTTGGTAGAGTGTCTGTTGGTTTGATTTAGGCACCCGAAACAGGTGATGCAGCAGCGTGACAAAAGACTTGAATGGCTTTGGCCACAATCCTTGATAGTGGCGTAGGTGATCTCTGTGTGTAGGCGGACTGTCCCTTCATGCGGACTCCGCGCGTATGTCGTGAGCGGGCTTCGCGTGTACAATTGTGAGCGGACTCCGCGTGTATGTCTGTGAGCGGGCTCCGCGTGTATAACTGTAAGCGGACTTCGCGTGTTCACTTGTGAGCAGACTTCGCGTGTATGTCTGTGAGCGGCCTCCGCGTGCATCTCTGTGAGCGGACTCCACGACTTGCTTCATCTTCTGCATGAATGGATCTCGCCTCGCCTAGGCTTAGAGCTTCTGAATATTAGCTCGTCTCCCCTTAGGATTTCTGCCTTGGCTTGAATGTTGGCTCGCCACCCCTTAGGGTCCCTGCCTTGGCGCGAATGTTGGCTCGCCACCCCTTAGGGTTAAAGTCACATCGCCACCCCTTAGGGTAAAGTCACGTCGCCACAACTTAGGGTAAAGTCATGTCGCCACCTCTTAGGGTTAAGTAACCTCGCCACCCCTTAGGGTAAAGTCACGTCGCCACCCCTTAGGGTTAAGTAACCTCGCCACCCCTTAAGGTTAAGTCATTGTCGCCACCCCTTAGGGTTAAGTCGCCTCGCCACCCCTTAGGGTTTCTGCTTTGGCGCAAATGTTGGCTCGCCACCCCTTAAGGTTTCTGCTTTAGCGCGAATGTTGGCTCGTCACCCCTTAGGGTTCCTGTCTTGACTTGAATGTTGGCTCACCACCCCTTGGGGTTCCTGCTTTAGCGTGAATGTTGGCTCGTCGCCCCTTACGGTTCCTGTCTTGGCTTGAATGTTGGCTCGCCACCCCTTAGGATTAAGTCGCCTCGCCACCCCTTAGGGTAAAGTCACGTCGTCACCCCTTAGAGTTAAGTAACCTTGCCACCCCTTAGGGTAAAGTGGGTAAAGTCGCATCGCCACCCCTTAGGGTAAAGTCGCCTCGCCGCCCCTTAGGGTAAAGTAACCTCGCCACCCCTTAGGATTCCTGCATTGACACGAATGTTAGCTCGCCACCCCTTAGGGTTCCTGATTTGACACGAATGTTGGCTCGCCACCCTTTAGGGTTCCTGCTTTTGCGCGAATGTTGGCTCGCCACCCCTTAAGGTTCCTGCTTTGGCGTGAATGTTAGCTCACCACCCCTTAGGGTTCCTGCTTTTGCGTGAAGTCACCTGGCTCGCCTGGACTTCTAATCTTGTGAGGCCATCCCAGTTCGCCTGATAATATTTTAGCAGGGATGCTTGTTTCCTTCTCTTGTACGGCTTGTTATGTGAAACGCACGGCGTTGTGTACGAGAGTAAGGGCCGAGCGGTTACATAATTATTGCAACGAGAGGAGGAAGGGCGAGATCATCTCGCCTTCTTTTTGATGGCTACCTCGCGTGGTCGTCTCGCCTTAGGGGGAGATGGCTTGCGGGCTTCTGGCGGAGTGAGGAACGAAGTCGAATGATAGAGATCCTGCAAAAGAAGTAAAGAGAGTCAGAGAGTGGACTCCACCTTCTTGTTGGCTCGCTGCTTCTTTTCTTCTTTCCCTCTGCTTTTTGCTTCGCTTGTTCTCTTCTCCTTCTTCTCCTCTTTTGTTCTGTCCGTGTTGACTCCGCCTGCTCCTGCATTTCTCTTGTTCCCTGCTTTTTGCTTCGCCTCCCTCTGTTGCGCTCTGTCATTCTGTCTTCCGCCCCCCTTTTCTTCTTCTCTGTGTCTCTTTATATAGAGTGCACGGTTTGGAAGATTGACTTCGTATTGGACTTGGTTGTCCAGTTTTTTGCAAGAGTCACAATTGAACTCTAAAGCATTGTGCATGTAGCACAAGAAAAATATTTTTATATATTTTTAAAATAACTTTTTTTTTTCTTTTTCCCTTTTTTTTTGTAATTTTTTTTGGCGATCAACAAGGTTCAAAGAATTATTCATCACAAACAAAATTAGGTTAAGTGACTACAAAAACGTTCCTATCTAATGCCTAGTTTGGTACAACTTTATTTAAAAAAAATCAGTTTTTATCTTAACTTTTACATTTTACTGTGTCTGATAAATAAATAAAAAACTATTTTTTAAAAAAATTACAGGCCGGTAGAAGCAGATTTTAAAAGCAGCATTCAGGTTGTTTTTTTAATCTGCTGTCAATAAAAACACAAAATTTATTTTTTATCTCTTGATAACACTTTTAAAAATACCATTAACCAAATAAATTTATTGTTTTAACTCACGACTAATTATATTGACATTACTGTATAAACAATTTTATAAAAAAGACGCACTAGCCCAAAGAATATCGATAGGCTCAATAATAATACCTACTGGACTTCAATCCAGGCCCAACCCATATAACAAGTCGCGCCACACCGCCGCAATGTAGTCGGTAAATTTTGAAAAAGCTTCTAGGTCCTCTCTCGCTCTTCACTCAGTCTCGAAATGACGCCGTTTCGGGTGTTGTCTCGGGCATCGCGTCGGCTCCTGAAGCCTTCGCTCCCTCGCTCCCATCTATCTGCCGTCTCTACCTATCAGCCAACCGCCAAACCGAATTACCCAAATACCCCTTTGATCCCATTCGATCACAGGCACCGTTGGATTCCCAGTTATCTGGCGCACTTATCGGGCTCGTCTTCAGCGAACAAGGACGACAATCATCGGGTCGGGGATGACCCGAAACCCGAAGCATCATGGATCGATGTGTATTTGCCCAGGCAGGC
This sequence comes from Fragaria x ananassa, assembly GCA_034370585.1. Lineage (NCBI taxonomy): Eukaryota > Viridiplantae > Streptophyta > Magnoliopsida > Rosales > Rosaceae > Fragaria > Fragaria x ananassa. Next base: position 28,666,419 of record CP139761.1, on the reverse strand, counting down.
CCGCCCTTATGCGAAGCTCGCTCGTCTCGACAAGCCCATTGGCACCTGGTTGCTTGCTTGGCCTTGTATGTGGTAAGCTATGCTTCAATTTGGTTTAGTTTAACTTAAAAAGGAAGCAACTTTTCATTTTTTACTGCGTTGTTTTGTTCAAAACTGATAGCAATTTGGGTCGGTTGAAGTGTAAAGTAGAGGCCATTTTGATTTTTACTGCATTGTTTTGTTCAACTGATAGCAATTTAGGTTGGTTGAAGTTTAAACGTAAGGCACTTTCTTGTTTTGATGAGTGCATTGTTTCTATTCAGTATACGGGGCGTGTATCTTCACATACATACAAGGATGATCATGATTAGAGGAAATAATATAAAAACATGGTGGTCAAACATATGAATTGTTATGAACGGTTAAGATTGCGTCGTGTAAATACACGTCGTGGATACAAGAATTTCCATTGTTTTGGTTCTAAGTGATACAATTTGGTTTAGTTGGACTGGAAAGTTAGGAACTTTTCTAGTTAAAATTCATGGAGTGAGATACATGCATGATGGTTTGTGCAGGTCAATAACATTGGCAGCAAGCCCGGGTTATCTTCCGGATATTAAGATGTTGACATTGTTTGGATGTGGGGCTTTGCTTCTAAGGGGTGCCGGATGTACCGTGAATGATCTACTCGATCGCGATATTGACACTATGGTAATACTCATTGGCCGTGCAGTTTCGTTTGAGTTTGGTGACTGGTGCTGAAGTACATTGTCGATTTCTGTGTAGATTTGGTGGTGTGCATATGAGTATATTAGAGTTTTGAATGGCAATGGGATCAATTGATAGTTGCTAAGGTGTTCGTTTTTATTCAATTTGAAATGCTTAATGCCTGGGGGATGTTAAATCAAGCGACTGATACGAAAACTGAAGATGAGAAAAATTGTCGAGTTTAAACGTTGAAAACTTTTTGCTTCTCTAGACATGTTCTTGTACGTAACTTTCTCTGATCAAAGAGCTGCAATTCAGGTTGAACGTACAAAGTTGCGGCCAGTTGCAAGTGGTCTCTTGACACCTTTTGAAGGGTTGTGTTTTCTCGGATTTCAATTGCTTTTGGGTCTTGGAATTCTACTTCAACTGAATAATTATAGGTCAGTACCCTTTTCAGCTGCCGCTGTTGTGTTGTCTTACTCTTAGCAGTATTTGTAACTTATGTTGAGAATGAAAACTCTGAAATCATGTTGTGATTCTCTCAACAACAATGCCTGGGGCTCTTGATTTTCACTTTTAGTCTTTAAATCTGGATAAATCACCAGTAACTTCGAACATATGAAGAGTGGGAATTGTATTGATATTGACAGCCGTGTTTTGGGGGCTTCATCTTTGTTGCTAGTTTTCTCCTATCCTCTCATGAAAAGGTTGACATTCTGGGTAAGTAAACGTTTGGTTTTATAGTTTAACCTGAAGTAAACATTGGACTGCAGTTTCATGACAATTAACCAAGAGATTGATAAATGGTATGATACTTTCTGCAGCCTCAAGCATACCTAGGTTTGACCTTTAACTGGGGAGCTTTGTTAGGATGGGCTGCAGTTAAAGGAAGCATTGATCCAGCCATAGTACTTCCATTGTACATATCTGGAGTATTTTGGACACTTGTGTATGATACGATATATGCACATCAGGTACCAGAAATGTAATGAATATATATATATATATGCAGTATTGTTTTCTTCTTGATTGTGTTTCTTCTGTAGATTATGACATTATGTCACTATCCTAGCGTCCAATCAAAAAAGGAAAACAAAATGTCTGTAGCCTTTGGTCAATTCCAGAATACAGAGATACCTATGAAGATAAACATAATTTTTCTTGTACTTAGATATGGAATATGTAGGAGTAACTTAACTTTTCCAATGCAGTCTAATATAGATGTTTATTTTAATGCTTTCAGGATAAAGAAGACGATCTGAAGGTTGGTGTCAAATCTACCGCTTTGAGGTTTGGTGATTCAACAAAGGAGTGGATTGCTGGGTTTGGAATTCTGTGCATCAGTAGTCTTGCCCTCAGTGGATATAATGCCGAAATTGGTTTTCCCGTCTTTTAATTTCATTTTTCTTTTATATATCATATATATATAGATCTATTTTTTACTTAATATTATTGGAGTCTCAGCCTAATTTTCCTTTTTCTTTCTGCTCCCACATCTAACTGTCTACCATGGAACAGGCTGGCCATATTATGCACTTTTGGCGGTTGCATCTGGACAATTAGCTTGGCAAATATGGACAGTTGACCTTTCATCCCGGATTGATTGCAATAGAAAGTATGTGTTGTAACTGCATATCTGTTTACTTTGCTAATTTAATAGGCGGATAGGTGTGTGGTTTACTTGTTATGGACTTATGGTTTTTGATGGTGTATCGTGTGTCTGTACTTCTGTCTCTGAAAATGAAAATATTATCGAGGAGAATTATTGACTTGGTTAGTTTTGAATACTATAAGCTGGCTTAACATTCTTTCTTGTCTTGGTTATAGGTTTGTGTCGAACAAGTGGTTTGGTGCTATTATTTGCAGTGGAATCTTATTGGGAAGACTTTCATCATAGGGGTAAGGTTACTTTTTGAATATTTACTCGAGTCTTTGTACTCTTAGTATGCCTTCTTTTCTTAACTAGAATTCATCATCTGTTGCTGGAATGTGACAGCATTGTTGACATGGCCAAAGTTCAGATGATTTGTGTGGTGCTGCTTGTTGAATATGCAAAGGAAGATCCCAGATTGAGTACTCAAACGAAGGTAGCAAAACGATCGCAATGGAGCATTCGAAGTGCAAGGATTTGTAGGTCACATCTTTAGTCAAGAACTGAGATACTTTTACTTAAAACTGATGTTTAGTCAAGAATTGAGATACATATACTTCAAAATACAGTATACCCTTTCCTTGGGGGTGTTTGAAATCAAATGTATTGATCATTTTATAGGAGGCAAAATTGTACTCTTTTCTTTTGTCGTGATAGTATTTATGCTATATAGTAGATCTCAGTCACCTCTGCTCGCTTTTGTTTCTTTCACCCCGGCTGGGAGCGTCCCTACTTCTAATTTCGACTGAAATACACACCTGCTCTAACTTGTCTGGTCAAATTCAAACTTGAGCAAGCTCTTTATAATCGGGCTAAGGATATGATTACAATAAAATCACACAAAATGATACTCAAAAGCCGAATAACCAAGAATTAAGGGAATGTTGTCTCTCAAAATTTGATAATCCAAGGTACACTACTGTATCATCCCATTTACAAAAAGAGAGATTGACAGATCACTGATGTTTTTCTTCTGCTCATTTCTTTCAGCGAGTTCCTTCAAACTAGTCCATGATTTTCTCCTCCGTATGTTTGTCGTGCTGGTGGAGTTCTCTGCATCTGCTGGGGCAGGACTGGTTTCGGGTTCAGGTCGTTTCTTTGATACTGATCTGTTTCTCTTCTTCCTCTTTGAGTCCAACAAAGTAACCACGGGTTTCACCATGGGAGTTGTAGGACTGTCCACAGTAGGAATATCTTCATCTATTGTTGTTGAAGTGATGATCTTATCCACAGCAGGAATCTCTTCATCCGGAGTTGGAGTTCTGGTTTTCAATTTACTAACCTTAACCTCATCTGCATTGGTCTTCTTTGGAGTGGCAAACTTCTGAGAAATGTATTTAGCAGGTTTCAAATCTGAAGCTTTTTTACTCTTTGAGGGGCATATCGCTTTCACATGTCCACGTGAAGTCCCTCTCTTCACATTCCTTTCAGAACAGAAGTGACATGTATACACTACATTGTTCTGGGTGAAAGTGAAATTAGCGGGCTTCTCACTTCTTCGTCGTGCCTTTGCCCTATTTTTTTCAATTCGAATAGTACAGTTGAAGCCAGGTTGCAGAATTGTTTCACATCTGCAAAACAGTAAAATGCTGATCACTGTTGTGTGCTTTAGAAAAGAATTGAAGATCATTCAGTTACTGAATCTGAGAAAAAAGTATAAACTACACAAGATCACGCATCTGACTAATACATCTGCTTCAAGAACACTTTGATGTCCCTTGATGGCTGTATACATCTTTGAGCCAACAGAACTGGATCAACAGAATCGGAAAAATAAGTATAACATGACTTAACTCTATAGAAGCCTCAAATACCACATCAATTGGTCCAAAAACCAAATATATGAACACCACATCAAATGTGAAAGAAAATCCAGAACATGAAGTGACCAAAAAATGCCCATGACTTTTAGTAAGAACTCTGTCAGCAGCTGACAGTATCAAAGTAGAGGCAACTAGGACAACAGTTATCTAGAAGAGTCCAGAGCCTATGCGCTCCCTCCCCATCTTCTGATCTGAAGCTTCCATATATATCATTTAGTTTATATATGTCTGTAGACACTGAATCCAAGATGCTTGTATTATCATAAAACTTTGGAATAAGTGAATAACTACCAAATTCTATTTCCATAGAAATTCAAATATTTAAGTTCTTTTGTGACTAGCTATGCGAGTCAATTTCCTTGCAGAAAAGTTCCAAATCAATTTTAAACAAAAATTCTACCTTTTAATATGTAATAAGCTCAATATATGTAGAACTTAAGAAGATATAAGAGTCACCAAGTCACAGTCAATGTAGATAATCAAATCCCAAAAACCACTCCTCTCAAATTCTTGTAACTAAAATGGTACCCTTTTGTCATACAACCTACTAAACAGAAACTAAAACTGAGCTAACAAAACCTTTAGTAAAATGCACTCCAAACAATCCCCAAAATACCTACTCAGTCAGTCACTCTAACAGCAACCGAGTTCAATAAACCCTTTTGCAAGTCTTTCTCTCAGATAAAATTCATGTGTTCCATAATACAACATACCTCTGGCAAGAAACCATAGAAAGGTCAGCGGGCACATCCAGACCCTCTTGAGTAGAAGCCAACTTGTGCCCAAAGAAGGCCCCCAAAGAGGGAATAGAAGTCTCCCCACCAGTCCATAAAGCTAGCCTCTGCAAGTGATCAAGCTTCAATGCAGCTTTGGGATTGATGGAGCCTCCCTTGCTTTGCATTTTGTCCTCTCTCAGCGATATCGGATTGTTTGACTCGAATGTTGTGGTTGATGCTCTCAACTTCTTGATATCGGGAAGCTGTCCCGGGCTTGCTGACAATGTTATTGACCTGCACATAACATCATGCATGTATCTCAGTCCATTAATTTTAACTAATAGTTCCTTGCTTTCCAGTCCAACTAAGCCAAATTGTATCACTTAGAACCAAACAATGCACTCATCAAAACAACAAAGCGCCTTACTTTCTACTTCAACCAACCCAAATTGCTATCCCTTGTACAAACCAATGCAGTAAAGATCAAAACGGCCTCTACTTTATACTTCAACCAACCCAAATTGCTATCAGTTGAACAAAACAAAGCAGTAAAAAAAAAAAAGATATCGACTTGCAAGTAACCCAAATTGCTATCACTCCAACCAAACTACGCAGAAGAAAAAGTAAGAGTTGCTTACAATTTAGTTCAACCAAGCCAAATGATACTAAAATAGAAGCATCACTTACCACCTCCTCTCTTCCTCCGTGATTCTATGAGCCCAGATTCTTTAACCAACAGAACACAAATCTCAAACATAAATGAGTCTTGATTTTGTTCTGGGACAGGGTTTGGTTGACTGGATATAAGAGGGGTGGGGGAGGAACAGTGACGCAAGCTTTTTATCAATCCTGGGGGTAAAAAAGGAAGAAAAAAAATATATGCGGAAACAAGGCGCCGCTGAGCGGTCTACGTGGCGTGGGCCTTAGCGGGCTGGAGGAGACGGGTTGGGCTAGGCGGAATCAGGTCGAGCGGGCCTTATCGGGCCGTGGGGTCCCCTATTTAAAAAAAAAAAAAAACCAAGACGCTCCCCTACTCATTTCCCCACCGCATGCATGCAGAAGAAGACTGGAAACGTCCTCGTTTCTTTCCTTAACTTGGAGCCGGAGTACGGCAACGCCTATTTACCTGTTCGTGGTTATTTTTAATTTCTTTAATAATTCCATTTTTCTTCTATAATTTCTTTTCGTGCTACTCCTATTTACCTGTTCATCTGTTTGAAGCTTATGCAGAAGGTTTCGCCAGCTCATTCTTAATTCATTTCATACAGTATCCCTCTATATTTGTTAATTATAAACTTTTCACTCGGCAAATTACTGATTAATTTCATCAATCTCTCATCTTAATGGTGCTAAGCTGGCAGGAGTGGGTGATATTATTCCTTAAATTCTTCCTAATCTTAATTACCTCATAGCTAGATCATAATCCCACTTGCTAAATTGATCATTAGTCCACCCAAAATGGAATTTTCATTTATTTTAGGTTTTATTTTTCAGGAGCGGAGATGTTGTTAATTAGCAAGTATGTATCGTTTCATAATTTCATGACCATAACAATTAATCAGGTAAATAAATCAAGGGAAAATGTCCAAATGCACAAAAACAAAGAAACTAAAGCCCATTTCAATAAAACTCTTATCCTTTAGTCTATTCCAATGATTCTTATGAAAAATACGGTATTACCCTTGTCTGATTAAACCCACATATATCTCTCTTTTTCCTTCTCCTCTCTCTCTCTCTCTGACCCAAATCTCAGATTTTAACTCTCTCTCTCTCTCTCATGTAGATCACCGATTCATATCATACCCTCCGGCGCCGATCTCCTGCAACGAAAGACCGAAAACGAAGACGGCGACCTCTGCCGATCTCCTGCAACGAAGACCAGAAATGAAGATGGCGACCTCTGCAACGACGGCGACCTCTGCAACAATGGCGACCTTTGCCGATCTCCTGCAACAAAAGACCGGAAACCAAGATGGCGACCTCTGCAACGACGTCATTTCAATCGCCAATATCTCATCGAATTCCGAACGGGCTACCTCCCTGCACAGATCGCTCCACTACATAGCTGTTGTGAACAGAGTTGTAGGTAGCTTCTAGATCCAAATCGGCGAGCCAGGCGCATGAAAAGGGACTGGAGATTGGTGGCTGGATCTTGCGACAGAGTGTTGGGCTGGAAGACGACGTAGTCCAACGACACTTGTTTCCTTTTTGATTTGTATGCGAAGTGAGATGTGGTTTTGGTGTGGAAATTGAGGATCGTAGGATTCATAGCTATGGAGTCTTGAGTTCCGGCATAAGGTTCTAGCAACGTCTGGAATAAGTTTCAGCTCTTGACCGAGGTTAGGGGATGAAGAGAATAGCTAGGTTGCATTGTTGTGGTGTCTTGTGAAATTAAGTATGGTGTGTTGCATTTTTGTGCTCAAATTATATTTTTGTGCAAGTGACGTCGTGTAAAAAATACTCTCTTCATTTTTTGTTTTGTTTTGTGAGTTTCAGATGATTATTGAGCAATAATGATCCAGTTATTAGAAGTCAATAATCGATTACTAGGTGTCAGTAACTGAAAACTAAGTGATTACTGGGTGTCAGTAACTGAAAACTAAAAGTTATTGGGGGTCAGTAACTGGTTACTGGGTGTCAGTAATTAATCAATAACTGGTTACTGGGGCTTAATAACTGGTTATTATGGGTCATTAACTGGTCAGTAACTGATTATTGGGGATCAGTAACTGGTTACAGGGGAAAATCCGGTGACCGGAATCCGGTGGTCGGGCAAAATCCGGTGACCGGAATCCAGCGGTCGGGGAAATTCCGGTGACCGGAATCCGGCGGTCGGTGACCGGAGTCCGAGGTTCCGGCCAAGTCTTTTCATGTTGAAGAGGTGGGGGCAAAATAGTCTTGAAATAATATGGTTTGTTAAGACTTTAGTAAAGATTTGTGCATTTGGGCATAAAAATGGTTACCTTATATTGGAATGGGCTAATGCAAAAGATTATCATTGGAATGAGAAATAAGAGGTTTGAATCAGTACTAAATGAGCATTTTCCCATAAATCAACAATAAAAGCCCGAACATTCCTACTACATATATATTCACCAAAGTTGTGAACATATTAAAAAGATCAGAGGTCACTTTGAAAGACTAAAGTTAATCAACAAATTAACACGTACTGTAAATTAACCGATCGATTGCTAGCTGCTCCGTTGAGAAGCCGTGGAATTAGCTTAGAATCCTGAACAAAGAGTCCATACTCTCTCAACTTCATTCTCATTAAATTCCATCTTCCTTATATAACACATACGTAAAAGGTCAGACTTCTTCTCACTATCAGATCTAGAAGACGTATGTTCACGACAGCTCGCAACTGCTACGCTTGAAACCCTCTCGTCCATTCAAATTCAATTAACCCTACACAGCCATAACATCTCCCACAGTCATATATACTTGAATTCCTCCGTTTCTCTCTCAGAGTCCATAACCTAAAAACCTAGCTATGGAGAGAAAGAAGAGCGATGATTTTGATCAGGATGATGATCAAAAACCACAACATAACAAGGTATTGGTGGAAGCGGCCTTCCGGAACCAGGCGGTGCCGCCGTGGACGAAGCAAATCACTGTGAGGGCCATGGTCACTAGCTTTATTCTCAGCATCGTCTTCAACTTCATTGTTTGCAAACTTAACCTCACCACTGGTGTCATACCATCCCTCAACGTCGCCGCCGGCTTGTTGGGTTTCGCCGTGCTCAAATTTTACACCGCTATACTCACCAAGATTGGCCTTTTGAAGCAGCCTTTCACTCGTCAAGAAAATTGTGTCATCCAAACATGTGTCGTTGCCTCATCCGGGATCGCCTTTAGCAGTATGTTTTCAATTACAAAACAATCTGTATTTCCAATTCCTTTACCAATTTACCAGTATGATATAGTACTGATTCCAGATCTGTGAAGATGTAGCTAGCTAGGGTTTCCAAATTACGGTTGGCAAATTTGACCCACCCGATATGTACTTTTGCCATCTCTAGCTGATATACTGATATACTTATGTATGATTCCGTAATACTAACTAGATTTGGAGGAGGCTACAAGCAAATGAAATTGGAACTACGTAGTTTAATTTACTGTTTTGGTTTGCGTGGTGTTGCATAAAACGATGTATATATATATACACATATACGAAAAGGATATAAAACGGCTTAAAATGCGGACGTCCGTCCGTTCTCCCCCATCCAGCCCCGGCGACGGCTCGCCTCCACCCCACAAGACTCCAGCAGTGTCCCCGACTACTTTTCCTCCCCGGTGAGTCCGGTTTTTTCGAGTTTTCCTGCGAGATCGACTTTATTTGAAGTTTTTGGTGATCTCGCCGGGAAAACTAGAAAAGAACAGACTCGTCGGGGAAGGAAAGTGGTCGGGGACGCTGTTGGAGTCTTGTGGGGTGGAGGCGCGCCGGCGCCGGAGGGGGGAGAACGGACGGACGTCCGCACTTTAAGCCGAGTGAGGACGTCACCTTCACATCCGGCCTCTGTACATATATCATATATATCAATGGGATTATCATTAAGTAAATCAGAGGTTGTTTGTAAAGTTCTTGTATATGTTTATATATATCTGCAATATATATCTGATAACGTCGTCAGTTTCTTACTTAGATTGATGTGAGTATAGGTGGAACTGCAAGTTATGTACTGGGCATGAGTGGAGTTATAGCTGCTCAAGGAGATGGAGCCAACACCCCATTGAACGTAAAGAACCCTCATGTTGGCTGGATGATGGGATTTCTTTTCGCTGTCAGCTTCCTTGGCTTGTTTTCCATTATGCCCTTGAGAAAGGTGATGATCATGAAGTACAAGTTAACCTACCCAAGTGGAACCGCAACTGCATACCTCATTAACAGTTTTCATACTCCCAAAGGAGCCAAGTTAGCAAAGTAAGTACAGATTACACATTCAATAATTAGTGTTACTTAAGGTGATCAACTTGAATTTTCAGGTAATCAAAACTTTTAATTTGTTCAAACATTGCAGGAAACAAGTTGCTGTCTTGTTCAAAAGCTTCTGCGGTAGCTTCCTGTGGGCCTGTTTCCAATGGTTTTACACAGCCGCTGATGGCTGCGGATTTGTTAGCTTCCCAACATTTGGTCTCCAAGCTCATGCACAGAGGTAAGTGCACACCCATACGATCCTGACAAAGCTTAATTATGCACAGATGTAACTATTTAATTTACATACTGCAGGTTTTACTTTGACTTCTCATCGACATACGTTGGTGTGGGAATGATTTGCCCTTACATCGTGAACATCTCTTTGCTTGTTGGATCAATAATTTCATGGGGAATCATGTGGCCTTTGATTGAGAAAAATAAAGGTACATGGTACAGTGCTGATATCCCAGCGACCAGTCTCCACGGTATCCAAGGATACAGGGTTTTCATTGCTATAGCCATGATGCTCGGGGATGGTTTATACCATGTAGCTTACATGCTCATTATGACCTCCTACAGTTTATGTTGCTCACCCAAAACAAAGGAAGAAAAGACTTTAGAGTCATCATCCCCACCATTGGTAAACCCTTCAACTGCAAGTACTGAAGCTGGAACAGAAGTTTTGAGTGAAAACTATGACGAGGAGCGAAGAAATGAGCATTTCTTGAAAGACCAAATTCCAAACTGGCTTGCTTTCGTTGGTTATGTTGGTCTTGCCATTGTAGCCATCATCTTCATACCAATATTCATTTTCCGGCAATTGAAATGGTACCATATCTTGACTGCTTATATGATTGCTCCAGTTTTGGCATTCTGTAATGCCTATGGTGCTGGCCTCACTGATTGGTCCCTCGCCTCCAACTATGGAAAATTCGCCATCATAATCTTCAGTGCTTGGGTTGGCGCTCCGAAAGGTGGTGTTGTTGCTGGGCTTGCTGCTTGTGGCGTCATGATGAGTGTTGTCTCTACAGCTTCTGATCTTATGCAAGACTTCAAGACGGGATTTCTCACGCTGTCGTCTCCTCGCTCTATGTTCTTCAGCCAAGTACTTGGCACGGCCATGGGTTGTGTCATGTCTCCTTTGGTATTCTGGTTCTTCTACAAAGCTTACCCGCTAGGTGATCCAGACGGTCCATACCCTGCACCGTTTGCCCTCATGTACCGTGGAATGGCTCTTCTTGGAGTTGAAGGCGTTGGTTCGCTTCCAAAACACTGTGTGGAACTTGCAGGGTCCTTTTTTGCAGCTTCCATTGCCATTAATTTGATCACTGAGCTTCTAAAGCGTTATGAGACCAAGTACAAGTTGTACAGGTTTATTCCAATCCCAATGTGCATGGCCATCCCATTCTATTTAGGTTCATACTTCGCCATTGACATGTGTGTGGGGAGCTTGATTCTTTATCTGTGGCAAAGGAAGAACAGACAACAGGCCGATGACTTTGCACCAGCAGTCGCATCTGGACTCATTTGTGGTGACTCTTTGTGGGGCGTTCCAGCTGCTATCCTTTCACTTGTGAACGTAAAACCTCCAATCTGTATGAGGTTCTTCTCTGCTTCTGCCAATGCAAAAGTCGAGAAACTTTTATCTGGTGATTAGTTGCTTTACAAATTTAGTTGCTATCAATTTCAAGTGATATTGTGTATAGTGCAGGTAGGTATAGCTGCTAGACTATTAATTTCTAGGTTATTGCCAGAATAATTATTGGATTTCTTTTAGAAATTTTCAACGGTATGGTTGTCATTTGAACTTTGTTACTGTTTTCATTTAGAATTTGCAACACGAAATTATATGGGTAAATATTATTCCAAAATCTTCAACACGAACCTCTTTTCCGAATTCGATACTGCAATATAAACATGTTGGATTTTAATCTCTTCTTATTAATGGCAAGCATTAGGCACAATTGATTCGATAGCGAGTAAGGTTTATGTATGCGTATTAATCGAGTTCTTCATTCATATAGAAGAGTGAATTCCACATTCAATTTTACAATCTACATCTCTTTTTTTTTCACCGTCGACCAGTTTCACACTACAGAATATACACATGCATGTATTGACATACTGTAGGTAGGTAACTAAAGGCCCAAGAACAAGAATAGGCCCAAGAACAACAGAAAAGAGTAAAACTGAGCCCAAAATAAGGAGGTTATTAAAGGCCCATTGAGGCCCAGCAAGTCGCATAAAACACCTTTCTATCTCTTTCCTCGCCTCACTCGCTGCAAAACCCTAACCGGAAAATCCACTCCCTAAATCAAAATCCCGGCCATGGCAGACAATCAAAACCCCCCTCCCAATCCGAACCGAAACCGAAGGGGCAACGGAATGGTTAACGAGGACAAGCTGGAGTTCGTCACATCGGACGGCATAGAGCCAATCATGAGCTTCGATCAGATGGGGATCAAGGACGACCTCCTCCGCGGTATCTACAGCTACGGCTTTGAGAAACCCTCCGCCATCCAGCAACGCGCCGTCAGGCCCATCATTGAGGGCCGTGACGTCATCGCCCAGGCCCAGTCCGGTACCGGAAAGACCTCCATGATTGCCCTCACCGTCTGCCAAATCGTCGACACCGCCTCCCGAGAGCACGTCCCTTCTTCCCTTTTATCTCCTGATTTCAATTTGCATACAGCTAGGGTTAGGGTTTGCTAATTTTTGTGTCGCGGAAATTAGGGTTCAGGCGTTGATATTGTCGCCGACGAGGGAGCTGGCGGCGCAGACTGAGAAGGTGATATTGGCAATTGGAAATTTCATAAATATCCAAGCGCATTCTTGCATTGGAGGCAAAAGCGTCGGCGAGGATATCAGGAAGCTGGAGCATGGAGTTCATGTGGTGTCTGGAACTCCTGGTAGAGTCTGTGACATGATAAAGAGGAGGACTTTGCGCACTCGAGCCATTAAGCTATTGATTCTTGTCAGTCCTCTCCCACTCTCATTCATGTTACGCCTTTCGCATTGTCTTGTTTCTTAACCCTTTGTTCGGCTTGGTTTTCGGGTTTTCAGGATGAGTCCGATGAAATGTTGAGCAGAGGGTTCAAGGATCAGATTTACGATGTTTACAGATATCTTCCACCTGAGCTCCAGGTTTGAATCTGCGTTGATATCCCTATTTATATATTGGTTCCAATCATATCAAGCTTGTGTTAGTTTTGTTGAAATTAGATTGTTAGTCTGAAATCAGTTGTGATGATGTAGGTTTGCTTGATTTCTGCTACCCTACCCCATGAAATTTTGGAGATGACTAGCAAGTTTATGACTGATCCCGTAAGGATCCTTGTTAAACGTGATGAGTTGACTCTGGAGGTATGCAATTCTTCTGCTGTCTATGGCTCTTAATGGATTCTGAATGGATTCTGTAATCAGACGTTTGATATGCATCTTTGATGACAGGGGATCAAGCAATTTTTCGTTGCAGTTGAAAAAGAAGAGTGGAAGTTTGATACTTTATGTGACCTTTACGATACTCTTACCATTACACAAGCTGTTATTTTCTGCAACACAAAGAGAAAGGTAAACTTTGCTTTTATTCTTGTCTTGTTATCCTAATGTCTTAAGAGTCTGATGTGAATTGAAAGGTTCCATGTCTGGTGTTTGGTTATGGTTTGTTTATCAGTAGTACTGTAATGTAGAAATATGCTCATTTAGAGTATTAGGAACAATATACTATCTACTATGTTCATTATTAATTCATTTCATCATAGCCTGTCGGTTATACTACCCTGGTGCGAAATCAATTAAACATATCCTTTTCTCCTTGTCCAATTCATACAGTTGATATGCATAGCATTTTGGATTTAATATGTTAAGTAGAATGGAGGCATGGACAATGCTGTCTGTAATTCTGTTTTGTGGTTTCTTAACTTTTTACTTGGTCGTTGGGTAGGTGGACTGGCTGACTGAAAAGATGCGGTCTAATAACTTTACAGTCTCTGCAATGCATGGGGACATGCCTCAGAAGGAACGAGATGCTATTATGAATGAGTTCAGAGATGGTGTTACTCGTGTTCTGATCACAACAGATGTTTGGGCCCGGGGTCTTGATGTTCAGCAGGCAAGTACTTCACTTACAGTTTTTGTAATCTACAGCTAGAAGGTATTTGGTGAGAATAGTTGAATTAAGCTATTGAAATAGATTAGCATCTTTAGTGTGCGGTAGCATTTTGGGTGGGTGGGAAACAGAGGTATTCGGTTTACTTTAGATTGATTTGCCAAAACACCATGGTCACTCAAATTTACCTTATTACTGCGATTTTTTTTGGGAGAGTTTCTCTACAATAATCTTAGTTATAGTCGTAATGAACCTTCAATAGGTCTGCTTTTGCTGGTGCGGATCATTTGTTTTATGTGAGATGTGGTGGACTGTAGTTGTTAGCATAGGGAATCTTCAAGTTGGTCATTCTTTAATGTGAAGATCAGGACTGCTTTAATGTGAAGGTTTTCTCTGTTAGACATGATTGGGGCTATAGTTTGAATTCCTTTGGCTTTAATAAAAGGAGGCCTTTGCTGGCATGTTTTTTTTTTGTTGCTGTTCAAGATTCTATTTTTCTCAATGATGTTAATTTTTATTTTTTTTTATCTTTATTCAGGTATCTTTGGTTATCAATTATGATCTGCCAAACAATCGAGAGTTATACATCCATCGAATCGGACGTTCTGGTCGTTTTGGACGCAAGGTATGGTTTAAATTCTTTTCTTCTCCTTCATCTTTAGGTTCAGTTTAGTATCATAGTTATTTACACCAGATGCCGTTTCAACATCTGGTCATGATTGCACTTATCCTCTCATAGAGATTGAAAGTTTTCTTAAGCATATGTGAAATTGGACTACTTTAATGTTTTATCTTTAAATGGTGTGAACATTTTATTTACTGGGTTTGGACTTTGGAATACTCTACAATTTCAAGGAGATCCCTGTATATTTGGCCCACATATATCATATGAAATTTAGTAATCAATCTTGTGCTTTGAAAAGAACGTATTTATTCTGATCTTTGCTGCTTTACTCTTAACTATTTGATTGTGAGTTCTAATAAAGGTGCTGGTTGTTTGTAGGGTGTGGCAATAAACTTTGTCAAAAGCGATGATATCAAGATTTTAAGAGACATCGAACAGTATTACAGTACCCAGATTGATGAAATGCCAATGAACGTTGCTGATTTAATATAACAGTTCCTGGCCACCCTTGTGTGCAAGTGAAGCGAGTGTGTTTGGATGTGGATTGAGGTGTGGTACCCCTTATCTGTGATGGATTGTACACTAGCAGATGGATGTATTATCATAATACACACTCAGAAGTTGGACTCATCTTTCCTTTTTATGTTTGTTGGCTTGAAATGCCCAAGTGATAGGCTAGTGTGACAGATATCATGATACTTTAAGCACCCAGTGTGACGGTACCCTGTATTTGAAGTTAATTTCAATCCTGGAGATTTTGTGAGAATGAACAAATATTTTGATCTCTAGTATCCATGACTGTTCCCTAGCTCAACTAAATGTACCTATTTCCTGTACATTATTTTAACCCATCAACTATGCCACGGAGTATCAGAGAACAGTGATTTTGAAGACTCGGAAGTCAGAAGCCCTTGCTTTTTCTGCGTTGAGCAGTTAATAGTAAGAAAAAGCATGGAACATCAGAAGTTTTTGAGGATTCGAACTGAAACACCTCAAAATAAGCAACGACTCATGGCCATGATGTTCCACCGAAACCACCAACTTGCCCCGTCTTTTCTCTCTTCCTCTATTCTGATATCTGCCCCCCAGGTCAGTTCGGCTTTTCCAGATAGTGATCCAGAATAGAGCAAGAACTCCAATGTATTGGGGGAATATGGCGACAATATTTTTACAGTTTGACCGCCAGAGTTATGTTCACAATAACTTCCGACCAGCATGAACAATATAGGGTTCACCGGAAGGCATGAAAATCCATGGTAACAAACTATGTATGCTAAAAGTGTAGACAATCCAAGCAGCACTCACTGATGCAAAAAACAGTGGCTGGCTACGAAAACAAGGGGGATCAAACAGCAAGGCCATAAACCCACGTTTCTAACAACCAATTATACAATATAAGATATGGACACCGAATTTACAATACAGTGTTTATATGGAGTGCTTTTAGCAAGGAGGTAGCCATTTGTTTCACTAATACTTGGCCTCCAGAGCGTTGCCCATCTCTGCGTTCCTCTATTAGATTCTGAAGCTTTTGAGGCAGATCATTTTCCACAATCAATTGCTTTGGCCGTGGGTGGTGCTCATAAACAGCCTGCCCACGGTAAGTTAGTGATTATAAAAGAAACAAAAAGAGAATACATAGGTTGATTACTCGAAGACTAGTATTCATAACAAGCTGGAATCATGAAAAGACAGGAAAAATGTTTGCCACTACATGGTTCAGCTGCCAATATTACCTTCTATGAAGCAAACAAATGTATTTAGATGAGTTGTTATAAAATTACGCAACACTAGTGATGCACAATGCACCTGTGGAAACCTGTGGAAACTACATATGAACTGTAAATACCATTCTAACATTTTCTTAATTTCTTACTTCATTCAAGAGCCTGATCTAGTTTCCCAAATCAAATGATCAGGTTGTTAGTTATTTAGTTTTCTGGTGTGATTAGGGTTGTACTTATAATGCTTTCTCTTCCTATCTTCTCCAGCACGATAGATGAAACAAAAAGAGATTAAAGAAAAAGGGTTAGCCCACCTTTATCAGCTTAAGAAGATTTAGACGGGCAATAGCATCCTGATGGTCAAGTCTTGTGATAAGCAGCGGTGTCAAACCATTAACAGCTAATGTTGTATTAATTCGAGACGATTTCCTGTTAAAAAGACATAAAAGTTGTTATTTCCATATGGGAAAAGAGAGGGGTTTATAAACCAAAAGAAACACAACAGCAAAGCAACCACTAATCATCAGCAAATCCACATATCCCTTCCTGACACAAGGCAGGGATGATTTGTCTGTGCCCTCCCTTGTCACATAATCACTTACAGACATTCTACCAATATATTTGAAAATAACAAGGAATCTAGTAACTCTGGATTTATCCTGATCGATTTCTTGTAATGATATATGTTTGATTCTTATCATCAAATATATATATATATATATATAGCAGACTAGGAAAAGCAAAGAAGGGAAAAATTTGCAACAAGTGGGTCATATTTAAAATCACATACGTGATAATTTTCAAAAATGGCTCCAATATGTGCACAAAATACTGTTCCGGACAGCACTGGAAGAATTTCACCAACTTCTGAACTGCATCCTTTTTCAGCAGTGCTTGTTCTACCTTCCGGTTGTCATTGTCATGAGCTAAACAAACAGCAATTGAATCCAATGCAGTCACAGACCAAAGCTCATCCTCTAGAAGGCTCAAGTACACATCCAACCCACCATGGGCCCTTAATTGCTCTCTTGAGTTACGTGAAGCATGAGCCATATCACAGAGCAAAGGCAACGCATATTGTTTCAGAGGAGAATTAGACTCGATAAAGAGCATCAAGTGTGGAATTATTCCATTCTCAGCTGCTTGTTCCTGTCTCCTCTTGTTAATCTTACAGAGATTGAACAAGGCATTTAGGACCTTCAAAAGAAGTTGGGACCAATGCAATTAGTTCTCAGTAAAGAAGAAAAAGTAATGCACCAAATGGGCTGACAGATTAAGGTTATACAAAAGAAAGGATTCCATGAGGATTGAAAACACAGTCGAAATGTCCACTAGGTGATATGATAAACGAGTTTCTAATGTAAGTCTCTACATCCTATTGCTATTATTTATTTATTCCCTGGTGGGTCTGAAGATCCATATCTAGTGTGTTATTGCATAAAGCTTCTCTCCTACATGACACCCAATATTACCATCAGCACATAGGAAAGAATGCCCACCTCATGATGTATTTGAGATACAAGAGATCCTTCTTTGAGTTCAAGATTTGGAATCAAATATTTGATTGCATCTGCCCGCTGAAGATTCTCTAAGCAGTTTGGATCAGTTGACAAATGGTTGACACACTTCAGTATCTGTAAAATGGCAGGATCATATATTGTCAAGAACCAAAGAAAACAATCCGTTGGGAGTAAAGGCTCATGGAAGTTTTCCAATTTACAGTACCTTTAAAAGAATTGGGGGCTCCACCCTATTAAACATCTGAAAAAGACGGCTGAGCAAACTCTGGCTACACATGTATGATTTTACAGTAGTATCTGCTCGTGCAAACTCAAGTAGAAGATCTGCCACCTTTTCTAGGTATTCCCTTGCAACGTCTGCATTCAATGTTGATACCATGTGCGAGAGTAAACCCGATGATGTTGCACTGCCTGGTCTAGCATTTAGAACACCCGAACCAGACAATACCCCTGATGCTGTCTGAGATGCTAACCCAGAGGTGGAAGCAGCTCCTTTGTTAGATGCTAGTATTCCCATCTCCTTATTTATTGTTTTGGGGGGAACTCTAGTAGTAGAATCAAGATTCCCTTTCTCTCTACCACGTTGAGAGACGTCTGAGTAATCAGAGGCGGAGCCAGGATTATATATAAAGGGGGGCCGAGTTATAAAGTAATACGAAATTTAAAAATTGACTGAAATTTAAAAAAAAATGAAGTTTGGTATTCATTAAATAGACAGAGAAATAAGTTCATCCATAAAAAAAAAGATGTTATTCCTTATGGAATTGATTATGGACAGTATATGGCAAGAGGTGATTAAGGTAGGAGAATGTACAAATTAACAGTAAATGGTATGTTTATGGTTTAATTGAGAAAGAAATGGGGGGCCAAACTTTGTAAGTTACAAAACTTTTCACTATGATTATATCAGAACTCTTAATTGCACAGGTTCAATATACAATTATGGGGGGTGCCATGGTACCCCTTGGCCTGTACGTAGCTCCGCCAGTGTGAGTAATAACAGATGAATCACATAATCCATAGAAATAGATAAAAAGAAAAGAAGACCAAGTAAACATTTTAATGAAATCTTTTGATAGATATACACCTAATAGGAGTGGGAGGAAATAATCTTCCAAGTCATTAAAAGTATGTCAGTGAAATTTTGTGATTCCAACATTAGTTCTGATAGGTAAGAAGAAATTCGGCAAACATGGGCCAAATATAGTTCATATTATCCAGAATAAAACATGTGTGTGCGTGTGTGTATAAAATATTTAGTCCTGCCTCTGTTCAAATCTTCATGAATATGATATTTATGAATCACAAGGACAAAGCCTTGGTTTCAGATTCTAAACTATAAGATTCATCAGATAAAGATAATTGTTACCTGCAAACTCTGCCATAAGGAAATCTAATTCACCATTTGTTTTCTTTTCGTTAGAGGCATGTAAAAGGGGCAGTATACGTTCATGTCTCTCCAACCCAGGGAGGTGGCGTACATACTCAAGCTGACCAGAAAAATGTCTCGAAGGGGGTTCTTTATCCAACAAGCTAAGAAGAGGCCGAACTTGCTCCTGTTGAGAAGCAGCTGTTGTTGATAAGCCATTTGATGTACCTTCCATCATTTTGGGATGTCTATCAGTGGCTGATCTATGAAGAGATATAGGAGCACGCTGCTGCCTAAGGTCATGATCTCCTCGAGAAGTAGTTGAAGTTTCCTTTGATGACATAATTATTACTTTATCTGCGGATGTTGACTCTTGCAATTTAGAAGAAACCGAAGTATCTCCTACTGCATTGCTAGATTGAGGTCTATCAGTATCTAGATGAAGATACCGGGGATCTGATTGATTGGCATCTGATCTTTGAGAATTAGAAGTTGATGCACGTGCAGGTTCCACTGCTCCAGTAGAAAAATGCAAATCATTTATGCCATGCCTAATTTTAGAGTGATCGTGATGATCAGAAAGTGGTCCATCACTCTGAGCAAAAGTGGGATGACCAGGATCCAATGAACCAGACCGTGGGCGCTGAGCAGAACCATCTAGAGGAATTCCAGTCCCACCAGAAATGGAAGCTAAACGGGTTGCCTCATTCAGGCTATAAAGGGTGTTAATAAGCCTCAGGAGAATTCCATTTTTCGCAGCTATGCGACAGAAATCATTCCTAGGAGTTGATCGCTGAAGCTTAAAGACTTGCCACATGCCATCAATAGCTAGATGAACCATTTCCCTGGACATAATCTATGTAAGTAAAACTGAGCAGAATATTATATGTACACACACATACTGACAGAGAGAACCAAAACACAATCAAGCTGTTGTTTTACTACAGACCTGAATTTTGCATAATCTGCCTCTAAAAAGCCCACCAGAACAGGTATTCCACGGCAAGCTATGAACATTTGCAGAGTCAACGGGCTGCAAACAGAAGAAGCTCCCACTGTAAATCTCAGATGATCTTTCTGAAGAAATATAATGAAGAAATTTTTTTATGAAATACACGAAAAAAACTGAACCTTGACTGACAAAGCTGTTGCAAGAAATAAGCTGCTTCCATACGAATCTCTCGAGAATGACTAGGTACCGCAAAGCTCATTACCACTGGGATCTGTCATATGACTTAGCAGTAGACATAAGTAACACCACCAATTAATAATATTAAAGCGTAGAGCTCTTAGATAGGGACAGACCAATCGTACTAAGAATATAAAGAAATATATGGACGCAAAGAGTTATTCTGCTCATTATTACAACAATGCGCTATTCGATATTCAGAACTATCAGAATAATCTGTTTAAGGAAATGAATAAGTATCTATACTGGAAGTCCAACTCAGCCACTTTATCAAAGCCCAGCAAAGATGCAATTACATAATAACAATGACAAAAGATTGAATGTATTAGTACTCACCAGACCAACATGACAAGCATTTTCCTGGAAATCAGTATTATCCTTGATTATCTGGTTTATGATTTGAAGCACAGAACATATAACCTGCGAAAGTAAAAACAGAATATGCTCACTTATAACCGTAATTGAAATACTGCTACTGCTAAGTAGACATATATGTCAAGATTTCTCAAAAACATGACCGAATGTGGTAAAAGAGTTAACATACTCGAGTTTTAGGAACTTCAAGTAATTCCATTAAAGGGAGCAAACCATGCTGTGTGACAAAAACAATTTTCTGCTCCGGGCGCTGATGGAATATAGCAATAAGTTTCTGGCAGGCAGAGACAACAACATCTTCTGATTCATCTAGTTTCAGTGATCCAACAAACCGACTAAACTCAACAGCCTATCAAACAAATATGGCAGATGTCAAAAGATGTCAGAACCATACATGAGTAATGCAGCTGCCTTTATATATGCTGCACCTGGAACTTTAAACTTAAAGAGGCAATAGCAAATCCCAACTAACCACTTAAAAAGCTTCAAAAGATATGTGAGTACCTGTAGGGGAAAAAGGTTTTCTCCGGGCAACTTTTCATCAAATACCTATAAACAAGATGCATCACTTGTCAGGAACTTTTGTACAAGAGTGCTTATTGGGTTGAAAACACACAAAAAATAAAATATAAAATAAACACAAACACATACCAAACCACCTATGTCAATCACATCATCTTGGAGAACACCCATCATCAGCTGTAACAAGTTACCACCACTGCCATTAGCCTGACCCATTTCACTCTCCATTTGCTTTTGCGCAATTGTAGCTCTTAACTTCGTAGCCAGGTCACTTTTTCCAGCGTCATTTACAGATGTATTTCCTTGGTTCACATGTGATATAGAAGAAGACGTTGACGCTTCAGTTGCCCTATCATCGGGATGCTTATCCAAAGGATGAAATAGATCATCCAAGGAAGCGTCTCCTGGAGTGTCACTAAATTTACTGAGTTCATTCCCTCCCATACTTATTGGCATCTTCGAGGCCTTCAAATGACAGACATGCAGGAGAAAGACATATAAGGCATCACAGATAATCGTAACAACTAGCAAGCTATGAATGTGACTTCATGGAAAGTAAACTGATATTGAACATGACACCATTCAAATGTACAGCAATAAGTGAGATGAAAACATCAATATTACCGGACCTACCTTTTCAAAAGTACCATCCTGATTTCTTGCTCCGAAACCAAATGATCTAAACCCAATAGAGTTTCCTTTGCCATGTTTTGTTACACTTTTTGTCGTCAATTCAGGAGATTTAACCTCACCATTCATTGGTGGTTCACCAATGTTGGCCGTATGTGCTCGATCATCTAGCTCAGCTGCCTCAGAGGCAGCCAATTCCTTATTAGAAGATATTCTGCCAGAACCATTTTGCAAAGATGATTTGTCATGTATAGCTAAGGTGGGAGCCTGATCTGTCAGATCATTTTCTAAACCATCTGCCTTTTCCTCAACAGATTTCACATCTGAAGCAGGATCCCCACCAGATTTTCTCATATCAGAAACCCCGGTTGATAATAACTCTTTCCTAGAATCCTGAAGTTTGCAAAACCCAAGTAACTAATATAATAAAGATAACCCAAATGCTTAGTCAAAGCAGTTTTGCCCAAAAACTTATTTTGCTTAATCAGAAAAGGTCAGAATCTTACTGCTTTAATAGCAGAAGTTACTTCTTCCATTTTCTCTGCAGGACTTTCTCCAGAGCTCCGAATATCTCCATTGGAGAGTTCTGCACCCATAGAAACATCTTCCTGTACATCTCTGCAAAATAACTGGTTTCTTAAAATCAAAATTACCATAAAAACTCAGTCCCAATAGCAAAAAAGGAGGGAATCAAGAAAGAAAAGAAAAATAATAGAAAATATTTTAAGAGAAATAATAACTATTTGAACAGCCCTTGCTTTAAATATGCATTATACTTGCAAGCCAAACTCTTAGAAGTCAAAATACATAAAATTCTTAGCGAGATCTAATTAAGGATGAATTTGATGACATCTACCTTAATGTTCCACTATGACGAATTGACGATTGCAGCGCTCGCCTGCAGTTTTGTATCCAAGGATGAGATAACAGTGTTTTTGCATCAGGTCGGTGCCTAGCATCCTGAAATAAGAAACTAACATGTTATAGATGAATACACCCATTTCAGTATTTCAGAAAGGTTACTCGAAGAATATGAATAATGGAAAAAAAGATATGATTCAAGGCGACAAACAAAACTGAAAAAAATTCAGTGACTTTGATGGGACCAGACAAGAACAATCAAAAGCCACTTGTCAATACGACATAAAGATGTCATAAGTTTGATTTATTCTTGTTTTGTATCCAAAGTAAAATCGGAGAAGACTACATTTTTGTATTCTAATTAAACTATCTCAATATTTCTCACACATGACACAAAAGAAAATGCCCAATGGTAGACACATGTTAGCAACATTATGTGCAATTCTAAATCTAAATTTCATGAATCATGACCCATCTACTAGTGGACTTTTAGAGGCTTATGATCATGCAAATAACGAAATTTAGCACCGTGTACAGAAAGATCTCCACTGGTAGTCACCTCTTCTCTAAGTTGAAGAGAATGCAGAAAAGGAAGGAGTATAACTTGGCACAATTCAAGTAAACATTAAAACAATCATCTTAACCTTATTGAGAAAAGACTAATGAAGTAGGTAAGGATCACACTGTCTCACCTTTTTAAAGCATTGACACAGAAAATCAGTAATGTCAGGAGATAGACTGTCAGGAATGGGAGGATGTTCATCCTGAAAGAAATGCACCGGAGAGTTAAACAAAAGATAAAAAATTGCCGTTAAGTTGGCACTAGGCCTTTCATGAACACAACAAAAACAAAGCACGATGCAAAAGAGAACTTTTCTTTAAAAGTTGACACAATTCTGAGATCTCTATACCAGTGAGAAATCAGTAATCAATATTCCTTCACGATACAACATAATGATAATTATAGCAAGACAGTTATGCACACCTGAACAATACGAAATAGAGCTGGCATCGGCTGTAAATCATAGTAAGGAGGTACACATGTAAGAAGTTCAATAACGGTGCAGCCAACACTCCAAATATCTGAAGCAGCACAAACCCCTGACATTTCGATCACCTAAAATACAGGTCACTTTCATCAAAATGGAGCTCTGGTTTAGCACAGCATCAAAACTATGAATAACAAAAATTATTTTTTCCCGAGTACATGTAATTTGGTTGTATGACTTGTATCAGCCTTATGAAACTTTCCCAAGACATGCTTTTTTAATAGATGATTATGCGAGAGTTGCAGTGTGCAGTTTATGTATTGGCAAAATTAGTGTTGATTACACAATGATATGACAGAGACGGACCTTTATTTTGACAAAATTAATACTGAATCCCTGTTGCTCTTATGTCCTATGAACAAACCATTATTTTCTTTAATACAATTTTAAACTTGGCAGAAAGTAATAACTCGGAAGTGCAGAAAAGAAATACCTCTGGGGCCATCCAATATGGCGTTCCAACAACTGAATGTGTATTCACATCAGCCTCGGTCAATTTTGTAGCAACACCAAAATCAGCAAGTTTCACAAGGCCCTGAACAGGAGAAATTATGTCATTGAAGTTATATATTATGAAACAACAGACAGTGCACATCTAGCTATGACTGGGAGAAAACATTTCTTAGAATGTCATTAAGTGTAAGAAGACTGCTTCGGACTTCAAAATCATTCTCAAGATGACAAGAGTGCATCTTCATAGGGAAAATGATAACCAAGAGCAGGGCTGCTTCCTAATATATATGACTACCCTCACAGCACAACTGATCGACCAGTTTGTTGCTCTTACCCCACATATACATCAATCTGAGAACTCTAATTAGCTACTATACTAATTTCTATCCTTAGGATCATCGTATTCAAGCTAAAACAAGATATACAATGACTGTTATGACCCCCACGATTATGTAAACAATTATGTCAGACCAAATAAATCATCATTTTCATACAATGACCTCTGAAAACTTATATATTATTTAGAAGATAAATGACAGATTACCTCTTTAGTTGTCAAAATATTTGCACCCTTGATATCTCGATGGATAACACCCTGTTCATGTAAATACACCAACCCTTCCAAAACCTGTACCATTACAACTATCCAGCTAGAAACCAAAAGTACACAAATCAAAGGACAGGCAACAAACTGCAAGGACACTAGCGAACCTGAGCAATGAACATAGCTACCAGTGATTCTGGAAAAGGTCCAAACTTATTTGGCTTAATGATGTTTGCAAGTGAGCCGTTCTCCACGTATCTTCCATGAGAAAAATAAAGAGTATTTAATTATTCTCCCAGGATTTTCGGTGTAATATATTTGGAAGATATTATGAGCTGGCTTACTCTAGGACTATGTGAAGATGTGTCTTTGTCTTTAAGGATCCAAGATATTTCACAATGTTTTTGTGATTTAAATTCTGCAAAATAAATTCCAACTTCGTTAGCATGAAAGAAAAAAGTATGCTTGTTCAAGGCATTCAAAATATCAAGTGTTAACAGCATAACAAATTAATAGGTATCAGATTGCTGCTCATCAACAGTAATTAATAGCGTATGCATGACAGTAGGTTCATAGGGGACTGGGACAGCATATGAATAAGCTAGTGACAAAATTTCACCCAACATGAGGAAATGCATATATACCCAACATAAATTAGACTTAATTACCATAACTAAACAGAAATTTTACAGACCATACACAGGTTACAATGTAATATTGAGGAGGTTATAGCCACATGTTAAATCAAACCATTTGCAAAAGGCCACATTTAAACCCTAATCTTCTAGCACAACAGGTGCTGATAGCCAGAATTTACAGTAAATAAGAGTATAACCAACATATGAAATAGTATATAATGAAAGAAAATGGTACCTTCAGTAAATCAATCTCTTGCTGATATGTCAATGCATTGCACCGCCGAGAAGCAGACAAAACAAACCAGCACAATGTAAGCAACAGAAACATATACAGAAAAATACGGTATGCATGACATAAAGCAAATTATGGAACTCAAAATTTTGATTATCATGTATGGGTGGTCCTGATATTATACGACAGGTTAATCCTCAGAGATAACAAACTCAATCTGAACTTTCAGATCACCAAATTAACTGAATAAGAGATGTTTCCGGTGAAGTGTTGATATTTTGAGATAGAATATACTCTGAAGCTAACAAATAAGTGGAAGACCAAAAGTAAGGATTGAAGTATCTTATGTTAGACTTTTTAAACACAGAGAAACAAAGCTATAAGTGACTTAAATGTCAAGCATCAACTAAT
This sequence comes from Fragaria x ananassa, assembly GCA_034370585.1. Classification (NCBI taxonomy): domain Eukaryota; kingdom Viridiplantae; phylum Streptophyta; class Magnoliopsida; order Rosales; family Rosaceae; genus Fragaria; species Fragaria x ananassa. The sequence goes on along the minus strand of CP139761.1, from coordinate 28,640,374 downwards.
GTGTTCTATCAGTTATTACTTATTTGTAGTCTAATAACATTTTGACAATCATCTAAAGAGAAAATTGGTCTAACCATTATAACGTTGAGATCCTCCTGCGCAATGTTCTCCAAAGAAACCTGTTTAATAGCAACAAAGTCTCCATTCTCCAAATCCAAACCCTTGTAAACTCGACCATATGCTCCCTTTCCAATCTCATCTCCAAGCATCTACACCCAAAAAAAGTCGAATCAGTCACTGACGAAATGTTCTCAAATGCTAGTAAATTGACAACTCAACATAGAATTCTACGGCATTCATTTCAGCAATGAAGAAGGCCTCAGCAACTAAAGGTCCACATCAAAGCTCAAAATCCACTCACTCAAGGCAGCAATTTAGGTCCACAGCTACAGAAATTCAGGTTCTAAAACGCATATAAACACAATTCACTCGCTCACTCCATCCCATGAGCCATTAGTTTTCAACATTCACAATCAACACCTATCATCTTCATCCACATTTCCTCACAGAAATTACAGAATTGCATAAAAGAGAGGCGGAATTGCGAAATTGAAGCTTACGTATTTGTTATCGAGAGTCTTGGATTTGTGGAAGTGAGGCGACGCAGCCTGCCGAGACATGGCTGCGGCTGCGGGCTTGAGCTCTCGGAAAACCCTAGCAGAAACGCTCCATTCGAAGCAAGCTGTGAGAGAGCGAGAGAGGGAATTAGGGTTTTGAATCCGAGAGACTCCGAGCTCCGGCGAGTGTTTTAAGGGAAAGTCGGATTTAAGAATTAAGGTGACATTGACAACGTGATGGTGATGATGACGATTAAGGGCGTATTATAACTCGGAAATGATGGTGCCCAGTTGGATATTAACGGGGATGCTACTGTCATTAAGAGACTTAATTCACACAGAGGAAATGACCAATCTGTCCATGATTTTTTCAATTTATGGGGGAATCTGGAGGGGTAGGTCGGTCATATCAACGTATGTGTCATTATGCGGCCTAGGTCCTAGTCACCCACCCTAAAGTAGTAAAAGCCATCGTTTCCTCATTTCCTTTCATGGTAATTGAGTTTTACCTTTTCCCTTTATTGACTAGGAAACACTGGTGCATGAGATGATGAGTAAATGAAGGTAAATATTGGTGCATGAGATTATGAGTAAAGTCAACTAAGAAAAATTACCAAATTTTGCACTAGTTTTATTAATGGGCAATGACATCTGTACAAGACTTATCTGTCAAGATACGTTACAGGTAAAAAGTGGACGTATGTTGTTAATGTAGCATGGAAATGAAGCATTCAGATTCACAATCTGGAAGGGTAAGATTTAACATCTCCTTGGAGTATACACAAAATCAAAGCTTGACAAATTCAAGACTACTAGACCAGACAGCAAAATTTATCAGGCAAATCAATGGAATTCTTTTCATTATTCCAATAGAGATGACAAAACCCTTCTTCGTGTAACAGAATACATCAATCCAGTGTTCTAAATTTAATTACTGTAACTTGGTTCCCTACAAACTGGACCAGAGTAGGCTGACAAGCTTGTGTCTCTCACTAGGTATTTGCTGCGCAAAAGTGGTGGTCCTTCAACTCAATTTCATCTGCGCAAAAGTGGTTGCCACGTCTATTGACTCCTTCAGACGAGATGCATCTGTTCCCTGAGATTCACAATTCAAAAATAATAATAATAATCAGCAAAGTAAACATATTTATGTATTAAGCACAAAAGAGATGTACATTTGCAAAAACAACGAAATAAGACAATACCATAAACCGACAAGATGGTCCAGACATAATTCTTTTCTTTTTTTCGAGAATCCAGACAAAAATTTGATTCACAATGAAAAGTTGAACTTATCTAGGCATTTAGCAGTCGAAGAATTTCTGATAAGGTGTGGTGTTAAATATTTTTATTAGAAAAAGTAACAGAACTTCAAAAGCTAAAGTTAACCAGAACTACCATATATACATATATCAAACCAATTCATCCTTAAACTAGCCCTACATATGCAAATGGCAATTGAAAGTACACATTTCATGTTTCTTCTGGTACGGAGATATTGTTTTTACACTTCCCTATGTTTCACAATGTAAACAACCAAAGTCAAGAGACACTAACCTGGCCAGTAGCAAGGCCACCTTTTCCTTTACCACACCTTCCTTTCAGGGGACCCAAAGCTGCAATTAACCACTCTGACACCTCCAATTGCTTGCCTTTGTCTCCTGGTACTCCAGCACATGCCACGGCCTTATTTGTAGTTTCATCAGTGCTAAAAACTATCGCAGGCATTCCCTGTCCAAAATACCACCATAATTTCAATTTATTCTACTAAAAAAAAAAACCAAAAAAAAAAAACCACTTGGATTGGCATCAATTCTATGAGTACTTTGTTGTTCATTAAGTTCAGGCCACACCTCTACCAAATCAGATGTTTAGAATTACGATCAATTATAACAGCTTCCTCAAATTCACATACAAATTAACCAAATTCATGGTGATGGATTTGTGCATGATTGATGAAAGTAACAAACTACAAAAACCAAACCACATAATAAGACAAAGAGAAGAAAGAGGTGAAATACTGCTAATGACCTTCTCTATGACTTTACAAACTGCTTCGCGGACTGCAGCGATATCTAAACCAACATCAACATGGGATACACAGAAAGCCTTCCCATCAGATGCAGCAAGTTCCGCCATCTCCCTTGCAACCTTGACAGCTTTTTGTAAATTTTGTTCTGCAATCTTCTTCTGTACCTTTCTCACTTTATTCTGTTGGGTGGGAATAAAAGTTGGTAAGGATACACTTATACAAAATACAACAAGAGCAACACATCAAAGAAAAGACAAAGCAATTGAACAGAAAAAAATAAATAAAATTACCTGAAGTTGAACAATCTTGTCCCTTATATCAGCTTTCTTAGCTGCTGGAATTTGTGCTGCGTCTATGCGAGATTTAAAGGAAGCTATCTTCTGTTAAATGGAAAAACCAAAAACAGCAACTCAGACCATTAATGTGTAACATGATATAAATGCGTAACATGACATAAAAGAAAAATATACTTTTCGCTCTGCTAAAAATAAAAAATATATTGTGGTAAAGATATATGTGCATATATATGTATCACTTTTTCAAACCTCTAACCTTTATGAAATTACCAGCTTAGTGCATTCATAGGGAGAATGCAACAGAACTAGGAACGAAAACAAAGGCCAAGACTATACCCAAGTCAAAATGGACAGACATAGATACTAGAAATGCAAATAATACAAATAAAAGAGAATTAAAAACAAAGCAAAACCTTCTCCAGCAAGCACTCTTCAGCCTTGGAAGCTTCAGTTACTTCCTGCTCAAGTGAATCTGCCAATTTAATTGCATCAAAAGCAGCATTGGTGGTGACAGCAGTTATCCTTCGGATTCCCTTAGCAGTTCCCTCTTCCGATAAAAGGGCAAATGCCTCAGCTTCACGTGTATTTGTTAAATGGGTCCCTAGAAGTACGGAGAATAAAGGTCAGTAGAAAACAAAGCAGTGCTCCAAGAGCAGCTCATCAGTAGGATAGGACATTAACCTCCACAAAATTCTGTCGATATTGATAACCATTCCTCGTTTTTAGGGTCAGCCAGGAGGTCCTCAACCTTTCGCCCAACAGCCACAACTCTCACTGGGTCAGGATAGACCTACATTAAAAAGCATAAAAATATGTCACACAAAACTAAAATTTATCCATTTCGAAGATGATAAACCGGTTATGTCAACACTCATCAGCATACCTCTCCAAATACAGCCCTTAAACCTTTGATGCCCCGAGCATCATCCAGAGCTACCTCCTTAACAGACACATCTAACTCAGCTTTTATTTGCTCATTCACGATTGATTCGATTCTTCTCAACTGTTCAGGTTCCACCGGCTTACCTATTCAAATTCCAATACCATTTTATAAGAATTTAAAAGACACAGATAACTTGATCAGCTTAACCACATTGACTAACTTAAAGCTTTACCATGAGAAAAATCAAATCTCAATTTTTCAGGAAGAACAATGGAACCCTTCTGGTCAACATCAGGGCCAAGAACTTCCTGCAATGATGATAAATCAACAGTTATAGGAACTACATAAACAAAATAATTGCATAAACGTAACATACAGAAAATACACATCTCAGTTCTCTAACTATTAGTGCTTGATCATACCTTCAGAGCAAAGTTCAACATATGTGTGCAGGTATGGTTAGGCGCAATGAGTGTACGCCTTTTATAGTCAACCTGTACAAGAGCATAGGAATTACAAAAGGAGGAAACATAGACATATTTATCCCAACTATAACCAGATCACGCAAAATTACCTTACAGACCACTTTTTCACCCACAGAGAGTTTGCCATGCTCTCCAGAAAAGTAGCCAATGTGGACAACAAAACCTCCAAAAATTTGAACATTGCGGACTTGAAATGAGCCAAAGCCTCCTTGTAGTGATCCAGTATCAAAAATCTATATGCAGAACAAATTGCTTGTTGGTCCAGAGACACACAGAAGTCATCAAATAAAAAATAGCATGTCACAGGCTCATGATATCTGGTAGGCATTCTAAAAAATCCAGATCTGACAGTCATGCAAAGAGCTAAAGTCTCAAATAACAAAATCAGAGATTGCTAAAGTAGATCAGTATTTTGATCCTCAAGTAATACATATATCAGTTTCCAGTGTCAAGGCAGAAGTTCTAACAAATCAATAGTAGTAGAAACCAGGAATTTTTTTTCCAAAATAATTCTGTTAAAACAGCAAAAAACTAATAAGATTCAAAACAACAGAAAAAAAAAACAGAGGTTTGCAATACCTGTCCACCTTGCTCAGCATAGAAACTCGTAGACTCCAAAATAACACCAACTAAACTGCCAGCAGCAACACTATCCATGAACTCTGAACCAGTGTAAATTGCTTTAATCACGCTTTCATGGTCCTGAATTGGTAACATAAAGCCCAAAGCATTAATCAACAGGAATATGATTCAGCCTCCTTCAACACTTTCATAAGATTTTCAATACCATTTCTTGACCTCTGAACAACAATAGATGTTTATTTTTCGAAATATAGGAAATGGCACTGATAGCAATCTTCAATACTGAAAAGTGAAGTCCAGTCACTTATGTGGACCAACCTGAAACCATATATATTTGAAGCTGTCGTCTGTTGCAGCAACTCCACACTTGTGCAATGAAGCAGTTGCATCAGCATTCAAAACAATGGCACCACCTTCTTCCTGAGAAAGAGTTTAAAAACAAGATTTAACATGATTTCATCCACTCAAAATAGCATAATGTTGCTTAGTAAAAAATCTTTTTCTGTAATGAGGATGTACAGAAGAGGGAAAAACATATCAAAAATCCAGTACCTTATTTTGGGCATTCCTTGATCTTTCTCGAGCCTCATCCATAGCCACATTGAAACCCTCAACATCAACTTCTAATCCATTTTCCTCTGCCATCAACTGTACAGAAATATTATAAGCATACAGGAATATTATAAGCATACAGCAACTGTACAGAAATATTATAATCCATTTTATCCATTTGCATGATAAATATATGCAACAGAACAGAATGTAATTCCAAGTACCTGAGTCAAATCCAAAGGGAACCCGAAGGTGTCCCACAAGACGAAAGCTTCCTACAGTCAAAATAGAAACAAAGTGAGTTGTCAAAATCCTCAAACATGAGCATTCCCCCAAACCTCAGATGTCAAAATACAGTTTACTAACCTGGCCGCTAAATTTTTTGCCTTGAACATCTTGAGCAGCCTTTTTGAATTTTTCTATTCCCTGTCAACACTCATCCCAATGAACTTCATGTCACTTTACATACAAAGACAATGAGAAAAAAAAATTAATTTCTTTTCTTTTTATCTTTTGTTATGTTGCTTGTGTCATCCAATCAATTTTACTTCACACTTAATAGAAAATAGTCTCTCCTTAAGGTCTTAGGTGTTTACCTAACAACAACTACTGTTCTGAAATCAGCTATTGTGCGTAACTAGGAAACAGAGTACAAATTCGACGCTGTGATACTAGTATCCCAAGAAAAAGAAAGAGAACATATAGAACTAAAATTCAGATATGTACCTTAAGTAGAGTCTTGCCAAATGCTTCCTCCTCCTCTTTGATTATGTCTCTAATGCGTTCTTTATTTCCTTTTAGTTCCGGGAATACATCACCCATCAGTGTTACCAACACAGGTACAAGCCTGGAATTAAGATGTCCCCACATATCATAGACACTGGTTAAAACTCCAAACCAGCAAGAATCTGAACAGATTAGAAGAGCCAAATAGCATTTAGTTTTACACTTCAATATACCTATATCAATCTTACCCATTGAAAAATCCTTCTTGTGCTTTTAGGACTTCTCTTCCATATCGAACAGCTCGACGAAGGATACGTCTCAGAACATATTCACGTCCGTCATTGCCTAACAGAAATACAATTTGGGATGTTACGACTCCGTGAAGAAAATCAAACATCTCTCGTTATTACCTGCCCTCAACTTCAGCATATAATAAGGTAGCCAAAGTGACCATGTACCTGGACGGGACCCATCAGCAATGGCAAATGAAAGAGTTCTTATATGATCTGCAACAACCCTGTATGCCATGTCAACTTTGTCTACATCATCCTCTCCAACAATCCCAGAATATGGGCGAGCCCCCGTAGTCTACAAAACATTGCAATAGCAATCTCAATGATGGATTATGGAACACAACAAAGAGATTGGATGTAGATTGAATTGAAGACATAGGCCAAAAATATTGCTTTCCACTACATAATTGCCATTTTACCTGCTGAATAGCATCAAATATAGGCATGAACACATCAGTGTCATAATTGCTCATCTTGTTCTGAAGTACAGATGTCAATCTTTCAAATCCCATCCCAGTGTCAACATGCTTAGCAGGCAATGGTTTGAGAGAGCCATCACTTTCCCTATTGAACTGTATGAAAGCAATCATTACAAAAAGAAAACTAATTATTATCCAATAACCGCAGAAATCATAAAAGAGTGAATAAAATAAAACAAACCAATACCTAAATATTTTTAGTAGGGAAAATAATTAATCCCAATCGAATGCCAATTCAAGACACATCATGTATAGCAGATTCTACCAAACACTATGGAACATACCTGAATGAAGACAAGGTTCCAGATCTCAAGGCAGGTAGGATCATCATTGTTGACTAATGATGCAGCATCCCGATTACCAACTCTATCATAATGGATCTCAGTGCAAGGGCCACAAGGACCAGTATCGCCCATCTCCCAAAAGTTATCCTAGTTAAGGGGAAATGAAACAACATAAAAACACCAATGAAACCAATCAGATGGCCATTTCAACCCTAAACAAAATCGGTAATCATCATAAAATGAACAACCAGAAAAGTAAACCGAAGAATCTTACCTTACAGCCAAAAGGCAGCACACGTCCAGGTGGTAGAAACTTAAGCCATAAATCTCTAGCTTCATTATCAGGAGCAAGACCCAGCTTCTCATCACCACCGAAATAAGTGGCATAAAATCGATCCTCTGGCAGCTTATAAACCTGCACATCAATCAAAGCAAACCATCAGCGTCGCCACAGTCACAAATAACCACAAAGCTCTAAACTCGGTCACATCTACTTGCCTGAGTGAGAAGCACCCAAGCCCATTCAATGGCCTCACTCTTGAAATAGTCCCCGAAAGACCAATTCCCAAGCATCTCGAAAAAAGTGTGATGGTAGGTGTCTTTCCCCACATCTTCGAGATCATTATGCTTCCCACCTGCCCTAATACATTTCTGTGTGTTGCATGCTCTAGTCAGCTTGCTTAAATCGGTGTTCGGGTCCGCCGTTCCCAGAAAAATGGGCTTAAACTGGTTCATTCCTGTTCATCACAGTCAATAATAACTTCAAATCTCCGCTAAAGAAATGCAACTCTCAATTCTATTTATCCCAAACAAACAATGACATAAACCCTAAATTCTACGACAGATACATTTCGAAACGGAATCAACAGTAATCGAAGAAATCACGAACCAGCGTTTGCAAAGAGAAGAGTTGGATCGTTGTGAGGGACGACGGGGCTGGACTTATGGTTCTTGTGTTCCTTCTCCGTGAAGTAGTTGAGGAAGGTGTCACGCACGCCCTTCGCCGGCCACTCGACTCCGACGGCCTGAGATTCGAGGCCTGGCATCTTGGGATGAAACGACGTCGTTGCGATGGCGGAGAGGGAGCGACTGCGAGTGAGGTGTGACGGCGGCAGAGGCAAAGGGTTACGTCTGAGGAGAAGGAGAGAGTTGAACGCGATCACTCCTTGCTTAAGGAATCCACACATTCATATTCTCTTTCTCGATATCAGTATTGGGTTGAACCAGTTATACGCGACCTTTTTGTTTGTTGCTATATATTCGCAGTTTTACCACCAAACGGGCTTGGAAAGATTCTTCTGGGCCGACTTTTACTCGCTAGATTTGGGTGGACATATGGGCGCCATGGTATGGTCCGCATATAGGCGTCTGGTATGGTCCGCGGTCCATATCAGGCACGGTTAAAATGTTACGTGCTGTTAACTGAGTGTTAGCACGCTGTGTTAGAGAGTTAGTGAATAGCAATGATCTATCATCTATCTCCATCCGAGAGAGACTAATTTTGTATCTTCCTCGAGATTTTCAAGATGCAGGTTTCAATTCGTTCTCAAATTTGCTTCCTCTAATCTTTTATCTCTATCTAAAACCTATATTCCGTTGTGTGCTCGTTATCAGCGCGTCATACGTTTTTTAATTTGACTTAATTGTGTAGAGAGTAATTCAGTCGCATAGAAATTTAACTTTTTCATTTTGGTTCCAATTCAATTACGTCAGTTTTTGTTAAAGTAATGAGCAATCACATGTTATCGGCGTTTGAGCTTGTTACTAAGGTGAAGGCTGATTAGCCAGCGGAGGACACGACAACGTAGAGCGATGCCGGACTTTCTAGCTCAAAGATGGCAGCAGCAAAAGGCGAGGAGGAATAGGAAGAGCCATTGATTCAAACGACGGAGTACAAAACAACAATATGTCAATGCTTTGTTTAGTTATGGTAGCAGATGCTAACCAACATGCAACACAACTCTTCACAAATATGAGGAACTAACCCAAGCGTGAGCTACACGCGTCTAACATAACCGCGGTCCATATGGATCACATACCATGCCAAAATTTTCGATCACAAATAGGCCCTCACTTTCTTTACGCCACCCTATTTTTGATGCAGGAAACGATACAAAAAAAAAGGCCAGAAATTGAAACCCTATACGGCAATCAACTTGAAACATATCAAAAGGTAAGGCAATTAAAGCTTATGATGTAGAGAATATTGTTAATTGTGATAACCCATATTCGCCAGAGCATTGGTTAGGAATTAACCTCTCTCCAAATAAGAGTGAATTGGATGGAGCTGAATTGACTTGCTAGAGTTCTAATATCTTGGACAAGGATATAGAATCACCAAGGAACATTGATCTTGTTATTAAAGCAATCGATAAGAAGCTTTAAATCACCTCTACCTTGATATGTGAGATGTCATAAAATGAAGATGCTCAAAGAGCAAATGATCAACACAAAAAAACATTGAAGATGCCTAGATTATTATTACTTACTCTAGTCAAACAGATCATATGAACTAAGGTCTCACCCATAAATGTAGTCTTGCCCATAGTTAACGAGTTAGTAACCCATACACATATAAAGTCCAAACTAAGGTCCAAAAGGATGTATCAACCAATCTAGACAAATCATCCACTGTAAGCATACAAACATGAGACCTCGCAGACATACTTACCCCAACCTAGCGAGAGTTATGACCCGAAGGCCAGACACACGTGTTATATACTAGTCCGCTCGACCAAACTTTACCACACCAAGTAGTTATCTGTAGTTTTACTACAAAAAAAAAAACGTACTTACCACATGGGCTTCTTACTTTGCATGAATGTCATTTGGGCCCTTAACTGCCAACACGGCTCACTTGTCCATTGAATCGAACTATCGATACCGCCAAACCCAAGACCCGACCCGCAAGTCCAACTTCATCCGGCTATCAAAAACCCTAGTGGAATCGGCGAAGACTGAAGAGAGTGTCCGTCGCACAGTGCTCGGAAGAAAGCGATGCCGACGAGAACACTGATGCTCCTGGCTTGTCTGGTGTCGCTGGCGGCACCAATCGCAGCCGTGGATTCAAAACCAGACACCTCCGGCGAATGGCACGTCCTCACGAAGCACAACTTCTCCTCTCAGATCCGTCTCCATCCTCACATCCTCCTCCTCGTCACTCTTCCATGTAAAACCCTCTCTAACAATTCCTAATTTGATTTTATCAAAGAATTGAAATCAGAAAGTTTCAAATGCTGAAACAGGGTCCGGCGAGTGTCGATCACTCATGAGACACGTGGCGAAGCTCGTCACCGATAGGCCTGGAGACTTCAGCTCGCTGAAGCTGATGGTGTTGCATAGAAACACAGAGAAGATGGTGGCCACTGCGATCGGTGCTGCTTTGGAATGGGAGGAAATTACAGTTTTGTACTATCGGAATTCTGTTTCGTACAAATACGGAGGGAGGCTTCGAGCAAACAACATTTTGGCTTCAATTCGTCCTTATTTGTCAGTTTTAGATGAGGAGCTTCCATTCAAATCGCTCAAGAGTCCGGAAGAGTTGAAGGCTTTCGTCGATTCGACTGACAAAGCTTTGGTTCTGTTTGAGTTTTGTGGCTGGACTCCGAAATTGATGGCCAGGAGGAAGATAAATGGGACTGATCATAGCGGTTTTGGTATGCATTGTTCATTCTTCATTGTTTTGATGCAGTTAATTTCGAGAGTTTTAGCATTGTGGTATTTGGATGGCTCATATTTTTGACTTGAAATACAGCTGAGGTTCATTTTAAGTACAGCTGAAGTTAATGAAATTCTGTTGTTACTTTAATGCTGAGAATAACTTAATGTTTGCAGGGGAGTTTTTTGGTTTGAAGTTGAATGCAGAGACAAATAGAACCGACTGGCGGAAGAATAACCAGAAGGTCGCTGGTAGTTTCTAGCTGCCATTGTTATGATATTAATTTTGAGTAAGAATAGAAGGAAAAGTTAATGATAAATTTCATTTTTAAAAAAAACAAAAACAGGGTACGGAAACTGCAAAAATGAAGTGTGATGTTGATCATGCGGTTGGTGCAGTTCCCTGGATCGGAGATTTCAGCTCAGTAAATGATAGTGCTGCTTCGGAGGAGACTGAGAAAACTAGTCGTGATGGTGCATCGTTCTGCATGCTTGAAGAATATCAGTTGTTTGACTCTTTCTTCTCAAAGTTCATGACTTTTGCGAGAGACTTCTTCCTGCCTTCTGAAAGGCATAAATTTGGTGTGGTCTCAGAAAGATCAATGCTCTCAGCTCTTGGTATTGGAGATTCCAGTTCGTGGTTGGCAGTGTTATACTTTGCTGGATGCCCCAGTTGTTCGAAGATTATCAATAAAGAGGGTGAACTTAATATTGCTTTGAAGATGGATAATTCAGTTGTTAAGGAGGTGAGTTCATGTGCTCAAAATCCTGTGGGAAAATCTCCTTTTTTACATTTCTTAATGCGCCTTCTTATTTGTCTTGAGTCTCTCCACCACTCTTATAGTTTGGGGGTTATACATCATAATATGTTGATATCAAAGCTATATGTCTGTAGACATTATAATTATTATTTTTAGGACAGAACTGTAGCATTTGATTTGCATCCATGTTATGTGTGGTTATGGTATTTGGTGTAGCAAACACTCACTTCTTTTTGAATTTCCAGAAGTGGTATAAATAATGCATAAGTTTTTTTTTATTACTGCATGTCAATAGATTAAGAGTGATTACATCCTCTGTAGCTCCTTGGTATCTTCCCCTCTATGATTCTTTCTTTTTCTGTGTATTAAACTATCAATTATTTATTGCTTACATTTTTTTATTAATTGGCCATTATAAATTGATTCATAGTATTGTGTAGCTGGAGGGTGATAGCTATGCGTTGGAGCCAGCTTTGCCTGCAAACCAGCCATCAGTTCTCTTATTTGTGGATAGATCATCTGACTTGTTAGAGACTAGAATAAACGGGAAGGAAGCGCTTGATGCTTTTCGAGAGTTGGCACTACACTATCACAAGTCTCACCAGATTGGCAGTCAAAGTTGGGACAAGCATGAGAAATTCTCTGTCTATCCTAAAGTAAAACTATCTCAGAGTGCTCAGACTAGCAAACTAAAGGACAAAAGGTCTACTTTCACGATTTTAAGTGAGGGCAAACAAGTCACTGTGGAGAAGATGGCTTTGGATCTAAAGGGTAATTCCTTGCAGGATATCTTGGATATTGTACTTAAGCAAAATAAAAAAGCTAAGTTAAGCTCACTGGTGAAGGAGTTGGGTTTCCAACTTATGTCAGATGATATGGACATCAAACCAGCAAATACGTTGCCAGAACAGATGGAAACTGAATCTGTTCTAGTTACAGAAGAGCCATCTAAGGAGGGCCTTGCTACACGTAGTACCGACTCAGACAGAGATCAACTGCTGGATGCAACGAGTGTATCGACTGAACAGCATCCTGAAACTTCTAATGAAAAGCATCCTGAAATGTCATCTCAGAACAATGAAGAAAATACAGTTTATGTTGATACAAGCAATCAAATGTCATCCATAAATAGTGAAGAACATCTTGCAGATCATAAACATGAAGATTTAGATGAAGAAGATTCACAGGGCGTAAAGTCTGCAGAGCAGGAGCTTCAATTTCAAGGCTTTAAGGGATCATTTTTCTTTTCTGATGGTAATTATCGGTTACTTCAAGCACTGACTGGTAGGCCAGAAGTTCCATCACTGGTAATAGTTGATCCCAATATGCAACAACATTATGTCTTCTCGGAGGGGACTAATGTCAATTACTCATCACTGGTTGATTTTATTTCTTCCTTTCTTAATGGAAGTCTTCTTCCATATCAACAGTCTGAAACTGTACTTAAAAGCTCTAGGAAAGCCACTCAACCACCGTTTGTTAATCTGGACTTCCATCAGGTGGATTCTATCCCTCGAGTGACAACTCACAGTTTCTCTGAGCTGGTTGTAGGGCTCAATCAATCTGACAGTGATGCTTGGAATAAGGATGTCTTGGTTCTTTTTAGCAATAGATGGTGTGGATTTTGCCAGCAAATGGAATTGGTTTTTCAAGAAGTATACCGAGCTATGAAGGGTTATGCCAAGATGCTGAAAAGTGAATCAAAGGATGAGAAATCAATGTTTAAAAATGGTAAGTAGTTTTATTCACTGATAGGTGTTCAAAAGCTGTCCACAGTAGATTTCTTTATTATCTTGGAGTATTTAGTAAAAGATACCAATATTTCTTTGAATATTTTTCAGAGATTGTTTAATGTACATGTAAATGTTTTCTACATCGAATCATTCTATGTCCAAAGACACAAGACACTTATTTCCCTGTTTAGTTAGTTTGGTCTTTGAGTATATTGGCATTGAAGATTAGAGGCCATGAAATATGGAAGAGAATAACCTTTTCTGCTCTCTGCTGCACTAATTTTCTAACCTAGCTTGATTTTTTTTGTGTGGCGGGGGGGGGGGGGGGGGGGGGGGGGGGGGTTACTGTTCTTTTGATTTCTTCCATAGCTACCTGTATCTATTTGGAAATTTCAGACATTCAATATTTTGATGGGACTTAATGTAATAACTAGTTGTGAGATTAGTTGCACTGCTTTAATTCTATGACCTCTAAATCAAGCAGTCAACACATATAACAGTAAAAGTTACATTTTAATTTTCATGTAACTACTTGTTATTAATTCCTTCACATTTTCATGTTTGATATCACAGGCAATTTGAAGAATGAAATGCTTAAGCTGCCATTAATGTACTTGCTGGATTGCACATCAAATGATTGCAGTTTGATACTGAAATCAATGAATCAGGTGTGTCTTGTGGATTGCAAAGTGTTTCTCCCTTATAATATTGCAGTCTTGCTCACTTTTAGATTTAACTGTACTTGAGATTAATATTCAAAATTGTTATTAAGTTGAATGAAATCTTATCTTATCTGCTCTCATTTCGTCGATGTTTGAATTAACAGATGGAGGTTTATCCTACTCTGGTGCTCTTTCCAGCAGAAAAGAAGCATGCTTTTCCTTATGAAGGAGATATGGCAGTCACTGAGGTTTTCAAGTTCATGGCTGATCATGGAAGTAACAACCATCATCTTGTCAGTGAAAAAGGTAATTCTATTTCAGGTGCTTTGATTTTACCATTAATACGTGTGGTTCATTAGATAGAATCATAGAAGGCACTTTCTATAACTTTTGAACTGCTCCGTTCTCCTTTAAACATGCTTGGTTTTCAGTGGCAATGCTACCACGCAATATTCTTCTTTTATATCAACCTTTTTTTGGGTGATAATAGTTAGTTTCCTTGTTTGACTAGCCTGCTTGTTTGCTTTTTGTAGGGATCTTGTGGACTGTAGCTGAAAATAGACGAAGAAATCAAGATTTCTTTTCGGTTCAGTCATACGACATTCATGAGCAGTCTAGGGACTCACTTCATGAAGTCCTAACAAATGTGCATAAACCAGTTATTGGAGACAAGCAGGTCAAGTCTCACATAAGCCAAACCTTGCATGAAGCACCCCCAAATGTGGTGGTCGGTTCCATCCTAGTTGCTACTGATAAACTTCTTGGCGTACGTCCCTTTGATAAATCAGAGATTCTCATTGTGAAGGCAGATCAAGTTGATGGATTTCAAGGTTTGATTATCAACAAGCATATCAGATGGGATGCTCTTCCTGAATTGGGAGAAGAAGTTAAGATGTTAGTAGAAGCCCCTTTGTCCTTTGGAGGACCGCTTATAAAGGGTGGAATGCCTCTCGTCGCGTTAACTCAAAAATTTGTCAAGGATGAATATCCGGAAATCTTACCAGGCATTGCCTTTCTTGATCCATCAGCAACAATTCAAAAAATCAAAGAGCTCAAGTTAGGAAATCAACTAGTCGCTAACTACTGGTTTTTCTTTGGGTATTCGAGTTGGGGTTTGGACCAGCTCTTTGATGAGATTGATAAAGGAGATTGGAATTTAAGTGATGATGGTATGCGACGTTTAAATTGGCCATCCAGTTAGGTATTTCTTTCTTATATAACATGATAGAGCTTTTGAAGCATTGCATGAAGGAACTCCGGGGAGAAACTAAGCAAATACAAAGGAGAATACAGGGAATATAGGTCAGCACACAAAACCATTTGATCTGCTTGTAACCTTTTTGTAGTCGATCTGTTTTGTGCAAGACTGTAAATATTAGCTCTTTTAGTTCACACCTTACTATCCAGTTTCAGGTTTCACTGACTTGGGATGTAACCCGTCATGAGTATTTCTCAATTTGTTCTGCTTTTTGTTGTTGAAGTTCTGGCCTTGTGGATAGTGGATACGACCTATTCAGTGAACTGGTCAACACAAACGTTATCATATTTCAATGGTTGAGATTACAGGTTTAGTTGTTTTCTCCGACATGTTTGTTGTTAGTGTCAATAAAAATGGCTATGAAAGTGATAAATGATACAATAATTCGGTGGCGGACTATTGATAGTCAACCAAGCAGAGCAAAATAGGCATTATCAGTGAATTGGATGTCTGCAAATATTAGCAAAATATGATTGCAGCAGAAAGAGAGTTGGAACTAAATATGAGCAACAAGGCAACCACAGTGCTGGAAGCACATCCGATGAACGGTGGAGATGGCACATACAGCTACTACAAAAATTCCTATTACCAAGTAAGCTCTTTCAGTGATGCTTACCTGCGTCTGTTTACGTCACGAGTACTAGTTTTAATGCATCAAAGCATATGTGCATACTCTGATGATGATGATGATGAAACTTGAACTACTGTGCAGAGAGAAGCTGCAAATGTTGCGCAAACTCTTATTGGTGATGTGATAGCCATGAAGCTTGACATAAACGAGTTTGCTTCTTCTTCTACCAATGCATTTTGTATAGCAGATCTGGGGTGTTCAGTTGGACCAAACACCTTTGTTTCTGTGGAGAACATACTGGAAGCAATTAAGCATAAGTACCGGTCCGAATGCATGTCTTCCCAGATGCATGAATTCCAAGTCTTCTTTAATGATCATGCAGGCAATGATTTCAATACCCTATTTGCAAAATTCCCTCCGACAAGGAACTACTTTGCGGCTGGTGTGCCGGGGTCTTTCCATGGCCGATTATTCCCCAAGTCCTCTCTCCATGTTGTGCATTCTTCATATGCAACCCACTGGCTCTCAAAGGTACCCGAAGAACTGACAGACACGAACTCTCCGGCATGGAACAAAGGGAAGATTCACTACACAACTGCCCCTGAAGAAGTTGTTAATGCTTATGCAGCTCAATTTGCCAAGGACATGGCAGCATTCTTGGAAGCTCGCGCTCAAGAGCTTGTGGTTGGTGGAATGATGATACTAATCATGCAAGCTGTCCCAACTGGGGTCCCTCATTACCGTGTTCCAAATGGAGTGATGTTCGATTTTCTGGGGTCTATTCTCATCGATATGGCAAAGGAAGTAAGCAATAACCAAGATGTATTCTTAATTAACTTTTGATGTGAATTTGATATGAAAATTCAATTCCACTTCCTCTATGTTCACCATATATGATGAAATGATGAATCATGTTTCTCATTTAGGGAGTAATATCTGAAGCTGAGGTGGACTCATTCAACTTGCCAGTGTACACCACCTCTCCCAAGGAGATGGGAGAGCTGGTAGAGAGAAATGGACGCTTCAGCATCGAGCGAATGGAGTCAACAAGCCCCTGGCTTCAAATCAAGCACTCCAACTCTGACTACGGAAAGACACTGTCGATGGCGCTAAGAGCTGGCATGGAGGGAGTTCTCAGAAGCCATTTCGGAAGTGAGATTACCAATCAGCTATTTAATAGGCTCTGTGACCAAAGTGGACAACTTACCCGCCAACTACAGGAGTCTTGCTGCAGAGAAGGAACTCAGTTGTTTGTTGCTCTGAAGCGCATATGAAGCAAACTTGCACATTGTAATATGACACTGCTTTTGCATAACGAAACAGAGCTGCTTTTAGTTGAATAAAATGTATGAATATTTTGTTAGAAAATTAACCAATAACTCATAAGAGCATCTCCAACGGAAAATTGCTCTGAGGTTGCAGTTGTGGTTAAGAATGGAGCTCGATTTGGAAATCTCCATACGAAGTTTTTATTGCTTATACAGCGCCATAGAGCTTGTGCCAGTCCCAACTGGAGTGATGTTTAATCACTTGATGTTTTTTTTTTCTTTCTTTCTTATGAAGTTAAAAATAAGGAAGCTTTGGTAACCATCTATAAATGTATAACTGCATATTGGTTGGATTCTAAAGAAAACTTGATATATATAGATCTGCAGGCAAGACTAAGAAAGTGCTTATAATTTGTTGTTGCAGTCGCAACAAGCAATGGAAGACATACATGTAACAAGACAGCGCTTACAAATTTTTCCAGTAGGAGTTGAAATTGCAAATTGCAAATTACATTACTGGATACATTACATTAAAGAAAATTAGGCTACAAATTTTTCAGTAGGAGTTGAAATTGCCAATTGCAAACCTAGTGATGTGTATGTCCTATTAACATAGATCTCATTGATGCAAAGATGCAGCGTTTGGTGACTGACGACGTCGTTTTGGTTAAGTAGTTCCCTTGACATTTCCATAAAACAAAAAGGCTAATGCGGCCCAACTACACAGCTAATAACTGGGCCTCACGCATGGGTTTTACACCCCCTATTCTCCATCGGTCTCGTTTTTGTTCTTGGTTACAACTTGTCAGCCATGTAGTGTTTTTTTGATGGAAGGATTGGTGTTGTTTTGTGGGATCTCCTCTCTTTGGAGGCTGGGTGTTTCATGGTCTGTGGTTTGGGATTTGGCTAGCAACGGAACATCAACTTGCTCATCCATGTCGTTCTACCTCCGACGGTTGATCGGTGGCTTTATGGTTCGGCGGCGGCGGAAGAGGCAGCAACTAGGGTTTTCTTGGGTGGCTGCTGGTTTAGCTTTGATGTGTTTTTTGTGTAATTTTATTTTTATCTTTAAGGTCATCCTTATTTACCTTTTCTATGTGAATTTGGCTAATTGGTAACTTTCCTGATGTTTATCTGTATTTGGGCCTTGTTGGGCTCTTCCATTGGGCTTCCCCCTTTGGTAATCGTTAATGAAGTTTTCATTAATTCCAAAAAAAATAAAATAACTGGGCCTCATCAGGTCGCGTGGTTGGGTTTGGACCCGGTCAAAGTCCACGCAGAAAGTTCCATTGTCCCATTTGTATCGACGCTTCTCAGCATCTTAATCCTTCTTGGAAACTCTCTACCATGGAGAACCTTCTTCTACAGAATTGGGATGAGTTCTTATTTGGATGACGTCAATCTCTCGTCCTGCTCCAGAGGCTTTAGCAATCATGGCTGACTTGCCCGAGGTCTTTCTCTGTTTCTTTGATTGGTTTTTTTTTATTATTATGGTCTTTACATTCTTGGGTTTCATATCAAAGTTTTGATCTTTTTGTTTTCTGTCTTCTAATGCTGTCTATTCATGTATAAAGATTGCTGCTTTGCTGTTTTGAATTTGATGTTGAACAAACCCAAATGGGCTTGCATGGTTTTCTCAATCAGTGTTGCATTATTGTGTAGTTGCTAACCCAGATGTTAATTGCTTGGGTTGTATCAATTATTCGTCTTTGAGCTTTGTTAAAGATTTTAGACCTACAATTGATTACATGGGCTGTGTTCAATTGCATTCTTCTGCTTTGTTGAACCTTTTTGTTGTTACTGTTTTGGAGAATCTAGGATTGAATTCACCTGTTTCGATGCATGTCTCGGCTAAGATGGTCATAACAAAGACTTCGTGTTTAGAACAATTGATTTTGAGGAACTCCCTCATAGCTTAACAGAAATATGGCTTGGTAATTTCGAGAATTATTTGTGTAAGATAATGTGGATGTATAAAGTAAGTCTGTTATTCATGTAAGCTGTTGTCTTTGATAATGTGCAAGTATATGTAGTTTACTTGGTCACTGACTTGAGGATTACGTGTTTAGGAGCATATTACATCCATCAAGGAAGAATATGATGTTCAGTGTTGGGGTTGTGGATTACACCTTCTTCTTCCATCAAATTCTCCACTTTTCAAATGTGGTTGGTGTGGAGCGTTAACAAATCAAAATGCAAGAAAACGTGATACCAAGTACATTTGGCTGAGACGCTTGCGAGATCGAATCTTTGTCTTTATCCTCCTCATATTTATGCTCTTTGTGATATGTATGTACTCGTAACTCTTATAATTTTATCATGCAATAATCATGTCGAGTTATAGTTGATTACAAATTTGATATAATAAATAATCTGAAGTTTTATCATGCACTTTCTTCATCATGAACTTGTCTCGCACTACACTTTTCTACATTTCCTATTTCGTTCTCTTTTTATTTTATCTTGATCCATTTCCTGAATGGCAGGTGGTGGAGTGTGGGCCGTGCACCCTGTTCTTTTTGCTACCAGCTATTTCACTGGAATTTTCCACTCCATCATAACCTTCATATTGTCTGTAGCTACTGTTTACACATTCAGTTCTGCTGCATTCAAGTGTGCTGGAACACCTCCATTCATAGTCTGGGGCAGCTATCCAGCTGTGAGGAAAGGTGGCCTTGAGAATTATACCTTCTGTAACCTCTGCTCAAAGCCCAAGTCCCCAAGAACTCATCACTGCCGGACCTGCGGAAAGTGTATATTGGACATGGATCACCACTGCCCATTTGTGAGTCAGTCTATCTGTAACTGAGATTTGTTTTACAGAATATCTTGTCATCCATTAGTAATGAATTATCTTATCAAGTAATTATTTTATAAAATTACTAGCTTGGCAAGTGAGTGGAACTAGCAACTTCAATATTAGGTTAGTTAATGCAGGTTTTGGTTTTAATCTTAACGATCACTCATAAGAAAACCTTCTATGAAAAGCTCAATGGGGAAAGAAAATTAATCAAATTGTAATTTTTGTAATTCTTCTATTATAAAATCTTAGAAAAGGACTAGACTGAATTATATGCATAAATACAATTGCAGGTAGCTGGATATAAAAGATTTCACAATTTCTAAGCGGCTCCATACTGGCAACTCTGCATTTGAAAGTAGTAGCTTTGCTATATTACAAACCCTGATCATTTCTTAGATTTACGTTTGTTCCATTATCATGAATTGCATACTAACAGCAGGAATTGTCTTTGCTTAATTGGATGCAGATTGGGAATTGTGTTGGTGCTGATAATCACCCCCACTTCATTGCCTTACTTATTTCAGTTATTATTGGTACAACATATGTGTCTGTCATGGCTGTATATGTATGTTTCCAAATATGGCCATCTGTAACATTCGAAAGCATCAGCAGCTTTAATGTGTACAGCACTGAGTTCGCTATGAGATATGCCAGGGTGCTTCTTATGGGTTTGCTAAGATCTGTAGTGTTTTTGGAGCCTAGAGGGCTTGTTCTAGTATATATCTTAATTTCAAGTGTTTCATTGGGGATAGGGTTGTTCATACTTCTGTGGCAGCAGCTCTGTTATATATATGAGGGGAAAACCTACTTGAGTGATTTAAGCTCACAAGGTAGCGATGACGTTGGAGAGAAGGATTGCCAAAATATATTGCGTTTCTTTGGATGGCCATATTCTTTCTCAAGATACATGCCTCTCTGGTCTATTTCAAGATTTCTGCCAAGTTTCCATAAGAAGAGACATGCAAAGTAAATATTGTAGTATGATCTAATGAAATCCACTTCTTTCCCTTTTCTGGGATGGTGGAGGAGGCAGAGAGTTGAAGGGGATGGGGCAAGGCGGCACTATGCGCCATTCATATGAACGCAACCATTCACGTGCTGCTCACATGGTGGGGTGATTGTACAAGGGAAAGCATATACACCCACCCCTCAGAATCTTTGTTAGGATGATAATTGAAGCAATTTGTACTTTTGTCAAGTACTGTATAATCTGTATCATACATTTTTTGGGAAATTTGGACAAGAGTTGTTTTCTCTAATGGTTTGATTCAGCACTTGCTTTAGTTGATTGCTGACAGAAAATTTTGAACTGTTGTTTCTTACTGAATGTGAAATTATAATGCTGTAGTTCAGATTTGGCTATCCTGAAAATTGGTGTCACACATCCATTTTGTTAAAGAAATAAATAGATTTTCCCTTACACTGTAATTTACTGAGTGAGCAAAACCTAGTGTACCAGTAGCCGGTCACATATTTTTAAGTCGTCTTCCACACCTCTAGTTGATAAAAGGGATAACGTGCCACTTCCCTCTCCCTGGTTCTCTCCCTGAGTGGAACAATGGCTACCTGTTCTTATCTTCTCAATCATGCTCACATTAAAGGTACCAATTTGTTACTATGCACGC
Source organism: Fragaria x ananassa (assembly GCA_034370585.1). Taxonomy (NCBI): domain Eukaryota; kingdom Viridiplantae; phylum Streptophyta; class Magnoliopsida; order Rosales; family Rosaceae; genus Fragaria; species Fragaria x ananassa. The sequence continues at coordinate 28,618,867 of CP139761.1, read as the reverse complement.
ATCCACGAGTCTCTTTCTTGTTTCTCTGTCCTTGGTTTACATTACCTCATTGTATCTGGCTCTTGCTTTCAATTTGTTGCAGGATGGCCTTCTAGAATAAGGATATCCAAGCATGGAAATCCCACAATCACTGTAAGTACCCATCTCTGTTTTCATTTCCAAATTGTGCTTGGTCCTGGTTTGTACACTTAATACCAGTTTCATGACAATCATGTTCATGCGAGTCTTCAGAATGGTCATTTTTACACCAATAACTTTCCTTTTGGAAACAACTAGGATAAGGTTTGTAGTTGGAGAGATAGAAGTAACTACTAAGTAACTATTAACTTCGCAGGAGAGCTTTAGGTGTCCCAGAAGGCAAAGACTTGTAATTGCACAATGTTCTACCTCATATCTGACTGAAGTTGGAGCCTCTCCTAGCATTTCCGGGAAGCCATTTGATCCCCATTTTTCGGTTTCCGAGATCCTCAGGGTGATCGACATGCCAGAAACATCACATACCGCGGTCTCGAGTTTCATGCACAAGTTGGTGGTGGCAGATTTGGACCCTGCAACAGCAAAGCTCGCCATTGCGTTTCTAGGACCCTTTCTGACTCTGTTTTCATTTCTCTTCATTGTAAGAATTGTGATGTCTTGGTACCCGAAAATTCCTGTGGGGAAGTTCCCATATGTCTTGGCTTATGCTCCCACAGAGCCAATTCTCATCCCAACCAGAAAGGTGATCCCTCCTTTAGGGGGTGTGGATGTAACCCCTGTGGTCTGGTTTGGATTGATTAGTTTCCTAAATGAGATATTAATAGGTCCACAAGGGCTCCTTGTGCTTCTATCTCAACAAGTTAACTGATAAAGGATTGTAGTCAAGAATGTGTTTAGTTTCTTTTCTGTAGTATATCTGAGAGAGAATTTTTTGGGTTGTGAAATGAACATCATCATGGCATTGCTGTTTCCATTTTGTATAATGATGATTTCTTTTTTTTCTTTTTTTTGACAAGCTGAATAATTCAATAAGGAGGCAAAAAGCCCAAAAGACAAAGCACAACTCAAAACAAGCAAATGATCTCCAACACAAACCAAACAGTGGCAGTGAGAGGAGATAACAAAGCTAAAAAAAGAAGGAAACACAGTGCTTTCTCTAGTTTACATCATCATGAGGGCATGGAAGCCGGTCATTTCTCAACACCATAGTGAGAGACGGTGGGGGAGTCTCCGACCAGATGCACAGGCCCAACGCCTGTTTTCCAAGCTGTGCTGCTGTGTGGGCAGCAGAATTAGCTTCTCGCGGTATCCACCTCCAGTGAACCCGATCAAAAAACCTGCTCTTCCATTTGATTTCTTCTACAGTCAGGTTAGTTCTCCAATTATTGCATGTGGCCATAGAATTTAAATATGAGATGACTGATTGTGAATCAGATTGAACTTGGACTGCTTTCAGGTTCATATCAACGGCGAGATTGACGCCGGCAAGAATGGCTAGCACTTCCACAACCTCTACAGAGGTAGCGCGGACCGGGGTAGCAAGACCACCCATAAACAACCCCAGGTGGTTTCTAATCACCACACCTTTGCCCCCCAATCCAGAAATATCCCAACTTCCATCACAATTGATAGCAATCATGTCCATTGGAGGAGGAATCCAGTTCAAAACTTGTTCAAACATAGGAGATTCAGCAGTAGGATTTGTCGATGCCATGAACTCGGAAGCCGCCTCCCAACCAAGCTGAATAACAATGGTCTGAGAAATAGGGATGTGTTGGTATACAAACCGGCAGCGAGCCTTCCAGATCGACCAGGTGAAGAAACATACCAAGGTAAGAACCCATTGACGAACCTTCTTACTATTGAATTTCTTAATCACCTGTAATAACCAAGTATCGAGTGTAGTGTATGAATGTTTGTCAATCTTCAATCCAAGAGGGGAACCGAACCATACAAGGTCAACCCATGGACACATAAAGATTGCATGCTCAATAGACTCCTAAAAAACACCACACATAGGGGACAACGGAGATTTGATGATCTTTCTCTGATAAAGACTAAGATAAGTAGGAATAGATGCATTCAAGGCTTTCCAAAAGAAATGTATGATCTTTGGGTGCGTAGGCAGTTTCCATATTAACTTCTAGCATCTAGTATCAATGGTGTGGGAAGACCCGTATTTACTGATAGGAGCAGTTGACTGCATATGGTGGTACTAGTGATAAGCCGACTTGACAGTAAAAGTACCATGCTTAGTTAAAGGCCAAATTCGACGGTCAGGGTCCTCCCTCCTGCCAATAGGAATGGATAGTATACGATTCAAGTCTGCTTGCTGGATTAGATGACTTATGTTTCCTAGATGCCAAGATCGAGTATCCCAATCAATAATCTCTTCAACCATGATACGAGCATGACTTGGAATAAGTCCAGTAGTATGAATTGGGCGAACCGGATCATTTATGTCAGTCGGCGGGAGCCAACAGTCAGTCCATATGTTAACCATAGCTCCCGAAACAATCTGCCAGTAGTTATTCTTTGTGATAAAATCCCTAACTTCAAGTAGGCTCGACCATCCCCAAGAGGCCCTATAACCCTTTTTTGCCACTGCAAAGCAACAATTAGGATAATATCTCCCTTTTAAGACCCTAGCCCGTAAAGAGTTCGGATCATTGGTTAGTCTCCAAGCTTGCTTAGCAATCAATGCTAGATTAAACTCATGCAAGTCCCTGAATCCCATTCCTCCTTTCTCTTTAGGTAAACCCAGAAATTGCCAACTTTTCTAGTGGATGTTATTCCCAGTCTCATTAGACCCCCACCAAAAATTCCCCAATGCATCATTTAAATAATCACAGATACCTTTAGGAAATCTGAAACATGACATGGGAAAAGAAGGGATAGCAAGAGCCACAGACTTGATAAGTACCTCCTTGCCAGCTTGAGTCAAAACCTTTTCTTTCCACCCATCCATCTTGTTCGCCACCTTCTCTTTGATGTATGCCAAAGCCCCATTTTTTGACCTTCCCCAAAAAGTTGGGAGCCCCAGATATACTCCCGGTTGGTCAGTGCAAGTAATACCCAACAACAAACTCATAAGATGCTTCATTTGATCAGAGGTATTAGGAGTAAAATAAATACTCGATTTTTCAAGACTAATAAGTTGACCTGAAGCCGAACAATACTCTTTGAAAATCAAAGATATCTTGGAACAGTTGAGGAGGGTTGCCTTCATGAAAAATAGTGAATCATCAACAAAAAAAGGTGAGACAATGGGGGACACTTACAGGCAAGTCTCACACCAAGTAAACTCCTCTCAACAACAGCCTTGGTAATACGAAGAGAAAGAACCTCACTAACCAAAAGGAATAAGTAAGGGGAGAGAGGGTCTCCTTGCCTCAATCCTCTACTCGGACAGAAAGAACTCCCAGGACAACCATTAAGAACGATAGAGAAAGACACTATAGTCACACACGCCATAATTAGGTTCACCTAACCATTTGCAAAATCAAACCGACGAAGGGTAGCTTCAAGAAAATCCCACTCAACCCTATCATAAGCTTTATTCATGTCAAGCTTTAAACTGAACTCATGGTTCTCCCCATCCTTCTTCAACCTGAGATAGTGGAAAGCCTCATAGGCTAGCATAATATTATCCTGGATGAGACGATCCGGGACAAAGGCATTTTGGTTGGGAGATATAATACATGAAATGATAGGTTTAAGTCGATTGGCTAGGAGTTTGGACAAGATTTTATAGGAATTGTTGCAAAGGCTGATTGGTCTGAAGTGGGAAGTTCTTTCAGGGTTTGGGATTAAAACAATATGTGTTTGGTTAATGCTCCTAAGACTCACCTTCCCAGCAAGGAAATCAGAGGAAGTAGTCCTTATGATCTCATTAACAATTCCCCAATACTTATGATAGAAGAGGCCTGGAAATCCGTCTGGCCCTGGAGCTTTGAACGCACCCAACTGAAAAGCTGCATCTCTAACTTCATCATAAGTGAAAGGCCGGCCGAGATCATCATTCATCTCATCAGTAATAACAGGGGCAACTCCCCTCAAAGCATCCCCCCAATCCCTCAAACCACTACTGGTAAAAGTCTATTGGAATTGATTCTCAAACTCCAATCTAATAAATTTCTCCTCAATAATCCACTGATCAGAATCATTCTGAATCTTAAGAATCATGTTCCTTTGTCTCCGATGAAGAGTAGATAAGTGGAAAAAACGGGTATTGGAATCACCCGCCGAGAGCCAACGAATTCTAGATCTTTGATGCCAGTATTTCTCCTCCCTCAGCCAAAGAGTACCCAACCGGTTAGTGAGATCCAATTGGGTAGAGGAAGAACCATATGGATCAGTACCTTGTAATTCTTCAAGTCAAAAGAGACACTCTTTGATCTCATGTTTGTTACAAATTGGGAAACTTTCTTTACTCCATAAACAGAGTTTTTTTGACATGAAGAGAGATTTGCTTTCCATTGAACAAGGCTAGTCAAGTAAGTCTGTGGCTTCCAACATTCTTCAATAATCCATTTGGACTCATTCTCATCAGCCCAACCCGCTTCAAACCGAAAAATGTGACCTCTCTTATCACAAGGAAGTTCCGTAGATAGAAGTAACAGATTATGGTCAGACCCAGCCCTCGCCAAATGAGTAAGGTGGGTATTGGGCCTAATGCATAATCCAACATTCAGTTAAAAGACTACGATCCAACCTCTCCTGGAGAACCACCATTCCATCTTCTTTACGAGCCCATGTGAAACTCGATCCCTTGTACCCAATATCAAGCAATGAATTGGAAGAAATAAAATTCCTTAGGTAATTTCTGCGACCAGGTAACCAACAAGATCCCCCTTCCCTCTCAAATGAGTTAGTAATCTCATTTAGATCACTAATAATTAGCCAAGGAATGCTAAAATTGTGATTAGAATTGTACCACTTTTCCCAAAATGCAGCCTTGTCCTCACCATAGGGTGGGCCGTACATCCAAATAACTCGAAAGGGAGTAGCTGATCCAGGGTAAGTAATCAAAGTATCAATGAAAAATTTTGAGTACTCAACTACCTCAACCTTGTAGTTTGGTCTCCACCACAGACTCAAACCGCCAACTGTGTTTATAGGAGGAACATGGTAGCCTTATTCACATAATTATCATTCTTATGAGTTTCCAAGAGAAAAACAAAACTCAGATCATGGGAGCGGGTTATCTCCCTTAGTGTTTGGACTGTCAAGGACTTCCCTAAACCTTGACAGTTCCAAGAGATGAAGTTCATTGATCACTTGCGGCTGATTTTGGCCAGCCGCCACGACCATGAGGGTGGGTAAAATCCCCCATACCTGTCCCTTTAGAACTCTCTCTATCAATGACCAGACCAGCACCATCGACTGCTTGAGAGATTGTCACCAATTCAGTTTCCAATTGTGATTCACCGCAAACAAGAGTAGATCTCCCCCTACCGCGGCCCCTCCATCCACGACCCCGTCCTCGCCCCACAGAAGAGGAGAGGCGAAGGCTAGGTCCATTCGCAAGCTTTGGGCGTTTGGAATTGCTCTTGATTTCCTCTACCTCCTCCATAGTCTTCTTGGGTTTCCTCTTTCTTTTTGTAGACCCGCTTTCAGGAACCACAAGTATCTCTTCTTTTTCAATCAAAGTTGGCTGATCAATCTCAAGTAGTCGCACAGTAGTGGGCTTTGAGCATCCACCAACAAACCCATCATAATCATCCACAATGATGGGGACCGGAAAAAGGGGATTAGCCTTATAATAATCTGTCTTATTTTTGAAAGCCCATGGTGGTATACACTCTGGGTCAGCCCATTGGTCATCATGCAAGCTCAGCCCACCCAATGCCCTAGTCACACTCCCATTTCGAAACAGTGCACCATGTGCATCCGGATCCCAATAATGAGGCCCACCAAGTGGGTTGCATGAAAGCTGTGATCGTATTGGTGATATGGTCTTCTCCTTTATAGGAGGCACCCTGTCAGAAATCCCATCCCACACAGAAGTTGAGCCGTGAGCCCGATGCGACTCCTCCATTGAACCCTGCCATCCAGCACCCTGCCCTTCAATACACCTTGGTTGCCTTGTGGATATAGGAGGTACCCTGTCAAAAATCTCATCCCACACAGAAGTTGAGCCGTGAGCCCGATGTGACTCCTCCATTGTACCCTGCCAACCAGCACCCTGCCCTTCAATACCCTGATCCTTTTTCAAATTCCGACCAAAGTTTCCGGTTGTTGAGGCATAAGGAAACTCTGGTGAAAAATTAGACTGGGTATAAACCGGTCGCTGTGGAGGCTTCGCAATAAGACGATGGTCATACTTCACCCCCATCTCTATCAATTTTGCATTAATATGATATCTACAGGCAGAGATCATATGACCTAACCTGCCACACTTGAAACAGAAATTCTTCAAACCTTCATATTCTAATCTGACTTTTGACATGGACATACCTGGTCAAGGTAGCTGAATGAAGGTAGCTAATGGATTCCTGGTATCAAAATCCACTCGGATCCGTAAATACCCCTTGTTGCCTGTAACGACGGGGTCTCCACCTCCATCACAGATCCAAGAATACACCCAAGCTTCCTTCCGTTGCTCTTGTTAATTTGATTCCAAGGAACCCCATGACCTTGTATCCAATATGTAGCCCGGTGCGTAATAATCTCATCGATAGACTGATATCTGGGCCAGTGTTTAATTGTGAAACACAACTCCGTTACACTCCACGGACTATCGTTCAGTAACTTATTGGCAAGCTTCTCTGATCCCACTGAGAGGCAGTAAGTGTTCATCTTGACCCTCACAATCCGTATCTGTCCAAGTGCTTTCCACATTCCCATGAGCGCTGCCTTGACACCCCCGAGACCAGGTTCCTCATCAGCGATTAGTATACCTAAAAGACTGATGCCATCTTTAAAATCAGCAGATTCTGTATTATCTTCGAAGCAGACAGTCTTGGCTTCAATAATACCATTATCCTCAAACAAGATCTCATCCCGAGCAGAAGAGGAGGAGTCCATGAGGAATCACCACTAGAGAACAAAGGTGATATAGAGACAAGCTCTAACAGGCCCTACAAGAGGGATAAAAACTCAATATGAGTAGAAATATATCATTGAGTATGGAGTATAAACAGATCTCAAACCTCACTCTCTACCTGTTCTCAACTCTACCCAAACAACTCAATAAGCTAATCAAAGTTTGGCGGAGGATGAGATTAGAGGAAGCTAGGGAAGAGACAATTTCACTGATAACAAATGAACTGGTAGTCTGGTACTAATGAACCTGAGACCCATTATTGAAAATGTAAATCCATTTATGCTTAAAAGTACAACATTGTTAATAACCCATACAAGTACTGCAAAATGCTGTAAAACCTTGAACTACAACCCAGAACGCTTTTGAAACTCAAAAACAATCATGGAAACCTGGACACCTATCAATTCAGAGTACAACCCAAAAGTTCAAATGTTTGGAAGAGGTAAAATGGTCACTAATACAAAAATAACCCAAAATGTGGAGAAACCATCCCCACATATTCTCACGCAACCATGCAGTGATTCCTCGCCAATTGTTTATATGTCTGCTGCAAGGAAGTTTGAAGAAAACGCTACCTGAAAAAGAGATGTCCGGTTACACATGACTTGTACAAGGAAAAAAAGAAACAAAAAGACTACTCCTTTGTGTTTCATTTCAACAAATATGAAATACCTTCTCGCCCGGTTTGAATGGAGGAAGACCTTTATAAGGACATGTAGAGCATCGGAAAGCATCCCCTAATCCACACTGCAGAGAGTACAACTTTCTGAGAAAAGTAAAAGAGAAACAGACTCGAAACATTAGAGCTAGATAAAAGGCTATGAAGGACATACACTGCCACATGCCGACTGGAAACTGCTTAAATCCACAGTAGATTGTAACTTCTCTACTTTTTGCTCCGCTTCAGCCCTCCCACAAGTGCAGTTTTTACAAGCTTTCCTTGTGCTTCCAACTTCACAATCATCAGCTGCAGAAGCACATTGCCAAGCACATGATCCAGATGAACTTAACCAGAGATAAACACTTGAGTTGATTAACAGACCATTTTCAATATCATTGTCTTACCTACAACTGGCTGGGGTTTCTTCAAGTCCTCTTCTGTTAGTAAACTATCCTCATCAATCAGATCCGAATCATCATCAATCTGCAACTTTGGTACAGCTTTTGAAGGCTTTTTTAAGGCAAAAGATGAGCCAATTTTCCAAGAAGGCTTTTTAGCCTTGACCTAAGAGAGGAGAGAGCACAATTAAAGGTCCATCAGATTATCTCAGTTAGATCTCACAAGGATCCATGTAGACAAATCCCAAACACAAGGGGGAGAGGAGGAATATTAAAAAATCATGCCAATGGGAATTAGATACATAGAAACTTACTCCAGAGCATAGCTCAGATGATTTTGTTTGAAGAGCTTTTGCTTCTAGAAAACCAGAGAGCAGTAACTTGCGCTCAAGAACAGTGGTGGTCTGCAAGGTCCCAAGTTAGACTTCCAAATTATTCCTTTACCTCACAATACAAAACATGAATTACCTTATCTGTTTCAGAAGTCTTGCAAACTACAATTGTTCCACCAGGCTTCAAGACTCTTGAGGTCTCCTTCAACAACTGATCACTTGGGAATTCAATTGATCTGCAAAGGGCAAACACAATGTCGACAGAGGAAGTCCCCTGTGGCAGCTGACCTGTCATAAGCCAAACCCAAATCCGGTGAACAACTGCTAATTTGATCAGATTTAAAATGCATATGTCCTATGCATCAAAAAAACTCAGTGGGAAGTTAATCGCAGACAGGTAGATGGAAGATGAAATCTCACACAACAATGACCTTAGTAAGTCCAAATTGATACAAACAAAAAGGAGGAAGGAACCTACTCAAGGAAGACGCTTGAGTGATAATTTGGGGTTCACACTTATCCGAAACTCCATTCCCAAGCTCCTTTAACGCATCCAAAACAAGACTGGCAGGTAGAACCGCATCATCTGTAAATGCCAGCACCGATCCCTGCATAAACCAAATTAAAAACATTTGATCAAACACACCCACGATTTCCAGAATGCAGGAAAAAAAAAACCATTAACTCAACAATCTTCATTTCTAAGCCAGCCAATGCTGGGAGAACAAGATACAAACTTCTGCTTAGCTGCCAAATGCGATAACAACACCACAAACAAGCAATTACAACGAACACTACAAATAAATGATGATTGCATAAGTCGATAAGAAACGCAAACTGAACCAGACAAGTACTCACAAAATTTAGCACCCAAATAGTAAATTCAATTAAGACACTAAAAATTACAACAAAAAAAAAGAAGATTTTTTTTGCTGGAAAACGCAGTAAGATGATACCTTTCTAACTTATTATTGTTTTTTTCTTTCAATTCAGTCATCATATGAGCAACTAAACCAGCAATTATCACCCAAAAAAAAATAGAAATAATAAAAAATCGAAACGTGGAAAGCATCGCAGTTAGATGGAACCAATTTTCAGCGAACAAACCAATCCGCAGAATTTGAATGTTCACAGAGAACAGAGAAAACTGAATTCGGAGTTACCATGATTTCGACGGTAGATCAGATCTTGAAGCCCTAAAACGGAGAAGCAAAACGCAATTTGGCGTCGCCGACTTCGTTTTGGTAATCTGCGTGGGAATAATAAAGGTGCGTTTTTAAATTAAATATATAGGTGGAGGAAAAGAGGTAGTGACGTGGCCACTATATATGGGCCTGTGATCATGGGCTTCCGAGCCCACAGTAGATCGGAGCGGATTCTACGCATTAAGGTGCAGTTGCACAATTATTATGCAAGTCCTCAAATCGTCGTATGTGAATATTCAATGAAGACCATAGACCCTAAATTCTTTCATTTCATTTTCATTTTTGATCCGATCAAATTAAGCGCTCATAATGAGGTATTTCTTATTTGACCTCATACCCTCACCTCTTGTGTTGGAAACACTTAGGACTATTTTTTTTGTTTCAATTGTATTAACGGTATTAGAAAACATGCATGATAATGCGACGTGTATGACCAAATCAAAATATTACATATTAGTTGTTCAGTTCACTTGCACCTTGATGTGTAGAAGAATTTTGAATCCTTGGTTTGTTTGTTTGTTTGTTTTATTTTTTTGGAGTTGTATAGAACTAAAGATGGAGCATGTTTATTCAAAAAAAAAAAAGAAAAAAAAAGATGGAGCATGTTTGAATGAGAAAGCTTATACCAAGCAATGTACTTTGCTAGGAGAAAAAGCAGCTAGTGAACCACTGCAGCATGACACTAATCAAGTAATCAATAGCGAATTACTATCATTTATTAAGGCTAATTTTCTCCAGAAAAACCAGACCACGAGAGCTAGAAAGAGAAAGTAACACTAACTTAACGTCAGTCTAAATCATTAAAACATTCAAAGTCTCAGTAATCCAATATGAAAAACACTCCAACAAGATCAGCTGCTGCTGCTACAGCATTAATCGAGGCTGGGAAGGGGGATAGCTAAAGAAACTACTAATACGATAATCTAGAAATCAGGGGAGCAAAACCAACATATCCTCCTAACAGAATCCACAATGCATGGAAATCACTAGTCCACTGGCTCGTCAACCTCGGCAATGGGAGCCTCAAGGATAGCTTGCTCAGCTTCCTGCACCTCCTTCTCGGTCTTCCTTCCCTTCTTGGACTTATAGTACACACTCATGAATGTTCCTACAGCACCATATTTCCTCCTGCAGTAGTCATAATGCCCAGCATCAAACATGGTCCAGAATTTTTTCTCATCCAGCTCAGACACAGCATACTGTGGCTGGAACCCATGGTTTTCTATCAACCAACTCTCCATCCTGCGAACTGCTTCTGCGCCATCAAATTCCTCGCGTCTCAGCACTGGTCCTGGTGCATAGTACACACCAACATCTGTATACATCTGAGAGTAGGGTGTGTCTCCCTGTCTGCGCTAGTGCTCAAAGCCTGGTTCAGCGTAGATCATTGTCTTAACAGGACTCTTGTACAGTCTGTGAGGACAGAGCCATATGGGGTACACCTACAAAAACAATCAACAGATAACATTAATAACAAATTGGAGATCTTAACATGCTACGTAGAACTCTAGTTAAGACAACATCTTTTGGTCATCGGTAGGAAAATGTTTACCTCCATCTCACGGTGAACCCATTCTAAAGCATCCCCAACTTTGTAAAGAGGAACTAACATGTCTTGAATGACATGATTGTCATGGTAATAGTTTCTTATGGCTTCACCTGTCATGGTAATAGTTTCTTATGGCTTCACCTTGAGTAGCCTTGAGCAGAGAAATCTTTGGTGGCATCATCCAGCCGAAGAGAAATCTAAATCAAAACTGATCAGCAAATGGAAGGATAAGCTTTCCCTCCCAATAGATACTGTGCCTGTGGTAATATTGCCTGGTTGGGATGTACTCAACAAATTCCCCTTTCTTGAGTGCTGTTTGTGCATGCTGGTAGAACCAGGGTTTAAACCACCACCCAACTTCGTTAATCACATTCCCCTTCTTCTTGGCCTCTTCTTTGGAAGCATATCTCCCTGTCATGCACACAGCTTCTGTTGGAGTATATATCATGGTTTCAACAAACTCTGGAACCTTTTCAGGGATGGCTCCAGGTTCGTCCAGACCACCAAATCTGGGAGCAAAAGAATCACTATATGCCTGTGCAATCTCCTGCAGATTTCCCTTTACTGGTTTGTATGTCAGCCTCATGTATTCCTTTATGTCAATAAGCTTGATCTCAGCAGCAACAAGAAGGCCCAGTGTTCCCTGAGACCATGGAATAGCATAGAAAAGATCAGAGTACTCATTGTCCTGGGTGGCTCTGACAAGTTGGCCATTTGCTAGAACAATTTCGTAAGCCACAACAGTATCAGAGAACAGCCCAAAGATGTGGGAGCTTCCTTCAATCCCATAACCATTAATGAGACCACCAACAGTAAGATCATCAAACTCTGCAACCACGGCAAGCGCAAGATTCAAAGGGCAGGTTACCCTAGTGATCTGTCCCATGTTGACTAAGGGCTCAACTCTGGCAATCTTTCTCTGTGTATCAATTTCCAGGACATTCCTGAAAGCAGACAAGTCAACCTCAAAATGACGAGCTCGCTTGTAGTCAACATTCCGCATTCCAACAGCAATATATGGCTTTCGCGCTGTGCAAACAAGACCAACCTTTGATGGATTCCTTTCTTTGAGGCGTTTTATTACTTGCTTAACATTTTCATCGTGTTCCTTCTGACGCTGCTTGTAGGACTTCCACTCAGATCTTACATCCCAAGGTATGTCATAAAGTAAATAGTGAAGGAAATGGGGAGAACAACAAAGATAACAACAATCCATCGGAATTGAACCAAAAAGTCAACCACGTGCCACTTCCTCTTTGGACGCAATGGTGCTTGAAGATCATCAGACATTTTGAGGAGAGACAATGGCTTTTCTGCTGTACAGAAAAGTAATTTCTCATTAGCAATTGTGCACCAGTTATGTAACTTTCAGACTTTCTGAATTATAACTTGTGGAACACACGGACCAAACTAACAATAATACACAAAAGGAGGTAAAGGGAAAAAAAATTGGAAGCAAATGAACACAAACGAAAACAGGGTTTAAGTTTCAACTTAATAATCCATGCACTAAAAATAGAAAAGAAAAAGAATATGGACTAACAGTCATTAGGAGTTATAGAATGCATTAAAGTATAATCCAAATGCTCAATTCATAAAACTCACCCAAAAAAAAAAAAAAACAGACCATCAGGCTCAGAAAATGAACGCTAAAACAAAAAGAAAAATTTCAGCAAAACTGGTTCTTCAGAGAACACCCACATGAATGCAACATAGACTTTTCATCTTCTACCAGAAACCAAAATTACAACTGAACTAGGGCCTTATACAAAGACTACATTCTTCTGCTTATATAGATCAGATAGTAAGGATACAGATTATTATAATGCATGCCATAAATCACCAGAAATTTCGTAATTCTATCATGATATTAAACTTCCTTTAACAGATTAGTTTAGGAACATGACAAGTTAAATAGCACTGGTGTTATATCACAATTGTGAGGGTAGTTGCATATAAATATTCACAAATCACAAGTTAATGAAGAATGCAGATCTGATAGCCAATTAACAAGAAAGTATCACTTTTCATCCAGAATGAGAACATTTCATTGCTTTCAATCACCAGTAAAACCCTTCAGAATTATTTCATGTTAAACAATACGATAGAAAATCCAACACCTTGGAGATCCACGTGCTAAAAGAAAAACTTTCAGTCTCATTTTCAAACAAGTGGAGAAAAAAAAACACAAAAGCCTTGGTTTTGTCAAAAACAAAATCGATAGAAAGTTGCAACCACCTCGAAAGCTTTCACTGTCTGAACATAAATGTTCTAAAGCATGTATTCAACGCATGGGAAACACATAACATAACCATATATACCAGCATGAAATAAGACTTCTTTCTGATCGGAAAAAAGGAAAAGAGGTAGGCTTAGTCATCTAAGTGAATGATTAAGAAAAAAGTTGCTTCTTTTTTCAGGGAAAAGTTTTGAAACATGAAAAGAAACTAAAGCTCTTCAAGATCTGCTGTCTTTGTATAAAACATGCAATTATCAACTGAAAAGATTGCATTCAAAGTTTCAAACAGATCATAACCAGTCAGGAGAGACTATACATAAACATGCAATGAGACTTTTTGTGTTTTGGAGTGTTGAAAATACTTTCTTGAATTAAGCAAAAAGTCCAGGCTAAACCCACCAAACCTTGAAAAACAACAAGAACAAGAATATAAATGGAAATCCAAGATCTATTTTTCATACAAAAAAAGCTAAATTTACTTCATTTTCTGCAGAAACCAAACAGATCTCAGCACATAATCAATGGTCCCCCAATAACACACATAGAAGCTCAAACTCCAAATCCAGAAGAGCAAATCAGAACTGATAGAGAGAGAGAAAGGGAGAGAGAGACAGTACCTGAACAGCTCAAAGCAGAGTGTTGGTGTAAGTTCAGAAGTGGAGAGGAGAAACAGACATGACCCCAAAGCAAGAGGAGTGTGAGAGAGTGAAGCGGGATGAGTCCACTCTCTATTTATTCTATAATTTTAATGGGAATTGGGTGTAAAACGACAAGCATCATGAAGAGCCCGAGACAGATCCAATCAAAGCAAGATCCCTGACCAATAGGATTCGCTGTCTCGCTTATTTCTTTCTTTTTTTTGCCTGGCTGTTCATTTTTGAAATTATTATTTTCATCCTCCTAATTTGGTACGTTTTACACCATTTGGATTCCCTCTTACTAATTTGAATCACCCCGAACAAGTAGTTTAACTAAACCGTATTATTTTTCCAGCAATTCCCATTTGGGAAATGTTGTGGAGAGATATGCAGAAATGCACTTATAGCTGGCAGATCTCTACCAAATCTTTCTTTCGTTTGAGTTTGATTTTCTTTTTTCTCCCCGTTTAAAGCATGGTCTTGATTTTCAAAATTATGCATGCGCATTCAACTCTATCTACCAATGAATTGGAAATCAGAGAAAACAAAACAAGCATGATAAATTGTATCATGCCTAACAGGACTATCATACGTTAAGGACGGTCGGTTAAATTTGTTAATTTCTTTCTGCATGGAATTAAGTGTTTTCATTTTTGAAGTAAAAGATGTAAGCGTTTCAAATATTTCATGATTAAGACATGGTCTACTCTTTGTTATAGTACTCCATGGAGCCTACACCATGAGTGGAATTTCTTTAGGAGATGAAAAACGTGACTGTGGTTTAATTATATTTTTCGTACTCCTGTTTATTTTAATTTAATTTTATAAAATAAATTGGTAGGGTTCAGGTAAAGGAATTGAATCATCAGCAAGCTTTCCAGATACTTAATGAGTCGATAATAGTATAACCCAAGATGGGCATCTCCACTAGTACCACAATCACTAATTAGTATGGATCCAAATCCAACACGAGCTTTTGCTCCAGATCCACTCGACCATTCCTATTATCTTATCTTTGAGCTTGTTTAGTAATGAGAACCATGTCCCTTGTTCGATTGTAACAGCTGAGAAATATTGGTATATGAACACTTGGCTTATAAACATTCTTATTTCCTCTTTGCTAATTTCTATGGCTCAAAAAAGAAAAACAAAAACAAAAACTCCCGCCTGATAGAACATTTCTCTGCAGTAATCACAAATATACAGTATGTAGACTAACAATTTGGTGCATGTCAACCTTCGAGGAACCAGAAATCATTGCCGACCCTGCAGATTGATGAAGGCAGCTCTTCATAAAATCTGACCAATGAGCTATGAAATGAATTCAATGAAAAGTAATTGAAAACTGAAGAAGGATTCCCGTATTACTTGGATCAAAAGCAAGCACTGGTTCTTCTCAATGCCGATGTATCAAGGATTGAAAATACTTGAACCACCAACGTTGATAGCAATTAGTACTGCTATGCTGGTAATTACGGCGAGCCAAAATAAGGGTGAGCCTGCAAATTAGAATATTGGTTTTGTTAAATTGCAAACTTCAGTTAACATAGAAGTGATCACAATAAAAGACTGTACCTCGAGAACCTTCTGAACTATTACTAGAATTTGGAGGCACTGATTCTGCATCAATACCGCGTAATCTGAAGGTTTTTGAAGCTGTATTGGAGAAATCGTCTGAAACCCTGCTGTTTCCTGTTTCACTTGCCACTATACCTTGAAATTCTTCACTCACAATCAAAGCTGCTAGAACATCCATAAAGGATTCTTTGTCTGTTTCATTGGCAGACTCGGTTTTATCCTTTTCATAAGCACTTGATTCATCAGAATCAGACAACTCATCATCTTCATCTTCAGTATCAGTAGGATCCACTGCAGTTTTGTCATCCTCTTCATCTTCAACATATGCTTTATATGTCAGTCGTAGTAGTATCTCACCAGAAGACCTCTTCTTAAACAGTCCCCAACCTCCTTGGAGTACCACAATCCTGTCTGTTGGTACAGTGTCTTGAAGAGATCCAAGATCAACCTAGAAATGTCATTGTTTAAGTTATTTATAGAAATGATGAAAGGCAATAGTAAAATACAGTTGTGTATAAACTTGTGCTCTTAGGACTTCTCAAGCTTGCAACCCTTGTCCCCTGCCCATGAATGCCTTATGTTTTATCCAAGTATGATCTCTTTTCACGATAAACAGTGGATGCATGAATCCAGTCATATATACTATCTAGCCATGCCAATCACAAAACCAATTCAATTTTCTATGGATAAGATATTGTACCTCTCCAGTACCAATAGTTAAGTCTGTGAATCCAAGAGAATCCTTGACTTGGATGTATAGTTTTTGCTTTTTAGGGTTCGCTACAAGCATATAAAAATCCTGCAAGCAGAGACAAACACACAATTAGTGATTACACATGCCAGAGTTTTCCCGACGGCAGATTAAGCCGGACTTGAAGTAGGCTCACCTGATTCCAAATTGGTTCACCAGGAGGCCCAATAACAGTAGTTTGACTGTTCTTTTTACTTCTAATAATCTGATCCCCCAAGCTCAGAGTTACATATGGATCTGTTTTGCCTGAAACAGATAAGAACAACTAAATTATGGGATCTTAAAAGACATAGAGGAATCAAAAGCTTCCTCTAAGGAGATCAGTACATTCCTCTGTTTTGTTCAAATTAATGGCAGTCAGAAGAAAGGCAATTAAATTAATAAGTCAAATAATATAATTTCACTAAATCATAGTACATTTAATTTCCTTGTGCAGCACAACTACATAGGAAGCGATGCATTACCAAAGACATAGGAAAGCTTCCGAGCATCTACAAGGGTCACTGATAATTCTCCAACAAAATCCTTGTTTCCTTCTTGCATGTCCCCTGACTTGATATCATCTCCTACAGGGCCAACTGCTTTTACTTTCTGGAAATCCAAAACAATCTTTTTGGGGCGTACAAATAGTCTAGGTAAATCCTCCGTGAGAAGTTTAGTCAAAAACCTACAAAACAAAGAAAACTATTGTTATCAGCACTTCAACTTATTCAACACGAGCATCATGCATACGTAAAAATGATAAATACACGCAACTAAAATAGTGATAGATAAGTCAAAAATTGATGTAAGAACAGGGGGAGAGAGAGAGAGAGAGAGAGAGAGACGGCTTTCACTTACATTGACAGAACAGGGATTGCTGAAATTGCCCAAAGCACGCACAAAGAAGAGAATAAGCAGCTATCAGTATCTTCAACATATGATGATTTCTTAAAATTGAAACAATACAAAAATAAATAAACAATATTCAATATGGTAAACTGGATGACGGTATGATGATTACAGTATTCCTCGTGATTCAGAGGTGAGTGGTTGTACAGAATGAAAGCTTTAAATAAACTAATATCTCTATCAGTGATCAATTAAACTAAAAGTCAATACTTATGGGAGATCAGTTCTGTTCTAAAGTATTCCATTTTTCTGCCGATATAATTTGGAAAAACTGTCTGCCAAGAATTAGGTGCAGACAGAATACTTGTACACTGTTGCATAAACAGTTCTAGCCTAGACTATCTGCCTACTTAACGTAAGAAGTGGTAATGCATGGCATACTGGCAATCATAATCTGTTGTCAGTTATAATAATCTTCTAAGGGAATTCCAAGTCTTACTTGGTTCGCAATCCGTTAGTCCTCCAGTCATCTGTTTTGTTTCAAATCATGTTTATCAGAATCACTCTCGGAAACATGGATTATGGCTCTTTCTTCTAAACTTCTTCGTTCATGTATACTTGGTTCTATTAACAACAATATGCATATGCTTTGACACACAACATTTCTTCCTCACCTCCCACTCTACCACATAACACAACTGACCATCAGTACCCTAACCTTCCCTTACTTTTTTCACCGGTATATCTTCTCTTTCCTCTATCAAATCTATCGTCCTACCAGGCACATCACATATTAAAAGTCAAAATAAGTCAGGAAACCACAAATGACATACCCATTAAGTTGAACAAGCGGAATGGTGACAGTTCAAATTTGATTTTGGGAAGTGAGACAAAAGCCCATTGAACAGCTCCCACCCAAGGCGATGTTGGTATGAGCCGCAATTTGACCCAAAGCTCTCCATCAATATCGAAATCTCGAACACCGACTGGCACATAAATAGGAATAATGCCAAATTTCAGTGTAAGCATTAACAGCATACGAGCACCACCAGTATAACGTAGACCTATTTGGTACCTGAATGTCGTAAAGTAAAAGACCAAATGTCAAATGGTGTATTGTATTGACATAGAAAGTCGGCACAAATAAATTGAGTTTCTAACTTCAAAATCCACATACATATTCAAGATATCCAAATTACTTCAAAACTATTACATAAAGGTTTAGGGTTCAACAAGGCAGTATCATAGTTTCATTCCACACTATCCAACATAACACAAGTACTACAGGGAATAACCGGAATATGACAGATTTAATCAGCATCACATCAAACAAGAACACAAGCATTAGTGAATTCAAGCATGTTAACTCACTGTAGATCATTGACACGACGCGATGTTCTCCTCTCGACATTCCTAACAGACAATGGCTCATCCCCCAGCGAAAACTGCTTGATTTCAACTCTCTCAACATAGTCAGGCTTCTTCAAATTATCAATAACCGGCTGAAGCAACCCAATGAGCCAATTCTCAAGCCCGGCTCTATAAACCTTCCACAGCTTCCCCAACACCATGTTCACCCATTCCACCGACTCCTTCCTCTGCAAATCCTTCTCCAAAAACAACGAGAAGCTCGTCGGCACTTGAGGCCACGCCTCCCTAGGCCCATCCTCACTTCCCACCTTGCTCCTCTTCCTCGAAGTCCAAAACTTATCAAACCCAACTCCAACAAAGAAGAAGAACACAAACAACCCCACAATGTTCCGGTTAATCGGCGGCGACGGCATTGGGTGTATGACTCCCAGCTGAGTCCTGAGCTTATCTACAAAAGGGTCTTCTTGAAAGTTTGTGAAATTTGAACCCATCTGAATCTGTGCCTCATCATCTATGGCATCCAATTCACTCGAAAAACGCTTCAGCACCAAGTTCTTGGAAGCTCTTCTAGTTGAATTTGCAATCTCTACATTCCTATTAGACCCGGACCCATCTGGGGAGATAGCGCAAGCAGTAAACCCTAGTTTTCTCCAACCATTTTTACGCCGAAAACCGGCGATACGCAGCTGCTTCCTTCTTCTTCTCGGAAGGGAAAGAGTGCTTATAGTATTGGCGAAACT
Organism: Fragaria x ananassa; assembly: GCA_034370585.1. Classification (NCBI taxonomy): domain Eukaryota; kingdom Viridiplantae; phylum Streptophyta; class Magnoliopsida; order Rosales; family Rosaceae; genus Fragaria; species Fragaria x ananassa. Next base: position 28,599,550 of record CP139761.1, on the reverse strand, counting down.
TCCACATGGGCAGCGGAGGGGAGACTGCGACAGCTCCAAGCTCGCGGAGGATACGGAGTGTAAAATCATCAAATAGTGGTGTAGATAACCTCACAGCCCGTAATTGAGATGCGGACATAACAAATTGCATTGGTAAACATGGAACCAACAGGCAGAAACAGACAACAGCAATGAAGAGTATGAGATTGGGTTTTGGGGGACTAGCAGAAACGTAGTCTGGAAAGCTTGGGGTGCTGTTGGTGCTGTGAATTGAATTGAGAGGGAGGTGATGAGAGAGCCTCCATGTAAAAGAAGAGGAGGGTCAAGAAACAACAGAGGTAATGAGAAAGACGACTAGGAGAAAGCGAGACAAATGGCCTAGTGGGGAGGGCTTCGGCATTCAAGGCCTCAAAATGTGGAAGACGTGGATAATACTTATTTCTCATGTTTTGTTTTCTTTTTAAGGAAGGTGTCCCCTATTTTCACACTGGACGGAGCCGACGCGTGTATTATTATTATTTTTTGGTTCAGTTTCAAAGGTTCGGTTAGTATACACATTTGTACGACATATATCAAGCTGTGTTATGTCCGATCGTTTAACAATTCAAAATTCAACACGATCGGACAGCTCACGGCTTAATGTATGCTATACACATATATAAAATAGAAAAGTCTCAGTTTTAATACATGTTCTCTCTCTAAGAATTAAGGATAATCTTGGCTCAAAAATAAAAAGGATAATCTTGACTCAAAAATAAAAAGGATAATCTTGGCTAGCTTTTATCTTAGACAGTGAAACTTACACTCCACCTCGATAAATCATACCCTCAGTTTTTTTGTTTTGATTAACAAATTTTCTAAACTACACATACCATCTTATATTTTTCTTGTTGTTGCGTCTCAAAACATAATTTTAACGAGTAGATAACATATGTCAAAATAAAGATATATGATGACATATGTTCCTCCTCATCAGCTACATATTGAGTTAGCACTAATTTCTTGTTATTTATAGGGTATTACTATTAACACACCATTTTTTGCTATTAACACATCCCGTCTATTTTTCTATCTACACATTTTTATTTTATTTACAAATTTGCTACTTGAATTTGGTTGATAATTGGTTCTCATCATATAAGAGGTGTGTTAATAAAAAAAAATGATGTGTTAATAACACTACCCTATTTCTATATCAAACAAAATTAAAGGCATTGTCGGGTTCCAATTCAAATTCAAGCAATTGTAAAATGATACAAGAGTTTGACTAGGCATACTTGTTAAATACTAACCGGGCATACGAGGCTTTGAAGGACATCGAATCCTGCAATTAGCTATTTTGTTAGTGTCACGGCAGCTCGGTCGATTACGTGGTGATGTTCAAGGACATCGATGGAGACTCGTTACACCGTTGTAACCGCCTCTAGTGACTAGCGCGCCTTATTATAGTCCTTCAACGAACCTGTGCCGCCGACACTACTGATATTGAAATTTTTTCGCCACATTGAAATCCTTCTTAAGTTCTACTTAGGTCATCTCTAATCGATGTGCTAAAGTGTCAAATAGTGGGATTACAGTACAAACTCATCTTCACCGATGAGCTAAAGTGTACAAACTTTCTATGCTCTTATAAGTTTTTCAAGCAAAATCAATGGTGGCTGCCTTCCAATACCGTAAACTTGATTTTATGGATCTTCAATCACGATTGAAATTAAAGTCCTTCTCAAATGGAGTTTCCAATTCTCACATATGACTTGTAACAGAGCATTCACATTCTACTCAATCAAACATGAAACATGATACTAAAGGAAATACATGATAAAAACAAAGATAGATGATGAACAAATAATAGATGTTTTATGAATATTAGAGGGAATGCGGTTTAGAAAAAATTAGAATGTAAATTTCAATTCTCTTTATTTTATAAGTTTTAGCTTCTCCTTTTATTTTCGAGCATATAGAAATCACTAATTGTAATTAAATGATTACGTAAAAGGTGTTCTATGTGATAATAATGGTGATTTTTTTCCTTGACAACCAACTACTAGCCATTAACCGCTTGTAGATACTATGCGTTGCTAAGACGACGGTGCATAATGATTGTGCTATAGCAACTTAAGTTCTTATTTCGCAAACAATAGCGGAGCGGATTCAGAGTCACGTGCGTAATTCTATTATTACCGTAATTCAGACATTCTATTATTACAGTAATTCAGTTTTTTATTTACCGGTAAACGAGTTTGAAAGTGCATACTTTATATCAGCCATTCTATAAAACTTGAACTCTTTAACATAACAAAACTATGAAAGCAAGATGTCAATGGCAAAAGGCTCTCTACTAGATACAACAAGCAACCAGGTGATATGTAATCATGAAGTGCCCTCCAGTTTGCACTATGAGTTCTGACTAATGCTTCATACATTAATCTTCTCCTCCTCCTCCTCCCTTCTCTGCCTCTCTTCCTCTTCCTTTCGTTTCGCCAATGCCTCCTGCATTAGTCTCACTGAAGCCATGGAATGATTGAACCTTCAATCAGCCATGCAAGTTGAGCCAGGCATTTCATCAAACAGCGTACGTGCACTAAAAATGAATTTTCTGATACGTTTCACTTTTGGGCTCGGGCAGGTCAAATGGGCTCGAATCCCTAATCTGGCCCACCAAACAAACAAAGTTGCATCGGGTCGGGTCGGATTCGTTGTTATTTAATTTTCTTGGGCTCGATTCTTGTCGATACTAGACCCTTTCTTCTTCCCCCGCCACTCTCACACTTCCTCCGTCCGCCGCAGACGACCGGAGACCTACCTCCACCGATTCCATTATAACACAATTGCGACGCACCGTTTCTGCTCCACCATCTGGTTAGTCCATAAATAATTTCCTCTCTCTGCTCTCTCTCAGCTTCGAAGCTTTTTGTGTCTCGCAATTTGATTTCTGGATAATAATTTCCAATTTGATGAAGAAACACCGTTTTGCTTTGTTATATTTTCATCATCTGTTTTCTGTTTTGATCTTATTCAAGCACTGAGGTATTCCGGTCGGTTAAATCTAATAATTACATAGCGCTGAAGCTGTATGAGTAATAGTGGCACAAGAAGGTGTTTGAAGTCATGGTTAGGTTTGTTCAGATACACATTGTGCATATGTATATGTCAGGGCAAATTAGGATTAGGAATTTAGGTAAATAGAATAACAAAGAAAGATAATGAAACTTAAGATTGAGGTGACTGTGATGCTTCTGAAACTTTGTATAAGCTATAATGTGTGCCGATTGCGACGAGAACATCACATAAACTGTTATCTCGGTAAGCTTGATTTTACCTCGGTGGCGGAGCTTGTTAGGATCAGCTAATTACACTTACAAGGCTCGACTACCTTTGGCCTTAAACTAATCATTGTCACTGTACGGAATCAAAAATGTGCGCCGAAAATGATGTCGACGTGGTGATGTTTGCTGGCGGTAGGAATTAGGAACATGCGTGTTGTTATGTCCAGAAGTGTATATGTTATTTCTTTTACCTTTCCCTGCATGGCAGATAGGATTTGCCTATCTAGATGAAATGTCTGCTTATAGTTGTGATAGTTTTTTTTTTCTTTCTTAATACGTATCTTTATCATAAGCAGATCAAAAAATGGCATCGCCAGCTTGGTTACCGCAGGATGTGCAGCCATCTGTATCCCAATCCCCAGTTTCTGGTTCACCAGCGGGAGGTTCTTCAACTCCAACTGCTGCTCCACTTGCTTCAAGTGCAGGCACACCGTCATTCCCTTACAGTGTGCCTCCAAATGAAAATAATACTTTTGGAACCTTTCAGCAGCCTTCACCTAGTCCTGTCAGTACCAATTTGTTAAATCGATCTTGTGATCTTGCATTTTATAATGGATGCAATCATGTTTCTGGCTCTAATTGTGATTTTTCTTTTTCTCAATGCAGGTGACTAAGTTCAATCTGTCAGCATCTCCAATGGCTCTTCAACCCCCGGTGCCTGGCTTGTCTTCTTCTGCCAGTCCCTCGTTTTCTTACAACATTCCAAAATCTAATTATCTGTTCCCTAATAATCAGCTGTTTCAATCTGGCATGGTGAGGGTTTTTGCAGATTCTTATGAACTTAGGGTTTTTACTGTTTCAATATTATTAAGTGATTGTTTACAGTTATCCATCCACACGTATATACATATAGTAAAGGTTTGCAATGGTCTCTTAAAGGGTTATTTCTGTAATTATTAAATGATTTGTAAATTTTGCATATGATTCAGTGAAATAGTTGCTTGAAATGTCCTTGGTGTCCTTGGTTGTATTCAAAGAATAATTTTTCTAGTTTCTTTGTTGACAGCAGACTGTCTCACCTGCTATCGCACAAGAAACTGGGAATGTCTCATCCTCATCAACTACTGCTTCTACTTCTTCCAATCCCACAATGGCTCTATCATCAGCTCCTAATGTGGGGCCAACAACTTCATGGGTTCCCACGACCCCATCATTTAACATGACGCATGGAATGCCTGGAACTCCTGGTCCCCCTGGAACAACCCACTCAGTGCAAATGTCCTTTAATCCAAATGCACGATCTGCACCGGTCGATTCTTCTTCTATAGCATTTAGACCTAGCTTGCAAACACTTCCTATTGCATCATCTGCTGCCAACCCCCATGGAGTCTGGTTGCAGTCCCCACAGATGGAAGGCATACCTAGGTCATCATTTCAGCCACATCCTGCTGCTTTCCTTGGTCCCTTTCCTTTGCCTACACATGTTATGCCTCCCCCTTCTGGTATTGGTATGATCATGCTCTCATATTTTAGTTAATCATGGATTAAGACTGTAATAATGTATCAGGCTGTCTATCCCCCTCCCTTCATTGATCCTGATTCAATGCTATTGGGTTTTGACATTTTGCAGTTGACAGGAAACATGCCCATGAGGCAGGCAACCAACATATAGCTGCTTTCAATCAACACTTGGATGCTTGGACTGCCCACAAGACAGAGACAGGAGTTGTATACTATTATAATGCTGTGACTGGTGAATCAACTTATGACAAGCCTCCTGGATTTAATGAGGAGGTGTGTGGAGTTTTTATACTGTATTCACGCTACTTTTCTTCCCTTAAATTTTGGTTTGCAAGAGGACTTATCTTGAATCACATTTCTTTAACCACTAGATGCTAGATTTAACTGTCATCAAGATGCAGGTTGAAAATCCTTTGAGGTGGATTCTAATGCTGGTGCATTTCATTCTTAGGCCTTGAATTTACTATATTCATCCTATTTGATTATATCTTATTTTAACCAGACCATCTTGTTGTGTCCACATTCCAATATAAGTGGTGAGAAAATGGACCATAGTCTTCTTCTTCCTATCCCTGTAGGTATGGAGCTTTGGTCCCTACTCTTCTCATTCATAATTTTATGAGTTGTGTCTAGGGTTGTTTTTATTTATTGGTGTATGTCAGTCTACTGTGTTGCTGAATGAGGTTTGCATCGGCTTCTACTTCTCTATAGTATTGTTGTTGTCCTTTCTGCATCTCCATAAAAATTATCACTTGAAAAAATAATCTTAATTGATTTGGGTTGATGATTGCTTTGGTTATATATGTTTTGAGGATTTCACAAATACAACTTTATCTGTTTTCTTTTTCTATTGAAGATCAGCACAAACACTTTTTAAACAGATATTATTAAAAGTCCAGTGTCCTCAGAGTCCTTTCTATCCGTTTAGGATTTTTCATGACTTTAGTCTCGTCATTGCTTTTGGTTTCATATCTGATTAACTCTTAATTGCTCTTTTGTGCAGCCGGAAAAGGTCTCTATGCAGCCAGTTCCAGTTTCGACGTAAGTTGTTCTTTATACTTTTGGGACGTCAGTCTATTCACTAGCCTTACTGATGTTAGATGTTTCAGAATGCCTGTGGAATATAGGAAAAGTGCCTTCTAATATTATTCATCTTCTTGATTTGGCTCTCTTCTGTTCAGGGTGAATTTGTCCGGAACTGATTGGGTATTGGTTACAACAAGTGATGGGAAAAAGTTTTACCATAATAGCAAAACCAAGGTATGGCTTATCTTTGAAACCTTCTGGTATGCCAAAGTTTTTCTTATTTGCATTTTCTTAGGCATTACTAGTAATAAACCTTGGTCCATCCTTCTTGCTCTTTCCCACAATCAGGTTAGCAGCTGGCAGATCCCAAATGAAGTGATAGAAATGAGAAAGAAGCAGGATGGTGAGACACCAAAAGAACATCCAGTGTCGGTGCCAAATAATAGTCAAATGGTTGAAAAAGAATCTTCTCCAGTTAATTTAAATGCTCCGGCTATTAGCACCGGTGGTCGTGAGGCCATGGCTTACAAGGCTTCAACCGCGCAAGGTTCAACATCTGCACTCGACCTGATCAAAAAGAAATTGCAGGATTCTGGAGCTCCTGTTACTTCATCACCAGTTTCAGGACCTTCAGAATTAAATGGCTCAAGAGGAGTTGAAAGCACACCTAAGGTCCACCAGAGTGAGAATAGCAAGGATAAGCTACATGACACTAATGGGGATGGTAACATGTCTGACTCCTCATCAGATTCAGTGGATGCAGATAGCGGGCCAACAAAAGAGGAGGGTATTATTCAATTCAAGGTATATGGGGCTTCTAGCGTTATATCACCATATTCTGGTGATATTTTGAATCTTCTATAATCCCTTCATATACAAAAAAATAAGCTGAGTTTATATTGACAAATGTTTCCCTTTGCTTTGTTGAATTTTGGCAGATGTTTCCCTTTGCTTTATTTAATTTTTATTTTTACTTGTACTCTTATACTTAAAAATTTACTTTATCTCCTTTTCTTTATATTTTTGTTTTTGGATATGCCATGTTGTTATCAGTCTTGAAGGTTTCAACTTAGCTGTGTATACCATGTAGATTGCTACTCTTTCTCCTTAATGAAACTTTAAATGTAGCCATTCCAAAATTTAGTCGAGTTTAATTGAGTCGATGCCACTAGAGTGGTGGCTGTGGATAAGTGCTAATGGTATGACTACTATATATGCAGGAGATGCTCAAAGAACGGGGAGTGGCACCATTTTCAAAGTGGGAGAAGGAACTGCCAAAGATAGTGTTTGATCCACGATTTAAGGTTTGTTCAGTGACTTTTGTAAAGATTCAGATTTTCATTGTTTACGAATTAGGAGGCACTTGTATGGTTAAATTTGGAATCGCTTGAAACATGCTTATTGGATCTCGTAGAAGAATGAATTTATGCCGCAACCTTTTAAGTTAATTAAAGCGTCCCCGATCTGCTTTGTGGGTTCATGTTAAGATATATATTCTGTGTATTAATTGAAAAAGGTCTATCCCTCTTGCAGGCAATTCCAAGTTATTCAAGGAGAGCCTTGTTTGAGCACTATGTTAAGACACGTGCAGAGGAGGAACGCAAGGAGAAACGAGCAGCTCAGAAGGCTGCAATAGAGGCATTTAAGCAGTTACTGGATGAAGCAGCAGAGGTCTTACAGAGTTCCCTAGTTTTAAGCTTGGTGTGTCTTTTTATGAGCTGAACTGTGGGATTGAAGATAGCTTATTAAAGTACTTTGAATTTTTCAGGATATTGATGATGCCACTGATTACCACAGTTTCAGAAAGAAATGGGGCAATGATCCACGCTTTGAGAATTTGGATCGCAAGGATCGAGAGCATTTGTTAAATGAAAGGTAGATCATAGACAAGAAAATAATCTAGTTTGTCTTCCCATGCCCAGTCTTGTTTATCAAAATGTTCATAAACAATTTGTCTTATTTGCAGAGTCCTTCCATTGAAGAAAGCTGCTGAAGAAAAGGCTGAAGCAGCGCGTGCTGCTGCTGCATCTAGTTTTAGATGCATGCTTCAAGAAAAAGGAGATATTACAGTTAATTCCCGTTGGTCCAGGGTAAGTGCATTCTACAGCAGGTTGTGATTTATTTATTTCAAATCCACAAATAAGGAAATTAGGTGGTGTGATTACAAACCAACTTATGTGTTTTAAATAACATAAAGATCTGCCTCTTTTTTATATATATAAAATTCAAATGCTGGGGTCAAATAATTGATAGGAAATGAAACTTCTGAAAGTAGTTTTGCACCAACCATACAAAATACTTGGGTGTACAGTATGCTTGAGTTTCTATATTGTGTAGATTCATTGTTTGTTTAAATCTTCTGTAGGTGAAAGATAGTTTGCGGAATGACCCAAGGTACAAATCTGTTAAACATGAGCATAGGGAAGTTTTATTCAACAAGTACTTATCAGATCTCAAAGCTGTGGAAGAGGAAGCAGAACGAGAGGCAAAAACTAAAAGGGATGAGCAGGTAAAGACATTTATTGAATAGGAATATCATTCTCGTTTGGCACGTTTGATTTCAGATCTGTGCACTGAACAGATATGTGCATTTATATATCTAAAAGCTTAACTTTGTGCATTTGCTAAAAATTTGAATACTAACCAGTACTATAAGTGAACTTACATAAAGAAAACCTTTGTTAAATGAAGTAAGAAATTTGAGGTGAAAATTGATTAAAAGTTTTCTCTCTTACACTGGTTTTAGGATAAATTAAGGGAAAGAGAACGAGAACTACGCAAGCGGAAGGAAAGAGAAGAACAAGAAACAGAGAGGGTGAGAGTGAAAGTTCGCAGGAAGGAGGCAGTGTCTTCTTTTCAAGCTTTACTTGTGGAAACAATCAAAGATCCTCAGGTATGATATTTTCAATATCTAGATTCGGAATGACATAAATTATTTTACAATTATTTAGCAGGAGTATCCTGTACTTGTCAAATTTACAATTTTTGCTTATCTTGTACTCAGGCATCTTGGACAGAATCTAAGCCTAAGTTAGAGAAGGACCCGCAAAGGCGTGCAGCCAACCCTGATCTAAGTTCATCTGATATGGAAAAGCTCTTCCGGGAACACGTAAAGATGCTAAATGAGGTAATTACCACAATGTTCTTTTAACAATGAATTCAAATTAACTAGGCTGTAGGTTATTGTTTTTTATGGCCAAGCATAAATGATGATTGTTAATTGACATGGTCTATGCTCTGTCCTTGGTGAGAGAAAAGAAATGAAAGATTGGACATGAATCAACCATATAACTGAAATTGACTCATGATCTAGTAGTGACTCCAAATTCATTTTCTTGTTTTTCTATGATTCATGCAACTCCCTAAAGCGGCCTTCTATTTCTCACTATGGTTTTGCTTTTCTAGCGATGTACACATGAGTTTAGAGCTCTGCTGGCTGAAGTGTTGACTACAGAAGCAGCCTCCCAAGAGACAGAGGATGGAAAAACAGTGCTTAACTCATGGTCAACAGCTAAGCGTTTACTAAAGCCTGATCCTAGATATAACAAGATGCCACGAAAAGATAGGGAAGTTGTGTGGCACCGATATGCTGAGGAGATGCTGTGTAAGCAAAAGTCATCACTTGATCCTAGGGAAGACAGGAAATCAGATGCTAAAAGCAGAAGCTCTGCGGATGCTGGAAGGGCCACCTCCGGATCAAGGGGTGCCCATGACCGTAGGTGATCATTTGCAGATTACTTGGTCAGTAGTTATGTTTTTTTGTATTATTTTCTTTCTTTTTTACCTGATTACAACTTGAGGGCACAAACTTACACTTGTGGAGTGCTGTATTATATATCACATGATTTATAGGAGGAGTAAGCTGAGTTGAGTTTACTAGCCAACTATTATGGTAATATGGTTTGGTCATAGCTTGAAACCGGGCACTACGAACACTTGATCTAATGCTCTTGAATCAATTCTAGACCGAACCAACTACTTGTCGGTTGCACATTTTTCTTTTGCTCTTATTTGCTTTTTCTAAAAAAACATGTGTCCCTTCAATGCTTGGTACATTATCATGTATTGTACAATCGTGTATCAATACGTCAAGTATACTATTTTCATTGTCTCCATGAATAGATCGATTCGTTTGAAATTACTATATTCATATATAGAATCTACATTTTCGTCAATCTTTGTATCCAACTAGAAAGAGAAATTTTATTCACACGTATCAAAATACTAGATATACATATCTTACTTAATACACCACTTATCAATTTTTTTCATTTTAACAATTTGCTAGAAACACAACCCTAAATTTACTAAATTATCCCTTTTTAATACACATATTTTATGTTTTCTCCACTTAATCTTACAATGTTCAAAATTCAGTTGTTTCATAAAGGCAAACTGCAGTTTAGATAAATTACGATTCCACCGGTCACCAAGTCAGCTAATAAAATAAGAACCATAGTATTTTTTATCTTCAGTCTTTATCATTACAAATTCAAAAGTAAAAAATTACTTCAAATTTGATAATGATACTTAGGGTTCCTCTAAATTCTTCAATGTCTTAGGTTGCTAAAACTTATATTTGGATCTTCTTCCCTGTTTTCTTAACATTAGGTCCAGATTCAATGTTTTGGCAACCTTCAAGAGTTGTGACTTTAGATTGAGTAAAGAAGAGCTCTGCTTATTATCAATCGAAATAGAAAGTTGCAAGTGGTGAAGAATCATAAGAGTTTTAGAAATTTGCATAATTTACATATGTGGTAGATTTGAAAGAGATAAGAAAAAACTTCAAACGTAACTATTGTTTTGGTTCGTACTATATGAAACAAAAATGTTTTTTTTTTGGTAATTTAATATACCAATAAAATTCAATATTAAAAGTATGAAAAAGGATATGTGAAAAATGAAAAATTGAATCTTTTTGACCAAAATTGCAGAATCTGATTCAACTTCCAAGTTTGAAATCTGCAGCTTTACAGCACAGCAAGCTTCAAACCATAAAATAAGCCCCAAGCTTAGTAAGGATTTCACCAACTCCCACCAATAATCCAAGTACCAGCATGATTTCTAATCACTCCACCTGCACCAATCTTCCTAGAAGCAGTAGCTCTAGTACCGTCAATATTTAACTTGAAGAAATTTAAGGGAGGCATCTTCCAAGATAACATGGAATAGCTATACATAGTATCAGCCTTAGCTCTATTCTGTCCTTTTTTCCACTCTAAAGCATAATCCCAAATCACTTCATTAAAACAAACACGCATGATAAAAGAGGGATAAAAAAACCTGCTTGTTTCTCCATTTCCAAATGAACCAACAGATGAAAACAAATAGATTGCACCATTTAACATCATTTTCAACAATAGCATGACAATGAAGTTGAGCATAAATCCAACCATTCCAATCTAAGGAAAAAGAATTCGAAATATTATCAGGTTTAGGAAAAGATCTCCAAATGCTACCAGACCTGGGACAATCTCTGAATAGATGGAGAAGGGATTCATCAGCCAAAGAGCAAATTGGACAGGAAGCATGAGAAGTGAAACCTCGAGTAACTCTTTGCACATTGGTTATGATTTTCTTATGAAGAACAGACCACAGAAAAGTCTTCAATTTTGGAGGGATATTGTACTTCCAAATTGCTTGCCACTGAGGATTATGAGGAGCAGACATATGAAATAGAGAATTATAAGCACTTTTGACAGAAAAACAACCATTGGCACTAGCTCCCCACATAAGAGTATCAGTACCAGAATCACCAAAACCAGTAGGCACATTTATAATCTCTTGAACAATGTCAACAGGTAACACAGAGAGGAGGAGGGGCACATTCCAACCATCATTATTCCAAAAAGTACTGATAGAAGCATTTTCATCAAATAAAAGCTGAAGGCAAAGCATGATGAATAAGAGGTTCAAAAGTGAACCAGCTATCAAACCAAAATTTTACTATTTGACCATTACCAACCCTCCATTTCAAGTTTTTTCTAATCATCTCAGCACCATGAATAATTCCTCTCTCCAGGTACTAGAACAGTCAGAATTAAGCTTATAATTATCATCAAACATGCTGCCATGTCTTAGATAATTCTCAGAGAAAATTTCAGCCCATAGCCCTTTATCATCTTGAAACATTTTCCAGCTAATTTTGGCAAGCATAGCTTGGTTCATATCAGCTGTTTTTTTAATACCTAAACCACCAAGCTGCTTAGGTTGACAAACACTGTCCCAATTGACTAAGTGAACATTCTTCTTATTTTCCGAATCACCCCAAAGAAAGTCCCTATTTAATTTGTCAAGTTTATCACAAAGACTTACAGGGAATTTGGCAGTTTGCATTGCATAATTAGGGATAGAGGAAGTGACAGATTGAATAAGAGTGAGCCTTCCAGCCATGCTCAACACCTTGCTTTTCCAGCTAGAGAGTCTGCCTTGCACTATATCAAAAATAGCATTGTAAGTATGTTTATTCACCCTAGAGTGAATTAGAGGCATGCCAAGGTATTTACCAAGATCATTAGTCAAGTTAGAACCACAAGTGTTGCTGATAGCATTTGGAATATTTGGACAAGTGTTGGGGGAGCAATAAATCAAAGATTTCTCAAAACTAACAGATTGACCCGAAGGAGTGCAGAAGGTATGAAGGCATTGTTTGAGCACAGAAGCTTCAGCAAAAAGCATGAGGTCATCGGCAAAAAATAAGTGGGAAATTTTAGGTCCAGACTGAGATGCCCTTACAGGTTTCCAATATCCATAGTCAACAGCAGAATAAAAAGTGAGAAAGCTATTCGCAAGATTATTATTATAAGTGCACGTTTGTTTGACAGGGTTAACTGGTACTGCCTTATACAAGAGGTGCTAATATCATTGTCCCACGTTACGTTTCGTGTGAAGCGGTACAAAACTTAATGGTACTAGATAAAGCAACAAGGAGGTCAGAATACTCCTGCGTAACAAAAATTTTAAGTCACCAAAACATAAAAAAGGAAGCCGTAATTAACCGAAGACCGGGTGGTCAAGTAGTGGCTTAGAATTAGGGCTCACAGTTCTCTCTTCTATTCTGATCGTGCCCCGTCATAGTCATCGTCTTCCCTACTTCACAGTTCTCATTAGGGTTTACGGAGCTACAGAGGCATCGGCCGGTTTCGGATAGGCTCCGCACCTTGCAGAGCCTCAAGGACCTCGCCACCGCCGTTGAGGTAAGCTCGATTTCCCTTCCGGCAACGAAAATGTAATCGGAATTTGAAAGTTACTTGTATCGGAACACTAGGTCATGTATTGCGTTTCTAAAATCCATGGAATCACATACAGAATCGATCGTAGTCTTCAATTGTTTCTGCTTCGCTTTGATTTGAGCTCAATTGTTTTCTTATAGTGAGAAATGTGATGCGCTTAAGTCTTCAATTGCCAGAATGGATCTGTTTTTGATTTGTATGTGTGTAGAACTGTGGATAATATTTGACTGGAGCTAATTTCTTTGTGAAGGATTGTGATTCATGAGAGTGTGGCTATATGGCGAACTATTCGGGAAAAGGAGGCCCTGCAAATGGTTCTGTCTATGTTTGCAACTTGCCGGAGGGGACTGATGAAAATATGCTTGCCGAATATTTCGGTACCATCGGCTTGTTGAAGGTAAGGAGTTCTTTGAGGTGTTGCATTTGTTGGAGTTTGCTGTAAATTACTTTGTGTTTCTGAAAGATTCTATCGGTTTCTTACTGTTGTTTTTTTGTTTTGTTCTTGCTTTCCACCGTTTAGAAAGACAAGCGAACAGGTCGACCGAAAATTTGGTTATACAGAGACAAAGTGACAGATGAGCCAAAGGGAGATGCTACTGTAACATATGAAGATCCACATGCTGCATTTGCGGCTGTTGAGTGGTTTAACGACAAGGAGTTTCATGGTAATGTCATTGGGGTTCATATAGCAGAGTCGAAAAGAGACGACCAGACGTATAACCCTGGGCTTGATGTAAGCTCTACTGGTGTTGATCCAAGTTATGGCGGAGTAGAGGAAAATGCTGAGGACATGAATGGGGGTGGCGGTAAAGGCCTGGGTGATGTTCCTGGGAAAGCATGGCAACAGGATGGAGACTGGACATGTCCGAATACAAGGTCTGTGATGTGAGATTGGTGAGCAGCTCTTTCTTCACTTTCGTTTGGTGTTTCCATTTCTTAATGTAAATATTGTTCAGTACATGGCTTCTCATGCTCTGCAGTTGTGGCAATGTCAATTTTGCATTCCGTGGTGTGTGCAACCGCTGTGGAAGTGCTCGACCAACTGGTGCTTCTGGGGGTGGGTCAGGGGGTGGTGGTCGCGGGAGGGGCCGTGGGGTTGACTCCGGTGGCCGTGGTGGTCCTGTTGGTGCTCCTACAGGGGGACTCTTTGGTCCGAATGATTGGCCTTGTCCAATGTATGATTAAGCTGTTATCTGTTCCCCCTTGAGCACTTCTTTGTAAAAGTCACTGTTATTCTGGAATTCTTTATTGCTCTTGTTCTTGTTTGTCTTAAAGATAAGTTCCAGTTTATTGTCAGAGGATATCTTTCTCTTTTGTTTCTTTTGAATGGTTTTTATGAATGCTCATGATCTGACACTAGGTAATATTATTTAAAAAGACATTAAACCGAACTTCTTTTTAAGAGGTCTTGTCTTTACTTTTTCATCTTGAAACGAGAAAGTCTACAATTAGGTTTTCAATTCTTCCTATATTAGAAGAAATTTTTTTTCCAGTGGGATGTCCTTTTTGTTTTGGAGGCACGCCTTCCTGAAATTTTTATATGCGAATTTCCTTGCATCTAACAAATCTTTTTATAATGTGAGGTTGTGGAAGTTAGGTGCCTTCTTGCATCAATATTGGTTGTGTGAATCTTAGTCGAGTGTCTTTTGTACTGTGATGATTCTATGTCGATACTGTTGGTTGGTATTCATATATGAAGTTTCGATATTCCCTTGATTCTGTTAGCTAATCCTATTATACTTCAAAATAAGTTAGCATTATCTTTGCACAAAGTTTTTGTTATATGCTTGTCAAGAAAAACATTGATGCATTCACATGGCTTCTTAATTGCGCTCTTTTATCTTTGTTTCAGGTGTGGCAACATTAACTGGGCAAAGCGTATGAAATGCAATATATGCAACACAAATAAACCTGGTCACAATGAGGGTGGTGTAAGGTATTATATATATTTTTTATTGTGCTTTTACACCAGTTGTCAATCAAGAATTTGAACCTGTTTCGTCAAAAGATTATGTAATACTCATAGCGCATAAGCAACCAATGCTTATAGTCTTGTCCCTGTGATGGTGTTATCTGTTGTGCAGTTTGATAGCCAGAAGTTGTCTTGCTCTAACCAAAAAGAATATCAGTTTTTGGCTATCACGCGTAAACAGAAATGTCACTTCGTTTACTTTATAAGCACAACAAAGTACTCTTTTCAACCCAAGCAACCCCCCTTTTTTTTTCTTGAACTTCTTATCCCTAAGCTGAAGATTTAGATACAGACTGGTGGTAGTTAAATTTATAGTCAGTATGCTCAACATGCTGTGCTTTAGTTTTGAGTCTCCTCTACTTGATTAGAATTACTGTTAGTTATACGGAAACTTTTTAATTTCTTCTGACATTCAAAGTATTATACTGCTTTGACAGAGGAGGGCGTGGTGGGGGTTACAAAGAACTTGATGAAGAAGAGCTGGAGGAAATTAAGCGACGCCGGCGGGAGGCTGAAGAAGTAAGATATCATTTGCATAAGCTTTTGTTAAAGTTTTATATATCTTGTTCCAGTTCAGCACTCATTTGGTGCCAATCTCAGGATGATGGAGAGATGTATGATGAGTTTGGCAACCTGAAGAAAAAATTTCGAGCTAAAACATCACAGCAAGCTGAGACTGGACGGGCTCTTCCAGGTGCTGGGCGTGCTGGATGGGAGGTTGAGGAAATAGGTATTTATGCATTTTAGCGCATGATTTTTCTTAGTGTAAAAGTATGCCTTACTTGATTTAATGTTTTTGATTTATAATCTTAAAAGACTATATACATAGACTGAATTATTTTGTTCTCCCATGAAATGTTTATATGCATGCTGTCCATTTCTTGCTGATATCTGGTTCCTCATTTCTAAATCCGGTTCAAGGAGCTAATAGCTTTGGTGTTGGTGTGAGAATTTTGTTAAGATTGTGTACCCATATGGTGATTTTTGCTACTCTGTCATGGGCAAATAGGATTCATTTTTTGATTAGTGATCGACTTTATTCACAAAATGAAATGGCAGGTGTTGTTGATAGAGATGGCAGAGAAAGAAATAGAGATAGAGGAAGGGAACGTGATGATAGAGTGGGCAGCAAGAACAGGGAAAGGGATGATAGGGATAGGCGTCGGAGTCGAAGCAGAGAAAGGGATAGGGGGAGAGATCGACCTCGAGATTATGATCGGGAGAAAGAATATGGGCGGGAGAGGGACTGGGATAGGGATCGGAACAGGCACCGTTATTGAACTTTATCAAACAGTTCCTAAATTTTGGTTCCATCTTTCTTTTGAGACCCTAGCGGTTAATGTTTCCTCTTTTGGGGGAGGGCATTTGCTTTGAACGTTTCCTTGGCCTCTAGAGCTGGTCGGATAGGGTTCTGACTTCTGACCATATGGTGCGGCTTGTGTTAAGTTTGATTTGAATGTTTCCTTGGCCTCTAGAGCTAGTTGGATAGTATTCTGACCATATGGGTCTGCTCTTTCCCATGTTAAGTTACTATTCTTCAAACCTTGATCTGCATTTGCATGCTATTGGAATTTTGTTGAATATTGTTTGACATTATGAATATTAATTCTCACAATGCGAATGTGTAATTGCTAGTTGGTTCTTAATACATTTTGATTTGTGGATTGTCTTTCGTGCAAGATCTTTTGTCATCCTAAACATAAAAAACAAAAAAGAAGGGTATGATTTCCCATCATGTAAAAGTTTCCTCGAAGGGAAGTGGTCAAATTGAAAGCTGCAGAATCGCTGCAAGGTGATGCATGCTGAAATTGTTGTTTATATTCTGAAAATGATAAACCACTCAAGAAATCAGAAGCCATTTTCAACCTCGTCTTTTGTATAATTTATACTTCGATACCTTACCTTCGCTATGTATAGGGGTTAGGGGTTAGGAGTTAAGGTTTATGTTTGGTTTAGAGCTTAGAGGGGTTTTGGTTACCTACTGTCTAATTTTAATTTGTTCAATGTTTTTAGATGTTATCCATAAACCATAACACGGGATAGACAGAGAGATGAAAGAGACAAAATAAGTTATTGTTCCCTCATTCGCTGCTAACCTAATGTTCTTCTCTTTTCTGGGTCCCTTGTTCACATGTCTGAGACGTGCAATTCCCATAAAAATCCTCAACTGCAGGGAACCTAAGCTCCCGTGTAACAACAAAAGAATATCAAAATAACAATCTATGAAATAGCGAGAGCAACCTTCTTGACTTGCAGAGCTTGTCACCTAGAACAGACAAAATCTCCACGTTATCTCTTTACCTTTTTATTTGTTGGAGACCAACATTCATCTCTAAACTAATCTGATCAAGAGCAATTTCTCTGTTTCTCTCTTTGCTTCTCTTGTGAAAAACAGATAGACTTATGCTGGACTTTGTTAGGCTGAAGAACAACGAAAGCTTTTCACTGCTTCGGAGATTCAGTTTCGAGTGCTCTAGGCATAGTTCATATACCCAATAGTTACATTACTTGGCAATTAGTGGGTGAACAACATAGTTCACTCTTATGTACTGAGATGAAGAAGTAATTTTGGCCTGAATTTGGAAAAACAACTCCACTCTGTCTGTTTTGATTTTTAATGTTTTGGGACAGAGAAGTCCTCTTGTTCACTAATTAAAATAAATTTATTAAAGTACATCAAAAGCATTGCTCATGAGCCATGATTCTCCTAAAGGTCAATAAAGCTCACCCTTTATATTAATAGAGGTCACAGCATAGGTGTGTGTAAACATCTGTCTTCTGCCAGTACATATATCTTTAAGCATAGGTCTGTGTTGCAGATAGAGGTTTTCTTGATTTCATTCAATGCAAAAGTAGCAGCTATGTCAAACTTCTGTGATTTTCAAATCCACATTAATGGTCTGCAAACATTCTTTGTGAATGAGGTAAAGTTATATACATATGGAAACTGCAGCTCAGTTTCTTATTATAAATCAATCTGTTAAAAGTTCTTAACACACTTGTGCAGGAGATTTTATCAACATATTCAGGGAGGTTGAAGAAGATCATCAAGCAAGAAAGGAGAAGAGCTCAGATTAAGTACTCGGGGATTGAAATCGATGACTTCCCTGGAGGCCCTGATGGGTTTGAGTTGATCTCAAGATTCTGTTACAGCAATGGAAGAATCACAATAACAGTTTCAAATGTGTCCCTCCTCCATTGTTGTGCAGTCTTTCTTGGTATGACTGAGAAAGTTTCAACTAACAATCTCTTGAAACAAACAGAAACCTTTCTTGAGGGACTGTTTGACTGGTCATGGAAAGAAATACTAGTCTGCCTCAAAAGCTGTGAGTCTTTCTTGAACTATGCAGATTCTTCAGGTCTTGTAGACAAACTCATTTGTGCAGTTTTAGCAAAGATTGCTCAGAATTCCGACATAGGCAGCCTCATTGCTACTTCTTCTTCATCGTCTTCATCTCCAGATACTACATCTGGGTTCAGAGTGTCTTCCTCATTTAAGAACACCCCTGAGTCACTCAAGCCAAGTTCATCAAGTAGAGCTTGGTGGTTTGATGATGTGTCCATTTTACCCCCAAAGATCATTGTGAAACTCATCCAAAGTTTGGGGGCTTATGGTTCTGAAAATAGCAGCTTGATCCTCACAAGGTTTCTCCTTCATTACCTTAAAGTCTCAGCCCAAAGAAAAAAAAGCAATACTAGTCACACATCATCTGAATTTGGTGGTCTTGCAGACACAGCTATTCATGGGGTTATTTTGGTGGGTAAAAAAGTATTTTCCTGCAGAGCCCTGTTTTGGGTTTTGAGGATTGTGTCTGGTTTTGGAATCAGTAAAGAGTGCAGACTTGGTTTGGAGAGATTAATTGGTGGGATGCTTGATGAAGCAACGTTGGATGACTTGTTAGTATCTGGGCATGACAGGGGTGTTTATGATGTCAATCTTGTTATAAGGTTGATAAGAGTACTTGCTAAAAGTGAGGGTGTTTCTGTGCAAAAGTTGAGGAAAGCTGGTAGGTTGATTGATAAGTATCTAGGTGAAATATCACCTGATCAGAATCTCAAGATTTCTAAATTTGTTGGAGTTGCAGAGAGTTTACCAGATTCTGCCAGGGACTGCTTTGATGGGGCCTACAGAGCCATTGATATCTATCTTGAGGTAAAAAAAAAAAAAAAAAATTACATATTTGAGTATTTTTCAATGATTATGTCTACTTTTTGGATTGCTCAATCACTGCAAAATGATTCAAGCCTTTTTTGGGCATTGATTTTTATACTGTGTTTTATCTGCCTATCAAATTAACATCTTTTGCATTTGGCTCCTATTTCGTGCTGAAAATTTGCCCTCTTCTATCTTCTTCTTCTTTTTTTTGTTCTTTCCTTGGGATAAGATATCATGCTGCATCATCATAATCTTGTGAGTTGGAACCCTCTCCTTGTAAAACTCTAACTCCCATGTTTGGATTTGTGGATGTCACTTTCCATGAAATGGAGAATATCATTGAGTATTGATCAAGATAGAAGGCCTCCCTGGCCAGATGGGGAAAGCACAACTCTAGGACAAAGCTCAAAATCTATATAGAATGTGAATGATGAGCTTACATTACACATTTACATGTGACATCCCTTTCTATGTGAAATCAGGCAGTAAAATTATACTCCAAGAATATGTTTTTATGGTCCATTACGTATTGATGTTAATACTCAAAGGAATTATTGTCCAATATGTTTTGGCAGATACATTCCAATTTGTGCTGTTTACTCTTTTGGATTCTTTTCATCATGAGTCTCATGCATGCATTGGTCTTGATTGAGTATCTTGTTGCCTCCTCTGACAAAATTCTAAATTGTCATTACTCAACCACATCTCATTACTTACGTATGTTCGTATCATTATATGGCTGATTCTAAAGACAAGGAAAACGTTGGTTGTTTTTGGTTAGAAAATGGAAAGGTGTAAAAATGAATGTTGTGCAGTAAAACAATACTTGAATTTCAACATGTTCTAAATTATGGATGGCTGATTACTTTCTGATATAATTCATGTGGCAGTCTCACCCAACTCTTTCATTTGAGGAGAGGTCAAGATTGTGCAGATGCCTAAATTATGAAAAGCTGAGCCTCGAAGCATGTAAGGAGCTCGCAAAGAATCCGAAAATCCCACCAAGAGTTGCAATTCAAGCGCTCATTTCTCAGCAATCCAAAGTAACAGCAACAGAAGAATTTGTACGTGCCAGTCCATGTAGTACTGCAAGTGCAAGCAATCATTTTAATTCCCATTCGCATTCCAGTTCCCATTCCCAAATGGTTCTGTACAACAATGGTGGTGTTGGTGCTGATAAAGATAGTTTTCCAGAAGAAAGCAGCTTAGATACAAAGCTAAATTTGCAGAGGATGCAATGGAGGGTGGTGGAGTTGGAGAAACTGTGCAGGGAAATGAAGGGTCAGATGTCAAAGATGGTTAAGAATAATGTCTTGAGTAGCAGTACCCCAACTCATGGTAGAGCTCTTCCTAGACTTTGTTGAAAACATTACTCCTATGTAAAAGATTGTTATACACTTTTTTTCTTTTTCTTTTGCAGTGTTGTATCATTTTGTTTGTGTTTGGTGATCAAAATGTAATTTGGGGGATTGGATTGTTTGTAATTATTTCATCACCTGATAATGAAATTACTATCACGATTTTCTAACGTACAGTTGATGATGGAAATCATGGAATCCGAATGTGATTATTACAAAGTCTTAGCTGCAACTTAAGCCTCAATATAGAAATGGAACAAATGCAAAGCGTTCACTATGAAAAAAATGATCACATTCACATTCATATTTTTTGTTAGGGAAAATTTGAAGAATGGTACACGAAGAATCGATGACTCTTAAAATATATACATCAAGTTTCTAAAATATCAAAACGGTACATGAATTTTAAAATCTAACTACACTTTTCTGTTACTACTAACCGTTAAAGAACTTTGTTTTCCGTCATATTTTGAGGGTTA
The DNA here is from genome assembly GCA_034370585.1 of Fragaria x ananassa. Lineage (NCBI taxonomy): Eukaryota > Viridiplantae > Streptophyta > Magnoliopsida > Rosales > Rosaceae > Fragaria > Fragaria x ananassa. Next base: position 28,578,561 of record CP139761.1, on the reverse strand, counting down.
AATTGGTCACACTATGACTTCTCTCCAATCCGGCCACTATTCACACGGATCTGCTTCACAGTTTTCCGCCAAATGTAGCTTTCTTAATTGCAACCAACACTCCAACAATATGGGTTTCTTCTCTTCTCTTAAGAAAAAGTAAAAAAATCACTACTGTATTCATGTTAGATATACTTTGTCAGCAACAATTGGTAAACAAATCCAAAAAAAAAAAAACAATGATCTAGAAAACAAATGAAACTGAAAATATTACAATAACCGAAACTTGTAAGTAATTGAAAAAACAATCATATGGAATCAACATGGTTCCATTCAAATTGGCATTCAACATTGTTCAAGTTCATAAGTTCTATCTATTACACAAAAGAGGAAAAAAAAAACAAAAAACATGACATTTACATAGTTTAAAGTTCACAAAAATAGAGGATTGTCAACGTAACAGATTAGATAATATGCCAAATTATACAAGTTTCATTCCAAACAACATCTAATAAATATGAGCACCCCTTCAAGGCTTCCACAACCTCCTATGCACTTACTTCTTTCTCAAATCAACATGACTACCACTTGCAGCTATTTCATCATTTTTGTTGTTGATTTGCTTGGCTTCATCCTCCCAGCAAGCTTCTTGTATCTCTTTCTTGAAGTTGTCGGTGATGCAGATGCTTCCTACATGGCACACGTATAAGTATTACACCAACAATAAGATGACCATATAATATTTACCAAGTGAAATCAGTTATATACCATAATGGAGACACTAATAATGTAAACCACCTGAGTTGGCTCACCTCATTGCTTTCTTGAGATTGCATACAATTTTCATTGTCAGTTGAGACGTTGTTATCGTCATTGTTCAAGTTTGGAACATATGATGCTTGAGGGGGCTGCGGTGGCTCAGTTGGATGTTGATCACGAGGTGTATTTACTGAATATTCTCAAAGCTAAGACAGGTTGAAGTTGCGTTCACCTTTGTTTGACTACCTCTAAGCCCATTTGGACTTGGAAGTTATTTTGGACCGGCAAAACTCTTTAACGGTTGCAGTAACAGATGTATGAAAGTCAGTTAGATTTCAAAGTTCATGTACTGTTTTGATATTTTAGAAACTTGATGTTTATATTTTAGAAGTCATCGATTCTTCGTGTACAGTTCTTAAAATTTTCCCTTTTGGTTATTCTGGAATTAAAAATGGCCAAGAAATGGAGCAAGGCAGGTCTTGTCCGATGAGATTACGCAACCAATTCAAAAACCATTGGCTTAAGTTGTGTAACCCCTGGCCTCTACTCTAATAAAGGAATATGCCAACTGATTTATAATTTTAATAATTTGATTTCTTTCTTTATCTGGCTATACACATGATCATTATCAGGCCTCATCTGTGACTAATAATGCCAGTAGTTTGTTTGATCCCGTGACTAATAATCAAGCTGCCATTAAAATGAACAGGTACGTTTTAAAGGCTTGCGTAGCTATAATACAGATATCTCTATCTTGTAGCTATAATACAAATACAACTAGCCATTCAAATTTTGGAAATCTTGGAGATGAAAAGTCTGAAATTAAATTATATTTGATCGACCCTATTTGGACTATAATGTTGTCTCTGGTTTTGACAGTTGCATATATACTTGTGCATCAGTACATATATGGGATTGGACTCCGATGATACACTTGTGTTGCTATTTGCCAAACCATGGAATTTACTTGCATGACAGCAAACAGCTTGTAGCCCGGCCATACCAGACAGATCAGCTTAATCTGAGGGAGATGAAGCTACAGGTATAGCTAAGAGAACTACATATGCTTGTTTAAGAATAAAACCATATATACCTGCTTTCAGGAAAAAAACTTACCAGTATCTTGTGGAAAGTGATGAAATGGACAGGTTTGTATATATACGTAGCGTACTTGGGATTTAGAAGTGGCTACTTGACATATATGCTGCAGGCTCCAGCTTCATGTTTTTAAACTTGCTACTCAACCATCTCAAATTCCCAATCCTCCAAAATCCAAAATGACATGAAACGGAAAGAAAGATAAATAGACAAATAAAACTTAGTTTTAACTTCAAAACTTTACCACCATGGCACCATATATAGACAAGTAACTTCCTGAGTTTAAGAGGTATATCATCATGCTAATGCCTTGTGGCGTGTGTAACCAAAGTACAAAATGCAAAGACAGTAGCTTGTATTTTGTATCTTTTCAGTTACTTCACTTTATGGTAATACTGCATGAAAGCTTTGCCTACTCGATCAATCTCATGTATGAGTTTCAATTGCTGCATCATGCGCTTTTAATTGTGATGATGTGTGCTTTATCGGCATTACCGCTTTTGAGAGAGTTTATTTTGATGAAAATATGCACATTGTTTGGCCAACATAAAGGCATGCTAGGTGATCAAATTTGCTTAAGGTGGTATGTTCCAATGCTTCGAATCTCTTCTTGAAAAATTCCATTCAAAACAAATAACTCGAGCATACATACATACATATATATATATATATATATAGAAAACTCCAGTTACTCAAGTGTAGGTTGTTGGACAAAATTATTAGAATGATTCGACAAAACAAAATGTAGTGTTGAAATATCAGTGAGTTGTGGCATGATTGGTTAATATGTTTAAATAACAACTTTGAGGTCATGAGTTCAAACCTTACTGATATATGATATATGTAGAGTGTGTGAGTTATTTAATAATAATAATAAAAAGAGGCGTAGTGTTAAAATTTCTAAGGATTTAAAACATGTCCATTTTGGTTTAAAACACGTAGTTATACTTTGCGGTTACGCTAATAAAGTTAGTATTGACCCGACCAGATCGCTTTGAAGCCCAAATTCCAAGTGGACGAAGTGACGGATGGCCCATAACAACCACAGCAGCGTCGGATACGGTCTAGTCCTTAACGCGCGCAATTGCGTCACTTCCAATCCCACTCCCTCCAAAAAAAAAGTTGGGCCAAAATCGTAAATAAAGTGACATAAACAGGGGTATTCTTGTCGTAACCGCGTCTAAAAACACTTTTAGCTTTCGAAATTTCATGTCTAACTTCCTTCCTCGTGCGTTGTTTATATATTAAAGCTCCACCACCACCACTCTCTCGGCGACGTTTCAAACCAATTTTTCCCGGAAAAAAAGTTGATTAATTTCCCCTAAAAACACTCCTAACTTTTCTCCGGCCGCTTTGGATATGTTCCTAACGGAGATGAAGAAACACGCCGTTCCTTCCTTCAAACACTCCCTCCCTAACAAACTCGACCTCATCACGGCAGCCTTGGACGACGCTCTGCTCCGTCGTCTCAAGACGCTTTCTGCGCCGTCTATCAGCTTGTGCTGGCTGTCTAAGGCCGTCGAATTTCTCACCGTCGCACACGCCGAGGCCAGGAGGCTAATCTCCAGTCTCGAGGTAACCGTTTTGGATGACGCTCTTGCGTGTTATTTGGATGACAGCTTGAAGCTCCTGGACATATGCAACTCCGTCTCCGCAGAGATCGAGCGGCTCCGCCAGCGCCGGATTGTTCTCGCTCTAGCGGTTCACCTCCTCGGCGACGGGAAGGTCCGGCGAGCACGGGAGGCTTTAACGGAAGGGGAGGCCCGCCGCGCAAAAGCGAATAATGCGGAGGTGCTGGTGAAGGATCTGGCGCTGGCGCTCCGCAGCCCGCCGCCACATGGAAAGATCTCGAAGGTTGCGAGAGTCGTGCGTCGGACGGTGTACGCCGTCGGATTGGTGACCGTGTTCGTCGCCGGAGCATTAGTCTCGGCGATGGAGGGAACGCCGGAGACGGTGACGGTCCGGGCGCCGGCGGAGTTTTCTTGGGCCGAGTCGTTGAATGAGCTGGCAACGGCGGTCTCCGGCGAGTTGAAACGGCGATTCGGAAAGGAGGAGAGAACGAAAGGTCTGCTATTGGAGGAGGTGGATGACGTGGCGACACGCGTAGGGGAAGCGTGTGAGATAGCGGAAGAGGACACGGAGAGGAAAGAGCGGTCGAACGACGTCGTAAAAGAGGTGGAGAGGGCAATGGGGTCGTTTTCTGATGGGTTGGAAGGGTTGAGTAAAGGAATGAATGTAATGTTTCATGGTGTTTTGAGTAACAGGAACTTCATGTTGAACCATGTTAGGGTCAAAGATTAGAGAGAGAGAGAGAGAGAGAGCTGGAGTGGGTTAAAAGCCATGGAAGCTAAAGCAAGCAAGAAACTAAGAAGAAAGTTACAAGTTGAGAGAGATGGAGGAGAGTGACATGCACTTGCCTTGTAAAAATTCCAATCAAACTAATTGTCTCCCATCTGTTCTTTACTCTTACACAAGTTTTACAGCTTTATCTAGTTAACTGTGTATATGTCATGTGTAAGTAAAGTTCTCCAATGTATTATAAGACAACTATAAGAATGAAATCAAGTTCAGCTAACCAAGTTTACCTGAAGTTGAGAATGGAAGAAGGAAACAAGGCACCCTTGGAATTTTACATTCATGAAATGTGGCATTAGACGATTATTGCTCATTTGCTTTAGGCCAATGTAAATAGATTTACGCACTTGAACAAAGAGAGTTCCACAGAGCTGAACAAATCAGACCAAAACAAAACAGGAAATGCTCATGATGGTGAATAGATTTTGAAAAAAAACTAGTTTATACTCAACGGATTACAGCTCTGTAAAACCCAGCACTACCTGACAATTTTCATTTACAAAGCTTGCTGTCAACAAAATCTCTAGGATCCTAATACACTACCTCTCTTCTGGTTAAATATGATTCAAACACAATCAGTTACAACAGACTGTCTTTAGTTATATATTTCTTAGCAAGACGTGGTAATCACTTCCAGTTATGAACTTTTGAGGCTCAAGTGATACAAAAAATCTATAATCTCATCAATAGCTGTTCTGAATGGGTTGTGGAAGAGCAATGTCTTCAATGACAGGTGTGTTCTAGCTCTATATCTTCCTCAGGGAACGGTATTGCAACCGAACATTCTCTCCGGTTCCAATAATCTTAAGCAAGTACCTGCAACAACACAAGGAAAACATTGGATACAATTGTTTCAGGCTACAAATTAAAACTCCAACTGACCTCGAAAGGTAACTCATTGATTTTTAGCGAATATGCACACAACTGCAACCACGTTAATGTGGGTGTAAATGTATATATCTATAATTCCATCATAAGGAAATAAAAGTCCAGCAAAATTTATCGCGAGTTCAAGATATATCAAATAAAATGCAAGTGCAAATGAAAAGCAGATGACAAAAGCACCGGTTGGGAGGTTATGCCAACTCACCAGCCATTCAGACACTGGGATGTGATGACTGCTTCCTTGCCAACAAATTTTTCGGGAGTCCTTCGGTTCCCCTGCAAAATAAAGCATTCACTTTATAACTGCTACTTGATCAAGTAGAATACAAAAGCACTCAATCTTGATAAGCTAGGAAAATAACTGACCATAATCATTACTTTTTCATTCACTGAAAATGGATACTGCACCCCACGATTAAATCCATCGTCACCACCATCTCCATTTTCCTGCATACACACAGAAAGCTCTTCAATATGAATTTTGGGACATGAATGCATATGCTCCTCTCTCAAAAGACTTTTGATTATATAAATCAGAACCACTGGAATTTATTCTATTATTGACCCCCCTTTTTACTGTAAATGCATACTACATAATGTTGATACCAAAATAAAAACCTTCTATCTAAGCTCTTTCAGATCCATATCTATTTTGCCAACCCCACAGCTTGACACTTTTCACATGTTAAAATTGCTTAACTATGCTGTAAAACTTGCACATAAGTTCCCAATTTCCAACATCTTCCATTTCAGTTCCCAGAACAAAAAGATAAGTTTGTGATATTCTAATGATGACTTGCATGATCTCAAAAGTCTAAATGAAATGGATAATGTAAATGTCAGGCGTTTCTCTCAAACCCACCCTATTTGGTCTTCGTGATGGAACCATTTGGTCACCAGTTTCTTTCCGACGCTTTCGGATAGTAGCATTGTGAAATAGCCTTCGATCATCCTCATGCTTCACTGCCGCAGCTGCAGCTCTAAGAGCTGTTGAGGAAAGGAATTTATGTCAGAATATAAATAGGAAACACAAGAAGAATATATTGGCTCGGACAGAAAACACGAATGTCTGTGTATGCATATGTGATAGAGAAATTTATGTCTTTTAGAAAGAGCTGAAAAGGAATAAAAATTATCTAGGAAGACGGGAGTATACCAAGATTAGGAACCAAAGACCTGGTCTCAATTTCTGCATTGCACAGGGTACATCTTGACTGTGAACCAAAAAAGAAGAAGAAACTTCGTTATGATTATAACTTATTTTCATCTAGAGGTAATGTATCCATTAGCAAAGGAACTGACAAGGAGGTATATCTCTTAGTGATTGACATGAAGTATTAAGAACATAGCAGTCCTTTAATCATTAATATCGAAATATCGAAGCCGAATACATATCCAGAGATGCAAATCCATGGGCCTCTAAACAGCTATAATAGCAGTGTTTCTGGTAATGCTTCAAATATCAGGATTGGCCTACTTACTGATTCAATGACTCTTCTCAACAAGAGACCACCAAATGAATGCCCACAGGATACTACCATAGCATCTTCAAGGAATGCACCACTGAAGCATTAAGTGAAAAAAATTAAACTTTGGCACCCTATTAATGCAACTATACATTCAAAACAAAAACAACAAAAAATGTGAGAAAACAACAAACAAGAGGAGCTAATAGGATCAGCCAGATCATGAACTAAGTACAAAGACAGAAGATAACTTACGATAGGGGGTCTGACAGAACACTTCTTAAAGATGGATCCTTATTTAAATTGATTTGAGGTACCTGCAGATGCGGAAATTCCATTATAAGCTAGCTGTCAGACCATATTAAAGATCATAACTTTTAGCATGCAAATGATTTCCTTCAAGGACTCCAATTTTATTTCCTTTTAGGTGACTATATCTTTCTTAGTTGGGATTACACGTGCTAGTTGAAAATAAAACTTACAATTGCACTATCAGAATGATTGCACAAAACATCTTCCTCAGCAGAAAGATCGTCCATAAACTGGCTTATAGATATCGGTACATAACTCTGGGGAATGACATGACCAGCCGCTGCAATGGGAGAACAATCTAATATAGCATTACCTTGTGGCATGAGCCTAAATGCAAGTGATGTCCTACAATCACAAAATGTAATCGGATTAATTCCAATGGATTTTCCTAAGAGTCTACTGGAAGTGGAAAATGAAATTTAGGAAAAACAAAGGTGATGTAGTAAATTGTACCTCCCACCACTATTAACGCCAGAGGAATAATCAGGAGCAGCTTTATACGATGAAGCAGGGCGAAGGCCAGCAGTAGCATGGCTGAGTGCCTTGCCTGTAAGTAATAAAAGATCCCCAGGAGCTGACCCACTGTCTGCCAGGTACCAACGACCATTGGGGTCACACACCTGCACAGGAACCAAATCAAATTCTTTAACAGAGATGTCAAAAAAATGTCTCAATACTCCAAACACCACGCTACCCTGCCAAAAATTAAAAAAAAGGCACCTGTATACCAGGACTGTCCGAGGAAACCAAGTCAACAATCCCTTCTCCACTTCGCCATTTATTCCCGGCTTCCCTCCCCCAATAGCACCCTTCCCATTTTGTAATGCCGCATTCGAGTAGGCTGCCAAAAGCACCGATGAGGACACATCATTAGCCGGCAATGGAGTATCATCAAGCAAATGGCTAAAAACACTGCAAATGATAACACATTGCATCAGACCACATCCAAAAAACCGATCACACTAAAAACTGAAACAGCCTCCCCATCAACCATCCTTATTCGCTGCGCAAACGAAGATGCCTTGCTATTGCAGACAATGCCACACGCGCCGCCTTCCCCATGCACCTGCAGACATCAGCCATGCACGGCGGCGATGAGTCCCAATCTTCTAAAGCCCTGCAACAAATTGAACCACTCAATAAAACAAAACAGCATAAATTCAATAGCTCATTAAGTTCATGACCACCTATAAGCAATGCACTAACTACTCGAAACTCCCAAAAGATTGAACCTTTTTTTCAGTTACAGATTCAATATTAAGCAATTACCTTCCAGCCCTGTACATGTAAACTCCACGGCTACCTTTGCCGCCGCCGAGCTGAGCTCTGCTCCGGAAATACAATCTGGAAGCTTCCAAGCCGCAGCGCAACAGCGCCGCGTCGTCGGCACCCAATTCGATGACGGCGGCGTTGTGCCTCATCAGCGACCCCGCCAGCGCCTCCACCGCCCTCACATATGTCCCTGTCGGAGCTCCGTCGTACGGTGCAATATCCGAGATCCGAACCCGGGCCAGCTGGCCGGAGGAGTCGCCGATCGGCAGGACATGGTCGAGGGGGAGACGGGAGAGAGGCGGCGGGAGCTGAGAGTGTGCGGCGGCGGCGGTTGTAGGTGATCTAATGGCGGGTGTGGCGGTGGAGGAGGAGGGGGGAGTGATCGGGTGCGACGCGGGTGCAGAGGAGATCATGATCACTACCATAAATCATTCTGAAGACTCAATCTTGTTGCTGTGTGTTTGGTTAATTTCTGAGGATCATGTTGGTATTGGAAATGAGGCAATGATAGTGGGAGATGAGTTGGAGTTGTTTTGATGTTCAGGAATCCTAGGAAGAAAGGAAGACAAAGGAGTCCAGTTTACTTTTAGGGTTTTGGTTGACACTAGAGGAGTGTCTTTACTTCTCTGTTAGACTTGCCAAAAAAAAAAAGAAGAAGAAGAGAGAGGTAAGTACAGTCAAAATAGTAAGTTTTTCTTACTGCTATTCTCTCTTGGTTAAACATGGGAAGACCCCAAAACAAGCTCTGAAACATGCAGGAGTAAAACCTTTGGTGTTACAGTAGAACAAAATAGAGTTACCATTATTGTATCAGAAGTATATCATATAAATGTTGTGGATTGAATATAAGGGAAGTTGGGTAGTTTCAACAATAAAACAATGTCATTACTTGTAACTACTACTGAACTACAGATGAAGTATCATCCGAACTGTTCTTTAAGTAGAGTGAGCTGCCGTGCTCTGTCTTATCAGGATCATTTATGTGTCTAATGGAATTCACAGCTTGCTGGTTCACTGCTGGTGTTCTTATCAGGATATGGTACTACTTCTGCATCAAATAGCTGCATTTTAGATTTTTCATGCTTTACAGAAACAGGGCAACTGACTTTTGGTCCATGCAGTTTTGCTTGTTGCTATTCAAGTCATGTGAATCGATATGCTTGGCTCCATGTATAGGAGGTTCTTAGAGCTGCTATGCTGCACTGTTGAATAGAATATTCGTGGTAATTGAGTAATTGACTATATTAATATGCAATGAAAATATGAAAGAAAATTACATCTTTTATGGTAGGTATGTTTTCCTACCACTAGCAGGTCGATCTTTCCACCGGAAATGACACTGATGCACATATTTAAGCACATATCAGACATCACACCTTCAACTAATCATTTTTAACATTTGTTTTTGTTCATCTTCAAGATTCTTGATGTATTGGCCGATTAATCTTCATGAAAATTAGATCCTTCTCGTATCCAACCTGATTTACTTGTAAATGACTCCAACTATGCCTGTTTACTTGTAAATCCATTCATTTGCACGGCCTCCAGACTTGTCCATATCTATAAAAATGCTAACAGCCTGTAGCACATGATTTGAACAGGTTAATCATAATCTACATAAAAAGTGAATGAACATGCAAGATTGAAGATTTGGATGATGAAAGTTTTTGTACCTTTCCTATCCGAGGCCTCTCTTTCACTGTCGCTAGGCTGTTTCGGATATGTGACACAGCTCCCCAGCACTTCAAGTTGTTTGCAACATCATCAAGCCTCATTAGATACTCTTCTTCTGTCAGTGGAAAGGATCTCTAGGAGAAGAAGCGCATAGGAAAAAAAAATGTTAAAACTCTATCCAAATGTTCCAAATCATGATCTAAGTTTAATCATTGGATGAGTATCATATCAGCTGCCTTCATAGACATCATGTATTAAACCATCCCTATGATGTATTAAATCATATCAGCTACATTGCTACTTATTCCAATACAAGAAAGTTTAAACTTGTTGAGTAAGAATTTCCATACCTGCTCCCTGTACTTCCACATCACATTCATAGCCAGCAGGTTTCTTCCAAGGAACTCCTACAAAACATTTGGTTATGAAGTGAGATTGACAAGCCAAAATCCGTGCAATTTTTACCAAACGAAAAGGTAAAAGTGTAAAACTATACCTTCTTGATCAGTTGAACATCATATGACCTTCCATACTTGTTCCTAATAAGAGTTGCCAGGTCTATCCCACTAAAGCTGGAGTCATCTGTACCAACAAGTCTTTCCAGATTCTCTCTGACCATTTCATTATTTCCCTGCAACATATAATGATATAAGGACACTTGGACCATATGGAACTTCAGCAACCCATGTCTCACATCCCACTGGTGTCTATGCCATTCATATGAGAAACAAGGCAACAGAAGAACAAAAGAACTATAACATATACCCCTCCAGTTTCAGATTTTGAAGATTCCTCCTTGTCATTTTGATCTTCCGAGTCATCTGGATTTACGCCATCCACTGTACTAGAAAATATAGGCCTACTTCTTCGATCTGTTTGATAACGAATGTGATAGTTACCATTGGAAAAGACCAATCCTCTTGAAGGAAAATGTGAAGTACATCCAGGTAGCAGAACTTTGTTGAATCCTGTGTGAGGGTTCTCTTGAATCCCAAATGACCAATTACAATGGTGGCTTGAAATAATGCTCGTCATATCCTGTAAATTACACATAGTACCCTCAATACGATTGCTGCATCCATCCATAGATCGAAAATATGTTTTCAATAACAAATTGCAGTGAAACTCTATGACATACCAATGAAATACATTAAAATGCTTTCTTTTAACCCTTGAAGAACAACATCAAAGATTGAAAGCTAGATAGTTTACAAGACAAGGAATTTAGAACTCTGGTTGCTGATTGATTCCATAATGATTCAAAAACCGAAAGAAGTAAAGATCTTCGTAAGCAATAGTACTACTGCTACAATAAAACTACAAATATATAAATCCAACCTGTTGGTGAGGCCAAGGCAACAGAAGTAGATATAGTTTCTGGGTCTGATGCTTGTTTGGGATATGGTAGAGTAGACTAGTGGTGCATCCAATTCACAACCGATGCACAGAACCAAAAATGATTGCTCATCAGTTGGTGACCATAGAATTTTGGTGAGTTTAGAGAAACCTTTAATCATAATCAGGACCGTTGGTTTATACTACTTAAGCACTTGTGTGAGTTGTGGCTGAAAACAAAAGCCCTTTGCTTCATGAGTAGTGGCGTGTGTAGACTAGTATTGAGAGTGTGGCCAATCACAACTAGTCACGTGGACGCAACAAGTCCAAGTCAGTAAGTTTGGCTTCAGCACATAGATGTGCTTCTGGAGCCACTAGCCCAGAGCGTGGATAGGGCGTGTAGAATTAGCCAACTGCGATGGCAATTGCAGCTTGTGATATTTAACCTCCTAGTTTGCGAAACGACATGGAGTTTGTACAAAGGTCTAAAGAAAATGGGGATAGATTGGAAATGAAGAAACTATGATCAAAAGGAAAATGAACTCTGCATTGCCATTGAAGAGCAGAAACATTCAAAACAGATACAGAGGATCAACTAACTGATAAAAATGATTAGCGTAGGAAGCAACACTACTCGGATAGATGGAACTATCAAAAGACATCCGTATTCTGTACAACAAGACTACTAGAGGAATTCCATCCTCCTCAAATCATGCATGACTTGACAGAGATATTCAGAGACAAAATAAGTTAGAATTAGGTGCTGTCAAGCTGATATGACTTTGCAGATCAAAGTTGCCAGTCGATTGGAGGAATGCCCATCTCCTCAAGAAGCTGGTTTGTGCGAGAAAAATGCCTGTTCACATCACGAGCAATTATATGGTTACAATGTAATGTTGCTCAAGACAATCATCATATATACCAGAACATCTAAACCATGATTGCAAATATTTCATAAAAAGAAAAGAAGATATTTGACTAAGAAGACGAGAAATTCGAGGAAGTTGCAGACTAATATGATAATATGACTAATATCCATAACTATACGTCTATACCCATCAATAACTATTCTCATGCCTCACTCTTTACCAGCCTAAGTATGAACATATCCCCAATTAGGTCATGGTACTAGAGAAGTAGGCATGGGTACGTTCTCATCCCCAACCTCTTCTTGTCTTTTTTTTTTCGATATAAGTTGCAGAGTGGTAATCATTTTTTGAGGAGTTAAACTAACCTGCAGCCAAAGAAGCCTCTGTGTGCAGACAAACCAGAGGGATGTGCTGCCTTAAGAATGTGATGTTTCGACACATCAACTAACCTGCAAGGCAAAACAAATCTCAAATGGATTGAAATAAATAGACTCCTAATACATTGACCGAGGCTCATCTCATTTACACCCCTCCATATATTTGTCTAACATTCTATTCAGGTCTCATCCTTTGTCTACACTCTAAATCTACCTGGATTTCTGCTGTGCAGAGTTTCCCCACAGGAGAAAAACAACCCCTTCCTTCTTTTTTGAAATGGTTCCGATAACAGCATCTGTAAATTGTTCCCACCCTTTCTTTGCATGGGAGTTAGCCTGGTGATCCCTAACTGAAATATGAATATGAAAATGAAAGACAGATGACTTAACTATCGTATGCAAAGTGTTCAAGCCCACATCCAACATATTATGATTATTATCTAAACGAGACTCTCACTTTGCTAATTAGAAACAAAGAATGCAAGTAAATTCTCACCAGTAAGAACAGCATTGAGCAACAGAACACCCTAACAATAAATTCCAAAAGGAAAACTCAGTCACAATTTACGACAAGATATCAAAAAAACAAAGAGTAACTAAAGATGATCCTGAGCTCAAACCTGAACAGCCCATTTCTCAAGATTTCCATGAGATGGCATTGAACAGCCAACATCTTTGTTTAGCTCCTTGAATATATTAACCAAGCTTGATGGCACCTTCACTTCCTGTGGAACAGAGAAGGACAGACCCATAGCCTGACCCGGCCCATGATACGGGTCCTGGCCCAAAATGACAGCCTTGACCCGATCGAAAGGGGTGGAGTTCAGAGCATCAAAGATCAAGTGACTCGGCGGATATATCGGAACAGCACTACCGGAAATCTCGCTCTCGACGAACTTGCTGAGATTGACGGCGTAGGGCTTCTTCAGCTCGGAAGGCAACGCCGTCAGCCACGTGTCCTCCACCAGTAGCTCCTCCAATTTCACACCTAAAATCAAACTAATGAAAAATCCAAACCGAAATGAAATTAGGGTTTTGATTTTGGTATTGGCTTTTACCTTTGGCCTTGGAATCAGAGACTCTGCGGGAGCAGATAGCGCGGTTGCGTTTGGCTCCGGCCAGCAGCTTCTGGAATTCCATGCGTGACTTCTGCTCGGCGGTGAGGGCTGACGGAGGAGAAGAAGGATCGGTGGTGACGTCATCGGGATTGGGGGTGGAAGAAGACTGGGTTTTGAAGCGTTTGGCGGATGGGGTGGTGGGTTGGAAGATATCGAGTAGGGTTTTGTTTTTGACGGCGGCTCTGGAACCCATTGCGGCGTTATTGGGATTAGCTACGGCGAAGGAATGGCGTCTTGCCCTGGTGATGTGATCATAGGATGCTTTGTGAATTGGCGCCAAAGCTCGTATTGGGTTGGCGGGAAAATTACAGAACCCGGGAACGGCGAAGGTCATTCCTTTTTCTCCAAAGTCTTCACCTTTACGGGGACACTATTTACTAATCATATTTCTTTCGCTCCCGTATTTTTATAATTTAGACTTTTGTTTTAAAGTGTTAACGGTTTAATCGTCTTAAATTTTAATCTGAAGATTTTAGACGGTTTACGACTTAATGTTACACATACATATATATATATATATAAGCAGGCAAACCTAATTATAATTTTAACTCAATAAAACATACATCTGTATAAATGCATACAATGCCGGACCTCCTTCACGTAACTGTAACACGAATGATACCAAAGACAAAAATAAAAACTGAAATAGAAGCAAACTTAAGTACTTTACACGTACAAAAGCCACACATAGACCAAAGATTAACATTAATCATTCAACAAAACCTTTCGCAAAGTAAGGAATAAAAGAAACAAGGAGACTCACATCCTTAAGGCCCAAACAGCAAAACATCCTCAAGGCCCAAACAGCAAAAGAAAAAAAAAGAGTAGGGGAAGATATATTTAAGCCAAAACCTAGATCAAAACTGCCGCCTCCCTCTTCACTTGTCCCAATCTTTTCAACCTCAAAACAAGTCTAGCTCTTCTCAATCCCAAAACAAAGCTCAGTTTCGTGATCCGACAAGAATGATCCTCAGGCGCAGCACAAGAGGTGTGCTCTGTTCTTGTCTTCCCCTCAACAATTTCATAGCTTTGTTTCATTCGGAAGAAACCCATCGACCGAAAGTGAGTTTCAATCAGATCAATTTGTCAAGCTACAATTCTATTCGAGTCATCTTTTTGCATAAACAAATGAGCTTTACAGCGCTGGAAGGACCTTGTTGCTGCGCACAAGACATACAATGATCTACAAAGCACGATGGCAACATCGATAACAGAATTTGTAAGAACACATTCTTCTGTAAGACCTTGCTAACTTGTTTGATGACCTTCCTTTGGTAGTATTTTGCGCTTGAACCGTGTCGACCTCTAGCAATTTGCAAAGACAGACTACTATTGTCTTTTATAGCCTTCAAAATCTGCTAGCCGTCTTTCGAAACTAGTGTCTTCAACTTTAGCCTCAATACCAGAAGCATGTGTGCGGCTTCTTGTACTTGTGTGCTTGGGAGAAACAACTATGTTTTGGAAGATTGATTGGAATCCGAAAGATTTCTCCGTTGACGACGACTTGGTTATTCGCTCGAGTGAAAACGACGTGTCGCTTATTGAGTTTTCTGTGTTGATTTTGTGATAGCAAATTCAACAACTACGCACAGTCAAACTTCTAAGTGAAAAAACGCCAGACATTGCCGAGGTGGCATATTCATTGGCTACGAAAGGTCGCGTTGATTCTCTCACCGCACTTCTCATCGTTGCGGCCCATAAGGTTAACGATTCCGTGGGAGGCTCTGGCCCTCGGCGGCCACGGCGACGGAGGAAGAAAACTCGGAGAGGAGGAAGCTGTTGCTGAGGGAGATAGAGCTGCTTCAGCTGTTCGGGGCTGTTGCTCAGAGCGGTGGTGGGGAGAAGAAAGTGACTTCCCCACTCATCCGTGCAGCTCAGGTGAGCCTCCTTCGTTCTGATTACTAGTGATTAGTTCTCAGTAATTTTCAGAGGGGAATTTTCTTACTGTTTGAAAAAGACGCAAAATTTGAAGAGAGGGAAACGATAATTTGATCATGATTTCTGTATGTCTTGTGTTAAAAATCTCATATGTGCATTGTTTGATGATTAGGATGATCCAATTGAATTATAAGCATTGCAACTGGTCACTAGAGTGTTGTTCTGTTTCTCTTTTGTGTTTGGGAGGGATAATGTGGTGGGTGGGCCTTGGGTGTTTTTTCTTGCTTTCGTTGAATATTTGGGTGTATGCAAAAACAGGTGGTTTTCATGAAGTAAACGTTGCGAAACAAAGCGTTGTATCGGCATTTAACCAAATCCAACAGCTGAGAGATCAAAAGCTGAGGCCTCATCTTGATCAGCTCCTGCGTGATCTGACACAATTATTGGGGGAAAGTTTCGCATTGCTACTCAACTCAAGCCAGGATCATGTCTGAATTCGAAGCGAAATATACTCTGCCTCATAGAATGGTTTCCAATGCCAATCACCGCAATGCTGCTAAGAAACTTAAAGCACAACTCCAAGAATGGTTTGTGTGCTTCACTAATTATGTTTCTTCGCACAAGGCTTACATTAGGGCTCTTCATGATTGTGCAAGGCATCCACTCCCAGCGTTTTGTGAAGAAACCAACAACAACGCCCTGTCACTGCTGGAACTGGAAAAGTGGTCAAGTTGTTTGGATAAGCTGTTTGCTGATGTGACTGTGACTAAAGCCATCTGTGACTTGGCCACAAAAGTTGTTGGAGTTACAAAATAAGGAATATAAACACAAGAGGCAGGTTGAACTCGAAGGGGAGCATTATAAAACTGAGAAGACCAGTAAGACCAAGGACAAGTCTTATAAGTTGATGCAAAGGATAAAAGAAGAGGAAGTGGAATATGAAGCGAGCAGGAAGGAGACCGAAAAGAATGCAGTGATTCTAGTTCAGACGGGGTTTACTTCACTTTTTGGATCCTTGGATGAATTCTCGAAGTCTTTTGCTGAAAAGTATGATGACATTAGAAAGTAAAACCAAGCATCTGAGAGGTTATTTAGATAGTTGTTAATAAGGATTTATGTATCTGAGTTCTTTTTCTTCTTTTTTTGAATAAATGTATCTGAGTTGAGTTTTAGATCAATGCTAACTGATTCAATTTACTTTTGGAGTTCACCAAATCTGTAGAATATGCTGAGCCAAAATGTAACTGTTCACCAATTTTTCAGACTGGATTCATTGCAGATATTGCAGGCAGGCGACAACAAACAGATCAAAGCAAAAAAGACTTAAATTACAGAGAAAAACGACAGTACATTTCAACCGAGTCCTAACCCCTTACACAAGGAAGAGGGGGAGTGCTGGAATTAGAAATGCCAAGTCCACACATATCTATACGTATACAAATCCAGAGCTGTTCCAAATACAAATATCTATACGCATACAATAAAGCAAGCTACTCCAAATACAAATCCCACAGCTGTTCCAATGACAACTCCTCTATATTCTACTCTTGATCTGCTGTGTGAAGCAACAGACACAAGGTGAAGCAAAATCTCCGCAAATATTTTTCCCTTCGAAGCTTGAATTTGGGAAGGTCCCAAGCTGACCTCTACTAGGAATTGATTGTCTGCAACACTGAACTGAGACAAATCCAGAGTCTCCAAGCTGGTCATGTTAGAAAGAGAACTTGGAATTGGTCCAGATGAATTGTTGAACTTTAGGTCGAATACATGAAGGGATTTAAGGTTCCCAAACTCTGGCCAGACCTGTCCACTGAAATAATTGTTGCTAAGTTCCAGTGTCGGTGGAAAGCTCCAAACCGCACTTACCTGACTACACTTTTTCCGTCTAGTTTAACACAACGTAAATGTTTATTTTTTGGGCTGAAAGAGAGAAGAACCGTCTTTGTCACCAAATGATCGACAACAAACGGGTTCAATGTAATTTTTATATGAATAATTTTGTTGAAAGATATCTTCTTACAAATATTGTTAAGATTTAAAGTTCGTATGCAAAAATATTGTGGACACTTCGGCTTCGCCTCATTGAAAATGCAAATCTCCTCATCGTCACTCTCAGTGTCTTTGTCATACAACATAAAAGTATAACGATTGTTACATTCCTCGTAAGCATAATGAGTTTGTTTTGTTAATGATCAAAATTAGTCAAGCACTTTTTTGTTTTCTCCTTCTATATTTTTCTTATTTTGGATTCCATGGAAAGCACTTACCAAATTAATTTGATATCCGCAAGGGGAAATAATGTAATCCTAATTAAAACATATAACTTGTAACATACCATTCCTGAATTTGTTAGGCTATTAATTTGATTTCCCGTATTGCAACACTTCCTGTACTTCTTACTTCTTTCGGTACTCCTTGGCTTCATCAGAATGTTAGCAAGCACCACTATATATAAGAGACATAACATGAGAATTATAACTCGCTCTCTTCATTTACCCTGTGTTCATTGCAAGAATTACGTTTGCCTTCGATTGATAAACCAACTTTACATCCAACAAAACCCTTATTCTTTTTCCATAGAATCCAAAGAAACCATAGCCATGAGAGGTAGTGTTCCTGCTTCTTTGTCTAGGAGAAGCAAAGAGCAATCCAGTAGAGATGTTTGTTTAGAGAGAATAAAGTTGATAGAATTGGCTTTATTGCGCTGGAAGGACCTTGCTGCTGCATACAATTCGTTCAATGATATACAATGCACGATGGCAACAGCAATATCAGAATTTGTAACAACACATTCTTCTGATGATCCTCTACGACAAGAAGCCGCATGCAATGGAGATCAGAAAAAACAAGAACACAATTTGAAGGAGGAGGAGGCTGATCCGAAGAAGGCGAAAAAGAAGAAAACAAACGGTGCTGATAATAGCAGCACACGTGCTTCTAGTATTGAAGCAAAAGTTGAAGACATTACTTTCGAAAGACTTATAGCAAATTTTAAAGGTCAACCCGAAAAGACTGTCGAAGACAATAGTAGTCTTTGCAAATTGTTGGAGATCAACACGGTTCAAGCTCAAACTACTACCAAACGAAGCTCATCTAACAACCTAGCAAGGTCATTGTCTAGGAGTTTGTCCTTCAAATTTCTTTCGTCAGCGTGGATGAGTCGCTCCTCCAAAGTTCGTTGTTTACCAAGTGATGCGAAAGAAGGGCATTCTTCAACACTAAAGTACTTATGTGCTTGGGAGAAACAACTCTATTACCTCGTGGTGAGGGTACTAGATGAGGAAAAAACAGGTGGAGTTCATGAAGTAAACGTTGCAAAACAAAGCGCTGTATCGGCATTTAACCAAATCCAACAGCTGAAAGATCAAAAGCTAAGGCCTCATCTTGATCAGCTCCTACGTAGTCTGACACTTTACTGGAAGAAATATTCGGATTGCTACTCAGCTCAAGTCCAAATCATGTCTCAAATAGTAGTGAAATACACTCCGCCTGATAGACTGTGTTCCGATGTCCCCCACTGGCGTGCTGCTAAGAAATTTAAAGCACAACTCGAAGAATGGCTTGCATGCTTTGCTAGTTATGTTTCTTCTCACAAGGCCTACATTAAGGCTCTTCATGATTGGGCAAGGCATCCGCTCCCGGCGTTCTGTGAAGAAAACAACGACGACAACAACATCTACGCACTACCGCTGCTTGATAAGTGGTCAAGTTGTTTGGATAAGCTGTTTGCTGATGTGACTGTGACGAAAGCCATCGGTGACTTTGCCACAAAAGTTGGAGAACTAGTGGAGTTGCAAAATGAGGAATATGAACACAAGAGCCAGGTTGATCAACTCAAAGGGGAGCAAAGGAAAATTGAGCAGTCCAGAAAGGCCAAGGACAAGTCTGATAAGTTGACGCAACGGATAAAAGAAGAGGAAGTGCAATATGAAGCAAGTCGGAAGGAGACCGAAGAGAATGCACTGAATCTAGTTCAGAAGGGGTTTACTTCACTTCTTGGATCCTTGGATGAATTCTCGAAGTCTTTTACTGAAAAGTATGATGACATTAGAAAGTAATTAAAACCAAGCATCTGCAGAGGTTATTTAGATAGTTATTAATAAGGATTTATGTATCTGAGTTCTTTTTTTGTTTTGTTTTTTTGAATAAATGTATCTGAGTTGAGTTTTAGATCAATGACTGCAACTGCAACTTGTCTCAAAATTCAATTTATTTTTGGAGTTCACCGAATCTGTAGAATATCCTGAGCCCAAATATAACCAACTTAGGCTAAAATGTGGCAAACTACACACACAATGACACAATTACAGAATATCATGAACTGACCTCCTGTAGGGATTTTGCCCCCTCAAACTGGTTGTCTGCATTCAGGAACCCTAAACTTGGACAAAAAGCTGAGCTGAACCAATGAAGGTACGTGGTATAGTCCCAGAGAGCTTGTTATGGGACAGATCCAGAGTCTCTATGCTGGTCATTTTAGATAGAGTACTTGGAATTGATCCCGATCGATAGACTGTTGAATCCAAGATCCATAACATGAAGTGATTATTGTTGGTGAGTTCCAGTGTAGGGGGAAATTAAGCTCCAGACTTTATTGTACTGCTATCCTCTGGCACTCACATTCTTTTTCATGAAAATTGGGAAGTCAGGGGTAGGTTTTGATCCAAGAAATATCCAGCAACTGCAGATTGAGCTATATATATTGTCTATCAATCCTCTTTGCACGTAAACCAAAAGAATGAAATAATAAAATCTGCATTGTTTAAAAAGCAATAGGATTGTAGACCTGCAGACTTGGTTATTTATTATCAAAAAGACACGTATATTAGCTGAAAAGTGAAAACTATAGTTGAAAAGCATGAAATGATGCATATTATGAAAGAAGAATGAAAGTAAATGCCATTGCTCTTCACTCCTCCTCCTCTGATTTTTAACCTCCAAGGCTCTAATGAGGTAATAAATCCCATAGGATTAGCTCAATCGAAACTGTTTTTCTGTCTTATCACAGATACTTGTATTTTCTGACCAATACATAAATGTTAGTCAACAACACCTATCCGTAAAAAGTTTAATTTGACAAGTAAAATCCAATTCCCTTGTGAAAAACAGAAGAGGAAGAATGGTAAATTCTGCATAACCTATTTCCATATTCTGAAAAGTCAAAGCAACGACTAGCAGCAATCTCTTTGCCACTTGGCCACAAGACAATAGGTCAATAGTCTCTTCCTTTCCTTTCCCCTTCAACTCTGAGGCCTCAACACCTAGCCGCCACTAAAACCCTAGTTTCCTCCAGTCCACACTTTTCGATCGAAGGCCAAATTCAATGGCGAGATCCGACCTACCTAAAGAGATTATAGAGAAAATCATCTTGAGAGTGCCAATCTCGGCTCAGCTGCGGCTGGTTTGTGTTGAAAGGGTGTTCTGTTTTGTCATCTCTTTGTTTAAACAAACAGGTTCAACAAGACGCTTAATAATTCGGATTGCTTCTCAGCAATCATGTCTCTAATAGTGAAATATACTCGGCCTCGTCCGATGTTCCCCGCTGGCGTGCTGCTAAGAAACTTGAAGCACAACCCTAATCCATCAGGTGCATCTTGAATCCCGAAGCAAAAAACGATCACCCAAATAGTTGAGCAGATTGAAAACATGGCAAACAGCACTTCTCTTTCATCCGATTCAGCAAGGCAATATCTATCACGCAGAGCAGTTGGTGCTAGCCATTCCAGGAGGAGGCGTTTATCCAGCTCAAGGTTGAATCGAGCAGCAACCCAACAAGACATACACCGGTCCATATTGGTGCTCAAGGAAAGCGCTCAAGGGGGTTCGAGTAATGGTCTGATATGCTGTGGGGTGAGAACTTCACTCATACACCAACTACTTTCTGCTGGAGAGTACCTACCATCCTGAAGACTCTTGTAATAAGAAAGAAATGACATATGAAAGCGTAGCTGACTTTACTGAAGTTTTCAATTCTCATTGTATTAGACACCTTTACTTGAAGGTCTAACAATAAAGAAGTTTCACTATCATAGCATTCATACATTCATATATGTTTGAAGGTCTTGTATATCAGTATATGTAATGTACACCAAGTATATGATCACCTTACACAATCTCAAAGAGCTACAGTTCCTAGTACTCTACTATGATCTGAGGTCGATCGACATAAAGACTAGACAAATCCTCAAAAAGGGAAGATGATCAATCTGCAGTTTCATTATCTTCGTGATGCACACGAAGAATACTGTTTCCTTTGGTATACATCCTGCAATGAAAAATTAAACCTTGGTTACAATCAAAGCCCAGCTTCCCTTACACTAGTACCATCAAGGAGTCGAAAGTCTGAAATAATATATTATTACTAGATACCTCATGCTGGCTCCGCGAAAATTATGAGACAAGGAGGAAACTGCATTCCATTGCTCCCTAAGTCAAATCATGAGACAATAAAAACACCAGCCTGAAAAACCAGATGCTCCAATTAGTCCAACAAAGAGTACTTTGACAGTCGTGAAGTCACCAGGACACGAGATAGGTGGAGATTTTCTTACATCCTTCACTACAAACTTGTCCTGGAAGCTAAGTGACGGCAATAACCATTCCGAAAAATAAAGAGAATGTTCTTGATCAAGTCTAATGGGCAGATGATCATCTGGGAGGAAATAGATAATATTGTCAATCACACAAAGCAGTAACGATTTCTGTTATGATGTGCAAGAAGAAACTTTAGGAAAAATAAAAATCCATAAATAGAAAAGTATCAACCTGAAGCTCGTACAAGTATCTTGTGTGTAATGAATGACTGCCAAAAGCAAACGAACTTATTACATGTACAAGTCATGCACATTCCTGACAATTACTCAAGTCATAACGCAACAGTTGTTACTAGTGGACTGTTAAATAAGAACTACGATACAGCTAAACATAGATTCCTCAGGTGATAAACCAAGCAACTGTTAATGACAATTACCTGCCAAATGGGTGGCATAAATTCACGATATGGAAGTCGTTGAGTACTACTTGTTATACTTCTTCCACCTGATGCTTCCAGCATATAATTATTTCTGGAATTCCAATTACAAGAGGATTACGGTACAAAACGTTGACAACTAAGACCAGCACAGACATTTAGAAAGCAAATCATAGCCAAAGTTAAAGTTCTGAGCTTTCCAAGAAACTCACTGTTTGGCCTCATCCATGCCATATACATTATCCAAAACGATTTCTTTTGTAGCTATTACAAGCAAGGGATGCAGCAGCAGAAGCTTTTTAATCTCCTGAACTACAGTTTCTGAAATACTCTGAAGAGAGAGGCATTTCCTATTCATCAAGTTGTCAATTATTTATATCAGAGATATTTAAGAACACAAGTAGTGAAAATACATGGATAGATGCATCAAATGAAAACAGGCACAATTTGATTGACATCAGATTATTGGTGCATTCACAACAACATAAACAATTTGATTCGGTTGTTGCCCTAAGATGATGCGAGCCGTAAGAACTTATGACAAGCTTATACAAGTTTGATGCAGCGGCTGATTGATAATATGACATTACATTAACCAACTATGATAAGGCTGTAGTTAAGTTATTAACAGAAAAAGACTTCAGCTTACAAATCAGATGAACCGACTCTGCTATGAACAAAAGTAACTATATAAACCATTCATATTCGTACTGAAAATGTAAAAAATAAAAATACAATAACATTGATCACCTGTTATGACCCCCCAACGGAAAAAAGGTTGACCCACGATCTACCCACTGGAAAGGTCCAATGCTGTAAAATTGAGTCGGGCAGTATGAGAATAGAATTCAGATTAAGTTCATATAACCTGTAAATCAGGAAAACATGAATTAAAAAGAAAAGAGAAATGCAGAGCTAAGATTCCACTACATACCTGTCAATCATGAGCAATTGCATGTTAAGATTATGCATCTCTTTTTCCCTTTTCAGCCGATGGTGCAATGTCTGTAATGTATCACCAAAGACAAAGAATCCACTTAAAAAAAAGAATAGCTTTACAGTCTGAAAGAATGTTTTTTTAACTCTTTTCTCTTTAAATGGAAATTTTCTCATCACCTTTAGAGTGGCAAGAAATTCAAGACTGTCGTAGCACCGGACATACAAGAACCGACTCATGCACGCAGCATACAATTCCTCATGATCATACATTGACCCTAAAACAAAGCATAAAAGAAAACAAAGTATTTCAGCAACATCAATTGAAAAGTTGTATTCTTTGTTAGTGAATGAAAGAAAATAAAACCATATGAACAATTACCAATGGGTTCCATAATCCTGTGCTTCAGCATTTCCGAAAGGCGCGTAACATCAAAGCGACAATCCAAGTCAATAAACATGACCAAAAGCTCCAAACCCCCATAGTGCACACCATTCCACTCCTTAGGAAGAATGCAATTCACAGCAGCCTAAATTGGATAGAAACAATAACCCATAAATATAGAGTAATTTACATTGTACAGTGATTAAAGAAAGAAACTTGACCTGAATAAGGATCTGGGTTTTGGCTGAAGAAGAGGGGCCGGCGAGCTCGACCACATTGCCGACGCGGAGAGGAACGCGGTGGAGAGGCGGAAGAAGCAAGAATGGTCGCTCTGATGAAACCCTAGAGAGCATCTCGGCGGCGGTCTCGTCTTCGTCGATCCACCGTCTGGCCGCCATTTTCATCGTTCTCGTGGTTTTGGGCGGGAGTGGTCTACATATGTCTTCTCATTTAGGCCTTGCTTAATTGCAAGCCGAAGGGACTTATGTCTTGAAAATAGCCCACTAATTTTTGGACCAAATCTTTCCTACTATCAAATTATGGTTTTTAATTACTGAACTAACAGAATTCGAAAATCACAATGAATTTATGTTTGATTTAAGCCATAATCTCTTGTTATAAGACACAGATTTTCTGGCCAAAATTGAATGTTTTTATTTTTCGACTGAACTTTTCATATCATCAAATCATGACTTCTCGAATTGATGGAACTCGAAAATCTCAACCGGATTTGTATATATGATCCTTGCTTGATTTAAGCCAAAATTTCTTGCTATATATAGCACACAAATTGTTCAACCAAAATATTTTTCGACAAAACTTGTCATATCATTAAATCATGGTATTTAAGTATTTCTTAAACTGATAGAACGCGAAAATCTCAATCGGATTTGGTTATACAGTTCTTGCTAATCCCTTGTCATAACACATGAATTCTTCGGCCAAGATTGAATGTTCTTATTTTTCAACCAAACTTTTCAAATCATCAAATCATGGTTTTAAGTACTTCTCGAATTGACATAAATCGAAAATCTCAATCGGATTTGGTTTTACGACTCTCGCTTGATTTGAGACAAAATCCATTGCCATAACACATGAATTTTTCGGCCAAAATTGAATGTTCTTATTTTTAAACCAAACTTTTTCTATCATCAAATCTTGGTTTTTAAGTATTTCTTAAACTGACAGAACTCAAAAATCTCAATCTAATTTGTGTATACAATTCTCTTGCTTGATTTGAGCCAGATTCCTTTGCTACATTACATGAATTTATCGACAAAACTTGAATGTTCTTATTATTCAATCAATCTTTTTTCTATTATCAAACCATTGCAAATTGAAGTACAAAGTAGAAAGACATAGATTATGTGACATATTTGGGAACATTTGACCACAAATGTTACCGTCTAAGAGTATCTCCAACAGTATTGTTAAATCAAATTTTTTTTTAAATTTATCAACTTTTTGGATGAATAGGAGCTCTAACTATACAGTATACCTAAATGGTTGCTAAATTTAAAGATTGCTAAACAAAATTGATAAATTTATCAACTGAGCCATAATTATTAAAGGAATACATATATTTTCTCTCATTTTTTCCTTCACGTGTCAGTTTATAATTCGTTAAAAATATTACTTAACTTACACATAACAATAATTATTGAAACTAAATTCTCATATTAATAACTAAATCTCATAATTATTGTTAAATTTAAATATTTTAGTTACACCGCTCGGAAATGCTCTTAGTTGTTATCGTCGCTCGTGACTCACTCTCGAAGTGTGCGCGATCCGCTATATTGATTAACTTACTGATTTCCCAAAAAAAAAAAAAAGATTAACTTACTGAAATGACCAAAGAAACCTCACCCGCAGATTTGCATTATGCAAGCAAACTCCATGGCAACGAATTCGATCTGAAAAACAAAGCTCAAAGCTACCTGGAGAGAGAGACCCAAATACGGAGACAATAAATAGATTGGATCTCTGATTTTGAATTCGCGCGAAAATGGCAGCATTTATCAAGCTCGAAGATTCCCCAATGTTTCAGAAGCAGGTATTTTATATCTTATTCCTACATCTTCTCGGATTTTGGGTTCGTAGAAATGAATTTCAATTTTATAGTTACTCGAATTTGGAATTGAAATCATTGCACTATCATATGAATAGCTCTCTCGGATATTTGGGTTGCTATGATTATGGTTTTGAAGTAAATGGAAATGATTTGAGCCGACATTTCGGTTGCAAAAGAAACAATTGACTTTGAAGCACTCGTACGTTTGTATACATTTGTTTTGGTGTTTGAGTTTAAGGTTTGGTAGCTTAGGAAACAATCCAAGTAGTACCATGTTGGTTAATTTGATTGAAACGAAAACTATGAATCCGGGGAAAGTCAACTTTTAGTGAAAGTGAGAAACTTTACTTGTGTATTTATGTGGGTGGTTGTTTTGCGGCGAAAGAGCTCGGAGGTAATAGTGGTCGGAGATGGAATGAAATGCAGTTCTACATTCGTTTACCTATAGTTATGTAGATACCCAGCACTGATGATATAGGGTTCATGATTTTGTTGGCGCTTTCTAGTTTTGTTCAGTGGTATAAAGATGATTAAGTTTCATTGTCCAACAGGTATGTAATCTAGAACAGACAGCTGATGAGTTGAAAGACCGATGCCAGAATCTTTTAAAAGGGTGTAAGAAGTTTGTGTAAGTGCCTTCGGATATTCCTCATCTATTTTGTGGTCCTATAAAGTAAATGATATATCTATTTCCAAGTATCAGGTTAGAAAATAAGTGGTGCCAATCGACATTCTCTTTTCATTTTTATCCTTAATCCGTATCCATGTCTGTTCTTCATAGTTTAAGCTTTACAGTTACTGGCAGATCAAGTTCTTGATTCTCCCTGTATTGTTTTTTTTTTCTCAGGGCGGCTCTTGGTGAAGCATGTGCTGGCGACACCACTTTTGCAGATTCATTGGAAGGATTTGGTGGTGATCTGGATGATCCTATAAGTGTTGCTATAGGAGGTTGGCATTCATTCATATCCGCCTTTACTTCCTTAGTTTAAGTAAATTTGGTCAGAAATTTGGTGTAACTTGAGTGAACCTGAAATGACCAAATGGAAGAGATTTGGTGTAATTTGTTTGTTCTGTGAACTTTATTCCAGGTCCAGTACTATCCAAATTCATTTCTGCATTTCGAGAGCTTGCTACATATAAAGAGCTTCTTCGCACCCAAGTGAGTCCTCAGATTGTCAATCAATTGCAATAATCTTTCAAACTGGTGAAAGTGAGACATACTTGCTTTGAATAATTCTTAATGTTTTTCTTATTATTATTAATAGTATTATTCATTATTATTTTCAAATATTTAACAAGCGGGTTTTCTGGAATGGTCATTCCCGTATCTGTAAAGTGGTCTGGGTTTCAGACCCCCTCAAGGCACCTAATTAGCTGTTTGCTAGAATTTCGTGCCTCCTAAAGATTGAAGGTTTAGGCAGGAGACCTCAGTTTCAACTTTCAAGCATTGCTCCACAAAAAGAATTTGGGGAATATCTAGGTGTCAAAAAGAAATATTATATTTGTATTAATGGTCAATCCAAATGGTGGAATGTGGTGTCGTGTAGTGGATTTAACCATTCATAACACAAATTAGAAAAGAGGAATTGTATTACTGGTGATATTGTATTTGAAGTTCTTACTTTTCAGTTGAATCTAATGCGTTACAGGTAGAGCATGTGCTAGTCAATCGGTTGATGCACTTTATGACAGTTGATCTGCAAGATGCAAAGGTAACTCTTTCTATCACTTTATCTGCTTTTTCTTTGAAAATGGTAAAACTATGCCTCACCTTAGCTGACAGTTGTATTTGTAGAATATAGAAGTTCTGGCTATGATATGTTCTTAAAACTTTTGTTTTGCTTGCATGTATTTTGCAGGATTCCCGACGCCGCTTTGACAAGGCAATACATGTTTATGATCAGGTATTACAGATCTCAATGTAAACTTGGTACTTGTGTTAATATAGTCAGAATTTGTACTTAATGATAGAAGGCAATGATGATAGTCAATATACAGTCCCCTTTGTTTCAGTTGTCCATATTAATCCTCCCTTTACTTTGGACTATTGAAATGAGGGAGGCTGTTAAAAAATGAAAAAATAAATAAAACAGGAGTATAGATTGACCATTGTGGAGTGCAAATAACACTATCGTAATTTAATATATATTATTGTACTTTATAGCTATTATCCTGAGAAAGGAGAAGTCCTACTTTGCCTTTGGTTAGAAAAAGATAGGTGAGGATACCAGTGAAGTTTTTTGTTGTGGTAAGAAGGAAGAACCAATACATTCTGCATGTTGGGGTTTGACCATAATCTTATGCACTTTATCCAAGTAAAAGGACAAATTTACTCCTGCATCTTATCTTTTCTATTTAGATCTTCTTGTTTTTGTTTTCCATTTGGTCCAACTTTCATCTCATGCACTGGGGTTTGTTTCTAATCAAGTTGCTCAAAATTCTATTTCATGCCAGTCACGGGAAAAGTTTGTATCCTTGAAGAAGAATACACGGGGAGACATTGTTTCTGAACTAGAGGAGGTTTGTTTCTGTCAATTCAGTTTTTACCGGCTAATGAAGAAAGAATGCTTGTGATGATTTCTTTAGCTATTGTAATATCATAAGTTCTTTGGTGTTTTCCGGACAAATTTTCTCTTATATCTGTACCTGTCTTATCATCCCTTGACAGGATCTACAAAATTCAAAATCAGCATTCGAGAAAGGCCGTTTCAACCTAGTATGTCTTCTATATTTGCAGATCTCTTTTTTACATGTCACACCTTTTCTTTCCTAAACCATTCTGCTTGTAATGACTTCGTACTGTAATTTTAAGGACTGCAGGTAAATTCCTTAATGAATATTGAAGCAAAAAAGAAGTACGAATTTTTGGAATCTGTTAGTGCGATCATGGATGGTCATCTAAGATACTTTAAGATGGTCTGTTCCTGTAACTATTAGATGTTATGTCCCCTTCCTTTGAATTTATGTCATATAGACAGCTGAAAAAATCATTTTCTTTATGGCTTAGGGATATGAGTTATTGAGCCAAATGGAGCCATATATTCACCAGGTATGTATAGATTCCATTTATCACCTAATACTTCTGGACAATATAAATATCAGCTCTTCAAAAAATTGAGGTTTTCATGAAGGAAAGGTAGGTTTCTAATTGTTTCCGTGGAAATACTGGTCTAATCCACAATATTGCCAAAAAATAAAAATCAATATAACATGTCAATCAGATATGTGGTCTTCTTTTTTCACAATTTTTGAAGTGTGTCATAATGAAACTTCTCTGTGTTCGATTCCTTACTTAATGATCCTGACCTAGTGATGATTCCCTATCACCTTAAGCACAACCTTCAATGATTACTATTTTGATACACACACACACATATATATCAACTATATTCAATATTTTCCAACCACTAAATTGACAAAATTCAAACTTTTGGGAGATATAATATTGATTTTCAACTGACAAATGGTTGCTTTACCTGTAATCAGGTGTTAACATATGCACAACAGTCTAAAGAACAGGCAACTATTGAACAAGATAAACTTCACAAAAGGATTCAGGAATTTAGGACACAAGCTGAGCTGGATAGTATACGAGCTTTCAGTAACTTTGAGGCTTTTGGAGGGCTTGAAGGACATCGTCCCTATGGTTTGTCTTCATACAAAAATGTAGAACCAATCATGCAGAACCTTGAAAATGGAAAGGTAACTGAATTGTTGATTTACGCTTCTGTTTAATATATATATATACACACAGGGCCCTTCCACTAAGGGATCCCTTATTTTGGTTTATTTGAGGGATGTGAGATTACACCAACTTTTCGATTATATTTTTGAATCTCCACCGTTTAGTTTGTTGGTCCTTATATATAGATCAATTTTGCAAATTTTCAGCCAATTTGGTGATCGTTAAGGTGTCGAACAAGATTAAATCAATGAACAAACCAAATCTACCAAACATGAACCGTTCATGCTTATAATTATAAATCGTAGTTTTGAATACCTTAACGATTACCAAAATTTCTGAAAATTTGCAGAAGTGATCTAGTCATATAGAACTACATATTGAACGGTGGAGATGTGATTTTGTGATCGAAAAGTTGGTGTAATCCTCCATCCCTCATATATGTCAAAAAAAAAGGACCCCTTAGTGGAAAGGCCCTATATATATAATAATATATATATATGGTTATTTGATTTGATTTCTACTTTTTACTTATTATAGTCTCCTATTATTTGTGTTGTTGAACCTGAATTCCAAATAAAATTATATGCCACTTAATTAATGGTGTTTTTTTTTTGCTAAGAAAGAACCTCCTCCTCACATAGTTCTTGTTTCATTTCATATTTTAGCCACAGACAGTCAAGCAAGGATATCTCCTGAAACGATCGTCAAATTTGAGGGGAGACTGGAAGAGGAGGTTTTTTGTACTGAACAGTCAAGGGGCTTTATTTTATTACAGAATCAAGGGTACCAAACCCATGGTGGGTTAGATTCCTTTTCTTACGAAATTTAATCTTTATTACAAAGTGGGTACAGGTAACAATATACAAGAGATCATCTATCCTTGATCATACAGAAACCAGGGATGTGGGAGATACCATAAGTTCATAGCTTCAACCCAATCAAGATGAATTATGATAAAGGGATGATCGAAGAATGCGCTTAAAATGAAGCATGAACTTGATTAATCGACTCCCCAGTAGAAATCATCCACCTCATATATATATAGATATTATATATTATTTTAACTTTCTCATTGTCATAATTTTGTAATCCCTTGTCATATCTAAACACAACAAGAAGAGAAAGCAAGGACATAACTTCTTGCAAAACATCAAGTATTTGTACATTTTTCTCCTTATTACTAGTTTGTAATTTGGATTTTTATGTTTGAAACATTTGTAAATGGCTATTCCATAGACTCCTGATTTTTTGTTCTCTTGCATCCTTCACCATACTAGGGATCTCAAGCACATCATTTTACACGTTCAACTGAACATAACAGTGGTGTGTTCGGGAGATTCCGCTCAAAACATAGGGCATCGTCACTTAATGAAAACATTCTGGGCTGCCGAACTATTGATCTGCGCACCTCAACAATTAAGATGGATGCAGAAGATACAGACCTCCGACTTTGCTTCAGAATAATATCCCCGTTGAAAACGTACACATTACAGGTAAGGGATTAGGATGGCATCAACCATATAAACTTGCATAACAGATTAAGATACTATTGTATTGTATACATTGTGCCTCATGGTTTAGGGTAGAGGAAAAATGGTAATGGTAATTGTCAACAAGAACATATTTGAATGCCCAAACGCAAACCCTATTGAATTGGACATGTCTTTGAGCATATAATGCATATTGGTTCTTATAATTACTATTTTATGTTTGTCTGTTTGCCCCTTGGACTCATTATTTATTTTCAGACAACAAATTAACTTGTTAAAGTATTTTGGGCAACTTTGTAACTTCTACAATATCCACTGTGTTTTGATCAAGGCTGAAAATGAGGCTGATAGGATGGATTGGATGAACAAAATAACAGGAGCTATTACATCTCTGCTGAATTCTCAGCTTCTTGAACAGGTCCATTATTCTGAAGCCTATTACTGATAATGCAAGTATTTAAGTTTCCTCTTAACAAAGTTGTTGTATCTATTGCAGCCACATCCAGGGATTGCGAATCTTGAGAATAGTAAATTTGATGGTGGTGATGTTCATCGAGTAGCTAGCTGTGAAAGCTTACATAACTTACATCTCAATAGAGTTGATTCCGTTTCTACTGCTCTTAGGGGAATCCCTGGAAATGGTCTTTGTGCAGAGTGTAGTAGTCCTGAGCCTGATTGGGCATCTCTTAATCTTGGGATACTGTTATGCATCGAATGTTCTGGTGCTCATCGAAATCTTGGAGTACATGTTTCAAAGGTGCGCAAAATATGAAAAATTGAGTACTAGTATGTTTGGTCTTTGGTTATGACTTATGAATACCTTTGTGCTTTTGCATCTGTTTGCAGTGTGACAAAAGTGGAATTGTGTGAAAATATTTCTTTTGTCTTGAGTGCTTAAATTTTTTGCGCTAAGGATATGTGTGTTGGCTTTCAGTATATTTAAGTTCATGCCTTATACTTTCCTATTGCTGACTCGTGCATGCAATTAATTAATTGATTTGTCTTTGTAAAATATCCTATATTAGATTAATTTGGTTTTGTGTTCATCAATCCTTTGTTGAGTTTCTTTTTTAATTAAGCAGCTATATATGATAAACCGGCTAACCATGAGCTCCCATTTGAAATCCCACATGTAAATAGTACTTCATTCTAATTACTGCAGGTGAGATCTATAACGTTAGATGTCAAAGTTTGGGAACCGACAATTGTGGACTTATTTCGCAACTTGGGTAATGCTTTCTGTAATTCAGTGTGGGAGGGAAAGCTTCTACTCCCAAGTGAAAGGTAAGAATCCACCGGTTTTACGATAGGCTGTCCATCACGTGGTTCATGTCACAAAAGCTCGTTTATATATTGGAAACCTTTGATTACTGGTTTCTACACTGAAGTACTTTATGGAACCTAGAAACATGTAATTTGAGGATTTGGAGTTTCGGGAGCCCCAGTTAGAATGAAAAACGTTGAAAATAGTCAAATACTACACATAACCAATAAAGCTGACAATCTAATTCTATCCCTTAACTAGTCCACAAAACTTTCTTCTGGTCTAGTTCTTATGTTGGTGCAACTATAACACATGAAAAAACATTTGATGCAACTGAGAGGCTAAGAAACAGTTTGGTTTAATTCTTTCCTTCTATGTATGTGCTTTCTGGTGTTAGAA
Organism: Fragaria x ananassa; assembly: GCA_034370585.1. Taxonomy (NCBI): domain Eukaryota; kingdom Viridiplantae; phylum Streptophyta; class Magnoliopsida; order Rosales; family Rosaceae; genus Fragaria; species Fragaria x ananassa. The sequence goes on along the minus strand of CP139761.1, from coordinate 28,545,981 downwards.
TGATTTCAATTTGGATATATACAAATCTTTTTGCAGTTCGGATGGCTCAAATGCCATTAGGGCTTCAATTTCAAAACCATGCCCCCAAGATGCAATTCAGCATAAGGAAATTTACATTCAAGCAAAGGTAATCCATTTTAATTTCTTTCCTCATTTCTGTGTTTGGAACATGCATATAACTCTGGAAAGAAAATGAAAAGGAGTGGCGAATCTCAAAGAACCAACTTTACGTAAAATGTTTGTCATTGTATTGTAATACCGTGACATATCCTCCTATCATCTTCCAATATTCATGGTTCTGCATTAATCTTCCTGTCACCTTCTAGTGTTCACTGGCACCCTTAACTTATCATCTGGTATGATTAAAAAAGGGTGGCTATAATTGTTATCGTGAAGTTCTTTCTAAAAATAAATTAAATCGTATTTGTTACTGAAGAATAATACTTTGCTTTCCAACCAGTATGTAGAGAAAGTGATGGTCATTAGAGATGTAGCTGCACCTGTCCTTGCAGCAACAATATGGGAAGCAGTAAAGACTAGTAACTTGCAAGAAGTCTATCGGCTTATCGCGATATCAGATACGAATATCGTTGACACCACCTATGATGAGGTGGTTGGCAATGAATTATATCACCCTGTTGATGCACAAGACCCAGAGATGAGTTTTCCCCCAATAGAGAGCAATCAACACGATCCTTCAGCATGTGAGAGAATCAAGACTTTCCCTGATCAAGGGAACTGCCTTCAAGGTTGTTCATTATTGCATCTGGCTTGTCACTCTGGCAATGCCATGATGCTTGAATTGTTGCTGCAATTTGGTGCCAACATAAATAGGCGTGATTTTCATGGAAGGACTCCTTTACACCACTGTATCTGCAGTGGAAAAAATTCGCTGGCGAAGTTTCTACTTGGAAGGTAACATATCTACATATCTGTAAACTGTTTTTCTTATGACAGCATAAACTAGTTTTCAGAATCTCACTGAACCAGAAAATCCCTTTATATATTTTTTCCTTTGGGGAAATATGAGGAGCCTATAATCCAATCGAAAATATAAAAATGGATGCTTGGTTCCACAACAAAACTAACACAATTTTTTATTAGGGTTGCCTTCCAAGTATATATTCTGCTGCTATTTGATTAGGGTTGGGCTAGGAGGGTCTCTTAACGCCTTCTTTTTTCTTATCAGAATTATTTCAGGAAGATTAATATCTTCGGTTGGGTTGTCCTTAATAGTGCTGTGTACTGACATTATCTTTACAGAGGTGCACGCCCATCAATTCAAGATGGAGGAGGGCAAAGCGCACTGGAAAGAGCAATGGAGATGGGAGCAATTACTGATGAGGAATTATTCATAAGACTTTCTGAAAATGAGTAAAACAGAAGGTTCTGGGCATGATGCTAATGCTGGAATACACGTTGTCCTGACTCTTGACTAACCATATGATTACGGATAGACCTCAATTCCTGTATGTGAGAATTCTAGAATAGTAGTCGTCCTAACGTTCCTCCTATTTGTTAACAGAATCACCATCACAATACTTTGCTCAGAATGAGTTAAGTAATCTATTTATATGTGAAGCTATCTGGCATTTGTGGCAACTATACACAGTTATACTCCAGTGGAACTTATGCTTCCGTAGTTTGAACACTAGTGTCGAAAGGAAGTGATCCATCTGAAACACTGAAAGCCATTGTGAGGAAAACTGGCGTCCGTTTAGTTCTACAGGTACAAGGAGATACTTGTAACATAGATTACTAGGTTTGTATTCAATGGTTTAACAAGCAATGCAAACAATACATTCATCCCATTCGTTCAATGAGTTTCTGTGAAGTTCAGTTCATTCTTGCTGAAAATGTAGTACATAAATACAATATCACATACTAAGGTGATCTGACAGTTTGCTCTTCTTCAAAATTTTGTTTCCACTACAACTTCAAAATTGGGCCACTTTTAATCGTAACTGTTAAGCTGCAGCTGCTAGAGTTTACGCAGACAGCATCATAAGCTATTTGAATCTGGTTCGATTGATGAACGTAACCCGCCGCGTATCATCATTTGGGAGTAAAACTCAGCGTGTTCCTGAGAATCAAAAGTTAAGTATCAGTTGTATGAACACCAACACCAACGTAAAAGCGTAGAGATAACTTCTTGCTTCAGGCAATGACAACATAAACTGTGACCTCGACAACTACATTTAATGAACAAGACTCGAACTTTGCAATTTATACTAACGTCTTCACAGCTCTAATTCATAGCTGCCAAAACCAAGCAGCATTATGACCAGCACCCTTCCTAGAGGTAAGCAAAATCGAGTAAAAGGTCGTTTCATAACCAAAAATCAATTTTGTATACCTCTGTTTCAGCCCCAAACACTCGATCAAACGAGAAAGAATGAGCGGAGATCTTAGCAACTCCTTGAAGCAATATTAATGACAGTCTCGGCTTTGAAATCTGATTTTTAAGTTTTAGCTACATAACTAACCTGGGATGAAACTGCTTTAACCATCATTCCCTCAGCTCCAGATTTTGCGACTAAAAGGTACCAATGTAGCAAATTAAGTATCATAGTCTGCAAACTCTAGCTTCTATTGAGGATATCCGAGTTTCATTGTTAACCAGAAGGCTTTAACATGCATATATAAGTTTCAAATGGTAATCACTAAACTTAGACAAGAGAACCTTTAAAACTGCTATCAGTTTCCCCAAATATAATTCATCACTGTGCAAACACCAGAACATACCTTTACTGTAACAATAACAACAGCGACGCCGTTTTCCCTCGACTTATGAAACAGCTCTCTTGCCCCATCAGGGGTAACAGATGGAACAGCTTGGGGCAACACCTTTGCAACTGCAACACATGAAACACATATAACCACCTTAATATACAATTCCCCACGAAAGTAAAATTTAGAGCTGCATCAACTCCTAGTCAAGTATGAAAATTCTACATCAGATATATGTAAGAAATTACCTAATTTTTCTGTATGCCGAACGTCATCAATCAGCAAAACCCTGTAACTATCTCCACTTCCGATACCTCTCTTGTCCTTCAGTCGTCCAATATCTCCTCCTGTAAATTAAACAAACTGGATTAAGTGCCATCTTTTTATTCCGTCCAAACAAACAAACTCTAATATTAATCTAACTAACAGCTTATAAACAAATAATCAACACAATTGTTTCGGAAAAAAGGAATCACCTTCTTGAAGTTGGGTGGAAGGATCAAACTGGGTTTGGTCAAACTTGGGGCGCTCCAAGACTCCAGCTCCACCTCTGGAAGACCCAAACCTGGCCTTCACAGCCATTCCACCACTTATCGCACGGCCTTCTTTTACAGCCAAAACCTTAGAACAACTTCGAGTTGGAGACGAAGGAGGGAAGCCAGCAATCTTGGTCAGCGAAAACGACCCCGTTGCCGCCGTGGCCATTGCTCTAGATGTAGGAAGGAGATGACAGAAGTTTGTTATATCTGAGGGAACTGTTGCTCCAAGCTTGTGAGTGAGTCGCTCTGAGCTGAGAGTCAGGTTGGACACTTATATGTAGGGCTTTATCCTCAACTGTATTTCTTAACAAATAATCGTGGCAATTACCAAAAAACTTTGAAATTTTTTAGGGCCTGCAAAAAAGCCAGGAACGAGTGATTGATATTCACTTCCACATGATTTTCTTCTAGACACTTCTCTTTTTGTAGTTTTCCTATCTCATTTACTCATGATCACACGTGTGTTTTCCCTTCTCAAATTCGATTCTAGTTAGATATGTTAGGTCGAGGTTTGATTTCTACCGTAAGTCGTAACTGGTCATTAAACCTAACGAGTTCAACTGAATTAATCATGTTCTTATACTTTTCTACAAAATGACGATATATTTAGGGATGCGAAATCCACACATTTAAATTGTAATTCATACACTCATTTTTTATTTTTAGTATATGAAGACAAAATTTAAGTCATTAAGAACAAAATTTAAGTTATTAAAATAACAACAATTTATGGTGTGTGGATTTCACTTCCCTATATTTAATAAAACAATCAGATATGTGGTGTGTCATGAGCATTCAGTATACAACTTCTCGAGCGTTCAGTGATGTATAGTTGTATACACAATTTCTCGAGCAATAACCCCTCGTCTCATACCAGAAGTAAAGAATTAACGAGGGTCTTTTATTTCTTTAGATTTTTGAGAAAAAAATAAAAAAAATATTAGTTAAAGATATAGTCTAAGCCCACTGGATCCGAAATCAAGCGCCAATTCCAGGCCCGTTTAAGTAACCCAACCCAACCGCTATAAACCTCTCTCTCTTCCTCTCCAAAACTTTCGTCGCCATTAGTCTCCCTTTGCCGACCTGGTACGTCCTCTCCTAATTCCTTCTGATTTTATTTCTCTCTCAATATCGGAATCCAAACAGAACTAATAGTAGGAATTTTGATTTCAATTTCGTCGCGAACAGTTAGGTTTCTGATTTAGGCGCGAGACTTAGGGTTTCGTTGAATCAAAGTTAGTAACAACTCAATTTGCTCTGTTAGGTTTTGCTCAAATCAACAATGGCGGATTCCGCGAAATCGCTCAAAGAGTATTTGAAACGATACGAATCTAGTAACAACGAAGACGAGACGAAGAAGAAGAGGAAGAAGAAGCAGAAGAGCAAGACGGAGGCTACCATGGGGGTTAAAGTGGTGGATGAAGATCCTGTGTGGCAGAAACCGGTGAAACTCAAGGGAGAAGATGACAAAGATTCGGGAGACGAAGAGGAGGAGAAGCCGTTGGTGGATGAAGACATTGAGGTGAAGAGGATGAAGAGGCTTGAGTTGTTGAGAGCGCGGCGGCCGTATGATGCTATATCTGAAGATGGCAGTGGTTGGGTTAAAGTCCCTCTGAAACGAGAAGGCTCCGAAGAGGCTGACTTGTCACCTCCGCGGAAGCGGTTTCGTTCTCCCTCTCCTGAGCCTGGGATGGCTTCGAGGGGATCAGACCTTTCGCCCCCGAGGAAAAGTAGGAGGAGCGGTGACAATGTTGAGGATCTTTCGCCACCGAGAAAGAGTAGGAACAGTGTTGCAGATTCTTCTCCTCCGAGGAAGAGTAGGAACAATGTTGAGGATCTTTCTCCCCCAAGGAAGAGCAGGAACAATGTTGAGGATCTTTCGCTGCCAAGGAAGAGAGGGAACAATGTTGCAGATCTTTCTCCACCTAGGAAGAGACGGAACAATGTTGCAGATCTGTCTCCACCTAGGAAGAGCCAGAACAATGGTGAAGATCTTTCTCCACCAAGGAAAAAGAAGCAATTATCTCCAGGTCCTGTAAAAGAGAAGCCAAAAAGTGGTTTGATATCTGGCCGAGATATCAGTGAAGAGATTTCTAAAACAAAGAGGGCTGAGCAGTTGAGGTATACATCTGTTTTTGCAATAATGTTTGTGAACTGTATTTTTTTGGTAGCCATTTTCTGTTTATGCTGTTTTTCCGTGGTAACTTTATGCATCATATATAAAAGATAGAACGTATATTAAAGGGACAAAACTAAGGATGACGATGAATCATAGATTTTGATAATGCTGGGTGGGTTTCAGACTAAGCACTTTTATCACTTTTGTACATAGAATGAAACCGTAGCATCAGTTGTTCTCTTAGCTGCACCCTGAGCATGAAGAATGAAGTATACTTTACTGATTAAGTTATGTAGTTTGGCATTGACTGAAATTGTCATGATGAAGCCATAGCTACCTTGTTTTCATGTTTGCCACCTTTTATGCCTGTCTACATATATGTGGCTAGTAGATGCAAATAATCATTATTTATCGTATTCTGATATGAAATTGAGTATATTTTCATCTCACTCATGCTCCTCAATGATGTTTTATTTGTGCAATGTAGTTTGCATTTTGTTCAGTGTTGGATTTTGTTTTCTTTTGAAGACCTGTCACTCTATTTTTTTTTCTATTTATTTTAAGGAACATGGCAGTAGAATGGATTATTGCCAAAAGAATATTGATTCTTCACATTTATTCAAGAGATAATTGCTAACTATTCTGACTTAATACATGTTGATTTTTGTAGATTTCAACAGATGGATCCTTCTGAAACTGGGGAAAATGCAGCAAATGTATTTCGTAATAAGAAAACAGGTAAGGAGAAGTTATTAGTTTCTTGTTTTGTTAATGACATTTGACTTGCAAGGACTCTAATGTTTTATCTGGAACTACTCATGATGTAGGTGAACGCATGTCGGAGGAGGAGAAATTGAAATCAGAGAAGAAACGTGATGAAAAGCCTAAGGTATGTTGGAACTTGGTGAGAGGTCATGCTTGATTTTCATGATTTGCTATAAGTAATGTATATTATAACTGCTTCTCTCACCACTAGTTTCAGTACTGGCATACACTCTAATTGAGATATTGTGAGGTGATTAGTTGGGATTTAAGCTTGATTTCCATGCATAGGTTACTTATACTTTTGTTGTTGTTGTTGTTGTTGTTGTATTTTCATGTAATAGGAGATAAAGGTTGAATGGGGTAAGGGCTTGGCTCAAAAGCGGGAAGCTGAAGCTAAGCTGGAGGCATTAGAACATGACAAGGATAAACCATTTGCACGGACTAGGTAAGTTCTGAGTTGGCTAACAAAGATTATGTTATAGGCCCCTGAGTGTTAGCATTGCATGATTTGATATTATTCCCTTTACGATCCTCGTGAAGAGAGTTCTGTTTCTTGTTGTTTCTGTTAAGTGGTCGACAATCCAGTATAATGTCTTACGTCCTCTTAACAAGATTGTTTTTTTTTTTGCTGGTATTACTCTTAGTGGAAGTGATTTGATTTGATTTGATCTATGGGATTCCTCATCCTTTCCTGATACCATTCTTTCTCTTGCTGTTCTTATCGTCAACCTTAGGACTGGGCACACATTAAAATCCTTTGTATTTTAGTTCCACTCATTGTAAGGTTCTTTTAGTTCCACCCATTGTAAGGTTCTTTTAGTTCCACCCGTTGTAATTCTTTGCTTTGTAAAGGGTCTAGTTTTTGACAGTAATTTATGTCAAGTTTCAGTTGTAGTCCAAAACTCTTAAAAATGGTACAGATAAGCAAACTCAATCTTTTTTTCTTATTTGTATTAATAGCTGCATTTTTTATTTTGCAGAGATGATCCAGAACTTGACAAAATGATGAAGGAGAAAGTAAGATGGGGTGACCCTATGGCGCATTTGGTGAAGGTAATTTATTAAATTAGTCATTTAGGGTCTAGAACCTCTGAAATTGTACTGATATGGACATGTATATGCTAGAGTGTGCTTGTTTTAATTTTTTGGCATTTGTTTTCCTGGCTTATGCAGAAAAAGTTTCCTGAAGCAGTTCTTCCGAACCTAGGGGACAGCGATAAAATGAAGGAATCTGGATTTATCATCCCTCAGGATATTCCTAATCATAGCTGGTTGAAAAGAGGGTTAGATGCTGCACCAAATCGTTATGGTATAAAACCAGGGAGACATTGGGATGGAGTTGATCGCAGTAACGGTTGGTTATCCACTCTGCATTTAGATCTTTCTTTACTTTCAGTAAACTCTAGGTTTCCTTTAGGCAGCCTTTGGTGCTATTCTGTCGGACTAATTAAGTTTTGCTGCTCCGTGTTGCAGGATTTGAGAAGAAACTGTTCACACAAATAAACGAGAAACAAGCTACTCAGGCAGAGGCGTATCTGTGGTCCGTGGCAGATATGTGACCGGCACCAAATACGCACACTCTTGTATTTCAATGGACAAGGCACGAAGAATTTACTGAACCTTCTCATACAAATTGATGACTGTATTGCTTGTTTGAGCTCCTCTATTTGCTCTTTATACCGATGGGTACTATATGCCTAATCGAAAGTGCTATATGCCTAATCGAAAGTGGGTTCTCACACACTTGTACATATGGCGTATGCAAGTTTTGGTTTTCCAGTTAATACCATACTGTGTGATATGTACTGAAAAGTGCCATTTTATTGTTTTGAATGTACCAATAGGTGGGCTAATTCTGGTAATTACGTTTATTATTTCCCTCTAAATTGGTCTAATTCTTATACATTTATTTACTCAATTTTCCAAATGTTTATTTATTTTTTTGCCTTGAAGGTGGTTTCAGTCTCTTTATCAAGGTCTTTTAACGCGCAGGCCCAAACAGCGCTGTAGGCCCACCGCAACTGGAGTGAAGGCCCAGCCCAATGGTCCAAAACTATATATATAAGCAAAAACGATACTCGGATTCTCATAAAGCCAAATCGAGAAGTTGCAGAGGTCAGAGGCATATAGTTCTCGATTCGCTCGGATCGGTAGTCCTGGATCTGATGGCGGTTCGACGGCGGTGATCGAATCGGTAGTCAGCTCCGGCGTCTGTTCCCGTGGTTCGATCCGGCGATTATTGGCGGTCGCCTCGGATATTCTAGGGTTTCGAAGGTAAAAATCTCTGCTCGTTTCAGATAGACATCACAGAAATCTCATTTCATTCAATATTTAGATTTCAACAGCAAAGAAAGTAGTCCGATTCGTCTACTTGTATCTTGTTCTTCGAAATTGGCGATGACTGTTTATGATGCATTGGATGTTGCATTTTTGTCTCTGCTTCGGTAACTACTTTGATTTTTGTAATATTGACATGATGATTATTCAAGTTATTCAGTGTAGGTCTTTTTTTATTGAGTCAGAGCTGGATTCTTCCCTAGGGATTTGCTACATAGTGAGAAAGTGGCTCGTGGAATAGTAGAGGAACTTGGATTTCTACACCTTAAGCTAGCTTTTCAAGGAGAGATGATCATTGTTGTTGATTCATCCCCATTGCCATCTCTGGCAGAGCTGAAAAAACATATGTAGAGGAGTGCCCCAAGACATGGTGTGAGGTCAGAAACCGAGGATGGAGAGGTGATAGATGATGTTTGAGGTCTGAATTTGAGGGAAAACCCACAGTCAAAGGAACAGGGAGAGACTGTCGGGTGTATCTTTAGTGACTGTTAAATTAACTACACTTTTTACTCAAATACCTGAACAATTGAGAATGGTCATGGACTCCCACGTATGCCCCTAACCACAATATGCGAAGTGGTCTCTAGTAAGATTATGCAAAATAGCTTATATTGAAACACTTTTTCATATATATAAGAATAGTAGAGAGAGATTAAAAGGAGGGAAATTTACATTTACTTTTCTACCTGTTTGAATTAGTAGATTGTGATCTCTGAGATACTTTATTGGTGAGACGGACTGGATGCTTGAAATGGGGTTTGAGATTTTACTCTTATATGAATCATGAATGTGACCAGACGTTTCTTTTGTATACTATGTTTTTTCTTTTCACTTAGTTTGGCCCCCTCTTTGAAGTCTTTTGTTTTTGCCTTTGTTTTGGTTGTCTTCATACTTGCTTTTTCCTAGAATTTCGGCATGTCCAAAAGCTAGACACTAGTTGGCGCCTTTTAAATATCTCCTGATTTCTTCCTTTTAAATATCTCCTGATTTCTTCCTTTTAAATATCTCCTGCTTTCTTTAGTAGTTCTAAAGTGAAACTTTTTTGTTCTTTTTTATGTGAAAAGTGAAGCTTTTGTTACCGAACTCAAGTTTAGGACTTTATTATGTAGTTTCTCCAAATTCTTGAGTACCATAACAACTAAAACCAAGTATGTATGCTTATAATACTGTAACTTGTTGGTGCTTGGAAGCTGCTTCATCTAGATGTTGGGTTCATATTTACCTGTCAACATATAGATTATTATTTTCCGCATTAAACCAATATGCAAGTGTTTGATAAGAGAAGTGATATGACTTAGGCCCGGATTGCCAGGTGCATGCTTGATGAGAAATGACTTCTTCTGCCTGTAATAAATGATATAATTATTACTGTGAATCAGCAATATAACAACTATGACACATTCATGGTTCCTATAGTTTTCAGGTGTTTAGTCTTTCTGCCAAGTGCTTTAAGTAAACCTCTCTGAATCATTTCATATTTCCAGATCTGTAAACTAGCTGGATGATATCATCATGGATGCCACAGAATACTGTTATTACTGGATACTAAGAAAGGCGTGCGCAGCTTCGCATGGATGGTTGGCCAAGCCTTCTCAATTCATGGAGACTAAAGTCAAGCCTTAAAAGTATTGTTGGATGCCACACAATACTGATATTACTGGATACTAAGAAAGGCGCGCAACTTCGCATGGATGGTTGGCCGGCCCTCTCAATTCATGGACTAAAGTCAAGCCTTAAAAGAGTTCCAGATCAGAAAGCCCTGTTGGAAGTTGATGATGATCAAACTGTGGAGAAAGGTCAAAGAACGAACAGAAAAATTAATGGAATCTTTTTGTTCTGTCTTCAACTCTATCAAGTTGTGATTGCAAGGCCGGTTAAACCATAAAAAAGCATACTACGGAAACGTGGGAAAATAAATCCATGATTGTGTGTATGACACGCGCTTAAGATCTGGGATAATCGTTTTGGGCGCTTAATATATTATTGGGCCGCTAGCCTTATTGTGGTTGGGCAGCATCATCTGTAGTAAATTAATCTGATCCTTCGTTTCTATGATCTTTAAATGCGCAGACACCTGGTCGAGTCATTAAATACGACACCTGAACGTGTCATTTAATGCACCGAATAATGGTCTTATTAAGTCAATAAACACGCCGACACCTGGTTGGGTAGTCATTAAGTGCACCGACACCTGGTCGGGACTTCAATTCAGTGCGCCGTAATGCTTGTGCACACTGTTGGGCCTGTTGTTGGGCCACATTTATTTGGGCCCTCCACTGCCCGCTTCCATTCATTGGGCCTTCAATCAGCCCACTGAAATCATAAATTGGGCCATCCAATCAATTTGGGCCTCAGTGGGGCCAACCCAAAAGAAGATTGTTATTGGGCCGTTCAAGTTTTATTTGCCTTAATTGAGCCGTCCTCCATTAGATGGGTTCTGTTGGGCCATCCAATTTTTACTGGGCCTTCTGTTGGGCCGTTCATGTTTTATATTGGGCCTCAATTGGGCTTTCCACATTAGATTGGGCCTTAATTGGGCCATCCAATCCTTTAGATGGGCTATTGTTGGGCCGCATTTTTTATTGGGCCTAATGTTGGGCCGTTAGTTTTATATTGGGCCTAAATTGGGCCGTCCACATTAAATGGGCCTAATGTTGGGCCGTTCGTTTTATATTGGGCCTAAATTGGGCCGTCCACATTAAATGGGCCTAATGTTGGGCCGCTCGTTTTATATTGGGCCTCAATGGGGCCGTCCACATTAAATGGGCCTAGTGCTGGCCTTTTATAGTCTATTGGGCCTTATTGGGCCGTACACATTAACTGGACCATGCAATTTAGTCGAATGCTGGGCCGTTTGGGCCACAATTGGAGCCTCCCTCTTTGGATGGGCCTCTTATTGAGCCTTTCAAGTTATACGGGCCTAAGTTGGGCCTTTTGATGGGCCGTTCTACTCGCATCTCTTAGTTGGGCCTTCTGTTGAGCCGAACCCTGTTAATTGGACTTCTGGTGAGGCAGTCAAGTTAAATGATTAGATTGGGCCTTTAAATTATTAGATGGGCCGTCTTTAGGCCTATTGGGACGTGCACTTGATAGAAGGGGCTGTTGGGCCACGCACTAGATGAGCCTTCTGTTGGGCAGTTAGTTATATAGTACGCTACTAGTCACAAGTTGGTCCTTCTTTTGGGCCGGTCAAGTAATATTCGGCCTTTGTTGGGCCGCCAGTCACTGGAAATATGGGCCGGAAGTTAACTAGATTAAAATGGGCCGTTACAATATTTGGGCCACTATGTAATTGATCCATTAATTCTTACCAGTTCCTGAAAAATAAATGCAATTCGTGGACATGAAAAGATCAATGCCGCCCATTTCAAAAAAGAAAAAGAAAAGATCAATGCCCTGCAAACCTCACACTGTTGTTTCGCATGTGGTCTAAACCCTCTTGCTTGTGAGGATTACTTAGGAGATAATCATATAATCCATCAGCCTCTGCAATTCCTTTGAAGAGCTGATCATATAAACAAAGTCAGATATAGAAATTGGAAGAACATTGAAACCTAAAACATAGTACTCATTACTTACATCCACCACTGCTGAAGTGGTTGGAAACCTCAGATGTTAGAGGACAAAAAGTTTACTGCGCATTTCCTTCAAGGTCCACTGTTACACCATCCAGTATCTTGTTACCAGAACCATACAATGTTTTCTTTTTCGGTTTTCCTAGACTTCCAAGAAGTTCTTTGATAGCCTACAAAACGTATAACCCCAAAAATTTAGTTGGGTAGAATAGACTGAAACAATCAGACATCAGGAATGCATACAAAAAAAAGTTCTTGTCGAGATCTTACCTCTGCCTTCATGGACACAATTGACAACTTTATCTTCTTCCTTATCCGTCAACTGCAGCTCCGGTTGTGACTACAACGGCCACCGTCTTGTGCAAGATATCAAGCTGGTGAGCTTGCTGTGAGTGGAATTTCTGCTGTACACAATTGACATCTTCAATTTTACCCTACCACTCTGGATAACAAGCCATGATCAGCTATAATTCAACCAAGAGTAAACTAGCTTTTCTTTATCTCTCCAGCTTCCCATGATCTGTCCTGCAAGTGGAACTTTGTTTTTAGATAGATGAAACTTGGTACCTTATCTAACCATTTATATGAGTGGTGCATGTTCGTTTTCTTTCGATTTATTTGGATAGGCTTGATTGGATATTTCAAATCTTTGATTTTAAGCTACTAGAATCTTATTCTAGATATTTCAAGGGACAAATTTCAGATCCCATGTCAGTTTACTATATACACTTTTAAACAATGTCTCAAAAGTGTGTTAAACGAGATTACATATACAAGTCTTGGAATAAAAAGAAACTAAATAAAATGTGTGAGCAACTTGGACTATAATCACAATCCAAATTTTAGTTAAAAAGCATCGCTAAGTCCAGCAATACCACAAGCGCATAGCAAATTCAGAAAAAGAGACGTTACAGTTGTATTTGAAATGAAATACCGTAAAAGATGTACAACAAAATCAATTGGACAGATTCAAAATTTAAAAAATAACAAACAAGAGACAATGATCATCAAATAGTAGTTTCATCCTTTTTGAAGAAAGAAAAGCATATAAAGAGCTAGAAAATAAATGTTGCCAAAAATGAAAGAAAAGCATATAAAGAGCTAGAAAATAAATGTCACCAAAAACTTCATGAATATTGTTTTAGGAGTAGGCCGAGTAGATATTGAATTAAGTAGGTGATTGCACACTTTCATATTTCTAAAAGGGCAATCGGTTTTAGATTCAATCTGAGGTATATAGGTTGATTGTTCCAAACTTGAAATTAAAGATGAGAAGTTTTCATTAACATAGGTAACTTTTTTGTTGATTGAGGCATAGAAAAGAATAACACACACACAAATCACATGTAAAGCACCCCAATAGAATAGTTAGTATAAAATACACATAACACACAACCTTTTTTAAAGTACCCCAATAGAATGGTTAGTATAAAATACACATAACACGCAACCTCTTGTAAACCTAATTAGAAGTAATAGACATCCTGTGTGAACGACCAGTATGTTCAAAATTCTTGCAATATTTCTAACTAGTATCTAATACAGTGTTCAAACTGCATCTACCTACTAAGAATTCCCGCTCTAAATTTTTAGTCAGAGATAACAATCAAGTTGAAACAGCAATCATCAACAAACACTCACAAGTTTTGAGCAGCAAAAGCCGTCAGTGATCATACATATAGATATAAAATACATAGCCACACACTCATTATTGCTTATTATGTTGAAAACATGAGTATGAAGAATTGACCATACCCAAATCACGGATCTCTGATGCTTTGTCATGATCATCCGGCTCCTGTAAGGCAATTACACCAATCCCTAACCTGCGATCATTAACCACAATCAAATTAAACACTAAACGATTCCTAAAAAGCAAACGTAAAAATAAATCCCTAACTCAGATCGATCCTTGAAGCCAAAGAGAGAGAAGTATACCGCATCGTTCGTTGTCCTCGGGAACAACGAACTCCAAATCGGCGTCGCTCATGCCGATTGAATCGAACGCCGGATCGGCACCGCGAAACCTGAAACGAAGCGCCGTAATGGAGATTGGAGAGGCAGATCTCCGTCTTCTGGAATCGAAACGCGACGAGGAAACGGGCCGGCGTTTGGCGTTGACGTGGCTCTCGTCCGTGAAGAGGAGACGATCGGCTCCGCCGCGGACGGTGGTGTTCGGCGAAACCCTAGAAATGAGATTTGAGAGGATGAGAGAGAGTGAGAGAGAGAGAGAGAGACGCGGGAGCGAAATGAAGATTGGAGCGAATGAGTTTGGGTTGAGAAGACCCCGTGTCCTAATATTTGTTGTTAGGTGGGCCTGAAAAGCCCGCAGAGACCCACTAAACGTATGACCGCCTGGACTCGCGTCATTTCTGTCTAGCCCGCAGAAAACCCAGTTCGCTTTAATTAATTTATTTATTTTTTAAATGACATCCTATACTATCTTAAGAGTGATGCTATGTACACCAAAAACTTATACAAAAAACAAATACCAAACTATGTGGCGTCCTATGCGGTATCTACCACATCATCACATTTAATTGAATAATTTTCAATTTATCTATTTTTATCTTCAAATTAGCAAAAAAAAAATGTATTAATCATAAATTAAAAATAAATAATTTCCTTAGGATATGCACTTATCATCATGTTGTGTTTGGATAAAGTAGTTTAAATTTTCACAGAAATTTCAAAATCATAAGAATTACAATTTTATGAATTTAAATTTCATTAATTAAGAATTTCGTTGTTTGGATTTCATGACGTAGAATTTTAAAATAACAATAATTTGTATTTAGACTAACCTCAGTCAAGGGAATTGACAAATGACATTTATTTTGTGAAGAATTCTAGTCGGGAATTTAAGCTTCCAAATTCCACGATTATCTTCCTGTGGAAATTGCTAATTCTACGAGATAAGAATCCAAACGAGGGAAACAATCCTAAGAAATTGAGAATTCTCTATTTTTGATTAAATTATCATAAATTCATCCGCATCCAAACACACCATTTATTCGCAGATGAATCAAATAACTTTTGTCGGAGATGACACAATAACAAGAATATTGGCAGCAATTGCATGTCTACCGAGAAACTTTCACTCCAATAACATTTATTTGCAATTAGCTCCTTTTGGCACCATCTCCACCATCTCCATCACCATCTCCAACACCATCTTCATCACCATTACCATCTCCACCATCTCAAACATCATCTCCATCACCTTATCCTCCTTATGTTTACAAGTCTCCACCTCCACCTTCCCCGTCACCACCACCTCCATATGTCTACAAGTCTCCCCCTCCACCATGTCCTTCACCTCCTCCTCCCCATACTCACTCTCCTCCCCCACACTACTACAAGTCCCCTCAACCTCCTCACCACTACAAGTCCCCTCCACCTCCACCTCCACCTCCTAGCCACTACAAGTCCCCTCCACCTCCTCGCCACTACTAAGCCTATTTACGGCTACAGTTACATAAAACAACCTGAATTTTCATATCTACCATGTAATATCATATATGTTGTAAAACATGCACTCGGTGTATTACTTATTTAAATAAATGAAAGCGAAGCAGATGATTAATCTTTTTGTGTACACGTGTACTTGTTTCATTCTTGATTGTTACATATGATCCCTGGGTTTCTAATGCTTGATTAATTGATAAAGTACAAATGAACAATATTGCATCCTTTGATTCTCTACAATTTGAAACAAATGTGTTTTACCTAGGTAGAGGCCACATAAATATATATTGGAAGTTATCAACTAAAAATAACCATTAATGGATCAATATATAACATGTGATCTGGAAACACAATTTTTGCTATCTCACTCTAGCTTAGTCGACTCTGAGAGTGGGGCGGTTGATGGCCTCGTCGATCGTACGTGGAGTTGATGACGCTAGTTGAGTACCTCTCCTAGTTCTACTAGGAGGTTAAACTGAAACTTATTGCAACATTAATTAACGCACTGCAATAAAATTAGCTTGAAAATTATCTTCATGTTTATGTGTTTGGAAGAAACCCTAGCTAGCTATAAGACTTAATATTTTACAAAATGATATCCTATTACCATAAACAGTTGTATAAAACAGAAAACTCGTATTTCAGCAGATTTAAACAAATAAAGATATAAGTTTAGACCCATAATGCATAGTACCACTCCCTATTAGAATTTTTTTCACGGAAAATACCTAAAAATCTATTATTTTATGAAATATCTATAAAACTACCACTGCCTCAAAATACCTAGCCACTGTTTCTATTCGTCCCATTTTTCCGCCTCTCTCTCTCTCTCTGCTCCTTCCATGGCGGCGTTCACCGTCCGATCACTCTCGCCAGTTCCAATACTCCTCCTCACCATCATCGTCTTCCTCAATTTCCCAACGTGTTGCATCGATCTCCTCCCGCGAGTTCGAATTGATGCAGCGCGTGCTTCGCAACCACGGCTACAATCTCATTTGCAACGCCATGGCCACCTTTGACCTCTAGTACAAGATCCTCATGCTTCCTCCCAACGCCTCCTTCACCATCTTCGCCGACACCTCCCTCTTCGCCCTCGACATGATCCAAACGGCGTAGTCCTACATTGAAACGCTCTGCCTCCACTTCATCCCTCTCCCTCTCCGACCTCTAATTCATCTCCTTCTGCTCCATCCTCCCCATTCTCCTCTCCTACTCCGCCCTCCGCCTCACCACCGACCCCCTCCAAGTTAACGGAGTTGACGTCGCCTTGCCCGACCTTTTTTACTCTCGTTGCGTTGCCGTCCACGGCCTCGCCGGAATCATCAGCCTCAACTCTGTCATTTTCGAGTATTGGGAGAGGCTGAGTTTATGATTTAAAAGTGACGGTGAGTCAATTGGGAGTTAGAGATTTCAAAGGCTATGAGGGCAAAATTGAGGTGAGAAAGAATGGAATTCACTTAGAACCAGAAGTGAAATCAGTTTGGGTCTTAGTGATTTAGAAATGTTGTCGATGTCTACGGGGTGATGGCATTGGATGGATGAATACAGGACAATATTCTTGCCTATATCAGGCTTGAACTTTACTTAGGAGCCTATCCCTGAGGCTTGACATCAATAGGCATTCCATATGTCTTGGATTGCTGCCAGGGAAGTCAAGACAGGTTGCAATTGTAATATCTCACATTGGCCAAACGGAGAGGGGTTATGTGTTGTATATGTACATGCCCACCTCCAATCTAACACGAGGCATTTTGGTGGCTCAGCGGCTTCGGAGGGGATGGGTACTCCGAGGTTAAGCATGTTGATGCTAGAGCAATCCCAGGATGGGTGACCTACTGGGAAGCTGCTCCTGAGCTGCCGGAAACAAAACCGTGAGGGCCGGCGGGCCCAAAATGGACAATATCGTGTTACGACGGAATGGGTCCTGGGATGTGACAGCAATGCTGAAAGTTGCAACAACCACTACTGAACAGTCGACTTCGCCGATTAAACTGGACTGGTCCAGGAAGAACTAGCTGGCGCGCCTTACATCAACAGAAATCCCTGGATGTCTACTTTCCAGAGGATTATACGGTTCGTCGTTCCGACATTCCTGGAGAGAGTTATGGCAGTTCGAATGCAGACAGGTCAGGAGACGCGCGGATTCGCATGTTGCTTTTTCAATGTGTTTTCATGACCTCGTAGGCCGCTTTCCTCACTGGGGGGCATACTAAAGTTTTGATGTCCTTTATTATTTTCAAACATCGGCGAACAGACATCAAAACTGGGGGGGGGGCACATTGGGACGAATATATTGTTCTAGTTATTTCAGACTTTAGACCTTCTTCAAGTGTCTTAGTCATTATTTAGGCCAATCCCTGTGGCCTCCAAGTTTTCAAAGTGTTAGCTACGCCGATCTCTCTTTGGTTCGCGCTAGGGGGCAGCGAAGTTCATGACCATTTGCCATGCACACAGCTCGCGAAGTGCATTGGCCTCTAAAAATTTTTCACCTCCTGTTCGCCGACTCCTTTGTTGCTTCTTACTGGTTCGTACTGGTTCGCAGCGAAGCGCATGGAAGTTGGTTCGTCATCGTTATTAGGCCGTTCGCCGATACTTTTGTTTGTTTAACATAACAGGAAAACAAAGTTTAGTTTTACTAATTCTTTTGTAAACGTTCAAGGTCTAATCAACAGACTAGTACAAGATTAGGGCCTACTTCAGATGCCCTAATTTAAAAATCTGACCCTTTTTTTTTTTCCATTTTTTCATCTTTCAATGAAGGGTTTGTCGCCTAGCAATGGAAATGTTCGTGCATGGGGGCAACGTGGCATGCGAAACGGTTTTCGGCCAAAATCTAAAGTTCAGCTTCAGCCTGCACACGTGGGGTGTCAAGGCCGGTGAAATCTGTTTCCCGCATTATTAATCTTGTTTTCGTCCGCGAGGTGGCACTTGGAACTCCGCTCACCTGATCAAGAAGTCAAGCTCGCGCACTCTTTCAACACATTCCTCGTCCGCGAGATGGCACGCCCGCAACTTTTCCTATCTCTTTGTTCGCAATTCACCGCGGCTCCGCACGCTGAGGATCGTGGCCAAAACATTGGCACGCTCAGTGGGACCAGGGAGTACAAGGGAAACATCATAGGGAAACCAGGAAAACCTGCGATTCCGCGCCATGGTAGGCTCTCAGCCGACCCAAGACACAAAATCTGCTCCTCTTATGGAGCAAATCTTCCAATTGTTTATAGAACTCACACAAAGTGGCACTGAGCAAAGTCTGGCCATTCAACAGAGTATAGCTAACTTAACTGAGCGGGTCTCCACCACTCAAAAAATCGTTGCTAACTTGAATGAGCAGTCCAAGCAAAACAGAGCCTTTTTGCAAGCCAACCAAGACAAAAAGATTGGATCGTCCAATGAAGATTTTGATGGGCATGTCTCAGCTGAAAAGATTGAACTGTCTAGCAGCCAATCTGGTGATGAAGACTCTCCTTTGGATGAACCTACATCCAAAGAAGAATCTGTTTTGTCAATCAATGACAAAAAGCCTAAGGTTGAGGCCGGCGAGATTATGGATAATAATCTCATCTCGCACGGTGCACCTCAGAAAAATGAACTGGAATGTAGGACAGAAAAGTCCACCTTAGAAGAAGAAAGCAGTTCGCCCACTAATGATGATGGCGAACCACAACTTCGCGTCGCGTGATAGCAAACCACAACCGCCAAGATGCCAACTGTCTCATGCGAGATGTATATGTGGACACAAGTCAGCCACATGGGGGGCAAGGCGGAGCTCGCCTGCTTTCTCTACCAATTCGTGACAAGCGAACTGAAGATGGACCAGCACCTCTTGAGTTTCATTTTCAACATGCACACGCGGGGTGACAAAGTTGGCGGAGTCCGCTTCTCCTAAGGGTTCATCTCGCCAATCTCTTGTTCATCAGCAAGATGACTCAGTCCGCTTCGCCAGCGGATCTCTTCCTTGACCAATGCATGGTTATTCCCAATAAAACCACGCATTACGACATGATAATTGGCGCCAAGGCAGATCTTAACAGCATAAGATCCACGAGGATGCAATTGAAGATCATGCTTGGTCAACATATAAGGATACGTGGGGGGCAACGAGACATACCTTGCGAAATACCTTGCCTAAGTTTTCAAGTTGTTGACGTGGGACGACTTTGCTCAACATTTGGAAATCTGCAACAACAACAGTCTCACATTGAAAGCATGACGACGTCGAAACTTGGAGTGAAGCATTGGTGGCCTCCCCTGTGGCCTAACGAGGGATCACTACTCAAGCTATGATTTCTTCATTGCTCATAGCTTTCAATTCAGCTTTTATTTCCGTTTTCTTTCAGTTTTTTTCTTTCTTGCATTGAAAAAAAATACAAAAAAAAAATCAAATAGCCAAAAACACACAATCAATCAATCAATCAATTACTCAAAAACAACCTTCAACCTTGTTGAAACCCCTTCGAAGCCTCTTCGAAACTCTGATTATAAGCGCCCGCCGCCTAGAATTCTTCAGAGCTCTCCGGAACTCAACCCCGTTTTCTCAGAAACATCCCTATAGTTGCCCTGCTCATCCCGCCGTGAGTATCGACCGCTTGTGCTAGTAAATTCCTCATCTGAGGTGGCACCTGGAACTCCGCTCGCCTGATCAAGAAGTCAAGCTCGCGCACTCTTTCAACACATTCCTCGTCTACGAGGTGGCACGCCCGCAACTCTTCCTATCTCTTTGTTCGCTATTCACCTCGGCTCCGCACGCTGAGGATCGTGGCCAAAACACATAGAACTATATAATTGGATGAGACTCAATTTGTATGTAGTAGCATAAACTTTAAAAACATGAATGCAGTAGCATAACTACAACAAGAGTACAACATGTAGAAGAAAAAAAAAACAAGTATAAGTGTTTTACAGTAGCAGAGACCATGACGAGTGATGTAGTAGAACCGAACAATAGCATAATTCATAAATGAACTTTCCCTATCAATAGTAGTAGTCATAAATGAAATTTCTGTCAATACTGCAGTTACTGAAGCTGCTACTACTACATTAGCTGAACTAATAAAATGTGTTACTACATCACGTACTGAAAATAGCTACTACTACATTTACTGAGCCACTAAAAACCTATTACTACACTAGCTAAACCATTAAAACTCTGCTACTACATTTGTTGAAAGTGTAATAGCAGCTAACTCTCTAGTTTAACATGATACTACATTAGTTGAGCCATTGAAAACCTGTTATTATAGTTACTGAAGCTGTTACTAACTAGCTGAACCACTAAAAATCTGCTACTACATTTATTGGAAGTGTAGTTGCAGCAACATTCCAGCAAGTGCAGTAGCAGCTAAAACAATACATGGTGGAGTCTGATTTGATTTGATTTATTTTGTACATGGTCAGTTTAGTAAATTAAACCATGACACATGACAAGCAAAAAAAATTTGTCCTTATTTGTTAAAAACTGTCATTATTTGTTTAACAACAACACAAGTGGATTTATTTGTGTTTCAAATCTTTTTGGAAGATATGTATATATGTTTTGCTAATTTTTTTTTTTTTTGCCAGAAACAAAATAAAGCAAACTCGGCCTTTTTGTGGGCTTGGCGGAAGTGTGTCGCGTCTAGGCGATCATAGGTGTAGTGGGCCTATACGGGCTTTTACGGTAACCATGCAGAGGGTTAAGTTAGTCATTCGACAACAAAACCGACCCGCCTCCTCTACTTGAGAACCGCGAAGAACGAAGAAGCTCTCTTTAGGCTGCAAACCCTGAAGCTCTCTCTAGTTTCTATATCTTCCAGGTTGGTCTTTTCGTAATTTCATCTCCCTTCAGTTCTACAATCGTGTTTTTCTAAATTGAATGCTTCAATCTTGGGCTGAATTTCCCTTGTATTCCCCGATTTGAGCTATTCATTGTGTTCAAGTTTGGATTTTTAGCTAGGGTTTCTGATTTGGGGGTTTATATATATATGAATTAGGGATATCATTATGATGTTAGGGTTAAGGTAGCAAAGGTTTGTTAGGATTTTGGTCATACGGTATTGCGAGATTGGTTGACTCAATTTTGACATTTAGGTTGTTTTTTTAGGGTGTGATTTAGGTGAAATGGCGCACAGGTTGCTGAGGAATGTGGAGGCAGATGGTTGGGAAAGGTCAGACTTCCCCATCATCTGTGAGTCTTGCCTGGGTGACAATCCTTATGTTCGCATGACGAAAGCGGATTACGACAAGGAGTGCAAGACTTGTACTCGGCCGTTTACTGTTTTCCGGTGGAGGCCTGGCCGTGATGCCCGGTTCAAGAAGACTGAGATTTGCCAGACGTGCAGTAAGTTGAAGAATGTGTGTCAAGTTTGCATCTTGGACCTCGAATATGGCTTGCCGGTGCAGGTTCGAGACACTGCTATGGCTATCAACTCCACCGATGTGATCCCCAAGAGTGATGTCAATAGGGAGTTTTTTGCCGAGGAGCACGACCGAAAGGTATGTTTCTGTCTTTTAGTTCAGTATCTAGTTTAATATGTTTTTCTGGAACGCCATAGCATAAACTAATTGTGATTGATGTATGCAGGCTAGAGCTGGTATAGATTACGAATCTTCCTACGGGAAAGCTCGGCCCAGTGACACCATTCTGAAGCTTCAAAGAACAGCACCCTATTACAAAAGGAACAGAGCACATGTCTGCAGTTTCTACATTCGGGGTGAGTGCACAAGAGGCGCCGAGTGCCCTTACAGGCACGAAATGCCCATAACTGGGGAGTTGGCACAACAAAACATTAAAGATCGTTACTATGGGTATGTTAACGTGTCCAACTTTACTGTTTTTAAAATCAAAGTTCATTGGTCTGTGGTTGCATGTTTTATGTCATGATGTTACATTCCTGCTGACTGCTTTAAATTGGAAAATTTGTATACTTGATCACTCATTCGCTCACATTGAGCAGGCAACTGGAGTCTTTTTTCTTTCTTTTTTTTCCGGTTGTTGTGTCAAGAATTTTGTTTACATACCACCCAATTAATTGTAGAAAGAACAGTCTTTTGGGGGTTGCGAAGTAATAGGAGTATATACTACTGCAGCATCTAGCAACTATATTCAGCTAACAAACTGATATTCGCTTTTTAATCTATAAATTATCTGCAGAGTCAATGATCCAGTCGCGACGAAGCTACTGAACAAGGCTGGAGAGATGCCCTCCCTAGAACCTCCTGAGGATGAAAGTATCAGAACCCTATACGTGGGTGGGCTTGATGAGAGAATTACAGAGCAGGATCTAAGGGATAACTTTTACGCTCATGGTGAAATAGAATCTGTTAGGATGGTACTCCAACGAGCTTGTGCTTTCGTAACCTACACAACAAGAGAGGGTGCAGAAAAGGCTGCAGAAGAACTCTCCAATAAACTGGTAATAAAGGGTTTGAGATTGAAGTTAATGTGGGGTAGGCCACAAGCACCAAAACAGGACTCAGAGGGCACAGATGAAGCTAGGCAGCAGGCAGTGGCTCATAGTGGATTGTTGCCTCGAGCAGTGATATCACAACAGCAGAACCAAACACAAGACCAATCTGCACCAGTTCAGCACTACTACAACATGCCACCTCCACCATCTTCACATGAGAGGACATTTTATCCATCAATGGATCCTCAAAGAATGGGTGCTGTTGTTCGATCACAAGATGGAGCTCCAAGTGGGCCCACAGGGTCCGGCGAGAACAAATCTGGTTCAGAGAGGCAGCATTATGCTTTTCAAACCATGGCACCAGCACAGGGCCATTATTATCAGCAGCAGTTTTATCCTCCCCCTTATGCAGGTTATATGCCTCCACCGCCAGCAGCTTACCAACAACAATACCGTCCGCAATATCATGCTGCAGTGCCTCCACAACAGTCATTGCCAATGAACACACAATACCAGCAGCATTCTGCGACACCACCAGCTTCTACGTCATCAGCACCCGAAGTTTCAAGTTCTGGACCTTCAGAGTCCACACCATCCAAATCTGGAACAGCACCAACTGCATCATCACAGCAGTGACACCAACAGTTGTTGTATTCGTGGATGTAATGGCATCTATGTTAGGGCGTTCCCTTTTTTCCACCTTTTTGCCAATTAAGGATCAATCTGTGTACCAGTCCCTTCATTGTTGACAAAATATTGTCCCTTCTTATGAATTCAATGTGTACATCTATGTTTCTTATATCATATTTCTGAAAGAGTTTTAGATATTCACAAATTTATCTCTTGAGGGTTTTAATGATACCTTTTCCAATGTTTTTCCTACTTCTTTTCGGTTTGATTCACTCCTAGTCAAGACACAGTTTATAAAAACAAAGATGTTATGTACCGCCTTAGTTGATTTGATTTCCCGATTTGGAAAACACCTACAGTTGTAGGATTAAATTTCCTAGTTGTTTTTGTTTCCTAGTTTTCCTAAGAATTTCAGTTTGAACTAGTTTACATGAATCATAGTTTTTGTTTGCTTCCTTACGTTCTAGATATCTTGCCTTCGATAACTGAAGCCTTCTGTTTTCCGGAAAAAATAGTCTCTGCAGAGATAGAGTTAAGTTAGCGATATTGGCTGTACAGCAGCAGGAGGCGTTTGCAAATGCACAAAAAAATTACAATGCCTTGCAGGACAAGATGGCAACAGCCATCGACGAATTTGTGGGCGCACGTTGCTCACTTCATTCTGATTCTGACAAGTTACAGGATACCATGCATCATGAAGAGGAAAAAGAAGAAGAACATAATGACGAGAAAGATTCAAGTTTGGTGACAGAGAGGACCAATACTTCTAAGAATGAAGATTCATGGACCATTGCATAAGGAGAAATGGCATTTGAATGCATAAGGTAGTGCATGACGTCCAGAAGCATGCAAGGATGGAGTATAATTACATCGCCTCAAGGATTCATTCCTTATGTGGATTATATACATATTACATGAGGTGATACACGTCCATATATAGTGATTCACAAGAGGTAATAATTATATTACCTAGAATGCGTGTGTATCTAGCAGATCTCCAAGAATTATATTAGAGGTAAATATATTTACCTAAACATTGTATGTAGTTTGATACGCGAACCATACATGCGATTCAATTCAATAAATATTTTTTTTTCCTATTGGGTAATTACTGACAAAAGATTTACCTTGGTATGCAAGTCATTCGCGAACCCTAGCCGCTCAGTTTTCTATATAAGGAAGTCAAGGCGAACAAGAACACCCCCTTGATAATTCAACAAAACTCTGCATCACTGCAAATCGGATGCTTCCTCAGAAACACCCAATCTACCAAAAAGCCTCCACCAAACCCTCCCGCTTCACTCACGAGCCTTATCATGAGCAAAAAGTCCACCCCCAGTCCATAAAGCCTCATCACGAGAAAAAGGAGCAATCCTTAATTAGCAAATATCTTTACTTTTATCGTATTTTGTTACAGAAGTAAATCCTCAGGAGCCATCCTAGGCCATTGTAAAGAACCCAACAGTAGAGCTGACCGTTTCTACTCACATCTGCTTGAAGAGAAGTCAAGAGAAGCGTGTGAACAAGACAAGATCAAGACATACAAACTTCCTCAAGATATTAGCACGCTCGCACTAGACGGTTGTTCGAAGGACCTAAAAATTCGACCCGAACAACTTTAACCCGTCTTATGAATACGATTGATTGATTTCACTAGTTACATCACCACTATTGTCTCTCTGCATGTAGCTGATCAAGATCAGCTGGATATATATGTGTAGGGTTTAGTGTCTATTAGCCTTGACTAGCACACAAACACAGAACACCATTGCGTTATCTCTATTGTAAACAACATAATGAATGCAACCAAAGCCTCGCACACATGCATTGTGTCTTCTTTAAATCGTCT
This sequence comes from Fragaria x ananassa, assembly GCA_034370585.1. Classification (NCBI taxonomy): domain Eukaryota; kingdom Viridiplantae; phylum Streptophyta; class Magnoliopsida; order Rosales; family Rosaceae; genus Fragaria; species Fragaria x ananassa. The sequence continues at coordinate 28,520,581 of CP139761.1, read as the reverse complement.
CTGGGTGTTGGTCAAACATCTGTTTCTTTACAAACCATATAATAACATGGTCATTTTCAAAGACAACATATCAACTCTGCACAAGAATGCTCTGCAGTATTGATCTGAGACTCTAAGGAGGAGCAATCACGTTCTACAAGGCAGGGAAATTTGGTTGATTCCTATTTCCTATGGGTTTTAGGTGTTTCCTGTTGTGGGCTTTTTTTTCCTTGTCTCTATAGGAAGATGAGCAGCCCTGCAAAAAAAAAAAAATCACCGCCTATTCCTCTTATTTGAAGGATTATTTCTTTTTCTCCTAACATTAGTAGGTAGGAATTAACACCCACTATATATGAAGAGCAAGGCACTGAAACTCTGATCACATTCTTCCTTGTTTTGTTAAAGAGAATTAGTGCTTGTTCGAAATATTTGCTTGCCATTAACAAGTACACACCCAGTTTACTCGAAAAATGGGAGGTGTAAGTTCAAAATCTGTAAAAGTTTGTGAAGACAGAATAGGGGCTGTTGGAATTGGCTTGTCAATGTAGGGATCAGCTTGAAGAGGCGCAGAATAAGTACCATGATTCATTAGGCAAGAGATTTCTGGAAATATTAGAGGCTCAATTCCAAGTGGCTTACAAATCCGGCAATAATGTTTCAAAACTGCTAAAAACCGAAGATGTTGGAGCGCAAAGTTGTGGTGAAGGAACGTTCAGTAAGCTATGCCGGTCACTCACGACTAGTCTCTCCGTCAGAGTTGGTTCGGCTTGTAATGTTGAATTGGGGGATAAATTGCCCAGGAAGCAGCATTCTTCTACACTGAAGGAGTTATGCGAATGGGAGACAAAGCTCTATAATGAGGTGAAGAAACTCGACAAGGATGGAGGTGAGGTTACCAAAAACTGCGCGGTAGACAATTTCAAAGAAATCCAAAAACTGAGAGATGGAGAGTTGCAGCAGCAAATTGGTGAGCTGCTAAAAGCCCTATGGAGAGATTGGAAGGTGATGTCAGAATGCCATAGCATCCAAAAGGACATCATATCCAAAGCAGAAACATATGATGTATTAAAGGTCAACAATGCCTCAACCGATAAGAAAATCAAAGAGCTTAAACAAGACCTTTCCAATTGGAGAAGATGCTTTGCTGCATATATTTCTTCACAAAAGGCCTACGTTAGAGCTCTTGACAGTTGGGTCAGCCACTCGTTCCCATCGTTTTGTGAAGATGACAACATTCATGAAAACCACAATCTATCTTTGCTCTTGAATACGTGGTCATCAGCTGGTTTGGAGGAGCTGCCTGTCAAGGAAGTAACTGATGCCATGAAAAGCTTGGAGAAACAAGTTGAAGAACTGAAGGTTCAACTGAGGAAGGAAGGGAAACAAAAGAGGAAGGTTAAGAGACTCAAGAGAAGGGTTCAGGAACTTAAGATAAAGGTTATTAAATTTGATGATGAGGGGGACGATGAAAAGTTGGGGAGTTTGGAGTACAAGCTAAGCGAAGAGGAAAAGGCGCTCCATAGCAGGATAGAGAAGCGAGAGGTCGCAGCAAATGCCGTTTGTACTGGATTTTCATCAGTCTTTGAATCCTTGGCTGAGTTTTCAGAGACTTGTTATGAAAAAATCGCTGAAGTGATCGACAAAAGGGAACACGTACATTGCGGGGGCGCGAAAAGACGTCTGAAGAGTATTACTGCGCTACATTGGTTATCTAATTTTCATGTAATATATATGCCAAATGATGTATCCAAGTACGTTCACACCAAAATATAAGAATGCTATTCATATACAACACTTGAGATTGATTTCGATTAATTAGTTACTCGAGTTTTTCTTTTGCTTTAAATTCGAATGTAAGCTTACTGTTTCGTTATGTGTCATCATCATTCACAAAATATTGAAATTTTCTCTGTTTTCATATATGATTACACAACACTAGTCGTTTAATCATGGATATCTTCTAGGGCTGGCATTGGTATGGTACCGGCGTTTTTTTGACAAAACCAACTACCGTACCAACTTGTTATGGTACATGAAATCATCTATCACTACCGACCGGCAAAGTTGGTATACCGAGAGTTTGGTATACCGAACTCTCGGTTTGATATGGTACGGTTAGGCCGGTTACCGACTTCAAAATTGGCCACTTTTTATAATAAAAAAATTAAGACATGGCCCATTGGCCCAAATCATATTTTCCTGCTTTGAACTGAACTTGAACTGATGCAGATCATGCAGCATTAGCAGCAATATCAAGTTATCAACTACCAAACATTCAAACTATCAAATTAATGATCAACCAAAACTTACAAATACCATTAAGACATTAACCAATTGCTTAAGACCTCAAGTGCTCACTGCTCAACCACAAAAGCACAAACATGAGACTATGAGAGTGAGACAATGAGATTATGAGACTGAGACCATGAACTGATGAAAGTATGAGAACACAAAGTCACAAAACACAGAAAACAGAGAAAAGCACAAAACCAAGTTAACCAGGTAACCAACTGCTCTACAGTCTCTAGGCCCTCTCTACTGCTCAAGTGAACTTTATTACTAACCTCTCTAGTATGATCTCTCTAGTAGCATACGAATTTGATTTTTAAGTCAGTTCAACTCTCTAATTCCACCCTAAATTCAGGATAATCTGGGTGAGGGGTGTTACAACAGGTCATACCAAACATGATATCAAATCTCAGCAACTAATCCATCCTATACCTTTTTCTTCTCAAAGCAACTAAAACTCATCTAACAGACTAACACACCAACGCAAAACTTCCTCTGCAGTTCACTTCATACATCTCAAAACAACAATTAACAACAATCGAGCTACCTAATCACATATATCATCATAGTCTCATAGAGAAGAAGAGATTAAGAGAGAGTGAAGAGTCGAACCTACTGCAGCTTGCCTCCCTTGTGCAGCTTGCCTCCCTAATGCGCTCCCTGTCATCCTAACCCTCTGCCGACCCATCTTCGAGACTTCGATAACCAGTCAAGAACCCAGAAAGTCAGAAACGCATAAAGTCAGAAAGGCAGAAAGATAAGTTAGAGAGAAAGAGAAGTACCTGTGATTTTGAGACTTGAGAGGCTGAGTCGCCCCCTTGATCAAGAGTCCAAAGACTGAGAGAGAGTCGAGAATTTGAGAATTGAGAATTTCAGATTGAGAGAGAGAGAGAGAGAGTCGAATTAGGTTTGCGAAATGGGAGAATTCTGGAGAAATGCCGAATTGGGGATGAACCATTGAACCTCGTCTTTTCCTTCTAATTTCAACGGCTACGATTGTAAATGGATGGAATCAACGGCTTAGATTACAGGGAAATTAATTATGTTAAAAAGTCGGTACGGTATGGTAATACCGTATTTATACAAAACTCAGTACCGCTACCGTACCATACGTTGATGGCGGTACGGTAGTACCATGCCGAAAAGTCGGTAACCGACAATGTCGGTAACAAATTCCGGCGGTTCGGGACGGTACGTCGGTTGGCTCGGTATTTTGCGTGCCAATGCCAGCCATTATCTTCGCATACAAACATCTCCCTTTCTTTGTATGAAAATTTACATTATGGTTTCTGAGCGAGCTCAAAGAGTATAAAATTAAACGAACGCTAAGAGGCTTAATGGCAGGATTTGTAGAAGTAGGAAGAGGCTTGGGGAGAAGCTTAATGATATTATTGAGCACTACATTCCAATTCAATTTGACAAAAGCTGATACTGTCGACCGAATCCCACAAATTCAATTTTCTTATTTCACTGTTGTTTCTTCTTTGGCAAATAACTCGGACAACCAAGTTTCCGGATTAAGAATGTTAGTTTTTGTCCAGAAGCTAGATAACAACGTAGTTAGGTTCCCAGCTTTCAGTATGAACGGTTTCTTTTCCCCTTAATTATATTAAGATCCAAAGACTTTAAGAATGCTGAGTGTAAATTATGTGTCTCCTTTGCCTTGACTAGCTAAAAAAAATTAACAAAGGTTCTGTCCCCAAATGCCAAAAAACCATGAACTTCCAAACTGAAACCGTTCCGTTTATATCTCTATTGTAAAACAAACACCAAAGCCAGGCACACATGCATTGTGTATAAAAATTGTTCTTCCAAAATGGTCTTCGGGTATTAGTCATAGATCTACCTCCTTTGACAAACCACATAAGACATGATTCCTTTCTAGTACTCCCAAACAACTTTGGCCGCCTGATTGGTTCCTTGTGTTATTCTAATTTCGAGTATGAATCAAGTTTCAGAAACTTTGCATATATAATTAAGAAATGGTTTTGTCGGCATAGGTCATTAGGCCAGACATTGTATATCAAACTAACACTTCATAACGTCTTACAAAAAGAGCAGGCGATTTAGATACAATGTTAGTTAATAATCGTTTTTCAATATCTGAAACTACCTAAACAAGGCTTACATTTTTCAAGCTCACTCCTTGAGCACAAGTAAGTCGCAAGTGCGAGACAATGTTTGGTTGAATTTGTTTCGGAGTAGTAGCGTGGAAATCAGAGATAACAAAGACGAGAGCGTATTCAGCGCATCCGGGTGTGCCGCGCACCCAGAAATTTAACGGTGAGATCACGGGATGGGGCCAGACACGGGTGAGTGGACGGTGAGATTGGCCGGACGCTCTATAATTTTCAGACAAAGACATGTTATGCCTCTTTGCCTTTGGGGCGGCATCACGCCATCACGTTCACTCACCAGCACCACACAGATCGGTTACATCATGTTGTCGAATTTCAGACTCATCTGGGCGGCACATTGTCTCTCAACTATGAATAAATGAATATGAATGTGAATATGCCTCATTCGTATCACTTTGGAATTGGGCCCCTAAACATGTGCTTCATATCTGAAATGCACATGCTAATATGCAACTTGCAGTAAAAATTCTTACTCTCTTAAATCATACTAGCCCATTAATTCATTCATCCATATAGAAGATAATCTTAGAAGATAATCTCTTGTGAAATGTTTCAATCATATATTTCAGCACAATGTGTAATTACTTTACTAACTTTATGGTTCAAACCTATATTGTACGACATACCCAATTAGTCAAGAATCATAAAACCACTGGCAGCGGTTACAAGCCACTATTATTATAGGCTGAAAGATTTGAATTAATTTTTGTCATGAACAACTTAATCATAAGGACTAATTAGGATATTATTATGAAAGAAAAACAGAGCAGTTGGGTGTTGTTTCTCACATGCTGTCTTTTGCCCATTGACATTGTGGATGGATAATATGCTGCTCTGCCTGCCTCATCAATTAATAAGATGGTATTCTTAGAACCCAGACCAAAAACCAGAATCTTTTTGTGAAATGAGCTCAGCAGAAAATAAGAAGAAAATATAAGGTCAATCAATGATAATGATTCCTCAAGTTAGTTTCCTAAGATTCCTTATTATAAAGAAGTTGATCAGGTAAAAGATTTTGAACCAGGTTAGGTAAAGGTAGAAAACATATGTCGGTTGTGTTTGAAATCTGTGTTAGTGAAACCTGATCTACTGCTGCTCTAGAATGTTGATGGAAAAGGAAGAGATATGATGAGTCCAAATCCAGAAGACAAGTATGCCATATCTTACTCCCAAGTCCAAAGAATGCATTGAATCAATTCAATACCTTTTCATTTTTGTTTCATAAAGTCAAAAAGAGCAGGAGTTAGGTTTGGGACTTGGATCCAATCCCTTCCTCACTTTTCTTATTATTTTCATTTTCAATATTGTGTATGTGTAGACTCACTGACTAGGTCAGCCTCAGGCCATATCAGAAAGGCCTAACCTCCTTGTGACAAATGCCACTACTTGGGGCTCCCCTTTTGACCCCTTCATATTTTGTTCTTTTCTTTTTGTGCTCCTCCTTCCCACCAAGACCTTATATAAATACATTTGGTGCTACTCATTTCCCACCCTACTCAAAATCAAAGTCTCAAACTCAAACCAGAAAGCAAACCAAGCAAGGACATACCATATACCATTATGTTAGTAGACTCAAACCCACCTCTCCTACACAATGGAGCCCTTTTGCACAAGCCATCCAATAAAACTCCTCAACTACATGAAAACCATGTCACAGAAGAATGCCAACTCCCATTGATAGACCTTGATGGATTAAACAGCCTTGACATGATCCACAGACTAGAATGCGCTAGAGCGATTTGTACCGCCTCCTTGGAATGGGGCTTTTTCCAAGTGGTGAACCATGGCATTAGCCCTGAGCTTATAGAGAAGATGAGGAGAGAGCAAGTCAAATTGTTTTCAGCACCCTTTGACAAGAAACAAAATGCTGGCCTTCTCAACAATTCATACAGGTTTGGGACTCCAACTGCAACTCACCCATCTCAGTTCTCTTGGTCTGAAGCTTTTCACATTCCTGTCTCAAAGATCTCAGACAAATCTTGCTATGGGGATGAGTTCACCTCTCTAAGGTATACATGACACATATATCTCTTATATATATGTTCCTTGTTCTGACATATCCTAACCCTTTACTTAAGCTCACGAAGTGTTGTTGATGCATGCATTGCAATAGGGAAGTGATGGAGGAGTTTTCAGCAGCCATGTCATATCTATCAAAAGTGCTTGCTGAGGTTCTAATCAATGATCTCAGCAACCAAGAGGAAGCTCTAGAAGACATTTGTGAGTCAAGCTCGTGCTTTCTTCGCTTGAATCGCTACCCGGCTTGTCCATTTTCACCAGATATGTTTGGGGTAGTGCCTCACACTGACAGTGATTTCCTCACCATTCTTTGCCAAGATCAAGTAGGAGGACTTCAACTCTTGAAAGACTCCAAATGGGTTGCTGTAAAACCAAATCCAGACGCGCTTATCGTCAACATTGGAGATCTTTTTCAGGTATAGTAATCATAAACGCTAAATTAATACTCAGATTCATGGTCACCATGTGGCATGCCTGGTGTGCAGTTATCAGTTGGTTCAGCATTACGTCCTTATTTATTGTGAGACATTAACATGCAGGCATGTCAACACACATGTTTTGTATTTGACCTTTGTGATTAGTTAAATAATTCCCCTAGTTAATTACATATATGCAGGCATGGAGCAACAATGTGTATAAGAGTGTGGAACACAAGGTCATGGCCAACGAGAAGACGGAACGATATTCCATTGCATACTTCCTGTGCCCATCTTATGATTCTTTAATAGGAAGCTGCAGCACAGAATCCTCCATTTACAGAAAGTTCACATTTGGAGAATACAGAAGCCAAATCCAGGAGGATGTCAAGAAGCTTGGCCAAAAAGTTGGTCTCTCCAGATTTCTTATTTAGGAAGCAAATGAGCACATTAAGATAACGAAGACATCAGATTATATCATATTTAGTATTTGCAAGTTGAAAAAGGATGGGATGCAGTTGATTCCCACACATGAGTCAAAGAGTACTGCTGTCTTTTCTTGGAGGATACATCTCAGCTTCATTAGTGTGACACAAGATTCTAAAAGTACTGCTGTCTTTTCTTGGAGGATACACATTGGATTTGTATTTTTACATTTATTTTAATTTTTAATAACAAATAATTGTATAAATACAATTAAAATAGGTATTATAATGTCTAAAAATAATAATAAAAACAACATATAATGCTGAAAATACATAATATATGTCCTTAAAAATGTACTACAATAATGTTCTTACGAAAATAAGAAGTACAATTCAACATTTCAACAACAATGACATTGAAGCAAGTAAGAAACACAATTAACAACATTGTCTTTAGGAAAATCCGAAAATAAAAAACACAATTCACCAACTAGGCAATAATGTCCAAAAAAAAAACAATTCAAATAAACAAAAATACATTCTTGCAAACCTACTCCTCCAATTATTCTTCTCCATATCCTTCAAGTACTTCTTCAGTATCGGAGTCGAACTCAAAATCCATAATTTCTTCTTCCTCTTCATCCGAATCAAAATCTTCTTCAAGTTCTCTTATTTTTTAAATCCTAGAACTTCTCATAGGCTCTAAAACACTATCCACTCCTAAATTATTTATCAATTCATTTAAGTGAATGAACAAACTAACAGTCTAACATACATCACTCAAATGGACTGACCTGATTCACTTGAAGACTGAAGACTGAAGACGCGCCTTGCTGAGATGTGTTTACGCCCAAATTAATATTTTACTGGACAATAATTGTCTATGTGAATATTAATTAAATTCTTAGTCTATGTCAGTCAGCGAGCCCAAGTTTCTTTAAAGTTTACAAATAATGGCCCGCCAGCAAGACTACGCGAGATGATTTACAAAAGTCCCCGTGCGGAATGACTCCGCGCGGACTAACAGATCTCGCGCGCTTTTAGACAAAAACAAAGCTCGCTCGCGGAGTGGGAATCTCGCGCGCTACGCGAGGAATTCTTTACGCGGAATGACTTTGGCATTAGGCGAGGTGGAATGCATCTAGGCACTGGCGAACTGACTCGTTAGTTCGCGAAGTGCACATACGCGGAGTCCGCGCGAATGTTTGTAATCGTTTCTGACTTTTTACAGTCTTTGACACGCTTTGAGCCAATCCATGTGGCCCTTATTAATTAAAAAGCTTTCTTTTGGCCCGCGAGCTGCAATAGCCCCCGAGGTGGGATTGAGCTACAGAGTCCGCGGTTCGCGCGAGTTAGCTTTATACATGGACTGTGGCACCCCGCGGGATAAGATTGCTCCTAATTTCAGTCCGCATAGGAATCTACAGTTGAGAGACGCGCTGGAAGCAGTGTCTTATTCTAAATGGACTGTGCGAACTGGATTTGTGTCACACAAGGATTGTACTGCATGGGAGGAATAGTGTCTTTATGCTTCACGTTGCAGAATCCGACTTGGCTTCTATAATTATCTTTCTTCTACTGCAAGTCGGCTCCTACTATATAAAGGGCTCTACGGCTTACAACACAGAGAACACACAACTTATTCAAACAAAATACAAAACAACCTTCAACCTAGTTGAAACCCTCGACCCAGTTGAATCTCCAACGCTCCCATGAGCTTTGTTTCCGCTTCCCCGTTGAAGCGAGGTCTCTCACAACTCAATCAATTACAAACAATATAAAACAAACTGCAACCCAGTTTCTTTCGAGCTACCTCGAAACCTCGATTCTAAGCTCATCGCCGCCTAGAATTCTTCAGAGCTCTCCGGACTCTATTCCGATTCTTCAGAATCTTCCCTGTAGTTGCTCTGCTCACGCCGCCGTGAGTATCGACCGCCTTGTGCTCGTAAATTCCTCATCCGAGGTGGCACCTGAAACCCATTTTTGCCTGATTCAAGAAGTCAAGACATATTCCTCGTCTGTGAGGTGGCACGCCCGCAACACTCCCCTTTTCTCTTTGTTCGCTATTCACCTCCGCTCCGCACACTGAGGATCGTGGCCAAAACAGGATGAGCTCGCTTTGCTGTTGATGTGCCTTGCTGGGACCGGGATGAGTGTCGCTTGCTGCCGTGCGTTGCCGACTCGCCGTCGACTTGTGAGTTGTGACTAGAGGGGATGAGAGAGGAGAGAATAGACTCAATAGAGACAGAAAGGACTCAAAGGAGAGACAGAGAGGAGAGAGTCCGAGAGACAGAGATGAGAAACGAAGAGAGGAAAGAATAGAGGGGACGACCGGATGAGAGAGGAGAGAATAGAGACAGAAATGCGAGACAGAGAGAGAAGAGAGTCCAAGAGACAGAGAGAGGATAGACGGAGATGAGAGACGAAGAGAGGAGAGACTGAGACTGAGAGAGAATAGAGGCGAAGACGCCAGGTTGGGTAGATTAGGTTTTTTTTTTCCTTCGGTTTTCACTTTTCACTTAAAAAAACGCTTTTTGGTCCGCCCGGTCGGCCAAAAAACGGTTGGCCGCCTACACTAGCCGATTTGCCTAAAATCAGGACGGCAAGGCTCTGGGAGCCCAGGCGGCCGCCCATGCCGTTTTTTAGAACGCTGGTGTGACATGAACTATAATTTTTATTTTCCTTTTCCTATGCTCCATATATGCTCACCATCTGTAGCTCTAGATATTATCATATATTAGTATTACTACTAATATATACATATTCATGGTATTGTCTATCAACAGAGGGTCTCTAAGTTTCTGCTCCAATTGGAGATGTAACAGATTTATTTATTTCTATTTAAATAATATTGTATAGTTTTTGGAGAAGAAATCTGTATAGAAGCTACTGGAATGTAAAAGCAGTATCTAAAGATATTACAATAAATACTCGAGTCGGCAACATACTGTGATTTCAGCTGATGTTCCACACCAGCCTATGATTTTGACTATCAGGTAAAGTAGAAAAGATCAAACACCAAAGCAGCTATAATTGTTAACGCAGAAACTCAAATGTGTAAAGAAAGATGTGAAGTCTGGGATTAGCCGACTAGAATTCAATTTACCAGACCAACTCCAAATTGACAGCTTTTTGTAAGCTGTAACGTCGGGGATCTCAGCCAAACAAAGTGAAATGACAGCACAAAGAAAAACAAGAACACAGAATGAACACGGCAACGTAAGAACAAGTAACAAGACAGCACAGAGCCACTGAGTAACACCAAAGCCCTAAACTTCAGCCTTAAAATAATGTAGAATGATGTTGGAGGTTGCTTCACCAGAACTGCATTAACAACCCTACAACCCTAAACCTTACTCCATTTACTGGACAATGCACAGGGATCAAGGAGGACAAGTTTTCATATTCAAATCATGGCGGTAGTAATGCAAGAAAAATTATGATATCAGAGAAATCAAATGACAATATTACAGATCAAACTGAAATCCCAATCAGAAAGATTTACAAAAAAGAATACTTGACCAACTTGTGGGCAGTTGATACTACTGTCAATGTACACCCTATCACCAAATCCTGCGGTTTGTACTGGCAAACCAAGTTTGACAGTAGAAATTTCTAGTCCCTGCATCTGTGGCACGATGATAAATCTGCCCACATGACCAATAGATGCATGTGATCTATCTTCAATGTCTTGTAAGGAACAAAAGCATACAGTTCACTGTACTGTAGAGGTTCTGTAACAGATCAAAAACATCTGATTCAGTCAAGTAACATTGCCACCTTGTCTTTCAGACTGGTTTTCTTCTTCGTTATGGGGGCAGATTCTTCTTTAACGACATTACTACGAGTTTTTGATTCAAGTTCGTAGGAGAATGCCAGATTGTCTGTCAGAATGTCAGTCTTTGCTTCCTTCTCGACAGGTTTCTTCAGCCAGGGCCCTAAAAACAGATCCAGCATGTCCTGAGCTGGATCCCCAGTTCCACTGGAGTTAAAGACATTTTTTTCACTAGCCCAACTCCCGTTAGGCATAGAACTGGTAGCATCTTGGATCAGTGATCTTTCATTACAGTTCTGGGAGTCCATAGAATCGTCTAACTTATTACTGGAAGCGACACTTAGTGCAAGTCTGCTGCCTGATTCACATTCTCGATTCGATGCTTTTTCTAGCTCTAATTTCCGATCAGCTTTTATGTACTGCACAATGATGGTAGCAAACATCAGATTCCATGTACAAGATACTAACTAATTAAATTTTTTAATACCAACAACAGTCATTAGTAGTGAAGTAATATTCTTCAGCTGGTTTCAAGTATGGCATAGTAGAATAAGAACATAAATATCTATTACCAGTAACAATATATCATATCAATATCTAAGAACAGAAAGTATCAAACTCAGTTTTCCTTTCATGCCAAGGAAAGAACAACTAACCTCTTCAGCAATCATCACTAAATCTTCTGCTGTCAGTTCAACATCATCATCACTCGAAGTCTGGACTTCTAGTTCCTCACCACTTCCACAGCTAGAATCCTTTGCTTCATGTCTCTTCAGGACTGCTGGTTCTAGACGTTTTCTTCTCCCGCGTCCACTCTTCTCTGGAAGACTTGCAAGGACATCGCCGTCAAACTCTGTATCTTGTTCATTTGTTATACTTCTATTCCTTTTTGTCTCACATTTTGTAAGAATGTGTGAGCTCTCCCCAAATGTTTCCTTCTCATGGAACCCTTTTCCAGGAGCCTTTGCCTTTTGCCTATCTGGAGCAACAGACTCGTTAACTTTTCTCCTCCCACGCCCACTACATTTCTTCTCAAGAACAGCCTCCGGGTCGTTACCTTCCAAGTCTTCATCTTGTTCGGTCAATTTTCTCTTTCTTTTCTTTGCCTCACACTTTTGAAGAACATGAGAGCCTTCTCCTAGTGTTTCCTTTTTACGACGCTGGATCCCTTCACCAGGTTTTGCAGCCACAGTCTCTGCTTCTCGAGAAGCAAGTCCTTCATCAAGCTGGTCGCCCTTTTCTTTAACATTGCCGGACTTCCTCTCCTGGCCGGCAGATGACCCGCCCAGCATCCATTGTGGTAAACGTCTCCTACTCCCATCACTAGTAGTAACTCCAAACATTCCTTTCTTTCACCTAGCCGTATAAGTATAATCACACGGTTAAAAAGGTAAGACCAAATCCAATTAAAACTTCACTCAATCCATCTTACATATTACAAAACTATAAAATGTGTATGAAAGACTGAAATTTCAAAACTCAATCCCCCAATTACAACTTACAATGTGAAATCAGTTATTCCCATTCATTCAAACAAGCTCAACATGAAAAAGACAAAGTTTTTTATGATCCTAGACTTTCAATTATTTCTCTTAACAACTCTGAGAATGATCCCAGTTCTTCAACCCTGTACCCGAAATACAAACAGTTGTGAGATTGATCCAACTTTCTCATTCTGATGATTGCTTAACAATGCACATCTGTGTGATTTTGGTTCATAATTCAATATATTTAGATACCCTAGTTTCCAAAGTTGTGAACTTTGCCACTCCTTTCTTGTTTCTCAGTCTGAAAATTTGTAGACCTAAATTCCTTGAAAAGCAGGCAATGAAAACAAAGAGAGAGCTATAATTGAAACAAAGATCAAATATTTGGAAAGAGTGGAAACAAACCAACTGGAATACTGGGGCATTTTCCGCTTCGCCGACGAGTTGCCGCCGCCGCCGCCGCAAGTCGGAATTTGGGGATTTCTCTTCTCTCTCGCTCTCGCTTTTCTTTGTTTTGACAGTGGAATTTTCAGCCCCTCCTCGTGCATGTCACGTGATCTCCTAGTGGGAGTTAAGATTCAAGAGTAGTAGTAGGAAAGTAACTTCGAATCATGTACATCAATTTGCATGTTTTTCTTTTTGTTTTTATTAGAAAGGAGGTAGTAAGGTAAGTCGGTTACTTTTGGCAACGTAGTAAGCTTATTCAAAATGAGATTTACGAGAGTAATTCAGTAAAATCAGATTTATTTCCTGTTATATGTGCATGAATCTAAAAACTTTTTATACCTGTTGATCACAAACTGATAGGAGTTGAGACTCGAACTCTCAACATGTGGGTTTCATATTAGACAGCTCGACCAATTTTATCACCCGGTGTGTTTTATCAATTCGTATGTTGGAATGAAAATTTGAAGTTGTGAATGATGATAACATTTAATGACACGTTTAATTTTATTTTAGATAATTCCTTTTAATATCACATGTTAATAAACACATAAGTTTATGCATCTATTTCATTTCAAAATAAATAAATGTGCCATTAATAGATAAATCGCAGACACATACAAAATAAACTAAATGTGAAGCTTTAGATCTTCCTAATTTAGAGATAACATACGTACATGTGAACCTTTACTTAAGTACAAGACTCAAATACTAAGCCAATCCGACACCTGCAGCCACAAATAAGTAGAAAATGATAGTGACAACGCGGTGTATGCAACACAAGAGGCTGCCTTGTTGCACTCTCTAGGGACACAGGCACGTAGCCCCAAACTCCTTTTGCTTCTTCCATCAGACCTCCATCTACACTAAAATCTCCATCAGCAGAATCCAATGCTAAAAAGACACTACGCGCGTCCCCTTCAATCTCCACCTGAGAGAAGCCTGCCTGAATGCAAAAATACAGGCCATTTTTGAACTTGTATCATTCAACAAAAGTAAGTATCACTTTCCACAACAATCTCAGAAAATTCAAAGTGGGAAAACGAAAGATCTTACATGTACCAAGATACAAGTAAACCGATAATTTTTATTTAATCTCAGCCATTCATCTGATCTCGATGTATTATAGCACTAACATCAACACTAACACTGTTAAGGGTATTAAAAAGAAAAAAGACTGGTCACTGGTAAAAACCATAACAATAAAATAATATATTTATTCATCAAGACAAGGATAAAATCTGGGAGTATCATTATCTCATGAAGAACGAGGACTATGCAATCGAGGAGGAGGTCTAAGGCTCAATCAGATCAAAAATGAGTAGAGGAGGAGGGAATTGAGGGTCTCAAGTTCTCATTCTTATCTCAGCGGCTCTAATCGTCGGTAATCTCACCTCCTCCTCCGCCGGCGCCGCCTTGCCTGGCACAATTGCTTCCATTGTTCAGCCCTTTTTTTGGATCCGGCGGTTGTCGGTATAAGTAGTGGTGGAGGCCATGGAAGGAATATAAGGAATTGGAAGCAACTAGAACCCCATACTGAAAAAGAAAAATTGAGGTATTTAAGCTTCTGGATATTGAAGAGGAAGGTGAAGAAAAGCTGGATTTCAAGTTTTATCAGAAGATGCAAACTTTTATGGCAATTCGATCCGTGCCCATGCTTTTTGTTTTTTTGTTGTCATGATTTATTTGGATTTATTAGAAGCAGTTTGGTAGCCCGATTCTCTCACCTTCCTTAGCGTCCATTATGTACAAATTCGCATGACCCGATCGACCCGACCGGAACGATTCGTTTCCTGTCCAGTGGGGGTGAAGGGAAAGGCGTTGTTCTTTGCATTTGTGGTCAACTACTTGACCGTGACTGGTCGATGTCGATGGAGATGATATCAACCTTAGTGTTCTACTGTGAGAATTCAGGTCCGACGCCGGTGTAAAGGCCCTTGCGACTGGGTCCCATGACGTCGAGAACGCATTTCCACGATGAAGCTTATGGGAGATGGAGAGAAGCAGTTCATTCTTTTACTGTAGGGGTTGCTGGGTTTTCTATCTTAGTTTGACTTTATTAATTTCTAACGAACGTTTGTTTGACTGTTAATACAACATGATTGGTTCAGGTGCACCATGGTGTACCGAATCCGCTCCGGAGAGAAAATAGGCAGAATAATGGAGTAAGAGAGCTTTACGGGTAACCCCTTTTCATGTGTAGCTATTTACCGTTCATTTTTATTGTACCTTAATCCACCTCATCCCCAAATTTTCATAGATATTTCTCATATCCCACTGCTCAATCCCCATCCTTTTCTTTATTTTTTCTTCTTACATATAAGTATTTGGAAGACCGAACAAACATATTTTGTTGCTTCAAATATAGTTTAATTAATTTGTTCATGCCTCTCTGTTGAACAGTGCATACTGCAGGCATATGACATACCCCTGTTTTCAAGAAGACCAACATCCAGGTGATTCTGACTCATCATCTCTCTCTCTCTCCCTCTTCACTATCCCTGTTCTTCAATTCTTTCTTTACTGCTTAAAAATTTTATTCTGTCTCTGGGTTTTGTGTGCATCTATGATGAACATGATACATATTTGATTATGTGATTGATATATGCTTCTTCTTGGGATGAGGGATTGAAATCAATGTTCCCAACAGTTTATTGAGCTTAAAGAGAGAAACAAAAGAGGGTAACAATCCCTCTTGAAATTTTCCATTGCATTATGGAGTTGTGGAAAAGCTATGAACTTTCTGGGTCCAGCTTTAAATGTTTAGATAGGAATCAATTTTCATTCTAGTAACATATCTTGTTTCAGCTCAAGTCTTGCTCTAAAACTTAATTTCCATTCTGGGAATGTTCTTCCACTTGTTACTATGCAATTGTTTGTAACTATTATTGAACTTATCACGAACAGTAATATCCCATGTGATGTTAACTTCATTCGGCATTACAGTAAAAGAAGCATCTTGTCAGTGTCTTTTTTGCCACTACCATTTTGCTTTCTTGCGCACAAAAGTTGCAATCAAAGGGTTCGCTTTTCTAGCACCTTTTTAACGTGCTCAAATTTGTATTCATCATCTTTGTCAATGTCTGAATATGTAGGTCATGCTAAAATGGTGGATATGCAATCAAAGGGAGTTGCTTGTCGGATTAAGAAGTGTGCCTGTGAATTACTGTCGCTTGGGAGTGATCTGATGGACGATGCTTACTCATGGGACTTGATGGGAAGGGATATACGCCTCAAATCGATGTTCTTGTATTGTGATCTTAGTCAGTTGATCTCTAATGTCCCAAAGGATCAGAAGAAGGCCCTGACAGAAGTTGGCAACAAATTGTTTTCCTCCATTGAAGAGGTATACCTCTAAAACAATTAAGGTACTTGTTTGTAGTTCATTGCTTTTCCTTAGTTTGAAAAAGTATCATTTGGGTACAGCCAGAAGAAAATGGCAACCCAATTGGGTAAAGTTCACAAAGATAGTGACTTTTTTCGATCTAGTATTGTTTCTGAATCACAAGGATGCTTTCTATGAAAACCACATTTCTTCCTTTGCATTAATAAGTAGGAGGAGACAAACGTGTATGCTCTGTATGCTCTTGCTCTACCATGTGTTCAAAGCATGCTCCATTGGTGACCAGTAAGATGGTAGTTTGAGGTAATTGACTAACCCTTTCTGTTCATTGCACAGTTGGATCACGCAGTGAAAATTCATAGCATTCCACTGACCCGAGACCGATACAACGAGGCTGGTGTCATTCTACAAGAGCTGCTGGTTCTCATGCCTTGATCCATGGTTCAGTTTGGTGTTTTAGTGTGAGACTGGTCTGTATATTGCCAGGGTGCAATGCAGCAATCTCATCTTGTAAACAAAATCTAAGTTTGTACAGTTTTACATAATCACAAAACTTCGAATCTTGCATTCATAATGATTGTTTTCTTCCTAATTTCTAGATCCAGAGTAATAGAATACACAAGGATGTCAAATCTTTCCTTGACTCATCTATACACATCAAGTAATTCGACTATCAAGTTCATTTAAAGGGACGAAGGAGGATTAATCAAAAGATAGCTATTCAGCCTACTCAGTATTCACAACATCGATTATAAAGGAAAAGCAATCCCAATGAAATGTCACATTTCGTATTCAACAAGACCTGGTTCTCTTGTCTCAATTTTCGGATTTACATAGTTATCCAACTACCAAGTACTTCATCAAGGTAAAAGAGTCAAACCAACAAATCAAACCATGCTAGCAAACAGAAGTGAAGGGGTACAATTAGCAATTATGAATTGAAATTTACAAGAAAAGTTCCTGCAGCTGCAACTATACTTTTATATTAATTTATTTCCTGCACAATGAGAATAAGGGTACATAATAACACAACACAAGGATCCAGGGATGGAAACACTAGGATCAAATGACAGTGAGGCCAATAATTGGGTAGGGTTCTGCATAAGCCTCATCAGATATCTGCAACTCTGCTTCCCCGTGAAAAAAGTAAACTAATACACAGTGCGCTCAGACAATGAGGCAGTCCAGGATGTCAGGATGTTGATTTGTCTGCTTGCATTGGCAATTTGAAACAGAAATCAGAAAGGATTGCAAAGCAGCATAATCTAAAACAGTTCATGCTTTAGAACTCATAGTATGCCTGAGCAAAGAAAGAGGGGACAATCATCAACTTAAGTATGAAAAACACTCTTACTCCTCTCACAAGCTTGTTGTCAATGCACAATACGATAAATATGAGTTCAGTTTATGTCATTTCTCATAAGGGTTACCTAAGTTGAACTACGCAAGGTAACACGATTAGCAAGATCCTCATTTATGCATACGTCCAGCGGGGGCATTTGGCTCATTAGGCCAGGCATACCTCTCATGCTGTAAAAAGTAAAACAACATCATCAAAAATTTGACAAGTTGGCATCATTCATAATAAATACTGAAGATATATGCACTTACTCATTCAAGATGTCATTTAAGTTGTTCCTTGTACAGGAGAAGAGGTCAATGTTGTCCTGTAACTGTTTTTGACGAGACATAACACCATGTTACTTGTGTTAATAAACATGTATTGTGAGCCAATATGCAGAAAGAATTCATGTGCCCATTGTCACTCGAACACATGGAAAATTAGAGCGAAGAAACTTTAGACCAACATGCATACAAATAATCCTTTCAAGAATCAACATACTAGAATCACCAAAACTGTTACTTGGACCTGATAGGTTGAATGACCAACTTTCATCCATTAAATGTATCGTCCAAAAAGACATAACAAAAAAACACCTAGCATTGGGCCAAGACTCACCAATTGGATTATATAAAGTCTAGAATGAAAGGGGTAGGCTTGACACAATTACATCAATGAAGTCATTTATTTCGTATAATAATTCAATATATATGCTATCAGGAGCCAAAGATTCTATTTCACAACAGCAGAAGAATTAAATATTGCTGTCATAATACACTGATTGCAAGTGATAAAACAAAGGTTTACATAAAACATCCCATTTCAAATTTTGAAAGGTGGCCACCATTGTTTCATTTGTTTGTTACAGGGGCAATGATATGCAAGTTACATTCAAAATATTCAACGTGAACAATGAGGCACTGACCTTGTACGTAGAAAGGTTGGCTGTGATTTGATTAAAAGCCTGAGCATTTTGGTCCAATAAATGCTTGGCCGTCCCACTTATTCCTGAGAATGGCCGAAAAAACAATACCTCAATGAAACTCTCAAAAGCAATTTAACAAGCTAGATTGTAAGTGAGAAGATTCAATTTAGTCAGAGTAAGGGTGGGAAATCATATGCATATGCTGGTTCTCAAAGGCCGTAGAGTAATGGAAATGAATAACAAAACCCAAATAAAGAAAAATAAACAATGGGTCAGAAAATAAGATGTCTGTCTAACCTTCACACTGCAAGCGCTCATTCTGGTCCATTCGATGCATCATAAGAGAATACGCAGCCATATTGTGTTGTGGAGCTGAGGGTATGCTTATCTTGGAGGATGATTCTACCAGTTTATCCTGAGAAAATAGAATACTGGTTCTTCAATCAAACATTACACCCAAAAGATTTGAACCACTTATCCAATAAATTAAAATACGACACCAATTTGTGGTGTTACAGCTTGATAATTCACTTAAAGAACAATTTAAACCAATACTACCCCAAAATTTATATATACAAACAGGAATATCAATTTTAACATTCAATGAACATCACAGTTAGGATACAAGGACAACAATGTGCATTACTGGAGACGCATTCAACACAGTTATAATTCCAATAAGACCCTTAAAATGCATTAAATAGGTGAACAAAGTTAAACTGATTACTAATATCAGACAGTTTAGCCAAATTCACCAAAATACCTTCCAAATGTTGCCCTTCTTTCCCGTAGTATGGTCTTCCGCTTTCCTCCGCTTTCTCTGCAAAACATCAGACTACATTTTACTCAACCAAAAGATTATAGAATAAGCTGTTATTTAAACCTCCAAAGTGAAGGGTAAAGAGCTTACCGTCATCCACCTACACCTCAAGGCAACATCACGCACAGTTTTATCACGCAAGGTTGCAGCAATCTTTATGTACCTCATAATACTTGGTTCATCAGCATATCTACAACAAAAAAATGTGACAGAAGAAACAGAACTTTAAAAATACGTGAACACAACTCAATATAGTAAGATAACTACGCAATAGAAGATAAAGTAGACGAAATCCATTTCAGATCACAATCGTAACGGTCACATAACAAACAGAAATGTTTATCATGCAATGTTGCCGCAACTTTATGTACCTCAGAGTACTTGGTTCATCAGCAAATCTACATTTAGAAAAAAGTGACACAAGAATATTAAACTCTAAAGACACAAAGTAAATGAAACTCACCATATTAAGATAACAGTTAATCAGTTATACTATTGAAGTTAAATCATAAGAAATTCAATCCAGTTCAACATTCAAAGGGTTACTTCTGTGACAGAAATTTGGTTATAAGGAACAATTAAATGAAACCAAGGTAAGTACCATGTTACTTAAGCACTCAATTATTAACCTCTCAAGTCAAAAAAGATTATTTATGATATGTTTTATGTAACTGTACAACGGAAACGGACCGTACACTAGAAACACGTGTTTCTGTACCCGTTTCGGTTTTGTTCCACCTATCCGGTAACATTGAGGATGACCACCAAATTTACATTTTGTTACACAGAGCAGTTATATCACTTATATGAGTCTCCATGATTGACCAAACTTAATTGCATTGTAACTGATCATAAGTAAAACATGTATAGCAATAGGGCAAAAACAAAAACAGCATGAACATTAAAGCAAAAAACTATACATGCTAGTAACACTAAAGCATAAACAACACAATAAACTGAGAGATTAAGGTTCTGAACAACATACTTGACAAGGCCCTCCTCCAATTTGTACTGCTCCTCCATAGACCACTCGACTGCCAAGCCTGTGTCATGCTTGAGCCCCGGTGAGGAATCAAGAAGGAGAGAAGCTCCTGATGAGTTCCCGGGTTGACTAATTACAGGACTGTGGTTGACCATGCTCATGGCTGGGCCCGAATTCGGAGAAAACATCATCCCCATCCCCATCCCCATCCCCATCCCAGGGTCAGCCCTATAGTAAGTCCCCATCGGAATCATCTCCGAGCTGCTGTTTATGGCTCCAGACTGGAAAGATATGGCGTGTCGGTTCAAGCCATACCCAAAAGTCTCATCATGCAGAAACCCTGTGTTGGACTCCATCGCCATTTTATTGCTTTCCCCAAATCCTCTTTAACACAATCGACTCAAACCAAGCTCACACCTTTCTCAAGCAACTCAAATTCCACATCGCGTAAACCCAACGCTACACTCCCACAATCAAACAACTAATCAATCACAGCTCTAGAGTTGCAGAACTCATCAAAAACCCTAGATTCTAATACCTCAATCAAGCACCAACCCGACTACCATAACCATAAATTAGCAACATAAACTTCAAATTCACCACAGAAACAACTTCAAAATCCCCCAAACTTCACCAAACCCCAAACCAGAAAATTTTCCCCAAATTCAAAACCCCCAAAATCCCCAGAAGCTTAAAGACAACGCCTTTCTTCCTCCACTCACCAAAACCCAGCAAAATTCCACAACACAATAACTCGATGAAGCTCTCCAAATGGCGGATAATGGACCAAGTGGGTATTCGTGAGAGCTGAGCTAGTGAGAGAAAGAGAGAGAGAGAGAGAGAGAGAGAGAGAGAGAGAAAGAAAGGCGTCACCTTTTTGGGTTCAACTTTCCGACGGGAGCCCTAAGTGGCTCTTTCTCTTGTTTATTTTTTTCTCTCTTATTTTCTTTTTCTGGCAGCAGTAGTACTAGTAGTGATGCTTCCTATACTATGCTGCTTTCTTTCTTGCTCTCTTTGTTACTCACCATTTCTTTTTCTTTTCTCCATTTTTTTTTCTAATTTTTTTTGGAAAAGCTTGAGGCTTTGGGGGTATATATGGCTATGGGGGAGTGGTTTGGTTGTTTGTTTCTTCTTTCTCTAAAGAAAGACAAAGAGATGAAATAAAAAAAAAAAAAAAAAAGACAAAGAGATAGCTCAGAGGGGGCTTGGACCTCAGCCAATGGGGAAGCTAGGGAAAGGAGGAGCAACCCAAAAGGGCTTAGGGGATTTTTAATTTTTTAGTTTTTGTAAAGTATAATTTAATTTTCTAGTTGCAGATCTTGGGAACTCAGCAACAGTGCGAATCCCAATAAGCATTTGATGCCAATTATTGTGGACTCTCCACCTTTCCTTTCTGCTCACCTTTTCTTCATCAACTTTTTCTTTTTTATTTTAGTTCTTCGTGTAATGCTCATAAAGAAAAGTTCTTAGTTCTTACATGTAATGAGTAATGACTAACGACCCACCAGTCTCCAGTGTCCAACAGAAAATTCATGTTTTCTGTGGATAATGTAAGTCACCTCTAGTGAAATTTAGCTAGTTCAATCAATATTACAAGAAGATATTATCATTTTGAACCAACTTTCTAGAGTGTGATTGTGATGCATTTAGGTGCTTTATATGGTGATTCTTTGAGAAAACCTACTCGAAAATTACAAGTTAACAACAACAAAAATTATATCATCCGTAGATACTGTAGAGGTAAGAGTAAGAGAGATACATGCTTTTAATTTTCCATATTCAAACCATAATAACCAATAGCGTGCTAACATATGAAAGAAACATGCTGTTCAAAATCCACAGTAGAAAAGAAGAATATCAGCTTGTCGAATGGTCCAGATTTTACCCAAAAGAAGAAGATAATGAGTAATTGAGTATGCATAACAATAATTAAAAAAAGGCATAAGTTCGGAAATTTATAGGATTACAGAGAATCAAACTCATTAATTAGCCCACAATCATAATATCAATCCTCTCTGGTAAATTGATGTCAGTATCTAAAGTTCCGTTTTTGGTTTTTGATTTACATGATCGTTCTCCTTAATGGTCGTGCAGAATCAATTTAATGACGAGTCAGCTAGCTCTTCGATCAATTATGCCAATTAGTTGATTATTGTTTCGGTAAGAATTTGTAGGCTATGCAGAAGCACGGTGGAACATAAATACACGCACATAGACAATATTTATAGTGGTTCACCATGCCATCGGAGGACATGACTACGTCCACTTAAGATTCCACTATCATGACCAATAGACATTTGGTGTTACAAGAATTTTCATCCCGCGCGGGGTACAAGTGCAACAATCTCGCACGGTTTGGAGTAAGGGAGGGATGTGGGAGTATCCATCCCGTGAGGTGGAGTTTATATCAGATCTCATCTCTCTCCTATATCTCGGGGTGGAGTATTCCATATCTCTCTCTCCGCGGGGTGGAGTACAGTTGATCTCCTCTATCTCTCGCGAGGTAGAGTATTATTCATCCATATCTCTAGAGGGGAAGCATTCTTTTTATAGATAAGGAATGTTTCCTCTTACATTATGTTTCTGATGTGGGACAAAATACACATTTATCTTATCATGGTGCCTTCTTGTGGAGCTTGGAGGAGCACTTTCTCGTTGCTGCATTGATGATCTTTCACCATGGCGAGGTAGGTGAGATGTCGGTCTACAAGTTTCATGACTGGTCTATGGGCGGGGAAGGTAGTTTACTGATTACCGACTACAAGTCCTCCCAAACAAGTCCTCCCAAACAAGTCCTCCCAAGTTCCCGCTCAAGACATGTCTTGAGTGGGGACTTAACATATAAAATGCACATAGATCAGTTATTTATCAACAGGCACCCGCGAGCGGAGGAGTCTGCCTCGCGCAGAAGGGCTGACACTCGGGCGAGCTGGCAAGTTGAGGAGTCCGCTCCGCTTATAATGACTATATCAGTGATACACGCGAGGTGCATCTTGTTCCACGCGAGATGGGTCTCGGTGTCACAGGCGAGGTGGGTCTCGGTGACACATGCGAGTTGTTGAGTTTTCTCCGCGTGCCAGAACCACGCGCGAGCTGTGGAGTTCGCCTCGCGGACATGCCCTACACGCGAGTTGGAGAGTTCGTTCAGCGCACAAGGACTATGACGCGAGCTGAGGAGTTCGCTCCGCGTGCCGGAACCACACGCGAGCTGTGGAGTCCGCGTGCAATGCTTTCACGCGAGCTGTGTTCGCTCCGCGTGCCAGGACTACCCCGCGAGTTGTGGGGTTCGCCTAAAAAATATCTCTGACTCGGCGGGGCGAGGATTGTTGTACCTTCATAATGAACAAATGATTGACACAATTATAGGGCTAACCAAGTACGGATATGACATAATAATTATCGAAAAGCAAAATGGTTCATGCATTTTAGTTCGTGTATGCTTCCCGTTGATTCTTGCTCGGGTATAATAATCTCATGAAACGGTTGGTATGTTTCTTCTCGTTAGTTCTTACCCAGGAATCAAGATTTTCCTAAGCAGTTGTTGCATGCTTCCTCCCGGTGACACTTATCCGGGACTCACAAATTTGAATGGACAATAGTGATCATGGACTGCATGTTATATAGTTCGTACGTGAAGCATGCTTTGTACTTTCATAAGAGGCAATTAAATGAAGGACTTATCTGTGGAAAGCGCTGCCGAACGGGTGGACATAGGAGGTGTTGATTCATGCTCGTACTACTCCCGGATGATGAATCCTTGTTGTCAGTACGGTTGTTGACTTTTTCCAGATAAATAGCTCCATGCGGGTCATCTCGCCTCACATCCATGCGAGCTATTATG
The DNA here is from genome assembly GCA_034370585.1 of Fragaria x ananassa. Taxonomy (NCBI): domain Eukaryota; kingdom Viridiplantae; phylum Streptophyta; class Magnoliopsida; order Rosales; family Rosaceae; genus Fragaria; species Fragaria x ananassa. The sequence continues at coordinate 28,496,356 of CP139761.1, read as the reverse complement.
CTGGACTTCCAATCCCGCTGACAAAAGAACAACAGGCGAGATTCTGCTTTCGGACTACCTATCCCGCAGAGAAAAGAACAACGGGCGGGATGTTGTGGTTCTGCTCTTGGACTTTCCTGCTGACAAAAAGAACCCGGGCGGCTCATCTCGCTTCACTCCCCTGCGAGCTATTTCGTCTCGCTTCCATGTGAGGTATCTCACCTAGAATCCTCACGAGCTATCTCACCTCGCTTTCTCGCGAGCTACTTTGCCTTACTTCCACGCGAGCTATCTCGCCTCACCTCCATGTGATTTATCTCGCCTTTCATCTCATGCGAGTCATCTCGCCTCGCATCTATCCTGCCTCTCGGGTGGTAGAACAACATGACTTTTAGTAACATTTCCCACAGACGGCGCTAATTGTTTATGCAAGAACCCGTAGGCTCTGCAGAAGCACGGTGGAACATGAATATACGCACAAAGACACAATATTTATAGTGGTTCACCATGCATTCGGAGGGCACAGCTACGTCCACTTAAGATTCTACTATTATGGCCAATAAGTCTTTGGTGTTATAAGAGTTTCCATCCCGCGCGGGGTATAAGTGCAACAATCCCTCGCGGTCTGGAGTAAGGGAGGGATGGAGGAGTATCCATCCCGTGAGATGGAGTATTACAAATGGGGGAGGGGTGGGCTACCCATCCCGCGCGGTGGGGTTTATATCCGCGGGGTGGAGTATTCTAAATCTCTCTCTCCGCGGGGTGGAGTACAGTTGATCTCCTCTATCTCTCGCGGGGTGGAGTATTATTCATCTCTATCTCTAGAGGGGAAGCCTTCCTTTTACAGATAAGGAAGATTTCATATTACGTTATGTTTCTGATATGAGACAAAATGCACATAACTAGTATTATGAGACAGTTTAGCCAAAGCACATTCTCGTTGTGGAGCTTAGAAAAGCACATTCTCGTTGCTGCATTGATGATCTTTCACCATGACGAGGTAGATGGGATGTCGGTCTACAAGTTTCATGATTGGTCTATGGGCGGGAAATATAGTTTACTAACTACCGACTACAATTACTTTCCATGAAAGGTCATACATTGTAAACTCGATTATGACTCGGCTAGCAACACTTCCTATGAAAAGGTGTTTTCCACTGGAGACTTGGAATGGTTTTGAATGTATGCACTACTGAGAAACTAGACTTTCCGATGAAGAAAACCCCTTGCTTCGATAACAAGGATTCGTAAAGATTGAGAAAATTAAAAACAAGCGTTCACACAACAAAATCAACTAGCGAGCTAGGTAGCACCGGAGCAATGCATGCACAATATCCAGTTACAGGAGATGATGGTATGTACAGAACCAAATGTATCTGCAGGCACCAAAATGAAAAACTTGGTGAGCCAGAAGCGCTGGACCGATCCTCATATATTGTGATCTGGGTGGCAGTGACATTAACAGCACTGATCGATATTATGATATCTGATGTTAACTGACAGAGAAAGATCAATCTTCAGACACGAGTACTGCAGGACGGATCATCAATCATAGATAGGAGTTAATGGTTGTTATCCCCAGCACAACTACCAAGAAAGAGTACAGTACAAAATTATATGGAGAATACGCTTCGGTTCATATCTATACGTATGCTCCCTCGATCAATGAATCATTCAAACTGTTCGGTTAATGGCGAGTGTGCAGTATATCAAGATTAATGTCCCCATACTGGACCTGAAGCCATCAACACACACAAGCATCTATCAATGATTGAATAATATAGGTTTTGAATAGTATATCTGATTATCAGTAACATTTTTGCTCTCAAGGTATATGAAAAGCCATCCTCCCCTGGTAAGCATACTTGAAGTGAGATTCAGAGTATGTGGAGGACTTACATGGTTGCAAAAATGAGAAGGATCTTTCGAGGGTTAATGGTCATGAAGCGATTAAACCTCTTGCTCCGTCCATCCCCTGTGTCCAGCAGATTAGTGCCCATTAGAGTAGTTGAGGTCGATGGCAACGATTTTGCGGTGATCAATGGCTGCTTCAAGGGCTCCAACTGAGAGTTCACTGTCAAGGGTAACAGATAAACAAACAAACAAAAAAACTTCAATTGCAATTTAAGCCAAGAGGATAATGATTCCAGCTGAACATTTTACCAACTTATTATAAAGAAAAGATGACAAATAGTCTAGTGTATACCTTTCACTAGAAGTTTCTTTGTTGATTCATGATCAGTGTCTTCCTCCTGATCAGTACTAATTGATCTCTCTGCTCGATATGACCATTTCCGCGAGAGTGCCCTCTAAGAGGAAAAGAAGCAAACTAAGGTAAACTAATGAGAAACCTGAGGGAAGTAAACGAAAGTTCGCTGGCAAGATATACTGTGAGAAGGACTTCCGAGATAGACAATGAAGAGAATGCTACTTACAGTCATTTTGGGGCTCCCAGAGCAGAAATCTGAGGATTGTGCTAGGCTTTCAATATCCAACACAACACTTGGAGTTCTATGATCTGAAGCACTAGTGTCATTACTCTGCACGAGTTGAAATTAGATGTGAGGCAAAAAAAAAAAAACATCAGAATATTGACGGATACATACACAGGCACATGAAACATATGTGCTCAGTTAGCATACATGCAACAACCCTTTATTTGATTTATCCATTGATCAAGATGCACAATTAATATGTGTATAAAAGCGTTTAGAATTTAACAGAAGAATGTTTTTTTTAGTCTAACTTACTGAGGTTTATTCTGGTTTTCTATACAGAAGTTTGAAGGTTTAATTTCTGTTTTTCCAGGTCTTCATGTAAGAGCTTCTAAACGAGTGAGCCTTACACGTAACATTTACAAATCAAGTGTTGATGGGGGCTTTAACTTTTCTTATTCCTCTTTCTCACCCCAAGTCTTTCACATATGCTTGGAACAGTCAGTATAACACTGCTATCTTTAGTTTCTGATGAGAAAAGAAAACTCTAATTCTCATTTTAGGTAGCTAGATTGCAATTGCATTATTTACTTTTGGTTGTTGAATGACAGTTGTTAGAGTTTTATGCCATAAAAGACCTTATGAAGGACAGACTCACAGAAGTACCTGGAAAAAAAATGACAACCATACCTACACAGCAATTGTCACTTGTCAGTTGTCTGACAACTGACAGACATTATTGGAGTATATTATTCTTTGTTGAAGATGTCACCCATAAAACCACTAAACAGTACCAAATAAATTTGTCCTTGCTAAGTCAAACCAAATTAAGCAAGTTGACAAAGAACCAATAACTTTGTGGTTACCGATTAGAGACAACAAAACCAAAATGAAATAAGATGAATAATGAAGCTAGCTAGCTAACTCCATGGAGCATGTGCTAATCACCAGTAAACCAGATTATTTCTTACACTTGTACTAAAGAGTGTAACGCACCTAATTCTGGACAACTCGCATGTGATGTGACAAACCCGAGGCACCCAAAAATGCAGAAAACCTTGTCATGCATAATATTCTTATCAGCTAATACTACATATAATGACAATCATGGAATCACATGCTCCTTAGTTGCTAATATAAAACTCATAATCAGATGCAATTGTGAAGCCAAGATAGTTACTATGTTTGATGTAGTTGCACAACAAAGACAAACATATAGACACATATACTTATGCAGAATAGCGAATGTACATGCTATAACCTAAGATCAAATTCACAAGGTTAACGCAAAGCTGGTGATCTAATTCTCTCAATTATTGAGTCCATGGGATGAGTACTAGCGAAGCTTGTTTGTTAGCGTGGTTTGAAATGAAACTTCACAGATTAAATAATTGATAGAGACATATATGCATATGGATTCATGTATTCTGCTATTCAGTTTTGTTTGGACCGATTTGGCCTCATCTAGACACACAGTGTTCTGCAGAATCCCTTCTATCGCAGCAGGAAGGTAGGTCGTTCAGCTAATTTAAACAGAGATTTATGGAGAAGGCTAATTTGGTCTTTCAAGATTTAACTGGGGCTTGAGGATTTGAAATTAGCATACAGACAGCAAACAGAGTCAGTCTAAAATAATGCACTGTTTTAAATAGCACAAATGCACAAAGAAACATGAAATATGTCTGGTCTTTGGAGAGAAAGTCTTCAATCTTGAGGTCACTGCCATGCTAATAATACAGTTTGCTTGCTTCTGTTGTGAATTACTAAAATTTCAAAATTGATTCAAATTGAAGGATGCAGAAGTTAACAAGACATACATATACCTGAAATAAAATGTAATAGTGGGTGAAATTGAATTTGACTGATAAATTGTAAATAATTAAGTACTATTAGCTTTTCTAATCATATAATTTTGTATTAGCTTTCTATGCAAAACAGCCAAAATTCCATGACTTCAAAGCTAAAAACTTCACAAATTGATCAGTTTAACGATCACAAAAGTCAGACTGAGACAACATGAATCAATCAATCAGATATTCAAATCCAAAGGTGGATTCTTTTCTGAAATATCTAACAAACACTTGCTAATGTGATTCAAACTATTCAATTCTATATGTGAAAATTCAGTTTATCATCAAAATTGTCCATAAGAAATTGAAGAACTCAGAAAACAATGAAAACGGAAAATGAACGAGTAGACCAACCACCAACCTGCGTTAATGTCTCCTCTGCCATCTCCCTCAAATTCAATTCAGACCAAGAAGTAATAAACCCTGAAACGAATCTCGACCACCTTCGTCTTCTTCGATCGGAAAACTCAAATTAACCAGCTTTTCTCAATCTTTCACTTCAAATCCGTAATGGGTTTCGATCAGAGCTTCTGTGAGACCAAACAACAAAATAAGGAGGAGGACGAGGTTTGAACTAGGATGATGATCTCATATCCCTCTGTCTCTCTGTCTTTGTGTTTCTCTTTTTTTCTCTCTCTCTCTCTCTCTCTCACTCACGGACTCACTACCTCTCAGAATATTACCGGCCAGCTTATATTATATATGAAATAGTTAGAGGAACGCTAATCTTCATACGTATATTTATACACTTGCTACGAGTCATGGACTACAAATGGACATTGTTTATTGTCCTTTTCCACTGCCATCAAGTCAAAACAAATTAAACCAATATCACGTACATACATGTATCATATAAATATTTATATATGGTTATTATTTTATTTCAAATTGGTAAGCTTGGCAAGCAAGATCAGAGCACCACATACGCTGTGGATTGTGTATGTCTGAAAATCTCTACCTCTTAATTAGGGGCTTAAAATCATTGAAATTTGATTAGTAGCTAAGATTTTGATGAATGGTAAAGGAGCACCCTTTAATTAAAGATAGGATTGGATTGCGTATTTGCGTATGTGTTTGAATGATAAAGTCTGAGAGTGGACTGACTGGGGTTTGCTTTCAGAGCACACCTGGCAAACATGCAAACATCTCTGCTTGCACACGACTTGATAATATGGCGTGCTTCTTCTTTTCCTTTTCTTTCTCTTAGCTACTACATGTTAATGTGGTAAATTTATATCCTACATTATATGCCAACTTCATTAGAAGTGAATGCTCAACAATAACAGATCGAGGTTGAGGTGAGTCAAGAGAGGTATCCCAATAATGACAATTAGATTCAAGATCAAGTGCAAGTATCATTTTCTAATAAAAACAGAATGCAAATCGGATCTCGACAAGATATCAGTTGGTTGGTATGAACTGACACAATATTCATTACATATAAAGAAGCAATAACAATAACAACAAATGCAAGCTAGTTCGATCTTCATTTACAAAATCATGCATGGAAGATTCATTACTGTACTGCCTTCTCTACTTCCCTGTATGTTTGTAGTTCAAAGCAAATCTTTCACTCTGTCTGGGAGATCATGATGATATACCATTGAACAGTGAGAAAATGGAAAAAGAAGTGAATTGTTGGCTTACACAATGCATGGTTATGAATATTGTTTGAAAACTTCTACCTATAAGGTGACGCAAACCTCATTGATTTGAATTACTTGTGCAAAATGCAAACTAGCTATTACAACAATGAAAATCACAAAACCTTTACACCAGAGCGCCGTCCCAGCTCTGCAAATGCCTAGGAGTACGTAGTAGTAGTACAAGAATCAATCATACTCCAATTCCATCCAAAAGAATCAGCGTTACTTTAACAAGCCGCCAAGTTAATCGATTTGATCACTAGTAACCACTCAAATGCACGCCGTTAGCTGCTGAATTAAATGCTCAGGTGTTCTTCCCTAGGCAAGCTCTGAACAGTATCCGACCATCTCCCCGGTGAATGATCACTGCTGTTGTTTGAAGACACTATAGCCTCTGCCCTTGAATCCCTTATCATCCTCAAAACCTCTCTCATTGTAGGTCTGTTCTCTGGTGTAATCGAAACACAAGCCATTGCAATATTAAGAAGCGCCTGAAGTTTCTCCTCTGATGCCTCATTGCCAGAGCTGACAGGTTCATCTCCTGACTCTGTCTCCTCCTCGCGAACTGAACGCACCCATCTTGGAATGTCTGAGCCATGTTCCTGAACGAGGTCTTGGAAGGGAGTCTTTCCGGTTAGGAGCTCCAAGAGGAGGACACCGAAGCTGTATACATCTGCTTGTTGTGTGGATGGTTTTCTGATGTCGCGGCATTCAGGGGCTCGGTAGAAGAGAGTGGTTGCACTAGGTTCCTCATGTGAATCAGGATCTCGGAATAAAGTGAGACCATAATCGGTCAAGCATGATTCAAAATCGGAACCTAACAAGACATTTGAGGATTTCAAGTTTCCATGAGTCAAGCCAGGATTCTGGTGGATATAAAGAACACCACTTGCCAAGTCCTCGGCTATTTTAAGACATGAGGTCCAGTGCAGAGGCTTCCCGCCTCCTGAAGTTCTTGAACCTGTCAAATTATAGGTTGAAGGGATGTTAAAAACGCATGGAAGGGAGGCACTGCTTGATACAAAGCATAAAATTGACAAGGCAGTAAATGGCATAAAACTTCGTCAAAAAGTTTAGCATAATGTTATCTAGCTAGTTGAAGCCACCATTACCTTAATTTTCACACTAGAATGATTTTACAACACACTTGACAGGTTGTTTTTCATATTCTCAGCTACAATCTGGGATTGGCCCAATCTTGCAGGATTTCGACAGACTCAAAATGAGAGATCGTTTAGGTAATATAACACCAAAAATCCATCAACAAACTCCTACGCATACTTTTGGCCTCGGCCATTTACATATCAAATTTGAAGACTATTTACCATCTGGATTACAGGTAGTGGTAAAATGACAGAACAGGAGAGTTTATTCGATCTCAACTTGAATATATAGTTTAGCCTACAGCAACAGATGCACACTAAATTAGGAATGAAGAAAAGAAAAGAGTTTGAAATGACATAACAGAACTTTATGTGAAATTTGGTCCCCACGAGTGAACAACACATTTGAGATGAGAAACTTTATACAAGTATTGGGGAACTGTAAAGAGGCACCATATTACAAAACCTTGGGGAATTCCCAACCCAGAAATGAGAGAAAAGAGATGATCTAGACAGAGACATGTATGCAAGGGTCTCAAACAAGAAAAAGAAAGATCATCACATGTAACTGGGTAAAAAAAAATAAAGAAAGAATAGTAATACCTCCTTTTTGGTTAATGTGTATTTTTGTTGATTCTTGCTATAATTAAGTTGAACAGGGGTCTGTGAATCAATGACTTCTTAGACCGTGGTTCCTATTATAAAGGCAGAAAATTGCTAACTATTCAGCTAATTCGACTTTGAAGTTCAATCATGACTTTCTTCCTGTTTCATTTAGATGAGAGTTTGAACCAATGATTGTTCTTAAGTCTTATCTCCTTGAATAGGATAGTGTAAAGTGGTTGCCATGAATTGGGCCCAAAGCCTTGTCTTATAGGCTCAGTTAGTGAGATGACTTCGTAAGCTTCATGATTTATACCTTGATTAGAAAGGGGGTTATTTTGAAGAAAAAAAAGTAACTCAAATGATTAATACACAGATAAATCCAGTGTATTAGAAAGACCAAGCTGTTTTAGTTTTTTTTGAATATATGAACAGACCATGAGGAACAAAGAAACATTTAAACAACAATCATATCACAACAGTGTCCCTCCAACTGAGAAAGACTTAACTTTGAAGAAGCTATGAGCCTATGAGTATCAAGAATCAACTATCAACTACAAGCCAAGTACAAAACTGTATGAATTAGATAAGAGAAGAAGGCCCAAACATACTGTTATGGTCCAATTTGGAGTAGAACATGCAGACACAGATGCAAGATCTGAACCTGTGGGACAGCACTAACATGCTGAGCTCAGATTAATAAATGAGTACTTGTTATTTGTTAATTAGAAACCAAACTCCTTTTCAAAGATTGAGATTTATTAGTTTAATGCATAGCTCAATTATTAATCACCCTATAAACCCAAAAGTGCAGCTGTAACATATATGATATACCTTGTCCTTATTTACCTACATCCGGAGAACGTACTGTTGCAGAAAGATACAGCATGCTTTTAGATGATACGAAAATGACACTAGCCCCATGAAATCAGATACCTTGCTTATATATGTGTTCGGAATCATAATTAAACAAGGCCTTAGATAATCATGGTCTTAATTATTCATTTTTCTTAAAGACAGAGAACCACAGATTCTACAGGGTTCAAGAACAAGGTACGGATCAAGTGGTGTAAATGTGTTGCAAATCATTCAAGGAAATAAAAAGATATCGTCTACCTGGAAAACAGTCACTCCCAATCTCCCATGAATGATGAGATCTAAAAGGACCAGGCCTAAAATCAAACTAAAACTTCATGTGGGTCAACCTCCAATCCAAGGAGACCCCCCATTGTTTGAATGATTTGAATTCAAAGAAACCCACCCTTTCCAGCCTCCTCTTATTTCATACAATTGGAATGGTTCTAAATTCTCTATAGCAGAAAAATCTAAGCACCAAACTCGATGATCAGTCTGGTAACATTTTCCCAAGGACAAACATTGTGGACCAAGTAATGCAGGTGAAGCAAATGTTCACTGCTACCATCCCCATTTAGTGCCCCCACAGCACTAATGAGATGACAATAGTTTCACCTCCAGACCAACAATTAAATGACTACTAACAAAAGTGATTTGTTTAGGAAGTTTCTTACTTAAAACAATCTCAAGGTTCATTCACCACCAATAAAACCAAAAACTAACCACAAAATTGGACTTTCTAAAGACGAACAAATTGAATCGGCAGGTAAATAATAAGTAATGAAGAATGAACAACGTACCGTGAATTAGCGAGAAGAGGCTGCCATTGGGGAAGTAATCGTACACAATCAAGCGTTCCTCCTTAGCCTGGAAATAGGCTCTGAGAGGCACCAAATGAGGGTGCCTGAGCTTCCCAAGCAGGTCCATGTGTCTCCTAAACTCATCAAGCCTAGGATACCTTGCATCCTTAAGCCTCTTTACAGTAACAATAAAACCAGACTCCATCACGGCTTTATACGTACTTCCCATACTACCCCTCCCCAGCGTCTCAGCTGAAGCCTTCAGTAAATCCTCTAGGCTGTAACTCATCTGCTGATCCCCTGGACCGCAGAACACCAGGCTCCCCAGTCCATCACCCTCCCACGAAAACGCCCCTTGCTTTCCACCGTTATTACCTCCCTTGCCACCGCCGCCTGAAGGACCCGCCCCTCCTCCTCCTGTCTCCGTCGTCTCAACGCCGTGAACAGCCCCTTTGTTTCTGGTCTCGGCATCTTTCCGACGGCTGTGTTTCCGGCAAAGCAGTAATACTAGCGACGAAAGTGTAACAAGCAGTACAAAACCTCCAACACTCCCAGCAATGATCTTTACGAGCTTGGAATTATTTGGTTTTGATTTCAAATTTGGATGAGTTTGAGAACTCGGACCCAGCAACGGCGGAAAGGCAATGCCATTCTGACATTTGTTGTGAATCTGCAGACCGCAGACATTCATGTTCCCGAAAAAAGACGAGGCGTTGAACTGAATGAGCGCCGGCGTCATCGGGATTTCGCCGGAGAGGTGGTTGTTGGAGACATTGAAGAACCGGAGGGAGCTCTGATTGAGCGGCGGAATGGCGCCGCTGAGCTGATTGTCTTGTAAGTACAGAACGTAGAGGCGGCGGAGATTTACGAGCGCGGTCGGAATGTCGCCGGAGATGTGGTTACCGGCCAGAACGACCACTTTCAAGCGGTGGAGAGAGGAAATGGAAGCGGGGAAAATGCCGGAGAAGTTGTTGTCGTTCAAGAAGAGGGACTTGAGATTGACGAGGCCGGAAAGGTCGGGTATTTGGCCGGAAATTGAGTTGCTTTTGAAGCTGAGAACTCGGAGCTGATCCAGCTGGTTGATGATTTTCCTGTCGAGAGTGCCGGTCAAATTTAAGTACTCCAACACCAGCTTTGTGACTCTTCCTTTCGTACACTCCCTCACACCTTCCCAATCACACACATTGCTTCCTTGCCGCCACGGCAGCGAGTTCGTCGGATCCAGTGTCGATTTCAGGCTTAATAGAGCTTCGGCGTCGCCGGCTCCAACCAAGGGAAGAAGCAAAACCTCAAAGAAGAAGAACAAGTAGAAGAATGAGTACCTTGAATAGTGTTGTTGCTCCATTTGAGAATGTCGTTAGAATTTGGGTAATTTTTCGAAGCAAGAACTTGAGAAGATTCAATGAATGAGGTAGGGTTGGTGATTTTGTTTCATGAAGAGCGGGATCAGAGGAAAGCCCAACTCAAATTTGAGAATAAAAATGGAATCTTTAAACCGGGAAACAAAAAAGGTCAAATCTTCCTCCTTTTATGAGACACTTTCCTTTTGTACTACTTGACCCCTCCCCCCAAATCACTCTCTCAACCCAAATCTTCAAGATCTACCATCTCCCACTTTGGAGTCATTTTCAGAACAAGCTTCCCACTTTGACTCCTCCTCCACCCATCACTGTTCTTCATGATTGAACAGATTTTCAAGCCAAAAATGATTTGACAATAAGCAGCTCATAATGGATGTTCAAGCAGATGAAGGAGGGAGTGAGCACTGAGCAGCATTTAAGGGTGTGAGAGCTCTAAAAGCTTTCAAATGGAGACACCAAAACAAAGGGGGGTTTAATTTCTCGGAGGATCGATTTCTAACTCACTCTCGCTCACGGACATTTGCTTCACGTGAACGGACCTCAGAAGTTGCAGACGAGAAATAAAGTTTCTTTTCTCCTCTCCATGATTTCTATATTGCCACTAAGCCTGCAGGCATTATTGAAGCAATAGAAATAGAAACAACAATAATCCCCCTCTCTATTTCTCTCTCGGGCCGCTCAAAAGCTCAAACTTTTGTAACAAGGGGATCCAATACTCCAAACTCTTTGACTCACTCACACTCACCCCCAAGTACTATTCTTCGAATTCATCAACAGGGCTCTGAATCCATGAATGATGAATCAAACAGTGACACCAAACCCAGAAGCTGAAACTTGAAGAAGAAACTGAACTCTTCAGGACTACCACACACTACAATCTAGCTACAAGTATGACACATGCCAGAAAATTTCTTTGAATGAACATGAATATATAAGATGCTTATGATTCATTAATTCAAAGACCAAACAGTGCATGCAACTCTGCAAGCATGCATAGTCTGATCAGATAATAATGCAGAGAGGTTTGAAATGGGTGAAGCAATTGAAGAGAGGGAACAAGAAACACTGTGAAATTAAATTGAATGCATGGGAGTTGAAGGTTTGAAGCTATTGGGCTAGCTGGTGAGTGGTGACAGCTTCAGTGGAACCAAGAGTTAATCATGTTTTACACGCGGCGAAAAGGTGGACCGTCTAGTTGAGGAGCTCACGTTATGCCAGTGTATCTTGGTGCAGCCAACTACTCCTGCCAGCTGGAGTTGCCGGTGGTCGTGTGCCGTCTGACGACTCACTCCCGACTATGTTGCCGGAGATCTAGGACCTGAGGTAATATGATTCTAGACAGATCTCTAATGTCAATGTGTAGTAGTGAGTAGTAACCAGCTTCCATTTAGGATTGACATATAATATTTGGTTTATTAGATCTCAATTACTAATATTTTTCACCGGTAATTCGAAATGATAAATGTTAGCATGATATGATACCATGATAAAATATTAAGACATACGTCACGATGTAATAATAAGGTAAAATATTTACTGAGTTTTTGATGCTATAAGATTACAATAATGAGGGATTATTTGTTTGAGCGCCAAGTCCAAAATCACGTACAATTGGGAAAAGCACAACTATAGTTCAAGTCATAGGACTCAGAAACGAAAGAGATTTCAACTTACCATTATACACGCATGGAACAAAACTAGTGCAGCATTGCACTTGTATTTCTTTTAATATGATTTAGAGTAACAGTTTTACTGATCTGATGAATAGAATCAATGGTTTTTTTTGTTCTACAAATGAAAAACGAAACTGAAATAACTCAACTCATTAAATCCAACGTCAGTTGCACGAGATCAATGCTTTCCAAAGTAAAACTTCCACACAACTTTAAGAAGGAGCTAAGATTAAGCAATCTTTTTGGCTAAGTAAGATTATGCTAATTCTGGTAATTAAACAGCACCATGTCAGGAAAAAATTTATGGTAATTATATATCGTTACCAATCATGATCCGGAAACATGTAATATCATTGATTCAATATTAAGTTGTAAAAAATTTTAACATTAAAAGTGGTACAAATTAGGATAAATCCAATATCACTAGTTATTCTGTAGAAAACAGGCCGACAGATCCTATATAGTATCTACTTGAATTTCTTAGGCGCCAAGAATCGTAGCTTAGATCACTGAACCTTGTTTGCTTTGCCTTGCCTAATAACCTTGCTTCAAACTTTCAAGTACTTTGCAATGGCGAACCTAGCAATACTAGACATCAGCAATGTCAATGTCAAGACCTCATCAACATCAAACTCAACTACTATTCTCAGCAGGTTACATCTACATCTACTTGGTTCTCGACTTAAAACAGCTTGGACGAAGCTTAAGCCCCCGAAAATTATCGTGCCGAAAATACAACAAGCCTCATCAATGTCATCAAATTCAAAAGCAACCAAATTCACTGTCAGCAGCTGCTTACCTCTCCATTGTTTCCGGTTCAGATCACTCAAAGCACCAGAGCCAGATCAAACTGTTGACAATAGATCGCTTGCAAACACTCCCGAGTCGGATTTGCACAATGTGATCCAACCCTCCACCTCATCAAACTCCTCAACTAAGTCCACAACCCCCTCCTGTTTACTTCTCCCTCAACATAATTTGGAACATTTTCAGGAAACTCCAAATACAGAGCTATTATCTAAGCCATGCAAGAGTAACGTAACTAAAAAAGAAGAAGAACTGTTAGTGTCGAAGCGGCCTTATGTGGAAGAAGATTTGATACTAAAAGCAGGAAACAATGTACTCAAGGAAAGCTCAAATGGCCAAAAATACTTGTGGCATATTGCACGCCAACACTATACTAATCGCAAACACAAGAACACAATCCTGTAAGATTTCTTCCCCTTGGATTATTTACTTAATTTGGCTATGAATTGGTTACAGTTTTGTGCTAAGTGTGTGAGATCAGTTTGGTGAAGAATGAATATACATAACAAGTATCGGACAGTGAGGAGTGTGGGAGAGGACTGTCATGACGATAAAGACCTCAAGACTTTGATAGCTGATAAGCATGATCCTATTTGCTTTAAGCGATTTCAACCCTCCGGCCTAATGCACATTGCTGAGGTAGAATTCAGATACGTTATTCTTGTTTTAGATTTTCTAGTGACATTCCAAATTTTGGTTTTATCATTAGTTTAAAATTAAATGCCTACTAATGTGCAGGGGATTATGGAGGTGATGAATGTAAACAAGCTGACCAAAGCCGGGTGCAGAGTCAGAATCTTGATTGCAGATCAGTTAGCACGCATGAACAAGAAGTTGGGGGGAGACATGGAGAAGATAGAGACTGTTGGACTATATATGATTGAGGTGTGGAAAGCATTGGGGATGAGTCTGGAAGATGGAAAAGTAGAGATACTGTGGTCTTCAAAGGAGGTTGGCTCGAGAGTAAATGAGTATTTGGATCTTGTCGCAGATATAATTGACAAAAATAGTCTTGCAAGGCTAAAGAGGTATCTATGATGTTCAAATTGTGCCTAAGATTCCTATCTGGTGAAGTTAATTGTACTCAAATGCTTGTATTTTCCTATCCAGCTGCTGGAAATTTATGGATCGAACTGATGAAGTAATGAATTTAAATGCGTCCCAGATTTCTACCTTAGGCATGCAGTGTGCAGATATATTTTTCCTACAGGTCCTTGCTCTACTAATTACTTCTGAAAATTCTCAGTATTGATAAGAAAAGGGTAGTTATGTGTAATGGACTACTGGTGACTGATGAGAAATGCTTTTACTCGAATAGGCTGACATCTGCCAGTTTGGAATGGATAAGCGGGAAGTGAACATTCTTGCAAGAGAGTACTGTGATAAAACCCACCAGAAGAACAAGCCTATTGTTTTGTCACACCGTATGTTACATCCTCATATGCTATAGATTACATAATAGCAATGCTAACTGTTCTATCTTACACTTCCTTTTTCAATGGATGATTTGCAGATATATTACCCGGATTGAAGGAAGGGCAGGATAAAATGTCAAAGAAGATTCCCAGTTCTGCCATATTCATAAACGATAGTGAGGTACACTGCTACTAAATGCGTTAACTAAGCTTCCCTCTTATGAATTTGATCTTTGACATTACTGAATCTTTCTCAGGCTGAAGTAAATCGGAAGATAGGGGAAGCTTACTGCCCTGAAATGGTTGTTGAAGGGAATCCGTGTTTGGAGTACATAAAGCACATCATTTTCCCCTGGTTTAATGCATTCGTTGTCGAGCTAAACGAACAGGATGGCGGTGTTAGGTAGGTTCAACTGCCGATATTTTACAGAGAAGTGAGCCTTTTATTACATACTTACATGTAAACATTCTTCATGGAATATACATAAGTAACTCTTCTGTTTTTGTTTTGCTACCAACACAGGGCCTTCGAAAGCTTTGAATATCTGGTTGTTCATTACGAATGTGGTATTCTGCAACCAGATGACCTTAAAGTGTCTTTATCCATAGCCATTAACAAAATATTGCAGGTAACAAACATGCCATGTGCTTGTAATTTGTTTAGGTTAATCTCTATTTCATGGCTATAACTTATGATGATTTAAGATTACAAACGTCACTTGTAGTTTTGTAAGTTCAATGATGCATTGCCACTGTCAGTTTTATTACTTGCTGCTAGCTTTAACTTTGTTTTCCTATCTGCAGCCCGTACGAAACTACTTCGAGGATAATGATACTACTAAACAGCTTTTGCGAAGTGTTTTGGTATGTTTCTATTACATTCTTCTGATCTACTTCCATTAACGTACATTTTCTCTGGTTTTCTAGAACTATGGAGTCTCCGGGTGACGATTATACTGGCGGAGAGCATTATGAACTTATGAAGAACTTATTGTCAGAATCTGTAGATTAGTGTTTTCATAGAGAAGTTGCCATTTCTGTTTTGGATTTCTTTATGATGTAAATTATCATGTATCAGAAATTTCATACAAGTAGTTCAAACATAATGTATGTTCTATTCAAACAAAGGGAAAAAATAATAAAAATTATGCGTGGTGTACGTTTACTAATGGCATCCTAAACACAATGAACAGAATTTAAAACGAAGCTAGCTTATCGCATAATAAGATAAAATTGTACAATGCACAATGTTTAAAGGAAGACCTCAATCAAAGCTGTTTACAACTATACAATCCAAACACAAAGATATCTATTGATGAATAAATACTCAAGCTTAGTTTCTAAATATTGAAAGAACTCAAATTCAAACATCTCTAAAGTTGAAACCAGTTACACAAAAATTGATTCCAGCACAAAAATTGATTCCAACACAAAAGAAACTATAGTGCTCAAAGTCAGAAATACTCTCAATTCAAACATCTATGAAGTTGCAATCCGGTATACAAAAATTGTTTCAGCACAAAAGGTACCAGTATCTACTTAAAAAACAAAAACAGTAGTGCTTCAAGTCATCTATAACTGTCATCGACGAGGTGCCATGTTTTGGAATTGTTGAATTATAGACTCATTGTCAATGACATTGAAGACATCTTTCCTCAAGGTACACTGTTAAGCTATCATTCAACCACTGATCTCCCATTCGATTTCACATTCGATTTTTTATGATGTTCATGGCAAAGAACGCTCTTTCAACTGTGGTTGTTGCAACTGGAAGTATTAATGTCAATGTAATGAGCCGATATACAAATGGATATGTCATATGCTTTCTTGTCTCAACGAGTTTCTGTGCTAGATCAGAAACTTCATGCAAGTCTTGAAACTGAGTTAGATTGCATATCATCAATGTAAATATCAAGCTGAGACTCTAGTACCAACAAATCTGATGTAGAAAAATCAGGTGGGTAAAATTGAGCAAGAAGCATCAAACGTTCCTTGTTGAAAGAAGAAAATGAATGATTCGGACTTAAACATGCAAGACAAAGGAGTAGCTCTGTATTAGTCTCATTGAAACGGTCTTTCAGCTCTTGAAGTTGGAAATCTATCACAACACGAAAGAAATCAAAATGTTACGGTTGTTCAGCTTTAAAGTTTTTTTCTTTTACAAAGACTTTCTCCTTTTCACTAGTGACACAACTGTATCTTGACTGTCATTTGTCATAATCTAATGGGGGCACGAGCCCCCACTGGTCCTCAATTCCCTCCGACACTGAATGGAGTTTGGGTTTCCAAGAAGATTGTGATTTGTTTTAATTCAGAAATAAGAGATCTTCTCCTACTCGATTCCAAATTTTGGTACTAAAATACTTCAGTAATCCTTCTACACAATTACTAAGAAAAGTGCCAAGCTGGTGTGGAGAAACAAGTCCAACAAAAGTTCTTACTTGGGTCCAAAGCCAAAAACCCCAAATTGTGGTGATTCGTAACCTAAGCCTGAAAAAGGATCTCAAAAATATCATCAAGATCTCGAAACTACCCAAATTTGGTTAGCAATCTGAAACCGATCGACAATCGGGAAAAACTTGTATTCTGGAGTATCAAGACGAAAGTGCATGCAGTATCTTCAATTTGATATATTGTTAGAGGGTGCACCTTGGACTAAATCTTTGAATATCTTAAGTCTGACCAACCACGGTTTCTTGTGCGCCAAGTATATAGAATCCAGAACAAAGAAGAAATCCGGAATACAGAAGGAAAACTGTAGCTCAGCTATAGGGGATCAGAGTCTTATAAATATAATTACACAAAGTAGGAGGGTCCCATATCAAATCCTGCTGTGTCCTGCCAATCTACAATGGCGACCACCCTACCCCCTCTTGAGCCACCCTCAACCACCGTGCTTGACAACAACTCTGCTCATAGTGAGGCCAAGACCTCACCAAAACCAAACATGTTGCATCATCTGGTTTCTGAACTAAAAAAGGCCTTACCAAAGCATCTGAAGGGAAAGAGGAAACAAGCCTCAGCGTCTTCAGAAGGAGCGGAGGGCAAACTGACATCTTCTCCAACCAAGACAGAAGATAAAAAAGATGAGATCATCGAAATCCAGTCACCCACCTCGTTAAACTCAACAAAGTCCTCGAACCCCAGCTGCTTGCCTCTGAAGAATTTTGTATTGAAAAGAAAACAAGCTTCACCAGAAGGGCAAGGGATTGAGGGGATACTGCCTTCTTCACCAAGGGAGTCGAATCAATGGAGCAAAACCAAGATGACTATTCACAGCTGGTTTCTGAAAAGAAAACAAGCTTTACCATTAAAAGAACTGGAGGAGAAACCAGAGGAGGAGGAGCAGAAGTCACCTTCTTCTTCTTCTACTAGTTTTTCAACAACAGAGGAGGAGGAGAAGCAGAAATCACATTCTTCTTCAGAGGAGCAACAGAAACTGCCTTCTTCAGAAAAGGTGCAGGAGCAGCAAAAGCCTTCTTCTTCTTCTTCTACAACAAAGGAGCAGGAGCACCAGAAGCAGCCCTCTTCTTCTACAACAGAGGAGAGAGAGGAGGGGCAGCAGAAACCGCCTTCAACTACAGAGGAGCAGAAATCACTATCCTCTACTTCACAAGAGGACCCATCAAACTCAAACAAGATGACTAACTGCTTATCCCTAAACAATATTCTTCCACCAAAAATACAACAAGCTGTATCATCAAAAGGACTCGTGGAGAAAATGCCTGCTTCTTCAAAAGATGCGATCGAAACCCAACCCCCCAAACCATCAAAATCAACTCAGGTGATTATCTCCAGCTTCTTCTCCATCAAGAATATAGTACCAAAAAGAAAACAAGCTTTATCATCAAAAGAACTTGAGGAGAAACCGACTTCTTCTTCAGAAGAAGCAATTCAGACAACCCCCTCATCATCAGAGCCAGCTCCAGCAGTCGATGACAAACAGAAGCCTCCTTCAGAAGAGGAGGAGCAGCAGAAGCTGCCTTCTTCTCCCACATCTGAGGAGCAGGAGCCACCTTCTTCATCAGAAGAGGAGCAGCAGAAGCCAATGTCTTCTTCAGAAGAGGAGCAGGAGCAGCAGAAACCACCTTCAACCACAAAGGAGCAGAAGCCACCTTCCTCTACTTCAGATGAAGTCCCATCAAACTCAACTAAGCCACCTTCTAGCGATGACAAACATCTGGCCCTCCAGTAAGATTACTGTCTAGCTTCTATTGTCCTCTTAGAGGTTGTATAAGGTTCTTAAATAGAGAAAAAACTCAAACCTATGGCTTTTTTCTGGTTTTGCAGAGCTATGGAGTAACTAGGTGATGACTGTAACGGAGAAAGGGAGTTGCACATTGTAGGTGGCTCATTTTGAAGCTTTTGTTGTGGGAAGCCAATAGTTTAGACATTATACTGTCCTCAGTAGCAAAATTTGTTTCAGTTAGAGATATGTCATGCAGTGATCAGATGCTCTTGTAGAGTTCATCATTCTGTTTAGTTTCTTTCAGATATGTGACCAGTTCTGTATTTTTTTTGGTATTTTATTTTATGATATAATAAATTCCAGTTTCATGTTACCGCAGAATCTTAAATATCACAAACACAAATTGAATGCAGTAACATACTCATAGATATTCATGTGAATAATAAAAACATTTTCATACTCATAGATAGGGTGATAGGCATAACAAGAAATTATGTTGTGCCTGACGGTGTGAACAATTATCATCCATAACATATCAAAAATTATTTAACATGAAGGAATTTCAGGCCACCTGCAATTGGCGGCGCCTAGCTGCAGCTTTCTCAACCGCCTTCAATCTGTTAGCTTCCATTCTGGCTTTCTGTTCATCTGTAATCTGATTTTCACTGGATTCACGAACTTCATTATTTGTATTTGGCAACTGTGTCACTGAATCTTTCTGAAAACTATCTGGTGCAGATATGCTAGCAGTGACCATATCGCACTGCAATGGTGGTTCCTACGATTAAAAAAGCACATGAGAACTCAGAATTTGCAAACAGTATATCTCAGTTTACATTATTGATAAATAAAAACACTCTTCACACTCATAGACAGGTATAACAACAAATTATGTTGTGCCTGATGGTCTGTAACCATAAGTATACAATTATCATCCATAACACATAAGAGATTATTTCATTTAAAGGAATTTCAGGCCACCTGCAATTGGTGGCGCCTAGCTGCAGCTTTCTCAAATGCCTTCAATCTGTTAGCTTCCATTCTGGCTTTTTGTTCGTCTGTAATCTGATTTTCACTGGATTCACCAATATCTTTATTTGTATTTGGCAACTGTGTTGTTAAATCTTTCTGAAATCTATCTGGTGCAGATACGCTAGCAGTGACCATATCATAATGCAACAGTGGTTCCTACAATTAAAGAAGCACAGGAGAACTAAGAATTTGCAAAAGTAGTTTCACATACTATCTCAATTTACATAGTTGACTAAAATATTGTTCTAGCATTTCTATCAAAGTTCTTCAGATTATATTTCTGACACAAAAAAGTTGGGTTGGTTATTTTAAAAAGAATAAATGGTCAAATCAAGTAAATAACTAAATCCTAAAGTGGTCAAAACAACTTCAATAAATCAGCCAAAAAAAAAAACAACTACAATTAAACTTGAAAATACTATTTCAATCAAATAACACATACTTCAGTGGCTTTCTCATAAATTTCGTTGAGCATATCTTCCTGCATAAAATCATCATCTTGGTTCCCTGAATATGGATCTCCCTGGTGATCAGATTGTTCCTCAGGGTTTAAATTTTCTGTAGGAAAAATAACTGAATCAGAAATCAACAGCGGAACCAAAAAGGAATAAAAGGTTATTACAAAGCAAGTACGTCAAATATCTAATGATATTAAGCAACACAATCTTTCAGCCAATGTTTCTACCTCAGAATCAATTATGCTCCAGGAAGTAACCAGTCCATTTAGTTAGAACATATGCTCTGTCTGTGTGTTCCTAATTACAGTACAACCACAAGCGACCTCTAAGGATCCCTATTAAAGAATAACTCTTAAGTCTAGTTAAGACTGTAGGACCTTGAAGGACCAATGGAGATACAGTTAAACAAGGTCAGCTTGTCTGTACAGAAAGGAGAAAATTCTGGTTAATTCATAAACATGGCACAAGGGTCATAACCATACAGTTCTCAAAGATATCCACAATAATACATCATGGATTCATTTTTAGATACATGGGGCACATTAACTTCTATTGTTTCTGGATGGCTTTGCCTAGTAGAAATAGGAATCTATTAAGAACTTCCAACTTGAAAATGCAAACAGAAATTTGAGAATCCAGAAGATTTGACTGGTAAAATGCAACCTCACCATAACGCACATAGTACAATACTAATAAATCAATACCATAACCATGTCGTAGCAAATGTCTCTATCTTACTTCAAGGAACAAACGTGCACCTAAAAGCATGCATCTAACTATCGAAGTATTCATATTGCAAAGAAGAAACTAGCATACCTTGTTCATCATTTGGAATGTCCTCATCAATAACTGGCGGTTCATGCACCTTTGTCAGGTCTCCTCCGCTGGCCACTCTTTCTCTCAATTCTCTAAGAGACATCTGCTCAAAGACGCCAAAAATGTAATCAAAACTCAAAGAAAAGTCACAAAAAGAATCTGAAATCAAGAGGGAGAGAGAGAGATATCGCATACCTTGACTCGTCTCGTGGCCGCCACTTGTTCCACCTTATGCACAAACTGATCAAACGAGTAATACGGCAGCAAACGAGAGTGCCACTCCCTGTACAACCCAATCAGGTTCCCCAAATCCTTAACCTGCAACAAAATCGATACAATCTCCAGCTCAGTATAGCGAACAATTTCGATTCTCTGTACATGAAATCAATCAAAATCAAAGTAAAAAAATAGTCAAAATCAAAACCAGAAGATGAAGATCTGACCTCGTGTCCGCGACCGCGGTACTTGAAGGACTTAGGGAAGTGACGGAGGATGTACCCGAGGCCGCCGTCGTCGGAGAGAAGCACCTCCGGGGTCAGCTTCGGACGAGTCTTCGGAGCGGAGACCTTTTTCCCTTTGGAAGCGCCGGTAGCGTTCTTGAAAGGATAAGATGAGGAATTGGGATTGGGCGGCCTAGGGTTAGGGTTTGGATGGGAATCGGGGTTCGAATTGGGGGTTTGAGTAGAGGAAGGGCAGTCACGTGACCAGTGGCCAGGTCGGCCACACTTGTAGCACCCCGTAGCTGCTGGCTTCTCCATTTCTTCTCTTTCTGATTCGATTTGGGGCTAACTGATTTTTTCAGCTTTAATATTGCTTATGGATTTCTATTTGTTTCTTTCACAAATATTTGGCGGGAACAAGTGGCGCGAACTATACTGGGCCTGTAGTTTACCTTTAGTCGCTGGGCTTATATTACGAATGCCCACTTTATATATTTTATCGGCCCAAGATGATAATTTATACCCAAATAACTGATGACGAAGCCCAATGGGCCAGAATAGGCTTGTTCCCTCTTTCTATTGTGAATAACAAGGACTGAAAATATAAATCTTCACTCGAAATGTTTAGCACCCAAAGAATAAAGCATATAAGACTAGTGTACCCATTACATGGCCTTGTATAAGGCACATTGTTCCATTCCCCACACCCTCCCCTTTCCCCCCTTTTCCTACTTGCAACAAAGGCTTACAAGAAACTTAAATCAACAATCCTATATATTTATTTATTATTATTTTATTTATTTTTCAAAAATTGAGGTATTATATACAACAACACACTTCCCTAGCCAATGCAATACTGTCACTCGATTTGAGCATGATTGTCTGTGGCACCATAAGGGGTTACCAAGCAAGCATCAAGAGTTCATGGACCAATCATAGTTCTGGTAAGAAATATGTATAGGTCCTCCATCACCCAACAGATGTGTCAAAAGACCTGCTCTAGTTGGATCCAAGTAATTGAGGATCCACTTTAGAATGTCCTTGTCTTGTCCAAAATCATTATCGAACCTGCAAGAAATTTTGATAAGAAGAGATAGTGAGTATTATAGGTTCTGATGAGTGAAAGAGCAGATTGATGAGGTTAAGGGCTTAATAAGTCACCATTTGATGATTTGGGTGAGATACACAGTCCTCCTCTCCAAGTTCACCTCCATTCCACCGCTCTTAAAGAACTCTCTTGCTGCACATCTTAATTCAGCTTCGATAACTTGGGGTGAGAAGAACCTTACCATGGGGCTTGATCTTGTCCCATTGCAGAGTCCAAAGTGGACTATTGGATTCACTTTAGCACAAGCAAGCTGCATTTTATTGGATAAAGTTGGCTGTCATGCAATGTTTTACATTCTGATGGCAGATGAATGTTCCAAATTTTATTTTCTTCCAATCAATTCTCTTGAAGTAAATTCTTTAAGAAATAGCTTATTTGAGCTAATGATGTCATATATTGTAGAATCCTTGGGGAATATGAAAAACACAAGTCATTTACCTGTATGCGGCTGTCTCCAGCGCCAAATGGCTTCACTAGGGAATACGGAGGTCTCCGATTGTTTCTAAGGATCCCATTTTCGATGGTACTAAGGGAATAGGAATGACCTCCAACTATATACTGGAAGTCATTGTAAAAGGATCTCCTTTCGATTATACCTTGTGGACGCCCTATCCTGATAACTGCATGTATGACCATGGCATTGTAAAGGTTCAAGAAGAAGGCTAGCCTCTCATCTGGCGAGAGTTCAAAAAGGTTTACACGGTGAAGCTCTTGAACCAAATTTATGTACCTGCATTTAGAAGAAGGACCCCATCACTTAAATTAAAAGTTCATATGCTTGACATTGTAGATAATACATATATAAGTAGCAATGCAACTGCCATTAATCCAACTCCTTAAACATATTGGTGGAAATTTTCTGCATATGTTTACTAAGGAATGTTCAAATCATCATGTTAAGCGAATTAGACATAAACAAGAACAAATCCTCGTGATTACTTCAGTTTATCACCTTAGACTGAATTTTTTTAAACTCATATTATAAAAACGCTGAACAAAATTAGTGCAATGAGACTGAACTAATCTCCATACCTCCGGAATTCCTCACTGTTGCTTATGCCTATGTAATCAAGTAGGCGCCTGTCATCAGAAGCATATGACTCGAGTATGGCAGACATGATCTTGGTGAGCCGTTGGCCAACTTTAGCTGCAGGCTTGGGCTCACAATCATTTATGGATCCTCGGAAATTATAGCATTTGGGGATAAATGGTTCATGCTCAAGGAATCGATAATAATGGTTTCCATCTTCAAACTCATTTTCTCTGCACATATGAAAGGGATCGAGTTAAGCACAGATTAATGGATTACTCTATAACAATGTCTCAAGTTTTGATCAGGTGGAGCGGGAGGTGTCTTATTACCCGAAGACGTGATGAATGAAGTGCCTCTTAGCCAGTTGCTTTCCAATCTCAACTGCCTGCATTTGCAGCATTATTCATTAGCATTCATTTACTAGGTCTAAGAGCAGATCTGCTTTAAAGAGAAATGTCTGATTCAGTGAAGTAAATATTGCTACTGCAGAAAGTCATAACAGTAAAAGGATCAAACTTGATGCTTTTGGCAGACCACAGAATATTAGTGTAAAATTAATGATTTGCACCCTTGAAATTCTTATAGGGTAGTGTAATAATGTATTATAATTTCAATAAACGATATTTCCTTATCAATATTTAGTCTTCTGGTGGTCATTCCCAAACAGTTGGCGTATCTATATTTATAGACAGATAAAATTGAAGGACTTGTTCAAGATTTTGCATCCAACTTAGATAAAATTCTGAACGAGTCCCAAGCGGTTGAAGTTGAAGCAGACAACCAAATCAAAGATTGCAAACAAAAAACAATTATCATAGTGTTGAAAACTCAGTCAAATTCCCACCATTGACAAAACAGATTGGTATATGCAAGTTATGATTTTCCAAAAGGATGGAAATTTAGGTCCCAAAACCACCCAAATATTGCCTTGTCAAAAACATTAAACATTACGCAAACGCGTTTTTCATGAGTGGAAAGAAGCCAAAATCTCTAGTGTTTTGCATGATAACCATTACTAGGGGCCCTTTCAAACATAGCTTGATAGCTCCTTCCAACCTTTTATTCAATTTTAAGCAATCATTTTAAGTTTTTAACCAGTCGGTAACAAAACCTGGAGCAAAATCCACAGAAAGAGAGAAAAAATGAATGCAGGCGAGCGTTTTTCAAAACGGAGGCCATCAATGACAAAGCTCCTTATAATAATACCGGTCACTGATAGTTGTGGACGCCATCATTGTTTTCACTAACCAACATGTGAAGCTTGGAATAAAACGAGACCAAATCACTCAACAGTATAAACTTAACAGAAAGGACACTATAATATAGCAAGTAGGTCTGGATTGGTAACCAACCAACATAATATTCGATCAGCAAATATGTTAATTAATTATTTGATTAGTTAATCAGCAATTTAGCATATGATCGTCATCATCAACGTGGGAATGGTCGTTTCTGAAACGCCAATCCACTTGCTGGTATATATTCTTAAATTTTGCTCAGATTTTGTGTTTTGTATTTTAAGTTTAGTATTTCGGCGTATCGAAACTTCAAACAAAAAAGCCGGTGTATCAGATCACTTTCACTATATTCAATTCGATTTGTATTTTGTGGTTTCAATACCTCCCATAATAACAGAATGGGACCCGCGCAATAGTAAATACTAAATAACAAAGAAAGAGATTTGGATTCAGTCAAAGGGAGGTCGCGTACCTGTTTACGGCCGCAGTCCAACTGGTGAATGAGGACCTCCACCATCTCGCCGCCGGCGAAGCAGTTCTTGACGATCTTCATCTTCATCAGACGGTCCTGAATCGGCAGCCTCAGCCTCAACACCCTCACGATCCCTATCGTCTGGTCCGTCAGTTCCTCCTCGAGATCATCAAACCCGTAAACAGGCGAAGCGGGCGCGTCGTCGGGGCATTTCGACCCGATCATCTCCTTCAACCTCTGGTCAAACTCGCCGCTGTTCCTCAGCGAATTCAGCGCCACCAAACCGCCGAACAGCTTCTCGTTGAAGAATATCTGAGGCACCGCCGACGTTCCGGTCCTCTCGATCAGCTCCTTCTCCCGCTGCGGGTACACGTCGACGTTGATCTCCACGAATCTCAGTCCTTTCTCCTTGAAGAAGCTCCGGACGGCTGTGCAGTCGCGGCAATTGGACCTGGAGAAGAAGCTGATCCGGCCTTTGAGACTCGCCGCCGTTTGCTGCTCCGTCTCGCTCTTCAGCTTCACCGTCACGGTTAGGCCGGAGAGGTTGAACTCCGTCACGCTCGGCTTCAGAAACTCGTCGGCGAAATTGCTCTCCTTGAGCGACGAGATCCTCTTCAAAAACGCCGACGAGAAGTTGTTGCTTCTCTCCCGGATGAGCTTCCCTATCGCCGGCATTAAATTCTGATTCTTCTCCGCCGAAGCGGCGTCGTTTTGGGAGGGAGGAGGAGAAGGAGGAGGCGAGTCGTGAAGGCCACGCGGCGCCTCGGGCTTCGGGAGCCGTGCATGCGGTTGGAGGACCCCTGCCAGCTCCTCCGTAACGGCTAATGTCACGTGCTCCGACTCTTCCGCAGAAGCCGTTTGAGTCTTAACGACGCCGTTCTCGAGGTACGCTTCTCCATTCTCACCACTGACGTCATTATCATTTGTTCCCTCCGGCGGTGACTCGTTTAGTTTTCCGGTGGCTTTGGTAATGGTAACCTCCCCGAGGTTAATTTCGGTTCCATTTTGAGGAGGAGTTCCAGTTTGAGAGGGATCCATTTCCGAGAGAAAAGAGTTTAGCTATGCTAAAAATTGAGAAGCCTGTAATGAAAAACCCTAGTAGGACAAAGCCATAAGGGAGAGAGAGAGAGAGAGAGAGCTGGGAATAGACAAGCGAAGAAAGCAAAGGTTTTAGATGAAATCGGAGAGGTTTTATGGAGGAAGGGACAGAGGTTTATGCAGAAGTGGTCAAACACGTCCAGATATTTGGACTGACTTGGGCCTAATTCGGATTGCCGGCCCAACACAATGAAAAATCTAACCGTCCTCTATGAGTCTATGGGTTTGTGTTATAAGCTATAGACTATAATACCCTTCCCGTTCTTTAGGTCTGCTGCTTGCTGAATGACATTGTTAGGGGTTATTTTGTAAATTAAGGAGTTGGTTAGGAAAGCCGTTAGTTTTAGTTCGGCGACTCGCGGGTTGTTGTTCCCGTAGACACGCCAAATGGCGGAGAGACGCTGAGCTAGTCGTTGCGTTGACTTTTCAAAATATGGAATTGTTATAAATAGTTAAGACACGTCGTGCATACAAGAATTTTCATAGGTTATGCAGAATTTACCTTTCTTCCTCTTTTGTTTTTCACAACGGAATTGGTTTTTACTTGCCAAATAAAACATTTTTACGGATAGGTGTTGTTGACTAACATTTAAGTATTTGTCAGAAAATAGAAGTATCTGTGATATGACAGAAAAGCCGTTTTGATTGAGTTAATCTTTATGGATTTATTACCTCATTAGAGCCTTGGAGGTTAAAAATCAAAGGAGGAGGAAGAATGAAGAGCCTTGGTTTTTACTTCCATATTTGTCTTTCATAAAATGCATCATTTCATGATTTCATATGTCATATTCAACTATATTTTAATTTTGAGCTAATATACATGTCTCTTGGATATAAAGAGCCAAGTCTTCAGGTCTGCATTTCCATTGCGGTTTATACAATGCAGATTTTATTTTATTCTTTTGGCTTACGTGCAAAGTGGATTGATAGACAATATATATGTATACATATAGTTCAATATATGCTAGTCTCTCCTACTGTGGATGCATGATATGTACGTCTTTATTCTTATAAGATTATGGATTGTGGTTGACTTGGCAACTGCTTATATTTCTTTAATTCAAAGTCCAGCTTATGAATTTGTTATGGTCTAC
Source organism: Fragaria x ananassa (assembly GCA_034370585.1). NCBI lineage: Eukaryota > Viridiplantae > Streptophyta > Magnoliopsida > Rosales > Rosaceae > Fragaria > Fragaria x ananassa. Next base: position 28,468,851 of record CP139761.1, on the reverse strand, counting down.
TGTATTTTGCTATTGAATTACTGACTGAGAGTCTGTTTGACTAAGTAAATATTTCTGGTATAGAGGTGAGTAGGTTGAAATTCTAGCTTTGGACCTGTGTAATTTCCTAGAACTACAAGCCATCAACCTGTTGTTATATTGTTCTTCTTCCTGGTTTTGATTTCTCTTGCCTATATTTGTGTTTAAGCTCGGAGCTGACATGCTTGAAAAATGAAAGTTTAAACAAGTTGGCGCACTTCGGCAATCTTTGTTCCTAGCATAAGTTTTTCTGTTAATTGATTGTGTTTCCTGACTTTCCTCCCTCGCGCCCTAGTGGTTTTCTTTGTTTGATCTGATATGGGGGTTCAAGAAATCTTGGTGGTCATTTTTGTTACTTTGTTTTGCTTCCAAACCCCAGTTTTGAGCTTTTGGAACCTGACATGCAATCCAAATGACTTTCAAGCATTGCAGGATTTCATGGCAGGTTTGTCAACAAAAGTAGGTGGATGGGGAAATGATTTCTCTTCCGATTGCTGTAAATGGCCAGGTATCACTTGCAACTCTTCATCTTCTCTTGGATTGAATGATTATATTGATACCTATAGAGTGGTTAAGTTGGAGCTTCCAAGTAAAAGAATATATGGCAAACTCTCTGAATCATTAGGCAATTTGGTACAACTTAGGACACTTAACCTATCCCACAATTTCTTCAAAGCCTCACTTCCAATTTCAGTGTTCCATTTGCCAAATTTAGAACTGTTGGACCTGAGCTTTAATGACATTTCTGGTCCCATTCCAGTTGCTATCGATTTACCTTCAATCCAGTCCATTGACATTTCTGAAAACATCTTGAACGATACTCTTCCAGCAAGTATCTGTATCAATTCTGATCACCTACGCATACTGAACTTAGGTGTGAACTACTTGTCTGGTAGCCTCCCACCAGATCTTGGGAGTTGTAAGTCCTTGCAAGACCTACGTCTTGACATGAATGATCTCACTGGTGGAATATCCGAAAGTTTAGTTAGGCTGCAGATGCTAGCCCAATTAAGAATTCAAGGTAACAAACTTTCTGGGCCTTTAAGCAAAGTAGTTGGTAACCTCAGTAACCTCATATATTTGGATATCTCCAGTAATTGGTTTTCAGGAACTATCCCAGATATTTTTGACAGCCTTGGAAGGTTACAGTTTTTTATTGCTCATTCAAATAATTTTAGTGGTCAAATACCACCTTCCCTGTCAAATTCCCCAACTATTTCTTTGCTTAATGTGAGAAACAATTTACTGGAGAGTACCATTCATCTGAACTGTTCAGCAATGACTAATTTGGTTTCTCTTGATCTGGGTTCTAATCGGTTTGATGGGCCTATTCCATCCAACCTTCCCGCTTGTAGGCATCTGAATAATGTAAACTTTGCCCGGAACAATTTGAGTGGCCAAATCCCAGAAAGTTTCAAGAACTTTCATACTCTCTCTTACCTCTCAATTTCAAACTCCAGCATCTCTAATCTTTCATCTGCCCTTCATATATTACAGCAGTGTCAAAACTTAACCACTCTAGTTCTCACAATGAACTTCCTTGATGAAAAATTGCCAGCTGATCCAAGCCTTCGTTTTGAAAAGTTGAAGGTTCTTATTCTTGCAAATTCTCAGCTCACGGGTTCAATACCCCAATGGTTGAGTAGTAGTAGCAATCTGCAGTTGCTGGACATTTCTTGGAACCACTTAGAAGGAACAATCCCAGACTGGTTTGGTTATTTTAGGCATCTCTTCTACTTGGACATATCAAACAATTCTCTCACTGGGGACATTCCTAGAAGCATAACTAGACTAGAGAGCCTCATTGATGGAAAAATCTCAGTGGAGGAACAATCCCCTGACTTTCCCCTTTTCATTAAAAGGAATATAAGTGCAAGAGGATTGCAGTATAATCAAGTTTGGAGCTTGCCACCGACACTGGAATTTCGCAACAATAATCTTAGTGGACCAATCTGGGCAGAGTTTGGGAACCTGAAATCACTTCATGTTTTGGACCTTGGATTCAATAGTCTATCGGGACCAATTCCAAGTACTCTATCTAACATGACAAGCTTAGAGACACTGGATCTGTCTCATAACAAGCTCTCCGGGACAATACCACCTTCATTGGTTCAGCTCAGCTTTTTGTCCAAGTTTAGTGTTGCAGACAACCAGTTAGAGGGGGCAATCCCTACAGGAGGTCAGTTCATGACCTTCCCGAATTCAAGCTTTCAAGGGAACAATCTTTGTGGCTTCCATGCTCTCACTTGTCCATTAGACTCCAATCCAGAAGAAGTGGATAGTGGACCTACTGGAAAATCATCAAGAGTAGAATTAGAACTTGATGGGGTTTATGTAGGAATAGCTGTAGGATTTGTATTTGGAATCATCTGTTTCATTGGAACAGATAAATATGTATGGACTTGGAAGTTCTAACTTACGTTCCCCCTTGTTCCTTGTGGAAGGGGTAGGGCTAGGATTCTAGGTTTCATTATCTTTGTGTAATTGTGCGTGTTTATTTAACGCATTTTATTCGTATGGCTTGAGAGTCTTGAGTGGAGTATGAAGAGCATTGATAATCAACATAGATGCTTGTCTGTTAAACTAATTCGTATAAGATTGTGGATTGGAGGAACTGTAAAATTGTTTACAGAATAAAATTCCATATTACAAATCTATGGATGATGATTCACTTCGAAACTCAGATATTTTTTATGCAGTTTTCAAGACGAGCAATATGATTTATTGACAGAAACCGTGCTTTGGCTTATACATGTAAGCGTAAAGAAGTAGAAGCTGCCAAGCGTGGACCATCTAATTGTGACGTCAAATTTCAAACTGATGTAAATCCACTGGCTTTCACCAACGTACCAGAAATACTAATCAATCGAAGTCAGAGTGAAGAGTCTTCATTCTTTCTCTGAAGTTTCCAAAGACCAAGACCAAGACTCAAAGCCAGCCATTCATTCTATGTCCACCACTACTCCATCTAACAGGTATTTATCTTCTGACTATTTCGTCTCCTTTGAGTTGGTTGTTCTGCTTCACATCAAATAGAAGCATTACTTTATCTTTGCTCGAGTTTGTAATAGTTTACTTCTGTTTTTGTGCTTCAGTTACGGTTCTTCACTGCTACTTGATTAATCTCTCTTCCAAATCTCAAGATTTTGGGAGTGCTCTTGCGATATGAGGGATCAAGATTTCTGGTCTGTTATCTTTGTAATTGGGTTCTTCTTCCAGCCACTAGTTTTGAGCTCTCAGAACCTGACCTGCAATCTCAATGATTTGAATGCATTGGAGGGTTTCATGGGTGGTCTGCAGAGTACCCTTGGTAATTGGGGCAGGAATTTCTCTGATGATTGCTGTAAATGGGCAGGTATTACTTGCAACTCTTCCTTCTATCTTGGATTGGATGATTCTGTTGATAGTTATAGAGTCGTTGAGTTGGATATTTCGAGTAGGAGACTATATGGGAACCTTTCTGAATCTTTGGGGAATTTGGAACAACTTAGAGCCCTCAATCTTTCTCACAATTTCCTTAAAAAATCACTTCCTGCTTCACTTTTCCAATTGCCAAACTTAGAGTACTTAGACTTGAGTTCTAATGACTTTTCTGGCCCCATTCCAGTTGATTTCAATTTACCTTCGATTGTGTCACTTGACATCTCTCAAAATTTCTTGAATGGTTCTATTCCACAAAGCATTTGTGTAAATTCTACTCGGCTTCGGGTACTGAAGCTGGCTGTGAACTACTTGTCTGGTAGTCTTCCAGAAAGTCTTGGCAATTGTAGTTCCTTGGAGGACCTTTGTCTCCTCACGAATAATCTCTCTGGTGGTGTACCTGAAGGTATATATCAGCTGCAGAATCTGTCCAGATTGACCATTCAAGATAACAAGCTTACCGGGCCGCTGAGCAAAGAAGTTGGTAACCTGATCAACCTTACTCGGTTGGATATATCAACTAATTGGTTTTCAGGGACCATTCCGGACGTCTTCCACAGCCTCCGGAGGTTACAGTTTTTTGTTGCTCATTCCAATAATTTCAGTGGTCCGATACCCCCTTCCTTGTCAAGTTCTCCAACCATGTCGTTGCTGAATGTGAGAAACAACTCATTGGATGGTCCAATTGATCTAAATTGTTCAGCAATGACAAGTTTGGTCTCTCTTGATCTAGGTTCAAATCAGTTTGTTGGGGTTATTCCATCTAATCTTCCCACTTGCCGGCATTTGAATAATATAAATCTTGCCAGGAACAACTTGAGTGGCCAAATTCCTGACAGCTTCAAGGACTTTCATACTCTCAGTTACCTCTCACTTTCAAATGCCAGCTATTCTAATCTATCATCTGCCCTTCACATCTTACAGCAGTGTCAGAATCTAACCACTTTGGTTCTCACCATGAACTTCTATGGTGAAGATTTGCCAGCTGATCCAACCTTCATTTTCCAAGGTTGAAGGTATTTATTCTTGCAAATTCTCGGCTCACGGGTTCAATACCCCAATGGTTGAGGAAGAGCAGCAGATTGCAGTTATTGGATATATCATGGAACTGCTTGGAGGGTACAGTTCCAGCTTGGTTTGGCAATTTTACTTATCTCTTCTACTTGGACATATCAAACAATACTTTTACTGGGGAGATCCGGAGAAGCTTAACTGGACTACAGAGCCTCATTGATGCGAATTTTTCCTCAGTTCAGGAACCTTCCCCTGATTTTCCTCTTTTCCAGAAGAAGAATGTAAGTGCAAGGGGATTGCAGTACAATCAAGTTTGGAGCTTTCCACCGACGCTGGAACTTAGCAACAATAATTTCAGTGGACAGATCTGGACAGAATTTGGTAACCTGAAATCCCTTCATGTATTGGATCTGAAGTGCAACAATTTATCTGGACCAATTCCAAGTTCTCTTTCTAATATGGTCAGCTTAGAGACTTTGGATTTGTCTCATAACAAGCTTTCAGGGATAATACCGAGTTCATTGATTCGCCTCAGTTTTTTGTCCAAGTTCAGTGTCGCAGACAATCAATTAGAGGGGGAGATCCCTAGTGGAGGTCAGTTTGGGACTTTCCCAAATTCAAGCTTTGAAGGGAACAATCTTTGTGGTGACCATGCTCCTCCATGTCCATCCAAGGTTCATACTTCTCTCGATCAAACCAGAAAATCAAGAATGAATGTAGGATCTATTATTGGAATAGCTGTGGGATTTGTATTTGGAGTAGCTTCCTTTATAGTAACAGATAGATATGTGTGGACTTGGCATTTCTAATTCCAGTACCCTCCTTCCTTGTGTAAGGGGTTAGGGCTAGGTTGAAATGTACTGTCGTTTTTTTCTCTCTGTAATTGAAGTCTTTTTTGCTTCTGTTGGTTGTCGTCTGCCTGCAATTTCTGCAATTAATCCTCATTACAGTCTGAAAAGTTGGTGAACCAGTACATTTAAACTCAGCATATTCTACAGATTTGGTGAACTCCAAAATAAATTGAATTTCGAGACAAGTTGCAGTTATCATTGATCTAAAACTCAACTCAGATACATTTATTCAAAAATTTAAAAAAGTTTAGGTACATAAATCCTTAGTAATAACTATATAACCTCTGCAGATGCTTGGTTTTACTTTCTAATGTCATCATACTTTTCAGCAAAAGACTTCGAGAATTCATCCAAGGATCCAAAAAGTGAAGTAAACCCCTTCTGAATTAGATTCAGTGCATTCTCTTCGGTCTCCTTCCGACTTGCTTCATATTGCACTTCCTCTTCTTTTATCCTCTGCGTCAACTTATCAGACTTGTTCTTGGCCTTTCTTGTCTGCTCAATTTTCCATTGCTCCCCTTTGAGTTGATCAACCTGGCTCTTGTGTTCATATTCCTTATTTTGCAACTCCACTAGTTCTCCAACTTTTGTGGCCAAGTCACCGATGGTTTTCGTCACAGTCACATCAGCAAACAGCTTATCCAAACAACTTGACCACTTATCAAGCAGCGGTAGCGCGTAGATGTTGTTGTTGTTGTTGTTGTCGTTGTTATCTTCACAGAACGCCGGGAGCGGATGCCTTGCCCAATCATGAAGAGCCTTAATGTAGGCCTTGTGCGAAGAAACATAATTAGCATAGCACGCAAGCCATTCTTCGAGTTGTGCTTCAAGTTTCTTAGCAGCACGCCAGTGGGGGACATCGGAACACAGTCTACGAGGCCGAATATATTTCACTATTATTTGAGATATGATCTGGACTTGAGCTGAGTAGCAATCCGAATTTTTCTTCCAATTAAGTGTCAGACTACGTAGGAGCTGATCAAGATGAGGCCTTAGCTTTTGATCTTTCAGCTGTTGGATTTGGATAAATGCCGATACAGTGCTTTGTTTCGCAACGTTTACTTCATGAAATCCACCTGTTTTTTCCTCGTCTAGTACCCTCTCCACGAGGTAATAGAGTTGTTTCTCCCAAGCACATAAGTACTTTAGTGTTGAAGAATGCCCGTCTTCGGCATCACTTGGTGAACAACGAACTTTGGAGGAGCGACTCCTCCACGCTGACGAAAGAAATTTGAAGGAGAAACTCCTAGACAAGGACCTTGCTAGCAGCTTGTTTGATGAGCTTTCTTTGGTAGTAGTTTGCGTTTGAACCGTGTCAATCTCTAGCAATTTGCAAAGACTACCATTGTCTTCGACATTCTTTTCGGATTGACCTTCAAGATCTGCTAACAGACTTTCGAAAACACTACTAGGGTCTTCAACTTTAGCCTCAATACTAGAAGCATGTGTGTTGTTACCAGCTGCTGCTGCATTATCAGCACCTTTTGTTTTCTTCTTTTTCGCCTTATGCGGATCCTCCTCCACGTTGTGTTCTTGTTTTTGTTGATCTCCATTGCATGCGGCTTCTTGTCTTTCAACAGGATCATCAGAAGAATGTGCTCTCACAAATTCCGTTATAGCTTTTGCCACCGTGCTCTGCAGATCATTGTACGTCTTGTACGCAGCAGCAAAGTCCTTCCAGCGCTGTAAAGCCAATTCAGTCAACTTTATTCTCTCAATACAAGCATCTTTACCAATCTCTTTGCTAACGCCTCTCCTAGACAAAGAAGCAGGAACGCCTTTCATGGCTGGCTATGGTTTCTTTGGATTGTATGGAAGAAGAATAAGGGTTTTGTTGGGTGTAGGGTTGGTTAATCAATCGAAGGCAAAACGTAATTCTTGCATGCAATGAACACGGGCCGGGGTTGTGAAGGGAGTTATAATGCTATGACGGTATATCTCTTAATATATACTAGTGCGTACAAACATTCTTACGCAGCCAAGGAGTACCGAAAGAAGCAAGAAGTACAGGAAGTGTTGCAATACGGGAAATCAAATTAATAGCCTAACAAATTAAGGAATGGTATGGTATATGTTGTAATTAGGATTACATTATTTCCCCTTGCGGATATGAAATTAATTTGGCAAGTGCTTTCCGGTTACGACCAAAAGACAATGGAATCCAAAATAAGAAAAATAATCCAGAAGTGCTTGATTTTTTTTTTCCAGCTTGATGGGCCTTCTGTCGCTAATTAGATAATACAAACCTATACCAAAACCAACTCATTATACTCATGATGAGGAAGGAAACAATCCTTGTGTTTTTGTGTCGTATGACAGAGATGCTGAGAGTGAAGATGAGGAGATTTGCATTTCCAATGAGTCGAAGCCGAAGTGCCCACAATATTTTTGCATATGAACTTCAAATCTTAACAATATTTCTAAGAAGATATCTTTCAACAAAATTATTCACATAAAAAATTACATGGTACATGGAACCCGTTTGTTGTTCCCTTGGTGACAATTAATAAGAGGTACGGTTCTTCTCTCTTTCTCAGTCATTTCAGCCCAAAAATAAACATTGAACCGGTAACCGGTTTGTTAATAAAGCGTGTTAAACTAGACGGAAAAAGTGTAGTTAGGTATATGCGCACCAAACCTCCATTTTCCAAAACTTGAGAAGATACGCATATCTTCCATTGAAGCATGGCAGTTGTACACCTCCATGTTTGGCCTGTTTTAAATACCAATGTAACACCATGATGAGTATAGATACTACGTACGTTGCATGGAATAATTCTCATCGATCTCTGGCTATGTATATATTACAACAGCAATTAGGTAGCTAGGTTGCTTCATGAGTCATGATCACCAAACGAAACAAACCATGATTATCTGATTGATATATAACGATAATATATTCGGAAAACAAATCGATCATGATCTCGATCAGTCGGGCACTAAAACTGCGAACACGTACGTACGCCACCAAGGCAATATTCCACCATGATCCACCACATCGCTTAATTCCGGTCGGCCAACTCGCGTAGTGGCTCAGAAAATATATAACCAATTAAGTGATCGATCAACTAATCATGACTCATGAATATAATTAAGTTATGTAACTATATGAATATAGAGCTTGTTAATCAAGCTAACTTGTATGTAATTATACTTGTTGGTAATGTTAGTGCTAGCTCCACTCCATGATATATCGATCACTAGCTATATATGAGTACGACTATATATGAAGTCCGCTCCATATACATCCATATATATGGTCGATCGTACATCATCAGTGAAGACGTACTCGATCTTGTAGCTAGTCTTGGAGAGCTAGTATATACGTACATCATCAGTGAAGACGCGCGTACTCTTGTAGTCTTGCACTTCATTATTTGAGATATGGGACTATGTGTTATCGACTAGCTAGCTAGTAATAGTATAGCCAACTTTTCAACAAGCAGTCACGTAGTTTGAGTGGTTAACCCTAGCTAGATACGTACTTGTCTACGAACCAGTCGTACGTACGTAGCTTAACCAAAATACATATCTACGTACACGTGAGCTGTTGTTGACTTGAAGTAATGGATCGCCGGATCGGAAACCATCGATCATACATGATGAGGTCGACATTCGATCCAAAAAAAATTCACGCCATGGATAACCAATAGTACTAGCTTTGAATTCGACCGATCTCGATCAATATGTCTTTAGTCATCGAACCGTAGTTTTATACATATTATAGTATACACTATTACACCAACAACCTCATCTATACACATAATCTGATGTACTAAAACACGAGTTTGGCTGTTATACCGAATGATATAGCATGTCTATCACTAAAGAGGAAGAGGTTTAGCAGGGGATCCAGTAGGAGTGGTTGGTTGCAAATTATGCCTGTGTTTCCAGCACACATATATACATACGTGTACTCCGGCACAACATAATTTTCCTTAAAACACGCTTGGGATTTGATGAATTATAATACGTACGTAGTCGACGGCCTAAGCTAGCCGACATATACGCACAGTTGCTTTGATTTCTTGTGAAAATTAAAGTTGGAATTAATTAGTGTAGGACGCTGCTATAACTTGAGGGTTCAGGCACTTAATAATAATTACAGATAGCGGCGGTTTTAATAATCTGATAAATAACAAAAAACAATTAGGGTTCAAAGTCAGACTCTCTGTACTGTAGTATGACTGGCCCACAAGATCGATCGGGCTCCACTGCTGTGTGAAGTATGAACATTTGGGAGGGGCCTACCGGCCGTCTATACTTGACTGTTCCGGCGATGGTTGGTTGAGTTCGTATTCAGAATTGGACTGTCGATCGATGAGTCGACGGAGACATGCTTGCTTATTTGACTATTACAAAACAAGACACACGGGTCTGTCACGTCGTCGATCCTTTTCCAAATCAAACCACGAGCACCATATCATCACAAGCCTCTATAAGTTTAAGGGTTTTCTACTCTCTTTTTCCTGCATGCTGTGGTATCTGATCGAATTAGTACATCCGATCCACATATTCGAGTTGTTTCTTGCCAAGCAAGCAAGCTTATTGTTTGCTTGCTGTAATATAGTTGGGTTTCGTTTTCTGAAACCGTGTTTTTTCTGAAATTAAGCTGCTTGCTTTCTCATTGCACCATCTTCAGCTCCCTAGCTGAAGATGATGGTATAAGCTTAATTAAGGCCCGGATAATATCAATCACCCTAGTTGTACGTTAGGGTTAGAATAATGCATTATGAAAATTATTGACTAGCTAGCACATTCCAATTTCTGTATATCATTTCCATACACAAACCCTAAAGCATGACATATATAGCGCCTGCTGTTTAGAAAGAAAAAAAAAGTTGAACAAAAAAACTGATCTTGAAAACCAGAGCCAAGTCTTGAATGTCAGTAATCTCAGATATGGTGGTCTGTATACGGCAAATGGATTGGGCAGGTTTTTCTAACTAGTCTCATTTTATTAAGCGAGGCATAGTATATATGTAGAGGTTTGACAATATATATTCACCTAATTTTAAGAATAACTGATGAAATATATTCAAGAGTCATGATCAACCAAAAGAAGAATATTCGCAAGTATCGAAAGGAACTTGTAATAGTACAAGTTCGTTTTCACTTTCGAGTAAGAAGTACGTACTAGCTAGCTAGTTGGTTCTGAAGTGCAAACATAGAATTTTTTTTGCAGATTAATGTAGTAAAAACTGTAATATGATCCATATATAACAAAAAGAAAAAGAATATATACAGCACACAAGTTGATCCGGTCTCGTCTCATCTAACACAACAGATTTTATACCAATTAAATTTTAGATAGTCATGCATGGATGATTTTTTTCAATATTTCCCACTCGATGTCGATTTGTTCAGATGTCAGCATATAGGGATGAATTTTATTTGACCATTATTTCAACGGTATTGTATCTGAGTTTATCAATTTTCAATTTTTCAAAAGAAATTCATTTTCCACTTGTGGTCTCTAGCTGGCTCTAACTTTGGTGTTCTTGTAATGTTTAAGGTTGGCATTTCTACCTAATGGGTAAAATCCGTGGGTTTATACCCACCCAAATTAGTTTATATATAGATAAATACTCTTGATATTATGTGCTGGGTTTGGGTAATTACCCACCCATTTATAAATGGGTAAAACTCTTACCCACTCATTACCCATTTTGAATTATATTATCAAAAACAAAACAAAAAATCAAATTTCCCAGATTTTCATCCGGGTTTGGGTCGGATTTCTGGGCATAACAAAGGGACGAGAACAACAGGACGCACCGGCGGAGCATGCTCGTAGCAAAAGGGTGCCGCCGAAGCTGACGAAGATGATTTCTTGGCCTCGACGGCATGATGACGTGGCAGATCAGATTTCTTGAGCTTCTGGTGGTGGAGGCGGGAGTCTTCCAGGGATTTGGCATCGGCGGGGCTATCGGGGGAGACAAGCCGAGAGAGGAGGGGGATGTCGACGTTCCAGTCGGCGATGGGGTTTATTTGGAGGGCGGCAACCGACGTGAAGACAAGGTTGGCGTTGATCCCAGGAGAAGCGAAGGGCGGCGTGGTTCTGCGTTTTTTTTTTTTTTGTCAAAAATGGTTAAAATCGGTGTTTTCTTATTATAATTATCAATGTAACGAGGAGATGCCTCTACGTATGTATACTTGCAGTTTTTGACATTTGGTATATGATGTTGGAAGTTGTTGTCTTTTCTTGAGGTCAGCTGTATCGAGTCTTATAAAATATATTTGGTTGCAATCGAGCAACATCAGTTCATGTCGTTGGTATTTTATTAATGATAAGAGTATACATTTTTTTAAAACAATAACAAAGAAAAAGGTGAAATGCTACATATGTATTTTAGTATATGATGATAGTCTCGATCGATTTAGTGCTATGTGACCGGGATTTTAGATAGTATCAGATAAACTAAAACTCGATCACGATCCAAGTTGGTGAAACGAGATTGATACTTGATAATGCAGTTTTTTTTTTTTGGGTTACATGACAATGCAGTTTTTTTTATAATAATAATAATAATAATAATAACAAAAGAAACTGCACTATCATGTGACTAAAAAAAAACTATCATTAATAATAATAATGATAGTGCAGTTTCTTTGCTACATTATCTTTCGTTTTCTTAAACCTAACGAGACATTACCGTAAAAATGGTGAATCAAAAGAGACTACTGTCAAACGTCATAAAACGCGACACTGGAACGGTGCGCAGTTTATAAGACTGGGTGCACGTGTCGACACCCCTTAGTTGACTTTGCTCCTCTCTCCGCTGTCGTTTCCTCAACCTCAACTTCATTACACCGGCTCCGCCGGTCACCACCTACAGTTTCCCGGTCACCACTTTCACACAGACGAATATAGAAACAAGCCTCGCAGCCCAACTTTGAAAAAGGAAATAAACCAAAAAGCCAAGCGCTTTAGTTCACTAATCCATCCGTACCTTCCTTGAGTTCTTTCTTTCCTTCCTCACTCATTGTTTCATACCAGAAAAAAGAAGCGTGTTCCAACTCAAAGACACAATCTTTCTTGCAAGGTCTGTCTTTTATTGTTCATGCTTGTTTTTGTGTTACTGTTATTGTTTTGTGCATACAAGACAACCCATTATTTAGTTTTGCTTGATTTTGATTTGGGTTTTGTTGTTGTTTGTGGTTCAGTTCTGAGCAGTAATGATTGAGGCAGCAAAACCCAGTTCAGAAATCAGAGTTCTTGGCAAGGGTTTAAGTGCTGCTACTTGACTGTACATTCTTGGTTTCTCTTCAAAGTTGTAGGCTTTGTTGGTGTGTGGTATAAATGGGTGTTCAAGATTTCTGGGTGGTCATCTTTGTTATTGGGTTTTGCTTCCAAGCTCAGGTTTTGAGCTCTCAGAACCTGACCTGCAATCTCAATGATTTGAATGCATTGGAGGGTTTCATGGGTGGTCTGCAGAGTACCCTTGGTAATTGGGGCAGGAATTTCTCTGATGATTGCTGTAAATGGGCAGGTATTACTTGCAACTCTTCCTTCTATCTTGGATTGGATGATTCTGTTGATAGTTATAGAGTCGTTGAGTTGGATCTTTCGAGTAGGAGACTATATGGGAACCTTTCTGAATCTTTGGGGAATTTGGAACAACTTAGAGCCCTCAATCTTTCTCACAATTTCCTTAAAAAATCACTTCCTGCTTCACTTTTCCAATTGCCAAACTTAGAGTACTTAGACTTGAGTTCTAATGACTTTTCTGGCCCCATTCCAGTTGATTTCAATTTACCTTCGATTCTGTCACTTGACATCTCTCAAAATTTCTTGAATGGTTCTATTCCACAAAGCATTTGTGTAAATTCTACTCGGCTTCGGGTACTGAAGCTGGCTGTGAACTACTTGTCTGGTAGTCTTCCAGAAAGTCTTGGCAATTGTAGGTCCTTGGAGGACCTTTGTCTCCTCACGAATAATCTCTCTGGTGGTGTACCTGAAGGTATATATCAGCTGCAGAATCTGACCAGATTGACCATTCAAGATAACAAGCTTACCGGGCCGCTGAGCAAAGAAGTTGGTAACCTGATCAACCTTACTCGGTTGGATATATCAACTAATTGGTTTTCAGGGACCATTCCGGACGTCTTCCACAGCCTCCGGAGGTTACAGTTTTTTGTTGCTCATTCCAATAATTTCAGTGGTCCGATACCCCCTTCCTTGTCAAGTTCTCCAACCATGTCGTTGCTGAATGTGAGAAACAACTCATTGGATGGTCCAATTGATCTAAATTGTTCAGCAATGACAAGTTTGGTCTCTCTTGATCTACGTTCAAATCAGTTTGTTGGGGTTATTCCATCTAATCTTCCCACTTGCCGGCATTTGAATAATATAAATCTTGCCAGGAACAACTTGAGTGGCCAAATTCCTGACAGCTTCAAGGACTTTCATACTCTCAGTTACCTCTCACTTTCAAATGCCAGCTATTCTAATCTATCATCTGCCCTTCATATCTTACAGCAGTGTCAGAATCTAACCACTTTGGTTCTCACCATGAACTTCTATGGTGAAGATTTGCCAGCTGATCCAAACCTTCATTTTCCAAGGTTGAAGGTATTTATTCTTGCAAATTCTCGGCTCACGGGTTCAATACCCCAATGGTTGAGGAAGAGCAGCAGATTGCAGTTATTGGATATATCATGGAACTGCTTGGAGGGTACAGTTCCAGCTTGGTTTGGCAATTTTACTTATCTCTTCTACTTGGACATATCAAACAATACTTTTACTGGGGAGATCCCGAGAAGCTTAACTGGACTACAGAGCCTCATTGATGGGAATTTTTCCTCAGTTCAGGAACCGTCCCCTGATTTTCCTCTTTTCCAGAAGAAGAATGTAAGTGCAAGGGGATTGCAGTACAATCAAGTTTGGAGCTTTCCACCGACGCTGGAGCTTAGCAACAATAATTTCAGTGGACAGATCTGGCCAGAATTTGGTAACCTGAAATCCCTTCATGTATTGGATCTGAAGTGCAACAATTTATCTGGACCAATTCCAAGTTCTCTTTCTAATATGATCAGCTTAGAGACTTTGGATTTGTCTCATAACAAGCTTTCAGGGATAATACCGAGTTCATTGATTCGCCTCAGTTTTTTGTCCAAGTTCAGTGTCGCAGACAATCAATTAGAGGGGGAGATCCCTAGTGGAGGTCAGTTTGGGACTTTCCCAAATTCAAGCTTTGAAGGGAACAATCTTTGTGGTGACCATGCTCCTCCATGTCCATCCAAGGTTCATACTTCTCTCGATCAAACCAGAAAATCAAGAATGAATGTAGGATCTATTATTGGTATAGCTGTTGGAACTGTATTTGGAACAGCAATGCTTTTTGCTCTCATATTCATAATTGTGATTCGGGGACATAGTCGAAGAGAGGTTGATCCTGAAAAAGAGCACGATATGGAAGAGAAGTATTTGGAAGAACTTGGTTCAAAATCAGTGGTTCTTTTCCAAAACAAGGGGAACAATAAAGAACTCTCTCTTGACGACCTCCTGCACGCCACCAACAATTTTGATCAGGCAAATATCATTGGCTGTGGGGGTTTTGGTCTGGTTTACAAAGCCACCCTCCCTGATGGTAAGAAGGTTGCAATCAAGCGCCTGTCTGGTGACTGTGGCCAGATGGATAGAGAATTCCGTGCTGAAGTTGAAGCACTGTCAAAAGCTCAACATCCAAATCTTGTCCATCTTCAAGGGTATTGCACTTATAAAAGTGACAGGCTTTTGATATATTCTTACATGGAGAACAGTAGTCTCGACTATTGGTTGCATGAAAAGCTGGATGGGGCATCCTGTCTAGATTGGAATACAAGGCTTAAAATTGCTCAAGGGGCGGCAAGAGGGCTTGCTTATTTGCATCAATCATGCGAACCCCATATTGTTCATCGGGATATAAAGTCGAGTAATATTCTTTTAGATGAGAATTTTAAAGCCCACTTAGCTGATTTTGGTCTTGCAAGGCTCCTGCTTCCCTATGATACTCATGTAACAACTGATCTTGTTGGGACATTGGGCTACATTCCTCCCGAGTATGGCCAAGCCTCTGTTGCTACTTACAAGGGCGATGTGTACAGTTTTGGTGTTGTTCTTTTGGAGCTTCTAACTGGAAAAAGGCCTATGGATATGTGCAAGCCAAAAGTAGCTCGGGATTTGATCTCTTGGGTGTTTCAGATGAAGAGGGAGAAGAGGGAAACTGAAGTGTTTGATCCAGTCATTTATGACAAGCAGAAAGATCAGGAGCTTTTGTGTGTTTTAGAGATTGCATTGCTTTGCTTAAGTGGATGCCCTAAGGTGAGACCTTCTACTCAGCAGCTAGTTTCTTGGCTCGACAATATCAACATCAAAATCTAGCTTTTCTTTTTGTAGATAAACCAGGGAAAACCTTGATTGCATGTACATCTATAGATATTACTATTTCTGAAAGAAGTTCAATTTCTATATCTATAACGCTATTTTTGCACTCTCAAAGTTGGTTTTGCTGTAAATATGAATCCACACAATTGCTTATATAATGAGAAGAGTATTTCCACAATTCCTGAATCCTGTGTTGGTTCATGGATTGGTATGCATGCAGAAATGGTTCTCCCATTGAATGTGGGAAAATAGTCTGCTATGATTTCTAATGTACAAGGTTGTACGTGTATATCGGTGTATTTCTGCTTATACTTTTCTACTTATTTTATGTATTTGATGTACAACAGTCAAGGTTGCATCACTTCTTTTTATTTTCTGTCATCTTGGCTGTAGGGTTCAACCATTTGTAGGATCTCTCTCTCTCTCTCTCTCTCAAAAAAACAAAAAAAAGGATAGTCTTACCATTGAAGTTTATTAGATGAAGAAGGAGGCATGTAGAAATTCAAGGATTTAATGACAACCAAAATGAAAATGACCTGCATGTGTGCAATTTTGCCTATCATAGATTCATAGCCATAACCAACAGCCACCATCAAAGTCCACAACACCCCACTTAATGGTGAAGTCTATCTCTTTGACATTAAAATTTTGGTCAGAAAGGACGGTTTACATTTCATTTTCAGTTTCATGCAATATTAATTTTTATATAGTCAAAATATTCTTGCTGGGGGGTTCAATTTTCAACTTTGGTGCAAATTGTAATGGTGGCGACTTGTTCTTCTTGTGGAATTCTGGAATGAAGATGAGAAAATCAAACAAAAGAAGGCACGGGAATTGGGAAAGAAGAGAAGGCACTTTTGTTTTAGATCAATTTAATAATAGAGATTGCGAGAAGTCTGTGTTTGTGTTTGTGTTTGTGCTTGTGTAGAGCTGTAGCTGTAGGAGTTGAAATGATGCACAGGTCACATTTGGACAGGCTGCAACTCAATTTTGTGAACCAGACAGGTACATAATTTATAAGGCAAAAGTTCACATATTACACAAATTTATTAAAACCAATTTACATTTTTTCTAAAATATTTTCCTTATCAATATATCCAGTTTTTTGTTTTAGGAATGGTTTGTTCTGAAAGACATTTCTGGTTTTATTTTGAGGGAGGCTTCTAAAGACGATAAGTGTCACAAAGGTGTAAATCTTTTTGATATATTATGTGTAGTTTTTAAAAATTTGTTATTAGAAGATGCGTCCTTTTTAAAATTATTGGTTGGTAAAAGTATGGTCCTGCAAATTTAGGAGTCATAGACTGGTTTTGCCGGGAATCGTCATTCAGTTTCCATTATCTTCAACCACAATGTTATTGAGGCGATGAAAACCAAACCAAAGCCACTTTGGCTTCTTATAACATCCACACAAGACTATGGACCTGTTTTTTTTGCAGTGCTTGTAGAAATGTTCAAAGCGCTTTAGGATAATGAAAGCTGCTTCTGTTTAGTGTTCGAACAGAATCATGAGAAGAGGACTTCTAAATGCATTTACAGAAAGCGTCGAGTTGGCCAAAACATTTCATGTAAAAGCACTTCCAGACACCAAACAAGTGCTCGATAAGCTTGCAAATGTATCGTGAAGCAAGTTAATGACATAACAATGAACCATATCCATGACTGTAGTCTGCATATAACCAAAATGTCTGGCCGGAACCAGAAAGAGAAAGACAACCACAAAACAATATCCACTTGGGATGACCGATCTCATCCTTTGCATTAATTTTCACAACATAGGCTGCGTGACTTGATATGGTAGCTATTAATGAGAGAAATTTCTTAGAATGTGCACAAGGCCACAGCAGATCATCCAAAAGCTAATTCTAAAAGAATGTAGGATAAACATGAACATGAGAAGAAGAAAGGAGGAAACACTCACTTTGGTTTTCTGCAAACGTTTCATCAATACGCCTATTAGAAGTGGAACATGTTTGTTTAACACAGAAATATTTGCCACTTCAATTAATAATATCTGTTTTGACATTCTAATCAGCATCCACAAACTGCAAATCTTGCAAAACAATTGGCATACACATATCATATCAAAAGATCATCACTTGTTTGAACAAAAATGGCATCCACATTATCTAAAGATATGATTGAATATATCAGGCATTGGATTCCATGTCATCTTCCATCTCATGCACAGCTTGAAGTGGACCACATCCACCTTCCGATACAAAGCCACTCTCCGAAAGAGTATTCAAAGGGCTGTTTCCAAATAAGCATACCTGTGGTTCAATGTGGTTCAACCGATTCCACTCGTCGTCTGTCAGAGACCAACTGAAGATGTCTATGTTTTTTCTTATTCTATCTGGCTTCAAGCTACATGGTAGGACGCTGGTTCCTCTTTGCAACCCCCAACGCAAAATTACCTGAAACAAATATTAATCACTGGTTATCACTATGCAATGCTTCCAACCCCCCCCCCCCCCCCCCCCCCCCCCCCCCCACCCCACCCCAACACATACACACAATATACTAAAATCACAAGCACTGTGTTTGTTTCTATTCTTAATTGACAACAGAATCATCTAGAAATTTAGTTCATTATGCAGCTTTCTTCTCTTGGCATCCAAATCCGAGTGCTATTTTTTATATTTGCAGATGATTTGCTAATAAGGATAAGCATGGTTTCCTTTACTAACATAACCATGCTTACTGAACTGAAAGATGAAAAGTAAAACATAAATGATTCAACACCAATACATTGAGAAGTTGAAATTGATAAGGAAAGCTCAATAATTACATCATGCTGTAAAGACCTTAGAACTTTAATTACCACTCTTAGAAGAAAGCAGCACAATATACATAGCATTTAAAGACCACATAGGAATAGGATTAACCAAATCAAGCTTTTATGCAAGTGATCATGATTCTCATGATGTACTAGTCATTTATATCTAACAAATATGCTACTACTTCTAATTCAGAATTAACATCTGCTTCTAGTAACTAAGCACAGTAGCCTAGGTGGAAAAGGAGCTTGATGTTTGGAGCGTGATCATTTATTCATAATTCTTAAGCTAATATCACTCACACCAAGTAGATTGCCTAAACTAAAATCCGGAAGATCCATGCTCTATATAATAAAACCATCCACAGTCCATAAATTTTTACCCAAAAGTATAACCTAATAACCTCTTACAAGATTACCAATTATTTTGTAGGCCATCACCTAGAACTTTAGTTGTTTGAACTAGCCACACATCCTAAAATCAACCAATCTTCAATTGGGCCTCAGTCCTAATTTAAGAAATGTCAGTACCCTGAAAATGTTCCAATTTAATCTGATCAAGTTAGAAAGATACTGCTTTAGCATTTTAATCTCCCCATTCTTATGGTTTTTCCTCAACAGTAGAGACTCCAATTGTTAAAAGCACTTCTCCCTCATACTACAACTTTATATCCCAAATTAACATTGTCAATATGAACATCCTGCATTCATAATTTTGGTCTCCTCTGCACAATCGTACAAGACTATGGTCCTTTTATCATTTGAAAACAAGCTTGTCATTAGGCAGGGAACAAATGTAGCACAGATAACAAAGATTACGCCTTTGTCTCCAAAAATTGGCAATGGTTTCAGTTCAGTGCAAGAAAGTGTAGGGATCATTTCATCTCTTGGTGAGAGTTAACCAAGATCATGAATATTCATTTCCTCAAAGTTCAAACGCTTCAATCTAGATGATAAGTTGCCAAATGTAAAAGAAATGCCACCTCAAAGTATCCATAGCACACCCAAAATACACCCGCAACATGGCTGACTGTTCTGTGAAACAAAGTTCTCCAGGAAAAAGAAAAAAGAAAAGTCCTATATAATAAGAGGTGTTACATAATTGGAGGCTGAAAATTTTATGAGATCCTTTTTGAAGAACAAAATTGCTTTAAAATCTCTTCAGCCGTTCCAGTGAGTGGGAATACCTATTCGTATCACTGTATATTACAATCATGCGAGATGGAGAATCAACGCCCTAAAAAATTGCACTTTATCTGCTGTGCAAGCTTTGATGAAAACTAGGTGAACTAATCAGTGCTATTAATTGTGTATGTGAACTGTGGAGAGAAGGTTTAGGATGGTGGTGCAAACTTCAGATCTTAGGGAATGTATAGAAGCCTATGTTGAGCATGGTGTTGTAATAACAATCTATGCATATTATGGACATTATGAATAATACTTCAATATCATGAATCAAAACTTGGATGAGAACAAACATAATCTTGGTATACTATCTGCTATGGAAATAGATAAAATGAGATGCTATATTCAAAGAAAGAAAAATAGATCACTGAATCTAAAGTACCTGCTCAGGTGTTTTTCTGTGTCTGTCTGCTATTTGTTCAACTGTTGACAATTTCAGCATAGGCCCATGCACAGACCTAGATCTCCTGAATGATATGCGAGGAGTTCCAGGCTCATCTTCCCCACCTGAACTGCTATCAGATGGTCCAGGATTTGAAGCTGGGACTCCTAAGGGCGTGTGAGCTGATACATGAATACCTTTCAATTGACATAACTTCACAAGTTCATCTTGCCTCCAGAAAGGGTGCAACTCCACCTAAAAATTCAATCACTTATCAGTTAACGACTTCAAGAAGACTTATTCAGTAATGACAAGTATGGAATTCATTCTTAAAAAAGGTTTGTAGAAACAAAATAACAGCCACGATTTATTTTATATAAAGAAATCTGGATCCTCATAGAGCCATTGAGATGATAATAATCACAATGAGTATAAATGTAGCAAAGATGAAAGATATCAACTTATCATGACAGAAGAGACATGAACTGTTATGTGGCTGGTACAGAACTCATGTGATTGTAGGCCTATATGATCCAAATCGATGAGTTTCTATATTTCACATTGCATAGGCATACAGATAACAACGACCGCAGGAGATAAATGGGCTGTCTCCAACCAAGTGATGTATATGAAATGTTCTTGCATCTACGCAGGTTCCTTTTCACAATAAATATAATCCCACAGCCAAATGTCCACTACATACATCCGCATATATCATAATGGTAGGAGATGTTATAAGTGAGGTATAGTGTAAATAAGCTGCTCACTTAAAAATCAACTAATCAAGCCATGAGCATACGGATATATGAGAGCAGAAAAGGAGAAAACAACAACAAGAGAATTCATTGCAACATTCAACAAGCATGGATATATGATTCAAAAAGGGACTTGGAATGCCTACTTATCAACTACTTGATAGAAGAGAACTAATGCTATGATGTTAAATTGTTGAATAGAAAAAAACCCCACCTGATTGACTGCAGGTACAATTTTTGCAAATTTAAGCAACTGTTTGATCTGCTCAACACTGAAATTGCTGACCCCAATGGCTCTAACCAGACCCAACTCGACCAGTCCTTCCATAGCTTTCCATGCTTTCTTCAACCGATTCAAGAACTGCCTATACTCACTCCCAGATTTCGAAGGAGGATCAGTAGCATCACCAAAAGCAGAGCTGTCAGGCCAATGCATCAAATACAGATCCAAATATGAAACGCCAAGGTTCTTCAGAGAAACTCTCACATAATTCTCAATTTTATTGAGAGAATTCATTGTGCAGTAGAGCTTAGAAGTCAAGAAAACGTCCTCCCTCTTCAGTGAACCCTTAAATGCTTCAGCTAATGCCTCACCAACTTCAACCTCATTACCATAAAGATGTGCACAATCTATGTGTCGGTAACCTACTGATAATGCTGTTTTCACAGCTTGAACACAAAGGTCTCCACCACTCTGCCATGTCCCAAGTCCAATGGCTGGGATTTTATCTCCTGTGTTCAACACAAAGTAGTTTCCTGGTAATCCTACCTTTCCTTTCATCCCCTCAAGCTCCTAAACCACACAGATAGATTCTAAACAACCCAGAAACCCAAAATCAACAGGCCACAATATAACACAAACCCAATTCTGCTCTATGAGCTCCAAGCAAATTATATAAACCCAAACTCTCAAAAATGGGAGCAAGTATGAAAAATCAAACAAAGACCCAATTCACCAAACACCAAAAGCTGAGGAACCCAACTCCTAGAAAATCAAAAGCAGCACTTCCAGTTCAAAAAGCTACGAACTTTGACGATAAAAACTGCCCCGTCAGCTTCTCAAAATGCCTGAACTAGCTCTCTCACCTTGACAAGCAATAATGCAAAAACCAATGCTGTAAACAATAAAAAAACCAATACAAATCGTATCAACTCTGTGTCTGATTATTAAGTATTAACATAACAAAAGGGTCATAGTCAACAACGGCAGCAGAGAGAAGTGAGAATAAGAAAGAGAGAAAGAAACCCCCCAAAATACAAAACAAAAAGGCCTTAGCTGTAATATCAATCCCTTTCTCAAAGAAGAATTGCAAATGCCAAATAGTGCTCCCTCTCTATTATATTTATCAAACCAAAAATTGTCCTTTTCTTCTAGACATGAAAAAAGTTTCAAGAGGAAGACAGTGATAGGGTTTTAGGGGATATAAAATTCAAGGTTTACACACCTAACTTAGAAGGGTCGTCTAAATCCACACCCACCACTCACCCAACTTACAACGACACATGCATTGACGATTCATGATACCAAAATGTGACTTCAATGCTACTCCTTCCCTTCTATGGATACATATAGGTATCTACATTCCCTTTGATTCCACAGCTCTCTTTGTGTAAAAGTTGTAACGAACAACAAGGCTTTTGGCAATTATTGGCCATAATGGTAAAAGATGATAACTCCCATCAGTTTTGGGACAAGTACACAAGTGATCCACAAGGTACAGACTTCGGAGTGTAAGACTCATTACACACTCCATGTGCCCTTCAAGCAATGAAAGCCTTGACCTTTATCACAGAACAGAGAAGATAAACAAAGTACTTCTCCATATGCAACTTTGGTTGGAGCGTAAATAATGGAAGAGGTGTATGAGACAACAAAGGCAATGTTCTATGCCATAGATTTACTTCAAAGGTAGCATTGTTGATACATTGGTTTATTTACTAACTCCGGGGTAAAGGTAAAAACACCTCCTTCTGGAATAAGAAACATGAAAAGGAGAACAAAAACAAAGAACATGGAAACGAAAACGGAGAATCAAATGTGCTAAATCCAGTGTCTTTATTCAGCTGCTACCATCTATTTCTTCACTGACATAACCTCCTAGTTTCACCATCTCAGTTTTGCAGGGAAGTACTGCACCAGAACAGAGAAAAAAAATGAGAACAAATAACCAAAAAGAGAAAACACTGCTCTAGTTTGATTCACAGAAATGGGAGGAAGAACATCCATGTGTAACTAGAGCTTTAGTAAGAACACTAGGCTTTACCTTCTCAATTAGTGAGAGATAGTAGGGCTTGACTTTCTCAACATCAATGCGAACTTTGCTCTTACTGTAAAGGTCATACTTGCTGCATACATAAAATTGAAGTTAATTTCATCCCATAACAGATTTTGGAAAAGAATTATGGTAGGAATGGTAGCAATTCTACGTTTCCTATATTCTGTCTACAAATTTCAACATTACTAGGTTCTCAAATGGAAAAATGGAAATATTCTTACTTGAATACTTTGAGCCACTTCAAATTTTCAATGTCCTCTTCATTCATCAAGTGCTTATATGCTCCTGCCCTGTGTAAAGCTGCAAAATACAAATGTGATCCGTTAGTCATAAATTAAAACAATCAACCAAATTTTTAAGTAGCATTGTTGTACGGGATAGCTCACACAGTACCGTAAAATGAATGGTATCTGATGATGAAAAGACCAGCTGAAGGAAGAGTAGAGTTATTCCCCTTGGCCACCTGGAGACAGTACGGATTAGTCGACCATTAGACGATTTTGAAAACATTATATGGGGTAAATTTAGAAGGAAGGTAGTGTATGGAGAATTGGGAGGCTTGGATAATATGCATACCAAGTACATGTAGTCATCGTGTCCCCATGACATCAGGACATTGTTAAGTCCGCAGCCTTCAGAGTAAATTCCATATTCGGTGTTATAAGCAGGATTGCTGTAGTCAGGATTCCCTTGGAAATGCTGCAAGGACAAACCTACACTATGTTAAAGACTACTAAAACAGATACACAGTGAGGAAAGCATGGAGTCAGTTCACACTATAGATCCATATAGTTCTTGGTACAAAGTTACTGAGAGATAGACCTTGTGATGAACGATCGACTCATCAAAGGCACAGCCAACAGGAAATGTGTCTCCTGAAATTAGTAATTGGTCTTGGTCAGGTTCATTCTAAATAAAATCAACGAATGAAGGTTGAATTTCGCATACAGAACTAAGAGTTAGGAAATGGCAATCCATCCTCACCTACGACAGCCCACTGAGGAAGTTCACCAAAAGCAGGAAGATGAAGCACCTTTCCAAGATCTAAATTTCATGGAAGACAGACAAATTGTAAACAATCAATCCGCTAAGTAAGATACGCAAATATTAGAAAGGAATAAGACTATACCATGGATTAGGGCAGTTAAATGTAGCCAGCCTTCTTTAGGGTAGTCTTTTCTGATAGCTTCAGCAGTCTGCAGCAGATGCTCAATCTGAGGCTCATCTAAATCAGGATCACTCTCATCCACAACTTCATTCAAAAGTTCACAGCATTCCCATATGCTCATTTCCACCTTGTCCAACTTTCCATATTCTTCTCTCATCCGCTTCACCTGCATTAGTCGGAACCAAATTCATTCCATACCACAATGTCACACAACATAAATCATTGACACCAATTAAGACACTAGCGAAAATCTTCACAGCTTATGTTTCACTTACAAAGTCAACACTTTGGTTGATGTGCTGAATTCGGTAGAATTCTTCAACCCCATCTCTCCGCTCACTATGAACATCGTAATCCCTGCATTGTGAACAAATATTAGAGAATTTCAACGGATAAAATGAGTAGCCTCTAACAAATTAGTGATAGTTAATCAAACAACTCGAAATATAACTTACTGTGAACTTCAATTCAAACCCAATGTTTTGGTAAGTGCCTAATTTCCTTTTTTGGTATTCCATGGATCGGTATGTGTCAACATACATGTATGCATAATTTCATAAAACTCCTAGAAGAAAACCGAAGATCATACGCAATTCTGATATAGTCGCATACAGCTAAAATGTACATCTACAATTCTAATTCATACGAAATTCATAGAAGATCAACACTATGTTCAATATTAATTTGGTCTAAAACAAACTCATATTCCACACATGCAGTTTTATAAATTAAAGGCAAGAACAAGACCTAAAAGTGTGGCCAAATGCGTTGGTCGTCGGCACCACAAATCCTCCATCGAGCACCAGTTCATTCACATTTTCTTCGTACCCTACTATTTCCTCCACCTCATCAACTGCTCATCAATTCATAATCAAACAGACAAACGTCAATTTCAGACTTACACACAAGAAAAAAAAAAGAGCATATATATCTAAATATATAAACTCGATATAACAAATAAAAATGAAATCAGTAATGATCACCGAATTCAGGTTGGTCGATGATGATGGTCATCCTGCACAATCAAGATCGAAACGAAGGCAGAAGAAGAAGAAGGAATAATGCAGAGGTGGTGGTGGAGGCATGATTGGGATGAAAATGAGGGGAGGTATATATAGTCGGCCGGAGAGTCCTTCCCTGAGAATTAAGGGTGTGTGAGTCCTTCACTGAAATTCCCGAGTCCTCGACTGAAAATGTTCCATTTCATCAGCCACTCAATCAAAAATAAGGCGCGCATATTATTGAGCTGTCACCCATTTTCTAAAATATATTAATTATTTATTTGGGGACCACCGGGATTGTGTCTCCACGTCGGTGCTGACTCAGCTGTCAGTGCCGTGGACGGTTCTCAGCGAAGGAGTGTTAGTGTGGGTCCCGTGACGTGACGTTTAGACCGGTGACACCACAGTACGTCACCGTACATGCGGTGGGTTTTGGACCGGTACGTATATGGGTTGGGCCTCATGGTTAACGGGGTATCAGCTAATTTGGACTTATAACCCTCCTATTATTTACCCTATAAGAGTAAAGACCCTTTGTGGACTTCATCCTGTTTGCAAGTTATCCAACCAAGTTTTTTTTTGAGAACGACAACAGAAGAATTTTATTCAAAATGAAAGAGATTATAAAATATGGGAATTATCTGTGGTAGAAAAAACTTCTCCACTCATTTTCTTACTACCAAAAACAGTTACAGGTCTGTCAATTCTGGTACGGATCTGTCAATATCAATGATATTCATGAGCCAATCGGGCTCAATTCCTAACCAAGATAACCGCTCATCTAATCGGGCTACATACTTAGCTACTACATCAGCCAACAAACTTGTGAATTCTATCAAACAAATCAAGAATGGTCGCATAGCACCTGAGCATGTTTGCTCATATACAGTGATATATTTCGTGTAGTGGTAAGATTCCGATGATGGATTCTTCTTATTAGTGAGTAAGATTGTTTCCCAGCTCAAGATTGCTAATCAAAACTCTAAAGTGTCGTAAATAAGTTTGTTGAATAGAGGCAAAGCAAAAAGAAAAGGGTTTAAAGTCTAAACCTTCTTTCTTTTCTTAGGCGGGATAACCTACCATTCAAACCTGAGTTGCACAACCGAGTAAAACCTACCATTCAACCACAGGTTGACATAGACCAGTAGAGGCGAACAAGAGGCCTTTTCATCCATATAGTCGACCATTTCGATCTCATCTCTCTGCATCCACCTTCTTAACACGACTCTCCTTCCAGCCATTGCTGCCAACAAGATATCACCAGAGATTTTCAGGTGCGAATCAGGGAGGCGTTGCGGATAGGCCTGAAAGATTGTTCTTCCTTCCGTGAATGGAGCGAAGCATCATATCCTCAACACACGGTATGCTTCCTCTTTCTTGCAAATACTTCTTCCTGGATTTCCATTTGCTAGGATTTGCACAGATCATAGTGAAAATCTACATTTCAATCCCCCAACACAGCACCACACACAGTAAGAATAGCCTTGCATATAATAGATTCCAACACCACAAAACACAGGATACTTTGCCTTCTCTATTCCGACTAGTACAGACAGCAAAAATGAAGAACACCAGGATGTCGTGGGAGCAGTTGCAACAATAGAGATGTTACCATTCACTTCTATACCAAACATACACGAACACACTTTTTTGGGTCCACTTTTCATGGAGGCACTTAGTTAAAGACGCTGTTTAAACATCAAAGCCCCAGTAGTATAAAAAGACCATGATACTAACATATACGAAACAATCCTTAAAAGGTCGATTCTTTTTAACATATCCACCACCCCCGCTCAGAACAAAAACTTCCCAACACAACAATTCCTCAAAGCACAGAATGGCCTACTTCGTGTCGTCCCTTCATGATTTTCGTTGTCCTCAGTAGATAAGTATCTCAAAGTCGATATATTTGTAACTGCCTCACCTTAGTTGCTTTTGCTTTTATCATACCCTCAGCGGATAGGATGATACTGTGTGATCCCACGCTTTGGAGGCAACTTCCTTAAAATGAAAAGAACCAAAGAAGAAGGCAATATCTCCACCAACTACAAAGAAAGCAGAAAAACAAATTAAAGATTAAGATTCAAACACCAATTAAGCTAAAGCATAATGGACCAAAAAAGCTATTCTAACCAAAGACAACTCTATGCCAAATCCTTACCAAGTAATATATCAAATTTAGAACTGGGTGATTCAAAACATCAAGGTCCGCCGCCTTGTCAAATGCACATAAGCACATCTGTAGCACAAGAGTTAGAACCACAAAGCTTAAGTGAGGAGCTCATGAACCAGATGAAACAATTCAGTTCGGGCTTTAATCAGCTCTAATTGATCGAAATCAATATTAGCATGGACAATTGGAGCAATATTCCCAAATAACTTATTTGTTTATATACATCTGCTGGCACTGACAGCAAGGTATATGGATGCAAAAAGAATTTGGATTGCTCATACAGTTTTGATGGTTTAAAACCTAAACATGCTTAAAAACATCAAGTTCAAGGAGTACTATCCATGGACTCCAAAAATTTCAGACTCACCATTACGCATCTGATGAGGAAACATGTAAAACATATGGTTGTCACGTAGCCAACCTGTCAAAGCCAAATAGGCAGCAATTAGAACATATGTACACCTAAATATCATGAACACTACCAGGTCCAATAGAAGAAAAGAAAAGATAGCAGTTACCTCTTGCAGCTTCTTACGTCTTCCCTTTGACTCCACAGGAAATCTCTGCAACATCAAAAAGAGCCTGCAACAGAGGGATTGGAAAATGTAAGTGTCATGTCAACACACACATGTACTTTATTAGATAGTCTAGGTTAAAAATATTAAATGGCCTTCTTCAGTATAGCCACCGCCAAGTGACTTTAGTAGAAAGTCTCTGTTAAATGTTAATTGAACATAATGTTCTTTTTCTGCTAAGATGACTGCTTATGATAGGACTAATTATAAGGCCCTAGCAAGTCAGAGAGTTTGGGATCCCTAGGAAGCCACCACATACCTCAAGGGTCAACCACCCTGGGTGAAGCATTGCCAATTTATCACTTCCATGAATCATAGACAACCATAGTCAAAATACAAAACCAGAAGTCACTTTCCCTTTTCTTTTCGGCAACGGCCACTTACTCATAAAAGCAAGTATCTACACAATCTTTTACCACAATACCACTCTTCAAAATAGCATTTGAAACCAAAAGAGCAATAGCTTGCATTGTTTTTTTATTTTTTTTATTTGTGTGTGTGTCTGAAAAGAACTATATAGGTAGTGACCTTACCCAAAAGCGAATAGTCACGTGACTATTGGTTCATATCAATTTTCAATTGATTTATACTAACTTAATGCTTTTATTAAACTCAGCAATCCGAGCACTAAGAACTTCTCTCCAATATTTTTTTTTTCTATAAATATGTTGTTGAATTTATTTGGAAGTGGAGCCTCATCCATGGAAGGGATTCAAGGGATAATAGTAGGGGCCATGCCTATTGCTGTGCTGGTTTTATCAGCATCAGCAGTGCTTGGGAAAGTTGATGAAAGCAAAAGGCACACAATACAAGCTTTGTTTCTTTCATATTTTTTTTTTAAACCAACAACCACGAATGTCATAATTCATGCACTGGATGATGAAGAAAGGTACATCTATCCAAAGCCTGGAGACAGAGCCCATGAAAGGGTAGACCAGATAACATAAAAAATTACAAGATGACAACCATTACAGAGTGGGCACTATTACGTACTAATCGTGCTGTTAGTCCACACTTTCCATGGCTTAGCATGCATTATTTTATATCATTTCAAAAGAAAAAAAGCAGCAATGCAGAGCATATACCTTCCACCATACAGAAGAAATCCAAGGGCTGCAAATAAAGAGACACCTGCAGAAATATGTATTAAGATGACAGATCATGAAGATACACTTCAAAGCCTTACAAATCATATTTGGTCGTGAGTAAATACCTGCAAAGAACACTTTAGATACGATGACCACAACTGGGACAGGCTTCCACCAAAATATCAACCACATAGTTATCTGCAGAAGTTAAACAAACCAAAAAAGATTATACTGATATCAGTATTACTGCGAATATAAACAAGCACATCCATAAAAAAAACTTGAATCTTAATGAGCTTCTTATGCAACTTTCAGTAAAGAGAAAAGAGAGACACACCATGAGTTTTAGATGAACTCTCAATATTCCAAAACAACTGAGGTCAAGTGAAACATAATTTTAATGTGTAGACACATTTCTCATCAGTCAATTCAAAGAACCTTGAGAAAAGGTCAACAGCGTTCACGTGCCCACAAAAGCCGTTCTATTGCAATTGTAACAGTATAACACATGAAAATGAAAGGAGACTAATATAGAAACAAAGAAATGAGACGTTACCCTTTTCAGTTACTCTCTTACTTTCCCCATATACTTACATGATGAAAAGGAAAGAAACCTGATCAATGCTGGATCCAAATTCCCATTTATTAAGTCCCTCGATGCACTAAAGATAATAGTGTCAACACACACAGGCCCATTGATAAAAAAAATGATGTAGATTGTCCCATCCAACATGACACCTTACAAAACCATCAACTCATACGTTTCATGAAAACATTTATAAGAACTTGTTACACATTGGGTGCTTGCAGTCAACTCTAGTGAAAGCTTGAATAGACAACTGTGACACCTAACAAAATCATTGACCCATTACCTGTCGGTACTTTCTCCCCTCATAATATCCAATATACAAATTCGCTATATCCCCTCGGTGCTTCAGGCCAAAGCATAAACAAACTATGAAATCTTAACCTGCCACTCCGATCCAAATAATATTCACTTGCCAAATTTAGTATGATATGCTAATTCTTCATTGTATAAGCCTATTTTCTGCTGACCCCATTGAATAGACAGTTGACATTTGGTCACATCTACATCTGTATCTAACATTAATTCGCATCAGCAAAGGTTTAAGAACCTATTCATGAGAAAGTGATATGTGACATGTCATTCTCCTTTAGTAAACACCACAATTGGTTCCTCATGTATGTATTTATTTAACAATCATTCTACTTGATTCAATTCCTAATCTCTCTTATGTTTTGCAAAAATAGCAGCCACATGATCAACAAATTCCATACATGGAAATAAAAGAAACTGGCATCAAGAGAAACAATCGAGTATTAAGAGAAATGAAGAAAGAATCAAAAAGCTACACATTAGGAGGTTGTAGTTTCGCTTTCAGGGGAACATGACTGGCTTCCAAGCAGAACGTCAAAAACACCATTTTGAGTGGAGCAGAATATTTCACCTGAACTACATAAACGGCAGCATTGATAGTAAAGAAGCTCGGCCTCAGTCCATCCGTAGAAACAGCACGCGCCTGTACATTGAAAACGTCAGCCTCATAAAGCTCCATATTCCTAACCATAGTTAAAAAGAATACACTGCTTCAGATGAAATATAACCTGATAGTAGATTTCCGCCCAGAACAGAACCAAAAGCGCGTAAGTCGTGAAGAAAGCCAGACTCGGCATATCAAGCAACACATGTTGCACAATCTACCAACCAAAAACCACACAATCTCCACATTAGAAGTCACCAACACCACTTAAACACACGGAAATGACACCAATTATACCAAAATTCCAACCTCTGGATGCAGCCTCTGTACTTGCCGGCGGAAAATGAACACTGCTGCTCTCACTACAACAACAAAAACAACAGAAACGCATCAGTAACTCCTCGCACCAAACAGCAATAACGAGTGTCGTTATCAGAACCACAAAATTGAAAACCGAAAACTCGAAAACCTACAAACCTGCATTCACAACGAAATTGAGAAAGTGGAAGACCTTCTGCGTGGTCCAGCCGTACTCCGGCACCCGCACTTGTATCCTAACCAATTGAACCTACCAATTTTCCAAGCCACACAACACATCAAACAATCACCAAATTTACAAAACACAAATCAAATTCCGACGTAAATAAAAATCAATTACATAGATAAAAGAGACCGGTAATTATATATATGAATTGATTGCTCACCACAGCAACGACGGCGACGAGGCCGTAGAGAACGGCGAGGCCGTGGAAGATACGGTCCTGCCAGAGCGTCGAGGCATTGATGTCGTGCCACCAGCTCGACGAGTCTTTGAGATTGTAAGCTATCACCGCCGCCGCCGACTCCACCACGCCGCCGCCTCGCGCCATCACCGATCCTCCGCCGCGGAATATCTATGCCGACGTAATCACTACTCTTCGCATTAACCAATTCGGGAATCGGATTGCTGTGAATTTGTGGATTGAGATTTGGGATTTGGAAACCGCGACAAGAAAGAAGCAATCAAAATCCAAAGCTTCCTTCCTTCTTTTGTTGTTTCTGTTTTTTTTTTTTTTTTGGGAATTCCAAGTCGGCCGGCAAAGTAGGGGGAGCCCGAAAGAGAGAGGGAATGAATTGTTTGGGCTGAGTTTAGGCATTAATGGGCTTGATTGTAAAATCAATCATGACTATATGGTTCCTTATCCAAAGACTAGTGTCTCTTCTCTTGCGTTACACGTGTCCATTCTGTAACAGGGACCTGCACACTCGACACTACTCGAACTTGCTAGCGGCATTTATTATCTTCGAATTATACTTGTAAATTTATTTATTTTTTATTTTTTGTAAAGTACTTGTAAATTTGTAATGGTAAATAACAGTTAAATATGGAGAGTAAAATTTACACTACGGCTTTTACAAATCACACTATTTCGATAAAGAAATTTTCAGTTATCTGTCTAAACATGATGTGTAGCGTCAAAAAAACGATATTCATTTGAAGAAGAATACCTTACGTGTAATAGGTTGAGCAATAAGTCTTACATAGTTATAAAATTAAAATTTTAAAAGGTCCAAACTCGATAAAAATAAAATAAGCTGAGCATGAACTTATTGGTATTCGCCACGACTCGACTGATTTACACCCATAAGCATGGGTCCAATATGGCTGTAACCCTATTGTGTTATTTGGCCTGAATGTGCAGACCTACTGCTAGTCATGTGCAAAATTGGGCAGTATGAGAGCACAAATATATGAACTTATGAAGTAGATAATCAGGGTTTATGGGGCCTTTTTCCAACTATTTAATATTGGTTTAGGACCGTGTTTGGGTGTTAGTACATGCATAAACTAATCAAGAATTGATGGGTTTGAATGGTCAAAAGAGCAATTAAAGGATCAAATGATCTGTGAATGTGGGTCTCCTACTCATCAAGTCATTATCGTTTCATCAAGTCCCTTTTGATCTAAAAAGAATGTTTTTGTATTTCAATGGAACCACCAAATCAAGATCCCCTCAATTTGTTTTTCTAGCATAATGACCTTTCATATGTTACAATTTACAGACTATGAAACATTTTCATTGCAATAATGTCACAGCTAAAAACAAAGTCTAGAACACAGAAGAAGCATTGGGATCACTGTGAGATCCTCAGCCCATACCCTAAATTGATGCAGAAAATAAGGGATCCAATGAGTTGTGGTCTCTGAATAAGTGAGAGCATTACCCTATTATGAATGCCAGCCACAATATAAAGCAAGCTGCTCCTTTCTGCTTCTGGGTCCTATTCCTTTTTGTCTGTCAAGCTAAAACAAGAGAGAGAGAGAGAGAGAGACCTGACTCTGGTCACTGTGTTGAGTGTAACACACTGACTAGGTGAAAGCTCAGTATGGGAAAAACTCAGTAAGTCATTCACGCATGACTGAGATTGACAGAGATTGAGTGAAATTCCACCACTCATCTAAGCATTGCATAATGTGCACGCCAAAGTGTGTAGCTTTCTGAAGTTTAAATCACCAAGAAGAAGAAGAAAAACCCAGATGCTATCACCTACCAAGTCTATGGATTACGAAAGGATCCAAAAGCCTCAGGTGCCTTTTGCTTCTTCTTTCACATAATGTGCTCCATTTCATTCATGTTTTTACTTCATGTTGAGTACAAATGTGTAGTATGTTAAGAGATAATTACAAAACGAAGCATCGCTTTCAATGCTTGTCTCTTTTCCTCACTTCAACTGTGTGAAAGACACAACCTTTTTTGATCTGTCAATTTCAGGAGACCCACATATTTGGCTCAAAGTTTGTGTCTTTCTGTTGGGTTTTTGGGTATAAACTCAGATACCCAGTTGGAAGAGTGTGGTTTTTGATGTGAATTTTGGAAGTGCAGATTGGTGGTGGTGGGGGATTTTCACCTGGGAAGTTGAGGACTATGCTACTTGGGGTAGAGAAGAAGAGGAAGGAGCAGGGAGATTCTGAATCTACTTTCAAT
The DNA here is from genome assembly GCA_034370585.1 of Fragaria x ananassa. Taxonomy (NCBI): domain Eukaryota; kingdom Viridiplantae; phylum Streptophyta; class Magnoliopsida; order Rosales; family Rosaceae; genus Fragaria; species Fragaria x ananassa. The sequence continues at coordinate 28,435,329 of CP139761.1, read as the reverse complement.
TTGAGATCTCAAGCTTCTGAATTTGAAGGGAATGGTATGTTCTTTTTCCTTTCAATTTTTGAATCCTAGAAGATAGCAGTTATAGTTCACATCTTGATTGTACTTGTACTACTATAGCAAATGTGAAGCTATGTCATTTGGCAATTGGGTGCTGCAAAAGATCCACTCTTTATACTTTATTTGGCAGATAAGATTAATGCAAACTAACACACGACATAAGAGTTGGGATGTTTGACTAATTCTAATGTTGCAGGTGGTGCTGATAACTGCAAAGACGTAGATGTTGTGAGTGTTCATCCTGAATGCTCGACTTCAACTGCTGTTGATTCATCAGGCTCGGAGATGATGAGTGACCGCAGCTTGAAGGATAATGCATTAGGCAATTTCAGAGCTAGGAATCATGAACACCCATCGTTGGATTATGATAGCGGACATGATGCAATGAGTACTGTGTCCTCTTCCATCTTTGAGTTTCAGGAGGCAGAAAGGGGCACACAAAGACTGCCTCTTGCACCTTTCTCCAAACCAGCACCATCCAAATGGGATGATGCTCAGAAGTGGATAGCAAGTCCAACTTGGAGCAGGCCAAAGAGTGGGCAAGGAGTTGGATCACGAAAGGCAGGTAATATAGGTTATGGAAGTCGCCAACCGACGACAAAGGTTGTTGTTGAAGTTCCAGATTCAAAAGTAGCTAACTGTGAAGAGCCAGATACCAAACGGATTGACACAAATCAAACTAAGATGGAAACTGGGGGGCAGAAGTTTGTTAACTGGGAGGCTGAGCCCTACCCCATTGCCGATTCTTACATCAAGCCTGTGCTCATGATCGAAAACTCTGTTGGAGAGTCAGCAAGTAAGAATGTTCTTTCTCTTTTCCTTATCTTCTTCTTTTGTCTAGTTCAGTTAAGATTATTGTTTCATGGCTACATCATTCACTACAGAATAAGATTTTCAGCACTGCAATCAATCTACCGATATATACTATATCATGTGTTCTGAAATGTTGTTAATACTTAATACTACCACTAGAAATTATTGATGATTGAATATGTTAAGGATCAGTACTTTGCAATCTCAAAAAAAGAAAAAGAAAAAAGGATCAGTACTTTGGTAGGGACAAAGTTTGGTTACTACTGTTTTATAAAAAAAGAGCGAGTATGTAAACTTTTATAGAATGGATACTCATCATGTCCTTTATGGTTGTTATGGATGACTTTGAGGACAACAATGAAGAATATGAGGCGTGGACATCTCAAAATTTCATTGCTGCTTTATATGTTTAAAAGCTTCCACATAGGATTGTCTAAGCCTGATAATAATGAATATATCTGGAATATGGTCAGAATGTGGTGGATTGGCAATAACATGAGAATAGTTATTAGTTTCATTGCTGGTAGTAATGAAAGGTGTAGGTAGCTTACATGTTGACACCAACTGTGTTAGAAGATGAAACCTTTTCTGCACGATGTTATTTATGCTGCACTTAGGTTTGAAACACACATCAACATATCAAAGAAGACTTAAGAAAATGGGGTTATTGATACTGAAATTATGTGTATTGATTCAGGATTAGTCCAATATACCACAAATTAGTTGGGGTGGCTGAGGTGCTTGGAATTATTACTAAAACTTATTTTTGCTTGTTATTCCAATATCTAAAACACTACAACTGGCATATGATATTTGCAGTCAATCTTAGCCGGCTGGATTCTTCTGGAGCCTTCCATGGGACGACGACATTTATTCCTCCCCCTTCAACAGCAAGGTCTGTGTCCATGAGAGATATGGGTACAGAGATGACACCAATTGCTAGCCAGGAACCTTCCAGGACTGGAACTCCAGTAGGGGCAACAACACCAATCCGTAGTCCAACTAATTCAAGGCCATCTACTCCCTCCAGAGCTGCACAAGCTTCATCTCCCAATGCTCCATCTATTGACCACATAGGTCCTAACAAGGAGCTGTCTGAGAAAGAGAAAACTAGGCGAGAGATAATGGCTCTTGGGACACAGCTGGGTAAGACGAATATTGCTGCCTGGGCTAGCAAAGAAGAGGATAAAGATGCATCAACATCAGTAAAATCTGCAGCATCAGAACAACTAGCTAGGAGTATTATTGAGACACGTGCAGCAGCATGGGAGGAGGCTGAGAAAGCCAAGTATTTGGCTAGGTCAGTATATGCATGCCCTTTGTGTTTTCTTCACTGATTTCCATTTTGATATCCCTAGAATACTGAATGTATTAATCTCTGTCTATATATCTATAGATAGAGATAGCTAAAGCTTTAAAAGTATACTATTCTACCAAAGTTCCAAATACTCTGAAGACTGAGGAATGTTGCAATGGTGGGAGATGGATTTCAGGCACATATTAACTAAAGAAGTAAATTTCAGTAAGGTCAAAAGATAGATGAAATGAATTCCATCTCTTACAATTGTAACTTGATCCTTGGCTCATCAAAGTCATTATGCTTTGATTGTTGTATGTTACTATTCATGCTGTAATGATAACTGTAATTGTCCAGGTTTAAACGTGAAGAAATGAAAATTCAAGCGTGGGAGAATCATCAGAAAGCGAAATCAGAAGCAGAGATGCGGAAAGTCGAGGTACGTTATTCAACGAGCTTCCTTCAATGACCTGTTAGTGAACTCAAATTTCTAATCGATGGAGTCTCTTGGTTTATTGAAACTGACGATCGTATTTTCCAGGTAGAAATTGAAAGGTTAAGGGGACGGGCACACAGTAAGCTAATGAATAAAATAGCAGCTGCAAGGCATAAGGCTCAAGAAAAGCGAGCAGCAGCGGAGGCCAAGAAAAACCAGCAAGCTGCAAAAACGGAGCAACAAGCAGAGCACATTCGCAGAACTGGCGGCCGGATCCCTTCCACATATTGTTGTTGGGGTTGGTGCTCTTGATGTTCGAGTCACTTTGTACCCTTCTGTCGATTTTCTGTGAATTGCATTGTATGTCCATGGTCATACACAGTAAGATGTCCAGCCTTCATGTAGAAACCTAAAAACTCTGATTTAGAGCCAGTCGATTCCTTTGTTCATCACGACGACAGAAGAGTAGTAGGATTTAAGTGTTTAACAGCATAGTAATGTACCTGTATCTATCTATCATTCTATCTAGTAATCTAGTACCTTCCAGCAGTTCGATGCATACAGCAATGCACAAAACGATATCATCTAAAATCACCCCAAGGATCCACCATGTACACACTATTTACTAATAATATTTCACTTCCATACTTTTGTAATTGTAAATGGGTGCATGTTTTTGATTTATTGAAATACCAAAATACACTGATGTAAAATTACAATAAAGGACAATAAGTTGTTACAAATTACAATTTTTATTATTTTTCTTTTTTATCTTTTTGTTTTAGATGAACACAAATTTTATAACACTTACCTAGGTTTATCATATTCGGTTGTGAGTTTAAAGACACTAACATTTAATGAGGTAAACTGTTTATATATTTTTTTATTTATTGATGATTCATCTATCTCTTTACTCATTATTTCCTGTGTCGACTTTGTATATAAATTTTTATAGACAACTATTATACCGTATTTATGAACAACAGTTAAATCAGTTCAAGAAACTTGTAAATTGAACTCAACACATTGATATCAGTTCAAGAAACTGTAATTTAGTCCACAACGTAACTGTTTTTAACTCGATCAAGCAATCTTCAGAATCATCCTTAAGGCCCAAACAGCAAAAAGAAAAAGACAGGCGAAGATATTATATAAGAAAAAACCTAGATCAGAACTCCGCTTCCTTCCTCACTTCAACCTCTCGCATCCCAATCTTCTTATACCAAAACAAGTCTAACCTCATCTCAATCCCAAAACAAACCTCAATTCCTTTGTTCATCACAACGATAGAGATGGATATGCCGATCTACCTACAGTTTCTCGGCGACTATGAGTATGACGCTGCTAGTCGTCGGAGCGTCCCTCGGCATCGGTGGTATGTGATCGAGGAGAGAGGTGATCAAGAAACGGCCGCAGATGATGAGTTGGGGGAGGAACACTGGATCGTTAAAAGTGTACATGATAGAGTCAGACATCTGCGTCTTCCCCATCTAAATTATGATCTCCATAATTCCTTTTTCGCCGTCTCCAACTCCCGTTTATTCTTCGTCGGTGGAATTACCTATACCCATGAGAGGGGTATCCTTGAAGGCAATGGAATTCTCCACATTGACTTGCAACGGAGCGACCTCTCTTGGGAGAGATGCGATAAATGGGCTGAAGAGTTCAAATTTGTGGGTGGGGCGGTGGTTTGCGACAACGGCGATTCAATTTATGTGCTGCCATCAACTAGGTATAAGGTGCAGTTGCTCCGCTTCGGCTGCCGCAACGTCGAAGAAGGGGATATTATGTCCCTCCCTCCGTCTTCTTATGGCGTCTTGCTTGCTGTGTCTGGGTCCAAGATGCTCCTGTATACGCCTCCGCCCAAGGACAACGGACCGTCTCATTTCGGCTACTATAATCTGGAAAATAAATATTGGGAAGAGAGCATAACCGTTCCGGGCACCATCCCCTCAAGAAGCTGGGGCTTTAAGCTGTCGGCGTTCTACCGCACCGTGCTGGTGAGAGAATCGTTTCTGATACACTTTGAACGTTTCGGTTCCCCTCCCATGGTGCCGGAATGTGGTCCGGCTTTGTATGTTTATGATATTCTGGGTTGTAAATGGCTCTCCAAACCAGTCCAGGGTCTCCCTAACGATGACTTCGTCCTTCCCTCCGTGGAAACTGAACTGTCTATCAGGTACGAATACCTGATGCAAGTCCGGAGAGATGTACTGAAATTGGCTCTTGTTTGGACCAGGGCCGGGGCCGACTACGACGACGGCACCGTCAACGACCAGACTGAAGTTCATTGGACCAAATCCAAATTCATACTCAGCATCGAAGACCAAGACAATAATCCCCCAACCTTCTACGCTGAATGCTTGTCTTCTGGAATCTGTTACGGTGGCATGCCCTCTTGGCCAATTGCTCCGCTGGATAGGATTGTAAGCACACTCGTTCCCTCCATCACTTTTCAATTCTTATATTCAAAGCAAATCTTCCGTCACTAATTACCTAATGAAAAAGAAAAATTTAGACTGCAAGTATCGGTCCGTGAATCAGATATATGTCTAGGTAAAGATATTTACCTCTTGGAGATCTTCTAACGTCAACACCTTCTAAGTAAAGATATTGTTTCCAAGTGTGACTCTTCAATCTTGGACGCGCACGTCTTTGATAATCCTTCTGAACGTGATCATTACATGCATATACCGATAAGGAATGAATCCTCATAATAATATAAGGGCATGTTTACTAACTTGGAATGGAATTGAGAGTGGTGTAATTGATTCCGGAATGAGTGAATTCCGGCGTTTACTAACATGTCAAGGTATTAGAATGGATGTGGGTCCCACTTACTTATCATGAATCGATTCCTGACGTAACCCCTTATTCGATACCCAAGGAGGAAGGTGGGTATCAGAATCAAGGTAATGGAATCAATTTTTTCTCCCCAAAATATCCTCACATAATTATAATATTTCTAAATTACCCAACCCTATAAATATATATATATATATTTATATATATTTATGGAAGAGAAGACAACAAAATATTGTTAGATAAAAAAACAACGACGATAAAATAGAAAAGAAGACGACACACTGCAAGGCCAGTTTCTCTCTTCCATGGTGATCGATAAGCTTCTTTGTTTTTGTTGTTTTTGTTTATCGTCTCCTCTCTGTTTCGTTCGGTTATATTTCATTCATGAGTGTTCATATCTGTGTCGCAAAACTTTGAACACACGCACTTGAGTCAACCAATATATATGGTTTAGGTGGTCTGATGAATATATCATCTAAGAATATTTACATATTTGAAAGAAGAACAATAAAAAAATTGTAAACATCTAGCTTCCTTTATTGTAGGGCTATTTTAGTAATCAAACTAGTTTTAATTCCGATTCTATATGGTAAGTAAACAACATCAATCGTAATTTAGTTTCATTCATGTTTTAATTCCTTATGGTAAGTAAACAGTAGAATAGAATGAAATATTCCGATACCGATTCTTGTTGATACCGATTCTTGTTGATACCAATTTATGATAAGTTCCATTCCAAGTTAGTAAACGTGCCCTAATTGTATCCCTTGCATGCTTCTTGGCCGTAGAGGTATGTACTGCATCAACCACAACTATACCACGATACCTTAATTGCAAAGGTAACAAATCTTGATCACTAGCATGCACACGCCAAGATCCCTTCCAAGGTCATCACTTTGTAGGCAAACAATATATCATTAATTACCAAAATATTTGATAATCAACACTATATCGATAAGTAGCCCGGTCTGACTAGAACATGTCTTGAGCTCCAGTCAAAAGCTGAAGAAATTTTGTGAGGATTCATAATTGCATACAGCAATGCACAAAAATATGTCATCTAAATTTAACACGAATGATCACATAAATACTCAAATTTGAGAGCAAGTCCACCCCAAGGGGTTTTAAAGGCTGGCTAGGATTAAAGGCCCAATGCTGCGTTTGTAAGCACGAAAGCCACTTAACTCGCTTGACCAATAACTTCAAACTAAGACAAGCTTAGCTCGAGCGAATGTAGAAACAGACCTCTGAGATAGGTCTTGAAGCTTGAATGACAGTAAGCAGTAGCTAGGCAATCCATATAGAAGTACAATTAGTCACCAACATGATAACCAACTCCTCAAAAAGCTGAAGAAATTTTGTTGTCCAGGATGTTGACTTGAGGCACGATTTACGCCATGCTCGGATGATGTTTCTGACCAGTTCTTGAGCTGAAAACGTAGCATAACATATGTACTCCATCACTTTTCAATTCTTATATTCGCTCATTTAAAATTGGATAAAATTAAAATAAACATTGTGCTAAATTTTTGTAGGATCCATTTGTGTATAGGTAACTAGAGAATGAGTGGTTTAGACTTTAAAAATACATTTAGATCTAATAACATCATCACTTGTCAACTTTAAAGAGGCATATGTGTGTGTATCTTGTTACAGCGTTCTCTAAGCTCGGATATATCGTGTTATTGCTTTCCAACTAGGCCTCTCAAACAGTTCCGGTTGTGTTTAGTCCCAAACTAGGCCTCTCAAACAGTTATGCTTGTTCAGTCACGTCATTAACCAAATGCATTGCTATCCACACATCAGCTACCATGACTCACAACCAAAGCAAGTCGAACTACTACATATGAAGGGGTGGACAACACACAACTACACACAATCAAATTTCTCAACAAAAAAAAACAATAACTCTCTCAAGTTGAACCCATTTGAGCTACTCGAAAACCCTAACCCTAAGCGCACCGCCGCCTAGGTTTTCTCAGAGCCCTCCTGGACTCGCCCCTGATCACCCTTGATTCCCTTTTGTTGCTCTGCTCGCGTCCTACCGTGAGTATCGAATTGCCTTTTGCTCGTAAATTCCTTATCTGAGGTGGCACTTGGAAACCCCCTCCGCCTGATCAAAAGTCAAGCTCGCATACAACCCGTTCTTCGTCTGCGAGGTGGCACGCCCGCAACATCTCATTTTCTTTGTTCGCTAGTTACCTCTCGCCCGCGCGCCAAGGATCTCAAAAATAGTGTAGGGCGAACAGACAATAAACCCTTGCAAGGAAGCGCAAATGAGACACGAAAATGTCTCAGAGGAAGCCAACTTCGAAAATTTCCAGATTTTCTAAGGAATTGTAATTCCTATTTTTTGAAACAAAGATGGGTTTAAAACCAGTTGTATTAATAATCGCAAACCAGAATGACACTGATACAGACCCCAAGGGTGATTCACATACCATTACATGGAAACAATTCCACTCATCGAACATGAGCCTAGCAAACTATAATCTTACCCCTACATAGTGATAATTTTGCATGAAAACTTCCGTTGCCAAGACGCTCAATTACGGTGCGTCAGAAGTTTTCACTATCTAGAATGTAAGGAAACATTCGTAATTTGCAGGCTGAAAAATTCTATCTAGGGTTCCTAGGAACCTACATAAGAAAATTATTGGAAATAAACTAGCAAATATTAATTTAAAATCGTAGGGGCCCAAAACAATAGGCTTAGAAAACTAGAATAAAACTAGAAATTAGAAATAAAAGGAAAAAGAAGTCCAGGCCCAAGACCCAAGCCTAGAGTGGACCCAAATAATTGGGCCCAAACTGAGCCCAAGACTCAACCCAGCAAGAGAGAAACCCAGCCTCCAGCTCGAACCGGCTCAAAACCATCTCCATCATTGCCGACAGCCACCACCACCACCTACTCCGCTGCTCCTGCTTCAACAGACCTCCACCCATCTTCCGCCTCCATGTCCGCACCACCCCATGTCTAGTCCTTACCACCACCACAAATTTGCCCCATCTCGAATCTAGAAGCTCTGCCCTAGATCCGGACAAAACCACGACGATAGATCAGACCCGCCGACGACACCACAACATCCCCTCCCAACCGCTTCCACGATCTCATCCATAGCCCACTCCGTCGACCAACCAGAGAGGAAATTCCTGAAATCCAGCCATCGAACTAGTCTCCCTCTTCTTCTACCTCGCCATTCGCGACTCCTCGAAACTACCGAAGAGCCTCGTCGATGTCAGACCCACAGAGGAGTTGATTAGCACCCGTCTGACGATATCGAATGGACTCGCCGTCGGACAAGATAAGGGTTTTTCTTGCGGCCGCTCTCACTCTTTAGGAGGTTAGGGGGTTTTTTTGGCATATAGTGTTATGAAATTGTAATTCCTAAGATTTTAAATTTTTTATAAAATTTAAAATCATAAGTGGAAACTACAGTCTAAAATTACTGTCACGGACCCATGACTCAGACCTTCCCAACGAAGGCTCAGAGTGTGTGGATCTGCGTTGTACGGAAGCGTCCACCCAGCCATGTTTCGCGCTTCGGAAGCGGAAGCGTGGCGGAAGCGTGGCGGAAGCACTCGGAAGCGTCCGGAAGCACGATTCCGGGAAAAGAGGTTTTTGGAAGCGCAGTGGAAGCTTGCGTTTCCGATATGGAAGCGCATGACTTCGATGGAAAGGGAGGAAACTGAAACTGGAGGGGGGGGGGGAGAGAGAGAGAGAGAGAGAGAGAGAGAGAGAGAGAGAGATCTTGAAAACAGACTGAGAATACGCACGAAGCTCCCGACTTTGGCTTTCGAAACTCCGGTCCCTATGTCAGAGAATACAATGCAGACGACGGCGGGTGGTGATTGGGTGCGGGGCGAAGCAGACGAAGACGGGCGGTGATCGGGTGAAGAAGAGGGAGACAGAGAGGCTGATGGTGAAGAAGTTGGCGAAGAGGAAGTCGCGGAGGAGCAGTCCACGTCGGGGCTTACAGGTTTGCTTCAATTTGGAGGAGGCGGTGGTTTTTGTGAGAGAGAGAGAGGGAGGAGGCTGTGATTTTTGAGAGAGAGATAGTGGTTTTAGTGGGAGAGGTGAAAAATCATTCTATATTCAGTTATTTTCTCCTTGGGGGTTATTGATTTTTTAGGTTTTTTGTTTTATTTACTTATTCAATTATAATCATCTTTAGTAATATTTATCTATTTTTAAATATATATATATATATTATTTATTTTAACGTTTCCAAAACGCTTATACGTTTCCAAATTTTGTAAAATAACGCTTCCGCGCTTTCGGACGCTTCCGCTTCCGCGTCCCCGCTTCCGTTTCTGTGCTACGTAGGTGTGGATTTGCTCTGAGATATGACCTATCATTTCCTTTCCTCACATCCTTAAGGCCCAAACAGCAAAACATCCTCGAGGCGCAAACAGCAAAAAGAAAAAGACGGGAAGATATTATATAAGCCAAAACCTAGATCCCTCTTGGCTTCAACTTCGCATCCCAATCTTATCACACCTCAAAACAAGTCAAGCTCATCTCAATCCCAAACCAATCCTTATCTCCATCCCAAAACAAACCTCAATTCCTTTGTTCTTCAGAACCAAGAACAGAGAGAACAGAGAGAGAGAGAGAGAGATGGATATGTCGATCTACCTACACTTTCTCGACTCTGAGCATGACGCGCCTCTGACCGGTGATAGGCGTCAGAGCGGCCCTCAGCATCGGTGGTATGTGATCGAGGAGATAGGTGATCAAGAAACAGCCCCAGATGATGAGTTGGGGGAGGATCTCTGGATCGATAAAAGTGAACAAGATAGAGTCAGACGTCTGCGTCTTCCCCATTTAACTCATGATGTCCTTTATGCCGCTTTCGTCGCCTCCAACTCCCGTTTATTCTTCATCGGTGGCCGTACGTTAGGAGCGATGAGGGTATCGATGTCGATAATGGAATTATCCACATTGACTTGCAGGACGACCTCTGTTGGAAGAGATGCGATAATTGGGGTGAAGATATCCAATGTGCGATTGAGGCGGCGGTTTCCGAAGACGGTAACTCGATTGTGGTGGTGGGTGATCAGGTGTTCCGCTTCCGCTGCCACGACGTCCAAGTAGGGCAAATTTACCCCCTGCGTTCTGGTTTTTGGCCAACATTATTTGGGTCCACTATACTCACGTATAAGCCTAGTCGACCGGACAGCGACAGACCGGATCATTTGGGCTATTATAATGTGTTAAATAGATCTTGGAACATAAGCAAAGACGTTACCAGTGGCCCCATCTTTGCAAAATGGGCCTTTAAGCCGTCGGTGTTCCGCCGCTCCGTGCTGGTGAGAAATTCGTTTCTGATATACTTTGGACTTAACAGTCCCAGTCCCATGGTGCCGGACCATGGTCCGGCTTTGTATGTTTATGATATTCTTCGTTCTGAATGGCTCCCCGAACCGGTCGGGGGACTCCGAAAGGATGTCATCATCTTTCCCTCGGAAACTAGAAGGCCGATCTTTTCCCCATACCTGGTGCAAGTCCGGAGAGATGCACTGAAATTGGCTGTTGTTTGGTCCCTCCGCGTCAACTACATCCCCATGGACGAGGAGGAGGACAACGACGACGATGACCTCGTCAGCGGCGTGGGCTACTACGTCAGCTCATTGGTCCAAATTCATACTTCGCATCCATGACAAAGAAGAAGACAATTTTCCCCCAACCTTTTTCGCTGAAAGTTTGTCTTGTGGAACGTTTTATGGTGGCAAGACCCTCTTGGTCCATTGCGCGGCTGGATAGGATTGTAAGCACACTGGTTCCCTCCATTCACTTTTCAATTCTTATATTCGCTCATTTAAAATTGGATAGAGTTAAAATAAACATTATGCTGATCAAATTCTCCAATTTGGCAAAGTTTTTGTAGGATTTTTTGTGTATAGGCTGCCATCCAACGTTCAGCTGAGAGTCTGAGACTGCTGTTCTAATGGACTTTCTGATCGTAGCGAGAGCGTTTGGACATGCTTTGTCATAAAATGTTGAGGAGGAGAGCTGAGCTGAGCTTGTTGTGCTCAGCAGGGCAGGCAACAGCAGCAGTGCAATAGAGGCAACAATTACATTTGAACTAAAAGACTTCATCATTGAATTTGAAAGGAAAACTCCCCGACTCGATACCAAAACCAATTTACGCTTTGAATGTGTAATAACTTGTACTCGAAGCAACAAGGTTAAACCTTTAAGTATTGCAAATGGAGTTGAGGAAATGAGGGTTATAGCTGACATGTATTTATAGGGCAATTTTGAGTAAAGTAGACCTTAAGGTTTGCCCTGGTCACTATTTACATGTATTATCCTTTGACAAAAAGTAAAAAAGTCATCGTTTTTTACATGTATTATCCTTTGACAATTCTTATTTGGATCAAGTAATATGCTCTCAAACTGATTGTGAAAGGTAATCAAATACAAATTATAGTTCTAGACCTCGCTAGTCACTGTCTTATTGTAATCAAAGTCTCTAATTGTATGTGATTAAAGGTAAGATAAACAGCAAATCTGTTATGCATGCATATATGGGTATCATATATGTAAAGTCAGAATAAAGAGTGTAGCTAGGTAAATTCTTGGCCTATCTTCCAGCAGTTCAATGCATACAGCAATGCACAAAACGATATCATCTAAAATCACCTCCAGGATCCACCATGTACACACTATTTTACTAATAATATTTCACTCCCATACATTTGTAACTGTAATGGGTGTGTCTATTGCCAAACAACACACCACTTTGCTCACCCCACACATTGTTGTTGATTTATTGAAATATCAAAATATACTGATGTAAAATTACAACAAAGAACAATAAGTTGTTACAAATTACAATTTTTTTTCTTTTCTTTTTTATCTTTTTGTTTTGAACAAAAAAAAACTGTAATTGAAATAAACAGACAGAGCAGTTTAAAAAACTGTAATTTAGCCCACAACATAACAGTCTTTAACTCAATTAAGCATACATCGTATAAATTTATACAATGCTGGACCTCCTTCAAGCCCAAACACAAACCATCCACAAGGCCCAAACAGCAAAAAGAAAAAGACAGGGGAAGAAGATATTATATAATACAAAACCTAGATCAGAACTCCGCCTCCTTCCTCAACCTCTCGCATCCCAATCTTCAAGCCCGATAAGAGGTCTAACCTCATCTCAATCCCAAACCAATCCTTATCAACCTTATCTCAATCCCAAAACAAACCTCAATTCCTTTGTTCGTCCACAACGATAGAGATGGATATGCCGATCTACCTACAGTTTCTCGGCGACTATGAGTATGACGCTGCTAGTCATCGGAGCGTCCCTCAGCATCGGTGGTATGTGATCGAGGAGAGAGGTGATCAAGAAACGGCCGCAGATGATGAGTTGGGGGAGGAACACTGGATCGTTGAAAGTGTACATGATAGAGTCAGACATCTGCGTCTTCCCCATTTAAATTATGATGACGATCATGCCTTTTTCGCCGTCTCCAAGTCCCGTTTATTCTTCGTCGGTGGCATTACCTATACCCGTGAGAGGGGCCATGAAGGCAATGGAATTCTCCACATTGACTTGCAACGGAGCGACCTCTCTTGGGAGAGATGCGATAAATGGGCTGAAGAGCTCAAATGTGTGGGTGGGGCGGCGGTTTGCGACAACGGCGATTCAATTTATGTGCTGGAAATAAATAAGGATAAGTTGCAGTTGCTCCGCATCGGCTGCCGCAACGTCGAAGTAGGGGATATTATGTCCCCATCTCCGCCTGCTGATCTTTGGCCAGGCGTCTTGCTTGCTGTGTCTGGGTCCAAGATGCTCCTGTATAGGCCTCAGCACTTTAACAAGGACGACGAACCGTCTCGTTTTGGCTACTATAATCTGGAAAATAAATATTGGGAAGGGAGCATATCCGTCCCGGGCACCATCCTTGCAAGAAGTTGGAGCTTTGAGCCCTCGGCGTTCTACCGCACCGTGCTGGTGAGAGAATCGTTTCTGATACACTTTGAACGTTTCGGTTCCCCTCCCATGGTGCCGGACTGTGGTCCGGCTTTGTATGTTTATGATATTCTGGGTTGTAAATGGCTCTCCAAACCAGTCCAGGGTCTCCCTAACGATGGCTTCGTCCTTCCCTCCGTGGAACCTGAACGGCCTATCAGGTACGCATACCTGATGCAAGTCCGGAGAGATGTACTGAAATTGGCTCTTGTTTGGACAGGGGCCGGGGCCGACTACGAAGACGGCACCGTCAACGACCAGACTGAAGTTCATTGGACCAAATTCATACTCCGCATCGAAGACCAAGACAATAATCCCCCAACCTTCTACGCTGAATGCTTGTCTTCTGGAATCTGTTACGGTGGCAATACCCTCTTGGTCAATTGCTCCGCTGGATAGGATTGTAAGAACACTAGTTCCCTCCATCACTTTTCAATTCTTATATTCGCTCATTTAAAATTAAAATTGGATAAAATCAAAATGAACATTGTGCTAATCAAATTGTCCAATGTGGCTAAGTAGAGATTGAGTGGTTTAGACTTTTAAAATACATTTAGATCTAGTAACATCATCACTTGTCAACTTTAAAGAGGCATATGTGTGTATTTTGTTTCCGCAGTCTCTAAGCTCGGATATATCGTATTATTGCTCTCCAACTAGGCCTCTCAAACAGTTATGTTTGTTTTGTCACGTCATTAACCAAATGCATTGCTCTCCACACATCAGCTACCATGACTTCTCCCCAAAAACTGTGATATGGAAAATATCATTTAAGCATCTTGCCTAATGGAGCTAGGGGTCATAACAAAAAATAAAATAAAATATATAATTATTTATTTATATATTTTATACCCGCTCACATATACCGCAGAGACCGAAAACCATATAGCAGTTTCTTCATCTTAGGTAAGTCTCACAACCAACGCTAAAGGCAAACAACAAATTGTAATGAAGCTGGTGTTTATAGGAACGAAGTAATGCATTTAGTTGATGAGTCGAGCCCATATAACTAAACAATAACTAACTATTAATGAATAGTTGTCTAACAGGCCTAGCTAGCTTGTTCGAGAACCCTGTTTAAAGGGGCCCTTTTAGGAGTTCGATTCACGGTCATGTTGCTTGCTTTTTCCTTCTTCTTTTTTCTCCCTTCCTCTATTTTCTTCTTCTTTCTTTCCCCCTCTCCTTCCTCTATTTTTCTTGTTTTTTTATTAGATACATACAGTATTTATCCTTGATCTTTCAACTTTTTATATTATTTTGCGTATAGTATCTTATATATCATGTGGCTTGCTTTTCATTTCTTCTTTCCTTCCTTTATTCTCTTGTTTTCTATTTTTCGTTAAATAGTGCACTAGTCTCTATGTATAACAAAAAATTTCAATGGTATATTCATGTATGACCGCTTAAAGAGGGCCCTAATGTTGATCTCGCACAGGGCATCCAAAACTTTTGAGACGTCTCTGCGAAGTATTAGTGATAAGATAAGCTAACTAACGTGCTCAATGGGGTGGTGGAGATAACCCACCAATGAGGGTTCTTTAGTTTAGGAATCAGTTTTTGATTGGTAGGAAATTGGTTATACTTATCTTGAGTATGACACGTCAGACATAAACAAGATGTAGTTGAGTTCAGTGTTAGGCTGAGTTCAAATTTGGCTAGCTTGGTTATTCTCATTCTGCCTTGTGGTTGATTGTGGTTGTGGTTGTGGTTGAATATTTTAAAAGCTCTTCCAGAAATACACAAATCAACCACTAAATAGCAACATTAATGGCCACAAATTGTTGGAATTAGTGTTTATGTAGGTTGTTCAGAATAAGTTGCTTCGTATGTGAGGAACCAAAGGTGTAGGCCGATCAGAAAAGCTTTAGTTTTGTTATAGCCATAAATGCAGAGCAGGGTAACTACTTGTGGTCACCTGCCTGTTCTTGAAATGCTTGAATTGGTTCTGCAATTGTTTTTCCTATACAATGATGTAGCCTATAATCCAGCCCTAACCCTAAAATCATCAATCCCAAATGTGATGAATAATTTGAAACATCATGTGAACTGATTTGGTGTTTTCACACTATTGCAGGTGTCTGCTGGATGGCCAGGTTTATCACAAGTTGTCTTTCAAGTGTGATTATGGCTGTCCGATACATAGCAGTGGAGGGGATTTCTCAGCTTCACAAGTTGCCATCCAAATGTTTCCGTCCAGTGTCAAGCAGCTCCAGTTTAATTACATGGCTTTCTTTTTTATTGTTTATCATCCCTTATTGTATTCCGGATCATCGTGTGCTTGTTATGTGTGTGTGATGTGAAGTTGCGAAATAACTTATTTTACGTTTTCATGGATGTGTAAGACTTGGTTCTTTGTTATTTTCTTTTGTCTCATATTTAGTGCAAAGTTGTGGTGTCTCTTTTGCACCAAGTTAATGATGATATTGTCTTGCGCCAATTGCTTTTAGACTAGATAGTATATAGTGTTTAGACTAGAAATGGTGCTCACGCTTTGCCACGTGATCTGTTGTTGCTAACAATTCATAATAATAACTGAGATGAATAAAAAAAGGCCATACTCGATAAAAGTGATAATAGAGATGCGCAGGGCATGAACAAATATTTTGGTTTGGGTGGCAATCCCAAAACTAGTTTAGCAGCATTACAACAAGCGGCTCAAGCTGCATATATGAACCATATTAAAAGCACGACAGCACCTTCATATTCTAAACACTTTTGCCAAGTTTGCTTAATCCCAAACAATAGTATCCAAGAGAAAGTAATGATACACGTACCTAATGAAATATGTTTAGGACCCTAAAGGTATACCGTATACTCAACTACGTAATAAGAACAGGATAATCTAAACTAGAGGCTTAGAGCATTACAGAATCATACGTCTGCAGAAAATGGAAAAGGGGAAGGGAAAGGAAATCTGCCTTTAGAAAAAAAGATAACACAGATATTAAAAGTGAGGATCATGATTCATGAATTTGACTTGTGTCTAGCGACATTGAAGATTTTAACCTTAGACAGTTGGCCATAGTCACCCTATTTCTTCTTCTGAAAGCAAAGCATCTTAGCCAAACTATCCCATTTTTTTCTTTACTTTGCTACAAGTTTTCTGTCATTCTAATGGATATAGCCTCAGGGTATTATCTTATAATATACTGTTATTGGCAGCAAGGAATTAATGAAAAACTAAGAACCAACTAGAACAATCAAACTTCTGCTATATCAGCTAGCTAGTATATGCTTCTAAATCAGAGAGAAACCAAACATATGAAGAGATAGAATTTTCTTGATTGAAGTAGATGATTGGTCACAAAGGAGAATACATGTGTAAACTACTACAGTCAGAGATGCTAGACATGCCAAACAGGTCGTGTGGTAGACAAGGTTTTTATCTTCATGTATTTCATGCATCGAGTGTTGATCCCCTCGCAATATTTTGAACCAGAAAGATGCACAAAAAGGCTTGATTTTGCCGAACCAAGGTGATGGCATTTGCATACTGTACATCGTAGGCAGACAACTTAATTAGTTCATGATATCACATCCTACAGAGTCGTATGGACTGCAATGTCCATCTGAAATCTTATCTTGGTACTTCTTATCTCTCTCTGCAGCCTCAAGCAGAGTTTGAAGAACAACTTTGTCTCTTTTCCATTCAAGAACAGCTATTGTTTCTAGGTCACACATAAGACTTTCTACAGACCATTTTCATCTCCAAACTTCCATGATTTGGTGGAATCCTAATCCCACCAGTGTTTCTGTCGTATTCATCAACTTTGGACTACGTCATAAAAAATGGATTTACATAACACTTTGCAGCCAAGAGCAAAGCAGCAGCATAGTGCATCACAAATAGTAACAACTGAGCTTAGTAACAAGTTCTTAAGTTTCCACAATTCCACAGTAGGGATCAAAACGTAGCTGTAGGATGTGATATCATGAACAGTAGCTATTGGAATACGATTAAGAGGGAGTTAAATGCCTTAATGGTTTCCCATTGATAGTCATTGTTGGGGAACAATCATATATTTGATTATAAATATGATAGAAATTTCAATAAAGAATATAAGAAACATAACACTATTCGTTTAGGATCGAAAGTAGTGAATCAATCCTAATATAGGAGTAAAATAGTGTAAGAATCCTATAAAAGTAGTACAAGGAAAGAAAGAACTGACTTGATATTCCGATTGAGGCATGCATAAATGCACTTGACTAAAGACAGATTTCGCCCCTACCCTTGTGCTTGTAGTTCAATGGGCGTCCGCCTTGTAGAATACAACAATCGATGATCCAAAATAGAAGCACCGCAATTTTGGAATCTAGCGAACCATAAATTGTATCTTATACTCTTTTGACACGAACAAGACATATAGAAGAATTGATGATATTCAATCTTATATTTAAGGAGAAATGAGTATGTGTTTATATAGAACCCCAAGTGAATCAACATGTCCGTTCACTTATCTCCTTGAAGAGACACACTTATTCCTAAAGATACCTATTGAAAAAGACACACCCTTTCAAATGGAAAAGTCATGAGTAATTTTATTTTCATTCATATTGGATATTATTACATAATTTCCAACAATCCCCCACATGAATGAAAATGACAAGGACAAGGAATTAGAGAGTACAAGCGAACAAGAGATGCATTTGAAGAGGTGTCTTTTGGACTTGAACCTTTCATAGTGAAGACTTATCGGATTTACTTGGTGAAATAGTAGATGTAGAAGATCTTTGAACTATTCACCGTTTGTGTAAACCAAGACAATAAGCCTCACACATCTCTTATTCTAATACACTATGGTTCTTACGGTTGTGTTCATTTTGGTCCTGAACAATTTCCACATTCATGAGAGCTCTAGAGAACTTAGCCATATCGTTCTCATATAGGCGACCCGACTTCTACTCTCATATAGGTGATCACACTAATTAAGAACACTCCGCTATATTCTTCTTGATAACAAGATATTAGTATCATTAAATGCAAAAGCATAACCTTATTACAGCTACGGAAAACACACATTGATCATAGGAATGAGTGAGTTGTGTGTTATGCATCTTGAGTCTTCCTCAACTAGTTTGCCTATTGAACCTAGACCATGGGATCTCCAATGTTGCTAGGTTAGGTTTCCGCCAAGTAATGACTCATTGTGTTATTGGCTTTAACTCATTCCCCTCGATCATCAACTATCTCTCTTGTCAAACCATTAAACATTTGGATCCATAAGGTTGACAATCAAATCAAATTCCACTTGAGAGTAGTTGTATATCCTTTTGATATATATAGATATGTAAATGCCAAAGCATTCTAACACTATCTCTTCAATTTTATTTCATACAATTTATAGACATTATAAACACCCCCACATTTGAGAAGTAAACATTCTATCTATCTTCTTCTTGTACTTCTCAAATTTTGATGTCTATTTAGTGTCTATGAAGCAATACTCATCAAACGTCTTTCTCTTGCCTTTGTTCGTGCAACAAGAGCCTTCCATACATGCATTTGTAAAATGCTTCACACTTTTCATCACATATCAATGATATTGATCTTCAATCTTACGATATTTCGAGTTGGATGAAAACAGCGCCCCTAAAGGCCTTCTCAACTGTCTTTTCATTCCATTGATCTACTGCTTCATAGAATTCTTAACCATTAATGAGCAATATAGTTAAGAAGAAACACGGTTGATAACAACGATCACTTTTAGTGATTTCCATCAACATTGCTTCTCTTTTCATCGATCCATCTTCTCGTAATGGATATAACAACTCTGTTGCATGATATGCAACTACCAATTAGCATAGTATGTCCAGCCTTCATATATAGTGAGTTGATCGACAAGCATACTTCCAGACGTAGCAAGTTTTTCTGCATTGTCCTCATGCATGTTCTTTCAATTAATTATAGATCACAATTGTGCTCTTCCAAGACTTTCTGGACTTGCGAAATTGTATCGATCATACATGGAAGTGATATGAATGTTAATCTATTATTCATCTTCCACTTACCATGCATTTGCTACAAATTCCTAGATAAGGTGTTTCTGGCTTTCTGCAAGTACATGCTTGTATCAAAGCATAATTCTCGTAGAGACCCATTAATTTAAATGGCATTTCTCTTATTGATCTCCGAAAGAGATTCAATCATATCAATCGGATCAAGCTAGACTTACATAGGATTAATCAGGGACTCAATCAAACCCCCACATATATATACAACAGTTATGCTTTTGCCGTATGACATTAATTCATACTGCAACAATTATTCTTTTACCACTCAGATTCATGTTCATGGAAACGATGGCATAATGCTAACTTTGCAATTGTCATTCAAACAGTTGCCTCTGATATCAATCATGGGTCGATTAGTCGATCGAGACCCATACACAGAGGCTCTTCTCTCTTCATCTCTTATATGAAGAGATTCTTTCATATCAATGTAATCATGTTATTGTGCCAACTGCCAAGTTATATATATCTATACATGATTATTTATATGAAACTTTGCTCACTAACTAACTAATATCTGCAAAGCATTGATTCACTGATCAGTAAGGATCAAGATGACAGTTGAGATATATATATCTAATGCAAGAAAGGCTAACTGTTCCATTTTTCCACAATGAACCGAACTGTTCGTACATGCCTTTTCATTATATATCTTTTTGTTGAATTGATTAATGCAGAACAATTCAAGACAAGAAACAAAAGGTTAGAATGCAGCAGATATATAATAACTGTAACCGCCATGAATCTTGACTATTAACTCTTGGCATAGCAGACAGTAGAGATATCGATTCAATTTGGAAATTCAATGTAATTCACCATGTCTACAGTGCATACCGATCAAGACGAATATAAGCCATAACATATATAATATTAGACTTAGAAGTGTAATATGGTACTGCACTTAATTTTACATCCCTGCAATGCTTAAAGAACATATATATCCTAGTAAAGAGAGACTAACAGAAACAACCTTCACATGCAATATGCAAACACGTTCAGAAACATGTTTTTTTTTTTCAAAATAACTAACTTGTATGTTTATCGAGCAATATCAACAGATCTTTCATCATCTTTCACTTTCATCTTGTATACTAAATATACAACAAAGACCACAACTCGTCATCTTTCGTCTAACCAATGCCACCTACTCCTTGTATTAAGTGGCCAAAGCATCTCTCTCTTCCAAGTGCTTCCTCGTTTGGTTAGGATTCATGTTGTCATTTATACAACACCTTTTCTATCTTGTGGTCGATGAAAATCGTCAAACATGATTGTTCCATTATAAACTCTGTCTTTAGATTGTTGGGGAACAATCATATATTTGATTATAAATATGATAGAAATTTCAATAAAGAATATAAGAAACATAACACTATTCGTTTAGGATCGAAAGTAGTGAATCAATCCTAATATAGGAGTAAAATAGTGTAAGAATCCTATAAAAGTAGTACAAGGAAAGAAAGAACTGACTTGATATTCCGATTGAGGCATGCATAAATGCACTTGACTAAAGACAGATTTCGCCCCTACCCTTGTGCTTGTAGTTCAATGGGCGTCCGCCTTGTAGAATACAACAATCGATGATCCAAAATAGAAGCACCGCAATTTTGGAATCTAGCGAACCATAAATTGTATCTTATACTCTCTTGACACGAACAAGACATATAGAAGAATTGATGATATTCAATCTTATATTTAAGGAGAAATGAGTATGTGTTTATATAGAACCCCAAGTGAATCAACATGTCCGTTCACTTATCTCCTTGAAGAGACACACTTATTCCTAAAGATACCTATTGAAAAAGACACACCCTTTCAAATGGAAAAGTCATGAGTAATTTTATTTTCATTCATATTGGATATTATTACATAATTTCCAACAGTCATAAGTAAGGATTAGTATCTTCCCAGAAAAAAAAAGGTAATCATGAGCAGAGAAACCATTAAAATGGGAGTCAATGTATATATCAAAGTACTTGATCATCTATAGCGATTAATTTCAATTAGAAGATGTTGAATCTTGATTGAGTTTTGTCATCTTGATGAAAAAAAAAGATGAGAAAGAGGTAGAGAAGATTGAAACTTGGCAAATTTTCGAACGTGATTTGGTATATTTTTTGTCTCATTTTCTCTCAAGTAGATGAGTTTCAATAGGAAAACAAAAGAGGACGATGAGTTTCAATAAGAAGTCAATTAACACCCTCTTAATCCCTATTAATTGTATTCCAAATTCATAGAAAGATAATCTAAATTGATTTAAATTAAAAAAAAAGAAAAGCAAATGGTTTAGTTTTAATGACTTATCTCAACTGTTAATTACAATTAGATCTAATAGATGAAATTCAGGTTATAATATTGATTATAATTCTGGGTGCCACGGCCCACGGATCCGCCCCAATTTAGTCAAGAAATTAAATTATTAGAGCAACAAAGTAATTGGGGATAACAATTTTACTTTCAAAAAAACAATTTGTTGTATTATGCAATAGAAACGAAGGTAGAGTTAGCCTGGTGGTTAGGTCACTCATCACTCACACTTAAGTTCACAGATTCGATCCCCCTCATTGTAATAATGGGGTAGATCTGTGTTGGTGATCCCAGCAAAGGCACAGGGCTCCGAGAACCAATTTGAAGAATTCACGAGCTCCTTGTTTGTCACCTGACAGCATCACTTGCTATAGAATTCTGGTCATGCTCAGTGAGCAGCAGCATTCAATGAAAAGTAGCATTCTATTGTAACGTTACCATTTTATTTTTTAAGAAGAATTGTAACGTTACCTTTAAATCCAAGAAAAGTGGTAATAAGAGGGATATTTTATATTGAGTGCCGAACAAAAAGACCAAATAATAATCAAGCCAACTGAACAATAGAAACCAAAAGGATAGAGTACAATCCTAATAGAAAATGTCAGTATCATCAAAACAATTTATGTTAAACAATGCGCAAATATGCTCCCTACCAATTGGGAACAAGAATCAGATAACAATAGATAGATGATGAGAGTTCAAAATCAAAGCAGAGCAGTATTCTTAGAGAATCAAGACTACAACCAAAAGGAAAGAAAGAAAAATAAAACATAACATAAGCACAAATCCAGCCGAACTAGCTGATCACAGTAACTTCAATTTAGTCTTCAACTCTTTGACCAGCTTCCAGTCCACCGATGGGTCATTCCGGTAGCATGATTTTAGCACATCAATTGACCTCCTTGAGATATGGCTGACAAGTTCATCTTCATCCTTAAGGTGCCTACTAGGATTCATCCCAACTATCTCAATGGAAACCTCATTCCCCTTGTTGGCCATATCAACACATCTATTTCTATTCTTAATCGTCTCAACGCGTCCGATAACCACAAAGTCCTCCCTCTGAAGAATACAAAGTGGAGTCCCAACCTTGACAATGCCTTGAAGAAATTTAACCCGCACAATAATTGGATATTTCCTGTGGAAAGCACCTTTTGGTAAAATCTTGAGCTTACATGGAAAGACAGCTTCCTTGTCTGCAGCAGCTAACTCCTTCTCCTTTTCCTCCTTGAGGTTTTTCATATAGGCCTTAATCACCTCATGAATTATATCACCAACAAAAATCTTCACACCCAATTCATCTGCAAGTTTCTGGGCCTCCTTTGTCACTTTGACATCAAATGCCAAGATCTTCTTTTCAAGCATCACACTGGCCTTCTTCACCCACAGTTGCTCTCTCTCAAGCAAGTTCCCTTGAACTTGTGACTCAGAGTCTCACAAGTTCTTGCTTCTGCAACCATTGCATTTGGCCCCCCATCCCTACATTTTAAACACAAACATTAGTATTCATAGTTTCATACAAAAAGTTCATTTACATCTAGTAATAGAGATTAAAACAGTGAGAAAATCAGAAGGATGTTGATTATATATGATTATACCAGAAGCATGAGAGCAACAAAGAAAAGTCGAAAGACAGCTTCCTCCTCCACAGCAGCTAGCTCCTTCTCCTTTTCATCCTTGAGGTTTTTCATATAGGCCTCAATCACCTCATGCATTATATCACCAACAAAAATCTTCACACCCAATTTATCTGATAGTTTCTGGGCCTCGGGTGTCACTTTGACCTCAAATGCCAAGATCTTCTTTTCAAGCATCACATTGGCCTTCTTCACGAACCGGAATATCAACTTCTTGAGCCCCTTCAGAAACTCTAGCATTGCTTCCAAAGAGCCTTGAGCTGATGCTTGTGCACATACTCCTTTGTCTCCAGAACTGCTGTTACTACCACTCATGTGGTCGTTCACTAGAACACAATTCATCATGTCTTCCATAGACGCTTCCTTGATTTCTTCCAAGTCAATGTCAGGCCCTACGACATAGAGAGCAGTGCCAGCAATAGCATGTTTAAACCCCTGTGGTGATGTGATCTTGATAGCCTGTGCAGCTCTGATTTCACTATGATGCTGATACTTTCCCTTCACACAAAGCTCTTTCATCGGCTCTGGGGTCAATAAAGACTGAATCCTAGTAACAATAGGAGTACCATGGTCGGTACAGACAACTATTTGATCTCCACGGTGAAGCACCCCATTAACCAATATAACATCAATTGTTGTCCCAAGACCTTCAACATAATTGACCTCCAACAATGTATACCGCACTTCATTGATGTAAGTAACCTTCTCAGCCATGGATTTCTGAGACCAATAGACCATCAGTGACAACAAATCGGGAATGCCTTCATCACTCTTGGCACTTATAGGTACAATGCTGTGTGTATCCCTCATTCTTTTGTTCTCATCCAAATTCAATTTCGTATTGATCCCCTGCGCCTTGAACTGAGTGACGATCTCCTCAACTTTCTTATTGACTGATATTTCACATCCTTATTGACAATTGGTGCATTTGGACAAGGCTTCCACCCGCAGAGCCTGTCCACCTTATTCAATTCCAACACCGCCTGAAATTTGAGGGAAAAGGAATGAGCATAAACAATGCATGGTAGGAGTTTTAAAACCAAAACCTTGATATCTTTACTGAAGACCATTTTAAAACATGTTTAGCCAAATATTTATATTGGAACCCAATGTGTAACAGTAAGAACAGTAACTTGATGGTTAAAAGGAAATTGCAGCTTAGAGGAAATTTTTCTCAAACATACATAACAGACCAAAGCAATAGAATGATACCTAAGTGTCCTTGCTCAAAATATGAGCTGAATCAAACTGACCATGGACATATGCACCATCAACCACAGCAACCGCATATGCCTCATATAACGAGTTAATCAATCCAGATAGAATAACACTCAGGCTGCTTATCACCTCTAGCTTAGTCAGTTTATTACCAGCACCAGCATGCTGCCAATAATGTTTCATTGAATTTGAAACATACAAAGGAAGTTCATGGACCTCATACTTCCAGTTATTTCCTGGCACTTGTTGTTGAGCTCCTGGCACTTGTTGCAGAGCTCCTGGCACTTGCTGTTGAGCTCTTTTAACCTTTCTGAACGAAAATTCCAAAATTTTCTTGAAATTCCCATCAATAGCAACATCCAAATTTTCTCTCCACTTATGCAGTCCTTTCGCCTTGATCTGTTTATTAAAGTTACTGTTGTTAGACAGATTTGTTGTTCCTTGTTCATACTTATCAGCTAGACGCCCTAGATTGTTGAACAATCTTAGGGTGTCTACATCATCATAATAGACTGGGTGGTTCAAAGCGAACCACTGTAATTGACGTTGACCATGGAGAACCACTAAATTAGGTTTCTGCATCCAAGTCTGGTACATGTGCTGGATGAAAGAATAGTATGCCTCCAAGAGGACAATGGCAGAATCTATGGTGCTCGACTGGACTCCGGCTTTGACAATTTGTTTTAACATGTCTGCGAGCTCAGAAGCAAGGGTGCTCAACTCCATTATATCATCATGCAAGTCTTCTCCACCTACAGAATATCAAACAAGGACAATATCAAACCTGTGTTCATTAAAAGCAAAGAAATGCAGAAAGAAATCAAATCAAAATACTGATATTTTCATTAAAACAGCCACATAATCATCATGAATACGCAAAGATTCTATCGAAACTTCAAGCGTCATGTCTTCTGGTTTCTTAAAGAACTCAATATTGAATATGTCTTCATACAACAAAGCATGTACAACATTTTTGTCCTCCATCTGATGATTAATATGATATGCCAAGCTTTCGGTTACGCTTGCAGCTAAGGTTGGTTGCTTAACCAAAAGAGGTAGTTGCAAATAAACACATTCGCCATAAAAGGAAACACTAAGTTTCTTATCCCAATTAAGAATATCAGCTTCCATAATCATCAGTCCATCATCATGTACATCAACAGCAGCTCTCACATCTCGATTGTCTACAATAGGGTTACGAAAAAGAACATTACCTGTAGGAGCAGCCACGAAGACAACTCTATTGTCTTTGGTGATTCCAAAAGCATCTCTCAGCACCGGGAATGAGTCTCTCTTCTCGAACCTATCCCTCACCGTCTTATACAGCTGCCCAAAAACCGACAATGCCATCTCTCCAACGTCAGCGGCGCGCTCAGGTTTGAGTATCTCCTCGATCCACTCCGTCCACGTCACGAGAAACTCCGGAAACAGTAGATATCTGGCCGAAGTATCTTCAGAAGGAATAGGATCTACCATCTTCACCGGCTGAAGAAACTTTGGCGGTAATGGCTTTAGAGCTCGGGCCGCCTCTAAAGCCTCCTCTCGGCTGGGGAAATGAATGAGGGTGCCGCCCGCCGTACCCTCAATGTCGTCGTCGTACACATAGTAGGTGCGGTGGAACTTTGGAACCAAAAACCTTCCGGGAACCGAAAAGCTGCTGGTTTGAGTCTGTACCACGATGAACTCACTCCATGGAGTCGCATTCTGCACAATCGTGGCTTTCGGTACCCACACAGGCACAGCCTTCTTCGAACTCGCCGGGTGGTTCCGGTTCCCTCTCCTCCCACTCATCGCTGCGGCAGTGCGTTTCTCTCTCAGCGATTTTTTAGGTTTTTGGTTTGAGAAATGACCAAGCTGTCCTTCTTTTAAGCGGGCTGTTATTCGTTTCATGGAACGATGTCGTTTGAGTGGTTTTTCTCATTTATGTTTCACAAGATGAAAAAGGCCAAAAAACGAAGTCCCCATAGACAGAGTCCTCCAACCTGAAGGTTTTCAAAGCTCACAAGACCTTAAACCACTCTCTCATAAACCCTAAAACCCAATTCACCAAAACCCCAAAGAGCTATGAACCCCCACCTCTCTCAAAATGAACCCAACTGAAGACCCACAAGCCTTCTTCTTCATCTTCATCTTCTCCAAGATGCTGTTGTTTCTTCGCAATCTGTTCCACACAAGTTGCAGAGTCTCCTCTCTTCGAGTAAGACCCAAATACCCATCATCTTCATCATTAACTAATTCCTCCTTTATCAATGCATCATCGTCCCCTTTGGTTTGGTTCACCAGTTTCTTCTGTATTATTCGCTTCCCGTTTGTCACTAAATCCAATCCTGAAATGCTTCCTCAAAACTTAAATGTTGAATCTTTGAGTCAAATTGTTCAGCATGACTATTGGGACGATCCCAGAATCGTCAATGTGTTTGGTTCAGCCTTGGCGCCCATTTGGGTCTCCAGGTTTTTGGTTGAGCTGAGGAAAGATCCCAACTTGGCATTCAAGTTGTTTAAATGGGCGAAAACCCGGACCGGGTTTCGCCACACTACTGAGTCTTATTGTGTTTTTGTTCATGTATTGTTTGTTGGTAGAATGTACATTGATGCCCATGAGGTTATTAGGGAGTTGGTGTTGTTGAGCCGGGGGTTGCCGGGTTTCGATGTGTTTGATGGGCTGTGGGAGACCAGGAATGTGTGTCGGCCGGGGTTTGGAGTGTTTGATGCCTTGTTTAGTGTTTTGGTTGAGCTAGGGATGCTGGAGAAAGCAAATGAGTGCTTCTTGAGGATGAGGAAGTGTAGGGTTTTGCCGAAGGTGAGGTCTTGTAATGCTCTTTTGCACGGGCTTTCCAAGTCAGGGAAGGGGGATTTGTCGAGGCGATTTTTTAAGGATATGCTTGGGGCTGGGATTTCGCCTTCTGTTTTCACTTTCAATATAATGATTGGATATATGTGCAAAGAAGGCGATATGGAAACTACAAGATGCTTGTTTGCACAAATGAAACAGTTGGGTCTTACACCTGATATTGTGACATATAATTCTCTTATTGATGGATATGGAAAGGTTGGACTATTAGATGATTCAGTGTGCATATTTGAAGAAATGAAGGATGCAGGTTGTGAACCTGACCTAATAACATACAATGCTTTGATTAATTGTTTTTGTAAATTTGAAAAGATGCCTCAAGCTTTTAATTTTCTCCGGGAGATGATGAGAAATGGCTTGAAACCGAATGTCATAACCTATAGCACTTTGATTGATGCCTTCTGTAAGGAAGGGATGATGCTAGAGGCAATTAAGATTTTTATAGACATGAAACGAGTTGGTCTCTCAGCTAATGAATTCACCTATACTTCTTTGATTGATGCAAGTTGTAAAGCTGGAAATTTGAGCCAAGCACTGAAGTTCAGAAATGAGATGTTAGATGCAGGAGTTAGCTTGAACATTGTAACTTATACAGCTCTACTGGATGGGCTGTGTGAAAATGGGAAGCTGGAGGAAGCAGAAGGAGTTTTTAATGAGGTGCTAAACTCTGGGATAATTCCGAACCAGGAAATATGTACTGCTCTTGTTCATGGGTATGTTAAGACTAAGAAGAAGGAGAATGCTTCAGAATTCTTAAAGGAAATCAGGGGGAAAGCCTTTAAACCAGATTTGTTACTTTATGGAACCATCATTTGGGTCCTGTGCTCTCAAAATAAGGTTGAAGAGGCTGTGCTTGTGATCAGTGATTTCAAGGATTGTGGTTTAAAGGCAAATCATTTCATTTATACAACGGTTATGGATGCTTATTTCAAGAGGGGAAACACCAATGAGGCACTCAATGTTTTACAGCTCATGCTGGACAATGATATTGAGGTTAGTGTCGTAACATATTCTGCACTAATAGATGGTTTGTGCAAAAAGGGGTTGGTCCAAGAGGCCATCAATTATTTTCAGAAGATGTCCGACATTGGTTTGCAACCCAATGTTGCAGTCTATACAGCCTTGATTGATGGGCTTTGTAAAAGTAATTGCATTGAAGCAGCTAAGGAGCTATTTAATGAAATGCTAGAAAAGGGTATGATTCCAGATAAAACTGCTTACACCGCTCTAATAGATGGGTACTTAAAGCATGGAAATCTTGAGGAAGCTTTGAGCATGCATAGGAGAATGAAAGAAATTGGTATGGATCTTGATCTGCATGCATATACTTCCTTGATTTGGGGTCTTTCTCACCTTGGTCAGATGCAACAAGCGAAAGCATTCCTTGATGAGATGATTAGGAAGGGTATAATTCCTGATGAGATTCTCATTGTTTCTCTTGTAAGAAAATACTATGAGCTAGGGAATGTGGATGAAGCCATCGAGTTGCAGAATGAATTGCGAAACAGGGGTATATGAACTGGAGTTACAAATTTTGTGGTTCCTAATGCAAGAACTTCAGCGGGGCTAATCCCAGCTTGGTTGTTGAGTTGGATATATGAATTCTCCATAAAGAATGGTTTTACTTGCAGTATTGAATGGTTTCTGGCTGGATAGGATGATTTCTTGCAGAAGTTGTGCTTCGTGCCACCTGATGAACTACGCCAACGACCATCAAGACATATTAAAGCTTCTTTATGGTCTAACCGGCAAACTCTGCTGCTTTCAAAACCTCGATATTTTTTCCGGGGTGAGCTTTTCTTCCCTGTCCAGGTGTATTATAAATCAAGTCAGTAAAACTAATACTTCTTGCTTCTTGAATCCTTCAAGCTGCTGTTTAAGTACTATGTAATTATATAATGATACATGATACATACGACAGGCGGCAGTGATAACAGCAATGGTGATGGACTGATGGCAAGGACAGTGTTGGTGTTGCTCAGCAACAGTAGTTCTGGAAAGGACATGTTGTAGTAGGGTGTGGTATTCCAGACCAGCAGTGGTGTTGGGACTTGTGTGGCTGTATTTCCATGGTGGTGGTATATGGTGAAGCTAGTGACAGTGATGTGGTACATTACTTGAGGCGGTGGAGGCCTAGTGGTGTCTGTGGAATGTATGTCCAGAATCAAGCACACAAATGTGGCCTTCACTTCTATCTTTTCTGTTTCTGATTTTATGCCTACGTCGTATATGAGTTGGATAGGTTCCCAAATCTTTTCATTTGGTTTTCAGCGGAGCTGTATGCAATGCAATCAATTTTCCAGTGTGATGAACAGTGTTCATCATATTCATTAAATGGTTTATTCAGCAAGTGATGAATAGTAAATGGTTCCAACAATTTTCAAAGATGTGTTTATTCCATAACATTTATACATCCATTGGTGTTTATCATAGAAGTTTATTCACTACATTCACACAGATCACATTTAGCTGCCATTGGTTTATTCAGTTGATGGTTTTGCTTGCACATTGTATCCCTTGTGCCAGTCATCAGCAGAAATGCTTCGGACTTTGTGATTTGCTAAAAACAGTTGCAGAAACGCATTTTGTAGTCACAGTTGCCATCCTGAAAGTCTAAACAACGGTGTGAACAATCAGAATCCGACCAACATGGAACACCAATTTCGATCTGCATCCTTGCTTCATTTCCGGCTAAAACCTGCAAAGTTGGTGAACCTGCACCACCATATACACCAATTTCGACTAAATTTCATGTCATATAAAAGAAAACATCAACATAAATTTCAATGTACAGAGGGAGGGAGAGACTAACAACATGCAGTGACCAAGAGCATAATAAAGAAGGCCATTTTCACAGTCGACATTCTGAAAGTGAAAATTTTCTTTCAGATTGCAAGCGAGGATTTTATTGTTTATGAGAATTAATTTTATAGTAAGCATAGACCATGATGAGTATGATTTGGTCAAAGTAAAACCAATTATGGTAATCAACATAATTCAATTCGACATATCTCATTTTGCAACCCAAATTAATGGAGCCTAATACTCAGTTATGTTCATACATGCCACCAAAATTATATCATACATTCACCATTAGTAATCGCTAGAATGGTAACTTGTGGACAGACAGATTGGCCAAATGTCCAAATATATGAAATGACTTTAGGTGTCCAGATTCCATGCAAAAATCTATCCCAAATTGCCAACTTCATCTGCCAATAAGATATAAATGACAATTTAATTGATAAGATAATTTCCAAGTTTTCCAATAAATTACTTTGAATTCGATTAGTAAAGTAACATATACAGAACATCACCAGTCATGCCTTCTTCTTCTTCTTCTTCTTCAACAAACCCTCTCACTTTTCAATCTGTCATTTCAACTCTTTGTATTGCAGCTATATGTTTTCTGACAACAGAAGCATTAGATCATACCATATATGCAATTCTGATCCCTATTTGTTTTGTGGCCTTCCCAGCCGGTGCAATCGTTGCTCAGAGTATTGCCGCCGGCCGATTCTCAAGTCTCTTCTTATTTCAAACTCAAACACACGAAGCATGGCAAGAGGGCTCGGAGATGGTGCTACCACCCCCCACTACTTACAGTAAATCTCAATGTGAATTCGAATATGAAGAAGAAGAAGAAGGTAGAAGGAGTAGTAGTTGTGTTATTTGCATGGAGGATTTTGTGGAGGGTGAGTCTTGCCGTGTTCTGCCTACATGTGATCACATATTCCATTTGACTTGTATTGACTCTTGGTTGATGCTTCATCCATCTTGTCCAATTTGTCGCAACTCTATATGCAAATGTACTGCTTGTGTTCTAGATGTTTGATTTAGTTCTTCATTCCGTTTCAGTTATTGTGAATGGTTGAATCATTTTATGATAGTTATGACTCTTCATTGTGGACAAGTATGTATGTTACTTCTAAAATGTAACAATCTTTAGATTACAAAGAGACATTAGTGGTTCTAGTTTGTATTATTCATACCGTAACTTCTTCCATATGAATGCAACTCACTTGATAAAAAAGAAAAGAAAAAAGAGACATGACGTCATGTATTTACAAATACTTAAACATCTGCAAATCAATACCACATGTCTTGATCAAGTTGTTCTTTACTACATTCGAATAAATCTATGAAGAACTCCTTAGTTAATTTTTTTCATGTCTTGTAGTTTTTTAAACTCTCTGATCTAAATCGTTCATCAAAAACATTGCAAGTCTCATGAGTTGTGCATAATGACACAAAATAAATATCTGCGACACTTAATTTTAAGTCAAATATAAATATATGTGACACTTAATTTTAAGTCAAATATAGAGATTGTTCTTATTAAATGTGAATAAGCTTAAAATCAAAGAACTTTCTTAAATGTGGTGACAGAAGTGGGATAGGGTTTTTTGATGCTCTGGGGTAGCCTCCTCTCCGTATGGTGATTCCGGAAGTGGTCAATAATGATAGGTTGAGGACTTGTCCCTTCCTTCTTGTGTCTCAGTGGTTGGTTACTTCTCTCGTTTGTTATTACGGAAGATTGATCATAGCGCTTCATCTCATGGTCTGCAACATAAAGATTGCTTAGTGTCTACTAGGTAATTTTGTATGATTTAATTTTTTCGTAGTTCACAATGTGGGTGGATCGTGTTCATGTTGTTGTACATACTCTCAAGTTGTGATCAATAAATATTAACGTCTTTGGATCAAAAAAAAAACTTTCTTACAAAATAGTGAAAAACAATTAGATTATTCTAAACAATTAGATGGGATCAATGCTTGGGCTTTGGGCCTCCAATGTAACTTTCTGGATCAAAATCCGATCCAAATCTCGACTACGCAGAGGACCATCCGAACAAGCGTGAGCTTGCGCTGATTGTACCCCTACCACCCCACACTATATAAACGACTTGGAAGCACAGAGGTCAGGCACTCAGGCCTGGATCCATAACCTGAGGTACGGTCTGAGGCTTGGATTCCCTCACACAATTTCCCAGTCTGTATAGCCGTTACAATTCTCTCTTCACAACAATTCAGAAATGGCGAGTAGGGTTCCGGTGCAGCAGCAGTACACCATGAGAACGCCGCCGCCCAATACCTTCCTCGCCGCCGCCAGCAGCCCTCTCCACGACCTCAACGATCCCCGCTCCGCCAAGCTCGACTCCATCGCCGCCGACAGCCTCGACAACGACGAAGACGACTCCAGCGCCGGCGTCAGCGACTGCATCCATGACTCCTACTCCAACTCTCTGCCGGTTCACGGCGTCGGCGTGGAGGATGAGCCTTCCAGCCTCGACAACGACGGGTCGTCTAGCTCCAGAGCTCCTCCCTACGACATCGACATGGTGTCGCTTCAAGGTAGCCAAAATCAAACCAAGATTTTTTTGTAGATCGAGGAATTCCTAATGGATAAATTGCATGCATGTACTGATTTGAATTGGGTTTCGGAGTAGATGTGTCGCCGATTGAGTCAGCTAGGGCTAGATTTCTGCAACTTGTGGTGGATCATTTTCTTAGTCAACATGTGATCCAAGCGATTGATAGTGAGGATAGTGGCGGCAGTTGTTATAGTGCTCGGTCTGGGCAAGATAAGCTTAGTAAGAGGAAGCTTGGGGAGGTACAGGTTGAAGGAGACCCGAGGTTTGCGTTGCCGTTGATGTATGTTGCAAATATGTATGAAACTTTAGTTCATGAAGTAGACACTAGGCTTGCTTCCGTGGGTGGATTTCGCGAAAAGACTATTGGTGTTGCTCTTGAAGCAGCTGGTGGTTTGTATAGATTGCTGGCTAAGAAATTTCCCAAGAAAGGTAATGAGTTTTCTTAATATGATATGTATGATGAATTAAACAATGTGAAGAGTAAATAATGTTCTGGGTTTTCCTTAGGATCATGTACGTTTAGAAGAAGAGAATTGGCCACTTCTCATGAAACGAGGGCAAGATTTCCAGAGTTGGTTGTACAAGAAGAGAGGCGAATCCGTTTTGTAGTAGTCAATGGATTGGATATTGTGGAAAAACCAAATAGCCTACCTATTGATGATGCTGAGTGGTAATGCTAATCTGTTACTAAATACCTCTACATGAGTTAATCACAAGGGAAGTTACCAAGTTGATCGGACAAGATTAATGACTAGTTTGCTTTTTATTGCAGGTTCATAAGATTGACTGGTCGGAATGAAGTGGCTGTCTCTGCTCGAGACTTTAAGTT
Source organism: Fragaria x ananassa (assembly GCA_034370585.1). Classification (NCBI taxonomy): domain Eukaryota; kingdom Viridiplantae; phylum Streptophyta; class Magnoliopsida; order Rosales; family Rosaceae; genus Fragaria; species Fragaria x ananassa. Next base: position 28,401,707 of record CP139761.1, on the reverse strand, counting down.
CTACTCTCCAAGACACAAGTGTAGGCGTGGTCCATCAAACTCTTCTCCTAATATGCTCAGTTTACCTGTAAGCTTGATGCCTTGATGAGATTTGTTTCTTTAATAGTTGGATCTAATTACATCACCTTAACAAAAGGGTTTGAATGTTAACTCTACCATGGAGAATGGGTTTTGTTGAACATTTGGTTTAACAAAATTGTAGTGACATAGGTCTTAGATCCCTATACATCTTACAATCTTACAATATTTTTCATTGCCCTATAGTATGCTCGATCTAATCATAATATTGTTAAAACTTCATTGAAGAGATTCTGCGGGTGAGCTTTGTTGTTATGTCATAATTGTTCCACTTTACTAAATAGATTGAATGCGGACAATTCATCCACGTGATTTATCCTTTTCAGACGTATCCTGGACCTGACAATTCCTCTATGTTGGCTGCTGCCCAAGGATTCCGCTCCATAAATGAAGTAAGTGTCAACTCTACTGATTATTGTTTTATAATTTGATCAAATTATCAGTATATTGAAAATTAATTGCATTTCGGAATGACATGAGCAGGGCCGGATTCAAAATTGATCTTGGCCCTTAGGTTTGATATCATGATCCTAAGAAAGGTAATGCTTCAGTGAAAATAGATTTGGGAGATGACTTTTCTTATATAAAGACAATAGGTATTCTAATTTAGTGTTTCATCATCATGCCAATTTTACAATTCAAGTGTTTATCTGCTAGAAAATAAACAAATTGTGTATGTGTAGGTTGAATTCGCCAATTCGACAACATTAAATTAACACAAGTTATTAGGTTGTGTGGGCACAGATTCCAATTTTTGGTATTGTGAACCTATTGACATACTTGGACCTCTACTGATATAAAAATGACAACAGCAAGACTTTCATCTATTTAGGTACCAAGTGTGGTGTGGCTATCTTTCACCTCAGATTCTAAAGTGGCCATTCATTTTGGAAAACTACTAATGAATTAGTGTTGCTCTGTATGGCTTTTGTTTTAATGAGTTAGCTATTGTGCTTCCCTTAGTGTTTTTCTTGATAATGTAAATTTGTGTTTCTCGTCCTGGCAGCCACAAAATCAGCAGGAGACTCCATCCAAGCATCATCATATGCAACCTCTGTCACTCCAGTCTCAGTTTCAAACTGTTCACCAGAACCATCACCAATCCATGCACCAAAGTCAACACTCTGTTCACTATTCCCAAAACCATGAATGCGGTCCAACCTCGCACCTCCCTGATATAGCTCATGCTCACCATTCACCAACCTTATCGCAACACATGGCTTGCTTACAACATGTAGGGGGACGCTTACATGTAATGGTGAGTCTTTATTGCTTTTCATATTTATATCAAAGCATTTGAAAGATCCTCTACAAAATATCGGTTGCCATACTATAGTGTTACTAATAAGGAAAATCTATAAATTACAGCTGCGATGAGCACTTATGGTAGTTTGTTATTCACTTTCTTCTGCCGACGCCATTGTTAGAACACTCCATTTTACTCATTGTTCTATATACTTTGTAATGAATCACTACAGACAGCTAAAGGTTTTGTGTTTACAAATGTTAATCATCAAACTCAGTACACTAAACATCATTGTTTCTTTCTTCATCTTTTTTAGACCAAGTTGTGCTTACTACTAACCCTTTTAAATTGCTCTTTATGTCAGCCATCCAACCCTGCCAAGTTTTGCGACGAATGCGGCACCCAGTACCTAAGAGAAACCTCCAAATTCTGCTCCGAATGTGGCGTCAAGAGATTGGGTATCTAACCCCATCTCTCCACCAAATCCGTTCTCCCCGATCCCCCAGCCTGACATTTCCATTCTCAAAGTCACATTGGTTTCAAAAACAAACTCAGTGTAAATTTGTAACTTAATGTAGCTGCTCGTCCATAGGCATCAATTATCTATAGAATGTTGCAAAACCATTGTTGGTAGCATGTCACTGTTACTGTAATGAATCAGTTTCACCTTCCTTTTTTTACTTCTTTTGGTTATTGATGAACTATGAAGGTAGGTGAATCATGGAATGGAATTAGATTTCACATGTGCAAAAATTAGTGTAAACTCCTATGCCTGCAAGGCTGCAAGCGTTAGAAAGGTGGTTGGTAAGTATCACCGAGCCAAAATTAGATTAGGCAGTTCAGGTCAACACTATACCCCCAGCCAAAGTAGCACTCTCTCTTTTGGTTCTCTCACTCACTTATAGAGACCCAGTCAGTCTCATCTGCTCAGCTCACTCAATTCAACCATGAACTCCTCAACTCTAGCCTCCTCCTCCTCCTCCTCTTCATGTCTCTTCCGTATTAACCACCTCACTCCCACCAAACCCACCCAAACTTCTCTTCTCCGTTTTGCTCCTCCACTTTCCCACAATTCCCTCAAAATCTCCGCCTCCACCAACAACTCCGTCCTCCAAACCGCCCAGCAATACGCCAAAACCGCTATCCTCATCGGCGTCACCGCCACCGTCTTCCACAACTCCTCCAAACTCCTCGCGCGTGCCGACCACGCGCCGCCGCCGCCTCCCCCGCTCACCGAACCAGCTCCAGCTCCAGATGAGAGCCACCAGGCCTCTCCGCTGTCCGATTTCCTCGGCTCCAACGCCGACGCCGTCGCCGCGCTCAAGTCGCTCCTCCAGCAGAAGCTCGAGAGCGGCGAGGACGACGAGGCGCTGAAGATCCTGCAGCGCCTGGCGGCGGCGCAGCCGGCCGTGACGGAGTGGAAGTTCCTGATGGCGAGGGTGCTGAGTGAGATGGGGGACACCGGGAGTGCACGCCAGGTGTTTGAGGAAATTCTTGAGACGAATCCGCTGTCATTTGAGGCCTTGTTTGAGAATGCGTTACTCATGGACCGCTCCGGCGAGGGCCACGCAGTGATCAGGCTGCTGGAGGAGGCGCTGAGGGTGGCGGAGGAGGAGAACAAGGTGAAGGAGGCGAGGGATGTGAAGCTGATAATGGCGCAGATACAGTTCTTGCAGAAGAATGTGGAGGATGCTTTGAGTAGCTACGATGAGTTGGTTAAGGAGGATCCAAAGGACTTTAGACCTTATTTTTGCAGGGGAATGATCTACAGTTTGCTTGAGAGGAATGATGAGGCGAAAGAGCAGTTTGAGAAGTATCGGCAGCTTTCGCCCAAGAAGTTTGAGGTGGATGGTTACTTGAGAACGCCATTGTCAAGAATCAAGCTTTTCGGTAGTGATGAGAATTGAGATGACATTGTTAAACTTCTGTCGTTTGTTGTTTTTGATTGAGACTTCACTGGAAGTCGAAAATAAGAGGCTAGACATTTTTGTTCATTCGCTTCAATGAAGAGTTTATTATAGCAGTTCAATCTAATTCACTTAAGCTACTGTGTAGATTAGTAATAACATCATGATATAAATGCAGAAACCACAGATAATCTGTTCGAGTTACATTATAAACAAACAAGTTTCAGGCAACTTACAGGGTATATAAACTTCAGGGCATGTGGCAGCTATTTCCGCCCACCTTTCTTCTTGTTTTTCTTGTTCTTGCCCTTTGTCTTGTTCTTGGCCTTGCTTCCAGCTTCTTTACTGCCAGATGGGGTGGAAGCATTGACATCTTGTTGGCATGTCGGATTTGACTCACTGGATGCGCAGTTTTCCTTGCCTTCTGTGTGGCTGTCTTCGGCAACACGCTGCTTCTCAGCTGACACTTTGGATATGGAATTACCCTCATCTTTACTGTGACTGAATTCAGCTTCACATTGTGTTTCATCTGCAACATCAGTCTCTTTTACCAAGCTGGAGTCTGAAGGAGAAAGTTTAGAACTCTTTCCTCCTTCAGAATCATTTGCAGATAGTACACCACTGCCAGAACTACTACCTCCAACTTCAACAGATCCAACTTGGGATGGTGCAACTTGAATGACAGGCAGCTTTGGAAACCATTTTCTCAATATGTCATCCTTGGTCTGGTGGACCGTCATGTCGACAAAGATGGCATCTGAACAGAAAAATCTTGAACAATCAAGCCCAAAACATGCAACTACCAAAGTATTATCTACCTTCTTGAGAGCTCCAGCAAGCACATTCACATTTAAGCTGAGAGAATCGCGTGTCCTCCTCCTCCTAAGTGCATCGAAAAAATCCCATGGTAGGAGTTCAGTGATATAGTTCTTCCCCAGCAAATCATGGATTATATCCAAACACGAGCCAAAGTTCAAATTAATCAAACATAAGACAGTAACCAATCGCAACATGAGTGGCTGATAATACTGCCTCCAATTTTTGTCAGACTTCCCAATCCATTCAATCATATTCTTCTTGTTGTAAATACAATTGCAAACCACATTAATCACAAATGGAAGAGTGCCTCCCAGAGAAGGACGTCCACCAGTCACTATGCAACGTAAGCTGGTATCTTCATCCTGATATATCAGCCATTCGATAAAGCAAGAACTTGTAGTGATAACAAGACCTTGAAAGCAACTTGCTGAGAGCAGAAGGCGCTCTACAAGATACAAGAAGCAACCAGGTGATATGTAGTCGGAAACCTGCCTCCAGTTGGCACTGTAAGTTTCAACCAAAGCCTCATGTAACCAATGCATGACGGACAACTTTATTGGTTGCAGACTGGTATTTCCAGGTTCAGTGCTCACACAGAGATTCTCAATGAAGGCCTTCCATGGGGCATGGCATTCAAGTTTTTTCACAAGCTTATCAGAGAGCTCAGCATTCAGCTTACCTAACCCGAGAATGATCATTGTGGTCCTTCCAATCTGGCCATAAGACAGCTCATTCTTCGAGCTGGCATATTCAACTATAACTTGATTCAGCATGTTCTTGGAAGCATCAGTTCTTCTAAGAGAAATCATGTTTTGTCTCAACAATTTCCTCCCATCTAAAGGAAAGATGTAAGCAACATACTCACCAGTTGAAAATGTTACATGCTTCTGCAGTGTCAACATATCTTGATACCTTGGCTTCAGACACTTGGAATCCAAAAGATTCCTTGCAACATCATAAATAAGGGTAAGAGCCCTGCACTGGAAGAATGTTGAGTCAGAGTTCTTTGGTGGGAACTTGAAAAGTGCTTCAACCTTTTCCAAAACTTTGATGCCAACAGAGAGCAGTTCTGAACTCCAATAATTCTGAGCGGCTGGAATAAGCTGGTGAGCATCAATGGAGAGCAACTGATTATAAGTTTTCAAATGCCTTTTGTCCAGATGTCTGACCCAATCAGCATCAGGGACCAGTAAAACATAGATTGGATTCAGATTCTGATACAACCGCCAAACTCCTAAACAAGTCAAACAGAGCTCTACATAGCTATTGAATTCTGGAGTTTCCAAACATCCTACAGATTCAATAATGTGAATAATGTTCTCCTTCCATAAAATCCAGTAATAGGCAAGCGAATCAATGGATACCTGATTTCTAGATATACAGTCTTTTGAATGCTTCACAACATCTTCAGTCAATTCTTTCTCCCAAAAATACTTGTCAGTTCTTGAAGAGAGATGTGCATCCAAAACTTTTCGAGCTGACAACACTTCACCTATAATACTCTTATGTCTTTGAGAAGCATCCATGTGATGATTCAAAACAGCCAACTCATCCTGCCCATTCAGTAAAATCTCCGACTCGGCGCAAACCAGCTTATAAACATTATCTTCCCCATTCTTGGCAAATGACTTGGCCTTCATCAAAAGCTCCTCCTGTCTTGGAAACTTCTTCATGGGCCAGCCTTTGCTACCAGATGACCAAAGAGACTTGGAAAATACATACAACAGAATATGCAGTGAGGCCTCTTTGAACTTGCCTGCCTTTCCAAGGAAATCAGATTCAAGAAGAATGTCACCCTTAAGCTGGGCAATGTTTGCTGCTTCCAGATAATTTCCAAATTCTTCCTCCAATGACAAAAGCTCATCAAGGCTCCCTAAACTTTTCAGAAAGTCCCGCATCATTATTACAGAATTGAAAGCTTTCACAAATTTCATCATGGATCTGTTATCGTTCAACTTGTGATAATGAAGTGCGCAGCTCTCTAAGAATTCCTGCTCCATTTTATCTATTCCTTCTCCTCTACTAGCCTTAGCACAGTCCTCAACAGCATGCTGTTTCCAATAATTAATATAATCCAAACCCATTTCAAAAAGTTTCCCATTCGCACAAACAGTGAGACACTCTGAGAAAAAATTTCCCTTGGCATAGACTTCTGCAGCACGATCATAACATCCCGCTAATGAAAAGCACTCTGCAGCTCTCTGAAGTTCAGATTCACCACATTTTTCGAAATATATCCTAGCTGCACCATTAAGATTAACATGAGAAACTACATTTTAATAAATAGCATTCATAAGAGAAGTTACCCAAATCATGCAACCAACATAAAGTAAGTCCAACAGATCACAAAGGCAAGAAAATCATATGAATATTAAAAGTACACTGGTGTTTGGTTAGACATGCCTGCTCTTTCATATTCCCCCAAATCAGAAAAACATCTGGCAGCAGAATCCGCCTTGCCTATAGCGTCAAATATTTCAGCAGCTTCTCTAAGAATAGATTTAGCCTCTTCGGGATTTGATGTTCGCATACGGTCAGCTATAGCTTTAAGGCCGGATGCTTTCGACCTCCTTTCCCAGTACATATCACCAGCTCTTTCAAAGCACATTGTGGCCATTTCATAATTATGTTCATGATATAGCTACAAGGGCAAACAGAAAAGAAAAATATTATTTGAAGTAATGGTGTCAACAACAGATATAGCTATCTTTTATATGAAGGATGAAGCAAACCTTAATGCCTCTTGATTTCCACTCCTCTGGACTGCTTGCCACTTGCATAGCCTGGGCAAGTGAATCATCTAGCTGCCTTTGTTGCACAAGACATTTTTTCTTCCAATAGTCAAACATAGGTTTCGAGAGGTCTTCCACATTTTCACAAATCCACAACCTCTGTCTTGTTCGAGTAACAGCAACATATAATTGCTTAAGTTCAGAGCACAGTATGTTATGTTTTGATTCACTGAAACTTGGAAAGCCATTAGGTAATGTGGAGTCGAGTAAATCTTGTTCCTTCATGTAATCATAGATAACCCTCCACTGATTTTTCAAAGGTGATGAACCGAAAAAGTTGTATAGGAGGACATCCTATAAAGATGAAAGAAGAATTAATTTTAGGACTGAATATTTCAACATCTAACAAAAGTTGCAGCATAACATTCATTTTTCTGATTTGAATCAATCATAGTAACTTTCTAAAAAATTAAAGTGAACAAGTGAATATAGAATGTAATTACCTGAAACTCAAGGCCCTTACACTCCACTATGGTTAGTACAAGAGCATGCTTCCCTACAAATTTGGATATTTCTTGTCGGGCATTATCATCTCGCACCAAAATCACCTGCTCTGCACCAAAACCAACTATATTTCCACCGTTTCCAAAAATTTTCATGATTGCATTTTCGTTTTCTCCAGATTCAAGCAAAACTGGAGCTTCCCCATAAATCAGACTGGTTTCAGGTTTCAGAACATCTACAGAAAATGGGAAAAACCGATACAGTAGTTCAACAATGCTTTGTGATAACTTCAATATACCGGCATGAGTACGGAAGTTCTGAGTCAACTGAAGTAATTCAGAGATGAGGCCTTTTTCTTTTCTTTCATCGTTACTGTTGCTTCTTGACTCTAGTACAAACTTCTTGTAGAACAGATGTCGTATATCCTGAAACCGAAAGTCAATACCCCTTGCTATCGTTTGTGCTGTATCACCAGAAAAAACAAATCCCTCTTCTACATTGTTGCACAGATGTTTAAACAAAGCAATTTGACTCATTGTGAGATCTTGAACCTCATCAATATAAACAAATTCCATCTGATCACCCTCATATTTTTCTTGCTTGAGTCGACAGTGAAGATCTATTACAAAATCAGCCAGATCAAACTCACCATTTTCCATCTTCAACTTTTCATAAGCCTGAAAAATATCGTATATTGCTTCTCTCTTTTGCTTGCTCAAGTTAGAACCCCGGCCCTCACACAGATGAACGTAATCCTGCCGGCTGAGTTTACCATCACATGCATCTATAGCTCCTAAGCCACCTTTTATATAAGAAATAATCTCTATAAAGACTCTTGAAACGTCAAGCTTCTTCGTTATCTGAGCATTAAAACGGGGCCAATAAAAAGAGCTAAACTTCTCATAATGGACTTCTTTCGTCCTTATAAAGCTCTGAAATGCAACTGATGACGAAGTCCTAAACTGGCCAACAGTAGCTGTCACTACAAGGAATCTTTCAAAGTATGAGTTACTCAAAGTTCCATCGAGCATCATCAAAAACTTATGGAATGTAATGACAAGAGGATAAGAACTTGGAGGAATATTGTGAAATGAACTTGGGATATCCTTGAATTGGGTTTCCTCCTCATCAAAATCAACCATATCAATCAAACCTCCCTCACTTGAGTCAGTTGAGTTACCTCCACCACATACAAAACTGTGGACATCAAAATCAGCAAATTAAACTTTTTTGTAGAGAAAATATGTAGAGAAAATCTATATTAAAAGTTCTGAGTAAGAAAGAGACTTCATCATGAGTAACAGAGATCAACATTTTTTCATGTACAACAAGTACAATAATTATTTGAGATATATTTGAGAAAAGAATAATTATTTGACAAGAAAAAAATAATAATTAAAACTATTTATAGTCTCTTCACTTTCTTGTGACACCATAACTTCTATTGCATGATATCTCGAGGACGATGTAGTATACTGATTCATATCATAACCCTCAAATTCACAATATAGCTAAAAGAGGCAGAAAATGTCTTTTGCAAGAATAGTCCCCTCACCTTTTCAAGTGTGAAACATGTCGCTTGATGGCAAAACATAGCTTTGGACTCACTGTCACAAAAAGCTGGCGCAGAACTTTCCCTTCAGTAGCTGCAGAACTCTGCTCAACCTGGCTAGTATTTTGACTATTATAGCATCCTTGAACTGCAAATTGGTGCCACTGTTCTTTTTGAAACAATTTCATTGTTAATACTGTGGTTTTCCCAGTTCCTGACCGTCCCACTATAAAAGAACTTCTATGGTAAAGGATAATCTCCATCTCTTCATCTGTAACTTCAAATGGAAGATCCAACTCTCTACCCTCACGGTCTGACAACAAGTGGTTCACTACCCCAGACGACAAGGAATAAAATTTCATCAGTAACAAACTCTCGCTAACCTGTGAGTTCTCAACATAGCTTCTACAATCAGAAGTGTCACCAACTAAATCACTCTGAGCTTCACTGATGTTAAGATCCTTAAACCGGGAAAATTGCAACGAGGGTGGCCAGGTTTTTGGAACTTCTAGATCACTGGTTACAAGTGACAAACAATAAAAACCAATAACTAGTTAGAACTACAGAAAGGAGGACTCATAAATATTAAATTAAAGGCATGCCAACAAAAATAGCTGGTTAAACAACATACCCATCAAGACACTTCTCCTTGCAAAGATTAATAAAGTCATCAGTATATCTGTTGAAAATACTATCCAGGCGGTTTATCAACTTTGGAATATCCTCCAGAGGCAATATGTCCCAGATCTTTAATACTTGAACATAGTTCAAGTTCTTTGCAATATCATTAGTGCAAACAATGTATAAGCGTTCAACCTTAAATTTCTTCAAGATCATAGATGAGCTACCCCAACTTGTCTCAAAATTTTGCTTCTTAGGTCTCCAACCACTGGAAAGATTCAGTAGAAGATGTAGCACTGACTTCTGCAAGCGGACTGATGTCAGTTTCTTGAATGACTTCAGAAAGTTATCACTGAAAAGTACCTGAAGACAAACGTACAAACCATATAATCTCATTAAGCAAAAACATTGAAAAGTTCCATTATTGGAAGTTATTTGAAATAAAGGGAAGACAGAGAAAGACAACATATACGTTTGTGTGTGTGTGTATAGAAACAAATTCCACGAGCTTTACCTTCCATCTAGCACTTCTAAAAAGTATGCTGTCGGCATTGAGCAAATCATCAAATTGGTCCAACTCTTTTTTTACCTCTAATATGGCCTTGGCTAAATCCTTGTCTTCATCGGCATGAAAGAAGCAATGACGATTTTTGGCATCAAGGACCAAAGCACTCCAAACAGATTCACTATCAGAGAGAGTCCTTTCATTCCCCAAAATCCACAAACAGTGCCTGAAGTCATCAGAGATTCAGCAGACATTTCCACCAAATAAACAAGAAGGCAAAAGCATAAAAATTGAAGTAAAACAATACCTAGCCCTTGTAAGTGAGACATTAACTCTTTGAGGTTTTGAAATGAACTGAAGTGATTGATGGTTGTTGGATCGTACAGTGGAAATTATAATTATGTCCTCTTCCCCACCTTGGAATCCATCAACTGTTTTTACCTTCACTACAAAGCCATCAAGCTTATCATATTTCTCACCCACTCTGTCCTTAATTGCCACCACTTGAGCAGCATAGGGAGATACTATACCAATACTAAGTCTCTGTTTTGATTCAACCCATCCTGTATACAAAGAGAGAGCCAAAAGAGAATATTAAACTAACATAATACATGCATAAGACTTTGGCGATGTTTGACATCTTAATGGTTTGAAAATATAACCCTAATAAATGCATACTTCTACTAATGCAATGGAGACTTGCATGAGAAGTGCTGAAGCAAATTGCACACAGATTTAAACAAAAAAAAAATCAGCCATACAAAGCCAGTTATGTGGTACTACCACTTGTTCAGAAAGAAGAAACAATACATTTCTTGCGGGTCAAGTCATTATTCTCTAGTGAACAAAGTAATGTAAATTTTTTAACTGAAGCATAAAAAGCATCAATTTGGAAATCCCAACTAATATATATACCGAGATGACAAACATGAAGAAGAATCTCCTGTTAGACAGACCTTTGTACAGATTACGCAGTATTTTTGAAACAACAGCAACCTCCACCATATTCTTCCGACTACGTCCATCCTCATCTTTCTCCTCTCTTCCACCAATCACATTTATAAAAGAATACGGACCAAACATTGCTCCTGGAAGATAGTGTTTCTCGTGGCTTCTTCGTTTTACATTTGGAGCATCCAGGATCAAGTTATAATAGAAACTTGAATTTGGGAATAAACTTATTGATGGATGCATTCTGTATTGCACATTTAATAGATGTTTTGAATGACCCATTAAACTTAACCTCTCAAACAGGCTTCTTGCAAAACCAGCTTCATCAGAAACCTACAGAAAATAAAAAAGCAGATTTTGTAACAAGTTAGAAGTACAATATGAATCTATGGGAAGAGAAGGAAAGAATATAGCGTCAACGTACATTGCTTGTTACAGTAGCTGGTAACTGACATTCATCACCAACAAGAACAGCATGCTTCACACCTGGAAGTTGCAGGGGTATTGTTGACTCACACTCTTTTAGCTGTGCAGCCTCGTCAATAACAACAATGCTTAGTGGCTGCATTGCCACTCTGTGCAGCTTATATGAACTAGATGCAGTGCAAAATATTAGAGTTGCTCTTTGAAAACAGAACTCCCGTATAGAATCCTCGCTCCTAATATTTGGAAGTTTAAGCTCACTAAGAGAATCCCGTAAAGTGCGTAAAGCTATAAGGCAATCCTTTCTCATCATCCAAAGATCAAAGAAGTTGTCTACTAACAACTTAGACACATCTTCAACATCTGAATGGGAAAAGAGTTCTTCCAAGGCTTCAGAAACAACATTGTCTTGAGACAACAACATTGTCTTAAAGGAATCAACTTTCTGGATAAGCAAATCCAAGTCTTGGAAATTATCTTCCGAAATATAACTTTTCCCTATATGAGTACAGAACACAGAAATGCAATATCTTAGCCGCACTGCAGTAGAGACAAATCTATCTCTCAAAAATTCGACAAAGGTTTTGTGCTTCAACTTTTTAACTTGAGCAACTCTTCTGCATTCATTATCTTTCATTTCACTAACAGTTGTTTGTTCTGTCTCTTTGGTGAATTCATTTTCCAAGAAAATATGGTAGTCAGAAACACAATCCTCAAGTAAACCTATCATGGAAGCAAAGCAATGCCTCCAACCAGTCGTTGGCCCTAAACAATCTACAAGCCTTTTGATACGGCAATCCATATAAATTTCTTCAATGTCTGAACCAATTTTGAGTCGCTCCTTATTCCCAAATAGAAGAATGTCTCCTAGAGAACAAAACAAATCTTTTGACTCCGCTTCATGCACCATCTTCACAAGACGAGAAGCAACTTCAGTTATCGCAACATTTGTTGGAGCACAGATAAGAGTCCTATATTTCATCTGTAGCAGGGTTGAAAGCAGAATAACCGTGGTTTTTGTTTTTCCAGTACCAGGAGGTCCCCAAATAAGTTCAACAGCAGACTTCTCACCAGAACGCAGCATTTCAAGGCAGGCCAAGACTGCCCCAGTTTGGGACTCATTTAATCCAGATAATAGACTCTCAGCTATACTCTGATTCCAGATGTTATTATTCTTTTCAGAGCAGAAATCTGTCTTGACCTATTACCAAGCATAGCATATTCAGTCAGTTCCAACAATAAATATCAGCTTTTAATCCAACTACAAGTTCTCTCGATTCAAAATCAACTGGTATAATTAGATGGGAGGGATACAAGGCTAAAGAAAGTCAAAACATGTGATTGCATCAGTCAATCAATCCAGTATATATAGTTTGATTAATATAAATCAATTACTGTTCAAATCAAAGAAAGTCAAATCATGTATTGCATCAGTCCCTAAATCCTAGGAGGAAGACATCGTGTCAGAATTATTAGGGAATTATCTTGATAATTATGAAAACCTACTGATTCATCCCATATTAGTTCATGTTGTTGTAGCTCTATAACAAAACCTACAAAGTTGATTAGTTCAACAAGATAACAAAACAAAACCTCATTACCATAGAATCAGTGCACAGAACTTCGTTGATAATCTTCAGATTTCTGGACATGTGCAATGCTTTCCAAACTCTTCCTTCAGGGATCAAATTAACCAAGAAAACTATAAAAAGTGATGTCCTGCTATTTTCGACTTCAAACTCTTTTGATGCCTTGACTTTAAAATAAAGAGAGGTACTGTCATCTTCATTCTCACTTTCTGAGACACTAGTGGCCGATGCAAAAGCCCATGACCTTCCCACCCTTTGTAAATCAGAAACAGTTTCAGGTTTAGCATCTGCTAAAACAAAAAGATCACCAGGCAAAGTTTTATATGGCTCCTTGCCTCTATCACTGAACCTGTTTCGCCAGTAATCAACCTTGACATCATATAGCTTTGTTCCATATGGCTTCAATTCTTCAAAACCCACTACTTCAGCAAACGGTGCTCTATTAAGAGTTTCCATACTTGAATGCACTTCTGCTCGGGTTTCTTCCAGTAAAGGATATATATAAGACCCAAAGTAATGCTGAGCCGATTGAAATGAATTAGGAATCTCCTTCACCTAAAAATGTGAAGGCACAGAATAAGTACTCTATCGGATACAGCACATAATGATATCAAAGAAGTTAAACTAGTATACTTTAACAGGAACACTACAATGTGACAGAAAATTAAGTCAAAAACAGACAATTCTTATAGTAATCCAAACTCCTTTGTTCAAGGCTATCCATTATTCCTGGTTTAGCCTGAATTCCTCAAGTAAATTTAGAAGATATGCAAAACCAATAGCTCTCGATTTGCGATTTGGGCCATTTTATACATGGGTAACGCTTTTCCTTTAATTTTAACAGCATGATCACATTAAAACGTGAAGAAAAAAAATGGGCTACATTAGAAAGCAAACTCCTTTCATAGGCATCATGGGTCTTCCCCATTACCAAGAAGAAAGCTGCAATACCAATCTCAACAACGTTTGAAGATACAGAGAATCCAGAATGATGACAAGAGAACATAATAATCACATAAAGCAACAACCTTTCTTAACAAAAAAACAAGAACACGAGATTTATACTATTAAAAAGTGGAAGCAAATACCTTGTCTTTGTAAAGATCCTCATTGAAAATGTCCTCCAGGGACCAAGAAAACACAGTATCAGTGAAAGGTTCAGGCTTGACCTTCTTCTTGCCTGAAACCTCCATCATCTCCACCAAGACTCAAGCTTTTCTTCTCTGCTTTCTTCAACACAAAGCCTATGTTTCTGAACCGTTTCACAGAAAACCCACTTCTTAGATTTTGATAAAGATGAGAGCTTTGAAGTTTGAACAAAGAAAAGAGACAAGTCTAAGAATCTATAACAGGATGCTCACTTCATGCATTGTTATAGCACAAGTGATTCCAAAACTAAAATGCTTCTGGATTAGAGCTTTGATCAAAGCACAAGTGATTCCAAAACCTCATGAATGAAAGAAAGAAAGAAAGATTTCTCAAAAAAAAAAGAAGAAGAAGAAGAAAGAAAGAGTGAAAAGCGATGAGTAAAGCCTCTCTCTTCTTCTTTTTTTTCGAAAAGCGATGAGTAAAGCCTCTGCTTTCTACTTAGAGGAGAAGTTCTTCTCATCAATTGGCTGGTACTTAATAACTCTCTCTTAGTCTCTTTCAATTGACCGTTTGACCTCAGAAATGGTTTTCTTTCTTGAGATTAAAAAACACAGTTCACTCGGACAAGTTTTCTTTTAAATTTTTCTGCAAGAAAAGCATTGGGAAACGGGACAGGTTTTCACGAAAGTAACAAACTGGTCATATGAGGAAAGCAAAGTTACTTTTTAACTACAAGACCTCCCCAGAACGAAGCTTAGCCATGAAGGCATGAATGATACAAACAACTCTTCACAAACCTATTGAATGTGCTCGACAATAAAAAATGATGTTCTTACAGAGAGGAAAAAGAGAGTAAAAGTTGATACCTGAATCAACAATGGTGGACTTCACAGTTGCTTTTGGTTTACATATGTGTTGAATATACCAGGCTTGTTACTTTGTGTTGATACTGAGCGAGATTATAACGTGGAGAAATGTGAAAGAAGGGGTCTGATGAGTTTCCCAATAAATACATGGAAATATCAAAGGTTGGGCAATTGGTGAGGCTACTAGGAAATTGAAGGGAAATTTTACGAATGAATTTAATTTATTTCGAAGTTACACACAGCATTTGTATTCATAGTTGATGCCCGGCCTGCTTGAGTTACATTGTTTGACCAAATCAGACTAGTTGTCGGGTCGATACTTCATAGCCTAATGACGTAGATGAATAATCGATAATGAAAATGTATCGAAATAGCAAAGTTTAGCTCAAAACATTTACAGATGTGCTATTACATCCGGTTTTGTTTTGGTACATTGATATACGACTATCAAAGACGTTATTCTCAAACTGTTTTTAGCCTAATATTCTCACAGACGTAACGAATAAGGTAAAACTCGGTTACCTTATTTTACGACTAAACTCCATAGTAATATATATATTACTATGGAGTTTAGTCGTAAAATAAGGTAACCGAGTGTTTTACCTTATTCGTTATGCCTGTGAGAACATTAGGCCAAAAATATATTGACCCGCTGAATGAACAATTGAAAAGCATTTGAAACAGTTTGAGAATAACGAAAAATACAAAACAGTAAAAGTAGGTGCATTGATCACAAGATGAGGAGAATCTGAGGTGAGAAAAAGAGTCTGGTTCTATGATTGCTTTTGAAACATTGGTAGATTCGTATGTGTTAAACTTTTTTCGGTCCCTCCTATGACACTTTTTTTTTAGCTAAGTTTTATGGATATATGAGGTCAGTTGTGTATAACAGCCTCATAGATGAAGAGGTTTGTTCAAACATAGCAAACACGCTATTCATGAAAATACACAAAGTAAACGGTTGGAAACATCAACTTGTGGTGGGCGGTGGTTTAGAAACGATTGTAGACTCTGGAAGAACCTTGGAGGGGCAAGTTCTAGGACAGTGGTCACATAACTCGCCACATAAATAACAATACATGGGAACAGGTTGCTTGCTGCCTCCTTCACTTATCTTACCCTTCGCAACCATACATGGCGGAGAGAGTTTGTATTCGTTAAGAGATCAGGAGGATCGATTGGTTTTAGAATTGGATTCCTTCGGTCCGATCCCTTTAAGGTTAGGTTTCGGCCGAGGTTCACATATTTATACTCCTCTTTGTTTTTGTTAAAACTAATTTCCGATTTTACCCCTTCTACAGATATTTTTTTTTCAAAAAGAAAAAAAAAATTAATTTCACCCCCAGTCCCCCACGAACAAGTTATATCAAGACCACCGATTCTATGTTCTATGTTTTTTTTTTTTTTTGATTTGATTCTATGTTCTATGTTTACGGAGCTCTCAAATAATTTGAGTCACTCGCCCTTCCTATAGCACCTAAAATCGAATGTTTTTATTTGTTGACCAAACTTTTCATATTATCAAATCATGGTTTGATATTAGGGATTCGGCAACATTTTTGATTCTGGAGTTGTTTCAGTAAATTTAACACAACTGAAGGAAACTCATGCAACTAATCAGAAATTCTTTTTGATCTGATATGTGTGCGTGTTGTTCGAAGTCACAAAGAAACGCCATATTCTAAGTCATTTAAATATGGAGTGAAGTTTTGTACTGGAGTTGTACAGGCTATTTGTACTGGAAAATAGTCTGTTTGATATGGAGTGAATCTTCGCTGAGAGGAATCACCAACATGGCAAACAACATCAACATTGAACATATAAAAACAGTTTAGTACTGGAAGATACATCTGTTTGACATACATCAACTCACTAAATTACCCAGAGATTACAAAATATTCAAGTAGCATCTACATCACCGCATTTGATGGCTATTTGCGGCCTTTTTTCCCCTTAGGCTTCTTGGTGTCCCCCTTTTTCTTGCCGTGGGTTGCAGAAGCAGCATCAGGTTCTGGACACTTTGGCTTCGACTCATTGGAAATGCAAATCTCCTCATCTTCACCCTCGGTGTCTCCATCATCCGACAGAAAAGTATAACAATTATTACCTTTCCCTTCAACAGGCCTCATTTGGCTTTTTGAAGCTGGAACAACAGGGGATTTAGGGAACAATTTCCTGAAAATGTCCTCCTTGCACGGGTCTAATGACATGTCAACATAAATGGCATCTGCGCATAAGAACCTTGAAAAATTGGACCCAAAACTAGCAATTACTAGAGGATTACCAATCCCCTTGAGGGCAGTAGCTATAGCTAGCACACAGGCAGTAGGAGATTTGTCTTTCCTCCCCTTCTTAAGGACATCAACAAATTCCTTGGGCAGTACTGCAGTGACATAGTTCTTCCCCAGAACATCAAGGAGCATATCTAAAGACTTCCCAAAGTTCACAGTGAGCAAACATAGTAGAATGACCAGTCTCAACATCAGTAGTGAATAAGAACTCTTCCCATCTGCATCAGTTTTTTTAATCCAATCAGTAAGGTTTGCCCTCTTATAAACACAATCTCAAACCACATCAGTCGCAAATCAGCAACCTGTTCCAGAGATGGTGAACTTGTGGTGGTATCTCCATCCTTGTATGTCAGCCATTCTATAAAACTTGAACTGGTGCACATAACAAAACCACGAAAGCAAGATGCCAAAGTCAAAAGGCGCTCTACAAGATACAAGAAGCAACCAGGAGATATGTAATCATGAAGAGCCCTCCAGTTTGCACTATAAGTTTTGACTAATGCTTCATAGAATCGCCACAAAACTGACACCTGTTTTGGTTCTCCACTACGACTCCAAGGTCCCATTTCCTCATACAAAGTCTCAATGAGTGACATCCATGGCAGGTTGTCGACCAGCTTTTTCATAAGCATGCTGTGAAGTTCACTGCTTGGCTTACCAGACCCAAGAATGATCATGATGCCTTTCCAATTTGCCCATAAGACATCTTGCTCTTCCCGCTGATACATTTAACTATTGCTTGTTTCAGCATAGATTGGGAAGCATAAGTTCTTCTGAGAGAAATCATATTCTCTCTCGCTGTATTCCTCCAATCTAAAGGAAATATGCAAGTAATATATTTTTCAGTCGAAAAGTTTACAAACCTCTGTAGCGTCATGGTATCTTGATTCCTTTGTTTCAGACACTTGGAATCCAAAAGATACATTCCAACATCATTGATTAGAGTTAGAACCCTGCTTTGAAAGAAAATTGAATCAGGACTGTTGATTGGGAACTTGAAAAGTGCTTCAAACTTCTCCAATACCTTGATGCCAACAGTGACCAGTTCTGAACCCCAATAAGTTTGAGCAGCTCGAATGAGTTGGTGAACATCAATGGAGACTAACTTCCCATAATTTTGGAAATGTATTTTGTCCAGACCTCTAGCCCAATCAGCATCAGAGATAAGTAAAACATAGACTGGACTCATATTATGATTTAACCTCCATACTCCTAAAAAAGTAAAACCAAATTCTACATAACCCTTGTAGTCCTGTGTTTCCAAACAACCTACAGATTCAATTATTTGAAGAATCTTCTCCTTCCAAGAATTCCAGAAGTAGATAAGTGAGTCTATTGAAACTTGATTCTTAGATATTTTCTCTTCTGAATGCTGTTCAAGATCACCAAATCAAGTCTTTTTCCCATACATACTTATCAGTTCTTCGAGAAAGATGGGCATCCAAAATTCTTCGAGCAGATATCACTTCCCCTCTGATACTTGTATGTCTCACAGAAGCTTCCAGTTGATTTCTCAAAACAGCCAAGCTATCCATCCCACTTAATAGGATATCAACCTCAGTGCAAACTTACTCATAAAAGATGTCTGTCTCATTCTTGGCAAGTGACTTGGCTTCTGCCAAAAGCGCCTCCTGTTGTGGAAACGTCTTTGGAGGCCAGCCCTTGCTGCCAGATGACCAAAGAGACTTGGCAAGTACGTAGAACAGTATGTGCAACGAGGCCTCTTTGAACTTACCTGCCTTTCCAAGGAAATCAGATTCAAGTAGAATATCACCTTTTAGCTGTGCAATGTTCGCAGCTTCCAGATAATTTCCAAATTCTTCCTCCAACAACAAAAGCTCATCAAGGCTGTCCAACCTCTTCAAAAAGTTTCGCATCAAAATAATAGAATGGAAAGCTTTAACAAACTTCATCATGGATCGGTTATCATGCAAATTGTAATAGTGAACAGCACAGCTCTCTAAAAATTCATGCTCCATTCTATTTACCTTGTTCTTGAAGAGACGTTCGTTGAGAACGCCATCAAGGGACCAAGAGAACACTGTATCGGCCAAAAGGTTGGGTCTTTGACCCTTCTTCTTGTGTGAAGCTTCCATCTTCACCTTTTCCAACTCAAAGGCGCTTGCTTTCCTTGTCTGCATTCAAAACAAAGCATGTGATTTTGATTTTGGAACCCACAAAGTTGTGTAGAGAAAGAAAAAGAACTGATTTTGAAGAACAGAAATGAAAGAAGTACATTACATTTTCAACTCTCTGGGAATGAAGCTAGCAGTTGTGTAGAGAAAGAAAAAGAACTGATTTTGAAGAACAGAAATGAAAGAAGTACATTACATTTTCAACTCTCTGGGAATGAAGCTAGCATGGAGTGTGAAAAGAGAGAGGTGAAGCTTCTGTGTGGAGTAATCGAAAGGGTTTAGAAAGTGAGAGCAAATTGTGAAGGCTTGGATGAGAAGTAGTTCATCTCTTGACCATTTGACCCTTGTCTTCTCTTTTTTATGATTTATTTGGCATTGGTTATGTGAAGAGGGTCATTGGGAGTCGGGACAAGTTTCACCGGAAAAGTCCTAAGCTGGTCGTATTAGGTAAAAGCAACTTTGGTCTTTATATAAGTACCAAGTCATCTATTTTGTGTCAAAGTTAGATTATCAATTTGGAGATTTTGGTAGGCAAATTCGAAGCAACTGTGTTACATACTCTAAAATTTTCATAGAACACAGAAATTATAAAGATCAAATTCGAAACAAACTTTGTGTTACACACACTACAATTTCTCATAACACATTTTTGTGTAAGAGCATAGTTCATGGGTCAATAAAAAAACTCATACCAGGAGAAGATGCGCATGGAGTCTCAAAGGAGAGGGCAAGGTTTCTTACATCTCCATGGCAACTTGAGTCGGGTGCAGCCATACTTTCTAGGGTTCGATTCAATGATAGGGTACGAGTTTTAATTCGAAGAACAATGATAGAGTTTCTCATGCGCTCCTTTTATTTCCAAGATCGCAGATGGCCAGGTCAAGTCTCTCGGTTTGAGCCGTGGATCCATATGGTGTATAAGCTTGATGTTTTTCCAGAATTTACTCCTAAATTTGCAAATTTCAGATCTTGTCAAGGTTAGATTATCAATTTGGACCTTTGGGTAGGCACGTTTGCAGCAACTTGAGTTGAACACCACACAGTTTTCATAGAGCTCAAAATTATTGACATTACTGGTACTGCAGATACAGAACAATGCAAGTCGACCACTACTTGTTTATGCAGTAATTTCTCACAACACATTTTATATAATACTATGATTCATGGCTCAATATCATATGGAAAGAACAGAACAAGGGAGCTGAAACAAAAGACGAAAGAGAAGGCACCCTAGTTAAGTAACCAAAATCTAAGGTGCCACCTTTCTATCTAGAAGATTTAGCTCCAAGCAAGTTCGTATGATGGAAATACATAACTTTTGGCACGCTCAGACGCAAGTGATCGTTTCATACAACTAGTTGTGCATTGAATCTAACAGTTTGAGAGCCAAAGCTTGCTGATGCTCTATATAACTTGAGTCGGCAACGAACCCAGCTTTATCCTTCTTCTCTTCTCTCTCACCATCATCATCACTATCAAAGTACATCTTTGACCTTTTGTGCGATCGATTATCAGATGGCTCTTCTTCTGACTCAGATACATCATCATCCTCTTCTTCTGCATTTGCTCTCTTCAACTTCATCTTCTCCTTCATTCTTTTTTCGCGACGACGCTGGCGGTCTTTTTCCTTGTCTTGCTTGTCTGTCTTCTTCACCTCTTCCCTAAGCCTCTTATGAAATTGTTCTTTCTTGTCTGCAGAAAATATAATGTAAATATCAGGACACTAAACCAAGCAGCTGCAAACACGTTCCAGTTCATGCACAACATGTGGGATAAAGTCATGATATTCAGGTGATTAAAACTTGTTCTATATTTATTCTGCCTGAGCCAATGATAGAGGGAAGAACACACTTTCCTAAATCCCAACCTCAGACACTCAATTGTAGTGGAATCAACCTATTATTTCAGCACACATTCAGGCTTCATTATTTCAAAATTCAGGAATCAATACATACCTTGAAGTCCATCAAGAATGCTAGGATCACTGGGAGCAGCCAACCTTGCAAGTGGGTCCACCAAATTTCCGTTCTCATCAAAGACCCCCCTAGTTCCCGTAGGTTTATCCAAGTTGATCTTCAACTTCTTTTTCTTCGAAACCCGAGTTGCCGGCCTACAGGAAAAAATGAGCGCAGAATAAAAGAGTGATCGAAGCATTCATTGATAATGCATCCATAACTACATTTGGATGAAACTATTTTGCTGGTAAGAATCAGTAATTGCATCTACTACTAAACTTGTCCAACCTATATTGATGACTAGAATAATAAATAAATAAATAAATAAGTTAAGCACATTTTACAAGCAACTTACATAATATCTGCAACCTGTCTTCTTTCCTCCTCTCTCTCAGTTGGTATATCATTTATTCGAAGAAGACCTTCCTCCACCTCCTCTTCCTCCCCATCACCAATATCAAGCTCCTCTTTATGAGTCTCTAATGCATCCTCTATCTCAGAACTTTCCGGTTCAACAATGGGAGACAGTTCCAAAGGTTTCTTGGCTTTCATTTTATGGTTTGAAAAACGGATCTTGGGGGTCATTGGTAAACCCATTGATGCAGAAAACTCATCAACTGGCAGTTGCATCACGTCAAAAACTTCTTTGTCCTTGTGATTTTGAATAGACTTTAAATACGTGATAAAGGCCCTTTTGGCCAGACCTGGAAGTGTGTCAGGGTACTTGACTAGCAAAGATGACAGCAACCCACTGACAGGTTGCAACCTCTTGTTGTTAGCCTGGGGAAGCAGCATAACAGCAATTTTAGCATGGTGAAATGAACAATAAACAAAGTTCTTGCAACCACATATATCCACTTCCTCTTCCAGAACAAGAAGAAAAAGAAAGTCTACCTTGATGCAATCTATGGGTATTTTTGCGGCATCTAGTTTCTCAAGCATTTTTGTTTCTGAGGGCATCACAAATAAAAGTGATCGCCCTTCGGATTGATAGCGCGCAGTTCGGCCAACTCTGTGTATATAGGATGCAACATCTTCTGGACAATCCACCTGCAAATTGGGAGATGAAAATATAAACAACTGATAACGAAACCAAAAAAAAATAAGGAACCAAGTTTTTTCCGTCATATTCTACACCATAATAACAAAATTCTTGGAGCAAACAACTCACCTGAACAACCCAATCAACTGCCTGGTTGAAATCAAGGCCTCTCGAAGCAACATCAGTCGAGAAGAGAACTGTAGCTTTTTCATGAAACTGCGAGTATGTTCCCATTCTCCCCTCTTGCTTCATTTTACCATGAAGACACTTCAAGGGTATTCCAGGACGGAGCTTCTTAAATGCTTCATAGACAAACTTTACCTATTAAGTAGCAATTTAACCTAATCAGCAATGATATACTTTATATCATATAAAAAGAAAACTTATTTATATCAACAACCAGAGCAACGATAAATGATATAAATGAAGGTGAAATCTACAGTCCACTGGAACAAGAATGATCTTCAACATAAAGGAAAAGGGTAAGCTAGCCTCTAAACCAACTCTTGCATATGCTATGATGACATTTTCTGGCATGAAATTATTGTGCATCAGTGGAATTAGAAACAAAATGGCACCTGTTTACGTGTCGATAAGAACACTAGAATCCTAGAATTCAGATGTGCCTTTATGAAGCTCCACAGCACATCTAATTTTTTATCGAGAGGAACAATCATTGCAGTTTGCTTCAAACGATTTGGGGTGGCCCTTGTAGCTTTCTCATGCACACTAAGGTATTCTGGGTCCTTCAAACTAAGTCTTGCAAGATCTTGAACCGACTTTGTTTGAGTTGCAGAGAAGAGAAAGGTTTGTCTTTTCTTAGGTAGCTGTGAAATGATGGCGTTCAATGCCTTCTTAAATCCCACGTCAAGAATACGATCTGCCTCATCAAGAACCAAAACCTGTTCCCTGGCCAGGAAAGTCCACCCAAGTCAGCAGATGATATATATATATATACACACACACACACACACACACAGGACTGACTATGGAAATATAAGTATGATGAACTATGGACCACAAAAAGTAATAGAATAGGATGTCATCAGAAGACTAATAGAATCAGAACTAAATCTGATAACTGATGCAAAAGAAGCAGCAACTGCTGCTGCCGCATAAATACTATCCCCACCCTCTCAAAATCAAACAAGTAATAAAAAGTAGACCTGAAGCTGAGAACATTCAAAATTTGGTGTCTCATCCATGTGTTGTAGAAGTCGTCCAGGAGTGCAAACCAGTATGTTCAATTCATTTACGCGCTCCTTCTCTGCTTCAACATCTTTTCGACCACCAATTAGAAGGCCAGCACTAAAATTATGGTGCTTTCCAACTGCTCTTAACACATCAAACGTTTGACTAGCTAGTTCCCTTGTCGGAGATATAATAATGCTGCCTACCCCATCCTCAGGATTCCATCTCTCTTTATACAATTTTTCCAAGAGCTGAAATCAACAATGTACAAGAGGTGAATAAAAATGTCTTTTCTAAATCTATCCAAATCAACACCAAATGAAAGTAGTGATTATAGGAACTGTAAAGCATATAGTTCAAAGAAAATGCACAGACTGATATGCAATATATCAAATATCAACACTATAGAAATCTTAAGCCAGAACTTGCCACAAAGCAAATGTTCCAAAACTCAATTAACTGAACCAAATACTAGCCATTGACACTATTCTTCACCTCTCACAAAACAAAGCATCACACAACTCATAGCAACTATCCAAAATCTAAGCAAATAATCTGACTCTGAGCAACAATCACACAACTCAATCAACTAGAACAAACACAAGCTCTACCTAAGACCCTCCAAACTTAACAGTAAATCATCCACTTCCTCACATTTCTCATCAACCAATGCCACCCAAATCCCCCATCTCTCACAAAAACCAATCATAAATATAAAAACCCAATCTTTCACAGCTCAAATTCTAAACCAAAAACAAACTCAAAATTCCAACAACCACCCAGATACAAGCTCCATCTCCTAAACCAAACCCACATACCGGAATCACAAAAGCCAGAGTCTTGCCGGAGCCGGTCTTGGCGGCGCCGAGAATGTCCCTTCCGCAGAGCGCGTGTGGCAAACACGCGCGCTGGATATCGGTCATGTCGGTGTACCTGGACTGGCGCAAGGCGTCTTTGGTCTTCTTGGAGATTGGGAGCTCGGCGAACCTGGTGGCGCCGGCGTAGCGGGAGAAGGACGTGGGGTCCACGCGCCCGATGGGGGCGTTGGTGGGGAGAGGCGGGAGGGACATTGGGTTGGAGCCGCAGTCGGGTTTCTGGGATTCGATCCATGAATTGAGGAGCTTGATTTCTTCGACCTCCGATAGAAGCTTTTGCTTCCGCGTTGTTTTCGATATGGCGGGTTTTCTCATTGTTGCTCTCTCTGCGACGACGACGTTAGGTTTTTGGGGTTTTAAACTGATGAGGGTTTAAGCCTTTACGGCTTTACGTGAAAATGTTAAAGTTACCTTAAACAAAACAAAAACGGTAAATTTTATCTTTTTTTATCTTTTTTTTATATCAGTAACTCGGATACTAAAACGAGAGTCTGGTGTGAGTAATCATATTGTGGGCATGGTTTCGTCTATAATCATTTTCTGAAAATATTACAGATTTGCAACGCTTATTATCATCTTTTAACCAATAACCAGTTAATCTCGTTTATGATTATTCTTTAGAAAGAATGTGTGAATAACAAAACAAAGTGTGTTAATAGTATCATATTTTTCTTATTATTCTTAATCTAGTCAGACGAAACATAATGCACTCATTCGTCTATTTGTTATGATCATTTTTCTTTAAAGCACTACTCATGGTAATTGTATAAAAAACTTACGATTTGCAAGTTAACTAATTTAGCCGCCGATCAATTCTCATTGATTTTACAATTATATTCATTGATTTGCAAGCAACTTACGATTTGATACTCCAATGATGTAGTTGTCTGTGTAGAAATATTACCGTTCTCATTTAACACAAATAGCCGAAAAGAGGGATAGGATAACACAAAATGGCAGAAAATGAGAAAGTTGCTCTGTATCATAACAATGATTAAACACATTCAACTAGCAAATTCAGCTTAGGAAGTTCTGGACATGTACATTTCCCTCCGTTTTGTCACTCTGTTTTCTGCTGTAAAATGGTTGCCAGACTCAGACAATGGTCTCGAGTTCCTTTCCAGCAAGTTTGACATTGTGTTCCAAAAACAGCTGCGAAAACTCAGGTTCTATCTTTTCAGGCCAATAAATCCTCTCCCGCCTCGTGAGCAACCTCCTGCTAAGTTGTGCAACTGTAGATATTTTGTTGCGGAGTTCTTGTTCACTAAGACAATAGAGAAAAATGAACAACCATTGAGGCACCAAGCAAAGAAGGTTAATCAAAAGGTTGCAGTATCGAAAATCAAACTGACCTCCCATCTAATGCCGCATAAAGTTGCATTAACTCATCAAGCATTGTCATCACTTCTCCAGATAATATTTGTTCAAATGCGTTCGGACAGCGTGCAGACCACACAGAAGTTAAAAGGAAAACAAATTTTTCCAACTCCAACTGAAATGCCATCAAGTAATGAGGACTATTATCTACTACAACTGCTGCTCATAATGTGAACCAAAATAACAAAAAATTAATGATGAATACTTACCTTTTTTGTTGAGGCATCTGAAAATAAACTCCTCTGATCTCTTTCTTTCACCTCCTGCAAGCCTTCCAATATATCCCACAAGTGATCAAAATCCTTAGGGAGGTTCCCGTTCTTTTTCACTTCATCTGCTTCCAGACCTGAGTCAGGTTGAAGACGCTTAGAACTTTTGATCTCAGCCTCATCCGAATCAAAAGCAGAAGGCCCAGCACAGTCATTAGCATTAGCTTCTCCAAAAACGGCTACATATTGGGAGGATGAACATGGAACATGAATATGCAAATGGGCTAACAATTTCGAAAATGTTTCATCACACCACACAATAGCCTTCATGTCAACAAAAATGGAGTCTGAACTAAAGAATCTTGAGCAATCAACCCCAAGACTTGCAACTACCAAATCATCACCAGCCTTCTTAAAAGCTGAAGCAAGCACATTCACCTTCACATTCATACTGAGAGTATCTTGTGCAAAAATAATTTCCCTCAGTGCATCGCAAAACTCTGTTGGTAGTTGTTCAGTGATATGTTCCCTCTGTAGAACTTCTAAGAGTACATCAAAACACATCCCAAAATTCATATAAAGCAAACACAAGATGAGAACCAATCTAAGAACCAGCAGCCAGTAATACTCCTTCCACTCTGTGATAAACCTTTGAATCCATTGAATTGTGGTTTTCTTATCATAAAGAAACTCCTGAACCACATCGCGCAGAAACTTTAGGATTGGTTTGAAAGATATTAGCACATCTGCCTGTGTACTAGAAGTAAATTTGGTATCTCTATTCTGCATCAACCATTCAATGAAACAAGATTTGGTAGTGACAACATAACCTTGAAAGCAAGATACCAACATCAAAAGGCGTTCCATAAGATACAAGAAACCATTAGGCGAAATGTAGTCAAAAACAGTCCTCCAGTTTGTATGATAGGTTTCAACCAAAGCTTGATGCAACTGCCTGACAAGGTTACACCTTGTTTCTCGAGTATTAATCACATGTACAGACCCCTTCTTTTCTCCAATGATACTCCCACACATATTCAGAATGAACAACTCCCATGGGCGACTACATTTCAAATCTTTCACGAGCTTCTCATGTAGTTCAGAATCAACACTACCGGACCCCAGAATAATCATTGCTAGCCTTCCAACTTGCCCATAGGAAAGCTTAATAGTTGAGCTGGTATAATCAACAACGAGTTGTTTGAGAAGTTTTTTAGAAGCATCACTTTGTCTAAGAAGAATCATATTCCCTCTCAAAGTTTTTCTCCAATCAAAAGGAAATATGCAAGCAACAATACTTTCGGCTGACAGATCAACAAATTTCCTTAGTGTGTTTAGATCTTTATCTTTCTTCCCGAGATTCAAAAACTTGGATCCCAAAACACACTTAGCTACCGCATACATCTTTGCAGCTACATAAACCTGGTTAAGAGTCCAGCTCTGGAAAGAAACTGAATCGGACTTCTTGATAATGAACTTGTAGAGCTCTTCAAGCTTGTTCAAGACCTTAATACTACAAGAGATTAGTTTGGAACTCCAGAAATTCCGAGAATCCAAAAGAATTTGGAAATAGTCTATGGTGACCAATTCCCCCTTCATCAGAATATATCTTATATTTTTACCTGTAACCCATGCAGCATCAGACATGAGTGAAACATAGACTGGTTTCAGATCATCATGAAAATCCCTCCATACTCCCAAATAATTCAGAAACAAGTCTCCATAGCATCTCTTTTTGTTAACATCTTGGTCTTCAAGATTATCGAAATATTTGATCAAGTAAACAATCTTGTCCTTCACAAGATTCCAGAAATACACCAATGAATCAACAGAAAACTGCTTTTTCGATTCCTTCACTTCTAAACACTTTATCATATCATCAGGCGATTTTTCTTCCCACAAATACTTTGTGTTTGAAGACAGATGAGAATTAAGTATTTTTTGGCTGGAAAACAGTTCATCTCTCACAAATTTCATCTCTGGTCTGATATTATCAACCTCATCATAATAGTGAACTGCACATCTCTCAAGAAACTTGAGTTCAGTTTTATCAGTCCCTTTTTCTCTTATAGCCAGACCATACTCTTCTCTTGCATGTTGCTTCCAATCCTTAATATACTGCAAACCTATGTCAAATAGATCTCCCACCAAACATGCAGTAAGACACTCTGAGAAAAGTTTCCCCCTAGCATATACATCAGCCGCCAAATCATAGCATTCTGCTAGTGAGAAGCATTCACCGGCCTTTTGAAGTCCGGGTTCACCACATTTTTCCATATATATAGTAGCTACAAAATTGAAATTTAATACTTGGGACATTAATTATACTTAAAAGTCAAAAGGCCAATGAGTGAAACCACAAAAGCTGGATAATCACAACAGATGATGATATCATACCTGCCCTTACATACATCCCCAAATTACAAAAGCATCTAGCAGCAGATTCTGGCCTTCCTATGGATTCAAAAATGTTTGCCGCATCCTCATAGCTGCCTGCTAGATAAAAGCATTCTGCAGCTCTTTCCCGTCCTTGTTCACCACATTTCTCCAAATAAATCCTACCTGCATCACCAAATATACTTACTCAATGCAAGCAAGAGTTTGGATATAGCAATAACAGACATATGAAAAATAATTATTTACTGTTGCAGGATATTGTATCCTCATACCAGCCCTTTCGTAATCCCCTAAATCAAAAAAGCAATTGGCAGCAGAATTTGCCATTCCTATATCTTCAAAAGTTCTTGCAGCTTCCCTAAGAAAGGATCTTGCCTTTTCAGGATTTGATGATTGCGTACAATCAGCCAAAACTTTAAGGCCAGATGCTCTTGACTTTCTTTCCCAATAAATATCATGGGCTTTTTCAAAGCACATAGTGGCCGCTTCATAGTTATGCTGGTGATATAGCTGCACAAAACATGAATATGAGTAATTCAGACAGATAAGAAGAAAAAAATAATAATGAAAGGATCCTATGAAAACAATAATTATAATCATCTTAGCATCACAATGACAATCACTGTGATGCTTAAAACATGCATAAAGGTGATATTAATATAACCATCTGATACAACAGCTGCAACAACAGCAGCAAAAATGCTAGTATCTATTCCAGAAACTAAACTAACCTTCATGCCACGCGTTCTCCACTCCTCTGGGGTACTTACAACTTTCATTTTCTCTACAAGAGAATCATCAATTTGCCTCACTTGTATCAGACACTTCTTCTTCCAAAAGTCAAACATGGGATTGCAGATATCAGCCATTTTCTCATAAATCCAAAGTCTCTGTTTTGTGCGCGTAACAGCAACATACAATTGCTTCAATTCAGAGCACATCAAATGGTGTTTGACTCCATCGAAACTTGGAAATTTCTCAGGTCTTCTGGGATCAAGCAATTCATTTTCCTTCATATATTCATATATCAACCTCCATTGCTGTTTGAGGGATGAAGATCCAAAAAAGTCATACAAAATCACATCCTACAAAACAGACATATGAATGTTGTGACTTACATATAAACAAAGGGTAGAAGTGTGCCAAATATAAAAAACCAGTATATAATATAAATTGCAGCAAGTTCTTATCAATTTCAAATTTGAACCAGCATCATACCCTATCGACATTTAAAATCTGCAGCCAAATGATGTTAAAAGAGAAAGAAACAGAAGAACCGATCTTGTCACTGGCAGATTGATTACAACACAAATCTATTATAGACGATCAATGTTAAACTTCCATGTGATAAGACTAAAAAATTAAAGGAAAACTATGGTAATCACCTGAAACTCGAGCCCCTTGCACTCCAATATGGTAAGAACAAGAGCCTGCTTGCCAACAAAGTTGGAAATTTCCTTTCGAGCACAAGAGTCACGCACCAAAATAACCTGCTCTGCTCCGAAGCCAGCAATGCTTCCTGATGTACTATTACTCCCAAATAACTTTCCAATCATATTTTCATCTTCATCTTCTCCAGATTCAAGCAAAACCGGAGCTTCCCCACGTATTGGACTAGTTTCGGGATTCAACGGATCAATAGATTGGGGGAAAAAATGATACAGTAGATCAATTATGGTCTGTGATAACTTCAATATACCATTATGTGTGCGGAAGTTCTGAGTCAAATGAAACTTGTTAGAGATTTTCGCTTTGCCATACCTTTTTTCATGCTTGTTGCTTTCCGATTCCAACATAAACTTCTTGTAGAACAGATGCCGTATGTCTTCAAATCTGAAATCAATACCCTTTGAAATGGTCTGCGCTGTATCACCCGAAAAGACAAAACCCTCATCGACATTACTACAGATATGCTTGAATAGAGCAACTTGACTCATTGTAAGATCCTGTACCTCATCAATGTACACATAATCCATCTCATCACCCCTATAATTTTCATGTTTCAGCCGACGGTGAATATCATTTACCAAATCAGTAATATCGAACTCCCCATTCCTCAGCTTCATTTTTTCATAAACCTGAAATATATCATATATGATCTCTTTATTCTCCTCACTTAGGTTGGAAGCACGACCTGACATTTTCACATAACAGTCCCTACTACATATCCCATCACTTGATTCCAAAGCTTCCAGACCACCTTTTATATGAGAAATAATCTCTGTAAAGACTCTTGAAGCATCAAGCTTCTTTGTTATCTGGATATTAAAATGAGGCCAGTATGAAGAATAGAACTTATCATAATTGACCTCCTTTGTCCTCATGACGGTTTGCAGCAGAACAGATCTAGAACACTCTAGTGAACCATGAGGAAGATTTAGCTTTTCAAGGAATCTTTCAAAGTAAGAATTACCCAAACTTCCATCCAGCATCATTAAGAACTTACTAAATGTTATGAAAAGAGGATAGATCTTCAGCGGAAGATCAAGAAAAGAGTTTGGAATATCCCCAAACTGTGCTTCCTCAGCATCAAAATCATCCATGTCAAACAAACTGAACTCAGATGAATGGCTTCCACCAGAAGAAAAACTGTAGGGATACAAAATTAATATTATTAAAACGATTCATCAATTGAAGTTGATGTATACAGTTGAAGAGAATATCTGGCATGGTTTGCCAAGATGACAATGTATCATATTAAGCTAAATATCTACAGATGGATGAGCAGGAAGAATGGTATCACAAATGAGGTGCTAAATATCATGCATGCTTGCATATTTAGCTAACTTAATTGATAAAAGTTCATGTACCTAAGGTAAATTATGTGTTCGCAGAAACTGAATATGAATATGCAATGACAGCAATTAAGTTTTCTGTACGTACATTCAGGTTCTTTTCATTTGCATACTTACAAGATATTACCAAGTTTCATCTAAGATCAACATAAAGAATATAAAATGATTCTTGGGTATCTAGTGCTACAAGAGAATGGTGAACAGAATTAAAGAGTTCAGTATAAAATGTATATATAGTGAATACAAACAAATAGATTCAATTATATATACTAAACCATCCACGATTCATTTGTGAAAGAATCCCCTTACCTTTTCAAATGTAAAACATGTTGCTTCACAGCAAAACAAAGCTTCGGACTCACTGTTACAAAAATCTGTCGTAGAACAGAACTCTCCTCTGCTCCATTCAATGCTTCTTCTGCCATATTGTGACCCTCTTCGTTCTGATACAACTTCATTGACAAAACAGTAGTCTTACCGGTTCCTGATCGTCCAACTATAAAGGTACTCCTAGCGTAAAGGATTGCCTCCATTTCTTCGTCTGTGACTTCAAAAGGGAGATCCATTTTTCTACCCTCACGGTCAGAGAGTAAGTGATTCACCACCCCAGATGATAAGGAGTAGAACTTCATCAGTAACAAACTCTGATTGAACTTTGAACCTTCAACAGAACTATCATCCTTGGACATGCTAAGATCCTTATCTCGAACAATATCCAAAGAGGGCGGCCAGGTCATTGGAACTTCCAAGTCACTGGTTGCAATTGACACACCACAAAAGTATTACTATTTTCTAAAAATAAAACAAATTTGTACCTATATATATACATGTTGTATAATTCCATATAAAGGGGAACAGGAACAAATGTACAACTTCAATCAAAATACTAAAAGGTAAAACATACCCCTCGAAATATTTCTCACAGCAGAGTTTGATGAAACCGGCAGTATATCTCACAAAAAACAGATCCAAGTCCTTTACCAGTGTTTGGATAGCACAAAGATCAGGCAATATGTCCCATACTTTTAAAACTTGCATGTATCTCAAATGTTTTATGATGTCAGTTGAGCAAAGAATATATAAGCCTTGAACTTTGAACTTCTTCACAACCATCGAAGAGGTAACACAAACTATTTCAGCATTACGTTTCTTAGCTCTCCAGCCAGTTGACAGCTCAAGTAGCAAACTGACTACAGACAACTTTGTTCAGATCGACGTCAGTCGTCTGAACGACTTCAGAAAGTTATCACTGAAAGTCACCTAGAAAAATTGGCTTTTCTTAAATACTTACAAATACAAGTACTTTGAAAACTAAGGACGAATTAAAGCTGGGAAAATAAAAGCAGAGTACTCAAGCTTGTACCTTCCATCTAGCATCTGTGCGCATGTGCATAGCTTTCCATATTCTCATGTTTGGTGCTATATTCTCCAAGTAAATGATAAACAGTGGTGTCTGAATGCCACTGTTGACATCAAACTCTTTCGATGCTTCGACTCTAAAACGAAGACAAGTAGTATTATCCTCAATCTGATCTATTGGGAATACTTCAGTGGCTATTAGAAACACCCATGATCTCCCTTCCTTTAGTAGATCAGAAACAGTTTCAGGTTTAGCATCAGCTAAAATGAAAAGATCACCGGGCCTAGTTTTGTATGGCTCCTTACTGACATTGTTTCTCCAACAATCAACTTTGACATCATATAGCTTATGTCTTGCGCATTCTTCAATAGATATTACCTTACCAAATGGTGCTCCATGGATAGTTTCCACCTTGGATTGCAACTCAGATCGAGTTTCATCTAACAATGGATATATGTAAGAACCAAAATATTGTAGTAGGTCCGACCCAAATGATTGAGGACTCTTTCCCAATCCGGCAACCTACAAATATTGTTCGAATCGAAGGCAGATCATATCAGAAAAACATGTGTATCAGTAACGTGTGATGCATGTTTCATCTCTTAGAACAAATCAAGTACGCTCTGTACTAAACTAGAGATCGACATGCACAATTATATTATACCTTAACAGAAGAAATAAAACGATCAAGGAGTTAGGTTGACATGCAAACTCATTTCCAGACTAAGCATATTCCACAAAATCTCATCAAATTTTTAAGGGGGAGTAACAGAGACAAGGATGAGGAAGAGAGGTAACTGAGTGTGTGTGTGTGTAAAACATTTTACCTGGTGCTGGTAAAAATTTTCATTGAGAATATCCTCTAGAGACCAAGAAAACACAACATCAACGAAGCTATCAGAAGACGACTCCAAACCCTCCATCATGATCCCCAGACTCTCTCAGTTCCTCCAGTACTGCATCTAACTATGAGTATGAAAGAGAGAAATGAGACAACTCTGCATGTAATATTTCTTCCCTGTTCTACTTTCTTCTTTTCTTTTTCTCCTTTTTATCCTTTCTACTTTTCTTCTTTTCTTTTTCTCCCTTTTTTTTTTTTACAAAAAAATTTAGATGAGAGCTAGGTTACGATACACTCTCATCATCAGGGTAAACTTATAACCTCAATCTTGAAGGACTAAGAGTGCACACGTATCTGTCACACCAGCCTTCAGGTATGAATTTCTACAGAACTAATGAGATCTGTTAGTAACGAGGATTGAACTTGAATGAGATCATTACCAGAAACCGTCTTTACCAACTGAGCTAAGTTGGCTTCTTTTTCTCTTTTCTACTTTCTTCTTTTCTTTTTCTCCTTTCTACGTTCTTCTTTTCTTTTTTCTCCTTAATGGCCTTTTTATGTTCATCTTAACTGAGGCTTAATTGTTATAACTTATGAGTGACTGAGTACTGGAGAAATGGAAAAGGCGCGTGCGGTTGGATCACCATCCCGACCAACACGTGGAGAGCTAGAACCTCAGGGGCTAGCTACGGTTCTGGTTTAGACAAGTGACGTCACAAGACCAGACCGCTGTAATTACTAGCAGTAGAAGTGAAAGGTGGAGAGTGAAAGCGTGTTTCGTGTTCGCGGAGTGAATTTTCAAATTCCGAGACTCGTTTTTCTCGAAAGGCACAAAGAGTGGGAGCAGAAGTGAAGCGTTAACGTGAAGCAATCTCAACATATTGGGCTCTATTTGGGAAAGCCGAAAGGGCCTGAGACAACAGCTAAATGGGCCCAATGAAGTCAAGAGGAGCCCAAGCTGGGCAGCCTGGTAGATTCTATTTGAAACATTAATCTGTAACCAAGACTCATGTATCACCTTATCGGAGTACTGTTATCAATGTTATGGATTGACTGGTTTAAGCATCAAAAATGTATGATGATATCGATACACATCTTTGACAATGCAAAGTAGACTTAATTGAGTACCGAAATGATAATTCTGAGTTTCAACCGCAAAACATATGATAGTTAATGTGAGGAAATTTTCGGAGAGGCTTTTCCCAGTTTAGCATGTTCTAGTATGACAAATTCAATGTGAATTGCTAGTTTTTTTTTTTTAATAAATAAAATAGGTCATACTCTATTAACTCAGTAAGCAGTATAAAAAAGATTATACAGTGGGGGTGACAGAAAGAATCGTTCCGTAGAAACTACTACAAATTCATTTAAAAAGAGTAATCTCCTTGTACACCCACCTTCATGTATGAAGCCCATAACAAATAGTTCTGTAGAAACTACTACAAATTCATCTAAAAAAAGTAATCTTCTTATACACCCATTTTCATGTATGAAACCCATAACAAAAGAAATAAAAGCCCTGGCAAATAAAAATTTCCTCATATGAGGCCACCGAGGTCTCTCTTCCCTATGCGATCTTTCCCGCTCAAGTCGAGATGATAAAAAACTCATCATCCATATGTAAGAAGAGATGTGAGCTGATAACAAAAATAAAAATAAAAACAAAACAATAACCACCCAAGCCCAACAAGGCATTGGGACCTAGAAGAGAACCCTAAGAGTCATTCCTAACCAAGCTTTGCCGCCGTCAATCCCTGCCAAAGCTGAAGACGCCGCTGCTGCCGTGCTCACACTGTGAAACCCGACACCAGCAACCAACCCGAGCTCGCGATTTTGCCCTCTAAGTTTATCAATAATGCACCATCATACTTTTAATTGGTTTAGGAGAGTTTGATATATTTGTCGTCCTGGGCCAACGACCCATTAAGCTTGTAATAGATATGGATCCACCCCTTATTCTCGTTGCCCTTACTTGCCTTGTGACCTTTGTCATCAGCGTCACCACCCTTCTTATTGCCCTACCGTGCCTTGTAAAATTTGTTATCAGCATCTTCACCCCACTTCTAGTTGCCCTTACCTCCTCCATTTCCCACAGGGTGCAACTTTTGACCATCTCAACTATGAAATAATTTGTGCATGTGGTAATCACTTCAATGTGGATAAGTGGGTTTGTACCCTTTGTACTAGGAGTATACCTGTGCTTAAGAAGAAGTATTGTTCCATTTGTAATAGTAGCTACGTACAGCACAGCACACATGAATGCCCAAAGGACGAGGTTCTTGCTGCTGAGTATAAATCGGTTAGAGACCATCGTCTTTCAGTCGGGGCCAAAGTGATTCTCAATGACGAGGGTTCTCTGTGAGCATCATCAGGAACTGTGTCAACTCCTCCTTCCAGGTTTGTGGAGACATGCATGAAAGACGGCAAGTTTATTGTGTTCAAGAAATAAGCTTCCAATTACTTGTTTGCTTTTCTTGAAAATAGACTGGTTGCACCAGAGGGGATTTGGTTAATGTAAGGTTAACGCTGACTTTAATTAAAGACGCCTTGAGAACTTCTGAAATATTTTTCTTTTTACTATATATGTCCTGTAGGATTTGCGTTTTTTTGTTTGTTATTTTCTTTCTATGATTATGATTGAACTCAGGTGCTATGAAGTTGCTAACCACGTACGCGCGAGGTTATGGATTTTTTACCGCAGTTGTGAAATAATTTGTTGGTAGCTGTTCTCTGATATGTTCCCAGCTCCTTTATACGTACATCTAAGGGTACATCAAAACACATCTCATAATTCATATGAAGCAAAGTCATATATCCACTCTGATAAACCTTTCATCATCCATTGAATTTTGGTCTTTGTTATCGCTCATAAACTCTTGGATTTGTTTAAAAGATATCAGCACGTCTGCCTGTGTTTAATACCTCTATTCTGCGTCAACCATTCGATGAAACTTGATTTGGTAGTGACAACATTACCTTGGAAGTCAGAATGTGTTCAATAAGATACACGAAACAATTAGGCCAAATGTAGTCAAAAACTTCCTCCAGTTTGCATGATAGGTTTGATGTTCTCGAGCTTGTTTTTTGGTAGGCCTAGCTATTTATGGTTTCAATCTATTTTTTTAGGTTTTCAATCTGTTAGTACATAACTTGGGGTAAGAATGGGCTTTGGGTATCTCTTTGGGACAAGTCATGTGTATATGTGATCTTATTCTTTATTGAATACAAAACCGTACGTCATTCCTCTCAATTTTTTATTTTTATTTTTACTATCTTGGGCCAACGACCTAATAATAGATGGATCCAGAATTGAAATAGCAAACCAGCCCAAACCTAATCTACCGTCTCCGATATAAAAGGGGAATAAGAAACCATTCCCTTTCGTTATCTATCATAGAACCCTAAGAAATGGCTACTGCAACCGAAACGAGCTCCCGGCAAGATGTGACCTTCTCCTTTGACAATCTCGCCGCCTCTTCTCCCGGTATGAATTTCTTCGTTCAATTTTTCTTGTATGTTTTGGTATCAATTTTATGATTTAAATGATTGTGAAAAATATGTGTTACTTTATAATCTCAGATCTGAAAGTTGTTGTTGTTGCTCTTGTCAGGTACAAAGAAACCGTTGGGTTCCAGATCTGCAAGAAGCGATGGAAAAGGCTACACGGCATCCGATGGTTCAGGTTTTTTTTCTCATCTTATGTTTTGAGATTTTCTGCTTAATTCGTTCCCGTTTAGTTTATTAAGTTGTTCCCTATGTTAGAATAATATCGTTGTTATATTGTATGTGATGGAGATCTGAAATTTGTTTCTCCCTGCCGTGTGGATCATAGTTGAAAACCCTGCTATTGAATTTAACTTTTTTTTTTTTGGTTAGTAAATTTGAGATTGCTTTCTCTACTATGTGCTTTTGTTACAATCTGGTGTTTGTGTAATTGGCTTTTACAAACCCCGATGCTCGGACTTGTTGCCGGAATTTATGTAATTTTTGGTAAAGCTAGATTCAAAAGTGATATCCCAGGACTTATTTAATTGGTTTAATGTTGCATAAAGTCATACAATCATTTAAGAGTCTGATTTTCTTATCTTTTATGGGTATCTAACAATGGAACTGAAACAAACAGGTTCCTATATCCCTATCCCATTCAGGTCGGAGTTCATGGTGCCTTACAATGAAGATTCTAAGGTGAACTGCAAACAAACAGCCCCCTATGTTCCAATGGGGGGTGAAGATGATTTTTGCATAGACATGTCCCAGATCGCATTGTCTCACATTAATGAGGGTTCTAAGGTGAACTGCAAACGAACAGCCACCGATATTCCTGATGTCTTGGGGTCTGTGATCAGAGGACCGGTGTCGGGCGAAGGTGCTTATAAACACATAAGACCATGTGTGCCTTGCAATGAGTGTTCTAAGGAGCACCCCCCTTGTCCTTCTTGCCCTTACGTGCTT
This sequence comes from Fragaria x ananassa, assembly GCA_034370585.1. Taxonomy (NCBI): domain Eukaryota; kingdom Viridiplantae; phylum Streptophyta; class Magnoliopsida; order Rosales; family Rosaceae; genus Fragaria; species Fragaria x ananassa. Next base: position 28,363,905 of record CP139761.1, on the reverse strand, counting down.
TGTGATATTTGTCACGACCGTCACTACCCTAATTATTGCCCTAGCGTGCCTTGTCAAGTTTGTTATCAGTATCTTCACCATACCGTTTATTGCCCTTACTTTCGCCTTATCCCACAGGGTGCAGCATTTGACCATGACAACTATGAAATATTTTGTTGCTGTGGTAATCTATTTAATGTGGAAAAGTGGGTTTGTACCTATTGTACTGGGAGAAGAGCACTGCTGAAGCTTAAGTATTGTTCCATTTGTGATAGTAGCTCCGAACAGCACAGCACCCATGAATGCCCCAAGGACGAGGTTCTTGCTGCCAAGTATAAATCGATTAGAGACCGTTATCTTTGTCGGGGCGAACATGATTCCATATGATGTGGTCTGTTATCTAAGAGCATCATGAGGAACTGTTTCAACCCCTTCCGTGTTTGTGGACACATGCATGAAAGATGGCAAGTTTGCGGTGTTTGCGAAATAAGCTTCTGATTAGTTTTTGTTTGCTTTTCTGGAAAATAGACTGGTTGCACCGGAGAGGATTTGGTTAATGTAAGGTTAATGCTACTGTAATTATAGGCATATCTAACAGTATCTGAAATTTGCTATTTACTATGTTCTGTAGGATTTGTTTTATGTTTTTTGTTATTGTTTTTCTATGGAATTACTTTGGTGCTATAAGTTGCTAACCCCGCTCGATGTTGTGGATTTGTTTTCAAATCACATCCCGAAATTCATATAATAAAGCAATCTCATCCACTCCACTTTGCGATAAAACTTTTGATCTTTTGAATTTTGGTATTCTTGTCGCATGGAAACTCTAGGATTTGTTAATACCTCTATTTCAATGGAACAAGATGTGGTAGTGGCAACATAACCTTGGAAGCAAGGTACCGACATTAGAAGGTGTTCAATAAGCTACAAGAAACAATTAGGCCTCCAGTCTGCATGGTAGCTTTCAACCAAAGCTTGATGCAACTGCCTGGTATGGAACCCCTCCCTTGTTTCTCGAGCATGTACAGACCCCCTTCTGTTCTCCGATGACACTTCCACACATATTCAGGATGAACAGCTACATTTCAATTTTTTCTTGAGCTTCCAACTTGCCCATAGGACAGTTTGATTGTTGAGCTGGTATATTTAACGACGAGAAGCAACATTTTGTCTAAGATGAATCATGTTCCCTATTCCAATAGGAAATATGCAAGCAACAATACTTTCAGCTGACAGATGAACAAATTTCTTTAGTGTGTTGACTGTTGAGATCTTTATATTTCTTCCCGAGCTTTAAACATTTGGATTCCAAGACAGTGACCCTTTGCCACTACATACATGATACATCTTTGCTGCTACACAAATCACAGGTCTGGAAGGAAACTGAATCGGAATTCTTGATAATGAACTGGTAGAGTTCTTCAAGCTTGTTCAAAACATTATTGCTAATTGGGATTAGTTTGCAACTCCAAAAACTTCGAACAGCCAAAAGAATTTGGAAATAGTGTGGTGACCAATTCTCCATTCTTCAGAATATATCTTTTATCTAGGTCTATACCTCTAACCCAAGCAGCGTCAAACACGAGTGAAACGTAGACCGGTTTCAGATCATTTGAAAATCCCTCCATTCTCCTAGGTAATGCAGAAAGAGATCTCCATAGCTTCCTTTTTTTGTTAACATCTTGGGCTTCCTGATGTTCAAAATATTTGACCTCTATCTATGGAGCCAGACTCTCCCGTCCGACAGCGTCTGTAGACACGCCGCCGTCGGATGGAGGCTACATGTTTTTGAAACCCCTAGCACAGCGGCAGAGAGAGTAACAGAAAAATTAACTATGCGATGTACTTGTTCGAATAATTTTGATATTGAATGTTTAGAACCTTGCTAAACCAACGAATAATCTCTAATTCTGTTATATATTTTTTAATCAATTTACCACTACGCCAAGTAGAGAAGAAATTCAAATTCCACCGCTGAATTTGAAATCCAAACCCAGCTATCCACCACTCAAAACTAAAATAAACAACACAACCATAATATCTCTAAGTTAGAAATATCCAAAAGCTGACAATTCAAACTACTTGAAACCTGAAAACTGGGTTTAAATGGTACAAAAACTAAAACATCATCAAAATAGCACAAAAATCCACAGGATGTCCTAAAATATCTTTGTTAGGAATCCATGATTTATTGAATTGAAAGCAGAAAACAAAGAAAAACAGAGAAAGAAAAACTCAGAAAAGCTTGAATGACTACGTCTTGTATTTCATAGTTGAGTGAACAGTGCATCTCATAGCGTTTATATCATAGCATTTAGAAGGTAAAGATTAATAGGAAAAGACTAAACTAGTCAGACACTCTTGACACCCTCCCTCAACCATATGCTTGGTTGTTACCAAGCATAATGGTTGGAACAAAGCAATCAACAAACAAGATTACATGATGTAGAACGTTACAAGATTACCATCCCAAAATAAAACCCAAAATCCTAATAGCAATGACAAGAGTGTGGCAAAGCATTGAGGCAACATAGAAGAGAAACTCCATGGAAGCCGGGGCAGTAAACAAACTGATGAACAAATTGAATATTATGAAATTTGAGTATATATTTGTTAACTGAAAACTGAAAGCTGCTACTCTGCATTTCCATAACTATCTTCTGCATATTTGTAAACTGAAAACTTCTACTAATAATCCATATACTATCAGCAACCATAGCAACATATATAGCCAGCAAATTGAATCAATATTTGAGTAAACAATATTGTCATCAGCGCTCTTCTTGCAATAGACACGAGAATCAATGGAAGTAAACTGAATCAAACATTAGCAGTGTAATCACATAAGTCTTGAACAAACTACTGCAAAGTTCTCTGATGCAAACACCAACCAAATGCAACTAACACCAAATGACAGAGAAACCAGAAATATCTTCATCAAATTCAGGCATTCACTGCACACTAGAGTCATAGAACCAATCGGTAATCCAAATCATCAAGCCACGCTCACCAGTCCACAAACAAAAAGATATCAACTACTTCGTCACCTTTTTCTCTTGGTTGACGGCAAATAATGTTAGGAATCCATGGTTTATTGAATTGAAAGCAGAAAACAAAGGAAAACAGAGAAAGAAAAACTCAGAAAGGCTTGAATGACTACATCTTGTATTTCATAATTGAGTGAACAGTTGCATCTCATAGCATTTATAAGGTAGAGATTAATAGGAAAAGACAAGTTTTACACACTTAACAATCTTCAGTCTTCCTTAACCAAGTCCTTAAACGATGTCATCCTCACTGCTCTGTCAAATACCTCCCTGCTAGCGTATGCTAGATAATAATCGCAAATTTCAGAGTCTTCGTTGGTATAAGTTTGCTGCCGAATATGGTTTCCAAAAACATTACACGAACCGAACCAATTCTTGCAACAATCTGGTGAGGACAGTTTGACAAGGTAAACCAGAAAGCCTGTTGGAGAACATAACCAGAGTATACTTTTCCTACGTACTCCTGTGTCAAAGCTATAAAACCAAAACAAAAAAAACATGTTATGTGACTTATGTCTAACAGTTTAACAGAACACAGAATACATAATACAGAATACAGAATACACACACATACACATAACAGTTTTACAGAATACAGAATACAGAATACACATACACATAACAGTTTTACATAATACATACACATACACATACCTATGTAGATGTAATTCCAGATCCAATGGACTCAAGATGCGTTCATCTGTGTTTTGAATGATGAAAATCATGGTTTTTCCATCATAAAACTTGTTTTCATACTCAGTTTTATGATGATACAACTCATTGAGCACAGATCCTTCAAACTTAAGCTTTGATTCCCCGCATTTTATGGAATAAACTGTCAAAAATATATAAAATGGGAGAAACTCAATAATTTTTAGCTCTAATAGTTAAAATGGAAAAAAAAAAATTGATAATATACCTCGAATAACTCCACCAGTGTAAGGGTCATTCTCTGATGCTTCCATTAATTCTTTGATTAAGGCATCCATGTCCCTTGCTGCTTCTGGCCTGGTAGAATTGTAAAAAATAATTGAAATATAAGAATAATTATTATTAGTTACAGGGGAAACATAAAAAAGCATTCACATATTCTAAAGAAACTAATAATTTTTTTTTTTACGTACATTATTAACTGACTTAATCCGGGGAAGCTTCCACTTCCAGATCCAAAAACATTATCGTTTACTTTGATCGCCCGATCAAGCCCATCCCCCACTAACCTAACATCATGTGCCTACAAGAAAAAACAATAGTTAAATGTTAGATCTTTTATTTTATTTTATTTTTTAAAATTGAGCTTTTGATTTATATCAAAAAGGAAAAATTAGATATAACTTAAGACATTTTGAGTCAATTTAGCTTATTTACTGTCCTAATTGGTACATTGTGGGTGTTAAAACTTGGGTGAATATATGTCTCTGAGGTATATCAAAAATTTGGTATAGATTAAAATTCACAAACAAAAATCTATATCAAAACACATACCTGTTTATCAGGAATCCAAGAACATAAGTGAACTAAAGAAATGTGATCCTTTGCAGGGTCCAATGGAGACTCATGAAAGTACTCAATGGCAGCCCTGCCAACTTGAGCAACAGTAAATGACATTTGACTTTTTTTGTTATGCTCTTTCATTTGTTCATTGACATAGTCCTTCATCTTCTGGCACCTGATGGCATCTCCACATAGAGTGGCATAAACATTAGGAACGATCTCTATAAACTTCACCTCCTTAAAGCTCAGCAGAAGCTCATAATTTTGTCTCTTATGATTTGGATTGATCGCTGGAAATCAAACATAAATACGTGAACATTATTAAGTCTCACTTAAACATATACATACACACACAAAGCAATTTGAATGTACCTGTATATGTTTGACTCATTAGTGAATCAACACCAACTAGTAGCTCTGTTCGCGAACGGCGTATCCAAATAACTGTGGTCCCGTGACATGATCCCATGAAATACTTAGTAAGCTCAGCCTCAGTGTTGCTCTCATGTAGACTAAGGTACTCCGGGTCCTCGATTGCGACTACTTGAGCAGCATATGGAGAAACTACACCAATACTGAGATTCTGTTTTGAATCAATCCATTCTGTCAAAAAAAGAAAACCGAAAGCGATCAATTGTCATTATGAGAAGATAAAGATGATAGAATTTCTACAGTTATGTGCTCGTTTGAGAAAATGATTTAAGGAATTATACTACCAATGCTTAAAACCCGCATTTCTACTACAGGATTTATAATAGATAAATAAATAAACCATATACAATGATCATGCATCAGAAGAAGAAAAGAAAAAAAAAAAACCTATCCAGTCTTGTAAACTATATATATTCACCACCTAAATGGAAAATAAACCAAATACAATGATCATGCATCAGAAGAAAAGAAAAAAAAAAAAAACCTATTCAGTCTTGTAAACTATATATATTCACCACCTAAATGGAACCAGTCCCACCAGAAGCTATGAAGCACAGGGCAGATATAAGAAGTCTTGCATGCAGTACAATAACTCTTAGATGAAGCTTTAACTTTTCTAAAAGGGATCAATATTTATCCTTACTAACAAAATATTGAACTTTCAAGTCAATGCTATGCATACACCAAAGACAATTTGAAATTTACTAACAAATATGACCAGATCAGAAGCTAAAGCGCACCATCACATAAAATAAAATGAAGTAAGTAAAAAATTGAAAAAAAGAAAATGAGATGAGAATGCAACGATATACCTTTGTACAAATTCCGCAGTATTTGTGAAACAACAGCAACCTCAACCATATTCTTCCGACTACGTCCATCCTCGTCTTGCTGTTCTCGTCCACCAATTACATTGATACAAGAGTAAGGACCAAACATTGACCCTTTAAGATAATATTTCTCCTGGCCTCTCCTTTTAATATATGGAGCATCCAGGATCATGTTATTGTAGAAACTAGAGTTTGGGAAGGAACTGATTGATGGATGCATCCTGTACTGCATATTCAGGAGGTGTTTTGAGTGACCAACTACGCTTAACCTCTCAAACAAGCTTCTTGCAAAACCAGCTTCATCAGAAACCTACAGATGTAAGAAATTTAGCATAAAGTAGATATAAGAAGTGGAACAAAAACTGATAGGACGAGTAAAGACATGACATCTACTTACAATGCTCTTCACTATAGCAGGTAACTGACATTCGTCACCAACAAGAACAGCATGCCTCACACCTGGTAGTTGAAGGGGGATTGTTGATTCACACTCTTTCAATTGTGCAGCTTCGTCAACAACCACAACGCTTAGTGGCTCCATTGCCAATTTATGCAACTTATATGAGCTGGATGCAGTGCAAAATATCAAGGAAGCACTTTGAAAACAATATGCCATTAGAGACTCTTGCTTCATAAAGTCCGGAAGATCAAGCTTTCTAAGAGAGTCAAATAGTTTGTGCAAGACTTTAAGGCATTCTCTTCTATTTGTGTATAGAAGAAAAGAGTTATCAACACATGTCTCTGATATGTCTTCTACTTCAGAATGAGAGAAAATGTCTTCAAGTGCTTCAGGAGCAACATTACATTGAAACAACAATGATTCAAGGGAATCTACCAAGTTGACAAGTGAACCCATGTTTTGGAAAATATCTACGGAAATGTGATTTTTCACCATGTGAGTACAGAAGATAGAAATGCAATATCTAAGAGGTGATGCAGCAGAAACAAATCTATCTCTAATGAACTCCAGAAATGTTTTGCACTTGTCCTCGCCAACTTTAGTGACAATTCTGCTTTCTTTCACTTTCATTTGGCCTGTAGTCTCCGGTTCCTTCTCAATAGTTATCCCCTTTTTCAAGAAAGTATGGTAGTGAGAAACACCATCTTCAAGACATTCTATCATGGAAGTAAAGCAATGCCTCCAACCAGTCTGTGGCCCTAAGCACTCTACAAGCCTTTTGAGACGGTAATCTAAATATACCTCTTCAACGTCTGAGCCAACTTTGAGTCGCTCCTTATTCCCAAATAGAAGAACTTTTCCCAAAGAACAATACAGAGCATTGGACTCTACTTCAGTCACCATCTTTACAAGGCGAGAAGCAATTTCAGTTATTGCAAAATTTGTCGGGGCACAGACCAGAGTCCTACAATTCATCTGTAGCAGGCTTAAGAGTAGAGTGACAATAGTTTTCGTCTTTCCAGTACCAGGAGGACCCCAAATCAGTTCCACAGCAGACTTGTCATGAGAATGCAGCATTTCAAGACAGGCCAAAACAGTCCCAGTTTGGGATTCATTCAAGCCAGATGATAACCTTTGTACCAATCCCATATTCACAATGTCATTGTTCTTTTCAGAGCAGAGACTTTTCTGAGCCTGTAATCAAGCATAAGGTCTTCAGTCAGTTCCAGCAATATATGACAGTTTAAAGAACAAAAGAGTTACAGATACATATATGATTACATCTAAAAAAAAAACATTACTTAATTTCAATGATACACAAGTATTAGAGTTAAAAGCAAGAGGGAAACATTTGTCATATTTCTTCATGAACTTTAAACGAAAAATATTGTCTCAATATTAATAAATTATGACTACTGATATTATAAACAGATTTGTTACTAAAGTTGGCTGTGAAAAAGCTGAATACACCGAATAGGTGAGTACTTGCTATGGTGTGACCAGTATTACATAACATCTTACATCATCTATAGTTTATGTAACACAACTAGTTCCCATGTCAGTGAATGTACTAACTCAACTAATCAAAATCTACAGAACATATCACAATTCACAAAGCTCTTACCACAGAATCAGGGCACAGAACCTCCTTGATAATCTTCAGGTTTTTGGACATGTGCAAAGCTTTCCATATTCTTCCATTTGGTATTAAGTTCACTAGGAAAACCATGACCAATGGTGTTGTGCTCTTTAAGACTTCAAGCTCTTTGGAAGCCTTGACTTTAAAATAAAGAGAAGCAGTGTCATCATTTTCCGACACTTTAGTGACTGATCCAAAAGCCCATGACCTCCCTACCCTTTGTAAATCTGAAACAGTTTGAGGTTTAGCATTTGCTAAAACAAAAAGATCACCAGGCAAAGTTTTATACGGATCCTTGCCACGGTCATTGGACCTGTTTCGCCAGTAATCAACCTTGATATTATAGAGCTTTCTTCCATATGGCTTGGCATTTTCAAAAGAAACTACTTTAGCATATGGTGCTCTGTGAATAGTCTCCATACTCGAATGGACTTGCGCTCGTGTTTCTTCCAATAAAGGATACAGATAACACCCGAAGTAATGCTCAACAGAGTTAAATGACTCAGGAATCTTTTCCACCTAGAATAACAAACACTCACAGTAAGTACTTAAAACAAAGAGATAGACAAATAATCAGCATTCACAGTAACAGCCGCCTTAAGAATTCACCAAAGCCGCTTTTCTTTTCTTTTTTTTCTTTTTTTGCGCAAAAGCGTGAATTCTTTACATTAATCATAAAGATTTTAATAAATCCAAAAGGCTTTGGTACTCATAGTTTCAGAATTCAATCACAGCACACAATCAAAACAGAGCCTTTTTCTTTTGCACATCTCTGTTCATCATTACCAAACGAACAACAAAACCCACAACAAGAGTATCAATTACATTTTTACATTGCAGTAAAATCAAAGCATGATGAAAAATTAGAAAACTGAAACAGTTGGGGTTAAAGATTAGGTCTTTCTGAGTCATCAAGATTTGGTGGGCTTTGAGCTACTAAAAAGGAACCTCCTTTCACAACCGTCATCAAGATTCAAGCCATAAAACCTTTCCCATTTCACTCATCCATGCTAAGTAAACATAAAGACGCAACCTTTCCTCAGTAAAAACACGAAAGATGTGATTTTTATGCAGCAAAAGTGAAAACCAATTACCTTGTTCTTGAAGAGACGTTCGTTGAGAACGTCATCAAGGGACCAAGAGAACACTGTATCGGCCAAAAGGTTGGGTCTTTTACCCTTCTTCTTGTGTGAAGCTTCCATCTTCACCTTTTCCAACTCAAAGGCGCTTGCTTTCCTTATCTGCATTCAAAACAAAGCATGTGATTTTGATTTTGGAACCCGCAAAGTTGTGTAAAGAAAGAAAAAGAAACGATTTTGAAGAACAGAAATGAAAGAAGTACATTACATTTTCAACTCTCTGGGAATGAAGCTAGCATGGAGTGTGAAAAGAGAGAGGTGAGGCTTCTGTGTGGAGTAAGCGCAAGGGTTTAGTAAGTGAGAGCAAATTGTGAAGGCTTGGAGGAGAAGTAGTTCATCTCTTGACCATTTGACCCTTGTCTTTGTTTTTTTATGCTCTGTATTGTAAAATGCATATTTATTTAGACATTGGTTATGTGAAGAGAGTCATTGGGAGTCGGGACAAGTTTTTCCCACAAAGGTCCTAAGCTGGTCAAATTAAGTAAAAGCGACTTTGGTTTTTATATAAGTGCACTAAATATACAAGTTCATATTTTGTTAAAGTTTAGACTATCAATTTGGACATTTGGGTAGATCAAATCCGAAACAAACGTTGTGTTACAAACTGAAGGTAAATGGTCACTAAAAGGCAAACTGAAGCCCAGTTGTGTACGGTACACCAAGGGAGAAAATAATATAGAGAAAAATAAATTACACACGGTGTACCTATGCATCGTGTCTCCGTAGCTAGTTTCTCAACTGTAGCCATATTGTTTCCAAGTTCTTGTTCACTGAGAACAGAATATAGAGAAAAATAAAACCAAAATGGATGAGAGATGACACAAAATAGGAAATGTAAAGGCTATCATGATGTGGCATCAAAATGTACTAAGAGATACAAAAGCTACTAAGACAATCGAAATGTTTATAACTGACCTTCCATCTAATGTGGCATAGAATTGCACCAATTCATCCAGCATTCTCAGCACTTGTCTAGATAACTTATGTTCTTCTTTGCCAACACCAGACCATGCAGCAGCAAAAAGCCAAATAATCTTCTCCAAAGCCAACTGAAAAGAACATAAAGGAAAAATTTAACACTATGAATCGCTGGCTTATCTGAACCATGTAATAACTACTAGTGTTGCCTTGATTGTTGAGGCATCTGAAAATATATTGCACTGTTCTCTTCCCTTTGTTGGTTTGAAACCCTTTAACTATTTCCCACAAAGGGATAAAAATGGATTGGGAAGTTCTTTCTATTCCAATGCTGAAGGGTTCCAGTGGTGTGCCTTGCCCTTGTGAAGAACGAGCCACAGGGTGTTTCGGAAACAGAGATTTCAGAATTTCAGCAGTGCATAGGTTAGCCTTCATGTAGATGAAAATGATATCTGAACAGAAGAACCTTGAACAATCAACCCCGAAACTTGTGACCACCAGAGAATCACGTAAAGATGCAAGTCCCTTAAGGACATAACAAAACTCCACTGGTAGCCGTTCAGAAATGTACTTCCTCCTCAGCATATCCAAAAGAATATCAAAACCCATACCAAAATTCAGATAAAGCAAACAAAACACAAAACCCCATCTCTGCATCAGTAGCAAGAAATACATCTTCCAACTCTTGGTACACTTTTTAATCAATTTAATCATATTTATCTTATCAAAAAGTAGTTCCCGAACCACATCAATCGGAAACTGAAGGATGCATCCAAAAGATATTAAAACATCAGCCACTATTACTTGGTAATGTTCCTCTTTATATATTAGCCGTTCAACAAAACAAGATCTTGTAGTGATTGCATAACCTTAGAAGCAACAGATCCAAATCAGAAGGCATTCTACAAGATAGAAGGAGCAATCAGGTGATATATGTAGCAGTGTAAACTCCAATTCTTACTATAAGTTTCGAACAATGCATCATGAAAACTCCGCAAAAGAGAACCTCTGCAGTTCTTGACTGATATTTCCAATTAAAGAGCCTTCAGAAAAGTCTAACTCTCTTTGCTTTACAACAGTGTCAGACACCACAGCATATTCTAGAACTGTTGCATTTTTAGGCAGCTCACTGTTACAACCTTCTGGAAGCTCAGACAGAATATTGTCACATGACTCACATAGATCTTCAACGAACATTTCCCAAGGAGAGTTGCAGTCTATATTTTTTACAAGCTTCCCACAAAGTTCATTATCCAGCTTACCAGACCCGAGAATGATCATCACAATGCATCCCATTTGCCCAGATGAAAGCCTGCTTGTTGATCTGATGTCTTCATCTATGACTTGATTCAATAAACATTGCAGGAATCAGTTTTCCTAATGGATATCCTCTCTTGATGTGTAAAACAGATATGTAAGAGACTATTTCTTAGTTGACAATGAAACAAATCTTTGGAGTGTCTCAGCATCAGAATGAGTCAGCTTCAGAAATTTGGATTCAAGAAGATATATTGCTACCTCATATATAAGGATAAGAGACCGGCTCTGGCAGAATAGTGAATCAGAATTATTAACTTCAAAGTTGAAAAGCACTTCAAGCTTCTCCAGAAGCTTAAATCCAAGAGAAACCATCTCTGAACTCCTAAACAATATCAGAGACAAGTGAAAGATAGACCGGATTTAGATCGAACATCATGAAAATGCATCCATGCTCTTAAATAATTCAGAAAGAAGTCGCCATGACTTATGTAATCATTAACATCTACTGATCCAAGATATTCAATCAGGTTTAGAACGATATCCTTCCAAAAATTCCAGAAGTAAACCAATGAATCAATAGAAATCTGCTTCTCATTTTTTTGTTTGAAGGCCTTTTAAGATCACCAGGCAGTTTTTCTTCCGACAAGTACTTTGAAGTGCGTGAATAAATTTGAGCATTCAAAGACTTTCTAGTAGAGAACATCTCATCACAAAGAACATTCAACCTTGATCTGTCATCTTTTCCCTCATAATAGTGAAATGCGCAACGCTCAAGAAATTCCAATTCTATTTCAAGAGTCTTATCTCCTAGTTTGGCCAGATCATACTCTTCTCTTGCATACTGTCTCCAGCATCTGTCATATTTTCCAAACATTTGTGAAATATATTTCCTCATAAACAAGAAGAAAGACACTGACAGAATAAGTTTTCCCCTAGTGTACACATCTGCAGTAAGTACATAATTTTCAACAAGACAACAGCATTATAGAAGTAGATTTCACCAAATTAAAGAAAATAAATGAATTAATACAAGCAAAGAGTTAATTTGAATATACAGTACATATAACAAGGCAACATGAAATGCAATGCATTAGCTCTTTCACTGTCATATGAAGGGGTAGCAAAATAAGAAGACTATATATATATATATATATATATATATATATATATATCAACATCATACCTGCTTGTTCACACTCGTCCGTCTCGTAAAAGCTCTGGCAGCAGAAATATATATATATATATATATATCAATATCATACCTGCTATATATATATATCAATATCATACCTGCTTGTTCACACTCGTCCGTCTCATAAAAGCATCTGGCAGCAGAAACATACATGCCTAAAGATTCAAAATCAAACCAGCTGTCCATATGGTCTGCCTTGAATCTAAAATATTGTCAAAAAGATACAAGAAATGAATGAAAAATAATCTTGATATTTAAGAAAAAATATAGACAGATACACTAGGCATACATATTTTCTTCTTTTACCATTTCACATGTTTAAATGCACTAAAAATCATAGTGTCAGAAATAATAGCATGTAACCATTGGTGATCAACAGAACATTATTTCAGGCAGCTAAGGACATAGTTAAAACATATATGCTGCACCTGATCCAAAGAGTTCAGTAAATACACTTTACGGATCGAGCCAGTTATCCGAAAACGATCAAGATATATGGTGGAACGTAAGACTTGGGAAACAATAGGACCATATACAGATGACATGATCCAAGTATCTCCCAAGTCTCAAGTTCCCTCCATACTGAAGCGCACCGAGATGAACCCAGGGAAAGTCTTCTACTTCGATCTCTCTGCCCTGTACCTGTACTTGAAGATTTGATTATGACTCATTCAGAGGTTGAAAACGGACCAAGAGAGACACCTCGGGATTCCAGTTTGGCAAGTGAGCATAGGAGCACCTTGAAGAGTTGGATCAGGAGAGCCGCAAGTACAATCGGCCTCTCTAGGACTGATTTGACGGAGCTAATTAACAATTTGCTTATATATAACTACAAACCCTAGCTAGCAACCTAATTCCTCCACGTGGGCCGGGTTTATTGATAGTTAAGAGTAAAAAAAGTGAGTCAATCTTCCTTAATTACCGTTAACTTTCATGCAATATACAGTTACAAAGTTTCACATTCGGTAATCTGCCTCATTGAATACTAATAATACTCTTTTATAACCCTAAAGGATGATAGGTTGCTCACAAGAAACATGGGTCTTGGGTTGGGTCATGTCTTTGCAAGCATGCGGACAAACTTATGTCGCATGCATATGGTTTCAAAATGACTCAACCCAAACAATTCAGGCTTTTATAATTCTAATTAGTCTTCGAGGCTCGTGGAAGTCAGGCCCATCAGTTTACAGGCATACTTTGAGCTAGCTTTGTCCGAAGTTGTCAGCCTCTTCCATTCTGAGATCAATGGGAATTGCCAAACACCCGAGCTAGATCGTACGTATGCGTAATCAAAGAAATTCAGAATCTAAAGAATCTTAACCAACTGATGTATAACTTTTTCCAAACTCTTATTCTACCTTATTAACTGTTGATGAAAGTTAAAAATATGCAGCGGTCGTTTCCAATGGTAGCAGCTAATTGCTTCTTCTGAGCTACAGCAGTGATCGGCATGGAGGAATAGCTAGTTATTATAGGCCATCACATCTGGCTTGTTGAGAGATTCATGTTCAGCAATCAACTGTTAACAGATGCAAAGAAAAATGGGTTCCATTGTGTAGGATATCTAATTTGCCTTCAGGGTTGCATCTTTACGTGTTGTTTATTACAAGATCTAAAAATTAAGAAAGCTTAGCACAACTGTATGGTTGCCATCATGTATTGTCACTGTGCTATAAATGCATGTTGTAAACATAACAGACCTTAATGTGAGATCAATATCGACACTAGCTAGGACATGCATGGGATTTTCAAGACAATTTAGCGTCTTTCACATTTTCCTACATTGACATGTCCAAACGCTAAACCAGCAGCGGGTTCTCGATTCTGCTGCTTTCATAACTAGACTGAACGGTTTCTTTGTATCTGACATGATCGAAATTCCGGATTAGCAACAAGTAGCAACAACAACTTTCATATATGATAGTAACATATACAATATTATCACAATCATGCATTAATCTTGTTTTTACAAAACCACGAGATAGCTAGGGTTCCCTTGAGCAGAGAGACGATTATTATATAACAAAATGTTATTCGAAGACATATAAGAGGGAGGAGCAAACAAACCCTAAAAAAAATGGCGCAAAATTACACGAAAAGGTTCATACCGGGAGGGCGGGAGAAGAGGTGCAGAGAGGAGAGGGCTAGCTAGCTTTCTTACTTTTCTAGGGTTTCGATTTATCGAGAGCGCGAAAGAACAATGATTTCTTGCGCCTTTTATTCCAAGATCGCAGTGAACCGGGTCAAGTCTCAAAGTTATTTGTTTGAATTGTGGATCCATATCTATTATAACCTTAATGGGCAGGATGACAAAACCATTGATTAGTCTTCTCATATATGGCATATGAACTTGTTTGATATATTAACAACTATGGAGAAAAATCTTTGAAATCAAAATTGGTAGCACCATGGATTTTGATTCTATTCTTTCCCTATGATATTGAGCCATGAACTATACTTTTATACAAAAATGTGTTATGAGAAATTACTACATAAACAAGTAGTTTATTTTCCAGAGAAGCTAACAACAACTCGTTGGAAGCTTATTTCGTAGACACAATAAACTTGCGCGCCTTCATTCATGCATGTATATATATATCCACAAACCCAGTAGGAGAACTTGGAACATAGACCATTCCTCATGATGCTCTTAGAGAACAGACTCTCCTGATGATGCTTTTACAGAACAGACTTCATCATAGCAAGGCACCATGAACTCCGACCTGAATGGGATGGGGATATAAGAACTTGTTTGTTTCAGTTCTATTGTTAGACACCCATAAAAGATAAGAAAATAAGAATCTTAAATATGCTGTATAACTTTATGCAACAATTTAAATAGTTAAGTACTGGGATATATATCTTATCAGTCATGAATCTAGCTTTACTAAACATTACATAAATTATGAGAACAAATTCTATCATACAAGAAATTTTTAGATGTACAGGAGGACCACGTGACAGTATGACGTGGTCCTACATATTCCAATCAAATATTGACACCTAAAATGTAAACTAAGGTTTTCTATTTTTTATAAAAAGATATTCATGGGTCTTGTTGAGTTTGGACTAGGGTTTAGGGTTTGGGGTTAGAGGTTATAGTTTTGGGTATAGGGGTTAAGGGTTAGGGTCTAGGGTCTAGGGTTTAAAATTTATAGTTTAAGGTTTAAAAAGCAACAACAAATCCAAAATTGTCTTTGATAAAATAGCTGATGTAATTTTTCTTTAGTAAAATTCAAATGTCAATATTTGATTGGAATGTAAAATCACGTCATACTGTCACATGGTACTTGCGTAGCGCTGAAAATTTCCTCCTATCATAAGGGTTTGTAAACGCCAATTACACAAACGTACACCAGGTTGTAATAGGAGCTAGAAAGAACATTGTAGAGAAAGCTATCTCAAAGTTACTAACCAAAACAAAAGTAGAATTTCAATAGTAGAGTTTTCTACTATGATCCACATATGCAGGAGAGGGGAACAAACTAGACAAATTTCAGATCTCTCTCAAATACAATATAGCGGCGATATTTTCACAATTACTAGTATTATTCTAGGGATATGAAATTCACACTTCTTAAATTGTAATCCACAATTTAGTCATCATTTTCATAAGAAGACAAACGTTAAGTCACTAAAAATAAAATTTAAGTTACCACAAATAAAAAATAAGAATGTGAATTACAATTATGAATAATCCATGGTTCTTTTTTTTTTTTTGCTCTCCTTTATTTTCTGCGTTGTTCTTCTTGTGATTTTATAAGGGATTGTTTCCTACTTTTTTTTTTTATTGCGTTTTCACCATTATTTTTTTTTCTCCTTTTTTTTTAAAGTTTTTCTTTTTAAGAATCATAGGAATATATTATTTATTGTTTTTTTTTAAATATGTTATTTCTTGTACTTCAACGAGAGATTGTGAGTTTTAATATTGGTTTGTACATTCGGGATGAAACTTGTGTAACTAAGGCCACTTTCAAAAATGAAAAAAAATGCCACATTCAAAGTTTTGCACAGGGCCTCATATTCTACAGGACTGGCCCTGCTCCCAAGTCTCAAGTTCCTACATGCGTATTGAAGCTCATCTTGTTAAGATGAACCAATGGAAAGAAAGCCTTTCTTCTTTGTTATCGCTGCGCGCCCTGTACTTGAAGATTTGAGTACGACTCATTTAGAGGTTGAAAATGTACCAAGAGATGGAAACATCAGCACCAATTGGACAGTTCGATCTGGAGAGGTGCAGTTCCTATGTGGCTGAGTGATTGATATGGTAGAGCTAACACTGAGAACTACAAACCCTAGCTAACACTTACATATAGAACTACAAACCCTAGCTAGCAACCTAATTCTTCCACGTGGGCCGGGTCCAATGATAGTTAACAGTCAAAATATGAGTAAATCTTTCCTTAATCACCGCCAACATTCATGCAGTGATGCCAAGATACAGTAACAAATATTCACAGTTGGTAGTTTTCTTAATATTGCAATGGCTTGTGTTTCGATTTCGATTACACAAGAGAACAGACCTACAATGAGAAAGGTTTTGAGCATGATAAGGGATTCGAGGGCAGATGCTATAGTGTCTTAGAACAGCAGCAGTGATCATTCTCCGGGGAAATGGTCAGATATACACTGTTCAGAGCTTTGGCGAGGGAAGAACACCTGAGCATTTGATTCAGCCAGCTAGCTATGCATAACAATAGAAGTGAACGCGGTAGATTAACATGTAGGTTATTCCGGGGTCCGGGATTGTTGATTCTGAACTACACGACAAGCTCGAGAACATTTGAAATGTAGTCGGCCATGGGAGTTGTTATTTCTGATTATGTGCGGGAGTGCCATCGGAGAAAAGAAGGGAGAGGTGTTTGTTGTCAGGCAGTTGCATCAAGCTTTGGTTGAAACCTATCATGCAAACTGGAGGAAGTTTTTGACTACATTTGGCCTAATTGTTTCTTGTATCTTTTTGAACACCTTCTGATGTTGGTATCCTACTTCCAAGGTAATGTACGTTGTCACTACCAAATCAAGTTTCATTGAATGGTTGATGCATAATAGAGGTATTAACAAATCCTTGAATTTTGGGATGTGATTTGATTTACGAGGGAACATATATATCACCGAACAACTACCAACAGATTATAGTCCCAACTGAGGCTAAAAAATATATATATATATATATAACAAATCCACAACATCGAGCGGGGTTAGCAACTTATAGCACCAAAGCAATTCCATAGAAAAACAAACAAACAAATCCTACAGAACATAGTAAATAGCAGATTTCAGATACTGTTAGAGGTGCCTTTAATTACAGTAGCATTAACTTTACATTAACCAAATCCTCTCCGGTGCAACCGGTCAATTTTCCAGAAAAAACAAAAACTAATCGGAAGCTTATTTCGTAAACACTGTAAACTTGCCATCTTTCATGCGTGTGTCCACAAACACAGGAGTTGAAACAGTTCCTCATGGTGCTCTTAGAGAACAGACCATATCATATGGAATCATGTTTACCCTGACAAAGATTATGGGTCTCTAATCGATTTAGACTCGGCAACAAGAACCTCGTCCTTGGGGCATTCATGGGTGCTGTGCTGTTTCCAGCTACTATCACAAATGGAACAATACTTACGCTTCAGCAGTGCTCTTCTCCCAGTACAATATGTACAAACCCACTTTTCCTCATTAAATTCATTACCACAGCAACAAAATATTTCATAGTTGTCACGGTCAAAAGCTGCACCCTGTGGGATAAGGCGAAAGTAAGGGCAATAAACGGTATGGTGAAGATACTGATAACAAACTTGACAAGGCACGCTATGGCAATAATTAGGGTAGTGACGGTCGTGACAAATATCACAAAGCAAGTAAGGGCAAGAAGGACAAGGGGGGTGCTCCTTAGAACACTCATTGCAAGGCACACATGGTCTTTTGTGTTTATAAGCACCTTCGCCCAACACTGGTCCTCTGATCACAGACCCCAAGACATCAGGAATACCGGTGGTTGTTCGTTTGCAGTTCACCTTAGAACCCTCATTAATGCGAGACAATGCGAGCTGGGACATGTCTATGTAAAAATCATCTTCACCCCCCATTAGAACATAGGGGGCTGTTTGTTTGCGGTTCACCTTAGAATCCTCATTGTAAGGCACCATGAACTCCAACCTGAATGGGATGGGGGTATAGGAATCTGTTTGTTTCAGCTTCATTGTTAGATACCCATAAAAGATAAGAAAATCAGAATCTTAAATGGTTGTTGTATAACTTTATGCAACAATGTAAGTACTGGTATATATGTGTGTGTATATCTTATCAGTCATGAGTCTGGCTTTACTAAACGTACATTACATAAATTCTGAGAACAAATTCGAGCATAGGGGTTTGTAAAAGCCAATTACACAAACGTACACCAGGTCGTAATATGAGCCAGAAAGACATAGTAGAGAAAGCAATCTCAAAGTTACTACTATGATCCACATATGCAGCAGGGAGAAACAAACAAGACAAATTTCAGATCTCTCTCAAATACAATATAGCGGGATAAAATCACAATTACTAATATTATTCTAACACAAGGAAAACTTAACAAACTAACGGGAACGAGTCAAGCAGAAAACCTCAAAAGATAAGATAAGAAAAAAAAACCTCAACCATCGAATGTTGTGTAGGCTTTTCCATCGCTGCATTCAGAACCGGAACTGAACGGTTTCTTTGTATCTGACAAGATCGAAATACCGGATTAGCAACAACAATTTTCAGACTGAATTCGAAAGTAACACTTACTTTCACAATAATTAATCATATTTTTATCAAAAACCACTAAATAGGGTTTCCTTGAGCAGAGACAGTTATTAACAAACTGTTATTAGAAAACAAACAAGTAAGAAGCAAACGAGCCCTAAAAACAAGAAGATAGTATAACTTGTTTCAGATCACAGGCTCACAGCAAAATTATATGAAGAGTTCATACCAGGAGAAGAGGCGTCGAGAGTCTCAAAGGAGAGGGCTAGCTTATCTACATCTCCCTGAGAGCTCGCGTCGGATGCAGCCATACTTTCTAGGGTTTCGATTCAATGAGAGCGCCAAAGAACAACGCTAATGCCTAAGGGGTTTCTTACGCCTTTTATTTCCAAGATCGCAGTGGGCCGGGTCAAGTCGCACGGTTTGGGCCGGGTTCTTCAATTTCCGAATACCAAATATGTTCCCCCGCCCTGAAATGTCCAAGTGTCTAACTGTTATTGGCTCACAAGATTTACACGCATGGCAGAAATCCAGTGGGATAAGGTATATACAGACACATGACTTTGAGTTCTTCCTGTGTTCATTCAAACCTTATCTCTCCAATGGCCATCTCCAGTTCTTCTCCAAGTTCTGGAGACTGGTCATCTTTGCCTTCTTTCATATCTTGCAGAAAATCCCACAAAACACACAACCTTCATTCCTTCTTTTCCATTAGATGGACCAATCTTCGAGCTAATTTCCAAGTCATCAACTCCTCTAGCTGCCCTTCTCCAATTCTCGAAGATCAATCATCGACCAACTTGCCACTCATAGACCTGAAATTTCAACAACATCAGACCCCGGATGCCGGAAAGTTAAATGAAGTCCTATGTGAGCTGTTTCAAGATCCAGAGAAGGAAGCATTGGGGTATGAACAGTATGAGAAGGCCAAGAAGGTAGCAGAATTCAGACCAAACAAGTCAACATTGGAGCATGTAACGAGGTATTTGGTACGATCCAAGAAATGGGATTCAATTCTTTCGGTTTGTACTGATTTCAAGACTTACGATTTGCTGCCTGATAGATATACATGTTCTAGATTGGTTACTAGTTGCATTAGAGCTAGGAAGTTCAAGGTTGTTAGGACTTTGCTTCAAGTGTTTAAGTCCGACGGCGATGTTGCTCTGCTGGCCTTGGATTCCGCAATGAGAGGCTACAATGAGCTTCATATGTATAGAAGTACAATGTTTGTGTTTGAAGAAATGATATCTGCTGGAATTGGACCGGATTCCGTGTGTTATTGTAGGATAATGGAAGCTTATTTCAGAAAGGGTGACCATAAAAAAGTTGTTGAGTTGTTTCAGGAGTTGAAAAGTAGGCAATTAGATTTGACACCATTGTCAATTCAGATTCAATGCCAGTCTTTAGCCAAATTGGGGAAGCCTCTAGAAGCTCTAGAGATTTTTCGAAGTGTGACAAAGGAAGGCGTTTCTTTAGACTCTTCAAAGATATATTCTGTTTTGATTAGTTCATTTGCGAGCATTCGAGATGTGAAGGTGGCTGAAGAGCTATTCAAAGAAGCAGAAACCAAGAAAATGTTGAGGGATCCGACGGTGTTTTTGAGACTGATCACAATGTATGTTGAAGAAGGGTTGCTGGATATGACTCTTAAAGTAGTTAAGGCAATGAAGGGTGCAAATATCAGAGTTTCGGATAACATATGTTGCGCAGTTGTGAGTGGCTTCTCCAGGAAAAGCACGCTTCTGAATGCAGTTAAAGTGTTTGAAGATTTGATCTTAATGGGATGTGAACCCGGGCAGGTGACATACGCTTCGGTTCTCAATGTGTATTGTCGTCTTGGGCTTTATGCTAAGGCTGAGATGGTATTTAGAGAGATGGAAGAAAAGGGATTTGATAAATGTGTGGTGGCGTATTCAAGCATGGTTGTTATGTATGGGAAGACAGGAAGGCCAAGAGAGGCAATGAGGCTTGTCGCCAAGATGAAAGAAAGAGGGTGTAAGCCAAATGTGTGGATCTACAATTCTTTGATGGATATGCATGGAAGGAATAACAATACGAGGCAAGTTGCAAAGCTATGGAGCGAAATGAAGAGAAGGAAGGTTGCACCAGATAAGGTGAGTTACACAACTGTTATAGGTGCTTATAACAAGGCAGGGGACTTTGAAATGTGCCTGAGGTTTTACAATGAGTATAGGATTCATGGTGGTGTTTTGGATAAGGCCATGGCTGCAATGATGGTTGGGGTTTTCTCCAAGAGTGGCCGAGTTGACGAGTTAGTGAAGCTTCTGCGAGATATGAAAGCAGAAGGAACAGGACTAGACGTGAGGCTT
The DNA here is from genome assembly GCA_034370585.1 of Fragaria x ananassa. Taxonomy (NCBI): domain Eukaryota; kingdom Viridiplantae; phylum Streptophyta; class Magnoliopsida; order Rosales; family Rosaceae; genus Fragaria; species Fragaria x ananassa. The sequence goes on along the minus strand of CP139761.1, from coordinate 28,342,507 downwards.
TATCGGTCCGCCTTGAATGCTTTGGCAGATTCCGGTCTCGAAATGCAGGTGAAATGGTTACAAAGTAGCTTTGAGGTGACATAGAAATAGAGGGCTTGATTGTATAGTGTACAAAATCCCAGTGCTTGGTGAAGGCACTCGTTCAAGTATGTTCTCTACTATTAGAACCTCGGGAGTTCTTTGTATTGGAAATTGAAATTGCATATAGTAAAATTTGTTATACTCCATCATTTTCATGTAGGTAACTGATATTTGAATGTGGAATATACGCTTAAAAGTACAATTATATCGTCTTCAATAACTTTAAATTTCTTTAGAAGATCCGGGAAGAACTTATTTTCATATGCATGGATTTTATTGTATAAACTACAAACACAAAGCACCGTATAAGTTTTACAATTGAATGAATCAATGGAACAAGACATTGCTCTTTTTCGTTGCTTTGCTGCTGACACTTTGGCGTATGAAGGCTTAGATTTCAGTTGAGAGCACTACAAATCGTTCTTATCTGCCCATTTGAGCCAGTGAGAGGGCTAATGTCTCCCATCTTGATCATGGCAGCCGCAAAATCAGCCTTAAAGTTTGCAGGTTTGGAGCTATACTCAGAGACAATGCTGTCTGTGGATCCTCCACTAAAGAGAACTTGATCGGATGCGAGAAGACCCTTCTTCTGGATCAAGTTCTTGAAGTAGTTGTTGTCCAGTTGATTAGGTGTCACCAAATCAAGTGGTGCCAAATTTGCATTACCAACATTAGCTGCTGCTGGACAAGTACGTCCGCGAGTACGAGCAAAGTTTGCATCAATGTCACTGGTGTTGCTGTAGATTCTTCCGCGGAATGTGAAGCACTGAGCTTGTCCGATAGAATGTGCACCTGAGAGCGCAACCAAGTCTCTGGCATTGAGGCCTAAACCAGCAAACCTGTTAGTAAGGCTTTCAAGGCTGTCTAAGAAACTGGGAAGCGAGCTTTCAGCTAGGCTTTTGCTTGCTGTGGTCGAATCCCTTCTTCCAAGCTTCACCGACCAGTCTGGACCTCCAACCTATATGTATACATATTATCAGTTCCAACAAGTAGAATAGGGAAGCTAGAAGTTGGTGAACAAAAAAATGAAATGAATCAAGTACTCACAGCAACTGAAGCATCCCTAGCAGCCACAGCGACGATATCTGCACAAGAAACTACACCAGGACATAGTTTCTCCACTTCAGATTTGGCATTATCTATGACTCCATATCCTCTCACAGAGTTCAGATTAGGCAGTGCGGTCTTTTCACCTGTGATGGAAGCAGTATCGTCAAGTAAGATTGATGCATCACAACCCTGCAAACACATGAGTACTGCACCGTAAGTCATAGCTAAAAACGAAAGGCATCATCTAGTTGGTTATAGTTATAGATTAGTACCTGAACAAAACAGTCATGGAAATGCAGGCGGATCAGGGAGGCTGCCATCCGACGTTCAGCTGAGACTGCTGTTCTTATGGACTTTCTGATCGTAGCGAGAGCGTTTGGACATGCGTTGTCATAAAATGTTGAGGAGGAGAGCTGAGCTGAGATTGTTGTGCTCATCAGGGCAAGCAACAGCAGCAGTGCAATAGAGGCAACATTTACATTTGAACTAAAAGACTTCATCATTGAACTTGAAAGTAAAACTCCCCTACTCAATACCAAAACCAATTTACGTTTTGGATGTGCGATAACTTGTACTCGAAGCAACCAAGTTAAAACCCTATGAATTGCAAATGAAGTTGAGGAAATGGGAAGGATTGAAGGTGATGGAGATTAAGGTTATATCTTGCATGTATTTATAGGGCAATTTTGAGTATAGTAGACCTTAAGGTTTGCCCTGGTCACTATTTACTGCTAACGCGCCCCCCTTTCAACAATACCACTGTTCAATTCTGAAAATGACCCATTCTGATTTGGTAGGCAAAAAAGTCATCGTTTTTTACATGCGTTATCCTTTGACAATTCTTATCCGGATCAAGTAATATGCTCTCAAACTGATTATGAAAGGTAATCATATACAAATAATAGATCTAGACCTCGCTAGTCATTGTCTTACTGTAATCAAAGTCTCTAATTGTGATTAAAGGTAATATAAACAGCTCATCTGTTATGCATGCAATTGTTTTTTTGGTCGTGTTATGCATGCATTTGGGTATCATATATGTAAAGTCAGAATAAAGATTTTTGGCCTATCTGGGTTGAACTTAGCAGCCCATGCTTAGTTCTTGTTCATGGTACTTTTCACCAGTATATTAATCCAAAAACGAAGAATTAAACCACAAAAGGCCAGAGCTAGCACATAGCAGGCAAGATCAACCCACACATATTTGAATCCCTCAACTAATTTGACTAATGCTCAAGCATCCACCAAACTCAGCTTTAACTGTAACTCATAATCTTGCCTAGAAGCTCTGAAGATGTCAACATGTTCTGCAATCATATTTTACTAGTTCTTCTCATTATTGTGTATATTAGCTGACTTTATGAAAGTCACACAAATGATGACTTAGTACTTGCATAGAATTGTCTCTTCAATACTCGTTTGCATCACCAAAGCTATAGTAATCGGAGAAACAAATGCGAAACAGAAATAGTCATAGAGTAATTACAAATCGAATCGAAACATAGCCCATACTGAAGGTGAGCAATTTCATTCTTTCTTCACATCAACACCATCCACTGGCGGCAATGACTGTACACACAAAGAAAACACAGAACCCATCATTTTTTTATACGAACCAATTTCATCGCACATTTTTGTAAAGTTGAGTGAGGCATTTCGTCGAACACCTTACGTGCACTAATTCATAATGAAATTTTTTTAAAGTAGAGATAGTGGGAAGGAGAGATAGTAATTGAGATTACGAGATCGGGTTTGTAGAGATTGTGGACGACGGAGGCTCCGGCGAGAAGCGAAGCGACGACGACGACGCTGGACCAAGCCAGCGAGGGAGTGCCGGTCGGCAGTTTCCCTCCCCCGAACTTCTTATTCATAGCTGAAATTTGAAAAGAGCTCAGTTACGTGCAACTAGATAGTTTTCTTCACCGGACTTTGGTCGGAAAGAGTTGGTATTTGCCGGACTGTTTTCTTTTCTGGTAAGACGAAGTGGTTATTACAGTATTACTTAACGGGGAAGGCGACTTCAACGACGTCGTTCGGTTAAGCATGTTCGGGTCGAATGTTGTTAATGGGTTTCAAAGGGGATCCGTGTATGGAATCAGGCCCGCCAAGGGAAAGTTATCTTTGTTCTTGGGCTGCATCTAAAAATTAGTTTCAAGAATCCTATTATGTGAAAATTTTACGACTTGAAATGCAAGAAACAAAAGCATTTTCCTAGCTATCAATGTATTGCCTGGTAGTTTAATATATTTGATGTGATTTATATGTTAATTTTTTTATTGTTAATATTTTATTAGTTTATTCCTCCCGAGCTTCACTCAATATGTGAGTTGTATTACGTTTTAACGGTGTCTCTTTATGACGGTCTTACAAGGCGGGTCATTGTATAATATGGCTTGTGTTTATCGAATAAAATTGTCTGACCTCCTTTCATTCAAAAAAAAAATGTTAATTTTGTTGTATACTGGTGTTGATACCCGAAAAATAATACAATCAATTAATACTTTGTCACGCGATAATTTGTTGAGAAATTCATGCAATCTTAGGTTAAATCCTCGATTTAACCCGCCAAGCGAACATGCTCATGCATTCATGTGGGCCCAAGCCGCATACAAGCATTATTGAGGCTAGTAGAAGTGGGTATGGTGTGGATGGTTACGGAGGCACAAAACGCTCGTCCGTCGATTTAATGTTGTTAAGTAGTTTCGATCTTGGGCCCGAAACTCAAGCCTGACGACTTAAGTCGGCGACGAATCGGTGTAGAACATGAGAATTGGACTGCTAATCTTTTAAACCCAAAATATCTTTGAATCAAAAGCCCAACACTTTTCCTTTTAGAAAAGCCCAAACTCTCTTCTTTTAGGAAAGACCCAATCACTTTTATGCATTCCCATTGTTAAACCAGATATCACCTCCCTTTTTTCTCCCCGCAGCAGTACGACGACAGCTTTATACAACGGGGGAGTCTCTTTCACTCCTAATCTGAAGAAGAAGAAAGTCTATGACTGACTCCAAAACAGCTTATTCATCCTCAAATGACGAGATTATGAGATTCAAGCTATTTAGTCTGCCTCGTTCTGGGTTTTCCGTCCTCGCAGCCGCCCTTGCAACGCCCCTGCAGTAAATCGTCTCTCCCATCTCTTGAGGTCAGTCTCTCTTTTCTAGTTTTTGGGGCTAAGGTCATGTCCTTGAGGAGAGCAATCATTTTACCTAGCAGAGTGAGGCATTACAGTGCATGGCAAAACCCACCAATTCGGCTCTATAAAAGGGAGGTTTGGGGAGTTGCAAACCCATCAACCAACCAACCTAGAAAAATCCCCAAACACTCAAGTTTTCATGCCTTCAAACCTTCAAGCCAAAAAACCTATTTCCAGCCATCCTTCAATCCCTTGAAACCCAGATCCTGCCCAGAAATCTAACTCCAAAACTCAGTCCAATTTTCATTACCGCGGTGTGCCTTTAGCTCCCACGCCAGCTCACGCTAAAAGCATTTCCCTGATTTTGAATCACGCACAAGATTAACTCAGCAATTCAATTCTCTGAGTTAATTTTGACTTAGTTACTTCCAAATCAAAAAGAACCCTCACAACTAGACTCTTACTGTGATTTGAATTTTGAAACACGTTTAGTATCAATATTTGTGATTATTTGTTTAGATGAAATTTCTAAATCAAAGGGTATCTAAGATGAGAAAGCTGCAATATAAATGTACGGCTTTATAATCGTATACAAATCCAAGTTACATATATACACAAATCCAAGTTGCCTATATAGATCAATAGATCATCATACTAAAAACACGACATCACCTTCATATTCTAAACACTCGCCAAGTTTGGTTAATCCGATCCCTTGTACATAGCTGTACGTACGTGCACTAAAGCTAGCTAGCTGGGTAAGTCATGACAAGTCACAAGTACATACTGTGGTGAGTCACTCTCCCGAGTTTGCTCAATCATGGAATGAGCAGCAGCAGCGGCATGGGCTTCTCAGTCTCACACATGGGATATCTGCATTTCACTGGTACTCTCTACTCACATTTATGAAGGATCGATAGAAGGTGAGTTCTGGAATGCACCCTAGGGTTTCAGTACCCAGATGTCCCTCTACGGTTTTGTATTGTCCTCTTGGTATATTGTTAAGTAGTGGGTTTGTAGATATTAAGTATGAATACGGAGTAATAGATGTTTTTACCGTCATCTATCTTACCTACGCTCATCCGGCTGCCCAGCGGCGCTGGCGCCGGCCTCTGGCCTCTCATGCCTTCGCCGAGTGTGGCCGGACGGGTTGCTGCTATTGGAGCATGCTCCAATGAATGGATGAGGCTGAGAAGGTTCAAGTTTTCTTGGTCGAAGTCGACTGCGGTGGCGGCATATGTAGAGGACTCGTGGAAGATGGTGTTTACACTCAAATTATTATTTTACTGAACAGTAAATGTCTAAGTGAATATTAATTAAATTCTTAATCCACGTCACACCGGCGAGCCCAAAATAATTGGGTTTACAAGTGATGGCCCGCCAGCGAGATCATTCGAGCTGGATAGCAGAGTTCGCATGCGAAAAGGACTTCACGTAGAAGTACATTAAGACGAGACGAGATGTCTCCGCATAGGAGACTTCGCAAAGAAGTAAGAGGCAGAGTCCACATGCACGTGGAGGTGTATGTGTTGGTTGAGAACTCTATTCCTTAATTGGATTTGCATGAATCACCTTCACCACATTTATCGTTGAAGACTCCTACAAGTCTTTGACATGCTTCGGGTCAATACCTATGGCCCTAAGTAACTCTATATAAGGGGAGCTCGAAGGCTTACAGAAAACTCACTCCAAACTTACTCAAATAAAAAATACAATCAAACCTTCAACCCAGTTGATTCGAACCTCTCGAAACCAAATCCTAAACGCATCCTCGCCTTAGCTCAGAGCCCTTTCAGACTCATCTTTGATCAACCATGATCCCTATTGTTGCTCTGCTCGCGATATATCGTGAGTATTAAATAGCTTAGTGCTTGTAATTCCTCGTCTGCGAGGTGGCACCGGAAACCCTCCGCTTGATCAAGAAGTCAAGATCCCGCACATCTTCATTCCTCGTCTGCGAGGTGGCATACTCGCATCCCCTTTCTTTACTTTGGTAGCTAATTACCTATTTACTCCTTACTAAGGATCGTGACCAAAACAGATGGGGGTGATCGATCAATTCCGACCGGATCTTGATTCAGTATTGGCTGTGAAGCCCGATTTAGGTTGTGGTCGATCCTTTCGGATATCGTCAATCATAGATTCGGGTCGAACAGTTTATGTTGTTGAAGGAGATGGAGGTTGGCTCACTGGATGGGGTGGTGATGACGGGGGTACTGCAGTGGGGTTCTGTCGAGGATGGTATTTCGGCGGTGGTTGGGATCCAACAGTGGCGGCGGCGACCCCAAATACTAACCCCGTATTTATCCAAGCTCTAAACTTAACATATATTCTCTCCGTTTGCACGTGTTGTCTTTGTCTCGTAGACACGTGTCCAGACATGGTGGGTGTTGGACCCAGTGGGTACATTTTAGACGTTTCCTCCAAGAAAGTGACAAGACATGTACCTAGTGAGAACATGGTTATAAACCTAACACTACTAGAAACTGGTTTCGTCACCTCAGTGACAATTTTCGTCGTCTAAGTAAGGTAAGATGACGAAATATTATTTCGTCAATATTTTCGTCACCTTAGAGTTAACTTAGGAAGATGACGAAAATACATTTCGTCATGTAAGTGATAAGGTAGGTGACGAAATATTACTAAGGTGACGAAAGTTAAACTTTCGTGGCCTTAGCCCGAGCAAAGAATTGTAACAAACTGACCATTTTCGTAGTGTTAGTGTTTTGGTAAGGACGGATTTCGTCACCTTAGCTGGTCATACTACGTCACAATAGATCATAGACCACGAATCATATTTCATTACTTTAGTACTATGGCGACGAAACATATTTCGTCACTTAACCAGATTTGCGATAAAATAATTTTCGTCAGCTAAATAACCTGGCAACAAAATAATATTTGTGCTCAAACACCTAATGAGAACATGATTATGAACTTAAAGCATTACAGAATCGTATGGGAAAGAGTTGGAATTGTCGGCCGGATTGTTTTCTCTGGTCTCCGGCAAAGACGAAGTGTTATTGGGGAAGAAGTTGATTTGGACGACGTCGTTACGTTAAGCATCCAGTTCGGGGTTATGCCGGAGGATTCGGGTCCATTAACATGGGTAGTGATTTGTGTTCTTAATGGGTTTCATATTTGGAATCAAGCCCGCCTAGGGAAATCTATCTTCCTTTGGTATGGTGCTTGATCAGGATTTCTCTTACAATTTTTTTACAGTGCATCTGGTTATGATTTTGAAAGCACATAGAGCATCATTACTGGTCATTATTTCTTCAGATTGCTAAAGGAAGGATGCATACACAAAACGTCTGCTAAAAAGAAAGAAAAAACATCAATACTGAAGTGCGGCATTACAATCCTACACAAATCCAAGCTAGATAGATCACCCAAACTTGACACACAGCAAGTAGACACAAACATCATTTATTCTAAACACGTAGGTACGCTACAATTCCGGCCGATATATGCATCCTTCTTGCACTGCTAATTACTCATTATATTAACAGTGTTTGGTGCAGAAGCATCTGCGGCGAAGACCGCGGCAGTCGCCTCCGGTGAAGCCCTCAGTTTGGCAAACAGATGCACAGTTGCTCTCTCTCAAGCAAGTTCCCTTGAACTTGTGGCTCAAAGACTCACAAGTTCTTGCTTCTGCAACCATTGCATTTGGCCCCATTCCTACACATTTTAAACACACACATGCATTAGTATTCATACATAAAGTTCATTTACATCTAGAGATCAAAACAGTGAGTAAATATCAGAAGAATGTAGATATTGATTATACCAGTAGCCACCAGAAGCAGAAGAGCGACGAAGACAGCCGAAAACATACGCATGAAACTCTCCATTATATTCTCTTCTTGTTCTTAATATCTCTTATCTAGCTATGTGGGTGTGTATAGGTGTGTAGGATGAGATGAGATTACAATGCAAGCTTACCAGCCTTTATATAGAAGCTGTCAAGCTGTGCACTAAGCTAGCTGAGTCATCCGAAAGATCGAGAAAGCTAAAATGGTAAAAAAGACGGAGGAGCTGGGGACGAGTCATGGTGAGTAGGGTATGGTCTGCACTAACATCACACACGGTCCAATAATGCCGATACTCCCTCTACTTTAACCACCTGGATGCAAAACAGGTATGAGGTTTTACACAAAAGGTCTCGACATTAGTGTTTGTGGTACCATTCCTTATAACCCAATGATAACTCTTCACGTTTCTGATGTGGGATTCCAAATGGCTCTAATCTAAGTCACACTTTTTCAAACATAGACAACCACACGTTTGTGAATAATTGTGACAATTCAAGCTCCATTGAGTTGGCAAACATTCAATGAATTACTGAATACTGCTGCAAAGTTATTAGCTCAATCATGAATGGGTAACATGGTCTTCTCGATCAAACTAGCTAGGGATATCAGCATCAACCAATGTTGTACATACGTGAAGGATAGAATTCCAGATAACAAATAGTTTATGGTAAAGAAAGTAATGATACACGTAGCTAATAAATATGTTTAGAAACCTAAAGATGTACTTGCATAACAAGAACAGGAATTTAGAGGAGAAAATCTGCCGTCCCCGTTTCCTATACCTGTCTCCCACTTATTTTTTGACATATGTCTTACTATGTTAGCTGAAGTTAACAGCTACTTGACAGAGTTAAGTCTAACAAATTCCTAAATTCTTTTATTTACCAAAAAATTAACAGAAATATAGCAAACAATAACTAATAAAAAAAAGCATAAACCAAGATCAAATTGAAGATTTCTGTCAATCTCTTTCTTATGTTAATCATTTTTCTATCCTCCAATAATATTTCTCTTCCCATGATTATTAACCGAAAAAAACTCCTCAGAAATTCTATTTACAAATCTTTACTTCCTTAACATAAGTCATCCAGTCATGTTCTTGCTCATAGATGGAATATAGAAACAAGACTCGGTTAGAAACCATCAACAAGAAAGATAGCTTTTACATTTCCCCTAAATCTCCGATCATGACATTATTTCCTTCGAATTTCAACGAATCCCCAAACGCCCATCTAAAATTACAACCCCCTCTACAAATTGCACCATCCAGATTAGCTCAATTTAGCCTCCCATGTCAGCGTGGTTGCACCAACGCCCCCTCCACAACCCATTTTAATTTAGATCCACATCCACTATCCCAACCTTCCTCAAATCCCTACAGAACCACTTCTCATCTTTTAGCCCCATAAGCCTTCTAGTCCTTCTCTGCTTCTTAATCATTATGGTTGTTTTTCTTCCATGGACGAGTATGCAGCAGGGTCTACGAAATCCATAACCAGCCCGCCTTCAAACTAAGATAAGAAGATAGGAAGTGATCTGGGATTCTGGGTATATTCGTATTCTTCTGAATTTTCTTATTTGGTTGATTATTTAGTATATTATAATTTAGGAGATAAATAATTTACGTAAACTATGTCATAGCTATTAAGTTCAGCTGGCATGGTAAGACATATGTAAAAAAAATGAGTGGGAGACAGGTAAGGGGATAGGGAAATGGGACAGCCGGAATTTAGCCCAAGTGCCCAACAATGGAAATCTACCTTTAGAAAAGAAAGATAACACAGATATTAAAAGTGAGGATCATGAATTTGACTTGTGTCTACCGATACTGAAGATTTTAACCTTACACGTACAGTTAGCCACAGGCACCCTATCTCTTTTTCTGAAAGCAAAGCATCTTAGCCAAATACAACTTTCCTATTTTTCTCTTTTCTTTGTTAAAAGTTTTCTACCATTCTAAGAACTGATGGAAAACTAAGAACCAACCCAAAATTAATCTTGACAACAAGACTACAAGAGAAGAAATAGAACAATTAAATTTCTGATATATAACAGCTAGTATGCTTCTACATCAGAGAAAAACCAAACATATGAAGAGAAATAACTAAACAAATAGTGCATAAGAATATGAGATGAATCTTAATCCCATAACTATCACAAGGATCTTCAATGAGCAGATCGATCCTGTGTTGGTGATCCCAGCAAAGGCACAGGGCTCCGAGAACCTTTGAAGAATTCACGAGCTCCTTGTTTGTCACCTGACAGAATCCCTTGCTATAGGATTATGGTCATGCTCAGTGAGCATCAGCATTACATGAAAGATAGTACCTTTAAATCCAAGAGAAGTGCGAATAAGAGGGATATGTTATTCTGAACCATATAAATAATAATCAAGCCAACTGCACAATAAAAACCAAAAGGATGGAGTATCATCCTAAATAGAAAATGCCAGTATCCTCATAAACCTGAGCTTCCAAGCTACCAATTGGGAAACAAGAATCGTATAACAATAGATAGATGAGTTCAAAATCAAAGCAAAACAGTTATTCTTAGGGAATCAAGACTACAACCAAAAAGAAGGAAAAGAAAAATAAAAACATAACATAATTAATAGCACACATCCAGCTGAAGTAGCTGATCACAGTATCTTGAATATAGTCTTCAACTTCTGAACCAGCTTCCAGTCCACCGATGGGTCATTCTGGTAGTATGAATTTAGCACATTAATCGACCTCCTTGAGATATGGCTGACAAGTTCATCTTTACTCTTCAACTTCACCTGCTGCTGATTCAGATTGTTCTCAACTATCTTAATGCAAACCTCCTCGCCCATGTTGGCAATATCAACACATCTATTGCTATTCATAATCGACTCAACGCGTCCAATAACCACAAAGTCCCTCTGGTGACGGATGCAAAGTGGAGTCCCAACCTTGACAATGCCTCGAAGAACTTTAACCCCCACAATAATTGGATCTTTCTTGTGGAAAATATGGTCTGGTAAAATCTCGAGCACACATGGAAAGACAGCTTCCTTTGCCACAGCAGCTAACTCCTTCTCCTTATCCTCCTTGAGGTTTTTCATATAGGCCTTAATCACCTCATGAATTATATCACCAACAAAAATCTTCACACGCAATTCATCTGCAAGTTTCTGGGCCTCCTTTGTCACTTTGACATCAAATGCCAATATCACACCGGCGTTCCTCACATCTTTTTCATGTATAGGGCCTATGCCAGTTCCACTAACCGGAATATCTTGAACCTTCAGAAACTCTAGCATTGCTTCCAAAGAGCCTTGAGTTGATGCTTGTGCGCATACTCCTTTGTCTCCAGAACTACTATTACTACCACTCTTGTTATTGTTCACTAGAACAGACTTCATGTCTTGCATAGCTGCTTCCTTGACCTCTTCCAAGTCATCGTCAGGCCCTACAACATAGAGAGCAGTGCCAGCCATAGCATGTTTAAATCCATGTGGTGATGTGATCTTGATAGCCTGTGCAGCTCTGACTTCACTATGATGCTGATACTTTCCCTTCACGCAAAGCTCTTTCATCGGCTCTGGGGTCAATAAAGACTGAATCCTAGTAACAATAGGAGTACCATGGTTGGTACAGACGACTATTTGATCTCCGCGGTGAAGAACCCCATTAACTAATATAACATCAACTGTTGTCCCAAGACCTTCAACATAATTGACCTCCAACACTGTACACTGCACTTCATTGCTGTAAGTAAGCTTCTCAGCCATGGATTTCTGAGTCCAATATACCATCAGTGACAACAAATCGGGAATGCCTTCACCACTCTTGGAACTTATAGGTACAATGCTGTGTGTTTCCCTCATTCTTTTGTTCTCATCCAAATTCACTTTAGTATTGATCCCCTGCGTCTTGAACTGAGTGACAATCTCCTCGACTTTCTTATTGAACTGATATTTCACATCCTGAGATTGCTGCTTCATCGCCTTGACAATTGGTGCATTTGGGCAAGGCTTCCACCCGCAGATCCTGTCCACCTTATTCAATGCAACAATAAACTTTGTTTTCCTTGAGTCCAAAAGTTTGAGTGACTCTATAGTCTGAGGCTTTAAGCCATCCATAATGTCAACAACCAAAACAACAATGTCACACAAACTAGAACCTCGAGACCTTAAATTAGAGAATTCCTCATGCCCTGGGGTGTCAATAAGCAACAAACCTGGTACCTTCATGTGCTTCTTATCATCAGCACCTTGCAGCTCCTTGATTCTCTCTTGTATGTTCTCCGCAGGAAGAAAAGTCGCACCAATCTTCTGAGTAATACCTCCAGCCTCACCTTTCTGAACATTCGTGCCGCGGATACAATCCAGCAACTCGGTCTTGCCAGCATCAACATGCCCCATAATGCAGCAAATTGGGGAACGCAGAAAGTTTTCTTTCTCAGACTCATGAACAACTTCAGGTTCACCTTTGTCATCATCGATTCTGTTCTCTTCCACAGACTCATGAACCACTTCAGGTTGAGGAGTTTCTTCCACTTGATTTTGCCTCTTGATTTGTTCAAGAAACATCCTCAATTTTTCAGCTTGTTGTTTCTGCTTGCGAGTTACAGGAAGGCCTTCCCTTCTCTTCTGCTCAATGATCTCCTTTTTCTTTTCCCTTCGCCTAATCCTGGCCTCCTCTGCTTCCCTCTCAAGCTGTTCCTGCCTCAACCTCTCCTCTTCTTCTCTCCTCAGTCTCTCCTCCTCTTCCTTTCTCTGCGTCTCTTCCTCTTCCTTCAGCTTCGCCAATGCCTCCTGCATTAGTCTCACCTGCTTTGGTACTACCTTCTTCTTCGGCTCCGTTACCTTCTTCTCTTTTTTCTTCTTGGTTTGCTGCTTCTTGTTTGCAGGCTCCACATTCTCGCTTACCTCAGCCATCGGCTTGTTAGGATCTTTGTTCGAATGGATTGAATCTTCAACTATTGGTTGAGGATTCTCAACGATTGGCTTCTTGCAATCCATAAAAGATGGTTTTCTTTCCTCCAAAATCTGATCTTGGGACGATGAGGAGATGGCAGAAGAAGGAACAGAGTCGACGATGATGTGATTCTTGTATGTGAAACTGAATTCGATTGAGAGCGAAAGATCATACTTTTTGTGATGTAATCGAGAGGGTGGTTTTTGAACTCTTTCTTTGTAGGGTTTGTGAGGCTTGATCAATGAAATTTCTAGGGTTTGTGAGGCCTTGATGAATGAGATCTCTAGGGTTTGTGAATTGTGATGATCGCAATAAGAGACGAGAGTTATATATAGGGGTTATTAAGTCGGTGAAGATATTAAACGTGTTGAATTTTTATTTATTTTTAAACATAAACGTGTTGATGAATTTGGTTTGGAACACACAGGGTTAATTATATTTCCGCATGCAACAAGGAATAGGGGGGCTACTTGGTCCTCCAAGGACTAGGAAACTTTCTAACTCCACGTCCCTACGGGATAAAGTCCCTCATAAAAGCATCATACCATTGAGGAACAATTAGTGAATCATGGCAAAGAGAAAGTCGAGAGCAAAGCCAGTTGCGAACAAGAAGCGAGTTGAGAAGCTTGACATTGTTTTCACCTGCCCCTTCTGCAACCATGGCCAAAGCGTCACTTGCGAAGTCGACAAGAAGAATATGTTAGGACGGGTAAAGTTCTTCGTCTGCAAAGAGGATTTCGACACGACGATCGGACCTTTGACTGAAGCCATAGACGTCTACAGCGAATGGATAGATGAATGCATAATGGTCAACCAGAGCGACTGATACTTCTGCATTAGAAAGATTTGTTCTTTTTGTTGTTTTGGTTCGTCTTATGGGAAGAAAAAGAGAATAGTACGCCTGTGTTAACTACTTTCGTTCATTTCCATTTAGACTCTCTAATCAAATAATCAAAGTCTTTTGGCATAATTTAAGGGTAAATACGTGACTAAGTAAATAAACTGTGTCGATTCATGCGCATTTTCCTTTGCATGAGCATGAGTATATACAAAATAAAGAGTACACTACAAACTGTGTCTCCAAGTTAAGTATAAACAAGAGGATAGACAGAAAATCTTCATGCACAATCCTAACAGTCCAAGACCATGAATTTAACTGACTTCACTCCCAAGTAACTGAGACCATGGTGTTGGGGAGACCCGACTCTTCAAATGTAGATTCACAATCATAATCCAGACACTTTGTAGTTCCGGGGACTGCATGAGTCAATCGAATGGGCCTTGTCTCAGCTTCCTTCAACTGTGAATAGCAGAATGACCACAAAAGCTGCAAAACACAAACAAATTATTGAGGACCAAATTATTCAGGGGAGTAAAATAATCCTGCTTGGGCTCGCCAACACATTTTTGGAAACATAAGATGACCTGCCCAAAGTCAAACTTGCTTGTTCTGTTAAACCCAGATATATTCGAAACTCTTTTCTATTCCTTACCTGAATAGGATCAACCCGTAAGAAATTGCGCTGGGCCCTGCGCCCATCTGGAAGACGGACTCCAACTTTGCAAATGCGGCTCTTATCACCGCTGGGTTCTTCAGGCAAAGGTGGATACGTAGGCTTCTTGGGTAAGGATATTTCTTCTTCCTTGTCAGTAATGATTTCTCCTTCGTCTTTTGAAATGGTTCCACTTGTCTCCTTCATGCTTCCCATTGAAGCTGCTAATGCGTGTTGCACTTCCTCATCTTCTTCATTAGTTTGTTCTGCAACCACTAAAACATCTTTAAAACAGAGAAAGAACAAAAGTGCAAAATAATAGCCAGCATAACAATTGTACACAAATAACTCAGTGCTAGCAAAGGAGTTCGGAAATTCCAAAGCTAGAAGAGTTACTAAAAAAATGCCCAAAAATGAAAGCACAATAATTGGAATATCAATTTGAAAATATCAACATTCCACAAGTCATATAGTACATTGAATGATAGCAGAAGTATGCAGAGACCCATATATACCATTTGGGTTCTGTGGCTGAGGCAGAGAACTTTCTCTTGGCCGCTTGTTAGATAAAGCTAAATGATGATCCCTGGGACCACTATCCATGAAGAGTAAAAGATCCTACAGTTGCAAATAAGTTTTCATGATTCAATAAGGAAACATTCTGAAATTGAATCCAAAGCAAAAGTTTGATCACTGTATGAAATGTCCATTAAGTTCTTAAAAAAAACAAAAAACAAAAAAAAACACTTTGTAAAGAACTGTGAAATAACAATAAAGGCCATGCCCATTACCTCTAGCAAACGTTCCGGGTGAACCATTCCATTCCATGAACGCATTTTCTGCCCAGTGATGGGGTCAAGTATGAGAACAACAGGCATAGATTCCAATTTGTAGTATGTACAAACCTTCTTGCCTTCAGTTGTATCATCATATGTCTGTACGTGGACCAACATCACACAATGATCCAGATATGATCAATTATTTTAAGCATAAAGGCAATCTAAAAGTTGTATTTTTATATTTGATGAAAATGATACGCAAACACCTCAAGACAAGTATGAAGAATTATTTCTTTTGAACAAATTACAGCAGCTCACAGAAGGCAAGAAGCAACCGAATACACACAACCAAGGTTAGGATCACTACAGTCTCTATTCCTATAAAGATTGAAAGACACTTGCTGTATATGTCATCCTTTTACATGTAAGGTTATGGACAGTAGCACGTTTTACTTGCTTTTACACTTCACCCAAGAGAGCAGATAAATCGAACTCCTTTGTTGGCAAAAATAATATATATAGCTGTTCTCAAATAAATTAAGCATAGTAATAATATTGTAAGAATGCACCCTGCAATAGATCTAAATTTATGAAAGAAATGAGAACAAGCCCAAGAACATAGTCAGAGCATAGAAACTGACCTGCCAGAAGATAAAATTAGTGATAATGGTCTGAGAAATAGCTTCATTAGCCCAGGTGTCTCGATTGAGCTTCACAAATAAAGACATATGCACCAAAAGTGAGTCAAGTAGAAAACAAACATAATAATAGTCCTAAATAAAAAGTCCGCACAAAAAGTACTACCATATGGGAGCTGAACTCTGAATTGGATTGCAAGTTCACCATGAGCCATTTGTCCTGGACGGATGCAGCACTCTTTGCCTGCATTAGTTAAGAACAAAATCTTACTGAACAAATATGAAAGTTGGCATGGTGATTATACCACTTAAATGATACTAGATGAACTACGCATGCTTTTATTTTCTAATGTATCATTTTAGACTTTGGTAGGAAAACAGCAACAACAACAACAACAAAATCAGTAAAGATATTCCATTAATAGATAGACTTACAGCCTCTAACACCACAATCAAAGGATCACGCAGAGAGAGAGAGAGAGAGGGAGGGAGAGAGAGAAACCACTAAGCAAGGAAGATAACGTCAAAACACCATACCTTTTCAAACGAACCCTGGAACATTAGCTTAAAGGGAGGCCGATACAAGGAAGCGAGATTATCTCGAGAACTGTTTGTTGCGGATGTAGCACCTTCATTAGATTCCCACACCCCAGGATGTTTCAATTCCTCATTAAAATTACGAAATGCAATTACTCCCGATTCATTTACTGGAAGTCTTGCCATTGGGGATGTAGATGCAAGCAACCTGAACAGCAAATTACACCAAACATTGCAACTTATAAGAAAAGATGATCAAGCAGGCCAAAGACAAGCTATATAATGAATGAGAGGATAAGGAAAAGAAAAAGATATAATAAAATGAACATGAATGCCCACAGGCTTCCAACTACATGATAGGTGGGATTACATGCCAGAAATGTGGAACAATGACTTCAAGAAATAGGGTGGGGGAAAGAACAACAAATTACATATATTGCACATCTATGAGAGCTAAATCAGGTAAAATGGTAAATAAATGAAAATAACAGTATACAATCTTGACAATGAAAATATATAATGCCTGAATTCAGCAAACAAAACTAGATGGTATAATGTATGGATTCAGCAAACAAAACTAATAGGCATTCAGTTATAATACGGATACATAGCCATCAACTGATCAACAGTCCCTTTAAGTTTACTAAAAAATCTTAACAAATAAAAAGGAATACTATTTCAAATCAACAGCAAAAAGAAAAGTCCTATGGCAAGTAGGCAACAAACTCTTGCAGTATTATAATAACAACATATCAACAATACAATTTCTCACAAACTCCATTGCTATTCTTTTTTCTTTCACAGGAACAAATTCCATTAACTGTGGCATGCATTGATAAATGAAACACCATGGAAGAGTAATCAACTAGCAGGTGATTTCCTTTTCTCAGAATGCAGTATCTACAGAAGGTAACATCGTCCCACATACTGTGATTGAGTACATATTCCAATCAAAAGGAAAAAAAACTCAAATAGAGTGAGACCACATACCCAGCTTGATAGAGAGCAATATCATCATACAGGACGTCCCTTATAACTGGCATTGGAGCACGCACTTCATCCTCACCGTATTGTGCCACATCCTCATTCACACTGTTACAAACCAAACCATCAGAACAAAACCAACTAGAGCACTAGACAATACACAACACTATACCAAAAAAAAAATCAAGTTACCCAGAACCCTGTTCAGCCAAATTACTAGCATTAACAGTCGGCGGCTGCGGCTGAGCGACCGGCCCCGCTTCATTACCCACATAAAAAAGCTGCAGTGCTTCCTCAAGATTCCAACCCGTAGCCTGATCAACCAAAGATCCAAACTTTCAATACATAAAAATACAAAGAATTTTCACTAATCTAAACTAGCCTACTAATACGAAACCGAAAATTCACATTTTCATCTCCATTATTAAAACAACAACCAAAAAGATCAATCAATGCAATGCGTCACGTAGACTAATCCTCCAAACCTGCAAAAACCGCCGCGCGGTCTCGTCGCTCTGCCCGGCGGCGATCTCCATAAACAGAGCCACCGTGCTCTGCTGCTGCTCCTCGGCTGACGACGCCGCCTCCATCTCCGCCGTGCTCTGCAAAACCAAAAACACTCAAAATTTCACCTAAAGAACCGAAATTTACCACCGACGTGTGAAATCTAGGGTTTCCAGAGATGACGTCACGTTACCGATTTGGGGATTTTGGCGGCTGGTTGTGCTTCTGGTTGTTCGTCTGAGATTTTGCTCTTCTTTCTTTTATTGTTTTTCATGATGGAGAGCTTTGGCCTTTTGGAGATTAGTACATGGAGGGGTGTGTAACTACGAGTTTGACCTCCGAGGGAGTGAGAGGAGGTGGTGGTATTTCCGTAGATTTGCAGAAGTTGGAGGGCAGTTTTCTGGGGAGGGGGGAGGAGGTTTTCAGGTGGAGATGCTCGCCAGAGTGACAAATAGTCCTGAGGCTTTGGGATTCTACATTGTTATGGTTGGTTTTATGTGGAAACAAAGATGGGCTTGGAGTATGAGTCGGTGTGGGAATAATGGGCCGTACAACATAACTCTTCTTTTGGGATTCACGTAGGAGCCCAATAAGATTTTTCTTTTCTTTTCTTTTTTCACGGAGAAAAATTGAAGTCGACATGTTTAACGAGGAAATGGGGAGATACCATCCATGATCCACAGATATTTGATTAGTAATCGATCTGTATGTATTAGCTATCTACATCAAGTATGTGCTTTTGGCACATATTTACCACAATCCACATATATAGACTCTTGGAAATACATAGATATATACGGTGGACATGGGCTGCGCGTCATGCGTGTGGATTTATCGATCAAAGACTTTTGTTGACACTGTTGAAGATTGATGTTATATTGACACTATGCTGATCAAAAAAGCAATAGCTAGTCATATGATGAAATTAATTGGATAACGACGATCGATAGTTATAATCAGTTATGCTCGTCTTCTTAAAAGGAATCCTTGATTTGCAATATCTTGGCATATCATCTTGTATCCAGATAACAATACTAGTTCATTTATTATAGAGAAAAATCACAAATCAGAGACCAATGCATAACATTTTTGTTGCCTCAGCAATTAGCAGTAACCTTCATACATATAGCTGCATCACCTACATGCACGCCAATGAACGAAAAGTTTAGGCAAAAACTCTATACTGCACGACCCTAGCTAAAGTAAAACTCATATATATATGCAAACATCACTCTTCCTTGGCTTGTTATTGATCGACACACAATCACAGTTTGATTCTACAAACTGATCGAAGGATGAGTTAGTTACGTGAAAACTACTTACGGGATATTAGAAAGACTTGCAGAATAAACATTAGTTTATTATCTCTAAAAGCTAGCCTAGCCTGTGTTAAGCAGATTGCCTGAGACAATCTAATATTATGCATTATAAGTAGATAGACAGATTCACAAGTCGATTCAAATTTGTCAACCCAATAATCTTGTGCCGTGGTACAAGGTACAAGTTGGTCGATCGAGTCGGTATAATTAAGGTGGGAGCAAATTCGATTACATACTTAAGTAATCTAATTATTTTACATTTTAATTATCAAAAAGGTCTCGGTGTCTTTCACTTGTCGCCCTCGTATGTGTTGATTAGGTTTTGCATCTGGTGTGCTAGCTTGTCCATCAATCCCAGCTGATTCATATCACTGATTAGCCTTTTAACCACAAGCACTTGTTTTGATAGGCATGCGTATATATATGCTTTTCATTAAGATAGTCGGAGTTTCATCGACTCCTAATTAAACACACATGTATAGTAGAAGAAAAAAGGTTAAGCAAGTAGTTGACTTTTGTGAAAGTCGCCGTCGAAATACTGAGTTGGATTCGACTGAAAGAGTGGAAATTCTTGTATGCACGACGTGTATTTACACGACACAATCTTAACCGTTCATAACAATTCATATGTTTGACCACCATGTTTCTATATTATTTCTTCTAATCCTGATCATCCATATATGTATGTGAAGATACACGCCGTGTACTAAAGATACTCTCCTGAAAGAGTCTGGAAACTTTCATATACGTACACCAATCAAGAATCTTAGAAATGAAAACCGGTATGCATAATTAATCAGAGTCCTTAATCTGCAAATTAAAATAGGTCAACATGCATCAATTGTTTAAACCCTTAATTTACTTGTGGCTAGGGTTTGGGTTTGGTGGCTACATGCAAAGAAACGAAGGAGCACCACCACCACTAAACCCTAAACAACAAAACAACCACATCTTAATAATTGTTTAATTTGCTGCTTTATATATTAGCACGAATAGTTTAAGTAGCAATCTGCAGCTTAATCGATCAGTCCTTAATTACCACTTTTATTCATTTCTATTTTGTTTAAAGGGTCGCGTGCTTTTGAACGAATTTAGCTTGTCATATCCAATCTAATTGTTTTGAAAAGCAGGAGACTATCGTTGACGCGTGTGGAAGAAACCTTGCGGCCAAATTTCCATGGATGAAGCTTTTTTAATTTCTTCTTTCTGTGAGCAAAGTAATTGAAACATATATATATATATATATATATATATGTCCAGGAAAAGCTATAGAAACGACAATGTATGGCTGCCACTATATACATGCTTTTAAATAAATATTATTCGTATTATTGGAGCTAGCTCTTATCTTATTTGGTTTTAGGCTCTGACTCATCTCAAGGTCATATATATATATATACAGGGCCCTTCCAATGAGGGATCCCTTTTTTTGTTTATTTCTAGGGATAGGTCCACACCATTAGATCTGTTTTTTAATGAGTTTGAATGGTTGAGATTAAAACAAAAAACTTAACACTTATGTCAAACCTACACCGTTCAATATTATTAAAAATAAATCCCTCATTTGGATGACTTAACGATCACCAAATTTTCTGAAAATTTGTAGAAATGATCTACTCATATAGCCCAACGAACTGAACGGTGAAGATTTGATTTTGTAATCGAAAAGTTCGTCAAATGATCTATCCCTAAAAATAAACAAAAAAAGGGATCCCTCATTAGAAGGGCCCTGTATATATATATATATATATATATACAGTCCCCTTCCAGAGAGGGATCCCTCTTTGAAATTAAAGTGAGGGACTCCTTATTTCGCTCACTTTCAAGTCGTATTTCCACATCTCAACCGTACAATGTCTAAAATACAGTGTGTAGATCATTCCTGCAAAGTTTCGTCAAATTTGAAGATCATTTGAGCTTCCGTAATCGTAATTTACACGAACGGTTCTGTTTGGACAACTTTTGTTCTGTAAATTTATTTAATCTAATTCGGTACCCAAATGATATTCAAATTTGACGAAACTTTGCAGGAATGATCTACACACTGTGTTTTAGATATTGTACGGTTGAGATGTGGAAATACGACTTGAAAGTGAGCGAAATAAGGAGTCCCTCACTTTAATTTCAAAGAGGGATCCCTCTCTGGAAGGGGACTGTATATATATATATATATATATATATATATTTTGTGTGTCTAATTGAATTTACCTAACTTTAATTACTTGGGTTATACGTCTTTTCATGGACGTTTCTAGCTAGGTTGAGGTTCTTATTCTTAAGCATATATTGGATTAATTATTTGGTAATTAGTTAATAACTGTTACAGTTTGATGAATCAAATCTCCTTCAATGCTGGCGGAACCGTATGGAATTGGATGTTAGGGCAAGTTCCATCACCAACAATATATATGAAACTTTTTTTGTATAGCTCCAAGTTTTCTTGTTGCATGCTTACTAATATAGAATTATGAGTGGCCATTTGTGTTTGGTTGGTTGGTTTCGCCATCAGGTCTAAAAGCACAACAAAAACTTTGTATAACTACAAACACAAACACAAAGCTAACCTACTTTTGTGTTCCACTAGGTCACTGATTAACCAAAGGTATTAAAATGCTAAATGTAATGCAGCTTAATTTCCAAGGATATGATACATAAGATTACTAGTGGCATGGGTGGAAAATTTAATTTTGTTGACGAAATCTTGATTGGCTTTAAACTAAAAAGTCAGTCTCTCCCCATTCTAATCAATTTACATCGAATAAAAGATGCGTATATATAACCATGATGAAGAATTAATATTTCAAAGTTAATTTTCTAAACGCCGCGTGATGGACTTCGCGAGGTAGACACGCGCAACTGCTTTTAACCGTTTCTGACTTTTTACAGTCTTTGACACGCTTTGGGCCAATTCCTGTGGCCCTTAAACATTAAAAATCCTTCTTTTGGCCCGCGAGCTACAATAGCCCTCGAGGTGGAGTTGGACTATAGAGTCCACGGTTCGCACGAGTTAGTCTTCTACATGGACTGTAGCATTCCGCGGGATAAAACTGTTCCTAATTTCAGTCCGCATGGGACTCTACAGTTGAGAGGAGCGCCAGAAGCAATGTCCTATTTTAAATGAACTATGCGAACTGGACATGTGTCACATGCAGATTGGTCTGCATGGGATGAACAGTTCTTTTGTGCTTCACGTTGCAGTCTAACACGTCTCTCTTATCTCTTTCGCGGCGAACTCTCTTTCTCCCACTATATAAAGAAGCTCCACGGCTTACAGAGAACTCTCTACACACAATCAATCAAGCAATCAAATACACACAATCAATCAAGCAATCAAATACAAACACAACCTTCAACCTCGTTGAAAACCCTTCGATCCCGTCGAAACCTCCAAGTGCTCCCAGGAGCCGATCCCCCTTAGAAGCCTCTTCGAAGCCTTGATTCTAAGCGCCCGCCGCCTAGAATTCTTCAGAGCTCTCCGGAACTCGCCCCCGTTTCCTCGGAAGCATCCCTATTGTTGCTCTGCTCACCCCACTGTGAGTATCGACTGCTTGTGCCGTAAATTTCCTTCCGCGAGGTGGTATCTGGAACCTACCCCGCCTGATTCAAGAAGTCAAGCAAGCACTCCTTCAACACCTTCCTCGTCCGCGAGGTGGCACGCCCGCAACTCCATCCTCTTTGGATCACTATTTACCTCGGCTCCGCACGCTGAGGATCGTGGCCAAAACACTTAGGTTATACGTCTTTTTATGGACGTTTCTAGCTAGGTTGAGGTTCTTATTCTTAAGCATATATTGGATTAATTATTTGGTAATTAGTTAATAACTGTTACAGTTTGATGAATCAAATCTCCTTCAATGCTGGCGGAACCGTATGGAGTTGGATGTTAGGGCAAGTTCCATCCCCAACAATATATATGAATTTTTTTTTGTATAGCTCCAAGTTTTCTTGTTGCATGATTACTAATATAGAATTATGAGTGGCCATTTGTGTTTGGTTGGTTGGTTGGTTTCGCCATCAGGTCTAAAAGCACAACAAAAACTTTGTATAACTACAAACACAAACACAAAGCTAACCTACGTTTGTGTTCCACTAGGTCACTGATTAACCAAAGGTATTAAAATGCTAAATGTAATGCAGCTTAATTTCCAAGGATATGATAAGATTACTAGTGGCATGGGTGGAAAATTTAATTTTGTTGACGAAATCTTGATTGGCTTTAAACTAAAAAGTCAGTCTCTCCCCATTCCAATCAATTTACATCGAATAAAAGATGCGTATATATAACCATGATGAAGAATTAATATTTCAAAGTTAATTTTCTAAACGCCAGAAGTTAATTTTCAAAGAATGAGATACAACATTTTCTCACCCTAGTCGCGCATAATTTTATCCTCCACACACACACATATATATATATATATATATATATATATATATATATATATATATATATATATATATCTCGATCTACTTAAGCAAGTTGATCCTCTTGTCCATATCACAATAATCTTTTTACCAGAAAGCGAAGGTAACTGCTAAATATATATTGTTGGTTGCATGATTATCATCCTTACGATCGATTTAGGTGTGGCTAGAATTTATCGCTGTCTTAATTTGCAGTTTGCTCCATGAGATAAGAATCTCTTAAAGTACATGATTCATGGCATGGACCTTTCAGAGCGATTGATTATTGTTTAACTAATCAATTAGGAATCTAACGCCGCCTAACGTATGAAAAACGAGTTTTGGGTACCCTGCCTAATATGACTTTCCACTCGATTCCTATACAGAAGAAATAAAGGGTGAATGGGTGGATGATGATAAGTCGAGGCTAGCTAGTTAGAGACCGAGCTCGAATTTATTTCAGTGAATCAAAGTAATTAACTAGCTAGCTACACGTACAGAATGTAAATAGTTATGTAAATGGGATTGGATCGTTTATATGGACATTTGATTTACACCTTCATTCATATATACGTGATTCGCATGTCACAATCTGTATGGTGAAGAATGAGACCAACAGATACTTGGTTCCAACAGCAGCTGGCCAATGGATGGAACTTAGTTAATCAAGAGGGAATGGAAGAAGAAACTAATAATTATGAAATGGAAGGTAGCTCTCTGCAGTGGGACTTGATGTAGAGTGATGTAGAGAGCCACACTAAAAAAAAACACCCACCAACTAGACCATGTTCGCTGACCTATATGTAAATGCCAAGCAACAATACCTTTCATTTTAGAAAAGGCCAGGGATTACATTCTAAAACATACTAATGAATAAAGTGGAAGATTATCAATTAATCACATCAAGCAAAAGGGATTTAAAATCTGACCATTCTATTATCAAGGCTATAGAGACCAATTATTCCAATCTTGGGGGCCATATGGTCACACAATGTCGAATATGACTTGTCACGTATAATGACCTAATTCTGATTAATCGATCGGCATATGAAATCCGTTTCAAAGCGAAAGCTACGTCTACAAATTGATGGGTAAGGAAAATTTTGGAATATAGCAAGTTGTTCGACATATTATGATTTTAACTTACAATATTGTTTGAAGTGAACCATTCTTAATTAACTGTGTAAAACATGGACACTTATAGATAAAGACTTCGTAGGTTGGCCAAGAAACGGTAGCAAAGCTAAATATAATTTCTCGTTGCTCTAGTGAGCATCTTCAACGGTGGCTGATAAAATAGTTGATAAATTTGGATGAAAGTTATATTTATCAATTCATTTTGAGAGTATTCATTGACAAATTCTCTCTTATAAATTGATAAATTTATCAGTTTTGCTTATCAACTTCTAACTTTATCAACTTCTTAAGTTTTTTTTTTAATTAAACTGACAAGGATTAGGCGATATCAGCTCCTCTGTAGCAGTCTGGTGGATGACAGAGCACCCACACTACCTCAAAGGGGACCACTACAACCGGGAACCCACCGCCCGTCCCTTATCAGAATTTTTATTTAAAATAATAAAAGAAATTACATGAAAAGAGGAATGGGGGACTAGGCCAAAACCATTCCAATTACAAACCAAAACAACAAACAAAAAGACATTGTTTCTTCTACCCATAAAAAACCAGGCAATCGTCCCACTATGAAAACCGATAATTAGGGATACCCAAATAATCCGCTTGCAAGAAACCATGAAGCTCAGTAGGAGGATTATCATACCAAGTAAATGAAGCATTTGACAACCCCAAGTTTGCCATCTTGTCAGCCACCATATTTCCTTCTCTAAAAATATGACTGCAACGGAAGTTCATTTGACGAATTATCGAAAGACAGTTATTCCAACGAACTCTTAAGTTCCACGGAGGAGAAAAAGACCTGGAAGAGAAGCAAGCTACCACACTAACAGAGTCACTTTCCAACCATAAGTAGACCCACCCTTTATCATGAGCAATTTCAATTGCCAAAATAACAGCATAAAGTTCAGAATAAAAGGAAGTCTTCCATCCAAGCGAATGACAAAAACTCCCTAAAAACCCACCTGAGGCATCACGAAACACACCCCCACAAGCTGCTGGACCTGGATTGCCTTTTGCTAAACCGTCTGTGTTAACTTTGATCCAAGGAAAAAACGGAGGCTGCCATAAGACATGTTGAATTCTGGGAGCCTTACCACCTTTAGGAGCAACTCCAAGAGAGGCCAATAAGCGGGCATCAAGAACACCCTTATAGTGACCAGGAGCAAAAAGGCTAATTTCACGAATCCATGCCATAATAGAGCAACACATTGTATAGAAATTAGGGGTTCGATTATCAAACCTTAGCTTATTCCGAGCCTTCCATAGAGCCATGAAAGTAAACATGCCAGCTGCTAGCCACAAATTAAAAAGTTGCGAGGAGAAAGGCTTTTGACAATAGCTCTTCCAGAAATCTATCAGGGAGTTGAAAGAAGATAAAGAAGTGTCAAATTGAGTAGCTAACCATCTCCAGACCCGTTGGGAAAAAGGGCATTGTAAAAATAAATGCAATGAAGTCTCACCAGAACAATAACATAACTGACAGATAGTCACAATAGGAATTCCGCTAATTTTCACTCTATCATCAGTTGGAAGCCGATCAAAAAGAATTCTCCAGACCAAAAAAGAGTAACGAGGTGGAATGAATGATCGCCATACATTACAAGCTCAATCTTTGACAGTGTTGTGATGCCTCAGAAAATCATACCCAACAGAAAAAGTTAACTCACCGGAGGTAGAGGGTTCCCAAATAAGCATATCTGACTCATCAATAAGAGGGAGTGCCAAATCTGAAATCTGCCTAGCCAAAAGCGGAAAAGCTTGGCAAAAGAAGGGAGGAAGCTGCCATGACTGATGAGAAATAAAATCTGCGACATGAAGATTGCTGAAATAAGACCAATTTGAAATAACCAAAGTCTCCAAAATAGGAGCTTGAAACCATTTATCCTTCCAAAAACACACAGTTTTACCATCTCCAATTAACCATCGACAATTTTGTCTAAAACCAGAAGCAACCAACCGAAAACCTGGCCAAATTGAAGATTTACGATAGCCCAGCTTGCAAGCGTTTAGAATAGGATACCTTGGCCGAACGTAATCCCCCCATTGAGAATGAGAAGAGAAAGAATCCCAAGCAAACTTTAGGATAGCAGCTGAATTAAGAGATGAAAGATCACGAATACCAAGCCCACCTTCCAGCTTTGGGGCACAAACCTGAGCCCAGCGAATAGTGACGATTTTCCGAGTCCCTATATTACCAGACCAAATAAAGTTTCGTGCCCATGAAGTTAGCTTCTTCACCAAATACACCGGCCAGTGATACTTTGAAAAACTATGAAGCAACATACTTTGAAAAACTGACTGCACCAATTGAGTCCGACCAGCCATAGAAAGCAACCGTCCCTGCCAACCCATAAGTCTTGATTTTGCTTTATCAGCAATAACTTGAAGATGATACCTCCGAGGCTTGCCACAAAAAATTGGGACACCCAAATAAATAAAAGGCAAACGACCTGCACGGAACCCCAATATTCGTTGAATTGTCGCTTGCCTATGATGAGACTTGACACCAAGGTAAAAAGTACTTTTCGCCGCATTAATATACACACCTAATTAATTAACTAATAAGTGATAACTCGTTACTGTGGTAAGACCGCGTAGGGGTGACTTGATATGACTTGCATATAGTGTATAGTTGTGTGTGTATATATATACACACGTAGAAATTATACCAGGGACGTTTTTTATTTTCTTTAATTAAGCCCTGCTTGACTCTAGCTCGATCGGATCTATTTTTTTCAAAGTTCAACCTCTGCGCGCGAGACCCAAATCAAGATCAAATACATTGTCAACATGCAGCCTCTATTATCCGTCGAAATAATAACAAATCGTTTCTTATAATTAAGCGAACCCTATTACCAACTAAGCTGGGAATTAAAGAGGAGAAAGAAAAAAGAAAGAAGTCGATCATCACTAAGCAAACCCTAAACAAAACTCTTTGGGTGAGTTGGGTTGGGTGGAGTGGCCCAGGTGGTAGCTCTGTTTACATATTTAATAATTGCCCACGAACTCAGTGGGAAACTCAGGCGACCATATTTTATTGTCTCCCCTATAATTCATACTTCACAAACATCCATACGTCACCACACTCAACGACACTAAACAAAGAGTAAACTCACTAAACAACGGTATATATCACCCACTTTCATCAATCTCAGAACATCAAAACCAACAAAGAGTAAACTCCAGAAACTATACTCCAGAGCACCAAGCATACAGCCATTTCTTAGTCAAAGAAAAAGGTCGTTTAGACAGACAGCTAGAGACCAATGGCAGCTGACCAATGCCGACTCGATAGTACTGTTAACTGTGTTGTCATCTCTTCCTCTACACAACCAAACTGGTGGGATCATGATCACCTTCATGCAGCAGCTGCAGCTGCCGGTGCCAGCTCTCATCTCTCGGCTTCTTCCTGGCCGTGGCAACGCCAGCAGCAGCAGCAGCAGCAGCAGCCAAACCCTAATTCCAACTCTTCTTGCGACGAAGATGTTTCAATATCCAGTACTTCCTTTACCAATGCCTCCAACCACTCCAGCCTCAGCGTCGATTCCTCTCGCAGACTTGTTGATCAGCGTTCTGCTTCGTCCAACGACGACTTGAATAATATTGGAGAACAGGTTTCTGATAATCAAATATGGAGCCATGTTTTATTGTAAGTTAATTCTTCTAATCGATCTAGTATATAATTTTTCTTTCCTGATGAACAATATGAAAAAATGAAGCTGATCACTGAAATTATTATTAGTTCTCAACTAATAATTGGGAGCATTCTTATCCTCGAAGCTTGTTTGATTGAGCTGAGTGGAACACGGAATCTTTTAAATAAGTTAACTGGAAATTGAAAACGATCAGAAAAGAAACCCTAGGGTCCCTATGTGGAAGGCTCATAAGTTAGGTTTCCTTATCCCTTTTCTGTACTTTTTTTTTTATTTACTTAAGAGGAAGTTATTATCGTCTTCATGAGTTAGTACTTCAGATAAGGTTAAACTATCAAAGTTAGCTGGGTTATGAAACCAAGACGTAAGAAGAACTAGTCTTAGTGTTAGAGTAAGATTGATATCCTATATGTGTTAATATCAACTACTAACTGTGAAATTGTCGGTTGAATGTGTGGATGTAGAAGCGCCGGAAACAATGGTTTGAACGGCAGTATGACTCATGATGTTGGAGAGAACTTCCTTGATGCACTATCATCCAAAAACTTGACCAATACTGCTATGTACGACCCTGCTTGTGATTACTTGAAGAAATTGGACAACGCGAGTAGCAATTGGGAGTTCACGAACTCATCAACAACTGCAGCTACTATGCATGCATCTAATCTCAACAATTTCGAAAGGCAAATCAACATTAATGGATCGTTTAGCAACGAGAACTTGTCTAATCTAGTGAGCACCTGGTCTATTGCACCACCAGAACCACAATTAGTCAGTAGCCCTTTCTTCAATAATCTTCCTCATCAAGTGTCATGTTACGGTGCTCATAATAATTTGATGAAAGTTGAAAGTGTTGGACAATTAACTGGAGCAAACATACATGGAAGGCCATTTAGTTCTGAGAACGGGAGCAACAATGACTACCAGATTGGCCTCAACAACGCAATGGCCGCAGATAATAGCTACTATGGATCCGGAAACGGTTTGGTGATGCCTGATTCGTACTCATCATCCAACAGTGCCAGAAGTTTCACGGATGTCATATCTTTTAATAGTCGTTTAGGTAAGCCGTTGATGGATCATATTCACCATGCACAAAAGCCTAGTAACTTCAAATCTTCTATCAACTTATCTGATAGTACTTCTAAGAAGCAAGGCCTCCAAACTTCTTCTCCGGTAAGTTTAAGCTCACGATGAATCTCACCTTCAGCAACTTTTGCTGATTTAATTTCTTGACCTCTCCTCTATTATTATTAATACATACACAGGTAAAAGTGAGTGGAAGAGGACAAGGAACTGCAAATGAATCTGCAGGGAAGAAGAAAAGAACGGAGGATAGTAGTACATTATCAGAAACAGTTTTGAAAAAGCCTAAGCAAGAAACCTCAGCAGCGAATTCTTCATCATCATCTGTAAAGGTACTTTATACACACTGATATAAATTTACTAATTAATTAATTTTCCCAAGACCAAAGAGAAATCACGCCTGCTCATGATTGTTGATTAAGTAAGATATATGCATCAACTTTTGTTTGATTAATTGTTATTTAATTTACAAAAATTAACAGATGCAGGCACCAAAAGTCAAGGTTGCGGACAAGATCACTGCCCTTCAACAAATTGTGTCTCCATTTGGAAAGGTGAGCAAAAGGGATCCCTACACACTTATTGGAAGTTCTATAAATTTCACTATTGATTTATGTTTTTCAGACTTTTAGTTAATTAACTGACTCTATAGAAACTCTTGTTCAAAAAAAAACTGACTATAGAAACTGTATTTTGGTGAATTATTGCAGACAGATACGGCTTCAGTACTATATGAAGCGATTCAGTACATCAAGTTTCTCCAAGACCAAATACATGTGCTATCGAGTAGCCCTTATTTGAAGACGAATACGCATAAGGTAGGTGCATGCATGGTTAATTATCAATTACAAGCAGAAGCTTTTATATGCAGATTACTAATGTTGGTGCTTTTTCGGCAGGATCCCTGGGGAAAATTGGATCAAATTAGGGGAGATCATCAGGCAAAGATGGATCTGAAGAGCAGAGGCCTGTGCTTGGTGCCTACGTCATGTACACCTCAGGTTTATCGTGAAAATACCGGATCAGACTACTGGACACCAGCATACAGAGGTTGTTTGTATAGATGAATATTTAAGCTGCTACCTGCCTACCTAGCTAGCTAGATTGCGATTAAAGTACTCGCTAATATATATATATAACGAACACTCTTAGATCGAAGTAGTGCATGAATGGTCGATCGATGAATGTATGTATATCGATCTCTTCGCAAGAGAAATGGGAAGCAAACTGTATGTATATCAATATTTGTAACCACATTATATATAAGGCTTTTAGAATCGAAGAATAATAGTACATACAGCTGCTTATTGCATATATACTACGTACGTATATATGTGTAGTACTCAATGCGGAAAGATATATATATATATATATATATATATATATATATATATATATATATATAAGATTGATGAGTTTGAAGTATCTAGCTTGATCGATGTCTGCTCTTAAACCACCTATGAATTTTGTTGATCATCAACTAGCTAGCCCTTGTCAATTGTTCATGCATGCTTGTCCACTAATGAACATCTGGTGATTTCTGATTATTGTTTGTGACCAAAATGTACGGACAGCAGGCCATTACCGAACAGAAATGTTGTATATATTGTCTGAAAAGCTACGTAGAGCCTGTGTTTTGATTGCTGTTACATTCAAATGATGAAACCTCAATCGGCTCTCAATGGACGTCCTATATTATAATTCAATATAATTATGTCTAGCTATGATCTCTCCGGTGACGTCTGCTTCTGAATGCATCTCTAACATATCCAAAATCATCCATTTAATCAGAAATGTTCTGTAGAGAGTTCTTCTTCTTCTTCATGTAATGTTGTAAACCCCTAGTTAGTAACAAGCCTAGCTTTTTCCACACCGTCTGGGTGGAATTTGTGTTCAAAGCTCTGGCACCTTCGGTGTACTAGACTAACGAATGAAAATGATGATGATGAAACAATATATCAGGTCGTTTCCAAAATGATCATAAATAGAATGATCACCAAATCGTTGAATAAGAAATGGTGGAGAACTAGTACTACTGCCATTGCATGCTTGGAAGTTGTCCACTCGATCACTTTTCTTGTTTCAACAGCGCCCGCATTAATGAAGAACATTAATTATGTACTGATATCATGGTTCTATTCTGCAGAAGCCATCTTCAAAATTTCTAGAAGCAAAGTTGACAAGTGAATTAGTGTTAGAATGCAACGGTCAAATGAGGAGGTGATTGATCGAGCATAAAGTGCAAAACTCAGACTAGTGCGTGGTGCAAACACATGCTGCGAGCACTTGATCAACAGTGTCAGTCAAAGCAAGAGCACGCACTCTCTTCACTTGCTTCCCGGTGGCTAATGAGCTAACCCCAACGCAATTCAAAAACGCCATCATGATGTTTTTGTTTTTAACTTGACTATTTCACGTTATTATTCACACTGCACGAGTGCACGTACTTGAAGAGAGAGTTGCCGTAGCACTGAAACACAAACACATTTTTTACTTAAAAAGTAATCTCATACATATTTTTATATCGTCTTAAACATAATCGCTAACTATTTATTCGCGTTTATTATTAATGACACGACTCAAAGTGTCACGCAAGCTACAACACATACAACAAACATCTCATCATTGACCACACCTGATTGAGAAGAGAAAGAAATGTTACCTATAAACTAAACGCACATCCCTAATGAATCTCAACGTATATGAGAACATTTAATTGTCTTCTTCAACATTTTGTAAGATTTCACTTTAATTTAAAGATCAACGGTGAGTAGTTTTGCAGGCCCAGTAATCAGGCCCACATCACTGCTTCTCTTGGACCCAAACAAATCGTAAAGCCCAATATGCCAAACTCCCAAAGCCCAAACAAATTCCAAATTCTAATTTTTTTTTAATTAAAGAAATAATAAGAAGAGGGCAAAAATCCCCCGAAGAAATGGCGGTCTTTGGGTTCTTCTTCTTCGACTCGCTCCACTAGAATCTAGAAAGATCCTCTTCTTCCTTCTCAGCTCTACTCAAATTCCCAATCCCCAATTCTGACGTCATGAAGCGCGGCCTCGACGATTATGAAATCTCCGACGGCGAGTGGGAGGACCACTCCTCCTCCTTCAAGCCCTCCCGCGTCCTCAACAACAAACCACACCGGGCCCCACCGCCGCCGGCAATCGAGTCCTTCGCCTACAAGCGCGGCCGCGCCTCCGACGACGACGCCGATTTCGTCGTCGACATTAGCGACGACTCCGACGACGATTGCGTGGAAATCAAGGACGATTTGGAGGACGTTGAGGAGGTCGTCCGCAGCCGCCCGGTGACGCGCGGAAGGAGGTTCGTGGTGGAAGACGAGGACAGCGACGGGGATTGGGCGGAGTTGGAGTCGTCGAGTGAGGAGGAGGAGGAGGAGGTGGGGGACGATGACGTCGTCGGGAAAGCTTTGCAGAAGTGCGCCAAAATCTCGGCGGATTTGAAGCGGGAGCTACACGGCTCGTCGGCGCTGGCGACGGCGAGTGATCGGTATGCTGAAGTGGACGCTTCGTCTGTGAGGATTGTCACTCAGGTGCTTTTCCAATTTTGTCCTTTTCGTTAGGGTTTAGTGAGAGCTCTTGTGCAATGTGTATCAGAATTGTCTTCATTCCTAGGGTTTAGTCTTGGTCATGCTTAATTGGTGGAATGTTGGGTTCAGTAATTTTGTTTTTACTTTACTTTCGGTGAATTAGGAATTGTTTGAAATTTACAGCGAGTAATGTTGCTAGCTCATTAAGGTTCTAGGTCCTCAATATGCATAGACTAATGAAATCTTTTTCGTTTTCATGATCAGCATTTTTCAATGAGGTTGACAATCGATGTGGTTTTTGTTATTTATTGTAGGATGACATTAACGAGGCATGTAGGTCAGACCAGTCCGATTTTCTGCCTGTTCTCAAGCCATACCAGCTGGTTGGTGTTAACTTTCTTCTTCTGTTGTATCGGAAGGGTATTGGAGGAGGTACACTAATATTCCTTTGTCTGTCAACACCATTTTACTTCTACAAATGCTTTTGACAGGCAATAAATGAATCTGATTCTCTGCTGGAAAAGTAAAAGTGTGACATTTTTGATTAGTACAAGGTCGTAAAACATGTGCTGTAACTCACTAGGAACTGCACATTACTATTCTCTTCTTACATTAAAGATTGATAATTTGAAGAGAAAACCGGAAAATTTGTGAGGATTGGCAGTGGTCTTTGTATAATTGATCCTATGAGAGTGGTTTGATCAGCATAGAAAGTCGAAGTAATGTGATAATGGTAAATTCATCTATGCTTAGTGAAATTACGTTAAATTAATAATAATCTTCAACCTATATAAAAGCTAGGCCATCTGATATCGCTCAATGATTAATGTATGGATGTTCGTACATATGTATATGTGTGTGTTACTGAGAATCTACATAGAAACATACTAACTGTTTGAGGCTAGATTTCTCATTCTCAATGTATTAGAATTTAATTTCCTTAATATTTTCTGCAGCCATTTTGGCCGACGAGATGGGTCTAGGGAAGACCATTCAGGTATATAGGAACACAATCCCATTTACTGTGTTTCAATAACACTTTTTAACTTCAAGCAGATATTGAGTTTAAGATTGTAACATTTGCTCTTCTATCACAGGCTGTAACATATTTGATGCTATTGAAACATTTACACAAGGACCCAGGTCCCCATTTGATTGTATGTCCTGCTTCAGTATTGGAGAACTGGGAAAGAGAGCTTAAGAAGTGGTGCCCATTGTTTTCTGTTCTCCAGTATCACGGGGCTGCGCGTTCCGCATATTCCAGAGAGTTGACCTCATTGGCCAAAGCTGGAATGCCGCCTCCTTTCAATGTTATTCTTGTGTGCTATTCACTATTTGAAAGACACAGGTTTTCCCCCATGCTATAGATGGATACTGATCGTGCGTTTACTCTATTGATACTTTACTTATTTACTTTATGGTCTTACAGTGCGCAGCAGAAAGATGATCGTAAGATTCTGAAACGTTGGCGTTGGAGTTGTGTTCTTATGGATGAGGCTCATGCTCTGAAGGATAAAAACAGCTATAGGTGGAAGAACCTAATGTCTGTTGCACGAAGTGCAAACCAGCGTCTAATGCTGACAGGAACACCTCTACAAAATGATTTACATGTATTACTCTTTTCTCTTTCAAAATATGAAATAATACTAAGTAGCCATAGTTTTCATTTTCCAGAAATGGTATGTTTACATGTATTGATCTTTACATATTGCTCATTTGGCCACTTACTTTCATGAACAAAAAGGGTATCTTTGCATCACTTTGTAGACATCCTTTATAGTTCTGGTAACACCTCTATCCCTTGGATTGGACACCTTGTCGAGGACTTTACCATCACATCTTCTCTTTCTTTCTGTACCTATGATTTATCATTTATTTGAATTAAGGTAGTTCCGGTCAAATTAGTTTTAAGTAGACCATTAAGATATTGTAACATCGAGTATTTGATTTCATAATGGAACTTATGTTTGTATTTTAGTTCTCCAGACTTTATTTGCTAATGGCTTGATATGTTGCAGGAGCTATGGTCAATGCTAGAGTTTATTATGCCAGATCTTTTTACTACTGAGGATGTTGACTTAAAAAAGCTATTAAGTACTGCAGATACGGATTTGATCAGTCGGATGAAATCCATATTGGGGCCATTTATTTTGAGACGTTTGAAATCTGATGTAATGCAACAACTTGTTCCTAAAATACAACAGGTATGCTATGACTGATAAGTATATGCATGGTCATATTTCATCTGAAGCACTTGGGTTTTCATATTGTACAAAAATGGATGGCTTTCTCACCTTTCATATTTAACTGATTTTTTTTTCTTTTCAATTCTGTTTTTGTTATTTCTTTACCCTATTTGAAAGAAGCTGAGACATGCAATGCAGGTGGAGTATGTTATCATGGAAAAGGAACAAAATGATGCCTATAAAGAAGCCATTGAGGAGTATCGTGCAGCTTCACGAGCTCGTATTGCAAAAACTTCACAGGCTAATACAAACAGTATCATTGGAGTTCTTCCTCGGCGGCAAATCTCCAACTATTTTGTTCAGTTTCGTAAGGTATTGCTGTCTGCATTTACCATTCTTATGTGATTCCAATTATTTTGTTATTTTTATGTATATCTTGTGCTTGTTGTTGCTGTATTGTTTTCTTTCCTACTCTGCAGATCGCAAATCATCCTTTACTAGTAAGGCGTATTTACAGTGATGAGGATGTTGTTCGTTTTGCCAGGAAGTTACATCCAATGGGTGCATTTGGCTTTGAATGTACTTTAGACAGAGTAATCGAGGAAATGAAAAGTTTCAATGACTTTTCTATTCACCGGGTATCTTCTCAACTTCTTGAAATGCTTGCTAAAGCCTTTTGGTTTGTCGTTTTATGCTATATCATAATGCCTTAATATTAGTATTTCTAGTTATCTACAATACGAGTATATATATGTATGCCTTCAAGATATATTCTGTGTATATATCTATAGGATATCGTAAAATTTGTAGAAGTTGAGTCATGTTTAAACGCAACATTTTTCGGCACCCTATCTGATTATAAGTTATAAAATAATACACAAGTAGATGCTGTCACTACTAAAGATTTGTACTGGAATTGGACTAATGTGTTATTTTCCTTTTGTTGCAAATTGAACTTAATAGGGTAGTATGATATTGTCCTCACGATTAATGAATTCTCTGGTACATTACTTACGCTATTCATCTTCCTGCAGCTTTTACTATCGTATGATATCACTGATAAAAAGGGATGTCTTCCAGATGAAGATGTTATGCTTTCTGCAAAGTCCCAGGTATAATGTTACTAGTTACTACTTACTACAAGTCCTAAATATGGGTTTGAATCCAAATTTGGAGAATACCGAGATCTGATACCTTCTGCTCAAAACTGAGAACAGCTGTCATGTTTGATATTAGGCATTAGCTGAACTTCTTCCTATACTGAAGCAAGCTGGGCATCGAGTTCTGATATTTAGCCAGTGGACATCAATGCTTGATATCTTGGAGTGGGCTTTGGATGTGATAGGGGTTACATACAGACGACTTGATGGAAGGTATTCGTGCACACATGCCACCTTTTGATTGAATTACAATACCTGTTTAATAGTGAACTTCCGAGTCTTGATGAGTTATGGTACTAGCTTCTATATG
The DNA here is from genome assembly GCA_034370585.1 of Fragaria x ananassa. Lineage (NCBI taxonomy): Eukaryota > Viridiplantae > Streptophyta > Magnoliopsida > Rosales > Rosaceae > Fragaria > Fragaria x ananassa. The sequence continues at coordinate 28,305,744 of CP139761.1, read as the reverse complement.
TTCAGAATTTTGTTACTGTTTACATTATCAATTTTGAGAACAAGAATAGCTGGGAGGCAAGATGTTTTAAGAAATTTGTAAAATATGGAAGATAGCCGAGGGACCTGGGCTGTGTGGGCATGGTTTTAGAAAACAGTTGTTCTTTAACTCAGGGAATGAACATAAGAACTGTCAGTTAGCATTACATTGAAATTTATATTTCCTGTTTGTTAACCTTTTTGTTCCAATCACAGTACTCAGGTAACAGAAAGACAGACAATAGTTGATACATTCAACAATGACACTTCTATATTTGCATGCTTACTGTCCACAAGAGCTGGAGGCCAGGGTTTGAACTTGACCGGAGCTGATACTGTAGTCATACACGATATGGATTTCAACCCACAAATTGATCGACAGGCAGAAGATCGCTGTCATCGCATTGGCCAAACAAAGCCTGTTACCATATACAGGTCTTCTCTTATCCTTTTCTGCCTTGATGGTGCAGTATCCGAGTAATTGTTTATGTTGCGCATGTAAATTGCAAATGGTATTTCCTCTAACCTGCTCAATTTCTTTACAGGCTAGTGACTAAGGGTACAGTTGATGAAAATGTATACGAGATTGCCAAGAGGAAGTTAGTGCTTGATGCTGCTGTCCTCGAATCTGGCTTAGAGATGGAAAATGATGGCGCAGCATCTGAGAAGACTATGGGGGAGATATTATCGAAACTTTTGCTGGGTTAGGACTTGGAACATTCAATCTCTGAATTAGACTGCAAGGGAGAATCTTTTAGTTCCCTTTTCCTATATTTCTATGCAGCTCCTTGTGACTTGTAACATGTAAGGGCCCTTGTTGTATCATTAGAAATTTCATAGCTGTAGGTGGGGTATACTACAGGGGTGTAATTGACCCAGTTGTTCTTGTAGCAATTAAAAGTTGCCATCAGTCAGACCTCAGAAGCCTAATTCCTAAAATGTGAACCTTGAAACCCCACATGCGAAATTTAACCCAAAAGCCCAAACTATATATCTAGAACCCCAAATCTCCAAATCCCATAAGTTTAACATAGTGGGCCTGATAATTCCTTGGACACATTTTATTTTACTGATGGTTCTTTTTCAGAATCTCCTACTTACTTACAAACCGAATAATACACATTGGATAATGAATTCATAATCTCTCATTTACAAAACGAATAATACACAACGACTGGTCAATGAATTCATAATCTCTCATTTGCAAAAGGGTGTATTGTTGTCACACGAATAAAGAACGACGAGAAGAAAGTAGTAGAGGAGATGTCGGATCGAAAGCACGAAAGTGTGCTTGTTATGGGGTGTGAGAGTGGACAAGGAAAGGAAAGCAAGAGGAAATAGCAAAAGTTGTTAGTTGATATGTCACTTCTGATGAAAATTCCGTTTACAAGATACTTGTTGCATCACCCTGTGCATCAAGCCATGAAAATTGCAGGTGAATCTTTCCCTTGGTTCCATTCCGACCCATCCAATGAAAGCCAGTGGGGTAGCCACGTACTCTGTTCTGTAGCCCGTGAGTTCTCTCTCCTCTCTCTCTTTTCCCTCGAGGAAACTTACCCCTGCAGTACACACTCTCCTCGACTTGGAAACCCTAGTGGTTAATTGCCCCCTTCTAATTAGGCAAAACGAAACCCTAATTGATCGTCATCCTTCTTCTTCCTCCTCACTAACAATTCACAATGGGGGTCCTTGTTAGGGTCCCTCCCCTCTTTGGGTGTAGTACCAGCAGTCACAGCACCATGTCTTCTGCTTTATGCTCCGTCCAAGAGAAAGCCACAAGGGAAACAGGACCCACCAATGACCCATCACCACGTGTCCCTTCCGATGTCTCCGTCGCTCACATGCATCAAGCAGGCAAATCACATGTTTCCGTGTTGTCTATCTCGATCGTCCCACTTCCTCGCTATTTTCTTTCTTCAATTTCAATTCCATGCCGTGCACTCCTTCACTATTTCCCTCCATCTTTTTCACCTCCTCCTAGCATTCATCTCTATAACTAATCATATTCACTTTGTATGATCTAGATCGAGGATGATTTGGAATTTGAAATTTACAAGTCTGGAACTAATCGAGCTTTGAGATCGTATTTACGATTCATAATTGCGTTTTGTATGCATACAAATCGATCGAGGAAAAAGGAATATATACTGCATGATTGATTGGAGTTGAGGGGAGGGGAGGGGAGGGAGTGGGATGGGGAAGGAAGGAGAGGGCATGCAGGGTAGCATGTCGTATATCGTGTCCATATATATATATTTTTTTAATAAATAAGGGATTAGGCGATATTAGCTCCTCGGAGGTGGACAATGTAGGGAACAAGTCCCACCCTCAAACCCTAAGGCGAAGGGTCCACCCCACTCTGGGAACCCACCCCCCGTCCCCCTATTTAATTTTATTCGAAAAAACTTCAAAAGTAATACAGTGTCTGAAAGTAAAAAGTACATGAAGGAAGAAAAACAAAGAGAAAAGGACATTCCCATCTCTTGTACAAAAGCAGCAAAAGGAATGGAAAACAAGAAAAGTAATCCATCTAGAAGCTTCAAAAGCGTCGTTGCGAACTCCGACATGACCTTCACCATTCTCAATGCGCAATATAGTAAGAAGGAGGCACATTATCCTACCTTATAATATGGAATACTCATCGCATCCAAATATAAAGATGAGACCAGCTCTGGAGGGGGAGAATCATACCAAACTAAAGACGTGGATGCCACTCCTAAGCTTGTTATTTTATCAGCCACTGTGTTACCCTCACGAAGAATATGAGAGCAAAGGAACTTCATCTTGCGAATTCGCTCAAGACAGTTTACCCAAAGGACACGCAATGGCCATGGAGGACAAAAAGAAGAGGAAGAGAGACAAGACAAAACACTAGTTGAGTCACTCTCAAGCCAAATCTGATGCCACCCCAACTGGTAGGCTAATTCAACCCCGATAATGACCGCCATTAACTCAGAGAAGAAAGCAGTTTGATGAGACAGCCCTTGACAGTAACCGGCAATGAAATTCCCAAAACAATCCCTGAAAACCCCACCACAAGCAGCAGGACCCGGATTTCCTTTAGCAAGACCATCCGTGTTAAGTTTCAGCCAAGGGTAAAGAGGAGGATGCCAAATAATAAGACGAGGAACCCGCCGAATTTTTGGCACCGGAGTAACATCCAACCCAAGCAATAATTTATTGTCCAAGGTCCCATTATAATGGCCAGGCATGTGAGGAGCAATAAAGCGAATCCAAGCTTTAGTTGAGCGAAAGATTTTCATCAATGAAGGCTTTTTATTCTCAAAACGCAGCTTGTTCCTAGTCTTCCAAATAGCCATAAAAGAGAAAAGACCACTAGCAATCCAAAGATTCATCAACTGAGGAGAGAAAGGCTTGCTAGTAAATGATCCCCAAAAATCAACAAGCGTACCTGAAGAGGGAAGACGGGTACCGAAGCAACAAGCAAGCCATTGCCAAACGTGTTGAGCAAAGGTACAAGTGATAAATAGGTGGGTCAACGTCTCCTCATGGCCAAAAGTTGAGCACAACTGACAAACTGAAACCACAGGAACACCACGCTTACGAAGTTGATCATCTGTAGGGAGTTTATTATGGAAAATACGCCATGTAAGCATAGAGAATCGAGGCGGAATAGCAGCCCCCCAGAGATTAGAGACCCATACTTGCTTAATAGAGTGAGGCCGAAATAACTCATATGCATTAGAGAAGGACAAAGTACCGGAACTAGAATCCTCCCAAATGAGAATATCACCCTCAGGAACAACTGGAAGGGGGTGTTCATAATTTCTCGTGCCAAACTAGGAAGAGCGGCTTGGAACCAAGTGGGAAGAACCCATTGTTGCCCAGATATATACGAAGCTACAGATGACTTGAAAAACTAAGAGACACGGCTGATTTGAAGATTATCAATGATCACATGATTTAACCACTTGTCTGACCAAAAGGAAACTAATTTACCATCACCAATACTCCACCTCGAATGTTGAAAGATCAAGGGCAAAGAGACACGTAATCCTGGCCAAATTGAAGAACCAAAGTACTTATACTTCATGTAACGAGAGATCGAGAACCTACCGCGAGCAAAGACACCCCATGAAGTAGAAGCAGTGAGTATAGACCAACTCAAAGTGAGGAGAGCTGCTTTATTAAGAGCCGGAAGATGACGAAGACCTAGCCCAGCTTCATTCCTTGGGCAACACAATTGTTTCCAAGATACCGTTACCAACTTCTTGATTGCCACATCCCCAGACCAAATAAAATTACGAGCACACACTGCAAGATACTTTAAAAGAGAGCTAGGCCATAGATAGACTGAGAAGCTATGAAGAAGCATACTCTGAAAAATATCCTTCACAAGCTGAACCCTACCCGCAATAGAGAGAAGTTTTCCCTTCCAACTTGTTAATCTTGAATTGGCCTTATCTGCAATTGCTTGGAGAAGACGGCGTCGAGGCATACCTTTAAAAATAGGGACTCCAAGGTATATAAAAGGAGCTGAACCCGACTTGTACCCTAACAAACGATGCACACGTCCTCGTCGATATGAATAAGCTTCCCCCATATAAAAAGTGCTCTTGTCTTTGTTTACTATTTGACCTGAAGCTGCACCATAACTCTCAAGAAATAATCGCAAGTTCTTTAGGGAGGAATCATCACCTCTGCAGAAGATAAATAAATCATCGGCATAAAGAACATGAGATAATAAGCACCCACGAGGCAGAGAGATCGGCTTCACACGCCGAGATAAGAAAAGCGATGTCAAACCCCGACTGAGAGCCTCTTCAGCAAGACAAAATAATAAGGGAGAGAGAGGATCTCCTTGCCGAACCCCGCGAGAGCAAGAGAAAAACCCATGAGGGGTCCCATTAAGAAGCACAGATAACCTAGCAGAGTCGAGAATGGTGTGAATGAAATGCAAGAATTCTGAAGAGAAGCCAAACCGAATAAGAACTTGAGAGAGAAAGCTCCAATCTAACGTATCAAAGGCTTTAGCAATATCAACCTTGATTCCAACATTACCACCTCTGATCTTTCTATCCAAGATATTGAAACCCTCAGAGACAAGCCCAATACAATCTGAGATACGACGATTCTTGAGGAAAGCCGTTTGTTGCGGAGAGATAATACGAGCAGCTATAGGACCCAACCTGTCAGCCAGAATCTTTGGAATAATTTTGAATAAAAAATTAGCCAGAGCAATCGGACGAAATTGGGAAATCAAATTGGCACCCTCAACCTTAGGAAGCAAAACGATGAAGTTAGAGTTTGCATTGGGATAGAGCCAATTGTGTTGGAAGAAATACTGCACAAAAGAGATGACATCTGAACCCACAATATCCCAACAACTTTGATAAAACGAACCAGGAAAACCATCCGGGCCAGGAGCACTAGCGGGATCCATGCTGAAAACAGTATTTTTTATCTCTTCTGATGTTGGAACCGCTGTCAACATAATATTCTCCTCCGTTGAAACCAAACTAGGAATGACACTGCAGAAATCAGCAATCCCTATCGGAGGGGTGCCTGGACCATAAAGTGCTTGATAGAAATGAACAACATGATCTGCGATAGCTTGCTGGTCAGATAAAAGAGTAGCCCCATCATTCAAGTAATTAATCTGAGCCCGGGCTTGTTTCTGACGAGCATATGCATGGAAAAAAGAAGAGCACTTATCACCCTCCTTAAGCCACTTTACCCGAGCTTTATCTCTCCAAAAAGATTCCTCACAACGCAAAGCCTCAAGAACCTCAGCTTTTGCCGCCACCTCTGCTTCAAATAATTGATCAGGACACCCATCAGAAGCCAACTGCTGCTGAATGTCTGCAAGCTTGTCACGGGCAGCCTTTAAATTTTGATGCACATCCCCAAACACTTCAACATTCCAACGCTTTAGACACAATTTCAAAGCCTTTAATTTTTGGAGCGTAACATACATGGGACACCCAATCGGAACAGTCAAACTCCAGCAATTAGCCACCACATTCTTAAAAGAAGAGTGAAGAGACCACATAGATTTAAACCGGAAAGGTTTTGGGCCACTGATAGCCAAATTAATGGCCGTAAAAAGAAGACTATTATGATCAGAGACAACCCTTGGAAGAGCCATGCAACTTGTATTCGGAAAAGAGTCTAACCACTTGTCATCACAAAGAGAACGGTCAAGTCTTCTTTCCATATGTTTTCGACCTCGGCCCTTAGACCAAGTAAAGAAAGCTCCGGAAGTGTCTAGATGGGTAAACTCACAACGATTCATTGCATTTCAGAAATCATCACAAGAACTCCTTACAGGTAGACGACCCCCTGTACACTCATGAGCACCCAAAACAGCATTACAATCCCCAATTGCCATCCACGGGGACACAGTGTTCTGTCGCAATTGGTATAGATCGTCCCAAAGTTGCCTATGCTTCAAGACTGTTGTAGCTGCATAAATAAAAGTGTATTGGGCCAGAACTCCATCTATAGTGAACTGTGCGGTAATATGTTGCTCTGAAGGGAGGATAAGAGACGGAGCCGGACACTGCAAGGAACTTAGAAGCCATATATTCGGAATACTAGCGCCACGGTTATTCATAGTAATTAACTGTAAATTAAGAGAACTCCAAAAAGAAGCAGGAATTGAATGGAAGTCAACCATAGGTTCAGAAATACATACCAAATCTGGATGATGTTGACGACAAATGTTTGCCAGTTCGGATTGGGAATCATCATTACCGATTCCCCGAATGTTCCAATATAGTACTTTCATTGGAGACGTTTGGACTTCACACGAACCCTAGCAGGGTATGGCGAAGCACGCACATGAGACTCCCCAACTTGCACTAACTTCTTCTCACGAGCCATAGCTTTTTTCTGTGAATTTGTGAGCACAGGAATAAAACCTTCAATGTCCTCACCATTGGCGTATCTAGCAATTGCATCCATCTCTAGCACCGCCCTTGGATCCTTAGGCATGAATCCTGGAGGGTGATCATGCAGCTCACCGCTCACTTCCTCAATAACGTCATTCCAAGAACGAGGTGCAGAGTTATTAATAGAATCGCTGTCAGATTGACTAGACTCTTGATCAGATTGTTGCTCGACATCCCCTTCATTGAAGACTTTGTCAGCTATCTCTTCAATCAATTCCGTTCCTGCTTCCACAACAATTTGGTTGACAAATGAGGCAATATTCAGAGGGTTTCCATCTTCCTCAGCATCAATAATTGGAGAAGCTGGCACCACCCCCTGATTCGGGATGAGATGCGCAACAGCAGAATCTCCAATCTCAAGGGTGTTGGTGTTATTAGCCATCTGTTCACTGCTTTTCGTGACTACAACATTGGTATGGTTATCGTCATTCGAAGCAACAATCGGAACAGAATTCTCCAATGGAGAAGAAACTGGAGCAGCTATAGGAACCTTCACACGATACTCTTGTCTAGCTGCCTTACGTTCCTTAAGTTTCACAGGAACTTCTTTCAACGGAGCCTCCTGTTTTTTTAATTGCCTGCAATTACCACGTTCATGGCCAATCACCCCACAATGACTGCACTGGGAAGGAAGGTGCTCATACTCAATTCTCACAGGAAAAGAATGATGTTCTCTTTCAACCATAACAGACGTTGGGAGGCCCCCAAGCAAGTTAATATCCACCAAAACTCGAGCATAGTATCCAAAGCGTTGTTCTTTGGTGGCAGCGTCCAATTGAAGAGGAGTACCCACACCATGAGCAATCTCCATAATGTGATGGTGATGCCAATACTCCTGACTGAGGCCATAGATTTTAATCCACACTTGCGCATGGGTTTGAGGCAACACCTCCCCAGGTTTAAAGTCAGGCTGCCATTGAGACAAACGGAACAAACCAAAGGCCAGGGTGCAAGTTCCACCTCCCCATACCTTGAGCATATCAGCCTCAGAATTGAAGTGAATATCAAAGAAACCCTTACCAATAGGGACCAGCCGCCAAGGACCCAGAGGCTGCCATAAAGAATGGAGCGCCTGTTTCAGAGAGTCGGTCTTCAAAGGCGTCGTTCCCTTTCGGAGAAGCAAACGGCCGATGAGGTTGGTTCGACACGTTTTGATTTGATCTTGGTAAATCTGCTCATTGATTTTCACATAGACAGTATCACCTTTGAGCACAGGTGTTGATAACTTACTGATTGGGACCTGGGATTCCACTTCTCCAGATAAAACTGAAGCAAACGTTTTTGGTCGGTGCAAATTTGATGGCCCCGGCTTTGAGGGCGCCGGTGAATCTGAGAGGCGATCAAGAAAGCCCCATGGGCAGATGACCCTGGGCTCGTCCATGGCAGAGACGGAGCGGCCGCGGCCGCGATAATCCCTAACCAGAGACGAACTGGTTTTTTCCCTAAACCTCAAGTCTAGGGTTTACGACCTTCCGTATCAAGACAGCACCTGCAAACCTCAAATATTTCTATCGTGTCCATATATTGATATACTGTTACTGTGGTGCCGGCAAGGATTCCTCACCAGTACGGGTTGTGACCCACACGCCCTCTCCTTCCTACTTTCCCATTTTACACAGAAAGATCGGAAAGAACATAGCAAGTTTGAACTGGTTTAGCCTAAGCAGCTAAAGCTAAACTAGCTAGTACCGGTACAATCATCACCACCGTAATGATCGATATCTTCGATTCTATCCTGTTGATGAAGAAGAAAGCTGCTAGGCTAGGGTTTCGTCCCGATCCGATCACTTTCATTTTCGTCTTCCTTGTAATTTTATGAGCTGACGACTGGGACGTCTCCACCGTAGGCCACAGGGAATCCCTACAAACCGCAACAATTCCTTCTCTAAAGATAAACACGACCCCACGACACTTGCACATTTTCGTTCACCTATTTTTGTTAATTAGTTTCATTTATCTTGTTATTATTTTCAAGCATCTATATATTAAGAACTAGCAGATTTGTTCGAGTGGATCCACATGAGTTGAACAAACATTTACGTAGAGATTTTAATAACATTTCAGAGAATTGACAGGGAAAATTGAATATTATTTTGATTGGAAAAAAGAATATTCATTGTGAACCATGACAATCAAGGAAAATCTTGTTTAGTTTTTGTTTATTTGCAACTAAACATGTCTGTATATATTATTAATTTGGAATGTGGGTTGTTGTCAGTGTAGGTTGATTCTTCAGAATTTGGTGTAGACTGTGGTCCTTGAAAATTCTAACAAATTTTGTATCATGTAAACGCATCAGTACTATAATATCCAAAAATGAAGTTAATATTCTAACAAATTGCAGAAGACGTGATCGTGAAACTTGCCAAAGATGCTAACGTACAGAATGTGTCTCACAGCAACGGTTGAAAGAGAAAGCCAAACCTACGTTTATAAAATTCTTTCACCCTAAAACTATTTCACTTGGGGCCTTCAAAAAAAAAAAAAACTATTTCACTTGGGAAAACGATTTCTCCATTATATATTAAGTAAACTGTGGAAAATTTTCATCCTTTACCTCCTACGCACTCTACTCGATCAGGCTACTGTCTACTCAACTGGTCTTCTTACTATAGTGAAACTACACCCCGACTTTACTAGGGATTTGAAGTTTTGAACCCTCTAATCTTCAATAATTTGACTTGATTAATTTGTAATTCTTTCCAAAGATAAGATAACCAGATAGTAGTTGCCTATAAGGAACATAATCGCAAAAGATTGACCTAAATCAGTGTCCCTAGCTAATATAAATTCTGGTTTGAAGGCCAAACTGTATGCATCCCTGTTTGGTTAAACCTCAGAAGAGCAATAAACAAATAACTGGTTCCTGAGCATCTGATGTTTTGGGGGTACTGATCGATGACTTTAATTTATATTCATCACAGTACTGCCAAACACACCCCTGCAACAAAAACCCAAGAAATTGGAATCACACAAAGGCGAAAACCTTATTAAACCTTAAAATCAGTACTTCTGCACAACATCTTCTTATAGATCAGAAATAATTCTAAGTTAAAAACTGTTTTCACATTCCAGACCATATGCATGTCGACGATCTTACACAAATGGATCTTTATCCATAATTGCCCATACCAAAGATCACAGCTATAACAGTATATCATCTGTTCTTTTGTGCTGACAAATTATTTTCAACCACTTTATATTAGTGTATTATTCATCATGTATATATATAGGGTCAGTGCTACATAGCTGGATGGACTTATTTTTGGTGGTTACACAAAGAATCAATTTGACAAGAAATGACCTCAGAGTCTATACCAGCTCCCTCCTACTAATTGCGCCAAGAATGGCAAAGATTTTGACTCAAGCAAATCATGTTCGTCCATGTCTAAACGAGTAAGAGGTGTTTCGGTCCTACTTGATCAAACATATATGGTTAATTATGTGGGATAATCCTACCTTCTAAAAGGACATTTAGGGTCACTGTAGGATAATAAACCATGCCTTAAGTAAATAACTTTTTAACTCTTATATATATATATATATATCAGTAAATATATATATATATATGTTTTGTTTGGAGACTTCTAGTTTTTGTGTATTTTTAAATTGGAACAACTTGTGCAACTTGGTTGCTCTCGACCTTTCGTTGGTGTATATATATAGCTGCTGATGTACTAAGTTTTGGTTGAATGAATAGAAGAACTTATCCTTACTCGAGAAAACTCTTCTCATTTTTGTGTGTGTGTGTGTGATTGATTTGTTGTAGTGTCTATTCCATCTGGTGTTTATATTGCTGGTGTGATTTTGGTTTTACTGTTCAGATCCTACATTTGGTATCAGAGCGTGTACGCTCAATAGAAGGAGTATAGAGATTGATGGCGAATCGGGGGAATGAATTTCCTCAATGCCCAGTTGGAAAATTTGATGGGAAAGGAAACTTCCAGCATTGGAGATCGCAGATGGAACTCTTCTTCAAAATCATGGAGTACACAGAGGTGGTGATCAATGGATTTACAAATCCAGGAGACCAAGAAAATCTCACACGAGATCAAAGAGAAGAATTGGTTCGAAATAGGAAGAAGGATTGCAGAGCCCTGATGTATATATTTGGAGCAATTGATTATGAAGTTTATGAGAAGATTGCATATGTTACAACATCGAAGGTGGCATGGGATTGTTTGATCAACACTTATGTTAGGCGAGATAAAGTGAAGAAGGTAAGATTGCAGACTATACGGCGACAATTCGAGCTTCTTCACATGGAGAAGAAGGAGAGCATCTATGAATACTTTGCAAGAACATTGGCTATTGTCAATCAAATGAAAGCCAATTGGGAGGATATCAAAGAGCTGCATACTGTGGAGAAGATTCTTCGAACCATGACGGAACGGTTTGAAGGAAAAGTCACAACCATTGAGGAGTCCCAATACCTTAACGCTATGACAGTGGATGATTTGATGAGTTCATTGCATGCCTATGAACAAAGGCTGAATGAAAAGTCAGAGATGGTGATTGAAGAAGCATTGCAGACTCAATTAAGCCTCAAGAAGGAAAGAAATTGGTCGCCACGTGGTGAGTCAACCTCAACTCAAAGGAATCAAAGTTCAAGTTACAAGAAAGGTTCACAGTGTAGATTTGGAGCAAGAAGAGGAAAAGGACAGGGCTTCTATTGGAGTCAAGGACGAGATAGATCGAATGTCTAGTGCTTCAATTGTCATCGTTATGGTCATTACAAGAATGAGTGCAGCTTAAGAAGGTTGGAAAACAAGTAGTTTCATGCCAAGTTTGCAGAAGACACGATTTCAATGAGGAGACTTTGTTGATGGCTTTTAGTGCAATGAGTAATGGTGAACAAATCACATGGTACTTGGACACAGGTTGCAGCAATCATATGTCCGACCATAAGGAGTTGTGTTTGTTGAGCTGAATGAGTTAATACAAGCTGAGATTACATTTGAGAATGCTGCAAGGATGCCGGTTAATGGAAAAGGCAAGATCTTTATATAGTTGAAGAATGGGATGTACAACGTACCATATCAGATGTATATTATGTGCCTGGTCTTAATCACAACTTGCTTAGTGTGGGGCAATTATCAGAGAGGGGGTATGATATGCGCATCTACAGAGGAGTTTTCACCATCAAAGATCCTCAACGGAAACTAATAGTAGATGTAACTATGACTCATAATCGTTTGTTTTCGTTACTTATGCAGTATGATAAGTTAACTTGCTTTAGTTATGTTGCAAATGGTGATAATTGGTTGTGGCATATGCGATATGGGCATTTAAATTTCAGTAGTTTGAATTTCCTTGCAAGAAAAGGTTTAATATCTGGACTGCCCCCTATTCATGTTCCAAACCAAGTCTATGAGACTTGGAAAGAAGTATAGAGATAACTTTCCGGTAGGAAAGTCTCTAAGAGCCCATATGCCCCTTGAGATTATCCACTCAGACTTGTGTTCTATTGAGGTTCCTTCATATGGAGGTGTCAAATACCTCATCACTTTTATTGATGATTTTAGCAGGAAAGCATGGGTGTATGTTTTGAAGAACAAGTCTAAGGCATGTGATATATTTAAGGCCTTCAAAGCTTACGTTGAAAAGCAAAGTGGAGAAAAGATAAAGGTGTTGAGAACTGATCGAGGCACAAAATACATAGTTTGTGATGACTTCTTGAAGAAAAATGGCATTACACATCAACTCACATCAAGGTATACGCCCCAGCAAAACGGCGTAGCGGAGAGAAAAAACAGCACCATTATGGATATGGTGAGATGCATGCTGAAATTGAAAAATTTGCCCAAGTATTTGTGGGTAGAAGCTATTAGTTGTGCAATTTACATCTTGAACATGTCTCCTAGTAGAAGCATTGGTGGAATTACTCCATATGAAGCGTGGAATAGTCAGAATCCCAACATTCGTCATTTGAGGGTATTTGGTTACATCACATTTGCTCATGTTCAAGATCAAATAAGGAAGAAGCTTGATGATAAAGCTGAAAAGTGAATTTTTATTAGCTATAGCACGGTGACAAAGAGGTACAAGCTTTTCAATCCGGTGACAAAAAATGTAATAATTAGTCGAGATGTCACTTTTGATGAGCAAAGTGCGTGGAATTGGAGTTCAAAAGAAAAAGAACCAGCAACATTCATTTGATTGGAGGATGATTCAATTGAAGATGATCAGTTGGTTGGTGTTCAAGAAGCCGAGTCTCTAGTGGTAGAAGTTCTAGAACCTGAGTCTCCAGCAGTTGAAGTTCCAGAAGTTGAGCCTCCACTAGAAGTTGCAATAGCAAGGCCTCAACTTGATCGTCGTTTGCCACCATACTTGAAAGATTATGAGTTGAAGACCAAAAGGAGAAGCATATCAAATGAAGATATTGTCAATTTTGCTTTGTATGCGGATTGTGATTGATACACCCCGAACCTAGTATTACTTTTTATGTTGTAGTTTCTTATTTATTGGTGGAAAAGTCAAGTTGGGGGTGGTGTTGCTATTATTTTGGTTCGAGGTGGTTTAGTTGAGTTTTTAGGTTTTTAGTTACTTGAACGGGAGTTTTTAAATGAGGGTAGTTGTTCTGGCATGATCTCTGAGAGGGGAGAGTCACCCAGATGCAGGGGTCATCTTCAAGCTCCCATAACCTGTCAATCAAGGAGAGAAAAGTGTCAGAGGGAAGACCGGGTGCTCCGGCTTTCGACCCTCCGATGCCTAAGTCAGTGAGCAGATGTAGGTGATAAGGGAGTGAAGATGGAGAGATAGAGAATGAGGGGGAAGAGTGGTATTTATAGGGGTATGATGGATGCACCCTAAAAATACCATTTTGCCCTTGCTTAGAGGGTGTATTACCATTATGCCCTCAAGAGATAGTGTAGGTTTCATGGGCTTAGCTAAGGCCCAAGCCCGTTTTATGTGGCGGCACGCGTCTTCTTAGGCGAGTATGACTGATGTTGTACTATGTACTAACAGTAGCTAAAACAATATCAGTTACATTTTTGGGTTAGTATTTTTGAGTGTGGAGCTTTATATTCTCGGTGAAGGAGGAATTAAAACAGAAAACCCCCTCACTTTCTCTCTCCCCGAGCCCGACCTCCCGAACCCGTCCGACTCTCCTCGACGGAGCGCCACCGTCCGGCCACACCTGGTTGCCGCACCAGTCTCGTTCGGTAGGTGGGACACCGCTCGTCATTCCTAGGGTGGTAGCCAACCTTGTCTCGCCGGCAGCAGCTCACGGTAGTGCTGTCAAGACCGCCGGTTTGCTAAGCCGGGACTTCCTTCTCCGGTCACCGATCCGGGAAATCTTTGGGGGGTTTTGAAGCTCTTCTATTGGTCTTTCATCCATCCACAAGAGGAAGATTGATTTGAGGTGAGGAGCAAATCGGGGTTGTGGTGTTCTTGAGCTTGTTAGGTATTTTTCGGCCAAACCTTTGATTTGTGGGTTTTGTGTTAGTCATAATTGTTGTAGAGCTTGTTAAGAGGAAGAGATTAGTGTGTGTCTTGTTGATTTTAGTTGAAGTGGATATGGTGGTGGTGGTTGATGCCACTCCGGCGGTTGACCGCCACTGCCGGTGGCTGCTGCCGATTTTGGTGGTGGTTTTGAGGAGTTTTGGAGGAGTTCTAGAAGTGATTAATGCTGATTTAGTATATGTGATTTTATTTGGTGATGGTTGTTTGGAATTAGGAGTATGATGTTGGAAATTGGTTGTGGGATGAGAGGATTTGAGGAGGTTCTTTAGTTTGGTTTATTATATTGTACACTAGAGCTCCTTGTCAGATTGTAGGGAGTTGGTGTAAAGTGGAGCTTTAAGTAGATTTTGGAAAGTTTGGGCAAGTAAGAATAATGCTAGGATGGTTTTTCTTGGTAATTGATAAATGTGTGATTTTAGTGTCGAGCCTTAAATCTCATTTTGTACAGGACGAGAGGAGGCACCACGTGAGGAGGGCTCTGACCAACGTCAGGCTTAGCCGCCTATATAGTGAGTGGACATTTTGGTTTTAATAAAATGCATGCATGGTGTTAATAAGTGATTCTTTATACTTTCCAAGTTTAAATTATGATTTTCACTTTTGGATTTGAGATTTACATCAAGGATTGGAGGTTTGAGATATGTTGTTTATTCGGCTTAATTATTACATTGAGCATTTTAACGTGTGGGACACGTTATTAAATTAAATTTATTTCTTTTCTCTTGGAATTTTCTGAGTACGGTTGGGAATCGTATATAAGCTTTTATTATGAGTTTCGGGAAAACTCACATGAATTTATATTTTTCCCTCTTATGCCATATTTGTTGGATTATATGATGTCAATGCTAGCATGTCATTCCACCTTTCGAGGTGATGTGACGTTCACGTTTCAAATGGAGTCACTCAAGCCCTTTCCACCCTAGTGGTGATGTGATGTTGTCGGCGGCATCACGCAAGCTCTGTGCCCTATCCGTCAACTCAACGTGAAAGTACATGGAGTATGGGAGTACTATGCCTGGGAGGCAACCGAGTCTGGGAGACTCACTTATATGGCCATATAGATTTCCTTATTTGAGTTGTTAATTTGACTAGCGGGGCTAGTCCATTATTTTTGGGAGTTTTCATATGAGAGGTGTTTATTTCTTTTTCGAGTTGTTTTACGGCTAGCGGGGCTAGTGTGAATTTATCATGAGCTTATTATTTTCTGCATGCATAGAAATTTCAATTTCTGTATAAAAAAGGGAAAGCATATCAAGTTGGATCTCGTACATGCTTGTTCTTGGGTATTTATTAATTGGTTTATTTTTCGTCCACTCACGCTAACGTTTCAAATGCTTTTCCCTAGGCCCTTTTGTTTTCAAATGCCCAGATTTCAGAGTTCATGTTCGGCTTCACTAGGAGTTGAGGCATAGTATCTCCCGTTGCACCTTGTTGATCGTAGGTTACCTGATAACCTATGTGTAGTTATTTTATTTTTCTTCTTGTAGTGCTCTGATAACCGTGGGGATGTGTAAATTTAGTTGGAATTGTTTTTAAGGTTTATGACTCAAGTAGAGAGTTTAACTTTGGTTGATGTTCTTGTTTAAGTAATGAAGTTGAATTGTTGGTTTGGATTGTTTTAGTCTTATTGTCGGAAACGAAGGGATCCAGGAGATCTGGTTAATTGATTTAGTAAAAATATTCTTGATTTTTCTCTCAGGTTGGGTTGTCCATTTTTAGAGGAGATTATGCTGAAATTTTGGTATGATCGATCTCTTTTAGAGTGGACCCCGCAAGACTTGCCCGTTTTCCTGTGTGTTTTTGGGTCGGGTCTTGTTAGTGATTCTCTTACCTATGATGAGGCTTGTCAACAACAACATTGGGTCAAGGCAATGGATGATGAAATTTATGCTATTGAAAAGAATGACACATAGGAGCTATTGGAGTTAAATGGGTGTATAAGACTAAGTACAAGCCTAATGGAGACGTGGCTTGTTACAAAGCAAGATTGGTAGCCAAAGGCTACAAGCAAAAACCAGGTATTGATTATCTTGAAGTTTTTCCTCCTGTTGCTTGGCTTCATACTGTGAGAATGGTGATTTCTCTTGCTGCTCATCATTGTTGGAAAATAGTTCAAATGGATGTTAAATTCGCTTTCTTGAATAGAACTCTTGAGGAGGAAGTCTATATTGATCAACCACTTGGATATGTGAAGGAAGGCCAATCGCAGAAAGCATATAAGCTGAAAAAGGCTTTATATGGTCTTAAAAAAGCTTCTATAGCTTGGTACACCCGAATTGATTCTTATTATGTGGAGAATGAGTTTGAAAGGTGTCCATATGAGCATACTTTATATGTTAAGACTAATATGGAGGGAGATGTTGTTATTGTGTGCTTGTATGTGGACGACCTTATTATCACAGGTAATAATTCAGAGCTAGTTGAACAAGTCAGGGAGGCTTTGGCATCTCATTTTCAGATGACGGGTATGAGGTTGATGCCATATTTTTTTGGTATTGAAGTGGTGCAAACTGAGAAGGAGATTTTTATTTCACAGAGGAAGTATGCTAGAGACATTCTCAAGCGTTTTAAAATGGAGTCTTGCAATTCAATCATGACTCCAGTTGAGTAGAGATTGAAGTTGAAGAAAGATGGGAGTGGAGAGTTTGTTAATCCCACATGGTACAAGCAGCTGATTAAGAGTTTGCGTTACTTGACAGCTACTAGGCCTGACATCACATTTGGAGTTGGATTGATTAGCAGGTTTATGGAAGCTCCTCGTCAGTGTCATTTGTCGGCAGCAAAGAGGATTCTAAGATATGTGAAAGGAACTCAAAGTGATGGAACTTTCTATGCAGCTAACTGTGTGAATGAACTTGTTGGTTATACAGATAATGATTGGGCAGGAGAAGAGAAGGCAAAGATCACCTTAGGTTATGTTTTGATATTGGTTCTGGAGTAATATATTGGTCATCCAAGAAGCAACAAGTGGTAGCTCTTTCATCAGCTGAAGCAGAGTATATATGTTGCAGCAAATAGGTGTGTGCTACTCATGCAATTTGGTTACGTTGAATTCTTGAGAATTTGCATGAAGAACAGAAATGGCCTACACCAATCTTCTGTGACAACAACTCAACCATTTCTCTGTCCAAGAATCCAGTTTTCCATGAGAGAGAAAAACATATCTATGCCGAGCATCATTATATTTGAGATTTGGTGAAGAACAAAGAAATTACTGTGCATTATTGTCCGTCTGGAGAACAAATAGCAGTTATATTTACTAAGCCACTTAATGCAGCTGCTTTCTTGAAGCTAAAGGAGTTGATGGGGATGATTAAGTTTGAAGATCTTGGCTTGGTTTAAAGGAGACAATGTAGAATAATAAACCAAGCCTTAAGTAAATAACTTTTTAACTCCTATATATATATATATATCAGTAACTATATATGTTAAGTAGTTTAGTTTTGTCTGGAGAAATCTAGTTTTTGTGTATTTTTAAATTGGAGCAACTTGGTTGCTCTAGACCTTTCGTCAGTGTATATATATATATATTGCTACTGATGTACTAAGTTTTGGTTGAATGAATAGAAGAACTCTCCTTGCTCCAGAAAACTCTTCTCATCTGTGTGTGTATGTATGATTGATTTGTTGTAGTGTCTATTCCATATGGTATTTATATTGCTGGTGTGATTTTGGTTTTACTGTTCAGATCCTACAGTCACCCAGCCTCTTGACGACCACTGATCATGCATCAAGTTTTCTTGTATTTTGTCATCGATCAAATTTCGATAATTAATGTGCAAACTATTCGTATACATATGAATGAATGTGCTCCTTTGGCCCCATGTGTATATTGTTGAACATGTACATTATTGCATAAAGGCAATAAAGAGAATGATTATGTATTTACATATTTATAAACATGTGTGTGTGACTAGCTAGCTAATTAGTCGATACTGAAGAAGTTGACAGAGGAAATACCAAAGAAGCTAGAATTTCAAAACTCATAAGCCAACAATGTGTAGTATTGTCCATATCGATCCCCCTGAAATAAATAAAACACTAAAAGAGAGAAGCTACCTTAGTTTGTTGATGGGTAAGGCAGCAGCAAGAAGCTGAATCCGAATGAAGCTTCCTTTGCATATGCAGGTAACAACAATTCTACTCCCAAATCAAAAGGGAAAGCAACCATATTACAAGAAAAAGTGCTTATTTGAAGCATTTCAATCTTCAGCTTTACCCTTTTTGATTTATATATATATACAACTGTCTTCTATATATATATATATATATATATATATATATATATATATATGATCTTGTACATCAGCAGATATCTCTTTCAGACAGACCTTGTTTCCCGCACATACTGTCCAGAGAGACCAACCAGTTGTTGAGGTTATGCGACATCAAAATAACCATTACACCTACTAATGGACGATTAGGATTTCTATCGAGTACTACATATACATCGTAAGAGTTTTTGGTTTTACTGGCATGGGATCCTTTTTAAAAGAACGACAATAGTAAATAATTTCCAGAAACAAAAAAACTGGATTCTTTGAACATCATTAAGATCAATATATAGTATTAAGAGTTTGGAAACTAACCGAAACAAAAAAAAAAACAAAAACAAAAAACATAGTCACAAGCGTACGTTCGATTCTCTCCTTAATTATATATGATCAGTGGCTACTTTCGTAGTTTAAGTATATATAGTCAAGTTCAAGTTTAAGATACTGGATAGACATCAAACTTCAATTCATAATTGGAATCTGTTACAGAAAAGGTATAGATTTTTTTTTTTTGTTATGTAGTTTTCAGGCTAAATCTAACAATGGATGACACGGACACATGAAACTTCATGAATATTAACTGTACGTGTAATCTAAGAAACTTCCCTAGATCTCCCGTACGTAAATAATATATTGTCCTCCTAACCTCCTTAATTTAATTACTGCCAGATGAAATTCTACTGCAAAGAAATGATCACTACACACCACATCCTCGTAAAAACCTTTCAATCCATGCTAAGCTAGATACGTAGATCTGACGATATAATCCATGCCAACTTTGTTTAACTGGATTGGTTGTTCAAACTTGGTGGTTTTTGGGAAAATAATAATTTCGACAGGTCATTTGCAGATATCGGCAGTGAGTTACTGTAATCATTTTCAAGCTAGATAGATGCAGTCTACGAATTAGTAGAAATAATTGATCCTTCTTAAACAGAAATAGAATACATACAATCATTTTACTCAAAAAAAAGTGCAGAAATAATTGGCCATGTCAATTACTTGCTTCCTAATTGCCAGGATAATAGCAATCAATTGATCGAGACTAATATATCGTATATACTTCATTATACGTACCAAATACACTACCAAATATAATCAAGTTTGTTATGTGAGCGATAATTTAAACTCTGATCCATGTACGGGAACACGGTGTCTGGTGTCATGCATTTTGTAGTAGTACTATTCAAAATGCATGTAGGTTCTTGATGATGATGAAATAGAGAGGGAGGGTGAGGTTGATATGATATATGATAACAGGCAGAGACGCAGAGTAACGAAAGTGAGCTCGGCTTGTCTTCACGCGCCAGTACAAGATACGAAATAAGAGATTGAAGGAGAGACATGGGAAAATACAGGGTAAGGCCTACATTGCTGCATTCTACTGCTTACTTCTACTGTTCACCACCCTCTACTCCTTACTACTGTTGGGCTGGCCCCAAACACTCGCCGCATAACGACACGATAGGCTGCTAGAAAATTTTACAGTCCAAAACCACTGTGTCTTGACTCTTTAGTATATGTACCCCATTATATATATTCATTTAAAAACAAGATATTTGAGCAAGCTAGAAGAAAAACAAAGCCTCATCCTTATACATACCGACTCCTCTCTCTCTCTCTCTCTCTTCTTCATATTCCCGGATTGTAGCTGTCCGCAGATTCTTAATAAATTTCTCTCGATCAGATTATTCGAGGGGTTTTTTCTCAAGCTACATAGCTAAGACCACGTTGCATATATCCATTTTCATTTTTTTTTTCTTCTACTGAATTAGCTATAGCTAGGTCTCAAGGGAGTGTGAGTTGAACAGTACTGTTGAGAATTGGTTTGTCTGTCGACTATATATAGATGGCGGCTGCTTCTTCTTCGTTGGCCTTCTTTGGGAGTAATAGCAGAGACGAAAATCAGAACCAGCTGATGGCGTCGCTACAACAACCACCGCCAGTTTCCTCAACTGCTCCAATTTCTACCACTCCACCAACTGCACCTCCTCCAAAGAAAAGAAGAAATCAACCTGGAAATCCAAGCAAGTATCTCTATCCCTCTTTTTCACACACATCGTCAATTCCTTTTGATTCATTCAGGAAAAAAAAAACCCTAGATAGGTCTGGGTTTCTTTGAATCTACTCGTCTACCTAATTTGAGTTATCAAAACGGTAAGTAATAGCTAGGTTCGTGATTTTGATAGCAGATCCAGATGCAGAGGTCATCGCACTGTCTCCCAAGACCTTAATGGCAACAAACAGGTTCATATGTGAAGTCTGCAACAAAGGGTTCCAAAGGGAGCAGAACTTACAACTCCACAGAAGAGGGCACAACCTGCCTTGGAAGTTAAAGCAGAAGACCAACAAAGAACCCAAGCGAAAGGTCTATCTGTGCCCCGAGCCCACCTGCGTCCACCACGACCCGTCTCGCGCCCTCGGCGACCTCACCGGAATCAAGAAGCACTTCTCTAGAAAGCACGGCGAGAAAAAGTGGAAGTGCGAGAAGTGCTCCAAGCGGTATGCTGTTCAGTCCGATTGGAAGGCTCATTCTAAGACTTGCGGCACTCGGGAGTACCGCTGCGACTGTGGTACTCTCTTCTCCAGGTACGTTCTTGTTTACCTCTACTGATCATAATTAATTTCTTCATATAAATTAAGTTTATGAATGGTTTCCTGAATCTGGAAAACAAAATTATTGCTGTTTCCACGTGAGTAATAATAGTCTGTGTGAAACTGAAACTACTGGAAAAAAGTTTCAAAAGGAAAATCAATTTTTTTTACGGGGAGAAGGGAAAATCAAGCTCATCTTTTTCCTCGAAAACGCCACCCGTTTAATCTTTTTGGCTACTCACGTGTATTTGCATACAAATGAAAGCGAAATGGGGAGCACGAATATTGGTTAAATTGCAGTGCTTTGTTCTCATATGAATTGGATTATTGGATATATATTTATGTGTGTGTGTGTTGCTGGGTTTTTGTTCTCTTCTTGATTGGCTTCATGTACTCAGAGTCCTAGCCTTTCCAGGTACTCATTTCCATGAGATTGAATTTGTAGTCATGGGACCAAGACTTAAATGCTCTCTGTTCTCTCGCTCTCTGCGAGCTAGTACTGGTAATTGATTGAGAGATTCTCAATTGGTCTAGCTCCCTATTTCGATCAGCTAGATACCTACTAGAATCTCAATTTACAGTTTTCTTACTCAGATCTTTAATTTTTGTACTTTTTAGCTGAGAGGCTAATGATTAGATTCTTAGAATGATGACGTATTCTTATATGATTAGAATCATGCATGCTTGTGGAAATGTTCTCTGTGGAATTGGAAAAATTGACTATTCATAGATTCTGCATTTAATGTAAGAAATAGGTTTCTGATCTGACTGATTAGTATCTAGGGATTTCCAGTAAAGCTCAACATGTTTTTGATCGGAGTGCCCTAATCCATTTTTCTTTTTTCCTTCAGTACGTAGATCCTTAATGATCGATTCTCATCAGTGAAATTCTTAAGTTACTGTTAGTTATTTGAAAAACTAATTATTGACGTTGATAATTCATCAACACGTACAGTCAGTTCTTTTGGCCTTTACTGATTTGGTTAATTGATAGTTTCTATTCAATTACATTGTTCATCTGTGATGATAACTTAATCGCATGATATATAGGCGGGACAGTTTCATCACGCATAGGGCATTCTGCGATGCACTAGCTCAGGAGAGCGCAAGGCATCCTTCAAGCTTAAGCGCCATGGCTACTAGTTCTCATCTCTATCCAGGAAACAACCAAATGATGAGCTTAGGCCTATCCCAAATGGGTGGCGGTTCCTCCCTCCCACCTAATAACATGTTGAGGCTAGGGACTACCGGTGCTGGCGGTGCTGCGAAATTCGAGCACCTCATGCATCCTTCCTCATTCGGACAAGCGCAGCCTATGCCTAATTCTTCTGCTAGTTTCTTCAGTCAAGGTTTTCAGGATCAGCAACAATCTCTGAATGGATCATTTGCTGCTAACAAGTCGTTACATGGACTAATGCAACTTCATGATCTCCAAAGCAACACTCCTAGTAACAATTCGCCGTCATCAACTACTACTGCTGCCGGTAGTCTCTTTAACCTCGGCTTCTTTTCGAATAATAATTCTGATCATCATCAGTTTAGTGATGGAAATGGTGGCAGCCAAGGAACGACGCTCTTTCCAAATGGTATGACTGATCATATTGGCTCGGCGCTACCATCTAGTCTCTTTGGGAATTCCTTACAACATGAGAACATGACTGGTGCACATATGTCTGCCACCGCGTTGCTTCAGAAAGCAGCTCAAATGGGATCAACTACGAGCACCGAAAGCTCATCTTTGCTAAGAGGATTAGCCGGGAGTACTTCCTCAAATACAAGAGCAGGAACCAAATCCATTTCAGGTCGGCAATTGGTCTCTTCTAATTCTAATGTTGGTGGTGTCAGCTTCAGCCGCGAGAGTAGTAGCGGTGGTGAACATGAGCAACACATGAGATCACAGCAGCAGCAGCAGGTGGAAAATGACAACCGTCATCTTCAAGGACTAATCATGAACTCTCTTGCCAATGGAAACAGCACCGCGGCTTCCATTTTCGGATCATCATCTGCTGATCATCATAACAACTTTGGTGCTCATGGTTTTGCCAATGGCAGTACTACTAGGGTTTCTCTAATGGATCAGCAGCAGCACAACAACACAAACTTTAGCAACGTGGATGAGGCGAAATTAACCTTGGATTTCCTTGGCGTCGGAGGAATTGTAAGAAACATGGGCGGTGGAGGTGGTGGATATGAGCACCGCGGCATCAATATGAGCTCTTTAGACCCGGAGTTGAAGTCATCGCAACAGCCAAGTCAAGCTTATGGAGGCACTAGTGCACTGCAATGAAACAAAGTATTTAAGTTCATATATATAGATGAGACCGATGATTGCCTGTTCAATTGATATGTAGGATGGAGTTGAAGTACTCGCTAGTTATGAAGTATGAACTAGTAGTGCCTTGACCCCCAAGCCGTAGGGTTTCGTTAATTTATTTCTGCATGAAGGCTCACAATTGATCCACTTAATTTTGGTACTAATTTTTTTATTGTTTAGACATGATAATGGATCAACATCCCATCCAAGATTATTCTTGGTGATAAATAATTTCAGATAATGAAATCTAAATTACATTGGACTACATTTTGTAATTATAATTTATAATGAATTAACTATCGTAGAATATCAGAGAGTACGTATGGTAATCTCATGAGAGCTTGTAAATCATGATCTGATAAATGTATGAGGTAAGCCATGTTGTAATTTAATAGAATCAGAATGTCACACAAGAATCTTCACAAATGAATACATTCCAACAGAATAGACAAGCAAAGATTTAGTTTCTTATTGTCTAGGTTAACTTAAGAAATCCCAACTAATAATTTAGTATCGCCATGCATCAAGATCAGAGAAATATAAATGATTTCTTTTGCAGACGAATATGTCCACCCCACCCTTACTAAATTATGATATTTGACACCCTTATTATAAAACATGAAGGAGAAGATTAAATTGTTCGGCTACCTAATACCTAACCCTACTGGCTGCTGCTAATATGTAATTTGCTTGGTACGTTTGACATCTAATTAGTTTAATTGGCGCTTTCTACACAAATATTCTTTTCAACATTCTAGCTAATTCCCTTTACCACGGTCCACGTACGTTGACGTTTAACTGTTCCTGATCGATACCTAGCTATATGTTTTTACATTGAATTAGAAAGTAATTTTAATTTCATTGATCTTCACAAGCATATGCATGTGTTTTGTTGTTGGGTTCAGGTCCGGACTGAGGGAGCCGGCAATTCTAGAGATATATATTACTCTTAGTCTCATGAGCAGCTGCAGAGGCAGAGAGGCAGCTCAGGGGCAGAAAATGAAATCTATGGAATCGATCGGCAAGCATATGCAGAAATTTCCTTATTGTAATTATTAGGAAATTGATATGGGGCTGTCTACTATTGTCGTAATTGTTGTCTCTTCTATCTTTGCAGGAATCATCACCCCGTGACCTGCAAGTGTGGGATACCTATCATTTTCCTTTCGAAATTTGAATGTGTGTGTGTGTATATATATATATATATATATATATCTTTTTCACACAAAAAAAAAAGAGAAAACTTTAAAAATCTCATGCATCAGTTTTAAATTAATTCAACATATATAATGTCATAATCTTATCAATAAAATGATCAGCTTATACATTTACTGATTTACAAGTAGACAATGATTCAAGCTTAAAATTACAGTCTACGAGCGAGGAGAATGCGCGCATGTAATATATATGGATAAACTGAAGGTGAATTGGAAAGTAAGTTTGATATAGGGATGGGATGATGATATTTTAAATTTTCTGGAGAGAAAACTGTATGTTACAATCTCGATCTCCATGATCCTCATTTCCATAAGGTGCCCTTCCATGGATAGTAGAGTTATCTTTGGTCCAATGTGTAGGTCCATATGCCTTGTGAACCACTTGTATACTTCGATAGATCTATCACGTACTTGATTCCATTTTTGTTGTTGTTGCAATAATATATGTTGAGTTTTATTGGAATGATATTGATCAATTAATTGAAATGTAGATCATTTTCAATATAATTCTTACTGTCTTCGACTTTCAATTATAACCTATCCTGCATATGGTCAGCTGAGGCATCCATCAGCATTTCCTCATGGTTTTCTTTTAGAGAGAAATGAATAATTCATTAATCAAGAGAACATACCCAATTACGAAGCCTACAAATACAAAGCTGAAAAGATCCTCATGGTTTCCTAATCACGACATCGATCGCAGGCCCGTAGACACCAGCTTATGCACGATACAGTTATATATATTTGTGAACTCGATCGATCCATATATGACGCATGCGATGTTCCGATGAAAGTATTTTCTTCATTCATAATGGCTTTACATATATTACAAACACAGAAATATAGCATATGTAGATTCAACTATACAGCTAGTCAACCTAACGAAATTGGGAGAGAAATATATATGTTTCAACGAACTGTCAACAAGCTTTAGTATCTACATATCATTATCATGTAGAAATCTGCATTAATATATAGATAGCTGATATTGCTGATGAACTTCTGGATCATATATACCAAAAAAAAACTGGCAAGCTGAATGCTGAGGTCGTAGTAGAGTACAAAAAGAAATGAATAATGGGGATCTTGTCTAGAAGCTGAGACCTTGAGGGTCGGGGGAGTTTAGGCTTCAAAACTTGTCTCACATTAGTACGGAGACTTGACGTACTGCGCCTATATATATGTCTGTGCTACATATCTTTATCGCTCACAGACTCACAGTAATATAAATGGCATA
The DNA here is from genome assembly GCA_034370585.1 of Fragaria x ananassa. Taxonomy (NCBI): domain Eukaryota; kingdom Viridiplantae; phylum Streptophyta; class Magnoliopsida; order Rosales; family Rosaceae; genus Fragaria; species Fragaria x ananassa. Next base: position 28,279,709 of record CP139761.1, on the reverse strand, counting down.
CATAGATGAAGATAAGAAATGGAATTCCTTCCACGAGACTCTATTCTAAATAATTAATGAAACTGCTTCTTTATATCCTGGCTCGCTAGCTGAAAGTCATTCTTCCTGCAGACTGTTAAGTATATTGCCTGATTACTATACTGAACTGATCCTCATGATAGTTAGACTCAAGAAGCCGCAGAACAATGTTATGTATTTTTTATTTTTTTTTCTATCTCATCAACAGACACACACATATATATATATATATATGCAATTATGCATTGAGATGGGTAATCACCTAGTACGTACCATCTAGGCTACCTTTCCTTGTATTTTACAGTATTTTTGGTTTCATTGCTAAGAGAGGAAAATTGAAATTTTTGAACTTCATCGTTCTACTGTTTGAGCCCAGTTGATATTTCGGTCTAAGATTAAATATTAAGTCATGGATAACATTTAGGCCAATACTTATGACCTTTTTAAAAATGAAGCCTGTTAAGGGGTGCGGGATTCGGAGGCACGCGGGGTGGGTTCCTATGAGGACTGTAACACCTTGCGGGATGTGGAGGCCTTTGGCGTTTGAATCTGCATCGGAGACTACAAAGTTTGTTTTCGATAACGAGGGGTCGGTACTAGTAACCTAGGCGAAGGCGAAGTCTATATGTGCAATTGGACACGTGTCATCCAGTTGTTCAATTCGCGAGCAAGACGAGTCCTTATGTTACTTTAGTAGCAGAATCCGACTTAGATTGTGATTGCATCTTTATCAGTTAGCTTCGAGTCTATTTATAAAGAGGGTTCGAGAATCGTTCATACACACAATCATATCATACAACAACAACAACAACAAATCTTCAAGCTTCTCAAAACCCTAACGTTAAAGTGTATCTCGCCTTAGCTACATAGCCGGTTTGGTCTCGCCTCTGTTTTCTGTCTCGATTAGTTGATCTCCTCGCTACAACAGTGAGTATCGATTGCAAGCAAATATGAAGGTTACTCGAAATCCCTCGTCCACGAGGTGGCACCAGAGCCCTTTTTATTTGATTAGAAGTCCAGTACCAGCGCATCTACGTTTCGCGTCTGGGTAGTGGCACGCCCGCACCCCTCGTTATACTTTTGGAACTGCTATGTTACCTCTCTATTTCTGTTGAGGATCGTGGCCAAAACATCTACATGATAAAAATAAAAATGCGTAGAGAATACAAGTTTGTACCACAAACCCGATAGATTTTTAATATCTATAATATGTGGAGGATGGGATCCGAACTATATATAATTTATATCAAATTTCAACCTTCATGATTTAATACAAAATTTATTGTTGTTTTTCTTTCCCTATTATATGTGTGCGTGTGTATTAATCGATCTGTTAACTAAAAAATCACTTTAAGCATTGTGAGCCTTGCCTTTACAGATAAATTTCATTGCAATCGTACGTATCTCACTAATTCACTATGTCTCCATACAGTGCTTGGTAATAAAGCTCCTTGAAACATGAAGAAGCGGTTGCAAACTTGCGATACTGATTAATGAAGCTCCTATAGATTTGAATGTCGTTTTTAACTGCTAAATGCTAGCTAATACATATGAAAATGAGTTTTAACATGAGATAGGATAAATTTTCTACCAGTCATTTAATTAAAACTACCAAGGATTTCTAGCCAGCTGAGTTGATGTCTGAAATTTAGTCCCCCGGCCCCAAACACTTGTGGAGTTCTGGTGGTCTCAAACAAAAAAAAAAAACAGAAAGAAAATACAAGGAAAAGAAGAAGACAAATTATACAGCTCGAAGAACCTCGCATCATTCCCTTCATGGCACTCAAATTAATCCAGAACTTGATGCATAAGATAAACTTTTGGACAAACCGGCTTCCATCGAAACAAGCCACATATTTCTCGGCCTGCAAACAAAACCAAACTTAGTGATAGCAATATTTCACATTATCTTCATACAGCAATATTATTAGTACGTGTTAAGTTAGTGTTAAATTTCTAGGTAATCAGGGTTTTTGTTCTTTTCGATTTTTTGTTTCCTGGAAAACTCAGTAGGTTAATGGCACAAAAAGATCAATCAAGCTTATTAAATAGAAGATGTTAACAAAACAAGAGGAAAAGGAAAAATATGTAAAGGTAAACCGGTTAATTATGTTTTGCTTTGTGTCTCTGCGATATCAAATGTACGTAGTTTCTGTTCTGACAATTGTTCATACGTTCATGGAAATTGGAACCTTTTTCGAGCTAAAGAAGATCTTTAATCTATCTGAATAGTCGAGAGAAAGATCGAGGACTCGTGACTCTGGTAGCTACGTACAGGCAGCTAAAGTATAAGTTAAAATCACTAAAAGAAAAAAGTGATTGATAATATAAAAACAACAAAAACAGGACCCGAAATGTGTACTCCAGGTCATGACTCATCATGACTACCTCCACACTACTGACCATGCAAGACACTGTCAGAAAATTTTCTTTAATATTTGAAACAAGAAAACCAACGTAGGCCAAAGACAAACCAGATAAAGTGAACAGTAGAAAGCTAGCAGTGTAATGTTTAGGACACAATTACCAAAGAAAACTAACTTATATAATTAATTTACAAGCTCTAGGTCACTAATTTTCACGTACCTGATCTCTCTCTCTCTTCTCTCTCTGTCTTTCTCTCTCAGTATATTTGTTCACTGAAAATTCCCACCTCCTCCAAAAGATTGGGTTGACGGCGCAGCATTGCTCTCTGAATCCAAGGAGTTCATATGCTCGATCTGAGTTTGTTGTTGCCCACCGCTCAATCTCCTAACAATCTGACCAACACCGAGAAAATCCCTAGTCAACCTATCAGACCCGCCTCCGAAAATGGAGGAGCTCCCTCCTCCAGCAGCTAAAGAGTTCATCAGGTCCTGGAGGTTGTTCTCATTTTCACTGCTGCCACCGAAAATGCCGCCTAAATTGGCGGGAACTAGGGAGGCCGCCGCGGCGGGGTGTTCAGATTTAGTGGAGGATGTGCTTCCAAAGCTTCTTAGGAGCGAGGCAGAAGTGTTGTTGCTCGAAGTAGTTGACCCCATTTGAGCCGCCTTCTGAAGCAGCGCGGTGGCGGACATGTGCGAGACACCATGATGGTTGTTTTGTACTTGACAACTATAGAGTGAAGTCACATTGCCGGAGCTGATGTGATCACCACCGCCTCCGCCGATCATGTGACTAGAGAAAAGGCTCGACCCGCCTTCGCCGCCAGCTCCACTGCCATTACTGTTGTATTGGTGCTCAGGATGAACTAGTAGATTAGTATTGCTGGCGCCAGTGGCATTGTTGCTATTGCTGCTGTTTGATAAGAAAGGTAGGTTAAACAGATTGCCTCCTGAGGAAGAGTTGTTGTTGTTGTTGTTATTCTGTTGATCAGAAAACTGCATCAGCCCATAGAATTGTTTGCTTTGCAGCTGTTCTTGATCGTGATGGTATTGCTGGCTAGGCTGGCCTTGATTCATGAAAAAGGTTTCCGAAGACTGCGGCTGACGAAACGACGATCCCATTAAAGGTGGAGAAAGGAGATGATCGAACTGTCCGGTCCGGGCATTGCCGCCGCCTCCGAGACGTAAGATGTCGGCAGCCGCTGAGTGATTGTTGTGGTGATGATGATCAATGTTAGGGCCCACAACCTGCTGATGGTGGTGATGAGATAAGGCTAGGCCAGTGTTGCTGGTACCTCCATATAAGTTGCTTCCAAGGCTGCTCATATTGGGTTGATGTCTTGCACTTTCCTGAGCCAGTGCATCACAGAATGCCCTATGAGTGATAAAACTGTCTCTCCTGCACTCATAAATTAAAGCAAGTCAGTGATTGGATGCTTCCATCATCTTTCATGGTAAAACTAGGTTAAACATTTATCTGAATTGAAAGTCATGTTCAGATATTACACCAACTTAGAATATGTACGGTGCACTCGAGGTGTCATGCATTATTGGCCGGAAAATTAAGTGAAAATTTTTTTTTCATGTAAAACTCAATGGACCCACTAGGCTATCAAATAATTCATAAGACACCTACGGTTAATTTTACTATCACCAAAATGGTAACCCCATTTAATACCTTTGTGATTTTGATTTCAATGTTTACCAAATATGAAAATTTAATGTACGTGGTAAAGCTTCAGAATGATATAGAAATGAATGGAAGAAGCTGGATCAAAACCCTAATGTGAAGGCTAGAACTCAAATAACTGTCATATACTATAGTTATAAGTTAATGCAAATATAAGATGGTAGCTAGAGATTGCAGAAGGAAATTAACCTAATCAGATACAAGTAATTGATGTTTGAGCGAGATTGCCCGAAATGTGAGAAATTTCTGATTCAAATAAACAATCAAGACCACCATTTGAGGAATTGTGTTTAATAAACAAGAGAACTGCCGTATATATACATCTGATGAAACGTAACTAATCAATAAACCCATTTTACGTCTTATCCTAAATCAATATACACAAGTACTCATGAAATGTCTGTCTTTTTCCTGTTTGAAATTTTAAATTTTCCACAAAACAATTGACCAGCTTAAAACCAGTTGAGAGAGAGAGAGAGAGAGAGAGAGAGAGAGAGAGAGAGAGAAAGAGAGAGTGTCGCCATAGCTAAGCCAGCTTAAACTAGTGTCATGAAAGATGATGGTGAAGGAGAACCTGGAAGATTACAGTAAAACTGGTCACATTTGGCCAACTCAGAAGAGAACAAACAAACTGGCATTGACTGTAACAGCGAGCGCACACTATTACCAATTAGGAACACACATTGCATAACAACACGTGAGTACGATCGAGAAAGCTAAGCTAAATTGAGGGAAAGAGAAAAGAGGCGAGGGGCGGTGTTTCCGATGTAAAACAAAAGAAAGGAAACGAAAATGAACCGGTTCAAGTACTACTGATTAGTCTGCTACCCTTTTCTTTTTCTTTTGTTTTTGTTTCTGGGTTTTGAACGACTAGACTGGACATGTAATGTAACCTGAAACCACTACGACCATGCCAGTTTCCAGAAATCATTCTCGTGCGAGCATGTTTAGCTGCCATTTCTAATTCCCGAAAAACAAAATTTTATAGAATTAAAGTCGGATGAGTTTGAAAAAAATGAGAGTAACATAGAAAGAGAGGACCGTTTTTGAAAAGAGAGAAAATTAGCGCATACTAAAAGAGTGAAACGCTAGCCTCTTTCCCAACTCTTGTCACTCGAGGAATCTAAATCCTTAACGAACCCAAAAAAACACTGATTGAAGTGACTGATGCTGCTGCCGCTGTGCTGTGATATGATTATGCGTATGATTAGTTAATTAATGAGCTAACTCAAATCTCTGGAGAATATTTTACCTGGAGAAGAGAGTACCACAGTCACAGCGGTACTCCCGAGTGCCGCAAGTCTTAGAATGAGCCTTCCAATCGGACTGAACGGCGTAGCGCTTGGAGCACTTCTCGCATTTCCACTTCTTCTCGCCGTGCTTTCTGGAGAAGTGTTTCTTGATTCCGGTGAGGTCGCCGAGGGCGCGAGACGGGTCGTGGTGGACGCAAGTGGGCTCGGGGCACAGGTAGACCTTGCGTTTGGGTTCTTTTGTAGTCTTCTGCTTTAGCTTCCAAGGCAGGTTGTGTCCTCTTCTGTGGAGCTGTAGGTTCTGCTCCCTTTGGAACCCTTTGTTGCATACCTCACAGATGAACCTGTTTGTTGCCATTAGGGTCTTGGGAGATAGTGCTATCACTTCCGCTTCTGGATCTGTTATGAAAAATGACAAACAACAAGACTTTCAATTTCAACAACAAAAAAAATTCATATTTATTAATCACAACACGAATTGCTACAAGACAATATCATCATCTATTTATGCAGAAGTCTTGCTGTTGTATGGATCCCATTTCAATCCAAACAAGCTAGTACTCTCGATTAGTTAGGGTTCCAAATGAACAATTCAATCGATTTTTTCTTTTGGTTTCGTTACATAGAAGAAACGTAAAGAAAAAGAAATTCGGATACTTGCTTGGTGTTCCAGGTTGGTTTCTCTTCTTCTTATTCTGCTGTGGTGGTGCCGGAGGCGCGGCGGCTGTGGATGATGTTGGTGTGGAGCTGGAATGCTGCTTCATCTGGTTTTGATCTTCTTCTCTAATTCCGAAAAGTGAAGAAGAAGATGCAGCCATCTTTCTTTTCTTGTTGAATTGTTTCTCTTGCTTGGCCGGTCCTTATAAATCTGAAGGATTCTAGAACCCCACAAGCAGTTTTGAGTTGGAACTCCTGCTTCAATCTAACCCAAAGATTCCAAAAGCCAGTTACAGACTGATAGGATGGGAGAGAGCTTTTGGATTAGTGAAACACACAAATAACAAGCCTAGAAATTCATTATCAAGAAAACGATTTGAAGAAAGCTAGAAGAGGAAGGAGAAAAAGGAATCAACTCCATAGCTGGCCTGGGTTTGATGCTTCTGTTTCTGCTTTTTATTTCCTGTATTGGTTTAAATGAAGAATTCTCAGAGCAAAGGGGGATGTTTGTTATGGTTTCTCTGATTTGGTGTCATGCACATACACTAACACATATAGACAGCATATATTTCCGTTTATTTTAATTCAAATTCATTAAATTCTTCCTTCTGTTCCAGAATTTAACTGAAGTGTTATTCCTCCAGAAAATAAAATACAAATTGAAATTGAATTGAGAGAGAGGAGCTAAGGCCTACAGGTCGGTGGACCCAATCAAATTGCGCAAAACGACACTGTATGGTGCGTGAGAGGAGCATGAAGCAGCTCTCTCTCTCTCTCTCTCTCTCTCTCTCTCATTTTCGTATCTTCTTACTTAGATCCAGACAAACCAGCCCACATCACCCTTCTCCTCAAGTGGACCTAGCTCCCTCACAGTCACTGTGAAAAATAAAAAAGTGAACCTAACCCTCAAGTGAAAATTATTGGTACTAGTTTTCTGTAGAGAACAAGAACATACACCTGAAGGTGCACTGACATGAACTTGTTTCCTGAAATTCAGCTTAAGCAAGTAGAGGGCAACTGTACTAGTAAACATGATTTGTGCTCCGAACCCTAGCTAATATATAGGTCTCTGCTTCACTACTTTCATGTAATTGGTTTGCTCTTTCCTGGCCTCTCTTATACTGTCAGTCACATCGATCTGGGGTCATATATGAGAGGCTGGTTTAGTCATTTTAATGAGAAAATTGATTATAATTAATTAATGGTAATTAAGTAAATAAAATATGAACTATGATATTATTTTAAGGACCTAATATTCCAAACCCAACCACTATCGTTAAACCATTACATGGCAAAATCATTTTCAGATTTTTCACTACCAAATCAGTTGCCATCATCACCAACCCTACTGCTTATTCCACCATGCGTCACAGATTAATTATATAGTGCAGCAAAAACCAGAGAGCACCAATTGAACTCTAGTCTGGAGCTCCGTTAGGTGATGAGTGTTACTGATGAACAAGATTTAATATAGCAAAACTTTTGCTATTTTGTGGAATCTGGATGCTTGAATTGAACTGTTTTTCCTGAGCTGGTTTTTCGAAATTGGAATGACAGTTTATATTCCATGCCAGCTAACCTTTTTTCTCATAGAAGAAAGCTAGCAGAAGATTTGTCATTCTTTAAAACAATGACAGATTAACTATAACCATGCACATCACTGTCATCTGTGTCATGATCTGATAATATGATTGAGGTTGAGCTTAATTTTTTTTTTTTTGGGCGGCTTGATATATGGGACCTGAGTCCTAGCTAGCCTGATCGAGGATTAGTAACCACTAAACGTTCATGTCATTTATATAAGCTCCGATCCGCCGCTGTGTTGATTATGCTCCACATATCTTAATGGGAGCCTAGATTCTGATTAATTTGGATATAGAACGTACTGTCTCTGTTGCTTAAACCAAAAGAATGCCTAAAACGAATACGAGAGAGATTATTTGCTACCTTTCATTTTTAAACCTTATGTATAAACATGTCTTCGTTTTGAATTCTCAAAAGGTGGTTTGTGAATTGTTGTTGCTAATTTCATGCAAATGACAACTACTTCTTGTGAACGCGGCATTGCATTACCCCTGGCTTGTTTGAGGAAGGTCTTGGATCGATATAACCATGTAACTGTAACTCTCATACCTTTTGTCTTGTATAAAACTCTAGCTGGATGTAGCAAATGCCTTCCTCGCGTTCTTCTTTTTAAATTACAATCACAAATGAATTGTCAAAAGAAGATCGGCACATATGCGTGTCAAAACTGTCCGGAAAGAAAACATCCAACGAGTATAAATATATGGAGTGTTGCACATATAAAATAACATAAATATATATATATAAAACTATAATTGTAAACTCTAAATCCAAACCTAATAAATGATTTCAGTTACATGCAGAGATCGAGAAGAGAGAATTGTCAAAACCCAACAAAGCATTTTGAATTAAGGAAACCATTGCTGCATGTAGTGGGTGAAAGATGAGAGCCATGAGATGGAGAAGACCAGACGAGACCAGAGACCTTATATATTGAGTGACAAGACAGAATGAGCCTGTTTCAAACACGAGGACGACGATGATGCTTCATTTGGAAGTTCACTAAGAACCCGGACAAGCTAGCTAGCTGCCTAGCTGCGACCTCGATCAACAACGTCGGCGTTTTGGTGTTTAGGTTTTAACCCTTTGCGTAACCTCCAACTAACCCTGGCTTTTTAATTCACCCGTGTCTGTCTGTGTTTTACTTTTTGACTTGTTAACGTTGAGCTGTGGATTTTCCGGGAGAGGGTCAACTAGTTTTGTAGTGGCGAGACGTCGTCAGTCGGACCGTTAAGAACTATTTATTGCCTTTTTCGGAATTTGAGAGGAGACCCTGGTTTTAGGGCTTTACGGGTTTGAATCGTTAGCCTCTGGCCCAGACGTTTTTTCTAATTCCTTTTTGTATTTTTTAGGCCCATGTGACGCGGGTTAGTCTTACAAAACACATTTTCTATAAAAACAATGAACAGAAAACCGGGGGGAAATGTACATTGATATTTAAAAAGGAATTTTGCCCTTCGAGCTAGCTAGCTAGCTATTCTCAGCTTGAGACCAAGTAAAAGAAGGCAACGTACGTACTATCTGCTATATGTGATCGAGGCTCTGTAGATTCGCATTACAGAGGTTAATACATATGATCATCGTAATGACGTATGGTGTTATGAAGATCAAAGTGATGAATAGGTACGGTAAAGTATGGAAGTTACAAAAATTTGGTTATATCATCCTTGGGTCAAAGTGCATATGTTGAATATGTGCTATATGTGCAAGTTTAAGCATGTTAATTAATTTGGGGTCGAAAGCAATCGAAAAGTAACAAATTGACAAAATATAACATTCTCAAAGATAGCTAACTATCACAACCGGAGTAACAAAAAGCAAACCAATAACCATGAAGGGTATAAAGATCAGAGAACAAGTCTAATGTAAAATGCTGAACTAAACACATAACGAAACGGTCATCCAATACCTCAAATTGCATCTAACCAATTCAAAGAAGAGCACAAATGGAATCAAGATAACAAAACTGCCTCAACTATAGAAACTGACTATGACATTCCGGCTCTCCTCAGTTCCATTCGAATCTCTGAATTCAACTTTGTCAGCTCTCTCTCTCTCTCTATCTCACCGAAAATGGCCACCAACATCGGAGGATTCCCTGAATCCCAATGTTCCCTCGTTGTTGTTGTAGTTCTCTTACATTCCCGCGGCACAGTTGATTATGTCAAAGGTGATGAAATCATCAAGCGCACAGTTGCTCAGCAGTACTAGTGCTGCGATTGAGTACGAACTTGGCCCAGACAATTCCCAATTGAGGCCCATGAGATTCTGGATGTGTGCCACGAGCGTCCCACAGCAAATGCTTTCCGATTTGGAACAAGAATGCCGAGAATGTTATGTCACATAGGTCTGTGTGGTTCTGGCTCGTAAATGCATGGAAGAACGTTTTCATCAGTGGGGAGGCCCCCAACTGGTTCGGAGAGCCATTGACGCTTCTCAGTATCAAATACATAAATTCCAGGAGCATCCGCTTCTTCTTCACGTGTAGGATTGTGACTGCCAAACGAGAACAAGTAGCGGTCCTCGAAAAGCCACGGACCAATCACCATGGAAGTTACCAACAAGGTCAAGGAGATCCCACCTTCTTGATTTCAAATCAAAACAATAAATCTGATATCCTCCAAGGGTGTAGATGAAAAGCTCTTTCCTAGTAAGACCAAGAAGACGCGAGTGTTTCATGCCTGCCGGGGTAATCAACTCCTCATGGAACTCGCCACAAGTAGAGAATCGATATATTTGGAAGTCTCCCACTGTATAAATATAACCGTCCGGACCAACAGCTGCTCCGCCATATTGATAACCTATCATATTCCCACTGCCCGGCCTCCATTCCCCTTCTTCTCCCAAATCCAGATCCAAGTGTCCGTAAGCAATATGTTCATGTTCATCCTTAACGCCACCGGTGCCGGTACCACCAATCAGGTATAAGGTGGAGTTTATGACGACAAGGTTGCTTGAAAATATGGAGGGTTCCTCATCTGAACGTGGAAAATTGAGGCGTCTGACTGTCATTATCAGATTCACATCCGATCATCGTGTTGCCGTCTTCAAATTCGATCGCCGACTTCTCCTCAATCACGTACCAGTAATTCTTGTCCTTGCCGGATACTCTTATGAATATTGCCTTGTCCTTGCTGCTGTCTTGGTTTGCGATTGCACCTACTGCCGCCATCTTGCTTTGAGTTTCTTCTTCCTACAGATTGTTGCGAGATTAGTATTTCCCTTTGTTGTCTCTTTGTCTCACGCTCACCACCAACGTTCTCTATATGTAAGGATAGGACATGTTAGGGTTTAGGATTCCTATGACTCCTCCCAATCCCAAATAAGGAAAAATCTAAGAGCTTTAAATTACAATAATTTTTTTCAATAACGATTGGAATTATGGATTATGATTCCTATGTCATATCTCATAAAATAGAAAAAAATTAACCAGGGGGAAGCAAAACGGGAAACATATATTTCCTTCCTATCTGATTCCTTCTTACAGTTAATGCGGCCAGATGGGGGGAGGCCAACAGCCCAAATCTGTTAAGACAGTAGTCTGGGACGATCTCGGTCTTAGTCACTGTCTTCGGTAGGGATGGTTCTTTCTGAGGGTGTACTTCGATTACGAGTACTGCTATGGCTGCTGAGTTTGGTTGTGACACGACACAATGACACATGCATAGCTTGAATACTCTATTGCCCCTACTTTTGTTGATGCAGGGTATCCCTGATCGACCCTCATAAAATTCGTTCTCGTATCATTGAAACACTGGGATATTTTGGAGGTCTACGAAATAGACAGTTGTCGCTTCTTTTCTTAAGAAATACACGTGGTGTGAGGTCTACGACCAACGAGTATACGTGCGAGGATAATGCATCGTGTATTGAACAAATGAAATACAGTTACATGAAAAGCTACAACGCCAAGCATTTTTCACCTAATTTCTTCTACAACCAACGACAACACAAGTTCTTCAATATGCGGGTGAATCAAGTTCGTTTTGTAGACATTGCCAACTTGTATACTAAGCCGTTGCCTAAAACGATTTTGAGAACAAGTTAAAACATTGATATGTATATACTTTATGAGATCCAAAGAGTGTAGCTGCTCACATGATGTATTACCAAATATGAAGCGATGCTCTTTCTTTCGACCAATGTTTGTTTTGTACTACATAATTTTTTTATTTTATTTTTCCGATAGTGTCGACATAGTTTTTGTTAGTGATAAAGAGATATCGAGAAGAGTATAAGTTGACAGGAAAAAAGAGAGTGCTTTAAGAATATTATTGAATAAAAGATTTTTTTTTTCTCGAGAGAATAAAAGACGCTTAAATGTCCCTAGAACTGGTAGCACATCAGTCACAGCTCACCTCCGTCGTCAAAACCCTCCCGCCCAATCTCCATTCCCCTAACTCGAATGAAACCCTAGCATAACACTTTCAACCTATTTCCATGGAGTTTCCCGCCTTCACAACTTTCCGGCCATCTTCTCCCTTCCCTTATCCTCCGAACAGTCCCCTCCTCTCCTCCAAATGCTCTTTCCGTCGCCGCAGACAATTCAACTTCCGGCGAAGCACTTGCCGCTGCAAGCTGTCATCACTTCGAGTAACGGCGACCACGGCAAGCAACAGCGGGCCTGCCGATGTGGACAGCGAAGTGAATTGCGACGAGTTTTGGGGGAACTCCGAGTTCGTCGAAGTCGTCGGCATCGGAAGCCGCAACGACGCCGTTTTCGACTTCTGTATGGAATCGCCGTTCCGGTTTTCGTCTCTGCGATTCTGGTAAACTTAAGTGTTTGTCTATAAAATTCACTGCAAAGCTTAGAAATGAAGCAAGTTGATGTTTGCTGATGGTGATTGGATTTTGTTGCAGGAATATTGTGATTAGGGACTCAATGAAGGCGCAATTACAACGGCGGATCGTCGGAAAAGGTGCATTCCTTGTGGTAGTTTTATGGAGTTGCATTGTATTGTGGAAATGTATCACTTATCTTTTCTTTTGTTTATTACTGCAGATATGGCTCCAATGGTGTTTGAAGCGCCGATGTCTTCAAAGTCGTGCGCAAAGGCTGTTATACTTGTTTGTACATTTCTTACCTATTACTTGTGTTTATGAGTAGGATTTATGGTTAAATTTACTTTATCATTTAGGGACTGGAGGATGTGTTTTTGCTACATATGGACGGGGGAGGTTTTAGTCACTGTATCTCTTTTTATCTAGCATTGTCGTTGTCAGCCTTTTATGGTTCTTCATTATACTATGGCAATCTATTGGTGCCTCTTAGTTGTGATGGTGAGATTACGAGCAACCAAGTTTATATGTTACTTTTCTCTCTAGGTGGCAAGTGCGGGATACGGCTTGGATCTCATTACCGCGATTGATATACTCAAAACGATAAGATCTGCAAATGGATTTGTGGTTACTATTATAATGAAACCATTCAGCTTTGAAGGACAGAGGCGCCAAGATGAGGTAATGCTTGGGAACTTAGTGTTTCATGACTGGCATTTCTGATTGATTTATACGCACAGACGATGTGATGTTGAATCTAACTTGCAGGCGAAAAATCTCATGGAAAAACTTCAGGAGCACACAAATTTACTTATTGGTGAGTGATGTATTATGTTTCCTTTTGAATGAAGATTTGAACATTTGGCTGTAATTTAGAACAATTTCTGAACCAGTTTTTCAGCACCACCATTAAGTAGCACATTATGTTACTTCTTTTCACATGCAGGTCTTGATACTGACATGTTACTGAAAAAGGACTTGGTAACTTTGGATGAGGCTGTCAAGACTGCAAATAATGCTGTTTTAATGGCAATAGCTGCTGTATCTGTTCTAACATCTGTAAGTAACTACGCATACTTCTTCCATTATAGTTTTAGTTCTATGAGTTGACAGTGGCCACAAACTCACTTGGTTATTGCTGGTGCACTCACAGAATATACACAGAAAGTTTATTGATGCATCCCATTATGATGTGAAAAAAATCGAAGTTTCAGAGGTTATGCAAGTAAGTGTTCTGACCATTTACTTTGTTAGCTAAATCTAGATATATCAAGTTATATAGTTTTATTTGCACAATTTCTTGCGTCTTATTTTCTTGATCACCTTTATATAGTTAAAAGTTCTGGCTTTGGAAGTTTTAAGAATGTGTTATCTTATCTCCCTTTGTACCTTAACAAGGCTAATGCAACCATGTGCAGGTTTTGGAAAGATTTAAAGAAGCAAAAATTGGATTTGGTGCTGGCTACAACATCAAAACTTCAATTTTACGATCCATGCATGACTGCCCTTTCCTGAGTGTGGGTGTAAAGGTATGATCAGATTGGGTTTGTTTTCAATGGGGAGTACAAGATCTCCCTTTCCCCTCTCTTCTGTTCTGTGTTGTTTACCTACTTTCTGCTCTTTTCCTAGCTTTTGTTTTTCATTGGGTCTGTTCTTTTATATATATTTTTTTCCCTTTTCTCTGTTGCACAGGACTTGGATGGAATGGTTATATGCATTGTTGCAAGTTCAGGTGCTATTGATAACAGTGGTGTACAGAAAACTTTGCGTACTTTTCGTCAAACTACAGAATATGAAGGAGAAATCTTAATCTCTACAATTTGTGAACCCAGTCTAGAGCCCAACTTGCTAGTCACAACAGTTTTCATCTTAGGGTAACTTTGTTACTTTGTACCTCATATTTCAGTAATGATTAGTATTTGCAAATTCTGTATTTACTGCCTTTGAATTAAAGTATGATCGATTTCTGCATGACACATCTTGACTTGTGTGCTAATGGAAATTTTATGGTTACCAGTTTTTCTGAAAAGCAGGTTTCTCAGAAAAGTAGCATCTTGTCTGGACTGGCTCAGCGTTTTCCGTTCTTTTTCAATCTATTTAGTAGACATCAACCACAAACAAATGACACTCAGGAAAGTCCATCACTTCAAACTGCCCTTTCTGAAGGGATAGATTCACCCGATTCTAGTGAGCTGGGAAATATAAATGCTGTTGATGTTAAGGCTCAATATTTTAATAAGTATTCTGAAGAACCTCAGACAAGAACTAACAGCAACTACAATGAATTCCACAATTCCAGGTTTATTTGAGATATCTCTTTCAATTTAGTTCTATTGAATTTTGTCATGCTATGCAAAATCTTATATACTTGTTTTTTATTTGATGGTGTTCTAGTAGCAGATCTGAGCAAGCTGGTATTGAATCGTCTGGTTTATATGATCCAATCACTGAAGGTAGCAATACTGTTAGTTTCTTTTTTTCCTTCTAAAAATTTGAATCACGTAGCTTTTGCACAGTTCCTCTTTATCCTTTAAGAACATTTGACATTACTGTTTAATCTACAAGTCAAATAAGTTTTGGCATTTACTAATTATTTAAAAACTCAAAATGCAATGCCAGAAACTCATGCGTTCCAAAGGCAACCGCTTGTTAGTTGGAACGTGGGGCATGAATATCAGATTGCAAAGGATTGGGGGAACGAGAAGGTTGTTGAAGATGGAGCTACTCTGATGCTTGATAACATGAGTATCTTCTGCCTTCCAGTTGGTGTGAGGTCTCCAGAAGAGTTGAAGGACAATGATTCATTTTCAACACAAAAGTTGGAAAAGAAAAATAAGGATGATGTCAAAGTACAACCATCTGCAAATCTAAGCATGTCTTCTTGGAGTCCATTGAATGACACAAGTCTTGAGGCAGTGAAAGAATTTTATAATTCGGCATCAGCTCTTGTTAAAGGAAAAGATGCTGAAAATCCCAAGCAAGGGAATCTCTCTGCCCGTGCAGCATCCATGCTGGTAATCTGCCATTGTTGATCCATATGCTGCATTTCAGTGTAGTGTTTTTAAGGACATCTTAATGACATAGGATTCTATGTATTCTGTATTTGTTGTTTACTTGTCCTCTGCTTGTTAGAACTCACATGGAGATTAAGTTTGGTTACCTTTTATTTATACAGGAAGCAGAACGGGATTCACCAAAAAAGTGGAGTCCTATGGTGGAGATGCAATACAGAGGAGGGATTTACAAAGGAAGATGTCAAGGAGGTCTTCCTGAAGGAAAGGTACTTGCATAACCTTATTACAGTGGGGTTAAATAGATTTTGTGTGTGTGTGTGTGAATATTGCAATAAAAATGGTTTGTACAAAAGAAATTAAATTCTTATCCTGAAGAAATTTCCACAGGGTCGTTTGGTTCTTGGAAATGGAAGCATCTATGACGGTATGTGGCACTATGGAAAAAGATCAGGTATGGGTACATTCTACTTCAGTAATGGGGATGCGTTCCAGGGATCATGGAGGGATGATTTCATACATGGCAAGGTAATTTCTTTCAAGTAAAAGTGAACTGGCAGGTGTATTTATTTTAGTTTATCAAGAGAATGATATGAAGAAGAAAGTTATTCACTTCACTCGTAACATAGTAAAATAAAATATCTGAAAGAAAATATAAAGCTAAGACCTAAGGCATAACAATTGTCGTAAATAACAGACTTTTCTTGATTGTAAAACTCCATTGCTCTGTAGCTGTTATTCTGAATAGGTTGTTTCTATGATATGTATAGGGTTGGGTTTATTTTCACACTGGGGACCGATGGTTTTCAAACTTCTGGAAAGGAAAGGCCAATGGTGAAAGTCGCTTTTATTCAAAGTCTGGTGATGTCTTCTTTGGCAATTTCCAAGATGGTTGGCGACATGGCCAGTTTGTTTGCATCGATGTTGATGGAACAAGGTTTGTGGTTTTCTTATGACTTCATTTCCCCCTTCTAATCGATACTGTGAATCTAATTAATGTTGTCTTTATACTTACAGGTGTATTGAGAACTGGGATCTAGGTGTTCTTGTAAGCCGTAAGCTGGACTCTGATATTGGTGACGATGGTTAAAGTCTTGTAATTATCTTGTAAATTGCATTTCCTTTTCCTATCTGTGTATTTCACCTTCTTTTTTTGAGGAAAAAAACAATTTTATTAATTTGTCAACGGCCAGGCGTTTACATCAGTTTGCTTACGTGAGATCAATGACATTGGACGGATAAAGCAGATCATAACAAAAGAGAAACAAGGTGGGAGTACTACTTGGTGTTAATAGTAGCACTGGGTGTTTAGCACAAGAGGTAAAAATAAAAAGGAATATTAGAAAAGAAGAAAAAAAATATATTGGTATTTGATTTGATTAGAAAAAGAAAGATTAAAAAAAAGAAGGAAAAAAACACCTTAACATGTCTTAGCGGGTTCTAATGGGTAACTCGCGAACCCAACGGGCTCAAGCTTATAGCGGATTGAACCCGTTAACCCGCCACAGCTAGCCCGCTACCCGCCCAACCTGCCCATTTGCCAGGTTGAGATCAATCAGTCATACTGACAACAAGCACTAACAAAGAGATATGTAGCCCTCATTACAAATGTGGTCAGTTAAGCCTATCACATCTAATTTCTAACTAAAACCTATATAAATTTCATGTAGCGGTAATACCAGTTGTCTATGGACCTCGATTGGTGTACAACAAAGTAAAATCGAAATCTAAACAAGAAATAACCTTCCATTAGATGTCTAGGTAAGAAGTAAGAAAATTAAGCTACCTCTTTACCTTTGTTGTTAGGGCTCACAAACCACTATCGAAACATTGAAAATGGGTGGAAACCTCTAGAATCCTGAAGGGCTAGAAAAGGTTAAGGCCCAAATGGCAAGCTCTAACCCATCTGAAAGC
This sequence comes from Fragaria x ananassa, assembly GCA_034370585.1. Classification (NCBI taxonomy): domain Eukaryota; kingdom Viridiplantae; phylum Streptophyta; class Magnoliopsida; order Rosales; family Rosaceae; genus Fragaria; species Fragaria x ananassa. The sequence goes on along the minus strand of CP139761.1, from coordinate 28,262,443 downwards.
CCAAGCAGCCTTAAAGAATGGGCCCAGCCCAAGGCCAACTGAAAGAGATGGACCTGAACCACCCCCACCACTATCTACCATCATCGCCGCCGAGTTGCATTCACACCTCGGCCAAGCCAAGCCGCCGCGCAGCGTTGTAGCCCCACCCGGTCTCACCACACCAAGGATCGGCATGCAAAGTCCGGAGACCCGATGTATCCGCTGCACCGACGCAACCCTGGAAACCTTTGACGACCCGCCGCCGCCACCGCCGTAGCTCTCAAAGCAACAACAGCAACCATCCTGAAAAAGAGGCTGGTGTCAGCTAGACCCTAGGGCCAGCCAAGAGAGGCTGCCGCCGGACGAGAGGGAAACTCGATTGGGTTTTCTCTAGAGAGAGGGAGCGGCTCCTAGGGTTTTTTAGTCAAGAGAATCATCAATTCTGTGTATTTCACCTTTTTAAGGGCAGGTGTAGGTTTTAAATTCATTGGCATTCTGTATCTATCCACAGCTTCTGTATTGGAGTCTTATTTGTTTTGGTCTGATGTAAGCTACTAGGGTAGCCACTAAGAAACTTGAAACATTAACCCCTAGCTTACTGTACGTCAAAGACGAAATGCAAGAGGCTATACCAGTGAGTTTGGCGTTATTGCAAGGATATGTAGATTGAGAGTCAGATGTATCATATAAAAATGAGGTGCATGTTTTTCCAATTCATTGCTTCATTTCTAAGAACCTTATAGTGAAAAAAAAAAAAAACAAATACGGAGCAACTTCTTTTTAATTATCGACAGGGAGACGTTTTGATTATTCTCAAAAAAAAAAAAAGACAGCGAGAAGTTTGATGTTGTGGTCATGATGTAGTCCATCAAAGAAGAGAAAGAACTAAATTATAGAGAAATTAAAGAAAATAAAATTTAAAATTATTCATATTCATTAGATGAGATGAAATATTACAATGAAGATTTATTGGCTTATGGGTTGTCTGTATAACCAACCTTAAAAACCGGGCCCATCCTTAACCCTAAACCCAAACTGTTATACGTAGAGAATTTTTTTTCGATCACTTGTGTATAGAGAACTTTAGTGAGCGTGAGACAGAGAAAACAAAGAGCAACAATCTATAGGAAGAAGAAGAAACTCAAAGCAAAGATGGCGGTAGGTGCAATCGCAAACCGAGACAGCGGCGAGGACAAGGCTATAATCGTAAGAGTATTTGGCAGCGACAAGATTTACTGGTACGTGATTGAGGAGAAGTCGGCGATCGACGTCGACGACGAGAACACGATGATCGGATGTGAATCTGATACTGACAGAGTCAGACGCCTTGATTTTCTATGTTCAGATTTCGATGAAGAGGCCTTATCAATCAACCTTGCCGTCAAAAACTCCACCGTATACCTGATTGGTGGACGAGTAACCGGTGGCTCTAACCATGAACATATTGCTTATCGACACTTGGACTTGGATTCGGATTCGGGAGAAGACGGGGATTGGAGGCCGGCCATTGGGAATGACGGAGCATCGGTTGGACCGGACGGTTATATTTATACAGTGGGACACTTCGAAATATATCGATTCTCTACTTGTGGCAAGTTCCATGAGGAGTTGATTCCCCCGGCAGGCATGAAACACTCGCGTCTCTCGGTCTTTCTAGGAAAAAGCTTTTCATCTACACCATTGGAGGAGGCGCTAATGGTGGCAATCTGATATATTGTTTTGATTTGAAATCAACAAGGTGTGATGTGCTTGACCTTGGCGATAACTTCCGTGATGATTGGTCCGCGGGAGTGGTGCTTTTCGAGGACAGCTACTTGTTCTCGTTTGGCAGTCAAAATCCTACACGCGAAGAAGACGCTGAGGTTCCTGGAATTTATGTGTTTGATATTGAGAACCGTCGATGGCTCTCCGAACCAGTTGAGGGCCTCCCCACTGATGGAAAAGTCGTTCCGGTTATTTACGAACCAGAACCACACCTAGACCCAGATGAGTTTGTTGATGTAGCATTCTCGCCATTCCTGCTCCAAATAGGAAGGCAAGAGCACAACAAGTTGGCTTTGCTGTGGGATGGTCACGGCACACATCCAGAATCTCATGGGGCTCAACTGAACCTTGTCTGGTCCAAGTTCGTACTCAATTGCAGAACCAGTACTACTGCTCAGCAAGACCCCCATTTCTATGCCGATTCAATGTCAAGTGGATACTGTCCGCTTGATGATTGCACCTCTGACATAGTCAATTGTGCAGCCGGAATGTAAGAGCTGCCTTAATCCGTACGTTACTGAATATCCGATATCTAGTCTTAATCTAGTTTAATGTATTCTTCTCCTGTTTAAATAAGAATAATGGTATGTTGTTTTTATCCACCAGAGATACAGTTCTGGTTGAAACGTTCATTGTTTTTCCGACGGAAAGAGTTCAATTAAGAATAATTGATATGTTGTTTTTGTCCTCTTGAGATACTACTCTGGCTGAAATGTTCATTGTTTATCCAACGGAAACAAATCTGTTTATTGTTCTGTTCTCTTTCATTGCGTTTAAACCAGTGTTGGTAATTTCTATAATTTTAGTCTCTTTACATTAATCTGTTCAGATGATTGAGAACTTGCATATGACACTATTCCTGAATGGATGTTTTCTACATCTCTGTGTTACTGGTCATGATCCTCATATAAGTTTGCTTTTTTTTTTTTCTTTTCTTCATCTGGTCCATACTTCTAGCTTAATCACCATTTGAAATTTATGATCAAGGTAGTTGTTTGTTCCTATCTCAGAGTTCTGTGGAGGTTTAGTGATTGTGCTTTTCATATTTAAGACATTATTTGACAGAAGAAAAATGCAGACTATAATGCATTACTGTATTAGTAGATGTTATACAAGTTGAATTTTGGACTAAGAATGCATATAGACTCTCCAGTGGCTGGTGCAGTGGTGCCGTTATGTAGTTTGAACTCGTGCTTGAGATGATCCAATTAACAGCTCGGCTTTTTCCATCATTCATGCATAAAAAAAGCATGACATGACATATTTAGTGGGATGTATGGTGCATTTTGGTGTTTTTTCTTTATCCAGCAAAATGAAAGAATTGTTCTCGGAGTAGCTTGTTTATTAGTGTTTTGGGTATGAAACCAGTGAGCAAAATAATGTTCATCAAACTAGAGAGTAACTGGAACTAGCCGTCAATTCAGTTATAGATGAATAAACATGTCACAAATTCATATCGAGTATATTATGTTGTTTTGCCCATGTTATCATAAGCTTTTCACCATACACATATTAAGCATGCTGTTGCAGAACATTACTTTTCTGCTACAGGTTTAGTTGAGTGCATTCATGTTTTGATTTCAGTGATCTGATTCTAAGAGACTTGCTCCTGACAGTGAGTTGTGTTGTGTTTGTAGTCCTGGGTGTAAAATATGAATAGTTCTTTAAACAGGTTTTACATACGACTTTTTCTATTGTGTTTCTTTTGCAAAATACTCTTCTGTACAGTGCAGTGTCAGCGTTTCCCAATCATCCAAACCAACATGAAAAAAGCATCCTAGTTTATATGCCCTATCTTCCTGGGAACTCATCCGCAGCTTCTGTATTGGAGTCTTATTTGTTTTGGTCTGATGTTAGCTACGAGGGTAAACCCCTTGAAAATTGAAACATTACCCCTAGCTTCCTGTCAAATACCAAATGCAAGAGGCTATACCAGTGAGTGGCGTTATTGCAAGAATATGCAGATTGAGACAAAGAAACAAACAAATTCTGTTTATATATTCAGTGGGAAGTTTGATGTTGTGGCCATGTACAACTTGAACATACTGTAAGCTACACCTAAACTTTGAAATCTATTCAATCAATAATTGCCGATCATAAGTAGATTTTAGGCCCTAGATTTTATATAAAGGGCTAGCCCGGACTTTGAGTCTAATTGGTTCTTCCTCCCATATACTATGCAGCTCCTCTGTTCTCACTGTAAAATTTCCCACGCACAGCAAACGATGGTTTATGGTCAATTCTCTGTTCTTTCGTCCCAAACCAATTCTCTGAACAACCTTCCATATCTTCCGATGATTGAAGATCTGCGTAAACATGAAGGTCCAAGGATACAAAACTGGAAACCACATGTGAGTGAAAAGCCTCAAAACCTATTTACAGCTCAATTCATTCTTCCTCATCACGTTGATCGTCGCTCTGGGGTGCATCATAGCGACGGAGAGAATCAAGGCTAGAATGAAACAAAATAACAATTTAAGAATATTATTCAAAAACTTATATAAGATGCATAAAGGATTCAAATTTTCAAAAATCGAGACATCCAAGAAGATATGAACTTTCTCTTACCTGCAATTCTGTGGAACCGCCCATGGGAATATATAATCTCTCTTCAAACTTGGTGGCAAGGACAGAAATTCTTTCCAATCTTGAACCATAATTCTAAGGTCATGAAGCTTGCTATCTAGACCAAAACAACAATTTGCATGCATCGTGCAAACTTGATTCAAATCTCTACTAGGTTCACAAAATCCACCAAAGTAAGCAGTGTCCAGGAATTTCATTCTCAATCCAATATTGAGAGTGGATGGATCAAACTTGATCATATTGAGAACATCCTGATCATGGTATCCAGGGTAGGTTTCACGCGAAGAATACCAATGTTTGTAGAATTCTATTGTCTTGTTATTGGACTTCACATAGTTGAACCCTCCATTAGGTTTGTTCTGCAAATCATCAGAGCTGCCTAAGAAATGATCGCAAGCAATCTGAAAATCTGCATCGGAATAAAACCGCGGAAAAGGATCTCTGAACCACATAACATCAGCATCCTGGAGGAGGACAGACAAAGCATGAAGGCATTGAATAAATGGCAAAGGGAATGGCAAGCAGATATGATTTCAACCATTACAAAACTATCAACTTACACTCGGTATGTTGAAAATCAGGACTAAAAGGCATAAACTTTTGCACTCAATACTTGAATATTGTAATGAGAGATCAGTAGTGGAACTAAGTGAACTAACACAGCAAGTAATTCAACTCCAATAGTTACTCAATTGGGACGAAAAAACACATCCTCATTAGAAACTTTTGGGGTTGTCACTGAGTGAAAATAATTCTCATTGATGCAAAACAATGGAGAGAAGCTTACGAATTGACATGAAAAGACAGAAGCCTATAGAGTTGAGTCACACATGCACACGGATAAAGCTAAACACAAAGGAAGATTGGAGTATGAAATTGTAATTCTTTTCAAATAGATTCACGCATAAATGATCAAATCATTGATTACATACAGAATATAGTTCTTAATTGACAAAAGTTGTGATTGAGATGCAGAAGAGATTACCGTGAAAACAAAATTGAACCCCATCTCAAGAACAGAGCGCAGAAAATCAATCCTCGCCCACATCATCTTCAAGTAGTTGGGGGTCATGAAGTAGGCCTCCTCACGAAAATCTACTCCCTCAGTATGGAGACCAAAGCAATGAGTATGTATATGCAAACAACGCCGATATGCCTTTTTATCCAAGGCAATGATCACTAAATGATTCAAGAGCCTACGAGTGCCAACTCCATTCCTAAAGCTCTCAAGGAAAAGATCAATTATCGAATTCGGAGCCGCCCATGCTTCATTTAACGTCGTCAGGATCACCGTCCCGTCTTCCATTGCAGCATCCTTCAAAACCTCCTCAATCCCACGTTCCTCACTGACCTACATACACACAAGTTTCTATCAACCAATGCAGCCTGACCTAATTTTCACACTCATTTCTACATAACCTCATCAATTTCGTAACCAAATGAAGAAAAGAAAAAAACACAACACAATGCCGATTTCGAAAAAAATTACACAAAGCAAAATGTTCCTCATCAAATTACATATACAGATTTCAATGGATATAATTTATATATTGAAATTCAAGCGAATTTGCACCTACATTGAGCACAAAAGCTTAATTTTTAGCAGTATGAAACAAAATTGAGAGCGCAATTTCAGAAAGCTTAGAAATTACAATGTGCACGAAATTGAAGGTAGAAATCAGAGAAGTAACAGTTAGGGACTCACCGGCGGGGAATAGAAGGCGGTGAAGGAAGAGGCGGGATAAGAAGAGAAGTGGTGGAGGAGGCGGAGGGCGTCGGAGTCTCTGTAGAGGAGCAAGCAACAGAGGAACACGGCGAGGAAGAAGAGGAAGCGGCGGACGAGTGCGACGGCTTCCGGCAACATGTCGGCGTCTCTGCAGCAATCACGACGGCTGACTGGAGTCGCCGGTAGTCGCCTCCGGTGTGGACGCATCGGTTTGGAAATCTGGCATGGTTATAAATGTCAAGGGTGGACCGTAAAGAAGGGCCTGCGGATAACTTTTTTTTGTTTGTTTTTGTCTCTTACTAAATGGTTAAGATAATTATTCAAAAAAAAATGGTGAAGATAATAAATACCCGAATTCGTTTGCCTCTCATTCTCTTTTATCGCATAAATAACTTAAATGCATGTGACTGACAATTTGGTAGGTCGATTTTATTCAAAAAGAAATATTTGGTAGGTCGATCTTACAACCTTTCATTTATGAATAAAAGACAATATCATTCGATGAAATGGTACTGGATACTCGACTAAATGCCACTGGTATTTAATATCACAAAATCTTAGAGAAGATTAAATTTTTATTTTTGCGTATTAAAATTTTGAAATCGGATTAATTAGATTAATTTTGTTGTTCGATCCATCCTGTCAATAAATTAACTGAGTAACGTATCTCAAATTGTCAAAATCAACTAGTGCGATATGGTTGGTTGATTTGCCTAGCATGATGTGATATGGTTGGTTGATTTGCCTAGCATGAAGTATACAAGTCTCAACTATTACTAGTTTGTTGTTAGCAACTATAAAGCAACTACGAGGGGCGTCGAGGACGTCATGTTCGTGCATCAGCGACCGGTAGTATGGCTTCATTAAAGCCACCATAGCTCTATAAACATTAATTCAAACACTAACTATATGAGTAACACTAACTAGCTAACGTAATCGTGGTGATTTACTACCTAGTCCGTGATCATGAAAAAAAGTATTTGATTTTAAATGGAGAAAGTTTATTAACATATCCCTAATTTCTATATACACATTTCATACTTAATACACCACCTATTAACTTTTTTGTTTTAATATTTTACTAGATACACATACCCAAACTTCTTAAAATACCCTCATTTAACATACACAACTTATTCGCTAAATACACAACTCATTCACTACACATATTTTTCTATATATGCTACTCAATTTATTTAAAAAAATCACATTACTGAGATTTTTCTTAAAATGTTTTATATTTCCTCATACTGTTTCACCTCATTGGTATATTCCTCGAAGGTTTTTATTTTTTCTCTAAAGGGTTTTATCTTGTTAAGAGCTTCCTCGAGAGATTTTCCTTTGTTAACATATTTTTCCATCAGTTTTTCTTGACAAATTTTCTTTTCAAGGAGTCTCTTACTCAAATTGATTTCAAGATTTTTTGAGCTTACCGAATCAAAACAACACAAAACAATACATCACCAAAGTTCTTAACGGAACTTTCAGCATTAGAATGTTCAATCTTGTGTAAAACTAAATTAACCGATTTTTGGGAACCATTAATTACATAATATTCATATGTGATGTCAAAATATACATACTCAATTCAAACTAAAAATTAAAAAGTGTTTGAAGTATAATAATTAATATGAACGTCTTAAACGAGATATTTTATTTCAACTAAGTTTCTTTATTTTTAATATAAATGTCCTTTTTGATAATTATATCTACCACAAAGTCTTATATAATTTATATAAAAAAATAAATATATATCTAACATTTAAAAATGTGATAATAAAGTTTCTCTTTTAAATATTCCTAATCAAAATATAAGCCGTATCACTGTTCGTTACTTAACGGGGTAAAAAACGGTCGTTAGTACCTTCAGTTTCACTCTGAGAGAGAGGGAAAAAGGCCGTTACTTTCGCGCTTATTCGGTTCTCATCAGTCAGATTATCGTTACAGGCCAACGCGCTGCTCGTAACTGTTTTCCAATTCTTCGTCATCTTCGATCTTCCTGAATCGCCAGCTCAATCATACCCTCCGCTCCTTCTCCGATCCACAGGTTCTTCTTCTCCCTCACTTACCTCACAAAATCCAATTCACTCATCTCAATTCTAAATCGGATTCAATCTCATTGGTTTTGATCGCGATCAATGGCCACTCCGGTGCCTCCTCCGGGCCCACCTACACCTAATAATCCTCCACGAAACCCTAATTACAACCCTAACAATCCCCAATCGCTATCCGATAACATGCAAAATCTAAATCTCAATCTCCCGCCGCCGCCCACGAATCCCCCTAGACCTTCAACGACGCCGTTTCCGGCCTCGTTTTCCAGGCCTGGACCTCCTCCTCCCGGAGCTGCGCCGGTACGCCCTGGAGGACCTCCGCCGCCCTCATTTCCTCCGGGCAGGCCTTCCGGCCCTCCGGTTAGTCGAAGTCAACCTTCTCCTCCGCTCGGCTACAGACCTCCTCCTAATTTCCCACCGAACCGTCAAATGTCACCACCTCCGTCGCCTCCGGGTGCCCGCCCCGGCGGGATGGCGCCTCCTCCGATGAGTACCGGTCCGGTTGCGCCTCCACCGGGTGCTGTGATGAATAATGGACTGCCGAATTTTGCTCCACAGGGCGGGCCACGGTTTCCTCCTCCGGCTGGGATTGCTTCACAGCCGCTACCGCCACCGCCTCGGGTGGGAGCTCCAACAGCAATGGGAGTGTCTCGGGTGCCACCGCAGCCTCAAACCATGCATGCTCTTTTGGGAAGTTCACCGCGTAGTCCTAGTCCTGCAATGCAACAGCAGCGGTCACCATTTGCAGGGGCAGCACAACCTCCTCCTGTTTCTCCTTACGGATCACAACCTTGGTCAATGCAACCCAACCAAGTAAGTCTCGATGATTATTAGTTTTATTGGTTGCTAAAGATTGTAGTTTCGTTGTTTGGAAGTTTATTGAAGTATGCACAGGATCTTGTGTTTGACTAGTATGAAATGTGTTCAATGTGTAGTAGCTCTTCAATTAGTAGCTTAGTGCTGAAATGCTCTTTGCAAGAAGGTGAGGCTTATGAATCATGTAATGTATGCTTTTTTCTGATGTTCATACGATCATTTGATTGGATATATTGAATTGCTTTAGGTGCCTCCACCTCCACCAATTTCACAATCTCAGCAAGCACCTGGAATGTATGGAATGCCACCACCGATGCCAAATCAGTCTATGACTGCCATATCTCATGCTGTGGGTCAAACTGGAGCCCCAGTGGCAGGTCCGTCAAAGATTGATCCTAATCAAATTCCTCGACCTGCTCCAGATTCCTCTGTGGTTCTGCATGAAACTCGCCAAGGCAATCAGGCCAACCCTCCTCCGGTATTTCTGATTTGATTTGTGATTTCTCAAATTTAGTTAAAGTCTCTGGCACTTCAGTTTCTTCTTCATTATTTGATTATATTGTATGTGCTTGCTGCATTGTTGTTTTGTAATTCTTCACTTCTTGCTAAATGTAATTTCTTTTGTTTTGAAGCCTGCCACAAGCGATTACATTGTCAGAGACACTGGAAACTGCAGTCCACGTAATATGAGGTGCACTATCAATCAGGTATATTAAAATCACCAACAAACATACGATTTTTCTTCGTTATTCGAGTCCAGTGTGTTCTCTGAAAAGTTCATTATTTGAAGATAATTTTTTTTTATCTTATCTGCTTTTTATTTCAACAGATCCCATGCACTGCTGACCTCTTGACGACATCAGGGATGCAGTTGGCTTTGTTGGTCCAACCCTTGGGCCTTCCTCATCCTTCTGAAGAGCCCATACAAGTAATGCATTAACATTATATATAAAAACTTATCTGTACTACATAGTAGATGTAAGCTTACTTGTCTGTTTGTCAGCAAGTCATGAATTTTGATCTGAAGGATGACCGAAATTTTGGAATTACTCCCTGTTTCCTAGCATTTGAGAATTTGTTTTCTTACTCGATAATTTTTTCTTGTTATAGGTTGTGGATTTAGGTGAAACTGGTCCTCTTCGTTGTTCTCGTTGCAAAGGCTATATAAACCCTTTCATGAAGTTCATTGATCAGGGAAGCCAGTTCATATGCAACTTGTGTGGTAAGTAACTTGATACAACTTATCATTGTCTTTATTTGATATATAACTTGTCACGTGCACACACACACCTACCTATATATATATATATAAGATTTCTATTTTTCCGTAAGTACATCCTAGCATAACTTGTGTGGTAAATAACTTGGTACAAATTATTACATCTGTTATTTGGAATATAAAAAGTTTGTTTTATACCATATGCTGACAGTCATGGAGTCATGTGAATAACTACAGCTTAATGGCATCCAAAATGGTCCTGTGTTAACAAATAAATTGTCTTTCATCATCATTGATAGGTTGGCTGTTTATTCCATCACAAACATGGTTCACAATGAATAGACTAATTTGCAGGATTCACTGATGAGACTCCCCTTGACTACCACTGCAATCTTGGTCCTGATGGTAGGCGTAGGGATGCTGATGATAGACCTGAGCTTTGTAGAGGAATGGTGGAATTTGTTGCTCCAAAAGAATACATGGTTAGTTTAGTAACATGATTTTTCAGGTTTAGATATATTCCTGTTTCATTTTCACAATCTTAGGATTACTTCATACTAATATGACTTATGAGATTGAGTACATATGACAGAACTGGTGTGAAGCCTATTGATATGCACTCTTTTAAGTCCACTAAACAATTCAACTAACAGTCTGCCTTAACTTATAGCCAAATGTAGATAATATAATGGATCATGCCTTGAGAATGCATCATTTCGCTGCCTGCTGTTTTTTTTTTTTCCTTCTTTTTTGTAATCTGAAAATGACTGCTGGTTTCGTTTTCTAAATTGCAAGTTGGCTGATTGAAAATGACTGCCTCTTTCCCTGTGAAATCTTAATTGCTTTTAATTGGTTTGTTCTTTTCTTCTTCAATTGTATTACTAGCTTTTTAACTTAATTATTATGTTCTAGGTGCGTGATCCGATGCTGGCTATGTATTTCTTCCTTATTGACGTATCCATGAATGCCATACAAACTGGAGCAACTGCAGCCGCATGCTCTGCAATCAGTCAAGTTATTTCTGATCTTCCTGTAAGTTTCATGCCTATTTGTAAAATGCAGAACTATGTCATCATACAATGTACTTGTGACTTTTTGTTTGCTGCTTTTCTGTTTCTAGATTCATTATATTATACTCCACTCCCTCATCAGACAGCATCTCTACTTTTAAAAGTTCTTACAACAACATTCTTGGTGGGGGTTATTTAGCCTCTGATGTGATTGATAATTCTGTTATTACAGGAAGGTCCTCGGACAAAGGTGGGAATTGCAACATTTGACTGTACAATTCATTTTTATAATTTGAAACGGGCATTACAGCAGGTAAATATATGGTGTTATTACAGTTAGTGTACTTTTTCACAATAAACTTTGTCACTCATGCACATTTCTGCAACAAATGTTGCTTTCTGAACCTTTTCTGTAATATGTTTCGTAGCCATTGATGCTCATTGTTCCTGATATACAAGATGTTTATACTCCTCTGGAGACTGATGTTATTGTCCAGCTTTCTGAGGTTAGCTTCATACTTTAGGATATATGTAAAGGAGTCCTGGATAAGTCAAAGCCTCACTTGTTTTGATATACATCCAAATATGGTACAATTGATTTCTCGGTTGTTTATTATGTGGATCCAGTGCCGTCAGCATTTAGAGCTGCTTCTTGACAGCATCCCATCCATGTTTCAAGATAACAAAACAGCTGACTCAGCCTTTGGTGCCGCAGTGAAGGTATGCTATCTATATCTTCTTGCTTCTGGTCTCAGTGAGTTAAAATGGTGTGAGACAGCAAAAATTGTAAAATTTAAGTTCTTGGCTTCTTGCTACAGAGGAATTACAGAATGTGTTTTTCTAATGCTTTTACCCTTTGCTTCCTATTTTGTAGGCTGCATTCTTGGCAATGAAAAGTAATGGAGGAAAACTTTTGGTATTTCAGTCAGGCAAGTTCGGAGATATTTGTCTTTTAGTGTTATGAACCTGCTCTTTATTATGATGCATTTTCTCAACCTATTTTTGGGGATTTATAAACTTTTTGCAACATCCGTTTTCATCCAAATACTTTCTAGAACATGTAGATCTTGTTCTTTTCGTAAGGATTTTCTTATCTCACCTGTGACCTAAATAGAATTTGGACAATAAACCATTCAACATTTTTTGATAAATTAGGCAATGTTGTCTACAGTATTGCCATCTATTGGTACTGGAGCACTTTCTGCTAGAGAGGCTGAAGGAAGAACTAATACTTCTGTTGGTGAAAAGGTATGAATATTTAGCTTTTATTTATTGAAGCTACTATTTTTATTTTTATTTTTCTTCCAAAATACTTGGTTCTATTTTGTTTGTAAAAGGGTATTCTTGGGTAGTACCTCTTTTGTACTACGTTCCAGTAGTTGCATAATTTTGTACACTAGTTTAGAAATGTTAGAACGTGAGTTAATCTATCTATTTCCAAATTTTATATTGTTCCTTCATCTTCTCTCTTCCATGTTGACAAGGACCAATTGTTCTGATAAACATAAGAATGTTTGTTTCATTAGGAGGCCCATAAGTTACTTCAACCAGCTGATAAGACTTTAGAATCAATGGCAATGGAACTTGCTGAGTATCAGGTAAGATTTTAAGTGTTCTGTTGATATTTGTTGACTGATGAGCATATCTAATAGGCTAATTGTTTTGTGCTGATGTGTCACAGGTCTGTGTAGATATTTTTATTACCACCCAAACTTATATGGACATAGCCTCTATCTCTGTCATCCCAAGAATTACTGGTGGACAGGTACTTAAAATGTCTGTTCTTCCATTCCATTTTATTTGATATTCTGGTTACTCATTGATTCCATTTTTTAGCCATACCTTTTCAACTAATGGCAGTAGCCAACGATCTTTTATGTGAAAATTTGGCATACTTCAGAGTTTAACTTTGCTTCTTTTCCTATTTGCTCCAGATCTATTATTATTATCCTTTCTCTGCTGTTACCGACAATGCAAAGATCTACAATGATCTTAGATGGAATATTACAAGGCCTCTAGGTTTTGAGGCAGTGATGCGTGTGCGATGCAGCCAGGTACCTTTTGGGGTGTACCAATATGCCCACTTTCTCACTCTCACCTTTACAGTTATAACGAAATCCATACTTATAATATGCTCCGTACAGCTTATATCTTTTGTCTTTGTTAAACTATTGAAGGGTCTCCAAGTTAACGAGTACCACGGGAACTTCTGCAAGCGCATTCCTACGGACGTTGACCTACCTGGGGTTGGTTATATCTTCTAAAACACCACCTTCTAGATGATATTTGAATCTTTTCTCTCCACCATAGAAACTAGGTTTATATGTGAATGTGAATTTATTTATTTATTTTTTTTTTTTGCCATGACTGTATAATCTCACTGGTTTGTGTTTTTCATTCTCTTGCTGTGTCTGAATTATATATGTTCTAGCTTTATATTATATTGTGAGTTTAGCTTTATATTATTTGTTTTATTACATGCCTTTGGGGAAATCTTATCTATTTCTTGATTGTGCAGATTGACTCTGATAAAACTATAATGGTAACCATAAAACATGATGACAAATTGCAGGACGGCTCAGAATGTGTGTTTCAGGTATGTTATATTTTTGAAGTAGAAATAATTGGAGCTTTAATTATACTTGATATCAAAAGAAATCGATTTCATTCCAAAATCATTGTTCATTCCATTGTTCAGTGTGCGCTTCTGTACACTACTGTGTATGGCCAAAGAAGGATTCGAGTTTTAACTCTTGCCCTACCATGCACAAGTATGCTAAATAATCTTTTCCGCACAGCTGATTTGGATACTCAGTTTGCCTGTATCTTGAAGCAAGGTATTTAGTTTCATAGTTGCTTGTTTTAAAGTAGTTTTTTCTAAAGCATGAATTTTGGATGATCTATTTACATTCCTGGCGCGCTGACTTGTGCAGAAGTGCCCTTATATATCTCTTATATGTCACTAGTGTATTTATTATTATGGTTTTGGTTGGAAATGATCCTTACAATATATATATTTTCTGATGATTCTTTGTAGTGGCTAATGAAATCCCTTCTAGCTCACTCCTGCAAGTCCGTGAACGACTGACTGACCGTTGCATCAGTATTCTCTGTTCTTATCGTAAATTTTGTGCTACAGTAACATCAAGTGGACAGCTTATTCTTCCAGAAACACTGAAGCTTCTACCTTTATACATCCTTGGTATCTTCCTTTATGCTTACAAGCTTATAGTTTATATTATGTAGTTTATTGAAGGTTCCATGTTCTATTTAACACCTTTATGAAGCTGATATGATTTCCGTCCAAATAATATTTGTAAAAGTGTAAAACTGGTGTGTAGTGATTTGCAAAACAACAAACTAAGTATAGCTGTTGAATCATAATTGAAGAAAGGTAACTACTGAGACCTAATTGCTAGTATCAGGCACTACGAGACGTGATTGCTAATAAAAGTTAATTACATGAACCTGGTTAGAAAAATGGTAATTACAGAGACCTAGTTGAGAAGCAATTCAAACTGGAGGGATCGATTTGGTCATTTCCATGATGTAAATTCAGAATTTTCATTTGTTTATAATTTTTTTAGGCATGTCCTGTTCTTTTGCAATACCTAGACTGTCTTCTCACTCTTCTGTTAGCATGTAAGCACTCATTCAAGTATTAAAACTTTTCCTCGGACAAGTCTGTACATGTTTTGATATCTGTGTTTCTTTATCTCCTTCTTTGTCAGCTTTAACAAAAAGTACAGGATTGCGAACTTCTGGGAAAATAGATGAACGATCTTATTGGATCAACTATGTGTCCTCTGTTTCCACTGCTTTAGCAATAGCACTTGTTTATCCACGGATGCTGGCAATCCACAACCTCAATTGTAAGGTCTGAAGTTGTCCAATACTGTTGTGCTTTCTATACACCACAGCCACCCACCATGTACTCGCATCCAAATTATACTCTTAAAAACCACTAGTTTATCAATTGACAGGATGATGCGTCTCTCTGTCCTCCTGCAATTCCACTATCTAGTGAGCATATCAGTGATGAGGGAATTTATCTACTTGAGAATGGAGAGGATTGTCTAATTTATGTAGGGAACTCAGTTGATTCAGATATCTTGAACAAGCTGTTTGGAGTTCCCTCGATTGATGAAATTCCAACTCAGGTACAACTCAGGAATTATGTAATAAGTTAATATTTTATAAGTATTGTCTGCACATTATTGTTGAATCTGAATGCCAGGAAATTACCCTAATTCTTGGATCCCATGAGTTGAGCTCTGATGAAGACCTGAACATAATTCTTGTGATTTAGCTACATTTAGTAATTGCTAATAATTTGAATATTTTGTAACTGTGATTAATTCTTGTACTAGCAGGAAAACAAAGATTAAAGGCATAAACTTAGATTAACTTGGGTCTTTTATAAGTGGGAAACTTTAACTGGGTCTGAATATGTCATTGTAAAGATATATCTTCTATGAGAAGTGTGCTTGGAGTGGCTGGGTGCTTTTCTGCTCCCAGTTCTCTTGTTTAACATGGTTATCTAGGTTGTTTATGGATTATACATTACATATGTCAAACATGAGACTGAGTTCTATATTTCGAAAATTCCTCCCAAGTTATATCATATGGAATTCATGCTTTAATGGCTAATTCTCTTTGTGCACAGTTTGTCCTGCAGCAGCTTAACAATCCATTGTCAAAGAGACTAAATGATTTGATAAATGAGATACGACGCCAAAGATGTTCCTACCTTCGGTATATTTCTATATTTCTTTACCTCTGGTATATATATGTTTCTTTTTCTATATCACTTGGGGCCAGCCAGCACCCAGGTGGTAGTCGCCCTCATGTCTGCTACAATTGCGATGGTCTTAGACCTGGCAACCTGCTGCTCTTTACTTTCTTACCAGAAAGAAAGAACCAGACAAATACGTCTTGCTATGTTTAATTATATGATGTACTAATTGAAGTTAATTAATCCTCATTATTTTCTTACAGCTTGAAGTTATGCAAGAAAGGAGAACCATCAGGTCAGTGTTTTACAAAACGCTTTTGTACACAACCTCTGCTTCTTGGCAACTATTATGTTATAATTCACAGCATCATCCAGATTGTATCCTTTGCATCATATTTGTTCCTTTTTATTAGTGTGTCTCATCTTTTTTCCTTTTTCATTTCTACGTAGCTCCCCTTGCCCAGTCATCTCATTTGTTGGGCATCAATACATAGTAAATTAGAAATAAATGTATAGCTGTGACCAATTGGATGAATATAACATAGCAAGATAACTGCATAATTTTTGATAACGTAATGTATGCAAGGCAGAAGTGTGGTGCCTCTTTTTGTGTTATCACTGTTATCAGAGTAAAGGAGGGTTTCTGTGTCTGATCAGTGCAACGTCTGATCCGGTGAAGTAATTTACATTGGATGTTGATGCATTCAGTTCTCCTTTTTTTCTTCCCCAGGGATGCTTTTCTTCTCTTATATCGTAGAAGACAAGAGCTTGAATGGCCTCTCATATGTTGAGTTTCTAATACATATCCATCGGCAAATTCAAATGAAAATGTGATCACTTGGCTTCTTCAAATTTGTTACAAGTTTTGATTGATACACTCCTGCTTGGGCCATCAGAGAAAGGGGGTTACAATACTATGAAGGTCAGCTCCTTGCTACTCAAAAAGAACACCTTGCCCTTCACCAATTAGAACTAGAGGAGTGAAAAGTGCAGCTGAGTTGTTTACCCAAAAAAAACAAAGCTGAGTTTTGGTGTGAGGATTTGTTTGGTTTTCTTTCAGTGGTAATTGGTAAACGTGGACAAATAAGTACTCATATCTTATAGTAAAGATGGTGTACAACCTATTTCACCTCCAGCCTCTTTCCTTTTTCCTTATGTACTTTACTATATATAGGTGCCTCAAAAGAGGACAAATAGAAATATGAAATTACTGATCAAGTGTAGTATTAGTCATAAATGGGTAAATGCTTGAATCGATTATCATACCTTTAGGGAACCTGAAGTCCAGTAGCTCACCTCGAGATTAAGCTATGAGAACATTACCATTGCTGATTTTTATGCAGGTGAGCAAGCAGTGGCCAGTTTCAATGGTTTAATCTTACATTATCATCCAGAAACAATGTTTTAACCCTGTGGAAGCCAATCCATAACCTAACACTCAAAAATTAGGAACTTCATTTTTCACTCAAAATCGTGGGTTATATATATATAGTACACGGTTTTTTGGCCAAAATTGCATGTCCTTATTTTCCAACGAAACTCAAAAATCTCGACCCCATTTTTTTATACTATTTTTCAAAGATGTTTTATTTCCAGACTATTTATTCAAAAAGATTTAGTTAAAGCGCAAAGCAAAAACCCGGGCCTTGGGCCTCCATTTGTACAAAAAGAGAAGCCCAAAAAGCTGTTTATACTTCCACTAGTCTTAACACAGTCCGGAATCGAAAGCAAAAATGGCGGTGGCGGGCGGCGAGAGTGAGCGAGAAGAAGGAGATGACGCCATGGGAGCAGCACTCCGCCGTCATCAGCATCCCTCGCTTCGACTACAACGCTCCTTCTTCTCTTCTTCACCACTCCCACTCCGGCTTCCTCATCACCTGCCCCATCAGTCTGTAACCGTCTCTCTTCTAATCTCTTTCTTCATTTTCATTACTTCCGAAACCCTAATTAATTTCTAATCTAATCTCCGCTCTTTTCGGTTTTCCAGAGCGCGAGAAAAGCGCCACTAAAGAAGCAATCTCCCTCTTCGCAAAGGTAAAAAAAAAAATCTCCGATTCTGTAATCGCTGAATTAACCTTCTTTGGTGATGAACGGTTAAAAAGTTTGTGTTTTTTTTTACTGTTTTACAGTATATTCAGTGCGGTAATAGTACTGAAGAAAATTCGGTTTCTAAAAGAAGGAAGATTTCGGAGGAAAATGTGGATGGTGATTGCGGTAATGGTAGTGAAGGAATGAGTTCTAGTTGTTTAATTTAATTGTGTTCGATAGCGGCGGCTTTTGTTTTTTGTTGTGACGGGAATTGTTTGTCATCACTGTGACAGGTGGTGATGTGGAAGAAGGTGCTTGCTCTACTGTGAAGTTGGATACAGATGGAGAGAGAGGTCCTCTACTTAAGCTGGTTAAGCTGACAAAGAGCGGTTTGCTGCTTTTCGTTTTCGGCAAAAGTGTTTCTCCTGATGTGATTGGGATTGTTTCGAGGATTGTTCAGTCTGTGGAATCCGGGAGCTCTGGTTCACTCCTGTGAGTAGATAATTTGGCTGTTTTTTGTCACATGCGTTCTTATAGAGACAGTTTATGCATGTAGTTTTTAGCATTGTTATAAAGTATTAAGCTTCACGTATACCTGCATTTACCAAGCTGCATTCAAAGTTGGTTGCTTTTCTAGTGCTATGTTACTAGGAAGAATAACTGCATAAAAAGAAGAAAGATGAGACGTATAACAAATCATAAAGCTGCAGTTCAGTATTATAAATCCTTAATCTGTTAGTTGAACCTAGTTAAAGAAACCCTTTGTTGAAGCTGTGCTTCATATTGTGTTGTTTTTGTATGTTGATGACTTTTCGATCATCAACTCAAAGAGAGGAAGAAGTAGACCAAAATGCAACTTCAAAATTCTACCAATTACTAAAAAAGACGAGCAGAGACTAAGCTCAGTTGTACTCGTACCGACCTTTCAAAGATACTAGCTATTATCTCCTAGCTCAAGTTAGCATTCATTCATAAAAGAGTATAGCAGAAAGGGTTTTTGGGTATAACAAGTCTACTTGCTTTGTAAGTTTTGGGTATGTACTATATACAGTATTAACAATTTGCAGTTCTTTGGTGCAGTTGGTGTAATCGTATTTTCCCTATCCAAGCTACTTGCAGTTTGAATGAAACGGAACTGCGTGAAGTTGTATCAAAGCTTGTTCTTCAATTTGTGAAAGATAACCAAAAACTTGTGCGGCCCATAAAGGTAAATTATATCCCTCTGTTACCAGCTTTACTAGATATCCATTTGTAATGGTTATTGTGAGAAGTCTATGATGGACACTGTTGGTTTTTTTACCAACTAGATCTCTGGGGCTCTACATGGATATAAGTAAACCAACTGTTACCTTTGATGTACCAAAAACAAAAGAAATACAGCAATTTTCTTTCAGTCTTTCCTCTCTTGTCTAAGTAAATCAGCTGTTACCTTTGATAACAGAACAACTTTCTATACTTTGTCCATTGATATATTGATATTCTAATATCAAATTGTGATCTGTGAAACAGTATACTCGTTACCTTATTATATGCAAGGATCTGTTTCTTCAGTAATCTATAAAGGGGGTTTTAATTAGTGTATGGGGATTATAACATGTTTCTTTTTACCTGATTTTGTAGTTTGCAATTGGGTATAACAGAAGAGGAATAGAGACAGAATTGAACACTCCAAAAGAAACCCCCAATGCACTTGAGTTGTTGGACCGTAACAAATGCTTTGCCTTAGTAGCTTCTGCAGTGAAAGATGTTGTATCAGATTCAGTGGTGGACCTCAAAACTCCAGAGGTGAAATTTCCTTCCCTTCACATGGTCTCATTTCTGTAAGAAATTTACTTTGGCCTATATATGATGTTTGTTCTAACTACTGGACTAAATTTACAGCTCTCTGTTCTTATTGAGCTACTACCTCTTTCTGGTGTACCCAAAGGGTCTTTAGTGGTTGCTGTATCAGTTCTTCCCCGAAACATTGTTAGTGCAAAGCCAAAACTATCCATCAAGGCACTGGTTTCCGATACCAAGACAAAGGGTGAAAAGGCAAGAAACGATTAAAATGTTTTACTCCAATGTATCGAGTATTAAAGGGTTACTTGTGTTAGATATGTCTTAAATTTTAATTCAGCTGATTGTGCAGTTGTACCACATCTGCTATATACTTTGTTTGTTTATTTTCTTTTTCTGGTCCTTCGGTGGCATTCCCTATTGTTTCACAAGTCCTATTCTATCATCACCTTTGAAAGAGCAAAATTTATGAGGCATCAGTGTTGCTAGAAGACATGGCCATTGGGATGAAACTGATGGAAAACTGTCTTCAATCTATTCTTTTTTCCCTTGGTTTTTCTCGATTCCAATCCTTGGTGCAGTAAAACAAGGTTGGTGAAGCAACTGAGAGATGCAGAAAGAAAAATGTATATGCAAAATGCCTTTTCTTTATTCTAAGAATGGGCAATTCCTTGGTGCAGTTGATATCGTTTCTTCAAATCCAGACCTACTTTGTCGTTTTGGCTGTAGAGATGATCTGACCATAGGTATCTTGCCCTTTTGAACATTGAGCATCAGCCATAAGCTAGAAGCCAATAATAGCATACTGGGGGCAATGCTCAGACCCAGATCCACATTTTATGTGAGAAATGATTGAGACATTGATTTGTCGCTCTCTCCTTTATATAATTCCTTGACCAAATGTACAATGTCTCCCTGTCGTCAACATGGATATGCTTCAAGCTTTGCTTCCTTTTTCACATGGGTTGCCCCTGTAACTGTAAGCAAATGGTAATCTGCATGGTAAAGATCATTCCGGTTGTTTTCATTTACCCAAGGTTATTAATTTTTACTTCATCTTCTAGTTGAAGTGAGCAGTTTGGTTAAGGCAGGATAATTTTTTTGGTTTGGTGGACCTAAAGTCTCCAGATTTCTGTCATGAATCGGATTCTGAACGAGGAAGGGACCATGCGTTAAACGTTACAGTGAACTGAGTGAAGTGAAGGGTAATAGGTCTGGTATCATATTAGAATACTAAAGAGGTTTTTAACACAGAAAACCACCACTTTAGAATCAAAAGTGGGATTTCAGTAACTAAAAGCTAAACCTTACTAAATCCCATGAAGAACTCCACTCAAGGAACTAGCCCAAAACTAACCAAAAGTTCTAAATCCCTTCGACACAAATCTACTTAGCTAAATCAGATGATTTTTTTTTTTTTTTGCAGCTGACATCAGTTACCACAGAGGGCAATGGAAAGATTCAAATCGACACCACGATTTGCCGGAGAAAAGGCGGAACAATCTTTATAGTTGAATCCTGATATTGCACCACCAATATCTTCACTTGAAGAAGCAATGCTCGTGTTAGAAGAGGGATGATGTAACGAGAGAGATAAGGATAACTGACAGCCACCAACTTCTTTCTGTGCTCTTCCTGTATTCTCCTGTTTATGCAGTTTCGCTTCATGCTTTTCATGAATCTGAGGAACAAACAACAGCATATCAATATGCAGCATACGGCCATGAATACCAAATAGTAGACTGACAAAAAAATTTGTTTAAAAGTTCATTGTTCTTATAAAATATTGTTTGTTTGCTGTGGCTTTAACAACAAAACGTGAACTCAAAAGAGATGAAACAAATATGCTCTACGATTCAATGCAGTGAATATGATCCTAGTGCCGCGAAGCTTTTCCTGTTTCTAAAGAAGCAATAGTATCCTATCCTATTTACTGAGGACCATTTTGAATTTTCTGTTTGGCTCACTCATAATATAGGATGGGGGGGGGGGGGGGGTTCCCTAGTTTTTTTCCCTATTTATTCACACAAAAAAGAATGGACCACAGAATGTAAATAGTTTCTAGCAACCGAAACGTGCACAACAGATTTCTGTACAATCGTAGCTCTGTAAACGACAAATCCACAAGAACAATTGCCCTTGTAAACGATGTAGGATCAGCGCTTAAATTGCTGCACCTCACAACTGGTTTTCCAGACTCGTCAGTCAACAATTGAATTCAGAGGGGAATGCAGGAGGAAAACAAGAGGAAGGATAAAAAGAAAGGGGTGTCCTCTAATTTTCCCCATCTAGTAAAAAGGGAAGGTACAGTTTGGATTAAGACACTATGTTAGAATCTGCCAAAAGCTACGAACTACTACTGTTAAGCCATACACGTGACGTAGGTTGACTTGAAAAATGCATGTTCATGGTGGTTGCAAACTTGGAAGGAATACTATGCACGTCATTGAAGAAAGTTTGAGATTGAGAATGTGAAGCAAAACAATCTGGTACCTTGAAGAAGTCAGATTCTTGAAATGCAGATTTGAGGAAGGGGTTGTTGAAGTTGTAAAGATAATGCTGCGGCTGTGGCATAGACACACCGTTTGCCAGCACCAGGCCATAATCATCATAAGAGTACGGTGCCGTTTCATGTGTTGTTTGGCTCCATTGCTGCTGCCTCTCTGAGATTGAACAGCTCGTCGTCTCGATTCTAGCTCTGTAAATTTTGAGAATAGTTTCCAACTATAAGAAAGAGGAATATAAACAAGAAAAGCAAGCAAGTTCAGATAAAGAAGCAAAGATGGATGCTTTTTGTTTCTTTCTCTATGACACAATCCTACTTTTTTGACATTGTGATTAGAAGCCTGGAACAGCATCTGAACACCTTCCCCTACTTACTAAAGGAAACTAAAGTAGTGCCTAGAGGCCTAGCATCTGAACCCATATGTATATACATATACTTGAATATAGCTAGGGGCTCACCTTTTTGAATGGCTGGGATCAGTGTAGATGGCCCGAGGATCTGATTCTGTGATGGGTTTTGACCGGCGGGGAACACTGTAGATTACCTGAGGATCTGATTCCGGGATGGGTTTTGAAGCCGAGAGAAACCCCATAACATTTACTTCATGATCAAGACATCCATCACTATGCTCTTCAAAACTTTGCTTTCTTTGATGTGTGAAACTCCCATCTGAAATTTATTAAATAAAGAACATTAAATTCTATTGGGAAGAAAAGGCAATTTTGGAGAACATTTGGTGACAGTATGAACTGTGAGGTCTGAGAATAATGGGTTTTAAGTTTCATGTAAAGTGCCAATACTAGGACATGGGAAAGGAAACTGGTTCACTTTTCCTCACACCCATTTGGGGCATCAACCAAGCAATAAAAATGAAACAATAAATGAGGTAATGCTGCAGTATCATTTCAAACAATAAACCCATGCTCTCACTGGACAAAGCCCCAATGAAGAAAGATCATACAAAAGATGGACCATTACCAATACTGGAAGTGCATATTACACGTACAATTGTGAAAGATCAAAACTTTAACAAGGGCTGTGAAGAAACGGATACCTGGTGCTCTACTAAGGTCACCACTCCTCATGCTTCTAAACATCTGATCAAACCAAAGAGAGGAACAAAAGAGTGAGCGTTGAATATCTTAAAACTAGAGGAACAAAAGCACCATAAAGAACTAAAATAACGAGAGCGAAATGGAGCATTTACCTGGAGATGGCTTTTGACATGAGAAATGGTGAGTCCTTTGACATCCATGATTTGAAGAACAAGCTTTGGTGTAGCCTCTGGGAGGAAGAAAGACAGGAACCGATTAAAGGTTAGAAAACAAAAACATAGAACCCAAAAATTAAGAGAGCAAAAGAAACTGGAGAAATAGATAGAAGAGATAAAGAAAATTGAGTACTTTTATGGCCTCCAAGACTCTCGATGGCTTGAACAAAGCAGTGATGAAGCTCAGGAGTCCACCTCAGACGAGGGACCTTGGATCTTATATAAGGCCTAACAGCACCATTTCTTCCACAGCTGCTACTAGTACTCATTTTTGTTTCCTTGAGGAAATTCAAAACAAACCCAGATAGAGCAAAATCCAACCTTTTTCACCACCTGAGTCTTCCCCAAGCTTCTTCTGAGAAAAGTCCTACAGTTCGTTCTAATCTGTCTAGCTCTTGGGTTTGGTTGATACTTGATAGTACTTGCTCCTGTTTTCAGATAAAACCTCTCAATGACTTTAAACTCTAGCTCAAGCCGGTTGGAAGTGTGTATCTAGGTCTCTGGCAGCTAGCAATAGAAGCACAGCCTTAAAAAGAAGAGAAGGAAAGAGAAGAAGAGAGAAGAGGAGGAGAAGGAAGAATCTGACGAGGAGAGAGAGAAACAAGAGAGAGAGAGAGAGAGAGAGAGAGAGGGAGAGAGATCACGAGAAAGGGATAAGACGGAGCTGAGGAAGGTCTGCAAATTCCTTAAAGAGTCTGATAATACCTCTTGCTGCTGGTCCTCCTGCACTCTTTCACTTTTGCTTGCACTGCACTCATTTAATATTTTCTTACTGCTATCAAAAAACTAAAACAGTGATTGAAATGAAATGAATTTACTGTCTCTCACAAATATCACGAGAGCTTCTGATCGAGAAGGGCGGGCTTGCTTTCTCATCTTTTTACTACTTACTTCCTTGCCCGCAAAATCATTACCCCTATTAATTCTTCCTCCTATAGCTATAGCTATAGGGCATTCTAGCTAGCCGGTACTCCTCTCTCATATATACAACTGCTTCGCTTTGACCTCTCTCTCTCTCTCTCTCTCTCTCTCTCTCTCTCTCTCTATTAACTCGTCTCTGAATTCTGATACATACGCCAACGTCGTCATGATCACAAAAAGAGCCCCACGAAATTATTATTCTTTTGTCTTTCTCCCTTTTCGTTTTTACGTATTTTTCATCTGAAAGAAAAGAAGAGTTCAAAAATTGATGCATGGGGCGCCCCCTCTTGTTTGCGTGAGAAAGGACGTTTTTGCCCTGGTAACTTGTCCCCCTTGTTTTGTAGGGCAAATGCAAATAGGGGAGGGGAGCTTGAGTCCAAGTGAGGACATGGAGTGGTCCTTGCTCCCATGGGATGCCCCTAAAACTATCAAATTCAATTTGCATGTATGTCCTCTCTCTCTCTCTATTTTATTTTATTTTATTTTATTTTATTTTTTCTTGAACGCTGCACCGTGCCTTCTTCTTCCTGTATATTTATCCCAACATTTATAGGCCATTGTTGAAGATAAGTTACGGGTTTGAATTAATAGATCTCATGCAAGATAAGTTAAAATGATCGAGTTGACAAATTGGAGCATTATTAATTATCGGCTAAACTCAATTACTAGAGTGATTATGTCGACTTGCAATTTATTTTAATGTAATCACCACACAATTTACCATAATTGCCTTCAAAGTATATAATCTTGAACATGAAGTGGTCATAGTTGAAAACTTTTACTGTTCTGGCTATACATTGAGCCTACTATTCCTATGGAGACAAACCCTTTTCCGTCAAATTAACTTCAAAACTTTTAAAGTCAACCAAAGGACACAGCACTCCAATCTTGTGAGATCACGACCCTCCGATCTTCAGGCGTGATTTCTGATTCAAAGAGGAATGAACGGTTGGGATTGCGGGAAAAGACAAGACGTCAAGCAAAGACAAGAAGGGGTAGTAGTTTTCCGTATATGGAATTTAATTGGATCATACTTCAAATCAAATCATATCATGACGCATGAGTTGAGTTGAGTTGAGTTTTCTTCTATGCTCTGCTCTGTCATATCATTCCACCCCGGCCCATTCATATATTATTTATGTATGCTCTCGGTATGTGCCTGAATTCTAAAATTCCGGAGAGAAGAAAACCCTAGTTAGTTTTTGGCATTTGCATTACTACTTTCTGGAAAGGTTAAAAAGTTTATGTTTTAGGTATTATCTTGGTCATCAAGTTGTGACACAAATTGCAAATTGGAAACCAACTCAGCTCTATCAAAATTGAGCTCTTCTTATAGCACAAAGAAGGAGAAGAAGAAGAATGGAAACATGCAAGTTAATTATTTGCAAGTTCTTTTCTTAGCTTCCTAGAATTATATTGTAGACATTATTGTTCTTTTCTTCATTAGATAGACATGGTTGGGATACATGTCTTACAAGAGGACAAGTCCCTTGAGTTTGTTTGTTTGTTTGTTTGAGTTGCAAAAGTGGTAATGTTCGTGCTCGTGTGGGTTATGTAAGATTAGAATGATGTTAATTTCTTTACGTTTTTTATTTTGTTGCTGACAACGTACAAAAGTGGATAGGATTTTGTAATTAAGTGAAGAGCAGGAAGACCGTAGAGGGTGGCAAGGCTAAGGTTGCTACTCTTATAAATTTCCTTGTAGGGTGGCTTAATTAGTCTGATCTATCGAGGACAATGAATACAAAACCAGTAAAATACAAAATTGATGACGTTTAAATCATCTAACCTGGCTAGCTAGCATCTAATTTTATTCGTTAATTAGCATTATATTTATGAGAAAATTAGACAAAAACTCAAAAAACCAAACCCCTTTTAAAATAAACCCATGCTTATATTCTATTTTAATTTACACCCAACCCTATTATTGAACTTGCCTTATATGTTTTATTTTTATTTTTGGAATTTGTATCCCTCTTTTCCTTGACTCTTTTGTCCTTCCATTTTTTTTGTTTTTTCTTGAGAAGATTTTTCCCTTCTGATTGAATGAGAAGACATTCCCTAAATGCGGATCTTGACTTTCTTCTATTTTAAATAGGGTTAGGGTTTAGACTAGGGTTTAGGGTTTAGACTAGGGTTTAGGGTTTAGGGTTTGTGGAACCGGGTTTAGGGTTTAGGGATTAGGGATTAGGGTTTAGGGTTTAGACTACGTTTTAGGGTTTAGGGATTAGGGTTTAGACTAGGGTTTAGGGTTTGTGGAACCGGGTTTAGGGTTTAGACTAGGGTTTAAGGTTTAGGGTTTGGGCATAGTCTGTGGAACCGGGTTTTCAGCTGCCGGGTAATTATGTTTAACGAGTCGGCCAAACAACTTGTTAATTGCAATGGTTCAGTTGGTGGCATTTTAGCAATTTCCTTCAACAACAAGTTCTATTGTTTAGATAAACAATATTAATATTTTTACTAAATCAACCTAATTAATAAGTTGGGTGTATTTTAAAAGAGTATAACATGTGGGTGTAATTTAAATTGGGTCTATAATTTTGGGTGTAACATAAAATTCCCCTATATTTATAGACAAATTGAACAAGATAATTCCATGACCAATATTTTAATCAATCTTAGACATACGCCGAGTAACTTACGCTGCTGTTAAGAGGAGTGTGTTCCTCTAGAAGCGTCATCTTGTGTTCTTGTCTTTGACTGTGTTAGAAGCATCTCCATCTAATATATATATATATATATATATATATATATATATATATATATATAAAATAGATAGTATTTGATCGACGATAGTAGATAGTAAGCATACGACGGATGAGTTATATACAGCAGAGTTTCCATGAATCGAAAACATATTTGAATGGGCTTGCTATTTCTAGGCTAATTAGCTTATTAGTTGCAACCTGAAATCGTTTATGTATGTATATGGCCAGTGGATATATTTTATTTTGAGGAAAATGACAGACAAGCTAGCTAGCTGTATCTTGTATTTCTTTGATTTTTTTTTTTGGTGAGGTATTGGAAGTTCGTTGTTGAGCCTTCCAAGAACGAAAGAGAGAATTGGATGATAAATAACAGAGAATGAAACAGGCTAAGCTGGGCGGGTACGTATGATGATCGACTAGCTCGGTCCATGGATCGCGTCGAGATTTCTTTGTCTCAAAGTACGTTATGCTTTGAGAATATATTTCGAGTCGTTACGATCAGCAGATCGACCTCAACCCGGCCTCGAAAATCAGAATATCAAACAAAAGTGTGTGTGTGTGTCTATATATACTGGTCCAGAGCCAAAGTAAGAGATAATAATCGATCGAGTTCCAGTATATATGACAAACAAGGAATACCACTGCAAAACGAAACGTGCATTAACATGCCAGTGCTGTTGAACATGCAGGTGTTTGCTGTGCTGCTAATGCCAATAGGTTCTTAACTGGATTGAGTATCCTGGATATGAAATTACATTAACTAGATTATTGGCTTTAATATACGTACGAAAATAACCAAGAAGTTGTAGAAATTGAAAACACAGGGCTAATTAGTAATTACATTGTAAATGCGTGTATTAGCAATATTAGCAGCAGCAGTAATCTAGCTTAGGATCATGAGGTGGGACGAGGGGTAGAACAGGTAAATTATACATGAAGATGAGTTTGGAGGACTCGAAGAGTGGACCGTGCATGCCCTACTGTGCCCTGCTGCACTGACGTGCCTTTTAAATTGAATCGAATTGAATAAATAAGATGTTGTTTTGTCTGTGTGTGAATTTAGCGACAGTAGTATTGTAGTGTATTGGAATTGGCAGAACTAGAACAATGATGAAGTGTCAGGTAGAGAGAGAGAAACAGAAGAAAGGAATGATGAAATTCCTGCACAAATGGAATGATGCATTACTCTACTCGACTACTCTCTCTCTCTCTCTACTCGATCGATCTATGGATCCAAATACACCAATTCTCTTCTTATTTATTTTTAGTTGATCTCTTTTCTTTTTATTT
This sequence comes from Fragaria x ananassa, assembly GCA_034370585.1. Taxonomy (NCBI): domain Eukaryota; kingdom Viridiplantae; phylum Streptophyta; class Magnoliopsida; order Rosales; family Rosaceae; genus Fragaria; species Fragaria x ananassa. The sequence continues at coordinate 28,234,052 of CP139761.1, read as the reverse complement.
GGTCTGGATTTTTTTTTTCCCCTCTGACCACTCTGAGGGTCTGAGCTGAAATTCCTGCATATTTTAACAGTTTGAAGTAATTTTTGCATTTTTCTTTTCCTGCAGCACAGTAAAGTAAGAGAGCAAACAGTGAAAACCATAATCACATAGCTGGCCTGGAGCAGAACGACTGGGTTTGGCCTGGTAAAAGTAAAAGAGATAGAGATGCAGATGAAGATAAAGACAAAAAGTAGAGTCAGAAGGATTGAAAATGCAAGGGGGAGACGGCTTCGAGGACGCCGGTATATTTGGTGTGTGCAGGTGAACGTAAATGTTCCTCGGCGATCGTGTTTCTACCTGTACTTGTACAGTTATACGTATCTCTATCAAATCTCTCTCCGTATCTGTATCTATCTGCATGGAGATACGAGGAGAGCATATATATATATATATATATATATATCAGTAGTAATTATATTTAAACCAAAAGATTTTACTAAAAAAGAGTGAACGGATGGGAATGGGATCACGAAGATCCTCTTTGATGGGTATCCAAAATGAATGAACGAATTGAGTCTTCCTTCCTTCTTGTCAATCTTTTCTTCTTCTGGGTATTTTTGACTACTCTACTATCCTTACTGCTTCGTGACTACTCTATGTGAGTAATCAGAATCAGATAATTAAACTATGGCCGTTGCTTGGTTAATTAATCAGAAAATTAATTTGTAATGGATCGATGCAGGCCGGCAGCGAGGTCGCTAGACTGAGAGAGACATTAAGCTAGCTAGTGATTAATTAACTAGATCGAGGGAGGGGAAGGTTGAGAGAATTAATGTAATTTTGTGGCGGGGCTGCTGCAGTGTTTAGGGTGTTACACTGGTAAGTGATCTCGTTGAAGCTATGTCACTGCTAGCTGCATGATAAGTCTCATCAGTCGCGGGCTATGGCTAGAAAATGATGACGTACGTAGACTTGGAAACAAGACTGATCGAGAGTAGTAGCTAATAGCTTCCATAGGTGATGTGATGTATGATTTGATATACCATATGATGGGTGGGTGCAAGAGCTGAGTGTGCAAATTCATTCTGTGTTCCCCAAACCCAACGCACCCTTAATTTACTTTGAACTCGATCATCCTATACACTTGGGTTCATGGTGTTCATGGCCCTAGAGCTAGGCCAGCTATGGATTCTATATTCCATATTTCCATGGCATGCATCATCAATTTCTTGCTCAACGGAACATTGATCAAACTGCTAGGTATTTATTGTCAACGCACAAACGCACCATCAGTGGTCTATCACTAAAAGAGGCAGCAGCTACCATCGGATTCCATCCCCTCCAACTCGGTTCTCTCCCTCCATCAGAAAGACAGAAAGTCAGAAATTAAAAGTCATCAAGATTCAAGACTAGTTCTGCTCCGGCCAGTACGTTCTCCTGCAAGTGAATTTTTCCCCCAAGTGTCTGATGATTAACTGCAATTTAAGGTGATTAAATCTTTGTTGGATATATCCGGTATAGCAATACTTACGGTCTATAGCAATAGAGCAAATGGCAAGTGAATCATATATTCTAAGCATGCAACCACACATAGCTCTCATTCAACATTGGGTATGAACACTATGTTGAGAATATTCAAAATGAAATTTAAGTGTTGGAAAAGCGTTCAACGTACACCAATAAACAACATGCATGATAGAAATCGAAAATAATTGGACGAAACTTTATGTATAAATCTCCTTTTTGACATGTTAAGGAGCAAATTAAGTCTTTCATAATTAATTCAATCTTGCTGCCGTGAGCACCAAAAGAGTGGAGAATGATTAAAGAAAATAATCCAATCTTGACTTCTCATTCTAAAGGTATCAATTAGTCGGTAGAAAGCTTGAATGATATGGTTTCTTTATCGATCTTACGAGCTTTTCAGGTTATAATTATTCTATAACTAGCTTTGGGCATTTCGTGTTCACAACCTCGCATAATAAATCTAAAGTTAATTAACTCATATCAGGTAGAATGTTTTACTCAAAAGTTGGAAGTTTGCAGAAGACTTATACTTTTGTTCTGTAGTCGTTTCTGGATCGAAAATGGCAATAAGAACTTGCCACCCTTTGTCATATACGGCCAATACGCATACCAGAATTGATCGACGTTTGTTTATCTACAGACATGCATACAGTTTATACTAAATTAATCGAACGGAAAACCATGATTATACATCGGATCTGGCTCTATTAGTAGATTCCATGAATGATCGAATTGTTTTTCATTTTAGAGTATTAATGAATGAACTGGTAGATAGCGTGCGAGGTTAATATTACATTTTTACATACATATATACCGTGGATCAAATAATATGATGAACGCACACTAATCATGTAGATTAAGTCATTAGTCATGTTGAGGAGGTTTCTAGGTCTCACTTGATCAATTATTATAGTTAATACTGTGTATCCATGCCATACATATATATATCATTCCTGCAGGTGATATGTGATCATCTTTTTAGAACATAGGATTCGCATGGATTGACTTGTTTTAATCTTGGAGAATGAACTCAATTATGTTATTATAATCCATAGTATCTCATTCATGTCAAGTGTGAAATCGGAACTCGATCCATGCATGGCCTGGAGATCGAGAGCTAGCAGTTCCTTTTAGAAAAACACCAGTACAGTGGTGATCAGGTCAATGAATTAGGTTTTAGGTTTGACGATTTCCTACCAAAAGAAGCAAAAGACTACCTTTTGTTCTAAACTCAAGGCATTATTTACTTCCTCTCCACAATCATAGTCATATCATATCATATATATATAATGTGGCGCCATTTTCTTCTCCTGTTTCCGTTCTCTCCTTTTGGAAAGAAGTTAGGGACTGAATCCTCGCAGCAAGAACATGCATGATGATCTTAAATTCTCTCTGTGCGAAGTTTGACAATGTACCGGTTGCAAATCCATGTCTGTATTTTTTGTCCGGCCGCAAGAAAAAGATGGCCACCTAGCTAGCTCACTTATTATATGATATTCCATATAAAACACCCACAACATCCATCTGTACACATCTGATTCCTAAGTCGTAGGTCGTAGCTAGTTAGCTCGCTATCTAGACGAGAAACCAACAATTTAAATCTCTATATTCAACCTTCATCGAAAAAGACATTAGGTTAATCAAGGCAACGCAGCTTGTTTTTCTATTATATATACGTAGAAAGTTCTAGCTGGGTATATATTTGATTAATTCCATTATCATTGTTCATTTCTGGAGCCCGTCTGGACTGATCTGCTGGGAACGAATGAGGAGGAGGAGGAATGATTGGAGAGGATGGAGGGGACGTTCGGTTCCCCCACCATATTGACTTTTGGTAGCTCAAGACATCAAATTAGGTGAAAAAAACATTGAACTTTTCAATCTTGTTACTTTAATTGCATCAGTCAAATTTCAGTTCATCGTCAAATTCTTTCGTATCTAGCCTTTTGGCGATACCTGCTGCCTCATCTGTCTCTACATGCATCGACTCTGAATCTCCTGATTACAATAATAAGATCAATCGGTATACTAGCTTGCTAGAAACAATGAAAGTTTGATCGAGCACAAGAAACAGTACTGATCGACCTTCCAGATGGTTTGGTTTCTTTATAAACAAATTCGATCATCTAGAAGCAGCTTGTTGTTAATCTAGTGTAGTTAAGATGAATAATTTTAGGTTTTCGATGAGATCACAAAAAACTTCAAATAAAGTCGATTTAGAAACTGGAATTCGGCGGTCTTGTCGGGGAAGAAAAATGATCTGGAACGCTTTTAGAGTCTGCTGGGATGGAGGGGTGCCGTCGTCGGCGAACGGAGCTTCATGCGCTCCATACCTTTCCGTATATATATAGTTCACCCCAAGAGCTATAACAATAAATAATTTTACTAATGTTACTGAAATGCAGGTTGATGAAAGCATTATATGCACGAAAATAGGTATATATGGATGGACCCTCAATTCCCTAGGGTTGACATGGTTGCCGCAGCAAGCTATTCCATTTATTATTCTTAAGCCACGCTTTACTACACTTCAACGCAGACAGAAAATGAATTTATGAAATGAACTCGGGGCCCTCTTCTTTCTACATCTTCGTTGTGGATACATGATAACGTTGCCGATCTTAATTGTACTCCTCAAGTTTATATATACAAGAACGAACGAGATTATAGTCTTATAGATCCTCGTAATTTCCAAGTTGGAACCGACCAGACTCTTTGTCTGTGAACTTAGCTCGCTCTTAATACGCAGGTCAAAATAAGCAGCCAGCTAAAAATGCATAACGTATATAACTTGTATACCACGCGACCTGCGTTAGTACATATATGCATTCTAATACCCACTTTTTTCTTGCATTTGTTTGGCTGGACATGACTTTTTGATCCATCTTGATTACACAAGCAATTATCACATAGTAAAATAGACTCGAATCTAGGGGATATCTGATGATTAAAGACGTAGGCTACCCCAAACCACCAAGTCCTCGATCGAGATGGAATTAGGTAGTCGAAAACTTGAATTGAATGACACAAAGTTTGAAATTAGCTTAGCTAGATTTTTTTTTTCTGGCTGTTTCTTTCCAATGCCAAATCCCCTAAGGTGGGCTATGTGCTCGATCATGCACGTAATAAACTGCCATGCAAGGGACGAGACCTGCTAGGGTTGTCCGGGAGAAATTAGCCCTCAGCCCAATTGCACACTCAGAAGAAGCCCAATCCGTCCACTGTTCCATGGGCGTAAGCCCAATTATATCATCAGACCAGAATAAGGCCCAATTACACCCTCTGACTAGAAAAGGCCCAATTACACAGTACGTGTATTTTCCAGTAAATATGATTAGCAAAACGAAATCATCAATTACTGTACCCTTCCAGAATATCAATACAAAATCCAGCAAATGAGGAATTTAATTTATTCAATATGTTGAAACTGGTTGCACAACTGGGAAAAGGAAAGGACAGTTTATAACAATTCTCTCCGTACAGTTCCAGGAAATTCATTATCATTAGCGGTGAAAAGCATCAAATTATCCACACCTCACGAATTTAAGCTTCCTGTTCAAAATTAAAATGGGAGTTAACAGGTAGTAAAATTCAATTAAAAAAACATGATAGGTTAGTGTAAAACTTGATACGTCTATAAAACCTGATATAAGGTCATCAGTCTATTCTACAGCCCTTTGCTTCCACATAACAGTTTGACCAGAGCAATTACTTAAATGAACGAGTCACTAGTTTAAAGAGTTGCATACAAGAAATTATGATACCAAAGCAAGCCCCACAACAAGCACATTGTCCTCTTATCACAGGTAGGACTAAACCTAAAATGTGTACCCTTAACCTCATGCCTAGGGCTCATGGGTAAAGAGTTGTACAATTCTGAATCCATCACTTTACTTTAACCAAATATACCCATGAAAGTACAAAGAGAAAACTTTTACCATAATATTCAATAGTTAGAGTCTTTGACACTCCCACACCAATATTCAATAGTTTGAACCTAAAATGTTTACCCTTAACCTCATGAGTCATGCCTAAGGCTCATGGGTAATGACTTACCTGTTTCATATACACAGATGATGGGTAACAATACAGAAATTTACTTGAAAAATATTGGAGACAGTTTAAAATCCAATATTTGTAAACTTATTGTTTGGCAATGTTCATCATTAAAAAGATTATGAAATCTATACTTTCATTGTTGGATCCACCAATCCTGGTCCCAAAATTCAAAATAAAGAGAAAAATGACTCAGACGGGTGAGAGAGAACGAAAATGAACTCAGATCGTCTCAATTTCCCTTCATCAATTCGAGAACAAATCAGAAAATACGGAGTTTGAACAGACAAATTCTCAATCTAATGCCTAACACATGATGCATGACAGTTAATTGAGCTGCCAGATCAATATGACCGAATTCCCAATCAGCACAGTTCTCTGTACACAAATCAAATTCTATTTTCAATTCAGATGACCTGAGCAAAATGAGGGACTTCTATTTCTAGCACAACATCAAACAATCCTATATCAACCTCTCATATCAAGTATCCGCATACAAGATTCCACAGATGAATGCAACAAAAGATTGTACCATAGACCAGAAGAAACACAAAAGATATCTCAATCTCTAACAAACTGAAAATAATAATACAAGAGCGGCCTTATCTAATTCGGGACACCCCCACACAATGTCAGCTATTAAAACTCAAAAGTTCCTCCCCATGTCACATTCCAATCCCCTTGTAACTTCACTCATACTCTGTCACAAATGCAAATTGGTGCTCCTAACCCAAATCCACAGCTTTCCCTTTACTCAACACTGAAAAACCCCAAACTCCAATGCTCCTACATTGATCGCAAATCCGCTAACTCAAAATCACAGTAACTAATCACCTACAAAAACCCTAATCCGCTAACGATTACGCTTAAACTCTGTGAATCAACAAACTCTACACACACAACATCAACATTTGCTCCTAATGAAAACATAATCACAAAATTCACAGCAAAATAAAACAAAATCCAGAGGCGAAATTCCGAAATTACCCCTAGGCATTGGCGGTCTTGGGAATGAGAGGGAGGGCGGCGTGCTGGCCCTGCGGAATCTGGGCCTTGTGGCTCTGAGCCTCCTTCTCTTTGATCTTCTGCATCAGAAGCATCCGCTCCATGACGAGCTCGTACTCGCACTTCTCGTACACGTGGCGCTCGCTCCCGCACTTCCACGGCAGGTACATCTCCGCCTGCCGGCACTTGTTCAGAGGAATCAGCAAGTGCGCGCACTGGTCCCGATACGCTATCGGCACCTTGTTCTCCATCATCTCCTCCTGCGTCGCTATCATCTTCTTCGTCGTTCCCTCCGCCGCCATCTCTAGGGTTTCCTCCTCCGCGCTACGACGTCGTTTTGGACTTCTCAGAGTGAGCTTCAGGTGCCTATTGAAAATTGAGGACGATGCTGTGAGCTGTTCTTATTCTTCTTTTCGTTTATTTTCACTATGGGCCGCGGCCCAATAACTACAGATCTGGACCGGCCCATTTATTCATGGTTCAGGAGTAGTTAGGAAGAAAGAAAGAGTGTGCAGTATTGAATAATCAGATTGCTAAAGAGTACAGTTCAACTCTTTCAAGATTACCCTAATCGTGTAGCATTGTTTAATCCTTAAACAAATGTATAACTTCCATTATATAGAGGCCATTAAACTGTTGATACATGTTTAAAGGGAGCTAATATGGAGCGGACAACTCTGCCTTCTAAGAAGTTTGTAAAATTTGAGTAGTACTGTTTAACTATTTGGCTGGTGTGAGTAGAAATGTAATGATGTGTTTTGGTTTTGAATTGTGCTAGGTTGGTGAACAGAGTCGCGGTTATAACCGGGGGCGCAAGAGGGATTGGAGCTGCCGCGGCCAAGCTTTTTGCGCAGAATGGCGCGCATGTTGTGATTGCCGACATACTTGACGATTTGGGAGCTGCGCTGGCTGAATCTATAGAAGGACGGTACATGCACTGCGATGTGTCCAAGGAAGCTGATGTTGAATCAGCTATTGAGCTTGCGCTCAGATGGAAGGGCCAGCTTGACATCATGTTCAACAATGCGGGTATTTCTGGTCCGTCGGGGAGTATAACCAGTCTTGACATGGGAAAGGTGCAGCAGCTGCTCTCGGTGAATATTTTCGGCTATTTACATGGGATTAAGTATGCGGCAGCAGCTATGATCAAAACCAGAACAAACGGGAGCATCATCTGCACATCAAGCTCTGCAGCTATCATGGGAGGCCTTGGAGGACATGCCTACACGTTGTCAAAGGAGGCCATCAATGGACTGGTGAGAAGCGCAGCATGCGAGTTGGGAGTCCATGGCATTCGTGTGAACAGCATTTCACCACACGGGGTTCCTACAGAGATTTTGGTCACTGCCTACAGAGAGCATCTTAGGAAGGAGGATATGCAGGCCGAAGATGTAAGCAAGATTGTGGGGGAAACAGGGAGCTTGTTGCGTGGCAGATGTGCAACCGTGAAAGACGTAGCAGAAGCTGCATTATTCCTTGCCAATGAAGACTCAGGGTTCATAACAGCCCATAATCTTGTCCTTGATGGGGGTTATACTTCTGCTACCAGTACCTTGAGTTTCATTTATCAATCTACCAACAGGGAATAGTCGTAGATACAATGTAGCGGACGTTGATCTTACAGAAGCATGAAAACGATTCCATCGAGTTTTAAGCATAATGAGAATTTTCTTCTTCAGGTAGTTGTAGTGGTTGCAAAGTACAACCAGAGGTTGGAGAAGCAAAAAGAGAATTGAAAAAGATAACACAGAAAGGAGACGATGAGACATCACCAAGAGAGTTCAGAAACAAGTCAAATAACAATGACAAAATGCTGAAAGATATGTTCCAACTAAACTGGCATTCAGGAGTGAAAAACAAAATAATGCATCATAAAGAATACCAGGCTGCCAGAGACAAACATCTCTCTGCATTTTTTTCCTTCATATAATTCAAATTGGACAGCTACTGGATCAACTAGAAGGATAAATATGATAACCTCATCTACAGAATCTTCTACAAAATTATTGTTCCAACAACAAGCAGAAAAGCAAATACAAAACATGGTTTAATTGTAATACCGAAGCTATGTAAATGATGACTAAAAACAGCTAGTTTGTGAAGGGAGACAATAAGCTTCCAATAAACAAGCTCCCGAGCAACGGTTGATATCAAAATTAACTTCAAGCCTAAATCTTGATGTTGAAGTAATCATGGTCGAAGTGATGCAAACGTATGTAACCATCTTCACCTCCACTTGAGAAACTGAAAGTAAAATAAATACAAAGAAAAAGATTAGACAAACTGAAATATCAAAGGTATGTTAAGACGTAATGAAATTCTTCTGTGTACGACTAACTTATACAGACACGCACAGATAACAGCCCACATTAAGACTGCAAAAAACACTGATCCTCTCTATATATAAACATGGAGAGGCCTAGTGAGCAGACAATTGAACCATACCTTTTACCATCAGGGTTGAAAGCCAAAGCATTGATAGGTCCAAAATGCCCTTTAACACCTCCAATCTCTTCTTGAAGAATCTAAGGCATATGACAAATGGAAAAACATCATGTACTGAAGTGGACAACACCAAAAATACATAGAAGTAAGAATAAAATTTACCTTATCATAGAATTTGGCTTCAAATTTCCCAGCACGATGATCAGTTGTGGTGACATTGATTGCATCTTGACCACCACCAAGTACAACCTGGGAAGCACAAATCCAATTTCATGTCAAGTCTTTTAAACCGTACCAGGAAAACAATACCCAGACAAGAGACACAAAGGGACTAAGTTGCCCATGACCAGTAAATCCAACTTAATACTAGACAGTAGACACTAAAAGCAGAAAGTATTCTATATGTACTGGTAGAAGGCATATTCCCATTCATGTACACGATAACATTAAAAGAAGTTCAGCTTACATGATTGAGAAGAGGTGACATTGCAACTGCATTGACTGGACTCTCAGTCCGGTATGTCTTGATAAGAGTCAATGTCCTAGTGTCCCAAAGCTAAACATTTGCAGCAGCAAAACACATATTCAGTAAACATTTAGAAACTAACACTTCCACAAACTACAAATAATCTACAGATAAATAGATTATGCGGAATGTCACCTTGGCAGATTTATCAAGGGAACCGGTTAGGAAGTGTGAACCATCAGGAGACTTTACTAGCGAAGTAATTGTTTTTGTGTGACCCTCCTCCTTCTGGTTCTCTTTAAGTAGCTTTCCAGTCTGCGAATCAGAAACAACCGTAAGTAAAACTTAACCGAAAATAAGATTTTCTTCCACATTCTCAATCCAAGCATTCGATAACAAAGCTAATAATCACCTCAGAATCCCAGATACGAATGACAGCATCTTCTCCGGCGCTTATGATAGTGCGGTTCAACGGCCCCCACACAGCTCTGTTGATCTTCATCCTCCCCTGAGGAGTAATCTTCAGTGTCAGAATCGACTCCGCAGTCTCTGCAAAAATCGAGAGCAAACGATTAATTCATACTCAAAGTCAAACACAAATCCGAAGCAAAGTTTGAATAAGATTAGATGATTACGATCTGCAGGATCGGCGGCGATGCGTTTGACGTGAATAGCAGAAGTCTGCTCCATGAACGGATCGGTAGTGATGACGGCGAGCCTATCGCCGACGGAGAACTCAACCGACCTCGTCGGAGAGTCGAAGTTGAAGGTGAAGACCTGGTGGCCGGACTGGACATCCCAGAGCTTGGCGGTCTGATCTGCGCTACCGGTGATGAGGCGGGAGGAGTCACGAGAGACGTCGCAGCACCAAACGGCGCCGTTGTGGCCGCGGTAGGTGCCGAGGCGCTCGCCGTTGTCGGCGAACCAGACGTTAGGGGTGTGGTCCTTGGCGCAGGAGAAGAGGAGGTCGCCGTCGCGGTTGTACTTGAGGAAGGTCAAGGGCCTCTCGTGCCCTTTCATCAGAATCGGCCTCATCTTTTGAGAGCTACGAAGAAGAGAGACGGAGGCAGAGAGAGAGAAAGAGAGAGGCTGGGAAGAAAGGTTTTAGGGTTTGCTGGTTAAGGCTATCTGGTTCTGTGAAACTGAAACTTTCTAGGGTTCTGGAAATTATAATTCAAGGCCCGTTTTATAGCCATTTGGGCCTTATTTTCATGGCCCGCATTGTTTCCTAATTCGCATAGGCGAAGTTGAGGCTTCTCTGGTTGGATTTATGTTTCTTAGATTTGCTTGGAATCCTTATAACGAGAGGCCACCATGTCATCCTTACTCAATACAATAGTGATAAGGATTCCAAACAAATCTAAGCAACACAAATCCAAATAGAGATGTCGGATCTAAAGTTGAGGGTTACTTGTTTGTATTCTTTAGTTATTACTGGCTACTTCTGGTACGTTTTTCTTTTCATGTTGTATGCACTTTTAATCTTGTTTGCCAGTAAAAAACTAAAGTGATAATAGAATGTTTAAAGCGGTCTTTTGATCTTTGAATTCTAAGCTAATGCAGTGTGATGTTGTAAGTTGTACCAAACCAGAACATTATATACTGATAGGTTTCTGCAAAACTACATCTGCCAACAAATGAATCAAAGCAATTTTCTCCTCTTCATAACTGAAAACTCACTTATAGCTCTGGGGTTATGCTTACAATTGCGTAGCAGAAGTGCTCATTGCTAACGAAACCAATACATATCTTACGATTACAAATTGCAACCAAGCAAATTGTGAACCAACTAATCTTTACGATTTACAACAATATTTGTAACAGTTCTGTCCGGCAGTGGCTTGCTGCTATCTCGGAAAGTGATTAGAAATCGAACTTCAATTACTTGCCCTTGATGACATCTTAAGCAGCTTTCTTCTCCTTGTACCTTCTGGAAAAGATCATGTATACCAGCAAATTGAGGAGACTGAGTCCAGCCAAAAGCCAGTAGAAATAATCAAGATGGCCCTCATTCAAATTGTCTGGAATCCATCCTGGACTCCCTCCCTTTGTAGTGATTGAGGTGACAATTGTGAGAATGAGAGAGCTGAGGTAACTACCCAATGAATTTGTCAAAAGAGACAATGCACTGCACAAACTCCTCATGGCATCCGGCGCTTGCTCATATAAAAACTCATGCTGCCCAATGAAATTGAAAACTTCAGCAGCGCCTAACAAAAAATACTGTGGAATTTGCCAAAGTATACTAAGCGGAACAGCAACCTCTTCATCAACCAAGCCAAGCTCCCTAACAAGCTGCAATCGCTTAATCTCTACCACTGCAGAAGCTGACATACATAGAACGGACACAAAGAGCACGATTCCCATACGTTCCAACTGTGAGAAACCCCTCTCCTCGCCTGTATACTTCTTAACGATTGGAATGATTATCGTGTTGTAGATAGGGACCCAGATAATAACACTTACAAAGTTGAAAAATGAAAGAGATGCTGCAGGAATGGTCACAGAGGCAACAACTCTGTCCATGAGCTTGCCTTGTACCACAAACAATGTAGACATTTGGGCATAAACGGCAGAAAACACAATTCCTGTTGCCCAGATTGGGAACATGCGGATCAAAATCTTCAGTTCCTCTACCTGTGTAACAGTACAAAGCCTCCATGGATTTGAGAAGTCCCCACATTCAATCTCAGCATCTGACACCAAAGCAGCTTTATCAAGGCACCTGCAGCCAAGACATAGTACCTTGACATCAATGCACTGAAACCAGCACTGTATTGCAAAATATTTACTGGAATGATGCAACCCTTATCCTGGACAATAAAGAAGAAGACTACCTCAGCTCATTGCTGTGCTCTAGTTTACGACTCCCTGCAATGGCAGAGCTAATGTCTTGTGTTTCATAAAGGAGACTATCGTCTTCAGACACCTTAAGGTTTCTTTTATGGTATGATGCAACCAAAACCTGGCATATTCTTGTGAGTGGACTGCCGCCTGGTTTTTGAAATCTGTACAGAGAAGTACCTAAAAATAAACTCACAATGCAAACTCCCATAACCGCAGTAGGAATTCCAAATCCAATTCCCCACCCAACATCGTCCTGAATCCATACCAGTAAACTGCTTGCTATAATAGCACCAATGTTTTGAGAAAAGTAAAACCAGTTGAAATAGGATCCCTTCTTCACTCTTTCCTGGGAATCGGAATCATCAAACTGATCCGCTCCAAAAGGCCATATACAAGGTTTGATGCCTCCAGTCCCTAATGCAATGAGATATAGTCCAGTAATGAATACAGCATATTGTGCAGTAGTAGCTTCGGGGTATACAGAATTAACACATGCAGCAGGCTCTAGTGCAGGAACTGAGGCCGAAAGAGTCAGTGTACACATTCCCTGCAAGAAATAGCAACCATTCGACATATGATAGGATATATAAAAGTCCATGGAATGTGATCAAGTACTAGAAATGAAAATATCTCTCGCACTCTTGATGACTACTCTGCTGCTTATACTTACAATCAAGTAAACTATGGTGAAACCGGCGATTGTCCAATATCTTCCCCAGTAAGTATCGGCTATGATGGCCCCAATGAGAGGTGTAAGATAGCAAGTTCCTTTCCAATTGGTAATGGCTGTTGCAGCATCGACAGTTCCTTCATGTAGTGTGTCAAGAAGATAATTGACAAGATTGGTAGAAATCCCATAGAAGGCCAATCGTTCACAAAAAAAGGTACCTGCATTTACATTTCAATTTATAAACTGTTATCAACAGAACACATTACTTGGATAGATAATAGTTAATAATGTTGAAAACAGTATATCACCAAGAACAAAGGAACATGCTTTCCACTGGCCAGTTTTATTTTTAAGGGCAGGCCTTCCCTTGCTGTCAACTGAACCGTCGCCAGTGTGCACTCCACTGCCATCATTCTGAAGAAACATAAAATATCATACATATATATAAGAGACAAAACATGATCCTAATGTGCAGAAGAAAAGTGATGCAGAACTCGATAGTGCAGTCCATGCACAAATGTACAACATAAAAAATCAAGCATTCATATTGTTTCAAGCATTGCAATGTTAGGTTTTCTCTTTTCCCGCTGAAAGGCTACAAGCTCTATTGGCTGGCCATCTCTAAAATTGAACATTAGAAATGAAAATTCTTACTGTTTTGAGAAAGTAAAAGAACCAAAATCCTTGTATTCAAGCTTCTTTTGATAGATAGAGGCACACAAAAATATATTTAAAAGACAGGGAAAAGTAAAGATAAGTGAGGATGAGATAAAATTACAGAGAGAAAGTCAAGTCTCTAATCTCAACTACCAATCCAGCACCAAGTTTAACCAAACCAGCATGATATGGTCAGAAGTGGCATGTTTTGAATCAGCTCTAAGCCTCAGACTTATTTCTTTCTATATATGAAATTGAAGGGTAGAACTAAGCACACAGAACCCAAATCTTCCTCTTCACTCACTACCAACCAAATCAAAGTCAAATATTTTGTTTCTCATGACTATACACCAGCAGACAGGCTAGAGAGAAAACAAATCAAGCAAACGATTATCTTCCAATCCAAGAATGACATAAAATTTTCAGGGAGCAAAACAAAGATTCATTTCATGCAAAGCTAAGATTAAGAAAGAGATGGAACCTGCAGAAGCTTATCTTCTACAAGAGCTCTTTCATCCTCATGAGAACTCATCCCTCTCTTTCTTTTATTTGGTGGCTTCCTTTTCCTCCGGTTTCAGAGTGTCATCGACTTTAAAGAAGAATAGATGAGAATCTTTCGAGATTGGATTGATTAAAGAATATTGTGACTAATACATGATGGCTGACAAGAATGACTCAAATTATTAGCCCAATATTAGACTTGAGTAGGATTTGTGAACTCTTTCAGGATTACAGGCAAGAACAAATGGTTGTGTGTCACAGATTAAAGAGAGGAATAGAAAACCCAGATATCAAAAGACCATTTAAGATTTGATCCAATGCCTTTGTAGTTGACACTTGACACCTACCAATGACTAGTCCCTGCATCAAACTACCATACATTGCAAGGGTCATTCACTTACTGACCCTTCAAAGTTTCCAAGAGCCACAATACTTAGGAAATGGTTTATGTTGATTCACACAGCAGACATCGAGTCACATTCGAAGGCTTCAATGATTCGAAACTAATGGCCTTTTCAGACCAATATATGACACAAATTTCTTTGAAATCTCAAGGTACCTTAAGAAAAACGCAGGCTTGTTGTGGTTATTTACAAAGCATCAGTAACTGAATGATGATATTTTACAAATGGCTTCAGATAAAAGCCAGACAGATACTTCTTCGGTTTTTTTTTCCGATGGAGTATGGTTTGGAGAAAGCTTCTGCGACGGAGCATTAAGAAGCCTTCTTATGTTTATACTTTCCGGCACAGACCATGTACACCACCATGTTTATAAAGCTGAGTCCTGCTAAGAGCCAGAAGTAATAATCCAGATGACCTGAATTCAAGTTGTCAGGGATCCATCCTGACTTCCCGCCTTGTGTTGTCAAGTAAGTTACTACTGTCAGAATGAACGAGCTCAGATAATTTCCCAATGCATTGGTCAGAAGTGATAAGGCGCTGCATAAACTGCGCATGGCATCTGGAGATTGGTTGTAGAAGAACTCAAGTTGCCCAATGAGTGTGAATATCTCTGCAGCTCCCAACAAGAAGTATTGAGGAACTTGCCAAAAGATACTAATTGGTACAGCTACCTCTTTATCAACCAAATCAAATTCATTAGCAATATGCAATCGGTAAATCTCTACCACAGCAGCAGCTGACATGCATAGGACCGAAAGAAAGAGCCCAATGCCCATCCGTTGCAACTCTGAGAACCCCCTTTCCTTACCAGTAAATCTCCTTGCAATTGGGACAATGAACCTGTCATATATGGGGATCCAGAAGATAACACTGATGACATCAACACTTGAGAGGGAGGCTGGGGGAATGGTGAAAGAACCGATAGATGTATCCATCATCGTCCCTTGCTCCACAAACATGGTTGACATTTGGGCATAGACAGCAGAAAACACAATTCCAGTAGCCCAGATAGGGAACATGCGGATTAAAATTTTGAATTCCTCCACCTGTGTAACGGTGCAAAGCCTCCATAGATTAGAGAACTCCCCAGTTTTCACCTCAGCTTCTGATATTACAGCAGCTTTATCAAGACATCTGCATCAAAATAAATTTCATTAAAAATTGAACGTGTATCTATTTTTCTCGTCGAGTTATTTAATAAACATGTGAAGTAAATATTCACAATGTTGCATGGTACGTATTACTGATAGCAGGAAATCAAAAGAAACTTCCATTATTTAAGTATGGAAGTGCATCAAGAAATTGCGATTGTACACCTATTAGCTACATTCCTTATTTCAAACATGAAAAAATAACAATTTTTTATTTAACAGATAAAAAAAAATCTTTAATTTCAAGAGAAAACAAATTTACTTGAGCTCATCACTGTGCTCCAGTTTACGACTTCCTTCAATGGCGGAGACTTTATCTTGTGTTTCATATAGGAGACTACTGTCTTCAGGGACATTCAAATTCCACTTACGAAATGATGCTACCAAAACCTGGCACATTCTTGTAAGAGGGCTTCCCCCTGGTCTCTGAAATCTATAGAGTGGTGTGCCTGAAAAGAAACTAGCAATAGCGACAGCCATAAACAATGCAGGAATACCAAACCCTAGGCCCCATCCAGCATTGTCTTGAATATACACTATAAAGCTACTTGATATCAGAGCTCCAATGTTGATAGAAAAGTAAAACCAGTTGAAGAAAGATCCCTTCTTTACCCTTTCCCTGGCATCAGTATCATCAAACTGATCCGCCCCAAAGGATGAAACACATGGCTTAATTCCACCAGTTCCTAGAGCAATCAGATAGAGCCCAAAGAAGAACACTGCATACTGTGACGTACTAGCTGTAGGGCATGAAGAACCGACACATTCAGGAGGAATCAATGCAGGAAGTGTTGCTGAGAGAGTCAAAGTACACATTCCCTGTACCAGACAATTGAAACAATGAGTAACCATGCACATAAAAGAAAAAAGAAAAAGAGCTTTCTTACAATATTGGGTGCAAGAAGCGTCATCCCTAGAATGGAAATAACATAAACATTTCCCATCAACTGGGGGTTACAGCTAGCTACAAAATGCATAGGTCTTGGAGTTAATGTGTTGCCAGCAGCATGACAACAAAACATTGCTAACTACAGTAATTCTTTCAATCTTTCCAAAACTCTTTCATACTTGATCTAGGAAGCTGGAATTCAAGGGTCTCTGCCCAAATGTAAAGATGACAACAGCATCTCAGACATAGTTATAATTAAACAAGGATGACAGACTTAAACTCGTCAAGATGAAATATAAGGTTGACCTGGGGACTTGATGATCAAGACAGAAATTTGTATTATATAAGTCCAAGTTCTTCTATGCAGTATGCACCAAAGAGAAGAACAGAAACTCTTTATTTTATACTTACGAGAAAGTAAATGGTGGAAAAAACAGCAATTGTCCAGTATCTTCCCCAGTATGCATCTGCTAAGACAGCCCCAATGAGTGGTGTAAGAGAGCAAGTGCCCTGCCAAGTGGTAACATTTCTTGCCGCAGCAACATTTCCTTTGTGCAATTTGCTTGTTAGATAAGTGACCAGGTTAGTGGCAATCCCATAGTAGGCCAAGCGTTCACAACATTCGGTACCTGTAAGGTATACAATGGATTATAAGAATTTGGATACTATTTCATACTCACGACAAACATACAGAACAAAAGATCACCTAGAATGAAGGGGCAAGCTCTCCAGTTTCCAGTATTTTGCTTTAAAACAGGATTTCCCTTAATGTCAACTGAGCCGTCTCCTGTGTACAATCCAATGCCTTCATCCTGAAGATAACATCATGTAAATAATGGAGCAAACTACTGTGTAAGAAAAACCAATATCCTTTTTTCCAATAACTAAAACTGTGTTGCAAACGTGCAGACTATCACTGACACAGTAGTCAGTATTCAAACAAAAACTCAGGAAAGAAAACACACACAAAGACGAACACAAATCATTTCAAATTATCAAAAAAGTTCGACAGTCCAGGGTACCCAAACAATTTCTAGTTTGTTCACTGCAATCAATATCTTACATTAAACTGAAAACTCGAAAACAGCTCATCCATCAATAACTACATACACATAGCTGCAAAAACACATCCTTTACACCATGGCATGATCCTATGATTTGGCTGTTGCTAAATTACAGATTCTTGATGGAGCTGTAATCATACCTACTGAACCCAGAACCAAATTCTAATGATTTAACCGTAAGGACACACCTGAATCAAAAACTTCTCCTTAATAATACAAATTGTCTAAAACTCCTACGTATTTCTATTATCTTTTGGCATGTTTCCAATTGAATCTTCAAAATTAATTTCCGATCACAAGTCAAACTACCCTCAAAATCCCTAAAAGGAGACAAACCCAATTCATCCAAACCAAAACCTCTATTGTGACAATAAAGATAAATCTTTAGAAAACCAATCCAACATAATAATGAAAGTTAAACAGAAGCCAAACTCAACGAACCTGAAGAAGGCCATCTTCCAACAGCAATCTTTCGTCCTCATGAGAACCCATCTCTCTGTCTCTCTTTCTCTCTTTCTGGGGATCAATAACAATGCATGTAAATCTCTGTATCAAACAAGAACTCGTGTTGGGTTTGGCAGAGATGGATAACTGGATAGATTGGAGTTATTCTACCTCGGGAGTTGGAATAGTTAGAGAAGATGCATGTGGTCAAGAAGGAATCTTGGTTTACGTGACGTGACGTAGAAAGGGACTCGGAACGTACATATACTATGATCAGGGGATTATGGTTTTCAACAGCTAACTAATTCAGAAATTTGAGTAGAAGTCATTTTTGTTGTTCTGGATCATGTTCACCTGGATCAGCTTCAGAAATTATGATTGCTGGATGAATGGGATGACACGCAGGTGGAAGAAGAAATGATATTATGTGGAAGAATTTGGCAACTAACTTTCAAATCCTTTTCTTGTACCCTATAAATACGAAATTTACATGTATCATTGTCTTCAACACACAACATTGTATTTGGCTCGTTAATATTAGATGACATTGATACATACATATGTATGGTAATGATTAAAATTATACAATACGTTCGTACCATTGTAGATATAAAAAATGTCATATAACATCTTGTTCTTATGTACATAGAAATAGTAATGATTAAGATTGTACAATGCATTCGTACCGTTATAAATATAAAAAATGTCATATAACATCTTGTTCAGACATTGGTACGATAATCAAAGAATACATGATACAGATACACAACTGTAAGATGATCTAAATACATATAGTCTGAAGAAAACACTCTGGTCTACCAAAATTAACACTCTGTTACATGATTTCAGAACCAAAATTAACAACTTTTATTCAGAACTAAATAACTATAACACCTTGAAAATAAATGGAGCTTGGGCCCTCAAGAAAAATGGACAGTATCGTCACTGATATAGAGCCCATTGGGCATTAGCCCGTGATTAAAATAAGCTCATTTGACTTGTTAAGAAATCCAGGTGCTCCCAGTTGCCCGTTTGGCTTTAGCCATCAGCATCAACCAACCACAACTAAGATTCGCCGCGTCGTAAATGTCAAAGTAAAACCAAATTTGCCGTAATGTAAAACCATTCCCTAGGTTAGAATTAGGGTACCTTCCCACCCATTGTATTCAACAAATCAAAGATGGAAGTATATATGGTTTGATGGTCGTGCATTTTCAATATTCGTACGCCAATGCTCTAAGGATCCCGACCAGAAGCAACATGTTTTGCCTTTAACTTCTAAGTTGGTGCATGTAAATATCCCGAACATGTAAAATTCAAACCCCCTCCCTTTGCTTGCAGAGCAGTCCATCTTATTTCTCCAGCTAGGTCAACAATCTACCCATCGATCACAACGGTCAATTCTTTGTTTCCCGTTTTACACACAAAATATTGTGGAAATCATGCAATATCAATACCTCTATTCCTTTTACAGTCAAATTTTTCTAGAACTTCTTTTTTCAGCGACGATTCACACAGAATCCGCCAAGATTTTCTACAGAGATCACCGACACAGATCGATAGCCTATAAATACCAATTAAGGCTCTTCTCCAAGCAATAATCGATCCCAAAGCTCAATATTTATAAGCTTCCTAACTCATCAATTCCCTACCAAGTTTTCGATCGCTTTTGATATATCCTTCTCTGTGAGGCCAAGCCTCTCTTAACTTGTTCATCGAGAACACAATGGGGCTCTCCAAGACATTCTCTGCTTCTGATGTGTCGGTCCACTCCACATTTGCATCTCGCTATGTCCGAGACAAGCCTGCTAAGTACGTATATTATCATTTCTCCTTGATCTTAATTTTTGACGAATTCTTGTTTCATAATTTGAGAGATTGAATTATTAATCAATTGTTGTATGTGTGGCAGGTACAAGATGCCGGAGAACTCGACACCAAAGGAGGTGGCGTTCCAGGTGATCAATGACGAGCTGATGCTTGATGGGAAGCCAAGGCTGAACTTGGCGTCGTTTGTGACGACATGGATGGAGCCAGAGTGTGACAAGCTCATCATGGACTCCATGAACAAGAACTACGTCGACATGG
Organism: Fragaria x ananassa; assembly: GCA_034370585.1. NCBI lineage: Eukaryota > Viridiplantae > Streptophyta > Magnoliopsida > Rosales > Rosaceae > Fragaria > Fragaria x ananassa. The sequence goes on along the minus strand of CP139761.1, from coordinate 28,213,859 downwards.
ATGAGTATCCTGTCACAACTGAGCTTCAGGTACGTACCTAGAAAACAAAATCACGTGATATATATGCACGTAAATTCTTGCATGCTTGTGTGTTATATTGAGTGCGACTCATGTTTACTTCATACTGATGTGAATTCTTAATTTGAGGGTCATACTTTGGTTTTCCTTTTTAGCAAAGAGGTCATAGTTTAGGCTAACGATTTTTTACAAATATGTCAATTATATTATTACAGTTTTACTTTTCCTTCGAAAAGTAATTAATATAATTATGTTTAACTTATTCGATCATATCATCATCTAATTAAATCAGATCTTTCCTTCTGTGAAAGAATTTTAGTTTGGAAGATCTTTCCCAATTCCTTTTGTTTGAAGAAAATATGAGAACCACACTTTGCGAAAAAGAAAAAAAAATATCTATAAGAACTACGTACTGCGTAAATATAATGCTAATTAGGTGTGTTTTTCTTCGATGAAAGCTAATTAGGTGTGTTGGTGCTAATTATGCGTTAACATGTACAGAATCGGTGCGTGAACATGATAGCAGATCTTTTTAATGCTCCACATAAGGAGACTGATGAGAATGCCACCGGAACTGGAACAGTCGGGTCATCTGAGGCCATCATGTTGGCAGGTCTCGCATTCAAGAGGAAGTGGCAAAATAAGATGAAGGCTAAAGGAAAACCCTATGACAAGCCTAATATCGTTACTGGTGCAAATGTGCAGGTTGACACACACATCTATATATGTAACTCTTTGTAGTTGCCAATGAAGAACGTACATCAGTGTTTTAACAATACATATGCTATGGTATATATAGGTATGCTGGGAGAAATTTGCTAGGTACTTTGAAGTAGAACTGAAGGAAGTGAAGGTGAGGGAAGTCTATTATGTAATGGACCCTGCGAAAGCTGTGGAGATGGTAGATGAAAACACCATCTGCGTTGCTGCTATATTGGGTTCAACTTACAACGGAGAGTTCGAAGATGTCAAGCTCTTGAATGATCTTTTGCTTGAGAAGAATAAGCGAACCGGGTACTATATTGCTACAAAATAACTTCTTATATAGCATGCTTATATGTTTGGTTATGTTAAAGTATATAACTATATATGTTGGATCATTTGGCAGATGGGATACACCAATTCATGTTGATGCAGCTAGTGGTGGATTCATAGCGCCGTTTTTGTATCCCGAGCTAGAATGGGATTTTCGTCTTCCATTGGTGAAGAGCATCAATGTGAGTGGTCATAAGTATGGCCTTGTGTATGCTGGAGTTGGGTGGATCATTTGGAGGTCCAAAGAAGACTTGCCTGAAGATCTAATCTTTCACATCAATTATCTTGGAGCTGAACAACCCACCTTCACTCTCAATTTCTCTAAAGGTAATCAGCATTACCTTAAGCAATAAAATTAACTGCTTGTGCCCTAAATCTTACCTGTTAATTATTTGCGCACAGGTTCGAGTCAAATCATTGCTCAATACTATCAATTTATCCGACATGGTTTTGAGGGATACCGCAACATCATGGAGAACTGTCACAATAATGCCATGGTGTTGAAGGCGGGCTTGGACAAGACGGAGCGTTTCAAAATCTTGTCAAAGGACATTGGGGTTCCGGTGGTGGCGTTTTCTTTGAAAGACACAAACCATTACGATGAGTACATGGTGTCTGAGCATTTGCGGCGTTTTGGCTGGATCGTGCCGGCCTACTCCATGCCGGAGGATGCTAAGCACGTTGCGTTACTCCGTGCTGTAATAAGGGAAGACTTCTCTCGCACTCTAGCTGAGCGTCTTGTGCTTGACATCACTCATGTCTTGAATGAGCTCGACAAGCTGCCGCTGCCATCAGTTAGTCCAAACGGTGGTGACCAAGTGTGTAATGGCAGCAATTGCAACGGAAGCATGAACACTCCGGTGTTGAAAAGGAAACTATCAGATAGTGAACATGAAGAGGATTGCATCCCTAAACTGGCGAAGTGTGCTTAATGATCAAAAGGGCGTGGCTTCAGACAAGTGTTTAAGAGAGTTTAGTTTATTTAATCATCTTATTTATAATGTGATGAGTCAAACCAATTCTTCGGCCTAAGTATTTATAATTAGTTAGTTCAATTGTTTTAAACTTTTAAAATAGTTTCATGTGGCCGGGATGTGCTACCTTCATTCTTTTTACTGTGTAGTAACATAATCTTTAAGTTTTGTTTCAATTTCACTTTAGTTAGGTTTTATTTTTGTTTTTACTTTTTTGAGTCACATCCACATTCTATATTTTACAATCTACATGTTATCATTTTATGCCTAGTTGTCGGTAGAGTTTATATTTTTCCTCTTAACAGATTCTATTGCCTAGTGGACTATCGGACCCAATATTGGTTAGTGCGCTATCACACTCGCCCAAGTTTTCTTTGCCATTACTTCCACCTGTAATTCTGAAATGAGCAGCTCAAGTTCATGGAGAATAAAACATGCTGGGAAGAAAGCTAGCTCGTGAAAGATCTGAATTCAGACACAAGGTAACTAAAATCTTAAAGATTGATGTGTCACCTTCTTGAAGTATCAGTAGCTACTCACAGAGTCACAGTAGCACTCTGAGTTGCCCGATCGATCAGTGTGAACATTTCTTGAGATTCATTCAGTTCATGATGATTACATGTTGAATAAACTATATCACGAACCCTATAGTCATCCTTCCGCACCTTCACAACCACCCCACTATATGCAAAAGCACCATTTCCTACGTCCTATAAATAGCGCCATGCCTCTCTAGCTAAGTCCATAGAGCCAAGTGTACAAGCTAAAGATCACCATATCATATCAAGAATATCACAAGTCTAGCTAGCAAATATGAACTGCGGCTCCAGCATTCCTAAAGCCTTCCTTGTTCTTGCGCTTGTGTTTCTGATAGCCACGCAATTCTTGATCGAGGAAGTAGGCGCGGCGGGAGAATGTGGTAAGACCCCGATCAGGACTGCAGCGACTAGCTTGAGCCCATGCCTGAGTGCAGCCAGAAACGCAAGGGCTAAGGTTCCACCAGCTTGCTGCACCAAAGTTGGTGCCCTGATAAAGACTGCCCCGAAATGCCTTTGTGCTGTTTTGTTGTCACCTTTGGCAAAGCAAGCTGGTATTAATCCCGCAATAGCCATCGCTATTCCAAAGAAATGCAACATCAGGAACCGATCTGCTGGAAAGAAGTGCGGAAGTAAGCAATATGTCATGCACGCATCATAAATATTTTTTGCTACAATTTTTGCTGCAATAATCCTTTTGCTTTTGCTTTGTACTTTGATGCCTTTTGTTCTGTTATATTGTTCTTAGGGCAAAAGCATGCTCCATTATAATCTGCATTATTTTGTTTATAACCTACTTTGTAATTTTATCTATGCAGGGTACGTCGTCCCATAAGCCAAAATCACAGAGCAAGGCTAGCTGGCTACCTACTACAGATGCAATAATGTGAAACGTGATTGGTAAAACTGTGTTAAAGTTAGAATAAAATGTAATATTGAAGGGTCACGTTAATTGTTATAGTGGGCTATTTGGTGACCCTTTCGAGCACTCATTGAGTTCAGTTTATATATGTGTGTGTGTTAATTAAGTTTTCAATAACATTGCGTGCTTAGTTTAAGGTCAAGCAAAAGAAATACTTCTTACACTTATCAATAAAACTTCATCAATCTTTATCCACATGCAATAGCTTGATTCGAATTACCTAGTTCATACTTCTTCCTTTCTTCATTTCATTCTTCTTCACAGCGTCAAATTATTAGAAAACTGCACGCAGAACTGAATGAATCAAAACAATTAGAGGTTTATGACTAATGAATCAAATGAACAGGTGCAAAATATATTCAGATCGTACATTTTTTATGAATGAAAACACTGACCTGTGCAATTATTGTCATTACCAAAACAAACCAAAATGATTTCCTTACGGAAAATTTGAAAGATTGGCTATTTTGATGAATGCAAGTGCATATATATATATATGCAATTAATCAATCCCGTTCTGGGTCCCCTTTCACTGAATTCAAATTCTGATTACAAGTGCTAAAAATACACACTTAACGGTGAAATCTCTGATTATCATTAGCAGCAAATCTGTATGAAATCCAGCTGTGCATGGGCCTTAGCTGCATCATTAGACTTAAGTTTTCAAATTCCCTTCCCCACTGGCCGGCCATGTTCTGTTTAAATACCGGTCAGTTTCCGGCACCAAGCACCGCATAATAAGACGTATACTGAAGTGAGGGCTGCCGGAGCAAACTGCATGTTTGTCTCAATACCTTCTCGATCATCAAAACAAACAAACATGCTCTCTGTCGTCTGATCACACGCGAAACATAATGAGGGTGAGATGCCACACACTAGACAAAGTTTGGACAATCAAATTGCATGATGAAAAGAGTTTGGTCCCATGCCCACCAAATATACGAAATATATGACTATGATAATCAAGTCTTCTTCTTGCTCGAATCCTTTTCATTATCACAAAGCATGCCAAGCAGTGGACCCAAAGCTTCATAATCAACCAACCAACAAAAGAAAACGAAACAGAATTTGGAAGAAAAATGGTGACAGGGTGTAGAAAAAAAGAGGAACGGTTGGGAAGCATATACAGCAATCTGAAGAAGAAACCAAAAAGGAAAAGCTGAAATTTGAATTGTCTTCGAACACTAACAGTAGACGTAGACTGGTTTATTTATATAGATTTAGAGCATATCTATCTATTCCTTTATTCTTTGCCTGTTTGCTTTTTACATTATATTTGATCTATGATACAATGCAACACCATCATACGAGTACCCTCCGCAATTATTTAGTTCCCCACAAGAAAATCAAAAGCGACTACTACAGTTTCCGAATCCCTAGATACACCAACTCTCGTTTTTTAATTTTAATTTTTCTAAAACCCTGCCGTTGACTGATGACTGCTTCTTCTAAAATCAACTCATTCTTTAACTTTTTCTCCATTGCTTTCTCTGGGCATAAATAGAAGCATTTCCCATCAAAGTTTCATGGGTCATTCACTCTCTCTCAGTCTCATCTCTTTCATCAACAGAAAGAGTGATGGGTGAGCTTCACTCCATGTCCATAGCTTACTCTAGCAACAGCTTAGCCTTAGGAGGACTGGGTCTTGGTCTAGGACTAGGAGGAGGGAATAATTGGGATAATTGCCATAACTTCAACATTGGAGTTCTCAACTCGGACAGGATGTCTTTAGGTACCACCTTCTTTTTCCTTTTTCTCTGCAGTTTCATGTTTCTTCTTTTTAATGGATGCTTTGCATTTTTATCAATACTGACTAAGCTTGCTTGGAATTGAAACACATTTTCGTGCAGTGATGGATGACTTCGATGCGCCACCATTTTCCTCTACTCTGGAGTCGGATTTCTCGACCGGTTACTTGGAAGACGCTTTGGTCGAATTCAGCGAGCGCTCGAAAAGAAGACGCATGCTCTTGTTTAACGATGACAAGATCAGAGACTCTACTGCTGTTGCTTCTAAGGTACTAATTAATTTCAATTAGCGTTTTGCTATTACTGCATGCACAGTTTTCGGCTTTTCGCAACATGTTAATTACATGATTTACATCTATATTGTGTTAATTATATATACAGGCATACTGGAATTCAGACTGGGAAATGTCTGAGAGTTTTGACAGCATCAGCCAACTAATCACCTCTGCTGGGCTATCAGGTAGTTAATTACGTAGACAACACATGTTCTTTTAAGTTTTAGTTAGTTTCGTTTTACTAATTAAGTTAGTTTTTGGATCAACTAGGTGATGATGATCCTGCAAGTATGAGTAATACGCCAATTAGTAGAATCTATGGGGATGAGACAAACATAGCCGACACGAAGATGAACACAGGAGAAGAAGCTATTGATTCCTCGTCTTCATCTTCTTTTTGCAAAGAATCAGCCAACACCAACTCCATGGCTGCCGAGAAAGAAAGCCCCTTTTCCGTCAATACTCTTCCCGCAGGTATCTTAGTCTTTCTTAAATTCCATCTTAAAGTTAAACAAATTAAACACGTACTTAAGGCAATACCTAACGATGGTCGTTAATTTCGTGTTGAACTTACAGAAGAGAAGAGAAAGAAGAAGAGGGCGGTGATAACGTCGAGGGTGGTGTATCCCTTTGCGGTGGTGAAGCCGGGAGGAGTAGAAGGTGACGTGACGCTAAACGACATCAACGAGAGGATTTCAATGCCACCAACGCGACCTGTACGACACCCCGTTGGGGACTTTGCGTGTCGGCCATGCGTATCTGATCCTGATGGTCCTGGACTTTCTGGTAAAGCTGTGGTGGCCCTTACCAGAATTCAAACACAGGGCCGAGGCACGATCACTATTATCAGAACCAGAGGCTAGCTAAAAACACAGTGGACTCGATCATGCCATGCACTTCATTAGTGGAGTTACTTTAATTAGCTAGTTAATTATATATATTATGTAATGAACTGTGTATATAGTACATGTTGAATTAAGCGCGCATTTACCATCACTTGCATAAGTTGCATTGTGAAAGGTTAATTTGTACTGAGGCATTAATTTGGAAGAACACCTGCGATTAGTTCTGAGGTGATCTTCATAATAACGATGCATGTAAGGAAAAAAGAGAAAAGAGAAAAAGAAAAAGGGCGAATATGAACTCTGAAAGAAGAAAAAGAAAAGAGAATAGAAACGAAGATTAAAGCCTGGGATATAATGTCTGGCATAAATAGTGTCAAAGGCAATATAATTGTTATTATGCAGTACGTACCCTTGTTCCTCGTTCGCAAGGTGTAAAGGTTATCGACCATGTCAAGAAAAAAGAGACCCTAATGTTGGTTTTGACTCTTCGATTTTGGGTTATTAATTTGAACAAATTAATATAACATTATTGGTGATAATTCATGATTAATTATCTTAGACGATGGATGTCTGTTACCATCCAATTTCATACTTTACCTAATTACCTTTAATTAGCAATGCAACCTGCTGCAGACCACTTTTGTCCTAGATTCCAACTAGCATGCTAGCTAGCTATCTACCATTAAAATTAGAAACTATCGTCTCCATTATTTGATAATTAGGGTAATTTTTAAACATATGTATCAGACCAAGACTTTAAGGCATCGGGATGGGGGGGGGGGCTAATTTGTTCTTATGCTTCATATATATAATTAAGCAGTGCACCAATCATTAGTGTGGTGCATGTTATATAGCACTACCATATAATTTGATCCTTCACCGAATGCCTCCTACATATTCTTCTTCTTCTTCTTCTTGTGTTGCATTTTCTTCTTCTTCATAGTCGTGGGTCAAAACCCCGTAATTTCAAACGAGTTCACCTGATTCAGGACAATATCTAACACAGGGGGCCATACAAATTAACTTGTAACCTTATAATAGATTCAAGTGTGACATATATACAGACACACACACAAGATTAATTATTCGAACAAATATAATTGTTTTAGAAAGAATGCACTCTTGATGGATCACCACCCCTATTTCCTTTTGACTATTGTTATGCAAAGTTTTAATATATATCGGGCGGTCAGAATATGAGAAGTAGACCAAGCTCACAAAAGGAGGAGAACATCACATGCTTAAAAGCTACGTGGCTTAATTACTTGGTGCCAGTGTGACAAGAGAGTGACGTGGGATTTGGTGCTTTGTCCCATTATAACAATGATTGTTGGTTTTAGGTGAGGGGAGGCTTTTAACCTTTGTACCCTCTCCCAAATTTCTGTTGGATTTGCAGAATCTAGGTCCCCAGGTAAAAGACACTGCAGCACACTAGTGCGATGCTGTTGATATGAAATTAAAAGACCTACCCAGTTCCATTGTTATTGATTTATTGGTATGGACTAATAGAAATATAAAGCATAAGCATTTTTTCCCCAAGATATACAATATTTCAAAATAAAGCGCTTAAAAAAGATGGAAAAGGAAACCAAAGTACAAAAACCATATAGGAAAAAAAGAGAAGACATGTGTGTATTCTGAAGAAAAATATTCTTTCAAGTGATTACTAGGTTTTCTTTTACCAACTGATTTGGTTTGAAGAGTATAAGTTATTTTTATATAGATTTAGAACGATAGTTTTTTTTTTATCAAACAAACAATTGAAATGTGCTACAACGAGTTTATCGTGAGTTGGACTAATGACCTCTCATTTTTAAATAAGAGACTAATGTCACTAGATTAAATAGTACTAGCAGAATGATAGTAATTCTATTTGGTTTTTCTTCATTCATAAATATGAAAATCACTCAACATTATTGTCTACTTACAAGTAATGAACTTTCTAGCTATACACGTAGACAACTTATATCAATATCGATAACATACACATATCAACATCGGACATTCACACGGTTATATATAGAGAACGAATGAATCTAGCAGACCTCACCATCATTGAGGCATTGAACTTGTGTGAGTTGGGACAATACTCCTAACATAAAATGTTACAACAGAACGGTGGTGTAGCCATAAATCTTTTATAAGAGGGTCAAAATATAAATAGCTTACATTAAGCATGAAAATTAATCTAGAACTAGGTTGTGAGATTTATAGTAAATTGTAAATAATATATATGATACTATATAACTTAATCCCAAAATGTTTATGATGCATGGTAAAAACGGAAACTAATGTCAAATTGGACTAACCATGCAAACTAAGAAGTAGATCTTACAAGACTTTATAGGAAATTAAATAAGTTGTTAAGGGCAAGCGGTAGTCTTCCATTAACCAAAAAGAAATAATACTAAGGCTGAGCATAATAAGAAGAAAATAAAAAGAAGATATAATATGGTGTGTAAGGCCAACAAATATATATATATATATATATAGGTCTTTTCAGATACGGACCTCCTTATTTATTCAAAATGTACGGATTTCCTTAACTGACATACTTTTCATCATATTTTCTCATCTCAACCATTCATCTTTTATGTATATATGAGTAGATCATCTATACAAAATTTTAACCAAATTGATAATCATTAAGGTATTCAAAATTGTGAATTACACGAACAGTTCCTGTTAAATAGATTTGGTTCATTCATTGTAATCATATAGTTTCGATACCTAACGATTATCAATTTGGCTGAAAATTTATAGAGATGATCTACGATCATATATACCTACAATGTGAATGGTTAAGATGAGAAAATATGATCTAAAACTGAGTCAATTAATAAAATCAGTACATTTTGAATAAATAAGGATATTTGGACCTGATAATATATATATATATATATATATATATATACATGCCCATTTTGGTGCGGACGTCCCTCCGTTTTCCACCTGACGGCTCCGACGAGAGCGCCCCTTCACCCAATCGGACACCAGCGGCGTCCCCGATCACTTTCTCTTTCCCGCGAGATAGATTTGAAGATCTGGGCAACAACCTCCTCCCAAAACTTCAAACAAGATCGATCTCGCTGGCAAACTGGAATTCGGCGAACTCGCCGAGATGGGAAAGTGATCGGGGACGCCTCTGATGACAGCTAGGGTGGAGACGCGCCGTTGTTGGCGCCGGCTTGTGGAGAACAGAGGGACGTCCGCACTTTAAGCCCAGTGCGGACGTCCGCTTCAAAACGTTTATGTGTGTCTATATATATATTATTAGATCCAAATATCTTTATTTATTCAAAAGGTACAGATTTTCTTAATTGACCCACTTTTTTTATCATATTTTCTCATCTTAACCATTCATATTGTAGGTATATATGAGTAGATCATCTCTACAAATTTTCAGCCAAATTGATAATCGTTAAGGTATCGAAACTATATGATTACAATGAATGAACCAAATCTGTTCAACAAGAACCGTTCATGTAATTCACAATTTTGAATACCTTAATGATTATCAATTTGGCTAAAATTTTGAAGAGATAATCTACTTATATATATATAAAAGATGAATGGTTGAGATGAGAAAATATGATCAAAAAATATATTAATTAAGGAGGTTTGTATCTGAAATGGCTTGTATATATGTGTGTGTGTGTATATATATATATATATATATTCTTATGAGTCGAGAATTTTTTAAAAATGCAAGTAAATTGGTTTGGCTTCAATTTTTCGATGCTGTTATGAGATCAATTATGTGTGTAACGAAACTATATGTATTGAAATATAAGAAAATTTCAACAAATCAACAGCACGATAAAAAGTTGAGAAAGGTCGGTTGAACCTCCCATATGCTGGCTACGCCATTGCTACAGAAGCTGGAAATGGATATCATCAACCCATGAACTTTTACTCTGATCCGGATGCAGCTCATATTCAGGCCTATAACATATTCTTGATTGCTTGTTATGTAGACTAATACTCTAGGTGTAGCTAGGAATTGGGCCACATGATATAGTTAATTTCAATATTACTTGACAAACCGAGCCCAAATAATCCAAATACGAACCGCATTCTATCCACGGTACAATCGTACACGGTCGTGACTCGTCGTAGTTGATCGGATTAATTAAGTGCAAGAACTCAAAAACTTGAATCTAGTCCAAGCATTGGCTCTTTTCTTTTCAACGATCGATACCAGGACATGGTCAATTCATTTGTCAGACTTATACTTTGAGTCAGTCAAGGATACTATTCGTTAATTAATCTCCTTGAAAGAGTTCTAAAGCTCACTCCACGTCAGGTTCTCTACCCGGCTACCCGGCCGTGCGAGTCACATCGCAGTCAACGGCCACTACGCCCGCCATAGAATTAATTTCTCTGTGTTGCTCTATACGTACTAATAGTATTTGCTGGTTTTGTCATCTTAGATAGAACACAGAGATTTTCATGGGAAAATAGGAGAACGTTAAAAGATGAAACAGATGGAGACAATTAAGCTAGCTAGCTAGCTAGAAAAATGATGAGACCCATGTATCAGACTATCAGGACTAATTAACAAAATGAGCATACATAATTTCATGCAATATTACAGGGTTACAACAGCTAGCTAGATCAAGTAAATTCTCGATAAATTAAAACTCCACGGTGATCGATCGAGTACTAAAAACCAGGTCCAAAATTGTATCAACATTCAACAGAGACGTACGTACATCAATGTTGAACAAAAAAAAGAAACTGGCACACCACAAGAACGTACGAGAGATGCATGCAGCAACGAAGGAACCCAACACTATGATTAATTAAACAGTCCTATCTAGCTAGCTAGATGAAATCGAAAATGGCGCAGTACTGGTACGTAGTCACACTAGCTGGAGAAGTCCGGGCCTCGCTCTTGGAATTGATAAATCAGATAGAGAGAGAGGGAGATGTCATGCTAGCGGTGCTAGTTAAGTAGAGGGCCTTATTTTCTTAACGCAAACACAGGAGAAGACAGTCTTGAGAACTTTGCGCAGAACTTCGCCTCGTTTCGGAATCCAGCGAGGGGCCATCATTGCAGAAGCTCCGCCGCGAATGGCGGTTTCCGCGGCCCTCGGTGGTGGTGTTGGTTCGGGGACTGATGAGTTGCAGACGACAGTAGTAGCCATGACTGTACGTGTGTAGTGGTGATGTGAGTGAGTACTGCCAGTTGTGGTTGAGATGCTAATGAGCCAGCTGTAGCTTAGCTGTCTTAAATTTCTGTGCTCAACGAAGGAATGGAGGAAGCTCGGTGAGTCGAAGAGAGGCAGAGTGAAAATGGATACCGACATCAAGAGAATGGAAGTATAAATACGAGAGTGTTTGGGCCGCGTTGAGAGGGATTTTTTGTTTTGTTTTTGAACATGTGTTGAGTGGGATTAACCGAGTAGGCAACGCGTCTGTGTTTTATGTATTAAGTTCTGTGGTGAGAGTAAGCGGGGTCGATCTTCTTCCTTTTCCTTTTATGTGTTTCAGTATATAAGTCGGGGGTGGACTGCTTCTCATTCTCTCTGCGACGTAGCCGAGTAAAGATCGAGTAGCCAACAACCTCAATTATTACAGTGCTGCTGCTTAATTGCAACCCTAGTTTGCTCCCGGTTCACGTACACAGTGTTTCCAATTCCTTTAATTTCAATACACGCCTACTCCTTTGTGGCCCTTTGAACAAGTCACTTCTGCTTCTGTCGATATCCACACACGCTTTCTTTCTAAGCCATCTCGGTTGGGTTTTGCATAATTCTATTAAGCCTCCCGGAAAAAGAAAGGTTTTGGATCACGGAGGCTTGCCCATGTCACATCTTTTCCTTTGGCTTGATGTCACACATACCCCACGTCACTCATCACATTTTTCAAAAGTTGGAGCCCTAGAGGTGACATTTATTCATTATTTACTACATTTGCAATATCAAGATGGATATTTAGACATATATGTATCCGTTAAACTTACTTACACATACACAAGTATATGCAATACATCGTGTTTTTCTAACCGAAATTTACATTCTAGTTCACTTTATCATTAACTAATATGGAAAATTGTGTGGTATGACCACAGATGAAAAAATTGGGCACACTATTGGGTGAATTGTCGTCATTATAAATCTTCAGTAAAACCTTGCTAGTGATTTAGGATGGAGCAATTTATAATTGGTCCAATAATTGCTAGACAGGATTCATGTTTGGGATCTCTCCGTTTGAACAAGTCTCGATTCTATATGATCAATTACCAACGCGGTTTAAGTATCAACCGGAAAATTCAAGGTTCCACTAATAGGCTAAATACATAGCAAGTTGTGGGCAAGTTGAGCTAACAATTTATGTTTCGACCAAAAAATATAAAAAAAATCGCAAGTTGTGGGGAAGAGAAATGGTCAGACTGAAGCCTCCTACGAGTACTCTCAATCAGGCCCAAGAATAGAGTATTATCTTCTGAAAGGCCCAAACATAAATAGAAAGACGGATCATGGTTGATGCAACCAGAAGGTTAATCATATTGCCAGAAGGCCCAGATTCAAAAGACAATGATTGGGGTTAAAGACTAATAGTGCAAAAGGATCAATATTACCCTCCTCCTCTAGCGCCCTTGAGACACCAATGTCGATACGCATGTCATATATTTAGCATACCTTACCCTTTTCGAAACATATAACTGGTATAACTGTTATTAGCATTACTTGAAGCCCACAAGCATACCTTACCCTTTTCGAAAGCTTTCCTGAATTTGGTAACTGGTATCATGTCAATCGAAAAAGGTGTGTTGATTAAAAGTAATTTTCATGTGATCGGGCAAGTTGCAAAATCAAAGGGGGCTGTGTACGATACCGAAATGCGTAGCTATATTCGTAATTCATAATATAGGCCATTGGTTATATCGAAATTAGAATAGCCGTAGTACGTGATTCACACACACAAAAAGACATAAAATAGACTAACAAAAACATAAACTAAGAAGACCCAAATAGTCTCCCCACTCAATGAGATAAGGGGCATAAATAGTCTCCCCACTCAATGAGATAGGTGGCATAAATACTCTCCCCACTCAACTTAGTAGTTGCCAAGATGCTAAATAGGAAGAGTGGAGATAACCAAGGATAATAACATAGTCAATATCATGCAAATACAATGACCTGCATCCAGTGACGTAGCTATAAATCTTAACTAGAAGGGTCATAATTTATACATATAACAATAAGTAAATTATAATTTAAGATTTGATGATCTTGATCAATATGAAGTCATGACATGTTTTACTGTTTTAGAAATCTACTAACATAATAAAAACTTGTGGCCAGGTCGAACAATCTCACTTCAATCTCATCTTTTTTTATTAGTCAATGACAATCTCATCTTGTCTTTTTTTTTCTTTTTATGATAGAGGGGTCTATTTATACATTAAAATGTAATATATATGAAATCATCTACCAACTGATGTTTGTTGTCATAACCTTATAGGGGTCATTTGAACCTTATGGTTCCAATGTAGCTACGCTCCTGCCTGAATCACAGGATTCACCACCATAAACTATCTCACTACTAAGCTTGAAATGTTAAAGTTGGAGTGTAACCTTTAAAATACACAAAAACGCTAATATATTCTATTTGATTGGAGGTGTTACTTCAAGCACCACTGTTTTCAATCAACGTTTGTACGAAGATGTAATTTAATAAATAATAATATTTTGTGCCATACAATTAATTCACTATATTGTCATATTGATAAAGAGAAATTACAAAAATAAAAAGATAAATTATGTCAGAATTTTATTTTAAAAATTCAGTACTTTATTTTTTGAATATAATTAAAAAAATTATAGACTAACTGGAAATTTTGTTCACGATATTCAAAAGTTTGGCAGTTGAGTTTTGGACCATCTCCTTCTTCCATGTTCGGCGGGATGCCAGTTTTTGGCAGATTCTCTGGCTACAGGAGGTCACCTGCTACAATCCTCCAAGAATTTGGATTCCGTCTCTCCCTTTGGTCTTTTGGCCAAATTTTTCAGTTTGATTGTCTTGATGCATGTCCAATTTTTTCAATTGAATTCCGTCTCAAATTTATTTTTATTATTTTTCAATCTTTTAGACGGTTTGTTCTTTAGTTGGTTTTCTTTTTCTTTTCGAAACAATTGAGTAAGAAATTTATTTCTAACCAAAAAAAAAAAAAAATGATGTACAATGACCATTCAAGCTCTCAGTAAAGGAAGCACTCAACCATATAGGTCCACGGTCCACCCCTCTTAATTGACACATTAGGCGAGATTTTATTTAAGAACGTGTTCGCACAGAACTCTGCATTGCTCACGGCTTACCCATCTCTTCTTATAAACTGAAATCTCCAATTCCAGAAAAATCTCCATCAACACATTCAGACATTCTTCTTCTTCATCCGTCTCGGCTCGGAGTCGGAGCCAATGGATCGAGTTCGAAACTCGTCAGCCACCGAGTCTGAAACGTTTCAAGTTGTCGTCGATTCCGCCACCAATGGTTCGCGTCTCACCTCCCACGCCTCTAATGCAGACGAGGTTTTACTCTTAATATATATAACAATATTGGTTTACACTTCCCAGCTTTCTGTCCCTGCATGATGTTTTTTTTTTTTGGTTTTTGGGTACATGTAATTCATTATTGTGTGTTCACTGTTCAGTTTTGTTTTGTTGTAAAATGAATCAGTGGTTAATTTGGTTCAGGGGAGATTTAAAAGAGAGAATCTTGTACTTGCATACAAGACATTGGGAGTAGTGTTTGGAGGACTTGTTACATCTCCACTTTATGTCTACCCTTCTATGCCACTCAAGTCTCCGACCGAAGATGACTATTTGGGAATTTACAGCATCATGTTTTGGACTCTTACCCTTATTGGGGTTGTTAAATACGCCGGCATTGCTCTCAAAGCCGACGATCAAGGCGAAGGTCGATACAGTTTCTCACATTGGTTTCTTGTATAAACATTGTTTATCAAATTCTTTGATTTCTTGTATTTGATTTGTGGGACACTGATTGCTTGCAGGTGGGACATTTGCCTTGTATTCATTACTTTGCAGGAATATGGATATCGGAATCCTCTCTTCGAGACCTTCAAATCCAAACTTTAGTCTTGTAGACACTATGTTTGATGAGGGCACTGAAAAGCAGAGCAGGCTTGCAAAGTTTTTCAAGAAAAGCATACTTGCTAGGAGGTTACTGCTTTTCATTGCTATGTTAGGCATGTGTATGGTTATTGGAGATGGGATTCTTACACCTGCAATATCTGGTACTTATTTTCCTTATGCAATCTGTTGTTGTAATACCTTGAGAATGTAAATTCAATTCTTTTAACTTTTAAGATGAATGTGTTTCCAGTTTTGTCAGCAATTGATGGAGTAAGGGCACCGTTTCCATCTGTCAAGTCATGTAAGTATCTGTTATTACTGTGATACAATTATGGGAGTTCAGTCATCCTTAGATGTCCAAGTTAGAATTATTGATTTAGTTCAACTTATAAGTATTGGGAAGGGAATCGTATTTGTTACGTAGTAGAACCAGTAGATGTTGGTGGCAACAATCTTAACCTAGATAGAACGAACATACAGATAAAAGAGACACTATGAAGGTGGAATGAAATGAATAGGGATGTTGCAAGGGATGACATTGCTGGTTAATTGAGATTGACTTCTTTAAGTTAATGTATCTATTTTGAATTGCGTTTTCTTTTTGTTTATATGTTGCAGCTATTGTGGAAGCGCTTTCTGCAGTAGTCCTGATCATTCTTTTCTTATTGCAAAAGTTTGGTACATCTCGAGTGAGCTTCCTATTTTCCCCCATTATGGGTACATGGACTTTGACTACCCCGCTTGTAGGAATTTATAGCATCATCAGTCATTATCCAGGCATATTCAAGGCTATATCACCACACTATATCTTCCGTTTCTTTTGGAGAAACGGTAAGGAAGGCTGGTTGTTGCTTAGTGGAACTGTCCTTTGCATCACAGGTGAATATCATGTTAACTAATTTTTTTATGATTATTTAGTGGAGAAAATAGAATTGATTACAAGTGGATCATGTGGTATTACAGATTAAGTGATCCTCAATCCCAACCATGCAAACCATACAAACAAAACTGTACTGGTTGAATGCAGAAAATGTTGAAAATGATCACACAGATACTGTTTCATGTACATTTCACTGTAAAGTATCAATCTAATCCTTGTTACCGCTCTTATTTAGGGTCGGAGGCAATGTTTGCAGATCTTGGTCATTTCAACCGAAGCTCCATTCAGGTTTATTTTCAAAAATATTTCTGTCTTTCAAGCTTCCATATAAATTCTTTAACAATTTTGTAACAATATTCCGACGTGTTTTGCCTGAACAGATAGCTTTCTTTTGTACAATCTATCCTTCTCTGGTTCTGACATATGCGGGGCAGACAGCATACCTGATCAAGAATCTAAATGATCATAATGATGGATTCTATAAGTTTATACCAACTACTATCTACTGGCCTATGTTTGTCATATCTACATTAGCTGCGATAGTTGCAAGCCAGTCTCTGATATCAGCCACGTTTTCTGTAATCAAGCAATCCGTAGTACTGGATTATTTCCCTCGAGTGAAGGTTGTGCACACATCCCCTAGCAAAGAAGGCGAGGTTTACTCCCCTGAAGTCAATTACATTCTCATGGTTCTCTGTGTTGCTGTGATACTTATATTTGGAGATGGAAAAGATATTGGAAATGCATTTGGTATGTTAAAACTCGAAACCGTCCTCCATTTAGATTTCTCTTTTGGAGTCACCAATCTCTAATTATTGTAAAAATCTTGTTTCAGGTGTTGTTGTCAGCTTAGTCATGCTGATCACCACAATATTACTAACACTAGTAATGATTATAATATGGAGAACACCGCCGGTGCTGGTGGCTCTCTACTTCTCTGTCTTCTTTGTGATGGAAGGTGTTTATGTGAGTGCAGTCTTCACCAAGATCGCTGAAGGTGGTTGGATTCCTTTTGCCATATCTTTTATCCTTGCCTTCATTATGTTCGGTTGGTACTATGGTAGACAACGGAAGATAGAATACGAGTTGACTCACAAAATAACCTTAGACAGACTTAGACTGTTATTATCTGATCCCAGTGTTCAAAGGGTTCCTGGATTCTGCTTCTTTTACACCAACATTCAAGACGGGCTTACCCCGATTCTGGGACACTATATTAAAAACATGAAATCCCTTCACCAGGTCACCATGTTCACTACTCTCCGATACCTATTGGTTCCTAAGGTTGCTCCTCATGAGAGGATTGTTGTCAACAAACTTGGCCTGAAAGGAGTTTATGGGTGTGTTATTCAGTATGGCTACGCAGATCCCTTAAATCTTGAAGGAGAAGATTTTGTTAGCCTAGTTACAAATAGTTTACTGGCGCATATACAAGGAAGCTCGGGCTGTCTGCCATCTTCTGATCCTACCATCCAACAAGAGATATGTAATTTGGAAGAAGCAAGGAGTGCAGGAATAGTTCATATTCGAGGAAAGACGAGGTTTCATGTTGGCAAGAGTTGTGGCTGGTTTGATAAAATCATGCTCGCATTTTATGAAGTTCTGCACAGTAACTGTAGGTCTGCTCTGCCTGCTCTCGGGGTGCCACTGCCTCAGCGAATCGAGGTTGGAATGCTCTATGAGGCCTGAAGCATTAGTTTCATTTTTCTGCATGTTACTCTAGCCTGTTATAGTTCAAGTGATGCACTAGTAGACTAGATATATGAAAGAATATGAAAGCATTAGTTTTCCTTGGGCCTGGCACTCAAAAAATTTACACTTTATTATGCTAACTGGACTGTGAACGAACAAGATTCGCAATCTCATCCGTTATAAAGTTTGCTTCTCGTCAAAAGCTTCCGTTGTTTCTTGATACTAACACTTTTGTATAATTATATTTACTGACTATTTAGCTTACAGTAAAATGGTCCAGTAATAATATGATCATTAATAATGTGATTGAAGCAATCAGACTTGGAAAATAACCTATACTAGGGAGCCCACAAGCACAAACCCAAGCCCAAGGTATGAATGGCCCGTGCCCTATGTGTATTATCTATAGACGACCGCCAAAGAGAAACAAAAGGGAGGAACCAAAGCCTTGATCTATTCGACAAACTAGGATGGCAGGAGACAGCGGCAAGGACAAGGCCATAGTCGTAAGGGTATCTGGCCTGCACTACAATTACTGGTACGTGATTGAGGAGAAGTCGGCGATCGACGTCGATGACGACAACACGATGATCGGATGTGAATCTGATCATGACAGAGTAAGACGCCTCTGTAAGGTAAGTGAAGATTAGGAACCTCACGTATGGTCAAGCAGCCTTGTCGTCATAAACTCCACCATATTCCTGATTGGTGGTGATTGTAAATGTCCACCAGAATCGGATGATGAACGGGTTACTTATCAAAGCTTAGATCTGGGCGGAGGGGGATGGCGGCCGGACGGCGGCGGGAATTTGATGAGCCATCAAGGTGGCGGAGCAGCTGTTGGCCCCGACGGTAATATTTACACGGTGGGAAACAATATATATCGATTCTCTCCTCATGGAACTTTCCATGAGGAGTTTGTATCCCCGCCAAGCATCAAAGAACCACATCTTCTTGGTGTTTCTAGCAAAACGCTTTTCATCTACACCGTGCATGGGGGCGTGGATGGTGCCAATCGGATGCTTGCTTTTGATTTCGAATCAAGACGGTGGGATATCCTTAGTGACTGCTACCGTGGCGAGTGGTCTTCGGGAGTCGTGCTTTACGACGACCGGTACTTGTTTTCCTTTTGCCATCAGGATCCTACACTCGGCCTAGGAGAAGCCGATGTTCCTGGGATTTATGTGTTCGATATTGAGCGGTGTCAATGGCTCCCCAAACCTGTTGAGGGCCTCCCTACCGATGGAAAAGTCCTCCCATTTATTTTCAGGCCTGACCCAGTTGTGTATATGCCATCATATTACGAGGCATTCTTGTTCCCAATCGGAAACCAAGACCCCCACAAGTTGGCTTTGCTGTGGGACGCTCATGGCACCATTGTCTGGGCCAAGTTTGTACTCAACCGCACCACCGATCACTTCTGCGCCACTTCAGTCTCAAGTGGATCATGTCCGCTTGATGATGACGCCTTCGAGGTGATCAATTGTGCAGCAGGAATGTGAGCTCTGTGTAATCCATTGCAGAATATCTGATATGTAGTCCATTTCTGTTGAGACCGCTATTGTATTATTTTCCTGTTTAAGTAATAATAAATTGATACTTGATATGTTCTCTTGAAATATATACCATTCCTATCTGTGTCTTGTTTTATTTAGTATACAGTGACATATAAACATAGCCCATGTCATGAAAAGATGGGCTTTCAGTTTAGCTGGGCCTATTGACATGTGTGGTTCAGGGTTTTAATTAGCCTGGTCCGTAGGGCCCAAAGGCAAGAGCTCACAAACCAAAACAAAAACGTAAAAAATGAAAAATAAAATCGAAAAACAAAATTATCCGGTTTGCTCTATCTCACTTTTGGTGTGAGTTGATTAGAGAGAACCGCACTCCATCCTTCTTTTCTTCATCACAAGAAGCATGAAGAACCTCTCCACCATTCTCCTCCTCACGGTTTTAATCACCGGCAGCGCCACCCTCGTCCGATCCGACGCCTCCGATCACCGCTACAATGAAAACGACGTCGTCCCCCTCTACGCCAATAAGGTCGGCCCCTTCCACAACCCCAGGTAACCCTCTCAAATCCCCGAGATCTGCTAATCTCCGATCCGCATTTCTCATATTCTGATTGTGTAGCAAGATCTTCCATTTCTGACGTCGACTAATGCGTTTCGTTTGTTTCGGTTTCAGCGAGACCTATCGCTATTTTGATCTGCCATTTTGCTCCCCAGGTTTGTATCTCTAGCATTTTTACTGTTACATTTCATCGTTTTGTAATATAAGAGTTTACAATGCATTAGTTTTAACCTGTGAAAGTTAACTTTTAATTAGCAAAATTTTCGGAGTTGAATTTCGATAATAGTAGCTTAATTTATATTTCTGTAGAGATTTCGGTCAGTATAACAAATGTCGTACACATTGCGGTTATTTTTAATGTTTTGTGTTATAAAGATAGAATTAAGGTCTGGTATCGTATAAGATGAGATGTAGTTTTGTTGAATTGGCTGAGAATGATTCGTAAATGGTGGTAGGTGATGTGAAGGAGAAGAAGGAAGCTCTCGGGGAGGTGCTGAATGGGGATCGTCTTGTGAGTGCTCCTTACAAGCTTGAGTTCCGGAAAGAGAAAGACACTGAAGTTGCTTGTAGAAGGAAGCTGACCAAGGAGGAAGTTGCGCAGTTTCGAAAGGCTGTGAAAAAGGATTACTACTTTCAAATGTATTATGACGACTTGCCCATCTGGGGGTTCTTAGGAAAGGTTGACAAGGAAGGGAAAACTGACCCAAGTGAATACAAATATTTCCTCTACAAGCATATCCAGTTTGAAATTCTCTACAATAAGGATCGTGTGATTGAAATTGGTGCCAAGATGGATCCTCATTCAGTCGTGGACTTGACAGAGGACAAGGACGTTGATGCAGATTTCATGTACACTGTGAAATGGAGAGAGACAAATATTCCGTTTGAGAATAGAATGGATAAGTACTCACAGTCCTCTTCACTGCCACATCACTTGGAAATTCATTGGTTCTCAATCATCAATTCCTGTGTCACCGTTCTCCTTTTGACGGGTTTTCTCGCAACAATTCTCATGCGAGTCTTGAAGAATGATTTCATGAAGTGAGATTTTTGAGCCGATAATAATTCATTTACAGATCATTCGGTTTTGGGCTTTCAATTTATTATCACTCATCATATTGTTAATTTCTCATAAAGGTATGCCCAAGATGAGGAAGCAGCTGATGACCAAGAAGAGACAGGATGGAAGTACATTC
Organism: Fragaria x ananassa; assembly: GCA_034370585.1. Classification (NCBI taxonomy): domain Eukaryota; kingdom Viridiplantae; phylum Streptophyta; class Magnoliopsida; order Rosales; family Rosaceae; genus Fragaria; species Fragaria x ananassa. The sequence continues at coordinate 28,192,558 of CP139761.1, read as the reverse complement.
ATGGTGATGTTTTCCGATTTCCCAAGTACAAATCATTGTTTTCTGCCGCCCATGGGTCTGGAACCCAGTTATTCACCCTGTAAGGATCTTATAGTAGCTCACATTGGAGATTTAGTTAATTACATGTCTAGTAAATTCACCGTCTCTCTCCTTTGTGCATTTCCAGCACAGTGTTCATTTTTATGCTTGCACTGGTTGGTGTATTTTATCCATACAACCGAGGAGCTCTATTCACTGCTCTTGTGGTCATATACGCACTCACATCTGGCATTGCGGGATATACTTCAACCTCTTTCTACTGTCAGCTTGAAGGGACGAATTGGGTAAGAAAAGACTATCTATCTCTCTCTCTTTCTCTCTCTGCGACTAAATGTAGCTTATTGGTATCATGACTTTCCTTTTCTGATTGACAGGTCAGAAATTTATTACTTACTGGGTGCCTTTTTTGTGGGCCTCTGTTCCTGACATTCTGCTTCCTTAACACAGTTGCAATTGCTTATAGTGCAACTGCTGCTCTTCCTTTTGGTACTATTGTGGTAATTGTTCTTATCTGGACATTGGTAACAGCACCATTGCTTGTCTTGGGTGGTATTGCTGGGAAGAACAGTAAGGCTGAGTTCCATGTTCCTTGTCGCACCACAAAGTATCCTCGAGAAATTCCAACTCTGCCATGGTACAGGACAACTGTTCCTCAGATGGCAATGGCAGGATTTCTCCCTTTCAGTGCTATATACATTGAACTTTACTACATATTTGCCAGTGTCTGGGGTCACAGGATTTACACCATCTACAGCATTCTGTTTATTGTTTTTCTTATTCTTCTGATTGTCACGGCCTTTATAACTGTGGCTTTGACCTACTTCCAACTTGCTGCTGAAGATCATGAGTGGTGGTGGAGGTAAACCTTTTTTTCTTTCACTTAATGTACATATATATTATATACTTATCTATATTTGTATTGCGTTTTTGTGACATCATACTGCCTAGTCCTAATCTAGAGTAAGGTCGTCTGCTTTGTTATGAGTAAATCCTTTTAAAAATCAGTGAGTATAGTTTATATGGGTGTACGCTGATCTTGCATTCTGATCATTGAATACCAAGAAATGTTCTTAATGTGTTTACCAGTAACAAACTTCAGAATTAATAGATAAAGGTATATAGTGGTAATGAATTTAAGGGCTCTTTAGTTGTTTGCTCTTTCAGTTGTATATTAATGAATAATCAGTTTTGGGTGATTACTTTGAAACCAGCTCTTATTTCTTCATTTGCAAATCCTGTTTTGTTCCCTGTTGTAAGAATGCTATTAACAGAAAGATTGAGAACCTGGGACTTGTTTTCACCCCCATGTATCGTTAAGTCAATTATAGTGTTGTGGATGTGCCTGTTATTGGTAATTTGAGGCAGTACTTTCTGTACCTTCTGTGAGCCTGATTTTGTTGTTGATGACATCAAATTGAGCTTTGCTTAAAAAAATTTAATAGGAATTATCATATCTTACTATAGTAAGTACAATCGTGGTTCCTTTGGTATTCAGATCAAAGCAAGTATTATGTAGACCTTTCCAGAAAGTTGTCTACCTTGGAAGTAACCAGACTTCTTGATATACAGACTATAAAACTTCGGCTTTTGTTTGTACAGTGATCTGTGTCTTGCTGCTGTTCTATTCTTTGTTGTTTTGTTTTAAGAAGGGCTGGTGGGGTGTTCTATTCTTCTGTTTAGTCATTGAAGTTTGTGGGGTTCTGGAGCTTTGCATGCCTATATATCTAGGCAACTGAAAATTTACTGGGAGTCTGGAGTTCAGAAACAATAGAATAAGAAAGATGACAATAAAGGTTTCCGTTGTTATATAACAGAGCATATGCTTTCTCAAGTTCATTCTCTTTATCAGTCTAAATGCAGTTTATTTTAAGCCAGAAATCTTGATATACTGTCAATCCACTTCTATGGACTAATCAAAGTTTTTGATTTGCGGCAGGTCTTTTCTTTGCGGTGGATCAACTGGCCTATTTATCTACGGTTACTGCTTGTATTACTACTATGCGAGGTCAGATATGTCTGGTTTCATGCAGACATCGTTCTTCTTTGGTTACATGGCCTGCATTTGCTACGGTTTCTTTCTCATGCTTGGCACGGTTGGATTTCGTGCTGCTTTGCTCTTTGTTCGTCACATTTACAAGTCCATCAAGTGTGAATAGCAGGGTAGCTGGATCTTTTTGGTGAATGGTCCTTGTTCTTTTAAAACATGGGGAAAAGTATGATTTTTGGTAGAGGTAGATGGTAGAAGCCTGCAGAAGCTTCAGAAGCAACAGAGGACACAAGGTTTCCAAAATTAAAAGGTGTTTTGAACCCTTTGTATGGCGCTTGCTTCAGGCTCTGGGAAGATGTGGTGCTCCTGAACTCTTCTTCACTATTAGTGTATCTATATGACACGGGAATAACTTGTATTAACCACATTTTACCTTACTTTCTGAAGGTAACCTTTTCCTATGCACTCCTTATGACCTTATTATTTATCTAGCTATTTAACTTTTACGTGTTCTGTATTTCGGTTCTTACATTTAGTCGAAGATATCATTGAGTACATGCTGTAAAGAGTTAAAAGCGCGGAAGTCTTGTTAAGTAGCTAATCTCTTGCATCAAAATGTGGTAAAATATATAGGTGGCAAAAGATTAATTTTTATTTTATTCTATTACTCCCATGCTGGACTTGCACATGAATTATGGGTGTTATGTACTCACTTGAGTCCCTGAGCAGTTGAGAACTTGCGACCCATGAGTCCATGACGGCATGAAGTCCGGGGAGTGAGCTGTGACATGTATTATTGGTTTCTGTTTGTATATAATTGCCCATTGCTGGACCATGTAATCAAGTAAATCATTATCTTCCCTTCAAGATCCCGAAAATCTGTACCAATTAATCTCCACTATCAATTTTGTAATCTCAATGTATTTCATAAGACAAGGCAGTGACGTCTCAATAATTATGAGAGAAGTAATTATGCTTTGCAAACAAAAAGTCTAATTTATCACTAATTATGTATTTCCTAACCTGATTTTAGCTCTTTGATATCAAGGATCATAATTTTTCCTTGATTAGCATGCTTATCCCAACTAGTATCTTCATTATTTATGGCCTTCTCTTTGATATTCGTTAGGGATCGATCGCCATGTCCAAGAAGACTCAAGGTCGCAAGAAAATCGAGATCAAGAAGCTAGAGAACTCTAGCAACAAACAAGTCACCTTCTCCAAACGCCGCTCCGGCCTGTTCAAAAAAGCTGGCGAGCTTAGCGTGCTCTGCGGCGCCCATGTGGCCATTATAGTGTTCTCTGGAGCAGGGAAGGCGTTTTGCTATGGACACCCGAACGTCAACGCCGTGCTCGAGAGCTATCAACACGGTCTTACTTCAGTCGTCAGAGCTGATCATGACGAGGCTGCAGGCGATGTGCTGGTGGCGGAGTGCAACAAAGAGTACATGGAGGCGGAGAAGGAGTTTCAGGATTTGAAGAGGAAAGCTACAGAGATCAAACAAACGGCAATGAATATCAGTGAAGGGTTTTGGTGGGATGAGGCTGTGGATATGACAGTGATGGATGAACGGGATGGGGAGCAGTACCTCAAGGCGTTGGAAGAGGTGAGAGGAAAGGTGGCTGCTAGGGTTCATGAGTTGAAGATTTTGAATGGGATTATGACCAAGACAGGGCCGTCAATTCCTGAGGTTGATCATCGGCTTAATCATCATATGCCGTTCATGACCGCCGATACTTATTTTGGTAATGGTCAGGATCTCTAATTTGGTTCTGCTTATCATGATTTAGGGTTCTAGTTTAAAAATAAATTTTCCTCGTGTTCTTTGTATTTTGATGTTATTATTGTTTCCAGACCGTTATGTAGTTCATTCGTTAAAGTTTATATATTCTTAATTGAGTTCCTTCCTTCTTATTGTTTGATGAATTTTTTTTTTTTTGGGTGTTTACTAATTACTACTAGCTAGGAATCATGTTGGTACGGGCTAGCTAATTATTCATCAAAATGTTCATACCTTACAGAAAGAAGATTCAAAATTTATTGTGCGAAAAGCAATGTAAATGACAAGAAGGGGAAGAAGTATGTATGTCTATACGGTGTCCGAAACGTGATACGTACCATACATCGATCTCTACAGAACAAAGGAAAGGTGCTCGTAGTTAAATAAAACAAGACAATATTGTATATGCTGCAAACGGTACATATATCATCGACTATAAGTCATACAAAAACGATATCACATGTTTCCCTAATAGACTTGACTACATCAGCTAGTATATCCCGGCGGTAAAGTTGGGAGAAACATCTAATAATTAATGACCAAGTCTTGCAGCTCATAATTCTGCGTCAACTTCCAGAACAATATCATGGGATCCTAGAATTGAAGCAAAGGTAACCCCTTTCCGCTGTGGAAGATGACTCATCTTCTCCAGTTCCTCCTCGGTCAAGCAGAAGTCGAAGATGTCAAGGTTCTGCCTCATTCTTTCTTTGTTGTAACTTTTTGTTACTATGCTCACACCTTGTTCGTACACCCATCTCAATGATATCTGCAACCATATCAACCATTAACTGATCATCAACACTAGTTTCAAATTTAGATACCGCAATCCTTCAAATCGCATTTCCCAAACTCTAGTAGATTTTGTACGGACATACCTGAGCAGTTGATTTTCCTTTGGCTTGGGCAATCTCTTCGATGATATCTGATCCCAAAACCCTATTGTCACCCCATTTAGTCCTAGCTGCTCCGAGCGGAGAGTAAGCCGTGACATGAATTCCCTTTGCCTTGCAGAAGTCCCTCAATTTCTTCAGCTGCCAAGCTGGGTTCATCTCCAACTATACGTGTAAAAAGTTTGAGTTAATTAACTGATCGAAATAGGATTAGTGACATAGTGAAAATGAGTAAAATGAGTAGTCAAGTAAATAATCGTACTTGGTTTACGGCCGGAGGGATTTCGGCGAAGGAAAGAAGCTCCTCGAGCATGCTGCTAGTGAAGTTACTGACACCAATACCTCTAGCAAGCCCAAGTTTCTTGCACTCTTCCATGGCTTCCCAAACAGATTTGATATCAAGGGGCTGCACCAGATCTCTCTCAACAGGCATGGTTCTCACCTCTTTTCCCAATTTGAACGGCCAGTGTATGATGTACATGTCAATGTATTCTACTTGAAGATTGCTACATATCAAACAGTCAGCTTTCATTAGACCCCGATTTGTCATTACAACTAAAACTAGACCTGCTGGTCTAACATTAGCACGTACGTACTGGTTAATTAGACAGTTAATTAGAACTTAGAAGTAGTAGAATTCAGGTTCATATATATATATATACCTTAAACTGGCTTTGATGGAGGGCAGCACAAGGTCTTTCTCGGCGAAACTGGCCCAAAGTTTGGTTGTGATGAAGAGCTCGTCCCTAGACTTGATGAGTTGGAGACGGAGAGCCTCGGCTATGGCTTCACCGAGATCTTTCTCCGAGCCGTAAGCTGCGGCGGTGTCGAAATGTCGGTAACCAGCTCTGATTGCTTCGAGAATGGCAGCCTTGGCGGTTTCAGGGTCGGCCCGAGGGTACGATGAAGTTCCCATGCCGATTACAGGCATGGTCTGGATGTCATCACCGCAGGAGCTTAGGGTTACAAAAGGAACCTTTGCCATTGAGCTAGTTTACAATTGAAATGAATGGATTGAATGTGGGATATATGTCTCTTGCTAAATACCTTGGTTTAAGAGAACAACGTTCAGATAGATAGATAGATGTGTTGTGCCAGGTGCTTTCCATCTGCACCAAACGCCTTTCGTTTATATAGGCAAACCTGAAAGTGCCACCGCGTTTTTTTTTTTTTGATCAGGTGCTTTATTCCTTTCTTATTTCGGCTTTGATATTGGCAGCTGGCCGCTGGAAGAGTTGGCAGCTGGCCGCTGGAAGAGTTGGCAGCTGGTCGCTGGAAGAGTTGGTCTTGGCCCATACTGGACCAAAGACGTAACAGTAAGTGTTTGTTGGTCTTCAATTTCCTTTATTTTACTACGTACGATTAATTACTTTGCACCTGCTAATCGCTAACAAATAATATACTTATCACATGTATCACAATCCTAATCAGGCACTTAATTAGTTTTATCTTCTTCCTTTTCACGTTGAAATGTATGGAATTAATTAAGTGGTTAATGGGCTGGAATTACATTAATTAGCTAGATTGCTTGGGCATTTTGTTGGCGCTAATTTAAACCCCCTAGCCTTCGGAAACAAGATCACAAATTCCGATACATTAAGGATCACAGAATCAAGTTTGTCCCCTTAATTTAATTTAGGAGCAAGATATTCGATTCCCAAATCTAGCATCCGTCTAAATAATGTGATTAATTTGAAAAAAAAGAAAAGAAGAGCTAGCAATCCATAAAATAATGCATATATGGCGTGTAATGGTGTGGTTATTTAAATTAATTAATTAGTAGATGAATAATGCGCTGGATTGATCACTATATTGTATTCTGGGAAAACGTACAATAACTGGTGATGTGGTGGATCCAATATATTGTACGAGATCGTCATTTTAACTAGTGATGGAAAATATGAGTTACATGTTTTCAGTTTATCACATTTATCATCTGGCAACTTCATTTTAAAAACTAACAGAGGAATGATCACCTTTTTTTTTTTTTTTTGAAAGGGAGGAATGATCACTTTGAATTGTGTGAAGATGATAAAATGTATACGTTTTGACCATCTAGATGCTAACACATTAGGATAAAACTATTATACTTGCTAACAGTGACACTTGATAATAGAAACTGATTTTTTCTGACGTATGAGGCCGGGGAGGTATAGTCAAGCCGAAAATAATGTGGAATTTATTTTCAATACTTTCACTACTTAAATATTTGGAAGCTTAGGACTATTAGGATCGAGTTAGGATATACGTGGTTCATGACCTAATGTAATCCCCAGAAAATAATTGCAGGGGAATATTTTAGGGTAGGATTTCCAGCAACAAAGACTGGAATTTAATTTGCAGTTGAACTTGAATTTAGACGTATGTGTGACTTTCCAAGGAGAGCTCGACACATGGATACATGGTTAGGTTTTACCATTTGCCTTATACGTAAGAGCTCATGGAAACCATGCCAGTCCATGTAGCTATGTAGCGCAGAACCTTCAGGTAGGTCGATCTAGGGTTCAAACAAAATGTGGATTCAGGTCAGACAAACCCTGTGAGCCAAATTAGAAAATTCTGTGGGAATCTAGCTAGTTTTGTCTTGATTGTTTCAGTCTTTAGGACTCTGATCATAGCGAGCAATAAGGTTCTAGCTATATACGTATGAGTCGTTTAAGACTTGATTGCTAGCACTGGAAGATGGTCGAGCGTGGAAATCAATTAAAGTTGGCTGGTCGACTGCAGATAATCACCGTTTCGCGAAACCGATCGAACAATAATCGATCGCATAATTGAATCTTGTTTACATGTCAACATGTATGGATCAAGCCCTAATAAGTCACGGTTCTAAACAGAGAGGGGTAGAAGATATTGAACGTTAGCAGCTGTTTCTTATTCTTACATGAGTCGACCAGCGGTGCCTTGTATTCCATTTCACTGCAATTAGCACTATTGGTAACTAGGCGCGGCGTTGCCATCTTGTATGTAAGAGTTCTTGTCAACCCCGGCACCTAAGACGTACAAGACAACACTTACAGAGATCGCTGATTTTGGCCTACTTCGCTGACCAAATCACACACATATCTTCATCCATTCATCTCCCGTTCGATTTCTTCCATGTAGATGTGTAAGTATGTAGGCCTCAGTCGCGAACGACGGATGTTGGCCGTACTATCACAATCGTCGGCACCGTCCGAATAACCGAATTAACTCCGAACAGTACTTACAGATTAAAAATGATCGCTAATTTATGTTGAAAATTGTAATGCATGTTGTGAACATGAGTATCAATTGTATCCGGAAATATACTTGGGTGTAGGCCTTGGCCCTTGAGGCAATGTGTAAAAATATTGGGAGGCGTTTTTCCCAGATGGTAGATTTCTGGTTTTCACAAGAACAAGTCTACAAAGCTAAGCGATACGACCTAGTAGTTGCCCGTGCATGCATTGAGGCTGCTTCATGCATCCAATTTATTATATATTAAAGCTTGGTTGACTGTTCACAAGCACTGTTTATAGGCTTATGAACAGTGGTTTTGTGTGTTGTGCGGGCTGTTCGCGGAAACTGTTTATAGGCTTGATGAACAGTGGTTCGCGGGACACTGTTCATAAGCTTATGAACAGTGGTTTTGTGTGTTGCAAGCGACTGTTCGCATGCACTGTTCATATGCTTATGAACAGTGGTTTTGTGATTTCGCCAGTGAACAATGATTTGTAAACAGTGGACACCGCGCCTAAACAACACTATGAACAGTGATTTGTAAACAGAATCTGCGCCCTTCTATTGGACGGAAAATAGAAAAATCTAGATAGATTGAGAGAGAGTTCGCCCAAAAAAATGATCTGCCAGAGGACTCCGCGACCTTCTCTGGGGCGGAGAAATAGAAAAATCTAGAGAGACTTAGAAAGAGTTCGTCCAAAAAAAAATAACATAAAATAAGAAACAGTGCTCTCGCGGGCGGACTCCGCACCATTTTCTTGGGCGGTAGAGAAAGCGAGAGAGAGGTCGTCCAAAAAAAAAAGGTGATCTCGCCCAAAAGATAGAAAAATCTAGAGAGATTGAGAGAGTTCATCCAAAAAAAAATTAAGAGACAGTGATATCGAAGCGGATCTGGAAACGGGGTTGTCGACTTCGCTCGGATCAATCTCTCAATCGCGTGCAAAAGTTGTTCATAGGTTGTTCACCGTCCACATGTGCAGCACGGGTGAGGCGAGGCGAGGAGGAGACGGGCGAGGAGTGGGGAGGCGAGGAGAGATAAGGCGAGGTGAGGCGAGACGGGCGAGGCGAACCTTCTGCAAAGCTTCCGCGTTCGCGGAAGGAGGATCGGCAAGAGTGGAGAGGCGAGGCGAGGAGAGGCGACACGAGGATAGGCGAGGCGAGGCGAAAAGAGAGGAGGCGAGGAGAGGACAGACGAGGCGAGGCGAGAATAGGCGAGGCGAGACGGGCGAGACGAACCAGCTGCAAAGCTTCCGCGTTCGCGGAGGGAGGATCAGCCAGAGTGGAGAGGCGAGCCGAACCCACTGCGAAGCTTCGGCGTTCGCGGAGGGAGGATCAGCCAGCGAGGCGAGGTGAGGAAAGGAGAGACGAGGCGAGGCGAGGCGAGAAGAGGAAAGGCGAGACGGGCGAGGCGAACCCGCTGCAAAGCTTCGACGTTTGCGGAGGGAGGATCAACCAGAGTGGAGAGGCGAGGCGAGGATAGGCGAGGCGAGGCGAGGATAGAGGAGGCGAGGATAGAGGAGGCGAGGAGAGGACAGACGAGGTGAGGCGAGAAGAGAGGAGGCGAGGAGAGGACAGACGAGGCGAGACGAGAATATGCGAGGCGAGAATAGGCGAGGATAGGCGAGGCGAGATGAGAGGAGGCGAGGAGAGGACATACGAGGCGAGGAGAGAATAAGCGAGGCGAGAATAGGCGAGGAAAGGCGAGAAGAGAGGAGGCGAGGAGAGGACAGACGAGGCGAACCCGCTGCAAAGCTTCCGCGTTCGCCGAGGGAGGATCAGCCAGAGTGGAGAGGCGAGGATAGGCGAGGCGAGGCGAGGGGAGGCGAGAAGAGAAGAAGCAAGGAGAGACGAGGCGAGGCGAGGATAGGCGAGGCGAGGCGAGAAGAGAGGAGACGAGGCGAGGCGAGGCGAGACGGGCGAGGAGAGGAGAGGCGAGACGGTCTGCGCCCTTCACTTGGATGAAGAGAGAGTTCGTAAAAAAAAAAACTATCTGCCAGCGAACTCAATAATCTCGAGGAATGAATAAGACAAAACCGTATATGTTAAAAAATTAACTTTCTCTGACGCAAAATTGTATATTAAAAAATTAAATTAAAAACCTAATCTAAACCCTAAACACCGCGCCAAGGCACATGTATCTTCCTAGTATCCTTAATTTATTAATTTGGGACTAATATATACTTGATCTGATTCTAGAACACACTTTGTTTTAGAAGAAAAAAAAAAAAAAAAAGAGGAAGGCCGCCCACGCAAAGTGATCAGATCTGTTGTTAATTTCCACATTAAGAATTAGTTTTTGGGTCGACTAAACAAAAATATATCAATTCCATCTGCTACTAATCAATTAACGCGGAAGCAGAAACCTCCTGCTAAACACTAATGGACACGTGTATTTTTGACTGCTGGACTGCCTTCTTAACCGAGAAACTCAAATACCCAGTCTATTTTGTGGACTGATTTATCCGCAGCCTCTTGCCGTTAGGCCGGTCTTGCATATTCAGACATATTACAATTCCTGATAGGCTAGCTGACATAAGATCGTCAAAATCAAGCAGTATAACCAGTACGTGGAATGTTCTAGCTAGCTCGCTCAAACAAATACTTCACGTGTATTTTTGACTGCTGGACTGCCTTCTTAACCGAGAAACTCAAAAACCCAGTCTATTTTGTGGTCTGATTTATCCGCAGCCTCTTGCCGTTAGGCCGGTCTTGCATATTCAGACATATTACAATTCCTGATAGGCTAGCTGACATAAGATCGTCAAAATCAAGCAGATTAACCAGTACGTACGTGGAATGTTCTAGCTAGCTCGCTCAAACAAATACACACATATATACATGCATGAAACTTTTCATATGAACACTGGTCTATCCATTTCATGTATTAATTTGTTTCATGGGATTGATTGATTTCTATAGCACTTGATTTTCCCAACCCAGTTTGAACTTTCATCAAATTAAGTACGTATTTTGATCAACCAGCCAGCTAGAACAACCTAATTTGGACCTAACCTTTTTTCTGGAGCGGAATGGGTTTGATGGTCTGTCTGTCATTCAAAAATGAAATTACTACGCTAGCTTAAGCTATTAAATCAGAAGCATTACTATTGTCTGAAGTTACACTAACCTTACTTGTTGTCCTTCATCTGGCCTTCCTTTTGGGCCTTCCTTGTTATGCAAATCTATGTTTTTGAGGTGGGTCTATATATGTTGAAAAAATAAGTTGTAGGTAGGCTAAATCGACCAAGCATATATAGAAGTAGAACCAAAGAAATCGTTGTTTCATAAATTGAACATTCAGAAGCAAGAAGGAACTGAAAAATAGTCTAAACCGTTAGATTTCTCCATCCCAAAATTCGTCAGTAGACTTGTAAGGGCCTTGACCTGCTATGAACTCAAATGCCGGATACCCTCTTTTTTGCGGGATTTGATCGATCTTTTCCACCTCCTCAGGACTCATCTCCCAGTCGAATATTTCTACATTCTCTTTAATCCTCTCCTTATTGAAGCTCTTGACCACAAAACTCACCCCTTGCTCATAAACCCACCTCAGACAAACCTGAGCAAGACTTTTCCCCTTTGCATCTGCAATCTGTTTGAGGACCTCACATTCCATAACGGCGTTGGATCCCCATGGTGTTCCTTGCCCCCCCCCCCCCCCCCCCCCCCCCCAAAGGAGAGTAGGCCGTGACAACTATACCCTTTCTCTTACACAATTCTCTCACCTTCTTCTGCTGCCATACTGGATTCATCTCCACCTTACCAAAATATATATAATTACCAGACTAATTGATTAATTAACAAGTAACAAATTAGCTAAGCATGTATATGTGTATGCATGTATGATCTAACTAGCTAGTACTAAATTGAGAAGTATGCAAAATCATAGAATGATTAACCCTTGACTAATTAATCAATTAATCACCAAAAGTACTAATGATTCATTACTTGGTTGATTGCAGGAGGGATTTTGGCAGTGGCAAGCAAGGTTTCGATCTTTTGGCATGAAAAGTTGCTGACTCCAATGGACTGGGTGAGGCCTAGCTTCTGGCAATCTTCCATGGCTTCCCATACACCCTTAAAGTCCATAGGAAGAAGGTGATCTTTGTTAACAGGAAAGTCATAGCTTGCCGTCTTCAAACTCACAGGCCAGCGAATCAGATAAAGATTAAGGTATTCCAACCCCAGATTTCTGCATGCAGGAAAATAAATCAAACTCTAGCCTAGTTAACTGGTCATAATAGCTGTAGTTAAATTGATTTTGGAAATGAAACACACACACACACACACACACACACACATATATATATATATATATACACACACTTGAGGGTGTTCTGAATGGCAGGGAGGACACGGTGAGGGTGTGCATCACAGCACCAAAGCTTGGAAGTAACAAAAAGTTCATCCCGGGATTTGATGAGGCCAAGCGAAATAGCTTCGCCGATAGCTTCACCGAGAGCTTGCTCAGTCTGGTAAGCCGCTGCCGTATCAAAATGTCTGTAACCCACTTTGATTGCACTGAGAATGGCTTCTTTGGCTCTAATTTGATCCGAAGTAGGGAAAGGATATACAGCCGTTCCGAAACCTATCACCGGAATACTACATGGGGAGGCTGGTAGCGGCAACTCCGGAATGCGTATGCTTTCCATGGTTGATTGATTTTATCCACAACCATGGAAAGCAGAGAGGCCTGTGTAAACTAGCTATAGCTACATTGTCCTTTACTTATGTGACAACTTTACATGGTCCATAGAAGGTGATTGATGAATTATTTCACACAAAGAAGACGAACAAAAACTGGCATTTCCAAATGTCGGACAAGATGAGTGATCACTATCCTATCTCTATCTCGATTGTCGACTTCACGACTTGTACCCAGATATAGTCATTGGACTAAATAGCCAGATGTGGTCATTGAATCCATAATTCCAGATACAAGCTTGAAGCTACAAGCCTGATAGGCCCAATCCACGAACCCACCTCTATAAGCCCATACCATCGTATTGGGTCTCCAAGTAACATTGTTGTTTCTTGGGCCAGGTTTTTCTGTTTCTTGTTTATCTAGACCTAGCGAGATTGGGAGTTTCAAAATCGGGAAATTCTGTAAATCATCATCATAACTGGTAACTACTCTAGCTAGGAGCAGTCGGCTATCTAAGAAGACCAGACGCAGTGACTAACTAGACCCCATGATCCTCTCCATCTTACATTGCATTGTACTCATATTTAGTGCCTCTATCTATTTATCTATATACACAGTGCAGAATGGGCCACTCTCCACACCAGATTGCATTACACAGAATTAGTGCTCTTTCTTGAACCTTCCACCTTGAATTCCATGGGGAAAGTGATCGATTTTTTCCATATAAATGGAGGCAAAAGCCTCGGGGTAGATCTTTTATTCGGTAGTGTGCTTTTTGGATACTACGAAAAAAGGAAGAAGGACTTGTTTTCTACCTGACTCGATTGATGCATGTAAGGTGGCATTGGGTGAAATGGAAAGTTCCATCCACTCGCGGAAAACCAGATAAAAGGTTTTGTCTCCATTTGTGGGAAAAAGATGCCATGCCTCTTTAAACAAGATAACATGTATGTGGTGGCCTTCTTCTATTTTCTTTTCCCAAAGAAAGAAAAGGGTTTACCCTAGCTTGGTGAAAGCTAAACAAATGAGTGGAAGTATGATAATTGCTGGGTCAAATGAAAAAGAACAGTAAATTAAGGTTACGAGCTTGTACATTGACCGTATTAATTATCTATACCGGCCGACATGAGTCAAATTCATATATTCGAGTTTCTTGTTAGACATTTCATTTCTTTGTTCCATGCATGTTAAATGAAGAAATGAAAAGAAACATACTTACATACTTAACTCATTTGGATTGTTTTCATTTATTTGAAACGTAATTTAATGAGTAATCTCTTTATATATATTTTATTTCTTTGACATTTAAAACTTTCTTGGTCTCAAGTCTCAATTGTCTCACATGTATATTGATTTAATTATTCTTGTGATCCACATTAGTGTGTGTGTATATATGATGTATATATGAGGTAAGCAGATATGATCCACATGACACCTTTATTCACCCAAGTTAAAGCAGATTTGATTCTGTCTCTACAATATTCACTTCACCGTTGAAAGGGGGTTAAAAGGCAAAGTGGAAGTCCTCCTCCACCTCCTAAGCAAGTCCTAACTGCGTGCTACGCACAGTAGTAGTCGGTGCCAATCCACCAGACAAAAAAGGAAGCAAACATTAAAAGGTGGGAAAGAAACCCGCACCAACGTAAGCTAGCAAAGCAGAGATGAAGAGTACTGCACGTGGTCCTAACGTTGCGATCACAGAGAGAACAAAAGCTCCAACCCAAAGTTAATTAAGATGCTTGGCAGAAAGCTAGCCATGCTAGCCAAGGCAGAAGAAAACCAAAGAAAGAAGATACGTGTATATGCTGAAAACAGTACCCTTCTTGTGCGCCTTCGTTTTTGTCTTGCTTTGAATCGTGTAAGGAAACCCAGTAATTAACCGGGGACAGTTAGTTTCCATTTCCTCTATCATTCAATTCATTTGCGTTCAACTGGTATATGTCTCTGTTATTAGCCTAGCTAGCTGTTACAACGCACTGTTAAAGCTAGCTGCGCACCTGCACGACCCTCCTATATATCTTGATTTTGATTCTGATCATGATAAAGTGGTAGTAGTAACTCAGTCTATCTCTACCTCTCTGTGTGGTCTGGGCAAAGTAGACGACGTACTGTATGATAATACAGGCACATGAGGGAGATCTAAGGAGTGAGAGAAGGAGGGAGATTGTGCGTGAATTGTTATAATTGTGTTGAGAAGGACGAGTGTCTGAGAGGAACAAGTCCAACAGTGGCACTGAAAAACATGGTGACCTTTTTATAAGGCATTTATAAGGATTACAAATGCTCAGAAAACGACCTTCCATCTTTCTCACTCTCACACACTTGCAGTACTAACCAGCTTTCTCTCTTCCCTTGAATTCAATTCAATTCAATTTGGTTTCATGTGTGTGCATATGTAGGTCAGCAATGGTCGAAAGCTGCTTGCTTTCCCTTTCCTTTTGGCAAAAATGGTCCCAACAAACAATCCATTTAGATAATTAGTTAACCGATTAACCCAGCAGAACTCCCCGTTAATCCAAGTGTCGTTCCCTAATCTCATCTTTCTTATTCTTAACTCTCAAGTAAGCTAGCTCGGCCAGTGATCACCTCGCTAACTCTGATCATGGATGCATACCTGCCTAGTCTCCATCCACAACAAACTAAACATGATAGCAGAAGCGCGATTCACGCGCTTTTGCTACCATGTCTAGTTGAAAATTTTCCACTCGATTAGTTACTTACAAACAAAAACAAAATGTCAAAATCCAATTAAAAGGAGTGAAGGTGTAATTAACAACAGTAACATTAGGTCATATTCTCACATGCATAGGGCTCAAATTAGGGTGGTTGTGCATGTACAATGAATTCTGGGATCCAGTAGAGAGCCACATGGCTACTACATTTTAATTTGCTTGACCTAGCTAGCTACATGATCTCAATCCTACTATTCCCTCTATTTTTGTAAGGCCTCATGAGCACTTACTAGCAACTAAATTTCCTTTATTTCGATCGTTCTTAGTCTCTCTACCTTGCAAGATAACTTACATATATGTGAAGCAAATTACCCTGTAAAATTCACCTGCTCCCCTTAGTTTATCTGAATTTTGGAAGAATAATAAATACACGAGGACCCAATTACAAACATTTTAACCATTTCCCCAACCTTGGTCAGAAAATAAAGACCCCCTTCCCCTACTCTGCTACAGAAACAATAATTAACTGACAAAAGTAGAGGGAAAAAAAGATAATGGGATCTGCTTAAATAAGGCTTGCTGCACGTGAAAACAAAAACAAAAAAACAAACAAATTGAATGCCCGGCCTTTTGAATTAACAGCTAGTGCATGTTGTGGGTGGTAATGATCGATTACTGATTCATTGCTCCCCTCCTTCACCTTCGGTTGTGGCGGACGACATGTAGCTCAGGCCGAGGGAGCTGGTCGTCTCGCCGACGGAGGGTCCCACTCCGGCATGGAAGTGTGTCTTGCAAGATGGACAAGTGATTTGCATAATGGCGGAGCTGACTTTCTTGGTGGATTGCTCTTTTAGTAGCTGAGCCTTTTGAAGCTCCGCCTGCGCTTGTTGCCTGATCCTCTTTGCGTTTGCGAATTCCACCTCTGCCATCTCTATTTGCCGCTTGGCTTCTCGTCTTGCTTCTTCGGCATAGGCCTTTTCTGACATGGCCAACTTCAACTCCTCCGAGGCAATGTCTTTCAACCTCGCTACTTCCCAACTTGCTCCACCACCAATGCCAATGTTGGTGTTCATTTCCCTTGAAGAGCTTCGAGGTGATTCGTTATTTTGATCGCCGCCGTGTGATGATCCGCCAAGGGAAAGCTTCAAACGCGTTGCGTAATTTTCTTCTTCGTTTCGAGGAGACGTTTGTGTGTCTGAAGATGGAAGGAGTTTAAGTTCCAGCATATGCTCTTGTGGCTGTTGCTGTTGGTAGCGGTTAGAAGGGGAAGGATTACCATCATGACCCTCGTGAGACCTTATGAACACAACGGGTTGCTCATTCGGCTTTGGCATTACTGGTAATCCGGCCATCGGAGGAGGTGCATTGTTGTTGTTAATGCTGAAATGGCCATCGCTGGAGGGGCTAGTGCTCGACGCTGTTCGTGATGAGCAGGCAGCCGCCGGCTGGAGAGCCTGCAGTTCTGGCCGGACAACATGTCGCACGCTGCAAGTGTCTTGGTGCTCAATGAAACTCTCCACTCTGTTGAAACAAACGACAAAGAATTAGAATGATAAGACTGACTGTAGAGATCATCCTTAAAACTAAACATGGTATAATGTAGCCATATCTTGGTGTCCTTTTTATACTAATTAATTAAGAGCAACAAGATCTCTGCCCATAATCCTCAAAGAAAGAACTTGTTAGCCTCTTCATGCAGGGTTACCAACAAGCAAATCTATATAAATTATATGACCATGTTTAACTAATCATACACCTAAATAGAATAATAATCGAAATATATTAATTGGGTTTAACTATAATAATATTATGAAGGTTTAGCCCAGGAATTTTGAATTTTAGCCCAACTATGGAAACTAGTCTTGGGAAGTGCACAGTAATGCTGCTGCAGAGTCTTTGAGCTTCCATTGGGTAGCCCAGATCACATACAGAGCCAAGAGAAGAGCCAAACCATGAAAATGATGAGGTCAGCTTCTGCATAGTGCTGCAATTTCAAGGAGGGAAAACCCAACCAACAAGCTACTGCAGCAGTTTATGGGGGGTTTTCAAGATTTGTTCTTATTCGCACACCTGCAAAGGGTTTAGGGTTTCAATGAAGGAGAGACACGTACTATAGCCATTTCAAGCAACTACATGGAGTAATGGCCTTGTTGCAAATCACAGAAAAATACAAAATTATTAACCTCACCAAAACCAACTACATAATAGTAATAATAATTATATTTCCGGTACGAAATTAATAGAAAATTTAATCTGTAGTAATGAAAACTGATTCTGAAAAAACCTGGAAAACACACGGCCACAGTCGCAGGAATGTCCTCTGGTGCCACAGGTCTTGAGATGGGCCTTGTAATCGGATTGTACGGCGTAGCCTTTGGAGCACTTGTCGCACACCCATTGCTTGTGGTTGCTGTGTTTCCGCCGGAAATGTTTCTTGATTCCGACAAGATCGCCGAGCGCGTGGCAAGGGTCGTGGTGGAGACAACTCGGCTCCGGGCAGACAAACACTCTCTTCTTCACCTGATCCTGTATTTCCCGCTTCAGCAACTTCCAAGGAACCTTGTGTCTTCTTCTGTGCATCTGCAGATTCTGGTCTCTCTGGAAGCCCTGGTTGCAGATCTCGCATACATAACGGTCTGATTCCAGTAGTGTTTTCGGGGAGAGGGACACAACTTCGGCATCCGGATCTGAAATAGAATCGATCAGTTAGGGATGCATGTGTATGTATCGGATTGGTCGATTAAGACTTGAGAGGTAAGAGTACGTACCAGGGGTGCCGGCGGGTCGGCGTTTTCTTTTGTGCGTGGTGGGGGGCGGTGGTGCTCCATTTTCTAAGGGAGGGAAGGCATGATGATGATGATCAGAGGAAGAAGAGGGAGCAGCAGAGGCAGCAGTAGTGTTGGTGTGGTTGTTGTTGGCCAACATAAGGTGGAATGAGTTTGGTGTGAGAGTCCACTATATGAAACTAACCAAGGGAGATAGAAGCAAATCAATCCCTACAATTGTACAGCTAGCAGTTGGAATAACTTAGTGGGTGGGTTTCAGGCTTTCAGCTTTAGAGAGAGAGAGAGAGAGAGTCAGAGGAGGAGGAGGAGATAATGGAGAGAGAGATAGGGGAGAGGGGTTGGAGGGGGGGGGAAAGCTCTTGCTTTCTGCAATCGACTTTCTTAAAGCTTTAAGAGGCTTTTGAGGATAGGGAGGGCTTTTGAGCTAGCTAAAGCTTTTTCCTTTTCTCTCATGTAGCATTTTACTCTTCTTTGTAGGTTTTGTTTTATCATTGACCACCCTTGAGCAGGTGAGGTTGTGGCCAGTCTTGTTTAGAAAGCTCCCTTCTTTTTTTTCTTACAGAGAAAATTAGAGTGATATATGGATATATAGAAGCTAGAGAGGGAGAGAGAAACAGAGGTGTACATGTGTGTTGTGTATGGTAGAAGAAGAAGAAGAAAAAAAAAAATATCACACACATAAAACTAGGGGGAGGCCCACAGAGAGAGGCAGAATTAGACAGAAACAAAAAAACAAGAAAACAAACAGTCATTATTCGTCACACTAGTAACTTACTTATTTGCATGAATAAGTGCAAGGCAGGCCAGACCACCTCCTCTTGCACGTGACCTCATATCCTTCCTCACATGACCTGCCTACCCTCTCTTTCTCGTAAATTCTCACTACTTACATGAACCAAACAGTAATAAGCAAAGTCACTTGTGTGGAAAAGCTAATCGAATTGTTTAATATGGAACACTTCATGAGTTCATGTTAAGAATTCGAGTCTCAACTTCAATTGCTTCGTGGCTAGCAAGTTCGTGACGAGAGATTAGTTTATCTTTATTAGGATACTCTTGTCAGTCTCGTGGATCTCTGTTCAAATATTGACTGAGTTAGTGTGTTACTAACTTACTACTTATTTGATATAACTTGCTTTCTCGCTCCTAATTAAAAACGAAAAAGCACTAACAAGCAAAAAAAAAAAATACGAGAGTATGCACTTATTCCTAATTCTTTTCATTTTCTTCACTTGTTAATATTTTTTTTTTCATCATATTCAACTGTTACCTTAGTAATTTTATGTTTCATATCTCCATAATGTAATTTCATTTATCTTGTGAAAGTATTCAAGCTAATGATGGGTATATATATATATAATGCATGTAATTGTAAAACAGTAAATGTTTTTTCCAGGAAGAGCAAAAAGAACTATTAATTGATTTAATAGGGTAAAATAATGTGTTAACAGCATCAGAAATCCTTATTTATGTGCGTTCGTCGAAGATGAGAGTCTCATTTTCATCATATTTAATGACATGTTTAATGAATGATCTAAAATCAGAAGTGAGATGTTTTTCCAACCAGGAATGAAACATTCTTGTAAATCATGTGGAATGTATGTCAATGATTTCGGGCTAGCTGAAATTATGAATATCTTAATTTGAACTACTTATCAAACTTGTTAATTGGGCTTATATAGGATGTATCTCACTTATAATTTTTATATATTAAGAGTGAGATAGAAAGTCTTCTCGGTTACGTTGGTAAGTTAGTAACACTCCCACTCAGCCATTCCGTATTCATACCAAGATCCACAAAAATATCCTAATAGAGTCAGACTAAAACATGTTGACCACAATGTGAGACTCGTACTCTGAACATAAAGTTTCATAGCAGACAACTCGACTAATCTCATCACACTAGATGGTTCGTTGGAAATTTTTCATCATCATGACTTTTTCATCATCATGACTAATCTGTTCTTTAAATTTAAAACATGCCAAAAAAGCTTAAGCCGTTGTAATTTGACCTAGCTAGGAGATTCATGATGGCGTGGCGAGCTAATCCAGATTAATTTGATTCTTCTTAACTCAAGTAGCTAGTTAACTTTCGAAAAGGAGAAAGGTGGTGGCACGATTAATCATTTTCAACGAGGACAGGCTGCATAATCATTTGTCTAACTTGTATTAGCCATCTTAATTAGTTCGATAAGCTTCCACAAAAACAGAGATATATACCTTAGCTTTGTCCCTTTTTGGGGTCTTCAAAACTTGTGGTGATTAATTTGTAATAATCCCAGCGGTTGAATCCAAACCCACCACATAAATATCCCAAAGACACTAACTCGATCTTGCAAGAAATTAAGATGGATATCATTGCTAATACGTACCCCACAAATTTATGAACACATGCAACAAAAAGTAGAAAAACTGTTTGGTAAAGTTTGGACAATTGTGTTTTGGATTGTATATATATCGATCAATTGATGACAAATAAGAACTTATCATATAGTTAATTATACAATTTTATGTCATTTCGACATCAATCTTCGTTTGTAGTGAATTACAATTTAAATTGTTTGAAAAAAGCATATTATGTATCATTCAAAAGACAAATATAGTTAACACATGGTCAGTCACTGATTAAGAGATTTTGATCAGTCACTGATTAGATTTATATATAAGGGTGAAGACAATTAATCTCTTGATCAGTGACTGTCCATGTAAACACTACTCTTTACTCATAGTTAACAATATTACATATAATTGGAATAGGAGATAGATAATTTGAAAATAATACATTCTCTTGTACTCTTGATATCTGATCCATCGTTTGGTCATAAGTCATGGCGGTCATTAAGACTATTGAACTAGCTCAAGTTAATTAGAGATCAGATGAATGTATGACTGGAGCTGGATTCTTCCCTTATTCTTATTTTCCTCTGTTTATGTAATTATAGATCAAATCACGTTTGTTTTTAATGAATTTAGGTTATTCAAAAACAGTAAAAAGATAAATGGCAAAAACATCAAATGATATTTTGGAACTACTTTTAGAAAAAATTAATTTAGAAAAAAGTTACAGAAAGCAAACACCAAAATAATGTTTTAATTAAGGATTGAATGAATATTAGACAAAAAGGAGAAGATGCTTATACTTTGTGTCGATGAGTTGGAAAGAAAGGGAGGTTGATGGGAGAAGGATTCTAATCACATGCTACGATCGATGAAAAGAAAAGAAAGAAAAGAAAAGAAAAGAAAAGAAAACAAAAACCAAAGAAACAATGCAATCATCTCTCCCTAGTGTCGTGGATTCCAAATCTAATCCCTTTTCCTTTAAACTAATTCCGTTTATATATGTATCCAACGTGGTAACTCCCCCTATGCTTTAGAAAACTATGTTGACTTAGGCCAAAAAGTCCAGTTAATTATTTAATTAAGCATAGTTTAGTATTAGCCTTTAAAGCTTGGAACTTTACTGTAAGATGTATTAATTAAACTTGAGTACTTGCATGAAAAAAGAAAGTTCATTACCAACTAGTGACCAAGTTTGTGTCACATTGTGGAAGTTAAGCTGTGCAAATCCTCGGAACAAAACAAGGTTCGAAATTTCCTTGGTTTTGGAACAGATCATCCACTTGCATTATTGTTATTCAAAAATAAACTATGTACTAGATTTAAATTCGAGAAAAATTATCACATCAGACAGTCAGACGATTAGATTACTTAATTAACGAAATATCGTATGATGAAATAATTCAAGGTATGCGGAAAATGACAAGTCAGCCAAACTCAAATTACCTATGTAATTTTGGATATAATTCCAAGAGACATGGATGTTACATTGAGATTGAAAGCAACGAAGGTAAGAGTATTCCTTGGATGAGAAAAATGTGGAAAGAATTATTAAGAATAATGCAAGTATATATAAGGCATGATTGAGTTCGTTCAATAATTTGATGATGGAAGAGAATTGGGGCATGGGGGTGGGTAGGGCAAATGAGCTCTCTGTGATTGCACTGATATCTGAGAGCTAGCCCTTAATTTGTCTTGTTTAGTCTTGTTGGTATCCAAAGAAGTAGAAGCCAAATTTGGCATCTGTTCCTTTCTTTACTGTTACACTGAAAACCAGAAAGAGAGGGCAAAAATTATAAACAAATTCATATTTTCAAATATATATTGCTCGAGTTAGAGTCCCGCTAAGCCATCATGGTCCCATTTGTATCCATCATTTCATTCCTAACAACACAGAGAGATTCGTCTGTTTTCACTAACCCCTCTCCTTCATGGAACTTTCATCTTTTTTCTCTTCTTTTTTGATAATTAAGTTTCCGAAAATGCACTCATGGAAATGCAATGAGTCTGGGAAAGACAGAGGGCGACTTGTTTTGTTCACCGGGTAATGTCAGGTGACTGGAAAAGTTACCTCTGTAGTAAGAAAAAAGGGAAAAAGTTCCAGCAGTATAGTATTCAAATTCTGGATCAATCTATATTTTGGTATTTAGCTTTTTAGAACTATTTCTTTGACATATTAACCTCATAGTCCAGCATTTGCTGTCTCTTTTTTCTGTTAAAGTCGATGAAATTTTTGTATGCAATAACCCAGAGAGCCAGACCCCAAGAAAATACTACAGATGATAAAGAAAACCAAGTAAAGACAGGAAATGACCACGGACTGGAAGAGAGCGGGTAAATTAGCGGAGAGCTGTGTAGTAGTGTTGTATGCAGAGACAAATATACCTCATAGATTCATAAGCAGAGGGATTGAACCAGTTTTAACTTGTTCCTTAGCAGCGCCACAGTTATAATACTGTTGTCTATGCCAACCAGTATAGTAACCAGCAATCAACACTATATATGTGCATGCACAGTGTATGCAAACATCATCGATAAATTCTTTCTGTGATCATCTAGACACCCAATAATATCAAGCCACCTTCACTAGTGACGGGATTAAACTGTCCTACGTCCCAGATGTAAGACCCTACAAATTATTCTTTCAAATTATTCGTGCAGAAGATGACTCATAGAATTTGATCACTATTCCAGAAGAGGGACTCGATCATAATGTATATAGATCATAGAGATAAGTCTCTAATCCTTTTTCATAATTAACAAGGTTTGGCGTATAGAGCATCAATGCCATATCTCAGTTTAACATTTCAAAAGCTGAAGTTTGGTAGTGTAGAGCTTTCCTATATATCCTGTAGTTCATCCTGTTTTACTTTTTACCTTCTTTCTGTTGTCGAAGTCAATAGAAAGTTGTTGCAAATTGAACCTTAAAATTGAAGGGATATGAAACTTTCTTCTTTAGGCGTGCAACCAACAAACATGAATTTGGTGCCGAACTATAAAACTACTTTACTCGATCGTTCCGACATTAATCTTACCTACTTAGCCAGTCCATATATTAATCATACATTTGATCCACAAGATCATGTTTCATATCTTCTTCCTCTCTTTTCTTCGTCGACAGAGGAAAAGAGATTTGATATATAAAGGTTTCCAATGATGTTAAGAGGCTTAGTGTTTGCATATAAGGCCCATTACTTTTCATAATTGGATCTCTGGCACGATAATATATAGCACAGGCATGCTACCATGTTGGTAAATGAACACATTACAATACTACTCGACTGACTTATTATTCGATCTTGACCGATCTCTATTCTTCATTTCAATACAACCTACACAACTTCTCAAATAGATAGATCACATACATAAACCACCATCATGCATGCGATCACAAAGTGAAAGTAACTATGGAGAAGGTAAGAGTATGATTTCTTTCTCGCATCGATTGCAGATAAATATATGAGGAACTTGTTCATTGTTTGGAATTCGAACACATAGAGTATGCTGCCACACTTCACAAATGTCACAGCACACCATTCTTTCCCCGTCGTCATCTTTGGCACCACAAGGACAGTCCACAATGCAATTACCCGACCCGCATTCAGATATGGGTCCATCAAGCTCTCTAACGAGTCCAACTCCGCCACCTCTCATATCTTTGTTGCTTCCTTCAAGCACAATTTTTCCACCCACCTCGACCAGCCCAAAAACCATATCTGTTCCATTTGCATTATCCATACTTGAATTCGCAATCGTTTCGAAGACGAAGCTTTTCAATCCCCAGTAGATCTCTTTGAAGTTCCTCTCCACTTCGAGCTTAAGATCATTGATTGTAGCATTGTTTTTCAGTGTTATACACTCGTATGGAGGCAATGCTATTTCGTTGCTGCTAATCATCTTGTCATGATCAAGCACTTGTATACTGTTTCGTATCATTACTGTACAATAGATGTTTGATTTTCCTTCAGGTCCTAATTCGAGTTTCACTTGCGGTAACCCGCCGCTGTAATCTTTGACAAGGTACTTGGAATGAAGAATTATCCTAACTGCCATGGGAATAGCTGAGAAGATTCCTGTAGTAGCACTAGTGCTTAGATTCTGGTCTTTGAGGATGTACTTGTACAAGTAGAACATGTCCTTCATTAGCTGGAACCTCGAAATCTTGTACCATCCCTTCACTTTGGAGTTGGTCATGACATTGACATCTTGGTTTGGGGAGACATTAGAAAGGTCATCTAAGCAATATTCAAGAACTTTGGTCACCGGATTCAAGCTGCGACGAACCAAGTAATTCCCCACAATTTGGTTGCTCAACGACTTTAACACGAAGTCTAGCAAGCCTGTGTCGCCTATATAGGCACGAGCAGCATCTCTTACTTCCTGCCTAGACACCCATCTGAAATGAGCCCTTTTTAAGGCTTCCACAATCACTCGGGACGCCATTTCAACCCTTTTAGGAGACCATCTGCAAGATGTCTCCACCAGCATTCCCGGGTTATAGGAATCAATGCACGAGTTTTGATCGTCCGTCGGTAGCCGGGACTTGAGCTCTAGCATGAAATGGAATAGATCACCGAGAGTCACCAACGAATGATCCGACAATGCGTGATACCTTGAGAAGATGAGGGAAATATCATGGCCTAATTGGTTGCAAGTAATGCCAGCACGATGGTGGATGAGTAAGCACAAGGGAATGCCTTGTAATGCTTCTATGGCGCTTTGGTACATTTGTTGAGTGACACAAAATGTTCCACGGCCAAATTTATAACCCCAACGACCAAACCAGGGCTCACTGTATGCTACTCCATGGATGAGCCTCAACTCCATGCCTCTCTTCTGTGAAACGTCGTTTAAACTCACTTTCCTACCAAAACATAGCCCATAATTTCATGCATTATTATTCTCCGGCAAGTAACACACGCATGCACTAGTAATTATCATTATTCTTCTTTCACTGTATCAATCAACGGTTCAAAATTCAAAGGTAGGTATTTAGCTAATATATTATTACCTTGCACGTAAACCTGTGCACAATCGATCCCAAAACTCAAGTATCTGGTGTCCAGGCAAGTCCGAACCCGTTTCCGCCCCATTGACACAAAGCAAATGCCCGAAGCCGTTAGAGTGAAATACACCATGCATGATATGCCCCTCTAATTCCACTAAATTCAATGACGACGACGACTTACCCGCCGGAGTATCAACGTAGTTGTTGTTATTTCCTCCACCAGTTTTGGAGTTGACCAAACAAGCGGCCGCCACCATCGTGTCCGTTGAAGGTAACACAAAGTGGTACTTCTTATTGCAAACCATATGCTTGCCCCAGCCTGAGCTATAGCACAAGAACATGATCAAGTTCAACACGAACATACAAGGCAATGAATCAATTTGAGAACTACTGCTAGCTATAACTAGTTATAATTAATAGAACTTTACCTACGTATTGGCAGTGCTTGCAATGACGGTTGAGTGAGGCCTCAAAGGGTTCTTCAACGACGAAGAGAACGAGATGCACAGGAGCATTGCGATGAAGCTGGAGCTGGAACGACCAGCTCTTCAATCCAGAAGCACTATTGCATAGGGTACTCTCCAGATGCCCATATTCGAGAAGTGCTTTCACGTTTTCCCTAAACGAAGAGGCGACAAACCCAACCGGGTACCCGTTTTCTCCAAACGTCTTGAACCTGAAAACCCTCTCGCCTCTCTTCCTCTTCTTGCTCCCACTCAGGTCCAGATTATGCGACGACATCGAAACCGATGAGCAAGAATGGAGAGAAAGAGAGGTAGTTTGAGCAGTTATATATAAGAAGTAGCTATAGGAGATCAGCATGTATGCATGTTTAATTATTAACTAGGGCAAAACGCAAGTTTAACGAGGCTTAGATATTGCCACGCGAATCGTGCCCTGAAATAAAATTGGGGAGCACCCGAAAGAGACTCTTCATCAGCATATAGCTCACAAGCTCAGTGCTGGGTTTCAAAAATAGGACGTGGATCGATATATAGGCCGGGTTGCAAAATCTATCGCGGCAACGATGGAATAAAAGGAGGCTTGGAGTAGTAAACTAAAGCAGGTAGCATGGGCTTGCATTCGAAAAGATAAGAAGTATTTCACCATTGATGAATGACTTGTGTTCCGCCAATTTCTTTGGTCAGTTTTCAGGGATTAATATGTTTCCTCATTCTATCTTAATAGCTTAATTAGGGACCAAGGTAGACGACGCAAAATTTGCTTGGCCAACTACCCCTGCTTCAGAGAACTTTGTTTGCTTTTTCTTAATTTCAGTAGCCAATTATTAATATCCAAAATCAGATTCACAACTTTTTTTTCAAGGCGCATGAGGGAACCAGGCTTTCTTATTTTCTCTTGTGTGAAACTGAGTCCTAGCCTGGCCCAATGCGAATTTTAGGACTAAACCTACTCGGACTCGGGCTAACTTGACTGCTGTTTCTACTTTGATGTTTGTGTCATTTTGCGTAAACACGACATGAACATTTCTTCTTGAATTAACCTTGAGAGTCAGGGCATCTAATGTAAAATATCTCCCGTGGATTTGTAAGTTTATTCACATCTTCTAATGGAAAAAATCCCATACCTCCACATAAGATTTGAATAAAATAGAATTTAATTGATAAAGTTTTGGTCAGAGAAGGTAGAAGTATTTGGCTAATCAACCTTAAATGGCAAAGAGTATGGCACTTTGGCATAAACTATTTTCCAATATTACTCTGCAAGTGACACTAGCACTCACCTGTTAATTTGTAATGGTTTCTTCAACTTCACTACCATATATAGAAAATGTTCTAACATTGATCATTTAGTGTGGGAGTAAATATAACAAGCTAGTGTGTGTTGGTTTTTAATTTAATTTCTATTTATATTTGAAGATTCATAACTATTATTATTATTATTATCTATTTTTTTTAAGTGTCAAAAGTCATCTGTTTTGGTTTTCAAGGAGTCAGGTTCTTTTGAATAGGTAAGAAGAGTCTTTATAAGATTGAATTCTTCTTCAAACAAGAGTACGCCAATCTTTTCTTTCTCTGTTCTTCTTCTTGCTTCTACTGACTCTCAATCTACACCAATTCATACTCTATATTATGGGCAATTGATAAAAGTTTGACATCCCCGTCTACCGTGAGCGTGTGAAGCGAATTAGACTTCCTGTGAGGTGTAAGGGTTGTATCTTGGAGTGCTTAGACGTCCGCTAATACCTACAAGAGGAGAGACGTCTATTGTTTTACAATAGCTACATCGTGGCTCCTTTGGATTCTCACATGCTAGATTCTTTGACCATTTCTTCTTATTTATATATGTGATTATTTGATTGTATTGGAGTGATTGTTTTGAGATATCAGTAGATAATTTACAGAAGTTCTAACAGTGTGTTAATATGTTTTAGTAAGTTGAAGCTCATTCTTATTATATTGATGAAATGAACAAAAAGAGAGAACAAATTTAGTATGAGTGCGCCCATGTTTTCCTCTACTGTTAGTACATAGCCAAAATACTTGGCTGAGCCGAGAAAAAGGTACAAATAGCCAGTCGAGATAGCCCTGGTGAGCCCTTCATGGGCATCCAAAGAGTGAAGGGTCGGTAACAAACCGCTTGCCAAAATCACTCTAGCGACAAAACACCCTCAAAAGGGAAGACACCACAAAGACTAGCAAGTAGTCCCACATTGGAGACTAAGGCCAAGGTACCCAAGCTTGGCCTATAAAACAAGCTCAAGCTACCATAAAAGGTACACACACTCTCTCTTTCTTTCACACTCCTCTACCCTTGCAAGTGCTCAAAGCTAACTTAAGCATCGGAGAGTCGAAGACTGGGCCACCCCAGTCCCGACCGCGTGACGCTGTCACTTATGCAGGTACCGAGTGAAAGACCCAAAGAATTCTACTTCGCTCCGCCTCGCAACCCCTTCCCAGCACGGGACAAAGCAGGTAGAAACAATTGACGCTAGAAGGAGGGCCCCTATCTTGTGGAACTCCCATTTGCCTCGGCACTCAGCACCATGGTGGAAATCATTGATGACCCCGCAAACCCTGGCACCCAAGTGGAAGTGGAGAAAGAACTTCAACCCGGCGACACATCTCTTCTCCAAACCAGCAGCCCAGCCCCTATTAGCCATCCCAACCCAACCACAGCCCTTGAAATCCTCAAGCGAGACTTCCATTCGTTCCACGAGTAAGCGGCGAAAGAGAGGGCAGAAGCGGAAGCGTACCGGGTACGCATTGCTGAGTTGGAGAAAGAGCAATCCTTGCTTCGCGCCACGTTAGAGCATCGTAACGTGTACAACGATCGCTCGGACCACACGGCGCGAATTGCTAAGACCCCAGATTCCCTTCAAGACCAGACTGGTTCCGTGCTCTCGGGAGGACCTAACCAGATCGTATACATGTCCCATCCCCTTACCCACCCCTCATTTCCACTCCCGGCCCCCCAGCCATCTCCAATCCTCAATGACTCCCCCCTGCCACATCAACCTAATCCATATACCCAACCCATCCCCACTTCCACCAAGTCATTGCAGGTGGAGAAGTATAAAGGCACGAGGGACCCCTATTTCCACCCCGAGACATTCTTCTCGCAATATAGTTCTACTGGCCACAGCGACGCCATAGTCCAGAATGGGCAACTCCACCAATATTGTGCTCGTGGCCAGATTCTAACCCTGCATGGCGGAGCTCCACAGTTCCCCCAACGCCAGCCTTCTGTAAAACGGCAATGCACGGCACCCTCAGAGATCCTTAACATCTAACGCGGTGTCACGATCACCCCATCAGCGTGGGATCAAGTGACATTCCGCAGAGGTGAGGATACCATAAATCGCCACCATTGTGAGCCATTCATAATCAATGTGCAGGTGGATCATTACAAGTGCCACAGAGCTTTAGTGGATACAGGGGCCACCGTAAGCGTCATGTTCTCTGATTGTTACAAAGGACTCCGGCGAGACCGACATAAACTGTACAATAACCACGACCCCTTGGTCAGCTTCTCTGGTGACATAGTACAACCGCTAGTCTCAGACCGCCTAACCGTGGCGGTGGGAACTACTCCTTGCCGCTCCTCCATTACAGCTCGCTTCCTCATAGTTGATTGTCCCTCGTCCTATAATCTTATCTTAGGCCGGGACATCCTTTGGGGGCTACAGTTCTTCATAGCCGGTCACATGCTCCTCATGAAAGTTCCTACCCTAGGTGGCATCCTGACAGTTCAAGGGGACCGAGCAGCCATTGAACACTGTCATCTTAACGCCATCCAGCAGGGGCGCAGCGCCTATGAGATGTTGCCTCTCAGCCCCTCGGAACCCATAGATGACCCACGGGACGACCCAGAGGGGAGTGGAAAAAAGAGGGCCCACGACCTAATCCAGCTGAAGACACGGAATGGGTATCCCTGTCCCCCACTGCCCCGGAAAGAAAAGTCCGCATTGGCTCAAGTCTCGGCCCAGAACTCCGCCACAAGCTCATTACTTTTCTCCAAGAAAAACAAGCAGTCTTCGCTTGGTCCTACGCCGACATTCCGGGGATCTCCCTTGACGTCATCACCCACAAACTCAACATCCTCCAAGACCACCCCCCTGTCAAGCAAAAGAGACGCGTCTTTCACCCAGACAAGTATCGAGCTATCCAAACCGAGGTTCAACGGCTCAAGGAAATCAAATTCATCCGGGAAGTTTCTTACCCGACATGGGTCTCCAACGTCGTCATGGTCTCCAAACCTAACGGCAAGTGGCGCATGTGTGTTGACTATACAAACCTTAACAAGGCTTGCCCCATGGACAACTTCCCCTTGCCACGAGTCGACCAGTTGGTTGATTCCACAGCTGGCTTCAAAACGCTCAGCTTCCTTGATGCCTGCTCGGGCTACAACCAAATCAAAATGCATCCCGCTGACCAAACTCACACAACCTTTGTCACCGATAAAGGATTGTACTGTTACGAGGTCATGCCCTTTGGCCTCAAGAATGTGGGGGAAACTTATCAACGGCTCGTTAACGCCATGTTCGATGATGAAATTGGCGAGATTATGGAAGTGTATGTCGACGACATGTTGGTCAAGAGCAAGACCGAAAATGACCACATTGCCAACCTCGATAGAGTATTCACTAAGCTCCTCGAACACGGGATGCGTCTCAACCCTCAGAAATGCATCCTTGCTGTGGGAGGCGGCAAATTCCTTGGCTTCATGGTCAGTGAAAGAGGCATTGAGGCCAACCCAGAAAAAGTCCAAGCCATCCTAGACATGACTGCTCCGACATCCCGGAGCGAGGTCCAGTGCCTTACAGGACGCCTGGTAGCCCTGGCACGCTTTATTTCCCGCCCCACAGACAGGTGCAATCCCTTCTTTCAACTGCTCAATGCACATCATAAAAAAGATATCACTTGGGGCCAGGAACATGACGATGCCTTCAACAGCATAAGGGCATACCTCGTCACTGTCCCTCTCCTCTCCAAGCCAATTCCCGGAGAAGTGCTTTATTTATACTTGGCTGTTTCCGCCACGGCCGTCAGCGCGGCTCTCACACGCCATGCCCATGATCACGAACTCCCAGTTTACTATTGTGGCAGAGGACTCGCGGATCCAGAGACTCGCTATCCAGACATAGAGAAACTTACTCTCGCCCTCATCACTGCCGCCAGGAAACTCAGACCGTATTTCCAAGCCCACACAATCCATGTACTCACCAACCAGCCCTTACGGCAAATATTGCAGAAACCTGAAACCTCAGGCCGCATGGTCAAATGGGCAGTTGAGCTGGGAGAATTTGACTTGCACTACAAGCCGCGAGTGGCCATCAAAGGGCAGGCAGTTGCAGACTTCATTGCTGAATTCATCCTATTGGCCGATAACAGTTCCCACCCAGACACCCCCATCGGGGACGCCATTTGGGAACTCCAAGTGGATGGATCCTCCAACAGCAAACTCAGCGGAACAGGAATCATCATCACGGACCCAGAGGGTCACTTGTATGAGTATGCCCTCCGGTTTGAATTCAAAGCCTCCAACAACATTGCTGAGTATGAAGCTCTTATTGCAGGCATTCAACTTTGCCGAGAGCTCAGAGCCCGACACCTTCACATCTTCAGTGATTCCCAACTCGTTGTCAGTAAAGTGGCAGGGGACTTCAAGGCTAACCAGCACAACTTGGAATTCTATAAAAGTCTCGCGGGGGCATTTTTGCAAAACTTCACCTCATACAAACTCACCCAAATCCCGCGAGCCAAGAACTCCAAGGTTGACGCCCTCGCAAGACTCGCCACGGCTCCGCCAGAGTCCACGCCCCCGGATGTCCACATCGAAACACTGGACAAGCCTAGTATCTCAAAAGCCTATTCAGAAATTTTTGCCCTTGAGCCCAGGGAGCAGCCCTCATGGATGGACTCATTCATCGCTTTCCTTTCGGATGACACCCTGCTCCAGGACAAGCATGAAGCACAGTGGCTACGCCGCAAAGCCTCCCTTTACTTGCTCAGAGGTGGAAAGCTATACCGCCGAGGCCAGTCATGTCCCCTACTGCGGTGCCTACCCACAGCAGAAGGACACAAAGTGCTGAAATCGCTCCACAGCGGCATTTGTGGGAACCATGCGTGAGCCCGGAACCTCATGTTCAAAACGCTTCGAGCGGGGTATTATTGGCCAACCCTAGAGCGTGATGCCAAAGCGGTCGCCCAAATGTGCCTTCAGTGCCACAAATTTGCAGATTTTGCACATCATCCCCCGGTACCCCTCTCTATCATCATCTCGCCCATCCCTTTCAGCCAGTGGGGACTCGATTTCATCGGACAACTCTCCACAGCCCCGGGACAGTTCAAGTATGCTATTGTCATTGTGGATTACAACACAAAATGGATTGAGGCGGAGCCCCTCGCCACAATCACCACTGAAAAAGTAATCAACTTTCTTTGGCGAAACTTGTACTGTCGCTTTGGAGTGCCCCAAGCATCATTACTGACAATGGCACCCAGTTCGACAATGACACATTCCGGGGATTCTTGTCCGATCAAGGCACATCAATCTTTTACGCCTCCCCAGCACATCCCCAAACCAATGGCCAGGCAGAAGCTATAAACAAGCTCATCAAGCAAAACCTGAAGAAACGTCTGGATGAGGCCAAGGGTTTGTGGGCAGCAAAGCTCCCGGACATCCTCTGGACACTCCGCACCACCCCCACAACGGCCACGGGAGAGTCACCATACCTCTTGGTTTACGGCACCGAGGCGGTGGTACCGGTGGAAATGGAAGTCCCGAGTAAACATATCACAACTTATGACCCCGAGACAAATGCGACAGGGCTACGACTTAATATGGACCTCCTAGAGGAACGCCGAGACAAGGCATACCTCAGAGCCATCAATAACAAACAGAAAATAGCCCGATACTACAACAAAAAAGTCGTCCCTCGCCCCATGAAGGTAGGCGACTGGGTCATGAAAGAGGTCATTCCCCACCCTACTGGTCTCAAGGCAAAATGGGAAGGCCCACTCGAGATAGTTGACGCTCCGGGACCCGCCACATTCTATCTCCGTGATTGTGATGGTCTCGTGCTATCCCACCCCTGGAACGCTCGCCACCTCCATCTCTATCCCAGTTAATTACTTCATTGTTTATGTATTTTAGCCCAGCAGCGGCACCAACAATGTACACTTCGCCCACTAGCGGCTCACTCTAAATGTCATGAAGTGTTTTGTCATTCCAACATGCTACACTTCATTCCCACAAGACAGCGCCACAAACCTATTCGCCCCATAGCGGCCCACCACGCTGCTAACGCGGTTCCTCTGGCCAACTCGCACGACCCGTCCCGCCACCCCTTAACCTTAGCCAGCCCGACAGCAAAACTCGTACCCTGGGCTTCCTACCAACATCACAAACATGTGAACCGTCCCATTCACCCCAGATAAATCCAAAGACAAAGAACGCTACCAATTCATACCGTGAAACAGTGGATCCGCGTAGTGGCAATGAAGCTAGTTGTAAATAGCCAAGCACTCGCGCCCACTCGATCGAGGGTAAACTGGGACACTTCCCAATCTGATGTTTGTAGAACCACCGAAACCCTAGAACACAAATTGCGGCTCACCCAATTTTCAGTTTCAAAATAGCGAGTCTCCCCAACCAAGCGCAGACTGACTCGCCACGCGGCGGCCGCAACGCTCAATAGCGACAGTCGCCAATCAAGCGCGCACTGACTCGCCACATAGCGACAGTCCCCAACCAAGCGCGGACTGACTCGCCAGGGCAGCGGCCCGCAACGCTCAATAGCGAGTCTCCCTAACCAAGCGCGGACTGACTCGCCACGCGGCGGCCGCAACGCTCAATAGGGACAGTCGCCAATCAAGCGCGCACTGACCCGCCACATAGCGACAGTCCCCAACCAAGCGCGGACTGACTCGCCAGGGTAGCGGCCCACAACGCTCAATAGCGAGTCCCCAACCAAGCGCGGACTAACTCGCCACGCGGCGGCCGCAACGTTCAATAGCGACAGTCGCCAATCAAGCGCGCACTGACTCGCCACATAGCGACAGTCCCCAACCAAGCGCGGACTGACTCGCCAGGGCAGCGGCCCGCAACGCTCAATAACGAGTCTCCCCAACCAAGCGCGGACTGACTCACCACGCGGCGGCCGCAATGCTCAATAGCGACAGTCGCCAATCAAGCGCGCACTGACTCGCCACATAGCGACAGTCCCCAACCAAGCGCGGACTGACTCGCCAGGGCAACGGCCCGCAACGCTCAATAGCGAGTCTCCCCAACCAAGCACGGACTGACTCGCCACGCAACGGCCGCAACGCTCAATAGCGACAGTCGCCAATCAAGCGCGGACTGGCTCGCCAGGGCAGCGGCAAACGTTTCGTCTCGCCAACCTGTTTTCGGAACATCACCCCCGTCACCTCGCGACTCTCGCGTGGGGACTTGGGGACTCGGCACCATGCCTCCCGCACCCGGGTAAAACCTATTCTCGGCATCTCTAGAATAACTCCCCACCCAAGAACTCTCTCAGACTGGGGACTTGCGGACTTGTTAGTACATAGCCAAAATACTTGGCTGAGCCGAGAAAAAGGTATAAATACCCGGTCGAGATAGCCCTGGTGAGCCCTTCATGGGCATCTAAAGAGTGAAGGGTCGGTAACAAACCGCTTGCCAAAATCACTCTAGCGACAAAACACCCCCAAAAGGGAAGACACCACAAAGACTAGCAAGTAGTCCCACATTGGATACTAAGGCCAAGGTACCCAAGCTTGGCCTATAAAACAAGCTCAAGCTACCATAAAAGGTACACACACTCTCTCTCTCTTTCACACTCCTCTACCCTTGCAAGTGCTCAAAGCTAACTTAAGCATCAGAGAGTCGAAGACTGGGTCACCCCAGTCCCGACCCCGTGACGCTGTCACTTGTGCAGGTACCGAATGAAAGACGTAAAGAAATTTACTTCGCTCCGCCTCGCAACCCCTTCCCGGCTCAGGACGAAACAGGTAGAAACATCTTACACACCAGCCTTCAATTCTATATATGTCAACATTCCCACAACTAAATCATCGATCTATATCATAGATCCTATATGCATATATATATAGAAAAGGATCAAAGAAAATAGCTCCAGGTATTTCTTAATGTGAATTAATCTAAAAATTATATCAAGACAAAAATTAAAAGAGGGTGGATTGTCCAAAGAGAAAAGAGGATGATAAGAAATGGGCTTTGCTGTCACATGGCATATCAGCATAACTCTAAGACACTATGACCCAAAGAAAAAAAGAAAAAAACATAAGAATGAGGCAATGAGCTATGAGCTCTTTATATTTTTTTCTTTTCATATATTTTTTAAAGTGACAGCTATAAGTTTGATAGGTACCCCATTTTTAGGTTTTCTCTCTCTCAGGTCTTCTCTCTCCTCTCTCTACCTCATAAGTTTTTTTTCTCTCTCTCTCTCTCTCTTTCTCTCACAGGTTTCTCTCTCCTCTCTCTCTCTTTCTCTCTCTCTCTCTCTCTCTCTCTCTCTCTCTCTCTCCAGAAGGGCAAAACCCTAAAGAGCCGTTTACACCCACCCAAGTAAGTTTTCTCTCTCCTCTCACTCTCTCTCTCTCTCTCTCTCTCTCTCTCTCTCTCTCTCTCTCTCTCTCTCTTTCTCTTTCCAAAAATTTGAATATATGGGTCCTTTGTACTACTATTAACCTGCCATTTCCATGCCTTTGCATATGTGTATATATAACTGAAGCTCCTAAATTATCATGAATCTCTGTTAATTTCTTTCTGTTTATGGTTCTTCGATCTCAGATCCCCATTTCTCTCATTCACAAAACTCTAATTTGTAACGCTTGCTTTGACATTGAAACACTTAAGATCTGAATTGGGTCTGCTGAGAAAATGTGGGATATGCACCGAGGTTTTGGATTCAGGAATTCCTCAGATTTGATTGATTTGGATTGGAAATAGATTTGCATGTTCATTTCTAATTGGGGCTGATTTGGATCTGATGATTGATCTCTAATTGAATTGGAATTTCTGATTCGATTTGATTCGATGAAGATGTTGATGTTTTATGGTGGTGAATTGTATTGTGGTTTAGATTTGTGATTGAATTAGGCTGGTGCTGTGTGATCTAGTTTCCGTTGTTTTCGATTTTAGGAAATGGCTTTTGGGGGATTTGTAATGGTGAATGGTGTTGTTGTTCATGAGGTTGTATTAATACGATGTCGTTTGTTTGCTCAATTTGTAGCCCCCCATGGATGATGATTCATTGAACATGCCCAATTGGGGATACTATGAGGCCTCGTTTAAAGGCCATCTTGGCCTGCAGCTCATGACAAGCATGGGTGAGCGTGACACGAAACCTTTTATACCCGGGCGTGATCCTCAGGTCATGGTTAGCGCAAATGGATATCATCCCCGGGATTGTGTTGTACAGGATGCTCCTGTTCCGATGAGCAACTATATGAGGGAGAGTTGGATTAACCAGAGGGATAAGTTTCTCACTATGATGCCGGCCAATCCTAATTTTGGTGTTATCCCAGAAACTTCAGCCGCACAGCACGCCATGCAGATCCTACAACCACCACCTGATATATCAAGGGATGAGAGTGTGAATAGAATGGAAGAGCCAGTTGTCCACAAGGAAGGTGGCCCTTCAAAGAAAAGGCAGAATGGTGGTGCCCCAAAAGCCCCAAAGGTGAAGAAGCCAAGGAAGCCAAAGGATAATAGCAACCCTGCGGTTCCACGTGTGAAGCCTGCAAAAAAGAGTTTCGAAGTTGTCATAAACGGAATTCCTTTGGACATTTCTGGTATTTCAATTCCAGTTTGCTCATGTACTGGAACTCCCCAACAGTGTTATCGGTGGGGCTGTGGTGGTTGGCAATCCGCCTGTTGCACTACAAATGTGTCTATGTATCCTTTGCCAATGAGTACTAAACGGCGAGGTGCTAGGATAGCTGGAAGAAAAATGAGTCAAGGGGCTTTTAAAAAGGTATTGGAGAAGCTTGCAAGTGAAGGTTATAACTTTGCTAATCCAATTGATTTGAGGACACACTGGGCAAGACATGGTACGAACAAGTTCGTCACGATCAGGTAAAGTTGCTCTGGTCGGTGCCATTAGTGGAGATTCCATTGCATTTGTTCTGATTCACCTGTATATATGTCTGTGGCAATTTGCAGAGATCTATCAGTTAATTGTAGTCCTTGAGTTTCTGTCTTGACTGTATACTTAGCTTTTGTTTATGTTGTAATTTCGGCTATGTGATAAGGGCAGATTTTTCTGGCCCCAGGATTATGCAGATGAGTTGTTATTTATTGGATTGTTAGATATCTCCGATCTCTCAATATTTGTTGTAGGGTGCTCCTTTATGGATT
Source organism: Fragaria x ananassa (assembly GCA_034370585.1). Taxonomy (NCBI): domain Eukaryota; kingdom Viridiplantae; phylum Streptophyta; class Magnoliopsida; order Rosales; family Rosaceae; genus Fragaria; species Fragaria x ananassa. The sequence continues at coordinate 28,155,366 of CP139761.1, read as the reverse complement.
CATCTTTCTTGCTGCTATGCACTCCTTTCATTTTTCTTGCTGTGCGTTCTGATTGCCCAAACTTTAGCATGTCATTAGTCTGTTGTAGCCAAAAGTATTAGGCGCAACTCAGGAATTGTATCTATTATGTTTGCCTCAACTTTTAGGTTTACATTTGGGTTTCGACTTTTGAGTCAAAATTATGGATTGAATTCTTGCTGGGAACTACCAAGTTCCATCTCTTGTACTCTTGTAGGTTGCCTCTCTACCAAGTTCCATCTTGAGCATTTAGTGTGAAATTCTTGTTTGCTTTTGATATTGGTTCATACTTTCCAGTTAATCTGAGAAACTGAAAAGTTTTCAATAGGGGATTTGCTTTGTAATACTAACTAACATCTTGCGGGTAGTTGAAAGTATGGATTGGATTTTTATCCCTGGTACATTTTATTTGTTAAAGATGGTTTAAAATGGAAAGCATGTACAAGAATACAGGATATGAAGGAAATATTGGTTGGTGTGGTTAGGATTTTTCAAGGATGCTAACACATCCCAGCCCTCTGCTAGATAATTTGATAGTGAATCCTTAGTATTAGTGCATTTGTTTCGATACCAACAGAATGTGTAGCATATAATGTGAAAATGGAAGGTGATTCAAAACTTCTCATTGACTGCCTAGATAATGTTTGCACCGTATACAGACTATTTTCAGCGACACCAGAAATTTTATTTCATTACTGTCAGTATTGAATTTCGACACATTTTGAGGGAATCTAACTTTTTAGCAAATGCAATCGCAAATCTTGGTCATACTGCTAACTTGCAAGCTTGGAAGCACATCTTTCTTCTTCTTTTATTTCTGTAGTTTAGATAATTTGCATGGTTTTTCCTTGTTATCTTTTTCTTTTTCTTTTTCTTTATCCAAAACACAGAATTTGTGTAGCTTGACGCAAATGCAAATTGTTTGCTACTGATGCAGTGATTTGGCATCATGCCTTGCCCTCCTGTCCTCTTCAATAGTATATGGGTTCCCAAAGATTGAGCCCAAAGTTCTTAAAAGCCTCAATTTGTATTAATAGGCCCACAAGAGGACAGCCGAGTGATATATACAGTAAACACCATTTCATAATCATATCTTCTTGCGTTCATTAATTTAGTCCTCATCTTCAACACATAGACAATTGAAACTTTGAAAGAAACCTAAAATCAAATATTTGTAAGAATGTGGACAAAACGAACAAACTTGAAGAACACCATAAATATGAGATTACTGAACCTTACAAGCAAACACCAGCAACCCACGAACCCCGTTTACCAAATCTAGTGAACCTAAGAACATGAAACGGGGAAATGTGACTTCATAGAACTTTACAGATCAACAAATCAGGAAGATCCCAATTAGATTACCATTTGCACAAAAAATGATCATTGTTTTTATCACAAAAATCAGAACGACACCAAACGTCCCTATTTAGTCATAAATTAGAATGAGTGAAATATACATGTCGGGACTGCCGGCCCACTTTGAAGCCCTACACTAATAAATGGACTAGTCTATTTTTAAAATTCAAATGAAAATTAAAATGGTTGGAAATGTTTGTATGTATAACGTGTATATACACGACACAATCTTAACTGTTTATAACAATTTATATGTTTGACCATCATATTTTTACATTATTTATTATAATCCTGACCATCCATATATGTATGTTAAGATATGACGACCCATTTATATCTTCAGCATTTTATCATCAACCAATTTCAGTCGTGTGTGTATATATATGCGTGCCACAGCCAAGCTCCTTAACTCAAAACTTCTCAGACCTTCATAGTTCTGTTTCTCATTTGAGTCATATCCCATAAGAAATTGTCCCTTTTCTCCATACCTCAGCAGAAACCGAAAACATGATGAAACCTGAAGCAAGTGTCTACTCACACTTCACCAAATGCTTCCGAAGCACATGTTATTCCTCAAAACCAGTCTCACACAAATCATCAAACTCAGAAAAAGATTCCGATGACGCAGTAACGACGCCGCTCGATCGATCGGATACGGCAGTATCCGTCCGGAGGAAACCAGGCGGATGGAAGGCCATGCCTTACATCCTAGGTCTCTATCTTTCCTTACTTTTCTTAAAGTTCAATATCGATCTCTTTGTTCTGTATCTTTTCCTCTTTCCTCTCCTACTTCGATGCGATCGAGGAAGAGAGTACGGAGCGGAGAGGCTGATGGTAAAAATGTGCACCGGGCGGTGTGGTTGAGTTACTGACGGTTATTGATCGTGAGGTGACCAAAAAGGTGACACGTTTCTATGGTGGTTGGATGTGCAGGAAACGATACGCTGGAGAGGTTGGCAACGTTTGGATTGTTGGCAAATTTTATGGTATACTTGACGAGGGAGGTGCACTTGGACCAGGTTTCGGCTTCAAACGTTATATACATCTGGTATGGGGTCACCAACTTCGCTCCTCTGCTCGGCGCCTTCGTCTCCGACGCCTACTTCGGCCGCTTTCGCACCATCGCTTTCGGCTCCTTCTCTTTACTTCTGGTATTTGATTCCTTAATCTTGTTCTTTCTTTATCTTTCAAATCATTTCTGTTTGGCTTTTTTTAATTAAAAGTGTTGCTAGAGTCCAGAAGTTATAATTGACAGAAGGTTAATTGTGTGTCTCTGGTTTTTGAGTGGCCGTGGTCGACGGTGGTTTTGGGTAGCCAGGCCACCAGTATAGCACCGGTCACTCTGTTTGTACTGAGTCTCAGTCTGCTTGTGCAATCTCTCAAATCTCAGTTACTCAGTATGGTCCTCAGAATTACTGTAACTTTATAATTGGTTTCGTACGCTATAAATGTCAAGTTAAATATCCAACTACATGACACTGATGCATGGATTGTACGTGTTCTCTTGTGCTACTATATATTATCTTAATCTGTGTTTTTTATTTTCTGTTTAAAGAAAAGTCATATAAAAAAGGAATTGACCGTAATCAATGACTATTAATTACGTGTTGACCGTAATTAATCAATATATATATATATATATATATATTTTTTTTTTCAAATATATCCCATATTCCTGGTATGTGTGTTTTTAATTTTCTTTTTAGAAAAATTATAAAGATAAAGGAATTGAAAATATCAGTAAATGCAGTGTTGACCGTTAGTTAATCATATACATATTCCATTTCCAAAATAAATCCCATATTCCTTCCTGGTTTTCTTACCTAGCTAGATGGTTATAACAGTTAATTCTCAAACTTAATTAAGATGAGAAATACATGTTCAATACACCCCCAAAGTGAACTATGAACCAACAGCTTTTTATCTTTGTCCACCGTACTTGAAGCCATGGTAATTAAACCCTTAGCCAAATTAAAGAACACCTCCTAAGTATTAAAGGCTTACCAAAGGCTAACAATGATAGATCAGATCAGCAACAAAGGCTTGTAAATAGTTCCGAAAAGATAAATTACCGAAGACGAAAGTTTATCTAAACCATATTTACCATACGCAATACTCCGGTTAATGAGATCATTGAGATGCATGTTTCAAATAAGGCATCTTTTGTGAGCTCATCACAAACATCCCACCGTGTTTTTGACGTGGGCGCAACCATACATTGTTCATGCGATCATATATGTCGCCCTAACCTAATCATGCATACTAGGACATGAATAATTCGCAATTCCTAAAACAGTACACAAACACTTTTGGAGGATGAACAAGGGTGTTTGCAAGTTTTATGTAATGGTAAAAAGTTATACTGAAAGTGTGTTTGAAAATGCCAAAATCATTGATTTTCTTTCACGTTGAATCCTATTATTGAATATACGTACGGATTAATTTTGGTTTTTGGTTGATCGTGATTTAGGGCCAGTTTTGAAATCTTTTGTATATATCTTTCGAAAATTGTTCGTGAGTTTGTGACCCTTTGAATATTCCGTGTCCCTGTGTGCGCATATATATAATCTATCACTTACGTTAGTGATGTCACTTTCAACATTTTGAGAAGGTTTACTTCAACCACGGAACGATATTCATCTTCTTTTTTTATTCAAAAAAAAAAACCAAAAAATTGTCGGACAGGGGTTGGCGACACTGACAATGACAGCTTGGTTGCCGGAGTTGCATCCTCCGCCGTGCAGCGGCAACCAGCAGAAACTGGGGCAGTGCTTACCTCCGACCAAAGCTCAATTAGGCTTCCTGATTTTGGGTCTAGGCTTTGTCTCGGTAGGCACCGGAGGAATTAGACCCTGCAGCATCCCCTTCGGAGTTGACCAGTTTGACCCCAACACCGACGAAGGAAAGAAAGGAATCAAAAGCTTCTTCAACTGGTACTACGCCACATTCACAGTTGTATTGCTCATCACTTCAACTCTGGTGGTTTACATCCAAGACAAGGTCAGCTGGAGTTTGGGTTTTGGGATACCGACAGTGCTCATGTGTGGCTCAATTGTGCTTCTGTTTGTTGGAGCAAGGATTTACGTGCATGCCAAGCCACAAGGTAGCATGTTCACCAGCATTGCCCAAGTTCTTGTTGCTGCTCACAAGAAACGACAAATTAAGCTTCCAGACGACAAGGTAATTGATGGAAGCAAATTGTATGATCCTCCTGTGAAGGATTTGCTTATACAAAAGCTCCCTCCCACCAACCAAATCAGGTGACAAATCTATCTTTCATAGACGTTTTGGTCATGATTAATTAATCATCAATTTATATAGGGTGGTCACTTTATTAATCAATTGGAAATCATCACCTTTAACAATGATTAGCTTGTTAATAAGTTCATGGGGTTGGTCACTTTGGACAGGTTCTTGAACAAGGCAGCTATAATATTGGAGAATGATCTAAAGCCCGATGGCTGTCCAGTTAACAAATGGAGGCTTTGCAGCGTTCAACAAGTCGAAGACCTTAAATGTGTCATAAAAACCATGCCAATATGGGCTTCAGCTATCGTTAGCTTCACTGCCATGACACAGCAAGGAACATTCACTGTATCTCAAGCCCTCAAATTAAACCGCCACCTTGGTCAGAAGTTCGAAATCCCAGCTGGTTCACTCGTTGTCATCTCCTTGCTCACAATAGGAATATTTCTCCCGGTCTACGACAGGCTCCTAGTCCCTGCTCTTCGAAAAGTTACCAAAGATGAAGGTGGGATCACAGTTCTACAAAGAATCGGAATCGGGTGTATTTTTTCAGTTCTGGCAATGCTCGTAGCAGGTTTCATTGAAAAGGAAAGAAGAGATATGGCTAATTTGCATCCCCATGAACCTGTCTCGTTTATGTGGTTGGCTCCGCAGCTTATCTTGATGGGTCTTTGTGAGGCATTTAGTGTCATTGGACTGCTGGAGTTCTTCAACCGGGAGTTTCCTGATCACATCAGGAGTGTTGGTAACGCACTTCTGTCTTGCTCTTTTGCAGGGTCAAGTTACTTGAGCAGTGTACTAGTCACTGTTGTTCATCGTGTGACCGGAACTCACAGCAAGCCCGATTGGTTGACCAATGATATCAATGCCGGCAGATTGGATTTGTTCTATTTTCTCTTGGCCGGGATAGGTTTTCTGAATTTTTTCTACTTCCTTTTCTGTGCTCAACGATACAAGTATAAGGGTACTGTTCAGAAGGAGGATGACAACAACCCTTATGTTACTGTGGAGCTAGGTTCAACCACCACTACATGATCCTTTCAATTTGCTGCATTAGTAGAGTTGATGCAATCCAATATATATATAGTTTGTAACCCAATGTATGTGGCCGGAATGAGTAAGAATCGAATATATGCTATAACCATTAAGAAAGGGCATGCATGCCTTAGCCTTTAGGTAACCAGTGTTGCGACTCTGGAATGTAATATATATCTTTGCAATTACATGCCATTTTGTTTTTGTAACTACAGTTATCTTTATATAACATTAATATTGGCGTTCATCAGAAACAACTTTGCATTTTTGAACTGATCGCATCATCGATCACTCGTTCACATAAAATCTATGCGGCAACATATTTGAGTGAAATCTGTGAAAGATGGTGACATATGTATAAAGAAGGAAATCTGGAGAGACTTTGTTTTAGGTTCTGACAGGTTTGATACTCTGAAGTATCTAGCACAATCATGCAAATCGTTCAAGCTAGCACAAACGATGCAGAAATCCTTGTGAATGATGAATTCATGTAACTAGCTAGCTACGTGGGAGGTTTGGAATGATGGGAAAGTTGTCCACTAATGAGATCGGTGGATGTTGTTTGGAGGCTTCTCTGTGTTGGTATGGTGCTTGTTGCGAATATATACGGCTTCAGATCCGGCATGGGTTGCCTTGTCTCTCTTTCTCACTGACTCTGCCTTCCGTATCTGATACGATCGATCGTATTTTTGTCTGTGCCACTGCCGCAGTAGTGATCCATCCATCTACGATATTATGGCGATTTGATCAAACCTGTCAAAGCAATAGTATGTAAGTGCATGTCAATAGCAAGGTGAAAGGGATGCGTGGGTCGCATCGAGACAGTGATCGATGTTTGAAATGCACTAAACTTTAGTTTGTATTCACTACTCGATCTCTCACTAACGTTGAATTTATAAACAAAACCTTCAGTTGCAAATATCAAATTTGATACTTCTTAGATTCACCCGGTAACTAGTTCGGATGTAAATGTTGTATATCACAATAAGCTATTCTTATACTGTGCTGAAGTTGAAGACACTGTAAAATATTGAAGAACACTCGTAAAATTGAACCACAACTTGAATTAAAATGAGGTGAAAATTTATTTTTTATAATATTGAAATGTGTAAAATGTGGTGGATCAAGCTCTTATGCGAAATACACCTAAACATGGCTAATTGGTTGAAGAAATATTTTGTGTCAACATAAAGTTTTTGTACATGAATTTGACATATCCTTTGAAAACACTCTTAAAAAAAAGCGATAATTTTCCTAAATTTTTACCCTACAGAGAAACAACGGGTCACTATAGAGATTAGTCTACTTGTACATGCAATCATGTATTCAGTGCTTGCAGCTATCAGAAAGATATACCAAAATCTTGTTGAATGGATAACTTCCAGGACTACAGCTTTTAATTTTTACGTACTTGTACATTAACTGTTGATATAATTTGCTTTCTCAACCCCTATATTTAGGCCTGAGTCCTCTCAGTTTTGTTGATTTGGATCATGATACTAGCTTCAAGCCTTCAAGGTCATAGAATAAATACTCATAACCTAGATTAAGTTTCATAAGTTCATATTCGTATTAACATTCGCAATGAAATTATGTCGATCCAATGTTCTTACGTACATTAGAAGAGAAAAGAAATATGATGAAGGGTGAAGAGACACTTCACAAAATGCTCTACACAATACATTTCAAGTCCTTCAGTGAACCCGATAAATTAAGAGACCGAGGATGACTTGTATGGCAGGCTTCAAATGCAATCAAACACTCATTGCCAAAAACAAAAAAAATGCAATCAAACACAAGAACTCCCAAGAAATCATCCAAGTCAAAAACATCATAGAGACCGCACTGGGCCGGTGCTCCCTCCAAACAAAGCCCAACTTAATTTCCTCACACTGGGCTTGGGCTTTCTGAGAGTCGTAAGCCCTGCAACATTCCGTTCGGCATTGACTAGTTTGAGTGTTTGACTCACAGGTACTACGCCACATCTACTATTATCTCAGTGATCTCTTTTTTTTTTCTTTTTTTTTTTGTCTGATTGAAATCTCAGTGATCTCTTAATTCTGGTTTTTTACATTCAAGACAAGATCGGCTGGAGTTTGGGTTTTGGGGTACCAACATTGCTCGTGGGTGTGGCTCAATTGTGCTTCTGCTTGCTGGAGCAAGGATTTACGTGCATGCCAAGTGATCACAAGTTACCATGCATGTTCACCAGTATTGCCCAAGTTTTTATTCATGCAAAACCATGGCCAAAAGCACGCAAGGTAGCATGTTCACTAATCACTAGTACTGTATAGAGCAAGATTTTGTTGCTGCTGGAAAAAAACGGCAACTAAATTTTCCGCGCCGAAAGCTTCCTCTCACAAACCAACTCAGGTGCCGCCATCGTTTGTACATACGTACTGCTTGAACACCCCAATGTGCAGTTTTCCACTGTCAATAATGCTTTAAACAATCATCATATACACTTAACTGAAAGCCACAGCAGTGATCAAGATATTCTGGTAAACAAAGTTTTATAGCTGTCAATTTAAAGCAATAAGTTCTTATAGGCTTACACCACAACGAACATCAATATTGAAAGGAGAAAATTTAGTATGGTCAGTGTCAACACCGTGATGTTTCACATGTAGCTGTATGCATGTCTTCTTCGGTCCTTTAATATGATAATATCTAGGACACCATGGCTTGGGCTAAGACATGAATGGCTTGTATAAGAGCTATGGTAGACGCGTACGGGACAAAAATTGCTGATGATGGTCCTAGAATACATGTATCGTCTTAACCCTAACCTATTGGATTTCAAGTCCATCATTTTCAGCTCTCTTTCTCCATCTATATATCTCACATTTATTTATTTGTATCACAGGATGATCAGGCTTAAAATGTGTAGATGTTGAAAAGGTCACATTCTAGAGCAATACTGCAGCATTAGGGATCTTTGTTCCAGCTGATCAAGGGGCTAGCTATTTGATGAGGAAGGAACCGATTCAACAGATTCAGAAGATCCACGACTTCCGTGTCGGAGGATTTTGGAGCCCAAAGGGGTTGCCACACAAAGAAATGAGAGAATGAAATACTCATCTTCCCCCCTCCAATAAACAATAATCAAATTTCTCACTATTTTATAGTTAATTGTATTAATTTTATTTTCTTACAGATAATTCATAAAATTTTAACACCCTTTATTCAAACCCTGATTGAGGATTCCGGCAAACAACAAGCTTCGTTATACTCCCGTCATATATATTGGAGCAGGGACATTAAGTTGCCTTAATTGACCCTAAACATTATTGCGAACACATCAAATTATAAACCATCCATCACCATGCATGCATGCATGCAGAACCTCTATCAGAAATTAACACTTGAACGAGAGGAACTCAACGAATCGCTCCAGATCAACACGAGACGACCCTCCAACACCGCAAGCAATCTCCGATTTCTTCTTCCACTCCACAGCCTTCTTCCTCATCACCTTCCCTTTCTCCCCTTCCATCATCTCCCTCACCAAACCTTCCAGCTCCTCTCTCTTCACATTAGCACTAATCTCCATACCAATCCCCCATGTCGTACACGCGTACCTACAATTCACCTGCTGCTCGGCAAAAAACGGCCAGCAAAGCATAGAGACACCACCACATATACCCTCCAGCGTGGAATTCCACCCACTATGGGTCAAAAATGTCCCCACGGAAGGGTGCGCAAGCACTTGCTCCTGGGGACACCATCTAGCAATCAGCCCACGATCTTTCGTGGCCTTCAGAAACTCGTCCGACAAAGTCGCCGAGGTTTTCCCCTTCACAACATCCGGCCGTACGATCCACAAAAACGGGTGACCGCTGTTTGCCAAACCCCATGCAAACTCGTCAAAATCATCAGCCGTCATGACGGCGATGCTGCCAAAGTTGATGTAGATGACCGAGTCGGGCTTTTGAGCATCGAGCCAGGTGAGGCACTCGGTGTTCTCCTTCCACAGGCTTGGACGAGTCGAGGCATCCTCGATTGCCGGCAAGGTCTTGCAGAGCGAGGTGAGGGAGCCGAGGTTGTAGATGTTGTTCTTGGGGAACACAGAAGCAACGGCGTCTAGGACTTCAGCCTCGAAGTCGTAGAAGGTGTTGAAGATGATGGCGTCGGCGGTGAGGATGTCCTGGGCCTCTTCGAGCCAGCGGTTGAAGGCGATGTCTTCCGGATCAGTGGACCGGACGAAGTTGGGCATGTCTTTGAGTCGCATGTGGCTCATTCCCGGGATCCACTCTAGAGTAGTGCTTTCCAGATAACCGTTGGTTACGTTTTTCTCATCTGTTAGCAAATGCACGAGATTAGGTTAGAGAGAGAGTGACTGGTTCAAAGAGTACAAAAGAATGGTCCCATGTAACGGAATTAGAGTGCCAAAAATGGAAAAAACTAGGACACGAAAATGTCTACACATGCATTATTTTCATGTAATAACTACAAAACAGCGACATGCATGGGCAGATGTTTAATGGGGATGAAAGAATTGAAATGAAATAACGCATGCACACGAAATAATGCTATTCTGATGTTATTATAATCAAGTTCATAAACATACCAAAAGTTGAAGCTCAAGTTATAACTTTTATTAATTTTGTCCACAATTTTGATATTCAGTTATGCAGTATTACTGCTTGTTAATTACCAACGGTTATTCAGTCTCATATATATGGCACCGGTGAATAGTATGTCTCACTGTCCCAAACTCAGCTTCAGAAGTGAGAAATTCAGACTACATTCTACACCATATTTTAGAGGACATATATGCATCAATATATTTATTTGTATAATTTTTTAAAGGATCTGAAACAATTGATTTTAATATTTATGAATAAATGAGCCATATGTTTACCTTTTAATGGGAAAATTCCCCTTTTGACAAGCTCTACAAACTGCATATAGGCGACGAGACCACAAGTGGAAGCAGTCCAAAACTGCACCACAGGAATCCCAAGCTCTCGGGCAACTTTGATTCCGAAGGCCATAATCCCATCGGAAATAATGCAACTCACTGGAGGCAAATCCGGGTTGGAATTAAGCTTCACAATCAAGTCCCGGAGCGGAACCACCGAGTGTTTCTTGGTGTAGTACAAGAGCTCAGTGACACTCTGAGTGGCATCAGGGTTGGAAGGTGGAACACCGTCAGGAATGGTCTCAAACCTGAAGCCGGGAGAGTTCTTCAACGCCTCGGGTCCTCTGGACTTGAGTAACCGGGCGTGGTTGAACTCTGTGTACACCATGGTTATGTGGAAGCCCCTATCATGGAGAAGCTTGGCCAAGTTCATGAAAGGGTTCACATGGCCTTGTGCTGGGAATGGGATGCACACAACATGAGGCACAGCCACTGGCTCTGCTTGAATGGATCCCATTTCTCACAGCTAGCTATCTGGCCGGCTTCGTTATAGAAACAATGGTGGAGAGGCTGGTTTTGGTTTTCTGGTTTGCTAAGCTGTGATCTAACGCCATGTTTATATAGACGAAGGTGAGTACTAGCTAGCTGCTTAACGTATGTAAACTAACTACGTGTATCGGAACGTACACGTGTCATGCATGTTGCAGAAGATGTTAAAGGCGGTATTAGGTCAGCTAGAGTGGCCTTCGCGTACTCGTTTTCAGTAAATTTCTTGAGTTCTGTTTAGGGCAATAATGCAAAAGATCTGATATATCACACAAATTATTGAGCTCGATCTTTAGGGAATATATAGCAATTGATCAAATGCAGTCCACAAGATGTTCTGTGAGGAAATGTGAGAGCCACAAAGCCGAACCGGACAATTGATCCTTTGGTCGAACCCAGTTGTTGGCTTGTTGCCCTAGTGCATGATGCCCATCTTGGACAGTTGGTAAATGGTGTTTGCTGACGTTAAATCGCGACCGAGCACGTTTTCCCTTTCATTTTGGCAAGGATGCAAAATGGTCAGACAAAAGAAGCGTCTGGAGTGACAAGTCTTGGCAATCTGAGAAAAAAAAAATCAAATGCTTGCTCCAAGGGAGGAATGCAATTTTCTTTCTCCGTTTAATTTAGTTAATCATTTTGTTAAAGTACAATAAAACTTCAACCCAAAATTATATAATTAGGGATCCATATTTAGTTCGATCAGTAGGTTTTCTTTCTCCATATTTTTGGTTTTACTCTTATTACAAACACAGAAACACGTACTTTAGTCTATCCTAGCATTTCATATATAAGTTTGGTTGTTATACATATTTGTATGACATATATCAAGTCGTAAGCCGTTCGATCGTTTAACAATTTAAAATTCAAGAAGATCGGACGGTTCACGACTTGATGTATTCTATACAGTAAAAAAGTCTGTTATACATGCATTTCATTCTCCATCTTTCCTGTATACATGCAGTATACATCATCATACCCTTGAAGTCTTCCATCAGGCTCCCACCATTTGGGTCGCACAATTTCTATCGTATAGCTTGGATCATGACCTTCCATCAGGCTCCCACCATTTGGGTCGCACAATTTCTATCCTATAGCTTGGATCATGACCACCGGTTCGATCGGATATCCAGTAATTTAGACAAATGATACGAAGGATACGTGAGGAAAAGATAACAAATTGAACACTGTAGACGGTTGTGCAGTTTGATCTTGCTTGCTCTCTCGGCGTAACCAATGAATGATGATAATTCCAAACCCAATGAATGATGAAAAGTAACATGCAAGTTGTTCATGTCCCACCAAAATCGAAAACCATACATGTTAACAATCGGAGAAATAATATCAAGAGGGACGACTGTGTCGACAACTGCATGCAACCCAGCAGGTCCCAACTCGTCCCAACTGGCCGTGGCTACCTCCAAAATCAATCAATCTTCACCGTCCGCTTGCTTAATTATCATGTAACTTCCCAGCAGCTCCAATTATTGTACTAGTCTTATTCCACTAGAACCTCCTCGAGGTGTTGTGGATTTTACGACAACGAACACTAGTCGCGTTCAAGGGGACCCTTCCTCTTTCGGAACAGAGACCGTTTCACTGGTATGCGTCAATGTTAGTCTTCGTTCTAATATACGGTTGTTTTTAATGAAAATCAAAGAAAACACAAATGAACTTCTACACCCAAGTCGTGTTTAGGAGGAAATTAATCTCCAAACTTCATTATAATTATTAATCAGAGCTTTATTAATTTTATCTACATAGATGAAACTTGGCTATAATATTCAAGAAATATTAAAATAAAATTATCCATAGATTATGTACCTTGGAAGAAAAGAGTTAAAAATAAGAAGACGATATTTTGCTCGATGAAATACAATGTATAGGATCTGATAATGAAAATTTTGTAAGGAAGCGATGTCAAGAAAATTTTCAAGATTTTTTTTTTTTTTTTTGACATTATATGATCGAGGATATGTGTAAGATCAAGCACACTTCTATTGACTCATGCTCTATTCTATTTTGGGTACTAACTAAGATTAAGCAACGTTGACAGTCGAGTGAATCTTTTGGTGATTACAACTTAGAAATCCCCTTACAAATATCTGACTCAGGGTCTCGATTTCAAACCTCGTGGTGGGAAAAGTATAATCTTATTGAGCTCCTCTTTTGTTGGACGATGGAGGAATCTGATGTACACGTCTAAGAGTATAAGAATTGCTCTCTTATCTAGTACCCTACCACCCACTCACTGTCTAAGCATGACTAGTAGTTAGTCGTCCCATTTCAAGGTTTTGCCCCACTTTTATCGTGTATCATTGTTTCTCATTCTCAATTACCAAACGCAAGTCCTACTTTGTCCCCTCAATCATTGTTCATCACATTCTCAATCAGTAAACTGTTTGGAATTTGGAAAGCCCAAGTTCTCAAAGCCGAGGCCTCAAGCTTGCTTGCTGTTTAGTTTGAGTGTTATCCTACAATTGCCGTCAAACCAGCCCTGAATTGTTTTGGGCTTCAATTCCCAGATCATGTGATATTGTAGAACAGACATCCACATGATTTATCGCACCTGGCCCATTTCTGGATTCCACTCATTCCGCCACTGTTGATACAAATATGTTTACTCGATCGAGTTGGGATTTGATTTTATCGTGAGTCACTGTTGTGTTTTTTAGAGTATGAACGATGATATTCTCAAAAGTTTTATGGGTTCAGAGACTAATTCGTGCCGAACGGTCATATCAGAACGTTTCATTCCCTTGACTACCCAAGAATAAATTGAGATTTAGCTTCAATTGTGTCGGTGAGATTCGAACCTGGATATGTGGGTTCCATACATAAAAGTTCTTACCAACTCGACAACCTAGTGGTGGTTGTTGTTAATAAAAAATTATCAGCACACATTGTGTACCTATACATATAACGTGGATGATCAAGAGGTTAATATTAGATGACACTTTGATTTTGCATATAAATAGTTATGAATGAGGCCGTTAACACAACTTTTAGTTAATAAGTGTGATGAGTAAACCTTTGACATAGATTAGTAGCTTTAGGGCACAGTGAAGAGAATAATGTGCAATTTTTCATGTTGGGCTTGTGCGCGCATATGGCTGTGGAGACTAATATTAATTTTGTGAGATGAAATATTAACTTGGCGAGTGTGTTGCTAATTCGCGAGCAATATAGGAACTCTTACCGGAAAACTCGGAAAAAAAAAAACAAAAAACAAAAAACAAACCGAAAGAAAGAACACTCCACGTGTCTACCTTGCACTTCACCGAGTACTGGATTTCAACTTTTCAAGAGCTCGATTACAACGGAACGGGCCCCACCCCCTTAAACCCTTTGCGCAACAGCACGCCACTGCATCACGAGCACTACACTATAAAACCCTCCCCTCCTATCAACGACCTCCGTTTCATTTACTTCCCCAAATTTTCATCACTCTCCACTGAAACTCTGAAATCCTGAACAAACAGACGAGTCCACCACTCCAAAATGGACTCGTCATCTTCACCTTCTTCAACCTCCGCTCTCAACCTAGCCATGGCCGCCTGGGTCGGCGCCTCCCTCATGGCCGTCTCCGCCTTCTACATCCACAAACGCAGCGTCGACCAAGTCATCCACCGCCTCATCGAGATCCGCCGCAAACCGCCGTCTCGCCTCCGCTCTCAAGACGCCGACGAAGAAGAAGAAGAAGATGATTACATCGAAGAAGACGAGCAGCAAGACCAGCGGCGAGGCGTCGGCTCTGACCGCGACGCCGTCACCGATAATCGCAAAACGGCGCCGTCCAGGTCGTTGGACGAGAAGTCGATTCACTATTACAGAATCTCGTCCTCGCTGCCTAATGCGGATATGAGAAGCGGCGGTTTGATCGACGACGACTCCAAGTTTGATCCTCTCTCCAATTATCGAGCTCCTCGGTTTTCTTCCTCGGCGGACCGGCTCAATTTCATCCCCTCCGGCCTTCCGCCGCTCCGAACCGATCAAGCAAATGGTCGGTATACTCTGTTTATTGTTTTCTCGTTTCGATTTTATAGTTGCGTTTCGATTTTATAGAATTTTCACTTGTTTAATCTTTAATTTTTCGATTTGTAGAGTCTCAGTCCTTGAATTCCACTACAAGGATGGCTACGTCTATGTCTGTTGGTAGGCTGATGACGCCGAGATCTCACGCTGGAAGAGTGGATGATTCCGACGAGGAAGGAACTGAGTATGCAAATGAAGATGATTCTCCTTTCAACTATGAGCATGGAGATGCAAATGACAATGTACGTGTGTCTCTGATACTAGCTCATTGTTCTCGCTAATTCATATGCATTGTGCTGATCAGAAAATTATCATTTTGCTTTGTTGTTTTTGTTTTTTTGTTTCAGTCAGTTTACCAAAATGAAGGTACAAATGCGCAGGGCTTTGAACGCAATGGTGCAAAATATCTGCTGTTCATATAGAATTCATCTCTAGTTCTAAAAAAAAAAAAACGAATTCATCTCTAAAAAAGTTTACTGCTCTTTTGCTATCTTTATGTTTGAAGAAAAACATCAGTACAATAATTGTCGGCATTTATGGAGGAAATAGTTTACTCTAATCTTCATGTTCAAAAGGTCAACGGTCAACGGATTGTACTATAAGCTTGGTTGCCTTGCATGTTTAAATTTATTAAGTTCAGAGTTTTAACTGAAGCAAACCATTTAGAATCCGAATATTTTGCTAGTAGATATATAGTGATTGTAAATTTGAGCTGTCAAACTCTGATGTAGTGATGCGTACAAGTAACAACTTCATGCAAGAGGTAGATGGAGCTACAGCTCAGCTGGGGAGGAGTGACCCTTCTTTTGCAAGAATTCTTTTGCCACTTAGTGCACCAATAAATGGTAATTTACTTTCCAACTAATAGTTACTTCTGCAGGTCTGTTTCTGCTTTAATGTTACTTCCAAATTCCTATTACATCTACAGTTTTCACTTACATATTGTTACTTTAAATCCATTTTGTTTGAAAGTTGTAGCATAGTTGATATTTACATGGTGAATACTAGATTGTGTTTTTTTTTTTTTTTTTGAATTTGATATCAATATGTCATAACATCATACTATTGATGGTTAGAATAACTTGAAGCATCTTTCTCTTCTTCTTTTTTTTTTTCAAAACAATGTTATCCAGAGTCAATAAGCAAAGAGGATGAAGAAGTACACAGGATGATTCGAGATTGCTTGGATCTGCGTAAGAAGTACCTTTACAGGGAAAATGTTGTTCCATGGAGAGCCAGGGCAGACTCATCAGAGAAGAAAAGCAACCCATTTCATTTTGAACCTGTTAAACCATCAGCTGTGAGTCATTCTCTGCTCATTTACAAAATTGTGGGAATTAAGTTTTCAAGCAACTTGTTTTGTTTATGTGCTTTTTAATTTATTTATTTTATTCTGTCTTCCAAATCTACATGCAGCACTGCTTTAGGATGGAAGACGGTGTCGTACATGTTTATGCAAGCGAATGTGGTAGGAACTGAAACTGAATTTGAAGTTGCCTTTTTTCTTTTCTTTTTTGTATTAGTAATTTGAAGTTGCTTTGTTTTTAGATAATTTAGTGAGAAAACAATGCTTATGATAAGCTTTTTGTTACCCTTGCAGAGTCTGAAGAGTTGTACCCTGTTGCGAGTGCAACAACCTTTTTCACTGATCTCCATTATCTTCTTAAAGTTGTGTCTATTGGAAATGTTCGCTCTGTATGCCATCATAGGTTAAGATTTCTTGATGAGGTTGGTTCAGTTAACTTTGTCTTATCTTTCATATTTTGGGATCTATTTGTGACTTATCTGGTCAATGTGCAGAAATACCGTGTACATCATTTACTAAACGAGGGGGAGGAGTTTTTAGCTCAGAAGAGTGCACCCCACCGTGATTTTTACAACATTAGAAAAGTTAATACACATGTGCATCACTCTGCTTGCATGAACCAGAAGCATCTTCTAAACTTTATCAAGTCAAAGCTTAAAAAAGAACCTGATGAGGTAGAAAACTATTTTCCTTTTAGTCTGTTTTAGTGAACTTAATATGTTAGAGTTGGTCTTTTCATGTCTCTGTGACTGTTTAATTTTCTAACTATGAGAATCAATTTGGATTGGCAGGTAGTCATATTCAGAGATGGAATGTATCTTACACTAAAGGAAGTTTTTGAGAGTTTGGACTTGACAGGGTAAATATTGCTTTTCCTGAAACTGTGTATCTATGAATTATTAAAGCTCTCTCTCTCTCTCACGTGATTTTTCTTTACTTTAGGCATGATCTGAATGTTGACTTATTGGATGTTCATGCGGATAAGACTACTTTTCATCGATTTGACAAGTTCAACCTAAAGTATAATCCTTGTGGCCAGAGCAGACTCAGGGAGATATTCTTGAAGCAAGACAATCTAATCCAAGGTATGATCATTTTGAAAGTTAAACTTTTAAGATCAGGATATCATACTTGTGCATGTTGTTGTTGGGTCTTGGTTGAATTACCTTTGATAATCAATTATTATCTTATATAGATTGAAGTGCATAGCATTTCAATCTCTTCAGCTGGACTTGTCTTGTAAAAGTCAATGTTTTATTTTTGTGTACAATTGCAGGACGATTTTTAGCAGAAGTAACAAAGGAAGTTCTGAAAGATCTCGAAGCCATGAAATACCAGGTTTTCCTCTTTAACATTTTATAGGAAGATTTGCTTGCATTGATCATTTATGCATGTCTGATAATGAATTTCTCTTTTTGCAGATGGCAGAGTACAGGATTTCAGTTTATGGGAGAAAACAAAGTGAGTGGGATCAACTGGCTAGTTGGTTTGTTAACAATGACATTTACAGCGAGAATGTAGTATGGTTAATACAGGTATATTAATGCTCTTTTACTTTTGTTCTGGTAGCTGTTCTATTCTTGGTAGTCAATGTCTATCTTCATTGCTGAGATCTTCTATTTGTGACATTGTTTTTGTACTTGGGAGTTGGTTGGATTGGTGTAACATATTGCAAACAATATTTTTTTTTCCAGCATATAGAACCGGACCTTATTTAAGTATAATGTTTGAGTTTATATTGTATAAACACATTCCAGGAGAGGTAACAGTAAGGTTGTTTTATATTGTGCTTATATCATGTTAGACATCAGCCATAGTTGTTTCTTTGTTACTCATGTATGAAATTGCATGATATTATGTTTTTTCTTTCATGATATATTGCAAGCGACTTTTTCCTTGAAATCATCGTCTTGCATAGTTTCATTAGTTCTTATGGTTTTAGTTTTGAATGACATTTGCAGCTACCACGGTTATACAATATCTACAAGAAGATGGGGATTGTTACCTCTTTCCAGAACATTTTAGATAATGTTTTCATTCCACTCTTCGAAGTCACGGTGGATCCAAATTCACATCCTCAGTTACATTTGTTCCTGAAGCTGGTCAGCTAAACAATCTTATAGATCTGTATTACGTTTTTGGTTGAGAGAATCCTTTTAGATCCTGTAGATGCTTCTTATCATTATGAAGATGTGTTGGATTTTGGATGTCTTAACTTTTGCTAGTGCAAAGTCCATAAGTACTGGTGTGCTTTATAAAATTCTATACCGTAGTCTAACATTAACATTCATTTACAAACAGGTGGTGGGTTTTGACGTTGTAGACGATGAAAGTAGACCAGAAAGGCGTCCGACGAAACACATGCCAACACCATCTGAATGGACTAATGAATTCAATCCTGCATATTCTTATTATGCTTATTACTGCTACGCAAACTTGTACACTCTTAATAAGGTTATTCCTTTTTAGAGAATGCTCTTATTTCTACCCTTGTCAAAATATATCTAGGTGATATAGAAAATGATTTGGTTCTTCTTTTCCCTTTATTTCAGCTTCGTGAGTCAAAAGGAATGACTACAATAAAATTCCGGCCGCACTGTGGAGAGGTTATTGTCTGCGACCTAAACTCAGTTATTACATTTAGATGATCTTTAAGATCAACAATTTTCATATATCCTATGCAGGCAGGTGATGTTGACCATTTGGCTGCGGGATTTCTTGTATGCCATAATATCTCACATGGTATCAATCTTCGGTACTCTCCAGTTCTGCAATACCTATATTACCTGGGGCAGGTTGATCCCTTTTGACTTTATTTTTATCTTTATGGAAGTTTCCCCTCAAGTTTTCATGTTCTTTATATGCTATTGAACCTTTCCGACTTGTGCTTTATTGTTAACAAAATAATTATTAACCTCCTTTACAATGCAGGTGGGACTGCTTATGTCACCCTTGAGCAATAATTCTCTTTTCTTGGATTACAAGAAAAACCCGTTCCCTGTGTTCTTTCAACGCGGGCTAAATGTGTCGCTTTCAAGCGATGATCCTTTGCTAATTCATTTGACAAAAGAAGCGCTGGTGGAAGAATATAGCGTTGCAGCACAGGTTTGTCGATTCACGATTCTTGTAGCTTTATAGGTGCTGTTCATGGTTGGGTATCTTATCAAATCAATTATGGTGCAGGTGTGGAAGCTCAGTACTTGTGACCTCTGCGAGATTGCTAGAAATTCTGTATATCATTCTGGATTTTCACATGCAGCAAAGGTGGGAAACTTGCGGAAAGAAAATTCTTTAGTTTTCTTCCTAATAAAAATATGCATGATGCATCTTAAAGAATCATTGTTGAAATAAAATTGTCCAATTTCATATATGATCTTGAAATCTGTATGATCCAACTTTACCTCAAGGTAATTAATTGCATGATTCAACTCCTTGTTTGTGCAGGCACATTGGCTTGGTAGCAAGTATTTCTTGAGAGGCCCTAAAGGAAATGATATCCAAAAGACAAACGTTCCCAATTTGAGGATTGCCTTTCGAGAAATGGCAAGTGTTTATGGTTTTTAAGCAGCTTTGAAAATGCTAACAGGGTGTCCCTCTTGTTCTGATTTTCTAATTGTGTGCTTGGTTTTGCAGACCTGGAAGGAGGAGATGCAGTATATCTACCACGGAGAAGCTGAGTTTCCAGAAGAAGTTGATCCATGAAGGCAGAGGGAAAGATGCTACTGTTTCCGGAAGAAGTTGATCCATGAAAGGCAAAGGGAAAGATGCAACTGTTTCTGGACATGTTCTATAGACAAGTAGAAATTGGAAGCTAGTTATTCACCAAATCGTATAGAAGTAGAAACGGCAACTTCAGCAGACATATAGCCAGAGCAATGAGAGCAGAGGCACATCGCCAATTTTGTTCGCATGGACACGGCTCGGTTTTCTTCACATCTCTGATTCCGTAAATTGTTTTAAGCTTATAATAATAGTTGGTCGCCTTTTGATCGAAGCATTAAAATGAGTAGGTAGGGTTGAATATATATATTTACGGGTCACGGAACTCTGGACAAATGCACATCCAGAAATTTAATTTGTTACAGATTGTTAGTCATCATATCATGTTAAATGCGTATTTCTCATCCAGTTGGCTTGTGTTGAACAAGTAGTAGTAAATGTTGTTCTTACATCCCTACAGCACAATTGAGCATCTGGAAGGTGTTCGCATCAAGCGCACAGTATCCTGGTGACAACGAATGGGCAGAGAAGCAGGGGGCATCATCAGTAGTAGTATTACAAGTATCCAATATAAACTTGCACCAAATAAGATCACAGTGATTGTCAATGCTGCTAAGAATCCCACAGCAAAGCCAATCGGTGATTGTCCTCCTTTCTGACCTGGAACAACTGTGGACTGAATGATCGGTAATCAATTGCTTCTGGTAATGGCTGGTAAGCATGAGGTATCACGGTTCCATCATTCGGGAGACCCTGAACTGGTTCCCCTAGCCATTGACGCTCTTTAAGATCAAAGACATATATTCCAGCAACCTCCTCTTCCCGCACCTTCACCTGAACCTAACTCCTTGCCGTTATCTTGGCTTTTTCGGGTTTAGATTTGCGTTTGGGACTTCAAGTTTTTTTCTCGGTGATACCAAGAAGTCGTGCATGATATAAGAATCCCTCGGGCCTGTCTTGTGGCGGTATTGGCAATTTCTCCCATTTACCGATTCCGTCATCGACACATGGACGGAATCGGTAAATTATAGGTCCCACCGAATAAACATACCCATCATGGCCAAAAGCTACTTCTCCCCCAAATTGAAGGTCCGCAAGTTTCCCGCCTCCTAAGAGCCATTTGTCTACTACCATATCCAAATCTCTCAAGAGATTCATCATTCAAATATGCAAATACGCATGTTTTGATTTTATTGCGAGTCACTTTGTTAATAAGCGGGAGGTTTTCGACACATCTAAAAATTTCTCCGATAGAACCCCTAGAAAGCGGATCGATATTCTCTCCTGTCGAAACTTTCCTAACATAATGAACGGCCATGATCCTCTTTTCTTAGGGTAAGGTAGTTTCATTAGGACAGGATCCTAGTTCGATCCAAACATACCCAGAAAGCAGATCCAAACCATTTTATCACCAAGAGAAATCCAGCTCAATGCCTCCAAGAGAATTTAACGTTTCATAAACCTCCTGGCAGATTTCATGATCAGTACACCATCTTATCCACCCCTTCACCATGTAGTAATCCAAATCTGGAGCATCTCCGATACATACGGTATCAACCCTACCGTGAGAAAATGCCGTGATCCTTAATTGGTTTGGCTACTACCAATTTGAGTTGGGAACTTGGGACAAGCAATGGTAGATTAGTGGCAGCATTGATGATAAAGCTCATTATCTCACTGCTTTGTATAAATCATCATCTTGTTAATTACTTTGGAGATTACAGACTATTGCCAAATGATAACCATGTATAGTTGTCCAAATAAATGGTGGTTATATTGACTGGGAAGAAATTATAGGGTGGGTGATAACCACTGCAATAAAGCACTATTACAAACCAGACTACACCTTTAAGAAATCAGCACAAAGAAGCAAATTCTATAACACAGAAGCAAATCCGTTTCATAAAAGAAAACAAGGAAACAACTCAATACAAAAAGCCAAAAAGGACTTTGTAAGCAAGCAACAAAAAAGAACAATGAGAAATATAGGAAATGCAATCCTATAGTCGTCCGGTTAGTATGTCGCCAATTGTGTGCGTGGAATGGTGGTAGCCACCCTCCGCCACGGCAATGTAAAAGGCATCGTAGATACGTTCGATCAAATAGGGAAATGTTGCATATAACTCAGCGAGAATTGCCCTTGACTTGATCTCCAGCTGTTACAAAATAAAGAAGAAACATAATAAATTAGTATCAATTTATTAAATAACTAACAAAATTGCAAGCACTAAGTAAAGGAGCTTATTCAAATCAAAAAAAAGAAAAGAAAGAAAAAAAGGAGCTTACCATACGTGGACGATGCACCTTTTGTGCCTCCATATGCCGATGTCTAATGCAATTGTATGCGAAGATAACAATGGATGCCGGAGATACGACCATTTTACCGGTACCTAGATCGTACACTTCCTTATAGATTCCTTTACTAGAACCAAATCGGCACACTTCCTTGAGAGCTCGGTGAGTCAATTTTGCGGGCCAATTCCAATAATGAAGACCGAGATATTGTCCAAATTCTGGAATGTTCATCAGATTGTGCTGGCATTGCGGGTCTACGGTTGTGCACAGTTGATACATATTCGCAAGAAATCTGAGTTGGTTGTTGACATCCCAAGAGCTTGGATAGTTAAAGACAAACTTTAGGTGGTCGGCAGTATAATCATGAGGAAAGAAAACTTGTGAAGTATCTGCACAACTCTTGGCCAGGAAAGACCTCCAATTCTCAATACGCTCCTTAAAGACTTGGTTCTGCATCTTAACTTTTCCAATAATTTCATCACGCAAGGCTTTGGCATCACTTTGATATATGAGTGGTCCTGTTTCACGCCCCAAATTTAAAAAGAGAGGCTGAAAATCAGTAGTCACTCCTATACCTTGAAACAATTTGCAAGTTAATTTCTACCAAATATGTCATGTGTTGCCCAATTTTCTTTAAGATTTTCCACATGGCTTTATCCGTAACTTGTCCCTTGGTATGTTCATCCATCCACACCTTGATGTGTCTGATGACCTTTGGTAAAATTAGCCAGTATTTTCCATCGTGTATCTCACAACGATCTGGATGTATGAAAACTCTTTCATCATGCATTGTTTGAGTGTTCCAGTGTCCAGTAGATTCAGCATCATCGTCACACACTTGTACAGTTGCAAAACTGTATCTCCCGCCAAAGTCTTGACGTTTGATGTATATGAGATATTCGAAAAGTTCAAGAAATCGTTGAGGCCTAATAGGTTCACTGTAAAAAACTTCCCTCCTTCCTCCTCTTCTAGCCTTCAGCTTTAATGAAGGATCCAAATTCATTATACCTTGATCAAAACTCGTATGTTGTTCTGCTTCGATTTGGGGTTTAAATAAGAGAGGGACACATACAATATCTCCTATTTTATTAAGGTATTGTGTTTCCGATTGCATATAGGGATATGTTCTTGCCTTGGGGTTTCTAATCCAAAAGTTAAAAGGAATGGCAAATAACAGCTTTATGGTTTTTTTTTTTTTGTACAAATAGGGGCGCAATGTACAATTGACAATTCCCAGTAAATTGGGTTACAGAAATTCCTTGTGAAATGAGGAACTAGGCTAAGACCTTCCAAAATTTAACAAAATACTCGAAGAAAATAAAAAGACATTGTCTTCTTTGTTTTCCTACCCATAAGCTCATCTCTCTTTAGTACTTGGTATAATTATAAAGTTGCATCTTGGTCTAATTCTTCCTCTAATCGAGTTGATGAACGAAAATGTCATCAACATACGAAAATAACAGAATATGAAGCACAACTTCAACAACGAGTTCTTTAACTAGGCTCAACCAACAGACCGGCTAGTTCTCTAACCCAGGGATGCTTTGACAAGAGCTTGAATGGTCTCTCATATGTTGAGTTCCTAATACATATCCATCGGCAAATTCAAATGAAAATGTGATCACTTAGGAGCTTCTTCAAAATTGTTACAAGTTTTGATTGATACGCTCCTGCTTGGGCCATCGGAGAATGAGGGTACAAAACTGTGAAGGTCAGCTCCTTTTGCTACTCAGAATGAACACCTTCCCCTTCACCAGTTAGAACTAGTGCAGTGAAAAGTGCAGCTGAGTTGTTTACCAAAGAAATCGTAGCTGAGTTTTGGTGCGAGGATTTGTTTGGTTTTCTTTCAGTGGTAATTGGTAAATGTGGACAAAATACAAGTTACATACAAGTATTCCTAAGTTATAGTAAAAGATGTTCCACAATATATTTCACCTCCAGCCTCTTTCCTTCTTTATGTCCTATTAATCGAGTTCAAATTAAGTCATATTAAACAGTTAAATGATTCCAGGCCTGATCCGATTGAAGCGTTGAAATGAATAGGTAGGGTCACATATAGGCCTTGGGTATGCTGTCTTTGTTAATCTTATTGGGCTTGCTAAGTTGGGTTGTGGTTTACTCTTAACCCAACCACTGTTTTTACTTTTATCTAATTACAATAATAATTCGTAGTTTTTTTAGGAACTCTAGGTATATTTTGATGCCTACAAATTATGATATATAGATAGTGGATACTTCTTTTCGTATCGTAATCGAGCGTCTTGGCGACAGAAGTTTTCATGCAAAATTATCTATGTGTAGAGTAAGATTATAGTTTGCAACATGTACAGAGTAATGGTATGTGAATCACTTAAATTCGTTGGGGTCTGTATCGATGTCATTCTGACTGCGACTATTAATACAATAGGTTACATGCCCACATTTGCCTAAAAAAAGTATAGACCTATTCTGAACTTCATATGTATAAGGTAAAAGTAAGACAAGTTTGTCAATAATCTATGTCATTTTGTTGGAGTTGAGCTCATTTTACTGTAGAGATTTTGTAATTTCCTATGTGATGTATAATTCATACAAGAACTGATAGAGATGCTCTAAGACTAAGTTGGATACAAAATGGGCCACAAAATGCATAGATTCATTCCATTCTGGGCTTCCTAAAATGTCCATTGATCCAGTTCTAGAAGAATGCTACGCCTCTTTCATTTTCTCGTTTTTAATGCTGACTTACTGTGACAAAAATAAAAGACTTACAGTCACCCCAAAATTTCCAAACCCCAAAGCAGCACAGCAGCAGCAAACCCTCAACCCCTCTCTCTCTCTCTCTCTCTCTCTCTCTCTCTCTCTCTATCCATCGCCGCACCCCCAAAACCCTCGCCACCGCCTCCGCCAGGTGGCGAACCAAGCTCCGATTCACCACCGAACAATAACCAAACCCTAGAAAAAAACCAAAAAAAGCTTCCATGGCAACCACGGCGAGTTCCGAAGTCTCCGATGGCCCGGTCCTCAGCCTCATCAACAAGCGCATCCGCGGCCTCCGCAAGAAGCAGAACCGCATCGTCCAGATGGAGGAGTCTCTCGCCCAAGGCAAAACCCTCAACAACGAGCAACTCGAGGTCCTCCGCACCAAGTCCGCCATCATTGCCTCCATCGACGAGCTCGAGAAGCTTCGCCAGCCTCTCTCCGTCGCCGTCGCCGAGGAAATCAGCCTCGCCGTCCAGGTCACCGCCCCTCCCGCCGCCGCCGCCGCTACTAAGCCCGAAGAACACGAAGATCCCCCCAATGCTGTGCAGCAGAGCGGCGAATCCGCCGCCGCCATCGATGAGCAGCACAACTACCAGGCGGCTGTGGAGGAGCTTCTGAACCTGCTCTACTTTGGTTCGTTGTTCGATGTCAAGACGCAGAGTGACTTCACCTCGATTATGTTCACCAGGAGCCACGAGAGAGGGTGCTGCTTGACCTATGACACCGTCACTGATGACGACTCTGATATGCTCGCCGAGAAGGACTTGGATTTGCTCTCCTCACTCAGTGGCTTGTTGATCTCCAGGCCGGTGGCTTCGAGCTTATCTCACAAGAATGCTCTGCAGCGCTGCATTGCGCACGCCAAGCTATGGCTCGCTAACTCAGACCAGCCAATTGAGCCTAATTCTAGTGTCACATGTAAAGCTTCCATGGCGTTTTTATTGTTTAAGTACTAAATTGGTGTTGTTATGTGGGTTTTTGCTGACATGGATGATTTTAATTTTTGTAGATGCGAGTTTGAGAGAGAGGCTTAGTAAGATTATGGGTTCGGACTACTTTACCATCACTCCGGAAATGAAAGCTCCGGAGGCAATGGCAGCTGCTGCTGGTGGAAACTTTGCTCCGTTTCAGGTGAGGGGTGTGGATGTGGATAGTTCATTTGTACAGTTTCAGCAGCAGAAGGTATAACTTGATCTAGTTTTAGAGTTTGAATAATTGTGATCGGGAATGATTATTCTGATCTTAATCTATTGTGATGCATGTGTGAGGTGTTTGTTCTTTATATTAGAAAAGGTTGTTGGAATATGGTTTTGTGTGCTCTAAATATTGTGTAGAAGTTACTCCTGGAGTTGATTAATGCTTTAATACATGAACAGAAGAAAGTGACGAGTAGTAATTGATGCTTAACAAGCTATATACTAATCATATAAACCATGTTTAGACCGACTGTTCACATCATGGCTTGTATAGTGGCACAGCTGTTTATAATCATGCTTATGTTTTTGTTGCAATTGTTGGAAACTTGAAATTTTGGCATGCTTGATCTGGTTCTAGTTCTAATTGTGTTGTAGTGGTTTGTGTTGAAGAGAAACTGTAACCTGGTATGAAGTTATAACCATTAGCTGTTGTTAGAAACCAGTTTGTTATAAATGGAATAGTGGCTGTTGTTTTCTCTACACAGATAGAGGTTGTTCTAATAATCTAATATCAATTTGCACCACTGGTCTGATTCATTTCTGTGATAAAATAAACGACATTATAAGAAGTCTTATATCATTAGTTCCTCTTTTAATGTTTTTAGAAACAAATTCTTGATATGATGCAAATGAAGCTCCTAGGCACTTCTGACTTTCTCTAATTTTTCCTAAACTTCTTGGCCATCCAAAATTGTTTCTTTGGATATTTCTCATATTCCATTTGGCTGAATGCGAGTCATTTTACTCGAGTTCTCCACATGCCAAAATTTTTGCTGGAGTTGATCATGTGATGATCTTGTATTATCTAATGTTAGGATCTCTGATTCATTTTTGTGTACTTTATTTCAGTCTAGTTTGCCAATTGAGTGCTGCCCTGGGATACATTTGATGCTGTGCTTCTGGTTTATTTGTTTTGGGCCTTCCTCCTGTATACTCCTGGATTGCATTCTCTACTTTTATGGTTTCATTATCCCTGGTTTTCAAATGAAAATGACTTGAGACTTCTGATTGGGGACAATTATGTTGAATTTCACTATGCAATGGGATAAACTTTCTATAGGTGATATTTTAAGGGATATAATGCTCAAATAAGCAGAAGTGTGATACCTGCTTTGGAGTCTCTCACTTGGAATTGGTATTGTTTTCTTTGCATGTGAGAGATGGTTTGTTCTACTATATTGAGATCAGTCCAAATCTTGGATTCAAGGGTTTCTAATGCAGCATCTTTTTTTTTTTTTTTTCTGACATACCTTTTAATGTACTGACTACTGAGGTTATCTTTATTTTCAAGGTCTGTTTATGTAGTATGGTGTTTGGTTGTTTTTTGTTTATTTAAGTATGAATAATGAATAGAGATATCTTTGTTGATGTGCCGTTTCCACTCACATCCTCCGAGATATCCATCCCTTGCTCTGCTGTTTATGGTCACAACCTATCTCATGTTCCGTCAGTTCTTGATTTAAGCTATCTCTTTGCATGCTATACATTCTCTGAACGATGTTTGCAACCAGCATTTTTTAAATACTGCCTAGATGGTTCGGCAATGTAAGTCATTGGAGTGTACTGTTAGATTACTTGAAATATTGGCTATATAAGCAATATTTGGTATTAATATAGTTATGTTTTCAGTCATGTGCTGACTTCTTTATATGCTCTGTAGGGTGAGGAGATGCCAAATCTAGAAGGACATGACAGTGGTGATAATCAATCGGGTCCTGTTGAGGAGGTTCAGAAGGTGCTCTCAGCTTAGCATTTAAGTCAATTCATCCTGTTTAACATTTTTTCTTCCTGGAAACTAGTCTGTAAGTTATTAAAATTTGGGAGGTTCTTGGTTTGCAGGATGAATTTGAAACCGAAAATTCTGCAGAGGTTGTCTCGGTTCAACATGAACAAGTCAAGCCGGAAACAGAAGTAGAGCATAATGAGAGAGATATAGAATTCGAGCAACATAATGGTCCACGTAGGCAGTATCAAAACCAAAGAGGTGGCCGTGGAGGAGGCCGTAGAGGTTACTCCAATGGCCGTGGTGGCCGAGGCAGAGGAGGTGGTCCTTACCAGAATGGTCAGAACCAGTTTTATGACCAGCCTGGAAACTATTATTCAAGGAATTACAATAGGGCAAGGGGCGGTAGAGGTGGTGGTCCGTCTTACAACAACCATGGTTCAGCTCAAGATGGCCATGCCTCAGCTAACATTGGAGTTGCTTCTTAATGGTACTCATACTCTTGGTAGGGTGCTCCTTGCTAGTTTTACATGTGGGTGGTGAAAACGTTTTCTGCTTTTGTTGGAAAGTGTGTGGATATGGGTTTGATGCTGTTGAGGGATTTATCATCCATGAACTTTCTCGTTTCTCTGTGGTTCAGCCAATGGGTTTTGATCGAAACCATGCAAGGATAGATTTTGCAGTAGTTTTTTGGACAATGGTTCAGGATGGTGGCAGGCAACTTAACTTATCAGTATGATTTTTATTTTGTGGTCGTTTCTCTAGTACTAGATCTGTTAGTCTTTGTTGATGGAATCATCTGGAGATGAGGGTCATCGAATACTGTCTCCGTTCGATTACAATGGCCCATTCATATTAGTTTCGGCACTTAGTTTTTTTTGTTGTTTTTGTTTTCTCTCGTCTCGTTTCTTTTTTGCTTCAGTAAAGGAAAGGAGGGACATGGAATAGGCTGGTGACAGAAGCGTATATAGATGAACTGAACCATAACATCCTTGGTCCAGGAATATAAACTTTTTAGTGTTAGTGGTCTTCACGTTTTGGTTTTCCCAAAGGCCACGCCAGTCGGTGATTGCCTACCGTCGGCATATATAAATATTAAAACATGACTATTTTCTACTGATTCTCTGGCGAAGCAAAATTTGGGACTACTCCTAATATGTGCGGAAGGCATCTGCCACACTTTTAGTTCAATCCAGTTCTTTCGCCAGTTGTTTTTTTTCGCCTTTTTCTTTTTCGATTACAGCTTTGCTAGTAGTTCATGGATGTGCTACATAGAAGAGCAAGTAATGGCCCTAATTGGTTAATTGAGCAATGTTTAGACTAATTGCATGATAGTGGAGAATATAATCCTTCTAAAAACTTCTCCAATATCCGATCAAAAAAAAAAAAAAAAACTCCAATATTAACAGAGATGCATCGTTTTGACGTCAGTCTGCTCCTTGATTATTTATTAGGGTTATTCCTTTTCGTTTTCAACTTCATGGAGCACACCAAATTGTCAACTTAATTAGCAGCGTCACAAGTCTGTCATCTTCCATCAGGATAAATAAGAAAAGAAAAATGGTGTGGTAATACATATATAGTACACACTGAAATTTGAGAGTGCATAATGTCTTGTTATTATATAGAAAGGCCAATATCGACGGTCCAGACATATAGTTGAATGATTTTGAAAAAAAGCCAATGAATCCGATGCTCGATTGCCACTAGTTCCTGGCCAACTATATATTAGAGCCATTGGCACCCAATTTGAATACACGCACCGTTCTACTGAAACTTTTCAGCTTGGAAATAGCAGAGCTAACCACTCAGAGTTCAGGAAATATGGGAAGCAACCTCTCTAACAGCAGCATTGTCGACGACTCGGATAGATCATCACATGGAAAGAAGTCTCGTATCATGTCCTTCCACTCCAAGGACCAATGGAAGACCCATTTCACTGCCTCTAAGCAAACTAACAAGCTGGTAATTTAATCTTCTGATTGAGCATGAATCGATCAGTATGCAAGCTAGGTTTTTCACTTATTATGGTGTTTTTTGGCATGAAGATGGTGATTGATTTCACGGCAACATGGTGCGGACCTTGTCGATCGATGGAACCAGCCTTGAATGAGTATGCTGATAAGTACACCGACGTCGAGTTTGTCAAGCTTGATGTCGACGAGTTGCCGGTAATTATTGAAAAGAATGTTAGTGTAACAATTAACGGTGTTTACTGTAGTCGTCGTATTCATTGTGTTGTTGATGGATTGATGCATGCAGGATGTGGCGATGGAGTTTGGGGTGCAGGCAATGCCTTCGTTTGTGTTTATTAAGAAAGGAGAAGTGATTGATAGAGTTGTCGGGGCCAGGAAGGAGGAACTCCAGAAGAAGATTGAGAAACACAGGAGTTAAATTACCGTTCCTCACTGTTGTTAATCCCTCCAGATTGGATATATATATATATATATATATATATATATATATAAGCAAAATAAAGCCAGAATAAGACCAACTAATAATAACCACCACATGTGGTCAAGTTAGTAAAAACGTAAGTGTGGAACTTCCATACTCAAGTTCGAGATTTGTATTCTTTCATGTTTATCGAGATTTGTACTTCTCAGAGTGTTGCTTAACTCTAATGCATACTTCTCTTAAATTTTAATATGTACCCAACAAATTCCTGTGTTTTTTTTTTCCGACACAAACAAATTCTTGTGTGTTGATCATCTTCTTATATTCGATATAAGAAATAATAATAACAATAAATAAAAAGAATAATTTGAAGAAGAAGAAGAAGAAAAGATGCTTTAGCAGACAAAGCTTTTTTGATAGTATAGTGTTCTATCCAAAACAGAAAAAGGCAAAAACAAAACCACTCATGTCATCAAAGAAATGATTAAACGAGCAGATCTATATATTGTCCCAAATCATGGATACTGGTTTCAAATCATAGCTTTAAGATAATTGGGTTTTCCCAGCAGCTGCCAGCCCTAGAAATACACTAATTTGTTTATCAAATATTCCCAACAACATCATACTAAAAGTGCATATCTCAAGATTCTAAATTTGTAATGCTTGAAGTTACCTTCTTACATCCAGAGACGTCTCTGTATTGCACGAATGGAGCATCACCTTCCCAATTAGCCAACACAGAAAAAAGATGATTCTCACTGCAAGCAAAAAGGAGCTGCTGCAGCGCTATTTTCTTATTCATAAAGAAAACATTGTACAAGATGAATTTCCCATCATTCGCAGAAGAAATAGGACAGCTATTTCACTAGTATGGACAACTTTGCTTCTCAACAGCCAAAACATTGCATATTTACAGAATAATTAACTTAATTGTCAACTAGAGTTAAGTTTATGAATTCGGAATTAGTTATCAACTTCACTTAGCACCCTTCTCAGATCAGACCTCTGTTGTGCGCTGAGCTTTGATGGAAAGACCACATCAAACTTGATCCTGAGGTTTCCTTTCTTGGTGGGATCTTTTGATATTGGCATTCCCTCGTTAGGGATCACCTCCTCATGACCAGGATTTATTATGTTCCTGACTGGGATAGGGAGTACCCTTCCATCTAAAGTTGTCAGATTGACGTTTGTTCCAGTTAGAGCCTCGAGTAGTGTTAACTTATGATCGACCGAGAGATCATTCCCATCCCTTGTGAACACATCATGGGGTTTCTCATCCACAACGAAAATAAGATCAGCTGCAGAGCTGCCAGGTTCTTGGTTTCCCTTCTGCGGAAACGTGATCTTAGTACCCTTCTTCCAACCCGGCTTGATATCAATCTTTAAGGTTTCCTCAATGGTCTTTGACTTGCTGTGAGAGAGAATCGTTTGAACATTAGACAAAGATGGAAGATGAATATATTCAAGTACAAACACTAGTATAGCCAAATGTCTAAATGCTTCTAGAACTTGGTTAACTGGTTCCAATACAAAACAGGCATAACCAAGATAGAAAAGATAATCATACACGCTCAATGAGCTGCAATGAGCTGAAAATCCAGTACAATTGGGTTCAAGAGAATTACTTGTAATCCAAGAATATTGATTGGAGCACAGTAGTTTTGCCAAGACAAATTTCTCTAGTCCCTAAATTCCTACAAAATTCTTACTCCATTCAAATCGAAATGAAAGAACCGCTACCCCATCAAGGATCAATCAAAATCTAAAACGAATCTTGCAGCAATTCTCATACATGTAAACACGATCCAAGAAAGTAAGAGAGAAATTCTCACCCAAAATCATCCGGAACAGTTCTCGAAATCTTCATTTTCCTCCTAGCCCCCTTGTAAAGATCCTCCAAACTACACACCAGCTTACTCTCCACCGCCGCAACCTTCTTCCCTCCACCACTCTTCTGACTCCGACCACTCCCTCCGCCGCCACCGCCGCCATTACAAGTCTTCTTAAACGCCCTCTGCCAGCTATTCTGCTCCTCGAAAAACTCCCCAAGCAATATATCATCCGGGTCCGCCCGCCGCCACATCAAACTCAACCTCGTTTAGCCCCTCCTCGCCGTACACGTCGTAGATCTGACGCTTCTGTGGATCACTAAGCACATCGTACGCCTGACACACTTGCTTGAACTTGGCCTCGGCCTCCTTGTTGTCCGCCGGGTTCTTGTCCGGGTGCCATTTCATCGCCAGCCTCTTGTAGGCCTTCTTCAGGTCCTCCTGGTTCGCCGTCCGGGTCAGCTTCAGAACGGCATAGTAGTCAACCGCCATGATGGTTTAAGGTTTAACTGTGATCGATGATTCTATGAGATCGATAGAGGGAGTGATCAATGTGAATGAATGGAAGCGAAAACAGAAACGCGGTTTGGATTTAGATTAGTTGATGATGAGCTGGTTTGGGAGAGATGATCAGAGTGATTATAGGGATTAACTACGCGGTTTCGTCAAAATCAGAATCCGGTGAATGAGGAGAATAGGTAGGAGGAGGACATGGAAGGTATTAATGAAATTGAGCAACGTGCAGTAGAGGTGGAAGAGAGTGAGAGAGAGATGGGGAGTATCTTTGTTTTTCTTTAATTGGAATATTTCAAATTTCAGTTACTGAGCTGCACGGATTCTGGTCGGGGTTGTTACTATATGGCCGTTCGGGCCACGTAATGTCCTACACGGCGTCGTTTTCTTCTCATCTTTGATCCATTACGCCGTCTTTTTTCTTTTCCGAATTTCAGTATTCATCTGCGATGGCGGATTTTGTGGATCTTCTTTTTTATTTGAATGTATCAAATTTTGCAATCCTTTATAATTGGGTTTGTTTTGGACACAATTTGTGTTAGTTTTTAACGATCTTCAGACCAGTAAAGGAAATTAGAACCAGTTCCCTCTCAGTTGATTGATTTGTTGTTGTGGTTCACACGGTCACACCCTCTACAAACCAACGAGTCAAATTAAGAGGGATTTTGGCTAATTTTAGTAGAGTATTGTCTGTTTTGATAATAATAATAATTAGATAATAATAATAATTATTATTATTATCAGTCAGCATGACTTTTGGATCATTTTTCTCGTCACACCTTAAGATTTTGTTTGTTCTTAGCCACACTTTGTAAATCTTTATATATTGGGGCTGGCAAGTGGCAATTGAGACTTCTAGGAGGTGTGTGTTGGGGATTAGCGTTTACTTATTGGAAGAATTATTGTTGAAGGCTTCATAATGCACCTCATTCATTGGTGAGAGGGACATTCTGTTTTGGATTCCACGGAAGAAGAGAATTGCCCCAATATAATGGCCTAAAAGTTTAGTGGTGAAACTACTTTTCTCTTTGGATGGAAAGAGTCCAAATTACTACAAAGGGAGCGAGGGATTGGCTTCCCATCTCCATTAAATACTAATTACTAATATGATATCATGAAATGAATATTGGATAGGTTTGAACCGTGAAGTTGTTAAAAAGATCAGATACTTTGATGCAATGTATAGGAACTAGTACTAGTAAGTCACTTCTAGACTAGCAAGCCTTTGGGTATGCTAACATTGTTCAAGAAAAAAAAAAAAGTAACCTCACTAGGAACTGTTTAGATTGACAGAACTCGAAACACGTGTAGTGGAATGGTTGATGAGAAGAGACCATCAAAGCTCGTCAAAATTGGTCTAGGGCTACTCAGTGAGAAGAAGCCGTTGCCTTTGGGTTTTTGGGCCTGGTTTCAGTTCATAATTTATGATCATGCAGTGAATGTCTTAAAAATTGTTTCGGAATTCCTCTCTTTGTTTTAGAAAGAACAAAAAAATTATCAAGGTCATGAATCATGATTAATGGACTGAATTCCACCTGTACGTGGTGCCAAAGTTCATGCTCTTAAAGATGGCATCCGCTACTGTACGGATTACTGGTAAGCTATCAGTATCGTGTGCCCGATAGATCAAGAAAATCCAAAGTAGTTTGATCTATTGCAACTAGGCACGCTATGATTGAACAAGTATTTCTTTAAGAAATTGCCAACACGTTCTGGGTTTGGATCGGTGCCTCTTTGTTGGAGTAAAATCTGATATGGACACAGCTATATCTCTAAGAGTCCAACATGTATATGCATCTTGTGGAACAAGTGAATGAGATTAATAGAATGACTTTAATTTGGATATTTATCTAATTATCTGATTAGCTAAGTACAAGGAATTCAAGATAATATGGAATCATATTTATCAGTTATCACTTAAGTTTTAGATCAGGATTGCTAGAGTTGTCTTGTGAGATGAAACTCTAAGTGAGCTGTTCTATATATAAGAGGATCCCTGCATAAGCTCATGCTAACGTCTACAAGTTTCATCCTCACTGTGAAAGGCATCCTGGAGAATTGTGCAGAAGGTCTTCTTTGTTTAAGTTTAATGGCTCTCAACATGAACAACCAAGGTTAGTTCATCTGTTCTTATATTGTTGGGATTGCAGTTTATGTTTCAATCCTTTTACATGTCTATGTGTTGTTATAAATGCTGAAACATGAAACAGTGTGTTTATGAATTTGTGTGGTTTACAGTTTAACACTCTTCACATGTACCCCTTAGCTGTCGGAAGCGGCCGAAAGTCTTAAGAGTGGAGTAAACATGACGTTCCACAGATTTGAAACTAGCATTTCATATAAGCACATCAACTCAATAAACAAATCCGCGCTAATAATTTAACAGCTAAAATGCAATCAGACATTCTCCAAAGAAAAAAAATAAACTAGCTGCTGCTGCTGGAGTGAACAACACTATCAAATTGCACATCTCTCTCAAAGCAGATGTAGCCTAACAACATAAATTTTACAGATCCAAGAACGAGTATAATTTCAGGGCAACCATACTAGCACGTCCTTGCAGCATAACAAAGAACGATACGGCCTTCAACTCCTTCCACTTGAATGCATAGTGTTTTAGCTGTAGAGACATCAACTAAAGGACTTCCATTATGCGATTCGAATCTTGTACGGTATACCGATGCAAAGAGTTCCTAATCAATATGTACAGATCATGGAATGCGGGTATTGTTGCCTGACCAAAACTGTGATTCCAATCTGGTGTCCTCTCATAATAAACCTTTTCTTGCAAGATCTTGAGCCGCTGTTACACAAAAGGAAGGGATAATGAGCATGAGTATGGATTGTCTTTTGATAATGGCACTTATGAATAATGAGAAAAGAACGGCAAGTATGGATTGTGCTTCAATGATGGTAGGTATATAAGAAAAGTGAGAAAAGAATGGTAAGTAAGGATTGTGTTGCAATCATGGTAGATATGGAACAGAGACTAGACCACAACCACATTTCGGCATTTCCTGAGCCTAACCACTCTAGACTAGAAACTAATGGACTGAATGGTTAATAAAACTGCTTATAAGGTTTGCATTGCTGAGTGCATTGTCCTTGATCTTAAACGGCCAGGTACTTCTACAATGCTACGGTTTCCCTTATCAAAAATTAGACTACATGGTCCTTGAAAACAACCAAAGCTAACATAACACAGTTCGCTAAATTACGGGAAAAGAATATCACAAATCACAGAAATGACCATCAATTTTCATTAGTCATGGTAAGGGAAAGTGTTACCTTTTGAAGAAGATAAGACCACCACAACCTGCATAGTCACATTGTTTGGAGGCAGCTGCAATTTAAGAGGGAAAAGCTGGCCATTCAAAGGGCTTCGAGCACACACAACAAGCCCTTCAATCCCTGTCTCTTCCTCCATTTTACGAGTCAATTCCTCAACCCCATTTCCTTTGAAAATCATAGAGTAACCCTGCACAGCTTCATCATCCACATCGCCATTATCTTCCGCTATACGGTAGTATATAGTCCTCCCTTCCACCTTCGGCGGCGACTCCACAAACGAATCATTCGACTGCAGCAGCATTATAACACACAACTTAATACTTAAAGACATGAAAAAATTTAACCAAGCAATCAAACAAAAATACTAACCTCTTGTCGTGTGAAACTGGCCGTTGATTTTACCGAAACAGAGGAAGGAGAGCTGGACTCGAATTCCAAAGAGTCTGAATGCGGCAGCGGCGGAGGTCCAGCTGGTCTATGCGCCGGAGACTGCACCTGAATCTCAACTATATCAACATCCCACAGAACCCAATCCTGCGTGGCTGTTCTATGAGGAATATCATGCGTCA
This sequence comes from Fragaria x ananassa, assembly GCA_034370585.1. Classification (NCBI taxonomy): domain Eukaryota; kingdom Viridiplantae; phylum Streptophyta; class Magnoliopsida; order Rosales; family Rosaceae; genus Fragaria; species Fragaria x ananassa. Next base: position 28,118,685 of record CP139761.1, on the reverse strand, counting down.
CCGAGTTTCTCCACGGTGGCAGTCCCCCATTGGCCCTCAGAAAGTTCCCGTACCGGGTCTTGAGCCGCACCTGATGCCCTTCCCGGACAGGTTCCCACTCGACGGAAGAGTCGAGCCGCCGCGGAAGAGTCTGGAGGACTTTGCGGCCAGTCATGCCGAGAAGGAAGGGCTGGTTGGAGGCGGTGAGGTACTTGCCGAAGCAGCTCTTGAGTCGGATGACGTGGTCGGAATCGGGGACGAGCTCGACGGTCCACTTGGCGGTCTTGGAGGAGCCGTTGCGGTCTTGGATGACGGTATCTTCGTCTTCGTCGGCTAAGAGGTACTTGTCGTGGCGGCCGCGGAGGCGCACGGCCTTTGCGTTGTGGAAGAAGTCCATTCCGATTCTGAACTTGTTCGAGTTGGTCTGAAAGTACAAGATCGAGAAGACAAGAAGAAAATGAGTTGAAGCCTTGGTTGGAAGAGAAACAGGTGTGATTTAGATTGGATTTGGTTTCAGTTTCGGACAAATGGTGTGTCAAAAGTGTGAGTAACGACAAAGGGAGTCAAGAGGCCTAAATGGACTACGCGGTTGTTTGCTTAGGTGTCCCTTGCGTGGACGGGTTTCTTGGTATGGGCTGTTTGCTAGTCTCTTCATGGGTTTTGGGATAGGCCCATGTGCTTCTTTTGTGCTTCTTATGTATGTAGTTACATATTACTCGAGAACGACACCTCGCCTCGTGTTTACCATAGGCATGGCAAAAATCTCTAATGGAAGGGTATTCACGGGTATTCGATCGGAGATGAGATTCTGGCTAACGGAAACGGGTTTGTCTACCATACCTTAAGATATGGTGACACTTATAGTGGTTGTAGGTGCTTATAAGTGGTGATTGTGAATAATTTATGAAAATTGAAAATTTTAAGGGGTAAAAATTTTTAAATTGAGAGTATAGGAACTCAAATGATGTTAACCTCAAACCTCAAGAGAGGTAAACTGAGTTTAATCCTATAAAAAGACATGAGGAGTGAAAAGTTGACCAAAGGTGCTTGAGTTTAAGAGTAATAATTCAGTGTACCCGTAACACCACGTGGTACTGGTATGTGGTGTACTTGGCAAATCATATAACTCAAATTAATGTGGGAACCAACATGGGTGAAAAAAAAAGTAATTAAATACACAAATCAGATATATGGATAAAACCTTAGTGATCCCACGGAGCCGAGTGGAAGGGCTGCTTGCTAGTCTCTGCATGGGTTATGGGTTAGGCCTATGGGCTTCTTATGTTTGTAGTTACATCATTTTGACAACGACACCTAGTGTTTTTGTTTTTTTTTGGGCAATACACGTGTTTAGAGCAGGGATGACAAAAATCCACAACGAGCAAGGTACTAAATGAGAATCGATTCTAACATGAAAGTTAAAGGGGAAAATAGATTTATAATACTCTTGTGTTTATGAGAAAGTCTTGTAAACCGCAAAATGGTTAGATTTATCTAATCCGCCCATGAACGAAAACTAGATTTCTAACAAACAAACAAAAAAGGTAAAATTTTGTATTTTGAGGGTAGAATTGTGCATCATCACTGTAGAGTAGTTCCATTTTGGGTGATTTAGTACGTGATAGAGATGTATAACTACATCGAGATGATGAGATCAATCACTGATATAAAAAGACATGAGGAGTGAAAAGTTGACCAAAGGTGCTTGTGTTTAGAACTAGTGCGGTTTTTGTGTCCTGCACCCATTAAGTTGTAGTGGAAAGGTTGGTGCGGGTTTGCCCTTTTGTTTCCGTTCTCTTCCTTTGTCTGATATATAAGGCTTGGTACAGGTTTATTTGGGCAGCTTAACCCTCTGACTTTAGAATGTAGATAATTAAAGATGCCACTATACATATAGCATGCTATCATTCAAGGGCTTCAAGCAAATATACTCAACTCACTTTCTTATTAAACTTCCAAGTAGACAAATTGAACTTGTTTAATTTAGAATCCTCTACACATTCATACATAGTTTGACTTGACAATCAAGATTGTTTATTTGGTTTCCAAGTTGAATGATCAACCACTTAGATTCATAATTCATTAACTACTTGATTAATGAGCTTTAATTTTGGAGTTAATTAAGACCCTTACATTTTTACGACTCAATTTGAGTGCCCTTTGTACCTTATTAACCTAACTTCCATTAATTGTTGCCCTCAACCTATATATGTTAGTGTGAAATGTCCCTAATGAGGGAATTGGTGTAACTTGTTGGACAAATTGGTGTCTATGATCATTGCTTACACGTATTGAAGCCACCCCACACATTAGAGGCTGTAGTAATTCCTTCTGAAACACTTCACTCGCCCAACTAATGGCACTAGTTTAATCCAAACACTAGACCCTAAGCCTTTGTCCTATCACTCAAGTAATACAAGAATATCGTGTATCACTATCTCAATTATTATTTTGCTAAAAACCTTCACTAATTAATTCTCAAATTAACCAAAATTAACAAGATAACTGAAGAGAGAACATACCTGGTGAACTACTTGCTGTTTTGAAGAAACTTTCGGAGAATACCACGGCGACCTGGCTGAGAACAACGACCTCTTTGACAAAACCGACGTTTTCGGTGTCCTCGGAGAATAAACCGACATCGGTGATCCATACTCCGTACCATTATCAATCTCATCGGAATTAAACGACGAAAAACTCGACTGCTGCGACAGCAAAAAGTCCGTAATGTTCTCTGACACCGGAACCTCCGCCTCTTCCACGTCAAACAGAATCCAATTCCTCGTTGACGACGTGCTCGGGTCATCATGCGTAACACTGTTTCTCCACGGCGGCGGTCCACCGTTAGCTCGCAAGTACTTCCCGCACCATGTCCTGAACTTCATCTGAAACCCGTCCTTTATAGGCTCAAACTCGAACTTCCAATTTGAAAGCCTATCGGCTTCAGTCTGAAGCACTTTTTCTCCACCGGTGGTGCCTAAAAGAAACGCCATGTCGGTTGCGGTGAGGTAGAGGCCGTAACAGCTTTTGAGTCGTATGACATGGGGTTTGTTCTCGACCAGCTCCACCGCCCATCTCGCGTTTCTGGTGTTACATCCCTTCCGGCTCTGTCTTACCGTCTTTTGATCGGCGTCGGCGACCAGGTACTTCTCGAGGTGGCTCCGGAGCTTCACTGACTTGTACTTGTTGAAGATCTCCATGAATAACAACTAGTGAGATAGAAATGAAACTGCTTTAGGGCTTATCAAATACTATATATTCGGGAAGAGAATTAAATATAAGATAGAGATGAAAAGGTTGATTGTGTTGGGGCTTGCTTGTTTGCTTGGTATTCAAGTCGTGGTTTTCGAATTAGGTCTCAGTCAGCCGAAGATGGGAGGAAATTGTGTTAGGGTTGGACTTGTGGTTCGATCAAGGCGTTCATTGACGAAACGACGATCATGAAGGTTCGAGGTAATTGGAACGATATATGTTGGGGCGCGCGGAGGGAGGTGAGGTTCACGCGCTTCAATAAATATATGGGAGTGAAGAAGTAATTGACCTAGCGTGTCAGGTATGTCGACGCGTATGTGGTCAAGGTCTGGTTTTGCGTCTCGTCTAGAAGCATTCCGGTGTTCTGGACGACTGAGCCTATTGAGAATTAGTCTCGAGTCAACAAATATTGTACGGGGGTATAATCGTTGATTCATGAACTGATGAATAGGTTTTATTCACATGGTAAAACCAAATCACAAACTATTCACTGCGTGGTGAGGAAATGGAAGAAGAATTGATGGAAATGAATGAAGATCCCAATATTCATGCCTTGATCGTAAACAAATTTTAAGGAAGGTTTTTGATTTTGTGTGTGTGCGCATGTTTTTTTTTATAAAAATAAAAATAAAAATAATTAACGGATTAACGGTAATAACAATCTATCGTTGAGCACATAGTTACATACCAGAAAAACCAATATTGATTCATCAATCACTAAAGAGGTAGAAACCAAGCGACGAGCTCATTTTCGCAAAGATGAAACTCACCTTGGCGAAAACAATCAAGATAGTTAGAGGAGTGTCGTTGCCCGTTATCATCATCTGCTAGGGTTTTTAGAAAATGTAGTGATGGATATGTCACGATTGTCAATCAGTTGAGTGTCCTCTTCCTAAAACAGCATCTACCTCTTATTTACTATGTTCAAGAACAGTACACTTTCTGAGAACTGTAATTAACTAATCACAAGCAAACATACAAAGGCAGAGCATATGATTCAATTATTCAACTAGCTACTGAGCCCGCGCTTTGCTGCGGGTTTCAAATTAGTTTTGTTAAAAAAATAAAAATAAACACATTGCTAACATGATCTTAAATAAAATCCAGATATCTTCTTCAATAAAATCTCATGTAAGTGAACTTTTAATTAAATTACAAAGTCATTCATATATTCAGGTGATCATTTTCAGAATAATTTTACTATAGAAAGGAAACTGCTACATAAACAACAAAAGGCTAACACAAACAGAACTCAAGTTCATTCAACTTTACAGTTGTCATTATACCAAACGCAGTTTTGAATTGAATTTTCTTCTATTAACTGATGTCCTCCCTTTTAGGTTAGAAGCTTCTTCTCCATACTATAAAACTTCTTTTTTGAAACACGTAAGAAGATGTCACCACAATATGATACACAAAAATAAAGTTCAAATTATACCACATGATAATGAAGCATCCTCAAATAGTGTAGTTGAAGTTAGACATGTTTGATTAACCATGCATAGGGAAACTACAAAATGTTACAATCGCTGAGGTCCCTAAATAGTGGCAGTATCATAATATCAATATTGTTGGCAATGTTTTCTGTAGATTTGTCCATTTTCATTTTGCGGCAACATTACTATCTAAATTAAACCTCATAACTATATGCATCTAAGATTAACCAAATTAGAATCAGATTCAAATTTAGTCATGTTAAACAAAACACATTCTAATCATAAAGTTGAAGTATTGATTCATATAATCAATCAGATGTACCTTCAATTCTGCCCTTGCCACTTAGAGCAGATACGCACACAACATCATCTCTTCTCTGCTTCTGTTTTGATGTTGTACATGAGGATTGCTCAGCTCATCACCTGCAAAAGTGGTGTTGTGTATCAATTTTGTGGATTTTCATATATTTCTCTGTATGTAATGGTGTACTCAAACTGTGTAAAGCAACGGAGTTTTGTGCATTATGATCAATGTTTTGCATTCAAAATCAAACATACAGCCAGTTAATTGAAAAAGAATGATCAACACTTCATTCTGTTCTTCTGTAGGTATTTATCCAATAATTGGACAGGTCAAAAAAAGAATGTCATAAAGGCATCTAACTGACCTCAAGAAACTCAAGGAGAAAAACAGAGAAAAAGATATTGTCGAAAATACTTATAAAATACAAATAATTAAATTCATAAGTATGTAAGTAAGATTACCCTAATGCAACTATGAGAAAACCTAGGAAATTCGGGACCTACCTTTGTAAGATTAATTTGGTGTATTGCAAACACTGCAAGTGCCTTTAAAAGGACTCTAGGGGACTTCTTCAGAGTTCTTCAAGTGAGAAAAATATCCTCATATATACATTTAATAACCATGTGTCCATAAGAACAATCTTTCAAAAAATAACACATGCATCCAACAACTCAACCAAAAAACATTTGCAGGATTCACCTTGAATCCCAGGGAATGGTAGGTTCTCTTGTGAGGATTGAAAATCAAGTAACATGATCAGAATCATCCCGTACAAAGAAAAATTATAGATGACAAACATGACATGTACCTTCTTAAATGACCGTGAATTTCCTATTTTTCTGAGTTTGCACCATAACCAATCTTTGCATCATCCTGCATGAAAAGGGATACAAAATGCAGTGAAAATTTGAAGAATGTGAAGCACTTCAGAAGAAGAAAGCCATACAACTGGAGACAGGAAGTTTGGATATAAGAAACAACAGAACCATGCATCAGAATCACTGTACTCATCACCAATGTTATTTTTCAATCCCAGGCTTAATCCATGCCTGATATCTAAATTTGAACATAACATAAAACATTCCATTAATCAAAAACTGAATTTGAGTTGAACTTAGTGGCTAGACAAAAGCTTTGGTCTTGGATGCTTAAAAATTGGGCAGGGAAGTATCCCTTTTGTCATAATTTGGTTCAAAGAAAACAAAGCACAAAGTGATTATTGTCTTTTTCAGTACCTTTAATTCTTTACAAAAAGGAGAGCAGGAGGTACTGAGAATCACTTTGGTAGAATCTTACTGAAGGTGACTGCAATTTGACTTCAAACTTACAAAAGTGAGTTGTTCTGCATGCCCAGATTGGCAGTCCATGACACAATCCCAATTGGCGTCCAATTGTTTAAAAAGCGTGAAATCAAGAAAACTGAAATCATATATAGTTTAAAATGTCCATGTATATTTCTACATAAGTACCTAAGCCCAAAAGCTAAAGAATCGAACAGATAGATTTCTTTTGCTTATAAAGGTTGAAGAACAATATGGCTAAGTTTAACCTAATCACATAAACACTTCACAAAGTACATAATATTACAAAAAAGAAGAAGATCATGAGCAGAAAGAAAGATAAACCGAACCAAATGAAAAATATTCGTGGGTAGAGAAAAAATGAACTCACCAGAAACTGAACACTTCCAAAACAAAAGCAATGCTAAAAAGGAGCTAAAACCTGGAAAGGTAATCACCAATTACATTAATGATGGTAAATATATATATACACACACACACTAAGCAGAGTAAGGAGGAAAATATATAGTTCTATGTTTACCTTTCAAGAGATTGAGAGAGTAAGCAGTAGAGGTGAGGAGCCGGACAGGTCCATTTTTTTGTGGCTCTTAGAAGCACTGCTGCAACCTACACATCTCTATTACTGGTGACTGTTGCTTCCATTTCCTATTGAAAGGAGAACTGAATAAGAAGCATACATAAATGAGATATCCCACAATCATTAGAGTGATCAGATAAAGACTGCTCATTTACCTGTCCACTGTGCTCCAGAGTGGCAGCTGTGAATGATCAATTAAGAAGTCTCAAGCAAACCAAAAACAAAAACTCAAAGCTCAATTCCAACAATGGAACTCACCACCAATTGCATATATGTTAATAATTTATATGAAGGAAATGATTTGAAGTATTCTAATGATTTACAATGCGGCAATCATGGTCTGCGTTTTAGTATACTGTTACTAAACTCAATTTTCAATCGATGAGACGTAATTGGAAAACCAAAAAACAAAACAAAACAGTGAATGGAAGTGAAAACCCATTTCCCATAGCCATCTCCTTCTTTCTCAGCTTCAAATCAACTCAACTGATTTGAAAACCTTGGTTAAGGTTTGAAATTGATTATCCAACCCAACTAAATTCTGCATAAAATATGAGGAACACATGATCATAATTTCAAAGCTACAATTCCCTTAAGTCCGTAAATCTTGCCAAACTGGAAAATCCCAAACTCATCTGAACCACGAAGTTGCATCTACTGAAACTAAAAACAATTAAAAAGATAAGAAGCTTACCTCAGGTATTATACTGTAAAGCGTAGAAGAATCTGCAAATCAAAACCAAAACAGAGGCAAAATGACCAGACAAATAAAAACCAAAAAGAACATTGATTTCCCAGCAAGAAGCAAAAACTCATTTCTCCAAAACGCCAAAATTCTTGAAGCAGTCACCAAATTCAGATATGCAAGCAAGAAACGAATTGAAAATCAATCATCCAGAGCAAGAAAGAGGCAATACCTTTTGTTAGCCTTGATGAAACTCTCGCCATAACAGCAATCGATATGACATCTGAAAACGTCAAGAAGAATCGATCAATTTCAGGAAAAGAAAACAAAAACGAACTAAAATCAGGAATTCAATACCAATTTGTACAATGGTTTGGAGGTCAACTTCACCAATCGTGGATACTGCAAATGAATATAAATCAATTTAATCAAAATGGGAAAAAGATAAAAAGCATTTTTACGGTGGTCTGGCAAAGAATTACTTTGTTAGAAAAAGAATTACTTTGTTAGATAAACCTAAACCCAATTTAGGTTCCAGAGGAAATAATGCAACTTTCCAGATTTTCATCAAGTCAATGATAATACATAGTAAAGGTACCTGGACAGCTGAAGTGTTAGTTGGGAAACCATAGATACACATAGTCACCTCCCATGGTAGCTTCTTCTTGGTTCTCCTAGCACTTCTACCAATTTTGCCATTGTGCTGCCTTGTTTGCCGCCCTGCCGAATATAGAAGGTTTCATGAAGCTATCAAAATTCAATTTTTATTAGAAAGGAAATACAAACCATGTTCTACCATTAACATTGCTAATATTACCCTCCCATCTACACAGCAGAAAAGCATACCTCAAAACTCACAATTAATATATCTTATGAAATAAAGGATGTTCATTTCAGTAGTCATTTTGCCCCATTTTGTTTATTCTGTTCTCAGGTGTAATCTTAACTCCTTTCCTGATTTAATACCAAGGAAATAAGTATCTAGAAACACATATGTCACTGGTGTAACTATGGTAGAATAAATTTTGAAGCTGAAAGATTATGTAATACACATACACAAAGAAGTTGCACTCCTATGACAGGCTTTTGTAGAATTTCCTCCTCCATTATGTGTGGCATTAGCAGTTCTTAAAATAAACTATAAGAGAACACAATAGTTGGACCAAGTAAGGGTAGAAGAGATTCATAAAAATCAGCTATGCATAGAGTGCAAGGTATATGTATATTTGTCTCTCTTTTTTTTTTGTCTTCCTTAAAGGAAAATAAATCTTTAGTTCCATTATATTTTGATGTTATGGTAAAACTTAATATAGGGGTAGTGCAGAAATAAATAGCTACCAAATCTTGAACCTTCGACTTAGCTCCCTCACACTTGTACTATAAAAATTTCACTCTTTTCAATCTGATATATAGAGCCTAAACAAATCAGAAGATAGTTTTTTTTTTCTTTTTAAGAACTTTTGAAACTAACATTTTGATTACATGAGCAATAACAACTTGGTAAACCAAACCACAAATAGGTCATCACCTTCCGAATTAACCAAGTTATATGTTGCAGTGCATTCTCAACATCATTATCCTTTTAGCTTAAAATCACATAGTCATCATGTCTCTGAACGGAAAAAAAATTTCACAAAAAAAGAATTGAAATGAAATAACAAAGCTTATCTCTCTGATTGTTGAAAAGTTACGCAGTCTTACAATTTAAGTACTCACATTGAAAAACTCCTCTTCTGGCTCATCCACATGATCAACCTCCTTGTTGATATTAGCAGCCTCATTCTCTTCCAACTGCTTCTTAGTGCCAACATCCTTCTTAACTTCAGTGCCAGGAGCTACCTCCCTAGATTTTACAAATACAGTTATTCTTGTTAGCCATAACAGAAACTATTTCAGCCAATGAATGCTTATCCCATTTACTAAACTGAAAACTACACCAATGCATACCAATTGAAGGATGGTCCAGTTAATCATGGAATGTGCTTTTTGCAGAGGTTGCTGAAAAGCAACTCAATGTTGCTCAAGAATGCGTTCAGAGAACTCTTCCTTGCATATGTGAAGAATCCAACAGTATGAGACCTGCAAAAGAGTCACCATAATAGTCATTAATGTCACAAAATTCATTCCTACTTACTGAAACTCAAGTCCCAGTGCATGTTTAATAGCCTAAGAAAGTTCAATTTCTTTTGATTGTAAAGAATTGAACAAAATCCGAGGTTATCATAAGTTCATTTATAAACAGAACATAAATTTCCACATTGAAATACATGATTCTCAAATAGAGTTCCTATCTTTACAATTGCTATCCAAATTGGAAGGTATAATCCACCGAAAATTGAAACTCTGCAACATAACAAAACGTTCCATTACACCACGTCAAGGAAATGCAAATCAAGAATAAGGGAACACAAAGGAAAAGAAAACCCAGCAACTGATTATATATAGATGTTGAAGACGAATTCACTAATGAAATAGTAAAAACCAAAATCAAAGACGAACCTGTAAACGTCGTTTCTGGATTGATGAACCCATAACTCCCTGCAACAACCAAAAAAAAAAAAAAAGCAAGGAAACAACGATCAGACAATCCTCACCGATGCACCATAACCAAAAAGCAAAAACCAAAACGATCTTACACACTCAAACCCGGCAGATGGTGAATGAATCTGAGTTTGATCACTCCTGGTTTGAGAGAGCCAAACCAAAGGCCAGAGAGAGCAGAAGGATAAGAGAAGGGAAAAGGAAAAGGTGTCGAGATCGATCTCGAATCTTTAGGGAGCGGTGAGGTAGAGAAAGGGTAGATGAGAGAGTTGGGTTCGATCACAGGGAGAGGAAAAAGAAGCCACAATTCCAGGATTTTCAGCTGGCTCTGGAAGCTTCAAGAGGCGGCGAGTGAAATAAGAGGCAACCCAGACCCAAGCCCGAGCGAGAGACCAAGGAGAGAAGAAAAAGCCCAAGCCCAAGTCGCACTGTTCCCCAGAACAGTAACCAGCGCCAGGCGCTATAATATATAGTAAATATGTCGAACAAGGAAACAGAAATATAGAAAAGATGGAAAGGGGTAGAGCTTATCTTATTATGAAAAACAAAAGGAAAATGTCCCCAAATTCTCCACTCAGGTATGCAACTTTGTTGCTTTCTGTGTCCAATTGATTGTAGGTTTGTTCGACAAATCTCATATTCATCAAAACAACCGTGAACGTCGAAGGTCTAATCGATGGTGACACTTATAGCGACACAATCACAGTGGCGTTTGTGCTTCTGGGCCTCAAGTACTTTGCTGTGGGTCTACAATGGAAATGGGATTAACTCATTTTATGGGCCAGCACGGGCCCTAAACCATAACCTCTGTGGCTCTGTGCTCAAGAAAAATATTAGATTAGGGTTTCAGCTTTGATCTTTGAAGTTTGAACTGTGCAGCAGAGACCCTTACGTTACTATTCCTGCGGTGCTGCGCGGCTGCGCTCTAACTTAATCATAGATTATCAGATCATAATCTTTTAATAATTTCCACAGAAATCGACAAGTTATTATACAAAATGTTTATCGACACTTGGTTCTTGGGCCCTTAACCCACATGAAAAAATAATCAAAAAGTCTAGTCTATATTTTCACTTTTCACCCCCGTGTCAAATGCTTTAGTTTTGGTATTGACTCTCCTTTTAATTCTGTATTCTCAAGTAACTTTAAAGTTTGGTGTGTATAAATTTCGATCATACAAATCAGTTATCTTATATATCCAACGTATTAATCAAGACTTACAAAGTTAAGGATATAAAATGATATACGATTCGACTGACTAATATCTGATTTTACATGTTATCGCATGAATCACGATCTTGATTTTTGTATGCTTTGAGTAATCAAACTTCATTGTCAAATGAGTTATTTGTTGAGAATCCATGCAACCAAACCAGGGTGAACTACCTAACATAGTGGCGTAGTTAATAGGGACGAGAAAAGTCAGCTGACGCCTCTCAGATTTTAAATTAGGTCATAGTGTTATCTGATTGGTCAGTTTTTTTTGATGAATATATGATGCTGACACTAAATTTAACCCTTCTAAAATCTAATCAATAAGAGAAAGAGTTTGACAAAAAATATTAATTACAACAATTAGTAGTGTTCAGCTCCTAAATTTAACCCTATCTCGTATGTATCTCTTTATTTTTTTTAAACATTCATAATCCTAATCAATTAAAACAGATTCCTAGTTTAACACTTTAACTTCTTTTTTGTCTTTTAAATTAATATGTTTTCCTAATCAATAAATTATTGTGATTGATTTCTCTTGTATCTCTATAAGAAGTTTTAATCGCTCTTTTGCGTATTCCTTTTTGTTGTCATTTAGTTTTTTTTTTTTCATGTCGTCAACATCCTTCATAATAAAAAACTTGCAACTATGGATGTTTTAAAAGATTATATTTGCAATTATTGTGATTGAGGTTTGTTATTTTGTTTTTAAAGTATTCTAATGATTTATAAATTTTATATTATTTATAAAATTAAAATTTTATTTTATGTGGTATTATTGTTTAAATTTTTGACACTCTTACTTGTGGTTTCTGGCTACGACTTAAGAATAATCATTGAGGTTATTTTACTGCTAATCATTGTAACTTTATGCTCATTTGTTAGCCATTACTTGTTAATCAGCCAATTAAACGTCAATCATTACAAGCAAGGACTTCCCCCACTGTTATTTTCAACTTCTCAGAGCCAAAAAGTGAAAATACGTACTGAAGATGGAACTGTGAATGCCATGTTACAATCCAAAAGTAAAAAGTTAAAAATGCATCATGACCACTGAAAACGAAAGAAGAGTAAGAAAAAGCAGGAGTCTACTCTACTGATCAGATTTTCCAACCTACCTCGCCATTCGTTTTTCTTCGTCCCCCCACACTTTTCGAGCTTTTTGTCTTCTCCTCACTCCAACACTTCACACACACCTTCACGTGACTCTCTCCTCACTCTCATCTCCCCCTCTGATTCCCTCTCTCACTCCCTCCATGCCTCCGCCGCTCGCCGCCTTTGTCTTCTTCTTCTTCTTCTTCTCAGCTATCTGCCTCATTTGCTCAGTCCACTCCCACTTATGTTCACCTCACCATCACTCTCTATGCCCACCCTTCACTTCACCTCCTTCTTTTCCCTTCTCTTTCTCACCAGCCTGTGGCCACCCCTCTTTCCAACTCAAATGCTCTGCAAATCACTCCCTAATCTCCATTAACAACCTGACCTTCTCCATCCTCCGCTACGAACCCAACTCCACTTCTCTCCTTCTCTCCCCCCACTTCACCAACTCCACACCCACCCCCAGCAACTGCTCATCCCCTCACTTTCTTTCGATCCCCACCCGCTCCATCAATCTATCCTCTTCTCCTTTTCGCTTCTCCGACGGCTCCTGCAACCGCCTCTCAGTTCTCAAACCTTGTTCCCCTTCCAATCTTCCCAATTGCAGCCATTGCCCTTGGGACTGCAAGCTCATTAACAGCCCGGTTAAGCTGCTCCACGGCTGTGGATCTAGCCGCAGCTCTGTTCCCAACCAGGGCTGCCAAGGCGATGTCTTGGGCTATCTCGACAACTACCTCCAATTGGGGATCGAACTCGAGTGGGACCAAGCTCAGGACTCATACTTCTCAAACTGCAGAGACTGCAAAACCAACAACAACGGCATCTGCGGCTTCAACTCCTCCCACCCATTGCATCCCTTCCTCTGCCTCCGCACCAAATCCCAACTCTCTCCGCCTTGGATGAACAATCACATCCCCAACCGCGTCGCCATTTTATGTTCAATCTTCGCGGTCACATGTTTCATGGTTATAATTTCTATCTCTCTGGCCATAATCCGGTCCAGAAGACTCCACTCCGCCGCCAATGAAGAAGACCCCACCACATTGTTCCTCCAGCGGCAGCGCTCCGCCAGCCTCCTCCCGCCGGTATTCACCTACGAAGAGCTGGAATCCTCCACCAACAAATTCGACACCAAGCGCAAAATCGGCGATGGCGGGTTCGGCTCAGTCTACTTAGCCCAGCTCCACGACGGCCGCGTCGTCGCCGTGAAGCACCTCCACAAGCCCCACCACTCCAAGGCCTTCTCCAACAAATGCTTCTGCAACGAAATCCTAATCCTCTCGTCAATTGACCATCCTAACCTCGTCAAGCTCCACGGGTACTGCAGCGACCCCAGAGGCCTTCTTTTGGTCTACGACTACGTCCCCAACGGCACTCTCGCCGACCATCTCCACGGCCCCAAGAGCCTCTACCGGAAAGGCCCGATGACGTGGCAGGTGAGGGTTGATATAGCTTTGCAAATCGCCATGGTTATGGAGTACTTGCATTTCTCGGTGGTGCCTCCGGTGGTGCATAGAGATATAACGTCGTCTAATATATTCGTCGAGAAAGATATGAGAATCAAAGTCGGGGATTTCGGGCTGTCGAGGCTGTTGGTGTTCCCGGAAACGGGTTCCGGGTACGTGTGGACCGGGCCGCAGGGGACGCCGGGTTATTTGGACCCGGATTACCATAAGTCGTTCCGGTTGACGGACAAGAGTGACGTGTACAGCTTCGGGGTGGTGGTGTTGGAGTTGGTATCGAGGCAGAAGGCGGTGGACCAGAGAAGGGACAAGAGGGAGTTGGCGCTGGCGGATATGATGGTGTCCAAGATCCAGATGGGCCTGCTCCATGAGGTGGTCGACCCGGTTTTGGTGGTGGATGGGAGTGTGACGGACGGTGTTGACGCGGCGGCGGAGCTGGCGTTTAGGTGTGTCGCGGCGGAGAAGGATGACCGTCCAGATGCGAGGGAGGTGGTGGCGGAGCTGAAAAGGATTAGGAGCCGTACACGTGGGGTTAGCCGCGCTTCGAGTTCGAATGTGATTGGTGATGAAAGGGTGATTTGACCTGAGGTGGTGATGGGGATGTAGTCTGGTTTCGTGTAGGGTTTGGGGTTTCACTTGCACATGTGCATGGTTTGACTGAGGAGGAAGGAACAGTGTCTCAATCATGGAAGCGTCTGATGGGTTTTGTCAGTGGCGTAACTGCTTGACATTGTGAATAGATCTTGATTTTAAGTTTCCACTGTAGTTTTGGTCTTTTTACTCTTTGTTACTGAAATGGTAAATAGCTTTTCCTCTTTTATTTAGTACCAAAAATTGTAGTTTTTGGGTTCGAACCGGTGACCTCTTGATCTGCAGTCAAATGCTCTACCAACTATTTAGATATGCTTATCCATATAATAATCAAGAATGTACGAAGGGATCGCTGGCCTTGTGTACTAAAAGCCCACAAATGCAGGCAGTATATTCATGCAAAAACAAACAGAAGCAAGAGATGAAATGGAAAAACATGTTGGCGGAAGTAGTTCTGTGCTTCTATTTCTCATTATTGAAATGGAATGTACATGTATTTGTTACAGTTTTAATACAGCATGTTCTTATTTTGTGACTTCCATTTCTAAATCTAATATGTAGTTTGGGGAAAAAAAGTACAACTACAACATCTGATCTGGTTTCCCTCATACTGGTTTAACTGAAATATGCAGTCTCTAGAACCCTGGCCTTCTCGCTTGCAATTGCAACCTCCGGTCTGCCTGTTTGTTTATAACCTCTCTCCTGCAAAACAAATTCTTTATATGCATCTTTCTTTTCTAAAGGAATGCGCTTCAACTGCTCAATATGCAGTACGTAGTTATAAAGCTAAAAGATCATTTAGACGTATACCAGGAGGCGCCAAAGGAAAGGGATCCCGTCTCTTGCTTTGATCCGCTTCTCAATCACCTCAGTTGCTAAAATTAGACAAAGTTAGAAAGACAATCTCTAGAAAATTTGATGCCGGAAGCATGACTTATGTCATACCTTTTGTAGCTTGTCCATTGTTAAGCAACATACAGTACCAGACTTCATTGAATACATCAACCTGTTCACCAGATGCTCCAATCGTCTTACAGTTATCAGCATCAAAATTAGGACCTAACAATTCCATTGCATGTTTTTCATTACCCCACCCATACTCGTACATGGCTTCTGCAAGCTGATAACAAAAATATGGTTAAACAAACATAATACTTCAATAGCAAACCACAAGAAACATGGTTGACGTAAAATATTGTGTACAGTGGAAAGACTGAAAATGTACGTCCCCCAACAACAAGAATCAAAATCATACTTTTCTAATCTTTCTTTCTTGATAGTACTGGAAGAAGTTCAGGGTAAATGTAATAGCATAACTCATAATATTCATAAAACTTTGGATGCCAGGGTTGCTCAAGATGAAGATACTGTAGGTAGTGTAAATCAAGTAAGCGACTAAAAAGTGAGACAATGCGTAGTATATGAATCAACAAAGAAATTAAAGAGAAATCCATATATACTGGAGGTGGCAATCAGAACAAACCATTATTGCGCTCTGCATGGATTGTTGCTTCTTCTTGTTCATCTTTGAAAATCTACAGAAGGACATTTAATAAATAGGCAGTCGATACAACAAAACAAGGGTGTGATTCAGAGTGGCAAGATCATACTCACCTGGACTTCAAGCCCTTGAGCAACTCTTCGGCCTCTGAAATCTCACCAGTATTAGCCAAGGCCCATAAAACTAGTATGTCAAGTTGCCAATCTATATACCAGTTGGCCTGGACGAATTGGTGCACATACAAACAGCAAATTTAGTTTAATGCATGACATCACCTAAACGGGTGAGGCATAAAGATCATATGGTGAACTAGCATTCGACTAAGATCATAATATATAATTCTGGAACCACAAACTTAATGAATATTCTCTTTCAACACCTCTCTACTAGTAGTCTTCCCAAGAACCTTGACTACAAAAATGTTAGGTCCTTTATGCTTTTGGATCCAATCATGGTACTTTTCTGTAGCTTACCCTATCAGTCAGGCATTTCGCTAAGATTTTCAATCGGTCTTCAAATGCATCCATTTGACCACGAACATGAACCCGTAAAAACAACCCAAGAGCATTCAAGTACACCTATTTCACATAATAGTTAGGACCTTGACACAAATTGCAAGAGAGCTGGGTCATGTATAAAAATACTTGGAATTTACCTCTGGTGCACAAGCATCAACTTTTTCCAACTCCTTGCAGATATGATGGTCATACACCTCTACGATTCTTTCGATTGGAGAATAACCTTCCATATAACACAGAGCTACATGCCACCAATTGTGTGTGAGCCTGATAATTGTAACACTCTTTAGCAGATATCACTTGAAGAAATAAATTTTTAGATTCATTCATCCCAATTCACATACATAAATGACAGACAAGAATCCCATGATGAAGAGCATGATTCCATGAACTCTACTGCTTCTTTAAAACGACACTCATACTGAAGAACATGGCACAA
This sequence comes from Fragaria x ananassa, assembly GCA_034370585.1. Taxonomy (NCBI): domain Eukaryota; kingdom Viridiplantae; phylum Streptophyta; class Magnoliopsida; order Rosales; family Rosaceae; genus Fragaria; species Fragaria x ananassa. Next base: position 28,101,788 of record CP139761.1, on the reverse strand, counting down.
CTGCAAAAAAAAAAAAAAAAAAACGAAGAAAAGAGAGACATGAATTACAACAATGAATCAAGAAATTAAATTTTACAAAGTAGTTACAACAACTAACTGATACTGATATAACATTTGAAGATGTGAAAACCTTTGGTGTTAGGTCCGATCAGAGTGATGAACCATGTCTAACAACTACAGTGTCTTTGCCATTTTTATACTTTTATGTCACGACAATGAAAACTTTTTACAGCATTAGTGGAACTTTGGCTTGGATCATTGTGACAGCATTCTCAATCAATGAAAATGAGTACGCTAATTAAATACAACTTTTACAAGTAAACCTAGCATAACTAACATTGTGTTGTGTCCAGCAGTCTAGCCTGTTGATTTCATATCCCTTTCTCGCTGCTTTCTCAGCATCTACCACTCGGCCAAGCTCCAGTAAAGGGAAAGCAAGCAGACCATAAATGTATTCTTCTTGTTGATTACTTGGTAGAACCTGTTAGCAATATTTTTACACAACAGTAAAGAAAACATAAAAAGGATTCAACCTGAGGGTCACAAAATTATCTTAAAATCCTCAAAACCAAAATGGAAATTATAACATCTCAGGTCATAGTAAGAAGATGCTTGGAAAAAAAAAATCACGAAATGAATTCACTGTACTCCACATATGTCCCAGGAAAACATAAAAACTATATATATCCTCAAGATAGTGAACCTGTTGAACAAGAGTCGATGATAGATCAGGTCGAGCCATGCAGAAGCACAACACTTGGGCCCTTTTTAGAGACACCAGATCTTTAGGAAAACTTTTCAATAGCTGCAAAACAAAATGACTCAAAATCAGTATGAAGATTAAAGACTGAACTAACTCTTAAGGTTTGGGCATCTAATACTTGAACTACACTAATACAAAACTAGTAGTGCCAAATCCTGAACTATACAATATGCTAGATGGGCCATTCAGTATAAACATCTTCACTTGCAATGTTTTGTTCGGTTTTATATCTTGGGGTTCAGGATGATATTATTTCAATGTATCTATTTATGTGATCAAAGAAGAAAGATATCTGAGACAAGCATCTATGGAATTGGGGCAGATCAAACAGGAGCAAGTGAAAATAAAGATTGAATTCTTGATACGATAAATGGTGTTTGAAGTGAAAAACTTTCTAGTTTAAGAAACTTCTCTATACACAAAAGTGTAATCAAACTAAATGTCTGGATCATCAGCAAATCAGGAAACGGTCCCACCTTAAAATGCAACTCATAGGCAACATCATCATCCCTATCTTCGGAAATCAAACAATTGACTGAATCAAAAACTGCCTTCTCGTACGGGGTAGCTTGTTCCTGTCCACAATCAGCATCTCATTACACCCCGAAAACTAAACACCCAATTTAAGATAATAAAAAGAGTCCCAGAACTAAAAAAAAAGCTTACAAGCTGGGACTTGGCCGCTTGGAGATATGAAGGAGCTTTAGAAGAATCAGACGAGCACAGAAAATGCGCAGCCAAAATATTAGCAAGAGCACAGTTGTTGTCGTGTGCCGGCGCCTCTAGTACCACAGACCTGCCTCTCCCATAACTCAAAACCTTCATAAATAGAAACCCATTTCAGATTTTATTTCCACATGCCAAAGGTTTAGAGAAGGAGACTAAGCAAGAATGAGCAACCTGATCATAGAAGGCGTTAATGGCAGATATGCAAGCATCTGAGGAAGTGTTTACTTCGTAACCAAATTTGCAAACTTTCATTACTCTCACCATTTCAGGTGAAGGAACAATCTTTGTTATGCCCAAAACAGTGTCTCTGTCTTTCCTTTGTTTAGTTTGGATCGAGGAAATGGATAGTGTGGTAGGTACGGAGGATAGGAAGGTCCTAGTCACAAGTGAGGAGGTGTCGATTCCGTTGCTCTGCAGCTGTCACTTGTCGCAGTTGGTTTGGTGGATAGTGTCATGGACTAGTTGGGTTCGGCTGATCATGATGATGATGCCTTATGCGATTCGGCTACCTACGGCCATTAGGATCTGACTCTGTTCCAACGATTTCAATCCCTCCCAAACATTCAACTATTTGCCCAAGTCGGGATTGAACATTAGCCTTTCTTATTATCAAAGGGTGGGTCTCCTAGCCCGCTAGGCCCAACCAGCAGTTCACCGCCTAGACACATCTCATATCCGTTAGCCCACTAAGGCCCAGTCCACCGTATCATTTTTTTTCTTTTCTTTTTTGTTTGTTTTTTAAATGATGGGTCCCACAACCTGCTTAGGCCCACCTACATGAAATCCGCCTAGACACGGCACATGTCCGTCTAGCCCACGTAGGCCCAGTCCACCATCTTTTTTTATTTGTTATTTTTCCCTCCTCCTTGTCCCGTTCAAATCGTAGGCGACAGGAACTGAGAGAGGAAGCGAGGCATAAATTGGGTTCCGGCACCACGACAGTACGATTCCGACACCATCCTCTGTTTCACCATTGCAAGTCAGTACAAACATGACTAGACTAGTAGTGTGGCTTTAATTAACCCGTTTATTTCATAACTGATAGCAAAGTATTTTACATGAGAAGTTCTGAAAATGTAAAGACCGTTTTTAGGTCTTGATTATTTCTCATAATAAACACAAAATACTGCTAAAATTCACACAACAATGACAAACAATGAGAAACAGATTGATTACTTGGCCCCAGAAGCTGTAGAATGTAAAGACCGTTTTCAGGTCTTGATTATTTCTTACGATAAAAACACAAAATACTGCTACAATTCACACAACAATGACAAACAACGAGAAATAGATTGATTACTTGGCCCCAGAAGCAGCAGCAGCTCTTCATTTGGCTACAATAACCTTACCAAACTCAGTAAGCTTCTCTATCTCTGGCAGAACATCTTTCACGGCAGGATCTGCAGCAAACTTCTCAGCCCATTTTAGCAACCCCGACGTCTTTGTTTCGTTAATCAGTTTGATCCCACTCATTCCCTCAGTCACTCTAAACCACCCAAAAGTCCCCCAAATGCAGGTCTTGATTATTTCTCATAATAAATACAAAATACTGCTACAGTTCACACAACAATAACCAACATTGAGCACTAGATTGATTACTTGGCCCCAGACTGAAGCCGCTCTTCATTTGGCTTTAATAAACTTAGTAAGCTCCTCTATCTTTGGCAGAACATCTTTCACGGCAGGATCTGCTTCAAACTTCTCACGCCATTTTTGCAACCCCGGCGTCTTTGTTTCGTTAATCAGCTCGATCCCACCCATTCCCTCAATCGCTCTTAACCACCTCAAAAGTCCCCCAAATGCAATGTCAAGGTAACCAATGTGATCTCCCCCAAAGAAACTCTTTCCTTTGCTGATCTCTTGAAATTCTTTCTCCAACAGCGCTAGACCTTCTTCCACTTGCCCCCTTGCTGTCATCTCTGCCCCCTTGCCTGTAGCAGCCATGCCTTCCAACGCCGGGAACCACTAAAAGTACATAGCACCCGTGTCATCATTCAACCAAGATAACCATTGTCTATGATACAAAATGCCTCATCAACAAATAACAGCATCACCTAAAACCAATTACCTTATCCGGCAAGCATCTACAAAATGTGAATAAATTTCTTGACAAGGAGACAGAATTCGTCCACTACAATTTGTACAAGCTTTCGATCGACTAGACCAACTTGAACCTTTCGACTCAAAATTGTTTAACAATGGATGAAGTAACCGCATCCTTGTATATTTTGTAAGACAAGCTTATATTTCAAACTTTCAAATATATTTTAGTTAAGAACTCTTGTAGTCTACTTCTCACGATATTTAACCCGAAATGGCCAAACAAGTCTCCAAGTAGAAGGACATATTATCGAACTAACTCTACCAAATCTATCAAAACAATTCTCATCCAATTTAAAGTTATCTTCTTCCAAACTTTTAGAGCAGAGTGCATTCAGAAACCTATGTTACACATACCAGCAAATTCTATAGATATTTCAAGAATTATCATATAACTTGTTTCACTGTTTGCCTCTAACCATGAATATATATACGTGTTCATCCTCCATGCCCAACTGGCACTATGCTGCATAGACCATGCATGACCAAATCACAACACTCAAACAAAGAAAAGTAAATCACATAAATGAATGGATTTAAATCATAACCTAATAATGTAAACAACATACCTTCTCATCGATATATGCAGCCCATAATCTAGCAATGGCGCGGTCGTAGGGCTCAGAAGGCAGGATGGATTGGTCAGACGGGGATTGGTCAGAGTCCCAAGCCTCGTCGATGTACTCCACAATGATAAGAGATTCACAGATGGGTTTGTCATTATGAATCAGAACAGGGAATTTCTTGTGAACAGGGTTCGATTTGAGCAGAAGCTCGCTCTTGGTTCCCAACGTCTCCTGAAGAAACTCCTCCTGAAGAAACTCGTACTCTACAGACTTGACGTTCAAGGCAATCCGAGCCCTCAACACAAATGGGCTCGGCCATGCTCCTATAAGCTTCACATCATTCTTAGCCATGATCAAATTTATGAACTCTGTTCCTGGTTTTGGATTGAATGAGAAAACAGGGGAAAACAGAGCACTAATATAGGAGTGGATGGTTAAATAAATTGTATGGGAAGTGAGGTGTGAACGTAATGAAGGTAGGTAGAGTGAGGTCGGAGAGGATGAGAAATTTAATTTCTGTAGAATGGTGTTGGTGATTATGGGGTTGCAGTGTGTTGAATGTTTGGGAAATATAGATAAGTGGGATATGTCAGTTTAAAAGAGTTTATGGTTCAAGCACGCTTTGCCCCCACTACTTGTGTGCAATGATATTTATGCAAATTAGTCTTATGGATACAATGAAGTTTAGCAATCTTCTTCTTGTTGATTGATGTCTTACATTTACGATGATCAACCAACACTTAATTGAAAGTTTTAAAGGGGCTTAAGATTCTTAAAAACTATAATCACAGTAATATAGTTTTTAGATTTTGTCTTTGGAAAACAAGAAATGAAATAGAGATTTTATTGAAAAGAATAAAGAGTTTTATCAATTTATAGAGAACTACTTTATATATATAGAAGTGGTTGTGTCTTTTAGAACTGATGTCTCTTATGTTGGTAACTCTTCACCAAAAGTTAAGTCTATTCAATAAAAGTTATTGATTTTCTGGTGTTAGTTTAATTATCAACAATCACATAATTTGAATAAATTCAATTCAAATTAACATACCTCTTGGTGGTATGTATTCACATCTTTTCATCTCTGCTTGTCAATTTTCTTTATAATTTGAAAATTGTTCTAACACAACGGTCCTTGTCAAATTTAGTGCAACGTTAACGTTTGTGAAAATAGATAGATGTATTGATGCTTATTGAGTTTTTAGTTTTGACACATAACAGATGTTGCAGAACTTCAGTTTTTGTCTTTTTTTATCTTGGGGGTTTAGTTAATGGAGACTGAAAGTCCAGGGAGCATATTGATTGATTTTCAAAGTTAATGGAGAATATTAGAATTTGTGTTTTGTAGTGATTTTCAGTGTGATGGATGATAGATTTAAAAAGCATTAGAGTGATCTTTGGAGTCATCCTGATGCTAATTTATCAGGCTAACATTTGCTTTACACTATTATTTCGTTTACGATGATCTCCTTTAGTTTTTAGTTTTGTTGATGAGCTGATTTCATATGGTTTAAATATAGGGTACTGTGTAACTGTGCATTAGAAAACTGAAGAAATAGTTACAGAAATAGTCATTTCTACGTTGCTTTCTGATAGGCAGATCGAGGGTGGTGTGCGGTTGTTTGGTGCGGCGAAGATAACACACGTGGAAGAGAAGATTGATGCTTATGCTCCGTGGCTGTTATGAACTCACTCATTCCTTTCCTAGTTATAACATAAGACAAGTCTTAAACTTACGGTTGGTTTTCAACCACAAGTTATTTTCGGGTTACGCGGGACAACAAACTGTACCATAAAATTAGAAAACTCATAATCATAAATGTAAAATATAACAGAAATAAAATAATAAAAAACATTGAGAATTAACGTGGTTCGGCAAAATGCCAACGTCCACGGGGTAACAACAAAGAACCTCTATTATACGAATAAATGTTACACAGAGAGAAACACTACTTCAAGACTCACACTTGAAGGGATAAACTTCCACACACAGTTTGTTTTGCTACACACTTCAACATTTTACTTAGGAGTTTTCTATCTCACTTTTGATGATTACACAAAATGAGCTCACCGGTTCCTCTATATTTTGCACCATTGCAAACGAATATACGCATGCATTCTTCATACATTCTTCATACACGTCCATCACTTGGAAGAGAATTCCATAAGTTTTCATTGTTTCATGCTCAATGTTTTCATGCCACGTTAATGCATGCTCTTCCATTTCAATCTTTGCAGCCACCCACAACACTTATATATATATAGGTTGCTCTCTTGCATTTCAACAAATGCATGCTGCACCAACTATGCTAGCTATAGAATAACAACTTGCCTCATTGTAGATTGATGGGCACGAGTCAATTGACTTCTCATCCAAATAAGGAGGGATGTTTTTACCCATCAGTTACGGGGTCAGAAAAGTTATGGATCATTTGATTCATCTTATAAGAATGTAAAAATCTCATAAGAATGTAAAAATCTGTAAAATAGAAGGAAGAGTAAGAATGAAAAAGAAATTGCACCAGCCGGGATTCGAACCCAGTCCACCATCTCATTTTATTTATTTATTTATTTTTATTTGGGTTCCGGAACCACGATAGTACGACTCCGACACCATCCTCTGATTCACCATTGCAAGTCAGTACAAAAATGATGAGACTAATAGTGTGGCTTTAAGCCTTTAACACGTTTTTGAGTTCTTGAACCTCGAATTTCGTAACTGGCAGCATAGTTTTTTACATGAATTCTGAAAATGTAAAGACCGTTTCTAGGTCTTGATTATTTCCCATAATAAACACAAAATACTGCTACAGTTAACACAACAATGACAAACATTGAGCACTAGTTTGATTACTTGGCCCCAGAAGCTGCAGCCGCTCTTAATTTGGCTACAATAACCTTACTAAACTCAGTAAGCTTCTCTATCTCTGGCAGAACATCTTTCACGGCAGGATCTGCAGCAAACTTCTCAGCCCATTTTAGCAACCCCGGCGTCTTTGTTTCGTTAATCAGCTTGATCCCACCCATTCCCTCAGTCACTCTAAACCACCCCAAAAGTCCCCCAAATGCAATGTCAAGGTAACCAATGTGATCTCCCCCAAAGAAACTCTTTCCTTTGCTGATCTTTTGAAATGCTTCCTCCAACAGCGCTAGACCTTCTGCCACTTGCCCCACTGCTGCCTTCCTCGCCTCGTCATCTGTAGCGGCAGCGATGCCTTTCAACGCCGGGAACCACTACAAGTACACAGCACCCATGTCATCATTACTCCAAGATAACCATTGTCTATGGTACAAAATGCCACATCAACATTAACAACATCACCTAAAACCAGTTATTACATTATCCGGCCAAAGCATCTTAAAAATATGAATACATAATTTGACAAGGAGAGACAGAATTCTCTCACTCCAATTTGTTCATATACTAGACCAAGTTTGTCAAAAGCATGAGAAGTACAACTTCACATCTGATTCAAAATTGTTGTCATTTTTGAATCGAATAAGTTTACTAGATCAGATTTCCAAATATGTTTTAATCAAGAACACCTGTAGTCTACTTCTCCCGAGATTTAACCCGGAAAGGCCAAACAAGTCTCCAAGGAGATGGACGTGCTATCTAACTAGCTCTACCAAATCTATAAACAAAATTCACATGCAATTCAAAGTGTTAGCTTCTTCCAAACTTTCAAGGATCCAACTTTCAAAGATGATATATTGCATCCACATAACCGAGTCATACATATATATCAGCAAATTTTATAGATATTTCAAGAATTATCATACAATTTGTTTCACTGTTTGCCTCTAGCCATGAATATATATACTTGTTCATTCCATGCACAACTAGCATCTATGCTCAACCAAATTACAACACTCGAACAAAGAAAAGTAAATCACATTCATGAATGGATCTAAATCATAACCAAATAATGTATACAATATACCTTCTCATCAATATAAGCAGCCCAGAATCTGGCAATGGCGCGGTCGTAGGGATCAGAAGGCAGGATGGACGGGCCAGAGTCCCAAGCCTCGTCGATGTACTCCACAATGATAAGAGATTCACAGATGGGTTTGTCATTATGAATCAGAACAGGGATTTTCTTGTGAACAGGGTTCGATTTGAGCAGAAGCTCGCTCTTGGTTCCCAACGTCTCCTGAAGAAACTCGTACTCTACAGACTTGACGTTCAAGGCAATCCGAGCCCTCAACACAAATGGGCTCGGCCATGCTCCTATAAGCTTCACATCATTCTTAGCCATGATCAAATTTATGAACTCTGTTCCTGGTTTTGGATTGAATGAGAAAACAGGGGGAAACAGAGCACTAATATAGGAGTGGGTGGTCAAATAAATTGGTTGGGAAGTGAGGTGAGGTGTGAACGTAATGAAGGTAGGTAGAGTGTGTGGATTGGCAAGGTCGGAGAGGATGAGAAATTTAATTTCTGTAGAATGGTGTTGGTGATTTTATGGGGTTGCAGTGGTCCTTGTCAAATTTAGTGCAACGTTAACGTTTGTGAAAATGGATGGATGGAAAGAAAGCAGAAGATATCTTGTAACCGTGTGTTAGAAAACTGAAGAAATTACGATCCATATTGTCTCGACAGTTATAGAAAGAGTCATTTCTACGTTGCTTTCTGAGAGGCAGATCGAGGGTGGTGTGTGGTTGTTTGGTGTGGCGAAGAAGATAACACACGTGGAAGAGAAGATTGATGCTTATGAGCTGCGTGGCTGTTATGAATTCCCTCATTCCTTTCCTTTTTTTTTTTTTTTCAACCAAACAAGCCTCTGAAATTTATAAAAAGAAAGAAAAAAAAGTACAAAAAGAGAGGAGGACAGGAACCAAAACCTCTTCAAGAACCACATCAGGGAAAATACTCAAAAAGAGCACTAAGGGTTGAAACAAAAGAGTAGAGAGTGAGTGAAAAGAGCAACAGCCTAAACATGACCTATATATATATATGTCTGTAGAAGCAAATGAAGCAACCAAACATACATATGTGAAGACAATGCAACAGCCAAAAAGATGGAACACACCTCCAAAACATTAGCAACCATGAAGCCTATACCATTAAAAACTAATCCCACATCTACTAAAGGTAACCACCAACCCAAAAGAGAATCAAACATATCGAATTCAGGCAATGCGAAAATTAGGTAAACCCTGCAAATTATGAACAAAAACAGCTGAAGCACATGAAGGGCAGGAGTCCCACCAATATTGTCCCTCATGATCCACCCCAAAATTAGCTAAACAATCAGCTACCTGATTCCCTCATTCCTTTCCTAGTTATAACATCTGACTAGTCTTAAACTTCAGTGTTCCTTTCGTATTTATAACATCTGACAAGTCTTAAACTTCAGTTGGTGATGTTCTGTTCTTCAACCAGACGTTATGGGTCTCAGAAAACCATATTTCATAAGAACGTAAAAAAATCGGTAAAAAAGAAGAGTGGGAATGAAAAAAAAAAACATGCACCAGCCGGGAATCGAACCCGGGTCTGTACCGTGGCAGGGTACTATTCTACCACTAGACCACTGGTGCCGTTGTTACCCTTAGCTGGTTACAGCCAATATCTACCACAATATTCAATTTACTATACATAAAGGAGCATCGACACATGGAATGACAGACGAATGAATATACCTACAAAATTTGCATTGCATACAGACAAAGAACAAATAATAATTCCAGAAATTGAATATATATTCATCATCTTTTTGTTGTTCTCCAAAAGTATCACTTTCATGGGCAAAATTTCAGTAACGGATTTCATTTGGCTCTCGTTTAAGTTGGCCCTTGAAGCTGTTGCGTTGCAATTTGTCTTTGTAAATCCCAACTATCAGCCTCAGTTGTCATTTTGTTGGATTTCTAAAATGCAAGAGCACCTGAGTCTTCTGTATTAACACATAATCTTCCAACACTACCAAGAATGCTGCAACCAGTTAAATAGTTAACATCAGAACAATGCTTTTCATTTGTAAAGCCCCATACAATCATCTTTCAGCCAAATTTTGTAAACTATACAAACAGATACACCGATCTGATATCAACTATGTTATACAATTGCTAATTGATGTACCTTTTCTCATTTCTTGACGTGAGGAAAGTTGAACATGTAAATTTAGAAAGAAACAACCATCATCTTGTGGTTGCTTGAATCTGTCTGGAACATGCAGTCCTTGCTGGGCTTGGATTTATCTATTGTCTTGTTCCATATCACACGATGATAGCCAGGTACCATGCAGATGTTCATTCCATCAGAGGGAAATACCTGAAAATGATACTATTCTGAGCTACAACATCCTCATCATTTCAGAAAAACTGCGCAAGACACTTGGATCAAAAGGAATGGAACTCGGAAATATCACCATAGCAACCCACATGCGAGTCAGCACAAACCATGAGTGGCAAATTCTCTCCCAAATAATGTCATTCAAGCTATGTGTCTTCATATTTGGACTTGCCACCAAGACAATTCTCTATTACTTCATCACAAAGCTCAAGAGTACTGTCCATGTTTCCTTCTTCATAGTTCATATCAGCAAAGATGTTGTAAATTTCTCTATTTGCTACTAAACCTTGTCTTCTCATTTCTTCAAAGAGTTCTCTTGCCTCCACAAACTTCTTTCTCTTTAGAAAACCATTAATAAGTGCAATGTAGGAACTAGCTGTAAGAATAAATCCCTTCCCTGCCATTTCTTTGTGCAAAAACCATGCTTCCTTCATATTCCTTTGTTTGCAATGCCCTTTTATTAAAATGTTATACGTGTTGTTATCAGGCATCACTCCACTAGCAGACATGCCCTTTAACATCTCAGTCGTAGCACGCATGTTATTTCTAATGCAGTACTGCTTCATTAGAGAATTGTAGGTGGTGGCATTAGGCGCAATACCTTTATCTAACATCCATTTAAGTAACTTCTCACCATCTTCTAGCATTCCTGACATGCAAAAGCCATTCATCAGTACATTAAATGTAACAACTGTAGGTTGAAGCCCTTTATCCAGCATCTCACGAAGGACCTTGTGAGCCTTAGCCATCTGCCCTGTCTTACAGTATGCATCCATGAGAGTCGTATAAGTAATAGTATCAGGATGGGGTCCTGCAACCTCCATTTGTTTCATCAATTCTTCTGCTTGCCCTATATCTCCCATTTTACAGAGACCGTTAACAATCGTATTGTATGTGCAGACATTAAGTTGAAGGCCTTTCCTGCACACCTCATGAAGAAGTTCGTTTGCTATATCTACTTCCCCTCGTTTACAAAGACCATCAGCCAGTGCAGTATAGGTGACAACATTTGGTCTTAGCCCCATACTAACCATCTGGTTGTGAAGTGAAAAGGCCTCTTTCATCTGACCTGCTTTGCAATAACCATCAATAAGTGATGTATAAGTAACTTCATCTGGTTCCAACCCTTCACTAACCATTTTGTGAAAGAGCTTATCTGCATCCATCATCTTCCCTGTTTGACAGAATCCATGAATGATAGCAGTATAGGTTATAAAATCTGGGATAACTTTCCTAACCCGCATTTCATCGAACAGCCTCCAAGCAGCTGGAACATTCCTGGACTTACAGAAACCATCAATTAGAGTTGTGTAGACAACATTATCAGGAAGTACTCCCAGAACCAGCATTTCCCTCAATATCATTTCCGCTTCAGATAGTTTTCCAGTCTTGCAGAGAAGAAGTATTATGCTGTTATAGGTATAGGAATTTGGCTTCAATCCCTTGCTGTTCATCTCTACTATGAGTTTCAACACATGCTGTAGTTCTCCAACATGACAATATCGGCTGATTAAAGTACTATAACTTACAACATCAGGCAAACAACCCTTCAACTCCATTAGCAGTAGTAACTGGTGGGCTTCCTTTATCTTCTCTAATCTACACAGGGAATGAATGATAATATTATATGATGATGTGTTCCAATGAACACCCACTTCAAGATATTCATTGAAAAACTTTATCGCCATCTCAATTCCATCAGAGATGCTTGCTAAACGAGAAAGAAATAAATTACAGGAATCAACTGAGATAACCAATTCATAACTTAACAGCTTATCAAAAAGTTTTCTTGCTTCATTGAGCATTCCAAGTTCAACAAGGACCTGGAAGAAAACATCAAACACATGGGGTTCTGAACCCCAGTCCTTGTAAGTGTATATCAACCGGTCACTAAAGTGAGTGCATGAAAGACTGACATCTAACTTGGGTTTTGCCCAAAAATCACGGATTAGCCCATGAGCTGTTTTAAGATCATTTGATGCTGCAGCAATGTGCACAACAATGCAACTAGCTTCCAGAGTTGGATCCCTACGTAAGCATGCCCAATCAAACAAATCCAAAACCAGCTTATAGTCACTCTTAATATTCATGAGCACCCAAATTAGATGGTCAGACCTGAACTTAGATTCATAATGCTTCAGAATCCTGTGCAAGGGCTCAAATCTGCGCAACTTTATTGTGGTGGAGATGCCATGGACAAGTTCAGCATCCTTGATGGTTGGTCTCTTGGGGGAGTAATCAGGAAAAGGCCTCATATGTGTCGAGCCTAGGGCTGCCACTTGGTTTGGTAAATACCAAACCGATCGAAAACCGACCGAAAATTTATGATTTGGTAAACCGAATTTTGGTAATCGAAATCGAAAAAACCGAAACCGAGAAATACCGAAAAAGTTGGTTTGGTTTTTGGTAAATACCGAATTTACCGAAATTCTAATTATTTAAAGACTTATATTTCTAAAAACACACAGACTAATAATTTTATCTCACGTTTTCAATTGTATATACCATTTAGTAAAAAACAAGACAATGAATAGAAAAATTCAACTATACTTTGTAGCATTCGGGTCTCAATTAAAGTGATCCACTTTAATTCAATATTACTTATTATATAAAAACGCTCTTACCTACCCGTCTTAGTCGATTCATCACATACACACATAGACAAACCCACTTAAATGACATGTAACCGCCCATGTAAAAATTTAGGAATGTTTTTACCTCTCTTGATGATAGGGCTCCCCATAGGAAGCATAAGCGTAAATAAGGTTAGCCGCCTTGATCAAGGCCAAAAATTTATCAAAAATACCTAATTTTTCTACCATAGTCGTATTTCACTATATTGATCACAATATAGTTCACAAGGTTTTTGAAAATTTTGCTTCCTCTTTGTAGTTGGTTCACAAAGATGTACATATGCATATAACTTACTAAATAAGTTATACCACATTACCAGGCATGTTGTGGTTCCAATAATTACAATTCATAAAATTAAAATTCGACCGTCTGATGTGATCATTATAGTATAATACAATTATGATAGAAAATTCAATTGTACTCAATAATGCTCGGGTCTTGATCAAAGCGGTCAACCATAATTTAACGTCACTTATTACACGAAAAAACTTTTATTGCCCTTATGTGACTTATTTTGGTCGACTCTTCCACACACATACTTTCACATAGATGACACATAACTTATTCATATAAAAATTTGGAAACATTTGCATCCTGACTATTTCGGTAGAAAATTAAACCATACTCGATAATGTGTACTGAAATGACTATCTTTTGTATATGTATTATCAGACTCTAGAAACTCAAGTGATATTTAAATTTTATAGTTTTGTATTGTTTTGTTATATTTTGAAAATATATTTGTTGTGAAGTTTGGTAATACCGAAAAACCGACATCCGAAGTTGGTAAGATTTATCTCATACCGAAGTTTTTGGTTTGGTAATTGAAAGTCATATTTCATTACCGAAAGCTTTGGTTTTGAAGTTGGTAATGCCCATTACCGATTCGAACCGACCGAGTGGCAGCCCTAGTCGAGCCAGATGACAACATATTGCTAGAACTTCTAAACAAGAACACTGAACCACTCAAACCATTTAACCGGGCGCGATAACCAAAAATCTGACAACAATAGTCTGCGAAGATGGTGCACCTCTTCATATCTGTTAGAGGAACCCATCAATAAAACTTCTGGGGATCCCCATACAGTGACGCTGCGGCGATTCTCCTCCATTTAGAAGAACCAAAGAAAATATGCCTCCTCATCAAATCACCTGTATATAGTAACAAACTAATCACTCAATGTATGACACACCCTTATTGCAGACATGAGACATATCTAAACAATTTTCTCCCCATCATCTCCATACATACGCATTGCGAAAACGATACAAGTTTTAAAACCAAGCAATTCAATTCAACTGTCTAATACTTATAGCACTATGCTAGACACACTTGGTCACACTAAAATTGAGTCAGGCATTTTATCAAACACTTGGTGTGCAATTGAGAAAAGCATTTAGAAGATTAAAAAAGGAAAATTTAAACATTGCCCAGTTTATATAAGCAATCAAACAGCGTATATTTACCTTCAAAGTGATCAACGGTGAAAATCCCAGAAGCGAAGCAAAGCTTGTTTCAGGTGGAAGGTCGAAGGATATCGATGTTTGCTCAGGAAATGTGTTGTTTAGTAGAAATACAAAAACTTAATAGTTTTCGATTGGGCTCTTAAATGATTTGGGCTGAGATTATAATTATTAATGTCACTGGGCTCGGCCCACATTGGCAAATATTAAGCAATCTAAATGATTTATCAAAACTTGTATATACATAGAGGTAGTGTTATGTTTAATCTCCACTAAAGTCTAAGCATTCGTTCTTTTCGGTCTGTCGAAAAAAAAACATTCGTTCTTTGAGGATCAAAAGCCTAGAACAAACATAAACGCTTCTGAAATCCAAGTAAGTTTTCTCTACCATAAGGTTATTGATTCTTTTCTTTTCGAAGTTCTATCTCTTATGTGGTTTTCATTAATTGTTAGTTACTTGGATTCCAAGGAACCAAGAACGTTTTCCATTGATGTTTTAACCTTGTTATGCTTCTGCAGCATTATGTTATTGTTTAATTAGGGTAATTTGGAGACGAGTATATGTCTTAGACTTACCAGTGAATTACACCCTTGCTTAATATTATTTTGTGTTCCTGATTTTTGAGTCAGCTGGAATATGTCCTAGCCTTTTGCTTTTTTTCCTTTCCTTTGCTAGCGCCTTTTGTTTAGGGCTGGGTTTGCAACCTATTTGAAACTCAGACTACAATTTCTATGAAGCTTTTAAATTTTTCGTTTCGTAAGATCATAGTCTCCAAGTCGTTGTTTGTAACCTTTATGAAATAAGTGAAAGTGTGCCTAATTCAGTTTCTATATACGCTGAAGAATCTGCATTCAATTATTGCTGCTAATGGCTTTTACCTGAGATATTTAGTACCACTGGTTTTACGTTTACAGTTTACTGTATTACTAGTTTACTACTTTTATGGTGCGCTCTCTAAATACTTCACGTTGATCTTCAATCTCGTCATCAGATTGATGAAATTTAACCGTTCTACAGTTTTGGCCTGCAGACTCAAGACAGCTTGCTCTTCTAAAGCAAGTCAAGTCAGACACATTTTAACAGTACTTCTGCAAAGATGGGGGGTGCAGATGTAAGCAGTCTCTAAATTCTACTACTACTCAACACGCATATATAGCTAGAGCATGAATATAATTAATGTACTAATGTACTACTCTATGTAGGATGCTGACTTCCTTTGAATAAGGGAGATACTTAAGGAACGCATTCGAAATCAGAAAAAGAAGGCGTTGGATTCTGCTAAATACTGCTCGGTGGATAAGAAGAAAATACCTAAGCACAGGTAAAACACAGTCTGTTATACATACATGGTACATTATAACTTGTATTTGTTATTAAGACTACTAGTTGTGTTTTGATATAGAGCGGTTTTTCCAGACCCTTCTTTGGCCCCTCACAGCATTGCATTGCATTGCTCCAAGATTGATTGACGGAAAGGATGCCTTAATGCAAGAGCTCAAGATTAGTTCACATGATGTGAGGAAGGTAGAGATCTTTGACACGGTTACAGAACCAGAGTCGTCTGAATCAGAGACCGAGTCGGGTTCGGCAAACGTTGCAAAGCTCAGGAGTCTCGGGATTACTCTTTTTTGTCAACAAAAGAAAAAGAAGTTCCGAAAGAAGATGATAAAGTTGGTAAAGATATTTGTGTCTCGAAATCAAGTAATGATGAACAAACTCCGGATTCTATACAAGGAGGTTCTACGAATTTGAAGTCAGATGAGCTAGGGAGACCTTCTCAGGTAACAATGTCAGGATCTCAGAAACCCTCCTCAGCAAAGAAAGGTCTTGTGCCCAGTGATACACAAAAGAAAGCAAAGTCGATGGCAGATAAACTTAAATCTACTATGGAAAGCGAACCCTCATTGGAAAAGTCACAATCTGAAACAAAAGGTAGAATAAGAAAAACAATTGAGAAGGTTGATGATGAGGTTTCAGACGAGGATGAAGATGAGGTTGACGTTTCTTCAATCATCCAAGGACTGTTTAGGTAAAAAAAAAAAAATCCGTAATGCTTTTGAATTCAGTTAGGTTGTGCTTACTGTTGTCACCTAAATCATACTTTTGATGTTACTAATGACTATTTCTGTGGAAAATCTGATATATGGGGTATGGTTTTTCAGAAGTATTCGTACGAGGCACTCAACTTTGGATTATGATGATAGAGATGATCGT
Organism: Fragaria x ananassa; assembly: GCA_034370585.1. Lineage (NCBI taxonomy): Eukaryota > Viridiplantae > Streptophyta > Magnoliopsida > Rosales > Rosaceae > Fragaria > Fragaria x ananassa. Next base: position 28,085,022 of record CP139761.1, on the reverse strand, counting down.
GTGATGGTATCTAGCTTTGCTGATATTGAGAGAGAAGAGAGGATAAGGTAAGAATGATCAACTTAACTTTAATTTGGTTTACTGAATATGTGGATATGCATTTGATTCTATCAAAGCTCGTTGAAATTAAATAGCAAACTTAACTCTGGTTGAATGTGATTATCTTTTGATTCTTTTCACAGCGCAAAACTTGCAACGCAGGAAGATGAAATAGAAGCTCTAAGAATTGAACAAGAAGAAAAGAAGGAAAGGTTAAGCAGAGCAAAGAAGCAGAAGCTGCTGCATAAATCCACAACCGAGTGATGTTGCATATGGATTACAGGTAGCTGGAGGAAGTTTGTAGTACATTCTTTGCTAAAATAGGGGTAAAAAATGTTGGGATCAAAACCTGATTATGCAGCAACACAAACATAACAGCTAGAAAACCAGCAAACACAGAACAAATGAGAGAAATAAAAAGAACAATGACACCAGCAATTTTAACTTTGAAACCTTACAAAGTGAAGGGAAAAACCACGGGACAAACTCCGAAAACTTCCACTATAGAATGAGATTACAATCTCCAATCTCTCTAGATTACTAGAGGAATAACAGTAGGCAGTACAAGTACAAGAAGGATTGGTTCTCTATTTTCTCTTCTTATATAGGCCTCACAAAACTACTACACAAAATAAAGAGAACAAGATTTTATATTTGCCTCTTTTCTCTCCAGCTCCTTCTAGAGAATGCGAAGAGAATACCAAGAAACAATAACTCCATTGTTTCCATTGAGAGCTGCATACTTCTTAGTTATCAAGACTAAAACGCCTTTTTTTTATCCCTTTCAAGACATAAAGTCCAACTTGGTTTATAACACCTATTAAATAGATGTCCAGCATGAGGAGGGAACTCCAACAAGAAAAACGATTTGTACGTACTTTATGCATGGTCGATCAGTTACTTCTTTCGTTTCAAATGCAGTAATTTTTGTTCAATATAAGTCAATATTCAATGTTCTTTAAAATTTGAATTTGAAAATGCTACCAATTGAATTATATATATATATATATATATATATATATATATATATATATTGTCCATGCAGTTACCATAGTGGGAAATTAAAATTTGTTATCGAAACCAATTATTTGATGATGATATAAACTAAGGCAAAAGTTCAATAATGAACTAGAGGCCATCATCATTGCTGTATTTTCAATCCGGTTGATGCCAACATTATGCTTTCTGATCATCTTTATGTTTCCTAATTATAACAAGCTTATGGAAGTGGTGGCTACATCACTCATTACTCGACCCAAACGTAGAGTTTGCAAATGGATATTCAAATGTTGAAAGCTGCGGCTACGCTTGTTTTGGGGACGATTTAAGGGGTAGCTTAGTCGTATTGTGACCTTAACATAATCTATTTGAAATTTGATTGCATACGATTACCAACTACAGAATACTTGGACTTGTGTCATTTCCTTTGTACCTATCGGATTGTAGCTTTCGTGTACATGAACACATACATACTACATTTTCAATCTTATATCATAAAGAACAAGATGAACTAGTATATGCATGTATGCTACTTAATTAAGAACCTGATTAATGACCATTACCCTCCACACTCGTGTTTGTGATCGCAATTTTCAGTGGGTCTAAAGCCATGTGAGATCACAGGACCAAGATCCAGGAATGCATGTGAGATTTATGTGCAGAAGTTATGATGTTACTTCAATATTAATGACTGGTTATAAAATTATCCTAGATCTATTGATGAATCTCGAAATATTGGATAGGATGAGTCAAAATCTCTAGATACCATGAACTTGTTCAGCAGAAGGCAAAGAGAGAAGAAGAAAAATGATTCATAGTGTAAACTTGTTCAGCAATCTATTGGGGAACCGGAAACTATATAAGATCCCAAGAAAGCTCAAATGACCAAGTATATTGGTTGTAGCACAACAAGGAAGTCTCATCTGTACGTGCGAGAGATAGAGAGAGCTAGCTAGCAGTGGAAACAAGGCATCTAATAATAGGAAAAAGCATGGACATGATCAAAAGCTCAACCAGCTAGTAGCCACCCCAACACCGAAAGTGACGAGATCCAAAGTTCCTCTTCAAAAAAGTGATAACTCACTATTAGCTAGCTGCTTCCACTTCATTTTATATATACATATTAGGCTCTGCGGCTAACTGCGCGCATACTTGCAAGTCAGAAACATTCGAACAAATTTTTTTTTAATCGTTTCTAAGCCACACTTAAGTATGAAGTTACATACTTAGACTCTTAACAACTCGATCACTTGTAGTAATTATAGTTACGATAAATAGTACTTTGTTACCATGTTAAGTATCTATGTAAAAAAAATGTTGAACATATTGTTAAATTGTGTATGATTTCCGATTAATGCACATCAGGCAAGCTAACTACAGACAACTTTCCTATATATACCAACTCAGTAAAGTTCACTTCACACACACTCATCAATACTGACTTCATCTCTCTCCTTCAATCCTATAGTCACAAAAATGAAGCTTAGTCATCCTTCAACTACTGTGATCACCTCCTTCATCTTCACCTTCCTTACCCTACCCTCCTCTATCACATCCCAAATCTGCCAAAGATCCTGCGACAAAATCCCTCTCAGATTCCCGTTCGGCAGTGACGCCGGCTGCGGCGACCCGCGCTTCCACCAATCCGTGACATGCAACCAAGACAAGCTCACCTTCACCACCCACACCGGATCCTACTCCATCACCAACATAGACTACACAAAACAAGTCCTCTATATCTCCGACCCTTCCATGTCCACCTGCTCTTGCACTCAACCCAGCAAAGGCTTCGGACTCAACTACGACGCGCCGTTCACCTTCCAAGACGACAACATCTTCGCCTTGCTCGACTGCTCCACCTCGTCATCATCCAACGGCAGCCTATACAGCAGTGACAACTCCAAGCTCTCTCTTTGTGACAACCAAGGCGCACCCATCTGCAGCTTCTTGTATTCATGCAGGGCTATAAGTTATATCAATCTCCCGATCTCCATGTGTTGCGTTTACACGCCGGTGGATCTCGGGCCGGCTTTCGAGATGGACTTGCAGAAGCTACAATGCAGTTCTTACTCTGGTTTTTACAGCTTCAATGGCCGTGAATCCGACCCCAATAGTTGGAAGTATGGGATAGCGCTCAAGTATAAGTTCAACGTGAACAATGAGTATCCTAGTTCGTGTTCTAGTTGTGAGAGGAGTAATGGGGTTTGTGGGTTCTATGGAGCTTATAACTCGTTCATTTGTAACTGTCCGAATGGTTTGAACACTACAAACGATTGCTACTTTGGATCGTCCTATAGTTATGGCTCGAGGCTATTTCCATCTTGGCACTCTGCAGGTAAATATATATCTAGCATATACTTCACTTTCTACCCTTCTTTGATTTAAATTGTTTCTCTAATTTGATTGCTCATGTTGTCTTGCTGTTCTTGCAGGGATCTGGCTCTATTGTTTGGCATGGCTATTGGTTTCAGTACTCTTGTAGATCAGTAGATTGTTAATGAAATGCAATGCTGAGATTCGACTTCCTTTTTTCCCCTTGTTGTTCTCATGTAATAAGTATATTAGATGTCCACAATGTGTGTATCTTATAATTACGTTCAATGTTCTCTTAGGCCCGGTGGGTTCACGGGCAGTGACAGTCTGAAAGCACTACCGTCAAGCATATACTATCTTGAACCTAAAATAACCCAGGGATTGAGTTGGTACAACTTTAAAGAGATAGGGAATGACGTTCGCATAAATAAAAGAGAAGATTATGGGAATTGGGTTCCTTCTTTGTAGCTGCACTATTACCCACTTAGAAAGATGGCTTTTTGTTCTGATGGTTCCATCTTTATCTCCGAACGCTTTATGGTATGCTCCACAGTCCACAGTGGCACAGTGCAATATAGAAGGCTCATGTTTAACAGTTCAAGTGTTTAACATTCTAGAGGAGCAGAGCACTGGAGCAGTAAATCCGGTACTAAAGAAGATCCTTGGTAACTTGATGTACAATTAACAAACTTCAAAGCACCTTTTCTCTTGTGAAAAGGGCTCTCCTGTATCTGTCGTTAAGATACAAGTACTGAATCCTAAACCCAGAAAACGAGAAAGACCAAACCTTGCTGTTTATAATCAGCTTTCTTACGAAGATGATCATATTAGGGAGTGAGAAGATGCACAAATTGAAGGGATTCCGAAAAGGGCTCAGCAGCATCGTTGTAAATAACTAACCCGCAATGAATATTTACAGAGCTATTCTAGTATTGACTGCAAAACTTGTTTTCTCTGTGTGTACTTTCTCCAATTCACTGTATTATAAGGATAAAGAAAATTTCTATTGTACCATGGTCATCTCATATTGCAGCATTGGGGTTTCCCGTCCTGCAATTTTTCCCACATGCATATCATCTGCCTTGGGGATTGGTAGTGTGCGGTGTAATAGTCTTCAATGCACCCATGTTGGCAGAACTTCAAACTGTGCACATACTTCACTGGTCTAGAATTGTTGAACTGCTCCACCCACATTCCCATGCTCACATCTTCCATCTTGAACAACTGCACAAGTTTTGGACATTAGTTTCATACATAAATAAGCAAAGCCCTGACCTTCAACTGTCTTCAAAATAATAGATAGTAATCTATATAACATACTCGCAACTTGTTCTTTTCAAACTCAGATAGGATGAATTTTGCTACATTGGAGGAGATAATGTATCCTGGACCATTTGCATAGGTTGGATAATCTTCTTCTGGCCATTCCTGGAGCTCACCAAGGAAGAACATAAAGATGAGAGATCGTTCATGACACAAATATATTAATTCTATACAAATTGGCAGGAGCTAAATACTTTACTATCCTACCAATTTCAAAACTAGTTACATACAATGTTCCATGCAATAGCCAATGTGAATCAGGTAGATAAGATATCCAAGTGAAGTATTCAAAGAGAAAGCTAGAGAGTTTGATGAAAATATATGGATGTCAAATTTGTGGTGCTAGATTTCGGGAACTTTTGAACTGAAGAATAATACTCTAACAAGTCTAATCAAAGCCACACACTAAACTAAGAGGAATTGATAAGTTATAAGAAAGCATACTAACATGTGACACATAAAATCAATCCAAACTAAGCATGAGAAGAGAAACTAATAAACATCTCAGTTTGTATAGTTGTCCTTTATAATAAGCACAGAAAAGGTTAGTCACAACAACTGAGGTTCTCTGCTCAGAATATAAAGGACAATTAGAGCTTCGAAAACCAGAGTTTCTAACTGATTGGAGAGGACCCTTATATAAACTGTATACGTTGCTAAACTGTATAAGTTGCACATCAAGTTCATGGACAAGAGCAGAATAATTCATACCTCATATGTCACTGCCCATTTACCAAAACGAAGAGGCTTGTGGTGGTAGTTCAAATTTCCTATATATAGGCTTCTATGTTTACGCACTTTTTGTGCTTCCTTGAGCACAGCATCCACCCGGACAAAGGTGTCATCATCGCATTTCATGATATACTTTGCAGGCGCTGTTCGAACCTGTAAAGCACCATATAAATTGAGATTAAGCATTTTCTGTAAGGAAACCATAAACAGCTGACTGAAGTTTTGTCCTAAAACTTACCCCATATTCACAAATTGCTATAGTCTTCAGTACTACAAGATCATAGTTATCCATGTAAGGAACTATAACAATGTCACCAAAATACTCTACTTCTTTCATTAGCTCCACGTTTACTTCCTTTCTACCATGCTGTCAAAATGTAAATCCAAAAGCTGTGACATCTTTGACATAGAACTAATACATAAGTAGGTATAATATAAACTTAAAGGCTTGTATCATAAAGCAATAGATGCATTCTGCGATCACTCTTACCAATGCTACAAAAAAACGAGCAACAACTCGTGAAGACTTGACTAACTTATGCTGCATCCAAGACTTCCTCACAGCCATCCGCTCGGCAAAATGGTTGCCAGCCGAAAGAATGCCAATGAACAACTCCACACGCCCATAGGGAAGAGGTGGAGCTTTCCATTTAGTAACCATCTCAAGATGCATCTGTGGAGCGAAACTAGGATGTGATGTAGGTAAGGAGGCAGCAAAGACAGAGTGCACATCAACATCTCCATTTACATACAGTCCAGTGGCATCCTCAAGAACAAATCCCTGTCAACGATGCAAACACAATTGTAAGATATCCTGCATTTGATCACAATGCAGGGAAATACAATACAAGAATAATTGGCACTCACCGTGCGATAAGGGAAAGATGTGACATGTCTACCATCAACACTGATATGGTAACCTTCCAAACCGGCACTCAAGGTGAGAACAAACATCCTGCCCTCAACAAAAGGGTACGGCCAGTCTACAGTCGCCTTCTTTGTTCTTCCTATCAGCCTGTTCAACCACCATATGGCCTTCGATTCTTCAGACTGATCGTCATCGTCACGAATCCACTTCTCACATTTCACCTGTCCATCAACTACATTAACCCAAAAAAAAAAAAAATCACAGCATCAGCAAAAGTGTGACACTAACAACCTATGTACCTAACACTCCTCACAAAACAAACGTACAACCTTCCCTATCAAAAATGTCAAAAACAAAACGTCTACCAACCTAAACCTACCGGTTTCTTCATCAGCCCGGGACCGCCAGCCCTCGCAGCGAAGCGACAACCCCCATTGCATGCGGTAACAAGTGTTCTGCTCAATGACCGGCTTGTTGCTCCAATCCCCCTTCAATCTCGGATTGAAATGCAATATTCGCGGCGGGTCCTCCCCTTCCACATTCTTCAATCCCTGCAGCTCCATCATAAACTGCGACACCATCAACGCCTCAGCTCCCTCCTTCAACACCGCAATCTTCGGATCATATTCCGGGTGGGCCCACCGCGGCGTCCCCACCACCGTCACATGCGACCACAGCGTCAGTCCACACGGGATCACCGTCACCCGGTTCCGGGCGCGAAACTCGGACCCGGACACCGAAAGCGAATGCGGGCACGGGTCGGACCGGTTCTCGTACTTGTTGTTGTTGTCTAGCTCAACTTTTCCGGACTCTATCTCGGCCCAGAGCTTCTTCCCAGCTCTCCAGGCCTCCACGGCGGCGTCGTGAAGCGCGTGAACTCCGCCCGCCTTACTCGCATTTCCGTCAAAACCGGTCTTCTTCTTCTCCTCGAAGACCAAACCCGAGACTCTCCTTGACTCCCGCATTATCCGCGGGGAATCACGGAGCGGGCCTTGGGTGGGCAACGACGTGTCGCTGAGCAGCTCGAACGGGGCGTCGTTTTCGTCGCCGGAATCCCAGTGGGTCTCGAAGCTGGTGATAAGGAAGTAAACCAAGAGTGTGGCCATCAGAATTTGAAGCAATCTGAGGCGAGTGTGGGACAGCGACACTGGGTCGAACTTGCGTCGCTTCATTGTTCCCGAAATGCGCCTCAGAAATGGAAATTGTCAGATTGAGAAAGAGGGTCTTAGCTCAGTATCTGATATGACACTCAAGTGTGGTGTTGGCAAAGAAGAAATGAGAATAGTTTTGGTTGTTTTGGAGTATAGTGTCTGCGAATTCGACCGGTTTGAAAGTTTCCATTGCAGCCGAGCGTTTCGCTCGCTTTATGTAGGAAGGAGAAGAGGCAAACGGCGTCGTAGAGGAGCCAAGTTTCGAAGTAGAATTAAAACGGTGTCGGGTAGGTCACGTTAAAGGTACTAGGTAAGAGTATTTTGAAATGTTAATGAAAATTAATATTTTGGTCAACATTTCATTCTCTCTGCTTCCTTTTATATTCCATTGAAAATTCTCATCCTTTTTCAGTTACTAGTTTAATGACGTAAATATTAAATTTCTATTAACAAGATTCAGAATATATGGAGATTGTTTCTAATTTTCTATGGTCTTCCTCTTTAGCGAGATTCACCCATCATTTTTTTCGATTCACACATTCAGTCTATGGTCAAACAAATTTATATAGTATGTTTGTAATTAAATAACTGATTGTAATAATAATAAAGTAGATAAGGCGGATCCACCAATTATCCTAAACGTGATCATGTATGTATGTATGTAAACTTGGAGTCTAGCAGATCCAAAAGCATGAAGACTTGTTATTTTGATCTAATAAAGATGATGTTATTCACACGTACACCTTATTTTTCTATTGACACTCATTTTCCACCCATACATAAACCGGTCTCACACTCTCACTACCGATAATTAAGGTGACATTGAGAGCTTCCGCTAGACACCAAGTTTTGCTTCATAGCCGCTATGACGCCCTTACGCTAGACACCAAGGCAGCCCAATAGAAGCTTGAGAAGGTTGATATCAATGCATATCAGTCCCGTATCGAAGAGAAAATTGAAGTTTACCCACTTCGTCACATATAAGATGTATCATTTAGATTCTACCAAAAAAAAAATGTATCATTCTCTCTTTTCAATAACTATACGCATTTACCATCAAATTATCAATCGTCACTCCGTCAACACACACATCAACTGACTTAGGCATTAACTGAAAACTGCCAATATTTTCATTTGATAGGTTTCAAAGCACTTACCTCATAGGCAAGTGTGTTATTCAGCTCGCATGACTTTGCTAGCGGGTCATCATTTATAAACCTAATTATTTTAGCCGGACTCGCCGGTGTGTACCATGAATTTAATTAATATTTATTCATATAGACAATTATTGTCCAGTAAAATATTAATTTTGGGTGTAAACACCGTTGACAATCATTAAGTTTTTTTTTTTTGTTGTTCTTTTACAATTATGTCTAAGATTTGTTCATGTCAACAAGAGAGGAAATGAAGTAAAATTTTGAAGTCTAATGTACGTAAGAGGTACGATTGAAAGGTTAGGCGCAAACTTAAGTGATCATCAAGAGGAATCCAAATTCAGAGTGATTGCCTATTCTGATTTTTTGACAATAAAACACAACAGCATAAATAAGACTTCTAATTAAGAACATTTTCTCCCCAGCAATATAAACTATCTTTTTCGATCTTTTTTTGTCACAAAAGATCATTGTTATTGACGACATTGCTGGCCACTTCAACCCATTTATGTCGGTGGATTATATTCATTTGAAAGGCAACTACAGCCAACAAAAAACATTTATGGAAAAAGACACTTGAAAATGCTATCCATATATAATTCAAAGAAGGAAGGCCCGGGATGATAATTGACAATCATAATATGTATGCAAAACGTGAGAGGAGTTGGCAAACCAGACTACTCATTCCATCTAGCTACTTGTACTATTATGAGCAATCAAACAAGAAATGGGCGATGCAAACAAAGAAGACAGTACCAGATTTCGCAGACCTTGATATTCCATCGATTCCCTTCTAATCCAAAAACAAGAGTGTTCTACCTGAGGCCTCGAACATACCAATATCTAAGCTGTTTTTTGTGTCAAAACCCTTATGGATATGTCGTCTTTGTTCTAATTAACCAAATCTTCCTTCGTCTCTTCTTGAACATACACTGTGTCGACATTAGTCTGATGTTCATTCAGATAAACCATCTCTTCCTACTCCTATATATACTTGGCATGTATTGGTTTCTCTTTCAAAAAGTTAGCCAGCTCTAACTTCTAATTAGTAGTAGTAGTAATCCAATCAAGGCCACAATATGGCTATAACCACCTTCCCAACCGTCGACAAATGCTCATCGAACGGCCGAGAGAACCACACGGTGGTCGCGGACATGGACGGGACCTTGCTAAGAGGCCGCAGCTCTTTTCCTTACTTTGCTCTCATTGCTTTTGAGGTCGGTGGGATTTTGAGGCTCCTATTCTTGCTCTTGGTCTCCCCATTAGCTGGACTCCTCTATTACTTCGTATCTGAGTCTGCCGGAATCCAAGTTCTCATCTTCGCAACATTTGCCGGTGTGAGAGTGTCTGAGATAGAATCGGTGGCGCGTGCCGTGCTGCCTAAGTTTTACTCGAGTGACATTCACCCCGAGTCGTGGCGGGTGCTCTCGGCGTGTGAGAAGCGGTGTATTCTTACTGCCAACCCTAGGATTATGGTGGAAGCGTTTTGTAAAGATTTCCTTGGATTTGAAACTGTTTTGGGGACTGAAATTGCAACCTACAAAGGTAAAGCAACTGGTTTTGTTTCACCACCTGGTGTGCTTGTAGCAGAGAAGAAGGCTGATGCTCTTACGAAGGCTTTTGGAGATGTGCAGCCTGAGATTGGGCTTGGAGACAGGCTCACTGATATTCCTTTCATGGCACTTTGCAAGGTTCGTCATCTTATTATATGCCTTAAACTTCTAATTTATGAGTGACACATACCATTAGCTTAAATTAGTTGGATAAAAGTTGATCGATATACACATAACAGAAGAGTGCCATGAAGATACAGGAGTTGTAATTCAATTAACACAGTTCCACGGCACGACGGCGCGTGGGTGGAAGGGGATGGACCCTTTTTACTTCTTCATGAACCCTAGCCCGGAATATGAGGTCACATTTTTGAACAAGCTGCCGGCGGAGTTGACCTGTGGGGCGGGCAAGTCGAGCCATGAGGTAGCGAATTATATACAGAGGGTTATAGCGGCCAGCCTTTCGTATGATATCACCAGTTTTACAAGGAAAGACAAGTATAGAGCTCTTGCTGGCAACGATGGCTCTGTGGTTGAGAAACCTGTGCTGCAACCCAACAAAGTCATGGGGTGCTAATTGTGATTCATTTCCTTGTGGTTTTTCTAGCTTTTTTATATGGTGCTCAATACTATATTGTACTTAGGTCATGTTCCAGAAAACAAAAGACAGGGATGAGCCAAGACGTACATCAATTTTCCTCTAGTTCTACTGTCCAAATATACCAAAAGAAATTCCATTAATAATGTAAAGAGGATTACACTGAAATGGTGGAAAATAAAAACAATTCGACCAAAAGTTACGGGTAAACAATTTGACCAAAAAATAAATAGATACGATCGGAAGTTTTATTATTTCAAATAATAAATACATGAATGGTGATCAATCCAATGGTTATGCATGATAGATTGATTTTTGAGGCAACGTTTACGATAGATCCAATATTAACAAACCAAGCGAGTTCTACGTGTTAGTAATGGCTCGCATTCTTTTCAGTTCAGGTTCTCTCTTTCTCTGATTCTCTCTGATCACGCTGAAACTATTTGGTTCTCAAGCAAGGCTTTCCAAATTGATTGAAAGTTGATTGGCTATTCAAGCATAACTGAATAACAATGGAGCCGAAGATTGAACATATGGGTCTAGGAAACTCTTTGGAGTTTGAAGCACATCTACCACTCAGCGATAGGCTCAAGGTCTTCAAAAAATCTCAGTTCGAACCAGATAACTTTGTCACTGCCAAATGCCACGCCATGACTGAGAAGGTAAATCAATATTAACATCCACCACTTAATTTTGATTTCAATAATTCAATATTGAGCTTTGAATACCAGTAGGGTTTTGATATTCTTGCATAAATTTGACAAAAAAAAACTAGAAGAGTTAATTATTTCATGTTTTGGAGCTAAATTGTATGTCTGCTAGAATTTTCATAGAATCATAGATGAGGCAAACCGAATATGGTTCTATGATATGAATTGATGATGTCAAAAAAATTTCTTCAAGAAGTTATCCCTGAAGCCAAAACTAAGGTTAAACTAGATTGGCCAATGATGATTAGGCTCACTTATGTGCTCTTGTTTCTGAGACTTGTTCAATTAAAGATAAGTATTGCTATATGAGTACTAAAATGCATTGCCTCAGAAGTCAGAACAGATAGAGGCTCTTTTTTGCTTACGCTTTTATGTGTTGATGGTGATGACAGGAAGTAAAGAACCTTTGCTCTTATCTTGTTGAACTAAAGAAGGCATCGGCCGAGGAAATGCGTAAAAGTGTGTATGCTAACTATTCGGCCTTTATCCGGTGAGGATTATTTTTCTGGTTAGAATGCATAACGATTTCCAAAGTAGAAACAAAGGGGTAGCTTAACGTTTGGAAGATGTTTGATACTAAACCCAAAAAGAAGGATGGAATTGTCATCATCATCCAATTCATACCATGATGTAGTTTTAAGTTAAACTCTGTGTTATCATTTGCAGTACGTCTAAGGAGATCACTGATCTTGAGGGACAACTACTTTCTATGAGAAATCTTCTATCTACTCAGGCAGCTTTGGTTCATGGTTTATCTGATGGAGTTTTAGTTAATTCAACATCTACTGCTCATGATGATTATGACGATGAGGACACATATGATGAAAACAGGCACCTTTCTGAGACAGAAAAATGGTTTGCAGAATTTTTGGACACCCTTGAAGTCCTATTGGCCGAAAGAAGAGTAAATGAAGCTATGGCTGCCTTAGATGAAGGAGAGCTTATAGTGGAAAATGCTAGAGATAAGCGGAGTGTAACGCGAGCTGCATTCTTGTCATTCCGGACTACGATCAATGAACAGAGACAAAGATTAGTAGATCAAATTGCAGAGACTATGTTGCAGCCTTCAACTCGCGCTGATGAGCTTCGATCATCTGTTATAGCTCTCATAAAACTCGGGGATGGTCCTCGTGCGCATACGTTGATGCTTAGCTCTCACTGTCAGAAGTTGCAGTCTAATGTGAAAAACCTTAACACCACAACCACTTCATATGGAGGAGCATACATCACTACGTTATCGGAATTGGTGTTTCGCTTCATTGCACAAGCAGCGAGTGACTCATTGGCGGCCTTCAGTGAGGACCCTGCTTATACATCTGAGCTTGTGACATGGGCAGTCAAACAAACAGAGGCTTATGCTCTTCTCTTAAAAAGGCATGTTCTAGCATCAGCAGCAGCTGCTGGGAGTCTAAGTGTTGCAGCCGAGTGTATTCATATATGCTTAGGTCACTGTTCCTTGCTAGAATCTCGCGGATTGTGCCTCTCTCCTGTTCTGTTGAGACTCTTTAAGCCATTTCTTGAACAGGCATTGAGTTGCAACTTAAGGAGAATTGAACAAAGTTGCAGTGCATTAGCTGTTGCGGATGATTGGTTTCTTCTACATCCAACAATAGGTGCACGCCCTTCGGGTTCTACTTCCTCTCTTACAAGTTTAAGTTCATACCAGCCAAAACTCTCAAGCAGTGCTCACAGATTCAATTCAATGGTTCAGGTAAGGTGATTGATCTTGGTTTTATTGTTTCACTACGGTGAGTAATTCTTCCATGATTTTTAACTTCACTAATTCATGCCAACGTTTCTGCAATTTAGGAACTTCTAGAGGATATGGCGCCCCTGGAGACTCTACATTTGGATGGTCCAGCATTAGAAGGCGTTCTACAAGTGTTCAACTCCTATGTCAATTTGTTGATCCATGCACTACCTGGTGCCGTGGAGAGCGAAGAAGAAGTTCATATAATCGTTAGCATGGCAGAGACAGAAGCACAACAAATGGCTTTGTTAGCTAATGCATCGTTGTTAGCAGACGAGTTGCTCCCGCGCGCTGCTATGAAGCTTTTGCCTTTGCAGCAGGGTCAAACTAACAGGTCGATGGCAGATATGACCCCTAGGAGAGGTTCAGACAAGCAAAGCCGCATTCCAGACCCAGGCAGAGAATGGAAAAGGCGGCTTCAGCGCTCCGTTGAACAGCTGAGAGATAGTTTCTGTAGACTTCATGCCCTTGATCTCATCTTCACAGAAGATGGAGATACACGTCTCAATGCCCAAATGTACACATGTATGGATGGAAGTGTAGAACCTGAATGGTTCCCATCTCCAATTCTTCAGGAACTCTTTGCCAAGCTGACAAGGATGGCAAACATTGCCACTGATATGTTTGTGGGAAGGGAAAGGTTTGCAACTATATTATTAATGAGGCTCACAGAGACAGTGATCCTTTGGCTTTCTGATGATCAAAATTTCTGGGCAGAAATAGAAGAGGGCCCTAGGCCATTAGGCCCTCTTGGACTTCAACAGGTACTGCATCAAAGTCCCTCTCTTGTTCATCTGTTGCATTCATACTAAGTTACTACTAACACACATTTGTTTGACGTATATGCTTTCAGTTCTATTTAGACATGCAGTTTGTACTGCTATTTGCATCACAAGGCAGATACCTATCACGACATCTGCATCAAGTTATTAAAAACATCATTGCTCGAGCTATAGAAGCAGTTCATGCTACTGGGATAGATCCTTACAGGTATAAAACTAGCATAGACACATTCATATTTATTCGCTCTTTGCTGTTCTAACATCGGGTTGAATGCTCTCTTTGACCAGTGTATTACCAGAAGATGACTGGTTTGCTGAAGTTTCTCAAATTGCAATTAAAATGTTGATTGGGAAAGCCAACTTCACCAATGTAGAAGACGATGGTGTCAGCCCCACTTATTCAATGTCTGCAAAATCTCCATATGGGAGTGAGACCAATCTTGCTCATCAGTATAGAGAGCAGTAGTTAACTACATATATTATTATTTACTAAAATCTAAATTCCGAAATTTGATAGGGTGACATTGTGGAAAAAGAGTGGTTTGGTCACTTGGGGATATTCTGATAAAGATGGCAAATTAGCAATACCATGTGCTGACTTCTTTTTATGGTAGTGCAGTCACAGATATGAGATATGGCAGATCTGCTTTTTATTACTACACAATATCTGAAGTAAAAGAAAAAAATCTGTAAAAAGAGAAGAGAATCTAATCTGTAAGGGTGAAGAAGAAAATCTAAAAGGTAAAAAGAGAAAAACAAAATCTGAGTTCTTTGACTACTTACCTTTACATGTTTCTTTGTTCTAGTATTTAAGCTCAATCCACTTTCTCAAAATTCCAGAACTCAACTCTTCATGTTTCTCTGCTCTAGTATATAGGCTCAGGCCACTCTCAAATTCCAAGAGTTAATCTCTAAAAACATGATGAAGATTGACCTGGTGTGGCTTGTACTCTTCACTATCTTAATGATCGGAGAAGGAAGAAGTACTAGCAATGCCTGCAATGCCGATGACTAGAAAGGCCTAACCATTTTCAAGTCTAGAATTCAATTCGACACTGGAGGCCGGCTAGCTAGTTGGTCCAAGGAAACCAGCTGTTGCAAGTGGAAAGGCATTTCTTGTGACAATAGAACAGGCAGGGTCACAGAGATCAATCTGCCAGGGTTCATTACAACAGAAGAGGCTCCTCTCCAAGCTGAAATGAAAGGTCTGTTGTCTACTTCAATAACACTCCTATCCTTTCTAGAGGTCAGATCTTGGAGGGCTCACTAGTCTATCTGGAACAATCCCAACATCCATAGGGTTCCATCTCCCAAATCTCCAAAAGCTTTTTCTCAATGGTAATAGCCTTAGTGGGTCAATACCAGAAAGCATATTGGTAAGCTGTCAAAACTTGAAGAACTTGTTCTGCATGGAAATAGGTTTTCTGGGTCACTCCCACCAAGCCTAGGGAACCTTAAGAATCGAAATCTGCTAGTTCTTCATTCAAACCAATTTGTGGGTAGTATACCTGAATCATTTTCGAATTTGACAAATCTGGTTCATCTTGATCTTCATGGGAATTCTCTAACTGGTCATATACCACAGAGAATTGGTGAGAATTGGTCAGCTTAAGGTCTTGAAAGCGCTTGATCTTTCAAGCAATCTTTTGGTTGGGGAAATTCCACCTTCAATAGCTAATTTGACTGCCATTTCACTTGTATCCTTGGAAACCAATCTTACTGGAAAAATACCCCCACCTTGGGACATTTGGTCTCTCTCCAAAGACTTTCCCTAGCAGATAACAAGCTTGAGGGAGCAATTCCCTCTAGTTTGGGAAATCTATCGGCTTTGAATCAGCTATACCTCAATGGCAACCGATTCTCCGGCCAGATACCAAAATCAATAGGTCAGCTCTCTCACCTTGTGGTTCGACATCTCTCATAATCTGATTCAAGGACCACTGCCTTCAGAGATGTCTTCCCTTAGAAGTCTTGAAACACTCCATCTGTCATTTAACCGTTTAAGCCTCTCCTCCATACCGAAATGGGTTGCGGAATTGCCTTCTCTTTCCAGGATTTACATGGCAGGATGTGGAATCCAAGGAGAAATCCCGGAGTTCTTGCGGAAAGCTCCAATAGAAGAACTAGACTTATCTGACAACGAACTTACTGGAAGTATACCAACTTGGATCGGAAGCTTTTCTCAGCTCAACATATTAAACCTCTCCAGAAATTCACTTGTTTCAAAGATCCCCGACTCGATTACTGACTTGAATCAGTTGATTGTGATTGATCTCCATGCAAACAAGCTAGCAGGCTCCATAAGTCGAGTGTTCCAGATAAGGCAGACAGACATTCCCATATGATTCACTGAAGCATGTTGATCTATCTGATAACAGTTTCTCAAGTGGAATTGAGCAAATTGGTGCAAGACCGCAGCACGACATGCAGTTCCTCAATTTATCAAGCAACATTTTGCAAGGTAAAATACCAAAATCCATAGAGAGATTGAAGGCACTTCAAAGTTTGGATTTGAGTTCCAACAAGTTAAGTTTCAACTTGCCAGAGAGCTTAGGAAATCTGAGCAAGTTAGAGACAGAATTCCAAATGGGTTTTCGAAGTTGAGAAAACTGAAGAAGTTTGATTTGTCAGACAATCTTCTGGCGGGAAAAATCCCAGAGGGCAAACCCCTGAGCGACTTTCCAAAGAGCTCTTACTCCGGAAACAAAGGCCTATGTGGAAAACCTCTTAAGCCCTGTAAGCACACATGAACGCCTCGTGTGTTTGGAGCCTTTTTGATGACAAGATGCTTGGAACAAAATCCCTTGTACTTTCCAATCTAGTCTCCAGAACAAATAATGGCAGCTCATTCAAATAAGAACAGAACAAATAATCTCGTTTCAGCAATTTTTTTTTTACTAGGTATTGCTTGATAATTATTATTATGATCTCTATTATCATTATTTCGATAGGAACTGCACTCAAATCATCTACAAGGATATTGATAACTTGAGGAGGTTGCTTCATGAAGATGGCTTATTTGATCGTTCAAACTAGAATGAGATAGCATTTCATCCACCATACTGACTTCTGAGGACGCATGAGAGATGGTATTCATCAAAGCTTGGTAATTTATGCAACCTATTTCTTAAGCAGTAGGGAATTGAGAGATATAGCTATGTATTTAACTCCTGACTTCGGCATTCTTTAATCATATGAAGGATTGTCGCCCCAATTCGTTAGAGAATATGAGAGATTCCTTTTCTACACAGGATGACACAGAATTTCTCCTGATTTTTTGCTTTATTAATGAAATTTTTAGATTTACACTGTTCCACAACTTACAGGGTCAAAAGGGGATCTTGTGTCAGCCCCAGTTGATTGTAGTTCATGTAGTCAATTCCATTCAATCGTATACAACATAAGATCTGCTCTGGCAACTCTTCGGGTTTGTTCCCCTGTTTGGAAAGGCAGATATAAGGTATAGATGTACATCTTTCAAAAGCCAGCATAAAAAACAGGATAGGAATCATAGGACAAACCTGAATTGTGAGGCCGACATCCAAGATGCAGATCTTTAGTCTGTCTAGGAATGTTTCAAACCCTTTCCTAGATATATAACTGAATCTGTGCATATCCAAGTCAATCTCAAGGTAGTTTTCTCCCTGGAAATTTTCATTGTGGTTAGCAAGAAAACAAGCATATAAATGTAGAGGATATGCTGGACTGTAAATGAAATATAATATGCAGGACATTAACATACTAGACATTTCTAATTTTATAGGTTTCTCAACTCCATTTCGTTTTTCTTTTCTCTATAAAAGGTCAAGCAAAAGGAAAGAATATTTGTTATAATACAACTGAAGATGCACTACAGCAATGTTGCATGTGAAGCTACAACCGTAAAAGTTTGGTCTACGTAATGGTTATTCAAAGCTACTATGTATAAAAGTATAAAACATTATAATTACAAGGTATGCAGATTATAAGATTGCAAGTGCTTTTTGATGATTTCAAGTCGTCTTCATTATCATAAGACACAACCCACTACCCAAATGATTACATTAGAGGTGGAGTAAAATTTAAGCAATATCAAATAACTTACCAAGTAGAACTCATGCTGAGGTCGCGAAAGAACAGGTTTTTCATTGTAAGCCTGCATAAGCTTCCTCTCTGCTGTATTTAAGTGAAGATATTCCACATTAACAACACGTCCCAATATCTTCAATCTTTCTCGAAAGGGTGCAATTGTATCCACAGGAAAACCTTTAACCTTTTCAACTTCATCATCTATTAATTTCTGGTTACAAGAAACATGGGTATGAGTAAAAGCATGCCTCATTCTGGGACGACTGTCCAATGGCATGACCGATAGAAATAATATTTAGTGAAAAAGTTCCAAAGAAAATGATAATGCAGGGAAAATTGCTAACGGCGCCCCATCTTACTCTGATACTTTCTTGAAAGTGAGGTGGAAGTTCTTTTGAGTATGTCTCATTAAGCTTAAAGTACAAAACGAAATTCATTCCTTCTCCATCAGTCTCACCCTGAAAAATTGCAGCGGGATACAATGGTACCTGTAGAATCCATAAAGAGACGGCATCAGAATAAATGAGTTTTACAGGTTCTAGAAGCAGAGCCATTTAAATCTCATTTTACTAACCAGAAGGTATCTTGAAAACCATTTTAGCTAACTTAAAGATGGGCAACTATAGACAGTGACAGTCACAGGAAGAGGGAGACAACAATACCTGTACATTTACAACAAGAATAGCAGGAAGATTTCCAGAAGTACTAGCAGCAGGGAGTTTCACAAACCGAGCAATATGATTAATTTTCCGCTGGGACAAAAATACATCAAGACCAAATGGATAATATGCAGCATAGTTCGCAGCAAATTCCTTCTTCTTGTCCCTGCAATAAAGAATAGCATCAATTTACAAGCTCAATAATGTAGTGGAGAAACTGATCGGTCTACAGGTGATCCATAGGTGAATCTCAGATTTTAATGGATAACAATAGTGATCATTAGCATGTGATTATTTGAGCAATGCAGATATGGACATGTTTGAGTGCATAAACCAATCAAAAAGTTTTGTTGGAACTTGGAAGCTTACCTAAGATAATTTACTCCTCGAATTTTGAAAGTACTTGGATCAATTTGTGACCAAGAATCGAACATGTTCTTTTCTATAGGGCAAAAAGGAACCTGGGAACCTGCTATTGGTCTTTCTAGAATCATCTTTGACGAAACTGGAATTATACATAAAAGAATAAGTTATATAGATTGTAAAAGGATATACTTATAACTATCAGTACAATCACTGAAACCCAAACTAATGACCATGTTTGCTTGTAATTAACAATCGACAAAAGATTAGGGAAGGAGCCAAAGGACTTCAAAAGATCCTAGAAAATATTCTACAGATCAATATTGCTCAACCAAGTATGAAGAGAACATCAACATTCATCATATGTAGTCATATCATCAGACAGTAAAATTTTAATTGGAAAGGGCCATACACCGAGACAACCCTCAAGCTACAGACTAGAACACAAAGCAAACAAGCACTGAGCAACATAATGCTATACTTCTGGATGAAACCATGACTTGGGCAGAAGATTAAAGAAATGCATCGGCATGATAATCATGATAAAAACAATAAGGATCCTATGTGTTTGCTAATTGCACATATATTAGAATTTAGAACAGATCCAAAGATAGTTTGGTTCTTACATAAACTTGCATTCGCATGTTCTTTCAATTTGAAGGGAAGCTTTAAGGCAGACTTTTTCCTTGCGCTCGGTGGACTATAGCTTAGTGAACGTCTCTTTTCATCAGAGGTAACAGTTGAAACAAGACAAGGTAGACAGTTGCTTGGAAGAATCCCACAATTATCCAATATACTATCCTCCTTGGCAGAACTTTCATCCACGGAGGAGGAGATTTCATCAAGGAATACAGGTTGATTTGCTTCAGTAGTTGAATGATCATCACATTTAGCTTGGGAATCGCCGTCATTAAATACTTGTCTATTGCCCTTTTGTGCCACAATAATAGAGTTTGCAGAATTTTCTGGTGATAAATCCCCTGCTTTATGCAATTGTTCCATTGAAGGGGCATGTAGATCGCGAATAATATAGTCCCCATAATTGCCATCTTTCGCAGATGAAGTACTTGATACAGAAGTACGTTCAAAGCCATTAAGAGATAAGATATCTGCAAATATTAACAGTTTAGTAATCTAAACAAAGAACATCAATTAATCAGAACAAAGAGAAAGATGAAAAAATACATACATATTTGACTGAAAATAGACATATGTAAGGTTTTACCATCCTGTACGCTTAGGTAATCTTCATCACAGTCAGATTCCAATATTGCAACCGGATCAAACCATGCTTCTTCAATACTTTCTGTGGATGCATAACAGGTATAACAGTTACAAGAGGCAATGGCATAGAAAACTTTACAGTTAACATGTTATTAGAGAATTAGAATGCTTGATAAGAAATTTCCACCAGAGCCTGCCTCGTCTGTCAGAGAAAATGTGTTCTCACATGTCATTTGTAATAATAGAAAGAAAAAAAATTGGTAGCAAAAATGAAAAATTGAAATGTTACTTTTAGGAAATTATGTGAGCTCATCATGGAAGAAACCTAGCACTAACATTACATAACTTAAAAAGAGATGCAGAAAGACATTCTAAAGAGTAATGCATTTCAGAATACAGAGACTTTGATGACCGGAGATAAACATTGTTAACTTCTCAAGGGAAAGGAGTGAACGGAGATTCCAACAAGTGTACTATTATTTGAATCATCACCAGCAATGTAGACGTGGTAGTACGAGCTAAGAAGTGAGGAATTCGAAAGGTTAATTAGCTAGTTGTCTATCAACTAAACCCCAACACAGATTTCAAATAGTACCCACAAAAACTATTACAAAGAACTGAAACAGAGCTTAAATTAACCAATCAACTGTTAAGTATCAACTAATGAGGTTCTCTCAACTTCATCCAATCACATTCTTTCAATTACTCACAAAAACACCAAAAACTCCAATTACCAAAAACCAATCACCAAAGTATGAACCAAATTCCAAAATAAAGAAACTAATCACAACTCCAAAGTTGAGAAATTTTCAGCAACAGAGATAGAGAAAAAAAAGAATAAACCTTGGAAAGTGCGGTTGTTGATGGTGGAGCGATCAGGTGCGGCAGACCTGGCATGCTTTCCCGGCGATCCCTCCGACACCGGAGCAGTCCTGGCCGGAGATGATTTCAACCTTTTTCGACTCTTCTTCCTCTTATTCTTGGAACTCAGCCCCCTTCCGACGCACCGGTCCGGCGTCGACACACACGACCCCATACCACCTCTCTTTCCGGCGGCCGCTCAGAGATCACACCGCCGTCATCCCCTCCACAAATTATAACACAAAAACGATGAAAGAAAGAAAGAGAGAAAGAGAGAGCTGATGAAGAAGCTATTTAGCTACCGTTTGTTTTGGTTTTCCCGAAAGCAAAAGGCTATAGAAGAGAGCTTTAACTTGACTACACCAACACAACCAAAAACAAACAAACAAAAATAAAACAAAAAAATAAAATAAAACCAGAGCGGTGACGGCAGTTAGCCAAAGCAAACAAGCATCTATATAGTAGCGGCCATTGAAGAAGAATGAGGAGGACGAGGGAGAGGGAAGAGGACCCACTAACGGAAATGGTGGACACGTGGCGCGATGTGGGTTTCTGCCTTAGGTGGACGTGTGGGTTGTTTCACCGAGTTTCGACGTTGGCGTTTAGCTTACGTTAGTATTTTGGTTTGGTCGAGTGCAGACTTTCACGTAGAAAGTTAAACATGGTGGGTGTGTACCCCTGTAGTGTGTCTTTGTGTAGTCCAGTGCAGAAGTGTCACAGTCTCAGACACTGTGGTACAGTTTCGGCGATTACTATGAAGACGTCGGCCACTGGCCTACTGCTACTGCTTCTTCTTTTCTTTTTTGGTTACAGCTACTGCTTCTTCTTTCGGGTAAAAGTAAAATAATTAAAAGGAAAATTAAAAATGAGAAAAATTGGTAATGGAAAACAAAGGCAGAATAAAACAGAGGGAAAGATGCAAAAAGAAGAACAACTTTCTGGTAATGGCGGATGGAGGGGAAAATCATTTTGTGAGATCTCGACTCTTTGTCCACTCATCCTCACCTACCAAAATTGATTACGTTTCGATACTATTAATAAAACAAAATCCGGAAAAAATCTTCGTTTTTAACTCTTTTTTGTTTTTGTTTATGGTCTCGACTGGTTTAAAATCTCGATTAAGCAAGTAGAACGAAGTGAAAATGACATGATCGATTGGTATGTTGGACAATGTATTACCACTATATCAGATATTAATTGACGCATCTAGTTAACGTTAGAGATTCATTTTTAATCATTGTTTCGATGTCACAAGACTAGCTTATCCATTCACAAACGCAAAGGTATATTTTGTATCAAATTACAATTATTGTTATTGAACCCAATCAAGGCATAACAATTAGTGTTTTATGCATGATATTGAGCCTATCATCGGCTATTTGCACAATCACTAGCTATATATGTGACTTCTATTTATAGCTCTTATCTTAATTTCTTTTACATGGGAACTCATTTATTGAATTCTACATTCTTAATTTGTTGACATAGATATTTTCAACAACAAAAAAATTGTTAAAAGAGAAATTGAGAGAAAAATTGCTCACTCTCTCTTTGACTTGAGCACCAGGAAAATATGTAACAGTCTTTAAATGTTTGGTGTACAAATTAGCCTTGTATGTGGTGTACATGACTTGGCATGGACCCCCATTCATTTTGCTCACAACGACAGAGCTGTGGCTCCAAACTTGCAAATTTATTGAATACAAACCAACACGTAAACTTCCAGGAGGAAATGGTTCAGATTAGAGATAGCAACAGCTCATATCAATAATCTGTTTAACATCATATTCAAAATGGGGCCTTGAAGGGCTCCTCTCCAGGCATATTGCCTTGCACGACCTTCTTTTACCAAATGGCATTGCTGCCACAACTATTTCAATTACTCCCCTGACTACATGACTATTCCATCTTCAATTTTGATTTTTAATGCGGACGTGTATATCAGTTTTTTACCAAAACAGACATGAGCTGATAATTATTTGATACCAATGTGAATATGACAAGACTCGCTAGCTCTTGTCACATACAATTACTGCCCTTTATAAGAGTCAACCACCAACCAACCCAGAAAACCAGCCCAAAACGAAAGCTACTGCAAGCAATTGCGAGTATGGAAGTAAGTTAACTCGGAGAGGAAGCAAAAGCACTTCTTCCTTCTCTATGTGAATGTGGCTGTTTCTTATATTAGAATCGTTATCCGTGTTTGAATCTAGGCCTTAAAGTGAGTGACTTAAACTATTAAACGTCGGTACATTTGTGGTTAATAGAGGGAGACATCTTTAATGGCTTGTTCCACGGTCTATGGCACACATAGTGTGCCGTTTTTAATTGAGGATTCCATATCTCATTGTTTAATACCTTAGCAGGTTCTTTCTTTCAACCTTTAGCAGACCAAATCTACCCCCATGATCATACCCAGAGAGGCCTCAAAAAAATAAAGGAGGCTAAGAGAGGCTTAATCTTAAAGCAGCTGATGCAATTAACGAGTAAGATGTCTTTATGGAATCAAAGTCCTCATTGTTTAGAAGCTTAGTGGAGTGGGTATTACTCCAGAGATTTAGGTGAGTCTGCCCTAGACGTGAAGCTGGAAAAAGCCTGGATATTTGGTTCTTTTCAGCTTGTTTATTCCTTAGATTAACTTTTGTAGTCTTTTCAGGCTTGAAGTTTAGGGAACTACCAAACTAAGCTACGTTCCATAGCAAAGAACAAACAAGCAAACACATCCTCGACTGCAAAAACTTCTTAGAAATGTTTGCTTAAATCGCTCTAAATATGCATGATGTCGACCTATAAGCGCTTATATATCCTAAAAGCAACTCCAAACCAGCTCATTATATCTTTCATTAGTAATACTAATCCTATATAGCTCCCAGTTTCCAAGTACTTAGTAATTTAATTGGTACTGCTGGGTTCCATCTGCCTAAGGGTATCTTGGTATCCCCAAAGATATAACAAAATGGAATGCATGGATCAAAGAACTGAGCGAGGCATTGTATGGGCATAATAAACTAATCAAGGGTTGACCAGTTTCTTGTTATGGGCATTTCTGGAGCAAATGGACACCATTAAATCATCTGGGAACCAGTTGAGTAGACTCACGTGCCGTGCCGGTAAAGTTGCACGCCAACTTATCATGGATCTGGCTAGCCATAGGGGTTTTAACTCTCTTTACCACAATAAGAAATAGAATGATACACTAACACTCTGCTCCCTAAACATGTTTCTAATTGATCCTTAAGATCGAGGCCTATCAGTATTAGAATTCTATTCTATTTTCCTTAATAACAAAATGGTCGCATGTTAGGCATGTGATTAATGATTGATCTGTTATGACATTTAGGTAGAGATACTTCTGATTAAAGAAACGTTTCTAAGGGGATAGAGATGCCCTAATTCTATAAAACATTGACAAGGTTTAGCTCACCTAAATGAAGTTTGTTCTCCAGTGGTTGACTTTATGCAACAACTCTCTAAATTCAAACTAAAGCATCAATGTGTTCAAGGAAACCTGGACTTCTAGGGGTTCAAAATAGACTTGACACTACTATAGTCTGCCCAAATTTCAAATAAGGTGGGCTGAAGTCAAACATAGCCCAATATGGCATCAACTTCTGAGGCAGTGAATAATGAAAAAGAGTTACCTATTTGCTGAAGAAACTGTGTTGTTGAGCGTTCATGAATCAATATTCAGCAGAACAGTAGTCTTTACAGCTGGGCTTCGATTAGCTCCTGATTTCTGACACCAGCTTGTAGTGTTTTGCATCCTCCTATTATGCTTCTATAGTTAAGATTACTCACATGATTAAAATGGTATGATGATACTATACATGAACCTCATTTTGATCATGTGAGATTTCGGCTTGAGTAGATGAGCATTCTGAATCTATATGCGTCGACGCTGTGCAGATACCCTGGACAATTAAAACGTTATTGGTCAAGCTATAAGTTTAATTGCTTATTTTGAGCTGGTTGCTAATGCACTTTAACGCAGAGAAAACCGATTTCAGCCCAACAACATTAGAGGCACCTAGTGTGGCAAAAAGGTGAACTTCTCATACCTTTATATCATTTGATAATACACTTACGCAAGTAGCTCGCAATTGAGGGTTTGACGAAGCTGTCTGTGGAGAAGAACAGTGAAACTGCCGATTTAAATGAAGAAAAGAAAATCATTAACAATACTCAGCATAGAATAACCAATTAAGTTTCTCATTTTGCAACTTTAAAAGTTCACTTACCTCTGACACACAGGAGCCCAAGTTATTGTTCTCTTCTAAATTGTTGCTAACTGACTTGCACTTTTGAGGTAGAGGTGAAGCTGCACAAAGTAGCCTTCAAAATCACATATGTTATCATCTTTTTATCTTTTCATATGAAACAAAGCATCAATAGTGTTCTCTGAAATAACTCATATAGAGCAATGCCTTCGTTCCATGTGAATCATTCATTTGCTGACACCACAGCAGAAGAGTGGGTTGATGCTATCCCACTATGGTCTACAAGCATATCAGTGATATAACTGATATTTAGTGGATGCCTCTACTGTGGTCAGAGCAAACTTATGTAATACATAATTTCATATGTTTCAATTGTTTGCAATTCAAATCTATTTATTTCAATGCTTACAAACCTGTATTTCCTCCTGCGGCAGCCTTGTAATCCTCTTCTTGAGCTTTGTCTATATTTATCTGGATGACATCTTCAATCCTGGAAGGCCAAGAATAGTATTTCAGTAAAATATTAATAGGAAGGTTTAGCTATAAAGAACCTTCTTATTGTGGTGCATTAGTACTTGCCTTTGTGATCTTTGATGAGAACACATGTCTGCAATGACTATCAATAAAAGTGCAGGAATGGATCTCTTATGTGTACAAGTTAATAGAAATAACTCTACCTATTATTTTCCTTCGCCAAATTCATATTGCATCCTTCTTGGTGTTCCAATATTGAAGAGAATACCCTTTTGTCCTGGCATATAAAGTAAAGAAATTGACCACAAGGAAGAACAACTTCAGAATCACACATATACACATTGATTAACACCCAACTGACAAATTAGAATTGTAACATTCAATGGAATTGCTAGAAGTTATTAAATGCTAAACAAGCAATCCAGATATGAAATAGACATGGAACCATCAATTGTGCCATACTCTTTTCACCACTTGCAAGTCCAATGTAGACAGACGTCTTACAGTGTCTGTTATTGAGTAACTTGTTTATAGTGCTTGATAAACAATTCTTAAGCACAACTGTTATATTCAAGTCGCGATTAAACTTTCTCACCTCTTGATTCATACTTCTGATAGTATCTTGAATCTTCCTCAAAACCGTTCCCAAACTTTCAACTTCAAAATGCAAGCCCTGATCATTAAGTATTTCAACCAAAGTTTAGAAATCAATAGCACAAATCAGCATTATCTAACTGAAAATTAATATGAAATGCAAACCTGTTTTTCTGAAATCAAACTCTGTATGACCACATCCTTGGCTGATATAATTTTCTGTAGGTAAGGGTGGTTAAGACAATACATTGATAAGAACCTTTTCCGTTAAAAGAGTGAGCGATATTTGAGAATCAACCAAACAAATGAATATCAAACACTGGACTGGATATCTCTTCCATTTGTATCTTGTTGCTATTATTAATTTTTGCTGCCTCAAGCTGTGATTCTAGTTCTGAAATGACTTTATCCTTTCTCCGAGTCTCATCTCTATAACTTCTGAGCTCTTTTTCCTGTTCACATATCTTCTCTGCATAACATAGTTCATGCCCCAGTAACTGAATGGGTTACAAATTGTTCTGGTATTAAGTAATACAAACTTAATTCAGTAATAAGATGATCAACTTTCAAACATTCAATTTTTGATAGAATGACTAGCGCTGGTTTGATTCTGGCATAGTAAAAATGTAACAATCTTAATATTATATCCCACTGAGTCTTTTCATGGTCAAACCCCAGGGGAGTTGATGTTCATGAAAACAATTGAAGAGAGTCAGTGCCTACCCAAGTAATCAGCAAGATTAGACAACTACAAGTCAGACATAACATACACAGTCCAAAGCAAATGAATTAATACAGTTGAATAAGAACTTCAGGTTAGTGAGTTACCAATAAATACTTTCTCGAATGTGGAAACAGTGTCCATTTTGCTCTTTAAGCCAGCCACTGGAGAAAAGCAAGGCAAGTTAAGAAGAATAACGCATACATAGTCAATGAACTTATTAATGGTCTGTGCTGAAGTTGACAAAACCATACAGTAAGAGTTCAAAAAGATGCTTGCCTACTTCCTCTTTCTCACTCACAAGGTGTTGCACATCATCCACAACTTTCTTTACAGAAACCGCCTCCTTCTCTATCGAATCAAACAGCAATAGATGTGATTTTATCTTCTCTGATAGGACAGCAATTTGTCTATCTCTGCATTGAATTGTGCGTTTCATTTCACAGGTGGATTCCTGCACACAAATGTGACACCAGTGAGCAATGTGTTGCTTGATTAGCACAAATTCACACTTCAATCATAAAAACATTCACAACATTATGCAATAATTCATATAATATCTCGCGTAAACTTCAGATTTAAGTTCCTGAACTTATAAGCACACAAAATGTTTGCTCGGTCACACACACTGATACACAGACAAGCGTTAATAATCAGCACACAAACACAAACCTCATAAGCATTGACAAAAGTCTCCTTAGTTTGAAGCAAGCTGTGAATCATCGCCTTCAACTCCTTTTGCTTGTTCTCTAGCAAGGAATTGTCATTCTGAAGATAACTAACCTTCACCAAACCAAACCAAAAACAAACAAACACAATCAGAAAGCGAAAGACCGATTCAATCTACAATCACAGTCGCTACTATTTCTCACAGACATTTCATCGAACACCTTATCTGCACAATAAAAAATCTATGCCTAATTGAACTCACTTCTCTTTGGAGTTTGTGCCGGAGCTCGTTGGAGGATGCTAATTCGGCCTGAAAATCCTGCAACTTCCGGCCGTATTCTTCGTCGGTTTGCTTCTGTTTCTGCATCCAAACACTCAAAATCGATACGATTCGAACAACAATCAATCAATCGAAGAATATTAAAGTGAATTTCGGAGCGAAATTACCTGAACGAAAAGATGAAGTTGCTCGGTGGCGGAGCGCTCCCTCTCCTGAAAATTCATACATACAAAATTAACGATCAGAGAGATATATATAGAGAGAGAGAGAGGTGGCGACGGCGATGAGAGGTCTTCTTACTCGGAGATCACGGACTTCGGTGATGAGAGTCTGGAGCTGGAGCTTGAATTTGGAGAGTTTGAGCAGCTCCATTTTCTCTCCGAATGCTCGTGAGATTTTCTGAATCTGATTTTTGGGCTTTTTGTTCTAATTCAACTTCTTTCGGATTCCCGCCTTTTTTAATTCGCTACGGCGCTTTTTTTTTTTTTTTTTTTGTTTGTGTGGAAGTGGTGACTTGGTGAGACGAAATTTAGTTACTGAATGGTTAATTGGTTACTAAATTTACAACCTTTTTTATGCTCCAATTTTTCTTAAGTTTTAATTTCAAAGCTCAAACCGTCGAGTCTCTATTGTAAAAGGATCATGTATTTAAAAAATGGCTAAATACTTGTGACACCCTGCAGTTTACACCTAAAATCAGTTTTGTCCCTCACTTTTTTTTTAAACCGGTATACCCCTATACTATGAATTATCGACTTATTTGCCCTTGTCGTCAATTGAACCCGTTATGTAGCTGACGTGGCTAACGTGTTGACATATGTACGAGACCAAGGTATTGAGATGACAATTTTACCCACAGAGCAATTTCAAACCTATTTTGAATCATCGACTTCTAAATCAGTCCACCGAAACAAAACCCAGATCGAAACTTAGCCACAAAACCCCAGATCGAAACTTAGCCACAAAACCCCAGATCGAAACTTAGTTATGCAAGTCGAAGAGATCAGATCCAATTCTCCCATCTAAACACTTATTCTCCCATCCAATTCTCCCATCTAATTCTCCCATCCTTTAAATCGAAGCTTCCGAGAAGTGGCTGTGATGGCCGCGAACGAAGTCGAGTTGTGGGTTCCTCGAAATCGACTTAGCAACACAGATGTAACCCCAGACTATAGTGAGTACTGTGTTGGCTTTGAATAGCATTTGTTTATCTTGTTTTCGATCGTTCTACATGCTATAGTTCTAGGGTTTCAAAAATTGGGGATTTTGGGGTTTCTAGTTCAAAGGTTCTGGAACTTGTTTCTCTCTTCTTTTCACACTTGTTTTTGACTTTTAAAAGGTTTGTGATTGGCTTTTTTGAGTTTGGGGTTTCAATGGAACGTCAACAAAATTGGGGTTTCGTGCTTTATGGGTTTCGCAGTTGTTGTGTAGGCATATTTGTGAGTTTTGGTGCTACTGTATGCTTGTGTGTTTGTGTGTTTGTTTGTATGCTAGTTTGTGTTATGTCTTCGTTTTGTTTTTTGCAGCTCGTTACCCAGATTATTTCACGCTTAAGGTTTATCATGGGGGGTGCTTAAGGAACAACAAATATGTGGAGGGGAATTTTGTTACTATGATCATGTGGACAAGGATAGAATGTCCCTCATAGAAGTGGATAACATGGTGATGCAGTTGAATCCTATATATGCAGAGCAAATCATTTGTTACTTCTATAGAGTTGGTGATGAGACAAATGACCTTGAGTTGTTAAAGTCAGATGAAGATGTGATGATAATGTGTAGTCTTGTGCCACAATGGAGGTTGATTAAGTTGTATTTGGACCACATGGATGCTAAAAGAGCTATTGGATTCGAGGAAGAAGATGTATTCATGTATGAGGAATTATTATTTGGTGAGAAAAGTATGAAGTCAAGCTGTGTGATTAAGGAGTTGCCTGAGGAGCCTAGACCTGCAACTAAGGGAATAGTTTTTAGGGAGATTGAAAATGTGGTTCCCACTCAAGCAAGCCAAGTTGGTGGCTTGAATCCGAAAGACAAGGGTAAACAAAAGTTGAATGATAATGTGGTTCCTAAACCTAAAAAAAGGAGGACTGCTTTAGCTAACAGTAGCAGTGATGTAGGTTGCAGCAGGAGTGGTGAAGCTTGTAATAGTTCAATGCATAGGGAAGGAGTAGGTGGAGTAGAAGAAGCTATGGACTATATGGACTATATGGACCACATGCAAACATTTGGAGAACCACCTAATGAAGTACCAGATTTTAACACAAGAGAAGATGAATCAGAATCAGAAGATGAGGATGCTGATAGGGAACCAGATTTCAATCATGAAGGCTATGATCACTATGGCACTGATGAAGATGAGAGGATAGAGGAAAATTTGGTTGTTACACAAGCAGTGAAGAGTAATTATAAACCTGGTGAGCCAGGTTTGTATGAGATGGAAGAGGAAGATGATGAAGATATGTTTGCAAGTGATGATTCAGATGAAGAGACTATTCGGTTTCATAAAGTGAAGGAGGATGGTGAATTGATAGATGATGGAATAATCTTCAACCCCAAGACAGATATGAAGGAAGTTAAGTTTTGCTTGGGCATGAAGTTTGCTACTGTCGATATTTTAAGGGATGCAGTAAGGGAGTTTGCAATCCAAGGAGGGTGGGAATTTGGTACTGTTAAGAGTGACAAGACAAGGTTGAGAGTCATATGTAGAGCACCCAACTGTCCATTTCTGTTGTTTGCTTCAAAGTTGCAGCATTGCAATACTTTCAAGATCAAGACTTTCAATCCAGAGCATAAGTGCACAAGACGGTGGGACAACAAGATGGTGAGACGAAAATACCTAACAAAAAAGTTCAAGGATGAAATATCTTTGAATCCTAATATAGAACCAGGTATATGTTTCAAACCATTCTTATCTTACTATTGTGTTTTGTTTATCATTCATTTAGAACCAGGTATATAGGTTAATATGTTGTGTTATTTTTCATTTTCAGAGAAGTTGATGAACAAGATGTCAAAGACCATTAGAGCAAGAGTTTCAAAGACCATGGCCTATAGAACTAAGGTGGCTGCTCTGTTGGAGATTGAAGGGAATATAAGAGAGCAGTATGCGAGGCTGGGAGATTATGGGAGAGAACTTCAAAGAGTTGATCCAGCTACAACTTTTGATCTCAAGTGTGACTTCAACAATTCAGAGAAGTCACCTGTTTTCAAAAGAATGTACATATGTTTGGGAGCTTTGAAAAATGGATTCAAGGCTGGGTGTAGATCACTTATTGGCTTAGATGGAGCTCACTTGAAGACCTGTTTTGGGGGGCAATTATTAACAGCAGTTGGGATTGATGCCAATAACACATCATGGGTTGTGGCATATGTAATGGTTGAGTTGGAAAACAAGGATGCATGGATTTGGTTTTTGGAACTGTTATGCAAGGATCTTTCTATTCACAACAATGGAAGTGGCTGGATTTTCATAAGTGATAAGCAAAAAGGATTGATCCCTGCTTTTGATGAGGTGGTTCCATCTGCATCAATAAGATTTTGCGCAAGGCATCTGTGGACAAATTTTACTAAGAAGTTTCCTGGACTAGTCATGAAGGATGCCATGTGGAAGTGCGCAAAAGCAACAACATTGCCTTACTATGAAATAGCAATGGAGGAGATGAAGGAACTTAATAAGGATGCTTATGATTGGCTAACAGGTTAGTTTGTGGTGTGCTTTTATTTACTGTTGCACTTTTATTTACTCTGTTTTTATTTACTGTGTGTTTTTATTTATCATTTTTATTGTCTTGTAGATCCTGAAAGGCCACCAAAACATTGGTGTAGAGTTTTTTTCCCAGCTGGTCATAACTGTGACATGCTCATCAACAACGCTTGTGAGAGCTTCAATAGTTGGATTTTGAG
This sequence comes from Fragaria x ananassa, assembly GCA_034370585.1. NCBI lineage: Eukaryota > Viridiplantae > Streptophyta > Magnoliopsida > Rosales > Rosaceae > Fragaria > Fragaria x ananassa. The sequence continues at coordinate 28,053,015 of CP139761.1, read as the reverse complement.
AGCAAGGTCTAAGCCCCCTATTACTATGCTAGAAGAGATCAGAGTGAAGTTAATGAGTCGGATTCGTGTGAGAAGGGAGAAAATGAGAGCTTACCATGGGAACACCTGCCCCAAGATCATGAAAGTAATCGAGAAAAACAAAGTGAAGGCTGCTGAGCAATGCACTGCAACATTCAGCGGTGAGCTTAAAGCTGAGGTTGAGAACATTTCAGGCACCAAAAATGTTGTGGATGTTGGGCTGAGGACTTGCACATGCAGAATATGGGACTTGACTGGAATTCCATGTAAACATGCCATTTCTACACTCTTTGGGCTGAGACTGGAACCAGATGACTATGTATCACCATGCTATCTCAAGGAGACATACATGAGAATTTATGACAACTGCATTCAGCCAGCTAATAGCATGGATTTGTGGGGCAGAGGTGATGGTCCAAACATTCTGCCTCCAGCTTACACAAGGCAGCCTGGAAGGCCCAAAACTAAAAGAACTAAGCAAGCTTTTGAGAATGTCATCAATGGAACAGCTAAAGCTGGGAGGGAGCAAAGATCAGTCAAGTGTGAAAATTGTGGCCAAATAGGTCACAATAAGGTGACATGTAAGAGTCATCTGCCAAGCAAGAAGACAACCACTACTACCAAGAAGAAGACCACTAATGCAGAAGGTTCTCAACAACAGGTAACAACCTAATTCCCATTTTTTTTCAATGTTTGTTGTTGCTTACCAATTGTTGTTGGATATTGATTTGGTGCAGAAGGAAAAAAGAGGGCCATTGACTCCTAATGAATTAAGGAAGAAGGTAGAAGAAAGACTAGCATATCAAAGGGTAAACTCTCTATCTTTAACCTTGTTTTTATAGACTGATGGTATTTTACTTGTTGAATTCTTATGTAATTATTCAATGTGTGTGTTTAGAACAAAATGGCTGCTTTGAGGGCTGAAAGGCTTGGTGCAAATAGACCAAGGAGAGGAAGGCCACCAACTAGGCAACCAACTGCTTCTGCATCTACTGCAACTATGCCACCAACTGCCCCTGCTCCTACTACCTCAAGGGCTTCAAGCGACAATGCTGCAACCTCGACAAGGTCTTCTAAAAGGGTTAGGCAGAATTCAAGTAGAGGAAATGACAAATAGTTGTTCTAGCGATGAACATAGTGTTAGCTGGAGCCATCTTTTTGTTCAGCCTTCTAATCTTTTGGGAATATTCAGCTCGATAGGATCCTTAGAACTATTTTGTCAGTGATGTTAGGGGCTCCGTGATGTTGCTCGTTTTGTAGTTCAGCTTTGTGCAAACATTATTGAGCTGCTCATTTAGTGATGTTGAATTTCAAATATTGAATATTAAGATGTTGAGATGTTCATCTAGTGATGTTAATTTTTAGATGTTGATTTTGTGCTTGTTCATAGTTTGTTGTTGATTTTGAAATGAGATTACATATGTTGATTTTGAAATGAAATAACAGAGCTACACACACATTTTTAACTCATTTGGCGGGAAAATGACTCATTTGGCGGGAAAATATGATTGATAAAGGGGGAAATAGAGTCAGGGGTATATTAGACATATTATGTCAATGTGGCAGGTTTTTAGCTGAGTTGGAATCGTAGGACCGGCCATCTCAGCACTTAACGGTCTTACATAACGGTTCAATTGACGACAAGGGCAAATCAGTCGAGAATTCATAGTATAGGGGTATACCAGTTTAAAAAAAAAAGTGAGGGACAAAACTGATTTTATGTGTAAACTACAGGGTGTCACAAGCATTTACTCCTTTAAAAAATCAACTGAATTGAAGAACTTTTAGTCATTGAGATATATGAACAAACTTCTATAGTAATTAAGAAAGTTTAATTTCGTTGACACTTTTATTTATGGATAAGAGGAATTGTGATAATATTTGGGTGATTGAATGATCTCTAATTTAATTGGTTTGTTTGTATGTCTCTTCCAGGCTTGTGTAATCTTACCGGATCTTGATCGTATACTCTTATCACACATGGTCCATTCTTAATGTTCTTTTTTTTTTCCAAGAGTTTTGAGACGATTTTGAATATGAATAAGAATTGGTTACCTTATTTTGCAGCTGGTATGTGGACGTAGAGATCGATCCATAGTATACTGGAGATGGACGGTTGTGTGTTTAAGTCAATGTCCAGAGTAAATAGGTCGCGCAGAATATGAAAACATGTCGAGGAGAATTCCAAACGCATATGTTCCCTATAGCTATCTGCTTGTCCAATCAGGCTGTCCGGCACTGGTCTATTTGCTTCAATATATCTTCCAAATAAACATGAGTACATGACTTACAGCTGCTTTCATTCAAAATCTGAATAATTGAAGACCGAGAAGAAGTACAAGCTGCAGGAGAAGCCTCTCCAATCTTCGAATTATTGGTTTCTGAGGGTCCATATATATATAGTAGGGCACTGCATGCCGCGCCATTGTGTTCTTTAGCAAGAGCCTTCAAGCTTGTATGTGGGTGCTTGCCTAACTGGAAAACTCCAAAAACTATGTACTGAAATGCAGCTAAGAAAGTGCTGTATAACTCGTTTGCAGCTGATATTTTATTTTGAATTTATGATATTTTACAGTTTAAAAGTTTAAATCGATCGACTGTGGTTTCTCCTTCCAAATAAGTAGCTATATTTATGTGAGAATTGCTTAACTCACTTAATTGCCTTTACTAGACATGATTAGTATAGGCCCATCATCTGAACAGCAGATCAGATTAGGTTGAAGAGTGTCTGTAAATGCAACTGCCATGACATCTACAGTTATCAAACACCATAACTATCATTCATAATTTTGTTCTTGCTACACTTGGAAAATGTTTTGGCGACAAAAAACTCTCTGGTATTAGTTGTATACCATGATAAAGTAGTATGGGGTTCACATCCAAAATCAATTGGCAATGGATGGAGTGGCCCAAACCCTTATAAACCACAGGCAAGGTCCCATTTTTCCCGATGTGGGATATATCTCAACAGTATACATAAAGAAAAATATACAACTCCATGAACAAAGTAGAGTTAAGTTCACGAGTTCGAGTTGGAGTCCCTATGAAAGTACGAGGGCAATTCATGCCATTTTTCTTAGAGTTCGATCTGCATGATATATGTACTTACATACAAGTTACTACTTACAAGGCAAATCGATTACTCTTTAGTCTTTACTAGCTGAGAGAGAGCAGAGAGAGAGCAAATAGATAGTACAGCACAAGCAGCATATGGCGGGGGGACTGGAGAGGGACCTGGCCGGACTGGTAGATAGATACGTACGTAGTTCAGGCAAAACCGATCACCGGACAGTTAGCACAGTACATTACCATTTCTCCACCAGCCAAATAATGCTCAAACCGGATCGAATTCGATTCCTCCATTACTAGTCTCAGTAACATTCTTAACCTAATGTTTCCACAAATGTTCTAGGTTATGCAGATGAAAGCTTCAACCCCCCTAAATAAACACGATGACGACACCACAGTACAAAAGCTAGCTTCCCTTGCTTATTTGCTGGTACCCATATCGATCTGGCGCATACAAACGACAATAAAGAACAGACCACAGTCGCATTCAGCTCGCGATGAAATAGATCCAACTACAACTAGACGTACTGCAGGAACAACCAGCACTAGTTTGGTTTCGAGTTGTACGTGTTTTACTATATTTCTTGATCGAGCAAGAGCAACACAAGCTTTCGACCAAGTGTGTGTTCCTAACCAAATCTGATATATTCCGAGTGGCCTGACTTGTGCGTGAAGCTTTAATGTCGTCTCATCCATCACTCCTTGACAATTGAGTATTCCATATACCGAACCATGCCAGGTAAACATCAATCGACGTTAGTCTTTGGACTTTACATGAATATCTATGTAGCTAGCTGTTCAACCATGCCATACAGAGCTCCGGCTAATTCCGCAACATATTTGAGAGATATTTATAAGGAGTAAATGCTTGTGACACCCTGTAGTTTATACCTAAAATCAGTTTTGTCCCTCACTTTTTTTTTTAAACTGGTATACCCTTATACTTTAAATTCTCGACTGATTTGCCCTTGTCGTCAATTGACCGTTAAAGAAGACTGTTAAGTTGCTGAGATGACCGGTCTTGCGATTCCACCTCAGCTAGAAACCTGCAACATCGACATAATATGTCTAATATACCCCTGACTACAGTGACTTTTAAAACCAATCCATTTGAACATAAAGCACCTAGCTATGACCTATATATATATAGGTATTTGGGGGGAGAGCCGACACCGATGTCGGTGAAGTACTCGCCGTTGCCTTGGGAGAGGCCGGAGACGATGGAGGAGCTGAACCTGGAGGAGGGTGGGCCGGGTCGGGTGCGGTTGTAGGCGAGGGAGGTGAGGGAGTTGAAACGGAAGGAGTCGCGGCGGAGGCGGAGGTGGAAGAGTTGGGAGGGGGTTTGGTTGAAGGAGAAGGCGTCGAGGTGGTGGAGAGGGAGGGAGAGGGAAGATGGGTTGGAGTCGGGTTCAGATGTTTCTGAAAAGGATTCGGGTTGGGAGAGAGAGGGGGTGGAGGGGAGGGGGGAGAGGAGGAGGTTGTTCAGGCATATAGTCAAAACCCGCAGGCACACAAGGCAATAATCACCAAGTCAGGTGAGACGGCATTGCACATAGCAGTGTTAGAGGGCCAAGAGGAACGTGTTGAAGATCTAGTAAATGCACTGTCAGGGAGGCACCACAAAGGCGCAGGTGTCTGGGTTGGAGATTGGGACTCTAGAAACGCTTATGATTTTATTAATTATACTGTTTCGAAGGGCTACCAGATAAATTCATGGGAGTTGGGTATGATTTTGAAAAGATATGAACATCTTTTTTGCCACTGGTTTTGTTTTTGCTTCACTTATGTTCTTGTCTATCTTGCTGTAGGTAATGAGCTCTGTGGCAAAGGTGTTGGAGCTAGTGTTGGAGCTGAACAATATGGAAAAGACTTGATCAAGCTTAAACACATTGTCAACCAGTTATACAATGACTCCCACATAAATCCTGCACTTGTAGGACCTGGTGGATTCTTTGATCAGAAGTGGTTTACCACACTTCTACAGGTTTCTGGTTCAGGCGTAGTTGATGTTGTCACGCAGCATATTTACAATTTGGGTCCAGGTAAGTTTGCATGTCAAAGTTTTTATAACGCACAGCATGCAAGTTATAAGAGTGTGTGCACACACCCACAGGAGACCCTTTCCCACTGTAAAATAAGTTGTATGCCAACCAACCTTAGTAAATAATTAGAAGGATGCATCCCTATTATATAATGGCAAATACTGATCATTTTTCCTACAGATCAACTCAGTCCTATTGCACTATTGACTTTAAGAAACCTTCCTCTGTTTTACCTTGTAATCTTCAAAGAAGATAATAAATGGAATTCCTCTTTATGTTGTGGTAAAGATGATGGAGGAGCTGAACCTGGAGGAGGGTGGGCCGGGTCGGGTGCGGTTGTAGGCGAGGGAGGTGAGGGAGTTGAAGCGGAAGGAGTCGCGGCGGAGGCGGAGGTGGAAGAGTTGGGAGGGGGTTTGGTTGAAGGAGAAGGCGTCGAGGTGGTGGAGAGGGAGGGAGAGGGAAGATGGGTCGGAGTCGGGTTTGGAGTGGTGGAGAGGGAGGCTAGGGAGAGGGAAGATGATTCAAAATGGGTTTGGAATTGCTCTGTGGGTAAAATTGTCATCTCAATACCTTGGTCTCATACATGTGTCAACATGTTAGCCACGTCAGCTACATAACGGGTTCACTTGACGACAAGGGCAAATCAGTCGAGAATTTAAAATATAGGGGTATACCACTTTAAAAAAAAAAGTGAGGGATAAAACTGATTTTAGGTGTAAACTACAGGGTGTCACAAGTATTTACTCCTATTTATAATGAATGTAATTATTTGATGCATGTAATTATTCCGTATTTCTCTTCATTCTTGGAAAGTGTTGAGGTGTAATACCTTGGAAATTTGATATTAGTTTCTAATATTATTTTAGAAATTATCTAAGTAGGAGTTGTGCGGTTTTATGAGTGGACTTGAAGTATTCGAGTATTTAAATTTCTTGAAAAATGCTTTATTTTGAAAGGTCAAGAGTTGACTTTTTAATCTGTTGGGTTTCTCGAAAAACTTCATTCACAAAAGTTATAGAGCACGATGATACGAGTTTGTAGACATGTGGCTTGCGTAAAATGGACTTCGTATGTAAAAGTTATGGTCAGCAGAAGTTCGTGGCTTTACGGAGTTTTGTGTTAAATAAGGAAAAGTTAGGGTTTCCATTTCATTTTCCGGAAACCCTCTTTTTTTCTCTCTTCCTTCTCTCTCGCGCCTCACCCTCACTATCCGAGTCTTCCTTCTGACTCGAACCCGCTTTTCCAGCTGACTCCGACGGACTCAGACGGCGGCACCGGTTAGGTTTTCTTCCTCTCCTCGGCGTGATCCTCCCTGGGTAGGTGGGTGAGGACGACTCGAGTAGGATTGAGAGATTCGAACGCCAACAGTGAGGGTGGCGGACCTAACTCCAAACCGGGGGCTTTCCGGCCGGGTGCTGCGGCGACGAGGCTTGAAACCGACCGGGATAGAATCTCATTGGCGTCTTAGTTCGACTTGTGGTGGTCTTGAAGCTTGACTCACGGTGTAGAGTGGCGGTGGTGGATTTCATTTTTCCGGCAACGTTTCCGGTCTCTTTCCGGCCGATTTGGATTTGGCCATAGGTATGCATGAAAAGTGTTCTAGTTGTTGTGTTCTTCAAGTTTGTTGTTGTGATTGTGCCCTAATTCGAAGGTTGGTAGGGTGATGCGTGGGGCCCACTCGCCGCCACCTGTGGTGGCGCGTCCAGTAGTGTCTATGGGGGTTGTGTGGTGCTGGTTAGGTAGTACTCTTCGATATAAACGTGTTGATATGTGGGTTGTAGGTTTTGGTTGCCATTATTGCATGCTAGGGTTTCCCTTTGGTGCAAAGTTCTGTTCGGTTCAGTTTTGGGTAAATCCGAATATGAGAATCTGGTTAATAGTTCTATAGGATGTGTAGGACGTTTCGGCAACCTTTTAGAGGTCAAGGAGGAGGATTTGTCTCGGGTGACAAGCTCAGGGGTTAGGATATGAGTTTCGATTCGAGTCAAATAATGTTGTTTTTGATAGTTACTAAGATTAACTTTTTTGTTAACAGGTGAGTTCTGGAGTGTGGTCTTGAGCTATATGTTTGTGTTGTGCGTGCGAAGACGCAGCTGGATTTGAGGTGAGTAAAATATGACTAAAATATCACCAAGGTTCACTTTGTGACCTTGGTTAGCATGATGATGATGGTGATGATGATAATTATTATTATGAGAATGATTATATGATGATGATTGATGTGATGATTTTGATGATATTAATTTAAATGTTTTTGTTTGTTTTAAAATATATGAGTTTGATCGCCAACGGTTCATAGGTAAGAGAAAACAAGTTTTCTTATTTATATGATTATTTTTAAGGTTCTTGTGACCATATTATTTTTAGTTCTTGGTATATTATTCTTGTGAGAAAATCTATGTGTATGTGTATATATATATCTCTATGTGAAAATGTATATTATAATGAGGTGTAGCTTGTTTGATTATATTGATGTGGATATTTATGCATTAGTTGTGGATGTGTTCCTTAGTAGTGATTGTGTGCATTCGTTGTGGAATGATGTCTTAGTGGTGATTGTGTGCATTAGATTAGGAGCCTTCGTGATGGACCGGGAACCAAGCCTTGGCCGGGTGATTGGTTACGGTTAGTATAGAGCTCTAGTCTGTCTGTCGGTACTTCTTGGGGAATGACTAAGTGTTGACGAACTCATGAGTACACGTTTTGTTTGGTTACTTATAGGGGATGACTAAGTGTTGACGAACTCATTAATTAGTAAGAGTAGAGAAATGATTGTGTGATGTTCTTATGTGTTATCATTTAAATTCCTTGCTTTGGTTATCTCCTTAACTATATTTATCAGCATGAGATTTTTAAATCTTAATTGAGTGATTTTAATAGAATTCCTAAACTACGCTTTTTGCAGGATTCATTTATGATTTTGAGTGATTTTGATTTGATGTGTTTTCTTAATTATTTCTTTTGAATTCTCTTACTTTTAGGCGTTTCCTGAACTAAGTTGCTAATGCAGGAATTATCAGTTTTATCTTTTGTAAAATTGTTGGATTAGTGGATTTAATTATTGTTCTTAATTATTCTTGTGTTTTATTTGGATGTTAGAAGTATTGAGTTATTTTTGGAATTTACTCATACGGGTTTTTTAGCTTACCGGGTTTGTTGTTTACAACCCGGTGCACCAATTCATGGTGTAGAGGTTAGACATGCAGATGATGATCAGCAGGGTTGAGTCAGTGGCGTAGGAGCTGGGTTTTAGACGTTGTACATTTATTTGTATATTATGGCAGTTGTTTTTAAGCTCATGTGAGCAATTTTATTATTACTAGACTTTTGAAGTTAATGTAATTAAATAGATATAATGTTTAACTCGGTTGATGAGTTAATTGACATTTACATTTACACTGACATTTACATTTACACTTCCAGTATTTATTTTTAGTTTGGAAGTTGTTAAGCAGGTTTTGGGATATTAAGATTTTAAGTTAGATCACGCCCAAATTTTTAAAAATTTATCCTTCGAAAATTGAAGTGTGACATGAGGGGTAGTGTGTTATCCAAAGATTTATTAGAACGTCGTGTGATTGCTTTGGCTTCTCGCTGTGTCCTTTGTGGTAAGGATGGTGAGTCATTGCCACATATCTTTATGACTTACTCTTTTCCTGCTTCACTATGGAACAATTGGGCTTGCTTATTTGAGTTAGGAAGTCTACCTCAAAATTTGGTTGATCTCTTATACTATGGGGGTGTTGGACGTAGTCATCAGCTCTAGGAGAGATTTGGTTAATATGCTACGTCACAACCTTGTGGTTTATCTGGAAAGCAAGAAATAAAATGAGGCATGATAATTGTACCATTGTTGTAGATGCAGTACGTCAGCTAGTTATGGGTCATATGAAAGTAGCTAGCAAATTAGCCCCAGGTTGCATGTCTAATTCTTTAACAGAGTTCAGGGTTTTGAAGAAGTTTGGTTTATTATGTCGTCCCCATCAGGCTCCGAGAATTACAGAGGTTAATTGGCATCCTCTTCTCTTTGGTTGGATTAAAGTCAATACCGATGGTGCATGGCAAAAAACTACAAGGAAATCTGGTTATGGTGGAATTTTTAGGGATTTTCACGGTTCTTTCCTTGGTGTTTTTGTTTCAAACCTTGAAATTCCTAACTCTGTGGATGCGGAGGTTATGGCGGTTATTCAAGCTATTGAGCTGACTTGGGTTAGGGATTGGAAGCATATCTGGCTTAAGGTGGATTCAACAATTGTGCTTAATTTCTTGCGGGATCCTCATCTTGTTCCATGGCGATTGAGAGTAGCATGAGGTAATTGTTTGCACCGCATTTCTCAGATGAATTTTTGATCTTCTCATATCTTCAGGGAAGGTAATCATGTGGCATATGTTCTTGTCAATATGAGTTTGTCAATGTCTGTATTATCTTCGTGGGATGAACCGTACCTCCCCACTTTATTCGGTGCATGTAACAACGAGATAAGTTCGGTCTCCCAAACTTTCGTTTTCATTTACTTGCTTTATAGTGTAGTTTGATGTCTCTTGTTTGATGTTTTCAGGTACTGGCTTTAGTGACATCCAACTTGATTGTAATATTTTTTTTTATTAATAAATTTGAGGTGAGAGAGCACTCTGTTCTACCTAGCTCTTGTTGATAAAAAAAAATAAAAATTGATGCATGTTTTCGTCACGTCTAGGTAAATACGTACAGTTTATTCGGCTAGTCTTGCTGAGTAAACAAGTACGTCCTTCTCTTCGATACGTACTACGTCAACTTTGGCATACTTGTACAAACGACGGTGCACCTTAATTACTAATATGTACGTGTAAAATGTGCGTGAAAGGGGAATCTTACTTTATTACCCAAAACAATTGCTTGTTTTGTGCATGCTTCCACACAGTAACGATTCTATGCGAAAGTTAATGCAATTCCGAGTGGAATATCCGAATATGGACTAAAGTACCAATAAGCATCTTTTTAATTTGGAACATAATTTTTAGTGAAGTAGTTTAATAATTATCAAGTTACACAATCATATGTTACACTCACTAATCTGCTTAATGGGGACCAACTTTTTTCCGAATTTCTTTTATAACAGAATGGGAAAAAAAAAGAGCCTTGTATTTGGATCTAATTTTGGAAAAAGAATGTAACAACATTTCCAATTTGGGACGACGGCTTTCATGATCATCGATATACTACTTAACTAATTAGGCAAGGGTGGGCCTCATTGTCAAAGGCTTCCAAATTTTGGTCCTAATTTTCTCCTAACCAAATCTAAAACCATGATTAGGGCATAAGATTAATAATTCATTAGACCCATAACACTCATCATTGTAATAACAATCATTGTTAATTGGAAGCCCACCCATAAAACCTTAAACGTTTCAGCGCTATTCTTCGTTTATTTTAATTAAACACAGAACCTCTACCTACTCCATCCAGGCAACAAAGCCTCATGCATGTCCTTCCACACTTGAGCTAAATATAAAGACTTTGTATTTCAAACGGGGTAGTGCCCTATTTTAGAAAATCGTTGAAATTAAGAAACTCTAATGAAGGGAAAGTAAAATAGGATTTTAGAAATTCTCGTAGTTTTAGGCATCACTCAAAATATCGCGCGAACGAGAAGAGAGTACATTGAATTTGTACTTGGCGCTAGGTATCGAAAAGTACACGTGTCGCAGACCCAATTCCCTGCAGAACCACGTATCCTCCGGACCGTCAGTTACGTAGACAATATAGTTGACTGAAACAGAGATCTCAATCGACGGTGGAGAAGCGACGGGAAAGACGCACAATAAAAGGAGCGAGAGAGAAGAAAAGAGAGACAGAGAAACGCTGGAGGCTCCGAGAAAAGCTCCTCCCCTCACTGAAAGAAGCCGAGTTTCTCAGTGACTTGAGTTGAGCTTCCCGAGGTCGCTGTCGAGCTCCAAATTACCACTGTGCAGGCAAAAAAAAAACCTACAGTAGGGCACAGTGCAAAGTGAGATGACTCTCCCCATTTTGACATTTGCAAACTGAATCCAGCTTGGTTCCTCTAGCCATCGTTTTCGATCCCCGTTGTTATAAAGAGTTGCGCGCGGGGTGGGGTTACTTTTTTTATGCAAGTGATAATCTAGAGATCCTTTGGGTAATGGATCCGCCGGTGTCGCTGGTGAATGAATGCTCCTACTCCAACGGCAATGCGGGGTCGTATAATCTCTCGGAGATCTGGCAGTTTCCGATGAGCGCCGGAATGGGGGACTCCGGAGGGCTGCGGAGGCCGAGTTTCGGACAGTTTGGGGATGTTTCGGGTGCGATTCGGGACGTTTTGGGCGGTGGTGATCCGAATCAGATGAGTTTGGAGCAGAGAACTAGGAAGAGGAGAGATGCTGAGGATGAGTCCTCACCCAAAAGCAGCGGCAACATTGGCGCGGTAATTTATTTTCATTCTCATTTCTTTGCACTATGCACGTGCTGTTCACTGTTGGCTTAGTTTTTTCTTTGAGGGGTCATAAATCTTACACGTATTTTTGATTGGAATGAAACTGTTGGTTAGGTGCAAAATGGAACTGTTAGTTACTTGGTATGAAATCAGTCTGTGAAGTGATTTTTGTTCTGAATTTTTTTGCAGGGTGATTGTGACGGGAAGCGGCATAAAACAGGGGGAAGATGTGGAGATGAGAATCATGAGGCCAAAGATGAGGTAGAAACAAGTTCAGGGAAGCCTGTGGAGCGGAGTACTACTCAGCCGCCGGATCCGCCTAAGCAGGACTACATCCATGTACGAGCAAGAAGGGGTCAAGCTACTGATAGCCATAGTCTTGCAGAAAGAGTAATCTACTTCCTTCTCTTTGATCATGTTGTAATGTTTTGAATTTTATAGATTTTTGATTTCGGGGTCTGTGAGGTGCAAGATGGATGGAGATGTATCCAAGAGGCTGTGTATATTTGTTGTTGGATAACATTATTATGGTTACCTAACCATAAATTAGAACATGATTGATCAAGCACCTAAAACATAATACTCATCATGATACTGATGGTGCACAGGCTAGAAGAGAAAAGATTAGCGAAAGGATGAAAATTCTCCAAGATCTGGTCCCTGGTTGTAATAAGGTATGGTATGGCCATTCTTTGAATTTTTGTTCAACTACTTGTCAATTTCAGAGAGCATTCAAGTTAGTTTTTATTTTTATTTTCTATTTTTAAAAGTTGATATCATCAGATCAACTAGTAGTCATCTACTCTGTAACAAATGACAACTAAAGCTGGTGCATCAGCATGTTTAATTTCAGATTTTGTTCAAAATGGTAAAAAAATTCTGATGAAGGTGGTAAATCTTATTCAGGTTATTGGGAAAGCACTGGTGCTTGATGAGATAATCAATTATATCCAATCCTTGCAGCGTCAAGTGGAGGTATATGAGCCTTTGGTTTTTCTTTGTTTTTAGTTGTAGTAATGTTTGCAAGATACATCTTCTTGTTTATCTTTTAAGCCTTATCATTTCCGGGATGTTGCAGTTCCTGTCTATGAAGCTTGAAGCAGTTAATACAAGAATGACCCCTGCCATTGAGGTATTTCCATCTAAAGAAGTAAGTAGTATTTGTATACTTGTAAGCCTTATAAGTTGTCAATGTTGTTGGATCACAGTTCCATTCTCTTTTTTCACATTCAAGAGTGTTGCAGGGAACCTATTCTTCCTGCAATTCTTTCCAGTGGCTGACCATTAATTATCCATACTCAATGTTTCATACAACTTTATCTATGTTTGCTTTTCCCCTCAGTATTTTGACTATTTTCATTATTTGATTTTGTGGAGAACTAGGGTACTTTAAAAGTTGATGCAGTGAAATATCTCTTTTTCTTTCACCCTTTCCTTTTCTTCTAAAGTGGAGAACATTTTTTATGTTGGTTTTCAAACAATATATATCGGTGCCTGGTGAACTTGTAATGAAACTTGCAGACAGCATTACATGTTTTTGGATGTTCTTGGTCTTGGATTGTTAAAGCCGCTTGTGTCCATCGCTCTTATGGACTTAGGTTACTGGTGAAGTTTAGGTTAATTTAAGAAAGAAAAAAATTAAAACTCAAGGGAATATAGACGGGATTAGTGCAAGGTAGAATTTCCTCTTTTTTATGAATTGTCAATTCTCATAAAAGATCAAATTGTCATCTCAGTTTGGTCAACAGACATTCGACACTGCTGCAATGGCATTCGGTACACAACCTCCAAGGGAATATAGCCGTGGATCTTCACCAGAATGGTTGCATATGCAAGTTGGTGGCGGTTTTGAAAGAACAACATAGCCCCAAAAAATCCTCTTCAATTGGGAATAAAAGTATCAGGGCAATTCGTCCTACTTCAGTAGTTGTCAAAGAAAGTATACCATGATATGTCAAATCAAAGGAAGACCCTATTCTCATTTTCTACATCAGGCATGGAGTTATGATAATATCTACGGAACTGCAACTTGGTAACTATACTTCTCCATTAGTTTGTGTTGGGAAATGAACTGTTAACTTCATATATATAGCTGGCTACACATTCTTCTCCATATAATACCCAAACAAGCACAGGGAATGAGTAATGTTCTTGTAGAAGTATCTTGCTTGTTCCATGTTTCTGATGCTCATATCTTGTGTAAACATTGTTTTAACATTGATTGCTTATCAAGCTGGAACTACGTTAAATAAAGTATCCTTGCTTTCTGGAAGTCCATATTGATTCACAACAATCTTATGTTTTTCAGTGACTTCAGTTCTATTAACTTACTAAACTACCAAAGTATTGACATTAAAACGTAGATCTTTTGGTGATTTTGTACTATCATATAGTAATTCAAGTAGGTTACATGGATCTTTTGGTGCTTTAGTAATATTGTCTGTAGAAAACTGAATACAAAGTAGCAAAAATAAGGATAAGAGACTACAGTTCATTTTACTCTTAGCAATAAAGAAGTAACATCAAGGGTATACAAAAGTACATGTTGGCTTCCAAACAAGGTGATGAGAAAGTGCTTGAAGAGAAGTTGTGCCTCAGCCTCCTCACCTTGCCTTCTTCATCTTTGCCATTATCTCGTCCAGACCAAAAGGATCAGCTTCCGTAACATCCTGATCAAACTCAACTGGTCTATCTCTCGGACCTGCTCTCTCAGTAGTTCCTCCAAAGCCTTTGTGTGGTTTGAAGCGATCAGTCTTCATGGTCTTATCCAACTGCTCATCAGCACCTCCATAGGTATCAGCATCAACATCCTTCTTTGGCCTGTACAGGCTTAAGAATGTAGGCTGAGCCGTAAACAAGCGCTTCTCGTAGACATTGTACTGGTCATCATTGCCGAACCCCGAGTCCATTCCTTTCTGCTGGTTAAACAGCCTCTGGTCATACATAACCTCTTCCCCACTTCCTGCTCCAACTCCAGTACATGCCATGCCAAGAGCAATTTTCTCACTGATGTCACGATTGCCATCTCTAGTGACTACTTCTCTTGTTCTTTGTCAGCCTTCTCTCCCTTTCCCTCTCTCGACGAATCTCATCCCGCTTCAATCTCTCTTCCCTTGTTTCATCAGTATCCGTTGCTGTCTTCTCACCATTAGTCTCTGAAACTACAGCAGCAAAAGCTGTTCCCTCAGCACGAGCTCTCCGAGCTATATTTCTCAGCTCTTGCTCTCTCGTTTCCTGCTCCTTCTCCTTCCTCTCCATCTGAACTTTTGTTCTCAGATCAAGCTCCTCCTTACACTACAGGAGTGCTGCATGCAAAGCGTCATGAAGATGTGCAAAGTTCTCACTAACTTGAACATCTTGAAGTCGTCTCCCATCAACTCCTTCACGTTTGTCCAGTGGGATTGTATACCCTTTCGGGTTCTTGAACTGCGAAATACAAGGCGGAATACTCCATTCCTTCTTATCTGCAAAGCTCACCGGCCTAGGAGGAGAATGTAGCACCGGCACAGGTGGCTCTCCAGAAGCCTTCGGAACATGTTTGTGCCGAAACTTTGGAGGTTCAAGTGGATCCACAGGCTTCTCCATCATCCTTATAATCCTCTCCTTAGCACCAGAGTTGAATGCCGCAGACGTCTGTGATTAATTTCGAGTGGTGGGTCTGTTTTGGTTGGCTTTTTGGCTGTGCAGCACTCGGTCTCACATTAACAATCTTCTCAAGAGCGGCTTTTGTTTCTGCTGTGTTTTCTCAATCTCCTCCTCACTATACTTGTTCTCCTCCTCCTCCTCCTCCTCCTCATTGTCTCTCAAAATTCTAGGCACAAGGTCTTTATGCTTTGAGAACACATTTCTTTTGGCATTCTCGTTTTTGTTGGCTAATTAAACCAAATTTGTTTTGTTTTCTCTAGAATAATGCTGCTGTCAGTTACAGTCTTTTAGTTCCCAGTATTTTCAGTTTCATCAGTTATGAGTCCATCCATCTTCATTAGCATGAAGTGGGTGTTTAATGTTTTCTGATAAGTTAAGAAGTCTTAGAGTCGGGTCTTGTTCCTATATAAGCTTATGTAATCTTGTTGTTTGAGATAAGAGAGAGTAGAAGCTTTCAATAAGAACTTATTTCCAAAACACTTGCTCTGTTCTCTTCATTCTACATTGTGGTATCAGAGCCACAGTAGCTCTGAGCAGTTCCTATGGCGAATGAAAACAGCTCCAGCTCCAACTCCAATATGCTATCACTCATTCCTCGTTTCAATGGTGAGAAGTATGATTACTGGAGCAAGAATGTCAAGGTATTGTTGAAGTCCCTGGAGATCTGGAACATTGTCGAAGAAGGTTATATCGAACCGGAGAATGAAGGCGCATTATCACAACAACAACGGAATGCTTTGAGGGAGAATCGAAAGAAGGATAGCAAGGCACTCTTCTATATTTACCAGACAATTCAAGAGTCTGTGTATGAAAGAATTGCTCAAGCTGAGACCTCCAAGGAAGCCTGGGACATCATTCATGCAGCCTACAAAGGAAAAGAAAAGGTGAAAATGGTTCGTCTTCAAACTCTAAGATCAGAGTTTGAAAAGCTGGAGATGAAGGAGACAGAAAGCATCAGGGAGTATTTCACAAGAGTGAATTCTGTGGTCAACAAAATGGCATCAAATGGAGAGATTTTAGAAGATGCAAGGGTGGTTGAGAAAGTTCTTCGGAGCTTGACACCGAAGTTTGATTATGTTGAAGCTGCTATTGAAGAGTCAACAGATTTGTCTACTCTCAGTTTGGATGATCTGCAAGGAAGATTGGAAGCTCATGAATTCAAGATTAATAAGAGGAACTCTGCCTCTTCTCAACCTGATCAAGCACTCAAGTCCCAAGTCATGTCCACGGGAGGCAATTGGAATCAAGGTCACAGATTTCAACGTTGGAATGGCGGAGTTGGTCGAGCAAGAGGACGAGGACGTGGTTTTAATTCTCATGGAAGAGGAAATAATTTTCAAGGAATTGGAAGAGGCTCATCAAGCAATCAACATGAAGATGACAGAAGTGCAGACACTACGTTTCCAAGCAGAGGAAGAGGTCGTGGCTACTATCGTGGAGGAGGACGTTATGGAGACTCCCATTATTACAGACCAAATTATGGCAGGAAAAATCATTGGCGCAAGCATGGAGATGAGAAACAAGTCGGAGCTGGTCTTGTGCATGAAAGCAATATTGGTAACAATGAGCAAGACACTTTATTAGTTGCTGCCTGTCATGGAAATTGCATGGAGGAGCTGTGGTATCTTGACAGTGGAGCAAGCAAACATATGACAGGTAACAAAAGTCTTTTCTCCACTCTCAAACTGGTGGATCATGGTGAAGTAACTATTGGTGATGCTAAAGCTTACAAAATAGAAGGAGTTGGAGAAATAACATTTAAATCAAAAGCTGGAAGCATTGAAAAGATGTCAGATGTTTATTATGTTCCTGGTTTGAAAAGCAATCTGCTAAGTGCTGGGCATCTGTTGAGGAGAGGGTATGATATTCACTTTCATGATTATGCTTGTTTCTTATCAAAGAATGATCAGCTTATTGCAAAGATTGGAGTGGCTGGAAATAATTTATTCCCTCTCAAGCTTGAAACAACAAATCTATCATGTTTTGTTGGTCGTGAGAAAAAAAATTCCAGGTTATGGCATGACAGATTTGGTCATTTGAATTATGGAAGTTTGAAGCTGCTGGCAACAAAAAACATGGTTGAAGGGCTACCACAAATCATTGAAGAAGAAGGTGTGTGTGAAGAATGTCAGATTGGTAAGCAGCACAGGAATCCATTCCCGCAGCACTCCTCTTGGCAAGCAAAATATCCACTGGAACTGGTGCATTCCGATCTCTGCGGTCCTATGCCAGTTGCATCATTTGGAGGTAGCAGGTATTTTATTTCGTTCATTGATGATTTCTCAAGGAAAGTTTGGGTATGTTTTCTGAAAGAAAAATCAGAAGCATTCCAAGCCTTCAAAGATTTTAAAGCAGAAGCTGAGAATGTTGTTGGCCGATCAATCAAAGTTTTGAGAACTGATCGTGGAGGAGAATTTCTGTCCAAGGAGTTTGAGAAGTTTTGCAAAGATAATGGAATTAAGCACCAGCTGACAACTCGCTATACACCTCAACAAAACGGTGTAAGTGAGAGGAAAAATCGAACTATAATGGAGATGGTGAGGTGCATGCTCAGAAGGAAGAACTTGCAGAAGGAGTTGTGGGCAGAAGCAGTGTCATGTGCAGTCTATTTAATCAACAGATCACCAACAAAATGCTTGAAAGATTGCACGCCTCATGAAGCTTGGTATGGAGTGAAGCCAAATGTGCAGCATCTAAGAGTTTTCGGGTCTGTTGCATATGCCCATGTTCCAAAAGAAATTAGAAACAAGCTTGAAGACAAGTCAGAGAAGTGTATTTTTATTGGATATAGTGACCGGAGCAAGGCTTACAAGTTGTACAATCCAGAGACAGAGAGGATCATTATAAGCCGAGATGTATTGTTTGATGAGTATGTTGTTTTTGATGAAGAAAAGAAAGACACAGCCAGCCTTCCAGCATTTGGAGATGAGTGTGAAACATCCAATACTAATGAATCTGGTGAAGATGACTCAACTGAAAGTCCTCCCCGGAAATTCAGAAGCATGCAAGATCTTTATGACTCCACAGAACAAGTAAGTTTGCAAGATGATGTTGTTTATTTTGCATTCTTTGCTGGAGAGGATCCAGTTTACTTTGATGAAGCTTGTAGAGATGAAAAGTGGAAGAGAGCTATGGAGGAAGAAGTAAAAGCTATTGAGAAGAACCAGACTTGGGAGCTCACAGATTTGCCATCACACAAGAAACCCATCGGTGTAAAATGGGTGTACAAGACAAAGATGAATCCAGACGGGTCTATCAACAAGCACAAGGCGAGGCTTGTGGCAAAGGGGTACAAACAAAAGGAAGGAGAAGACTACAGAGATGTGTTTGCTCCCGTTTCCAGACTGGACACCATTCGTTTGGTGATTTCTCTTGCTGCTCAAAACAAATGGAAGCTGTTCCAAATGGATGTGAAGTCAGCATTCTTGAATGGTTCTCTTCAAGAAGAAGTTTATGTTGAGCAGCCTCCAGGTTTTGTCAAGGAAGGAGAAGAAGATAAAGTTTACAAGCTCAAGAAAGCATTATATGGTCTGAAGCAATCACCACGGGCATGGTACAGTAGCATCAATTCTTACTTTGAGAAGCATGGTTTTCAGAAATGTCCATATGAACACACTCTCTATGTCAAGAGCAGTTCACAAGGAGGCTTTATGGTTGTAAGTCTTTATGTTGATGACCTTATTTTTACTGGAAATAGCTTGGAGATGTTGCATGAATTTAAGCTTTCTATGATGGAGGAATTTGAGATGACAGATTTGGGAGAATTACATCACTTTCTTGGAATTGAAGTTCAGCAGTCCAAGGAAGGCATTTTTATTTCCCAGGAACGCTATGCAAAGGAGGTTGTTAAAAACTTCAAGATGGAGCATGCTAATTCAGTAGCAACACCATGTGTTACAGGTGTAAAATTGAGCAAAAAAGGTGAAGGGAAAGCTGTGAATTCCACCATGTTTCGGAGTTTGGTGGGAAAATTGATGTACTTAACAGCGACAAGGCCGGATATCATGTATGCAGTGAGTTTGGTGAGCAGGTTCATGGAGAAACCATATGCTAATCATTGGGAGGCTGCAAAAAGAATTCTGCGTTATATCATTGGAACTATTGATTATGGTATTTTCTATCAAGCAAATGTTCTAGTGAATCTTGTTGGTTATACTGACAGTGATTTAGCCGGAAGTATCGATGATAGTAAAAGTACTTCTGGTTATGTTTTTAGTCTTGGAAGTGGTGCAATTTCATGGAGTTCGAAGAAGCAACCAATTGTTGCACTCTCAACAACTGAAGCAGAATACATTGCAGGTGCTAATGCAGGATGTCAAATTCTATGGCTGCGAGGTGTTCTGGAAAGTTTGCAGCATAAGCAAAACAGTCCAACAGTTTTGTTTTGTGACAATAGTTCCACCATTTCAGTTGCAAAAGATCCTGTTCTTCATGGGCGGACAAAGCACATTCGTATGCGTTATCACTTTCTAAGGGACCTGATGAAAGAAGGAGTTATTGAAGTGAAGTATTGCAGAACAAATGATCAGATGGCTGATGTCTTTACTAAGGCTCTTGGTGGACAAGTTTTCAAGGAAGATATTGCAAAGTTGGGTGTCAAAAGCAAGTTTGGTTTACGGGAGGCTATGTTGGCTAATTAAACCAAATTTGTTTTGTTTTCTCTAGAATAATGCTGCTGTCAGTTACAGTCTTTTAGTTCCCAGTATTTTCAGTTTCATCAGTTATGAGTCCATCCATCTTCATTAGCATGAAGTGGGTGTTTAATGTTTTCTGATAAGTTAAGAAGTCTTAGAGTCGGGTCTTGTTCCTATATAAGCTTATGTAATCTTGTTGTTTGAGATAAG
The DNA here is from genome assembly GCA_034370585.1 of Fragaria x ananassa. Classification (NCBI taxonomy): domain Eukaryota; kingdom Viridiplantae; phylum Streptophyta; class Magnoliopsida; order Rosales; family Rosaceae; genus Fragaria; species Fragaria x ananassa. The sequence goes on along the minus strand of CP139761.1, from coordinate 28,032,969 downwards.
AGAGAGTAGAAGCTTTCAATAAGAACTTATTTCCAAAACACTTGCTCTGTTCTCTTCATTCTACAGTTTTGCTTAACAATGGTATCATAGGCAATGTTTCCATAGGCATCAAAAGAAACTGGAAGAGTTTTGGATTGGGGCTTTGAGGACTTGGTGTCCTCCTTGCCCATGCCAAGAGGGTACTGAGGTTTATGAATCTCCGGGAAAGCACCGCCGTCACCGAAATCCAATACCTTGCTAGGAAGGACTGAAGAAGTCATTGTTGTGTTACTACTGAACCTGTCCTTGAACCATTGATCGTTTGAGTGGTCGTACTAGGTTGTTGTGGTTGATTTCACAGGTGGAAGGCGATGGAGCAGAGCAGCCATAGCGATTAAACGTAGGTTGAATTAATTTTTCATGATATATGCATGGATGCTTTTTATACATCGATTTTGCGCTGGGTACGTCAAAGGAGTTCGTAAATCCTATTCCAGAGTAAACTAGGAAAGTTGAATTATTATCTTAGATGATCATGGAAATCCCAAGGCTGACGTGAGAACCCTGTTTCATTTTCACACATGAACAACAATGTTTGATTTGAAATTTTAAGCGTTCCCAAAATGGTTAGGACATCGGTTTTGTAAGATCATGATATTATTCTTGACACCCGCAAAATTAAGGTTTTAAACAAATTAAAAAAGTATACATGTATTCAGTAACCTATCGGTCGGTTTACCAAGTCTAATTCAGTCGGTATTCACTTTGGTAACTACCAAACCAAATGGCAGCCCTATATACAATACTAACGTATAGGAATACAAAGCTATATATAATAAGTACAGGAATACAAAGCCATATATAATAAGTAGAGAAATACAAAGTTTTATGACTATAGTTTTCATTAAAAAAAAAATATACTAACGTTAAAGTGGTGCGGAACAAACCATACTTTTCGAACATTCCACCAAAAATGTATAAAACGATACCAATGTGTCTGAGAACAGTTTCACAAAATAACCTAATATTCCTTAAAATTAAGAAAATCAAGAAAATGGAGAAGTTGTTGAAGATGCTCTAAGTTTATATGCCCTCTCCACTCTCCCCAACACTTGCGTCTTGGACATTCCTCTCTTTAAAGGCCATGTACAATGACTCTTTGGTTGCTGTAATAGTCATCGTACAGGGCCTTCAAGAGAGAAATGCCCAAGATTGAAGTGTTGGGGAGAGTGGAGAGGGCAAAGTACATGATCATCCACTCGAGGTTGTCGTGTTTAGAAAAGGTATTTCAGAGAAATAAGATCACGGAAATTACCATTTTTTGTCTAGTCTGCTGGCATGCACATGTTGTTCATGGCGTAGGGATCGTCGCAAGCAATAAAGTGAAAGAAAAGAAAAGGAACGGCAAAAAACCACCACAAGGCTGTTGATGCTGCAGCATTGCTTCGGGGTTAAGATCTTCCACCACCGGACCGAGCCATAGGCAAAGAACATGGGCACGTAAAGAGGTGCAGTGCTCGAAAGGACCTCATAAACGTGACTCTAGTCCACTCTTTTGATGTGGATCAAATCGAGAAACTTACCAACACTACCTTGTTAACACCTTTTTTTCATTTCTTTCAATGTTAATACCTCTTTTTCACTCATTTCCTTCGTTCTTACTTGTTTGGTGAACCTGTGATCTTCTATTTATTATCAATTTTCATCATGACCCTAGAGACTAGAAGCCTTCTTAAGATCTCTATTCAATATTTAAGATCTCTCTTGCGCTGTTCTTGTTCTTAGAAAGATATTACGACGTCACTTAGCCGTCAAATGAAAATCCTAACATCAAGGTGGTGCGGAACAAGTCATACTTCTCGTACTTTCCTCTAAATAATGTATAAAACCATACAAATGTGTCTAAACAGTTTTACCCTACCTACTATGAAAAAATGCTGCTCTCCAAGTTTTAATCAGATTGTGTATGTACATCGGGGCAAACCCCGGAGGAGACAACTACAGCTCCCGAAGACATGATGCAGACACCAAAGGTGCAACTATATGAATGGAAAAATACATCAACGAAACTAACACTAAGGATATGGCACAACTAATGTACAACTTTTCCTACCCTCACTGTCCAAACAAAAATTTATACAAAAATCATATTTTTCCCTTTCTCAATTTATTTCTTTTTTGTTGTCCTTCTCATGCTGGCTCTCCGAGCAACATCCCATGCCTTTTGAGGGGCATATACACCTACCTGTCTGGCAAAGAATGATTCATATCCAGGTGAGTCGAAAGCAAACCCAGTGTGTTTTGAAATCTCTCGTGGGAGTTGAGCTACAGCGTAGCTCCTTGCCTGGGCAGGGGTGAGGTTGTTTCCAATTTCCAGCAACTCATCCCTGCTCCTACCTTCTGGCTCATCCCTGTGAAGTTCCTGAATTATCTGATAATCGTATGGGGAGAACCATCTTTGCATCCTATATCCAGATGACAATAGATTAATTCACAAAATGTAGTCAAAACCAGTTCATACCCTCATTTCAGAGCCAAACACTGACCAAGTGCAATAAAGATTGCTATTTTCTTACCCTTGGTAAACAAAGTCACCAAAGAGCGCAACAATGGGGACAAGAAGAAGTGTCATGTAGAAGTACAATGTACTCATCAAGACATATATGACCTGATAAACACTCCTCTGCATTAAGAAAAAAAAAATGTTAGCATTTTAAAATTTGACGGAAGATTGGAAATCAACAAGGGCAAACAATGATTATAGGACAAGGAAAGAAGACCCACCGAACTTTCTACAAAACAGTATATGAAAACAAATATAAACCATAACGCAATGCTTCCTCCGGTGCTAATATAATGCCACCTTGTGATTGAATTACAGTTCATCAGCAGACGCAAGTTGACAGTTACTACAACACATGTGTAAGTCATCGTGCCGATATCCATAAGTCCAAACATCTTGCCAGATGGATCCACGCTTGTATGACTGGAGCTAGTCACAAAATAGAAGAAGACTAAAGATTGGTAAACAGAAAAGAATGCCCATGTTGCCACCACCCTCCATTTGAAGAACATATTTCTTATTCCCTCCTTGTATAGTTCAGGGTACTTCTTGGAAAGGGCTGCACTGACATCCTGATAAAGACCACAAGACAACAATAATAAATAGACAAATTAATGAATGTCGAGAAGAAGCAATGACATACATCTATCCTGTATACATTTGCAGAAAAAGAAAAAAAAAAGAGGCATTAATTTAATACAATTCGACATTATGAAGTAAGAGGGACACAATACCTTGTCAAAAAGCCCAACCATGATCACAGGCAAGGCTGTGAATATGACATTATATAGTGACTGGTACCAATCATCATAGAACCTTTGACCAGAATATCCAGTATAAAAGGTGAACCAAAATTGTGTCAAAGTGAATGTAAGATTCTTGTAAAAGAAGTATGTGATGACCTGAAAAATGCCATAAGACTCGTCAATTTTGCAAAACACATGAGATACAAGTAATCTTCAGAACATGGAAACAAACCTTGCATAATCTGATATAAGACCACCGCCCATGGACAAGCAGTAAATCAGTCAGAAAACGAAACTGCGCAATAGCAAAATCACTAGCCATCACTGCCTGCATCCCTTCTTGCCCACTTATTCCAACACCAACATGAGCAGCTTGGATCATGCTCACATCATTGGCACCATCACCAATGCTAAGTGTTATTTTCTTGGCACCTTTTCTTACCATACTCGTCACCTGACAACAGTAGCAAATCTGAGATGCACAGAAATATATGTATATGTACATACACAGATCTTACTAAACTCATATAGACACACACACAATATATATCTATATATATATTACTATGCACATTTGTCACCCTTGAAAATTAAACTAAATAACCGACATTGTTTAATAAGTTGTATTAGATGTGGCTTTAGGATTCACTATTGATAAACTTCTGCTTTAATAGTCTCAGCAATACAAGGTGTTCTCAGCTACCAAGAATATATATACACATACATACATACACAAACATACATACATACATGCATACATATAAGGACACAGTAACATAAACATTTTGTGGCTTACTTTCCAGAAACCATAAATCGTGAGAAAATAAGTTATCAACTTTTAATCGGAAGCATTACTCTGAACATCACACTTTTTTCATTTCACAGTCGAGGCAAAACTTCAAAACATACTTCCGACCAATGGGTTATATGATTAGTATAGAAAGAAAGTAACAAAATTTACTATGGACCAGCCAGTAACTTGTTTGATTCAAAAAGCAGAGATTCATACAGCTTTTAAGCAAATGCATCTCCTTATGGCTTAAACAGATGATGCAAGGTTTAAATAATACAAGAAAGTTCACCTGTGCTTTCTGTAAAGGAGAAACTCGACAGCAAACAACTGAATTACAATTCAAGCTCAAATTCAGTAGCATCACTCGTAAAGTTGGGTCCAAGGCATACATCAAACACTTGCCATCTATTACAAGTGCTAATTTTGGCCCAGAAGCAGTGCGAAGATATTGCTGTGCTTCCTCAAGGCACCTCTTCAGATCTTTCTTCACTTCATCTTTAATGACACGTGCAATTTCTACTTGGTCACCCTAACAGCAGAATCCAGATGAACAAGATAAAACCAAATACTGTGTTAGTAAGGAACTTCTATTTTTCTTTTTATAGACCTGGAAGAACAGCAATAGAAAACTCAGGAAACTAGAGGTTTCTGACATATTCTACAGACTAAAAGTTGTAAGAACAGTTGTAAGCTATAGCTCTTAGCTTACCCTGTTCTCAGCTTCCCTGATAACATCAGTTTCTGAGCTGATAATGAACTGTTTCATCTCATTATTGATCAAATTGCATGCTGCAGAAAATATTAAAAATTAAATTAGATGAATAATAGCATAGAGAAGAAAGTTTAAAAAGTATAAAAAAATGACACATTCAAACATGGAAGGGTGAAGGGCAATAAACAAACACCAATTATTAAGATACCACATACCATAAGCTATATTTATTGCTGTTTCCATCTTATCTCCTGTTAGCACCCAAATCTTGATACCAGCTCTAGCAAGAGTCTCTATACAAGCTGGAACTCCTTCCTGAAGCTTGTCTTCAATAGCAGTGCATCCAATCAATGTGAGATCAGTCTCAATGAGTTCTGCCACCTTCATTGAATATCAGATTAACTTGCATTACATGATATACAATTTTACTACTTTTCAAGGTAAAAAGAGCTGAGCTACAATTCAAGGTAATTAAATAATATTAAATAACTTATACAGTCCAGACTGAAACCCGAAAATGGGAAACTTTTAGTATCGAAAAAAGATACCTCATCCAGCTTCTTTTCACGATCCCGTAGAGTGGACTTAGCCTGAATGAATTTCTCATTCCAGCTTTCATACATATCAGGACTTAAATCTTTATAAGCCAGGCAAAGAGTACGTAATCCAGAAGACCCAAATAGTTCCAAGTGTTCCCTTGATACTTTTTTCAGATCGTCTTGGCCATCAGACAATCTCTCGTAGATCACGTTATCAGCTCCCTGTTAATAGAAGTTTTGTGATACCATGTTACTTACCGGCCAACAAACCAGCAATTTCAACCAACATAAAGACTCAATAATCTATTACCTTGCAGTACAAGACAAGCCTCCCATCTGGATAACGGCATACAACAGACTGACGCTTCCTTGTACTAGTTATGCAACAAAAATTGCAATTAATGCATAGGACAAACAACCATGAATCACAAGTGTATTCAAGAACATAGCGGACCTGTTGAACTCGAGGACATTTAGAATCTCGTAAGAAACATCTTGGACATCACCAAGTTTCTCAACATGAGATTCTCGAACACATATAGTAGTCGGTGAACGCCTGAGAGAAAGAGAACATACTCCTACTTTAATACAGGCTTCATGCATACCCTTGAAGAAATGGACAAGTACAATTCACACCCCTAGTGACAATAGGACACAACTGAGAGGTCCAAACCTGTAAAAGAAGAAACCAAAGTTCTTCGCAGCAATGACCAAAGCAGATTCATCTGGGGATGCAGCTTGATATGTGATCTTATCAGGGGACTCATCACCCTCAGGAAGTACAGTATGGCATATAGCAAGGCATCTGAAAAATTCCTACAAAAGAAAGGTAACTATCAGTATCACAACTTCATATGAATGCTCACAGGAAGCATGAACATAAAAAGTTAGAAGAGACCAAAAGATATGAACTCCTTAAAGCTTAAAAATTATATCGTAAAGATAGAGATATGCACAACTACAAATAACTATCTAAATCCCAAAAATAAGGAAACGAAAACCATCATGCCCAATAACATACCTGGTACAAGTAACCCCAGATAAAACCAAGTATATATAAGGAAAACCCAAGCTGCTCCTAATAAATATTAAACCTACCTTACAGATATCTAGATTGGGTTCATTTCTCCAAGCTCCCCGCATAAGCTTGGAATCATTGAAGTTAAATCCCTTCTCATGATCTGTATTGGAATTGTACTCCTATAAGAACATTAAAACCATAATTTCATTAATAGGAAGCATGGTCCAATCAAATATTTATTTATACGGTAATATTTCTTCTGGCCAGCATCAAACATGAAATCTAGGTACAGTGGCTACACACAGATGCATGGGCATTCTTGGGAGAATAAAATATCAACCCCCGGACAAAAGACAAATATTGGCGGATATATCAGTATCTGAGCAGATATTTCACACTCTGAGCCAGACTAACAATTTAGTTCATACATATTTAAGCAAGAATCCAACTGATCAACCAAGTTGGCAATATAGCACACGCTAACATAAATGTACACATATTTAACTATAGGGTGATTCTAATAAGACCTCCAAATTTGATATTTACACCTCTTTTTAGTTTTTTCATCAAACTTCCTATTTTACCCTTAACTTTTTAAGATTTTTTCCAATTCGCTTATCTCATCTCACATTGAAGAGCTATTCACCTCCAGAGTAGAAAAGCCCTAAATTAACAATTCCTCTCAACAAAGATTTAAATTTTACAGACTTGTTTGGCATGTACTGTTAATAAAAGGGCCATGGCAGAGAATATGTAAGATTTGCTATGGGTGCACAAAACAAACTACATGATACAATCATGAATGCAAACTCTAGCTAGGAAGGAGATTCAAAATATAGCAATTGGCGTTCTCTATTGTCTCTGTGATTTATAAACTCCTATGTTTAATTCTTAACTAGAGTATTGTTTCTTATGTAAGAGAATGTTTTTTCCACCGAGTTGAGTTGTTACTTCAATGAAAAGAAAAAGAAAAAAACAATTTGCCTCATTAATATATGCCAAGTGGAAGTTAATTGCTTCATTCTTTTATGTACTATGGATTTTTTTTCTAGTTATGAGGGTGGATCAATGACAGATGGAAGAATAAGAAAGCAGACACCACCTGGTTGGCAATTCGCAAGGAGAGGGAGAAACGTACCTCATTGAGTTTTATACCATTTCTTTGTGCTATTCCCCTTTCTATTTCAGTGATGCCAGTTCCATAGACCTCTCCTCCAATTGAACACTTGAAGAACTCCATCAAGTTTCTTGTTAAAGTTCCAGTTTTATCAGAAAAGATGTATTCCACCTGACCGAATGACAAGAGCATCACCCATGAGAACTTGATAATACATTATTCAGTAACATATGAAGTACAATTGTTCTAAAAAATACATAGTATGTCGTCATCTTTATGCTGATAAAGATGACGACATACTGATTATGGTAATTGCACAAATATTATGAAGATAAAACATGTCCTCTTAATTACAAAGCCAATAACCATTACCTGTCCAAGTTCCTCATTCAAATTCGAAGTCCTAGCCAACGCAGGGGTATTGCTTTCCATATGGTACATACGCAAATCATTGTTGATATATTGGGTGGACTGAATAAATTTGATCATCTGAAATTGCATGCAAAATTAAATGACTTGAAACATCACAGAAATTATAATATTTAAATATAAATAAATAGGGATGATCATTTTTTTTTAAAGGGAAAATTGTAAAGAAACCTGCCTCGATGGAAACATAAAGAGAGATGGGGATGATTGTCGAGTATAGAGTAATCAAGGTAAGAATCGTCAGCATAAAAACCTACAACACCAACATATTATAAATACTACAAACCACTTTAATTGAAAAGGAATCCAATACTATCTACAGCAATCATTCCATATGTTTACCACAAAACGGTTATCAGGGTTAAATGAGCTGTATGAGGAGTCCTCTCCTTTTGTTCCCCGAAGACCCAAGTAGTAGTACTTGTAGTTGATAAATACACCACTGCAGAATTTCATAAAGCACCAACATCACCATGTGGAACACTCAAAAAAGAATTTGAAGGGGAGAATATGAAGCACAAAAATCACCGTACCTGCCTATGGCTCCAATCAGACACATACAAAAGAGAGTAATAAAAAGGCCAATGATAAGTTTGTCCAGTTTCCTCTCTAATGTACTTCTTTTAGAAGGGACATTCATGCTATTCATCATAACCTGCAATTAAAAATATCAAAATCTCATCAATTGACAAGTATGGACAGATGACAGATTTAACGGAAACATGCGTTACAATAAGATATTCTTATACCCACTAACTTAATTATTATAACATTCGAAGGACCAGATACCCTTCAATATGGAAGCATCAAAGGCAAACAACTTAGAGGAAAGTTCAAGTACAGACAGATGACAAGAGAATTAACGGACACATACATTGCAATTAGATACAATTCAAAATAGCTTCTTATACCCACTAACTTTACTATAACATTCAAAGGACCAGATATCCTTAAATATGGAAGTATCAAAGGCAAACAACTTAGAGGAAGGTAAGAGCATGTGTAGTGCATGCAAAGAAGTACTTTTAAGAAAGGAAATCAGAGTCACAACATCTACAGACACGAAAATACCAATTAACAAAGAAATCCACTAACTCACATTTACCAAGGATTTGAATACAAATTTGTGGTAAGAAACAACTATAGTCAATTTTTTATTTCAATACATTTCATTCTTTACTACGAATGTTCCATTTATCAAAAATAAATTCTATGATACCTTGGTTTCATGACCTGTAAATACAACAGCCGCAACTATGTACTCCGTGTTCCTGAGGCTGCATCCCTGAAAATAAGTGAGTAAGCCAGGTCAGTTTCACCAATTAAGTACAGTCAAAATCCAAATCAGCATCAAACAAAATACACAACCATATTAGTTCAACAATACAGAGAATCACTGCACTATTATTACACTTAGAAAAATTGTTCAGGCAAACCACATAACAGAACTAATAATATTCCCTATTGCAAACATTCATAAAAGACTACTCTTGTGGGATGCATATGTATATTTGCAGCAAACAGGTATAGCCATTTCAAAATTACCTTCTAGACAATTTCACCAAGTAAAATACAAAAAACGAAAGTAAATTATGAGAAATAAATATCATACACGAAGTAGAAGATGGTTAGGAGAGAGAGGTAGTGTCTGCTTGTCAACAATGAGATTGCCAGTGAAAGTGTACAGTGAATTGTTAGGTTGTTCACACTGCACTTCTCCTGCAATTAGGCAGAGTATCCTATTAAATTGAGACTACACATAAGTTGAGCCATTGATATAAAAACCATCACATGTCACATGAGTACTTCAATCACCATCTGACAGACACCAAGTATACCAACGTGCATTTATAAGGACTGTATGATGAGTACATTAACCAGAATACTAAACCTTTAAATTCAGATGCTTTCTCAGGAGTCAAGTAATCCCAAGTCTTTTCCAATGCTTTTCTGATTTTTAAATTAGTTTCCCCGTCCAAATTTGCAGTCTGCAACAAAAGAAATTTTCTTTTTTTCAAGAAAAAAGGGGAGAGCCTGTCCAATATATATGAATAAAATATTCACTCTCAACATTGAAAAAGATAAAAGGATCAACAACCTCAATGTAGCAGACACCATCTGCATTGGTAGATGCAAGAAAAAGCAGATCCGCTGGGAAGAATGTGTTTTGCTTAATCTATAACCAAGTGTAAATCAGATTCAATTATAGTGGTTAAAATCTCCTTCTAATCCATCATACCACAGTCTAAAACTATTCCCTTACAGAACTGTAAAAAGTCTTTATAAAATAAAAATCAAATAAATTTTATAAACAATATAATAAGTAGCAGTGTCCTCACCCTGACAATATCTCCAACTTGTAACCTTTTCCAAGGAATAGTTTCCCACCTTTGATCTTGCAAGACTTCCACTGAATGATTATTTATCGTCATATCGTTCAGTCTACGCTTCTGTTTAATGAAATTAAAGAAGAAAGAAACAAGATTAAAACTTGATCTTGGAGAGACAGAAAAGAGAGGATACATATATATATATATATATAGAGAGAGAGAGAGAGGACATATTGAAATGAAGGCTGCATGTTATTAGTAGCAAGTGTACTCACCCAATCCTCCCATGCTTCCTTTCCAAGAGTAATAAGAAGCACCAAACTTAGGGGTACAACATTGGTTACTGGATGAACGGGACTGCAGATTATAAATACTTGAGTAAACTATCCTAAAGATTGTAAGAGTAATTACTTTAGGTTAAATCAATCATGATCAGCACCAAGCATATTTGTACCACCAAACCAATTTCTTAAAATCAAGAAACAAAAGAAAAGACAGAGTTCAATTGAAGCAAAAACAGGCAAGCATGAAAAGATTGAGGGCAATGTTACTGCTGTACCGAGTGTGATGATGAATTTAAGAAAAATCATAAGATATGAGGTGCAAATCTTTCTTTTCTGGAAACAGATAAAACAAGGCTTCCATTTGATATGTGCTTCGTTGAAAGAAGATATTGAACAGCTTAATATACAAGTCTAAAATGTATTATCAGCTTATTTTCCTGTTAAGATATGATTATGTTAGCATTGTCGCATAACAAAATAATAAATCGACGTTCCTCCCTCCCACCCAAAGAAAAACACATTTGAGGGAAAAATATATATATATATATATATATATATATATATATATATAATACTCTTACATCTGAATTTTTCAATTGAAAGAATCTTGAATAAATCAGAAGAAAGGTATATATGAGAGACAAGCAAAGCATCTACTTAAGGCACGTCGTGTTAAATTTTGACAAGTTCATGTTGTTTTCTAAATAACATCAATTCTGGTCAGGTTGACAAGGTAAAGGTGCTGCTTGAGCTAATATGTTGTTATTCTAGTAAATAAGCTACTTCTCCTTAACAAAGCCACATAAGTTATCTACCAAATTAGCATACCTGATTGGTGTTGTTGATAAAATTGAGATTCCAAGGAAGTAAAGGTTAGCCACTCGTCTGAACTGTCAGTGAAAAGCACAAAAGTTTCTCAGGACCATGCAAAAATATAATAAAAGGTTTGCCGTAATAGGTACAAAGCAAACCAAAGGTTCATCAGAAAGCTAATCAGTTTAACCATTTCCAAGTGCTAAGGCAAGCTAAAATAAACACAATACTCAAACACGTGGCAATTGTCATGTGAGGCCAAACTATCTAAACTTTCAAATTACATTATACACACTGCTTAAGTTTTTTTTAACACAGAAGAACTAGATTATGGGAGTATAGAATAGACAGGCCAAAAGAAATAAGAAAAAGAGAAACAGAGAATGATCTTTGAAACATAAAATTCTCCAAGTTGAAAACTAAAATCAAAGGAGATATAGAGCTTCAACACCAACAATGGAGGGACACTTCTGACTACCTGGTCCAGCATATAATAAGGTCCAACATAATCAGATTCATCAACAAATAATTTACCTGTTCAAAGAGTCCTTTAGGCAAAAAAGTAAGGAAGTTGTACTTTGTAGTTGATATAGAATTCCCCTGGAACAATTAAAGCAGGGTAAAGCATACTGATCATAACTACATATTACATAATGGAGTCAGATAAAAGCAGTAAATAACAAGAAATAAGGAAAACCACAGATACCACATATTGACAGACATTGTAAATGTCCACACCAAGAAAATGAATTAAAATTCATGTATGTATAACAACTATGAGCGAAATAGGATTAACGGAATCTCAGTTAAGATATGCTCATAAACCCTGGTATAAGAGAAAACAGAAAACGCTGTATCATAAACCATAGACAGTAGCATCCAACCTCCGGTACGAAAAACTTTTAATACACAGAAAGAGGGTAGCAAGCACACAGTTCTGGTTGTCAACCAGCTGACTATTAGAAGGAAAAGAGTGGCAGGCAAAACAGGACACTCCCGAAGCCTCCATAGACAATACTGAGTGGAAACTACAAATTCTAAAACTAAAAAACAATGCAGCTTAAATTTGTTGCCTAGCATTATTTACTTAAACCTTCACCGAAGTATCAAAATTATCCGAAACATATCCTCAACACCACAGAAGCAACCAAATCAAATCATATTCCTCTATCCTACGCCTCTCCTTATCAATCCTACAACTCTCAATCTCATCAACCTAACTTCGGTAAACTCCTAAATTTCTACGACGTGCAACAAACCAAAACAAAATCAAACAACTCGGAATTTCAATGATTTCTCGTCATTCTTGCCCTAAATTTCCAGCAACCAAACGGAGAACAGCAACAGAAAACAAGAAAACGGAGATATATATATATATATATAGAGAGAGAGAGAGAGTGAGCACGAACCGCAAATTTGACGGGGAGATTGGCCTCGCGATCATTGCAGTAAATGGTGCGGTTACTCGGCGCTTGAGGCTGGACTCGTCCGAGGCGCACCGTCTGAGTCGTCGTCGCCGACGGCGTTCGTTCGAGCGGCGTGTTGTTGCGATTTCCGAGCCTCGATCTCGACGGCCGATTCCACCCGCTCATGTTTTCCCGGCCCGATCCGGACGCAGGCGACGAGTCGTTTCCCGGCGAAGATTCTCCGATCGCGGCTTTCCGATTTCTTTGGTGGTTTAGGACGGACCCGTCTGAAAAACCAGAGAAGTGTGTGCGGATTCAACGCCCTCTCAAAAACCCGTTTCTTTTTTCTTAATTTTAATTTCAGTTTTTTTTTTCGTCTTATAAACCGCGAATTTGATTTCTTCGGCCGAGTAATTTTCTCGTGCGCGCGTCACTGCGCGTATCTAGAAGCTAAGCAGATGGACTGTTGACGTGACGCGCCAAGGGGGAGCGTGGCCTTTGTGTGTCCGCAGGTTAAGCGCGGAATTGTGTAGTAATCGCCCTACGGCGTCGTTTTGTCCTTGATTTGGACACTAAAGGCGGTTGGCAGCCGTTTAGCACTTTCACTGTACCCCCTGACGTTTGATTTTTCGCCAAATTAAAGAACTTTTAAGACATACGCGTCAATAATAAGGGGAAAAAAACAAGGCGTTCATGGAAAAAAAATTATTTCCTTGGTCTAACCTAGGTACATAAGAAAGTAAATTTTCCATTAGTTTTCATCCAAGATGTTTGGGAACGTAGAAAAGTGATTAGAACATGTGTTTTATTTTCTTTTCTAATATTTGATTTATGCATGATAGGAAAATATATAACATTAATTTATTAATTATATACTTAGTATTAAAATATAAAATATTCAAGATTTAAATATTTTATAGATAATTTGATAATAATATTAATTAAAATAATATTTGAAAATTTCAATTAATGTACAATTCATGTTAGAAAAATATGAAGAGGATTGAATCTCATAGTATGTGAGAGGATCTAATTTCTCATTTATTTTCTCATATTACAGTAAAGTCTTTTCTTTTGTTAGATGTGTCATACAAATAAAATAAACAACTTTCTCTTCCTAACTTTTTCAGTATGTGAACAAACAAGGCCAAATGTATAACAAAAAAAGCGCTCTTAAGATAAGAAGAGTTTAAGCCTTTGAATTTTATTGTTAGAAGAAGAATACAACGAACTCAGCAAGTCATGTATCACGCCCACAAATACAACCAACTCAAAGATAGAAAGACGAGAGAAAGCACTAGGAAGAAAGAAACGAAGTAATGGCGATCATTTAACCATATTCTTTGTTCACTTTCTCCAATTTCTTGTGCCATTGGCATTCCTTCATCTTCACCATCTCTAGTTGCAGAAATGCAACCATGTAGTTCAATACCGGAGGTGAAGTCAGCTTCTTCATCATCAAAAGAGCCGAAGAACTTGGCCAGTTTTTCTGAAAGGGATTGATGGCTTGCTTTCAGTGACTCTTCGTCCCCCTCATAATCATCATCACCTTCATACACCAAATGAATCCCCCACTTCTTCAGCTCCACCCCTTTCACATAAGGTGGCTCTCTCCTTTCTACATGTATCGTATAACCATCCTTCAATTGGAATACCAAAGGTTGATTATTTCGATACTTGCACAAGTAAAATTGATCTTCATTTGTATTGGGGACTCCAGATAAGACCAACGTTGATGTGAAGGTAGGAGAATTCAGTATGAGGATCTTTGCTTGAATATCTACCACAGTAGGGAGTTCTTCTCGTAGGTCATCTGGTATTTGATGGTTGAGAGAAACTACAACACCTATAATCAAATCTTTAAGAACGCGGTTTTTCCGTTCTGAGAATGTAATCACATCTTTAGAAAACCAGTCTGGTATCTTGCTTCCAGGCATGCTAAGACTCCGAATTCTCCTCAAGTGGCTCTGCAATATAATTTAAAATTATAAAATAAAATAAAAATTAAACCTTCTGGAAAACTCAGCATGTTTATACAAGGAAGATGACCTTTTTTGCGAGTCTTTTCTTAACAACTGACGAGCAAGCGTTGCAACCAGTCATAAAGAGACTCGTCAAGGAATTCAAGCATTCAAGACCTGGAATATCCTCAACTTTCGCACAATTTGTAAGGTTCAGCTCAGTCAAGTTTTCCAGGTTGGAAACATCAGAGATACGTTCTAATGCAGTACAGTTTGCAATGTCCACCGTTTTCAAACTTGAAGGAAGCGGAGGCAGAGACCTGAGCTTTCTACAATGAGGCAATAAAAGTTTTTGGAGCACGGACATGCCACTCAGGCTGGCTGGAAGGCGGCAGAAACTATTACGGCTGAGATTCAAAGTTTCAAGTGATGATAACTTCTCGAAATCATCAGAAATTTCACCGGATATATTACAAGCACGAGCATCCAGTTCATACAGCAGGGACAGATTTGAGAAGGAAGCTGGAAGTATAAACTTCTCTTCTATATGTCTCCCATTTTGAGGCTTCTTCGCCATGCTCAAAACCATCAAGCTAGAAAGCATTCCAAAGCTTTCGGGTAGTTCTGTCACTGCTGTTTCCCTCATCTGCAATCTGTGCAAGGACTTTAACTGTCCTATCGATGTTGGGAGCTTGCGGAACTGTTTACACCCGTTCAACTGTAACATGGTAAGATTTTCCAGCATCCCTATGGATTCAGGCAACTCAGTGATATTTGCTGCAGTAATGATTATAGAAGTTAGTGCCCTCACGCTTCCAATTGATTCTGGTAATGATCTAAGAAATTTACATTTCCTTAGCTCAAGCTTCTCAAGTGTTTTCAAGGCACTAATCTCTTGTGGAAGACTTGTGATTGATGTCTCTTCTATCTTTAACACAACCAGTGATTTTAGTCCTCCAATGGAATCTGGTAGTGCTTGCAGAAAATGACCATGTCCTACTGATAATTCCTTCAAGTTTGATAATGAACCAAAACTCAATGGCAGTTCTTCAATTGGAGTACCGTAAGTAAAAAATTCCATTAAGTTATTGAGGTTACCAAGGGAGTTAGGAATAGTGGTCAGTGAACTACACCAGAACAAACTTAGTATCTCGAGGTTTGCCAAAGAGCCAATGGAATCAGGTAGCTTTTCCAAACCGGATGCATTAAGGGAGATCTCCTTCAAATAACACAGCTTACCAATCTCCTCAGGTAGCCCTTTCAAGGCTCTGCACCGGTTCAAGCTGAGCTTTTCAAGTTTTGTGAGATGGAATATAGTTTCAGGTAGACTTTCAATAGAAGTTCCATCAAGGACAAATTCTTTTAGTGATACCATGCTTCCGATGTTTTTTGGCAGTCTTTTCAATTGTGAGCAACCATAAAGGTTTAGGTTCTCAAGTTTTCTCAGGCCGGAGACATCACTTGGAAGTTCAACCAGGTTTACACACCCTTCCAAGTTCAAGTAGACTAATGTATTCAAATTGCCAATCGAATCATGGAGCTTGATCAGTCCAACACAATTCTTAAGAATAAGCTTTTCCAAGGCATGATTCCCAGATAAATCAGGAATAGCAGTTAGAGAACTGCAGCCACTTAGATTCAGGAACATCAATTTCTCAGCCACCTGGAAAATGGTATAGTTACTATCAAATACCAGCACAAATAATAACCAAACTACACTAAATGGTACCTGCAAACTAGAAATGAACCTATAAGGTTCACTAAGAAAATACTGAAAGTGAAATGTTTAGAAGTATAGTGAAGCCTGGAGATCAGTCATGGACACCTCTTGCTTCTCAGAATAATGGTGAAAATGATGCTGGTCGGATAAGTGAAGCCTACCTTATTCTTGTTACCACTGCACAATCTTTCAACTTTGCTCCTTGAAAGATCAAGGCCAGCAAGTCGCTGAAGGAAAAGAACAGATGGAAGAGATTTCAGAGGACAACCTTTCCATTGTAACCACTTCAATTCAGAAGGAAGAAATTTGAAGCTCCCTTCCAAATTCACATAATTCATCTGAAGTAGCCTAAGGTTGACCATAGCTCCAAAGGGTTTAGAGTGAATTGTAATCCGACTCTTTTTCTCTGCTTGATTTTGAAGATATACTTTGTATCTTTCCTTTAAGTATGTAATAGCAGAGGTAAAATTGGGGCTACTCTGAAAGTTGTTCCAAGAAATTTTGTCGCCGGTTAGATCCTTTGGACCATTCAATTTCCATTCAGTGTCTAGGTCCTCTAGGACTATGCCTTGTATACATCTTGTTCCCTATTGTGAATCAAGGTATAAAATTATATATAAGAAGTTGATTGAAGACAAGCAAAAAAAAAAAAAAAAAAAACAGATGCATCATATATTTATTTGGCAGGAGCTATGTTAATCTCTCTCTCTCTACAATCAGTTTAGGGCATCTGGTGAAATGAAAGCACATAGATATACAGCAATTTGTGAGAGCGACCCTTACTACATGGCAATCAGTGTTCAATGAAATTTAAAAACAAAACAAAACAAAACAAAACGAAAAAAAAAAAACAAAACAAAGGAAACTATGAAAGGCTCTCAAATATATCTAAACGTACCAAGAATTTGCATAAAAGGAATGTAGAAAGATTATTATATATATGCTGGAATTGTATGTACCGTATCATCCTTGAAGACATTAATGATTTTATCATGTTCCCACAGTCTACTACGCATGCCAGGATCCAAAAGGTTTTCGTGTATCACGATTTGTCTTCCCATGTCCCTAAGTTGATCGTGCATCCACAATGTAGTGTCTTCTGTAATCTTAATAAGTGATTTTGCAGTGAGGTCAGCAATTGCTATCTCACCATCAAAACCACAGCTCCTCAATATGTCAATTGCATCTTCTCTCTTGGGATTCATTTTTACAAGCAAGCATGCAATATCCAAGAAGATACACTTTTCTTGCTCGTCTAGCGCGTCATAACTTATCTTCAACACATCCTGAAGATGTTGTGGCCGAATCTTTTTCAGTTTGTGCAGAGCATCTGTCCATTCCTCTATTCTCCTCTTATCAAATAGAAAAGAACCAAATACTTCAAGAGCTAACGGTAGCCCTCCTGTAAGAGACACAATTTTTTCAGAGAGATCCAAGAAATTTCCTGTGGGTTTATCTCTTCTCAGTGCATGGTAACTAAACAGTTGTAGTGCCTGGGACTCATGCAACTCCCTGACCTCATACAATTTATAATTCACAAGATAACTGGGTAATAGTCCTTTATCCCTCGTGGTAATGATAATTCGGCTTCCTTCATTGAACCATTGTCCTTTGCCAACTGAAGCACTTAGCTGGTTAACATTATCAACATCATCCAGAACAACAAGAACTCGCTTGTCATACCCAAGTGCCTTGATCGCAGAAATACCAGTCTCAATGTCAGTCACAGGCATCTTATCAGGGGAAAGATTGTTGATAAGTTTGTTTTGAAGAGATACCAAGCCCTTATGTCCTGCGGAGACTTCTCTAACATTTGGGATGAAACTGTGTCCATCAAATTGACCAACAAGTCTATTAAAAATAGCCGTGGCAAGTGTTGTCTTGCCAACACCACCCATGCCATGAACTCCCACAACTCGAACATCACTTGATCTAACATCTAACAACCTCATAATGTCTTCAATTCGGGAATCAAGACCCACTGTGTATGCTGCAAGACCCACCGGGGTTCTCTTTATTTCATCCAACACCCTTTTGACTAAAGATTCAATCAACTCTGCTTCTTTGCTGTCAAATATACATCACAAATACATTTTGAGCTTACAAACTTGCCACAGCAATGAAATACAGTAGTATAATACAGTTAGCTACAGGCATAGATCAAGCTTTTGGTATGAAGTATGAACATAACAACAACTAAATTCAACAAAAAAAACCTGCAACCTAGAAAGGAAAAGGTCTGCATTTTAGAAATCCAATCTGAAAGTGATACTGGAGAAGATACATGCCAACTTTCATTACTATATTCAATCAGAGACACATACAAACAAACAAATAAGTTTTGTTACTAAATTCACACCTCCAAAACACTCCAAAAGACTTGATCATATCTTAATCACACATAACAAAAGCTTAAACATAAACAAATAGCTCAAATTTCATCTAAATAAACCCTAGATATTTGAGATCAAACACTACCTGCTGTCGAAAACAAACCCAGCTATGCCACCAACTTTGGCCATGGCCTTTCTCCATTCACAGACCTTGGAGCTTTCAAATCTCATATCATGAGACCTGAAGTCCTTCTCAAACTGCCCGCTCTGTCGCCTGACGTCGGAGGGGTCCACCTGGTAAAACACCGGCAGAATCAGTTTCCGGCCGCCGTCGCAGATCTTCGCGAGCTCCTCAAGGCACCACCTGGAGTCGGCGTACCTCGGCGAGAGCACGACGACGGCGGCCGCCGAGTCGTCGATCGCTTCCAGAAGACTCGGCGCGATCTCGTCGCCGCGGTTGAGGGCGTCGTCGTCGCGAAAGACGCGCACGCCGCGCTGCACGAGCGCGTCGTAGAGGGAGTTGGTGATGGTGTGGCGGGTGTCTTCGCCTCTGAAGCTCAGGAACACGTCCCACCGGAGCCGGAAACCGCCGACGGCCCGGTCGTACGGCATTGATGCCTTAACTGCGTCTGGGAGCCACTGAAATTCCTGAAGCTTCTTTTTACTGTACCGACACACATAATAGAATAATGAAACCTTTGTAGTTTGCTAAAGAACTAATTATTCTGAAATGAAACTACTGTTTTCAGGCTTAGTGGTCCTACTTGTACAACGTAGTCAAAAAGCCAGAGAGTGACGTATTATCATGACATGGTTTTGGCGTCGTTTTAACTTTTTTTTCAAGGGTGGACCGTCTAACCCGTCAAGGCCCACCGTACTGGGTTCCGCCTAGACACGAGTGGAATCCGCCTAGCCCGCTTAGGCCCATTTTTCCAATGCTTCGCCCAGCCCACCTAGGCGAATTTTTTTTTTCTTTTTTACGCTGCACGCGCCTGGTTTAGGCAAAAGTCTTCTCTTTCCGTCGTCTCCTTCTCACCCCTCTCCGATATTTTCATTACTTGAAACCCTCCCTTTCTCTCAATCGTTTCCAGCAGAACTGTGATCACCCATCCAGTCACTTTCCAATGGCGTTGAGCACCTCATGCGGGTTCAGTAGTTTCTTCATCGATATCTCAACCATAAAATACCAGATGACTGAGAGAAGGACTCCCTACGTACTATTGGAAGAAACCAAAGTGAAAGAGGATTATCCTCGGTTCAGCTCCTTCATTCATTTGTGTGGTTGAATTAGTTGTCAGTTGTGACTCATATATGATATTTCATGACTCATAACTTCTTAACTCACGGGTTGAAAAACTCATAGTTTTATATATAGTTGCCTAGCAGCCCTAGCTTCCCTAATCGTTCAACAACAGCAAGAATTGCCTTTATGGTTCATGTATTCATGAAGACATATTCTCATGTAGTCGATCGAGTTCCTTTGGACTAAGCCATCAAAATTGGATCTTGATCGATGTGCATGTTTGGGGAAGACCGGCCATGGCACCTTGTGGTGGTAGATGAGGTTTTTCCAAAATTTGATTTGGGTTGTCTTTCGTTTGTAAGAGTAATGATCGACTTCTAATAATAAGGTGCATAATTTCATGAACTTGATGTTTTTGCACCTACGTACACGCATTTGTGTTTGCAGTCTCTGTGCCAATTATGCCGCCACAACGTACACAATCGGGTCATCAACAAGGGATGGGCATATATGTCGATTATGAACTTTATCTATTTATGTGCTCCTTAGAGCCCTTGACAAGAGATCTCTATACCGCTAGATTTACGATAGTCACTTTGATGAGACAGTCTTTCCGCCGTTAGGAAGAGATAAGAACGTTAGTGTCCTTGATGAACGACGTCTAGAATGTCTTATCCTAATCCCCAAACCACACATATGATCGATATTGAAGTGCGAATAATTCTACTTCTAGTTGAAGTGTAAAGAATTCTAGATCGACGTAGTATAGCCTGTAATATGCCAAACACTTCATTAGATCTAGTTAAAGTAACGAGATCATAGATACATGCTGCAAACCTACAAGGATAAACGTTCTCGTAGAACATATCGTCCTAGTTGGACGAGGTACGGCCATGGCGGCTAACCAGTCATAGTCCCTACCCAGAAGAGAGATAGACTATTATGTTCGAACAATTCTTATCCCTAGAAGAGGGTAAACTTGGCATAAATTAATCTTCTTGCCATCGTAATCTCAAACCAATTCAACTCACGAGATTAATCCAGATTATGGGTTCGTCCTAGAAGAGACGAAGTTAGGGGACGCTCTAACATTTAAACCCACTTCTGAGAAGAGAAAATCTTGGTAAATTTAGTGAGATATTGAATCGGAATGAGAATTCATCGATGATATGTTTGTATTTGCGGTGGCCACCGAAATTATAATAAGCGATGATGTCGAACCTTGCTTCGTTGATAGATCTCAACGAAGAGATGACTGGCTAAAAAGGAAAAAAAAACAATCTAGGTCAAATCAGATTCCTTAACTAAGAGAAATGTGTTATGGGCCTGTTGTTCCCACACCTACCACTGTTAAACTTATATTGTTTAGATGGGTATTTGCAAGGGAGCGTAATGAGAAAAACGAAATTGTGATACAAGTCTCGCTTAGTGGCGCAAGAATTTTCTCAACGCCTTGTGATTGATTATAAGGAGACGTACTTTCCCGTAATGGACGTCATAATGTTCCACTACCTTATCAGTTTGGTAGTTTTCTGAAGAAAAAAAAACTGAATAACATCATGTGAATGTGGTAACAACTTATCTCTATGGGGATTTGAATTCAGAGATATACTTGAAAGTTCCTGAAGAATTTATAACAGCCAATGCAAATAGTTCTAGACCATGGAACATGCTCTCCTTTTGTCAGAGTAGTTCACTTTATGAGTTGAAACAATCCAGACAGAGTTGGTACAACCGTCTAAGTGAATATTTGCTTGTGGTGGGATATATGAACAATGGACTATGCTCATACCTGTTTTAAGGAAACAAATTTGGGGTTTGTAATTTGTGGTAATTTATGTCAATGACATGAATTTAACTGATACTCTTGAAGAGATCAAGGAAACTGCAAAACACCTGAAATCGGAGTTTGAGATGAACAACTTTGAGAGACCAAATATTATTTTGTCGACCTGAAGTCGTGCAAAGTGCAGATTGAATTTTGATCTATCAATCAAATTAAATCTTCTTAGATGTTAAGATACTTTGATGAGGATAAAACAAAGTATTTAAGCACACCCATAGACTTTCGAGGTCTAAAAACACTCGTATTGTTGTGCAGATAATAACGAAGAGGTATTGGGGCTAGAAGACTCATATCTAAGTACAATGGGCGCATTATTGTACTTGGCTAAATGCCATAGACCACGAACATCTCATCCAATGTGTATTTGTTAGCTTGATATATCTCTGCGCCAACACACTACCTCCGTAAATGGCATAAAAGACAATTTTCTACTACTTTAAATGTATGATGGGAAATGGCTTATTCTATCCCTAGACATCATGGAATGAATCAACTGCCTATGATCCTCATAATGATGTTTGCCTTGTTAGATATGCTGATACGAGTTATATAAACTCACACATGGCTTATTCCCAACTAGTTATGTCTTTACTATAAAGAATACAATAATCATAGAGTTTTCAGGGGGAGTCAATATCATGGGGTGTATTCTGAAGCATACTATTGACCATTGTGTGCTCTTTTGTCCTTCGTCCAATGTTATTTTGTCCCATTGAGTTTTGTTACCTGACAAGGTTTTAATGAGGCACACATGTAATTGGTCACCTTGCCCATGCTGCATCTTGAAGATACATTTATTTGAATTATATATGTATTTGCTCATCCTTTTCTCTTCAACCACGGATTTGTCCTACTGGGTTTACCAGGCAAGGTTTTGGTGTAGCAACTATTATGCATCTATCTCCCACGAACTCATATCTTATGATCCAGACTAAACCGCTTCCCCAAAATCAAGGAATCTGATTACCACCGCTACATGTGCGTTGTACTCTTTTCTCCTTCGACCATGATTGTTTTTGTCCCATAGGGTTTTTATTACCTGGCAAGGTTTTGACGAGGCAACACTGGAGCACATATCAGATGAAGTTAATAACAAAGAATACCCAAGAGGGAGTGTTGTAAATAGTTTATTTAATGAGTATTCTTGTAATTAGTCATATAAGGCTGTTATTATAATTTACATCATGATCTTATCTCTGTATAAGAGAGAGTTCTCACCCCAATGATATAGACAACATATTCCCTTATTGTCTTGGTTGTTTCTCTCCTTTCTTAATCTCTTTTACTTTTGTTTTACAACAGAATGTATATATTACTATGAGTTTTCTTTCAGGCTATTTCATTAGTAAAAGTATTGATAACAAACTATAAATGGAATTAGAAAACAATGTATAACTGTTTAAAACTTTACATGTATGCAGAATCCTTGATACAGGCAGGGTTCCTGCTTCTGGTTATCCAGCAAGTCTTACAATTCCCATGAAACATTCTGGACTCCCAATTTCTAATTCTGCGTATCATTGCTCAGTCAGGATTCAGAAGTACATGAAGCATCTAAATTAATATAACTATTTCCTCTACCTAAGGGGAAAAGAAGAGAGACTCGCTGATCCATAGTTCGTAGTTCATTCAATCTAGAATCATAAGGATGACTATCTAGAGTAAATAAAAGAGCTGTAGGTTCCTAGCAGGCCCTCACCAGATGCAGAAACATCTGGGATGTAGATAGTTGAATGCAGACTACTCCTTTCAGGCACATCTATTCCAAGCAGCTGGGCTAATCGGAATGAAACCAGCTGGAGATACAAGAGCATCCACAGAAACATCATTCAAAGTGACAGGTATGACTCCTTCCTCCACGATCTGTATTGAATATGATAGCGCAACTGCAACGAAATAATAGAAAATTGGAAATTATTTATCTACATAACAAAAAATTACGTGTCGTATTGTACGTCCAAAACCAGATATTTAAACTAACAACAGTGAGTATTTACCACAGAGGGGATCCTTCCATTTGCGATCCTTTGCAAGCTTTTGGTACTTCTTTAGGAATGTGTCATAATAACTTCAATAATTTAACCAGGAAAACCAATTGTAAGGAAAAATTAGTCCGAAACTCAAGATGTGAACGGAAGAGATGCAGTGAAGTTTTGTGGTGCATGTATGCAGAAACAAGTCTCCGTGTCTAGATTTTATAAAGAACTCAACGTCTCAACATTGAGTGGTGATGCACTGTAAATAAATAAATCACATGATATCAGCCATTACCAGTATCAGCCATTGCCAGGTTTAAAAACGTTACTATGGTTTATGTTTTGAAGTATCAATACTTCCCATTTTATTAAATCATCCTACAGGTCCTTTGTTGTTATAATAAAGATGAACTGAAACAGGACCCAGAATAAGATTTATCAGCTCACCCTCCACTACGGCCTAAACGTCTTCCACATCTGTCAAAAGCAAGACCTAGAATGAAAATGGAGGTGAGAAAACAGGCAATTATACTGTCTCCCACATAAAAGTGATCCGGGTGGAGGTATGTAATTATGAGAAAGGGTTACAAGATACTATCAGGAAGGATGAACAAGTCAATTGGATCCTTTGCCTCCATAGCTACAACAAAATCATCATCAGATAATGAACAGACATTACCTACCAATGGAAATGTAAGCAAAACAAGGCTCAACTACTTCCAAGTTTTTAACTAGTTTATGAAGAAATTTATGATCCAAATATAATATCAGCAGGAATTAGTGACATCCACATGAGTGATAGAAAATTCCTACATCCAGAAACAGGAGCAGGCTATAATCAATAAAACTAAAACTAAACAATCGAATAAACGAAAGACTACCTAAACCAAAACATAAATCCAAATACAGAAGGATATCCAACATTTTGATTTGCAAATGCATAAATCCAAAACTTCACTAGTGATAGGGAAATATCCCCTTCCCACAAGAGGTAGTTTACTTGACCAAAAATTTCAGAACATGTGTATCAGTTGTTTTTCAACAAATGAATATAACTCAGAAAAAGAAGGTACCATCTTCATATAGTTTCCCCTCGGCATCCGAAAGCGCAGGTTCCAAAATATTCATAGACTTCACAATCAGATCATCAACACTGTCAATCCTCAGCATTCTCATATTACCATTCCTATCCTCGACTCGCGGCACATAAAGCTTCCTCCTGATCACCACATCCCCTTCTTCACCTGCTAAAATAAAATCAGCTGTAAAAATCTCCACAGACTCAACAACAACAACATGAACACGAAAAGCTCTAATCCACACACACCATTGCCAGGTTTCGATAAAATTTCGGAAACAATCCTTGACGTATCCACTTCTCGCAACTCAGGAGAGCTTATATAAGCACATACGCTCTTAATATACTTGAACCATGGAGCACTCAACACAATGCTCTGAATTTCAGCATCTGAAAAATCCAAAAAATTCAGTGAGGCATTTTCACAAACACGTGGAGGGCATAGTCATTTTTCACAAAGAGAGTGAGTCACCTTGTTCGGATTTTCGGGTCGGGTCCATGTTCTTGAGCTCCTTGCGGATTCTGGACCGGAGCGAGTGCTTCTGCCGGAATATAGCTTCGAGCGACGACTCGTCGTTTCCGGTCATGGTGGCGAAGGAGCGGTGAGATTGGAATGGGAGGCGTTCGTTAGCGGAAGGTGGTGACGTGCGCGGGTGAGTGATCAGCGCTGCCACATGCGCCGCCATTTTCGTGAGCTCAGTCGCGGTGGCTCGACGGTGGTGCTGACGTAGCATGCTTTCGTGGCTCGAACTTGGCGGGTTTCGGTTCGGGAGAAATTAGAAACCAGACGAATTTGGCGCGGTTTAGCGGTTCGGGTATGGTTTGGATTTGTGGATGTGTATGGCCCATAATCATTTGTTGTTTTTTTTTTTTTACTGTGTGTTACTAGATGATGGCCATTGATATAAGCAGTAAAAATATGATCTGCTTCTAATTATTTATCGGCACTAGTGAATACACTTGCTTCTTCATTACTCAGCAGGCTGGAGACGACCATCATGATTAAGCATAAACGCAGGAGCCAAAACTTAGCTTGGAGCACAGAATAATCACTTTTGTCTGGTATATATTACATATTGAACTATTCGAGCCTTTAACATATCGAATATGTGGAGACATGTCACTAGCTAAGTCGTGGTGAACGAATCCATATTCCTAAACCCTGATTCAGTATATAGATCACGCAGGTGAGATATATAGGCTTTCTAGAATATTGCTGCAGTGTGCAGTAATTTGGTGCTGCTTGATGTTGAAGGGCTTATTTTGATTTGTTGTGGTTCTTTTCTTTTTATCGTAGCGTCAACATCATGCATGACTATCCAATATCGCAATATCGAAAATTAGAAAGCCTGATCTGTTATATATACATATATGTAAACAACCGTTACAGTATAGGCAGCTAGCTTACGTACCTTGAAGAGGAAGCTATAGCCAGTTATATATATATACTAGATTACTACTGCGCGCGTGCATATATAACAGTCGAAGAGAAGGCATTTGATTCCCCTCTCCAACAACTTTGAGTGTTTCTACTGTGCGTGAGATCGGTACATTACATATAATAATGCAAGAGACAAAATGTGCCAAATGCTTTGGCGCCCCTGCTGGCTGCTTGTATGGTAAGGGTGCTGCGCAACATATATATATTCCCAGTTTCTAACCAATCAAAACCTCTCGCAAAGAACCTGCTTCGATCGATCTAGGTTTTTTTACACTATCCTAATAACATATATGGTAAGAAATCTTGTGCGAGATGTACACAGCTATATATTCCCAGAAAGGATCGCGTGCTCATGTTCTGAGGGAAAGAAATGCTGAAGATGGCCAGAGACTGATTAGAGAAGTCTGAAAATTATCAGTCTCGCAGTAAAGAGTGGTTCAAGTTATTAGGGCATAATCCTGTGGACCATGGCAGGCCGGAATTGTAAAGTGTACTCGATCCTGTACAATATATAGTATAGAGGTTGAATTCAATTGTCTGTGAGATGTGTTTTGGGAGTAGTACTAGCAGATTCTAACTACAAGGCGGCTTAATTTGGCCATAGACACCCATAGACGATCACGTACAGTTAAACCTATCCATGCCAGGAAGGAAATTAACATTGAAGAAACATAAATTATACGTAACATAGAACTGTTTACTGTTTGTATATGTATGTGCATGCATATACATATTGGTGAACGTACGTACGTGCTTAAAGAAAAAGATGGTCTTTTGGTTAGTAGAGGTGGGAAAGAGATGCATCAAAATACACGAATTGAAAGCAATACTCAAAAGAAGAGTGTCGTATCCAAGCAAACTGATTAAAAAGAAGAGGAGTGTGGATATGCATCAGGAGCTTGCATTGATTCTCACCGGTCAGTAGTACCGTGTATAAAGAAAAGTGGT
The DNA here is from genome assembly GCA_034370585.1 of Fragaria x ananassa. Lineage (NCBI taxonomy): Eukaryota > Viridiplantae > Streptophyta > Magnoliopsida > Rosales > Rosaceae > Fragaria > Fragaria x ananassa. The sequence continues at coordinate 28,005,691 of CP139761.1, read as the reverse complement.
TCTCTAGCTCCATGTCACGTTCCAAACCAGCTCAGCTAAGCTCCCCTTTCTCCTTTAAGCCTTTTTATCTCTATCTCTATCCCAAGCTTCGAGATAAGTGGTGCATGCTATGCAACAGAAACCCTCATACCTATAAAGACATCCAACTCGACATGAAGTAAAAATTAAACTGCCCCAGAGAAACTTCTTGCATAGCTAGTTAGCTACCAAGCTTCTCTTACTTTCTTCCTTCCTCGACCTCAACTAGTATCTAGCTAGCTAGCACAAATATATAGACTCACTGTCACAATTACCAAACAATTATGACGGTGATGCTTGTCTAGTTTCTACAAATTTCCCGTCATCTATATAGATGCCCTAGCTTGCTTAAAGGTTTCTGTGTTCTGGTGTTGAAGGTGAAAAAGGAAAGATGGGTAGTGATAATTGTGTTTCTTCTTGCTTTGTTAAGGTTCTGTTGGGAACGGTTGCGCTGGTGGGCTTTACCTTGGTTTTGTTGGTTGCCACGGTAGACTTGACTACTGCTACTGATCAAGTGCAAGGAGGACGCATAGGGTCGTCAAAAACTACACCTACGACCTCATCAGCAACATCAGATCAGTTTGCAGGAACTAGTATGAAGCATGCAGATCAGAAACTTGTTCATCCGGAGCTGGATCTCAACTACATGAGCAAAAGAAGAGTTCCTAATGGACCAGATCCTATTCACAACAGGTACTATACGGCCATACATGCATTTTTTTAACATGATGATATTTTGATCTTGTTTGATCTGTAAACAGTTTTCATTTGCATAATTCTCAGGGAAACTTCTATGTTTAATGCATCCACATACGTAGTAGTATAAAAATTTAAAGAACTAAAACGAAAAACCAAACTAACTAAGACGCTCTCTCATGATTTAATTAAGTATTCCATTGGTTATCGTTATGGAAAAGAAACTGTTCTATTGATTTGTTGCAAACAGTTGAAGCATAATTAGGTACAGTTTTTAATCTTCCATTTACTCACTTCAAGGAGAAAAGATAAATAAAGTATGTCTTCACTTTATTCCATTCCATAGGTCTCAGTGATGCTTGCTTAATGCTAATTAACATTTCATCTTGCGGTCTACTTCTCCTTCTTCTGTTGTTTTCACCTTTATTCGGACTTACAAGACTTGAGAATAAGAATCATGAGCTGCGATTAATGTTAGTATATATGATGATAATTAAACGGTAATCACCTTAATTATTAGTTTGTACTTATAATACAAGCTAATTTGAGTCGGTCAAATCATGATCAAGACAGCTCTTAACAAACTAATTATCTACATAAATCACACAACCCTAATTAGAACCAAGTCCTGCATTTCAGTAGCTTCGATCAATCACTGCTTCGGGATCTCTTAATTTCTCATATTTTTGTTGATCATATATAACAGGAGAACTGGCAACTCGGGGCGACCGCCTGGCCAAGCTTAGCCAGTGGATCGAGCAGTATTCCTCAAACCTTAGTTCCAGGGCGGAGCTGTGCTCAGGCCCGAAGGGGTCTTTGGTTTTTGAAAAGTTTGAAGTTTAGGTGCTTAATTAGCTAATTATTATTAAAAATATGTTTAATTATATCATTAAACCCTCCTTAAATTTTCTACCTATTAATTAATCTTGAATGAAAAATCAGTTATATTAAGAAATGTATATCTATAACTTGATTGGTCTTTATGTCTTACCAATTGAAATTGTTAAGATAATAGATTTCTTTTAATTAGTAAACAGGAAAATTAATGAATTTACCAAAACAAAAAATGTGAAGTATTAAGTGATGCATAAATTACTATCTTCTTCATTCGTACACTTTTAATGTTGCATGAGTTTATAAGATGTATGCAATAAAATTTTAATTCATTTAAAGATGATCAAATTTAACATTGAGTTATAGGTAACTTTTTACAAAATTTTAATATATATAAACTTATGCTATAATGTTTGGACCCCCCAAGGTTCAAATTATGGCTCCGTCACTGATGCTATAATGTTTGGACCCCCCCAGGTTCAAATTATGGCTCCGTCACTGTTTAGTTCAGTATGTAGGCATAGGGAGCGCATAACTCAATGAAGAATCAATGCATATGTCTCGCCCAGTGGCGGAGGGAGAAAATTTTCACTATGGGGGCACACAAAGAAACTAAATTGAAAATAACTACTGATTAACGAGCATAAAATTTAAGAATTTTTGTTGTTGTTTTTTTGTAAAGGAAATTTCAGTTTTAAATATCAAAATTTGTCCAATTCAATTTGTTTTTTGGTCTCCATTTGCAATCGTTGCATTTAAGGGTATGATTGATGAAACACCGGCCAACTCGAATTGAAGCTCAAATTTCATCAGTGCTGCAATTTGTACGTTGTCGTAAATCCCAATTGAATGAGATGGGTAATATAGGCAATGTTGAAATATTCTGGTAGAATTGAGGGAAACATGCAGACGAAAAATCTGAGGATTTCATAGGTACGTAATAGCAAGTTCTCGTCGTCGCCGGTGGAGTTGAATCTGGGAATGAAGATACTAGAATCAAGTTTTGGATTGGGAAGGACATTTAGTTTAACTGTAAAAAATTTGACGGTTTGAGAATAGCTGGTCTCCTATAATGATGGGTATGAAAAAAAAGAAGAGGAGTGAGATGTTCTGTTTCTCTTTTTTTCTATGAGAAGAGATAGATGTTCTTTAATTAATTTATCAAAATGACAGTGTGTTAGTCAAAATGAATACTTCGACTCATATATGTGGTTTTTGTTGTGTCGTTATAAAGTTTTGTTGATGAAGTGTCGTTAAAAAGTCAGGAAATCATGAGGTTACACGGCTAGTTCTAATATTCTTGTGGGGACATATTTGCATCACAAAATCAGATGTCAAAATTCCACTGGGGACACATTTGTTTCACAAGGCCAATGTCAAAATTCCATTAGGGGCACGGGCCCCACTCATCCTCAATTGGCTCCACCAATGTGTATGTATTTCGTACAAATCCTGGAACCAAAACATATAAAATCTTCTTTAAATTAAAACTATTTGGAAATCGTTTTCACAGACATCATGTTCAAAGAGCGAGATCGAATCTAGCATTAGAGAAAATTAACGTATTGTTTCAGAAACTCAACTTTAGTTAATTGTGCTAGCTCGACAGATTTAAATTAGTTAATTTTTGAATTAGTAGGTATATATATATAGAAGAGATCATCAATCTTCAAATTGCATGTAGCATAATGGAATTATGGTTTTATATATCCCATGCATGCATGCAAGCATGGGAAAAGGGATATATGTATGAATCATGCATGAATATCAATATTCGTAAAACATAATGTACTTGTAGTTTCTTTTTACAATGATTATCCCATGTTTGGCTTTAGCTTTGGCTTGTTGAAGAGATTCTAAAACATTTATAACAGAATGGCATGAGTTCCAAAACTGCTGCTATACTTTAAAGTGAATCCCACCATTCGTATTAAAGGTGTTTGCTGGATTCGATTGGTGAAATATATATATATATATATATATATATATATATATATATATATATATATATATATATAATATATATATATGGTCATTCTAATGAGGGATCCATTTTTTTTTCATTTATAGGGATAGATCATTTGACGAACTTTTTGATTACAAAATCAAATCTTCACCGTTCAGTTCGTCGGGCTATATGAGTAGATCATTTCTACAAATTTTCAGAAAATTTGGTGATCGTTAAGTCATCCAAATGAGGGATTTATTTTTAATAATATTGAACGGTGTAGGTTTGACATAAGTGTTAAGTTTTTTGTTTTAATCTCAATCATTCAAGTCCATTAAAAAACAGATCTAATGGTGTGGACCTATCCGTAGAAATGAAAAAAAAAAGATCCCTCATTAGAAGGGCTATGTGTGTGTATATATATATATAATGCTGGAAGTACGTACTGCTACTACTGTATTGGTCTATGATCCATTCAAAACTCTTCAAAGTGATAACAAAACAATTGAAAGTTTGAAACTAGCTTTATACCTTCCTCTTTATCATTTCTAACATACTAATTTAGAGACCAAGATTACAGAGATTTGTGGTTTAAAAATGGGAAATAACTTGGGTGACCAGTTATAGACATTTATGGGTGACAAACACTAATGAGAGATGAACAAGTGTCATCAATAATTATAAACAAACATGTTAAATACCTAAAACCCTCATGTTATGTCCTTAAATTATAGTCAAACCTTTTAAAATAGACACGTGTCTCATGTTCATTGGTTGTTTGTCACCGAAATGGGGTTCTCAAAAATGGAGCAATTACCCAAAACGGAAAAAGATAAAGAGCTTGGATGTACTGGTATATATGCCTGTCTAGTATTGGCATGAGAGAGTGAGGGTTGAGATCAGTGTGTACGTATCAGCTTGATTAGGAACAACCAATCCATCTAAGTGAGTTTGTTTGAACTTGAACCATACTAAACTGGCGGAGCTCACTAGCTAGCAGCTAGTTTACTAACGACAATGGACAAGGTTAATTAAGCGCAGTTCCATCTCATGATGTTCAAGAATTGAAGTCACTGTCCAGGTATAGGTATAACTCTCCAAATTCTGAAATTTGGAATCTGCTATGGACACCAACAATGATATTTCTCTATCTAGTTCATTATACTAGGGTTGTTTTGGTGTGTACGATGTTATAATTAGTTTGCTTGTCGGAAGATTCCCCAATGGGAAAGCCCAAAATGCAACACAACAAGAATACAAGACCCAACAGGCCGCCTGGTGGTGAAGGCCGATTATTCAATTGCACATTTCCGCACCCAAAAAAAAGCGGTTTGAAAACCATACTGGAAAAAGATATGCAAATTAGGTTTCAAAAAACAACAACCCTCTTAAAATTCGACATTCTGTTTGGTTGTATAGTTATAGCATTATTAAACAACATCCAACAGCTTCGCTCATTACTCATATAAAACACAAATATAGTCTGCAAAACAACAAAATTAAAAAAAGAAAAGAATTTGTCACATTAACCCGCATCCCACCGTACCGAGCCAACCTATCTCTCACCAAATCACCCACTCAAGCGTTTTTCTTTTTTCACAAAAGAAAAGAATTTGTCACCCACTATTATAAATAGACAGGCCGCTCAACTACGGGACACTGTTTAAGGGACAGAAAGGGACGAATCACTCACATCCCTTGGATTTTAAGTGATTAAATCTTACGGCCCTAATCTAAACCTATTAGATTCCAGTTCTGCAGTTCCTCCTTTACCAGCCTCTGCTACCCAGATCTCCAAGTTCTTCATCTGTTTATCCCTTCATCTCACCATCCTATTTGTAATTTCATAAAGGTATTTATGCTATCCTCTCTCATCATTCGAAGTGATCTGTTACGGGTTCAAAACATGTAAACTAACTCCAAAAAAGCAAAGCAAACATAAGTAGGAAAACAAAGGAACCGTAGAGAAAATCAATTGCAATAGGAAAACTGATTAAACTATCGAACCCATACTCTGACCCATAAACCGATTGAGTAGTAAAGAATGAAACAGATCTGAAAATAGAACTCTCATGAAGAAACAAAAGAAGTGCAGAGAAAGTAGATGTAAAGAGATTGCAGATACTATGGCCTAGGGAGTTGCGAGAGGGTAAGCAGAAGAACAAATCTGGGCATGGCAGAGAGAGAGAGAGAGAGAGGACAAGAAGATCAACAGAAACTCTGGGCATGGCTTGGACAAATTTGTGAGCAGAAGATGGTGCAGGTCGCATGAGTTGGGAATTTAGGCACTTAAAATCCAAAGACTGTGAGTGATTCATCCTTCTCTGTCCCGTAAATAGTATCCCGCAGGTGAGCGGGCTTTATAGATAGAGTCCTGTAAACACGGTCAGAGTTTCTAAAGTCCGCGTTCAAAAAGGCTGAATACATCAATGCTGTGATTTTTGGACCAAATAAACTCGAAACAAATGTCCTCTACTCCTCCCCTAATAAGTTTCTTGGAGGCTGCATTCTTTGACCAATAGAACACAAACAACCAAACGACAGCTCCTTCACAATTTTCCTCTTAAAAAAGAAAAAGAAACAGAAAATATTGGAACCGTGGGGGCCACCCGAGAGAGCCTAGAGGTTGAACAATCCAAAAGAAGTAGCTGGAATCGACACGTGTCGGTCATTCACGATGTTGACTCGGCGGAGCCACCGGGGAAAGAAATTGTTTCTCCCGTTACAATATTAACAAAACAAACAGGAAAAAAAAAAAAAAACCGATCACACACCAAATCTGCATTTGTGTTTCATTTCAGCTTCATTTCGCAGCGAGCGAAGAGAGAAGAGAAAGCAAAGATCGACTCAGCCTTCATTTCATTTCATTTCCCTCGTCTTCCCTCACATTCACATAAATACAATTTCAATTTAATTTCACCGATTTTTCTTTTCTTTTCGTTTAAAATTTTTCTTTTAAAGAAAAACGAAAAGATCGCAGAGAGAGGAATGATAGAGGGGTCGAGTCTCGACCCAACCTCAAAACGACTCGTTTCGTCGTCCTGATCCGCCGATCGTCCGGCCGCCGTCAGATCCGCTCCGAATCGGCGTTTTCTCGTGATCTGAGAAAAAGCGCGGGAAGAAGAAGAGAAGGAGGCGATGCCGTCTCACGGGGATCTGGACCGTCAGATCGAGCATCTGATGGAGTGCAAGACGTTGCCAGAGGCGGAGGTGAAGACGCTGTGCGAGCAAGCGAGGGCGATCCTGGTGGAGGAGTGGAACGTGCAACCGGTCAAGTGCCCGGTTACGGTGTGTGGAGACATACACGGCCAATTCTACGACCTCATTGAGCTATTTCGGATAGGAGGCAACGCTCCTGATACTAATTACCTTTTCATGGGTGATTATGTAGGTCAGTCTCTCTCTCTCTCTCTCTTTTCATTTTCGAATTCTTCGTATATTTTTTTTCATGTTTTTGTGCGGATTATTTTTAATCTAGATCAAATGGATGAGGATTTGGATTTTGGTTGATGAGAAATTATGTGCGGGAGCTCGTTTGGATGTGGATTATGTGTGGAATAGCGTTTTGTGCTTGTTATGTAGATGAAATTTTATGTGTAGAATTATGTGTGATAGTTGTGATCCTTTTTGTTTCGAGTAATGGAAGCTAGCTATATTATGATCTTGATTTTGGCTTAGTTTTGGAAATGAATTGTGCGGTATAATGATGGAGGTGTGATTATTGTAATCTACCGGAACTTGTATGTGGTTAATCTTGGTATAATAATGATTAGGGGATTTCCGTAGCTTGGATTTGTTAGCTTTATGGTTTCTTTTTGGTGGATATAATTTCTGTGGTGAGCTTTTATGTGTTGCGTTAGTCATTTATAACAGGTTAACATTGTGTTATGTTTGTAGAATGTATGTGGTATACTACGGATGCATCGTTTTGAAATTTATGTTTTCTGCTTTATGTGTGTTTAATATATTTGGCTACGCTAATGCAGATCGTGGGTATTATTCTGTGGAGACTGTCACACTTCTGGTGGCTCTGAAAGTTCGTTATAGAGATAGAATTACAATTCTGAGAGGAAATCATGAGAGTCGGCAAATTACTCAAGTGTAAGAATGTCTATTTGATTTTTAAGTCTGGTACTCATAGTCGCAATGCATGTGAAGCTGTGTCTAATTCGCATATATAGAGCTCCCAATTTGCCCTATGTCTGAATTTTGTTGATTGTATTGTAAATTTCTTCAGAGTAATACAATTAACTCTTAAGCATCTCAATGCCATGCTACCCCTCCTCCTCTGAGTGAATTCTTTTATAGATATTAGTTTTCACCAATTGATTTCTGTGTTGTGGGACCAAGTCCCCAAAATTCGTGGGAAATTTGTGCTTAGCTGACTTCCAGAGAGTGCCCTTCTGCCAGCAAAATACGTAGAATTAGGCTTTTAATCACAGGTTGGCCTACCTTATGTTCATATTGAAGAAAAGAATCCTACTCTGTGGCAACTAATTTACCTTACATGAGTGGAATTCTCTTATAAGGTGAGTGATATGGTTGAGCTTGATCAGGTTCCATTGGCTTAATGAGCTAGAGAGTAAGAAACCTCTCTGTTAATCATGGATGCTTGACCAGAATATGGCTATTGAATACACAAACTCATAGTTAATACAGTTGAATAAACTACCAGAATCTTGCAGCAGTATCTTAGATTATGTTGGTTGACAATGGTTCTTACGTTTTATTCAATTTTGTCAATCTTTTCCAGGTATGGTTTCTACGATGAGTGTTTGAGAAAATATGGAAATGCCAATGTCTGGAAGTACTTTACTGACTTATTTGATTATCTTCCCCTCACAGCCCTTATTGAGAGTCAGGTTGAGTTACCAAACTCTTTCTTTAATATTTTTTACAGTGATAAATATATTGAAGAGAGATCAGTTTGGTTGATTTTTGACAGCTTCTGGTATATATTTTGTAGATTTTCTGTTTGCACGGGGGCCTTTCACCATCTTTGGACACATTGGACAATATCCGAGCCTTGGACCGTATCCAGGAGGTATGATGTTGTTTCTCTTCCAAGTCCAAGTTTATGATGACATATTGCGTATGATGTATCAGCTGTCTGTTTCAAGTACATAGACATCATATAAAATGCATTCATGACGGTCCTCTGAGTTACGTATTACAGGCTTGTTTTGATCATGTTTCTCTTGTCTTGTTTGTGCATGAGCAGGTTCCACATGAAGGACCAATGTGTGATCTCCTATGGTCTGATCCTGATGACCGCTGTGGTTGGGGAATATCTCCACGTGGTGCTGGTTATACATTTGGACAGGATATAGCTGCTCAGTTTAATCATACCAATGGACTCAGCCTGATTTCAAGAGCTCATCAGCTTGTCATGGAAGGATACAATTGGTGCCAGGTGTGTGAACACAAATGGAAGTAGAACTTTGTTTTCTTTTTGTGGTGACGTGCCTCATTAGTTTTTGCTGAATTTTGAGCTTCATCTGGAAATGTTTGCAGGAAAAGAACGTTGTGACTGTGTTTAGCGCTCCAAACTATTGTTACCGGTGTGGGAATATGGCTGCAATTTTGGAAATCGGGGAGAATATGGACCAGAATTTTCTACAATTTGACCCGGCTCCTCGTCAAATTGAGCCTGACAACACGCGGAAGACTCCAGATTATTTTTTGTAATTTCAGTATGTCAATGGGCTGTGTGTAATCCATGTTTCTGCCATGTCACTGTAGATGCGTCTTTAAGAGGAGTTCCGTTATTTAAGTTCAGGGTTATGGTCAACATGATTCTTTTGTTTGGAGTTTTTGTCCTGCTGCTGCTGTTTTGTTGTTTTGCTGAAGAAACTCGTTAGGAGAACTGACAGTAGTCACCGACGGTCTGTCACTATTGTCTTGTATATTTTTCGAGAGGAAACGGCAATAACATGGTATATCTTGTTCAGTAATTTTGCATCTTCAAAGTAGAAAGCTGATTTTTGGAATCATATTGGGCAGCCTACATTACAAGTTGAATGTTGACCAAGTTTAACCTGTGTTAGATCTCAACAGTTTATAACAATATGGGAGCAGGGTAGCACAACGAAAATGTTCCATTTACTCCCATTAATGCAAATAAAATGTACTGTATAATGCACATTGGAAATGCATAATGCAATTCCTGGCAAGGACAGGACCCTTGAGTATATTGAAGTGTTTTTTCTGCCATTTCATCCCCAAACAGAGAATCTTACACGTTATCAAAAATATTACACGAGAGAACTGGTTTCTATGAATTGTTTCAATACATGGAGCATACAGAGAGAAATTGGAGGCAGCAAGTATGAAGGGATTACTGATTCAGCAAATGCATTGCATTTAAAACCTTGCATTGCTCTGAATTCGGGAAAATCCTGCCATTGTAGTTGTCTGCCTTTTCTTGAAGTATACAATAGAACCACTCACCACTAGCAAACACAGCACAATCACCTGTCACATAAGTTGTAAGACATTCATTAGCATGTATATGACCGTAAGTATAGCACTCAAAAATAGAAACATATGATGAAAGTGCTTTCTTAGCCTCTATCCATTCTCCTTTCTGTTCTATACCCGTTAATTAACTCACTAGAGTAAGATAGGTATCACTTCATCAGAAGTTGCATACCTCGAAACCAAGCACTGACAACTTTTCTTCATTAACTGCTGGTATACAGCTTCTGTAAGTAATATAACCCTGCTGCTCATTCTCTTGTGTAGAAGAATCATCCAATAAACTTCTACGCTTTAAAAGTATACCGAGCTCTTCCGCATTATGCAATTCTGACATGTTGGAAACTTCCAGAGTTGATCTAATCTTTTTAGGGCCTTTCTTTGCCTTTGCATCCTTTAATTGTTGCTTAATTTCCACACATTTCAAAGGGATGCGATAGCCAGTCTCACTGCAGCGATACTCATCATTGTTCTACAATTAAAGAAAGAATTATTACTAGTACGAGGCAAAGATTCACGGACAGTAATAAAACATTCAATCACTGATGTGTAGGATATCAAAAGGAGCACAACGAATCAACCATTCGATCTGGAGATCTTCCCATCAAAGTCACCTAAAGTGGCTTAGCCAATCTCATACAAGATCAAAATCAAATCCCCCAACTAAATATTTATTAAAACATTTCTTTTAGAAACATCAGTTGCAAATGAATCCACGCTAATCTGAATTATATCTCAGTAGCACATTATCTCCAATTATTCATAATCATGACCTCCTTTAGCTACATCAACTAGATTCCCACATTCGCTTAACATCTGTTCTCGCTTGATAGCCATATAAATCAAAGTTAACTAAATCGATAGACTCCATTGTTCCTCCTCATTGTAGCATTTCAAAGCAAATAAAGAGCTAAATGATACCAAACCATTCTGATCATCAAAATCTACAACTAGAATCAAACCTAAACAACCTCAATGCTTCAAAATACATACCGAAAACCACAAAACTGATCAAAGCACGCATCCAAATCCAAATCAATTGATCTAAAATAAATAAATAAATAAATAAACAAAAACCTTTTCAGAGTATTGGCAAGCAACGCAGGGACCATTAGGAGAGCATTCATAGGTAGCGTTAGTTCCATGAGGGCTCTCTTTCAGACCCAGAAGCGCTCTACTTCCAATCCTTCCACCTTCAACATCTTCGATTCTGAATCAACCCAACAACAAAAAATAGTTCAAAACTCAACTGCAGCAGATCACATCTTATTACTCAAACAAGTACATACATACGTATACGTATTAGGGCTTACGTGGCGTGGCCAACTGAGAGCAGAGCGAAGGCTGTGGAGAAGAAGAAGAAGAGGAGGATCAGAAAGAATGGTGAATCTGAATGCATGTTTTTGTCGCTTCTCTTCGCTTCTCTCGTCTGCTAAATTGGGACACTCTTCCCTTATTTTAATTGAATTAACAGAATTGGCCCTTGTGTTTTGGATATTATAAAAGCACCCGCATTTTCCCCCTATTTATGCATGACTTCTTTTGTTGGCGCGAGTGTGGAACAGTAACTAGAACTTATATGGGCTATGCTTGTTAATGTGTAGCCCACATGGATCTCATTCCTAAATAGGCTAGGAGAGCTCGTTAATTACCAACTTTGATTAATTACTCTCCTTTAGTTATCAGGATTAGTAAGAAGGTTTCAACCTTCAAGATGAAATTTTAGTACAAAAACCTAAATCTACATGTAATAACAACAATCATCGATCAAATTATAAGTTCAGTTCTACAAGGAAAGACACGCTATTAATTATATACCCATGAAATTGACATTCATACAAGCTTCTCAACATAGGCATCTTGTACATGATATAGAAGAAACACCATTAGAGAAGAAGAGTCATACCTGATTTGTTTCGAAATTAAAAATAAGAGTACCACATACCGTTGTTTCTTCACCTCTATGTTCTTGACCCTATCTCTTGAGCTTCTCGAATTTTCTTTCACGCTATTCTCAGAGCGTCAAATAAAAAAAAGCACGCTTGAGTTCTTGAATGAGGTGTTAACGGGGTTGGAAAGGGGTTATGAAACATGACTTAATCTCAACCGTTGAAGATATTAAAAAGGATCCAATGGTTGGCAGATTATCCCTAAAGAAGGACCCTAAAGACTTAGTCACACACACACACACATATATAGTTCCAGAGTAGGACACCATTTTGAAATTAAAGTGTAGTGCTCCTCATTTCGCTCACTTTTAGGTCACATTTTCATATCTCCATCGTTCAGTGTCTATAACATAGTGTGTAGATCATTTATGAAAAGTTTCATCCAACTTAGAGATCATTTGAGCTTCTGTAATTGTGATTTACTCGAATAGTTCCGTTTAGACAGATTTTGTTCAGTTGATTCATTTAATCTAATTCAGTACCAAAATAATCTCTAAATTGGTGGTTTGCCTTGAATGGCAAGAAATCCATGTATACTCATCTCAAACTCGAGCTTACAGGTTCCTACTTTCACCGTAATATAGTAGTAAACATGTCGTCCAATGCGGCGGAGCACTTCATTAGATCAGATAAAAATCTTTTGCTAAAAGTAATACATGAGCACACTTCTATAATTTATCTTTTGCTCAAATTAATATTGTGGTGCACTTCTATAACCTAAACGAAGAGCGTTTGGGAGTGGCCAATGCCGATTTCGATCACCCTAGTTGTAAGAGACATGCCCAGTCTATTGAGATATTTTTCGCTTTGGGTCCAACGACCCTCACGGTTTTACTCTTGAGGTTTCACCCCAAAACGCGTCTCAATGTAAGGTGCAAGTTCTGCACATATAAATATAGCAACTTGTCTCCCCCGGGCGATGTGGGAAGAATGCACCTACTAGCTTGCTTGCCTAGTTAGGTCATCACAACCTAACTAGGAAAGCAAGCTATTTTCTTTTGAAACTAAGGTTTCCAAAGTCAATATGAGAAGAATTAAAGAGAACTTAATCTTAAAAAGTCACTCAATACCAATTAAAACAACAATTTCAACATCTTTACACGGATTTAGGCCCGATCACGAGTAAATTGATAAAATACACGGATTTTTTTAGCTACAATGGTTCACTATATGTTAGGAGATGTCTCTAAGCACACCCGAACGGAAAAAGCCGGACTCCCAAAAAACGTGAAACTAGCCAGAAACTCGTATACTATAACAAAGAGTTTTGGCTCGAATTAGGTGAAACATGAAATGACAATACCCTATTTTCTTTTGAAACGAAGGATTTCAAAGTCAATATGAGAAGAATTGAGGAGAACTTAATCATAAAAAATCACTCAATACCAATTAAAACAACAATTTCAACAGCTTTACAAAACACGACACGCGTAAGTTGATTTAGGCTCGATCGATAGTAAATTGATAAAATACATGGATTTTTGTAGTTAGAATGGTTCACAATATGTAAGGAGATGTCTCTAAGCACACCTGAACTGAAAAAGCTGGATGTCCAAAAATGGTGAAACTTGCCAGAAACTCGTATGCTATAGGAATGAGTTTTGGCTCGAATTATGTGAAACATGAAATGAGAGACAATACCTTATTTTATTTTGAAACTAAGGTTTCCAAAGTCAATATGAGAAGAATTGAGGAGAACTTAATCATAAAAAGTTACTAAATACCAATTAAAACAACAATTTCAACAGCTTTACAAAATATGGCACTCGTAAGTTGATTTAGGCCCGATCGCTAGTAAATTGATAAAAGAAACGGATTTTTGGAAGTTAGAATGGTTCACTATATGTTAGGAGATGTCTCTAAGCACACCCGAACAGAAAAAGCCGGAGGCTCAAACAAGGTGAAACTTGCCAGAAACTCATACGCTATATCAACAAGTTTTGGCTCGAATTGGGTGAAACATGAAATGAGGGACAATACCACATTATCTTTTGAAACTAAGGTTTCTAATTTCAATATGAGAAGAATTGAAGAGAACGTAATCTTAAAAAGTAACTCAATACTAATTAAAACAGCAATTTCAACATCTTTACAAAACACGACACCATGAGTTTATTTAAGCCCGATCGCGAGTAAATTGATAAAATACACGGATTTTTGAAGTTAGAATGGTTCACTATATGTTAGGAGATGTCTCTAAACATACCCAAACGAAAAAAACCGGAAGCCCAAAAAAGGTGAAACATGTCAGAAACTCGTATGCTATATGAAAGAGTTTTGACTCGAATTGGGTGAAACTTGAAATGAGAGACAATACCCTATTTTCATTCGAAACTAAGGTTTCCAAAGTTAATATGAGAAGAATTGAGGAGAACATAATCTTAAAAAGCCACACAATACCAATTAAAACATCAATTTCAACAGCTTTACAAAACACAATACGCGTAAGTTTATTTAGGCCCGATCGCGAGTAAATTGATAAAATATACGGATTTTTGAACCTAGAATAGTTCACTATATGTTAGGAGATGTCTCTAAGCACACCCGATCGGAAAAAACATGAGGCCTAAAAAACGTGAAAATTGTCAGAAACTCGTATGCTATAGCATGGAGTTTTGGCTCAAATTGGGTGAAACTTGAAATGAGAGACAATACCCTATTTTCTTTTGAAACTAAGTTTACCAAAGTTAATATGAGAAGAATTGAGAAGAACATAATCTTAAAAAGCCACTCAATACTAATTAAAACAGCAATTTTAACAGCTTTACAAAACACGACACGTGTGAGTTTATTTAGGCCCGATCGCGAGTAAATTGATAAAAGACACAGATTTTTTTTATGCTAGAAGGGTTCACTATATGGTAGGATGTGTCTGTAAACACACCCGAAAGGAAAAAGCCAGAGGTATAAAAAAAGTGAAACTTGCCTGAAACTCGTGTGCTATAGGAAGGAGTTTTGGCTCGAATTATGTGAAACTTGAAATGAGAGACAATACCTTATTTTCTTTTGAAACTAAGGTTCTCGGTGTCAATATGACAATAATTGAAGAGAACCTAATCTTGGAAAGTCAGTGAATACTAATTAAAACAACAATTTCAACTATTTTACAAAATACGGCACTCGTGAGTTATTTAGGCCCGATCGCGAGTATGTTGATACAAGACATGGATTTTTGAAGCTATAATGGTTCATTATATGTTACGAGGTATCTGTAAGCACACTCGAACAGAAAAAGTCAGAGTATAAAAAAAAGTGAAACTAGCTAGAAACTCATGTGCTATAGCAAGAGGTTTTGCCTCGAATTGGGTGAAACTTTAAATTGAAATGAGGGGCGATAGCTCATTTTCTTTTAAAACTGAGGATCCCGATGTTAATATGAGAAGAATTAAAGAGAACAGAATCTTGGAAAGTCACTTAATACCGATTAAAACAACAATTTCAACATATTTACAAAACACGGCATGCATGAGTTATTTTTGCCCGATGACGAGTAAATTGATAAAAGACACAAATTTTTAAAGTTAGAATTGTTCCATATATGTTAGAAGGCTATATAGTTAAAGATGCCAGTCATGGTTACTACATGGAGACTTTAGCTGCTGTGTGAGATGATAGAATCTTTATTGCTGGTATGCAAAGTGTAACTTTTGCTATGTGTTGGAAATTTTGTTTGTTTGTTTCCCTTTCCAAAAAAAAAAAGCACACATTATTGGATCAGTTATATATACATTAAATTTGTCTCGCTAGCTAGAAAGAATGAAATGTGCGTATGAACTATTCTCTTATATCTTAAAAACCTAAGATCTAATTCACTATTGTGGAGAGAAGTATTATTGGACCTAGTATATATGATACAATTAATCATGCATGATACATTGTTATGCGCAGCATTTTTCTTTTCTTTTTCCAGCTAAAGTACATTACATGCTGCTGCTGCTGCTTAATTCTGTGTTTTCATTGTTTGCCTGTGGCTTTGATGAATGGAATGGTGATGAGCTTTGTTTCTTATTGCGCTTGGATATCTAATAGTCTGACCTGGTTGGATGGTCTTGTTCTTTCTGCTGCACTTCGTTGGTGTCTGTTTTGGGTTTGCCGGACAATTAAATTGCTTACAAAGTAGTTTAGTACAATTGAAATGTAATTCAAAGTCGTTGGATGTATATAGAATAGGTTTGATAATCCATTCTGAATACCAACTAGAAGTTATATTATCATAAAACATATTATAAGAGAGAGCTTGGCTTGCAAGTCTGCACGATCTGTAGAGGCATCTGGGTTTGGTTGAGTGGGGACCTTGAGATGGTGAAAGTTCAAGGAAAGATTCAAAGGCTAGGGCCGAGATGCACCTAAACTTGTTTCGTCAATAGATGTTCCTACTATGATTTATGGAAAGAACAGAGTAATTGGCAAGAAAACAGAGATGTCATTCAATCAAAAAAAAAAACAGAGACTTCATTTTGGATTACGTGAAAATTACATGATTCTTTATAATACAGAAAGATTCAATAGATGAGCATTACAACAGAGAAATCATGCTCAAAAAACCATACCAATTGCTGAAAATGCCTCTTTGCGAGTATAAAATGAGACCTGCCCAGATGCTGCAGTGGTATCTTGTACATTCAACACTTCCCAGCCTAAAATTCTTAATTAGAATCAAGATTCAGGAACCTGTTTGCCCAACATCAATGGAAATTCATCGTACTGTTCAGAGAAACCGTGTTTATCAGCCAAGCTCTTCAATAACTCGTAAACCTGATGCATAGAAGGCCTATCTTTTGGCCTAGCAACCACACAACTGCAAGCCACCCTCATGAACTGTAAAATTTCACTATCATGACCTTTCCCTGCTAAGACATTGTCTATGGCATCAACGCTTCGACCAGTGTTTGATAAGTGAGAGACCCAATCCACCAAATTTCCCTTGAACCCCTCCACTACATTACTGATTTCTAAAGGTTTCTGTCCAGTAATCAATTCCAAAAGAACTACCCCAAATCCATAAACATCCCCTTTTAACGATGCCACCATGGTGCTCGAGTATTCTGGAGCAACATAACCAATCTCTCCCAACTCCCCATTCACAAACGAGCTATCATTTGAATCACGAGAACCCACCAGCCTCGCCAACCCAAAATCCGTTATCCGAGCCTCAAAATCATAATCAAGAAGAATCACATTCGAGCTAATGTTCTGGTGCATCTGCGGCGGCTGGCAAGCATGATGAAGCCAAGCAAGTCCTCTGGCTGCTCCTACACCAATCCTCAACCGTGTCAACCAATCCAAAAAACCATACTGACTACTCACATTACCACTACCATGTAACTGAGAGTACAATGTGCCATTATACATGTGCTTATACAACAAAAGCTTCTCTTCCTCCACAACACAGAACCCCAACAAAGGCACCAAATTGGGATGCCTAAGCTGCCCCAACCTATTTATCTCCAACTTAAACTGCTTCTCTCCGAGCTTACACCCACTAAGCCGCTTGATTGCCAATGCAGACCCATCAGGCAACACTGCCTTGTACGAAAGGCCTGTCCTACCCGAAATGACAATGTTTTGAGAATCAAAATTACTCGTAGCCACCAGCAAATCAGCTAACCGGACTTTCACAATCGGTTTCTGAAACAGAGACACTTGAACAAGCTTGTGCGACTTCAATAACCCAACCCAGCCACTCTCACCTTTCTCACCAACACCACCAAAGCTTTGCTCTTTCTTACTTCCCCTAACAAAGAACCACCACCAAATCCCAAGCCCCAAAATCAGAGACCCCGCCGCACCAATAGCCCCGGCGGCGATTATAATACCGAGGCTTTTGCTGCTCAGGCCACCGCATTTGGACCCAAGCGGCTTCCCACAAAGCTTACCGTTCCCTTCAAAATCATCCTTTTCGAATTTGGACAAGTCCGGAGGAATAGTACCGGAAAGTCCATTATTAGAAACTGAAAATTTCTTCAACCGGTCCAGCCTCCCCAGCTCATACGGAATCGAACCGGAAAAACCATTATCATTCAATAACAGAGTATTCAAGAACTTACAGTTGACAATCTCCGGCGGAATGGAGCCGGAGAGACGGTTATTAGAGAGATCCAGAGTCACAAGATAAGGCAGCCAGTCGCAGATTTGCGGCGGCACCGAACCGGAGAGAGCATTCCCGGAGAGATCTAGGGTTTGGAGACTATGACAGTACTTTAGCGACTCAGGTAGCTCGCCGGCGAGGCTCATCGACGGCAGCTGGAGGCTGAGGAGGCGATTCTCCTTCTCGTTCCAGCACGAAACTCCGACGAGCTTGCAGATTGAGGCGACGGAGTTGTTGGAGAGGTTCCATTGGCTGAGGCGGCCTTCGGGGTCGGCGAGCGAGCGCTTGACGCCGGCGAGGCAGGCGAGGTCGTCCTCGATCGAACGGCAGAGGTTGAGCGAGCTGAGGAAGATGATCAGAGACACTAAAGCTGAAGCGATCTTCATGGTAGGGTTAGGGTTTTGATTTGGAATTTGAGGCGGCGGAGATGATGGTGATGGTGGCGGAGGCTGAGAGAGAGACTGGAAAAGAAGAAGAGCCCATAGACTGAGGTTTAGCTTCAATGAGCAGCTTTTGAAAAGTTTTGACTGGTCTTTGTGGTGGGCCTTATTACGTCGTCGTTTTGTCCCTGATGTGGTGCAGTTGGGATGCTTAATTAAACACTAAACTACTGAATTAAGCTTTAAGACGACGTGTCGTGGAGTTGTGAAGGTGATTGATTAAGATCTAAGTCCAACCCCACCCACATCCCACTACTAATCACTCATCATTTTGTTTGGAATCTTTGTCATTGAGTCATGACAATGACTACATATTGGGTTGGGCTTTAGGGGAATATGATTTAGTCCAGGATCATAGGCCATACGGCCCACACATGAAGTAGACATGTGGGCTTATAGTTAACCCTCGGTCACTTTGGATTCTTTCTAATTTCCCTTCACTTTGAAATTTTTGCCTTTTGGAGTTTTGGCAGTATGATTTCCTTTGGGAAGGAGAGATCAATCTTGATATGATTTTGACCAAATTAAAGTGTATGTAAGCTTTGAAAGTTTTATAGGTTATGAAGATGAGGTTACGAGGCGATTAAAATGATTAGCATAGAGATAAGGGGGCGAGTTCTTAAACGGAGAATAAGCCTCAAATTTAACTACTTATTTTGGTGGTTAAGCAGCACCTGAGGCTTAAGGGCTCCTCAATACTCAAGTATGTGGTTACGTTTCCAAATTTTAGAGATAATTGCTAAAACCCTAGCTAGCCTTCAAAGAAATGGAGTTCAAATATAACAGAGAATATCAAATCGGTGCATGCTTTCCAAGGACACAGGAAAGTATGCTATGGCAGTGACAGATTCTGATGTTGGCTTGAAGATAAATTCCTTTATATATTTTAGACCAAAAGGTGTTTATATTACTTTGGAGAAGAATCATATTGACAAGTCGATCATGAGAAACTGTAGAGACGATTCTATCTTGCTGAAAAGAATTCGAAGTATGTTTGACGTGTCTGTCGAGGGCACCAAACGCAGAATCTCACTCGGTTTAAACCTAATATATAGTTATCAATTAAAGCCACTAAGACAGCTCAAACGAGACTCATGCACAAGGTTAGAATCTGATCCTTTTGCTTTCTCATGGATATTCATAACAGATCGAATCATAAATCAATAATTCAGTACTGAGTACTCCTCTTCCTAGCTTCTCATTACAAGACAGCAACTCTACCACTGTAAAAGAAAAAGGAGGTAGGAAGCTTACTTGAGCAAATTTTGCTTGATTCCAAGCCACAATAGTAATCGAAGCATTAGGAATACTAACAAGAGTCCAGTCTTACCAAGCTAGAGATCTGGAATTAATCCCCCTAGAACCGAACAACTGGACTTTAAGCATCATACCTTTCCCTTTTTTTTCAAACTATAGCTCCTTTTTAGATGCAAAATTGATTGTCATAACCATTAAGAACCCGTTCAAAGTCCGTGTCGTTCCGCAAAGATTGCAAATTTGCAATCCAATTTTAGATAGAGCATCTTTTGCAGTCCCCTTTAATTTTCTGTCATTTATTTAAAGTAGCTAGCAAGCTAGATAGTAAGTAATTATCCACAAGCAAGGTAGCGATGAAACACAAGAGCGGACTACGCGAAAAGAACTCTCTCTGTGAGAAATCAATGGTGTTGGTGGCGAACATCATTAAGCTTTCATCTGTTTCTCTTGCTAAGATGAGTTGCGGAACCACGACGACAACAACAACAACAACAATCAGATCAGTGCAGCCAACAGCAGCTCATTCCGGGCATGAAACTACCAACGTCGTCCATAGTACAAGTACTAATAGTACTGCTGCTTCCACCAAGGTTTTACTAGACATAGAACCTTCTCGGCGTCCGAGAAGAAGCCAGAAAAGGCCAGAGGAACCAGCTGCTGTCGCTCGAAACGGTCATCATCAATCGAAGCCAGCAAAAGTTGCAGCAGACATCCCTCGTCAAGGTTTTACTGCTGTCACGATTCCATCGACGTTTTTACATGCGAAGCGTGATCATCGTCAAGTACGGCCAGACGATGATGTTGATGGTCGAGCTGAAGAGTTTATTCGCAGAAGAAGGCAAATCATCAACGATGTGAATACCGAATAGTACTTCTGGTACTAGTACTGCTACCGGTACTGTGCTTTCCATTTGCTCCCGCCCAGTTAATTAATTTCTAGTACTTTCTTAATTGTTTTTCTTTTGCAACAATAATAGCATCACGGTAATTTGTAACTAAGGAATAACTAATTATACAAAAGGTTTGTAAGTTTATGTCGTTGTCATATGATTTACCCATTTATCACAACCCTAGGTCGCAGACGGGCCTTATTCATTAGGCCTATTGATTGTATGCATTCGGTTCAAAGATGTTAACTGATCGAACAACCAAAAGGGATGATTCCAACGTACCCGTCTAATCTCCAAAACTCCATTAATTATACATGCAATTCGTTTTTCAGTTTTTATAGTGATTGGAAAACTCAGTTACAAAATACTAACATGTAGATTAGAGTGCACTAACTTGGTTAATTGAACGCGACAGTACTTCGATATGGAGTTTTCCTGTTAGTAATAGGAAACTAGAGTAAATTAACTTGCTAACTTTCTTGTGTGTGCCTCACTGCCATACCTTCTTGTGTTTTTGGCGTGTTGAATAATCGATGATAGTTTGGATTTGGTCCAAACCCAGACACCCATGCCAGTATAAACTTCAATCATAATCAACAATAGTTTTGCTTTCAAATTAATTAAGTTTTTGGTCTACTGAGGCCGGCCCTCTCAATTTGGGGTCATCAGAACAAGACAAAAGAAATCGTCCCAATTCATTTTCTACGGATTTTAAGGCTTTTAACTTATACGTTGTCAACCAATCCTCAAGAATCAAAGACTGGACGTATATTTATGTGTCCTAGCCATCGGAGAAGATAACAAACACCGATCAGTAGCACAGATGAGAATTTGAATGGCCATTAAAGTCAGCAACTTATCCTATCGTGGATATAAGATGCACCACATCTTTTTGACTTGGGTGATCCTAGCTAGATCGTACACATACCGACTATGTAGTACTGTAGCTATTCCTTAATCCTTACCCTAGTGAGTTATATGTTCTACCGACGTACACTGAGGAATCTCATCATCTTCTGCGGTTCACTGCTAACAAAAGTACAAAACATCCAATTTTTCACCCGAACAAGATTGTCACCGATCGAGTTTTCGACTTCTTCAGATCTAATCGAGCCGATATCGGTAACGGTGGTTCATTTGGATCTTAAGTCTCCACTCAAACAGAATTTTCTAAATCACAATGTAGATCTCAGATCTAGTGAAATGATTATAAGTTACGTTGTTTAGAACACTTTAGGGTCAAATCCATGGCCAAGAGTGATGGAGAAATTATAGCTGCCTTTTTCGTGCATGCTTGCTGTTTAACCCATGTCTCTAAGTTTCCTTCCTAATTATATGCATGTTATACCTCTATATTTTTATCAAATCATGTGATATACGTGGGAACAATGTTTGTACGGTGCCATGTGAACGGGGATTTTCTTATGCAAAGGTACTATGTATATACACAGTCCAAGGTTTGGACGGTAGGAGAATTATTTGTTTTGTCTTGGAGACAAGTCGATCTACTCAAATCAAAACACAAAAATGAATTCAAGAAAATAAAAAACAAGATAATTATCAAGTTTACATGGTTATTGAAAGATACTTCGTTGGTCTGTGGACTGAGCTAGGTCTCGATCAATTTACATGGTTCAGGAAACTGATCAGCAAAGACCAAGGACACATCCAGTTATTTAAGTAGGAGAAAGAGTGTACTTAAACAAATCAAGTAACAGTTGCAGAAACTGGGCATTGACGAATGAAACTAGCCGCCACCGGTCAGAACTACAGTACTACTGCCGCTACTTCTCACTGCATGTGAATGTGAACAAGCTCCAGAAAATAATATCACGAGAAAAACAACGTGCTGCCCAGAAACTAAAATTGGTAATTCGATTCAATATTGCATTATAATCCCTAGCTAGCTTTCTCTATTGCTGCAGATGGACGACGATAAGATAAAGAAACAAACCATAAGTCTATTTATAATATCAGAGTCGACAAAGGCTTCGAAAGCAACGTAAGCAAGTGAGGAACACGTGCTTGTAATTGCTTAGCGAGCAAGAACTTGCCTGACCTGAATGACCTAGCTCCCTCCCTCTCACGGCCACAGCCTCCCCACGTTTTTATATCCCGTTCTCGACGAGGCATCTTCTGATTGGGGGATCTTTCTAGGGTTTGCTCGTGCTGGACGAGCTTTCTTAGATCGTCTGTAAAAAGACAAGGAAAAGGCGAAAAAAGGCATCGCGGCACCACCCACCAGACCGGAGGGTCCAGCAGAGTGCGAGCCACATAGAGAGGCTGAGGTTGAAGAAAAGAGCAATAGCCCTGCGTTGTGTTGGTGATGTGTGGGGTCCCATTTTGCCTTTGCTTATCGTTCACAACCGCGAATTGCAAGTACGTCCACCAAGAGCGATCCAATTTTGATTAAGTATTAAACGTCAAGCACTGCGACGGACAACGATATCTTTTTCTCAATCGAATATGCCTAGTTGACGGTGCACAAACCCCTTTGATCCTCCACCATCGCTTTTTCTCTTCAATTTATATTATTGTTTCTTTCTTTTTCCTTGTCTATTATATTAACCAAGCAAAAGTTTCTACAACATGATTTTGATTAACAAGCAGACACCCCTAAACAATTACAATCAAGCGTCTTGTACGTACGTAGCATTGGCATATATATATTTGAATTAAAATTTGTTTAGTCTTTATAATTTGAAGTCGACATCTGTTTAATTATTATAGTTTTATTTTAATCTGAATACTTTTTAAAATCACAATTTTTCATCTAAATAGTATTTCCGTCAATTTTTTCTGTTAAAATACTGACGTGGCCGTTAAAGACATTATAATTTTTAACGGCCACATCAGCAATTTAACTGAGAAAATTGACGAAAATACCATTTAGATGAAAAATTTTGACTTTAAAGACTATTCAGATTAAAATAAAACCACATGAAATTGAACAGATTTCAACTTCAAACCAAAATGACTATACAATATTTTACCCTATATATTTTATTAATCTTAGGTTTTTCATAATGGGGATGCATAAATATATATATATATACACACACATGACAACAAAAGGAAAACAACAAGATCACATCTATATATGTGCTTATATTATACTACAATTAGCTAGGACAGCACCTCTAATATGCCATTAATTGTTATACTAGAGCTATCTTGGATCGATAGCTAGGATCATGGCGACCATTAGTATCTTGGATACATATATATATTTCGAATATATGCACTTGAAATATGCAAAACAAGATGCCATACTTTCTATAACTAGCTGTTTTCCGCACATTTCTAGCGTACGGACAGATACTTAGAAAGACTTAGCTTTGTGGGTTAAAACGTTTAGGGTTGACTGTGATTTCGTTTCAATGTTTGAATTACAGAGTTGTTTCAGAATCTTAAAGGACTTGGCTAATCGATCAGCTAAACAATTCAACCCCTAGCTAATGACCAATCCATTTGAGGAGAATAAATCTCATCCAACAGGTAATATCGGGAGTCGGGACCAAAATATTGTATTGGAGATTACTATGACAGAGAGGCTTGGTTACATCGGCTTCATGTATCTAGACTCAACGCTTTTGATTGACATCCCAAACTAAAACAACGGCAGTGATTCACGATTCCAAGTACAGATATTTGCGAAGCATCGTAACATTATATCCCATGGTCGACCATGTTCGATCGTACAGATAGCATAAACACAAGGAAACCCTAACTTACTTTAGCACCTCACAGCTGTTACTATATATGAACCCTACCAGCCCTCATTTTTCTCTTTCATCAGACAAACCAATTTCTCTTCCCTCTCCTCTCCTACCTAACTATTAATCCCATCTCCCAGCTCTCTTCCTTTCTTCCCTTGCATGCCTTATTAAAATTGTCGCAGACCAACAACAAGTACTCATACGACGTAGTCGTCCGAGCAAAGATGTCTCGCACGTGCTCTCAGTGCGGGAACAACGGCCACAACTCTCGCACATGCACGGAGGCCGCCGGCGGTGGAGCCGCTTCACCTGCAGAGAACGGCATCATGCTGTTCGGAGTGAGACTGGTCACCGAGCAGGGAAACGCCTTCAGGAAGAGTGCTAGCATGAACAATCTCTCCCAGTACGACCAGCTTCCTATTCAGGACTCCAACCCTGACGCTGGCTATGCCTCCGACGACGTCGTTCACGCTTCTGGTAACCGCCGCGAGCGAAAGAGAGGTAGGTTTATATATATTTCACCGCTATTAATATCGTCTAATCCTGGGACTTATGTGTACGTACAGAAAAAGGTAAATAGGTATTGAGTTTTATTGTATGATTTGATTTGAAGGTGTTGCATGGACGGAGGAGGAGCACAGGTTGTTCTTGTTGGGATTGCAGAAGGTAGGGAAAGGAGATTGGAGAGGGATTTCTAGAAACTTCGTGAAGACTCGAACGCCGACTCAGGTGGCGAGTCATGCTCAGAAGTACTTTCTCAGGCGGAGCAACCATAACCGCAGACGCCGTAGATCTAGTCTCTTTGATATCACCACCGATACTCCTGTAAGTCTTTTATTAATTTTGATTAATCGACCTTATTATTTAAACTTGGTTATGATTAATAATTAATTATGGTGTACGTTTGTATTATAATTTGCAGTCCATGAATTCATTGATGGAAGAAGATCTAGCACTGCACCAAGAAAAAAGTGCACAATTATCACTACCGGTACTGCCATATCCTCCACCGCAGTCTACCAGTTTGGGCGGTAATCTTATCGGCGGGTTTCCGATCTCCACCTTTCCAATGACTCTTTCTCCGGTGGTCCTACCTGTCACCGGCGAGAGCTCATCTTCAGCGGAGAGTACTCTAGCATTATTAGGAGGAGCGCCAAATCCATCCAACGACGTGCAGCAGATGGTAAAAGGCGCAACAACGACGAGAAAAGTGGTTCGTCCGATTCCGGTTCCTCCTTCTGCCAAAATGGCCGAGCTCAACTTGAATAACAAGTACTCACCTAGCACAGTAGCACAGGAGCCATTGCCTTTGTCACTAAAGCTCTCCAACACGGCGTCGTCTGAGGAACAGTCGCCGACGGCTTCGGGCCACTCGTCTGCTTTTCAGGCCATGTCTAGTGGCACTGATAGCATCATCAGTGTGGCTTGATGTATGCGATGACGTCATGACGTGTTTACAGTTCGTGTATTATACGGCCGGCTAGAAGAAGAAGCAAGCAAGATTAATATGGAAAGTTGAAGTTGATTAAATGGGTCCGAATTAGAGCAATATCAATATAATAATGTTACAATTAACTAGAGATCAGAGATTAATGGTGGGGTTAGGTTTTAAGTAGGTGATTAGGTGATTAATTCCTTTCTTCCTATTTTCTTGTACAGCTCTTGTATTAGTTAATTAAGGCACGACGAGATGTCCTTCTCTTGTGTGTGTGTGAGGTGGGGAATTTCTTGCTTGTTTAATTTGAATTCGTCTGGTTCCTTTTGGGGGTGGAATGAAAAAGAAGCACCAGGTGCGCATTGTTATTTGGTCTGGCTGGACCCTTTGAAACTTCAAGTGCGAGAAGAAAATATCTGAATAATAATATTCGATATGTTTACTTATGTAACTTGTAATATATAATTCGTTTGCTTTAATACCTTTGGTCAGTACGTCTGTTGTGGCTAATAGTCCTTTAAAACAAAAATTGACGAAGAATTGAAGGTTTATCATAGGTTGTTTTTTAGCACTCGATCGATCACAGATATCACCGTATCGCATTGAACCAAAAGCTAATAAAAGTAGTGATGCGGATCAGATATCGAGAACATATTTCTAGCAGTCACTCAACAGACACCAGAAATAAAGAGTAACAAACTCGTATAAAGAGGCAAATTCATGCCGCAAATAAACTAATTTAATTCATAAAACATAAGCTCCTTAACAACCGTTACAATACACATATTTATATGGGTTACAATACTTTGAGAATAAGTAGGCTGAAACTAAAAAAGAAAGCTAATTAAACTGAAATCCTAATAATTATAAAATAACTCCCTAAAACTATCTCAATAACAAAATATCATAGATTACGAATCTATAATTATATATTGTCTCATATGCTCTCCATCAAGTAGTCTTATCGATCGTACGTATATGTTATTTTCTTCACTACACTCAGCATTTGAAATTAGGTGAAGTTCGTATCCAAAAAAGAAATTAGGTGAAGTTCGTTTTCTTTGAGGCATTTCCTAAAACATATTATGTGTATTATATTACAGAGATGAAAACCCGAAATGAAATTCAAATGAAGTAATGTCTGACACAGGTGCTTTGCCATTAGCATTTTCTTTATGCATACCTCTGTTCAAACAGTGCTGACAATTCCGACTCTAACAAGCTTTGGAAGGTCAATACGACCAAAGATGAAGACCCCAGAACGAAATTCAACAACGAAAGTTTTCTCAGACCTTATATAACGGCGAAGGGCGACGGAGGGAAATTGATTTCTCAAGACCTTATGTGGGCCAAAGCCCAATTAATTTTTGAAAGAAAATTGATTCATGCGGGCTAGGCGGAGACGAGGTGGGTCTAGGCGGCCCGAGGTAACGCGGGCCTTAACGGGCTGGAGGGCTCTCCATTTAAATAAAGGAACAATAAAATATTAGGATCGAAAAAGTCCTTATTTCTTGAGACCTTTTTCAATGGAAGCGGGAACGGGAAGCCTTCTCCGAAGTCCCACTCCACTCCCACGGACCCCAAACCGCCTTCTCCGACGTCGTTTTAGCCCTTCTTTCCCGCGCTTCACTATTATCTCTCTGAATTCCCGTAGCGACTACAGAGGCCTGAAACCGAAGTCCAATTTGGTCGCCGATTGGGTCTCTAACAACGACGACGCCACTCGGAGCCTGCCCATCTACGCCGGCGGCGTCTCCCTCTTGGCCGGTGGAGTGCCGGAGGATGCGTTCTGATCTCCCCGAAACTCTAGTTTCTGAGTTATTGTGGTAATGCATTGACAGATGCTATATAGAAATGTTGATCGAATTGGAGTTACTAAACTGTGTGCGCTATCTACTTTTTTTATTTTTATTGCGTGTTCTCAGGGCATGGGAATCTCTATCAGACGCAACATGTTGCCGGTCTCTTGTTATACTTTATGGTGGCAGAAATATACTTCAGATTGGTTTTGCAGCTGCATCTCCCAATGGTGGTGAAGCTGTGGCCGTGGATGCCGATAAGCTGATTCAAGGATCCCTCTATCGGGGCGTTATGAAATCAGGAGTTCGTAAGTAACTTCCCATTGCTGCATGTTATCTGTTGAAGTGTTTTAGTTTTCAGCTGTCACGGTTTAAACAGGTCTTGCACCAGATAGTCTAACGCTGTCACGGTTCAGAGAGCTATTTGGCCAACCTAGCTCTCTATCCTGGGAAGTCTGAGCTGCCATTTCTACCTTCAAACACACAGGTTTACTCTCTTCTTCGATTTTTTTAACTATACATCTTTCAAGCAAATATGTATTGTTTATCCCATCCAGGTGATTCATTGATTCGGTATATTGATGTTTAGTTCTGCTAAGAAAACCAAGAGCTTGATGTGCACATCTTTCTTGTTATCTTCAACTCTGCATTTTGATGATCCCTGTTTTAAATCTGCAATTAAGGATTTCTGGCACTGTTGCAAACTTTGCAGGCAGTAATATTGCAGCCTCTTGGAGACAATGGAATTGCAATAATTGGTGGTGACACAATTAGAGGATTCACAGCCTCTGATCAGGTTTGTCTTTTTTACTTTACATTGTCAACTCAGCTCACAACTGTCATGTATAGTTTCCTTTACATTCAAGTAAAATTCTTTGACTTCATCTACTTACTGCCTCCATCTCATATTTTGAGTGTTCCATCTCATTCTTAGCCCTCGTGTATCTTTTGATTTCTCATTCGCTGTTTTCTGATATGGAAAAAGAAATCTCACTTTATTTCCTCCTCTAAGTTAGTGACTACTTGGCTGAATAGTGGGAAATCCTAGGTCCTCATTCTTAATAGTTGGATATTATATCCACCTAGGGCTGTATTATCTCATCCATCCTGGGAATAGTTCATATTTGACTTCATTTCTGGCCATCTTATTAAAGGACTTGCAGTTGCCTTTTACAGGCCTTTGATAGTGTAGACCAGTGAACCTGTATCCCTTAGAATGGTATTCAGTACCCACCACACCGCTGCCAGTTGATCAAACTTGTTGACATTCCATTAGGCACTGTTTATTCATCTATGTGCTTCCTTCTATCTATTTTTGTTATAAATGTTACGGTAACCATTGAAACGGTTACAGGCATGGATTTCTTTAATTGGAGAGAAGCTGGATGCTACACTAGCAAGATGTGTGGATAACCTCCCATTGTCACAAGACCCAGTTTTGAAGTAATTGGACTGAAGTTTCTTAATTTAACATTGCATTGCAATGGTTCTACTCCTAAGCGAGGTAAGTTTTGATTTCTTGTTTTTTAATGAATCTAATCTCAACACTCCACAATTTCAGCACCAATTACTTATGTCAACTGTATCTTCTGGTTTCAGTAGCACTCATAATTATAGTAGTAGTTACGCTCATAAGTTTCAAAGTTCCAGTTTAGTTTTGAGTAGAGAAAAGCTCTCTATCTCTCTGTTGCTCGTACACAGACGGACAGACCTATGGTGTGCATCTCTATTAATTTATTTTTTGAAAAATTCATTCTTAGGTCTGGATCAAGAGCTCCATACATTTTTTGATAATTAGAGAATCAAGATTGGTGACAAGATCGTACTCTGGTGCGAGGCAATCGCAATTCAACACCAACTCCTGATCCATTATTTGGTTATTGTATACACTATGTATATAGTCTGTTTCATATACTGTGCTATCTGTCAGTTCGATAACACTAGTCTTCTGGGAATTCTACAGAAGAGAAACACTAGTCTTCAGATATTCTTATTCTCACATTAATCATCAAGTACAATTGTTTCATGCACACATTTAATTTGTCAGTTTGTTAAGATGTTCCATTGCCCCAATTGTACTCGCTATAAATTTGTTTCTCAACCAATTGTACTTGCTATCATTTTGTTTCTCAATATACAGACTTAAATGTCGGCTACAATGAACTGAATGAAGAACATACATGATCAAAGTGACACAAGGAAATAGAGAAGAGCATCTATAACTAACTCTTAATTAACAAATGAATGTATCCTACACTATACAAGCACGGTTACAAATTGAGAAAGGAAGAGTTCATTTCATTTTGTCACAAATTTACAGTGTAAGAATCCTGTATGTGTATGAAAGAAAAAATAAATCAGGTACGAAAGGGCAAAAGAATCGAAGAAAAAGAATAGCTGCTGGTGTGTTTACTCTGTTGTTATACAAGGGCCACAGCACCCAGTCTTCTTTGTCACCGAAGTTGAGCCCTCCTCTCCCATGGCAGTGAACCAGTTGAAGTATCAGCAAAGTAAGTCAAAACAAAGTCTTTAAGGCCAGTGTCCCAAACCTCACAGAATCTTAACCTCCAATTCGGCGGTTCAATGGCCTCTGTTCCTAACCCAGGCGCTCTGTCCTTCGACCCTTGGTTTTGATCTTCCTGCCAATCTACAACATATGTAGCAACCCTTCTGTAAAACTTGGCCTTGAAGGTCTCCCAAACCTGATACTTGTAGTGGTTTATCACCGCAACGCCTTCCGGCACATTCAGGTGCCTAAAACCCTCTCTAAGCCTGAAATGGTGCACCACATTAAGCAATGTAACATCAAGCAAGTCTGCTCGGACAATGGATTTGTGCCTTTCGGGGCTTTGCAACCGGCAAGTGTACCCTGCAGTCACTCCCTGTGACGGATGTGAGCTCAACCCGGACGGACCAAAACTATGGCAATCAGTTCTCAGCTCAGCAATCGTTGGCGATTTTGAAAAATTCGAAACCAGCTTCCCAAGCGAGTTTTCGCCAGGAATGCCAGCCTTCCCACGTTTCCTGAACTCCCTAGGGAAGTAGAAGAACTCATCCACATCAAAGAAACCAACCCAAGTACACTCCTCTCTCGCTTTCAAAGCACAATGCGAAAACCCTGCTTCCTGAGTCTTGATCCATGGCCAGGACTGCCTAGTGACATTGTACCCCTGCGAATCGAGGTCCCAAACAACTTCCTCAATCCCATCATCACTGTTGTTGTCATAGATGAACCACCGCTCGACTCCAAGCCAAGCATGGTACATGATCCACTCACTGAGCACAGGGGCTTGGTTCCACAACATAGTGCAGGCACAAAGCTCATGCTTCTTCTCCTTAACTAACTTGGGCTTTGGACTATGTAGTGTAGCCACAGAAGGAAGAGTCACATGGATTGGAGCTCTGGGATGCCCAGTGTTGTACCCGATTGTGACCCGAATACCCGAAGCCTTATCCGGGTTGTTGCTAATGCTCTTCGGCAACAAACACCTCACAACTTCCTGAGCTGCCGTAACTGCTTCCGTGGCAAGCTCAAACCCTCCGCCAATCTCGAAATGGCAAGTGAGTCGGGTAGGGTCGGACTTTCGGTGCGGTCTAAGATTCAGCCCCTTAACAAACACAACCGCCGTGTCGTCATCAATAACCGCCTCGTAAACGACCTTATCCCAAGGAGAAGCAGCATCCGCCGTCGAATTAATCCTCGCCGTCCAGTCGTGTTTTCCGCCGCGCCGCCTCAAATCGACGGCGGAGGAGTAGTTCCCGAACGGCAGCGGACATCGCAAAATCGACCGGGCCTCGTCGTAAGACTCCGTCGACAGCACCGGCTTGACGGCGAAGGCGACCTCATCGGAGCCGTTGAATCTCCGGTAAACACAGTCCAGCTCTCCGTTGAGCCGGCCGGCGGCGATGAGGAGGACGTGATCGGGAAACAAGACCCGATCTTGGACCTTCACCGGCGGCGAGTCGTTGCGGTGAGCGAACGAGTCAAGAACGGAGTTGTGCGCGGTAGAGGAGAGGAGAGAGAGAGTGGTGGAGGAGGCGGTGATGACGGGGCGGAACGACGCCGTTCTGAAGCGGCCGGAGGACAAGAAGAGGAGGAAGACGAAGAAAGAGAAGCAGAGAATAAGAGACCTCCGCGACAAGTAGTAGTACTTGGCCGGCAGAGAGTAGGACCGGCCCAGGCGCTTCCGCTTGCGGCGCTGCTCCGAGTCCATTTCGGACTTTCCAAAAATAGAAAGTGGCGGTTGGAAGGGGTGGGACAAAAATGGAAAGTGAGGAGGGGTTGCAGATCTAGTGGGTTATATGGGCCTCTGGCGGCTCTGGTTAGAGAACCGGAGAGAGGACAAGAATCGAAGAAGAAGAAGAAGAAGACGCGGGTCTGTAAGGGCTGCTGGTGGTGAAGTGAAGGATGATTAATTAAGGGGGTGATTAGTGAGAGGTCTCACTGTTGATTAGTTAAGGCCAAGGACTATAATTTCGCCGAGAGTGGAAATTTCGACGGTCCAAAAAACGGATATTTCGATGGAAATTTCGAGGAAATATGGATTGCAGAAAAAAATGAGAAAATTGACGGAAATTAGTAGAAAAACATGGAAATTTTAAATGAAACTTTGAGAGATGTTTGTTATCTCAATTATCTATTATAATTGACAAAAAAATCTTGAATAAACATTAATCATAGTGAGTTTTAGTTATTTAAGGTGAATAACTACGTGCTGAAGTGCTGAACCAATGATAATTCTTAAATTTTTACTGTAAAGTTTATACATCTAATTTTTTTTTATGGCTGGATACCCAAAGGGAGGCTAGGCCATCACGCCTTATATACATATGATACAACATGGAATTACATGAGTGGTTTAGAGCCACATAGAAGACCTATGAGGTACATAATTTTCACTATCTTCATCGTTTCTTTGTGTAGAGTCTTCAGTATATTGTGAAGAGTAGTCATTAAATGATACCTCACCTTTGTAGTTTTGCATATATTGACTTACATGCCAACCATAAGGGTCAAGAGGGATTGTTGAGTGACATGCCCAAATTGATCAAGTAACTAGCAACCAAAACTTGATGGATTTCCATGTTCAAAATTATGCTATTGCACCTACTCGATGATGAATTGAAAACATAAAACATTAATGTATCACTCTAGCATTCTAGAATGCTGATGACTTTTTGAGGAAGATGATGTATGTACTCCAAAAGCAACTCCCACTTCAGAAGCACGAGAAGCCATTTTCAGAGCGCTAAGTAGCATTTCCACTATCAAATTATGAATTATGGTGGCATATGCTTGTCACCCTCATATTGAATAGAATCCCACAAGTGGAACTGGCTAGTAGGGTCTTTACTTGATAGGGTATATCTATTACTATTTTTTTTTAGTAAAAGATAGATAATTTTTTTGATTTATCTTTGACAAAGAGACATTACATCAACTGTCGTCTTGCAATCTACAATTCTTAATTTTTATTTTTTGAATAAAGGGTTGGTGCGGCTGCTCTTAAGCTTTCATTAATAAAACTGTCAAATATAAGGAGGACATAAAGCATAAACCCTGATTACAATAAGAATTTAGAAGTCCCGAAATAATATCGAGAATTTCTACAAAGTACATATATTCAAACAAGCACCAACTAGTAAAGAGTACTGCTCTAATGACGACTCTATTTGTTTTATCACAGCGGTGACATAATTGAAAGATCAGTAGATCATGTAACACGATCACATATCCTAATGTCTAATAATACAGCTTTCCTACTATGTTGTCGTCGGAAAATAATCCTGACGACACTTATACTTGGAGGTTGCGACCATTTGACCAAGCAAAAGACACGCCGCCTACCTAGAGCAATTAAGGCACATGAAGTGCATAGACCGGGACACGACTCTTCACTCCCTACCATAAGTTGACAGGGAATTATTGGTGGTATAAAACCGCTTTAGTTCTAAAACTAAAATGAAATAAAGCATAAAAGAAATAAGGTAAACATATTTTAGGACCAGAGCCCAGGCCCAAGCCTAGGCCTTGACCCAATTACCACCAAGCCCAAAAAAAAATCTCATATTGTAGATGTTGCCGCTCCGCCATCCCACAAGCGGAACCCTAGCAGTTCCACCTCCAGCCGCCAACTCACTGCCATGAACAAAGGCTGAACGACCCTCCTCCCCTTTAACCCTAGCACGCCGACGTAACCACGAAACTCTTCCTCTCTTGTGATCGGGTCTGGTTACCCCTGACCAGAACTGAGCATGCCAATCTGATCTGAGCACATCAACACCCGATCTCGCCTCCAAACCCTCGCCTCCGGCCATCGGTCTCATCCCACGAAGGTCGGCCATCGCCTCTACCTACCACTGAACCAGTGTTGCCATTCCCCTACTGGACAACAAAGCGATCTGAAGAGCAAAACGAACACACCACAATCTTCAATTCAGCTGGGCATCCTCCTATCGAAGGACTAAAATGTCGATAATCATGGTAATATCGGTGATTCAAAAAAAAGGAAATCTTGATAGATATATCGAAAAAATATCGATTATCGATGGAAATTTTACCAAAATTTGTATATTTGACTAAAAGTAAACTAAATATAAAATATCGGAAAGATATGAAAATTAATATCGGTGCTTGTAAAAAACAGAAATTTTGAGAAAATTTCGAGAATATTATAAATATTTTAGTCCTTAGTTAAGGCCCTCCTTTCGTAATCCAACGGTTAATTAAGATTATGTGGCGTTAACCAGAAGGCACCATGAACTTTGGAGCTTGCGGAGAAAGCACACGTCTTTATACGACTTTTATTATTCTCTGGTCTTTTACTGCAAGCTGCTTTGGGATCTCTCTCAAAATGAGAAGGAATCACTGTCGATACTCGAGTCGAGGACGATGCTCCAGCAATCAGATCGATCTGATTTGGTTTTCTTACGTGAAATTTTTTGTAGTATAATTTGTTTATGCACATTAAACTTTAATGTATGTCGAGATGTAGCTAGTATGAAGCATCAAAAGGGTTAATTGTGTGTGATTAGCTGGCCAAATTAGCCAAAGCCAAAAGGGTTAGTGGGTTCTGGGTTTTGAGGAGAATAAGGACCACCTTAATTCATAGAGTTATAGGTAGAAATACCGTGGCATGCAAGCACGCTTTATTCTGCATTATATTTTCCTTGTGCTCCCCACGATTACTATGCCCGCATTATCTGTATTTCTATCTATCTTTGATTCTTTCTTTCATCTTTCTTTCTGTACGTTCTTGTTGCCAAGGTTTCTTGCATTACCGAAACCACTGTATGAAGCCACAGTGAGTCCGTCAAGCAATTGTAGCAATCACTAATTATCGGGTGATGGATGCGTGGAATATTTCTTCAGATAAAATGAAGTAACTTCTGCTTTATCGACCTGATCGATCTTAAATGTTGGATTGTTGCATAGTTAACGTTGCTTTTTAATTTGTTTATCATTAACAACATGTTTACTTTCGTGGAACGAAAATAAGACAAACGCGAGTAAACTCAATCCAAATGCATGTGTATAAGTTTGGTTATTTATATTTAGGGAAAATTTTGCCATACCTAATGGTACGGTATTTAGCTATGTTGCACAGACACGGACACGGACAAGGCGACACGACATGCCGATACAAAAAAATTCAAAAACTGAGTTTCCGACACGATTTGGACACGGTAAACAGAATTACATATTTATGTATTTTTAACAAATTAAAAATATACTAAAATATGAAATAAGTTCATTACATTACCAAATAAAGTTCTAAATTCAATATATTTCATGACCATAAGAAATAAGTCAAGTGTATAATTAATAATATTAAAAGTAGCAGACCTCTAGCACCTAAAACATAACATTAAAGAAAAACAAACTTGAGCAGTAACTTGTTTTCAAACAGGGCAATCTCTAACACAGTAGCACCTAATAAACAAAAAGATGAACTAATATAATTATCATATCCATAATCCATCCAAACTTGTTATTAATATAAAATGAATAGAAAATTTACCTCTCATCTTCAAGACTCAATCTCATCATCAACTAGCTCTCTAGCACCTACAACAGTAGAAATTTCAAATCACACTTTGATTTCAGAAATTCTCTTATTTGCATATATAATATCATAATCATAGCATGAAATTACACACTGAAACAGACGAAGGGCTTTCTACTTCTTGCAACTGTTTGAATAACAAAAATCTTAGGTTTCCTTCATATCATCAGTGGCCAAACTAGAAAGACTTTCTACAATTTACATTGTCTAATTCAACTCAATACTATAACAGTGTTAAAAACAAGTTTACCAATATCCATGTGCATAATCTCCTCATCCATTTCATTCATTTTCTCAGTAAACAAAAAGGTTACACATTCGTTACAACACCAATACAACTCAATTTCACCATTTTCATAAAAATCATATTCATGAAACAAATGGATATATACTACCAGAATCATAAAATATTCTCAGTAATCACTAATAAAAAAGATTAA
Organism: Fragaria x ananassa; assembly: GCA_034370585.1. Lineage (NCBI taxonomy): Eukaryota > Viridiplantae > Streptophyta > Magnoliopsida > Rosales > Rosaceae > Fragaria > Fragaria x ananassa. The sequence continues at coordinate 27,969,635 of CP139761.1, read as the reverse complement.
CATAATGGGGAGAGATTAAGGAAAAGAAGACTAACCTTAACAACGGCGACGTCGGCGGACGGCAGAGAGAAGAGATCGGATCGGTGAAGAGATCGAATGGGTGGCGGACGGTGAAGAGAAGAGAATAGGTGGCGGACGTTTTCTTTGAATCGGTGATTGAATATAGAATCGGTGAACTGGTGAAGAGATGAGAAGAGTCGGCAGAGAGAGGAGAGAACAGAATCAGTCAAGAGATCGGGAGTATGGGACTGAGCTCTACTGCGCGCGCGCCATTTAGGTCCTTTTTTTAAAAAAAAAAATTCTGAAACGTTGGCGTGGCATGTCGCAATGCCGTGTCGGGGCCGGTCAACGTGTCTGACACGTGTCTAAAACGTCAATTTTTTCGGACACGCCACGTGGCGTGCCGGACACATATTTTGTCATGTTGGCATGTCGGAGTGTCCGACACTCCATTAGGATGAAGTGTCTGTGCAACATAGGTATTTAGGGTATAGCATGCCTGCCGAATTTCATGACCAAATTTGAAACCAACCACCCTATTGTGTCAGAGTGCTAAATTTGAAACAATATAAGATGAAGTGTCGGACACGTATTTTGCCGTGTCGGCGTGTCGGACTGTCCGACACTCCATTAGGATGAAGTGTCTGTGCAACATAGGTATTTAGGGTATAACATGCCTGATGGACCCCCTACTGAACCTCTCCTCCTTTAGTGATATGTATGCTGTATTGTTCGGTATAACAGACAAACTCTATATTTAGATGTTCGGCACTTGTGTTAGTATACGAACGGATGGAATATCATGCATGTATCACGTAATGTGCTATGAACCAATTCCTTGAAACACCGTGTACATCAACATCTTTACTAACACCTTACACAGATACTCCATACCACAAACTTGACTTTTATTTCATACATTTCACATGCATACCTTTCCATAAATATCAAAAACATAACTAGCTGCTAAATAATGTTTAATAGAGGAGTGGCGGGCTATTGTTAGGTACAATTTCTTAACTTCTAATACAAACCAAATTAAAGGTTTGATATCATGGTTTTGGCCTAATTTAAGATAGTGATAAGAGCAGCCGGTGAATAACACCATTTGCAGAGGAATATAAGAACTGGACGGATCCAAATCCAGGACACATCTCTATATAACAACTTTCCTTGTGATTATTATCATCAGCATTAGAGGGATCACCATCAAAGATGTCTTTCTACATCTTTGAATATTGAATAGGAAAATGATCATCTTTGAATATGAATAGGAAAATGATACTTACATAATTGTTTAGACGAGCTGGACAATCAGAAAAGGACGCAAAATTTTTGAGTCTTTAATTTCGTTGATTAATTTTGTGATAGATTGCCAATATATACGATAATATACGGGGGCATATTCTTTAGGTACACAGTTGCATACCAGTAACAAGTCGTCCTCAATAATAGAAGTGGCCAAAGATTCTGAAATCCATGAATGAAATGACATCATAAACCACCAAACCAATGCTTTATTGGCCTCATATTATCGTCCAGTTCAATGCCAAATATATATATTTCAAATTCAGGCCACCACTGTAAACGCTAAAGCTAAACCATGTTATCAGAATCGTAGAATAATGTAGAGGTCGCTCAAATGGAGGCTTCCCGAGTTGTGAATTGTGATAAGCCTGCCTAACATGGTCAAGCCCCAAATGAATGCTTCCCAAGCTCAATGTCGAACAAAGCCACCCTTCGACCATCCCTTATCTAATCTCCAGAGCCCAAACCAAACCTCACGGCCTCATTACCAATGAAATAGGAAAACGAAAGAAACGAACAGAGTATAATTCAAACAGTTTTCGTGTGTCACCCCGGACTCACTAATATGATTGAGTTTTAAAATGTGTTTTAACAAGATTTAGGTGACTAAGTGAAAATCTATGATTGTAGAATCGGACGGGTCACTTCAAGCCCCAGAATGACAAAATCAGGCTGTTCGAACGACCACCTTTGCTTCTCCAAAATTAGCCAGTTTTGACCTATGGACGTGCCTTGCTTTGTACTTAGAGGATGTTTTGATGCAAGTCTACCGTACCAGTTTGGATATGCACAAAATTGTGACGTTACGGGATCAAATGTTGCCTCCAGAAAGATAGAAAGGGCTTGGACATGTGGAAATGAAAGAAGGATGCTTTCCCAGTTTTAGCCAGGAATCAATTTCATACACCACTACCCCTCTTTAAGGCTGCTCAGCCTAATCCGGTGGCCACTCCCAACCAAAAGCCACAGCCCCACCACCTTTGTCGGATTCCCGCACCCAGAAAACCCAACATATGTAATGTGAATATGTGATCCATCAATCATGGTCTATTCTTTTTTGTCTCTTTTCTTTTTCTTGAAGATGTGGCCTATAGTACCACAGTTTTATACACTTAAAACACCATACCTGTCTCTTCCCGACTTTTTCTTCTGCACCATGCGATGAAATTTATGAGCCGGAGACGTTCATACTAATGCAGAAATGAAAATTTATTGATCATGTACAGCAAGCTATGACTAACAAGGCAAGAACAGATGATGCAGAAGCTTTAAATATGTACAGATTAACCTAACCTCCCTTACCGGCAATGGTTCAGCCGCGTAAGTAATAAATAGAACAAATGCTAGCCGTCGGGCTAGAGGCAGGGCAAGGTTATGAAGACTACTCTGGTTAACTGGTAAAATTGCACTTCAATCTGGAAGCTGCCTTTCAGAGAAGACAATGTAGAAGGAACCCATGCTATGCAGCTCATGAGTATGATATGCTACATCCGAATCAGAAATCTCATCCATTTATAAGGGCTCCTACAGTCCTACATGTAGACTTGTTGGCATCCAAGTTAATATCTTCAGGTTCATGAGCCGTGATGCATGTCTCTCAAGTCTTTGATCTGAAGTTGATCCACCACAACATTCTGAGATGAGCATCCATTCTATCTAAGTAGATGACCTAAAGAGCAGAAAGGAAACTTGTTATATAGTTGATTTAGAAAGTACAATGCACAACTACGATAAGGGTGCAAGAGTAGTAATGGTGGAATATAACTTTCAGAGTTCCAGCAATACTCATTTCAATGCAATACAAACTGATATGACATTGCAAAACTACAGCTGTTGCAGACAACATATGCAACAGAACACGTTAATCTAAAGACAATTACACTAACAAGATTATCAATCTTTGCAAACATAATGCACCAAAGACGGTGGAAAGTATCTTAAGTTTCTCTCCAGTAGTGATGATGACCAATTGACCTCAAACAATTTATATGTTGAAAATGGATATTCAGTAGAAGGATTATCCATGAAAAACTGTAAAGCTATAAAGAAGTTCTGAAAAAAAAAAAAAGTTTAATTATAACTAGAAAAGCTTGTGATTTATTCTGCGCAAGACCACAGTCAGCAGCCCATAGAATTCCCCAAAAAAGTGGAACAACCAATCTATCAATAAATAGACAAGCAGGATTATGAAACAAACAAACTAGGCCGTGCATCATGGATTAATTATCCTTACCTTCTGCTTAGGTTCCTTGATGCTATACAATTAGCTGGAGGAACCCCATCATTCTGACTAACATTGTAAATTTGAACCCTCTCAACATCTTGGAGTATGCTCTTTGGTGTTCTGTCTGGAAAGTACCCTGTCTGTACCTTTGAGTCGCCTTGAATATCTGTTGTCAAGTTAACTGCATGTGCACCCCTACTTTGTTGCTGAAATCTTTGGCGGTTAAATGTAGATGGTTCAGCACCAGTGTCTTTATCAGGTCCAGTATTCATTGAGGGATGTGTTCCATAATAAGAAGAGAACCTTGGAGTAGTACACCGGCCTTCAGTTCTACGCCAGAACTTGGAACTCAAGAACTCGGCACCAGGCAGCTTGCAACACGTGTTTTCTGCAGATTCAGTGCTTGAAATCCTTCCAGTTGATAGTGCCAAATCATACGAAATTCCATCCAGCGCCATCTCAAGGCCATGTACCCGTGTCTCGAGAGAATTCAGCCCACTCTGAGAGTTTCCAATGAATCTCTACATACAAGTTAAAGGGCGATTGAGTTGGTTTTTTCAACTTGGACATCACTATAAACATTAAACACAGTTGATGAAGCGTTTTAAGTAAGAAGCATGACATAACTTGTGAGACTAACATTAAGATAGAAAACAAGCGATCACAGGCAATAGGCAGAGACTACGAGATACATAGTAAGATTATCTTTTATCCAAACAACTTAAAATGGCAAACAAACAAACAAAAGCTATGCACATGCAGACATGCTTAATCTCATTTGCCTAACAAATAAAAGGTGATTAAGCATCAGCAGCATTACCTGGAGAAGGTCAAATAAGTTGGCTTGCTGGTTTTCAATATGAATGAGTTGCGCCCGGATCAGATTCAGATCCTCAGCCTCCTTGGGGCTCTCGTAAACTTCTTCTGCAGGATTACTAAGCACAACATCTGAGTCACAGTTCTCATCATCAAATGGAACCACTCTAGACCGAGATCTCAAACCACCAAATTTGTGTGCTTTTTCATTACGATTCCTACTGAAGAGTACACTTTTATCTTCTGGCATGCAATTTGCTTTGTTCTCATTCTTTCCTGATTCCCCATCTTTAAAATCACTCTTAACAATATCGTCTGCATGAGACACCTTCAAAGATGCAGAGTTTGGCGTTGCAATTTCAAGTTTCCAATCCGAGGGTTTCTTGTGGTCCAACTTACTGAGCTTGATTGTGTCTGAACTTCTCTCAGTTCTACCTTGAGAACTTCCCTTTTTGGCGGTGGCCACTAAAGAACAGTTAGATGGAGGGGGCCTGTTTGTAGGGACAGTTTTCTTTGTCTGAGGAGTTCTAAAGACAGCATCATTAGAACTTTTCGATACGGTAGGAAAGGATCGATCATTCTCATTATCTGGTCCCGCGGAAAATATCCAAAACATGGTAACAGAAACAGAAGATTAGATGAATATCCAAAGAGAAACAGGTTTTGTGCTTATTGTTGTTCCACTTGAAAACTCTCAAAGAATATGCCAGAATGAGGAACACACCAGAACATTATTGAACCAAAAAACACCATACTTGCAACATTTATCTAACTTGAGCAACCATTTTAGCTTTCAGATTCAAAATAAACACCAAACTCTTCTTTACCAACATGTTTCCCTTTTTTGCGTGTTTCACTATTTGATCAAATCATTGAAAAAGTAACCAACTTCATTGCATTCAACTACTGCTGTAGTGCTATGCACTTGAAGTTTCTAAAACAAGAAATGCTTAAACAGATTAAGCAAAGCAGAAGCTCACCAGTTGAAGAAGATCTAGATTGAATTGGAGTAGAAACCTCCTCGGAATCGCCTGCGAAAACCTTCCACATCTCCAATGCATTATTCATAGTCTCCCTTACTACTTTCACCTGTTAACAAAATCAAACTACAAAATCAGTGAAAACTGCACCAAAACTCGTATCATCGAGAACCTTTTTTTATATAAAAAAATTTGATTGAAAAATGAGAACTGAGAATGCAATACCTTATCAAATCTCCGGCTTTCCAAAGCGTTCAAGCAACAAGCTTTATAGAGTGGTGCCAAATCTGACTCTGCCGTTGCTACTTTCCCGAGCGCCTCCGCTGCGCCTTTTCTCACAGCCCAGTCATCGCTGCTCAGAAACTCCACCACACACGGCACGAGCCAATCCAACGCGCCTTTACTCGACGCGCCGCGGGCGCCAACCATACTCCCGATCAGCACCATCAGCGCTGCCTTGGCCTTAAACCCCTCGCTCTTCGCCAGCTTCCCGAGCCGCGCCAGGCTCCTCCTCAGCTGCGCCGTCTCCACCTCCGGCGCGGCGTCGATAGCGGCGGCGAGGCAGAGCGCCGAGCCGATCTGCGAGTTGAGGTCCTGCTCCGCCGCCAGCGCGTCCATCAACGGCTTCAGAAACGAAATTGCGAACTCCGGCGTCGTGATCTTGGCCGACATGGCGGCGACGGCGTCGACGCAGGCGGAGCGGACGGTGGAGTCGGGGTCTCGGAGGCGGCGGAGGACGGTGGAGATCATCTTAGACAGAAACGGCGCCAGCGCGTCGCCGTGTAAATTGGACATCAACGTAAGCAACGACACGCATTGCTTCCTCACCGGCGGCTTGGACGAGGCGTCGGTGTTGTGAATGCAGATCAAGAATGTAGCAAACGAGTCTTGTGTGAGGTTTCTAGCAATGGACTGGAGCTCGTTGGTGGCCATGGCTAGAGTGTCACGGTCAGAGAGTTTATTAATGCATCCTATAACCCGCTGCTTCAGATCCGGAGTCGTCGACCCGCCGGTCTGCGGCGGGCTACTACCTAGCGAGTAACGTCTCGAGCCATACATTGGTTTGGACTCGGGGTTTCACAAGTGTTCGATGAAATGTGTCAAATAAAACGTATAAGACGTAAATGAGAGAGTAAGGAAGTTTGGGTTGTGATGGGAGGTGTCAGGTGGACTGGTTCTCAATGTTGGAACTTGGAATAATATGGGAGGGGGGCTTTTAAATGTAATGTTTGAGAGAGAGGGAGGAGCGGTGAGTGGACTATCGACCAAGAGGTGGGGAGTCCAATATTTTAGCTCGCAAGTACTATTACTCAGTTTTTTTCGCGGGTAGGGTAAGAATGGCCCAACTGTCAAAGTGGTTTGTTGGTGTTGAATTGAAAGTGCAACTGTGTTGATGGTATCTCTATACTCACCGGCTTTCTCTTCACCTTTCCGGTTAACATGAACGTGTTTGAAAGCTAGCTGATATAGTTTGCGGTGGTTTTACTTGCTAGTTTACCACGAGTTTCTTTAATCACATTGGCACCATAGCCGTTTATCAATATATTGGGTACAAATTATTATGTAGCCTCCAAAATTTTTATGTGTTTTATTTGTTTTCCTTTACATTTTCTGCATTTCTCTTTAGTAGAATGACGTGCATGTCTTGCGATTTAATTGCTATAAACCTAACATAGGGTTTACATATCCACTATTTCTAACTCAGAATGTATCTTAAACCAGTAGTGGATGAATATATCAGATGATAAGCAAGTCTCTCCGACACAAGAGTTGACTCAGTAAAAACTCATAACATGCTACCCGCATATAAACATGTTGAACAGTTTCTGCGTTTCAGTAGTCGCCGGAGTTATATCTGATCGGACATGATTCCAACGTGAAGAACCATCTCTCTGTGCTCGGTGTGGTAAAAAGGATCAAAAAATTAAGCCCGAGAAGGCTAAAGCTTAAGAAAAGAGAATCATACGATGCATCGCGAACTCAACAGGAGCAGGGCGGAGACAAAACATAAGAAGCAGAGCACGTGATCGGAGGATAAGATAAAGGGACGTAACATTGTTAAAGAAGTCGTCCAAAACCATGAACTCACGTGATCACTGGGTTTGGAACTCTGTGGATATGCTCATGCATGAACTAAATCTAGCTAGCCGTCCTTTATCTCCCATACGCAAAATATTCTGGTTGAGCACTTGAGATTACTCTAGGTAATCTTCTTTTTTCTGGTTATGGGGCCTGTTTGAGAAATTGCTCCTTCACCTCTTTCTCACAAGAGTTTGTGTTTGTGCTAATCACGATGTTAGTAGAGTTGAATTAGAAGATCCCAAGATGTTGATGTGGGAACCCCCTCATCCATCTACCAACCACCCTAAAATCCCCCTCACCTCACCTAGATGAAAAATTTATAAATAAGATTCATGACATGCCCGAATAACTACGTATAACTAAGTATTTTATCAAATGTCTTTAAGTACAAACGTGTATCTACGTATGCGTATACATATTAAGTTATATTGATAAGATTAGACGACCTTAATATGTACATGATAATCCTCGCATGTGAATGATTATGAATGACTAAGATTTTACTGTTTACTTACAACGCCGTGTATAAGTAAAATTGCGCACCACACAATCATTTTTATGCGTCGACATGTTTCTCAAAACAAATTTAGGTGGATTTTTCTTTGCTCTGAATCAGAATGCACCAGAGCTAGTAAACAAAAAATAAATGGCAACTGGGTGATGAAAGCATATAGAAGCTCCCGTGATATGAGTATTTCAGACAAATGAGATTATTGTGAAAAGCTAGCTATAGCACGAAGAAGCTAGAGGATTCATGAAAATGCTAGATTGGCATTCATATCTCGTCATATAGCCCTAATATGACGGGAAAGAATAAGAATGATGGCACCACATAAGTTAGAACTCATCATGTGACTTGTTTGATCTTTGATGCAAACGGTTTGGAATAGTTCGACCCTGTTCGATCTGTTGTTTTAATCACTTATCCGATCATGCTGTTGTTTGCGACACCGGTTGTTAATTTGGATCCTAGTGACACAGAGTGATAATCGATCATATCTGTTGTTCATACAACTGATGATCATATATAGGGAAATTACATTATTGTGTTTAACCAACTATATATGATTTGACATGATAATAAAACTTGCAAAATCTTCTTATGACAAAGTGCTTGAATGAACAATCAAAGTAACATAACATGAGATCGATTGACGTATGAACATTTCACCTAGCTAGCTGTGTAAATACATTTCGGGAGAACCATCTTACAGGATAGTTGGAGCTTGAGAATCTGATGATCAGCTTTCAATGATTTAGAGACAATCGGATACTAAATAAACAGCTGAGCATTGTGCATTGTGTTGGAATCAAATTATTTGTGGCTGTTGCTTTTCATATGCATATATATTGATCTTATGGATCTGGAAGATTATATCTTCTGGCATTATATATACTAGTCTTTTACCCGTGCATGTAGATATACAAATAGGAGAAGTTTAACTTGAACTGCTCCACGTGGAATGAATCTGATTATCTTATTTATTAGATAACTGCTTCACTAAAAATGAGAACAAACCACGTCTTTTTTTTCCTATAAAATTCTAATAGTATTTTACGGTTATGCCTATAATAACTTATGTTTATTTTTTTTAATTTTTTTTTATTATTTTAGTTTTTAAGGTAATTCAAAAAAAGGTTTGACTGTGACATCAAAGAGGGTGGATGAGTTTTTAATAGTAGAGATATACGGGACCGGCATGTAGCAATAATACCATTAACCACTAAAACACAACAATTAAGCACAGTTAGTTTGATGCGTATAGCTTCAGTAGTTGGGATCGACCAACATCTGAGGTCTTTGGTGCTCTGTAAATTAATGTCATTTTAAGTATTGCTGCCGGGACTTTCTGCTGTCTAGACTTTATATGTAACAGGATGTTTCCCTTTTGAGTGGTCGTCGACGTCTACAAGAGCTCTTGTTCGGCCAACTACTCACGAAGACAAAAAACAAACTTTATAAGTAGTATCAGTATCCTATGTGCAATTTACACGACCTAGCTAATTAACATATGTGAATTATGCTAGTTGAATCAGTATCAGTATCAAGTTCTCCGTCATAGTTGAATTATGCTAGCTTTCTGAATATGCCAAGGTCTCCGACGATTAGTTTCAGACATACAGATGCCGATTGTCTAGACTTTGGCTGTGGTTGTCGATGGTGCATGCATGCATAATTGTTCCACTGGATTTGTAATTTGCATAACGTACCGCTGTCACCACGAGTAAAAACTTTGTTTTGCTGAACAATAAGCTTGTGCCATTCTTGTTGGATTAGTGATATATAGTTCAACGAAAACTTCCATGCATGTAGCTGAACGTACGTACATATCGAGCATTCAACTCAAATGTACTATCCATGATATCGATACGTAGTCTACGTTACCGAAACATAACTATACCATATAGTTATACGTTCCAAATTTACAATGTACGTAGCTAGCAGTCTAGCACCATACCTGTATTTTGTTTGAAACCTTCGATGATATATTTGTTGTAGGTATATATGGATAAAGAAGACAGACAGGAAGGAGACCGAGACGAGATATCGACGGACGTTAATCATGGCTGCATATCCAATCTAGCTAGATGTGGATATCGGAACGATTGGGAGCTTTGTGGTCCATGTCCATGTTGCTCGAGCTTTGCCGGAGAAGGAACCCTAAACCTTATATACCCCATCTGATAACGAAGCTTTTCTCCTTAGATTTTACTAATGCCTAGTTCACATGGGGAGGCCAAAATATAGACCAAGACCATCCAATGTGCTTGGATCTTTGAATACGGATCATGTGTGTTTTGCTTCTCATGCGACAATCTCACATGCAGTTTGGGTTTCCGGGAGAATGATGGGCAAGTCGGCATGGACGACAATGACTTATCATTTTGATTTGGTATTGTATAAATGAAATGTCGTCTAAGTTTTCCATGAACTTAGTTATAAGAGCTAGCGAGATACCAAGGCATCTAGCTTGGGCACAAAAACATTCTCCTACTTCATCGCGGCCTTGTTACTAGAATGTTATGGATCGAGCAGGCATTGCTTCATCACCTCTCCAATGAGATACCCCATGTCTCCATGCATATATGGCATCTAGAGAATGCTCCCAACTCGAACAATAACTCTGTTTCCTATAGCGATAGAGATGAACAAGTCTTGCAGCCGGATCATCAAACTCCGGGTAGAGAGATTACTCGATCGACAATAGTTTTCTTTCTTCGATTTGGCAAGGTATGAGTCGTTTCGATCGTTGTCGAGGAAATAGCTCAGAGATCTGCAAGAAATACTATGACCTCTATATATGTTAAAAGTCCAAGCTAGTTAAATTGATCGGTTTTGATTTCATAAGCTAGTGATTATACATTCTTAATCGTCATTATCCGAAGATGTATAATCTCTACGTGTTAGTGGAAGAAGGACTTTTCTACATTCGTAACTTCTTATTACGGTTAATTGTATTTGATTTAATCTAATTGTGCGTGTTACTCAGTCCGGCTTAACGTGCCTATATATCTTCAAGAACCACAAAATGAATTATTAGAGTTGTGAACAATTTCATGTGTAAGAATAGACACGATGAGAGCAAATGACAAGATCGATTATCGAGAGAGTTGAAGTGCCTGCCATTGTTGCATGATTAGGAATTTGAGATTCATATTAAACCCTAAATAAATGCTAGGGTTTGTAAGGAGATTTAACAGGACCAGACGGAGGGATGGGTGTCTGAGATGGTGCTTACATGTCAGGCATTGTGTTCGGAAATGCATTTCCAAATTGAATTTAATAGTCTCACATGGAAACTGCAAGCCAATCATCCACTGGTTTTGGCTCCATTTACAGCAATAGATATTGGTACCAGTCGAGCACAGAGCTTGCAGAAACAAGGTGACTCGGATGGCATTTTCAATATTGAAATATACAAGTATAATTCTATTTTAAGGGGGATGTCGAAACTTCTTAATTTGGAGTTATAAATTTCATTCCTTTTGTATTAATATGTCATTTCATGTATATACCTGGCTCTAATTTTATGAAGAAAATGGTAAATAATTTTCAACCTGCCTTCAACGCAAAATTAAACACCCTATCAATTTTCTCTGGTGTATCTAGATTTTTCTTTTTTTTGAATGCTGGTGCATCTAGATTTGTCTTTCTTTCATAAATATGTAAACAGAGTCACAAACCCTAATCCTTGTATTAATTGTTATTTGTATAGAATGTTAAATTGGACGTACACAGATCATTTGGGTCACATACAAACGCTACACAAAAATGTATTCTCACTTACTTGTCTATGCACCACTAATAACATGGCATGAAACATGATATCTCGCATAAAATGATAATGGAATGTTATCAAATTTTCCTCTCTAGCCATATATTCGTGAAAACACACATTTTCACATTTCTAATGGTACACACCCATGTCAATGCTAAATTTTTTCCTTTTCATTCCTGCTATGGTCTTTAACGTAAGTTCAATATTTTTAATCACCCCAAAATATTTAGTTATCATCTATACCATATATGTCGAAGGACATTAACTTTCACGCCAAATGTCCTGTTGTTATCCCCGCCACTTATTCTAGCGGTATCACTTGTTCGCACCAAAATGTTATGTTGTCATCAACATCTTATTTTAACAGTTAGTGTCTTTGTCGCGCCAAAATTTTCTGTTACCATTCCCGCCACATTCCCTTACAACAAGCATTCATGCAGAAAATAACATTAAACCTTAAGAAAGACAGACCTAAGATACCATTTTATGTTCACACGTATCTTTGAACTCAAAACTTAATTCGACACTGGGCGAAAATAATATGAAACGTATTTTCATAACACCAAAAAGAGAAAAAACCAACCAAAGTGGATTTAGGCCTTTCTCAATTTGTTGGTCTATAGTAAGACCATGCTATATATTCCCCTCCAGAAACCCACAACAGGAAAAACGACGGAAAAACGGACCCAAGTGCATAAGTAGCTATGGAAAGCCCAATGAAGAGGGAGTTAGTGTTTTAGAAAAGACAAAAGAACAATGCAGTTTCTAAATTAGTTCCACTTGTCACTAGTGCAACTACATAAACCACTTCCTAACAGGGCTTTAGTTGTCCCAAAAAGCCTAACTCATCCTCCACGTGACTATCCATGTCTTCCTTTGGACCTCAATCCATGATCACTTTCTTGGGCTTCACCCCAAACCCTATCCTTTCATTTTGGGACTTCAGCTACAATATTAGGCTTATAAGCAAAGCCATCCAAAGTAACAAGCCCATCACTTTATACTTTCCAATAATCCAATCCTAGCCACAATTTAGATCATCGTCGGAGGAGAATAGATTTCCAGGCTAAACTGCAATTTCATCATAACAAACCAAACTCCCACATACATCAAATAGCACTATAAACCAAATACACCAAGTAACCCAAAAATCACAGACCCAAAAAAGTAGAAGGGGAAAAATCCACCAGCTTTGCCCTAACCCTAATTCCCTAAATTGCCAAAAGACACATCACCTCCCCGTACTTATCCCCAATTTTTGAACAACATGACTCATATACCCCCACACAATCCCCACATTCACCACCACAAGACCCCTAGTTTACCTTCCTCCAAGGCTCCATATGTTGCACGCACACTTTTGAGGACGGGGTGTCGGAGTATCCGACACGTTCCGACATATTGACATGGCACAACACGCCCCAACGCAGTATCAAATAAACCACATGGTGTGTCAGAAAATGTTGATTTTTCCAACACGACCCAACACACCACGTTAGCAATTTCAATTTTAAAAAAAAACATAAACATAAACCCAAAAGAAAAACTATCACAACATCTAAGTAGCCAAAATAATAATAATAATAATAAGAGTGTTGATATATAATATATCTCTCCTAGCAAATGTTTAAACTCTAATAGTCTTAAACTGCAACTTAATCTCCTTTTTTCCACTCTTCCCCTCCCCCCCCTTCCTTCATCTCATTTTTCCACTTCAAATTAGTTACCGAGTTTCCTAATCTCCATTCAATTGCAGCGTCTCTTTGTTGATAACCGTATATAGTCTCGAGCTCATGTTTTTAGTATTTTTTTATATATTAAAATACATAAATGTATTAATTATTTACCGTGTCTAAACCGTTTCGGTTCTTAAATTTTTTAGATTTATCAAGTCGGCGTGTCACGTCTTTTTGTGTCACCGTATTATTGTTGGTGCAGTATAGGCTCTAAATAACTCCTGCAAAAAATGTGACCGGGGAGATAACCGTAAATCCACTCCTCTCTCCCAAATTTTCCCCTGCACCACGCCCAGTGCTTATATTTATATACATCCCCACACATTATATAAACCACATTTTGTAAAACTCTCTCTCCCTCTCTCTCTCTCTCTCGCTGCGTTTTCTGTTTGTGAATTTCTCTCATAGAATTAGAATCAGAGAGAAAGATAAAAGAGCAAAAACGTAAGGTGAAAACTTTCATAAATTTTCTTTTTGATTTTTTTGGCTCTTCTTCTTCTCCAATATAGAAGAAGAAGCATCACCATAATCCACGAGCCACCATCACTTCCATTTCTTCCAGTTGAAGACTTCGCCTAATTCGACGACTTACCGATCCTCCTCGGTAAAAACTCTCGATTCTTCACTGCAATTTTCTCCTAGCATTGCTTTATCTCCAAGTAAAACTTTTCGAGTTGCTGAGCCTCTTTTTGCTTCTGCTGTTTAGGATTTCGGCTTCGGCGAGGTGATCTCTGCTCGGAGCTGAGCGATTGGAATTCTCGCCGGTATGGATTTTTTTACTGTGCTGGAAATTTTGTGCTTCGGTTTTTTTAGATCTGCTTTCTGCTTGGAATGAGCGAGTTTGATTTTGGTTAGGAATCGGTTCGGGTTTGAATCGGAGTTGGAGGCATGATTTAGAGGTTGGAGCGGCGAAGAAGATGAAGAGGTCTCGCGACGACGGTTATATAAGCTCGCAAGTTAAACGCCCCATGGTTACTTCTCGAGGAGAGCCGTAAGAGTTTCTCGATTTTTGACTTGCTGTGAATTTTTGTTGCTTGTGGTTAATTTTGTTAATGAGAGTGAAATTTCGGTTTGATTCGATGAGTCTGTGCTTGGTGATTGGTGGTTTTGGTTTTAATTCGTGGAAAATTAACATGTTTTGTCACTCACTGTAGCTGTTAATCTAGTTTTGTATAGCCGAGAATCGGTGCTAGGTTAACTTGAAATTGGTTAATTCCTTTCGTTTTGGCATGGTAAGCAAAATTAGAGTTGGTGTGTGAAGGTCGCAGAAGCTTTGGTTTCAGTGTTTCTGAGTTGTGGAGTGAGGCTGGTCATGTTTGCAGGCATTACTTCTTGTTAGAGGATAATTGCGCATTAGACTAATTTGTGATATTTTTTTTCTTGGTGGTGAAGCTCGGGGCAGCCCCAGATGATGACATCAACAGCTTCACAGAAGCTAACAACGAACGATGCCTTGTCATATCTGAAGGCGGTGAAGGAGATATTTGAAAACAACAAGGAGAAATACGAAGACTTTCTTGAAGTCATGAAGGACTTCAAAGCTCAAAGGTTAAGACAATGAATATGTTACTGTTAGTTTTGTTTTTTTTTTCTTTAACATTATTATCTTGATGCAAGGAGAGTTTACATTTTTCTTATATGACCTTATTATGTATTGATGTCTGCTGTGTTGATTGTAGAGTTGACACCTCGGGTGTGATACAGAGGGTGAAGGATTTATTTAAAGGGCATCGAGACCTAATATTAGGTTTTAATACCTTCTTGCCGAAGGGATATGAGATCACTCTCCCTCCGGAGGACGAACAACTTCCTCATAAGAAGCCTGTTGAATTTGAGGAAGCTATTAGTTTTGTGAACAAGATTAAGGTGGGAACATTATTTCATAGCTAAATTTGAGGTTACAGGTTCCCTTTGAAGATTTTTTAACCCCATGAATTCTTTACCTGCAGACACGATTTCAACATGATGATCATGTTTATAAATCATTTTTGGACATTCTGAATATGTACAGAAAGGAAAACAAGTCCATCTCAGAAGTTTACCAGGAGGTGTGTTTTAGTGCTTTGTTTTTGTATAGAGTTTTTTTCCTTGGTCTTTTCATGCACTCATATTTTTGGAAATTCATCTTATTTCAGGTCTCAGCACTTTTCCAAGACCACCCAGACTTACTTGGTGAGTTCACTCACTTTTTACCTGATACGTCAGGA
Source organism: Fragaria x ananassa (assembly GCA_034370585.1). Classification (NCBI taxonomy): domain Eukaryota; kingdom Viridiplantae; phylum Streptophyta; class Magnoliopsida; order Rosales; family Rosaceae; genus Fragaria; species Fragaria x ananassa. The sequence continues at coordinate 27,954,002 of CP139761.1, read as the reverse complement.
ACAGCCTCAATCCAGGTTGCTCCATCTCAAAGAAACTCGATGCTTCGTGATAGGAGCTCTGCCATGCCCCCTATGCGGCAAATGCTTGTTGACAAGGTTTATTTCTACTTTGAGTTTCACATTTTCATGTCTAATTCTCTCTCTCTCTCTCTCTCTCTCTCTCTCTCTCTCTCTCTCTCTCTCTCTCTTTTCTGTATCTGCATCAATTTTTTTAACATAGGCTACATGTGCTGTTGCCAGAAAGAAAGGCCTGTGGGTTCTTACCCTGAGCATGATCTCAGTGTTGACCGCCCTGATCTGGACCATGATAGGGCTTTGATGAAGGCTGAGAAAGAGCAAAGGAGGCGCAGTGAAAAAGAAAAGGAGAGGAGAGAAGATAGAGAAAGACGAGACGATAGGGATTTTGACCATGATGGCAGCAGGGACTTCAACATGCAGCGTTTTCCACACAAACGAAAATCTACTCGTAGGGGTGAAGACTTGGCTACTGACCAATTGCATCAAGGTGGGGAAGACATCGAAAACCTTGGAGCACATCTCATTTCATCTTCTTATGATGATAAAATTTCTGCAAAAAGTGAGGATTTTGATGTTTTTGAACTGGTTTACAAATGAGTTTTCTTGCATACTCAACAAAGTAATGCATTTAAACCATCAATATATCAAGAAAGCTCCACTCTTTTCATTCTCTATGTATAACATGGTGTAAATGCCCTCATATCTTGGATTGCTGAGTATTGCTGTGTGTGCGTAACTTGAGATTTACTGTCAGTGTCAAGTGTAGTATAAGTTGTCTCTACTCTTCCTTTTATACTTAACCACTTGATGATTTTTTTTTGAATGGTTGAATTTTTGTCTGTTGGTCTTGTTCATGTTTCTCAAATAGCTTCATTTACTTATCGCATGGCATGGCATGTCAGGCATATATGGCTCAGAGAGTGCCTTCTGTGAGAAGGTGAAGGAGAAGCTACAAAATCCTGATGCTTACCAGGAGTTTTTGAAGTGCCTCCATATTTATAGCAAGGAGATTATTACCCGAGCTGAATTGCAGAATTTGGTAAGACATGCATATAATATTGATGCCAAGTGTTACCATCTCCTAATTTAAAAGACTTATCAAAATACAGTCACTAAATTTTTGTGATCTTCACTCATGTAGGTGGGTGATTTAATTGGAAAATATCCCGATCTTATGGATGGGTTCAATGAATTTTTGTCATGTTGTGAGAAGAAAGGTGAAGTTCTACTCTCTTCTGTTACCTGCTCTATCTACTGTGTGGTTAACATTGTATCTAATTGAGTCCTGTCCTGCAGATGGGTTCCTTGCTGGTGTCATGAGTAAAAGTACGTAAAATAATTTGTTCCTTTTTGTTAGACACAAAAGTTTGATCATTCTCTTAGTTTATCACATGGGTTCGGACTGCATAACATCGTTTTTATTTTGGGTGGTTAACGTTTTCTGAGAAATTGTAATTGTGTTTTGATATCTGGATTTGATCTCTGTTCTTGCAAATCATCACTAATATGTAAATTCATCACAGAATCTATGTGGAATGAAGGCAATGTACCTAGACCAGTGAAAGTAGAGGATACGGATAAAGATCGGGATTATGAAAGGGATGACATGATTAAAGATAGAGAGCGTGAAAACCGAGAAAGGGATAGACCTGATAGAAATGGTGCCTTTGGAAATAAAGAAATTGGAGGCCAGAAGATGTCTATGTTTTCGAGCAAGGACAAATATTTGGCAAAACCTATTAATGAGCTTGACCTCTCTAATTGTGAGCGTTGCACTCCAAGCTATCGTCTTCTGCCAAAGAATGTACGTGTTTCTTTTTCTGTCCTTAAATGTACACTTATCTTTACATTAAGGACTATTTGATGTTTTACTGATATACGTAACTTTCTTGCAGTATCCAATACCTTCTGCTAGCCAAAGAACAGAGCTTGGTTGTGAAGTACTAAATGATCATTGGGTGTCTGTTACTTCTGGAAGCGAGGATTATTCTTTTAAACACATGCGCAAAAACCAGTATGAAGAGAGCCTGTTTCGGTGTGAAGATGATAGGTCTGTCTTAAATTTCATTATTTACATTCGTTGTAACTTGTATCTTTATTTGTTTTGTTGTCATTCCCGTTTTCTGTTTTCATTTGTCTTAAATGCTGAAAGCTATTTCTTTCTGAGAATTATAATTGAGATGTCATAAGTTTGTGCTTGTGGTTTAATTCCACATATTTTTTTTTTGACTTCTGTCTGTTGCGGTACCAATTGCATTGAAAGGATTCCCAATTTTTGGTTATAAACTAATCTATTTATGGTTTTTGTTTTTCAGGTTTGAATTAGATATGCTGTTAGAGTCTGTGAATGTAACAACCAAGCGTGTGGAAGAACTATTAGAAAAGATCAACAACAACACCATTAAGACTGAGAGTCCAATCCAAATTAAAGAATACTTCACAGGTTTCTTTGATTTACTTGTTTGAGGAATACCTATTTTCATCTGTGGTCTGGGTTTGATTGCTGATTTTTCTTGTTCTTCTTTGTTCATCTAGCTCTGAATCTAAGATGCGTTGAGCGATTATATGGTGACCACGGGCTCGATGTGATGGACGTGTTGATGAAAAATGCTTCACTAGCTTTGCCTGTTATATTAACACGCTTGAAGCAAAAGCAAGAAGAGTGGGCAAGGTGTCGCTCTGATTTTAACAAAGTCTGGGCTGATATATATGCCAAGAACTATCACAAGTCACTTGATCATCGTAGCTTTTACTTCAAGCAACAGGACTCAAAGAGCTTAAGCACCAAAGGTAACTACTGCAAATGTGATACTCTGTCATGTATACAGATTGTGATTCTGTATTAGTTAAGCAGGCCTGGTCTTCCATTTCTCTTTGGAATATTATAAAAGCTACTGTCTTCCATTGGTTTGCAAATGCCCTTTTCACTTTGAAAAATTAATTCATTCTCCTCTTCCTCCCTGGACGGGGACAAATATTTGCAGCCTTATTGGCGGAGATTAAAGAGATGAGTGAGAAGAAGCGGAAGGAAGATGATGTTCTTCTTGCTATTGCTGCTGGAAATAGACGACCTCTTATTCCAAATTTGGAATTCGAGTATCCTGATCCAGACATCCATGAAGATCTTTATCAACTCATCAAATACTCTTGTGGAGAAGTTTGCGCAACCGAACAATTGGGCAAAGTTATGAAGATATGGACAACCTTCCTCGAGCCAGTGCTTGGTGTTCCTCCTCGACCTCAGGTTGCAGAGGATACTGAAGATGTTGTGAAGCCAAAATCTCATGCTGTAAAAGATGGGGCTGTGAGTGGGGGAGAGAGTGATGATAGTCCTGATGGGGGTGCTATTACGACAACTTCTAAGCAGGTAAATACATCAAGAAACAGAGATGAAAGTATTCAACCTGAACAATCAAGCTCTGCAAGAGCTTGGACAGTAAATGGAGCTAATGGGCTCAAAGAAGAAAGTTCTCATGACATTGATCGTGCTACATGTAAAGTGCAAAGTAATGCATCTACAGCCGATGAAGTGTCCGGAGTTAGCAAACAGGACAATTATAATGAAAGATTAGTCGTGTCTAATGTATCACTTGCTACTGGCTTGGAGCAAAGTAATGGACGAACTAATGTGGAGAAATTATCAGGTTTGCAGAATGTTTAAAATTACTTAATATTTTACCCTCTTGCCATACTAACTGTTTTCGTTTTGTATCTTATTATTACCCTTTTATTTCTGAATTGATTTCTGATATGCTTTCCTTTTTCTTTTCTTTTCTTTTTTTGGCTAGGCCTTAGCCCTACTCCTTCAAGACCTGGAAACGGCACTGTTGAGGGCAGGGTTGAGTTACCTTCACCAGAGGTATGATTAACAGTGTGGTAATAGTGTAATACTCCTCATGTTTGGATAGGCCTGGTTGATATTAGTTTATGGGCTGTTGCCGCTGGTACGGATGGTGAAACTATTTAGAAGACCAGATCAATAGTTTAATTTGTGATGTTAAAAGGTCTTTTAAAACATATTTAACTGTGGAGGGTGTCTTTGATTTTGGTAGAGAGATGTATGAAGTTATGAACATTTGAAGTGTATGTTACATATTCACATGCACTGCATGTCAATGTCTAATGTCAACCTTTTTGAAGTCTACTGATTCTCTACTTCCATTCATCAGTCCTGCGTTTGGGGTGGCAATATGAACTATTTGTCAGTTGTTTTCTTGCCTTGAATTTTGATAACTACATGCTTAATATTTTTATGTTCTTACTGATCTCACAGGCTGGTGATTCTACTAGACCCGTTATATCCTCAAATGGAGCAATCACAGAAGGCACCAAAGGTCACAGATATGTGGAAGAGTCTGTAAGAAACTTTAAGATTGAAAGAGAAGAAGGTGAAATATCTCCAAATGGAGATTTTGAGGAGGATAATTTTGCAAATTATAGAGAAGCTGGTTCAGAGGCTGTTCAAAAACCAAAGGATGGTGGTTCCAGCAGGCAACTTAAAGCCAGACATGGGGAAGAAGAAGTATGTGGTGGAGATGCAGGTGGTGAAAATGAGGCTGATGCTGATGATGAAGGTGAGGAAAGTGCTCATAGATCATCAGAGGATAGTGAGAATGCATTCGAGAATGGTGATGTCTCTGGAAGTGAATCTGGTGAGGGAGAGGAATGTTCTCGAGAAGAGCGTGAGGAAGAGGGGGACAATGATGAGCATGATACCAAGGCCGAGAGTGAAGGTGAAGCTGAAGGGACAGCGGATGCCCATGATGTTGAAGGAGATGGAACATCTTTACCGCACTCGGAACGTTTTCTACTTTCTGTGAAGCCTCTTGCAAAACATGTTCCTCCAGCTTTACTTGACAAGGACAAGGACTCTAGGATTTTCTATGGAAATGATTCTTTCTATGTACTTTTTAGGCTTCACCAAGTAAGGGTCATTTTAACACATACGCAGCATGTATTTTGCTTACAAATACTTAATTGGGGAACTAAGTGTCTGATGTTTCACTAATTTGACAGACACTATATGAGAGAATACAATCAGCAAAGATTAACTCATCATCAGCGGAGAAGAAGTGGCGGGCATCAAATGAAACAAGCACTACCGATTCGTATGCTAGGTAGGGCTTTGGTCTCCTTTACCTAGTTTTCAGTAACTGTGAAGTCATTAGTATATATTTCCTGAATCTTTATCATGTGGTGCAGATTCATGAATGCACTTTACAATTTACTCGACGGTTCTTCTGACAATACAAAATTTGAGGATGATTGTCGAGCTATCATTGGGACTCAATCGTATCTTCTTTTCACATTAGACAAGCTGATCTACAAGCTTGTTAAACAGGTGAGTGTGTTTTCTTAACCTTCTAGTTCTTCAAGCAGCTTTCCATTTTTCCTTCTTTTTGACCCTAAATCTTCTGCTTCATGTACTTGTTTTCAGCTCCAAACAGTCGCTGGGGATGAGATGGATAATAAACTTGTCCAACTATATGCGTTTGAGAATTCAAGAAAACCAGGACGATTCATGGATGTAGTTTATCACGAAAATGCTCGTGTTCTTCTTCACGATGAGAACATTTATCGCAAAGAATGTGTATGTCTTCAATGCATTGTCACTTTGATATTTATATATAGAATGTGTCAGATTATAGAATTCCAACTGTGTCCTGAATACGTTGTCATGGTTCGTTCCTTTGCAGTTCTCTTCACCAACCCGGGTGTCTATTCAGCTTATGGATTATGGGAATGATAAGCCTGAAATGACTGCTGTTTCCATGGACCCTAATTTTTCTGCTTATTTGCACAATGATTTTCTCACCGTTCTTCCTGACAAAAGAGAGAAGTCTGGCATCTTTTTGAAGAGGTATTTTGTCTGTTTTTTTAAGCGTATCAAGTTTTGGAAGTCAATCGGTCATGATTATTAATGCTAGCTCATGTTTACAGGAACAAACGCAAATATGCGAGTAGTGATGATTTGTCTGCTATTTGTCAGGCCATGGAAGGACTTAAAGTCGCCAATGGTCTGGAGTGTAAAATAGCTTGTCATTCATCCAAGGTACTTCATTAACTACTGTCTTTGTGACCAGTGGTGGGTTGGTGTTGTTTGGATTAACTTTTTCATAATCTGATTTTCTGCTTCCGTTGATCCATTTGAGTTTTATATGCTGTAGGTATCGTATGTTTTGGATACAGAAGACTTTTTGTTTCGGACAAAAAGGAGAAGAAAAAATTCGAACAGTTCCTGCCATAATCAGACTAGGTCTTCTGGTGGTTCAAGTAGAGTTGAGCGGTTTCACCGTTTGCTGTCTGGCTCATGATATGCCTTCTTTTGACCATCAAGTATATATGGTATGCCTTATCTGGTTTCTATTTGTGTTATTATTTGCTAATTTACTTTCAGTAGAAACATTATAATTGTATTTTGACATGTCAACATGTGTATAAAATGCTGATATTCCTTTAGTGTTGAGCTCTAACTATGTGCAACATGTTGTTTTGGTTCTCCAGTAGCAATTTGAACGCATTGTATGCACCAGTGCTGGAGATTTGGAAAAAAAATCGAGGCGCTGAGCGAAATAGCTTTTGTGGAATTACTTTGTATTCTCATATTTTCCGCCTCTCCGACCAAATAAAGAAACGAGAGAGTGAGATATGGCTCGAAAGTAGTATACTTTGAGTTGGCACTTTGAGCCGCTTTCTTGTAAATAGAGGTAATTTGTGTTGTAAACTTCAGATGCTCATTTAATTCATCAATTTTTGGGGTTAATTAATCTTATTTATAGTTCTTGCGCATTTTACATTTCTTGTATGTATCGCTCATCAAAATGGCCTCCTTGAAAAGGTCGTTCATCCCCTATCATGGACCTCATTTGTTAAAACTTCCTTTCTTTTTCTTTTTTTGAAAAAAAATCCAATTATTCATTGTAGATATGGTATTGCATAGGTGCATACCGTTTGCAAGTAAGAACATCTCTAACAGCTTCTTGATTTTCTTGATTTTTTCTATTTTGAAGAAAATTTTAGGTGTTTTACTCTAACAGATTCTCTAAAACTTTTTCTAAAACGAGAAATATGATGAGAGAAACCTAAATTCTTCGTATTTGTAGTAAACATTATAATTTTATAAAAAGATTTAGAAAATGATCATGAAATCTCTAAAATAAGAAAAAATTAGTTATAGAGAAATATTAAGAAAGCTTTCAATGCTCTAAAAATGAGTATCATTTGCTCCAAGTCTCTAACACGACTTCTGGGATGGCAATAGGCCGTTTGCGTAATGATATTTTATGGATTGTTGGTTTACAAATTGATATCCTTTTGTTAGAATATAATGTGATTCAACCAGCTAACTCACTAATCGGAGGGCGGTCCATGATATTCGACGCCGTCTTTGCATTGCTCTGCAAGACGGGGTCTATATCAGGCAACTTGGGAATTTGCACAAGCAGATCAATAGTTCGCCGCAGAAGGCGGGCTAAATCGCCCTCGTCCATTGCACAATCCATCATGATCTCCCTCCATGTCAACCCAGAAACCCAGGCTTCAACCATGCCTGCAAACTGGGTATCCAAATAGCATGGTATATTTACCCCATGCTTTTCTTGGAGCTGTAAGAAACTGCTTCTTTGCTCGTCCAAGAAGCTCACCACGTCAACTACTGTGCTTGAAGGTTCATATATGTAGCTGTTATTTTTCCAAGGCCGGATTTTGATCCCTTCAGATACTAAACTTGCGCACACGGCAGCAAGTTCTGTAGGCTTTAAACTTAATAAGATCTTATTTCGAAGAACCATGGCAAGCCACAGTTCATTCTCTCCTCGGATGGCAGCTGCAGTTTCACCAAGTGGAAATATGGTATGAGTGTTAATATCTAATGCCCGAGTTTCGTGTATGACATTGCTGATCTGCAAGAACTCTTTCCAACCAGATGGTTCAATCTGCTCTATTCTATTAGTCAGACGTCTTGCTCTACCTTTCAAGCGCTTAATCTTCTCCTCATTAAAGCTGGCCATGTCAACGATCTTCTTGTATTCTCTGAAGCCTTGTGTACGTGATATCTTTTTCTTCAGACGTGAAACTTTACTTCTTTGTTCTTTGTAACGCTCTACAGCATGATTATATGCTTCTGACTTGTGTAAAAGCTCATCATGTTCAGAAAGACTATTCAAGACAGGAACATTCAAACTCCAAGACCATGTCTCAAGAGATCCTTCCATGCCCCAAAAACCACCAATATCAGACTCGGAAAGCTTCTCCCACTTCATTTCGGTTCTATCAAGAAGCATGCTCATTATTTCCCGAGGCAAAGCATCTCCTAGAGCTAAGGCAACATTTGGAAAGCCTGTCTTATAAATTGTTTTGATCCACTTTTCTGTAAAGAGGTACCAAGAGTTGTCTGAGCCAAGAGCAGCATAATACGATGGTTCAAAAACTGAAGTTGGTTCAGACTCTACTGCTACTGGGGTTAGTGCAAAAGAATCATCCACAGAAACCATGTTCTTAAGTTTTGAGCCACTTAGTGACTCAACCTTCCCCAAATAAACAGCTGGGATAGAGTGTTGAACTCCTTCTGAATCTTTATACTGCAAGCACAAAAAGGGTAACTGCCCATTTTCACATTCCTCTAGTAAGGGCCGTAGTGAAGAAAGCTTCTGAGATTCCGTTCTTTTTCGAAGTTCAGTTCTTAGGCGTTTCTCTGCCCTTAATTCTTCCTGTAGATTCGCAATCTCCTTGTATGCTGGTCCAGACAAGAGCTTCCTGCTTTTTCTGTCAATGGCATCATCACTAATTTCCAAAGTCAGCATCTCTATTTCTTTCTCGATTCTAGCAATCTCCTCTTTTGCAGCAAGCATAACATTGCTCCCAACATAGTTTCCAAAACTTTGTTCAACTAGCTTTCTAGCTTCGTCCAAAGTTCGCCCAGATTGGGAGGCTTTTGTTTCATCTGATTCATTTGACCTACGAGTAACTTTTGAACCGGCAAGAAGATTTAGCACCATTCCATATGACGCAGTAAACTGTGATACCAAAGGTTCAAGTCCGGCAAAAAGAATCTTGCAACCAGCTTCAGCACCCTCGTAAGGATTTTGAATAAGCACTACATGACCCCTGTCATCCGTGCCTCTACGTCCAGCACGCCCAGCCATTTGAAGTAGTTCATTTGAGCTCAATAGGGTACGTCCACTGTCACTCCTTTTGCTGAGGGATGCAATAATGGCTGTTCTAGCAGGCATATTGATTCCCGCAGCAAGTGTTTCTGTAGCAAATACAACCTTAACAAGACCACGCTGAAACAGCTCTTCTATGAATGATTTCCATAAAGGTAGACAGCCCGCATGATGGGCAGCAACCCCTCGCAGTAACCCCTTTACTGAACTCTCCCTGATAGCATCCGGATACTTAAGGCGGAACCTCTTCAACGCTAATTCAACCTCACTTGCTTCACAGTCATCCAAAAGGTTGCAATCTTGAACATACTGAACCGCGGCATCACAACCTTTCCTGCTAAAAATAAACCATACCGCTGGTAGCATATCCCTAGCCTTAAGGTGCCATAATGTATCAGTAGCTTGAGGCACCTATAAGAATGGCAAATAAAACAGTATGATCAGATCAATTGGTCAATAATTGCAGGAACATTGATATCACAGGTAGAAACATAATAAAACCTAACTAATTTAGTTTTCCAAGGACAAAGAAAGCAATTCGCCAAGGACAAAGAAAGCAATTCGTGTAATGTGTCTGTGTCGTGTCTCAAAAGATTGATGCAGAAATCATACTTGTGAACGGTATATTAAGTTGATGTCATTCTTTGAAAGTGGTCGTCTAGACATGTTACCAGTACTGTCATCATAGCTAGTCTCACTAGTCCGTCTTCTTGAATTCCTCCTTCTGGATCCATCATCTTTATTAGATTTTGGTGCAGGAGCACTGAGTTGCAGATAATTGACTGACAACCTCCTGTTCATTTAAAAAAAAATGTTAATATCATTTGATGTTCCCCTATTTTCAAAGGAAAGAAGTACTGGGAAATAAAGTCGGTGCAAATTATTTCATAATGAAATAAGATCAAACTACTGGCTTTAACCATTTTGATCATCTGTTAAGACAGCAGCTCAACAGCAAAAACTAGTGGGGGAAAAAGGAACAAGAAAAATTACCTATTCATGTGTTTTCCAGATTTATCAAGAAGTGGTAATAAAGAAGTCTTCGTCGAGAAATGCCATGTCAGTGGTACTGGACGCTTTGTTGAAGTTACCAATTCAGTTTTACCATGAATCTAGAAATAGGATGAAGGGATAATTCAATTAACTCTTGCAAGTCCTCACAATCAAATGTGAAGAAAAATGTAAAACTGAACAAATAAGGAAAAAACAAAGTCACCATGTAAGGCCTAAGTACCTGACCAATCCAACCAGCCAATTCATCTGGATTCGCAACTGTTGCGGACAAACATATGAGTTGAACCTCTTTTGGGGAATAAATAACCTGGAATATTTGATAACACTAATATTACTACTCTGATGACATTATTGGCATGATAACACTAATAAAAGAGGTATGATGGCAAAATGCACTTACAATTTCTTCCCACACTGTACCGCGAGATATGTCACTTAGATAATGAACTTCATCCAAGACTATTACATCCACGTGAAATAGTGAGTCCCGCGCAGAAGCCATTCCAACACTGCATTATGAAAACTAAGGTGAATTTTCCTTTACTCCAACAACAAACTCAGTCGCTGAATTGGAAAGCTAACATCATGAATATCTACACTACTTCTGAAGAGATGGAATAGAAATTTGTTCTGCAAAACCTAAACATACCTCTGATACAACATGTTGCGCAAAATCTCTGTGGTCATGATCAGAACTTGAGCCTCTTTGTTTATTGCCGAATCTCCCGTGAGAAGGCCAACATTGTTCTCACCAAAAGTTTCACTGAAATCACAACAACGAATCCCATATGAGCACTATCACCTACATTGCCAAACCAACAGGTCAAAAACTGATAAAGAGCAACTAAGACTCATTCACATACCGAAATTCGCGAAACTTCTGATTCGACAAGGCCTTAAGCGGAGTTGTGTAGAACAATCTCCTTCCTTTAGCTACAGTAGCTACAGCAGCAGCTTCCGCTATCAAAGTCTTTCCGCTACTCGTCGGCGCTGACACAACTACTGATGAGCCTCTCAAGAATGCTTGTATAGCTAATCTCTATCCAAAATCAACCAATAGATATACACCTCAAAATCAGTACATGATACACAAATTCATAAATAGAAATCAGAAAATGTGACTAGTCTAAATCAAAACACCACCTGAAACTTATCGATTCGAAAATCGTAGATAGAAGCAAGCGCGCCGTCGTCAATCATTTCCTCGCCGAACTGCTTGACGTCCTCACAGAGCTTCTCCACTCTCTGCCACCTGAATTCCTCGCTTCGAATCGCCGGCTCCTCCTCGTCCGCCGGAGACGACTCCATGTCAATTTCATCGTCGCTTTGTTCGAGGCCGTCGTCGGAGATATCGCCGGAAATGTCGTCGTACTCGTCGGCCGCGACGTCTTCTTCATCGTCCTCCTCCTCGAACTCGTCTTCCTCCTCATCGTCGTCGGCGTCGGAGAGCTGAGATTTCGCGGCGAAGGCGGAGCTTGGGGACTGGAAAGTGACTCGGAATCGGAGTAGATTAGGGGGAAGAGATGGCGATGGCTTGGGGGAGGAGAAGGCTAGGGTTTGGGTGAGGTAGTGAAGAAAGGGAGGAGGTGAGGGTTTGAGAGAGAGGAGGCGCGTGAAGAAGAAGGTGGGAGAGGGTGAGAGGACAGAGAGTGTGTCCATGGCGGGAGAGATTTTTGGGTAAAATCTTGTTCAGTCTGTATTTATCGTCTGGGAAAATCATACGCGATATTTTGAGATTGGAAAAAAATCTCTCGTACGGCTTGCCGTAAACGGCAGCTATCCACTAATAAATGGGCCTCGAGATTTATGGGCCTTATTACCAAGTTTCTGTATAATGTAGACAGGCCTGAACTGTTTAATAGTCCGACCGTCTTACTGAAGATCTCTAAGAGCAAATATCCATCTCCACAGACCGATATTCTTCCACACTTTCAAAATCTCTCCCCATTATCATATCAGCATGTAAGTACGCAAAGGATTTAGGGTTAGGGTTGGGGTTGAGAGAGAAAGAGAGGATCCAAAGAGAGAGACGGGAGGAGATGAAAACATATAAAAAAAACTAAACTCAAAAAGTAAATTCAGAGACAACTTGACCGTTGATTAATATTAGACGGTCAAGATTGTCTTATGAGGAAATATTAGCAGAGAGTTATAAGGAGAGGGTCCAGATCCCCATTTTATGTGGGTTAGATCAATTTTCAACCCATGTTGATACACTATTTATCAACATCAGTCTTTGGTCTTTGGTTCAACAATACAATAATAAGATCAATTACTATTTACATAGTATTAAAATGATTTTTGAACGATAAACAATTATTTTTGTTCTTACATATGACAACTTTTGCACATGGGAAGTAGCTGTTTCTCTTTAGAAAACAATAAAATGGGCCCCGCGTCTCAATTACCCCATACATATACATGGGTTGAGGATTAACCCAGCAGTTAACCCAACTACGTGAGTCTCACATGGACCCCATATCTAACCCAGACTAATTCTTTACTGGTGTATGTTGTTTTTGATCTTTTCCTTCATCCAACATAGCCTTTTAGTTCATTGTTGCATTTGCTCTAAGAGCATGTGCACCAATTGACTAGGAAGCTAGGTTGGATGAAGTATTGGATAAAAAACAACATCCACCCGCAAAGAATTGGTCTAGGCTAGAAATGGGTCTCATGTGAGACCCACCTAGTCGGGTTAGCAGCTGGGTTTATCCTTAATTCATGCATTAGTCTCGAGTAATTCTGATGCGGGTCCATTTTCTTTTACGTCAAAGAGAGACAGCCACTACTCCATGTGCAAAAGTTGTTAGATGTAAGAACAAAAATAATCGTTTATAAATTGATCCTTGAATTGATCTCATTGTTGCATTATCGAACCAAATACTGATTTAGATGAATAGTGTATTAATCTGGGTTAAAAATTAGTTTAACTCATCCAAAATTGGTGCATATGCTCTTATGAGCAAACTGTTTGAAGTTTTACCTAGAAAGGGAGATAAGAGAGTAGCGCGATGATATAAGACTATAAGTGAGCAAAGAAATAAAAATAGAGAAATGTGGATTGTAAAATAAAGAATATGAATTTCACTATCAATTAGTATTATGACACCATCTTACTAATTAGCAATTTATACCATTTAAAAAAAAAGGAACTTAACCTATATATATTTGTTGTGCTGACATCATCACTGTTCACTAAGTATTGTTCACTAAACACTGTTCCCGTGAATAGTGTGAAGACTTTTTTAAAAAATTAAGCTGCGTCTATAGTTCTATCTCGCTCTCTCACAAACTCTCTAGATCTTTCATCGGAAAAAAAAAATCTTTAGATCTTTCTCTCTTTTTATCTCTCTATTTATCTCCCTCAAGATTTGCTATCCTCATGCTGCAACTGGAATCGATCTCTCTCCTTGCTGGGATTAATATCTCTGCTCTGTCGAACTCTCACTCTTCATCAAACTCTCGCGAACGCAAATTGAGACGAAGGCGCATAACAAAAGGTTTGGGTTGAAAATTCTTATCTGGCTGGATTTGACTTAACATTTGCGATCTTGAATTTTGATTCTTGCTTGGTTGCCTAGGTTCTCAGATCGAACAGACGCATTACTTAACTTTGTCAGATCTAACAAAGCTTTTAGAAGAAGAGTGCATCTTCAAGCTTCTGGAAAAATAGTGCATATGAATGCTCTCTTATAATTTGTGAACTATTTTAGGTCTAGGTAAGACTCTCCCTTTCTCTCTGCTGTCTTTGATTTACTTTGGCTATGATTTCTCACTTCTCCGTTGTTAGGGTTCTGAAATTTAATGGGTTTAGTTGGGTTTGCTAAACCTGAAACTTTCAGCAGACCATCATAAGGTATCACTTCTCAATTTGAATGTTAATATCAGTGCTTTTATACATTTAGTATATCCTACGTGAATTGAATTAGAAGCATGATTTAGCTTTCCTTCTTGTTTTTTTTAACAATGGTATTCTATTGTTTTTCTCTTGGTCCTCATATGCACTTCTTCATTTACACTTTCTTTTGTTTCTTTTTTAATGTGTTTGTGTATAATTGTAACATGCTCTTTTTTAGAGTTATGAATGGATTTCTAAAGAAACATATTCTTTCAAATCCTAATAGGAAGCTTGTGTTTAAATTGATCTCATTCTCATGAGGGGTACTAATAACAGAAAAATGATATTTTTTAAGGTAACCGAACTGAGAGATTTATCATGGTCTATTGATATTGTTCATGCTAGGTTGAGTTTATCTAAAACTGGTTAAATGTGATCTTACATCTTCTTTTACATCTTTTATTTTATTGTTAGTTTTTTTTTTTGGATTTTGATTGTGTATTTTGTTATGTAGGAATTTGCAGGACATCAATATCTATACAAGGATAAAATTAATGTCTTATTGAATCAGCTTTTGACTCTCTCATTGAAGATAAAATTCACAAATTTCAGTACCCTTTTCAAGGTTTTTGTTCAATTCTGTTTTGAATTTTGTGGTTTGGTGTATAAGTTTGGGTATTCATATGCGATTCTATGAAGGTTTGACAGCACATTGCAAATTCATGTGAGTTCATTTAAGTTTGTTTGAATGTTTTGTTTGGTCATGACTTTCCATATTAGGTGTTCTAGCTTTGGGCTGATGTTTTGATTTAGGGTCTCTTGAAATTTGCATAGTCGATCTCATTGTTTTCTCTCGCTCTCCTGAAACTTTCATAAACTCTACATAGAAAGCTCTATTTGTCCACAAAACTTGATAACAATCACATCTCTATTAGTGTCGTTTTCTCTAATCTACATGTTAATAATTATTCAATTTGATGTGACAGGGAAATCATCGAACCAATATCATTCTCAACAAGCAAGAATCAAAACCATAAGTAAAAGATTAACTAAATGTGAACCCCACTGTATATATACAACTTTGTTCAACTTATCTAAGTTGTGAACATGCAGAACTATGATTGCATTTTTGGCTAGCAGCAAAACATTATGTATAATTAAAATTGAAGTTAACTTTTTGATCATGCTTCACACTATGCTCTTTGTTTTCTACTGCTAACAATTAAAGTCTTATTATTTTGAAGTGAATGACTCCAGCTTCATTGTAATATATGTTATGTACTGCTAAATGCTATCTTATATCTTCATTTTATCTCTTTTTTTTTAAATATATAAACAGATAAAATACCGCATAGAGCGTGGCAGCTATTCTAATCTATACATAGACGTTAATAATTGAGGACCAAAAGTCCAAAACCAATAGGGCACATAACACAACTAAAAGGGCATGATGTGTCTGTTTTGCACTTGGCATTATAAAACAAAAAGGGTGAGATGTGTTAGCGCCCCTTGGGCAATATAATATATGTAGCCACCAAACACGCAGCACATCTTTGCTTACTTCCACCAAACACTAAAACACCAGTACGGATCTATTTTAGTCCTCTCTCAAAAAGAGTCTTATATTTGTTTTCTCTTGTTTTTTCCTCTCTCAAAAAGAGTCTTATAATTTCTGGTCGCATCTGAAATGATGCATTGTAACATAATATCTGAGCATTTAATAGACAAAATTCGAATCTATATAATTGAGAAAATAAAAAAACACACTCAACTACACACGAAGCATTAAACGACATCAAACGTCAGCATAAAGATTTGCAATATATGGTAAATGACCCAAGAAGTAGAAAATACTGTAAACTCCAAAAATCAGCCCGTCACTTAATGACACCAGTAAGCCAAAGAAGACCCATTACTAAATATTAATATTTTAAAGATTTTGATAACCCCCGTTTCGCTTCTCTCTCTCTCTCTCTCTCTCACCAAGCCCCCTCACACTCCTTCACAAACCCTCCTCCACCCCAGAGCCGATCCAATCCTGCCACCATGGCTCTCTCCCGCCTCTCCTCCGCCGGATCCAGCCTCCTCAAACCCCTCACCTCCGCCCTCTCCCTCCGCCGCTCCTTCTCCTCCGACTCCACCTCCCCGATCACCATCGAGACCTCCCTCCCCTTCACCTCCCACGTCTGCGACGTCCCCTCCCGCACCGTCGAGACCTCCGCCGCCGAGCTCATGAAATTCTTCCGCGACATGGCGCTCATGCGCCGCATGGAGATCGCCGCCGACTCCCTCTACAAGGCCAAGCTCATCCGCGGCTTCTGCCACCTCTACGACGGCCAGGAGGCCCTCGCCATCGGCATGGAGGCTGCAATTACCAAAAAGGACTGCATCATCACCGCCTACCGCGACCACTGCACCTTCCTCGGCCGCGGCGGAACGCTACTCCAGATCTTCTCCGAGCTCATGGGACGCCAGGGCGGCTGCTCTAAAGGAAAAGGAGGATCCATGCATTTTTACAAGAAGGACTCCGGGTTTTACGGCGGCCACGGCATCGTCGGAGCTCAGGTGCCGCTCGGATGTGGCTTGGCTTTTGCGCAGAAGTACTCCAAGGACGAAACGGTGACGTTTGCGCTCTACGGTGACGGTGCTGCTAACCAGGGGCAGCTTTTCGAGGCGCTTAATATCTCTGCGCTTTGGGATTTGCCTGCGATTCTGGTCTGTGAGAACAATCACTGTAAGTGTGATCAATTGGCTTGGTTTGTGTGATTTTTTTAGATGCATTGCTTTCGGAAATGATTGACGATTTGGTTTACTGATTCGAATTGTTTTGCGCAGATGGAATGGGAACGGCTGGGTGGAGAGCTGCTAAGAGTCCGGCTTATTACAAGCGTGGAGATTACGTTCCTGGCTTGAAGGTCAGTTGACACTGCTCAATTCGTTTCCTGAAGTTTTAGCTACTTTTATAAGTGATCCTTGTTGTTTTAAATAAAAGTATGGCGCGTTTGTCAAGTTCAAATTACGATCAGGAGAGTGTGCTGCAGTAATTTTACTGTGGCAACGGGTAGAATATTTTAGCTGATAAGGAGTTTAATCTCTTAGGAGTAGTTTTGTTCTTTTTGCTATTGTGTTATGTGAACAATTTTCTACTTATGAACAGGTGGATGGTATGGATGTGTTTGCTGTGAAACAGGCATGCAAGTTTGCAAAGGAGCATGCTTTGAAGAATGGACCCATTGTGAGTTTCATTTGTTGCTCTGACAAAGTGTTTGAAGTTCTTTGGTCAAATTATTGCTTTTAGTATTAACGCCACACAACACACAACGTAGTTTGATCACACATATAGTGAAACCTGATGTACTCGTAGGTTGGTTAAATGACTTTTGGTGTGACCGTGTGAGAGCCCCTCACTCCAGTATGATGTTAGAGTCTGCAAAGGGCATGTAACACTATAGCTAAAATGAGCTGACTAGCATTTCTGCTTCATCACAACTCCTGAAATTTTACACGAGTGAAAGAGAAATACTGGAAATGCAGTGGGTGTAGAATGTTTGGTTGAAGTTTTACTCCATATGCATTGGAAAAAAATTTCCCTTGTTCTTAAAAAGAAAATTTTGAGAGTGTTTAGGAAGTTAGCAAATACAATTTAGAAGTTGACAGGTGCTAATATTTTAGCAGTAAATAGATCAAACATCTTCTTGGAATGCTTACTCAAAAGTTGTCAGGTTTTGTGTGAGTTTTGTTCATACAAAAGCATTCCAATATTGTTGGTTCAAAACCAGCAAGTTGTTAGTTGATTGAGGCATTGACAACACTTAACAGCTTTTTTGAAGTTTTTATGTGAAAAATGGTAGTCTACTGTCAATTTTCATGTATTATTGTCTGACAAACTTTTTCTGTTTTTGTGCTTTCAGATTCTTGAAATGGACACTTACAGGTACCACGGTCACTCCATGTCCGATCCTGGGAGCACCTACCGTACACGTGATGAGATATCTGGCGTGAGACAGGTTTGATTTTACTGATGCAGCTTTTTCATTACTTAGTTAAGGGGATTATATCCTGTTGAGATACATATCCCACATCGGGAATTGGGACCTTGCCTGTGGGTTTATAAGGGTTTGGGCCACTCCACTCATTGCTAATTGGTTTTGGATGTGAACCCCATACTACTTTATCATATCCACACCTTCAAATATGTATCTTCTCTAATTTTACCTGGTGATGTGATTTTAGGAGCGTGATCCAATTGAAAGAATAAGAAAGCTGGTATTTGCTCATGATATAGCGACTGAGAAGGAGCTGAAGGTATTTTTTACTATTTTATATTCAATCTGGGTGGATTATTTATTAAACTTTGGATTCCATTTTGGTATGCTTGGTTCCAATATCAAGGTCGAGTTCTTTAGAACAGTTGGTCTTGTCCTCATTTCTTATCTTGCGGGGGTGTTGATCCCAGCTTACATGCCGGAAAGGCAATGTTAAAATGGGAATGATGCTGGAATTCAATTGATTTACTTGTGAAAACTGAATATGTTATTCTAAATTTCTGTTCTTTCAGGATATTGAGAAGGAAGTGAGAAAAGAAGTTGACGAAGCCATTGCCAAAGCCAAAGTACGAAACTTGATATTCTTCTAATTTGATTTCAGTAGTTCCTTTCTGATATGGATGCAACTGTATTTCATGATCATATATTGTTCACCCACATTTCTGATAGTTGGTTATGTCATGTTTCCAGGAAAGCCCAATGCCAGAACCCTCTGAACTTTTCACAAATGTTTACGTGAAAGGTTTTGGAGTCGAGGTAATTTTATCTCCCTCATTCAGACATACTCACAGCCACACACATCTTATTCTATAGTATTCACCATGAGCAGCAAATGAAGCTTATAGATCTTAGTTGAGACTGCCTCTTTTGGATGGATATCTAATGCTTACCGTCACATTTGTGATTATATGTTGCTGCCACTGATAGGTCTGTCTTATTATAAGTTGCTTGTGTCTTTGGCAATATTAATGTGAAACTATAAAAGAATCTTGATCATCTTATGTTTGTCAATCTCTAGTTGAATTTACACCCAGGGAGAGTGACTGTGTCATTCAGTTCCATTAATAGACTTTAACAAAAATACAATGATCAAGAATGGATATGCATTAGTCATTTCGTTACGTGGAGTTCAGTTTATAACATAGTGGGTGTCAAAATAAGTGTTTTTGTAGACTTGTGTATAAATCCATGACCTGATCTATTCAACTTTTGGAATTTGGTTCTCACTGACTTTCATGTGTTAGCATTTATAAACTATTACTTGGCCCCTTTTCTTTGCCTCTTAAGTTATAGTTTGAAAGTTGAGTTTGAAAAGACTTTTCTTACTTTCTGAATGTATATATGGTCCTTGCAGGCTGCAATTGCAGCTTAAAGTTCATATCTACTCTCCACTAATCTCAATTTGCAACTGTTGGTTGTTATACTGATAACGATTATTTTGTACTCTTTTGACTGCAGTCATATGGAGCTGATAGGAAAGAAGTCAGGGCCGTGCTTCCATGAGTTGAAAGCGGAAGTTGTTGCAGATAACTAGTGACTGTTCCTCCCGTCAACCATGGAAACCCTTTCTTACAAGTGCATTGCGCCTTCCGGTTATCCTGGAAAACATAAAAACAATAATTGGTTAAAGTCAAGATTTGCCATCTCTTCCTGGTTATATTTGATATGCGTCGTCCTCTTTGTATAGGATATTGTTTCTCCTCCCAAGTACTCGGGTGGAAATTTTGCATTCTATCCATGTACATGATCGCGGGACGCGAGACATACTGCTTACACTGTTGGGATTGGCCTCAATATTTTTACCCTATTATCTTCGTGTCCTCCTGGAGTCAATTATGTTTAAGCGTTAACTTCTGGGTGAGTTTTGTTCTTGTTACGTATGAATATATTGAATAGCGAAAGCTGTGTGGAATCAATACCTTGTATTGAATAGAAACAACCAACCCTTGAACTTGTAACAAAATTGTAACAATGAAATAAACTGAATATTCAACGCCTAAGCATTCGCCATTGTCAAGTTTCTACAACAAAAATGGAAAAAGTTTATTACTCGAAATTATAATTCGACTCTCGTATGCGTTGCAGTAGTGCACTATTATATGAAAATATCAGATATAACAAATGGGCAGTGCATTAATGCTGCTGAAGGAACTGATGTATAGCTTCAGCTGCTTAAAACTAAGCAATGTCAGATCGATACCATGGCTTCTGGAAATCAGAGACCTTGAAACATCATCACCAATTCATCATTCACAACAAAAACCAGCACATTGGAATTCATACGTAGTTGCATAAACTATCTATTACCAAACGTATAAATAACTAGTACGAAAGCACAAAACCAAGTCAGTCACAGTAGCAGGAGTACAGGACTGTTTACATTTCCTGGGTACGTAGTAAAGTAGTAATGGAAACTTCAAGCTGCAGTGTCAAGCTATTTTATCGGAAGTGAATAACAGAGAACGGAGGCTACAGTGGGGTCACTGTTTAATCGGAAGGACGGCGAGCTCAGGCAGTGAATTAAGGGGTGTCGAACATCCTAGATGGGCTATTGGGCTTCACCCTGGGGCTGGGACCCCAAACTTCATTTTTGGTTTCGGGTTACAGTTTTGAAACGCATACAAGGAACGACGTCGTAGAGAGTCCTATATACTGTCGCTGGTACAAGTTTGCATACGTGAGGCAGCTTCCTTGTGTCCTCTCTATCAGTCTGTATATATGAGTGTGACGCATGCAATGCAACCAAATTATGAGTCCGAGTTCTATTCCATCAACATGTACCACCATTGCTCACCGCCACCTATTCTTCCCAAACCAGCAAAACTTCAATTTCTCTTACGTAACCCCCATTAATGTATACCTAGCACATACATATATCACTATCCTCCCTCTGAGATAAGGTAGAGGTAGCTCAAAGAAAACCAGAATCATATGAACACTTCGTTCAGCTTATCACTAGATAGACATGAAACACGCTTGTTTCACGGGTGAGATAAAAAGAACGTGATCACTTACAAACAGTCGTATAGAATTAAGCCATGCAACACAACAAAGCCGCCGAGAAAACTAAGTGTTCTATAATGTTATAAATTGACTCAACAGTGACGTGTGCGACAAACAACTAGTGATATGAGAAAATCAAAAATCAATAGTACTATAGTTAGATTTCAACTATGGCGTAGTTGGTTAATTAACAACTTTGATGTTATGAGTTTAAATCTCATTGACATATGTAGGGTGTGTAAGTTATTTAATAAAAAAGTTTAAAAAACAAAAAAAACAAAAAACAAAAAAAAAAGTTAGATTTCAAAAAAAATTTGATGTAGTTCATCTAATATTTTTACCCCACTAAATGCTCAGTTCACCCCAAGTCTTATTTTTTACCTTTAATGTTTCAGTTATGCCCTTAAAATTTTGACAAAATCTGTTTTTTATTTTCTTTCTTTTATTTTCCTTAAACTGATAAAATCTTAAAATGTATATAAATATCTCATCAATATATTTGATGTAGATATCAATTCTTCTCAAACCACATCCTATATATGTTCTCTTAGATCTCTTTCTTGATTTTCATCTTTACGATTATGAATATATATATATATATATGTTTTAAAGTCATTAATAAAATAAAAATAAGAACGAACAATCATACCACACTGTATAACCACCGTGTTGAAGATTGAAGTAATTCTCAAATCTGATTTGAAAGATGTAGAGAATTGTTTTTGTTTGGATTTTATAGATTTTAGTTTAATATTATATTTTCACAAAAATTTTTGATTACAGAGTTAGTATTAGAATATTTAATTTAAAATTGAAATGTACGGTGAACAAAGTATTTAACGAGGAGGGGGGGGGTAACAGATGCATCATAAACTAATCTAACAATTTTAAACTCTATAATTATTTCAGACAGTAATCGAACGCAATGTTTAAGACTCGGAAATTTTAATACTAGCTCCAGAGAGCTATAAATCAGGATTGAGAGCTATGATCTCAAAAAACATTGAAGAGAACAATCACAATGAGTCCCCTGTTAGAAAGGGTCCACGTGTGCCCCATGTTGAAAACGCCATGGATTTGTATGTGGTTGAAAGAGTCATAGGCATCAAAACACGTGAATGGAAACAAACAGCACCGACGTTAAATATGTACGTCGTCGTCCGGCTAGTCAGAGTCGTACGTGGACCTGTGTGCTCTGTCGTCTCTGCTGCTCCTCCTCCTCCCTAGTGGTGGTTGCGTCACTCAAATTTAACCAGTGTCCCAGAGAATCCAATGCCGACCCGACCCGACCAACTTCCCACCCTCCCATTCCTCTTTCTTTATTCCTAGCCTTCTCTCTTTAACTATTAATCTTGTTTTGTCTGCGAGGTTAAACTTAATTAATTACCTACTCTGAGATTAACCCACACGTGCATGCATGCAGTTCATTATCATATACACTTCTGCTACGTACTCTGAGAGAGACTATCGGTGTTTGTTAATTAGCTGCTGACTTTCCACGAGGATTTTCTCTGACAGCCAATCCTCACCGTCTGATTGCCCGAATTAGCAGACATTCTGATCAGTTTTGGGTTATAATATTGCGCTTTTAGCAGCCAAGTTTGACGCTAAGTTTTGTTTCTATGTAATGAGAGTGCCAGGGCACGAGAAGAAGGACGGAAAAAGGCTAACCTGGCTGGCTATATTTCCTGTTCTAACTTTAAGGCACTAATTCCGTTTCTAGCTTTCTATTATGTTTAATCGTAATATTATTCATCTTCACCGCGGTTTCGAGAAACTGGTTTCAAAAAACTGAACCCATCTATCAATGTGGTTTCAGTTTTGATCTGTTCAGAAATTACTGCAAGCTAATCTTATTTTACTACAATTGATAACATTAATTGCCAGACATATATAATCTGAAACTTCTGGGTTCTGTTGATTAATACAAGTTGGTTGCTTCCTGGAATCTAAATACCCAATTGCAATAATTAAATTCTTAATCTTCCTCACCTGAATCCATATTCTAATTATGTAATACCTGTTCATCATTATTAAAAGTTGGATGTTAGTACGATACACCGCTCGATCTCTGTAGTTGAAAAGTTCACGGACGACCGACCAATTCAACTTGTGCCCCGATTTTTATCTCTAGTTCATTCTTTTTCAAGGACTATGTCTTAATTTGCAAAATGTGTAATTCAATACCCTTTTGTTATTGTTGTTGCTGTTGTTAGTGGTTCGCAATATATAAGAGGACTCACAAGTTAGCAATGGAGAAATATAATTTGGGTTCAGTAAGACCTTTTCCCCTATTATAAACTCCATTGGGAAATATATATATAAAGAGATCAACAAGAGATAAGCCATGAGAGCTCCTTCAACAACCAAATAGCTAGCCACTGACCATTATTTCATGCTTCAAGGGCTTCGATCACTAGCTAACTACCCTCTTTTATAGTACGTGTTAACATCGTGACAAAGAATTTGGTTGAAGTTGAACTGTCTAACCAATTAGCTTATTATTTGATATGTTAATTAAGGTACATATACAACTAAATAAAACAATATTATCTTGTGTTTTGCATATATAATCTTGTGCTATTGACGACCTTCTCATAGCCAATTAGCATCTCTTGGCAAACCCTCGATCTCATGTTTGTTAGATACGTCGAAATGTCATATTCAACTACATACACGCACATTAGTGATATACTAGTCAATTAAGTGTCTAAAGTCCAATTTATGTTCTGTGGAAAGTTTGGATCCAATGCTTGCTATTGCTTAGTCGTTAATTAACCCATTTTAAACTAAGGATAAAACTTTAAAAAACTTTAATCCACATTGTTCCTTTTTGTGCAGCACAAGCAACAGTACTTCAGACACGTATAAAACACGAATGCATCAATTTCATATTTGAAGATGAATTAGAGGCAAAGAATTTGATACAATAATTGTTGGAGACGGAAAGTTCACTACTATAAGATACCACTTTCGATCAGTTCGGACCAAACACAAACAACGGAAGCAAGGAATTGTCTAAGTCTTCACGTCCACTCAACTGAGAATTATGAAGCAATTATATATGTAATCACAGAGAATATATATATGTATATGTATGTATGTTTAGAATCAAATA
Organism: Fragaria x ananassa; assembly: GCA_034370585.1. Taxonomy (NCBI): domain Eukaryota; kingdom Viridiplantae; phylum Streptophyta; class Magnoliopsida; order Rosales; family Rosaceae; genus Fragaria; species Fragaria x ananassa. The sequence goes on along the minus strand of CP139761.1, from coordinate 27,929,798 downwards.
ACAATAAATTGACATGTTATATATAGACACGTACTAACTAATAACAGAGACATATATATTAGTTTTTGATAAGCAAGCTATATTAATTGATAATTAGAAGTCGTCACTTTCATTGTTGTGTCCTGAATATGGCATATAGTTTTGCTTGTTCATATATAGACATTATTCCTTATATGATCATGTGCTTTTTCGTGTGTCGATCGACATGATTGATAGTCGGTATGTATCTATATAGTCGACCTAATTGAAAACATATAACAGTTGTGGAACAGAAGAATGTTATATAGGAACATATTCAGATTACAGAAGCAAATAATATAATTAATTAAGAACATGTAAGTTTTTTATTTGCCTTTGCATCTTATGAATTCTCCCTTACCCACTATATGAAAAAGTGATAACTTGACATAAATTGTATGTTTTCTAACAATAAAGTATAATTAACTAAACATATCAAATATATATCATGTATAGTTAAAAAAAAACGTACACCGACAATTCAAATTGTTTTCGGTTACAAAATTTCTAAATCAATTAACAAAGAAATTTTCTAGTAAGTCGAGGTATAGATGCCACATGTTGGATGTTACTGCTCCCTTCTTGACTCATCTCATCAGGAGCTTCGTTGGTTGTATGACACGTACGTTTCGTTATGTGATCATATAAAACAAAATCGTTAAATAAAAAACTTTATTACGACAATGACGAGCAACGATCAAACTCAAACTCCGACAAATATATATGTATAGTTAAAAAAAAACGTACACCGACAATTCAAATTGTTTTCGGTTACAAAATTTCTAAATCAATTAACAAAGAAATTTTCCAGTAAGTCGAGGTATAGATGCCACATGTTGGATGTTACTGCTCCCTTCTTGACTCATCTCATCAAAAGCTTCGTTGGTTGTATGACACGTACATTTCGTTATGTGATCATATAAAACAAAATCGTTAAATAAAAAACTTTATTACGACAATCACGAGCAACGATCAAACTCAAACTCCGACAAATAAATATGTATAGTTAAAAAAAACAGACACTGACAATTCAAATTGTTTTCGGTTACAAAATTTCTAAATCAATTAACAGAGAAATTTTCCAGTAAGTTGAGGTATAGGTGCCACATGTTGGATGTTACTCCTCCATTATTGACTTATCTCATCAGAAACTTCGTTAGTCGTATGACACGTATGTTTCGTTATGCGATCATATAAAATAAAATCTTTAAATACGAAATTTTTTTACAACAATCGCAAGTAATGATCAAACTCCGATGTTTATACTTATACTGTATACATATTGCGTATCAGTTCTTTCCAAATTTTCAACCCAGTCTCAAATTAGACTAGCTGCTTTATTAACAAGATGAAAATTACATTTAAATGACTATTAGCCCATTTGACAAATTAATAATGGTCAATAAAATATGGTGTACATAGAGGCCATGCGGGCATATGCCCAAAGGCCGCCGTGGAATGTTCAAGTCCACGCTGCTCCATCACAGAAATGGCGGGTAACGCCTCCACGTGAGCAGCACGTGACCACGTGGGGTCGAAGTCTGAGAGAAACGCCAGGCTGCCTTTGATAGTGTCAGCGGCCAACATCAATAAACAGCTGGAAATTACAGTTTTATTTTTATTTTTATTTTTATCCTCTCTGTTGTTTTTGAGAGTCTGGGGAGTGAGCTGTCATTTCATTAGTGGAAGCAGCGAATATTTAGGTTATTCCAGAGAAGAGAGATCCAAAGTAAAAGGGCAAGTGTCAATCAAAAAAAAAAAAAAAAGTAAAAGGGCAAGTGCCCCCATGTTGCTTAGCTGTCCTCCCTCCTCTTTTTGCTGCACCCTTCTGACCCGGCACTCTCTTACCAATAATTGCTCACTTCCCCCTAGTAAAAATATTACACTTGATTCTCGTTGAAATTAAGGCCTTAATTACTGGCGCAGTAAATGTGTTGTATTAACTTTTTTCACATTGGGCTTCTCAATTTTGGGGCATTTATGAATCAATCTCTATCCAACTCAATACACATTTCCTTCACCAGATTTTGTTGAACCCCGGTTTGGCAATCCCATCAATCAAAGATCCAAATTCAAAAACCCCCTAGGTTTCCCTTTCTGGGTTGGTGTAATTAAATGGACATTGATTTTGTTTTACCAAATCTTACATATTTAAAGTTTAAACGGATTACGAGTAAATTTATAAAAATATTAGATTTGATTTAATTTTAATTATGATCTGTCGCTATAAATTTCATGTAATTTAGTAATTCAACGGTAATATATAATAGATACTCGATCCGTTAAGTCATTACATACTTTATCTAAACGAGTTATGTCCAAAAAAAACGTACATATCCAATCATCAGCTAAATTATCTTGTTATTGTTATATGGTAGGTAAATCACTCTTTTCTTTTGTTTTTCAAATCCTTAGGCTGTTTTATGTAAAACATTGATCAAAACGAGTGTCCTAAGAAGTGGTTGGTGAATGGCATAAGTGTCATCGATCACACACAAGAAGCACCAAACAAGAACACCCCTCTCCACCACAACATACCAAAAAACCCTATTTTCTATCTTCCCATATACAAAAACAATTTACAGTTTCCGATTACGATTTGTCTTACCCTAATTAGAACCAAGTTAATCCTTCCCAATCTGCAATCAAACTTTTTTACTGCAGAATCAGAGAAAAACACAGCAGTTTCTTCCGAATAATGGAACACCTAAAAGCACAGGGACAGGGACAGTAACAGTGAATAGTCCATAAAGCCCCCACTGAACCCTCCCCCCCACCACCCACTGTGGTCGGCTTTCCCGTCTGTCTAATGCTCCTCTTCTTTTCACAGTGGCCCAACATCTCCTTCCAATTTCGGATTTTGACCCTCAATATTTCTTTCTTTTAATTCACACGATAGAATACAGAAAATCATCGCAAATCTCCACAACCGTCTCATTCTTCATTTTTTTTCCTCCTCCCTATAATAACTATCTCTACCCTCTCACTCTCTCTTCCAGAGACACCACCACCCACCATTGGTGCTCCCTCCCCCCAAACCCCAAACCCGGGTCGGTCCAAAAAACCCATAACCCGATTTGGGATTTTGATTTTTCCTCTCTCGAACCATAGAGAGGGGAAAAAAAATCAAAGCAAATGTTTTCCTTCCGGCTATACGCCGCCGTTTCGTTCCTCCTCAGCCTCTCCGTCCTCTTCCCTCCCTTCTGCATTGGGATTCGCTCCTTCCCCACAAGCGCCGCCGCTTCTTCCGGGGACGATGACGTCATCGCCGCGTCCTGGTCGAGATTCTCGGAGGCCCCGGACTACCGCAACGGGGCGGAATGCGCCACGTCGTTTAACCGCGAGATGGTCTCGTCCTGCGACCCGTCGTTGGTTCACATCGCGATGACCCTGGACTCGGAGTATCTACGTGGCTCCGTCGCGGCCGTCCATTCGGTCCTCAAGCACGCTTCTTGCCCCGAAAACGTGTTCTTCCACTTCGTCGCGGCGGAGTTCGACCCGGCCAGCCCTCGGGTCCTGACCCGGCTCGTCCGATCCACTTTCCCTTCCCTTAACTTCAAGGTCTATATCTTCCGGGAGGACACCGTCATCAACTTAATCTCGACCTCGATTCGGGTCGCCTTGGAGAACCCGCTTAACTACGCCCGGAACTACCTGGGCGACATATTGGGCCGGTGCGTGGATCGGGTCATCTACTTGGACTCCGACGTTTTGGTCGTCGACGACATTCACAAGCTCTGGAACATCTCCCTAACCGGGTCGCGGGTCATCGGGGCCCCGGAGTATTGCCACGCCAACTTCACAAAGTACTTCACCGACGGGTTCTGGTCCGACCCGGTTCTCTCCCGGGTCTTCTCGACCCGGAAGCCCTGCTACTTCAACACCGGCGTAATGGTGATGGACGTCCGCCGCTGGCGGGAAGGCAACTTCCGGAAGAAGATCGAGAACTGGATGGAGCTTCAAAGAAAGCGAAGGATCTACGATCTGGGTTCTCTGCCGCCGTTTTTGTTAGTCTTCGCCGGAAACGTGGAGGGTATAGATCACCGGTGGAACCAGCACGGGCTCGGCGGCGACAATGTGAGAGGGAGTTGCAGGTCTCTGCATCCTGGGCCGGTTTCTTTGCTTCATTGGAGCGGAAAAGGGAAGCCATGGGTTCGACTCGAGTCCAAGAAAGCTTGCCCTTTGGATCATGTTTGGGAGCCTTATGATCTCTTCTACAAGCACCGCAACATTGCCAAGTATCAATCTTTCTCATCAATCTCTGCTTCTACATTGATCGGGTTTTCGAGCTATTTGTCATGATCATGTTGTTGTTATCATTCTTTTTTCTTTCATACATTTGTTCAGTGATTCTTTTGATAGATCCATGTACAGATTATTGATTGGGTTTTTTCTACTGAATTTTCTTTTGTGCTGTAAGGGATATTGAATTCAATTCAGGGTTTTCGAACCATTTTGTTTCGAATTGGATTTGATTATGTAAAATCTGGGGTCTCTCTCAGGATGAGAATATCATACTCTTCTTTGCTTCCTTCACTCAATCTCAATTTCTTGGTTCTGTATATTTTTTATTGTGCTTGAAATGTCTGAAAGTGGCCAAAGATAGTGAGAGATGAACTGTATTTCAATGATGTGCTGTATCAATATTACAGCGCAAAGTGTTCACGGAGCTTACTTGTGTGCATCACAACTTGATACGCCCCCCATCTTTGTTATCTTCATCGACATTACTTGCGAATGTTCTATAGTTTATTGGGTGGGATGTGATGTTCTTCAACTGTTGCGCAAGCTCCTATTCGGTTTGTGTTGGAAGATGTTCGTCAACAAAAGGATATATTAAGAATGGGCGGGATGGAGAGACTTGGCAAAAAAATTCTAGCCATTTCTAAGTGTCATGATGCAAAGTAACCAATTTTGCTAGCTCATCGTTAGTTGAAGGTTCTATTCTGATAATTGGACTTACGTGTTAGGTTATTGCTTGCTTTCTTCTACCCAATTTCCCTAGCTTTACATGATTGGACTTTTATAACGAGGTTGCTTAAAGGAATGGCTTTGCTGGAGGAAGCTAGTTGCACTACAGAAAAAAAAAAAAAAAAAAAAACTCTTTTTCTAATCATTATTGGGTATAAAAAGTTTTAGCCTTTTAACAAATGAACTACTTAATCTGGACAATTTGGACACAAAGTAACCAACCCTTTAGTTTTCTGTCTGCTAAAACATGCTTTGAACCATCGTAACTGAACTTACTTAACATTTCGCTTATTTAGAGTTTCAGTACTATGAGGCACTATAGATTTTCTTAGTGTTACTAGTCTTGCGGTTAGTACACTGATTTGTTGCGGAGCTGTACACATGCTTCACACTTCCTGAAAACAACTTGAGACCAAAAATAAGGAAGAGCATTTATAATTCTTGTATACATCAAACATAGTGGTTGACTAGGGCTTGCATAGAAACAGAGCAGTATGACCGTTGGCATCTATATTCTGGAGCATAAAATATACAAGTCGTGCTTGATTAGTCAGTCATCAGTCAGAAACACGATTAACATCCTAGTTTCTTTCGGATTCTTGCAACTTCTCGATCGGTAATTTGAAAACCTTTCATCAGTATCTCATTGTCAATTGGAGGCTTTGAAGTGAATGTGGCAAGTGACACAATCTGTGCACCAGGGTTCTGGCTACTCAAGCCGGACAATGCCACTGCGGGTGCCGTTGAATCATAGTTGTACAGAAAATGAATGAGACTCTTTGGGAAGACAAATGACTCACTAGGCTTTAATTGTTGGGTGAAAACACGGTTAGATGAGTCCACAAAGCCAACAAGAAGCAGGCCCTTGAGGCAGGTGGTTACCTCCGAGGCCCGTGGGTGTAAGTGTGGAGGGACAAGCCCATTGGCAGCTATGTCAACTCGGGCCATGGTCAAGCCCAAGGTGTTGAGGCCTGGTAAGTTGAGCGTGTTGGTTAGGGTTACGTTGAAGCCGAAAGGGTTGGCTTTAGTATTTCCAGGTTTGGATAGGACTGATGTGGTGAAATGGGAGGGGAGTGCTAGCTTTGGATTGATGCAGGGTGCACCATTGAAGTAAAATGAGCGAGGGGTTATGGTATCTGCTATGCAATAGTCTTGAAGTGGATCTGGGTCGGGTTTGGCTTGGCCTAGTAGAAGAGCCAAGCTGAGGAATAGATGGAAAAATGAAGAGTTCTTTCTCATTATGCCTATTACATAAAGGTTGGGTTAAGATTTGCAGTAAGACAAACTGAAGTAATATATAGCTAATGAGGGACTGTGATGTGTAGTCCAACTGATGTTCAGTTGAAGTTGAGGTGTGATTGAGTAGCTTAGAGGGTATTAGAGGAGGAAAATACAAGGCAAGATGAAAAGGAAGGAAACGAAGTCAGCTAAGCCTAGTCATGTAGATCAAATAGGCTGCTATTGTAATGTTGAAGTAAAGATGCAAAATGTCGATATTATGTTCATATCAACATCCTTTACCATTGTATTTACATATATGTATAAGATCATTTGCCAAAGATCAACTAAGATGCACTACTTGTAGAGAACGATTAGTGTCAAATGGTATGGTCGGACCAATCCATCGCACTAATAGATTGTTAATACCGGTTGATTTGAACATGAGCATCTCTAGCAATAGAGTTAAATTTATTGCTAAATTTGTCAACATTTAGATTTAAAATATCAATTTTGAACTTTTACTCCAGCAGTATTGCTAAATTGTATACATTAGCTAAGTTTTAGTTAATTATCTCCCCAAGATTGATAAATTTATCAATTCATAAATTTATCAATTATTTAAATATTCTGCTGGAGCACGTTTTTAGTTTAAAAAGTAATAATTTTTTTTTTTTTAAATAACAACTCTGCTTTAGTAAGCTGAATTGGCGATGTGCCCAACCTAAAACCTCCAAAAAGGTTTTAGTCGATTAAGACATTAGGATAGTGGTCATGGAAATAGAAATCCACGTAAATGGGCTTCTTGGGCTCGGTAGTTGGTTGTTAAACTTCACCGTTGCTCTTGCTTTTAATGTGCAATGTCTTCTGTATAGTTTGGTTGAACCAATTCAATCTCAGGGACCACAGGCGGCCCAAGTAGATACATATAATTATTGACATGGGGAGCTTAGGACCTGTCACATGTATCTTTCAGTATCATGTCTTTCCATTCTACTGTTCCTCTCTCAACTGGACCATTCCTTACCTTCTTCTCCTTTTATGCCTAATCTGATCGTTGCCTTCAACTTCTTTAGGTCTTTCTGTGAGACACTGAATTAGAAATCCACAGGCACCATGTATTAAAAGCTTGGTCCTTTCAAAAATGTTAATCTTATTGGTAGGTATATCTTTGTTTATTAAATGTCTTAAACCACTATGATAATAAAGCTATCTAATCTCTGCTTTCCCATTAATTCTTCATTTCTTTTTCAATTTTTTACAATCATGAATTCATCAAGTAGTTCTAAAAAGCTAAATCATAAGATCAGATATTGTGGGTCTTCTGCAACTTTAAGCCTTTAAGCTTTGCTTTTTAATTTCATCATGACGATCGTCTTGCTTTGATGATGGGTTAAGTAGTTTCCAGAAGAACCAGAGAACAGTGAAAAGGTAAAGTGATAATGGTGGAGTATACAAAATAAGCAAGAGAGTACACATGCACATGTATCTTCTATTCTATTATTTTTGGCAATTTTTAAAGTCTTTTCCTTTTTGTCCTCGTTGTGATTTTTCTTTTTTCTTTCAGTGCGCGATCCAATAGGTTGGTGCGAGTGATATGCCCACACTAGACAAGGAAGGCACTGGTTCTGCTCTGGAAGTTTAAGTCTTGGAGCAATAATGGGTGAATCTATAGTGGGTTTTCCAAAAGATGCTGATAAGGTACACACTTTTATCCTTAGATTTTGTTAAGATGAGTGACCCATCTGTTTTGTTAGATTTTGTTACTTCTCTTGCAATTATTATTGTCTTTGGAAGATTATGCTCTCTGGGTTTTGATTGTTTCTGTAAGTAATTGCTAGATTTGGGTTACTGTACTGTGTTCTTGATTCAGAATATGTTTTGGATTTTGGTTTATGTGTGAATTATACAGATGGTAGAGGTGGCTAGTACAGATTCGTCAAACCCTTCTCTGGAAGTGTCGGTTTCGTTTGGTAGGTTTGAGAATGATTCACTATCTTGGGAGAAATGGTCGGCATTTTCGCCAAATAAGTACTTGGAAGAAGTTGAGAAGTGTGCTACTCCTGGTTCAGTAGCCCAGAAAAAGGCTTATTTTGAAGCTCATTACAAGAGGATAGCTGCTCGAAAGGCCGAGGAACTTCTGGAACAAGAGAACCAAATGCATGATGATGAGCCCTTAAAGTCAGATGATCAAAATAATGGTGATCAGATCTGTTGTGTCACGGATAATGGAATTGATATAGCTACCAGTCAAACTAGTGCTCAAGGAAATAGTCAGGAGCCCAATTTAGAAAATGGGATAAGCTGTACTCCTGTGGAAGATCTCAAGGAGGATGATGAGGATGTTTACACTATAGAGTGTCAAACATCATCGATTGAGGAAAGAGAAATAGAGGAAACTGATAGCGGAGTAGTTAGTCCCAAGACTCCAAACTTGAACAGACCAGAGGAGCTTGTTTTGGTAAAAGACGTGGAAACTATCACTGCTGACACTCAAGAAACAATACAGGAACTTCCAAAGACTTTGGACAATGATGCAGGTGATGCTCCAGAAGTTAAAGAGGAAAAGGCGAGCTTGGATCTTCAGAAGAGACCACAGAAGGTGAAGTACATTAATCTTGAATACGTTTGGATAATCTTGGTTGCTAATAAGTACAATTTAGTCTGATGTTCTGTATCTTTTTCAATTTTCCATCGTATAGGTTACTCCAGTGAGCAAGGAGAGGATGACTGTGGCAAAGGCCAAAAAGCAATCAGTTTCACCAATGACTAAAACACCTCAGAATCCAACCCCTAGAGTGTCAAAGTTACCACAGAATTCCACCCCTAGAGTGTCAAAGTTACCACAGAATTCTACCTCTAGAGTGTCAAAAACACCACAGAATTCCACCCCTAGAGTGTCAAAGATGCCGCAGAATACTACCCCAAGAGTGTCAAAGATGCCGCAGAATACTACCGCTAGAGTATCAAAGGTACTGCAGAATACCACCCCTAGAGTGTCAAAGCCAATGTCAGCTTCTACCGGAGCAAAATCTGCACCACGACTCTCAGTTACGAATGCCAATGGTTCATCTTCAACTAGGAGCTCAAATCCGTCTAGCGAAAGAACCAAGAAAGTTCCTCCTAAATCTCTGCACATGTCACTCAGTTTGGATCCTAAAAAGTCTGATTCAGCTACAGAAACTGTGGTTACAGCTAGAAAATCTTTGATTATGGAGCAAATGGGTGACAAGGACATTGTCAAACGAGCATTTAAGACATTTCAAAACAGTGTCAACCAATTGAAATCCTCTAATGAAGAGAAACCTTCAACACCAAAGCAGGTATGTCAATTTAATATCAGTTCCCTGTTTTCTGCTGCTCATATTATTTAAACAAAAGTTGGTATTGGGTTATCTAATATCAGATGCTATCGAATTAACAGCCCTCTACTAAGGCGAAAGAACCAAAGGTTTCCACTTCTGTGTCTCTGCCCAAAGACAATGGAGGGTAATGCACTAATGCCTTATATTTCACATCTTTCTGATGATGGATGGAATTACCAGTTCAATATTATTACATCTGTGCATATATTATAATATTTAGGTCTCAATTACTTTATATTGCATTGTTTTCTCCTGTCATTAATAGATTATATTAACTACTAGTTGTTGTCATAGGTCACTCAAAACGAGTTATCATGATAAAAGAAATGCTAAGGCTGCTCCATCTTTTGGCTTGAGAAGTGAAGAAAGAGCAGAGAAAAAGGAGGTACACCTATCGACCTATCGATTCCTTTGACACCTTCAACATGTTCTAATCTATTAGCCATATATTTATAATGTCATTTACCAATATGTTTCAGTTAACAAATAAATTGGCAAAACCCGATGCCAGAGACGCAGAGAGAACACATTCCCAACCAAAATCAAAGGTATGATCCACAATCAAGTTACAGGAAAATAAGAAAGTAGAATTCCAAAATAGTTTGAATGTCATTCTCAGCACTGTATTCTTGACACAGGAGCAAAAGGAGGTAGAGATAAAAATGCTAAGACAGAGTCTTAAGCTCAAGGCTACACCAACGACTGATTCTTATCAGGGACCAAAGTTATTGAAAAGCACTTCAGAAAAAGGTATGTTACTGTATCCTAATTGTGTTCCTATCATACATGAGCATGCAAGAAGCAAAATACAATGTATACCTTCAATAACACCATCATTCTAGTCGCTACATTTCTGAAGTTACTGGTGTGGTTATTTACTGTGATTATGGTATATGCAGGAGGGTCCTAAGAACAAACACTTTGGTGATCGAATTTCTTATGTCAAAAGGTTATCATCATCTACTGAGAACATGTCAACTTCAGAAGAAGCTAGAGAAGAACGAAGACACATGAGAAGGAATATCTATCTCAGGCATGGTCCATGATTAGATACCACTGCTTAGCTGTTGGTCATAATGAGTCACAATCTGTATATCTGGATGAGTAGCACAGATTGCTTATGTTATCAATCTTATCTAGAGATGGGGCATATTAATAATTTGCACAAGATGAGAAACAGCTCAGAGGTTCAGTTACCTTTAATTTTCCCCAATAGTATTCAGAGCTAGAAAATGTGATGTACCCATTTTTGTATATTTATGTCTGTGAGACTATTAGTCCCAAATAGATACATAATCTTTAGCTGCTGGCAGAAATCTGGACACTTGATATAAGTAAATTTCAGACCAAAGAATTATATGAAGAAAAATGTATCAAAAACCACTGCTAAATTTCTGATGGTAATCCTACTTTCTGTAATCTATACACATTGAATAAAAACAAATTCAGACATCATTGTCTGATCCACTAGAATTACTTCTAGAGCTTCCTGACATGAAATTTTTAGGCAAGACTGGAAACCTAACGGGGTTTCTTGATGGCGGTGAGTCCGGTGACGATGATGTTCCTAGACTTGCCGTCACTGCCTTCCTCCTCTGCACATTTCTAGAAATTTCCACGCATGCTTGATCAACCATGCCTAGAAAATCTTTAACCACAACAAACAGTTGAAATGGGTGTGAACCTTTTTCCTTTGAAGCCCCTCCTTGGTAATATTCCGTGGTAGCCTTCACAAACTCCATCACCCTATTCTGCTCTTTTGTTATCTCCTTTAGCTCTTCTTCGGCTTCTTCAAGAAAATCATTCATCTCGAAAACAAATCTTCCGCCACCATCCTTCTCACATTGGAGTATAAGTTCTCTAGTTTCCACAACACGTTTAGTGAGAGCTGAGCAAGTGATTGCAAAGCTGTCATAGTCTATAGTTGCTGCCTTCTTCACATTAGAGAACTCAGAACTGATGCCTCCAACCACAGGCAATCCCAACATCATGTACTCCTTTTCTCTATCCTCTTTCGATTTAACATTCTGCTCAGAACTCATGTTGCTGTTACTTCTCTGGCTGCCGCTCCGGTTCAAGCTATGGTTCCTGTTCAAAACACCCCGTTTTCCCTCAGACCGCACCACTTCTTCCACAACAAAATGTAGAAGAGTAGTCTTCCCATCACTACTTCGAACATCAGATAGTTTTCGTAGAGAACTGAGCTTGAAAGCTTGCGCATTCCCTCTCGAAGTTCCAGCATTCATTCGGTTTCCAGCCTTGAGAATCGCTTCTAGCAGCTTCATAAACAGTCCTCTAGTTCGAAGCTCCTTACATCCCAATTCAATCGTCTGTAAAGACTCCTTGAGCTGCACAATCTCTTGCTCATAGTGCTGTCTGAAATGCATGGCATTGAGTCGAACAAAAGCCGATGGAACAGCTTTCAGAATGTGGTAAAGGAAGCTTTCAGCATCAGCAAGCCTTGCAGGGTCTTCATTGTGCTCAAGAATTTTGGCTATTTCCTCTTCAGTTGGGGCAATTCTAGCAAGCTTTTCGAGATTTTCACCGCTTAAACCTCTGCCCTCATTAAGCACATCAAGAATATCTTCAATAGAAATGGTCAATGACTTTATAACAATTGCAAAATTCTGGGACTTCCTCTCATCTAAGATACAAACTTGTGACGATGAACCAGTTACTCTTTCGGGAGATTTCCGATTAGTTGCAACAGTTCCAAAAAGAGCCTCCATAAGGTCACCATCAAATCTGCAAGCAGCAAAAAGAAAAGTTGTTAATTAGTTTTAGATTATTCAATGTACTTTGTCACATGTTCAAGAATGTAAAATCAATGTGTGATATACATACCTGAAGGAGCCATTATCAATTTTGTCCCACACCATGGAATGTTCATGATTAGTGTTCACCTTGTCCCAATGTAGCGGCTTCAGCTTCACCCCCTTTGGCTCTGGTTTTGCCATTGCATTTAAACTTCTTGACTTAGGCTTCGGTGGCGGAGCCGGCGGCAGTCCCGGGAGCTTCACAGGCGGAGGAGGCGGCGGTAGCGGCACCGCAGGGACTTTCATTGGCAGAGGAGGTGGTGTTGGTGGTGGAGAATGAGGTGGAGGAGGAGAACCCGAAGACTGAAACGTCAGCTCCGCTGCTTGCTCACGATTCTCAACAGCCTTGGGAGCCATCATTCTACTACTTCCCATTCGAATCTGCTCATTTCCTTCGGGCACTAAATCCATGTTAGACGTGGAAGACCTCCCTCGAAACAAAGGAAGCTCATTCTCTCTGCTAGTCCCTTCTCCATTATGATCTTCATCAATTTCTTCTTCTCCTGCATCCCGGTTTCGCATGGCCTCTTTCTTGAAACTCTTCTTCTTCGAGTTCTTGGCCTCAAGTTTTCGCCAATACAACACATCAAGACCATCCTCGTCCACAATAAACCCTTTGAGATTCCCATCATATCTTTCAAACTCATTAGCATTGACCACCGCAGCCGGTTGACCACGACGTGATGAGCTAGTATTGTTATAAGCAGCAGCACCACCACCAATAACAGCGCCACCGCCGATATTGTTCCTCCTCCGCTTAGCAACAATGCACCTTTGCACGAAAAAGAACACCACCCCACACAACACCACTGTGCTGGCTGCGGTTGCCGCTGCCGCCTTTGCAATGTTGCTGTTGTCATTAGACTTCTTATTCGGTAACGGCAGCGGCAGAGGCGGTTGCGGCTCCGGTGGAGGCGACTCCACCGGAGGAAAATACGGAGAGATCGGCGCCGGGGACGGCGCTGGTGGAAAAGGAAAGAAAGTCTCGATGTTTTGTGATTGAGCATAACAAAAATGGAAAATACAAAACAGAAGAAGAAGAGGAAGCCATGGCCGGATAAGGATGTGATGTAAAGCGCCGGCCATGGAGGAGGGTGTTGATTGGTTTCTTCTGTTGTCAGAAGAGATGGTGTGAGAAACTGAAACTGTGGTTGGAATTTAGTGATTGGTTGAGATTAGTTGAAGGAGTTCTCTATGGAATTTGTCGTCTGCCATTTGGGGTTGTTTGGTTGCTGAAAGCTTCAACGATAGTGGTTAGTTGTTGTAGTTTTGCTTTCCCAAAATTCCTTCTTCTTCTTCTTCTTCTTCTTCTTCTTCTTCTTCTTCCCGAGCTTGCATGCATTCAACCACTTTTAAGACCTTTCCATATAGGATTAAGTTAATATCCCACTAATTTCCAACAGATTATATAAACAAAATGAAATGGACGGAGCAGTTTACTCTTTCAAACCAGAAATTATGGACCGCGTTTGATACCCAATCTTCTTCATTAGGGTTTGGTTATAAACATAGTAATATAATAGAAAAGCTTCAGACATGGATGCTCAATCTTGTACGTAATGGTTAAGATGTGAAAAATCAGAAAGAGGGACCTGATCATCAACTTCGCAGCAGAGCTGTAATCATTTTTGGAGACGAAGGAAGAATTGGCATTCCGGTGGTTGAAACAGAGATGGGTACAAAAGGAGAGAACTAATTTGTCAACGACTGCGTTTCATTATATTAACGCAAGGAAATTGGTTACAGGTTGACGGGGACCTAATTTGAAGTGGGGATGGGGACCTTTCTCGTCTGCCTTGGGTTATAAGATTCTGATTTTGTTGAAATATAGAGGAGAGTGGATCGCCGAATTGTTTGATTGCTAATGTTTGCAGATCGAGACCAAGTTTTGTATGATTCATTCCAAGTTTCTGAAGAACCCACAGGACTCAGTGGTCATTGCTTTGTCCCCAACCAAAGTTTGTGATGTGAGTGAATGGTTTTATTAAGAAAAATGGATTTGGGTTTGAATTTGAATGTAAGAAATGTCAAATGTCAAATCTAATGGTAAAATTGAAACGGTATGGTCGAATTAATCATCTGAGCTTAAAAGTCCATAAATGATTCCCTTTTGGAGCTTGATTATTGTTTTAGCAAATTTTTTAATTACCTTTATAGCATAAATGGAAAATAGTCAGGGACCGTTTTGATTTTACATTACTAATGAGGAGTCCTTAGTACCACCTCAAAAATGAAAAATCCTCTCCTTGTAAAAAGAAGTAAAAATGCACTCATGTTATGGTTTCTTGTTATTCAGTTAGAAAATAGTCAGAATGCAAAAGAAGTTGAAGAAGGTTATTGTTTATGATATGGTAATGAATAAAGAACGTAGCCTACAATTCCTAAATGGAAATCCCACCTTCCTAATTGACAATATGAATCATGACATCAATTAGGATTATCTAAGCCGAAAGACTTGCTTTGAGTTAGGTGTTTCTCTTTGACTAGCTTGGAGATTCCGTGTGACATCAAGAACCGAATGAAGGGAGGGAGAATGTAGTTGCTAGCTACAATTTTTTGCATCAGTCCCTCTGCTTCATTCTGTCTTTTGGTCATTGACCAAATTCCCTGTTTTGATCTGGACCCAAAAACCCTAAAAAGATTTTAAGATTCTGTCCTCAACTTGGGAGTGTCCCATCTATTCATATGTTGACTCCATGTCATTCCAGGAAATGAGTAAACAAACAAAACACACATATATGCCATCCTCTGTCTCTATATGCTATAATTATCGGGCCAGCCCATCAACCAAGGCCCATGTCTATTCATTATTTCTGGACCTTAGTTTTTCTATTCTAAGATATCCTATCGATAAGCCCAGTCCAGAAACCTAAGCGGGTCTTGAATAGAATTCAAGTGAGCGGAAAATGTCTGCTGTGTATGTTTGATCGTTTAGACTAGCAGGTGTCGATGAACTAGAAAATGTTTACCCTTTAGCGTCTCAATCGGTAAAGGGGAAATGTAACTTTTTTGATAATAGAGGTGGACAAATGTGAGTCGGTGATTGAAGATTTAAAGTAGAATCATTGGCGCATCAACAATTCCCTCAAAGCAAAGATCTTAATTTGGTGGGGATGATTATCATTGTGTAGGTGCTATGATACGATTTGGAGGTAATCCTAGATTTGAGAATAAGTCAGGGTAATTCATCCTCTGATTACTTTTGATTGTTCCTTGCTTTGGTAGCACCGTGATCCATTGCAATCGATTGATGCCTTTCTTGACACCAAAAGCCAAAGAGTACTACTCGCAACCACTATATCCACATCTTTTTCTTGATTCACATACCTAAAGATTTGTAGCAAGACTACATCCCTGCACGTTTCCTTCTTGTGGGGTATAACCGTATAAGTATAGTTTTCGTAAATGTAGACCCCCATCTCCATAACAAAAAAAAAGATACTATGAAAAATTCACGACGAATCAGTAACAATCATCCATTAGACACGTTAGATATGATGTGTGCTATGACGTGACAAAAAGAAGATACTACAAAAAATTCACGAAGAATCAGTAACAATCATCAATTCGACACGTTAGATATGATGTGTGCTATGACGTGTTCAATATTGAGTGAAACTTTAAAAACGCGTATAGTTAAATCAATTCTTTAAGTATCGTGTTACAAATCTCATTACTCTGAAACACTATTTTGTTCCGATAAACATACGATACATCGGTACAAAATTATGTGGGGATAGTGTGAAGGTGTCTTGACAATAGTAGGGCAGCTTTTGATAGCCATACCACTGTTAAAGGGACAACGGGACAAACGACTGGAGTTGAGAGAGGCTTGGACCTATGGGGCAGCAAGAGTCCCAGTCCCCCCCCCCCAACCCAAAGCCAAAGGGAACAACCACTTCATACACGTCCAATTCACAATCCCATTCCAATATTCTTTCTACCAGACAAGATCTTGCAAACATATCTCCTCCAACTCAACCAAATCCCCATCCAAATCTCTCCATTTAACAACCTGTACATACTTATAGGTTCATTCATCCACCCCCATTTTTTGCCACCCTCTAAATTATTGTATCTTCCTTTTCTATAAATCAATTTTAAGATTCTAATCTTGTATTAGTTGGCCTAAATAACTTGTGTTCAAACCTAATCTCAAAACGCCCACTTGCATTGGGTACCAAACTTTTTGACCCACACACACACAAGGAAAAGAATGCCATAAATCCACTACCCTTTTGTCATCTCACATATAATAACCAACAAGATTTATGAATTCCCAAAAGCATATTACAAAAGCTAAAAATTCAAGTCAAAAAATTAGAAGCCTCCCCATCTTGATTAGGCTCGTTTTCGAAACTAAATCGATCTAAGATTATGAATGTAATTAGAAATCAGTAGTATTAATGAGTGTAACTCACAGTCACATATCAACAAAGTGAACAAACAAACAAAATCAAGGCAAACAAACAAAAAAAAAAACAAGAAGGTAGTAAATTCAACAAAAACCGTTAAAACGGGTAGTTGCGGTTTTCGACCCGAAAAAAGCGAGTAGCCAAGGGTATGGGTCGGGTCGGGTCGGGTGATCTAATCAGTGTTGGTCATTTTGAGCCGTGTGACTGGGGAATCAAGGGACGTGGGCGACGATGGAGCTGAGAACGAGGACGATGATGAAAGAGGCGGTGACGGTGATGGTGACGGCGACGATGATGAGAGTGCTGACGTTGGTGATGAAGGTAAAATTGACGGCGGAGACGGAGGCTGATCGGAAGGTTCTCTTAGCTTTCTCTTGTTGATCCCACTCTCTTCTACTCCTCCGGCAACCACGTCTTTCGTCATCATGTAATCTTTAAGCCTTTTCACGTCCGATAACTTCACCGGCTTCACTATGAAATCTTCTGCTCCTTCTTCCAAACACCTAAACAAAATTCCAAGGCGAAAACTACTTCAGACTAAAATTAACCTAACCACATCAGGGAAAGTAATTTAATCTTCCTTTAATTTCTTAATTGAAACAATATATATGATCGATATGAGTTTATATAAGAGCACAGTACCTGTCTATACGCGCCAAAACGTTCTCGGAGGACATAATCACAACCGGAATCTCTTTAAAAGTCGAGGATTCCTTGATTTTCTTGAGCAATTCGTACCCGGTCATACCAGGCATGCAGTAATCAGTGATAATCAGATCCACCTTCAATCCCTGAACACACACAAATATAGGTCGATCAAATTCATATTCAAAATTTTCAGAATTTAGTTAAAACCGTTAGACTGTGTGAGCTAATTAAACTTACATCAAAACCAACTGAGGTGCTCTTCTCCTCGTCCAAACCTAAGAATTGCAGAGCTCTCATACCACTGTCCACAGCGGTCACTGCAATTTCGAAACAAAAATTCGAATTGAGAACATGAGAGGAATATTTTTGAGAACAATGTAAAATGTTTTTTCACCGTACGGACCTTTGCAAGAGGAGATTCTGAGCAAGCGCTCAATGACCTTGCGATCGACGAGGCTGTCATCGACGGCGAGCACGTGAGCTTCTTCGGAACTGGAGAGATCCAAACCTTCCAGCTTCTCCGACCTCCTCCGCCACGAAACGACACCGTTCCTGGCCATATCGGAATAGAATCGGACAAGCCGGATTAATTGCTGCTTTGTTTTTCTCTCCTTTAAAGCTTGATGAAGAAGAGGCAAAGCAACAAGAAAAAGCTTGCTCAGCTTCAAAGGCCAACGTTATATACGAGTAGTGATGGAAATGAGGAAATAGGAAGTGTAAATAATAAGGTAATGTCTATCTGTCTATGTCACATTGTGTGTTTGTTTTCCCTCTCTAATATATTAGGTCTCTTTCGCAAAATCAAATCCTTCTCTCTCAAACAAATCTCCATATCTCCTTTATTTAATTTCAAGCCTTTAAACGCTGAGATTCCGAAATCCACTTTGGTGCGATCTTCCAAATCAAACCAAAAAAATAAAAATAAAACCCTAAAGCCAGCCTCCCGATATCTCGCGAGAGCGATCAATATTGGGACGAGTTTTTGGTCAATGTTGGGGTTTGTGCTAGTCTAGCTGATGAGTGACTGGTCGGCAGAGTTGACCGGTAGTCAACGACGTCAAATCGTTATAATTACGCGGGAATTAGGCAGAAGAGGACGACGGAGGCAAAAGCCGGTGGCATTTACTGGAGTTTGTTGGTTTGTAATGGAAAGGGTTGGCATCATCTACTGTTGTTTTGGGGTATCTCGATCTCTTTAAGAATCCTATGAGACCGCGCGGCCATGGCTGGCTGGCTCAGTCTCGCCATGCACGTGCTGCCTCGTGCTCTGTAATTTCTTCTTCTTTTACTACTTCTTTCTGCTGAGCTTTCCCTTTTCTTTTCTTTTATTTTAGGCGAGTTTTTTTTGGGTTCTCCCCAATATATCCACGATTTTGGTTGGAAGGTTGCCTCTTACGTTAGATAAACCATATAATCAAGTTCAGATTTGAGCACCAAAGCCGGAATATTTATAATCAAGTTTCCATTGTTCATTTGTTCCAAGTTCTAACTAGCTTTTGGTAGAAGGAGGCATAGCTCCGTGCAATCCGGAGAGACCTCAAGAAGCAAAACCTAGCTAGATTTCGATTGCTTGCTGACGGCGGTGACCTTTCGGTCCCCAAATCAAGTAGAGGAATGATGTTGGCATGTTTCTTTGTGGTGGTGCTTCCTGATCCGGCCACGTTGTCATTCGTCAACATTACGGCTCTAATTGCCGAGTGGTTGAGGGTGTAGAGTGGATGGAAATTGTGTTGGCATTAGAGATCGAGTCACGTCCACAACAAGGAAGGTTCGGCTTGTGGGAGGATCTTGAGCGACAATCTGAATTGGGGATTTCCGTATCTCGCGTTTTTTGCGAGTGTATAACGTACGATCGGAATTTCATGTGGTTGATCTGAGCAAGTTCTATTTTGACATAATCAGTGTCTTATCTCGATTATCAACAGCGTTCGAAGTTTGCATAAGCTCATGTAGAGGCTCCATTTTAGATTAGGGTTTCCGGTCATTGAATAAGTACTTAAAAAAATGCTTGGTGTCGTTGGATTCTTTTTCAAGCATGTACTGGTTGCATTTTAGGTTATTTAACCATTGTTATAATTTGGTTTTAGAGCAGCTCGAGTTTCTTATGGATGACTCAATATTATCGCTCATATTTATGAAAACCAAATCATTCAGTTCCAAATACAAAAATGAAAAATGAAGCACAAAATATTATCTAGAACTCTAGAAGCTTAAACATCAGAGCAGGGTGTGGATTAGGAAGAAAATAAAACGATGGGCTAAAGGACATGGGAATATATGGACCATGGTGTCAAGAAATAAAGAAATGACAAGTGGCAACAAGAGTGTAAAGACGACGAGACAAGAAAGGGAATTGAGGAGATTTGGGAGTCCCCAAAATAATCTGGGTTTGGGACCCGGGATTGTCATTGCTTGGACTTTTGCTACAAAAATTCAAAAATTCAGACACTGAGTATCAAATCTGGGATATCGTCGTTTGTAGTCGGTCAAGTCTCTCCTCAGGATAATTATCAACCACGTATCGCGGATTTCACAGCGAAGAAGGGGAATGGCAATTGGAATGGTGCGGTTTTTAGGTGACGTTGATTCTTCAACAAGGGATTTGATTGTCATGTTTGATTCTCGTCTAACGTGCGGTGTGCAGGCCCGGATTTGAACAGAGGCCGAAGAGTCTTAAGACTCAGGGTCTAAAAATCTAAAGGGCCTAAAATTTTTTTTTATAGTTGTCTAAAAAAAAAATTTATATTTTTTGGCCGTGCAATTGATCAGACAGGAAAAGAGGACATCTGACAACTGACATACACATGATGAGGGCCCAAAAGAATCATTCGATTTGGTGTATTTTTTAAGTTTCAATTTGAAATTGAATAATATATTAAGGTTTTGTTTGGAACAATTTTGATTTATTATTAATTATAAATTAAATATTTTTGGATGTTATATGCTATTTTGTATAAATTTTTTTTTTTTAAAATAGGGGCCAAATTCCGAGAGTTCGACTCAGGCCTCAAAATCTCAGGTCCGGGCCTGGCGGTGTGATGCAAGATTTATGCTTACATTGTCCAAGCTACAGTCAAGTGTGCTGCGATGCTTCCTTAGTCTGCCCAAAATATCATGCTTACAAAAGAACATGATGCATGGATGACTACGATGCAATCGGTTTTGTTTGGATTGTATTTCTTCTTGTGGTTACGGAGCATTGTACAATATTAAGAGACTCGCGTTTATTCACTTGTTCATGATGCAGTGTAGTGAATTTCATTCATGACATGCGTACTAAATCTCGACTATACTAAGCTCAATACAGTTCATATAAATACGGCAGTGATTGTCGGTCGTGTTGATTTGCATATCAATGTCTCAGTTGAAGTTACATTGAATTGTTTTACTCTAAGACCTCGTTTGTTTTGCGAAAAACATGCATCAGGAAATGAAAGTTGTTCATTTCATATGTTTGGGAAAACAAAAGAAAATGAAAGACTTTCCTGAATGATGGTAGAATATAGGGGAAAGTGGTTCATTTCAAAATCCAAAAAAACAATTTTCTTTATCTCTTTTCTAGTATTTATTACTCACATCATAATATTTTATTATATTTTTCAACAACTTTCCCAATCAATTTCCTTGTATTACCAAACATTGGAATGCAAACTTCTTTGCAAATTTTATTTCTCGTTCACCTTCTGTTCTCATAAGAGAGAGAAAGTAACTACTTTCATTTTCGTAAACCAAACGAGACCTATAGGTGTCAGATATGTCTAATCATATGAAATAACAAAGTATAACATCGCTAACATACATATTGCAACATACACTACACAATCGTAATTTAACATACTCTCAATTCAGCTTATCTAGGTTGTACAAAGGTGAAACTCGGTCAATCATATACTTAACTCATTAATACTCCAAAGAGATGATGTTTTTAAGTTGTCTGGGTTAGAGCATTTCTCGTGTACATTTTCATGAACATTGACTTAGAAATGCTCAGTTGGAAGAGATACATGCATTTACACCCACCTCATGTCTAACGACTTGATTAATTAAGGTTTGAAGCAAGTAGTCATACTCATCACTCATGTATGCACATCAAAAGGGGTTATAAGTATTCGCATCGAGTTTTAGTTTTAGTTTGAGTTTGAGAGGGGTATTAAGAATTGGTTGACTTTGTAATCATGAAAAGCACACACACCTAAAACCAACTCTCTTTTATTTTTTCCAATGAGATCAATCCACATAAAATACGAGGGGATGAGATTTCACCTCAGTCAAACAGCATCAATTAGGTCCCACTAATTTATATTGCTCCGACACCTTTACATGATTATCAAAAGACCATTCGATAATGTGGGGTTTCCTCCGATACTCTTAGAGCAGCATCTCCGTTCTTTTCAATTTCTTTAAAATAAAAAAATAAAATTTAAAATCTTTAAAAAATTTATGCTCTAACTCTGACAGTTTCTTTATTTTTGAGATTTTAACATTTATTACAATAATAAAAAATAATAAATTATTATTAATAATAACAAAAAATAATCATGTATTTCATTGTAACATAAATTAGCCAATAAAACATTCTAAATTTTTGTTCTTATCGGAACATGTGAATAATTAATATTTAGGGAATGAAGATTTTGCTGTAAATTTAGGGAATGAGTGTTTCTCTTTCTTCTCCATCCTTATTTTGAGAAATGAGATGGGGAAACTGTTGGACCACAAAACAACTCAATATTCCCCAAAATTGATAAAATCAAGAAAATGAAGAAGCTGTTGAAGTTGTTCTTACCAGATACCACTCACCTTCTCGTTAATTTTCACTCTGATCAAGTTCGTCTTGTGTGGTAGATTTGCACACAAAGGAGTGTGGTATATATGTTTGTTATAGTTCATTGATTTTTTTTGTTATTGTAAAGCAAGAGTTAAATTGAGATCACAATAAATATCTAAAGAGCACCGTTTCGTATCGTCATTCTATATAAGTTTCTTGTTCAGAGTGAGTGGCTCATTTTACCACTTGAGAGGAGATGTAAATCTAAGTCTAAGTCTGATTTCAAGAACACTCACGAATATTTTTTTTCTTTCAATTTTGTTGAAAAAAAGAGCAATTAACTTAGGAAATTGACAAAGAAAAGAAAAAAAGCTAGCTAGCACATAGAGCGAATACAAATAGCATGTGGCCAAGAGGTACCACTCATAAAAGAATTGTCGCTCTCCGTCAACAATCACAAGATTTTTATTTCATCGGAATGAAAGTTATTCTCACTACTCTGTTTGATATGCAAATTGAGATGGTGAAAGAAAAAAGATGTTAAGAGTTCTCATGATTAGAGATAGAAAATGTATACGTATATATGATGTCATTGCGTCAGATACAACATTGTATTCATGGGTATGATTTGACAAGTTAAGAACTTTGTTCTTTATCCAAGGGTATCTCACCGCGTGGATGATCCTTCTTTTTCTTGGAAGATTTGGCATCTTACCTTTTTTGTAATAGAGTGTGATTTGGGGCATCTTTTTTTTTTGTTCTTGTTGTTTATTGTGCTAGCAATAAAATTCATTTGGACCAATTGACTCTCTTTACCAAACAGCTAATGAGAACCCTTTGCATCTTTTCAAACATGCAACATGAACCTTAGGTTGAATTGGAAGATATGAGTGGGAGAAATTTCAAGTCATATGGGATATTATTTGTAGAGGGAATATATTTATATATCTACTCTTATCAAGTTTAGGACAAGGAATCCATTCACTCAAACGGCGTTTAAGGAACAAGGTGATGAACTGGTGAGCATTATAATACTTAGCTACAAACAGCTAACACCATCGTGAAGGATCATGTATTTGATTAAAAATGTATGTACTGGTTTAGTATGTAATCACCATAAAATAAGACGTGAAACTCACCGTTGATGCCATTCATGTAAAGACTCGACGTAGTTTGTAGCGTATACACAAAAGAAGTTCACGGTGAAAACTTTGTGTTTTGCTAGTATTTTTAAAGAGCATATTCAGTACACGACGTGTATTTTTATATACATATATGGATAATCGAGATTAGATAAAATAACATATGAATTGTTATGAACGGTTAAGATTACATCGTGAAAATACACGTCGTGCAAATACACGTCGTGCATACAAAAATTTCCAGCACTCTTTTTTGTTATTGAAATGTTCTTGCATACAAAACGTATCCTTTTGACTCGAAAGAAGTAGGACATTTGTTGATGAAAGGGGGCACTTTGCTTCCAAGTTGAATATGGGCCCAGATTCAGAGTGAGTTTGAATGGACTTCAAACCTAATCCATAGGCGGGCCTAGAGTTGGTTTTGCCCATCATTGTTCCTTTGTATAAACGCGTCCAAGTTCAAAACGGAGGAGAAAGCAAACGGAGAACGATGGAGTGTGCCGGGAAGGGACTGGGGACTCGGTGCACTGGCCCACCTACACGGCGGTGTGCTCGTTGCGAAGCCGTGGCTTATTGCTCTGTATCTCACCAGGTGCAGCTTCCAACTTCTATGGCTACTTCTTGTTTCAGTTAGTAACTCAGTTGTAATGCAGAACCCATATGCTTAGAAATTGGGTTTGGTCTTTCATTGAATAAAGCAATTGGGTTAGTCCTAATTGGATTGGAAATGGTGTATGTAATAGTGGGAAGGAAAAAGGTGTTAATTTCTAATGTTTCTGATAATGGGTTTATGAGGGTTTCAGTATTAGTGCATATTTCATCTTACTGCTGAGATTATAGCTCTGTAAAATGTAATTATAGATGCTGGGTTTAGCACAGTAGGCATGTCACTATGTGTTTACATTGGTTGCTCTCGAGTGCTGTAAGTCTGAGTCTCCTAGTGTAGCTTAACCCCAGTTATTTTTGTCATATTGGTTGCAAGAGGAAGTTTTAGTCTAATTATTGTTACTCTCGGTCTCTCGTGAGTGGAAGTTAGTTCTCTGACTGTATTGTTTTCCTCATAGATTTTGCATTGGCGCGATCATAAAGAGGAGTGCGAAAGGTTAGAAGAACAAATGGAGCAGATAGATATCTTGAACGAGTTTCCTTTCACTTTTTCTGAAGAAGCTACAGTTCAGGTAATCAACAATTATCTCCAGTAATAGAGGACATTGAATGGTGCTTTTCTTTTAGCCTCTTTATTGTTACCTGTTTAACTGATGTATATTTTGGGGATGATCATGTTAGGTTTGTAAAAAGCAGGAGACAAGGTGTTCATTTTTGACAAAAAGAGGAGTCCATCAAACGGGAATGTGGTTGTATGAATGTTGTTGTGGCGAACCGGTTATGTCGTTTGATTGTTTAAGGTTTCCGTAGGTCTTCATAATTTATTTATTGTCCTGGCACTTCTAAATTTCTCATATTAGTAGGGTTTACATGTTGGCTCAAATTCTGGTCATATATGCCTTTCCATTGGCAGGCTATATAACACTTGGGATCTCTCAAACACCCTCTGCCCATGTAATGGTATTATCTTGTGCATCTCGCTGGCCCTTTGTGATGGATTAAAAGTTGATGTTGAAACATATATATGCAGAACCTGTATTCACGCTTTCAAAGCATCTAACCAGTTGGAAGGAGTACTATGAGTGGAGATCCATCCCACTGCATTCACCTGTTGCTTTACTTCTACACTGGGTATGATATCTGCGTCAAACTGTCAATTAATAGTAAATCTGAAATAAGAGCTTTAGATGGCCAGTACAAATGTTAGCAGTATACTTGCTAAGAAAAGAAACCTAAACAACTTCCAGAATGGGGAATCTGATCTAAGTTTTTCTTCCATCCAAATCCATGGACTTCAATTCAAATGGTGTATAATTGATCTTAGGTTTTGACATGCCAACATGTATCACAAATATGAACATCTGCCCTTTTGCTGCAGCCTCTTGCAATTTATTATGCCACTCAAGTAGCTGGTTCAGGAAGCTTGACTTCTGGAATCAATGGAAAATTGCACGTACACTATCTTGGTACTGTAATGCCTTTAACAGTACTCCCTTGTTGTCTGCTTTGATATTAATTGTCTATCATCATAGTCAATCCAATGTTATATGAGCTGAATCCTCACAGGACCTGAGAAGGAGCTTCTTCAGCTTTCTGTCTTCTCGGAGATGCACGCACTTTTTCCTCACTTGGATGTGCATATAGATCTTATTGGACCTTCAATTCCACAACATAGGTTGGTTGTACACTTCAAATGGTATTTGCATGCAACTCCTTTTATATAGCACTTCAACTTTACGTAATCAAGAGAAAACGAGGGTCATTAGCTGTGTGTTGCCTGTCTCCTGTGGAGAAGACTAGATTATCTACATGAATATTATTAATTCCTGGTGTTCTCTTGAGCATATAGGGATGGTGAGAGGATCAAGCTAAGCAATTATGCTCATTGCCTCAAAACAGATTGCGTTTGTAAATCTTCAATTGAGAGTGGTGTACATAATAATGACACTTCAGCTGTTACATTGCAACTTTGGAGGGGACTCTATCATGAACGTTACACAGATATAGCTAAGGTTGTGTACTTTCTATCTCTTTCTACGAGACACATGCAATGGATCATATATTTTCTCTATTAAGATGTCTAGCCATCACTTGTGATCTGAGGCGCATTTACCTTATTAGTTTTCGTTTTGCCGTTTTTTAACAGTTAATCTTATGTGGGCAGGATTCATATCCTCATATAGTAATTGCTCCAAATGCCGGCATTGCTGCTTATTCAAGTTGGTTACCAACAATTGTATGTTTTTCTTTTATATCAAAATCTCTGTCTTTCTCATTTTTGTGTGGCTGTGTTCAAGTGAGCTGAGTCAACCTTGTATACAGACTTAAAATTTCGATAAATATGTTAGCCTTATTTGTTACAATATTTTGTTTCCCCCTCCTAAATTCCTGGGTTGCTTGGATGGATGAGTGTTCCAGGAGCTGATAAAGGATATGAATATACCAGCAGTTTTTTCCGATTACTGTGAAGAAGCTTGCCATCTCGGAGCTCGTTGCATTAGCAGTGTCACTGGCTTTCCTCCTAACATTCCGGTGTGTGTTATCATTACTTGGAATCTGTTATAGCATTCCATTGAACGCCAACTTCTCAGTTTATTCTCTCTGTCTTGCAGATTCAATTAAATCCATTCAGACAACCGATAGTGGTAGAGAACAATGCTCTCTTCATCCCTTGCTACTCCAATTGCTTCCTCTACGGAATGTCCAAATGGTCTGCGTAAACTTTCACATATGAGCCGCTGTGTATCTTTGTCAAAAGATAGTAGAGTTGAAGTTTCATTGCTTAGTTTGAATATCATGACCCACTCTACTATTTTTTTTTATTTTTATTTTTCAGTCTAAAAAATTAGTTCTTTAAAGTTGAAGTTTTAGATATCAGCAGTTACCCAACTCAGTTCCATTGAGCACGGTTCATTTCTCCTAAAGCTGTGCTGCTCTGTGCTATTTGTTTCCTTACTCTGTTGGGATCTGTGTTCCTGATTTCAAAGGGTTTAGTGGTAACGAAGAACCCAACTCCAGCTGGACCTGTGTTGTCGTGGTAACCACGTAGCCTCAACGTGAAGCAAACGACACGTCGTTTAAGTTTCCCTCCACGTGGAGGGAGCGTAGTCAAAGTCAATGAAAGAAAAATCCAACGACATGAGACCTGGATCATCATCATCATCATCACATTCACCGCCCCTTTTGATTTTAGCAACTTCCCCAATTCCCCCAAAATCCTAGGGTTAGGGTTAGGGTTTTCTCAATCAAGCCTCTTAATTCTAATCACTATCCAACGCAGAAAACCCAATCTCCCATCCGACTCATCAATGTCTCGGGCGCCGTGGATTCTACTGCTTCTGCTCTGCTCTCTAGGACTTGCCTCCGCTCTCAAGGTACCCCTTAGAATCAAGGACGTGCTTCCGGTGCTGCCACGTCAGATATCGTGGCCGGTGCTCAACAATTTCCACAGTGCCGTGGATTTGTTGCCGTCGTTTATCGGGTCGGTGACTCCCAATAACGACTCGATCCAATGGGAAGGTGCTTGCTTTTCCGGCAACGAGGCCCGGTTAGAGTTCGTCGAAGGTGATCGGGGTTTGGGCGGCGGCGTTCTCTATCTCAAGGTGAGAAATTTTTGACCTTTTGGTCTGTGAATTCTGAAATTTACTTGCTTCTTTTTACTGTTTTGTGTATTCAATTGAGTAGATTGATTGTTGAATAGGAAGCCCAGCTTTATTTACACTAGGATTATGATATGGAAGTGAAATTACTAAATTACAGCTGATATGAATTTAGTTTGGTGAGTCCTTTTATGGTAATTAGTTGAGTACAATTGAGTACAAAAAGTGAACTAGTATTGAATTTTCTTGTTGATCCATGAGTTTTGTTGTTCTATAGACTTCAGAGGCACACAGTTGGGCGTGTATGGATCTATATGTGTTTGCAACGCCGTATCGGATAACATGGGATTACTACTTCTCTGCACGGGAGCATACTTTGAAGTTCGACTCATGGGAAGAGCCTGCAGAGTTGGAATATGTAAGTTTGGTTAATCAGTAATGTGTTTGAATGATAAGGTGGGTGAGGTTATATGCTTGGAGTTGATGGTGTGACTTACTATTGAGCAGGTAAATCAGCATGGAGTGTCTGTGTTTCTCATGCCATCAGGGATGCTAGGGACGATGCTTTCCTTGATTGATGTGTTGCCTCTGTTTTCCAACACTGTTTGGGGTCAAAATGCAAACTTAGCTTTCTTGGAAAAGCACATGGGGGCAACCTTTGAGAAACGTTCTCAGCCTTGGCGTGCAACTATAAATCCTGATGATGTTCATACTGGTGATTTTCTAGCACTTTCGAAGATCCGGGGTCGATGGGGTGGATTTGAGACATTGGAAAAATGGGTCACGGGAGCATTTGCTGGTCATACAGCAGTGTGCTTGAAGGATGAGATGGGAAAACTATGGGTTGGTGAATCAGGACACGAGAACGAAAAGGTATCAAATTAAGGACATTGTGCAGCTATAAATGTGCAGTTTTCAGCTTTGTGAAACAGTTGCACCTGATTATATGCTTCAAATGAAGTAAAATACTAACGTCGTGTGGGCTCTATTTAGAATAGAATTTTGACATTCCTGCATTACTATTGCAGGGTGAAGAAGTTATAGCAGTGATTCCATGGGAGGAATGGTGGGAGCTACAACTCAAGGATGGTTCTAATCCACAGATAGCCTTACTTCCCTTGCATCCAGAGTTGCGTGAAAAATTTAATTCTACTGCTGCATGGGAATATGCTCGGAGCATGTCAGGGAAACCATATGGTTATCACAACATGATATTTAGCTGGATTGATACCATGGCTGAAAACTATCCCCCACCTCTTGATACTCATTTGGTACGAGTTCACTAATACCATGTATATAGTACAATAAGCCTTGTAGAACTTGTGTACATGAAACGATGAGGGTATTGATAATAGTACTTGCTAAATGAACAAAAACAGCAACACAATAGTTGATTAGGTTTTAGTTGATTGTGCTTTCTGTCCTAACTAGCAGCTCCTGCTTTCAGGTTGTTTCTGTCATGTCTATGTGGACTAGGGTGCAGCCGACTTATGCTGCTAATATGTGGAATGAGGCTCTAAACAAGCGGCTAAGTACTGAGGTAATTTTTCTTCCCTTGAAGTGAAATTCTAATATACTTCCTTCACATTGAATCTGATATCTGATTTTAACCTGTTTGTGATTTTTTAGGGATTGGACCTGTATGAGATACTGGCTGAGGTTGAAAATCGCGGGATATCTGTCGATCACTTGCTTACTATTCCAGAACAAGATGAGTGGGTGTACAGTGATGGCAAATCTACAACCTGTGTTGCTTTCATTCTTGCAATGTATAAAGAAGCCGGGATTTTCGGTCCTATTTCGAACTCTATTCAAGTTACTGAATTCACTGTAAGTGATCTAGCACTATCATATTATTCTTTTAGCTTTTATAAACTGTTCTGTTTATTATTTTTACTCCATTTGACATGACTCATCAATCTATCTCAGATTCGTGATGCGTACATGCTAAAGATTTTTGAGAATAACCAGACACGTTTGCCAAGTTGGTGTAACTTAGGGGATGAAAAGCTCCCATTCTGCCAGATCCTTGGTGAATATCGAATGGAACTGCCTGAATATAACACCATAGAGCCATACACAAACATGAATGAGCACTGCCCCTCCCTACCTCCTACTTATATTAGACCTAGTAAATGCTAAGGAGTCGTAAGTGTATATTGAAAGAATCATGATACACAGAACTGGCTTTTTCTTTGAATCACGGTAGCTGAATAAGTTATTGTACATAGTTATGGATCAAGTCTGTAACTTTATTCCCATAATACAATTGTGTTGCTGGTAAAGTTCTATTTCATTTTACAAACTTGAGCTTCTCTTTACCTGTTCCTAGTTTTTGTAGAAAGAGATTGATGATGCATACTTCAGATAGCTGAGACTTGCTACTAGAAATAAACCAAACAAAATGGATTATAGCATAAGTGCTACCTACAGGGAGAAAGAAATCATAAGCGAAGGTCCTAAAGAATTATTCTAGGTTTTTTGTTTTGTTTTTGGAAATAAAATGGAGCTATTGCTTTCTGCTCCTTCCCTTGATCCAGTGAAGACCCAAATGTGCTACTATTTTGATTCTGTTCACGCCATTGGATGCTTTTTCTTAAAGTCTGCGAAAGCCTTCTTCCACTTTCCTGACATACTTGGCCTTTGCACCACCATCTCCATCAGAGTTGTTTTCGGCCGCAGAAGCAAGAACCGAGTCTGGGTTGCTCTTCAAAATTCCTTCCATTGACATAGTGTGTAGTCCTTAGAAGTCGAAGGAAATGAAAATTGGAAGGGAAAGAGGCTTGGAGAAGAATCAGTATGTAATGCTTTTTGGCGTCCGAACTATATATAATTTTTGCTACAAACGATCTAAAACAAAACGAAATTAACCGATTGTGGGAACATAGCCTTGTTACACGATGAGCTTAGTTGTGACTTGTCACCCTGGTAGAACCATAGAACGTTCCATTTTGTTTCCCTACCATGTGAAATGAACTTGGTGGAGTTCAATAAAACCTTCAAATAAAAAAGGATTAAATGATTCAAATAAAAATAAGAAAACTCAATATTTTCATAACAAAATAATTCCCAGTAGAGAACTGCTCTCGGGGAATAGAATTTAAACAGAGAACTGTGATCAATCAGATCCGTATACAATTAATGTACAACAAAAAAGTGGTCATAAAATGAAAGAATCAATGGTCGTAATACAAGTTTGTTCAACTGGAAAAAAAAATTGAAGCTGGCAGCTGCTACTGCTTTCCGGTAGTCTGGTGGTACTTTTCCTTGATCCATTGAAAACCAACATGAGCTCCTGTCTTCACCTTCTTCATCCCACTCGACGCCACCGATTTCGTCTTCCCAAACCCTTCTCCTACCTTCTTGGTATACTTATCCTTTGTACTCGTCTTGGACGGATCGTAGTTAGCCGGATACGGGTCAGGGCCGTTGTCCCATTGATCCGCCCAAGAAGTCACCTCGTATGAGTTACTTGCTGCCATTGATGAATCAAACGAAACGATCGAAGATGATCGAAATGGATCGAGTTCTCTTGGAGGTCGATGAAGTTACGTGTTTACAGGTGAGGAAAGCTTTTGACGTCAGAGATGGGGAACTCTGAGTCTATATATAATGTGGCATAACCGATGAGAGCGTGGTTCTGATATTCCTTGTGTTGTACGTATTTTCTATTTGTAAAACCACACACGTTTGTAGAATATCAGACACTATATTCTAAAATAACCTTCCGACGAAGACAGTCGTATTCAAACCAAACGAACCTTCTTTCGACGCTGTAAATTAAGAAATGATTACTCTTGAAGCTTCTGGGAACAGAAAAAAAAACTTGTTGCAGCTGTCACTTGTGGACTTGTGGCTTTGTGGAAGATTCCATTTTCCATAGCTAATTAACTAGAACATTATAAGCCTACACTATAACTATTAACGTAATACATGATGTGTATGTCTAACCAAATATGTAATATGCACGCGTTGAATATCCAAAGTTCAAGTTTGACTTTAGTTTCTTTGCAGCTAGGAGCTTGCTAATTGCTTTGACCGAGCATATTAATAATATTAGTATAGCCTGGTGTGGTTGTTTTCATACTCTTTTATCCATTGTTTGAATTTAGATACCAATGTTTGAAATTACGTCTTATATTTAGCAGTTTGATTCTGATTCTTCATACTTGTTCTCATCCAGTGATGTATATATGATCACACAGTAGTGTTCACATGTTCAGTAATTGACAAAAAGATTCATAGTCAGTTACCGTTAGATTTACTTTACATCCAAGTGTTGGAAACAAAATAACTCAACTTCAAAAATAATTCTCTTCACATTTGAATGAAAATCTAACGGTGACTGATCATAAATCTCTTAATCAATTACTGATCAGATGAACACTGCTCTATGATAAGATAATTTGTTTCCTTATTCAACTAAGCTGCTGGGCTGCTCCATTGCTGGGCCTTATCGTCCAAATCCAATGGGTGAGAGCTCCATTATAGATTTTTTTTTTTCGTCGAAGTATCAATTTTTTTTTGGTAGTTGGTAGCTCTTATTTGGTATCAAATGCCAACTAACATTAAACAAGTAGCATCTACCCAACACTAATAAGAAAGGTTCACATTGTCCTATCAGTTATCCCACTTGCCAATGATGCATGTATTATTGTTTGTCTTAAATCTTAGTTGTTAAAATATACCAAAAGTGAGATTCAAGATCATATACTCTTATGTCTAGACCAACCAATTCTGTTCATCGTTACAATAACAATAAGGGGCGGCCGCAATCTCTAGCTTCCAGGTGGACTACATCCATTGGCTAATTCACACGCGCAGAGAGTCCTCAATTCAACCCCCAACTTTGACCGCACATTTCACTTATATATTGTCACTTCGAACCAAAGTTACCAAAGTTCTTTATTTGACAAAACAAAACAACCTGCAAGTATATCAACTCCATCATGACATCAACTATAATGGTGAAGCAGTCATACCTACAAATCTGTTTAACCATTCAATAACATAACCAGATGCATAAAGCGAAGACTAAAATTGTTTGCTAATGTAATTGAAGTGTAAATTTCATCTTGCTCTAGAACTATAATCTAGAAAGTGTAGAAAAGTAGAAAGAAACTTCAATCCGATGTAGAAAGAAAACCAAAGTTCAGCACGCATTATCAATTTAATAATGGCATTGACATGGACTTCCATGGCGGCTAAATCAAATTCAAACCCCATGCCGGCTCCTTAACTTTCCTACCTGCATTGCTTCTCCTCCAACACCTTCCCTACGTACGCCTCTTCTTCTCATCTTTCCCAAATCCCAACATCCCCTTATAATCACACTTTCTAAATCTCCATACCAAGCAAAAGAACCCGCCAAAATTCAACCATGAAGTTCTCCTTTCACCTCTTCACCATCGCCATCTGCCTCACACTTTCACACTCCTCCGCTCGCTTCTTCCCCAACATAACCAACATACCACCGTGGCTCCTCCCTAACGTCACCGTCAATACCACATCCGCCACCGCTTGGGACGCCTTTCAGAAGTTCGGTAACTGCCGCCCGGGTGAGAAAGTCGACGGTTTAGCCAAGCTAAAGAAGTACTTCAACTACTTCGGCTACATTCCCAACCTCCCTACCAATTTCACAGACGAATTTGACGATGAGCTCCAGTCGGCTCTCAAGACCTACCAGAAGAACTTCAACCTGAACGTCACCGGCGAGCTCGATGACCAGACCATCAACCACCTCGTGCGTCCCCGCTGCGGCAACCCCGACATAGTCAACGGCACGACCACAATGCACTCCGGCAAGCCGGTGTCATTTAACAACTCCAAGCTCCACACGGTCGGTCACTACTCTTTCTTCCCTGGAACTCCGGTCTGGCCAACAGGCCGGCGTGACTTGACGTTCGCGTTCTTGCCGGACAACGAGCTTTCCGACGAGGCAAAATCCGTGTTCATCAGCGCCTTTCAAAAATGGTCCACGGTCATTCCGATGACCTTCACCGAGACGACTTCGTACTACTCGGCCGACATTAAGATCGGCTTCTTCGTCGGCGACCACGGCGACGGCGAGGCCTTCGACGGCGTTCTGGGGACTCTGGCGCACGCCTTCTCACCCCCGAGCGGGTTGTTCCACCTCGACGAAGACGAGAACTGGGTCATCGGAGGAGACATCACCACGTCGACGGTGACGTCAGCCATCGACTTGGAGTCGGTGGCGGTTCATGAGATAGGGCACCTATTAGGGTTGGGGCACTCGTCGGTAGAGGAGTCGATCATGTACCCTACCATCACGTCGAAGACGAAGAAAGTTGATCTTGCAAACGACGACGTTGAGGGGATTCAGTCGCTCTATGGCGTCAACCCCAGTTACGACGGCACCACTACGTCGTCTACGCCGTCCACTCAGGCAAGGGAAACGTCGGCAGGTAGGGACCACAGGGCTTCACGGTGGGGCGTCGGAGGAGGGCTTGTGGCCGTTGGATTAGTGCTGCTGTCGTTCTGATTCTTTTATTGGTTTTGGATATATTGGAGTATGGGGTATATTAGTCAGACGTTAATCATTGATATTTGTTACTGTTTTTGATTTTAGATTGTAATACATTTGACATTTTTGTATATATATACACACGGATACGTACACCCTCAGAAATATCTGGTTTCTTCAAGATTTTGAGGTTGTTATTTCTGGTAGAAGAAGGTTTAATTTGTTATTTACAAGACGACACGGTATAATATACAATGCAAATATTAAGAAAAAGACCTAGTCTGAAGGTTATGAAGAACTTAATATATCGAGAAATGGTCTTGAATTGTCTTAGGCTAGCTTGAAGGAATTTAATTACAAGGTGGCCATGATGTTGCTTTCAATATGGGCATTAGCCTTTAGGTTTGGTTTGACAATCTCTCTTCTTCATATTCTGCCGAGAGTTAATATCTGGTTTGGACTTTACTGTTATCATTTACTATCTTGTTTGCCAAGTTAGAGCAGAGCACTCTTACAATGGGATCGAGATGGTGAATTTGTGTTTATGTTAGAAATTACAACATCTAAAGATAGACTACAGGCGTTAGTTGTAGAGATTATGAGCTTCTAAATGGTATAATATTCATCTCAAATTACTTATCTTTATGCAGAATCTGGTCTAGACCCTCTTGTGCAAGTCACAGAGCTAGGAAACCTCATGGGTGCTTGATGAGATGAAGCATCCCAATACAGTTGTTGATAAGTTAAGAACGAACTGAGCTGAAGTTATTATTTATAACTGTTTCCTCCAAAAGTTCTTGTTTGGTTATGCCTTCGATTCGATAGCCTTATTGGTTCTAATAACTTCTAAGTGATTCGTCAAGCTGATGAAAGTCTGTACGTTTCTCACCCATTTGCTTAACATAATCTATTCTTTGAATCATATATGATTCAGTCTGGTCTAATTGGAACCCTTCAAACTTTTGTGTAGACTGCTTCCAGCTCTTTAAATGTTTGGTAATCAGCAGAAGAGGTAGTGCCTTCAGCCAGCGCTTCATTTGTTGAAGCCTTGAAGGTATTGTTTTGAAAGAGCACATCATTGTTTGCAAACGGCAGTGAACCAAATATGGTGAAGGAGATCAATTAACAACTTGTCAAGAATCACAACCAAAAGGGGTCTTGGGAGATTTGCCCAATTGGAGTGCCGGAGAAATTACTGGCGTCGAAGAACAGTTCGACGAACTGTCGTTATTCGATTCGAACTGGAGAGGACCCCGAACGCCTGAACCAAAGCTGGGTTATGGTTGGGGAAGGAGAGAGGGCGCGAACTCACCGGACAGTGGCGGAAACTCGGCCGCAGCGTGCTAGGGTTTCGATTTTAGTCTCACTCGCTCTCGTTCACGGCTGAAGGAGATGGAAAAGTGAACCTCTGAAGATTGGAATAGGGTTTTTACTTTTAATACTTGAGAGCAATGGTCCATATGAGGGGTGAATGAAATCTAATGGTTACGAATAAGCTGGAAGTTTACGAATAAGCTAAATACTTGGCGCCCATGTGATCGCAAAGTTTATAATTTTTGCAACAGCTCTATATTGCCATCGCAAAATCATTTTTTTTGGCGCCGTCGTAAAACTTATACCAAATAGCCACGGCAAATCTGTGCCTTGACAATTTGGAATGGCTAATTGAATTCTCTTTTGTAGTGCTGCTACCAAACATACAAGGGATATTCAATCATACTGAAACTTGATGTCGAGCATATGAGACAACATCAAATGAAATACACAATCCATTATCACCTATATTTCCTTAGCAGTTTGTAAGTAGGATTATGTTTCCATATTTGTTATGGATTCTAAGTATTCTTCTATAGATATATAAAGGCTCCTATTCATCAGTAAAATACACGTACAACTCATACCAAAACATAGGAACCCGCCAAAATTCAACCATGAAGTTTGTCTTTCACCTCTTCACTATCGCCATTTGCCTGCTCACACTTTCAAACTGCTCCTCCGCTCGCATGACTCGCTTCTTCCCCAACATGGCAACATAACCAATAATCCACCGTCGCTCCTCCCCAACTTCACTGTTTTGGACGCCTTCCGAAATTTCAGTAACTGCCGCCTTGGCGAGAAGGTCGACGGCTTGGCGAAGCTCAAGAAGTACTTCAACAACTTCGGCTACATTCCCAACAAACTTCACAGACGATTTTGACGATGAGCTCGTGTCGGCTGTCAAGATCTACCAGAACAACTTCAACCTGAACGTCACCGGCGAGCTCGATGACCATACCATCAACCACCTCATGCGTCCCCGCTGCGGCAACCACGACATAGTCAACGGCACGACCACAATGCACTCCGGCAATCCGGTGTCGTTTAACAACTCCAAACTCCACACGGTCGGTCACTACTCTTTCTTCCCAGGAACTCCCGTCTGGCCAACAGGCCGGCGTGACTTGACGTTCGCGTTCTTGCCGGACAAAGAGCTTTCCGACGAGGCAAAATCCGTATTCATCAGCGCCTTCCAGAAGTGGTCGACGGTCATTCCGATGACCTTCACCGAGACGACTTCGTACTACTCGGCCGACATTAAGATCGGCTTCTTCTTCGGCGAGCACGTCGACGGCGAGGCCTTCGACGCAGTTTTAGGGACTCTGGCGCACGCGTTCTCACCCCCGAGTGGGTTGTTCCACCTCGACGACGACGAGAACTGGGTCATCGGAGGAGACATCACCACGTCGACGGTGACGTCAGCCATCGACTTGGAGTCGGTGGCGGTTCATGAGATAGGGCACTTATTAGGGTTGGTGCACTCGTCGGTAGAGGAGTCGATCATGTACCCTACCATCACGTCGAAGACGAAGAAAGTTGATCTTGCAAACGACGACGTTGAGGGGATTCAGTCGCTCTATGGCGTCAACCCCAGTTACGACGGCACCACTACGTCGTCTACGCCATCCACTCAGGAAAGGGAATCGCGGTGGGTAATCGGAGTGGTTCTTGCCGTTGGATTAGTGTTACTGTCGTTTTAATTGAAATCCCACAACAACTAGGAAATTTTGATACTATTAGGACATCTCGATCATGATGAACAGAAACTTCGTGCCTTGCAAATCAAGTCCAAATCTTTTAGTGGGGTTTAGGGTTTTTGCAAATACTATCCTTCTTCCTAATATTAGTTCTTTGCAAATCCTTATGTTTAGGGGAGTGAAATTTACACTCCCCTTATTTCATTCCACACTCCCATTTGATCATTTTATAATATTTCATCTCTTTGTCTTATGAGCATTTCCAAACTACCCTTGATCTCTGTCAAAAGCAAACTGTTACATCACGGTTCTCTCTCTGATCCTCCATTCCTCCCCGGTTCTCTATCTGATCCTCCCCATCTTCGGTTATCTTTTCTGAACCTTAAGGTGATTAAGGCAAGTGGTCATAATTGGGGTTGATGATTGTGTGTTCATATCAAATTGAAACCTTAAGATGGAAATCATGGAAGGAAAATCAAAATGTCATATATATACCATGAGATCAGAATTCTGAAAACTGAAATTGAAAGCTTTTGTTTCACGGGGAGAAAAGTGATTTGATATTTGAAGAACCCATCAGGTAGAAAGGGAAGAAATGACGAATCAAAGCAAAACTTTTGAAGAACTGAAGGCGAGGAGAGACTGAGAATGGATATGGATGCAGATCTGATAGGAATATTAAGTATCTATTAATCAATTAGAAAGAGGTAAAGAAGCATCCGAAAAGAAAAAAAAAATGGAAACAAATATGGTAGAGGAAGAGAGAACCAAGAAATCATATCTGTAGATTGGAACGAGTTAAAGAGTATTGGAGAATTACTGGAATGCTAGTTATTGAACCATCTAACTCATTCATTGTGTTTACATTCAGAGCTCCTCTTAGGCAAAACCAAAACCGTAGACTTACGAAGTTACGATTCTTTGTGGCTGGCTATGAGTCATGGAAATGGCAGTCCGAGTTTGAGAGAGTTTCAGTTGGTCATGAAATAGTAGGGACAAACTAATTAGAAGGGCGTTTTGGTAAAAGAGCATTAAAAAAGTGTAGTTTGCTCAACTAGGAGGGCAAATTTCAGCGCCCTATGTTTAATATATAGGAGTTACGTTACCTTATAACACCTAGCTTGTGTCTGATGTAATATGATTAGCAATTAATACAATGGATAATCCTCTGTATTCTCTCTGTTTATCTGTTTAGTTTCAGTGTGAAAGTAGTTAAACAAATTTCAGAGTTATAAGAGAAACAAACCGGCTGCCATCCATGTAAAAGATGTTCATACCGAAACTAAACGACACTTGAATATTCTCAGAATGTAAATGTAAATGATAAGACCATCATGTATGAATAAACAA
Organism: Fragaria x ananassa; assembly: GCA_034370585.1. Classification (NCBI taxonomy): domain Eukaryota; kingdom Viridiplantae; phylum Streptophyta; class Magnoliopsida; order Rosales; family Rosaceae; genus Fragaria; species Fragaria x ananassa. The sequence continues at coordinate 27,891,384 of CP139761.1, read as the reverse complement.
AGTTACGACCTCTGATACGGAAAAGTTAATACAACTATACAAGGAAGCCCTTGCTAAAATGTAAATGACAATGACAGTGATGTTACTCCGATAAACAATATTCTCAGAATGTTTGTCAAATCCCTTGCTCCATTGGACCCATGCAGACCAAATTATCCAACCCTTTAAACAAGTCAAAAAATTACTACATTCCAAATACTTGACACATTCCACCTAAAACTTTTAACTAAATTTCAAAACCCCCTTCCCTGTAAAAGTTAAGAGTGGGTGAATTAGCATCAATGGGTCAATTTCACATTAGGACATCAGGTAAATGTCTCAACTTATCCAGCTAGTTACATCCATAAATATCAATTTTTCTACCAGCTCCAGCCTCCAGGCCTCCAGCTGTATGAGCACCATGATCATGAAGAAGCAAGTAGCTAGGAAGCTGTATGATATCTTATCTTACCCGGAACTTAGGCCCCGCAATCGACACCAGCATCTTTAAGCCAACGCAAAAGCCATCCGCAAAAGGCTGAGGGACTTCACCAACTTGCACTCCTCCACCAGCCACTTTGATGGAACAATCTGGCTCTCTCTTGGCATACAAAGAATGAAAAGACAGAATGTTCGAGTCACCTCTTTCCTCAACCTCAAGTCACCTCTGACTTCACCTCTTGATTTCTAGGCACACACTGTTTCTCACTTTCTCATCCTCCACCCATATATATAGTCGCTCTCTTTGATTATATAAGTTGTACTTCTTGTACTGCTTTGCATTTCCATAGACATTATCTTAATGGGACTTGTTCCATGTCCTTTGCCCTGCCGCTTACACAGTACAGATTTCGAGTCCAACTCTAGTTACCACCTCCACTCCGATCCTTCATCCTCCTCCTCAATATCTTCCCAACCAAGCCTTGCCTCTCTTCCTTCAATCTCTTCAATATCTTCCCAACTAAGCCTTGCATCTGTCCCTTCACTATCACAACATGTACTACAACAAACCCCAACAACCCAACTCAACTGCATAGCAACCCTGAAATCCGACTCCTCCTCTGTCTGTTCCCTAGTCATCTCCGGAGAGTTCCTCTACACCGGGTCATCCGACGGCGAGATACGATCATGGAGCTGCAGAGACATCTCCTCAAACTCTTCCAAGCTGCTAGCCACAACCAACTCTACAGTCAAGTCTCTAGTGATTGTGGGCTACAAAATCTTCAGCGCTCACCAAGACCACAAAATACGAGTTTGGCAGGTCGATACAACCAACCCAAATGACCACAAATCCAAATGCAAATGCATAGCCACCCTGCCGACACTGAAAGACCGTATTCCTAGACTCTTCTCCCCCAAAAGCTACGTCGAAGTCCGGCGGCACAAGAAACTAACGTGGGTGCATCATGTAGACGCGATATCAGCTCTAGCGGTATCAAAGGACGAGTCACTTGTCTACTCCGCTTCGTGGGACCGCACGTTCAAAATCTGGCGAACCTCCGACTTCAAGTGCTTGGAGTCTGTGAGCAATGCGCATGAAGATGCCATAAACGCAATAGTGGTGAGCAATGACGGATTTGTATACACTGGCTCGGCGGATAAGAAGATCAAGGTGTGGAAGAAGCTCACCGGAGAGAAGCATCACACACTTGTTAAGACACTGGAGAAGCACAAGTCGGCGGTGAACGCCTTGGCTTTTAGCTCCGACGGGGGAGTGTTGTACTCCGGCGCGTGTGATCGGTCGGTTTTGGTTTGGGAAAGAGAGAGCGGTGGTGGTGGTGGGATGGTTGTGATCGGGGCGCTTAGAGGTCATACTAAAGCGATATTGTGTTTGGCGGTGGTGGGGGATTTGGTGTGCAGCGGTTCAGCGGATTGTAGTGTTAGGATTTGGAGGAGAGGGGTTGGTGATGATCGGAGTTACTCGTGTTTGGGAGTGTTGGAAGCTCATAGGCGACCGGTGAAGTGTTTAACGGCGGCGGTGGGTTTTGACGGTGATGATAAAAGTGGTTGTGTTGATTCTTTTGTTGTTTATAGTGGTAGCTTGGATTGTCACATTAAGGTGTGGCAGATACAGGTCCCTTATTTGGTTAATTCGAGTTAAATAATTTTAGTAAGATACTTCTGTTGATCCACAATTTGTAGACATATGATGATGCATGTACATGACAATAGTCTTAAACCTTGACGCAATTAAGTACTGTTTTTTCTGACCAAGAAATTCCACATGATTGAACGTGAGGCTCGATTGAGTGCAATTCCACCATTTGCATACCAACAACACAAGAATAACAAGGAACTAAAGAAAACCCTAGCAGAGCGGTCGGCGACGGCTCTGTGCTATAGCCTATACGGCGATCAACGGCGGAAACCAAACCTGTCTTTCAGCTGGAAAATTGATATCATGAGACCCCATTTGTTTGATAGGATATCATGGTATGGAAATGAAATTAGCATCATTTTCTATTTTAATGTGTTGCTTGATTATAAATAAAGATTGAGATATGACTGTAAATTGACTTCCTCGTAAAGCTTGAATTGAATTACCTAGGGAGGGATAATATTTTATTTTCATTCCCACTGTCAAATGTAACTTACATAAATTAGCCATCTAGAAAAATTATTTTCAAACATCAGGGGGAGTCAAGTATATGCATTTTATTTTCAAATGTGAATAATGCGTTGTACTCTTTTTGTTTCTTAGACCAAAGTTATTTTTTGCCCATGAGGTTTTATTGTTACTTGACAAGGTTTTTAATGAGGCAACATGAAATACGTCATACAAGGTTGACACGGCACAAGAGGAAGTGTTTAATGAAAATATGTTACTTAGTTTGTGCCTTAGTCAAAGTATAATATTGATGGGATTCAATATTAGATTGTATTAGGAATATATGTAATTTCATTTCCCATTGTAATCCCTCTATATATAAAGGCTCTTATACCTGAATAAAGTACAATTATTCTCTCTCAGTTTATTTCTCCCGCAAAAATATTCCCTTAAATAGATCACATATGTAATTAATAAAAGGGTGTTATTGGAAATTAAATCTTTCAATTTCATTATTATGACTTATTAAATATTGTGTAATATGAATGAAAATGAATTACTAATTTAATTACAATATCAACCAAACACCTACATAGAAATACCAAAACTTTTTCTATTCTATATCAATACAGAAAGGAAATTAAATCATTACCCTGTTTCGACATTCGTGCAAACGAGCCTTAGGGATTTTTGATTCCCATGATGGATTCGACAATGGGGATATTGGATCGAGTCGGATCTGGCCCGACCTTGGTTGGACCAAAACTGTGGGTGGGTTGGGCTTAGATAATCATTTCATCTTTCCGATTTTCCAGAAAGCGGACAAAATAAAGTACGACGTTAATTTAAAGACTGCTTTAACATTTATCTTCTTTACTTCACGCTAGGGCTTCGCTAATCATAACATCAGCAATCTCTCTCTCTCTCTCACACACACGACACCAAACTACACAGACCCATCAACTTATTTTTAACTTTTAACCCAACATTTTTACTGTACCCCAAATTCCTCTGTCTGTCGGAAAGTGAGACTTTGAGACCCACCTCAATAACCATCAAAAAAAAATTACATGAGAAGCGAAAAGGGGATGAAATATCATTGTTTAACACGAATGACTGTTTACAGGCTAACGGTAAATAAACAAGGCAAGAACTGTGTTGGACTACATTGGTGTGTAAACAAAAATGTGGGTCTCTTTGTACTGATGTACTCTATGGCTCATCCGAATTCATGAAAAGAGATCCATTTGATTCCAAAGATGAAGACTTTTCGGGTTGCCCCAGAAAATGGAATCATAATCATTAACAGGCCAAAGTAAATGACTTGTCATGATGATCACCCTCTTCTATACCTTCGATATAACCATTTTAAAATGAGCGAAGTTACCGCCCGGGGCTACCTGAATTGACTGGTTTACTGAAGTGGGTCTTTGCTTTTTGCTGATCAGAAGCACTACGAGCTAGCTAGCTCGGCGCGGTGAAATCAGTTATCTGCCTTTTGAATCAGGAAGATAGTGAAAGCCGAGCAAAAGTGGAAAGGATTATAAAGTTCATGTAAAAGTGGAGACCTTAATCCAGCATTTTATCTCGGGGTCAAACATATATAGTTTAGTTTGATATGTATAGAGCTCAAAACGGTGAAACTCATCACTGTGAGTTTTGATCTGCTCGACAAAGAATATACAATATGAATTACAAGACAGAGTTAATTTGTCATTGCGTGCATCAATTTCTTCAGACATAATAATTAATCAGGCTTGCCTCCTTGATAAGACAGAGTTACTTATCTTCCTAATTAAGTTCCTAAGCATCATCATTTTGCAGTTTTAAGTGTTCGGCAACCTTCATCAACATGTCATCATTGGCTTGGCCCCCAAACACATTATCTGATTGATTATATTCTAGGTACATGCAAGGATTTGATCAATTAATTTGTTATTTGTCTCTCCTATTTTTCCTTACTAACCTCATTCCCCTAAAAAAAAGTTATCGAGTTTAATATCAGAACCTCTCTTTTCTTTAATTCAAAGGGGCTGCTGTTGTTAGCTATGGAGTAAATGGTTACAGTCAAATCAGAGCATCCATTATATGATCTGGAGCTTGCAATTGATTATCCAAACCAAATAAGTTCCTGATCAAGTTTAGAACGATGAATTTAGAGTATGTGGAATACTTTGTGCAAACTTGATTGCCTCGGTTTCAATTTCAAGGTACCTTTTTTTTTTTTTAAATGGTGACCGAGTATGTGGAATACTTTGTGCAAACTTTTTTTTTTTTTTTACTTTTTATCCCTCTGCAAGCCCCTCCCCAAGAAATGTTTTTCACAAGCTGGGGTTCAATTTTAAGGTACTTCTTCGAGAAGAAAGAAATTATTTAATTTCTGAATTGAAAAAGTCACTTAATCGTAGTTAAAGGATAATTTATATATGCATTTTCTTTCTTTGTTTCCTGGAGAAGAAAAAGAAATTGACTTCGGCAGGTTAGGTTAATTTGGAGTTAGGACTTTCTGGGGAGAGATATATAAAAGAGAGAAAGACAATATGATGATGGTAGCTTTATCATGATAATTATAGATCTCCATGTGGAACCTAGCTCCAGGTAAAATTCGACCGTAGCCATCAAATTTTAGCACCTATTGAGAATTTTAGTTTCACTTTCTTCAACGCAAAAAACACAAAACGCAGCTGCACCTTCATCATCATGTCGTCTAATTCTCTCCTCTTCACCTCATCATTATCCTCTCACTCTCCTCATCACCGCCACTACTCCTCTTCCTCCTTCTGCTTTTATCACCCACCATGTACTGCACTAAAATCGCTGCTACTCTCGAAGATCATCAAAACAAGAAGAAAGCGAAAGAAGAGATATCGAGAAAGGTTAGAGTAATCAAGATGGGTTTCCTGGAGAAGAAGAAACCCTAGCTGCCGCCTGCCTTTCGTTATTCAGTGATCTGTATGTTCTGATAAATGAAGGCTAGCTTTGGTGCTTGTTTCTTTGTTCTGTTCGATCTCTTGGGGAATTGAAGCATCGTGGTCCGATTGTTTGCTAGATCTGATAGATCAAGCAAATCTACTAGGCAAGTTTGAGAGCTTTCGTCCATGGATATGCATGATGAACTGCTTTAGAAAATTTGCTGGCATCTTATCATAATTAGTTATTATATGTATTATTAATCTGCAAGACTTTTCAGCGTTTTAGATATGCATGTTTGGGTTTATTTCTTTGTTGATTGAATATATATGTAGACATATATGTGCTTCCAGTTATGTAGAAATCCAGATCTAGCTTTCTCTCTCTTTCGGGACCAGCATGAAGTATCCATCGTCGATCTCTGTCATATATGTGTGTGTATTGGTAAATACAAGTATCGATCTGTACAAATATGAGTATAGCAGTGGCCGGCGCATAAATATTTATGTTCCATCCCTACTGAAGGTAAAACTTTCTGGATTAATTCCCAGATTTTTTTTTTTTTAATCAAGAAAAGATTATGTTGAAGAGCCTTAATCAGATTGGGAAGAAGGAGCTAGCTATCTCTGGCTTCATAAGCTATACATGCATGCAAGCAGCAAGCCTGTGGGAAACTCCATTATAAGTATTTGGAGTATGACACACCCGGTGAATATGAGCTAGAACATCTGCGCGCAGATATCCATCGATCATGCACTCTGGCCGGTCTGGTCACGGTGATTCATACCCAGTTTTCATTAGGGTTTGGTGTTGTTTTGGTCTTCAATTCACATCTGCTGATCAAGTTATGTCACGTCACACTTAGAATGGCTAACTCAAACAAAAAAGAAAATTCATCCAAATTCCGTATTACAAAATGAGCCAAGTTAAGTCATATTCCGTTACTCACATAATTTAGATCTAATTAAGCATAACTGACGGTAATTACGTTTAATCATTTATGAGATAGATAGTCCGAATACTCCCAAATCTAACTTATCAAAAATACACATTGATATTTCAAATTTCCAACGTATACGGCCTATACATTTTTCAATCTTGTCCACCGCTATCGATATTTCGAACATTACTCATGACCTGAATCACAAAATTTACACCTATGTTGAGACCATTATGCATACGGTGTACTTAATTAGAACTGTGGGTTGGGCCTGGGCCTGGGCCTTACATGTGCTTTCGGATCGGGCTTCACATGACGATTTGTCTTTTTGACCTTTCGTTTTAAACAGGGTCAAAAAGAGGTCAAAAGCTTTGTTGCAAAGGCTTCAGACTCTCTCCAGTAATCGGACGTCTGAAATCGGCCGATCAAATAAACACTTCCCAAAAAAAAAAAAAAAAAGCTCCCGTTTTTATTTTCCCCTCTTTCTTCTTCGAGCCCTACGAGCTTCGCTTTTGGCCGGAATCGCCAATGAGATTAGGGTTTCTCCTCCGGTGATGCCTGGTTTTCCATCCCTCACTGAAAGCCCTAATTTTTCCGATTGAAAAAAACCTAGGGTTTCCGATTTCGAACATGTCAGGGTCTTCCAGGGGCCACGTCACCATCACTCTTGGGCGCGGCCAGGTATGTATATACATCCATCTCATCGATTATATGATTCTGCTGCTAAAAATTGTTACTTTGTTTGGTTAAATTCGGAACCCAATCCACATTTTTACTTGTGTTTTTTTCACATTTTACTTTGAGGTTACTGAACAAGGTTTAGGCTTTGATGGTTTTGGTGTAGTTGAAACTTGAAAGTGATTAACTTGTGTTTATTATTTGACAGGTTGTTAAGAGGTCTGTTACGGGTTCAGGTGCTGAGTCTCTTCCCACAGCCAGGACGAAGCGTTCGGTTAGAGATAGGTTAGGGAGTAACGCAGATAGCTCTGTGTCGAATGGGAGTTCACGCAGCAGCAACAAACGGTGTGTTCTTGTTTACTTATGTTTTTGGTGTGTGGATAGCTACTGTAGCTTTGAATGTTGTAATGTGTGTGCCGTAGGAGATTGTAGTGTTGATTCGATTAAGTTATGTGTGAGTGTTATAGTTTGCTGACAAAGAGTTAAACAGTTTACTTCCTATGTGCATGAACTTCTCACACAAATCATACTAATGATCTTATATTACCTTTTCTGCAGGCAGCGCGGACATGGTGGTATTTCAACTATGAACTCCAATTGTTTTGATGGTAATAAGCTTAATGTGGAGCAATTTCATTGTCACTACCTTACTGTATTAAATTTCTAAGTTCTAACCTCTGCCTTTAAATCCACAAGATGCGCGCTTTGGTAAAGATGACCTCCGGTTTAAACTCATGCAAAAAAATACATTTAGACGAGCTTTGAGTGATGACGATGATCAGAGGCATGGAGATCTTCGTGAGAAGCTGACAAAGGCAGTTCAGCGTCCAGTTCCTAGCATTGAATCACGGGCACCGCAGCGCCTGCCTGAACCTCAAGAGAGTGGTTTCTTTAGTCGAGTTTCTTCTACAAGAAGTGCAGATGTTTTGCCTCGAGGCCCTGCTACAATAAGTGCTAATGATTTGCCTCATATGGACTCGTTGAGAAATTCTTATTCTCCTTGGACACTGGACCATTTACGACGAAGATCCCCAGAGAGAGTTCAAGTCACTTATAGGGGTCTCTCCCCTCAGAGGAATGTAGAAGACTTGCAGAGAAGGCCATTAAATAGGACATATGATGATGTCAGATCTGTTCCATATATGAAAAAAGATGTTTTAGATGCCACAAGGCCTGCGACTACTGCACCTTTCATGTCTAATACTACATTGCCTCCTGGACCTGCAAAGCATATGGCACCCGTCCCGCCCCATATGAACCAAGTTCCTCCGCTGAGTAGCACTGTACAGAAACCTCCATACATGGTAAATGTCTTTTAACTTTTGCTGTTTGCTCTCATGTTTTGTTGCTCCACTCTAGCTTAGCCTATTGAGTATTGATGTTGTGGTAACTGAGTTGAAGAGATTCTTTAATCTTATTTATGTTTATGGTTATGTTTACAGTTCAAATATACATTTCAAGTAATTGACCTTACTAGCTAAGTAGGCATTAACTAGAATTGAAGTAGGATACTGGGATTGAATATTAAGTTCTGTGTGTGTTCTGCATGTCAAACTTCTTTCCTACAATTAGAAGCATCCCTATCATTCATGTTGCAAGCTTGCCCTGTCAAGTTGGTAAAGAAATGACTTAGGACAGCAGGCCATCTTTGAAGTTCTGTAAATGGCAATTGCATGGCCAGTTTTCTGAAATAGATGGCTTTCAACAGGCTGACGATCACTTTAGTAAAAAGTAAATAGTATTGCTGCATCTGATATTAGAGGGTGAGTCCCAGAAGCCATAGTTTTTGGTAGGCTCTGCAGAACCATCAAAATACAAGTTGGATAGGCTGGTTTCTGGAGGACTGATCCAAAGCATACACACAGGCATATTGAAGGTCGAATTTTTAATGAGTGAACATTTTTTTTTCTAGGCTTGATGGCTTTTGTCTATGAATTTTTTTTGCCTTGTCCTTGGAGATTTGTGTTGTCTCTTTAACTGATAATTATGCTGTTCTAGAATATGTTAAACTTGAACTGTTTCACCTTTGGGTTATGGTCCTATTACGCAATTCATGTGCTAGTCATCTGCTTATGTCACCGTGTGCCTGTAGCTACTCTTTTGTTCACCTCTATAATCTTTGTTTCCTACCTCAGTCTTATTATTTTCATTGAGTTTTTACCTTTTCTAGGTGTTGTTTGTAGGGTGATGAACAACAGACAGTAGATGGCTTGCTGCAACATCTCGGATTGGGAAAATATGCCATTATATTCAAGGCTGAGGAAGTATGTTTCTTGCTCTCTGTTTCTAGTATGTTTTGAGGATGTTTTAGATTTTGGTTTCTATTTCATTATATCTTGTATTATATCAATCTCTCATGTGTTCATGACCTCACTACTTGGTAGTGGAGTGGTCTTATGACCATCTTAAATCTTGTCTGGTAGTTGTAGGGTCCAACATAGGAAATAAACAATATTTCCCAAACGAAGCAGCATGTGTTTCTTGAATAATATCTGAAATCTTTACTCACCTAGATGGTTAAATATTGGAGTTTTATTAGGTAACACTAAGGGTGAGTGAAGGAGACAATAAGTTTATGAAAAATTTTCATTCAGCTTATTGGTAACATCTATGTCATCTGCAGATTGATATGACTGCATTGAAGCAGATGGGAGAAAATGACCTCAAAGAGCTGGGAATACCTATGGTACTTACATTCTTCTTTCCTTTTCTGTTCTTCTGTTAGTTTGGTCACATATGGATTAGCTGTGGAGTTTTCTGAGACTTTGTCGCATTAATTCTGTAGTGTACTTATTTTTCTCTCTGATAAAACATCTATTGAATTGTTTGTCTTACTGCTGCATTGCATTGAGATATTACAGTTGGTAGACTTCACACTTTATCAGAAGTCTGCCTGTGTGACCATGCATTTTATGACCTATGAGTTGGTGGTGATGAATGTAATATAGGGTTTATGGAGTGAAGCTCCATCTGTTGTTGTTTCTAGTTCTTACAAGAGTGATATTATTGCAGGGACCTAGGAAAAAGCTCCTGCTTTCTCTCTTGCCTCATTCCAAGCGACCACTGGCCACAAATTTACGTTAGGAGCCGATTTGTTGCGATTACCAGTTTGCTATGATTGAGAGATCTCTTGCCTCATTCCAAGCAACTTATCGCCATAAATATAAGTTAAAGGCTGATGTGAGCATTAGTTAGTGTCCTACGACTGAAAGGTCTATGTTAGGAAGTCTTTTACATGAAATGATTCAGCTTATGTACTAATCATTTGCCATAATTTAAAGTATGGAAAACTGCTTTTGTTTATACGAATTGATGGTAACAACAAATTTTGCGATGTATGATCTTTCATTCCTTTTTCTTTCTTTCTATTCAAACGGGAAATTGTTAAGACTGCTGTTCATATAATTTATATGTGATCTGATGAAGAGCTTGAGCATGTGGATGAATGTTGTTTCCTGTCTTTCTTTTGTGCTCACTTTCAGTTATAATGGGGGCTTATTAAAATTTCTGGATTTTATGTAGTAGAAGTACTAGTGTACTACTGTACAAAGAAATCAGATTATGTTCTTTTATAGAATTTATTGTGAAGTCTCTGGATGAAAAACTGTTGGCTATGACTTTTGGGATTAAAACTGAAATATATTGTGATATACATATATGAATGATCTGCTGCATCTCTTGGCTGGTTCTGAGAAATGAGTAACCTAGATGAACAACATTTTTATGTAAATGTCAACTGTGTAGTGCTCCCTAGTTTGCCACCACGAGCGAATTAGAGAGAATTTAAAAAAAAAATAACAAACTCTTACCATAAACAGTTGCAAAACACAGAAAAACTAACTTTCAACAGATTTAAACAAATAAAGATATAAGCCCAAGCCCACAGTGCATAGTCTCACGCTTTGTCAGCAAATTTTACTCAAAATACCTAAAAAACCGATATTTTCTAAAGTAACTACAAAACTGTCATTGCCTCAATTAAAAATACTCAAATCAAAAATATCTTAATATATTCTCCGATCTCTCATATTCTCTCTCTCTCTCTCTCTCTCTCTCTCTCTCTCTCTCTCTCTCTCTCCACCACATGATGCCGATCGACTCTGTCGTAATTACTAGATCGACCTCGCCGATTGTCTCTGCCGCCTACTAGATTGACTTCGCCGCTCGATCGACTCCGCTTGCTAGATCAACTCCGCCTGTTAGATCGACCTCGCCGATCAACTCCGCCACCTGCTAGATTGATGCCACTGTTAGATTGACTCCGCTTGTCGATTGACTCTGCCACCTGCTAGATCGATGCCGCTGCTAGATCGACTCCGCCTGCTAGATCGACTCTGCCGCCTGCTAGATTGACCTCACCGATCGACTCAGTCGCCGCTCGATCGACTCCGCCGCTCGATTGACGTCGTTGTCTACACCCTTGAAATCATAAAGTTCTGATCGCTCCACTTGACCAGTTTTAGCATCTGGTTTCATCCTTGGGAGGGGATGCTGCTTGCTCGGCTTCATTGTTGAATGTCCAGGTTTTGCTTGCTTGGTTTTCGTCGGAATCGAAGCATGAGGAGTTAGGTATCAGAGCCGTCAAAATTGGTTTTAGTGTCCATATCTGATGACGAGGAGTTGGTTTGTATTAATCTGTGGAAAGTTGAGTTGAAGGGAGTTGTGCTACTTTGATTTTCATATTGTTGTTTTCTTTCTGATCTAAAATTTGGACAACGAGTTTCTGCAAATTGAGTGTGATTAGTGTTGTATACCTCATTATGCATAAAGATTAGACGACTAGGCAGTAGCATAAAGATTTGATGACCAGACAGTGTAGTAGCAGGAAGACTGGACGACGAGACAGTAGCTGGAAAATTTGACGACCAGTGTAGTAGCAGGAAGATTGGATAACCAGACAGTGTAGTAGTCGGAAGATTGGACGAACACACAATGTAGTAACATGAAGATTGGACGACCATGTATTAGCAAAACATTCTACTACATTAGCTGAGCTACTGAAAACCTGTTACTGCACTTACTAAAGCTGCTATTACACTAGTTAAACCACTAAAATCCTGCTACTACATATGTTGGAAGTGTAGTTTTCCAGCAAAACATGCTACTACATTAGCTGAGCCACTGAAAACCTGCTACTACTTCTACTGAGATGTTAACCTCTGCTACTACTTTCTACTAGAAGTTTAACCCCTGCTACTACTTCTACTGGAATGTTAACCTCTGCTGCTACTTCTACTGGAATTAACTGTTACTACACTAAGTTATTGAAAACTTGCTACTGTACCATTTACTGAAAAATCTTAAAATGAGAGATTTTTCTCTTTTAAAAGCATATTTATTTAGTATAGGGTTAGTTTGGTAAATTAAAACATGACACATGACATGCAGAAAAAAGATTGTCCTTAATTATTAAAAACTAGGGCTGGGCATGGGACGGGATGGGACGGGATTGGGGTCATCCCACGTCCCGTCCCGGTTGTTACACACGGGACGGGATCGGGACGGGCCTTGCATTTTTTAGAATGAATCCCGCCGGGCCCAATCCCGGATGGGACGGGACGGGATCGGGATGGGACGGGCCCAATCCCGCCACAAAACTGAAAACAGAAAAGAAGAAAAACCTGCTTACATTCATAACTTACATGCATCAATCCATGATCTGATTACAATTACACAACCTGCTTACATTCATAAGTCACAATCCATAACCTAATGATACCAAACATAACAAGAATAACATCCATAATCTGTTACACAAGTTCACATATCATAAGTTTAACAAGAAAAGAAGAAAATTAAAAACATAGCAATACAAGATTACAAGCTGCTCCAAAACAGAATTAAACATTGATCACTCCAATTGCAACGGACTTCCCCTTCCCTTTCGCTTTTGGAGCTGGAGGTGGACAATTGTTCTTGCTTGAAGCAGTGCTCGGTATACTCTTTATAGTGAATTGGACTCGGATTAGCAGGGACTGATGTCGTTGGAGGAGATTGTGATCCGACTGATGTCGCTGTTGAAACATCCTGAAGGCCAGAAGCAGAGCTTCGTGGTCGAACAATTGCTTTCTTCCCTCTAGCCATTGTTTTTCCTATGGCACCTGCAATATAAGGTCATCTATTAGAATTCAGATCGAAAACCAATTAGTTGACATATTTCACTTCACACAAATCAAACACTTCGATTTCACACAAACCAACAAGAACTATATACAACTGCTTCATACATTTCGATTCCATTTCTCACAGTTCAATCAACAAATCAAACATGAAAACAGATACATAGACATGTACACCTGCTGCATATCTTCTTCTACCAGACAAATGTATTTCAATGATGTGATGAAATTAAACACAAAGTTCAAATCCTAGTAATCAGAAGTTCATAGGTAAGTTTATTTCTCAGAGATTAGAGAGAGAGAGAGAGTTACAGTTGAAGGATCGGATAACAGCAGCTTGAGGCGAGAAGCGGATGGAGGTTGCAGATCGGGTTGAGCGAGCAACGGATGGAGGTTGCAGATCGGGTTGAGGCGAGCAGAGGTCACCGATTGCGTCAGCTTGAGGAGAGCAGCGGGAGGTTGAGAGTGAGGGTCAAAGCAGAGTGAGGAGAGGAGAGGAGAGGAAAGGAGACTCGAAGCTGAATAAGGAGGCTGAGTAAGTTTTGTTCAATGTTCGGTATTAGGGCACTTCCATCAACGGTGAGATATAATAAATTTAATAATTAACGGTCAAGATTAATTATTCACTGTTTATACGGGACGGGACGGGCCTGACGGGACGGGAAATTTCAGTCCCGCGTCCCGTCCCATTATTTCTCTAACGGGACGGGACGGGACGGGACGAGTGTTTTTAGATTCAAATCCCGCCGGGATCGGGACGGGACCGGGACGGGACCGGGATTTGCGGGATTTGTGCCCACTCATGTTAAAAACTATCTTTATTTGTTTAACAACAGCACAAGTAGATTTATTTGTATTTTAAATCTTTTTGGAGGAAAATTCATCCACTAATTGTTTTGATCGATCAGACTGCAACAGCTCAGTACGAAGTTTCTTATATCATATCATACACAGAACTTATGTGAGAAGTTTCTTATATCATATCATATCAGTACGAAGTTTCGGCTTCAAACAAAACTCTAGTAAGAAAGTAATATGAAAATGAGTTACAGTATTTATGGCATGTGTTTTATTGTTTCAATTCCACTATGAACTTTTCCACCCCTTTCATCTTGAAATGACTGGTCATCAAATTGGACTAATCTTTGGTTGGTTAACTTGAGTCATGTTGTTTTCACTAACAGTGCCAGTAATTGGTGGAAGCAATTAAGAATTGGAGTGGCAAAACTTGCTAATAGTGCTTTAATGGTTGAGGGTTTAGAGTTTAGTGCATGTAATAGCTATCCACACAGATCCTTCTGCGTTCCAAAAGGGCCTTGGATTCAAATTGAGCTGCATACCACACACAGAAAGACAAAACTAACATCAAAGCTACATAGCCTAACATAGAGATTTCAAATTATCCACTATCCAATCTCACAAGTGTGTATAGGATCCCCATCTTTGGGGATGATATGACTCATATATGTACAAACACTACACCTCATTTAACTTTTCCAGTTCTGATCTGAACTAAACAGATAAACTAATACTCATAATGAAATGCTGCCACAGTCAACTTTGGCTTTCTTTGTGGATTAATAAACAATTTAGATTTGTTTGGAGATTAGTTCAGAAGGGAAGCAATCAAGGAAGATTGTATGGGAGAAAAGGGTTTAATTTGGGGTGGCTTAGCTTGATGGTAGGGCTAACAATTTCCTGATGATCATAAACATTAATCAGCCCATTTTAGGATAAATGAAATGGAATTAGATGAAATCAATCAATCAAGTAAACCAACCCACCACCCACCTATATGGCAGTAGCATTAGCAATAGCTAGCCACCATAACCCAATTACTAATATCTAAGTATCAACCTCCTCATAGAGTCATAACCTCATATTATTCCACATGTTTAAGATAATTAGAAATGCTTGATGACAACATGCTTACTTGGAATTCTTTCCCTAGAAAATAAGCAATTTGAAATTTTGGGAATTTTAGAGACTAGAAGTTACAAAAGTAGTGGGAATTTGATGATCATATCAGCATGAGAGATCTATTGGTGGAAGAAAGTCCACCCAATATGGAGATCTAAGCTAAAGACAATGGAATAACAACACAATCTAAATTAGTTTCTAAAATGTGTAACCCAAAGTTACAAAAAGTGGGTCCAATTAGAACAACTGTCCTTCCTAAATGCCTCACTTATTCATAGATTAATATTAGATGATGACTTGATTCACCTGAAAACATATGCTTTGGGATATTTTAAAATTGGCTTGTGCCTGCTGCTCTATGAAGATATGCCCAGATCTCATCCAAGACCCTTGTTAGTATATATGCTGACCTCATTTGCCCACTTCCTTTTTCTTAATATACATATCTTCCTTTGTTTAGCAACTACTCTCCCTTACTATAATTAAGTGAGTTTATTAACCACCTTAATCAAATGGGTTTTAGGATAATCACCCAGAAGTTTCATCAAGTACTGAATAATCACAATTGCTACAGACCCAAAAATTGTTAAACTAAATTACATTATTGGTGTTTCTTGTAGTGGATGGGACTGGGCACCAACAGCTGTAAACTATAGAGTTATATATATCAAGCTTTAGGGTAGATGACAATGCATGAATCCACTGACTCGTTGAGTCTTTGTAAAATAATCTACTCAGTACAGTAAGTTATTTGACTTTGTGTTTAGTTGCAGTTAATCTATACCATAGTAACTTTAATCTTTCTGTCTAATCCCTTTAAGCATTGGAATATAGGTATTTTAAACCCCAAGTGGTGTATATATTCTAAAGTGATTAATGTAGAAGCTTTTGGTTTGGCTCTCTTCGTTAACAATTATGAAACAGAACAAGTCTGAATGATGGAGAAGTTCTTGTTTCATGTGTGTATCTAATCTAACTATATCTACCACATTTATAAACAAGATTAGAAAAGTAATATTGCATGAGACGGCTTCTCATGATCTGACTTTTCTTTTGTGTCTTTTTTTATATGCCCCATTCATGAATAAGAATGAATACCATTTTTTTACTTAGAGATGCAATGCATCGTTGGAAACCATAGAGGTTACTATAAAAGGAACACAAGCTAGCCAAACTACAAAGCACAAACCACACAGAGTTTCCCACAATAGATACAAACATTTACAGAGAAACCAACAATGGAAAACACCTGCGAATCTGAAGATCAACATGGCTACTCTGCAGGCTCTTGCGTCGATCATGAGCACAAGAAGCTCAGGTTGTTTGGCTTTGAGCTCAATCCGTACAAGAACGTCGACGAAAATATCAAAGCTGAAGGAGACGAGAGCGTAAACTCGTCAAACACATGGAAAGCATCAACCAGCAGCGAAGCCGAGCAACTTGACAACAAGAAGTTCGAGTGTCAATACTGTTTCAAGGAGTTTGCGAATTCACAAGCGCTCGGTGGACATCAGAATGCGCACAAGAAGGAGAGGATGAAGAAGAAGAGGCTTCAGCTCCAAGCAGGAAAGGCCAGTATCAACTATTACCTTCAACCTTTCCAGACTTTGCCTCATGGCTCTGCTGCATCAGCTTCATGGTTCTATGATCCCTCCTCGTATGTTAACAATACCGAACACTATACGCTCCATGAAGAATCCCAAATCAGCTTCAACCCGTACGATCAAAAGGGATCGAACGAGTCTGCCCAGGTTTCTAATTGGTACGCTTTCCCTGGAGCAGCTCAGTTTCCTTACCAAGAACTAGATGATCATTCATCTAGGTTCACTTTGACACAAACAGATAGATCAGGAGAAAGTAGACCTGTTATCTTTACTAAGCCTAATTCGGCTTCACCTGCTTCGACTACTCAAAGTTCATGTAAACCATTGGATCTTCAGTTAGGGCTTGGCTTGCCATCGAAGATACGAAGATCATCTAGAAGTGAAGTTTAACTCAACATGATGGTCGAGTACTGATTGAACAATCCCATGTCTTCTCCAGAATATACTATTAGATTTATTTTTAATCTTCCAACTATTGTGAAGAAAGAAAGCAGAAGAAGAAACTGATCGAATCACATTTGTAGTTTTCATACGTACAAACACATGATTTGATATCTATATAATAGACAGATTAAACACAGATGTAGTTGATTTCAGAGATATATGATATATATGTTCTTTGCTGCCAATTGGTTGTATATAGTACGTATATTTGTACGTAAGTACGTACGTAGTGCTAATTAACTAACAATTAAGTACAGTGTTACAAGGAACTTCAAATCTTCACTCATCGGTTTAGATATTTTTTCTTTCTCGTCTCTCTTTCTCCTCTTTCATCTTGGCACGTGGTATTGAAATATTATGCAATCTCCAACTCGTCATATGTAGATTATAGACCAATCTATGTAAAACCAAACATATACGATTTGTATAATGCTAATCATGAATTCATGATAACCTAACGTCAAAACGATCTTTTATGTAACCACGATATTCTACTCTATTTTGTATTAACAAGATTTTCATGTCAAAAGTAGGAAATTGATAGCCAAATTTTTTTTTGATTCGCTTTTGTTTCATTGGTTTTGAACTTGAAACATTGTGTTAATTATATATATTTACACCAAGCATACTGCTGAAACAATATGTTCAACAGTTTTGATAAATCTATCTCTAAAACTATAAAGTCAGGCCCTCAAAAGCTTCAAACTGTGAACTTTCATCATTACGTACTCTAAATGAACTAACACAATAAAAATAATGGTTGTTATAATAAAAGCAAAATAAAAAATAAAACAAATTAAATAAATAAATAATCATAAAAACTACTGTTAGTAGGACGGACGAATAACTGTATAATACGGTAAACTTATTTAACCGCTCACGCTTATTTTTAGGTGATCGTGATTCCGTGCAAATATGCACGGCTTTTGCAATGATTAAATTTTTGAAGTACCACAAATTGTCCTTGATTTATTAAACACTAAAAAACTTGAATTTAATGTCTAAAAGTTTAAATTGTAATTTCAAAAATATAAAACGGAAAAAGAAAAAATAATAAAGCAGAGAAAAACGTGGAGAAGATTTTGAAAAACTGCCAACTGTATTCTAACTGCACAAGCAGTTAATTGAAGTTATAGTCTGAGAAAAAGGAAACAAAAATCAAACCATTTATTTAAAACAACAAAAAAAGGCAGTACTTTTTGTTAGTGAGTGTTTGTTAGAATATATGTACTTTGTAAAAATTCTCAATATTATTTTGAGATTTCTAAATGTTTATTGTAATTAAGGGTTTATGTTTCACGTCCTCCACCCTTGTATTCAACATTTTCCATTGTTAAGGCTTGAGGGTAGCCACATTAGCCTTTCTTTAAAATAAATAAAAAAATAAAAAAAGACAGATTGACCCTAGTAAATATCAGGCTTCTAAAAGGCCCTGTTTAGGACTGCCTAGGTTCTATGTTGCAACAAGCCGCCTCGCTTTTCTTCTAGGCCTAGAGTCCTAGACTGTGGGCAATTAGGCGACCGCCTAAATGCCGCCTAGGCTACTAAGCTCTCTGGTTAATTTGTTTTCTTTTTGTGGTGGGGTTGATATTGTGGGGAGCATGAGAGTGTAAGGGTGAATGATGTGTTTAGAATTAAAAGTGTACAAAGAAGTTATGCTAAATTTTGGATAAATTTATCCTATAAATGAGTCTCACAAGATTTATGTTGAATAATTTATCCATATTTAATTATTTTTAAGTATATGAGTACATAAAATATATTTTTAATTAATAAATCTTAAAAAAAAAATCTTCAAGTCCCCGCCTAGTTTGTCTAGGCTTAGGTTGCGGGTTACCGCCTAGCGCCTAGCGCCTAGCTCTTTTTAGAACATTGGTAAATATTATGGTTGATACATTTTGCTTCTTTACGCTAGCTACTAAATAATAAATTAGTTGAAGTGTGTTCAACCAAAACTAAATACTCTTGGTTAACAAACTCATCAGCTCATCAACAAGGAGCTGTTTATTTTTTTACATCATGGTTCATGACAAGAAAAGTTTGTTCTTAATTTGGTTGTGACCCATTCCAGCAGAATCTTTAATATTCTAGAAGAGGATCTCAAATTTGGGGCATGGAATGTGGATCTTATAATACACAAAGAACACTTCATAGTCATCCAATAATTAATTAACAATGGATGTTCATGTTATTGTTTAATTTGAAGTGTTTTGTTTGAATAACCTTTGTGATCATTAGTACTAATTAAACAAGTTGTTTGAACTATTCTTTGTCACTCTAATTAACCTTTGTGATCGTTTGTCACGATCACCATTCTTGCATCAAAATTTCATGACATTTATTATTGAATTAATTACTGGTCACTCCATTAACTTTCATGCGCTCGACAGTTTACTCCATTAACTTTTAATTTCAATCGATTACTCTATTAACTATCCAATGTCACACAATTATGTCCATCCATTAAGTGGCCGTCCAAATCAGTGGTTAAGTTACTGACTGGACATATTTTTCAACTGAAAATTCCATTTAACACCCTCCCTCCCTCCCTCGCTCCCTCCTTAATCTCTTCAATCTCTTCTGTCTCCTCCTCCACCTCCTCCGCAACCACAACGCCACCACATCACCAGTTGGACCTTCAACAACACCGCAACAACAATACCAGCAACCAACCAACCACACCACCAGCAACCAACCACATCAACACCGTAATCAAACACATCGCAACCAGACCACCAGCAACCAACCACACCACCAGTAGCTCACCCCGCAGCTCCTCGACATCTCTCTCCCGACGCTAAAAACTCAAACCCACCTACCTCGCATCTCTCTCCCGAAGCCCAAAACTCAAACCCTCACAACAATCTTCTCCCTTCACCGCCAAGCAAACCCTAAACAACACCATCCATGAAGTCTTTCCGTTTTCCGCTTCAAACCCGTGCTAGACTTGAAATCTCAACCACTTTGAATCCCCAGCCAACAACCTCTTCTCGCTCGCCTCCCCTTCCTCTATATGAAATTGAAGCCATTTGTTTGATTGGAAATAGATTTGGGAATTGGGGGTTTCAATCCCTAAAATTTCAGATTTGGGAATTGGAAGTGTTGAACGGTGAGCCACTAGAGGGCGTTGGTGCGGTTGGCAGCCAGAGGTGGGACACTAGCGCGTTGGGGATGGTGAGGAGGAGGGTGGTGTTAGAGTAGAGGAAGGCGCAGACGAGGTTGGGGTCAGAGACGTCAAGGCGGAGGGCGGCGAGGTTGAGAGAAGTGATGGTCGAGGCCACGCGCTCCGGTAGCAGAGGGGTGGGGCAGGTGGCGACGGTGGAGGCGGAATAGGTGATGCTGATGGTGATGGATGAGGTGGCGTCCGGTGAGGAAGAGGAGGGTGATGAGAGAAACGGTGGAGAGAGAAAAGTGGGAAGCCATGGCTGGCTCATGGGTTTTAAATGTGTGAGAGAGAGAAAGAGAGAGAGAGAGGTGGGGTATTAAATGGAATTTTCAGTTGAAAAATATGTCCAGTCAGCAACTTAACCATTGATTTGGACGGCCACTTAACGGATGGACCTAATTGTGTGACATTGGATAGTTAATGGAGTAATTATCGATTGAAATTGAAAGTTAATGGAGTAAACTGTCGAGTGCATGAAAGTTAATGGAGTGACCAGTAATTTCTCCTTTATTATTTTACTTAAGATCGGGCTTCAGCGACTCACGTGAACCATGTACCATAAATCAACTCAAATTGTTATTTTCGGGGTATTGGGTGAATTTGCCAAGGTCATGTTGACTTCAATTCTTCTCATACAGACATCGGAAACCTCAATTTTCAAAGAAAATGAGGTATTTCCCCTCATTTTCAAGTTTCACCCAACTCGAGCCAAATGGCCCAAAACTCCTTGCTATAGCAAACGAGTTTCTGGCCATTTTCACTTTTTTTAGGTCTCCTGTTTTTTTAGTTTGGGTATGCTTATAGACACCTCCTAACATCTTTTAAACTATTCTAGCATCAAAATTTCATGTCATTTATTGTTTTACTCAAGGTCGGGCTTCAACGACTCACGTTCACCGTGTATCGAAAATCTATTAAACTGTTATTTTCAAGCGTATTGGGTGAATTTGCCAAGGTCGTGTTGACTTCAAATTTTCTCATACAGACATTGGGAACCTCAATTTTCAAAGAAAATGAGGTATGGCCCATCATTTTCAATTTTCACCCAATTCAAGCCAAAAGGCCCAAAACTCCTTGCTATACACACGAGTTTCTGACCATTTTCACTTTTTTTAGGCCTCCTGTTTTTTTGGTTTGGGTATGCTTATACAAACCTCTTAACAACTTTTGAACAATTCTTGCACCAAAATTTCATGTCATTTATTGGTTTACTCAAGATCGGGCTTCAACGACTCACGTGCACCGGGTATCGTAAATCAACTCAAACTGTTAATTTCAAGGGTATTGGGTGAATTTGTCAAGGTCGTGTTGACTTCAATTCTTCTCATATAGCCATCAGGAACCTCAATTTTCAAAGAAAATGAGGTAGTGCCCCTCATTTTCAAGTTTCACCCAATTCGAGCCAAAAGACCCAAAACCCCTTACGTATAACACACGAGTTTCTAACCATTTTCACTTTTTTTTAGGCCTCCTGTTTTTTTGGTTTGGGTGTGCTTATAGACACCTCCTAACATCTATTGAACTATTCTAGCATCAAAATTTCATGTCATTTATTGTTTTACTCAAGATCGGGCTTCAACGACTCACGTTCACCGTGTATCGAAAATCTATTAAACTGTTATTTTCAAGCTTATTGGGTGAATTTGCCAAGGTCGTGTTGACTTCAAATTTTCTCATACAGACATCGGGAACCTCAACTTTCAAAGAAAATGTGGTGTTGCCTCTCATTTTCAAGTTTCACCGAATTCGAGCCAAAAGACCCAAAACCACTTGCTATAGCACACGAGTTTCTGACCATTTTCACTTTTTTTAGGCCTCCTGGTTTTTTTGGTTTGGGTATGCTTATAGACACCTCCTAACATCTTTTGAACTGTTCTAGCATCAAAATTTCATGTCATTTATTGTTTTCCTCAAGATCGGGCTTCAACGACTCAAGGTCACTGTGTATCGAAAATCTATTAAACTGTTATTTTCAAGCGTATTGGGTGAATTTGCCAAGGCCGTGTTGAATTCAAATTTTCTCATACAGACATCGGGAACCTCAACTTTTAAAGAAAATGAGGTATTGCCCCTCATTTTCAAGTTTCACTGAATTCGAGCCAAAAGACCCAAAACCGCTTGCTATAACACATGAGTTTGGAGCCATTTTCACTTTTTTTAGGCCTCATGTTTTTTTCGTTTGGGTATGCTTATAGAAACCTCCTAACATCTTTTGAACCATTCTAGTATCAAAATTTCATGTCAATTATTGTTTTACTCAAGATTATCGACTCACGTGCACTGTGTATCATAAATCTATTGAATCTGTTATTTGCAGGGGTATTGGGTGAATTTGCCAAGGTCATGTGGACTTCAAATATTCTAATAATAAAAACATCATCAACGACAATTTTCAAACAAAATGAGGTATTGCCCCTCATTTTCAAGTTTCACGCAATTCGAGCCAAAAGGCCCAAAACCTTTTGCGATAACACACAAGTTTCTGGCCATTCTCACTTTTTTTAGGCCTCCTGTTTTTTTCGTTTGAGTATGCTTATAGATACCTCCTAATATCTTTTGAACCATTCTAGCATCAAAATTTCATGTCATTTATTGTTTTACTCAAGATCGGGATTCAACGACTCACGTGCACCGTGTATCGTAAATCTTTTGAAACTGTTATTTTCAGACATATTGAGTTAATTTGCCAAGGTCGTGTTGACTTCAATTCTTATCATACAGACATCGGGAACCTCAATTTTCAAAGAAAATTAGGTATTGCCCCTTATTTTCAAGTTTCACCTAATTCGAGCCAAAAGACCCAAAACCACTTGCTATAGTACATGAGTTTGTGGCCATTTTCACTTTGTTTAGGCCTCATGTTTTTTTCGTTTGGGTATGCTTACAGACACCTCCTAACATCTTTTGAACCATTCTAGCATCAAAATTTCATGTCATTTACTGTTTTACTCAAGATCGGGCTTCAATGACTAACGTTCACCATGTATCGTAAATCTATTCAAACTTTTCTAGCGTATTGGGTGGATTTGCCAAGGTCGTATTGACTTCAATTCTTCTCATACAGACATCGGGAACCTCAATTTTCAAAGAAAATGAGGTATTTTCAAAGAACCTCAATTTTAAAACATGAGCCAAAAGACCCAAACCCGCCTTGACCCGCATTGGGCCGCCTTAACCCTCCTAGACCCGCCTAGGGCTATATTGACCCTCCTAGACCCGCCAAGGGGCTGCCTAGGGCCGCTATGGGGCCACGTTGACCCGCTTTGGTCTATCTTGACCCGCTTTGGCCCGCCTAGACCTGCTTTGGGCCACCTAGACCCGCCTTGGGCTACCTTGGGCCGCCTTGGACACCTAGTGCCACCAAGAAGCCGCCATGACCCTCTTAGGCCCATCTAAGGCCGCCAAGGGACCGCCTTAACCCGCCTTGGGCCGCCTTGACCCTCCTCGACACACCTAAGGCAGCCAAAGGGGCGCCATGACCCACCTAGGGCCGCCAATGGGCTGCCTTTACACGCCTTGACCCATCTAGAGCCGCCAAGAGGTTTCCTTGACCCTTCTATGGCAGCCTTGACCCTCCTAGACCCGCCTAGGGCCACCAAGAAGCCTCCATGAACCTCCTTCAACCGCTTTAGACCGCCTTGGGGTGCCAAGAAGCCGCCATGACTTGCCAAGTGGTCGTCATGACCCTCCTAGACCCGTTTAGGGCCACCAAAAAGTCGCCATGACTCGCCAAGGGGTCGCCATGACCCTCCTTGGCAATTCTAGGCCCACGTAGGGCAGCCAAGGTAGTGCCTTGACTTCCCTTGGGTCGCCATGGACTACCTTGGGCCCGTCTTAGACCGCTTTTACCCGCCTTGAACCGCCTTGACCCTCCTAGACCCGATTAGGGCCGCCTTGACTCTTCTAGACCCGCCTAAGGCCGCCTTGACCCTCCTAGACCCAAGAAGCCGCCATGACTCACCAACTCCATGACCCTTCAAGGGCCGCCTTAACCCGCCTTGACCCACGTTAGCCCGCCTTAGGCCACCTTGACTCGCCTAGGGCTGGCTTGACCCTCCTAGACCCGCCAATGGGCTGCCTAGGGCCGCCATGGGGCCGTCTTGACCCGCCTTGGACCGTCTTGACCCGCTTTGGCACGCCTTGACCTGCCTTAGGCTGCCTTGACTCGCTTTGTGCCACCAAGAAGCTGTCATAACTCACTAAGGTGTCGTCATGACCCTCCTAGGCCCGTCTAGGGCCACCAAGGGACCGCCTTAACCCGCCTTGACCCGTCTTGGACCGCTATTGGGGCTGCCTTGACACGTCTGGGGTATTGGGTGAAGTTGCCAAGATCGTGTTGACTTCACTTCTTCTCATACAGACATCGGGAACCTCAATTTTTAAAGAAAATGAGGTATTGCCTCTCATTTTTAAGTTTCACCTAATTCGAGCCAAAAGACTCAAAACCGCCGTGACCTGCATTGGGCCACCTTGACCCTCCTAGACCCGCCTAGGGCCATCTTGACCCTCCTAGATCCGCCAAGGGGCTACCTAGAGCCTCTATGTGGCCGCCTTGACCCGCTTTGGGCCGCCTTGACATGCCTTGGGCCGCCTTAACCCGTCTTGGGCCGCCTAGACCCGCCTTGGGCCGCCTAGACCCGCTTTGGCCAGCCTTGACCCGCCTTGGACACTTAGTGCCACCAAGAAGCCGCCATGATTTGCCAAGGTGTCGCCATGACTCTCCTAGGTCCATCTAGGGCCGCCAAGGGACCGCCTTAACCCGCCTTAGGCCGCCTTGACCTTCCTCGGCCCACCTAGGGAAGCCAAAAAGGCGCAATGACCCACCTAGGGTTGCCCAGGGGCTGCATTGACCCATCAAGGGCCGCAAAGAGGCTTCCTTGACCCTTCTAGGGCCGTCTTAACCCTCCTAGACCTGCCTAGGGCCACCAAGAAGCCGCCATGACTCGCCAAAGGGTCTCCATGACGCTTCTTGGGTTGCCTTAACCCGCCTTAGGCCGCCTTGACCCATGTTAGCCGGCCTTAGGCCACCTTGACCCGC
Source organism: Fragaria x ananassa (assembly GCA_034370585.1). Taxonomy (NCBI): domain Eukaryota; kingdom Viridiplantae; phylum Streptophyta; class Magnoliopsida; order Rosales; family Rosaceae; genus Fragaria; species Fragaria x ananassa. The sequence goes on along the minus strand of CP139761.1, from coordinate 27,866,038 downwards.
CCTGAACCGCCTTGGGCCGCCTTGACCCTCCTAGACTCGGCTAGGACCGCCTTGACCCTCCTAGAGTCGCCTAGGGCAAGAAGCCGCCATGACTCGCCATGACCCGTCAAGGGGCTTCCTTTACACGCCTTGACCTTCCTAAGGCCACCTTGACCAGTGTAGGGCCGCCTAGAGCCGCCAAGAGGCTGCCTTTACACGCCTTGACACACCAAGGGCCGTTAAAGGGGCTGTTTTGACACGCCTAGGGCCGCCAATGGGTGCCTTTACACGTCTTGACCCGTTTAGGGTAGCCAAGGGGATGTCTTGACCAGCCAATGGGCTACCTTTACACGCCTAGGGTTATTTTGACCTCCCTAGGGACCGCCATGACCCGCCTAGGGCTGCAAAGGGGTTGCATACGTCCGCCAAGGGGCCACCTTGACCCGCCATGGCTCACCATGACCCGCTTTAACCTGGCTTGGCCCGCCATGACCCGCCTAGGGCCGCCAAGGGGCTGCATATGTCCACAAAGGGGACACCTTGACCCGCCTTAGCCCGTTATGACCCGTTTTGACCTGCCTTGGCCCGCCATGACCCGCCTTGGACAGTCTTGAACCGCCTTGACCCGGCTTTGGCCGCCTTGAACCGCCTTGGGCCGCTTTGACCCTCCTAGACCCACCTAGGGCCACCAAGAAGCTGCCATGACTCCCCAAGGGGTCGCCATGACCATCTTAGGCCCGTCTGGGGCCGCCTTGACCCTCCTCGGCTCTTCTAGGCCTACCTTGGCCAGCCAACGACCGGCCAAGGGGGTGCCTTGACCTGCCTTGGCCCGCCTTGGAACTCCTTGGGCTGTCTTGCCCCACCTTGGGCCATGTTGGCCCGCCTTGATCCGACTTGGACCGCCTTGACTCACCTTGAAACGCCTTAGGCCGCCTCCTAGACCCTCCTAGTCTCTCCTAGACCCGCGAAAGGGCTGCCTTTACACGCCTTGACCCGTCTAGGGCCACCTTGACCCGCCTTGGACCGCCTTGGCCTTTGGTGGGCCTCCTTGGCCGGCCTTAACCCGCCTTGACCCTTCTTGACTCGCCTAGGGTCACCAAAAATCCGCCATGACTCGCCATGACCCATCAAGGGGCTTCCTTTACACGCCTTCACCCTCCTAGACCCGCCTAGGGCCACTTTGACTCGTGTAGGGCCGCCAAGGGCCGCCTTAACCCGCCTTAAGCTGCCTTGACCCTTCTTGGCCCGCCTTGACCCTCCTCGGCCCTTTTAGGCCCACCTAGGGCAGCGAAGGGGGAGCCATGGCCCACCTAGAGCCACCAAGGGGCTGCATGTACACGCCTTGACCCAACTAGGGCCTCTAAGGGGCTGCCTACGGCCGCCATGGGGCTAACTTGACCCGTATAGAGCCGTTTTGACCCGCCTTGGACCGGCTTGACCGACCTTGACCCACTTTCGGCCGCTTTGACCTTCCTTTGCTTGCCTTGACCCACCTTAACCTGCCTTGGACTGCGTTGACCCGCCTTAGTCCGCCTTGAACCGCCTTAAACCGCCCTGAACCGCCTTGGGCCTCCAAGTGCCACCAAAAAGCCGCCATGACTCGCCAAGGCGTCGCCATGACCCTCCTAGGCCCGTCTAGGTTGCCAATGGAATGCCTTAACCCGCCTTGACCCGTCTTGGCCCACGTTGGGCCGCCTTGACCCTCCTCGGCACTTCTTGGCCAACCTAGGGCAGCCAAGGGGGCTCCATGACCTGTCTTGGCCTGCCTTGACCCGCCAAGGGGACGTCTTAAACCTACGAGATCTGCCTAGGGCCACCTTGAGCCTCCTAGACCCGCCAAGGGGCTGCTTATGGCCGCCCCTTGACTCGCCTTGGACTACATTGACTCGCCTTGACACGCCTTGGACCGCCTTGACCCGCCTTGGACCGCCTTAGCTCGTCTTGACCTGCCATGACCCGCCTTGGCTCGCCTTGACCCGCTTTGAACTGCTTTGGCCCGCCTTGACCCTCTTAGACCTGCCTAGGGCCGCCTTGACCCTCCTAGACTCGCCTAGGGCCGCTAAATGGCCGCCAAGGGGACGACTTGACCTGCCAAACCTTTTACCTGCCTAGTTCTGTTTTGACCTCCCAAGGGCTCGCCATGACCCGCTTAGGGCTGCCAGGGGGCTGCCTACAGCCGCCATGGGGCTATCTTGACCCATCTAGGGCCGTCTTGACCCGCCTTGGTCAGTTTTCGGCCACTTTGGCCCGCCTTGGACAACTATGACAGGCCTTGGGCAGCTTTGACCGGCCTTGACCCGCCTTAGACCGCCTTGACCCGCCTTGAATTGCCTTGACCCTACTAGATCCGCCAAGGGGCTGCCTAGGGCCGCCATGGGGTCGCCTTGAACTGCCTTGACCGGCCTTGGTCCGCCTTGACCCGCCTTGGCCTTCGTTAGGACGCCTTGGCCCGCTTTGGCCCGCTTTGACCCGTCTTGACACGCCTAGGGCCGACTTGGGCCTCCTTGACCCTCCTAGACCCGTCTAGTGCCTTCTTGACCCTCCTAAACTCGCCTAGGGCCACCAAGAAGCCCTCATTACTCGCCATGACACGTCAAAAGGGCTGCATTTACACGCCTTGAACCACCTAGGGTCGCCAAGAGGGCTGCTTTGACATGTCAAGGGATGGCATGACCCGCCAAGGGGCTGTTTACGGCTGTAATGGGGCTACCTTCACCCGTCTAGGGCTGTCTTGGCCCGTCTTAAGCCGCTTTGACCCGACTTGGCCCGCCCTGGACAGCCTTGGCCCCCCTTGACCCACCTTGGGCCGCTATGAGCCGCCTATGCCCCCTTGACCCACCTTGGACCGCCTTGACCCGCCATGACCCGCCTTTACCTGCCTAGTTCTGTTTTGACCTCCCAAGGGCTCGCCATGACCCGCCTAGGGCCGCCAAGGGGCTGCCTACAACCACCATGGGGCTATCTTGACCCGCCTTGGACCATCTTGAATCGCCTTGGGCCGCCTTGACCCTACTAGATCCGCCAAGGGGCTGCCTAGGACCGCCATGGGGTCGCCTTGAACTGCCTTGACCGGCCTTGGTCCACCTTGACCAGCCTTAGACCCGCCTTGGACCCGCCTTGGCCTTCGTTAGGACGCCTTGGCCTGCTTTGGCCCGCCTTGACACGCCTAAAACCAACTTGGGCCTCCTTGACCCTCCTAGACCCGTTTAGGGCCGCCTTGACCTTCCTAGACTCGCCTAAGGCCACCAAGAAGCCCTCTTTACTCGCCATGACATGTCAAGCGGGCTGATTTTACACGCCAAGGGCTGGCATGACACGCCAGGGGGCTGTCTACGGCCGCAATGGGGCTACCTTGACCCGTCTAGGGCTGCCTTGGCTCGTCTTAAGCCGCTTTGACCCGACTTGGCCCGCCCTGGACCGCCTTGGGCCGCTATAAGCCACCTTTGCCTGCCTTGACCAGCTTTGAACCGCTTTGGCACGCCTTAACCCGTCTTGGATCGCCTTGGGTTGCCTTGACCCGCCTTAGGTCTCCTTGACCCCCTTGGACCGCCTTAAGCTGCCTTGACCCTCCAAGACCCAACTAGGGCCACCAAGAAGCCGACTCTCCAAGGGGTCTCCATGACCCTTCTTGGCCCGTCTTGGGCCGCCTTAACACGCCTTGGGCAACCATGACCCACCTAGAGCCACCAAGGGGTTGACTTTACATGTTTTGACCCGCCTACAGCCGCCAAGGGGCCGCCTTGGGTCGCTAAGGGGGTCGCCTTGACACGCCTCAGGCCGCCAAGGGGACGTCTTGACCCGCCTTAGCCTGCCTACGGCCGCCATGGGCTATCTTGACCCGTCTAGGGTTGCCTTGACCCGCCTTTGACCGTCTTAGGCCGCTTTGACCCGCCTTGGGCCGCCTATGACCGCCTTGACCCGTCGTGGGCTCTTTTGACCCGCCTTGGGCCGCCTTGACCCTCGTAAACTCACCTAGGGCCACCAAGAAACTGCCATGACACGGCAAGGGGTCGCCCTGACCCTCCTAGGTCCGTCTGGGGCCACCGTGACCCGCCTTAGCCTGCCGTGACCTACCTTAGCCACCGCTTTGGACCACCTTGGGCTGCTTTGACCCGCCTTGCACCGCCTTGAACCGCCTTAAACCGCCTTAACCTTCCTAGAGCCGCCTTGACCCTCTTTGACTCGCATAGGGCCAACAAAAAGCGGCCATGACTCGCCAAGACCTGTGAAGGGACTTCCTTTACATGTCTTAACCCTCTTAGGCCCGTCTTGACCTGTCTTGGCCCGCCTTAGGCAGCCTTGACCCTCCTTGGCCCTTCTAGGCCCACCTAGGGCAGCCAAGGAGGAGCCATGACCCACCTAGAGCCGCCAAGAGGCTGTCTTTACACGCCTTGACTAACCTAGGGCCGTAAAGGGGCTGCTTTGACCCTCCTAGAGCCGCCTTGACCCTCCTTGACTAGCCAAGGGCCAACAAAAAGCGGGAACCTCGATTTTCAAGGGTATTGGGTGAATTTGCCATGGTCGTGTTGACCTCAATTCTTCTCATACAGACATCGGAAACCTCAATTTTCAAAAAAAAATGAGGTATTGCCCCTCATTTTCAAGTTTCACCCAATTCGAGCCAAAATGCCCAAAATCCCTTGCTATACACACGAGTTTTTGGCCATTTTCACTTTTTTAGGCCTCATGTTTTTTTAGTTTGGGTATGCTTATAGACACCTCCTAACATCTTTTGAACCATTCTAGCATCAAAATTTCATGTCATTTATCGTTTTACTCAAGATAAGGCTTCAACAACTCACGTTCACCGTGTATCGAAAATCTATTGAACTGTGATTTTCAGGCGTATTGGGTGAATTTACCAAGGTCGTGTTGACTTCAATTCTTCTCATACAGACATCGGGAACCTCAATTTTCAAAGAAAATGAGGTATTGCCCATCATTTTCAATTTTCACCCAGTTCGAGCTTAAAAGACCAAAACCAATATAGCACACGAGTTTCTGGCCATTTTAACTTTTTTTAGGCCTCCTGTTTTTTTTGTTTGAATATGCTTATAGACACCTCCTAACATCTTTTGAACCGTTCTAGAATCAAAATTTCATGTCATTTATTGTTTTACTCAATATCGGGCTACAACAACTCACGTTCACCGTGTATTGAAAATCTATTGAACTGTGATTTTCAGGCGTATTGGGTGAATTTACCAAGGTCGTGTTGACTTCAATTCTTCTCATGCAGACATTGGGAACCTCAATTTTCAAAGAAAATGAGGTATTGCCCTTATTTTCAAGTTTCACCTAATTCAAGCCAAAAGACCCAAAACCGCTTGCTATAACACATGAGTTTGTGGCCATTTTCACTTTTTTTAGGTCTCATGTTTTTTTCGTTTGGGTATTCTTATAGACACCTCCTAACATCTTTTGAACCATTCTTGCATCAAAATTTCATGTCATTCATTGTTTTACATAAGATTGGGCTTCAACGACTCACGTGCACCGTGTATCGTAAATCTATGGAAACTGTTATTTTCAAACGTATTGGGTGAATTTGCCATGATCGTGTTGACTTCAATTCTTCTCATACAGACATCGGGAACCTCAATTTTCAAAGAAAATGAGGTATTGCCCTTATTTTCAAGTTTCACCTAATTCAAGCCAAAAGACCCAAAACCGCTTGCTATAACACATGAGTTTGTGGCCATTTTCACTTTTTTTAGGTCTCATGTTTTTTTCGTTTGGGTATGCTTATAGACACCTCCTAACATCTTTTGAACCATTCTTACATCAAAATTTCATGTCATTCATTGTTTTACATAAGATTGGGCTTCAACGACTCACGTGCACCGTGTATCGTAAATATATGGAAACTGTTATTTTCAAACGTATTGGGTGAATTTGCCATGATCGTGTTGACTTCAATTCTTCTCATACAGACATCGGGAACCTCAATTTTCAAAGAAAATGAGGTATTGCCCTTATTTTCAAGTTTCACCTAATTCAAGCCAAAAGACCCAAAACCGCTTGCTATAGCACATGAGTTTGTGGGCATTTTCACTTTTTTTAGGTCTCATGTTTTTTTCGTTTGGGTATGCTTATAGACACCTCCTAACATCTTTTAAACCATTCTTGCATCAAAATTTCATGTCATTCATTGTTTTACATAAGATTGGGCTTCAACGACTCACGTGCACCGTGTATCGTAAATCTATGGAAACTGTTATTTTCAAACGTATTGGGTGAATTTGCCATGATCGTGTTGACTTCAATTCTTCTCATACGAACATCGGGAACCTCAATTTTCAAAGAAAATGAGGTATTTTCAAAGAACCTCAATTTTAAAACATGAGTCTCTGATTTTTAAGTTTCACCTAATTCGAGCCAAAAGACCCAAAATCGCCTTGACCCGCATTGGGCCAACTTAACCCTCCTAGACCCGCCTAGGACCGTCTGGACCTTGCTAGACCCACCAAGGGGTTGCCTAGGGCCGTTATGGGGCTGCGTTGACCGGCCTTGGGCCGCCTGACTCGGCTTGGACACCTAATGCCACCTACAAGCCGCCATGATTTGCCAAGGTGTCGCCATGTCCCTCCTAGGCTTGTCAAGGGATGCCAAGGGACCGACTTAACCCGCCTTGACCCTCCTTGACCCGCCTAGGGCAGCCAAGGGGGGCGCAATGACCCACCTAGGGCCGTCAATAGGCTGCCTTTACATGCCTTGACCCGTTTAGGGCCGCCAAGAGGCTTCCTTGACCCTTCTATGGCCGCTTTAATCCTCCTAGACCCGCCTAGGGCCACCAAGAAGCCTCCATGAACCGCCTTCAATCGCTTTTTACCGCCTTGGGCCGCCAAGAAGCCGCCATGACTCGCCAAGTCGTCGCCATGACCCTTCTAGACCCGTTTAGGGCCACCAAGAAGCCGCCATGACTCGCCAAAGGGTCGCCATGATCCTCCTTGGCTATTCTAGGCCCACGTAGGCCAGCCAAGGTGGCGCCATGACCCTCCTTGACCCTCCTAGACACGCTTTGGCCCGCCTTGGGCCGCTTTGACCCATCTTTGCCCGCCTTAACTAGTAGACCCACCTAGGGACTCCTTGTCCCTCTAAGACCCGCCTAGGGCCACCTTGTCCCTCCAAGACCCGCCAAGCTACTGCCCAGGGCCGCCTTGACCCGCCTTGTACATGCTTGGCCTTCGTTGGGCCGCCATGGTCGTGTTGACTTCAATTCTTCTCATACAGACATCGGGAACCTCAATTTTCAAAGAAAATGAGGTATTGCCCCACATTTTCAAGTTTCACCTAATTCGAGCCAAAAAACCCAAAACCCATTGCTATAACACACGCGTTTCTAGCCATTTTCACTTTTTTTAGGCCTCACACTTTTTTGGTTTGGGTTTTCTTATAGACACCCCATAACATCTTTTGAACCACTCTTGCATCAAAATTTAATGCCATTTATTGTTTTACTCAAGATCGAGCTTCAACGACTCACGTGCACTGTGTATCGTAAATCAACTCAAACTGTTATTTTCAGGGGTATTGGGTGAATTTGCCAAGGTCTTGTTGACTTCAATTCTTCTCATACAGACATCGGGAACCTCAATTTTCAAAGAAAATGAGGTATCGCCCCTCATTTTCAACATTCACCCAATTCGAGCCAAAAGACCCAAAACCTCTTGCTAAAGCACAGGAGTTTCTGGCCATTTTCACTTTTTTTAGGCCTCCAGTTTTTTTCGTTTGAGTATGCTTATAGACACCTCCTAAAATATTTTCAACCATTGTTGCATCAAAATTTCATGTCATTTATTGTTTTACTCAATATCGAGCTTCAACGACTCACATGCACCATGTATCGTAAATAAACACAAACTGTTATTTTCAGGGGTATTGGGTGAATTTGCAAAGGTCGGGTTGATTCAATTCTTCTCATACAGATATTGGGAACCTTAATTTTCAAAGAAAATGAGGTATTGCCCCTTATTTTCAAGTTTCACCCAATTCGAACCAAAAGACAGATAACTCCTTGCAGCACACGAGTTTCTGGCCAGTTTCACATTTTTAGGCCTCCAGTTTTTTTTCGTTTGTGTATGCTTATAGTAACCTCCCTAACATCTTTTGAACCATTGTTGCATCAAAATTTCATGCCATTTATTGTTTCACTTGAGATCGGGCTTCCATGACTCACGTGCACCATGTATCGTAAATCAACTCAAACTGTTATTTGTAAGGGTATTGGGTGAATTGTCGTGTTGACTTCAATTCTTTTCATACAGATATCGGGAACCTCAATTTTCAAATAAAATGAGGTATTGTCACTCATTTTCAAGTTTCACCCAAGTCGAGCCAAAAGGTCCAAAACCTCTTACTATAACACACGTGTTTCTGGCCATTTTCATTTTTTATAGGCCTCCTGCATTTTTGGTTTAGGTATGCTTATAGCCACCTCCTAACAACTTTTGAACCATTCTTGCATCAAAATTTCATGTCATTTTCAGATATTGACTATCTTGGGCCGCTTTTACCCGCCTTGGGCCACCTAGAATCGCCATGGACCGCCTTGACCCGTATTTGGCCCTTTTGACCCGCCTTTGCCTGCCTTGATTCATCTTGACCCGCCTTGGCACGCCTAGGGCCGCCAAGAGGCTGCCTTTACATGCCTAAGGCTGTTTTGACCTCCCTAGGGACCGCTACACAGGCGGAACTACCTTAGGACCAAGGGGTGCCATGACACCCCCCAGTTTTTGAAAAATGTCAATTAATGCTATGTTATTAGTAAGATTGTATGGTTATTATTATAATTGGCACTCTTAAAGTTTTTGAAAAATGTCAATTAATAATATTCTATCAGTAAGATTGAATTGTTATGATTATAATTGTATATGTCTAGATTACTTTCCATATAATATTATGTCATGTTACCAATGCCTCTTACCATATGGATCTATCACCACAATTAATTAGATATTAACTAATCATTTTACATACATGTAAATTTTCAATACACATATATGTCATTACATGGACATAAATAAAGTTTTATAACGAACAATTATGTTTAAAGATTATGAAAAAACAATAATAGTACTTTCAATTAAAACATAATTTTGTCAAACGATTTAAAATTATTATATATCTTTTTCCGTTCATTATATTTCGGCCCCCCTAAACCTTCGGTTCTGGCTCCGCCATTGGACCGCCATGACCCGACTAGGGACGCCAAGGGGCTGCATACGTCCGCCAAGGGGCCACCTTGACCCGCCTTGGCTCGACATAACCCGCTTTGACTTGCCTTGGCCTGTCTTGACCCGCCTTGACTCGCCATGGGCCGCCTTGACCCGGCTTTGGCCACCTTGAACTGCCTTGGGCCGCCTTGACCTTCCTAGACCCACCTAGGGCACCAAGAAGCCGCCATGACTCGCCAAGGGGTCGCCATGACCATCCTAGGGCCATCTGGGGCTGCCTTGACCTACCTAGGGCCGCCTTGACCCGCTTGGGGCCGTCTTGACCCGCCTTGGACACCAAGTGCCACCAAGAAGTCGCCATGACTCGCCAAGGGGTCCCCATGACCCTTCTAGGGTCACTTTGACCTGTCTTGGTCCACCTTAACTCTCATTGGCCTTTGTAGACCCACCTAGGGCAGCTAAGGGGGAGCCATGACCCACCTATAGCAGCCAAATGGCTGCCTTTACACGCCTTGACCCACCTAGGGCCGCCAAGGAGGCCGCCATGACACGCCTAGGGCCGCCAAGTGGACGTCTTGACCTGCCAAGGGGTTGCCTTTACACGCCTAGGTCTGTTTTGACCTCCCTAGGGCCCGCCATAACCCGCCATGGCTTGTCTTGAGCCGCTTTGACTCGCCTTGACCCGCTTTCATTCGCCTTGGGCCGCCTTGAGCCGCCTTGATCTGCCTTGGACCACCATGGGCCGCCTTGACCCGCCTTAGACCGCCTTGGCCCGCCTTGAACCTCCTTGGGTTGCCTTGACCCGCCTTGGTTAGGACGCCTTGACCCACCTTAACCCTCCTAGACTCGGCTAGGGCCGCCTTCACCCTCCTAGACTCGCCTAGGGCAAGAAGCCGCCATAACTCGCCATGACCCATCAAGGGGCTTCCTTTACACGCCTTGGCCCTCTTAGGGCCACCTTGACCGGTGTAGGGCTGCCAAGGGTCGCCTTAACCCGTATTGACTCGTATTGGCCCGTCTTGACCCGCCTAGAGCTGCAAAGGGGCTGCCTGTACATGCCTTGACCCACCGAGGGACGCCAAAAGGGCTGCTTTGACACGCCTTGATCCGTTTAGGGCCGCCAAGAGACCGCCATAACATTCGTAGGGCCGCCTTGACACGCCTAGGTCCGCCAAAGGGACTTTTTTACACGCCAAAGGGCTGCCTTTACACGCCTAGGGCTATTTTGACCTCCCTAGGGACCGCCAGGACCAGCCTAGGGCTATTTTGACCTCCCTAGGCTGCATACGTTCGCCAAGGGGCCAACTTAACCCACCTTGGCCCACCATGACCAGCTTTGATCTGCCTTAGCCCGCCTTGACTCGGCTTGTGTCGCCTTGAACTGCCTTGACCCTCCTAGACCCACCTAGGGCGACCAAGAAGCCGCCATAACTCCCCAAGGGGTCACATAGAGCCGCCAAGGGGCTGCATTTACACGCCTTGACCCAACTAAGGCCGCCAAGGGGGCCGCTTTGACACGCCTAGGACCGCCATGACCTGCCTAGGGCCGCTAAGGGGCTGCCTATGGCCGCCATAGGGCTACATTGACCCGTGTAGGGCCGCTTTGACCCGTTTTAGACCACCTTGGACCGCCTTGGCCGGCCTTGACCCGCCTTCGGCCACTTTGATCCGCCTTTGCTTTCCTTGGGCCGCCTTGAACCGCTTTGACTTGCCTTAGCCTGCCTTGAACCGCCTTGGGCCGCCTAGTGCCACCAAAAAGCCGCTATGATTTGCCAAGGAGTCGCCATGACCCTCCTACCCGTCTAGGTCGCCAAGTGACTGCCTTAACCTGTCTTGGCCGGCGTTGGGCCGCCTTGACCCTCCTCGGCACTTCTAGGCCCACCTTGGGCTACCAAGGGGGATCCATGACCTGTCTTGGCCCGTCTTGACCCGCCTTGACCCGCCTTGGCCCTGCAAGGGGACGTCTTGAACCTCCTAGACCCGCCTAGGGCCGTCTTGACCCTCCTAGACCCACCAAGGGGCTGCTTAGGGCCGCCCCTTGACCCACCTTGGACTACATTGACCCACCTTGACCCGCGTTGGCCCACCTTGACCCGCCTTGGACCGCCTTGACCCGCCATGACCCGCCTTGGCTTGCCTTGACCCGTTTTGAACCGCTTTGGCCCGCCTTGACCCTATTAGACCCGCCTAGGATCGCCTTGACCCTCCTAGACTCGCCTAGGGCCGCTAAATGGTCGCCTTGACACGCCTAAGGCCGCTAAGGGGACGACTTGACCTGTCAAACCCTTTACACGCCTAGTTGTGTTTTGACCTCCCAAGGGCCTGCCATGACCCGCCTAGGACAGCTAGGGGCTGCATACGGCCGCCATGGGGCTATCTTGACCCATCTAGGGCCGCCTTGACCCTCCTTGGGCCGCTTCGACCGCTTTGGCCTGCCTAAGCCCGCCTTGACCCATCTAGGCCCGCCTTGACCCACCTTGACCCGCTTTGAACCGTCTTGGGTCGCCATGGCCCCCCTTAGACCACCTTGAGTCGCCTTGACCCTCCTTGACCCATAATGACCCGCCAAAGGGCTGCCTACGGCCGCCATGGGGCTACCTTGAATTGTCTAGGGCTGGCTTGACTCGTCTTGGCCCGTCTTAGGCTGCTTTGACCCTACTTGACCTGCCCTAGATCGCCTTGGACCGACTTGGGCTGCCTTTGCCCATCTTGACCCGCCTTGGACCGCCTTTACCCGCCTTAGACCGCCATGGACTGCCTTTACCCGCCTTAGACCGCCTTACCCGCCTACGGCAGCCATGGGGCTACCTTGACCCGTCTAGGGCCGCTTTGACCCGCTTTGGACCGCCTTAGACCGCTTTGCTTGCCTTGACCCTCCTTGAACCGCTTTGGGCCGCCTTAACCCGTTCCCGCCATGACCCGCCTAGTGCCACCAAAAAGCCGCCATGACTTGCCAAGGCATCGTCATGACCTTCCTAGGCCCGTATAGGTCGCCAAGGGACTGCCTTAACCCGTCTTGGCCAGAGTTGGGCCGCCTTGACCTTTCTCGGCACTTCTAGGCCCACCTAGGGCAGCCAAGGGGGCTCCATGACCCGTCTTGACCCGCCAAGGGGACGTCTTGAACCTCCTAGACCCGCCTAGGGCCACCTTGACCCTCCTAGACCGGCCAAGGGACTGCTTAGTGGAGCCCCTTGACCCGCCTTGGACTGCATTGACCCACCTTTACCCGCGTTGGCCTGCCTTGACTCGCCTTGGATTGCTTTGCACTGCCTTGCACCGCCTTGACCCGCTTTGGACTGCCTTAACCCGCCATGACTCGCCTTGGCTCGCCTTGACCCGCTTTGAACCGCTTTGGCCCGCCTTGACCCTCTTAGACCTGTCTAGGGCCGCCTTGACCCTCCTAGACTCGCCTAGGGCCGCTAAATGGCCGCCTTGACCAGCCTTGGCCCGCCTAAGCCCGCCTTGACCCGCCTTGACCCACCTAGGACCGCCTTGGCCCCTTTTCGCCCGCCTTGATTCGCCTTGACCCGTTTTGGCCCGCCTTGACCCACCTTGGACCACCATGACCCGCCTTGACCTGCCTTGGCCAATCTTGGGCCGCCTTGACTCGCTCTAAACCGTCTTGGGCCGCCTTGACCCGCCTTGGACCGCCTTGAGTTGCCTTGACCCTCCTTGACCCACTATGACCCGCCAAGTGGCTGCCTACTGCCGCCATCGGGCTACCTTGACCCGTCTTGGCCCGTCTTAGGCCCCTTCGACCCCACTTGACCCGCCCTAGACCGCCTTGGACCGCTTTGGCCTGGCTTGGCCCCCCTTGACCCACCTTGGACCGCCTTTACCCGCCTTGAACCGCCTTGACTCTCCTAGACCCGCCTAGGGCCACTAAGAAGCCGTCATGACTCGCCAAGACTCGCCAAAGGGTCTCCATGACCCTTCTAGGGCCGCCTTAACCCGCCTTAGGCCGCCTTGACCCACGTTAGCCCGCCTTAGGCCACCTTGACCCGCGTTGGGCCTTCTTGGCCATTCTAGACTCGTATTGGGCTGCCTTGAACCTCTTAGACCCGCAAAGGGGCTGCCTAGGGTCACCTTAACCTTCCTTGGGCCGTGTTGGGCCGCCTTGACCCGCCCTGAACCGCCTTGACCCTCCTAGACTCGGCTAGGGCCGCCTTAACCCTCCTAGACTCGCCTAGGGGAAGAAGCGCCATGACCCATCAAGGGGCTTCCTTTACACGCCTTGACCCTCTTAGGGCCACCTTGACCCGTGTAGGGCCGCCAAGGGCCGCCTTAACCCGCATTGACTCGTATCAGCCCGCCTTGACCCGCCTAGAACTGCCATGACTCGCCATGACCAGTCAAGGGGCTTCCTTTACACGCCTTCACCCTCCTAGGCCCACCTTGACTCGTGCAGGGCCGTTAAGGGCCGCCTTAACCCGCCATAAGCGGCCTAGGCCCTTCTAGGCCCATCTAGGGCAGCGAAGGGGCAGCCATGGCCCACCTAGAGTCGCCAAGGGGCTGCATTTACACGCCTTGACCCAACTAGGGCCGCCAAGGGGGCTGCTTTGACACGCCTAGGGCCGCCATGACCCGCCTAGGGCCGCTAAGGGGCTACCTTGACCCTTCTAGGGCCGCTTTGACCCGCCTTGGACCGCTTTGACTCGTTTTGGCCCGCCTGGACCTGCCTTGGGCCGCTTTGTCCCGCCTTTGCCTGCCTTGACCCGCCTTGAACCGCTATGGCCTGCCTTAAACCGCTTGGGACTCCTTGACCCGCCATGACCCGCCTAAAACCCTAATGCCACCAAAAAGCCGCCTTGACCCAACTAGGGCTGCCTACGGATGCCATGGGGCTATCTTGAACTGTCTAGGGTCATCTTGACCCGCCTTGGGCCGCTTTGACTGCCTTGGGCCGCCTTGACCCGTCTTGGACAGCCTTGGCCCGCCTTAGCCCGCCTAGGCTCGCCTTGATTTGCCTTGACACGCTTTGGCCCGCCATGACCCGCCTTGGACCGCATTGGGCCACCTTGACCCGCCTTGGACCGCCATGACCCGCCTTGACCTGCCTTAGCCAGTCTTGGGCCACCTTGACCCGCCTTGAACTGCCTAGTGCCGCCAAGAAGCCGGCATGACTCGCCAATGTGTCGCCATGACCCTTCTAGGACCGTCTAAGGCCGCCAAGGGACCGCTTTAACCCACCTTGACCATCTTCGGCCCTTCTAGATCCACCTAGGGTAGCCAAAGGGGAGCCATTACCCACCTAGGGCTGCCAAGGGGCCTCCTTTACACGCTTTGACCCGTTAAGGGCCGCCAAAAGGCTGCCTTAACATTCCTAGGGCCACCAAGGGGGTTGCCTTGACACGCCTAGGGCCGCAAAGGGGACATCTTAACCCGCCATGGGCTACCTTTACATGCATAGGGCTGTTTTGACCTCCCTAGGGACTGCCATGACCGGCCTAGGGCCGCCAAAGGGCTGCATACGTCCGCCAAGGGGCCACCTTGACCCGCCTTGACTCGCCTTGGACCACCTCGACCTGCCTTAACCCGCCTAGGGTCGCCTTTTCCCGGCTTGAACCGCCTTGACCCTCATAGACTCACCTAGGGCCACAAAGAAGTCGCCATGACTCGCCAAGACTCGCCAAGGTTTCGCCATGACCCTCCTAGGCCCGTCTTGGGCCGCCATAACCCTCCTCGGCTCTTCTAGGCCTACCTAGGGCAGCCAAGGGGCCGCCATAACCCTCCTTGACCCTCCTAGACTCGTCAAAGGGCTGCGTTTACATGCCTTGAACCACCTAGGGCCTCCAAGGGGGCTGCTTTGACACGCCAAGGGCCGCCATGACCTGTCAAGGGGCTATCAACAGCCGCCATGGGGCTACCTTGACTCGCCTAGGGCTGCCATGGCCCGTCTTAGGTCGCTTTGACCCGCTTTGACCCGCCCTGGACCGCCTTGGACCATCTTGCCCTCCCTTGACCCGCCTTGGTCCGCTATGACCCGCCTTTGCCTGCCTTGACCAGCTTTGAACCGCTTTGGCACGCCTTAACCCATCTTGGAACGTCTTGGGTCGGCTTCACCCGCCTTTGCCTGCCTTGATTCGTCTTGACCCGCCTTGGCACACCTAGAGTCGCCAAGAGGCTGCCTTTACATGCCTAAGGCTGTTTTGACCTCCCTAGGGACCGCTACACAGGCGGAACTACCTTAGGACCAAGGGGTGCCATGGCACCCCCCAGTTTTTGAAAAATGTCAATTAATGCTATGTTATTAGTAAGATTGTATGGTTATTATTATAATTGGCACTCTCAAAGTTTTTGAAAAATGTCAATTAATAATATTCTAATAGTAGGATTGAATTGTTATGATTATAATTGTATATGTCTAGATTACTCCGCCATTGGACCGCCATGACCCGCCTAGGGACGCCAAGGGGTTGCATACGTCTGCCAAGGGGCCACCTTGACCCGCCTTGACCCGGCTTTGGCCACCTTGAACTGCCTTGGGCCGCCTTGACCTTCCTAGACCCACCTAGGGCACCAAGAAGCCGCCATGACTCGCCAAGGGGTCGCCATGACCATCCTAGGGCCATCTGGGGCTGCCTTGACCTACCTAGGGCCGCCTTGACCCGCTTGGGGCCGTCTTGACCCACCTTGGACACCAAGTGCCACCAAGAGGTCGCCATGACTCGCCAAGGGGTCCCCATGACCCTTCTAGGGCCGTTTTGACCTGTCTTGGTCTGCCTTAACCATCATTGGCCTTTCTAGACCCACCTAGGGTAGCTAAGGGGGAGCCATGACCCACCTATAGCAGCCAAATGGCTGCCTTTACACGCCTTGACCCACCTAGGGCCGCCAAGGGGGCCGCCATGACACGCCTAGGGCCGCCAATGGGTTGCCTTTACACGCCTAGGTCTGTTTTGACCTCCCTAGGGCCCGCCATAACCCGCCTTGGCTTGTCTTGAGCCGCTTTGACTCGCCTTGACCCGCTTTCATTCGCCTTGGGCCGCCTTGATATGCCTTGGACCACCATGGGCCGCCTTGACCCGCCTTAGACCGCCTTGGCCCGCCTTGAACCTCCTTGGGTTGCCTTGACCTGCCTTGGTTAGGCCGCCATGACCTGCCATGGACCTCTTTGACCTGCATACGTTCGCCTTGGCCTGCATACGTTCGCCAAGGGGCCACGCGCTCCGGTAGCAGAGGGGTGGGGCAGGTGGCGACGGTGGAGGCGGAATAGGTGATGCTGATGGTGATGGATGAGGTGGCGTCCGGTGAGGAAGAGGAGGGTGATGAGAGAAACGGTGGAGAGAGAAAAGTGGGAAGCCATGGCCGGCTCATGGGTTTTAAATGTGTGAGAGAGAGAGAGAGGTGGGGTATTAAATGGAATTTTCAGTTGAAAAATATGTCCAGTCAGCAACTTAACCATTGATTTGGACGGCCACTTAACGGATGGACCTAATTGTGTGACATTGGATAGTTAATGGAGTAATTATCGATTGAAATTGAAAGTTAATGGAGTAAACTGTCGAGTGCATGAAAGTTAATGGAGTGACCAGTAATTTCTCCTTTATTATTTTACTTAAGATCGGGCTTCAGCGACTCACGTGAACCATGTACCATAAATCAACTCAAATTGTTATTTTCGGGGTATTGGGTGAATTTGCCAAGGTCATGTTGACTTCAATTCTTCTCATACAGACATCAGAAACCTCAATTTTCAAAGAAAATGAGGTATTTCCCCTCATTTTCAAGTTTCACCCAACTCGAGCCAAATGGCCCAAAACTCCTTGCTATAGCAAACGAGTTTCTGGCCATTTTCACTTTTTTTAGGTCTCCTGTTTTTTTAGTTTGGGTATGCTTATAGACACCTCCTAACATCTTTTAAACTATTCTAGCATCAAAATTTCATGTCATTTATTGTTTTACTCAAGGTCGGGCTTCAACGACTCACGTTCACCGTGTATCGAAAATCTATTAAACTGTTATTTTCAAGCGTATTGGGTGAATTTGCCAAGGTCGTGTTGACTTCAAATTTTCTCATACAGACATTGGGAACCTCAATTTTCAAAGAAAATGAGGTATGGCCCATCATTTTCAATTTTCACCCAATTCAAGCCAAAAGGCCCAAAACTCCTTGCTATACACACGAGTTTCTGACCATTTTCACTTTTTTTAGGCCTCCTGTTTTTTTGGTTTGGGTATGCTTATACAAACCTCTTAACAACTTTTGAACAATTCTTGCACCAAAATTTCATGTCATTTATTGGTTTACTCAAGATCGGGCTTCAACGACTCACGTGCACCGGGTATCGTAAATCAACTCAAACTGTTAATTTCAAGGGTATTGGGTGAATTTGTCAAGGTCGTGTTGACTTCAATTCTTCTCATATAGCCATCAGGAACCTCAATTTTCAAAGAAAATGAGGTAGTGCCCCTCATTTTCAAGTTTCACCCAATTCGAGCCAAAAGACCCAAAACCCCTTGCGTATAACACACGAGTTTCTGACCATTTTCACTTTTTTTTAGGCCTCCTGTTTTTTTGGTTTGGGTGTGCTTATAGACACCTCCTAACATCTATTGAACTATTCTAGCATCAAAATTTCATGTCATTTATTGTTTTACTCAAGATCGGGCTTCAACGACTCACGTTCACCGTGTATCGAAAATCTATTAAACTGTTATTTTCAAGCTTATTGGGTGAATTTGCCAAGGTCGTGTTGACTTCAAATTTTCTCATACAGACATCGGGAACCTCAACTTTCAAAGAAAATGTGGTGTTGCCTCTCATTTTCAAGTTTCACCGAATTCGAGCCAAAAGACCCAAAACCACTTGCTATAGCACACGAGTTTCTGACCATTTTCACTTTTTTTAGGCCTCCTGGTTTTTTTGGTTTGGGTATGCTTATAGACACCTCCTAACATCTTTTGAACTGTTCTAGCATCAAAATTTCATGTCATTTATTGTTTTCCTCAAGATCGGGCTTCAACGACTCAAGGTCACTGTGTATCAAAAATCTATTAAACTGTTATTTTCAAGCGTATTGGGTGAATTTGCCAAGGCCGTGTTGAATTCAAATTTTCTCATACAGACATCGGGAACCTCAACTTTTAAAGAAAATGAGGTATTGCCCCTCATTTTCAAGTTTCACTGAATTCGAGCCAAAAGACCCAAAACCGCTTGCTATAACACATGAGTTTGGAGCCATTTTCACTTTTTTTAGGCCTCATGTTTTTTTCGTTTGGGTATGCTTATAGAAACCTCCTAACATCTTTTGAACCATTCTAGTATCAAAATTTCTTGTCAATTATTGTTTTACTCAAGATTATCGACTCACGTGCACTGTGTATCATAAATCTATTGAATCTGTTATTTGCAGGGGTATTGGGTGAATTTGCCAAGGTCGTGTGGACTTCAAATATTCTAATAATAAAAACATCATCAACGACAATTTTCAAACAAAATGAGGTATTGCCCCTCATTTTCAAGTTTCACGCAATTCGAGCCAAAAGGCCCAAAACCTTTTGCGATAACACACAAGTTTCTGGCCATTCTCACTTTTTTTAGGCCTAATGTTTTTTTCGTTTGAGTATGCTTATAGATACCTCCTAATATCTTTTGAACCATTCTAGCATCAAAATTTCATGTCATTTATTGTTTTACTCAAGATCGGGATTCAACGACTCACGTGCACCGTGTATCGTAAATCTTTTGAAACTGTTATTTTCAGACATATTGAGTTAATTTGCCAAGGTCGTGTTGACTTCAATTCTTATCATACAGACATCGGGAACCTCAATTTTCAAAGAAAATTAGGTATTGCCCCTCATTTTCAAGTTTCACCTAATTCGAGCCAAAAGACCCAAAACCACTTGCTATAGTACATGAGTTTGTGGCCATTTTCACTTTGTTTAGGCCTCATGTTTTTTTCGTTTGGGTATGCTTACAGACACCTCCTAACATCTTTTGAACCATTCTAGCATCAAAATTTCATGTCATTTACTGTTTTACTCAAGATCGGGCTTCAATGACTAACGTTCACCGTGTATCGTAAATCTATTCAAACTTTTCTAGCGTATTGGATGGATTTGCCAAGGTCGTATTGACTTCAATTCTTCTCATACAGACATCGGGAACCTCAATTTTCAAAGAAAATGAGGTATTTTCAAATAACCTCAATTTTAAAACATGAGCCAAAAGACCCAAACCCGCCTTGACCCGCATTGGGCCGCCTTAACCCTCCTAGACCCGCCTAGGGCTATATTGACCCTCCTAGACCCGCCAAGGGGCTGCCTAGGGCCGCTATGGGGCCACGTTGACCCGCTTTGGTCTATCTTGACCCGCTTTGTCCCGCCTAGACCTGCTTTGGGCCACCTAGACCCGCCTTGGGCTACCTTGGGCCGCCTTGGACACCTAGTGCCACCAAGAAGCCGCCATGACCCTCTTAGGCCCATCTAAGGCCGCCAAGGGACCGCCTTAACCCGCCTTGGGCCGCCTTGACCCTCCTCGACACACCTAAGGCAGCCAAAGGGGCGCCATGACCCACCTAGGGCCGCCAATGGGCTGCCTTTACACGCCTTGACCCATCTAGAGCCGCCAAGAGGTTTCCTTGACCCTTCTATGGCAGCCTTGACCCTCCTAGACCCGCCTAGGGCCACCAAGAAGCCTCCATGAACCTCCTTCAACCGCTTTAGACCGCCTTGGGGTGCCAAGAAGCCGCCATGACTTGCCAAGTGGTCGTCATGACCCTCCTAGACCCGTTTAGGGCCACCAAAAAGTCGCCATGACTCGCCAAGGGGTCGCCATGACCCTCCTTGGCAATTCTAGGCCCACGTAGGGCAGCCAAGGTAGTGCCTTGACTTCCCTTGGGTCGCCATGGACTACCTTGGGCCCGTCTTAGACCGCTTTTACCCGCCTTGAACCGCCTTGACCCTCCTAGACCCGATTAGGGCCGCCTTGACTCTTCTAGACCCGCCTAAGGCCGCCTTGACCCTCCTAGACCCAAGAAGCCGCCATGACTCACCAACTCCATGACCCTTCAAGGGCCGCCTTAACCCGCCTTGACCCACGTTAGCCCGCCTTAGGCCACCTTGACTCGCCTAGGGCTGGCTTGACCCTCCTAGACCCGCCAATGGGCTGCCTAGGGCCGCCATGGGGCCGTCTTGACCCGCCTTGGACCGTCTTGACCCGCTTTGGCACGCCTTGACCTGCCTTAGGCTGCCTTGACTCGCTTTGTGCCACCAAGAAGCTGTCATAACTCACTAAGGTGTCGTCATGACCCTCCTAGGCCCGTCTAGGGCCACCAAGGGACCGCCTTAACCCGCCTTGACCCGTCTTGGACCGCTATTGGGGCTGCCTTGACACGTCTAGGGCCGCCAAGGGGATGTCTTGACCTGCCAAGGGGCTGCCTTTACTCGCCTAGGTCTGTTTTGACCTCCCTAGGACCCGCCATAACACGCCTCGGCCCGTCTTGGGACGCTTTAATCCGCCTGAACCTGCCTTCATTCGCCTTGGACCGCTTTGGGCAGCCTTGATATGCCTTGGACCGCCATGGGCCGCCTTGGACCGCCTTGGACAGCCTTAAACCTCCTTGAACCGCCTTAGACCGCCTTGGCCCGCCTTGACTTGCCTTGGCCGGTCTTAGGCCGCCTTGACCCGCCTAGTGCCACCATGACTCGCCAAGTCGTCGCTATGACCCTCCTAGGCCCGTCTAGGGCTGCCAAGGGACCGCCTTAACTCGCCTTGACCCGTCTTGGACCGCCTTACCCTCTTCGGCCGTTCTAGGCCCACCTAGGGCAGCCAAGTGGGGGCCATGACCCACTTAGGGCCGCCAAGGGGCTGCCATTATACGCATTGACCTGTCTAGGGCCGCCAAGAGGCCGTCTTAACGTTCCTAGGGTCGCCAAGGGGACTGCTATGACACGCCTAGGGCCTCTAAGGGGCTGCCTTTACACGCCTAGGGTTGTTTTGACCTCCATAGGGACCGCCATGACCCGCCTAGGGGCTGCATACATCCGCGAAGGGGCCGCCTTGTCCCGCCATTACCTGCCTTGGCCCGCCTTGGACCGCCTTGACCAGCCTTGGGCAGCCATGGACCTCCTTTACCAGTATTGAACCGCCTTAACCCTCGTAGACCCACCTAGGGCCACCAAGAAGCAACCATGACTTGCCAAGGGGTCGCCATGACCCTCGTAGCCCCGTCTAGGGCCGCCTTGACCCTCCTTGATCCTCCTCAACTCATCTAGGCCTACCCAGGGTAGGCAAGGGGCGGCCAATGGGTCGCCTTAACCAGCCTTGGACCGCCTTTACCTGCCTTAGCCCGTCTTGGAACGCCTTAGGCCGCCTTGACTTGCCTTTGACCGCCTTAACACGCCTTTTACCGCCTTGACCCTCCTAGACCTGCCAAGGGGCTGCCTAAGGCTGCCTTGACCCTCCTTGACCCTCCTACACTCGGCTAGGGCCGCCTTGACCCTCTTAGACTCGCCTAGGGCAAGAAGACGCCATGACTCGCCATGACCCGTCAAGGGGATTCCTTTACATGCCTTGGCCCTCCTAGGGCCACCTTGACCTGTGTAGGGCAGCTAAGGGCCACCTTAACTCGCATTGATCCGTATTGGCCCGCCTTGGGCCGCCTTGACCCGCCTAAAGCCGCCAAAGGGCTGCCTTTACACGCCTTGACCCACCTAGGGACACCAAAAGGGCTGCTTTGACAGGCCTAGGGCCGCTAATGGGGCTGCCTTTATACGCCTTGACCCGTTTAGGGCCACCAAGAGACCGCCATAACATTCCTAGGGCCGCCTTGACACGCCTAGGGCCGCCAAAGGGATATCTTGACCCGCCAAAGGGACATCTTGACCCGCCAAAAGGACATCTTGACCCGCCAAGGGGCTGCCTTTACACGCCTAGGGCTGTTTTGACCTCCCTAGGGACCGCCATGACCCGCCTAGGGCCGCCAAGGGGCTGCATACTTCGGCCAAAGGGCCACCTTGACTCGCATTGGCCCGCCATGACCCGCTTTGACCTGCCTTGGCCCGCCATGACTCGCCTAGGGCCGCCATGGGGTTACCTTGACCCACTTTGGGCCGTTCTTGCCCGCATTGGAACGCCTTGACCCGCCTTAGCTCGCCTTGATTCTCCTTGACCCGTTTTGGCCCACCTTGACCCGCCTTGGACCGCCATGACCCACCTTGGCTCACCTTAACCTGCCTTGGCCAGTCTTAGGCCGCCTTGACCCGCTTTGAACTGTCTTGGGTCGCCTTGACCCGCCTTGAGTCGCCTTGGCCCTCCTTGACCCACCAGGACCCACCAAGGGGCTGCCTACGGTCGCCATAGGGCTACCTTGACCAATTTAGGGCTACCATGACTCGTCTTGGCCAATCTTAGGCCGCTTTGACCCGACTTGACCCGCCCTAGACCGCCTTGGCCCCCTTTGACCCGCCTTGGACCGCCTTTGACCCTCCCTTGACTGCCTTGGACCTCCTTTACCCGGAACGCTTTGGCCCGCCTTGACCAGCCTTCAACCGATTTTGCCCGCTTGACCCGCCTTAGACCGCCTTGTGCCGCCTTGACCCTCCAAGACCAGCCTAGGGCCACAAAGAAGCCGCCATGACTCACCAAGGGGTCTCCATGACCCTTCTTGGACCGCCTTAACTAGCCTTAGGCCGCTTGACCCGTCTTGGGCCACCTTGAGCCGCCTTAACACGCCTTAGGCAGCCAAGGGGAGCCATGACCCACCTAGAGCCGCCAAGGTGCTGCCTTTACACGCCTTGACTCGCCTACAGCTACCAAAAGGGCCGCTTGACACGCCTAAGGCCTCCAAGGGGACATCTTGACCTGCCAAGGGCTACCTTTACACACCGAGGTCTGTTTTGACCTTCCTAAGGCTCGCCATGCGCCTAGGGCTGCCAACGGGTTGCCTACGGCCGCCATGGGGCTATCTTGACCCGTCTAGACCGCCTTAACCCGCCTTGGGCCGCATGACCCGCCTTGGACCGGATTGGGCAGCCTTGACCCGCCTTGGACCACCATGATCCGCCTTGGCCCACCTTGACCTGCCTTAGCCAGTCTTGGGCCGCCTTGACCTGCCTTGAACCGTCTAGTGCCGCCAAGAAGCCGCCATGACCCTTCTAGGCCCGTCTAGGGACGCCAAGGGACCGCTTTAACCCACCTTGACCCTCCTCGGCCCTTCTAGACCCACCTAGGGAAGCGAAAGGGGCGCCATGATGACCCACCTAGGGATGCCTTTACACGCCTTGACCCGTCTAGGGCCGCCTTAACATTCTTAGGGCCACCAAAGGGGCCGCCTTAACACGCTTAGGGCTGCGAAGGGGACATCTTGACCCTCCAAGGGCTATCTTTACATGCCTAGGGCTATTTTGACCTCCCTAGGAACCACCATGACCCGCCTAGGGCCACCAAGGGGATGCTTATGTCTGCCAAGGGGACATCTTGACCCACCTTGGCCCGTCTTTACCCGCCCTGGACCGCCTTGACTCGCCTTAACCCGCCTTGGGCAGCCTTGACCCGCCTATGTCTAGATTACTTTCCATGTAATATTATGTCATGTTACCATTGCCTCTTACCATATGGATCTATCACCACAATTAATTAGATATTAACTAATCATTTTACATACATGTAAATTTTCAATACACATATATGTCATTACATGGACATAAATAAAGTTTTATAACGAACAATTATGTTTAAATATTATGAAAAAAACAATAATAGTACTTTCAATTAAAACATAATTTTGTCAAACGATTTAAAATTATTATATATCTTTTTCCGTTCATTATATTTCGGCCCCCCTAAACCTTCGGTTCTGGCTCCGCCATTGGACCGCCATGACCCGCCTAGGGACGCCAAGGGGTTGCATACGTCCGCCAACGGGCCACCTTGACCCGCCTTGGCTCGGCATGACCCGCTTTGACCTGTCTTGGCCCGTCTTGACCCGCCTTGACTCGCCATGGGCCGCCTTGACCCGGCTTTGGCCACCTTGAACTGCCTTGGGCCGCCTTGTCCTTCCTAGACCCACCTAGGGCACCAAGAAGCCGCCATGACTCGCCAAGGGGTCGCCATGACCATCCTAGGGCCATCTGGGGCTGCCTTGACCTACCTAGGGCCGCCTTGACCCGCTTGGGGCCGTCTTGACCCGCCTTGGACACCAAGTGCCACCAAGAAGTCGCCATGACTCGCCAAAGGGTCCCCATGACCCTTCTAGGGCCGCTTTGACCCGTCTTGGTCTGCCTTAACCCTCATTGGCCTTTCTAGACCCACCTAGGGTAGCTAAGGGGGAGCCATGACCCACCCTTTACATGCCTTGACCCACCTAGGGCCGCCAAGGGGGCCGCCATGACACGCCTAGGGCCGCCAAGTGGACGTCTTGACCTGCCAAGGGGTTGCCTTTACACGCCTAGGTCTGTTTTGACCTCCCTAGGGCCCGCCATAACCCGCCATGGCTTGTCTTGAGCCGCTTTGACTCGCCTTGACCCGCTTTCATTCGCCTTGGGCCGCCTTGAGCCGCCTTGATCTGCCTTGGACCACCATGGGCCGCCTTGACCCGCCTTAGACCGCCTTGGCCCGCCTTGAACCTCCTTGGGTTGCCTTGACCCGCCTTGGTTAGGACGCCTTGACCCACCTTAACCCTCCTAGACTCGGCTAGGGCCGCCTTCACCCTCCTAGACTCGCCTAGGGCAAGAAGCCGCCATAACTCGCCATGACCCATCAATGGGCTTCCTTTACACGCCTTGGCCCTCCTAGGGCCACCTTGACCTGTGCAGGGCTACCAAGGGTCGCCTTAACCCGCATTGACTCGTATTGGCCCGTCTTGACCCGCCTAGAGCTGCAAAGGGGTTGCCTGTACATGCCTTGAACAACCGAGGGCCGCCAAAAGGGCTGCTTTGACACGCCTTGACCCGTTTAGGGCCGCCAAGAGACCGCCATAACATTCGTAGGGCCACCTTGACACGCCTAGGTCCGTCAAAGGGACGTTTTGACACACCAAAGGGCTGCCTTTACACGCCTAGGGCTATTTTGACCTCCCTAGGGACCGCCAGGACCAGCCTAGGGCTATTTTGACCTCCCTAGGCTGCATACGTTCGCCAAGGGGCCACCTTAACCCACCTTGGCCCACCATGACCAGCTTTGATCTGCCTTAGCCCACCATGACCTGCCGTGGACCTCCTTGACCCGGCTTGGGCCGCCTTGACTCGACTTGGGTCGCCTTGAACTGCCTTGACCCTCCTAGACCCACCTAGGGCGACCAAGAAGCCGCCATAACTCCCCAAGGGGTCACATAGGGCCGCTAAGGGGCTGCCTATGGCCGCCATAGGGCTACATTGACCCGTCTAGGGCCGCTTTGACCCGCTTTGGACTACCTTGGACCGCCTTGGCCGGCCTTTGACGCGAGCCTCCGGGGCGCATATATACGAGATACACGAGCAACAGGGGCCCGACGCAATTAAACCCTCTTTTGTGTAGATGTAGCATAAAGTAAATGGGGTATCGTTCAGTCCGGAGACTCGTGGAGGGGTCTCTGCATCTTGAGTCGCTTAAAAGAGATGTTAGTAAACAAAACAGAAATAAATATTAACAAATATACACTTGGCACAAATCATTTAACGGGGGTTTTGATTTGGGGTTTCTAACATCCTAAAACGATAAATAAACACACGCACACACACTATATACACGTGACCGACTTCAACCAATCCATCCAAATAAATCATTCCAGAATAATGAACATGCAATTAATTACTTCAAATGCGTAACGGAAATATTATCATACTTTGCGAAACTAAGTCCTAAGATACACCCGTCGAGGACATGCACTTAATCGGTTTTCCTTAATAGTTACTAGGTCAGAACGTCTAGGCCTAGAGCATCTCATAAATTAAACACATAATGCCACGAGCAACTTACATGCAAAATCTACAAGTCATTAAGATGAAAACGGACTTAAACAAATTACTAAGTTTACAAACGTTGCCTAACTTTTCACATGCAAAGCACTTATCTCGGCCACTACGACATGGCCTTCACCACAACGGAATACTTCTAAACACGAAATAAACCTCTAGCACTACCAACCTGCAGAGTTAGTAATCACTTACGCACTAGATAAAGCTTTTAACACAAACCATAATATTAGAACCGAAAACACAAGATCATAAATAATTAAACTACACATTCAAATATTCTGGAAATTCAAACCCTCATGACTCAAACATCATTCGAATTTATAAAGAAAACATAGGAGTTCATGCACGAATTCGAAACCAAAGAAAACAAGACAAAA
The DNA here is from genome assembly GCA_034370585.1 of Fragaria x ananassa. Taxonomy (NCBI): domain Eukaryota; kingdom Viridiplantae; phylum Streptophyta; class Magnoliopsida; order Rosales; family Rosaceae; genus Fragaria; species Fragaria x ananassa. The sequence continues at coordinate 27,839,604 of CP139761.1, read as the reverse complement.
ACAACAAAGAACCATTACAATTGGAATCGGCAAAGAGAGGCCAACTAGTTGTCGATTGCAAGGCTTTGGACTCGGCTGCTACTCTCCTCCTTGGCTCGGCCTTGGGGCAGAGGTCTTGACTCCTTAGGGCTCCTAGAGTGGTGCGACGGCAAGAGAGAGAGAGAGAGAGAACTTTTCAGAATTTTTCTGGATTGTGAAGTGGTGAATTCCTCTCTTCTAGTCCCTCCTATTTATATTGAATTGGTGAAACCCTAGCATTGCCGCAGCCCTTGGATCTCCCTTGATCTTGTGGCTGAAAACAAGTCCTAATTACACAAGAAAAAGCCACCAAAATCGGTGGGATTCTCTTCTAGGTATAATAGGATTCTCCTTCCTTAATTTTCTGATTTTTATCTTCTTGATTCTTCCACAATCTTCTATTAATTTCTGAATTGGACTTGGACTTATCTTCCCTTGAATTATGGACTCCAAAATCGGCCAAGAAGTCCATGGATTGGGCTTTTATTTGCGCGGCAACAAGCTCTCCTAGTTGGATTAGGATTTGACTTTTTCTCTTCTTCGATTCCTTGTAGAAACAGGATTTCCTATTTGAAAGAGGTTTCCATGTCGACACAAGATCTCCATGATGAAATGGGAATCCTAGTTGAAGTAGGATTCCTCGAGCAAATAGAATTCTTCGTAATTTCTGCGACTTAAGCTCCTTTTCTTTGTTTGTGCGCAAATGACTCCTATAAGATAAAACATGTTAAAAATGGCATTATTAAGGAAATAACATAGCTAAATAGGGTAGGAAAATATACTAAGAACATGGCATTTTATGCCTCTATCAGCCTTGAACCGCCTTCGGCCACATTGACCCGCCTTTGCTTGCCTTGGGCCGCCTTAAACCGCTTTGGGCCGCCTTGAACCGCTTTGACTTGCCTTAGCCCGCCTTGAACCGCCTTGAACCGCCTTGGGCCGCCTAGTGCCACCAAAAAGCCGCTATGATTTGCCAAGGAGTCGCCATGACCCTCCTACCCATCTAGGTCCAAGTGACTGCCTTAACCTGTCTTGGCCCGCGTTGGGCCACCTTGACCCTTCTTGGCACTTCTAGGCCCACCTTGGGCTGCCAAGGGGGATCCATGACCTGTCTTGGCCCGTCTTGACCCACCTTGACCCGCCTTGGCCCGACAAGGGGACGTCTTGAACCTCCTAGACCCGCCTAGGGCCGTCTTGACCCTCCTAGACCCACCAAGGGGCTGCTTAGGGCCGCCCCTTGACCCACCTTGGACTACATTGACCCACCTTGACCCGCGTTGGCCCACCTTGACCCGCCTTAGACCGCCTTGACCCGCCATGACCCGCCTTGGCTTGCCTTGACCCGTTTTGAACCGCTTTGGCCCGCCTTGACCCTCTTAGACCCGCCTAGGATCGCCTTGACCCTCCTAGACTCGCCTAGGGCCGCTAAATGGTCGCCTTGACACGTCTAAGGCCGCTAAGGGGACGACTTGACATGTCAAACCCTTTACACGCCTAGTTTTGTTTTGACCTCCCAAGGGCCCGCCATGACCCGCCTAGGGCCGCTAGGGGGCTGCATCCGGCCGCCATGGGGCTATCTTGACCCATCTAGGGCCGCCTTGACCCTCCTTGGGCCGCTTTGGCCCGCCTTGGACTGCCTTGACCTGCTTTGGTCCGCCTTGAGCCGCCTTCGACCGTTTTGGCCTGCCTAAGCCCGCCTTGACCCACCTAGGCCTGCCTTGGCCCTTTTTCCCCCGCCTTGATTCGTCTTGACCCGTTTTGGCTTGCCTTCGACCGCCTTGGCTCGCTTTGACCTGCCTTGGTTAATCTTAGGGCCGCCTTGACCCGCTTTGAACCGTCTTGGGTCGCCATGACCCCCCTTGGACCACCTTGAGTCGCCTTGACCCTCCTTGACCCATCATGACCCGCCAAAGGGCTGCCTACGGCCTCCATGGGGCTACCTTGAATTGTCTAGGGCTGGCTTGACTCGTCTTGGCCCGTCTTAGGCTGCTTTGACCCTACTTGACCCACCCTAGATCGCCTTGGACCGCCTTGGGCTGCCTTTGCCCATCTTGACCCGCCTTGGACCGCCTTTACCCGCCTTAGACCGCCTTGGACTGCCTTTACCCGCCTTAGACCGCCTTACCCGCCTACGGCCGCCATGGGGCTACCTTGACCAGTCTAGGGCCGCTTTGACCCGCTTTGGACCGCCTTGGACAGCTTTGGCCGGCCTTGACCCGCCTTTGCTTTCCTTGACCCTCCTTGAACCGCTTTGGGCCGCCTTGGACCGCCTTGACCCGCTTTGACCTGCCTTAGCCCGCCTTGAACCGCCTAGTGCCACCAAAATGCCGCCATGACCTTCCTAGGCCCGTATAGGTCGCCAAGGGACTGCCTTAACCCGTCTTGGCCCGCGTTGGCCCGCCTTGACCTTTCTCGGCACTTCTAGGCCCACCTAAGGTAGCCAAGGGGGCTCCATGACCCGTCTTGACCCGCCAAGGGGACGTCTTGAACCTCCTAGACCCTCCTAGACCGGCCAAGGGACTGCTTAGGGGAGCCCCTGGACCCGCCTTGAACTGCATTGACCCACCTTTACCCGCGTTGGCCTGCCTTGACTCGCCTTGGATTGCTTTGCACTGCATTGCACCGCCTTGACCCGCTTTGGACTGCCTTAACCCCCCATGACCCGCCTTGGCTCGCCTTGACCTGCTTTGAACCGCTTTGGCCCGCCTTGACCCTCTTAGACCTTCTTAGGGCCGCCTTGACCCTCCTAGACTCGCCTAGGGCCGCTAAATGGCCGCCTTGACCAGCCTTGGCCCGCCTAAGCCTGCCTTGACCCACCTAGGACCGCCTTGCCCCCTTTTCGCCCGCCTTGATTCGCCTTGACCCGTTTTGGCCTGCCTTGACCCACCTTAGACCACCATGACCCGCCTTGACCTGCCTTGGCCAATCTTGGGCCGCCTTGACCCGCTCTGAACCGTCTTGGGTCGCCTTGACCTGCCTTGGACCGCCTTGAGTCGCCTTGACCCTCCTTGACCCACTATGACCCGCCAAGGGGCTGCCTACGGCCGCCATGGGGCTACCTTGACCCGTCTTGGCCCGTCTTAGGCCGCTTCGACCCCACTTGACCCGCCCTAGACCGCCTTGGACCGCTTTGGCCAGGCTTGGCCCCCCTTGACCCACCTTGGACCGCCTTTACCAGCCTTGGACCGCCTTTACCCGCCTTGAACCGCCTAGACCCGCCTAGGGCCACTAAGAAGCCGCCATGACTAGCCAAGACTCGCTAAAGGGTCTCCATGACCCTTCTAGGGCCGCCTTAACCAGCCTTAGGCCGCCTTGACCCACGTTAGCCCGCCTTAGGCCACCTTGACCCGCGTTGGGCCTTCTTGACCATTCTAGACTCGCCTTGGGCTGCCTTGAACCTCTTAGACCCTCAAAGGGGCTGCCTAGGGTCACCTTAACCTTCCTTGGACCGTGTTGGGCCGCTGTGGGCCGCCTTGACCCGCCCTGAACCGCCTTGACCCTCCTAGACTCGGCTAGGGCCGCCTTAACCCTCCTAGACTCGCCTAGGGGAAGAAGCGCCATGACCCATCAAGGGGATTCCTTTACACGCCTTGACCCTCTTAGGGCCACCTTAACCCGTGTAGGGCCGCCAAGGGCCGCCTTAACCCGCATTGACTCATATCAGCCCGCCTTGACCCGCCTAGAACTGCCATGACTCGCCATGACCCGTCAAGGGGCTTCATTTACACGCCTTCACCCTCCTAGGCCCACCTTGACTCGTGCAGGGCCGTCAAGGGCCGCCTTAACCCGCCTTAAGCGGCCTCGGCCCTTCTAGGCCCATCTAGGGCAGCGAAGGGGGAGTCATGGCCCACCTAGAGTCGCCAAGGGGCTGCATTTACACGCCTTGACCCAACTAGGGCCGCCAAGGGGGCTGCTTTGACAAGCCTAGGGCCGCCATGACCCGCCTAGGGCCGCTAAGGGGCTACCTTGACCCTTCTAGGGCCGCTTTGACCCGCCTTGGACTGCTTTGACTGTTTTGGCCCGCCTTGGACCGCCTTGACCTGCCTTGGGCCGCTTTGTCCCGCCTTTGCCTGCCTTGACCCGCCTTGAACCGCTATGGCCTGCCTTAAACCGCTTGGGACTCCTTGACCCGCCTAAAACCCTAATGCCACCAAAAAGCTGCCATGACTCGCCAAGGAGTCACCATGACCTTCCTTGGCCCGTCTAGGTCGCCAAGGGACTGCCTTAACCTGCCTTGACCCGTCTTGGCCTGCGTTGGGCTGCCTTGACCTTCCTCGGCACTGCAAGGCCCACCTAGGGTAGCCAAGAAGGCTACTTGACCCGTTTTGTCCCGTCTTGACCCGCCTTAACCCACCAAGGGGATGTCTTGAACCTCCTAGACCCGCCTAGGGCCGCCTTAACCCTCCTAGACCCGCCAAGGGGCTGCTTAGGGCCGCCCCTTGACCCGTCTTGGACTGCATTGACCTGCCTTCACCCGCGCTGGCCCGCCTTGGACCGCTTTGCACCGCCTTGATCTGCCTTGGCCCGCCTTGACCCCCCATGACCCGTCTTGGCTTGCCTTGACCCACTTTGAACCGCTTTGGCCCGCCTTGACCCTCTTAGACCCGCCTTGACCCTGGACTACCTTGGACCGCCTTAACCCGGCACGCTTTAACTCGCCTTGGGCCGCTTTGACCCGCCTTTGCCTGCCTTGACTAGCCTTGAACCACTTTTGCCCACCTTGACCCGCCTTAGACCGCCTTGTACCGCCTTAAGCCGCCTTGACCTTCCAAGACCAGCCTGGGGCTACCAAGAAGCCGCCATGACTCGCCAAGTGGTCTCCATGACCTTTCTTGGGCTGCCTTAACTAGCCTTAGGCCGCTTGACCCTCCTTGGGCCGCCTTAACACGCCTTGGGCAGCCAAGGGGAAGCCATGACCCACTTAGAGCCGCCAAAGTGCCGCCTTTAAACGCCTTGACCCGCCTACAGCCACCAAGGGGGCCGCCTTGACACGCTTAAGGCTCCTAAGGGGACGTTTTGACCTGCCAAGGGCTGCCTTTACATGCCTAGGTCTGTTTTGACCTCCCTAGGGCTCCTCATGTCCCGCCGTAGGGCTGCCTCGGCCCTTCTAGGCCCATCTAGGGCAGCGAAGGGAGAGCCATGGCCCACCTAGAGCCGCCAGGGGGCTGCATTTACACGTCTTGACCCAACTAGGGCCGCCGAGGGGCTGCTTTGACACGCCTTGACCCAACTAGGGCTGCCTACGGACGCCATGGGGCTATCTTGAACCGTCTAGGGCCATCTTGACCCGCCTTGGGCCGTTTTGACTGCCTTGGGCCGCCTTGACCTGTCTTGGACAGCCTTGGCCCGCCTTAGCCCGCCTTGACCCGCCTAGGCTCGCCTTGATTTGCCTTGACACGCTTTGGCCCGCCATGACCCGCCTTGGACCTTATTGGGCCACCTTGACCTGCCATGACCCGCCTTGACCTGCCTTCGCCAGTCTTAGGCCGCCTTGACCCGCCTTGAACTGCCTAGTGCCGCCAAGAAGCCGCCATGACTCGCCAAGGTGTCGCCATGACCCTTCTAGGACCGTCTAGGGCCGCCAAGGGACCGCTTTAACCCACCTTGACCCTTTTCGGCCCTTGTAGATCCACCTAGGGTAGCCAAAGGGGAGCCATGACCCACCTAGGGCTGCCAAGGGGCCGCCTTTACACGCTTTGACCCGTTAAGGGCCGCCAAAAGGCCGCCTTAACATTCCTAGGGCCGCCAAGGGGGTTACCTTGACACGCCTAGGGCCGCAAAGGGGACGTCTTAACCCGCCATGGGCTACCTTTACATGCATAGGGCTGTTTTGACTTCCCTAGGGACTGCCATGACCGGCCTAGGGCCGCCAAAGGGCTACATACGTCCGCCAAGGGGACACCTTGACCCTCCTTGACTCACCTTGGACCGCCTTGACCCGCCTTAACCCGCCTAGGGTCGCCTTTACCCGGCTTGAACCGCCTTGACCCTCATAGACTCACCTAGGGCCACAAAGAAGTCGCCAAGACTCGCCAAGACTCGCCAAGGTTTCACCATGACCCTCCTAGGCCCGTCTTGGGCCGCCATAACCCTCCTCGGTTCTTCTAGGCCTACCTAGGGCAGCCAAGGGGGCGCCTTGACACGCTTTGACCCGCGTTGGTCAGCCTGGGACCCGCCTTGGGCCGCCTTGACCCCCTAAACCCGCCAAGGGGCTGCTTAGGGCCGCCTTGACCCGCCTTTGACCACCTTGGCCCGCCTTGACCCGCCTAGAATCGACATGGGCCTCCTTGACCCACCTAGGGCCGCCTTGACCATCCTAGACTCGTCTTGGGCCACCAAGAGGCCACCATTACTCACCATGACCCGTCAAAGGGCTGCGTTTACATGCCTTGAACCACCTAGGGCCGCCAAGGGGGCTGCTTTGACACGCCAAGGGCCGCCATGACCCGTCAAGGGGCTATCAACAGCCGCCATGGGGCTACCTTGACTCGTCTAGGGCTGCCATGGCCCGTCTTAGGTCTCTTTGACCCGCTTTGACCCTCTTTGACCCGCCCTGGACCGCCTTGGACCGTCTTGCCCTCCCTTGACCCGCCTTAGTCCGCTATGACCCGCCTTTGCCCGCCTTGACCAGCTTTGAACCGCTCTGGCACGCCTTAACCCATCTTGGAACGTCTTGGGTCGGCTTGACCCACCTTGGACCACCTTGACCCTCCAAGACCCAACTAGGGCCACCAAGAAGCCGTCATGACTCGCCAAGGGGTCTCCATGACCCTTTTAAGGCCTCCTTAGGCCGCTTGACTCATCTTGGCCCATCTTGGGCCGCCTTAACAAGCCTTGGGCAGCCAAAGGGAAGCCATGACCCACCTGAGCTGCTAAGAGGCTGCCTTTACACGCCTTGACCCACTTACAACCGCCAAAGGGGCCGCCCTAACACGCCTTGGGCAGCTAAGGGGGCCGCCTTGACACGCCTCAGGCAGCCAAGGGGACGTCTTGACCAGCCCTGGCCCGCGTACGGCCTCTTTGACTATCTTGGGCCGCTTTTACCCGCCTTTGCTTGCCTTGATTCGTCTTGACCCGCCTTGGGCTGCCTTGACCCTCTTAGACCCACCTAGGGCCACCAAGAAGCCGACATGACACGCTAAGGGGTCACCATGACCCTCCTAGGCTCGTCTGGGGCCTCCGTGACCCGTCTTAGCTTGCCTTGATCCTCCTCGACTCTTCTAGGCCCACCTAGGGTAGCCAAGGGGGCGCCTTGACCAGCCTTAGACAGCCTTGGGTTGCTTTGACCCGCTTTGACCCGTCTAGAGCCGCCTTGTCCCTCCAAGACCCGCCAAGGTGCTGCCTAGGGCCGCCATGGGGCTGTCTTAACCCACCTTAGACACGCCTTGGCCTTCGTTGGGCCACCATGGCTCGCCTTGACCCGCCTTGACCCTCCTAGAGCCGCCTAGAGCCGCCATGACCCTCCTTGACTCGCCAAGGGCCAACAAAAAGCGGGAACCTCAATTTTCAAGTTTCACCCAATTCAAGCCAAAATGCCCAAAATGCACACGAGTTTCTGGCCATTTTCACTTTTTTTAGGCCTCCAGTTTTTTTCGTTTGAGTATGTTTATAGACACCTCTTAACATCTTTTGAACCATTCTGGCATTAAAATTTCATGTCATTTATTGTTTTACTTAAGATCGGGCTTCAACGACTCACGTGCATCGTGTATCGTAAATCAACTCAAACTGTTATTTTCAAGGGTATTGGGTGAATTTGCCAAGGTCGTGTTGATTTCAATTCTTCTAATTGAGACATTGGGAACCTCAATTTTTAAAAAAAATGAGGTGTTGCCCCTCATTTTCAAGTTTCACCTAATTCGAGCCAAAAGACCCAAAACCCCTTTCTATACACACGAGTTTCTGGCAATTTTCACTTTTTTTTGGCCTCCTGCTTTTTTAGTTTGGGTATGCTTATAGACACCTCCTAACAACTTTTGAATCATTCTTTCAACAAAATTTCATGTCATTTATTGGTTTACTCAAGATCGGGTTCAACAACTCACGTGCACCGTGTATCGTAAATAAACTCAAACTGTTATTTTCAAGGGTATTGGGTGATTTTTCTAAGGTAGTGCTGACTTCAATTGTTCTCATACAGACATCGGGAACCTCTATTTTCAAAGAAAATGAGGTATTGCCCCTCGTTTTTAAGTTTCACCCAATTCGAGCCAAAAGACTCAAAACCCCTTGTTATAACACAAGTTTCTGGCCATTTTATCTTTTTTTAGGCCTCCAGTTTTTTTTTCGTTTGAGTATGCGTATAGACACCTCCTAACATCTTTTGAACCATTCTTGCATCAAAATTTCATGTCATTTATTGTTTTACTCAAGATCGGGCTTCAACGACTCACGTGCACCTTGTATGGTAAATCAACTCAAACTGTTATCTTTAGGGGTATTGGGTGAATTTCCTAAGGTCATGTTGACTTTAATTCTTCTCATTTAGACATCGGGAGCCTCAATTTTCAAAGAAAATGAGGCATTGCCCCTCATTTTCTAGTTTCACCCAATTCGAGCAAAAAAGGCCCAAAACTACTTATTATAGCACACGAGTTTCTGGCCATTTTCAATTTTTTTAGGCCTCCTGTTTTTTCCCTTTGAGTGTGCTTATAGACACCTCTTAACATCTTTTGAACCATTTTAGCATCAAAATTTCATGCCAATTATTGTTTTATTCAAGATCGGGCTTCAACGACTTACGTGCATCGTGTATCGTAAATCTATTGAAACTGTTATTTTCTGGGGTATTGGGTGAAGTTGCCAAGATCGTGTTGACTTCACTTCTTCTCATACAGACATCGGGAACCTCAATTTTTAAAGAAAATGAGGTATTGCCTCTCATTTTTAAGTTTCACCTAATTCGAGCCAAAAGACTCAAAACCGCCGTGACCTGCATTGGGCCACCTTGACCCTCCTAGACCCGCCTAGGGCCATCTTGACCCTCCTAGATCCGCCAAGGGGCTACCTAGAGCCTCTATGTGGCCGCCTTGACCCGCTTTGGGCCGCCTTGACATGCCTTGGGCCGCCTTAACCCGTCTTGGGCCGCCTAGACCCGCCTTGGGCCGCCTAGACCCGCTTTGGCCAGCCTTGACCCGCCTTGGACACTTAGTGCCACCAAGAAGCCGCCATGATTTGCCAAGGTGTCGCCATGACCCTCCTAGGTCCATCTAGGACCGCCAAGGGACCGCCTTAACCCGCCTTAGGCCGCCTTGACCTTCCTCGGCCCACCTAGGGAAGCCAAAAAGGCGCAATGACCCACCTAGGGTTGCCAAGGGGCTGCATTGACCCATCAAGGGCCGCAAAGAGGCTTCCTTGACCTTTCTAGGGCCGTCTTAACCCTCCTAGACCTGCCTAGGGCCACCAAGAAGCCGCCATGACTCGCCAAAGGGTCTCCATGACGCTTCTTGGGTTGCCTTAACCCGCCTTAGGCCGCCTTGACCCATGTTAGCCGGCCTTAGGCCACCTTGACCCGCCCTGAACCGCCTTGGGCCGCCTTGACCCTCCTAGACTCGGCTAGGACCGCCTTGACCCTCCTAGAGTCGCCTAGGGCAAGAAGCCGCCATGACTCGCCATGACCCGTCAAGGGGCTTCCTTTACACGCCTTGACCTTCCTAAGGCCACCTTGACCAGTGTAGGGCCGCCTAGAGCCGCCAAGAGGCTGCCTTTACACGCCTTGACACACCAAGGGCCGTTAAAGGGGCTGTTTTGACACGCCTAGGGCCGCCAATGGGTGCCTTTACACGTCTTGACCCGTTTAGGGTAGCCAAGAAACCGTCATAACATTCCTAGGGCCGTCTTGACACGCCTAGGGCCGCCAAGGGGATGTCTTGACCAGCCAATGGGCTACCTTTACACGCCTAGGGTTATTTTGACCTCCCTAGGGACCGCCATGACCCGCCTAGGGCTGCAAAGGGGCTGCATACGTCCGCCAAGGGGCCACCTTGACCCGCCATGGCTCACCATGACCCGCTTTAACCTGGCTTGGCCCGCCATGACCCGCCTAGGGCCGCCAAGGGGCTGCATATGTCCACAAAGGGGACACCTTGACCCGCCTTAGCCCGTTATGACCCGTTTTGACCTGCCTTGGCCCGCCATGACCCGCCTTGGACAGTCTTGAACCGCCTTGACCCGGCTTTGGCCGCCTTGAACCGCCTTGGGCCGCTTTGACCCTCCTAGACCCACCTAGGGCCACCAAGAAGCTGCCATGACTCCCCAAGGGGTCGCCATGACCATCTTAGGCCCGTCTGGGGCCGCCTTGACCCTCCTCGGCTCTTCTAGGCCTACCTTGGCCAGCCAACGACCGGCCAAGGGGGTGCCTTGACCTGCCTTGGCCCGCCTTGGAACTCCTTGGGCTGTCTTGCCCCACCTTGGGCCATGTTGGCCCGCCTTGATCCGACTTGGACCGCCTTGACTCACCTTGAAACGCCTTAGGCCGCCTCCTAGACCCTCCTAGTCTCTCCTAGACCCGCGAAAGGGCTGCCTTTACACGCCTTGACCCGTCTAGGGCCACCTTGACCCGCCTTGGACCGCCTTGGCCTTTGGTGGGCCTCCTTGGCCGGCCTTAACCCGCCTTGACCCTTCTTGACTCGCCTAGGGTCACCAAAAATCCGCCATGACTCGCCATGACCCATCAAGGGGCTTCCTTTACACGCCTTCACCCTCCTAGACCCGCCTAGGGCCACTTTGACTCGTGTAGGGCCGCCAAGGGCCGCCTTAACCCGCCTTAAGCTGCCTTGACCCTTCTTGGCCCGCCTTGACCCTCCTCGGCCCTTTTAGGCCCACCTAGGGCAGCGAAGGGGGAGCCATGGCCCACCTAGAGCCACCAAGGGGCTGCATGTACACGCCTTGACCCAACTAGGGCCTCTAAGGGGCTGCCTACGGCCGCCATGGGGCTAACTTGACCCGTATAGAGCCGTTTTGACCCGCCTTGGACCGGCTTGACCGACCTTGACCCACTTTCGGCCGCTTTGACCCTCCTTTGCTTGCCTTGACCCACCTTAACCTGCCTTGGACTGCGTTGACCCGCCTTAGTCCGCCTTGAACCGCCTTAAACCGCCCTGAACCGCCTTGGGCCTCCAAGTGCCACCAAAAAGCCGCCATGACTCGCCAAGGCGTCGCCATGACCCTCCTAGGCCCGTCTAGGTTGCCAATGGAATGCCTTAACCCGCCTTGACCCGTCTTGGCCCACGTTGGGCCGCCTTGACCCTCCTCGGCACTTCTTGGCCAACCTAGGGCAGCCAAGGGGGCTCCATGACCTGTCTTGGCCTGCCTTGACCCGCCAAGGGGACGTCTTAAACCTACGAGATCTGCCTAGGGCCACCTTGAGCCTCCTAGACCCGCCAAGGGGCTGCTTATGGCCGCCCCTTGACTCGCCTTGGACTACATTGACTCGCCTTGACACGCCTTGGACAGCCTTGACCCGCCTTGGACCGCCTTAGCTCGCCTTGACCTGCCATGACCCGCCTTGGCTCGCCTTGACCCGCTTTGAACTGCTTTGGCCCGCCTTGACCCTCTTAGACCCGCCTAGGGCCGCCTTGACCCTCCTAGACTCGCCTAGGGCCGCTAAATGGCCGCCAAGGGGACGACTTGACCTGCCAAACCTTTTACCTGCCTAGTTCTGTTTTGACCTCCCAAGGGCTCGCCATGACCCGCTTAGGGCTGCCAAGGGGCTGCCTACAGCCGCCATGGGGCTATCTTGACCCATCTAGGGCCGTCTTGACCCGCCTTGGTCAGTTTTCGGCCACTTTGGCCCGCCTTGGACAGCTATGACAGGCCTTGGGCAGCTTTGACCGGCCTTGACCCGCCTTAGACCGCCTTGACCCGCCTTGAATTGCCTTGACCCTACTAGATCCGCCAAGGGGCTGCCTAGGGCCGCCATGGGGTCGCCTTGAACTGCCTTGACCGGCCTTGGTCCGCCTTGACCCGCCTTGGCCTTCGTTAGGACGCCTTGGCCCGCTTTGACCCGCTTTGACCCGTCTTGACACGCCTAGGGCCGACTTGGGCCTCCTTGACCCTCCTAGACCCGTCTAGTGCCTTCTTGACCCTCCTAAACTCGCCTAGGGCCACCAAGAAGCCCTCATTACTCGCCATGACACGTCAAAAGGGCTGCATTTACACGCCTTGAACCACCTAGGGTCGCCAAGAGGGCTGCTTTGACATGTCAAGGGATGGCATGACCCGCCAAGGGGCTGTTTACGGCTGTAATGGGGCTACCTTCACCCGTCTAGGGCTGTCTTGGCCCGTCTTAAGCCGCTTTGACCCGACTTGGCCCGCCCTGGACAGCCTTGGCCCCCCTTGACCCACCTTGGGCCGCTATGAGCCGCCTATGCCCCCTTGACCCACCTTGGACCGCCTTGACCCGCCATGACCCGCCTTTACCTGCCTAGTTCTGTTTTGACCTCCCAAGGGCTCGCCATGACCCGCCTAGGGCCGCCAAGGGGCTGCCTACAACCACCATGGGGCTATCTTGACCCGCCTTGGACCATCTTGAATCGCCTTGGGCCGCCTTGACCCTACTAGATCCGCCAAGGGGCTGCCTAGGACCATCATGGGGTCGCCTTGAACTACCTTGACCGGCCTTGGTCCACCTTGACCAGCCTTAGACCCGCCTTGGACCCGCCTTGGCCTTCGTTAGGACGCCTTGGCCTGCTTTGGCCCGCCTTGACACGCCTAAAACCAACTTGGGCCTCCTTGACCCTCCTAGACCCGTTTAGGGCCGCCTTGACCTTCCTAGACTCGCCTAAGGCCACCAAGAAGCCCTCTTTACTCGCCATGACATGTCAAGCGGGCTGATTTTACACGCCAAGGGCTGGCATGACACGCCAGGGGGCTGTCTACGGCCGCAATGGGGCTACCTTGACCCGTCTAGGGCTGCCTTGGCTCGCCTTAAGCCGCTTTGACCCGACTTGGCCCGCCCTGGACCGCCTTGGGCCGCTATAAGCCACCTTTGCCTGCCTTGACCAGCTTTGAACCGCTTTGGCACGCCTTAACCCGTCTTGGATCGCCTTAGGTCTCCTTGACCCCCTTGGACCGCCTTGAGCTGCCTTGACCCTCCAAGACCCAACTAGGGCCACCAAGAAGCCGACTCTCCAAGGGGTCTCCATGACCCTTCTTGGCCCGTCTTGGGCCGCCTTAACACGCCTTGGGCAACCATGACCCACCTAGAGCCACCAAGGGGTTGACTTTACATGTTTTGACCCGCCTACAGCCGCCAAGGGGCCGCCTTGGGTCGCTAAGGGGGTCGCTAAGGGGACGACTTGACCCGCCTTAGCCTGCCTACGACCGCCATGGGCTATCTTGACCCGTCTAGGGTTGCCTTGACCCGCCTTTGACCGTCTTAGGCCGCTTTGACCCGCCTTGGGCCGCCTATGACCGCCTTGACCCGTCGTGGGCTCTTTTGACCCGCCTTGGGCCGCCTTGACCCTCGTAAACTCACCTAGGGCCACCAAGAAACTGCCATGACACGGCAAGGGGTCGCCCTGACCCTCCTAGGTCCGTCTGGGGCCACCGTGACCCGCCTTAGCCTGCCGTGACCTACCTTAGCCACCGCTTTGGACCACCTTGGGCTGCTTTGACCCGCCTTGCACCGCCTTGAACCGCCTTAAACCGCCTTAACCTTCCTAGAGCCGCCTTGACCCTCTTTGACTCGCATAGGGCCAACAAAAAGCGGCCATGACTCGCCAAGACCTGTGAAGGGACTTCCTTTACATGTCTTAACCCTCTTAGGCCCGTCTTGACCTGTCTTGGCCCGCCTTAGGCAGCCTTGCCCTCCTTGGCCCTTCTAGGCCCACCTAGGGCAGCCAAGGAGGAGCCATGACCCACCTAGAGCCGCCAAGAGGCTGTCTTTACACGCCTTGACTAACCTAGGGCCGTAAAGGGGCTGCTTTGACCCTCCTAGAGCCGCCTTGACCCTCCTTGACTAGCCAAGGGCCAACAAAAAGCGGGAACCTCGATTTTCAAGGGTATTGGGTGAATTTGCCATGGTCGTGTTGACCTCAATTCTTCTCATACAGACATCGGAAACCTCAATTTTCAAAAAAAAATGAGGTATTGCCCCTCATTTTCAAGTTTCACCCAATTCGAGCCAAAATGCCCAAAATCCTTTGCTATACACACGAGTTTTTGGCCATTTTCACTTTTTTTAGGCCTCATGTTTTTTTAGTTTGGGTATGCTTATAGACACCTCCTAACATCTTTTGAACCATTCTAGCATCAAAATTTCATGTCATTTATCGTTTTACTCAAGATAAGGCTTCAACAACTCACGTTCACCGTGTATCGAAAATCTATTGAACTGTGATTTTCAGGCGTATTGGGTGAATTTACCAAGGTCGTGTTGACTTCAATTCTTCTCATACAGACATCGGGAACCTCAATTTTCAAAGAAAATGAGGTATTGCCCATCATTTTCAATTTTCACCCAGTTCGAGCTTAAAAGACCAAAACCAATATAGCACACGAGTTTCTGGCCATTTTAACTTTTTTTAGGCCTCCTGTTTCTTTTATTTGAATATGCTTATAGACACCTCCTAACATCTTTTGAACCGTTCTAGAATCAAAATTTCATGTCATTTATTGTTTTACTCAATATCGGGCTACAACAACTCACGTTCACCGTGTATCGAAAATCTATTGAACTGTGATTTTCAGGCGTATTGGGTGAATTTACCAAGGTCGTGGTGACTTCAATTCTTCTCATGCAGACATTGGGAACCTCAATTTTCAAAGAAAATGAGGTATTGCCCTTATTTTCAAGTTTCACCTAATTCAAGCCAAAAGACCCAAAACCGCTTGCTATAACACATGAGTTTGTGGCCATTTTCACTTTTTTTAGGTCTCATGTTTTTTTCGTTTGGGTATGCTTATAGACACCTCCTAACATCTTTTGAACCATTCTTGCATCAAAATTTCATGTCATTCATTGTTTTACATAAGATTGGCTTCAACGACTCACGTGCACCGTGTATCGTAAATCTATGGAAACTGTTATTTTCAAACGTATTGGGTGAATTTTCCATGATCGTGTTGACTTCAATTCTTCTCATACAGACATCGGGAACCTCAATTTTCAAAGAAAATGAGGTATTGCCCTTATTTTCAAGTTTCACCTAATTCAAGCCAAAAGACCCAAAACCGCTTGCTATAACACATGAGTTTGTGGGCATTTTCACTTTTTTTAGGTCTCATGTTTTTTTCGTTTGGGTATGCTTATAGACACCTCCTAACATCTTTTGAACCATTCTTACATCAAAATTTCATGTCATTCATTGTTTTACATAAGATTGGGCTTCAACGACTCACGTGCACCGTGTATTTTAAATATATGGAAACTGTTATTTTCAAACGTATTGGGTGAATTTGCCATGATCGTGTTGACTTCAATTCTTCTCATACAGACATCGGGAACCTCAATTTTCAAAGAAAATGAGGTATTGCCCTTATTTTCAAGTTTCACCTAATTCAAGCCAAAAGACCCAAAACCGCTTGCTATAGCACATGAGTTTGTGGGCATTTTCACTTTTTTTAGGTCTCATGTTTTTTTCGTTTGGGTATGCTTATAGACACCTCCTAACATCTTTTAAACCATTCTTGCATCAAAATTTCATGTCATTCATTGTTTTACTCAAGATTGGGCTTCAACGACTCACGTGCACCGTGTATCGTAAATCTATGGAAACTGTTATTTTCAAACGTATTGGGTGAATTTGCCATGATCGTGTTGACTTCAATTCTTCTCATACGAACATCGGGAACCTCAATTTTCAAAGAAAATGAGGTATTTTCAAAGAACCTCAATTTTAAAACATGAGTCTCTGATTTTTAAGTTTCACCTAATTCGAGCCAAAAGACCCAAAATCGCCTTGACCCGCATTGGGCCAACTTAACCCTCCTAGACCCGCCTAGGACCGTCTGGACCTTGCTAGACCCACCAAGGGGTTGCCTAGGGCCGTTATGGGGCTGCGTTGACCGGCCTTGGGCCGCCTGACTCGGCTTGGACACCTAATGCCACCTACAAGCCGCCATGATTTGCCAAGGTGTCGCCATGTCCCTCCTAGGCTTGTCAAGGGATGCCAAGGGACCGACTTAACCCGCCTTGACCCTCCTTGACCCGCCTAGGGCAGCCAAGGGGGGCGCAATGACCCACCTAGGGCCGTCAATAGGCTGCCTTTACATGCCTTGACCCGTCTAGGGCTGCCAAGAGGCTTCCTTGACCCTTCTATGGCCGCTTTAATCCTCCTAGACCCGCCTAGGGCCACCAAGAAGCCTCCATGAACCGCCTTCAATCGCTTTTTACCGCCTTGGGCCGCCAAGAAGCCGCCATGACTCGCCAAGTCGTCGCCATGACCCTTCTAGACCCGTTTAGGGCCACCAAGAAGCCGCCATGACTCGCCAAAGGGTCGCCATGATCCTCCTTGGCTATTCTAGGCCCACGTAGGCCAGCCAAGGTGGCGCCATGACCCTCCTTGACCCTCCTAGACACGCTTTGGCCCGCCTTGGGCCGCTTTGACCCATCTTTGCCCGCCTTAACTAGTAGACCCACCTAGGGACTCCTTGTCCCTCTAAGACCCGCCTAGGGCCACCTTGTCCCTCCAAGACCCGCCAAGCTACTGCCCAGGGCCGCCTTGACCCGCCTTGTACATGCTTGGCCTTCGTTGGGCCGCCATGGTCGTGTTGACTTCAATTCTTCTCATACAGACATCGGGAACCTCAATTTTCAAAGAAAATGAGGTATTGCCCCACATTTTCAAGTTTCACCTAATTCGAGCCAAAAAACCCAAAACCCATTGCTATAACACACGCGTTTCTAGCCATTTTCACTTTTTTTAGGCCTCACACTTTTTTGGTTTGGGTTTTCTTATAGACACCCCATAACATCTTTTGAACCACTCTTGCATCAAAATTTAATGCCATTTATTGTTTTACTCAAGATCGAGCTTCAACGACTCACGTGCACTGTGTATCGTAAATCAACTCAAACTGTTATTTTCAGGGGTATTGGGTGAATTTGCCAAGGTCTTGTTGACTTCAATTCTTCTCATACAGACATCGGGAACCTCAATTTTCAAAGAAAATGAGGTATTGCCCCTCATTTTCAACATTCACCCAATTCGAGCCAAAAGACCCAAAACCTCTTGCTAAAGCACAGGAGTTTCTGGCCATTTTCACTTTTTTTAGGCCTCCAGTTTTTTTCGTTTGAGTATGCTTATAGACACCTCCTAAAATATTTTCAACCATTGTTGCATCAAAATTTCATGTCATTTATTGTTTTACTCAAGATCGAGCTTCAACGACTCACATGCACCATGTATCGTAAATAAACACAAACTGTTATTTTCAGGGGTATTGGGTGAATTTGCAAAGGTCGGGTTGATTCAATTCTTCTCATACAGATATTGGGAACCTTAATTTTCAAAGAAAATGAGGTATTGCCCCTTATTTTCAAGTTTCACCCAATTCGAACCAAAAGACAGATAACTCCTTGCAGCACACGAGTTTCTGGCCAGTTTCACATTTTTAGGCCTCCAGTTTTTTTTCGTTTGTGTATGCTTATAGTAACCTCCCTAACATCTTTTGAACCATTGTTGCATCAAAATTTCATGCCATTTATTGTTTCACTTGAGATCGGGCTTCCATGACTCACGTGCACCATGTATCGTAAATCAACTCAAACTGTTATTTGTAAGGGTATTGGGTGAATTGTCGTGTTGACTTCAATTCTTTTCATACAGATATCGGGAACCTCAATTTTCAAATAAAATGAGGTATTGTCACTCATTTTCAAGTTTCACCCAAGTCGAGCCAAAAGGTCCAAAACCTCTTACTATAACACACGTGTTTCTGGCCATTTTCATTTTTTATAGACCTCCTGCATTTTTGGTTTAGGTATGCTTATAGCCACCTCCTAACAACTTTTGAACCATTCTTGCATCAAAATTTCATGTCATTTTCAGATATTGACTATCTTGGGCCGCTTTTACCCGCCTTGGGCCACCTAGAACCGCCATGGACCGCCTTGACCCGTATTTGGCCCTTTTGACCCGCCTTTGCCTGCCTTGATTCATCTTGACCCGCCTTGGCACGCCTAGGGCCGCCAAGAGGCTGCCTTTACATGCCTAAGGCTGTTTTGACCTCCCTAGGGACCGCTACACAGGCGGAACTACCTTAGGACCAAGGGGTGCCATGACACCCCCCAGTTTTTGAAAAATGTCAATTAATGCTATGTTATTAGTAAGATTGTATGGTTATTATTATAATTGGCACTCTTAAAGTTTTTGAAAAATGTCAATTAATAATATTCTATCAGTAAGATTGAATTGTTATGATTATAATTGTATATGTCTAGATTACTTTCCATATAATATTATGTCATGTTACCAATGCCTCTTACCATATGGATCTATCACCACAATTAATTAGATATTAACTAATCATTTTACATACATGTAAATTTTCAATACACATATATGTCATTACATGGACATAAATAAAGTTTTATAACGAACAATTATGTTTAAAGATTATGAAAAAACAATAATAGTACTTTCAATTAAAACATAATTTTGTCAAACGATTTAAAATTATTATATATCTTTTTCCGTTCATTATATTTCGGCCCCCCTAAATCTTCGGTTCTGGCTCCGCCATTGGACCGCCATGACCCGCCTAGGGACGCCAAGGGGCTGCATACGTCCGCCAAGGGGCCACCTTGACCCGCCTTGGCTCGACATAACCCGCTTTGACTTGCCTTGGCCCGTCTTGACCCGCCTTGACTCGCCATGGGCCGCCTTGACCCGGCTTTGGCCACCTTGAACTGCCTTGGGCCGCCTTGACCTTCCTAGACCCACCTAGGGCACCAAGAAGCCGCCATGACTCGCCAAGGGGTCGCCATGACCATCCTAGGGCCATCTGGGGCTGCCTTGACCTACCTAGGGCCGCTTTGACCCGCTTGGGGCCGTCTTGACCCGCCTTGGACACAAAGTGCCACCAAGAAGTCGCCATGACTCGCCAAGGGGTCCCCATGACCCTTCTAGGGTCACTTTGACCCGTCTTGGTCCACCTTAACTCTCATTGGCCTTTGTAGACCCACCTAGGGCAGCTAAGGGGAGCCATGACCCACCTATAGCAGCCAAATGGCTGCCTTTACACACCTTGACCCACCTAGGGCCGCCAAGGGGGCCGCCATGACACGCCTAGGGCCGCCAAGTGGACGTCTTGACCTGCCAAGGGGTTGCCTTTACACGCCTAGATCTGTTTTGACCTCCCTAGGGCCCGCCATAACCCGCCATGGCTTGTCTTGAGCCGCTTTGACTCGCCTTGACCCGCTTTCATTCGCCTTGGGCCGCCTTGAGCCGCCTTGATCTGCCTTGGACCACCATGGGCCGCCTTGACCCGCCTTAGACCGCCTTGGCCCGCCTTGAACCTCCTTGGGTTGCCTTGACCCGCCTTGGTTAGGACGCCTTGACCCACCTTAACCCTCCTAGACTCGGCTAGGGCCGCCTTCACCCTCCTAGACTCGCCTAGGGCAAGAAGCCGCCATAACTCGCCATGACCCATCAAGGGGCTTCCTTTACACGCCTTGGCCCTCCTAGGGCCACCTTGACCGGTGTAGGGCTGCCAAGGGTCGCCTTAACCCGTATTGACTCGTATTGGCCCGTCTTGACCCGCCTAGAGCTGCAAAGGGGCTGCCTGTACATGCCTTGACCCACCGAGGGACGCCAAAAGGGCTGCTTTGACACGCCTTGACCAGTTTAGGGCCGCCAAGAGACCGCCATAACATTCGTAGGGCCGCCTTGACACGCCTAGGTCCGCCAAAGGGACTTTTTTACACGCCAAAGGGCTGCCTTTACACGCCTAGGGCTATTTTGACCTCCCTAGGGACCGCCAGGACCAGCCTAGGGCTATTTTGACCTCCCTAGGCTGCATACGTTCGCCAAGGGGCCAACTTAACCCACCTTGGCCCACCATGACCAGCTTTGATCTGCCTTAGCCCGCCTTGACTCGGCTTGTGTCGCCTTGAACTGCCTTGACCCTCCTAGACCCACCTAGGGCGACCAAGAAGCCGCCATAACTCCCCAAGGGGTCACATAGAGCCGCCAAGGGGCTGCATTTACACGCCTTGACCCAACTAAGGCCGCCAAGGGGGCCGCTTTGACACGCCTAGGACCGCCATGACCTGCCTAGGGCCGCTAAGGGGCTGCCTATGGCCGCCATAGGGCTACATTGACCCGTGTAGGGCCGCTTTGACCCGTTTTAGACCACCTTGGACCGCCTTGGCCGGCCTTGACCCGCCTTCGGCCACTTTGATCCGCCTTTGCTTTCCTTGGGCCGCCTTGAACCGCTTTGACTTGCCTTAGCCTGCCTTGAACCGCCTTGGGCCGCCTAGTGCCACCAAAAAGCCGCTATGATTTGCCAAGGAGTCGCCATGACCCTCCTACCCGTCTAGGTCGCCAAGTGACTGCCTTAACCTGTCTTGGCCGGCGTTGGGCCGCCTTGACCCTCCTCGGCACTTCTAGGCCCACCTTGGGCTACCAAGGGGGATCCATGACCTGTCTTGGCCCGTCTTGACCCGCCTTGACCCGCCTTGGCCCTGCAAGGGGACGTCTTGAACCTCCTAGACCCGCCTAGGGCCGTCTTGACCCTCCTAGACCCACCAAGGGGCTGCTTAGGGCCGCCCCTTGACCCACCTTGGACTACATTGACCCACCTTGACCCGCGTTGGCCCACCTTGACCCGCCTTGGACCGCCTTGACCCGCCATGACCCGCCTTGGCTTGCCTTGACCCGTTTTGAACCGCTTTGGCCCGCCTTGACCCTATTAGACCCGCCTAGGATCGCCTTGACCCTCCTAGACTCGCCTAGGGCCGCTAAATGGTCGCCTTGACACGCCTAAGGCCGCTAAGGGGACGACTTGACCTGTCAAACCCTTTACACGCCTAGTTGTGTTTTGACCTCCCAAGGGCCCGCCATGACCCGCCTAGGACAGCTAGGGGGCTGCATACGGCCGCCATGGGGCTATCTTGACCCATCTAGGGCCGTCTTGACCCTCCTTGGGCCGCTTCGACCGCTTTGGCCTGCCTAAGCCCGCCTTGACCCACCTAGGCCCGCCTTGACCCACCTTGACCCGCTTTGAACCGTCTTGGGTCGCCATGGCCCCCCTTAGACCACCTTGAGTCGCCTTGACCCTCCTTGACCCATAATGACCCGCCAAAGGGCTGCCTACGGCCGCCATGGGGCTACCTTGAATTGTCTAGGGCTGGCTTGACTCGTCTTGGCCCGTCTTAGGCTGCTTTGACCCTACTTGACCCGCCCTAGATCGCCTTGGACCGACTTGGGCTGCCTTTGCCCATCTTGACCCGCATTGGACCGCCTTAGACCGCCATGGACTGCCTTTACCCGCCTTAGACCGCCTTACCCGCCTACGGCAGCCATGGGGCTACCTTGACCCGTCTAGGGCCGCTTTGACCCGCTTTGGACCGCCTTAGACCGCTTTGCTTGCCTTGACCCTCCTTGAACCGCTTTGGGCCGCCTTAACCCGTTCCCGCCATGACCCGCCTAGTGCCACCAAAAAGCCGCCATGACTTGCCAAGGCATCGTCATGACCTTCCTAGGCCCGTATAGGTCGCCAAGGGACTGCCTTAACCCGTCTTGGCCCGAGTTGGGCCGCCTTGACCTTTCTCGGCACTTCTAGGCCCACCTAGGGCAGCCAAGGGGGCTCCATGACCCGTCTTGACCCGCCAAGGGGACGTCTTGAACCTCCTAGACCCGCCTAGGGCCACCTTAACCCTCCTAGACCGGCCAAGGGACTGCTTAGTGGAGCCCCTTGACCCGCCTTGGACTGCATTGACCCACCTTTACCCGCGTTGGCCTGCCTTGACTCGCCTTGGATTGCTTTGCACTGCCTTGCACCGCCTTGACCCGCTTTGGACTGCCTTAACCCGCCATGACTCGCCTTGGCTCGCCTTGACCCGCTTTGAACCGCTTTGGCCCGCCTTGACCCTCTTAGACCTGTCTAGGGCCGCCTTGACCCTCCTAGACTCGCCTAGGGCCGCTAAATGGCCGCCTTGACCAGCCTTGGCCCGCCTAAGCCCGCCTTGACCCGCCTTGACCCACCTAGGACCGCCTTGGCCCCTTTTCGCCCGCCTTGATTCGCCTTGACCCGTTTTGGCCCGCCTTGACCCACCTTGGACCACCATGACCCGCCTTGACCTGCCTTGGCCAATCTTGGGCCGCCTTGACTCGCTCTAAACCGTCTTGGGCCGCCTTGACCCGCCTTGGACCGCCTTGAGTTGCCTTGACCCTCCTTGACCCACTATGACCCGCCAAGTGGCTGCCTACTGCCGCCATCGGGCTACCTTGACCCGTCTTGGCCCGTCTTAGGCCCCTTCGACCCCACTTGACCCGCCCTAGACCGCCTTGGACCGCTTTGGCCTGGCTTGGCCCCCCTTGACCCACCTTGGACCGCCTTTACCAGCCTTGGACCGCCTTTACCCGCCTTGAACCGCCTTGACTCTCCTAGACCCGCCTAGGGCCACTAAGAAGCCGTCATGACTCGCCAAGACTCGCCAAAGGGTCTCCATGACCCTTCTAGGGCCGCCTTAACCCGCCTTAGGCCGCCTTGACCCACGTTAGCCCGCCTTAGGCCACCTTGACCCGCGTTGGGCCTTCTTGGCCATTCTAGACTCGCATTGGGCTGCCTTGAACCTCTTAGACCCGCAAAGGGGCTGCCTAGGGTCACCTTAACCTTCCTTGGGCCGTGTTGGGCCGCCTTGACCCGCCCTGAACCGCCTTGACCCTCCTAAACTCGGCTAGGGCCGCCTTAACCCTCCTAGACTCGCCTAGGGGAAGAAGCGCCATGACCCATCAAGGGGCTTCCTTTACACGCCTTGACCCTCTTAGGGCCACCTTGACCCGTGTAGGGCCGCCTTAACCCGCATTGACTCGTATCAGCCCGCCTTGACCCGCCTAGAACTGCCATGACTCGCCATGACCAGTCAAGGGGCTTCCTTTACACGCCTTCACCCTCCTAGGCCCACCTTGACTCGTGCAGGGCCGTTAAGGGCCGCCTTAACCCGCCTTAAGCGGCCTAGGCCCTTCTAGGTCCATCTAGGGCAGCGAAGGGGGAGCCATGGCCCACCTAGAGTCGCCAAGGGGCTGCATTTACACGCCTTGACCCAACTTGGGCCGCCAAGAGGGCTGCTTTGACACGCCTAGGGCCGCCATGACCCGCCTAGGGCCGCTAAGGGGCTACCTTGACCCTTCTAGGGCCGCTTTGACCCGCCTTGGACCGCTTTGACTCGTTTTGGCCCGCCTTGACCTGCCTTGGGCCGCTTTGTCCCGCCTTTGCCTGCCTTGACCCGCCTTGAACCGCTATGGCCTGCCTTAAACCGCTTGGGACTCCTTGACCCGCCATGACCCGCCTAAAACCCTAATGCCACCAAAAAGCCGCCTTGACCCAACTAGGGCTGCCTACGGATGCCATGGGGCTATCTTGAACTGTCTAGGGTCATCTTGACCCGCCTTGGGCCGCTTTGACTGCCTTGGGCCGCCTTGACCCGTCTTGGACAGCCTTGGCCCGCCTTAGCCCGCCTAGGCTCGCCTTGATTTGCCTTGACACGCTTTGGCCCGCCATGACCCGCCTTGGACCGCATTGGGCCACCTTGACCCGCCTTGGACCGCCATGACCCGCCTTGACCTGCCTTAGCCAGTCTTGGGCCGCCTTGACCCGCCTTGAACTGCCTAGTGCCGCCAAGAAGCCGTCATGACTCGCCAATGTGTCGCCATGACCCTTCTAGGACCGTCTAAGGCCGCCAAGGGACCGCTTTAACCCACCTTGACCATCTTCAGCCCTTCTAGATCCACCTAGGGTAGCCAAAGGGGAGCCATGACCCACCTAGGGCTGCCAAGGGGCCGCCTTTACACGCTTTGACCCGTTAAGGGCCGCCAAAAGGCTGCCTTAACATTCCTAGGGCCACCAAGGGGGTTGCCTTGACACGCCTAGGGCCGCAAAGGGGACATCTTAACCCGCCATGGGCTACCTTTACATGCATAGGGCTGTTTTGACCTCCCTAGGGACTGCCATGACCGGCCTAGGGCCGCCAAAGGGCTGCATACGTCCGCCAAGGGGCCACCTTGACCCGCCTTGACTCGCCTTGGACCACCTCGACCTGCCTTAACCCGCCTAGGGTCGCCTTTTCCCGGCTTGAACCGCCTTGACCCTCATAGACTCACCTAGGGCCACAAAGAAGTCGCCATGACTCGCCAAGACTCGCCAAGGTTTCGCCATGACCCTCCTAGGCCCGTCTTGGGCCGCCATAACCCTCCTCGGCTCTTCTAGGCCTACCTAGGGCAGCCAAGGGGGCGCCTTGACACGCTTTGACCCACGTTGGTCAGCCTGGGACCCGCCTTGACCCCTTAAACCCGCCAAGGGGCTGCTTAGGGCCGCCTTGACCCGCCTTTGACCACCTTGGCCCGCCTTGACACGCCTTAACCTGCCTAGAATCGACATGGGCCTCCTTGACCCTCCTAGACTAGTCAAAGGGCTGCGTTTACATGCCTTGAACCACCTAGGGCCTCCAAGCGGGCTGCTTTGACACGCCAAGGGCCGCCATGACCTGTCAAGGGGCTATCAACAGCCGCCATGGGGCTACCTTGACTCGCCTAGGGCTGCCATGGCCCGTCTTAGGTCGCTTTGACCCGCTTTGACCCGCCCTGGACCGCCTTGGACCATCTTGCCCTCCCTTGACCCGCCTTGGTCCGCTATGACCCGCCTTTGCCTGCCTTGACCAGCTTTGAACCGCTTTGGCACGCCTTAACCCATCTTGGAACGTCTTGGGTCGGCTTCACCCGCCTTTGCCTGCCTTGATTCGTCTTGACCCGCCTTGGCACACCTAGAGTCGCCAAGAGGCTGCCTTTACATGCCTAAGGCTGTTTTGACCTCCCTAGGGACCGCTACACAGGCGGAACTACCTTAGGACCAAGGGGTGCCATGGCACCCCCCAGTTTTTAAAAAATGTCAATTAATGCTATGTTATTAGTAAGATTGTATGGTTATTATTATAATTGGCACTCTCAAAGTTTTTGAAAAATGTCAATTAATAATATTCTAATAGTAGGATTGAATTGTTATGATTATAATTGTATATGTCTAGATTACTCCGCCATTGGACCGCCATGACCCGCCTAGGGACGCCAAGGGGTTGCATACGTCTGCCAAGGGGCCACCTTGACCCGCCTTGGCTCGGCATGACCCGCTTTGACCTGTCTTGGCCCGTCTTGACCCGCCTTGACTCGCCATGGGCCGCCTTGACCCGGCTTTGGCCACCTTGAACTGCCTTGGGCCGCCTTGACCTTCCTAGACCCACCTAGGGCACCAAGAAGCCGCCATGACTCGCCAAGGGGTCGCCATGACCATCCTAGGGCCATCTGGGGCTGCCTTGACCTACCTAGGGCCGCCTTGACCCGCTTGGGGCCGTCTTGACCCACCTTGGACACCAAGTGCCACCAAGAGGTCGCCATGACTCGCCAAGGGGTCCCTATGACCCTTCTAGGGCCGTTTTGACCTGTCTTGGTCTGCCTTAACCATCATTGGCCTTTCTAGACCCACCTAGGGTAGCTAAGGGGGAGCCATGACCCACCTATAGCAGCCAAATGGCTGCCTTTACACGCCTTGACCCACCTAGGGCCGCCAAGGGGGCCGCCATGACACGCCTAGGGCCGCCAATGGGTTGCCTTTACACGCCTAGGTCTGTTTTGACCTCCCTAGGGCCCGCCATAACCCGCCTTGGCTTGTCTTAAGCCGCTTTGACTCGCCTTGACCCGCTTTCATTCGCCTTGGGCCGCCTTGATATGCCTTGGACCACCATGGGCCGCCTTGACCCGCCTTAGACCGCCTTGGCCCGCCTTGAACCTCCTTGGGTTGCCTTGACCTGCCTTGGTTAGGCCGCCATGACCTGCCATGGACCTCTTTGACCTGCATACGTTCGCCTTGGCCTGCATACGTTCGCCAAGGGGCCACCTTAACCCACCTTGGCCCACCATGACCAGCTTTGATCTGCCTTAGCCCGCCATGACCTGCGGTGGACCTCCTTGACCCGGCTTGGGCCGCCTTGACTCGGCTTGGGTCGCCGTGAACTGCCTTGACCCTCCTAGACCCACCTAGGGCGACCAAGAAGCCGCCATAACTCCCCAAGGGGTCACATAAAGCTGCCAAGGGGCTGCATTTACACGCCTTGACCCAACTAAGGCCGCCAAGGGGGCCGCTTTGACACGCCAAGGACCGCCTAGGGCCGCTAAGGGGCTGCCTATGGCCGCCATAGGGCTACATTGACCCGTCTAGGGCCGCTTTGACCCGCTTTGGACCACCTTGGACCGCCTTGACCCGCCTTCGGCCACTTTGACCCGCCTTTGCTTGCCTTGGGCCGCCTTGAACCGCTTTGGGCCGCCTTGAACCGCATTGACTTGCCTTAGCCCGCCTTGAACCGCCTTGAACCGCCTTGGGCCGCCTAGTGCCACCAAAAAGCCGCTATGATTTGCCAAGGAGTCGCCATGACCCTCCTACCCGTCTAGGTCGCCAAGTGACTGCCTTAACCCGTCTTGGCCGGCGTTGGGCCGCCTTGACCCTCCTCGGCACTTCTAGGCCTACCTTGGGCTGCCAAGGGGGATCCATGACCTGTCTTGGCCCGTCTTGACCCGCCTTGACCCGCCTTGGCCCGGCAAGGGGACGTCTTGAACCTCCTAGACCCGCCTAGGGCCGTCTTGACCCTCCTAGACCCACCAAGGGGCTACTTAGGGCCGCCCCTTGACCCACCTTAGACTACATTGACCCACCTTGACCCGCGTTGGCCCACCTTGACCCGCCTTGGACCGCCTTGACCCGCCATGACCCGCCTTGGCTTGCCTTGACCCGTTTTGAACCGCTTTGGCCCGCCTTGACCCTCTTAGACCCGCCTAGGATCGCCTTGACCCTCCTAGACTCGCCTAGGGCCGCTAAATGGTCACCTTGACACGCCTAAGGCCGCTAAGGGGACGACTTGACCTGTCAAACCCTTTACACGCCTAGTTTTGTTTTGACCTCCCAAGGGCCCGCCATGACCCGCCTAGGCCCGCTAGGGGGCTGCATACGGCCGCCATGGGGCTATCTTGACCCATCTAGGGCCGCCTTGACCCTCCTTGGGCCGCTTTGGCCCGCCTTGGACTGCCTTGACCTGCTTTGGTCTGCCTTGAGCTGCCTTCGACCGCTTTGGCCTGCCTAAGCCCGCCTTGACCCACCTAGGCCCGCCTTGGCCCTTTTTCCCCCACCTTGATTCGCCTTGACCCGTTTTGGCTTGCCTTCGACCGCCATGACCCGCCTTGGCCAATCTTAGGGCCGCCTTGACCCGCTTTAAACCGTCTTGGGTCGCCATGACCCCCCTTGGACCACCTTGAGTCGCCTTGACCCTCCTTGACCCATCATGACCCGCCAAAGGGCTGCCTACGGCCGCCATGGGGCTACCTTGAATTGTCTAGGGCTGGCTTGACTCGTCTTGGCCCGTCTTAGGCTGCTTTGACCCTACTTGACCAGCCCTAGATCGTCTTGGACCGCCTTGGGCTGCCTTTGCCCATCTTGACCCGCCTTGGACCGCCTTTACCCGCCTTAGACCGCCTTGGACTGCCTTTACCCGCCTTAGACCGCCTTACCCGCCTACGGCCGCCATGGGGCTACCTTGACTCGTCTAGGGCCGCTTTGACCCGCTTTGGACCGCCTTGGACCGCTTTGGCCGGCCTTGACCCGCCTTCGGCTGCTTTGACCTGCCTTTGCTTTCCTTGACCCTCCTTGAACTGCTTTGGGCCACCTTGACCCGTTTTGGCCCGCCTTGACCCGCTTTGACCTGCCTTAGCCCGCCTTGAACCGCCTAGTGCCACCAAAAGCCGCCATGACTTGCCAAGGCGTCGCCATGACCTTCCTAGGCCCGTATAGGTCGCCAAGGGACTGCCTTAACCTGTCTTGGCCCGCGTTGGGCCGCCTTGACCTTTCTCGACACTTCTAGGCCCACCTAGGGCAGCCAAGGGGGCTCCATGACCCGTCTTGACCCGCCAAGAGGACGTCTTGAACCTCCTAGACCCGCCTAGGGCCGCCTTGACCCTCCTAGACCGGCCAAGGGACTGCTTAGGGGAGCCCCTTGACCCGCCTTGGACTGCATTGACCCACCTTTATCCGCGTTGGCCTGCCTTGACTCGCCTTGGATTGCTTTGCACTGCCTTGCACCGCCTTGACCCGCTTTGGACTGCCATGACCCGCCTTGGCTCGCCTTGACCCGCTTTGAACCGTTTTGGCCCGCCTTGACCCTCTTAGACCTGCCTAGGGCCGCCTTCACCCTCCTAGACTCACCTAGGGCCGCTAAATGGCCGCCTTGCCTAAGCCCACCTTGACCCGCCTTGACCCACCTAGGACCGCCTTGGCCCCTTTTCGCCCGCCTTGATTCGCCTTGACCCGTTTTGGCCCGCCTTGACCCACCTTGGACCACCATGACCCGCCTTGACCTGCCTTGGCCAATCTTGGGCCGCCTTGACCCACTCTGAACCGTCTTGGGTCGCCTTGACCCGCCTTGGACCCCCTTGAGTTGCCTTGACCCTCCTTGACCCACTATGACCCGCCAAGGGGCTGCCTACGGCCGCCATGGGGCTACCTTGACCCGTCTTGGCCCGTCTTAGGCCGCTTCAACCCCACTTGACCCGCCCTAGACCGCCTTGGACTGCTTTGGCCTGGCTTGGCCCCCTTGACCCACCTTGGACCGCCTTTACCCGCCTTGACCCTCTTAGACCCGCCTAGGGCCACTAAGAAGCCACCATGACTCGCCAAGACTCGCCAAAGGGTCTCCATGACCCTTCTAGGGCCGCCTTAACCCGCCTTAGGCCGCCTTGACCCACGTTAGCCCGCCTTAGGCCACCTTGACCCGCGTTGGGCCTTCTTGACCATTCTAGACTCGCCTTGGGCTGCCTTGAACCTCTTAGACCCGCAAAGGGGCTGCCTAGGGTCACCTTAACCTTCCTTGGGCCGTGTTGGGCCGCCTTAACCCGCCCTGAACCGCCTTGACCCTCCTAGACTCGGCTAGGGCCGCCTTAACCCTCCTAGACTCGCCTAGGGGAAGAAGCGCCATGACCCATCAAGGGGCTTCCTTTACACGCCTTGACCCTCTTAGGGCCACCTTGACCCGTGTAGGGCCGCCAAGGGCCGCCTTAACCCGCATTGACTCGTATCAGCCCGCCTTGACCCGCCTAGAACTGCCATGACTCACCATGATCCGTCAAGGGGCTTCCTTTACACGCCTTAACCCTCCTAGGCCCACCTTGACTCGTGCAGGGCCGTCAAGGGTTGCCTTAACCCGCCTTAAGCGGCCTAGGCCCTTCTAGGCCCATCTAGGGCAGCGAAGGGGGAGCCATGGACCGCTTTGACTCGTTTTGGCCCGCTTTGGACCGCCTTGACCTGCCTTGGGCCGCTTTGTCCCGCCTTTGCCTGCCTTGACCCGCCTTGAACCGCTATGGCCTGCCTTAAACCGCTTGGGACTCCTTGACCCGCCTAAAACCCTAATGCCACCAAAAAGCTGCCATGACTCGCCAAGGCGTCGCCATGACCTTCCTTGGCCCGTCTAGGTCGCCAAGGGACTACCTTAACCTGCCTTGACCCGTCTTGGCCTGCCTTGACCTTCCTCGGCACTGCAAGGCCCACCTAGGGTAGCCAAGAAGGCTACTTGACCCGTTTTGTCCCGTCTTGACCCGCCTTAACCCACCAAGGGGATGTCTTGAACCTCCTAGATCCGCCTAGGGCCGCCTTGACCCTCCTAGACCCGCCAAGGGGCTGCTTAGGGCCGCCCCTTGACCCGTCTTGGACTACATTGACCTGCCTTCACCCGCGCTGGCCCGCCTTGGACCGCTTTGCATCGCCTTGATCTGCCTTGGCCCGCCTTAGACCGCCTTAACCCGGCACGCTTTGACTCGCCTTGGGCCGCTTTGACCCTCCTTTGCCTGCCTTGACTAGCCTTGAACCACTTTTGCCCACCTTGACCTGCCTTAGACCGCCTTGTACCGCCTTAAGCCGCCTTGACCTTCCAAGACCAGCCTAGGGCTACCAAGAAGCCGCCATGACTCGCCAAGTGGTCTCCATGACCTTTCTTGGGCCGCCTTAACTAGCCTTAGGCCGCTTGACCCGCCTTGGGCCGCCTTAACACGCCTTGGGCAGCCAAGGGGAAGCCATGACCCACCTAGAGCCGTCAAAGTGCCGCCTTTAAACGCCTTGACCCGCCTACAGCCACCAAGGGGGCCGCCTTGACACGCTTAAGGCTCCTAAGGGGACGTTTTGACCTGCCAAGGGCTGCCTTTACATGCCTAGGTCTGTTTTGACCTCCCTAGGGCTCCTCATGTCCCGCCGTAGGGCTGCCTCGGCCCTTCTAGGCCCATCTAGGGCAGCGAAGGGAGAGCCATGGCCCACCTAGAGCGGCCAAGGGGCTGCATTTACACGCCTTGACCCAACTAGGGCCGCCAAAAGGCTGCTTTGACACGCCTTGACCCAACTAGGGCTGCCTACGGACGCCATGGGGCTATCTTGAACCGTCTAGGGCCATCTTGACCCGCCTTGGGCCGCTTTGACTGCCTTGGGCCGCCTTGACCCGTCTTGGACAGCCTTGGCCTGCCTTGACCCGCCTAGGCTCGCCTTGATTTGCCTTGACACGCTTTGGCCCGCCATGACCCGCCTTGGGCCACCTTGACCTGCCATGACCCGCCTTGACCTGCTTTAGCCAGTCTTGGGTCGCCTTGACCCGCCTTGAACTGCCTAGTGCCGCTAAGAAGCCGCCATGACTCGCCAAGGTGTCGCCATGACCCTTCTAGGACCGTCTAGGGCCGCCAAGGGACCGCTTTAACCCACCTTGACCCTCTTCGGCCCTTCTAGATCCACCTAGGGTAGCCAAAAGGGAGCCATGACCCACCTAGGGCTGCCAAGGGGCCGCCTTTACACGCTTTGACCCGTTATGGGCCGCCAAAAGGCCGCCTTAACATTCCTAGGGCCGCCAAGTTGGTTGCCTTGACACGCCTAGGGCCGCAAAGGTGACGTCTTAACCCACCATGGGCTACCTTTACATGCATAGGGCTGTTTTGACCTCCCTAGGGACTGCCATGACCGGCCTAGGGCCGCCAAAGGGCTGCATACGTCCGCCAAGGGGCCACCTTGACCCGCCTTGACTCGCCTTGGACCGCCTTGACCCGCCTTAACCCGCCTAGGGTCGCCTTTACCCGGCTTGAACTGCCTTGACCCTCATAGACTCACCTAGGGCCACAAAGAAGTCGCCAAGACTCGCCAAGGTTTCGCCATGACCCTCCTAGGCCCGTCTTGGGCCGCCATAACCCTCCTCGGCTCTTCTAGGCCTACCTAGGGCAGCCAAGGGGGCGCTTTGACATGCTTTGACCCGCGTTGGTCAGCCTGGGACCCGCCTTGGGCCGCCTTGACCCCCTAAACCCGCCAAGGGGCTGCTTAGGGCCGCCTTGACCCGCCTTTGACCACCTTGGCCCGCCTTGACCCGCCTTAACCTGCCTAGAATCGACATGGGCCTCCTTGACCCTCCTAGACCCGCCTAGGGCCGCCTTGACCATCCTAGACTCGTCTTGGGCCACCAAGAGGCCACCATTACTTGCCATGACCCGTCAAAGGGCTGCGTTTACACGCCTTGAACCACCTAGGGCCGCCAAGGGGGCTGCTTTGACACGCCAAGGGCCGCCATGACCCGTCAAGGGGCTATCAACAGCCGCCATGGGGCTACCTTGACTCGTCTAGGGCTGCCATGGCCCGTCTTAGGTCTCTTTGACCCGCCTTGGACCGCTTTGACCCGCCCTGGACCGCCTTGGTCCGCTATGACCCGCCTTTGCCCGCCTTAACCAGCTTTGAACCGCTTTGGCACGCCTTAACCCATCTTGGAACGTCTTGGGTCGGCTTGACCCGTCTTGGACCACCTTGACCCTCCAAGACCCAACTAGGGCCACCAAGAAGCCGTCATGACTCGCCAAGGGGTCTCCATGACCCTTTTAAGGCCGCCTTAGGCCGCTTGACCCATCTTGGCCCATCTTGGGCAGCCTTAACAAGCCTTGGGCAGCCAAAGGGGAGCCATGACCCACCTGGAGCTGCTAAGAGGCTGCCTTTACACGCCTTGACCCGCTTACAACCGCCAAGGGGGCCGCCCTAACACGCCTTGGGCAGCTAAGGGGGCCGCCTTGACACGCCTCAGGCAGCCAAGGGGACGTCTTGACTAGCCCTGGCCCGCGTACGGCCTCTTTGACTATCTTGGGCCGCTTTTACCCGCCTTGGGCCACCTAGGACCGCCATGGACCGCCTTGACCCGTATTTGGCCCTTTTGACCAGCCTTTGCCTGCCTTGATTCGTCTTGACTCGCCTTGGGCTGCCTTGACCCTCTTAGACCCACCTAAGGCCACCAAGAAGCCGACATGACACACTATAAGGGGTCACCATGACCCTCCTAGGCTCGTCTGGGGCCTCCGTGACCCATCTTAGCTTGCCTTGATCCTCCTCGACTCTTCTAGGCCCACCTAGGGTAGCCAAGGGGCGGCCAAGGGGGCGCCTTGACCAGCCTTAGACAGCCTTGGCTTTATATCGTGACAAACGAAAGGTTTTGATTCGATGGCTTTTCTAACACATTTGCTTAGTTTTATATACATGGGTATGGACTTGGATTCAAGATTACGATATACATGATGAAGCTCCATGTTCATATTATAATCGTAACAAACTCTCAAAATCATGCATATATATATAGTTTGTTTTGTTGTATTTAAACAAATAGTGGTAGTCGATCGGTCCGATAAACCGCTCTCACCTAATTGATATTAAATAGCTAATATGCTATAATTAGTACTTTGCTTCGTCATCATCAAATATTGATGTGAGAAAAATCAATTTTAGAAAAACTCAGTTTTAGAAAAACAACCCATAACTTGTTTTTTAAAATTGCGGCTATTTAGCCTAAATTGTTTTAAATAAACACTTTGTGAGGTTTTACCAAATAGAAAAATATTTTAAATAGTGATTATAAGTGATTTTATGCTCCAAAACACAATATCAAACTGGACCTTATTAGCCTTGCTAATCTTGATTAATATATCTACATTAATTGAGTTACGTACAATGACAAGCATATATACAAATCTGATGCACATTGTATACGGAAAAATGCACGTGCTGTGTGACTCATATTCTTGTGTTTTATTTATCAACGTACGTATCTGCTTAACAATGTATATTTGTAACTTGTGAAATAAATTATAGGCATTGAAAAATATAGTCAATTAGTCATAGCCTCGTGGGTGAGAAATGGATCGAGAAAATCAAATAACACCATATTCAACAAGCAGACCGCATTAGTTGTTCGCTTTCAGGTTCGGCAGTACGTAAGTCTTATTTCTGAAATTTATCATTCAGTTTGTTGTTAATTGAAAACGGAGAATTGATATCCAACGCAAACAATGGAGTAATTGACCTAAAAACTTTAAGAAAAACTAAGACATTTTCTTTTGTATATCCATTTCATGAAATTAGAGGCTATTCTAGTCGTCTATAGAGAACCTTGAAGCAAAATTTAGCACGTTTTTAGTTACTAGTATTCTTCAGGTGTGTACATTTTGCCTGATACACTAGCTACAGATCATAATTCTCAATCTTCAGGCTTCAGGTCTTTTGGCTATATAAAATCGTTGCTTTGCAAAACATTATTTCGAGTTTCCTTTTTGGGCCGTTACGTAAGCCTGGTACAAGTTCGTGATGCTTGGGCCTATAATGACTGGCTTGGCCTCTTAATGGCAGTGGCGCCTGATGATGATGATCACCCTTTGGGTCTGTTGATGGGTTGGTATGCTAGTTGTGTATGTTTTTCTCTTTTCGGAGAAGCGGAATGGCAAGAAGCAGAGAAAAAGACATGTTATCACTGCCACAGAAATGGCATCAGACAATGGTCAAAAACCGACGTCTGACTTTCCCGCCTACAGTTGTCTTGTTATGTTCCCTTTGATGCATCTCTGATATCTAGAGGTGTGGACTCTACTCAGTTTACTGTGGCGCAACTGTATTTTGACGGTGGTGTCGAATGTTGGTGATTGAACCCTCTCCGGCCACCACCAGCTGGAAGTGGTAATATTAATTTGAAGGTCGACTACTCACTCCCACACCCTCAAGAGCCATCATAATGTCGGAGCAGGCTTCCCCGTGGACATGAAATTCAAGCTCATCAATTGAACTACTTAAACAGTTAAATGTCTCTTCAAGGACGATCGAGGTTCGCCAATATATATATATATATATATATATATATATATATATATATATATATAGCGGTGAGAGTCGTTGTAGGTGGTGATGTTAACAGCAGAAAATGCTTTGGGAAACGACGAAACGTCCACCAGGTTGATGAGATCTCTTTAATTCTACAATCGATCAAAGTAGATTGCCATGGATTGTATGATGAGAACCGGCAAGCATTAGCATGGTTTTCGGCTTCGAGATCAGTTGAGAGTTCAAAGGGATTAAAGAATATGTACATGCATATATTCTCTTCATTCCAATAGAATCACTTTACATCACAGCCTCCTTCAACAATCGCGTAGGAATAGTGATTTGCATTTTACCCAAATGTTCGAGTCGAATCTGCTGTACTGTGTATTGTAGCCAATGGATATATATATATATATATATATATATATATATATATATATCTGGACCAGAAGATATATACCTAAACCACACACCATGGTTTGGAGTTATATTGTACATTTCTTCTTTAAATGATGTATGGCTTATATAGTTTAGTCAATTATATGATGGAGGTGAACCAATAAGTCGACTTCTCATGTCTTTGCTGTGAATAGAACAAAAAGGTTGCTTGGTTTCAAACTATGAGGTTGTTACTTGTTAGGTTGTGAAATATCCGAAATCCCAATCAACGCCTATAAATTCAATACAAAGATTAATATCTGTGGTAGAGGTTAAGAATGAGAAGGAGTTCCATCGCATCTTTGTATCTGTCACCCTGTCTTACCCAGACAGAGAAACGTACTTGCTCCCTTTGAAGTCTTACTGATGTTGAAGACAGATCCAAAATAGATTATTTATAGTAGCTAGATCTTGGTTAGGAGAGGGGTCACCCTCTGGATCCTGATTCTTAAAGAACATACAAATCTTCCTGTCAAAGCTCATAGCAGCTAGCAAGTGCCCAACTCAAAACAAAACAAAAGAAACAAACTTGACAATGTGATTGGAGCTGCTTTAACTATTAAGTTTAACCAAGATCTTAAGGAAAATGAAAGCCTAATTAGTGCTTTCTTCTCTGAGTTAATGACGGTCAGTATTAGAGTTAAATTGGCTTATCAATTGGGGTGGCATCATATCTGGCTTGAGAGTGATTCAACTAGTGTTTTGGTTTGTCTATCTTCCTCTTCTTTTAATCCACCATAGCCGTTGCGTATCTTATGGGTTAATTGCCTTGAACGAATTCGTGTCATGAATTTTCTTTGTTCTCATATTTTTTGTAAGGGTAACACAATGACTGATAAAATAACGTGTTTCGGTATGACATCCACATCTTTAATTTGATATGATTTTCCCCCAGCTGAACTTTTCTCATTTTTGCATATGAATGCAATGGGTAATCCATATTATAAGATGGGTTATTATGTCTGGAGCTTATCTTTTTTCTTGTTGCCGTATTCACTTTGGGGAATGAAGACGGCAAAGTTGAAGACTTTCGGCCTTATTATTGAGCATAATGAATTATTTTTCGTATGTTTTTTCTTTTGATTTTGTACAAGAGATAAGTATACTATATTCTCTTTTTATTTATTCAGTCATGTATTTTTACTTTCAGACATTGTAATTTTTATGATTCTTTAAATAAAATCCAGACGTGGGGCTGATGAGCATCCCAGCTGGGCTGAGTTCCAAATCATTTAAAAAAAAATGAAAGCCTATTTAGTAAAATGATCTAATAATGATTTCATAAAATGTATTTGATCATGAGTTTGGATTAAAAATGAATATATGGGTTGTTTAACATCCATGTAATCATGCTTAGTAAAATCTAAATCGGCAGAGAGAGCATGTGGCATATGCAGCCACCCTATGAGGTCTTAAACCAGCATTTTCTTGCTGTCTCCATATTTTTTGTGCAGCTAGGGCAGTTCAAACATGAACGAGGATGTATGGTTGCATATTTTATATATATGGAACATGACACTAGGCACTTGCCTTGCTAGCTCCTTTTGTTTTTGTTGTTTGTTTTCTTTTATGTTCTAGCATCAACCAATGACCCATAGGGCAACATTAGTGATTGGTCTAGCTAGCCTGTCCTCTATGATCTCGCTATATTGGTTAGATTTTGTACCAAATAAATAAATAAATAAATTAGGTTTTCAGCTTCATTAGGTAGTGGAGTTGGAGCTATGGAAGAGAAAAAAATGCAGATGATAGCAACTTCATCAACACTTACAAATCAACTATCTGATGATGAGATAGATATTCGGTGGTGATATATCGTTGATCGATTGTTTTGAGAGTCCGTTTGAATTCATCTACCGTAAAAATTTGATAATAAAAGAAAAATGACATTAAAATGACAGATTGTAAAATAAAATATAACATCTAAATAACAGTGAATAAAATGAAAAACGACATGTAAATGACAATTGTATGACATATAATCGTGCATTAGACATGCCTTTTGATCTAAGAAACGTCATACCGTGATCGAATCTAAGATGGACAGTAAATTTTTTTTGATAAACAATTCAGTACTATACCTAAAAATGTGAGATCAATTTCAGCTAGACCATGATGACATATTTCCCTAAATTCATGACAGTAATAATACTTTCCCAGAAAATAAAAACCAATAAATATTATCAACCATAATAATTACTAATCAAAATCACAAAGGTCAAGTTTCTAACTCAAACCCACCCCACTGACTGTGATTTCAATTACTTAGCTTTTCAGCATTGATTTATCAGCCAATAACCATCTCTTCGAGGGTGCGCACTACGCATGCATCTCCTTACACACCACACGCGCCGCTCACGTGCGGCCGATTCCAACCGAAGACGTCAACGTCCCCCGTGCGCACTACGCACTGCGCACTTTACCGACAGTCCACTCGCTTTCAAATTTTTCACATCAAGAAGTTGCGAAAAAAATTAATTAATTAATTAATTAACGAAATTAATGGATTAACAATATTAACTAATATGACACCTAATTCCCCCCTCCAATTTCTTTGTCTTTTCCCTCTCTCTCTCTACAGCTTGGATGTGCATGGAGTCCATCTCTCTCCAGCGATTCTAGGGTTTTCAAGGCTGGCCTGATGCTACAGCTCTCGGAAATGAGGCTGATTTCCACTTTGGAATCGTGAAATTTCGCGGTAGGGTTTTGGTGAACAGCTCCCCCTCCGCCGGCGAATTTGAATTCGGAAAATGCCGTCGAACAACAAATCGAAATCGGAGAAGCCCGAAGCTGCGAAACAGCTCCGGCGAGACCCCTATGAGGTCCTCGGCGTCTCCAGGAACTCCACCGACCAGGAAATCAAAACCGCTTACCGGAAAATGGCACTCAAGTACGTTCTTGGTTTTGGTTTCAGCTTATTTGAGCTCAAGATTAGGTTTTCTGTGTTTTTTGTTTGTTAAAGAAATGATATATCAATTTCTGAAATTGGCAGTTTGGATTTTATAGTGTCAATCTTTGTTTGGGGTTTTATAGCTTATGTAAGAGTGATGTTGATAATTTTTGCCTTGAATTTACGAGTTCTGGAATAGACGTTGAGCATTTTGTTTAATTCTAACTAGAAATGGAGGTCTGGGGTGTGTTGGTGAGTAGTTGTAGGTTAAAAGAGAGCAGATTTGTGGTGAAAGATTCAAGATTGTATCGGAATGGAAGATAAGCATGGGATTTCCGGAGAGTATTAAGATTTAAGATTTCTTTCTTGTTGGGTGTGGACTGTAATACTGAGGTAAAGACCATAGAGCTTTGATTGTGGGATTGAAAATTAGATAATTGGAATGAAAAGAATGATGATATGTTCTGCGAGGGATGTAAGTAGTCTTGTTTCTCATTATGGCCAAGGATCCACCATTACGGCATTGCTGACTGAGTCTTAGTATCTGGTAAACTCAAATATCTGGTCTTTAGTATGGTGATCTCTGTAAAATACAATATCCAGTTGACTCTAAACGGGGAGAAGTGACCCCAGTAGTTCACTCTGGTCGAACTTAATGACCTGCCAACAAAAGTAAGAATTGTTTTTATTTGGTTGAAGAATAACTTTACATGAGAGCATCTCCTTTCTTTCGAAGAAATCAGAGAATCTATTTTAGCAGTATTGTTCTTCCACATTGCACTGAAAGCAGCTGTAATGCCGAGGTTGTTTAACTATTTAAAGTATCAGGTTTATTAAAGCAGGCAAGTTGGAGGAGAAAGTTTAGACGTTTTGGACTGGTTTTTGAAAAAGAAGTTTTGTTGGTGCCGTGTGTCTTTGTTCATTGTGCTTATCAGTCAAAATGTGATTTTATCTAATGTTATAAGTTGTATCAAGAAATTTCATGTTCTCTTATATTATATGATGATGTCTTCTTGCTATTTTCTTGTATACTGTAGAGGATTTGAAATTGTGTGTTGGCCTTAGTCTGGTGGTAAGGTGTGTTTTGAGTTGGCTTGTGAGGGTTCAAATAGAGATAAAGAAATAGAAAATACATATATTGATAATGTTCACAATTCATCATTGCAGGTACCATCCTGACAAGAATGCAAATGACCCTAAAGCAGCTGATATTTTTAAGGAGGTCACATTTTCTTATAATATCTTGTCTGATCCAGACAAACGGCGGCAGTTTGACACATCTGGCTTTGAGGTGAGATATTTTTGGCGTGTTGTTGGACTATTGAAGCTTAATTGCCTGTATTTTGATCAGATTCACATCTTATGGCTGTTGGCATGGCATTTGTTCCTCTGCATGTATTTAATATTGATTCCTAGTTGAAACAATCTTTTTTCCTGGCTTAGCATGAGTATTTGTTGCTGAACATGATTCCCTTGTTTGTTACTCAGGCTGTTGAATCAGAAAGCCCAGAATTGGAGTTGGATCTTTCAAGCTTGGGTGCTGTAAACACCATGTTTGCTGCTCTTTTTAGGTTTGGCTTATTTTCTGCTTATTTAATCTTCAAAGTTATCTTCTCTTGGCTCTTAAGTGTAATAAACTAATAACTCCTTCTGATGGGGTCTTATGTACTTATGTTTTACACCAGTAAACTCGGGGTGCCAATCAAGACTACTGTGTCAGCTACTGTCCTTGAGGAAGCACTAAATGGCATGGTCACTGTTCGTCCGCTTTTATTGGGGCAGCCTATGACAAAAAAGGTATAAAACCCTTTATTTGGCTAAGTTATGTTCATTATTCAGCTTATTTAGTGTATCTTATTGCAGGTTGAGAAGCAATGTTGTCACTTCTATTCAGTCGAAATATCTGAAAGCGAAGCACGAGCTGGATTGGTTTGCCAAGTGCATTCATCTGACAGAAGCAAGTTCAAGGTTCAATCTTAGATTCCTTAGTATATAATGTGGGATTTTATGAATTCTGTCTTGATTTATGTATGTATCTTTATTCTGGTATCTTGTTAATTCTTTTCTTGTTATCCACCGGTCTTGTAAAGTGTAGCTTTAAGTCTATGCGACCCTTTAAAATTTAAATGCATTTGGACATTTTCCCTTTAATTAAATGCATTGGACTGTAATTTTTAGCCTGTGGTTTGGGGGAACTGTGCATTTTTCAGATGGTCTTAGTTTAATTTTTTATTTTACTCATACCGTGCAATATATTGATTTTATGTTTGATGTATCATATTACGGTTACTAGAATTGGAGTTCATATCTTATTACTAAGAAGTTCTGCATATGCTGTTTTCTTCACTTCCGATCATCGATAATCAGAAGTTAACATGCTGTCCTTTTGCAGTTGTTATATTTTGATCGGGAAGACAATGGTGGATTGGGCCTTTGCCTACAGGTACAAAAGTTGTCGCCTTCAGTTCTATTTACAGTTATGATATATTGGGTATTCAGGAATCATATAACGAGTTCCTTAACCCTTCCTTTGAGCTTTCATCTATACATGTAAATCTGCCTAGCAGATGAGAATCAAAGAATAGGACAATTTTCTGAATCTGAATTTGACCTGTCTGTGTCTGTGTCTGAATTTTGTTTACATGTGAAGAGACTAGAGAGGATCATTTCTTTTTCATCTTTCATAATTTACTTTGCTTTGGAGAGGGGTGGGGAGTGTGGAAGGAAGGATAAAAAGGGGCCTACAGTGTTAATCCTTTCTTTCAGTAATGTTTCCCTTACATGTACAGAAATTGTGGTTGCAGAATAGCATTCTTTTCACTTATAGATCATATGGTCCAGTTTCCACACTTTCTTGTCAGTATAGTTGTTTTGGGAATGTGCCTGTTTATTGTGTTTGGTTTATGCTGCTCATTTGTGATTATTATTGATATAGGAGGACAGTGCAAAAACAGGAAAGGTTACATCTGCTGGGATGTATTTTCTTGGTTTCCCTGTGTATCGGTTGGATCACACATTGAACTCGGTGAGCCATTTGAATTGTGATATATATTCTGCTTTCAAATTTCATTTATCTATTGGTTGTTGATATAGTTTCATGTTTGTAATTTGAAATCGCTCTTAGTATGGGTTTTGGAAATGTTTTGTTTTCAGATGGCTGCTGCAAAGGATCCAGATTCAGCCTTCTTCAAGAAGCTGGATGGGTTTCAGCCATGCGAATTAACTGAGCTGAAAGCTGGCACCCATGTGTTTGCTGTTTATGGTCTGTAATTCCTTTTCTGACATAGCTTCATATGTTATGATTCTTGGTGTGGAACTTCAGAACCAACCTTTGTTCTATTGCAAATTGATTCCAGGTGACAACTT
The DNA here is from genome assembly GCA_034370585.1 of Fragaria x ananassa. NCBI lineage: Eukaryota > Viridiplantae > Streptophyta > Magnoliopsida > Rosales > Rosaceae > Fragaria > Fragaria x ananassa. The sequence continues at coordinate 27,798,548 of CP139761.1, read as the reverse complement.
TTTTAAAAGTGCAACCTACACAATAGAAGTTCTTTCTTGTGAACCCTTTCCAGAAGAGAAGGAAAGTTTAAGGGCTGTGGAAGCTCAAATACTTACAAAACGTGTGGAGTTGTCAAAATTTGAGACAGAGTACAGAGAGGTAAACATCTTTGCCCAAGTCTTTTACTGCCTAAGCACTGCAGATGCATGTATAAATTGCAAGTATCTTTGTCTTAGTTTCTCACATGGTGTATGGACAGGTTCTGGCACAATTCACAGAGATGACCAGTAGATATACACAAGAAATGCAAGAGGTGAAACTCTTCAAAAGTTTTTCCTTACCCCTGTTCAAGAATGGTGTTACATAGATTTGAAATACATCAACTAATCAGCGTTTGCTCTTTGGTTTTCCTCAGATTGATGAGCTTCTAAAGCAGAGGAATGAAATACATGCGTTGTATACAACTGCTCCTCCAATAAAGCGGAGTTCAAGCAGGAGTAGAAATAGGGGTCATTCTAAGGAGGAAAAAGAAGATGCTCCAGTGAGAGAGAAGAAATCTACATTCAGAGATCGAACTAAGAAGAAGAAATGGTTCAACATTCACTTAAAGGTTGACAAAAGAAAACCTTGCTGACACAGTAAGTCGCAACATTTTCTATTTACATTGCAGTCTTTCCACATTGACTTGTAGGTTAGTTGCCTTAAGATTTCCATGTGCTGCAGAGAAGTCCAGTCAGGCAGTGAAGTACTCAATTTTTGGTTGTGGTGGTCTGGCATCCATTGAAGCAAAGTACAAGTCTGAGCTTTTGGTACAACAGGGTGTTGAACAATGATTTGGCTTCATTACTGCGGCATGGCAAAGTTTACAACAGCTCATTGTTATTGTAAAATTCTTTATTTATATCGGTATGCCCCTTGTCATTCTTTTTTGATCAAGTATGCCCCATTTATATCCACTTGTTCCTTTACCTCCCCGCCGTATTAATCTGTATCTGTAAATTAGAAAGATTTATCTGAGGAAACCATGAAGATTCTCTCTTTATTTACTCGGTTCTTGCTTCTTTGCATGAAAATTGCTTGCAAGACCTGGAGCTATCTTGAATATACATTTTGTTTCTCTAAGCCTTACAACAACAGTAATTACACGCCCATGATCTTTAACGCCACGTCTGTTCATGGCCAGTTTTGTCTATGATTTTCTCATTCTTCATAAGTTTTGACTAGAGATTGTTGCCGGACCTCCCCCTTCCTGGTCTGGTTCGCCGCGTAGAGGTCCACGATCGGCCTCGTCCTCCGGTCTACCGCCATGGCCTGGTCGGAAGGCAACAACCCTAGCATCCTCTCCAAGTTTCTACAGTACATGTTGCGACCTTGCCAGGTGTCATAATGTCAGCAACACGGACATGGTCGTGGCAAGGTTAGCGGCGACGGCTTCTGCTTTTGAGACGAAGGCGTCTTTGCGGCCGAAGACCATGTTGATCAGGTTGAGGGTGGCGGCGGAGAGGATGTCGCCGCAGGAGACAATATTGCCAGGGCAGGTGAGCTCGAGGGTGGTCTTGATACGGGTGATGACGTCGAAGGAGTCGACGGCGAGGGAGAGATTGAGGTCGGAGGCGATGAGGATGGAGGCGGAGGGTGGCGGCGGAGGCGAGCTGCTTGTCGGTGACGACTTGCCGGACGGTTTTTCGAAGTCGGGACATGTTTTTGTCGTAGTAATTTAGGGTGGGGGCGGGAATGTGTTTGGGAATATATAAGAGAGATTAATAATAGGAGGAAGGATAGCTTTGTGAGAGAATGGGGAAATAGAGAGAGGCGTTACATTTTGGGTTTGTGGGGGGAGTGAAGGGGAGCAAGAATGGCGGGTGGTGCAGTGGAAGAGAGGATTTAGAGGAGGGAAAAGGATGGCTGGGGAAGAGAATGGTTCATCGACCTCAGCCCTCTTCCCTCATTTTTAGTATGGAATGTGATATTTGGGCCAAGTGGGATAGTGATATTTGGGCCAAGTGGGATAGTGATATTTGGGCTAAGATATGGTTTCCATCTAGCTCAAGGAAAAGACTTCGTCCCAACACTGTTTGTGTGTGTGTGTTTTTTATTTTTTTTATTTTTTATTTTTTTATAAATGTTTCAGTGTTTTGTGCTCACAAGTAAATGGTATTGTTTTTACACACAAAGCTATCATGAGTTCATGACTTCTAGTTCTCAATTAATTCGTGTGTTCAAATGTGTATAGGTATGCATGTAGGAGTTGTATATCTATATGAATTTTGTATTAGCATGCATTTATGTTTGATGTTAGAGACCTTGATGTTGATAATATTATATCTATTCTCTTTTATGAAATGTTGGAGGAAACTAAATATGCAGATTGTTATATGAAAAATTATGATAGAAGTTTGAGAACAAATATTTTTAGAAACTCACATCTTCTTTGTAAAAGAAGCTGGTACGAAGTTCATTGAGAAGTTTTTATATTTGTATAGTTTTTTTAATTGTTTAGAATAAATTTTTGAATAACCTCCAGAGAAAATTATATTGATATAGAAAATCATAATTCCAGTATATTGGTATTAGAGATTGTTTTATGGTGTAGTTTATGGGTTTGATGTGTTTTTGAAATCCAAAATCTCAAACATTCTAGGTTTGCAATGTAACGACTGAAGTCATTGAAGAAATGATTGTAATTCATGAGGATGATGATGAAGCCTATGGCCCTCCTCTTCAAAGTATTATTGGATCCTTTTGTAGTAATATTTCATTGATATCAATAAAAAAATTTCTTCCTCAATTTTAATGTTGAAATAGAAAAGTAGAACTGGAGAAGTGATTTTGAGAAATCAATAATAATCTATTTCATAGTTCATAATTTCCTATTTTCTCTTTTGATTAGTTAGTGTTTAGTCTGACTCTTTATTTGTGTTGTATTTACTGCGATAAAAACAGAACTGAAGACATACTTGATGAAAGCCACCACATGGTGGGTTTGCAATTTTCTCCCCAGGAACATTGCATATGAATCAGAGAGTATAAGAGTTGACAAGACACTGGCAACAGATATATTGTTGTTGCCACATGAATCATATCTTTCACATGCAAAATGAAAACAGAGACTAAAGGAAGACTTAAGATGCACGGGAGGCAAAAGTGAAAGGACCATTCGACTGTGTCTATTTCCAGCACATACGCACGTTTATAATAAGCAGAATAGAATTTGAGTGTGGCCTTGTCTTGTCTTGCCGTAAAAGCACAGAGCCACTTAGTTCCTTCTTGGTAAACAGATCCCCTGCCATTTTGAATTCTCAGCCACCGATCCATATATACACGTCTCTTTGATAATCTGAATACATGTCCACTACCCCCGACTGGTCAATTCCACCACGTTGTTCTTTCCATCTCCTAGTCAATAGTCCCTGCTCAACTACAATATATGCATCCGATTTCTCTTTTACTTGTTAGTTGTTACACTCTAAATGTGATTTCTCGAATTCTTCCACGCTCGGATGTTTCACGATTTGTTGGACTCAACTAAAAAGATGAATTTAACCGTTCAACATCACGTGTTGCGAAACATGATAAAAGTTCTTGTCATACCATCCGGAAAATTGACATGAGTCAGAAATGAACAATATTGATTTGATCTACGATGTCGTATACCTGCCCCCCTAACTGACCTGGTTTATTGACAGAATTCTACGATGAGATGATGTAGATCGCACAATTTAAAGGCATTGTGAAGAATATATACCACTTTTTTGTATAGTTTTATTGTTCGCCATGCACTTTGATCCTATCTATCTGCAGCAGATGACAATTTGGCTGCAGTCAGTTATTTTTCATATTTGTTCAAAGTTTTGAACAGAAAAATCTTTCACACATTGGATATATGATAATATAAGTTACATCAGTTTCTTGACTTTCTTGTATATATAAACTACCTACTTGTGTTCTTTAGTACATCTACCATTTTGGCAACATGGACCTCCTTCAACTCTGGTTCCTAATCTCCATTGCCATACCATTGTGCTTTTCTCTCAACCTCCAAGCACCTACTGATCTTAAGCCTTCCACCACTCATGAGAATCACTCAGTGAAGGATGAGATAGTGAGGCTGGCAAAGGGATCCGGCACAGCAAATTGGATGAAGGATGTGAGGAGGGAAATCCATGAACACCCAGAACTTGCGTATGAAGAAATCAAAACAAGTGCAGTCATTCGGCGGGAGCTAGAAAAATTAGGTGTTTCGTATAGATGGCCTGTGGCGCAGACTGGTGTTGTGGCCACTATTGGCTCTGGCTCTCCTCCCTTTGTTGCTCTAAGAGCTGATATGGATGCCCTGCCTATGCAGGTAATTAGTTTCTGTCTTAATTCTATTACCATTTCCAATTTCAATAAGGGTAAATTGCTACCTGTATATGTAGGGATTTTGTTGTCAAGTAATGATGGTAAAGGACTAAAAGTACTTATTGCCGCTAGATTCAGAGGACATTTACCCTTATATTCCTTTTCTGAGGAACATTTGAGGTGGTACAGACTAGAGAGATACCCTTTTGCCTCTTATCATTTACTGTAGTTTGGTACCATGTGTGGGAAAATAGAGGGACTCAAAACTAGAAGATGTGATCTTGAAGTTGGTTTTCGTAAACACTACTCAATTATACTGATAGCAGTTTCATATGGAATATTTTAGGAATTGGTGGAATGGGAGCACAAGAGCAAAGTGGATGGGAAATTCCATGCTTGTGGGCATGATGCACATGTTGCAATGCTACTTGGTGCTGCAAAAGTACTCAAACAAGTTGAAGATAAATTGCAGGGAACTGTTGTTCTCATCTTTCAGCCGGCTGAGGAACGTGGGGAAGGCGCAAAGGACATGATCAAAGAAGGGGTACTCGACAATGTGGAGGCCATATTTGGGATTCACATTGTGAATAGATACCCTAGCGGCGTAATTGCATCGAGGCCTGGAGAATTTCTAGCTGGCTGTGGGAGCTTCAAAGCAAAGATTATTGGGAAAGGGGGTCATGCAGCCCTTCCACAACAGTCCATTGATCCAATTTTGGCAGCATCAGCATCAGTAGTCAGCTTGCAAAGCATTGTTTCTAGAGAAATAGACCCTCTAGATTCCGGGGTAAGTTTTCATTCATCTTGTTTTTGTTCAATTCTGAAGTAAAAACTAGAACTGACTGAAGTATTGAACTTTGCAGGTGGTTTCTGTAGCTATGATCCAAGGAGGGTCTGCATTTAACATCATCCCAGACTCGGCTACAATATCTGGTACTTATAGAGCTTTTAGCAAGAAGAGCTTCAATGCTCTCAGCCAAAGAATAGAAGAGGTGACAAATCTACTGAATTCAAAGTTTTACACTTGAAAAGTAAAAATATATATTGAGATTTTAATCCATATATTTTTGAACCGTCTCAGGTTGTGAAAGGGCAGGCAGCTGTACATAGGTGCACTGCTGAGGTTGAATTTTTAGGGGAAGGACATCCAAACATTCCACCTACCATAAACGATGAGAGAATTTACAAACAAGCTCGAGGATTATCAAGTGAACTAGTTGGAAATGAAAACACAGAGTTAGCTCCTACCTTCATGGGGAGTGAGGATTTTGCTTTCTTCTTAGACAAGGTACCTGGATCAATGTTCTTCCTAGGCACAAGCAATGAGAAGATAGGGGCTACATATCCACCACACAGTCCTTACTATTTCATTGACGAAGATATCTTTCCAATTGGTGCTGCATTACATGCTACCTTTGCCTTTTCGTTCCTATCAGATTCAGCTGCGAAGTTAAAATCTCCAATAGAGAGAGTTTATGGATGTTCTTAGTTACCCCAATTGTTTCATTGATTATAGATTAATATAGTTGCTCATTTGAGCTTAATTAGGCAGTTCTATTTGGAATGGCAAATTATATGCGTTCCTCCGTCACTGGTAAACTGGTGCATAATCCCCTGTCCTAGAAGATATGCATGATGTCGATCTTATGATTTTTAAGTTAAGGATTTAACCAATCACAGAGATGTGGTGTGGAGCTTGACAGTGATACGAATAATATGATCAGGAAGTACATGTAGCCTGATGATCAAACCCCATGTATTATTCCCAGGTTAATCAGAACTTCCCAATGAAATTTACGACTAAAGTAGTCTCCAAGTAGTTGTACAACCAGAGGAAATTCAAGATTTTGATCCAAGTATTTCTTATGACTTCTTAAATTTAACAACAACAAAAAAATGAAAATTTATTAGAAATATCCATTCAAGCTAGGTATTCTTTATCTAGGGGTATAACATCGTGAGTAAGTAGGAGATTATGAGTTCAATTCATGACATCCATTCAAGCTAGATGTCATGATTTCTGATAGGTATTTGAATTCGGGCAGCTGGTTCGTTGTTGCAAGAACCCAGACTTCAGCCGGTCTTTGGCCGCACATATTATCAGCCTGTGTTAAACGTGCCGGGAGATCCTGGGATGACCTACCCAATGGTTTTCTGTTGTGGTCAGATCATGTCTCATTAATTGCTACATATGTTGGTCAAGTTAATTCGGACGACTGTCCAATTTAGTTTTATCAGATCCATTGACATGTCAGTCTCTCCTCTTCGGAGTGAGGACAAGTAGATTAAGATTAGAGTTATTTGCTTGTAGTTGTATTCCCTTGTTGGGTGCAGTGATTGCTTTGTAATTACAGTTTATTAAAAATGAAAGTTCGTTTAATCAAAAAAAAAAACATCTTAATCAAGAAAGGAAAGAGTATTTTGGTTTTGACTTCTGTGACCAAAATGAGAGCGAATAAATTAATTCTCGTTTTTGATAGGGAGGAAATTAAGAATGAATTCCATTGATGGTGAAACCTTCACACGATTAATTGATGAAACCCTTCTGTATAGAATTTTCGAAGAAGCAGAGTGAATTCAAACCAAAATAAACTTGGCAGAGTTGTTTCCGTTCATATGTATATTGTCCATTTGATATAAAGTTTCACACAACTTTCATGGTGTTGTTTGTTTTCATTTCATGTGTGTGTGTGACTATGTAAATAAATCTAGTGTTTGGTGCGGGGTGGGAACCGTGACGGCGGCGGTCAAGGCGTGACTCCGGGTTGGAACGGCAGTTTTGGCGGCGGCGTGGTATGGTTGATCAAGCTTCTACCATTGGCCCAGAAAGAAGGACATCAAGGGCACCATGTATTGGCCTGCAGGGCCTTGGATTATCTCTGCGGCCCCAACTTGGGCTGGAAGTTGGGCATCCTGCCGTAGTTGTCCCTTTTGAAGTTCCTAAATTTGTTCCATGAATACAATATGGAGTCACACGACTTAATAATGTGACTAATTAAGTTTAATTGAAACAATTAAGGGGTGATGACTCATGAGTTTAATTGATAATTAAGCCATTTTAGCCCCAATTCAGATTGTAATGAAAAGATAACATCTCTCATCATAAAACTGGGTCTGATGGAAGTTGAACTGAAGAGAATGAGAGTGATAACTACCAATACACAGTAACACAGATATACTTGTTTCAGGAATAGTTTAAACAGGATGTTATTAGTAGTTGATGTTGGTTTATGCATGGGGCCTTATCTCAAGGGTAATAAACCAGACCTTGTTTGTAAAATTTATGAATACGTACTATATTTTCCCACCAAATTAAAGCCCTTATTGGAGTCACACTAGATGATTAATATGAAAAAAAGAGAAACCAACACAAAATACATTGACCACCATTGACGGATATGTTAAGCTGCTTGAGTTGGGGACGGCGCCGGCGTACGTAGCTAGAATCAGACTGGCATTGGCGGCATACCGGGTGGCATCGGCATTGGAGGCATGTCCGGCATCGGTGGCATCGCCGGCATTGGAGGCATGTCAGGCATCAGCGGCATCTCTTTCACGACTTTCGGTATCGGCCTCATGCCTTTGGTGACGACTTTCAGGCTTTTAGCAGCGGCATCTCTTTCAGAAGTCTTGGTATTGGCTTCATGCCTTTCTTGCCTTTCATGTTTTGAGCTATTGGAGGCATCAGCGGCATCTCCTTCGCCGGTTTTGCTATTGCCCTTGTGCCTTTGGTGACCGTCAACCCTTTCACTCCTCTCACTTTATGCACTGCCCTCATTCTTTGCTTGTTTAGAGGTACTGCCCGCTGGCCTTCTCCAGCAGCTGCACAAACCATGATCAGAACCGCGAAGCACGCCGCGAGTAATACTGCCGACGTGACCCGATTAGCCATGGCTAGTGTTTCAACCTCTGACAAGAGAAAGATAATCTCTCTCTGCTTATATCTACGTATCATGCAGTTCGCGTTATATATAACATGGTGCATGGCATATCGGTCGGTCCAAGAACAAGAAGCACCTTATTCGTTAATCGTTACCAACAAAATGAAGACAATGCCAGCTACAATATCATGGCAAACAAGGACTCTGTATTCTCAATTCTCCTCAGCATGATCGAAGTTTCAGCTGGAATTAGTGTTTGTAATCTTCCCGGCCGGCCGATTCCGGGTGCGCTTAACAAATTCATGGGTGCGATTAGAACTCGGGAACAGGCCCAATTCAGAAACGTATACATTTTCGGGCCTGAAAACGTAAAAATAGGCCCAACAATGTAAGGCCCAACGGTGTAGGTAGTTGATAGAGCACACTGATCATTCTTTTTCAGCTTGATAACGCCAACAAACTACATTCCAGAAACCCCGCCGCTGCAACAAAACCTTCGCCGCCGTAATCCGGTCATCACCGCCGTAGCTTCATTCACCTAACCTATGCTCTTCTAATGGGCTCCACTTCCACCATCTCTCTCTGCTCTCATTCCAAGGTACTCTCTCTCCTCTCTCTCTCTCTAACTCTTTTTGCTTCAAGGAATTGGAATTTGAATCCTGCTATTCGGTCTCTCAGTTTCAATTGAGGCGGCGATTCGATTCCGACGGCTCCAGGAGTGACCTGTTCGGCTACCGCGCGCCCGGCGTATACTTACCGCCGGTGGTTCCGTTTAGAAGGAGATGCCTGGTGGTGAAATCCAACGGCGGCGGTTCGAGAAGGTCGGCGAGCTCTCGGAGAGTGTATAGGGAGTCTCAGAGCGTCGGCTCTGTTGTTGCTCCGGTCCAGCAGCTCGCTTCCTTCGTCGTTCCGGCGGCTTCCTTCTTCGCCGTTACTTTTGGTACTGCTTTTGCACTTGAAATGCTTGTTCTTCAGTAAATGTTAGCAATTTGAACTAGGAGGAATTACTGTGGTTTGCATAATTTTACTATCTAGTTTTACTGTGGTTTATATATGAAATGATGATGAGGATGATTAACATTTGGTGTGAGTATAGCGATTTTGTGAGCGCACTAATTGATGTTTTCAGCTGACAGTTATGTGGAAGCTGGTGGAGAAGCTTCTTGTTCCGAAGAAGGGGAGGATGACTTCGTCTGTAGACAGCAAAGCGCCTGAACAAGGAGGAATGAAGTGGTCGATTTCAGCAGGGTCAAATTTGTTGTCAGGTTTTGGTGCAAAGATTGAGAGAGAGTCTAAGCTCAAGCTCAATGACTTTGCGAAGGAACTTAGGTCATTCAGTAGCGTGGACTTGTCAGGTAGATTTACTTCACTATCATGCTGATCTACGATTTCAGGCTTTTAAGAAAATACTGGCTGAAAAATACTTGATATTCTACTCTGCGACTTAGGTGATGTGATAGACTTAAGGTTACTTAATCATATGAATTTCTTCTTGAAGTCTCTTATATCTTTTTAATGAGGTTTCCTTCTTGCTCCTTACTATTTTTGAATTTATCACCTGATTATAATCTTTTCATTTCTTCTCATCTTGGATGGCCAACCTGATTACGATTTAATGTTTCATCCAGCAAAACAATTATAAATACTAATTGTTATTTTGGCAACACTTTATTTTGAAACACGTGATTTTTTTTGTCTGGCAGGGCGTAACTTTGGAGATGAAGGATTATTTTTCCTTTCTGAGAGTTTGGGTTACAATCAGGTTTTAGTTCTTTACTCAAAGATTTCTGCTCCGTGTTCTGTTGTACATATAAATTTGTTGATCTCATTGATTTGTGAAGTGGTATACATTTGAGCTGTATCAGACGCAATACATGCAATCTATTTTTTCTTTATGATATTGTACTATATTAACAGTCTGTGCCTTATATTATATGTCAGACTGCTGAAGAAGTAAGTTTTGCTGCAAACGGAATAACTGCTACTGGAATAAAAGCCTTTGATGGTGTTCTTCAAGCTAACATCATGTTAAAGACTCTTAATCTCTCTGGGAACGCTATTGGAGATGATGGAGTAAAGGTTGGTATAAACTCCTCCGTGGATAGAGTTTTTATTGCTTGATACTATCAACTCAGAGCTAAATGTTGTGTGATACTCTCTTGTTCACAGTTGCTCTGTGATATATTGGCGAACAATAATGGCATTCAAAAGCTGCAGCTAAACAGTACTGACGTAGGGGATGAGGTTAGCTTCCTTCTTGCATGAAAATTAGTGTTCTGATGACAAAATTCATGAGCTTTCAGCTGTCAGACGAAGAGACTATCCACCAACTATATGCTTAAGTTGTTGGTCGCTTTATTATGCAGGGTGCAAAGGCTATTGCAGAACTGTTGAAGGCAAATTCAAGCTTGCGTGTTCTTGAGCTTAACAACAATATGATTGACTACTCTGTAAGGAATTGCGTCCACAGATTGTAGTCTTAAATGAAATAAACCACAGTTATTGAGTAACTTATTCTATGTATGCTTTTTATTTGGAAATGGAGGTAGGGATTTACAAGTCTTGCTGGAGCTCTTCTTGAGAACAATACACTACGGAACTTACATTTAAAGTTAGTGACATCTCCTCTTTTTTCTCTTACCCATAATATAATATCTGGCTAGGTCTTTGTTAGCTTTTTAAGTGAAGAAGTTTGGTAGCACCTAACTTTTGTTCTTTCTGAAATTTTCCCGACGTCTGATTTATGTTAAAGTGGCAACTATGGTGGAGCCTTGGGTGCCAATGCTTTAGCTAAAGGACTTGAGGGGAACAAGTCTTTAAGGGTACATTTCTCATTCATTTCTACTCTGCTTTTTCAAATTGCACAAATTACTCTATTAATGTCCAGTTGGTTCGGCAATGATATGTTATGCTTTATCTGTATATATGTTGCTGCTTTTAATTTTAATAAATGAACTTGCAACAGAAACAAAACGTTACCCATTGTTAGATCTCTCAGATTAATAACGATGGGTATACATGCAGGAACTCCATTTACATGGAAACTCTATTGGAGATGAAGGGGTGAATGCTTTGATGTCAGGTTTAGCCTTACATAAAGGTCTGCACGTTGCTCTGTCAATTGCATCTTTTGGTCAACAAACTTTCTCTGCAATTTATCTGATACAGGGAATTTTCTTAGGTAAACTGACTCTTTTAGACATTGGCAACAACTCAATTAGTGCAAGAGGTGCCTTTCATGTTGGTGGATATATCAAAAAGACAAAGAGCTTGCTATGGCTGAACCTTTACATGAATGACATAGGGGATGAGGTAGAGCTTTCAAGTTGTTAACTACTTCTGTTATATAGTTAAGTTAGCTGATATTATTGTTGCATTCGTTGTTTAGTCAGTGGAGGTGGATCATTTATAATTTCGACTAGATTAGGGATACATTTGTTTCTTCATTTTAAGGTTATCATGTATTAAAGTGCACCTGCTATCACTGTTCAAATTTTTATGACCACCTTAAGATTGAAAAAAGATAAGTGAGAGCCTCAATTCTAATCTCTGCGCTTTCTATGGAACTGAGTTCATTGTGAGGTGAAACACACCCCATGTAATTGAAATGCCTCAATCCTGAAACCCTTCAGTGTTTTATAACTAAAAAACTTATGTTCTTCATCAGTGTAAATTTGGTTAATTTGCAGGGAGCTGGACACATTGCAGATGCTTTGAAGCAAAACAGGACGATAACAACCATAGACTTGGTGAGAAAAGTGTACTTTTTAGCATCACCTTATGCAGCTGCGTTATTTTTTAATTTTTTAAAGAGTTCCTTAATATACTATCTATTGAAGTATGGGGGTCATTCTTACAGGGGGGAAATAACATCCATGCTGAGGGAGTGACTGCATTAGCTGAGGCATTGAAAGATAATTCTGTTATTACATTTGTAAGTCCTTCCTTTTAACAGTTCTTTTCATTTATATTTTTGAATGTAACTGCATACAATTATCTCCCATTTCTCTGTCTCTGTCTCTGTATCAGTTGGAAGTTGGTTATAATCCCATTGGACCAGATGGGGTGAAGGCTTTATCTGAAGTTCTGAAGTTTAATGGAAACATAGAAACCCTTAAGCTTGGGTGGTGCCAGGTAATTGTTGTTTTGAACATGCTTTACTATTTCTGGATCCAGGTTTTTTGGTAAATGTTTTGAAACTTAATAGGATCTTATAACAATGTAATAGAAATATATCGCAGATAGGAGCAAAGGGTGCCGAGTTCATTGCAGATATGTTGAAATATAATACCACAATACGTGTTCTGGACTTGAGGGCAAATGGACTACGCAATGAAGTTAGTTTCTGTGGATAAAAACTGTCATGAGTTCCCACTAAGCTATTTGATTACTCATATCTCATGATAACTTAAAATGTACAGGGTGCATCTTGCCTGGCTCGCAGCTTGAAGGTGGTTAATGAAGCTTTAACTTCATTGGATTTAGGCTTCAATGAAATTAGGGTACGTATCGACTCTGTTTTCTGATCCTTAATCACAGATCAGTTGTATCTTGGACCATTTGATAATGGTATTGTATTCAGGATGACGGGGCTTTTGCAATTTCTCAAGCACTAAAGGCTAATGAAGATGTGACAGTCACATCTTTGAACCTTTCGAGTAACTTCCTCACCAAATTTGGGCAGGTATCCCTCTCATAGTCTTCTAGGAGATCTCACCGGGTATAATTTTTTTGTTTGTATCTATTACTTGTGTCTTAATGAACTTTTGCATCATGCAGAGTGCTTTGACAGATGCACGAGACCATGTATATGAGATGAGTGAAAAGGAAATCAACATATTTTTCTAGAAGGCTTTACTTATTAGACTAGAAATGTGTACCGTAGACAACACCGTTCTTTTGGTTCATTCTTTTACCAAGGAGCATCCGTTAAGAACTCCAAACTTCTGAGTTCTTATCAAGTTCCAATAGCGAGGAACATCATTTGGAAATTTTGACATCCGGAGATCATAGTTAGTCTCGTCAGTAATAGGTACTTCCAAGTATTTTTTCAGAAGATGTTGAGGATGGTTTTTCACTAGAGTTCAAATAAGTTTACAATCTCAGGAGAAGTTCTGTAATGATCTAGTGTCACATTCTCATGTAGTTAGGTACATTACGCGAGAATATGGATGACATTTTTGTCACTATACATACATGCCTTTAGTGTCTTGATACAAAGGGACATCGTTTTCAGTGTATCTACTAGCGAAAATCAGTACGCACATATTATCTGAACATTTGGATTGAAATGATTTGTTCGTGGTTTTTTTCTTAGAAACAGCAACGATGTCGTGGCTGGCCGCGACGTGTATATATTATGGAGACCATTGACTCACACTGGTACACATATGTGTCTCGCACTGATCAATTTCTGGTGAGGTTGCGTTGCCTTGCTGGTGCTGGTTGGGCTCCTCTTGGAAATACAACTAGTGTGGACAGATATCGCTTCAATTTTCGTGCTCTAGGATAGAGCCATGGGTCACATGACTCGCATTTCTTATTGTACTAGGATTTTAACACCTTGAAACTGCTACTGAGTGCAGAACAAGCATCCAAAATGGGTCCTGAAGGTCATTAGTTGTACCAATTGTGGTAGACAGTTGCTGCGCATGGACGGACTTACTCTGTCAGTTGTGGACTCGAGTCTTGGAGGTTCGAAATTACTAGCAAAATTAACGTATGGATACGTTATTGTAACTTGGTAGATTTGATCGAAATCAATGTATCAATACATTAATGAACCTCAAACGAATCAGGGTCTCGTAAATATAGTGACGAAGTTGGAGGATTCCAGCACAAGATGAGCTTAGAATACGAGGAAGACGTCTCACACACATCCATCCATCCATCCATCCATCCCTCTTCCATATAAATATGGGCATATATCCCTCCAACTGTAGCAGAGCTGGCATTCTCAGTGTTCATTTCACATTTTCACTTCACTGCTTCTCTCTCAACCTCAACCAATTCACTAAGAATCGTAATAGCTTTCGTGATCAAATTGACCTTTGATTAAGATATTCGCCCCTTGCTGCTCGATCACCAAGACCAATATGTCGTCATTCCCTAATCCCAGAAAGCAAACAAATACATAGGTCTTTGTTCGTCCATCATCCCATGTTGGTGCTCATGGTTATGGCATGGCCATTTCTGGCCCACAATCCAGCTCGGAAATTTGAGCGATTTCTACATGCATGAATGGGGCAAGATAGCTACTATACTAAAGCACCATGGCTATATAAAGAAGGGAGAAGCACACTCATTGTAGTTCAAGGCTTCAAGCCCCCCACAACTTTGTATTGCTCATACACACTTTTGAGTTTCGAATAGCAGAGACTAGTTTCAAATGGCGTCGCGTTTGCTTCTTCTCGCGGGGGTTTTGGTGTTCTGCATAGCGCAGGTTTCAGCTGATGCCGAGGTGGAAGACCATGAAACCAAGGTTCAATCACCACTATAAGATCATAGGACCAAAACGGGATCGATCACAAACCAAATACATAAACACGTTTCTTAAGCATCAACTATATGAACTCAACTACATGGGATAATGACATACCTTCTTGATTGATGTCCATGTCTACTAACTGATCAACTAGGTTGTCAACGTCTTGAGCAAGTCCGGTTTTGGCTTTTGTCTTCTCCTCTCTGCTAAGCTTAGACACCATAGATGGGATGGCTCCTATGTCTTGTCGTAGAGAGAGCAGGGACTAAAGCACCTTTATTTATAGTGTTACAAGATAACAAGAGACCTCCCACAAAGATACTTCTTGATTCCCAAGTAAACTCCTATAAACTTATCCTAATGCATTACCAACACAATAAACTTGTTGCTAATGGATTCCCTTACCATATATGGATAGATATACATAAACCATATTGAACAAGGTTAAGTAATAACATAAGCTCCTATTAAGTTGAAACCTGTTCCAATTAGTATTTGCATAATGATGATAGGTTCACATAATGAATCTTACAATCTCCCACTTGAACCATCATCTTAAAAATGCACAATACAAGTAGAAACATTTCAATCAAAATAGCTGAAGTGCGCGCTGAGCCATATGCTTCTTAAAATCCATTCAACTCTGTCAAAATACAAAGAACAGCTGCAGAACTCAGAAATAAGCATGTTCACATGATCATGCCTGTTCAAAACTACAACAGCAGCCTAAGTACTTCACATGAGTCAAAAAAACTTAATGTAATGCAGTTAAATGACAGTGTATATCAAAGTGGTTAAGTCATTTAACAAACAGTCCTAAATCAAGCAATTTTGAATATCAAAAACACAACATAATGCAAACACAACTGAACACCAGTGGATCTGGTTTGCTGCTACTGAAATACTGAATATATGCATATTTCAATCCACCTGATAAACTTGAACTGATAAAAACAGAAATTTTATAATTTCAAACATACTAAAAACATCAACATGAAAAATTTCTCAATTTCATTTAACTGGAAAAACATACACTACAATGTTCACGTCAAAATCAGACACCAAGAACTAAATCAAAACCAAAATAGAAACACTGAAAACAAAACTCAATTTCTTTGAAAATCCAATGCTCCCACTGAACTTAAGCCTCCTTGAAACTCGCCAATACACCCATGTTTCCACAATGCTCTTTAAAAGCTGCAACTGGTAATGCCTTGGTGAATGGATCTGCAAGTTGATCTGCAGTCTTGATATTGAAAACATCAACTTCTGCACGCTTCACCCTCTTCCTTACACTATAGTACTTTAAATCTATATGCTTAGAATTATTTGACCTCTTACTGTTCTTACAGAAGAACACAGCTGCTTCATTATCACAATACACCTTCAATTTTTCCTTAATAAGCTCACTCAGGACTTTAGTCTCCAGAATAAAGTTCCTGATCCACAAACCCTCATTTACACCTTCATAAAGTGCAATTACCTCTGCCTGCATTGTGGAAGTAGCTATCAATGATTGTTTCATTGTTTTCCAAGCCACTGCACCACCTGCAAGCATATAGACATATCCACAAGTAGATTTCATAGATGAAGGGTAGTTCCCTGCAAAATCTGAATCAGTGAAACCTACAAGTTCAAGCTTTTTCACACGTTTATACACAAGCATATGTTCTTTGGTCCTTTGCAGATACCTCAGAATTTTCTTACCAGCTATCCAATGTTGTTGTCCAGGATTTGACTGAAATCTAGACAACATACCTACTGCAAAAGATAAATCTGGTCTTGTACAGACTTGTGCATACATGAGACTTCCTACAAGCTGAGCATATGGCACTGCTTTCATGCTATTTTTCTCATTGTCAGTCTTAGGACACTGATCTTTATTAAGTTTATCTCCTTTAGAAATTGGTGCTTCACCATTACCACAGGTTTCCATTCCAAACCTCTTAAGAACTTTGGAAATATAATTCTGTTGAGATAAACCCAACAGACCCTGCTTCCTATCTCTCTTAATCTCAATGCCTAATACATAACAAGCTTCTCCCAAATCTTTCATGTCAAAATTCTTTGATAGAAAATCCTTAGTGTCTTTAAGCAGTTTAACATTACTGCTTGCAAGAAGAATGTCATCGACATAGAGAATAAGAAAAATAAAATTATTACCAACCACTTTGAGATAAACACATTCATCAACTATATTTTCAGAAAAACCAAAAGATGAAATAACAGCATCAAACTTTTTGTACCACTGCCTACTAGCTTGTTTAAGTCCATAAATGGATTTCTTAAGTCTACACACCATGTTTTCTTTACCAGCCTCCTTAAAACCTTCTGGCTGTGCCATGTAAATCACCTCTTCCAGCTCTCCATTAAGAAAAGCTGTTTTTACATCCATCTGATGTAACTCCATGTCATAATGAGCTACAAGAGCCATTATGATTCTGAAAGAGTCCTTAGATGAAACAGGTGAGAATGTTTCAGTGTAGTCAACACCCTCCTTTTGTGTGAAACCCTTAGCTACAAGCCTAGCTTTATGTCTTTCTATCTTTCCACTTGCATCTCTTTTAGTTTTGAACACCCATTTACAGCCAATGGGTTTCTGAGTTTGATTTGGCTTAACTAGCTCCCACACATAATTTTTATGCATGGATTCTAGTTCTGCAGCCATTGCATCTTTCCACTTTTCAGACTCATCACTTTCTAAGGCTTCCTTTAAGGTTTTAGGATCATTGTCATCAGACAATATACTTTCAACTTCAGTCAAATAAACCTCATAAATATCATCCTCTCCTCCATACTTAGATTTTCTAGCTCTCTTAGATCTTCTAAGCTCAGGTTGCTCTACAACAGGCTGTTCTGGAACAACTACTGGTTCAGTTACTGTTTCTGGTTCAGCTTGGGGTTCTGGGTGCAGTTGGGGTTCCTGCACTGACACTTCTTCCATCACGTTTTCTTCTTGGTTCTGCAAACTTTCTTGTTGCAGCACAGGTTCAGACTCTATGTTATCTTGGTTCATAGGCTCTAAGTCAATATTTTCTGAATTTTGATCCTCATTTAGGCTTTGGTTCACAACTGTTTCTTGACCTAATGCATCACCTAAGGTGTTAGGCATTGCTACTGTGTTCATCCCTTCCTCTACAACTTCTTCAAAATCTGAAGACAAGTCCTCAAAAATTGTATTGCAGACACTTTCACCTAAAAATTTAACTTGATGTGTTTCAAACACTCTAGGTGAATGATGAGGTGAATACAACTTAAAACCTTTAGATTTTTCACAATAGCCTATAAAATGACAACTCACAGATTTTGATTTTAATTTATCTGGCTTTTCTTTATAAAGCCTTGCCTCAGCTTTACAACCCCAAACATGGCAGTGATGTAAACTTGGTTGCCTACCATACCATAATTCAAATGGTGTTTTATCCACAGATTTACTAGGGGACCTATTGCAAAGATAATTTGCAGTTCTTAAAGCTTCTCCCCAAAGAAATAAAGGCAGACCAGATGTACACATCATACTCCTAACCATGTTTAATAGAGTCCTATTTTTCCTTTCTGCAACGCCATTCTGTTGGGGATTATGTGGTGTACTGTATTGAGCCTTAATGCCAACTTCTTGCAAATATAATGCAAAAGGTCCCTTATGTTGGCCTTGCTCAGAATATTTACCATAAAATTCTCCCCCCTATCAGACCTCACAGTCTTTATTTTTAAATCCAACTGATTTTCCACTTCAGTCTTAAAAATTTTAAAAGCTTCTAAAGACTGTGATTTTTCTGATAGTAAATATATATAGCAATATCTGGAAAAATCATCTATAAAGGTTATAAAATAAACATTACCACAAATTGTCTTATGTTTAAAAGGCCCACAAATATCTGTGTGTATTAACTCTAACAGTTTTTTACTTCTGTCAGCAGTTTTTCTTCTCATGTTTGTCATTTTTCCTTTATAACACTCAATGCATTCTTCAAGATCAGAAAAGTCTAGTTCAGGTAATGTCTTATTCTTAACAAGTATGTGCAGTCTTTGTTTTGATATGTGGCCTAAACGTCTATGCCACAGATAGGCTGATTTCTCATTGTGTAAGGTTCTTTTAACACCAATGGTGTTATTTCCTGTTGTGTTATTATTATTTTCAACAAGTAATAACTCTTGTTGAGACATAGAACAATTTAATCTCAAATAATCATTCTCAATAACACCAGAACCAAACAAAACAGAAGAATTAAAATTCTGGAGCAAAGATTCTGAAGAATTTCTGAAAATTTTAATTCCACTCGAACTAATGAGAAAAGTACAACCAAGTTTGACTAAAAGACTGACTGACAATAAATTCCTTCTAATGGAAGGTACATATAAGACATTGTCTAAAACCAGAAAATTTCCAAAACCTAAATCCAATCTAAGGGATCCTACAGCCTTCACTGCAACCTTCATCCCATTCCCAACGCAGACATTCTGCTCCTCATTCCTTGGTTTTCTCTTCCTTATGAAACCCTGCAATGAATTAGTAACGTGTAAGGGGCTTCCTGAATCCAAGTAATAAGAATGGGATTTGGTATTGACAGAATTAATTTCTAAAGGAAAGGTTTCTAAAAGATTAAGATAACTATTTTTACCTTTCTTCTCTAGCCAGGCCTTAAAACCAGTGCATTCTGACTTCTTGTGTCCAACTTTCTTACATAAATAGCACTTGAACTTAAAACTGGATGGCTTTTTGACCTTGCTACTGCCTGCAGTGCTACTGGACGGCTTCTCTATGGTTTTATTGACTTTTAGGTTATTTTTCTTCCATTGAGCCTTCTGAACTAAGTTAATAGAGGTTGCAGGCTGCTTCCCCTTCCTCATTCTGCTCTCCTCATCCACACAGATGGATATCAATTGATCCAACGTCCAGTTTTCTTTCTGAGAATTGTAACTGGTCCTCAACATGTTGAAACTCTCTGGCAGGCTGTCCAGGGCATGATGCACCAGCTGCTCATCCTTCACTCCCTGATCAAGCTCCTTGAGCCGACTGTTCAGCTCTGTGAGTCTCATGATGTGTAGCCTCACTCCTCCAACTCCATTATACTTGAGCTGGTTGAACTCCTTTCCTATCCTCGCAGCTTCTGCCTTGTTGCTTTCCTTGTACTTCTCAGCAATAGCATCCATGAAATCAGCAGCAAAGATTGGCTCCGGAATGCTACCCCTTACTACCTTAGTCATAGAGCTTCTAATGAGGACCTTAGCCCTATGGTTT
This sequence comes from Fragaria x ananassa, assembly GCA_034370585.1. NCBI lineage: Eukaryota > Viridiplantae > Streptophyta > Magnoliopsida > Rosales > Rosaceae > Fragaria > Fragaria x ananassa. The sequence goes on along the minus strand of CP139761.1, from coordinate 27,778,620 downwards.
GATCTGTACCAGTCATAATAATACCTCCTATCCTCAGGTGAACTTTGGGAATTAATTTCTTGAGGTGTAGGATCAGTGAAGCATAAATCCATGTTGTCATGAGACACCATGTACAGGTCTAGTGAAGCTTTCCACTCCTTAAAGTTGGTTCCATTAAGCATCTGGATGTCATTTGGTTTCAGGTAGGTGATTTCTAGAGAGCAAAAAACAAAGAAATAAGTTTTGGTTTTGACAGTTCTATAAAGACTTGTTATAAAAACTGTAGTTTTATGTGTATTTCTTAATCAGTTCAAACAACACACAAAACAAAAACACAGAAAACATAACAAACAATACATCTCAAATTACTGCAGTTCAATATCAAGCATCACTTTTATAGCAGAAGACATGATATTCTAAAGTTTCTGAATCATCAAGCCACAAAATAAAACTCATGTTATCCAAAAAGCAGTCAACATCTTTATGACAGAAGAAAAGCTTTAAGTATCCAAATATGAGTTCTAAATTCATGCATGATGCTGTTTGAAAATTTTAAACCATACAAAATTCTTCTTTGGAAGACAACAAATATAGTTCAAAAAATTCATAACACAAGTTCTGGTCTTTAACTTTAATTTCTTTAACCTGCAAGAAATTGCTTTGTGCAACATTCAAGCCTCTAATATTTCTACAGACCACGATGAAGTTTCCAATTGATTTTTACTTACTTAAGTTTCAGTGTTCATTGTAAAATCAATTCTGCAATTCAATTCATGCATCCACGGGAGACGTACATAACATCATTTAACCAGCAATTGCAGACAACACAGAAACTTCATTCCATTCACAAAACACCAAAACATGCCCAAACAATTCACACAAAACATGCTTCTGTATTTAAGTTTCATCCGGACACCATATGACTAGCTTAGCCTATGTTGCACTCCGGGCATGCATCTAGGGTTCTTGTGCTTAACAGAAATCATAGACATGCTCTGAAATTGTAATCGAAAACACAAACAAAACAAAAAAAAAAAATCCCAAAATCTGACCTCTTTAGCTCATTCAAAACGCGGAAGCAAAAACCAAATTGAGCATGCAAATCCATTTACCCTTCTTAATCCGCAGCCATATGAGTTTCGAAAACAAACACCCAGAGATGCAAATCGCCTCTCTTCTTAATCCCAGACTGAAGAACCCGAAACCCCAAAACTGAATTGATCGTATTTTTTTTTTTGTTACTGAAAGCGGGTTTGGGTTAAGGGCTGCGGTTTTGGGTCAGAAAACACTGAATGGCCCATACGATGGCCTTCTTGATTATACGGGTCCAAATTTATTTATTTATTTTTTTTTTGTACGACAAAGGAAAACCAAAAACAATTAAACCCATGTTCATATAATTAGTCGATTTCCTTTATACGATTTATGCAGTTTGTGAGTTGCTCTGATACCATACTATAAGATCATAGGACCAAAACGGGATCGATCACAAACCAAATACATAAACACGTTTCTTAAGCATCAACTATATGAACTCAACTACATGGGATAATGACATACCTTCTTGATTGATGTCCATGTCTACTAACTGATCAACTAGGTTGTCAACGTCTTGAGCAAGTCCGGTTTTGGCTTTTGTCTTCTCCTCTCTGCTAAGCTTAGACACCATAGATGGGATGGCTCCTATGTCTTGTCGTAGAGAGAGCAGGGACTAAAGCACCTTTATTTATAGTGTTACAAGATAACAAGAGACCTCTCACAAAGATACTTCTTGATTCCCAAGTAAACTCCTATAAACTTATCCTAATGCATTACCAACACAATAAACTTGTTGCTAATGGATTCCCTTACCATATATGGATAGATATACATAAACCATATTGAACAAGGTTAAGTAATAACATAAGCTCCTATTAAGTTGAAACCTGTTCCAATTAGTATTTGCATAATGATGATAGGTTCACATAATGAATCTTACAACCACTTCCTTCTTTCGTCTTTTACTTTTGCTCCCTTTCGGAGTTTAGAGTTGGCTATTACCAACTTTTTGTTACTTTTTTTTCAGGCAGTGGTGAAAGGACCTAACAGAAGACTGTTACCATATCTGAGTATGTTCCTTTAGAACTTTTTATGATTGAGAAAAATCACGCCATGGTGTTCGTATAACGAGATGACTCTATTTATATGTTTGATACCGTTTTGGTGCAGACTGTGAAGGGCTATGCAGGGCTCGTTGCAGCTTGCACTCGAGACCAAATAGGTGCAACAGGGCATGTGGAACTTGCTGTGTAAGGTGCAAGTGCGTTCCTCCGGGCACAGCCGGCAACAGAGAGGTCTGTGGATCGTGCTACACTGATATGACCACTCATGGCAACCGCCTCAAGTGCCCTTGAAATCACTGGCTCTCCATCTTTCAAAATATCCGGGACAGTGAGAAATCAACATGAGAAATAAATAATTTAGTGAAACTTTTAAGTTTAATGTTGTTTGTGTTTGTTGTATACTTGTTTCGCTTTTCATATGTTAATGGATTTTTATGTTTCGTCAATCTACCATGCTATTGAGATCGATGAACACTGCTTGTCAATTAGATTTTTTACAGTTATAATTTGTGGTATTTTGACAATATTCAGTTTCGCCATCTCAACTATAACTTCACCAGCGTAAAGATGAATGTAATCCTACATAAATGAACTTAATTACAAAGTTCAATTGCATGAAAGTGATGATAATGAATCTGATGATCTCCATTAATACTACTATATATGCTAGTATTTGTTGTTATTGTTGTTCATCTTGGACGGATATCCAACCCGAGCTAACAAAACTTCACGACTAGACCAATATGTTGGTTCTAGCCCTCATTGAAACAAGGTTTCCTAACCAGAGGAGGAACTATATATCACAACTTATATTTTCCTATTCGTATATAAAAAAAAAACTTACATTTTCCTATTCCATGTTAGGTTCCTCGGCCTTTAAGTGCAGCTTTATGTGTAGTAGTTTAGGTTTCCTAACCTTTGAAGAGCATACCAAAGAATAACGATCTACTCATTTATCAATAGAAATGTCTATTTATAGGTATTGCCCATATATTCGACATTAATATTCAGCTTTCATTCATAGTTTCATATGATGATGGATGAATTTATCTGTGCAATATAAAACGAGGTTCTGTCGTATACTGTATACATGCAAGAACCTCTTACATTAAATTTCCTTCTTTAGGAAAGAATTTCCACAAATTAACTGTGTATGTCTTGTTCCACATCCCAAAAATCATAGGAAGCAAATAAATTATGAGAATTTAAGCAGTTTCAAAGCCAAAACGGAAGACAAACCCAGATAGCTAGCTAACTAATGTATTGTAACAAAAGAATAAAATCCAATGAGGCTTTGCAAATCTATCGGGAAAACCATCGATCATACTGAGCGCTTTGGAAGTCTAGGAACTGGTGTAGGCCACCATGGTATCACAATTTGGCGACCTACATGGTCATCAAAAGACGTTTCAGCCATCTTCGACCAGCTTCCTGTTCGTATGTTGCATTTGACTTTGTCCTCGCATACATTTACATAAACTACATCCAAATCATTTGAGTCATAGGCTATGTGGGTCACTGAACCACGATTTGATTCCTCCGGAATCATTGTTTGGTCCGGGGCATAACTTGTCATGTGTTCCAAACCCAATTTTCGAGTTCCATCTAGCACAGCTCGTCTTCCTTCAACCCCCAAACACATAGCAAATGGGGTTCCTCATCTAAGTTGCAGTCCTGCAACCGCACACGTCCTCCGGAAACACCTATGTAATTAATGAAGTTGACAAGCATATGTGTTAAATTTCTTCCGCACTTTTCCGCACTGAAATCCCATCACTCTAGTGTTCTGAAACACTTCGACCATCCCTGTACATAAATGAGTAGAAAGGTTTAGAGTATGGATTTGGTTTGTCTGCTTGGACAAGCATGTCCAAGTTGGACATTACTAACAAGCTGACACGTCATTTATAAGCAATCCAATAGACACAAATCAATAAGGACCAAAACACAAATCAACCTTGCCGCACCAGATCAGCCTTTTTGGCAACTCCATCCTCTTGCTCTTTTTTCTGGCTTTCTCTTTTCTGGTTCCAGATGCAGCCCCTTGTTCATATAATTCATATATTGACGGACATCATAAGTCAAATATATGGCATCAATGGTATGTATGAACTCTACCTTGCATATGCATGAGGATGTAAGATATGTAAACGATAATTATCATAATCAAACCATCATCATCCGTTTTTGAGCTTCCGGGTCCTGCACAACCCAATTTCAATTAAACACAAATCAGATCACTAGGATGCAACCCAAACCCAGCCATTCAGTATCGCAATAATCATCTCCAGACACTCACATGTCCCCTACGCTCAACAACTCAGTCCTCCTTTATTCGCGGTCGCCTAGTTCGCACGTCCAACTTGCTTCTTCTGGACCTTCGAAGTCATTACTCAAGCTTCCGGCGACGCCCACTCTCTCGCCGGATACCCGTCCCTCGTTACTTCAAAAACCCATACAAAGTTCGCCGAACCACCGCCAAATACCATGTCTGGCCATCTCAATCCGTTCAGCACGAAGAGAGATACGCTATGTGTGGTGTAGGATTTGTGTTTTGGACTTCCTTGATTACTGCCCATTTGATTGCATATGAATGACGTGTCATCAATCGGTGATATCCAAGCAAATTCAAGCTAGTGCTTGGAGAAGCTGGTGCTTGTCCAAACAGACAAGCCAAATTCTGCCGTGGAAAAAACAACAAACATTTGTAGCTTTGATTTCCAAGAGACAGCTCCTCCTGAAAATGTAATCAGGTCCAGATGTAGACTTTCTTGAGTCACCATCTCTCGCCATAACGACACTTATGTGGTCAACCAGTTCAGGTTTACCGCTTCTAAAGCATAATCTCATCTTGGAAGTACTTCTAAGAATCCGCTTCACAACATATCGATGCTCTTTGTCTGAAATAGACAAATCTCTGCTAACAACACCAACTGCATCTGTTACGTCTGGTCTTGCGCACATCATCGCATACATCAGACTCTTGACGACTGAGGTATATGGCTCAACTACCATGTCTTCCTCCTCAATCTGATTGAAACCTTTCATGACTAGCCTTTCCTTGACTGTTAGTCGTAAGGTATACTCTAGCTGCAGTCCTCCGTCTATACACTCATTTCTTCTTGAGTGCCCCGTTACCTTCTGGTAACTCCACCAGATCACAAGTCTAGCTCTCATGTAAGGATTATCTTTCATCTTGCATGGCTCCCGACCGCTACTCCCCCGTGTGGTCCATACGTCAGAGTTTCTTCATAGTACTCTAATTCTCTTCCATCGAATTCATGTGGAGGTTATCTCCTCCAGATCTGCATTACTTTGTTGATCTTCTACCATTCGACTCAACCGCTCGCCTTCGAGGACTCTGTGCCTCTTCTTGATCATTAGTGTTAGGCACCACCTCTCACGGCCCGCTCTCTCTAGAGCTTCCTGCAATCCCTTTTCATATGGCTTTTTCCACCACAATGAAAACATTCGATGACTTTCAGGCTAAACTCGCCTCTTGACCGGTCTTCCATTTTGCCGCGGTTGTGGAATTTTCTACTGCTTCCACCGTTGTTGGTGACGAGGGCTTCTAACTCGTTCAATATTCCTTGCTCCTTCCTCCTTGCTTCTTTGTTGAAAATGTTGTCTTTTACAGTGCTCAGTGTGAGAACGCCTTGAGGAGCTGAGTTGCTTAATGACACCACCAATGTGTCCCAGCTGTCTGGTCACGAGCTTAGTAACAACAGTGCTTACAACTCATCATCAAGCACCATCTTCATATTCGTCAACTGAAACACTTCAACCATCCCTGTACTTCGTGTTCACCAATCGTTGAATGAACGAGGCTTTGTTTTGTGCGGTCTTGCGCTCGTACATGGACTCCAATTTGATCCACATCGAGTAGGCATTGGTTTCTTGTGTGCAACATGATCAAAAACACTTTCATCAACCCATTGACGAATTCCTGCAACAACTTTTCTGTTCAGGATGCTCCATTCCATGCCGGACTTGCCTGCTGGCTTCTCTCCACCATTTTGAAGAGGCTCGTACATATCCTTACAGTAAAGGATGTCTTCCATTCTGGGCTTCCAAATGGAGTAATTTGACGATGTCAACTTAACCATTGTTGCTGACAATGACAACAGCTCCGCCATCTTGATCACCACGAGATGCCACAGACGATGAACGCCGGACTCTGATACCACTTGTTGGGAAAGAAGTGGATGCCTAATACAAGGCTGACGGATAATTGGTTATCCTAGGATCTGACTTTCCCACTCTTCGTGTGATTTGCGGAAATAGCAACAAAAAGAAGACACAATATTTAATGAGGTTCGGTAATATGCATATGCCCTCAAGGCAGTAGTAATCATTTTTCCACTATACTAAATAATGAGATTACAAGAAACCACCTCACTCTAGACTAACTAAAGTGGCAGTAACACACCTCCCTCTCTCTTGAGAGGAATTTTCTTCTCATTAATCTCTCAAGTGAGGATCTCACTACTCTCACAAACTCTCTCTAGCTAGTTTGGATGACTCTGCCCTAGTCTTGATCTTGAACTGGAGCAAGTTCGGATGCCTTTGTTCTTCTACCTAATCCCTTTATATAGGCATTGCTCCATGCATCTATCATGCAATACATGCACGTAAGGTGAAATGAACCAAAGTCATGTTTTCTTCCTCTTTTCATGGTTCAATGCTTGTAGGCTTATAAATGCATGTCTTCCTTCATCTTCAAAGATTGCTGCCATCTCCCACTTAGGCTTGTAGGTTTGTTTCTTACCTTTCCAAGTTTGCTGCAACAACATTAACAAATGCTGCACCACCCTAGCTATTCATATAGCTAGTCTTCCATTTGCATTTATCAGGTTTTCATGCTTTCTTCATGTTTCTTCTCCCACATGGTTTCTCATCTCCACTAAGGAGGGACTGACCCAACACGCCTAAGGTCGAAGTACTTGAAGCCTCGCTGACATGGTACAGCTATCTCTCTCCATTCACCAGTCTCACTAGATCGAGAAGACCTGGATATTAAATTTGTAACATTTTTTTCTTATCCTAGGACCAAGAATTTTCACAACGTTGCCTTGAACCTATACTCGGCATTAACATTAAAACCGGCATTACTGGCTTCCTTATAATAAGGCACACAGATGAACCCCCAAGGTTGTCTTTCGTAGCATCCAGGGGTCGGAGGAAGATTAGCCAGTTGCATGGTGCGTGGATTGCAGATGTAGAAATCACGGTAGACGTTATGCTTTTCGCAACACAAAATCAAATCGTTGCATGTCGCCAGCACTGGCGATTCTTTCTTCAAACTCAAGAAACTCCGGAATCTTTCAAACTCCTTTGTAGGGAGGGAACAGTTCACGCCCACGGTCGGTCTACGACGTACAGCATGAGCTTTGGGGGTTTGCTTTTCGCTTTGGAGACGTAGAAAGCGGCCGCTGAAGTAAGGTTCAGATACGAGCTCGAGTGTGCACCACTGCTTTCACACACACTTGATTTGGAAAACGAAATTTTCACATGGCAGTCGACAAAGGATTTCACCGTACCCAATAGTTTGTCGCTGAGATGATCGACTTATTGAATGACTTTTTGATGAATTAATAATACAAGTTCGATCACAGCTATATATAGCAATTCATGGTCTGTTGAGAACCCTAATTCATAATTACAATACAAGAAGTATACAACAAGTCAATTAATCCTAAATTCCACAGAAGTTTGAGTGTTACTCTTTAAATGGTGGTGATCTTCTTGTCTTCAATGTTTGAAAAGATTAAAGAAAATTTATATCGAAGCACCTCGAGCACAGCCACCGGTACTGGAAGGAGGCCGAACATGAGGAAAGAGGAAGCGGCTGAAACCCTTCAGAAGGAGAAGGGAGAGCATGGCCTAAAGCGCGCAGTGAGGCTATCGATCCGGCTAAGAAATTTATTTAATTCCCGCCAAAAATGGAAGAAGAAGACAGACTGATAGCGTCCAACAACTCTGATGATAAGTTACACCCGTGGAGTTGAGGTTCCTCGGGGCTTGAATGCAGCGTTAGTCGTTTCAGTTTACGTATGATCCCAATAATGTCATAACTGAACAACCCTCTGCAAACAACTAGATCAGAATCATAACCAAGACTATGAAAAACACGTACATCTCCTTCTCTCTCTTTTTCGTTTCTCAGGATGAGATCGAGAGCTTGACTTAGCAATGCTTGCTTCGATATGTTTCGATCAACTTTCCGCCAGTGACCAATCCCATCCTTTGAATTGGAGATTCTTTAGTGACTCAAAGAAATCATGTATGTATATAAGGTCACCGTCGGTTCCCGAGTTGGCGTCGACATTGCATGTACAAACTAGTGTAATACTGGGCACCTAGCCTGCTTGGCGGAGTCTGTCACGGTACTGCCAAGAGTCACGAGCATTGCTGCAGTGTGTCACCAATATATGAGTCAGTCTTCTTGGCCATGATCGCTGTACGTGGCTCTCTTCTGCTCAATATATTGTCCATGATCGATTCTGATCTTCTCTTCTTTCTTTTTTTTCTTTTTTTTAAACAGCTCCATCTTCTCGTACGACGTTATCTCCAATCAAAATCATGATGAGGATGATAGCAGGCAGATGGTACTTGAAAGTTGAAACATCTTTTTATTTATTTATTTTTAAATCTAGCTAAATGAATATCACTGAACTTGCAAAACATACAAAAGTAGGACATCAAATGATTGAGGAAATTTAAATGTCTCAATATATAACCGCACTCTTATTATTTTTATCCTGATCAAGTGCAAGTATCATTAGTTAATTACTCTCTTTTTATTAGCAAGCATACAAAGACTGCTCATAGACTTTGATATTACATAAAGAAGTTGTTAGAGTAGTGGGATTTATTTATCAAGTCCTAAAGACCATAAAATCAATGCGAAGGCGATTTCTACATTACCTAATTATTCCAGTAGCCTGTATTGATGATTAACCTGGAATTATTTCTTTTCAGTAGAGTTCCCAATCAACTCAGTCAATTCCTATCTCTTTTTTTTAAATAAGATGACTTGACTCATACTTGAGTACATAACTAAATAAAAAAAATAAAATAAAAAAGCTACTCTAACGTCATAATTATTCTTCATAAAACTGAAAACTAACTCAGTATCACCCGACTTAACCATTTGCATCGCTAGTTCTGCTAGTGCTAGATAAGAGGTATCTTCATTGTTCATTTAGTTTTGGAGGGTAAGTAAAGTGCATGAAATTATGATTTATTTTGTGTATCAATTCTATTTAGTGCAGAAGTTAATTGATCACTTGGGCCTAGTTTGGTACGCCTTTGCTTTTAAAAAAAATAGTTTTTATCTGAATTTTTAGATTTTATAGTGTTTAATAAATGAAAGAAAAATAATTTTTTTTGAAAATTACATATCACTGGCAACAGCTTTTAGGATCAACATGAATGTTTTTTTTTTATATATATAAATGGATGTTAGCTAGCCATTGATATATTGATAACTGAAATTCGGGTTACAACATAAACATGACACACCCTCGCGGGAAAACGTTAGAAAATCATGTGAAACTACCTAAGAAGACCGAAGCTACCCTAGGTAATTCATATGCTGAATGTTATTTTTAAAAGTAGTTGTCACTAAAAACAGTATAAATTAATAAATTTTATCTTGACAGCACTTTTAAAACTAATATTTACCAAACATAAAACTATTTTAATTCACAACTGATTATTTTCACAGTACAACAACAATATTACTTTCCTTTGGATGTTATGCTATATAAACCATGTATTACGTACATTTATCACATTATTCCCCATTTATTACATTTTGATTTTGATATGATATTGTATAGTGTAGTGCGCACTTTACCCCATCTCTCTCAAATATGCCATTCTAGATGTCAATTTCCAATAATACAAATTTGTACGTTTATTCGAGATGCCAGTTTCCATTTCCAATTCATTGCCATAGAACGAGTGTATTCAGACACCCATTCTCATTGACAGATGATTTGGCAGATATCAAAACTATACATACTTGCAAAAATTTATTAGAATGGTACGTATTTTCTAAATTAGTAAATACTTTCTAAATCTGCCACCAAGTTCTAAGAATTCAGAAATACGATTTTCCACAAATATGGAATAATCTACGTCATATATAGAACAATATAATGATATATCATCCCGCGTTCCAGATCTTTCCAAAACTCTATGCCCTGTTTGGTTAGCAGGAATGTCAGGATATGAAAATAATTTATTTTCTTTTCCCGACTGATATGGAAAGGAAAATGTTTTGTTATTTCCATGTAGGTGTTTGGTTGTTATTGTAATTAAATTAGTAATTTATTTATATTCCAATTACACCCAATTTAATAAGTCATAATAATGAACTTTAAATCTATAATTTCCAATATATAACACATTTTTACTATTGCATATGGGATCTATTTAAGGAAATTTAGACTTTTTAGATGTCTAATTTCTGTAATTTACCTTTAACGGTGAGAATAAAAATAGAATATCACCCTTAACTAGGTAATACAATTTAGACTTTATGAATCAGTCAATTTCCAGTCATATCTCACTTTTTGTTTCTTTTACAATCTTTATTTACAACTAAGCAACACACTATAATGGAAAACGAAACTAATTTCATTTTCATCCCATGATTTCCAATTCATTGTCATTCACACGTACACTTCACATGCTCTCACGTACATGACCTACCTGACTCTCTCACGTACTCGTCACTCGATCTCATATCTGTGGCTACATAAAGGTGCATATCTGTGGCTACATAAAGGTGCCTACCTCAGACGAACACAGACCCAAAACCAACCAAAGAGAAATGGAGAACAAACGTGAATACAGAGGTCATGTTCTTGTGCTTCCATATCCTAGCCAGGGCCACATCAACCCTCTCCTCCAATTTGCTAAGCGCGTAGCCTCTAAAGGCGTCAAGGCAACACTAGCCACAACCACCTACACTGTCAGCTCCATTCACGTCCACAACGTCGGCGTCGAGTCCATCTCCGATGGTTTCGACGAGTCCGGCTTTGCTCAAGCGGCGGATGAGGAAACGTTTCTTCAGTCATTCAAGGCCAACGGCTCCAGAACCCTATCCCAAGTCCTGAACAAGTTCGAAGACTCTGAGTTCCCGGTGAACTGTGTTGTGTATGATTCGTTTCTGCCATGGGCTCTGGATGTGGCCAAGGAGCATGGCATATATGGAGCCACTTTTTTCACGAACTCGGCTGCTGTGTGTAGCATTGTGTCTCAGATTCATCATGGACTACTTTCTCTGCCGTTTAAGCCTGAAGACATGCCCTTGTTAATTCCTGGGTTGCCTCCACTGAACCTTGTTGACCTGCCTAGCATGCTTCAGAAGCCGAATAGTCACCCAGCTTACTTGAAGATGAAACTGAACCAGTATTCTAACTTGGACCGTGCTGACTGGATCTTTGGAAATACTTTCCAAGCACTAGAAGGCGAGGTATGGATCGTTATTTTTATTAGTACTCAGAGAGTCTTAGTACACAGTGTGTATTTACACGATACGACATTACATATGGGGGATGAAAATGTTAATTATGTACTTGCACGCCATGTATACAAGAGACAACTGTTACTAATTTCCTCTTTGGAAATGTTGATTTGCATGTTACTAATTGTGGGTTTTGATCATGCATGTTTGTGATTACAGGCTGCCAAAGGAGTAGCAAAGCTGTGGCCAGCAAAGTTGATAGGCCCCATGGTCCCTTCAGCTTATTTGGATGGTCAGATTAAAGGAGACAGGGGATATGGAGCAAGCCTATGGAAGCCTCTTGGTGAAGAATGCACCAACTGGCTAGATACAAAGGCACCCAAATCAGTGGTGTATGTCTCCTTTGGAAGCATGGTGTCCCTAACTGCAAAGCAAATGGAGGAGTTTGCATTGGGTTTGAAAGAGAGTGGGGTGAATTTTCTGTGGGTGGTAAGAAAATCTGAACTGAGTAAATTGCCAAATGAAATCATTGACTCTGTAAAGGAAAAGGGTCTTCTAGTGAGTTGGTGCAACCAGCTAGAAACCTTGGCACATGAAGCAATTGGGTGTTTTGTGACTCATTGTGGTTGGAATTCGATACTCGAAGGGCTCAGCCTTGGGGTTCCAATGATTGCAGTGCCAAAGTGGGCTGATCAAATGACCAATGCTAAGTTTGTGGAGGAGATTTGGGAGGTTGGAGTCAGAGCCAAGGAGGATGATGAGGGCATTGTGAGGAAAGAAGAGTTTGTTGGATGTCTGAAGGAAATTATTGAGGGAGAGAGAAGCAAAGAGATCAAGAAGAATTCGAGTAAATGGAGGGAGTTGGCTAAGAAGGAAATCAGTGAAGGGGGAAGCTCAGACATATGTGTTAGTGAATTTGTAGCGCATCTGTGTGCTAATTAATCAGACAGGCCGGCCTGTCAAGATCGACATTAATTCCTGAATGGCAAGGATTCGGATGTCTCCTTACTAATAAGAATTGCGTAAAAGGATGGATTGCGTCTCTTATTATTATTAAGAGAAATTATAAATTGTACCCAGAACACCACGTAACATTTATTAATAAAGATTGCGTCTCTCATTATTAATATTAATAAGAATTGCGTCTCTCATTGTAATAAGGATTGCGTCTCTAGTTATTGTTAGCATAAAAAGGTAAAATATGTGCAAAACGTTGTTGCCATCTCGATGGCCTTCAAAGCAATAGTTGCATCAACTCTGCAGAAATGTCCCATTCAGAAAAGAATGAGATCTCAAATCCAATACGTAAAAGCTAAGAATGTGTGATGAAAGCTACCTGTATGGCCATGAGGTGCGATCCAGCTCAAACAAAAGTTGAAATTAAATCGTGTCTACCGCGTGAACCATGTTCACAAAATAAGGTTTATTTTGAATACCTGAATCAGATTCAGCCCCGTTGCCCCCGTATTGTCAACAAACTACTACTCGATGATGATGATGATGATGAAATCAAAGGAACTGCTGCTGATGCCTGATGATCGAGGGTGATGATGATGATCATGGATTACTTCGGTGTCACTACCAGAAAATAGAACTTGGGCGACGAAATGAAAAAAACCGGGCGACGATTTTTTTTTTCGTCGCCTAAGAGAAAACTTGGCCGACGAAAAAAAAAATCGTCGCCCAAGGAAAAAAAATCGTCGCCTAAAGTTCAACTTTAGGCGACAAAAATAAAATCGTCGCCTAAGTGTTAATTTCGTCGCCTAATATAGAAACTAGGGCGACGAAACAATATTTCGTCGCCTAAGTTTTTTAATCCTTAGGCGACGAAACTCAAATATATCGTCGCCTAAGTATTTTATTTTTTTATTTTTACTTGGCCGACGAAATAAAATAATTTCGTCGGCCAAGAGTAATCCGAATAATTAAAATAAAATAAAACACATTTAAATTTCATTGTACAGGATTTTTTATTTTTACTCTTGGGCGACGAATTTAACAAATATCGTCGCCCAAGTATTATCTTGGCCGACGAATTACACTAATTTCGTCGGCCAAGATAATCCGAATAATTAAAATAAATAAAGCACGTTTAAATTTCATTGTACATGATTTTTTAATTTTTACTCTTGGGCGACGAATTTTGACAAATATCGTCGCCCAAGTATTATCTTGGCCGACGAATTACCCTAATTTCGTCGGCCAAGATAATCCGAATAATTAAAATAAATAAAGCACGTTTAAATTGTAAGGAAATGTTTTTTATTTTTATAGCCCCGTCAGTGTCTCGTCGATTGGAAACTATTCTCAGGTGAAAGTCCGGCCAGATTACGTGATTTGGAGGGTCGAATAGCCGTTTCCGTCCGGACGGATCGAGCCCTTATCTTTGTCAGATGGAGCTGAATTTTTGCCCACCTACGTAATTCGTTATGCTGGTCATATCTGACGGTTAGTTGTCAGTTTCTGTTCTCCGATCACCAAACTCACGTTATATGTACTAATGTTGTATAACTTTTTTATATAAGTGTTGAGTTTAAGTTTCGTTTTGAAGACAACGTATACGTAGAGGCCTCAAACGCAAAAAATTCGTGAAATAAGATATGACCGGAACGGTGAAATACGTCAACCCCTGAAAAATGAAGATATTTCGGTAAAATTTCGGTGCCGGTTGTTCCGGTCAACGAATTTCTCTTATTTCTACCTAGTGGTAGCCCTATCCCGGGTATTTATTTTTTACCAAATTTTTATAGCCCCGTAAGAGTCTCGTCGATTGGAAACTATTCTCAGTTGAAGGTCCGGCCAGATTACGTGATTTGGAGGGTCGAATAGCCGTTTCCGTCCGTTTAGGGGTTTGACCGCGCCGATTGACCGGACGGATCGAGCCCTTATCTTTGTCAGATGGAGCTGAATTTTTGCCCACCTACGTAATTCGTTATGCTGGTCATATCTGACGGTAGGTTTTCAGTTCCTCTTCTCCGATCACCAAAATCACGATATTCTGAATTTTATGATAGAACTCTTGGCCGACGATTTTCTTAATCTTGAGCGACGAGATTTATAGTGAAGAACATCGTCGCCCAAGTAGACTCTTGGGCGACGATTTTCTTCATCTTGGGCGACGATATTTATAGTGAAGAACATCGTCGCCCAAGTAGAGTATCTTAGGCGACGACATTAAAAAATCGTCGCCCAAGATTATCTTGGCCGACGATTTTCAAAAAACAGGGCGACGATTTTTAGAAAATCGTCGCCCAAGAACGCCAATATAAAAGGCAAAAATTCATAACCCTAACCATTCGCGCAGCCGTCTCTCTCTCTCCGAAAATCCACCGATCAAAGCCCTCTCTCTCTCCCTCTCTCCGACCCCGACCCCGCATCCCGACGCCGACCCCGACGCCGACCCACAATTTAAGGTATAACCCTAAAACCCCAAATTGTTTATGTTGATGAAAATTTTAATTGTTGTTGTTGTTGTTTGAAATTATTGTTTGAAATTGTTTGAAATTGTGAAATTGTTTGAAATTTTTTGAAATTGTTGGTGAAATTATTGTTGTGTTGTGAAATTGTTGGTGAAATTATTGTTGTTGTTGTTGTAATTTAGGAAATTAATGGTAAATTAGGGTAAATTTGTGTAAATTATGGTAGGATTTTAGGGTAAATTATGGTAAATTGTGATGTAAATGATAATTGTAAAATATTAGGGTTTAGGGTTTAGGGTTTAGGGTTTAGGGTTTAGGGTTTAGGATTTGTGGAAATAATTTGTAAATATATTGTAAATGATTAAATAATTTTTTATTAAATAATTAAATAATATAAATTATAATTGTAAATATATTGTGGAAATTTTGTAAAAAATAATGGATTATTTTTGAGTAAGGATATAAATATTCGTAAATTAATTTTTGTGATGTAATAATTGCGAATTAATGTAAATAATTTGTTATGTGAATAAAAAAATTAATAAATCCTATAATAACTATTAATTTTTATTTGTGCTATTATTGTTGATAAATTTTTCGAAATTTATGGTTATTTTTTGTTAAATTAATTATAAGACGGTAAAATATTTTTAATAAATTTATGGTTATTTTAAACAGGATGGGCATGAGGAGAACTTCTGGACAACGTTCGGGTGCGAGGAGCCAATATTCCTCGGACGGTACCTCAAACAACCCGTCAGAATCACCGTCGGTCGGGTTTCCATGGCAGCTGACGACCCGACATGCGGCGCTTAGGGGTGGCGCGAGCGGCTCGCATTCTGCTGGGCAGCCGGGTCCCGCAGTGACGGCCCCTCGTCATCCAGAGATACTTCCCCGGTCGCGATCCCGCAGCGACGCCCCCACACAGTCGTCCCCGACCGACGGTGATGGCGGGTCATCCGGGGTCCCTATGGTGCCGTCCGGCCTCTTCCTTCCTCCGACGATACCGGCGATACCTCGCGTCGATGAGGAGGGTCGACCGATTCGGGAGCAGCTCCCGCATGTGGCACCGCACGAGGCCTATATCTACAAGGAGTTTCCCACGCCTCTTCATCTCGTGAGGGTCTCCGAGCAGGCGGACGGAGACGAATCCGTCGGCTCAGCCTCATCCTCAGGTAATTTATTATTACTTTTTTGTCGATTTTAATTTTTTTTTTTTGTAAAAATGTATTATTAATATTAAATTTGATTCACAATGTCACAGCCGCCGGAACGAGAAGGCGGAACAGGAGAGGCACCGTCAGCAACAAGGGACTCGATAGGGCGGTCGAGTCTGCTGGACGGATCGCCATCCCGTTTTCCAACGGGAAACCGGTGGACGCCGCGTTGGGAAACCGGTACACGCGCGCCGCGGGAGGCACCATCCGCTCCAGACTCCCTATGTTGTGGGGAGTCTGGAGCCAGGTTCCTGATGGAGTGAAGGAGATGCTCCATCAGTCGATGTCGGTGAGTTTACTCGATCAATTACTATTTTTTTAACTAATAAATTATTTAATTATCGAAAAAAATACTAACAAGTGGTAATGCAGCAATGGTTTGTGGTTCCCGAGGAGGGACGTGACTGGGCGGACAAGGCCCATAGGGAGAGGTACCTCTATTTAATAATTTATTAAATTTTATTTTTTTAATAATATATTTAATATTTTTTTTGTATATGTAGGTTCAAGGAGTGGAAGCACGACCTCCGGTTACACTGGAAGCAGTATGGGAGCGACCGTTCGGGTACCCCGAACGAGTTCGAGTATCGGGAGTACGAGTGGCGGTGGCTTCTTGTCACGCAGTTCAACGACCCTCACAAACAGATAATTCGTAAACAAATTTGAATTAATTTAATTAGTGAATTAATTATAATTGTATGTTTTTAAATATTTACTAACGATAATTTTTTTTTGAAGCACCTCGCCCGGGTGAACGCTGAGAACCGGCAACAGAACTCAACCAACCATCGTGCCGGTTCGAGGCCGTTTTCGGCCATCATGAACGACGTGCGGCGAGAGCGGCCAGAGGAGAACCCCTATGTGGGGACCTTTCAGAGGGCATATCCTCATTCTGAGGAGGATCTTGTAAGTTCCTTATATTTTCTAATTTTTAATTTTAATTACATTTTATTAAACGTATATTAATATATTTTTTTAATATATCCAATTAGGCGAGGGTGAGGGAGGCGGAGCAAGAGGTCATGAGAGGCATGGTGAACGACACATGGCCGGGCACGGCAGAGGATGACATGTCAGAGGCCATGTCCAGAATCGACACTTCAGATCCTACCGTTGGGGCGCGGATTATGGCCACTGCCTTCGCGCAGCGTTCCAACACCTACTACTGCCGGGGTATGGGAGGCGCTGGAAAGGGGATCCTGAAGACGACGCCAGGATTTCAGCGCAAGGGAGCCGCCGGAGCCTCAAGCAGCAACAGTCGGCTACAGGATCAGTTCGAAAGTCTACAGTCTGAGCTGGAAGCCCAAAGAGCGAGGGAGATGGCGGTGGCTGCGCATATGGAGCGGGTGAATGAAGTCACCAATGCCAACCAGGCGGCTATGGGACAGTGGATGACTGCCTGCATCGCTGCACATGCGGCCGGACTTCATATTCCGCCCATGCCTACGCCTATACCATTACCTCAGTGGCCCCAGCCTCCTCAGCCTGACCAGCCGCCGCCTCAGGACCCTCCGAACGGGAATGATGAGTGTGATTTCGAGTTTCTCCGTAGGCAGATGGACTGAATTTTTGTAATAAATTATTTATAAATTTATTAATTTGTGTTATTTTTAATTAAATTTTAGTATTAGAAAAATTTAAAGAAATGCCGAAAAAAAAATTCCAGCAAAAATTAAAAAAACATTATTTATATATTTAAAAAAATTATTTAAATATTTTAAAAAAAATTTAAATATATCTTAGGCGACGAAATTGCTAAATCGTCGGTCAAGGACTTACCATATAAGACGACGAAAAAAAATTATCGTCGCCTAAGATGTAGTGATCTTAGGCGACGAAATATTTAGTTTCGTCGCCCAAGGTTATAAGATCTTAAGCGACGAAAAATTTTTCGTCGGCCAAGGTGTTAAATCTTGGGCGACGAATATTTTTGGGCGACGAGAAGTAGATTTTAGGCGACAAAATTCGTATCGTCGCCTAAGAATTACTCTTAGGAGACGACGGAATGAATTTTCGTCGCCCAAGTTCTTGGCCGACGCACTTCTGGCGACGACGTCTTGGCCGACGACATGTCGTCACCTAAGTACTTAGGCGACGAAATTTTTTAACAGGGCGACGCCCAAGATCTATTTTCTGGTAGTGTGTTCAAGTTTTCGGGTATGCAGGGAGTAGTATGCTTAGTGTGTGACTCTGCTGCTCGTGTATTTGCATATGTCTAATGCAGTAATGTGTTTTTGTGCTAACATAAAAATGAAAAACAAAAAAAAACAAAAATCTTATATTATGTCATCTGGTACGTAAATGCTTACGTTAGCAATACTACGTCATCCAGATTATCAATCATTATAAAGCTGTCTACCTCACAGTAGTCTTAACGTAAATGGGAGATCCTGGTCTCTCACACTATCCGTATCCTACTTCGTTACGAAAACGAAGTTGATCACGTACTTGGTGGCATTATGTTACGAAATAGATCACTTACTTGGTGGGCATTATATGTTACGAAGTTGATCACTTACTTGGTGGCATTTGTACATTTCCGAGCCTATATAAAGGTACCTGGCCATGTTAGAAGCTCAAACCAAACACAAACCGATTAACCAAAAGGAAAATGGAGAATCCCAAACAATGCAGAGGTCACGTTGTGGTGCTTCCTTATCCTAGCCAAGGCCACATCAACCCCCTCCTCCAGTTCGCAAAGCGTCTGGCTTCTAAAGGCGTCAAGGCTACTTTCGCCACAACCAGTTACACTGTCAGCTCCATTTGTGTCCCTAACGTTGAGGTTGAACCCATCTCTGATGGTTTCGACGAGTCTGGCTTCGCTCAAGCGGCGGATGAGGAGACGTTTCTTCAGTCGTTCAAGGCCAACGGCTCAAGAACCCTATCTCAAGTCCTGAAGAAGTTCGAAGACTCTGAGTTCCCAGTGAATTGTGTTGTGTATGATTCATTTCTGCCTTGGGCTCTTGATGTGGCTAAGGAACACGGCATATATGGAGCTTCCTTTTTCACCAATTCAGCCAGTGTGTGTAGCATTCTTCTTCACATTCACCATGGTCTAGTTTCTCTGCCTTTTAGGCTCAAAGACATGCCCTTGTCGCTTCCTGGCTTGCCTCCGCTCGACACTGCTGACCTGCCTGGCATGCTTAAGAAGCCGGATAGTAACCCAGCTTACTTGAGGATGCAAATGAATCAGTATTCAAACTTATCCAAGGCTGACTGGATCTTTGCCAATACTTTCCAAGCACTAGAAAGCGACGTATGCCTATTTTTATTTAATAGTTACATGTCCTTTACATGCCTGATATTTCTCACAAGAACATTACCCTTCTCATGTATACTATCAACATTGCATATGCTTAGCTAGTACTAATTTGGGTTTTGATTTGTTCCATTTCAAAGGCTGCCAAAGGAGTAGAAAAGCTATGGCCAGCGAAGTTGATAGGCCCTATGATCCCTTCAGCTTATTTGGATGGTCAGATTAAAGGAGATAGGGGATATGGAGCAAGCCTATGGAAGCCTCTTGGTGAAGAGTGCATCAACTGGCTAGTTACAAAGGCACCTAAATCAGTGGTGTATGTCTCCTTTGGAAGCATGGTGTCCCTGACAGCAGAGCAGATGGAAGAGTTTGCGTTGGGCTTGAAAGAGAGTGGGGTGCATTTCCTGTGGGTGGTAAGAGCATCTGAACTGAGTAAATTGCCAAATGAAATCATCGACTCAGTAAAGGAAAAGGGTCTGCTGGTGACTTGGTGTAACCAGCTGGAAGCGTTGGCACATGAAGCAATTGGGTATTTTGTGACTCATTGTGGTTGGAATTCGATACTCGAAGGGCTCAGCCTTGGGGTTCCGATGGTTGCAGTGCCAAAGTGGGCTGATCAAATGACCAATGCTAAGTTTGTGGAGGACATTTGGGAGGTTGGGGTCAGAGCCAAGGAAGATGACGAGGGAATTGTGAGGAAAGAAGAGCTTGTTGGGTGTTTGAAGGAAGTTATTGAGGGAGAGAGAGGCAAAGTGATCAAGAAGAATTCAAGTAAATGGAGGGAAGTGGCTAAGAAGGAAATTAGTGAAGGGGGGGAGCTCATACAAGTGTATTAGTGAATTTGTAGAACTTCTGGTGCCTGCTAATAAGAATTCAGAGGCCAGGGCTTTCCTGGAGGATTAGTCAGAACATATCTTACCTATTAGCTTTGTGGGTGAGATATTAAAAGCATAGATCATTTTACCATATGTTTCCGCCTTGTGTGTTTAGTTGGTGCCTATCTCATTCTTGTCATTCATCTTCAGTTATATGTATTCTAGGGCGCCCTGATACCCTAAGGTTTCAATTGTCATGAGGTAATAAATTTCTATCATGGAAAGAACCTATCATAATAATAGAGTTATTATGTAGCGAGGGTTTTTCTCAAAATGGTGAAAATGTTCCTTTTGATTTGAGTAAAAATGATACATCAAGTTAGAAGCTCTAAATCATTATGAAAACAGTTGATTTTATAAAGATCATCAGTGCATGCCTCTTTACACATGGATTTCCTCCTAACCAAGCTTTTTATACTAGAACATCCTCTTACACATCTAAATTTTGCCTGTGATTTTTGCCAGACATGTAAACATATAAAAATTGTATCAGTTTCATGTTTTATAACTTCATAAGCAATCTGTGGTTCAACCAACAAAAATCAATCAGGATGTAACTGAAGTCTACTAACCGAACCAGTCTATGCTAGAGCCCTCTTTTCGGCAGCTGATGAGTCTGTGATTCTTTTCAAAGCCGCTGCAAGTATGAAAATGAAACAATCAGGATCCAAGCAGCATCTATCGTTAACCATAACATAATGCGGAAGCTGCAATATTGCAATTCAAAGAAGACTGATGCAAGTTTTATTTGCAGATCTTGATGTGTGATCAGAGCGTTTGATTACATCCTAAGTTTCCATTTCTCAATTTAGACAAGATTTTAGCTCAACCTCTCTTCTTAATCTTGTTCCGAAAACTTCTTTTCCTGCTAAATGCTGTCTCCTGCATAAACAAGAAAGCAAACGAGTCATTACCAAGGTGCAACAAAAGATTCCATTGTGAGCCAGAATAATATAAACAAAAACTTAAACATTTGGTATCCATTATCTTATTATAATAACTAGGAGGCTCAAAACCAACATATCTTCACTCATATTCTAAGTTTTTCTTACCAGACAAAATAATAATAATATTAATACTGTAAGGTTTCTATACTTACCACAGGCATATCAAGTTCCCCTGATCGACGAACTGCAGCAACCAAATCCCGGTTGGATTCATTATACATACTAGTTACAAGTCCATACTGACCAGCTCTAGCTGTGCGACCAACCCTATGTATAAAATCTACAGCAGAAGTAGCAAAGTCTGCCTGTAAGGTAATGCCAAGAGTTAGTTCCTATATACTGTATAAATCATCGATGAATGAGTTGAATAACTAGATCAAGGCTTCAAACGTCACCCAGAAAATATGCAAGAGAGAACAGTATCAGAGACCAAAGAAGGATAGAAAATAAAAAAATTAATCATCGGGAGCTTTAGCTATAGTCGTAAGATGAAGCCTTTGATCATCTATGGTCTTCATTTCTAAGCACATGAAAATAGAAAGCCGACTATTCAACAATGGAAGGCACACCTGAATAACATGTGATACATTTGGAATGTCAATACCACGTGCAGCAGCATCAGTGCAAACAAGAATTCCACCTTTCTCTTGGAAATCAACCAATGTCTTTGCACGGTCTTCCAAGGAGCAGTCTTTATGGTAAAGGTAGCATTCAATCCCAGCACTCGTCAATATTTTAGCCACTGATTCCACAGCATCAACAGTATTTGCAAATACCATTGTGCGGCATTGACCAGAATCAAATTCCACTGATCTGGATTTAAATCCATGATTCACAGCCTTTATAAGTTCATCCACCTGAGTATCAAATGTCGTTTCAATCCACCTTTGCTTTAATCTGAATTAGAACAGAAGAGACAAACTATCAACATTAACAACCAAAAAGATCAAAGTTGAAACATCTAATACCACAAAACAGACTCAGAGCAAAACCAAAGCAATAGTATAAACTATCCTAACATATCAGATGATGAGGAAACAGGGCAAGGAAAAGTATTGAACAATAACTGGCAGCTGAAAAATGGGGCAGCACCTGGGATTGTGACAATGGAGGTAGTTTCCGTTAACCCAAATGGCATCTGTAAACATCTTTTTCAACACTGCCCCGGCAGTTCTCTTCCCATTTGATGGAAGAGTGGCTGCGACAAATATGTACTGTTTACTGCGCGTATAAGTTTTTCTCACTCTTCTCCAGTCTCTATATTTGACCTTCCCAGTCCCAGCCTCCTCAGGTGAATCATCAACATCATCTTCAAAGTTTTCCTCGTCTTCTGAGGCAGCTTCGGTCTCTATATCTTCTTCATCTTCCGAACTAAAATGCAATGAACTTTCAGATTCCAAGTCCAATGGCAACTCTGATGCAGATCCATTAGATCCATTGGAGCAGGACAACAGCTTTTCATCAAACCGGAGAAAGTTTATGAGACGAATAACCTTATTTTGGTAACCCCCATTGAGAAGCATATCTGCTTCATCAAATACCTGTTAATGCCGAAGTAGACATATATCATGAGATTTTACCTTTTTACGCATGTAACATTGGATATGTGATCCATAGGAGAAAGTATACTGATACAAAATGAAAGAAACAGAAAGTTACCACATATTTTACACGCCGTGTAAACTCCATGCGACGAAACTTATATTTGTTTGGGTCAATATTATTCAGAAGAGCCGCAGGTGTTGAAACAACAATATCAGGATCATTAACTGGCCAGCCCTGCAATCAAAGTTAGAAAGATAAGAACATCCCTATAGCAATACAAGTGGAAATACATAAATGCAAAAAACTCTTCATATATCCATAACTGAATATGTAAGACCATCAATACCTGTCGACCACAAAGTGATGTGGCTCTCAGAAGGGGTACACCATTTTCGCCACAAAGACTATTGGCCATTCGAACCACTTGATCGCAAAGCGTTACATTTGGACAAAGCACCAGAGAAATCTTTCGGGCTGACACTCCTTGATCAGAATCCTCAGCAGCATTCCCAGACTCTTCTTGCCCATTACAAAGCTTATCAATTATAGGGACAAGAAAACTGTGTGTTTTACCACTACCCGTTTCAGCTGCAACAATCACATCCTTCCCCGAAAGTATAGATGGTATGCAAGCCGCCTATAATGCAAAACCCACTGCCTCAATTCACAGTTCAAAACTGACTTCACACATTTGTTTTTGTTCATAGTATCAATGTAAAGTTCAAACCTTTTGAAGCATCACACAGTTGCTATTGTTTACATCATTATGTGAATGTAAAGTTCAAACCTTTGAGTTTAACTATAACTGTTTGAATGTAAAGTTCAAAACTTTGAGAGATTTCACATATATGATTTAGTTTACATCAAGACCCAATTGAACCAACATATCAGAAAACCCAAATTTCCAATTTTATATAGTAAAGATTGAAACTTGAGAAGAAAACAAGAGATGGGTACCTGAACAAGAGAGGGTTGGCCGAGGCCGGCATTGAAGAGAGCTTGAGAGACCTTATCGGACAAACCAAGTGAAGTCCACGAAACGTTTTCCTCGGCGAAAAACGTGTCTCCTCCCTTGAAGGCGGCGGCGGCGGTGGCGAAACGGCGGGGGTGGTTGAGCCAAATCAAGCTGATACGAGCTGGGGATGAAGGGTTGGAGAGAACAGAGTAGGAGTGTCTAAGTTGGGATAAGAGTTTAGGTGGAGAATATGAGAGGAACATTGTTGTGGCTGTTAAGCGATGAAGCATCATTTTGGGGTTTTGGTGAGGGTTTATGGCTAAAGCCCTGAAGTGGGAGGATTGGATTTAGGGGATGGAGGAGGGAGGGAGTGAGTTTGTGATAGGGTCACAGGGGTTTTGGCTTTCTACTTGTGACTGACGCATGTATGTCCGTTGGATTCAGACGTATGAGAGGTTTTGGACTGTGACCGGTAAAAGGTGAGTTTAGGGCCTCAATGGTAAACCTGCTCAATCGTGAAAACTACTTGCATTCAAACTAGTTGGGATGGACGCGGCGAACTTTATGTTATGAAAAGATACTTTGCATAGTTTGGATAGTTGTGTTTAAAATCTATGTTATTTGATAGGTTGTATTATGTAAACTCATTATTTTATTAAGCTCTATGTTATAAATGAACAGTTTTAACGAAAATTAGTAGTTTTATGACCAACTAAATCTGTTTATTGTTATTTGACAAGTAAACAATCAGTTTTTATTGTCTTTTCGTTATGATTATTAATAATGTAATATATGTTTCATGAATTTACGTTACCCATCATATGTGAAGATGATACAGTTTAACCTAGATATCCAAGCTGGTTGGGTGGAATGTTTTTCCCTTCGATTGGGAATAGGCTTGCAATGCTGGCTTGTTTTAAAAAGAAGAAGAAGAAGAGAAAATCTGAATGTTCAAGTGTCATAGTGCTGCCAAGTGTCATGTACTATGCTGTGCTACCGAGACACTCGTCGTCCACCGATCAGAACCAGCAAGTGAAAGTGTGAAACTGTGAAACAGACATCGCCTTTGTTGCAGAATCAACGAAACAAGTCTAGACTAAACGAAACAGTTCTAAGTAATGGCGCCAAAAAGAGCAACCAGAAATGGAAGTCCTCCGCCGTCCGATCCTCACGGAATGTTCGCCGGAATGGTCGTCTTCTTAGTCGAAGACGGAGTTCAGAACAGTCGCTTACAGGTTTATGAAAC
This sequence comes from Fragaria x ananassa, assembly GCA_034370585.1. Taxonomy (NCBI): domain Eukaryota; kingdom Viridiplantae; phylum Streptophyta; class Magnoliopsida; order Rosales; family Rosaceae; genus Fragaria; species Fragaria x ananassa. The sequence continues at coordinate 27,753,601 of CP139761.1, read as the reverse complement.
TCCTACCTCTTTCACCCTTGTGTTCTTATCATAGTTATTAGTCATATATGGTGAATTATATTCCAGATATGGAAGCAAAAACTGGTTCAAATGGGGGCTACTATAGAAGATCATGTATCCAAAAGGGTCACACACATATTTGCTATGAACCCAGAGCCCTTTTGCAAAAAGTGGGCAGTCATCATTGGGATCTCTTTGAAGGAGTAAGTCACTATTCACTTGCTTAGTTGCTTTACGCCTTTATATGAACATATTTGACCTGATCATAGGTTGTACTGCATATCACCCTTGGTTTTGTTTAGCTGTGATTTGGAGGGTTCAACTGTTAATTACTTGATGTAATGTTAATCTTTAGGAAGCTTATTCTGTCCACGGCTGCTTGCTAGCTATTTAATCTCCTCATTGAATGTAGTAGTATAGAACTATAGATATGTCCTTAAAAGTTTCGAAAATTTATGGTGTTTTGTAGAGAGTTGTACTCTATCAGTGGCTGGAGGACAGCTTGAGCTCAGGGAAAAGAGTACCAGAAGATTTTTACCATCTAAAATTGGAGTCAGACAAGTCTTCTAGTGATTACATTTCCAGTGATGAAGAAACCCCAACACCGAAAAAGAGAAGATCCTCCTCTCCTGATGAGTTGCCTCATACTCCAAGCCCGAAAACCCCTAAAGCCCCAAATAAGGATCAGGTCACAGCATTGGAGTCATCCACGCCCTACAGCCCACCTGATTTAAACAAAGACATAACCGAGATATTTGGGAAGCTTATCAACATATATAGAGGTGAGAAGTTAACTGATATCTCTGTTGGTTCACTTTGCAGTTCTTGTTTTATGGATTGTGATGTTTGGTGATCATTTGGTTTGGATGAATTAAAGCATTGGGTGATGACCGAAGATCTTTTAGCTATTGCAAGGCTGTACCAGTTGTAGAGAAGTTGCCTTGCAAGATTCAAAGTGCTGAACAAGTTAAGGGCGTCCCCGGCATTGGGAAGTCGATGCAAGATCATGTAAGTCACATACATGCCTCAGTTTCTTTTAATACAGAAGATATGTCTCTTAATTTCATTCTGTGTTGTATGTGTATAAGTTGTCTAAATCCCAAAATGTTGCATATGAAGTGCATGTTGTTACTTGTTACTGAGGGTATTTTGTGGACTCGTAGATCTTATGATATTCATGTATTGTTGTCAGGTATTTGAAATTTAGTAGTATCTATACTTCAATTACGAAACTCCTGTCAAAAAGTGACAGAAAAGATTGTGTTATGAGAATCAATGAGAATCAGAGTGAGAGATTGTGATCAGTTACTACTTTAACTGCAATCAGATATCACTAGTCTACTTTGAGAGGTTAAATTTTAGTTCATATTCTGGGAGAGTACATGAACTCCTCTCCAGACTGGCAAATCCTCAAAATAACTGAAGTTTTTTCATCCTTGATTTCAGATTCAGGAGATAGTTACTACCGGAAAGCTATCCAAGCTGGAACACTTTGAAACAGATGAAAAGGTAATGGAAAGGTTTTCAGTAGTACTGTGATTTAAACATTCTGCTGCCAATTTAATATTTGAGTTCTTCTTTCTGTTATGTTGATGTTCACTATTTGCTTTGAGCCTGACACTGTTCTAAATGTGTATAGTATTTATTTTTCGTAACTAGATATTAGATCCTATTTAAATCACCATAGTTTGAACGACATAACTCAGTATCTGAGCTGATTATGAGGCTTAACCTCAGTTCTTTATTTCTGAAAGTACTACCTTCTGTTAATTAATTGCAGGTAAAAACAATCAGCTTATTTGAGGAAATATGGGGCGTAGGTCCAGCTACTGCACTGAAATTGTTTGAGAAAGGACATCGCACATTAGATGATTTGAAGGATGAAGATTCATTGACACACTCACAGCAGTTGGGGTTAAAAGATTATGATGATATCAAACAGAGGATCCCACGGCATGAGGTCAACTCATAATTTATTTATTAGCTTCAAAAAAAAGGTTTTCAGAATTCTTCTGTAATCTGAATTTTCTGACAAGAAATTGGTGCTTCGTGACTCAATAGGCTCAAGAGATGGAACTCCTTCTACAGAAAGCCGCCAAGGATGTTTTGCCTGGGGTGAGCACTAAATGTTTAAATAAATGATATATCAGGCAGGAAATAATCTGTATTAGGGAGGAATGAGCTTGACTCAGGTTTTTTCTAACATGGGGCACAGCGGCTATATACTGGATTTAATTGCAAAATGAAATTTTTCTGTACAGGTGGATCAGTAAAACATTCATTGACCAGTTCCTTATCAAAATTAGTCTTGGACAACTGCATTGATTTCCATTCCCGTAAGTGGCTTGCTATTCTTATGAGTGCCATATCCTGCCTGCAGGTGGTTGTTGTATGTGGAGGGTCATATAGACGCGGGAAAGCTTCTTGTGGAGATCTGGACATTGTAATTACTCATCCGGATGGGAACAGGTATGTACGCTATTGGTTCAATTCCTTCTACTTTGCGACAAAAATTTTAGGAATATATCTTGTGGTGGACTGTGGAGTACTGCTCTAATCCCTGAACTTTCCAACTTGGTTTGGCTGCAACTTCACTGCTTGCAGTTATATTACTTATTAGCCATTTTTCCAATGTATTGTATTCAATCTCCATTGTGATACTATTTTTGTTATTTTGCTATTGGGCAGAAGACTCTGGTTTTGGATTCGAAAGTCTGACTTGCTTTGGTATGTGTTTCAGTCATAAAGGTTTCTTACCTAAGTATGTGAAGCATCTAAAGGATATGAAGTTCCTAAAAGAGGATTTGGTTTTCGTTACACACAGCGAGGAGGTAGCATGGTTTATTCTCACCTTTTCTATTCATAATCGTAGTAAATTAAGATTAGACCTACTGGTCAGTGGTGAGGCAGAAGGTTGCAGAGTATCTATATGAGTGTATTTCTTCGACCATCAGCTCATTCGTCACTACTTTCTTTATCTGTTCATTCTATCGTATATTGTACATTCGTCATGATATTCATTCATTTTGGATCAATCTTCTTTACACATCAATGTCGACAGGGTACTGATTCTGGTGTCATTCTAGTTTAGTTGCCAGCTCTCTTTGTAATTGTCATTATACTTAAAAACCTTTCTCATATTTCACATATCATCTCTTATTTCAATCTATGGATGCTTTATATTTGTTTATGCATATTTGTTTTAATCACTGAAATCACATGTTTGCGCATATAAATAACACTATTACCAGATACAAAATGGAACTACTGCTTGAGGATGAAGATGATTAAACAACAGCTACAATCATAGGTAAGGCAGCAGACACCCTCTTTGGAATAGCATGTGATAAGCTGGTGAATGAAAAAGGAGAGGATGACAAGTACAATGTTCCCTCTGCAATAGAGAAGGCAAAGAATCAGTATCATGTGTGGCATGTTGGCTATGGCATTAGAGATGATTTCTTGGTGAAAGATGTTTACCTCAAGAATAGAGACGATGAAAAGCTGTTTATCCATGATACAGTGTCACAGTCAACTACTCCGGGAAAGAGAGCAGTCCAACCCCATAAGGAAGCAACACTGAATGAGCTCTTGAACATGGAAATAAAAAAGAAACAAAAAAGGTATTGCCATATTCATCATAAGAATTCTGAAACAACAATAACAATGTTGCTGATTTAAATGGAATGATATTTGATTACATTATGTTATTCATCCGTTGGAAACAATTATTTACATTTAGAATGATTCCCTTCTTATAACTTACTTTCTTTTTGCAGAGGAGAAGGGAGCAAAGGGGCTTCCCAAGTGAGTGTTGCTTATATCTATATCTATGTATTTGTTTTCTATTTCAGGACTTATTTATGTGTGCTGCTGTGGTTCAAATGGAATCTCTGACAAAATTATATTCTTTATTTTGTAGAGGACAAGGAAGTAAAGAGACCTCAAAGTAAGTTTTGCACACATCTATATATATACCTCAAAGAAAATTAAATCGATTTTCTGTCTAAAATATGCTTTTCAATTTGCAGAGGAGAAGGAAGCAAAGGGATACCAAAGTAAGTGTTCTTTCTATCCATATCAGTGCATTTGTTTTCTCTAAAAATTTATTTATGTTGCAGTAGTATGCCTTGCATTGGTTTTGTTGATCTTTTAACAACTTTGTCAATATTCAATGCTTCAATTTAAATGTTTTTGTACCAGAGGTCAACCAAACAAAGCTAAGTCCAAGACAAAGGAGGGCTAAGAATTCTATGCTCATTTTGGATAAAGGTTATATATATGCTCGCTCCCAGCAATAGTTCTTTTGATATAGTGTCTCTGTGTGTATTTACTATGCAATGTCTGCATTCTATTGTTACATTCATTGGCATACCAAACAACACAAAAATTTATCAAAACAAAAGTAATTCCGGTAGTTAATATCAGTCATTGCAAACCGCGGCATCGGGCGGGCATCATCTAGTGAGAAGCTAAAAGAGAGCAAGGAGAAAATGAATGGACTGCATATGGTGCTTGCAGCAAAGAATGACCACCCTTTCCTGCTTTTTATTTCCACCAGCAGCAGTTTCGTCCTCATAAGGACAAGAAAGACTAATCTGTTTTGACCATCTTTCTCAGTAAATCTAGCACTTGATCAGTAAGATGTCTACCATTCTGATTGTCCAGTTCAATGCTTCAAGCATTGTCATTTTTCTCACTGAACGGAGATGAGAATGGAAGAAAGTGGCTAGCAATCAAGGAAGACATGGTCTCCAGTCCATTGGCAGCAATTTGCTGACAACCAACAGGATTCACATTTGCCAAGTTTATAAGAACATTCCAAGTAAATTTATGAGCTTCTACATTTCAATATTTCCTTCAATCTATCTGAGAGAGGACCAAGACAGGGTTTCAAATACTATGCGAGCAGTTAGAAGAGCAATCAAATAGTTACGCAGGGAATAAATCCGCAATCAACCAGTGAAATAGTAACCATACACCATACATAATATCTACCTCTCAAATCATAACATCATACATACAAATATCTGGAGTTCGAGTTGGAGGTTGTTGGCCGTGAACTTGACTTAGAAATTGAACACCACAATATTTTTGATCCTGACCCTGCTTGAACCAGTCAAAATTTTCACCACCCACCGGGACGCGACCGCAACAGACAAAAATGTCATGAAGATGTGCCACCTCCTCTGCCTGCCGGAGATACAATTCAGAGGGCTTGTGGATGTCGTGGATCAGTTCGGGAACAAATCGGGTTATGTAACTTTGACACCCTCCACCGGTACTAGCTTCAGGCGTTGTAACTTAGCTGGGAGTCGCGATTACCATCAGAGACATGATATCGGATGGTGGGTGGTGGAGGGCGGTGGTGAGGGTGGTGGGTGGCGGAGGAGTTCGAAGTATTGCTGACGGCGACCACCATCGGAGTCGCGACGGCGCAGTTGAATCTCCAATTACCGATCTCATTAAATTCTTCAATAGTTTTAAGCTGATACTTGTTTCCAGGGCTGCATTCACTCATTTTTATCCGTGATCAGAAAAAGATGAACATAGAGATCAACACCAAACTACAAGAGCAGAGTACAACTTTAGAGAGGGAGAGGAAAAGCGAGCTAGGGTTGAGAGTTGAGACCCCGCTTGTATTTATTCTGGACACGTTACTTCGAAGCCCATTTATTTCGGTCCAGTTTGCTCTCTATGTAAGCTCAGTTAGAAGAAGCTTCCAATTAAACCCAGTTGTTCTTTGTACTTTGTAGTTCTTCAAGTAGTTAATCATGTAATATTGACTTTTTAAGCAAAAAATAAATAAAATCATGTAATATTGAAACTCATATGATAGTTTTAAGCAATAGTAAATTCTCATATTGGTTTTATCAAGGTAAGACTTGGGACTTTTTACAAGAACAATGATGGAATTGTCTAAGGCTAGGGTTAACAGGCATAGCAATACCCCAGAGTCTCTCTCTCCCTCTGCTGGTTTGAGAGTTCTAATTGGCCTCACCCTCGTGGTGATTCTTCACTCTGAGTAGTGAATCCTCATCCTTGTGGTGATTTCCTTGAGTAATTTTCAGTTTTCATGCATTGTTTTTCATCATTCGTAGTCTATTTCAGCATGAATCCATGCCCCTTTTCTTATCCCAAAATCAATTGCTCTGTTCATCTTCTCTCCCTATTTCCGACTTCAGATCTAATCTTGTCTAAGTTTCTTCGACTCCACAACTTGGAATATGTAACGCCTACTCTTAAACGCGGATGACTGCGTATCAAGTGGAAGGTGTAGAGCTTTGACTCATGCACCACCTCCTTCCTTGTCTTGGTTTCTCTTTGGTTTTGAGGTTATGGGTTGTGTTGACTCTTTGTTTCATGAGTGGTGGCTGCAAATTAAAAGTGGTGGTGTTGAGTTGTTGGGTAGAGATGATAGAACCATGGTTGGATTGTTGGATTCCTTCAACTTTTTCAGGTTTCTTGGCTTTGGGATTGCTTGTCTTTGATTCTTGCTACCGAATCTCTCCACGAGCTGTCTTTTTGAACCAAGACGGAGTGCAACGACACAAGTCGTCGTTTGTGGCGACTCTCTGTTGCCAACGACGGTGGAGCTGTTAGTGTTAGGGTTTTTAAGAGCAAGTTCACCCGTTGGGTTAGAATGAACACAGTGACCTGGGTCACTTAAGTGACTTGGGTCACTCTGGGTTACTGTGACTGGGCAGCAGTTTTCACCCGTCTGAAATGTGAGATTGCTGCCACGTGGCAATGACTGTTTATTGAATTTTAAATTCATTAAACAAGTGTGAGTAATCGTTTTAAATTTGTTTTAGATATGAATAAATAATATTAAAGAAAATTTTAATAAATAGATAAAATTCATTCAAACACTAAAAAGAAAAGAAAAAACAAAATGGAAATGCTCTAATGCATAATAAAACCAATGCATTTTTCGGTGTGGGATGTAAAAAAGGTCATAGATATTTATGAATAATACCCGGACCATTTTTCATAATATTTCAGTAATTTTTGTTAATTTTTCCTAATATTTTCAGTGTTTTCTTATAATCCTTTTCAAACCCAATGATTATTTCTTCTGAACCGTCGGATTGCAAAATGAAAGGAAAGCAATGGCCGAGATTTGAAGACCGTTGTGTTTGAAAACCGGTGGTCCACCCATCTGGAGGCGACGCGTATGAAACTTGAGGGAGAGGCGTCAGGCGTCTTTAGAAAATGTGGTTGACGTAGGCCACGATGTGGTCTTGGGCTGACGTGGCAGAACTCGCCTGGGTTGATGAAGTCCTCTCGCCTGGGTTGAATTACTCCCCAGCAAAGTTGTCTGGGTTGAAATATGAGTAAACCCATTTCATGGGTGGATCAGAGTTTTTTTTGTCTGGGTTAGATTGCCTATGTGGCTTCTAACTTGGGTTGAATTTTTGAAGACGGGTGGACATGCTCTAAGTTAGTAGTGTATTTGAGTTTTTGTTATCAAGACATGTAATTTGTACGTTAATGGGCCTAACAAGTTAGAATTTAGTGGAGATGAGCTTTAAACTTTTTAAATTTTGAAAAAGTTGAAAGCAAATTTTTATTTTATCCTAAACTATTATGTGTCTTATTGTAATTTTTAGTTATTAATGAAAATCTCAAATGTCCAAAAATAAAAATGATGGAATTGTGTGCATAGATATCAATAAAAAATTAAAAAATTAGACACCTCCGCACTGTGAATGTGAAAAATAAAACCATAAAAAAGCTTCCATCTTGGATTTACAAGCACCCAAAGACCCAGAAACACAAGCCAAAAAATAATGGCGCCAAGAAACCAAAGTCCACCGCGTGATCCAAACGGAATGTTCGCCGGCATGGTCTTCTTCTTAGTTCACAATGGAGTCATGTACCGTCGATTACAGGTCCAAAACTCAAACACCTTTCACGCCCACCTCTGTGTTTTTATCTCCTTCATATCTAACTATTGGTCTCTAAGATTTTCAGATATGGAAGAACAAACTGGTCCAAATGGGAGCCACTATAGAATTGCGAGTAACCAAAAACGTCACCCACATATTGGCTATGAATCCAGAAGCTCTCTTACAAGAAGTTGGCAGTGAGCGATTGGGTTTGTTTAAAGGGGTGAGTTATACTATTCTTTTTGATTTAAAGATGGAATCTTTGAGTTAATTATGATATGGGATGTGAGTTTAATCTTCAAAGTTTTAAACTTTAATGGGTTTTGATGGCAGAGAGTTGTACAGTATCAGTGGTTAGAGGATAGCTTGATTAAAGGTGAAAAGGTACCTGAAGAATTGTACCTTGTGAAATTGGAAGCAGAAAAGTCTTCCACTGAAAATGAAACCCCAAATCCCAAAAAGACTAAACTCTCTCCTGAGAGTTCACCCCACACTCCAAGTGCTAAAACCCCCAAAGCTCTAAATGAAGACCAGGTCACACCATTGCAGTTATCCTCACCCTACAGCCCACCTGATTTGAACAGTAACATAACTCAGATATTTGGAAAGCTTGTCAATATTTATAGAGGTGAGATTCTATCAGTTTATGTTGTCACAATGTTGCATATTGGGTTTTATGAGTTCTGATGCTTAGTGGTTGTTTCATGTGTTGAAATTAAAGCTTTGGGCGATGACCGGAGATCTTTTAGCTATTACAGCCATACCAGTTATAGAGAGGTTGCCGTTCAAGATACAAAATCAGGAACAAGTTAAAGGCTTACCTAACATTGGAAAGTCAATGCAAGACCATGTAAGTGAGCGACATGCCTCAGTTTTTATTTGTGTTTGGTGCATTCCATTCTGATATGCGATTGTAATCTATAAAAAAAAAATGTATTAGCTTAGTTTTGATGCGTTAATCTGTTTTATATGAAGTATGTGTTACCAAATGTACATTATCAAGCCACGAATCTTGTGATAGAATTCATACTTTTAATCAGTTATTTGAAACTTAATATAGTCCTTGCTTCCATCCTCAAAGGATGGTCAAAGTGGGAAACTTTCTTGGTTACGTTAAGCTGTAATCCGAAATCAGTCTACTGTATAGATTATTTATTCATTTTCAGCTTTCTCTTCTTAGAAGTGCATAATCCTCTATGTTAATAGCACCTCATTAGTGGTCCTTCCTAAATTTTTCCATTTGATGATAGATTCTTTTGATTGGTGTGGCAGATTCAGGAAATAGTGACTACTGGGAAGCTATCCAAGTTGGAGCACTTCGAAACTGATGAAAAGGTATTCGGGTTGTTCTCTGTTTAACAATAATTTCTACTAATTGCAATATTCCAGCTGTGATTTGAAATTCGTATCTGTTTCATATTCCTTAGTGCGAACTTCAATGGAGTTTACTCAACAGTTTAACATTTTGATTCTGTGTAAATGGCAAGAAGATACAGACATTACTTTATCACTATATGTTGAATGGCCAATGCACCTAGATTAGCTATATATAGCTTCATATATTCATAGTTCAACGGTTCTGATTTCTGCTTCTGTTTATTGCAGGTACGAACTATCAGCTTATTTGGGGAAGTTTGGGGAATTGGTCCAGCTACTGCACAAAAATTATATGAGAAAGGACACCGCACATTAGATGATCTGAAGAATGAAGAATCATTATCGAGTTCACAGAAGTTAGGTTTAAAATATTTTGATGATATCAACCAGAGAATTCCACGCAATGAGGTAATGAATTTCTATGCTAACTTGTATTCTTTGCTCTAGTATAGCTTCATGTTTACCTACCAGAAATTGGTGCTTGTTTTAATTTAATTTAATTTTAATTTTTATTGAATAGGCTCAGGAGATGGGACATCTATTACAGAAAGCTGGAGAAGATATTTTGCCTGGGGTGAGCATGATAGTACTTGAAATAACTGCTATATGATGTAAAACAGAATATTAGGGGTAATGAACATAACTAGTAAAATGAGCCAAAACGAACTTGTGCCTCCAGTTCCTTATTCAGATAAGAGTTTTATTATGCTAAAGAAAAAAAAAATTAGTGCCATAGGGAAGAATTTGGATAAATGTCAGATTAATTGATTCATCCTCCGAAAAGCATTTGTTATGAAAAATTACAGCATAGACTTTATTCCAGCATGCTGCTTTGTATTCTCATTCTGAGATATGCCTACAGGTGGACATTGTATGTGGAGGATCATATAGACGTGGGAAAGCTTCTTGTGGGGATCTGGACATTATAATTACACATCCTGATGGAAACAGGTATGCAATCTACCTTCTCTTTGCAATCTGAAGTACAGGCCAAATACATTGAGATATTTTCTTGATAGCTTGCAATTGCTTTGGTTACCCATGTTTTCTTTCATCATTGTATCAGATATTACTATTTGATACTACTATAGTTGTCTTGTTTTCTATTTACCTGTCTACGTCCAACTCACTTGGGTCTTTTGTTCGCAGTCATAAAGGCTTTTTACCCAATTATGTAAAGCATTTAAAGGATATGAAGTTTCTAAGGGAGGATCTGGTTTTCAGTTTACACAGTGAGGAGGTAATATGATGCCCTGGTTGTTTCATCATTTTGTTTTCAAGAATTATGCAGTTTGCATGTGTCAGTGTTATATTTGGGGTGTCATGAATGGAGTTCAGGTTTTCTCCTATTTCTTGAGGGGAATTAATGTTAAGAAGCATTTGGTTGTGTCGAGTAAGATTTGATGCTGAAAGTAGTCATACAAAGTTGTTTAAACATCAAATATCTTAAAGCTGGATGTATAGTCAATGAAGTCATTTAAATTTCTCTGAATATGGTTTTCATGCTATGGTATCGACAACATTGAGCACATTAACATCTTTATATAATGACATGAACAGGGTACTGAATCTGGTGTCGACACATATTTTGGGATTTGCACATATCCTGGACGAGAGTTGCGCCACCGCATAGATATCAAGGTTTTTCTTGATATCTACCCCCTTTAACTACCAGAATAAAGTTAGCAGGAGGATTGTTTCAAAATTTTGTTTCATGACAGCAGCATTCATATATTTGTACTATTGTGTTTCTGTGTGGTATTTATCCGTAGCCACTATGGATTTGCATTACCTTTTGGGACGGTGTCATGGCCTACTTTATGTTATTGTTTTAGGATAATCACATACCCTACATATATTTAGTGCATATACGTATATTGTTTCCTGATATGCTTTAATGTCTATGTTTTGTTAGGTCTACCCACGGGAAATATATGTATTTGCACTAATACATTGGACAGGCAATGATGTATTGAATAGGAGGTTTGTTTGCTCTCTTGATTAAAATCATCATGTTAAATTAACTTCCTGCAAATTTCTGACAATCTAAATGCAGGTTGAGAGTTCTAGCTGAATCTAGAGGATTCCTACTTGATGATGATGGTCTATTTCCAGCAACACGGGGTTGTCTTGGTCAACGGGTAATGACTGTTTTGTTTTGGTACCTTTTCCCTACACTATCTACCTGTTTCATGGTTCACTTACCGTTGGCTTGTACTGCTCATTCTGTTGCAGGGAATGAGAGGCAGCGAAAGCTTGAAATTTGACACAGAAAAGGAGGTGTTTGAGTTTCTCGGCTTTCCTTGGCTTGAACCACAAGATAGAAATCTGTGAGATGGGCGAATGGCTTATATTAGCAAGAGCTTAACAAACTCAGTCTCCTTAGTGAAATGCTAATTACTGTTGTACAGAGAGAAACAGAGGGTCATGTTGACAATGAAAGCTTGTAAATTATGCAACTTTATGGCTTCCCTGATTATTTTTGGAGATAACATGTATACTCCTCTGGGTTACTCTTGTTCACACTATCTAATTCCAACTTTTTTAAGAACATTTTGGATCTCTCTTACTTCTGTTAATAGATTGATGGATACTTATGAAAATGAATGATGTATAGTGATTTCAATGCCCTGTGACCAAAGAAAAGAAGAAGAAATAAAAAAGAAAAGGACTTGGGGGTGAAATTGTAATATCAACACGCTGGGGTTATCATCTGGTATAAAATCCCAAAACCCCAGAGGTTTTAGAAAAGAGAGATGAGTTGGACTAGTGCAACTCCCCTTGTATCTGCAACTCCTCCAAAGCTTCACCAAACCTCTCCCTTCTATGCTTCTCCTTTTTTTTCTTCTTACTCTTCATTTCCAACTGTTAAAGTTTCATCTAGCTTGTCACAGAGGTTTAGCATTAGGTCGCTTTCTTCAACCAGACAGATATGCAGAGCAGCAGCCGAGTACAGATTCCCGGACCCAATTCCTGGTTTTGCTGATGCTGTAAGTCTCTTTTTAACACACCCAGTTTTGATTTTTCAGAAAGAATCAATCTTTATTGAGTTGTTGTATTTTGGGTTCAGGAGACAGAGAAGTTCAGGACCCATCTCCTGAATAAGCTTTCCAAGAAAGATTTATATGAAGACTCTGTTGAAGAGGTGGTAGGGATCTGCACTGAGGTAGTTTAATGCCCTTGTAATTAATTGTTGGCCGCATTTTATATGAAAGAGTAGTTCAATTTAAGCAATTGAGGTTAGCTAAGTGGTGAATGAGAGTGAGGAAATGGTTCAGGAGTTGGGACTATTTGAATTGCCCCTTAGATGTTCTATCTGTTTAGGTCAATAGATTATATACAACATGATTAACACTCTGCACATACTTGGAACAAAAACCTTGAACATTGAACTAACTTTGGTTCTAGTGGTCATACAAACACAATTTTGTCGGTTTTAGTTGGTGTTCCGAGTAGCTTAGAGTCTTTTGTTCTTGAAATTATGGAGATCAATGATTTATTTGCCTCTTTTTGGAATAAATTAGATCCTCAGAAGTGATTATACACTGAACTACTGAAGTACTGTCATTAGGTGCCTGTGCTATCAATTGTTGTTCTTTGTGTAGGGGGCTTTGGATTACTTCCTCTACTTTCAAATTTCTTATGTCCATTTTTGGATGTTATCTGTATGTTGGCATTGAATTGTTTTCAGCATCATGTTTTTGCCAACAGATATTTGGTACTTTCATGCACACCGAGTATGGTGGTCCTGGAACGCTCTTGGTAGTTCCCTTCATTGATATGGCTGATACTTTAAACGAGCAAGGATTACCTGGAGGGCCGCAAGCTGCACGTGCAGCCATCAAATGGGCACAGAATCATGTTGACAAGGACTGGAAGGAATGGACTGGTGATGACAACTGACACAAACCTGGTTTTTGCTAGTTTATCTGTTGTAGGTTATAGAGTTGATCAAGCGGTTTTGATGTCTGCTATGCTTGTCAAACTGTTGAAGAAGATAATTTGTTTTCATTGCTTTTTGTTGTAATACTGTGGTGGAGGTGTGTTGTCTGTTGTAAGATTATGAGAGTATCTATTGTTAGGCATTAATCAAAATCTGTTCGTAAGAGTTTAGACCTTATGCGTATCATCTTCTGGTTTTTGTTTTGGTCCAACCATATTGCTTGTTCTGCTTGTTGATGGTACTGATGCCGGGGACAAAAATTAAGAAAAAGTCTCTCATGACGCCGAAGGCCTAAACTTCATTACATATGTGCTTAATCAATTGCATTCATCAGAAGCTCATATTTCTTCTGATGAGGAGGAACTATTTCAATTTGGATAGCTACTGTCAAAGAAGGTTTGATTGGCCACTGTTCTGATAGGGCACTTTGTAGGTGCCCTTTGCAATATTGCCGCATAAGCTAATTTCTCAAAGTGCCCTTTAATGGTTGAAACAGGCCTACAACTTCAGTAGAAAAAAAAAATTGAGTTTAGCATACTCTTCATCTGAAGAACTGATGTTTTAATTTCCCATATTGAAATTGGGTTGGAAAAATATGTAAATTTAAGAATGAGCAAAGGACAATCAGAAACATATTGAGGAGCTGCTACATTAGAATTTGAATGACCTCTATACATCAGCAATCTGTACATAGCAAAAAATATTGGATCACATTGTGCTAGTTATGTCAAGCTCTTTGCTCTAGGTGAGTGAGATAGAGCCCTTGATTAAATATTAGTAATGTTGTACTTTCATTTCCTTACATCAATCTATAAGCAAAATGTGCGTGAATGCAGCTAATTTAGAACTCTGAGAAATCTGATCCACCTCGACTCACCAACTCTTCCCTATCAATGAAACGCTCAAGCAACTCTTTCTCCTTCAAAACCAAGCAATCTTCAGACTTGCCAAACCAGTCATACCGCCGTTTGGCAACATGATCATAGGCAATCTCTCTGAGAGGAGTTGGGATTACCAAGACTGCGCTTAAAGCAGAGTAAGGGAGAGGCAAGTATGACAATACTTTCAGTGCAGCTGCAGAATCATAATGCATAAAGTTCATATTCCATCGCAGAAGCTGAAGAGATGAATATTGACAGGAAGGCTACAGTCGAAAGCACTGGATATTGACACAGATACATTCATACATTTGTATGCATAGATCTCCATAGTGTGTCATACAGAAAGATGTTAAAATCTTGAACAATTGAAAGATGACAGCACAGAATGCTTCTCAATCAACACATAATGAATCCCACTTTAAAATTGCTAGAACAGAAGTATAATCCCTAGAATCTTAAATAGATCCCAAGGAAAATATTAGCCTTCAGAAACCATATGGATATGCTGGAGTTAACCTTTGCATTCTTATAATTACAGTCAAATTTCACCTAGGTACATTCAATTAAGGTATTCCACTTTTATTAGAAGTGTTATAGCTAGGTCCCGAAGGTTATTCATCATAAAACAAAAAACATACCAAACATCTGGGAAAAAATAACAGAAGAGCAGGATATCTAAGCCTATGCAGTCCAGATCACTCTAATTCACAATCTATAAACTTTCCGCACCAAACAAATAAACCCAAACATTCTTTACTTCCCACCTGAAACATACTACTCCAATCTATAAACTTTCCGCACCAAACAAATAAACCCAAACATTCTTTACTTCCCACCTGAAACATACTACTCCAATTTCCAAAGCAAAAATAGCTTCAACCCTTCCCTGATGAATACTGTCAAAGAACAAATGCATGATATCTCAAAAGAAACCTTGTTTGCCAAGGTCAGCATTTTCAAAACTAATGATTTTAGTTCTATCACTTCACTAAATAACCAAGCATTACCAGCACAATTGCAAAGTAGCAGTAACATCCAAATCACAACAGCTACAAAATCAAAGAACAGTGACAGATTCTAACCGGTGGAGCCTTGGTGATACAACCCAGGGCCTTCAACAAACAAGAACCGACGAAGAACATCCTCCCGATCAAGCCCACACAGTCTCAGATAAGGCTCAGCTGTCTCAGACTGAACGCAGCAGAACTTGATCTTCCTGTGCTTGTCTGCTTTGATCACCCACTTCACCCCTGTTCATAAAGCAACCATCTTTGTCACTAAAACCCTAAACCCACATCAGAAATCTAACCAAAACCAAAAACGCAAACCTCCATGGCAGAGATGGCAGACCCCATCGAACACCACCACACGTGGCTGAAGCAGAGTGGGCAGCAGAACCGCCGAGGATGCAGCAGCTGGGGTAGAGTAGAGGTCGTCGTCGCCGACACCGGCGAGGTCGGAGGAGGAAAACAGACGCATTGGTGATGAAGAAGAAGACCAAATTGGAGCTCGTTTTGGGAGCAATCTGATTAACCTCGCCACCGTCATTGTGGGTCAGCTCATTTTTGGAAGGGGGTTTAGAATTTTTCAAAGGGTTTATATTGCACTCAGGAAATGAATTTTTAACCATGCCTTTCGTGGTTTCCTAGTATTCCTCATAAGTTTGGTGTTTTTTGTTCTTTTTTTTAAGTAAAAGGAAAAGCATAACGGCATTTTGCTCTACCCATTTCAAGACTGCAAATTCTAATCTACGTATAGATGGTAGAAGAATCACATTGTATATGTTAGTAAGTACAATGGTGGTTGAGCATCAGATTTCTAATCAATTTTAATAGCCCTGTGTAGTAACTAGTAAGTAGTAAACAATACTATATTTCTGTCGAGGCAAATCTTCCGTAGTGCATTTCCTTCTTCCTTAGGCTGATGCCTTCAAATCCCATGTTTGTAAGACTGAATTTTTCGTCGGTATCATGAGTTATTTGAGTCTAGTAGCGCCCCTGCTCCACAGCGCTCCTCTAAGTTGCAACAGAGACCACCTTTAGACGTGCCACTATAGTTCCTACAATGGTGTTGTTGAGTATATTTTGACGGGGCAAAAACATTACTATTGTGTTTTGGCCAAATTGGAAAACATCTAAAATTTGATTAGCACAATGTTCAATTTTAATTTATCAAATTTAGAATGAGCGAATATAAGAATTGACAAAGTGATGGAGGGAATTCATGTGTTTACAATCCTATCATCCAGCGCTGCAATTGATCAAGAGGGTATTGCCACCATAAAAGGCTCCAGAAGACAAGCATTCAGCTTGGAGAGTATTGAGTGTTGTCTTCGTCTTCTCCTTCTTTGTCAGGGATGCGGAGTATGAATTTGGACCAATGAACTTCAGTCTGGTCGCTAACGACGTCGTCCTCGTCGCTCTCCACGTCGATGGACCAAACAAGAGCAAATTTCAGTAATATTATAGACAATAGGAATGCAAAGCAGGGATAGGCTGCACTTGCATCAGGAATGAGTTAACGATAGGCTGTTCAGTATCCAGGGAGGGAAGGATGATGCCATCGTTTAGGAGTCCCTCTACTGGTTTAGAGAGCCATTCACCAAGAACAATATTATAGACATACAATGCAGGACGATAATCGTCCCTAGTGTTCGCCATGGGATGGAAATCTGCAAAGCATATCAGAAAATCTCTCACCAGCAGGGTCGCGCGGAACAGCCACAGCTTCAAGTTCGAGCTTGGATGGCTGCACATGCAGCAATCATAAGTGTGCATACTAAAGTTGCCCAAAAAACCGAGTTTGTTGCTGTACGGAGGCTTATAATGAATAAAGTAGCAGCTGTTTCTTGATCAACTCAGCGTCGTTAAACTGCAGGTAGATCGGCATATCCATCTCTCTCTCTCTCTTCTTCTTCTTCTTTTTTGCAAATCTTGGTAGGTAAATAGACAATTATGAATGACATAATCCCTATGCTATTAGGACTAGAATAGAAAACCTATTCAAGCTAGGAAAGAAAGCCTGTAACATTTGTTAAACTAGGAAACATAGGTTTTATTACTTTAGGAATAGAGGGAATTGGTGTTTGGTTGGTCCTTTCATGTCATGCTATCTTGACTCATGCGTTGGAATTCAAAAACCATTAGGTAGATACTAGATTACTAGATAGATAGATACAGGTACATTACTATGCTGTTAAACACTTAAACCCTAATACTCTTGTGTCGTTGTGATGAACAAAGGAATTGACTGGCTCTAAATCAGAGTTTTTAGGTTTCTACATGAAGGCTGGACATCTTACTGAATGTGCTCTGCTTGTTGCTCCGTTTTTGCAGCTTGCTGGTTTTTCTTGGCCTCGGCCGCTGCTCGCTTTTCTTGAGCCTTATGCCTTGCAGCTGCTACTTTATTCATTAGCTTACTGTGTGCCCGTCCCCTTATCCTTTCAATTTCTACCTGGAAAATACGACTGTCCGTTTCAATAAACCAAGAGACTCCATCGATTAGAAATTTGAGTTCACTAACAGGTTACTGAAGGAAGCTCGTTGAATAAAGTACCTCGACTTTCCGCATCTCTGCTTCTGATTTCGCTTTCTGATGATTCTCCCACGCTTGAATTTTCATCTCTTCACGTTTAAACCTGGACAATTACAGTTATCATTACAGCATGAATTGTAACAGACAACAACCAGAGCATAATGACTTCGATGAGCCAACAATCATGTTACAATTGTAAGAGATGGAATTCATTTCATCTATCTGAAATTTACTGAAATTCAATTCATTTGACCTTACTGAAATTTACTTCTTTAGTTAATATGTGCCTGAAATCCATCTCCTACCATTGCAACATTCCTCAGTCTTCAGAGTATTTGGAACTTCAGTAGAATAGTACACATTTAGTATAGACAGAGATTAGCTATCTCTATCTATAGATATATAGACAGAGATTAATACAGTTAGTATTCTAGGGGTATCAAAATGGAAATACGTGAAGGAAACACAAAGCGCATGCATATACTAACCTAGCCAAATACTTGGCTTTCTCAGCCTCCTCCCATGCTGCTGCACGTGTCTCAATAATACTCCTAGCTAGTTGTTCTGATGCTGCAGATTTCACTGATGTTGATGCATCTTTATCCTCTTCTTTGCTAGACCAATACTGGGCTGTGTCCCAAGAGCCACTATCTCTCGCCTAGTTTTCTCTTTCTCAGACAGCTCCTTGTTAGGATCTATGTGGTCAATAGATGGGAGATGAAGCTTGTGCAGCTCTGGAGGGAGTAGATGGCCTTGAATTAGTTGGACTACGAATTGGTGTTGTTGCCCCCACTGGAGCTCCAGTCCTGGAAGGTTCCTGGCTAGCAATTGGTGTCATCTCTGTACCCAGATCTCTCATGGACACAAACCTTGTTGTTGAAGGGGGAGGAATAAATGTCGTCGTCCCATGGAAGTGCTCCAGAAGAATCAAGCCGGTTAAGATTGACTGCAAATATCGTAAGTTAAGATTTTGGAATAACAAGCAAAAATAAGTTAAGCACCTCAGCCACCCCAACTAATCTGTGGTATATTTGACTAATCCTGAATCAATACGCATAATTTCAGTAGGCATGTTGACAGTCCATTGTAAACATTTATGAGTTTCAATAGGAAAATGAACATCAGCATTGAATTCAGTAGAATATAGGCAATATACACAACAACAAGGAATATAGGCTATATGGATGGAATCACAAAGAATGTATATGAATCACAAAGAATCACAACAAGTCAACAATAACACTGCAACTTCTAATCTACGGATAAGAATGTATATGCTCTATGACATTCAGTATATACACAAGTACAATGGTGGTATAGCATCAGATTTCTAATAATTTCTTATGGCCCTGTTTAGTGTATGGTACTACTGTATATTTCTGCCGAGGCAAGTTTTACAGTATAGTGCATTTCCTTCTTCCTTAGGGTGATGCCTGCTAAATCCCATGTTTGTCAAACTGAATCTTCCATGGTATCACGAGTTGAGCCTAGTGCCACCCCTCCACAGCTCCTCTAAGTTAGTGACAGATGACTGTTGGATGACTGTTGGTTTCGCAGCTGAAATCATGTCCATCAATTAGATAACAGCAGACCAGCAAGTTGCACTTCTTGTTGCCACATTCAGCTGGAAATGCTAAGCCCCGGTGTTGATCAGGGTCATATCCTGCAACCACCTGCGGAAGCATCCTTTTTCAGGCAAAATGGTCGAAGAAGTTTGTGAAAATCATACTAGTTCTTAATTTGAGACTAACCGAACATAACCAGCAGTAGACTCAGCATTTAAACTACTTCGTAGACTTCACCCTCTGCATAGCAAACAAGTCAGTCCCATGGACCATGGTGGATCAGCTTAATGAGCACATGATGAATCCAAAATCTGTAGGAATGCAAACTCATTTAAAAGCCTCACCACTAAGACGAACTGCCAAGTTTGCTTGAGCATCTGCCTCTGAATTCTTATCCTTTGGCGATAAACACAAAAATGTCAGAATGCTATAAGGCAAATGAAAGGAAGTATCAACTGAAGAGAAAACAGATTCAACTTTGCGCACCCTCAGAACATGACTGATCTCAAAGGAGACAAATTTTTCTTTCAGATCCTTCACCTCTTCACACAAGTCAGACATATTCTGGTTTTTGACCTTCCATAAACCTTGAACCTGTTCTAGTAACGTCAACATCGACATCAACAGTTATACAATGAAAAACGAATCAATAGTTGAAGCTAAACAACCCAAATGGAATAAACATCGGAGCATATTTCCCTTGATGATTCAATGAATAGTAAATCATTGACAGAAAGTGCAGCAGAAGATCTGGGAGTTGATAACCATTTTAAACCAGCAAAAGCACAACAAAATCAAGAACTCAAGAGAAATCTAAGAAAACATAAACCAAGTTTAGCTAAATGAATGTTAACAAACCTGCATACAAACGAGTTTGGAATCACCTTGGACTCGAATCTTAGTAAAACCTTTCTTCAACGCATATTTTAACCCCAATATCAGAGCTCGGTACTCAGCAACATTATTGGTCTTGATACCCAGACCTTCATGAACTTTACCGATCTACAGGAAAAGCAAGGTAAGAGAGTTTTCTTTCAGCTTCTAAAACTATACAAACCCCCCAAAAGTAAAATGCATACCAAACTTCCATCATCAGCTCGCAGCACAGCTCCAGCACCAGCCAGTCCAGGGTTTCCTTTTGACGCGCCATCAAACTCGAGAGTACAAAACCCCTACAAATACAACACGGCCACATCAATCATTTTCCATTTCTGTTCCAGTTTGTTCTATACACAACACAGTTGCAAAGCATTACGACAAATAACCTACAGAAGTACCAAAACCACAGTAACGTAACTCCAATATTAAGCATTACGTCCTTGGCTTCCTAGATAGCATGACTCTAAACTCACCACATTTTCCGATCCAGGCACTTCATCAGAGATATATACAGATGTATCCGTGACAAATTCTTCACATTCTAAAGGTGCTGGCTCCTGAAATGAGACATAAAAATAAATCAATTCCCAAATGAAAAGGGCAATACATGTCCAAATTCACGCACACTATAACAAATAAACCCTCTCACATGAAAAGGGCACAGCATAAGCTTGCCGAAATGATCCGGTTTCAAATCTTGAGCTCTGATAGTGTAAAGGGCATTGGCAAGTCCAAAAGCCACAAGATGTTCTTCAGTTTCCTTAGGCAAGCTGTAGCCTTTGTACACACTAACAGGAGGATCACATATCTAATATCATCAAATTAACCAAAGTTAATCTCTCATCAACATTAACGCATTTTACTCCAAGACAGTAAAAAATGAAAACTCACCGAGGAACCAATCTGCTTCTGACAATCACCGAAACTCCTATACACGCCGACAATATCTCCTTTCCGGACTACATAGAACGCTTCTTCTTTTTCCACTTCCATTACGTTCGTCCGAGAGCAACACGACGTCGTTTTACTTCGGCGCTGGAGATTGACTCTGGTCAGCGCTGATTCAGCTTTGACTGACTTGATTCCAGCTGAAAGGTTCGGTTTTGTTAACCACGACGAAGAAGGAGAAGAGCTGGCGGCGTAGAAACGACCCGCCGTCCGGAAAATGGGGGCTGTGTACGAAACTTGTGACGAGAAGTTCATCACACAGCGCGCTGGGAATGGATAGTCCAGAGGACTGAGGAACCAGAACCAGAGAAGAGATTGGGTTTATGTTCGGGTCATGGGCGGGTTAAACCAACTGTGGATACAATTTGGGCCCAAGTGCACGAGTGAGCCGAGTCAGTAAAAGCCTAGGTGTTTAAAGTTAAATCTTAATATATTTTTGGTGACCAAAAGAGAAAGCGTACCTACTCCTGGCACTGCTCAGTGTTTAGGTTTAGAATGTCTGAGAAAACCGTATATCCAAATCAAAATTAAATTTTATTCGAGTTACAACCAATCTGACATGTTATGTTGGAAAACTTAAAAACATGCCGATGGCAAGTTTGTAGTGAGGATAATGAACTAGAAAAATGGACTAAAAGAGTGGAAGAATAGCAATGTTCATTCATCCATTTGCTCGTTGCGTTTCACAGTTGCTCTTCATATTCATGCTAATTGTTTCCGGTTCACAAAAGATGTACAGTGGCCTCGTTACTTCCTAACTATCTTCCTTTGAAGCCAAAGCAGGATCTAACCCATATTGGGGACACTCAAAAAGATTACAATGGCCTAGACCGGTACTGCCTAACTATTCTTCATTCGAAGCCAATGCAGGGTTTAACCCATAATTTGAGAACACAAAAAGATTACAATGGCCTCGACCAGTACTGCCTAACTATCTTCATTTGAAGCCAAAGCAGCGTTTAACCCATATTTTGAGAACACATCACTAAGCACAGCCTTCTCCTTCACCTTTAACCTGCAGAATGATACAACATAAGTTTGTTATGCCTGTCATTCACAAACAAACTACGGAATTTCGGCTACATGCAACAATTTACCTCTTGGAAGACCCGGGGATGACCAACCTTGGAACTTTTGGTGCTTTTGGTGCCTTTTCTTTCACAGTTAACTTCTTCTTCTTTGGAGTACCTTCTACTTTCACTTTAACAGCTTGCTTTTTGCGAGGAACCTTCTCTTCTTTACTCTTAACAACTAACTGCTTTGAGGAAGACGAATCTGCTGAAGGCTCAGATTCTGTTGTTAACTCTATGCTATCGTTGTCTCCACCAGTTAAGTCCGAGACAGTGGAATTTTGCAGAGTCTCCTTGAGTTCTTCCGGTTCTGGTCCAAGGATCACCACATCAGGGCCATCATATTCATCATCAGATACAGTCTCATCCAATGTGTCCAGGGTAACATCATCCATGTCAGAATTCACCTCCTGGTCTC
The DNA here is from genome assembly GCA_034370585.1 of Fragaria x ananassa. Lineage (NCBI taxonomy): Eukaryota > Viridiplantae > Streptophyta > Magnoliopsida > Rosales > Rosaceae > Fragaria > Fragaria x ananassa. Next base: position 27,731,094 of record CP139761.1, on the reverse strand, counting down.
CAAGTGCAGCTGACAGTTGAGCATTAAGATAGTCCCCTGAATTTTTAAGATTCCCCATGAAATCTTCAAGTTCTGGTTCAAGGATTTCAACATCAGAGCCGTCATATTCAGCAGATACAATCTCTTCCAGCGTGTCCAGGGAAGAATCATCCAAGTCAGAAACCGCTTTTTGCCCTCCAAATGCAGAAACGGCCAGTTGGGAATCATTAGAGTTGTCACTTGAGGTTTTAGGAGCAGGATCTGTTGTTGGTTTGGGACCACGGACAGTATAGTTAACTGTTACGGGTTTAAGAGCATTCAGCCGTGGAGCAGCTGGTCGAGGAGCAGATTTTGGTTGTTCCACGTCAGAATCCGCTGAAATTACCACCTCGCATTTTATCTGCTTCTGAACTTTCCCAAATGTAATACTCTGCAAAGAAAATGTTTCAACAAACCTGCCAATACAGGCATATCATTTCAGATACTAGAATATCACCACACATGATATACAACTCGGCGAAGTAATAAAATTTTTCAGCTGCTAATATTAATGAGATGCAATATCAAAAAATTGAATAGAATGAATGAATGAATGGATTGCAAAACATAGACCCATTTAACCCCAACACATGATACTAAAGACCGCCCCATCATCCGCATTTCACACCAATCCCATCCACCAATTTGTCAGTAGCTCTCTTCCATATAAACCCTAAACCCTAAGCACTTCCCTTTTTAAATCTATTCATTATCAAATGTCTTCTTATCATGTGCATTCATCCTTGGTTTTCTTTCGAGATTTCAAAACTTCCCTCCAAATTTTCATCAACATAGAAACCACAACAGGCATAAAAGCCAATCACACATCTTATCATAAACCCTACACACACATACCTAGCTGCATCCTTCTCAGTCTTGAAATGCACAAAAGCAAACCCCTTGCAAATGGGGTCTTTAGTCTTCTTGTTCCCACTCACAGCCGGGTTTATGCTCAGCAAACCCGGAACCGTCTTAAACGCCGCACTCAAATCCCGGTGCACATTCTTCTTCTTCGGCAGGTTCGTCACTCTCATCCGAAACCCCGCCGGCACAGCCACCTCGTCACCTGCAAAATGCACCAAAATTAAAACCAAAATTAAACTAACCCGAAATTCGACTCCGAAAACACACACACCTTTCTTGTTAGGTTTAACATTCGCCTTAACGGCGTCGTTTTGAAGCATAGTAGCAGTCTCAGCCTGTAGTTCTTCAAGCAATTTGTCCTCAATGGGCGTGTCGTACACTTTGCCTTCCCCGAATCCACGTGGCTTCTTCTCCAGCCACTTCTTCATCTCCCCGAACGGCACCAGGAGACCTTCGTCGTCTTCATCCTCGCCGTCGAGTCCCAATTCAAGCTCCTCATCTCCACCGCCCACGTCGTCATCGTCCTCGTCGTCGGAGTCGTCCATTTCCAGGAGCTGGTTGCCGCCTTTGCGCTTCTTCCGCACGGACTGAAGTCCGAACTTGGGGCTCTTCTGGGCGAGGACGATGGGGGAGCGGAGGAGGCGCGTGAGGTGGACGCGAGAGAGGAAGAGTGTGGGTTTGGAAATGGGGGTGGGGAGTGAAGAAGAGGAAGAGAAGGCTAGTTGGGTTTTGAAGGAGAATGAGAGAGAAGGAGTGGTGAAGAGAGAGGAGGAGGAGGAAGGTGGAAGCCTTGCGGTGCTTATCATCTTCGCCGCTCAGTCTTTCTGTGCTCTACTGACAGACCCCGAGTAGAATAATCAGCATATATAATCCGTGTATAAATATTTATGTAATATTAAAAGTGAGGATACAATGACAACTTGGTTTCGTGGTGTAGTTGGTTATCACGTCAGTCTAACACACTGAAGGTCTCCGGTTCAAACCCGGGCGAAGCCAATTCATTAATTTTAAGTTATGCTTATCTTTTTGTATTGGGCTTGGGAATCTTTTGGACCCAACATCATTGACAGTTGAGGCCCCATTCAGTTTTCTTGACGTGTCAATGGGCATGTTTTTTGTTGATCTGGAACCACTGTTGATGGAGCTCATCTGACAATTTTGTGCGTGGAACGTACGTTGGGGACACAACAAGGGGTAGAAGTGAAACCAAATATAAGAAGAAGAAGAACGATCGTAGATTAATTAACCAATTTTCCATTTGTCAACCATATACTACCGTACCAGTTTGGATAGTTACGGTGCTTTTAAGGATAGCTGATAGTGGCAGACCTGTAACTGTTTCTGGTAATAGAGAAATGAGTGGAGAAGTTTCTTTTACTATCGATAATTCCTAAGTTTGTAATCTCTTTCATTTTGAATAAAATTCTTCTGTTATCATTCTTAAAAAAAAGGAGAGCCTGATTTTTAACATTTTTCATGTACTTGCAACTAGCTAGTTTATCGATGAAACTTCTTTTAATCAAATACGGAACTATTTTGATCAACAAAGATTATTCGAGCAATTTACCTAGTTGATATTGTCTTTGATGCATCTGGAATGGAATGATTTATCTTTTATCTCCATCCTTAAAACGGTCCTAATGAGACCCTAATTTAACCCCCCCCCCCCCCCCCCTCTCTTTTGGATAAACCCTTCACAGTAATCGTAATTAAATTTTTGTGTTCATATCATAATCAAATCATGAAAAGAATGATAGTTTAGAGATTTTAAAAAGATTTAAAACTAAACGTATACAAGTTGAATGATAATCCAACATTATCGTTTTAAAGAGTTCGAATGTTGATCTATACACAAACCTTACTTTTGTTGCCGAATTTAGTTTATTTTCTTATTTTTTTGACAGTGACCAAAGAGGTTATGGTAGATACTAGATACATATCTTATTTTCTCCTACATATATGATATCAGAACATGAATCGACCTATCTGCAAATGGAGCTATTATGAGCAACATCAGCATTGACTCGTGAATAGAAAGGACCAGATAGACATGGAGCTGATAAAATGGAACCAAAAAAAATTAAAAATTAAAAAAAAAATCTAGGAACAACAGGAGCCGGCACTCCTTTGGCAGCAGGGTGAAAGCCAAGAGATTCTGGGCCTCTAGGGCATGGTTCCAATTCCAAACATGTTGGTATTAGGTGAGTGATTGCTTTCCATCACTCTAATAATCACTTGATTGACATTTTCAGTTCCACATCTGATAACTACTTGTTCATGTACATTCATGAATTGAAATGATTGACATTACCAAATACTAAATACCCAAATTGGTACTTGGTAGTTGCTACATATATACTACTTTAATTATAATCTATAATGTTGTTTTAGCTTGAGTCCAAGTTCTTCTGTCTTCTTTGTTTTGAGTTCATTCGGTTTATAGTTTATTTGTTAGATCAATCATTATTGTTTACTCGATATAAGACTCCTGTATACTAATCCAGACGAAATCAATCATTCTCACTGCTCGAGTTGGTAGATAGAAAGAGAACAAATGACGTTTGTTAATATTTGAAGTCACTGTCGAATCATTTACCGATTGATCCATTCCCCAAAATCATGACCAGTTGCACTTCTATAGTATATAAACAACACATTATCCCCCCCCCCCCCCCCCCCAACACACACACACATTATTCCCATTGCACGATCGACCTAATATTCAAAACGAAGATTCAAATGGCATTGGATACAAATACCCATAGATTTCTTGACCCTAACTTACTGACCCTACCAGAACAGGCAGTTTAGCCGACGAAAAATTTTCGTCGGCCTGTTAAAAAAATTCGTCGGCTAAAACCTTAGCCGACGAAGGTTCGTCGGCTATAGTGTCGTCGGGAAAGGGTCGTCTGTAATGACTTTAGCCGACGAGACAAAAAATTTCGTCGGCTATAGTATGACTATAGCCGACGAAATAATATCGTCTGCTATAGTCCAACCTTTAGCCGACGACATTATTTCGTCGGCTATAGTCCATACCTTAGCCGACGACATTTTGTGTCGTCGGTTATCTTCCAAACTTTACCCGACGAATAATTTAAAATATTCGTCGGCTAAAGTTTGTAATAAAAAAATATAAAACATCTATGGCCGACGAAATATTGTATTTTTCGTCGGCTTTATAGGCATTTAGCCGACGAATTAAAGCTTATTTCGTCGGCTAAACTTTTTTTTTTTTTTTAAAAAAAAAAACTTTAGCCGACGAATTAAGACTTTTTTCGTCGGCTATAAGTGCATTCCCAGTAAAAAAAAAACCCTGAAATTTCTGAATTACCATTCCATGCAAGCTGCAAAAGACATATTTAACAATTTCATATAACCAACAACAAACACATAAAAGAATATATGAACTACATAAAAGTATCAATTTACATAAAAGTATATATCAACTACGTAAAGTCTATATCGTCTAAATTGAAGTCATCTTCTGGGGGCTGCTGCGGAGGTTGCGGCGGCTGGGGTAGCGTCATGGGCGGAGGCATGGGCGGAGGCGGAAGTCCCTGACTCTGGGCAGCTGCAAAGTCCTGCATGTACTGCAACATCTGTTGCTGCTGGGCCTGCTGGATGGCATATATCTCGGCAACATAGGCTGCCTGCGCGGTATTAAAGGCTGCCAACGAGGCAATATAGGCTTGCTGCGAGGCAGCCTGCGAGGCAGCCTGAGCAGCTTGAGCAGCTTGCTGTTCTCGTAGTCTCTGAACTTCCGACTCTAGCTGAGTCGTCCTGTTGATCGTGGACGTGGTGCTGCTACTGGTCGAGGTTGCCTTTCGTTGAAATCCTGGAGTGGTCTTCAGGACCCCCTCGCCTCTCTTTCCTAGACCTCGGCAGTAGAAGTTGTTTCCTCTCGGTGGGAAGGCTGTGCCCATGATCCTCGCCCCAATCGTCGGATCCGAATTGTCGATCCGGGACATGGCTTCGGACATCTCGGAATCCTGCGTGTCCGGCCATGCCTCCCTCACTAAGGTACTCAGGACCTCGTCACTAGCCTCCCTCACCCTCGCCTATATGGATAGGAAAAAAATTATTAATTAAAATTTTTACATAAATTTAAAAATTTAAAAACGTAAAGTGACTTACAATATCCTCCTGGGAGTCAGGATATGCCTTCTCGTACGTATAGACGTAGGGGTTGACTTCTGGATGTTCCTTGGCAGCCTCGTCCATGAAGACACCGAACGGTCTAGAACCGGCATGATGGTTCTTTGTGTTGCATTGCCGGTTCTGAGCGTTCACCCGGGAAACCGCCTTCAAAGAAAAAAGTAAACTATTAGTAGAATATTTTAAAACGTACTTATTTTTAAATTAACTAACTAATTTATTTAAATACCTGTTTACGAGGGTTGTTGAATTCTGATGTCAGAAGCCAACGCCACTCGTACTCCCTGTACTGGAACTCAGTAGGGGTACCAGAACGTGCGTTCCCGTGCTTAGTCTAATGGGTCCGCAGCTCGTTCTTCCACTCCTTGTACCTACAGATACAACAAAAATATTAGAAATATTATTAATATCACATACAAAATTGTTTTTCATTAACTTCCCAACGTACCTTCCCCCATGCACAACGTCGGCCCAGCTGTCCCTCAGGTGCTCGGGAACCTCAAACCACACCTGCATTTAACCGATTATTATTAGTTTAGCTTTTCGAGAAATCAACAATTTAATACATAATATTATTTTGTAAACTCACCGACATCGCGTTGTGGACCATGTCCTTAACCTCCTGCGGGACCTCGCCCCAGTCGGACCACAACATAGGGACTCTATCCCTAATGAGAGCACCCACGCGGCCGGAGTACATCCTCGACTTCCCGCCCGATACTGCGTGGCCATCCCCGTCAGTATCGATGGGGATCCTCCCCATGGTACTCACCATCTTCTCGAGAGTTTTCCCTGTGACGGGGCCTCTCTTCTTCTTTGTGCCTATGACATGATTCGGCCAAATTGATTATTAAAATATATATGACCTTTTAAAAGTAATCATACCAATATATATATAGATATATATATATATATATATATATTTTACTTACATAACAATATTATATATATCAACATCATCATAAATTACATATACATATCGTAAAACTAAATTCGAAATCAAAAATAAATTAACACATATATTCAAAAATAAACACATAAACTAACATAATTAAATTAACATAAATTAAATTAACACAAATTAAATTAACACAAATTTAATTAACACAAATTAAATTAACAAAAATTAAATTACAAGTTTTATTCCTTTCTTCAACTTCGCGTTTTCATCCCGATTCTCTAGTTAATCTAGTGTTAAATTATTAATAAATTTAATAATTTATTAATAATGTTCTTTTATTAATGTTCTTTTATTAATAGATTTTTAACATGTGTTAATAATGTTCTTTTATTAATACGTATTATAAATTTATTAATACGTTTTGGTTTCTGTTTTTTTAGCGCATATTCTTTTATTATGTTGGGAAATGTTCTCATACTATAGCAAATTTGCACATGATTCATCCTAGTCACCGTTTCATTTTCAAAGATAGATGGTTCAATAATCAAAATTATAAACTATATAACATCAAACTGTAAACAATTGAGGAAAAAAAAAATTGGTTGAATAATCAAAGTATAAACTGTAACATCAAACTGTAAACAATTGGGACCCAAATTTCCATAAAATGACAGTCTCCAAGCAGGGATCCCAAATTTCCTAATACTGCTCGACAGCAACTTACAACAGTTGTACAAATTTGAGCAAGCAGCCAAGGGCCTGCCAACAATTTACTGAAAAGTAACCTCATTTCTAGATAAAATTAAAATTCACAAATCAAAACCCTTTCTGAGTTTTCATCCCTTAAATTCTGTAAACCATAACAATATAATCCTTTAATCTAGTAACTGATTAAAATGTTAAAATTTTGAAAGAAATTAAGAAATTCACGAAAGAACGAGTAGATGTTACCTGCAATCGGGTGAGAGTTGAGAAACGGCAGAAATGAGGGAGGAGGAGGGAGGAGACCGGGAGGGAGGAGGGAGGAGACCGGGAGGGAGGAGGCTAGGGTTGAAAAAGTGCAGAAATGAGGGAGGAGGCTAGGGTTTGCAATTAAAACCCGAGGACTTTAGCCGACGAAATAATTTGTTCGTCGGCTAAAGATTAAAATTTCGTCGGCTATACATATATTCGTCGGCTAAACCTTTGCAATTCGTCGGCTAAACCTTTGAAATTCGTCGGCTAAACCTTTGAAATTCGTCGGCTAAACCTTTATACATTAGGCAACTTGTGATCGTGATGATCAAACTTGAGAAACACAAATCCAGCCGTCAGATCTGACCATCATGATAAAATACATGTATAGGAAAAAATTCAACTTGATCCGAAAAGAATAAGGGCTCGATCCGGACGGTCAATCTCGTAAGTCAAACCCCTAAACGCACGGAAAAGGTCGTTCGACCGTCTAAATTACGTATTTTTGCCGGACCTCCAACTGAAAATAGTTTTAAACCGATGACACGCAACAAGTCGTATAAAAATTTTACGCAAAATAACCACCGAACCCGGGGCTACCCATAGGGAGAAAGAATGGAAAATTGCATTGACCGCAACTATCGGCACCGAGACATGACCGGAATACCGTGATTTTTCAACCGTAGACGTATTTCACCATTCTAGTCATCTCTTATTTCACGACTTTTTTACGTTTGAAGGATCTACGTATAGTTTGTTTTTGAAACGGAACATTTACATAACACTTGGTAAACAAGTTATACAACATTAGTACACATGTTGTGATCGTGATGATCAAACTTGAGAAACACAAATCCAGCCGTCAGATCTGACCATCATGATAAAATACATGTATGGGAAAAAATTCAACTTGATCCGAAAAGAATAAGGGCTCGATCCGGACGGTCAATCTCGTAAGTCAAACCCCTAAACGCACGGAAAAGGTCGTTCGACCGTCTAAATTACGTATTTTTGCCGGACCTCCAACTGAAAATAGTTTTAAACCGATGACACGCAACAAGTCGTATAAAAATTTTACGCAAAATAACCACCGAACCCGGGGCTACCCATAGGGAGAAAGAATGGAAAATTGCATTGACCGCAACTATCGGCACCGAGACATGACCGGAATACCGTGATTTTTCAACCGTAGACGTATTTCACCATTCTAGTCATGTCTTATTTCACGACTTTTTTACGTTTGAAGGATCTACGTATAGTTTGTTTTTGAAACGGAACATTTACATAACACTTGGTAAACAAGTTATACAACATTAGTACACATGTTGTGATCGTGATGATCAAACTTGAGAAACACAAATCCAGTCGTCAGATCTGACCATCATGATAAAATACATGTATGGGAAAAAATTCAACTTGATCCGAAAAGAATAAGGGCTCGATCCGGACGGTCAATCTCGTAAGTCAAACCCCTAAACGCACGGAAAAGGTCGTTCGACCGTCTAAATTACGTATTTTTGCCGGACCTCCAACTGAAAATAGTTTTAAACCGATGACACCACTACCAGAACAAGCACTTTAGCCGACGAAAAATTTTCGTCGGCCTGTTAAAAAAATTCGTCGGCTACGACCTTAGCCGACGAAGGATCGTCGGCTATAGTGTCGTCGGGAAAAGGCCGTCTGTAATGACTTTAGCCGACGAAATTTTTTTTTTCGTCGGCTATAGTCCCACTTTAGCCGACGAAAAATATGTCGTCGGCTATAGTCCCAGACTTTAGCCGACGAAATATTCGTCGGCTAAAGTGTGTAAAAAAATTTAAAAAAATAACTATAGCCGACGAAATATGAACTATTTCGTCGGCTAAACCTTATTAAAAAAATTAAAAAATAACTATAGCCGACGAAATATAAAATATTTCGTCGGCTAAACGTTGTAAAAAAATTTAAAAAATAACTATAGCCGACGAAATATAAAATATTTCGTCGGCTAAACCTTATAAAAAAAATTTAAAAAATAACTATAGCCGACGAAATATTAGGTTATTCGTCGGCTAAACCTTATAAAAAATTAAAAAAATAACTATAGCCGACGATATATTAGATTATTCGTCGGCTAAACCTTTTAAAAAAATTTAAAAATAACTATAGCCGACGAACTATTAGGTTATTCGTCGGCTAAACCTTATTAAAAAAATAAAAATACTATAGCCGACGAATATAGTGTTTGAATATCGTCGGCTAAAGTTGCTGGGTTTTGAAAAAAAAAACTGCAGAAACTTTCGGCTAAACTCATGGTACATGTAATTATAAACCATGATTGATTAATAGGAAGCAATCCAAAGTATTATGATCGCCCAAAACACTATAAAAGAAAAAAAAATCCAAAGAATAAGCCATGATTGATTATTAGGCATAATCTAAAGTATTATGCCACCCAAATGCAAATGGCGGAGGTTGGTCATGTGAGCCACAGAAACCGGCAACACGCCGGTGAGGTTGTTGTTGTAGAGGTTGAGAACACGGAGGTTAGTGAGGTTGGAGAGCTCCGGCGGGAACGTGCGGTTGAAGACGTTGTTGGAGAGGTTGAGGAGGCGGAGAGAGCGGAGATCTCAGGCGGGATGGGACCGGAGAGGTTGTTCTCGGCGAGGGTGAGATTGGAGAGGTAGACAAGGAAGGTTAGTGAGATTGGAGAGGTTTACCATCATCGGCTATATAAAGGACTTTAGCCGACGAAATTCTTTATTTTCGTCGGCTAAACTATTTGGTTGACCGCCAAAAAATTTTGGTTCAAAATTTTGAAATTTTTCGACTTTAGCCGACGACTTTCCATTAATTTCGTCGGCTAAAGTCCTTTGAAAATTTTGGTTGACCGCCAAAAAATTTTGGTTGAAAATTTCGAAAATTTTTCGACTTTAGCCGACGACTTTTCATATATTTTCATCGGCTAAAGTTCTTTGAAAATTTCGTCGGCTAAAGGTACCAATTTCGTCGGCTAAAACTTGGAAATAGAGAAATTTTAGGGTTTAGCCGACGAATACCCTAACGTATTCGTCGGCTATAGTATGTAATTAAAAAATTAAAAAATAACTATAGCCGACGAAATATTAGGTTATTCGTCGGCAAAAACCATCTTAGCCGACGAATTTTCATATATTTTCGTCGGCTAAAGTCCTTTGAAAATTTTACTCCAACTTCGGTTTACCGCCTAAAAAATTTTGAAATTTTTTGACCTTAGCCGACGACTTTTCATATATTTTCGTCGGCTAAAGTCTATAAATTCACGAAAACGCTCATATCTCCCTCTATATTACGTAGTTTGGTCAAACCTTCCACACGAAAAACTTTCACGTAGATGAGACGCAACCGCCTATATAAAAATTTTGAGACATTTGCCTTCCGACGATAGGGCTCCCCATAGGGAATAATAACGGTAAATAGGGTTGACCGCTACTATCGGCTCTGAGACTTTACCCGATTTACGTGATTTTTGAACCATAGCCGTATTTCACCATTTTGAACACATCTTATTTCACGAGATTTTTAATAATTTTGCTTCCTATGTAGAGTTGGTTCACAAAGTTGTATAACCTACTAAACAAGTTATACAACATTAGTAGACACGTTGTAATTCCGATGACTAAAATTCACAAACCAAAATTCGACCGTCAGATATGATCATTATAACGAAATACATCTATGGTAAAAAATTCAACTGGATCCGACAACGTTAAGGGCTCGATCGAAACGGTCAACCATAATCCATCGTCACTTATCACACGAAAACGCTCATATCCCCCCTCTATATTACGTAGTTTGGTCAAACCTTCCACACAAAAAACTCTCACGTAGATGAGACGCAACTGCCCATATAAAATTTTTGAGACATTTACCTTCCGACGATAGGGCTCCCCATAAACCCGAATAACGGAAAATAGTAGACACGTTGTGATTCCGATGACTAAAATTCACAAACCAAAATTCGACTGTCAGATATGATCATTATGATGAAATATGTGTATGATTAAAAATTCAACTGGATTCGACAAAGTTAAGGGCTCGATCGAAACGGTCAACTCTAATCGAAAATAAGAAAACTGCATTTTGAAGCCCTAAACGGACTCGGATGGCCAAAAAAGCCTGTACATCATGGCATTAGCAATGAGTTTGACTCGTAGGGCCGTTACGCTTCCGGAAAGGTATCATAATAGTCAATCGGACACCAAAAACCAAATCTGCAGCATAGTGAATAATAAGGGTAAGTCAACTATCGGCACCGAGACTTTACCGGAATACCGTCATTTTTCAACCGTAGACGTATTTCACCATTCTGGTCATATCTTATTTCACGACTTTTTTGCATTTGAAGGTTCTACGTATAATTTTTTTTTCCAGATGAGTTGTTGTCCAAATCTGTAAATATAAGACACTTTAGCCGACGAAATTATATTTTTCGTCGGCTAAACTCTTAAAAATTTCGTCGGCTAAACTTTTGAAAATTTCGTCGGCTAAAGTTCACAGACTATAGCCGACGAAATTATATTTTTCGTCGGCTAAACTTTTAAAAATTTCGTCGGCTAAACTCTTAAAAATTTCGTCGGCTAAACTTTTGAAAATTTCGTCGGCTAAACTTTTGAAAATTTCGTCGGCTAAAGTTCACAAACTATAGCCGACGAAAAAAATTATTCAGCCGACGAAATATTAATTTCGTCGGCTAAAGTGGACTTTAGCCGACGAAAATTTTTAATTAGCCGACGAAGGACAATTTCGTCGGCTAAAGTCCACTTTAGCCGACGAAAAAAAAATTCGTCGGCCTGGTTTTTTTTTTTTCGTCGGCTAAACCCTTTCTTCTGGTAGTGCACGCAACAAGTCGTATAAAAATTTTACGCAAAATAACCACCGAACATAGGGCTATAGTAGGTAATAGAAATATTTTAGGGTTTAGCCGACGAATACCCTAACATATTCGTCGGCTATAGTATGTAATTAAAAAATTAAAAAAATAACTATAGTCGACGAATTATTAGGTTATTCGTCGGCAAAAACCATATTAGCCGACGAATTACAGTGTATTTCGTCGACTAAAGTGAGTAATTAAAAAAAATAAAAAAACAAGTTTAGCCGACGAAATTGAGGCTTTTTTCGTCGGCTAAGGTAGTTTAGCCGACGAATCACAGTTTATTTCGTCGGCTAAAGTAATTAAATTAAAATAAATAAAAAAACATCTATGGCCGACGAATTAAGGCTTTTTTCGTCGGCAAAAAACATCTTAGCCGACGAATTATAGTATATTTCGTCGGCTAAAGTTAAAAAACAGGGAAAAAAAACAGACGATATTCATAAACCATACATTAAAAAAACCCTGTTCATCATGTATCACCAAAATCTCATATATTCATAACTGAAATATGAATTCAACATGTGTAAACTATAAAGGAAAAAGTCTTTGAAAAATTATACAAATTAATCGGAATCATACATTAAAACTAAGGCTCGTAATCGGAATCATCCGATGAGTCTTCTTCGGTGTCAGAATTAATTTCTGGTAATATATGTATTTTCTCATCGCCAGAGTCTTCGTCTGACTCTTGATTTGGATCAACATCAACAAGCCTTGGCTCTTCATCACGAATTCGCACCGAACGACCCGCTTTAAAATTATTAAGGCGAATGGTAGAGGAGTTAGGAATACCTATTGCGTTGGGCTCTTGATACGCAACATCTTCTTCCTCGTCTTCGGCCTCTCCAAGTGTAGCCGCCCGATAAATGTTTCGAGGGTGCACAAGGTTGACTACTTTCCACGCGTCACCGTTAGCAAGGTCATCAAGATAAAACACTTGTTTTACCGATGTCGCAAAAACGAAGGGGTCATCCTCGTAAGAACTTGTAGCAGTGTTCACCGATAATATTCCGTACTGATCGGTCTTCATGCTCTGCGGCCTAGTATCAAACCATCTACAATTGAAGAGGTGCACTGTCATGCCTTCACCGTAAACGAGTTCCACCACTGAATCAAGAACACCGTAATAGTCAACTCCATTCCGCCCACCATGTGCCATGACCCCAGAATTCTGTGTTCTCTTTCTACTGTCTCTTTGTTCGCATATAAATTGCACGCCATTCACCTTGCACATCGGATAAACTCTTGAGACTATCGGCTTCATGGCTAGAAGTCTTAGTTCGTGCGACCAATTTGGGTGACCATCAGATTGAATATGGTTCATCTGCAACCAACCATCTCAACTGTAAATATGGATAATTATGCAATAAACATAAACCCGTAGAGAAAACTTAAATTACGTACCCAACCGCCAAAATAATCTGCGAACTCCCTGTTGTGGTACTCGAGATCACCTTGAATGTTGGGATGATTGAGATGGATGTCTTTCCAGTATTCAACTTCTGGACAGTTAATCAATACCCACCAGTGGGCAATGACTAGCTCATGTGGTTGCAACTTGTAGGAGTTTGGCAAAATTCCATACACTTCAACATCACTAGAGACTATGGAAAGATTGAACTTCGGTACATCTACCGGCATGGTTTGCGGAGTTTCCTTCAACGCTCCTAAATACAACTTCATGTAGGTGCCGCACTCGTGCGCAATATATGCTTCAGCTATACATCCTTCAGGAGCGGATTTATTAGCCACATAATCTTTGTAGTCTCCAAGTTGCCTGTAAATCAAGTTGCAAAATGTTATGATTATTGAACATGTATATGTATTGAGGAATTCATGAAAGTAAAAAACGTACCTTTCCATGGGATACATCCAAGTGTAGTGTACTGGACCGGTAAGCAACAATTGCTCGGGAAGATGGATCATCAGGTGAGGCATGATGTCAAAAAAATTTGGAGGAAATATCCTCTCAAATTTACACATGATATAAATGATGTCCATTTGCATTTCCCGGAGGTCACATCGAGACACTTCCCGTGTGCATAACTTCTGGAAAAACCTTCCCAACGCTACTAACGGCTCCACCACCTGACGGGGAAGGAACGGTCGAATGAAAACAGGGAAGAGACGTTGTAGCAGGATATGACAGTCATGACTCTTCAACCCGTACATCTTATTGTCCCGGAAGTTCACACACCGGGCAATATTTCCTGCATAGCCTGAAGGATACTTCACACAACTCATCCACCTGAAAATTAGGTTCTTCTGGTCAGGCTTCACGGTGTAAGGAGCTTGAGGCATTTTTTTCTTCCCTTCTTTCAACCACAAATGTCTTCTTATTCCGCATTTTTTTAGATCAATGCGTGCCTTAGGACCGTCTTTCGTCTTCCCCTCCAAGTTCAGGACTGTGCCCACCACACTGTCGCACACATTCTTTTCTATGTGCATCACATCCAGGTAGTGCCTGATCAACAACTTACTCCAGTATGGGAGTTCCCAGAATATGCTCTTATGTGTCCAGAATTTGTACCTGTCGGGTCTTTCAGGTATTGCCGCCATAATGTTGGGATGATTGCTGAGCTACCCAAAATCGTACTCATTAAGCACCGCTAAAATGTCTTCCCCCGTCCATCTTCTGGGAGGCACGCCGTGTTCTACGGTCCCATCAAATGCCTTTTCATCGAACCGCCATTCGTGATCATATGGAAGGAAAGCACGGTGACCCAATCTGCATATCTTGTTGCAATGACTGCTGCTCCCCTCATCGCTAAGGCACTCTGGACAAGCCTTGTATCCCCTAACAACGTTGCCCGACAACATCCCACGGGCAGGAAAATCACTGATGGTGCCAACAACCATGACATGCATCTGGAACATCTCGTGCGTGTACTTGTCATAAGTGGGATGACCAACGTCCCATAAAAATTTAAGCTCTTCAATCAAAGGTCTCAAGTACACATCGAGACACTTCCCCGGATAACCGGGCCCCGGAATCAACAAACTCAACATATTGTACTCCTTCTTCATGCACATCCATGGGGGAAGGTTGTACGGCACCAAAATCACCGGCCATATACTGTATTGCAGACTCATGTTCCCAAAAGGGTTGAACCCGTCGGATGAGAGCCCGAGCCTCACATTTCGGACCTCTGACGCAAATTGAGGAAACTCCCTGTCTATATGCTTCCAAGCCTCCCCGTCAGCAGGGTGTATAAGGGTATCTTCGTCATGCAATTCCCTATCAGCGTGCCATCTCATCGCTTCGGCCGTGTGTGAAGACATGTACAACCGCTCCAACCTATCCGTCAAAGGGAAATACCGAAGTACCTTTACAGGTTTCCTGTTGCCTGCAGGAGTCAGCTTATATCTGTCAGTGTGACATACCAGACGTGCGTCAAGGCCACCAAGGTCATTCCCTTCTGGATCTTTACCCCAAAAGAGAACGCAGTCATATCTGCATGCATGGATCTTGATGTAGGAAAGCCCAAGATCTTTCAGGATACATCGGACCTTCCGATGAGTGGTAGGAAGACGATGACCGTTGGGCAGCATCGAAGCAGTGTACTGTAGATACTCATCAACAGCCTTCACGGTCGATTTTGTCTCAACTTTAATCCTCATTACGTCCATCACACTTTCAAGAACGGTCTTCTGACAACCGGGGTACACAGGGGTCTGTTGGAAAGCAAGCAGTTTGTTGTACTTTTCAATACCAGCAGTGTTCACAGCTCTAGGGAAGGGCTGCACCGGGTCAGACATATACTGTCCTTGAGCGCATACACCGCTCTCATAAGGAAACATGTCGTTGATGAATGTCGTTGTTGGATCGTTGGATGTACTAGCACTGCCCGTCTCGGAAAATTGGCCATGATCATGCGGACCCCCTGATGATGTTTCACCGTGATATAACCAACATGTGTACTTCTCCCAAAACCCGTTACTCCTCAGGTGCTGCCATACTTTGTCAATGGGAAATCGATACATATCGCTGCGACACTGACATTTCGTGCACGGGCAATAGAAAATTGTATTCCCGTTAGCATTATCCATCGCATATTCTAGAAAACTCATAACTCCTGCACCGTATCTTTTGTCCCATTTTGGAAGCGAAATCCAACTCTTATCCATATCCTGAAAATATAACAAAATATATATATATTTATAACGCTGCTAGCTAATTATTAATAAAATTTCATGCCATATATAAAATCTCAATTCATTTAGTATATATATATTCTACGTACGTACTACAACTAATTAATTACAAAATTATCATTATGAACTCATATATATCATCAACAACTTCATACCATATCAACACAATAATATTATAAATTAATATTAACATATATATATATATATATATTTACTATTTATTAACAATAAATTAATTCATATATATTATCAATTCAAATCATCAACCAAATCGATCAACACATATATATATATACATCCAACGTACTCAAAATTAATCAACTCAATCACAATCAAAATCAATAAACTCAATTAATCACACTAATTAAAATCGATCAACTCAAATAAAACTCAATTAATCAACATATATATACATATACGTACCTATATATGGCTCCACAAACTGATTATGGACAGATTTCGACAACACCCAAACTTTTTCTCCCCTTTTTTCTTCTCCCGTTTTTTTTTCCGTTTTTTTCGAAATGAGCTGCTGCTGCCCAGATCTGCAAATGTAAAGCACTTTAGCCGACGACTATGAATTTCGTCGGCTAAACCTTTAAATATTTCGTCGGCCATGGTTTGTGAACTTAAGCCGACGACATAAATTCTTTAACCGACGAAATTTTTTTTCGTCGGCTAAAGTTTGTCATAGCCGACGAAAATTTAAAATAGCCGGCGAAATAAAATTTCGTCGGCTAAAGTGGACATCATAGCCGACGAAAATTTACCTTAGCCGACGAAAGAAAATTTCGTCGGCTAAAGCCCACTATAGCCGACGAAAAAATGCTTCGTCGGCCTGGTTTTTTTTTTTTCGTCGGCTATAACCTTTCTTCTGGTAGTGTGACCACCAAAATCAAAATTCAAAAAAAAGGGTTTAAGACATGGGTCCTGAAAGGTTGAGTTGTTCATAGCCTGGAACCTAAAGCAAAGTCCTTAGATAGGAACTGATACCAGAATTACAAAGACTCCAAAGCAAGATGGTATTAAGTATTAACTTCACCGCCAATATTGAGGGGAGCTGAAATAAAATGGAGCCCTGGAAACCCGAAAGGGGAAATGATCGATGTACCCACTATAGACATTTTAACAAACTCTCTGTGTGACTGTGATCAATGTGATGGGGGGGGCACAGATGAGAACAGAGACAGCTAGGCCATCTGCGATATATGACTTTGACCAACATGGGAAATGGGCGCGGGCAAGAGAAAATTAAACAACGCTCCCATCTCAAAATCACATCCCTATAGATTTGATCTATCTTTGGCAATGGTGCTAGTCGAATCTGTGATCTTAAATAACACACAGACAAAGCTCATGCCATGTCATAATAAAACCCAGAACCCAGAATAGTCTTCTGACATGTTGTTTGAGAAAGAAGAATACAGTGAAACTATATATTGAAAATGAATGATAAAGAAAGACTTCAATTATTTTTGGTTGGATAAGAAACTACCTGTGTTGAACTGATATATAATTTGAAATTTTAGGAGCAGCTGGCTGGCTTCTGAGTGCTGTTGGCCCATGGGAAATGGGAGTTTCATCACTTCATGTGAAATTATACCACTCTTACTAGATAAATGCGACAGGTGTATAAATACTCAATTGTGAGAATATATCATCTGATATATATATATATATATATATATATATGTATATCAATAAATACTGTGATATATCGATCGGTACTGAAATCTGAGAATATATCAGTACTGTAATATATTTTTAGCATACTTTTCAAACCCTAGATATATATCTGCATTAGATTGAAATACAGATCTATGTAGTATTTCACCTGCATATATATGAAGGCATGCTGATGCAGACTTGCAGTAGTGCAATAATGAAAACACTCCAAAATTTCATCACCACCTAACATTCCACACATGCACTAGTCCACAAGTTAACAATATATATTAGCAGGGCAAGTGAATAATAGAGTGTAGCGAAACAGCAAAGTCTTTCTTATCAGACATAAAACAAAGTTTATTTTGTCTTAACATTGCTATTATTGCAAGCTCTTGCTTTCATCAGTTAAGCTTTCTCCTTCTTCTTTTCTACATGCATTTTGGTCTTTAAGGTCCTTCTATTATCTGTCTCTGCTTATAGATGGTAGATGGAGAATTATCATCACCATCATCATCACAGTCTCTCATAATTGAAGCAGCCTAGCAAGCAAGTAGTAGCAGTAGCTACCTCATCACCTTGGATCCCCTCCACAAAACATGTACCAATCAGAAGCAACTTTTAGGTGCCATTGTCTCCCTCCCAATGCCCTATTTGATGTTGAAAATTCAGGACAGAAGCACATACCAGTTATCTGTGCTAGTCAAGACACAACTATACATGTCATATGAATCCATTAATGTCCAAGCTACCACTATATGTTGGATGTGAAGAAGTCAAACTTCTCATTATATGTGGAGGAACGGATCTAGAAGAGTGCTCCGACAACTCTATGCAATTTATGTCTTGTAATTAGTTTCATCAGCCCCCGTGTTTCTCTATCATTCATCAAGCTAGGAGTTCCTCATTTCCTTATGGTTGAGGTCTTATAATGAGGGCAATCACCTACGTACACGTAACGCGATTGATATTACTAGTGATTCAATTGTCAAACAATCTTGACATGGTATATTTTATGTTAAACTACTAATTTACGTAATACGATTGGTATTACTAATGTTTTAATTGTCAAACAATCTCTCGACATGATATATTTTATGTTAAACTGTTAATTTATGCATGGGAGGCCGCACAATATAATGAGCATTTTCTTTGAGCCTTTGAGTTCCAATCGTCGTATTAACTCGATGAGTTACCACACACCGCTGCATAGATTTGGAGTTTGTCCACATCAGCAATTCAACATGATAAGAAAATGAATGATTCACCACTAATTGTTTGAAATAAGTTACACACATCATATATGTAATTATATGTCATGTCATTCAGAGAATGGCTCCGGGCTACCTACTTTAATTATGCCCGTTCTCAAATGTGCAACTTTAAAGATCAAGTTGAAAACTTCAAAGCTAAAATCATGTCAATTGAGACATGGCGAGAATGTGAGATGGTTACTTTCCCCATCGTTTTCCTTTTAAATTGAAAACGAAGAACAAACAAAATCCAAAAGGTTACCATTTCAATATGTCGAACATGCCCATGCTTGATGCTAGTCCAAAAGTTACCAAGTACATTTGGGCGCTTTCGTATAATGTACAAATCTTTTGACGGATGGGATGCACGTACGTTCCTTTGTACGTTATCAACACATTTCATGATTCCATGCGTTATGGTATTCTTAATCAGACAAAGCTTGGAGTTACTAATCTTAATGCTCTAAGCTGCTAAAGACAGTGACACAAATGATAGCGAGCTGAATAGTATAACTAAAGACTCGTATAAAAGTATGTATAGAAGTATGGAGAAGCATACGAGTAGTTACTTTCGATTTTCGAGTTTCTAGTATCTTATTTTCAGTTCTTTGAAAATCAACTCTAAATCTTTTTCCAAATAATAGCTAGGTTAAACACAACAAATCACAATGTCGGAGACCATGAATTTTCAGTTTTTCACCGCAAATTGTTTGTACTATAATACACGAAATTTTGACAAAAATTGCGTGTCTATATTATTTTCACCATAA
Organism: Fragaria x ananassa; assembly: GCA_034370585.1. Lineage (NCBI taxonomy): Eukaryota > Viridiplantae > Streptophyta > Magnoliopsida > Rosales > Rosaceae > Fragaria > Fragaria x ananassa. The sequence continues at coordinate 27,711,459 of CP139761.1, read as the reverse complement.
ACCTAACATACCCCCCTTAAAAAATTAATTATCAGCACCTCTCTCCGGGTCACGTGGCAGCACTCTGTCAGTAGCATTCACGCGGGAGTGACGTGATCAAACTCCAGAAGCCATCACGTAATATTTCCAACCAAAACAGGAAACTCATATGTTTTCCCGGGCTGAAACTGAAAGCCTTCACTTTTATCCTTTTTTCAGTCTCCGAATTTTTCACCTCCATCAATTTTTTTAATTTTTAATCAAAATTAAATAAATACAGCACCTCATATTTATATCCAGACCAAGCTGATAGAATCGCCAAATCAAAATCTCACAACTCTACTCATCTTCCTAACTCAACCACACTCTCTCATCGAGCTCTATATTACTATATATATATATATATATATATCCACACACACAAACGCAAGCATTCCGGCGGCTTCTCCGATCATGCTTCCAATGGAGACAGAATGAAGGAGAATCGGAGACGACAACGACGGCGATCATGTCACTTTCATGCTCAGACTGCTTCTCCGACCTACTCTGCAGCGAAGATTCCTCCGAAATCCTGTCCGGAGAGTCGCCGGAATGCTCTTCCGACATAGAATCTCCGGCGTGTAGCGAGGAATCCATCGCCGGATTCATCGAAGACGAACGCAAGTTCGTCCCCGGGGTTGATTACTTGGCTAGATTTCAGTCTCACTCCCTCGACATCTCCGCTAGAACCGATTCCGTTGCATGGATTCTCAAGGTATAATCATCATCACACCACACTTGGATTTCCAAATCGTTTTCAACTTTTCATATGTTGCTCGATTTCAGATCTGTTATGCTCGCTTATGATTGATACTTCTGTTCATGTACAGGTCCAAACCTACTATGGATTTCATCCACTAACGGCGTATCTATCCGTCAACTACTTGGATCGGTTCTTATGTTCCCGCCGGTTGCCGGTAAAATTAATCTATCCGTCAACGTTTAAATTTCAATCTGTCTTTATGTTTTCTTTTTAATTTGGACTTTTCAAAACGTATGAGAAATTACTGGCAAAAAGTAGACTGTAGTATTTAATGTATGGTACCTGAATCCCTGAAAGTAAGTAAACTGTACAAATCACAGTATAGATGATTAGATGTACGTCCTGTTTTACTATAAAGCTCGTGTGCTTTCAGCTCCCAACACTATTATTATCACTCTGCTAATTGTGCTTATTCACTATAGAATCTAAAATTAAATGTACGATGATATTACGTACCTATTATTCCACGCCTTTATCATTATCATTTTGTGTCTTTGTCATGCACGTGCATTTCACGTGGATGTGCTTGCAGCATTGTTTCCTAGCTAGTGCTAATCGCATGATCAAGGAACCATATATATGGATCATCTTAGTTCTTAAGCTCCAACATGTATTAACGTATAATGACGATAGATTAGACTAATAGTAGTAGCAAATTACATGTACGCTTAATTTGTTTAATGTTTCAGCAAGCAAATGGGTGGCCAATGCAACTTTTAAGTGTTGCATGCTTGTCGTTAGCTGCCAAGATGGAGGAACCTCTCGTTCCTTCGTTGCTGGATCTGCAGGTGTGTGAATCTTTATCTTTTCTTATCAGGACTTACGTAATTCTTGTGCAAACGTTACTCTGGTAATTCGATGCATAGTATATACGTTTTCTGATGAATTATATTTATGTTGTATAGGTTGAAGGTGCGAAGTTTATTTTCGAACCCAGAACAATTCGCAGAATGGAGCTTCTAGTGCTAAATGTATTGGATTGGAGGCTACGATCTGTGACACCATTCTGCTTCATCGCTTTCTTTGCGTTCAAGCTCGACTCAACTGGAACCTTCGTTGGCTTTCTCATTCAACGGGCTACAGAAATCATTTTATCGAATATCCAAGGTACGTACTTACGTACGTATATATATATACACACACACACATGCAGTGATGCAGACCCTTTTGTCTATATAATGAAGTAGTGTACGTACAAATACCAGACTGGATTAAGATCTATAGCTTTAATATGGTTTGTCAATGGTCAACTACAGAAGCTAGCTTTCTTGAATACCGGCCATCCTGCATTGCTGCAGCAGCAATACTTTCGGCGGCCAATGAAATCCCGAATATGTCCCTAGAAAATCCGGAGCTTGCTGAATCATGGTGTGATGGACTGAGCAAAGTAAGCGCAGATAATATCATAAACTTTATGACAAGTACAGGTCTTGTGAACTCTGACTAGATATTCAATCACTACGTACGTTGAATTTGCAGGAGAAAATAATCGGCTGCTACCGATTAATGCAAGATCTGGTGCTGCAGAATGATCGGAAAATTAAGTCGCCTACTATTGTGTTACCACAGCTTCGAGTTACAGTTCGAGCCAGAATGATGAGGTCAAGTACTCCTACTACTCCAACTACTGACTCATCCTCGTCGTTCTCAGTATCATCGTCCTCCTCGTCATCGCCATTATCATCGTCCTACAAGAAGCGGAAAATAAACAAGTGCTTGTGGGTAGATGATGACAAAGGAAGCTCCGAGTGAAGGTGTAGAAAATGAGACTGATATGAAGAAGAAGGTTTTCTGTATATAATCTTAAGGAAACGATTACAAGCCTACCTCTATTTATATAAAGAGAGAAAACAAGCTAAGAACCAACTATACAGAGTAAGAACCATCAGTCCCTAATAACCTTCCATGAATTGTGGATCTGAACAACTCTAAACTGTAGAGATTGAACCAAAACTGTTTCACAGTTTTGACCAGAAGACATGGAAGAGAGAAGTAAGGGAAGAGACGTGTGACACACAAGTAAGCTATCTCAATACTCCCCCTCAAGCTGGATCGAGGGAATTCCTTGAGCCAAGCTTGGACAGCAGACGCTCAAACTGAGCGGAAGCAAGAATCTTAGTGAACACGTCTGCAAGTTGATCACAAGATCTTGTGTACATAGTCTCAATGAGCTTTGACTGCACTTGATTTCGAATGAAGTGGCAGTCAACTTCGATATGTTTTGTGCGCTCATGGAACACTGGATTTGCTGCAATGTGCATGGCAGCTTGGTTGTCACAATGCAGAGGAATTGGAGATGAATGCTTGATGCCTAAATCTTGGAGAAGAGCTTTAAGCCAAATAAGTTCACAAGCAATGGATGCCATTGCTCGATATTCTGCCTCAGCACTGCTTCTAGCCACCACTGACTGCTTCTTGCTCTTCCAAGTGACGAGATTGCCTCCTACAAATGTGCAGTAGCCTGTTATGGATTTCCTATCAAGGGCATTGCCTGCCCAATCGGAATCAGAGTAGCCTTCAATCTTGAAGTGATCATTTTTGCACATCAAAATTCCACGACTTATGGTTCCTTTCAAGTAGCGCAATATTCTCTTGACAATGCTCAGATGATAAACAGTTGGAGAGTGCATAAACTGACTAATCAAGCTGACTGAGTATGTAAGGTCTGGTCTGGTGATGGTAAGATAAATCAACTTACCAACCAGTTTCTGATAAGTGCTAGGATCAGTGAGAGTTGTACTTGGTGAGTCCAGCTTCAACTTGCTGTGCAATGGAGTTCGAGCAGGTTTACATGCAGTCATGTTTGATTCATCAAGAAGATCAAGGATGTATTTGCGTTGATTTAGAAACAGACCTTGAGTTGAGAGGTCCATCTCTATCCCCAAGAAATACTTTAGAGAACCAAGATCCTTGATGGCAAAAGCTTTATGTAGAGAAGCTTTTAGATTCTGAATTTCTTCTGTGTTGCTGCCAGCAATGATAAGATCATCTACATATACTAATACCACCAATTTTCCAACTTGACTGTTTCTAACAAACAATGAAGAGTCTGAATGGCTTCTTGTAAAACCTGATGCTACAAGAACTGAACTCAATTTAGAGTACCAAGCACGAGGAGATTGCTTCAATCCATATAAGGCCTTGTGAAGCTTACAAACCATGCCAGCTTCATGTTCACGAGGATGTCCTGGAGGCAGTTTCATGTACACATCCTCCTCTAAATCACCATGCAAAAACGCATTCTTTACATCCATTTGACACAAAGTCCAACCATGATTCATTGCAACTGAGAGTAGGACTCTAACTGTATTCATTTTAGCTACAGGGGCAAACGTTTCTTTATAATCAACACCAAACGTTTGAGTAAAGCCACGAGCAACTAACCTTGCTTTGTGTCGTTCGAGAGTGCCATCTGAATGATATTTGAGTTTATAAATCCATCTAGCTCCAACCAGTTTCTGTCCTTTAGGAAGAGGGACAATACTCCACGTCTTGTTCTCATCAAGAGCATTCAATTCATCTTTCATTGCTTGTTGCCATGCTACTGATCTGTTGGCTTCTGCATAGGTACGAGGCTCATATTCTGTGAGAATCTTGCTTACAAAGGCACTGTAAGCATGCTGAGTGTCACTCAATCCGAGCTCAATGGGATACCGTGAAGAGTAAGTAACATAATCTTGCAGCTTTGGAGGAGGATTCCGATCTCGTGGAGGATTCCTTCGAGGTAAAGATGGAACTTGTTGAACTGTCTCAGGATCTACTTCCTGGTCACTTGTTTCTGCACATGGCTGCTCAGTGTCACTACTGTGAATGACTTCATCATGAGTTGGAGTTGATGTGGTTGAAGTGGGGGTTGGAAGAACCTCAGTCATAGGAAACACTTCAGTTAAACACTCCCCCTGAAGATCACCAGCTGTGCACTGATAAAAGGACTCATTCTCATGAAACACAACATCTCTAGACACAAAAAATTTTCGTGTCAAGGGATTGTAACATTTATATCCCTTTTGTGTAGAGGAATAACCAAGGAACATGCACTTAATTGATCTGGGATCCAGCTTGTCTCGTTTATCAGATTGAACATGCACAAAACATGTGCATCCAAATGTTCGAAGATGAGAAATGTCAATTTTCCTACCCTTGAGCAGCTCAAATGGTGACTTAAAATCCAGAACACTACTTGGCAGCCTGTTGATCAGGTATGCTGCTGATTGAACACTTTGGGACCAAAATCTCTTTGGAACATGGGATTGCAGCATAAGAGCTCTTGCTTTTTCCAGTAAATCTCTATTTTTGCGCTCAGCTATCCCATTTTGTTGTGGAGTTCCCACACAGCTTGTTTGGTGTATGATGCCATGATCACTAAGATACTGTTTCATGATTTTAGAAGTGTACTCGGTCCCATTGTCAGACCTTAGAGTTCCCAATTTTGAAGAAAATTGATTCATGATCAAATTATGGAAGTCTTGAAAACATTTAAACACTTCACTTTTGAGTTTGAGCAGATAAACAAAAGTAGATCGAGAGAAATCATCAATGAAAGTAACATAAAATCGATAACCATCAAAAGAGTCAATAGAGGCTGGACCCCATACATCAGAATGCACTAGTTCAAAAGGCTTAGTTGATCTTGAGTGTGAGAGTTTAAAAGGAAGCCTAGTCTGCTTAGATAAATGGCAGATCTCACACTCATGAGCAACTTTACAAAAATTTGGAAATAGCCTAGACAAAACAGGAAAAGAAGGGTGTGCAAGTCGTCTGTGCCACAGCTTTTGTTGAGAAGCATTGGAGTTGAGCAGAAAACACTTTGAAAGACTTGAGTTGGTGGAAATGAAGTAAAGTCCATTTAGGAAGAAGCCTTCACCAATCTTCATCTTTGTGACTCGATCCTGAAAAATGATATTGTCAGCAGAGAAAATAGCAAGACAATGCAGGATTCGAGTCAATTTTCCAACAGACAACAATTTAAAAGGGAAAGAAGGCACAAACAATGCAGAAGACTCAATGACGTCTGAGAAAATTTTAATTTTGCCTTTTCCAGAGATGGGAACATTACTGCCATTAGCAATAGAGACATGAGAAGGTGTTTTTGATTTTTCAAAAAAAGAAAGATCTTTGAAATCATTTGTGATATGCTCGGAAGCACCAGAGTCTACAATCCAAAACTCTCCATTTTTACTCAAATCAATAGCTGTTGAGAGAGCGCAAATGATACCTGGGATGTCATCAGTAGAAGCAAAGCTTGTTTCTTCAAGGAAGCCTGCAAACTTCCCAAGTAGAGCAGTTGAGTTTCCTCCATTCCTTTCCAGACTTCCCTTTTTGCTTTGAAGAAAGTTTGCAAACTCATTTATGAGTGTGATAGGATTGGAGGTGAAATTGCTCATTTCTTCTGATGTGGTGCTCAACTTTGCTCTAGGATTGGATGGGTAAGAGTTTCTGCTAGTTCTTGGGTCATCATTCCACTTTGGCTTCAGATCAGGGTGAAGTATCCAGCAAGTTTCTTTCTTGTGTCCTACGCCAGTTCTTCCAATGCTCTCACAATGAGTGCATTTTAAGTCTGGCCTCTTCCCTCGATAAGGTCTGTTGCTGGAGAATGCTCTAGGCTCAAAGTTAGTTGCATCAGTCTCTCCAACTGCAACATTAGCATTCATGACCTTTCTTCTTACTTCTTCTCTATGAATAGTGCTACACACCATTTCAAGGCTGGGAAGCTCTGGTGTCATCAACAGGTAACCTTTGAGATCTTCATATTCAGATCCAAGACCAGCTAGGAGCTGAAAGACTTTATCCTCCTCAGCACGTTTGAGAAGAGTTACAGAATCAGTTGTATGAGGCCTGTACAGATTTAACTCGTTCCACTTTGTTTTCAAAGTTCCCAAATATTGAACAAAGTTCGAGTTACCTTGCTGAAGTTCTCCCAACTCCTTTTTTAGCTGAAAGATTCTAGCAGCATTGTTCAGATCTCCATACATATCTTTAACAGCTTTCCACAAGTGTAGAGAAGATTCGGAGAAGTTGAAAATTTCTGCAATCTTTGGCTCCATGGAATTAAGCAGCCAAGACATCACCAGCTGATCTTGAGATTGCCATGCTTCAAAGTCAGGTGATGAAGATGCAGGAACTTTACTCTTTTCACTAATAAAGCTAAGTTTGGATCTTCCTCCAAGTGCCAGAGTAATGGCTCTTGCCCAGGAGATGTAGTTGAACTCATTCAGAAGGGTTGAGCTGAGACGTTGATTTGGGTTAGTATCAACCATCTCAGGCCTGGAAGAGGATGAAGACGAAACTTTCTCACCGCCTTCAGACATGATGCAGGCCTTTTATGAACGAAGAGTCTATGAAATGAAACAGAAGCAGGTCCTATGAGGATCACTGCTCTGATACCATGTAGAAAATGAGACTGATATGAAGAAGAAGGTTTTCTGTATATAATCTTAAGGAAACGATTACAAGCCTACCTCTATTTATATAAAGAGAGAAAACAAGCTAAGAACCAACTATACAGAGTAAGAACCATCAGTCCCTAATAACCTTCCATGAATTGTGGATCTGAACAACTCTAAACTGTAGAGATTGAACCAAAACTGTTTCACAGTTTTGACCAGAAGACATGGAAGAGAGAAGTAAGGGAAGAGACGTGTGACACACAAGTAAGCTATCTCAATAGAAGGGAGGTATATATGGGAGAAAACTAATAAAGGAGAAAAGAAATATGAAAAATGGTGGTCCAGGAAAACCTCATTATATTTTTTTCGGAGGGTTTTTGGGATTGACTTGACTTGATCGAATCGAGCGAGAGCTTCTCTGTAGATTATATATATATATATACATAGCTATATATAATGTATGTACGTATGAGAGTTTGGTGAGCTTATAGTTTTATAGTTTTGGGTGGGCAAATTGTCATTGATTAAAAATGGCTTTGCAGATTCCAAGGGGGGGGGGGGGGGGGATTTGCCCTGGTTTTGATTTATATATATTTTTGGTGAAGAAAAATAAGCGAGAGAGAGGGAGAGAGATGGGTACTCTATCTTCTATAGTGGAGAGTCATGAAGTGTGAAGAAGTGGTGGGATTGGGATTGAATATTTTTCAAAGGCCATCGATTATTGAAGTGAAAGGATGGAGCGTCGTAGTGGGACATGAAAACGAAAAAGAATGAAAGCTAGGGTTGGCAGCAAGCAAGCAACCCTATTAGGGTTTCTTCTACTTTGAAGTTGGAGCTACGACCTCTCATGGAGATTTACAACAGCTTCGTTCTGCTACTTTTGACCGGAGATCTTCGATGGCGGTCTGATTCAGTAGTGGTCTGTGTGCTTCTGGGTACGTGGCACACACTCCGCCGATTATGTGTGCCTTTTTGGCGGGAGATTGCCTTTCTTTTATTTTTCTTTCGTTATGGGCCATGAGGTGGAGCCCTAACCATACTGAACTTGGTGGTCGCACGCCTGGTGCATGGCCACACGTGTGGACAATTTTTTTTTTCATTTTCATTTTTTAATTTGTTAAAAAAAAAAGGTTTAATTAAGAGCAGAAACCTCTTGATTAATTAGTCTGATACCGGGGTCTTTGGGGCCTTTCTCAAGCGTTTTGTGTTTGATTCACATCATCAATAAAACATATCATAAAGATTGGTTAATTTCGAAAGCACGCACGTTCTTTAATTAATCATCGATCTCTACTCATATGTAACATATATAATCTTTTTCGTACTTATTTTGCGCTTTATAGCAGTAGAGACATGTAACATGAGTCGGAGAATTCTCTCTTTCAGATTATGAGCTCTGCAAAATGTTTTCAAAAGATGGAGTACCTTTTTTCAAACAATAAAATTATTATAAATATTGGTTTATATATCGATCATTTCACTCTGTGCATTAGCACATGATTGAAAGTTGAAAATTTGTAACTTGTTGAAAATTTGTAATTAACTTGGTGCTTTGTTTTACTGCTGTGAACATGGGCGTAGCTAAAGGGGGGCAAAAGGGTCGTTTGACCTTTCAATGTCTGAAAATCAAACTCTGATAAATTCATGTGTCAGAAACTCTTCTCATTTGACCCATATTTTTGTCTAAAGTTGACCCCTTACGTTAGAAAAACAAAGAAACAAAGATAAAAACTAGTTTAAACATATTGGCCCAATTACCCACAATGTATAATTTACACCAATGCGCAAAAATCTAGTTGATTGAAACAGTATATTTTATAAACTCTTTTTTAATTTTCTCCTCGTATTCTCTATGTGTCGTTCTACTCTTATTTTTTTTCTTAAGAGGACACTGTCGTTTTTTTGTTCTATATAATTTACAAACAACAAGATGAAAGATGCTACTGTTTCTTTTGTATTTTGGTAGATTTATGAAACAAAGCGATGTCGATTCATTAATCTACTACTATAATTATATACAATTTATCTAAAAGAAAATTAACAAAAATGTATGTAATGACCATTTTGACTTGTAATGAATGAAAACTGCACCCGATTTATATTTGATTAAAAAAAATCAATACATGTAAAAATTTTACCTATTGAGATTTTGATAAAAAGAATCGTTATTATATGTAATAGATTCTGACCCTTCTAATTTTGATTTCTCGCTACACTGGCTGTGAACAACAAGAACCATTGCGTTAAGAACTGTCTGCAGCTGGTCCCATATCACTCTTCTAGATCTCAGACTCGGTGAGAATGCGATTCCTCCTAATAAACGCCTCTCGTGATCGACCAACCATTTGGCTCTGTTCTAATCAAGTTTCTAACATCACCTCCAGATATCAGACAAGAGTATAATGCAGCGAAATGTGAATCACGCTAGATAGGGTTTGGACTGGTTAGGTTCATACTTAAAAGCTCGTAAATTGAGTAGTTCTGGCTTTGGTTTATAGTTGGTGCGCGCAGCTAGTACTGAGATATGATGGGAAAAGCCAGGGCCTGGGAAAGTTGCTTTTGATTAGGTACTTACAGCATCAAAATCATACAAATATAAAAAGGCCATCTGAGACTGTCATTTAGTCACTGATCCCCGACATTATATATTTTGCATGAAATATTATATATATCTTATCGTCTATTTGCCCTAGCAAAGCTTTATATTTTGGAGTTCTAGAAAGGTATCCATGCATTTCATTATTATTTTTTATATTTATGCGCATGTAGCAATATCTTATCGCTAATTCAACAGGTGGCAAGTTTCACATCATATCATATGAATTATGAATATATATTCCTTTCTCTGTCACCTTTCATTTGTATTTTGTTCAAGCATTTGAATCATGCAAATGCTCAAAATGGACCACCGTGAACAAAACAAGTAACACAGTGACAATTTTTTCGTAAAGTGAACTTTTCAGTAATATCTCATGGAGGTTACCCTTTGGAATTGTTTCATGGATCATCCTCCCATTTAGAAAGCACAACTATATATGCTTGCTCGTTGAATTCCATACTCTAATAACTCACTTGTCTTCTCATTCCGATCTTCTCAAGAACGAAAATACAAATTCATTTAGTAACCCAAGTCATAAGTCTTTGTTACATAATATAGATGCGTGTTTATTAATGAAAAATCTGAATATTTATTCGGAGTGAATTTTATGTACCAAAGTTCACTTAATTTACTTGTTTCAAACCCTAACCGAACTTAATTTACAGACAAATATATATCAACAAAGAAATCATACTTGTGTAATTGATTAGTTATCTTGATTAAGACTTAGTTAAGTTTTCTTACTAAATTATGTAGTTTTATACGATATTGAGGAGGACTTAACTAGTTAATTAGTTGCTTCTTTAATGGAGGTATTTTAATTAAGTTTGTTATTGTGAAACCCTAGCTGTCGGAATCCACTTGTTAATTAACTTTCATTATTATGTTAATTATCAAATTAAATTATGATCACGGCTTACTTATCGATTAATGCGACATGGAACTCTTTGATTAGGCGAGCTAGGTGGGATCAATCCATGAAGATTAACTTCACAAATTTTGGACCACATCGATCACCATCTTCCCCCACTGAAAACTAAGGCCATGACCATCTAGACAAAATGCAGGTCCGCTAGGGTTTGGTGATCAACAACTGATAATTATAGTTTAATCCTCTAAGCCCACCGTGGTCTATATATATGCGTATGATATGTGACAAAATAAAGCTTGATTAAACTTTTGATTAAAACATATATGGGACACAAAATAGGACAACTTAGCCGTGGAGCGCAATGACATTACCATCAACCATTCAATCGATCCTCTTTTGGATCCTATTAAGATCATATAGTTTTTTTTTCTTCATAGCAGCCTTGTATACTCTTTATTGTTTAGTGCCAAAGTCACATGAGAAAGGGTCCTATAGGTCCCTTTGGAGACTTGAGTGAAATTTGGATGGCAGTTTATATCAGAAGCCTGAAAATTTGGGCACCACGGTGACGTTACGCCTTCTCATTGGATTTTAATAGGTGCTTCGTCTTGTTTTGTTTCTTTTTATGAATAGAAATAGGAAGGTGGCAACCTATGCCTATTTGGATTTTGCAGGCAGTTCCTTTCTTCCCACCATTTCTTAGCTACCATATATCCCCAATCATGAAGCCAAATAGTACGAGAGTTTAGGGTTTTTTATGATGAAAGCGTTGCTAGCTATCATTCACCTATTATATGATAGGCACCATATATGTTGAAACATTCAAAAGTAAGTAATTCCATCCGTAACAATCAAGGAAGGTGTTGTTGGTGAGTAGTAGCTTGAATGGTCAAGTAGTCTAATCGATAATGTTGAGGTTATAGGTTCACACCTCACCATATGTAAGAGTGAGGTGGGTAAAAAAATCAAGCAAATGTGTTAAGAGAATTGTCTAATTAATTGCACCGTACCGTTACTGGATTATCAAGAAATTTGATCTTTTTTGTATTGAAACATCGATCGTACCCTAGTTTACATATGAGGATGAAAACCAAGACCAACTAGTTAAATCATATTAAATGAAATAAGCTGTAATGAGTTTCTTGCGGTATATATCTCTTCTTTGCCCTATATTAGATCATTACTATATGAAAATTAACTATTGAGAGTTTGATCGTGAAAGACAGTCGTGAAGGTAAACAGGTCGATACATGCAAGTTCTACATGTATAAATTAAAGTCTCAACTAGTCAATCTATATGCACACCAGTGACACCACCATACTACTCACACCTCCAAGTCTTAATCACAAGCTAAGAAGAAAATTAAGCTGGTTGTCTTATATATAGTGGCATGTATTCTATATATAATCCTTGTTAATGTCGACTGTGTGGACTGTAGAGTTTCTGTTCATTTAGACAAGTAATGAGATGAGATTATATATCGTTTATAACTCGAATAACTATACCTAACTGCCAATTGCTAATTTGTTTATGCTCAATCATGTATAAAAAAAAAAACGGAATTGCAAGGGCCAAAGGCTGTTATCTTCCTTTATTTTTCCAGTTTCCACTGATAAAAAAACTTGCCACACATGCACTTCACTTTCCATACACAAATTGGATTTTAAAGTGACGAATCCTAAGTATAAAACCCAAAAGCCAAAATTTCTTTTCCTCTCCTAGTGATGAAAAGCAAGAAGGTATAGCAAGGGAACAGAATCTTGCCCTTTACCTACTCCTTTCCTTAGGGAATTTTCCAAATTTTAGTGGCTAATGACAGAGATAAAATAGCCAGAGGACCCTAATATTCAGCCTTTGGAATCTGATTTTTGGTTGTAAAAATTGCTCGTGGGGTTTTATTGCAGCAAAAGTCCATAGGCCCCTTGACGAGCAAAAGCTTCAAAAGCTAGAATGATGCTGATCCATCAATGTTTCAGATAGATTTCAGATACATATAATGGGTTGTGATTTTATGCTGAATGCAAGACAGCACCACTCGCTATATCCAAGTGTTTGAGCCCAGTGGGCATTTTCGGTCCAAGACTCGAGAAAGGCTTGGATATCATTTGGGCCAACGCCTGTGGCCTTTTTTAGCCCATAAAGGTTAGCGAGGTTTGGCAGCACGTGACGTGGCTTTTATCCAGAAGTTTCTGATACCTTGCGAGATGCGGTGTCTACGCGGGATCCTTATCTCCAGTTCGCATGGGACTCTATAGTTCTTGCGAGGATGAGTTGAAATGACTAATAACGCCCTCGGGATAAGGTCGCTTAGTGTTTGAGTTCGCTTACTACACGACAAATGAAATGCAGCGAGGCAGGGAACGAAACCTAAGCGAGATAGGTTTGACACGTGTTGCATGGAGCGCACGACTGGCGAGTTAAACGTATCCTTGTGGGATTCTAATTGCAGAGTCCGCATTGGATTGTGAGTAGTCTCCACGAGTTGCTTACGGATAGATATATAAGGGAGCTCCATGTTCTCTCGAAAGACACAATCAATCAATCAACAAATCTCTCTCAAACAGACGTACACAGTCGAAACCTTCGAGTCTTCTCGAAACCCTAACGTTCTAAGCGCATCCCGCTTTAGATCCCGGAGCCCGTCAGGACCCGTCTCCGATTTCCCAATTGTTGCTCTGCTCGCTCTCACAGTGAGTATCGATCGACAGGTGATTAAGAAGAGTAAGCTCGGAAATATTTCCTCATCAGGTGACGCCGGAGCCCTCATTCGCCTGGTCAAGAAGTCAGGACGCGCACCGTTCTCTTTCCTCATCCGTGAGGTGGCACGCCCCGCACACACCGTTTTTACATTTGTTCCCTCTCATCACCCCTCGCTGAGGACGTGGGCCAAAACATTGGCACGCCCAGTGGGACAGGGAGTTTATTTTTCCAGCAATCATTGGGAAGTTCGACGACTCCCCATACCGGAGACCTTCGCTTTCTTGTTTGAAACATAAGGCTCCACAATACAAGCCCCATAACAGCGCGGCTTGCAGATCTCTCGCTAAAGAAGAGATTCTTAATCGGTTCGGCAACCCCGACCTCGCTAAGTCCACAATGGCAAACTCGCAACCAATCCCAGAAGCGGGACCTGCTCTGTCCACAGAGGAGGTCCGCAGAATGTTCGAAGAACTAAGGAGCGATTTCAAGAATGAGATCGGCGCGCTCAGGAGAGAGTGCGGCTTGAAGGCTGAAGAAACTCAGCAAATCGTCCAGGACCTCTCTGCGCAGGTCGCTAAGGACAAGGAGATCTGGCTCGCAAACCAGGAAAACCACGCCAAGCTCAGCGAGGAGTTCAACTATGTGGTTGGCACTATCAGGGAGGACAAGGACATAATGTCCGGCTCTCTGCAAAGGATCCAGACTGAAATGGATCAGAGCAAGGTGGCCTTTACAAAGGCCCTAGAAACCCAAACCCATCGTCTGAACGACCATGACACCAAGCTGCAGCAACAGCAGGACGCTTCCTTCTTCGGGAGCAAAAACAGCATGGAAAAGCTCGAAGACTACAAAGAGCGCCATGATACCCTGAGTACAAGGGTCCTGCAGATGGAAGACTGGATTCGGGCCCAAGCGCCGAAGAATCACGCTCTGAACTCCACCAGTTCAAGCGCAGCGGAGGGCTCGAGGTATATCCCGCCAAATGAGCGTCCTAGGGCAAATCCGAGGGTCGGGGCCCAGAAGGCTCCCCAATTTACATTGGGGGCCAGCTCATCAAGGACACCACCCCGTCTACCCTCGCCATGCAGCCCTAGGATCACACTCAAGGGCACCGATGCTCTTGCGCCGCAAGGAATGGGGACACCAGACGACCCGATCGTGGCTTATTCCAGTTCGACTCATAAGAACGTCGGACAGGCCCCTAGTTTCTCCGCATGGCATGGCCATGACCAGGGGGCAGATTCTGCACCAGTAACGGCGGCCGACTGGCGCCAACTCATCTAAAGCATTGTCAAGGAGCACACCGGAAAGGGTGATGCTAGCTTGCACTACCGTGACCCCTATCCAGATAGCGTGGCACAGTATCCCTTCCCCCACGGGTTCAAGAACATCGTCTTCACCACATTTTCTGGGGAGACAAGGGAAGACGCAGCAACTCACATGGCCCGTTTCAAGGTCCAATGCGGCCAATACGGGAATGATGATATGCTGAAGCTCAAGCTCTTCGGGACTTCTCTGTCCGGAGCCGCCTTCACCTGGTATTCCAGACTGAAGCCGGGGTCAATTCCAGACTGGCCCACCATGGAACGTCTCTTCCGGGAGACATACGGCACAATTGAGCCCGAAGTCGGCCTCGACTCCCTCACGCGGATGAGCCAGCAGATCATGGAGTCCGGAGTGTCTTTCCTCCAGCGCTTCAAGATCCAGCAGGCCAAATGCGATTACCTGCTGCCTGAGCAGGAAGCCATCAAATTGGCTATCCGGGGTCTGGAGCACCGCCAGCGGCTGAAGCACCATGGAGAGCGCTTCAGTTCCATGGGTGACCTGATCAACAAGGTTGGCAGCTACGAGCTCATCCTGAACGAGCTGGACGATAAGGCCAACGCTTCCAAGGGAACCTATGTGCCAGGGAAGAACCGGATCGTGGGGGCACTCAGCATGCAAACCCCTGCTCACGATCCCTACTATCAAAGGCCGGAGCCAGCCCATGCAGATCAGGACTTGGACGACATTGGCGCGGTAGAGCTGACTGGCAAGCAAGTGGCTCACAAACTGAAGAACCTGAAGATGACCCGCGAGCCGATCACCATCCAGTCCTTTGCCTGGACCAAACCAGAATACGAGTCGTACACTTACGACGCCAAGAACGCCCATTTGGTCTTCAATGACTTAATCGAGGCGAAGTACGTGCGCCTGGACCACAAAATTCCGCCTAAGGAGGAGCTGAAGGACAAGAAATACTGTGCCTTCCACAACGTGTACAATCATGACACCAAGGATTGTGTCAAGCTCCGAGACCAGCTGCAGACTTGGTTAAACTCAGGCGAGCTGAGGATGAAGGCACCGGGTAGCACGGCCTCTTTGGTCGATGTAGACCCCTTCCCGCCCGTAGTGGGCATGGTCGAGGTCAACTGGGCTGATCAGGCCCAGGACGACGAGCGACGTCGCGCGCCTAAAAGGGGCCGCGAGGAAGGAGACGATAATACCCGCCAGCCGCGCCGCCAGTACACCTACAATGAAAGTCTGGCACACGAGGTCTTAGAAGATCTCAGAGAGGCTGGACTCGTCACCCTCCGCTCCTTGCCATACAGCGAGTATAGGGACGGGCGCGTCCATTGCAGTCTCCATGACAGTTGGGGGCACAGGACCTGCGAATGTCGCCAGCTCCGAGACCAGATCCAAGACTGGCTTGACCTTGGATACATCTGCTTCAAGGACGAGGGCGGCTTTACAATCGCAACTGCTGGTTTCGCTTGGCCTCGCGTCGGCCAGCGAATGATCACACTAGACCTGTCACCAAATGCAGGACCATCCGATCCGCCAGGCCGAAACCGCAAACGGCCGGCGAACAACTACATGCTCCCGGATAACCAGACGAGGAGCACAAACGACCCAGCTCGACAGTTGGTCGCAAGACTCGAACCAGACCGTCCCTCCTACAAGGATAAGGGCAAAGCAATCATGAGGGACGATAGACCGTCTCCCGCCAAAGGCTCCCAGCCTACGAGTCCCAGGACTCGCGAAGAGCTGGAGAAAAGGATAGCGCGTCTCGAGACATACGTTGCCGCGCATTGGGCAGCCGCAATACATCCATCCCCTGCCGCCAGCGAGATGGACATGTCAGAATCCAGCAGTGGAAGTCACAGCAGCGGCGCCCCAAGCCCTCGTGACGGCGTCTTAACCAACCCTTACATTCCCCCGACGTCCAAATCAGCGATCAAGGAAGGGGTCTGGTACACGCAGCAAGGGGGCAAGACGGTGACCATCAGCAAGTCCAAGAAGCGCAAGCTCCAGAAGCGGTACGGCAGCATCCTGCGCGCCTTACGGGCTGTCGACGAGGGCGCTATACGCCCCTCGCAGCTCGCACAGACGCCTGAGCGGATGTGGCGGGAAGCAGAAGGTCTGCACGCAGTCCTTCAAATGCCGCCAGTCGCACCTCCAAGGATCTGCGAGCAGTTCAGTGACGATCCTGCGCCCAAGCCAAATGTTTTCTGCCGACTCACGGTTCCACCAAAGCCGGATTCGCAACCTCCCAGGCGCAGGCAATCACCACCACCTGAACAAAGAAGGGATCCGCAGCCTCCTAGACGCAGGCCATCCCCAGCACCTGAAAGGAGAAGGGACCAGCAGCCTTCCAGACGCAGGCCGTCGCCCGTGCCTGACAGAAGGAGGGATCCACAGCCTGCTAGGCCCAATCCATCACCGGAGCCTAACAGGAGGAGGGATCAGCAGCTTTCCCGGCGTAGGCCGTCACCGGAGCCCGAACAAAGCAAGGCTCCGCCTACCGGCCCTAGGCGTAAACTATTCATGACTCCGGACTCAGAGTCTAAACGTGAGCCATCTCAGCCCTCACGACGACAAGAGCGTCGAGATACAGAGGCTGACGCCAGAAGGGAGCCACCATCGCCACAACAGCCTCGGCCACGGCGTACCCCGGAACCCGAGACTAGGATGGTTCCCCGAGTATCTGCCCTGCAGCAGTTAGGGAAAGAAGACAACGGTAAGGCTCCTGCGGCAGCAGACAGGCAGCCAGCCAGGGATCCTCAGCCTTCACCCAAGCCAGTATGGCGTCCGCGGCAAACTCAGGCTTCAGAGCCACCAGCAGAGACACCGGCACCCTCCAGTCCTAACCTCGCCGAGCAAATGGCCCAACGTTTCCGCGAGAATGAGGAAGCCGACGAGGCACATTCAGAACCTCGGCTCAACCTAGAGGAAGAGCAAGATGAAGAGCAAGCTGAATCATTCACTTGCAATATGGTGGAGATCTCTGGTTGGGAAGCTGAGGAAGGGTTCAGCCGAGAAGCAGACGCCTTTGCAGTTCTCGAAGGGGAACATGGGATCATTGACACACCTCTGGTCCCAGTCTCCGAACAATTCTCGTTTCAGGTCGGGATGGTGTTCTTCATTTCAGAACGATACGCCCTTCCACCAA
Organism: Fragaria x ananassa; assembly: GCA_034370585.1. Taxonomy (NCBI): domain Eukaryota; kingdom Viridiplantae; phylum Streptophyta; class Magnoliopsida; order Rosales; family Rosaceae; genus Fragaria; species Fragaria x ananassa. The sequence goes on along the minus strand of CP139761.1, from coordinate 27,693,689 downwards.
ACACAACCTGCAGCGCGGCGGACATCACCATCGTCAGCGAGGATGACAGCATACCCCCGCCATGCAGCAGCGAAATGGGCCCAGTACTGGCCCCAGCCGATGGCACTCCGCAAGAAGAAAGTTCGAGTAGCTTCGCACCAAGGCCAACCATGACCTTTTCTACGCCAACCCTGGACATGGCCACCCACATGCGACCACTGTATATCACAGCAGAGGTCCAAGGGAAACTGATCAACAAGGTCATGATCGACACCGGTGCCGCGGTTAATGTCGTCACAACCCGCACCATGGGGCTCCTCGACATCCCGCGCTCAATGATCCAGACAACGTCCTTAACGGTGAAAAACTTTACAGGACAGGTGTCCAGGACCCTAGGTTTGCTGTTCCTACGGGTCAAGGTCGGGCCAGCATCGCGGGTTTATACCTTTTTCGTTGCCGAGTGCGTTTCCTCTTACAGCATGATCCTCGGCCGCGACTGGATCCACAGAAGTTTTTGCGTGCCTTCCTCCATGCACCAAGAACTCATGATCTGGGACACCGAGAAACGCGAGTCAGTCATCATCAAGGCCGACCCGCGGCCTTTCTCCATTTCCGCCAACCTCAACGATGCCCGATACTATAATACAGACTTGGGCCCGTTGGATGTTCAAGGCGTCGACCACAAGGGCCGCCCATACGGAGTCACGGCCTCCAATCTAACGCGATGGGGACTTACCCAGGCGAAGGACGATCTGCAACGTCCTCACACCATCGCGACTCTCACACCCCATTTCGATGGATAGTGCCCTTTCCGAGGAGGCACGCGAGGCTGGCGAGTCCTTGTGCGAAAGACTCCTTTCGTACTGGGCAGAACGCGAAGCCTACGACAAGGTCGCGACTATGGAATATGTCGATGAAGTGGTGGATTATTCCGATACCAAGGAAGAAGTTATTCAGTTGGCTCCTGCTGCCTTGGACGACACTCCACCTCAAGTCCGCGACCCCACTTTACAAGTTGATGTAGGGACTGCAGAAAAGCCCTTACTTATTTCCATCAGTGCAAAGCTGGCGGAGGAAGAGAAGGAAGCCCTCCTTGACCTATTGCGCGAGTACAAGGATTGCTTCGCCGACAAGTACGAAGATATGCCAGGCTTGTCCCCGGACCTGGTCTGCCACCGGCTACCAACCTATCCCGACCGGCGTCCAGTCCGGCAGGACGGTCGTTTCATGCGAACTGAAACCCAGATCGTGGTTAAAGAAGAGATCGAAAGCATGCACCGATCGGGAATCATTCGCGTAGCCAAATATAACGAGTGGTTGTCGAACGTCGTCCCCGTCCGCAAGAAAAATGGCAAGATGCGTGTCTGTGTTGATTACCGAGATCTAAACAACGCAACACCAAAGGACATATACCCCATGCCTGTGGCTGACCTACTTATTGATGCCGCCGCAGGGCACGAGGTGTTATCCTTTATGGACGGCACGGCCGGGTACCACCAGATCCCCGTCGCCGAGGAGGATCGACACAAGACCGCCTTCCGTTGCCCTGGTTTCGCTGGCGCGTTCGAGTATGTTGTCATGCCCTTCGGCCTTAAGAACGCGGGGGCAACGTACCAGCGCGCCATGAACCTCATCTTCCACGACATCTTGGGCAAGTTGATCGAAGTCTACATCGACGATGTGGTAGTCAAAACCAAATCGCGAGCAACCCACGTGGAAGACCTCCGGCAGGTGTTCACACGGATGCGCAGACATAACCTCAAGATGAATCCCGCCAAGTGCGTTTTCTTCGCAGAGGCCGGTGATTTCCTTGGCTTCCTCATACATCAAAGAGGCATCGAGATCCCAAAGGACAAAGCACAGGCGGTCATCACCGCTTCGCCTCCCACTACCAAGAAGGAGCTACAACAGCTACTAGGGCGAATCAACTTTCTCCGCCGCTTCATATCAAACGCGGCAGGGAAAGTCCAACCCTTTTCCCCTTTACTTAAGCTCCAGGGGGCAACCGAGTTCGTATGGGAACCACAACATCAACAGGCCTTCGATCGAATCAAGGACTACCTCACGAACCCACCTGTCCTAATCCCGCCTCGCGACGGCGCCCCGCTCAAACTTTATATCGCCGCCGCCGATCTATCCATCGGTGGACTCCTGGCCCAGGATGATGAAAACGGGGTAGAACATGCCGTCTATTACCTCAGCAGAGTTTTAACAGACTGTGAGACACGCTATTCGCCCATGGAGAAGTTATGTCTCGCCCTCTACTTTGCAGGATGCAAGCTGCGCCATTACATGCTTGCCTTTACCACGGTCGTCATCGCTCAATCCGACCTGGTTAAATACATGCTTTCTCGCCCTATCTTGCGGGGACGCATCGGCAAGTGGATCCTCGCCATGTCCGAATTCTCGTTGCAATATGTTCCGCAAAAGGCAGTCAAAGGACAGGCAATAGCGGATTTTCTTGCCCATCACCCACCATCAGAGCTCACAGCGTTTCGCGAGTTGGACTTCGCCACAGTGACACTCGCTCCTTGGACCTTGTACTTTGATGGTTCACGAACTGATACAGCAGCCGGAGCCGGGATAGCCATCGCCAATCCCGCTGGAGATCGCTTCTCCTACTCGTTCCAGCTCGACTTCAAATGCACCAACAACCAGGCCGAGTACGAAGCATTAATCATCGGCTTAGAGATCTTACTTAGGAGTCCGCGAGGTCCAGATCTTTGGTGATTCTTTGTTGGTCGTTAACCAGCTTGTGGAAAAGTTCAAATGTTTAAGCTTGTCAATTGAGCCATACCTGCGCAAGGCATTCGAGGTACTGGATCGATTCGACGACGTGTACATCGAACACATACCACGTGAATTTAACTTCGCTGCCAACGAGCTCGCCCAGATAGCGTCTGGCCTCAGCCTGAGAGACGGAGTGCGCGAACGCCTGCTCAAGGTCGAACGCCGCACTCTTCCCTCTTTCATCGCCAGGGGGCAATTTCGGGACGCCATCCCAGAAGTTGCAGCCTTGGACCCCATCGACGAGGATTGGCGGCTACCATTCATCGCCTACCTCCAGAACCCTAACGATGCTGCTCATTCCAGGCAAATCCGTTTCCTCGCCTTAAACTTTGTACTACGCAATGGCGAACTCCGGCGGCGTGGGGAAGACGGCAACGACTTCCGCTGTGTATACGGAAACGAAGCTAAACGTCTCATGCGCGAAGTCCATTGTGGCGTTTGCGGCTCGCACCAGGCCGGGCCCAAAATGCGATGGCTGATCCGCCGCCATGGATACTACTGGCCAACAATGCTGAAAGATTGTATTGCCTTCGCCAGAGGTTGCCAAGACTGCCAAGCTCACAGACCAGTGCAACATATTCCTAACATCCCATTGCAGCCTATCATCAAACCTTGGCCGTGTCGCGGATGGGCAATGGATTTCGTGGGCATCATTCATCCCCATTCCTCTGAGCAGCAAAAGTTCATTATCGTTGCCACCGATTTCTTTACCAAATGGGTCGAGGCCGAACCACTCAAAGTCGCCTCTGCTAACTCGGTGCGCAACTTCATTTTCCGCAACATCATCTCACGCTTTGGTATCCTGGAGTGCATCGTTACGGACAGGGGGGCAGCTTTCATGGCCGATTCAGTTGTTACGTACTTAAACGATTACGGCATCAAGCTTCTACACTCCACACCATACTATGCTCAGTCCAATGGCCAAGCGGAGGCTAGTAATAAGGTCATCCTTGGCATCCTCCGCAAGATGTTGGAGTTGAACCCTCGCGTCTGGCACCAGGAACTCTACCACACTTTGTGGGCCTACCGCACCTCCAAGCGAGGCCCAACGGATACCACACCGTACGCTCTCATGTACGGTCACGACGCCGTCCTTCCCCTTGAGATCAATATCGCTTCGCTCCGCGTCCAGGAACAGCATCAACTACTTGGCGAGGATTACGTCCAAGCCATGTGGCAGGAGCTTGAAGATTTAGACGAGCATCGTGTCGCCGCCTTCAACAACCTGGTCCTGGAAAAACAGCGCATCGCCCGCTCCTATGATAAAATCACGCGCGGGCAGAGCTATGCTGAGGGCCAGAAGGTGTGGCGAGCAGTCCTCCCGCTTGGGGACAAAACAGATGGTCGGGGCAAGTGGTCCGCTCGCTGGGATGGACCCTTTATTATTCACCGAATACTTCCCAAGGGGGCATACCACTTGCGCGACTTGGACGGTACTATTAATCGCAACCCTATTAAACGTGCAAAGTCTAAACACAAAGACTAGTACAAGATTGGGGCCTATTCCAGAGGCCTAAAAAATAAATTCATTTATTTTTGCCCTTTTTGACTTTGTTCAATACATGTTTCGAATTATGGCTTTGCGGCCAAAGCAATTACATTGATCAGAAAAGGTAAATTAGACTATGTTTACATTTCAAAAAAGCATAGATCTACAGATACTGGAGCCTCGTCCCGGCTCGCTTGGCTAAAGAGAAGTCTGCCGCGGCGTCCTTCGCTCAAAGTTGGCGAACGCCTCGCAGCTTTAGATCAGCCAAAACCCTGACGCCGGCCTGGACCCAACAGAAAGTGTTGGGAAGCTACAGGTCCAGCGGGTCAGGATCCCTCATGCTACCACCAGTCTTCCGTTTGAAGGGCCGGCAGAGCCAGACGCACTGATAGGACAGCAGGCGCAAGGCAGAGGGTACCCGACCTTTGGTCAGGCCGAACAAAGGCTTGGCCTGAGAGTAGATTCTCAGAATCACTCTAGGCCTGAGAGTAGATTTTCAGAATCAGCAAAGAAGGGGAATATATGGTTGAGGGCTTTGCTCTAAGCAGGGACAGAAGGATGAACAGAAGGGAATAAGAAATCATGGTGAGGGGGCAGAAGACTTCACTGATACTTCACCCCGGCCAAACGTTTCTTTTTATAGGCGGAAGGGGCGATTGTGCGTTTGACAGTTGTCCCCCATGCAATATTTGCTCCGAGATACGGGCTTTGGAGATAAGGTCAGACGCGTTTTTCAATAATGATTGCCCGCGTTCCGAGCGAGTAGTTACATTGGAAACCGTCGCTGAATCTCGGAAAAGGATTTTTTCCCCGACAGTTATTACGGAACAGTTGGCAAAGAGCGGGAAAATTTCAACTTTGATATTATCATTAAAGTTCGTACATAAGGGGGCAAATACAGTTAAACCTACGCACGCCTACAAACCCTATACAACTCTAAGAGCATGCCTTCTAAGGCTATTTCTTCTTCATAGGCTTGGGCTTGAACTTCTTCAGCAGCGGCCACGGCCGAGTCCAAAGCCTCCTGGGCCTCCTCCGCGGCCTGCAAACGAGCTTCCACTTCCAAGGCGCGGGCCAAGTCGTGGCGAGCCCGAACAAGCTGAGCCTGCAGCTCTGCTATCTGAGCCTCCAAGGCTTCTACTCGCCGAGCATGGCCAGCACTTGGATTCTCTGAAGACGCTCCAGGAATGCCAGCTTCACCAAGCTCGGCCAAGAGGTTCGCCATTTGGTTGTCCAAGTTGCGGCGAGCTTGCTCACGGAAGGCCGATTGAGCACCGATATCCAAAACTCGGCGAGCCTGCGACTCGACAGCATCGGCCAACTCCAGCGCTTGGTCCAGAACAGGATTGCCGCCAGCGAGATGTCGATCCAGAGCTTCATGGGCCTCGCGAATACGTCCTACCAGGTCAAAGACGTTCGGGCGAGAGCCGTGATGAAACAACCCATGAAGGAAAGACCGAGCTAGGCGGATGGGTTCTGGATCAGTAGGCGGAGTAGTTCGGGCCCAAAGACGAGCGGCCCGGGTACTGAAGGAAGAAGACTCCTCGCCAGGTTTCCTTGTTGGGACCGGAGTGACTGGTTCAACTTCGGCAGCCGCTTCAATTTCTGGAGAGGGTGGCGGAGTGCCACGAGCTGTCTCTGTCTCCACCAAGGGGGCAGTAGGATCCTTTGTTGGGACCGCCGGAGGCACTTCACCGGTATGACCCGCGCGGCCCAATCGCAGAGGAGGAGCCCAAAGTATCAGTTGGAGGCCTTCAGGCGGAGTCGCCAAGGGGGCAGTAGGATCAGAGACTTGGTTGGATTGGTCGAGGGCTGCATTTTCAACCAGAGCCAAGGATGGTTCTGGGATTGGACCAGCTTCGCCAGAAGCGGCGTTTGGAGAGGAGGGCTGTATGACTTCCTCGCTAGCCTTGTCGGCCCCCTCGATGACCGTAGTAGTCTCCTCCGCAGCCGCTTCGACAGTCTCTTCAAAGGTCACCTCCTCGCTAGATTCAGCAGACTCTTCGGCAACCGTTTCCGCGCCTGCCACTGCAAATTCCTCAATGACCATCTCTTCGCCGGCTTCGGCAGTTACCTCGAGTTCCATCTCCGCGCTTGCCTCAGTAACCCTCTGGAGGGCCAAGTCCACGCTGAATGGTTCTGGAGATGGGACATCCGTTGTCTCGGGCGCCTCTTCTACGACAGCGAGGCGAGGTCGAGTGCGGCGAACCTGTCAAAAGCAAAGTTAGCGAGTTGTTGACTGGCTTAGGAAAATTTAATTCAAAGTGGTCCGCTTACCGGGTCGCTTACCAAGCCATACTCTCGCTGGTACTGCACATCCTCCAGCAAGTCCTCTTCGTCCTCGATAGGACGCTTCCGCGAGCTCTCGCCGCGCGTTGGCCGAGGAACGACAGGAGCAGTCTCGCTGTCGTGGCCCGCCACAGTTTCCCTCCGGACAGGTGCCTTTCCTCTGGCAACTTCGGACCTGTCAACGTTTCTCCGGCGGGAGGTAGACTGAGAAGAGAAAAAGAGGATTAGAGAAGAGCATTTTATCAATATGTCAAAAGAAGTTCAAAATTTACACATTTAGTGACATACCGAAGGTGTGGGATCGCGTTCTCTAATGACGATCCCCGTCGGGCGGCGAGCAGTAGGAACTGGCGGAGGCGCGAGCCTAGTTCTTGTCGCAGCCCCTGAACTCCTTTCCGCATGGTCGCGTTGGCCATCGAGGATGGTGCGATCTGATTCGCCCAAAGTGTCGTAAAGGGGACGAAAGACGGCAGCGAAGACAGCGTCGTCTGGGAACTCCCAATGGTTGTCAGATAAGGACCGCCACCAAGCGAGGTAAGCGGGGTCAGTACCCAGCGAAGGCTCGATCTCCAGCAGGTTGGGAGAAAGAGGGTAGAGATTTTGCAGCGGGGTGACCCGATCAGACTCGCCAATCTTCCTCCACGAGGTGTACTTGTTGACTGAATGGAGAAGCGGGTAAGGAATCCCTTGATGAAAACCAAGTTGCCTTGCGAAGTGATTGGGAGCATATAGCTCGAAGCCTTGCTCATCCTCAGCGAGTTGGAGGTCGCAGCATGAGGTTGCTCTTACGAAGGCAGTCCTCGCGTCGTTGTCAGAGTCTTGGCGGGGGAAGAAACCCGTCGATAGGACCTCAGGGTGGCGCCGGCGAACCATCATATCCATAGTCGGAGGTGGCTCGATGTGGTTGTAAAGGATGGACAGGCTAGCGAAGAAGGACAGAGGAGTCCGATTCGCGTCATTCCTGCACACCGCGAAGCCAAGCAGCCGATCTTCAGGCAGGAATTCCACCGGGGCTCGCCGGAAGAGCGGAAAGTACAACTGCGTCCACAGGTCCAGGATCCACAGAGGGCCGCCAGAAAGGTGAAAAGGCCTCAGCGACAGCAGATGCAGGGTCCGGTAGAGTGCGCCTAATACAGGTTGCCCTAACCCGACTTCAACCCCGTTGTACAGCGCTTCGGCCAACTTGGTCCATCTCCCGGTTGGTTTGTGAGCGCTGCCGCAGAAGACAAACTTGTCAAGCCAGTACTCCAAGAAAGCGATGCCTCCTTCATGCGGCTCCGCGTGGCCCATGTAAAATTTCCTCCACGCCCCGTATGAAATTCTCAGGGCACGGCGAGCTCCCAAATTGCAGGCGTATGGGAACTCGGTCGACGCAAAGTCGCCTGGCATATACGGCTTGGCGTGGATTGGCAACCCAGTAATGGCGAGGATGTCCAGCAGAGTAATGCCCATCTGCCCGAAAGGGAAGTCAAAGGTGTTGGTGGCGCTGTTCCACAGACAGGCCATGGCAGCGATAGGCGCTCGATCGGTGTGAGAAGGCAGCGAGAAACTCAAGGCAATGGCCTCATGGATGCTGGTGGCTTCCCAGATCGTCTGATCGGTCTGGAGGCGCTCCTCGTACCACGTTCGCTCCTCCGCGGTGGCGCTGGGCCACTCCCCGACCCGTACATTTACATGAGAACGGGCTTGCCAGGTAGAGAAGTTCCCCGGTTCGCGCCGTTGGGCCAAGATTGGCCGACGCACGGAGGAGTTGTAATGGTTAAGGTCGGCGTCGGACAGGGGCTTTGAAGGAGTCGGGCCAAGCAGAGCCGCCCCTGTATCAAGGAAATAGATTGGTGTTCCTTGAGGCGGGTTGGTGGCGAAGCGGCGAGCAAGGCTGGTCGACCAAGAGGTCGCCGCCGTAAGGTTCAGGTTCGGGTCATTGGCAAAAGGTTTAGGAGGCATTGTTTCCGGTTAAAGTCTGTCTGGTGCTGGGGTTTGGCTGTTTGCAGAAGGCGGAGATTGTTTTGAAAGCGATGGTAAGATGTGGGGACCCGCGTCGAGGTTTATAAAGGAGACGAACCGTAACGTCCCTTTCAATCAATGGTCGCAACGAAAAGACGCAATGACGACCGAAACGTCAGCGCGTTTCAAAATTCGAAAAGCCGTAATGATGAAGGGAAGCGATAGCGCTGAAGCATCAGCACCTTTTGAAGTACGAGTTCCCATAAAAAGCTTAAATAGGCCTTTTCGCTTATCCGTTGCGAAACGGATTAAGCTCAAGGCCTAGGGGGCAATGTTTGAGCCCAGTGGGCATTTTCGGTCCAAGACTCGAGAAAGGCTTGGATATCATTTGGGCCAACGCCTGTGGCCTTTTTTAGCCCATAAAGGTTAGCGAGGTTTGGCAGCACGTGACGTGGCTTTTATCCAGAAGTTTCTGATACCTTGCGAGATGCGGTGTCTACGCGGGATCCTTATCTCCAGTTCGCATGGGACTCTATAGTTCTTGCGAGGATGGGTTGAAATGACTAATAACGCCCTCGGGATAAGGTCGCTTAGTGTTTGAGTTCGCTTACTACACGACAAATGAAATGCAGCGAGGCAGGGAACGAAACCTAAGCGAGATAGGTTTGACACGTGTTGCATGGAGCGCACGACTGGCGAGTTAAACGTATCCTTGTGGGATTCTAATTGCAGAGTCCGCATTGGATTGTGAGTAGTCTCCACGAGTTGCTTACGGATAGATATATAAGGGAGCTCCATGTTCTCTCGAAAGACACAATCAATCAATCAACAAATCTCTCTCAAACAGACGTACACAGTCGAAACCTTCGAGTCTTCTCGAAACCCTAACGTTCTAAGCGCATCCCGCTTTAGATCCCGGAGCCCGTCAGGACCCGTCTCCGATTTCCCAATTGTTGCTCTGCTCGCTCTCACAGTGAGTATCGATCGACAGGTGATTAAGAAGAGTAAGCTCGGAAATATTTCCTCATCAGGTGACGCCGGAGCCCTCATTCGCCTGGTCAAGAAGTCAGGACGCGCACCGTTCTCTTTCCTCATCCGTGAGGTGGCACGCCCCGCACACACCGTTTTTACATTTGTTCCCTCTCATCACCCCTCGCTGAGGACGTGGGCCAAAACACCAAGTCCTTGAAGTACTCATTGTCCCCATATATATCACCCTGTAAAATTTAATCTGTCTGTTTAAAACAAAGCAAACTTGGATCATGGCCAATGACTATGCCAAGAGATTCATGTACTGTCTCTCTTCAACATGGTCTTCAACCTGTAAATGGCCCTAGTGCATGTGTTTAGCTTTCAGAAAAATTACTGGATCTCTTTGGATTCCATGAAAAGAGCGAAGATCATCAAAGGGGAAGATGATGAGGAGTCTGAGATGCATGGCGGTTCTCGAGGGAGCGTATATATATGTCGTAATCTTCTTTAGCTTTGCTTTTTATTTTTGCGATAGTGCCTGGAGCTGGACCTCCATTTTCCAAGGAGTGGAGAAGATTCGTCTGATTAATCATCAATATTATTCAACAGCCCACCATCTATCTCTTCAGATATATATCAGATCATTTATCAATCTTATATATACTTGCTACATCTTTGTTTTCTTCTCACAATTTTCATCAGAAAGTAACCCAGTTTCCTTTTGGCTACACACACACACACAAATGGCTGACATGTCGACCACTAAAAAGAATGATGTAGGATGATTTATATTCATATTCATATTCTTTGAAAGTACGATGCTATTGGAAGTTAATATCTTCTCACATCGAAGGTAATTAAGCACATAAGTATTGGTAAAAATTCATAAAGAATGTATCTAAACAGCTTCTTAGAGCGACTTGATTTTTCTGAGTCAAGATCTGCAGGTAATTGAAAATACAAGCAAAGTCAGAGAGTGCTGAAAATGAAGCTAGATTAGCCAAAAGTTCCGACTTAATTAGACGGCCAGTGCTAGCTTAATCAGAAAATAAGGACAAAGCTAGAAAAGGCTAAGAAAACAGATCAATTGTAATATCCCACATCGGCCAACGGAGAGGGGTTATGTGCTGTATATGTACATGCCCACCTCCAATCTAACACGAGGCCTTTTGGTGGCTCAGCGGCTTCGGAGGGGATGGGTACTCCGAGGTTAAGCATGTTGATGCTAGAGCAATCCCAGGATGGGTGACCTACTGGGAAGCAGCTCCTGAGCTGCCGGAAACAAAACCGTGAGGGCCGGCGGGCCCAAAGCGGACAATATCGTGTTACGGCGGAGAGGGTCCTAGGATGTGACAAATGGTATCAGAGCCACTCTGCCGTGTGGTGCGAGTGTGCCGACGAGGGCGTCGGACTCCCAAGGGGGGTGGATTGTAATATCCCACATCGGCCAACGGAGAGGGGTTATGTGCTGTATATGTACATGCCCACCTCCAATCTAACACGAGGCCTTTTGGTGGCTCAGCGGCTTCGGAGGGGATGAGTACTCCGAGGTTAAGCATGTTGATGCTAGAGCAATCCCAGGATGGGTGACCTACTGGGAAGCAGCTCCTGAGCTGCCGGAAACAAAACCGTGAGGGCCGGCGGGCCCAAAGCGGACAATATCGTGTTACGGCGGAGAGGGTCCTAGGATGTGACATCAATGCTTTGATATGATATTAGGCATAGACCCGTACAACTTGGTTACAAACCTAGCTAATACGTATCATACATGTTTAACTCGATCGGTATTGACTGGATGAAAAGGCAAGGTTAATTTAATTTGTACAGAAGAAAGAGCAAATGCATGTGAACGTTAACGTTAATTTGGCCGGGATAGATAGAGTTTAATTTGGAATTGAACGTGTGCTTAACCTATTACACCTAGCTAGTTATGTGATCGATATTCCGATTGCAATGCCTCAGCAGTTCCGTGTTGTTATTCGTCTCATGGAACCTAGCTAGCTAACTTGGGCTGCTCGACCACCATGGCCAGAAGATTCAGACTAGCTTTTGTTAGAGAGGGTTGCAAATAAACCCTGCCTAAAGCTGTTTCTGAATATTGCTATCAAATTTGTACACACTACAGTCACTACTTCTTTGATTTGTTCTTACACTACAAGTTACTCTCTCCTTTTCAATTGATTTGACACAGTTCCTCTTGCATATGCCCTCACTGAACTGACTGAACCTAACTTTTTAGCCAATATTGAGAACCAAATCACATTAGCAAAACCAGTTACACCTTCGCTCAGTTTTTATTTAGAAGTTTAGAACCGAAAACTGATTTAAAAGAAATTTGAAGACATCGTTTCACCTAAAGTACTGGTTTCCGAAGATCCCAATTACAGCATTTGAAATTTGGGGTTTCATTACGTACTGGAACACTTTTCTGCTTATGGAGGAGAATAAAAAGAAGACAACAATTACATAAGTGATTAATCTACGTTAAAAAAAATCCAAATAACAGAATCTAACATCACAATTACAAGATTCCCACCATCATCATTCCCACTTAATCTTCACAATAGCAATTTCCCAATATATATATATATGGTTCACTTAATTATCATTATTTCCTTCATATGGTATATAATCTTTTTCATCATGCTTCTGCTGCATCCTTCATCATGCTTCTGAAAGATTGCCGCCGAAGTACGTTCCCCTTATCATCTCGACATTCATCACCGGCCATTTCGATTGTAATCTCCTCTTCCTCTTCAGACCTCTTCTTGAAACAGTTTTTCACAGTATTCCACCACCCGACCACTTTCCCGATGTTACTGGCAACGCCAATAACCCTATCACGGCGAACACGCACTGGCGGAACTATATTGAGACCAAGGGGTGCCATGGCACCCCCTTAAATTTTTTGAACTTGTGTATTAGGCTTTACTAATCAAGGAATTTGACATAATTAGATGTAAAAACTTTCTAATTTAGAGGTTTGGCCCCCATTCCTTTCCTATTAAATTATAAACACCATTTTTTGTTACTAAGTTTAATTTATCCAATTTATTTCTCTTACCTTAATCAACTTTTGCCATATCATATTTAATCAACTCACCATAATGAATAATTTCTTTTTTTATCATTCTATTATGTACAAATACTTTATAATTGATTAACTTATTTCAGTTATTTCTCTATGTATTTAATGAATTCTAAATTTCATATTTTGTTTTCAGTTTAGTAACTTTTTTTTTGAACTGTCCAATACACAAAAATTAATTACATTTTGATATTGTATATATTCATATACAGTTATTTAATTTTTGAATACTATATATTTTCACTTTATAACTCGGCCCCCCTTAATATATAATCCTGGCTCCGCCCCTGCGAACACGTACAGCTAATATCGTACCATTGTTGTCTTTCTTCTCCGCCATTGTTAATCGATGTTAACAGAGCTGTGAAAGCTATAAGGATGACATATGACAAATTGTTATTGAATTGTTGAATGCTTAATACAACATAGAGGGTGCCTTACATAGGCTCAAACTCATACATGATTAAATCCTATTCAGTTTAGAACTTGGAAATAACAAACATGCTAGAACTAGAAGTCCTTATTGACTAAAAACATGTTATCTTAACCTACACCCTCTCGTCTCTCTCTCTCTCTCTCTCTCTCTCTCTCTCTCTCTCTCTCTCTAACCCAACCACCGCATCGATCAATGGCATGCACTACAAATTAACCGCTAAGAGCCACCGCGCGCCACCACACCCCTTAAAAACCAGTAAGTGTACTCCGGCCGGAGTTTGCAGAATCTGTAATAAGCTCTTGTGTTCATGCTGTTTGACATCTCTAATTTTCATAGTATAACGATCTCTCTGTTTTTTATGACCCAAAACAAAACCTGATATCCGTAGTGTTTTCGCTTTCTTTGTAGAATCGGTGCTCGGAATAATCAAAACTTCTCATCCTACTATAAATGAGATACTATACGTACGTACGCTATACTGGTAAAATCAATCAGCCATATGTCAGAACAAGCCTTCAGTATGTTCCTTCAGTCTTGCCATGAGGATGACTTGAATGAACTCGAGAAATGCATTGATATCAATCATAATCATAATCGATTATGATGGCTAAGTATTCCTTTAGCATAGAAACCTATATTCTCATACTTGGGTTACTAACATTTCCCCCTCCATTAAAGAAAACACAAGGCACTAATGACTAAACGGTGCTTGAAGCCTTGAATGTTGATGGTGTGATTCAGACTAGCTTTTGTTAGAGAGGGTACGTTGCAAATAAACCCTGCCTAATTAAAGTTGTTTCTGAATATTGTTATGACATTTTGACATACTACTTCGTTGGTGTACGTGTTTTACACAGGACACTCTAATGACCATCATTATCAGTCTATGACACGTATACTCATTTGATTTGTTCTAACACTACAAGTTACTCTCTCCTTTCTGATTTTTACTGTTTTTCCCAAACTCTCTAAAACTGTTTCTGAATAATTACTCTTCACCTAAAGTACTGGTTTCCGAAGATCCCAATAATATCGTTTGGAATTTGGGGTTTCATTATATTGGAACACTATGCTTATGGAGGAGATTAAAAATTTAAGAAAACAACAATTGCATTTTCAAATTTTCATTTCTAATTTCATTTTCAGTACATATATAGGAGAGTAATCTACGTTAAAAGAATCCAAAGAACAGAATCATGTATTGACAGGACCCACCCCGGATTTCACCCTGAAACCCGTGGTAAATCCTGCGGGGTCCACCTCCAAATAAAATTTACCTAAAATTCGGTTAAACCTTCCTTAAAAATGGACAACCCTTACTTGAAAATCCAACTTGACATTTCTAAACCAAACAACAAGGACAACATAAAATTTCTAGCGGGTTATCAGAGCACATCTAAGCAGGAACTGATGACCATGAATAAAGATGAAGCGGAATCAGCCTCTGACTACTAGACTAAGCCTTGACCCCATGTACGCTCGACCTCAAATTAACTTAGCCTGCAAACTGGGCATTTGAAAACAAAGGGCCCAGGGGAAAGTAATTTAAAACGTCAGAGTGAGTGGACAAAAATAAATAAGATAATTAATTTAACAAAACGTAATTTTTAATACTTTCCCAATTTTTCGATAAGCAATAATCCATTGCATGCAAGTGTTGATAACGCCATCAAAAGAAAAATCCCGAATGAAAGGACTAGCCCCGCTAGTCAAAATATTGACAAAGATAAATAATAACCTCCATTGAAGAAAGTGTCAAAGATAATGGGCTAGCCTCGCTAGTCAAAACAACAATAAAGACCTTTGCACAAGAAGAATATACACCTCTCATATGGGAATCTCCCAAAATAAAGGACTAGCCCCGCTAGTCAAAATAACAACTCAAATAAGTAAACCTATATGGCCATATAAGTGAGTCTCCCAGACTCTATTGCCTCCCAGGCATAGTACTCCCATACTCCCTGTACCTTCACGTCGAGTTGACGGAGAGGGTACAGGGCTTGCGTGATGCCGCCGGCAACATCACATCACCCGAAGGCGGAAAGGGCTTGCGTGACCCCACTTGAAACGTGGGTGTCACATCACCTCGAAAGGTGGAACGACATACTAGCATTGACATCATATATTTTCCAAGAATATGGCATAAGGAAAAATATAATTCATATGAGTTTCCCCGAAACTCATAAATAAATGCAAGTACGATTCTTAACCGTACTTGAAAAAATTCTAAGAGCAATATAGTTAATTAAATTCAACGTGTCTCACACGTTAACATACTTAAAAAAAATAGAATAACTCAAATCATTTTCAAGATCCCTTTAAAAGAGAAATAAATTTCAACTCAGAAAAATATTGATGATTTTCTAAACAAATCATGCATGCATACTTCTTTAAAAATAAAATGTCCACTCACCGTACTAGGCGTAAGTTTTCCATTGCTCAGGACACTCCTGGAGTGCCGCCTCCAAATATCCAAGTCTTTGAGTCAATCCCACACCTGACCATAAGCTGTAGGACAAACCGGTCAGACCGAACTTTAAAAATAACCCACTCTCACGTCTTCTTTCCTAGTTTGACTAGGGTTTCCTAGGTCGACCAAGTTTGACCAACTATTGCCCAACGTTTTCCAATTCAACCTTTTACTTAACAATTCGATTCAAATCCCACTATACGTTCTATTAACCGGTAGACACTTAGGCCTCGCTTAAATTCGTTAACTTAAAACATAAGAACTACTTTAATCTGGAAACCACCAAATTACTAAGGACACCCAAAAATGTTTTCATAAATAGGAAAATTTCCATAAAAGAAAGTTTCCTAAGATTGAAACTTTCCTAACTTGATAAGTTTTCCAATTACACATCCTTTCTCCTAACTAGGAACTATAACTTGAATTAAACAGAATAGTCTTGATAACTACCTCTTCGGCTCCTGCCGGAAAAACTGCCTTCATCGGAACATTCTGTCGGATTCCGGCCACATGCCGGAAAATAGCCATAGTCTCCCCGCATTCTTCAAAGCACCAAGTTCTCGACGTTCAATTCACCAAACAACAAATAATCAGCAAACCAACTCCAAACTCACACATCCAACTCAACTCAGGAGTTCTTGAAAGTACATAAGCTTACCTTTGCCATCTACTCTGCCGATGGACATCAACACTGCCCTCTGCTCAACCAACATTCACTTCCTAACGAAAGCAAAAGCCTCCCACCGCCACACAGCCTACAAGCTGCCTCCTACTTCGATGCAGCACAACAACAACAGCCTCAAAAGCTTCCCCTCACCAGCAGCAGTTTCCTTGCCTGAAAAACTGAGTTCGGGTCTCCTCCGACACAGCAGCAGAAACCCTCTTTGCCTCCATATAACCTTGTCTTGGCTCCCCGGCAATCGACGCTACTTTAGGAAGGAGAAGAGGGGCACCGAGCAGCCTCGATGGCGTCAATGGCAATGGTTGGCCGGAAAAGCCCAAAAATGCGGAAAAGGGATTTTTCAGATTAAGTCTCGATCTTAAGAAACAAAGGCACATAAATGAAGAGAAGAGAACGGTGAACCGAGACATACCATCGGCACCCGATGAACTCGCCGGAAAACGCTGGAACCCGGTGAACACAGTCGAGCTTTCCTTCGATCGATCGTTACTGAATCCAGATGAAAGTGTGATCCAAGGACCGGGTTTTATAGAGGAGGAGGAGAGGAAAAGATTGGTGGTAATCTCGTGACCAGAGGTGGCCGGAATCGGCGACACCGTGCCGGAGAGAGCAGAGGCAGGCGGAGAAGAAAAGAGAGAGAGAGAGAGAGAGAGATAGCTCGGGTCAACACCCAATTGCGGGTTTGACAAAGTCAACCCGTTTGTTTTCCTTTTATACCTGAACCAACGGTCAAGATCGAAACCCTACTCGATCAAACGGTCATAATTAAATGAGCTATTCTAATTTCAGAAAATTAATTTCTTTTACCATACCTTCCATAAATCATAGAAAATACTTCAAAATTCCGACAATAGACTGAAAACACCGGATAACATGTGTCGACGCGAACTACGACACCAAGACCTTAAAAGAAGAATTTGACATTTCCAGAAGAACTCGCAAATAAACTAGAGTGTTAACTTACTTAGTTACCGAGCACGGTTAAATCCCTCAGTAACTCGTAGAATACCCAGTAAATAGGTAAAATTGGGTACGGGACGTTACATGTATCATTCCCGTAAATACCCAAGGGCCTTTGCCCTTTCCAGCATACTATTGAAAGATACCTGCCGAACTAGTTTCCCGTCACCTGTTCGAAATTCACCTAATACCGTAACATTGTTGTTTTTCTTCTCCATTGTTAATCGATGTTAACACAGTGAAAGCTACATAGAGGGTAGCCTTATATAGGCTTATGACTAAATCCTATTTAGTTTAGGACCGGACCGGGTAGGTCCGGCCCGGCCTGGCCCAGCCCAGCTCTAAACCCTAAACCTTAAATCTTATATAGAGGTGGCAAACGGGCCGGCCCGTCTAATCGGGTTTTGGGCCGTGCTTGGGCCAGCCCATGACGGGCTACTTCTTAACGGGCTCGGGCTTGGGCCGGCCCATTTACTCAAATGTAAAGTTCAGCCCGACCCACGGCTCAAGTCCATAATGTAGTGCTCTAACTACGTACCCCTGATTTTGACGTCATTGGCTAGACATTGATATTTGAGACATTTATACATATAGGCTTTGGTTTGACCAAATTGGTTATCCTGAAAGAGATATAATGGTCCAAATTTATGAGAAATTTTCATGGACATCCATTCTCCCGTTCAAAACGAAGACATTCGGGATCTAACTTCTTCATGAAGTATGATAGTGACGCCATGATTGTAAATGACGGCACCTTGGGGACATTGACGTCACCCGAACACGGCTCTAACTTCCCGGAGGCCGTCCGGTCAATTCCTCAAGCGATTGAGGTGCATCGACCTTCCCTCGATGTCTCATTGGCCCCCTGCAATGCTTATTGCTCATTTTGAAAGCTTATTTTTTAGCTAAATTAAGAACGAGACCCTTCTACGCTAAATGACAGAAAAAAGAATACTTCATTCTTACATCAAATTATGTAGATCGATACAACCAACTTGCGGACACTTTTTTATGCTTTATGGTGTTGGTTGAAGTTTTAACGTAACAGTCACGTGTTACACCATTATCTACTGTTTATACTGCTAATATTTCAATGGGCTCACTACCTAAAGAAGTTTATCTAGATATAAGTTGAAGTGTCATGTACCCTAAGTTCACACGCGATACGGTCTCATCGAGGCTACGACTAATCAACTTTAGCTTGTCGCTCGAACATTATTGATGCGCACCAATCTTTTTATTGCGTCTTGGGGCTATGCAATATTTGCATGTAGCTTTACTATTCATCTACGACCCACCATCATTGAATATTTTTATACTACAGCTCGTGACTGTGTACGAGGATTGACACGAAATTGCAATCCTTGAGCTCAAACAGGATTGAAACGGATCTCCAATCATTGAGCTCGGCTAGATGTTATTTCTAGTTGCCAAATTGCACTGCCACTACGTACAATGATGATTCATTTGAGATGAATAAGTACTAAGGTTGGTTGGATATAAACCTCCAACTACTTAATCCGCATATGTAGAAACTTTGTCAGGCGATCTCATTCACTGCTAAATTGCGGATTGTCACTTTGATGAGACAATATTCCCGTCGTTAGGGGGAGAAAATAAGAACACAAGTGTTCAAGTGGAACAACGTGAATTGTCGTGGTTTGTCCCCACTAAGTCTCATATTGATCTCAAATGCTTAAAGTGTTAAAGTGATGTAATCACATACTGCAAATATGTATGCAATGATTGATGTCCTATCAAGAGGACATGGTGTGACAACCAAAATGAGTTGGAATTGATGTCATCACCATGGATGGTGATATGGTGACGCCATATAGTGGAAAAATTAGTGTCATAAGGTCATGTGGTCCCCAAAAGGAGGGAGACCCTTAGGTTCGATACTTTCTCACACTGGGAAGAAAGCGAGTTTGTCACAACCTGATCCATTAATCAGTGATACTCAAATCCATCTCATGAAATCTGAATTGTGATTATCGTTGATGGACGCCTAAATGTCAAATCCTATCTATATAGAGATCTCTACAAGTATTACACTAGTGTACATAAGGACATGAGATAATGAGTCTACTATCGAACCATCATTCGTTGATAGATATCAACTTAGTTGATTGGTCTAATGGAAAGATGTGATCCAGTATTAACAAAGAGATAGGTCCTTGGACAGGTGATGCCGACAGCACAAGCGAAACTCTATCAACTATGTCTTTGTTAGATAGCGTAGTGAGAATAAGAGCCACTACCAGAAAATGGGTCTTAGGCGACGAAAAAAAAAATCGTCGCCCAAGGAAAAAAATTCGTCGCCTAAAGTTCAACTTTAGGCGACGAAAATAAAATTGTCGCCTAAGGCTAAATTTCGTCGCCTAATATAGAAACTAGGGCGACGAAACGATATTTCGTCGCCTAAGATATTTATATCGTCGCCTAAGTTTTTTAATCCTTAGGCGACGAAAGCCAAATATATCGTCGCCTAAGTATTTTATTTTTTTATTTTTACTTGGCCGACGAATTACCCTGATTTCGTCGGCCAAGAGTAATCCGAATAATTAAAATAAAATAAAACACATTTAAATTTCATTGTACAGGATTTTTTATTTTTACTCTTGGGCGACGAATTTAACAAATATCGTCGCCCAAGTATTATCTTGGCCGACGAAATTCTTTTATTTCGTCGGCCAAGAGTAATCCGAATAATTAAAATAAAATAAAACACATTTAAATTTCATTGTACAGGATTTTTTATTTTTACTCTTGGGCGACGAATTTAACAAATATCGTCGCCCAAGTATTATCTTGGCCGACGAATTACCCTACTTTCGTCGGCCAAGAGTAATCCGAAAAATTAAAATAAAATAAAACACATTTAAATTTCATTGTACATGATTTTTTATTTTTACTCTTGGGCGACGAATTTAACAAATATCGTCGCCCAAGTATTATATTGGCCGACGAATTACCCTAATTTCGTCGGCCAAGATAATCCGAATAATTAAAATAAATAAAGCACATTTAAATTGTAAGGTAATGTTTTTTATTTTTATAGCCCCGTCAGCGTCTCTTCGATTGGAAACTATTCTCAGTTGAAGGTCCGGCCAGATTATGTGATTTGGAGGGTCGAATAGCCGTTTCCGTCAGTTTAGGGGTTTGACCGCGCCGATTGACCGGACGGATCGAGCCCTTGTCGTTGTCCGATGGAGCTGAATTTTTTCCCACCCACGTAATTTGTTATGCTGGTCATATCTGACGGTCGGTTTTCAGTTCCTCTTCTCCGATCACCAAAATCACGATATTCTGAATTTTATGATAGAACTCTTGGCCGACGATTTTCTTCATCTTGGGCGACGAGATTTATAGTGAAGAACATCGTCGCCCAAGTAGAGTATCTTAGGCGACGACTTCAAAAATCGTCGCCCAAGATTATCTTGGCCGACGATTTTCAAAAAACAGGGCGACGATTTTTCAAGAATCGTCGCCCAAGAACTCCAATATAAAAGGCAAAAATTCGGAACCCTAACCATTCGCGCTGCCGCTCACAAATCCAAGCCCTCTCTCTCTCTCCGAAAATCCACCGAAGCCCTCTCTCTCTCCCTCTCTCCGACCCCGACCCCGCAACCCGACGCCGTCCCCGACCTCGAACCCGACCCCGACCCTGACCCCGACGACCCCGACCCCGACCCACAATTTAAGGTATAACCCTAAAACCCTAAATTGGTTATTTCATGAAAATTTTAATTGTTGTTGTTGTTTGAAATTGTTGAAATTGTTTGAAATTGTTGAAATTGTTTGAAATTGTGAAATTGTTTGAAATTGTTTGAAATTGTGAAATTGTTTGAAATTATTTGAAATTGTGAAATTGTTTGAAATTTGGGAGAAGTACAAAATTATTGTTGTGTTGTGAAATTGTTGGTGAAATTATTGTTGTTGTTGTAATTTATGAAATTAATGGTAAATTAGGGTAAATTTGTGTAAATTATGGTAGCAGGATTTTAGGGTAAATTATGGTAAATTGTGATGTAAATGATAATTGTAAAATATTAGGGTTTAGGATTTATGGAAATAATTTGTAAATATATTGTAAATGATTAAATAATTTTTGATTAAATAATTTAATAATATAAATTATAATTGTAAATATATTGTGGAAATTTTGTAAAAAATAATAGATTATTTTTGAGTAAGGATGTAAATATTCGTAAATTAATTTTTGTGATGTAATAATTCTGAATTAATGTAAATAATTTGTTATGTGAATTAAAAAAATAATAAATCCTATAATAATTATTACTTTTTATTTGTGCTATTATTGTTGATAAATTTTTCGAAATTTATGGTTATTTTTTGTTAAATTAATTATAAGACGGTAAAATATTTTTAATAAATATATGGTTATTTTAAACAGGATGGGCATGAGGAGAACTTCTTGATAACGTCCGGGTGTGAGGAGCGAATATTCCTCGGACGGTACCTCAAACAACCCGCCGTAATCACCGTCGGTCGGGTTTCCGTGGCAGATGACGGCCCGACATGCGGCGCTTAGGGGTGGCGCGAGCGGCTCGCGTTCTGCTGGGCAGCCGGGCCCCGCAGCGACGGCCCCTCGTCATCCAGATACTTCCACGGTCGCGATCTATCACCGCCCTCACACAGTCGTCCCCGACCGACTGTGATGGCGGGTCATCCGGGGTCCCTACGGTGCCGTCCGACCTCTTCCTTCCTCCGACGATACCGTTAAACCTGAATTTTTGTAATTTATTACATCTTGAATTTATGTAATAAATTATTTATAAATTTATAAATTTCTGTTATTTTTAATTAAATTTTAGTATTACAAAAATTTAAAGAAATGTCAAAAAAAAAAATTCCAGCAAAAATTAAAAAAACATTATTTATATATTTAAAAAAATTATTTAAATATTTTAAAAAAAATTTAAATATATCTTAGGCGACGAAATTGCTAAATCGTCGGGCAAGGACTTACCATATAAGACGACGAAAAAAAATTATCGTCGCCTAAGATGTAGTGATCTTAGGCGACGAAATATTTAGTTTCGTCGCCCCAGGTTATAACATCTTAAGCGACGAAAAAAATTTTCGTCGGCCAAGATGTTAAATCTTGGGCGACGAATATTTTTGGGCGACGAGAAGTAGATTTTAGGCGACGAAATTCATATCGTCGCCTAAGAATTACTCTTAGGCGACGACGGAATGAATTTTCGTCACCCAAGTTCTTGGCCGACGCACTTCTGGCGACGACGTCGTGACCGACGACATGTCGTCGCCTAAGTACTTAGGCGACGAAATTTTTTAACAGGGCGACGATTTTTTTTCGTCGCCCAAGTTGAAATTTCTGGTAGTGAGCTTAGACTCACCTTATGGTGCAAGGTCTCTCACTAACATGCACTAAGGTCGACTACGATGAGATATGCTCTCGTAATGGAAGTCATTGAACTCCACTTCTTTATCAGTTTGGTAGTTTCCGAATAACTGAACATGCAGCCTATGAATGTGGTCATAATAACATGTTTATGAGATCAGAGATATACATGAAGGTCTTAAACTGACTTCATTCATCCGAATCAAGTGACTCAAGACCACAAGAGCATGCGTTTGCTAAATGTATTGAAACACACATGGACTCCACTTGATTTGGAAGGAATATGGTGAATTATGTCTTTGCGTGTTCATTCCGGATTTACATGGACTCTTGATTGAACAAGAGATGCCAATATGTATCAATCATCCGACGTTAGAATGAAAAAGATCTTGGGAAGACACGGTCTCGATAAGACACTCGATGACTGTATTGATGATGATTTTCCATCAATCGGCTTAGGCGCTCTATAACTAGTGAAGCCTACATATACTCCCATGATTAGTCAAAGTCTTTGCTCTAAAAAGAGAAATGTTATTTTGTCTAAAGTAAGATGACAAATATATGTTAAGAGATGGAGTTCTCATCTAAGTACAATAAGACGCATCAATGTACTTAACACAATACGAAAGATTTGACATCTCATTCGCTATGAAAAGTTGTAAAGATAAGTATAGCTATGCACTCACACAACGTCAATGTAATGACAGTAACTCCTTTTTTAATACTTAATGGTATGAAAGGTTGAAACTTATTCTATCCCTACATATGAAAGACACATCAAAAGGGAAATCAGAATCTGTCAAGTTTCATAGGTCAACTTCCATGAGACCTACATGAAATATCACTCACTAGAAAATGGTGAAATTGGTGCCATTAGAAAGGTCTATGTGTCTACTTTCCAGGGACATCAACCATTTGATCATAACTTTCATATTGAGTGAGTTATGGCAATTTTCGTAAAGTAGGAAGGATCTGTCCGAGAATCTATTTTGGGAAAACTGTTAACTTCGACGGAACTTTGTGAACATCTCATGATGAACCAGAATGTCTGTAATATAGAGTTGGAAAGCTAAAATGAGTCTAGCTAGTTTCCAAAACCTTTTACGGTTCGTTCATACGTATTTCTTAGAGAAAGTTACGTCTGTTCTAGTCACTGAAGGTCATGCTGCCCGAAAATCTGATTTCCTGCACGAACTTATGTTTTGAGTTCAAAAACGGCTTTCTCCTCAAGATCTAAGTGTAAAATATCATGTTTGAGGACAATACGGCATGATCTAGTTAATCATTGCTCAATGCCACATTTGAAGACATGTTAATGAGCATAAACATGCTAAGTTGTTGAAACTTCTATGATTAGTAAGAATCAGGAAGAACCCTATGATTGATGTAAAGATCAGGGGGATGTGCGAACTTCAGGGGGAGTCTAGCACATGATACATGTCATTATCAAAGGGAGAGTGTTCTAGGATATTCTGCATCCTTCTAGGATATTTCTTATGTGTGCTTCGACCTTATGCCATCAAGATATGTAGTTGGGTCTCAAATTATCGTGCTCGGGCCGGACCGGGTCCATGGGCTCATTTTTCTAGAATCAGCACGACCCATTAGAATAACATACTTAGGTCGGGCCGGACCGGACCGTTAACAGGCTTGAATCGTGCCGTTTAAATCAGCCCATTTGCCACCCTAAACATGCTAGAACTAGAAGTCCTTGCTCACTAAAAACATGCTATCTTAACCTACACACCCTGACATCTCAGTCCTCTCTCTCTAACCCCAAACCACCGCATCAATGGCACTGCACCGCTCCGGTGGGCCTCTAATTTCGAGCCCATTACTCACTCCCACCACAACTTCAGCCTCGACCTCTTTCTTCCATTCACGCCCACCACCTGTATGTGATAATGTCAAACTCAGAACCACCACCACCACTAAGCCACTAAGAGCCACCGCCACCACTCCCCATAAGAATCAATACGTTTACCCGGACCCAGTTCCGGAATTTGCAGAATCCGTAAGCTATTATGTTCATGCTGTTTATTTTTTTTCCGAGTCTGAACGCGTGTTGTTTGTGCTGCAAGTTTAATGTGTGTACTATAGGAGACCCACAAGTTCAGAGCTGAGCTTTCCAGGAAGCTATTGAAGGACAAGGCGACTTTTGGGGATGACTTCAATCGTGTCGTTGACGTATGCGCTGAGGTATTGTTTCTGTTCCTTCCTATATATGATCAAGTTTAAGTTGTTAACTTTGGTGAAGGCACTGTGAAGTGATCACTTTTGTTCGTTTATCATTCCAAATATGATTTGAGTTTAGGCGCGAAACAAGAGCATCTTTATCAAAATCGAAGTAATATATTGCTGAGAAGTGTAACCAATTGGTCAAAATGGTGCCAGCTTGATCTATGTTTTTCTTGTAATTCTGAGAATCAGAATTATAAGGGTTCCAAAAACTGTGAGGTTGTGATCATTTAATCACTAGCTGGTCCATCTTTTAGTAACAGCCTAATAGGCCTTGGTTGCCAACCTTGGAGTGCGTTTTGCACTTAAAATCTCTATAGGAGAAACCGGTGAAGTACCACACTTTGTCACCATCATACTATGCTCGACCCCTGACTTAGACTTTGCTAGGGTTTAATGAGAAGTTGGGGAGATGGTGTGGCTGATGCATTGCAGTTGCCATATCAGAAATTCACGGCAATGGTTATAGGAACAAATTAAATTCTGCTTCAAGAGGTACCATAATAATCTCCGAATGCAAGTGGGTTCATTATGTTTGGTTTCCATTCATTATTCTAGTAGTGACTGAGAATTGATTACTCTACGTGACTTGTGGCCCTAGGATTCATGGTATCATTTCAAGTTGGACATATTTTGATTATTCTTCATTCATAAATTCTGATTCCGGTTCCTGTGTGTTGAATTTGAGTTCTGATTTGCTTAACATAGCCAAGCTCGTAAAGATTAGGTGTGATAAGAGTGTTACTGCAAAGATTAGGTGAGTTCTGTAAATACTGATGACACTTGAAATTGGTGCACACACGTTCAACACTCGTAAGTTGGGGGATTCAAGAACACCAACTTGCTAAGAAAGGGATGAAGGACTTCTCTCTCACATGGTTTTGTTTTAATTGTGTGAATAAGGTTGAAATTGATTCTATAAAGTTGAAAAAGAGAAGCAAATAATTGTGGTCTTCTTAGAATGAAACTTTTTCAGTGCCAGCCATCCCTATTCTCTGTGTGAATCAGCAAACATTTGTGTCCTTTCCTTTCTATGGTGAGGCCCTGAGTCTTGCTTGACATAAGAACAGTACAATAATTGATTCCCAAGACAAATATCTGACCTGACTACACAGCCAGTACTGTTCTCCATGACAGCTTCATCAAATAGTTCTAACTTTCTTTGCATGATTGAGTCCCACACTAGACCTAGATATCTGATGATCCAAGGCTCCAAGTTAAGTTTAGATTCGCAGTACTGTTTGAATTGTTCAACTTTGCCTGATAATTCTAGTTTGTATTAACCAGATATTTAGTGAATTCTTGCTCAAGGAGTATGGAGGACCTGGAACATTGGTAGTGGATCCCTTCACTGATATGTTGATTGCTCTCAAGGAGAAGGAACTACCTGGAGCACCTTTGGCTGCAAGGGCATCACTATTATGGGCTCAAAACTATTTGGATCAAGACTGGGATGTTTGGAACTCAAAATCATCATAGTGAAATTTCATTTTGTGAATCCAGTGTGAATTTTCACTCTGGAATGTTGTATTCTTCTGTTCATATATAAAACTCACAAGAAATGGTGAAGAACACTCATGTCTATCACAAAAACTTCACTTCTAATACAATGTCAGATTCAGTGATTTGTGTGTTGCTCTATACAGATTTTCTTATTACTTTGGAACATGGGTTGAATGGTTTATGGCCTGTGGTTGACATTGGATCAGAAAGCTTTGGTACCCAAAACCATGAACTTTGGGTGAATCTAATATACCACACTACAGGAGTACTCTAATCATCAGCTACTATGCATTTTCCATATTCGAGTTCGGCATCATTTTGATCCTCAGCTCCCAGCTTCAGAAATGCTCTGCAATGAAGGCCGCCAAGATTTCGACCTCATTGCAGCACCCGCAGCATTCCCTGATGCCGTCCTCGGTCGGCGCCTTTCATGATTTGTGGCCTGAAATTTTGACATGATTAGAAATGCAACTATAATCTAACATTCACACCTTGCTAAAAACAAGAGAGTTACAGGAAAAACAAAATGAAACAAGTACTAATCGCTTTGCAGACTTACATGGTTGATATTATCCTTGTTCTCTGCCTCACAACTCGAACTCTGTTTCTCTGGTACTGCCGTCTGTGATGTTCTCTCAAGTAGTGATTCCACCTGCAGCTTCTTCGTCTTCGCGTACTTCTTTGCCCTCAACACCTTCATAACCTCTGCAACCACAAAAACAAAACATCAACACACAAAACTCTTCAAACACAACACTCTCATACACGTATCCAATTTCTAGCCCAAGCTTGATATATACCTTGTGTAGTGACCAGGCGATAGGCATGGCCAAGAGCAAGAGTCTCATTAGGCCGAAGAAGCTTCACCCTTGTGAAACGCACCGGACCACCACCACCACCACTACTCTTGTGCTCCTGAATCTCCTCCTCTTGGTTATGATGATGATGATCAGAACCCGATTCCGAAGCCGGCAATGGGATAATCAAAGAAACATAATGACCAGGGTTCAACCTCATGACCTCGCTGGCGCTAATAGGCCAGTACAGCCTCTCTATCTTCCCACTCGGGTGCTGTATCACCAGAGCCGCAGCATCAATGGCCTGACAGTTCCCCATGGAGCTCTGAAAACCGAAGAAGATGAAGAAAGAGAGGTAGATAAGGAAGAAGAAGAAGATACAGGGAGGTGGGAATGAGAAACTAGTCTCTTTCAATACAGCTCTCTCATATATCTATCTATCCAAACCCCAGAAAGGTCACAAACTCCAAACCTAAACTTATACTGAAGTGAAAAACATGAGGGAGGGTTCTAATAGTAAAGAGAGAGTGGAGAGAAGCTCCGGCAGGCCGTCCGTCCTTACGTGCCAAGTGACTGATGCTACGTGCGTCAATTTAAACACGAATTTCGACATTAAAACGGCATGATTATAAAACTACATGATCGTGTCGTTTATTTGAGAATAGGGAAAAGAGTCTGGGACTTGGATGAGAGTGACAATGGAGGAGCCACCGGCACGGGTGGGATAGGTGCCACGTGGAGAGAGGGCGAGACGGTTGTGGTTTGGAAGGACGTGTTCGGCGGTGTCGACGGGGTCAAGGTTTTTGGGGGAGCTTAGGAAGAACCGAAGGTCTTGTCTTAACGTTAATCACTAGTTTAATTCCAAGACTTGACTTAGCATGAATGGAATTATATTATTAGCTCTCTGTGTTTCTTTTAACCCCCAAAGCGGCAACAGCAGAGTGTAGAGGGCGTGCGTATGGTATGATTCTTCTGTTTGGAATGTGGACAAGTGACAACGACACCCTACCCTCCTTTTGTAAGCCATTGTTACCGGTAAATTATCTCAATTATTTTTTCAACATGTCGTATAGTATTTCAGAGTATTGGAATTTTAAATATAACAGTTAACTTTTAAATTCGGGTTTTGTACATTTCATAAATGAGAATAATTTCGACTAATGATTCTAAAGAGTAGTCTCCATGAAGCATTTTGTAGGTTAGTTATAAAAATGTCCACTATCTGTGTCTTGGTGTGGAATTTTAAACCCTACGCACAACTTTTCGAACCAGCTGCTACAAAGTCCAATGAAATTTTGAGTATAATCAAAGTGATATCTTTTTTTTTTTTTTTTTTTTTGATACGATCGATCAAAGTGATATCTTGCTCTAGGTGTTCAATTATTGTTTTGGTCTAAGGTGTTCGATTATGATTACACTGTTTCATGCTCTTCCCATCCATCATTGAATCTCAAACCAGGATTCCTTTTTCTTTTTTTTTTCTAGCCAAGTAACATTAGGTTATGAAACACTATATCAAGCCGATATTTCTTTTTTGTGGTTTCATGTTTTAACTGTTTTTTACAAACTGTTAACTGGGTGAATTCACAACTTCAGATTAACAAAAATTACTGAAATGTTAGACACAGTCGAATCATTGATCCATGTCTAACATTTAGAAACAATTCCTGACACAAGATTAACAACTCTAATCACATCTTCGATGAACCCCGAATCAAGTAACAAAACAACTTGTAGAAAGTTCCATTATAATCTTTCTTAAAAACATAATAACATTGGATTAAGAGCAAATGCCTGGCTGACAGAGACAAAGCTACCCTGTAAATCTAATGTTTCTGACCATCTTTGACTAATGTGAATCTGGTTTAACTTGCCTCATGCCTTATGCAGGCTACATATATCTGAGTTTAAAATTTTCCCTTGCAATATAAATATGAATGTGGTTGATCATATGTAAACATCCCTTGGTTAAATGTCAGTGTATGTTAGCCATGTGAGGTGTTTTGAAATCCTTGGCTCACATATTAAATGAGGAATGGACACTATATCATGATAATCTTACTTGTTCAAGCATGACCTTGAGGAGGAGTACAATGTAGCATTGTACCCCCAATAATAGATTATATAAACAAAATGGCCTTAACTTATTATGGTTATGGGTGTGACACTCATCTCTATTTAATTCTAACCCTTTCATTTGAATAATGGTTTGGACCCTCTTATTATATGAATGTGGATGGCATTCAAAGCACCACAGTGTTCATAGATTGCAGCTTGTGGGGGCATTGATCTGAGATTAGGTCTTGAATGTCTGTTCTTTGGATCTTAATTATACATTCATAATTCTAATTCAAAATCTAGTTGATTCAAGCCCCTTTGTCATCAACCAATGTTGATCTCTTCTGCCTCTCCCTATAGAGGGTCTTATGAATTTTGTCTATGGTTATGAAAATACAGACTGAGGATCTGCAGCTTGACTGCTTGGACCATGCCAAAAGCATGTCTGATTGCCTATGGATTGTGACTGGATGGCCAAAATTAACTTAGCATGATAATTTTTGTTCTGTTTTGAGCTTGATGATCATATATATATAGATGATAGCATACTTTGTCTATGTATTCCACAATATTAGATATACAAAGAACCTGAAATAGATATAAAGGTAAGGTATTGGAGTAAATTAAAGGATGTCTATAAGAATTTTAAGAATATACTATACAAGGAATTATATAGAGACAGTGACAGAAGACTTAAACTAAAGAAAACAAGGAGAAGAGATTGGGGAAGAGAATGGGAAGATCAGAGACAAAGAAACAAAAAGAAAAGAAAACGGAAACAATAATGAAAGAAAGAAAAAAAAATGAAAAAGAAGAAGAGGAACTCAATGAGCTGAAAACTAATAACTTTGCAAAATAATCAACCAGACATAACCAACATGAGTTACATCAAGCACTAGCACCCAATACATTTTCAAGTACGTTTTTTGGTCTGGCACTATAGTGTATAAAACCCTTCAAGTAGATACGTCTCATCCTGTAAAATACTCTGTAGAGTTGTGTAACATTGCCATTTCTTTCATGAACAGACACAATTTAAATTTGTAATGATAAGATAAAACGAGTAATCAAACAATGATGGTCTATGAAATTACCGTTGTTCTCTCTCTTTTACTATCAAATTACTGCATAGTTGAATATTTATCAGAGTAAATTGGCATACTCTGAATCTATGATCCTAGCTAATTGTTAAAAAGAAAGTGCCAAAATGTCTAGATAAAATCGTAGGAGATCGGCCTTTGGTGTATTCTCGTCAATGGGGTTTCCTAGGACTCTTCAACAACACATTATATAAAAGCATGATATGATAACAATCAATCACCCTATATTCTCAGATCTCAAGTGCAGAGAATCTGAGGGTCCTTACTAGTTACTCCTTACTTAGATATAGATAGTGCAGCTTCTCCTGCACTCCAGCTAGTGGAAAAAGAACTTCTCCTTTTGATTTCTGGTTTGTTTTAAATTTGAACTTGGCATATGCCATCAAATGGGTTTGATTTTGTTTCTAACAAATGGATTAATGAGGCACTAATAAGCTCTTCAGTAATATTTTAAAAAAAAGGGAAGTTTCTTTGCTTAAAGGATTAAGCTTTTCTTTTGATATATTACTAACAGATCAGGATATGATTAACACTATTATATATCTTCTATTTTCAGTTTGACTACTTTGTAAAATCATGATCAGTCAACAACGTTGATCAGCTCGAGAAATTTGAACTGCATTTGATGATAGAGTAGCAAAAAGAAGTAAAAAAATTTCGCCACCCTTCTTCTGTTTTAAGTCACTCTTTCTAAGAAGAATTCAACCACCAATTAGCTAGCATAAGTTTAAACAGTTTTGTTGTGTGAGTATGATGTTTAGAGGCATATTCATGCATGAAGAAAGTGAATAGCACTTTGTCCCAACTTTTATGATTTAAGATTGAAGTCCCTCCGTTGCTTACTCACCTGCATACCAGATAGAACAAATGGGACTATGAGAGCTGCATTATTGAGATTGATTAGGCACAAAGATTCCAATTTAAAGTTATAAACATGGCCTTGAGGAATTAGAAAATGACACTACCCTTTCTGGTGGTCATATTGTTGCCCATATGGTGCCTGGTTAAATCACATCGGAAATTGAGCTGCCTTGGTTTTAGGAGACACATTAAGAACATAACCCGCTGATTCCTTGCCCAAACAGGAACTCTTCCTTATCTGTTATGCCTAATAATTCTTAGTGATACTTCTTCCTTTCTAAATCCTAATATATAGGTCTCAAGTATAATAGAGACCTCATTTCTTAGCTGGCCTCCTTTGTTTTTTACTTCTTACAGTTTTGTTTCTTCATTAATAAGGGTAATAATGTTGCTGTTAAAAGTTAGAGCCTTCAATAATCAAAGAGGATAGAGAAGGTAAGAAGTTGGTATGGCCAATACAGCAAATGCTGTTGTGTCCCTGTACCTTGCTGGCTGCTTCCTAACCAATCAAGGACTCCTTGTCCTTTTTCATAGTTCTAACAGTTGTTGTTAGATTGAAAGGTTCTGTTAGGTTTCTTAATGCTGGTGGTAGAAGCCATGTTGCATTGTCCACAACTCCACATTATAACTTGTTTTCTTGTAAGACATCATTACATTCACAAGAAGAATTGGGCCTCAGAATTATATTCAATTTACTTGATCCCTTCATATCTGAAGCTCTTCCAGATGCAAGCCCATATTAGGCAAGTTGGTTTTCCGTAAGTTTTCCTGTTACATAAATGTTTAATTTTCATGCTAATTAGATGAAAGAGTCAAGCCACAGCTTAAGTCCTAGGAGGAATGTATGGCATGCAGTGTCTCACAACCGGGACTTGAAGTAATGCCCTTCTCATTATAATCCAACTCGCAACATACCAGTTCCTAGATGAGCTTGTTCAGAAGGGTTATGGTTTAGGATCCGGGATCTTTCTTTTCACAGTGCATTTTGCTTGCTTTTACCATCATGATTCAACAGTTTGAGACATATCTTACAGAGTATGTTTCTGTATTTCTGATTGATATTTATACACATGCACTAAGGAAGTCTGATATCGATAAGATAGAAATATCTCTCCGACTGTAAACCACAGTCTTCATCGAATACAATAATACATTCTCATGAAAATGCAAAGTGAACATTGCAAGTTGGTTCAGTACTGGCTAGTTTACTACCAAGTATGGTTAAATCAGAAGACTCAACAAAAGGGTTTGATTCATTGGCAATACCAGTTAACAAAAGAAGTGCGATACAAACAGTGTGAAACTGCTGGAGCACTTGACCCGATTACTCTCAACCACCCCCAGTGAAAATCACACTGAAGGGAAGAACTTGTTGAGGTTGAAAGGCAAGGAATAGAATTCCTCACTTCTTGTATCTGTCTTGTATGATCGGAATCTATCCCACCAAGGCAGGCCTCTGTCTTTCCTGGTCGCACTGTCCTTTCGATGCAGTGTGGTGTCCAAGACAAATGCCAATAAACCAGCAACAAATGGCTCCGAAGAAAAAGGTACATTGATCATGTCATTGAACTGCACAAAACACAAGCAACTTGAAGTAATAATAAGGATTAATTACAAAACACCACCCGAACTATGATGTTATTTTCATTTTCATACCTAACTATCAAAATCTTACATTTTCATACCCGAAATTTCATTCCGTTAGCATTTTGATACCTTGACCACTAACACCGTTAAATTTTGAGGGCATTTTCGTCATTTCAATTAATATATCATTTTTTACATTTATTTTAACAAAATAATTTATTTTTTGAGGTTATCAAATACAAATAAAAAAAAATTTACTTTAGCAAAAATATTATATAAAAAAACTCCAAAATTAAATATTTATTTTTGCAACAATGGTATATATTTAACTAATAATAGATTAAACATGTTTATATAAAATTTGATAAAATTTTCATCGATATTCGATATTTTCTCGATATAATTTATTTTAATTATATAGTTTACTTTGTTTTGTTTTGTTTTGCTTAACATGTAACTCCAAAAATTAATATACATACAAGAGTTCTACTAACTTTTATCACTATTGTTGCAAAAGTATATATTTAATTTTGGAGTTTTTTTTTGAATATTTTTACTAAAGTAAATTGTTTTATTTGTATTTGATTACCTGAAAAAATAAATTATTTTGTTAAAGTAAATGTAAAAAATGATATATTTATTAAAATGACAAAAATGCCCTCAAAATTTAACGGTGTTAGTGGTCAGGGTATCAAAATGCTAACGGAACGAAACTTCGGGTATGAAAATGTAAGTTTTTGATAGTTAGGTATGAAAATGAAAATAACATCATAGTTCGGGTTATGTTTTGTAATTAATCCTAATAATAACTTGGATGAGATTTTAAGAATTTTAGAATGGAGAAAAGGAAAGGAATCATACCCATCGTGCTCCTGTGTGCACCGGACCATAGCCTTTAACAAGAGTATATTCATTGAAATACTGTGGTATTGAAAAGCCCATGAAAATTGAGAAGCCTATGATAAACTTTGTCCTGAAACTGTTTAGATTGCAAAACTGAAGCAAGCTAAGACCTGCTGAACCTGCACTCATGCACAATTATGGTAAAATGTATCAATCGACTTCCCTCTGAGGTTTATTAGAAAATCAGTATACATCAGTTGACAGGACATACCAACATAAGCGAAGAAGAAGCAATACATTGCTGCAACAATGGGTGCTGGTATCGAGGCAAAGACAGCTCCAAATTTTCCTAAAAAAACCCATGATTTGTTTAACACACGCATATGGAGAAAATGAGGGAATTCATATGAAACTATATATGTATAACTTACCAAGTATGGAAAAGAAGATCATGAAGCTGGCTGAAATTTGGACAACTCTTCGGCTGCCAACCCGTGTCAAAGCTAACAAACCAGCATTTTCACTGGAAAAAATAATCAAAGAAAGGTGTTCATACCAATTGAGGGAAATAGGCAGCTATGATAACTTGAAATGTTATTACTAAATTTGTGAAGCTGCAAAAGAATCTTACACAGATACTGATGATCCATTCCCAGTGCCAAATATACCAGAGAAAAGAATGCCCACACCCTACAATCAGAAAAAAGAACATGTTAAAGTAAATAAAATGGAAAGCAAGATATATATACAACTACATGGAACCAACTGGGAAATTAATCCAAGAAGTTATACTACTATTGCATTAACGAATGACAGAAACACCAGAGGCGAAACACATCACACATGTATTTGTACCATCTCAACTATCTTGTTGAGCATAAATTCTTAGCTCAGAAGTCTAGTTATCCTTATTTTCCTTCCCTTTTGTCTGTGCAGGACTGTAGATTATAGGTCCATAGGGGAATGAAGTGAAAAAAAAACTAGTAGTTGTAGTTACCTGCCAACCAATACCGCGACTTAAAATAGCAGGTGGGAGCGGAGTTGCACTTGCATACCTCGACACAGCAATAAAGACACCGCTGGACTGTTCAATCATAAAACTTTTGTTACAAGATCAAATTGATTATTTTACTCTGATTAATTGAAAATGACATGGATTAATAATGTTTGATAAGAGTTCACAAGAACAGGAATAAAAGGATGCAAACCTCAACAAGAGCAACAAATGAAGCAGTCATCATTGCAAAAGCTTCTCCAGCATCAAAAGTGGGAGCTCCCCATTGAAAAGGATATGGAACTCTTATCCTGTGCACAAATCAAAGAATCATCATCAAAGTTGGACTTCCTATTGGAAGGCATATGAACTCTTGTCCAGTCTGAAACAATTAGATGCACTATAGACCAAACTGACTCACTTATCTGTCTTGCATACTTTGTTGAAAAGAAAACAAACTGAGACGGCTATGCAGTATGCATTATTAACACCACTTCATGAATACATTTCTTCACTAAACTGGAATAGAAAAGGGACTTCAAATGGTGTTGATAGTGCATGTCAGAAGGTAGTGGCATAAAAGAATTACCATGGAGCAGCATGTATGATGCCAGCACGATCAGTTCGACAGCTTAACTGAGTTGCTTCTGGTGTGTGCTTATAAGCCCCACCCACAGTGAGCAGATGAACATAAATCCACACAATTGCCACCGAAAATAAAACAGCAAAGCGATTGAAGACATGCGTCTCACTGTGCATCAGATGAGGTATGTACTGGAGTAATTTATTAGATTAATAAGCTTCCAAAGAAATATTGAAGTAGGGGTGATCAATCTCATAATATTATTTTAAACTGTTATGACTTATGAGTGCCCTATCAAGAAAGAAGGAACAAAGTATCAAATGATTGGAGACTACCTGTGAAAATATCAGTAGAAGGATGAGTTGTGGTAAGCCAATCTCCACACATTTTGAAAACTAGACACCCAAATCCAAAGTTAGTGCCATGGTCCACAAAAACAGAACTAGAGAAGGGTGAGGGAAAGAAGAGAAACGTTCATCCCTAAAGGGACATGTAGACACATACCACAGGAAATCCAAGCTCATATAGCCCAAAGCCTGACAAAGCAACCAAAGGAACAGCAGAAAGTGGACTTAGGAACCTGCACAAGCATAATGATAAATAAAATTGATCAACAACACAGAATTAAGAGTAATAATCAAGAAAATGAGTGAAGTTCCAAGTCAAAATGAAATTTCAGCATGAATTTGTTATACTACAGGGACAATGGCCAAGCACAACTTCAAGGAAGTTCTCACTAAAGCATTTATATGAGGACAGATGGAAGAAAAGCATAGACAAGCTAAAAGACCACAAAACAACCAAAAAGAATTCTGAGAACTTCAAGCATATGGCAGATTCCTTAACCAACCTTGCCACATTACGCCAGAGGCCACTGAAGCCAACAACAATCTGCAGTATAGAGGCAACAATAAGTGCACCCTGGGTTCCACGCATTATCTTCTCGAATTTCTGCATACCATAGTAGAACATGTAAACTGCTGACATAAAGTACTAGTCATTGAAGAATACATGATGCGATTCCATTGAAACTACCTCCTGGGGGTTCACAACATCACTATATCGACCAGCCAAAATAATCGAAATGGTTGTTGGGACATAGGTATAAGATGCTCCAATAACTGCAGGCAAACGAGTCCCAAAAAATGTCTGCTGCAATGTGTTGATTCCAGCAACAAACAGTATAGTCTGGATCATTTTTGCTTTCTCCTCCTAAGAAGATAGTGCTCAACATAATCAGATAGGAAAGAGTCATGTACTTATATCAGCATATCCTAGAGAATCATCAACTGCTACAATTCTCAGTAAGCCTTACGTTTCCTCCTCCCATCTGAGGAACGAGATAGGTGGGAATGAGAACTGTTGTGCCGAGCATCACCAAGTAATGTTGGAAACCAAGTAGAATAGCCTCAGCTGCATAAAGCAATAATCTCACAGTTACAGACAACCAATCACATTGAGAACAAAAACTGGTTCCGGGAAATATATATCCCAAACTAACCAGTTTCATAAAACCTAAGGAGTAACTGATTAACTAATAGATTTTAAGGACTGAAATCTCTGGTGCACAACATATAGAGTATCAACAAA
This sequence comes from Fragaria x ananassa, assembly GCA_034370585.1. NCBI lineage: Eukaryota > Viridiplantae > Streptophyta > Magnoliopsida > Rosales > Rosaceae > Fragaria > Fragaria x ananassa. Next base: position 27,657,047 of record CP139761.1, on the reverse strand, counting down.
ACAGAAAATAACAAAGAATGAAGTTAAAACAAAAGACTGCAAATTGCACTATGAATCTTCATGACAGATAAAATGTCAACAAAGAGCAAAGAGAATTATGCACTCACGCCAAGGAGGAGGACTGGTAATGCAGTAGGAAATGTTTGGTAGCTGATCTTTTACTGGATGAGGCTGTAGCTCCTCCTGTTTCGGCGGTGGTGCATGTCCACCTCCAGCCATGTTCCTCTCTTGTTTTCTCCTGCTCTCTATCACACATCCACAGTTCACTTAATTATTAGTAATTCAGCATAATAAGCCAATTTCATGATCAAAACAACCAAATGAACCTAAAAGAAGAAAAAAGATGCTACTGAAAACCAGGACTCAAATCCCCAACTAAATGGCAAATCCAACTAAAACAAAAACACAGAAAGGGAGTTAAAAGATTATAAGGCTAGGCAAAACCAAACAAACTTCTTACTTTTGATGAACCAAAGTAGCAAATTCCAAAGGAAAGCCCAAAACTTGGGAAAAACCACTGAAAGTTGGTTCAAGCTAAACACAGGAAGAATGAAAAACCACTGAAGGGTGTGTGTGCATTGTAAATGAAAATGTGAATGCCAAAAAGGTAATAGATTTACAACCCAAATCCCACTTGGAACCCAAGAAACATAAAGTGAGTGTTAAGATGTGAAGAAAAGCAAAAGGAGAGAATTGAGAGCCTTCCCTTCTTAAAGCTATAAAAAAGAAACCAGAGAACCCAACTCTGACTCCCAAAGAGGAATCTCCTCCTCCTCCTCCTCCATATCTATGTCTTTATCATTTTCTAATGCATATTTCAAACTCATCAATGTGGGTCTTCACTCTTCAATCGCGTAAGGAAGAAGTTTTCTCTAAAGCTATCACCTTTACCAAATTTTACTACCAAGTAGTCTTATTTATTGTGAAAAAGCTTTGAGCTTCAGATACTTTCAGGACGTAAAACAGTGAAAGATCTAAACTTTTATGCAGACAGGAAACTACAGAGTTGAATTGCTCATTTTCATTCAAAATTTTTATACCTTGTTGCAGAGATGAGAGCTCCTATGAAAGACTGGTTATATTTTGACCAGTCTCTTTCTTTTCGACTATTGTCAAAACGTTCGAGTCCTTTTGCCTTCACGGTTTTGCATGACACTAGGTACAGAGCTGTCTGTGTACTGCAGTTGACTGGTCCTAAGCAAAGCTTTGACACCGTATTTCTCACCGTGTGCTGTAATTTATCGGAATTGCAAGAGAAGTTAAAATACTTTCACGGCACTTCTTTTTAATGTCGGGAGATGTGATGATGTTTCGAGTTTTTCGACGATTAAGTTTCTCTTTCGAGTACGAATTTTACAGTTTGAATAAGTTTTTTCACCTTTATATGATCTTTGGGACCCGAGTGGGTCAGAGGGGTGAGGGGTAAGCTAGAACAATGGCCAAGTTTTAAGAACAAGATGCCAAAGAAAATGCTCCACTTAGTAACTCAAATTCCAAATCAAGATTATGTTTTGATGTGAAACTTGAGCTATTTTCGATTGGAGAAAAGATTGGAATTGTCTTCACTGAGTTGGAAACTTAGGGAGGCTGGTTGGTGTCACTTCATTAATGAACTAGAACTTTCCATTATTCTAACCCTCCTCTCAAGTAATGAACTAAACATCATAAGGCTTTATTCCATGCACCCACAAAAGCCACCCAACCTTGCCTTCTTTTTCCCTTTAAAAATTCAAAAACATTATGAAAATTGATTAATTGATCAACTTTGTGAAAGAAAAAGAGAACACGTGAAGGAAGCAGGAAACTAAAGAGTTTACAACTCATTCGCAATTGAGGTGTAGATTAGTATATCATCAAGATCATATCCTACAAAGGTATAGGTTGATCAGAGCCTGCTGGTCCACTTGATGAGTGTTATGAGTAAAACCTATGATTATGGTAATCTTCCCACAAAGGTAGACTGATTACCAATATAGTAATGTTCATCTACTAGTTCATTATCAAGACTAATGAAATTTGAATGATGGTATATTTCACTGTAGTTTTATGATTCAAAGTAGTATTGGGTCATTCATTGGGCTAAAACGAAACTCCACCCATCTTAATTCAAGATCATCAATACACATTATACATACTCCACCCATCATCCATTTGATAAGCTATCCAACATGTACTTTGCTGACCTGACAACACTTGCATCAGCACGGCTGGTTCCACTCTCTCATAAGCAAAACCGATCAATTTGCAGATGAGGAGGTAAAAGAAACAAGTGCGTGCTCATCAGAAAAATATTGAACAAGGGTTATGTTTATCCAACACCATAGGTTGTCACTGCCCAATGGATACTCCATTCCAAACTAACCGACTTATCTACCTCTAAACCAAAGAAAAACTCAACGTATCTCTCTATGCAGCAACTTCAACCTACATTACTTTTTTTCTTATAAAAAATTAGAGTGTAAAACTGATGTGTTACTCTGACCCTAAGACTCACTGTACTCGGTCTATATTTATCAGGCTGATTTCAGTGAGAAAGCCTATATATATGTTGGATAATAGTGTTTTAACACTCTCACTGAACTCTGTGAGAGACTCACCGAATTAAGTGTGAGATAAATTGCCACTCTGGCTTCAGTTACAACCTAAACCCTGAGTATGGTATGTGGAAATTCCATAGTAAAACAGATGTTCTGGTATCTGAAAAGTGCATAGCTTAAAAGATAGTCTGGATACACCCTACAGTTTATCCTATTAGAACACAAGATATGATGAACTCTAAATGTGGATACAGTTTTCAAGTCTATTCAAATTACTTAATGTGAGGAAAGAATGCACAATCAAATAGCACTATCCCAAAAATTCAAGGGTATGACCATATTGGTGTAAAATTCAATATCTAAAACACTTCACATGACACAACAAATATCAAATGAACTGCACTAGCAAGAATAGCAGAATAGCTGCAGATCAAGTGATATGCTAGAATTAGATTGATTCTTTGATTCAGGCCTTCAAATGCCTCAAAGAAAAGATAATATGCTCCCCTCATAGAAGGCCTTCACATGACACAACAAATATCAAATGAACTGCACTAGCAAGAATAGCAGAATAGCTGCAGATCAAGTGATATGCTAGAATTAGATTGATTCTTTGATTCAGGCCTTCAAATGCCTCAAAGAAAAGATAATATGCTCCCCTCATAGAAGGCCGAGTATACAAACATACCCATAATGACATACCCCTCGAGGGAAAGTCATTTCCTATCAGGCAATCAGATGCAGATGTGAAACCATGACCCTCACTGACCCCCACCACGAGTTTGCAACCTCCTCCTCTCCAACTCAAGCTGGAAATAAGAATCAAATATGTTTAGCAGAACGTAACATTATTTTTGTGCGTTCGTCTTTCGAACTGTCCTGGTACTAAATAAGACAAATACTATCATCCTTCAAGTATCTTACCACTTTCTTCACCCGATCATTGGCAGCAGGAGTTCCTCCACTGACAGACTCCGGAAGATATGGACTGCTCACACGAACCTCATTCATCACAACTATGACAGTCTTGTCCCAGCGTACTGGAAGCCTGAACACCACCACGACAATCAGTCGAGGCAACATAACTTCACCAAACTTACGAATTACAAATTTCACAAGTCACAATATAGAGCTAACTTCATTGTAAATTACGCTTGGAAAGTTTTGATTTTGCATCCATCAGTGTCTCAAAAGTTTTAAACAGCCGAAAACCCCATAAAATTTAACCCTCAAGCTATTCTAGAAACAAAACATCATAGCAACACCTCACTACTAAGTTCAACAAAAATCTGCCCTCCACAACCAATTGCTTGCATTTTGCAAGAAAACCAGTGTTGGAGCATGAACCCAACAATGCAGTTAGTTAACACCAGCAATGAGCAATACATCATATCTCTAACTACAAACTAACTAAACAAGAAAGAGCAGAGCACTCACGTCTTGGACAAGGCATCGAAAATGTTCTGAGCCTGGTTGGTGACACCCACACCAATCCTCTCACACTCTGCCTCTGCTTGCCTGCAATCAACCACACCAAACACTCCATTACCAATCAATCAAATTTCAAGCTAAAACTCCAAATTGGGTAGTTCATGACTTAAAACTCCAAATTGGGTAGTTCATGACTTAAAACTCCAAATTGGGTACCAAGTAAATCACCTGATAGCTGATTCCTCTCTGGCTCTGAGACTATTAAGATCAAGATAACAGTTCTTAATGTCAAGTGGGTCTTCACCTTGACCCAAATAGCTCAACTCCTTGATATAGTTGGCCTTGAGTAGCCTGATGTTTCGCTTCGACCCTCCTTTGGAACCCTCTTGTGAATCCCCAAAAGTTAAGGAAGAAATCGATGAAAGATCGCATTTTTAGGTTTTCTAGGGTTAGCAGAGAAATCGAAATTGAAAAGCAATTAGAGAAATTAGGGGAAGGATATGAAGGATGAGGATGTTGGAGGGGCGGTCAAAGGTGATGACCTGGCCCTGGAAGTCGTCGCCCAAGGTGGTCTTGATGGAGACGAAGCACCCAATGGCCAGTTCCTCCGCTGCTGCTGCATTGCTGCCATCCATGGCCTTCTTCTTCTACTCGTCTTTGCTCAACACAGAGAGCCCTAGTCGTTTTTTTGGTTGATTATGTGCTAAATGACACCTTTGTTTTAGTCACCTTTTCTTATGTTTCATTTATGTTCTTGTTGGGCTGGTTTCAAAACCCACTTTAAAAAAAAAAATACAAGCCCAGGAGTACGAAAAGCTACTAGTATTACTGATGCTAGTCGAGTCGGTAAGAGTTTGTGTGTGAAATCTACGGGTTTTGAAACTTAGAGCAAATATGATTACTTTGGACTCAATAATCATACAAACTGGTTAAGAATGTTTTATAGTCGAAATTTGTTTGGACACTAGATTCAAAAGATACGTGAAAATACAAGTCCCGAGTCGATGAGTTCTTTCATGAGAACAAAATATATAACATATACCAAATCAAAGCCAAGGTAGGTTAGGAAAACTGAATTGCGAAAATCTCACTTGTATCGAATTCGTTTTGTTTTGTTATACGAAAACGACTACAAGTCTACAACAACTTTTTTTTAGAAGAAAATTCATTAATAATCAATAGAAATTACAACACATTGGAATTACTAGTTGAGATGCCTACACCACGAACACATTTTTATCCAGATCCGTAGTTACAGGTCTGTCATTACAAGTATACAACAAACCCCATTAAAAGGAAGAGCATGAAAGGCAAATAGAATCAAGAAAAATGAAACAAAGTGTCTTGATCGATGTGGTTGGAGGTGTCATAGAAGACACTTGCGACATGTAAAACGTACCTCAAATGTAACTTCTATTATCACATCACATGAATCAAACATTCTATTGAACAAGTTGGATCCAAGACCTACATGTATAGTCTCATTTACTTTCTTACAAAATGCAATTTGTCTTTGTTTCTCTGCTCATTCATGTCTCCAATGATATGAATTATATGATCATCGATTTGGTTCCACTAGCTTACCAAATAAATTAATCACTCTGAAACAAAACATCATCATCTATCTCTGTCACGTCTCATTCGAACTTGTCATTGTGTGACCACCAGTGACCACCGTACGCTAAATTATAAGGCGGTGGCACCGCTGCCGAACATGGACCCGACCCGGTGACCCGCAACACTAATGTGGTGGCTCTTCCAGTCGAGACAGGACGACCCATCTCATTCTCGACCACATCGTGAAGCTGGCCACGGACCACTTCCATTCTGTGGGGCACCATCCTCTTCTCTTCATTACTATCTTCCTCCCCCATCGTGTTTAGCATGCATGAACTTATCGATCATGCAAATTACTTAAACAATATAAATTCTTGTTTCTTATTTGCTTCATAACGTGTATCGGTGCATGCGTATACGTGTACGATTAACAATTTCTGTTCTGTATATTTTACGCCACACTTAAGAGCATGATTCATTGTTGAGTGCCTAGATTGGATCTGAAATCTGATGAACCCCATGTTACTGTATTTTCGAGAATCACAGAAACATTATTTGTTGTTTTTTCTGGGATTCTCCATTATTGGTTTTGGTTTTAGAATCCATTGTTAAATGTTAATCAACAGAAGTACTCGATCTGGAACCCAACCAAACATGTTCTATTTGTATTTTTATGAGGGTCATTGACTAATATAAGGCTAGCGAATTATCACTGTGATAGAAAAGGAATTGAATAGTGATGAAGTGCAGTTACTTGCATGTTAATTATGTTAAAAGGCAAAGGAAAAACAGTGATGGTGAAATTATGGGTCTACGTCTCCACACCATCCAAGTATGTTCAGATTTTATATGACAGGAAAGATGGTGTGAGAGAATGGTTATTGTACGTGCTCACTGCTTAAGATGATGTTTTTGATCAATTAACAACTACATGCCCTCCACTACTCACTGGTTTCTGAAAAATAGTGAAATATATCAATATATTAACAAAATCAAAACACTCTGTGTTTCTCTGTTTTGTGTTCTTCACTTCTCATCTTTTGATGTTCTTGACGGATTATCATATGAAAAGTAATGCCCATAATCCGTAATGCCTTAAAAGATTATGTATATTTCTTGTGATGCATCATCCATCTCTTGCCTTTTGTTCTGCTTCACATGATGGCAATGAGTGATGTTCTTGACCTTTATCAAAAGCAAATTTCCTTTTAGTCGGTTGCCAAACATTACATGAGACGCATTATGCATGCTTGTATGGAGGCCACCAACACTAGCTATTTTGTTGCGTTTATGGGTTTTGAAACTACAACTTTAGCAATGATGTGTTTGGTAACCGACTCTAATTTGTTACCTATGTTACGATGAGAAATATAAATGTAAGTGTAATGACATGTATGTTGTTTTTACAAAAACGACATTCACGTATTAGTCATATGTCGTTCATGATAAGATTAACGTTATAAAAGTTACAATTATTTTTAGAATCAAACTATCCCAAGCAGTGTTTAAATCTTTTACCAAACTCATGTTTAATTGGTTACGGAGGAATCATACCTTTTAGGGCAGATTGAGGTAGATGGGCTAATACAAAACGTAGCTAAATAACTTCATCTTTGTGTTTGATCTAAAACATATTTAATGTTAGGTGGCTACACCCATGTCAAAGAAGACAAAAGGACAAGGAGCCATTAGTTAATCATACTCCTCCATGAAAAGCCATCACAAAAGAGAGAGATATTTGAAGAAAAAAATAGTAAATAAGAATGGAGGAGGAGGAGGAGGAGGAGAAGAGCAGTACTAGCTAATAGTAGTACCACATGTTGCAACAGGCGTGAAGACAACAACAATCGCCACACCAAATGCCAATGGCATATCAAAACATGGACATAGTTGTTGGCCGAACAGAGAGATTATTGGATTCTTTTGACTGAATCATACCTGCTCCTCTCTCTCTCTCTCTCTCTCTCTCTGTCTTCTCCAATCTTTACCCCAAACTCAACAAAACAACTGTGTTTATCCTCTCAGCCTTTCCTTCATCATTCTCAGCTTGAAACCATACCAGAAAACCAAACACAGCTAAAAGCTTTGAAATAGTAAAAATGGGTAGTCCATTCAAAGACCATCAATCTCACTCTCCATCTTACACTCACTCCTTCATCAAGAAAATCTTACCTTATTTCATCTATGTCATACTTCCCATTGCTGTAATCCGCCTCTACCTTTACTCCCCCACTCTCCCTCAATCCCCCACACTACATAACCACCTCCCTCAACCCTCCACAGTTCATCACCTCCCCCACTCCACCACCCCCATTTCCATAACCACTACAACACCATCATCTTCTTCTTCATCTAAACATGGTAAAGCATTTTTCTTTGTTTTGGTTAATTACTCAATTGGGGTTGTTTTGGTTTTTGGAAATTTTAGTTATTTTTTGTATATAGTTAACAAGTTGTTGCCTTTGCCTTTGCACGTTGTTGTTGTTTTGTGCAGAACAAGAACAGAAAAAACCAGAAGCTAAAGAACCTCAATGTGACTACACAGATGGAGACTGGCTCCCTGACAAAATGGGTCCTTTGTACAATGGCACAACCTGTGGCACAATCAAGAAAGGCCAGAACTGCATCACCCATGGGAGACCAGATTTGGGTTATCTCCACTGGAAGTGGAAACCCAAGCAGTGCCATTTACCAAGGTTTGAACCCAACACTTTTCTCAACCTCCTTAGAAACAAGCACATAGCCTTTGTTGGTGACTCCATGGCCAGGAACCAATTGGAGTCCCTTCTTTGCATGATAGCCACTGCCTCTCATCCCAAGCTTATTTACACTGATGGTGAGGAAAACAAGTTTAGGAGGTGGAACTTTGCTTCTCACAATGTAAATGTGTCAGTTTATTGGTCACCTTTTCTTGTTAGAGGTGTTGAGAAATCAAAAATAGGGCCTGATCACAATCAATTGTATTTGGATCAAGTTGATGAGAGGTGGGCAGCTGATATGGGTAAGATGGACATGGTAGTGTTATCAGTGGGGCATTGGTTTTTGCATCCTGCTGTGTATTTTGAGGGTGCTTCAGCTCTTGGGTGTCATTTCTGTCCTGGTTTGAATCATACTGAGATTGGGTTCTATGATGTTCTGAGGAAGGCCATAAAGACTACCCTGAAGACCATAACAGAAAGGAGAGGGTCTAGTGGGAATGGGATTAATGTGATTGTTACTACATTTTCACCTGCTCATTTTGAAGGTGAGTGGGACAAGGCTGGGGCTTGTCCCAAGACCAAGCCTTACAATAAGGGAGAGAAAAATCTTGAAGGAATGGATGCTGATATGAGGCAAGTTGAGGTGGAAGAAGTGGAAGCTGCTAAGGTGAATGGTAAAGGGGTTTTAGGGTTTAAGGTTGAAGAATTGGATGTGTCCTATTTGTCATTGATGAGGCCAGATGGGCACCCAGGGCCTTATATGAACCCATTTCCGTTTGCTGATGGGGTTAAAGAGAGGGTGCAAAATGATTGTGTACATTGGTGTTTGCCTGGGGCTATTGACACATGGAATGAGATAATGCTGGAGATCATTAAGAAATGGAATCGAGGTTGAGTAGAGAGGCATGTTAGCTATTAGTTATTACATGACCAGATTGGTTGGTTTTGCTTCTCTTTAATGTTGCTCTGGATTTGGGGTGGTGGTGGTTGATCTGGTACAAAGCCAAAAGATGAGGTAGGCAAATCTGAACTGGCCGGTTTTGTTTGGGATCTTACTGTAAGGCTGTAACTGAAGGATACAAGAAGATTGAGAATTTGGCGCAGAAACATTGAGAGAGATTTAAATTGAGGGTGTGCCTTTGTAAACATTATACTTGGAAGGTAGTTTCCATGGATGTTGGTCTATAAGAAATGTACAAATGAATTCAATTGCAAGAGGTGGTATAGAATCGTTATAGATCATTGGCAGTTTCTCTGTGTTTTGTTTCTGAATTTATAGCTTGCCACGTTTTTTCAAATTTCTGGCCTTCAAAACTTAATGTTCTTTTGTGAATTCATATCCTTTTATCTTGTTCTTCCTCACACTTTGAATATTTTTGTTTTTGAGAGTAACGCTCAAGGAGTCGAGGGAGATGGAAACTGAAGAAATGGAGCATCTTCCATTCTCAGATTTTCATGCATGCTGTGAAGCTCTCTCCAAACAAATGAAGTTTATTATGTCATGAACCTGTTACCTATAACAAATAGTCTAATGACATAAGCCTCCTCTCTACTAATAGAAAGTTTTAATTGCAAGTTTGCAACTCAAGAATGATTTGTTTGTTGTTGTGAATAAAGAAAATATGGCCTGATTTGGGGTATTAACAGGTTGAAGAGAAAGTACACATTCTCTTCTCTTCTTAAAAAACACAACTCATTCTCACTCATTTTCTACAAATTCGATTCAACATTGTTGATTCGTACAAGTTTCCTATATGTCATCTCAATTATCATTTTCGACATATTTTGTTTGTCTAGTAACGCACGTTCAACTCTTAAACATAACGGGAATGAGAAATTCTTCGGTACGACGGCCGTGCCACGTGTCCGTGTGACCGGCCGACGGTCATGCCACATTTGATTTTTTTTTTTCACAGCAGCCGTTGCGAATTCTCCGTCGAAGCAATTCACCCTCGCCGGCTGAAACCATCACCAACCACAACGATCTCCTCTCATAGATCCTCCTCTGCTGCTCTCCCTCATTTCCAGCCCCAAATTCCATGACCGCCATACCCTCTGAAACCCTACCCCTCCTCTCTTCGCCTTCTTCTTCCTCTCCACCTCTTCGGATCCCTCTCTTCTCCCCTTTATTCGCTCCCGGAACTCTGACGAGCCAAGATTCTCTAGAGAAAGGAAGAAGAAGCTTCACCAGAGAACGCAACGGCTGTTGTGAAAAAAAAAACACATGTGGCACGACGCATGGACACGTGACACGACCATTGGTGGTCGCACGGACACATGACACGACCGTCGCACCGAAGAATTTCTCAACGGGTATTCAATTCATCATTACACAAATCTTAGTATCTTACAAACCAATAGAGACGACATAAAGCCTGGTAACAAACGTTATCGTCAAGAAGAGTGTCACTTCTAATTAGATTTTCCGGATAACGGAAACGAAGACAAGCGTCAATAAAATGTAAGTTGACCAAAACGAAAGAAGCAGAGTATGATGTAAGTTGTTCTATCATCTACTAGTCTACTAGTCTACTAACTCCACATCCACACTGATCACGTCTGTTTAGACTTCTATGGCTGCAACAGCTTCACTCTCTTTCTCTTTGGATCCACACCGCCATCTCTTCTCCACTCCCCACTTCACTCCCTCCTCAACCTCACTTCTCATCCCCAAACACCCTTCTAGACTCTTCCACAATCCCAAACCTTACACTCTCAAATCCTCCTCCTCCTCTTCTACTACTACTCCAAGCTCTTCATTTCTCGAAGCCCCACTAAGAACAGATAGGTTCCTCAGCAATGAAGACCTCGAGAAGCTCAAGTCTCTTGAGAATTTCAGCTACTATCAGGAGCTTGAATCCGGGTCGATGTGGGTTCGGGTCATGAGGTCAGAGGAGTTGGACATCACTGTTGGGCTTTTAGCTGAGTCTTTTGCTGAGTCGATGCTTATGCCTTCTGGGTATGTGGCTCTGTTGGGTTTCTTGGTCAAACAGTACTTGATGGAGAGAAGAGAGCTCATGCCCCACACTGCTACGCTTATTGGGTTTTACAGAAGCAACAAAGATGAAGGTAAAGATGAGAGCTTTGAGGTTAAAGGTGAGAGCTTTGAGGAGAAAGATGGAGGGTTTGGAGGAGAAGGTGAAGGTGGAGTTTTGGCGGGGACTGTGGAGGTTTGCTTTGACAAAATGGGTGCCAATGCTTCTACTCCGACGCCAACTCCGCCGAAGAATTCGCCTTATATAAGCAACATGGCAGTGAGGAAGCCGCTTCGGAGGTTTGTGTTTTTCGGGTTTTGTGATGAGGCTTTTGTTACTTGAATAGCATTTTGTGATTGGGAATGTGTGACTGTTTCTTTTGCTTTCATTGATATTGTGATTTAATTTATGGATATGTTAGGCATTGGTGTAATTGGAAAAATTTGGATGCTTGTGTGGTTTCTGAATCTGTCTGGTTGTATTGGTATGATGGTATTAAGCATTAGAATGGTATGATAAAAACTAGTTATGTATTGTTCAGTAATTTGCATTCTAAACCATAAGCGGTAGAGCATTTGAGTTGAGTTGTAGGTGAAGTTGAGTTAAGGAGGCTTGAACAAGGTCTCGTTTATACAGTTTTCAGTTGGCTAGTTTGAGCTCTTATGAACTAGTCACTAGCTAAATATTCAAATAAATTTAAGCCGGGGCTGAGGTTGACTGGACCATAATTGGATGCCTTCATGTTTCACCTCTATTATTTTATGAATTAGGATCGTCAGAAAAAACTTCTCGGTATAGTACTAGAATCGTAAGAAAAAGCTGAAGTTCACAATTTGTGACTGAGACTGGATTGGAGATGTCTGATATTGTGAATTTCAGGAGGGGAATTGGCTGGCATCTTTTGAAGGCAAGTGAGGAACTGATTTCTCAGATGAGTTCTTCAAGAGAGGCGTACTTGCATTGCAGAATGATCGATACAGCTCCATTCAACATGTATACAAAAGCAGGTTACAACATTGTAAAGACAGATAGCATTCTGATTCTACTGACATTGCAGAGGCGTAAACACTTAATGTACAAGAAACTTCCAGTCTTGACCAGCTATTCAGAATCAGAAACTTTGTGTTCTGAGGACGATGAAAATCATTATTGAATATGTGAAGTACGTGATGTGTTTTTTTTAGGTAAATGCCTGAGTACCACATTACTCGTCCGATTACCTCATACACATCTCCCTCCCTCTCACATGTCTTGACCTCTCAGTTGTGTTTATTGAAGATTTTATATAAGATGTACTCATAAATAGCTACCTGTTGAAATCTAGTCCGGTTGCATGTTTCTAAGTTCATTTATTGGTTAGTTTGTCCAGGATAACTGGTCAGAGGTCTTTGAGGGTGAAGATTATTCAGCTGATTGAAGTTTGGCTAGAGGCTGCTTGATCCTATGTTCCAGCAAGTCGTGCTTTCCTTTGTGTTCACGTATGTTAGAGACTTGTTTTGTTGCAGGTAATCTTATCAGACATTTTCCTTTTCATATACGTGGTCTGTAGTCCTGATGCTATTCCAAACATACATGTTGACTATTCTAGTCCTATTTTGATACATGTGATTCAGATATTGTATATATTTTAATATCAGAGTTTTTGTCCTGATATAAACTCTAGTTTGAAACTTTGAATTGCATAGATTTAAATCAACTATGTGCTCTAACTTGTTACATCTGTAATTGGTCAAAATATATCTTTAAAAGTTGAATAGTTGTACTCTCCCTGGAGTTCTCAATTTGTTGCCTCAAAGAATTACTACCTTCGTCCCTTCTGTTTTCTAGCTTTGGTGCCAGAGGCTTGAAGTTCCTTCAATTTGTGTCCTCACTGTAATAGCGATATGCTTTTTTCCTTGGAATAGTTATATAGACCCTGCTTGGCTGTATAAAACTCAACAAGATAACCTGTATATAGAATACTAAAAAATAATTGTGTTCTTAACAGTTTTTCACTTTTAAAGAGAAAGGTTACAAAATCATTCTAAAAAACAATCTTACAACAAAATGATTTTCCTTTCTTACATCATTTATTAAGTGTTCACTTATTAGATCTCTTGATCTTGTACAAAAAAATCAAGTTCAGTATAATCTTATTTTCTGTCTTTTATATTCACTGCATTATAACTCTTATGAATCCTTATCAAACGCTCTGGAGTATTGTTTTTAGGATCATAGGTCGACAAGTTTTGAAGATTCAAGAGCCATTTTAGTAGAAGAAGTAAAAGATCTCCATTATGTCTGTCCAGTCTCCACCCTGCAATTAGTACGTGTGTTCTTTAGCTGGCCACTCATAAGCCTTTGGCATTTGTAATGATAATCAACTGCAGTTCTTTTACACATTCAGCCATGGAGGGTCTTTCACTGCTGTCAGGACGCACACATCGTGATGCCAGGTTTGCAAACATAACTATAGATTCCATGGTGTATGAACTTCGACCCAGCTCAGGATCTATGACCTTACGCAGCTTCTTCCTATCATTTAATATGTGCCTTACCTGAGACATATGAACTACGGTCATATTTCATTGCGAGTGCCGCTTAACTAGTGCAAACTAAGAATGGGAAATTTTTCCTACCTGCAGTACAAGATTTTGATCATTTGGTCCTTGGTTTAGGTCCAGGGCTTGACGTCCAGTCAGAAGTTCAAGAAGAACCACTCCAAATGCATAAACATCACTTTGTAAAGTGAGTTTTCCTGTCTATTGCCAAATGCGCTTCTTGTCATATATAAGTGTTAAGTTCGTTAAGAGAAAGATGAAAATGATATACAGATATTTCATTTTATCATGTGTTGTTTGAGTTAAGATGATAGAAAGCATTCCATCACCTCTCACAAGATATAGGAATATTACATTATTTAGTTGGTAAAACTTGGTCATACTTATAATGTTTGATTGGGATTACTAGAACCTGTGATCTTAAGTGCAACTATGTTTGATGGTGAAGCATTACCTACTACAAGAAAAATAAGTGGTTGATTTTACGTACCGATGTATACTCGGGATCAAAATAGCCGAATGTACCAAGTACTCTGGCAGTCACATACATTTCCTTTCCCTCTGGCATCAACTTGGCAAGCCCAAAATCAGATATCTGCAGAACAGTTACCAACATTTCAGCTGTGTCCGTTTGTCCAAGTTTATAACAAAGCAAAAGGCAACATCAAGCAAAGTTTCAGTTTTCATACCTTTGCTTCAAAGTTGGCATCTAAAAGAATGTTGGTGGATTTGAAATCTCTGTGAACAATAGGAGTTCCAACGGCAGAACTGGAATGTAGATATGCTAAGCCCCTTGCTGATCCAAGTGCCACTCTGAGCCTTTGAGACCAACCCATTTTGTGTTTCTCTTTGATTCCTATGAGAATTGATAATTCTGATGGTTAGAAAACTGATTGGGTTAGAAGTTTGCATATTTGAGTTGAGAATTACCATTTAAATGATCTTGCAGGTTCCCTTTCTGCAGATATTCATACACTAAAAACCGGTGCTTGCCATCAGCACAATAACCTATCAGAGAAACCAGATTTGGGTGATCAAGTCTGCTCAAGATGTCTACTTCTACCCGAAATTCTCGTTCTCCGTCTGCTGCTTTTAAGGGAGGCAGCTCCATCTTTTTTATTGCTACAACCTTCAAATTTCCAAACAGATATCAATACGTGCTGAAAAACTGGACCGTACTCTTTACCATTCTATTATAGAGATTAACCTACCTCTCCTGAGCGCAAAGTTCCTCTGTATACACGGCCAAATCCTCCTTTCCCCAGAAAGTTCTTGTCACTGAATGAAGATGTTGCCTCTTCCATTTCTTTGAGTGTAAATACTGATGAGCCATGATGGTGCCTTTTCTTCTGTTGAGGTGTTTGATCATCGAGTTGCCAGAACTCCACCGGCTTATATGCCCCTGAAAGAGAGTAGGTAAATCAGCATTGAAAGTTGGTGAGGACCCTGCAAAACAAATTTGCAGAGGAAGAGGAGAAGAAAGAATGGAAGAACATACAAGGGCCTGTATGGTCATGAGATTTGGACCTTCTGCGCTTGTTCCATGCTGAGACTAAACCGAAAGGCATTACGGTTTTGAAATTTAATCCCTTAAATTTGACCTAATATCTCTATTTTTAGAATTTGAAATGACTGATTGTGGTATGTGAAGCAGACATAACGTGATGGAGAGAAAGTTGGTTCTGTGATACTTGTCTCACAGATCAATGTGCAAGGTCGACTACTTTCATGAAAGGTGATGCTCGCACCAAAAAATACTTACAAAGAAAAAGAGTATCGAGCTGAAACTGAGATTTGCGAGAGTGGAAGGTGATGGGAATTGCGAAATGGAGTGCGGAAGTTTGGATTATTAGGAGAGAGTACTTAACATAACATCTTCTTCAACAACCTAATACAGTAACAGTAGAGGTTCTGAGACAGAGAGAGAAAGAGGTTGTGCTTGAAGAAAAAGAAAGAGAAGAGAAAAAGGAAAAGTTGGTATTGCTTGCTTAACATTTTGGATGGGGGAAGTTGCTTGATAACGAAAGAGAAGCTGCTGCTACATCTCTCTCTCTCTTCTCACTTCTTGTTTACATTTTCAGAATTGCTCAAGAAAAAAAATAGAGGAGTAGCCGTTGAGATGGTGCTTTCATTTGTTGTTTGTGTAATAATTTTTTTGGTTAGTAATTTTTGTTTCTTGCCATTCCTGCATTCCACGTACTGAAATGGACAACGCAATGAGAAGGGTTAATAATATATTGAATTATATGGGACCCTAACTTGATATATTCCAATCTTCCATTTTGAAGTTAAGTCGTATCATTTTGAATTTGAAGTTTCTAAAAGGCATGCATCACATATCGATTGGATTCTAAAAGAGCTCTCCAGAATCACAAAACTGCTTGTGTGCCAATAACAAGTGCGATTCATTCTAGTGCACGAGAAGGAGGGCACTGTACTACTCTCGTTCTTAACTACAAACTACAATCATAATTACAGATATAAGACAAAGAGTTAAAACGAAAAGCATTCTGTGCAACAAGAGACACGAATTGCAACCAACTGCCTTGTCCAACTCGAGCACTACTTGTTGTTACACACTTACACTATCAAGGGATTGATTATATGCAAAATCTTGTGAACTAAAGATTATTTCCATGATTTCTAAGAGTTGCTTTAAGTGTACGACCTCAATCCATATATTTTTTTTCTTCAGTTTTATTGACTTTGGAAAATTCATTTTAAACCCAGTCCATATTTTCAGCCAAGTCGAAGACTTTCGGCCTTATTGTTGACCAACTTTTCATATGTTTTTTTCTTTTGGTTTTGTACAAGAGATGGGTTTACATACCATATTCTCTTTTTATTTGTTCCATTAGGTTTTTTTTTTACTTTCAAACTTTGTAATTTTTATAGTTATTTAATTAAAATCTAGACATGAGGCTGAACCTCCCAGCTAGGTTGGGTTCCAAACTCTTTAAAATATATATATATATATATATATATATATATATATATATATACACACACGTTTTCTTTCTCGTACTCTTCTATTGTTATGGGTGTTCCCACAACATCTAGAATTACTTAAAGATCATGATTTAGATGTGAAAATTTAGATGTAAAACTAAAAGAACTAAAATTATGCAATTTTGACAAAGAACAAGTTAAAGATCCTTAATAAATAGCACTTGTCATGGCGGATATTAAATTGAGTTAACCTAATATGAACGAAGACAATCAAACACAAAACCTATATCTGGTAACTTTAATTAAGCACACATTAGGAGTTCTCTTCTCCATCGACTGTATTTAGCTAATTGAGAAGATCATATCAGTGTTTTCCAGTTCATAATGGCTGTCCATTATGGAGCAACTAGTTCTGGTACCTCACACACTTCAAACTAGCTATTACACTATTACTTCCTTCTTCATTTTCCCAGATTCCAACTTAATTAGCTCAAAGTTAATTTCTTTTACTTTTACGATATGAATACCAGAGGTACTTGAAAACGATTAGCTAGTGTGGATGTGAACTCGGGAGAACACGATATACATAGCTAGAGACACAGCACGTAGCACTAAGTGTAGAATTGAAGTGATTGGACCCTCGGTCTCAACTCCTATTGCAGGCGGTGGATCATGCATGCATGTGATGTATCAATGATCTGGTGGTGAATTTCTTATGGAGGCTCTTAATACGGGTAGTTGAACTTGCTCCTACTCCATTTATGTCATCCCCACAACCCTAATATATACATGCCTCACTTCGATCTCAGGCAACTCACTCTGATCTCCCTCTATATCCATTACTACATTCCCTGATTCCCTTTGATACATATCAATGGCGCCTTCAGATGTTGGAAAGCTTCATGTAGAAGTCGAAGTGAAATCTCCAGCGGACAAGTTCTGGGTAAGCCTCAGGGACTCGACCGAAGTCTTCCCCAAGGCTTTCCCTCATGACTACAAGAGCATCGATGTCCTTGAAGGCGATGGCAAGGCTGTTGGATCCGTTCGCCTCATAACATACTCTGAAGGTAAAAAACTAACATTAATTCTCATATATAGCGTTTTACATGTTTTACGTACTAAATTACATAGGTGATCGATAAGGCATATATGCATGTATAGGTTCTCCGATTGTGAAGGTGTCGAAGGAGACGATCGACATGGTGGATGAAGCAAACAAGGCGGTGGCATACCAGGTGATCGACGGTGATCTGCTCAAGTACTACCAGAGCTTCAAGTGCATCCTGACCGTGATTCCCAAGGGAGCTGAGGGAGAGGGGAGCTTGGTGAAATGGTCGTGTGAGTATGAGAAAGCTCACGAGCAGGTTCCTGAGCCAAGCATCATTAAGGACTTTGCTGTCAAGAACTTTAAAGAGCTGGATGACTATGTCCTCGCTCATTGATCACTTAGAATCATTGCTTCAATGAGCACTATGCATGGCCAAATTAAGCTTTGAAGATTGGAGCACTTTTCCTACTTATGAGTCCTATATAAATTTGGGCAATATAAATAAAGTGATGAGCTAGCTGAAGTCTTATTATGTATGCCACCTTGAACTAAATTTAAGCATCTAAAGTAAGGGTATCTGACAACAAAAGTCTCTCAAATACAAAAGATGAAAAGGAGCATTAATATAGATTTAAGATCACCTTCTCTTCAACGATGATCATTCATTGGACATATACTCATCCAGTGTCAAATGTACAGAATTTTTTGATCACGTGACAGTGTAACGTGGTTATATATTCCAATCAAATATTGACACTTGGATTTTACTAAAGAAAAATTACATCATCTATTTTGTTAAAGACAATTTTAGGTTTGTTATTGTTTTTTAAACTATAAACTATAAACTCTAAACCCTATACCCAAAACCCTAAGCCCTAAACCCTAAATCCTAACCCCAAACTCGAAACCCTAAACCCTAAGCCCTAAACCCTAAACCCTAAGCCCTAAATCCTAAACCCTAAGCCCTAAATCCTAAACCCTAGTCCAAACTCAACAAAGACCCACAAAGGTCTTTTTATAAAAAATAGAAAACTTTAGTTTATATTTTAGTTGTAATAAATCCAAGTGTTAATATTTAATTAGAATGTAGGACCATGTCATACTGTCACGTGATCCTGATGTAGCATCTAAAAATTTCTCCAAACGTAGACTTAAATATTATGATCTAATAGCTAGTGACTAATTATCATAAATTTTCAATGATCATCGTATATGTTGCGCCGATGTTTATCTCATTTCTATAAGTAACTCGGAGCGAGGGTTAAGATTTGGATCACATCTCCAACATTATGATTGTAGACCTACTTATTAGACGTCACAACCGGAGATCCAAAATTCAAATTCTATCATTACTAGCTATGAGCTACCGATATTTAGCACACAAGAAAACAAATGTACCATATGTTCATAATCCACGATCCATAGCTTATTATATCAATTAATTAATTTGTTGTCCGACTCTTACCTACCGAGCCAGATCACAATTATTGGAAACTATGTATAAGAACAAATATTGAATGTTCATATATATAAAAAGAAAAAAAAAATTAATATAAAGGGCCATTTTATATTTACACGACACAATCTTAATCGTTTATAACAATTCATATGTTTGATTACTATATTTTTATATTATTTTATTTAATCCTGATCATTCATATATGTATATGAATATACACCCCGTGTACTGAAGATGTTCTAACCTTTTGTTACGGATTTGTTTTCCGATTTTTGCTCGTTCAAGTTGTTGGTGTCGTGGGACCATTAGTTTGTATATTATTTAGGATGATATCCAATGTGGGCCAAGTACCGGACCTGGTATTTGATATCCAATTTGTACTCATATTTATGTACCACAAATAATTCATTGAAACCATGACAATTTACTGTTTACCATTTGGTAAAACTGTAAAACCCAACACAGAACTTCAAGTGACCCCCAGTATAGAGTACATGTTTCTAGGCACCCTATAATCTCCCATTCTACCATAAATGAAATTTTCTCCCATATACCTAAACTATATACAAATACAAAATATACAGCCATATTCACAGAAAATATCCATCCTTACTCCCTTCCTTCCTTGTAAATCATCAAAGAGCTTTGATGAGTTGATCTCCAAGTTCTGCTGCACATGAAACAGCAATATATACGATACGAACTGATTCACAGTATGGATAAATATTTGGAGAATTGATCCGCTTCTTGTTCAGTATCTTGCTAATGAAATTTTTTTCATATGTAGAAGCCTTCAATTGAGTTTTTATCAATCAAGATTAATCTAAACACCGATTTCTTCTTCCAAGAGAGGGACCTTGGCTTCAGAATTTGTAGATTCCAGATGGCTCTGACCATTACGATTAACACATTGTTCATCTTCATCTTCCCTGGTCTGCCCCCACATTATAGTAAAGTACCCTACTCCGGTCACCACTGCTCCTAACACACTGCAACCATATTCATTTAGTACAAAATTGATGTCTAGAAAAGCATTCAAAGGATGCTGATTTGCCTTCCCTAATCGTGTATGTATCGAGTAAATAGCTAGGAAAGTAAAGGGTTTTCGGTCTCTGCACGTCTTCCTTTGTTTTAAAATGAAAGATCAAAGCACACAAAAAAATTACCTTCCATAATGTAGATTATTTGCAGATAAGCTGACACCGAAAATGGTGGCGAAAACAATCCCAAATGGTTTGAACATTGGCACATAATGTGTCCCCTTCATGCTCATGCACCAATTGTGAACACGGCTTCGAACTAGACCCCCAAAACATGCCTACCGCATACATAACCTTAATATGTGCTAAATGGTATATTTGTGTTAAACAATGTAGTTAATGTGCTTGCTAAGTTACTTACTGTTAAAACAATGAGAAGGAGATCCATGTTAAGCTTTATTTTCCAAGCACTTAGGCTTCTTTCTATGAATAAAGAGAATATTACACACTGGATAGTCCCAAGCAAGCTATAATATGATACCACTTCCATTACTTCTACTTCCGGATATAATTTCATAGTTCCCATCTGATAAACCATATAAAAAGAACAGAACAGGTACTTCAATGAAGTAATGGAAGATTTAAAAGGGAATGTTAATTGGGAGAGAATAAATTGAACTACCTGAATGATGTTCCATACTGAGACAGATACAGAAGCTCCTGCCAATAAAATTCCACCCAGAACCCAATGTTCTGTTGCTGCTGAGGAGAAGACCAAATATTGTCCTGCTTTCTGAAATAAGACCAAGTATGAAGAAGAGGACAAAACTGCAGATGGTCTTATATATGGACCCTTGTAGAGTTCAACTACTATTGCCCCCATGATTGATATTATAGTGCCAATCACTTTGCCTTGGAAGCTTGAGCTTCTCCAATCTGTTTTTGTCCTCCTGAAAATTACAGTACTATAGGTTATATTATTGTATAGATGAAAATGAAGTCACTGAAAAGATGAAAGTTTATAGTAGTTGGGGACAAAAATGAAGCAATTAACTAACCTGAGAATGATAGAGAGCAAGAAGGAAAAAGTAGGTAGCATTAGGCCCATGGCACACACTAGAATTGGAGAACTGTAACTCAAGCCAAGAAATGCAAGGTTTTGAGATACTGCTATCCTACAAAACAAAACAGAAACAACTATGAATCACCAAACTATATAGAAAAAAAAGACCTTTGGTGACAAACGACAATGACCAAAAAATTAGACTGATGTTTTGGTTTTACAACCTTGCCCTTCAACTCATAGAATACTAGGGCCACCAGCATACCTGAATATTCTAAGCTTGGTTGGTTATGGTCAACTAAAGAATCCATGGATTCAGCCATGGAGTTTTGTGTACTGTATATGAGCAAATATATGTGTTAGATGAAAAGAAAGAAAGTACGAACCCTGTAAAACCCAAGAGGAAGCATCGAACGAAGAGACCAGAGGAGAAGAGTGGTTGTTGTGTAGCACTTCTAGTACTTCTGCAAAGTTATTCAAACCAAGATGTTAGAAGTTATGAAAAGCTGAGAGCAGAAAGAGGGAGAGATCAGAACCTATACCTGCAGTGAAAGACGAAAGTATAGAGGAGGAGGATGATGGAGGATAGAGCATGAGTATAAACAACAAACACAAAAGGGCTCATGTCATAATCTGTCATGGCAGTTTTAGCCCATATTGTTAACACAATCGTACAACCTTCCATAACCACCATCACCGAAAACGGCAACATTTCCATAAGCTTAAAACCGCTCATGATCATCTCCATCATTATTTCTTCAGTTGTTTTGTCTTATAAGTTTACATGAATATACATACACGTATTTAACCACCTGGCAAGCTTAAATATAGAGTTCTAAACTTCTAATCAACCGGAGACTTATTGGGTGTTGTAGACTCGTAATATATATATGGAAGGGATGATGGGAGGGGTGTAACCCTTCATGAAGTGGTGAAGCTGAGAAGTTGCTACTCGGATGTTCATGCTTTGCATTATTATTTCTTTGCAAAATGAAAATGAAAGGCAGACCAGAGAGACGTGGGATACGACAAAGTCACTAAGGTTTCTTCTGCTTATTAGTTTCCTAATTATACTTGGATGAGATTCATCTCAGTTTTGGTTGGTCTGGTTTTTAGTGTTGGAAGTAGAAATCTAATTTATAATTATTCTGAGATTTTTGGTGAGAATAATGATGAAAATCAGTGACTTCATAGTTAGGGAGTTATGAAGCTATCAAGTTTATGAAAGGTCTAGGCTTCTAGTGTTGTAAATTGCAATAGTAATGCTCGAGTTATATGTAGACCAATATAAATAGGCGAGTCCAATCTGAGTCACATTTGTAAGCATAAGGAGAGGATCTCATGGGCCGAGTCATGATCCTGAGCTGGTTTTCTATTCCAGAATAGAAGTCAGATTGAATCTGCAGGACCATTGCACAGATTGACCTTTCCTGATATTGGTTTAATGACAATCTTAAGCTCAAAAGCAATATAATGACATTATTTCAATTGATTCAACTGCACAAGTCAACATATATACTTTACAATTGTACAGAGGAAAAATATGTTTTTCAAGAACTTTGTCCCTTATCCTTTTCTACTCTTTAAGATTTAATTGTGTACTATTGAGTATTAATTTACTTAGGAATACAACTGATGGAGGAGATCATACATCTGGATTCTGAATTCTAGAGCAAGGGTAGGTTTCACTTCCAAACCAGAGTAGCTTTCCACATAACTGTTGCTCTCATGACAGCTTTGGTGTTTGACCCTAGAATCTCAAGCTGATATCCTTGATCATGCACCCCATGTTCATAACTATCCTCAGCCTATGCATGACTCGACTGCTGGATAATGCAGGGAAAAAAATCCAATTAAGATAGAACTACCAGATCATTGACAATTAAATTATAACTACCAGTTCCTTCTCAAATTGCCTACAAATCATACAGGACCCTTGTACATCGAAAGGCTGATTCAATGGCAAGGCAATAAAGCTGTCTCCTCATGAAATGAGGCGGCAAATAAGTTCAAGGCGACAACTTACATTGACCTTTTAAGATGAGAACTCTCCCTTAGACTTATCTAAATTATACAGAGAAAAAAATAATAATATTTGTTACTTGTTAGAATAGTATTTTGGAAAACCATGCTTCTCATGATGATACACGATATCATTAAACTTGCAATTATTCTCAGTATCACCAACAATCTGAGAATAAGGGAAGAAAAAGGAACTTTTGGTATGATTGACCTCAGTTGGACTATAACAAATGGTTAGGCCCAAGTTCCCTGCATTACTGCCATTTCTTATTCTCATTAATGGGCCGAAACAAAATAATTCCCACAAAAACATATAAATACCAATCTTTCAAAATGGTGGAAAGGGTAGCATTAATGAACCAACATTAAAAAAAAAGAGCCCATTTGTTGGCAGAAGAGAACTTACGGTGTATATGCTGTAAGAACTTCTAGATTTCGTCAATAATGTTTTGCAGTAATGGAACCCGCTGTTTCTTTGATGTCAAACTCCTAGCCCCTGCTTCATCATCCATCTTCTCCTCATTGGCTTTGCCCCATATCACAGAGTAAAATCCAGTGACAATTACAATTGCTCCTATCAAACTGCAATATTCAGAAAATGCAAACTATGATGCTAAAATAACCTTATTAGTTTTTCAACATGAACAAATTTGATCCCTCTCAAAGAAGAACATTTAGACATGGTAGTAAGCCAAAACACAGAAGTGATATGAACCCTACCTTCCAAGGTAGAAAGTATCCCCCAAGAAGATAACACCAATGACAACTGCAACTACAATCCCCAGAGGCTTGAACATAGATACGAAAACTGGCCCTGTCCTGTTAAGACACCATGTAGATACACCAACCTGGAACGCTGATCCAAAAACTCCCTGCAATAGTGTCACTGAAAGTTTGAGTAAGTTTCAAAGTAAGCAATATATAGTCGTCAATTTAGGTTATCTACTTACCGAGTATAGAACAGCAAAGAACCTTAATCTAGGGTTTAAGGCCCAAGCACTTAAGTCTCTCTCCACAAACCACAACACCACTACAGATTGAATAGCCACAAAGAAGCAATAGTAAAAGACTATAATGAGCTCTGCTGGGTATTTTTTTAGTACTGATGCCTGAAATACAGATAAGGTATTGTAAATAATCATAATTCTCTGACTTCTGCAGTTTCATGAAGATGGAAAATTTTACAAATTCCACCTGTATGATAAGCCATGCTGCGGCCACCACACAATACAACCCAAGAAGCATTCCTCCAATGACCCAATTCGACTGTGGCAAGAAAAGTTGATTGTGAGACAGCAAATCAACTGAGGCTGTCATCAAAAGTGGGGGTCCCTTGTAAAGAGTCACAATGAAAGCCCCAGATATTGAAACTATTGTTCCCAAGGTTTTAGCTAGGGTACTGCAGCTTCTCCCATCAATTTTTTCCATTCTGAAATCACCCAGTTGAATAATTTAGAATTGGGTGACTGTGCAAGTGATTCGAAATTGCTTTGCACAGCTCTTATCTGGAATGTGAGAGCTCATCAGCATACTACAATAAAACAATACAACTGAACTGTTTCATAGTTACACTAGTTCTTCTACACAAACCTCTTAGAGCATACTATCCGAAATGCCATGCATACAACACACTACGATAACCAAATCTTCCATAAAACTAATCTAAAACACATTAACAAGATAATGATCACACTCCAAAACAAGGAAAAACCCTAAAAGTAATCTATTTCCAATGTAGGCTCAATTTTCCTAATAGAATCGAAAAACAAGCTACAATATTTTACATCAAAGACATAAGAGGAGGGATAAACCTGAATATAACAGCAAGTACAAAAGTGAAAGCTGGAACAAGGTTGAGCATAGCCGTGCCAAGAGTAGGAGAGCTGTAGTTAATCCCAGCATACCCAATTAACTGAGACATAAACCTGTAAAACACACATTTCAATCAAACCCACAAAACACAATCCACCACCAACCCCAAAGCTGCAATCTTTGATTGAATTCCCTACCTAAATTCCATCAAAAACGTAAATATAAACTTACCCAAGTAAACCTAGCAAGAAGAACCAACAGAGAATAGAGAAAGTGATCGGAGGCCGCTCTGTTGATCTACCAAGAGCACAAAAACAAAGAAAGGAATCAACTTTACAAAATTGCTGCCCATAAATTCAATCCAAATTGCTTCAATGTTTGTGTGTACTTCAGAAAGAGTGATATAAGAGATTCAAGTTTACCTGTGAAAGACTAGAGAAGTTGGGAGAAGAACAGAGGCGGCAAGAGCATTGGAGTAGCAGACAAAGATGAGCATGTTCATGCCAGTAGACATGGCTGCTTTGCTTACTATCATTAACCCAGCTTGTGCACACTCAGCTAGCATCATCCCCACTATTGGTAGTGCTGCAATCTTTGCCATAATAATCTCCTTCTTTCTTTTCTTCTCTGAAAGTCTAGAGCTGCAGAGAGTTTGGGTATCTGACACAAGAAGTGAGCTCGGTTCGTAGCGTAGAGTTCTAGTGCAAATTCAACGACCAAAACTCGTCAAACTGTGAGAGCTCGAATCATTGTTTTTGTATATTTAAATGGTGGGCCCCACTGTCCGCTAAGGCCCGCGCCACGTCGACCACCTAGCCGCGTGTCGTTTCCTCTTAGGCCGGAGGAAATATTTGTTATGTTTTTCGTTTATTTAAATGGTGGACCCCTCCAGCCCGTTAGGCCCACGTGACCTGGCTCCGCCTAGGCCCATATCGTATCCTCCTAGCCCGCAAGAAAAAAAAGTTCTTTCAAAAATGAATTGGGCTTTAGCCCACTTAAGACCTAAACCGTTGGCTGCCTACCAAGTATCAACACGTTTAACGAACAATGCTCAACCCTTTTTAAATTCCGAATTTTTTCTTTTTATGGTAATACTACTTACAAAAATACAAGCTAATTACTAATACTATTCAGCAAAATTTTTTTGCATTGACAAACCCAAAATATGAGCATTATTACGTACTGTTCTAGGCTTCTAGCTATGTCTCCGAGCGCAGAAGAGATAACCATCCAGATACTTTTGCTTAGTTCTCCTCTCCGGTTCGGTATTCTAAATACAATCATATAGTTCTTATCAGTAAATACGTACCACGTTCACAACCTTTACTAATTAACTAGGATAGGCGTGGTAACAATATATACCCTTTGCAGGAATTAGGTTCTGGTGCTCAATGCAGCTTTTATTGACATTATCCGCGATACCTGACAATAATGTAATTGTCTACCCGGAAAATGCAAAAGAAACAGCTAGCCAGACAAGAACATTAGGGTAGGTATTCATTCGTAGGCAAACTTGAAAACGATACCAACGCATTAGGCTATCGATTTGTGAGCGAGGTCTAATACATCTCGCAACTTGTAACGCGCAGTGAAGGTTCTAATATCATGTTAGACAACAATATTCAATATTGAAATAAGTCAATATAGTGTTTGTGCGTGTATGTGTATATCAAGTTAGCACCGGCAAGCACTAGAAACTAGCAGAGGGGACGGAGAAGGACAAGTCAGTCTTACTCTAACTCATTGGCGGAGAGTACCAAGTACATTTCCATCCTCTCTTTCCTTCTCCGACTGACTACCAATGATGCAGATAAAGAAACAAAAGCTTCCAAAGGAAAACCACAGATCGCGCAGAAGCAGTACTGTAATTGCTACTACTGTACAACATATTTGAGGGTCCTTGCTTCTCTCTCTCTCTCTCCCTCCCTCCTTCTCATTGCCTTTGAGATTTTGATAGTGGCATTTCACTGGATTTCCATTAATTTCACAACTTAAATGATGCTGTTGTCTCTGAATCTCTGATCATGGTACGTCTGCAATTCAAATGAACTAATTATGATCGAGCATTAAAATGATCATTGACCTTGTAATAATTTTGAAATACTAATCGGAGATTGCTCGATTTCAAGATTGCAAATTGACCGTTACCTAACCACAACAAGGCCAAAAGCATAGACAATCTAGAATGAGGATTGTTGGGACGCGAAAGAATGTGGGATATCACATACATGTTTTTTCTTCTTCCTTTGGTTTCTTGGCCCACAAGGTTGTCGGCCTTACAGGACATGCATATCCTTCCTCGGAATTGCACCTACCACAAGCTCAACATGTATCACATTTTTCTTTAAGTTTGATTAATTAGTTTGATTCTTTTCCCTCTTTGGTGATAGACAGTTTTCTCATCTTTCAATCTTCTCCATCTCACGACTTCGACGAAGGAAATAACAACATTGGACATGTTCTTGATAGAGCATGTTCTTGATCTTATAACCGTTCAGCGAATCCAATCCGAATTCTGAACAATTAGGTCGGATTGGATTGCTAGTGTTGTTTTAGGGTCAGTATGTCGAACCAATAAACACCAAAATTCATATCCTCGTATTCTTGTTCATGCTTAGAAAGTAGAGAACAAGGAGCGTCTCAGTTACAGTATGCACCATGCCTTCATGTATGTTATGCCAAATTGCCAACTGTAAAGAGAGACGGATAGCTTCAAATTAATTTACTTCAATAATTCCAACTAGTAAGAAAAAGATTCCATGCTCGATCTTGAGCATCTTTAGTTTCTGTAGTTTCTTTTTACATGCATATATGTAATCTCACTGGGTAAAATGTCGAAGTGAGAAGAAGAAGAAAAGGCCGACGAGAACTAGAGGAGGAGCACTTTCTGTGCGATCTGATCACCAAGTCCCTATCTCACTTATCAGCTGCTGCTGTTGCTTGCATATACCTTACCACTACCAGAAAATGGGTCTTGGGCGACGAAACAAAAAAAACCGGGTGACGATTTTTTTTTTCGTCGCCTAAGTAAAAAAAATCGTCGCCTAAGTTTCCTCTTAGGCGACGAAAAAAAAAATCGTCGCCTAAAAATAAATTTCGTCGGCCAAGATAGAAACTAGGGCGACGAAACAATATGTCGTCGCCTAAGATATTTATTTCGTCGCCTAAGTTTTTTATTCTTAGGCGACGAAACTGAGATATTTCGTCGCCCAAGATTTTTAATTCTTAGGCGACGAAACTCAAATATTTCGTCGCCCAAGATTCTTCTATATATTGAGAGGCCGGGATAGAAGAATGAGAACTTTGAAAATTTGAAACATAAATTTCGCTAGTTTTTCAAATCGTTCGGTGTTGTGGAAATCTGTCCATACATAGTTTGTGGAGCTACTCCCAGGTACGTACATATGCATATATATATATATGCATATATATATATTGATTTTCAGTTTTATTTGAGTTGAATTAATGATATATATATATATATATGCATAGAGTTTGTTCCAAGCTGAGTAAGGGGCCGTTCTGTCATAGATATGGTTCACAGGTTTGTTTAACTGGATCTCAAGATCACAAACTGACCACTCTTCTCGGTGAAGGGGTCGATAGGGGTTCGCCTCCGTGATCACAAACGAGTCATGCCTGGTTCCTGTAGGGGGTTCGCCCTCCGTGACATTGACACTTGCCTTCTGAAACCACGGAATCCGCTCGAATTAGATATATATAATTAATAATTTGTATGTTGTATTACATTAATATATATATATATATATATAAATGATATGTTCATTAAATATTGATATATATATATGTGTTATTTTCAGGATATGGATAAGAGTTGGATTTCTCTTCCAAGATATCACAGAAAATATGCTGAAGGAGTTTGAGATTTTATGCAATATGCGCAGGCCAATGCTGACGGGAGTGGCATGTTCTATTGCCCGTGCAAGATGTGTAAGTGTCGCAGTGATATGCATCGATTTCCGTTGGGGACAGTATGGGACCACCTGAAGAGTAACGGATTCTGGGAACGTTACACATGTTGGATATATCACGGTGAAACCTCATCACGCCCGCATGATCATGGATAGTTTTATGAGACGGGCAGTACATCCAACGATCCCACAACGGACTTCATCAACGACATGTTTCCTCATGACAGCGGTGTATGCCCTGAACGACAGCACATTCCGCAGGCGCCGATGCAGGCCGTCCCTAGAGGTGTCAACACTGCCGGTATATCCAAGTACAACAGACTTATTGCTTTCCAACAGACCCCTCTGTGCCCAGGTCATGAGAAGACCGTTCTTCAGTGTGTGATGGAGGTGATGCATATCAAGGTTGACACAAAATCGACCGTGACGGCTGTTGATAGGTATCTACAGTACGCTGCTTCGCTCCTGCCCGACGGTCATCGTCATCCCACCACGCATCATAAGGTCCGTCGTATCTTGAGTGATCTCGGGCTTTCCTACATCAAGATCCATGCATGCAGATATGACTGCGTTCTATTCTGGGGTAAAGATGCAGACGGTAATGACCTTGAAGGCCTTCATCGTTGTCCGGTATGTGGGACCGACAGGTATAAGCGGACTCCCGCAGGCAACAGGAAACCTGTTAAGGTACTTCGCTATTTCCCGTTGAGGGATAGGCTGGAGCGGTTGTACATGTCTTCAAAGACGGCCGAAGCTATGAGATGGCACGCTGTGAGGGAGGTGCATGACGAAGACCTCATGGTACACCCTGCTGACGGGGAGGCGTGGAAGCATATAGACAGGGAGTTTCCTCATTTTGCTTCAGAGGTGAGGAATGTGAGGCTCGGGCTCTCATCCGACGGGTTCAACCCTTTTGGGACCATGAGTCTTTCGTACTGTATATGGCCGGTCATTTTGGTGCCTTACAACCTTCCTCCATGGATGTGCATGAAGAAGGAATACAACATGTTGACCTTGTTGATTCCGGGGCCCGGTTATCCAGGTATCTACTTTCCCTTCATATTGTATATATTGCTGTTGGTTCAATTTTTTCTCCATTTATTGTTTTTGTTCTATATTGTTGGTCATATATAGTCGTTATCTGAATTTGTTGTGGTTGTTGTTGTTGTTGTTGTTATCCAGGGAAGTGTCTCGATGTGTATATGAGACCGCTGATTGAAGAGTGTAAATTGCTTTGGGAGGTTGGTCATCCCACTTATGACTCCCACAAAAAGGAGATGTTCCAGATGCATGCCATGATTGTTGGTACCATCAGTGATTTTCCTGCACGTGAGATGTTGTCCGGCAACGTTGTTAGGGGATACAAGGCTTGTCCTGAGTGCCTTAGCTCCCAAGGGTGCAGCAATCATTGCAACAAGATAGTCCGGATGGGTCACCGTGCTTACCTACCACATGATCACCCCTGGCGGATAGATACCGGGGCATTTGATGGGACCGAAGAGAGAGGTGTGGAGCCGCATAGATGGTCGGGGGAAGAGATTTTAGCAGTGCTGGATGAGTATGATTTTGGGCAGCTCAGCAATCATCCCGATATTGTGGCCAGAATACCTGAAAGACCAGACAGGTACAAATTCTGGACACATAAGAGCATATTTTGGGAACTCCCGTACTGGAGTACGCTGTTGATCAGGCACTACCTAGATGTGATGCACATAGAGAAGAATGTCTGCGACAGTGTGGTAGGTACAGTGCTCAACTTGGAGGGGAAGACGAAAGACGGTCCTAAGGCACGCGTTGATCTTAAGAAAATGGGAATCAGAAAACATCTTTGGCTGAAAGAGGGGAAGAAAAAGATGCCTTGGGCTCCTTACACCGTGAAGCCTGATCAGAAGACCCAGATCTTCAAGTGGATGAGTTGTGTGACGTATCCCTCAGGCGTTGCAGGAAATATAGCCCGGTGTGTGAACTTGCGGGAGAATAAGCTATACGGCTTGAAGAGTCATGACTGTCATATTCTGCTACAACGTCTCTTCCCTGTTTTCATTCGACCGTTCCTTCACCGTCAGGTAAATTTGTGGTTAAAATTACGGTTAACCTGTCGTTGTTGGATTTTATATTAAATTTGTGATGTGTGGTTGGCCAGGTTGTGGAGCCGTTAGTAGCGCTGTCAAGATTCTTCATGAAGTTATGCACAAGGGAAGTGAGAAAATCCGATCTCCGGGAAATGCAGGCAGACGTCATATACATCATGTGTAAATTCGAGAGGATCTTTCCGCCAAATTTTTTCGATATCATGCCTCACCTGATGATCCATCTTCCCCAGCAATTGTTGCTTACCGGTCCAGTACACTTCACTTGGATGTATCCCATTGAAAGGTATGTTTTATTCACTTACATCTCCAGAATACATATATGTACGTACATGTTCAATAACCGTAACGTATAGTTTGCAATCTTATATTTACAGGCAACTTGGTGAGTACAAAGATTATGTCACTAATAAATCAGCGCCTGAAGGATGTATAGCTGAAGCATATATTGCGCATGAATGCGTCACCTACATGAAGTTGTATTTAGGAGCGTCGTTGGGAGCTCCGCAAGCCATGGAGGAACATGCGCCGCGGTTCAATCTCTCTATAGTTTCCAGTGATGTCGAAGTTGGTGGAGCACGACTGTCCGCCGAGTATGCATTGTCGGATGAAGAGATAGCCATAGCGCACTGGTGGGTACTAATCAATTGTGAAGAAGTTAAATATTGGAAAGAGTTGCACCTAAATTTTTCGAAAGTTGATGGTAATCTCGAGTACCACAACATGACGTTCGCAAATTATTTTCGCACCTGGGTACGTAATTTAATCTTCCCTGTTATATATATATATATCTAATTATTTTCTATTGCATATATTTTCGGATATTTACAGTTCAATATCCGTTACAGATGGACATGATTAAATCTGATGATAATCCAAACTGGTCGCACGAACTATTACTTCTTGCGATGCAACCGCAACGGGCTAGAGTTTATCCCACTTGCACAGTGAATGGCGTCAAATTTGTATCAGAAGAGAGAGACAGCAGACGAAGAACACAGAATTCTGGGGTGATGGCGAAAGGTCATGGCCTTGACTATTACGGTGTTCTCCATTCAGTGGTCGAACTGGTTTATGCGGAAGGCATGAAAGTGCATCTGTTCAAGTGTAGATGGTTTGATACAGGCGCACAGAGCATGAAGATGGATCAGTACGGCAATTTATCGGTCAACACTGCTACAAGCGCCTACGAAGATGACCCGTTTGTTTTTGCGACATCGGTAAAACAAGTGTTTTATCTTGATGACCTTGCCAGGGGTGACGCGTGGAAAATAGCGAACATTGTGCATCCTCGAAACATTTACCGGGCGGCTACACTTGGAGTGACCATACCAGGGCCAAAGGCTGATGCGTATCAGGAGCCGAACGCAGTAGGTATTCATGATGTAGCTACTGTTCGTCAAAATAATGTTAAACATGGTCGAGTGCTCAGAATTCGTGACGAAGATTCAACCTTTATTGATGTTGATCCAAATGAAGAAACAGACGACGACTCTGACGACTAATTAAGGCATAGATTACCAGATATTAATTCCGATACCGAAGAAGACTCATCGGATGACTCAGATTACGAGCCTTAGCTTAGTTATAATTGAGCCTTAGCTTTGTAATTGTTTGTATACTAAAACAATATGTTTGTACTGAAATAAATAAAGCACATTTAAATTCATTGTACAGTGTTTTTTATTTTTACTCTTGGGCGACGATTTTAACAAATATCGTCGCCCCAGTATTATCTTGGCCGACGAATTACGCTAATTTCGTCGGCCAAGAGTAATCCGAATAATTAAAATAAGATAAAACACATTTAAATTTCATTGTACAGGATTTTTTATTTTTACTTTTGGGCGACGATTTTAACAAATATCGTCGCCCAAGTAGTATCTTGGCCGACGAATTTGCCTAAAATCGTCGGCCAAGAGTAATCCGAATAATTAAAATAAAATAAAACACATTTAAATTTCATTGTACATGATTTTTTATTTTTACTCTTGGGCGACGATTTTAACAAATATCGTCGCCCAAGTAGTATCTTGGCCGACGAATTACGCTAATTTCGTCGGCCAAGAGTAATCCGAATAATTAAAATAAGATAAAACACATTTAAATTTCATTGTACAGGATTTTTTATTTTTACTCTTGGGCGACAATTTTAACAAATATCGTCGCCCAAGTAGTATCTTGGCCGACGAATTTGCCTAAAATCGTCGGCCAAGAGTAATCCGAATAATTAAAATAAAATAAAACACATTTAAATTTCATTTGAATAATTAAAATAAATATCCCGGGTATTTATTTTTTACCAAATTTTTATAGCCCCGTAAGAGTCTCGTCGATTGGAAACTATTCTCAGTTGAAGGTCCGGCCAGATTACGTGATTTGGAGGGTCGAATAGCCGTTTCCGTCCGTTTAGGGGTTTGACCGCGCCGATTGACCGGACGGATCGAGGCCTTATCTTTGTCAGATGGAGCTGAATTTTTTTCCACCTACGTAATTCATTATGCTGGTCATATCTGACGGTCGGTTTTCAGTTCCTCTTCTCCGATCACCAAACTCACGTTATATGTACTAATGTTGTATAACTTTTTTATATAAGTGTTGAGTTTAAGTTTCGTTTTGAAGACAACGTATACGTAGAGCCCTCAAACGCAAAAAAGTCGTGAAATAAGATATGACCGGAACGGTGAAATACGTCAACCAGTGAAAAATAAAGATATTCCGGTAAAATTTCGGTGCCGGTTGTTTCGGTTAACGAATTTTTCTCTTATTTCTACCTAGTGGTAGCCCTATCCCGGTTATTTATTTTTTACCAAATTTTTATAGCCCCGTAAGAGTCTCGTCGATTGGAAACTATTCTCAGTTGAAGGTCCGGCCAGATTACGTGATTTGGAGGGTCGAATAGTCTGAATTTTATGATAGAACTCTTGGCCGACGATTTTCTTCATCTTGGGCGACGAGATTTATAGTGAAGAATCTCGTCGCCCAAGTAGACTATCTTGGCCGACGATTTTAAAAAAACAGGGCGACGACGTCAAAAATCGTCGGTCAAGATGCTCTTGGCCGACGATTTTTAAAAAACAGGCCGACGATTTTTACAGAATCGTCGCCCAAGAACGCCAGTATAAAAGGCAAAAATTCGGAACCCTAACCATTTCTTCAGCCGCCAAGCCCTCTCTCTCTCTCTCTCTCCGAAAATCCTCTCTCTGCCCTCTCTCTCTCCCTCTCTCCGACCCCGACCCCGACCCCAATTCGGAACCTCGCCCCGACGCCGACCCAAAATTTAAGGTATAACCCTAAAACCCTAAATTGGTTTTAATTGTTGTTGTTGTTGTGATAATTGTAAATTGTTGTTGTTATTGTGATAATTGTAAATTGTTGTTGTTGTGATAATTGTAAATTGTGATGTAAATTATGGTAAATTGTGATGTAAATGATAATTGTAAAATATTGGGGTTTACGGTTTAGGGTTTAGGGTTTAGGATTGTAAATGATTAAATAATTAAATAATATAAATTA
The DNA here is from genome assembly GCA_034370585.1 of Fragaria x ananassa. Taxonomy (NCBI): domain Eukaryota; kingdom Viridiplantae; phylum Streptophyta; class Magnoliopsida; order Rosales; family Rosaceae; genus Fragaria; species Fragaria x ananassa. The sequence goes on along the minus strand of CP139761.1, from coordinate 27,622,437 downwards.
TAAATGATTAAATAATTTGTAAATATATTGTAAATCATTAAATAATTTGTAATTATATTGTAAATGATTAAATTATTTATGATTAAATAATTAAATAATATAAATTATAAATGATTAAATAATTTGTAAATATATTGTAAATGATTAAATAATTTGTAATTGTATTGTAAATGATTAAATTATTTATGATTAAATAATTAAATAATATAAATTATAATTGTAAATATATTGTGGAAATTTTGTAAAAAATAATGGATTATTTTTGAGTAAGGATGTAAATATTCGTAAATTAATTTTTGTGATGTAATAATTGCGAATTAATGTAAATAATTTGTTATGTGAATAAAAAAAATAATAAATCCTATAATAATTATTAAATTTTATTTGTGCTATTATTGTTGATAAATTTTTCGAAGTTTATGGTTATTTTTTGTGAACTTAATTATAAGACGGTAAAATATTTTTAATAAATTTATGGTTATTTTAAACAGGATGGCCATGAGGAGAACTTCTGGACAACGTTCGGGTGCGAGGAGCCAAGACGGCTCGGACGGTACCTCAAACAACCCGTCGGAATCACCATCGATCGGGTTTCCGTGGCAGTTGACGGCCCGACGTGAGGCGCTTAGGGGTGACGCGAGCGGCTCGGGTTCTGCTGGGCAGTCGGGTCCCGCAGCGACGGCTCCTCGTCATCCACCCATACTTCGCCGGTCGCGATCCCGCAGCGACGCCCCCACACAGTCGTCCCCGACCGACGGTGATGGCGGGTCATCCGGGGTCCCTATGGTGCCGTCCGGCCTCTTCCTTCCTCCGACGATACCGGCGATACCTCGCGTCGATGAGGAGGGTTGACCGATTCGGGAGCAGCTCCCGCATGTGGCACCGCACGAGGCCTATATCTACCGGGAGTTTCCCACGCCTCTTCATCCCGTGAGGGTCTCCGAGCAGGCGGACGGAGACGAATCCGTCGGCTCAGCCTCATCCTCAGGTAATTTATTATTACTTTTTTGTCCATTTTAAATTTTTTTTTGTAAAAATGTATTATTAAAATTAAATTTGATTCACAATGTCACAGCCGCCGGAACGAGAAGGCGGAACAGGAGAGGCACCGTCAGCAACAAGGGACTCGATAGGGCGGTCGAGTCCGCTGGACGGATCGCCATCCCGTTTTCCAACGGGAAACCGGTGGACGCCGCGTTGGGAAACCGGTACACGCGCGCCGCGGGAGGCACCATCCGCTCCAGACTCCCTATGTTGTGGGGAGTCTGGAGCCAGGTTCCTGATGGAGTGAAGGAGATGCTCCATCAGTCGATGTCGGTGAGTTTACTCGATCAACAGACTTATTTTTTTAACTAATAAATTATTTAATTATCGAAAAAAATACTAACAAGTGGTAATGCAGCAATGGTTTGTGGTTCCCGATGAGGGACGTGACTGGGCGGACAAGGCCCATTGGGAGAGGTACCTCTATTTAATAATTTATTAAATTTTATTTTTTTAATAATATATTTAATATTTTTTTTGTATATGTAGGTTCAAGGAGTGGAAGCACGACCTCTGGGAACACTGGAAGAAGTACGGGAGCGACCGTTCGGGTACCCCGAAGGAGTTCGAGTATCGGGAGTACGAGTGGCGATGGCTTCTTGTCACGCAGTTCAACGACCCTCACAAACAGGTAATTCGTAAACAAATTTGAATATTTAATTAGTGAATTAATTATAATTGTATGTTTTTAAATATTTACTAACGATAATTTTTTTTTGAAGCACCTCGCCCGGGTGAACGCTGAGAACCGGCAACATAATACAACCAACCATCGTGCCGGTTCGAGGCCGTTTTCGGCCATCATGGACGACGTGCGGCGAGAGCGGCCAGAGGAGAACCCCTATGTGGGGACCTTTCAGAGGGCATATCCTCATTCTGAGGAGGATCTTGTAAGTTCCTTATATTTTCTAATTTTTAATTTTAATTACATTTTATTAAATGTATATTAATATATTTTTATAATATATCCAATTAGGCGAGGGTGAGGGAGGCGGAGCAAGAGGTCATCAGAGGCATGGTGAACGACGCATGGCCGGGCACGGCAGAGGATGACATGTCAGAGGCCATGTCCAGGATCGACACTTCAGATCCTACCGTTGGGGCGCGGATTATGGCCACTGCCTTCGCGCAGCGTTCCAACACCTACTACTGCCGGGGTATGGGAGACGCTGGAAAGGGGATCCTGAAGACGACGCCAGGATTTCAGCGCAAGGGAGCCGCCGGAGCCTCAAGCAGCAACAGCCAGACCACTCGGCTAGCGGATCAGTTCGCAAGTCTACAGTCTGAGCTGGAAGCCCAAAGAGCGAGGGAGTCTGAGCTGGAAGCCCAAAGAGCGAGGGAGATGGCGGCGATGGCGGAATCATATGCGGCTTCCACGGCTGCGCATATGGAGCGGGTGAATGAAGTCACCACTGCCAACCAGGCGGCTATGGGACAGTGGATGACTGCCTGGATGGCTGCACTTGCGGCCGGACAGCCGTTTCCGCCCATGCCTACGCCTATACCATTACCTCAGTGGCCCCAGCCTCAGCAGCCTCCTCAGCCTGACCAGCCGCCGCCTCAGGACCCTCCGAACGGGAATGATGAGTTAGATTTCGGGTTTCTCGATCCATAGGCAGAATTTTTGTAATAAAATATTTATAAATTTATAAATTTGTGTTATTTTTAATTAAATTTTAGTATTAGAAAAATTTAAAGAAATGTCGAAAAAAAAATTCCAGCAAAAATAAAAAAACATTATTTATATATTTAAAAAAATTATTTAATTATTTTAAAAAAAATTTAAATATATCTTAGGCGACGAAATTTAAAAATCGTCGCCCAAGATTTAACACCTTGGCCGACGAAAAAAAAATATCGTCGCCTAAGATGTAGTGATCTTAGGCGACGAAATATTTATTTTCGTCGCCCAAGGTTATAAGATCTTAAGCGACGAAAATATTTTTCGTTGGCCAAGATGTTAAATCTTGGGCGACGAATATTTTTGGGCGACAAGAAGTATATTTTAGGCGACGAAATTCGTTTCGTCGCCCAAGTTCTTGGCCGACGCACTTCTGGCGACGACGTCTTGGCCGACGACATGTCGTCGCCTAAGTACTTAGGCGACGAAATTTTTTAACAGGGCGACGATTTTTTTTCGTCGCCCAAGAACTATTTTCTGGTAGTGTACCCACCATTACCAACCCCACAAAAATCTCAGTCACGTTGTCTTCAACTATAGAGCTTCAAATTTAAAGATGCCTTCCATTTCTCTATGATTGTTAGTCCTTTTCGGTCCTCTGTTATCTAAAGAAGCAAACATCATCCTTTTAACCCCACTCAAATGGATGCAATCATGGACACCCATGCAAATAGAGATCTCACTTCCCTTAGTTGGTCTTAGTTGGTCTACATATAAAACATAACCAATCCCCCTAATTAGTAGAGACTAACACAATCTAATTGCCAACCTAATTAACTACATGCCACGGACTAGTGTACATGCATATATCCATATAATATGTTCTTATGCTTCCCCTATATACACAACTCGATCTATCACAAATCTCTCATCAACTTTCTTTTGTTCATATACGTGCGAAAGAAATGTATGAAGAAGTTAAAACAAGGCGTACCAATCGAGAAAGTAAACAAGCGCAAATACATATTATAGTTATGACCGGTAACGTATTTAATGAAGTAAAACGAGTGAGATTAATTATGGTAAAATGTTTGATGAAATGTCGATCTTGAACAAATCTGTAGAAACTGAATTTCATTCATAGAAAAATTTTACAATTGCTGTATATATACAGATCCTATAACTAGTATTTTAGAAATAGTTACAGCTAATGTACGTAAGCAATTAATACATATTACAATTAGTGATTATACAGAGTAATTAGGAAGATAACAAGTGATTGAAATCACGCTTGATTTTGGGAGAATCCATATCATCTTTAATACCCCCCTCCCCCGCGTAAATTGGGGGCCTTGGGCTGACAAGTTTGAGACACAAGGCAGAATGACTATATTTGTGGAGAGGCTTGGTGAGTAGGTCAATTGGCTAGTCAGCAGAATGAATGTAATAAACACGGTGACTACCAAGAACAACTTTTTCACGAACAAAATGGTAGTCAAGTTCTATGTGCTTAGTGAGGGCATAGAAAACTAGGTTAGAGGCTATATACGTCGCACTGAGATTATCACAGTGAAGCATAATAGGAAGAGCTAAGTGCACACCAAGTTCATATAGTAAATGGCCTAACCAGGTTGTTTCAGCAGAGGCATGAGCAAGGGAGCTGTACTCGGCTTCAACATTAGAACGTGCTACTGTCAGTTGCTTCTTAGAACACCATGAGATGAGATTGGAACCAAGATACAGCAAATAACCAAAGGTAGAGCGGCGTGAATCCGGACAGCTGGCCCAATCGGCATCCGAGTAAGCCGATAGTGTAATTGGGTGATGTTGAGGCCGAAAAGAAAGACCATGATCCAAGGTACATTTGACATAACGTAAAATACGTTTGGCAGCAACGAGGTGAGTGGTCCGAGGTTGACTCATAAATTGAGCAACTGAGTTGACTGAGAAAAAGATGTCCAATCGTGTAATAGTTAGGTATTGGAGAGACCCAACCATTTCATGAAAGAGTGTCAGATTGTCAAGGAGCTTGCCATCAATAGCCATTAGAGGAGGTTTTGTAGCCAAAAGTGTGGACATCAGTTGACTGAGTAGAAGATCATACTCGTGAAGGATGTCATGGGCATATTTGAGTTGGTCAATGTGAAGACCATGAGAAGAGGAAGTCACCTGCAAGCCAAGAAAATAATGGAGAGAACCAAGGTCTGTTATATCAAAGCCACGGCCGAGAGCATGAATGAAACTCTCAACAATACAGTCATTGCTACCAGTGACGACTATGTCATCAACATAAAGAAGCAAGTATATGGTGTGTGGCCCGTAGTGAAATATGAAGAGAGAGTGATCTGCCTTACTTTGAATGAATCCAGCATATAAAAGAAAGGTAGTAATGCGATTGAACCAGACTCGTGGAGCTTGCTCGAGGCCGTAGAGAGATCGGTGAAGTTTACAAACATAAGAAGGATGTTCAGGGTCAACAAACCCAGGAGGCTGCGTCATATAAACATCTTCATTGAGAAATCCTTAAAGGAAGGCGTTCTTGACATCTAGTTGATGAAGAGTCCAGCCTTTTAACACATCAATGACAAGAACTGTGCGAATGGTCGCAGGCTTAATGACCGGGCCGAAGGTTTCGTGATAAACAATTCCATGTCTTTGATGGAATCCTTTAGCAACCAGTCGAGCTTTAGCCATCTGGAAGATGTTTTATCCAGAAAACCCACTTGCATCCAACAATGTTTTGGGTAGGATGAGGTGGAACAAGCGTCCAGGTTTGATTCTTCAATAAGGCATTGATTTCTTCAGCCATGACATCACGTCATTCCTTGGATTTGGAGGCCTGAGAGTAACATGTTGGTTCGGCATCAGTAATAACAGTGAGTAGAGCACGAGGAACCGGATACCTAATAGTGCCATCAAATCGAATTTTGGGGTTGAAGTTGCTCGTACGTGATCTGGTTTGCATTGTGGAGGGCGCTGCTACAGTATAGAGGATCGGAGCAGCAGAGGAGAGTGGAGCGATATCAGATGGCTCTAGTAAGACTGAGGGCGCGTGAGGCGCAATGGAGGAAAAGGGTGCCTCTAAAGGGGAGGATGCGGCATCTGGGGGAGGATGAGGGACTTATTGTGGTTGTGGCTGGGCTCGGCAGCGATAGATGTGATGGATGGTGGGAGGAGGAGGAGGAGGAGGAGGGGGTGGTGGAATCCGTCGAGCACGGCGATGATAGGTGGTGGGGCGGTGTTGTCGGAGGTAGGAGCAGGGAGAGAAGGCGTAGTGTTGGCCGGGACAGGGGAGGGAGAAGGCGGATCAGAGAGAGGTGCATGGATTGAGGAATTTGAATTGATGGTCTGTGTTTGGGTGAGAAGGATCAGAATCAGAGGTTGGTGCGGATTGGGAGGGTGAAGAGAGAGTGTTGGGCTAATGGATGATTGGAGTGGGCCTGGGAGGTTGGGCTAAGGCAGTGGATGTGAGATGTACAAATTCAAGTGAACCAATAGATTGTACCTGCAAAGATTTAAATGGAAAACTTGTTTCATTAAAAATAACATTACGAGATATATATACTCGACCAGAGGAAGGATGGAGACATTTATAGCCTTTATGATGAGGGCTATAACCGATGAATACACATTCAAGACTACTGTTTGACAATTTGTTTAACACATAATCACCTAGTAATGAAAACATGAACAACAGAAAACATGAAGAGAGGAATAGGAATGTGGAGTTTGATAAAGACGAAAATAAGGGGTGTCCTACTCCAGTGTCGATGTAGGAAGAAGATTAATAAGAAATACAGCAGTAAGGGAGGCTTCCACCCAAAGATATTGTGGAGAATTAGAAGTAGTACGAATTATGGAAAGAATGTGACGATGCTTACATTCAGCAAGACCATTTTGTTGGGGAGTGAAAGGACAAGAGAAGCGTTGTTGGATGCCATTAGTGGAGCAAAAATGGGAAAAAGCTTGATTAACATATTCTGTATCATTGTCACTTTGGAGGTATTTGATGGACCCCTGAAATCGATTTTGGATTAGAGCCACAAGATTTTGAAAATATGTGAGTACTTCATTTTTACGTCTCATGAGATATATCCAAGTATAACGAGAGTACTCATCTGTGAAAAGAACATAATATTTAAACCTACTAGTGGACAAGACAGAAGACATCTAAATATCGCTATGGATGACAAAGAAAAGAGAAAAAGCACATTCTTTATTTGATGGAAAGGGTAATTATATTGGTGTGACTTACTGAGCGCACATTCATTACAAAACGATTTAAACGAAGAGTTTGATCCAAGAGAAGACGCAAGATGAGACAAAACTTATGACGAAGGATGACCAAGACGATTGTGCCAAAGGGAAGACGACACAGAGCATGAGGAACCTTGGAAGAGTATCGAAAACTAGAAGAGGATAATGACTGCATCTTTATAAGGGCCCTGAAACAATAAACGACTGGAGCATAAGCAATATATTCGATAAAGATTAGGAGCAAAAAGAAAGAACACAGGGTTATCTTTAGTAAACTAGGCTACAGACAGAATATTTTTACGAATGGACGGAATTTGAAAGACATTATTGAGAGAAAAGTGAGAAGGCCCCAAAGATAGGGGTAAAGTACCCGTATGAGAGACATGCATAGAATCACTGTTTCTTATATAGACATTGTGAGGACCTCCATAATTTTGAGGATTCTGAACTAGCATAGAGGTCATGCGGTGAGTAGCACTAGTATCAGGGTTCCAGAAAGGATCATCAGGTTGGGCAAAATGAGCGCCGACAAATGGTCGAATTGTGTTAGGACCAGCAAACCGATGTGGGCATTGGGAAGGCCCATGAAAGGAGGACATACAAATTGGACACCACTGCTGTCCGGGAAGAGGGTCAAGGATGACGGGTTGAGAAGGAGGCCGCATGTGTTGTTGTTGAGCCCATGAATTTGGCTGAGCAAAGCCCATATAAGGCTGATAAGATTGTTGGTGTTGTTGTTGATACGGCTGATTATTGAAGCTTCCCGATTGAAAAGACTGCCTATATGGCCGGCGCTGCTTGCCAGACTGACGTCCACAGCTGCCGGCCCCAACAGTCAGACGGTGGCCAGAACGATAAGAAGAGGCGGTCGAATTGGTGGAGGAGCCAGCGTTGTGAAATAGAGCGGTGGTGTTGGGCACAACAGGAGATGATGTCTGTTGAGCATCAAATTCTAGAATTCTGGCGAGGAGATCAGAGAAGATGTGTAGAGTACTCTGGGACAAGGCAGTACGAAGCATCAAATAATCAAAACCAAGACCATGAAGAGTAGCAATTACCAGATAGGCATCAGAAACGGGTTAATCAATGGAGGCAAGACATCGGCAATTGACTTAGCATGTTTCAGGTAAGCATCAACAAATTGATTCCCTTTCTGAAGTTCATACAATTGAAGCTTCAAGTTTGTGGAACTAGCAGCAGATTTCTGATGGAAGAAATTGGCGAGACAATCCCAAATCGCATTGGATGTGGTGCAACCAAGGCAAATTCGAGCAACAGGTTTGGTGAGAGAGGTGGTGAGGATGCTAACAATCTTTTGATCCTCAATGAACCAGGCTTTGTGCGCCAGGTTCGGTTTGGTGGAAGTCGGGGTATTGCCACTGGCCGGGACATCAATTGTGGGAGATGGTTATGCAATTGAGCCATTGACGTAGCCCCATAGATCAACACCGTTCAAGTATGATTGGACTGGAAGAACCCAAACCAAATAATTTGTTTATGTGAGTTTGAGGAAAGAGGAAGTGTTTTGGGAGATGGAGGAGGAGGAGGAAGCCATTAGACATAAAAGATGAAGGAAGGAAGAGAGAAGGACACATGTATGGATCGGAAGACTAAGCTGATACCATGTAGAAACTGAATTTCATTCATAAAAAAGTTTTACAATTGCTGCATATATACATATCCTATAGCTAGTATTTTAGAAATAGTTACAACTAAGTTAAGCAATCAATACATATTACAATTAGTGATTCTACAGAGTAATTAAGAAGATAACAAGTGATTGAAATAACGCTTGATTTGGGGAGAATCCATATCAGCTTTAATAAATTCAAACTAGGGTTTGAGATTTCATTAACTTCCCAACAGAAAGTGCAAATCAAATCTAAGTTTCGGTTTGTGGTTCCAAACTCAAATCAATTTGATTAACTAATTAAACCAAACAAGCTAGAAATCAAACCCTTTTAAGGACATGATTGGGTACAGCTTTATGTGGACCAGTCTATACTAGTTGGGAATTGGTTGTCCAATTTCACTTTATTTACGATGTTGATGGGTGATGATAATGAAAGGGGTGCTGTTGCAGTGTTGCTGATGATGGTGAAGGAAAAATCTACAATTTACAGGCTAGCTAAGAACGAAAGGGCATGCATCTTCCATTTTTTTCTCGTAGCAGCTGCTAAATTGCGACCACTTTACTATATCTGGGTGTCTTTTCTGCGACATTGATGATATGTAAAAGCTGTGTAGGAGAGAAGAAATCATGAATCCGTTCGAGTCTTTGGAAAGGCCAAGGAGGAGGAGGAGTCGTATTTTTACAGCAATATATGAAAAGGTTACCAAAGGTACCCAGAAAAAAGGATGTCGATCTTTCTTTAATCTAAATTCTTTTCATGCTTTCCTTTCCCTTTCGTTATGGATGAGAACACACAAGCTTTTCGTGGACAAATTTGTGATGCCTTCACGTGATGCCTTGGAGTTTTCCCATCTTACTCATCTTAGGGCAAAAATTTCACACAGTTGATGCACTTGACCAACTCCAGTACGTTCTCCCCTAGCCTACTTTAGACTTTTTCCAATCTGTTTCTATCATAAAGTCTTATGTAACACACAACATGTAAATACATAATGTTACGTAGATGATTAAGATTTATAATGTTAATAAAGATGCACGGTGGTACCGACATATATATGAATTACTAAAAACATCTCTAACAATAGAGTTAAATTTTTTTATCAAATTTAAAATTTACTTGCTGACATGGTTTTTAATAATTTCAAAGATTTTATCTCCAACAAACCGATCAAAAAAATTAAATATTTTATTATTATTATTATCAATTTTTTATTAAAATTTTCTTATCCCAACCACATTATCTCTGATCCTATATGTTTCTGGGTCGATCTTTATCTCTAGGTTTTTTCATCCCTCTTTTCTCTCTCTTAATCAATTGCAGTACATGATCTAGCTTTGATCCCTTTCTCTTTATAGTTATTGCTTATGCATCTTCTCCCTTTTACCAAAACACAGAAACAAGAAATGAAGGAATCCCTCTCTTCTCCAGAGCATGACTCAGAGATCTCAAATGAGCTTATTATGATTAGACCAAAAACTCAGGCTTCCAAAAGAAGAGGTTTGCTCAAACTTTCAAGTTTATCTCTTGTTCTGCAATGCACTGCCATAATCAACGATGCTATTGTTAACGCGAGTCTTAATCCTAGTATATAGGGAATATGTGTATTCTGTAATCAACTAGGATTATGTAAATCTTTCGGTGTAATTAGTTTCTCTATAGGGTTAGAACTGTGCTTGTATATATACCCAACTTGGAGTTTGCTCAATGTATTAGAAAATTCCCAACCTTTTGTGTTTTATTTGACTTGGGATCAGAGCCTAAGTCGATCCTGGCAATCTTGGTAATCTGACCATGTTGTTTTTCGCTGTAAATTTGTTCTAAACCTATCCCAATTTGATCTGTTTCGAAGGAAGCTTCGATTTCGTCGAATTCTGTCATACTTGTTCTGTTCCTCTGTCATCAAATCCTCTTTGCAATAGATCTTGCAATTTTTGATGATTAACCTGAAGTTTCCCGTGAACCTGATTTCTATGGAGTAGGAGGACAAGACCTCACCACATGTATGTGTTCTCAGGAGAAAAGAGATAAAGTTGGTATTGCATTAAATTTTTTTGACTTTATTGGTAGTGATACATAGATAATTGATTCTTGTGCGTCTGATTATATGACATTTGATAAGTCCTTTTTTCGAGTCTGTCCCCATCTCCCATACCTGAAGTGTCTAACGCAAATGAAGTGTCTTTCCCTGTCTTAGGTATAGGGTCAATTCAAGTTACTCCAACAATTATGTTAAACAAAGTCATTTATGTTTCTACTTTATCACATCACTTATTGTCTGTTTCTGATTTGATTTCACAAAACAAATGTTCTGTAACCTTTTTTCTTATCTATGTTATCTTCTGAGACCTGTCATCTCAGGCGATAATAGGCAATGGAGATCTGCGGAGGAGATTGTTTCACTTGGATTGCATGTACAGCGAGGAAGCAAGAGCACCGTCATCAACAATTGCCTGACATTGAGTTCTGAAAGAGTAAAAGAAATTTGGCTATGACATCGCCGAATGGGTCATCCATCTTTTAGAGTCATGAAGAAGTCGATACCATCTTTGTTTTTTGGAATAAAATAGTCAAGTCTTATTGTGAAACTTGTGTTTTTGTTAAGAGTCATAAGTCCAGTTATTCTTCTAGTTCTGCACCATTCGAGTTGATTCATTCTGATGTATGAGGGCCTTTGAAGAATTTGACATTGACAGGAATGAAGTACTTTGTTTTGTTTATTGACAGTATGATGCTTGTGTGAAAATATTTTGATCTATCAATGGAGGAGAGTTTGTCAACCACTCTTTCCGAGACTATTTTCAGTAACATGAAATTGTTCATCAAACTACTTGTCCTCAGACACCAAAACAGAATAAGGTATCTGAGAGGAAAAATTGACACCTCTTGGATATTGGAAGAGCTCTCTTACTCAGTGTCAATCTACCCAAATATCTATGGGGTGAAGCTCTGTTATGTGCCTCTCACCTTATCAACCGTCTACCATCTGCAGCTCTTCAGAATCGGGTTCCCTTTGAGGTATTGTCTGAACATGTTACTATTCAATCTCTCAACAAACTTCATGCTCGTGTCTTTGGTTGTGTGACATATGTTCATTTTTACAAAAATCAGAGATCTAAGTTGGAGGCTCGTTCCCTTAAATGTGTGTTTGTTGGATACGGATCCCATTAGAAAGGATATAAGTGCTACCATCCTCCGTCTCAACGATTCTATGTCATCATGGATGTCACATTTAGTGAACGCCTGTGCTATTTTTCTTCTACGGTATCTCCGAGTGAGGAGGAGAAGTATGTTTTTTGTGAAGATCAATTTGGATAACTAGAAGATTGTGTAATTGTTGACAGTAACCCCGTTGAAAAGGATCTTCAGCCTGTCACTTACTATATCCACAATCTAAGAGATAATACTCTATAACCTCAAAAAGTGGTTCAATCTGTTGAACCTGCCCAAGTTGAGACGTATGTTCCCTATTTAGATAGTGTTCGACATGACGAATAATTGTCTGACACGTCAAAAGAAGGAGAATTGAATAGCAATCAGTCGCCAGTTGTTGAAAATGTACATGCAAGCTCAGTCTCTTCCCCTACATCAACGATCTCTCCTGGCTTGTCATCACCTGAGGTATGTAGTACTATTCTGTTGTCATCCTCCAATGTTCCTGAATCTAGTAAGGTCTTGCCTGCTAGGTCAACCCGTAGTCAACCTCCTAAAAAATATGAGTCTCTCTTGTCAGCTAAAGTCAAGTATCCAATAGTCAACTACGTGTCAACTCATAGATTGTCTAAACCTTATGTAACTTTTGTGAATCAATTATCTGTTGTGTCTTATCGTAGTAAATGCATGATGCAATCAAGGAGGAGAAGTGGGCCAAAGCAATGGAGGTTGAGATGGATGCTCTCAAGAAGAATGGTAATTGGGATTTGGTGTCATTACCACCTGGAAAGAAGACCGTTAGTTGTAGATGAGTTTATACTGTGAAGCATAAGACAGATGACTCAGTTGACAGATATAAGACAAGGTTGGTTGTAAAAGGATACACTTAAAAATATGGGGTGGATTATGATGAGACGTTCGCACCTGTGACAAATATCAATACCATTCAAGTCCTCATGTTTTTGATAGCTAATCTGGATTGGCCCCTGCAGTAGTTTGATGTGAAGAATGCATTTATTCATGGAGATTTGAATGAAGAAATTTACATGGATCTTCCTCCAGGATATAATACTTCTACGGGCGAGAAGGTGGTGTGCAGATTGAAAAAGTCCATGTACGGATTGAAGAAATCTCCAAAAGCTTGGTTTGGAAGGTTCACTTCTTTCATGAAGAAGATTGGGTATAAGCAGAGCAACTAAGATCATACTTTGTTCCTAAAACACCGACAGGGTAAGCTTACTGCCTTGATCATTTATGTAGATGACATGGTAGTGACAGGTGATGACATTGGTGAAATTAGAAAATTGAAAGATCAGTTGTCTTCTGAATTCGAGATGGAATTTAAAGTATTTATTGAGAATTGAGGTAGTCAGGAACAAGGACTGTATCATGCTGAGTCAAAGAAAATATGTTCTGGATTTACTAGCAGAGACTGGTATGCTTGATTGTACACTAGTTGATACACCGATAGAACAGAACCATCAGATTGCAGAGTATCCTGATCAAGTTCCGACAGACAAATCTTGATATCAAAGGTTAGTTGGAAGATTAATTTACTTGTTGCATACTAGACCTGATTTTGTTTATCCGGTTAGTGTGGTGAGTCAGTATATGCACTATCCTAGTAAAGATCACATAAATGTTGTGATGAGGATCTTGAGATACTTAAAGTTTGCTCTTAGAAAAGGCCTGGTGTTTCGTAAGCATGGACATTTGAGGACTAGTGGTTACACTGATGCAAACTGGACAAGGAACATCACTGACAGGCCTTCTACTTCTGACTATTTTACATTTGTTGGTGGAAACTTAGTCACTTGGAAAAGCAAGAAACAGAATGTGGTGGCCCGTTCTAGTGTAGAAGCTGAGTACAAAGGTATAGCTCAAGGAGTCTGTGAGTTGTTATGGTTGAGAAGTTTATTAAAGAGTTTGGGTTTCAAGCAGGAATGGTCAATGCCTCTTGACTGTGACAATACTGTTGCGGTAGAAATTGCACATAATCCTGTTCAGCATGATCGAACAACGCTTGTAGAGATTGACAAACACTTCATCAAAGAAAAGCTAGATGCTCGCATAATCTCGTTCCCATTTGTTCCTTACCAAATGGGTGTAAGGAACATCCATTTGTTCCTTACCAAATGGGTTACATTGATGCAGACTAGGCAAGAAACATCACTGACAGGCGTTCTACTTCTAACTATTTTACATTTGTTGGTGGAAACTTAGTCACTTGGAAAAGCAAAAAACATAATGTGGTGGCCCGTTCTAGTGCAAAAGCTGAGTATAGAGGTATAGTTCAAGGAGTATGTGAGTTGTTATGGTTGAGAATTTTATTAAAGAGTTTGAGTTTCAAGCATGAATGGTCAATGCTTCTTGACTGTGACAATACTGCTGCGGTAAAAATTGCACATAATCCTGTTCAGTATGGTCGGACAAAGCATGTAGAGATTGATAGGCACTTCATCAAGGAAAAGCTAGATGCTCGCATAATCTCGTTCTCATTTATTCTTTACCAAAGTTGTGTCGTCTCGGGCGTTCAGTGACTTACTTGACAAGTTTGGCATTCACGATTTGTATGCGCCAACTTGAGGATGAGTGTTAACGTGAGTCTCAATCCTAGTATATCGGGAAGATGTATATTCTGTAATCAACTAGGATTATGTAAATATTTTGGTGTAATTAGTTTTCTTCTAGGGTTATAGAACTGTGCTTGTATATATACCTGACTTGGGGTTTGTTCATTATATTAGAAAATTCTCAACCTTTTGTGTTCTGTTTGACTGCCATCTCATGGGTCCTCATCTACCGAACCAAGTCCCTCCGATTCTCCTAATATGGGTGTAGGCAATTTGATCCTTTATCAGCAGTCATCTTCTTCCTCCAAACATAAAATGATTTTCCTCTTCTTCTTGATCTTCAATATAACAATTTGATGCTTCATGTATACATCAATCTTTCTATTGATAAATAAAGCTTCGATTACTTTTTTTTTTTCATTAAGATTGCAGATTAGCGAATCTTGATTTTGGGCAGGAAAGAAAGAAAGAGAGATAGAGAGAGAGAGGAGAACGAAAGAGAGGAGAGAGAGAGGAGAACGAAAGAGAGAAATTATAAAATAATAAATGACCACGCGGTCAAGTTTGACAGGATGAACGAATATTGTCATCCACGTGGAATTGACAATTTCATTGGACTTAGGTTTGGGAGGTCAATTATTACCGTTTTAGTCTACACCGTGGATTTGACTTCATGGTTAGAGTTGCTCTAAGTTTGCATCATGTACGTACTTTGTAAATATACAAGAATTATTAAATTAATGTATCCCTTTGTTTAATCTCTCATCCTACATTCCTCAACTTTATTAGCTTTAGCGGCGACATATATATATTGGTTGTGGAGAAAACAAAAAGAACTACTCACACAATCATTATCCAAGCATTATAAGAGAAAAAAAGTATGGATGTTGGGAAACGGTGGAGTTCATTGTTTATATATATCAGTTTCGAGAACAAATCATTTTAGTAATGGATAAGACATGTTTCATCACTCCAAGAATCACTGAAATTTAGATTTTTGGACATCACATTGTGCCTAATAACAAACTCTTTCGAACAAATACAAATAACTGAGCACCTAGGGTTTCTGTTTCCTCACATATATGATGATCTCTTTCTCTATATAATACCATTTGAAACATTCCAACCAATTATCAAATTACATTGAACCTGGCTAGCTTTCTCTAATTGATGATTAAATAATGGGAGAGGCAAGTAGAGCGGTGGATATGGGGATCAGGGAGAGAGATGGTTATATGCCTGTTTTAGAGTATGCAATACTAGATACTGTCTCTTGTTGTCTGATTATTACTCAACAAATTAAGACACATTAGTTTTGTGTGTATATATATATTCATCTATCAAAATATACATTCCTTAATCTATTTTTCTAATATCTTTTATACGCTCTCCGCAATATGTATTGAATTGGAAAGGATGGGAAGAGGTAGAGAGATTCCACTTGTGAATGAGAGAAGAGGATGGGGCATGAACATCTTGACCAATATATACCACTCTCTGTCCATCTCTTTTCTTCCATACCTATATAATAAATTCTCTTGTTTTGTTGGGGCATCTGTTTTGTTATTTAGGAACAAGAAAGAACCGTATACATAAAAATATAGATCTGCAGGAGGAACCATGATCACTACTAGCACCAATAAAATCCAAAGCTCATTGAATTGTTGCCCCATAACACACTCCTTTTGCTTACCTCACTACTATCAGACACTGTCTCCAAAAACTGAACACTTTACTCAAAGAGATCGATCATGAACTCATGCATTGTAAAGAAATAAGATCCCAAAAACTACAATAACAGATGGAACCCATTTATAACCCCATGCCCTTTCTCTCAAATGTACACAAAGACATAGATCTTGGGGTTGGCTATAGTTTGGTACCAAAATCCAGAAAGGAAAAATGCAGAGATGGGTGGATATATAAATCATCAAATGTAAACTACACTGCACTTTGGTACTTATCCAAGTATAAATTCTTAAGAAAGTTTTCAAAATTATCATCAAAAAGCTAGCAAAGTGTGCTTGTCATTATATGAATCAATCGCTGCGACAGAATAATGGACCATGAAGATGATCGAGAAGTAAATATTCATCATATTGTGTTTGGTTGCGCCCTAGCTAGCTGTGAATTATATACCTACAAATTATAATGAGCTAGTTTAGCAGTTTAACTACTTGGGAGGCATATATATTAAAGGAATCGTGTGTTAATAATAAATTAAGGTAGACGAGGGTTTTTTCCTTGTAGAAAAGGACGGTCAAAGCAACCCGGGACAGTATATAATACATCTTCTTTGATCTGTCACATTTTAGAGGTGTCAGCTAGCTGGGTGCAGAAATAATGAACACACTGAAAGCTCCTTTTGCTCATCATTTATTTTTATTCACAGAGAGAGAGAGAGAGAGAGCTGAATCCATAGCTCGTTTCCTTTAATTTCTGTGTGTATATTTAGTTCTGAATTCTGTAACTGAGAGAGACTGAGCTTGATCGATTTACAAGGAAAGTACACATTCCTGTACACTGTTGCTGTTGCTCGTTTATGTATCTATGTCTTCTCCTTATCTGCGTCTGTGTGACTAACTAACTGTAACTCAGCAGTTTCTGTAACCCTAGCTACAAAATTTATTAACTAACCCTAAACAACCAATAAACCAGAACGTTAAGAGCATATTAGCATGGATAATATGTATAGTAATTAATTTAATTAAGGTAATAAACAGTTGGTACGTAAATGAAGGCAACAAGACAATTTTTCTTTCTCAACTGAGCAGAATGCATAGTGCTGCAGACTGCGTTGGTTAATAATGGTGGTTGGGGCTTATAATTGGGAAACTATCATTATGAAGAACTGGCAGGAGGTAGAGAAGTACTATTGTATAAATGTACGTATATAACCCAGTCTCTATCTAACTGTACGTACGTGATTCGAGCTCGATCTAAGGTTTCTCTAACCTACGTAGCTAATGAGTAATTATGGGCTTATGGCATCCATAATTAATTTGACATCTTCTGATTTTTTTATTTATTTACTGAAACTACACAACATTGTTATACGTACGTATAGCATATAGGATGAACCTCATAGTAAACTTTGAAATAAGGATTCATGGGTGTAGAACAAGGCGTGATTTACTACTTTGAAATTCAAAGAAAGAAATTATTCATGGGACTGAAATCATCATGAGTGGCAATACTATTACCCAAATGTGTCAGAAAATCAGAGCGTGATAATAATGCAATGTATTGGGGTTTGGGTTGGTGATGAGAAATCAAACATATGGGTCGTCTTCCTCTCTCATCGATCAAAGGAAATGGTGGTAGATAGCTAGCTGCGACTACTGCAACTATTTCAATTTCTCAGCATGATAATGATGCAGTCTGGGAATAATATTAAGGTTTGGCCGTTTCTCTGATGCCTAACCTTAATCATTCATAATAATACCATGTTTTGAATAGAGGGTTGAAAGAAAGACCATTGGGAACCGCAAAGGTAGGCCCTCAAAAAATCATTTTGGTAAAAGAAAATGAAAAAAAAAAATTAACTCATTTATTCCACTTCCCGTCTTCCACACAGTACTAACTCACTCTCAAAGAGAGAGAGAGGGTAGTATAAATGTGAGGCACCCATGTAGGAGAGCTCATATATCATCATATGAAGAAGGATAGGATATCGATGTTGGGGTTTTCCTTCTCATCTTAAACTCAAAGATAGAAAAAGCAAGGGCAGAAGATCAAAGAAGAAGAAGAAGCAGCAGAGGGTAGAGATCGATTGAGAGATTAGCAGCTTGCTAGCAATGGAAGAACATATGAACCCTTTGGCAGTGACTCACCTGCTTCAACACACACTGAGAAGCTTGTGCAGTCAAGAAAATTCACAGTGGATTTATGCCGTTTTTTGGAGAATCCTCCCAAGAAACTACCCACCACCCAAGTAATTAAAAACTTTAACTACTTCTTCTTCTCCTTCTTCCTCTAGTACAAGCACACACAGTTACTTATAGTGTAATACTGTAATTTGAGAACTGATTAACTATTGGTTTATTTCTAACAGATGGGAAGGTCATGGAGCTTATGACAGGTCAAGAGGGAACAGAAGGAACTGGTATGCTCTTAACTGTTGTTTGATATCATACTGGACTATCAGTAATTTATGTGATCATACAGAAATTGATTATATGTACAAATGGTGAAATGGACAGGATATTGGTTTGGGAAGATGGTTTCTGTAACTTTGGTGCCTCAGCTGCCTCACCAGCTCATGATCAGATCAACTCATCCAATGCTGAGTGTCCAGGTGGCCCTTCTTCAGTTTATGGTGGTGATCAATTTCAACATCACCAGTATTACCATGGCGTGCAACCTGAGCTTTTCTTCAAGATGTCCCATGAGATCTACAACTATGGAGAAGGGTAAGCCATCTATATTTGATGATGAGGAGAATGAAGAAGTAGTTCATATATATTATTTCTGGGTGTTTGAATATATAGAAATTAAGCTTGATATATTTTGGTGGTTGGGGTAAGCAGGTTGATAGGGAAAGTGGCAGCAGATCATAGTCATAAGTGGATATACAAAGAACCAAATGATCAGCATCAAGAAATCAACTTCTTATCAGCATGGCACAACTCAGCTGACTCGGTATAGACATTTATTAATTATATGAAACTATAAACTAAATCTAGGAGTTTAGTTTGAGATTTCATGCTAGTGATCATGCCAGCTACAAGTGTTAATAATTTCATATATGTGTGCGCGTATGTCTTGTTAGGTTTTTATTTAATTTTTACTTCTTTTGCTTCAGCACCCTAGGACATGGGAAGCCCAGTTCCAGTCTGGCATAAAGGTATAAGCACCACAGAATAAATTAAAATATATAAACTTATTTGTTTGATTTATCAGTTTACTTTGATGACACATATATATCATTTGCAGACCATAGCTCTGATAGCAGTGAGAGAGGGTGTAGTTCAGTTGGGAGCAATTAACAAGGTGGTTGAAGATCTGAGCTATGTTGTTTTGCTCAGAAAGAAGCTGAGCTACATTGAGAGCATCCCTGGAGTTCTTCTGCCTCACCCATCATCTCCATCATTCTCCAGCTTCAAGCTTGACCCTCATGGCTATGGTAATATTGGTGTTCCTCCTCCAGATCGTCATATTCATGCATGGCACGATTTCCAAGGCATGAGTACTAATGCTACAAATCTTCTTGTCCCACCACATCCAAGTACTACTCATGACCAATATTATGAGCACCATTTCAACATGAACCATCATCAAGTGCCAATGTTGAAAAACATAAGACCCTCCATGAGTAGCCTTGAAGCTCTTCTCTCCAAGCTTCCCTCGGTGGTGCCCTCACTACCTAATAATACTCATGATCATAACCAGTTTCCGGAATCGTCTCATCATCAAGGAGGAGGAGCTATGCGATTTATGGCGCCTACGGAGCAGAAGGTGGTTGCCAAGGAGGAGACTGATGTTCAAGAAGAAGATGAATATGGGGAATAACCGGATCATAAGAAGGTTTGTGGTAACGTGGGGGAGAGCAGCACTTCTATGTCCGCCGCCTACGGCCGTCAACAAGCCCAGCATTTCCATCACCACTGAGATCATCAGCTAGGACTAGGAGATATTTATATCGTGTAATCGATCAGGATCAGCTATACCAGCAGAGCAAACAGTGTTGAATATCGCTGATTAATTAAGTAATGTTATTAATGCTAATTTTATTTTGTTAGCTTAATTAATTATATATCGGAGTCAAGTATGGAATTCTAACAACAATATTAGTTTCCGTTTAGTTTTGTGGTTAAGCCCTTCATCTTTCACACGAGTTAGCGGGGTTCGAAGGCTGGTATATATGGTGGTGGAGGTCGCGGTAACAGTGGAGGGTTGTGGAGTTTGTTTGTTCTCAAACAATAATAGTTAGCAGATGTATGGGAGTTGTACCTTGGCTATTCGTTTTACTTTTGAAAAAATTATCCAAACAGAATCTCATATTTTCGAGAAGTTAAACTTTGGTATTCCAACTTCATAAAACTTCATAACAGTATCTCACGTTTTAACCTTAACCTAAGTTTAGTATCTAAAACCGTTACCTCTGTTAAAATGACTAACAACTGAAGGATAGTTTGGTCTTTTTATATTTTAACATTTTTTTTTGAACGAATATTTTAACTTTTTTTTCCCTACCTTATATATCTCTCTCTCTTATTCTATCCACCGGATTTCACCAACGCCAAATTCAATTCCTAGACCTAGCTCCGACAACCGCCACAACCCGCCCGTCTCGAGTATACCGCACTCCTTTCCAAGCCTCGGGGGGTCGGTTGATCAAGTTCAAGGGCGACAACTTGGTCATGGCGTCGAAGACGTGATATTGGATGTATTGAGCTATTGTGGTTTGGAGTCCAGGGGTTGAGGAAAACACCAATCTTTATGTAACTAACTTGGATCATGGTGTTACTAATAGAGATATTGAGATACTTGTGTTTATTATACTTTGATTTTTGACTTGAATATACCATTTGATTATTTCGTGTTCTTCCTCTGCTTGCATTCTGGAATTGGGGTTTTGACTAAAGAGTGCCAAATTTACCAACTTGGGGTTTTAGGTTGTAAATATTTTTATATGAACTATGTGTTTCAAGGTAGGACTAGGAGTTTTACTGTGACCTTGAATGTTGATACCCCTGTTTCAATTTGCCATTTTAAGAAGTGACCATGAATCACATGTCTGGGTTTTAAAAAGGAAATTGTGCCATAGCCATAGGATGCTGCTCAATCAGTTGGGGTAAAAGAAGGAATGGATAATGAGTTTAAAGGAGAGGGGCCATGGCGCTGCGGAATGGATAGTGCTTCTTTGGGTGATCTATTATTGCTCTGGATATACGAACTCGCCGAGCTTAAGCTTCAGCTTGTAGAGAATGGTGGTCTTACCAGCAGCATCAAGTCGACCCACCATGTTTGTATATACATCTCTGTGTAGGCAAAGAGATGGCAGAAAGCCTGGTAAAAGACATCCCCATGTTTGTTTCACCTGAGGAAATGGAAGGAGGAGAGATCGTAGATCTCCGGCTCTGTGTGTGTCTAAGTAGAGAAGAGAGGAGAGTTGTCTATCACAAACTAAAGACCAATTTTGTATTATTTGTTGGTCTGTAAAGACTAGTTTTAAATTAATATCTTTTACTTCAGTTATTTTATTATATTAAAAATAAAAGGTTAAAGAGTAATTTGGTAATTTTATGATCAAATGTGATTGACGACTGTTATTCTAATAGAGGTAATGGTTCTAGACACCAAACTTAGGTTGGGGTATAAACGTGAGACACTGTTTTGAAGTTTCTAAAGCTACGATACCAAAACTTAGGTTCTGTGAAAGGTGAGACACTGTTTAAATAATTTTTCTTTCTCTTTTTACTTGTTTTGAGACAACGGTGGCCCAAGGCCCAAGCAAAGAACAACAATCAAATAGTGGGCTAGTGGGCCGTAGACGTCTCGGACAGTAGCGGATTCTACGTACCAAGGTGTACTTGCATCATTAATTAATGTGCAAGTCCTCAAATCGACGTATGCGAAAATCGAATGAATACTGGTGACTCTAAATTCATTCATTTCATTTTCATTTTTGATCCGATCAAATTAAGTACTCATATAAGAGTATTTTTTATTCGACCTCAGGTCCTTACCTTTTGTGTTGGAAACACTTAAGACTATTTTTTTAGGTTTTAATTTTGTTAACGGTATTAGAATACATGCATGATAATGCTACGTGAATGACCGAATCAAAATATTACATATTAGTTACTCAGTTCACTTACATCTTGATGTATAGAAGAATATATATATAAAAAACCAAACTCCATGTTTACCATTTCCTTTATGTGGCAAACTAGTTCCTGAGTCCTGACCAAGCCTAATAGGCCGACCGTAAGCGAATTATACAAGTGTTTGCACACTAATAAAATCAATGCAATCTAAGTTCTGTGCAAGCACAGGTCTTACTTCGGGGGTCAAAAGGAAGGCTTCTGATATGTCTTTGATCACGTATGCAGCTACGTCTTCTCTATCTCGAGTTCGAAGGTGAGCTAGCTCTGAAGAATGTTAATGGTGTGTTATACTGATTTCACCGATGAAGAAAGACCGGCTTTGACGTCCTCTGGGCAGAAAGAATAATATTCCGAAGACTGCTCTGAAACCTAGCTAAACAATTTTTTTTAATTTTTATGCTAAAATCTGTTTTTTATTCTCTTTGAAATAACGACGTACTGAATCAAAGTAATTGTTTTCAATTTGGAATTCAAAGCAATAAATAGTAATGATGTTTAATCTCCTTTTAAGAATGGACAAAGTCGTCTGTAAATACTAAATACCGAGTTGATATAAACCCCAGAGTGAACCAAGTCTTCTGTACCAGCTGAAATGAGCAAGAGGAAGACGAAGAACTTTGGGCTGGACGAAACACAAGCAAACTAACTGCGCTTTTAGTGGGCTAGTCGGAGCCTGTGTGTATCTAGGCTTTAGTGGGCCTAACGAGCTGGAGGGTCCCACCTTAAATTAAAAACGAAACAATGGCAAACTGAGCTTTTAGTGGGCTAGGTGGAGCCTGAATGTGGCTAGGCGGACTGGGCTTTAGTAAGCCTACCCGAGCTGGAGGGTCCAACCTTAAAATTGAAAAAAAAAAAAAAAAAAAAAAAAAAAACTGAGGTTCTTGTTGTCGACCCTCCCTGCATATATGCATGTCTTTCTCTTTACAGTTCATCTCCGCACTGCTTGACACTCGGCGACCTAGCCTTAGACGGTGGCTACTTGGCCTTCGTAACCCGTTTGACGGCCAACCTTTTGGTTCCAAGAAACATACTCTGTTTGCAGAGAACAGTTCTTCTCCTTGTCCTTAGTTACCTCCATACCAATTTCACTTCTAGCTCGATCAACATGAAGAAACTCAAGGCAATGATCATAATTAAATTATTGCTTCCGCTTTGTACTTTCGCCTCCGCTGCTTTGTTTTCTGTGGTAATCTTGGATCTTCTTCACTACTCCGTTCGTGTTCGTGTTCTTGCTCAGTTGCTCGTATTAATTTCTAAGTTCTCCTATATTGCTGACTTGTTACTCAGTAGTCATAATTCCAACTTTATTGCTGATAATCCGTCCAAAGGGTAACCCAGATCTATTTTATTACTGCTATATATACTGATAAATCCCTCAAAACGGTAGCTGGTAGCTTCTATATCCATCTCTCACAGCCTCTCGTTTATCGTCACTACTGCTCAGACGGTTCGTCCAAAGTCTTATTAGAAATCGAACAATTAGGAAAAACAAATGCATGAGGATAAAAAACTCGATTGTCCACGGCATGTAATCAAAATAGCTTAACAAGTAATTAAGCACAATAAGTTCGAATCATCAATGCAAACACTCAGCATAAACGTACAGACAACGAAACGGCCGCCGGCTATTCGCATTTGGCTAACATGGGTTCTTTTTTATTTTCTTTTCGGTATAAGAAATAGGAATAAGCCAACAAGCTAGCTAGGTTATTAAATAACCTCCTCTAGAACAACATAAGCCCTAAAATTAAAAGACCTAAAAAAGAAGCATTAGCAGCAGACAAATGAAGAGAATCATTCCAGCTAACAATGCTAGTTACTAGTGTGGCGTATATATACTTGCCATTGCATCCGTCGTAAAGTTTGCTTCTCTCCAAACATCATCGATGCATTCGGCTAGTAATAATAGGTTTCCTTGGTAACTCATGCAAAGTCGACGGAGTTATATTGGATACATGTGCCACCATGTGCTTTCGGCTCCCACCAGGGTCTGGCCACCAGTACTACTCGATCGCAATTAGGGTCCAGCTGATGAGCTGCTCACATATGTACCTATAATAAGGCCAGGCCATGAGCTAGTAAGCAACCAGCGGCACCCACTGCCTACACGTCCCCTTGGTTTCATCTACTAGTTTCGAGTAGAGCCAGCTACTATATATATACACCAGCTCATACATGTATATGTGCAGCAAGCAATATCCAACCATTAACCAACTTGTACATGTAGCTGGCTTTCCTACTTCCTAGAGCTAGGTAGACTGTCGGATCCTGTGGGTTTACAATGAGGAAAACTTTGGACTAACGGGGTTTTACTGCTCTCATGTGCAAATCTGCTTAGACCGAGATGTTAGTTATCTAGTAGCAGCTGATATATATGAAACTCGATCGAATGAGGTCCCCTACCCACTCCAGTAGTCCAGACTCCAGAGTCTCTTGTGTGCTCGTGTGCATGTGAGTTGTGACTGTGGGTGTCTTTGTGTTTCCTACGTACTGATCATGATTGTAATGACTAATAAGCACCCCATGCATCTGTTCCTTCTCTTTCGCTCTCAACTCCATCAGTTTCTCTCATAACTTCGACGCTTTGCACAGTAACATGCTGTGTCCACAGCCTGTGCCTCTGTGTATCGCCATCTTTGACAGAAAGCTAGCTAGAGCTAGCTCAGCAATATTAACGATCGACATGATCCAGTTTGAATTGCTTATGTAAACCCGAAAGGGCATAGGGTACGTTAACGTTCACATCAAGATCAATATATGACCTGTTCATATACGACTAGTTATATGAATTCGATCTAGACTGATACTAACTCCGATCCATCTCTATCCATGCTGATATATTGTTAATATATGCTTTGAACCAGCCATCCGAGGGTATCAGCTATTCGGGGATCTCGCTGGGTTATGGTTTCCTGTTGGGCTTAGTATATAGGGTTTAGGATTTAGTATATAAACGACTAAAACCTAATTGTATTTGGGTGTTCAGTGTTTTCCTCAAGATAATAAAATTGTTCTCCTTCTGCCCGTGAACGTAGCTAACACATCGTTAGTGAACCACGTAAATCTGTGTTCTTTCTTATATTCGTTACAACATATATGATGCCTGGGAAAGGTCGAGATCAGTGAGTTGACATACTCACATGCATTAGGGTTTATCTATAGGGACCGATCGCTCTTGAATGGCCTCGACCGATCTCACAAATTACCATACATAATTACAAACCATGCATGCAAATAACCAAGTCAAAGCTATATATAGACACACACATGAATATAATCTTCCTATTCCTATAATTGCTTACATGCATGTCGTTGGTTCATTGCCCTAGATCTTAAACCCCAGAAACCGAGTCGGCACGTAGCTTGGGGACCGTAAGCTAGCTCCATCATGCTAGCTAGATAACTATTCATTCTGTTAGATCGATACGTCTATATCATCCAGTATTATGATCTAAAAATCTTTAACATACAATTATACAAAGCTCCGAGACATGTATGTCGAATATTGTGGACCAAGTATCGAATATAAGCGAAGGATGATATATGTAACTTACCATCAAATCCAGTTCATGCTTGATGCCTCACATCAACCCATGTTAAACGAACATATCGATCAACATCACATATAACGAATCGAAGATGCAAGAACAAAGCACATATGCTGGTACTCAATTTGGAGGGGATCGATTGTATCCAAGTTATTCATGCATGTTACCGATCAGAATCATACATAAGCTAGAAATAATTTCACTCCGTCATACTATATTATGAACATTAACTGGATAATAAGTTGGCACAATCTTGCCCATATTATTCCGTTTCCATTAATGTATTTCAAAATTTCAATCATCATTTACCTAAACAAGAAAAATATGATTTCTCACACTACATGTGATCTGCCATAATCTGTTTCGGAAAAGATTGAAAATTGAACCTCCATCCATCCACGTTACTATAAAACCCTAGTTGATACAATTATCCATTCAATTTGCAAAATTGGTTACATTTCAAATTCAATCCAGGTTTGCCAGCCTCACACATTGGCATTATTCGTTACGGCCCTAACTCACTAACCAACTTTTCCTCCCTTTAGTTGTACAAGAATATATCACCGAATCCGACGGTTATAACCTCTCCCAGGTTGTTCTATTTGATCACATGACATATCACCATATGGCTAGCTGCTGCTCTCCTGGAACCCAGTTGGATTACACTAAAACTCCCATGTAAACAGGTAAATGTGATGTAGGAGGAGAAGCCGGGCCATAATATATACGTATGGAGTGCTCGTGGCAACTGCCTCAGCCATTTAATACCTTACATTTAAAATGTTCACCAAAACAATTAACGTATAAGAAATTACATACGTGAGCTCAAATTTCGGTATCTAGAATAACACGTCCGATCCACTAATCACATCATCAAACTCGATACTCACTCTCGGTTACATATGTTTAAGCACACACGTTGTCTCGCACATTTCTATACGTGATTGATAAGTTGAGTGATATATTCAATCGTGATAAGTTTGTAGTTAACGCAGAGAATGAGATCGGACAAGTATCGGGAAGTAAACTGCCGGGATTTGAGAATAAGGGGCCGACGGGGAAATGGTAACTAAACAGAAGCTACAGTGTAGCAGAGATAGAACTAGAACTAGAACGGGAAGGAAGCAGGTGATAATGGCTTGCGTAGATGAGAGCGCGCGAGAAGAAGACTAGGGTTTAGAGAGATCGAGCTGTCAGACACGTGCGTGGGTCTTGGCAAGTCTAAGCAAATGGGAGTGGGGGGTGGAACCCGCAGCCGTGCCCCATATTGCAAAACGACAACGAAACTGTACTCGTGAGGCAAATTCAAGGTGTCCTTTGTGGCCTTATTATGGGAGCTAGAATTATTGGAGGACTCCATCGGCGGAGGAGGAGATGTTGATTTTTGGAGAGGGAATGGCTCGGCTCACATGGCCCCCGTCGCCCTAGCATTGTAGGGTGCTCTATATATAATACTTGCCTACCTCTAGCTTCACCTTAGCTTAGCTTCCCTTCTTTTATACCCCCTCCTCCTCCTCCTCTTCCTCCTCATCATTCACTCATCCACAATTCCACACCCTAGCTTCTTTCTTCGTCTTCATCGTTCTTTGAGTTGTGCAGTATTAAATATACAGCAGGCGTTCGATTCTGAGAATGAGTTCGTTGGATATCGGGTGTTCGAAGATCATGAGGTCGAGGAGGAGGAGTGCGGTGGGGGGAAGACGACGTCGTGTTGGCGGTGGAGGGAGGAGGACGACGATGACGTCGAGGACTGTGAGAGTGAAGGTGAGGAAGCTGCAAATGCTGATTCCGGGAGGGAGAGGGCTGGAGGCGGAGAGACTGTTTCGGCACACGGCGGATTACATAATGCATTTGAGGTTCCAGGTCGATGTTTTGCAAGCGATTTCCAAGATTTACAAGCTGTGAAATTAGTGCGTGTTAATCACCATGCGCATGTTAATTAATTAGTCTCCATCTTGTTTCATGTAATGATAAATTACCAAATTGTAACTTCTTCTTTTCTTTTTTTTTTTCCCGATTTCCTGCAATATATAGGGCTATTAATATATGATATGTATGGTCGATCGTTGTTAAATTAAATCCAACTGGTAATGTTCATCAACTGAGAGCTGCGAGATCTCAGAAATATTCAAGTTAAGGGTTTAACTTAATTATGAGACTCTAATTCTGCTTATATAATGAGTAGCTAGCCTTTAACATTCTTAATTTGTAGCTGGATTCCCTGGGTTAATTTCCTCGATCTCATCTTCTTGTGGTGGCATATATATATATATATATATATAGTATTTTAGTATTTAGCAGGAGTAGCAGTTATATGGTTTTAAGGTTGACACACTCGTTTAATCCCCTCGAGCTGATTCATCTACTTCTTCCAATTTTTACTTTAGGCAATAGCTGGTGATCATTTTGTTAATTAATACTCTGATAGTTTCTTCACTATTTCTTCTGATCTGAGTGAAGTTCTGTAATCCCATCAGTGATTGTTCACTGCAAAAAGAAGAAGTATGTTTGTGTAATCGAAGATTTTACATCGTACTCCAATTATACAGGAACCTATGCAATTCAAAAGACTTGAATAATAACAAGGAAAGTTGATCGAAAATCTATAGTCCCCGAAACAAGAAAACAAAAATTGAAAAGATGGGCAGATTTTTAGACTATTTTTCCCCAGCAGGCAGCAAAGTCAAGTCACTAGTTAATGAATTTCTCTTTGATTGATTTATGGATATATCACTTGTTAGAAACTTCCAAAGCAGTTAGAAAGTTGGCATCCAGTATCTGCTAACTAGAAACGCTTCCATTGATTCCAATTTATATCAAATGGCCGGTCCTGCAAATCAGTCAAGCAGATAGCTTTACTTGCACATTACATTTCTTCCAATTTGAAAATGAATTCAAAGACTGAAGGTTAGGTGGGAAATAGAAAAGCGTATATATCCTATGAATTTGACCCACTTGATAACAATTTAACTTCCATAAACAAACCATATGAACCTTCCTAACTGCTAATTTACCCGATCAAGTTTAGATTCAGATACCAAGAGTGTAATGTTAAGTGGTCTTTTTTTATCTGTCCCTGTAACTCCAAGCAACAATTGTGAGATGTAAAATCTTTCCCCAAAAAGGAAGGAAATAAAAGATCATCTGTCATGTCACTCCTATGCGTGTTCTTCATCGATTTAAGCCACTATCTCAATTCTTATGGCATGTACCACTTAATCAATGTTTGGCAAAAACCATACTAATCTCAGACCAAAGAACGTGTACTCCTTGGCTTACCATCTCCGATCACAATCTTCATTTCCAGCCATGTATATAATATAACTGAGCTACTAACTAATTTCATCGTTTAGTTATATAAAACAAAGACCTAGCTAGAAGGGACTTGTTGTATATATAATTCAGAAGATGCATGACAGTAATCATGATTGCCTTCAGGTCCACAACTCCGGCCACACATGGTCATTTCTAAGTTGAAATATATGGAAGTATTCTAACTTTTCTGTGTATGAAATTCCTCATGCAGGACAAGGTGTACGTTGAAGGCTCGACTTCTTTGTTTTTTGGTTCCTTAAGTTTTGTCCAATGCATGAGTGGCCTTCACTATAACACCCATTTCATAACACAACATGAACATTTCAAAGGTTGAACTTGAACAGCGTTTCCCAATTGCTACCTTACATTTCGAAGACAAAATCAAAACAAAGAACATCAGTCATCTAATATTCACTCATGTACTCCATTGTTCAATGGGCTTTGGGTCCATTGAAGCATTTGGGCCACCGCAAAGAAATGGCAACTGCCTGATGCCATGAGGCACACGCATGAGGTCACCGTCCTCATAGTCCGAAATGGCACTTATACCCCTGCTCGTGCTCTTGGGAAGCTACTAGTTCTAGTACACCAAGCTCTCACACTCCAACAGCACAACTGCTACTGAAATTTCCTTCAGGCTTTGTACTATATAAACAAATTACAGACCCTGATGTGGGACTTGTTTAGGGTTTTGTAACTTCTCTCTGTCAAGCTCTGCAACATTGTCCAAGCTAGAGACCAAGACAAGACTCATCATCATGATCAAGCTAGTAACATGGACAGCTGGGCTCCATTAATGCCAGATTTTACAGGTACACTGCAAACTGGGGCAGTTCTATATGTCTTTATTCTTCTTGCAAATCAGTTTGTAGATCATGTCAAGGATTTTCTGAGGCCAGTCATACCCTTCTAAGTTTTGAAGCTAACCTTTTCAAGTAGCTAGTTTAGGGTCAAAGAGATGTTTTCGTTTTGTTTCTGAGTTTCTGACCAAAACTGAGATTGGGTTTCTTGTGAGTTACAAGATGTGTAATGTGCATGTTGCTTGTTTGCTTCAAAGTGTGAGTTGGGTTTGATCTCAAAGCAAGCAAGCAAGTTGGGTTTTGATTTCTTGAGCTTACATAAAGGGTCCAAGTGTTTTGTGGGTCTTAAATGGTGGATTTAGATTGCCAGTATTCTAAAATGTCTTGGAATCAAGCTCAAATCAAGCTCCACCATCCTCAATCCCGGTTTCTGAATAGTGAATATCAGAAGCAATCAATCCCACCATCTTCATCTTCTGGCAATAAAATTAGTCCAGCTATTCTGTTCATCATAATTGTTCTAGCTGTTGTGTTTTTCGTATCTGGAATCCTTCACTTGCTTGTTAGATTTCTCACCAAGCATAGATCTTCACCGATTTCTGAATCCAATAGATACCCGGAAATGTCTGGGTCTGGAGTTCTCCAGAGACAGTTACAGCAGCTCTTCCATCTTCATGATTCTGGATTGGATCAAGCTTTCATTGATGCCCTTCCTGTGTTCCTTTATAAAGAGTTGAAAGGTCTAAATGAGCCATTTGATTGTCCAGTTTGTTTGTGTGAGTTTACTGAAAAGGACCAGCTGAGATTGCTTCCATTATGTAGTCATGCTTTTCACATTGATTGCATAGACACATGGTTACTGTCTAATTCTACTTGCCCTCTTTGTAGAGGGACGCTACATACACAAGGGATTGCCATTGAGAACCCAATTTTTGATTTCGATGATTTGAGGGAAGAGGAGGGTTTTTCAGAGAATGGAGGAAATGGGGGTATGATTTCTGGTCAAAAGTCTGCAGAGAATGAGATTGAAAAGAAAGTGTTTTCTGTGAGACTTGGAAAGTTTAGAAGTACTGCTACTACTACAAATGTGGAAGGAGATGAAGGAAGAGGTGTGGAGAGAGTAGAAGGAGAGACTAGTAGTAGGAATTTGGATGCAAGGAGATGTTACTCAATGGGATCATACCAATATGTTGTTGCTGATTTAGAGGTTCAAGTTGCTCTGAGGCCCAAAAGATCAGGTGGTAATGGTGAAAGTATGAGAATCGTGAAAGGGAGAGTTGGGCAAAATGGGAATTCAAACAATGATAGTGATAGTGAGGGGAAAAAACTTGGGGGTAAAGGTGAAAGCTTTTCTGTTTCCAAAATTTGGCTATGGCCTAAAAAGGGCAATTTTCCAACTTCTGCAGAAACCCAAATGGCCACTTCTTCCTCAGCTACTGTGGGTTTGCCATGGAGTGGTAATAGATATCAGGAAACATGATCTTCATTACTGTAGTTTGTATTTCTACATCATATAATGATCTGTATAAATTCTTTATCAAGAAAAAAGAGCTGTAGGCTTTGCTTTGTTCTGGAATTTGATTTCTTTGCTGTCATGCTAGATCCTGTTCCAAATAACTTTGTCACAAATTGCAGTGCACTTTATCTTTTGTGTAAGATGATGTATAATGACTTTGGCAAATGCTTTTACTTTAACTACAACTTTAGCATTATGCTTAGGACTAGATGCTAAACTTTAATGTTTCACATGTTTGGGGTGGTAAAACAAATGGTAATTTCCACCACATTCAAACGCATATTCTAAATTGGAAGTTTTACTACAACTGGGAGTATTGAAACTCAAGAGCTATAATCACACCATGTGATGTCCCTAAACATGAATAAGAAGTTAAGAACGTAGACTTGGTATATTGTATGAAATAGTGACATCAAAGTGATGCTTTTGGCTGCTTTGGGTGGCTCTAGAAGATTTGCATTTCTCTCCTTTTCTTCTTTTTGATCCGGTCATGGAATCCTATTTTGATTTGGAGGACATAGTGGTTTGGTGGGATCGTGATGAAAAAGGGATTCGAGTGACTCTTGTGATGAAGGTGCCTGCATGAGTTAGACAGGTTCACCATGGCGGGGCGGGCCACAGCGGCCCAGCCTTGGATGGTGGGCTCGTTAGAGGTGGTGTTCTCAATCAAATAATGCGATATAATTTCCGAGTCACACACAAATTTAGAGAGGGAGACAGCTCCTGAGTCAAGATTAATATAATAAAATGTACACAATATTAGAGGTCCACTGGCTCAATAGATGTGAAATTGGGGTTAGTGATGATTATATTTTGTAGCCCACATAATCATTTGAACGAGTATAATAACAAAACGCCATGAAATAAGCGAGAACCATTCAGATCCGGACAATTCATGATGATGCATTGGGACTTTGGTAGTCGGTAAGTTCTATGATCTCACTACAATACCAACTCCACAAAGCCAGAACCTTAAAAGAGGGAGTTGTTCATGTTTATGGGATTTGTTCAATTTGAAAGGGGAGAACCCCAAGGCCTCGCAGGCTGGGTATAAATAAAATATATAACGACTACTTGAATCTCGTATGATTAAAAAATACACCTTACCAAAAATATTTGACTTTAATTATTTACCATCAACAGAAAAGAAAGTAAGTGTGCTGTGCCCACCAAAATACATACCCTCTTAATTTATTGACACATGTCTAAATTGTTTAACTTTATTCTTGATAATAAAATAAATAATGTGTCACAGAATAAAAGGGTGAACAAATAAAAATAGTCGGCAAATTTATATCCGTGAGCTATAGAATAGTGAAGGTTGAATCAAACAATGAAATACCACAACAGACGCAGTATACTTTTTGACACGAAAGGGAAGCAGAGGCAAAAGCACCAATACTTTTGCTACAGAAAAACAGGGTTTTGAAGATCTTCAGAAGCAGAGAAGAAAGCACTAAAACTTTTGCTAGAGCAAAGAATAGCTAAAATATAATTATTTTCCATGTATGTTACAAAAGATTAAATAGTTTGCAGTACATCTACAAAGAAAGATGACAATGAAAAAAGCTTACATAACTGACTCGATGAAAATTGTTACATTAAATCAAATTTGATATACTATATAGCAGATTTGTGTTCCAGAAAATAAGTATGATTTGCAATCTCAAACAATAAGAGGCTACTGTGTAAATCCAAAACAAAAGTAGAAACACCACCTCAAAGATCTCAACAAGACACGAGCTCCCTCCTTTGTGCAGCGAAGGCAAAATTTAATCCCCACAATACCGTAAAGGAATCATTTGTAATAATGTACATAAACCACTTACAAGGGGGAAGAAAATTGAAGGGGGAGTTATGGGACCATTGGATGAATCCCGTACTCTTGAGAAAAACCACTCCCACTTGCTAAGAAGATGCCACCCCGAATTGAACAATCACAAGGAAAAGATTGCATTGACACGATGGACAGTGAGAAGATGGAGGCTTGTGCTGCACCATCTTTACCATCTAGAACTGCTCCACTTCATAAGCCCTGGGGAAAATTGTTGATTTGTCCTTCCTCCAAAACATCTTTGTTGTTCATCTTGTAAGCTATCCTTATGCGCATGACGAGACTTTTCTGAAAAAAAAAGAAGAAGAAGAAAGTAAGCATCCACTACATCCATCCAAAAATGAGCAGAAAAACAAAATCTACAAATAGGATCCATCTAAACCCTTAAAGACCCTATAAAGGATCCGAGTCCCAATCCATGTCATAGGGCTTTCGATAGGTTTTTGCATGTGTATAATTGTGGAGTACCAATAAGGGCTTAAAAGTTCCTTAATCTTAAAGGTGAATGAATAGAAGCCAAATAAGTGTTTTCTCATGACATGAAGGCAAGTTCAGAGCCTAAACAAAACACATAGACAGAGATTCAGATACCTTTCCATGTTGGCTATTGGTAACTCTCAAAGTTTGTGTGATGGACTCGTTACCACTTGCCGGAAGAGTGTTGCCGCTAGCTGGCTCCAAGTGCAGTTGTAGAAACTGTAACTCAGAATACAAAATAAAAGTCAGAAGTGCGAGTTCAAGTTAAGAACAAATAACTTATTGGATGTGCACTTACATTTGAACTACATAAAGAAACAAACTTAAAATAGTCACCAATACAGGAACACAGCAGTAAAGAAATTTGGGAATCCGTAAACGAACACTCAGGTGAGTCAGGTCCTTGCACACTTTTCAAACACATAGTTGAGAAAAGACAACTAACTACTTAACTAGCACACTTACCATACACACGCCAATGAAATCCCACTGACACAGACAAATATAAAAGACAGAACAGTATAGAAGATAATTTCGTAAGCAATGTTACCTTTGGAACAGCTGCCTGAAAAATAAAATCTGTATAGACACTCGGCGACAAATTAGTGAATGTAGCCTTGATTATTGTCGTTTGTGGATTTCCAGGCAGCTTCGAAAAGTTAAACCCTATCCTCAAATTGCTGCTCTCAAATGCAACTACAGATGGATAAGCAGGGCCATTGTTTTCTGGATCACAGAGAAGAGGGCTGTCACCAAATTAACCCGAGCATATCTGAATGTTAACTTCTCATTGCTACTGAAAGTTTTACCTTGTATTGGGGAGTTGGTCGCAAAGCTGTCCAACAAATCAATCGCTCCAGCAGAAGAAGTGGGTAGTACGGACTTCGAAGATGGAGATGATAGTACATCTAATGGTGAAACAGGTGCTTTGTTATCTTGACCAGAATTTAACAGATCAGAGATAGCTGAGCTGCTTTGTGTAGGCGTACCAATAGACAAGAGATCCATTAGAGCATCAGCGCCATTGTTTGGAGAATGATTCACACCTACAAGCATTTCACAATCAGTATTTGTGGGTTGGCTAGAGAAATAATACAATAATTACTTTCTTTTCCAATCTAAACACCAAACAATTATAATCCATACAATAACTTCTTGATATCACCAAACAAAAGAACAGAGTGCAGTTCATGCATTGCAGTGTGGATTTCTCATAAATGTATCGTGTAGAATCTGTAGGTTTTAATCAAATTTCAATAACTAGCATGAACCAGAACTACAGCAGTCCAGCCATGGAGCTCTCGGCAACATTACCTTATCACCCCAAAATTTCCAAGAGAAGAAAATCAAAATTTTGAAAAACAAACAGAAACATAATGTTTCATTTGGTAGGTGCAGGTGAAACTTACCCGATTGTTTCGACAAATCAACATCGAGAAGATCATGAAGAAAATCACCACCAGAGGAGCTAGGGGCCGGCACATCATCTGAATTTAGATCAAGTAAATCCACAAGAGGAGCTGAAGAATGTTTGGCAACTCCATTTGGTATGTTGATTGAAGAACGAGCAGAAGTTGATGTAGGAGTTGGTATAGAACCACTCTGCTGTTCCTCCCACTGTAACAAATCCAAAGTTGGCATCCTCTCAACCAGTGTAGATCTGCAAAACCTCATACCATCAGCTTTGTGGTTTCACGTAGTACACATGCAAACGTAATACACACGTGTGTGTGTGTGTGTGAGAGAGAGAGAGAGAGAGAGAGAGAGAGAGAGAGCATATATGGATGAACTCTGTTGTACATGCACCACACACGCACACGTGTCTTCTCAGAGCAAGGGGAGAACAAATATAACAATTGCAACTTATACCTAATGTTCTGATGCTTCGAGATAATAGAATTCATTTCAATGGATCTTTGCTGCAGTTCAAGCACAAGGCTTCCTTTGTACTGAGCTACAATTTCTTTGATCCTCCTACATAGGCCATTCAATGAACAATTAGCCTCTGTGTGAAAAAAAAATGATAATAAATAAAAAAGCAAATTAAAATAGAAACATACTCTGAACAAGATGGGAAACGTGAAGATAGCTTTAAAAGAGCAATCAAAGCCATAGCCTTGGTGGTAAGATCCGAGGTATGGTGCTTAAGGGCAATTTCTATGATATCCACAGCATCAGACTCTGTTACCTGTTTTTTTAATACATATCATTTAAAAAAATAATAATAATAAAAATAAAAATAAAAACTCAATTCGTCAGGAAACTTTTGACAGAAACATATAAGGATGCAAACTCATTGGTCCAAACCACAGGCAGTATTACCAACTCGAAATGAGATGGATCTTTAATCAAAGATGAGATACTTCATTATGGCATGACGCTAAATCAGAAAATAGTTTATTTTGTTTTAATATCTGTCATCTAGGTTTTAAAAGAATAAGAAAGCACCTTGTAGAGGTCTTCGTTTTATCAATTTCTTCAGATATTGATCATTATTCCAACATATAGTATTACATACTGCATGCATAGAAGTTTATGACTTCTAAAGATAAACAGATGGCCACGATATTTTCTATACATAAAAGATGGCAGCATGATAGCTAAGAATCAAGCATAACATAGTATCCACAAATTACTACACTTGTGCACAAAGTATGATGGCAGATGGCAATAGGAAGTTATGTGACTGAAAGATGAATACATAAACTTCAGATGATGGAAAGCATGAAAATGAAAACTCACTGTTATGGGATCCTCAACATCAAGCATGCCAATATTATTTACCAGCATGTCACCATATTCTCCGATGCACCAAACTGCTACTCGGACCAAGCTTTCCTGGATAAAAATATACTAAAAGACATCAATAACATGAAAATGTTGATACAGAAGATACTATGGATTGTGAACTGGGCACTAATCCTATTGAAGAAAACATTAATCACCTGATCCGCTGATGTTTGGATTGCTCTGTATAGAGCCCTAACCGTATACCCATGAAGATCAGGTGAATTTGTTATCACAACAATAACCGCATGCCATACTTCATCTTTTACAAAATTTCCAGCCTACTAAGCATGGCAGAAAGATGAGTACTTCGAAACAAAGTATACTACTAACTATGTGTAAAAGTAGCTGAAATGACACAAGAACTACAGTATGCACAATTGTAAGGAAATGAGAGTAGATTACATGCCAACAAAAAATTATAACAGTTAACTCTATAGCTATCCTCCATACAACTTAATTAAAGCCTACAATTTCATTTAGATTTATACCTCGGAGAGAACCTTGAGCATCTGATCAATGTACCAAATCTTCTCAGGGGAAAACCTAAGACACCACACAGTGCATGTTCATCA
The DNA here is from genome assembly GCA_034370585.1 of Fragaria x ananassa. Taxonomy (NCBI): domain Eukaryota; kingdom Viridiplantae; phylum Streptophyta; class Magnoliopsida; order Rosales; family Rosaceae; genus Fragaria; species Fragaria x ananassa. The sequence continues at coordinate 27,585,474 of CP139761.1, read as the reverse complement.
ACTAAAAGTTGTGAAATAAAATTTAATACATGTCACATGATTCTACAATATTGAACATCAGCACTACCAAGCCCGCCTCCAAGTAATATACTTGTCATCAACAAACAAGTCAAAAAGCTAAAAAAACATCTATGGCAATATATACTGAACCAAACTGCCTTAGGAGAAGCAGCAATTCATGTATCCCACATCTACAGGAATTATGAGGGTAAAAGAAACTAGAATGAAAAATGTTCACAGCTGGAAAATATATCCATGGAGCATCAAACTATCTAAAGCAGCTAGCACTCATTTTTATTACTTAGAAAAGAATGTGCAAGTAAGTCCACTCTGGATTCCTTGCAGAAAATAAGAATCTAATTCAAATTCATAAACCCCATAACTTTTATCTTTAAAAAGAAAAATATACAATCATGAACTGCAAAACTTACTTCTTGACAAGAGAGCAAATTTTCGCTGTAAGATCTCCCTTGAAATCTTGATCACTTACTTCCAAATAATCAATGAGCTCTTTTGTTAGAGGTTTCACGTTAGTTTCATTCACAAGGACATAAACAAGTTCAAGGGCCCTTTTACGAATTGAAGCATCTAAATCCTGAAAGGAGAAAAGTCAAGAAATAAGCTTTTCAAGTTGTACATAAGTACATTTAGTTCTTGATCTAAAACATGAAGCACACAATCGGGAACTGGGCATGATAGGACACTTGACGGGGAAAAAAATATTTCAGTTCATATCAAAATTTAATCAACAAGTGTTTTAATCTTCTCATTTAAATAAAGACAAGAAATCACTATACCTTGACACATTCCAAGATAGTTGCCCGATGCCTCTGTACAGCTTGAGCATCAACTGTAATGGCTCTCATCATCATGTTTAACGCAACATATCTGCAAGGCGTGAGACAAAGGAATTGATATGAAACAACAAATGGCAAAGAGCTGAGCAAGAACATAATTATCCCCCAGGGATGACAGTGTAAATTCTGATACTCACCCAGCTTTTTCAAGAAAAGAAAAGATCCTTTAAATGTCAGACATCTAGGTGACTAGTTCCTACCAGAAACAGTAAGCCTTTCGGACTGGTTAAATAATTTAAGTTGAAAATCTCATTCATGAGATCCCCTCAAAGTACCACTACATCTCAGATTTACAAAATCACAGGGGGTCTCATCCAGAGGGTGCTTGCTTTCAATGACATACTAATGTGGATGGCTAAGGCAAACCTAAAGCAACTAACAAAGTTGAAAAATCTAAGAACTGATGTGGTGGCAGACTATCAGGCCCAAACTAGGAGCGCAATTATCCTCCCAAAGCTAATTTCATAAGCATGCATGCAGTCATTATGAAGTGATAAAGCACCGCAAGCAAACCTGATATTGTTGTCACGATTTGATAAGAATCTTCCCAAAATATTGATGGCAAGCACACGTAAGCCACCATTATCTTCAATGCTCATTATAGTTGCCACACATTCGTATAGAATTGCGTTCCCTGCATTTTTGTTTGACTCAGTTTTTGTAGCCACCTGGGAAAGAAATAATAGTCAGTTGTAGAACGAATTACAAGTAACTTGTCCATTTTTGAAGCAAGTACTTGAACCATAGGCCATAGCCTTAGGATCAATAATGTGCAATATAGAAGAAAGAAGATTTTTTGTGCAAATAAACCTAATTTGAATAAATATGCATCATGACAAGAAATGAGCATGGCTGAGGTTAAGTAAAGAACCTAGGACCAAGACGGCTTGGTTCTGGTCCCAATTGTTTTTTTTCCCCTCGGCTGGGACTTTTGACCCTCTGCGCCTATAACTGGAGGAAGCTGTGGTTTTCGTCTGCCTAAGCACGGCTTTTAAAATCACCTTAATCACAATAAGGTTTTAAAGGGTGCTTTCCGCCAAGGCAGTCACTAAATGCAACCATGAAATAAGCTAATTTATTTATTCTATCTCTTCCTGAAACACACCGTGAAAAATGATACATACACCACTAAGAAAATAAAACTAGTCTTTGAAGTATGTTTATTATTTAACATAAGCTTAATTTACTGAGAAGATGCAGAAGCATAGACTACATTACATAGATTTTACGATTCTCACATTAAGGACTGCGAAAGATTAGTGAGGTTGGAGTTGAGTCATTCTAAAGCAGTAAGCTAATGAATAAAAACAATACAATGACTAAATGTAAAGATAGCACCGGATAAAGTATGACACTTACCTGGGCAAGTATGTCATTCATACATTCACTCGCATCCTCATCTCCTTGACCCAAAACACGCAAAAGCTTCAGCAATCTAATATGGAGGAAGGGATCTGTGATCCCAGCAATGTCGTACTCAGGAGCATATGGGCTGTTCACTAGATCCTTTAGTGTCTTGACCAAACCCTCAGTGCACTTCTATGTTAACATAAGCACAACTTGTTAATAAAAGGAAATTAAAAGAGCAATGATTACATTAAAAGATTGCAAAGTATATCATACATTTCTCCAGCAAAGGGATTAAAAAAGCATAAGTATCAAACATGACAGCTGTATATATAAGCATTCATTACAAATGGTTTTTAAATGATGTAATCTTTTGCCATAATCAGACACAGAGAACCTAATTAATAACTGGTCAACGATAAAACTTATTCATCTACAATAGACAACATGCACTGTCAAGTTTAACCAAGAATACTCCGCAGAAACAGTGTATCTTTTGTTAAAATAATTGATATCTTGACAAACAGCCTATTCTGGCATCTACAGACAAAAAATATGGAAAATATTATTCGAAGAAGAATGAGAGCCAGCATGGAAAATCCGTAGTCTATAAGATAAACTCAGCACAAAGACAACAATCTATTTCAATTCCAGTTGCAGGGAAATGTGTGTGTGTGTGTGTGTACATGTACATATATCCTTTTAAGTAGAAAAGATTAAAAAAAATGCAATAGTCAAGTTACCATTCTAAAGTATTCGAGTGCTTCTTCACTGATTTTACAAAGATCTGTACAAAGTTGAACTCCTGTGATTAAAACGCCATGATGCTTTTCTTTAAGTAAGGCAGCAGCAGGATTAACAAAGTTTTCCGCCAGTTCAGGTACTTTCTTTATAATCCTTATTGAGCACAATGCTGCCTGTAATGAACAGTGAGGGCAGTCAACGTACGATGATGAAAGCATAAGAGTAGCCCGAACAAACTCAGGAGAGCATAAATGTCACCCCATCAAACATAAGACAATAAATTGATGAAATGTTACGAAAAATCAGGCATACATGACACTGTTATTGTATCAGTACCCGTAGGTTGATCATTTTTCTACGAAAGGGTTTTGAGAAGAACTTAATTATCATTGTCAGACCTTGAATGCTAAAATCAATCTCAAGGGCCAGACTAATTCTGCCTCATCCTCATCTTTTACTACCTCATGAGATTACCATATGATGCCATACATAAAATATGGTATGAAGCAAAAAACAAAAAACAAAAAAAACCACAGGTCCACAATATATTAGTAAAACTTACCTTTTTCCGGATATTTGGATCTCGAAATTGCAGCAATCTTTCTACTTCTGGTGCAAGATCACGAGCCATCTCTGCTGAACAAATATTTCCCAAAGCACAAAGAGCAAGTCCAACAATATACTGGTTTGAGTGATTCAGATCTCTGAGCAAAAATTAAGGTCGGTACAAGGAAATTTCTGATCAACTATCCATTGTGTTTGAGATAGTAATTTATTTTTGACAAGATTGCTTAGTAAAATTAGAGACAGAAAACAACATGAGATGGGAAATGCTATAAAAAATAGAGCAGGCTTATCTAAATAAAAATCATCAAAGAATTGGATACTGTTTCAACGAGTTTGTGACCAACATCAAAACTTCTTGTCTTTCATCGAGAAGCAGCATGAGGCCAAGATACCCTATTCTCTTCTCTGGAAAACCAGCAGATACTATCAATTTCAGGCACTCCATTTGACCAAAATGTGTTGGGTAACCCAGCATGTGGATGAACATGAGCTTAGCCAGGTTACGGTGCCTGTAGTCTTGATCATTTTCATTTATGGCAGCACGAATAGCAGCACACTCTTTCCTTACAACACCGCGTTCCTCTGCTGCAGTTTTGCAAGCACGTATTGCCCGAATCATGTCCCTGCAACAGAACAGTAAGTACGTACCACAAAACATGTTATAAAAGATCAAGCAAATAATATTACCCTTTTCATATTTAAAGGGTGGATATGGATATAAGTAGCAGTCTAGACTAGAGAAGTAAAAGTTTTAACAGAGCTCAACAATGTACTAGCAGTTCCCCAATACACTAACATGTCCATTGAGAATGTAGAAGTTCACTTAAACCAGAATACGGCTCGCCTTCACCTATAACAATTCAATTCTATTGGGGTCATATCTATGCAGCTAAACTGAATATAGTGAATAGCACCACTATATCACTCCAACCAATAACTTGCCACCTAATGCAACTCAAAACTCCCTTGAGCTAGATAAATCAGAACTGTACCAAAATCGATAACAATGCTCAGCACTAACATAGAGCTTGTCAACTTCTCATTACATTTCCTCTCCAAATAAGAATCTCAACATTGTGGCCAAACACATAACACGTCTATGCCTTCCGACATCATACCATATACAGATCAAGTACTCTCCAATCATAGAACCAGTCGAGCATCCTAACAATGCAAGTAGCTACTTACTCTAAAGCACAGGTCCACACCACACATTTACTTCCCTAATTTCAGCTAACCACACCCTATCGAAAAACCGAAATCCTAAAACCATTCCACAAGCATCTCCAACTACAAAACCCACGGAATCAAACCACAGACCGCTCATTTCAGCTACAATGACCTTAACTACACAATTCCATAGCAAGAACGACGAATCTTCCTGAATCTAACCAAATTTCATACAATTGAGCACGAACTGAAATCGAAAACACTGATCGTATTAGATAAATGCTTAGATGATTACCTCAGGCGCGTTCCGGAGGAGAAGGGATTCATGATTGGGTGAGGTGGCGAAGCTCCGGTAGAGCTCAACCTGATCCGGAAACGGAAATCAAACTCGGCCGACGATCAATCAAACCGAAACCCGGCGGCGAAAATGGACAGTCCGAATTCGAAATCGGAGATCCGAATACTTCAATCTCAGAGATCTTAGAGAACGAAGAAAGAGATTTTGGATCTGAGAGAGACTATAAATCGTCGAGTCTGTATTTCCAGGACGAATGGGAATTATGGAAATGGAAAACTAATAAAAATTCTAGTCTTTAACTCCAAAAAAATTATATATATATATATATATAACTCGACTGCGTCACCCGCGGGTGTGAACACATAATTCACCGTCCTACGTAGCACGTATGCCGATGTGGATCTCTACCCGTATAGGAGTATCCGAGCTCGGATACGTGAGGAAAAGTCGGAATTGCCCCCACGTATCTTACGGATACATATACAGAAGTGTACTGCAATTTCCGACCATACTAGCGCATACTCGGTGAATTGTAGGTTAAGAATTTGTTCTCATAAACGGTCAAAAACGTCTCGAAACATCTCCATAAATAAGTTGGATCGTAGGGTCAATGGTGACTTTTGACCTTGATTCTTGTTTGGTTCGCAAAAATGAAAGTAATTCATTTGTCTTTCCCACGGGAAGGGAAAGAAAAGATAAATGAAATTTTCAGATGACTTTCTATTTCGACGTTTGGTAACATAAGAAAAATTATCCTGAAAATTGTTAATTTAAATAATAAAATTATATATTATGAGTAATAAATGCAAGGAAATGAGATGTGAAAATTGTTCCTATAGATTTTGGAAGGAACAATTTTCCCTTACATTTTCCCAACCTTTAAGAAAATATTTCCTTTCCTCAGCATTCCCAAACATATAAAAGGAACAACTTTCATTTCCTGATGATTACATTCCACGAATTAAACGAGGCTTTGGTGGGTTAGAGTTTACTTGAACACTAAAAGAACCAAAAGTCATTATTGCCCTATGTATCCGACTTATTTACGCATAGACGTATTTGATGTGTATCCGACAGAAAACGCGTCGGAAACGTGGGGCAATATTGTTTTCCACTTTGTAGCGCGAAGTCTCCTGGGAAGGTCTCATCGGACGGTGCAAGCAAAGCGACCGGATATCGCACCGTGAAGATTAGTTTTCCTCGAGACTACATAAGGAGCAACTCTCTCTCTCTCTCACAGTCTCACTCTCTCAGTCCATCTCGGTTCACTTCTCGGTCTTCTTCCATGGCGTCACTTTCCGTTGCTATCTTCGTCTTCTTCGTCCTCAACCTTGCTTCGCTTCGAGGTACAACTGTAATTTCTCCTCATCGGTGAAGTTGGATTTGAATTTTGATCCTTCGGTTTTTGGTTTATTATTTTCAGCTTTCGCCGGAGTGGTGCTGGAAGAGGGCTACACAGTCACGACACTGATCGACGGCAACAAACTGGATATAAAACCTTACTCGGTGCTCCCTCGGCCGGGATCGTCCGATCTTCTCGTCCTTGATTCTTCCGGTAGCGCCTTCTACACCGTATCGCTCCCTGCTTCGAAATCGCAAGGTAGTTAACCCTAACGATCTAACTCAAATCACTTTGAACTAAGCTCACTACCTAAATTTGCAACCTAACTTTGCAGAGAATGTAGTAAAAAAGCTCTCCGGCGCCGGCGGCGAGGGTTATTCGGACGGAGAGTCGGTTTTGGCGCGGTTTAAGAAGCCTAGAGGCTTTGCGGTGGACCGGAAAGGAACTGTGTTTGTTGCGGATAGGAGTAATAATGTGATAAGGAAGATAAGCGCCTCAGGTTTGAGTTTCTTCGTTTACAATTTTGTTACAAGTTTTTGGAAAGTGTGGCGTAATTGTAATTAGAGGTCTGTGTTTTTGCTGCATTGTGTGTAGGTGTAAGCACCATTGCTGGAGGCTACTCACCGAAGCCTGGGCACGAGGACGGTCCTGCGCAAAACGCAACGTTTAGTTCGGATTTCGACCTGGCTTTTGATGCTGATAGGTGCGCGCTTTTGGTCTCTGATCGTGGGAATCAGTTGGTGCGGTTGATTAGTCTCAAACCGGAGGACTGTGCCAGGGGTTCTGCGCCATCCGGTGAGGTTTTGATTTGATTGCAGTGGTCCATTTTTGTGTTTTGGTGGTTACTTTGGTTTTAAGTATGGTGATTGTTGTTATTTCGCAGCGCTTGGATCAGTTTCAGTGTGGATTATGAGTATGGCATTGTTGTGTTTGGTGGGGATTGTAGTTGGATTTGTAGCTCGGCCTTGTATCATGCCTTCTGTAAGTCTTGATTGCATTACTTCTATGGTGTTTGTAGTGATTTGAATGTCAAGATTGTAACTCTAACGCAATGTGTCTAACTGTTCCTGGTAGACAGGAGGGCAGCAGCCAGCTCGGCTTCAGCGTGACATGGAAGCGATGCCAAATCAGTCTGGGGAAGCAAGCACAGACTTTTTGCTTCGCCATCAGAAGCGCAACTGCTAGCTCCTCCACTCCTGTTTTGTCACTGTTGAGGCGGCTCTTTTGGTCGTGTGTCTCCCAAATTGCTCTTATGTTTAGTATTAGCAGTGTGGAGTCCCGAGTTTCGAGTAAGGAAGGTGTATCTTTGCTTGATCTCGATGTCAATAACAATAGTTGTTCTACAATAACTGAGTCGTCCAAGTATGTGGATCAGTTAAAGGATTTGATGCTTTTAGATGGAAGCACGGAGTTGTCTAGTGCTGATAACCTGATGCTGAAGCAAGATTACATGCTGGAAGGAGTGATGTATTATCTGGTTGCCATGGAGGAATTGATGGCATGATTGACAGTAATATTATGGGATTTGTGGACGGAGCTTTGGGAGGTAGTTCAGGTTTAGTTAAGAGGAGATGAAATGAAAACTTTTAGAGAAACACATCCTTCTTGTATATTATTTTAACTAGTTGTATGAGGCTTGCGAATACATTTGTTGTTTTATAAGGTTTTGCCATAGAAATGGCGAATTGTGTGTTAGTGATCATGTTTGAGTATGGTTTGCTCCCATCTCGAAACTTACGGTTTGTAAGTGGAAAATTGGCGTGTTTGCTAAATCAGGATTAGAAAGCACAACCAAGGTTACCTAAAGTTTCCAGGGCCTTGGTTCAGAGAACACATTCGAGTAAAGGAGACCAACATCCATAAATTATGATAGCAATTATAAGCCAATATACTTCAACAGGGGCCATTTCCCGATCCCCATTGCAACAAAGCTGTTCCCTGAAAGGCTGAAACCCTTCACCTACATCCTTAATGCCACCTATATACCTAAGTTTTGAAGGAATTTATATAAAGGATTGAATCAGGTCAAAACTATGCATCTCTTGGACTGTATATCATCAATAACCATGGGGATAACCCATTGAATTGAACCGGTGGCTGACACTGCGATGACCAAGCATGGGATCTCCATAATCAATAGGCTTAATGACCACTGCTTCACCCTTCCCATCCTGCTCCTGGACCGCCCCAAACACAATCTCAGTGGTTTGATCACAGCTCTGCTCATAGAAAGTTTGTGGAGTGGATGACTGGTGGCGATGATAATGCTGCTGTTGTTGATGATCACCCCACCCATTGTAGAAAACTCGGCTTTGTCGCAACTGTTGGATTGTTTCAGCATCCTTGGCCATAAACGCATAGGTTTTGCGTGGCGTTGGGGTTCGGGTCTCAATTGTAGGCGGCTCATCCTCATCTGCTATCACATAACTATCTTGCACAGGCCAAGTATTTGAATGTCTGTGCTGCTGTTGCAGAGGACTTTGGTTTTGATAGTTTGAATGCTTTTTCCCAAGAATTTCCAAAACGCATGCCCAGGCATTGACTAAAAGCTTTCCAAGTGATCCAAGGAAACCTTCTTCTTGCTTCTCCTGCTCATCCTCAGTTGGAATCAGTGGTGGCATGACTGATTTCAGAGGCTTCTGGTATGGACTTGATGGCATCCTTGGCTTGGTTGGGACTTCATCCTTCAAATAAAATATAAAAGGTAAAACACAAGTTTCATGCTCTCATATTGATTGATAATTCTCAATAAATTACATGAAAATATATTTGGCAAACTACTGTCAAACTCAAGCAATTATTTTACAAAGGGTATTAATTATCAGGTGTTCCCTGTTCCCGCAAAAAGCAAGACTCAGAGGCAGGTATCGATTATTACAACCATAAAAGTGATAATCTGCAGACATTTCTGGGATCTACTTTCCTATTACTAAGCATAATAAGCAACATTAGGCAAAAGCAACTTGCAATAGTAACTACAAGAATGCTAAGTAAGCACAACCCCCATGCAGCGAAGTATCTACCCCACAAGGTGTAGAAATCAACAAATATTGAGGGAAAAAAAGGCTAGACTGAGTGCTTACATTTTGGGAAGAGACAATTGTACCCACTCTTCGTTGCAGTAGTGCTAACATGTAACCAAAAAAGGCTGCCCCCAGAAGCATCGCAATCCCTGCAGTGATGAAAATCAGTACCAACCTGTGTACTTTTCAATATTCAACACAAGAAGATTAGGGTAAAAAGAGGTTACCAAGGGGGAAACCACTTCCATATTGGTAGGCACAATCATCAAAATGGAGTTGGATCTCCCTGATAGCTTGATTTCCTCTGTCTATGACGAGTAAGGAACAGCTGCTTCCAATGTAAACCACGTCAAAGTCGTTGGAAAATTTTGCATCTTCACTTGGTCCATCCACATGGCTTTCCCCACGGCCTAGTTTCCCTCCTGCAATTGTTGTAATCCCTACAAGAACAAATTTCAATGGCAAAAAAAAAATAAACATCTAGCTCTTAGGTTGATAAGAGACTACAATATGATTCACAAGATAATAAGCATATAAACTTGCATTACCTATTGCCAATCTTATATTACTAGATCATTAGTATGTGAGGAACTGTTTAGAGAAGAAAAGGAAACAAATAGACTTTGTAATGAGAAGCTGAACATAAACAAAAAGCACTTGCTAATAGAAAACAGATATGGCAATTACCAGCATCACTAATCTTCCTGATTGCCATATTTATTGTGTCTGCAATATAAATGTTTCCCCTGTCATCAACTGTAAGCCCCTTTGGGTGGTGCATTCTTGCCTCTCTGGGCTTTCCATCTATATGTCCAACATTGCCTTCAGGGGACCCTGCAACCAGCTTTGGTCTGCTATCTGCCAATGTTCCCATAACAGAAAATGAAAATATTTGAGAGTTGCATTCTTAAAGAACTTGATGCATCTATAACAAAAGTATTAACCTTTAACTAGAGCATGTATCAACTAGAAGATAAAAGAAATCAACAAAATTTAGCATGGTTCCAAACTTCCAATACATATCAAGGCCCTGCCCAGTATAGGACAGTTTAGAATTTGAGAATCATATAATGGCTGGATATTGGATGCTATAAATTCACAGTACTTGTTACTTATGTCCGTATACTTGCAAAAGCAACAATTCTTTTTAGATCCCACATTCAAAAATCCATCCAAAAGTAACAAAAGAAAATATTCACTTTAACCACATGCAAAGCTTGTTAATCAAGATAGGATAGATGCTTTCAAAAGATATAAAGTAAATGAAAATTTTGTACTAGGTTGGCCAAAGAGCATATTATTTCCAAAAGTGGAGGGGATTTTATTTCCAAAGTTCCGAGCAAAGCTCTTCAAAAAAAAGTTCCAAGCAAAGCAAACTCAGAACCCATGTGTTACAGATCCTCTGCTATCGTCTAAATCACACACTAGACACTAGTTCATATCTGCTGTATAAGACGAGATTAGTTTTCACAGTGGAGCCAACCAGTTGCATAATTAGCTAACTTTCCATAGTTGGTAAGAGGAACCTGAAGTTGCTAATTGTAAAATCATATCAAACCCATCAAACTTCTTAAACCTAAACGATCAAAAGAGGAAACATACTCAACCGTAAACCAATTCAAACCCGTAATTTGAAACTGAATATAGACTGCAAATTGATCCAAAAACAACAAATGCAATTTCCATGAGCCACACAACACCCACTTACAAAGAGATAGAGACGACGAGATTCTATAAATGTTACTATTAGCAGAGTCCAAAATCAAAAGCTCCCCACTAGGCAAGACCTCAACAGTGTGAGGCTCAATACCAAGCTTGCTCCCATCAAACACCGTCTCCACCGTAAACCCACTCTCAAACTTCACCATCGGACGCCCCGAAACCGCTGCGCACAAAAAAACCCAAATCTCTTGACATCACAAAAACCACATAAAACCCTCAACACTAACAACAAAGACAAAACAAAATGCAGGTAGCATCATCATGACAGATGGATCCAGTACCTGTCTTGGTTGTTGCTTTCAGTGACCACAGCCATTTCATAAACACAGACGCCAAATTTGAGAAGTACCCATTTAAAATCTCTGAAAACCCACAAAGAAAAACCACAACTTTGGATTAGATCATCTCATCTAATCATCACAATAAAACCAAATTAAAGATCATAAAAAGCAGCAAAACAGCTAGAGTGACTTACTGGAAGTGACAGTAGTGGGAGCCGACGAGGCAGCTCCGATTAGAACCAAGAGAACAATACCCAGAAGCAAGACTCTACGACCCATTACCACAAAGCAGCTGGAGAATGAAAGGTACAAGCTTCAAGGGAGCAGCATTATAGGAAAAACCCTAATGGGTGTGTGTGTGTGTGTGTGTGTGTGAAACTGTGAAAGATGCTCTTTCTCACTCTGAGAGTGAGCTTTTGTGAGTGTGGGAGAGGAGAAAGAGACAAAAGGAAAGAAAAGGGGAGGCGAAAAGAAAAGGTGGACGAGCTGAGGAGGGAGGTGAGTGTGTGTGTGAGTGAGTGGGGACTGCGTTACAGTAAAGACGGTGGTGAGGTGAGAGAGAAGCATATATGCTGAGGCTGAGCTAATCTATTAGCTAATGTCCATAACTAATCAGGTATATATATATATCTGTCATGAAATTTGATTTCACTCATATTTTATTCCAAACCAAAATAACCAACCGCGCCACACTTATTCTCCACCAACATTGTCGCCTTGTGTGTTTGGCCTGCAGGTGTAGATTTAGGCAAACGGTCATTTATTTGATTTTAGTGTATGATTCTTACTGCTATCTTGGCTTGGACAGTTTTCTAAATCAACATCCGTTCTAGTGTATCATAAACCAAGATCACTTCTAGCTTTAGGGATATATACAAAAGAACAAGGAAAATGATTTGTCTTTGATTTAAAGTAGTTTTCAAAAATTAATAAATCTGATAGTTACGTCTTTCAAATCCTCTTAATACGAGCTTAAATTCTTTTGACAACAATAATTCTGAGACTAGAAAAGGATACACATGTATTGCCCCCTTTTGCTTCTTTTATCAACGACCACTACCATCTTGATCTTTTGTCCACATCAATCTATGTAGCTTTCATTTCACAAAATTGACCCTACTACTCATATTGACGAGCTGGTATCACCGACTCTTCCAAATACGAAACCAATACTTACTAGCATCGTTAGCGCATGCTCCTTCCAATTAAGGTTGATCAAGGCTGCTTTCCTTCTTCTTTCACCAGAGGTTAACCTTTCGTTACAACCAAAAGACCCAGGGCTGCTCACCTGCGGACTTCATTTTAAGGGACAGAAAGGGACGACTCACTAACACCCGTTAGATATTAAATGGATCAATCCTACGGTTCTGATGAAAAAATGATTTTACCCCCAATTCGTATCCTTACTCCAGCGTATTTGTTCTCTTCTCCTTTCACCTCTCTAGCTGCTCATATGTTCATCTCCATCTCACCATTCCACCCAGATCCGTTCTTCTTTTTTTTTCTTTGTTTTTGATTAAAGATCTCATTCTTCTTCTTCTACTCTCATCTCACCATCTTATCTGTAATTCCTAATAGCCTCACCACCATGGAAACACAAAACGACGACGTCTCTTCATGGAGCTCCGCTACGAATTGGTCCGTCGCCGGTGGCGCTCTCGTAGATCGCATCACCTTCGAGTGCTTCTTGTCTCCGATCGACGGCGACGCTCCAAATTGCACCGCCGGATCCTCCCTTATTCTTCACCCTCCATCACCAGATTCTGGACCTTGCGAGATCTTATACCCTTTTCTATTTTCATTATTCATAGGACTGATGTAATTTGAACTCAAAGAAAATCCAACAAGAATAGAAAAACTAAATTGCTGGATCTTTAGGAATATCATTCCGCAGTATAACAGAAAGAAGAACCCAACAAATCGAAGGTATGCTTTCTTACTCCACTGAAATCAAGTAGGAAAGTGGAGAAAACAAATCAAAGGTAGAGCAATTCCATGAAAATGAAAAATCTGGTTTCAGAGCAGATAGCATGGTTTGAGACTAACAATATGTATGAGATGAGAAGAAGATGAACAGAATTGGGTTTGAAGAGATCTGAGAGAAGAAGAAGATGAACACAAGAAGAAGAACAAATCTACTGGAGTTGGGATAAGAGTTGGGGTGAGATCATTTTTTCATCAGAACCGTAGGATTGATTCATTTAATATCTAACGGACGTTAGTGAGTTGTCCCTTTCTGTCCCTTAAAATGAAGTCCGCAGGTGAGCAGCCCTGCCAAAAGACCATAAACATTCGAGGACTAGATTATTAGTGAAACCACGTTTGGAATCAAATTGAAAAAAAATAAAAAAATAAAATTGTCCTGAGCTGAGCTGAGCTGTGGTATTATCCCATCTAATCCCGACAATATAAATTGGCCAAGAGCAAGTTGCCAACCAAAAATACAAATAAACCAGTAGAATTTTAAACAGAAGCACCATGAGGCTGGGGAATGGCTTATGGCCTCAAGTGAAGGACAACAAACCAAAAGGGGAAAGGAGGCTGCGTTGGAGTTAATGGACACAGCTCAGTGCTACTTAACATCTTCCCAATCAATAAGACAAGACCTCGCAAAACCGATGGAATTTCCAGCACTTCTGCTCACCACTATTAGTTGTCAACATGAATGGACTAAACTTCGGTGAGAATATATTAATATCATTATCGATGCAACTGACATTACCTACTTGTGACAAGAACATTGTATCTATACAAGTTAATGGTGCCTCCAAGAGTGTGATCTGGACATTTGAAAATCTGATTACTTTTTACCCGGAGGAACCGATAAATACATATTGATGTCACCATGTACAAATCAATAATGGTCAAGCGCTCCATGCTCCCGCCAATACCCGAAAATTTGCTTTCTTGCCGAGGCTATAATGAATCCAAACACACGCCAGCAACCCCCAAAACTTCATTTTGGATATCACAAAACAGAATCAAAAGCGCTCTCAAAAGAAACCTGGAGATGAGGTAGATGCCTAGGCTTCGGGTTTGAAGCAGTAGCAAGGCCTTGAAGTAACTTCAGAACATCAACTGCATCGTCAAGATAGTACTTGGCCTTGCTTGGTTTTCTTCCAACTGTGCAGGCAAATATCTCAGGACGCGAAGGCAATGCAGGACTAGCGACTGTGCTTAATATGCTTTCAAACATGTCCTCATCCGATCTGTTGTCTCCAATGCACATCACAAAATCTGGTGGCGTCCCATCATTGACCATTTTTAATAGAACCTTCTCAGCAACCAATCCTTTGCTTACTCCCTGCACGTAGCAAAAGCATTAGTGAAAAACTGAAAATTCATATTGGTATCCTGTTGCATGTGTGTGTGTGCGCGCGCGCGAGAGTTGGTGACAGATTCAGTCTTACCTGCGGCTTAACCTCAACAATATGCTGGCCTCTCTTGACTAGAGCTGGCTCGTTAGCAAGCACATTTTCCAGATGATCCAGCAACTCCTTGGCCTGACAGGATCCAAAGTCAGGGTCTGCATCTTGATGACGCCATACCAAAGCACTCTCTTTACTTTCTATGTTAGAGCCATCTGTTGCCTCAGTATATAATCTCATCACAGGCTCCACAATCTCTTTCCAGTCAAGATCAGCAGAGACTAGACTGGTTTCCCAGTCGGAAGTACTATTCCACCTAAAACCAAGATCAGAGTAGAATGCCTAAGTTCAGTTTTAAAAGAATGTGCTAGAATAATAGAAAAAACATCACATATTACTAACATACCTTAAGAAGTAGCCATGCTCGGCAGCAATCCCCAGATTCTCACATGAGGCAAACCAATCGCCCAGAGAAGTCCTACTCCTCCCACTAACAATAAAAACAGTGTTCTTTGGATCTTTGCACAGGGAATTCATCATAGATAAGACTTCTGGGCTTGGAGACTTGATAATCGAAGTTTGGGGAATGACAGTTCCATCATAATCCAAGAATATTGCCCTTCTGGTTGTTCTTTTATAAGCCGAGACAATATGGTCTACAGACAGGTTCCTGAAATTTGGAGAAAGAGAAGCAACCCTAAACCTCAAGCCCAAACCAATTCCCCAGCACCTTTTACTGTAATGATCTCGACATGCTCTATCCAAATCTTGTGAAAAGCTCCGTGCCCAATATGCCACATCATGAGAACTGACATAACGATAGTGTTTCTCATGACGTAACTGCTTCTCAGAGTTAGACATAGTAATAGCCAAGTTCAAAGCATCAGCCACAGCATCAATATCCCAAGGGTTAACCCTGATTGCTCCACTTAAAGAAGGTGAGCAACCAATGAATTCAGACACAACGAGCATGCTTGTCCGAGGAGAATCTTCTGTTATGCCTAAAGTTTCATTCATATGTGGGGTTCCCTGCCTGCAAACAATATACTTGTAAGGAACTAAGTTCATTCCATCCCTTACGGCATTCACTATGCAACATTTAGCCACAGCATAATAGGCTGATTTCTCATGATGAGAAACAGGACGATTAATCAGAATCACTGGCTCGTAATTAGGAGAACCAAAAACCTCATTGATCCTTTTAGCAGTTAAGTAAGTCTCATTCTTTGCTTCCTGTACATCTTTCCCAAAGCCCCTCGCAGGATTCACAATTTGGACCAGGACTATTTTGCCCTGCAACTCTGGATTCTGCTGTAGGAGTTGTTCTACAGCTAGAAGTTTCAGACTGATGCCTTTAAATATGTCCATGTCATCAATGCCAAGGATCACTTTTTTCCCCTTAAACTGTTCTTGCATCTCTTTGATTTTCGCGGTTGTGGAGGGAAGATTCAATGCAGATTCAAGCCGACCCATATGAACTCCTACAGGCAGAATTTTAATGTAAACTGTGCGGCCATAATAATCAAGCCCAATGTGTCCTCGCTTAGATTCATAGTCCAGGCCCAGCATTCTACTGCAGCAGGAGAGGAAGTGACGTGCATAATCAAATGTATGAAAACCAATTAGGTCACAATTCAGCAAACCCCTCAATATTTCATCTCGAACTGTCAAAGTACGATATATTTCTGATGATGGGAATGGGCTGTGAAGAAAAAACCCAAGCTTTACGCGATAGTATAGCTTCCTCAAAAATGTTGGGAGAACCATCAAATGATAATCGTGAACCCAAACACAATCATCCTCAGGATTAATGACTTCCATCACCTTATCTGCATATATTTTGTTCGCAGATACATAGGCCTGCCACAATGAGCGGTCAAAGCGGTCACCGTGGTCCGGGCACATGGGCAACATATAATGAAAAAGGGGCCATAGTTGCTGTTTACAGAAACCCAAATAGAACTTTTTCTGGAGATCACTAGGCAGGAATGTTGGCACGCAATTGAATTCCTCCAGCAGCTTCTGTGCAACCTCATCTTGTTCACTAGCATCTATTTCAGCCTTGAGAGACCCCACATAAACAACCTCAGTTTCAGATGAAAACCCGTCCTTTAATTGTAACAAAATTGAATCCTCATCCAAACTGAAGCACCATTTCTTTGTTTCTGGATCCTTTTTAGCATTTAAGGGTAACATATTCGCCACTACAATTTTCCGCTCCCGGCAAACAGATGAAGTGGCATCTGAATCACCATCATCATTGCTGTAACTATCCACATCAGAGATAATACCAGGAACAGTCATCACCCGTGGAATGGTCCTTGGACTTGGAGTACAAGGAATATCCAAGACCCCAGATGCCAATTCTAAAAGGTTTGTGCAAGATCTTGAAGCCATGATAGTAAAACGACCCTTTTAAACAAACAGAGCAACACACTCAGAGTACAGTCACAGATGTCCACAAACCTACACAGAAGAAAAAGATACGATCATGAGTAAAAAAAAAGTTCGCCCAAACTATACGGCATTCAGATTCAAAGTACTTCAAATATTCTCGGTGTTTGGACTCTGTTAAAAAAAATGATACCAGATAAAGCATGCATTCCACCTACATTCCTAAAAACACACTGAATGTCTAAATGGCTCACTTAGCAGTAAGAAGGCCAAACACACAGCAAAGATACATCCATATCAACTATCCACAAGTACCTCCTGGTCCTAAACACACTTTTAAAACGTTGAAACAGCTGGCAAAATAAGTCCCAAACAAGATCAAAAAGACAATTTCACCAACAGAGCTAATATTTCTGGATAAAGTAGGTAGGGCTATACATGCATCCAAAACAAGTATAATTGCAGTTGTCCAGCAAAACCTTGCAATTCATGATTACATTGACCATTGTCCTATGCTGCAGTGATTCACCACATATCATTTAGAATCAGAAGCACGAAAACTCCTATTTCTGGTGTGAAATAATTGCGCATTCCAGGTGCTACTCAAGAACCAACCATGTTTTCGCGATTATAACAAAGATCAATCGTGTCCTCAGATTCAACAACACTATATCTTTAAACAAGATAATATCACAACACGATTATAAACAGCTTTGCAGACAACAATTTCTAGAAATACAAACAAGAAGTCAAGAATACTTCAAAAAAAAATCACATAAAATTAGAGAAAAATATACAGCTTCATCACCAAGCTGTCTTCTTCTTCTTCTTCTTCTTCTTCTTCTTCTTCTTTTTTGTTGTTGCTGAAACTACAAGTAATCGAAGATCTCTATGACTGAGATTCTGAGAAAGCGTGAGCAGTACCTGAACCGAAATTAAAATCTATTTTAAAGATCAATAGTCCCGTACAGAGCTTCGATCAAACTCCCTGGCCAAAAAAAACAAACAAACAGATTGTCAAATTACAGAAGAAAACTAGAAAATCAAAAACTCCGGCAGCGAAACACAGCCAAGAGATGAAGTTTCGGTCAAGCGGTTCCACCGTCCGTTCGGTTTTCCGGTAAAAAGAAACAGTAAAAGTAAAACAAAACACTGCAAGCAACGAAAACAAGCCTAGATAATCACACAGTAGTCCAGTGAACCAGACTCGAGGTCTGAATTCTGGAAACTAAGATCAGAAACGAAACGGACCGCTCGGTGAAAACTCGATTTCCAGAAGCATATCAGAGACAGAAGACGACGTTACCTTCACGGCGGCGGTACGGCGATCGGAGACGGCGGAGAGAGAGAGAGTGCGCTGGATGTTATGAAGTGTGGGAATTAAAAATGAGAAGGAAGATCGGAATGTTAAAAATATAAGAGAGACAGAGAGAGGGTAGGGTCCATGTGTGTGAAAATTTACCGCGGTTTAACTAGAGGGGTTGGCTGTTTGGATAGACTTGAGGATATACTGACGTCAATGACCACTATACCCCTTTCGTCTTTCTCGGGTCTTTCCTTTTTTTTTCTTTTTTTATTACTAAAAATATTTTTTATAATAATTTAATAAGTCATACGTGTCACGTGTCTACTGTCATTATTTTTATGCTCATATGATATCAACTGAATTAGGCATTATCAATTTCATAATGTTACCTAATTATCTTAAACTACATATAAATGAATAAATGATAGACACGAGATTATCTTACTAGTAGAATGAGACTGGATTTAAAAAATATCATTATTGGATTAATATTAATATAACTTAATACACCTTATAAAAAAAATAAAAATTAAGAATGTGTAATATAATCCCGAGTACCAAACGTGCAATTAGCTTCTAAATTATCTTGATTTATAATAAATAAAAAAGAAGTATCTAATAAACTATTTTTTTAACTTTTTTTTTATGGAAAATGAACTTTCTAAAGTCATCTATTGTAATTTACATTGTATTTAAACTGATTGTGTCATGATACAAGTAATAAACTTGTCATTTAATGAAGTTCGTAATAGATTAATCATTGTATTTAGACTGATGTGTTTTATCTCGTGGTCTATATATGGATATATAGATACATGTTGGTTAGATTTGTTTTACTTTCAGTTATCAAGAATTCAAGAAAGCTAACAAGGTTATGATCAAAGTAATAAAAAAAAAACGAACACTTTACCTTGAAGCACCAAAGATAAATGATTAAAAGGTATAATTAACAAGCATTTACTTCCGTATGAAGAACAAAATGGAATATACCCAAGTTCATAACTAAAAGATGCCATTTCTAAAGGGTGGACAAATTTAACCGACTGAGTAGTTTAATAAAAAGACAGAATGTAAAAAAAAAAAAAAAAATAAAACAGAGGAAATGAGCTGTGTTAATAAATGACAGCTGGGTCTGCTAAGGTTCGCGACTTCGCGTTTGGCCCATTCCCCCAAGAAACGGTGAAACTGTGAAACAAAGTACTTTATTGGTTTTGATCGGGGCAAGTCATTTTTATTTTAAATGACTTGAGGGGTCAATTATGATGAGTGACAAACATGAATAAGAAAAATAAATGTCAACATTAATTATAAATAAATATATTAAATATCTAATTTTTGTCATGTTCTCAAATTTCAGTCATCTTAAAGTGACTAAATTTTGTCACCGAAATCGGTTTTTTTTTTTTTTTAAATTAGTTTTGTTGTATGCTTTTCTAATTTGAAGGTCTCAAGCCTCGAGAAAAGAGGATTGACTCTGTTATCCGACAGCACCACGTCCCAGCTGGCATTGCGCATTCAACACTTAGGATAAGATTTAACCACTACACACCACCAGACTCGATTACCATCAACCTACACTCTTTTTACATAATTGCCCCTCATTTCTCCTCCTCGGTTTATCCTCCTCGGTTTCTCACTTTTTACATAAACAAGATGTTGTATGAACCAACTACATATATTACAACATTTAACTTATAAAGAGAAAATTATACTAATACTAAATATTAGTATTGACAACTCAAAAGTAATAACTACTTATTTGTGAGTTAAAGTCACACTGTTTCACTATGCAAATACCAAATGAAATTTTTTGTTTACGACTTCCATATTTTCAAATGTCACTATGCCACTATACCCTAAATATTTTCCTTCTTAGCTTCTTGACAGCCTCATTTCTCTTCGTGAAACAACTTGAACATTCCAACATAGACACTTGATGAAGAAACCCCATGCTCCCAAACACTCACAGACATAGATCCACAAAAAAGGTTCGATCGTGACCCTACCCACATTTTTGGTATCCAAGAACGAAGGCGACCATGCCTGCCCATATGTTAAGCAAAGCCCTAATTTCTCCCAGAGACTTGGTTCTCCTTCTTCTTCGTCTTCTTCCCTTTCAAGGCAAAAGAAAAGCGAGTGATGCACCCCGGAAGTGTCCAATGGCTTTATAAGCAAAACCACGCAACGATGGCATTCCCATAATTATCTCAAACCCGAGCTCCTTTTTCAATGGTTTCGGATAATATCAAACAGACAGGGATTTCTGATTTCTCCCACCCTTTTTTTCTTCCCATTTTCCTCGTCCCGCTTTAAAACGCATCGACACGTGGAGCACTCAAAACTAGTGAGAGGGCCATGCGACCTAACTCTGTGGGCCCCGCTGGTCTTTATCCACCGCCTCCGGCAGCCCATTCGGTTTCGGCCACGTCAGCTCATCCCCGAGCCGACAGCGAGCACGCACCAGCGACACGTACATCACGTGATCTATTGGTCCAGCTCATCCAGCAAACTGTGGGACAAACCCGGTCCGCCGCATTTCGCGGGGATATTGAAGGCCGGTTCGGGCGTGGGGTATGGGCATCTCCTTATCCGAAATCGATCCTTTTTTTTTGGGCCGTGGGACCCATCAGCGGGTTAAATGTTCTAGACGTAGCTCTCACGCTATCAAATTCACGTCCATATTTCATATAATAAATCAGCTCAAAAAAAAATACATAACACTCCTAACAAACCTTTCAAAAAGATTTAAATAAACAAGAACATAGACCAAGCCCAAAACTAAATAGTGTCAGACTTTATCCAATTTTTAAATGTAAAAAGACAATAATATTCAGTTTTTCAACGAAATTACACTACGTGTCACTCTTTCTTCTCACAATTTCAATCTAATTCAATTTCTCTCTCTCCTCGCCACAGTGACTGTCAAATATCGACAACGACGTCCATATACTCGACGTTGACGACCTAATCAGGCGGATCTCGATGCTCAACAGGACGACGACCCAACCCATCACCTCCGTCTTCCGCCGCATCCTAAACTGATCCGCATATCTGATATGGAAATCTTTGTCATCAAAGTTGAACCCAAACCAATTTGTCTCAGATCTATAGGAAAGCTCTTTCAATTTTCTATTCTAAAGTTTATCAGATCTGCTCCAAATCTTGCAATTTTGCTTCTCTAATTTTTTTTTCCATAAACAAAAGAAGACGAATGAATCTATATATGTCAACAAATTGATTAATTATTATGTGAATCATAATAATTATTATGCCTCTATATATGTCAACGAATGCAGATCTTAATTAATTATGAGAATCATTCATTCTCTCTCTCTCTATCAAATCAAAGAAGTCTGTTGACGAAAGGATTAAGTATAGATGGAGTATTTTTGGTTAACAGTAGCAGAGATATATACACAATAGCAGTAGCAGACTAGTAGCATGAAGATTTGACGACCAGTGTTGTAGCCAGAAGATTGGACGACCAGATAGTGTAGTAGCCGGAAGATTGGACGACCACATAATGTAGTAGCATGAAGATTTGACGACCATGTAATAGCAAAACATGCTACTACATTAGCTAAGCCACTTAAACCCTACTACTGCATTTACTGAAGCTGCTACTACACTAGATGAACCACTAAAACCCTACTACTACATCTGTTGGAAGTGTAGTTTTCCAGCAAAACCTGCTACTATATTAGCTGAGCCATTGAAAACCTGCTACTGCACTGCGACTGCACTTACTGAAGCTGCTACTACACTAATTGAACCACTAAAATCTGCTACTACATATGTTGAAAGTGTAGTTTTCCAGCAAAACATGCTGCTACATTAGCTGAGCCACTTAAAACCTGCTACTACTTCTACTGAGATGTTAACCTCTGCTACTACTTTCTACTGGAATGTTAACCCCTGCTACTACTTCTACTAGAATTAATTGCTACTACTACTTGAATGGTAACATCTGCTACTACTTATAATGAAATGTTAACCACTGTTGCTACTACTTCTACTGGAACTAACTGGTACTACACTAAGTTATTGAAAACCTGCTATCATACCATTTACTGAAAAATCTCAAAATGAGATATTTTTCTCTTCTAAAAACATATTTAATTAGTGTATGGTTAGTTTGGTAAATTAAAACATGACACATGACATGCAGAAAAAAATTGTCCTTAATTGTTAAAAACAGTCCTTATTTGTTTAACAACAACACAAGTGGATTTATTTGTGTTTCAAATCTTTTTGAATGATGTATATATGATTTGCTAAAAAAAATATGAGCTTCTATTATACACTTTTACAATAATTTCTGTTAGACATAATATTCAACGGGTTTTTAAATGATGAGGAGATCCATGCTCATGGTGGGAAGAGTTATTTTTAATTTTTTACGTAGATCCATGTTTATGATGGGACGTGCATTTACATCATTAATGTCTAAGTGCTCAAATTGTTGTATGGGAATATCAAATGAATACTAGAGACATTAGATTCATTCATTTCAATTTCATTTTTGATCCGATCAAATTAAATGCTCATAATAAGAATACATATTCTTCGACATAGTGTTCCCACCTCTTTAATTGGAAACATTTGAGACTATTTTTTTAGGTTTTAATTTTGTTCACGATATTAGCATATATGCATGTAGTGCGACGTAAATGACCGGATCAAAATACTGCATATTAGTTTCTCAGTTTATTTGCACCTTGGTGCATAATTTTTTTTTCGATTTACAAGATGACAGACATCTCATATTGGCAAGACACCACATTTGAATTCTAATAATGATAGATGGTTAGATTGTTGGGCCGACTGTAATCTCCCTTTTATGATGGATTTTTGTGCTGTGTTAGTTTGAGATATTATACCAAGCTTGGCGACATGATATTCCAACTTTTTAATATGTGAGCTACATTTTCAGGATTTAGTAGTTACAAAAACCACCATGAGCTCCGAAGCATAGTATGAAGATTGAGATCAATAGTACGAACCTTGAGATTGTCCGGCAAGTCGCCGTGCAGCGAAGCATGGTAAGCCTGCACCGGAGGAGCATCAGATTTGTTTTTTTTTTTTTTTTGTTAGTCCTAGACATCTTTAGCAGGGCAGTCATCATGGGTTCAAACGCGTATACCCAAATCTGTAGGCCCAACATGCATTAGATCATTGTTAAAAGTGTTCAGCATAAGCCATTTTATTGCCATCGCCCATAGTCCAGAAGCCCGCCTAACCAAAATAAGAGCACAATCTAACTACTATTTCCTCAGTGCTTCTCATCTTCTTTTGCAGTTATTTTGGTTTGAGAGCAAAACCGAAAAACAAAACCAGTTACAGTGTTACACCACCACCCTACCAAATTTTATAAATCAGAAGACTAAACCAACAGAACCCTTCTGATTTTTATTTTTCATCGAGATCACATGGTTTCCTATGAGGTTTTCTAAATCAGAAGACTAATCCATACGGAGATTATGTAAGAACCCCTTCCAATTTGAGGACTCGTAACCACAAAGTTGGAGAAGAGAAAGTCGGTAGGTTAAGGCAAAGCTCATTGTTACCAACATGAAGCAATTTAGTGAGAGCAAGACAGAGAGAGTGTATGCAATTTCGGGATCTAAACTGTATAACTATGCCTGAAAGGCCCGGTGAACAAGTTCCTCGACACATTTTTCAGCCACCATATAAATCTGTGGCCTTCAACTATTTGCACAACATTAACAAGATCTAATTCCCACATCTATAACAAAAATCACACATGGTAAATCATCCCCACCTCCAAAGTAGAAGCGTGAGGAATATTTAGTGCATAGCTAGCTGTTCTGCTATTCCTCCTCAAAAACTCGTATCCGTAGTCAATGGCAAACCTCTTCATCCAACTTGACCCCTTCTTTGCATTCATGTACGTGTTCCCTACTATGTAAGCTACTCCGGCTTCCCTAGCTTCCATTAGCTCTTGCAATTCCTCCCTTGCTCCTGTATCGATCTTTGGGCTCTCCGGAACGATGAACCTTACCTTCTTCCTTCGTTGGGGCATTGGTGGTGACATTATTTCTCTCTGTTTCATCGGTGGTGGAGGTGACCTTATTTCTCTCTGTTTCACTGGTGGTGGCGGTGATCTTATTTCTCTTTGCCCCAGAGTAGTAATTTCTGGAGTCATTTCTACATTGTCCTCCCTCAACTGAATCCCGTCTGCATGAGTAGAACGTGTTCCAACAACCGTCATTTTGCCATTTTCATTCTCAAAATCTTCAATCATAATCTTTTTCTCAGGACTGCTTCCTGATCTTAGGAACTCTGCTATACTACAGACAAGATCATTCTCAAAGCCCACATCATCCTTGTGAACATCCCGATATCCATATCGCACAACGCACCTGTATAGTCGATACTCTCTTGGACCAATTTGCCCCACAAGAAACCGTTCCTCAGGTCTAACATGTGGGACTGGGACAGACTTGATGCAGAGGAAAACTAGGACCTGGTGAAAGGCTGGGAGGTTGGTAACAAAGTGGGAGAAGATAGCTGGTATTCCAGACACAAGTTCGGTATGTATGAGGCCAATCCCACGAACTCGGACAATGCCAAGGCTTGGACCAAGGCTGAGAAGATAGTTAATGGAGACCTTGTTCTGGACTTCAAACTCATACTTCCTAACTGTTCCATAGTGCCAAACATACATGACGAATAAAAAGCACAGACCAAGAGCAACAGGAACCCACGCTCCTTGGTGGAACTTGACAAGAGAAGCTGAGAAGTAAAGAGCTTCTATTGTGCCGAAGAAGAACACAAAGCAAATTGCAAAGAAGACGCTTTGGTGCCAGCACAAGACAATAACGAGGGACATTAAGCAGGTTGTGACCAGCATCACAGAGATAACTGCAAAACCTGTTCCATATAAAACTATAAGGTTGAAGTACTCTCACATGGACACATACTTATAAGTGACAACTTAATGTTGGTTCCACATAAGATGTAAGCAGCTAGTTTCCCTAATTCTTTTAAAGCATTTGATAAATTCCAATCTAGTCAAAAACTTAATATTTGACGCTTTAGTAACCACAGGAATAGGCTTTGCAAAAATGCAGTTACTACCAGATGCAGATATAGCAGGGGGTTCTTAAACTACAACTTCTAGAAACTCTGCCTAGTTACACTACCAAAAAAATCAAACATTGATGGGTTCACTTATTTGTAAATAATTATCATACCTGATGCGTTACCCATGCGCTTTGTGTCTCTGAAACCAATAGTAACAGCCAAACATAACAGCATCAAGATCCAATTGATTTCTGGGATATATATTTGGCCATGCATTTTGGATGATGTATGGACTATTTTGACTTTAGGGAAGCAATCCAGGGCCGAACATTGCTTGATGATTGAGAAAGTCCCAGTTATGATGGCCTGGCTTCCTACTACAGCTGCAAGTACAGCTATAACCAGAACAGGCCATCTCACTTGCTCTGAGAAGTAGTGGTGTGGTGCCAGATTAGCCAAGGAGTTGCATATTTTTCAAATTCTAGAAAGTTCCTGCTAAACAAATCAAGGTGTCTACCTGGTACAGATATGTAGAATCCAATGTGGGAGTTTCCTCCCTGAGTGTAATGTGTAGATATGTAGGCAGCTTGTCCCATGTATGCTAGAACCAAAGCTGGATATACTAAAGAGGTGAAAGCAATCTGCAAACAATGTGAACATATATTAGCCAAACTGATTGTTTCACAATGGTATCAGGCTGAATAAGAGCAGAATGTTATATCTCAGATAAAAGCAAAATAAAATCTCTAAAAGAAAGTTTGCGAAATTTCTTCTTGTTTTCCAGCAAATGTTTTTAAGGCACTAGTGGGATATGGAACAACAGTAATGTTTCAATAAGAAAATGATAATATGCATAGTAGATATCCGGAATTCCCAATCAAAACCATATTCATACAATGATCTCAACTTCATTTGGATAATATAACAAAACCAAAGTAATTCAGTACATAAAATCAAGTTACATTATAGTTTATTAGCTGTAATGTACCTGGATTGACAGCTGCGAAAAGTGTCCAAGATCAGCAAACATGGCTTCTGAACCTGAAAGAGTAGATGTGTGTTAGAAGTCTGAGGAGTCACTTTGCTTGTTATGCCATGTCTTAAACGCACACTTACCTGTTATGCACAACAAAATCCCACCCAGGGACATCCAAC
Source organism: Fragaria x ananassa (assembly GCA_034370585.1). Lineage (NCBI taxonomy): Eukaryota > Viridiplantae > Streptophyta > Magnoliopsida > Rosales > Rosaceae > Fragaria > Fragaria x ananassa. Next base: position 27,558,853 of record CP139761.1, on the reverse strand, counting down.
CTCCTTTCTGCGTTTTCTTAAGAAATTTGTACATATAATATGGAGAAAGTGCTTTGTACACCGTCTGATTAAAGTGAAGTATATTGTAAAGACCAATTGCACTGATGCACAGAAGCCATGCCAGAACAATAGGAGCAAACAAGAACCCAACTCTATGAGTGCCATAATGTTGAAGTGCAAAGAGGCATATCAGAACTATGCAGGCAATTGGAAGTTCTACATCTGCAAAAGAATCATCAAACCTTCATGAGTACAAAGCCAATTAGTGAAATCAGACAATCAAGTTACGGCTCTGAATCTAAAGGCAGAAAATTATGAGTACCACTGAAGAATTAAAAATACGAGCAAGCAAATGAGTCCCAGCAGTACAGATGAAAAGGATCAGATTGAAAACTATTTAACTAAAAAGGGAATCACCCAAAACTCAAAAAACTGAACAGAACACAAACAATAAAATACCAGAAAGGAACAAAAGTCAAGAACTCACATTTGTGATGCTTTTCGGACATAGAAAACTCGAGTCCAGAAACAGCAGAAAACACTGCACCAATTTAGAAAGCAAATCCTAGTTAGTCCAAAAACATTAACTTTTTCCAACTCTGCTATGTAACCCAAAAAATTACCAGAAATAGCTGGTGTGAGAACACCATCACCAATCACAAAACAAGCGCCAATCAAAGAAAGAACAAGCAGAAACCTCTGCAACACCCTATGCCTCTCCAAAGTGGACTTCAAACCCGACCCAAAACCCGAATTGGGCTTCAAGTACCTTGCATCACTCTCCTTCTTGTAATCACTAAGCTCCTCATCAGCAGATTGGCAATTGGGCAGTGAGCTCACTCGGGCGTGTCGACACAGCAAAGAATACAAAGCAAATGTCCCTCCTTCACCATTATCATTAGCTCTAAGCACAATCAACACATATTTAAGAAGAGGCACAAGTGTGAGAGTCCAGAACACAAAAGACAACACCCCAAATATCTCTTCGTTGGTCTCAGAATGTTCTATGTCTTCAGCAAATGTGCTCTTGTACACATACAGAGGTGAAGTGCTCAAATCACCGTAAACAACTCCAAGGCTCTGATAAGCCAGAGTCAGAATTGTTCTCCATGATTCCTTCTGTTACCATAAAAAAGCAGAACACACTTGGTCACAAAAACCGAAAAGGGTTCTCTTCAATATCAAAAACAAAGTTAACAAAGAACAAAGCTTACACCTTTATTTACAAAACTGAAATCAAATGAACATTGAAGATCAAAGTTCGCACCTTTACTTGGTTTCGATCAATCCCAGTTTCCAGATCCATGGTCGGTTCTTCTCAGCAATCAGGCATTGAAGAAAAGACTTGACATTTGGCAAAGTTTAACTTCCCCCAAAGTTTATATTCCCAGAAAAAATGCAAACTTGCACGCAGGCTTTTGTGGTTTCTTTAATTACAGAGGCTCGGATGGTGTGTATGTAAAGTAGCTTTCTAAAATCCTTGACGGGTTTCTTTGGTTTCTGATCAGAAAATAACAAAATCCCAGGTGCAGAAAACCTCACCCAGGAGAACACTCAATGCAAAGAGAGCGTTATACACGAAATTACTTTGTTACTTTAAGGCCACAGAGAAAGAAAGAAAGAAAGAGAGAGACAAAGATGGTTTCCTAAGTTTAATAACTAAAAAAATAATAGAATAGTTATGAAAGAAGTAAAGTAGTACAAGTTTATAACCGCAGCAGTTGAACAACCAACTATAGGGAACACACAAGAAATGACAGAGAAGATGATGGGGCTGTTCTTCTTCTGCTTCTTCTAGTAGAGATGAGAGGAGAGGAGAGAGGAGAGGAGAGAGGCTTGTGTTTGTACTTGTATATTTGCAGTTTGGTGGGGATTTTTGCGAGTTGGTTTTACTCCTGAGATGAGTAATATAATGACCACTTGGCTCCGAAAGAGTGAGTGAGACAACGATATGCGGCAGTGTTGACATATTTCCAGCAGACAAATTTTGGAGCTTCGGGCCTTATTCTTCCCAAATCTTGTGTAAATATTCAGAGAGCTTGACTCAGTCTAGCGGCCACTGATGAGGAAATGGTGACCCACTAAAACACTAATTCACAACAGATGTATTAATTTTCGGACCACAAAAATTAATAGAGCATAATAATTTCTTATATTCTGATATTAGGAAGAACCAAGACATTCAGAGATTGTGTTTTTGTTTAAAGTGTCTTTACTCGCCATTTGTGTGCTTAAATTCAATAATGGCTTTTCCGGATTGTGATTTGTATCATAGCGGTGTTTAGGCAGCCACCAAACATGAATTCTGACTTTCTTGATAGGTTGAATGGTCATAGCTTGACTAGTAAGTTTTTGATGATATTTATAAGATTGGAGCTGATTCATTAATCGGATAATAACACAAAGTGTATACATTTTTCATGGAGTGATCCACTAATTTTCAAGCCTAAACTAGATCAAGTTTGACTCAAACTCAATGTGTATCATATATGATAGGCTATCACTCTAATAAGCAAAGGCCAAAGTGTGATAGGGAACTCGAAAAAGAAAAAGCTACGGAAAGAAGAGAAGAGAGCCACCCCAGTTGTTAATATGTCTCTGTAGTGGGGAATCTCACAAAGAATATCATCCCACCTCAATTTTGAAAGGTGCCTTACATGTTATCCCACCACAAAGAAACAGATTAATGAATTGTTGATCAAAGCAAGATATGACTTAATTTGGGGGATTGTGATCATCATTATTGTTGGAAGCAACAACTATTTTGGATTTCATGGGACTAGCTCTGGCTCTGAAAGCGTCTAAGCATAGGATATGTTAAATATAAGTGCAACAATATATCAGCCTATTCATTGCAGGCATGAAGCGCAAGGCTAGCTATTGGTTGGATTGGTGATGCTTTCCTCTGGTTTCTATTAAGCTTAACTACCTTTTCATGGTTAGAAAGGAAAACAAACAAGTGCTTCCCAACTCTGAAGAGACAATCGGACTTTCCTTTCTGAAAGAAACTCCTGTAGGAAACAATGTAACTTCATTTGTTAAGAAGAAAATAATACCCGAACTGTAAAACAGCTAATGAAATGATCTCAAGCATCTTTGATCTCCAACCTTTGATATTATTGTATATTAACAAAAGAGGAAATATAATGTGATTGATTAGCAAATGGAGTTTGGATGGTTGGTAGTGTTGTTCGATTCTAGAAAATTCCAGCACGGTTGGTCGACGATCTATGATTAGTGGGTGTGCCACTGACACGTGGTAAATTCTAAACGAGTATGAACCCTAAGCCACCTTCTTTCTTCCCGGATAATCCATACGTCTGGATATAAAACTCTCTGCCACGAAAGGACTAGAGTGGACGACAAAGGAAATAAACTACTGATCGGAGAATTACGTTCACACTCTTTGCACATACGTATCCATCTTCCCACTGTAACTCGATTATGCTTCATATATACATTCTTTGTTAACATGCGTGAGTCAAGTTAGTAAGAGTTTAGGTATGAAATTTTCATACACATATTTAAATTTTAATCAACGTTAATTGAAGTTAAATCCTAATACATGACGCAATTTACGTCGGTATTTGTTTAGAGTGGACGGCTTCAGGCAGGACCCGGGAAATTAAGCAGAAAGCACCCAAAACACATGGCAGTTGAGGTTCTAGCTGCAAGACAATGTATCTAATTATCAACACTGTAATTGTTTGAATACATCACACATTCACACCACAGTGAACCTAATTCAAACCTGCAGCAAAGAAAATATCTACTGGGATGGTGCATGAATCAATTTACATAGAACCTACTTAATTTGCATGGTTGGGGATCAAATGGCTCATCACGTCCCATGTCATCAACGTAACATTTTAGGAGCTACATAATCTTGAAAACTTTGCCACTGGCGGAGGAAACAATTTCATGGGATCGTGACACACAAGACTATTGAGCACGAGTATGTTTTATTTAATTTGTTGCTTTCATGTGGTGTTTGGACTTTGAAGTGAGTATGAGATAGCAGACACATAAGTTGTATTATGATCGATCTACTGTATTTACACGTACCAGATCGAGACTGATATCGATGGAGAATCTCTAATCACTTTCTTGTTCATGGCAACACGTACTGACAAGTCTATCTTGGATTTGTTTGTCAACCCCATAGCTTTCACTATGACATATATCCACATGAATGACGAATCAATCAACTATCAACCTAATGCAATTAAGCAGCATATTAGTTTTATAGTTTGATCATGTATACGACACCAGCAAGGGGCATGGAGTGCGAGAAAGGTTAAAGAATTAAGAGAGTCGGTCTCATAACCAGAATTCAACCTACACATGCATCCCCATTTTATCCACCAAATTAATTAATCAAACAGAGATTAATCACATATATATATATATATATATATATATATATATATATATATATAGCTCAACATGAGCGGTTGGGTACATTAACAATTATAAACATGCAAGAACATAGTAAAGTAAGACAACACCATTGCCAAAATGTTAGGTCAAGAAGCATCTAATCATCAAACCATGGTATTGATATATATATAGTCCATATATTGATCATTAATTATGAAAATAATTCAACTTAATAAACTAAAATATTCTGAGACACGTATGGGTCACCCCCTCACTGATGTTTATAACAGTCTTGATATGTTTTACCCAATTTTTTACTTGCCCTCTGTTTGTTCTTTCTGGAAAACTCGTTTTATTTTCTTTTCAATTTTCCGCTTGCTTTCTTTGGAGGATATTTGATCTCTCATATCTTCTCTAGATAACAAAAAGAATCGAAATTTGTTTAGTCTTTCTGATTTGAAATTTACATATGTTAAGTCCTTGTGGTTTTATTTTAATCTGAATGGTTCTTAAAGTCATGATTTTCTTTCCAGACAGTCATTGTTTTAATTTTTTATGTTAAAATACTGACACGACCGTTAAAAATATTAAAAAATTTAACAACCACTTCAACAATCTAACTTAAAAAATTGACAGGAGTATCTGGAAGAAAAATCAAGACTTTAAAAATTATTATAATTAAAATAAAACCATAAATACCGAATAAATGTCGACTTCACACCCACAAACTATATATATCATTTAACCCAAACAAAAAATTTGTGTGGACGTAATGAAGTTAAAAGAGACGTGGCGGGCTTCTGTTTGGGTCGGCTCACCGGGATCCATTTGATGACGCAAACTGCAAACCCCACTCCTTCCCTTAAAAAAAGCACATCCAGCCACCTACACTCGTGACACCCCAAGGTCCAGGCACATATGTCTGTGCTTCTATGGCACGTCTGTCTGTGCTTCTATGAAAAGCGCTTTTGCTAAAAGCTGGAAGTATCGAAAAAGCACGTGGATGCAGTGAGTCTGCAATGACTACATTGGTCTGAGGTGTTCTAGCATGCTCTAGAATCACTGCATGATTAGCTCATTAGAAATAGTACTCTGCAAACAGTTACAATCTTACAGTTTTCGACTCTGGAGTTTCAATACTGGTACGCACAATAATACCAAAGAAGTTTCAATATTCCGATACAGAAAATCGGCGAAAAAATCATGATGTAACATGAAAAATGGCAAAAATCAGCCGATTTTATTACCTGTAAAGATTATTTATCTGTGTGTGTGTCTCACATAGAGAGGTTCTTGTAGCAAAAAATAAAGAACCTTGGACAATTCTCTCTCTAGGTAACCTAGAAATCACACCATGTAAGTCATTCCCACTTCAATGATGTTCATGTGTGGTACAGTGTAAACTGCAGCACCAGCTCTACAGTTCCTCCTCAAGAATCCGTAGAAGTAGTTTATGACTAGCTTCTTCAAGAAGAATGAGTTCTTCTTTGCCCTCACATCTGAATGTGCAAGCAAATAAGTAAATCCTGAATCAGTTGCTTCTCGCAGAGCTGAGAGCTCGTACTCCAGACTAGGGTCTTCATCTGATGACATCATACTGGACGGCAATGCTGCACTAATACCATTTTCTTCTGAGGCAGTAGTAGAAGATCCTACTTCTTGGAGCCTTGAATCACGCATCAATGGGAACTTAAGACTCTCGATTCCATCGCCTTCTGGATACCCAACTGAAACGCTGTCACTGTCTGATTCATTCCAGTTGTTCTCCAATGCAATATCTTGAGCCTCCCTCCTCAAAAACTTCTCCAGGCTTTCAACAAGAAGTTGCTCAAATGAATGGTGATCTTCCTTCCGAATATCAGTGTAACCATACCGAGCAATACAACGGAACATATGATAGTCTTTTGGGCATAGTCTTCGGAACAGAAACCTCTCTTCCTGAGGAACCACAGGCACCGGGACATACTTGATGCAAACGACAACTATAACGGAGTGGATAGCTGGTAAATTGAGAAGGAATTGCCCAAGAATGGATGGGATGCCTTGGACAAGCTCACTGTACAGCATTCCAATTCCAGGGACTCTCACGGTCCCAAGGGTGGAGCCAAGCTCAGTCATGAAGTCCATGGATATCTTCTCCCTGACTTCACTTCTGTACTTCAACACACTCCCATAGTTCCAAATGTACATCACACAGAGGAAGAAAGAAGCAAAAACAAGTGGCAGCCAACCACCCTGATAGAACTTCGATAAAACAGCAGACATGTAGATGAGCTCTACTGAACCAAATACAAGTGGGAATAACAAAGCCACAAACAAGTTGGTTTGCCAGATAAGAAGCATAACGAGTGTCACCAAGCTAGTGGTAACTATCATGACACCAACCTCAGCTATCCCTGCATGAAGTATGTTACCGCATTAGCACATTTCTCTGTAGTGCTCACAAAATTTTGCAATCTCACAAAATATGTAGGAAGGAGGAGGGGACTTAACCATATGCATTGGCAATCTCTGTGGTGCTTCGAAAGATGGCCACTACAACTATGCACATGACCATCAAAAACCAATTGATCATAGGGATGTAAATTTGGCCCATCATCCTCCTTGAGGTGTGAACTATCTTCAGCCTTGGGAAGCATCCAAGAGCCATAGATTGCTTAACACATGAAAATGTAGCAGATATCATTGCTTGGCTGGCAATCATAGCTGCAAGGGTGGCTATGACAATGACTGGCCAGAAAAGACTATCTGTTTGTCCATAAGATTCAGGGAACTGGAAGTGTCAGAATAATGCACCAACTGCCAAGAGATGTCCCTTATGAAACATCTAGAGTAAAACTGAAATGAATAGGTAGCCGTGATGTTGGAGTGTCACCTGGCACAGAATCATAGAATATTCTAGGAGCAGAATGAGGGAATCTCATAAGATAAGCAGCTTGACCCATGTAAGCAAAGAGAAGGCATGGGAACACCACAAAAGAGAAGGCAATCTGTGTAAGATGTATAGACTATATAAGATTTCTGAAAAATAAAACAGGCAGAAGTAAAGGCCATTGAATGACCAACCTGTATGGCTCGTACAGAGAAATGTCCTAGATCAGCAAACATAGCTTCAGCTCCTGCAATGGCAAACCAATGCAATGGTGTATTTAAACAAGTTCTTGAATCCACAAGACAAATTGATATGGGAAAATAAAATGGCTATCACATGATAAGATTCATTAAATATTCTTAGGCTCTACAAAAAAGAACTGGCACATAATATATAGATAGGATTTCCATAAAAATAAAGTTTCTACTTCATGGAACTACCAACTTTGAAGTTTGGATATTTATTTTGGGTACTCCATAACAACACCATAAGCAATCCAAGTAGAACGAGCTAGTAAGGCCAGCAGAGACACTTCAATTTCAACAGCCATAGATCTATACATCTGTCGATTGGGGTTTAGGCAAATGAGTATAGTTCAAGCCAAACCAAATGTTACTAGCCGTTTGCTTTATCATAGATATGCCTGGCCAGTGAATCATTACCCTCCTAACATGAGAAGCAGACATCTCTTTCACTTAAAAAAAGATAATAGATATGTGTCATCTGGTAGAGGTATCTTAAAAACTTTGCTATTCTCTCCTGGTCTTCTTAAGGTTCAAAGTTGATATATACCTGTTATGCACAGAACACAACCACCAAGAGCATACCACGCTTCTTCATCGTGCTTCTTGAAGAAAAGATATATATAAATAGGATTGAATGCCCTCAGGACAGTAATATCATGCTTTAGTACATTGTAAAGTCCAATAGATCCCAGAGAGAGAAACCACAAAGCAAGGATTGGAGAAAACATGAAACCCACTTTACTAGTCCCGAACCGCTGTATGCCGAACAATACTATGAGGATTAGGATTGAAACAACAACCACAGCATCTGTAATAAAAAGGAATCAGATTACCAGCCATCTTGCACCAAATGCAATAATTGGCTATAACATGTTGTACATACTACAAAGAAAAGAAAAATCCAAGTGAAGTGAATGTGTAGTTTGGTAGGTGTAGACATACAATTGTCTCTAACCAATCGACACCCGCTGCATCATATAAAGCATGTTACACTCAGGAAGAAATGGGTTTCCTACAGACTTTGATTTGATCTTAACATAATTACCAAGTATGTAATAAAACTAAGATATGAAAACATATAATGAACCCTTGCAGTGTCTGTTTCATCTCCAACTCATAAGTCATAAGTCACTATGAGTTTTTCCAACTGTTCATATCTATTGTAGAGAAGATCTGTAATCAAATGAACCGCAAATACTCAAAAGGAAAAACAAATACCCACTTGTGCCAAATCCGGGAACTTCACCCTGCAGACCACTCACAGCGGACATCACTACAATAACCGAAAAAAGAACATCAGTACAGTCCCACACAGATAAAGTGAGTCATTTTGTATCTTAAGTATGAAAATCATTATTGTGGTTACAGGCAGCACAAAAGGAAAATCAATTCTACTTCCAAAGTAATAAGAAGTGCGAACATCATTACAATCCTACACAGATAAAGCAACTCATTTTGTATTTTAAGTATAAAAAGATTGTGTGTATTGTAGCAGTTCCAGGTAGCTCAAAGGAAAGCAATTATACTTCCAAAGTAGTAAGTGCCAATAATTAACTCGATCAAGTCAAGACAACCCTTCTTCCGACAATGAAGGGATAACTAGTTGTTCTTGCTTGTTACAGATATGCTAAAGAGAAAGTGGGGAGTACTAGAACTACACATTCATGCAACAACCCTTCAGACGCTCAAGTGTGACTATCTGTGTACCTGATATTGCGGGTGTTAAGATACCATCTCCTATAATCATTGAAGTCCCCATCAGAACGAACAACAAGAGGAGAGTTTTTGAGGCTGATCTCTTTTCTAAAGTCTCTTTTATACGCAAAGCCCTTTTCAATTCTGGAGTGGGTAATTTTAGTCTAAAGCTTGAGATATGTTCATCAGCTGGCTGTTGATTTGGCAACATATTAACCTTTGCATATCTGCATATTAGTGAGTACAATGCAAATGTTCCTCCTGCAATTGGAAGCATATGTATGGCAATAAGTATACACAAATCCACATTACTAACAATTAAACAAGGAGAATACATATTTGATAAGAGAAATTCCTGCCTTCTCCATTGTCATTGGCTTTGAGAACTACAAAAACATATTTTGCTAATGGTATGATGGCAATTGTGTACATCACTAGTGATAAAGCCCCCAAGATATCAACATCCGAATCAATGTTCACCCTGCTGAACACATCAGTAAAGACATATAAAGGGCTGGTGCCCATGTCACCATAGACAACACCGAGTGTTTGGAATGCTAAAGCAAGAGTGCCCCAGAGAGAAGAATCCTGTTTATGAAATAAAGGTGAGTAAGACATGGATAGTAGCATTTAGGGGGTGGGTATGATTACTAATCATACTCTTCAGCAGTGTTACATTATAGCGCTAAGACAGACTAATATTGGATGCAAAGATGAAGTTGGTGTCTATTAGTAAGCCATGCTCACTCTTTTTAGTGATTCATGGCCTCATCATTCTATCTGGAAATTGAACATGTCATACTTATACTTCACAATTAACATATATGGGAATAATAGTAAGTAGGTCTATGACACACATATATGATAAGAAGGATTCCAAACATATTTAATCGTTGGAAGTTGGAACTATGATTGCAGCTTGCTCTTAGATCCCGACTCTGCGAGCATCATTTATTTATAATGTTCGTAGTTAGAAGTATATGTCAGATTAACTGTTCTTGGCTTCACTGCCAAAACCTCTCATTACTTAGAGGAATGAAGTAAACACCTGCTAAGTTATCATTTCTCAATTCGATGAGGAAATGAGCACCATATTCTATATCAAGCTGAAAGCAACAGAATGCAACTAACAACTCCTCTCACATGTAACACTCACCTAGCATTGTGAACCTAAGTCAGATTTCCACGCTCAGAACAGAAGACATTACCAGAAATGGAGTAAATCAAAGACCTCATACATTTATTTACTTTCACCACATGAACTGATTAAGAAAAAACACTTAAAGAGCTGATCTTTCAAGTCATTTCACTTGCAAATTGTCAATACTTCATCCAAAAATCTCAAAAAATCAAAATTCACAGACTGGGTTCATTCCAAATTCAGATTGCATTTACCTCAAAGCACCATTCATTTCACCAAATTTCATCAAACCAAAAACCAAATTGCTCACCTTGAAGTGGTGGGCATCAGCACCAGCAATCTCCATAGCTTCAACATCAAAGGAATCAGCTCTCTTGGGCTTTTTCACAAGCCTCCTCCTAAGATACCCTCCTTCTTCTCTGCCTCCATTATCAGAATTAGGCACAATCTCAGTCTCCACTTCACTCCCATCAACCCACCTCGAATCACTCCCACTTCTCGACACCACTCTCTCACTCCCTTCTTCAATCTCATCTCTCTCCTCCATTTTCACACACCAAAGCCTTCAAAACCCAGAAACCAAAATAGTATAAAGCACCAAACTTTGGGATTCAAAACCCTCTCCAATAATTGGTTATAATATTTTTCGGATTTTGTCGTCTTGTGAATTATGAATGCCCAGCTGCCTAACCTTTGCAGCTGAAACTGAAAGGACAGCCATTGTGAGTCTGAAGCGAAACACTGAGCGTTTGTGAGTCTGAAGCGAAACACTGAGCGTCTGTGAGAACAAGACAACGTTTGCTTGGCTAAACTAGTAGAAAGACATATGGTCCATAACGAACCTTTATCAACTTTTCTTTGTTTATTTTGATGTGTCTCTGTGTTTCTTTATAGGAATACTGTTTCTGATCGTTTTAGATAAAATGGAAACTTTTTACATAGGTGTGAGTGCCGAGTGATGAGTGGGGATCCAGTTTGTGACATAGTTCATCAGTCAGTTGCTGGTTTTTACTGATGTGGGAAGCGATGTTTCTTCTGAACCATGACATTCCCTCAGTTTCAGCGCACATAATACTACTCATCAACTAATATCATATTTGATCCTACGTGAAAAAAAGATAAGTAGAATCTCATATTTGATCATTCTTTCATAATCAGATCTTCATTTTATAAAAGGTACATTTTGTCTATGTTGAAATAAGGGGGAAAAAGATCAAAGGTCAATTACACTGGTTGGTTTCTCACTTTCTCAGTGATCTAAGGCCTTTGGTTTTTCCACAAGTTAGAGGGCATGGTGTTTGTTCTTCACGCTACTAGAAATATGCCCTAAGAGGACATTTTTGATGCCAATAGAAACAATTATACCAGTGAGCAATAGAGCACTCATGCCTTTTGCTGTTGTTCCAATTGCTAAATGGGGACAAAAGGAAACTAGTACATGACTACAAGAGTCGAACTGAAGATCTCTCGCTTACAAAAGATCTCTATGTATATTTCTATGTATTTTGGCAAGTGTAATTAACTAATCATGAAAAATATCTTTCATACATGGACTTAGAACCATTCTTCGGCCGTGTCAATAAGACCCAATAGGCCCATATAAGTCTTAAAAGCCCGCAAAACAGGCCCAAGAAGATGACAGTTGGACACGCTAGAAAGCATTAGCAGTTAGCAGTTAGCTTCTCTGTGTGACTAGGGTTTATTAGAGCTCTCTGATCACAACCACTGCCCTCTTCTCGCTCCGATCGACCGTCGCCGGCCAATTCTCCAAGGTAAAGTCTCCAATTCTCTCTTTATCTGCCTCTGAAAAGCCGTAATCATCTCCTTCGCCACCTCAGTTTCCTGATTTTGATCGGCGAATTTTGATATTCTCAGGTTGATAGTGCTGTTTTTCGACGATGACTCGTGTTTACGTCGGCAATTTGGATCCTCGGGTGAGCGATAGGGATCTTGAAGATGAGTTTCGCATGTTCGGCGTTCTGCACAGGTCATAATGTTGATATTTGTTGTTTTACTGTTGTGATTTTAATAATTTTGATAGTGATGTAAGATTCGATGAATATAATGACAGTGTGTGGGTTGCTCGGAGGCCACCGGGATATGCCTTCATCGAATTCGATGATCACAGGGATGCTCTGGATGCGATTCAGAGATTGGATGGTTTGTCACAACGCTCCATATGTTCTTTTGTTATTTTTTCGACTCTGCGTTGTGTGTGTTCATCAATTTTGCTAAATGTTTGCTGAGGTGTTAGAGCTCATAACATTTTGTAGAATTAAAGTTTTTTGAGTCTGCAGGAAAAAATGGTTGGCGTGTGGAGCTGTCTCGTAACTCCAAAGGTGGTGGTGGTGGTGGAGGCCGTGGTGGAGGTGACGATTTGAAGTGTTATGAATGTGGTGAACCTGGACATTTTGCACGAGTGTCGTATGCGTGTTGGTTCACGGGGATTGGGTAGTGGAAGACGGAGAAGTCCTTCCCCTCGACGTGGCCGCAGGAGTCCCAGTTATGATGGTTATGGGCGCAGGTGTGATGATTACTTTTGATGTATTTTAGCTTCTGCTGTATGCATCTCTTCCTTTTGGTTATTGATTTTGATGACCAGATTGGTTCATTTGTTAAGTAGTACTTTGAACTTTATGATTTATAGTCTCCATCTTAAGTTTGGCTTCTCAGCCCACTAAAATAACAGATTTAAATTATAATTTTGTATTTTGATTAAACAAAATTTCTAATCTCTGTTGGCCATTGTATTTAAATCATTACACTTATCGCAGGGCTTATAGTCCACGCAGGAGAAGATCTCCTCCTCCTCTACGACGTCACACCCCATCACCTCCTCTACGACGTCGCACCCTATCACCTCCTCTTCGACGTGGACGTAGCTTCAGCAGGTCTCCCCCATACCGCCATGCTCGACGTGTTTCACCTTATGCCAATGGGTAAGTAGTGGCTTTACAATGTATTGCTGTTTCTGTTTACAAAAAAGAAAGCAATATTGGCATACTTTGTTAAGACTTTAGTATGTACTGCATTAGGATTTCTTGTAATTTTACTTGCAGCGAATGTCATGTGTTTGTTTGTCTTTGCCAGGGACTGAGCTGGAACTTGATTTGAGCAAATGCTGGATGGATGTTGAAAGTCTAATATCTCTCTAAAGTAGTTCTGATAGGATTGGTTGAACTGACAAGAAACATGTTAGTTTTGTTAATGATGTTGTGACAATTCTGTTCGAAGTGTTTTTGCCGCATAAAGGGGTGCTTTGGTCACCGTTTTGCGCCGGCGTTCTCTCTTCGGCTTACTGAAACTTGGAGGTCGAATTTCTACTTTTATGTTTCCCTATTATATCTGTTTATATATGTCTTTATATGAATTTCCTGAGTGATTAGATTCCATTGTTTTTCTTAATTTTCCTAAAAAGTTTATTTGTTTTTGTTTTGAGGTATGATTTTCGGCTAAAACAGCTTTATTTCGTCGCTTACTGCTTCTTTGTGCACATCGTTCCATCTCTGTCTTCACCACAGTCTTCTACTTGTAGTTGCTCATGCTTTTTTTTTTACAGTGAAATTGAAATGTCTAGCAACTTCTGTGCTCTGGTTTGCTATGTTCTGCAACAAACTTCCTGAATAACCTTTCATGTTAGTTGCTCCAAGAAGATGAAGTTGCTTTCTGCCTCCCTCATCTCTGCACTTCACCTACTTGCGTTGTCTGCATGTTTTACTTGAGAAACTTGGTCGTATCTTATCGTGTTAGTGTATCATCGTCAACAATGTTTCTGTCATACCTCACATATAGTTTCATCGGATCGTCAACAATGCCCTTTCTGCTGTTTGTTGCACAATTAGTTATCTTCTCCCAAGTTGGGTTATCAATGGTTGAAAATTGAGCATCCATTGTAGTAACTTTGGTGGGTAAGTATTGGTCATCTCAATGAGTTGAGATGTTTGGGGATCCTTCTCAGTCCATGGGACTCATTCTCTCTCGCCATCTTATTGTTGATCATCTACTGAGTGAGTTGAGATCGTCAACAACGCCCTCGTTGCTGTTTGTTGCTCTATTGGTTCTATTCTCCCAAGTCCGGTTATAAATGGTTGAAAGTAAGCATCATGGTAGTAACTTAGTGGGTACTTAGAATTGATCACTTTCCTCATCGAGTTGCTGAGTCGGGTTCTCTTCTTGCTCATGGAGTCTTTCTCACAAACTCCATCTTAGTGTTTGCCAATCTACTCAGTGAGTTCAGATGAATTGCAGAACTTTTTCTCTCCTGGAGCCTGCCTCACAACCACGTCCTTTGTTGTTGCCTTCGACTACCCGGTTATACTTGCAATATGTGACTGTATAGGATTTGAATTTGCAATGTGTGAGAGCCTATGTAAGCTTATAGGATTTCATTCATTTTGACATGTGTGTGATCTGCTTACTATGTTAAAGTTGGCCTTGAACGGTCCATTATTGGCTGATGTAACAATCCCATCTTTATTCATTCGTGTACAAACTAATTGCTTGAATTTTCACTTTGATTGAAATAGTATTTGCTTGGAGATTTGTAGTATGTGGATCCTTGAATTTGGCGTTTGGCATGTAGAAAGTAGAAACTAGTACCAGGTTAGTGTCATTAATTTTACTATTTGAAATATATGGTTCACGTTTTCTGTTCTTGCTAGGTGAACTTGGTCCCTTGATCAGTGGACACTAAAACATGTTCGATACATTAATATATGTTAGATGCATCGCTTTAGTTTTAAAATCAACTTATAATCGGCCAAAAATTGAACACTACCAAATATGATACACGATGAAGATGAGAGCCACGCAGGACTGGTACCATTTTCCATTACAATAATGCTGGAGGTCACCATTATATCTAGGGAGGTAGTAGATCTAGATTTATTTACGGAACTCAGACTCAGACAATCTCAAAATGGAGAACTCGAGAGGGGAGAAGAAGCCTAGGTTTCTCGGCATCTTTGGTATAATCAGAGCAGCCATAGAAATCCCTTTCATCAATTCCAGTTTCATTGCCTTCACATTCATCACTTACCTTCCTCTATTTTGCATAATGATAATACCAAAGTTGGCCGTTTGAGCCTACGAGACTCAGGGAGGCATTGCTGCGGCTAGAACAGCTCAGTTCCCACTCCAACATACTCATATCTATTACGTCATGGCTTCTAGATGGCACCATTAGAGTTGGCATTGTTCAAATTTCCGAGCTGATCACCTTCCTAGCGACAGTCACAGTCATTGATTCTGCTTCAACAATATATAAGGCCGGAGCTGGGAGGTCAATTGGTGTCCGAGATCTCTTACGAAACTCGTTCAGAGATAGGTGGGATAACTCTTTCGTAGTGTACATTGTCATGTACCTGCTCTCAACCATATCTTTGGATGCTGTTCTCCTTTATGGTACTGCAGGTCCGTTGCGCTCGTCAAGAAATGACTGGGCGTCGCCCCTACATTTCTTCACTCAGGTTGGGCTCTCTTTCGTGCGCGACGAGTTCAGTGCATGGTGGCAAGTGGCTCTGGTTGTTTCTGTTTTGGAGGAGGACAAGTTACAATTTGATGCCTTCTTTACATCAGCAAAGTTGAGAAAAGGAAACAGGTTCACAGGTTTTGTTTTGATGCTTCTCTATTTTGGTTGGCGTTCCTTGCCGAACCTCTTGGGGTTGAAGAGATGGAGTTTTACTAGTGGAGTTGCATATGCTTTTGTTGATAGAGGCTTGTTCTGTTTGGGGGAGGTTATGAATTGGGTTGCTTGCACCATTTATTACCATGACTGCAAGAATCGCCAAACATGGGAGGAGGTTATTGCCAAAGAAGATTAATCCCACATCGGATAATTTGACCAGTGTAGCCAATCTCCAATTCTCCATAGATGTTTACTTCCTGTGCAATGCATTTCTTTCCTGTTGCACTTTAGGTATATTTTCCTACTGTAACTTGAGGCCATCTCAGTCTTATGAATCAATATTGGAACTTGGATAAGGAGGTCTACTACTGTCTGAGAGCTTGTATGACATGTACTCTCCAATACAAGATTTCTTGTGCCTATAATCACATCCTGACCGCTGTCCATCTTGAGATCTGTTTGTTTGAGAGGAAAGATTATATATTAGAAAAGTGACAAAAAAAATAATTTAGTGGGTGAATCATACCCAAATGTAGCTATTGACTAGGAACTAGTACCATTTTGGCATTTTCTTGTCCAGAAGGATAGGAGTTAATACCATGCAAGTGCCTTGGACTAAATGATACCACCTGCAATTCTCCGGCTGAGAAGGCGAAAGATACTATATATCCGAAAAGGACTTTGCTACGATATATATGTGTATAACATACATCAAGCCGTGAGCCGATTGTTTAGCAATTCAAATGTGTATAGCAGCCGATATGGTTCACATTTTGTATTGTTCGTGCTACACAACATGGTCTTGAACTGAACTTGGCCCCATCATCAGTGGACATTAGGGCATCTCCAACAATCCTTTCTATACCCATACCTATACCTATATTTTGAGTCACCCAAACCCATTACTATTCAAACTCATATTTCATCTCCAACCATTATATCAAAACCCATACTCATACCCAAATTTTAATCATTTTATATAATTTGGGTATGAGTATGGGTTTTGGTCATCAACAAATAAACCCATTTCATATATAATGTTTAGGGTTAAATGATTTATATAACAACAAATAAATTATATAAATCATTATGAAGTAGATCATTTGGTTGAGCGTGATCCTCCTGCACTTGGTGAATTCATGCGCCGATACCAGCAGGTTAGATGTCCAATTGTGCATAAAAGCCTCCAAGAGGATTTGGTTAAGCACCTATGGAATGTGAAGCAACAGGCAGAGCAGAACCACATGTGAAGTGTTTGTATGCTTATGCTTTCAATAATTGGTGTTGTGTCATGGTGTGTTATGTTTGTATGCTTATGCTTTCAATAATTGGCGTAGTGCCATGGTGTGTTATGTTTTCAATAATTGGCGTTGTGCCATGGTGTGTTATGTTTGTATGCTTATGCTTTCAATAATTGGCGTTGTGTCATTGTGTATTATGTTTGTATGCTTATGCTTTTTTTATTTATTTGTTGTTTGTGTGTTTAATATTATTGTAATATTTGCAATTTGATAAATAAAATTGAGATTAACAAAAGTAATAAATTACTCATTAATTATAATTGAAAATCAAAGTACATTCATTTAATAAATTAAAGTACTAAAATGGTTTTCAGCCTCAATTTTCTTTCTTATTTTTCAAGTTTTTTCATTTGAAAACATGATTTTCAGCCTCATTTTTTCTTTTTCCAATTGAATTTATCTAGACCTTTAATTTTGAAGACAATCAAATCTGGGCCGCAGATTTTTGGACCGTTGGAGGACCACTGCCGAGCTCACGTGGGACGGCCCGCAGCAGCCCAGCTCCCTTCATCGCGTGGTGGGCGCGTCGTCTTCTTCCGGCCGTTTTTTCGTCTTCTAGCGCGCGTCTGCTCCTGCTTCCCTTTCCCGCGCGTGGCCTCTGCGACTGCTTCTTCCTTCACGTGCAGCTGCTGGCTCGTGGGTCCCGCGGCGGCTGGATATGGGTTTCCGCCTTCAATGTCGACCCATTTTGGGTCGGGGAATTAGTAGGAACCCATTTTGGGTATGGGTTTTGATGGTTGGAGATGGATTTTTATAGGTTTTGGGTTTGGGTATGGGTATAACAATGGTTGTTGGAGATGCCCTTACAACATGCAAGATGCATCGCTTTGGTTTCAAAATCAACTTGGGGATCAAGTCATGTGTATAAGAAGTCAACTGCTGAAATTTGTTTCGAAGTTCCAAACTCTTAAATAATCAGCTAATATTGAACCCGAGCAAATATAATACACAAAGGAAGATGAGAACCACGCCGGACTGGTACCATTTTCCATTACAATAATATGCTGAAAGTCATCACATTTAGGGAGGAAGGAGTAGTAGATCCATCCACAGAACACAGAGTCTCAGACACAATCAAAATGGAGAAGAAGCCTAGGTTTCTCGGCGTCTTTGGTATAATCAGAGCAGCCATTGGGATCCCTTTTATGAATCCCAGTTTCATTGCCTATACATGTATCACCTCCCTTCCTCTTTTTTGCGTAGTTATATTACCAAAATTGTCATTCGTGCCTAGTTTAATCAGAGAGGCAATTGTTCTACTAGATCTGCCTGATTACCGCTCCAAAAAAAGGCCCATATTTCTTCCCTTTATTAACCTATCTGAACTGTCCAAGTTCCTAGCTGCAGTTACAGTTATTGATTCTGCTTCAACAATATACAAGGGCGGAGCTGGGAGGTCAATATGTCTCCGAGATCTTCTTCGAAACTCCAGCATCAGAAGAAGGTGGCGGAATCCTATTTTTGCATACATAATCATGTCCTGGATCTCAAGGTTGTCTTTGGATGCTGTTCGTCTTTATGGTACTGCAGGTCCTTTTAGTTCATTAAGAAACGAGTGGTCACCACCTCTACATTTCTTCACTCTGCTTGGGTTCACCTTCATGCGCGACGAGTTCAGCGCGTGGTGGCAACTTGCTTTGGTTGTTTCTGTTTTGGAGGAGGACAAGTTACAGCTTGATGCATTTTTGGCCTCATGGAAGATGAGAAAAGGAAACAGATTCACAGGGTTTGTTCTGATGGTTCTCTACTTTGGTTGGCATTGCTTGCTCTTAGTACTGAGTAGTTTCACTAGTGGCGGCGTTGGATATGCTTGTGTCGACGGAGGCTTGTTTTGTTTGGGGACAATTATGAACTGGGTTGCTTGCACCGTTTATTACCATGATTGCAAGAATCGCCAAAGACCGGAGGAGGTTTTTGCCAGGGAAGATCACCTCGGATAATTTAGTCAGTGACTCAGTGTAGCTGATCTCCATATTTACTTCTTGTACAACGATTTCCTTAATTTGTTGTTGCACTTTAGGTATATTTTCCTGTTGTAACTTGGAGAAGTTAAACTTGGAACTGAAACAATGGAGATAGATAGCAACCTGATCATCAAGCATGATAAGTTAGAAGCCTCTGATATTCTCAGAAAAGCCTTAACAACCTCAGCCACAAACATCAGCTTCTTGATCTTCACCATTCTCACCTGCTTTTCTTTGATATTTCTGTTGTTATCTGATTCTTGTTTCCCAATTAGTAGCTTGGAAGCTAAGGCAGAGCAAATTTGCGCATTGTTTAACACAAATTTTTACTGGCATTTTCTATTAGGATAATACTCTATCTTTTTGGTTTGTCTTGTTCAATTGGCTTGATTATTATTCATATGGTCTGTTTGTTCGGCACACAGAATAACATATCCCTCTTAGTCGCGCACTTTTTTTGGATTTAAATGTAAAACTTACAAATTGCTACGTATCATGGAATGCTGCAACTCACTGAGCACGACCTTAATTGGGTATTGGCTGTTGTGTTTGCATATATGGTGTGAGAATAGTGGTTTTCAACTACAATTATGATATCTAATACGTAGTCATAATCACATTGCTGATTACCTTTTATTTTCAAAACATGGCTGAATTCAACCAAAATTATGATATCTAATACTTAGTCACTTGATTATACATAGAAAATAGCTAATATTTAACCTTCAGCACCTCGATTCTACATCAAATTTCAGTCCCCAATAGAAAGGAGAGAATCAAACTAGAGCAAACAAAAACAACTCCTAATTTCTTGAACAGCAATGAGATGACCAAACGCCTTCTTATACAGTTCCTGCAAATAATATGGGATCAATTAGAATGATCAAATGCTCTGAACAAAACCAAATGTGTCGATAACTCTCAGATTCCTTGACACTCAATACTGTTATGACTTATGAACAACGAACCAGAACTTGAATCCGCAGAACAGAGACACAACAAATTGGGAATGACTTATTTGATTGAAAACCAACTTCGGCTTGTTTTGGCCCACGTCCTCAGCAGGGGGTAATGAGGGAACAAAAGTAAACGGTGTGTGCGGGGCGTGCCACCTCACGGATGAGGAAAGAGAACGGTGCGCGTCCTGACTTCTGACCAGGCGAAAGAGGGCTCCGGTGTCACCTGATGAGGAAATATTTACGAGCTTACTCTTCTAATCACCTGTCGATCGATACTCACTGTGAGAGCGAGCAGAGCAACAAATGGGAAATCGGAGACGAGTCCTGACGGGCTCTGGGATCTAAGGCGGGGTGCGCTTAGAACGTAAGGGTTTCGAGAAGACTCGAAGGTTTTGACTGTGTTCGTCTGTTTGAGAGAGTTGTTGATTGATTGATTGTGTGTCCGTCTGTAAGCTGTAAAACTTCTTTATATATTCATCCGTAAGCACACTGAGGAAACCTAATCACAACCCACTTGGATTCTGCAATTAGAATCCCACAAGGATACGATTAACTCGCCAGTCGTGCGCTCCATGCAACACGTGTCAAACCTATCTCGCTTAGGTCTCGTTCGCCGCCTCGCTGCATTTCATTTGTCATGTAGTACGCGGACTCAAACACTAAGCGACCTTACCCTGAGGGCGTTATTGGTCATTTCCAACTCACCCTCGCCAGGAACTGTAGAGTCCCATGCGAACTGGAGATAAGGATCCCGCGAGGACACCGAATCTCGTGAGGTATCAGAATCTTTTGACAAAGTCTTCGTCACGTGCTACCAAACCTCGCCACCCCTCGTGGGCTAAAAAGACCACAGGTGTTGGCCCAAACGATATCCAAGGCCTTTCTCGAGCCTTGGACCGAAAATGCCTACTGGGCTCAAACACGGCTATTATATAGGTAGCTTATCAACAGAAGAGTCGATAGCCCCAACATTCCTTGACTCAATACTCTATCAAACTGAATTTGTTTTCTAAAACAGTTGGAGAAACTAAATGTACCTGTTGGGGCAACCACAAAGACAATGAAGGACTCTGTGTTTTAGGTTTGAGAAGGACTCTTGAGTCTTTGAGCGAGAGAAGAAATGAAACAATGAAGCAACTCTCGAGTCTCTGAACGATGTCGTTTTATTTTTATTTTTGATAAACGCTGTCGTTTGACCCAAAATCCAAAACGACAATGGCGAGCTGCTCCCAAAACGAGCTCCAATTTGGTCTTCTTCATCATTTTCCCCCTCCGACGTCGTTTCGAGCACCGCCGCAGACCTCGCCGGCGTCGGCGACGACGACGATGAAGACGCGCCCCTCTAGTATGCCCCAGCTGCTGCATCCTCGGCGGTTCTGCTGCCCACTCTGCTTCAGCCACGTGTGGTGGTGTTCGATGGTGTCTGCCATGGAGGTTTGGGTTTTGTCAAAGTTTGAGTTTTTCGTTTCTGGGTGTTGGTCTTGGTGAGATTTCTGATGTGGGTTTAAGGTTTTAGTGACAAAGATGAATGCTTTTTGAATAGGGGTGAAGTGGGTGATCAAAGCAGACAAGCATAGGAAGATCAAGTTCTGCTGCCGTCAGTCTGAAACAGCTGAGCCTTATTTGAGACTGTGTGGGCTTGATCGACAGGATGTTCTTCGTCGGTTCTTGTTTGTTGAAGGCCCTGGTTTGTATCACCAGGGCTCCACTGGTTAGAATCTGACACCGTTCTTTTGATTATGCAGCTGTTTTATGATTGTGTTGGTTTGTATATTGGCCTTTTGTATTGGTTCATTGCTAGGTTATTTGGTGGAGTGATAGAACTAAGATGGGTAGTTTTTGAAAATGCTGGTCTTGACAAGCAATGTTTCTTTCGACATGTTATGCATCTGTTATTTGGAAGTCGAATATATTCATTTGGGAGGATTGAAACTATTTTTGCTTTGTAAATTCTAGTGTCTTTCAGGTAGGAAGCAAAGAATCTTTGGATTTTTCATTTGGTGGGGAAAGTTTATAGATTGTGAATTAAGAGTAATGTGGACTGCATAGGCTTAGATGTATGTTTACTGTTTTTTCAGATGTTTGGTATTTTTTCTGTTTTAGGATGAATAACCTGTTATCTACACCTATTGTGGATCTTGCTATAACGCAATGACTCAAAGTGGAAAAACTTGAAACGAATGTCCCTAGGTGAACTTTGATCGTAATAATTGAGAATGCAAAGGTAAGCTCCAGCATCCATATCGTGTGTGAAGGTTAACATTTTCCTTAGGATGGAGATTCTATGGATTATACTTCTGTCCTAGGATTTAAAGTGGGATTCATAAGGTGTTGATTGAGAAGCATTCTGTGATGTCATCTTTCAATTGTTCAAGCTTTTAACATCTTTTTGTATGACACACTATCGAGATCAATGTTCAATCCAAAAAAAAAAATGCATCAATGTAACTGTGTCAATATCCAGTGCTTTCACTGTAGCCTTCCTGTCAATATTCATCTCTTTTAAGCTTTTGAAATGGAATCTGAAATTTATGCTTTATGATTCTGCAGCTGCGCTGAAAGTGTTGTCATACTTGCCTCTCCCTTACTCTGCTTTGAGCGCACTCTTGGTAATCCCAACTCCTCTCAGAGAGACTGTCTATGATCATGTTGCCAAACGGCGGTATGACTGGTTTGGCAAGTCTGAAGATTGCTTGGTTTTGAAAGAGAAAGAGTTGCTCGAGCGTTTCATTGCATAGGGAAGAGTTCAATTACGATGTACTAGTCTTGGTGTGGTGTTGGGTGGGATTTCTGGGACTTATGACAATGTATTTGGGATGGAGTGCCGCTTGGAACATGAGCGTTGTGATTTCAATTCTTGAGGGTAGATATGGAACCAAGGCAATGGCTTCAGCAATTTTCTATAGTGTTGGCAATGTGTGGAGAGGGTTCCGTTTGATGCTTGTTTTCTTTGCTTGGGAAGTTGGTTTGAGGTTGCCCTGCATCTATTTTGGCTGCAAAGGAACTTGGAGTGTTGGTATTTTGACAAAGATTGGTTTGTTCTGCTTGGGAAATGTGGTGAAGTGGGTCGCCTTCACGATATACTTCTACGATTGCAAGAACCGTGAAATAGAGAGGAAGTTGATAATGAAAGCTAAGAAGAGAGCTGTTGAAAGTGGTTGATGAATTAGTAAGAGTTTCTGTTACTGCAACATTGTGCATTGCGCTCAATTTCCATTTTTTGGATGTTGCTACAGTTTCATGATTAGATGTAATGTTTCTGTTACTACATTACTGGAATATCCCAAATTTCAGAGAAGAAGTGACAAAATAAGCACATGGTTTGAAGTTTTCAACTTTGTTTTAGCTCCTCTGTTTACTTTCTCTATGTCTTGCTTGTCTGCTTGTCTTCTAATTTTTGGACATTTTAATAACTAAGAACGAAGGTGACTAGGTGAGTACTGTATTTTAGAGCATGCTTTGATCATCACGTCAAATGAATAGAATGACAAAGATGGCTAGACTTCTAACATTGTTTGAAATGAAATGTGAAACCAACTACTATGTTTCCATTTATTTTGTATTTGTATATATTGAAGAGGAAACCACACCAAATCCACCACATTAGTTCAAACTTTGTAGCAGGAAAATGAAGAATCCGATAGAACTTCAGCAGACCAAGCCCTGGCTTCTTGGTACCATTGGTATAATGGGATCAGCCATGAAAATCCCCTTTGCAAATCCCAATTTCATAACCTTCACTTCGATCACCTCCTTTCCTCTTTTCTGCATGGTGATGTTCATACGAAGATCACCTTATAAATTTCTGCAGCCTGGTTTCATCATGGAGGCATCATCGGAGCTACGGCGGCTCATTACTCACCCCAACACTCTCACATCTTCTATACCATGGTTTCAAGATCCCGAGTACTCGATTCGTTGCTTTTCGACATGCTCAAGTTGCTTGTTGCACTCACATCTATCTACTCTGCTTCCAGAATCTATACTACTAAAGTTGGCAAGTCGATGAGTTTCCGAGATCTTGTTCAGAACTCAATCACCAAAACTCGGTGGCCTCAGCCTATAATTACATACTTTTCTCTGTCCCTAATTTCCTCTATCTTTTTAGAAGGTTTTAGACATTGGTTGAAGGCAAGGTCTAAGAATCCTTACTTGATCATGTTACAGCTTCTCGTTCCATTTGTGGCCGTTGCCATATGGTTAGAGTTCACAGCCATGAAGAATGTAGCTGTTGTTGTTTCCGTTTTAGAAGGCAATTTCAGAGGACCTTTTGAAGCCTACTCAACCTCGTTAGAGCTGAGCAGAGGAAATAGACTAAGAGGGTTGGTTTTGATAATTCTCCATTCTACTGTGCTCTCAGGTTTTAAAATCCTCTTCAAGTGGAGCTTTTCTAGCATACCTGCATATCATGTCATTCAAAATATCTTCTACTGTGTGCAGTGGATTATGTTCTGGGTGGGATTTACTGTTTATTACTACGACTGTAAGGATCGTCACAAAAGCATGCCATAAGTTCTTACAATTCTGTGTACTAAACCAGGTGTAAAATTATTTACAACTTTCATAAACTGTGTTATGCCCTCTATTATATAAGATGAGTCCGTTTTGAAGAATTTTATACAAAGAACTGTCTCAATGGCTGGACTTGCTTGATTAATTTATTGAGGGTGCAAGATGGCAACCTGATCTTAAAAGACAGCAAGTCAATGTTCATAAACAATAGCTTGTGATGCAATTAGCAACAAATCAAGATGCAATTAGCAAGACAGTAAATTAAAGTCCTAATTAATTAAGCTGATAAATGATCAGATTCAACATGCTCGGAGGTGAAAACATAGGGGATAGAAATGAAAAGCAGCATTGTCATAAAGAATCAGAAGCTGCAAGCCTTTGATATAGTCAAAAAAAAAAAACTCTTAATTTACTGTGTTTGAGGGAATACATGTAACTATGGCATTTGCTCTAGCAAGATATTACAGCATTGGTAACGAGGGCAGAGGGTCTATTTTGATGTATATAACTTCTTTGCTTGGGAAACATGTTTTAGGCTTCTATGTGTTTACACCGGAATTAATATTTTACTAAACAGTAATTGTCTATGTGAATATTAGTTAAATTCATAGTCCACGTCATACCGACGAGCCCGAAATATTAGGTTTACAAGTGATGGCCCGCCAGCGAGATCATGCGAGCTGGATAGCAGAGTTCGTATGCGAAAAGGACTTCTCATGGAATCAAGAAGTGGACTTCGTGTAGAAGTGGAGTCCTAAAACATGAAAGCGAGAGGAGATGACTTTGCATAGGAGACTTTGCGAAGAAGTAAGAGGAAGAGTTCACATACAAATGCAGGACTATACAACACTGGCTTCGCATGACGCTCAAGTAAATAAGGAAGCAAGTGTCCTTAATTGCTTGAAGACCATGTCGAGCTAGGATAATTTTAGGTTGAAGAGTCCGCATGCACGTGGAGGTGTATGTGTTTGTTAAGAACTCTATTCATTAATTGGATTTGCATGAATCGTCTACGTCCATATCTTCATGAGATTGGTTCTACTCTTCTACACAAAAGCAAATAGTTACTTCGCCAAAGCATTATCATGTCCAACAAGTGATTAACATCGTCTACGCCACATTTATCGTTGAAGACTTCTACAAGTCTTTTACATGTTTTGGGCCAATACTTGTGGCCCTAAATAACTCTATATAAAGGAGTTCGAGGAGACACTCAATACACACAACAACTCAACAAAAATACAATACAATTATCAACCTAGTCGAACCCAGACGCTAAAGCATCTCGCCTTAGCAACCATTTTCCTTTCAAACTCCCCGGAGCTGTGCTCTCGTTTCCCTTTACGCTTCCCAAAGCTTTGTCTTTTTTTCTTCCTTCACAGTTGAAGCTCTGCTCGATCTTACGTCGAGTATCGATATTGTGATGCTCAGGCGAACTACTGTAAGTTCTTGCCCAGTACGCAAGGCGAATCTGAAGAACCTTGTGGTGGAGTTGGTGCTCTCTCCATCTTCAGTCGCTTGATTAGAAGCAGAAGGCTAAGCGCACCCCGCTACTACAATCACTATTTTCCGCGTCCGCGTGGTGACACGCTCACAACGACTAAAATAGACTTTGCATACCCAGACTTACTGGTGTGGCCAAAACACCATGCATACACATTGACTGGAAAGAAAGAGGGACTGGAATTCTTGCACAGGTTTGCTTGTTCTGCTTTGGGAATGTGGTTAAGTGGATCGTCTTCATGATTTTCTTTTACGATTGCAAGAACTGGGTTGCAGACAGGAAGTTGATGATGAAGGCTAAGAGTGGCCGTAAATATGTTGATGAAAAATCACCTGCAGTTAAGTACATTATTAGGATGTGACTCGTGTTATCATGCTGTGTCAAGAATTCCAGTTGTACTAGTATAGTTCAGTCCATCCCATATAGACTAGGAATAGAAAAGAGCCAAAGTATAGATTTTTGAAGTTTTGAACTTTGTCTTGCGGTCTTGCCTGCCCACCTTGTCCTCTATAATTTGGACATTTCAATACTTAAGAAGGTAGTAGTTAAACTGTTTCATGATGTAGTTGGGATCATCGAGTGTTTCCGGAAAAAAAAAACAAAACAAAAAAACGGCAAGGGCAGTATCATATATGCAGAAAAGCAAGGAGTGAAACCGAGAAACCCAATATATCCTGGAGCAGATGAAACTATGGTGTCTCGGCACGTTTGCCATAATCATATCAGCTATGAAAATCCCCTTCAGAAATCCCAATTTCATAACCTTCACATTGATTACCTCAATTCCACTATTTTTCCTAACTTTTATCTCACTACTACCTCATGTTCAGGACCAGATTATCGATTTTCCATAGAGGTATTAGTGAAGCGAAAAATTGTCACATACAGCACCAAAGAGACCACTCAGGTAGAATTGTCATGGGCATCAGAACTGATCATTCAGTTTCTGAAAATGTACATTGTTGACATGGTCAACTTCCTCGTTGCACTGACAACCATCTATGCTTCCTCAATAATTTATACTAGTAATGGAGATCACAGTGCCTCAATGAGTCTCAGAGATCTTCTGAAAAACTCCCTAACCAAATCACGGTGGCGCGACGCTGTTTTCATATTCATTGCTATGTCCATGTTGCACAGTGTCTGTTTACCTTATGTGTTCTATTGTATTCATGTACAACCTGCTGTGACATTTGCTATATGGGTGGAATACAATGCCTGGTGGAAGCTGACTGTTGTTGTGTCCATTTTAGAGTTACAGCACAGAGGATTTCAAGCATTTTCGACCTCATCACAGTTTATCAAAGGAGATAAACTACGAGGATTCGTGTTGATGCTTCTTCTGTCTGTTCAGATCTCTTTCCCAACCATCCTTAGAGGACAGTCAAGTAGACATTTCGCATATGTTTTTCTTCATGCAACCCTCTTGTGTTTACGGAAGGTCATGACTTGGATGGTTTTCACAATCTATTACTTCGATTGCAAGAATAGTCAGCAGAAAAAGGTTGCCTTTGACTCTTAAAGATCTCTAGCTCACTAGTTCAATAGATCCTTGTAAGTTTTTGTTTATGTTTCAGTTTGTATGACGCTTGTATGACTTGGCAAGGTCTGGCCTAATAGTTTGAACTTTGTATTGATGCATGTTTTCACATTCTTATGTATGTCTTGCTTGCCCACTTTGTCCTGTAATCTATGGAGTATGGTCGTATGGACAATTCAATACTTAAGAAGGTAGTAATTACGTTGTTTCATGATGTAGTTGGGATCATCGAGCGAGTAAACATAGAAAATGAGGGCGGCAGCACTAGCCTTTATTTTTAGTTTTATTCTTAGTTCGTATTTTATATAAAGGAAAGCAAGGAGTATAACTTAAAAACCCACAATATTCAAACTTGGGAATGAAGAACACAATAGACATCAAACAGATGAAGCTATGGTTTCTTGGCACCTTTGGGATAATCATATCAGCCATGAAAATCCCTTTCAGAAATCTCAATTTCATAACCTTCACATTGATTACCTCAATTCCGCTATTTTTTATAACATTAGTGCCAAGACTATTTCATCTCCATGATCAACTGAGTATGTCGTTCATAGAGGCTTTAACAACTCGAAACATTCTTACTGTCACCACTACTTTCAGCACCATAAAGACTGTTCGGGCTGTAGAACCCCCGATTCCCAAAATGTACATTAATGACTTGTTCAACTTCCTCATTGCATTGGCAACCATTTGTGCTTCCTCAACAATTTACACTAGTGATGGTGATCATAAGGCCTCAATGGGTCTCAGACATCTTCTGAGAAACACCATAACCAGATCACGTTTGCGCGATGGTGTTTTCACATTCATTGCTATGTCTATGTTGCACAATATCTGAGCTAGATTCACTTGTTTATGTTTCTTAGTATCACTAAGCAATGTCGAATACTACACTGTTTACTACAACTCTACAACAATAACGAAAAATCAATTTTGGATGATTTCCTGTTATGTGATGGTAGCTAGATTCAATGTCAGATTCAAGGTGAAAGCTGCAGTTTTTGACATATTTCTAATAATGTTGAGCAACAGGTATACTATAATTTTCGAGTACCAACCAAATCAATGACCTGATGCCCACTGGGTTTGTATCGAAAGGGATTTAGAACCATCTTGATTATATAACTACCTTCTTAATTTGCAGCAAGTGAATTAGTGAAGGGCTTGGATATGGAAAGCAATCATATCATGTTGAAGCCAAAGATTGGAGTCTTTGATATACTTAAAGAATCTCTGTATTTAATCTGCAGGAGCCACAGCGTCATTATACTCACCTTTCTCACATCTCTACCCTTTTTTTGTTTCTCAATTTACTATGAGTTGCACCTGCAAAGAACCCTGGTTCAAATCTTACAGTTTCTAAAGCAAAATTCTGATTTTTTCAACTACAATTGGCAAACACAGCTCCATACTACAAAAAGTTTGATCCAGATGTTATCCTTAACAATAACTTGATACAACTGGGACTTCTTTATCTGATACCTCTCCATCTCCTAGAGCTTTGCAGTGCATTTGTGATCGTTGATTTGGCCTCCAAGTTAGAAGGAAAAGGGAAGTTCAGGGAGGTTTCCGGTGGTGGCAGTGTTACCAGAGCGGTGCGCTTTAGAGGACTCTTGTCACATCCATCTGAATGTTGAATTCCACTTGTACTAGTGTAGTTAAGAATTCAACAGTTGTTGTGTCCATTTTAGAGTTACAGCAGAAAGAATTTCAAGCATTTTCATCCTCAGCACAGTTGATCAAAGGAGATAAACTACGGGGATTCATGTAGATGCTTCTTCTGTCTGTTCAGATCTCTTGGCCAACCATCCTTAGAGGACAGCCAAGTAGACATTTCGCATATGTTTTTCTTAATGCAACCCTCTTCTGTTTAAGGAAGGTCATGACTTGGATGGTTTTCACAATTTATTACTTCCATTGCAAGAATTGTCAGTAGAAAAAGGTTGCCCTTTATTCTCAAAGATGTCTAGCTCACTAGCTAGTTCAATAGTTCCTTGTAAGTTTTTGTTTATGTTTCAGTTTGTATGACTTGGCAAGGTTAAGCCTAATAGTAAAATATCTCTAAGCTATGTTGAATACTACTTTGATGAAACCAAGGCATTTGCTCCGGCAATATATTACAGCATTGGTAAGAGAGGGTCTATTTTTATGTGCATCTTCTTTGCTTGGGAAATATGTTTAAGTTGCCATGCTTGACATTGACTGCAAAGAAAGGGAAAGAGAAGAAAACAGCCAAAGTTTGAACTTTGTTATAATGCCTGTTTTTACATTCTTATAAATCTTATGCATGTCATGCTTGCCCACCTTGTCCTGTAATCTATGGAGTATATATGGACATTTCAATACTTAAAAGTAGTAACTACTTTGTTTCATGATGTAGTTGGGATCATGGAGGGAGTAAAACAGAAAATGAGGGCGGCCGCTAGCCTTTATTTTTATTTTTATTCTAAGTTTGTATTATATATGAAGAAAAAGGGCGTATAGCTAAAAAAACCCACAATATTCAAACTTGGGAATGCAGAACCCAATAGATACCAAACAGATGCAGCTATGGTTTCTTGGCACCTTTGGGATAATCATATCAGCCATGAAAATTCCTTTCAGAAATCCCTGTTTCATAACCTTCACACTGATTACCTCATTTCCGCTATTTTTCATAACGCTAGTGCCAAGACTATTTCATATGCATGATCAACTTAGTCTGTCGTTCATAGAGGCATTACAAACTCTAAAAATTCTTACTGTCACCACCACTTGCAGAAGTTTCAGCACCATAAAGACCGTTCGAGCTGTAGAAGTAGAACCCCCGATCCCCAAGGTGTACATTGATGACTTGATCAACTTCCTCACTGCACTCGCAACTCAACAATCCACACTACTAGTGATGGTGATCATAAGGCCTCAATGGGTCTCAGACATCTTCTGAGAAACACCATAACCAGATCACTTGGGCGCGATGGTGTTTTCACATTCATTGCTATGTCTATGTTGCACAATATCTGTTTGCCTTATGTGGCCTATTGTATTCATGTACAACAGCTGCATGTATCAAGCTTTACAGACAGTTTGGTCTTCAAGTCTGTACATGTTATGGTTCCTGCTGTGACATTTGCTATATGGGTGGAATACAATGCCTGGTGGAAGCCAAGTGTTGTTGCGTCCATTTTAGAGTTAGAGGAGCAGAGAGGATTATTTCGAGCATTTTCAACCTCATCACAGTTAATGAAAGGAAATAAGCTACGGGGATTCGTCTTGATGCTTCTTCTTCGGAGCTTGGGTCAACCACTAGAGCACAGAGTTCTAATTTGCCAACCCTCAGAGGACACAGTGTTTTGGGGTGCACACATTTTGCACATGTTTTTCTTCAAGCAAGCCTATTGTGTTTGGGGGAGGTCATGACTTGGATGGTTTTCACAGTTTATTTCTTTGATTGTAAGAATCATCAGCAGAAAAGGTTGTCATTTGTTCTTTAAGATCCCTAGCTCACTAGAAGTGTTTGTTTTTGTTTCTTAGTATCACTTGGCAATGTTTGGCTTTGTACTCTAGTAGTCAGATAGCTCTAAGCAATGTTGAATACTACACTGTTTACTACAACTCTCAACAGTAACTGCTATGTGAAGTAGAGAAAAATCAACTTTGGGTGATTTTCTGTTATGTGATGGTTGCTAGATTCAGTGTCAGATTCAAGGTGAAAGCTGCAGTTTTTGACATATTTCAGTGTCTAATAATGTTTGAGCAACGTACTGGTATACTATCATTTTCGCGTACCAACCAAACCAATGACCTGATGCCCACTGGGTTTGAATCGAAGGGATTTAGTACAATATTCTTGATTATATAACTATCTTCTTAATTAGTGAATTGAATTAGTGAAGGGCTTGGATATGGAAAGCAACCATATCATGTTGAAGCCAAAGCTTGGAGTCTTTGATATACTCAAAGAATCTCTGTATTTAACCTGCAAGAGTCACAGCTTCATTATACTCACCTTTGTCACATCTCTACCCTATTTTTGTTTCTCAATTTACTATGAATTGCACCTGCAAAGAACCCTTGTTCAAATCCTGCAGTTTCAGTGTCAGATTCAAGGTGAAAGCTGCAGTTTTTGACATATTTCAGTGTCTAATAATGTTTGAGCAACGTACTGGTATACTATCATTTTCGCGTAACAACCAAACCAATGACCTGATGCCCACTGGGTTTGAATCGAAAGGGATTTAGTACAATATTCTTGATTATATAACTATCTTCTTAATTAGTGAATTGAATTAGTGAAGGGCTTGGATATGGAAAGCAACCATATCATGTTGAAGCCAAAGCTTGGAGTCTTTGATATACTCAAAGAATCTCTGTATTCAACCTGCATGAGTCACAGCTTCATTATACTCACCTTTGTCACATCTCTACCCTATTTTTGTTTCTCAATTTACTACGAATTGCACCTGCAAAGAACCCTTGTTCAAATCCTGCAGTTTCTGAAACAAAATTCTGATTTTTTCAACTACAATTGGCAAACACAGCTCCATACTACAATAAGTTGGACCCAGATGTTTTCCAACAACTTGATACAACTGGGACTTCTTTATCTGATACCTCTCCATCTCCTAGAGCATTGCAGTGCTTTTCAGATCGTCGATTTTGCCTCCAAGTTAGAAGGAAAAGGGAAGTTCAGGGAGGTCTCCGGCAGTGGCAGTGTTACCAGAGCGGTGCGCTTTAGAGGAACTCTTGTCACATCCATCTGGGTACTTTTCTTATCAACTTGTACTGTACTTGGATCAATATGGTTAGTATCAGTATACTATGTTCTATTAAGAAATATTGGGTACTATAATATGTACTGTAGAGTGTTATACAAGGCAGCTTGTATGGCACTGCTAGCAAATTACTTGGAATGGGGTGCTATATGGAACATGAGTATTGTGATCTCAATACTGGAGAACACACAGGGGGCTAATGCATTGACGCTTTCAGCCTATCTAAGCAGAGGTAGAGAACGGCGGCAAGGACTTGTTTTGACCCTTATTTTCGGTGTTTGGGGAATCGGTTTGAGGTTGACATGCTTCTTCTTCAAACACTATGAAAGAAGAGGAGGAATTGTTGCTCAGATTGGCCTCATATGTACTGGCAATGTGGTGAAGTGGGTTGCATACATGATTTATTACCAACACTGCAAAAAACTGATTTCAGAGAAGAGAGTTGATGTGGAAATCGGACAAGTTGTTGAGAAGTAACTGGTCCAAAGAAGAAGGATTCACAGAACCTTATGTCCCATATGTCCATTCCTCTCATGAGCTACACTTGGTTTTATTTGTTTTTCTTTGTAGCAAGAGATCAAGAAAAAATGATGAATACATACATCTATATAAAAGTGAAGAAATAGAGTTGGGCTTCTATTGGCCGTCTCTCCCAAACTAATTGCAATCTTGCATTCTCACCTATATCAACACACTATTTTGCTTGGGATGCAATATAGCCTGCAGAGAAAGCCAAGTTATGTTTGGGATGTATGTATATACTTAACATTTATAGGTCTAAATATAATGCCCCAAATGACAACCTTAGATACACTTAATTATCGTAACCTTTGATTGAAATTCATATCGCGCGCCGAGTATTTCCAAGACCTTCAATTATTGTAAAGAAAATCCGAAATGAGCGACCTCCTAAAACTTCTCAAAGCAGATAAATCATGCCGTCCTTTGACGTAAGCCACACAAAGAATTTCAATCTTTGAAGAAACTTTGCAAATGTATGTCTCGTCTCCTTCAACCAAGTTCGTACGTAACAAGGACATGCAAACCCTAACCATATTTTATGAGTTCATCACAATCCAACAGTAACTTCATTTAATCTATTCCTATCTTGGTCGGGAATGTAATGTAACAAATTTAATAATAAAAACTTTACTCTATAGTTATATACAACATAGTCACAACAGTCACAACTTGTTCAGGTCACTTTCCCTCACAAACAGCCCGTGAAAACCGTACGGCACTCGCCGGGGCAACTTCACGGCGGCCACGATGTCCAGCTCAGACGACATGGCGTCCATCACCAAAAACCTCGACTCTCCCGTCTTCTCATCATGAACATACGACACCAAATACCCGTCGTCCTCCTCCGCCTCCGGATTCCCCGGCTCCCTCGCCACGAAAAACGGCTCTCCCCCGAAGCAATCCTCACCGTACATCCTGCTCGCCACTATGCTCTCCTTGTGCTCACAGCCCGACACGTCGAGCTTCACCACCCCCGAGATCTTCGGCATCGGATCGCCAACCGCCGCGTAGACGAACCGGTTCTTCTTCCCCTGGTAAGCCGGGTTGATCACCGCGAAGTCCAAATTCCGAGTCGAGATCGGTTGCCGGGTTACGATCCCGGTCTTGAGATCGATCATCACTTTCTCGATGAGCGCGTGGACGAGCTCCATTCTCTCGAGCGTGTGCTCCGCCGACAAGATGTTCGGCGCCACCATCACGACGGCGTCGTCTTCGTCCCACGCGTTCACCGCGTGCATAATGTTGAACCCGGGGACCTCAAACCACCGCATCTCCGAATCGTCCGCCGCGTATTTCGGGATTATCCCGACTCTCGAGACTTTCGAAGCGTCCAGCCCCACCGGAGACCCGCCGCCGATCAACTCCATCGGTTTCATCCCGATCTGATTGTCGGCGAACACCGCGTACTTCTTCGTGATCGCGAAGTCGTGCAGCAGAGAAGGACTCGTCATGGAGAACACCGGCACGTCTTTCTGCTTAGCTCCGGCGGGGTCAAACCGGAAGTAGGTCAGAAACGGCGGAACCGGGCCGTAACGGAAAGCGAAGGCCTCGCCGGTGTCGGGGTCCACCTTCGGATGCGCCGTCATGCTCATGAAGAGCTTGCCGTCAAAGTCGTCGCGTCCGACGGTCTC
The DNA here is from genome assembly GCA_034370585.1 of Fragaria x ananassa. Taxonomy (NCBI): domain Eukaryota; kingdom Viridiplantae; phylum Streptophyta; class Magnoliopsida; order Rosales; family Rosaceae; genus Fragaria; species Fragaria x ananassa. Next base: position 27,524,204 of record CP139761.1, on the reverse strand, counting down.
GACGTCGCCGTCGGCGGTCAAACGAACGGCGTAAGGTAAGTCCGTCTCGCCGAGCGCGTAGAGCTTACCGCCGAAGAACGCGAGGCTGGTGTTGGCGTTGCCAATGCCGTTGGCGAGGTTGTACATCCCGGACGCCACGCGGGCAGCTGACAGAGCGCCACGTGTCGCGGAGGCGGTTAGGCCGTTGAAGCCGGAGAAGACGTTGGGCAGGAGAGGGAAGCCGGCGTCGCGCTCGACGGTGTACTTATACGTCTTGACGTAGCGGCTGCAGAGGACGGCGCGGCCTTGGGAGACTCTGACGGAGTGGAGCATGCCGTCGCCCTCGAAGAGGTGGTAGGGCCCGCGCGGGAGGTACTGAGGGTTAGGGCCGTTGCGGATGTAAGCGCCGTCGAGGCAGGAGGGCAATGAGCCGTGGATGACGTCACACTCGGTGGGCGGGAGTTCGGTGATGGGAGCGAAGTTGCCGGTGAGGACGTGTTTGGGGTCGACGGAAGGGCGGATGGGAGGGTCGACGAAGGTGTTGATGAAGTCGTCGAAAAGGTTGAAGATGGCAGCCGGGAGTGTTGTTGGATTAGGTTTTGTGGGTGGTGGGGAGGAGTAGGACGGAGGAGGAGTAGTAGTCTTAGCAGTGTGCTTGGGTTGTGGTGGTGTGGTTCTGGGAGGGGTTTGGGTTGTGGGTCTGTCTTCGATTCTAACAGAGGAGATGGTGAGGGATTTGAGTTTTGGTGCAGTTGTGGAGGATTGAGTGGGAAATGTGGAGAGGAAAGAGCAGGACAAGGCATCCATGGTTGAGTGAGCTTAGAGATGCCCCCTAGCCCTGATTGGAGTAAATAGGAGAGAACTGGTGGGATATTTTGTGAGATGTTTGAGGTGGACAAACACAACCCAGAAACTGTTGGAGGGGGGCCACATTGTAGGGTTATATCTCAGAATGAATGGTGAAGGAAGTTTTGTTGCGTATAATGATCCCCTTTTTGATAAAACCATGTTTTTTTTCTGCTCTAATCTCTCCAATGAAATAACCATGCATGAAAGTTTGATTAGTTTTATGCGTCCAGTAGGTAGTCCTTTGTTATCTCCAACACCAATTGTATCCATTTATGTTGTCAAATTCAATTTATTGGTATCGACCACTAGTTGAATTCAATTTAATTTCATATTATCCTGCTCTTCCCTCAGGAACTAATTCATTCTTTTCTATAGTTTAGAGTTTTACTAGAGAACCAATCATAGGGTACGTGATTTTATTTCTGGAGATCAGGCGCCTGTTCTTCACTAAACCATTCTGGCTTTTTCTTCGTATGTGTTCTAAATAATGTTTGTTTTATAAATACTAAATGTTTCTTTCTAATTACAAATTTGTTTTGATTATTTAAAAGAAATTAAATAAATTTAATTTCATGTCACTTGCCGCATCATGTTTTTGTATATTGACATCAAACTCATAATAAATCTAGACCATTAAATGTAATAAGATCTAATAGTTATTAAGAAGTGTCAAAATTTGTGTGAAAAAAAATCTCTTAAACCGGACCCAATTTTATAAGATCTAATGACTTGAGAAGTGTCAAAATTTGTGTTAAAAACTTAAAATGAGTGTCTTGATCTTGAACCGGACTCATGATATAAACGTTTGCGTGTTTAACTGCTTATGGCATACTTTCGGTTTAGCGTGTACGCCACTACTCATCTCGGCAATTTCATTTGGAATGGACACCTGTATATTACAATGCAGAAAATCTCACCTAGACTCCTAGAGGATGACTGTTTGGTTCAGCCCAATCTCATAGACATAAAATGGTCCAAGAAAAAGGGGGAAATGGTCCACAAAGTACAAGTGGTTGGGCTTTTCTGAAGTGTAGCGAAAGGAACTGGAATTGCTTCCCAAATGGGATCCAAGCAACTCCAGCAAGAGCTGTATTATCACTATCATGAATTTGGTGAAGTAATAAGAAGATACCAACACAAACAACCACGGCAAGACCACAAATCTAGGCAAACAGACGTAATGAAAATTCGATGGAGGCAAAAAACTTGCTTGCATTATAAACTATCTCCGACTAATCATAAGGAAAAACAGTCTGAAATCATTTTTGATCCAACTACAGCTCTAGATACCCAATTGGGACAACAGTAATTTAAATATAAGATTATTTTATGGTTCATAGCTAGATAAACATTTCAACTAAGAGAAAAGGCAGGTATTCAGCAAGAGTGTATCTGCTTGTTTGATGCCTGGTGAGAATTTGCTTCATTGTGCTTTTGATTCAATCACCTTCTTTGCAAAAGATGGTAGACAGAACGCAGCAGTGTGAATCTGGAAGTGAAAACAAAAAATTACAAAATGCAACAGAAATAGGGCAAACAGGAATCATTATTGATTAGTTCCAAAACATGGACAGACAAAAGCAAAATCATACCTCAGAGTTGTAAAATTTCAAGGGATCTTTGGAACTGTCATTTTCAGGCAAAGGATTCACAGGGTGCTTAAAATCAACCGGAGGTCCCTCAGTAGAACAAAGCATAAAACCAATCACTCCACTGAAACAGATGACAAGAAGAAAATTACATCAGTTGTCTTTAACACATTAGACCCCAGGGAAGTGACAGTATCACTTTCAGCAAAAAAGATAAAAACCCCAAGCTGAGCAATATGTTGCCAAAAAGAAAAAATCATGTGTCACGCAGGTGCATCTTGTATCTTGCATAGTGTGTTGGTGTGTGTGTGTGCACACAACATAGAGGATCTAAAAGAGACTCAGAAAAGTGTATGCCTTGGATATGTAGGGACTGTTGTCCATGCGTAGTTGACAGAGCCTTTGAATATCTGGTGGCAGTTTGACACAATATCCTCAATGATGTGCATGTGAAGCCATATACTCTCTGCCTGGGTGCACACAACTCCTCCTGGAAGGAGTGCATTTGCTACCGACTGGAAGAACGGCTTCTCAAAAAGCTCTTGTGCAGGACCTAATTAAGAAACAAACACCCAAAACCAGTAAGTTCACAAAGTATTCCTATGATTCTATTTGGACCAAGATGAAATGATTTCAAGATATTACGATATTACCTATGGGATCAGAAGAGTCCACAATGACTGCATCATAAGTTCCTGCTGGAACAGCCTTTAAAAATGCGACTCCTGCAAGATTAATAGAACTTATGAGAAACAATTGCAAGGAAAAAAAAACAAAGGTAGACAGAAGAAAATAATATGATCTTACCATCACCAATATGAAGTGTCACCCTGGGATCCTCATATCCAACAGCTACTCGGGGGAAAAACTGTTTCGAAACCTGTAATACAGAAAGGACAATAAATTATTATTCATCCAACAATTTCCCCAAGTCCATTAGTGCACCACAGAAGAATCACGTGGTCACTTGCATGTTCTACCCAAATTGAATTTATCCAAGTGATGCAGCAGTGCATATAAATACACATACATACAAATGATGTATCAAGATGCATAAAATATTCCACCAGCTACTGGGGATAATCAGACACATTAACAGCCAACGAAGAATAAATCCAAAACTTTCATTGTTATTTACTTACATCAACAACCATCTTATCAATCTCACATATATCTATTTTCTCAACAGAAGAATGACGAGCCACCTCCCGCAGTACACCACCATCTCCTCCACCGATAACCAAAACCTGAACAACACCAATTTAGAAGATAATAAGTTGACAAGAAAATAGAATGAACAATACTACACGACATCACACATCATCTTCTCAATGAACATTTGAAAATAATAGAAACAGGGTTCACAAAAGCAGCTTCACCTATGTGTAATGATCTAAAAACAAAATGATTTGACAATCGAGTCAGTGTGTATTTACTCTTGAAGCAAGAAATGCATATTTGTAGTTTAGTCCTATGATTCACAGAAAATAAAATTACCTTCTTCGGGTTTGGAATTGAGCAGAGAGGAAGATGAGTAATCATTTCTTGATAGGCACATTCATCTCTTTCTGTCAGCTGAATCACCCCGTCCAAGACAAGAACCTTTCCATAGGTCGATGACTGTAAACAGAATATGTATCATCAATATATTCAGATTACTAGATCAGGTAAGAAATTGGCACTCTTCAAAAGTGCAAGTTACCTGGAAGACCATCACATTCTGATAGTCCGATTTCCCTTGAAACAAGATTTTCTCTATCTTCAAGGAGTGTGCTTCTCCTGCAATACAAAATGCAAAAAAAAATAAAATAAATCAATTTCCAAAAAGTATACAGCCATGGCCATCATTCTACCAGAAAATGGGAAAGATACAATAACCCAAACTAACACATAGACAAAAGCACATCTGACAAAGCTGGAAACCTATTCTCCATGAAAAACATGATGGTGTATACCAATTTGAGTTAGAAAAAACTGCACCTATTGCAATTTGCAACTTGCTACCATATTGCATTGATTGTTCAAAAACCAAAGTGACCAAGTATCAGTCAAATAACAAACCTCGCAATTCAACAGTTAATCACATACAAACAAAGAGAGGCTCCCCGAAGGAATTCCACATTCACCACATGTTTTATTCTTGAGCTCATATCATAGAGACATAGACAAGATACAAACAAAGAGGGTCCCGGGAGGAATTTCACATTCATCACATGTTATGTTCTTGAGTTACTATCATAGTCCCTGAAACTCATCATTTAGCAAAACAGGTAGTTGAAACAGCCTTTTAACCTCCATACTAAACATCTAAACAGAGCCAAACAAGTATGAAAATCGACGTCAAAACCTAAAGAGACTTATATCCAAATAATTTATCCACTCTAACGAATCATCATACACCTGAAAATCAGATTAACACGAATGAAATTACTATAACACATTACTCACGACTTGGATTTCTCACCAACAATCCATAAAAATAATGATTCATAACATTCATTAGCTATAAACAGTTAAACACACTATTGGTACCATTCTGAGCAACCAAAACATGTCACAGTATAAGAAAACAGTAGATGTAACCAGAAAAACTAACCAGGCCACATTGGGCTAATCTCAGAGAACCACCCAGGAATAACACCGGAGATACAATCTGGCTCTTTCCCACTCTCGGTCTCCATAGCCGCCGCAGCTGTCAACCCACCGTTCTCTTCCTCCTCCCTCGCCCTCTTCACCGGAAAATCACCCGACCCCACGACACCGTCCTCGGCCATGAAACCCAAACGAGACGAAAACCTAGCAGACGCGAGAAAAGATGAAGAAGAAGAAGGCGAGCGGTTCAGGACGCTGGACAGACCACACAGTCTTGGTGTGCGTTTGGGAGCTCTTATATAAATCCAGAAATATTTTGGGTAATTAATATTTAATCCGGTAAAAAGTAATTATTTTCGGGGAGGCGCAAAGATTCTGATTAGTTTTTGCTTTCTTTTTTCGTTTCTTTCCACTTTTTCCGAAATCAGAATTTTTGTTTGTAATTTCGTTTTGGATTTTCATTTGTATTATTCATAAAAGAAAAAGAAAACTGTAAATTATTATTTTTACCAGGTGGAATATAAAAATGACGCGGCTCTCTCGGTTAGGGTTGTGGGGTGAAATTTTGGGGGCGCTTGGTGTTTTGTCGGGATGGGGAGAAATGATCCAAAAATATCTGTGCTTTTATTTGATATTCGTGCGGTGAAATGCCCTCGGGGTTTCGGTTTTTTACTAATATTGCCACTGAAGGGTCGATTACACTTGGTTAGCCTTTTGGGATTAACTTGCTTTTGTGTTAATCGCTGATTAGAGAGAAGTCATTGGAATCAATTGGTGTGGGCGGTGGCTTTTGTATGGACGGCCGTGATTGTGGGCATATTTTAGATGTGGGGGCAGCATATCAAGATTTCTTAAACAATGAAATAAAGTGCGTAACAGAATGATTATAAAACGAACTACGCTAATATAATATAAGAAATAAAGATTAAGCTTCGTGTTATGTAGCTTTTTGAGAGGGATAAAAATGATTATCAATATAAAGTATGCAAAATAGTTCATATAGAGAGAGATACATCATCACTCAATAAACAAGTTTAACGGAAACGTCAAATTCCACGTTCATTTGCATGAGGACTTTAGGGAGAGTGGTAGAATTCCTTTTCATGATAGCTTGACCGACCTGAATGGGAATGCTGCGCGTGTGTGTGAACAAATTGTTTGGTAATAATCACTTGTGGGCGAATTGCTTTCCTCGTAAGATATATAACAAGACCGCAATCATGCTAAAATCACTAACTTTTGCTACATATTTGGGTTCATGACCAAATAATTTTGGTCAGCCATGCATGAATTTGATATGAACTTTCGGTATACCAATATGAACTCGATGATGATGACTATGAACACAACTGTGATGATGCCCATTTGCCTTGTATGATCATTCCTGTGAAGTCACCCTTTTTCCTTTTTTTTGGAACTAAATTGATTGTATTTGTTTTTGGATCCATGTGTATGTCATTAACGTTAATTATCAACGAGTAGTACTACCGTGAAGCAAATTTTGTAACGGATGCTTTAACGATCATGGTGAACTTGATCCGTAGCTTGAAGTTTAAGGATTTAGCTTGTATGGTTCTTTACCATGAACTTGATCCGTAGCTTGAGGTTTAAGGATTTAGCTTGTATGGTTCTTTCTCTTACCAAAGAAAGTAAAAGGCAAAAGTTGGGGTTTCAAAAGATTTTCCACCAACAAGGCAATAAGCCAAGAACAGAGCAAAACCGAATGCAACAAACTATACTCTGAGTGCACGTTTGTTTGACAATACTATCTGGGATAGTCTTAAATAAGAGGTTTGGGACACGTTTGGTAGCAAGAAGTACAAAATTAAATGGTACTAGTTACCGCCTGTTTTTCAGTTTGACCTCATTAACTTGAGCACTCGTTTTTGATGTTTCAACTTAATACCTGCTTTCTCTCTTCTTCGTCTTGTTCGTGCAGTAATATCGCATGTTCATCTTTTCTATATTCCTCATCTCTCTTTTATTCTGCCATCTCTTCATTTGCTCTCAACAGTAAATTTGGGTATGAGGTTCACTGGAACTGGGTTCCAACACAAACCAATTCTGCCGCAGCCTTGCTTGCCGATCAAGAGGTGGGACTTCAATGTTGGGTCGACAGACCACCACCTTCCTTGCTTCGCGTTCTTACTGCTGATGGATTACCTGGGTATTGCGTGCTGCACTCTTAAATACAAGCAAATTTGAATTGGATCCATGGGTATTTGCTTAATTTTGTTTATATTTGTCTGGGTATTTATACAATGGGTTAAATGCACCAACAATGTCTGAACTCTTGAAGGACTGTCAATATGGTACCCGAACTTTTAAATGTATCAAAGTGATACCTGGACTTGTATTTTTGTACCAACGTCGTACCTGTCGTCATTTTCCGTCACAGCTCTGTTAGTTCACGTCATTTTCCGTCACTCTTTTTTTCAGTCACGTGCGTCACATGTGACATGAACTAACAGAGCTGTGACGGAAAATGACGACAGGTACGACGTTGGTACAAAAATACAAGTCCAGGTATCACTTTGATACATTTAAAAGTTCGGGTACCATATTGACAGTCCTCCAAAAGTTCAGACACTGTTGGTGCATTTAACCCTTATACAATTGATGAATAAGCAGTCAATTGGATTAGTGGGTATTTGTTAATTTTGTTTTGCAATTGCTTAATTTTATTGATGTTCATCTGCTTATTCATTCGCTGGGTATTTATGCAATTGATGAATAAGCATCGTGTTCTGCAGTTGCAAAGCTTACATCACTGCATAGATTATGATATTTTGGTTCTGCGTATTGCAGGCATGAACGTTATGAAAAGATTTTTTTTGAACAAAATCAATGAACGATGTCAACAAGATTCATATTTGTGTGGCAGCAAGGTTGTTTGTTCGATAGCAGAGATGTCTTGGTAGCTTTTATTTGGTCTGGAATGTCTTGCTTACCAACAACAAACTAAATAGAAGATGGTCGTCAAAATTTAATGCATCTTTCCTAGTCCCTCGTTGCCAAACATAGGACTAGCTTAGTCTCACCTTAGTTTAGCTTACTTTAGCTTAAGCCTACTCAAGTGAGGCCAGTACAGTATAAGAACATAAAGAGGTCCATTGTAACCCAGCGTACCAAACGTGCACTGAGTCTCTGACTTGTTAACTTGCACATGGATGTCGAATGCATTGCTATATGTTGAAGGATATAATTTGTTATGAAAAACATGGAGAAAGTTTAACTTGCAGAAGTTTTATTTTTTAAGCATGGCATCTGAGTACATATTATTAGTGATATTATGTTACTCGTTTAGGTATTTACAGAATATGGTGGATCAATATCTGGTAAGAAAACAGCAAATAGATAAGCAGTTTAACTTGCAATAGTATTTACAGAATATGGGAGATCAATGTCTGATGAAACCGAAGAACATGGCAAGACAACAGCAAATAAATAAGCTGGAAATTTCATTACACTTAACATGGATCATAGCCCACTACATAAGCAAATCAAGATAACACAAGGAACCGAAAGCACTAAATAAAAAGAAGTAAAGAAACACCCCCACAAGACACAACCAGCAGCAAAATGCAACAGAACAGCTAGACCATAGTACCATACTAGTTACTTCATTAGCTGTAAATAGCTAGTTCAATCACCATAGGTAATAATGCCATCCATAATCTTGGCCACAACCTCCTTGGACTCCCTGAGCTTCTTGATACTCTTGTTCAGCTTCTCACGCTTAACAGCCACAGCCGGTGACTCCTCAAGCATCCTCTCAATTCCACCACCATTAGGCCCCATCAACTCATTAACAATCTCGACTTCCATCTCCTTGTTCACCAGATTTGAAACAGATAACTGCAAATGCAGCGCCATACAATCAACAAACCTCCTCAGCACAACTTTCCAATAAGCAGTCATCCTCATCTTGAGGTCAAAAGCCTGAGACAACTGATGAGGGTATTGCCTAAGGACTGCAACCTCAACCTCCCCAATACCCTCTATAGCTATAGTAGAAGGCCGATTCTCATCATGCAGAACCCCATTCATAAATGCTTCCTGCAGAGCCATCAGCTTATTCCATTCAGCAACATACTCAGGATCACATGAATAGTCAGTCAGCTTCTCCATTTCAACAATCTCCATCATCCACCTAACGGACCTATCCTTCATCTTGGCCATCAGATTATGACCAGCTCTTCTGGCAGACAACTGTAGCTGGTAGTAGTTTTCCGATTGTTTCATCAAGACTGATATTACCACATCCTCAATGTAACTCCAGACTTGATCCACAAATCCAATAGGAATGCTAGAAATCCCCTTCACTTTTGATTGCAAGATAATAAGAAAAGCATTTCGAGGAAGAAAATTCGGCAGAGCAATACCTTTGGCTTCTTCCAAAATCTTTATCTCATCCATCAAAAAGTTGATCTTGGGGTCACTCTCCACACACCTGTAAAGATCATCAGAGTATTGATTGAGCATCTCAACCAAGCGAGCTGTGCAATGCATTTTTTTATCATCAGCATACTCGTCAAATTCGCCTCTCAGAAGAACTTTCCTGAGGGACTCCTTGGCGCATCCAATGATCTGCATAAAAGCCGTCATTGCCTCAGCAACAGATGAGAGACTTTTTGGCATTTGGTTCAGCTCATTCAGGCAATCATTGAGTCTGTCATTGATCTTCTTCACAATCTCCGGCAAATTCCTTGCTATACTAGTTGCTTGAATCTGCACCAACTTTTGAGCTAAAACAGGAATGCCAACAATAGATTTGTCAATCTTGGAAAGAAGGGGATGTGTTTCAAACAGCTGGTGCGCAATAGCTCTTGCCTCCTCATAAGTCTCATCTCCGATTCTGTTCCTCACGCAGACATAGCCAAGTCCAATATTGACATCATCAGCTGTCACCTTCTCCAATAGTCCCTCCGGCGCCTTATCAACCTTAGTAACCACAGCAAGAGTCCTCTCACCAGTCTTATCCACACTCTGCGACATCCTAATCGATTCACAAGTAGTAAAATCAACACTTGCGGACAGGACATTCAGAATAATGCTCTCTTCCGGCTTGATATACTCCATGATAATGTCCCTTATCTGGTCATAAATGTTCTCCGGCTGGCCATGAACCGGAACTCTAGTGATTCCAGGAAGATCCACCATGGTCAAATCCGGTACTCCCTTCTTCTTCACTAGCAATGTCAGTGGTGCATTGCTAATTCCCTTACCACCTCCAGCAATAACATTAGTTGCCTTCACAATGTCTTCGGCTATGTTGTCTTCATCGGTGCAGTCCACCCTGCCATTGTACTCCAACGACAGCTCCGGCTCCTCACTGGCATGGTGCTGCAGCCTCATAATGAGTGGCACCCTGGTGCAGATGCCTTGTCCACGTGGCAGGCTGATGCCGGCCAGCGATTCAAGCACGCTTGATTTCCCGGACGACTGGTCTCCGACGACAACAATTGTTGGTAGCTGGATGCCTTCATCCATAACCATCAGGTTCCGGAGCTTGTCCACTGCATCAAGAAGAGGACGGATTCTGTCGTTGTAAGACGACACAATCGGAGCATCGATAGCGATAGGCAGTAGTGCATCTTGGTATTCAACTAATTCAAGGGATGAGTTTCCTAGTAGGTTTGGGATTGCAGCGGTTGATTTGGTTTTGCTGGTTTTTGAAGCAGTGTGCATTCCTCCTCCTGCCATTTCTAAGAAACCGATTGAGAAATGGAATATTGGAAGCAGAACACACAACTTAACAGGTAGTGATGAAGATTATACATGAAACTAGCTATTTATAGTGGGTTTTTTCCCCCCAACCATTAATGCACCCTTTGAGCTTCAAACATTAATCAACTCTTTCAAAATAAAACTGAAGTAAATGAGGGATCATTCGCATGCCAATTAGATAGAAATTACGACGCTCGATGATGCATGCTTTCTCTTTTTCACCTGCTAATTAAGCACACTTTTGGATTTTCAATCTGTTGGAATTATCAAGACAGCAATTATAATCTCTTGGAAGTATAAAGTTTGTGCACGCTGGAATAAATGGGATTCAAGATTAGCAGAGACCCTTTGGCTGCTACTCTCCAACTAAACTGTCCTCAAGTCAAGTCATTAACAAATTATTGGACAGAAAAAATTTCATGTTTTTTTAAATTAATGTAAACTAAATACCTGCTCTTCATAAATGAACTCCGTGTGGTTTTTGGTGTACACTGACTTGGGCCGAGCCCTTGTTTGTCAAGGTACCTTTCTGGGCCAAATATGGATCCTTTGTTTTTTGTAAGTGCTCCTTGTGGGCTTTCCCTTGTGGGTTTGTTTGTACTTTGGGCCATCTACCTGATTTTAATGGAAATTCCATGAAATTCAAAATTGTTGCTCCAATGCTCATAAGCAACAATTTTGAGCATAAATTTGTTAAATTCTTGTCTTTGTTTTTTATCTAAATAAAATCGATCTGACCCCAAATTCGAATCTCAGTTAGTAGTTACTGATAGAGCAGGAACAACCAGATCATAACGTATCAAAAAAAAATAAAAAAATTAAAAAAAATTTCTTGTTCAGTAGCCGGCCTTTACAAAGGAATCAAATAATTAATGGTAAAATAACATATCAGATGTTACACAAGGTCTTGAATTTTGAGCTAGTGATCCACCTGCGTGATACAATAATCTCTTTGAGGCTTTTCTGACTGATACGTAGCATAAACAATTGTATCATAAATCTCGGGTAAAAAAAAAAGAGTAATGCTAGAGACACCAAAATATTATACTAAATTCTGATCCCAAATGACATGGCGTCTACCACTCATCATAATCATTTCCCATTTGTAATTATCAATCATTTTTCATTTTATAGTTTCGAACTTGTGTGTAATTAATAATTAAAATAAGAAAAAAAATATTTTCCTACAATCCTAAAAAATCGATCTTCTTCTAACCAAAAAAAAAATCGATCTTTCAACCAATACCAATCATCATCATCCTCATCTCATGCGCAACAGATCTAGAACCCAAGAGAAGAATACTCATCTGGGATTTGAAGAAATAAAAGATGTTGCATATGAAAATCAAAAAATAAAGAAGATGATCATGAATATAGCAACCAGATTGCATAAAATTGGCTTGTAAACAATCGAATTATAAAGGATATCAAGGAAAACCGTGAGTTATGCATTGTGATAATCTTAATTAATTTTGTAACGGCTGGAATTTTCATCATCCTAAAGAACATATGTTTAGCCAATTCAACTTGTTTAATTTTGAATCTATTGGATTGTTTCAAGAAATTATAAGAGTTTGCAACAATAAAACAAAGAATTTACTAAGTGGTATAGTAGATAGGTCACAGGTGGTTACAAATCCCTTACATATATAGGATGAGTTTTGAATGATTTAATAAACTTCAGTATATTTATTCTTCAGTTTTTAATTCTCTTACAAATGAATTACTGATTTAAATACATATTTTTCATGTAACAAAACAGAAATAAATAACGGCTTGAATTGTTAGTACTGATGTGGTCAATGCCATGTCATTTGGGATGGTTTCTTGGTATAGAAGTTTGGTGTCCATAGCATTTTTCAAAAAAAAAAAATGTCGTTCATGGCAAACACTGCGTAACTTGTTCATGTCATTATCTTATTCTCATGGCATAAACAACGCAATCCATAGGAGAGCCTTCGTTATCAACTCCAACTTATCCACATCAAATCCAAAAAAAATTCTGACTTTAAGCCACGCAATTCTGACTCGAATTATCTTTATATTCACAGTTTACAGAAGAAAATTCTCTGTGTTTTGGTAGTGATCTTTTTCTTGGTTTGAGGAAGAAAATAAAGATAGATGGGTGGCGGGTCGTCTTCTTCGAAAAGATCACGAGGCCAAAAGCGAGACATTTTATTATAAAGTCATGAACATATTGCCCTTATTATAATTAAAAAAGAAAACCGAACATCAAGAGAAGAGAGGAATGACCTCTAACACTCTTATGTATTAAAAAAAAAAAAAAAAAAACAACAAGAGAGGGGGATTAGACCAAAACCTCTCATAACAAAGTAACAACGAAACAAAACTATGAAAACCGAAATTGGGGAAGACCCATAAAGTCACTACTACAATATGACAAAATAAAAGGAGGAGCTGAATCCCACCAAATCAATCGTGTTAATGACGTACCGTGATTAACCAGAGCATCTGCAACCTTATAATTCAGCTAATGACTGACCAAGGCAACCAACTCATATATATAAATATCGTACACATTTGCTGATATTTTTCTCCATTGAAGCTAGAGACTAGAGCTCAGTTTGTGTTATTGCTCATGGCAGCTCGGAGGGTCTCGTCTCTTTTGTCTCGTTCTTTCACTTCTGCTTCTTCCTTTTCTAAAGGTACATCATGATCTACCAGTTCTTTCAGTACTCCTTTTTGTTTTGTTCTGGCTTTTGTTTATGTTTTGGATGGATCAGAGTGGTTTAAGGTCACCTGCGTTTTGGAAACGTATAGTGACCGAGCAAAAATGATTGATCTTGTTTATGATATTTACATTACTGTCGACTATATGAGCATACAGTTGAGAAGTTTTTGATTTTCAATTCAGTCTGGTCCTTTCTTTTCCAACAATCAAAAGCTTCAGTATCTGGGCGAACAAGGATTTGCAGTAGGGTTTTAGAGATGGAGATGAATGTTTTTGGTTGTTTTTTTCTTTCTGTTTTGGTGATGGTATTATCAAACCAGATCGATCCCACCAATGGTACCACAATCTTGACCTACTATTCTTATCTCTGAGATTTTGAAAGTGACATTAATCTAATCATAATCTGAATGAACATGATTTCACATCAGCCTGAGGGGTCCCAGTTAGTGTTGTATAGGGTACCCCCAATGTGTGTTAAGTGCTAAGCCAAATGAAGGCGGAGATGTTTGACCGTCTTTCTGCCCAATCTCTTTGATTCTGTTTTGGATTTTGAAGGAAAAAAAAGAAGAAGTAAAAAAACAAACAAAAGGTTCATGTACAAATGTTGACATTTATGATTTTATATGTCACTCATTGGTTGATACTACTTTTGTTAGGGAGGTCTTCTTCTGTAAGTAGAGGAATTGGTAAATATAGCACTGCTGCTGCTGTTGAGGACCCAATAACTCCACCTGTTAAAGTAGGTTACACTAAGCTTTTGATCAATGGGCAGTTTGTGGATGCAGCATCAGGTGAGTTTTTCTTTTTCATTGATGCGAACATAGTTTTTCTTTTGATCAGTGCTGAATTTGTGATGTTTGCTTTGGTCTCAGGAAAAACATTTCCCACATTGGACCCTCGGACTGGGGATGTGATTGCTCATGTCGCTGAAGGCGATGCTGAAGATGTAAATCGTGCAGTTGCTGCTGCTAGAAAAGCATTTGATGAAGGACCGTGGCCAAAGATGACAGCTTATGTAACAATTTTTATTTCACTACTTTTACTTATTATTTGCTAGTGCCAATATGGATTGTGAAAGGTTTCAAATTCAGTGCTTTACTAAATTTTCCTTGCAAATCACCTTGTGTGCAGGAAAGATCTCGGGTCCTTTTCCGCTTTGCTGATCTGATTGAGAAACATAATGATGAACTAGCAGCACTTGAGACCTGGGATAATGGGAAGCCATTTGAACAATCTGCTAAAATTGAAATACCAATGCTTGCACGTTTCTTTCGTTACTATGCTGGTATGGCTATATTCTACAACACAACTACACGTTATGTCTTTTGGCCTTTCAACAGAACTTATGATTTAACGTGTTGGATATCCCTCAGGTTATGCCGATAAGATTCACGGTCTCACCGTTCCAGCTGATGGACCATATCATGTGCAAACCTTGCATGAACCAATAGGTGTTGCAGGTCAGATTATTCCATGGAACTTCCCTCTTCTCATGTTTGCTTGGAAGGTTGCACCTGCTCTAGCATGTGGGAACACTATTGTTCTGAAGACCGCAGAGCAGACACCATTGTCTGCTCTCTATGCTGCACATATGTTGCATGAGGTACTCATTCATGAATCAAACTTGTCTGTCTCAATTTTCATGATACACTCATCATTTTCTACTGTGATTGTTTCACTCTTGGTTTGATTTACTAATTTCATGTTGAACGGTTTACTTGTACTTCTTACTGGCCGGACTGCCTCCAGGTGCTTTGAATATAGTTTCTGGCTTTGGTCCAACTGCAGGTGCCGCAATTGCTAGTCATATGGACATTGATAAGGTAAATTATGAATCGGCAATAAGTACATATGAATTATGAGTTTTGCAGTAATTTGTTATCTTACTAAAGGTATTGGGATCTGTTTGCAGGTTGCTTTTACTGGATCAACTGCTACTGGTAAAATTGTTCTTGAACTAGCTGCTAAAAGCAATCTTAAGACAGTAACTTTGGAGCTTGGTGGGAAATCTCCGTTTATTGTATGTGAGGATGCTGATGTAGACAAGGCTGTTGAGTTGGCTCATTTTGCTCTATTCTTTAATCAGGTATGCTAAGCATTGTAGCTAGTTCTACAGAAAATTGAATGCATTTGTTGATTCATAAAAGAGAGAAAAATCGTATGCTGATTTCATCACACCTCTGTTTGTAGGGACAATGTTGCTGTGCTGGTTCTCGTACTTTTGTACATGAACGTGTATATGATGAGTTTGTAGAGAAGGCAAAGGCACGTGCCGAGAAACGTGTAGTTGGTGATCCATTCAAGGGGGGCATCGAGCAAGGTCCTCAGGTAAACAGTGTTCATGGGGCAACAAATTCTTTTACTGAATTTATTTGTTTAAGCTTTGAACTAATCTAGTGAATCAAAACTTGCTGCACTAAAGGCCATTTACATTAAACTGATTGAGGCTTATTCATGTTAAACAGATTGATTCAGACCAATTTGAGAAGATCCTGAAGTATATAGATTACGGTATTAAAGGTGGAGCGACATTGGAAACAGGAGGAGAACGATTTGGCTCAAAAGGTTACTACATTAAGCCCACTGTATTCTCAAATGTGAAGGTATTATTCTACACTGCACCCTCATAACCATATTCACCAAGAATTCAAACCTTGCATATGGTTAATCTAAGCATCATTGTCTCGTGGATTAGGATGACATGCGGATAGCAAAGGATGAGATCTTTGGCCCAGTGCAGACGGTCTTGAAATACAAGTAAGCAATAAATTAAGTTTTGTATCTTCTCCCTATACGGCCCTGACATCAATACTACAGCTAACAATATGGCTAATTGCAGGGAACTTGATGAGGTGATAAAGAGGGCAAACAATTCGCGCTATGGCCTTGCTGCAGGGGTATTTACACAGAACATAGACACTGCAAACACATTGACACGGGCATTGCGAGTTGGCAGTGTATGGATCAACTGCTTTGATGTGTTTGATGCTTCGATTCCTTTTGGAGGGTACAAGATGAGTGGAAATGGAAGAGAAAAGGGTATTTACGGGCTTCAGAATTACTTGCAAGTCAAGGCTGTGGTCACACCCCTCAAAAATCCGGCATGGCTATAAATCCTCAAAAGCTTTCCAAATCGTCAAAAATAAAGAGACAAGTAGAGAACTGAGGATTGATTTTTATGATGATGATGATGATAATCTTGCTCCTCTGAAATGAACTAGCTCAATTTATTAACCTCTAGTTAATGGTTCAGTGAATTAAGTGTTGTGGTTTGGTCTAACAGTATATCTATCGTTAGGCTAACCTAACACAAAACCAAGCGAAAAACGAAATTGATCAAGGAGGCTTTTATGTCATACTACATGGTTTACTATGCTAATAGCATAAATGTCAACATTAAGTAGATGATTTATAAGGCTAATAGCTGTTTATTAGTTGGATTTTATGGATGAGAAGTGATTGCAAAGAGGAATAATGCAGATATGAGGAAACAACTGGATGTGTTTTGGTCCTCCATTGGCCACTGCAATCTCAAAATGATTACCCAACATCTGATATGGGCCCATAAACAACCTTTATATGGACCCAAATGAAAATTGTTTGTAATTAGGTACAGATGAACATGAATATTAATTGTGAAACTGTATAATTTGAATCAATTGTGTTCTAAGTTGATGAGCTTATACATATGATGGAGTTGCAGAACTATTTGCACTCCGGTGGCATAACTTTAAACCTAGATGTATCTTTACAATAAGAGTAAAACATTAGCTTCCCTCTTGCCCAATCCATAGCACTAACTTGTTGCTTAGTCAACTTCACAAACTCTGGTCCTTCAACTGGGTCCAAACTTGAAGAGGTCTTAGAACATGAAGGAGCAGAAGCACTGGGATTGGAAATGCAACCACTTATCTCCATTTCTGCAAGTGAAACTGTAAATGGTGCATTCTTGTAGTTGACTGGATACTTTCCTCCATGTGTTGCCCACTCTGATCCATCCCATATTGTTGCGTAAACAGACATCGGTTTTGATGGGAAGAATGAGCTCTTATGCTCAAACTCTCTCACTGGGATGTTGTCCACTAGAAACCTGAAAATTTAGGGAACTTTCAGAATTTGGTAATTTAGATTAATCCAATTGGTACAACGTATTTCAATTGGTCTTCTTGTTTTCTTACACTGCGTGATAGTTGTTCCAGATGATGGTGTACTGATGGTGCTGTGTTGTTGGATCAAACCAGAGGTAAAATTTCTCCTCTCTTCCTGTGCTGACACTCCCATTTGCATACACATTTGTTTGGATGACCCATTCATTTCTTTTATCATGGCCTAAGAGCTCTATGTCTATTTCATCATGATTGTGGGGGAAAACATCTGCATTAGACAACTGAAAGCAAAAGATCCATGCATTAGTTATTGAATTAATTCAGTGAATGAGACCCCTATTTATTTTATATTATGATTTGCATAATACAACAAGAAGAAGAATAGTATAACATATATGCATATATACTTACATAGAAAGCTACCACAACTCCAGAAGAGTCTCCAGGAGGCAGCTTGATAGCAGCACTGAAGAATCCATAGTGATATTTGTTTACTGATGCCAAACCAGAGCCTGCATATTGAACCAAAACAAAGAACACTAAAGATTAGATATGAACAAATTTGGAAACTCTATGTCATCAGGGTACTATTAAATAAAAGTATCAAGTAACTTCACCTGAGGATTTGTCAAGAACAAGAGTGGCCATGGATCCATTACCAGTCACCTGAACATTTGAGCCTCCAAAAGCTTTCGAAAACACATTACTAATCGAGACATGAGGGAAAGCATCAGTTAGCCGCGGCACGCTTGGACTTGTGTAGCGTCTTTTGCGTGAAGAGGCCAAAACTGAACTCATACACAACACCAGAAGACACAAGAAGACTAGTTTTCCTTGCAGAAATGCCATGCTAAATGTATTAGAATGTTGCCGAGGAAAAAATGCTTCAAGTTTTTGGTATTTATTGTGAGGTTTTAGGGAGGTTCATAGCTCATAATCTTGCTTAGTTGTATATTAGCTGTGCTGTCTCTATATCTTTCCTAGTAACAGAAACCTCTTTTATTAGGGGTTTTTAATTTTGCAAGGCTCAAGTTAGTATCAGAAATTTCATCATTTGTTGAGATTTTGAGAGGTTTGGCTCACCTTGTAGGGCTGCACAGGACATGCATGCTTTGGACACTATTTTACTTAATTGTTGATGGGTTAATTTCCAAGCAGAACGTCCTTTTGATAAGTGCACCATTCAATTCTAGATGTGGTCCTTGAAAGTTGAAACCAGAAGGAAATGTAGTACAAGTTACCCCTAAAACACGGATACAATAAGTGACAATCACTTGAGTCTAAAAACTGAGCTGTCAGAAAATGAGCCAACGATGTATATCAAACTTACGAAAAACACAAGAAACTAAGATATATATTGCAAACTCAATATGACTTCTAGTTCAATGTGACCAGAATCGCTTGAGCAGATTTGCCAGAAATGTTGTAGCTGGCTGAGATGGGTGCATGATAGGACATTAACATGTTGTGACATATATAAAAGGCCCAACAAATTGCCTTGAACTGTATGGGGAAGTCACTCTCTACTTGACCAAACATTTCAGAATGTGATTGATGTGAAGCTATAATTGAAGAGAGGAGAGGATTAATATTCCTGCAAATCTAAGCCAGGCTGTTGCATACTATGATGAGAAGAACAAGATCACTATGTGCCAAACACTGTTGGACTGAGGAGGCTGCTAGGAAGAAGAATTAGAAGAAGCCAAACAGTCTGATTTTCCTAGTTGCACGTATGGACAAATATTTTATATACCTGTTCCTGCTTAGGAAATAATTGGCATTTTGGGCTTCTTCTTTTAGAAACCCATTTGTATTGAATTAGGGGAAATAATATGCCCATCTGAATTGTGGACAGGCCTAAATATTCTTGCTTTGTCTCCAGACCAGCCCAAACCAAAACAAATTCCACAATTTCTTAATGGTGCTGACAATATGAAAATACATCCCTTTCACATTTGGGCTTAGGTAGTGGAACTGGAGGCCCACTTTTTCTTTGTTTCACTATCCCATATTACTACAGGACATCGGAACGCTCGAATTTTCCATATTCATTTACAAGTAGATAGGACTAGGGCTGGGCATCCGAAACCGGTCCCTAAGACCCGTCCCGATCCCGTCTATAAAATTCGCGAGACGAGACGGGACTTCATATTGAATGCCCGGACCGGCCCGTCCCGTTTTGAAAAAACGGGTTCGGGATCGAGCCTTGTTAGTTGGATTCCGTTTAGGCCCGGCCCGTCCCAAATATAAAAAAAACCTAATTCTGTGATTTAATCTACACGGTCTGATTGATCTGTGTGCTAAGACTTAACCCTCTCTCAGCACCCACTACTGTTCACTAGTCCACTACTGTTCTCCTTCTCCTTCGTCTCCTTCATCCGCCCTCTCTCTATTTTTCTCTCTGTCTTCTTTGATCTCTCTTATGTTATCTTTCCCTTCTTCCTCTTTTAGTTTATATGTGAGATCAAAAAAGCATCAATATGGTCAACCCCATAAACTCATCAATTTTGATCTTCTGGGTTTCTTTGATTTTACTCATGCCTCTCCAATTTCAAAGCCGAGTAGGTCAAATCAGAATCGTTCATCATTGGTCCGATTTCACAACTCGAGATTGGACTTCGCGGCGAGCCGACATCGTTGTTGCTCTCTGGGCATCGATCAATCCAAGACTCTGTGAAACTCGGTAATTCTAAATCGTCTCCACTGCCCTATTCAAAATTTCGGGATTGGGATCGGGATTGGGATCACCCTTATCCCGGCCCATGCCTAGCCCTAGATAGGACAACATCACTGTCTCAAAAAAAGAACAAAAAAAAAAAGAGACAAGACAACATTACAACACTTGAGTTTTGATTCAGGCATCGATTTATTGTATTATCGTATTAGGGGACAATCAAGGGGCGGCGGCGGGAGTCAGATGAGGTGCTGGAAAGGTCAGCCGCTCATTCTGTTAAGATACGGGTTTGGGTTTTTGGGCCATGTTTGAGATGTTGAGCCCAACGTTGTAGGCCAGAAAGGAGGGTGTCTCATTATGCGGGCTATTTTACTGGCTATTTTGGTCCTATTAAAGATGTTTAGTCACAGTGAATAGTTATATGAGTACAACGGTGTGCAAAAGGTTGAATCTCATTATTTAGTCTAAGCCAAGCATTAGTCCATTATTATTCTCCATGATCATTGACCTCAAAGGAAGCATACGTTCATGCTCTTGCAACCTTCCTCCTTCACCCAACCTTGACTCTACGTAATTTAATAGAATCAAAAAGAAAAAATAATAACTCAATTCCTCACGAATAAATTGACTTCCCAGACAAATTAAATTCCACGTTACCCCGTCCGGTGTCGGCTACCTCCATTCACGTACCTTCGACCCATCACGAGCCCAGCCCATAATCCTAGCACTACGTGTCGCCCTCTCATTCCCCCAAACCCCACACCTGAAACTCCCAACGAAAGCCGCATTTCCCATGCCCTCGCCACGTGTCCTCCCTTCACATCCACACACCTTGGATCCCGCACACCCGTCACGACGCAATAGTAACTCCCCACCTGTCACTACACTTCTCAACCACGTGTCCCGGATCTCCCGCCTATATATCATTGCCAGCCGCTCCTCTAAATCCAAACACAAACGCACGTAACAAACTTTTCTGCCAGTGCAAATGATCCAGAGATTAAATTCGGGTCGTCGGATCCTCACCTACCCGGCGGTTCATCCCTGCGAGGCCATAGCTCCCCGGACGCTTCTGGTCTCTCTCATCGCTCTCACCCACAACATCTGCGCCTTCAAGTCCAAATTCATCGCCAGCAATAAACGAAACGCGTTAGAAGCGATCCGCCAGGTCGGAGTGGTGCGGGTTTTTCTCGAAGAGATACGGGACTGGCTTCCGAGTGGTCTTCCGGACTCGACCGTTTTGAGCTTCTCGGAGCTCCATTTGAGTTTCCAGAAGCTTCAGTACTTGCTGGAGGACTGTACCCGGGACGACGCCCGGGTATGGATGCTGATGAACTCGGAGCGGGTCGCGGACCAGTTCCGGGTCTTGATTCGGGCCATGGCGACGGCTCTTGATGTTCTTCCTCTTGATCTGGTCCACGTGGCGGTTGAGGTGAAGGAGCAGGTGGAATTAGTGACGCGGCAGGCGCGGCGGGCGAGGTTTGATGTTGACCCGGAGGATAAACGGGTCGTGGAGGCGGTTAAGAAGGTTCTGATCCGGTTTGAGAAGCGGGTCGACCCGGATAGGAGTGAGCTGAAGCTGGTACTTGATCATGTTGGTATTAGAAAATGGAGCAGGTGCGAGAAGGAGGTGAGATTCTTCGAATCTGAAATCGGGTTTGAGTATCTGAGAGAGGAGAAGAGAGAGGTGAGCTTGCTGAGCAGCCTGATCGGGATGTTGTGCTATTCCCGATGCGTGATGTTCGACACTGTGGACGGGTTACCCGGCCCGCGACCCGAGTCCAATAGCCGCAGCGAGGTGGTGAGTTGCCTGAATTCGGAGGATTTCCGGTGTCCGATATCGCTGGAGATCATGACGGAACCGGTGACAATAGCGACGGGTCAGAGCTATGACCGGGGCTCCATTATGAAGTGGTTTAGAGGAGGAAAGGCTGTTTGTCCGAAAACAGGGGAGAAGCTGAAGAGCATGGAGGTGGTGCCTAATGTGGCGCTGAAGAGGTTGATTCAGCAGTACTGCACTGAGAATGGGATTCCTTTTGGTGATTCCGGCCGTCGGAGTCGCGACAGTGGGAGGACTATAGTTGCAGGCAGCTTGGCAGCTGAGGAGGCCATGAAAATGTTGTCGAAATTTCTCAGCGCAAGCATTGCGGTGGGGACAGTGGAAGAGAGGAAAAAGGCTGCCTATGAAATTCGGCTTCTTTCGAAAACAAGCATTTTTAATAGGTCTTGTTTGGTGGAAGCTGGGGTGGTGCCGCATTTGCTGAAGATGCTGGCTTCTGCAGATTCGGAGAGGCAGGAGAATGCAGTTGCAGGGTTGTTGAATCTGTCAAAGCATTCAAAAGGGAAAGCTGCCATTGTCGAAAATGGGGGTGTGGATTTGGTTGTGGATGTTTTGAAGCAGGGTCTGAAAGTAGAGGCTTGCCAGCATGCTGCTGGGACATTGTTTTATCTTGCTTCGGTTGAGGAGTCCCGGATATTGATCGGAGAAAACCCGTGGGCCATACCAGCTTTGAGGGAGCTGATCAAGAACGGTTCTGATCGTGGCAAGAAGAATGCATTGGTTGCTATTTTCGGGCTGCTTACACACCCTGCAAATCATAGAAGGGTGATAGCAGCTGGGGTGGTTCCTTTGCTGTTTGAAATACTAACATCTTTTGACAGTGAAGCTCTTGTGACGGATTCTCTAGCAATTCTCGCAACTCTGGCTGAGAAACCTGAAGGAGCAGTTGCAATTTCGCGTTGCAGGGCTTTGGATTCGATCGTGGGGATTCTGAATTCCTCGACTTCAAGGGCAGCAAAGGAGTTCTGTGTGTCTTTGTTGCTGTCTCTTAGTACAAATGGTGGACACAATGTGGTTGCTCTTCTGGTTAAGAGCCCTTCTCTTATGGGATGTTTGTATTCCCAACTTAGTGAAGGCACATCTAGAGCAAGCAAAAGGGCCAGTGCTCTCATCAGGGTCCTCCATGAATTCCATGAAACAAGATCCTCTGGTCCAGTCAATCGAGTTCTTCCACAAGAGCGATTTGTTCACGTTAGGTAACCCAACATTTTTATGGGTGCACTTGACACATTGATTCTTTGCAGGCCTGTAAATTCAGGGTCTTCTGTAGATATGCATATCTAGTGTGTTTGGATCTAGTTTGATTCATTATTAGCTCGGTTTTTTGAAGAGCTAATATACTGTATGACAGCTTCTGCTTTTTTGAAAGAAGCTTGGTACAGAATGTTACATTGTAATAAACTGTAATGATTCTTTTTGTATATGAATGAACAAAAATTGGCGTGATATCTTTCTATTACTTCAAAGTTGTTTCAATATACAATAACTATCTCACAAGATTTCTTCAGTTTCAAGTCAGGACATGGTGCTTTCTGCTAGGTTCTTCGATTTTATGTCTTAACTGGTGCAGCATGCGAAAATGACTCCATTTGAGTTGAGATGTGTAATGCTTTTTCTAGTCTTGATACCACCTCCTCCATGCGTGGTCTTTGTTGCTTTAGTCCTGTGCATGACAAAGCTAGTTTGAATATAAGCTCAAAGGCTACTACTGAGTACTCCCCGTTAAGTTTAGGATCGGCAAACTGTATGACATCACCGCCTCTTGTGAGACCTCTTGCCTGAAGAGCGAAGACATGGAACAGAAGAGGAATCAGTGACTTGATATAGTTAGATTTCCAGAAATGTGGAAGGTATTGACTTCCTCACCATCTTATTTAGAGACATTGGTGTGTTGGAATTTAGATTGATAACCCTGCGCCCCGAGATAAGTTGTAGAAGAACTATCCCGAAACTGTAGACATCACCTGAAGCATTTACATGGTGATTCTTTCGGTACTCAGGATCCACATAACCAAATGTACCTCTCACTTCGGAGCTGACATAGGACTGTCCCACGTCCATAACTTTAGATAACCCAAAGTCGGACAGTTTGGCTTGAAAGTTGGCAGTGATGAGTATGTTTGTTGGCTGCAAATAAGAAATGTGACAAGAAAAATTGCTTGAAGAAAAGAGAGGAGGGACAGAAAGCAGAAGATAAGGCAGATATATAGGATACGCTTACCTTGACATCACGGTGAACAATGCAGCCTTCCTGAAAAGTATGAAGAAACCAAAGACCCCTCGCACTGTCAATTGCTATCTCAAGTCTCTGAATCCATGGTAGACTTCTATCTTTCCCTGCAATCATCTATCAGTTGGCTATGAAAATGTTAGAGAATTAGTGCTTCCAGTATAAAAATATGGAAACATACCAAATAGCCACTCCGAGAGGTTGCCATTGTGGCACAGTTCATACACCAGGAAACACTCTTCTGTATCCTCACAATGGCCAAGTAATGCTACAAGGTTTGGGTGTCTAACATGCGAAAGGCTTGTCACTTCTCTTACAAATGTCTCGATGGAAACATATCCATCGTTGATTATGTGCTTGACTGCAACTTCAATCCCATTTAAGAGTACACCTTTGTATACCTTTCCTGGAATATTATCAGAAGGGCATCAGATTTGTGAAAAAGGTTCCTAATTCAGCTACCAGTGTCTAATTTACCTTGTGTTATTTTTGGTTTCACTGCAAACCATCTAGCGTGTGATCACTGTGATGGTCTCAAAAAGTTCAATTCTTGGAGAGTCCTCTTCTATTCTAATCCGAATTTCCAATAACAAAAGTTTAAATATTGAATCACAAAGGTTCTTACCAGCTCCACCTTGGCCAATGAAGTTTGATGCATTCAAATTGTCGGTTGCTGCATAAATGTGCTTAGTTGATATTTTGATGCTGGATTCTTGAGTCAGTGAATCATATGGTGCTGTTCAGTTAAATAACAAGGTTTCACCACATTTCAATAATTCTAGGTTTCAAGTAAAAATATGAAATATCTGGAGACATGTACCATCTTCTTTCTCATCTTTTGCAATGGAAAATATATCTGGCTTCTTTTTCTTGCACAAGATCCACATAGCAATAAGTAACATTACAGTAATTCCTGCTAGACCACCAGATAGAATCCATAGACCTGACGATCGATCTCAATAAATTCATTAAGACTACCAAGAAACAAAACTGCTGGAATATTAGAATATAGAACGCAAGACATTTATCTATATATATTACCTGTGCTCAGTTTTAGAAACCTGCTTTTTAATCCAGTGTGCCGCTGATCTGCAATGGGAAAAAAATGCAAACTTTTTTAGCTGGAGTTTAAGTAACATAAATGATCAACAAGTCGTCTTTAGAGTGAGATTGACAGGTGCCTACCTCTGAAATCTGTAAATATCTGATTTCCAAGGCATTGATAAATTGCTTGAACCCAATTCTTATCATCAATCCTGTTGCTTGTTAAAGACACCAGAACTGCAAAACCACATATATTGGCTTCAAGTTTTGATGACTCCCTACTATCTGATGACGCAACAATCTCTTCCCACCTTCGCAAACAAGCACCGCAAGCCTGATCATATATTCCAGCTGTACCGAGAGATCTACAGTCTTCATCTAAATCTTGCAATGTGCTACCTAGGTTAAGAACAACATCTAGTTTAGTATAGTCAGAGCAACCACCGCCTCCACTTGTTAGCTTCTGGATTCCACAACTGAAAACATCAGTTTTGTTACTCTTCATCCCCTCTAAGCAAGTTTCTTGCCCTGTTGAATTTAAGAAGAGCTGTCTTGCAGTGTGGTTTGCCCTGAGTCCCAAGGCAGATAGGTAGTCGTCGAAAGCTGCTCCACAATTACAATTACTTACAAACCCTCCCCAAGTGCCTGCTTCACAATTTGAGCTACTCCAAGATGAAGACTGTTGAATATCAAGGACACATACTGCACCAGGGGATTGTGAGAAACCAAAATTCAAGGCAGTGAGGAACACAAAGACTAGTATCAAAAGGGGTGATACTTGGCTATACTTAATTTGACCATAACTAAGGAAAATCAAGATGAGTTTAGCCATGGCTGTGGTCTTAACTGAGACAAGTAGAGAATATTAGAGTAGATACCAATATAATGTCCTCCTTCAACCGGCCAAGAAGACTCTATTTAACAATGTCTTCTCTGCGAAACTATGTGCTTCTGAAAAAGAAAAGATAGATGCTGAAATTTCAAACCAGGTACTTAGATATCTGGAATCTTTACAGAACCTCAACGGATAAGAAGATGGTATGGGGATCATAGGCATGGTATATGGATTTTGGTCATATAAATCAAGGAGGTTAATTTGTGCACAACAGACGGCTGTGACATAGAATATACTCATTAAGTTTAATATAAGCACTTGAGATGCCATTAGAGGAGAAATTTGGAATTATTAGGAAGTTGGAATAATGAAATGTGTACAAGGCAAATGGCTATAATAGAGAAGCTGGTGAGGTCATATAGCTGTTCTATGCCATCAGAGTTGATTATGCAGGCCATTTCCAGTCGTAATCGAAATAAAACTAGTATTTAAGAACCAATTCCATCCTCAAAGAACATTTTATTGAATTTTAAAACAGGTAATGCCAAGTCTTGAAATCTCAAAGAGATTGTGAAGTTAAAGGAAGAGACATACAAATAAGATAAAATGCTGGTATATTACTCCTGCTGCTTATATCTCATGGCAGTAAAAATGCATTTCAAAATGTAAGAATCCAAGAAACTTAACCTTGCAATCATATCTAGGGGTAAACATCTTTTGATCATTTGAGACAAATATGCTGCATCCAAGGCAAATACTCTTGACTTTATAATCTATTTGGAGTTTGGATCATGACCCTTGATGCTGCTATATATGATCACTTTCATCCCTATCATTGACAATGATATTATTTTTCACCCTACAGAAATTTATAATGTAAAGCCACTTTGTAGAAATCGCATTTCCAAAATACTATATATCCTGTAAACCTGGATTTTGTTGGGCTGCTTCTATATCTGATTATATGACTCATGATTCCAACTACTAAAAGGCCAAAGATGATGCCCTTCTCAAACTTTGGCCATTGCAAATGAGGAAAGTGCCTAATCATTTCAAAACTAGAGCAAGTATTTGGGCTGTCATGAATCAAAATGGTCCAACTGAATACCAAAAACAGGGGTTTTCACAAAGCCATAAATCCAACAGTTTAGCTTCAAAACAAAAAACACAGTTAGAATTTGTCTGCTGGACTATGGTTTCCTAGGAACTCTTGTCCTAAATTGGTAGCTCATCCAACTATAACAATATGTTAGTGTAGATAAATTCCATGTAACGACTGAACTAAATTTAAATTGAAATTAAATTTGCATTGCATAAATGCATAAAATTAATCTAAATAATGTATCGATATGTTAATATGATAAAAGAACTTATCAAAACTCACCGTCTTGAGTAAGAGTAGTAAAATCGACTATTAATTGTAACATTTGAGTTGTTTATACGCCGGGAACAGCCGTGAGTGGGCCGAAAACCATTCTGCGCCAATCCCTTACACTTCAAACTCCAAAACTCACACGTTTTTACTCTATGGGTTGGCCTCCCCTTCACTCCAGAGGCTCAATTATTAGCCCAACAGCCACCAAACGACACCGCTTTTGCCCTCTGCTACCAGACTAGACTTCCATCACCAGAATATCCTCGTGAAAATCTCAACAGGAAGCAAACCAAAGCTTCAAGCTTTGAGCCTTTTTCCAGTCCAAACCCAGAAACCCATTGAGAAACTCGACCCGATTCCCGATGGGTTTCTCCGCCAAACCCGCCGAAGAAAACTCCGAATCAAGCCTCCTCCTCCCAACCACCACCACAGCCGACGGCGCCGCCGCAGCCAATAAAGCCCCAAACGACCCATTCCACCTGACCTACATCATCTACTTCACTCTGGGCCTCGGCTACCTCCTCCCATGAACGCTTTCATCACCGCCGTCGATTACTTCACCTACCTCTACCCTGACGCCAGCGTCGACCGCATCTTCTCCGTCGCCTACATGCTCGTCGGCCTCGTCGTCCTTGTCATCATCGTCTTCTACGCCCAGAAGACCGACGCCCACCTCCGGATCAACCTCGGCCTCGGCCTCTTCGTCGTGTCGCTGCTCATCGTGCCTGTGATGGATTTGGTTTACATCCAGGGCCGGGTCGGGTTGTACGACGGGTTCTACGTCACGGTTGCGGCGGTTGCGCTCTCGGGTCTAGTTGATGCTCTTGTCCAAGGCTCGCTGATCGGCGCGGCTGGAGAGTTGCCTGAGAGGTATATGCAGGCCATTGTAGCTGGCACTGCTGGATCAGGTAAGACGAGATGATAATTTTTTCTAGTTTTATTCAAATCCCGAAGTGTTTTAAGTTTGTTACAATGATATGGATTATTTGTTAGGAAGCATGTTGAATGGCTGAATCATCCTGCAATTTGATTAGAAATTAATGTTATGGTTTGAAATACAGGAGTGCTTGTTTCCCTTTTGAGGATCCTAACGAAGGCGGTGTATCCACAAACTGGAGAGGGACTGAGAAAGAGTGCAAATCTTTACTTTGCTGTGGGGATAGTGGTTATGGTGATATGCATTGTTTTCTACAATGTGGCACCGAGGATTCCGGTTATGAAGTACTATGCAGAGTTGAAGATTCAGGCTGTGAATGAGGAGAAAGAGCTGAAAGGTCCTCTGACGGGGTCTGCGTTGAGGTCAAATCTGTGGGAGATAGTTGGGAGTGTTAAGTGGTACGGAATCGGCATTCTCCTCATCTACATTGTGACTTTGGCGATATTTCCAGGGTATATTACCGAAGACGTGCATTCTGAGCTTCTCAAGGATTGGTACGCGATCATTCTTATTACTGGTTACAATGTGTTTGATCTGGTTGGTAAGGTTCTGACTTCAGTATATCTCCTTGAGAACTCCAAGGTTGCAATTGGCGGCACAATTGCCAGATTGCTATTTTTTCCTTTGTTCTATGGGTGCTTGCACGGCCCAGCATTCTTCAGAACAGAGATTCCCGTGACAATACTGACTTGCCTATTGGGACTTACTAATGGCTACTTGACGAGCGTGTTGATGATTTTGGCTCCCAAAGTTGTCCCATTACAACATGCCGAGACTGCAGGGATTTTGATTGTGTTATTCTTGGTTGTGGGTTTGGCTGCTGGTTCAATTGTATCTTGGTTCTGGGTCATCTGATCTCAAGCAAATTGTATCATATCGAAGACTCAAACCTGCTCTTGGTGCAGCATAACACAGTTGGGAATGGGAGTTTGATTTCACTTTCTTGCCATTTCATTTCTCCTTCTGTACATCTGTCATCTGTGTAACTCGATTGCTAACGATGTTGTTATCTTGTTTCCATGGAATGTAAATGGTTCATATGAATTGGATGTTGCTTGATTTTCTCAACAAAGACATGGTCGGTAGCGAGGAGAGCTTTCCTTATCTACACTGACCTGAACTAATATGGAGCAGCAAAGATTTCCTAATCAACACAAAGGCGGTGGCCGGTGGATACTCGAAGGGCGATCCGTCGTTTTATTGCTTTCCCTTGTTGGATGATAGATTCATGGGTTTTCCTTGTCCTATTAGAATTTGGATCCGTCGTTTTATTGCTTTCCCTTAATGGATGATGGATTCATTGGTTTTCCTTTTTCTATTAGAATTTGGTGCTTTGTATATAAAAACATCCCTTAGAGGCTTAGACAGTAACATAGATCAAAGATAAGACCCTAGCTTGCTGTTTCGTTTCTCCCCGAGTACTTGGAAAAAACCGACGATGATTCCAACTTGCTAAGTGAAATCATATGCTTCGAAATACTCCCAAGGCTACCGCGAGCATCTCTGATGCAGTTTCGGTGCGTTAGCAAATCGTGGAAAGCTCTCCTCACTACCGACCATGTCTTTTTGGAGAATCCATCGAAACTTCCAACCCCATAACACTGGACATCTCCTTTTAAAAGCTTGCTCCAGCTCCGGCTCCGGCTCCAATGCTACCCTAAAGGAGTACCTTCTCCTCGTCAAAGCCAGCCAAGAAGGAAATACTGCATCACATGTCACTGACCTTGGTGTTGGGGCACTCCATTCACAATTCCGTTTATATTTTTAACCCCTTCACCCGAGAGTCTGTTGTTGTTCCATATCCTACTTTCCAATATATAGACTTCTATTTCGGCTTCAGTCCTCGTACGAACGAGTATAAGGTTGTGGCAACCCAAAATATTGCAGGTCTAGTAGGGTTTAAGATTTTCACACTAGGTCAAGGTTCATGGTGGAACATGGTGGTGGACTGGCATCACCTGCCATTCGTTCATCCTCCACCTTCGGACTTCTGGAATAATACTGTATGTGTAAATGGAGTCCTGCACTGGTTGGCTTCGAGTTATGAAGCTATATATGCTCGACATTGGAGATGAGAGGTTAAGAATCATACCAGTACCTGCTGAATGCAATTTCATCCAAAGACGACACAAAAAGATTATTGAAGTGGATAAATGTCTCTGTATAGTATGTGGGAATGGGATGGTGTGGATTTTGAAGGACTACAAACATCAAGTGTGGGTTGCGGAGACTATCAAAGTTCCCTACTATCTACGTTGCCGTACTTCTCCCTCGCTTCAGTGTAGCACCCACACATACAGGTGATATTGTATTTGACGTTCAATATATACGTGCACAGATGCAGCAGATGACATGCAAACTTCTAAATAGGTTTTACATTTTGAGCACATACATGCAAACTTCTAAATAGCACCAAAAAGAACTAAAATCAAGCTCATATATCCCACAATGGAATTAGCATTGTTGCCCCCAACATCTTCTATGAGAAGCTAATATATCTCAAGGATTATGCTTTGCACAAATAAGCAAGTCATAAGAAGCTGGCAATGGCGAAAAACCTTACGCTTTTAAAAAAAAAAAAACCAAGGTTGGAAAAAAACAAATCAACCAACAGTTTTAACCGATTCAGGAAATAATCTACTAAAAGGCATGTAAGGGTTAACCCTTACCGTAAGAGGGCTTTGTACAATTATGTTCCTAGTCCAAGTTACAAGCACACGTGAATTCATGTTTTTCACTATCTTTGAGCAGATACCCCGAGAAAATGAATCTGATCACAAGTCATAACAGAACATGGATATGCTTTGAAAACCGATAGGTGCATGAGGCGGTAAGTTGAATGGTGAAGGCAAGAAAAGACATAAAATGATTGCTTAAACAAATACTTTATATAGATCATTTGGATTCATTTCAGTAACCCAGAGCTTCCATGCAGTAACGTAGAAATAACAAGGATAGGATTAACCTATGAACAAGGAATAATAGGTAATCTATAAACCACAGCCAGTCAAATGCATGTTGATTTTGAATAATCACAAACGATATAATGTAGGTAATATATCATGCAAGGAAACACACCAAAACAATAAATCGACTTATAATTAGACTAAATTTTAATTTGATAGGAGAGAGTATCTGTAATTATTAGGTTGATCTTGCATATAACAACATGTAGCCCCTGGGATTGCTACCGTTATAAAGAGTTCCACTTGTGTTTAAAGTTTAATTACCTATTATGTTACGATCAACAGCCCAATATGGAACATACCAGTATTTATTGTCGTTAATTATATAACCCTACACAAATATTGCATAACAGTGTTCATGCCCGATTGCACGTGCAGAAGCTAAGAAAGAATGCACAACATATAATCCTATATCAGTTGCATCCAAAATCAAATTCTTGATACTTAGAACAAGACACCAACATGCACCACAAGTGTCCAAGTCTCAGTAGTTCAGTTCAGCTAAAAACCTAGAATACACAGCATACACTATAAATAAGAAATAATCTGCACATACCGCCCTAAATCTAAAATCTGTAACTACCAAATCATCATCACCATCAACAACATATGCCAGGAGACCCCCTGATACATCTATCAGGAACCAGAAAACAACACAATACTCTAGAATTGATCAAAGCCAAGTTCAACCGAAAAAACAAAAAATCAATCAGACTCCAGCTCAATCAATGACATTTACCAACAAGAACTGCAATCATCAATACACTGCATACCAGACTAGATCATATCATATGATCGATTCATATGAGCAAAGCTCAACTCATAATCAGAGATGCTATTCAACTTGCTCAATCATTAAAAAAATACTAAATTCTTTTTCTTTTTTCAGAATCCTGAAAACCAGCATCACAAGAAGATATGCAGCATCTCAACAAATAAAAAATAAAAAACAAAAAACAATTTTCAGCATATCAAAATGAGTATCAGATTGAGCAAGTTACCTCAACCCCCCAAAACCCCTGTAATCGAAGCGTCGAGAGCTAATCCTGATCCTGCTATACCACCCAACTCATATTATAAGGTATTTCTTTATAATATTGAAAATGAGTTATCTGTTGATGAGGTAAGGTATCTGTTTGTACCTTTTCGTCTAGTCCATTAATAAACTTTTCCGCAGGACTCATAACTCTCCCAAATGGCATTGGGAATTCAATATTGCCCCACCTGAAACAATTATATCATATAAGGTGGTGTTGAAAGTGGTATGCTAAAACAGAAGATTCATTAGATTGTATCATGTAGCTTTTGCCAAATAGCAGAGCAGGGAAGGTAATAATAAAAGAAAATGAACTGTACTTTTTGAAGTTCTTGAGAGCAGCAGTGTCATCCAGCTCGCCTCTCATGTCAAAAGGATATGCTTCCCATCAACCAATGCAAAAAGATTCATTTCCAGAAAAGTGAATTGGAGATCAGGAACATATGAATTATTAATAAAGGTGTTCTTACAAATGTAGCATGAAATAAAACTGTCAAAGACTTGCTAACACACCTTGAAATAGAGCAAATAGGGACTTGATAAACTCCTCAATTTCGCTCTTAATCTGGATTCAAGAATACAATTTGTTAATGATCACCAATATGAGCAAAACTGAACATGAATGCAACAGAAATAAAATATCATCGCACCAAGCCGAATAAAAGCTATTAAAGAAAGATGAACTTCAGTTTAAACAAGTTCATCCTGAATTCATTTAGCTGGAAAACGCGAGAACCTAGTGTACCATATAATTGAGAAAAAGGGTATTACCTCCAAGGGAAGGGTTGCGACAAGTGGAGCACATACTTGTGATTTAAGCGAAGCTCCGGTTGGGACAAATATGGTCTTAACCTGTACAAAGTATAAGTCTTTCATGAATAAGTAGCTTCAAGTCTTTCCTACAAGTTTCTTTCAAGTTGTTTATGTTATCTTATGATGCATTTTACGATTCCACCATATACACATAACAAAACAATATCCGAAACATACCTTATCCCAGTTCTTGATAGGAGCATAAATATGCGACGATATAATGATTAATTTTTCTCTTTACTTTGTTAGTTTATCGTATTTTCCATTTTATTTAGTTATTTTTATGTTTATTAGGTATTTTGGAGCAAAGAAGGGAATATGAAGCAAGAGAGGAGAAATCTTGAAGGAAAAAGAATGCATCTCGTGCAAGGAAAGAATTATGAAGATCTGCCAGAAATTATCATCTAACTTCGACAGATGATTGTGATCAGCTCACAACGATCCAGATGATGAGTTATATATCAATAGAAAGCTACCAAGAGTCTACTTTCTATAACTTTTTACGGATTGTCAATACCTATTTTAGAGAAGAAGTTATGATCATTTTAGTGGCCGAAGGTCAGTCTGCCAGAATTTCTGGTTTGGACCGAAACTTCAATTTCAAGGCCCAATCCAAATCAGCTAGTCCATGGACGGAAATTGAGGGTTATCTAACCCTAATATCATCAGATACACGATGGGAAGAGAGGGAAGAAGAGGAAGTCGGGAAGAAGAAGAACACAAGAATCAAAGATCGCTCTCTTCTCAGGGATTCTCCAAGCTCGGTTATTGTTGACTTCCGCTTTCATGAACTCTTTTGTGTTTTCAATTTTCATTATGTGTAACTAAATTCATAGTAGCTAGGGAGCTGTTGAAGCCCCTAGACATGATTCATAACATGCTTTGATTTTCAGTTTGTTTTTCCAATTAATAAGATTGAGGTTTTGTTTACCGATTGTTCATCAATGAATTCTTTGTGTGTGTGCTTTGGAGGCCTACTTAGTATACATGCTAGGGTTCTAACACTTTGATTATTTGATGTTTGGGTCAATATCGGATCCCTCAAATTATCTAGAGAAGTAATCAGTAGTTTTCACTAGCAAGTAGACGAAACCCTAGGTTTAGTAAAACGCTAAGTTTATTGCGATGCCTTGCTCAAACTCTTTTCATGCTTATTGATATCTGCTTGTTTGATTTAATAAACGTACCTTTAGGTTACAATGTTTGAGAATAGTTTAGGTGTAGAGCACTTCCTGCCTAACATACACAGTAAGAAAGAGTAATAGATTGTGCTCAAGCGTACCGAGTCAACCTGAGCATCTTCAATTGAGTTAGTTGGTCACAAATTGGACAAAGTATGTTGTGTGTGATTGTCAGAGGTGGATACTTCCTCCCTAGCTAGTCTCATTATCTTAATTCTCAACTACTTTGAGATCAGTTTTCAATTTTCTTATCTTCTGTCTGTCATCTTCCCGTATTTTATTTCCCTATCAATCAACTTCAAATGATCTCAAATTTTGCGTGCTAGAGGCTCTGTGTGTCTAGTACACCTCTGTAAATTTTCGTGTTTTTATGAGTAGTCTAGGTTAGGTTTTTCTTTTATTTTTGGGCTATTGTTTAATAGGATCAGTAGTTACTTTTGTGACATCGTTTGAGTAGTTAGATTCATTTAATCTTTTACGGGAATGACCCTTATTTGCCCATACTATAAACGACGATCTAGTTGTGAATAAGGAAAATAAATTGGTTTATAAATAATCGACCAGTTCTCCTCAATGTCAATTCCTCCACACTCTAAGAAGCTTATGTTGTTCCCAAGTCTCTCTGAGACAATGTTAGTTCATTGTGATGGGTCTTTTGCAGCCACCCATCTCGACCTGCAAATCAAAAACCGAAACATGTAAGCAGAACTCCAACAATTTCCAAAAGCAAGGCTAGGTATGAAGCCAATAGGAAAATTAAAGTACCTCTCTGCCTAAGATATACATAAAGATGCATCAGAGCAACTTTAAGCTTTGATTCCTACTTACATCCAATTACCAGGGCTCTCTTACGACCATTAATGATTGTAAGGGCATAATTATAACAACATGAAAACCATAAACAAGCCATAATTATAACAGATAAAAGCGGAAAACAGGGGAAGAAAATAACACATAGTTCTTAAACTGAAAATAAAAACACATAGTTTTTAAACTGAAAATCCATAAACCATAAACAGAGGTTTTCTGAAAATAAACTATCTCTGGTGGTAGAGGAAGAAACAACATCCTTCTTGGTGACGCCTACAGTCCATGCCCAAGAAGCAGTAACCATCAATCTGCAGAGTTGGCTGCCTCTTCTCCTCTGGATCGTGATAAAAGCCGCAGTTTTTGTTGTTGCAACCACCTCCGTAAAGAACATGCATGGCTTCGTCTTGTACAACCATTCGGTCATGTTCCTAGGGTTGGGCCAGTTGACGGTGACGGTGGGAGCAGTGAGGCGGCGGTGAGGGGGTACTGATGGGCGGTCCTGGCGTCGCTGCGGCGGAGGGGCTTGAGAGACGCGGCGGTGAGGGAGAACGTAGGGGGCGCTCCAAGGGGGGTGGCGCTGAGGGGAGAGAGAGAAACGAAAAACGAAATAAATAACAGAAAATAGTAGAGAGGAATCCAAACCCAACGAAAATGGGCCTGGGCCTGTAGTGAGAAATCTCAAAAAAATCACATATTTTTCTTACCTCTAACTCCTCTTGGTTGTTGATGTTGTAGTTGTTGTTATTGTTCATCTTTGCCTACTGAAAAACAAAAGAAACTTTGTGAAAAAACAAGTTTGATCAAATTATAAAGAAACACTTGTAGTTGTGTAGTATGAAAAACAAAAGAAACTTTGTGAAAAAACAAGTCAAATTATGAAGAAACACTTATAGTAGTGTGGTATGAAAAACAAAAAGAAACTTTGTGAAAAAACAAGTTTGATAAAATTATGAAGAAACACTTAGTGTGGTATGAAAAACAAAAGAAACTTTGTGAAAAAACAAGTTTGATGACATTATGAAGAAACACTTGTAGTAGTGTGGTATGAAAAACAAAAGAAACTTTGTGAAAAAACAAGTTTGATGAAATTATGAATAAACACTTGTAGTAGTGTGGTATGAAAAACAAAAGAAACTTTGTCAAAAAACAAGTTTGATCAAATTATAAAGAAACACTTGTAATAGTGTGGTATGAAAAACAAAAGAAACTTTGTGAAAAAACAAGTCAAATTATGAAGAAACACTTGTAGTAGTGTGGTATGAAAAAAAAAAAACTTTGTGAAAAAACAAGTTTGATGAAATTATGAAGAAACACATGTAGTAGAGTGGTATGAAAAACAAAAGAAACTTTGTGAAAAAACAAGTCAAATTATGAAGAAACACTTATAGTAGTGTGGTATGAAAAACAAAAGAAACTTTGTGAAAAAACAAGTTTGATGAAATTATGAATAAACACTTGTACGTAGTAGTGTGGTATGAAAAACAAAAAAAACTTTGTCAAAAAACAAGTTTGATCAAATTATAAAGAAACACTTGTAATAGTGTGGTATGAAAAACAAAAGAAACTTTGTGAAAAAACAAGTCAAATTATGAAGAAACACTTGTAGTAGTGTGGTATGAAAAAAAAACTTTGTGAAAAAACAAGTTTGATGAAATTATGAAGAAACACATGTAGTAGAGTGGTATGAAAAACAAAAGAAACTTTGTGAAAAAACAAGTCAAATTATGAAGAAACACTTGTAGTAGTGTGGTATGAAAAACAAAAGAAACTTTGTGAAAAAACAAGTCAAATTATGAAAAATCACTTGTAGTAATGTGGTATGAAAAAAAAAAACTTTGTGAAAAAACAAGTTTGATGAAATTATGAAGAAACACTTGTAGTAGTCTGGTATGCAAAACAAAAGAAACTTTGTGAAAAAATAAGTCAAATTATGAAGAAACACTTGTAGTAGTGTAGTATGAAAAACAAAAGAAACTTTGTGAAAAAACAAGTTTGATGAAATTATGAAAAAACACTTGTAGTAGTGTGGTATGAAAAACAAAAGAAACTTTGTGAAAAAAAAACAAGTTTGATCAAGTTATGAAGAAACACTTGTAGTAGTGTGGTATAAAAACAAAAGAAACTTTGTGAAAAAACAAGTTTGATCAAATTATGAAGAAACACTTGTAGTAGTGTCGTATGAAAAAAAGAAACTTTGTGAAAAAAACAAGTTTGATGAAATTATGAAGAAACACTTGTAGTGTAACCATCAATCTGCAGAGTTGGCTGCCTCTTCTCCTCTGGATCGTGATAGAAGCCGCAGTTTTCGTTGTTGCAACCACCTCCATAAAGAATCTGCAGGTTTCGTCTTGTACAGCCATTCGGTCATGTTCCTGGGGTTGGGCCAGTTGACGGCGACGGTGGGAGTAGTGAGGCGACGGTGAGGGGGTACAGATGTGCAGTCTTGGCGTCGCTGCGGCGGAAGGGCTTGAGAGACGCGACGGTGAGGGGGAACGTAGGGGGCGCTCCGAG
The DNA here is from genome assembly GCA_034370585.1 of Fragaria x ananassa. NCBI lineage: Eukaryota > Viridiplantae > Streptophyta > Magnoliopsida > Rosales > Rosaceae > Fragaria > Fragaria x ananassa. Next base: position 27,486,415 of record CP139761.1, on the reverse strand, counting down.
GGGGGTGGCGCTGAGGGGAGAGAGAGAAACGAAAAACAAAATAAATAACAGAAAATAGTAGAGAGGAACCCAAACCCAACGAAAATGGGCCTGTAGTGAGAAATCTCAAAAAAATCACATATTTTTCTTACCTCTATCTCCTCTTGGTTGTTGATGTTGTGGTTGTTGTTATTGTCCATCTTTGCCTGCTGAAAAACAAAAGAAACTTTGTGAAAACACAAGATCAAATTATAAAGAAACACTTGTAGTAGTGTAGTATGAAAAACAAAAGAAACTTTGTGAAAAAAAAGGTTTGATCAAATTACGAAGAAACACTTGTAGTAGTATGGTATGAAAAACAAAAAAAAACTTTGTGAAAAAACAAGTTTGATGAAATTATGAAGAAACACTTGTAGTAGTGTAGTATGAAAAACAAAAGAAACTTTGTGAAAAAAAAAGGTTTGATCAAATTATGAATAAACAATTGTAGTTGTGTGGTATGAAAAACAAAATAAACTTTGTGAAAAAACAAGTTTGATGAAATTATGAATAAATACTTGTAGTAGTGTGGTATGAAAAACAAAATAAACTTTGTCAAAAAACAAGTTTGATCAAATTATAAAGAAACACTTGTAGTAGTGTGGTATGAAAAACAAAAAAAACTTTTTAAAAAAACAAGTTTGATGAAATTATGAAGAAACACTTGTAGTAGTGTGGTATCACTACCAGAACAGGCAGTTTAGCCGACGAAAAATTTTCGTCGGCCTGTTAAAAAAATTCGTCGGCTGCAACCTTAGCCGACGAAGGTTCGTCGGCTATAGTGTCGTCGGGAAAGGGTCGTCTGTAATGACTTTAGCCGACGATACAAAAAATTTCGTCGGCTATAGTCATACTATAGCCGACGAAATAATATCGTCTGCTATAGTCCAACCTTTAGCCGACGACATTATTTCGTCGGCTATAGTCATACTATAGCCGACGACATTATTTCGTCTGCTAAAGTATGAACTATAGCCGACGAATAATGTCGTCGGTTATCTTCGAAACTTTAGCCGACGAATAATTTAAAATATTCGTCGGCTAAAGTTTGTAATAAAAAAATATAAAACATCTATGGCCGACGAAATATTGTATTTTTCGTCGGCCTTATAGACACTTAGCCGACGAATTAAAGCTTATTTCGTCGGCTAAACCTTTTTTTAAAAAAAAAAAAAACTTTAGCCGACGAATTAAGGCTTTTTTCGTCGGCTATAAGTGCATTCCAGTAAAAAAAAAAACCCCGAAATTTCTGAATTACCATTCCATGCAAGCTGCAAAAGACATATTTAACAATTTCATATAACCAACAACAAACACATAAAAGAATATATGAACTACATAAAAGTATCAATTTACATAAAAGTATATTATCAACTACGTAAAGTCTATATCGTCTAAATTGAAGTCATCTTCTGGGGGCTGCTGCGGAGGTTGCGGCGGCTGGGGTAGCGTCATGGGCGGAGGCATGGGCGGAGGCGGAAGTCCCTGACTCTGGGCAGCTGCAAAGTCCTGCATGTACTGCAACATCTGCTGCTGCTGGGCCTGCTGGATGGCATATAGCTCGGCAACATAGGCTGCCTGCGCGGTATTAAAGGCCGCCATCGAGGCAATATAGGCTTGCTGCGAGGCAGCCTGAGCAGCTTGAGCAGCTTGCTGTTCTCGTAGTCTCTGAACTTCCGACTCTAGCTGAGTCGTCCTGTGCATCGTGGACGTGGTGCTGCCACTGGTCGAGGTTGCCTTTCGTTGAAATCCTGGAGTGTTCTTCAGGACCCCCTCGCCTCTCTTTCCTAGACCTCGGCAGTAGAAGTTGTTTCCTCTCGGTGGGAAGGCTGTGCCCATGATCCTCGCCCCAATCGTCGGATCCGAATTGTCGATCCGGGACATGGCTTCGGACATCTCGGAATCCTGCGTGTCCGGCCATCCCTCCCTCACTAAGGTACTCAGGACCTCGTCACTAGCCTCCCTCACCCTCGCCTATATGGATAGGAAAAAAATTATTAATTAAAATTTTTACATAAATTTAAAAATTTAAAAACGTAAAGTGACTTACAATATCCTCCTGGGAGTCAGGATATGCCTTCTCGTACGTATAGACGTAGGGGTTGACTTCTGGATGTTCCTTGGCCGCCTCGTCCATGAAGACACCGAACGGTCTAGAACCGGCATGATGGTTCCTTGTGTTGCGTTGCCGGTTCTGAGCGTTCACCCGGGAAACCGCCTTCAAAGAAAAAAGTAAACTATTAGTAGAATATTTTAAAACGCACGTACTTATTTTTAAATTAACTAACTAATTTATTTAAATACCTGTTTACGAGGGTTGTTGAATTCTGATGTCAGAAGCCAACGCCACTCGTACTCCCTGTACTGGAACTCAGTAGGGGTACCAGAACGTGCGTTCCCGTGCTTAGTCCAATGGGTCCGCAGCTCGTTCTTCCACTCCTTGTACCTACAGATACAACAAAAATATTAGAAATATTATTAATATCACATACAAAATTGTTTTTCATTAACTTCCCAACGTACCTTCCCCCATGCGTAACGTCGGCCCAGCTGTCCCTCAGGTGCTCGGGAACCTCAAACCACACCTGTATTTAACCGATTATTATTAGTTTAGCTTTTCGAGAAATCAACAATTTAATACATAATATGCTTCCATAAACTCACCGACATCGCGTTGTGGACCATGTCCTTAACCTCCTGCGGGACCTCGCCCCAGTCGGACCACAGCATAGGGACTCTATCCCTAATGAGAGCACCCACGCGGCCGGAGTACATCCTCGACTTCCCGCCCGATACTGCGTGGCCATCCCCGTCAGTATCGATGGGGATCCTCCCCATGGTACTCACCATCTTCTCGAGAGCTTTCCCTGTGACGGGGCCTCTCTTCTTCTTTGTGCCTATGACATGATTCGGCCAAATTGATTATTAAAATATATATATATATGACCCTTTAAAAGTAATCAAGTTGCTTGACTGATTACCTGAGGAGCTCGCGACGGATTCCGGCTCTGTCGCCGATGATGATACCCTCGCAGAAATAAGAGGCGTATCAAAAGGCAGGAACCGGTACGCCGCTGATGGAGCCACTGGCGAGGGCAGTGGATAAATCGGCGTCCCTGAGTCATCGACTACAGGTATCGCCGGTATCATCCGCGGAAGGAACAGATGAGGCGGCGGCATCTGTACCCCAGATGACCCACTATCCGAAGAAGTAGGACCCGGAGTGGGCGCCCGGTGTATCTCGGGCATACGAGGTGCAGACACCTCCGTGAAGGGCCTCGGGGAACGAGGGACGGCCGCCTGCCTCGATGAAACGGGCACCTCCGGCGCTGTCTCCAGAAGGCTCGCACGTCTGGCTGTCATGTGGCCCTGAAACGTCGTTTGAGGGTTGCTAGAGGTTCCCTCAGACGATTCGGACCTTTGGCCCTTCGAACTCTTCTTCGATCGAAAAAAGCCGCTCATCCTATTTTTAAAATTATACTTATTCAATAAAAATTTACACGCAAATACCAATATATATATATAGATATATATATATATATATATATATATATATATATATATTTTACTTACATAACAATATTATATATTAACTAACATATCGTAAAACTAAATTCGAAATCAAAAATAAATTAACACATATATTCAAAAATAAACACATAAATCCAAAAATAAACACATAAACTAACATAATTAAATTAACACAAATTAATTTACAAAACAAATTTAATTAACACAAATTAAATTAACAAAAAAAATAGATTACAAGTTTTATTCCTTTCTTCAACTTCGCGTTTTCATCCCGATTCTCTAGTTAATCTAGTGTTAAAATTTTTAATAATATTAAAAATTACAAAACAACAATTCAATAATATTAAAACAATTTATTCATAATATTCCGCAATTACAGAAATGTTAAAATTTAAAATGTTACAATAATTTTAAAATTTTGTAATGTTAAAAATTAAAAAAATGTTACAATAATTTAAAATTTTGTAATGTTAAAAATTACAAAAATTTAAAATGTTACAATAATTTAAAATGTTACAACTTCGCTGGGTCACTTTGTTTTTTTAACCATCATTTTTATAATTTAACAACCTTTTAAATTATTATTTGTTAAATATTTATCCGATTTTTACACAACTCACTTGTCCAATATAATTTACAAATTTAACATCAACATGATTACATTAAAATAAATTTTATTAGCACATATCCAACTACTGCATACACACCTCAATTTTATTAGCACATATCCAAATAAATTCCATACATTCTCAGTTTTATACAACCAAAATGGCAAAACGCAGAAGCAATCATCAATCCATATATTTTATTTACAGAAAAGAAATCGATGAATTTCAAAGTTTATGGGAGCGTACCTTGAGCAGACAAACAGCACCACTAGCTGGAGGAGGGAGGAGGAGGAGACCGGGAGACTGGGAGGGAGGAGGAGGAGACCGGGAGACCGGGAGGGAGGAGGGAGGAGGAGGAGACCGGGAGACCGGGAGGGAGGAGGGAGGAGGAGGAGACCGGGAGGGAGGAGGAGGAGACCGGGAGACCGGGAGGGAGGAGGGAGGAGGAGGAGACCGGGAGGGAGGAGGCTAGGGCTAGGGTTGAAAAACTGCAGAAATGAGGGAGGAGGCTAGGGTTCGCAATTAAAACCCGAGGACTTTAGCCGACGAAATAATTTGTTCGTCGGCTAAAGAACTAAATTTCGTCGGCTATACATATATTCGTCGGCTAAACCTTTGAAATTCGTCGGCTAAACCTTTGAAATTCGTCGGCTAAACCTTTGAAATTCGTCGGCTAAACATTTAAAATTCGTCGGCTAAACCTTTGAAATTCGTCGGCTAACCTTTGAAATTCGTCGGCTAAAGCTTTGAAATTCGTCGGCTAAACCTTTATACATTTGGCATGTTGTTCTGGTGATGACCAAACTTGAGAAACACAAATCCAACCGTCAGATCTTACCATCATGATAAAATACATGTATGGGAAAAAATTTAACTTGATCCGAAAAGAATAAGGGCTCGATCCGGACGGTCAATCTCGTAAGTCAAACCCCTAAACGCACGGAAAAGGTCGTTCGACCGTCTAAATTACGTATTTTGGCCGGACCTCCAACTGAAAATAGTTTCAAACCGATGACACGCAACAAGTCGTATAAAAATTTTACGCAAAATAACCACCGAAACCGGGGCTACCCATAGGGAGAAAGAATGGAAAATTGAATTAACCGCAACTATCGGCACCGAGACATGACCGGAATACCGTGATTTTTCAACCGTAGACTTATTTCACCATTCTAGTCATGTCTTATTTCACGACTTTTTTACGTTTGAAGGATCTACGTATAGTTTGTTTTTGAAACGGAACATTTACATAACACTTGGTAAACAAGTTATACAACATTAGTACATATGTTGTGATCGTGATGATCAAACTTGAGAAACACAAATCCAGCCGTCAGATCTGACCACCATGATAAAATACATGTATGGGAAAAAATTCAACTTGATCCGAAAAGAATAAGGGCTCGATCCGGACGGTCAATCTCGTAAGTCAAACCCCTAAACGCACGGAAAAGGTCGTTCGACCGTCTAAATTACGTATTTTGGCCGGACCTCCAACTGAAAATAGTTTCAAACCGATGACACGCAACAAGTCGTATAAAAATTTTACGCAAAATAACCACCGAACATAGGGCTATAGTAGGTAATAGAAATATTTTAGGGTTTAGCCGACGAATACCCTAACATATTCGTCGGCTATAGTATATATTAAAAAATAAAAAAATAACTATAGCCGACGAATTATTAGGTTATTCGTCGGCAAAAACCATATTAGCCGACGAATTACATTGTATTTCGTCGGCTAAAGTGAGTAATTAAAAAAAATAAAAAAACAAGTTTAGCCGACGAAATTAAGTCTTTTTTCGTCGGCTAAGGTAGTTTAGCCGACGAATCACAGTTTATTTCGTCGGCTAAAGTGTGTAATAAAAATAAATATTACACACCTATGGCCGACGAAATAAGGCTTTTTTCGTCGGCAAAAAACATCTTAGCCGACGAATTATAGTATATTTCGTCGGCTAAAGTAAAAAACAGGGAAAAAAAAAACAGACGATATTCATACACCATACATTTAAAAAACCCTGTTCATCATGTATCACCAAAATCTCATATATTCATAACTGAAATATGAATTCAACATGTGTAAACTATAAAGGAAAAAGTCTTTGAAAAATTATACAAATTAATCGGAATCATACATTAAAACTAAGGCTCGTAATCGGAATCATCCGATGAGTCTTCTTCGGTGTCAGAATTAATTTCTGGTAATATATGTATTTCCTCATCGCCAGAGTCTTCGTCTGACTCTTGATTTGGATCAACATCAACAAGCCTTGGCTCTTCATCACGAATTCGCACCGAACGACCCGCTTTAAAATTATTAAGGCGAATGGTAGAGGAGTTAGGAATACCTATTGCGTTGGGCTCTTGATACGCAACATCTTCTTCCTCGTCTTCGGCCTCTCCAAGTGTAGCCGCCCGATAAATGTTTCGAGTGTGCACAAGGTTGACTACTTTCCACGCGTCACCCTTAGCAAGGTCATCAAGATAAAACACTTGTTTTACCGATGTGGCAAAAACGAAGGGGTCATCCTCGTAAGAACTTGTAGCAGTGTTCACCGATAATATTCCGTACTGATCGGTCTTCATGCTCTGCGGCCTAGTATCAAACCATCTACACTTGAAGAGGTGCACTGTCATGCCTTCACCGTAAACGAGTTCCACCACTGAATCAAGAACACCGTAATAGTCAACTCCATTCCGCCCACCATGTGCCATGACTCCAGAATTCTGTGTTCTCTTTCTGCTGTCTCTTTGTTCGCATATAAATTGCACGCCATTCACCTTGCACATCGGATAAACTCTTGAGACTATCGGCTTCATGGCTAGAAGTCTGAGTTCGTGCGACCAATTTGGGTGACCATCAGATTGAATATGGTTCATCTGCAACCAACCATCTCAACTGTAAATATGGATAATTATGCAATAAACATAAACCCGTAGAGAAAAATTAAATTACGTACCCAACCGCCAAAATAATCTGCGAACTCCCTGTTGTGGTACTCGAGATCACCGGCAATGTTGGGATGATTGAGATGGATGTCTTTCCAGTATTCAACTTCTGGACAGTTAATCAATACCCACCAGTGGGCAATGACTAGCTCATGTGGTTGCAACTTGTAGGAGTTTGGCAAAATTCCATACACTTCAACATCACTAGAGACTATGGAAAGATTGAACTTCGGTACATCTACCGGCATGGTTTGCGGAGTTTCCTTCAACGCTCCTAAATACAACTTCATGTAGGTGACGCACTCGTGCGCAATATATGCTTCAGCTATACATCCTTCAGGAGCGGATTTATTAGCCACATAATCTTTGTAGTCTCCAAGTTGCCTGTAAATCAAGTTGCAAAATGTTATGATTATTGAACATGTATATGTATTGAGGAATTCATGAAAGTAAAAAACGTACCTTTCCATGGGATACATCCAAGTGTAGTGTACTGGACCGGTAAGCAACAATTGCTCGGGAAGATGGATCATCAGGTGAGGCATGATGTCAAAAAAATTTGGAGGAAATATCCTCTCAAATTTACACATGATATAAATGATGTCCATTTGCATTTCCCGGAGGTCACATCGAGAAATTTCCCGTGTGCATAACTTCTGGAAAAACCTTCCCAACGCTACTAACGGCTCCACCACCTGACGGGGAAGGAACGGTCGAATGAAAACAGGGAAGAGACGTTGCAGCAGGATATGACAGTCATGACTCTTCAACCCGTACATCTTATTGTCCCGGAAGTTCACACACCGGGCAATATTTCCTGCATAGCCTGAAGGATACTTCACACAACTCATCCACCTGAAAATTAGGTTCTTCTGGTCAGGCTTCACGGTGTAAGGAGCTTGAGGCATTTTTTTCTTCCCTTCTTTCAACCACAAATGTCTTCTTATTCCGCATTTTTTTAGATCAATGCGTGCCTTAGGACCGTCTTTCGTCTTCCCCTCCAAATTCAGCACTGTGCCCACCACACTGTCGCACACATTCTTTTCTATGTGCATCACATCCAGGTAGTGCCTGATCAACAACTTACTCCAGTATGGGAGTTCCCAGAATATGCTCTTATGTGTCCAGAATTTGTACCTGTCGGGTCTTTCAGGTATAGCCGCCACAATGTTGGGATGATTGCTGAGCTGCCCAAAATCGTACTCATTAAGCACCGCTAAAATGTCTTCCCCCGTCCATCTTCTGGGAGGCACGCCGTGTTCTACGGTCCCATCAAATGCCTTTTCATCGAACCGCCATTCGTGATCATATGGAAGGAAAGCACGGTGACCCAATCTGCATATCTTGTTGCAATGACTGCTGCTCCCCTCATCGCTAAGGCACTCTGGACAAGCCTTGTATCCCCTAACAACGTTGCCCGACAACATCCCACGGGCAGGAAAATCACTGATGGTGCCAACAACCATGACATGCATCTGGAACATCTCGTGCGTGTACTTGTCATAAGTGGGATGACCAACGTCCCACAAAAATTTAAGCTCTTCAATCAAAGGTCTCAAGTACACATCGAGACACTTCCCCGGATAACCGGGCCCCGGAATCAACAAACTCAACATATTGTACTCCTTCTTCATGCACATCCATGGGGGAAGGTTGTACGGTACCAAAATCACCGGCCATATACTGTATTGCAGACTCATGTTCCCAAAAGGGTTGAACCCGTCGGATGAGAGCCCGAGCCTCACATTTCGGACCTCTGACGCAAATTGAGGAAACTCCCTGTCTATATGCTTCTAAGCCTCCCCGTCAGCAGGGTGTATAAGGGTATCTTCGTCATGCAATTCCCTATCAGCGTGTCATCTCATCGCTTCGGCCGTGTGTGAAGACATGTACAACCGCTCCAACCTATCCGTCAAAGGGAAATACCGAAGTACCTTTACAGGTTTCCTGTTGCCTGCAGGAGTCAGCTTATATCTGTCAGTGTGACATACCGGACATGCGTCAAGGCCACCAAGGTCATTCCCTTCTGGATCTTTACCCCAAAAGAGAACGCAGTCATATCTGCATGCATGGATCTTGATGTAGGAAAGCCCAAGATCTTTCAGGATACATCGGACCTTCCGATGAGTGGTAGGAAGACGATGACCGTTGGGCAGCATCGAAGCAGTGTACTGTAGATACTCATCAACAGCCTTCACGGTCGATTTTGTCTCAACTTTAATCCTCATTACGTCCATCACACTTTCAAGAACGGTCTTCTGACAACCGGGGTACACAGGGGTCTGTTGGAAAGCAAGCAGTTTGTTGTACTTTTCAATACCAGCAGTGTTCACAGCTCTAGGGAAGGGCTGCACCGGGTCAGGCATATACTGTCCTTGAGCGCATACACCGCTCTCATAAGGAAACATGTCGTTGATGAATGTCGTTGTTGGATCGTTGGATGTACTAGCACTGCCCGTCTCGGAAAATTGGCCATGATCATGCGGACCCCCTGATGATGTTTCACCGTGATATAACCAACATGTGTACTTCTCCCAAAACCCGTTACTCCTCAGGTGCTGCCATACTTTGTCAATGGGAAATCGATACATATCGCTGCGACACTGACATTTCGTGCACGGGCAATAGAAAATTGTATTCCCGTTAGCATTATCCATCGCATATTCTAGAAAACTCATAACTCCTGCACCGTATCTTTTGTCCCATTTTGGAAGCGAAATCCAACTCTTATCCATATCCTGAAAATATAACAAAATATATATATATTTATAACGATGCTAGCTAATTATTAATAAAATTTCATGCCATATATAAAATCTCAATTCATTTAGTATATATATATTCTACGTACGTACTACAACTAATTAATTACGAAATTATCATTATGAACTCATATATATCATCAACAACTTCATACCATATCAACACAATAATATTATAAATTAATATTAACACATATATATATATATTTACTATTTATTAACAACAAATTAATTCATATATATTATCAATTCAAATCATCAACCAAATCGATCAACACATATATATATACATCCAACGTACTCAAAATTAATCAACTCAATCACAATCAAAATCAATAAACTCAATTAATCACACTAATTAAAATCGATCAACTCAAATAAAACTCAATTAATCAACATATATATACATATACGTACCTATATATGGCTCCACAAACTGATTATGGACAGATTTCGACAACACCCAAACTTTTTCTCCCCTTTTTTCTTCTCCCGTTTTTTTTTCCGTTTTTTTCGAAATGAGCTGCTGCTGCCCAGATCTGCAAATATAAAGCACTTTAGCCGATGACCATGAATTTCGTCGGCTAAACCTTTAAATATTTCGTCGGCCATGGTTTGTGCACTTTAGCCGACGACATAAATTCTTTAGCCGACAAAATTTTTTTTCGTCGGCTAAAGTGTGTCATAGCCGACGAAAATTTAAAATAGCCGGCGAAATAAAATTTCGTCGGCTAAAGTGGACATCATAGCCGACGAAAATTTATCTTAGCCGACGAAAAAAAATTTCGTCGGCTAAAGCCCACTATAGCCGACGAAAAAATGCTTCGTCGGCCTGGTTTTTTTTTTTCGTCGGCTATAACCTTTCTTCTGGTAGTGTATGAAAAACAAAAGAAAATTTGTGAAAAAAAAAGTTTGATCAAATTATGAAGAAACACTTGTAGTCGTGTGGTATGAAAAAACAAAAGAAACTTTGTGAAAAAACAAGTTTGATGAAATTATGAATAAACACTTGTAGTAGTGTGGTATGAAAAACAAAAGAAACTTTGTGAAAAAATAATTTTGATGAAATTATGAAGAAACACTTGTAGTAGTGTGGTATGAAAAACAAAAGAAACTTTGTGAAAAAACAAGTTTGATTAAATTATGAAGAAACACTTGTAGTAGTGTGGTATGAAAAAAAAAAACTTTGTGAAAAAACAAGTCAAATTATGAAGAAACACTTGTAGTAGTGTAGTATGAAAAACAAAAGAAACTTTGTGAAAAAACAAGTTTGATGAAATTATGAAGAAACACTTGTAGTAGTGTGGTATGAAAAAAGAAACTTTGTGAAAAAACAAGTTTGATAAAATTATGAAGAAACACTTGTAGTAGTGTGGTATGAAAAACAAAAGAAACTTTGTGAAAAAATAAGTCAAATTATGAAGAAACACTTGTAGTAGTGTAGTATGAAAAACAAAAGAAACTTTGTGAAAAAACAAGTTTGATAAAATTATGAAGAAACACGTACTTGTAGTAGTGTGGTATGAAAAACAAAAGAAACTTTGTGAAAAAACAAGCTTGATGAAATTATGAAGAAACACTTGTAGTAGTGTGGTATGAAAAACAAAAGAAATTTTGTGAAAAAACAAGTTTGATGAAACCTCTTATCTCCTTAGAGCAAGTCCACCCCAACCCTAAAAACACCACCCAGGCCTTAAGCCACCTCAAAAGAAGACCCAGAAAAAAAAAAACCCAAGTCCACCCATTAAATTTCTTTGACCTGGATCAGGCCTGGGTCTTCACCTGGGTCAGACCTATGACCCAGGCCTCCATTTTTCTTCACCCGGGCCTTCGTCTCCAGCTCAGCCTGTTTTGTGTGGCCCAGCTGATGTTGACCACGTGCGGCGTACGCAAGTGGAGCAGGACGACGCGAGAGGCGAGCGCGTCAAGGCGACGAGCGAGAATCAGCCAAGCGCGGGGCGCGTGTTTGTCGCCACACGGTTTGAATTCCCCTGCCCCGGCCACGCATCAGCAAATTGGTGGTTGCTTTTCATTTCAAATCCTGTTATTTTTAAATAATTGTATTTATTTTTTTCTAGGCTTGCCATGTCATTTTAAGTCATGAAATAAATATTTAATTTCAATATGTCATTTTGTTTATTTAATCATAATTTTATTAATATATAAAATCATTATTCACATTTAAAATATCTAATATAAAATTTAATAAACAGTCACTGCCACTTGGCGACCCAGAAACATAAATCGTGGGTGGAAATTGCAACCTGAAATCACTGCCACGTGGCGACCCAGGTCTCACCCATGACCCATGCCTTCCCAACGAAGACCCAGGGGGTGGACTTGCTCTTAGTCTGCAGTCTAACCCCTAGTTTACAGGGTGGGACGACCGCCCCTACTTACCGCTCCACTTGGGTTTTCAAAATCGGATCCGCCTTCTCTCCGCTATAAAAGCAGTTTGTTTAGGAGTTGCCACGTCATTAAAACAGATCTAACGGTAATAATAAAAGGCTTCAGAATATAAAGTTAAACAAAGGCTGTGCTGGGATACCCTGCATGGGTGTGTGTGTTACCTAATCTAACAAAGGCTAACCCCCCAATCAAAAAAAAAAAAAAAGTTAGACAAACTCATAGAAGACTATTCTTCCTAGAGCTTCATATTCACTGTCTGGCACCGAAAGGTTACCTTACCACCTTCTCCCATCGGAAGGTATTCAGCATTTTACCCTTTCTCTAAGTATAGTTACAATTTCTTTTTCTCCTTAAACTTCATGTTTATAAATTTGTAAGTAATAAAAATCATGCTGTTACGAAGAACCGAACGACATCTTTCATTTGAGTCTAATAGTACGTAAATATGTTTGGACTAAATTATTTTCGAAAGAAAAGAAAAATAAAGTGATGAACATGATCATGAGATTGAGTTTCTATAGAATTTCTAAAAATTTATGTTAACTAGCCGTTGAGAATAACTGAAAAAAATGATATTGGATGTTAAACAGAAACCTAGCTGTTGCAAACCCACCCATTTCACCTCATCACATTTACCTTACGGTGGAAACACCTGCATGTTGAATCAAAAAATTCTATAGCATATTCTTTTATCATAAGCCATATATAGCTATACAGCTTACCAAATTTTCCATACGGTGGCAGATGCTTAGGGTTAGTAAATGCTATCATTTGGATCTAGAATCTCATCACCGTACCCCTAATTAAAACGAATCAAACTCCAGAAACACATATGTAATGTCCCATACAATAGTCTTAATTGAGATATGAAAAAACGGTATTAAGTGATCGAGGATCCTCCTTTTCATCTACGTACGTACTTCTGTACGTAGTGGATCCATTGATGTCCCTTGAGGTCTGAATTCCGTTTTTCACTTAATTATCTCTCTCTTTCGATCCCTTTGTTTTCCTTGTGTATTTAACTACGTACGTACTTAAAAGCGCTAGCTCTCCAAAAGTTCCTTAAAACCTTCTATACGTACCTGTAGTCCACAATCTGGCGATTTTACTTTCTTGCATGCCGAGTCGAATGACATAAAAAGGGTTAAGAAACCTAAACATGGCATGGACATAATCCGTATCCGGACGTCGGTGCATGCATGCATGAATTGATAGCATTTCCCAAATTTAGTGGTATGTAAAGGGTGATCATGAAAAGCTAATTGACATTGTAATTTCGACTTTGGCTGTTCCTCAACATCTTGAACAGCTCAAAATAGTCAAGGCTATCAAAGAAGCTGGGAATATAACTTAAGGTCATCGATTTATGTTATTTAATATCTCTCAACCAATTAGTTTTATGAAAAGCTAGCTACCATATAAGTTAAAACTGTAGATTCTTGGTTTTCATCATCGATCTAACTCAAAACGTTAAGCTAGCTGGGAAAAATAATGAAGGAAAGTAAATAAATACTAGACTGATCGATCATCAGTAGACTTGTTAAAAAGAAAGAGAAGAAGACTGAGCAGTAGACTCCACCATCTCTACCGGAAAATTTTCTAATCATGTTTTTATTTTGCTAACATTTAAACCATTCAACACAAAGGCGGTGGCCGGTGGATACGCGAAGGGCGATCCGTCGTTTTATTGCTTTCCCTTATTGGATGATGGATTCATTGGACATCGATCTCCTTTTAAAAGTTTGCTCCGGCTCCGGCTCCAATGCTACCCTAAAGGAGTACCTTCTCCTCGTCAAAGCCAGCCAAGAAGGAAATACTGCATCACATGTCACTGACCTTGTGACACTTCCCTGTTTGCTACACAAAATGAGACATGCTAACGGCTTGGTGTTGGGGCACTCCATTCACAATTCCGTTTATATTTTTAACCCCTCCAATATATAGACTTCTATTTCGGCTTCAGTCCTCGTACGAACGAGTATAAGGTTGTGGCAACCCAAAATATTGCAGGTCTAGTAGGGTTTAAGATTTTCACACTAGGTCAAGGTTCATGGTGGAACATGGTGGTGGACTGGCATCACCTGCCATTCGTTCATCCTCCACCTTCGGACTTCTGGAATAATACTGTATGTGTAAATGGAGTCCTGCACTGGTTGGCTTCGAGTTATGAAGCTATATATGCTCTTGACATTGGAGATGAGAGGTTAAGAATCATACCAGTACCTGCTGAATGCAAGTTCATCCAAGGACAACACAAAAAGATTATTGAAGTGGATAAATGTCTCTGTATAGTATGTGAGAATGGGATGGTGTGGATTTTGAAGGACTACAAACATCAAGTGTGGGTTGCGGAGACTATCAAAGTTCCCTACTATCTACGTTGCCGTACTTCTCCCTCGCTTCAGTGTAGCACCCACACATACAGGTGATATTGTATTTGACGTTCAATATATACGTGCACAGATGCAGCAGATGGTTTTACATTTTGAGCACATACATGCAAACTTCTAAATAGCACCAAAAAGAACTAAAATCAAGCTCATCCCACAATGGAATTAGCATTGTTGCCCCCAACATCTTCTATGAGAAGCTAATCTATCTCAAGGATTATGCTTTGCACAAATAAGAAAGACTTCTCCTGAAAAGGATAAAGAGGAAACATTAAATCTTATATCATAAGAAGCTGGCAATGGCGAAAAACCTTACGCTTTCAAAAAAAAAAACCAAGGTTGGAAAAAACAAATCAACCAACAGTTTTAACCAATTCAGGAAAGAATCTACTAAAAGGCATCTAAGGGTTAACCCTTACCGTAAGAGGGCTTTGTACAATTATATTCCTAGTCCAAGTTACAAGCACCTAGCCTCTTCAAGTTGGAGAGCGGAGTTACGCTCACAATGAGATAGTGCCAAATGCCTTTGGTAACATAAATTGAATAGTTCATTTGTGATTAAGTTGCTCACTTGAAATTATGGGTTGTTGGTTTCAGCTATAAAGCTCATCTAGTAACTATCTTGTAGAGGTAACTATCTAGAAACTATCCAGTAGCTATTAAGTAACTATCTAGTAGCTATCAGTTAACTGTATTAACTGTAATTCATTGCTATCAGACAAACAACCAGCAACTTTGGCTTTGGTTTTTGCTTTCGCAGTAGAAGTGTAGAACTTTTTATCTTTCTCTGGTGAAGCCTTGATACTAATTTCCCTACAGAATCATCTTCCTCCTCCATCTCTTATCTTCATTTTCGTCGTCATCCTCCTCATCATGAACATCATCCTCATACTCTTTCTCATCATGATCATCTTCATCACCAGAATCATTATCAGAAATGTCTCATGCGTTAGACTTTATTATTTGGGTCAGAAGAATTAGATTGGAGCGACAACTAATGTAAGGGTCACCATACATTATGTAATTATCTAGTAACCATCCCGTAGCTATTAGGTAACTTTCTGGTAGCTATCAGGTTCTAGTAGCTGTCAGCTAACTGTGAAGTAGCTATTAGGTAACTTTTCTCATTATACTAGTAGGTGTTGCAACTTAGAGTTGTAGAAACATAGTCATTGATTGTCGCCCAAGAAATAATTTCAAATGGTTATTTGAGTAGTTTCAAATGTATCATTTGTTGTTTCGCATCTTTATTTTGCTTCTAAAAGGAGGCAACTCACTACCTGGATTGTTGTTTTGATCAAGATCTTGAGCTTGCCACTGCATTTTTGTACCTACTGATGCATCCCATTTTCTTGCCTTTTCTGTTTGTCTGTGATTAAGTTGTTCAGCTATAAAGCTTATCTGTTCTTATGTTAGGCTTTGGAGTGTATAGCATTGGACATAACTTGACTCATTTGAAGAATTGAGATTGCATGAGTACTTGAATAGTCATAGATTTCTATATTTGAATCTTTGGTAGCCCAAAGAAAAAATGCTGCTCCCAAAGAAAAAAGTACAAGATACCCATGATCATATCACTATTTTCTCACTTTCAGAATTTTGCAAAAACTTGGAAATCCAGTTCACAAAGACTAGTTGTTATTGTAGGTTGCTGATAATCTTATTCTAATGTCTCTGCTTCATAGCTTCAATGATCTTCGAATAGAATTCCCAATCACAGTGAGTAGTTGTTATTCCTGGCTTTCCAAATGGATTCTCTTTAACATAAGTAGTAACATCATCAGCATCTGCATGTCCCTCCAAGTAAAGCCTCAACTCACCATCAGGACCTGATAACACAATTTGAACATAAATTTTTCAGGGTATACATGAATTTTCCTCAAAATACAAAACAACTTAGTGACGTTTTGCTCACCTAAAGCCTTGTCATCAACTTGGTCAATCTTGTATTCATCTGGAAAGATGGTTGTGTGAGCCTGAAGAGAAACCAAAAACAAAAATTAAATACATAAACACATGGAAATTTGGCAACAATATAATGGTTTCTAGAGAAGGAAGTACAATATTACGGTTTAGCAGAGCCTAGAATTTGGATATATGTATAAACGTTTCTTAACATAGTAGGAAAAAGACAGAGAAAGGGTCTTAAAAAAAAAAAAGGACATAGAAAGGAACTTTTTATCTTCCTTGTCCTATTAGAATTTGGTTACGTAGTTTAGCTTTGTATATAAAAACAGAGAGCGTATTCGGCGCAATTTAACGGTGAGATCGCCGGTGAGATCACCGGGTGGGCCCGGGCACGGGTGAGTGGACGGCGAGATTGGCCGTGTGCGCGGCGCACCTGGTGCGCTCTATAATTTTCAATAAAAACATCCCTAGCTTGCTGCTTCTTTTCTCCCTGAGTACATGGAAAAAACTGACAATGATTCCAACCTGCCAAGTGAAATCATATGCTTCGAAATACTCCCAAGGCTACCTCGAGCATCTCTGATGCACTTTCGGTGCGTTAGCAAATCATGGAAAACTCTCCTCACTACCAACCCTGGATTTTGGAGAATCCATCGAACCTTCCACCCCCACAACAACACTAGTCATCTCCTTTTAGGCGCTGCCGACTCCGACTCCTTTGGAATGAACTACCTTCTCCTCATCAAAGCCAGCCAAGAAGGAAATACTCCATCACATGTCTCTGACCTTGTGAAACTGCCCTGTCGATTCGCCATAATGCGATATGCTAACGGCTTGGTATTAGGGCTCAGATGGAATAATGATCCCATTTATATACTTAACCCCTTCACCCGACAGTCTGTTGTTCTTCCCAATCCTACTTTCGGATATGCACGCTTCTATTTCGGCTTGGGCATATCCTGGTCTAGTAGGGTACGTAATCGAGTCCCAATAGGAATAGGAATAACTTGCTTAATTTCTCTAGCTAGGCTAGGTTTCATATGCTGATCCATATATATGGAAACTAACTTGGAGATGGAGAGGGCACAGAGAATGAAGAGCAGCAACAATAATGCAGAGCTGATGGGTCTATTAGAATTGCCATTCGATATCCTCCTAAACATCCTCTCAAAATTGCCGGCCGAATCACTTTTCCTCATCCGAAGCGTGTCTAAGGCCTCGTTAAACATTGTTGATGACCCCTCTTTTGCTAGAGCACTACGTCACAACGTGCATCTACAAGTGCCGCAACTTATGCTTTTCGATCATCATGGAGGATACTATCGTTGCCCAGCAGGGACGATTCAACTTTTAGCATCACTGCGATCTATGAAATACGATGGCTGCAGGGACTTGACAGAAGGCCGACATGGAATTAGTGTCAGCGTAAGGAGAAAAATAGACAACTGCGAGTGGTCGTATTACCAAAACGATTTTGTCTTCTGCAACTTGTTTTTCCTGAGAAAATGCAGATATGATTGTGGTGGAAGCCCTTGCTTCTTAGTCAATCCTCTTAGGGGAGGAGAGGTTCTAAGACTTCCAACATTGAATAAGTATTCCAATGTAAGAAAGGACTGGTATGGTATGGGATTTGATAGTTTAACAAACGCACACAAGATTGTTCGTGTTTCCAGAGTTACTAATGATACAAAGAACCGTCTTGTTACCCAAGTTCTTATATTAGGCGAGAGCTCATGGCGAGAGATACCTTCGGTTCCCCCTGATGACTTGAATTCTAACATTAATACGAAGAACGCATGTGCCAATGGAGACATGCATTGGTTAATTTGGTTAATTAGAGAGAAGAAGGGAATTAGTGAAGAAACATGCCACATAATTTCTTTTGACTTCAAGAGAGAAGAGTTCTATTGGACTCCTCATCCCTTGTTAGAAAGCTCGAACGTCGAGTGGACAAAGTTAGAATTGCGTACTCTAAGAGGATCTCTGGCCTTGGTGTGTGCTCCATCATCAGAAGCTGGGACGGCGGATATTGAGATATGGGTGTTGAAAGATTATGATAAAAAAAGTGGACGCGAGATTACATCATAAACTGCGAACGTTTTAGTATTCATGGTTCTTGCCATGAATGGGAGCATGGCATATTTTTCGATACGAATATGGATACAGTCTTTGTGGATCTCAATTGTTTTTCTGTGAATCGTATAAAATACCGTGCTACCATCTTGAGCTATACTCGGAGCTTGGTTTCCTTGAAAGAATATGGCAATTTGGTTAAAGACCTAGCTGAAGAACCATCAGAGTATGGAGGCCTGGAAAGTTATAACAAATTGACTTATACTTTCGATAGGCACATTCTGAGAAATTCTACAATTCATCAAAAATACAATGTATTTCCTAGCTAGCTAGCTTTTTACATTTATATCTGCTGCATATTTACGATGATTTGATTCTCTTAATTTAGAAAGGAAGGAAACCTGGCTATTGCTTTTAGGTATATCTAGTGAAGCATTTCAAACATTGATGGTCAAAACAAATTAGTCTTTCTTGTCGTATGAGGATGACAGTGGTGCTGGGGATGGAAATAAACAACAGGAAACCAAGGCAAGCACCATATATGCAGTCCATTCATTCTCTCCTGATTCTCTTTTAGCTATTCTCATTCTATGTACTTAAATTTATTATAAATGGTCCAGTACTCATCAGTTTTTTCTCCCATTCAAACCAACTGGACAAGCAAATCACATCAAATCTAAGCACAACAGTATCTAATCACTAACAATTCCAAACCACGAACCGAAAAATCACAATGCAAGTGACTAAATAGGCAAAGCCAAACGCATCAGCCATTCTATAAGGCATTGAGATCATATCTGTGGGAGATAGTTGGGAGTGTCAAGTCGTATGGAATCGGCATTCTCCTTATGGGTGCTTGCATTCTTCAGAACAGGGATTCCGGTGAATGGCAACTTGACAAGCGTGTTGATGATTTTGGCTCCCAAAGTTGTCCAATTACAACATGCTGAGACTGCAGGCATTGTTGATAGTATCATATCAAAGACTCGAACCTGCTCTTGGTCCAACATAACACAGTTGGGGATTGGGAGTTTGATTTCTCCTTCTTGACATTTTATTCTCCTTCTGTACATCTGTGTATCTCAATTGTTAACAATGTTGTTTTCATCGAATGTAAACGGTTCGTTCTGGATGTTGCTTTACTCGTGCTTCATGAGCATGAAAGATAACCGAAAATTGATTATGAAGTTGCATCATGCAAAACGTAGGGATAACCTGTTTTTCAATTATAGCAAATATTCATAATTCCTTCTGTAAACTTCTTAATTGTTTCAAAGACCTGAAGATTACAGTATCCTCGATTAATCCAAACACATCTTTCCAACAGCTAATCAAGACCAAACATAACTTCTTTTTTCTCTTCATTTCACAAATATTTTATCGAGTTCAAGACACCAAACTAGACAAGAGTTGCCAAGAGAACATCTAATTGATTCTAATCTACAAACAACCCAAGGAAGCTACGAGACAAAAACGGGTTTATTTGCTCATATGCTAAATGCCTTTTGAAGCAATACAAAAGGAAAAATGTGGTTTAACCTTTGAAACAGGGGAAGTCAATGGAATAATAATACTGACTACATGGACCAACATCATGATCTTGTTTTTGAAGGTAAGCCTGTCTCTACCTTCTTAATTTCAAAGATAAGCATCCTCCACATCTTGAGAACAAACATTTCAGCTTCCTCGTCTAAAATGGATTGAAGCAGCTGTAGCATGCGTTCTGCTCCCACATGTTCTTGAGTACTAGATACGATATAATCTACCAGTGTGGTTTCTTCTTCTCCAAGAAACTCTGTGATCTTCCTTGAAATCCATGGTTTCATCCTCTCATGAAGTGCATGCTGTAGATACAAATGCATAACAGTAATGAGAAATCACAAGACAATTAGGATACTAATTAATGACCAAAAACCTAAATGGGATAGGTTTGAGCTTACCTTTTCATAAATAGCCCAATTGATTTCATATGAGAATAACTCCTCTTTGGTCTTCGGAATCATATCAATCAGTTGTTTTGCATCCAAGAGCTTCTTATTATCCATTGTCCTTGGTTTATCCCGCGCATGTTCCCGGTCTGTATCACGGTCGATAGTTTTGTTCTCATCTCTAGTTCGATTACTGTCATCATCATTCCTATCCCTGTCCCGTTGACTCGACCTGTCATTAGCACGTCTATTTCTCTCCTTCTCTGCTTCGTACTTCTCTTCTTTAGAACCACCGGTTGATATTCGCTTTGCAAATTCTGCCGCTGCAGCCAAATTTGGTGGCGCTTGCCCAGAAACAGCAGGTTCAACAGCCTGTAGTTCTTCAGTTGAATAGTCAATAGGGACCAGGGGCCTCATCTTTTTGTCCTTGTGCGCATCATCATCCTCCTCCTTGAAAACAGAAGGAACAGAAGCACGTTTCCCAGAGCCAACCAAACCAAAACCCAACTTTTTGGCTGGGGCACTCCCACTCTGCTGGGGTTCTGATGTCATGGCTGATTCATCCCCAGTGTTCCCGTTTTGTAAAGTCCCATCACCTATTTCATCAGGCAAAACTACATGAGTATAAATGAAAAGGACATTAAGAGAGGGGAGTGGAAAGGACAAGTAACGCAGTAACTTCAAAAGTATTTTGCATACCAATATGGTTCTCATGACCAGATCCAGTGTCATTGTCCTGATTGAAGGCCATATCTTCTGATTCCACACAGGATTCTTCCGCCAAATCAGCCTTTTCTCTTGCATCTGTGGATGAAGCCTTCAGTGCATCTCTCAGTTGCTGTAGCTGCTTTTCCTCATCAGCCCTCCTGTTGGCCTCAGCAATTTCTTCTTCTTCTTTTAATCTGTCAGCCAAGTCCTCTTCCTTCTCCCTTTGTCTCTTCTTCTTCTTCTCTTCCCACGCAGTCCTCCGCCACCTTTTTCTAGAATCTTCTTCATCATCATCTTCTTCATTGATCACTTCTTTCTTCCGTTTGCGTTCCCATTCTTTCTCCCTCTCCTTTTCCTTTTGCCGCTGTTTCTGTTTCTCCCTTTCCCTATACTCCCAATCTTTGAGACATTCTTCAAACTTACGTTCTGCGTCCTCAAATTTCCTTCTTTGCTCTCTCTCCTTCCTTATCCGTTCTCTCTCTGTTTCTCTTTCATATCTTTCAATCTCACGCTCCTTTTCCTGTTTCACATCTCGCTCTCTGTCTCTTTCTCTACTTTTATCAGGCTTTCTACTCCTCTCAGGTGAGCTTGTTTCAGGCCTATCCTGCTCATTTTCTGCTTTGCTGTCACTAGTTGTCTCCTCATCATTTTTATCTCCAGAAGCATCTTAAACAAAAATTAACTTAGAAAACTGGCACTAATAAAGGGCTGTAAACAATACCAATTGTTCTCAAGTACTCAACATATTACTAACACAAACAGTATCCAGTATGATGATAAGTTAAAATCTGGATCCTTACTATTTCTTATCTAGTACTCAACATAATGCTAACAGAAACAATGTCCAGTATGATAGTAATTGAAAGTTTGAAACTTTACCATTTCTTGCTATACCCACATTAGGGTCTCCGTCCCTTGAGTTAGCCGGAGGCTCTGAGATGGAATTCCCAGGAGCAAGTGGAGGTGGTGGAGGCAGAGGATTCGTTTTTAATCTCTCCTCTATCAAGCTTGTAAGCTTCTCCAAAGCCACCCTGTCAGCTTCCTTGTCTTCATCCGTCACGATCCCAAAGTTTTTACTGATGCTATCTTTGTTCCCTGAATTATTCTCCTCCTCCTTCGAATCCACAACAGAATTTGGAACTACAGTCTTATCAATGGTACTCTGACCCTCTTTCTCATCTCCCTCAGCTTGACTGTCTTTTAGCTTCTTTGTGTTTTCAGTTTTCTTTTCTACAAACCGCTCCAGATACTCTCGTGTTGCTTGTTTAACATTTAACTGTTTGAAGTTTTACAAAAAATTCAATACAGAGAGAATTAGTAACCGAATTTTTTATAAAGTGTAATATATATAAGCAGGATATGGTTTCAAAAGTTATATGGCAATAACAACGAAAAGATAGCTGTAGTATGAATTATGACATACCACCAGCTCCTGCCCATCAATGTTGAATTTACTCAGAAGGCGTAATGCACGAAGAACCCCTTCAGCAGATTCAAATTCACAAAACCCAAAGCCTCTAGGAGTCCCATCTGTGGGATCTTGAGCACGCTTCCAAAGCTTGACAGGTCCACATAACTTAATAAAATGTAAAACCATTAGTGCTTAGAAACGTAAAACCATACACCAAAGGAATAAGGTTTGATATAAAAGAACAGAGATCACAGAGTTTGATGACATACCTGAAGGAGATATAAAATGAAATCATTGTTTACTGTTGGGGCTATCTTGCCGACAAAGACAGTTGTTTGTGGTTTCTCAGCTGGAGTAACACTAGGAACAGCTGGCCTAACAACAGGGGGCATAATGGGGCGAACCCCAGGAATTCCCAGCATAGGAGGACGCTGTATAGATGGAAGCATACCAATTCCTCCAGGTGGCCGTGAGGGAAAACCAGGTCGAACCATTGTAGGATATGGAGAGGGATAACGAATAAGTCCTACATAAACAAAAACAAATATCTCGCAAAAGCATCAGAGCATGTTTGACATAACAGTAACACCAAATAACCATTCCCCAAACTATACGTACAAAAAAATATATATGACAAATTGACAATAATAATTGATATTTGTTACTACACATTAAAGAATGTTAGAGATGGCAGCGCAGGCATTTCAGCTATCACCAGCTGAATAGACATCCTGAGGGAGAAATTAAGAGAACATAGCATTGCGTTCAAAAACCATGTATGAGTAAATTGTGCTTACCTTGCACAATGGTAGTCTTCGGAAAGCCCCATCGAGAAAGTGCATATTTTGAGATACAAGTAAAATGAACATTTAACCGTAGGATGGGTGATTCTAATATTCAAATAAACTCTAACGTCTCTCAAACACTAATCAGCAGTTGATGCAGTATGAGAGCAAGAAAAATTCAAAATACACGAATTCAACAAAAATGCACAAGTAGAAAAGAAAACAATCAAACACGTACAGATTTTAAGATAGAAAGATAAATTGATTGATATATAATTAAATAATTTGATGGGTGCTGGATGGGCATGTAACATATATTTATATGTGCATACATCTATGGATAGAGAGACTGCAATTGGAAGGATTGTGATACCTTAGAAAACAATGCCAATGAGCACTCAGTTGCAAACATTGTCTGCTTCGTGGAAATTCATAGACCCATGACAGGGAAAGTATCCTTAAACACTACCAGAAAGAAATAAACACGACATAATACAACTTCAGCATGACCAAAAAACTATAAACTGTTCCGAATTGGGAACATCATTTTAACTCCAAGACCAATTTGAGCCAACATAAAACTTAAAATATGCATACCAAAAAACGAGTTGTAGGGGGGGAATTCTCAAAGCATTATGAGCAAGCCTTCCAACCTTTCTCACCGTATTCAATCAAGACACTGTAGGAGAAAACATCCTGTCATCGATACCCTTAATCGTCTAACACACTGCCAAGTCTTTTTAACAAAACTCCGCACTCTAACTCTGCTCTAAGTTACACTTCCCACTACATTATACCATTAATCTCAATTCATCATTGACTACTTATTTCGTATATTCAAGCATTAACGTGGCACCTAAATTTCTTAAGCAACACATAACGAAACAACACCCAGCAATTACATTAGCAACACCAACACGCAACGAAAATCGACAATGGCTAAAAACAAAATAAAATAATATAAATTTGACAAAACATAAAGGCAGAGAGAAGCGAAAACCCACCAGGTGGAGGAACGAGGCCCTGCGGCGGAGCCGAGTAGCCGTTCGGCCTCGGCGCGTAACCTCTCATCGGCTGCTGCATCTGATAATGCGTCATATGCTGCGGCACCGGCACCGGAGCGCCGGGCACCGAGCTCACGCCCGGCGGAGGGACGCCGGGAGTTTGGTAATTCGGCACAGGAGAGAACTGAGGAACCGGCCGGAAAGACGGCGCGGCCGGAGGAGCGGCGAAGGCGGCTGAGACCGGTTGCGGGGCGTAAGAGAGTGACGGCGGCGGGAGAGAGACTAGAGGCGGATTAGGATTGGGATTGTTCAATTGGATTGGGGTGGAAGCAGGTGGGGGGTCGGGTTGTTGGGATTGGGGAATCGGGTTATCGGGTTGGGGATTCGGGTCTTGGGTCGTCGGAGCGGAAGGATCGTCGGCCATGGTGGTTGAGGAGAGTGAAATCCAGGTTGGGAGATTTGGTGCCCTAGGAGAGAGAAAGGGAGAGCATTATGTAGTTAGGGCCTGGGAGGTGAGTTGTATTTACAAGTAGAATTCGCTTGTTGATGGTGACACGTGGCGTATTTTGATTGGTCCGAGTTTTGAACGGACTCCGGTGACGGTAGTGTTTTCTATATTCGTTGAGGAAAATACTTCCGGGTTGGGTTGGGTTAGCTACGACAAATCGATGAAGAGAAATTGGAGGAATTTGAGCCTGGTTGGGTATGCATGTTCTCCTTCTTATTTTGTTGCCATTTTGATATACTACCGGATGAAGAATTTGAAGTAATACTTGTAGTTTAAGTAAATATGTAGTGTCACGATTTCGCGTCTTTGTGCGGGTAATAGAAATTATTGAGTTGTTAATGGTAAATTGTTTGTTTATGACCGTTATTAGTTTGGTGGGACGGTTTAACTTATAGTTTAAATAATATATGCGCGGGTTTGTGCATTCACAGGGATGATACGGATGAATGCGCCATGATTGGTAAATTATTTGGATTGGTCGTTTGGAAAATAGTATCCAATAAATCTTGGATGGCCTTTATTAGTTTCGTGACAAACTAACTTATAATTCAATACAATAGGTCGAATTCATGAAGTGATGTTGTATATGTTTGTTTCTATCGTAATTCTCCATTCCATTACAATTTACAAAGCATATACTAAATCGTTATACATGCTACAAGATACATCCAACTGCGATCTAAGTCACTATGATGTCTAAGTCAGTGTTTAATATAACACTAGTTTTTCAGCATAGTAACAACTTAGAAGTGAGAGTGATTACAATTAATGTTGGTAATTAGATATCTTAAATGAATTTGACTGCTTCCGAATGATATGGGACAAATACCCACTAAGATTGGGTTATCTTTTTGTTACTTCTCTTGTATGCACTACTTATTACTTTGTTAGTCGGTTTAGCCCAGTAGTCATGGACTGGGCTCGCATGTTTTTGTAGAAGGTGGGCTTGACATAGCGACCTGGTGGCTATTGGGTTTGTGTGTGGTTTAGGGCAAGATGTATGCTAATAATTCTTACACAAACCCATACTATTCAAAAACTCACTAAGGGCTATTAGGGCGGATGGTTGCCTTATAGTACCTAAAAGCCGCTTAGGCGGGTTAAGCGGTCTTGTTTTAGAACTCTGATATAACCAGTGGTCGAAACGCGCTAGGACCTACTAGGACAGATGGTTGGTTTGGAAGGCCTAGGCTTCGTCAAGGAAAGTTGCACGACCTTGTTTTAAAACATAAACATGAATATGAAATATGAAGAGTCAAACTCTAATACTTGATACATTTGACGCGTCTGTTAACACAACATACTCAAGAATGCATCTCAAACTCTAGTGCCAAAATAGGTAAGCAAATCGTGGCCTCTCTAGAAATCGTATTTGTTTATTCCAAGTACATAAACATGTCCTGTTAAAGATTTTATATAAAGAAAAGTTAGACCTTTAGGATGTATGACCTCAAAGAGCTTAAAGGATGCACACAAAACACACTAACACAAGCCCAAGGCAATAGTACAACAGAAACAAGAAATTGACGCACACACTACACACTAACAATCTCCAGTATGATAGTAATAGAAAGTTTGAAACTATACCATTTCTTGCTATATCCACAATAGGGGCTCGATCCCTTGAGTTAGCCGGAGGCTCCGAGATAGAATTCCCAGGAGCAAGTGGAGGTGGTGGAGGCAGAGGATTCGTTTTTAATCTCTCCTCTATCAAGCTTGTAAGCTTCTCCAAAGCCACCCTGTCAGCTTCCTTGTCTTCATCCGTCACGATCCCAAAGTTTTTACTGATGCTCTCTTTGTTCCCTGAATTATTGTCCTCCTTCGAATCCACAACAGAATTTGGAACTACAGTCTTATCAATGGTGCTCTGACCCTCTTTCTCATCTCCCTCAGCTTGACTGTCTTTTAGCTTCTTTGTGTTTTCAGTTTTCTTTTCTACAAACTGCTCCAGATACTCTCGTGTTGCTTTAACATTTAACTGTTTGAAGTTTTACAAAAATTTCAATATAGAGAGAATTAGTAACCGAATTTTTTATAAAGTGTAATATATATAAGCAGGATATGGTTTCAAAAGTTATATGGCAATAACAACGAAAAGATAACTGTAGTATGAATTATGACATACCACCAGCTCCTGCCCATCGATGTTGAATTTACTCAGAAGGCGTAATGCACGAAGAAGCCCTTCAGGAGATTCAAATTCACAAAACCCAAAGCCTTTAGGAGTCCCATCTATGGGATCTTGAGCACGCTTCCAACTCTTGACAGGTCCGCACAACTTAATAAAATGTAAAACCATTAGTGCTTAGAAACGTAAAACCATACACCAAAGGAATAAGGTTTGATGTAAAAGAACAGAGATCACAGAGTTTGATGATATACCTGAAGGAGATATAAAATGAAATCATTGTTTACTGTTGGGGCTATCTTGCCGACAAAGACAGTTGTTTGTGGTTTCTCAGCTGGAGTAACACTAGGAACAGCTGGCCTAACAACAGGAGGCATAATGGGGCGAACCCCAGGAATTCCCAGCATAGGAGGGCGCTGTATAGATGGAAGCATACCAATTCCTCCAGGTGGCCGTGAGGGAAAACCAGGAACCATTGTAGGATATGGAGAGGGATAACGAAAGGATCGGGTTATCGGGTTGGGGATTCGGGTCTTGGGTCGTCGGAGCGAAAGGATCGTCGGCCATGGTTGCGGAGGAGGGTGAAATTGATGGGATTAATCTACTGCAGAAAAAAAAATAAACAAGATAAAAAGAACTGATACAGACCGATCTTCGTTCCATAACTATATGAGATAAATTTCAACTCCTATAAATTAGGATAACTGCCTACTAAAATAACTACCTACAAATAACTCTCCTATTATTGATAACTGTCTCCTATAAATTAGAGATGGGCCAAAAGCTTTTATTCTACAGATTGGCTAAACACTTTACATAACATAGATATTAATATAACTACAATAGATAATTGAGAAATGATTTCATCTGTTTTGGCCACGATGCTTAGTAAGGAGTAAAGAGGTAACTAGCTACCAAAGTAATAAAAAGGGGATGCGGGCGTGCCACCTCGTGAACGAGGAATGAGTGCGTCGGGTCTTGACTTCTTGATTAAGCGGAGGGCTTCAGGTGCCACCTCGCAGACGAGGAATTACAAGTACTAAGCGATTTGATATTCATGATGTGTCACGAGCAGAGCAATAATAGGGATCATAGGTAATCAGAGATGAGTCCAAAATGGCTCTGAGCTAAGGCGAGGACGCGTTTAGGATTCAGATTGAAGAGAGCTTCAACTGGGAAGCGAAAGCAAAGCTCCGGGGAGCGTCTGGATGTTCAACTAGGTTGAAGTTGTATTGTCTTTTGTTTGTTGAATTGTGAGAGAGTGTTGTCGAGAGATTTTGTAAGCCTTCGAGCTCATTTATATAGTGGCTCGCATCCTCTCAGGAGAGATATAATCATCATCCAAGTCGGACTCTAAAGTAGAGTACCACAAGGACACTGCTTCATCCAGCCACACAACACATTTCGCATAGGTCACTGCCTCCGCGCTTCTCAACTATAGACTCATATGCAGACTCCAACTATGAGAGCATCTTTATCCGTGAGGCGTCATAGTCCTTGTGGAACCCTATCTCACGTGCTCCTAAAGCTTGCGAGACTCAAAATGCTTTTTTTATTAAAAAGGTCAAATGTATCGGTCCAAAACATGTCAAAGGCTTGTAAGAGTCTTCAACGATAAATGTGGCGTAGGTGATCACATGCATGCTGACTCCACCTCTTGGTTCTTCGCGAAGTCTCTTACGCGGAACCATTTCGCCTCGCCTTCATGTACTTCGCTTCGCCTAGAGACTACTTCTATGCGAAGTCCATTTCTTGATTCCATGCGAAGTCCATTTCGTATGTGAACTCTGTTATCCAGCTCACATGATCTCATTGGCAGGCCATCACTTGTAAACCAATAAATTTGGACTCGCCGGTGTGATGTGGACCAAGAATTTAATTAATATTCACTTAAACATTTACTGTCTAGTAAAATATTAATTTGGGTGTAAACACCATCAATGCCGCCCTCTTGAGAAGCAGGCCGACCACGACTGCTTAATAAGCCAATTAGTCACCTAGAATGTCATCTACAGCGACCTCTTCATCACCATGAACCGGAGAGTGGAGATGCCAAGATAGCCATAATCGGCTTTTTACAAACATGTGACCTTGACCATTTCTCATCACAACTAAAACATAGACCTTGTGCTCTTCTTTCTCGATGATCACGGGAAGACAATTGTCTGAATTGAGTTTTGGAAAGTACCTCTTGATTTCCAGTTGAAGGTGAAGAATTTGGTACTAAGAAAGTTGAGCGAGAAGCCTTGATGTCATCGAGCTTTGACTCATACAATCGAGCTAGGCGTTGGGCTGTCGCTAAAGTGCGGGGCTCCATGAAAAGAACATCATGTCTAATTTCAGGCTTTAATCCACCTAAAAAAATTGGTGAAAGTTGTACCTCCGTCCAACCATATGCTCTATATGAGAGTTTGGTAAAGGCCAGAATGAAATCATTGACAGAAGTGGCTTGTTGTAGGTGAGACAATGCAGTTTGGAAGTCTGTGATAGTGCCAACCCCATAATGCTCTAAAAATGCAGTAGCAAACTGATTCCAAGTAGTCATTGGATTTCGCTCTTCAGAAATATTCAAGCCACTGTTGCAATGTACTCGTGAGGAGGAATTCGTTGTGAATGTACGTAACGTTCTGCCATTGTCAACCAACCTAATACATCATCACCATTAAATCGGGGTAAATCCACTTGTGGGGGTCGGAAGAAAGGAACTTCATGTCGTTGTTGTTGTAGGTGTGGAGGGTAATTTGGAATGGGTGGTGGATTGACAATATTTGTTGTAGTCACAGTGGAGTCATTTGGTGGGGCAGAAGAATAGGTTATGAAATTGGTTTGAAAATTTGGTCCAGGGCGTGGAGGAAATGGCATGTATGAGGAATTAAACGGGGTTGAGTTAATGGAATGGGATGGTGATAGAAAGTCATGAGTGTTTGAAGTTTGTCTCATTGTCAATACCTGCGCCAAAGTACTTTGAAGAGCAGCAAGTTGGCCTGTCATATGATTTGGGAAAGAAGTTTGGTTGGTAATGGCATGATGCAAATTATGCTGCAAGGATTCTACTGTGCTTTGCACTTTTTCCTTCTGAGTCTTAGGAACTTCTTCATCTGGCTCAATATTTGACGATAATGGTATGGGTAGAGAAGGAAAGGGCTGGTGGGAAGACAGGAGCGGTACATAGGCGGAGGAAGTGGGCGGGGTGGAGGGCCTTGTGGTTTGATTGTTTCGTAATGGAGTCATATCGGTTCCGATACCAATGATATGATTAATCTACTGCAGAAAAGGAGAAACAAGATTAAAGAAACTAATACAAACTGTGGAAATTCTTGTATGTACGACGTGTATTTACACGACACAATCTTAACCGTTCATAACAATTCATATGTTTGACCATCATGTTTCTATATTATTTCTTCTAATCCTGACCATCCATGTATGTATGTGAAGATACACGCCGTGTACTAAAGATACTCTCTACAAACTGATATTCATTTCATAACTACATCACATAAATTTACAGCATATATAAAGAGTTCTAACTCCATTAGGGATAACTGTCCACTAAGATAACTACCTAGAGATGAGCCAAAGGCTTTTATTCTACAGATGGGCTAAGCCTTTTACATAACATAGATATTAATATAACTACAACAGATAATTGAGAAGTTATTCTATCAGAAATCCAGGTTGAGATTTGGTGCCCAAGGAGAAAGAAAGAGAGAACTTTATGTTGTTGGGGCCTGGGAGGTGAGTTGTATTTACAAGTAGAATATGTTTGGTTTATGGTGACATGTGGTGTATTTTGATTGGTCTGAGTTTTCAACGGACCATTCAAGCTTCGGTGACGGTACTGTTCTATATTTGTTTAAGAAAATACTTCCGGGTTGGGTTAGCTATAACAAATCGATGAAGAGAAATTGGGGGAATTTGGGCCCTGTTGGGTATGCATTTTCTCCTTCTTACTTTGTTGGCATTGTGATATACTACTCAACAAAGAATTTGAAATAGGGATTGTCAAAAAGCCCGCCCCGCCCAGCCCGGCCCTACTCAAGCCTTATGGGTTCGGGGCGGGCCTCAAACATGTTTTTTCAAATTTTAAGGTTGGGTTGGGCCGAGTTGGGTTATTCAAAATAAAAAAATCAAAACCCAATTGAGTTACGGGTTTATAAGGATCGGACCGGGCCGGATTTTTTAGGTGGGCCGGGCCTATTATATATATATATAATATAATTTTATCAAATAAAACAAAAAAACTATGAAAAGTTAAGATTTATTAATTATTGAACTAAATGTAATAAAAAAGAATAATATCCATTTGATACTAATTATTGGGCATTGTTACCATTCTAACGAAAATTTATTTACTGTGCTCAATTACACAAATCTTAATAAAAAAAACTAAAACATCCTTAACCATATTAATAACCAAATATCCTTAACATTATTAATAACCATCTCATCTCTCCCTCTCACCGATCAGATCAGATGTACTCTCTCTCAATCTCCCACCTTTCCTCCGATTGTGACTCCGACGCCAACCTCGCCTTCGTCCCTCGCCGCACGATCGACGAAATCCTCAACCTCGCCTTCATGTCACCATCCTCCTCCTCCTCCCTGCGCAGCAGCTCTGCCTTATCTTAATTCCTCGCCTCTGATCCCAAACCGCCCCAAAGCGACGTTGTTTCCGTCGTCGCGGCGTGGTCGAGTCAGTTGGAGGAGAAGTCAGTCCGACCGGGTTTAAATTTGTATAGTCGAGCTACATCCGGTGACTTCCCGAACGATTAGGTCGGGAGAGTTTCGCGGCTGTCGCGGTGGTTATTGGGAGGTGTGAGGACGAATGCGAAGCCCGGGGTGGCGCTCGCGGTGACTGCGGCGGCTTCCAGGTCGATGCCGACGCCGCACGCCGCGGCAATCAAGTCGAAGAGGAGCGCCGGGAGCGGGAGCTTCCAGAAGGCTGTGGAGGCTGTGGTGGCTGCGGAATTGGGTGTGAGATCGGAGGATAGCAATGCGGTTGGTTCCGAAACGACGGCAATGAGTTCGAATGGAGAAGAAGAGGGTTTTGGTGGTGAATATGGAGCTGAGCAGGCTGTATTGTGTGGTTATCTATTGTTTAGGTCAAAGTATGTATGTTTACCGAATGTCAGTAATATGTTATATATTGAGGTCGATAACAAGTTTACTAGGAATCAGATGAGATGGATAACAAGTTTATTGGGGTTAATAATATGTTATTAGGGTGAATAACAAGTTTACTGGAGTTCAGTAATATTCTGTTATGGTGGATAACAAGTTTTCTGAGGTCAGTAATATATTATTAGGGTGGATAACAAACTTACTGAGGTTAGTAATATATTATTATGGTGGATAACAAGTTTACTGGAAGTCAGTAATATTCTGGTGGGGTGGATAACAAGTTTATTGGGGGTCAGTAATATTCTGATAACAAGTTTACTGGATCAGTAATATTCTGATGAGGTGGATAACAAGTTTATTGGGGGTCAGTAATATGTTATGAGATAGATAACAAGTTTACTGGGGTTAGTAATATTCTGGCGACCAGTGACCGGAGTCCGGAATGGCTCCGGCAAAGTCTTTTCTCTCTTCCATTTTCTCTTTCTAAATGTGTATATGACACAAGGGTAAAAATGTCTTAAAAATATTATTTTATTATGAATCTAATAAAAATTTGTGTATTTAGACACAAATAAACTAAAATTCTAATTTAATTGGGTCAAAAGTCTTATTATCATTGGAATGAGATTTGACTTTTGTTTTTTTGTGCAAATAAGTATTTTCCCAATAAAAATTGACTTAATGTATTAATTAATTTATATATTTAACTAATGGGACAATGCCCACTAGCCATAATTTTAAAAATGTTATTCCCACTAATAAAATCAGATATAAAAATTCTCAAGAGCCAACTTAAACAGCAGAAAAATAATTATACCCTTAATAAATTAAATAAACTATAATAGATCATTATAAGAGTCTATTATAAAATAATGTTTCTATGACCGGATTACCATGACCAATGACGTTGACCAGGCTCCAGGGGCCATTGATTGGGCTCGACAATCGTTGACCATACTTCGACGAAAGCTAGAGAATCTGTTGGGGGAAGTATGGGGGTCTTTTAGAGGCAATATGCATGGGGTATACTGGGGGCAGTATGAGGTATACTGGGGCAGTAGGAGGTCTACTGGGGGAAGTAGGAGGTAGTAGGGAGAGTCTACTGGGGGCAGTAGAAGTAGACAACTTGCGTTTTCATGAATTAATTTAACTCTTTCAAAACCTAAACGAAAAAGGCAATCAATCTCTATAAGTTTTAAAACCAAATGTCAAAGTCCATTCTTTGTACACAGTAAACTTATACAGTCTTATCATGTTCACCATATATTCGTCTACACACAGTCTATATATCACACTATGACAAACATACAACATACCTCGAGCAATTACAAGGTTTTTCAAGTGTTTATTAAGGTATTAAAGCCAATTGCTCTTAAATCAAGGACCCTAAAATCAATAAACTATAAGACAATCATCTACGTTAATCATCTATGTTTACAACACAAATGATAAAGATGCATACCAGTTTATAGAAGTATTAACACCACAACAAAAGAAGCATAAATTAATGGAATTAGCCCATGAAAAACTCATTTGATTGTCAATAGTAACAAATAGAAAGAACAACACCAATTTGATATTGAAGCTCTATCATACATGAGTATCTACTTCAATTTACTCAATCAAGTCCAATTTCACATTCAAAATTATGCAGAACAACATCAAATCTTTAATTGAAATCCACTCCCACAAGATTACTAACACTCACCAGCTTACCTTACCTTATCAAACCACCTAATCTTGTAGCCGTTAGCAAAACTTCAAAAATGGAGGTCTGCCATGTCTTCATCAACTTCAGAGGCCAACGACGACCTTTAAGGTACCAGAGATGTAAGAGAGGTAAGTAGCTGGATCTGATCTCGTCGTCATCAGTGGTTTCTAAAGGACCGGTCGTTTACGGCGGCATGGATCTGACCTTTGAGGCTTTCAAAATTTCGGTTGTTGTCGAAGATGATGGCCACGAATCCACCGACGAGGCAGCTACAGATCGACGTCAGTGATGTTGTAGTGACCGGAGTGAGTTGATCTGGATAGATCGACAATGGAGATCTAGGTTTATGTGGTGAGAGAGAGAGAGAGTCTAGGGGGGTTAGAAATTAGAGAGGAAAGAGATAGGAGGGGTATTTTAGTAAGGAAAAATATAGAAATTGCTGAATATTTGGCTGATAGAAAGGGTTGTTAAGAGTTTTTACGATTAGTGAGAATTGTAGATTCTCTTTTTGTTAGTGGAAAAAAAAATCCTTAAATTTAGGATGGAAAGAAATTTTTCCTTAAATAATAATTCCATAAAAATATTAATAAAACAATTGAAAATGCTTTAAGACGGGCTTTTAGGAGGACTTTTTAGAGTCGGGCCAGACGGGCTTTGATGGGAATGTAACAGTCTGGGCCACAAGTTAAGCCGAGGCTTTGAACCCTCAGCCCTAGCCTGACCTCATGTCCTATGGGCCGGGCCGAGATGGAGTTTTCTATGGGCCACCCACGAGCTTTTAGGTCCACGGGCCAAATGATGACCCCTAATTTGAAGTAATACTTGTAGTTCAAGTAATATGTAGTGTCATGACTTCACGTCTTTACGCGGTAATACAAATTATTGAGCTGTTAATGGTAAATTGTTTGTTTATGACCGTTATTAGTTTGATGGGATAGTTTAGCTTATAGTTTAGGTAATATTTGCACGGGTTTGTGCATTCACAAGGGTGATACATACGAATGAATGTGCCATGATTGATAAATTATTTGGTTTTTGGTCGTTTGGCAAATGGTATTCATTAAATCTTAGACGACCGCTATTAGTTTCGTGACAAACTAACTTATAGTTCAAGTAATACATTAGGTCAAACTCATGAAGTGAGGTTGTATATGTTTGTTTCTATCGTAATTCTTTATTCCATTACAATTTACAAGGCATCAATAAATCACGATACATGCTGTTTTGGCCACGATCCTCAGCGCGCGGAGCAGAGGTAAATAGCGAACAAAAGTGGGGGGTTGTTGCGGGCGTGCCATCTCGCGAACGAGGAAAGAGTTTGAGTGTGCGCTTGACTTCTTGATCAGGCAGAATGGTTTTTTCAGGTGCCACCTCAGATGAGGAATTTACGAGCACAAGACAATTCGATACTCATGCTGTTGCAAGCATAGCAACTATAGGGAAATCAAGGTGATCGGGGGGCGAATCCAAGAAGGGTTCTGAGAAAACCTAGGTTGCGATGCGCTTAGGGTTAAGGTTTTCTAGAGGCTCGAAAAGGGTTTCAACTAGGTTGAAAGGTTTTGTTTGTATTTATTGAGAGATTTGATTGTGTGTGTTGTAGAGTTGTAGAGTTGTCCTTTCTGTAAACCTTCGAGCCCTTTATATAGTGGTTCGACTTGCGACAGAAGAAAGATAGCTTAGAATTCAAGTCTGACTCTTGAAACCCTAATAGCACAAGGCCACTGTTAACCCGCGTGGACCAAACATCTTGTGACACATGTCCAGTTCGCACACTCTGCATGGGCTACTGATTCCATCTCGCGGGCCTTCTAGCTTGCGGACATTAGAAGGGCTTCTTTTTTCTTTTTTTTTTATTAAAATGGCCACAAGGATTGGCCTGAAGTATGTCAAAGACTTGTAAAAGTCTTCAACGATTAATGTGGGGAGCACGGACTCCACCTGCTGCTTCCTCGCGAAGTATCTCACGCGAGCCAGTTCGCCAGCTCGCCTTGATGTATTCCGCCTCGCCTAGGACTTTTATGCGAAGTACTATTGCGTCTCGCCTACCCGCCAATTCATTTCGCATGCGAACTTTGTTAAGTGTGCGAAGCGCGCGAGCTCTCTACTCCGTGCGAAGTCATTCCGCACGCGAACTTTGTAAGTTAGCTCACGTGGTCTCACTGACGGTCATTACTTGTAAACTTAAAGAACTTGGGCGCTGGTATGACATAGACCAAAAATTTAATTAATATTCACATAAACATTTACTGTCCAGTAAAATATTAATTTGGGCGTAAACACATGTTACAAGATACATCAAACTGCGATCTAAGTCACTCTAATGCCTAAGTCAGTGTTTAATATAACACTATTTTTTCGACATAGTAACAACTTAGAAATGAGAGTGATTACAATTAATGTTGGTAATTAGATATCTTAGATGAATTTGAATGCTTCCAAACAATATGGGACAAATACCCACTGAGACTAAGTTATCTTTGTGTTATTCCTCTTGTATGCACTACTTATTACTTTGTTAGTCGGTTTGGACCAGCTTCCCTAACCTCATGTAGTCGTGAGGTGGGCTTGACATGGTGACCTGGTGACTATTGGGTTTGTGTGTGGTTTAGGGCAAGATGTATGCTAATATTTCTTACACAAACCCATACTATTCGAAAACTCGCTAAGCGCTATTAGGGCGGATGTTTGGCTTGGAGCGCCTAAAAGACGCTTAAGCGAGCTAGGCAGTCTTGTTTTAGAACTGTGATATAGCCAGGGGTCAAAAACTAGCTAGGTGTTACTAGCACTGATGTTTGGTTTGGAGTGCCTAGGCGTCATCAAGGCAAGTTGCGCGACCTTGTTTTAGAACATAAACACCAATATGAAATATGAAGAGTTAAAATCTAATACCTGATACATTTGATGCATTTATTAACACAACATACTCAAGAATGCATCTCAGACTCTGGTACCAAAATAGGTAAGCAAATCGCGGTTCCCTGAGATATCGTATTTTTTTATTTCAAGTAAATAAACATATTACGTTAAAGTTTCTTAAATAAAGAAAAGTTAGGCTCGTGTGGGATGTATGACCTCAAAGAGATTAAAAAGATGCACACACTAACACAAGCCCAAGGCAATAATACAAAAGAAACAAGATATTGACGCACACATGTAGTGTTGGAGCAGAGCAACACAGTGTGACACCACCATCACTTTGACCCAGTTGTTACCAGAACACGAAAAAGGAGAGACCTTTTTTTAGGGCTCTCCCCCATTTTCCATTGCATGGAGGGAGAGAGAGCCGAGAAGAAGAGGCCGCTTGCTATTGACTTCAACAAGCTCTTGGACGACAATGACGATTTTGACCCGCCGGAGGTACTCAGAGTGAAGAAGACCAAGCCCGCCGACGAGCCACCGAGATGGGCGGCGATGGGCTGCGAGATGAGGAACTTGAGAGGGTGGGCAATAAGGAGCTGGATGAATTGATTGGGCGGCAAAGAGCACATGTGAAGCTGTTGGCTCCAAAATTGCCAGACAAAGGCGAAAAGCTTAGGGTTCGTTTGAAGAAAATGGAGGATGAGCAGCGGAGGAGGATTGAACACCCAGAGAGGGTATGTGAGTTTTTTGGGTTTGTGTAAAGTTCGAGTCTTTTTGGTTGTTTTTGTGTGTTTGGTTTTGTCAGAAATGGAGGAAAATTTGATGGGAAAATTTTGATTTTTATGCTTGTACTTGTTGTGTTAAGATCATGTATATGCTAGGTTGATGAGCACAGCTCTGGCATTGTGATTTTTTGATGTGTTTTTGGGGATACCAGACTGATTGCTGGGTCATATTGAATAGTATAGGTTTGTGTAATGCTGCTTCGTGTGGGCATGTAGTTGGAATGCTTACGGGTTTAGTGTTGTGAATTCTCATGTGGAGTACTTATCGAGACAGGTTCTGACTGTGTTTACCTTTTCCATTGAATAGTATACCAGTAAGGTGGAGAAGCCTACCGGAGCGACCAGCTCTGCAGGTACGGTTCTTTTATGGACATGCTCTTTCGTTTAAGACCGTGCACCTGAATTTGGTGTGATTAAGGACTGTTGTATATCATTTTCTGTTTCCGAGAGTTCCTGATTGAGAAACCTGAATGTGACTCCTAGGTGTTCCTAGTGGCTTCAGAGAGGAGGCTACATCACCTCCGGGTGAGCGAGGGGCTTCATTTTTAAAACTCTTTTCTCAAAAGCTGGATGATGATGTAATGAGCTTCACTGTGTCTTTTTTTCTAGTTATATTGAAGGGCCTGTATCAATTTCTAATATATTTGCTTCAATCTATTGTTAATCTATTAAGCAGAGAGATTCTAACAAGGGAAATGCATTTGAAAGAGAATTTTTAACTTTGGGTCACTGCAACCGCCAGAAAAAGAACAATAATGGAGCATTCGCGCCAAAGGGGGCACAGAAAAGTCGATCTTCATCAAGACAATTCCCTTTTCAAAGCCCTAGCAACTTCTATCGTGATAAAGATAAAACTTCTCTCTCAAATGGTGATCGTAAAGGCAAAGCTTCTTCCAATAACTCAGGTTATCAGTGTGAGGAAAACTTCTCCGGCAGCTTTGCAAAAAAGTACTGATCTTTTCTTTACCCGAGCTACTTTACATTTTTAATATTTCCTTGAAACTTTCTAACTGTAATGCTGGTAGATTGGTATTAGATTATGCTTCCTTTGCATGCGTAATCAGCTTGGATGAATTATTCCAATTTGATTTGATTCATTCTATTTTTCTTTTCTCTGGCAGGGAGGATCATTATCAACGTCGGAATAGGACCAGGAAGGTACAACATTTGTATTGGATTTAAATCTACAATTTAACCTTCATCTATCCCTTTTCAACTTGGAATTAGTGGAAATAGCACAAAGTTGTCTTGTTGGTGACATCTATTTCAGAATGGGATGTATTTCATTTGCTTTCATATTTATTGTTACGACAGAGTCAGACCATTTTACTTGTGGATGAGGAGGAACCTGAGTTCACAGACACCACAGAGCAAACAGAAGAAATTCCTGAGAGGTAACTAGGGCCTCAAAGTTGTTGCTTATAGTGCACTATGTTTCAGAATTCACCGACATAGAGTTCCATATTTAGCAATAACCTACTTCTGATCGTATTTTTTTTTTCAGCATGAAAGACTCCAGAATCTACTATCCGTCAAGGTAATACTGTACACACGAATAAAAAGTTGTAGATGTGTTAAAATTCCTCAACTGTTAAATATTTATGTGATATTGCTCATGGTGTGATATATGGTGTTTCTTTTATTCAGGGATGATCCACATTCTGTTGAAATTTGTTATGCAGACACTAAGTGCCTTGATCCTCAAAGCTACCTGACATCAGCAATTATGAATTTCTACATACGGTAAACTGAATATGATATAATTGCATATTTATGTACCAAAAAGTAATGGATATGTATCTATTATAATGTGTATTCATATCAGTATTGTTCAAGTGTTTACTTTTCTTCATATTTGCTATAGGCAGTAGATGTGTTACTTTGTTCATTTCAGTGTACTTGAGGACGTGTGAGGCCCCATTAAGTGAAAGTATTTACTCACCATTGGGACCTTTTGACCAGGTATTTACATCAACAAGCATCCCCTACAGACACCGGAAGTTGTGCATTTCATTTCTTCAATACCTTTTTTTACAATAAGCTCAAAGATGCTGTATCAGAAAAGGTAGCAGTTTATCTTGGTTTCTTTAAAATAGTTTGCTCTTCCATAAAATGTCTCTAGCTGTTAACTTTCCTAAGTCTCTTTCACAGGGTTTGCTATAAATTTGGTAGGAACTGGAAAATGAAAAGATTGATAGTGACAGTCCATATTGTATTAGATATTTAGAATCCATTTTCTTGTTCATAGGCTTGAGGTGCTTGACCAATCTTGA
The DNA here is from genome assembly GCA_034370585.1 of Fragaria x ananassa. Taxonomy (NCBI): domain Eukaryota; kingdom Viridiplantae; phylum Streptophyta; class Magnoliopsida; order Rosales; family Rosaceae; genus Fragaria; species Fragaria x ananassa. Next base: position 27,446,540 of record CP139761.1, on the reverse strand, counting down.
TTATGCAAGTCCTAAAAACACTGTTTGCTATTTCTTACTATCTACTTTCTCTCTGTAGTTTCAAAAACAATAGGTGGAGACTTACAATGCATTGTAAACAAAAATCATACCAAAAGAAATGTTGATCATGTCACTGATTAGGAAAACTATTATGTATATTCCTGTAAAATCGATGTTCATTTATTTTATTGAACATCTGTCATACAATGGCCGTGCCCGTTTTCTTCCATTTTATTTTCTCTCATTTTTCTTGCATTATGTAGGGAACTAACAAGGATAACCGCTTTGTCAAGCTTAGAAGGTGGTGGAAGGGTGTTGATATGTTTCAGAAGGCTTACATACTTATTCCTATAAATGAAGAGTAAGTTTCTTCAGACAGTATGAACTTATAGGATAGTCCATGAGCATAGGAACTCTATAACCTGAATTATCTCTTTGACGTTAAGATGTTATGTGGCTTGCTGGCTTGCTGATTTTGTATTAAGTTCACAAGAACGTGGAAGAAGCCATAGTCTCGCAAGTGTGCAAATGATAGGCTGGATTGGTAGGTTCGACTTCTGTACCGGGATTATTGGTACATTAAGCATGAAATAGAGTTAATAGACGATGCTCAATAAAAAGGACTTATAGATGTGTTCTGGTTCAGCATTTCAATACTCAACAATATCTAAGTGCTTTAACAAACAGATGTCATTACCTCTACCACTATTGCTGCATGCACTTTACATGGTTCTACCTCAACTAAATGAGCAACTTGTCAGATACTTTGATATAACATGCAGATATTTGTAGTTTTGTTCAGGGTATTGTTTCTGCTTCAATATTGTCTTTCTTTCTACCACTCGTCTTTAACTACGTTACGGTGTTTGATGCATCCAGCGTTCATTGGAGCCTGGTCATTATCTGTATCCCTGATAAGGAAGAAGAATCAGGACCACTTGTTCTTCATTTAGACTCATTAGGACTCCATTGTAGCAAATCCATTTTTCGAATTATTAAAAGGTTAGACATACATGTCCTTGCTGATTCATTTAGCAATGATCACATCTTATATCTACTCTTGTTAGGGGTTTCAGTCATTTATCATTCACGAGTTTAATGCGAATTTGGTATGCAGCTTTTTAAAAGAAGAATGGTGCTATTCGTATGAAGTTGATATTTCAGATCTAACAGTGTCAGACTGTTGGAAACGACTTCCTGACCATATTGAGGAGAAAAGACTTCCGGTAATGTCCGTCCTCAATGCCTTATGTATCTCATGGAATTTCTACTAGTTCTTGGTTTAAAGCTTACCTTTTTCATTTTCCCCCAGGTCCCGCAACAGAAAAATGACTATGACTGTGGTCTTTTTGTACTTTCGTTCATGGAACACTTCATAGAAGACGCCCCTGAAAGGCTTAAAAAGAAAGATTTATCAATGGTACACTAATTTGTTATTTAGTTCTGTTCTATATGGTTGTTATTTACTTTGAAATTTCCAGTTTGGCAGGCAGTGGTTCCAACCTCAAGAGGCTTCTAGGTTGAGAAACAAAATCCGGAAGTTACTCATGGAAGAATTTCAAAATGCATCCAAGTCTAACCACTCTAAAGAACCTTCTCCTCTGAGTGATGCTTCTGAAGAATGAATTGACACATGGGAGCCTTTCTGAATGTGCACACAGTTGGTGCATGTCGCAATCAACCGTGTAAATGATCTTTTGAGTTTAGCAACTGGAAAAGTTAGTTTCATGATAGGGAATACCATTGCTCAGGAAAAGGGAATAGATCTTAGTCATTTACATTACTGACCATTTTTGGCAAGTTAGAATCCTTGTTTAGGATGAGGCTTAAAGTGTATAGTAGGAAGCGAAATAGTGATGGTCTTTTCAAGGTAATCTTTACCATGTACATTGTAGCTGTTAAGTAGAGATGCTGTTTTTATAAAAGCAATTTCCGGCGGTCAGTTTGCAAGTGTTTTTGCTTTATCTGCAGCCATTACGTTGTTACGGCTAATGCTGAAACTTGAATGGACTGTTTGTACTGTGTAGGCCGTAATGTAAGTAATGGAAATAGAGTAATCTCAACTCATGCAGATGAGCTGCACCACTTCTGGCTGCACCACTTCTGACTGCGTGAATCAAATTTCCGCCTATAACTGACTAACCAAAAATTCAAGTCGCACTCTTTTCAATTACTGTCTCCTTACTTCACAATCAACCACAGCTCCGATCACTGACCTTACGTCATGAACTTTGTATAAATTTAACTATAACCAAACATGTATAAGTTGTACTGTTGTAGCATCTACAATTCTTTGTGCTTTGTCAACTGTCCCGCATGGAGAAGCAGAAGCAACCGTGGGGATGTTTCGAGTTGTCAATAGCCTCTAACATGGTAACAACTTCATGTATTTCTGGCCTTTTGCTGGGTTCTGCATCCCAACATTTTTTCATTACTTTGGCCAAGGAGCTTGGACAGTTTTTAGGTATTTGCGGTCTTAAATTCTGTATTAAGAGAAACAAAACATATGTAAGTTCGAGTCAATATTTTAAACCAAATAAATCTGCAACATATTCTAAAGAGGAGAAGAGAGAATTTTGGTGTGTAGATATCCGTACTATATACACAACAGCTGAAGTTAATTCTGAAAATGAATAGTTAGAGTAGGGCGTTTGGCAGCAACAGATCTCCATAAGCAAATTCCAAAGCTGTAAACTTCGCATTTCTTGTCATATGGTTTCGACTCCAATACCTACATATGCATTCAGATAACACATTTAAAATACTGTAACAAGTACTAATTCAAACAATGTATCACAAACTAAGTTCGGATTAATTATTTAGTACCTCAGGAGCCATGTATCCAGGGGTGCCAGTGTTGCCTGTCATCTCACTCAAATTCGAAGCCTCAAGACGAGCGACACCAAAATCTGCTATCTTTACTATCTGATTGTTATCAAGAAGCAAATTTTCTGATTTAACATCTCTGTGAACAATGTTCTTCGAGTGCAAATAGCTCAATCCTCTTGCAAGATCCAATGCTAGTTGCAAGACATCCTCGATAGGTAGCTTCTTTTCACGAAACTTTTTGAGGTGAGACTTGAGAGTACCTCCACAAAGATACTCGGTAATCACACAAGCAGAATTACTACTCAACTCCTTTTTACTATGTTGTTTTAGTTTTGAAGTAGTCATTGTTGTAGCTCCAATGCACTGCAAAGAAACCATCAAATTTTAGCATATATACAGTTTAACTAATCAACTCAATGATCAGCATAAGAAGTATAGCGAAAAACTTACGGGATGTTCAAGCTTGTACCAAACAGAAACCTCGCGGTAAAAATCTCTTTGCAAAGCTTTTGCTCTCTCACCCACTTCTCCCCAATCTAACACTTTAACTGCAATCGGTTGGTTATTGTAAAGACCTCTATGAACAGAGGCAAACGTGCCATGAGCAAAGGCTCCTTTAAAAACCAGCTTTTCAGGATCGATTTCCCATTCTTTTATCTCTTGAATTTCCGAGGGGCCAACTCGCTCTCTAACTCTGTATTCCTCTTGCTCATTCTTCTTCTTCTCCTCTATCTCACAAACTCTATCAAGATGCCTCTGTAGCTGAGCGTCCAAACTCTTTACGTCAAACTTGTTCTTCGCCGGACGGAACTCTTCTCTTTGTTCTTCCATCTTTCTTCTTGACTCGAATTTTCAAAATCAGAGTTTGAGAGGTTTGGTTTTCTAGCTTGAATGAATATATAGAGGTATTCGTTCACTAACATGAACAGAGAAGCCCTTTTCTTCTGTGATACGTAAAGGAAAAAGAATTATATAGGCGGCAATGTGGATAAGGGCTAACGTTCCTAAAAGAATTGAGTAGTTCTATTTCGACATGGGCGGGGACTGCTCTATTTTCCTTGTGCAAGCAATCTCTTATCTCTATTTTGATAGGAGAGAACTTAAGCGAAAGACGCATCTCACTTCAAGTCTTTGGCCAAACAAGGCTTTCCTATGTCGAGTGGGATGCATATTAACTTGAGGCTAGGCCAAAAGATGTTCAAGCATACTCCCTCCATCATATGACTACAAGATTGACTCATAGTCATCGATGAGTGATTTAGACAGTTCATCGATGAATACACTAAATCTCATAAGCTACTCACAAAGCCAGGCATATAGTAAAACTGTAGGCAAATTATATATGTACCAGAAAACAAATTAAGTCGAAAATTCTTGTAAACCATTTCCTAAAATCAATTGTATCAATGACTGTTGAACAACACCCAAACACATTCAGATGCGAAAATGGAGAACAGATGGGTTCACACCTTTTCTCTCATGAGTTTTAGACCTGTGGATCTACAGAGCGTAGATCTGCAAAGTTACTGATTTCCTAAATCCAAAATATGTGGAACTAAACGTGTGCTCAGTCAGATTATCAGATATATGGATGTAATGTCAACTTTCCTATTCCAGTTCTGCACAGCATGTACGTTTTCCAACCAAAAGCTTGATGGAGGAGGTAGTAAAAGACATCACTCACTGCATCAAGTTTCATGACTCTTCGTTTCTTCTTCTCCGGAGTTGCATGTACTTGTTTCTTCTTACCATATGTCTTCACCTGAAACTCCTCGAAAGCTTCTGCAACTGCCGCAACCTGAATGATCAGAATATCTCACTTATCAGTCATAGGAATCCAGCAAATGCAATTAGAACTTAACAATGACAGCATTTAATAAGGGACAAACCAGGCCCGGCTTCTTGGAGTAGACCCTGACTATCTTGTCTTGATAACATGTAGGAAGCAAGTTACTCAATTGATCAGCTTTGATACTGAATTTTTCATTACTCTCATAGTCCTGATAGAAACCAAGCAGTCAGATTTGCTATGCACAAACCAACAAAACTGTGTCTAATTGAAGGAGTCTGGAAATAATAGTATGATAGTTGCTGGATCAGAGTGATAATGTAAGTATCAGAGGCTTAAAAAGTAAACTGATAAAGTATTTAGACCATGGAGGTGTGATATTACCTTGAAGAAAGAGACTCTGGATGAGGAAGTACATGCATCAAGAAGAAAGTTTGTCAAATTTCAATCAATGTACTCAAATTCAAAGTTAAACAGTACTAATGGCTTGATAAAAAGCATTATTTGATTTAATTTCAGGTACCTATCAAGAGGCATTAGTCAAATCAATTTTCACAGTGACCACAGCCACATCTTCCTCCTTTAGCGTAACACCAACAGCTTTCTGGAAGGAAATTAAACAGTAGGTACCAACATGTACTTTCTAAGTATTACAAAAGAAGGAAGAGAGAGCTAGTATTATATTTTCCACCTGAGAACATACTATATCTTTGGGTGTTACGCCCTTGAAGTTTTCTAGCTGGTCCTTTGGAACAATGTACTCATTGCAGAACTGCAAAGAAAATAAAGTTGTAACAATTGGATTCCCTCTGATCTTCAGAATGAATGAACAAAAATAAAGAATTTATAGTCGAATACTAGGAAAAGCAAAGATACTGAGATACATGAATAATCAATCAGGAGATTTTTTTTGTCTTTGTGGTGGACATATTAAGATACCTGGTATAGATCCCTTCTCCGAATGCGTGAGATCAAATCTTTTGCCTCCTTCAGTTCAGGCTTATCAGTCGTTTCAATTTTTTTTCAGAATGGAATCATCTAACTGCACTTTAAACTAGATAGCATTAGTGTTGTGATATAAAAAACCATCATGAATAAATAATACTAAATGATAAAGCTCTTCAACCTTCCAAAATTCAGATGGTCTTTGAATGGAGTCCGCAATCCCAAGTTCAGCATTTGCTTTGCACAGGGCATCAACAACCATGAGTTCCATAACCTGCGAAAACAATGGTGTTTACACCATATTTTTAATTTCCATATATGGTAAGCATACAACCTCAGTTTGATGTTTCAGATGAAAACAGTTACTTCTATCTTGTACCTTCACTTTTGCATGTGTGTAGACAGTCCGATGCAGATCAGCCCGAGTCATAAACAGCTTGTTAATTGTCAGATCTACCACAATATCAATTTAACATCAAAAAGTAACTATATGGTGGTTGCAGAAAAAATGATTGAATTAAAATATATACTAACATTCACTAGCACGGTAACATATCTCATTTCCCATAACTCGCATAGTTTCCATCAGCCTGAAAGTTTGAATGAGGAAAAGGTTCTGTCAAAAGCTGCTATAAGCAATCGTATAGTTTTTGAACATAGAGTATGTACAAATTACAAAGTAGACCAAGTTCAAACTGAGTGGACTTGAGCTGAAGAGTGGGCCAAAGCAGTAAACATGTATCTTCAAGAAGTTGATGAGTTATGCTGTCGGGAAACTGAAAGTATATCAATACCTCTCAAAGTGAAAATTACAGCCTAGGCCACAGGCACGAGAGTCACGTTCAATGTAATCAAACCTATAGACAAGTGGTATTATATAATCAAAAAGCTAGTAGCATTTCATACAATCTCCAAATAAAACGCCAAGCAAAAAGCTAAGAGAAATCAAGTCACCTACTTGTCAACATCGATTCCAGTGCGCCCGTTCGCAACAATATCATACAAGAACAGCTTTTCTTTAGCAGCCTATATTCAAAAGGGACAGAGGATAAGGTACTGAAGTGTAGAATATTAAGTCAAAATTTTAACAGGAGAGAGATGTTAAGAAGACGTTCTGAAGAACGGAGTATTTTCTTTTTCAAAATGGAAACCTCTCCATGATAACTTATATTGTGTTCCACATGTTTAGAGCTAGAGCCGATCAGTTCCTGTAAAGATACATAAAGGATTCAATTACATTACATCCATTATTATTTTCATGAATGAGTTTGGACTCATGTGTGCAATTGCATACAGTGAGGAAATAAAGAATCTTCTAGAAACAGTAAACTGTTGCAGAAAAATGAAGATATAAATGGAGATATATAAAAGATGACATCATGCAATGAAAGACAAAAGCAACTGTAAATAAAAATATGCATGACATTCTGTCTTTTCTGTCCACCCAATGGAATTTGAGTAGCTCAACAGTATTGGTCTCACAGAATTTGGTGGTGGGAAAAAATAGTAAAAAATAATAATATTGAAGCTAACAAGACTAACCTTCACTCTCCTCAGGTCATCGGAATCAATTTCAATGTTGTGCTAGTCGACAATGTAGTCTATCATCCTCACTCACAGACATATCCTCATGGGACCTACAGTAGTCAAATCATTGCCCCCAAATAAGATTAAATCTCCTGACTCAAATTGGAGACCATTTACAGCCATCGAACAAACATAAACCATCAAACTAAAGTGCACAATATTCTTTCACAGAAAACTAATAATGTGACTACTTAACAAAAGAACCGAGACAGATGCCTGTCCAAGTCAGAAACGAACAGAAAATCAATCATACTACTGCTTTTTCATGTTTTTAAGGCCACAATTACGGAAGACTTGTGTTGAATTACAAAATTTCTTTATGATGAAATGAGTTTCATATTTTGTTTTCTGATTAAGGGTCTTTACTTAGAATCTTGACCAGTATATGACAGCAGCATTCTGGCAGTACATCCATAGTTTTTGTCTTGGTAGTGGAGATAAAATATAATCAAAATGATGTCTCAATATAATCAATCAATCAGTTGACGCATATTAATAGAAAGGTGCAACGCATTAAGGTACACATGAAGTCCTTTTCCAGTTCCACAAAAAACATTGCACTTGAATCATTAATAGAAGAACACAAAATAAAAAGAGTGCACTGAATTCTATTTAAGAATATAACAATCACCATTTGGCACCAGAATGAACCAGAGGAAGAAACCCGCTCTCAAACATGTGGCTGAAAGGCCCATGGCCAATATCATGCAGTAGTCCTAGAAAGAGATCAAAAAAGGAAAAACATTTGGACCAGCTTACTTGAAAGAGAGCATCTATTATGTCATATATAGTTTCTTTACCAGCAAGTTTTACTGTTTCGACATCAAAGCTTTCAATTCCAAGCTCCTGGCCCTGAGAGATGGCATATGAATAGGAAAGGGTTAATTTTAGGTTAGATTATGAGAATAAATACAGTCAGCAGGACATATTCCTACTTGGTAAGTTTTGATTTTACTGATTGCTTCACCAGCAAGCCAATACACCCCAAGTGAATGCTCAAATCTAGAATGTACAGCTCCAGGGTAAACCATGTTGGTCAGACCTGGATCAGAAGTAAACTTAAAATTAAACCTGAACCTGGTATGATGAATATCAATTGAATTACATAGATAGAGAAAGTAAACAGATGAATACAAAATAGGTGATCTCAACACAACATTCATGTGTCGAAATAATACAAAAATTTGGGCAGAGAGATCATTCAGTTATGTCAACATATCTACAGAAATTAATATCTGATCCTAATTATTATAGAATCCAGCTGAGAATATACTTAGCAAAATTGAACTCACCAAGTTGCTTCAGGTCACGAAGCCTGAAACAAGTGATAAAACTATGAGGAAACAAAAAAAATCAATATTGACTTGATGAGAAAACAAACAGTACATAGGAAACTTGCCTCTGAAACTGTTCAGTGTCAATAAACTTCAAGGCAAGCTGCATGAAATCAAAGAAAGAGATGAGTTACAGAAACATAATTTCCATGAACAAACGATAACACTGTTAATTTATTTTCTTACTTTGAAGGCAATGCTCAGGAAAGTAATCCTTGATTAGTTACTTAAATTTGAGAATTCAATATACCTATCGAATCATTTATCTCAATCCTTTCTACTCAGTTCTATTGAAGAAAAATTCAGTAAAAAAAAATACTGATTTGGAAAATCAAAAGACAAGTGATAGGTACTTTGTTCCTAATGTGCTACCACTCAGTCACTTCCCATATGTACCAGTTTATAAGCAAACAATTCCAATGCTCTCCCTACTCTGACTTGAAAATCCTTCAAAGACTTCATCCTTGCTTTCTCACACCAAAGTTAAAGAACATGCAGGTTTGAGAATATCTAATTACCAAAGTTTCCTTCTATTTTCACTAGATTCTTATTTAAATTCCTGCCACATCAGGGTTCCTGAGTCTCAAAGCTGAGTTTCTGTCATTCATTCTCCAACAATTTCAGTTACAGTTCTAATCCGTATTCTCTCAAATAGAAAACTCCTTTCACAGTTCCAAATCTGTCTGCTCCTTAACTTTAATCAAACGCAGTATACACTATAGAAACTACTGTTTAATCCAGTAAAATCTCAGGATACAATATAGCAAAAGTAATCTACCCTAAGTTCTGAGACGATATTCAATTCATCCAAAGATCTACTACTATTCTTAGATGTAAACTAACAAAGATGAAATAGACACAAAACGACTTCAAAATCGCCGTTGCATACTACTCTCCAATTTCCTGTACTAGATTTACGAATTCAAAATCTACTTCGAACAATGCATTTCCGGTACTCCAAACCAAATCAAATGAGAAAAATCAAAACAAACCTAAACAAGCACTCCGCGAATCAAAATTCGCAACGGTACACATTAAATCGATTCAGCCGCAAATTTTGGAGCTCAAAAACAATTTTGTTTCCGAAATTCAACATTTCAAAGCTATGAACGAGCTCAAAACAGAAAGGAGATGCAAAATTCGAGAAGCATCAAGCAGATTCATCACTAGACTACGCGAAATGCACAAAACGAAGTTAAACGGTGGAATCGGAGATGAAATTTCACCGGCTCGAGGTAGAGGCTGCCGTGAACGTTATCGCGAACGAGCTTCGAACTCTGGCGATCCTGAAACTCGTTCTCCATAGCCGCCATTGTTCACTCACCGAGCTTTGAAAGCCGCGAGAGGAAGACGAAGAGAGTGATGGAAGCTCCGAGAGTCGGAGACTGAAAAACCTAAGGAGGATTGAGACGGTGATCGGAAGCTAGGGTTTGGAGAGAAGGAGATAGAAGAAGAGGAAGAGAGAGAGAGAGAGAGTGAAAATGGAGGAGGGAAAGAAGAGTGGGAGCAATTTAAGCAGGGCAATTTTGGAGTGGTGGTCCTGTGAGAGTGCGAGGGAAAAGATGCCGCCAAAAGAAGCTTACTCTCTATACTTGCGCGTGCATGTCACGGTCCAATGTCTGAATGATATCGTGCACGCTAGGACGCGTTGCTGTTCCTTCACCTCTACGTAAAGGACTGAAACCATGTACATTTATAATTATTTGTTAAAAAACTGAATAATAAAATGGAAGATGAAACAAAAGAAACGTGTGGTGTAGTCCACGATTATATTTGTAATCCACGATTAATTTTTCAAATTTGATTATTATTTGGTTCTAAATTGGCTGTTAAATATGGTTTAACGGTCGACTAAATTTTTGGTTCATGAGTGAGTGTTCATGAACACAATGGTCTCGGTTAACCAAAATAATAGATCGAAAATTACTGATAATTATTATGTTGGATTAACTAGGGTCAAAATTGAGTGAACTTGTGATTGATTTTATTAATTTAATTTGGGTTGTCACAGTGTTCACATGGTCACTTAGTGATCAAGAAAGTCATGATCAATCATCATTAGATGTAAATCTAAAGTTAAAAGTATTATTTTAAGGTTAAATTTTTGTTTTCCACGTTTGAATTTACATCCAACATTTGATTTTGTTTTCCTTTTTTAGTCACTAGGTCTACATGTCAATCTTGTTTAACAAGAAAGCAAGTGTAGAAAGGTTCAGTCACTTCAGTGATGGCATGTGCCAGAGAAACTGTAACTTTGTGCAAGTGTCGGATCAATTGAAAAGTAAAGAGTGACCTGGTACACTATGTGAACACTACTTTGGATTGTGAATCTTGTCTAACAAGAAAGCAAGTGTAGCAAGCAAGATAGCAGGAATGAGTACCTAAAAAGAAAGGTTCAGTCACTTCAGTGAGGGCGTGTGCCAGAGAAACTGTAACTTTGTGCAAGTGTCAGATCAATTGAAAAGAAAAGAGTGACTTGTAGTGTCAGAACAAATCAAATGAGTATGTGTCATAGACTACCAAATGACTGATGGTGAAAGAGTGGCAAGTATCCAGAAAAAAAGTGTTGTGTAGAACACAAACACCAATGAAGTAGTGTACAGAAATTTGATCACAACTTTAGGCAGGGTTTTGAAACCCTCTCTAACAAAAGCTAGCTGAATCTTCTGGCCATGGTGGTCGGGCAGCCCAAGTTAGGTTCCACGAGATGGACACCCGAAATGTCAAGGCATTGCAATCGCAATATAACGTAGGTGGAGCTTATAATTGCTTTTTGTTGGAGGCTGCTAGGCTTCAGGAAGATGATGTTCAGATAATCACACTACCACTTGGGTCGCCATTTTGAACTTCTCTGGGACGCGGAGCATGGGAGCCTGGATTTCACCAGGTTTGCCAAGCTGACCACAAGCCGCCATCTGATCATCGCCTCTACTCGGCCGCATGAAAACAATGCGGCCTGCTCCAGCCAAATAATTTCTGAACTCAATCATTTTCTCGTCACTGGTTGGTCTGAAATGGGATCCACTATGAGGATTAAATGAGATGAGGTTGATCTTGCATGGAATGCCCTGAACGAGATCAGCAAGCCTTCTTGCATCCTCAATGCTGTAGTATGCAATGCACAGTCACATGTCAAAATAAATAAAACAAGGAATCCTTAGATGAAGGAAACAAATGATGCTTGAAACTGCTTTCTAAATGAATAGGATGCAGCAGCATTCCATTACATACTGCCAAAGAACTTCATATTGACATAATCAAGCTAACGCCACATGTAAATAAAAAAGTTTTTTTACCTGTCATTCACTCCTGCAAGCATTACATATTCAAAAAGAACTTTGTAGTTATTCTTGAAGCGAAGTTCCTCTTTAAGAGTCTGAAGAAGCAGGTTTATATTATACTTCCGGTTAATTGGCATAATCCAGTTTCTGACCTGCAATGTTCATCACTGAAAAGTCATACGACTGTGTGCAAGTGTGTATATGTGCACGTGATTACCAAGTAATCACTTAAGTATTGTGGTTTGCTAGTTCAAATAAATTGAATGCAAATACCTCATCTGTAGTTGCATTCAAACTAACAGCTAAAGCACAATTAGACTCTCTGAGGTAACGCCTCAGCTGGGGAACAAGCCCACTAGTTGAAACAGTTATCTTGCGAGGACTAAAATGAAGGCCTTGATCATCCACCATAATGTCTGCAGCTTTAATAACATTGTCAATGTTGTGAAGTGGTTCTCCCATTCCCTGGAAATACAAAGTTAGCCTTGTTAGCAGATATATAAAGTTATGTTTATGTGACCTATATTAGCACAAGATATGTAAACGAAGGTTCAGAAAGAGCATTTTGGGGTCCAGAATATAATAACTAGCATCGTTTTACTATAAGTAAAAGATATTTGCATCTTTTCATGATTAAGAAAGCTCCTATTCTTTTGAAAATTGATAGGTGCATAATTATACATTATTTGTATCAAAATCCTCTATACTTTCTTTACTTGTTTGGTGTGTTTTCTAGTTATTTACTTTGTTTATTTGTTTTCTAGGTGTTCCGAAGCAAATAAGAAGAAAAGAAGGAAAAAAGAGAGTGAAAGACAAAATTCAGAAATCTGCCTACGCAAGTCAGCCAACTTTGACAGGACACTGAGAGCATTTCGAGAAGAACCAGATGATGAGTCTTATATCAATGGAAAGCTACGGATGTTAGCTTTCCATAGCATTTTACGGTTCATGAATAGCATTTTCCTAGAAGAAGTTATGGCCAATTTACTACCAGAAGGTCAATCTGCGCGTGAATCTGACTCTTAACGGGAATTTGTGTTTTGAGGCCCAAATCACACCGGAAAGCCCTTGGACGAGTTTGTACTTCATTATCCAACTTATTATCTCTATGTGAAGCTGGTTATGAAGAATTAAATGAGTTGGCACACTTCCATTGGTCATACAGATGTACACCAATCAGAATGTCCAAGGAAACCTAAATCAAGATGGATTGGTTGAAGGAAACAATATAAAAGCTTATGCTATCATCTTTGGCTTCTCTTCTTCGCCTCTTCTTCTTCTTCTCCTCTCCATCTTCTGCTTTTTCCAATTTATATTATCATGTTTGTTTAGTTTTTCTTAGTGAGGGGTTGCTTGAAGCCCTAAGACATGAACTACAAGATGATTTGAGATTTGGCTTTTGTTTCCTTTAATTCAAGATGAGATTTGGTTTACTACTTTGGCATTGATGAATTCTTTTCCTGTATGCTTTGAGTGCACGCTTAGTATGCATGTTAGGGTTCCATGGCTTTGATAGTTTGATGTCAGTGTCAATATCGGACTCCTCTGAGGACTTGGGGTTCAGAAAGAGCATTTTGGGGTCCAGAATATAATAACTAGCATCGTTTTACTATAAGTAAAAGATATTTGCATCTTTTCATGATTAAGAAAGCTCCTATTCTTTTGAAAATGTAACCTTAATTACCTACCATGAATACAACATTGGTAATGTCGCCAACTTCACTTGTGAGCAGGGATCGCGCAAATACAGCCTGTTCTACAATCTCAGCAGCAGTCAGATGTCTCCTTAGACCCATCCTGCAAAATGAAAAGACTTAGAACCAACATTTCTTCTGGGAAGTCTAATAAATGAAGCAGCACCAAGTATTCAAAGCTTGCAGAGGAGAAGTATGCTTGCCTGCCAGTGTAGCAAAACTGGCAGTTCATGCCACAGCCCACTTGACTCGAAACACAAACAGTATTCCTCCTACTATCGGAAGGTATAACAACGGTCTCAATCACCATCCCATCTTCCAAAGTGAATAAAATCTGAAACCTCCTGTGTGTTTCACAATCAATGATAAGGTTCTCAAACAAAACGTAACAATAACCATCACAGTTCTTAACTCCTACATATAAGGTAGCATTGCAGGGACAAAACTCAACAATTTCATGTACCTTCCTAGTTCCATCCGCCGAGGTAACAGTTTCCTTCAAAGACAAGGCCTTAAACTCGGCATTCTCACTCAACATCTTCCTAAAATCCTTGTTCAAACCTATCAACATGATCACAACTCATCAATTTCGCTTACGAAAATGACATTACTACTCAAAGAATGGAATTGAATCAAAACCTTCCAACTGATCACTACGATGCGCCCATACATCATTCCCGTATAGACGCTTCCACAGCATCATAGCCTGACCGGGTCTGTATCCTTGTGACTGAACCCATTTCTGGCAAATCATCAAAATTATTAGTCACGTAATCATGATTAACTAAGCAAAAACTAATTCGAAATGTGATTAGTACTAATTACCTCAAGCTCATGGTATCGCATCCCTTTGAGAAGCACCTTGGAGCTTTTGTTCGGAGAAGTAAACGGAGGAGTGGAGGAGGCGTCGTCGTCGACGGAGGCGAGAGTATCGGGGAGAGAGCAAGCGGCGGTGGCAGTAGAAAAGGAGAGGCGGTGGGAGGAGACGAGAGGAATGAGAAGCGGTGGTGAGTGCTTTAGGAATTGAGAGGGCATGGGAGGTTTCGGTCTTAGTAGGATTCGTCTCATCCACACGCAGCTCATCTCCGTCGCCATTTGAGCCTTTCTGAGACTATAGCCGCCAATTTACTAGGTTTTACTGAAATTTTGTACACAGAACGACGCCGTTTGGTGTTTTTAATCATTTGGGCTTCAAAAAACGACGTCGTTTGGTTTTCTTACTCTGTGGAGAAGACCAAGGAGTTTAGAGCGTCGACATTTTCAGACAATGAGAGATCAAGGAACAACAGAAGGCATTGAGGCGTGGCACGAAATATTAGAGGCGTGGCACGAAATATTAGCCCCTTTGTTAAACTACTGAAACTCTTGAAAGATACAGAAGTATAGAGTACAAAATTGTATGATTTGTGTTTACAAGTACATGTCCAGCATAATTGGATGACATTGGTGATTTTCAAGATAAAGACGTCGGCAGAATTTGTGCTGCAATCTTTTACATATCGCTCTGTCCCACAGTCCCCAGAAACAGTAGATCAGATGAACATTGGCATCACACACGTACTGAACTGAAATGGTACATGAATTCTGGGTCGTTTACCGAATTGAACTGATTGCGGCTAGTCCCTGAAAGACATACACAAAATCACAGTTAGGACTCGTATACATATATTAACAGGAGAATGCAAAAGATGAACTGTGCTGATCAAAAACTGCAAGTATGAAAGACGGGTGAAAGACTTGGTTTCATGGAAAACTGTCCTATTATGTAGTAATAATTACTGTCCACGGCACGGTGGCATTAATCTATGTCACTATAGATTTGCAATCCGGCATTACTAGTTTTGGTTTTGTGTACTGGGCTTGTCGATCCCATCTACTTGCAACCCTAAAGGTTCGCATTGGGAACTACTGATACCCTTCAACGGTAGCCTAATGGGGGGGTAACTCATGAATTTATACAAAAAGATAGAAAGAACAGATCCAAAACTGTAGAACTTTCCTTCTATTCATTAATCAGTAGTTCATTACCAACCTATTTCTAACAAGATCATCTTTATCCTAAAGTTCTTGAACTTTCAAAAATTCATGAAGTGTGACAACTGACAAGTTTATGTAACATTTAACTATAAAGGTTAGAGACACAGGGCACCATCAGAGCACCAAAGTACAAGATTAAAGCAGGAGGAAGAAGTTCCTCCCATCGAACTCATCCCTACACTAGCATAGTCCTAAGAGGGTAAGCTATTGATTCCAATTCTCAGTTATAAGATTCTAATTCTTGCCCCATCCTACATATATTAGTAAAGTTGATGGATGTATGATCCTAAGATTGGGTATGGATCCTACCTCAAAGCGAAGCCAAACATCCAGACTTACTACATAATGAACCACACTTGAGAATATTGAAACTATCAGATATTAAGCATGAGTATAGCAGACATTTTAGCCAAATAAAACAGAAAACCAAACGTTGCGCATATGACGTAGGAATGATTGTAATGTGATCTAAAGTGTTATAGATTGAAAATTTACTTACCAATATTTGATCAAGCCATCCCAGCCACAAGTTGCGACTTTACTTTGCTCCAAGGGATGCCACGCAGCACCAATGCACACCCCTTCGTGACATTTGAGAGTTCTGAAGACTTTGCAAGACTTCCAATCCCAAAACCAGCATCTACCTTCACCATCACCCGAGAAAACAAATCGTCCATCTGGCGAGAAATTTACTTGGCAAGCATACCCCGCAACAACATGTCCTGCAAACCTCTTCTTCTTATTGAGCTGAAACTTCTCCCTAGTGCTGTAAATAAGAATCTGGTTGTCCATACTCTGTGCTGCAAGCCAATTCGAATTAGGGTGCAACGAAATCGATGGCATGGAATGCATATGAGGCTCACTAATATACTTGATAACCACAGGAATCCCAAACTCCCAAACACGCAGAGACTTGTCATCACTGGAAGTAACAAACCTCCGGTTATTATCAACAAACGTAATAGTATTCACCGCCCCCAAATGCTGATCATACTCTTGAGTAATCTTCCCCTCATTCATATCCCACTGAACAATCTTCTTATCACTCATCCCAGCCAACAGCACATTCTGCTTATCATCATCCGGATTAAGCTTCACCACATAAGGCACCTTCCCAGTCGAAAATGTAGATATCACCTGCCCAGTCTCCGTATCCCAATACTTGATATTCTTATCATAGCCAGCACTCAAAAACTTACTCCCATCATTTGAGAAACAAATATCCCTAACAGCCTTAGAATGCCCCATGTAAGTCCTCATGCACTTACCAGTATTCGACACGTCCCAAATTTTGCACTTAGTATCCAACCCTGCAGAGAGTATCAAATGCCCCGAATTGGGGAAGAACCTAATAGCATTCACACCCTTAGTGTGACCACTCCAAGTATGCACAAGCCGTTTCGGAATATAACAGTGATCATTACTAGCCTTGGCATCCTTCGGCTGCGCAATCCAGGACCTCCCTTGATAGTCCCTCTCTTCTTTTCCGTGGAAAGTAGTCTTCTCCACCACAGCCTCTCCCTTGTCGCCGGCGCCTTTCTCCTCACCTTTCTTCTTCGCATACTCCTCCGCGTACTTCTTTTGCTCCTCCGTAAGCTCCACCGGCGGCCCCTCCTTCTTCCCGGCCCAGGGGCTCTTCCTGTTCTTCATCAGCCACGCCTCGCTGGCCGGATTCGCCACCTCCTCCGGGTCCACCATCTCGGCTTCGTCTCCATCCTCCTCATTCTCCTTCCGCTTCTCAATCTTCCGCTTCTTCTGCTCATGCTGCGGGATATTGTACACCGAAACGGCGTCGTTTTTCTGCAATGCCGTCAGATCGCCGACGTAGTTGTACCCGGCGGAGGCGGAGGGGTCGGCGGCGTAGCCGTAGTTCTGGAAAGTGTTGTACTGCTCGTCGAAGATGAAGGGCTCGATGGCGGCGTCCTCCACAAACCCTAGCTTGTGGTTGCGCATCCCTTGGGCGAGGCCGTCCTTGGCGTAGGGGTGGGAGGGGCCGTAGATTGGGGCCCAGAGCTGGTCGTAGGTCGGGTTGAAGTCGACGAGGTGCTGGGTCGGGTCGATGGGGCGGGTCATTGCGCTGCGATTCTTCGCGACGGTGAGTGCGAGCATGGTGTCGTCCACCTGAGGAGCGGCTGATTTCGGAGGGAGGAGACGCGGAGGGGAAGATTCCGGGGAGGAGGAGGAGGAGGCTGGGGAGTTAGGGTTTTGGTCGTCGGAGTAAGCTCGGAGGAGATCCATTGTGGAATTCTAGGGATTTGGTTTTGAATTTGGGAAAGGAGGTGTTTAGAGATCTCAGGTTTTTATGTGAATCGTCGAGTATTGGGCCTTAATTGGGTTCCTCAAGAGTGGGTTGAGCTGCAATACCAAAGGTTAGGTTTTACTCTAAAAAAAAAAAAAAATCTTTTGTGTATGATTCTTTCATAATCTCGAATATTATCAATTCTGATGTGTAAGACCAAATGATACCATGTAAGTAAAAGTTCCGAGATTCATGGTGTTGATACCTAAAAAATCACACGACCCATTAATACTTTGTCACGCGATAATTTCATGCAATCTTAGGTTAAACCCTTGATTTAACTCAAGCGAACATGCACATGCATTCATGTGGGCCCAAGCCGCATACACGCATTATTGGGGCTTGTAGAAATGGGCATGGTTTGGACGGTTACGAAGGCACGAGACGCTCGTCCACTAATTTAATGTCGTTAAAAATGTTTCGGTCTTAGGCCCAAAACTCAAGCTTAACGACTTAAATCGGCGACAAATTGGTAAAAAGCGTGAAAATTTGACTGCTCATCTGTTAAACCCAAAATACAAAAGCCCAACACCTTTTTTACTTTACAAACTCCTTTTAGAAAAAGTTCAACCCTCTTTTCTTTCTCCTTCGCCGA
Source organism: Fragaria x ananassa (assembly GCA_034370585.1). Taxonomy (NCBI): domain Eukaryota; kingdom Viridiplantae; phylum Streptophyta; class Magnoliopsida; order Rosales; family Rosaceae; genus Fragaria; species Fragaria x ananassa. The sequence continues at coordinate 27,428,150 of CP139761.1, read as the reverse complement.
TTACACGGTCAGTTATTTCGCCTCCCCCTCCTTGCAGCAGTATGGCAACAAGCTTTGCATAACAGAAAAAATGTCATCCGCTCCCAATCCAAGGAAAGAGAGGGTCAGCAACTGGTTGCAAGGCAGCTCTTTCATCTTTGGGCGGCGAGATCACGAGATTCAAGTTATTTGGTTCGTCTTGTCCCTGGATTTCCGTCCCTGCAGTCGTCCTCGCAGCCTCCCGGCAGTGAGATGTCTCCTCCATTCCGCGAAGTCAACTTCTCTCTGCTAGCTCGCGAGGCATTCGAGGAAAGTGATCCTTTTACATGGAAGGAGAAGGTCAGCAACCGGTTGCAAGGCAGCTCTTTCGTCATTGGACGGCGAAATCGCGAGATTCAAGTTATTTGGTTAGTCCTGTTCCCGGATTTCCGTCTCTGCAGTCGTCCTTGTGGCCTCCCCGCGGAGAGTTGTCTCCTCCATTCTGCGAAGTCAACTTCTCTCTGCTAGCTCGCGAGGTATTCGAGGAGAGTGATCCTTTTACATGGCGGACTAGGCATCGCAACCCATAGCAAAACCCTCCAATCCCGTTCTATAAAAAGGGGGGTTTAGGGAGCTGCAAAGGGATCAAGCAACACAAACCCAATAATCCCCCAAAACACTCAAGTCTTCATGCTTCCAAACCTTCAATCCAAAAAACCCCTCCCTAGCCATCTTCCAAATTCCTGTCTTTGAAAACCAGACTCCTTCCCAAAAACCTAACTCCAAAATGCAGTCCATTTTCTGCCACCGCAGTGTGCCTTCAGCTCTCACGCCAGCTCATGCTACAACCCTCTCTCTCTAGTCTTGAAACACACCCAGGGTTAATTCAATAATCCAATTCTTTGAGTTAACTTTGGCTTAGTTACTTCCAAATCAAAAAGAACCCTCACACATGGAGATATATAACATCATATAAGTTACATTCTTGCATATCCACCATTTGAGTTTGGATTGGAATTTTTTTGATTTCATTAAAGAGTCAGGTTTTTTTTTTTTTTTTTAGTTCTAAGACCTGGAGTTCTAACGGTTGACTCGTTTATTTCAAATTGTTTCTCATTATTAAGAAAATGTAACAAAGATAAAATACGAGCTTGTAATATACCCTTGACGTATCCGAGTGTTTTCCGATGTATACGGTCGGGATTTGCTCATATACGTCAAATAAACGCTTGAATACGGCCGCATATGTCTCGGATACGTCCAGATACGTCTCGGGAACATCTTGAATACGCTACAGGGTATATTGAACTTTTTACACCAAAATAGAAGAAAAGGTCCAATATATCCCTTAGCGTATCTGAGACATTTTTCTACTTATACGGGCAGAATCTGCTCGTATACGTCAGGAAAACACTCAGATACGTATCGGACACGTCTGGGGCATATTGGACTTTTTCACTAAAAATGGAAGGTTCCATTGGCTTCTCTCTTTCTCTTCTACTTGGCCCAAACAGAGATATAGAGCTAGAGTGGTGGTATCAGAGGAAATGGTTTGCAACGTCGCGGCATCATTTCGGGTCAAAATAAACAACTTGCTGCTTGTTTTCAGCTAACAATTTCGATGATGACAGTGAATAAATGTACAGCAAACTGGAGTGTTTAGCATTTATTCAGTCTTCAGATACTCAAGTGTTCTTCACTCATATTTTGTATACACCAAGTAATACATTGCAAAATTGCCTCACTGTTTCTTTTCTTCCTGCTCATTGAATTGAATCTATGACTACCTTTCCGGTCGCTCGGTTCGTTTCGAGGTAAGAGAAGGCCTCGACGAGCATGGAGAAAGGGAAGGGCCCTTTGGGGTCTATCACTGGCTTCACCTTCCCACTCTCTAGATAGGGGTTTAATTTCTTCAGGACAGCCCCATTGGATGTCACTACAAATCTGAAGCCTGGAGGTGTTACTGCACCAGTTAGAGCCACCACACTGCCACCTTCTTTCACCACCTTCACTGCCTTATCGCATTGACCTGTACGTCATTAAAAACCAAAACAAACAGAAACTCATTTCAGGTAAGAGAATGGAACAATGGAAGGTGAAATTTTATCCTGATACGAATCGACATTCTGCATAAACTATTCAAAATCTTTTGTAAGTTTGATACGAGTCACTATCTCGCCATAATCTGATAATTCAGAAGTCTCTACTTTTAACTTCAAACACCATGTAAGTATACTTGTACCAGTCTTACCAATAGCATCATAGACGACATCAAATTTTTCTGGCAATTCTTCGATGTTCTCCTTGGTGTAGTCAATTGCCAAATCAGCACCCAAGCTCTTCAACAACTCCAATTTTCCGGTGCTTGAAGTGGCTGCAACTCTTGAAGCTCCAAATACATGTTTTGCTAGCTGTTTCAACAAAGCAACATGACTCAACAAAGCACGAAAAACATGCTTCCAAAATAATGTCCTCACTTTGCAGCCATGGGAAGAGAACTATTGGTAGAAGGTAAGGTACCTGAATCACCAGGCTTCCAACACCACCAGCACCATTCAAAACAAGCAAAGATTTACCAGCAGAAAACCCTGTCCTTTCGAGACCCTCGTAAGCAGTCTCGATTGCAAGAGGCAGAGAAGCAGCCTGAGCAAAGTCTAGATTCTTAGGCTTTAGTGCAATTAACCTCTCTTCAACAGCAGTGTACTCAGCAAGTGAGCCAGATTGCTTAGGCCCATCCAAAGCTTTCTCATGTATGTCCCCATACACTTCATCCCCCACCTTAAAGTCCTTTACTTGGCTGCCAACCTTCACCACCACACCAGCTACATCATAGCCCGGAACAGTCTGCACTGAAACAAAGTGAGAACCCCAACTTCGACAGATGAATATCAACAATTCACTATCTTTCCCTCTCTATTCCCTTAAATTTGACATTTTCAGCAACAAAATTAATCCCAAATTGTCTTCTGTAACTTATAAGCAGGGTGATGACCAATTAACAAAACAACAACCATTACAATTCCTCATTCTTAGACTTGAAACCTAGTAGTAACAACAAACATCAATCCCAACATAGATTCACCAACTCTAAACACAATCTTAATCATCTTCCTTGCTAAAGTTAACCATTCAAACTCGATAAGATTAAGCTTCTTTCTCTTACATTAACAAAGCAAGTGAGCAACCAAATCAGACTCAAAGAAGAACAACATCCAAACTTTTAACATTTACAACAAACGTTCTAATCCCACCACACATGCACGACCTGGAGCAAAATCTCAACTCGCATTCCCGAAAAGTCTACTCTTTTTGTGGTAAACTCAACACTTCAAAGTTCAAACTCGATCACATTAGTCTATTTCACACACATTTCCATCAAAACACCAAATAAACAAGAAGAAGAAAACAGAGAAGTTACCGGAAGAGGAGAGTCAGTGCTCTGGAACTTCCCCTGCCTCCTCTTGAAGTCAACCGGATTAAGCGCGGCAGCCATAACCTTAATCAAAACCTGATCGTCCAACAACTCAGGCACTGCAACTTTGGTATCAAACTTCAAGACATCAACACCCCCGTACTCCTCATACACCCACGCCTTCATCTCCGACGGCACCGTGGAGGCCTCAGCCGTGGCAGGGGCAGCTTCGTAATTAGCAGACACTCTCAAAGCAGGGAGCTGGCATTTTTGGCGAGTGAGAGTTTTAAGGGTTGGTCTGGTTCTGGTTTTGGTTAGCTTTAATGTGGAGGAGAATCTGAGGGAGATTGGGTTTGGTGATAGAGAGTGGAAGAGCGGTGGGAGTTGGGAAGCAGAGGAGGAGGAGCTGAGACTGAGAGTGGCAGTGGTGGTGGTTAGCATTGTTTCCGAACAAGTCGACCTTAAACTGCTTATCCCCTTGATCACTTCAAACCTTATATTCTTCTCTACTTTTTACGGCGCTTAAAAATGAAGGTGCATATTTATTTCTTTATTTATTTTTTTGGGTCCTTTTATGTATGGACATATGGTACCATTTAGGTTGATCTTTCATCTATTGACATGTGACATTGACATGTTAGGGCTATTGGTTGAGGGGGATGTTTGGAGATGCTTCTGGAAAGAGTAAGAAATGTTTCTAAGTGATACAGAAAATTACTTATACATAGAAGAAAATGGAGAAATATAATGTGTGTCAGGAAACATCAAAATCAAAATATTCTAAGAAAAACCATCTCTCGTAACTAATTCTTAAAAACTTCATAAAAATATGTCGTCAAATGTATTGAACCCCTTTCCCTTTCGATGTTACAGTTTTTCGAAATACTAAATCAAAGTACTTCACTTAACTAATTACGACATTGTCATTCAGCATGCCGGTAGACATCCTCTTTACCCTCATGCTTGCCATTGACGTGACCCTCTTAAGCATCACCTCCATAGAGTGTCACGATGACACTACCTCCTAGTGCAGCTCGTGACACTATCCCCCACTTACAATGTCAATTCTATTAGCAGCATTTTGCTGGCGGTACATTGTAATGGTTTTTGACTTGGGAATGGAAGGATATAATCTTTCTTTGTCACCTTGATTAATTAATTTGATGATTCATTCATCATCTGTTATGTTTTTCTTTTTTGTTCAACAATCTCCTAAACCACGAAAAACACAATCCAAAGAAGCGGAGGCAAACCTCGCAAGGCCTGGCAACGATGTTGCGGATGGTACTGGCTTTCTGAGGAAGCTCCGGCGTCGGAACGGTCTGATATTTTGGCCTTTCTCTTGCCGAAAAACAAGGAGGAGCTTCCTATTTTGCAAAGGTATTCTATCCAAAACATAATAACAATCCGCAGCTAGCGTCTACATAGTTAGAACTGGGAGAGGACAAGTGGACGCGTAGGATCACCCCTGACAAGATTGGAGATGGACGGTTAGGAGCTCGTTTACTGACAGCTAAACCCTTTTTACTTTGTTTGGTTTCAGATAGATCTTCGCAGTTCCTCCTCTGTCTCTGTCTCTGTCTTCCCCAGTTGTGTTTCACCCAAACTCTTAAGGTCACCTCTAACCCCTAATTCTCCAGATCCCTTTATTCTCTTTTGTTAGATTTGCATGGAAAAGTTGTCTCATAGCTCATCGTATTTAATCTCGAATGTTTGCGATCTTGTTGGAATTTTGTTTTGTTTCTTAGGTCACTTGTATGCTATCTCTGATCCGCTCTGTGAATCTGAACTTGAAGTTTGTTTTTGATCGATTTACAATTTATACGACAGTTTCAGATTAAGTTCAGTTACGATTTTATATTTCTTTAGGCTCTTAGGAATATGTTTCATTAAATTTGAGATCTATATTCTGGTTTGTGTGACTCTGAACTTGCTTCTTTCGAAGCAAATTAGGAAATCGAAGCTTGAGGACTCTTATGTCATACTCATGGTTCTTATGGACCCACATTATTGCATGTTGATGCTATGTGTGTTTTATGAAGTTGTTATGGATTGGATTAGTGCTAAAGAGTTTGGTGGCGTGGATTCTGGCAGGTCTTTTATCAAATGGCAGACTCGAAGCAAGCCCTGAGGAAACCAACCTTCACAAAGGTTGGGCAGCTCCGCCCAGGCACCTCTGGTCACACTCTCACTGTAAAGGTCGTTAGTACTAAGATGGTATTGCAGAAGGGACGTGCTGATGGCCCTCAAGTACGCCAAATGCGAATTGCTGAATGCTTGGTTGGTGACGAAACGGGAATGATAATCTTTACAGCTAGAAACGATCAAGGTGAGTAGGTGATCATGACTTTGATGTATGTTTTAAGCTATTACATCTGTCGTGCTTGCTTGACGAGCTCTTTTCATTCTCATGTAGTTCAAAATTACTTTCTGTTGTATTACAGCTTTCACAAATATTTTCTCTCTAATAGTATTAATTGGGCATTGGTTGGCTGCTAAGCTGCTAAACCTCGAGTGTTGTTATTCATTACTGTCAAAGGTCTAGACGGTCAGCCTATAGGTTTCCAGGTGACTAAACTAATCGGTAGTTGCTCAAAATGATCTTTATTTCCATTAGAACTAAAAGTTTTGGTATCTGGAAGTCCAATTTGGTACTTAAAATGATGGCTGAAGAAATCTGAAAGTACATTAGTTAGTTGGAGAAGATCATGTCAAGTGATAGCAGTGCTTTTTGGTACAGAGTTGTGGCTCTGATGAAGATTGTTACAATAGCTTCTAAATATTTGGATATCCACTCAAGTGTTTGAATATATGAATTTACTACAAGATGGGCTCCAAACAGCATGCAGACTTTTGGTTGTAATGGTCTAACGTCTGAAGCAATTTCTATTCTAAGTAAAATTCGAAGTCGTATAAATGAGAAGACTGATATTTTTGTTAAAGTCATATGGGATTGACTCTCCTCAAGTTTTATAGTTTTTAGGTTGTTCCCTAGTTGCTTGTTTGGTCTCCATATTGTGAGGTTTTTACTGTTAAAATGCACTTTAGTTAAGTTGTTTGAGTTATGTACAATAAAAGGGACTGATCATTTCACAATAATATCATTGGAATCTATATGCATAAGGCTTATTACTTCTACATATTCCGGTGGTTCTCCATGTAATTCTTGTTACTCTACTAAGAGCAGGATTTTGAATATATATGTATCCCATGTGATTATGTTGAGCTATCCCATCTGATGTGGGTTATTCTCCCAGTTTTTGTTTGTGGAAGAATAATTGACAAGGCACTTGATTAAGATGTGCTTGATCAACCTTCCTGTTACTGTCTGAATTGGGTTGAACAACCGGCATCCAATGCTTTGTGTCAATACTTCAGCAGAAGAACCTTTTCAGTTCTGTGACTTCTATCCAAGCCAATGTCCTTTCAATCATACTATTCAAATCCGCTTTTTGATTGGATTATTCTGTTGTATGTTTTGTGTCGTTGAAGCCCAATTAAAGCCTAACATGGCTCATTTTAAGATATTTGGAGATCTCCATTGATGGAGGGAAGAACATACCTAAGACACAGTAACAATGAAAGAGGGTGACTGGAACCATAGAAACCAGTAATATATATATATATATATATATAAATATATTGTTATATATATATATATATATATATAGAGAGAGAGAGAGAGAGAGAATGCGGACATGTTAGCTCATATCACATTGTTTGTCTTAACAATTAATCCAAACTGAGAAGTTTGGCACTTTTTTTTTCTCTTGTAAAAAACCTGTCTGAGAATTTCATCTTTTACTTGCTTTAGCATTCATTTGGTTTCACTGTTTTCGCATTGGAAGGCTGCTGCATTATATGTTTAGTTAAATATTTCTGACTCCCTGTGATGTATTTTACAGTGGACTTGATGGTAGAGGGTTCAACTGTAACCCTGCGGAATGCCAAAATTGACATGTTCAAAGGATCAATGAGACTTGCTGTGGACAAATGGGGCCGTGTGGAAGTTGCTGAGCCTGCCAGTTTTACCGTGATGGAAGATAACAACCTCTCACTCATTGAATATGAACTTGTCAATGTTGTTGAAGAGTAACTCTTTTGAACAGAATCGGGTTCTCTGGTACTTAACCCAAATAAAAAGAAATCTAATGAAGAAAACTTATTTTGTTATATGTTGGGACCTTTCCTTTACCTTTGCAGCAAATAGTTTGAGACCTTTGGTTGTACTGCCAAAATAGATGTTGATGGCTGTAAGATGTTAAAGATAAGGGAGCTGGCTTTTGGATTTTGCTTTGTCTTGTTTACTATCTATCTTAAATCTATGGGAAGTGCTGATTTGATTTATATTATGACTTTTTGCTAACTTCAAGTTTCTCTGCTGTTAATCAAGTGTCAGAGTCCTCGTGTTTGCAATTTTAGGAGTTAACTTAAGCCCTCAAACCTAGTGGTGTGTTTACTGGGTAGTTAAGCAGAGATCAAGTATGAATGTCAGCTGCTGGCTCAAATCTATGTATTTGGCATGCTTATTTGGATTTCCCTAGCATGATGACTTGAAAGATCTGTCAAATCATTCAGTTGTTCTTTGTGTTTCTGGAAGCAGTTAGTGTCACATGATTAGCATTAAACTAATAATGCCATGCCTTCAGCATTAGGTGGATCACTCACTAAATTTGTCATTAGCTGAACACAAACTTGTTATGGAGTATCAGCATTGGAGCTTAGGGTTCTTAATACATCCATTGCACGACAAAACTCGACAAAAACTGAAAACTCCAAGTAGAAGAAGCCATAACTGATAGCCCTGTGCAGTATGTACCTGCTCTTTGGGATTGGATCCGTGGATTACAAATAAGTGGAATGCAATGTGTTCTGCCCAACCCCAAAGGGTGGATGTCCTACTCTCACATGTACAAAACTCTTCTTTGTCCTTGTGTTGGTGGAACTTCGGCTCCATATGGCTATCATTTTTGCCCTTAAGACCTAGTGCAAGGACCCCCCACATGCCCAGTTGACAAGCAGAAATTGTGTCACATATTGATCAAAGACGTGTATGGCACTACGATTGCCTGACGTCACCTGTATATTTGTTCAGCTGAGTTTGTAGAGTCCTGGTTCTAAGTTTTGCATCAATGGCATGCTCACCACATTCTCTTGTTATGTGTTCACAATTTGAGGTAGAACTGTAGTAAGGGTAGCCGAATGAGACAACTCCGCGTTCTTAATTTCCTAACTGAATGAGGAATGCTCTGTTCATTGTTCTGTTTAGTGTTTATGTTATTTCAACGTTCACGTTGAGTCTCCGAAATCTGGAATAAGATCCTCTCGTGGGATATGGACAGTGTTAGCTGTGCTTCAACTGTTGCAGTTGCTGCCAGTACGCTGCAACCAACCGTTGCCAGCAATTCCTTTCAATTTTGCACTAGCTAGTCTTAGTGCTTTACAATGGAATATATTGTCTTTCCCTACGGGGTGTGTGCTCTCATATGATTATCCAATTGGATACTGGTAGTGCGCATATGTTCATAAAACGTTTCAGACCAAAATCAAGGGTGGAATTTTCATGTTAAAGTTTGATGCTTTGAGCCCACAGATATTTCATCTGTCGTTGATGCATTACTGAAGTTTGATCTTTCTCGTTAAAGAAGTCAAGAAAAGTCTCATTTTGTGTAAAAAAATTACAGATTAAGTTCATGCAAACGTTCAAACCTCTAAAGGCATCATATCCAAATCCCATTTGCATATTCATTTTAAAGTTTTCTGTGTGGAAAGCACAAAGAGGAAGCATCTATGTTTATATATGTACATTGTATTATATATTCTATGATATCCCATTGTTTCTTCAATGATGCTATTGCCCTCCTTTAGTTTTAGGCACTCTGATGTTGAATTTCTCCTACTTATCTTTATGTAGCAGCATTGTCCACTTGTTTTCTTTTCAGAGATCACTACGTTTATGAATTTTGGAATCAAATCAAGAACATTTTTCATACAAATGCATATTCGATAATGCAAGGCCCATGTCTTCATGACTTCATGTTCATTCTGTAAGTAGCAGACATATAAAAGTTCTTGGTTTTGATTTCTTACATGGGTTTAGCACATGCTCATAGTTGTTTGAGGAAATGCCTGAGGAGACTTTTGAGACTCAAATCATGTAATGTAGTGTTTTCTCACCAGTGGCGTAGCCAGAAACTCTTTACAAGAGGGTCAAATTTTAGATAATTTTTCATATGCCACATAAAATTATAGATAATGGTTTCTTAGACATATAACAATCATTCTAGAGCTATTATTCAGGAGGAACCTGAAAAAAATTTCAACAACAAAGAAAACAAGGCTTGAGATTTATAGTAGATTTGGACCGTTATATAACTTAGTCCCATAATATTTATTTCACATGGCTAGTAACAATTTTAGCTAATGCTAAATTATGGGAAATGGAATAAAGACGAAGGCTGACATGCGACGATATACGTGGTCTTGGAATATTAAGATAGAAAAATAAGAAAAAGATGGTTGAAAATAAAAATGAAGAAAAGAAAAAAAAAATACATGATACAATTTAGCCTTTTAGGTAGATTTATAAGTGTTTGACAGAAGACATGTCTATTATTTTTAAGTTAGTGTTTTAAGAAAATAAAGATAGATTGACTTATATTTCTATATTTGTCTTTGTGTCATAGGGGTCAATATGTAGTGTTATGATAATATGTATGATAAGAAGTAAAAAATTCAACCAATGAGAAACATGGTAAAAACTTGAGAAGGGTCAATTGACCCCTTTGGCCCTATTGTGGCTACGCCACTGTTTCTCACATTGCTTTGATCAGAGTCTGTTAGAATGTTGGTGGCTGGACAAAAGCTTTGGTCTTAGATGCTTAAAAATTGGCAGGGAAGAATCCCTTTTGTCATAATTTGGTCCAAAGAGAAAAAAAGAAAAGAAAGTGATTATTGTCTTTTTCAGAACCTAATTCTTTAGAAAAAGAGAGAAGGAGCTACTGGGATACTCTAAAGAAGATCAATATTATTGTATGTGGGCATAGCCACAGGCACTGCAGGTATTGTAGTGGTTGGTAGAATCTTACTGAATGTGACTGCAAATTTGACTTAAAACTCACTACAATGAGTTGTTGTGTATGCCCAGATTGGTTGTCCATGTGGGGAAGCACATGATGTTAATCTGGCTTTAGGGTTTTAGATCCAAATCATGAACAACTTGATCAGATATAACCCTTATTTTTTTAGGATTATCTGAATAATTGTCATCCAGAGTGAGATAGGTATATATGTTCTAGATTATCCTTGTTGTGCAATGTGCAGAAACAACTTGATCAGATAGTCTGCAATTGTGTAATTTTATATATGATAAACACAGCTAACATAGGTCAACCATTTCATTTTCAATTTGATCATTTTCATTTGGGATTTTGAATACCGCTTTATTTGAGTAATCTGCATCAGTTCTAGCTAGTTGTTGTCTGTGAATCTGCATCTGCTCTAAGCTCTATGTATTTTTCTGAGTTTTGGGTTCTGCTACTGTGGCTTTGGACTTATCAAAACAAAGCTACAGTGATAGTATAATTGGTATTCTCTCTGTTTTCTATAACTGGAGGACAGGCAAATTTAGAAAACTGCAGGAAACTCAAAACTCAAAGAAATAGGGTCCAGAAAACTGCAGGCATTTCAAAGCTGGTATAATATTAATATGATGCTTCTGCTTTCATATTGGACAATGTGAATGCAAGAATAGAAGGGTTTCCCCTTTTTAGTTTATTTCATATTAAGCAAATTGCAGAAGAAATAACAAGGGAATAGGCTAGGGACCTCATTCATGCCCTTTTTAGGAGGGAGAGATGCAGAAGCAAAGGAGCATGCATGTGTGTTAATATTCTGGAAATAGAATAAAACTTTATTCGAAAAGTCTACGATACATTAATATATCGATACATTAATGATACATATACCAACTCCTATAATCATATTTGAGATCAAGTTTAGCTTCTTTACCAAAGTATTAAGTCTAACATAAACTACTATACATAATCTGAATTGAAATAAAAAGAGAAATGTGACCAACAGAGAGTAAAACACAGAAGTAGAATCGATTTTTTTGTCTGGAAGCTTAGGAATAGATTGACCAGAAAGTAGAGGAGAGAGTAGGTCATGAAATTTAAAACTGCAGGTAGAAATCGGTGATGAAAGTTGTGCCAACTTTGCTGAGTGCCATTTTAGGGTGTCTGAGAACAACAACACTCTTAATATGGAATATGGTCCTGGTCATGGTGACATTTTCATGAAAGTTAAAGTTTGGTTGACAGCTAAAGCTGTATAATAATGGGAAGAAAACAGTTCTGGCATGGAAAATGAAGATCTTTTTTGTTTTTTTTTTTATATTTATTGATGGTACTCATGTTGATAATTAGGCGTAAAACCGTAAACAACTGGTTTGAAGTGTAGTGCTATATCAAATTTAGAAAATTGAGTCCAAGTTACTCTTTGATCTCCATTTTGTCTGTGCTCATTTTATGAAAAAAGGAAAGTTCTAAATCTGCCACTACTCGTCTCGGTGGACAACACCAACTTCCGTCGTCGCGTTCACCTCCGCCACCACTGCACCACCCACATTGGCTGCCCCCACAAACCTGCGGTGAAGGCTGTGCTCGTGCTTGAAAGCATTATGGATAGATAGATGTAATGCCTAATTAAGTAACTTAATATCTGTAAAGCCAAACATATATCACGTTGATAATCTGATATTGTACTGGAAAATGCCAATCATGGACACAACGTACGCATGCCCCTTGCATTCCTTTTCTTGCTTTGATTTTGAGACAACTAGTTTCTTGCTCAAATGGACCAGACGTCCACACCCTTCTTCCTCAATTAGCTAGTTTCTTTCAATAAGAGTCAAAAGTTGCAAATGTGCAAATGGCTAAAAAACGTTGCGGCATGAAACATCCTATTAAGACAACCTATATATGTCACCAATCTAGTTTTACGCTTTGAAAATTCATTTGATATTGAAAATATTTTTAACAACAACGTCTAGTTTATGATCATCTTTACATTATAATTCTCACACATACTTAGTTCGACATGAAAACTCTGAAATATATCAAGCGAGAAGCTCAACCCATAGTTTACCATATGTTAGTACATAGCCAAAATACTTGGCTGAGCCGAGAATAAGGTACAATTACCCGGTCGAGATAGCCCTGGTGAGCCCTTCACAAGTATCCAAAGAATGAAGGACCGGTAACAAACCGCTTGCCAAAGTCATTCTAGCGGCAAAATACCCCCAAAAGGGGAGACACCCCAAAGGATAGCAATCAGTCCCACATTGGAGACTAAGGCAAAGGTATTCAAACTTGGCCTATAAAACAAGCTCAACCTATCATAAAAGGTACACACACTCTCTCTAGACTCTCTCTTTCACATTCCTCTACCGTACAAGTACTCACAACTAACTTAAGCATCGGAGAGTCGAAGACTGGGCCACCCCAGTCCCGACCCCGTGACGCTGTCACTTGTGTAGGTTCCGTGTGAAGGACCCAAGAATTTTACTTCGCTCCGTCTCGCGACCCCTTCCCGGCTCGGGACGAAGCAGGTAGAAACACCATAGAAAATCCGAAATCGCATACTTGTATACTAATTACTTTCTTATTTTGGAAGGACTTCCAACCTCAATTTTGCCTCTTTCAAACTCATAAATATTCAGACCAAACAAGAAAAACCTTCATAATTATGATCATAAATTAGGTGTCTCGCACGTGCGTAAAGTCATCAGCATATGCATGCCTTCAGTTGATCAAGAACTACAAATCATTTCAAGCATGCGAGTTTAAGAAGTGTAGCTTAATCCCGAAATTAGCCTAGCATTCATGTTAAAACTACGAAAAGTACCATGATCACGAGCTTTGTCACTGTCCAGGTTAAATCATTCAAATAATGCCTCGTGTTGGAACAAGAGGTTCACGAAAAGAGAATCCCCGGATTACACTACAAAATTCATTAGCGGCTAAACGCGTCTACTATCTCGTTTTTAATAGCGACCCGCCTCCAATCCCCTCTCGCCACGTGTACTCAACACGGTTTCTTTTCATTCTGTGCCACCCCTCTCCCGGCCCTCAGTCACACAGAGCTCTCACTCTGCCGCCTTTGGGCTCACACATCAAGATCTCTAATGTGCTCGATCTGATGGTTATTATTTAGTCGGGTGTGCGGTGTGTTATTTTAGGTTTGAACTTTGAAATTCTTAATATGAAGAGTGAGTCATTCTTAGCCATTTCATATGCGCCCACGGAATAACTTCTCGACCTAATCAGTATTTATGAAACTCTAATACTATAAAATTAGGGATGTAAAATCCACACTCTTTATTTTTTTTAGTAACTTAAATTTTTTCTTTTAGTGGCTTCAATTTTTCTTTTGGTGAATGTGTTAATCAAAAAATGAAAAATTGTGTGTGGATTTTAATTTGGAGTGTGTGGATTTCACAACCTTAAAATTAAGAATCAACGATTTAACACCAAAAACGGTGCTCTATTATGCATTAGAGTTTTTAGATTTTACAATTTAGTATCACGAGGATATTAGATTTTGTAGTACTATAAAACTTTTCGATAAGCAGACGGATTGATTTTTAATAAATATTTTGGGGTGGGGTCGATATTTTTTGCCTCATAGCTTTTGTATTTTTGGGAGTTAGACAAGTTTTTGTGACTCTTAACACGCGTTTGTTCTTGATATGGATATGCAATGACAAAATTCTGAAATGTTTATGTGACTGTCCCCCCATGGTGAATTATAGATTGATTACAGCTTATAAGCTAGATACACTTTCCTTGTAAATTGTAATCTTTTTATTTGTTGCATGGATTTCATATAAGATCTTTCATTAAATACATGACTGGTTTTTATGAATTACATGATTTTACTCTGGAATCCAGCTATTTGCTAGTAAAATGTGGTGCTTACATAACGTTTGAAAGGAAAAAAAACAATTTGATTTCCATATTTATAAACACACAGTGCTAAAAAATTAGTTCAAAACCAAAACAAGATGTATGGATACATTAATGTAGTGATGGAAGTTGCGTTATTCATCAAGAATTTGCTTTGAAGTTGTACATGACCTACTACAAACTTTTTCAGGTAGGCCAAGCACAAAGCCCAAACCTGTTCTGAAATCCTCACCCTCTTCCACACCAATATAAATACCTGCTGGAAACCCAAACAAACACACCAACATTCTCAATCTTCCTTTCAAATAAGTAAAATAAAAACACACACACAAAAAACCCAAAAGAGAGAGAGAGAGAGAGAGAGAGACTAATGCCGCAGCACAGAGAACTCTGCCTCGTGACTCCTCTCTCTCTGTTCTTTATCTTGTTCTCTCTCAATGTAAGCCATCTAAATTTCTCTGCCCAGATAATATTATTTTCTGCTGCTTCAGTTTTGCTTCAATTCTATGTCATTCATATTACCGTGCCGATCATGTTTCTGGGTTTTATTTGCCCTCACCCATCCGTCATTGCTATTCCCAATGCAGGTAGCTACGGCCATCGCCGGCGACCAGAACCCTTTTTCCCCAAAAGGCTATCTGACGCGTTACTGGAATAAAGAGGTCCGAAACGACGCCGTTGGACCCTCTTTCCTGCTCTCCAAGGCCTCCCCATTAAGCGCCGTGCAATCCGCTAGCTTCGCAAAGCTCGCTTCCGAAAATGCCCTCCAGACGAAGCTTCCCGAGTTTTGCTCCGCCGCGAAGCTTCTCTGCTTTCCGGATTTGGGGGAGAGTTTAGAGAAGCACGTGAAGGACGCGAGTTTTACTGGATACTCCGGCCGGAATTTCACCAATTACGGCACGGATCGGCTCGCCGGTGCCGACAGCTTCAAGAACTACTCGCTCGGCGAGAATCTCCCGGTGGACTCGTTCCGCCGCTACAGCCGCGACTCGGTGGACCATAAAGACAAGTTCAACAACTACGCCGCTGACGGCAACGTCATCGACCAGAGCTTCAACAGCTACGCCGCCGGCGCCACCTCCGGCACCGGCGACTTCAAGAGGTACGCCGATTCCACCAACGTCCCCAACCTCCGATTCATCTCCTACTCCGACGACTCCGACGGCCGGGCCCAGTCCTTCACCGGCTACAGCGAGAACGCTAACGCCGGCCAGCAGAGCTTCACCAGCTACGCCAAACACGGCAATGGCGCTCCCAACGAGTTCACCGGCTACGGCACCAGCTCCAATGTCGCCGGGTCCGACTTCACCGGGTACAGCGAGTCCGGTAACGGCGCAAACGACACCTTCACCAACTACGGCAACGACGAGAACAACCCGACGGAGCGGTTCAAGAGCTACGGCGACGGCGGCAATGCCGGGTCGGAGAAATTCTCCAACTACAGAGACAAGGCCAATGTGGGTGAGAGCTCGTTCCAGTCGTACGGCAAGAACTCCAACTCCAAGAAGGTCAATTTCGTCAATTACGGGAAAAGCTTCAACAACGGGTCGGAGTCTTTCACCGGGTACGGTGAAGGCTCCCTAGGCGGGTCGGTCGGGTTCAAGATCTATGGATTCAACAACACCTTCAAGGATTACAAGGATAAAAACGCGGCGAAGTTCACGGAATACGCGGCGGATGAAAAGACAAGTTTAGCCTCCGCGAGTGGCAGCTTGGCGAAAAGGTGGGTGGAGCCGGGGAAGTTCTTCAGGGAGTCTATGTTGAAGAAAGGAGCTGTGATGCCCTTCCCCGACATTAAAGATAAAATGCCCGAAAGGTCGTTTCTGCCCCGCACAATCTCCTCGAAATTACCCTTTGCCACCGCCAAACTCTCAGAGCTGAAGAGGATCTTCCACGCCGAGGACAACTCCACCATGGAGAAGATCATCGCCGACGCCCTGCAGGAGTGCGAGCGAGCCCCCAGCAAAGGCGAGACCAAACGGTGCGTCGGCTCGGCCGAGGACATGATCGACTTTGCGACGTCTGTCCTCGGCCGAAACGTCGTCGTTCGCACCACGGACAATGTCAGTGGTGCGAAGGGCGACATTGTGGTCGGATCAGTGAAGGGAATCAACGGCGGGAAGGTCACGCAGTCCGTCTCTTGCCACCAGAGCTTGTTTCCTTACCTACTCTACTACTGCCACTCGGTTCCCAAAGTCCGGGTTTACGAAGCGGATCTTCTGGACCCGACTTCGAAGGCCAAGATCAACCATGGCGTTGCCATCTGTCACTTGGACACGTCTGCTTGGAGCCCCACCCATGGATCCTTTGCGGCTCTGGGCTCGGGTCCGGGTCGGATCGAGGTCTGCCATTGGATCTTCCAGAACGACTTGACTTGGACTATAGCTGACTGAAGAATGTGAAAAAAGTCTTAGCCTGATTTGGGGTAAGTGATTTGGGTTCGAGCCACAGGTTAAGAAGTGTTAGCCGGTGGCCGGAGTTCGAGTTAGGTTATTTATATTTTTATAATTGTATTATTAAGTAATGGTTATTTTTACATTTTGGAATATGTATTAGTTATTATATATTATCATCGGGTAAATGTTTATGCTGCTTCCTCAATAATTGGAAGCCAGATTAATGAAGCCAATGGGGTTTGATTAAAGCTATTATTAGCGTGATTAATTTATAAGAAAACTATAGTTTATATGTTGCAAATGTGAATCATTAGTGTTTTGTTAAGATTTTATTCGTATACGGCTCAATAGACGCCTGAACAAACAAGCATGCGTATAGTGAGTATCAGAAATAAAAGGACGAGAGAAATTCGAAAATGGAGTATGGATGAGTGTATATATGTACGTATTGTATACGAAAATACAGGGTGAGGTGGTCCAAAGGGGCACACACGGTTTGTTGTCGCTGGAAAATGTGTGGGAGTGAGAAAGGAGATGACCCATGAGGGACAGCTGTTGTTGGACCTCACTGCTCTTCCCTCTTTTGTTTATTGGAATAGTCCACAATTCTAGACAGTGCCACACCAATTGAACCCAAACAGTTTCACACAATGTATGGCCAAAATTTTGGCTTTAGAGAGAGTTCTTTTGGATCTAATCAAATGGATCACAAGTGATAAAGAATGTGAGACCTTTTATAATCGACCCGAGCAAAACGTTCTACGAATTGTCTCTAAGATAATGAATTAATGATCAGTTAATCAAATCCAACGTGCAACAAAGTTAGAAGTTTGAGTTGCCGTCTTTTGAAACGTAACATGTTGGTTAACGTTTGTTATTGTTCAAATCTCGCTAATATCAAAAGATGGAATGAATGAGATAATACGTATTAACACAAGTGTAAGTTTCTTTACAATTTCCATTGTATTTATAAGATTTTCAAAGTCCATGCCTATTTGTCAAATTGCCATTATGGTTAAATTACAGTTTGGATCCCTTTGGCATTGAAAATATGGAAAATTCTAGAATATCATATGGTATATTAAAAAAGCAACTAAATGATTATGTATTGACCATTTACCCCTTCAAAAGCTCATATGTGTCATATAATTAGACACATTTACAATAAGCATGTCATACCATATGGTATGATAGATAGGGTTCAACTATTATACACATTTGTATGATATATATCAAGTCATGAGCTGTCCGATCATTTAGCAATTCAAAATTCAAAACGATCGGACAGCTCATGGCTTGATGTATGTTATACACATGTGTATAATATCATATGGTATTATACACATGTGTATAATAGAAAAGTGATAAACCCTGAAAATATACTTGAAACCGAAGCTAAGAAACCGTCTTAGGAGTTTGATGCGGGAAAAATGACGGTACCAACTTGGGAAGTTGCATTCCAAACACAACTTGTGGGCAAAGTGTTAGTGTATGTGATTGTATGCATGCATCTGTTTTTTTAAAAGGTTCTTTTTGAACTTTTGGTAGAGGATGATTTCAAATACTGTTCTATACATTGTCCGATTAAATTATGCAAATCTTTAGCACGATATATAATGAAGTTATGAAGATATATATATTGTACTACTACGTATGCAATAATAAAGAAATGAAGAGAGCTGGAGAGTGAAGTGTTTCCACTCTGAAGTGGTACCGAAATCAAACCAAGGCTAGCTAAATGCTCATAATAATACATATTATGGTGACCCCTTATGTATATTTGTTTAATCATCCCAGTTGAAATCATCCATGTTTGAATGCTGGTTTAATAATGTCGGATTTGATGTGCTCAAGTGCTCAACAGCTATCCCAGAAAGCGATAGTGTAGCCGATCCATTGATCTAGTTTTAAATCGATACTAAAAAAATTATTGTAGTCCGAATTATAATACAAGGTTTTAAACTATACAGTATGATCGGTATACGTTATAAGAAATAGTTGATATACGAACTTCGAAACTTATTTACACTAATGCGTCATGAGATTCACCTAGCATTGCTCTTTACATTATTCGGATACGTAGAGATGAGTTTGGGTGGCATACACTGATTGCACTGAGCATGATATCTTCCATTGACAATGATGAACCATAGTAGTCCATTTTTTGTACTGGGAAATTTCTCTCATGTATACATAAATACATAATACATTATTGCCAGGTCGAGGCCATTTTCCTTCATGCAATACAGTACCTCCCTTCAAGAACAGACCTTAAAATTAACTATAATGGACGGAACGTACGTACTATCATTTCAATTTCACCTAACCGGCCCCCTGAACTTACTATTTCTCAGTGATTCGAAAACACCCGAAGTACGTAAGTTTCAACCAACCCATGTACCATCGTCCATCCTCACCAATTTCACCAGCGTTGGCTTTCTTCTTACATTACCTGATCGAGCTAGCTAGCTACATATGCACGATGCATGGCACTAGTGCCCAAAGCTAGTAAGCTTTACACAGATTGATGATTCTGGATTTCCTGGCATGGACGACCATACACTTCTCCTGTTCTCCAGGCCCTAACTTATTGTACTCAGCACGAAACCGAATCTACAGGTCCATAGTTTATAAATGTTGTGGCTGAAATATAACGAAGTACGTGTAGACGGTGTAGTACGTTGATTTTAAAAAGATGCAGAGTTTTTGAATTGCCAACACTGCAAACTGCTATCAGTGCTATGGCATTAACATCCCAACCAACCATAGTACGTTATTGCAGAAATCAAGATCTTCGAATCGGGTATCAAATAATTGGTGTAAAGTCTTCACTATTCACCATTGATTGTCTACTTAAATAGCTTTGTAAGAGCACTCTGTTTTATGGAGCCAAAACAGGGGTTGTAGAGGAACTGGGGTTCTAAGCTTTAATATTCGAGCATCAAATATGGTTGAGGTTCAACAACTTTGGCATGGGCTACTGAGATTTAGACCAAGACAAGTCATCACTGCTTGCATTCAAGTCGGTAGTTATGGATTGGAATCACTAACTGTTTATGATATCGCGATCGTATATATATCTATAGGGTTTCTCTGCATTTGCTTTGTCGACTTACAAATCATAAGCATCGCTCAATCTTCGACCTGAGATCGACGATATGGTGAAGATTGAAAGCTGCCCACCTTATATTCTTCTGGTTTGTTGAGGCCAGTAGACCTGAGTTAAACCCTAAAGAGAGCAATGACATGGTTGAACGGAAAACCTGGGGAGTTGGAGTAAAAGAGAAGAACATAGACCATTTAATGGGGTGAAGAAAACAGCTGGGAATGGGAAACTAGTTTTGGGTAAAAACCTGTGCTTTCTGCTCGATCTGCAGGTTGTTGAAAATAATGTATATATGCATGTGTCGACCGTCGACGTAGCAGATTAAAGGACTCAAGAGGATTAAATGCAACTGCACTACCCCATAACTATTGCTGTCCTTCATATTTTGCTGCTGATGTCTGAGTTATGTAGCAATTGTATCTCGAAATGCGTATCTGGTTTTGAAAATTTTCTGCATCTTTTTACACTCTCGATCATAGTTAAATCTGGGTTGCTGAATGCGCCTCAGTAAAAAGAGATGACCTACATGATCCTAGATTTGTATGCTTCAGTGAGCAAGAGCCTGTTTCTCTAAGTCTACAGTTATACGTGCATGTTTCGATTTACCAAAAACCAAGGGATCCATTTGCGTAGTGTAGCAGTGCATTGTTTCTCATTTTAACGAGTCTATTTCTACGTCGCGCGTATAATAATTTGAGTTTGTTCAAAACATTTTTTACAAACACTTTATCTATTCGTAATCTTGTAAATGCATAAAATGTTTCATAACTTACTAATATATCAACTAACATTGATTGATTGTTCATACTCGCCGGTAATCCGCCTTAATTATTGACACAAGAATGAGGATATAGAAAGCTTAATCCAAAGCTTAAACTCTCATTAGTTAACGACTTTAATATGTCTAAATTTCAATGACATGTTTGATCTCCATGTCCCTTAATGATTTTACTCTTTTTTTGATCATATCATTAGCCTTAATATATATATGCTCTTAAAGGGCATATCTTATGGTGGTTATATAACCTAATAAAGCATCCCCACTAATTAAACACTTGTCCCATATGCCATCAAGTTCAAAATAGAAACAAATCGTGGCCAAGAACAGCACAATATGTACTGTACATAGATGAATATGGCCCCTTTGTTTGTCTAGTGCTTTGTTCACTGATTTTAGCTATATCATTACTTAGAGTGTTCGTTAATTCTTGAATCTCTTTACTTTCAACAATGATAAAAACTTTCAAACCGGGTGGTTGAGTTAGTGGCGTAAAAAGCTGTGGAACACTATATCCGTGTTTGAATCTGGTCGACAGTCTAATAGTGTGCATTTTCAGTTGAGAATTTTCTTTAAGGGAGTTAAATTCACACTTCATATTTTACAATCTACACTACGTTTTATTTTTGGTAAGTTAACTTTGTTTTTATTAACTTCAATTTTGTCTTCTAATGAAAATTTTGACTAAATGAGAGTGTGAATCACAATTTGTGGAATGTAAATTTTACTTCTCTTTCTTTGTTATACAAGAAACATTAATTACATTGTTAAAAGGGATTGAAATTTACACTCGTCTTTACAATCCACAATTTTTTTTTTCCTTTTATAACTACTTTAAATTTGTCTTTACTCACATGCGTTTTATTCTTTTATGAAATCTTTAACTAAAAGAGAAAATAATGAGTGTAAATTGTAAAATGGGGAGTGCAAATTTCATTCCCCTTGTCAAAAGATCAAAAATTCATGTACTTCTTTCGGAGAAACAAAAGTTTTGAGTAGCTTATTGGGCCAATGACTAAATTCAGTTTAAAAGTTGAATGGTTCATTGAGTAGTTTAACCACAGTGGGCCTCCAAGTCTATTGATTTATTAAACATGTGAGGCCCAGCCCACATAGGAATCCCAAAGTCATTTCGCTCAGCAGGGACTGAACTTTGAGGTTTGGGAAAACCATGGCGGCTAATTGCGCGAGACGAACCCTACAATTCTCTTCAGCTTCCGCCAAAACCCTATTCAACTCATCCTCGTCTTCAACCTTCGCTTCCAAAGCTTTTAAACTCAGTGAACTCGCCGGCGCCAAAACCACCGCTGCTCCTCGATTCGCTACTCAGAAGCTAAAGTTCTCTAGGTTGCGATTTGCTTGCTTACTTTTAAATATCTTGAGTAGAATTAAAATTGAATGCTTAAAATTGTTGATGATCTATATAGCTTAGATTTTAATCTGTATATTAGAATGAAAATTTTATTTTATTTTATGAAGTTGTTGTGAGAGATGAATGGTTGTGTGTCGTCATTGTAATGTTGAGAATTTCAGGGTGCCTGTGGAGTTGGCTGCTGCGCAGTCGTTGATCCCCTTGCACAGTGCTACTGCTTCTGCATTGTTCACTTCGCTCTTGTCTTTGCACAATACCAGCTGGGGGTGCCTATCGGAAGGTATCCGCGAGAGTTTACTTTTGTTATCATACAGTGGCTTATTTGGCGGCCTATGTTTTTAAGTCATATTGCATTTCATAAATGGAGCATTGAGATTTAATATATAAATCATGTCGGAAGACATAGCGTATATACTAGTTGTTGTTACCTATGTTTGAGTGTAGGGAGGAGGGTATATGTAACAAACCTGGTTTTCTTACTACCTGAGTACCTGATTACAAAGGAGTTTAGTTGGACTCGTATATCACTGTGCTACACCTAGTTTTTAGGGTCACATTGTGTATGCAAATGGTATCATATCTCTCTGAATTAGATATTATTGATAATGCAGTTAGGAGTTAGAATCGTTCATTGTGCTGGGAATGAGTATAACAACATTTTTCGTATCTGTTTGTTTTGCCATATGAGTATTGACCATTCTGAATCCACTAAGTACCTAACTTAAGTAATACAACTCGATTGTTATTTCATATAGGAGGGTTGATATACATAATGGGTTTATATACATCTCAGCTGTCCATAAATGAACTATTGATGAGATTCTCTCCTTAATTTACTACTTAGATGAGATGGGCACAACCAAGCATCTCCAATGTGCCTTAAAGTTGGTTAAACTTTTCTAGGAGTTGAAAAAAGTATTGTTTTGCCTTAGGTTTACATGCATACTTGATGTAGAATTGCTGTACCATAAGAAGTTGCTAATAGTGCACTGTTAATAGTCTTCTTAGGTTTGCAGGTGAAAGTGAGAGGAAGTGAGTGATATATCTGGAGGTTGTTATTGTAATTTATCCTTGTATGTTTAGAATGAAAAGCCAAAGGGCATCATTTTATGGGGGATAACAACATATGCGAGCTTCCTTAGTAACTCATGTCCTGTTAATAATATGTTTGTTATGATACGCAATGATGATCTTTGATCATTTTATATAACCATGTCCAACTGTACCATAACATAGTGACTTGTAAGATAATGACTCTACTTGATCTATTTTTCCTTCAAACTTTTCACCTTGCACATTGTGTTTATGTGCAGGTTTTGCAACCCCACTATAGCAGGACCTATGAGCAGCTGTTTCTAGGTACAAGCTTGACCATGATTAGCAGATTTTGTTTCTTTGCATGTCTCTGGTTGCCTTAAAATTTCAGTGTAACTTAAGATGGATGGATGATTGTTTCAATATTTCTCAAGCTTTCGGTCTGTACTGCATGACCTGACATTTTTGCCTGTCTGCCATCAACCACTATATATAAAAAGAGTCCGCGAACACCGTGAGATCTCTGGAATCAGCTTAATGTTGGTTTCGAAGGAATTGGTCGAGCAAAACCTTTGTTTTCTACTATTCTTCCACAGTTTTTATCTGCTACCCAACTCCAATTTTCAAAAGCTTGAACCGTTCATCTTTTGTTTCTTTTTGTATAATAAACCAGGCGCCATCATTTTGACATATTACTATCTCCTTTCTGTGAACTGTATTGTAGTTCATAAACCAGTGTTGAGTGAAAATCTAAACCTTCGTCCCAGGCTGCCCTAGTGTCGTTAACCTCCCCCTCTCTAATTCATGCATCATTTGCCAACAAATTGTATGACAATGTGTCTCGACAATTCGAGTACATGATTATGAAGAGAAATTATTTTGTAGAAACGGTAGTGTTCATATGATCAATGACTGCCCAAGAGATTCATAATCGGTTTTCCATTAGATTTACATCCAAGAGTTTAAAATAAAATAACTCTACTTAAAATAATTCTCTTCACCATTGGATTTAAATATGATAGAGACTATTGGATTTAAATATGATAGAGACTGATCATGTATCTTTTGGTACTGTGTAGAAATATAGAAACTCAAAGAAACAAAATCAAAATTATCTGTAAGACTAAGACTTAACAAATCCAAATTAGGCCTTTGTTTGGAGGCTTTGAAAATACTAGGTTAAGAAGTCTGTAAAGAAATACTTCTTCAGAAACCATAAGGTATGGAAAGTAAATATGAAAGTTACGAGGCAGCAAAGTAATGACGAAGTACAATATTTCAACTTTTATAGGCAGTTCATCTTTAAAACTACAATAATCTGCAATTCTAAGACAATCTGAAATTTCATAAGCTACACGAAGTAAAGTGAATGAATGGTAGCCAGCTATCATCACCTAGCAGAAAGAGTACATGTTAGCTCCACATTTGAACATGCTGGAATCAGATTGCTTACAGGCGTCGGCTGTGGGCATAGAGAAGGCTTTGGTGGCATTTCTAGGTTCTCAACATCTCCTACGAGCATCTGTGTAACTCTCTTCATTGAAGGTCGATCACTTGGTTTCATTTGAATACACCACAAGGCAGCTACTATCATTTTTCTAATTAATTTCTTCTCCTCCGCTGTAGCATCCCCAATCTCCAAGTCCTTCCCCTCATTATATTGATCATGCACCCATGAGGGGAAGTAAATTTGGCTAGAGTGATCTACAAATGCATTTAGATTTTTCCTTCTGCTTGCCATTTCCATCAACAACATTCCAAAACTATAAACATCAGCTTTGTACGAAACACCACCAATGTTTTTATAAAACAACTCGGGAGCAATGTATCCCATGGTGCCTCTTGCTGCCATTGATGAGACAATGCTATTGTTTGCTGGATATAGTTTCGCTAGCCCAAAGTCAGAAATCTTTGGGACAAAATTCTCGTCAAGTAGGATATTATGAGGTTTGATATCAAAATGCAGAATTTGCATTTCACAACCTTGATGCAAATATTCAATACCTTGAGCGACTCCAACTGCAATCTCATACATTTTCTTGTAACTTAAAATGATGGATTCTTCTTTGGAGTAAATGTATCTATCAAGAGAACCATTTGGCATGAAATCATATACCAAGGCACGCTTTGAACCCTCGACACAGTAACCAACAAGCTGCACCACATTGACATGGTGAATCCTTCCAATAGTAGCTACTTCACTCATGAAATCCTCCCCGTTAGCATTAGACTTGTCTAACAACTTAATGGCTCCAAAGCGGCCACTCCGTAATTTGCATTTAAATACAGAACCATAACCCCCTGCGCCCAACTTATCTTTGAATCCAGCTGACATTTTCTTAATGTTGGAGTAGGAGTACCTTATAGGCATGAAATTGTCAGAATGCAGAAAGTCTTCTATTGTGCGGTAGGTTGACCAATGCCTTCTTCGCCACTTATGTATCAGAAGTGCGATCACAAATGGACCTCCAAATACAAGTTTTGCCCCTACAACACTGACAGCAATAATATTCCGGAACCAATAACAAAAACCTGCAAAAGATTTGAAGGAGCTGGGTTTAATTGCAGCACAAATTCTACAAAATTAATTAGGTGCTTGACCTGTATATTAAGTCTTGAAAGTGCAAGCCCATATATGCAATATGAGAGGCAACCATCGATCTCTTTGACAACAAGTTAGGCCACAGATTAGTGGATATATAGAAAGTACGTTGAGAGAAATGACACTTACCGGTGAAAAACCTCCAACCAATACGAAAGAAACCTGGAATGCATGACAAAGAATGTACAGAATTAATTAGCACAGAGTTATTCGTAAAATCAAGTAGAGAAATCATGGCGTACTCGATCGACACTATATACCTCGTCGGCTGCGCGGATAACATTCTCTACCGTAATAAGGAGTATGGACAACCCATTGACCGCGGCAGGCAGTATCAGTGTGCAGAGTCACATCCCAAAGCTCGAAGCCGTACACCATTTGATCGTGTATATCTTGATAGGAAACGTTTCGGTCCTCCTCCTCCTCGTAGGGCATCCAAGTGGTCAGACCCATCCAATATACAGTGCACCCATTCTCCACCTCTTCGGGGTACATACCGCCTTTAACGGCATAACCATACATTTCGGAGTTAATACAGGGAGCCGTGCTCACATACCGAGAAGATTTCACTGGATTTGCACATTTCAAGAAAATTACCGACTCCGATGGATACGGCCGGTAAATCGAGGTATCCAAATAACTGAAGTTAGATTCGGACAAAGGAAAACGAGGAAGGGAAGAGCAGTTGTTCTTCTCAAGGCCAGGATCTACCACTCGGATTGTGCCGTTGTCGTAGTTAATGGCCTTGACGTAGTACTCTTGAGAAAATAGGCGCAGCACTGTGATGTTGTTGTGGTCACATTCCAAAGTGTGGTTTATTAAGAAGTCGCCACACTGCTCTGGATCTTGTTGTAGTCGAAATGGGTAGCTTATGTTGTGGATGTCGCCGCAAGAAGAAGGGACGCACTTGGCACCATATTTAAGATCGGACGCACCCACACCGTTATGACCAGATGAGCCAAGAACCAAAAAGGCTACAATTGAAACCCAAGCACACTGCAGGGACAGGCTCCTAATCCCAGTTGTTCCCATGGAGAGAGATCAGAAAAGACTTGCGCATTCCAGATTCACAGTACCAAAGTCTGTATACTCTTAATTAATGGAGTTTCTTGACGTGATCATTCCAACTTAGACTTAATTGAGAGTGTAAGGCTCTCATTCATGGAGATGTCAATTACTCAATTTTGTTGGGTTTGTGGAATTGGACTGACCAAGACTTAAACTATATACAAAATCAAAGTCATGCAGCAGGGAGTTTCCCTTCCTATACGTTGGAGTAATCAGTCATGCCTTAAGGAGTTTCCCTTCCTATACGTTGTGGAAATCTGGGTACCAACGACAAGTCGCTCAGAATTTCCACAACTTCATTCAACTAAAGTGGGCAGAGGCTACGAGGACCAGGTAAACACAACTGATCTAAATAAAATCTCTTTCATGGCTTTAGTTACAAGTGCTCCAATGCTCTATCATTGTTTAGTTAGCTGTGTTATAAGAGTCGGTACGGCACTAATCGATTCTGGGCTTGTTCTTATTTTAATAATATACACTGCATCAGTCGCTCAGCAGCTCAGGCCAAAAAAGACCCATATTACAAATGCAGGCATGTAACCAACTAACCATTCTATAACATCGGGCAGAATAGTTACAGAAACCATGATTACATAAACTTGATGATAATTTGTGTTACCTTAATGTTCTTAACAGTGCATACACTATAAAAAAAAATTATACACATCACTCTAACTCAGCAATTGGTTCCAGTTGAAGGTTTAATCTTGTGGCAGGTGTGCTTGCAGTTGTTCCTGCAGGACCTTGAGAGGCAAAAGGATTTGGAGGCATAGTCAAGTTTTCTCCTCCTTCCAACATCTGAACCACCCCTTTCATAGAGGGACGATCAACCGGGTGCCATTGGATGCACCAGAGACCCACAATCGCAAGTCTCTTTGCAATTTTAGCATCTGCTTCTTCCCCAACATGGATTCGGAGGTCTTCACCTTCGTCTAGTAGATTATAGATCCATTCTGGGTAGTAAACTTCAGGTGCGTTCTCTGTGGTTGAACTGATGTTCTTTCTTCCTCCTACCATCTCGAGCAGTACCATTCCATAACTATACACATCTGATTTATAGGACACGTTCCCGAAGTTCCTGGAGAACACTTCAGGTGCAATGTACCCCATTGTTCCCCTAGCTGTAGTCATTGACACTATACTCTGATCCTTGGAACATAACTTGGCCAAACCAAAGTCAGAAATCTTTGGGGTGAATTTATGGTCAAGCAAAACATTGTGGGGTTTGATATCAAAATGGAGGATTCGTTGATCGCACCCCTGGTGCAGATATTCAATTCCTTTGGCTATGCCTAGAGCAATATCTTGCAACTTATCCCAACCAAGGAAAGAATTGTTATTGTCTGCTGATGAAATGAAATCTTGCAGTGAACCATTAGGTAAGAAGTCATAAACAAGAGCTCTTCTAAACCCATCAGCGCAGAATCCAACCAAGCGAACCACATTGACATGATGGATATGACCCATTGTTCCCACTTCATTAACAAACTCTTCCCCATCTCCTTTAGTACTAGTGAGGACTTTCACGGCAAAACATTCAGAAGAAAGCTCTCCCTTATAAACAGTCCCATATGCCCCTTGGCATAATTTGTCCTTGAACTGATCGGTAATCCTCTTGATATCTGAATAAGAGTATCTGCTTGGTTTGAGAGCTCTGTAATCCTCTAAAAATGTTTCAATTTTTAATTGATTCTGTTTCTCCTTTCTATCAGAACTATAAGCATAAAAAGCTGCACCAGCAAGTAGTACGAGTACAAATGAACCCAGGGATGTACCTGCAAGTTAATACTCTAAGTAAATTTCAACAATACATCTCTTCTAGATATGAAACAAACTAAAGAATCTCTTAGAAAACTCACCAGTAGCTACTAAAGTTTTCCCTGAACCTGTAAAAACAACAAGCAAACAAAATCGGTCCATATTTGTCAAATTACATAGTTGAGTTGTGAGCTACGACATAAGTAATGGTGTAACATTGCAAGGACAGCAGATGAAAGCTTTTAGAGAAGTTATATGGGACTAACTGAGCTCCCTATTTCCTGTGATTCGTTATTTGTGCAAAGTTTCCAACTTCTATCAAGTCATCATGTGCAAATATACTTGCTTGGAATGTTATTTCATGCGCATATGCTGATACTTATCTCATTTCACAAATGCAGGAATAATCATCATGTGCAAAAATGCTTGGAATCTGTAACAAACATATGGCAAAACTTATAAATAGATGTTACCCTGTACCTCCTTTCTTCATGCATTCAATATCAGTACTAGTGGTGCTCTTTTGGTGGGGGAGTTTTGGGGAGAGGGGATGGAAAGGGGGAGAGTCCATTGCTGATATACAAGGTTTTAGACTATACAGTATGATCGGTATACATTATAAGAAATAGTTGATATACGAACTTCGAAACTTATTTACACTAATGCGTCGTGAGATTCACCTAGCATTGCTCTTTACATTATTCGGATACGTAGAGATGAGTTTGGGTGGCATACACTGATTGCACTGAGCATGATATCTTCCATTGACAATGATGAACCATAGTAGTCAATTTTTTGTACTGGGAAATTTCTCTCATGTATATTTAAATACATAATACATTATTGCCAGGTCGAGGCCATTTTCCTTCATGCAATACAGTACCTCCCTTCAAGAACAGACCTTAAAATGAACTATAATGGACGGAACGTACGTACTATCATTTCAATTTCACCTCACCGGCCCCCTGAACTTACTATTTCTCAGTGATTCGAAAACACCCAAAGTACGTATGTTTCAACCAACCCATGTCCCATCGTCCATCCTCACCAATTTCACCAGCGTTGGCTTTCTTCTTACATTACCTGATCGAGCTAGCTAGCTACATATGCACGATGCATGGCACTAGTGCCCAAAGCTAGTAAGCTTTACACAGATTGATGATTCTGGATTTCCTGGCATGGACGACCATACACTTCTCCTGTTCTCCAGGCCCTAACTTATTGTACTCAGCACGAAACCGAATCTACAGGTCCATAGTTTATAAATGTTGTGGCTGAAATATAACGAAGTACGTGTAGACGGTGTAGCACGTTGATTTTAAAAAGATGCAGAGTTTTTGAATTGCCAAAACTGCAAACTGCTATCAGTGCTATGGCATTAACATCCCAACCAACCATAGTACGTTATTGCAGAAATCAAGATCTTCGAATCGGGTATCAAATAATTGGTGTAAAGTCTTCACTATTCACCATTGATTGTCTACTTAAATAGCTTTGTAAGAGCACTCTGTTTTATGGAGCCAAAACAGGGGTTGTAGAGGAACTGGGGTTCTAAGCTTTAATATTCGAGCATCAAATATGGTTGAGGTTCAACAACTTTGGCATGGGCTACTGAGATTTAGACCAAGACAAGTCATCACTGCTTGCATTCAAGTCGGTAGTTATGGATTGGAATCACTAACTGTTTATGATATCGCGATCGTATATATATCTATAGGGTTTCTCTGCATTTGCTTTGTCGACGTACAAATCATAAGCATCGCTCAATCTTCGACCTGAGATCGACGATATGGTGAAGATTGAAAGCTGCCCACCTTATATTCTTCTGGTTTGTTGAGGCCGGTAGACCTGAGTTAAACCCTAAAGAGAGCAATGACATGGTTGAACGGAAAACCTGGGGAGTTGGAGTAAAAGAGAAGAACATATACCATTTAATGGGGTGAAGAAAACAGCTGGGAATGGGAAACTAGTTTTGGGTAAAAACCTGTGCTTTCTGCTCGATCTGCAGGTTGTTGAAAATAATGTATATATGCATGTGTCGACCGTCGACCTAGCAGATTAAAGGACTCAAGAGGATTAAATGCAACTGCACTACCCCATAACTATTGCTGTCCTTCATATTTTGCTGCTGATGTCTGAGTTATGTAGCAATTGTATCTCGAAATGCGTACCTGACTACCTGATTACAAAGGAGTTTAGTTGGACTCGTATATCACTGTACTACACCTAGTTTTTAAGGTCACATTGTGTATGCAAATGGTATCATATCTCTCTGAATTAGATATTATGATAATGCAGTTAGGAGTTAGAATCGTTCATTGTGCTGGGAATGAGTATAACAACATTTTTCGTATCTGTGTGTTTTGCCATATGAGTATTGACCATTCTGAATCCACTAAGTAGCTAACTTAAGTAATACAACTCGATTGTTATTTCATATAGGAGGGTTGATATACATAATGGGTTTATATACATCTCAGCTGTCCATAAATGAACTATTGATGAGATTCTCTCCTTAATTTACTGCTCAGATGAGATGGGCACAACCAAGCATCTCCGATGTGCCTTAAAGTTGGTTAAACTTTTCTAGGAGTTGAAAAAAGTATTGTTTTGCCTTAGGTTTACATGCATACTTGATGTAGAATTGCTGTACCATAAGAAGTTGCTAATAGTGCACTGTTAATAGTCTTCTTAGGTTTGCAGGTGAAAGTGAGAGGAAGTGAGTGATATATCTGGAGGTTGTTATTGTAATTTATCCTTGTATGTTTAGAATGAAAAGCCAAAGGGCATCATTTTATGGGGGATAACAACATATGCGAGCTTCCTTAGTAACTCATGTCCTGTTAATAATATGTTTGTTATGATACGCAATGATGATCTTTGATCATTTTATATAACCATGTCCAACTATACCATAACATAGTGACTTGTAAGATAATGACTCTACTTGATCTATTTTTCCTTCAAACTTTTCACCTTGCACATTGTGTTTATGTGCAGGTTTTGCAACCCCACTATAGCAGGACCTATGAGCAGCTGTTTCTAGGTACAAGCTTGACCATGATTAGCAGATTTTGTTTCTTTGCATGTCTCTGGTTGCCTTAAAATTTCAGTGTAACTTAAGATGGATGGATGATTGTTTCAATATTTCTCAAGCTTTCGGTCTGTACTGCATGACCTGACATTTTTGCATGTCCGCCATCAACCACTATATATAAAAAGAGTCCGCGAACACCGTGAGATCTCTGGAATCAGCTTAATGTTGGTTTCGAAGGAATTGGTCGAGCAAAACCTTTGTTTTCTACTATTCTTCCACAGTTTTTATCTGCTACCCAACTCCAATTTTCAAAAGCTTGAACCGTTCATCTTTTGTTTCTTTTTGTATAATAAACCAGGCGCCATCATTTTGACATATTACTATCTCCTTTCTGTGAACTGTATTGTAGTTCATAAACCAGTGTTGAGTGAAAATCTAAACCTTCGTCCCAGGCTGCCCTAGTGTCGTTAACCTCCCCCTCTCTAAATCATGCATCATTTGCCAATAAATTGTATGACAATGTGTCTCGACAATTAGAGTACATGATTATGAAGAGAAATTATTGTGTAGAAACGTTAGTGTTCACATGATCAATGACTGCCCAAGAGATTCATAATCGGTTTACCATTAGATTTACAACCAAGAGTTTAAAACAAAATAACTCTACTTAAAATAATTATCTTCACCATTGGATTTAAATATGATAGAGACTGATCATGAATCTCTTGGTACTGTGTAGAAATATAGAAACTCAAAGAAACAAAATCAAATTTATTTGTAAGACTAAGTCTAAACAAATCCAAATTAGGCCTTTGTTTGGAGGCTTTGAAAATACTAGGTTAAGAAGTCTGTAAAGAAATACTTCTTAAGAAACCATAGGGTATGAAAAGTAAATATGAAAGTTACAAGAAGGCACATATATACAGAAACCATGAGCAGCAAAGTAATGACGAAGTACAATATTTCAACTTTTACAGGCAGTTCATCTTTAAAACTACAATAATCTGCAATTCTAAGACAATCTGAAATTTCATAAGCTACACGAAGTAAAGTGAATGAATGGTAGCCAGCTATCATCACCTAGCAGAAAGAGTACATGTTAGCTCCACATTTGAACATGCTGGAATCAGATTGCTTACAGGCGTCGGCTGTGGGCATAGAGAAGGCTTTGGTGGCATTTCTAGGTTCTCAACATCTCCTACGAGCATCTGTGTAACTCTCTTCATTGAAGGTCGATCACTTGGTTTCATTTGAATACACCACAAGGCAGCTACTATCATTTTTCTAATTAATTTCTTCTCCTCCGCTGTAGCATCCCCAATCTCCAAGTCCTTCCCCTCATTATATTGATCATGCACCCATGAGGGGAAGTAAATTTGGCTAGAGTGATCTACATATGCATTTAGATTTTTCCTTCTGCTTGCCATTTCCATCAACAACCTTCCAAAACTATAAACATCAGCTTTGTACGAAACACCACCAATGTTTTTATAAAACAACTCGGGAGCAATGTATCCCATGGTGCCTCTTGCTGCCATTGATGAGACAATGCTATTGTTTGCTGGATATAGTTTCGCTAGCCCAAAGTCAGAAATCTTTGGGACAAAATTCTCGTCAAGTAGGATATTATGAGGTTTGATATCAAAATGCAGAATTTGCATTTCACAACCTTGATGCAAATATTCAATACCTCGAGCGACTCCAACTGCAATCTCATACATTTTCTTGTAACTTAAAATGATGGATTCTTCTTTGGAGTAAATGTATCTATCAAGAGAACCGTTTGGCATGAAATCATATACCAAGGCACGCTTTGAACCCTCGACACAGTAACCAACAAGCTGCACCACATTGACATGGTGAATCCTTCCAATAGTAGCTACTTCACTCATGAAATCCTCCCCGTTAGCATTAGACTTGTCTAACAACTTAATGGCTCCAAAGCAGCCACTCCGTAATTTGCATTTAAATACAGAACCATAACCCCCTGCGCCCAACTTATCTTTGAATCCAGCTGACATTTTCTTAATGTTGGAGTAGGAGTACCTTATAGGCATGAAATTGTCAGAATGCAGAAAGTCTTCTATTGTGCGGTAGGTTGACCAATGCCTTCTTCGCCACTTATGTATCAGAAGTGCGATCACAAATGGACCTCCAAATACAAGTTTTACCCCTACAACACTGACAGCAATAATATTCCGGAACCAATAACAAAAATCTGCAAAAGATTTGAAGGAGCTGGGTTTAATTGCAGCACAAATTCTACAAAATTAATTAGGTGCTTGACCTGTATATTAAGTCTTGAAAGTGCAAGGCCCTATATGCAATATGAGAGGCAACCATCGATCTCTTTGACAACAAGTTAGGCCACAGATTAGTGGATATATAGAAAGTACGTTGAGAGAAATGACACTTACAGGTGAAATACCTCCAACCAATAAGAAAGAAACCTGGAATGCATGACAAAGAATGTACAGAATTAATTAGCACAGAGTTATTCATAAAATCAAGTAGAGAAATCATGGCGTACTCGATCGACACTATATACCTCGTATGCTGCGCGGATAACATTCTCTATAGAAAACCCATTGACCGCGGCAGGCAGTAGCAGCATACCGAAGCTCGAAGCCGTACACCATTTGATCGTGTATATCTTGATAGGAAACGTTTCGGTCCTTCAAATTGGTCAGACCCATCCAATATAAAGTGCACCCATTCTCCACCTCTTCGGGGTACATACCGCCTTTAACGGCATAACCATACATTTCGGAGTTAATACAGGGAGCCGTGCTCACATACCGAGAACAATTCACTGGATTTGCACATTTCAAGAAAATTACTGAATCTGGATAGGATCAGTAAATCGAGGTATCGAAATTACTGAAGTTATATTCGGACAAAGGAAAACGAGGAAGGGAAGAGCAGTTGTTCTTCTCAAGGCCAGGATCTACCACTCGGATTGTGCCGTTGTCGTAGTTAATGGCCTTGACGTAGTACTCTTGAGAAAATAGGCGCAGCACTGTGATGTTGTTGTGGTCACATTCCAAAGTGTGGTTTAAGTCGCCACACTGCTCTGGATCTTGTTGTAGTCGAAATGGGTAGCTTATGTCGTGGATGTCGCCGCAAGAAGAAGGGACGCACTTGGCACCATCTTTAAGATTGGACGCACCCACAACGTTATGACCAGATGAGCCAAGAACCAAAAAGGCTACAATTGAAACCCAAGCAGACTGCAGGGACAGGCTCCTAATCCCAGTTGTTCCCATGGAGAGAGATCAGAAAAGACTTGCGCATTCCAGATTCACAGTACCAAAGTCTATATACTCTTAATTAATGGAGTTTCTTGACGTGATCATTCCAACTTAGACTTAATTGAGAGTGTAAGGCTCTCATTCATGGAGATGTCAATTACTCAATTTTGTTGGGTTTGTGGAATTGGACTGACCAAGACTTAAACTATATACAAGATCAAAGTCATGCAGCAGGGAGTTTCCCTTCCTATACGTTGGAGTAATCAGTCATGCCTTAAGGAGTTTCCCTTCCTATACGTTGTGGAAATCTGGGTACCAACGACAAGTCGCTCAGAATTTCCACAACTTCATTCAACTAAAGTGGGCAGAGGCTACGAGGACCAGGTAAACACAACTGATCTAAATAAAATCTCTTTCATGGCTTTAGTTACAAGTGCTCCAATGCTCTATCATTGTTTAATTAGCTGTGTTATAAGAGTCGGTACGGCACCAATCGATTCTGGGCTTGTTCTTATTTTAATAATATACACTGCATCAGTCGCTCAGCAGCTCAGGCCAAAAAAGACCCATATTACAAATGCAGGCATGTAACCAACTAACCATTCTATAACTTCGGGCAGAATAGTTACAGAAACCATGATTACATAAACTTGATGATAATTTTTGTTACCTTAATGTTCTTAACTGTGCATACACTATAAAAAAAAAAATTATACACATCACTCTAACTCAGCAATTGGTTCCAGTTGAAGGTTTAATCTTGTGGCAGGTGTGCTTGCACTTGTTCCTGCAGGACCTTGAGAGGCAAAAGGATTTGGAGGCATAGTCAAGTTTTCTCCTCCTTCCAACATCTGAACCACCCCTTTCATAGAGGGACGATCAACCGGGTGCCATTGGATGCACCAGAGACCCACAATCGCAAGTCTCTTTGCAATTTCAATGACATGTTTGATCTCCATGTCCCTTAATGATTTTACTCTTTTTTTGATCATATCATTAGCCTTAATATATATATGCTCTTAAAGGGCATATCTTATGGTGGTTATATAACCTAATAAAGCATCCCCACTAATTAAACACTCGTCCCATATGCCATCAAGTTCAAAATAGAAACAAATCGTGGCCAAGAACAGCACAATATGTACTGTACATAGATGAATATGGCCCCTTTGTTTGTCTAGTGCTTTGTTCACTGATTTTAGCTATATCATTACTTAGAGTGTTCGTTAATGCTTGAATCTCTTTACTTTCAACAATGATAAAAACTTTCAAACCGGGTGGTTGAGTTAGTGGCGTAAAAAGCTGTGGAACACTATATCCGTGTTTGAATCTGGTCGACAGTCTAATAGTGTGCATTTTCAGTTGAGAATTTTCTTTAAGGGAGTTAAATTCACACTTCATATTTTACAATCTACACTACGTTTTATTTTTGGTAAGTTAACTTTGTTTTTATTAACTTCAATTTTGTCTTCTAATGAAAATTTTGACTAAATGAGAGTGTGAATCACAATTTGTGGAATGTAAATTTTACTTCTCTTTCTTTGTTATACAAGAAACATTAATTACATTGTTAAAAGGGATTAAAATTTACACTCGTCTTTACAATCCACAATCTTTTTTTCCTTTTATAACTACTTTAAATTTGTCTTTACTCACATGCGTTTTATTCTTTTATGAAATCTTTAACTAAAAGAGAAAATAATGAGTGTAAATTATAAAATGGGGAGTGCAAATTTCATTCCCCTTGTTAAAAGATCAAAAATTCATGTACTTCTTTCGGAGAAACAAAAGTTTTGAGTAGCTTATTGTACCTGAGTACCTGATTACAAAGGAGTTTAGTTGGACTCGTATATCACTGTGCTACACCTAGTTTTTAGGGTCACATTGTGTATGCAAATGGTATCATATCTCTCTGAATTAGATATTATTGATAATGCAGTTAGGAGTTAGAATCGTTCATTGTGCTGGGAATGAGTATAACAACATTTTTCGTATCTGTTTGTTTTGCCATATGAGTATTGACCAGTCTGAATCCACTAAGTAGCTAACTTAAGTAATACAACTCGATTGTTATTTCATATAGGAGGGTTGATATACATAATGGGTTGATATACATCTCAGCTGTCCATAAATGAACTATTGATGAGATTCTCTCCTTAATTTACCACTTAGATGAGATGGGCACAACCAAGCATCTCCGATGTGCCTTAAAGTTGGTTAAACTTTTCTAGGAGTTGAAAAAAGTATTGTTTTGCCTTAGGTTTACATGCATACTTGATGTAGAATTGCTGTACCATAAGAAGTTGCTAATAGTGCACTGTTAATAGTCTTCTTAGGTTTGCAGGTGAAAGTGAGAGGAAGTGAGTGATATATCTGGAGGTTGTTATTGTAATTTATCCTTGTATGTTTAGAATGGAAAGCCAGAGGGCATCATTTTATGGGGGTTAACAACATATGCGAGCTTCCTTAGTAACTCATGTCCTGTTAATAATATGTTTGTTATGATACGCAATGATGATCTTTGATCATTTTATATAACCATGTCCAACTATACCATAACATAGTGACTTGTAAGATAATGACTCTACTTGATCTATTTTTCCTTCAAACTTTTCACCTTGCACATTGTGTTTATGTGCAGGTTTTGCAACCCCACTATAGCAGGACCTATGAGCAGCTGTTTCTAGGTACAAGCTTGACCATGATTAGCAGATTTTGTTTCTTTGCATGTCTCTGATTGCCTTAAAATTTCAGTGTAACTTAAGATGGATGGATGAGTGTTTCAATATTTCTCAAGCTTTCGGTCTGTACTGCATGACCTGACATTTTTGCCTGTCCGCCATCAATCACTATATATAAAAAGAGTCCGCGAACACCGTGAGATCTC
The DNA here is from genome assembly GCA_034370585.1 of Fragaria x ananassa. Taxonomy (NCBI): domain Eukaryota; kingdom Viridiplantae; phylum Streptophyta; class Magnoliopsida; order Rosales; family Rosaceae; genus Fragaria; species Fragaria x ananassa. The sequence goes on along the minus strand of CP139761.1, from coordinate 27,390,523 downwards.
TGGAATCAGCTTAATGTTGGTTTCGAAGGAATTGGTCGAGCAAAACCTTTGTTTTCTACTATTCTTCCACAGTTTTTATCTGCTACCCAACTCCAATTTTCAAAAGCTTGAACCGTTCATCTTTTGTTTCTTTTTGTATAATAAACCAGGCGCCATCATTTTGACATATTACTATCTCCTTTCTGTGAACTGTATTGTAGTTCATAAACCAGTGTTGAGTGAAAATCTAAACCTTCGTCCCAGGCTGCCCTAGTGTCGTTAACCTCCCCCTCTCTAATTCATGCATCATTTGCCAACAAATTGTATGACAATGTGTCTCGACAATTCGAGTACATGATTATGAAGAGAAATTATTTTGTAGAAACGGTAGTGTTCATATGATCAATGACTGCCCAAGAGATTCATAATCGGTTTTCCATTAGATTTACATCCAAGAGTTTAAAACAAAAAAACTCTACTTAAAATAATTCTCTTCACCATTGGATTTAAATATGATAGAGACTATTGGATTTAAATATGATAGAGACTGATCATGTATCTTTTGGTACTGTGTAGAAATATAGAAACTCAAAGAAACAAAATCAAAATTATCTGTAAGACTAAGACTAAACAAATCCAAATTAGGCCTTTGTTTGGAGGCTTTGAAAATACTAGGTTAAGAAGTCTGTAAAGAAATACTTCTTCAGAAACCATAAGGTATGGAAAGTAAATATGAAAGTTACAAGGCACATATATACAGAAACCATGGGCAGCAAAGTAATGACGAAGTACAATATTTCAACTTTTATAGGCAGTTCATCTTTAAAACTACAAGAATCTGCAATTCTAAGACAATCTGAAATTTCATAAGCTACACGAAGTAAAGTGAATGAATGGTAGCCAGCTATCATCACCTAGCAGAAAGAGTACATGTTAGCTCCACATTTGAACATGCTGGAATCAGATTGCTTACAGGCGTCGGCTGTGGGCATAGAGAAGGCTTTGGTGGCATTTCTAGGTTCTCAACATCTCCTACGAGCATCTGTGTAACTCTCTTCATTGAAGGTCGATCACTTGGTTTCATTTGAATACACCACAAGGCAGCTACTATCATTTTTCTAATTAATTTCTTCTCCTCCGCTGTAGCATCCCCAATCTCCAAGTCCTTCCCCTCATTATATTGATCATGCACCCATGAGGGGAAGTAAATTTGGCTAGAGTGATCTACATATGCATTTAGATTTTTCCTTCTGCTTGCCATTTCCATCAACAACATTCCAAAACTATAAACATCAGCTTTGTACGAAACACCACCAATGTTTTTATAAAACAACTCGGGAGCAATGTATCCCATGGTGCCTCTTGCTGCCATTGATGAGACAATGCTATTGTTTGCTGGATATAGTTTCGCTAGCCCAAAGTCAGAAATCTTTGGGACAAAATTCTCGTCAAGTAGGATATTATGAGGTTTGATATCAAAATGCAGAATTTGCATTTCACAACCTTGATGCAAATATTCAATACCTCGAGCGACTCCAACTGCAATCTCATACATTTTCTTGTAACTTAAAATGATGGATTCTTCTTTGGAGTAAATGTATCTATCAAGAGAACCGTTTGGCATGAAATCATATACCAAGGCACGCTTTGAACCCTCGACACAGTAACCAACAAGCTGCACCACATTGACATGGTGAATCCTTCCAATAGTAGCTACTTCACTCATGAAATCCTCCCCGTTAGCATTAGACTTGTCTAACAACTTAATGGCTCCAAAGCGGCCACTCCGTAATTTGCATTTAAATACAGAACCATAACCCCCTACGCCCAACTTATCTTTGAATCCAGCTGACATTTTCTTAATGTTGGAGTAGGAGTACCTTATAGGCATGAAATTGTCAGAATGCAGAAAGTCTTCTATTGTGCGGTAGGTTGACCAATGCCTTCTTCGCCACTTATGTATCAGAAGTGCTATCACAAATGGACCTCCAAATACAAATTTTGCCCCTACAACACTGACTGCAATAATATTCCGGTGCCAAGAACCGATAATAAAAAAATCTGCAAAAGATTTGAAGGAGCTGGGTTTAATTGCAGCACAAATTCTACATAATTAATTAGGTGCTTGACCTGTATATTAAGTCTTGAAAGTGCAAGGCCATATATGCAATATGAGAGGCAACCATCGATCTCTTTGACAACAAGTTAGGCCACAGATTAGTGGATATATAGAAAGTACGTTGAGAGAAATGACACTTACCGGCGAAAAACCTCCAACCAATACGAAAGAAACCTGGAATGCATGACAAAGAATGTACAGAATTAATTAGCACAGAGTTATTCGTAAAATCAAGTAGAGAAATCATGGCGTACTCGATCGACACTATATACCTCGTATGCTGCGTGGATAACATTCTCTATCGTGATAAGGAGTATGGACAACCCATTGACCGCGGCAGGCAGTATCAGTGTACAGATTCATATCCCAAAGCTTGAAGCCGTACACCATTTGATCGTGTATATCTTGATAGGAAACGTTTCGGTCCTCCTCCCCGTAGGGCATCCTAGTGGTCAGACCCATCCAATATACAGTGCACCCATTCTCCACCTCTTCGGGGTACATACCGCCTTTAACGGCATAACCATACATTTCGGAGTTAATACAGGGAGCCGTGCTCACATACCGAGAACAATTCACTGGATTTGCACATTTCAAGAAAATTACTGAATCTGCATTTGGTTGCCAGGAAAGGTCTCCAGGATAATCTATGAAGTTAGATTTGGACAAAGGAAAACGAGGAAGGGAAGAGCAGTTGTTCTTCTCAAGGCCAGGATCTACCACTCGGATTGTGCCGTAGTTAATGGCCTTGACGTAGTACTCTTGAGAAAATAGGCGCAGCACTGTGATGTTGTTGTGGTTACATTCCAAAGTGTGGTTTAAGTCGCCACACTGCTCTGGATCTTGTTGTAGTCGAAATGGGTAGCTTATGTTGTGGATGTCGCCGCAAGAAGAAGGGACGCACTTGGCACCATCTTTAAGATCGGACGCACCCACACCGTTATGACCAGATGAGCCAAGAACCAAAAAGGCTACAATTGAAACCCAAGCACACTGCAGGGACAGGCTCCTAATCCCAGTTGTTCCCATGGAGAGAGATCAGAAAAGACTTGCGTATTCCAGATTCACAGTACCAAAGTCTATATACTCTTAATTAATGGAGTTTCTTGACGTGATCATTCCAACTTAGACTTAATTGAGAGTGTAAGGCTCTCATTCATGGAGATGTCAATTACTCAATTTTGTTGGGTTTGTGGAATTGGACTGACCAAGACTTAAACTATATACAAGATCAAAGTCATGCAGCAGGGAGTTTCCCTTCCTATACGTTGTGGAAATCTGGGTACCAACGACAAGTCGCTCAGAATTTCCACAACTTCATTCAACTAAAGTGGGCAGAGGCTACGAGGACCAGGTAAACACAACTGATCTAAATAAAATCTCTTTCATGGCTTTAGTTACAAGTGCTCCAATGCTCTATCATTGTTTAGTTAGCTGTGTTATAAGAGTCGGTACGGCACTAATCGATTCTGGGCTTGTTCTTATTTTAATAATATACACTGCATCAGTCTCTCAGCAGCTCAGGCCAAAAAAGACCCAAATTACAAATGCAGGCATGTAACCAACTAACCATTCTATAACATCGGGCAGAATAGTTACAGAAACCATGATTACATAAACTTGATGATAATTTGTGTTACCTTGATGTTCTTAACAGTGCATACACTATAAAAAAAAAAATTATACACATCACTCTAACTCAGCAATTGGTTCCAGTTGAAGGTTTAATCTTCTGGCAGGTGTGCTTGCAGTTGTTCCTGCAGGACCTTGAGAGGCAAAAGGATTTGGAGGCATAGTCAAGTTTTCTCCTCCTTCCAACATCTGAACCACCCCTTTCATAGAGGGACGATCAACCGGGTGCCATTGGATGCACCAGAGACCCACAATCGCAAGTCTCTTTGCAATTTTAGCATCTGCTTCTTCCCCAACATGGATTCGGAGGTCTTCACCTTCGTCTAGTAGATTATAGATCCATTCTGGGTAGTAAACTTCAGGTGCGTTCTCTGTGGTTGAACTGATGTTCTTTCTTCCTCCTACCATCTCGAGCAGTACCATTCCATAACTATACACATCTGATTTATAGGACACGTTCCCGAAGTTCCTGGAGAACACTTCAGGTGCAATGTACCCCATTGTTCCCCTAGCTGTAGTCATTGACACTATACTCTGATCCTTGGAACATAACTTGGCCAAACCAAAGTCAGAAATCTTTGGGGTGAAGTTATGGTCAAGCAAAACATTGTGGGGTTTGATATCAAAATGGAGGATTCGTTGATCGCACCCCTGGTGCAGATATTCAATTCCTTTGGCTATGCCTAGAGCAATATCTTGCAACTTATCCCAACCAAGGAAAGAATTGTTATTGTCTGCTGATGAAATGAAATCTTGCAGTGAACCATTAGGTAAGAAGTCATAAACAAGAGCTCTTCTAAACCCATCAGCGCAGAATCCAACCAAGCGAACCACATTGACATGATGGATATGACCCATTGTTCCCACTTCATTAACAAACTCTTCCCCATCTCCTTTAGTACTAGTGAGGACTTTCACGGCAACAAAACATTCAGAAGAAAGCTCTCCCTTATAAACAGTCCCATATGCCCCTTGGCCTAATTTGTCCTTGAACTGATCTGTAATCCTCTTGATATCTGAATAAGAGTATCTGCTTGGTTTGAGAGCTCTGTAATCCTCTAAAAATGTTTCAATTTTTAATTGATTCTGTTTCTCCTTTCTATCAGAACTATAAGCATAAAAAGCTGCACCAGCAAGTAGTACGAGTACAAATGAACCCAGGGATGTACCTGCAAGTTAATACTCTAAGTAAATTTCAACAATACATCTCTTCTAGATATGAAACAAACTAAAGAATCTCTTAGAAAACTCACCAGTAGCTACTAAAGTTTTCCCCGAACCTGTAAAAACAACAAGCAAACAAAATCGGTCCATATTTGTCAAATTACATAGTTGAGTTGTGAGCTACGACGTAAGTAATGGTGTAACATTGCAAGGACAGCAGATTAAAGCTTTTAGAGAAGTTATATGGGACTAACTGAGCTCCCTATTTCCTGTGATTCGTTATCTGTGCAAAGTTTCCAACTTCTATCAAATCATCATGTGCAAATATACTTGCTTGGAATGTAATTTCATGCGCATATGCTGATACTTATCTCATTTCACAAATGCAGGAATAATCATCATGTGCAAAAATGCTTGGAATCTGTAACAAACATATGGCAAAACTTATAAATAGATGTTACCCTGTACCTCCTTTCTTCATGCATTCAATCTCAGTACTTGTGGTGCCATTGTTCTTCAATCCACAGTTTTGTGCTTCACATAGTCCACAATTTGGTTCAGACCATTCCAAATAAAGCTCTCGAGGTCCATACATGTATGGTACTGACGAAAGACTACGAATCCTTGTACAAGACAGGAGGGGCAAGTACTCAATGCTATCGAAAGAAGAAACCCAAAAGATTTGGTAGCCAGGGGCTTCGACAACGCAGGGGACTGAATAAAGCGACGAGGACGGCGATTCCCTTTCAGCTGAAGAACAATTGAATAAGGTAATATTAGTCATTTGGTTTTCTGAGTAGTGGAAGGGAAAGATTGACATGTTGTGGACTTTCAAAAGCTTGGCAAGCAAGCAATCTTCGGGGTCATATAGCTGGATTTTCTGAGCCTCATAGTCTATGGTTTTGATTGCAAATTTAACTGGGATTGGAAGCTCAAGAATGGTTTCCTTCTTTTCATTGCAGGATACAAGAAACCCAGGATACCCAGAATTTTCTGGGTGGCTACCTTTGAAGCTGAATGGGAATTTGATAACCGGGCCATGTTTCCCACAGTGGGGTTTTTTACCAAGGACTATGGAGGAGAAAGCCAGCAAGATGAAGCAAAAGGAAGAAACGAGAGTTTGCTTCATTTCTCAGATTTTCAGTACTAGCTTCTCCTGGACACTGAATAAACTTTCTGATATATTTGGATGGATTTTGAGATGGCTATAGCTAGAATAATAAGTGGTTGGTATACGAAGATGACTGCAGTAATTGCTAGCAAAGTTGACTGACCTGGTCTATTCTCTCAAGTCTGATCACTATTCAGGCTTTGATTGAGTGGAAACTTCGCTGAAAATACCAACCTAAGAACAATTAAATAAATATTTATTAATTGTCTCAAGTCTCGTCTTTCACGCTCTTGCCAACAACTCAACAACAACGGCGTCAAGAAAGCGTCCTGGTAAAAAACGGTGCGTTTCATTCTCAGCAAATATGAAAAGCTTTGATTTATTTTGATGTTTTTGACGTTTCATTCTAGGCAAGTTTTAACCTTTCCGCATATACCAACTTTACCGTTGCCCCAACACACAGCCGACTTAAACCTCACACCGCTCCCTCCTTTCATTCCCAGCAAAAAAAAAAACCCAATCTTGATTCTCTTTACCGAATCCCACCTCTTCTTTCCACATAATTTCATCATCCGCGTATTCATTTCATCTCCTTCTTTTGAGTGTTCTTTCTCAATTTTCTTGATTTCAAGAAATCGGGTTTTTTTTCGACAACAATGACGGCTCTGGCACCGGGGATTCTTCTGAAGCTCGTCAGCGCAATGAAAACAGGCGTAAAACCCACCGGCGAGCACCGCAGCTCGCTTCTTCAGGTCACCGACATCGTCCCGGCCGATCTTGACGAGAAGAGCCTCTGGCCTACTCAGGGGTTCTACATCAAGGTCTCCGATTCCTCCCACTCCATCTACGTCAGCCTTCCGTCGGAGCAAGACGACGTCGTTTTGAGCAACAAGATGCAGTTGGGTCAGTTTATATATGTGGACAGATTGGAGCCGGGGTCGCCGGTGCCGGTGGTCAAAGGGACCAGGATGAGAGGCATCCTCTGGTGGGTACGCCGGAGCCGTTGATGGGTTTGCGGCAGAAGGGAGGAGAGAGAACGGAGCAAATGGGGATGTCGAATTCGAAGCCGAGTAGAAGAGGGTCTTGGGATTTGAATGTGGGTGGTGATGGGGTGATGTCTCCGATGGTGGGGAAGCCTTTGGATTTTGATCATTGTTATAGCACTCCGGTGAAGGACAGGCCGGTGAGGAATGCGATGTCGCCGATGATAAGGGGAAGAGTTGGAAGAGATAATGGTGGAGTTAGGTGCTCTTTTGGTGGGGGAGTTTTGGGGAGAGGGGATGGAAAGGGGGAGAGTCCATTGCTGAGGAAGAGCTGTATGACTCCCTCGATGTCTAAGTTTCCGAGGAGTAAAAGCGTGTCTGATCGAGAGTCTAGGATTCCGATTAGTCCCTTCAACCAAGCTGTAGGTACATTGCTGCTCTTTCAATAGAATTTCACGTTGTGCAATTCGGCAGAGGATGTTGATATTCATGGAGTTTTTGTGTGTTCTTTGTCTGATGTTGTAGGAGAAGAAAAGCTCAACTCCACCACCGCGGCTGCGAAATGCGAGAGTGATGACTTCTCTCAATGTGGCCGGGGATGCACAAACCCCACAAAAGACCTCCAATTCAAAGCCACAACAGCTACAGTCTGCTAATGTGTCCAACGACAGCAACAGCACTAGTCTTGCCATGAACTTACCTGGAAAACTCAACATGCTTGGAAAAGTAAGTCTGTTAGGAAAGAAGTTATGTGTATCATGTGTATTTAGAATTGTATCAGAATTATATCCTTAGATATAAGCTGTCTTTTATGTTTCTCTTTAATATAGGGATAGTTTCCTTGTATAGTTGGTTCACTTGTAATACGTTCCTGTATATATTCTTGGTGATTGAATGAATGAAATAATTCCAGCCAAATATCATCTTTTTCATGGTATCAGAGCAGGACTAGATCCTGACTCTGCAGTTGTTGCACCTTATCTCTCGTGCAACGATTTTTCCTCTCAATCCGTTGTACTCTATATCTCGTACAACAATTCTCTTATCTCCATGGCCAATAAAGATTTCAAATCATTCTTCGTTGATCATCCCGATCATCCGTCCTTGTTGATAGTGTTCAACCAACGTAATCGATCAAATCAATCTATTAGGCAAAATGGCTTCTCTGTTCGCATTCCTATCCCCAAGCAACAATATCAACATGCTTTGGCTATTTTGAATCACAAGGGATGTGATGATGCCCAAGTCAATGCTGCAGTTACCAAACCAAGTTTTTCTAAGATTACTTCTCGCCGTTGGATCATCGATAGCGGCGCTACAGACCATATCTCGTCATCTCAAAGTTCACTATTACACAAGAAAAAAAAATTTTCATTGCCTCCCGTATTATTGCCTAGTGGAGAGAAGGCTAATATTGTTGCCAAGGGTTCTTTGCCTTTGACTTCTGAGTATTATTTGCATGATGTGTTGTGTGTGCCTACATTCAAAGTTGATCTAATGTCTGTCAGCCGATTAACGAGAGGCATGAATTGTTCTGTGACATTTTTCCCTTATTGGTGTATTTTGCAGGATCTGGTTTCAAAGAGGACGATTGGTTTGGGGAAGCAACGTGACGGTCTCTATTATTTAGTGGCGTTAGCGAAGGATAAAAACAAGCCCAAACCACATGAGTCATCATCAATTCAACCTGCTTGTCATTCCACAATATCTTCTTCCAACCTTTGGCATCGTTGATTAGGTCATGTTTCATCTGCTCCTCTAGAATATATCGCTAAGAATTTTTTGGATATCTCTATTCCTTCTGCTTCAAATCATGATTGCGATATTTGTCCGCTGGCAAAACAAAGTCGTCTCTCTTTTGGTACCAGTTCTATCTCATCTGTTAAACCGTTTGAGCTCATTCATTGTGATATTTGGGGTCCCTACAAACATCCTTCTCTTTCTGGTGCACGTTATTTTCTTACAATCGTCGATGATTATTCTCGTTTTACCTGGGTGTTTTTGATGCAACATAAATGGGAAACTCAGTCTCTGATTAAACATTTTTTTGCTTATGCATCTACCCAATTCTCATCTCAAATTAAAGGTTTTCGCAGTGACAATGGGGCTGAATTTATTTCTCTTCGAAATTTTTTCAAAGAAAATGGAGTCATTTTTCAGCATTCTTGTGTTTATACGCCTCAACAAAATGGGGTGGTAGAACGCAAACATCGCCATATTCTCCAGGTTACTCGTGCTTTCAGGTTTCAATCTAATCTTCCTCTAAAATTTTGGGGAGAATGTGTTCTTACTGCCGTTCATGTCATTAATCGTTTCCCAACTCCACTTCTCTCTTTTCAAACACCTTTCGAGCGTCTTTATTCCCGACCTCCTTCTTTTAATCATCTTCGTGTTTTTGGTTGTTTAGCCTATGCTACAACTGTCAATGTCAAACACAAATTTGCACCTAGAGCAATCAAGTGTATTTTTATCGGTTACCCTGTCGGTCAAAAGGCTTATAAACTTTACGACCTCTCTAGTCACAAAGTTTTTACTAGTCGAGACGTTATTTTCCATGAGACATCCTTTCCTTACCATTCTGCTGCCCTCGAGCCCAATCCAAGTCCAATTCGTCCTCTGGCCCAAATAACAAGCCCAACTCACCAAACCTCACATCAAACCCAGACAAGTCAAACACAACCCTCTCGTCTTTCTCCATCGATCTCCCTTTCAGAAAACCAGTTGCCGTCGTCGTCCTCTAGTCACGTGCAACCGTTGCCGTCGTCTTCCTGCAGCGTTCAACAGCCGCCATCGTCTTCCAGCGGCGCTCAACAGCCGCCGTCATCCCTCAGTCCCAACGACGCGCAACTTCCAGTGTCCTCTCCTACTCCCGGCGACGCGCAATCGCTGCCGTCATCATCCTTTTCTCCAGAGCTACCGAGTCAGTCACTTCAACCTAATTCCATCTTTACTCCTCCATCAATCGAACAACCACCAATCCCAGAATCGCAGCCGCCTATCTCAGACCTGCCACTACCTAATCCACCCGCACCATCACCACCACAAGAAGCTCCTCTTCGTCGCTCAAGTCGACCCACCGCTCCACCTATCAAGCTCCGAGATTATATCTGCAATCAAGTCACGTTGCCTCCTTCCAATCAGTCGTCGTCGTTGTTGCCGGGTCCGGCCACAGGTACTCGCTATCCCTTGTCTCAATATGTCTCTTATCATCGATATACCCCTGCCCTTCGATCTTTCATTGCTCAGGTCAGTCAGGTTTCTGAGCCCAGTACCTATGCCGAAGCCGCTTCTCAACCTGAATGGCAGGAAGCGATGAGATTAGAATTACAGGCGCTTGAAGAAAACGGCACTTGGACTCTTACTCCTCTTCCAGCCGGTAAGACCCCAATTGATTGCCGCTGGGTGTACAAAATCAAGCACAAGTCTGATGGTTCGATTGAGCGATATAAGGCTCGATTAGTGGCGAAAGGGTTCACCCAAATGGCCGGTGTTGATTATCAGGACACCTTTTCTCCTACTGCAAAAATTATTTTTGTTCGGTGTTTACTTGCTTTGGCAGCGGCTCGTGGCTGGTCTCTTCACCAGCTAGATGTCAATAATGCCTTCCTGCATGGCGATCTCGATGAGGAAATATATATGTCTCCTCCGCCAGGGCTTCGGAGACAGGGGGAGGAACACTTGGTATGTCGACTTCATAAGTCATTATATGGGCTGAAGCAAGCATCTCGGCAGTGGTTTGCTAAATTCTCTGAGGCTATAAGGTCTGCTGGTTATGTGCAATCCAGAGCGGATTATTCTTTGTTCACCAAGAAACAAGGCAAGTCCTTTACAGCTCTCTTGATTTACGTTGATGATATTTTAATTACTGGAAATGATCAATTGAGTATTGCTGCGCTCAAGAATTTCCTTCATTCTCATTTTCGCATTAAAGATTTGGGAGATTTGAAGTTTTTCCTTGGCATTGAGGTGTCTACTTCTAAGAATGGGATTTTTATTTCCCAACGTAAATATGCCTTGGAAATTGTCAAAGATGCAGGGTTGCTTGGTGCAGCCCCTGTTGATACTCCCATGGAGAAAGGGTTGAAATTATCTGATAAAAGTGAGTTGTTAAAGGATCCGGCTCGTTATAGAAGGCTTATTGGGAGATTAATATATCTCACTGTTTCTAGACCGGATATCACTTATTCAGTACATGTGCTTAGCAGATTCATGCATCAACCTCAGAAAATTCATATGGAAGCAGCCTTGCGAGTTGTTCGATACATTAAGAATGCGCCTGGTCAAGGTTTATTCTTCTCCTCTAATAGTGATCTTAGATTGCGTTCTTTCTGTGATTCAGATTGGGCAGGTTGTCCAATCACTCGGAGATCCACCACAGGTTATTGTGTTTTCCTTGGTTCTTCATTGGTTTCATGGAAATCAAAAAGGCAGAAGACAGTTTCACTCTCTTCCGCTGAAGCAGAATATCGGGCCATGACCGGTGCTTGTTGTGAGCTTACATGGCTTCGATATCTACTCCGAGATCTAGGAGTATTTCACCAAGGACCTGCCCTCCTATATTGTGATAATAGAGCAGCACTGCACATAGCAGCAAATCCTGTTTTTCATGAGAGAACTCGCCATATTGAGATGGACTGTCATTATATCAGAGATAAGATTCAAGATGGATCCGTTGTTACAAAGTTTGTAGGTTCAGCTAATCAGTTGGCGGACGTTTTCACTAAAGCATTGGGAAAGGATCTTTTCACACCTATGGTTCGCAAGTTGGGAGTTAGAGATATCCACTCTCCAACTTGAGGGGGAGTGTTAGGAAAGAAGTTATGTGTATCATGTGTATTTAGAATTGTATCAGAATTATATCCTTAGATATAAGCTGCCTTTTATGTTTCTCTTTAATATAGGGATAGTTTCCTTGTATAGTTGGTTCACTTGTAATACGTTCCTGTATATATTCTTGGTGATTGAATGAATGAAATAATTCCAGCCAAATATCATCTTTTTCAAAGTCCTCCATTCCCTGGTGTTTGAGTAGCTTAAAATCAAAACCAATTTCGTTTCATTCATTGAGGTGATGTTGTGATTGTATTCTGCAGGAAGCTGTGCAGCAGCGAGAGACAGCTCAGAAGATTGCCCTCAATGCACTGAGAGATGCTTCGGCTACCGAGGCATTAGTCCGATCACTCAAGTATGACCTTTCGCATCGTGTAGTGTATATGATATGTGTTTGCCTAGTTAGGATTATTTGCTAAGATCAAATTCTATGATTTCTTTCGTGTAGGACGTTTTCAAACTTGTGCAAAGCAGCAAAAGCAGATGCGCCAGCAGCCTGCTTTGAGCAATTTCTCCTATTCCATCAGCAAGTTGTCCAAGCAGTGGCGGAAATGGTCTCAGTTCAAGCAGCTACTTCAGCTGCTCAAACACCAAATGCCAAGCAGCAGAGAGATAAAGAAGAAGACGAAGATGCAGTGTTAAACGAAATGGTTCACAACTCCATGAACTCGAAATTGAGCTTATCCAAAAGAAGCTTTGTACAAATCAGTTGCAACCATTCCTGAAAGAGGTGGTGAGCAGAAGACAAATTTCGAGAAACAGCTGAGATCCTCTACTAATCAGAAGGAAAGAAAAACACCATCCACTCCACTTGGAAAGCTGAATCTTGAAACAATTGGCGAGAATGATGAGAACAAGAAACCACCAGCTGTTTGTTCGAACTCTTGCAGCTTAACCAGTACAATGAAACTGGGGAAGCTGATCGAAACAGAAGCAGGGAACTGGTTTACGGAGTTCTTGGAGAAGGCTCTGGAGAAAGGCATGAAGAAAACTAAAGGGACAACAACGGATGGGGATGCGAAGAAAGTTCCTCAGTCTCTGATACTTAGAGTGATTAATTGGGTGGAAATACAACAATGTGATAGCAGTAAGCGACCAGTACATCCCAAAGCAGCACAAGTAGCCAGAAAGTTGAGGATCAAGATGAAGAACCCTTGAACTTATGGCGGCATTGATTCTGTTAACACCATTATTTTGCGTGTGGAGATTCTGTTGCTTTTGTTGAATCTCTTATTCTCTTATGAGCATGTATTATTTTAGTGGTAGATTGAGCTGTGTATCCTAGCACTACGCATTTATTGATTCCTCTCCATTATACATGAGTTCCTCTCCATTGAGCTTGTTCTCGCATTGAGGCCTAATTTGTTGCAAGTTCTCAACCTAACTTGACTCATATGTATATCAGTGAGTGGTGGTGACACAGGCATTCAGCCAAAAAAAATTGTAACAATGCAACTAATGTCTTCTATGCATTTAAGAAACCATGCCAAATCTTAGTTATATTCTTATTACTGATCACCCCTTAGTTCATAATGACTGGCCTTGATCTTGATTCTGGTGATTGGAGTCTGTTGCTTATGACAGATGTGTCACTGGGGCAATACTCTGGCTCTGAAGGGTGGATACTACGACTTCGCCAAACGGCGAAGATGACTGTATGAGCATCTGACATTGTCATCACCTTTCATTCCATTACAGTTGCATATTTTGCATCTTGTTTTGGAACACTACATTTTGGCAAAAGAATAGCCTTTAAGGCTCTTGTGTGATTAGAAAATAATGTAGCTATGCAAGTTTCTCTATCTCCAATCCATATGTAAAGTTTCTGTATGTGGTCATCTTCCTAGCAAGCTTCAAGCACTGTTGTATTATGAACACAGTGATTGTTCGATGCTTATGACCATGCACGTTGCTGTATGAGTCTATCCGGGTTTAGATTTTCATGGTATCACCCGGAGGAGTTTCTATTTAACCTGTGCAGTGCTCATTCATGAAATTTCTGAGCTAGAGAGGCGGCACGGTTGGGTATAATCAACAAAGGGTAGCAGAGCTCCAAATTTGCATTAGTTATAAATTTCAGTCGTGGCTTTACATTGTCACACAATACCGTCGGAATCTATTGCCGCCGGACCTGAGAGTTTGATACTTGAGGCGAAAAATAAAGATAGACTACATTATTAACAAACAAAAGAATATGAACGACTGTAAAGAAGAAGAGGTACAGTATGTCGATAACGTAACAAATGGAAATGTAGCTTGCTAATGTCACATTTTATGCAATATTAGTGTTTTTGACATACCTTTGCTAACGTAACTATTGAGACTAAAGTAACATTTTATGCAATAGTAATGTTTTCGAAATACCCATAAAAAGAAGAAAATTACACCCGACAACCGGGCCAGAAGTTACTGTCTCCTTGTATCGTCTATTTTTAAAGTTAAAAATCATAAGTTCGAAATAATTGTTTTATAGACATTTCATCTAATGCCTCCCCTATCCGTTACATTAATCTCCTGACATACTTCTACATTGCAGCTACATTAAGTCATCATCAAACTAACAAAAGATAATCGATTCTTAAACAGATACTACACAAAAATCGATCTTTCTCTAGCTCACTCACACTAGTTCTTACTCTGATCATCACTTGGTACCATAATACTTGGATCTCGGTCCACTGCATTGGTAAATCGGAAAGATGCGTCCGTCAACCACCTCCGCCTCACAGACAGGACACTTCCGACAAAACTCGAGCCAGTCGCACAAGCAAGAATGGCAAAACAAATGCCCGCACGCCGTCACAACCGGCTGCCTCTCCGATTTGAAACACAAGTTACAATCGAAATACGACATCTTCGCAGAACCGGAGCTGTTGTTGCTACTCTTACCATTCTGTTCTGGTTGAGACTGAGAATGATTGTCTTTCTTGTGAGGATTGTGGTCGGGACTAGTCTCAGAACATGCTTCGGATTCCACGGAACTGTCTCCTACGACATCTTGGGGCTTTGTGAAATGGAAGACCATACGGGGTTGGGGCAGAATGACACGCATCCCTGCACGGCGGCGCTTCAGTGAAGCCATCTCAGGAGAATATCTACAAATCCAAGTTTTAATTGTGAATTGGGATCTGTGATTTCTTTCCTTTAAGAACTCAAGGGCGGCAAGGGTGTGATTTGGATTTCCAAGTTCTAACCAGACTAGGGTTTAGTTCTCCTTGTGTGGCACAGCTTGTGACAACTTAGTTTCCTAAATAGCCCAATAAGGTGTTGGGCCTTGGCATTGTGACTGGTTAGCCCAATGAGTGTAAGTGATCATAAGCATTGCACAATCACTGTATATATAATTCAACATTTACACAAGGAGAAAGAGAAACTTGCCAAACTTACATTATTTTTCTTATGACACAAGCCAATACTGACTATTATTTTGCCAAAGTGTAGTTCCCAAAGCAGATGCAAAACAAGCACCTTTGAGGTGAATTCTAATGAAAATGAAAGGGAGGTTCTGGATCGACCATGTTTGATGCTCATAAAGTCAAATTGGGTGTGATGTTGAAATCAAGATCCCAGAGCTCGAAACCGCCGTCGACAAAGTCATAGTGTCCACCCTTGAGAGCCAGAGTATTGTTCACCACAGCCTCTCTAACAAACGGGTATGTCAGTAAGTTCCCTAGTGATACATTCACAGCCTCCTGCATTTAGGTCAGCAATTCACAACCATTAGTATGTTTAGCTATTGAGCTTCCGATTTGAAGCACTGAACCTTGTTTCTTGTACCACATCTGACTAGCAGTCATTGAATGGGGTCATTAAGATCATACTTTCATTTAAAAATAAGCTTATTTTCCTTGTACCAACAATCTTATTCAACCAATAAAATAAAGTTTACCTTCTCCAAGCTGGTGCACTGGTCTGCAAAACTCAAGTCACCGCAGGATGACTTGATCTTATTCTTAGCTGGTGCACAGATTTGGACCCAATTCTCAATGAAGTCACTGGAAATTTAACAAGCAAAGAGAAACTTGTTAATGCCAAAAAGGTTCATTCTAACTAGGAATAACTGACTGGATTGCCTCGCGAAATAGCAAGGAAATTCTCATGTTTCCGTTTTATTTTTACCCGCTCTATGTTCTCAGCCAATAACTATCAGACGAACCTTGTGCCACATGTAAAGCATATTTGTCATAACAGGACAAGTGTTAAGGATGAAGAAACATCATGAAGCTTACAGTAAATTTCAGAGAATCTGATTAAGAATGTGGCAGCCATAAAGTACTAGTCCTTCTCTACTTTCATTCCCACTGTTATAGCTTTTTGGATGCCTAAAAGAACTATGGTACCACTGATGAAATAAGTTTCTCTAACTAATATTCCTTTCTATTCATGACTTGGACATGACACCTCACCCAAAAAAAAAACCACTAATGTACTATAGCAATAACAATAATGCCACATGAGAATGAGAAAGAAACCCACAAATTTGGAAGTCCTAAAAGGCCAAGATGCTAAAACTGCAAGTGAATATGTGTTGCTAGCTAATGCAGTAATGTTCCTTAATTCTAACTTGTACTTTGATTATTCAACTTTTAAAGCCAAATCACACAAAGATGCAAAGCTCTTTAGCAGCTTCTTGCATCCAAAAATGAAATCTTACCTAGCGGTGGTCCCATCGTCCGGGATCGACATGAGCCCCTTTATACCGCCGCAGCAGCTATGTCCGATCACCACAATATTCTCCACCTGCAAATCCAAGAGTTCTATTTGCTTAATAAAGTTTCTGAAGAAAAAGGTACACACTGCTTGCACTTAACAATTATCATTATTCCTTCTCCACCAATAATTCAGCTTCTTCCTCCCTTTATTTAGGAGGATTAATAAAATGAACGGAGACCCAAATGACTAGGAGGCCATTATCGAGCAAGAGGGTCTAGAATTGGCAAAGTTGAATTATCAAAAAGAGTGGCCATGATTTCATGAATATGATATCCACGTTGAGAAGCATCAGTACAGCTCTGCAGCTAAGAGTAAAGTTCGAAGATCAAAAACAGGGTGCCCTATCAATATTAAGATATTCACCTTGAGATGCAATACTGCGTATTCAATGGCCGCCCCCACTCCCGAGTATTTTGTCTGCACCAAACCATAGTCAATTACAGACATATTAAACCAGAAACCAACCATAATAGAACGAACACCCACTTGGATTTTTATATAACATATTTCATCATTTTGGTCCAAGCCATCAAACCCCATGCGCAATAGTGACGAAGATTAAGAGAGCTTATTAGGCTAACCGTGTCGAATGGAGGGACCATGTTGGCGATGTTTCGGACCACGAAAGCTTCCCCGGGTTGGAAATTGAGGATGTGTGAGGGACACACTCGAGAATCTGAGCATGCAAATACCATAAACTGCATAGACAATTCATCAAAGTTAGAAAGCTGATCAGATTTTGATACTAAATACCACTCAAATATGGCGAGCTAGCTCTAGGTCACTGACCTTGGGGATTTGGCCGGTGGCGAGTTTGCCGTATAGATCAACATCTTTCCTGTAAAATCATACATTCATATTTATATTTAATCACCAAATTAAGTACGAGTAGAATTAACAATCACTATAGTCTATGGATCTTTCTTCCCATTTTCATGGCGATGCTTCTATAATTTGTTTATTCATATCAAACTTCCAATGTTGGATCTCGCGCATAATTTCGTTAAAACTAATCACAAGATTATTGCACCGGTTCGAGACGTGTCGGTCAAAGGTCTCAAACAAGAGGGGCATTTCAGGAAACCAAAATTACAGGAGGAATGAAGCCAACAGCATATTCCAAGTTGAACTTACTCGAACTTCTCCTTCTTGAAGTGGACGAACCCACTTTTGAGCTTCTCGACCGGGTCAAACTGATTCGACCCGGCCTTCTCCAGCTCGGCCGTCAACTGCTTGATCTTGGCGGCGGCGACACCTTCGAGGTCAGCTTTTTCACTGCAATCGAAAAGTTGAAAAACAATAGAGTCAGAGACCAAAGTAGAAGCCAATCCAAGCACCCCGGGAAGCTGTGGGGCCCATCCAACGCCACCCTGAACGGGTCCCACGTGGCCTGAAAAGGAAGCTGAGGGAACCGCGTCTGAGACGGAAGTGTGTGACGGAAAAAGGCAGGGGATGTGTAATGACAGGTGAGGACGTAAAGATGCTAACTAATTACAGCAAACAAGGTACAGGTGTCTCTGGCTTGGAAAATGACGGAGACAACAGAGTTGTGAGAGAACCTAAGTGTTTACCTCAGCAGCTTCGAAAGTCCGGCAATGGCATCCTCGTAAGCCATATCTTCTTCCTTCTGTGATTTTCATCCAAAACCAAACCAAATCAACACCAAACAAAACATAACCGTTTCCTTAATTCTATCACAACAAAATTTTCCGATAATTAATCATATATAACGCCTGCAAAAGACAACGAATTCAAATTGCAAAACAAATTATCCACTCATTTCTTGAATCTATGCAAAACTACACGAAAAATAGCATCATAATTCAACAATCCATGCGCAATCGATGATGATAAGGTTGTGATGATCATGTATATGGGAGGAGATGGATCGGAGAAAGAAGGAGAAGAGATAATACGGACCTTCGGTGTTTGGTTATTTGAAACTGGAGAAAAGAGAGAAATGAATTAAGAAGGTAATGTGGATTTGAGGAGGCTAGCTAGGAGTTGGCACCAGTACTATACCCACTCACGTAAACTATGCTGGCTATTTATGGTAAGGGAGTTTGACCAACAGTATTAGCGGCCTGATTTTTGTTTTTTCAATACTAGGCGTAAATTTTTATATACATACATGACGGTTAAAATTAGAGAAAATAATATAAAAACATAGTAACTAAACATATAAATTGTTATAAACAGTTAAGATTGTGTCCTGAAAATACACATTATACATATAACACACGTGTCATGCATAGAATAAATTTTATTATTTTTTAGGGTGAGTAATAAAATGGAAACTCATATTACTGCATCTTATTAACGACGTACGACATAAGGAAATGACAAATATCAACGCGTCGTATGGACCCTTGTGTTTTGCGTTCACATGAAATAAGAGGTAACTACTAACTAACGGGGTACAAATTAGAGAGGGGTAATGTGGGGCTGTGATGTGGGGCTGTGGTAGGGTGCAACTTATTCAGGTGGGTCGATGGGTTTGGATTGCTGTAATTGGTGAAAAGGAAGAATCGACGGTAGCAGTATCATAGGTCTCGGCGAGCTGAAGTCAACGAAGCACTCCATGTGGGTTGGCGCCACATGGTGGGTAGTAGTGGGAACGTGAACAGTGTTTCTAAATTTCATAGTTTTTTTTTTCTTTTCTTTTCTTTTCTTTCCTTCTAAAAAGATTTTTTTAATATATATGTATAACATACATCAAGCCGTGAGCCGTTAGATTATCTTGAATTTTGAATTATTAAACGATTAGATAACTCATGACTTGATGTATGTAATACAAATATGTATAATAGCCGAACCATCATTTTCTATAGTACTTACATTGCTATGTTCTTCTATGTGTGCAAATTTTATTCATCATCCAATTTTACTTGTAGTATTGTTCATCATAGATTAGGTACTCATGGCACATAGTGACCAAAAAATTGCTACAGTAATAGTAATCGTTGGGTTTTACTAAAACATTAGAAAAAACTTCATAAAATAATTGCTTCCTATCTTAACCGGGCTTGTCAGTGTGTAAATTTTGACATATTTTATTTAGATTTGACACAACAATGGTAGTAACTTTCGTGTTTAACCTCGGTAGCCAGTTATTGACAACAAAATAAACTAACAAATTTTATCATAGGGATAGCATTGTATCATCACTATGAAATATAAATTGCCGAGATTTCAGATTGGAGCATGAATGATGGCGTAGCAATAGCGTAACTGACTTTCTATATATTTTTCATACTTTAATCAAACAGACTTTCTATAATTAAATTTATTTGGTCATGATTTGGAATTCAAATAATATGTAAGGCGTTTATTTCGATTGGAGGCAAGTTTTAAAAAGGAGGAAAACCTATCCATTTAAAAAGAAAAGAAAAAAAAAATTACTTTTTGACTTATAAGCAGAGAGCGCTTCCTAAAGATAGAAGACATTATTTTGAGTTGGATATTGCAGCTCCTACAAAGCTAGCCTTTGGTGAATTGAAATAGACATCTTCCAATTGCCTGCGATTTGTTTCGGTCGTGTTCTCCATTGAAATTTTGGATCATGACGGCTCTTGGCTGTTCGGGACTTTATCTTCGTTTTTTTCTAAAGAGTAAAGAGGAATGGGATCGATGATGAAGAAGATAGGTCTCTGGGAATAAAGAAATTAAAGACGAGCTTGCTAGGTCCATACTGAACAGACTTGGTGTTTGAAGCAAATCAAGGGTTAACAAAGACAATAACTAATATTTTGTCGTCACCGGCGTCAGATATGACCGGGCCAGAAGCAGTTTCAAGTTTGTTTAGTGGTTGCTAATTAAGGTAGGCAGTAGGATTAGGGTTCTGTGAACAAAGCAGAAATTAAGCTTGGATCCAGATGGGGACGTTGATTGCGATCTTCAACTTAAATAATGTCGTTCATTAAGGGCTTAATTTGTTTAGTCTAAAATGCAGATCGATTTCTCTATCATACATGCAACTAGATCCACCGGTCTTGGTATTTGGTAGGATCAATAATTTCATCTAGCTCGTATGATATTTGGAACAGAGATCACTGAGCGAGGTCGATTATATCTCTCTCAAAATGTGAATGCTGGCATATAGCAATAGCATGCAGACAGTTAGGTTAAGTCGGAGACCGTACCGTGACCTTTGCTGTGCAACAGAGCATCATGCACTTTCTAAACGTTCCGGCCATGATTCTTTACTTGTTCACTACGTACTCATCTTCCCTTTTTTCTGACCATGTTCAACAAAATGAAAGCAGTATTAGATTCTAATATTTGCGTAATCCTACTATTTAAGCTTGTACATATAGAATGCTTAGAAATCGACTAAAAGTAACCGTCTGCATATATAAGATTAACACTTGACGAACAACATATTAGAGTATGTCCAATGAGATTGATGCTGATGCTTATTGTCTTCAGCAATATATATCGCAGGAAAGTTGGGTATTAGAAAGGAGAAAAGTTACCCCAACAAGAATTAGTGCTCTCAGCTGCAAGAGATAGATGTTTCTAGTGCTCTCAGCTACCAGAACTGAGAGTCTGGTAGTGGAAGTCTGAAAAGACGATGTTGATGACTGAGAATATGAGAGAGGAGGAAAGGAGGGAAGTGAATTGGCCATAAAAGGGCCACACAATGAGGGTCAGGTAAGGCACTAGATCGAGTTGATCCGTGGCCATCCATGTTGCCTGTGAACATGAATCATTCCTTGGCACTTGGCAGTGTCCAGTCTCTATACCACTAAAAGCTAAGAAGCTGCCAATGCCATACCTTCTTATCAATACATGGATAAAAGGAAACGCCGAGGTTAAATTCCTATCCTTCGCGAATGAATCAGAGTCTCATGTTACTCCATGTCTTGCTGGCCAATCACGGTACTTCACCACTTCATACGTACACACCCCAAACTACCAAGATGATTATTACGTAGGCAGCCAGAAATCCTTTATATGAGGGTGAAAATATAAATAGCTTATATTAAGCATGAAAATTATTCTAAAACTAGGTCCTGATATTTATAGTAAATTGTAAATAGTGTATGATACTATATAACTTAATCCCAAAATGTTTATGACGCATGCACTGGCAGAACTATATTGATGGCACCCCCTTAATTTTTTTGAACTTGTGTATTAGGCTTTACTAATCAAGGAATTTGACATAATTAGATGTAAAAACTTTCTAATTTAGAGGTTTGGCCCCCCATTCATTTCCTATTAAACTATAAACACCATTTTTTGTTACTAAGTTTAATTTATCCAATTTATTTCTCTTACCTTAATCAACTCTTGCCATATCATATTTAATCAACTCACCATAATGAATAATTTCTTTTTTATCATTCTATTATGTACAAATACTTTATAATTGATTAACTTATTTCAGTTATTTCTCTATGTATTTAATGAATTCTAAATTTCATATTTTGTTTTCAGTTTAGTAACTTTTTTTTTGAACTGTCCAATACACAAAAGTTAATTACCTTTTGATATTGTATATATTCATATACAGTTATTTAATTTTTGAATACTATATATTTTCACTTTATAACTCGGCCCCCCTTAATATATAATCCTGGCTCCGCCTCTGGATGCATGGTAAAAACTGAAACTAATGCCTAATTGGACTAACCATGTAAACTAAGAAGTAAGTCTTACAAGACATCGATCATGGGAAATTAAATCAGTGGTTGTTTAAGGACAAGCGGTAGTCTTCCATTCACTACCAAAAATAAAGCTTTAGGCGACGAAATTGAAAAAACCGGGTGACGATTTTTTTTTTCGTCGCCTAAGAGGGAACTTAGGCGACGAAAAAAAAATCATCGCCTAAAGTTCAACTTTAAGCGACGAAATAAAAAATCGTCGCCTAAGGCTAAATTTCGTCGTCTAATATAGAAACTAGGGCGACGAAACAATATATCGTCGCCTAAAATATTTAAATCGTCGCCTAAGTTTTTATTCTTCGGCGACAACTATATTGTGTCGTCGCCTAAATGTTTTTAATCCTTAGGTGACGAAACTCAAATATATCGTCGCCTAAGTATTTTATTTTTTTATTTTTAATTGGCCGACGAAATACAAGCATTTCGTCGGCCTAATAAAATCTTGACCGACGAATTACACTACTTTCGTCGGTCAAGAGTAATACGAATAATTAAAATAAAATAAAACACATTTAAATTTCATTGTACATGATTTTTTATTTTACCCTTGGGCGACGAATTTAACAAATATCGTCGCCCAAGTATCACATTGGCCGACGAATTACCCTAATTTCGTCGGCCAAGAGAGTCCGAATAATTAAAATAAATAAAGCACATTTAAATTTCATTGTACATGATTTTTTATTTTACCCTTGGGCGACGAATTTAACAAATATCGTCGCCCAAATTTCATTGTACAAGATTTTTTATTTTTACCCTTGGGCGACGAATTTAACAAATATCGTCGCCCAAGTATCTTATAGGCCGACGAAATTAGGGTAATTCGTCGGCCAAGATAATCCGAATAATTAAAATAAATAAAATACATTTAAATTTTAAGGAAATGTTTTTTATTTTTATAGCCCCGTAAGCGTCTCGTCGATTGGAAACTATTCTCAGTTGAAGGTCCGGCCAGATTACGTGATTTGGAGAGTCGAATAGCCGTTTCCGTCCGTTTAGGGGTTTGACCGTGCCGATTGACCGGACGGATCGAGCCCTTATCGTTGTCCGATGGAGCTGAATTTTTTCCCACCCACGTATTTCGTTATGCTGGTCATATCTGACGGTCGGTTTTCAGTTCCTCTTCCCCGATCACCAAACTCACGATATATGTACTAATGTTGTATAACTTTTTTATACAAATGTTGAGTTTAAGTTTCGTTTTGAAGACAACGTATACGTAGACGCCTCAAACGCAAAAAAGTCGTGAAATAAGATATGACCGGAACGGTGAAATACGTCAACCCGTGAAAAATGAAGATATTCCGGTAAAATTTCGGTGCCGGTTGTTCCGGTCAACGAATTTTTCTCTTATTTCTACCTAGTGGTAGCCCTATCCCGGGTATTTTTTTTTTATAGCCCCGTAAGCGTCTCGTCGATTGGAAACTATTCTCAGTTGAAGGTCCGGCCAGATTACGTGATTTGGAGGGTCGAATAGCCGTTTCCGTCCGTTTAGGGGTTTGACCGCGCCGATTGACCGGACGGATCGAGCCCTTATCGTTGTCCGATGGAGCTGAATTTTTTCCCACCCACGTAGTTCGTTATGCTGGTCATTTCTGACGGTCGGTTTTCAGTTCCTCTTCTCCGATCACCAAACTCACGATATATGTACTAATGTTGTATAACTTTTTTATACAAGTGTTGAGTTTAAGTTTTGTTTTGAAGACAACGTATACGTAGAGGCCTCAAACGCAAAAAAGTCGTGAAATAAGATATGACCGGAACGGTGAAATACATCAACCTGTGAAAAATGAAGATATTCTGGTAAAATTTCGGTGCCGGTTGTTCCGGGCAACGAATTGTTCTCTTATTTCTACCTAGTGGTAGCCCTGTCCCAGGTATTTATTTTTTACCAAATTTTTATAGCCCCACAAGAGTCTCGTCGATTGGAAACTATTCTCAGTTGAAGTTCCGTCCAGATTACTTGATTTGGAGGGTCGAATAGCCGTTTCCGTCCGTTTAGGGGTTTAACCGCGCCGTAAGACCGGACGGATCGAGCCCTTATCGTTGTCCGATGGAGCTGAATTTTTTCCCACAAACGTAATTCGTTATGCTGGTCATATCTGATGGTCGGTTTTCAGTTCCTCTTCTCATATCACCAAACTCACGATATATGTACTAATGTTGTATAACTTTTTTATACAAGTGTTGAGTTTAAGTTTCGTTTTGAAGACAACGTATACGTAGAGGCCTCAAACGCAAAAAAGTCATGAAATAATATATAACCGGAACGGTGAAATACGTCAACCCGTGAAAAATGAAGATATTCTGGTAAAATTTCGGTGCCGGTTGTTCCGGGAAACGAATTGTTCTCTTATTTCTACCTAGTGGTAGCCCTGTCCCGGGTATTTATTTTTTACCAAATTTTTATAGTCCCGTAAGCGTCTCGTCGATTGGAAACTATTATCAGTTGAAGGTCCGGCCAGATTACTTGATTTGGAGGGTCGAATAGCCTTTTCCGTCCGTTTAGGGGTTTGACCGCGCCGATTGACCGGACGGATCGAGCCCTTATCGTTGTCCGATGGAGCTGAATTTTTTCCCACCCACGTAATTCGTTATGCTGGTCATATCTGACGGTCGGTTTTCAGTTCTTCTTCTCCGATCACCAAAATCACGATATTCTGAATTTTATGATAGAACGCTTGGCCTACGATTTTCTTCATCTTGGGCGACGAGATTTATAGTGAAGAACATCGTCGCCCAAGTAGGGTATCTTAGGCGACGACTTCAAAACATCGTCGCCCAAGTAGGGTATCTTAGGCGACGATTTTCAAAAATAGGGCGACGATTTTTCAAGAATCGTCGCCCAAGAACGCCAATATAAAAGGCAAAAATTCGGAACCCTAACCATTCGCGCAGCCGCTCACAAATCCAAGACCTCTCTCTCTCTCTCCGAAAATCCACCGAAGCCCTCTCTCTCTCCCTCTCTCCGACCCCGACCCCGCAACCCGACACCGTCCCCGACGTCGACCTCGACCCCGACCCCGACCCCGACCCCGACCCACAATTTAAGGTATAACCCTAAAACCCTAAATTGGTTATGTTCATGAAAATTTTAATTGTTGTTGTTGTTGTTTGAAATTGTTGAAATTGTTTGAAATTGTGAAATTGTTTGAAATTATTTGAAATTATGAAATTGTTTGAAATTTGGGAGAAGTACAAAATTATTGTTGTGTTGTGAAATTATTGTTGTTGTTGTTGTAATTTAGGAAATTAATGGTAAATTAGGGTAAATTTGTGTAAATTATGGTAGGATTTTAGGGTAAATTATGGTAAATTGTGATGTAAATGATAATTGTAAAATATTAGGGTTTACGGTTTAGGGTTTAGGATTTGTGGAAATAATTTGTAAATATATTGTAAATGATTAAATAATTTTTGATTAAATAATTAAATAATATAAATTATAATTGTAAATATATTGTGGAAATTTTGTAAAAAATAATGGATTATTTTTGAGTAAGGATGTAAATATTCGTAAATTAATTTTTGTGATGTAATAATTCTGAATTAATGTAAATAATTTGTTATGTGAATTAAAAAAATAATAAATCCTATAATAACTATTACTTTTTATTTGTGCTATTATTGTTGATAAATTTTTCGAAATTTATGGTTATTTTTTGTTAAATTAATTATAAGACGGTAAAATATTTTTAATAAATTTATGGTTATTTTAAACAGGATGGGCATGAGGAGAACTTCTGGACAACGTCCGGGTGCGAGGAGCCAATATTCCTCGGACGGTACCTCAAACAACCCGCCGCAATCACCGTCGGTCGGGTTTCCGTGGCAGATGACGGCCCGACATGCGGCGCTTAGGGGTGGCGCGAGCGGCTCGCGTTCTGCTAGGCAGCCGGGTCCCGCAGCGACGGCCTCTCGTCATCCAGAGATACTTCCACGGTCGCGATCTATCATCGCCCCCACACAGTTGTCCTCGACCGACGGTGATGGAGGGTCATCCGGGGTCCCTACGGTGCCGTCCGACCTCTTCCTTCCTCCGACGATACCGACGATACCTCGCGTCGATGAGGAGGGTCGACCGATTCGGGAGCAGCTCCCGTATGTGGCACCGCACGAGGCCTATACCATTACCTCAGTGGCCCCAGCCTCAGCAGCAGCCTCCTCAACCTGACCAGCCGCCGCCTCAGGACCCTCCGAACGGGAATGATGAGTTAGATTTCGAGTTTCTCTGTAGGCAGATGGACTGAATTTTTGTAATAAATTATTTATAAATTTATAAATTTGTGTTATTTTTAATTAAATTTTAGTATTACATAAATTTAAAGAAATGCCGGAAAAAAAATTCCAGCAAAAATTAAAAAAACATTATTTATATATTTAAAAAAAATATTTAAATATTTTAAAAAAAAATTTAAATATATCTTAAGCGACGAAATTTCTAAATTGTCGGTCAAGGACTTACCATATAAGACGACGAAAAAAAATTATCGTCGCCTAAGATGTAGTGATCTTAGGCGACGAAATATTTAGTTTCGTCGCCCCAGGTTATAACATCTTAAGCGACAAAATAATTTTTCGTCGGCCAAGCTGTTAAATCTTAGGCGACGAATATTTTTGGGTGACGAGAAAGTTGTCAGGCGACGAAATTCGTATCGTCGCCTAAGATATACTCTTAGGCGACGATGTACAGAGTTTTCGTCGCCCAAGTTCTTGACCGACGCACTTTTGGCGACGACTTCTTGCATGTCGTCGCCTAAGTACTTTGGCGATGAATTTTTTTAACAGGGCGACGATTTTTTTTTGTCGCCCAAGAGCTATATATATTCTGGTAGTGATTAACAAAAAAGAAATAATACTAAGGCTGAGCATAAGAAGAAAAAAATAAAAGGAAAATATAATATGATGCAAGGCCAACAAATATATATAGTATTCTTTTGAGTTGAGAATTTAGAAAAAATGCAGGTAAATTGGTTTGGCTTCTATTTTCGATGTTGTCATGGGGTCAATTATGTGTGTAATGATGCTACATGTATTAAAAAGTAGAAAATTTCAACAAATCAACAACATGGTAACAAGTTGAAAAGGGTCAGTTGAGCCACCGGGCCCTATATTGGCTACGCCCCTTTATGTAGGGTAGCCGTACCACGTGGCAGTACGCCCGGTTCATTAGAAAACATGCAAGAGGTGCTATAAGTATTGCATATCAAAATGGCAATGTTCACATAAAGTTTAGTAATACTTTGCTCGGTCTGCCCCTACCGTCATGTGCCGGATCACTAAACCACACAAGACCTAAATGGTTGATTCTTACGTCAAAATGTAGACTACGATTCTTGAAATATTGTTGTATCTAATGAAGCAAGTACAATGTAATTCCAACACAAATTCACCCTCTAATGTTTGTTTAGCATGCTTTATTACTACGTTCGGTGAGCGGTAAATTTACTTCGTTCGGTGAATGAGCACGTTTAACTAAAGTTAACGAGCGTGTTGGTGTTTTATCACAAGCTTTGCGTGGTGTGGTGCGGTGGGGTACGTCACAACTCATAACTCAATTAGGCAAACACGCACCACTACGGATGATCCACGATCGGAGCTGTATCATCTCCCCACGCTTCAACTCCAACCTGCCAAATCATAAAAAGCAGCTTCAAATTCTGAATAAGTTGCTCCTACTTCATCTTCAGATTCCAAGTCCTTCTCCGAGCTCTATACCACACTGCAGGTATTGATATTATTACCATTTCTGCTTTCACTGGCGATCCCTGCATGTTAAAACTTCGTTTTAGTGAAATTTCAGAAGGACTGGGAGGTATAGAAACAGAACTGATTTTCCTCTGCTTTTTGTTTCATGTAAATTGGAATGATGTGGTTTAGGGATTGGTGTTTTTTGTGATTTGAATCGGTGATGATGTGCAATATTGACTGAGAGTGTTCAATGTTAGCATTGTAATACTGGAAGGTCCAAAGTAATGTTAGCATTAGGAATATGGGGTTATATGTGATGCTCTTTGTGTACAGCACCTTCCAGAGTTGTTGTTATGAGGTTAAGAAGTCTTAGAGGGAAAATAGTATGATGTATTTGTTATTGCTTCAAATTGGTTTGAATCATAATGATTTTACAGTTTATACCTCACTCAGGCTAGAAGTTGTGCCATGGCGGAAAGAAACCTTCTAAGGTATTTTCACTCCTTATGTTATAAAGCGTATCCACTTTAGATAACCATTTTGCAGTTTGCATAAATTAAATTCATGTTTAAACTCTTGTTAAATGTAGTATACATTGTGATTTCAGTTCCTTTTTATTATGTAGCTTGAGAATCATCAATGGGGAACAAGCTACTTTGTCATCGTTGGGTTCAGTGGAATCTGGCAGTAGTTGCTTGGCTTGTAAATTTGTTGCTCCAAGCGAATCCCAGAATATTACAGTTCATGCTGTTACGCAATGCTCCCCTTCTCCTTTAATCTCCTGCACAGCAAGTATGCCTCAAGGTGCTACTGTCTCACAAATTACAGCCCCCAATTCAGAACAGCTGTGTGATCAATCATCATCATCTAGAGTACTGCGAGATGTACATATCGTAAGAACTTACCACAAAATGTTGGCTTTCATTTTCTGCAGCTCCATGCTGCTTGCAAACTTGGGACTATTTGGTGGCTATATATTTTCATACTGACCATATAGAACTAATAAATAGTAGTTGTCATGCTTTTCAGTCAGCTCGGTTAATGGAAGATTTCCTGCAGCTTGCTAAAGAAAATACGGAGAAGGATCTTGAAACATGTGGAACTCTTGGCGCCTTTCTTGTAAGATTCATTCCCCCCTTTAGGTTCTAAAATCATGCTGACTGTTGGATAAGATATGGCCATATGTTTAATCTGTAAGGATACCCAAGAATTGGCCAAACTGTAGAAAGGATTGCAGATTGTAAAGAGTTTGAATCTATTCCTTGAAGGTAATACATATTTGTTTATTGTGTATGCACAGAAAAATGAAACATTCTACGTGACGACGCTGATCATACCCAAGCAGGAATCCACTTCCAGCTCTGTAAATCTCTTAGGCCTTTCACTCATAACTCATGTTTTTCATTCACAAACTGTAGTCGCTCTCCTTACTGTTTGATGCTGACCACAAATTCTGACAGTGCCAGGCAATAAATGACGAGGAAGTCTTTGCAATACAAAATGAACAATCACTTTTTCCAGTAGGATGGATCCATGTACGCCTTTGCAGTTTTTTTCTATTTTAACATCTGTTTTCAAGAACTGTGGCCAAATTGTGTTCCTTATCTCCCCTGAAATACTATGTGTATACTTTAACAGATTGAGCATCTCTTGTTCACTTTGTCAACTATTTATTTTCAGACGCATCCTTCTCAGAGTTGTTTCATGTCATCAGTGGATTTACACACACATTATTCATTTCAGGTAAATGATTCAGTCGTTCATGGATCCATCCTACTGGAAAAAGTGATTGTTCATTTTGTATTGCAATCACCAAGGTAAATTTATTTTTATACAAATATATGCAGTCTATTAGCTATCAACCTTCACTAAAAGCAGCATTAACTAAAATCCAATAATTTGTACCATAGTTTTTTTTTTTTTTTTTCTTTTCCTTGTTGCTTGTATGAAAATCTGGATTGCCATCCGGGTAACCAAGGGTTCTTGTACAAAGGTTGAAAAGATACATATAATTGAGTTGATCTGGTTCCAAGTGAAGTCTTTAAAGTATCCCTTTCCATCTTGCATTTTCAGGTTATGGTACCTGAGGCTTTTGCCATTGTCATGGCCCCAACTGATACTTCAAGGTATGTAGTTTTTAGGAAGCACTTGGCTATGAGATTAGATTAGTAGGTCAGAAACCTTAGATGCATTAGTAGTATCTTCTGGTCCAGATTTGGACAGAACATGTCTGAAAAGGTGAGAGGTAACGCATAAAAATACAGCTCAACTGCGAAAACTTGAGTGAAGGGTACATTTTCTTCAATGCCTTTCAGTTTTCAATAGCTATTAACTTGTGGCATATTTGTGCATCCAAAAATTTATTGGTTGAGATTTTTTCCAGAAGCTATGGAATATTCCGGGTATCTGAGCCTGGTGGGATGAATGTCCTGAAGAGAAAGGGTTCCACACTCACAAAGAAACAGCAGATGGGAGTCCTATCTACGAGCACTGCTCCAATGTCTACACAAACTCAAATCTGAGGTTTGAAATCTTTGACTTACGTTGACATTGTGTTTAGAAAATGCACAAAGTTCACACTATTGATAAATTAGGAAATGTTCTAGTCAACATCCATGACCTTAGTTGAGCCCGGCAACACAGCTTGGATGAGGTTTTGGTCCTTTAATAATACAGATAAACAAAACTTGACAGTGATTGAGTGTTGTATTTATCAGTGTAAACCCAGTTTTAAGTAGTGTCTGTTCTAGTGGCATAAATCTCCTTCCGCATGTAAGCAGAACGTCTCAAGTTCGACCGCTTTGTATACCAAAAACAAATAACAAAAAACAAATACATTTTGGAAGTGGCAACTCCCTTCTTGGGTTTCTTTTCACAGATCTGGCAAGGCAATTACTACTGTTCCAAGTTCTAACTGTTGTCATTGTTTTTCACTGAACAAAAATGAATACAGCAGCAAAAGCAGAGCTTCCTTATTATTGAGCAGTGAATTTTGCTTTCAGAAAACTAACAGTTACCTAGTTAGGGAGGATCTCTGACTTTGCCTGCTCAATAAATGGTATCACTTCTCCTCCTAAGCTTCAACTACTTGTACTGAATGCATTGCAGAAATTTTACTAAGGCCTCAGCTGTCATACTGGTCCACTTCTGCATTATTATTGAGCCGTCCAAATTATAGTCCTTTTTTCCTGTATTTGGCTGGCACAATGTCCCCATGTCTTCACTAGCTTTTAAATATGAACTTCTCCCATGTCATGATTTTTGCTGTGGAAATAAATAGACAAGTGCTGGAGAATTTTGGAACTGAAGCTCTGTTTAACTCAATTATTGCTTGATCTTGCTCCTTACCGAACGCTCATGTATATTATTGGTATAGGAGTGAAAGGGTCAAGCGGTAGGAAAAGCCAGTAGAAACCCGAATTTAGCCATTATTGTACTTTTCCTCTATTCATATGGCTTAATCTTTGGCGGTACTCATTTTTACCCAATAGTAGGGCCGGACATTTAACTGAATGTGTGTAAAAAACCGATCGAGTCGAACCGAAAATCCGGATCGGATAACTGAACCAAAACATTTGAGTCAAAATAAGTAGTAAACCGATCCGAACCGGTTTAAATTAGATTTGATCTGGTTCAAGCTCTTAAACAAACCGAAAATAACCGAACCGACCTGAATTATATAATGTATATATAGATATATAATTTATATACATAAAACGTTATTATTATTGGTAGATTTCATCTTTATTTACAGTGTACTCTCCCACACTTTAATAAAAAACAAAGATCCTAACATTAACACAATTTCTCATTCAACTCGTTTCTCAGAGAAATCCGTTGGTGTAAAAAATATTGGGAGTGCATTGGATTGCTTGTTGTACTTTGAGTTTACAAAAAAACATGTTACTCAAGTCAAAAACTTGAAGTTTAACTCTACAGTGAAATACTAAATAGGCTAAAAGTTTTTCAAATATGGGTCAAAACCGAAACTGACCCGAACAGATCCGAAAATTCAAATGAGTCGAATATTCGGGTTAAAGGTTTTAAAATTTGGATTCAGTTTGAGAAAACCTTAAACTGAATAATTCAGATTAGTTTTGGTTTCACCCTAAAACCAACCCGAACTGAAGATGCCCAGCTCTACCCAAGAGAAAGGGACTAGATCAAAGATATCATCTTTCCTATTTTCGATCTGGACATATCATTTTTCTTGGAAATGTTTTAAAGTCGGATAGAATTAGTCTCTTTGGCCCCTTTCAAAGAAACAAATCGCTTAAAATAATCATTTTATGTTATATACATACATCTTAATCACGGTGATTATTTGATCAAGACAACAACTATATCCATATCATTTTTCTTCGAAATGCTTTGAAGTCGGAAATAAAGAGTCTCTTTGGTTCCTATTTCCTTCATTTCGAAGAAACTAATCACTTAAAACAGTCACTTTATATTATAGACATACATCTTAATCACGGTGATTATTTAATTAAGACAACAACTACATCAACACTTGACATTATACGCTTATCGGCAAAAAGGAATTATGAAAATTTCGAATTTTGATTATACGAGAATTAGAGTTGCTACCATTTTCCATTGCAAGCAAGAAACAATCATAAGAAACCAAGAAAGCACATAACTTTTTCAGTAGAACAAAGCACATAAATTGTAAGAACAAGTAGCCATTTTGGTTCAAGTAGAAATGAATCACCACATCTAATATGTATATTTTGGCAACTCCAAAAATGAAATGATGAACAACATGTTCCTAAACCTCAATAATTTACATCAATTAACTAAACAAAAATAAATAAATAAATAAATAAAATAATTCGGTTGGTTATCGCTACTACGCGGTGGTTGTTAGACACTCAGAAAGGATGAACATTTTTGCTCAGCACGTTCACATTGGTGAAGAACCCAACCACACCCGGCCTGTACGGCAAATACGACCGTCGTTTTTCCCCTTCCTTCTTCGCTCTGTTCATTACATAATGCCTCTCGTGCGCAGACGACACAGTTTCGGCCTTTTTACCCTTTTGCCCCTTATACTCCACCTGCGCTTTCTCCACCGCCTTCGCGGCGTCTTTATTTTGCTTCAGTTTTGCCGCCGAATTAGGGTTCAGGAAGACAAACGCGTCCTTGCCGTCGCTGTTGCTCCGAGGAACCAAGTCTCTGATCCTCCAGAGCTTTGACGACCCGGTGGAGTTGCTCTTGTTGTTCCGAAGCTCCTGCGAGACCTCCTTGGCGTTCTTGGACCACTCGCAGTAGCTTTCCTCCGGCACGGCTTCGAGCTCGTCGGATTCGGAGGCCGACGACGACGGAGCATCGCGGTCCTCAAAGAAGAGCTTCTTCAGCGGCGGCCGCAGAGACGGAGAAGCGTCATCGCGGCGGGAGGAGTCGCCGTCGTAGGCGTCGGCGAAGAGGAGATCTCGGTTAAAGATGGGATACACCGGCCGGATCTGGCCGTCCTGGAACACGTCGTCGGCGGAGATCGGCGATCCGTCGGGATTCGTGCAGAAGAACGAGAACTCCTCTTCTTCTTCTTCCTCTATCTCCTCATTTACCGTCGCGCAAACATCGTTTCTAGCTTCGATTTCCGTCATCTCCTGAGTCTCCTCTGTGTATTTAACTTCCTCCTCTGAGATGTTAAGGGTTGCGGCGAAATTCGCAGAGAGCTGCGAGTATTGGAAATCCATATTGTTCTCAAAACTCGGAGACGAAGCCGGAGCTGAAACCGCTTGCATTTTCGGTTGGTTCAGAATTGCAGAATTGAACTGGGAAGTGATCAGATTAGTGAATTGTGAGAAAATGAAGGCGGTGTGGTTGGCGTTGGTGGTGATGCTGAAAATGTGAAGGGGAGGTTTTAGATATATATACAAGAGGCAGGGCAACGATGGCGGGAGTGGGGCCCGCGGAAATTGGTCCTTGTTGGGGGAGGCTTCCGGTTCACACCGGTCACGTGCTTAGTACCACGCGGATGTCATTTACAAAAAATCATTTCCAAAAAAAAGTACCACGCGGATGGTATTTTGGAGCTGCCACTTGGTGAGTGATGCCCGTTGCCCCGATTCAAGGCCCAATTCGGGGAAATTATCATCTACGCGTTTGTGATTTGCGTTATGTTTTTTTTTCCAAATTTAGTACACGGTGCAATTTAAGCTATGGACAAGTCCATAAATCAGTGTGATCATACTGTATCAGTATTAATAACATCTAATTATAGTGATTCACATAATAATACATGTATATTCACGTTGTGTAGTACTGAAATACATACTCATCGTATTAATCGTAACAACGAACATGTAATATTGTTAAATTACATGATAGTTGTTTGTTTGATAATGTAAATTACGTCAGGTTAATGAACACATAGCACTCTTAAATTACACGATATACATCTAGATTTTTTATGAAATAAATTACACCCGGTTACTCTTGGTGGGGAGTCATGGAGGTTCGGTTAGTTCACTTTCTCTTCTTTCTTTTATTTAGTCAAAGGATACAAAAGAAACAATAAATTACAAAATAAAACTGCCAAGATTGCTTCAACTCAGCTAATTTGAATGGAACGTTGGAGACACAACGTAGGAACAATGAAACCTGATCAAACGAACACGATGAGAATAAGCACAATCAACAAGCAAATCATTTTCAATACACGACGTGTAAATGTTCAATACCTCATAAACAGTTAAGATCATGACGTATATACAAATACATAGTGATCATAATATATAATATACTCATATTGTATCGTGTAACGCCGTGTATAAAAGAATAATTTTCAGATCGACAAGACAGTCATTAGACAAGTAACAACGTGGTGAGTCACAATGTTGGACAAGTAATTTCTTTTGGCGATCGAGCATTGTGCTATATATGTTTCTCTTTAGAACATATGAAGATACGATGGTATTGGTCGGAAACTCGGGAATCACAAACACATGTCGCTCCTGCATCGCGCCTAATTACTCCTGGTGTGTAGAGTCATGGGTGTTTGGTTAGATCACAACCACAACGAGGATAGGGTTGACTTTCATCGGGTGAGAAAGTCTGAAAAGTCAATAGGGTGTTACTTGGAGAGGTGGTAGCGAATCGGATATTTGAGTGAGGGGAATCACAGGGACACGTGTAGGACGTCATGGCTGAAGTAATTGAATGTCTTATGTGAATGATTGGGAGATGACTTGCATGGCAATCAAAGTGCAAATAATTTATTTCTTTCACCAGCAAAAAAGAAACAGATAATTCTGATTAAATTGATAGGAAAATTCATGGTTGGGGTATAGTTACTTGGGAAGAAACGTTTTCTCACCGGGAAAAGTCTAGTTGTGGACGCATTGAAAAGGGTCTAGAAGATTAGGACTTGATCGATGGATCATTAATATGAAATGATGTCAAAAGGGTCTATACGCACACGGAATATATACGCACACGGAATATAACAGTTAACGATGAGAAATGAAGATTACTTATGTCTTACAGACTGTCTGATTATATTTGTAAGACATATATAGGCTGTTATATACATCCTATTTTATGTGACAGCGTATTTGACAAGATTAATTGTTTGTTTGTCATATCAATTGGACCTTGTTCTGACGTGATCTCTAAGGGGAGGATCACACAGATGCAGGAATGTTATCTTCAAGCTCTCATAACCTGTCAATCAGAGATGAACAGCGTCAGAGGGAAGACCGGGTGTTCCGGCCTTCGACCCTCCGATGCCTAAGTCAGTGAATAGAAACGAGGTGATAATGGGGTGAAGATGGACAGAGAGAGAATGAGGGGGGAAAAATGGTATTTATAGGGATATAGTGGATGCACCCTAAAAATACCACTTTGCCCTTATTTAGAGGGTGTATTACCATTATGCCCTCAAGGGATAGCGTAGGTTTCTTGAGCTTGCCTAAGGCCCAAGTCCATTTTATGCGGCGGCACGCGTCTTCTTAGGTGAGTACGACTGATGTTGTACTATATACTAACAGACCTCGATTGGTCATGACATCATAGAAAATTAAGGGTAATTAA
Organism: Fragaria x ananassa; assembly: GCA_034370585.1. Classification (NCBI taxonomy): domain Eukaryota; kingdom Viridiplantae; phylum Streptophyta; class Magnoliopsida; order Rosales; family Rosaceae; genus Fragaria; species Fragaria x ananassa. The sequence goes on along the minus strand of CP139761.1, from coordinate 27,354,592 downwards.
TTATATAAGGGAGAGAAAGTATGGATCTTGCCAAGAAAATGAAGAATTATATACATAATAGATCCGGTGTCATCTTCACCTGGATATAACTGGATTAGTTATAAGACAAAAGGTCTGAATCAAACAACGTCATTCCATCTGCTTCTGGATTCTGTATTGTGCTTGCATGACAAGTTACGATCTTCGATCTTCTAGAATTCCTTATCTTCGTTGTTAATCAAACTTGAAAATGGTTAACAGCACCTAATTAACTATCTCTGGCACGTGAGATTATGAAAAGGACGTACGCTATATATATCTATGTTGGAAATTCTTCGTGTTCTAGATGGCGACCTAGCCTCTAATCAACTCATAATCCTTGGGGATTAAGTTAATCATGGTCTGATTTTCGACGACGACCTACATAAACTAATAATCGAGCTCGATCGGAGTCAAAACTGCTCGCAGATTATTGTTTCTTTGCCCCTGTAGCTGCTTGCACGAACATGAAGCAGCATCGAAGTGGGAATTAACAATGATGAACAACTCATTAAGCTCTTAAGCAATACACAGAGCTGTATTAGTGGATATAATAAAAGGGATTAGAGACCAAGTCAATTCCTTAATCCAATTCATATTGCATGTATGAGACTTGGACTAGACTTTCAAGGGTAACCTAGGCTAATCCGACATTCTGGACCTATAGGCGATGCGCACAATAGAAATAGTTGACAAATCTCTGGTTTACTACTTCAATTTGATACTGGGGTTTTGACAAATCTGGTAGCTCTGTGTGTGTCAAAGGTTGGCAGTCAAAATTGTTACGGGCCGGGTGACGAACCAGGATCCATATATGCAATTGCAGCTGTAGAAAACGCGATCAATCAGTCATCATCTCACGTTTCCTATGTTTCATACAATATGCACATGCATATTCTACTTTTGACCCAAAAAGGATGATAGTTCATGTCAAAAAAAGGAGGAGGAAGACGAGAATTATAAAACGCTTAGGCACAAGCAATATTTAACGGATCCGGCTCCTCTAAAGTTCGCAAAATTGGTATACTTTTGTGAGTACTACCGTTTAGATAAGTCGTAAGTTATGGCTTGAGGCTATGTTCATCTCTTCATACTCAAACTTCATACGATTGAAAAACATTAGTAAGAATCTAAGACGATCCTGTCAAACATACCCATCATATCGCACAGAGGTTGGACAAAATATTAGTTTAGAAACTCTTCGGTCCAAAATGCTTCACTCTTTCCTTAAAAATTGGACATTTGGGCCAAGATTAAGATATATTGGGCTCAGATCGGCCCTAACCAGTCTTCTTCTACTGGAACCCTTTTCCCACACACATCGTCACAGAACATTTAGTCAAAAAATGGAGGCCAACGATCAAACACAAGATGACGATGACGTTATTATCAGCAATAGCTTTTGTAAATGGACCATATCGAAGAGCCAATAATGTGAGGTTCATAATCCTTGACCGAAAAAAAAAATGTGAGCTTCATAATCATATGCAATTTGAGTCACTGTACTGTAATACTTCCTGTAAACTGGAGTTGCGGATTCATTGTTTTCACCCAAAAAGGGTTGAGACGGAGAAAAGAGAGCTCAGCCATTTAGAAAGATCACAAAGAGACAGAGACATACGGTAAATATCCATTGGAGGATTGACGGAGTCGACGAAATACCTCATTGGATTCTTCACTATACGAATCTACCCTTTTTTTTTTTTTACTTTTCTTCTTCTTCTTCATCTTCGTCTTCTTCTTTAACTTGTAGCGTCCAGCTCCACAGGGTTTCTTCTTTTTTCTGTTCATCCCTGTTTGGTTAGTGAGCTTCATTTGTTCTACAATTTAGTTAGGAAAGTAAATTGGTTGGTTTTCATCTTTGTTTCAATGGATTCGCAGCCTTGAATGTTGATGACGTACTATAGAGGGAAAGACAATGGAGTTTTCATTACCCAAAAAGAACTTTCCGTTGAATCACAAAGACTACACTTTGTACGAGGAAGTTGGTCAGGGTGTGAGTGCCATTGTCTACAGAGCTCTCTGCATCCCACTTGATGAGATTGTTGCCATCAAAGTAATCGACTTGGAAAAGTGCAACAATGATATGGTGATACTCGGATTTCTCCCTTTGTTTCGTTTGGGATTAATTCAATTTGTGTAAGTTAGTGAGTTTGATTTTGATCGGTTTACGCACAGGATATGATTCGACGAGAAGTACAGACTATGATCTTGCTGGATCATCCTAATTTATTGAAAGCGCACTGCTCTTTCATGGCTACTAGGAGTCTGTGGATCGTTATGCCTTACATGGCCGCCGGATCCTGTCTTCACATCATCAAGTCTGCTCATCCAGATGGTTTTGAAGAGCACACTATCGTGACATTGTTGCATGGGGTTCTCAAGGCTCTTGCTTATCTACATTCCCACGGCCACATTCACAGGGATGTTAAGGTAGTATACCATCCTCATATCATTTGGTTTTATTCAATTCGACACATTTGGAATATTAGATTTAATAGCTCTAGTCCATTCTATAGTTAGAACTTAGAAATGTTGTGTTAAATAGGTGCATTGTAGATTTGCAGCCATTTCTGATTCGTAGTTCTATTATGTTAAACAGGTGCAGTATTAAGCTGTGCATATGTATATAAATCCAGTTGTGAGAATGTATGACTATGTATGTACACATGTATAGTTTCTCTTGCCTTTTTGACTTTCCATATTTGCTTGTGTGTGATTTGTGCTAAACATGGTTAGATTTTCTAACTCTAACAGGCTGGAAATATACTGGTTAGTTCAAAAGGTGCAGTTAAGTTAGCAGACTTTGGCGTTTCAACGAGCTTGTTTGATTCTGGCAATAGACTACACTCAAGAAAAACTTTTGTCGGAACTCCATGCTGGTGCTGAGCCAAAACTTCTCTATCTTGATATAGTTTACTTACTCCATGTCATGTTTAATTCTTCTTTAAAATTCCTTGCATTTGATATTTGCTAAACTGTCTCACTCCTTTTTGACAGGATGGCTCCAGAAGTTATGCAACAATTGCATGGTTACGATTTCAAGTAAGTGGGTGGTTCCTAAATATTTGGTTGCCTTTTAATCAATGTTCATAAAGACTAGAAAACCTACTTGTTCACATTTTCTAGCTGAATTTACTACTGCTTAATGGTCTAATATAATTTCACAACATGTTTCTAAACTTAACTTTCATATCCAAACAGAGCAGATATTTGGTCTTTTGGGATAACAGCACTAGAACTTGCTCATGGTCATGCTCCATTCTCCAAGTATCCACCAATGAAGGTAAATTTCATGAACCTGTTAAGTAAGATTGCATAGGACACTAAGCATTGGATTTTGGGCTTCCTGACACTCAGTTTTGTAGAATTATCCATGATGTTAACTCTGGTCTTCTGCATGCACAAGTGTATGAAAGTTTAAAACTGTCAATTTTCTGATTTCCTGATTTTCTTAATATGGAAGACTACATAGTTATCCATCTTCTTATCGCCTCCAATTGCTATATATACGCAACTACTGGAATTAAGAATCAGTAGGTTATGCCTAAGTAAATCTTTTCCAATCTCCATGTTTGCGTGTTGTCTGTTTGTGTCATCTTTATCTGTAGCAAGCAGCTGCCTGCACTCACCTATGGTAATTCACATGGTCATGGATTTTCCCTTAAACTTCTTCATGTTACTAATTTCAATGCAAGCAGTTATTTTCTACTAGAAATCGTTTTTTTTTTCTCCTTTTCTGGCATGTGGTAATGTATGTCTATTAATGTCATGGTAGGTTTTGCTGATGACCTTACAAAATGCACCTCCTGGCCTTGACTATGAAAGGGACAAGCGATTTTCAAAGGTGCAGATTTCAGTGATAAAAGTTTATATATTATTCCCTTATTTTCCCTTTATTGAGGAGTGATGACTCTCTATAGCGTCACTATTGTTAGATGTTATTCTAAAAGTGGTATGCATTTGTAGTCCTTTAAAGAGATAGTAGCTGCTTGCTTAGTGAAGGATCAAAAGAAGCGTCCTACAGCAGAGAAGCTCTTAAAGCACCGTTTCTTCAAGAATGCCCGTTCTAAGGAATTTATAGTTCGGACAATTCTTGATGGCCTTCGTCCCCTTGGTGATCGATTTAGGATGTTGAAGGTTTTATATCTTCATACAGATGTATACAGATTCCTATGGATATTTTGTGGATATATGTCTTGCATGTTTTGATATGGCTTCTTCTTACAGCAAAAAGAGGCAGAATTGTTCGGACAAAATGGTGAAGAGCTTTTATCGCAGGTAACGACTAATCTTATCTGTTGCAATACTCCTTTTGCACACAAAATGATTGATATGATTTTATAATTTTTATTTCCTGCAGCAAGAGTATATACGAGGGATCAGCGCATGGAATTTTGATGTAGAAGACTTGAAAAGACAGGCTGTTCTTGTGAGTAGATCATTGTGCTAGATATGTGTATATCTATGCTTTTCTTTTTCTTTCATGGAGCGATCTGTGAGTGTGTTTGGCTCGGAGGACTTAATGAGCGGTCATACCAATGTGATGAACACTCTTGTTTATGTTTAGATTCAGGATGATGATGGCATAACAATTGCAGAAAATCAAGAGTGGATCTGCAAACAGAAGGGTGGATTTGATATCTCAGTTGATATATTAAAGAGGTGATCAGTGTTACTTTGCTTACTTCTACGAAATAATCTATGCTCTATTGGCATTCATACTGTTGTAATTATGCAGATCCATCCAGGACATGCCAAACGGCTTTACTAGACCACATTTTGGGGAATCAGTAGATTCTGTAAACGGTCCAGCAGCTTGTGTCGTTCCTGCACTTCATCGCATTCTGCAGCAAAATGCCATGCAAATGGTAACTTTTCTTTAAACTACTTGGGAGATTATGCTATGGGAATCTTATTAAACTTACAATTGTGGCAGGAGCAAACAATGAGATTGATTGAAGTTTTCTATCAAACCACAGGTGATGCTTTTGTTATTATTTATAAGTTTTTGAACATTTTAAATTGATTTCATCTATTCTTTGTATCAAAAATTTTTGCTTCGCCTTAACTTGCATTATATAGGCAATCACACGGAGTTCCCAGAGGCAGTAAGGCAGATGCAGGTATACACTGATTTGGGTTCTACAATATTTGTTAGATTCTACTGAAGTATACTACAAACTATGAGATATATATGTTACTACTATTTCAAAAAAGGAGAATGTAAAATTACCAACTAAGAATATGGTGAACTAATACTGTTGTCTTGTTCAACTGCTGCAGTTGTCTTTGGCATCTGCAAGGGAGAAAGTCCTAGAAGCTCATGTGATTTCTATGGAAAAGAGGTATGTGAGGTTCTGTGTGTGTTTCCGATAAGTGATGTTCCATTTCATAACTTGTATGCTCTTGTCAGGATTAAGAAACTAGTTGACGAGTTGCAGATACAAAAGATGAAAAATGCCAAGGTTTGTATCTAGTACTTGCGATTCCTTTCCTTATGCTTTGCAAATTGAAGTGTGCAACTGTGCATAGCCTATGTGAATGTTTGGATCTGGAGAAACTGCATTGAAATAAAACATGCAAAGAGGTCCTTTAACCTGACTGTAGTAATGGTTTTGGTTTGTTTCTTTTACGCAGCTGGAGAGACATCTAAGTCAGATTGACAAGGAGTAGAGATTATCAGGCATTTCTTTCATATATAAGAGATTGAGATTCTATTTTCTTTTTCTTAGATAGGGAACAATTCCACTTTGTATAATGGCAATGCATCAAATCACTGTACTTAAAACCCTGTTGTCAAACAGACGCAATTGTATCTACAATAGCTTTATCTGATTACAGATAACTATCTTTGAAATGCTAAACAAAGCCGGAACAATCTGATTTCACTGAGCAATTGTATAGCTTGATCTGATTACTCAGAAGAAACCGAAGTAGAGGAAAACTACAAATAAGAACACTGTATTGTCCTAAACCATATCTATGCTTGGAGTAAGGAGCTAGCTGCTGTTGAACAAAGATTTACATTTAGCATCAAACACCTCAAGAACCATTATTAGTGTCATCCCTCTAGTGAATTGGATTACTCTCGCTCCTTTTACAGCTTTTCACCACCGAAGCCAGCAATTCTTTACCCGCAAGTGTACCCATTCTTCTAATCAGCTGAGCACTGGTTATTCTTTTTGCCTGCAATCAAACAATGCAAGAATCCATAAGCCTTAAACTTCAAATCATGACATTGTCATCAAGAATTGAACACGAGAAGACACAATGTGCTACTTACCCTGAAATCAGTGGCAGATTTTTTAAGCAGAACCATAATAGGAGCAGGCAAGACTTCGGCCAATGCGTTGATTATATTAGTGACAGTCAACGTAGCAGACCTGCGTGCTGGTTGTCTTACTGCAGCAGCAGCAGCAGCAGCACTCGGTTGAATACTCCTTGGAATATCTGAAACAATGCAACACACAAAACTTGATTATATGATATCAAAAGCTCAACAGCAACAAAACAGATACAAACATCAACACGAAAATGCGATCAAACAGATACAAACATAAACACGGAAATGGGATCAAATTAGCTACTTAGTTTTCTTAGTTTCTTGCCTCTCAAGTTAGCAGGAGCCCTGAAGCTCACAACAAAAAGAGGCAGAATATGAGAGTTCATGTCAGAGCTCCATATAATAAACCTTTTCGTATTCACAAGACTTTCCACACCAGAATCAAACTCCCTAGAACTGGGACTAGACTGCTTCGAACCAAACGGCACCAGTTCTCTCTTCCCCAATATCACTCTACATATCAAAATGTGCCTCAGCCCATTCTCATCAGGATCTGATGATCTTGCACTACAAAAACAACAGTTCACTACCAATTAATTATCTTTAATACTAACAAGAAAGACTAGTAAAAATTCTTGGACTAAAAAAAAAAAAAATTGGCAATCTTGAAAGCTTATATGAAATTAACTCACCAATCAAAAGAATGGTCGTTAGAAAACAAGTGAACTCCAATACCAGAAGGCCCGGGGTGGTCTGATCTTCTACAAAAGAAGCCATGCAAAACGGTACGGCAAATCAAGTCTCTGGAGCCGCCGTACCAACCCCAGCCCACATTGGCGTTTCCGCCGCATTTCTCAGCCACCACCTTCTCAATAATCCGACTCGATTGCCACGTGGCATGCCTGGTCCAACAGGAGAAAAGATTCCGGTGAACCGCCACAACACTAGCGTTTAGTACTCCGGAGGATTGCATGGCCGCGGCTAACTGCTTCTTGATGTTTACGTAGCGCGGATCATTTTCTTGCGTCTTAAGTAATCCGATCCGGGTGAAAACCTCGAAGGGATCCGAGAAAACGGAGTCTGATTCGGAGCGATCCGACCCGGAACTGTGGCTTTTTTCGTCGTCATCAAAAATGATAGAGGGTTGGCTAAGTTGTGCCATTTGGAATTGAATTTGAAATCGGAGAGGGATTTGGGGATGGTGTGGGGTTTTGTATTTATAGGTTTAGAGAGGAATGGTGACGTGTCGTTTCTTGATGAGGAGGTTGAAGTCGGCGGCGTATTCTTGGACTCCAAGGAGTAGGGGTTTCATTTCTGGAATTTGTTTCCCGAAATGACCCTGATGAGATGACGAGATGGCGGCCGAGACGTGAGTGGTGGGGGTAAGTTCGGGATGGGTATTATGGGGATTTGGGTATTAATTGGAGGGCGTGATTCATTGCACACGTAATTGATGGGAACGTGGCCGTTTTTGTTTGGCTTGCTTCCAAAGCAAAGTTCTCCTTTTCCTAATAGGATTTGGATTGGTTTGGTTTCCGTCGTTTTCAGTTTTCGAGGACTGAAAACACTGTAAATACACGACACGTGTAACTATAAAAAAAAGTTATCGCATAAACTAAGTGTTATCTTAATCATTCGTACAGAGTGTCTTTATATTTATGGTAATATTATTCAATTTTAACTATTCACACACATTGTATCGTGTATTTACACGTCGACATGCTTGATATTTCTTTTTTTAATATTAGGTCTCTCTCTGGATTGAGCTAGGTTAAATTGATCTTATAGACCTGTTATTTGGACTACATTGAAATTGGGCAGACTTCTTATAACCGACTTGTCAACCTCGCTAGCAATTAACTCTATATGAACTTCATGTTAGTACGTGATAAAAAAGTTAGTAATGTTAGAATGAGGTTGAAGTGTTATTTTCTAAGTATTTAGAGATGGATTCTTGACCGCATTTAATTTATTTTATCATGATTTGAATAATCGTTTGACATCTAGAAATGGATTCATTTTCAACATCATTTGTTACATTCTAGTTGACGACAGACGTTATTCCGTCTCATAATAGTAAACATCTCAAATCAAACCTCTATCTCATTTTGTTGATTCTCCCTACCTATTATACTAAATTCCAGTTTTAATTCTAGACACACAATACACATTCTAAATCCAAAACTATCGATCTATAAACTCTCGTATACATACAACATTGATATAATTTAGGCTATATTTAGCGTTTAAGAGAAGGGAAGTGGCGGCCTCTCTGGTTGCATTTTACATGTGTGATTTCACACCGTCTTATATACATGCCTTGGTTTCATTCTCAAAATAACACAACATGCAGTAACCCGTTTTGTTTGCGCGGTAATCCTGAATTGAAGGATAGCAGCTCGTTTCGAAAATACAGCAGAACACAGTTAGGAATTAACGAACAGAAAAAACTCGTGCAAGAGACAGAGGTGATCAATCTAAGACATAGATTGACACCCAAAACTTCTTTTTATAACAAAAACAGAGAGATCCCGGGATTTTCTTTTTCAATTTTTATTTTCTGGGTTATCTTCATTTTTGTTGTTGGTGTCTTCGGTGGTGTGTGGTGGTCTAACAATGGTTTTTTTCAGTTTACACACAACCACGCACCCCCTCTCCTCTTCGCAATTTTGAATGAACGAATGAACAATGTACAGCTTTTTCGTGTGTCAATGTCTTCTTGTTTTTGTTATTGTAGGAAGCCTTTCGCGTTAGATATTTCCTACTCTTGATTATCCGGCCATGCATTTCTCTCTTTACGTCGGCATTTGATCGGAGAGTAAAAAGACTAGGATCGAATTGAGATACATTGAAAAGCTGAGGCGATTCGGGATAGTAATTCAGAGAAGCAGAATGGCAGGTTCCGGCAACTCTCCTGCTCCTGAATCATCAGTTGTGAATGAGAAAAAGAAGTCAGAAGATGGCTCTCCTCCTCCTCCTTCGCCACCACCGGCGACGTCACCGGCCTCTCAACCTCCAACCTCTACTCCGAAATCCCCGCCTCCATCTCCACCTTCTCCCTCACCTCCTAAAACTTCGCCGCCTCCGGATGAGTCCCCCACTCCTCCTCCTCCAAAAGAGTCACCATCACCACCACCGCCTTCTTCCCCTCCACCTTCTTCTCCTCCGCCTTCATCTCCTCCACCGTCATCTCCCCCACCGTCACCGTCATCTCAGCCTAAATCCAATACCAAAGCACCTCCACCTCCACCGTCACCGTCACCCCCAAAAGCTTCATCACCGGGACCACCATCAGATTCGTCCCCTCCCAAAGACAACTCTCCACCGTCATCAGACGGCGGCAGCAATAATGCTCAACCTCCTCGGCCGTCCGATCAAGGCGATCAGGGCACTCCTAAAACCCCTGTTTCGCCTCCTCCACCTGGCACCCCAGCCGTCCCGGCGCAGCCAACTCCGAACCCGGCCACTCCCGCCGTCCCAGCCGCTCCAAAGCAACCTGCTCCTAAAACTCCACTCCCTCCCTCACCTCCACCTCCAAAGCAACCAGCTGCTGCCAACAAAACCGCGGATGATTCAAGTAACAACTCAAGTCACACCGGTACCGTGGTAGGCTTGACTGTAGCCGGAGTTTTCCTGTTCGCATTGGTCGCCGTCGTTTTCCTTTTCGTCAGGAGGAGGAAGAAGAAAACGCAACCTTATCCCCCGAATTACATGGCAGCACCTCCCGGAGCTGCTCTAACACCAGGTATGTTCTAGGCCCATGACTTAATCTCTCGGCCCTCGTGAAATGCTCTAACCATGCATTACAAATATAGTGTCCGACCACTTTATAGTTTCGTGAATTGAAAATTGGTTTGCCTTAAAGTTTGTGATTTTGTTAGCGTCACAAAGGAACTACAGTATAGTGTTTGACCACTTGACATTTTTGTGAATCCTAAATTGGTTTGTCTTAAAAATTTTGTGATTTTGTTAGCGTCACAAATGAACTGTTGTATAAGTGTCTGACCACTTTGACATTATCGTGAATCGAAAATTGGTTTGCCTTAAAAAAGTTGTGATTTTGTTAGCTTCAGAAATGAAGATGTTAATATAGCTTCAGAAACGAAAATCCCTGTTATGCTAGGTTATGGTTTCCTGTTGGGCTTAGTATATCGGGTTTAGGGTTTAGTATATAAACGACCTAAACCTAATTGTATTCTATGGTTGTGTGATTCTGTTTTTCCTCAAGATATATAATAAAACTGTTCTTCTTCTACCCGTGGACGTAGCTAACACATCGTTAGTGAACCACATAAATCAGTGTTTTTTCTTATATCTGTTACAACAGAAGATATAATTAAGTAATGACAATGCAGAGGGATATTATCAAGGTCCGAATTCCGGTCAGGCTGAAAGCTACTATTCCAATGGACCATATGCGCAGTCGACGCAGACGTACGGGGCGGAGGGTCAGAGAGAAAGGAACGGCGGTGGATCAGACTCGGATCTCAATATTGGTGGCCATAAGGCACATTTCACCTACGAGGAGCTGATGGAGATTACCAACGGATTTTCCCGCCAAAATGTGCTTGGCGAGGGCGGTTTTGGGTGTGTCTACAAGGGCTGGATGCAGGATGGGAAAGTGGTGGCGGTTAAGCAGCTTAAGGCCGGAAGCGGGCAGGGAGAGAGGGAATTCAGGGCTGAGGTCGATATTATCAGTCGCGTGCACCATCGGCATTTGGTGTCTTTGGTTGGATATTGCATCTCTGAGCAGCAGAGATTGCTTATCTATGAATATGTTCCGAATCAAACTCTTGAGCACCATTTGCATGGTTGGTATTGTTTCAACCCTTTTCGTATGTTTTATGGTCTAATGCTACTTCAAATTCATCGGTTTGTGCTGCTGCTGCTTTCAATCAGGTGCTGGAATGCCGGTGTTGGATTGGACTAAGAGACTCAAGATTGCTTTAGGGTCTGCAAAGGGTTTGGCATATTTACATGAAGACTGTACGTACCTCTTCTTCTGCATTTTCATCACCTCTGCAGTATGCTTTTGAAAATTAGGACTCCATAACTTAGATTGTCAGTTTTATCAACTTGAGTCATTAGTACAAACAGTTTGAATCACATCCGCAGTGATCTGATTTGTCATTTCTTCTTATGTGATCTGCGTCTAGGCCATCCAAAAATTATTCACCGAGATATTAAATCCGCGAACATTCTCTTGGATGATTCCTTTGAAGCACAGGCATGTTACCATTTTGTTGCTGTCTAATTTATTTCTTCTGATGCTCCCTCAAAATTATATTTTTCAGATCAGAGATGTTCTAGTTTCTCATTTAAGCATGTATTTGCGCGCAGGTTGCAGACTTTGGACTTGCCAAACTGACAGATGATATGAATACTCATGTATCCACCCGAGTCATGGGAACATTTGGGTAAAGGCAGAGTTTGTCATCTTGTTTTTAAATATTGGCCTGAAGTTTGTTGACAATCAAGAGTGATGCTGTTTCTAACACTAGAATTGCAACCTTGGGTATATGTATGATTTTGGTTTTCAGGTACATGGCTCCTGAGTATGCATCAAGTGGGAAGTTGACAGATAGATCAGATGTATTCTCATTTGGGGTTGTGCTTCTAGAGCTTGTAACGGGGCGCAAACCTGTTGACGCAACTCGGCCTTTGGGGGATGAGAGTTTGGTAGAATGGGTAAGTACATCTTCTCCTTTTCTTCTATTGTAATTGTTCTGGTGTGGTATTTGAACATGTCGGAAAAAGCAGCCTATCACAAGTTTACAACCAACAATGTATTGTCTAAACTTCTTGCAGGCTCGTCCACTCCTTATTAAGGCACTTGAATCAGGTGACTTGAGCGAACTAGTAGATCCTCGGCTTGAGAAGCATTATGTGGAGGGACAAATGCTAAGAATGGTTGAGGCAGCAGCTGCATGCGTGCGTCATTCTGCTACAAAACGTCCACGGATGGCACAGGTTATACAAAATTAAAAACAGCACTGATTTTTGTTGATTTACCATTGCTTAATGGGATAGGCTCTTTGCTAGACAAACACATTTTCCTATGGTAGACCACAAGCTGACTTTATTCAACTTCATATAAATCAGGTCTGTAGAGCATTGGACTGTGAAGGTGATGATCTCTCGAATGGGGTAAAATTCGGGCAGAGTACCGCTTATGACTCTGGCCAGTATAATGAAGACATTATGAGATTCAGGAGGATGGCATTGGGCAGTGGCAGCTCAGAGTTTGAAGTGTCTAGTGCAGAATTTGCTGCTGGTTCCAGAGAACTATCAGGACCTCAAAATTCATGGACTACGACTACTCGCCCCGATATGTCAAGCGATGAATCAGAAACTCGAGCCTTTAACAACAAGGGTAGTGCCAGCAGGAACCAACGCACCACCAGTGTCCGGCGGTACTAATTTCTAAAGAATGAATACTTAGTTCTGACCTAACCACACACACATGTTCACATTGTTAACCTCAATGGTGCACCCCAGAGAGAGGAGGCTTACAGTGCACTCATAACAAAAATGAGAGAAAAGAAAATTATCATATTTGCATAGGTTGGCTTTGTTGGACTAAAATCTGACCAATTAGTGTATAAATTAACCTGACGTTTTTCTCTTCTCATGTTTTTCCTAATGAAAGGTCATTATATTTTCTAGTTCCCTCAAAGCATTAGCAGTGGGGAGGCTTGTAAAGTTCACTAAAACTACTTTTTAGTCATTAATACAAACAATCTGTATTGATAGTAATCTCAGTATAGCAACGAGATCTCAGTTTTGTGTGCATACAGTGGTTTTCCTCTAGAGTCGGTAGTCGGTAAACTACCTCCACTGCCCATAGACCAGTCATGAAACTTGTAGACCGACGTCCAGACTACCTCGCCATGGTGAAAGATCATCAATGCGACATCAGGAAGGTGCTTCTCCAAGCTCCACAAGAAGGCACCATGAGAGTATAAATGTGCAGTCTATCCCACATCGGAAATGTAATGTAAGAGGGAACCTTCCTTATCTATAAAAGGAAGGCTCCCCCTCTAGATATAGGATCTAACTGAAAGGCAATAGAGATCGGGAAAGGTAGTAGGCGGGATAGGCTCCACCATCCTTCCCTTACTCCACCCCGCGCGGGATGGGTGCTCTTGTACCCCGCGCGGGATGGGTGCTCTTGTACCCCGCGCAGGATCGATGTACTTGTAACGCCAAAGAATGATAATTGATTCTAAGTGGACGTAGCCATGTCCCCCGAGGCATGATGAACCACTATATGTCCTCGTGTTCACTGTTCATACCCCTTAGTTTCGGCATATCCCGTCCGGGATCTTGCAGAAACATTTGGCGCCGTCTGTGGGAAATGTTACAAAAAGTCATGTTGTTCAACCGCCCGAGAGGCAGTATAGATGCAAGGCGAGATAAATCGCATGAGATGAAAGGCGAGGCAGCCCGCATAAGAGCGGGGCGAGATGGCCCGCCCGGGATTAATTTTGTCAGCGGGATTGGAAGTCAAAAAGCAGAACAGTGCTCGGGGTGTGAAGTGAGATGGCCCGCCCGGGTTGAAGGATTATGTAGCCCACATGGATGCTAGGCGAGGCGAGGCGAGATAGCTAGTAGGGCGAGGCGAGGCGAGATAGCTCGTAGGGCGAGGCGAGATGGCTCGCCCGGGGTTAAAGGGCAAGTAGCCCGCGTGGGAGTGAGGCGAGATAAATCGCATAGAAGTTACGCGAGCTCGCTAAAATGGAAGAAAGGCGAGATAGCCTCGCGGGGGGGGGGGGGGGCGAGGCGAGCTAGCATGCATGGGTGTGTTGCGAGCTGACCCGCCGGTATTCTTTCTGTTGGCAAGATAGCTAGCTAGTCCAAGAGCAGAGTCCCGCCCGGGGTGTGAGGCGAATAGGCTGCATGGATTTGAGGCGGGATTACATTGGGGGCCGCGCGCCCGTGTTCGTTTTGTCAGCGGGATAGGAGATTAAAAGGAACCGGGACCCGCGTTCTTTTCTGAGCGGGCCAGGCAGTCTAATAACATATTCCCGCCCGGTTTCTTTTATGAGCGGGACAGACAGTCCAAAAGTAGGTTCCCGCCCGCGTTCTTTTTTTAGCGGGAAAGACAGTCCAGAAGCAGAATCCCGCCCGGGTTATCTTAGTCAGCGGGATAGATTATCCAAGAGCAGATCCACGACAGCTCATGTCCGATGCCTCCAGCCACCACCCGGAGATTATTCACCGGGACCCAGAGCTCAGTCCTGTCGAACGGGAGCTTCGCTGGTGACGATCCACTCTCGCTGCTCGACCATCTTGTTGACTTGACCTTTTTGGGAATTGAATATTAGAGCAAGCACCCGGGACCCCAGGTGACAACGGTTTGCTGGCTCAATGGTCATGGGATCCGGGACGAAAATTGTTATGGACACCCGAGAGGTATGGGGTGAAGAAAGAAACTGGAAAGATTGGCAGTCGCCCGAGAGATCGGTATTCCACCAAGAGGCATAGATCACTAGAAATCAGTAAGACAGAGTTAGGCATTCGACCGAGAGATTGGAAGGGATGGCATCGCGTAGGAGATAGAGGCCAAGTATGGAAGCGAAGGGAGACGACCTCGCATGAAAAAGGGGGACGAGATGAGGCGAGCCCCGCATGGTTTATTGACCGGATAAGAAATCAATTATGTGTGGTTTGCCAGTGGAAGACCAATGTTGTAAGGCGAACGGGATGTGGACCCCGCAAATGTTCTGAAGTGGACCTCGCCAATGTTATAAGGCGAGCGGGAAGTGCACCTCGCCAATGTTATAAGGCGAACGGGAAGTGCACCTCACCAATGTTGTAAGGCGAACGGGATGTGGACCTCGCCTAGGTTATCAGGCGAGCGGGATGTAGGACCTGATTGCTCGAAGGACTTCACTATAAGGCGGACTGAAATTATCAGGCGAAGGCGGAGTTCGAACGTATCAAAATAGTGACAAGTTACATGTGAGCTGACCTCGCGAGAAAATGTGCTACTCGAAGTATTGACATCGCGCAGGCAGACCCCGCATGAGAGAAGGACCTTGTAAAGCGTTGGCAACTCCTAGAAGCGGGATCCCGGTCGTCCAATTCGGTTATCACTTCCCTCTGGCAACTATTGCTCTACGAGGTATTCCACCGAGAGGCATTATGCAAGAGACATAATTTCCCAGAGGACCACCTAGAGGTAGTCAACAAAAAAAGGGTCTTTGGCAACCCGACCGTGCCGGGAACAAGGATTCATCATCCGAGAGTAAGTCTGCATCTCCTGTGTGCACCCATTCGGCAGCTATTATCCCAGATAAGTCTCATCCAGATTATGATTGTTATAATCTCATTGATTTGGGAAAATCCATAATATTCTGGTGCAGCAATCCTGGCTCCGCCGAGCAAGTTTTGAGGCTGCGGGTCGTGAGGATATTCTTATCTTATTGAAGAATTCCTCAGCTCCCGTGTAGTCATCATATGCGAAGCGGACTCGCGGGGTAGTAAGGGCACGTGAGTGGACCCCTCATCTCGCGGGGTCACGTGAAAGTAGGTGAAGGCGGAGCGAACTGAGCTCGCGTTTAAACAATGTACGCGAGGCAGACCAGCTCGCACGGTAATCGTGGCGCGCAGAGCGCACGTCAGTTCACGGCTTCATCTCGAGGCGAACACTTTATGCGCGAGGCGAACTCTTCATCTCGCGCCGTAGTCTTGGTGCGCGGGTCGGACTCCTTGTGTGCGGAGCCGAGCCCCACAGCATGGTTGTCATGGAGCGCGGAGCGAACTCAACAGCTCGCGTGGCGGTCTCGACACGCGGAGCGCACGTGTCAGTTCGCGTGTCCTCCTTAGTCTTTTTGCGCGAGGCGAACTCCTGACCTCGCGTCAGTTGGTTTTGGCATTCGACTGAGAGAGAGGCATTCCACCCATATTTTGGCATCCGACCGTGAGATAAAATTTTCCCCTCGTAAGACCCCGCAGGATTGGTATTCGACCGAGAGGCCAAAAAAAATAAAAAATTCCCCCAGTAAGACCAGACGGGATAGGCATTCGACCGAGAGGCTAAGTTAAATGAAATCCCCTGAAAGATCAGGCGGGATAGGCATTCAACCGAGAGGCTAAGTTAAATGAAATTCCCTGAAAGACCAGGCGGGATAGGCATTCGACCGAGAGGCATTAAAATCCCCAGTAAAGGCTCCGAAGTCCCCAGAAAGACCAAGAGGGCTGTGTAATCTACCGAAAGACATGTCATTGAAATCCCAGTAATACCAAGCGGGATGGAAAATCCACATTAAAATCCCCTGTAAGACTAGGCGGGATGGATAATACATTAAAAACCCAAGTAACATCAAGCGGGATGGATATTCGACCAAGAGGCACAAGTCATCGAGTTCCCGAGTAACACCTAGCGGGATAGGCTTACAGCCGTAGGTCATAAAATTTATCTTCCCCTTAAAAACAGAACAAGTGGCTTGATAACCCACAGACGGCATTAACACCCCGTCACTCGAGTCGTAACACATGAGGTAACACCCAGGTTCAAGATCCACCTCGCGTGTCTCCACTATCATAAAACCTAGTTCGCCAGGTACGAGATCCACCTCGCGTGTAGTGCTAGGTTTTAAGACTCATCTCGCACGGTTGTGCGCGGAGCGAGAACTTCAGCCCGCGCGGTTGCCCGCTGGCGCAGAGCGAGATCCATATCTCACAACAGAAAGAACATTGGCATTCCACCAAGATTAACATTCGACCGAGAGAGTGACATTAAACGTACAACAACCCTAGCCCTGCCGATTAAGTTTTGTGGCCGGGGGCGGATTTCCTCAGCTCGCGTGATGTCTTGGGGCGCAGAGCGAACAACTCAGCTCACGCGTTGTCTTGGGGCGCGGAGCGAACTCCTCAGCTCACATGAATCCTTGCTTGCATGGCGGACTCAACAGCTCGCCCAATTGGGTTCATCCTTTCTGTGCACGGTGGACCCCACAGCTCGCACACTTCGTTAGCAGACCCCGCGAGGCCGAATCAGTTTTAAGGCTGGGGTTGGGCGGGACCCGGCGAATTTAAAGATGTCAAGAAGAGCAAGACCCGTTCAACACACGTCTTGAGTGCGGACTTGGGGGGACTGGGACTGGGTCCGTGTTGGGGACATTTGACTGGTCTATGGGCATTTTGTATATTAAGTCCCCACTCATGAAGTGTCTTGAACGGGAACTTGGGGGGACTTGTAGTCGGTAGTCGGTAAACTACCTCCACTGCCCATAGACCAGTCATGAAACTTGTAGACCGACGTCCAGACTACCTCGCCATGGTGAAAGATCATCAATGCGACATCAGGAAGGTGCTTCTCCAAGCTCCACAAGAAGGCACCATGAGAGTATAAATGTGCAGTCTACCCCACATCGGAAATGTAATGTAAGAGGGAACCTTCCTTATCTATAAAAGGAAGGCTCCCCCTCTAGATATAGGATCTAACTGAAAGGCAATAGAGATCGGGAAAGGTAGTAGGCGGGATAGGCTCCACCATCCTTCCCTTACTCCACCCCGCGCGGGATGGGTGCTCTTGTACCCCGCACAGGATCGATGTACTTGTAACGCCAAAGAATGATAATTGATTCTAAGTGGACGTAACCATGTCCCCCGAGGCATGGTGAACCACTATATGTCCTCGTGTTCACTGTTCATACTGTTCATACCCCTTAGCTTCGGCATATCCCGTCCGGGATCTTGCAGAAACATCCTTATCTATCAGTTTTCAGTTTCTTCGCGAAAGAACTGAGCAAACTACTCTTCAGATTATCAACTAACCCACTTTTCTATCAAGAGTACAAAACCAATAAGATTGATCTTCAGAACGAACAAAGAACAGACAACATTAGATTAGTAGTTTTGTGAATCCTTTAGGAATGAACTTGCTCTAGATTTTGTAGATTTATATATAACATGGCATAGCTAAAGGAATTTCATCTATATATTTCCTCTTAGTTGGAACATGTACTTTCCAGAATCAATGATATATAGCTGTCAGCTTCTTCTCTTTATGAAACTGTCTAATTTCTCCCCCTTGTTAGCTTGATCAGCAAGTCTTTCAATTTCTTTGCTTGAATATCCTCATTCGCCTATGTGCAAACAAAACAAAAATATATGTTAGAGAGAGTGCACACACAAAATTTGACATGATAAAGGTATGGAAGTTTGGAAATCAAGAAAAAATCAACTTCTGTGAGAATTAATCTTACCTCAACTCTGAGAATGATTAGGGAATTTATGTCAAATGTGGTAACATTGGCATCCACTACTTCAAGTCCTAAGCAATCCATAGTTTCTATCAACCTTGTAAACCCACCTCGGTTGTGCTCACAGAACAACTTGATCAAACATTCTTTTTTGCTAAGCTGGTACAGCTCCAAATGCACCTAAGTAGCACAAATATGAACATATCTGTTGAAAATTTTTGTATAGTTGCGCTACTAGCCAGCGAACTTTGTAAACTAAATGTACCTCAGTTGGAATTTTTAGGGCACTGCTAGATATCTGCTTGTGGTCTGTACAAGTCAAGCTGCTGCTGCCTCCTTTGTTCTTATCTAGCGCCAAAACATGTAAATCCACTTCCTTCTTTGCAGAGTCCTCTTCTTCCATTTCCCTCAGCTCCTCTTCTAGTTCTTTCACCTGCTGCTGCAACTCTTTTATGTACTCAATAGCATCTGCTGGAATAGAAGCTCTATCCATCTGTTAAAATTCAACAATTGAAGAACAAGTTAACAGGTTACTGAAACCAAAGGAAATATACTTTCCCTAGGATCTTTAATCAAATGAGTCTTCACCTTGGTTATCTTCGGCACTAGAGCACGTAAAGCAAATTCCCCTTCTTTAATTCTATTCCTTCTCTTTCTCTCTGCGTTGAGATTCTTGGAACGGAAATGCTCACTTCTTGTCCTTCCCACACCCCTTGCATTATCTTTCTCCACTACTTGTTGCTTCAACAAGTTGTCACGACACTTAGGCTTTCTAAAGCGATAGGATTTCTCAGAAGGCATCACATATCCATATGGTGGCAGTTGATCAGAACTTAAGTTAAATGGTCGATGTTCAGTGGAAGGGTTTGAACCACTGGATGATCCCTCACGGCTAGGACATGAAATAGATTGGGTCCTTGAGGTAAGCTGTGGTCTAGGACACACCTTAGGCAAATTCGGAAAGTGAAACCAGTTTTGCAATAACTTCTCCTTCATTGGGTCAATATGAAGTTCATCAAGGCTTGCACTGCCTTTAAGGTTCACATTGGCATTAAAGGATTCCATAAGCAAGTCTAACATCTCTTGGTTTTCTGGAAGCTGGAAGTGAAGTGTGTGTTACAAAAAGTTAAACAAGAAAATATACAATTCAGTATGAACATGTATTATAAGCTTACATTGTCTGTGGTGAAGAGCTCAATAAGACCGCTGAGCAGCAGAGGGATCAAAACTCGGGTTCCATTCGAGTCCTGCCAAAGCAGCAAATTTCCATGTTAAGCTGAATTTCCATCACTTTGTTCTATAAGATCCAAGCATTGCATATGAATAAACAAATTTCATTAAAAACATGGAGAAAGAACTATATGAAGGGTCCCAATGACCAAAACACTGTTACTTTTTGCATCAAACGCCCATAATTTTTACTGTTTAGAGTTTAAGATTCAGAGTTACCCACGTGTGATTCTGGATGATTTGAATCCAAGGCATTACTTATCCATCTGGGTTGGTCTGAAATGATCGCTTCAGTATGAACCCTGAAAACCCCATATCAAAAATCAAAAACTTCCATAGTTCTCATAAATTGTAAAACCCAAAACACAAACACACTAACAAAGAGGGCTTTACTAATTACCCAGAATAGAGAGGCATTGAATCAGACAGCTGAGCCAGAGCCACACAAGCCTTAGTCCTAATACGATGCTCAAGGTACGCATCTCTGCAAACCTGACCTCCTTCTTCCTCCTTAACATTAGCACAGTAGTCATAACCACCACCACAACAGCAACCCACCATTTCAATAAACCTGTACACAAATTCATCAAACACATTCAAAACTGTGGTTGATTTCTCATATGGGTTTTACTAATTAGTACTAGAAATTAGTTCTTACTGTGATTAAACTTACCTAGTTGGGTCATGACCCAGTTTCCAAACAACACAATAGTCCCATTGCTTGGCCTCAACAAGAGGTCTAAGCCATTCCTCCATTAGTCTCTCCAAACGTTTCAAACTCATAGCCATTTTGGTTTCTCTACAAAAGCTTTTGCTGTAGTAAATGTGTAAGCTTTATATAACAGAGACCTCACCAACTTGTCCAATATTTGAAATGGAAGCGTATCGGTTTTGTGCAGCAGCAAATCTGGTCAAACAGTAATGGGGAATCTGTACCCAGCAGAGAAGGTGGGCCGGGGCAGAGGACAGTTCTGACCAAAACCCGGTTCAGGTTTTGACCGAGCTGCAGTATGCAACTGGAAGCTACCCACTATTGGAATATAAATGGCCAAGCTTAAAAGCGAAGAGGAAGATCTCTCAAGGTAAGCCGAGTTATCAGTGAACGTAAAAGTTATTTTAGAGTTTTTTACTCTGAATTCGGCGTGTTTACCGTGAAGCAAATGATGTTGCTAATACCCACAATTAGAATATAAATGGTCAAGCTTAAAAGCGAGGAGGAAGATCTCTCGGAGGTAAGCCGAGTTACTAGTAATCGTAAAAGTTACTTTAATGTTTTTCATTCTATTAGAATTCGGTATATTTACCGTTAAACAAATGATGTTGCTAATAGACTTACACACCTTGTTAGTAATTGTTTCCTTGATAATTTGTGGTTAGAGGAGACTCCTGACAATATTCTGGATGTTCTCTACGAGGATCATAACTATTGTTTATTTGTAACGAATGATTTAAATACTATGTCCCCATCATAAAAGTTTAATATTATTATAATAAATAAAACCGGGCTCCTTTTCAAAAAAAAAAAGGGCCGGGCTTTGTTGGGAAGCGCCGGACTACGCCGTAGTTCCGTAAGCCATGAGTGGGCTGAAACATGTGTCGACTATTCATCGACAGAGAGGAAATCTGAGGGGGCATAGATGGGATTTCTCAGATGACGATCGTTTCCTTGTCATCCTTGCCTATATCTAATTGCAGTGAGGGGAGGATTTTTCAACGCCATCATGAGCTTTCCTTCTAATTACCCGAACAGCCCAAAACAATGAAGTTTACTTCAGAGAGTTATGGCATCCCAATGGTTGGTTTCTCTTCTTTCTATCACTTGTCTCTTGTTTATATCATTTGTTTGATATTTTCCGGTTGAGTATTGATCTTTTTTCTTGTTCGTTTGAAGTTTATCCTGATGGGCGCGTTTGCATTCCGTTCTTCATCCTCCTGGTGATGATCCAAATGGTTATGAGCTTGCAAGTGACCGTTGGGCACCTGTGCATACGGTAAGGATTTACTAACAGGCGGCCCCGGGCCAGTGTAAGCAGTGCGCTTGCACTAAGCCCTTGGCTGAAGGGGCCCAATTTTTTATTTTTTTTTCATTTGTTATGTATAAAAAAAACAGAATTATAGGGTTCCATAGTTTTTTTGCCTTTCAATCTCTCTTCTCCTCTTTCTCTGCGTCGTCTTTATCTCTCCTCTTAATCTCTGTTCTTCTCTCTCCACTCTTAAATCTTCTGTTAATTAGAAGATTTAAGAGTGGAGAGAGAAGAACAGAGATTAAGGAGAAGAGAGATAAAGACGACGATGCAGAGAAAGAGGAGAAGAGAGATCGAAAGGCAAAAGGGTTGTGGAACCCTATAATTCTGTTTTTTTTTAAATACATAACAAATGAAATAAAAATAAAAATTTGGGCCCCTTCAGCCAAGGACCTAGTGCGAGCACATTTCTTGTACTGGGCCAGGGCCGGGCCTGTCCAGCAGTGTTGCTGGTAATGGGGAAAGACATTGAATTGCTGGCAAGTAGTTTTGCTTGGCAATCAAGGTGATATCGCATTGTCGGCGCAGCCGTCATCCAACTTGTGCTTGATATATGGTCTGTGATTCTTGAGCTACCGCCTCGTGCCCTCAGCGGCTTCGAAGGTCTCGATCTGTTTTGGAAGAGAACAGTATAATTGTTTAATTGATATAGTTAAGCAGATGTGATCATTCAAAAAAAAAAAAAAAAAAAAAAAGATGTGGTCGATCAGCATGTAAGATGAGTAGATGACCGGCCATGAACAATACGGATTCTTACGTGGGGTGGATTGGCATGTCCAGATGTCCTCCGGTATAGTTCTATCACTTCGCCACTACGTGACCTCCTACGTGATTTACCCATTATTATTTTTTATTTGTATTAAATATCTCTCTCCTCTCTCTCTCACCACCATGACTGAAACTCTGTAACTTGGTTTCACATTCATCTTCTTCTCAACTCATCCCTTTCTACTCAAATCACTCAGACGCTGCTAATCCAACAGCCAAGGGGCACCACTATGAGCACCCCATCACTCGATCGCATAAGTAAGTCCAGCAATTTCGATCTCCTTTATCCTGGTACTGGTGCGATCGAGCTCTAGAAACAGAGAGCGAGAGAGTAATCTTTTTTTTTTTTTTTGAAAAGCGAGAGAGAGAGTAATCTATAAACAGAAGGATCGGCGAAGAGAGAAATTATAAATTATTAATAGGCTTTTTTTTTCTCTTAAGAAAAAAAGATTAATAGAGACATCATTATTATCACTTAGGGGTCATTATTTGGCCCGCGGGCCTAAAAGCTAGTGGGCGGCCCGTCGGCCCGAAAAGCTAATGCCTGGCTGGGCATATAGAAAAGCACATGTCATCCCGGCCTATAGGGTATGAGGCCGGGCTAGAGCGGAGGGTTCAAATTATCGGCCCGGCCCGGCCCGCAGCTTGGCCCATTACATGCCTATTAAAACCCGCCCAGCCCTGTCCTAAAAAGCGCTCCCAAAAGCCCACCTTAAATCCCTTTCAATTGTTTTATTAATATTTTTATAGAGTTATTAATTAAATATGTAAACTAATTAATGCATTAAATCATTTTTATTACATTTAGTTCAATCATTAACAAATCTTAATTTTTTTATATAGTTTTTTGTTTTATTTGATAGCATTCTATTAAATATATGTATATAATAGGCCCGACTCGACCGTAATAAGTCCCTAAGTCCCGGGCCTGTGGACTTTGATTTCTTTAAATTTTTTTGAATAACCCGGCCCAGCCCAGCCCAGCTCTAAATTTTTTTTTTAAAAAAAACATGTTTGAGACATGGCCCGACCCGGCAGGCTTTTCAACATCATCAACAATATAGAAACTAAAAAAACAAAAAAACAAAACCAACTGATCAAAAACCTAGAAATGGCAGACCCCATATCCCCCGCCTGAAAATGTTGCTCCCATCGTCTTTAGCCAAGACCAACAAAATCTTCGCGTTCACCAAAAAAAAAATCTTCTCGGGTGAAAAGATTTTACCAACTCATTGGAATTACATAATCAGGCCCGAACTTAATAGAAGTCCTAAGAGCCCATCGACTCAGGGCCCAAATATCTTAGGGCCCAAAAGAAAAAAAAATCTCATTTTATGATCAAATACAGTTAAATACTTAATGAAAATAACAATTAATGTCACAGCTTCACTTCTAAACACAATTAAAGGAAGAGAATTGTATTGACTGTAATTAAGGGGCCAAAACAAAGGGATCAAACATGTTCTTCTCGAAATTAGTGTTAACATTTAATTTAATTTCTACTAGAAAATGTACCCAAAACAAAATAAAGTAAGTTATTTGAAAAAAAGAAAAGAAAAGGTAAGAGCTTAAAATAGGTTTCATAATGTAAATAGAATTCTTAAAATATAATCATCAGAACATTTTAGATATGATATTTTATAATTAGAATTTGAGTTGATAGTTTCAGTTTCTGAAATATCTTTATATATATATATATAATAAAAAAATTAAAATTAAACTATAATTTAATGACCAAACTTTGAAATTTCCACACACTCCTATACATAATTGCCCCTCTCAGTTGGTCTCTGTGAAAGCTGATTTTGGCCACTCATTTGAAGTTACAATTTTGTCCTTCTGTTTAAACACCATTTCAGTGTACGGTACTTCCCGTGTATTCCAGTTTTTGCCTTCTTTCAATTAGTGAGTTTTGTATTTCAAATTTTTTATTTTATGCATGGAGGTCATGATCTGAGTCAGAGGGCAATCTGCATGGTAGGTAATAAGTTCCGTGTTAAATTAAAAATTAAGTCTTATAGCTAGCTAGGGTTTCTTCCAAACACATAAACATGAAGCTAATTTTTCAAGATAAATTCATTACAGTGCGTTAATTAATGTTGGAACGAGTTTTAGTTCAACCTCCTAGTAGAACTAGGAGAGCTACTCAACGACGTCATCAACTCCACGTACGATCAACGAGGCCATCAACCGTCCCATTCTCAGAGTCGACTAAACTAGATTGAGCTAGCGAAAATTGTGTTTCCAGATCACATGTTATATATTGATCCATTAATGGTTACTTTTAGTTGATAACTTTAATATATATATATATATAATATATATATATGGCCTCTACCTAGGTAAAACACATTTGTTACAAATTGTAGAGAATCGGAGGATGTAGTATTGTTCATTTGTACTTCATCAATTAATCAAGCATTAGAAACCCAGGAATCATATGTAACAATCAAGCATGAAACAAGTACACGAGTACACAAAAATATTCATCATCTGCTTCGTTTTTATTTATTTAAATAAGTAATATACCGAGTGCATGCTTTACAACATATATGATATTATATGGTAAATATGAAAATTCAAGTTGTTTTATATAACTGTAGCTGTAAATAGGCTTATTAGTGGCGAGGAGGTGGAGGGGACTTAGGCGGTGGCGGAGGTGGTGATGACTTAGGCGGTGGCGGAGGTGGTGATGACTTGGGCGCTGGCGGAGGTGGTGAAGACTTGGGCGGTGGCGGAGGTGGTGAAGACTTTGATGCTGGAGGAGGTGGTGATGACTTGGGTGGTGGCGGAGGTGGTGATGACTTGGGAGGTGGCGGGGGTGGTGATGACTTCAGTGCTGGAGGAGGTGGTGAAGACTTGGGCGGTGGCGGAGGTGGCGGAGGTGGTGAAGACTTGGGCGGTGGCGGAGGTGGTGATGACTTGGGCGCTGGAGGAGGTGGTGATGACTTAGACGGTGGCGGAGGTGGTGATGACTTAGGCGCTGGAGGAGATGGTAATGACGGTGGCGGAGGTGGTGATGACTTCGGAGGTGGCGGGGGTGGTGATGACTTCAGTGATGGAGGAGGTGGTGAAGACTTGGGCGGTGGCGGAGGTGGTGATGACTTGGGCGCTGGAGGAGGTGGTGATGACTTGGGCGCTGGAGGAGGTGGTGAAGACTTGGGCGCTGGAGGAGGTGGTGATGACTTGGGAGGTGGCAGGGGTGGTGAAGACTTGGGAGTTGGAGGAGGTGGTGATGACTTGGGCGGTGGCGGAGGTGGTGATGACTTGGGAGGTGGCGGGGGTGGTGATGACTTCTGTGCTGGAGGAGGTGGTGAAGACTTGGGCGCTAGAGGAGGTGGTGGTGATGACTTCGGTGATGGAGGAGGTGGTGAAGACTTGGGCGGTGGCGGAGGTGGTGAAGACTTGGGCGGTGGCGGAGGTGGTGATGACTTCGGTGTTGGAGGAGGTGGTGATGACTTCGGTGTTGGAGGAGGTGGTGATGACTTGGGCGCTGGAGGAGGTGGTGAAGACTTGGGCGGTGACGGAGGTGGTGATGACTTGGGAGGTGGCGGGGGTGGTGATGACTTCTGTGCTGGAGGAGGTGGTGATGACTTGGGCGCTGGAGGAGATGGTGAAGATTTGGGTGGTGGCGGAGGTGGTGATGACTTGGGTGTTGGAGGAGGTGGTGATGACTTGGGAGGTGGCGGGGGTGGTGATGACTTGGGCGCTGGAGGAGGTGGTGAAGATTTGGGTGGTGGCGGAGGTGGTGATGACTTGGGCGTTGGCGGAGGTGGTGATGACTTGGGCGTTGGAGGAGGTGGTGAAGATTTGGGCGGTGGCGGAGGTGGTGATGACTTCGGGGTTGGAGGAGGTGGTGAAAACTTGGGCGTTGGAGGAGGTGGTGATGACTTGGGCGCTGGAGGAGGTGGTGATGACTTGGGCGGTGGCGGAGGTGGTGATGACTTCGGTGTTGGAGGAGGTGGTGAAGACTTGGGCGGTGGCGGAGGTGGTGATGACTTGGGAGGTGGCGGGGGTGGTGATGACTTCGGTGCTGGAGGAGGTGGTGATGACTTGGGCGCTGGAGGAGGTGGTGATGACTTGGGCAGTGGCGGAGGTGGTGATGACTTAGGAGGTGGCGGGGGTGGTGATAACTTCGGTGCTGGAGGAGGTGGTGAAGACTTGGGCGGTGGCGGAGGTGGTGATGACTTTGGCGCTGGAGGAGGTGGTGATGACTTGGGCGCTGGAGGAGGTGGTGAAGACTTGGGCGCTAGCAGAGGTGGTGATGACTTAGGCGGTGGCGGAGGTGGTGATGACTTAGACGGTGGCGGAGGTGGTGATGACTTAGACGGTGGCGGAGGTGGTGATGACTTGGGCGCTGGAGGAGGTGGTGATGACTTGGGCGCTGGCGGATGTGGTGATGACTTGGGCGGTGGCGGAGGTGGTGAAGACTTGGGTGGTGGCGGAGGTGGTGATGACTTGGGCGCTGGAGGAGGTGGTGAAGACTTAGACGGTGGCGGAGGTGGTGATGACTTGTAAGGAGGTAGAGGTGAGGGTGAGGGTGGCGGGGGAGACTTATAGTGATATGGAGGATGTATCACATGCTTGGGCGGTGGCGGAGGTGGTGATGACTTGTAAGGAGGTGGAGGGTGGCCGGCATATTTTGGTGGTGGTGGTGAAAGGTATGAGGGAAAAGGAGGTAGGTGTATGGGCGGAAGATGAGGTAGGTGTGTGGGGGGAAGAGGAGGGAGATAAGTGGCATGAACACTAGTAGTAGCTAAGAAGCAGAATGCCAAACAATAAAACATGGTAATGAATAGCGAAGAAGGCCTTGGCTTTCCCAAGGCTCCCATTTCTGCTCTTCGTACAACTAGCTTGTTTGTAGTGAGTGGTAGTAGTAGATGTGATTTCTAAGCTTGATAGCTAACCCTTTTATAGTAATCTCTGTACTTGTTTTGGGACGTGACATGGTTCATTTTTTCTTCTTCAAGATAACAGGCTGAATGTCTACTGTTAATAATGACTTGATCCAAATTAATTAAACTTGGAGATTCTAAAAATAATGCCAATGAATAAAAGCTAGTGTACTGTTTCTGTGGATTAATGAGGTTTGTATTTCAAGTCTCTCGTATGCATGGAGGCCATGATGTGATTCGTGTTAGGCATGGTAAGTTAATTTGTGTTAGGCACAAGCAGAGTTTGGTTTTGCATGGTAGGCAAGTTAATTCGTGTTAGGCAGCTGGAAAAATCTCTCTTTCTCCTCTCTCTCCCTCTCCCTCTCCCCCCCCCCCTCTCTCTCTCTCTCTTCTTCTTCTTCTTCAACCTCTCACTCTATGAAATTATGTACTTTACAAATTCATAAACCCAAAAATCACACAATGAATTAGTCCAAAAACAAACAACACCCAGAAATTGTATTCATTTGAAATAAAATTCCTTTGATAGCTAAATTAAAGCTATTTATTTTCCTTATTCTCTTGTAAATTTGTCGACTGTAATATAGAGAAATAAGGGTCTCCTGGATAGGATTAAATTAAACTAAAAGCTTCAACAAATGTCACAAAACGTCACTGCAGCTTCTATTGAACAACAGTCGAAAAATAAAAGAAAACCCTGACCTAGAATGCTCAGAAAAACACAAAAATTTGGAGAGGTGTATAGACACACAGAGCGTCTAGCACACAAAATTTGAGATGATTTAGAGTTCATTTGATAGGGAAATAAAATACGGGAAGATGACGGACAGAAGATAAGAAAACTGAAAACTGATTTCAAATTGGTTGAGAATCAAGATGATGAGACTAACTAAGGAGAAAGTATACATCCCCGACAATCACACATAACACACTTTGTCTAATTTGTGACCAACTAACTCAATTGAATATGCATCGCATGTTGCTTCTCTCAGTTTCTTAAGAACGTTTAGTGAAGTATTCCGATCACTTTAATTGCTGATCATCTTAAGAAAGTTAAAACAGGTTAATAAGGAGAACAGTGATTAAATGAGAAGAATTTCTTTCAAATCTTATAGATCTTCTATTGTGAAGTGTTTTATTCATGTGATATTTCTATGAGGCTGTGGATGTGGGCCGAGAGAGCAGAGTCGTATCAATTCGAACGGATCTCGAAGCCCAGTGCTGAGAAAGCAGAGTCGAATCTAATTACTGGGAGACATCACCGGAAACTCATCACAAGCTGCTGCAGTTTCCTTCTCTTTCATAATATTATCATTGCGCAAGCTCTATATTCGCTCCAAGTGCTCGTCCCCTGATTTTGCTAGCGTATTTCTCCAAAACACTGCCACAAATTATCAATCGCTAGATGCATTTATGTATCACACAAGTCTTGAGATTATATCAATGTATGCTGACAGGTTCAATAATATTTTCGATGAACACACATGAATGATTTTAAACAGGCCTTTTATGAGAATTTGCATAAACTAAATAGTTTATTCTAGTGGTTCTATTTTGGCATTTTCAGCACATAAAGTCTTCTTCATTCTTGTTCATTCCAGTTCTACTCTGTTAGAGAAAAGAAGAAACTCAGACTAGCGGAGGCACCGCGTAAAAGACTGATGGGTTGTGGAATCGTATTTTACGTCTGAATCACCGTAGTCGAGGTTCGGATCTTCTGATGTAGTTGTTGCTTAGTTTACTGCAATTTCAGTAAGATGTTAAGACTTGGTGTGAACTAGAGGTTTGGTAGGTTAGATTGGATCCGAATTTAGGTTCCGACATAGTCCATACTCCATATAGCTTGCCTAGTGTTTTTCCATCACCTTGTTGCGCTGTTAGTTGTTAAAAGTATCAGGGAATAGTGGCAATCTGTTTTCCATTGCCCAATTGCAGTTAGATTGTGGAATTGGCATTTGTTGGAAGTGTGATTGGGTGATTCTGGCTTCTATTAGTCATCAGTTCTTTCTTTTTTAAACAAACATCGTGGACATTGCACGTAATCTGGATTGTTGTTTCTTGGGTCGTTTGTATGGAAAGGAATGGTAGATGAATTTAAAAGGTGGAAATGGCATTGCTGGGGGAAATAGTGTTTGTTTGGATTTATTTTTGGGTATCAGTTTCTATCGAGAGATGCACTACTCATCATGAACATTCGAGAGTTTTTTTTTTCTTTATTGTCATGTCAGTTCTGCATGTAACTTTGTGTATCTAGTAGGTTATTATCATTTTTCATTATTGTTATAGTCCACTGTTTGGGAAAAGATGAACTGCACTCCAAAGAAAATCTGTGTTGCATTGATAAAATGAAAAGATGTTTGATAATTAGTATTCCCAGGCTCATGGTTTATCACTTTATCTTACCGATAGTCGAGGAGGGCACTGCAAGGACTTGAGATATTGGAGTTGCTAATATGTTGAAGATATCATTTTGTCAGCTGTTTTTGTTTTTACAAGCCTTGTGAGCTATGCACTATTTCCTGTATGTTTTTGTTATAAATATATGTAATCGTTCATTAATACAAGGATGAAGAATCACCTAAATTGGATAAGACTTGAGTCTTGTAGAGGACTATAAAGTAGGACAGTAGTACTAATTTTTCTGGTATGAACATCTGAAAAATCTGGGTTCTAATTTGAGTTTGTTGACAATGCTAATATGGCACCTGCTGTTGTATAGCACTTTGTCTTCGTTATCATATTTTCGTATTTGTTGAATTCTGCAGAAGTAGTAGAATTTTCGAGACTTTATTGGATGTTTGAACGTATTTTAGCTCTGTTTGAAATAGTTCTTTGGAAGTTGGTTTTGTTACTTGTATCTTTGCAATCTTGTTTGGATAAACCGGTAAAGTGTCGCTGAGAGTTTGAGTCCGACTTTGGTAAAGCATCACATATATGGAAACTATCTTGGCTTTGACATAAATGCAAGTCGATCTCTTACCTTCCATTATGTATAAGCTTGAATGTTTGGCTGTGTGTTTTGAGTTACTGATCAAGGTGTAGAAAAGTTTATTGCTTCAGATCATTTTATTTCTAAGTCATGTAAGTGGTAAGACTACTTTGTCAGCCTATTCGGTGCCCCACTGGGACAAGTGCACCCGGCAAAAAACTGACGGAATGATTGACGGAAACGGTCGGGGCGGGCAGGGTTCAAGCCATAATTACCACAATCTCAATCCGCACAAACTTTGCACTTCTTCCATCTCTCTCCACTGTTCGCGAGCATGGGACGGCCTTCCATCTCTCTCCACGGTAAGAATCTTTAAGCCTGCGCTTCAGCATCATCCGATCCCATCTCCCATCTCAGCAAGCTTCTCACCTAGTTCACTGCTGATTACGAGGTCAAGCGCCACCAACGGAGGCGCACTTGAAGTTCTCTGACCGAGTCGAATAGCCTATTGGTTCACCTGAAGACGGCCAATTCCGTTTGTTTCGCATTCCAGATCCGGTCCTGCAATTTGAAGGTAATAATTTGCAATTTTGTATGAGTAATTTGGTACAGGTGAGGCAGGTAACAAACTGATGTTTGATGTTTTATGAGCTTGCAAGTGAGCGTTGGGCACCTGTGCATAAGGTAAGGATTTACTAACAGGCCTGGCCCCGGCCCAGTACAAGCAGTGCGCTTGCACCAAGCCCTTGGCTGAAGGGGCCCAAATTTTTTTTTTTTTCATTTGTTATGTATAAAAAAATAGAATTATAGATTCCACAACCTTTTTGCCTTTCAATCTCTCTTCTCCTCTTTCTCTGCGTCATCTTTATCTCTCCTCTCTTTAATCTTTGTTCTTCTCTCTCCACTCTTAAATCTTTTAATTAAGAGTGGAGAATAATCAGAAGATTTAAGAGTAGAGAGAGAAGAACAGAGATTAAGGAGAAGAGAGATAAAGACGACGCAAGGAAAGAGGAGAAGAGAGATTGAAAGGCAAAAGGGTTGTGGAACTCTGTAATTCTGTTTTTTGTTTTATTTTTTTTTAATAAATGAAATAAAAATATAAAAATTTGGCCCCTTCAGCCAAGAGCCTGGTGCGAGCACATTACTTGTACTGGGCCAGGGCCAGGGCCGGGCCTGTCCAACTGGTAATGGGGAAAGACATTGAATTGCTGGTAAGTAGTTTTGCTTGGCAATCAAGGTGATATCGCATTGTCGGCGCAGCCTTCATCCAACTTGTGCTTGATATATGGTCTGAGATTCTTGAGCTACCGCCTCGTGCCCTCAGCGGCGTCGAAGGTCTCGTTCAGTTTTGGAAAAGAACAGTATAATTGTTTAATTGATATAGTTAAGCAGATGTGATCATTCAAAAAAAAAAAGAAAAAAAAAAGATGTGGTCGATCAGCATGTAAGATGAGTAGATGACCGGCCATGAACAATACGGATTCTTACGTGGGGTGGATTGGCATGTCCAGATGTCCTCCGGTATAGTTCTATCACTTCGCCACTACGTGACCTCCTACGTGATCTACCCATTATTATTTTTTATTTGTATTAAACATCTCTCTCCTCTCTCTCTCACCACCATGACTGAAACTCTGCAACTTGGTTTCACATTCATCTTCTTCTCAACTCATCCTTTTCTACTCAAAGCACTCAGACGCTGCTAATCCAACAGCCAAGGGGCACCACTATGAGCACCCCATCACTCGATCGCATAAGTAAATCCAGCAATTTCGATCTCCTTTATCCTGGTGGTGCGATCGAGCTCTAGAAACAGAGAGC
Source organism: Fragaria x ananassa (assembly GCA_034370585.1). NCBI lineage: Eukaryota > Viridiplantae > Streptophyta > Magnoliopsida > Rosales > Rosaceae > Fragaria > Fragaria x ananassa. Next base: position 27,322,409 of record CP139761.1, on the reverse strand, counting down.
GAGAGAGTAATCTATAAACAGAAGGATCCGCAAAGAGAGAAATTATAAATTATTAATAGGCTTCTTTTTTCTTTGTTCTCTTAAGAAAAAAAGATTAATAGAGACATCATTATCATCACTTAGGGGTTATTATTTGGCTCGTGGGCGGCCCGTCGGCCCGAAAGGCTAAAACTTGGCCGGGCATATAGAAAAACACATCTCAGCCCGGCCCATAGGGTATGAGGCCGGATTAGGGAGGAGGGTTCAAATTATCGACCCGGACCGCAACCTGACCCGTTACATGTCTATTAAAACCCGCCCAGCCCTGTCCTAAAAAGCGCTCCCAGACGCCCACCTTAAAGCCCTTTTAATCGTTTTATTAATATTTTTTTATAGAGTTATTAATTAAATATGTAAACTAATTAATGTATTAAATCATTTTTATTACATTTAGTTCAATCATTAACAAATCTTAACTTTTTTTATATAATTTTTTATTTTATTTGATAGCATTCTATTAAATATATGTATATAATAGGCTCAACTCGGCCGTAATAAGTCCCTGAGTCTCTGGCCTGTGGACTTTGATTTCTTTGATTTTTTTTTTGAATAGCCCGCCCAGCCCAGCCTTAAAATTTAAAATAAAACATGTTTGAGGTCTGCCCGACCCTGCAGGCTTTTCAACATCATCAACAGTATAGAAACTAAGAAAAACAAAAAAACAAAACCAACTGATCAAAAACCTAGAAAGGGCAGACCCCATATCCCCCGCCTGAAAACGTTGCTCCCATCGTCTTTAGCCAAGACCAACAAAATCTTCTCGTTGACCAAAAAAAAAATCTTCTCAGGTGAAAAGATTTTACCAACTCATTGGAATTACATAATCATGCCCGACTTGATAGAAGTCCTAAGAGACCATCGACTCAGGGCTCAAATATCTTAAGGCCCAAAAGAAAAAAGAAAAAGAAAAAAAAAGCTCATTTTATGATCAAATACAATTAAATAATTAATGAAAATGACAATTAATGTCACAGCTTCACTTCTAAACACAATTAAAGGAAGAGAATTGTATTGAGTGTAATTAAGGGGTCAAAACAAGGGGATCAAACATGTTCTTCTCGAAATTAGTGTTAACATTTAATTTAATTTCTACTCAAAAATGTACCCAAAACAAAATAAAGTAAGTTATTTGAAAAAAAAGAAAAAGAAAAGATAAGAGCTTAAAATAGGTTTCATAATGTAAATAGAATTCTTAAAATATAATTATCAGAATATTTTAGATATAATATTTTATAATTAGAATTTGAGTTCATAGTTTCAGTTTTTAAAATATCTTTATATATATATGTAATAATAATAATAAATTAAAATTAAACTATAATTTAATGATCAAACTTTGAAATTTCGACCAAGTCCTGTACATAATGGCCCCTCAGTTGGTCTCTGTGAAAGCTGATTTTGGCCACTCATTTGAAGTTACAATTTTGTCCTTCTGTTTAAACATCGTTTCAGTGTACGGTACTTCCCGTGTATTCCAGTTTTTGCCTTCTTTCAATTAGTGAGTTTTGTATTTCAAATATTTTTATTTTATGTATGGAGGTCATGATCTGAGTCAAAGGGCAATCTGCATGGTAGGTAATAAGTTCCGTGTTAAATTAAAAATTAAGTTTTATAACTAGCTAGGTTTTCTTCCAAACACATAAACATGAAGCTAAATTTTCAAGCTAATTTTATTGCAGTGCGTTAATTAATGTTGCAATGAGTTTTAGTTCAACCTCCTAGTTCTACTAGGAGAGCTACTCGACCGACATCATCAACTCCAAGTACGATAAACGAGGCCATCAACCGCCCCATTTTTAGAATCGACTAAACTAGATTGAGCTGAAAATTGTGTTTCCAGATCACATGTTATATATATTGATCCATTAATGGTTATTTTTAGTTGATAACTTCCAAAATATATATATGTAAAACACATTTGTTACAAATTGTAGAGAATCGGAGGATGTAGTATTGTTCATTTGTACTTCATCAATTAATCAAGCGAATCATATATATGTAACAATCAAGCATGAAACAAGTACACGAGTACACAAAAGATTCATCATCTGCTTCGCTTTCATTTATTTAAATAAGTAATATATCAAGTGCATGTTTTACAACAAATATGATATTACATGGTAGATATGAAAATTCAAGTTGTTTTATATAACTGTAGCCGTAAATAGGCTTAGTAGTGGCGAGGAGGTGGAGAGGACTTAGGCGGTGGCGGAGGTGGTGATGACTTGTGCGGTGGCGAAGGCGCTGATGACTTGGGCGCTGGCGGAGGCGGTGATGACTTGGGCGCTGGCGGAGGCGGTGATGACTTGGGCGCTGGAGGAGGAGGCGGTGATGACTTGGGCGCCGGTGGCGGAGGAGGTGATGACTTAGGCGGTGGCGGAGGTGGTGAAGACTTGGGCGCTGGAGGTGATGACTTGGGCGGTGGCGGAGGTGGTGATGACTTGGGTGCTGGCGGAGGTGGTGATGACTTAGGCGGTGGAGGAGGTGGTGATGACTTAGGCGGTGGAGGAGGTGGTGATGACTTGGGAGGTGGCGGGGGTGGTGATGACTTCGGTGCTGGAGGAGGTGGTGATGACTTGGGCGCTGGCGGAGGTGGTGATGACTTGGGAGGTGGCGGGGGTGGTGATGACTTGGGCGGTGGCGGAGGTGGTGATGACTTGGGCGCTGGCGGAGGTGGTGGTGACTTGGGAGGTGGCGGGGGTGGTGATGACTTCGGCGCTGGAGGAGGTGGTGATGACTTGGGCGGTGGCGGAGGTGGTGATGACTTGGGTGCTGGAGGAGGTGGTGATGACTTGGGAGGTGGCGAGGGTGGTGATGACTTCGGTGCTGGAGGAGGTGGTGATGACTTGGGCGCTGGCGGAGGTGGTGATGACTTGGGAGGTGGCGGGGGTGGTGATGACTTCGGCGCTGGAGGTGGTGATGACTTGGGCGGTGGCGGAGGTGGTGATGACTTGGGCGCTGGAGGAGGTGGTGATGACTTGGGAGGTGGCGGGGGTGGTGATGACTTCGGTGTTGGAGGAGGTGGTGATGACTTGGGTGGTGGCGGAGGTGGTGATGACTTGGGTGCTGGAGGAGGTGGTGATGACTTGGGCGGTGGCGGAGGTGGTGAAGACTTGGGCGGTGGCGGAGGTGGTGATGACTTGGGCGCTGGAGGAGGTGGTGATGACTTGGGCGCTGGCGGAGGTGGTGATGACTTAGGCGGTGGCGGAGGTGGTGAATCCTTGGGCGCTGGAGGAGGTGGTGATGACTTGAGCGGTGGTGAAGATTTTGGCGGTGGCGGAGGTGGTGATGACTTGTAAGGAGGTAGAGGTGAGGGTGAGGGTGGCGGGGGAGACTTATAGTGATATGGAGGATGTATCACATGCTTGGGCGGTGGCGGAGGTGGTGATGACTTGTAAGGAGGTGGAGGGTGGCCGGCATATTTTGGTGGTGGTGGTGAAAGGTATGAGGGAAAAGGAGGTAGGTGTATGGGCGGAAGATGAGGTAGGTGTGTGGGGGGAAGAGGAGGGAGATAAGTGGCATGAACACTAGTAGTAGCTAAGAAGCAGAATGCCAAACAATAAAACATGGTATTGAATAGCGAAGAAGGACTTGGCTTTCCCAAGGCTCCCATTTCTGCTCTTTGTACAACTAGCTTGTTTGTAGTGAGTGGTAGTAGTAGATGTGATTTCTAAGCTTGATAGCTAACTCTTTTATAGTAATCTCTGTACTCGTTTTGGAATGTGACATGGTTCATTTTTTCTTCTTCAAGAGAACAGGCTGAATGTCTACTGTTAATAATGACTTGATCCAAATTAATTAAACTTGGAGATTCTAAAAATAATGCCAATGAATAAAAGTCTACTGTTTCTGTGGATTAATGAGGTTTGTATTTCAAGTCTCTCGTATGCATAGAGGCCATGATGTGATTCGTGTTAGGCATGGTAAGTTAATTTGTGTTAGGCACAAGTAGAGTTTGGTTTTGCATGGTAGGCAAGTTAATTCGTGTTAGGCAGCTGGAAAAATCTCTCTCTCTCTCTCTCTCTCTCTCTTCTTCTTCTTCTTCTTCTTCTTCTTCAACCTCTCACTCTATGAAATTATGTACTTTACAAATTCATAAACCCAAAAATCACACAATGAATTAGTCCAAAAACAAACAACACCCAGAAATTGTATTCATTTGAAATAAAATTCCTTTGATAGCTAAATTAAAGCTATTTATTTTCCTTATTCTCTTGTAAATTTGTCGACTGTAATATAGAGAAATAAGGGTCTCCCGCATATGATTAAATTAAACTAAAATCTTCAACAAACGTCACAAAACGTGACTGCAGGTTCTATTGAACAACAGTCGAAAAATAAAAGAAAACCCTGACCTAGAATGCTCAGAAAAACACAAAAATTTGCAGAGGTGTACTAGACACACAGCGTCTAGCACACAAAATTTGAGATGATTTGGAGTTGATTTGATAGGGAAATAAAATACGGGAAGATGACGGACAGAAGATAAGAAAACTGAAAACTGATTTCAAATTGGTTGAGAATCAAGATGATGAGACTAGCTAAGGAGAAAGTATCCATCCCCGACAATCACACATAACACACTTTGTCTAATTTGTGACCAACTAACTCAATTGAATATGCATCGGCATGTTGCTTCTCTCAGTTTCTTAAGAACGTTTAGTGAAGTATTCCGATCACTTTAATTGCTGATCATCTTAAGAAAGTTAAAACAGGTTAATAAGGAGAACAGTGATTAAATGAGAAGAATTTCTTTCAAATCTTATAGATCTTCTATTGTGAAGTGTTTTATTCATGTGATATTTCTATGAGGCTGTGGATGTGGGCCGAGAGAGCAGAGTCGTATCAATTCGAACGGATCTCGAAGCCCAGTGCTGAGAAAGCAGAGTCGAATCTAATTACTGGGAGACATCACCGGAAACTCATCACAAGCTGCTGCAGTTTCCTTCTCTTTCATAATATTATCATTGCGCAAACTCTATATTCGCTCCAAGTGCTCGTCCCCTGATTTTGCTAGCGTATTTTTCCAAAACACTGCCACAAATTATCAATCGCTAGATGCATTTATGTATCACACAAGTCTTGAGATTATATCAATGTATGCTGACAGGTTCAATAATATTTTCGATGAACACACATGAATGATTTTAAACAGGCCTTTTATGAGAATTTGCATAAACTAAATAGTTTATTCTAGTGGTTCTATTTTGGCATTTTCAGCACATAAAGTCTTCTTCATTCTTGTTCATTCCAGTTCTACTCTGTTAGAGAAAAGAAGAAACTCAGACTAGCGGAGGCACCGCGTAAAAGACTGATGGGTTGTGGAATCGTATTTTACGTCTGAATCACCGTAGTCGAGGTTCGGATCTTCTGATGTAGTTGTTGCTTAGTTTACTGCAATTTCAGTAAGATGTTAAGACTTGGTGTGAACTAGAGGTTTGGTAGGTTAGATTGGATCCGAATTTAGGTTCCGACATAGTCCATACTCCATATAGCTTGCCTAGTGTTTTTCCATCACCTTGTTGCGCTGTTAGTTGTTAAAAGTATCAGGGAATAAAAGTCTACTGTTTCTGTGGATTAATGAGGTTTGTATTTCAAGTCTCTCGTATGCATGGAGGCCATGATGTGATTCGTGTTAGGCATGGTAAGTTAATTTGTGTTAGGCACAAGCAGAGTTTGGTTTTGCATGGTAGGCAAGTTAATTCGTGTTAGGCAGCTGGAAAAATCTCTCTTTCTCCTCTCTCTCCCTCTCCCTCTCCCCCCCCTCTCTCTCTCTCTTCTTCTTCTTCAACCTCTCACTCTATGAAATTATGTACTTTACAAATTCATAAACCCAAAAATCACACAATGAATTAGTCCAAAAACAAACAACACCCAGAAATTGTATTCATTTGAAATAAAATTCCTTTGATAGCTAAATTAAAGCTATTTATTTTCCTTATTCTCTTGTAAATTTGTCGACTGTAATATAGAGAAATAAGGGTCTCCTGGATAGGATTAAATTAAACTAAAAGCTTCAACAAATGTCACAAAACGTCACTGCAGCTTCTATTGAACAACAGTCGAAAAATAAAAGAAAACCCTGACCTAGAATGCTCAGAAAAACACAAAAATTTGGAGAGGTGTATAGACACACAGAGCGTCTAGCACACAAAATTTGAGATGATTTAGAGTTCATTTGATAGGGAAATAAAATACGGGAAGATGACGGACAGAAGATAAGAAAACTGAAAACTGATTTCAAATTGGTTGAGAATCAAGATGATGAGACTAACTAAGGAGAAAGTATACATCCCCGACAATTACACATAACACACTTTGTCTAATTTGTGACCAACTAACTCAATTGAATATGCATCGGCATGTTGCTTCTCTCAGTTTCTTAAGAACGTTTAGTGAAGTATTCCGATCACTTTAATTGCTGATCATCTTAAGAAAGTTAAACAGGTTAATAAGGAGAAAAGTGATTAAATGAGAAGAATTTCTTTCAAATCTTATAGATCTTCTATTGTGAAGTGTTTTATTCATGTGATATTTCTATGAGGCTGTGGATGTGGGCTGGGAGAGCAGAGTCGTATCAATTCGAACGGATCTCGAAGCCCAGTGCTGAGAAAGCAGAGTCGAATCTAATTACTGGGAGACATCACCGGAAACTCATCACAAGCTGCTGCAGTTTCCTTCTCTTTCATAATATTATCATTGCGCAAACTCTATATTCGCTCCAAGTGCTCGTCCCCTGATTTTGCTAGCGTATTTTTCCAAAACACTGCCACAAATTATCAATCGCTAGATGCATTTATGTATCACACAAGTCTTGAGATTATATCAATGTATGCTGACAGGTTCAATAATATTTTCGATGAACACACATGAATGATTTTAAACAGGCCTTTTATGAGAATTTGCATAAACTAAATAGTTTATTCTAGTGGTTCTATTTTGGCATTTTCAGCACATAAAGTCTTCTTCATTCTTGTTCATTCCAGTTCTACTCTGTTAGAGAAAAGAAGAAACTCAGACTAGCGGAGGCACCGCGTAAAAGACTGATGGGTTGTGGAATCGTATTTTACGTCTGAATCACCGTAGTCGAGGTTCGGATCTTCTGATGTAGTTGTTGCTTAGTTTACTGCAATTTCAGTAAGATGTTAAGACTTGGTGTGAACTAGAGGTTTGGTAGGTTAGATTGGATCCGAATTTAGGTTCCGACATAGTCCATACTCCATATAGCTTGCCTAGTGTTTTTCCATCACCTTGTTGCGCTGTTAGTTGTTAAAAGTATCAGGGAATAGTGGCAATCTGTTTTCCATTGCCCAATTGCAGTTAGATTGTGGAATTGGCATTTGTTGGAAGTGTGATTGGGTGATTCTGGCTTCTATTAGTCATCAGTTCTTTCTTTTTTAAACAAACATCGTGGACATTGCACGTAATCTGGATTGTTGTTTCTTGGGTCGTTTGTATGGAAAGGAATGGTAGATGAATTTAAAAGGTGGAAATGGCATTGCTGGGGGAATATTGTTTGTTTGGATTTATTTTTGGGTATCATGAACATTCGAGAGTTTTTTTTTTCCTTTGTTGTCATGTCAGTTTTGCATGTAACTTTGTGTATCTAGTAGGTTATTATCATTTTTCATTATTGTTATAGTCCACTGTTTGGGAAAAGATGAACTGCACTCCAAAGAAATCTGTGTTGCCTTGATAAAATGAAAAGATGTTTGATAATTAGTATCCCCAGGCTCATGGTTTATCACTTTATCTTACCGATAGTCGAGGAGGGCACTGCAAGGACTTGAGATATTGGAGTTGCTAATATGTTGAAGATATCATTTTGTCAGCTGTTTTTGTTTTTACAAGCCTTGTGAGCTATGCACTATTTCCTGTATGTTTTTGTTATAAATATATGTAATCGTTCATTAATACAAGGATGAAGAATCACCTAAATTGGATAAGACTTGAGTCTTGTAGAGGACTACAAAGTAGGACAGTAGTACTAATTTTTCTGGTATGAACATCTGAAAAATCTGGGTTCTAATTTGAGTTTGTTGACAATGCTAATATGGCACCTGCTGTTGTATAGCACTTTGTCTTCGTTATCATATTTTCGTATTTGTTGAATTCTGCAGAAGTAGTAGAATTTTCGAGACTTTATTGGATGTTTGAACGTATTTTAGCTCTGTTTGAAATAGTTCTTTGGAAGTTGGTTTTGTTACTTGTATCTTTGCAATCTTGTTTGGATAAACCGGTAAAGTGTCGCTGAGAGTTTGAGTCCGACTTTGGTAAAGCATCACATATATGGAAACTATCTTGGCTTTGACATAAATGCAAGTCGATCTCTTGTTGCGTTGTTTTATTTTGTTGATACTTAGCGATCTCATGTATAGATTTGGTGTTGGATCCTATGCTAAGAACAGACACAACCAATGTTATGTACAAATGTAGTACGATTCTCATACTCAGAGATTGAGGCTGCTGCTGGATTGTGTTAGACATGACAAGAATGAGGTGACCGACTTACAGGTAAAGGTTGAGCAGTCCCTGATCATTTGGAAGGGAGGGAAGGGAAACACAAAGGCTTCTAAGGTTGCTCCGGTTATTGTGAGTTTAATATCGGAAGATACAGATATTGTTCTCAAGGGCTTGTAGCCCTGCTGAAGATGCAACTGTGCTGGAGGTAATGAGCGTCAACATACATTAGATTTTGCTTTTCGATCTATGACCCCTCCGAACACATGATATTGTATTGGGTGTTCCCTTTTTCATTGTAACTGTAAAGGAATAGCTGGGAAAACGGGGCGATGCCTACTCATATTTCTGTTCTTATGGAAAAGTCAGCTCATTCAAGTGTTCTTTTGGTGTTGGGGTGGAAAAACATTCTTCAAATGCTTTTTCCACTGCAACACATTATATGAAATCAATGACTGCTTTTCTTATCCCTCTACATTATAAATTGTATCTATATGTGAGAGTTGGCCAAACACAAAACATACAAGTTATTTATCTGTTATCACATAAGCTGTGATCCACATGTGTTGCTGCCAAAACAGGTTCAGTATCAAATAATTGCGCATCAAATTATGTACTGCACTCAGACTAGCAGACTTGATTATTATGTACTGCACATTTCACCATCACAAAGCATCCTGATATGTGCTGATCTTTTTATACAGTTAAACAAAGTAAGTCATTGTTACCAAACAAAAGCCGAAATACATATTTCATATCAACCTTCAAAGATCTTGTATCCATTACATACGTGACACACTTAATGAGTTTTGACTAACATTACATATCAACTGCCGCAGTACAACTATATAGATTTTGTCTAACTTGTTCAAAATATAGATACAAGATCCCAACATTAACTCAATTCAAAGAGGTATCCAGATTGAACAAACATTAAAAACGCATCAACATACCACCACCAATGTCAATGTAATAACAAAAAGAAGCTCAAGGGGAGCACCCAATAACTTGTAGGATGCTCAATTACTCTTCACCTAAACTTTAAAACTCCCATGTCACCCTCTCGTGACATACAATTGCCTTCTACGTATTCATCTAATTCGTTCAAGAAAATTTATAGAGGCCTGGTGTGGCGACCTTTTGCCCTGCCATAAAGTATAGCATTTCTTGGAATTGGTAATTGATCTCTCCATGAATGAGCAGGAGAGTATACTCTCAGATAGAACTGCTGCCCCAGGTACTGCCTTGCCCAATTTTGAGACCTCACATTCCACATTCCAACATTGTCCAATGCCATGGATATTGCAGTCCATGACTTTGGATAAACCTGGACCCGAAACCCCAATCAAGTCGAGTCAATAACATGTCACATTACATTGAGTAATGCGAGAATGATCACATTATTACGTCAAGTTAGCCAATCACAGTAGTTGGAAGGCAAGCTTCAATGGTTACATAGCTTGCCTTTTAGTAAGTGCACTCATATTTTCTTACCTGAACAGTGGAGAGTGCAACTGTGTCTTTCAGGTTGTAACGTGCTCTACTTGCTTGAGTCCATTGTCCTCCATCCATCCTGCATATTGTCCCACCATTGTCAAATATTGAACACACTAAGATAACTAACACATTAAGGAACACAAAACAGACTGTATAATCTTTACTCTTACCCCAGTACAAAGAATGAATAGCCATCAATGTGCCATGACTGCACAGAGTCTTCCCAATTTTGGAAAACAATCTCTACAAATTCTCGGAAGTTGGCATGCATGACTGAGGTTTGCAAGTAGCCACCATTTCCTCCTGGAGGATTGGTAGGAATGCTTCCCGTTGAACACTATGCATTTATCATCGTCTAACCAGTGTGACCCATCTACACTCTCGCTTACTTTCATCCCATCATCACCATCATCCGCAAAACTATCCCCGCCCTTCGCCTTGTCTGAATAAATACTGTTTTCATTTCCGGTGGTACTGAAATCAGTTGAATCCATGACAAACCTGTACACAAATATGTAAATAAGAATAGACATACTATTGGACGAACCCAATCGGCACGGGCATGGTAATCCCAAAACAACATCAATATCATAATCGAATAATGATATCTATTCACAAACTTACTAAGATTCTCCGTCTGCTAATTCTTCAGAGCTCCTCAAACACTCAGCCGCTGTTTTATCTCGTTCTCGTCGCACTTTCCCGGAGTCCGTCCTTTTACTTGGACGTGTTCAGCAACAACGGACTTCACAGAGCTTCTTATCAAAACTGGGCAATACAAATATTCGTCCCTCAGTGACCGGTTCGACATTTATTGTTGCACAAATCTATACCCAATTCAAAAGCAAATCAATGAATATAACCAAGAAAGATAGAAACTTTAGCTATCATTACCAAGCTTCAAGCTTTGATAGGAGAGAGTGAAGGGTGAAAGATAGTTGCAGAGCTTCACAGGCTTCCAACCCATTTCAGAACCAGAGAAGACATAAGAAGAAGAAGAATAAGTACAGTGGAGGGATGAAATTCTCTTCAAAGTCTGGACTTCAGAGAGCTTCTTATCAAAGTCTCGACTGAGCTTCAGAGGGAGACTGTCTCGGCGTGCCTTTTCATTTCACCCCTTTCTCTTTCCTTTTACCTCCGGTTACCCTAACAGAGGCTAACATCAACAGATCTACTGAGGCAACACGTGGCAAGTTGGAGAAGGGGCTGCGGGGCGAGGGATTTGAGGAGGTGATATCGGTGCCCACGACGGTAGGGAGGCATCACGTTCTTTTCTGCAGTAAAAGATTAAAGGTATTATCTTCTGAAGTTTTTTTTTTTTTTTAGTTTGATTTAGAATTTAACATTGATCCAGGATCTGATTTAGATCTTTCTTATTCCTTCACTTCGGTTCTTATTTAAGTTGGAGTTTTGGACAGTAGGACTCTTCTATATTCATTTGTGTTGCTTCTTATTTATCATTGATCACTTGCATATATATTGTCCAGGGAAATAAATATGAGCAAAACAGTCTGTTTCTGAAAGGCAGAAAACATCAGTGTACATCAGACCAAAAAAGAAAAAGAGAGCATAGAGGTTTGTCTTTCTCATCACAAAGGCTCGTTGCAATCCAGTACAGCTATAATTTGTCGCCTTAACACATGTTCAACTTTCATCATTGTATTAATTGGAGGACTCGTCGCTCTTATTTTGATTGTGGTGGTATCTAATCTTGATTAAATCACCGGTTTCGATATTGTTATACACGGTAAGAACAACAAATAATTACGTCTTCTTCTATGTTCTCCCATTCTACTGTTTTCAGCAGTAACAACAACATGAACAAATAATTACAACATGTGAAACAACTAAAACTGTTGTTGTTACTTGCGTGTCTATGACGCGGTACTCCTTCCTTTTTTTCCGACCACGGCGAGTGGTTTGCCTTCAGTCTTCCATGGACCTGTTTCCAGCAAGAAGGGCAACCGGTTCAGTAACAATTATGAATGCTATCAAATACTCTCGGGTTCTATTCTCTCTAAACTAAACATTCACATATGGTAAACTAAACCAGACACATACATAACGATATGAAATAGAAACAGGCTCAGCAAACATCTTTTCCTGACTCATGAATTCGAAGAAGGCTGTTAATCAAATCTCAAAGACATGAACAGAAATCTGGTGCACAATGATGCGACTCATACCTCCGGAGGGAATGTTATCTGGTTGAATGCAGTTTACAGCTTCAACCCATTGATTAATTCATCTGTTTCAAACTAGTGAGCCAAGACGCCTATTTCAATGTCGAAATCGTGCACAACGCTCTACTCCAGCTTTGTTTTGCTTGGGTAAAACGCAATTGGGTAGATTTTAACCACTCTGCTTCTGGTAATTCAGGTCAGATATCAAGGCCTAGATGGGCAATAATGGTCCGCAAATTGTCTGTCATTGCATCTGTTAGAGGCAGTTGTGTGCAGAAAGACACACTAGAATTTGACCATTCCGGGACCAGATGAGTAAAAATCCTTGCTTTGTTACAAGTTTACTTAAAATATTGATGTGTTGTACAATGTTGAATGTTGAGAGTGATATGTATGAGCCTACCTAGGACCTTGTTTGAATAGTTTTGCTTCTAATTTGTATTGAATATTAGTGATCTGAGTTTTGGTCTTTATGTAAGTGAAAATGAAGATTATATGTATACAGTGGTGTACAAAAGTAGTGCTTGCCACGATACCTTAATACTTTGAAGATGCAGTTGGAAATATGCTGAGGTAAAATAGAAATTTACTCTGAAGAACAATGGAAGTTCACTAGAGGATTTTGATAGGTAATTAGATATGACAATCATTAAGCTACAAGTTACTGATCATGTTGCAATTGTACCACAACATCATTCATCCTCTAGCTCTAGGCTCACCAATCACAATATGAGGATGGCCACCACCACCACCAGGCTTCATTTCACCTAATTTCATGTCATGGTGATGAACATTTACAAATGGTTTGTTGTGATTGATGACTCCTGATCCTGCTCTGCTCTCTCTGCTTGTGTAGTTTGGGCCGCTGGGCTTGCCACTTGGGATTCTCTTGTCGAACCCGAACTCAATGTCGGATCCGTCTTTGGCCCTGAAATGTTGGTTCCCAGGCTCAGCGTGATCACCATGGTGACCTTCTTTGGGATGAGTCTTGTGGTTCCCCTTGTGCTTGGACTGCTTATTGGGTTTGGATTTGTGGGAGCGGTCGCGGTTGCATAGTCTTCCCAGGAAGCAAGCAATGCCTGAGATGACAACAATCACAGCCAGCACAATGAAAACTGAACCAAATGAGCCATTGGAATGGTGGGAAGGCGGCGGCTTGTTCACATTGTTCGGGTAAACAAGAACCGGCTGCTGCTGCTGTTGTGGCAGTGGCTGTGGCTGTGGCTGTGGCTGCTGCAGTTGCTGTGGTTGCAATTGGGACATGTTGAGAACTCTAGAGGATTTGGTGGAATAAGACAAAATGTGGGATTTGAAGATTAGTACAAGTCTTTGGGGCTAGGTCTGGTAATTCCTTGAGTGCACTAGGGTTTACTCGAGAGTGAAGCAAGAGCAAGATGGAATGTGAGATATTGGGGGTTCAAATATTGGTCTGGGGTTTCGAATTCAATAAAGGAGGAAACTTTCTTTAATAAAGGGACACAAGTAAAGATATTCCTTGCTAATTTCTTTACTACTGAGCAAGGAATTGATTAAGGAGGGAGCTTATTAGATTGCTTTGTATGGAGAGAAAGCAAGATTTTGGAGCCTTTGGTGTGTTTAGACAGCACATTTAGTTCTCAAAAGTCCCATAAAAAAGAGGCAAAGAGCCTGAATAGGATGACCATACTGCAGAGTTAGTATTCAAATAATTGAGCACATATTCATCTGCCAGATTTATATGTTTGCAAACTGTTCATGAATGAGAAAACACCATCAATCATTGGGTTTAAACAACATATATAATGGGTCAAGAATCTGTTAGTTCTAGATAGATATTATCATCTTTATTCTCCTTTCTTTTTTTAAAGAAGGATTCTGCTAGGTGGGATGAGCTTCATTTTAGTTCTCTTTGTCATTATTTAGAGCACTAGTATTTAAAAATGTGTGTATGTGCTCAAAATGCGAACTAGCTAGCTATAATTCTGCTAAAGCATATATATTATTGAACACATCTAAACTATATTACGAGAATTTATAAATTGAAAATATCATGTAGTGATCTGGATGAACCTCATACACTGTTTATTTACTATTCGTGAAATAATATCTGTAAATTCTCATAGATAGTTCTCATTTTAAGGGAACAAGACAATCATCAAAACTAACAGCAGAACGATCCAGTCTTAATCCAAGATCAGGCAACCTTTTGGGAAGAAAAAAAATGATTTTACTCTGCCGAGTGTTTTTACTTTTCCTGTTGTATAATTGGAGAAAATTGTTTTGAAAAATAATATCGAATATCAAAATAATATTCACTTTTTCTTACTATTCATGAAATAATATCGATCATATCCCGATGGATCAGTTGTCATTTTAAGGGAGCAGCACAATCATCAAAACTAACAGCGGAATAACAAAGTCTCAATCCCAACTCACGCAATATCTCGGGAAAAATGATTTTACTCTGCCGAAAGCTTTTACTTTTCCTGTCATATAATCGGAGATAATTGTCTTTAGTAACTTCAAATACAAGCTCACCTGTGTGGGTGGTACACTGAGGCAAGTAAGAACTACGGAAACGTAGTCGATAGGGTCCATAGGGATCAACTTTGATAGTCTCCGCAACCCACACTTGATGTTTGTAGTCCGTCAAAATCCACAACACAATCACATGATTCACATCAATACCATAATCCCCACATACTATACCGAGACATCCGTCAACTTCGATAATCTTTTTGTATTTATTGTTCAATTTGCATTAATTGAGAAGGTACCGGTATGAATGTGAACCTCTCATCTCCAATGTCAAGAGCCAATACAGCTTCATGACTAGTAGCCAACCATTGTAGGACTCCATGGACATACAGTACTATTCCTGCAGAAGTCTGAAGGTGGAGGACGAACAAATGACAGGTGATGCCAGTCTACTTCTCATTGTCTGCTGACAGTGTTATGGAGGTTTATGAGAAGCTAAAAGCAAAGGGAGAGAGCTTTTCAGATTGTGTTTATTATATCACTTGATGATGAAGATGTAAGAAGCATTTGAGCAAGATTTTAAGAACATTGATCCCTTGGTTTGCATTGCTTCAGCATGACACCAAAACTTGGTTTACTGCATGCTGAGCAAGGAAGAGCTTATTAGATGCTTTGTATATGGACTATATATGGAGAGAAAGCAAGATTTTGGAGCCTTTGATGTGTTTGGACTTTGGACAACACATTTAGTTCTCAAAAGAGGCAAGGAGCCTGAGTAAGATGGCCATCACTGCACAATGTATGTTTTCATATACATATTAATCTGCCAGATTTATATGTTTGCAAACTGTTCATGAGAAAACAATATCAATTATTGAATTTAAACAAACATAATGGGGGTTAAGAACCTATTAGACATCGTAGATAGAGATTATCAGCTAGAATTCTGGTAGGTGATCAGGTGGGATGAGCTTGACTTTAGTTCTTTTTGGGGTTATTTAAAAGTTTGTGTGTGTGCTCAAAATGCGAACTATATATACTGCTGAAATTGTCCGCGCACATATCTTGTACACATTGTAACCAAAGTATGAACATTTATAAATTGAAAAGATCAGTAATATAATTTTTGTAGTAATCTTCAGAACTTCAGGTATATCCACCACTTCCTTTTCACATGATATAATATCCGTAAATTCTCGATGGATTAATTGGTTTTCACTGTAAGGGACAATACAATCGTCACAGCGATCATTAGAATAATCCAGTCTCAATCCTAGATCACTAAACATTTTGGGAAAAATGATTTCACTCTGCCGAGAGCTTTTACTTTTTATGTCATATAATTGGAGATAATTGTCTTTAGAAACGCCAAATACAAGCTCACCTGCGTGGCTGGCACACTGAGGCAAGGGGAAAATTCGATGGGGAACTAATTTGATGGTCTCCGCAACCCACACTTGATGTATGTAGTCCTTCAAAATCCACACATTCCCAGTCTCACATACTATACAAAGACATCCATCCACTACGATAATCTTTTTGAACCTTCGAATGTGAGAAGGTACTGGTATGATTCTTAACCTCTCATCTCCAATGTCAAGAGCAAATATAACTTCATCACTAGGAGCTAACCAGTGTAGAACTCCATGGACACATACAGTACTGTTCCAGAAGTCCGAAGGTGGAGGATGAACAAACGACAGGTGATGCCAGTCTACCACCATGTTTCTCCATGAATATTGACCTAGTGCGAAAATCTTAAATCCTACTAAACCTGCAACACGCAAGGTTGCCACAACCTTATACTAGTTTATTCTAGGACGGAAGCCGATAGACAACTGTTCATATTCGAAAGTAGGATAGGGAACAATAATAGACTCTTGGGTGAAGGGGTTATATATATAAATGGGATCATTGATCCAACCATTAATTGTGCCCTAATACCAAGCTGTTAGCATATGGCGTTTTGATGATTTGAAAGGGCAGTGACATATGATGGATTATTTCTGTTTTGGCCGGCTTTGACGAGGAGAAGGTAGTGTTTTCGGGTAACATCGGAACCAGAGCCGAAGGCGGAGCCGCCGTGAGCTATAACAAGGAGATTACCAGTGTTGTGGGGGTGGAAGTTTCGATGGATCCTCCAAAATCCAGGGTTAACAGAGAGGAGAGCTTTCCATGATTTGCTAACGCACCGAAACTGCATCAGTTTCTTTCGCGGTAGCCTTGGGAGTATTTCAACCCATATGAAATCGCTCGGCAGGTTGGAATAATCGTCAGTTTTTTCCATGTTCATGCTCTCGTGCAGCTATCTAGGGTGGGTCTTTTCTCTTTGATCTATGATTATTAGAGAAATAATAGTCCAAAGGGGCGTTTTTATATATAGACAACTAAACTACCAAACCAAACCAAATTCTAATAAGGAGAAGCAATACAATTAACGACGTACGGGTCCTCCGCGAATCTAGTACCATAACATTTTGTAAAATTATTTATTTGTTGTAAGGAAACCTAGCTATACAAAACTAATGAGACAAGGAAATCTAGTAAGAAATTCAATTTATGTTCTTAAAATAAATTAAACTATAAAAAAAAGAGTAGTGCTAGAGACACCAAATTTTTATACCAAGATCTTATACCGAATGATGTGGCATGTTCCAACTCATCAACTTTATTCGGAAGGAATAACTACATGGATTTTCTATACTATTTTTTATATCAGAAAACATTAAAATAAATATTTTTTTTCTAGTTTTTATCAACATATTTTAAATCAATCAATCATCGAAAAAAAGAAGATTTAAAATCAAGAAAAATGAAACATTTGTTTCCAAAAAACAAATATCTAGATCTTTTACAAGGTCGTCATCCTATAAATCAAGAGCAGATGAATCATATGTCATCCAACTCTATAAACATGTTGTTGGTTGATCTGGTGATTATTTCTTTGTGTTTAGATATCTTCTTTTTATCTTTGTATATAACTTAACAATGACAAAATTGTAATTATAAGTTAACAATGACAAAACGAAATGAATTGCAGTATAAGTATAGCAAAATGAGAATCCTCTTTAATTCAATCATTCAGTTCAAATGTGTGAAGAATAGTTTTGCGAAGAGAGGGGAGTGTGGGAAAAAGAAATGAAATTCTGGTAATTTGAGCGGCTTTAATTGGCTTCTATCAAGAACATTATAGAATTTGAAATGATGCTCAACAACTTAAACGAATAAGATAATTTTTTTTTCTATTAAAGAAGAAATTTATGATATATTATTATATTTTTATTCATTTTTCTTTAGTTACAAATGTATTCATATCTTTTTATTCATTTTTCTTTAAGTACAAATACTATGATATCCATATCACACTACCAGAAGAAAGGGTTTAGCCGACGAAAAAAAAAAAACCAGGCCGACGAATTTTTTTTTCGTCGGCTAAAGTGGACTTTAGCCGACGAAATTGTCCTTCGTCGGCTAATTAAAAATTTTCGTCGGCTAAAGTCCACTTTAGCCGACGAAATTAATATTTCGTCGGCTGAATAATTTTTTTCGTCGGCTATAGAGTGTGAACTTTAGCCGACGAAATTTTCAAAAGTTTAGCCGACGAAATTTTCAAAAGTTTAGCCGACGAAATTTTTAAGAGTTTAGCCGACGAAATTTTTAAAAGTTTAGCCGACGAAAAATATAATTTCGTCGGCTATAGTCTGTGAACTTTAGCCGACGAAATTTTCAAAAGTTTAGCCGACGAAATTTTTAAGAGTTTAGCCGACGAAAAATATAATTTCGTCGGCTAAAGTGTCTTATATTTACAGATTTGGACAACAACTCATCTGGAAAAAAAAAATTATACGTAGAACTTTCAAATGCAAAAAAGTCGTGAAATAAGATATGACCAGAATGGTGAAATACGTCTACGGTTGAAAAATGACGGTATTCCGGTAAAGTCTCGGTGCCGATAGTTGACTTACCCTTATTATTCACTATGCTGCAGATTTGGTTTTTGGTGTCCGATTGACTATTATGATACCTTTCCGGAAGCGTAACGGCCCTACCAGTCAAACTCATTGCTAATGCCATGATGTACAGGCTTTTTTGGCCATCCGAGTCCGTTTAGGGCTTCAAAATGCAGTTTTCTTATTTTCGATTAGAGTTGACCGTTTCGATCGAGCCCTTAACTTTGTCGAATCCAGTTGAATTTTTAATCATACACATATTTCATCATAATGATCATATCTGACAGTCGAATTTTGGTTTGTGAATTTTAGTCATCGGAATCACAACGTGTCTACTATTTTCCGTTATTCGGGTTTATGGGGAGCCCTATCGTCGGAAGGTAAATGTCTCAAAATTTTTATATGGGCAGTTGCGTCTCATCTACGTGAGAGTTTTTTGTGTGGAAGGTTTGACCAAACTACGTAATATAAAGGGGGGATATGAGCGTTTTCGTGTGATAAGTGACGATGGATTATGGTTGACCGTTTCGATCGAGCCCTTAACGTTGTCGGATCCAGTTGAATTTTTTACCATAGACGTATTTCGTCATAATGATCATATCTGACGGTCGAATTTTGGTTTGTGAATTTTAGTCATCGGAATTACAACGTGTCTACTAATGTTGTATAACTTGTTTAGTAGGTTATACAACTTTGTGAACCAACTCTACATAGGAAGCAAAATTATTAAAAATCTCGTGAAATAAGATGTGTTTAAAATGGTGAAATACGGCTATGGTTCAAAAATCACTTAAATCGGGTAAAGTCTCAGAGCCGATAGTAGCGGTCAACCCTATTTACCGTTATTATTCCCTATGGGGAGCCCTATCGTCGGAAGGCAAATGTCTCAAAATTTTTATATAGGCGGTTGCGTCTCATCTACGTGAAAGTTTTTCGTGTGGAGGGTTTGACCAAACTACGTAATATAGAGGGAGATATGAGCGTTTTCGTGAATTTATAGACTTTAGCCGACGAAAATATATGAAAAGTCGTCGGCTAAGATGGTTTTTGCCGACGAATAACCTAATATTTCGTCGGCTATAGTTATTTTTTAATTTTTTAATTACATACTATAGCCGACGAATACGTTAGGGTATTCGTCGGCTAAACCCTAAAATTTCTCTATTTCCAAGTTTTAGCCGACGAAATTGGTACCTTTAGCCGACGAAATTTTCAAAGAACTTTAGCCGACGAAAATATATGAAAAGTCGTCGGCTAAAGTCGAAAAATTTTCGAAATTTTCAACCAAAATTTTTTGGCGGTCAACCAAAATTTTCAAAGGACTTTAGCCGACGAAATTAATGGAAAGTCGTCGGCTAAAGTCGAAAAATTTCAAAATTTTGAACCAAAATTTTTTGGCGGTCAACCAAATAGTTTAGCCGACGAAAATAAAGAATTTCGTCGGCTAAAGTCCTTTATATAGCCGATGATGGTAAACCTCTCCAATCTCACTAACCTTCCTTGTCTACCTCTCCAATCTCACCCTCGCCGAGAACAACCTCTCCGGTCCCATCCCGCCTGAGATCTCCGCTCTCTCCGCCTCCTCAACCTCTCCAACAACGTCTTCAACCGCACGTTCCCGCCGGAGCTCTCCAACCTCACTAACCTCCGTGTTCTCGACCTCTACAACAACAACCTCACCGGCGTGTTGCCGGTTTCTGTGGCTCACATGACCAACCTCCGCCATTTGCATTTGGGTGGCATAATACTTTAGATTATGCCTAATAATCAATCATGGCTTATACTTTGGATTTTTTTTTTCTTTTATAGTGTGTTTTGGGCGATCATAATACTTTGGATTGCTTCCTAATAATCAATCATGGTTTATAATTACATGTACCATGAGTTTAGCCGAAAGTTTCTGCAGTTTTTTTTTTCAAAACCCAGCAACTTTAGCCGACGATATTCAAACACTATATTCGTCGGCTATAGTATTTTTTATTTTTTATAATAAGGTTTAGCCGACGAATAACCTAATAGTTCGTCGGCTATAGTTATTTTTAAATTTTTTTTAAAAGGTTTAGCCGACGAATAACCTAATATTTCGTCGGCTATAGTTATTTTTTAATTTTTTTAATAAGGTTTAGCCGACGAAATATTTTATATTTCGTCGGCTATAGTTATTTTTTTAAATTTTTTTACACACTTTAGCCGACGAATATTTCGTCGGCTAAAGTCTGGGACTATAGCCGACGACATATTTTTCGTCGGCTAAAGTGGGACTATAGCCGACGAAAAAAAAAATTTCGTCGGCTAAAGTCATTACAGACGGCCTTTTCCCGACGACACTATAGCCGACGATCCTTCGTCGGCTAAGGTCTTAGCCGACGAATTTTTTTAACAGGCCGACGAAAATTTTTCGTCGGCTAAAGTGCTTGTTCTGGTAGTGTCATCACCTAATTAGTAGGGAAATTCATGATATGGCAAGTGCCACATCATTTGGAATAATATTTGAGATAATTTTTTGGTGTCTCAAGCATTTTCCATAAAAAAAAAAAGCAACAGAGAGAGAAAGAGAGCTGTCTGATTCTTCAAATCCTTATGCATACATATGTTTGTTTGTTTATTTTTTCTTCTTTTTTTTTTTCAAGACTTCGTTTACATTAATTCCTTGTATTTTATCTAGTTTTCTTCAGTCAATTATAGCTCATAAATCATCAATTGTGATTAAAGGCCGGACATTCGTTTTGAGTTGTGTACACATACATTTATATTATGTGTTTACTTAATTCTTACCTACAAGGATCTAGCTAATTTCACACCTAATTATTTTTCAAGTTTGACCAGCTACAGTATAAGTCTCAAGCTTGAGAGAGACATATGCGTACATGTCCTCAAGAGAGAAACATAATCGATCTACTTCAAACCAACCCAAGATCAAAACAAGTATATATTCATTATCTTACTACCTTCTCGATCATCTTCGAACTTGTGTTCGATGCAAAGTAATAAAATGCTAAAGAATTTTGATCATCATGACCATCGTTACATCCTCCTCTCTCATCTCTCACTCTTCTTCCTTAATCTTCTCCCAACCTCATCCGCAACGCCGCGGCCAATCGGAATCTGCTACGGCCGAGTAGCCAACAACCTCCCTCCGCCCACGGCAGCCGTCAGCATCCTCAAAGCCAACAACATAACAAATGTCCGTCTCTTCAATGCCGACCCCACCACTCTCAGCTCCTTCTCCAACACCGGTATAACCGTCATGATCGGCGTCCCTAACGAAATCCTTCCCACACTCACCACCGCCTCCGCCGCCACCGAGTGGCTCCAATCCTACATCTTTGCCATTGTTCCACCTAACCAAGTCCGCTACATCGCCGTAGGCAACGAGGTCTTCCTCAAAGACCCCTTCTACACTCCCCACGTGGTTCCCGCCATCATCAGCCTCCACCAAGCCCTTCAAACCCTAAATCTCGCCGATACAATCAAACTCTCGTCGCCGCAAGCCGCCTCCGTGCTTTCAATCTCCTACCCTCCTTCCTCGGCCTCGTTTGATCCGGACCTCAAACCATTTCTACTTCCACTTTTTCGTTTCTTGCACGACACGGCATCTCCCTTCATGGTGAATTTGTATCCCTATTTTAGCTACTTGAACAACCGCCCCTACGTCTGCGTAGACTACGCTTTGTTTCGGGATCCAAACCACGTCCACGACGGCGCGTTGGTGTACGAAAATCTGTTTGACGCGAGTGTAGACGCGTTTGTGAGCGCGTTGGAGATGGAGGGGTTTGGGGATGTTGAGGTGGTGGTTTCGGAGACCGGGTGGCCGACGAGCGGTGGAGAAGCGGCGAGTGTGGAGAACGCGCTGGCGTATAATAGAGAGGTGGTGAGAAGGTCGGTGGAGGGGGTCGGGACGCCGAAGAAGCCGGGGGCGAGAGTGGAGGTTTACTTGTTTGATTTGTTTGATGAGAATGAAAAAGGCGGGGAGGAGTATGAGCGGCATTTTGGGATTTTTGGGCCTGATGGGCTTAAGGCATATGACCTTAGTTTCAACTGATTAAAACTTGGGCTTGTAAACTTGTCAAAAAAGGACAATGTTTGTCAATTTCGCATGGTGTGCAAAAGTCGAGTGGAGTAGTTGAAGTGTGGAACACGATACTTTCAGTTCTAGTATACCGTATGGTATAGCATGTCTAATAAAATGTGTGGCTATTATTGATTGAAGGATAAACTAAATAACCATGTAATAATCATTTACCTCTTCAAAAGTCCTCATGTGCTATACAATTTGACATATTTGTAATATGTATGTTATACCATATGGTATGAAAAACAAACTCATTTACATATAGGTCACATTTTACACATTTTACATGGTATAATGACAATTTAGCGTGAGGGCCACTACTATTCAATCATTTCAATGTTCACATTGGCACCAAATTAGAGGATTGGAGTCGTTGTTTGAGTATCCTAATTTACATGGTATAATGACAATTTAGTGTGAGGGCCACTACTATTCAATCATTTCAATGTTCACACTTGCACCAAATTAGAGAATTGGAATCATTGTTTGGGTATCTTAATTTTTTATTTTATCAAGTGGTCAGATCAACGTGCTAGACCATAAGAGTCTCATATCATAATAGAGTGGGTGAATAATCAAAATAAAAAAACATATGAAATTAAAACAACTAAAATGAGGCTTTTACTTATTTAGAATTGAATGGAATGATTGCAATATTAAATTCATGTGTTTACTAACCTATAAAATGATCATAATGATTTCGAGTAAAATTATTCTTGCGTTTACTAACACATGAAGGTATCATACAAACCTATATCTCACATTCTTATCAATAAATTTTTACTTAATACTTAAGAATTTGATTACTAAAGGGAAGATGAGTTTAGAAATCAATTTCGATTCTTTTTTATTTTTTCATGTTTCAGTATCCAATTCATTGGCGTATTTTTATTTTAAGTAAGTAAAAAAGTAAACAACTTCGATGATGACTCATGAAACCAATGCTCCTACGTGGATACGAAAAGAAAGAGATGCTACTCTTTTTCTTTGTCTACACACAAGAAAGTTCTAGGCCTTCAAACAGAACGAAAAGGATTTTCAAAGCAGAAACGTCGTCGTCTTTGTAGATATTGACACTGTCCATAAATAGAAGACCCCAGTCTTTCTCCTCCCTTCAGGAATTCACAAAATCACAAGCTCCGAGCTCCCAAGAAAACAGAAATGGCGGACGGTGAAGATTCCGGTGCTGTAGCTGCTGAGCTCATCAACAGCAGCCCGCCGCTCGACTTTCAGTCACTTCTTTCTTCTCCGGCGAGGGACTATCTCGTCCGCAACAACGGTGATCAGGTCAATCTCTCGTCTCTTTTCACCTGATTGTCTTATCTTTACCTTACCGGAAAATATTAGGTCTCCGGCGAGGTCTGGATAGTCGTTTTGATTAGCGCAATTGGTTTCTTGAAGTAGTTTTGGTGATTGGGTTTGTGATTAAGCTGATGGAAAGGTTTAGGGTTTGGGTGTGTGTGTATTTTTGTTTCTGTAGTTATATTAAGGCCACATTTATGTTGATTTGAATAGAAATTTCATTGTATATTGGTTTAAATTTTGCTTAGTTACAAAACTTTGATTAGAAAATGTTCACTGGAATTTCGGTAGATTTTATTACTGTGATGTAGAAATTGGAGACTGTGTTTTTAGAATTCTGTGGGAATTACGGGGATGATTTTGTTTTGAGTTAGGAATCATTTGGGAAATTTTGGATTTGCAGGTTAAGGTTGAGACCTTGAAGGGGAAGAAGCTGGGGTTGTATTTTTCTGCATCATGGTGCGGTCCATGCCAACGTTTCACCCCGGATTTGGTGGAGACCTACAATGCGCTTGCTTCAAAGGGCGATTTCGAGGTGATCTTTGTTTCAGCTGATGAGGATGAGGAGTCGTTCAATGGGTACTTCTCCAAGATGCCGTGGCTTGCTATTCCGTTTTCGGATTCTGAGGCACGGGATAGTCTGGATGAGCAGTTCAAGGTGAGAGGGATACCGCATCTTGTGTTCCTTTGTGAAGAAGGGAGAGTTAGGAATGCCAGTGGGGTGGAGATTGTTCGGGAGTATGGAGTTGATGGCTATCCTTTTACCATAGAAAGGTTGAAAGAGTTACAAGATCAAGAAGCTGCAGCTAAAAGGGAACAGTCTCTGAAAACAGTCCTGGTCTCGCGCTCACGCGACTTTGTAATTGCATCTGGTGGGAAGAAGGTAAGTTTCAATTTGATTGCTTGTATATGACTGTTCTCACTTTTCATCATTTTGTCAAACCTATCTGAGTTTTGTTCTGGCTGTGCTTATGAATTTAGGTGCCTGTCTCTGAACTTGAAGGGAAGATGGTGGGTCTTTACTTCTCATTGTCTACATACAGTCCATGCATAGAATTCACTCCAAAACTTGTGGAGGTTTATGAGAAGCTAAAAGCACAAGGAGAGAGTTTTGAGATTGTGTTTATATCACTTGATGATGAAGAAGAAGCATTTGAGGAAGATCTTAAGAACATGCCTTGGTTTGCATTGCCCCAGAAGGACACCAAAACTTGTGAGAAGCTGGCTCGGTATTTTGAGCTCTCAACCTTACCCACTTTGGTTATTCTCGGGGCAGATGGTAAAACTGTCCATAATAACGTTGTTGAAGCTATTGAAGAGCATGGACTTCTGGCTTACCCCTTCACACCTGAGAAGTTTGCAGAACTGGCTGAGATAGAGAAAGAGAGAGAGAGAGCTCAAACTCTTGAGTCAATTTTGATTTCTGGGGATCAAAACTTTGTCATTGGAAAAGATGGAATCAAGGTATAGCATTTCATTTTTATTTGGTTTGAACTTTGAATGGGATATTCTTATCTGCAATATGGGAAAGTCATCTCTTTATTGTAGGTAACATCAGCATGTCTTTGGTTTGTGATACTAAATTAACGATGTTAATAATTTGCAATTATTATCTTGAATCAGATTCCGGTGTCAGATCTTGTGGGGAAGAACATCCTCCTTTATTTCTCAGCACATTGGTGTCCTCCATGCCGTGCCTTTCTACCAAGACTTATGGAAGCCTACCACAAGATCAAGGCAAAGGATGATGCATTTGAAGTTATTTTTATCTCTAGTGACAGGGACCAAGCCTCTTTTGACGACTTTTTCTCTGGAATGCCATGGCTTGCTCTCCCCTTTGGTGACTCAAGAAAGGCATCCTTGAGTCGCAGATTCAAGGTCCAAGGCATCCCCATGCTTGTTGCCATTGGTCGGGCTGGCCAAACAGTCACAAAAGAAGCTAGAGATCTCATTATGGTTCATGGAGCTGATGCTTATCCTTTCACTGAGGAGCGACTGAAAGAGATAGAAGCAGAACTTGAGGAGATGGCAAAGGGGTGGCCTCAGAAGTTGAAGAATGCACTCCATGAGGAGCATGAGCTTGTGCTTGCTCGCCGGTACAATTTCGTATGTGATGGGTGCAACGAGAAAGGAGAAACATGGTCATTCTATTGCGAGGAGTGTGACTTTGATCTGCATCCAAAATGTGCTCTGGAGGAGGAAAGGGGAACCGAAACTGATGCCAAACCAGAAGAAGAGCCCCAAGAAGGATGGGTATGTGATGGGGAAGTCTGTAAAAAAGCTTAAGGAGTTTCAGTGTGATGCCTTTAAAACTTTGAGTACTCTCAGCTCCAATAATCAGTTTTCTGGTGTATTGCTTATGATGGCCTAAAGCTTTGAGCTTATATTTTCTTAGAAATTGTGATTGGGTTAAATATAAATGGTGATTATGTGTGATAGTAACTTCTGTCTACATGTATGGTTGTTCAGGATGCTTTAATCTTTTACCTTACAAATTGAACTTGTAGATGCATCTACTTTAACTCAAATGTGCCATTAGGGTTTGATGGAAGTGAATCTGGAAATCACTTCTGATGAATGAACAAAACCCTTTCGAGTATGTTCATGTACGATATCTAGGTAACTAGAAAATGAAAGAGAATCTCTCGAGTGAGGCAGTCACATTTTTAAGTCATCATAACATGTTAAATGTAGATATTATTTTGGCCATGATCCTCAGCGTGCGGAGCCGAGGTGAATAGCGAACAAAGAGAAAAGGGGAAGTGTTGCGGGCGTGCCACCTCGCGGATGAGGAATGTGTTAAGTGCGCTTGCTTGACTTCTTGAATCAGGCGGACGGAGTTCCAGGTGCCACCTCGCGGACGAGGAATTTACTAGCACAAGCGGTCGATACTCACGGCGGCGTGAGCAGAGCAATTATAGGGATGTTTCTGAGGAAACGGGGTAGAGTCCGGAGAGCTCTGAAGAATTTTAGGCGGCGGTGCGCTTAAAATTGGGGTTTCGAAGAGGCTTCGAAGGGGATTGGCTCCTGGGAGCGCTGGAGATTTCGACGGGGTCGAAGGGTAACTGGTTGCAGTTGGTTTGTATTTGTTTGATTGATTGATTGTCTGTATTTGTTTGATTGATTGATTGTGTGTTTTGTGTAGAGATTTGTCGTTTCAGCAGGGAAGCGGAAATGAAGCTCCTGGGAGCATAGGTGATTCGACTGGGTCGAGGGTTTCAACTTGGTGGAAGGATTTTGTTCTGTATTTGAGTAATTGTGTAGGGAGTTTTCTGTAAGCCGTGGAGCTTCTTTATAGTGGGAGCCTGACTTCTGCTTGCGGAGAAAGACAATCAAAAGCGTGTTGGACTTTGCAACGTGAAACATGAGGACACTATTCCTCCTATGCAAACCAATCTTCATGTGACACATGTCTAGTTCGCATAGCTCATTTAGAATAGGACACTGCTTCTGGCGCGCCTCTCAACTATAGAGTTCTATGCGGACTGAAATTAGGAGCAATCTTATCCCGCGGGGTGCCACAGTCCATGTAGAAAACAAACTCGCGCGAACCGCGGACTCTGTAGCTCAATTCCATCTCGCTGGCTATTGCAGCTCGCGGGCCAAAAGAAACCTTTTAATTAATAAGGGCCACAGGGATTAGCCCAAAGCGTGTCAAAGACTGTAAAAAATCAGAAACGATTATAAGTGTTCGCACGGACTCCGCGTATTTACCTCGCTAGCTCGCGAATCAGTTCGCCAGCGCCTAGATGCATTCCGCCTTGTCCAATGCCAAAGTTATTTCGCGCAAAGCATTCCGCGCGACGCGCGCGAGATGAATCCCCACTCCGCGCGAAGTTATTTCGCGCGCGAGCTCTTTTTTTTTCTAGAAGCGCGCGAGATCCGTTAGTCCGCGCGAAGTCATTCCGCGCGAGGACTTTGCAATTAATCTCGCGTGGCCTAGCTGACGGGCCATTATCTGTAAACTTTAAAGGAACTTGGGCTCGCCGGCTGACATAGACCAAGAATTTAATTAATATTCACATAGACAATTATTGTCCAATAAAATATTAATTTAAGCGTAAACAAATATTTCTTTCAAGATTGTGCTTGTCATCCCGACCGTTACAGAAGAGTTAATATCACATAATCTTCTATTTATGTAAAAAAAAATATGAATATTGAAGTCATCATTACATCTTAAACTTTATTTTTAAAATATATTATTTTTCGTGTTTGATAAGTTTTTCTCCAATCAAATCGATGACATCATCAATATCATTTTCAATAATGTTCGACGAAGACATTAGGAGAATCATAAAGTTACATCATTTCCAACTCTTCCGACTCAAATTTCCGCAAATGAGGCCCCCCCATGGCCCTATCCCTGAATTCAATATTCCTCTTCTGACGTGGGAACAGTAGGATACAGCTCCTTGACCCAAAGTCGTCTCTGTTTCCTTCGAAAGCAAGTCATTCATTAGAAATTAATTTAATTAAATTACAACAAACATCATTCTGAGATAACAACAAAATGAAAACTTCAACATTCCTCATCCTTAAAATCTGATTAAGCGCGCAGCTCTCCACCAACTTCAACAAAAGTCCGAAACTTCAACTCAGACAGAGAAAAACTGAGTCTAAACTCCAAGGCATGGCTCACGGCAACGGTGACTGTGTTACTCACGACCTAGTTTCCCTGCTCGGCTCCGGCGATCGGGACTTCCTCGTCCGTAACAACGGCGAGCAGGTAACTAACTTATCTGAGATAATACTAATCGTTTCTAATCAAGTATAGATGTGCTCCATTTCATTTCAAAGTTTAGTAATTTGTAAAGAAGTTTGACCTGAATGTTTAGTGTTACACGAGAAATGGATTTAGATGAGTAATATCATTTCTGGGTGGTTGATTTTTGATGAATATAGGTAAAGATCAATACTTTTAGTTGTAAAATCTTGGGTTTGTATTTCTCTGGCTCATGGTGTGGTCCATGTCGACGTTTCACCCCGTACTTGGTGGAGGTCTACCAGGAACTTGCTTCCAAAGGGGACTTTGAAGTTGTGTTCATCTCTTCTGATAGGGATGAGGAGTCATTCAGTGGGTACTTTTCTGAAATGCCGTGGCTTGCGGTACCCTTTTCGGATTTGGAGACCCGAAAAGGGGTAAAGGACTTGTTCAAAGTCAGGGGGATTCCTCATCTTGTTGTTATTGATGCCAATGGGAAGGTTTGCACTGATCAAGGGGTTGTTGTTGTGAGGGAGTATGGTGTGGAGGGGTATCCGTTCACCGCGGAGAGGATTAGTTTCTTGAAGGAGCAAGAGGAAGCAGCTAAGAAGGATCAGTCTTTGAGTTCTCTCTTGGTTTCTAGCTCTCGGGATTACTTGATTTCGAGTGAGGGGAATAAGGTAAAAATGTGTTACTATAGCTAGTCCTGTTATTAGTTGTAACTAATTTCGTTTCGAGTGAATGAGATTGTTGATTTTTAGTACATGTATGAGCTGCAGGTGTCTGTGTCTGAGCTTGAAGGAAAGCTAGTTGGTCTGTACTTCACGCAGAATATACGCAAGGCGTGCAAAGACTTTACTCAGACACTTGTGAAGTTCTATAATAGTCTCAAGGAGAAAGGAGAGGACTTTGAGATAGTGTTGATATCTCTAGACTTTGAAGAAGAACACTTTAAAGAAGGGATTGCAGTCCCATGGTTGGCATTGCCATTCAAGGACAAGAACTGCGAGAAACTTGCACGTTACTTTGAGCTCGTGACAGTACCTACGCTAGTTATAATTGGGCAAGATGGAAAGACTCTACATCCCAATGTGACTGAACTTATTGAAGAGCATGGGATTGGAGCCTACCCTTTTTCAGCAGAGAAGATTGCTGAGCTTGCTGAGATTGAGAAGGCCAAACTTGAAGCACAGACTCTGGAGTCGCTTTTGGTGTCTGAAAGCACAGACTTTGTGATAGAGACGAGCGGTGCCAAGGTACAAAATATTATTGCTTTCCAAGTTCCTAGTTATGTATACTTGTATAGTCTTCCATGCTATAATGCTTCTTTATGCTTATAAGCTAGATTTCTGTTTTGGTGTATACTTAAGATTTCTTGCCAGTTACATCTGTGTGTTCTATCTTGGATTAGGTACCGGTGTCTGAGCTTGTTGGGAAGCACATTCTGCTCTATTTCTCAGCTCATTGGTGTCCCCCATGTCGTTCATTCCTGCCTAAGCTCATAACTGCTTATCATGATATCAAGGCAAAGGACAATGCTTTTGAGGTTATCTTCATCTCAAGTGATCGTGATCAATCCTCCTTCGATGACTTCTTTTCGAGCATGCCTTGGTTAGCCCTCCCATTTGGTGATCCAAGGAAGGCATTTCTGCAGCGCAAATTCAAAATCCAAGGCATTCCTGCGGTGGTAGCTATTAGTCCCACCGGCAAGACAGTCACCACAACAGCCCGAAAGCTTATACTAGCTCATGGAGCCGATGCATTTCCTTTCACTGAAGAGCATTTGAAGCATTTGGAAGAAAAGATTGAGCAAGAAGCAAAGGGATGGCCTGAGAAAGTGAAGAGTGAACTCCATGTTGAGCATGACCTCGCACGCACTCGTCGCCATGAATATGTGTGTGATGGCTGTAGGGATTCCGGAAGTGGTTGGTCTTTTTACTGCAAGGAGTGTGACTTTGATCTTCACCCAAAATGTGCTTTGAAGAACAATGAAGCAACAAAGGATGATCCTGAGACCAAGACAAAGGAGGGATATGTTTGTGACGGTGATGTGTGCCGTAAAGCTTGAGAATGCATCTGAATTTATCGTGCTGTTTAGTGTTTACTCTAGGTGATAAGGTGTGTTGTGTCATATGCTAATAATCACCTATAATGAGTGGAAAAGACTATGGGATGTAAAATTGTGATCTTAGAGAATGTAGATCTTTGTGTTATGTATGAACGAATACCGAGAGTATAATCACATATCATATATTGTGAATCTCTAAAATGAAATTCAAGCGAGCTAAGTATATAAAAATATGTGTTTTGCATCGAAAACATGTTCCCGATCCATGTGTACTAATATTTAGAGTATCTATCAAGAAATTATGTTTTGCTCAAAATAAAGATTTTTTTGCTCAAAATGTGGACTAAATTACATGTTCTTAATTTTCCGTAAAATTTTTTACACTTACAAATCATGATTTTTCAGTACATTCTCAAACAGACAGATCTAAAAATCTAAATCTTATCCTATTCTAATCTTAGTACTATCCTAATTCAATCTTATCCTAGGTACCAAACGTGGCCTACAAGATTTAACATGTTTTGCCAAGGCTAGAACATGGTCATATGGAAACAGTCGGAGACCGGTGGCGCGTAATAATACACACGTGCCGCACGTGCAACTCTTACTCCAAAAATATGTAGTAAAATAATCTCAAAATGGAAAAATGGATTTGAAACACAGCAGATGGTCGGATCAGCCTCATAATTCCAAGGGAACTGGAATGAGTGTTCTTCTGGTTAGATTTACTCTGTAAGTCAAACCCGTTCATTTTTCTGATTCCCAGCTTTACATTTACTGCGAGTTGAGTTGGGGTTTCATTTAGTCTTTGAGCTATGTTTTCATTTACTGGGTTCATTTCAGGAGCTATGTATTTTGCTTTTATGTTGATCAGTCTCATGGTTTTTCTTTTTCATGCCTCTGAAATTTGAGATGGGTTTTGCTTTTTCTTGGTTATTGTTTATTAAAGGTCCTGAATTTGAACTAGATTTTGATGGGTAATGGTTGTTGCAAGTTGTTTGATCAAATTCAGTTCAGTAAGAGAGCTGTACCAAGTGTTCTCTTGGTATATTGGTTTGGGATTATGGAATGGCAATTGAATATTGTTTGTGTTTTGATTAGTTGTAGGTTGAAGTGCTGAGAAGTAAATAAGGTTCAAGAATTGGATGTGTTTTAAATTAACTAATTTCTGTTCTAGTGTTTGTGGAACTCCGGAAGGCGTATTGCTATAACCAAGTCAATGTTTTACTTCCCTGATTTAGAAGCACTGAGAATTTCATCACTTGCTCAATTTCATTGTATATGCG
Source organism: Fragaria x ananassa (assembly GCA_034370585.1). Lineage (NCBI taxonomy): Eukaryota > Viridiplantae > Streptophyta > Magnoliopsida > Rosales > Rosaceae > Fragaria > Fragaria x ananassa. Next base: position 27,290,390 of record CP139761.1, on the reverse strand, counting down.
AATGAAATGTACCAATTGCTGAAGTATTGAAATAAAAGCTTGTATTTCATAACAGTTGCTGCAGTAATGGGTGAGACTGAGGTGCCCACGACAAGCATAGACATCAGCAAGAATGAGAAAAATGGGCGCCTCAAGGCGTTGGATGTAGTGCTCTCGAAAGCTTTTGTCCAGGTTCCTCACAAGCTACAGAATTTTCTTAAGGTCAGTCATTTCGCTAAAAGGTTGAGTCTTGTGGTTGCTGGTTTGATGTAGATTAGTAGATATAATAACCGCTTCATCATTCATGTCACAGTCACGGCTTAGAAGACTGCCAAAAGCTGATGGAGTTAAAACAGTGAGCTCTGTCCCTAAAGTGACTTCATCTTTGGAGGTTGACCTGGAAAAGCAGTTGCAAGCTTGGAGAGAAAATCCTTCATGGGAAGATCAAACACCACAAATAAAGGTGAGAAATGTATTTCTCTCTATAGACACAATTTCCTTGGATGTGTTCGTTAAGATATATGTCAAATGTGATTGGTAATTTACTCGTTGCAGGTCAGTGTGCCAAAAGGTTCTTTGTGCAACCTCAGTGTAAACATCAATGTTGGGTTGCCGCCAGATGCGGTATATAATATTGTAACTGACCCTGACAATAAGAGGGTTTTCAAGAATATTAAGGCAAGTTATAATGGTCTTTTTCTTCACCATGAGTGTTTTTCTCTTTCCCTTTTTGTACTCCCCTTCTCGTGATACCATTTCAAATGAAACTGTATTTGTCAATTTGACTAGTTATTTATTTATATGTCTCAGGAGGTCATATCCAGAAGAGTTTTGGTTGATGAAGGTCTTAGGCAGGTGGTTGAACTAGAGCAAGCAGCTTTATGGAAGTTTCTATGGTGGTCAGGGACAATTGCAGTTCATGTTTTAGTAGATCAAAACAGAGAAGACCACTCAGTAAGGATTCATTCTTCTCCTTCTTACACTGCAATTTAAGAACTTGCTCCTCGTTGCTTTTCCACATGCTCCATGTTCTTTATACATGTGCTCACCATATCACTAACATCAGCTTTGAGTCTGATAACAGAAACTGTATCTCTAAATTGTTGGTAATTGTATTTGAAATTGAAGCTAAATGAATTTTAGTTTCTGAGTGACATTGTATGAAGTAGAATTAGTAGATTTGAGGTTTGTCCATCTATGTTGTCAACACTTCTAATGTTCTGCATTGCTAGTGTGCTTTATTTATGTGGAATTGTAGTTATTAGTGATAGTTTAGAAGCTCTTCACTATATCTGTAATGCCATGGGAAAAGCTGTTTTCTATGTCTGATAATATTGATTTGCCAGATGAAGTTCAAGCAAGTTAAAACAGGGTTTATGGAGAGATTTGAAGGTTGCTGGAGAGTGGAGCCTCTTTTTGTCGATGAAAAAAGCTGCCTTCCCTTTAAACCCAAAACATGGGCAGACTATAATTTACACACGGGAGGCAAGGGAAGGATTGGATCAAAAGTGAGCTTGGACCAACTGATCCAACCGTCTATTGTTCCTCCTCCGCCCATTTCTTGGTATCTAAGGGGTATCACTGCCAAGACCACAGAGATGTTGATAAATGATCTTCTTGCTGAAGCCGCCAGGATACGGGGAGAATTGAACCCTGAAAAGTCTGGTAAAGAGATTGAAATGTCTGAGGAAGTTCTTGATCAAGTTGATAAAACATTTAACATCAAAGAAAGATGGGCCATGCATAGGAGAAATGCAAAGCAATGTCATCGGAGGCTGCCGATTGCCAAATGATCTATATATTATACTTAGTATTGATATAAGCACACTGTCTATAGATCTGTATGTGCTGGAAATTGATATTTAAAAGTTCCATCATCGTTTTTTGTATCTGTCAATGACTCAACTGCTTGTATTGTCTCAATACTTTGAACACTGTTTGTAGTATTTTGGGTTTGAAAAACGATCAATTTATTAGCAGGAGCTTGGATATGTAACTAAATCACTACTTTCTCATGGAAAAAAAAAAAAAAAAAACTAAATCACTACTTTGAGGTATACCAGGTGAACTGATCTAATGTGAAAGTTAATCTAAAACTTAAATTAGTCAATCCAGTACTCCACGTTAACAAAACTGTTCATCAAAATGTTGGCAGGTTTTAATTTCTGCATTGTGATATGCCTTCTTCATTCTTCGAATAGGATAAAGAAAATACTCCTGGTTTGGTAAAAAAATAAAAAATAAAACAGAATGAACATATTATACTGTGTGGGGCAAATTGGTGAGCTCTTACTCCAAACAAAGGCTTGTGCGGAAATCCTTTGGAATGTAACTAAAGAGAATAAACCTGTACTAACAGTAAGTCATTCACTTTCTTGAATAATGACATAGTTGCTATCTCCAAAATACAGTAGTAAATCAATTTTCTGGGTTGATGTGCTCATATTACAGAATACAACAGTTGATGTTACATTGTGTAATTATAAGTAAATTTTTCTCCATCTCAGCTATCATCCTTTTTGTTCGAATACATGTCCTAGTATGTATCAATGATGTTACGTATGCTACACAAGTATGAAGCCTTCGACGATTACAATGCTCACAGGCAACCAAGAATTGCCTCTAAGCGTTGTTGTGGAGCTTGGAGGAGAAGCCACAATGCAAATTCTACGACAAGCATAAACTGCAATCTATGCTTGGATTGTCATTCAATTCCGAGTCGGCAGGACTGTGCGTTTTATCTCCTCCATGGGATGCACAGATTGGGGATTGTTGCACTAACTGATGGACCATCAAGTTATCAAAGCCATGCTTTTCATAGCTCATGAATGCACCCAATGCTCCAAGAAACCCTTCGTGCCTTAAAAACATTGCTTTGGCTTCACCTTTAGACCTGCAAAGGACAGAGAAAAGACATTGTAAAATAACAAATGACACCAGAAAATGAAGTGTTTTGTTGTAACATTACTTCCTAATGTTCCTAGCTCAGCCCAGAAAGCAACCATTTTGTGACGTCGGAAAGAAAATTGATCCATATATCGGATCAATTTTATGTTACAAAGGATTTATAGCAAAGTAAAGACTTCATTTCTGGGGAATGAAAAAGGAAAACATTTTTCCAACAGTACCAGAAATGAACAGCAACAGCAATCGTGTCCATGGTGTAAGCATGACCCCGAAGGAAAAATCCCGCAAAAAATATGCGCTTGAGCCCAAACCTTAGTGCATTCAAGTAAGAGATCTGGATTGAAGGTGCAAAATGAAAAAAGATGAGACCAACAGTTATTCAATCCTGTGGCAAAAGTTATGGCAATTAAATGGATTAAAGATATATGTACATCAGGCTAACATCTACAGTCACCAACATATGCAGATAGATTAAGACAATCGTTTCACATCACATGCATTGCCACTGATATTAGTACACTAATAGTGAAGTAAAAATTATTCATTGCACGCAATACCTTTTATCAACATGGCTTACCTGTCCAATGTTATTGGAAATCATTCTCAAAAGGGACCGAGTAACGTCTTCGGGTTTGTAATCTTCCAGCTCCTTATTATCAGATATTGCCTTGCCAAAGCTAGACGCAATGGCAGTCGACGTAAGGCCTATCTGGAATAATAAAAAAAAACTACATTCAGTTAATAAACTTGAGAAGTTGACAAAAACAAGGATATATGTGGAGTTTTGCCAATTTTGAAGTTTATGAACCCTCTAAAGTGACATACAGAAATATAAATTTCTTCATCTTGAACCAAAAGGGAAAAATCAAGAACATTATATACCTTTTTATAGTCTGTACCACCATATATGTCCCCAACAAGCATGTCTATCACTCTATTGTTTCCCCGATGACTTAACTCCAGCAACTCATCAAAACTGAGACATAATAAAGGCTTTGGTGCTCAAGGGAAAAATCATGTGACAATGGCTTTGATCTCACTATAGAGAAGCAAAGGAAACCATATACCTCTTGCACTTTGTTAAAAGCCTTCCTAGACCCCAAAAGGTACCACCACCAACATTGGTTCCGCTTACACGCTCAAATTTACCAGGTCCATCTACCTATATATGCACAATAAAGAAAATGAGAAGCCTTTCAAAAGCTGAAGTATATGAAATTCATTAAATAAAGAATCTGATATTATGAGAACACCTTTATCATACTGACACCAGAGCCAATATTAACCAGAAGATAGGGGTATAGATTGTCCTGATCAATCTGCGCAAATTCCTTCTGACCATCCATGTATGTAAACGCTTCATCTTGAACTGACTACTTAAATAACAATCAGCAAGTCAGTATATTTCACACAAGATTTTCATAGAGCAGTGAAGATAAAAACCCATGCAGTACCAATATATATCAGTAATAAGATAATGCTAAGGCACAAATGAAAGAAGTTGAAGCCATTCTTAATAGTCCCATAGAACCGGAAATGTCCAAAAGAAACTAAAAATTTGCATGGTTTCAAGAGAAAAAAACAAGTCACCTCCCTTCATCTTGTGCACAATAGTGCTCATCACGTACCACACATCTTATAACTATATGAAAGGACTCAATAAAGGCACCAACTTGTACATACCAATATATGAATGTTATATTAGGATCCCACCTTAAGCAGAAAATTTGCTCCAGCCACAAGACTGTCCATTTCATCTTCCTTGCTAAGACAAACCCCAAGCTTTTCTTTAAAGAGATCTGCAAACTTGTATGCTCCACCACCTGTCGCCTTCTCACCATTATCAGTAGTTTAATACATTTGCATAACTCAGAAGTGCATGCCACAAAGAATCATGACAATACAAAGCTGTAAGATAAAGAAAAATACCTTAATAACGCACTCCTCATTGGCAGAAGCACCATTATGCTGGCACCCTGAAACATTGTCAACAATCATAAGCAAATGACCAGAACTACGAGAACTAATTACTACAATGACGGTGCATCTGAAAGCTTCTTTAACAGCAATCAAATGAGAGACTGAACAAGTAGCAAATTGGCAACCATACAGAAGTTGAAACTGTTCAACACCAAAAGAATTTCAACAGGGGTGGTTTCCGCAATCAAAATAAAGAGTTCTTTGGCCAAAGCTTCAATTTTTATTTACAGGGTTATTCTCACAATGAATGTCCATTGCTGTAAAACAAACCAGAATAGCACCAAGAAGCTAATTTTAATCCAATAAGCTCATGCAAACAATCAAACAAACTAGTTTCAACCCAATGTTTCAACATCCTCACTTACTCAACATAGGCAACTGTTTGAAAAGCTTCAAGTAGTGATGAACATAAAAAAAAAAAACTAATACATAAATCATGTACTTACCAGTAAGGCGAAGTTGCTTGGATTTTATGAAGTCTATGCAATCATGTATCTTGGCCGTTTCAAATTTCGCAAACTGAAGCTTCCCTTCAATAACAGCAGCACCTTTATTTCCATTAGAAACTTGCACATTACTCTTGGAAGAATCATCCTCACTGTTCTGTGAAAAATACACCAGCTTAACCAAAGACCCTGTCAAAACAAAGATCAAACCTTTGAGAAAATTTTAGCAAAACAACAGAGACCCAGATGATTAAGAGATATTAAGATAAAGTATATGCCTCCAATATCCAGAGCAAGATGGGAAATTTGAGCTTGCGATTCCTCCATGGGTTCTGATCGTGCGTGGTTCTCAAGGTTCCCGATTTCCATTTGGGGTGGTGTGACCTGTAATCAAAGAATGGGTGCAGTTGCTGTGCTTCACCTAACCCATCACTCTTCAATTATATATACAAATTTACAGAACGTAACGTTTTTTTTGGTTCACCAAACAAATTTACTTTCTGTTCCTGTTTTTTGGTGTTCTACACCTATATTGTTTTTTTTTTTTGAAGAGTTGTACTGCTTGTTGCAATAATAGTATAATACAATTTGAAAATGGGAACACGTCAAGTTGGTAGCTGATGAGTGAGTCCACACTCTACAGTCCAGCACTCAATGGAAGACTATGACAGAATAGAAGCTTGAAACTGCATCTACTTTAATCAGCATTCCAGAATTGATTGGTTGTGCAATATTGAGCATTTGAGCTTGACTTCCACTTGGACGATGGTGCTGCTAATTGAGGTGTTAAGCTCAACTGCTCAACTACTCCATGATGATATTGTGCTTTTAACCTTGCCAAAGGAAAATATACCTCTCACAATTGTGAGGTTTTCACTACCTGAAACCTTGCTAAGAAGATCAAAGGCTATAATACAAAAGTTTGACAATGTTTCAACCTAACAACAACAACAACAACAACATTTTAGTGCTCCAAGTGCATATGTGCATCAAACTTTAGTACGTTTCGCTCGTTATACCTCTAATTGTACCAAATGAAATAACAAAATCGATAAACCTACTTGTTTGAAGACGTCTAATCAAAAAAGTTGTTTCATTAATTTTCTTTTTTGCTGACTTCGAAAAATCATTAGGAAAAATCCAGTTTGAGATTTCGGTATTCCGTTAACTATTGAGTCATACAGCTTCATTTGTCAATGAAAATAGTTCTACCTGCCCTAAAACTAGAACTTAAATTTCTTCAAAATCATAAGCGCATTCACAATGCATTGCTGTGTGGGCTGCATTCAAAATAGAGTCCATATTACTGAGGCCCAAATATTGATACTGAGCCCAAATCGCAAACCCAATGTATATAAAAGCTGCTCAGTCTATCTGGCTCGCAAAGGCGGGATTTCCATTTCCATTTCGCTCCCAAAAAATCCAAAACCAGTTTCATAGAGATGAACATCGCTTCCGTCCCGGAGCTCTGTCTACAGGTGACGTCACTTCTTCTCAACTCCGATCATACTTACTATTCACTCTCCTTTCACTTTTTGACTCTACTCACGCTTCTTTTTACAGTTGATTTCTTCCGCATTTCAACGATGCCGTGCCTCTGACGACCTCTGTAGACTCTCGGTCACTCTCCGGCGATCTCCTCTTTCCAATCTCGTCCGAATTTCAGGTACCTCTATGCTTCTCTTTCGGCTAATTCGACCGCCGCTTTTCGGATTTTTCGCAACCGAAACGACGTCGTTTGGCGTTGGAAGCTGCGTGGAGGAGTTTAAAGCTCTGAAGATTTCCAGGGAGGCTCTCGGCGCCGGGATTTGGGGTGAGTGGAGTGAGAAATTACCATAATGTCTTTGTTTGCGGTGGCTGTTCGGTTACCGATTTGACTCACATGAAATTATTATGATGCAGATGGATCGCTTTCCGTCACAACCACCGGTGAGTTCTGATTCTGACTCGGAAACTGTGGTTTGGTTAAAACGATGCGTTTTGAGGTTTGAGTGTTGGTGAAAATTGTAGGTATTGGTGATAATGTGATACATCACTATGAGATGAATCTACAAGAAGCTGTATCTGAGAGGAGGATGACTTGGCTGCCTTCGAATCCGAAGAACGGGCAGAAATTCAGGTAGGAGTATCGGTTTATTGCTGTGCCGGTGAAATTGTGTAAATGTGATCTAATTGCTTCATGGTTGTTCTTTGTTTACCAGTGGGACTGAAGTGTGTGTGTCAATTTTTGAGAGCATTGATGATTTGCTGGGAGAGGTTACTCGCTTCTTCCAAAATGTTTGATGGTTCTGCTTCTGAGCATATTAGTTGCTGTTGTCATATCAGGAGTCAATTATTGCGACGAAAATGCTTAATTTTTTTAATTATGATGGACATCTGTAGCCTGCTTAGATCGGAATTAGAGGCTTATTCACCATCTGTTGTTACAATGCTAGGAAACTGTGATGTATATGATATAACTGGATGAAGCAATGTCGTTTATACTGTTGCTGGCTACTGTGCAAATGATTTGCAAAACCAATAGAGAAAAACAAAATAGCGTCAGCATCTAGTTAATTGCAACAATGATTTAACTTCATTGTTCAATGACTATTGAACCTAACCTAAATGGAGGTGAAACATCTTTTAGAGGTATTATTTTCTTTTTCTTTTTCTCTTTTCGTATTCTCAAATGATTGGAGACTGCCTGTGAAAATATCAGTAGAAGGATGTGGGTTGTGGTAAGCCAATCTCCACACATTCTGAAAACTAGACACCCAAATCCAAAGTTAGTGCCATTGTCCACAAAAACAGAACAAGAGAAGGGTAAGGGAAAGAAGAGAAACTTTCATCCCTAAAGGGACATGTAGACACATACCACAGGAAATCCAAGCTCATATAACCCAAAGCCTGACAATGCAACCAAAGGAACAACAGAAAGTGGACTTAGGAACTTGCAAAGTATAATGATAAATAAAATTAATCAACAACATGTAATAGGAAAAATGGAACTAGTCTGCTGATTTCATTGAAACTCCTCTTTATATAGAGGTGATATTACAAATGTAACTATAATGTACATAATGACAATAAAATCTGATTGATAACTAATTGAACAATCTCGTCGGTTACGACTTCAACGAAGGTACATATAATTGTGTTTTTCCTTCAACACAACACATAATTAAGAGATTATCAAGAAAAATATTGGTGAAGATGATGATAGCTCCCAGGATTTTCATAAAGGTCAACATCACCGGATCGAGTCATATTGTTGTCTTTCTTCTCCATTGTTGATCAGCTGTGAATGCTATAAGGATAATAAGTGAACAGTGAAAACGGATTGTTATTGAAGCTTAATACAACATAGAGGGTTTCTTATATAGGCTCAAACTTATGACGAAACTCTATTTGGTTTAGAACTAGAAGTCGACTTTTGAGTCGGAAACCTTAGGACTTCTAGGCGGACTTATTGACAAAGAAAGTGATTCTTGCATGCACAACAAGTAAAGACATAGCAGCTGTTAAATGGTAAAGACAGAGCAGCTGTTAAATGAAAAAATAAATAAAAAATGTTAGGAAAGGCACCTTGTGCACCTCCAATGAATGAATTTGGCTTCTCTGTTTAGATTTATGTTGCTTGGATTTGTTTGGATGACTTCTAACTATTGGATTGAGTACAATCTAAGACCACCATGTCATCTTTATGTTATTTTTACCTTATTTAATGGTTATAAGACATCTAAGTAACTTAAATTCAAGCAGAGAATCTGAATCTGTAATGAATAAAATCGACAACATAGTTATTTTTATTATTGTATTTGATGAAGACGATAACATGGAGTTCCACTAGACATGGTGCCCGCGCTTTGTATATAATAGCCGGTTTACAACTCCATATTGGGACGCTATGAATTTATTATTTACATTACTGCAGTTATGTACATGTTGGGGTTTCTATCCAAATGGCCTTCCGGCCTCCGTCTAACGGTGAAACATGTGCTTTGCTATCTTGACCAGAATTTAACAGATCATAGATACCAGAATTTTACAAGTGTGTGCTTTGGTCTAATGCTAGTTAAGAAAATCTTGGTTCGGTTGATATGTTTCCTTATACAACACCTAAGGGTGTTATATAGTTTTTTATATAAAAGGTTTCTATTAATGAATAAAATTATAATTCTTTATTCTCTTAATAATTCACTCTGAAACAAATTTATAATTCGATGAGTTAGGGACTGCTCGCTTAATGTTTTATAGTAATAGAAATAAAAAAGACGTAACTTTGCCATCGTGCTCAAATCTATTTCAAATCTATGGGGAAAATAATCCATGGGGTCCACCTTTTAAAATCTAGTGTTGTTGTCGGCCCAATGAACTGGGCCTAATTATCGGGTTATCCACAGACCTAACCCACAAACTCTTTTTTTGTCGGCCAGGATTATGGGTTATTCAAATGTTGATTTTTGAGCCAAGTGAAAACAATTGAAAAATCTTGCTACAGTAGAAACTATGTTTTGAAGACGGGGCTACAAGTAGAAACTAAAAAACATATATATTAAGTGAAGTCCTAAAACATACACCAAGGGAAAAGTTATACTTCCTTTTGCCAAAGAGGTAAAAATATCATGTATATATAGGTATGTGGTTTCTGTGTACTCTGGGGACCAAGAAAATGAAGGCCAAGCAACCCAAAAAAGAGCAAAGGAGATGATTAGTTCTGATCACACCAACTTTTAGGACTATTACAAGAAATATCTCAAGATAATTAATATTTCAAGCAGCAGTGGGTGCAGGAATGTAGGTCATCATGGCAGGCTCATGAGGCATCGAAGCCATGATGGACGACTTGGAGAAAGTTTGATCTTCCTCTGCCGCTGCCGGAGTAGTTTGATCAGCCTTGAAGTCCAGGGACTCGTCGTTATAAACTTCCCACCATTTTGCTACTAACATCTTGATGTCCTCTCTCTGCATGTTCTCTTCTACGCCGGTGTACCTCCATGGTTTTGATCCCTACATAAATATATAATTATTGACACAAATATATATAATTAGCTTAATGATGTTGTGAAATTCGAAAGTAATGAGTTATTTGAAGGTAAAACAATTCCTACTTACAGCAGCACAGTAGTGGACAACGTTTACTTCATCAAGCTTCACATTCTCTGGGTGGCGCCACAGCATGGCCAGAACTAGGTTGTATGCAAGAGGGATGGGCTTGTAAATCTTTTGGAAGAACATGTTCAAGAAATCCTGCATAATTTTGAACACCAGATAATAATGAATAAGAACTGTGGACAAGAAAACAGAAAATGCAAATCATTTTCATTACAGATCGAATTACACTCACTTGCTCCGCAAAAGGTGTGGGGGGAGCAACAAGGAGAGTCTCAAGAAGGCTTTCGTAGGTTAATCGATTAGGCTCAAACACAAACATGCCGGCGTTGAAATACAAAGGAGGAGGAGAACCCATATCGGCCGGCCATGTAACCTTGTCAGGGCACTGCTGGCAATACCCAACTTTGTACTGCAGCGAGTGACTCCATGTTTTCTCACAGAAGCAATCCATCACAGCATAGACGTATCCATCAGGAGTGTCAAAGAGATGATCTATGTTGTTGTACACCTGGATGTCCGCATCCAAATATATCATCTTGCTGTACTCCTCAAACTGCATACATAATACTATTAGAACATGTTCGGAATTCATAGTTTGATCGACAACATAACACGTTAGATATTTTACGTATACTTACATTCCAAATCCGGAGCTTGGAGTAGTTGATGACATAGTATGCCATAGCAAACTCGACTTGGTGCTTAGGAGGATAGATAGGCACGATCTCACGAACAATACAACCTTGAGACCTCAAAATCTCACGGTGTTCTTCGGGGACGTCAGGCAATATTGCAACCACAAGAGGGTAAGCAGCCTTCACCTTGCGCAAACCCTTAGACAATCCGACTACTCCTTTGACATAATCACCATTACCGGCCAAGAATGTGACATAGGCCCTCTTGGAGTAGCCTGAACTCAACGTTGAGACCTTGTTCGTGGCGGTGAACACATCTACCGGAACTTCAGGTGGTGCCATTGAGAAGATTTAGTGAAAAAGTTGATGAAGTGATGAGGAGTGTAGGGAAAGCAAAGGTGTTAGCTACACTGAGGAAGCCAAACCTTACTAACCTTTGTTCCTAGGTTGCAGTCGACCCAAGGCTTGACTTAATAAATAGAAGGCAAATGTAGAGAAGATGCATGTGAAATGAATCCGAAATGAAACTCAAAGGGAAATGATACATGGTCCTAGCATTTTTATTAGTTAATGTTCAAGGGGAAAAAAAAAACAAATGCAAAATAAATGAATGAACAGTGTTTGGTGTTCAACCCACCAATCATCTATAGCTAAGGCTTATCATCAAGATTCAAGGAAGGGTTAAAGGTCATATGGTTCAAAAATTTGGAAAGTGATGCTCCAATAGTATATATTTTTATATGTGATTACTTGCCGTGGGGGCAATAGATATGTATGGAGCATCATCAAGTGGAAGAGTCATTTTCTTATACTGAACTTATAAGAACGTTATATCTTAGCCTAGCTAGCTTTATTTGCTTGTAGGCTCAAACTCAATGGGATCCATTAGTTTGAAACATGAGATACAAATCTAGCACACTGTCATTCTCAGGCAAATAAATTTAGCATAATGCCTATGAGCTTATAATAATATTCAGTTTTTCAATATGAAACATCTGAATCACGTACATGCATATATAGATCATATAATTAAAGAGACTCAAGTTAATATATTGAAAGAAGGTATCGATCAGTTCTACTGTTTGATTTGTGTATCGTGTCTGAGAAGAGTTTATTCATGTTATACAGAAACAGATCTACTATTCAAAAAAAAAAAAAAAACAGATCTGAAACTCCAAAGTTGATCGAATCAGATATTTATATATATAGGCACGTCGGCCCCAAGTACGTACTAACAACCCCTTCAAAGACAGAGAGTAAGAAAAAAGAGAAAAGAAATGCCTGCAGGATCATCAATCTGCTTGTTCAGAAAATAGAAGCTTGAAGAATAATCTAGCTTGAAGAGAAATCATGAGACACGTTAGTTTGCAGATCTCCAAGAATTCCTCATCTAGGGCATGCAGTTGAGCCCTTAAAGACAGACAAAAGGAATTAAGAGGCAGTGTGTACTGAGAGCTTGGAGATCCGATCGATCAACATGAAAGGTATATGATCGAGCATCTCTGTATTCGATCGGTTCACTCTAACTATAGTGATCAGTTTGCATCAGAAGTTATCTTTTATACAGGAATGACATTTCTTCTGTTACAAGTAGTCTGTGCCCTACTGTGAATCTGTGATAGTTATAGTACAAAAGCTTTAAATTGTCTCACCATACTTTGTCGGGGTAGGAATCTTTCACTGCCATCGATCTTTAATGTGCGGTAGAGATCCAACACCAAACTTGCTATCGTAACAATAGAACGTTGTATGTCTTCTACGAGATTACTGGGTGAAACGATGGAAACAATTGAGGTCATACAATCATATTACTCCTCGTAATCTTAATCTTATTCTTGTAAAGGGAAGTTTCTAGGATTTAGTACTACTCGCTAGAGTTATCATGCATACTTGTTATACGAACTACATATTTTCTACTAGCTTAGGCGGCAGCATACTTGGCTGGTCCTGGTTCTCCTGGGACAAAAGGGTGAGAGCGGTGAAATTGGGCACCCTCAAAGATGCCAAGAGGCGTGTGTAGGTGGACAAAGAGTGTCGACTTTGTATGTATGCTCTGCATGAGAATGACAATTAAGCACCATCACCTTCACTTATATCAGAATATATATATAGTTTTGAGTGGTGATGACACGGCCGACTCTCCCAAATGTCTTTCGACGACAATGCGTCGATGAAAAGGGTGTCCGTGGACAAGGATCAAGCATGCGCCTTCAGCTTGATGGCCCAAAGTAACACTAGACTACAAAAGAAATGAGAGGATATTAACCCCTAACTGCGTTATTTGGTGTTACATGGGGATATTTGAGATTTTGAGTGGAGCCTAGACCTAGTTAGTTATATAGCACAATCGAGTGGACTCCCTCAAGGGTCCCAAACCTCTGAGGGAAGGACTGGGAACCAAGAAATGGATTAGCCTTTCCAGAATTCAGTTTGTGGTTTCGCATCTCTTGGAACTATAGATGGCAACGAAATTCAAACATGTGTATCATACAAGAAAGCAAAGCACAGCCTCTAGTCTCAGTCGTGCGAAAACGTGGACGGACAAAGAGCTTTGTTCATTGTAAATGTACGACTTGGAATATTCAGTTATTCTCGGTGTGAGGAAGAATCTGCTTCCTATTTGTTTTAAGTCCAAAATTTGTGGAATGGTCAAAGATTGCAAATCGCATATAAATATGTATAAGATCTTGGGACCTAGAAAGCCGACGATTTTATAAAGAGTAACTCAGGCTCAGAAGAATGTGCAGAAAAGAATCCAAAACAGCACTCAACCAACTTACAAAATAAAACAAAAGAAGACTAAATATATGCAAAGAAAAGAAAAAAAAGGTAAAGGGAACTTGGAAGGTAAGGAGGGTATCCAATTACAACTCGGAACACTGTATCCAAATTCAATCATAAGCTCAAATGTATACATTTGACCAACCATTCTTCATCTATTACAAATATAACAATTAAAGGTCCTACGAATGAAATGACCATTTCAGGGAGAAATAGATTTAACAAATTCAATTGTCTCAAAGAAACCAAAAACGAACTGGATAATATTCACCCCTGCAAAAAGAATTGCCAACCCTCACAACGATACCCAAATAGGGATCAGGCCTGCAATTACAGTAATGCATTAAAAAAGACCAAGGGAATTCACATGTTCAAGAAAATGAACGATCAAAACGACATCAGCATTTTCCAAAGGTGAAATATAAGCTAGTAACAATGCTACGTAAAATAGTAATCTTGGTTGGTTAAACATTTTTCGCTCTGAAAAATTTCTAAACATTGTGAAATAGAAATCAGTAATTACCTTGTTAGCAATGTTGTTGGAGAGCCAATCCAGGCCTTCATATAGACCCTCTCCAGATGTTGCACAAGTGCTCTGGATGTACCTGTAGAGACAAAAGAAGCATATTAGAATAAAGATGATAGAATGAATGACAGAAGGGGAGGAACATGAAGGTCACGAAATTACCAGTGACGCTGCCGGAGAGAGTGGAGGCCAAGCTTATCAGTAATTTCAGCAGCATTCATTGCGTTGGGGAGATCCTGTTTGTTGGCAAAAACAAGCAACACAGCTTCTCGCAGCTCATCCTGAAACCAGAACCTATAATTAGAACATGGAAAAGAAACCAACTGCAAATCCTAATACATCCAATCCAACTCGTATAAAACCTCGAAAGAGGAAGGGAGCAGATAATGGGAAGAAAGAATGGAGCTTCAAACTAACATGATCCTACTAAAGCACACAAGTCCAGTGAACAAAAAAAGATTACTGATTACGCATAATAGGCAAATCTAAAGCAGAGTAGCAGATTGGTCAAGATATTTATACAAGTCCATTTCAGGAAGAAAACAATACTATACAAGTTTCCAACTCACATCTGAGGCATACACATGCAAGGTAAAGCATGCTACTTAAGCGACTGGCATTCATTTCTCTAATCTAGAACTTTATGTTATATCCAAACTTAAACCTCATATGATATACCGGAGCTAGGAATCCAGTTACTGCAAGGACACAAAGTTATAAATGTCTGCAAAGAAGTGCTCTTGGAAGATGAGAACAAACCTCATTCAACATCCTGTGCAATTCATCCCTAGCCTCCACAACACGGTCTCTGTCATTGCTGTCCACAACAAAGATAAGACCCTGTGTGTTCTGGAAGTAGTGCCTCCACAAAGGTCGGATCTGAAAGGAAAATGTGCAATAAAAACCTGTCAGGCCATTTAGATACAAGAAAACACTCCAAATGTTCAGATATAAGCCAACTTCAACTTCAATTCACTCCATGTCCCTCTTTCACAATCACTAACTTCATACCTTGTCCTGACCCCCGACATCCCAGACTGTGAAGCTGATGTTCTTGTATTCCACGGTCTCAACATTAAATCCTGTCAATCATCAATTTTATTATTAGTCCTTGAATTTCACAATTGCAACAATCTAAGAGCATCACAACCTAATCAACGTCACATAGGAACATCCGGATCATTGAAATTCACATTGCATCCTCGTAAACATCACATAACATGATCAAATTGGATATTCCACTACACTTGCCATCCAAAACTGATTTTCAGCCACTAATTTGATGGGAAATTCTACTGATCCAAACAAATCCATCTCGACATTTTCACAACCTAATTATCCTAGAACTCAATATGAACAATCCAATCTAACATTATTCAAATTCATAACAGATTAAGCAGTCGCATGTCAGTGTTTCATGTCGAGCAGCAAATTTCAGATCAAAGTTGAGCTATATCAAGCATGTATCAACCACAGCGACATAGCACATCATATCATCACACACAATGTATCAACCTGGTAAGGAGAGAACTCACCGATAGTAGGAATCGTCGTGACGATCTCACCGAGCTTGAGCTTGTACAGGATGGTGGTCTTACCAGCGGCATCGAGACCGACCATCAGAATTCGCATCTCTTTCTTGGCGAAAAGCCTGCTGAACAGCTTCGTGAACGTGAGCCCCATTCTGACTGCGGATCCCTGCACATTCACAACCAAAATCAAACAGTAAGAACAACGAAGCCATCAATATAAACAGATCGAGCAGATCTGAAGTAAAACGACGCAAAAGTAATGCAGGAATGCCATCAGAACACCACAGGCTCCAAAAGCAACACTCGCTAAAGCAATTCGAGCATAATTTTAGAGATCTGAATGATCAAAACGCATGATCTTCGAATCAGAGCAAAAGCTAAGCAGAATTCAAGCGTATAAAGCAGAAATCTAACAGTATATATCGAAGACGAAACGGAACGAACGAGAATTGAGATCGAAGATCGAACCGAGAAGAATCAAAATGCGAGAGTATTATGAGAATTGTGAATAGAGGTAGAGATCTGAGAGCTGGAAAAGTTACCTTCGATGAGATTTCACAGAGAAGCGAGAGAGAGAGAGAGAGAGAGAGAGAGGAACGAACGAATGAATGAAAGAGCTTGAAACCAACGCTTAAATTTGTGAGGGTCGTCAACTTTGGGGGTTAAAAAAGAGAGACCAAAATAAATGGGGCTTTCCCGGCATCAGACTATTTTCGAACCGCAAATTACGAAAATACCCAGGGGGTTTATGTGATGCCTGTGGGTGACGGTGGGGGTCCAATCAGTGATTGACACCTCATCTACTTTGCGTTAATATTAAGCCTGCAATATACACAAGAACGATATGATTTAAGTTAAGACTTCACCGATCGAAGTAGTCATGCTCATTGCTGCTTTATGCTACTGATTACGATTGAAAATCCCCTCTTTTTGATTTCTATAAAACATTTGTGTTTTGAGAGTGAAGGTTTTAAATTACGAAATCTTTAAGGTAGAAACGTATTAACCCCGAAATCCGCTGTAAATGACCTGCCTGTTACTCGACTCACGAAGCTGTCAAAATGACCCAGCACTGTACTACAATGCACCATCAGGGTACTTTACAGGTGGGTTAATGAGCTGAGTGAACATCAGAATTATCCTAAACCGGAATTGAGTTAGGGAATCCTTACACCAAGAATACAAGATTTGATATTGAATGAGCACTCTAAAACTATAGCTTAGATTTGAAACACATATTCAAGATTTGTATTGGCTGTTCATATATTTTGTGAGATCTACATCTAATAATTAAAAACTAGTTCCACAATGGGGAATAGATTTGAACCGACACCTACAATGATAGGAACTTATATACAGTTGTTCATTCATGCATCTTCAGTCATTGACCAGACCTACATTAGAAGGTGAAAGAAATATAATTTATATACAGCTATGCACAATATGCTTCTTCTTTGTCCTCTGAAATCTGGACTAAACTACCATCTCAAAGTTGCTACAGATCTGAACCTGTAAACGACCAAAACAAAAAGGACTTTAATACACTCTTCTTTGCAGAATCTAAAGCTATCAACGTATAAACCAGACTTGGTCATCAGAGATGTAATCATAGGCTAAACCGCTAAAATCAGATGTAATCAGAACCAATTTCAGCATCATTAATGACTTTTTTAAGCAAATTAGGAAATGCATAGAACCCGAGAACAGAGGTAGAAACGATTTGTATCCTAAAGAAATGTTGATGGTACCTTGTATGGGGATCAGCGCCAATACTGAGCCCACCGATGAATTGTCTCAACCATTTGGGGAAACAGTGCACTAACACTCTCATTGATCAAGTCCTGGAAAAAATGTATGCAGGCTTCATCATCCAAGTCCAACCGGAATTTCTCCTGGAGCTATAGACCATCAAAAGAGCCACAGTCAAACAAACTGACCAAAGTTTACAGACTTAAGAACATAAATAAGATTACAATCATAAAGGAAGTCACCTTGAGGATGCCTTTTTCAGGATCAGAAGCTATGTCAGGAATGTTGGAACCCGCCATCAGATGAAAAAGATTCAAGATCAGGTTACTAGATTTCCGAATTATGTTGTATGCTTCACAACAATAGGACTTGAACCTAGTATAGTACTGGCTGCAAAAGGAATAAAAGAAATCAAAGATTTGCATAATGTTTGTATGAATCCCATTTCCTACATCTAATGGGATTCTGTTCAGCAAGCCTGAAATAGTACATAAGCATCAAAGTGTCGAATTTAATCATAAAATACCTTTCGGCTCCACCCATAGCTTCAACCATTTCTTTGCAAAGCTTCATTGGTGGTGGAAATGGCTTTGGATCACGACCAAGAATGAAGCCAAAATCAACATGGAAAAGGCTTCCATCATCCCTAAGGAGAAGGTTGTCAAGATGCCTACAGACAAAAAGTTAATGTTATAAGATGCATCTGGTATAATAGGAACAATCATATAAAGTAGGAAAACCAACATCCCCTATATGATTCAGATGGAATGATGAAGATAAATATTGTGCAAATCTTGGTAAAGTTTACTGATTCAGAAGGGTTCACTATAGTTACATGATATAGCAGAATTAGAGACCTTGAGCAAGTAAGAGGATCCAATATCCCAAATTCGTATGATGCTAATAACCTTTTGCTCCAGCTCTTTTTGCATTCTCTTTATGTTTTTAGTTGTGGGGTTTTCGTAATATTGCAACTTAGAGTTTCCAAGGGTAGAAAACATTTTGTACACATGAACTAGAGGCAGCAAAAACAGTGTGAGTGTGTGTGTGTGTGTGTGTGTGTGAGAGAGAGAGAGAGAGAGAGAGAGTGTGTTTGCGTGTGTCCAGATCGTTCGAATGCACTTGTGATCACATTTGCATCTTCACCTGTCTCCAATGCCCAATATATATGTGATAACAGAGTAGCCAGCACAGCTTTTTATGAATGTTTCCAGACAGGTGGCAGTAATACCAAATGGTCCATGCTCATCTGGATGAAACTTCTGCAGGTAGCTCGTAATACTTCTATGCTCTGAGAGAATCTGGAAAAGAGAAAACATTTTACCAATCAATATCCAATTACAAGCTACAATTAGTATAATACTTCATTTGAAGAACAACTCTGGAAACATTATTAATCAGATTGACAGCAATCTACTTTCAAACTTCTGTTGTAAGAGAACATGAATTTAGTAACTTCTTAGAAATATTGATAATTAACATTTAATACATGCACATCCTTGAAAGAAGGCCTAGGACAGTATTCAATTGCCTAAATAACCTACACAACTAGTAGAAGGCCACAAATTTTAACCGTCCAACCAAAAAGGCCACTACAACCAACTGTTTTACATTGTTTCTCAGAGGAAGTCCCGGAGTCATAAAGCTTCATAATTTACATGCATATACCAATCATCAGCAAATCAGGATAAAACGAAACAAGGTCATCAATAACTATGACAAGTTAGAAGACTTCTACATCCAAGAGGAAACTTAAAAGGATTTAATACCAGCGCTAGCGTGCGGGATGGAATGAATTCCATCATTCCTTCGTCTTGCCCAGTTGCAAGAACCTTGTAAGGAGTTAAGTGTAGATCCAGATTTTCATTCTTGAGCAATCGATCCATGAGAGATACCATTTGAACAACCTACAAGATCACAGATCACTTAATCACAGTTCTAATGTGCACGTGCACACACACGAGCATGCATGAGAGAAATTCTTACCAATTGGTCCTGGCGAATGTCATCCCCCTTCTTGAAGATAACTTTGCAACTGCCCCCATTGGCTGCTCGGAAAGTCAAGCGAAGAGGATGCAGTGCACTTTTGAATATTGATGACTCGGATGGTACGATTCCAGTGATGAGGACTCCTGGGGCCAGTGGTGACCTAATTGGCTAAAATTTTGTAGACCAAAGCATCAGCACATCACGACTAGATGGATTCATAATCATATAGATGAAAATAATTAGGATGCATCGAACTCCAACCAAAGCAATACCTCTTCAAAATATGTGAGTTCACTAAGAAGACCAGAAAGCAGCTGTCTAAGCTTTTCAATTTTCTTCTGAGTATTGCCACGCACATTTCTTACATCTCTCGTAATTGAACACAGTTGTGCAGTCAATTCAGTCTGACGCACCAAACTTTGCCACAATTTAAAACCATCCTCATCTCCATGCATACCAGCTGATAACTGCATAGAGAGGATATAGTTATTATACTTCTGAGACAAGTGCCCATTAAACATGTTCAACATCATGAACTGTTGCTTAATCAGTATCAAGTTGATACAGTTTTGCTTCATACTTCATTAACACAAACACCAATGTGTGTTGAAAACTTGAAATAAATAAACTAGACATTTCCTATCTCTTGATCATTTATTGTCACTGCATCTGTGTGTGTGTGAAAGAGAGGAATCACATTTCTCTTATTTGAAACAAACTCTAAAGTCGGTGTAGGTTAATTGACCTTTAACATACTTATGGTATAGCAATGCAAATATAATCTGTAAAGAAATATCTGACATGTACCGACGCTCCTTTCTATCTATCTTGTCACTTGTATATGCACATAACTTTGTGTCATTCAATAGAAAGTTTATCTCCCATACTATAAGGTTTCTTTCCACTACTGGCTTCAGACTGGAAAGTGAAGATGTGGAAAGTGCAAGAAAAAGTTGAGTCTTAAAAATCTAATAATTAGATTATCATATTCACACAATAGATAGAAAAACCCAAAAGCCCCTTTCAAGTTGTAAAAGGGTTACTTCTTGAATCCGTTAATTTTATGAAAAACTTATGAAATCTAACCTTCATCATATTCTCTTCCAGAATTTCATAGGTACAGTAAAAACGCTTCGCATATGCTGGATCATGAAGTTCAACGGCAACATACCAGCGAAGAAAGCTAGCCAACTCAATGTTTCGTAATGCTGTCAGAGTCCAAGGTACAACCATCAAGATACCATAAACTAAACTTAAGATAATGTGACGTTTAACGATTGAACATGCATTCACAGTAACATACCACGCTGAACAAGGAAATGAGAAAGGCAGGATTTATCAGAGCGCTCAAATCGAAGTGCCTGAACCAGTTGAAGTAAGTAGCACTGGAGTTCTTCGTCATCAGCTCTTTCAAGCACACTGACAGCATAAGCACGAACCTAGTAGAAGGTAAGTTGAGCATACTTCAGTTTCCAATAAAATGTCAAAACTACTAACTGAACCAATACCTCTGAGCTATTTGTGTCACAGCATAACACAGTTTCCACATCACAGAAGAGTGACCAAATTCTAACTATTTATGACATCAAATGACAGCATGAAATTGATTAAATAAAGTACTGACTGCAGATGCAAGATATTAAAAAAAAAAAAATACTATATTTAGTGCAATCAATTATCAGTTATCACAACATAGTTTAAACCAGAGCACGAAAAGGATAGATAAATGTCGTTGTAAACTCAAGTTGTACTGATCTGGATTAAAAAGACAACTTAAGATCAAACAGCCCACCTCTTCACTTTCGAAAACAGGAGATAAGAGCTCCAACGCATCGCAAACATCAATCATTTCCCATCTGCCCATCAATTCTAATGCTTGTTTTGCTTCCTGCAAATACATAATTTGAAAATCTTAAAATGTTAATATACTTACTATTCTTCATGATTAACAAAAAAAAAACACACACACACACACATACAGGCACAAACTGTAAAAAGAACAACCTAGCTATATAAATAAGACGATAGCATGTCAAAAACAAGAATTAAGTGATTGGTATTCTGGTGCAAGTGCAACAGTTTTCGAATTGCAAGAAGTGCAACATCCTATTTGGCACGTGAATACACGTATATGAAGCTACTAGCTGCCTGCAGCTTACACAACTTCCTTTTACACATAAGCAATTAAAAACACTGGAAACAAGAGTAATGAAACCAACCAATTCTAGAAATCAAGAAAAACTGCAATGGCATACTAATAAGGCCCATAAACTAATGGCTGAGAGTAGACGATGCGGAAGAGAGAGAAGAAAGAGACGCTGACCTGAACATCGCTCCATTCAACACATTTGAGAAACTTTGTGAGGGCCCTCTTCTCAGACATCAAGGAGAAACGAAATTTCCACAGCAGCTGTCTTTCGTCACCACTCAGTGTCCTTGTTGGAGGGTACTTTAGAATCCTCTGTATCGACCTAAAAGAAAGGGGTAGAAGAAAAATGATATACCTCTAAATTATCAAAAATGAGCTAATCAGTGAAACAATATAGCAGTGCTGCTGAAAGGCAAAAGCGGCTAAAATAGGAAGACTGGTCCTTAAATAAGATGAAAGCAAAATAAAATGACAATTATTTCATCCCCTAAACTACGACAATCCCAAATGAGAAACACATGCATGTCTATATTGTATACCATAACAGTAGAACAAAACTCAGAGTCAAACTAATTACCAATACATGAGTATGTGGGTTACGAATTCAGGAACTGAAAACAATGAAAACCTTTTAAATGTATTTAGAATACGTTTCAAACTTACTTTCTCTCATTGATGCTAGGCTTCAAATCCCTATCAATGATACCACGGGTTAAGCTCCTTGCAAGTTTTAGTTGCTTGTGCTCTGATACCATGGATTTATTCTTCCCAGCTCCGGGTCCCATACAGTGACAATTTCATTTGTGGAAGCTATAGGGGATGGTAGTAAGAAATTTGCTCCTGATTCCTACATTTGAACAAATAAATGTTGCTGCTATGAAGATAATCATGAACAGAGAGAACATAATAACTTGATAATCATTTCAAGATACAATAACAAGTAATGTTGAAGTCGAACAGTACAATGAATTCATATAAGAACTAAGCACCCTTAACATCTTACATGGTCAATTTTGGTAGAAAAAATGCTATCAATCTAGTGACAATAGTATATCAATACCTATACTGCTCGTATTGGAAAACATAAAACTACTGGCATAAATAAACTTATCAACAGCAACCATATAGATCATAGTACATGTACTTATCAGCCAACAAGTAGATTTGAAAACTTTAAACTAGCTGCAGACTGGGGTTACCTGGAAAACAACACGATGTTCAAAACTACAGAAATCGACAACCAGGTACAAATGCAAACTTCCATTTTTAGAGCTTTCACGTTCCTTTATCCTCTCCATAGCTTTAAAGGCAAGGCGGTCCAGCCAATCAACACATTGGATCTGTCCCCTCTCATACTTATTCACTAGCTTCTCCAATCGTTCCAACTCCCCACGTTCATTCCTTGGGACCTATAAGAAGATAAAACAAATTCAGAAGTGACCATATGGTTTCCAAGAACCATAAACTCAAATAAACAACTCCCAATTGCTTAGCGAGAAATGCTTTAGACCTTCCCAGGAGTCAAAGTAGGAAATGATCCATCAGCTACTTTTCCTTGCCAAAGCCTCAGCTTCTGCTTCCCTGTTTTGAGTTGCTTCTTGTTATTAAACAGAAGAATCGTAGCGCCACCAATCAACCCTTCATCTTTCCCACACGAAACATCCCAAACCTAAAATCACCAATCCAAACAGAAAATCAAATGGAGCACATATATACACACACCTCAACAACACCAAACACAACTAGAAACACTAAATTTGATCTACAATACCAAGCGAAACCGATAACACATACAGTCAAAGCAAGCTGTGAGTGACCAGTCAAGTCCCTATACTTAGTGCTCAGAGTAATGAGCTCGTTCCAACAGTATGAAGGTCCAGAAGATTCCAGCCTGGTAATAAATTCAAATTCTAAGTAAAAACGATAGCAATTGATAAAATTGAAGTAGTAGAAATCAGTGGAGGGGTTAAAACCTGGTCCGAGTGGGCAAGCCAAACGGAGCACCATCAATGTACAGTGCGCACTCCACATAGAGCTCCGATCTTCTCTCCTTCGTCGTCGCCGGAGTCGGATCAACATCTGCATATTAGCCAAAATTGAATCGAGAAAAACTTAATTGATCGGAAAATTTAACCGTTGAGCTTGAAATTCGTACCGGAGTTTGTGGATTTGGGCCGGGTCAGAGTTCCTTCTAGCCGCTCGATCCGAAAGGTCAGTGGAAGATTGATGTCGCACGACAAGAAGAACCGGAACTCGTTCCCGCTCATTTTTGCTTAGGAGGTCTGCGATTTCATACCTTTTAGGGTTTCGCGGGTTTCAGGTTTTGCTGGAGAAGACGAGTTTGAGTGTTCGGGAAATTTGAAAGGAGGGGAGAACTAACCGGAGAAGGCTTGAGTGGACCCCAGTTAAAAAAAATTATAATAATAATACATATGTATATATATATATATATATAACTGGGTCGCCAAGTTTAAGCGGGCTTGGCGGATCCGGGGCGGGGCTAGGCGGTCCACCTTACAAAAGAAAAATGTCCAATTCAAAAAAATAAATGGGTCGCCTGGTTTATGCGGGCTAGCGGAGACAACAGGCAGATCTGGAACAACAGGCAGATCAATGACTTTTGGGCTTGCTATGAGAAAAGCCCAATATATTTTTCTCCTAGCATAAATTTATACGTTTTTTTATGAGAACTGAAATTTACACTCTCAATTTTACCACACTCCCACTCTTCTCTTTTAGTAATTTAAATTTTGTCTTTAGTGACATATATTTTGTCTTTTTGTGAAAACTTTACCCAAAAATGAAAGGCGGGAGTGTGGATTGTAAAATAGGGAGTGTAAATTTCACTCCATTTTTTATATTTGTTCTGAACTCTTTGACTTTCCCACTAAATAAAATGAAGAGATTCAAATTCTCATTGATAGCATTGCTGGAAATATTTCATGTCCCTCAAGGAAGAAAATGTCAGACGAAGACATCAAATTGATTTGGAAATTGTACACTCTTTGAAAAGCATATGCTTCGTTAAGCACGCTATGAAACAAATATATCATGCACCATAAGCTTTTAACAGACCACTTTTGTTAGAGCCTGCATACTCTTGGAGGTTTGAGTGAAGATATCAAATAGAGTGTTGGGGATGGTTTAATATTAAGGTAGCCTGGGGAACTTTGTGAAATCTGGACGTCGACGTTGCATATATGCTGTCTTCCCTTCATTTCCTTCCTCAGTACCATAGAATATGAGTGTTGCATTTCCGCCAAGTTCCTGCATAAAAGTATTGGTGAACACTGACATGTATAAGGCGAATCATAATATTAATGCATTGCCTAATCCATTTGGAGGATGGTAATTACAGGTACCTGGAGTCCAGCATGACCATCATCCACTGCATTAAGAGATGATTTCAGCACCCGAATTGCAGTTGGGCTGTTTCTTAGGATTTCTCGGCACCATTTAACCGTCTCTTGCTCTAAATTCTCAAGCTAGTTACATTACAAAACAGGCAACATCAGGTGTGTGAGCCTATCTAGAAATATGCCATTCATATTCAATTCATGGAATACATTATACACACACCAAGACTAGTGTGCTTACCGGTACAACAGTGTTTACAAGTCCCATTTTCTCTGCTTCAGCAGCTGTGTAAAACCTTGCTAGAAACCACATTTCGCGTGCTTTTTTAGGCCCGACCTGTTTAACCATTGCCATAAATCATGTGTACCCAAAGATCAAAAATTCAGCAAAGAAGGTGGACATAACCAAGTACATAGCACAAGGAAGTTCTTCTTACCAAGCGAGACATGACCGAACTCCCATAACCAGCATCAAAGCTTCCAACCTGCCAAATGCAGACATTCAGAAAGATAAATACTTGTAACTTAAGAATGTCAAGAATGTCAAGTTCCATCAATTTTAAACTACTACTAGTAGATTAACCACAGGTGAGTACCTTAGGGCCAGTTTGACCAAAAATGGCATTGTCTGCTGCAATGGTTAGGTCACAAACCATGTGCAACACATGCCCTCCCCCAACAGCATAACCAGCCACCTGATAAAATCATGTATACTAAAACAAGGTCAACATCCAAATATGCAGAAGACTTCATATCACTAATTGTAAAGTTCACGAAAACAATATAGAATTATGTACAGATGTTTTAGTTTAGCATCTGCAAACTGCAAAGTCTAAGCTGCACATGCCATAGCTCCTTAATCCAACTTCAAAGGACTAAAGAGATAGAATGTTGCATGTGTGTTAAGATTTAAGGACATACCATGGCTATTACTGGCTTTGGAAGACGACGAATCTGAACCTGTATACAGAAATTGTAACATCATGAGTTTATCACTAAGAAGTAAGAACAAACTAGTTTCTAGAAATGATGCTGTGATGCTATAGATAGTATAACATGCATTAAACAAGCTGTCCTGTTATATGAAGCAGAAAGATATATGTACCTGAAGGTCTAAAACATTAAGACGACCAAAATTTTCAAAATCAGAATAACCATCTTTGCTTCTCAAAGCCTGATCGCCACCGCTACAAAATGCCTTGGTTCCCTAATTACAACATTCCAGTTAAACAAACAGATATTATACACAAGTGTAATCAAACTTATAGCTACAAAAGTTAACTGCATAACATATACAAAATTTGCTTACTCAAATTTGGGGTACCTTCCCAGTAAGAATTATGACGCCAATGGAAGTATCGTCCCTGGCATCATTAAAAGCCCGGATCAGCTCCTTAATCGTCTGCGGCCGGAACGCGTTCCTTCTCTCCGGCCTATTAATAGTAATCTGCCACAACGACACGCATAAATAAAATCTCATAGTTATACTATATATGCTAATAGAATACAAATAAATAAGATGGATTATAAACCAAACCTTGGCTATTCCTTCTCCGACGGATTTTTCGTAGATAATGTCAGTGAACTCCTTACCAGACTCGTCAATAGCAGCTTCCCAAACAACTGGGTGAGTCGGGACTTGGCCGTGGGTGCGATGGTAGCTGTCGTCCATGGAAGAAGTGTGGGACAGAGTAATGGAGCTGGGAAGTGGATTGGTCGGAGTGAGATGTTTGGAGATTGAGGCCATTCTTCTATTCACTCTGTTCATGAGGTCCTTATCCGTACTTTCAGCCATCGATGAAGAACTGTGAAACATTCAGAGCTAATAGTATGAATGAGATTATTGAAATATAGGATTGAAGATTTGAAAATGAAAGCAAGTGTGATTTGTTTATATTTGAAAATGAGAAGGTTGGAGATGGAGGTTTGGTTCTTCGTTTTTTTTTTTTTTTTTAAATAAAGAAACATAAACATGTGTATAGCAGAACCAAAAACACAGAACAAAAGAAAGCCCGAGACATATTGCAGAGATATTGAACTCATCCACCTACCAGTTGTCTATATTATATGCAGATTATTCATGGTAATAGCCCATTAGTCCCAAACTCAAGAGAAAAGGGACAGATATAAAAAAACCATAGGTTAAAATGGGGATACTTGCCTGAATTGAAACTTCAAAAAGAAAAACCAAGACCCTGTAAAGCTCTGATCTTTATGGAAGTCCTGGAAATCTTGAGTTTTCAAAAGGGCAACAAGTCTGTGATGAGGTTTGGTTTTTCGTTGCTCTGACTCGCGGTAACGTTTTGGATTGGATAAGATAAGGCGCGCAGGCCGGGTGTGAAATGTGATTTTATAAAGTAAAAGTACAACCACGCGTCACTGTGTCTAAACTCTCTGATGGCTGCTGCACAGCCCGTACCCGGAATCGGCAACGGCGTCGTTTCGCCTCTTCCCAATCCCAAAACAGCGGTGCGTTTCACATCAGTTGAATTGAATTACTGGGTTTTCATGCCTCTCATTCTGCTGCTGTTATATAGAATTGAATCATTGACCCTTGATTATGCCTTTACCTATATTTCTCTATATTCTTGGTTTACAGATTGCTGCTTTATTGTTCAAGAACTATTATTATTGCTTTAATAAATCAATTGCATTTTGCTTGCTTCTGATATTATAGAAGTTGTCAAGAACATGCTTTTATCGTGGTAACTCTTTTTTAATCACACAGAGCCTAACAAAGAAGAATCCCTATAAACTAGGACTGCCAAATTATACACACACTATTATATCCATCACTGATCGGTGTGAAAGGGGTCAGCAACAAATCATGCCGACCACACAAAATGAATGCACCATCAGAATCTCTTATATCTCTATACCCCTAAAGCGCTATAGGTCACAGGCATCATGATCCGAATTGACCTTGTTGTTTGCCGGCTTGCCGATTTGTAAACACGAGATTGGTGGCAGCGTCGGGGTCCTTAACTCCCCGAATGTCTGCCAGCAGAAGGGATCATACATGTGGTAGCGTTCTTGTACTGGTTTCAGCTCTATGCCGTTTAGTGTCACGTCTACGCAGGGTAGGCTGTCACTGCAGGCAAAATGTACCGGCTTGACTGTGTATGTCCCTCGGATTCTCTCGTAGGTGATTCCAGAGAGCGCCACGGCTGATGATTGGTTTCTGCAGGTGCTTTTGTCGCAGTAGAACTGGTCTATCACAATAGGGAGTTGAACTTGGTTCACTTGGATGTTTGAGAACAGGACTCCCTGAACTGACCCTGATCCACCCTGCACATGTGTAAAACAGAAAATCGTAAATCGTCAAGAACTTAAATTGTAACTAGGAGCTACCTAGAGGTGTTGCTTTACATTACTTTGATTGTATTTATCTTTTACGACTGTGATGAATTTATACATGTGTCTGAATCATGTTGGAATTGGAAAATGGAAATTGTAGATATACCTGCCATGTCTTGACTCTTACACCGTTCATTGTATTGTGCATGACAATGTCTCGGACGGTGATGTTTGACACACAGGCCTTGGTGTTATCCTTCCCCAAACTGCCGATGCTGATTCCATGCCCTGGTCCACAGTTCACGTTGTGTACGTATACATTTGAGCATCCAGTTTGTATTGAAATACAGTCATCTCCTGTAAGTCATTCAAATTCAAGAGCTTTCAGTTAAGTTGTAGCTGACATATGAACCTGTATTGGAATCATCACATTTATGCATCTATACTAATCAACCATGTCTTAAGTTCATTTGGTGCCTAAGTTCCTAATTACATGCCCTGACTTGGTCTGCAGTATGAATTTGTATTGGTAGATACTACATGCTTGACATGCTTCTAAAAATATTGGCTCTTCTGATGTTTAAGATAGACTAGTAGCTGAGGGCAAGGGGAATTTAGAAGTTCTATTCCTTTTAGTAAGACAAAAGAAAAATGGGGGAATACTAGAAGACAAGTGATGTTGCTGTCGCTTGTCCTTGAGTCTTCAAACCTAATCCTTAACTGGATGTAGGCTCCTGATGATTTAGGGTGGGAAATCATCATAGAATTGGTGGTCATCCCACAATACTTGGAATGCACTAGATTGCTTGTTCCATATGTCAAACTTTCAGTGGTCAGGAAGTATCCACCAATGGCTATCTTAAGCCTCCAAGGTAGGATAAGATATATCGAATCTTAAGCCTTCAAGGTAGGATAAGAAATATCAAATTGCCCAGATTATGCAGGTTTTGGTTAACTGATTGTTTTAACCAGAATCAAGCTAAACTTTTTACCCTGAGGCAAGCTGGAAAAGGTTTATAGTTTCATTTTTGGGAGACTCCGCGAGCAACATAATAGATGTAACAGAAGATTATAGAGTAGAGTATTACCGCAAGCAAGAGTGGAGCTATGGATGAGCACATCTTTGGAATTCTGTAGGTGAATCCCATCGGTATTAGGACTGTCACCAGGAGACGAGACAGACATATCGTGCACCAAGACTCCATCGCAGTTGTCAAACTTGAGATGGCATTGGGGGCTATTCTGAATCGTGATGCCTGTGACGGTCACGTTATAACTCCCATAAAACCTTAGTGCCTGAGGAAGCAGCAAAAGTACAAAAACCATGTTACTGAAAATTCCATGGCCAAGAACCAAGATGTAAAAAGCTGCAATTCTAGTTGTGGTCCTTACTGTTGGTTTCATGCCTGAAATTTTGCCATTTAGCTCATTCCTTATCTGCCACAGAATATCAGGAACAGGATGATGATGATCATTATAGCTAGGAAGAGACTAAGTAAGAGAACTAGAGCAGTTTAAAGTGGAATTTAGTTTTACCGGTATCAATGGCGGGTGTGTGCTGTTTAGTGGTATAATGAGTTTTAGTTCATCATCATAAGGGTCTCCGTAGGGAGTGTCTTGCCACCAAGGTGAGCCTCTTCCATCGATCACACCCTTCCCCTGAACTGTTATCCCTCTTAGCTTAGTGAATTCGAGCCATTGAAACAGACCTTTGCCCCATTTGGAGTCTGATGGAGCTACTATTGTGCCATCAAGCTGAGAAATTCATCATTCAGTCTCATTAGCCTCAATCACAATGAAGTAATTACTTAGTCAGTAGTGCTCTCATGGTCACCTAACATGGTCAATCACCGTTGGATGTTAATCCAAGAGTAGAAAATAAAACAATTTAACTTTAAAATAATACTTCTCACCCTTAGATTTAGATCCAACGGTGATTGACTATGATTTCTATGTAAACACCACTTATTACTTGGTTAAGCTCTTTTACGGTTACGCATACATGAAGTGTTGATAATTGCCTATGCATTTAGTTACCTGAAATAAGATGTTAGGTTGGCAGTATGGGCCGGAGAATGAGATGGGGCCCACGAGAAACTGGTAATCGGCCGGAACGATGATCTTTGATGCCTCAACCTTACAGGCGGCAGCCCATGCAGCTTGGAATGCCTGCAATACACCGAATCAATATCTTGGTCAAGTACTATAACAGAGTAGATAAGCTTTATACGTAGAAATAAACGGTTGGTGTTAGTTTGTGCGCAGCTCTACAACTGTAAACATACTATTATTGTTGGAATCGTGACCCAACTAACTTAACGAGAATAAATTTATTCACTGGGCCAAAAGAGGCCCCCTCCCTTTTTGGGTTTTTCTGTTGTTTCTGTTCTTTTCCCTTTTCTTTTTTCTTTTTTTGTACTTTTCACATTTACCATTAACACACAAAAATTGTTTAGTCCCCCAAGTTTTACCATTAATCAATCAATAAATTAGACCAAGACATTTGGTTTAGGGGTATAAATTTTGTAATGTAGGTTTTCTAATGTCGTGTGAACCAGGTTGTAAGATTAATTAAAATAAAAATCAACTGAATTTACTATAATTTCTTCACCAAAGCAAAAATAATTGGAGAAAGTTACAATAAACCCAAAGAGAAAATTAGAAATCACGTGAAGTTGAACTGACCCAAGTGGTCAAAATATATTTTGTTTCACTCAATGATTTTGATTAAGAAATATATGCCCTTTTGGAAAGTGACATGTGAATTACCTTACAGCTATCAACATGTAGGAGAATTTCTGGTCAATTTTTCATAGACAACAAGAGCTGAATGCAAAACCAGTAAGAATATAATGCTTTTTGAATTGTTAACCCCTGATGAAGTTGCAGAAGAAAAATGGTACGGTGAGCTGGCTAGCAGAAAAACAAACCTTTGTGTCATCGGAGCTGCCATCGCCCTTAGCACCAAAATCCAGCACATTATAGGTGTAAGCTTGATCGTCGTCCCTCGGCTTGGGGACCGGGGCCGGCAATGGTGTCTTGTTATGGGGTGGAGTTGGTGCCTTCGGCTTGGGGACCGGGGCCGGCAATGGCGTCTTGTTATGGGGTGGAGTTGGTGCCTGGTTATGAGACGGAGCTTTAGGTTTTGGTTTCAGTTTCGGCTTTGGTTTTGATCCGCTGCTACCGCTGTTATGGTGGTGACTGCTGCTACCACCACTGTGAGATGTTTTCCCTTTTTTCTTTGTAAGAGACGACGAGGCAACTCTGCTGTGCCTCCAATGCCTTCCTCTTCTGCCCATGCAAGCCTCGAAATTCGACGACCAAACGAGGAAGGCGACTAGAAGCATGAATGTGAGGCTTTTGAAGCTAATCCCACTCATTTTAGAGCAACGTGGATGATGGTGAGCTTGACTGAGTTAGAGACAAAGGGAGGGAGAGAGAGAGAGAGAGAGAAGAATGAGAGACTGGTTTAGATAGCTAGAAGAAAAGTGGTGGCCGAGTATAAATAGAAAGAGAGAGTACTATAGTAGAGGGACACATCAGCTAAGCCAGCAGCAAAAGTATGGTTTTGATATATATGCTAAGACATTAATGAAATTCATTCTCACTAATATTTCCTTTTTGTGAATTATAGTTGGAAAGAACTTTTGGAACTTGTAAAAAGGGTCCCATTCAAGCTACAATATGCCAATACCAGTACAGCAGTACTGCAGTTTGTTGAAACTACAATCGCCTATATGTGCACATCATTAATTAAGCATTTTCTTTGCCAATCTTATTTGTTGAAGTGATCTTCATTACCAATTATGACAATCTAGTTACTTATACATTGTACCAACTTTCATCCTTTCCCCAAAATATGGCATACATTTTATGCTAAATGCTTCTCACTGATGACAACTTTTTCTGTGATACCATTTTAATGCTACGGAGAATTATTGAAACCATAAAATAAAGAGCGGTTGAGTTAGTTCATTTTGTTAATGCATACCGTAAATAATGATTAATTTAAAAACGTCTCACTTGTTGAGTTGGTACATTTCGTTGATGCATGCCATAAACAATGAATAATCCTCCACAGTTTGCCATTGTGATTTTCCTTCTTCCTTCATTTCTGTGCAGACTTTGTTGATCTGATTCAAAACTTACCTGTGTTCTTGATGGAGCTGCAAGAATAAAATTATGCAGCAGTGAATGGTAAAAGGAGGAAAATAAGGACACACGTGAGTAAGTGTGGGGGCGAGGTGTCAAGGCCCGGCACTGATTATAAGTTTATAACAGCACTTTTTCATCACATGCAACCTTCACGGGCTCTTCTAATTTGTCCTCCTCTTCCTTCTTCCATCGCCTTATTTGCACCAATGGCTACAAATCTCTTGCTTCACCATCAATCTCTAGCTATCAATTTCTTTTCTTTATTTTGTTTCCACATTTTCAGGGTGTTTAGGTGTGTTAATTCATAATATATATACTAAGAGGACCTACTCAGAAAACTAGAGTGGTTTAACTTTGTTTTCTTTTCTTTTTCTAAAAATGGTTTGGAACTCTACCAATGCCGAAGGCTCAGCCCCACGTTCAGAGTTGTTTAACTTAGTTATTGTAACAAATTGACGATACAAAGCTTTTGAGTAACGTGTTAGTTTGAATAAATCTTTCAGCGTTATCGTGATTCACTCGTTGTTGAGATAGTTAATGATAACATTAAAGTAATTCTCATTGGTTGGTCTTAAACTCTTATGATTGATTTCCTTAAATACAGTATAAAATGACTGCACATCAGTCTCTATTCTAGTGTGTTTGTAATTTACTAATTTGTAGATGCAACTATGCGTAATGGGTTTCATCTTGCTCTTTCATAGCACATTGTTCATAATTATGGTTTTTTTTTTCTTATGTAACAAATAATTAAGGTCGTGATTATTATCAATACTTCAATAGCTCCAGAAACGAATGTACTAATCAAAGGTACAATCTAACAGAAAACCCCATGCGCACATGGTTTTGCCATTTCGACTTGCATGAAGTTTTGAAGAAGGAAACAGATCATATAGAACCAAGCATCTGACAGTACACAGCACTAATATAAATTTATGCCTCACAACATTACGAAAAAATTGCTTTCTTTTCCACTCACATGTTCAATATCTGCGATGATACAAGTATAACTGTATAAGGACCTATTTTGAGAGTCAGATCAAGATTATTTGTCAAGTTCACATGATATTTCGAAATAACAAGGACTAGTTAATTCGGATATGAAGCATGTCAAATCATTTGGCGTCATACAAAACTGAACCTATGCAGCACTGATCCGTCATACAGCGAAATCGCAGAAACCCCGATAGGCTTCAAGAACCAATCCATGATCAGATTGATCTTGCAAAAGGTTGAGATAATTTATCGAACATCTTGCGTGTTTTAGTCTTTCCTCTCACCATAAAATTTTAAAGTTATAAACTAATTATAATACTCGAGGAAGGAAGAATACACACACAGTGTCTCCTAAAGTTCCAAGAAAACGATAGGAATTCATTAATGTAGTTGGCACTGGCGGAACTATATTGAGACCAAGGGGTGCCATGGCACCCCCTTAATTTTTTTGAACTTGTGTATTAGGCTTTACTAATCAAGGAATTTGACATAATTAGATGTAAAAACTTTCTAATTTAGAGGTTTGGCCCCCATTCCTTTCCTATTAAACTATAAACACCATTTTTTGTTACTAAGTTTAATTTATCCAATTTATTTCTCTTACCTTAATCAACTCTTACCATATCATATTTAATCAACTCACCATAATGAATAATTTCTTTTTTATCATTCTATTATGTACAAATACTTTATAATTGATTAACTTATTTCAGTTATTTCTCTATGTATTTAATGAATTCTAAATTTCATATTTTGTTTTCAGTTTAGTAACTTTTTTTTTGAACTGTCCAATACACAAAAGTTAATTACCTTTTGATATTGTATATATTCATATACAATTATTTAATTTTTGAATACTATATATTTTCACTTTATAACTCGGCCCCCCTTAATATATAATCCTGGCTCCGCCCCTGGTAGTTGGAACATATTATGCAAATGATTATGTACGTGTATGATCTCAGTTGTGTTTCTGTTAGTTTCCGTTGGTCATAAGGCGTAGGTATATGTGGATGTGGCATCAGATTGATCCGTCGACGTAGATGATCGATCAACTCGAATCGATCTGGTTTCAGATAGAAGCAGATAGAGCTATACGTACTACACAGTTAGCTTTTAACTTGAAGGAAATTAAACGTGAAGCCACATGAACGTCTCCATCTGTGGCTCTAGATTTACAGAATATACCAGACCCAGCCGAGAACCTCAACTCATCACCCACAACGCCAAGCCTCTCATCCCTTAACCTTTTCCCTACCGTCACTTTCCAAATCCAACCTTTTGCTCGATCATCTCTCTCATACATTATAGATATACGCTTGACATATTGCTAGTTTGCTACCTATATTTTTTTCAGAAGAAAAAAATGATAGTGAATCAAGAGCGATTACAATAATTTGAAATATAAAACACCTTCGATTCGAATAGTATGACCATGCACATCTAAGTACAAAACAAGCCAAATAGTGGGAACTCTCTACATTCAAATTTTCCTTCTTCTATTGTTTGGTAAAAATCGAAGAAGATAGTTGGATAAAACAATGGAAAAGAAACAAGATTTGTGTTTAAATATTAGAAATATATAAAAATTGAGATCTCCCTCAGGGTATGCCAACTCTTAGTTTGTTGCATTTCTTGTTCTGAGAAAACCGTTAATATATATATATATATAGTCCAGATCCAAAGAGAACGTCCGCACTGAGCTTAAAGTGTGGACGTCCCTCCGTTCTCCACCGGACGGCTCCGACGACAGTGCACTTCTACCCGAGCGGACTTCAGCAGTGTCCCCAACCACTTTCTCTTCTCGGCGAGATCGATTTAAAGGTCTGGGTAGCAACGTACGTACCTCCACCCAAAACTTCACACAAGATCAATCTCGTCAGAAAACTAGAATTCGGTGTACTCGCCTGAGAGATAAAGTGGTCGGGGACACTGCTGGAGTCTACTCGGGTGGAGGTGCGCCATGGTCG
Organism: Fragaria x ananassa; assembly: GCA_034370585.1. Taxonomy (NCBI): domain Eukaryota; kingdom Viridiplantae; phylum Streptophyta; class Magnoliopsida; order Rosales; family Rosaceae; genus Fragaria; species Fragaria x ananassa. Next base: position 27,254,846 of record CP139761.1, on the reverse strand, counting down.
GAGCCGGACAGTGGAGAACGGAGGGACGTCCGAACTTTTAGGGTGTGCGGGCGTCCACTTTGGATGCTCTCCATATATATATATATATACATATATATATATATTATAATTTGTGTCTAAAATTTGCTGTTCTTATTCACAGTATATATATTTGCTTTAATTCCGTATCACATATATTTCTTAATGAATTTGTTGTCTGCAGGTCTCTCTGCAAGTCTGCATATATGAATGCCTTCCCTAGACGTCAAGCCAATTCTGATATAACTTGCTAGCAAGCAGCGTAGCACATTATTTAGTTTAGGGTATACAATACATTATATATTTCTCATGTAACAGAAATAATATAGATCAATAATTAATTTATATCACTAATTTGGCTGGTTTTGCATGGTATTAACTAACTAATTAAGTAACAGCCACGCATGAGTTTGTGATTGTTGAATTTCTAATATATAGATACAGAGAGAGAGAGAGAGAGAGAGAGAGAGAGAGAGAGAGACTTGTAAGGAGAGGATTGTAAGTACGATATCGAGCTTGCTCTTAGCTAGCTTAGCCGTCTTTTTGTGCTCCATTTTTCATTTCGTGCTCGTGATCAACTTTGTTTGAGCCCTCTCGTGATGAACCCGTCCATTTCCCATTAGCATTTGCATTATTTATTTGAGAGGGAGAAAATGATTTCCTCACTCACCAAGGCATCTACCATTCCATGCACTCATACAAGAGTTGCATGGCATTTATGTATTACTGTTTCCAGGAATCTGAAGCTTCCCTGCTTCTGATATACACCAGTAGAATATATTCTTATCATCTTCACTGTCGTTTTCTTTTATATGCACAAGCTCTGTTGATTCGAATTAGGGAGAGGAGATCGATAGGCTACAAAGCTATAGATGCATACAGTATTATAATTTGATGATAAACAACAATTATACGAATCTTATATACGAATATATCATCCTCCGAATACGTACATGATTCTGAGATATATGAAAAATCACTTTGAGTTTTCGGTCACTTATAATTTTGTGCTGGCAGGCCGGTAGGAAGCTTACCAACTCCAAATTAATTATCAATAATAGAGTAATGTGTTAACTAAATTAAACCATGCACTCATGCATAGTTTAGTTGTTGAGTAATCTACTCCTTAATTAATCTTGTTGATTATATCCAGATGTCCAACAAATTAAGAATGTACATATGTGTGATTGATCAATAAAATGGATACAAAGCAATGATGCAAATGTCATAGCGGGTCTGAATTTTCCCAGTTTGGATAATTGAGAATATTAACGAGAATATTGATAAAATTAAGTAACTAATTAGCCTGTGTATGATCATGAGGACCCTGAAAATTAAAACTTCAACATCAGTATTAGTAGTGCACGAATATCACCATCCAAATTCGTAAGCATGCTAGTGAAATAGTCTGCGACTGTTGAAATTGGTCCTACAAGAATTTAGATCGCAATCGAGATTAACGCAACTGTAAGCAAAAGAAGGGTCACGGATCTTTCTAAGAATCTGGAGCTACCTATATATCAAGCTATGGAAATTCGCAGATAATGATCGTATATATAACAAAATTGCATCTAATGATACTATCCATGTTAAGAAAAAATTATTCATTAATTTTATACCATAGTTATGGAATGTGATGAATATATTTTCACAAATGATGATCAAGTCAGCAGCTGGCATGAAGATCTCGAAGGATTCTCTTAAATTTAGAGAGACAAAGGCAGTTTGTCTTCATCTCTGTGTATCTGTTTTTACCCTCTTCTAAATTTCATGAACGGCCGAACCTCAAACTTTGATGGCCTACAGAGAAAGCCATATCCTAGCCCCAATATCACGGATCATCGCTTTTGAGCCCCATGAAGTTCCCTCATTGACACATCTTTGTTTGGGAACAAGAACAAACAATAATAATAACTTCACAGTCACAGACGTCGACGTCTGCTCTCTGTTGCTGCTTCAATTCTTCTACCTCTCTCTGTCGACTGGACTTATTTGCATATGTATTAAGGCACACATGACCCCTTTTGTATATTTTGTATATATCGTATGTTTATCAGACTTTCACAAGGTACGAATTGGGTTATGAACTCATGGTGCGAGTTCATAAGAGCATGACAGTAGAAGAATGTGATCGGCTGTTGAAGAAGAAGAAGAAGAAGATGCAGGCCTAGGTCAAGAGTTTGATATATAATACGTACGGTGCTAAATAAGCGATCATAGTGTCATCATGGATTCATGCTCATCATGAATATGAAAAATGACTAAGAATGTAGTCGATCTATTATGTGCAACAACTCGATGTACAGTACGTTGTACACCGAAGAATCCATAGTGCTCGGACGCACATTCCTGATTATGATTTTTTGAACATCCAATGTCCAAATTAAGTAATTTAAGTACATTTTTATGAGGAAATTGAACTAACTTGCCCCCATGTATAACGTTCTTAGTGAACGTACAATTGCAATAATATCCCGCACTAAAGAAAAATCATGCGTCTGCCACTGCTCGTGAGATCGATGTAGGTGCATATCCAACGACCTCGTTCCATATCAGAAATTTTTGTCAAGGAAAAGGACCGGAGTCTTTTAACAACTCTGCTAAAAGACTATAAAGCTTGTGAATCTATCTAATAAAGAAATTAAAACAACACTCGTCCAAACATTGAGGACAGTTTGGTACGTTGTGCGCTACCACTGCTACGTAGATCAAAAATTCTATCTTGAAAACACATCACAATCGAAGGAGCTGTTTGCTAGGTTATGTCACTATTGGCTTCTAAATAATTAGAACCAGCAAGCAACAACAACAGCAACAGATCACAATTTGCAAGCTAGCTGAGCTTGTCTTCCTTGCATACTGTATAGCTCTAGATGTACATGTTTCAGCAATCGGCATATTATCATCAATCTATATATAACACATCAATCCAGATCCACAATCTGAATCAATCACACACACACACACACATACTGAATCTGTTTGCATGCAAGGACCACATACATGCAGCTAGCTAATTAATACGTGAGTGTCTTGTGGCTGCTTGGAATCTAAGTGTGTAGAGCTGATAGCAAGTACCAAGAAATCCAAAACTTCACGAACCAGTCGCTCACAATTCTCACTCAATTAGCTAATCAAACCAGACTCTGAAGTTTCTAAAGCTTCAGATCTAGCTTCTGGTGGGTTTCACTTGTCAGATTTTTAGTTGACTGGAATGAAATGCAATATTGGAATAGCTAGCCCGGCCAGTGGTCCTTTATTCCTTGGTAGTTTTTTCTAATTCATACATGTACTACTGTCCTTGTCTGCAGCCAATGGGAATTAGATAATTGTCCTTATTTAGCAGCAGAAATTTCATGCTCGACAGTTGACTGGTTTATATGGGCTTTAAACTTCAAGTTTGGGATTGATCTTCGAACCCTGAAAGTCCTTTCTCCTACAGCTGTGGGCTTTAGGCCTTCCATAACGTTTGTAATAACTAAAAGAACTCTGTGCATATGGGCTTCAAGACTTCAAGATGCTACCAAGTATATCCAATAATCGAAACCCCAATGAAATTTATACTTCTTATTTTATGATTCGCATTTCATGTTTTGATTTTTGTAACTTAATTTTTGTCTTCTTATGATATTACTGACTTAAAAAAAAATTGTAAATTTCACTTCTTATATCGAAATCGGGGAAGTCATTCACTAAAGGGTTGTTTGTGACTGCTTCTACAAGCCAAAGAGTACCTGATGTTCAGTTCTCACACCAAGATGGAGATCTTTGTGCAATCTAGCTGGGGTTTGAAAACGTTGTCTATCTCTATCATCCTACATTATTTCCCACTTGCTAAATGTCTGAAATAAGCGGTAGCAGATTCTAGATGACCACCCTGCAATCTCTGTCAAAACGAACCCCACGGACCACAAAAACCCGAACCCTCTTTTTCATCCTTTTTCTTTTCTTCTTTCACAGTAAAGATCTGGATCATAAAATCAGCACCATGCATTTTCTGATCACCAAGTTAAGACTCGTGTCGATCTCAAATTCATAGTTGGGAACACGCGGCGGCCTCGCACTAGATTCAGGAGAAGTATACGATTGCATGCGCCAACGAATATGCTTTGCTTTCTCACCACCAGTCTATAGCTCCTTATTCTACATGGAGTTTCTGTTACTAGTTCATCGTCATCGACTAGGTTTCTGGCTAAAATAAGAAAGAGACTTGGCTCTAGCAAACTAAGCTTATGAATTTACTAATTCTGAGAGTGTGAGTGAGATAGAGCAACCACATGACCTACGTCGCCATTCACGTCATGACTGATTGGTTTCATACTTGCCATACATGTCCAGATCGAACCCTCAAATCGCTCTCCTTCTCCGTCGATCGGCCATCTAGACTCATCACCCAGAAAACTGAGAAAAGTACTTGACATGTCCAACTTATCCAACTCACCAATTCTCGAATAACCTCTTATTTTTATCACTACCATGCAACTGAAATTATGAAAACCCCTGTAAAACATATGTATACGTTCACGACTGGCCGGTCGGACATGCACTAAAGCTCTTTCTCAGGTGATGATTTAAGCCATCCTGCTTCTAATGGATATTGTTAATCAGAGTTCATTTAATGTTGCTCGGCCCAAGAAAACGAAACTTGGGCCAAGAAGTAAGATAAGAACAGAATATAGGGAAATTATTATTTGTACCCGGAACACCACATGTTTTATGTTCCTCTTTAATCTCATTAGTCCACGTGTTTTATTTTTATTTCTGATTGGTGTATTTAATTACTTTTCCTTTTTTTTTTCACCTCGTGCTGGTCCCCACATAAATCTGAGTTATATGATTGGCCGGGTACAACACCTGGCAGTGCCACGTGGTGTTCCGGGTACAGAGAATAATTACTCCAGAATATATATTATTAGCAATTCAGTTAAGATGCTGATGTAAGCTAGCTGTGATCTTCTTTCGAATGAGGTTGTCATACCCTAAACAAAGGGCTTATCTTTATTACCCAAAAAAAAAAAGGGTTTATCTTTGAATCACTGGCAGTCTCACTGCTTAGATTTTATGAACTCTATATAGCTTTTTACATCAAGTCAAAAAAAAAACCTTCAAAATTTCCGTTGTGTTGTAAATTCAGATATATAATTAACAACAAGAAAAACTAACATATAAACGAATTCGCGACATGATGTTATATTTCGTAATTAGAGTTGCAATTGAATTTTTTGACCAATAATCTTTCACTAAATGTGAATAATAACCCTAATGTGATAAAGATCATAAACTCTTTAAATAAAGGAAATTAAGCGTCATTAACCTTATACGTCAACCTAGTTTAAGATCTAGTTTATAAAAATACTCCATGCATGCATGTAAATTCAATTTAAAAGTGAGGCCGGCCACAGCTACCTCTAATATTGTAGACTAATTAGCGCAAAGTTCATCCGAAACTACTCGGAAACTTCACCACTTCACATGGGAAAGAAAGAAAGAAAGAATGATCCGGTAGCAAGCAAGCTAGGGTTTTAGCCTTTGAGGTCATATATAGAATTCAATTAGACTAGTTGGTCCATTCAAACCTCACCGATTAAACTAACAGAGGGTCCAATGACTCCAATCCAATGAACGTTTTTTTTTTTTGGGGATATTTTTTGCTAAGCTAAAATAGAGAAAGAGGGAAAACGTGAAGAAATGAAATTGCCGAGTTGGGACTAGCTAGTTTGCACGTGTGTGGGGATATTGGTCAAAGTATATAGTAGCCGATCTCTTATAAAAGGCAGTGATTAGAAGAGAATATGTCACATTCAATTATTCTGACTCTCTAACAACGTCGACGGCGATCAACCAAATCGCCACAGGATTTCCACGTATTTGTTATCCGTTCAAACTTTTCAATCAGAATGTTTTTCTCTCAAAGTACCACTGCTTCAATTCTCATCAAACACTCTACGTACATTCTAATGATTCTATTATGATCTATTTATCTTGATTAAAACATTCTATCATGTTTCCAAGAATGTTCATAATTCATAGTAGAAAATTCTACCTTAACAGTTCAATAGATATTCTTAAATATTGAAAAAGTTACTCAAATATAATGAGATTTGATTCGTTCCTCCTCTTATTCGCTGTATGCACATGTTTTTCGATATTCATTTGTAAATCTCCAAATGATAAAATGTTCATAAGCTTGTTATTATTAGTATCATATCGTCAATCAATATGTTTCTAACTCTCTATATGTATATAAAAATAATGTTTAGAGTTATTTAATTATTTTTTAATCGTATATGTCATCCTTTTAGTTTTTATCCATCTATTTTTTTTAGTTTACCTAAGATATTAGGTATCGAGATAAACTCCATCAAGCTAGCTAGCCTGCATATTAGAATTCAGACCGAGTAAAGCCTTCACTTTCATCATGGACCTACGTACGTAGTCCGGATCTACGTACTCTTTTTATATATCAGCCGGCCGGCCGGTCATTCTCTTCCAAGCTTCTGTCAGTCCACCATAACCAGCATCAATATTAATAGCTTCCGAACCCAAAACTGGCTATTTCAGTCTGACATGGCTTCCCATGAAAATTAAATAAACCAACCCAAAAATCCTTTATTTCGCCAATTAATAAAGAAGAAGTGGAAGAAGAAAAAGTCCTCAGCTTTGTGCTTTTCTTTGTGGATGTGTGACAAAGGCAATGCGATGGAGATCGAAGAATAGTGCATGAGATTGTGAGAGGTTCACAAAACTAAACTTTAAAAAATGAAAGGAGATGTGATGGGATCTCAATAATTAAGATTAATTAAGGTCTTCAAACGGACCAACTTGGCCATTAGGCACTAATTTATAAAGCAATTCTTTTGGCCTCGGCCCCTTTGTTACATTGTGTATGATAACAACATCAAACATACGGTTACTCCATTATTTCACTTTTTTATGTACCATTTAATAAATTATATGATTAAAAACATCGGACTTGTGATTATGAAAAATCTGTAGTACCTAATCCTGTAGATCGCTGACCTTGGTAGTTTCTAAAACTAAAAATTCAAATGAAATTGATATTCAGATGGTTTTATATAGTTCATAATGATTTATTCTCGTTACGTTTTCTTAAGTTTTAGTTATTCATAACCCGTGATATAAGAGTTCAGAGTTGTTTGGAATGAAAACACTGTTACAACTCATATATTTGAAAAGAAGTTTTGTAAAAATTATTAGTAATTTGTATATATGACAAATGTGTTGTTAAGTAATTAGATAATGGTCCAATATGGGAAGGCTAACGTGGTTTGGGTGCTTACTTTCATAGTTTCGATTCATAACTGGTCTGCATAAAAGTTGTGCCCCCTTCAATCACTTGATTAACAAACAAAATCAAACCCTAATCGATTTTTAAACCTATTTTTCTCAAAGATGGGGCAGCAAAAGCAGTGGGAATCTGGATCCTCTCTAATTTAAATATACTAGTGGATCCTCTCTAATTCAAAATTACATGATGGTTTTAAAATTTTGAATATATAATGTATTCTGGTTAACCATGAATGATAGGGCGTAGGAAATCTGGATTTGTTAAGGATACGCCATTAACGTCCCACCTTTATTTGATGATGCAGCATTCTCATTAAACTATTTTTCATGCCAAATTAAAACGAGCAAAAGTTGGCATAGAAAGGCTTATCTAGGTGGCCTTAAAGGTCTCTCTAAAAAGGGTTATCCTGGTTGATTATAAATAATACGATCGAGCTGTACCAGTAAATGGAAGAGTTGATGTTCTTATTCTTAATTCGTGATTTCGATTGGTATCTTTTGTTAACTTGGTATTATGCTAATGTGATCAAATTTTTTTTTTATCGAATTTCTCTTTAATTTAATGGTTAAGGCTTTAAATTCCATACTAAAGCTCGTAATAACGGTGACGGCGGCGGTGGCTGGTTTTGATAATTTGTTTTTAAAAAAATAATCAATTTCTTTTTATAAATTGGTCGTCACATGTATTCATTTTATAACTTTAATGTATCCTTCTATATCAGAACTTTGACTGTCGGTTTCTAGTTTATCGAACTTACCGTGTTGGAGACTTGGAGATAGGCAATTTCTGTGACGGATGCCTTCGCTAAATTTGACCATTAAATTAATAGTGGTTATAAAACACTACTTTGCCTTCCTGCTATATGTTTTGACCTTCTACACTTAGGACGTTAGAGGGTTTTTCCATATAATTGTATCTTGTTGATTGTATAAAAAAAAAAAAAAAAACCTCCATTATAACGACTCATTTTCAGATCTAAAACTATATAAGGATGAATTTGAATCTCGATCTGGTTTTATTTTACCTTCTAACTAGTACACGATTCATTTAGTCAGGAAATGAAGAAGTTGTGTTTGGTATTATTTATGTAGAGTTACCTCTGGCTTGGTCTGAGCAATACCTACATCAATACTGGTTATACAGCCACATAAAACGGTACTATATATGCCCGAAAGAGATGCCATTTAATTTGAATAAATCGTGTCCTATCATCTGAGATTCCAAGGAACCCTGGTTCTATATGCAACTACTTGCTCTGGCCATTACAGACAAAAATCCAGACTGATAATCTAAAACCTAATGATAGCAGTCGGGTTACAAAGTTGAGCATATGAAGAAAGTTGACAGTATTCTCAAACTCCTTCCAAGGGTTTTTCAAATACCAAAACCTAATTTGTAAATTACAATGTTGCATTCTATTGTATCATGTGTCTTCGACACATGTACATCACTTGTAATGGTTGCCTATTTATCTTTTAAAAAGAATCCACACCATGAAAGTTACAAATCAATGTCATTAGTATTACAAAGTAACTAGACGGGCTCGGACTAAAAAGAAGAAGAACATACCTGATCTGTCTTACTCATAACACCTAACTTGTAGAAGTCATTTGGAAGTTTTGTTCTATAGCATCACTCGTGATCAATTGTACCACCCTAGCATTAACCCAGGTGTGAAACTATGTTTCCAATAAGAGAAAACCCAGAAGAAATAATTGCACTAATATGTCTTATTTCTGGAAAAGTTGTTGAAAAATAAATCAAATTTTAAAGGGAATTCGTACATGTTGGTAATAATATTATCAAAGTTTAAGAGAAGCCAAGATCAAGGTAGTATCTATATATATATATTCTTCACCAAAAAAAAAGGTAGTATATATACCAACACTCAATAAAAGCCTAACTTTGCCAACAAAGTATAGTAGCATGTACCTCAGAGAAACCATAATTGAGCCTCTCTTTTTCACTTTGTAGAATATGATTGTGCTTTCCTGACTTTCCTGCATTTCATACTAGCTTCTGGGGAAGTGGGGTTGCAACACTTCATCACTTCAATTATCATCTTCACTTATTTATCATTGATAAATTATTACACATATTCACTTATTTGGGAGGGGTTCTAATGAGGACCACTAAGTTAAGGACTAGTTAAGGACTTCTTCGTTTCACCCATTTTTCGATCGCATATTCACATCTCGACCGTCTAGTTTGTAGATATATATGAGTGATCATCTCTACAAAATTTTCATCCAAATTGAAAATCGTTAAGACATTCATAAATATGATTTACCAATTATAAACTTGAACGGCTCTTGTTTGACAGATTTGGATTGTCCATTGATTTGATTTAGTTTGATCTCTTAATGATCACCAATTTTGCTGAAAATTTGTGGAAGTGATCTACTTATATAGACCTAAAATTTGAACGATTGAGATGGAAAAATGTAATTGAAAAGTGGGTGTAATAAACGATTAATGAGAAAGTCCTCAACTAGTCCTTAACTTAGTGGTCCTCATTAGAACCCCTCCCTCACTTATTTATCTATATGTATATTTGTGTAACATATTTATTCAATTTCCTTGACCACATAAGTATAAAGCACATTGACATTTTTAGTAAAGCCTTATCCCACTAACAAAGAGTGGGCAGTGGAATCCAGCTTATCCAGAACAGAAGAACCTCATCAGTCTTTTCACTTTTCCAAATTCTCTTCCATCAATCATTCCGCAAGCCGAAGGAAACTATTAGCGTCGTGAAAGTAACACAGAGATGATTCAAAACACTGAGAGTCCGAGACCCATTAGAGAAATACGTGAGATGATTCAAAACACCCATAAATACAAGGTTAGATTGTACTTGATCACAGGAAATTATTATAACAAGTAACTAGTAGTATCAAAGGTTCAAATTACATAATATCAGTAAGATCACTTGCACCTAGATATGCTCTTCCACACCATAGAATCATATTAACCCATAAACTAAACGAGTAGACAGATCACTTCCCTCTTCCACAAAGTATGTTATGCTCTTTATAATATGAGAGTAATTATCATAGCAAAGATAAATCAATTACTGAAATAAATAGAACACAACGATAGCAGGTTTTAATTTCTTTTTATTATTACCACCAACCTATATAGATATAAACAATGGTACACATCATTATCATCATCCACCTCTTGATTCTTGATCCAGAAAATTAACCCCTTCGACAAACTTGAGTAAAAAAATAAAAAGCAAAAAACAGAGACTTGGTAAATGTGGGTGGGGGCATCTGCGGGTCTCAATCACCCTTATCGTACGCACCACAGCTCAGAATAGCACATCGAGGGCCAAACCAACTCACTCAAGGGCAGGCATTCACACCCTACCACTAGGCCTTGTTTGGTTGGCACCAAAAACAAACCCGGACATTCGAGAAGAAGAAGAAGAAGCTAGAAGAAAAGAAAAGAAAAGAAAAAAAACACACCCAACGCGTTGACCCGACTCAGTGAGTCATCACCGCTTGGTCGCCGAGCTTCCAGGCCGAGGTGGCAATGAGCGGCCGAGTATGCCACCCTAACATCAAACACCCGTCGTTCTCCTCCACCCTGTACCCATCTCCGCCGGCGAAGAGGGCCAGAAGCATGCTGGCCTGCTTGAACGCGTTGGAACCGAGATGAACCGGAGTGAAACCGGCCGCGTCGAACCGGGTTCGCCACTGAGCCAGCGTCTCGTGGCGCTCCACCCGCTCGACGCCCTCACATGCCACCACATTGAAGATTTGCTTCCCCAAGTACACCTCCGACATCATTTTATCCTGGCTGTTGACCGAACCCTCCAGCGAGTCAAACAGGGTCGAGTAATAGTGCAGCGACTCGTTGAACCGGTTCAGGAAAACCGGACCGTTGTGGTTCGCCTCCTGCTCCACCACCGTAACGATCTCCGGCTTCATCTGCTTCACAACCGACAGCACTTTCTCGATCGCACCGGGCCGAGCTAACAGCTTGTGCAGCTCGAACACCGAGTTAACCGCAACCGACTCGACCTCGCTGGGTCTGAGCTCCAGCATAGAAGCATCTAGATCAGCTAAACTGTTAGCAACAAACCCTCTGTACTCGAATTCCACATGTATGGTCTCCGCTAGCTGCGCCAGTTTCCACCCAACTTCTTGAAGATGGTCCGAGTTGTCGGCCGCGGGTGGGCCGATCCCGGTGAGGCGAAACACGGGCGGGCCGCCGGGGCGGAGGGCGAGGGCCTGCATGAGAGCAGGCCATTGCATCCCTTGGTTCATGGAGAAATCGATGACATGAACCCGCTTCTTGCCTTGGAAACCTTCTAGAATGGCTTGATTAGCTGTGAAATGAGCGAATTTGAGGTAAGGGCAGGTTTCGTAGAAGTGCATCTGGAGCATCTCGGAGTAGGAGTGGTCGATTGGAGCGGCGGGGTACACCCGGAAGATCCGCTGGGCTAGAGCCTCGGCGAAGAAGGTGGCGACTTTACGCATAGCGCCGGCTTGGGAAATAGCCAAGTAGCTGATCTGGGTGACCAGGGCCTTGGCTAGGTTGAGGTTGTTCTGCTGGACGGCTTCGGCGCAGGCCATGAGACCGTGGACTAATCTGACTCCGTTTTCTTGCGAATCGACAACCACCACCGGGCGAGTTGACTCCGCGGCGGTGGGGAGGGGGAGGGAGACGGGCTGGAGGGAGGAGGAGGAGGAATAGAAATCCGGCGAGGGTTTGAGTCGTTTGGGCTCTCTTGGGGAAGAATCGAACTGGGTTTGCTGACTGAAGATGGCCTTACCAGGTATGGCTTTCAGCTCGTAACTGGAAGAAGAAGAGCAGTCCTCAAACTGGGTTCTTGGACTTACAGATTTGCTCTTGGTGTTCATGCTTTGGTCTGCAAAATCTATAGAGGTTATGGTGGAAGATTCGGCCGGAGCCAAAAACGAATCGTTCAGCATAACAGAGCTGCCAAGCGGCGGTGGCGCCGCCATTACCGGCTCGAAACTCGGAGGCGGAGTAATCTCCGAAATCATGCTCTCCAGCCAAGTCGACAGATCCGACGGATTGTAATGAACAGTATCCGAGGCCAGATGAGACAGCCCATCTTGCTGAAGAGTTAACTCTTCAAGCTGTACAAGCTTCTGGGCCACATCGGCCATGCTAGAAGACTTGACCTTGTAACCCAACACAGCCAGAAGCTCATCCATGCCGTCGTCGTGCTGCGAATCCTCCCACATCGCCGCCTTACCTACCTTATCGTTGGAAGGGGAAGCCATGGATGGGTTTGGATTAGGGTGGTGGGGGTGACGGTGATGCTCTCTTTTCATGGTTTGTGGGTTTCTGCGATTGTGGATAGCTCGGAAACCGAAGATGTGGTGCTATCAAATTTGGAATCAGAACATTTGGGATTTTGGAGGTTCTTTTCTGAGGAGGGTTTGCTTGGTTTTTCACTACCACGAGTGTGAGAGCGGAGAGGTGAAGGAATGAAATGAGAGAATAATAATAATGCCCTGGTAGCCAGTTATAGTATTATTATAGAAAAATCGGAAAATCAAAAATAAAAGTGGTACAGAGTGAGAGGAGAGCCATGTGTGGGCGCGACCTCCAATGAAAACTATCTCAGGGCTTAACCACAACAACGACTACAGCTCAAACACTCACAAACAGATAACCATCACCTTATTTTACATTTTCTCTCTTTTTCATAAAAACCAACCACAAAATCTATACAGTGTTATTACGAGCGAGAGGATAGAGCATTCTGGACGAGTACGTTGAAACTTTCATGTTACCTAATTAGAGTAAATATTACTAGATTTTACTGTGTTTCAAACTAGGAAGTCATCGATAGTGACACGTGACGGGTGTGTTATAACATTAACAATGATGGATTATTGTTTATTTGGTGGCTTAATGTGCACTTAATTAAGTGAATTTTAGATAATATAAGTGACGGACGCGTAAGAAAGTTAATGCATCTAAATTTGCTGTTAATTAATCATTTTGCATTATTTCATGTCTACGGAGAAGAGTGTCAGATGCATTGCACGACAATTTAGGTAAATCCGCAGCTGTTGTAGAGATATAATAATTCTTAAGCAAAATCATTAAGGGTGGTGTTATGAACAATAAAATGTTTTAATAAAAGTGGGTCTATATGCAAGCAGAGTTGTATTAGAAATCATCTCAGAACCAGAAAAGAAAAGAAAAAACTTATTTAGCCTCTAATTATTGTGAGAGAACATGGATATATATACATGTTAGTACAAACATTAAGGACACATATGCTTACATAATGCATGATAGGGAAACGCATATTCCTATTTTCGTGAATAAACAAAGCACAATGATTGATCGTTATAATACAATTACCTACTAATGGTATCATTTTAGAGAACTAAAATGGCATCCTGAATCACACTGAAGAAGATAAGAGGCGTGTTGATCTTATCCGTTGGTACATGAAAACAACACAATTACTGCTTTACCGCTCGAAATGTACTGCCTTGCTATGGTAAACAACACAATTACTTTGGCTTTGGTATCTTGCATAAATTCACAACCCCCTTTCTCTCATACAGATGTTTTTCCTTATTGATTCATTTAAAATCTCCAAGATAAGAGCAAGCATGATGGTCCACGACACGTTGCTGCTCCATACATGTCTGTACCTTTCATGAGAAGGGAAGGGACCGTTTGGGGACCAAATGAACGGTTCTTAGATCCTCACCATGTGAAGGTTGTAATATGCATTTGCCTCTAGCTCTCTCTATTATTCAGGCACCAGCTAAAAGAGATCAAAATTTGGGACCTGCAAATAGAGATGGGATGGAAGCATATAAGGTGAATGTGATTGTTACAAACAATAATTGAGGCAAATGAACAAGAGAGTGTGCTCAACCTTTCATTGAGATTCAAGGTTCCTCTATTAAAGATTGCAGTTGTTGTTGGAATGCAGAGATCTTGTCTGCTTTGACAGCCATGACTAACCCCGTTTGCTGATAGTTTCTTAGCTGCAGAAGTAACAACAATGAAAACACCACGAATTATTATGGTCACAAAGGCAATGAAATGACTATAAACACACTAGTGTAAGAGATTACGCTATTCAAGTGAAACTTCTGGTGTAACTTGGTTTTGCCGTGATCTTGAGTGACTGTCCCAGTAAAAGCTTTACCTATCTGACTAATGTGGGTGAGTGTGTGTACTACAAATATTCCGTGTAACCTCCCAATTTATTTTCGTGGATCCTCTAGACGAAACAAAGCACATAGTAATTCGAGAAGAGATCGAAAAAATTTCCCTCCCGTATTTTTTTAGAGATGAACAAATCATAGCATGATGGATAAAGATCTGTAATGAGAAATCAGGACAGGCAGCCATATAATTACTTGCCTCATGAGGTGGAATCTGCGGAGTGTTCAGAGAAAATTCGAAGGACCAGGAGCTGAGCTGAAATACATTTGAAAATACGATTAGTAACTTATGTGAAAAACAAAAAATGATATTCATATCAGATAATCAGTACCCTGTGAAATATTTCATCTTCTGGCTTTACATATATTATTGCCTCTTCATTCACATTCTGCTTCCTTTTCTGGTCAGCAGTTTTTTGCTGCAGTTTTGCAATACGAAAAATAATAAATGGAAGGCATAGAATGAGAATGAGGGAGAGTTCAATGAGCAGAGAAATGCTTGAACGTCTTACCTTGTAGAACTTGGTGACTATTATATAAAACTTAAATCGAAAGGAATTCTTGAGCTCCTCATTTGGCTGCCATGAGTGGAACAACAAATATGAATCAAGTAGATGAACATTTCCAAAGGATTTGTAGATAGGCAAAGCTCATATTCCTATATAATCAATCTAATGATTCTAACCTCATCTTCTGTGGCCCAAGAAACTTCGTTAAAGAGGCCTTCATAAAGAGGTGGCAAGAGCTGTGGAGGTAAATTTGTCACACGTTGAGAGACCAATAGACCAACACTATGTGCTTCCTTTCCCAAAAGTGAACTCAGGTCATCTATTACATCCTTCTGAGAAACTTTGAGGAGAAACTCCTTAATCTCTGTCATACATTTCTGGTCCTGTTAAGAATGAAAGAAGTTTCATCAACGGTCTATGTATGGCCAATAACTTGCAAGCCTACAGGTATATAGCTGAACATGTGACTGAAGTAATGGAACACATATGTATAGGTTACTTGCCTTGTATCTCCCCAAGTTAAGGGCAGTAACAAGACCAAAAATTCCATTATCTTCGTCATCCTCTATTTTAACAACAGACCCTACAGTGGTCTGTTCCAATATTAAGTCTACAAAACCACTCAAATCCCACTCTTTATCATCAAGGTAGGTCTGCAGCAAGGTCTTCACTCCATGAAAGTCATCAGCTTTCGGATCAAAGAATGCAAAATCTACTTGAACATTTCCCTTTACAGATAAACCAAATCTCATAAAAATCCAAGTGTAAAGAGCATGAATTAAGAATTATTAAAGCAGAATTTTCAACCATTTTTAACAAAGAACTGGTAATTATATGGAGAATAAACAGGTACCACTAGAAGTATTCGCTTACATCACACTCCTCTTCTTCTTCTGAAGATTCCGACTCTTCATTCTTTGCTTTCAAATTATTCTTGACTGATTTAGTAACTGAAAAGCAGGAGAGGCCAAAAAAAGTTAACAGATAGAAATAACTATCCGAAGGCGAGACTATAGTAACCAAAAGTAGTTATTAGGAAGAAAATCATGCCTGCAGAGTTTGGTGGTGATTTTAGAAGGACTTCGGCGGTATGCATTTGACGCTTGATAGCAAAGACAGAAGCAACCCTAGCAGCTTGACGAGAAAATTTGGAGAAGGTCAGAGGACGTGATTTTACCAGTGCTCTATGCCTTGTCGGCCTATGGGGCATCTTCACTATCTAATGCTGCTAAATCACTGCAGAAGTTCAGCAAGATTGAAAGTCGATTCAGTATATAATTAAAAAGAAACTCAACAGAGGGTGAGAGAGTAAAGCATATACTAAACAATTGATCACCTATCAAAAAATAAGCACCCAGGCATTCTAGCTCAAAAAGAAAGAACTACTCACTAATTCTGACTATGCTTTGAGAATACATGAGATCATCAACAAGTAAAAACTGACTGCACCATCCAGAATCATAGAATTTGCCAAACCATTTGAAACTCTTTCTATTCAAAAATCCAAAGTGGGTTGATTCAGCATAACTAAGCTAACTCAGGTAGTGATAAATCTATGCAATGCCTTTTGTTTTAATTATCTGTAGCTCTCACAGTTGCAAGAACCTAATAAATACTTTTGGATAATAATCTAATATAAAATTTCCAGCTAAGAATATGTAATTACAAAAACATTTCAGGATACAAGTAAAGAAAGATATGTAAATCACTGATATCACATTCAAAGAAATGAGTTGCATCACGAAATCAGTTATTCCGGTGATCAACTGTAGCGTCATTGTCATTGTCTACCCCTTGCTAACATGATCTCAATGAGCTGTTAACGTAATAACATATAGAACCTAGACTATCACCTCAGCTGTGCACAACAGCTAATGTATAGAGCATTAAGCATGCTGCCTGGTACTATTTACTGTGATTTATTTTGCTTCCAGCCTACACTGAATTCTTAAATATACATTTCAAAACTACCCAGTACGTAATGAGTAACTGATGCAATACTTCTGGTTTTGATTTACAAAGACCAAGCTCAAATTGAAGTCCTAGTCGTGAATTTGATTAAGAACAAAGCGCAACCAAACTTTAGTTGAGAATAAGCGATTACCTGGTCCGGTTTCTCTTGAATTTGATTCAGAACAAGCTCGGGTCACCGGAAGAAGAGAAAGAGGCGCGACTTGCTTGAGAGTCGAACGAAGACGATCGTTCGGCGAGAATTGGCGTTGTGTAAGTTGGGAGAGACAGAGAGAGGGGCAAATTGGGAAGGCTAGGTCTGTTTGTTACTACTACTGGGACAATTCAAAGGCCCGGAGTTATCAGGCCTCAGTGTCGGTCCACAGTCCTAATTACAGGGGTGGCCCAATTAATTACCATCTAAATGCCGCGAATTCGAGAGGGTATATTATAGAAAAACATGTAGGTAAACGATCGGACATTTTTAAATACAGACTGGCGACCTTTCGTTTACGAAGGGTTTGCAGGAAAACGATTCATAACTAGGTTCTTCGGTCTTTGCTACACCACACCTCATTAACTATTGATCAGTCTCAGCTTCATGATGTTCACATGGTCGTCTAATGACTAAGAAAATCATGGTCAATCACCGTTGTATATAAATTCAAGGATAAAAAGTATTATTTTAAAGTTTAGTTGTTTTGTTTTCCACTTTTTAAATTTACATCCAACAGCGATTGACTATGATTTCTTTGGTCACTAGGTGACTATGTAAAGACTACTGTTATCAATCTTGGTAGATTACAAGCTTGTCATCCATGATATATGTCATATATGATTGTTGGTGGAACCTCGCTCCGGAAACACACACCGATATTATTGGAGCTCTATTAGGTTGGTATCAAATATTAGAGATTGCCTTCTATAATCTTATGCACCGAAATAAACTATCAATTGTGAAGTAGCTCCCAATTATACATCGAAACATTAGATCCAAACCAAATAATGTTCACTAATGCATATATCTAGCTATTCTAGCATTGAATTCCATACCACGTGACAGTCTGTTTCAGACCAAATCACCGAAAATAATAACTTATTATAAGGAGTTAACCCGGAAATAATAATCAAATAGATATGAATGTGACACTCTGTCATAAATGGATTAGGCTTATGGCCCAGACACACTAGTGGATTTCTTTTGACTCTCCTTCTATTAATGGGCTCCCTCTACCCATTTTTAGTTTTCAACTACCACGTTCCTATCCATTTATCCATTATTACTGCAAAAAGCATTCACCAACATTTCTATTATGAATTTACCTAAAAATTGATATTGTCATCTCTATCATGAACTCACCCAAAATTCATAATATTTGTTTCGATTCAAGAACGATAATATTACGTTTATTATACATTTGTAATGATATCTAAAATTCTAGTAAATTTGTTTCGATTCAAGAACGATAATATTACGTTTATTATACATTTGTAATGATATCTAAAAATCTAGTAAATTAGTGAGTTGTCACTCAAAATAGATTATCATTTGTAATGATTTTCGTTTGTTCACCGATACTGAAAAATGAAATCTATGAAGATCATTAATAAAAATTATACACTATCAAAATAGACGGTAAGGTGAGTAATCGTGTGAAACAAATGATTCATTCACATCGTATGATAATACAAACACGATTTTTGTTTCTTGTTGATATTTGATACTACGAACCCACTTGAGGTGACATTAAAAATATTTGTGTTATATTTGGAAGAAAATATGAGGGATTGTGGTCCGTTGGCTGTTAGAATTTTCCTTCTTTGCTTATATGTAATTATTAATCATCATTAATATTATTCCCAAAGTAGTGATTTGTGGATAAATTGAGGGAAATGTGATAATACAGAAATAGAATTCCCCATCAATTAGACGAAAATTCTTGCATACATCAAGATACAAGTGAACCAAGTATTTATTAGAAAATCTTAACCGTTGATATTTATACTTAAATTTTTATTTAAATATTAAATAATATGATAAATGTAATCCAACGGTCTATTCATCTTGGTTTAAGTACACCTTAATGCTTTGAATCCTCTCTGTCAATTAGATCATTTCCAAAAAAGAATAGAATTCCCCCACCAACTATTGGTATTGATGTAATTCAGTGGTAAAACAAGGGTCAGTTTCTTCAAGTCAACGCCCATAAATTCACACCTCTATTACCGAAGCTTTTTAGTTCAATTCTCTTTCCAACTCTTTTCCCCTCTCTCAATTTCCTCACAAATTTTCACAGCAAAAATCACTATGGAGGAAAATCACGCTTCAGCTCTCGAATCGATCGCCAATGGAGACCATGACGTTTTCGCAGCGTACAATTCCAACAGCACCAGTACCAACAACGACCATGGATGGCAGAAGGTGACCTATCAGAAGCGCCAGAGGAAGAACAAGGCGGCGGAGTCCGTCAATAATCACAACAGGCTCGTCCCCGGCGCTGTGATCTCCGGCGGCGACAACGTTTTCCGAGGCGTGGAGAAGGAGGCGGAGGAGCGAGGTCGGAGGCGCCAGGAAGCTCAGAGAGCGGCGGCTGCGGCAAATGCCGGCCCCATCGGCGTTGTTCCGGCGAGATCGAAGCACCGGTCCGACGACGAGTACGGCGACGACAGCGATGACGAGGCTGCACCGCAGGACGCCAAGGCCGAGGAGGAGAAGAAGTCGAAGCCGAAGAAACCGAAGAAGCCTAAGGTCACCGTCGCCGAGGCGGCGGCGAAGATCGACGTGAACGATCTCTCGGCGTGGCTGATTGAACTTCCGGTGAGTTGTGCTGGTTCTGATCTGACATTTCGTTTCCGGTGCGGTTTCTGATGTAGTTTGATATTGTTAGATTTAGATTTGAAATTTAACTTGAATCAATTCGGACTGTTTCGTATAGAATTTCGAGGAGGATATACAGGTGATGAAGTTCGCGGACTTTTTCGTCACTGCATTCAAGACAGTGTCTTCCGCACAGTTTCCATGGATCAAGATGTTCAAGGAGTCAACTCTGGCGAAGATTGCCGATGTGAGTTTCCGAAATTTTTATGCTTTTCCTGGCTGATGATCTAGTCTTTGTGTTAGTCTGGCTGATGTAGTAATTAAGAGGTATTATATCTGTTTTTTTTATGATAGATTTGATGTTTTGTGAACCATTGTGCTGTATACTCATTCACATTGGTCTTAATTCTCTTGTATATACGAATGCTGTTCCACCTAGTGATATTCATGAACTTGCGGAAAAAACATAATTCTTAAATGCTGTTCAATCTCTCTGGTTATTCAAGTGTAAAATGGCGATCTATGTTGTTTTAGGCTGTATAATCATGAATGATCTGCTTTATGTTCCCTTTTCTTTGGATAAATATACCTTCTTCCAAGTCCTCTCTTATCTCTTTTGGATATTCAACCACACGAATTTAATCACCATTTGAGGTTATTGGACTTTTTGGTGGAGACTAGTTGATTGGATGTTTAGGTCTGTTGTTGGTGATTTTTATTCATCATAATGCCTAGTTGAAACTGATTTGACTGATGCATTTTTTGGTAAAGGTAGACCTGATCTTTGTGGCATTTGTGTGAATTGTGTCCACAGAGTAGTCTAAGTTGATTAATGCCAACAGTTGTCACTAGAGTTCACTGTCATGGCATGTTATAGTTTCCTGCTCATAACACTTTGCTTGAGTATCTCCTGTTAGAATGTGTAATACAATTCAAGAGCTTACTGACTTATTTGTTCCTTATGTCTTGCATCCTAATCACTATGTATTTTCTTCTAACAGATCCCCATTTCCCACATATCTGAGGATGTTTACAAGACATCAATTGACTGGATCAGCCAGCGTTCTGTTCGGTCCCTTGCGACCTTCGTTTTAACGTCTGTAGACAGCATTCTTGCAGACCTAGCAAGCCAGAGAGTTGGTGGGAAGGGTGCCAAGAAAGGTGTGCAGCAAGCATCATCCAAATCTCAGGTAATTCTGATCTTCCACTTTTTTCTCTTGAGCTTTTAAGATAAAAAGAAATTTATTCTAATCATGTGTCATTTTACTTCATTTATGCTGTTACATCATCTGGTTGTACAAGAATTCATAAATTAGGGTCCATCATCCAAAAGAGCTCCTCATGTCATCCATCTGTCTAATTGGCATATGAAATATCCAACAATTAGTTTCATCACTTCATGCTTTCTTTTTCGTGATTGATGTTGGTGTTCTTTGTACTCAGTTAGTTGGTCAAAATATATTGTAAAATTCCATGTTTCAGATTGAGTGAAGCTTTTGTTTGTGGAACTAAATTTCCCATTTCAACATTTTGGACTGTTCTCATGATCTCAACTTTATGATGTTAGATAGTTTTATCTTTACGAGTGCATATTCAACTCTGATGCAAAATCTTGTGTTGTGTAGTCCCAGGTTGCAGTATTTACTGTTGTAGCAATGATATTGCGAAGAAAACCTGATGTCTTGATCAATATATTGCCGACATTGAGGGAAACTTCAAAGTATCAAGGACAAGATAATCTTCCAGTAATTGTATGGATGATAGTTCAGGTAAGCGGGATTTTTTTTACACAGTTTGAGAGATCTTGCCACATGGCTAAAATCATAAAAATATTACCACAAGTCTGTTCCGCTTATCATACATCTCATGTTAGATCTCAAAAATGTCTTGTATAGGCTAGTCAAGGAGACGTTGCTGTGGGGTTGTATGCATGGGCACGCAATGTATTGCCTCTAGTTTGTGGCAAAAGTAGTAATCCGCAGTCCCGTGATCTTGTTCTGCAACTGGTTGAGAGGTATTGAACATGTTTAATCTCAGTAATATGTCATAACTCTTGCATTCCTTAAACTCTGAAATTGTTTATTCGATTGTAGAATTTTGTCTATGCCAAAGGCTCGTACCATTTTAGTGAATGGTGCTGTGAGGAAGGGGGAGCGTTTGGTGCCACCTTCTGCCTTGGAGATACTTATGGGAGTTACCTTCCCTGCACCTTCAGCAAGAGTAAAGGTAATTACTGAAAGGGGAATTCACTGTATAAATTATTTATAAGGAGAGTTACTTGCCTGTTATTTAACTCCAATATGTTTTTCTGTACAGTCTACTGAAAGGTTTGAGGCTGTATATCCTACCCTAAAGGACGTGGCTCTTGCTGGCTCTCAAGGAAGCAAAGCGATGAAGCAAGTTTCACAGCAAATATTGAGTTTTGCTGTTAAAGCTGCGGGAGAAGCAAGTACGTAGACTCTTTGACTTTACTGTAATTTCTTTCTAAAAATTAGTATGATGGTCTAGAACGGGGTTTGATATTGCTGGCCTCACAGGTACACCTGAGCTATCCAATGAAGCAGCTGGAATTTTCATTTGGTGTTTGACCCAAAGTGCAGAATGTTTCAGGCAGTGGGTGAGTTCTCTAATTCTCATATTGCATTCCCCCAATACTTTTCCTTGAATTAAATGGTCAATATATGCATATTTAACAATCTTACTTGTGCTGTGCATGAAATGTTACCAGGACAAGGTTTATGAAGGGAACTTAAGAGCGAGCGTGGTTGTTCTGAAAAAGCTTTCTGATCAGTGGAAAGAGCATGCTGCAAGGATCTCTCCTCTTGATCCCATGAGGGAAACCCTCAAAACTTTCAGGCATAAGGTATCTCTCTCTCTCTCTCTGAGTTTGGATACATTTATTTTTGCCCAGTCAACTATTTTCAGTTCTTTTGCATCATCACAGATGCTGTTACGGATTTTGTTATCTTAACAAACTTCTTGTGGATTTGACTATATATAAGTGTGAATAAAAGTTGTGTTAAGCTTTTTGAATACAACTCTGTTTGTAGAATGAGAAGGCGTTGGAGGGTGAGGCAGAATCTCCTGAGCAAGAGCGACTCGTCAAGGATGCAGACAAGTATTGTAAGACATTACTGGGAAAGCTATCACGCGGCAGTGGGTGCAAGAAAAGTGTGGCATTTATCATCCTTGCCTTGGCTGTCGGTGCAGCAGCTGTGGTGTCCCCAAACACGGAGTCTTTGGATTGGAACAAACTAACAGTGTTTTTCAGCTCTGAAAACCCGTTTCTTTGAGCTGGGTGAGTGACAACTAGCAGCTTGTGGTGCAAAGCATCAACGTGTTTTTCATACAATATCAAGCATGAGAAGGAATAAGGTGGTGAAAAATAGTAGTTATCTTTATAAGGTGGTGAAAAATAGGAGTTATCTTTATACTTTTGTCCCAGTGGGACACGGAACTAGAGTTAGTTGAAGGTCAATACTTGGTTGAAGGTTTAATTTGGTTTGAGCCATTTGGGCTTTTTCCTTCCTTTCGTGTAACTTTTTGTGTTTATTTAGATCCCCTAAAGTTATTCACATCTAATATTTACAGTACTAGAAAGTATGTTTATCAGAAAAGGGATGGATACATATGTGTTCCCGGTTTAGTGTTTCAACCCAAAAGGAATTTTGATGATACAGGATGTGATTCTTTATGCTATTACATCAGAGTTTCGATATTAGTTTTGATGATACAGGTGACCAAATTCTAGTCATATACATTGATCATAAGTTGTATGATACATCTTATAAGAGATGTTTGTACAATTTTCATGAATAATCTTCAGGTTCGGCATAAGGGTACTTCATGAACCCGGCTTTGACGAGATCGGGATCTTCTGGCTTGGACCAAGGATACTTCATGTTTGGATCCCTTGGGAACTTCCTGAAGTTGAGAAATGGTGCCCAAAGGAGTATGCTGCGCAGTAGTATCAAAATGAAATTGTTATAGATTTCAAGGTCAAGACCCTTTGAAGAATGGTAAGATTTAGGTTAGAATAGAGCTACTCACCCAGGAAAGAAGAGGAAGACGAACATGAACTGAAAATACATCTCTAGGAGATTTCGCCTGTACCACCTAATCCGAAGCCAGTTCATGATGATCGGCTGCAGCCATAGAAATGTGTTTTACTGAAACATACAAGAACTTGATGAAAAAAGCATCAACATTAACTTACCGGCATGAGCAGGAAGTACCAGGTGCCTACGATTCCGGATTGTATCAAAGTCCATGATAAATCTTCCTCATAGTTCATACCAGTCTCATGAGCAAGTGCAGGCAGCTCAATCTGGTAACACAGTACAAACAATTCGTATATCACGGAAATATCGAACAAAGTGTAAACAATTTGAACAAGGAAGAACATTGATGGAGTATCTTACCGCGGCCAAAGCTGCTCCAACTTGAATTGCTGAACCAATTTTCTTTAGGTGGTTATGAACAATACTTGGGGATACCCTTTGAGGTTTGGCATGGTGGGAGTGACTGAGACTAAAAGTGATCGTCGGGGAAGTTGTACGGCGAGGGCGGTTGAGGGAAGGCTGAGCCTGTGGGATTTGGGAGGTGAAGGAGCAGCTCATTTTAGAGCTCTGTTTATGTGCCTCTGTTACTCCTTATCTTTATGAACTCATTTCATGGCACAAAATGCATGCATTTTTTTACCAATAGAGTTAAAGTAAATATTTTATAATAATAAAAAAGTAAAAAGTGACACGGTAAAAGCTAAACAAGAGGCATTTTACCCTTCCCCGAACCACAACTCCTCGAACGAACCACACCCGGAACCAAAGGCTCTTCTAAAACCCCTACACACAATCTGCAAACTCCATCGTTCCAGTTCCGGTTTCATCATGTGGGCCCCAACACTCCAAGCTCCCTTTACAGTGAAGCTTCCTCATCTCCTTCTCCAACCTTCTCTAACCTCCAACACAGCCCTCGTCCCCATCACAGCAGCTCAAACCACAACAAGACCCAGAAGAAGACGACCACGCCTCTCTTTCTTTCGAGCCCATCTCCAAACCCTCAAGCCCAAACCACGCCCTCACCGTACATTCCTCACCAGAGCCACTAGTGACGATGCTGACGCTGATGCTGGTCATCATACACGCACGGTAGTTTCTTCTTTTAGTTTCGTATTTCGGTACCATTAGTTAGTAATTCTCTGATCGTTTATTTATTGGCTGAAGCTACATATTTCAGGGTATGGAAGAAAGAGAGTCTTCCAATGTTAGTGATGGTTATGTAGCCCTTTTTATTCGGATGCTTGGGCTGGACCATGACTCTCTTGACAGAGAACAAGCAGTAGTTGCGCTGTGGAAATATTCACTTGGTGGGAAGAAGTATATTGATGCCATTATGCAGTTTCCTGACTGCATTCATTTGATTCTCAACTTACTAAGATCAGAGTCCAGCTCTACTTGTGAAGCTGCTGCTGGTCTGTTGAGATCAATAGCGCTTGTTAATTCGTATCGGGATTTGGTGGCCAACAGTGGAGCCATTGAAGAGATTACAGGGCTGCTCACTCGAGCTTCGACCACTTCTGAGGTAATGGGTGATGGGTCTATGTCAGATGTGGAGTTTAGTGTTTGCGTGTTTGTTGATGTTGAATTTGAGGTGGGGTGTGATGAGATTTTTTGTGCAGGTGAAGGAGCAAGCTATATGTACTTTGTGGAACTTGAGTGTGGATGAGAAGTTCAGAATGAAGATTGCTAACAGTGATATTTTGCCGTTACTGGTTAAATCCTTGGATGATGAGGACATCAAGGTGAAGGAAGCGGCAGGAGGGGTTTTGGCAAATTTGGCATTAAGCGAATTTAATCACGGCATTATGGTTGAAGCTGGTGTTATACCAAAATTGGTGAGACTTCTCTTATTTCTTATGTAATAGTTGATTTGGGTGATCTTAAATGTGTTACTCACTTACTCCTTATACACGGTTAAGCATTTTAAGTAAGTAATGCTCCATTTTTATGTGCTTGGTTGTGATATATAGAGACCAACTCCTTGATATTGATGCAGGCAAAGCTCTTTAGAACTGACATTGAAGGATCTAAAGTAATTAAAAAGGAAGCAAGGAATGCTTTGTTGGAACTATGTAAGGATAGATATCATAGAATTACTATCCTAGAGGAAGGTCTTGTTCCAGTACCCATGATTGGTGCAGCTGCTTATAAGGCGTTCAGACCAGGTCTTTATTCATGGCCTAGTTTGCCAGATGGTACACAAATTGAGCAGACTTCTAAAACTCCTTCCAGGTTTGGCGCCTCTCAGTTACTCATTGGATTACATGTCGATGATAAGAATGCAAACATAGAGGAAGCAAAGATGAATGCAATAGTTGGACGGACACAGCAACAGTTTCTGGCTCGTATTGGGGCCATCGAAATGGACGATGAAAAGAAACAGTCTGAAATGGTAACTGGTCAACAACTCACACTTTTGCCATGGGTGGACGGAGTGGCTCGACTGGTTTTGATTCTTGGACTTGAAGATGAGTCGGCAATAGTGAGAGCTGCTGAGTCAGTTGCTGATGCATCTATAAATGAACACATGCGGATATCATTCAAGGAAGCTGGGGCAGTTAAGCTCTTAGTTCAGCTTCTAGACAGTAAGAATGATGCTATCAGACTAGCGGCAATTCAAGCTCTAGAGAGGTTGTCTGTCAGGTAGTCATTATTCACCAATGGCTTCTTTAATCCTATGCCATTATTGTGGGTTCGTGAACAATTTTTATATTATGAACCTTCATGTCAGTTCAACAATTCCTGGTACGAATAGTAAAACAACACTGAAACTTCTTCTGGCATATATGCATATGCACAAATGAGTACCTGTTTGACTCTTACATTTTTTCCTCTTTTTCTTGGTTTGCAAATTGTTAATACTCAAACTTGATCCTTATTTTGCATGTGCATATGCTATATGCTCAAGAGTTCTTCTAATCTTTTGATTTCCTTCCATGAACAGCCTCTTGCAAATAATTGATGTTAATATGAGCTTGTTTTGCTTGATACAGCCATGTTGTTTGCCAACTAATTGAAGCTGAAGGTGCCTTAGATCCTTTGGTTAATATTTTAAAGAACCCAGAGATCCCTGAAATATTGATGGAAAAGGTCATTATATTATGTTATCCTCTCAATAATTCTTCTAGGAAATGAGTCGCTGTTTAAGTTGATCACATGATAATTTCTGCAATGCAGACCTTGGATATTCTTGGAAGGATCTTAGATCCTAGTAAAGAGATGAAGTCAAAGGTTGGTTAATGATCTCTTGATAATATTTTTGAAACCTTTTAGTTATTAGTTGACTAAATGACTTACCAAGTATGTTGATTCATTTCCAGTTTTATGATGGACCAGTAAATGGATCAAGGGGTTCAGATGCTGCAAGAGGTTCTCATGGTTCAAAAGGAGTAACTGGAGATGTAACTCATACACCTATTTCAAAAACAAATCCCAGGTTTCATCTCCCACCTTTTGTTTATTTATTTATATCCAATTTGTTGTGGAATTTCTTTCTACTTATTAGAACCATTTTTCTCTAGTATGTTATATTCTTCTCAGAGTGCAAGTCATGTTTTTATAGCTTCACGTACTCGTCAATAACCAATGATGTTTTTTTAATATTCACATGACAAAATACTTGTTGCATGTCTTTGTGTTTGAGTGTCTGCTTTCTCAGTCCTCTTTAAGAATAAGACGGATAAAGTTTACATTTTGTCTGCAAATTTCATGCATCATCCTCTCACAGATCATGCAATATTCAGAAAATATTATTAATTTGAATTTTCAGGCATATTGTCTGATAAGTTCTTTTTGTCCATGTTATCCAGAAAATAAATAAACAGCATTCGAACTTTTCTGACAAACAATCATTTAATGCTTATTTCTTCATATAACAAAATGCAGGGAAAATGTGCTTGATTCTGGGGTTATCACTCGTCTTCTCGAGATATTAAAGACCCCAACCCCGAGATTACAAAGAAAAGCTGCTTCCATCCTTGAGTTCTCTACAGTTATTGACCCAAGCATGGAAACCATCACTTCAGTGGATATAGAATCTGGTTTGGATGTTGTATTCCAGCAAAAGGTCCTTGAAGGTAGGGGAATATTTTCCTGTACAGTAAATTGTGATATATGTTTGTAAATTTATTGGTTTTGCTTTATGCAATTCTAATCAAACTTATTTGGAACTAAATGGGTTTAGTAAGCACTAATGTTTTGCTTGTTCAGCGTTGCATAATTCTGTCCACACAACTAATAATTTTGAAAAGGGAAAATATTATTTGGTTTTATCACAGAAGATCGAGTTTAAAATTAAAAGCTGAAATTATTTTTATTTTATGGTACTAAGAAGAAATAAAGGGGAATGGTTTCAGATTTGAGTATTCAGTTTGTTTATTCTGTTTGTGTGTGATATTTAGCAGACATGGAATCTGAAGTAGATTATCAGCAGCCAGGGAAGCATGTACTGGAAGTTGAAGAAGCCGGTCTTGTTATATCAGCAGCCTCCCGGCTATTAACAAAACTGCTAGACTCAGAGAGGTTTTGCCAAAAGATAGACGCTGCCCATTTCACCAAATTGCTCTGCAATATCCTCAAGTCTGATATTCCCGTCCGCAACAAAGATTGGGCTGCTGGTTGTTTGGTGAAACTTGGTTCTCTTTCTGGTCCCAGACTAAATGTTGATGACCCAATCAACATGGAAGTAACTCTCCACGAGACTATTCCCAGACTCATGGAGCAGCTCAAGACCTCTTTCTCCCTGCAGTCAAAGGAAGCTGCCGTTATAGAACTCAACAGAATAATCTCTGAAGGGGTGGTTGATTCCACTCGAGCAGTTGCTGCACAGGGAGGAATTTTTCCTTTGGTGGAACTGATTGAAGAAGGTAGTGACAGGGCTGTCGAAGCATGTTTGGCTATATTGTATAATCTTAGCATGGACAGTGAGAACCATTCGGCAATTCTATCTGCTGGAGCTGTACCAGTTTTGCGGAGAATAGTTCTATCAGAAAGACCACAGTGGAGACGGGCACTACACTTACTGAGAACTCTACCTACATTAGAAAGCAGTGCCTAACATTTTTATCCTTGTTCATCAGTTTTGTCATCATTGAACTTTACTGAAGCCAGTGAATAGTTTATACATCTGTGATATATTTTTACTCAGAAAGGTTCATAATTTTGAATGACTTCTACCCTTAATCGGAAGACAAAATTAGTTGTCATCATTTCGGTGAGCGCCAAATTTGTCATTCATTTTTAAGGATTTCAGGCACAGTAAGAGTATTGCTTGTAAGAAAATTAGGCCATGTTATGAATCAATTTCATCCTTGTAAAACCCTTTTTTTGTTTTTACTGTGAATCTGTTTAAGTTTTAGCCTTTTCAAGATATTAAATGATATATGCAAACTAACAGAGCTGTGCTAAATAATTCCAGAAAGAATAGACAGTTGAGAAGCTCCACCACCACCCACAATGTCTAGCTTATCCTCTTGTCTTTCCCTAACCAAAAACCTTGCTTATGCTTCTCTTCCCAACAAAAACAATGGCTCTTCATCACCACCACCACCATCTCTCCATGCTACTAATAACAACAAAAAACTTCCAATGCGCAGCAGAACAACTCCACCATTGCCGGGAAAGAAGCTGCAACCAAACTTGCAACGCCGCAAGCCAAACCAGCCGTCTGTCATCGAAATCGAACGTGTCATTGGTGCTGGAAGATTCCGTGATGCTGACAACTCGTAAGCTCCTCACTTCTAGAGTTCAATTCAACTATTGCATTGTGTAATGACTAATGATAGTATGATACTGTGTAAATGTGTTCTTTTATAGGGATGTGGAAGAAGAAAATGTTGCGAAGTTCGACATGTCGATGATGAACTTTAGCAAGTTTGAAGGGCCAGTGGAGAAGCAGCTCCGGGAGACAGGAGAGTGGGTAACCAATCAAACCGAAAGAGGGTTCCGTTCAAATGGTAATTCCTTTTCTTTTTCTTCAGATTCTCTCTGTGAAAATGGTTATGGTTGTGCCAAAAGTGAAAGATGAAGATGACACTAATGGCTCTTCAACCTAATGTTGTTGCAGGCAAACAAATTCTGAAATTTGTGTTCTTGTGGATACTACCAATTTGGGCTTTCTCACTCCTAGTTGCCGTTGGAGCCATCAAGCTAAACATCCCAATTCTTAATGACCTCATTATGTGAACCTTAAATTTTGTGCTCAAGTGTATTTCAATACAAATGATCTCTCCTTGTAGACTAGTAGG
The DNA here is from genome assembly GCA_034370585.1 of Fragaria x ananassa. Taxonomy (NCBI): domain Eukaryota; kingdom Viridiplantae; phylum Streptophyta; class Magnoliopsida; order Rosales; family Rosaceae; genus Fragaria; species Fragaria x ananassa. The sequence goes on along the minus strand of CP139761.1, from coordinate 27,224,752 downwards.
AGCACAACTATGTAAAACCAATTTGGTTTACATCATCTAATATACAAATGAAATTAGTAATGATAAGTCGAGGTTGAGTCATGTTACATTGTGTTCATGGTTTAAAAGTCGAAATGTGTAACAAAATGTTACCTCATCGGATTCGTATGAACTGCAGGCTTTAAAATTCATATGAAGTGCAGGCAAAATCTGATTTTTTTTTCTTTCTTTCTCTTCAATGTTGTTGTTTTTTGTTTCTTCTTCTTCAGAATAGACGACCTATTTGACTCAATTCATAGTCTATCCAATGCTAGACAATCAGCCGGCTATTGTATTGCTATCAACTATATATCAATATTCTTTCGACATCTTATTACATCATTTACATGTTAATAATTTAGCCGAGTGCACTTTGAAATCCTGACTCAGTTCCTGAATTTGACCACATTGTCTATAATCTCAAATGCTTCACAGTGCTAGCTTCTTTGACCTTTGTTCATGGATTGATCGAGTTTGATAATTCAAATAAACTTCTTGGTGGGCGGACTACCTAAATATTTTCCTTGGTCAAATACTTCTGGAAAATATTATCTGTTCGACTGCTTCAGATGTTGAATCTTTAGGGAACCAATTAATAATACAACAATTATTGAAAAATGAAAAGAGAATCTATCACCCCGGTTAATTATTCTGGAAAATGAGCTTGAAGCCTCTGGCAAGTTGCTGGAGAACAAGATGCACGTGCAGCTCTACTGCTTCTTGTTCTTTATTTGTTCTTCGACCAGCTACGCTTGTTGTTCTAGATTACTTGTTTCTCAGGTCATCTGTGTTATAATATTTGTTCTTCTCACCTTCTAACAGTTCAGTTTGTATACAAGAATGTATACGTAAAAGCCTTACCATTTTCCGAATATATGTGTTTTTCAATACGTTATACTCGATTGAGATGAACACTTAAGAGATCCGACATGTAAGTGGATGTATCTCGTATCTTCGAGTAAATTTACACAACACTTACAATAATAACTCATAAGCTTCCGATAAGTACCATTCAAGTTTGTCGTCTATTTTCACTTCCGGATGGACTTAAACCCTCCAAGTATGACCAAAATTGTTATTATTTTCTACATTCTAGTACCCTGATTAAACTACGAACTAGTGAAAGTTACCTGGTAAACATGGTAAAATTGGGATTTAAGTACTACATTACCTAAGGTGTATTATATACGAAAAGGTGATGTATTAACTTCGTATGGTGGTAAATATTGGACCACAGTTTGATCATGTCAATGATGAGGTCATGACACCACACCTAAGCAGGGGGCCGCCAAAAAAGCCAGAGAGGCTGGCCAGTCCATTAAAATAGTAGCATCTACGCGTTACGACGTCGTTTCACTGCTACAATCCTTCTCTCTTCTTCTTCTCTGATTCGTTATTTCGCTTCCTTTCCTTCCCAAGAGCATCGGAGAGAGAGAAACGAGGCCTGAGAGCCAAGTCACCGCTTCAATTTCTAGAGAGAGAAAGCGCCGCCGATCTAGAGAGAGAGAGAGAAGAATGGGGACGCTTCAGTCGTGGAGAAAAGCCTACGGCGCTCTCAAGGACACCACCAAAGTCGGACTCGCACACGTCAACAGCGATTACGCGGTAAAAAATTCATCGATTTTCGAGGAATTGAAACAGAGTTGGATTCATTTTGTGTTGTCTAAATTTGGATTTGGTGAAATTAGGATTTGGATGTTGCTATAGTCAAGGCGACGAACCACGTCGAGTGTCCGCCGAAAGAGAGACACCTCAGAAGTAGGTCTTCTTTTCTTCTTCTTCTTTTGAATCAGATCCGTTCGATTTTCGATTCTTCTTTTCTTTTCTTTTTTGGCTTGAATTTTGAGGAATCGTGTGGTTTTTTTGTGTAGAAATTCTGTTTGCCACGTCGGCGATTCGGCCACGGGCGGATGTTGCTTACTGCATTCATGCTCTTTCGAGACGATTGAGCAAGACTCACAATTGGACGGTATGCTGATTGCTTTGCCTCTTTTTTTTCCCCTTGTTAAATCGCAATGTGATACATTTCGGCTGCGGTTTTTGTGTTGGAGTTGATTTTGATTAGGAATGGAGCATGTTCTCGTGTGTGTGGATCTCGATTTTAGTCTTCTTGGAGTTAGAAATGCACACTATATGTTATTGTTGCAGTAGTTCTTCTTTTTTGTACTTAATGTAGTGTGTAGGTAGTTGATTATGTCGTTGTGAAGTTGCGACTTGTGAAAGATTCTTTTGCTTATGTATCATCGTTTTGCGTTTTGTTTGATTTCCATGCTTGGCATTGGCAGGTGGCTTTAAAAACGCTTATTGTTATCCATAGGACTTTGAGGGAGGGTGATCCTACCTTCAGAGAAGAACTTGTAAATTTCTCTCAGAGAGGACGCATTCTCCAGCTTTCTAATTTTAAAGACGACTCCAGTCCCATTGGTGAGTTTGAACACCCGTATTATCTGTTCTTTCTATTTTGCCTGTCACTACCAAGCTATCAACAGAATTATGTTTATAACTTCACTTTTATATATGTTTCTTTTTCCCCCCTGTTTTGTAGCCTGGGATTGCTCTGCCTGGGTGCGTACATATGCTTTGTTTTTAGAGGAACGGCTTGAATGCTTTAGGGTTCTGAAGTATGACATTGAAGCTGAACGTCTTCCGAGACCTGCCCAGGCGCAGGAGAAGGTACTTAACTACTTTCGAGATGAGCTATAATATCTTCTAGGACAAGGGAACAAAATATTCTAGCAGCATTTTTATGATAATTTGGTGAGGAACCTTTGGTTAATATAATTTTTTTTAGGTTGTTGAATAGGTAACCTATATTTCATTGGTATGAGATTTTTCTGGTTGTAACTGCCAAAGAATTACAATCCCATTCTTTTTGTTTGCTTATTGCCTTTTTGTTTATTCTCACAGGGATACAGTAGAACTCGAGAATTGGATAGTGAAGAACTATTGGACCACTTACCTGCTTTACAGCAGCTGTTGTATCGCCTCATTGGTTGCCGGGTAGTATATCTTGAACTTGTGCTTTGTCTACTTCACCCAAACATGTTCTGAATCTTGATATTCTAGATACTGTATGATGTATATACAACATGTATATGTGTAGAGAGTTTTCGTGCAAAAATACTGATTATGCATTCTGAATTTGCAGCCAGAAGGAGCAGCTGTCATGAATTATGTTATACAGTATGCACTGGCACTGGTATGTCTCAGAATCACCGATTTTTATCTTTTTATAGTCTTAGATAGGGAAATTCTATGTATATAGTCTTACAAATGGAAATTATTATTTTTATTATTAATAGGGTATCAAGTTCTGATAGAAGCCATCAAACTGGTAAATCTAGAATACTAGACAATTGAATATATTTGATTTTGTATCTGACTGTTGATTCTGCAATTTCAGGTACTGAAGGAGAGCTTTAAAATATATTGCGCTATCAATGATGGAATTATAAATCTTGTTGATAAGGTAGACTGGTTATGTTATGTGAGCATATACCAAGTGAACAAATGGGTTTTTGTTTCTTGAACTCTGAAATTTGGTCTTGGGTGCAGTTTTTTGAGATGCCAAGACATGAAGCAGTTAAAGCCCTTGATGTTTATAAGCGAGCTGGCCAACAGGTTATCATATACATTCATTTTGATTTCGTTTATTAGTTGATTAAATTTATTTCAACATCAGTTATCGATGACTAAAGGTCAAGTTTAGGATTTTACTGCTCTCTTAATCAAGTACTCTTCTTTGCTGCAGGCTGCCGGTCTCTCCGATTTTTATGAAATATGCAAAGGGTTGGAACTTGCTAGGAATTTCCAGTTTCCTGTCTTGAGAGAGGTCTTACAGAGAAATCCTGTCTTTTGTATAAATCCCTATTTTTCCCATTTCCTATTGTATTCTGACTACTCTTCTCATCTATCAGCCTCCACAGTCCTTCCTTACAACAATGGATGAATATATAAGAGAGGCGCCGCGGGCTGTTAGTGTTCCGACTGAGCCATTGGTTAGTATATACTATTTTCCTTTGTTTCTTCGTTTCTTTGTCAGAAAACAAAACTTAATGTTTCTTAAACAAAAAAAATGCTAATTGATCTGTTTCTTTGGAGTCCATAAGTGTTTTGAATTTTGATGTAACTGTAGTATAACGACAATTAACATCTGGTCATTGAGATGAAATATAAAACTAATACCTGGTGATCATGAACAGCTTCTTTTGACATATAGACCAGAAGAGTCTCTACCCGAGGACACAAACTTGTCTAGTGATGAACCTGAGCAGCTACCTTCAGACTTTCTAGCTTCATCTGATGTTGAGACGGCAACTCCTCCTCCACCACCACCTCCTCCTGCTCCTCAAATTAACATGGCTACCGGTGATTTACTGGTAGGATGTGATTACTGTATACTTTTATGCTCTGCTCCTTTTTGTTATTTAAAGTTTTCTTACTCTTTCTGTATCCATTTTGTCTTCTCCGAACTCCTTTTGTGGGTAGGGATTGGATTTTACTACAGGTGATGCATCTGCCATTGAGGAAAGCAATGCTTTAGCTCTAGCCATAGTACCATCTGAAACTGGTAAGCATTTTGGTTTCTTATTTGTTTAGTTTGTCTTCAGTTGTTAGAGAATGCAATTTTGATATCTGATTTGTGTGCCTTTGTATTGCCCCCTCATAAATTTACAAATGCAGCGCCAACATTCAACGTGCAATCGAAAGATTTTGATCCCAGTGGATGGGAACTTGCCCTGGTCGAAACTCCAAGTACCAACATATCATCAGCTAATGACAGGCAATTGGTAGGCCATCAAATGCTTATAATATTTGTTATATCCTCTTATCTATTATCTCTATGTCACTGTTATTTCAATATGTTTGGCCTTGTGCTTTTAGTGTTGTGATAAGTGTAGGCATCATTAATTGGTTAAGAGTCTCAGATGTGGGAACTAATTTAGACCAGGCAGGGATTGTGTATCGTGTACTTTTTGCACTATGAACCAGTGAATCATTAACAACATAATTGGCTGGCTGTTAATTTTTTTCTATCAGAGTAATTGGGATCTTCTTTATATCCTTTCGTAATCAATTGCTTGTTTTTAATCCTTGTCAGGCTGGTGGGTTGGACTCCCTTACCCTGAACAGTTTATATGATGAAGGACAATACAGGGCTTCTCAGCAACCTGTTTATGGACAACCTGCTCCAAATCCATTCGAGGTACAAGATCCGTTTGCTTTGTCAAACAATGTTGCTGCCCCTCCTGCAGTTCAAATGGCAGCAATGGCTCAACAACAATCCAACCCCTTTGGTCCATTCCAGCCCACCTACCAGCCGCCACAGCAAAATATGATGATGGGCGCCGCATCAAATCCTTTCGGTGATACTACTGGGTTTGGTACATTTCCTGCTCATCAACCGCAGACTAGTAACCCCTTCGGAAGCACGGGCCTGCTTTGAGGACACACTAAGCATTAGAAAAGATGTCAATCCACGCATGGAAGTTGGTTTTGATGTATTTTGGTGAGTATAGCAAAATGGTTTGGTGTTTGGTCTTGAGACGGATGGAGTTCGGGAAGAACATATATTTGATGTAAAATTGGGCGAGTAAACAGTTAGTTTCATACAGTTTATAAAATTTGATGTCATTGAAACCGTCTCTCTCGCTCTCTCCCTCGTAATTTTATTTAACAAAAAGGTTAAATAAAATTGAGACTTTTCTCTTGACACCTCCATTTCATTGTTCTTCTGGGAAAATTGAAGCAATTGTACACTCTCCCTCTCTTAATTACTAATGGTATATACTTTCCTTGAAATATAAGACATAATCATCAATGATGACCCTGCAGGCCACAATTAATTCAGGTTTTGAATTTTAGGTCGATTGTTGCTTGCGCAAGGGGCCAGTGGGGGCTCCTGGAAAATAAAAGACACCATTCAGATTTAGGGGTCAAGGATGAACATTACAATGGCCCATAGGGGGCTCATCAGTTCTTATGAACTTCTTCCTTTACAGACTTTGGTTTTTGTTGAATATATACCTAATGCTTTAATCCTCCTATGAATTTATTTCTTCCAAGTTTAGCAGCACACGCCTAATATATCTATTTTCATGGTCGGTACGCATAGTTGCTAACGCTGACTAGGGAAAACAAGGTCCTAAAGCATCATAACTGAAACATGAACTTGTATATATTTTTTTCTTTTCAAGAGGGCGCCTTTAAACGAACTTGTATATATTAGTCCAAATTGATTTGTGTTCCTTAGGTGGTTGTACTTAAACTCGATCTTATTGACTTATAGTATATACCATCAAGAATTGGTCGATCAATATTTCTATTTTTGCTTCCCAGAGATCGCGATCCTTTTGGCCAGGCAGCCAGGCAGGAGTACTCCTTGGTGGCTTGGTCGGTCTGGTAACACTACACTAGTGCATGCGCCAGGAAAGACGAAAAACGTGCACTTTTTTTTTTTCCTTCTTTTCCAGCACAATACATTCGACAACAATAGAAGGCTAGCTAGCTAAAAACGTTGAATCTGGGAATGGTAGCTCACTTATACACCATTTTAGAACGTACGAAATAATGTTGGTTTCTTTTCTGCTGATAATAAGTGGAAAAGCTTCCTCATATATACGGGGTTTGATTTCGATTATGCTACCTGCATTATTATTACTGTGATGGTGTTCTGAGCGTGTGTAAAAAGAAGAAAAAGAAAGGGATCGAGGAGCAGAAAGTTAAAGAGAAGAAGAGGAAGAAAGAAAGACACAGTGTGTCCCACATTTCCAAACACACTCAAATCACCATCATGATCATCACAAACACCACAAATATATAAGTTGATTCCCTCCCATTCCCTCCCCCCCCCCCCCCCCCCCCCCTTCTTTTTCTTTGGCTTTTGATAAATTCTTTGATTATTTTTCAGAGTACTACTAGCTTGGAATATATAGTTGGTATCCCATGATTTGTGTCAAGGCCAGCTGTTTAACATGCTGTGTATTTTGCTTTCTCAAATGTGGTCTTAATCATGGCTAGGGATCCTAAGCTGGCTTAACTGATTAGCAAAGATAAAAAGCCAAAATCTTATGAACATTCTTATAGTACATACCTTCAGTGGGCAAAAACTAAAGCTAAAGATTATGTGGGAGACTTATTTCCTATTCTTGAAGTTTGAGATGCTTAATTGGAGCTACTCATCATTACTTTCATGTTCTTAGGCTCTTAGCACTAAACAAATTCATCAATATGCTCTCCATTTGAACTTTGACATGCTTGCTTGGAGTTCTTCTGTTGTTCTTTCATGAGCTATATCATTACTGAAATATTAAGTAACATATATACTTTGTCAATCCCTTAGATATGTGATACCTTTGTAACCACGCAAGTAATGTAGATGATGCTTAGGGGTCCCTTACCAATATGCCAGTATATATTGAAGGATATGGATGCTACCTAATCACATTCTTAGTCGCCAAATTTGAAATTAGTATAAGATTTCAAATTTACTTAGGCTATGTGCAGGAGCATGATTCTGGTTTTGGGTCGCCTTGATTAGTTTTTACAAAACATATTTTATTAGAAAATTAAGGAAATACATAAGATTCTTTGGTGGTGGACAAACAAATTTAGAGTGTATTAAAGTAAAAGGGACACTTGTAGTCACTTGTTAGTTACAACACTATTAAAGCAAGGAGCATAACACAGTATGTACATGGTCCAGAATCTTTCATTTTTGATTCGTATTATGCAATTCGGCGCTTCCAGAGTCGAAAATTTTAAAAATTTATAATTTAAATAAATCAAATATGAGTTTCTAAAACTTTTCTTTCACGGATTAGAGTTGAGAAAATCCTAAAATAAATGTATCAACTTGTAAGGCAAGTACCTCTAAATTTAAAATTAAATTGAAATTTGTTTAGTCCTTGTGGTTTGAGATAGATATTTGTTTAGTTCTTTTGGTTTTATTTTAATATGAATAGATCTTAAAGTCACAATTTTTCATCTAAATAGTTCTTATGGTTTTATTTTAATCAGAATATTCCTTAAAGTCATGATTTTTCATTCAAGTAGTCATTCCGACAATTTTCTCAATTAAAGGTCATAAAGACTATTTGGATGAAAAATCATAACTTTAAAAACTATTTGGATAAAAAATCATGACTTTAATGACTATTTAGATTAAAATGAAACCATAAAAACTAAAGAAATATTGACTTCAAACCAAAATAACCATACAATATTTTACCCTTAAAAATTAGCTTGAAATTCTTCAATACACTAAAAGAAAATAAAAGAAATTGATGAGGGAGGAATTTCCATAGGGAGAAAAAGACCTTTTCATGATGAAATGGAACATCTGGATCCATAATGTGACCCACACCTTTCTTTGAGAGTGGTCCACCAACTCAATGGTCTGTGCCTTCATGGGCCTACTCCCATTTTCTTTTTCTTGACCCAAACATTTTTAATTAAGGCTACAAGAGCTGTCAAAGAATCAAGATTCAGTCTTTGGATACATAGAAAATCCTATCCCCTCTTCTGCTTTTACTCCAAATTGATACTCAAATTATCAAACAGTTCAAGGACTTAATCAAATATTTCCATATTTTAATACCCATAATCATTTCTCATATCATAATTTATGATCCAGAGATCTCGAATTCGACTCATAGCTGGTATATTGTAAGTTGTTGTGTAGTAAAAGATGTAATACTATTTTTATCGTCTTATATCGACTTACGCATCTAGATGGTTATAACAGTAGTTTCACTTCAGCCAGGGTAGGGTTTGAGTGTTTTTTTTTTCTTCTTTTCTTTTACGCAATTCCTTTAGGTTTCAATTTTTGTTTTTGGTTACAAATTTTTGTTTTTCTTTTTTGAATGAAAGGTTTCAAATTTTGTTGGCTAGTTATAATCTTTGTACGGTTTGCAATTTGCTTAGACTATTGTGTTTAGACATCTATGCTCTGTGTAGACCTACTATGTTCATCAACTTGTATTAGTATTACGAAGGATTTTCAAGAATACTTGATACGAGGTGACGTTATCGTTATATTGATTGTATGATTTGTAGCTTGATTTTGATCCTTGAAAACAAAATATAATTTCATCAACTGATCAGATAGTGTTCGATTTTTCTTAAATATCAGAATTCGGCTCACAAAATAACCTCTAGCACTGTACACGTCATTCACTTTCCTTGATCCAATTGTCACCTCCTTCTGTAAAAAACAGAAGAAAAAGAAGAAGAAAGTATCACACATGTTTCTTCTTCTAAAACATTCTTTGACTCAAATCTCATTTTCTTCTTCTCTTCTCAGCTCCAAGTCTTCTCTGGTTGCCATTTCCATATCCACCTCTCTCTTTGTTACTCTGTATTCATTTTCTTTCTTCATCTGCAACTCTTTCTCTCTATCTTTTGTCTTAACCAACAACCACAGAGATTCAAACTCCATCAATGGCTGCCAACAAGTTTGCCACCATGTTACACAGAAACACCAACAAACTCACTCTGATTCTCATCTACGCAATCCTCGAATGGGTTCTGATCCTCCTCCTCCTCCTCAACTCCCTCTTCTCTTATCTCATCTTCAAGTTTGCCGACTACTTTGGCCTCAAACGACCCTGCCTGTGGTGTTCTAGGCTCGATCACATCTTCGAGCCCGGAAACAACAGCCACAAATCTTACAGAGATCTTGTGTGTGAAGAACACGCCAATGAAATAGCCAAACTTGGGTTCTGCTCCAATCACCAGAAACTGGCGGAGTCTCAAGACATGTGTGAGGATTGCTCATCGGAGCAGGATTGTGATCAAGAATGGTCTAACAAGTATGCTTTCTTTCCTTGGATGAAGCAAATTGGGATGGTTCAAGGCGGCGATGATGATAAAGAGAATTTTGATAAGGAGTGTTCCTGCTGTGGTGTGAGCTTGAGCAGCAAGGTGTACCCTCCTTGTATTCTTCTCAAGCCTTCTTGGGGAGTTTTGGACTACTCTCAAAAACCGATTTTTAATTCCGATGAAAGGGTTGATGCTCAGACTGAGGAAGGTGATCAGTCGGATCAAACTGGATCGGATCAAAATGGACATGATGACGGTGGTGTTGTTGAAGGAAACAAGGGTGAGAATTCGGTTTCGGATGTTGATGGATGTTGTGGACAGAGAGATTATGACGGTCAGGAGACAAATAATTCAGCTTGTTGTTCTGTTTGTGACCATGTCTGCAAGGAAACTGAAACTGAAGACAAGGCTAATTTGAATGTGTCCATGGATGGAGATGTTCGAGCTCAAATTCAAGTCAGTTGTGATGAGAACAAGTCATGTGGGAGTCCGCATCAGCATCTGGAGTTCTACATTGATCAAGATGATTGTCGATTGGTGCCGGTTGAATTGGTGGATTCTCCTGCCACCATTGAGAGGCAAAGTCACCAGAATTATAAGGTGGAGGAAGACCAAGCAAATAGTGATACTCAAGATGTTATTCTGGATTTCGACATGCATTTTGAGACACAAGCCAAACCGGTTGTTGAGTGTTGGCACAGTTCAGATGAGATTGTGGAATTGCTTTCATCCCATGAGAGTAAAGAGGAGAGTAAAGTTTCAGTTCTTGACTCAAAGGATATGGGTGAGAATGGAGAAGAAGTTAAAGAAATAGAGCAGAATGAAGATGCTACTAGTACTGAAGCAACACTGGCCTCTTGTCATGAGGATAGCAGTCAATCAAATGCTGATATAGTAGGAAGAGAAATTGATTCAGATGTTCATCAAGGTACACAGGTGTAAATGAAATTACTTAATTACTTATAGTAACTTTGTGCTCCTGTCTAAAACCAAACAGCATCCATTGTTGAATTTGTACTTGTTTCATGAATTTAGTGAAATAACCTTGCTTTTGGCCAATGTATGCAGCAACAACTGAGGATTATGATATCCATACGCTGAACGATGAGATTGATGCAGAGGTCTCAATTGGGACAGATATTCCTGATCATGATATATTCAATGAGGATATTCAGTCAGCTCATGAACTTCAGAATTCCTATCCCGATGTGCCAGAAAATCCTTCTACAAGTTCTCCGACTACTCCCAATGCTGACAATGATGATAATCATGGTAAGCCTCAACTTGATAACTTCTTACATTTTTCAATGTTCCACTCCCTAGTTGTATCTTATAATCTTTTTTCATTGTTCTGTATTAGGTTCTAAGAAAGAAGATGAAGATTTTTTAGAATTCAAGACTTTATCAATTGAAACAAGTGAGAAAGCTCCAAATGGTTATTTCTTGTTAGGTTCAGAACTTAATGCGATTGAGGAAGATAAGGTTTTTCCTGATACCCCAACTTCTATATACAATTTCCATCAGTTGTATAACAGAATGCTACATACCGAGAGAAGAGATTCGGGAACAGAAGCATCATTGGATGGAAGTGTAGTGAGCGAGATTGAATGTGGTGATGGAGTCCTAACTATGGAGAAGCTGAAATCGGTGTTGAGAGCTGAACGGGAAGCTTTAAATAGAGTATATGCAGAACTTGAAGAAGAGAGGAGTGCTTCTGCAATAGCAGCCAACCAGACAATGGCAATGATAAATAGGCTACAAGAAGAAAAGGCAGCAATGCAGATGGAAGCTTTGCAGTACCAAAGAATGATGGACGAGCAGTCTGAGTACGACCAGGAAGCAATGCAGCTCTTAAATGAGCTCATGGTAAAGAGGGAAAAGGAAAAGCAAGAACTTGAAAAGGAGCTGGAAATATGTCGAAAGAAGGTCCAAGATTACGAGGCCAAAGAGAAAATGATGATTTTGAGGAGAATGAAAGAGGGCTGCATAAGAAGTAGGACTTCATCTGGTCCTTGTAGCAATGCTGAGGATAGTGATGGACTGTCGATTGATTTGAATCATGAAGTGAAGGAAGAAGATAACTTATCGGGACATGAAGAAAGTAGCAATCAAAACACACCGAGGGATGCAGTCCTATATTTAGAAGAATCTTTGGCTAGCTTTGAGGAAGAGAAATTATCTATTCTAGACCAACTCAAAGAATTGGAAGAGAAGCTTTTGACCTTGAATGATGAAGAGGAAGAAGAACATTACGAGGATATAAAACCAGTCGATCATTTCTTTTCGGAGAATGGAAATGGCTACCATGAGAATGGTGATGTTATCACTGAAGAAAATGGCATTGCAAATGGCCACTCCAAAGAAATGAATGGAACACATCATCCAGATAGAAAAATTATGGGATCAATCAAGGCAAAGAGACTTCTTCCACTCTTCAATGAAGCTGAAGATGAAGATGAGGAGTTGAATGGAGATGCAGAAGGTTATGATTCTGTTGCATCACAAGAGCACAAGAAACTCGCTATTGAAGAGGATGTTGATCATGTCTACGAGAGACTACAAGCGCTTGAAGCAGATAGAGAGTTTCTAAAGCATTGCATTAGCTCCTTAAGGAAAGGTGACAAGGGCTTAGATCTTCTACAAGAAATTTTGCAACATCTTCGTGATCTGAGAAGCGTGGAAACCCGTTTAAGGAATTCGGGAGAGGGTATCTTATGACGACTTCATTGACAGGTAAACATACAGGCCTCTAAGTCCAAAAATGTGGAAGTGCTTAGTCCAACTGGATTAGAACTGCATAAAACATTGGTTGATATTGTTTGCTTTGTATATGCAGATTGCTTGTTTCAGGTTTAAAAGACTGCAAATATAGATACTTGGTATACAAGTCATAAATGGAATTCAGCAGTTCAAAAATTTCAAATGGGGATTCCCTGGATGGAGAGGGAAGCTCATAGCAATAGTCTGTCTGGTGAAACATGCATGGTAGACTACAACAAGTTCAAGTCTGCCAATTATATTACTAGTTTTTGTGTCTAAGTAAACCCAATTTTTTGTGGGTTGCACCCATCAAACTCCTTTTAGAAGGTAAAAGGGAGATGATGAGTGTATGTGAGGAGCTAGTGAGGTGAAGCCACTCTGTCAGGAAATTTTTTTATGGTGTGAGAGAGAAAAGGCCTGGTTTGCAAAGCTGGTATGATCCAACAAAGATTCCAGTGCCAGGTACATAGCATTAGATTATTAGAGAGATGAGGTAAACAGTTAGTGCAGGACTGCAGGCACTCCTTTCTGTCATCTATTTAAATTTTGTTGGTGGGAAAGAAGAAGGTTGGGGGACAACTAATCCCCTTTCCTTTTCTTTCTCCTGGTCTTTGCATCATTTCATCATAAGGTCTGGGGCTTGTTTATTATTTGAGGGAAGCAGCAGCACAGTTGAGAAACTTGTATACTACATGTAATCCATTCTGTAAGTACATATAAAGTGAGTGTTTGTTTATACTGGCCCTGCCTTGGACTTTACCTTATGTATGTTTGTATGTATGGAAAGTTCTATAAAATACAAGAATGAGGGAACTGAAAATCGTTTTCGATCTGGGAGTGTGGTTGAAGCATAAAAACAAGTCTTGGTTGGTATGAGAGGGCCATAAAATAAGATGATTGCCAAAGACAAAAGTCGGTGGTCTAACAGCTAAGTGTATTATTGAAGTGTCAAGGCTTGCAAATATGGACAACGTGATCATCATTATGAACTCAGACTGAGCAGATTGTCATCTCCAGTTCCTCCACAGCCATATATGTTCAGTGAGAAACTGAGAATGTGTATTGTGCTTGATGCTTTGATTTGCTGCTGTTTTACTCTTCATATATTATCATATCCTTTGCTTGCTGCCGCATTTCTGTCATTTACAAGACACCAACATAGATCCCCATGAAGATTTTGAAGATAAACAACCATTTTGTGATAACTTTCACCGTATGTACAATAATTTTAAAACTTTTATCATGTTTGTTTCGAAGTATATTGTACTTAAATTTTTTAACTGTTTGCCATGACAAATGAGCAAAGCCAACTTCCTCACATACATCTGCAACTTCTCGTAATCGTCTATATTCTATACACAAGGGGATTTGTACATCTTTTTCTGAGAGAAAGAGGCAATTAGGCAAGTAATCTTTTTCAAAATGATACGTATATAACTTCTGTCCTTTTCCTAGTCAATACTTGATGGAGAGGCTTAAAGACTAGAATATGATCGACCTAATCTGGATCTATGATTCTATTCTTAATAATCTGAAAACAGAACATAACCGTTCTCTCTTAGCTAGCTTATTCTTCTCACATGGTCAGCTTTTAAATATTTCTCAAGTGAATGATTAAAATAGCTTTCTTTATATCTAATTATGGACCATATATAACATGGTACGGTATGTATGACTTTGGCGAAATTTCAAACTCAAAAGTTCACATATATGTTTAGTTAGATTACGTTTAGTATAACCCTAAAATAAGGCAATAATTTGCTGAGATCATCACTCAACCAACCATGTGACTACACTGCTTTGGTCATAGAATTTAGTACGGTGTTTGATGCTTCCCTCCAACAAATACTCGCATCAAGATAATAATAAAACAGCCAACCAGCCACCAACTCGATATGGAAGTCACCGAGCCAACACGCCTCAAATGCTTCTGTTGCGGTCCTCATATACCCATTTCCTCATCCAAACCCCAAACCAAAACATAAGCATCACATAGAATCCGACAATCATGAACTTGTAGTAGCAGATAAAACTAAACCCAAAACAACATCATCATCATCATCCACCTCTTGATCTCTCTCTGTTTCGTTTTTCTGGGTATTCGTTTGTGGGCTATACTAGAACCCACAGAAATCCATGACCAAGTCCAAGAATTTCCTCAACAATCTCGTCAAAACCTTCGGGTTCAGCTCAAGCAGAAGTAAACAACCAAACCCAGATTCCAGTTTCTTTAATTTCAGCTTCAAGATATGATCTTTCATGCTTCTGCTCTGTTTTTTTTTGATTGATCAGAGGGACGTAATGAAGAGGACTTGGAGAGAATTGCTCAACAAGAACAGAAGGTGTTCCCTTTTGAGACTTTGGTGGCTGCTACCAAGGATTTCCACGCCAGTAATAAGCTCGGACAAGGCGGTTTTGGGCCGGTTTACAAGGTTAGATCCGATTGAGTATTGGTTTGACCATTCTATGTACGTGCAGAAAAAATTAGACAGAGTGATTTGGTCAAGTCTTTCCAAACTTACATTTTCTTGTGGAAATTGTCTTCAAATATTAATTTTGAGCTTGGTGTATTGTGGTTCTCTTATTCTTAGTAATGTGAAGATTTGTGGTATTTACATTTGTGTACTAAAACAAATTATTTAGAAATATGTTGTGGAATACTTTTTCGAAGATTCTGAACTGTGAATTCCTGATATTCTTGTCTCCCTGATTTTACATTGCAAAATTGCAATCGGATGTCTCACCATGCTTTTGCATTGTTGTAAAGATTCTGAAATTCGCCAGGAGCATTCTTTTTGTAGAATCTTAACGAGCAAAATGGTGATTTCTTATAGGGGAAATTGGCTGATGGTAGAGACGTTGCAGTGAAGAAGCTGGCACAAGGTTCAAGTCAAGGAAAGAAAGAGTTCGCGAATGAGGCCAAATTGCTGGCTCGGGTACAACACCGCAATGTTGTGAATTTATTGGGCTATTGTGTTTATGGGGTAGAGAAACTACTTGTATATGAATATGTCGTAAATGAGAGCCTTGACAAGCTTCTTTTCAGTAAGTACTGCTCAATTCTTCTGAACTCAATTCATTACGTTCAGATTTTTATTTGATAAATGCACAATGAATACTGCGATCTTGCTTTAGGTTTCTTGTTACAGATTAGTTTGGGCTTATGGTGTTTGATTCAAGTGGGAATCTTTTGAAGAATCAGATCTGCTAAAGGCTGTATTACTATTAAATCTAAACTCTATTACTTTTTCTTTTGCCCTTATTAATTTCAACTCTAACCATGAGCAGCTAAGATTCAAAAGAAACATAACCTTTCATGGACATGGATCTTTGCTAATAGGTTGCTTCAAAAAATAGTTTAAACCTTTTCAGTTTCATGTTCAGCATTAGATGTAAGCCTATTCTTAGAGCAGGTCTAGCAACATTTTCATGAGAGAAAATTCAAAAAAAGTTCTGAGCATGGCATTTGCAATCTGTTAATGCTGACATATTTCTCTCAAATGAAAAATAGTTATGTCATTACTCATTAGCATAGTCTTCAAGTTTAATTTAGCTCTTCCCGTCTTACACTTTTTCTTTCCCTTTAACTTGTCATTTGCTTAACACCTTGTGGAAGATATAGCTCTTAAGACCTTGACTTTATCCAGGTTCTTTTATCCCAAGCAAAACCCACCAAAAGGTTTTGAACTTTGCACGGGCTTGGCAGCTCAGAATGACATGTCTACTCCTTGTCAACCCCAGGACCTTAACCCCTAAAATTGATTGATAATTTATACATAGTGCACATGTGACTTTCATGTTTATCATACTAATTCTTATTTCATCAGCTTTTGAATTAACCTTCAATGGATCTTAACACCCAATTGGTATGGTATTGCTACAGCACCGGATAGACGACAGGAGCTTGACTGGAAGCGGAGGTATGATATAATATGTGGTGTTGCAAAAGGTTTGCTTTATCTTCATGAGGACTCGCACAATCGGATTATACACAGAGACATCAAGGCCAGCAACATTCTACTTGATGAAAAATGGGTCCCCAAGATTGCTGATTTTGGCATGGCTCGTCTCTTTCCTGAAGATCAAACCCACGTTAACACGCGTGTTGCTGGGACCAAGTATGTTCTTCTCATCTGCTCTTACCTTGTGTGTGATCAGTCAGATGTGCAAGTGTTTGTGACCAACTAGTACAGTTTACTGATTTTAATATAGACCTGTTGTACTATGTTTGATACAGGGGGTATATGGCTCCAGAGTATGTCATGCATGGACATTTATCCGAGAAGACGGATGTATTTAGCTTTGGTGTGGTGGTTTTGGAGCTTATCACCGGCCAAAGGAATTCTTCATTCAACTTAAATGTTGATGCGCAGAGCCTCCTTGATTGGGTAAAGATCATATATCAACACTCTTTTTATCAAAAATCCTGTGGCTGGTGCTGCAAAAAAAAAAACTTGGTTTTTGTGCTTTTTGTACCATAGCTATAATGGTGCATCTTCTTTTCATGCTCTTGAACGTAAAGCTCAATCTACATCACACAGTATCCATAACTTTGCTGAACATTTCCAAACAGAAAAGCATAAGAGCATTGTACTAAAACTTTTTGCCCCACCCTATGGTTCAAATTAATGGTCACCCATATGTTGCGCTTAGTCAAATTGTTAGTTGGAGATGACATGAGCAAAGATAAAGTGGTAATAAGATTCCACACCAAAGAAAAGTCTAAGAGGAACCTGGGCCAGCTTGGGGTTTTTGTTTTAGAAACTGCAAAGTTTATATCAAAAACTTCTGCTAAACCTAAGCAATGTGCGCTATTGCTGCAGGCATACAAGCTGTACAAGAAGGGGAGAAGCTTAGAGATTATGGACCCGACATTAGCACCATCTGCGGATGCTGATCAAGTAGCAATGTGTATCCGGATAGGGTTATTATGCGTACAAGGTGACCCCCAGGTCAGACCTGCCATGCATCGTGTGATCGTGATCCTATCAAAGAAACCGAGCAACCTTGAAGAGCCAAGTAGACCCGGAGTACCAGGATCAAGATACAGAAGATCTCACAGACCTGCTGGATTATCCTCCACTGCTGGGACTTCCGGTGAATCAAATTCTCATTCATCCAGATCGACCTTTACTGCAACTGGATACAGTTCAGCAGCCCATGTAGTACAATGCGGGGGAACCAGTTCAGAAACCCAAGTAGTACAAGACCGGGGAACCAGTTCGGGGACCCGAGTAGTACGAGACCGGGGGAAACGTCCCATGGAGAGTTAGCTGTGATAGTGTAGGAGGTTTTGTTTATTCTTTGGCATTGTAGAAAGGTGTAATATGATTATGTTAAAATGCGAATAGAAATGTAGAGAAACAACATGCAGGAGGAGGTGACAAAACCTCCTCCTGTAGCACAGCACAGAAGCACTCACTCACTCTCACTCATCTTAAATAACCAGAGCTTATGAAACAAAGAAGACACTGCAGTAATGTGGAATGAGTCAAACCACAGTATGAGAGAAGTCATAATGAGCCGACAGTATCTTATTAGGAACATAACACAGTCCATGTAGAGGTGAGCCGACCATAGGCGGTCTTCGATTCGACACTTCCGATGAGTTTTTGTAACAAAAGGAATGTTATAAATGGAGCCTCTGATGTCTAGTTTGATATCCCATTCCAAGAGTGATCAGCATACTCAAGAAGATATACCATATCAAAGAAGGATTCAAAGCTAGCTTGTAACTCCAATGGCTTCCAACAGACTTGTCACTCTAATCGCCGTTGTTCTGATTCTTCTCCCTGCAATCGCAATGGCGAAAGATATCGTTGTCGGAGATGATAGCGGCTGGAAACTGGACTTCGATTACCAAGCTTGGGCCAAGGACAAAGTATTTCAAGTTAGTGATACTCTAGGTACCATTTTCTTTTTTTTTCTTTTCTTGTATGTGCCTTGTGATTGAAGTTACAGAGTACTAAACTAACATCGTTGAGGTTGATCATTTTACAGTGTTCAAGTACAAACCTCCTGCACACAATGTGTACAAGGTGGACGGAGCTGGATTCCAGGATTGCACGAAACCGGCAAAAAACGAAGCATTGACGAGTGGAAATGACAAAGTAGAACTGAAGACCGCCGGAAATAAATGGTACATTTGCGGCGTTTCCGATCACTGTGATCAGGGCATGAAGCTTACCATTAACGTTATGGAGAAGTCTTCTGCTACTCGTGGGATCATATTCTCTGGAATCCAAGTCTTCGTGGCCGCCATCTTTGCCATCATGGCAATTGTGTTGTGATCTGCTCGTATACCAAATTCGATTCAGCACATGAATCATGATTTCTTGATTTTTAGTGCAATAATGAGTTATGAGTAAGGGCAGATTCAGGTTTTGCCTGCTTGTAAGAGATTTGTATTTCTAAGTTCACTTTAGTATTGAAAATGAAAGTATGTTCTTGTTACCATTCTTCTATTTATTTGTGTTGCTTTGGTATCAGAATGTATATGTATCAAGTAACTTACACTATCTCTGAGCTATTTTGAGGGAACAAATTAAAGTTTATGAACTTGTTTTAGAAAACATACCTAGATTGGTCTTATTTATAATTTGGTGGAACTACACTACTATATGTTATTCATTTTGATTTAAAATATCAGAAGGTAATGTATTGTCGGGAATGCGACAAAATTCTCATTCATATAAACTGATAATAGTACATATATGATCATACAATATTTTTTTATTATATATTACAACTTCGTGAATCGAACTCACAACTTCACACTTACTAAAATGAGACTATACTTAAACAAAATGGTACTAGACATCATCATATAATGTTGTATAGTTTTTTTTAAAAGAAATTTATCGAGTGATCAACTTGTTTAATAAGTGAATATACGTAGATTGTTTTTTATATATAATCCAGTTTACAAAAAAAAGGGTCTTAAATTTGAATTTGGCTCGTTTTAAACTTGACAATATGCACGGAATTATAATCACGATCAACTAAAGATAAGCGTGAGCGGTTAATTAAGTTTACAGTATTATACAGTTATTCGTCATACTAATCGGTAATTTTTATGATTATTTATTTATTTAATTTTTTTTATTATAATAAATTATTTGTGTTAGTTGATTCATTAAGGGTAATTTTAAAAGTTTACAGTTTAGTAAAGCTTTTAAGAACCTGGTTTTATAATAGTAGAGATTACAAATATTAAGTTGAATCGAGCTCAACAAACACTCGAACTTGTGCCCTAGTTAAATCGGGCCAACTTAAACTTAACGGACGGAAACTAATTTACGCTTAAATCGATCCAGAGCTCTCTATAACAACATTAAAATCGAACTTGATCACCTAAGTTCTTAACTTTTTATTCATCTCGCTTTTGTGTAGGGTGTGAGATATGCATGAGTAGCACCTAGAAACCGACGCGTGTCCCTCACAAAGATGGTAGATCACGAGAGATGTCAGTATCAACCGTGCTTTGTAGCTGACCAGTCTACTTACGTGAACAGTAAAAATGTAACAGCAAATTAAGTAAAAAAGTTGTTTACATGGCCCCCACCATCTGAATCATCACACATGCCCGCCAGATGTGCGGATCCACTTACGTCTCTCCTACGCTGGACCACAGGAGATTAAACCCTTTCCCAAAGTAGGCCCCACTCCCCGCACTCGATGATGGGATCCCATTTTGAATCTCGGTGCCACGTCACCACATCACTGGTCGAATCGTCATGGACCTCACCTCCCTTTTCACTGTTTCGGCCAATCACAAACCCGAGCCCACGAAAGTAAGCAGATCAGACGCCTATGTTATCCTCCCCCCAAATTATTCGAAACGCACCGGACACTAAAAATTCAAAAAAAATTTGGAAGGACAATCCCGTAACTTCCCCTCAAAAACACAGACTCCGAACCCCCAACTTCCCTCTGCCATGTCACCGATCCGCGTGACTCCTATCAACTCATTTTCCACCGTCAGATCGCACACACAACCGCCGTCCCTGACCGTCGGATCGCACTCCGGTGGTCATCCTCCTCCTTTAGAAAACCCACCTTTTAAATTCTTGCTCTCTTTCATTTGCTTCTCTACATCTCACTCCCAACTCTCCTCCCAGACTCTCAAGTCTTCGTTTACAGAGAGAGCTCTCATGGCCACCACTGAGGACCCACCGGCACCGGCGAATCCAGCTCCTCCGGCCCTCCCAGACTACCCTAAGGTAACAAACCAACCTTCATTTCTATTCATCTCCAAACCCTAATTCATGACCTTAAATTTTGCTTAATTATTTGGTTTTCTTGTCTCTACAGATGGTTATGGAGGCGATCGAGGCGCTCAATGAGACCGGAGGCTCGAACAAGACCTCAATCGCGCAGCAAATCGAGTCCACTCACACCGATCTGCCGCCGGCTCACGCCACGCTTCTGGCGCAACACCTCGAGAAGATGAAGCAGAGCGGCGAGCTCGCTTTTGTGAAGAACAACTACATGAAGCCTGACCCCAACGCGCCGCCCAAGCGCGGCCGTGGCCGTCCTCCTAAACCGAAGGTCCCGGGGGCTGAAGGAGTTGCCGCCGTGGTTTCCTCGCCTCCGAGGCCACGTGGCAGGCCTCCCAAGGCTAAGGATCCGTTTTTCCCAACTCCGATTGTCCAGAGCTCGACCTCGGGAGGAGGGTCAGGCAGGCCACGTGGCCGTCCTCCGAAGAAGGCCAAGACTGCTCCGACCTCGACTCCGGCTAACGCTCCTGCTGCTCCTGCGAGTGGTGGTGGTAGTGGTGCTCCTAGAGGGAGAGGCAGGCCACCGAAAGTGAAGCCCTCCGTGGCTCCAGTGGGTTGCTGAGCTCACAGTGAGAGTGAAAGTCGTTTAGGTTTTTTTTTTTTTTTTTTTTTTTTTAATTTTTTTTAAAATTTGGGTTAATTTTAGGGTGTGTTGGAATGTAGTGTTGGGCTAATTGATGGTTTAGCTTTCATTATCGCAGTGTTTGTTTAATTTTCATGTGTTGTGTTATGTGGTGGTGGTCATGGAGGAGGTTAGGGGTGGCCGGAATATTCTGAATCTCAGGGTGTAATGTGACTGTAATTTCATGGCAATGTAAATTTGATATCTCAGCGGCTAGTTGGGCTTTTCTGCCATGTGCCTCTCTATCGTGTCTCTCTCACTCTATGCCAAAAGAAAGCGGTTACTTCATTTAAAAAATGTCCACTCTTTTTCTTCTTTTTTTTGAACTCCGAATTTGATGCGCCTTTAACGCTTTTGGCTTTTAACGTGGTGGGATGTGGTTGGTGGTGGGATGTGGTTGGTTTCTTTTTTGGGATACCTGTGCTTACCATGCTTCATTGAGTAAAACACTGAACGGTGAATAGGTAACCAATACAAGTGGTGGAAAACTCATAAAATGTTATTCACATAAGGACCAGTTTCTAGATCAAACATGTGTGGTCAATTAATTATGTTTGCTAAAATTGTTGATACAAATGGAAACCAACCCCATCTCTATACTAGAAAGATTGCCCGCGCTCTGCCGCGGGTTCTTTTGAAAAGGAAGAGCTACACTGTATTGCACTGTCACAAAACTGTTTTGGCATGTTTATTTATTACATTTGGTAATCTTAAGATATGTCATTTGTTGGTTCATATGAGCCTATGAGACATCCTCTGTGATAGTCACTGAAAAGAATAAAAAGCTCAAGAGTAAAGTTTTCAGTCCCACACATGTAGAGGAAAATGAGGCTGGACATTAAAATATCTGGAGAACGTCACTGACAGAATCACCAAATTAACAAAATTGAAATATTGTTCAGGCGCTATATTATCCAAGAGTAAAAAAAATCATCCAAACACCTATCAGTTTTGAGTACATGCTCAGGTGCTATATGTTGTTCTGTTCTCCTTTCCACTAAAAACTTAACTGATGAGATGATATTGAAATCTGCAAAGGCAAGATATAATCAGTTCAAATACATGACGTCAGTCACCGGCTATCATATAGACAGTACAACATTATGGGATTGAAAAACACATTGAAACAATTGAAATGCAATGAACTTCATTGTCTAGTTGCTGGTTTGTTTATAGACATGGGTAGCTTTTGCTATCCTAGGCCTAGTGCTCTTGCCTGCACCATGCACCTCTCAAAATACATTTACATGCTCCAAAGAAAACTATTATGAAAGTTCATATTGCTATGGAAACCTTAGGTATGGAACCTTTGTTTTCTTTGTATATGACATGCACGGTAGAGACCTAGGTAGAATGCATCGTACATGGTATCATCTAATTACATGGTATCATGTAAATATGAATGCGCAGATTAACGTTAACTCTCATTATTCTTATTTCCAAAATGTACTTGTCTATTTGACAGTAGGCCACAATGTTTTTCATTCTCCTACACTAAAATCTTCTAAAGCAGACAGCTTTCCTATACAGGTTTAGTTCATATCAGAAAGTTGATGACTGTAGGTATGTAATCGAACCCTAAAGTCAAACACCAAACAACCATGAATAGATGTATGTGTTTGATATAGTTTAAAGTACACCAAACAACCATGAATAGATGCAGTTACAGTAGTTAATATGTGCCATTATTAGTTGGCATTTCAGTCATTGTTTGTGTATTTAGTAGCTACAGAAAGTAAGTAATCAAACATGCAAAGATGAGAGAGGCAGTTGCATGCATATTAACTGAAAATGTATGCCATGAGGAATTGTAGTTGAAGGGTTTGGTGTTTACAATGAGAGAGGCAGTTGCATGCCGTTTTCCAGGCATATTCATAGATCAGTTTTTCTTGAGTTTCAGTTGTTTGTAGCAGTGTGGATATGCCTTGTACCACCAGTATTTGAGCAGTGAAATCATGTTTTGGGGAGCAAGGGTTTTGCTCCTAAACCTTTATGGAGATGGGTCTTCTTCTTGCTCTTCCCCTTCCCTGTTCTTCCTCTCTTAAATGAGATCAGAGATCCTTCGCTCCATTCAGCCAATACCTAAAAATATACACATTAAGCATTAAAAATTGAAGTCGATTCTCAAAGACTAAACCGTGGAATTGAAATGTGAAGTCAATTTTATAGTTGGTCTGGCACATTGAAATTTAGGCCAGACTACCTTGGAAATCATCTAATTCTTTATATACACAACCTTATAGCCCATATTCGTTTCTTTACAGGTAATGGTTTCAAACCAATGAATGCCGCTTTCAAATTTTCAAATTCGTTATTTGACCAAACACAAAGTTATCATATTCATATGTGCATGAACATGGGACTACATTGCTTGTATGATTGTAACTAAATCACTGAAATTCAAATATACAATTAAGAATAAACATGAGCTCATTTACCATAAGAGATATAGACATTGTTTATAAAGGCTGTTAGTAGATGAATTAAACATGAGCTCTTTTTAGACGGAATTTTCCAACTAACAAATTCAATTAGTCAATTCAATCAAATCCAATTGTCTCTTTTCTATTATATTAGCAAATTCACGCTGTAAAATGAAAACGAAAATGAGTGGAAGATGAACTGACCAACCTGAATCTTCAACCTCAGGAGCTGCGCCAACAACGGACCTCGAGTAAGGCTTCTTGGCGGAGCGGCTCTTTTTCTTCACAGACTCTTGAGCAGAGTCCTACAGTAACCATACAGCCACACACACAATCAAAACTCCATCAAATCAATCGAATCCACATAAATCAAAAGCAAAGATTGAAGAAGAAGAAGAAGACGTACCGTCTTTTGCTGCTTCCTGAACATAGCAGTCCATGTGATCTTGCACGGCTTGAGGCGGTTGTGGAAGTACCTCTTACACTTGGAATTCAGGCGGCTTGACTCTGGTTATGGATTTGAGTATTTGTTTCTCGTCGATTCATCAAGTCCAGATGAGGAAGGGAAGGATTTCAGGTTTGACTTAATTTAAGTGAGTCGGCTGCTGTTTTGGACCAAAAACAGTTTTGGGCTGATTGAGAAAATGGCAGACGAAAGATCTGAGGCCCACTGCTACAGTAAATGAACAGTGTTTTTCCCAACTCATAATTAGTATATTGTAAATATCAAAAACCTTTCCCTTTTTTTTTTTCTCAATTTCGTGTTCGAAAACTCAATCTATCTATATATGGTTGTCTAACTATTATTCACTATAACTATGTGATGATCAAGTTGGTAATGGTTATGAGGAGCAGCATACTGGTTCTTTTGGTGGCAGTGGCTCTTTGTGGTACTTGTTTTGTTGCTAGTGTTGGTGTTGCTTACAAAGTCGACCTAGATGGTCGGTTAACAGGAGTTGAATACGACCAGTGGTCCTCTCCGAAATTAACTTGGTCCTGCTTTGGTAAATAAAATTGAGAGAAATACTTTTTTCGCGGTATGCTTATAACGAGTTGTTAGGTATGTAGATCATGGACTTGACCATTGACTCTAATCTAGTGTTTCAAAATTAATATCCCATTAGCAAAACTTTAATCTTAGTTTCTTCCAATATTTTAGTAGATCTAAAAACAAAGATTGAAAAAAAAAAAAGTGATCGGGTGGTTGAAACTTGAAATGAAGTAGCAATTTCTTTACTGATATATAAATAAAAGGATTGTCAAAACTCATGATATAATAGGGTCACAAGAATATTGCTTGAAACACTCACTCACCTCTACCATCACAAAGCAAAGCCAACAAAAATGTTTTATCAAATTGTGATTGCCTAAAGAATCACTTCAAAGAATTTTCTTTATAAGAAAAAAAAAACACAACAAAATTAATGAAATGTAGTGACAAATAAACTTTTATTTTTTACCTAATGAGGTTGGTCTAGTGGAAACATGTTAGGTTGCAAGTGAGACGGATGCTGCAAAAATTTTCCTAGTAATCAGAGGTCTTTGGTTTGAACCCTGACTTCAGAAAAACATCACATAGGGAGGGGTCATACTTACTTATAAATTGCTCCCGACCGCAGAATGGTAGTTCACTCAACTAGTCATTTTATAAAACATAAACCAAAAACAACTTTCATTTTTTTTCCTTCTATTCACCATAGATAAATTTTATTCACACACTTCTAAATACTAAATACATATCCTTTTTTTCATACATTAAATTTCAAATTTTAAGGGTAAGTTAAATTACCAAAAAGTCTTTAGTGATATGGACAAACAAGAGCAAATGCAAACTTATATGAATTTCTGATTATAGGCAATCTAGTTATGAAAGTCAAAACAAAACAATAATATTTCACAAGAAAGCCAAGAGAGAAGATAGCTTCAAGGTTCCAATATGAAGGTTGCACGCATGTGTCGCAAACCCCGATTAAGAGGTGCATTCAGTCACTTTTTATCTTTAAAACTGAAATGAAATACAATCCATTTGAGTCTGAAGACAAACACAAAAGATCAAATCTTTATTTCACTGGTAACGAAGCATATAATTAAACTAGTATAAAAACACATATATCAAAGTTGGTGTTATAAGAAATGGTTTCAATGAAGGACTGCCAAGGCCCTCACCACGGGTACTTGTTGTAACTATCCCTGTCATATTTCTAGTGGTTGTGACCTTGCAGATGGTTGGCTCATGAAGGTCAAGGACTTAAGCTTAATCGCGTGCCCAGGTGAGGGATTGGTTTCCCCCTTCATATGTAACAATCATGTCTTCAAGCGTGATAGGTAGAACTTCGTTAATCATTAATGTCATTTGGGACTAGCTTCTTGCTTGTACCTTGCATTTGGCCATTTGGAGGAGTGATTACTAAATTGACTCCTAGCTTTCTGGTGCCCAAAATCAATCATAAAACCGTGATTTGAATATCAGGTATGTTGTATTGTGAATGAGGGTAGTTTGAAAAATTTAAGGTTGTGTCTCTAGTAAAATATTAAAATAAAAAGGTGAAAAAAATATGTATTAAGTATGAGATGTATATCCAGTAGCATGAACAAAAAAGAAGAAGAAATTAAAAGACCAAAACACCCTCAACTTATATTGCATATAAATAGCTAAACCTGAACACTGACGGCGGCACACACTGAATGGCCTGCACAATCGATTTCCGCTGCCTAGACGAAGGCTTCGGCGGCAAAACCTACAAGCGGAAGCGCAATCCCGAACCCGCCGACGACGATGCCGCCATGGAAATCGACGCCGCCTATCGACCTCCGGCGAAGCGATCCGCCGTTTCCTCGTCGGACAACCCGGACAAGCCAGTCGTCTTCGGTCGGCCGAGCTACGACGGCGTCATCGCCGGGAAGGTCTCAGGCCGGAAGTGGAAGCAGCCGCGGAAGCAGAGGTCGTCGGCGCTTCAGGTAAGCCGGAAGGGGACGACGTTCGAGGAGAGGGAGAAGAACAAGTCGGTGAAGAAGGCGTACAAGGAGAGAATGGCGGAGCTGAAGGCGGAGATTAAGAGGAATAAGGAGGAGAAGAGGAGGAAGATGGAGGAGAGGGAGAAGAGGAAGAAGGAGAATATCTTGAGGACTGGGACCAAGTTGCAGATTATTTCGAATCCCAAGACGATTCAGAGGATTGCGAAAACAAAGGATAGGAAAAACCTGAAGCCTGTGCCGGAGGAGTTGATGAAGAGGAACAATAAGAAGAGCGGTCTTTTGGTTAGCCATGAGATATGAATGCTTTCGATTTTGTTTACTTCATTTTATGATTGAACGATAATGCAATGTTGTTATTATGTGTTAATGGAATTATTGAATATCAGAGTTGCTGCATTAATGATATATGTTGGTTTCAAATGTGAAGTCTTTAAGTTTCTGTTAAGATGGGAGTCATGGACTAATGCTATTTTTCTGTGGGTTAGTTCTGACTTGTGAGACATGAGAGATGCTCAATAGGTACCAGAAGAAAACCAGCCTCACAGACTAGTCAATCTTTTGCTTTCTTTACTTGTGCTATTTTTTGTGGTTTTTATGGTAGAATTGGCTTCAATACTGATTCTCACTTTGGGAACCAAGAGTTGTTTTGTTATGTGTTACTGAAATCGAATATATGCTACTCAGAGTTGCAATGTTCAAATGTTATAGCTTCGCTTTCACATTTTTTTCCCTCAGTTTTGTATTCTGAATATGGATTCAAGTGATACGGTAATTCTGGAAGTGTTTGACATACAGTCTTTTGCTACATCTGAATTGTATGCCAGTAGTGAAACAGTGAACTTCAGTATTTTCTTTCCAACTTCATAGGAATAGAGGAGGTCAAACTGGGAAAATGACAGGAACATGGTAGGATAGGATCAACTACAGAAAGTTCTCTTGTCCATGTCTGTAGCGTTCAAAATTGACTAATGATTATATTGTCGTTGGAGTTCTAGGCCAAGTTTGTGTTACTGTAAAAGGTGTAGGCTAAGACTCGTAAAGAAAATACATGAATATATTTAGTGCAAGTTTATATAGGTTTTGTGCAGAGTTATGTGATCAGTTATTGTTTATCTACCTTACATGGTCAAGCAGTGAGAAGTGAGAACCATAAGGTATGCTATTTGTATGCTTTAGAAAAGATTGGCTCTTATAACTTAGCTTAAATATCTTATTGTCTTTACTTTCAGAGCAGAATTGAAGTTCAGTAGATTATCGGGGATGGTTAGAACTTAGAACAAAGTTGCTATAATTTCTTCAATTCTGTAAACCCAAAACTTGTAAGGGATGAAAGGTTGTAACCAATATGTCTGTATGTCTGATAGTTATCTGGTGTATGAATGTCTAATTATATGGATAAACACCTATGTAGTTGAGTATAGATTATAGATTATTGCTTAAAACAGCTTTGTGCAGCTTTGGAGAGAAATAGCAGTTACTGCAAAAGATTCAATTCTAGACTTTTTTCTTGGTACATAATGTCAACTCTAGACTTGATTCACACTTCCATGAGTGCTTTTGTATGATGTTAGGAAAAATCATGTGTAAGACTTTCTCTTTCGATCAATTTCTTGATTCTCAAGCCATATAACCATATTGGTTGGCATGTTGATTTGCTGTTTAAAAGCATCAGCAGCATCAATCTGAAGGAGATGAAACACGCAGCAGACAAACAGTGAATTACAAGGACCATATAACCAGAACATCAGTAGTTTGTAACCACAAATTCAATCCATATAAATAGCATTTCTCAAGTACTTGTAATTTCTCCGGTCATTTTAATCTTTACTGTGTACACTGTAATTTTCCAATATCACTACAGGAAAATATATCATGAAGTTATTAATCTACTGCAGTTACATCATAATTTATATGATAACAATACGTCAATACCCATCCTAATCTGTAGAAAACTGCATTTCAGCTTTTAACCTATTCACTAGAACAAACACATGAACTCAAGTTGTTGCCATAGCTGACGGAGCCAAACCACTCGACCCCTAGCCAAACCAACATAAACTCAACCAGTGTATACTGTACGTATCATTACCTGAAAAGAAGCAAAAGATATTGGAGTTGATTCATGTTACTATAACAGATAGGTAATCCGTAATCATGTAGCCAGTGGAAATTTAACTTGCCTTATCTCAGAGTGAAGTGGTTTACTACAAAATTGAATAACAATGTCTGATACAACTTAATCATTCATACGTGCCGGAATCCATTAACAACTAAGTGCTCGAATTATAGTTTATGGTAAGAAGAATCACCTTTCCCTTGGTTCCAGGCTTCTACAAGAATAACTTTTGAGTCCTCCTCGTATGTCTTTCTCCAAGCCTGGTATCAGAAAGAACAATCATCCAGCATTTCAACCTCAACACAATAAATCAAACTGTAAAGTGTTAACTAACTTAACTACTCAGAGAGCATACATGCTGCACGTACTAATCATATCGTCAGCATCATATATATATATCGTCATCCTTTCCAATTTATCAGAGTGAAACTGATAGCTCAGATGATCACAGGTTATTGACCACAGTTATCAAATAGAATCAGTAACACAAAATCAATTCAGTGACTAGAATCAAAACACAAATGCTGCAAATAGAATCACTCCTGAGAAGTAACAAAGGACAATCAATTCACTTGTATCAGTCTTGGGTTTCGAAGCAAATACCCAACGCGCGCAGCTTTATACAACTGGAATCAAATAAAATCAAGAGTTCGAGTATCACATGTAACACCAAATCAAACCAAAGAGACTCAGCACTAACCTTAGCTTGGTCTTTCAGTTCCAAACAGCAACTCAAACTAACCATATTGAGTTAAATGCTTCAGAATTGCTTGCGTGTTGTTTGTGTCAGGATTGCAATGGAGCAGTAGAAGCCATTGTAGAGCCCCTCATCCTTGCTTTCCAAAATTCTCGGAATTATTGCAGAGAGATTTGAGGAGGAGAGGAACCCTTAAAGATTGAGTGAGATCGAACAATGGAGTTCAACTGTGAATTAAGCTCTTGTACTCGGGGCGACTTTGCCCTTTATTTATTTATTTAATTGTGTTTCAAGGTGGGGCCCATTAGACCTCTGAGGCTATTAGAGCTCTTTTAATAGCTTTCTCAAAAAAAATTCAAAATGTGAAAGTAAAATCTAAAATCTATAAAAAAAGATTATGATAAAAATCCAACCGTTTCTCTTTTTTTTAGATTTTAACATTTAATACAACAATAAAATATAATATATCATTATTAATTATAACAAAAAAACATTATATATTTCATTGTAACAATAAACTACTCAATAAAATATTTTATTAAGAGTACGTGAAGAATTTAATTTTAGAGAATAAAGACTTTGCTGTAAATTTAGGAAATAAATGCTTCTTTTTCTTCTTCATCCCCATTTTAATGAATGAGATAGAGAAGCTATTAGACCTAAAAACAACACTACATTTTCTAAAATTGAGAAATTCAAAAAAATAAAACAGCTATCGGTGATGCTCTTACCTTGTGACGCATGTTTAAGATTTCTAAGTCGTTTTTGTTTATATTTTTTGTTTTTTAAAGATGGAACCCCTGCCCCGTAAAGACCCATGACGACATGACCGCCTAGACGTATATGGGCTCCGCCTAACCCACGTAGTCGAAAAAGTGGTTCGTTTTTTTTTTTTTTTTTTTTTTTGAAAAGGAGAGAAGTGGTTCTTTATTGTTTCTTCCCTTGGTCTCGTTCATTCTTGTCTCTCTTTCTTCAACCCCACAACCAAGGACACCATCGAGAAAACATCAAAACCCAGAACACGAACAACATCTACCTCTGCCATCCCAAATAGTTGGAGTCAAATGTTCTGATAGAATATTAGTCTAGTGTTCTAGAGTTTGAATGGGAAGATTGATATTGCTGTGACTCTCTCTCATGGAATCATTGGATTTATGGTAAAGGTCGAGGACAAGGGTTTGCTTGGAAATAATCCAAACAAGTAAGCCAAATACTACTTGAAGTGACATTAATTTATACTTTGTATCTCTGCTTAACTACCCAGAAATAGAACCACTAACCAGGAATTGGGAGCGAAGTTAACTTGTAAGAATAATTGGCAGGATCATATGCGGGACATAAATCGTTGTAATTGGGAGCAGCGGGAACTTAGAACTTGTGTTGTTGCATAGGAGTTGTATGTTAGTATTCCTTCATTTCTGTTTCACTTTGAAGTTTCTAACAGTTAGGACTTCGGAACAATGTGTGTAGAATTGAATTACAGTTCATACTGATCATTCATACAAAACTAAAAGGTTATTGGAGACTAGGCGTTACTAGTAACGATGAAGGTTGTAACAAGGTGAGGATAGGATCGACTATGTGTCTCATAAATTTCGTAACTAGTGATGAAAGGTACAGAGTCCAGTTGCATTAGTATAAACTCACACTCGTGCAGACGTGCTATTGAAGTTTCACATCACAGGGAAAGTTTAAACCAGAAAATGTTTTCTTTGTAATACACCACGTA
The DNA here is from genome assembly GCA_034370585.1 of Fragaria x ananassa. NCBI lineage: Eukaryota > Viridiplantae > Streptophyta > Magnoliopsida > Rosales > Rosaceae > Fragaria > Fragaria x ananassa. Next base: position 27,193,310 of record CP139761.1, on the reverse strand, counting down.
TAAAATAATTTTATACATATATTTACACTCATTGCTATGCAAAACTGGCACACAAGAACATGACTCTGCTACCTTGTCAACAAGACCAACAGAATCGGAGAACGCTATGCTACAACCCGAAATTTCACACATACAGATCCCGATTTATCAGTAATGGCTCATGTTACTGAGCTGTGGACCACGGAAGCAGCATCTGAGTAATACCTGTTGTAATTCAGGTATTCCCAGAAGTGAGAGAGTCCAAACTCACCATGTTTAGGTGATTTGAGGTAACAGGAGTGCAATTCTTTCATATTTTTGTCAAAGGTTCGCTTTATGGCAATAACCTAAAAAAGTAGATGCACAAACAAATTATGAAAAACTCATCAAAAAGTAAATGGCTCTCTTCACTCACCAGAAAAAGTTACAGATAGCTGTTTTTGGTGCAATGAGGCATGTTAGCAAAAGCAAACAGAATACTTATCATGACTTGAGTATTGCTGAAAATCATATAGACTGTAATTTGCCTAGTAGGCACACACAGATAAAAGGTTGCAGGCAAATAAGGGCACATAAATGGTGCATTATACCATGTTGTCTACCATTCTAACACTGATTTCTGAGAATTATGAGAACACCATCCCCAAGGAGATGGACTAGTTCAACGTAACATTTACATGGCAGAACTGCAGCACTTTGTCCTTTACCTTTTTTTACTATATATGATACTTTTAGTTCAACTTAAATATTCTAGGCAAGGTAACCTTATATTTTCCTGTACACATTTCTTGACAAATTTAAAGATATGAGGATCACCTGGGATATATTGATTCCAGAGAGTGTTGCAGTTAAATTCCCTTGACCTGTTCCAGCATTCCATACTCCCCCAGTAAGACAAGACCTGAAGTCTAGAGCACACTGCAGAATGCTATCAATGATGCAAGCTATAGGTTTTGTTTCATCAGAGAGGAAACATCTGCAAAGGTTCAATTCATGGTTAAGACAAACACAGGGCAACGATATCAAAAGAAAGCGCACATACTGTGAAGCAGCTAACCAATAAGTCCAACCTATCTATTTATCTTTACTGAATCAGCTATGTGCTACAGTCTGGCAGTGAGCTCCAGTAAAAAAGGTAGCATGTGACTATGTGGTCCCACTTCCATGGAAAACACAACATAAACTAAAGAGCAAAGGACTTGACAGAAAATTACATACAAAACCTTCTTTTCTGATGAGAAATAATCAACAAATATTGACAATTGGAACAATATCACAGTTGGAAAGTCAACAACAAAAGTGGAAATGAAGCACAATATGGAGAGTCCCAATCCCCAATCCTTGCAAGACCTCACCTACATCCATTTTCCAACCGACTGTGCAGGAAAGTCTAGAAATTATATCCTATGATTGGCATGTATCCTATACTTGCTATTACTAACAGCAAGTCATATCTTTCTAATGTGAGTTCTCAAAACATTTTCCAAGGAGAGGAATATTCCTCTCATCCATGTTGCTTATTACTCAACCACTTGTTTACCTTACCATAGATTTGTTCCTATGACTGGCCCTGACCCCCGGACAAAAAGTCTCATTATGCTCCTAATCTCTCCACAATTTTTGTAATTCCAAATATAGGTATGTTGGTATACCACCAGAAACCAACCGAAGTCAACTGTGTGACAGCATTTGGAGAATTCTAATAAATAAGAGTATGCAATGTAGAATAAAGGAGAGGCTGAGAACGGTTGATTCGGGGCAAGCAATACTGGAAATGGGATTGTGGCAATCCTCGAGAAATATAGATGTATCATGTTGATATATTATATCTCTTATTAGTTTGTAACACCACTTTTATGCATCCTTTTAATCTCCCATTCACTTCTGAACAATCGGATCTTGAAATTTCACAGCTTTCATGGACCAAATTCCTGGCCCACACGTCTATCTAGTAATCACAGCCTCTACAGCTACATCGATGCAAGCAATGTAGCCGCCCAGATGCAGCACAAATTGGGGGCAATTAGTCACAAAGTATTTAAGCTTATGTAATTAAGAACATAAACATTTCAATTTACATGGATTGCATATAATAAGTTAACTATTTTATCACATGATGTCAGGGGACTTACATGTGAAGTGAATCTGAGAGATATGCCATGTGCACAGACTGAAGATCCATCATATCTTTGACCTACAATTAAAAGCAAGATTTTATCCATCATATCCTATCTCTTCGCTGTCAAATGTAAAGTAGGAAAACATGAATCAACTCATTATAATATCCGTTGCATGCCCATTCTAATGAACAAAATTATGCAGTAAAATATGAAATATCAATTTTATGCGGTGACATAAGGAATTGAATAATGTCATTCACATTAACCTTCCATAAAAAAAAATCATCTGAAAATCACTTTCAGGCTCAAACTTATGAATATGTATTAGAAAAAAGGTAGCAGGCTGCAAACCTTATGCTTTAGTGAGTATAGAAACCTGCACCATGATACATGTGATAGCTGAGACTCCACATATTGCTGCAATGTAGAAACAAAGTGATTGACCTGATGCCTGGAGATAGATCAGAGAGACGATTACTGAATACAATTTTCAGTTAGTAATCTTCAAGCTAGTTAATGCAGCATGAGTTAGTTGGAAAAGAAATATCTTCTTTGGAAGCCTAAGACTAACCCCAACCCTTTTTGGACCAAAGGAAAGTCTCCATTTTAGTTTAAGGGTCTCAGTTTATGAAGAATAGTTATGAGTATAGTGCTTTTATAAGTCTATTAAAACCTGAGTACTAAAAGGTCTTGAGTGTGTGCTTATGGATCTTTAAGTCTATTTAAGTCTCATCTATTATCAAGTTATGATAGTCTTATGGTGTTCTAGAAGTCTAAGGGTTGTGTTTATAGCCTATAAATATGGCTATCTATTGTAAACCGGATTCAAATTATTGAAAATATATCTTCTTGAAGACTTGGCCCTCATTTCTCCCATCTATCTTACAAAACCATTCTGTTTTCTTAATCTCTCAACATTCTCCAGCCCACCCTATTCATTCTCTCACCAAGTGCTGCTCTCTGCTGCATCACTAGTAGTTGATCAAATTAAATACTTGTCAGGAAGTTAGGTTGTTTGAAAAGATGGTTGGCAAAATTTCTATATATCTTATTTCATCAACCTTGCAACAGAAAATTGGAACTCAATCAAACGCATCTCAAAACATCTGTGAAAAGAGGGTCGTTCGATCGAACCGCTATTGTCCTAGCAATAAATGAAAACAAATCGTACTTATCTTCAAATATTCAGAACTAAATTTAAAGAAACGAATCTTACATAGGTGCAAAACTAATGGACAGATATCTGTATGACTACTATAACAACTATAACAACAATCAAATGTGAAAAGGAACAATTGTGCAAAACTAATCGACAGATATCTGTATGACTACTATAACAACTATAACAACAATCAAATGTGCAAAGGAACAATTGTGCAAACCACCTCATTTTCACTATTGCATTAAAATGGCTCACTTCCTTCTCATGTTCTTCAGAGTGGTTATTCCGACAAATCAAGTGGATCAGATCCTGCATCTTTAAAGAATATTTTAGTATTGTTTGTGTGACAAAAATAAAAAGGTCAGTCAAATGTACTTCCATGATGCAAATGCAAATCCAAGTGACCTAATACATGATTCGAAACTTCAAACTGGTGCCCCTATCATCAAATACTAAATATATCCTCCATATCCAAACAAAGACTATAAAATCAAACTGTTATCCAAAAGATTGGATCAGAATCAGAACAGTTCAACACAATTTTCCCTATTAGAAGGATTCATTATGTTCAAAGAAATTCAAAAAAAATAATCCACACCTTCAATTGGCGCCATACGTCAGTCAACGAAAACAGCGCAAGTTTCACTTGTATCAAGAAACTGAATATCTCGGCATATTTTTTCAATGCACCAGGAGTCAAAACAATGCTGATGGGCCAGTCTACTCGATATCCCAAACCAAGGAAGTTAAAGGAATGGACTCCTGCATCATTGACACAATAATTACATGAGAAGATACAGAGAGTCCAACAGAAAAACAAAATAAGAGAGATGACAGAAGAATGTCAAGTTAAAATTTCGAAGCACAATCAAATCCAAACAGGGCACAAAAGAGGACAGGCACTAGCAGCGTGATCAAACAACAATAAATTTAGGTGCCAAAAGCCGATCAGACTTGTATTGACACCTATACCAGATGCTTAGTCCAAGAAACAAAAAAAGAAAAAAAAACTGTGTGGTAATGTACCTATAACAGATGCTGAAAGAGGCACTGCATCATGTCCTTTCAAGTACATAAATAATCTGTCCTTGTTATGATCACGTTCACATGATGACCTCTGAACCGATGACTCAAGAAAACTTTGAATTTCAGAAAGTCTATGATCTGCCGGTGTAATACTCCATTTCTGTAATTCCAGAATAAAAAGGAGTCAGATGGGGTTGATAAATCATATAACAGTATTTAATTATTTATAATGAATGGAAGTGATTATTACATGATGCCAAAGAGACATAATAAACAAATCTGCCCAGTCTGCTAATTCCATGAAGTGGTACCGACGCAGAGCCAGCAAATGTTCTTGCAAATCAAATCCTTCTTCAAGCAAGTTAATAGTTAACTTGCTGACATACTTATATCTATAATGTTCAAGGATAACACCTTTGTTCTACAACAAAATTTTGACCAGGATAGAAAAAGAATAGCATTCCAAGTCAATGACTCAATAACATACTCCGAAAAAAAATATAGAATGTAAACATCTATCCTTCTTCAATAAGACATTCCAACATGCTTTTGACTTTTATATTCCAATGGCTGGAGATCATTAAAAGGTAGCAATAGATTTTCTATCCCAATCCTCAAAAGCATTCAAGCACCAAAACAACAAACTGATGGTCCAATATTGTAGTCAGTTATGCCTCAGATGTTTCTTCTAATATATATATAAAACAAAGGCAGACACATAAGCTTTATTGAGAGAAGAACCGTGAACTTGGTAAAGACACCTTAAAGAAACCAACTGACTCCTATATGCAACTATGGTTGCTATTGCTACGTGTTACCAAAACCATGTATAGAACAGATTCTCCTCTTGATAAAACACAAGCTTGACCAAAAAAATAGAACAGCATAAAGCAAGTATGTAAGGATACTGGAGCATGATTTCCTGCAGAAGGCATTTGTCAATAATAAAATCAAGTGGTATGTCAAAACTGGCCGCCACACTTTCTCTGTGATCTTCAAGTCTATTAACGACAGTGTCACCAAATCTACCAAGCAAACTCTCCCAACAACTACCACCAGAAACATTTGTTGAAGTAGCATCTCCTTCACTGTGGCCCCTCAAATCTGAAGATGGAAGAAAATCAGATACTATTGTTCTTCCAATCAGAACATCATCTCTGGAAGAACATTCTTTTACATGGTGATCACTCCTTCCATTGGTAGTAGAGGCCCTATAGTCCATAAGCCCGACAGGAACCTTCACCGGAAACACCTTACAAGGATCTTTTATGTGAGAGAAATCAAAGTAAGCCAAAGAATCCCCAAGGTCTGTCTTGCATCTCTCTTCAGGCCTGGAAGTTAGGTGAAGGAAATTATTTTTTGTCAACATTGGGTTCAGGCTGAGAAAATTGTTATGGTAATTAACCTTCAACTGTCGCAATGCAAATGTATCAGAAGTATAACTGGCCTTTTGAGATTCAATCTTGCCAAAGGCTTCTTCTATTGACGCATTATTATCCATGATTCTTTTTCTAAAATATGATGAACCTTCCTTTAAGGCTCCCATTATTCTTTCATTCACCTTTGAGGCAAAGTCTGTTGGACGTGACTTCAGACCTTCTTTGTACTCTATATCAATGACAGGCTGTTTCTCAAAATAATCGGGCCAATCCTTATCAGAGAGACAATCTGAAAATTGAACGTCTAACATCTGACTCGTAAGTATGCCTTTATGATGAGAATGCCCAAAGGCATCTTCTCTTTCACAACTACTAATCTTGTCTATAAGACATGAATCTGCACATCCATGGGGCTTTTGCACAGTACCAACTGGAATACCTGTTGAGAAGCTTAAAGCAGAGAAATACTTTTGTTCTTCCCCTACGATGTGACTAGGAAACTCAGGTGTCTGCTTGAGCACATTTTGCTCTTCAGACATAGTTGAGCTTGAGCATTCAGATGACTCGTATTCATCTGCAGTGTAGTCTCTTGTACTTAACTTGTCCGAATCCAAATCATCAGCCACCCTGATAATTGGAGAAATTTAACATTCGCAGGATAAATGCATACGTAGCAGAACCTAACCTCTTCAGACGTTATGATGTTATGCACAAAAAAGTACAAATAGAGAGAGAGAGAGAGAGAGATTACTCTTGTGACTCCCTTTCAATATAACTTCTATCCAATGGGACAAAAACTGGGATGGCTGAACTCCTTCCACTGTGATCCAAGAGAACAAGCGCGTCTTGTGGAACTACCTGCAAAATGAAAATCATGTATACTATCAAAAGAAAAGAACCCAAAAAAAAAAGGAATAAGCACAATTTTCATCCGAAGAAACGAAACTATCAAAACAAACAACCTGTTGAAATTTGAACTCTAATTCCGTCAAAAGAATCTGGAGTCTGTCTTGCATCCTTTTGTAATAACATTCCCGTGAAAGTACCATGGCTTCTATATTACCTTTGCTGAATGTCAATGGAGATGCATACGATGGACAATTGCTTGAAAACCCACTCCAGCAAGGAAGAAAAGTCTCATAAGTATGGTTCGTAGGGGCAACAAAAGTACACAATTGAAGCAATTTTGCTAGAACTTGCAGCTGCTGACCTGCTCTCAAAAGTGGAATCAAGATGTCCTTCAGAAAACAAGGAACAGGAGCTCCATCTTGTTCCTGAGATACGAACATCAACCATCAGAACATTAGGAAGAAGAAAATGACTAATTCACTGAAAACAGAATGTAGTTCCAATGTTCCAAAGATCAAAACGTAATTAGCATTACCCTGATAGTTGCCAATGGGAAGTCAGTAGAGATACCGGCTTCAACATATGGATCATGAGAGTGGACATATTCAACCAAAAATTCCTCATAAGGATCGCTAATCTCAGCTTTGAATATCCATGATCTTATAAATCCGAAGTATGGTTCACATGCACGGAGAAAAATAAATTTTAGTACAGGACGATGAGCAGGATCAGCAACCTAAACAGACAAAAAAGTATATAAACACGTCAGTGATAACATTAGCAGAATCCCATTTCAAAAGCAAAACAATAATATGTTTGAAGTCCAAAATTAAGATCAGAAAAGATGCCACAATAACCAATGAGACAATTACAAACATGTGATAACAAAAAGCCCAGTGAACTAACCTGCAATTGAGTATACAGATATGTGAGTAGGCCACCCCCTCTGTAGAAATTACAAAACTCAGACTTGGCTTCTGCAAGCAACTCATCAAAACAAGACGCTGCAAAGCAATCAGAAAATCGATACAACTTGCATATGTTTGCAAGGGATTCAATCTGAGTCCTCAATTCTTTAGTGTGCAAATACACCTCCAACAAACTAACTTCTGAATGGACCACACTGTTGAGACACCCCACCACAGAAGGTGGCGAGCCCCGCCTCAACCCCACAGAAGCATACAATGTATCCAAAGCACACATGTAACCCTCCACAACCTTCCCCACTGCAACCGCAAAAGCCTGATTAACAAGACTATACGGAGCAGACTCTCTTTGTTTACTTCCACTTTCGACATCTAAATTGGTAAAGTGATCCACAAATTTTCCGAGAAGAAAGACCAGCAAACCTGAGCAGCCTATGGAGTGGAGAATATTCCCCAGAGCCTGAGTGCTCGAAGACCTACTCCACAGGCTCGGGACCTGATGAAATGTCCTATCCGCCGCGTCGGACCGAAACGCAGCCGAAAGCTTCTGGACACTAATCAGCGACGATTCAAGTCCTTGCAGTGCATTCATCGCCAATCGCACCAAACTTGCCTCCTATAATTCCTAAGTTTATGAATTACTGAACTGAATTGAAATTTTGAAACCCTAAATAGAGAGAAATGGGACTTACGGAGACGGAGGAGGCATGGTAGAGGGAGAGAGGATTGGATGATGGAAGATGGAAATGGCCGCTTTCGGAAGGGATGGATTCCCATGTGGTTGGAGGAAGCAAAGGATCTTCGAGCTTCAAATTGTGGAGCAATGCGGATGCGAAATCAGTGTCCAGGTCCATCTTCTCGATTTTGGAGATTAGGGCATAGCATCGGTCTTCTCTTCCCCAACCGAGTAGAGGAGTGGAGACTATAGACTAGAGTACCAAAAAAACCCGCCCAAGTATTTATATGGGGATAAAGAAAAGGTTTGGTTCGTTTTGCTCCGAGGACCGTAAGATGAGCACTAACTGCAAATTTTTCGGTGGATGGTTTATAATATATATTTTTCAATCACATTTTGGTATCTTTTTTGTTCAATTTTTAAGTTTATATGTGTAGATTAGACCTGTAAATTTTCAACCAAATCGGTTGTCATTAAGATAAAAAACTAGATTAAATTAATAGACGAATTAAATATGTCAAACATGAAACGTTCAAGTTCAAAATTAGTAAATCACACTTATGAATATCTTAACGATTTTCAATATGGCTAAAAATTTGCAGAAATGATCTACTCATAAATACCTATAAACTGAACGGTCAAGATGTGGATATAAGATCGAAAAGTGGGATAAGCCGAAAAAACCTCAACTTAATGGTCCTCAATAGAAGGGCTTCCTGTTTTAGTAGGTATAAAAACAAAATTTGTTTTTTTAAGAGGATATTTGTTTTGTTTTGTTTTGTTTAAAATTTTGAGTCGTGATATCATGGCGTGCCATAACTATAAACTCTATACGAATACACTAGAATTATTTCTAGTAGTTATTTTTGATATCAACGTGCTACACGATCATTTCCTTTTAATATTATGATTCGGGTTCGGTCTTGGCAACTGTTTGGATAGCAGGAATGTCAAGATAGATAAATGAATTGTTTTCTTTTCCATACTGATACGAATGAAAAAAAAAAATTGGTATTTCCATGTAGGTATTTGGTTGATATTTTAATTAAATTAATAATTTATTTTCATTGTTATTACACAATAATTAATAAGTCATAATAATGAAATTGAAATCTGATGAATGGTAAATTGTAGAGACAAAGATATCTAGTAAGAGAATAGAGAATCATCATCTTATTCATTAATAGGAGCCATTTATATAGGGAATTACAATATATCAATATGATAATGATAAGGAATACATAGTCTTATTCTAACTACATATTCTGATGGCATAAAGTCAAGACACACATATGGAATATCCTAGAACACCCCTTTGTGTCGCGCGTCGGTATGCCGGTGGTGCTGATATGTCGCCTTGTTAAAAACCTCATCAAGGAACAAAAAACATGTGGGAGAAAAAATAAACTTTTATGGTAAGAGAAAAAAAGTACAACGCACACTTCAAATTTGCATGCATATGCTATATTCCCCTTGAAGTTCGCACCTCCCTTTGATCTTTACATTAATCATAGAGTTCTTCATAATTTTTACTAATCACGGAAATTGTCTTCAAATGCAGCATTGGGCAATGATTATCTAGATCATACCGTGTTGTCCTCAAACATGATCTTTTACATTTAGATCTTGAGGAGAAGGCCGCTTGTGAACTCAAAACATAAGTTCATGTAAGAAATCAGATTTCTGTGCAGCATGACTTTCAGTTACTAGAGCAGCCGTAACTTCCTCTAGGAAATACATATGAACGAACCGTAAACGGTTTTGGAAACTAGACTCATTTAGATTTTTCAACCGTATATTACATACATTGTGGTTCATCAGGAGCTATTCACAAAGTCCGATCGAAGTTGACTATTTTGGCAAAATCAGATTCTCGGACAGATCCGTCCTACTTTACGAAAATGGTCATAACTCACTCAATATGATAGATATGATCAAATGGTTGATGTCTATGGAAAGTAGACACATAGACCTTTCCAATTGTACCAATTTCACCATTTTCTAGTGAGTGAGATTTTCTATAGGTCCCATGAAATTTGACCTACGAAACTTGATAAATTCTGATTTTACTTTTGATGTGTCTTTCTTATGTAGAGATAGAATAAGCCTCAACATTTCATACCATTAAGTATTGAAAAAAGAGTTACTGCCATTACATTGGCGTTGCGTGGGCGCATAACTACACTTAGCTTTACAACTTTTCATAGCGAATGAGATGTCAAGTTTTTCATATTGTGTTGAGTACATTGATGCGTCTTATTGTATTTAGATGAGAACTTCATCTCTTAACACATATTTGTCATCTTGTTTTAGACAAAACAACATATCTCTCTTTAGAGAAAAGCCTTTGAATAATTATGGGAGTATATGTAGGCCTTACTAAGGGAGTCAATTTCTAGTCATATCTCATTTTTTGTTTCATTTTCCATCTTTATTTACAACAAAACAACACTTTAGAATGAAAAATGAAACTAATTTCATTTTCATACCATGATTTCCTATCATACAAACGGGGCCTTGGAGTTTCCTAAGGTTACTTCAAGTTGTTGTACGTGTGGATATGTTGTTTCGGCTTCAGTGGTGGGGTGGGTGCAACTGTGATGTTTCGACGGCGGTTGCAAGGTTGGGACGGGCTTGAAGGGATGTCATGGTTTTCATGTACGTAAGGTCGGTACTTGGACTTGGGTCATGTTTATGGATCTTGCTTGTGCTATGTCATTTGATTTGATTTAGGTTTTTGCTTACTTAAATTTTGGCTAGGATGACTTTCAAGTCACCCAATTGGTGATGTGAAGATAGAATAAAGTATGTAAACCTTCAATTTCTTCCTCTTGCCTTTTCATATTTGATCCAATTAAATTAAACACTCATAATAAGAAAACATTTTATTCGACCTCATGTCTTTACCTCTTATATATAAAACATATTGACTAGTTTTTAAAATTTCAATTTTATTAACAAACGTGTGCACACATACATGATACTGTCATACAGGCTGTAGATGGTTAGATCAAATAAAACTTTGTGATTACATATTTAGTGTTCGGTTTATACACACGACGTTTACCGATGTAGTTCTCTTTCTTTTGTTACATGATCTCTCGAGACAATTCCTGAATATTTTGTCCAATTAAGACCCGACGCACCAAAACCGTGAGAATCGCTCTCTCTCTTTTTGGATCTCGGATAGTAGATCACTAGATCAACACGCACCTTGGCGCCACGTGGGGGAATAATATATAGCATAAACTTGGCAAAAACGTCACCCGATCCCCTTCACTCTCTCATCTCTCACAGTAGTTTTCCCTCTGAAAAAACAAAACAAAAGGGAAAATTTAGCGACTACGCTTGGCCACCTTTCATTCCCATCCTCCTCCTCCTCCTCATTCGTTCGTTACAACCAACTTTCGTTATAAATCCATCTCTCGGTGAGCCTCTCTCTCTCTCTCTCTCTCTCTCTCTCTATTTCCATCTCTGTCACTCTGCACTGGTTTTGGCTGTGTGCTTGCTCCGATTTGAATCGTTCCAGCAACGGATATGTCGATCAAGCGAGTCCAGACCACGCCGTTCGACGGCCAGAAGCCTGGTACCTCCGGTCTCCGCAAGAAGGTTCGTCTCCGAAGCTCGATCTGTTTCGTTTCTTTACTCTCTTCGTAATTCGATTCAGTGAATTTTCGCATTGTTTTCGTATCAGCAGATCATCCGAGTAGTTCATGTGATTGGAATTGTTTCGGTTCGATCTCTCTTGGATCAAATCTGCTGCTGCCTGTGTATCGTTAGTCGATCCGTTGTGATTTTGTCATTGGATTAGGTCATAGTTGTGAGAATTGCTCAAGTTGAGAATGATGCTAGAGTAGATGAGAGTTACTGTTCCCTAATTTTCGCCGTAGAAAATGCTAGTAAGATTATAATCTGATGATTGTGCTAAAGATTTTGCACTTGTTATCGTTCTCCTCCGTGTGACTGCTCCCTATGATGTCATTGTTGTGTGGTAAAATATGGAGTCGAATGTGTGCCATACCGTGCCATGGTTACTAGATTCCACGTAGATCATGTGTTCTATGTTTTTAAAAAATGAATATGCTAGGCAATGTTAGCTTCCATGAACAAAGGAAACATAAGGAGTAGTCAATCACATTTCTGTATGTTTCAGTTATTTCTGTAAGTTGCTTTTGTTTTCAGAAATTTTGAGTCACTTTGTACAATCTAGAAGGAAAATATATGATAATAGAGACTGCGTGTTAGCAGATGCATACCTTTCTTAAGCTAAGTACGCTACTGATGTGTACTGATTTGTTTCAGTATTGTGGTGTGTGGTACTTTTCAGGTGAAAGTTTTCATACAACCCAATTACCTGCAAAATTTTGTTCAATCAACATTCAATGCCCTTCCAGCAGATCAAGTTAAAGGTATATAATGTCTTCTTTGCTTCTACTTATACTTTTAGAAATAAGGCTTCATGTATACATATAGAGTTGCACGATTGAATCTGAACTTAAAGTCAATTTTTGCTTATAAGGCATTAGAACTGGTGTACACACGTCTGTTTGATTCGATATAGTATACTTTGGCTAATAAGGCCCCTATACTTTCATCATTTATTGATAAAGAACATCTAGTCACATTCTTTTGTCTATGCCGATTGTAAAGTTAGGCATTATGTTTTCCCAAAACAGATAGTTTTGTAGAAGTAAAATAGCGGGAACTTTGCAAAGTTTGTTGCAACTGTTGTAAGGATAGGGGAAAAGGATTGGAGGATTAATCATAAGTGAGCCGGAAACGATATTGAACTAATCCTCTATCTTTTTTTTTAATCTCTTTTCTAAAGTATTTTTTCTCAATAATGCAGGTGCTCGACTTGTTGTATCTGGCGATGGTCGCTACTATTCAAAGGAAGCAATTCAGGTCTTTTGCCTTCCATAATCTTTCAAAATGCCTGATTGGGTTGCTGTATATATTTGTACTTCTCATAGTGAAGATGTTATGTATTCTGAATTATTATTATTTTTGATTGACAGATCATAATCAAGATGGCAGCAGGAAATGGTGTAAAAAGTGTTTGGGTTGGTACAAATGGATTGCTTTCAACTCCTGCTGTATCAGCTGTTGTACGTGAAAGAGTGGGGGCAGATGTAAGTTATATTTTCTTATGATATATACATCGGCATTCATTATTGTTACTTTCAGTATAATTATTTGTCTCTTCTTGGATAATTTTTGGTATTGAAACTGGTTCATATGTTTATACTTTGAATCTAGGGATCCAAAGCATCAGGTGCATTTATTCTCACAGCCAGTCACAATCCAGGCGGTCCTAATGAGGTAGGTGATATAATTGAGTAAGAATTCCCGATAATTGCTGTGTAGCATGGCTGGTATAGGTTACGTATTAGTTCCAAGAGATGGATTGTAGCATATTTTTTGTAATGGGCGATTGGTAACTAGGAAAAAGATTTGTTTAAACTATGGAGGTATGCTATTTAAACTATGGAAAGAACCAAGATTTGTTTTACATGGTACTGATTGGAAACTATCCCTTTTCTTTTTCCTTTTTTTTTTTTTTGTAATTTTGGTAACTCTTTCTTTGTTTCTGATTGCAGGATTTTGGGATTAAATACAACATGGGAAATGGTGGACCTGCTCCAGAGTCAATCACTGATAAAATATACGAGAACACAACACAAATAAAGGAGTACTTAACTGTTGATCTACCTGAGGTACTCACTCATAATCTGAGCTTGAGTTTGTTACATTACTATACAGTATCCTTCTTTTGAGATATTTAATTTTATATTTTCAATGTACGGTAATGACAGAGCTTCCAATGTGTCTGACACAGGTAGATATCATTAAACCAGGTGTAACAAGCTTTGAGGTTGAAGGGGGAACTTTTACTGTTGATGTTTTTGACTCTGCGAGTGACTATGTGAAATTGTTGAAGTAAGCTTTTTTATATAGATACGTCTGCCTCTTTAGTTTGATTGCACCATGGTGGAAACCATAACATCTGGACATTGTTTGTATCACTTATTACTTGTCATTTCCCAGGTCAATTTTTGATTTCGATTCTATCCGAAAGCTTTTATCGTCTCCAAAATTCACATTCTGGTATGTAGATGGATTCTAGTTTTCATTATTTTGTTGGATGAGTTCTTTTGGAAATGCTCATGGCGGTTAGTGGCTCTGTGACTTATCTGTATTGTCTTGTTAAAGTTTTGACGCACTACATGGAGTTGGGGGAGCTTATGCAAAACGTATTTTTGTGGAAGAGCTTGGTGCAAAAGAAGACTCTTTACTCAACTGTGTACCCAAGGTTTTTCGATGTTCACGACAACTTTGTTTTTTTATTTACTCTAATCCGATTCTGTTCATATCTGTAACGCTATTTCGCATGTGATTAACTTCATCAAAACAGGAAGACTTTGGAGGAGGGCATCCAGACCCTAATCTGACCTATGCAAAGGAGTTGGTTGCTCGTATGGGATTGGGTAAATCAGATACTCAAAATCCCCCAGAATTTGGTGCTGCTGCTGATGGTGATGCAGATCGTAACATGATCCTTGGCAAAAGGTAGTATCAGCCTCATTAGTGTAGGTTTATTCTTGTCTTTAACTTGCATTGATTTCAACTTCTCTTGTTCTATTAGGTTCTTTGTTACACCATCAGATTCTGTAGCTATCATTGCTGCAAATGCAGTTGAAGCCATACCTTACTTCTCTTCTGGTCTGAAAGGAGTTGCCAGGTACTTATATAGTCTGCTCAGCTTCTTTTTTTTCTCTGCAAAGTGGGTGCAAACATACTGTTATCTTGAAACCATGATAAAGCTTTGTCAAGTACATAAACAAGTTAGACAGGTACTGAAGTGTCCTGATCCTCCAACCTCAGTGAGGGAGGTGTCAATTGGCCACAAGGCTATTCACTTAACATAGCGTATGTTAATCTGGTATATTGATTGATTTCTGAAGGTTAAAAAAGGTTAAAAAATAAGTAGGGATACGAGTTCAGTTCTGAGTATTATGCAATAGTTCAACAGGCCAATGGCCTGCAAGTTTGTCTATCTAAAGATCTTGCAAGTTTGCTAATTGATGTTTTGAATGTATGTCTTTCTTTTGGATATATCCTTTGCTGTTCTTGATAATAATTTCTTGAACTTTTTCCACTTGTAGGAGCATGCCCACTTCTGCTGCCCTAGATGTTGTAGCCAAACATTTGAATTTGAAATTTTTTGAGGTACTCTTACTCAAATGTCATGACCCCCTTCTGATTATACCGCTCCACCTAAATGCTATACTCTGTGTCTGAACCTTAAGCAGCTGGCGGAAATATATAACCTCTTTTTTCCTTTTATATGCTAGGTACCCACTGGCTGGAAATTCTTTGGTAATCTAATGGATGCTGGTTTATGTTCAATTTGTGGGGAAGAAAGTTTTGGAACAGGTCTGTTTTCGCCTTCTTTTTTCTATAATTGGTCAATCAACATTTGGAATTATAGAAACTGATACGATCTTAATGCAATGTCAATTGTCATGTCTTTGGATAGGGTCTGATCATATACGCGAGAAAGATGGTATCTGGGCAGTTTTAGCTTGGTTATCTATCCTTGCTTATAAAAATAAGGATAATATTGGTGGGGACAAGCTTGTGACTGTTGAGGACATAGTTCGCAAGCACTGGTCTACTTATGGTCGCCATTATTATACTCGATATGACTACGAGGTATAAAATACTTTTTGGTGTTCTTTTAACTATAGAACCATGCAGTGTACTAATCATTTTATGTTCTTTCTTGAAGAATGTGGATGCAGGGAAGGCAAAGGAACTGATGGCATCTTTAGTGAATTTGCAATCTTCCATTCCTGAAGTCAACAAGTATGTGTTTGTAATACTATACCAACAAAATTCCTTGGTCAAATGTGCAAATTCTACTGGTCTTTTTCTTTTTATCATACTGTCTAGAAAATGGTGATATTGATAACTTGAGGTGTGCTTCTTAGAGGCACCATCATTGCTATATTTGTAATAATATATTGGCCTCATCTCCCACATTTCACGATTAATCATGGTCCTTCCCGATGTTAATCTAATTTGTGTGAGTTGCTAGTTGATTTTGTTAATAACTTGCATCAAGGCTGAAAACCATTTTAATTTTTTCCTTGTGGAAGAGGATTGCACAACATAAGGATATTATGATTTGAGTGCCATCTTTTGTCAACACAATGAATAAGATACAGATTTTCAGTTTAGTATTTAGTGTTAATTTATTCTCTCCTTTTTTTTTTCTTTTAACATACTGGTGCTGTTTGTTTACACAGGATTGTGAAAGGCATACGCTCTGATGTTGCTAATGTTGCTGGGGGTGATGAATTTGAATACAAGGATCCTGTTGATGGCTCTATCTCTAGCCACCAGGGTATCCGGTACTTGTTTGAGGATGGATCACGATTGGTAAGTTGACTAGCTTTCGTTAACAGTTGAGATATTTAATCTGGATTTATATGACCCTGGCATAAGAAGGTTATTCCTGCTAGGTTAATGCTATTGCTGTAGAGCTTTATTAGTATTATTATTTATAACTGGTGCGAAATGCTGCCAGAATTCCATAAAAGCAGCTTTACAATAAAATATTTTTGTGATTTGTTTAAAGTATGGAAAATAAGTATTCTTTCCAGAAGATTTACATGAAAACTGATATTCTGCTTCACCTTTCATCTTTTATCTACACAGTCCACCTTTTTTTGAATACTTTATATGAAATAAAATAAATCATAGAAATCATGTTGGCCAATTTACTTTGTATATTACTACATCCAGCTAAGTTGATCTAATGATTCTTCCTTATTGTCTGAACATGATTGCAGGTTTTCCGCCTCTCAGGCACTGGCTCAGAAGGTGCAACCATTCGTCTCTATATTGAACAGTATGAGAAGGATCCATCAAAAATTAGCAGAGAATCTTCAGAAGCACTTGCTCCTCTTGTGAGTTAAATCTTAATCTTACTGCATGGTCATTACAAAACTCTTTAGCCAAAATGTTGTAGCTGACTGATTAATAATGACAGGTTGAGGTTGCTCTTAAGCTTTCCAAGATGCAAGAATTCACCGGCCGATCTGCCCCAACTGTTATCACATAGATGGAGAGTGCCAAAATCACATTAACGGTGTGGTTTTATTTTGCACATCTAAAACGACATGAGCTTGGTGTCTTCAAATGTATTAATAATAAGACCATGTAGTAATTTTGATGTTTTCAGCAGCCTTGCTACAGAAGGCAAATGAGAGTCATGATGAGTAAAAATACTTCTCGATATAATTTTGATTTTCAGAATAATGCGACTTAAGTTATACTTTGTGATTGTATCCAGCTCTTGTGTTATTGTATAATTTCATTATCTGCATCTTCTTAGTTACAACAGCATGGTGTGGAAAGATTGGATCAGAAATCCTTTTTCTCCACAAAGAAGTCATGATTGGTTTGTTGTGGATTGCATTGGTACTGGGAAACTCCAGTACAAATGGGAATTACAATTTGTCTCTTCTTGTGTTGAGTCATATTCGCGTGGAGGGTTCCTTTCTCTTAGTCTTGATTCTGTTTGTGTTTATTGCCCATAATACTGTGCAGTTTTCGTTTGGAAGACTTCCAGTTATATGGGTGGTAGCCATAGCAAGATATAAAGTTTCTTGTAGTTTCTAGTTGACGAGTAGTGAAGTGTCGCGTTTGGTCCCAGTAGTGCACAGGATGGATGTTGAAATTAGTGAACTGAACGTTTAGCTACTTAGATCTTTCTTAATAAGGTATCAAAATATTTGCAGATCTCATTGTCTAGTTCATGTTGCCAAAGGGTTTCGAAAAATGAGGGTCTGCTTTTTGAATTGGCCTGCATGAACATTGTGCATGTTGCCAAAGGGTTTCACGCTTTTAAACAAAGTGAGCCAAGCGTTTTTTGAAACAATTAATCTTACTATCATGCATCCCATGGTCTTAAACCAGTTATTTCTTGAAGGATTAGTTATTTCTCGTGTTTAAATAGAAACACTTGTGCTTAACCAAAGAAAAAAAATGAAAATATCTATGAATTAGTTATTGTATGACAGCGTCGTGTAAGTATACGGTGTAATTTTAATTATTTAAACAATTTATATGGAGACTTCATATATCTGTATTACGTGTATCTGTATCTGTATTATGTGTAGATAGAGGTTGTGTGAAGAAAGTCTAATGAATTAAACATCATTTCAACTAGCCCATTGATTATTTAGCAATGCATTATATTTGACTTCGGCAAATCTAAAACATGATCATGAAAAAGCATCTGTAAGAAAACTATGTGACAAGCTATATGATGACAACTTTACATGACTATATAAGTCACTTTCCCATGCCATGATCCACCTAAGGAAAGCAACTTTCTATCCAGATGCATTCATATCTATAGCTATTATCAACACATGCATCACAGACCAGCTTCAAATGGCACTCCGGTCCCCGGAAGCCAAGCGTCTCCGGCCAAGAAATTCCCAACCGTAAACTTCCCTGCCTCGGTGGCACTCGTGATAACCCGAAAACCAGGCCACTTAACCCTACCTCCGGTGGCAGCACCAGCTCCAGTGTTCATGTACTCCCCATAGTAAAGTGTATCCAACCCAAAACTTCCACTCCAAGGAAACCAACCTTGTGGCGCAATCAACCCATCTAGGTTACTCTTCATTATCACCACCCTTGAGTACTTCTGCCATGGACGACCCAAGTAGGTCCTGAACGAGCCCTGAACGGCTCTCAGGTCCGGCGCGGCCGTTATGCGGCAGTTGTGGATAATAATGCCGGTGTTCTCATTAGGGTCTCTCCGGGATTGTGCCGTCACGGTGTTGATCTGGTTGCTCGATGGCTTTCTGACGTAGATGTTACAGTTTTGAAGGATGGCGGAGGCGTCGCCGAAGATGAAGTCTACGGTGCCGTATATGTTGCAGTCACGGTAGAACTGGCGTTGGGAGTAGACGTACAAGGTGTCTTGGTATCCTTTGAAGCTGCAGCGGTAGAAGACCGAGTGGTCTGCGCCGGAGCGGAGTGCGACAGCTTGGTGTTTCTGCGGTCCGGCCGTGTTTTCGAACGTCATGTCTTGAGCTATGAAGCCCTCGCCGGAAACACCTGTTGGATAAGGTTATGTGAGATAACGGTGATAAAACCATGCATAGATGTTACTGCATGCACAGATAGCTTCTATAACTACAAATTCACGGTGCAAAGTTGCAGTACCTTATCTTTTTTTTTTTCTTAATTTTTTTGGAATCGAAATAGAGACGAACATAATTTGAAGACATCATTTGACATCTTGAAGAAAAATATTTAGTTATTAGCTGTAATAAGCATCAACTATCCGAAATAGGATACATTCATACATAGTATAGCATTTTTTTAAGACGAGTTGATATTATTTGTCCGGTCACATATTGTTATCAAAGATTTGTCTTCATTTTCTCTACAAAAAAAATTTGGTTTTCAATTAGTTAGGATGTCTAGATGGGATGTCACCCTAGTATGGATCTGAGAGATTCAAAAATTAACATCATAGGTTTAATATTTGAAAGGAAATACATACCGAAAGTGGCAGAGCGAAAAGTGGTAGAGCCATCTTGGGCATTTTTATTCCCGGTAACAATGGTTGCATCCATCCCATCTCCGACAAACATCAGCTTCTTCATTGTCTTCTTAACCTCAACATTCTCTTTGTAAACCCCTGCCTTCACGTATATGACAACCCTTTTTGTCCCACTACCACTGCTTTTCTTAGCTGCAGCCACAGCTTCAGTTATAGTCTTGTAATTTCCAGAACCATCTTGAGCCACTACTATATCAGCTGACTTTGGTCCAGCGCTCGACTGTAGAAGCTTTCGATCTGAAGCTGAAACCCATGCGGGGAACATGGCATCAGACTTGAGCAATAAGCGTCTGCCCCGTACCTGCTTGCTGAAATGCATAGCAGAGGAAGAAGTAGAAGAAGAAGTACTAGACTCCTTGTGTATCGCAAGTGAATTGCTGAGCAACATAGGCAAGTCTGTGCTTAGCTTGTAGAAGTTTGGGAACGAGGATTGTAAATGAGAATTAGGAATGTTTAGATCGTTGAAACCGTTTTGGCAAGTTTGTTGATTGGCAATGGATGCACTTAGCCATGTAATAGCGTCTAAAGCATTGTTGGAACTCATCGAACGATTGAGCTTGTCAATGGTATCCTCATAGAGTTCCAAGCAATCATTCCACGCCAACTTGTCTCTCTCGTTGTACAGTGACTTCAAGTTCACTGCTGATGAAACAAGTCGATGCGCTTCGATGGCTTGATCCATGGTGACTTTGAGAGCTACATCACGAAATGCAAACCCTTGATCACCAACATCAAGAGTCGATAAGAGGTCGTTGGTAATGTAATGGCTGCAAACTTGAGGGTATGGGGTTTGGCTGCATGATGCTGTTATTGAAACAATGGGTACTACAAGAAAACTTGAAGTAAAGATCATCAGAATGGCTAAGATCACAAGGCTATCCATCGAGGACCTAGCAATAAGCTTAGAATGTTGTTGTATATAGAACTTGAAGAACCAAATGAGGTTTATATAGGCCAGAATAGTTGGCATTATTGGCTCTCGTGGGGGTTACGTGGGTGGTGTTTTTTCTTTGGGAGGGAAAAGGGGTTTGTGGTTGTGTCTCTGAAAGGACATGAACTACTTGCAAGCGGCTCACATACGCCATTTGGTTGCCAATATTTATTGATGATTAATTATACATGCATGCTTTACATAAAGAGTGAAAGTAACATATACATAATATTGGTGCATGAGTGCAAGACTCAGCTAATTGAAATCTACGTATTGACTCGTATTTCTCATCAAGTCTTTGTAGTCTTCTGTGTGTCTCCTTTGGAGAGTGGCATTGAGCTATAGTTGAAGGACAAAGACTGATGATGATTTCGGTAACCAAAATCGTATTTTGTTTCTTCTTTTAGGGTTTGAGAAGTGTATTAGAAGACTCGTTCATTATCATTTACTTGTTGTTTCGTACGGATCTAGTCAAGATACCAACTGCATATAATTTGGTCTGGATCAAGGTCCAAACTATCATTAGTATTTGTTTGTGATCAAAGTAGAACTTCACTAATGATGAATGAGTTTCAATGATTTATGGATTAATACCGGTTGTATCATTGGTATCTTCAATGTTCTTTTTCGATATTTCTAAGTACGGACATTAAGTTTTACTTAACAGTTGTATTATTTTCATCCAAATTTTGGTTTTTGGGTGACCGGAATTAAAGTTTGAGGAACTATATTTCATCGAATTAATGAAAACCCCATAGGTCAAATAAAATGGTTGCATATCTTAATGGGAGATTGGCATGTCGATCATATTGTCATAGCTAGCTAGCAGAGTAAGTAGAAAGCTTCGATTTCTAGCTACAATAATGGTTGGCCGTAGAGAACTTCATAATGATTTTGCCTACACACACGAAAATACTCGTGATATGAGCTAATAGCTTTGGCCTCCTTTAGCTTTCGGATTGGAACTTTTTCCTCTGGTAAAGACCAATCATTATCAGATGCTCATATACGCTGCCACTTGGATGCTAGGGCTAGCCTCTCAAAACTCAGAAGGATTCGAATGCAACTCTGTTTTTAGGGTTAATTTAAACATGCACGGTGAGAGATCTGGGATACTAAAAAGAACTGATTAATCAACAAATGCAGTGCAAAGATGAGGTTTATCGCAATCGATTTGATCGACTACTTGTATATATTCTTATTAAGTTAACTATGTACACAAACAAAACTAAATCATAAATTCCTTGCGCGTCTTGTGCGTGTTTAAACTTACACAACATTTATCTCATATATAGTCATATCATCTCCTGATCTAACTATTCTTTCACAAATAGAGTTACATCAATTAACAGTCATATCAGGCTTTACTAAGATTAAGCATGCAGGAGTGTTATCAGTTGAAGTGCTGGCTAGCTCGAATTGATCGATTCTAATTCGAGATAGGAATCTCTGTGGGATGCAGGCAACTGTTGGTAGCTAGGTTTTCAGTTGACCTTTTCTGGGTTTCAAAAGTTGGTCATAGCTAGAAAAACTTAGAGATCGAAGGCGACACATTTGTAACTTTCTACATAGCCAGGTAGCTACCTAAGGAATTAGGCTTGTGGCTGTGATCTCTCTGGAATCATGATCATATCACAGAGTCAGTTATTAGACCTTTTCTTACTCACCAGTTTAGCTTAGATGTTTATCAGAAAATGGAAACTGGAATATATATGAAGCAGATATCCTGAAATCTTGGGTGAAAGTCATTTCAATTTTTCAAAATATACCTATAAACATGTATATGAAAACCGTACTCGTATCCATGCCAAACAATTAACCTGAAATGGATCAGAAGCTTTTGTATAAAACTGCAACACGCAATTGGATGCTATATGATTACAATGGAGTGGAAAGGGAAGCATGAGAGAGCAACATACATGAATAGGTTTGGCTAGCTCATACAATGAAAGAAGAAAAGGTTTACTCATTTTTTAGTTACTTGTAGGAGTAATGTCTATATACGACTATGTAACCCCAACCTAGCTATAAGGAAAGCCATAAGATTTCAACCATGCATAATTGATCTTGGAGTAGTTGTTTGTTAATTTCTATCCTAGCTATAGCTAAAAGGGGATCGACTATCTATCATCCTATTCCTATCTCTCCATTCTGTTCTTTTCAATAATGTACTTAGTATAGTAAGGTCCAGTCTAAAATGTCTAATACACATTTCCAAGTTTCTTCTGCTCACCACCATTATTAGGATGGGAATTAGCTCTCCAAGTTTCTCAGGTTTCTAACTAGCCAGTCTGAAATGATATTCATTATCTATTCGGCCTAGATTGGTGCCAGCCCTTTTCCAATAACTTCCAACTTTGGGATACAAATTAGGACCCCTATATGTAATGGGCCTGATCCAGAAAAGAGAGTGCGGCGATGCCATTCTATCGGCCAATCCACATTTTGTGAGAAATTTGTACACTTTTGCCTTCACATTTGATGAATATAAATACTTAAATAGTGACTAGTTTTTGCCATAATTCTGTTGGGTTTTAGGTACTGCTACACAATTGCAGACCAAGAAAGTTTGCTTAATACCCTTGGATGGATATCCAGGGTCCTGCTGAATAAACAATGTCGCAAGCATCTCAGCTTACAACAACCTTCATCAGGACGTCAGAATTCGTTTTGGCTAAAGTGCCCAAATCCACTACATATTTGACATGGTGGCACCAAGCATGTATGAACCATCGACGATTGGGTGTAGCCTTCATTCTATTACGCTATGAATAGGTTACGAAGTCACTTAGCACGATATACAAAGGAAGGCCAAAAGCGAAGCCAACTCTCTAGGTCTAGATAAAGACTTATTAATGCAGAAGATAATAAAGGACGATACGAATTAAAAATCTTAGTACCTATTATTTTTTACGGTATAAATCTTTCCACCATAAAAGATTATGGATGCTGGTATTAACACACATATTTTTGTTATTTATACACCCTTTATGTTTTTATTATTATTTTAACCGTCAAAACTGCCTCTTTTAGTTTTGTCATGTTTCACTGACCCTCTTTTCTCTTTCTCTCTCCTCGTCTCATAATTGAGTCCAAGTGCTTGAACCCCCTCCACTTTCTTCACCATGGTCCTCACCAAATTCTTCAGTTGCGATATATCACCATTAATTAATTAATCAATTGCATGTCACTATCTTTATAAATAGCACACAATAAGGAATCAAATGCATCACCCGTCTCAGGACTGCAAAGAAGACGACCCGACCCGATCCGTTCTACCATGTCCACATCTTAAAGACATCGCAGCATCGGACCCTGATCAGTTTGAGAGGGCGAGGCAGGACTCTTCCGCCAGTTTATGCCATTGTTGACTGGAGGAGGAAATTCGAAGCTCGAAAGTTTTAGTTATTCTACAAGTTTTCAGTGTTTTGCAGCCAATTTGGTCATCGTTGCCGGTGGGAAATTTGATCTAGCTACTCCTCACACTCTACAAGTTGTTATACATAACTATTCAGAGGCATTCTTCTTGAACTTTGTCATTGTGTATTCAGGGTGAATGCGTTCAACCTTTTAAATGCTATATATATCTAAAGAAAATGCCAGGCATGAGAAATGAGAAGTCAAACGGGTTTATTCACACATATCTGCTGATCCTCAACTTAAGATGACCTCATTTCACTTAGTTGGGCACTCAGGCTCGTCTTAGTCAAACTTCTGTGTGGGATTTAAATCCAGATGACGAGAGTTTCATCTTTGAAAACAATAAGGGTAGTTTGAGTAGTTTTTAAACAAAAATGAATTAAAATAACAATAAAACAGAAATAATGTGTAAATAGCATAAATGAGTGTGTTAATAGCAGCCTCAATATTATATCCTAACGTGGTTGAGCATTATTTTTTATTTTTACCAATAACTACTTAAGTGAACATTTCACCAAAGTGGCTGTAGTTTTAGTGGTGAGAATTCCACGTTGTGGCCGTGGAGACCTGGGCTTGAATCCCAGCAGCCACAGTTATTATTATTTTTTTTTGCCCCTCTTTCCGGAGGCATTGGATGAGCCTTCCAACTAATATGGTTCCAAACCCCTTTCTGATTATGGGGATGAAACTAATATGTTCTTTTAAGCACCCGTCCTAATTTGGGCCAAATAAAAATGGGCCTGATCAAGAAATTATCATATGGGTAATTGAGATCGGATCTCCACAAGCGCCCTACTTCCCTCTCTTCTTTCTCCTAACATTTTCATCTGTTACTATCATGCTACGGAGAGGCTCGAACAAAGCAACATGTGTGTTTACAGGACATGTTTCCAAGCTTATCACCATGTCCTGATGTCCACCACATATATTGTACGGTCGGAAGCGGAAGATATCCATGAGGTGATGAGAGACGTACATGCAGAGGGGCCATTAGGGTTAGCAGAATTGCTGCAACCTCTGGTGGAGTGGTGGGTGTGGGCAGAAAGCTAGCTAGTTTGTAAGAATCCAGGGACCCCTATTCGATGATTGATGGGTTTAACAAACAGAGCTAGCTGGGATCGAAATGGTTTCTCGTGAACTTTTTCTAGAGGCAAAGATAGCGATGTAGTTCGTCTTTTACCAACAAGATCAAAGTCTGTGTCATCTCCTAGCTCGCTTCTAGTATCATCATAATGTTGTCTTCCATGATATAGTTCACGTGGTGGTTCATGTCCCTTAACTAAACTCCATGCCAAAACGACCTACTCGATCGTGATCACTCATGTATAACTAACAGAAATTAAAACTAACCAAACAACCCCCTCTCGACGTTTTGCTTCCCATCACTCTCACGCATCTTTAGTAGCCTTCTGTGTATCGTTTCAATTTTATCGGATGTCTTCGAATGGCTCTAGGCTCCTCAATAATACCAGTATTGTCTTGATCAGGCCCTTTTTGTTCATATCTATATGTGATTAATTAACCGTGAAAGATATATAAACATGGTAGCGACTCGTGTAATATTGTACACCTTACCGTATCTGCTGCAAACAAGTGTCGCATTTCGAACACTAAAAGACTGATAAAAATGGATTTGTTTTGATTGATGCTTGATTAGTTGCATCAATACGGCCTCGTGTAGAAGCATGCTAGTTTAGTTTATACTGTTTGGGATCTTGAACAGATCATGAACATCAGCTCATAAGATTTGTTGTCTACCTTCTTTGCTCTCCAACCCGTTCCATGCAAGTAAATGTACGCAGGGCCGGCCCTAATCCGAATCAAATGATCGAGCGGCACTAATTCTGTTCCAGCATACGTATGGATTTGACAGAAGTATTTGAAATCAAATGCTTTTGAAACTAATTTGAGTGCTTCTTTAATCGAACCGTGAGACCTTTTTTCATTGTAAAATGTAAAACTAAAGAGATGTGTTGGTTCTAAACAGAACTCACCGAGGCATTGAGAGTTTGCCTCATAATGGACGATCGATGTATCTCCTTAATATTTGATATCCATGTCTGCTGGTATACATGAGCTTTCAGTATCCCAATATAATTTCCTAGCTAGGCTGCGCCGGGACAAATGAATCACGAGTCATATTCAAATAAAAGAAGTATAAGAACATGAATTATTAGGAAATCGAATTAAACTATAGTATTTCTTAGGCTGGGAGCTAGACAGATCGATCATTGATTGTTTAATTCCCACAGTTTGTCAAAGAAGTCAGCTTGAACTGATTACATGTTAGCATTCAGCTCGTACTTGCTAGCTAAATTAAAATCAGAGTGTTAGAATATATGACATCTTCCAAATATTTCATGAAAATAGTGAAATTTTATGTTCTTGTTTCTTCTTCGAAAAAAATCATAATTAAACTCATGTTACTAACAAACTGTTGGTGTTGTTTTGCAAAGTACAAAACCCGGAGGAACTAGGAGCCAAAAGTTCCTGGCTGGTACGTCTAGCTTTACCCTAATGTGTACTTGATTTTTTTATATTAAATTAATGACAAGAATTAGGTGATATCAGCTCCTCTGTAGCAGTCTGTTATGTGACAAAGTATCCACTCGACTCCAAAGAGGACCGCTACAACCGAGAACCCACAGCCTGTCCCTAAACTGTTCGATCTCACCTAATTTTTTTCTTCTCAACTAAAAACTAATCTAGCGTCAACAATTTCAACAATAATTAATCATTCCACCGATTCAGACCTTCCTATATTTTATTTGTTCGTCATCATCAAAACTGTGAAAGTAAGACACGGAAATGTAAAAGTAACAAACAACACATTCCAATGTTAAAGGAATCAAATGAGCATCTTCACACGACGTGTATCTTCACATACATAAATGGTCAGGATTAGAGGAAATAATATAAAAACATGGTGATCAAACATATAAATTGTTATGCATCGTGTATTTAATTCAGTTATTATCGCAAACTAGCTAGAGATAGACTGTAAATTTGCTTGGAAATTTTTGTATGCACCCATTTTTTCCGAAATTTAGAGATGGACTAAAAAAGTGATACAGAATCGGTTGATGCTCCCAACAGATACACTTATCTGATCAAAAGTTCAAAACATTCATCAGAGACACTGAGTCAACTCGTTTCCATTACACTAGTGAAATTACAGATGCTTTAGCATAACGCAAAGGAGAGAAAGAAAATGGCCGACCAAATAATAACGGACTGGTCAATAACAGTTCAAAAGTAACAAAAACCACATATACAGGGAAATCTTTAACCATATGTACGTATATACTATTACTACCAAACCTCTTCCACTACTTCAAGCTCAAACTCCCTAATCCAAACTGTCAAGAACAACTAATCCTGCAGATTTATCCGCTTTGCGATTGCCCTCAAGCCTTCATCTGCTCTTCTCCGCCACGCAGTTGAC
Organism: Fragaria x ananassa; assembly: GCA_034370585.1. Lineage (NCBI taxonomy): Eukaryota > Viridiplantae > Streptophyta > Magnoliopsida > Rosales > Rosaceae > Fragaria > Fragaria x ananassa. Next base: position 27,165,744 of record CP139761.1, on the reverse strand, counting down.
GAGGGCCAGCGCATTACTCGTGACCTTCTTCACTTTCTCGCTCCGCTTCACCACCTCCGACTTCACCGTCCCGTCCGGCACGTCCTGAAACCCGTCCGTACACGTCTCCTGGTCCGTCAGCGCCGCACTCATCCACGTCTGCACGTTGCTCATCTGAAACCTTACCGACCCTTGACCGGACCCGAGCGTCTTCATCTGGCTGAGCGAGTCGCGTATCTGATCGACAGCGTCGTCGAAGTTACTGAAGCAGTCGTGGAGGGCGGCGGCGGAGCGGTGGTCGGAGCCGTAGTCGGCGTGACGTGAGAGGTTGGAGACGAAGGCGGCCATGCGCTTGGCACTGGAGAGGCTGACGCCGATGGCGACCTTGGCGAGCTGAGCAGGGCTGCTTTGGACGGCGTTAGCGTAGCGGGAGAGGGAGATGTAGCAGAGCTCGGGGTAGAGGGTGGTGCCGCAGCTGGTGCGGATAAAATCAGAGTCGTTATTGGAGGGGGCGGGGGCGGGGAATCCGACGGCTGAGGGTGAGCGGAGGAGGAGGAGGAGGAAAATGAAGATGAGGAGTGAGAATGAGGTGAGGGAGAGAAGGTTTTCCATGGTTTTGGTGTGTTGAGAGAAAATGTAAGATCGATGTTAATCTCTAGTTTGCTGCTTGTGATAGTTGTAGTGGGTTTATATAGGCACCACTTTCAATAGTGTATTTCTTTTACTTTTTAATTTTTTTTTTTTTAAATTTAGATTCTCTTATTGTAATTGAACACTTTGGTCAGTTTGGTGGTTTCACATTCCACATATTCTGTTGAGAAACTTCAAATTTATCCACAAAATGATGCGGATTATTATTTTAATTGAAAGTGAACGAGAGATGATAGACACTTACACACACACTTTCAAACTAAATTAACCCAAGAAGCTAGCCGGCCGGTGATTTGAGTAGAAAGCAAGACACTATTAAACCGGTTGGCCAACAATCATCTAGCAGAATCTTACATTCTACAACATCTCTGGTGCCAACAACAACTCGTGTTGCACAATTTTTTCACTCTCAATTCTCTCAAGTCCATTATAGTGAACACTAGAATATCATTCACATAAAAAAGTTCTTATTATAGCTTCTAAGTCCCTTTGGGTAGATAGAAAACTCGATTTATAAAAAAAAATAAAAAAATCCATAGTAATGCTTTTGTTTCAAAATTCTACACTTACCGAACACACATGGATATGGATTAGAGCAAAGAAAGAAAACTTTAACAACAATCTTTCTACGATTGAAATGTGAAAGAAAAAATGTTGTCTTGATTGTAACGAATGCAACAACTAATTCATGACGTTCTATATATATATATATATATATATATATATATATTATTTTAAGTGGATAAATGTGAGAATCTAACAATAAAAGAAGTTTTAAATTTCTTCCAAGTTCATGACACCAACATAATAGCACAATTTTTTTTTGATGAAAATATAATAGCACAATTTTTTTTGACGAAAATATAATAGCACAATTGTTGGCTTGCACTACAAGTAAATATCAGTTTACAAACTCAAATTAAGGCACAGTTATGGACCAAACAATATCGATCTAAATCATTTATGAAAATGTTATTGGTATACAACAATATCAATTAGGACCAAATAATCAGGGTGGTGTGCCGTTACTACTAGCAAGACCATTAACGATCGCGAGAGCATTACTCATCATCTTCTTCACCATCTCAGCGTTGTTAACCACCTCCGTCTTGATCGGGCCGTCCTCAACGTCCTCAAATCCATCCGTACACGTCTCGGAGTCCGTAAGCGCTGCACTCATCCACGTCTGGACGTTGCTCAGCTGAAACCTAACTGACCCGGTTCCCGACCCCAACGTCTTCATCTGATCGAGGGACTCTCTAATCTCTTCGAAGGCGTCTCCGAAGTTGCTGAAGCAGTCCCGAAGAGCCCCGGCGACTTTAGGGTCGGCTTGTGCGGAGAGGCTTGTTAGGAGAATCATGGTGTGTCTGGAACTTCTTAGACTCACGGCGATGGCTGCCTTCGCAAGCCGGGTGAGGTTTGATTGGACGTTGTTGGTGAAAGGTGAGAGGGAGGAGTAGCAGAGGTCGGGGTATATGGTGGTGTTACAGCTTGTGCGGATGAAATTTGCAGGGTCGGCGGTTGGAAATGGGACTCCGACGGCTGAGGTTGGATGGAGGAAGAGAAGGGAGATGAAAGGGATGACTAGGAGGAGGAGGCATTGAGTGTTTTTCATGACTATCAAATTTGTTTCGATGTTTGAGGGTTTCCGGGTTTACTGTTCAGATTTCTCTCTCTATGCATTCTTTTGATTTGTGTTTGTAGGTTTAAGTAGGCTCATGACACAGACGCTATTCCCTTCCGAACAAGGAAAATAGTAGAGATGGAAAAGGAAAGTTATGCTCTTCTTAATGAATTAGGAATAGTTTCCTCCTAATTTGACTAAAGTTATGTACAAGACTACATTCAACTTTTATATTCCCTAAAATCACCGTAACATTTTAGCAAGATTTCAATGAATATACTATTTCATAGAGTGATATGAAAATAGATTTAATTACATCACAATCAAGTTCAAACTTTAACAAAATATTCTACTATCTTATGCGTGATTTTGTTTACTTATTGAGTTATTTCATAGAAGATGCTTAATCAAGTAGTTTTTAGGTTCTTTTTCACATAATAGTGGAGAGTGACACTTGGAACAATGAGAACACAAAGCAAGGGCCGCCCAAATTGCACAGTCTCATGGATTGTGGCAGGTGGTGCATAGCCATAGCATTAGTGGTGCACTGAGAAAACGACGGTTAGTGGATGCCGACCGACGTCGTCAACGGCACCAAAAGAAGCATCTCAATCATAGCCACTGTATTAGCTCACCGTTTTAATTCTTGAGGCGGTTGATTCATGATGGGTATGTTAGTTAGGACTTGTGAGTACTGGGATCTTTTCCTAATAGAACATATTTTTCTATAGTTTACGAGGCCACTAAGTAGAACTATTGCCAAAGCGTGCAACTTTAGTGTCAAGCTTTTAGCATAGTGGGTCACGAAATCATTTTTAAGCCATTGATGCCCATCCACCAATATGATGAGTTGTGCAAGTAACCTGCATGCCCTAAATTCAATCCTAGCGTCTAGCTTTGGCATGCCTTAGTTCAACATCAGTATAAGCAAAACCAAAATAGCTAACCTCTTAGTCTCCACCATCACTATATCTCATGTATGTATGTCATTGGTCCAAAACTTAAAGTGTTTCTAGAAAATTAGATCTTTTACTTATAGTTTTTAGGGCAACCATAACCATAAACTATCTATGATAAAAACCCCAACTTTAAAACCATATATATTTGCGCAGAAAACATAAGAATATATCAAGGCCTAAAGTTAGCAGAGGATCATGCCCCGGTTTTTCTGTTATACCTTGGTGACCATAATCCCTTAGCCCTAACAAATTGCAAAGCAGTTGGGAGCAGATATGATTGAATCACGAGCTCATCGCCGTAATTGACTCGAAGCCAAGTAAAACTAGGAGGCAAAACTATACTTCAGCTCGTGTAAAAAGCTCTAAATGAGTTAGCTAGCCGGGGCCGGGCAGATTATTTTGGTTTAAAGTTGATGTTTTTTCAAAAGGGGAAACATGCTCATCATGGAAAATCCGTAGATTTTGTTCTCAAATTAAGTTTTGAACCAGAAATTTAAAACAATGATCGATTCCATCCAGAAAAGGTCGTCTTCCTCTCTTTCTCTCAGATAGGTTATTATGCAGAAATGGCCCTACCCCAACCATCATTAGTCCTAGCTCAGCTGCGTTAAATATGGAGAGTTTGTCATCCTGAGTTAACATATGGCTAAAGATACCAAGTTATTATCCAGATTGTACTCAATTGAAGGACTTGAAAACCTAGAACAAATCCAGGACGCAGCATCATGCCTACAAATAATAGGAAAACAAACTTACTCAAACATTGTATTGTTCATCTTTTTCGGTATCGAATTTGATTATTGAATATCATAAATCATGTACTATAATCTGATTTGTAGCTAGCTAGCATGTTTGAAGTAATTAGTGATGTGTTTTAGTAGTGCCTTTGACATCAGGAATGATTTCGGGAACATTATGTATGCATGTGAAAGCTCTAGTCCTCATCATATATCGTTTTCAAAGTTGTAACCTCAGATCCAAGCAACGATAGGGTTGTAAACGTGTACAAAGAATAATATAATTTTATTGATATGAATGCGGGTTACAATCTTGTGGGTATTCTTTTACAAGAATTTCCTCTAATTCGATCTCCGACGTCGATTTGATCCAAGGGTGACGAGCACTTAATCTTGAATCGAATTGTTGTAGTCTGGACTTCTTGTCGTGTTGGCGATTTGTAGAAGTTGATTGACCAAGGGCCGTAGAGGCTTGTTCTTGATCAGACTTACGCCACGAGCAATGTCACATGGTGCATGTTCTTCGATTTTGACGGGGGATGAATCGACACGTGTGTTCGGTGCTTGTTGATTATCCACGAGTTTGTTGAAGAACTTGGTAGAGGTTTTGATTTGTTGAAGACGAAGGTTGATCAAGGGCCATGGAGGCTTGATGTTGATCAGGTTTGATCCACGAGCGGTTTCACATGGTGGTTCATTCTTTGTCTTGAAGTTGGTGAAGATGTCAGCTATTTGACAGTTTGATGACTCTTCGGAATTTGACAACTTCTAAGCTTTCGGATTGGTGAAAGAACATGCTATTTTGAACCTTGGTAGTTCTTCACAAAGTGTTTTGAGGCTTCTGAGCTTTCAGGAGTAATTTGTTCTCTTTTGCCCCCGGGCTCGTCCTCTTGATATGAAATGAGGTATTTATAGTGTCAACATACCTCCATTTATGACATGTAATGAAGACACCGAATTAATTATATTTCCTTAATGGTAATAATGAAATCAATCAATTTTGATTAATTGATTTACTTATTAATCTTAACATAATCAAATCAATCAGTCTTAATTGATTGATTGATTACAACCAATAAGGTATAACCTATTTGGATTAAATGTCCTGCTTTGGCCACGATCCTCAGTAAGGGGCGTCCCACCTCGCGAACGAGGAAAGAAGGTGCACGAAATCTTGACTTCCAAACAAGCGGGGAGTTCCGGTGCCACATCGCGGATGAGGAATTACGACTCAACATATATACACCTCTGCATGCATGCGGACTCCGCCTCTCGCTTCTTCGCGAAGTCTCCTACACGGAGCCATCTCGTCTCGCGTTAGGACTCCACTTCTACGTGAAGTTTATTTTGCCTCGCCTTCATGCATCTCTACGAGAAGTCCTTTTCGCATGCGAACTCTGCTATCCAGCTCGCATGATCTCTGACGGGCCATCACTTGTAAACCCAATTATTTTGGGCTTGCCGGTGTGATGTGGATCAAGAATTTAATTAATATTCACTTAGACATTTACTGTTCAATAAAATATTAATTTGTGTGTAAACATGTCAAACTTCCTTTTTCGATAATCAATTTAATTTAATTGATATTTGATTATCGATCGACATTTAATAATTGATTTTAGTCGAGATTTAAGGTTTTGTTGTTGACCGACCATCCACATGTCGCCACGTGTCATTTCCAATGACTTTTCAACTTTGCCAACTCATGAGCCACATATGCAATTTGTCGGGTCTACGTGTTGCTTGAATTATTTAACGATTATTATTATCGTTAAATTTTATATGTCTACAAGGATTGAGGGTGTTGTTTTCGTCTTGATCGTGATTTAAGCTCGAGTTTGGATGCATACAGACAAAACTCGAAGCAACTATATATGGAAGGCACCCTTGTATATGGACTGAGCCATATGGCTTCATCAGATAGAACTATTGCGACTAGAAACTAGAATGAAGTTACTATTAAAACTTCAGCTGTGGGTTTCTCATAAACAAATTGAACTGAGTTTAGTCTAGGAGTGCTGATAGACTAGTCTATTGGTCAAGGATGTGTTAGGCCAGAAGTGTGTTTGGGTCAAGAGTGAAGACATGAAGTTGGTTTTGTTGGGTTAAAGCCTAGTAGAGCTCAATTATGACACCTCAGAATCTCAGATGCCTTGTCAAAAATTTTCTTTCACACTATTTATGAGACTGACATTGTCTCTGACCTTTGTTTGATTTTAACATGGGCTGCATTTATTCAACTCACTACTATCTGCACTGAAGCCCAATTTGGCTAATTTGTTGGCGCGAGTCGTACCTATTCCCAGTTTGTTGCCTGTTCTAATTTCTATAAGCAGACTATAAATATAGCTTTCTTTTTCGGCTTCCCTTTCCCCTTTAGGCAGCAAATTAACTTCTAATTTACCCATTGGATCCTATCTCATTCTGCAAGGTTAACCCAATAAAGCTTAGTGACATATTTACTAATACTCTTGCACTATGAGTCATTTTAACGAGGACTCTTAAGTTGTTGACTAGTTGATGACTTTTCGATTTATGGTTTAAAAAATTTATTTTTCTATCGACATCTTATCAGTTCAGTTTTTAAGGCTATATAAATAAATCAGTCGTACAAATCTTTTGCACTAGCAGTTAGCACACATAATCCAAGGCCCAGAAAATCGTACCAAATGTCTTCTTCTCGCTAAGGATTTACCCAAACAAACAATATGTTCCTTTACTCCGCAGTTTTCCTAATCCCAGAATTCTGGGGCACCATATTTATTTCCCATAGGTGCCTTTACCCATTTGGACCACACAGTCTCATAAATCGTTAGTACCAAAAAACCTACATTTTAATTTCCTCCAACTACTACTGGAGACTCACATGCATGCCTCACCCTCAATCCCATTCCCTTGTTCCCATTTACACCACTTCACCGGTCAACATATCTCTGACCCTCCCAGAAAAGCATTCCTTTCCCTTCTCCCATATAATCCATCGGAAATCGGAATGTACCGATATACAATTCCTCTCATGTGACTCTTTCTGGGCCCCCAAGCCCATCACATCTTCCACGTGTAGCCCATCAACTCGTGCATGGACCATCCCCCACCTCTAATCCACCGTCGATCATAAATTTTCCGGTGATTATCATCATACCAAACACATTCCAACACCGTTTTCCCCAACCCGGCCCAGCACGACCGCATTGGAAGCCGAGCATAATCCAGTCGCATCAGCCACGTGTTTCTCCCTCATTGGATGCGGCTCTGGAATCCAATGACGTCCTTTTTCTTATTTTTTTTCTTATAAAGAACCCCCGAGACTGGTCTCTGCTTTGCTCTATCAAAATCCTTCACCAGCAAAAACGAGAGAGAAAAAAAAATGGCGCGAAATGGCCTTTGCTTACCGGGAAATGCTCCCGCATTTCGCGCAACACTCGTCCTCTCGCTGCTCCTGCTTCTCCAGCCAATCCGCGCCGGCCACGACTACCACGACGCCCTCCGCAAGAGCATCCTCTTCTTCGAAGGCCAGCGCTCCGGCAAGCTCCCGCCCGATCAACGCCTCAAATGGCGCCGCGACTCCGCATTGCACGACGGCTCCACCGCCGGCGTAAGCTACTCTCCCTCCCTCATCTAATACATTCAAAGTTCCTTTCATCAAAAAGGGTTGTGTACTCAAAAAGTTGTGTGTTAAACTGCTAATATTTTAGATTTTAGACTCACATTTTGTTTGTTTTTCAGGTAGACTTAACCGGCGGCTACTACGACGCCGGCGACAACGTGAAGTTCGGGTTTCCGATGGCGTTCACGACCACTCTGCTGGCGTGGAGCATTATAGACTTCGGGAGGGTCATGGGGACGGAGCAGAGGAACGCGGTCAAGGCGTTACGGTGGGGGACAGACTACCTCCTGAAGGCCACGGCGGTTCCTGGCGTCGTCTTCGTCCAAGTCGGCGACCCATACTCCGATCACAACTGCTGGGAGAGGCCGGAAGACATGGACACACGCCGCACGGTGTACAAAATCGACCACAACAACCCGGGATCCGACGTGGCAGGCGAAACCGCAGCCGCGCTCGCCGCCGCCTCCATCGTTTTCAGGTCACGTGACCCCGCTTACTCGAGACTGCTTCTCAATCGAGCCGTTAAGGTACGTCACTGTCACACTGATTCAATGACTTTAATTTTTTTTAACCTCGGTTGGGTAAATAGTGAAAAGTGAAACTGACCGTTGATACTTTCCCCCTAGGTTTTCGAGTTCGCTGATACCCACCGCGGCGCGTACAGCTCCAGCCTCAAAAACGCCGTGTGCCCTTTTTACTGCGACGTCAACGGCTTCCAGGTTAGTCCACGTACAGTCCCTGATTTTAACTCCTGGCCGTTGGATATGGTTTAGGGTTAATTTAACATGCGTGAATGTGCAGGATGAGTTACTGTGGGGAGCAGCGTGGTTGCACAAGGCGTCGAGAAGGCGGCAGTACAGAGAATACATAGTGAGAAACGAGGTCATTTTGAGAGCTGGAGATACCATTAACGAGTTTGGTTGGGATAACAAGCATGCTGGGATTAATATTCTCATTTCTAAGGTAATTAAGCAAATCCCTACCGTAGTTTGTTAATATAATCCACTCTTAATCATTGTCTCGATTCGGGTTCTTGGTTCTTTTTGTCCTTATGTTTTTGTTCGGAATGTGACGACTGTTCTTTACTAACCGTATTTAGCTAGATCTTATAACTTTGTTATGTTTTGCGCTTCACGTGCATATAAAATACGAGTAGCCATGCTATCGAAATGTTCATTTTTGGCCATGGCGGTTACACTTGTATGATTTTCTTTGCATGTGGTTCACCATATAGTATAGTATTTTAGACCAACTTGATATTAGGTTAGAGAATAGAAATGCTTAATGATTTGTTTTAACACGGGTGTACATTGTAAATGGTTGTGTCTGTCCGTACATCCAAGATCAATAGAAATAATATCTGACATGTGTGCTAAGTTTAAATAAACAAAGGAAAAAGATGGTCAGGATTAGCAAGGTGGTGTAAAGTTCAAAAATGATAATAATAGTCTACAAAATTGATGGCAAAGGTTCATGAATTTTGGTGATTCAACATGTTCATGAATCGAGATTTAGGAATGTATTTGGTGTAACTTTGTTGAGGTAAAACTTCACTCATGTTTATATGTTAAAGATTCGGTTAACACTCTTCTAATAATCCGAGATCAAGAATGTGTTTCGTGTAACTTTGTTGAAGTAAAACTTCTCTCGCGTTCATATACTTAATTAAAAGTTCGGTTAAGGGTCTTGTGATAATCCGAGAATCAAAAATGTGTTTCGTGTAATTTTGTTGCGGTAAAACTTCACTAGTTTCTGTTCGTAAAATTGGTTGAAGGTATCTTGTTAGAACTGGATTGGCCTTAGAATTAGGCTTTCTGTGACTTATGGGGCCGTCCATGGATTTTGGCTTTGTGTTGTCGTTTCAATCAGAAAAAGCATAGTGTTGCTCCAGGTCTCGAGCTAGCTCCATCTTTAGGTCTGGTTCTCTCGTGGGTCCTTAAAATAAGTGAGAGTCACTGCTACCTGCATGTGCTTAAAGTCTGGGAACGACGATGGGGTTCGTCTCCCATACCTTACATACTCCATTTACTCTCTCTACCCCATTCTTTCTTCAAAAATAAAGCTTTTCCCAAACTGAGTGTGACCCCGTTAAGGGCTTTTCACTACCACGACGACGACGTTTCAATATTCGCATGTTTATATATCTGAAATTCCCGAACTGGTGTAAGAACATTATTGAGTTATAAAAAATAAGATTATCTTGATTCATGAATATGAATTTCATTGGGTAATGTACTGAACTACTGATACATATTTTTCTGGGTTTTATAAATATTGTTTGGCAGGAAGTGCTTATGGGAAAAGCAGATTATTTCGAATCTTTCAAGCAAAATGCAGATGGATTTATATGCTCTGTTTTGCCTGGACTTGCCCATACCCAAGTCCAATATTCTCCAGGTATATTTTCAGCTATTTTTTTCCCCTTATTTTCTAAAATAAAGAATTCGGGTTCGCTTCTTTCTCAAAACAAGAATAAAAAAAGAAAAAGAATTAGGGTTTGCTTTACTTGCTGTATAATATTTCCTGATCAATTAGGGTTCTTTGATTTGAAGGTGGTTTGATCTTCAAGCCTGGAGGGAGTAACATGCAGCATGTAACTTCGCTATCGTTCCTGCTTTTGACTTATTCCAACTATCTAAGCCACGCCAATAAGAACGTGCCGTGTGGCATGACCTCCGCCTCCCCGGCCTTCCTCAAACAATTGGCTAAACGCCAGGTAAGTTTATTATAACCCACCAACATCCAATGAAACCCTACAAAGACTAGACAGTGCTAGGGCTACTATTCCCTGTTTCTCATTAATTCATGCAATCATGGACCACTTCTCCATCAGACAAATTAACGGCTAGATTTTTTCCTTGTCTCACCTTACCTTAACTCACTGCCACATTGTACTTTTGCGCGCACACAAAATCTATGAAGATTGTCCACACTATTGAATGACATATACGCTCAAGCATCCAAGGACAGGGGTGGTTATGAAATTATGTTCAAGTATCAGGATAGTATTGTAATTTTCTGAACTTGTGTGCAGGTGGATTACATTTTGGGTGACAATCCATTAAGAATGTCTTACATGGTTGGATATGGGCCGCGTTACCCGCAGAGGATTCACCACCGGGGCAGCTCACTTCCATCCGTGCAGGCCCATCCGGCCCGTATCGGATGCAAAGCCGGTTCTCATTATTTTCTGAGTCCGAATCCAAACCCGAATAAATTAGTCGGGGCTGTTGTGGGCGGACCCAATAGCTCGGATGCATTTCCGGACTCGAGGCCTTACTTTCAAGAGTCTGAGCCCACGACGTACATAAATGCGCCTCTTGTGGGCCTACTTTCGTATTTTGCAGCCCATTACTAATTCTCGAAGTGTAAACAGTGATTGAGAATTTGTTGTGGTGCGCCAATACTCACCCACCAATCCCCCACACTACCAATTGTTGTTACTTTTGGAAAGTTCTAAATTTAAGAAATTGTTAAGAAAGAAAATGGCCCAAGCTTAGTTATGGAATTTAGTCTCAAAAGCCCTACTGTTGTGCTTTTGAAATGTTCTAGCTGTAACATAATTTCTATCAATGAATAAAGAAAATGGGCCAAGCCTAGATGTGGAATTTAGTCTCCTTGATTGATCTAACAATTTACTTGGTCTTTCGAGAACCTAATACCAAAATTGAACTGATGTAGATTGAAAGCAGAAATAGCCGAAAGAGGGAGTATTTTCCTAACATGTGTGTGCATGAGGGGAGTGTCCTAGCGAGGTCACCGCATCAACCACAAAGTTCACATCCCTAAGGACATGCCGGTCGGAGATATGTTCAAAAAGATCAGCAATGATGTGGATATCCCTGATTAGAGATTTCGAAAGTCTTGTTTGGAGTCACCTTCTATAAGAATTTTAAAGCAGCTATACTGGATAGCCTTCAAGAAAAGACCATCCTGGAGCTAGACCGCTACATTCAGCAACGTACAGAAATGGTGAAGGTGACATACTTCATAGGATTCACATGCTTGTTTCCACCGGGGGTCGATTCAATTTGAGCCGTAATCTTTCATCATGTCCTCATCAAATCCGAATTCTCACGAGAAGCTGTTCGAGGGTGTTCGTAATTCGGCTACGGGAATTCATACGGTGTCCACCAACCCCCATCCTGCTCAATATCATGACAATTGCATCTCTATGCTCGCTGCTCCGCCGAATCATCATTTCCCTCCTCCGATCCCCGAGCCCTGGAAATCCGGCATCTGTGACTGCTTCTCCGATATGAACAGCTGTAACTCTAAATCTCCTGCTCCCTTCGATCTCCTGCTTCTCCGATATGACACTAATTCCTTCTATGCATTTTTACAGGCTGCTTAACATTCTTCTGTCCATGCATTGCTTTTGGACAGATTGCTGAGATCGTAGATAAAGGCTCTATATGTAAGCACGTAAAAATTGATCTTCTTTCTAAGTTTCTTGCATACATGGTTTCTCTTACACAATGAATAAAGATTTGATTTTGGGGACATGTATGTTATACGTAGCTTGCGCGGTAAGTGGAGTAATTTACACGGCGATATATTGTCTGACTGGTTGTGCTTGCATCTATTCCTGCTTGTATAGTTCCAAACTGAGGCACCAGTATTCTTTGGAGGAGAAACCTTGTTATGATTGTTTTGTTCATTTCATCTGCGAGTCCTGCGCCTTGTGCCAGGAGTACCGTGAACTCCAAAGTCGCGGTTTCAACATGGATATTGGTACGTACGTCATTTTGTAACCCTTTGCTCCTTATCGTATAACTAAGCTAATGAAGTGTTTTAATTTTTTTTTTTTTTTTTTTTTTCAGGATGGAGTGGAAATATGGATGGGAGGAACTATAATATGGCAATGGCTCCAGTCCCTCCAAGGGTGGAGGGAGGCATGAGTCGGATATAAATGAATGAATGTGGTATACCATTATCCATATCATAGTAAACAAAATCGAGCTAATATCTTTCAAGCTTTGGACAACTAACGTCGAACTATTATTTTGTTATGGTAGTTATATATTTGTGATTTTATTGATGAATTAAACTATATGTTAATGCATGAGATAACAAAATGATTCTACACCGTGATCGAATAACAATCTAACAAAATGACAATATATGAAATACTCGGAACTTCACTTTTGTATTACGTGACAAATTGGAAATATGCTTTCGTTTCTGAATTCCAACTTCAATTGCTGCTTGGGGAGGTCGTGAAGAGACCCATTCCAAACTTTTTTTTTTCCCCCTATCTGAGTATCTGAGCCGCCCACTTTCATATTTCTCAGCCTTTCTCTAACTTCTTGTATCCATTTTATTGTATTCAATTTTTAAAATAATGTAATGGCTTGACGTAAACAACAATTTCCCACATCTCATATGGCATAAAGCGCGTAGTCAACTATAGATAGCCGGCAGTCTCCCCTTACCTGAACTTCGATCATTAGCCATTTTAATAAGATAAAGTTGGCCAACTACTTGGCCGTGCTTCATACGACTATAAATTCTTCTTCGTCTATCTCATTTATTTACAAAGAGCTGAAGATACAGCAGGCTGCTTCAAACCTTTCTCCTATCTTGTAAACCTCCTCATCATCATGTCCTCATCAAAGGCGAGTTCATACGAGAAGTTCTCAGATGCTCCGGCAACGGGTATTCCGGTGAACTCCAGCAACCCCTACTATAGTCATCCTGCTCATGATAACTCCCACATGCCAGCAGATGCTCCTCCATATCATCATCTCCATGCTCGAGCCCCCGAGCCTTGGAAATCCGGCCTCCTAGACTGCTTCTCCGATCCCAAAAGCTGTAATTACCTCACAACCTACTCCGATCCATCTTTGTAATTAATTTGCTCGAAACTAATATTTTGTGTATGTATCTATGCACAGGCTGCCTAACATTTTGGTGTCCTTGCGTCACCTTTGGCCAGATTGCTGAGATTGTGGATAAAGGCTCTACATGTAAGCACCATATATCTTCTCTGATCCTTCTGTATCCTTTTGTTTTCCCCTACTAATTGCTAGACAGATATCATTGAGATCTAATTGTGTTCTATAAATGTAGCTTGTGGTGCAAGTGGAGCATTGTATGCGTTGATAGCTTTTGTGACTGGTTGTTCTTGCATCTATTCTTGCTTCTACCGATCCAAACTGAGGCAGCAATATTCTTTAGAAGAGAGCCCTTGTGGTGATTGTTTGGTTCACTGTTTCTGCGAGGCCTGCGCCTTGTGCCAGGAGTATCGTGAGCTCGAAAGTCGCGGTTTCAACATGTCCATTGGTGCGTCGTTTTGTAAATCTCTTTCCAAATTCTTAACTTGGTCATTTTCATTCTAATGAGAACTTTTACATTGATTTTCTAGTTGATAATTAATGTTAGTTCAGTGCTAATTACCGACGTATTCTCACACAACATAAAGAAGAGAGTAAAAAAATCGATCGAAACATATGCATGGTGTTCAAGTTCAACCATATATCTATCTAATAATTGTCAAATAAATGGACGACTTTGAAAATCTGGAGTTTATATAATAGTTAGAGAGGTGTACATGCAAGAAAATTAACAAAGTAGTATAGAAATTAAGAAAAGTAGATCCATATATGAATTTGAATTCTATATTACAATTAATGTTTTTCGATCTATCATTGACTCTTAAATTAATTAGCGTTAATGGTCTAAATGTTCTAATTCTTCGCTGAATTGTTTCAGGATGGCATGGAAATATGGATGCAAGGAATCACCAAGTGGCAATGGGCTCGGTGCCCCCCATGGTGGAGGGAGGCATGAGTCGAAATAAATGAGAATAAGAAGATTTGTGCTGGGACTATCGATTTGTACTTGGTTTTTTCTTTTGGAGTTGAAGTTGTAAATTTATTTGATGTATTATATGGGCGTGGAAATATAGATGCATGGGAGGAACTATGAAATGACAATGGCTCCAATAAGTCGGAAATAAGTGAATGCGGTACAATTAAGTTTACGTTATCCATTGTAAACAAGATTATGCTTTTGTACCATATATATTAACACCGAATTGAAATCAGTTTGATATGTTTAATTTAATAAACTCTTAATTGGTATCAAGGCTTAAGCCACTAGTTCCACCAAACCTTTCAACTTAGCTTGTTCAAGTCTTCCTAGCTGGTTTAAATATATATTTATTTGTAAACATCACACCAAAAAAAGAAAAATAGTTTCTAGATAAGTACTCTAATGTCGAAAAGGTCTTTTTTTTTTTGCAAGCGTAAACATCGTCCTTCCAAGAAAATTTATTTATAAAATAAAAAAGATTAAAGAAGTTAGAAAATTAGGACAATACCAGTCATATATATGGTACAAATTAATAACCTTTTATGTATAAAAATAGTTTATGGATACGTATTCTAACGTCGAAAAGGTTAATATATCATAGTATTATCACAATTCTAATGCTCAATCGGCGGGAGCAGCGATTCAATTAACCTCCATATTATCGGAGTAGCACACACGCACAGATACAGAGCCACGCAGGCGTTTGTGGTCGCGTCAACGCATGACTGATGCAGCAGCCATCCATTCTAGATAGATTGTCTATCTGTATAATTCTTGTTTTCAAGTCTTTTTCATCAAGTCTCGTTCAAGGTCGTCATCTGCCTCATTTTCTATAGCTACAAATTAAGAGGCTTCCTTGAGCTCTTCATCTATCCTAATCTTCGTTTTCACAACCTCGATCACCATGTCTTACGAGAAGTTCTCCAAGACCACCGGTGATAATTCTCCACCGACGGGTATTCCGGTGAGCTCCAGCAACCCCTACTATAGCCATCCTGCTCATCATCAACATCCTGGTCAATATGACAAGAACTTATCCCAAATGCCTGCTCCTCCTCCTCCTCCTTATCAACCCCGCCCTGGAACAGGCACTGAGCCGTAGAAATCCGGCCTCTGCGATTGCTTCTCCGATCCCAAAAACTGTAACTCGATCACTCCATCTACACTTGTTCTTCCAATTAATCTATCTATCTAATCTGCTCCAAGTAATTAAATTGATCACTTATTAATTAGTCGTATGTGTATGTATAGGCTGCATAACCTTTTGTTGTCCGTGCATCACTTTTGGTCAAATTGCTGAGATTGTGGACAAAGGCTCTACATGTAAGTATCACTCGTTAACTTTTCCTGTTTCATTTCCTTGTGAATCTATCTCTGTTTCATTATTAATTGAGATTTTAGCCTTAGTTTAGAAATTTGATTTGGTAGTATAATTTGGTGTTGCATATGATTGTGTATATGCAGCTTGTGGTGCGAGTGGAGCACTATACACACTGATAGCTTGTGTGACTACTTGTCCTTGCATCTATTCATGCTTCTACCGTTCGAAGATGAGGCGGCAGTACTCTTTGGAATCAAGCCCTTGTGGTGATTGTTTGGTTCATTTCTCCTGCGAGCAATGCGCCTTGTGCCAGGAGTACCGTGAGCTCAAGAGTCGTGGTTTCGACATGGCCATCGGTACATACATGCTTAAATCTAGCTATAATTTCAGACTTTTTATTCTCAGGGGAATTTGATGTTACACCCAAAATCATAGACCTATTTTAAATTACACCTACATGTTATACTCTTTTGAAATACACCCAACTTATTAATTAGGTTGATTTAGTAAAAATATTAATATTGTTTATCTAAACAATAGAACTTGTTGTTAAAGGAAATTGCTGAAATGCCACAAACTGAACTATTGCAATTAACAAGCTGTTTGGCCGACTCATTAAACATAATTACCCGGCAGCTGAAAACCCGGTTCCACAGACTACGCCCAAACCCTAAACCCTAAACCCTAGTCTAAACCCTAAACCCGGTTCCACAAACCCTAAACCCTAAACCCTAAACCCTAGTCTAAACCCTAATCCCTAATCCCTAAACCCTAAACCCTAAACCCTAATCCCTAAACCCTAAACCCGGTTCCACAAACCCTAAACCCTAGTCTAAACCCTAATCCCTAAACCCTAGTCTAAACCCTAACCCTATTTAAAATAGAAGAAAGTCAAGAGCCACATTTAGGGAATGTCTTCTCATTCAATCAGAAGGGGAAAATCTTCTTAAGAAAAAACAAAAAAAACGGAAAGGCAAAAGAGTCAAGGAAAAGAGGGATACAAATTCCAAAAATAAAAATAAAACATATAAGGCAGGTTCAATAATAGGGTTGGGTGTAAATTAAAATGAAATATGAGCATGAGTTTATTTTAAAAGGGGTTTGGTTTTTTAGGTTTTTGTCTAATTTTCTCTTATTCTCATTATGCAACCCAGAAATCTAAGTCACAAGCACATAGTAGCATCTCTTTCAATTACTTGGAATCCAGGATAAACATGGTCAAGTGATAATTAAGTACGTACTACATCGAGGAAAGGAACCGTGAAGTGGCGATGAATCCAGTGCCGCCGGTCATGGAGGAAGGCATGAGTCGAGATAAATGAAATCATTGAAGGAGCTCAACGAGTTAGGGTTCATATAAATACTCCAAGTTAATGGTGTCCATTCTTGTAAAATGCGTGCATGAAATTTTGAATTATTCAGTGTTGTAAGACTAATGCAATTAATCTTCTTTGCACGATGGATAAATAACATGGAAAAGTGAGAAGATCCTAATTCTCATGTAGATCGATTGGATTTTCTTCATATTTTCACTAACTAAAACCGAACCGTTGAAATCGAGTCATATTTGCACTAACTAAAATCGAACCGTGCCCAATACCATTTGGTCTAGTGACATAGTCTCTTTTTTAATAAATGAAAGATTATGAGTTCGACTCATGCAGTTTTAATTTACCTAATAAAAAAATAAAACCGAACCGTTGAAATCGAGTCACCAGATACTGAGATCCATGTCAAAGTACAAAATGTTGGCATCTTTATCACCCACTTTTGAAATGGAACGGGCCCATGGATCAGCTTTCAACGTTTATTAGTACGGGGCCCAGAGCCCACTCCTCGCTTTTTTCTCTCTATTTCCCGCAATTACCGTGTTTGTTTCTTCTCAAAAAAGCATTGGCCGCATCATAACGGTTAGCATGGCACTGATATTTGCTTTGGATTTGCGCCATTAGGTTAAACATTTTGGGTTGAGTAGCAGTAGCTTTCCACTAATCAAAAGTTGTCTCCTCGCAGAGACCTCGTTGATACGCAACAACAATGCCCTCAAAAGACAGATAGAAAATATAAACATAAACGATACCAAAGTAAGTAGCATCCCAATCGAGACCTCTGTTCCCTCTTGTGTTCTCAGAGCCATTGTCACAAACCCACATGGTGGTGTGCATAAAACTGTGACACCCCACTAGAGCTTTGTTAATTGTTTAGGTTATGAGAGAGTGAGGTGATGGAGGCAGCAGAGCTGGAGCTGGAGAGGCGGAGTAGGTTCTTGAGTAGTTTGATTCAGAAGAAGAAGGCGGTGGAGCAGAAGAACCACCATGACATGCTCAATGTGAGAGTCAGGGCGTCGGACATGCCAGTCGCTTTGCAAAACCGCGCGTTTCGGTGTGCCAGGGATCATCTTGACTCCATGCCTGGGAAGCTCGACAGTAAAAAGCTTGCTTTGGCTCTTAAGAAGGTGATCTCTTTTTACTTTGTGTATTTCTGGGTTTTTGATCTTGTGGGTTTTGTAGTGTGTGGAGTTTGAGATTGAATGTGGGCATTTGCATTGTAGATTGAATTGATTTGAGTAATGGGTATTGATCAGGAATCAGAATTATCTGATTGTTTAGCCGTGTAGGATACAAAGTAGTAGTGCTTAGTTTCAATGTGCTCAATGCACATTCTTATTGGGTATAGATTTGGATAAATTTAATCATGTTGAATCTTTATGTTTGTGATCTTATCTATATATTTTTGTCCAATAAGGATGTTGAGTGTTCTTAGGAAGTGAAAGGTAATAAGGAGAAATGAAAAGACTTGGACTCAGGTTGCTATGAATTCCCACAATTGACTATCAACTAGACAAGCATATGTTGATACTTGATACTCATAGTAGTTGAAGGAACTTACCAAAATTTTTCAAATATGATTGTGTTTCCATGAGCTATTGAACTTAAGTTTTATGTAATTTTCTTCTCTATTACTTGATTTATGAATTGTAGTCTCAATGAGTTTTGTTTCTCAGATTTACAACTCAAGTATTGATTTGTAGAATATCTTTGGATTCAGAGGGATTTGGATTCAGAGGGTAGGGAACTAGGGAAGAATTTCAATCGTTTTAGTTGGTTGTTTTCAGACAATAAGACCCTTCTTATTTCTTCAATTCTTCGTGTTTTTATCTTGAATACAAAGAGTTCACAATATTTTTGTTACTTGACAGGATTTTGATTCATCATATGGCCCAGCTTGGCATTGCATTGTGGGAACTAGCTTTGGTTCATATGTCACACATTCCACTGGAGGATTCTTGTATTTTTCGATCGACAAGGTTTATGTCCTTCTATTCAAAACAGCTGTTGAGCCTTTGGACCATTGATAGTTCCTACACAATTGGTTCTATGCTTGTCCGTGTGATGACATTGTAATTTGGCGCTGCCAATTCTCTATGTAAAATTACAGATGAATTAACTATAATCACCCTTGTTCCCTCTTGTAGTTGCTTCACGCTGCTGCGTTCAAGAACAAGTGAGTGATCGATAATTTCTTCTGATAACTGGCAAGAACTTTTTTGTTCCCTTTGCTACAATACGTGTATTTTTCTTGGCGTATGATTTATCTGTAATGCTGTCAAATTTTTGATTACATGTGTGACCTTAGACCGCACAGCATTGTTTGCGTACAAAGACAGCAAAGCTTTGTGATATTTTCCTTTTTCGTACTTACAACTTGCACAATTTCCTCATATTAGTCCCCATCTGAAATGCCAAGTGCTAAACAGCCTAGTATAAATCTTATTTCTTCTTCACATAAACTGACTAGTTCAGGTTATATCTTTGATCATCTTCTCCTGTTATCATTGCTTAAACCCAAAACATGGAGATCCCACAGTTTCTGGAGTCCCAAGAACATGAAGCTGTTGACAAGTCTGCACAGAAGGTATCAATTCTGCCTTCTGATGCAATCAAAGAAAAAGAAGCAGGGCCTCCTCACGAGGCTTTGTTCCTCATCTTAACTTACCTTCCTCTATTTGAGCTTCTTGCCATGAACCAAGTTTGCACTACACTGAGAGATGCAGTAAACAAGGATGTGCTCTCATGGCTGAACATCATGGTTGAAAAACCGTTGAGCTTGAAATTGTCCGATGCGATCTTGATGAAACTTACATCCAAGGCTAATGGTAGGTTGAGAAGTTTGGCTCTAATGAAATGTGCAAAGATTACAGATAACGGGCTTCAACAGGTTGTGGAGCAGAATCCTCTGATCAACAAGGTATGCAAGTTAAATTTAGTTGGTGATGAACACGATTATTATTGTATTGGTTAGTATTAGATGGATGAGATATGATTGGTTGGAATTGCTCAATGAAAAAAAAAAAAAAATTAGAGCGCTATTGTTCTTATATCTTGTTTGCTTTTGATTCAGCTCTATCTGCCAGCCTGCACTGGCTTAACACCAGAAGGAGTTATACAAGCTGTGAAGACATTATCTGAGCATGGTCACTGCTTAAAGTCCATAATGATAAATGGCATCTACAACATAAACAAACGGCACCTTGAAACACTCAGGTCTTATCTTGATGAAATGAATCTCGACACAAAAAAGGAGCAGCCGGGATCATGCCCTCTCTTATTTCTTGAGTACATGGACTCGCCAACACTCAGACATGACAAGGGTCACACCACAATCGACCTTGAAGTTTGCCCAAAATGTGATGAGGTGAGGATGGTTTTCGATTGTCCAAGGTGGGCATGCAAGAGAATGTTAGAAAGGTCAGTGACTGAATGTAGGGGATGCAAGTTTTGCATTCTAAGGTGTCTGGAGTGTGGTGGCTGCGTCGATTGTCAAGGAATTGAAGAGGCTGTTTGTGGTGATATCTTGTGTTCAGATTGCTGGCTTCGCCTTCCCAAATGTAACTTCTGCAACAAGCCATACTGCAAGCAACACTCTGATAACAAGTGCTGCACTTCAGGATCTACAGGTTTCGTCTGTGAGGTTTGTTATGCAAAGTACATTGTAAACTGGCCAAGTATTGTGGATTATGTTGATTTCTGAGTATATATGTAGCTGTAAACACTTCTGCTATCTTAATTCTTAAGGGGACAATGTTTTCATCATCTTAAGTTGTAAGCAAGTCCAATCAAACATCCCCACGCAACCATTCTGGCAACATGTTTTCACTTCTCTGAAAACATTTACTCTTCATATCATATACATAAAGAGATAACTGAGTTTCTGGAGAACCTTGTCCTCATTAGTGAGAGGACAGAACCCAAAGAGGTGTACAATCCTGAACCAGGGGTAGCTTAAGGAAAATTGGGATGGGGAAGAGTAATGAACTCTCTGGGGCTGGGATAAAATATATGAAAAGGTTGGTCATAAATCCTGGCATTAACAAGCTTAAGAAGTACCGAGCCATTGCTGGAGTGAGCTTGGAGAAGACTATATTCGGAGGGCAGTTTTAGACAATGTGTGAGGGGTGCACAAGTTTCGGTGGACTGTAAGAAAGGAAGGGTTGCGAGTGAGAGAGAACCATGATTTGCAGATGCAATTGAAGCGCATATGATTTAACTTGGCAGCTCGGGAAGATCAGCTTCAGCTTCCAAAATGTTACTGAAATGAAAGACCAACTCTATGCAATGTGGGGAAAATTGATATCTCCGACCGGCAGCCGGCACAAGAAAAGTGCTCCGTGAGCAAATGATTTTGTTAAACCTCCGAAGTTCAATTACTGCTTCTTGACCTGAACCTGTTGGATAAAGTTGATTTCTCTGTTGTTCAACTTGTTGGATTCTGCCTTGGATAAAGTCAATACCAAAGCAGAATCCAGATAGAAAGACAAATAAGAAGATTTACATGATACATTGGACTTGTTGACAAGGTCCAATACATCTCTTGAATAAATCGACGGATCCAAACCTTTGATGGAGACTGGATTTCAATCAAACAAGCTAGTTACAAAGATAATCTCCTAACTGATCATGGGGATTTGTTTCTACAAATTCCACTGGACAAGTCTCACCTTTTAATTAAGGTGCAACTAGATGTTCAGTTCAGTCAAGATTGCCACACCCCCTAGCTAATTCCTCCCTGGGAGGGGTACAAAATTGGGTTTTGCTGCACGTTTCCAACAGGTCTCAAATTTCCAATGTTGAAAAATAATTGTTCAGTTGTATCAAACACTTTCAGGAGAAGAGGTTCTACAAGAATACTGCAGTTAGAACTAAGAAACCGATGATGGCAGAAGTTGCAAAGGAACCAACTGTATGGAACATTACTGAGCACCCAGAAGAAACAGTTGTGGAATTTGACGATGGAGCGAGTGATGTGCTATTATCAAATGTGCCATTTCTTCCAGCACTGCATTCACAAAAAGAAGAAAAAGGTTCAGTAGATTATAATCATGGCAGTCTTCTGCAAGTAAAGATACGTTTTAACATCACAAAGTTTTTAACTTGTACCTTCCAGGAACTATACAAGAACCATGACCTGCAATTTTGGCGATGAAATATCAGTAACAAGGGGAAAGGGCCAACAAAAATTAAGAAGATAACACAGTATGAATGAACATGTTCCTTACTTGGGTCTGTGGTAGTAATAGTAGCTACCCCTTTGAAATCACAAGTCCCAGGAGACTTGGCCATCTTCTGGTAGTATGCATTGAAAGCGTATGTTGCGTGAGTCACCACATTGTCTGGTTCATAACATGGTTGCCCTTGCAGCATAGGTGAGCAATCAACTTTTCCAGGTCCACAAGCCCAATCTAGGGCTGCCTGTAGCATCTTTCTGTCAGCACCATCCTTTGCGACACAAAAGGTTTGGTTCGTTGTGTCATTTGCCAACACGGTTCCAGCACCTGTCAAGTGTAAGGTATAAACCGGCAACCCATTTGCATCAAATAGTCCCCAGTTCTTTTCGGAAACGGATCCCGGTCTCAAATCCTCATTGTAGAGCTCATAAATGTAAGTACTAACAGCAATCCCAGGATGCTTAGGAGTCCCTGTGTTGTTAAGCACGTGCTTGATCAGGTTACTGTTGTAAGTGTTAGCATTGTCAAGTGTGGCATCTGGCTCTGCAGAATCACCCTTGGAGGGCCAGCCTGACTCAGTCACTACAATGGGGAGATTTGTGATGTTTAGATAGGACATTGCAAAATACGCGGCATCAACAATTGCATCAAAGACATTAGTATAATGCAGCAATGTATTGGCATCCACAGCTTCCTTGTTTGGAGGGAGAGGGCGGAAAAGTGCATAGTCCAAGGGGATCACACCGTTGGATTGCATGTAATCATAGTATGGGTAGACATTGAGCATGAGATATGAATCTGTAGATTGCAAAAATTTGAGCACCGGAACCATGACCTTGTCCCATGAGCGATTAAAGAAGGCTTGGGAAGGAGGAAAGGAGTCAAGAATAATGGAGGAAGAGTGTGGAGTAGAGACTTTAATCTGGCGATCAAGGTTAGACGCAACAAGTGCAGAGTGAATGAACTTTAGGGCAGAGACCAACACTGGAGCAGCATTTGGGAGGGCGGTTAGAACTTCAGATCCGACAGCTATAGCTGTTATGTTTGTGGCAGGAACATGCGCTATGACATTGCGAGTAATCCAATTGGCCGCAGTGGCATTGGACTGACCTATCCCAAGGAGCTGATCATTGGGGACAGAAACAGTTACTTGGATGCCTGTGTTTGCAAGAGCAAGGAGCATGGCTCTGTCTGCATCATAGAGCCTGATATGTCGTATGTTTTGAGCTTTGAGAAGAGCAACCACCACAGTTGGACTTGGCATGTCAGAGAGGTCTGTACCAAGGTTTACACCCACAAATGCATCTGCAGAAACAGTAACAAAGATGCAAGATTAGACAAGGAACACAATGAGAATCCCATCTTCAACATATATTTGATCATTATGTATACTGCATTCACTTAATTGCAGCACTGTATATTTACTTAATTTCAAAAAACTTGAATATTTACTTAATTGCATGCAAATGACATACTGTCAATTCTCCAGCCTACTCACTGTACTAATGAGGTATAATCATAAATCTTTTAACAGTAGAAATAATTAGTTACGTTAGAGTTGATGGCCTTTGATCCTATCACATAGGTAAAGATTCAGACGTCATCTTGTCTTACTTTTGCAGGAAGTCTGAAAGAACATGTGACAATAATTCATATATCATATAGTAGCTGGTCATGGATTCCTCTACAATCTATGTTCCTCTTTTTTCATACACAAACATAAAGATACAACCAAACATACATCCCATCCAGTAAAAGTTGCAACCTTAAAGACTCCAATGAACTCAAGGATAGTAGAAATCTCAGCCATGCACACTAATATAGCCACACATATATGACTGAGGGTTGAAGTGTTAAGAGGCTATTCAGGGAAAAAGGGACAGTTTACCTCCAATTTTAAACTAGTCTAAAACTTACTAAACCATAATGCCTAAATAATTTAAAGCCAGAGAACCAGTCTCTTAGGTGGGTTCCATGTGACTCAAAACTAGAACATTTCATCTCCCATATTGACATGCTCCATTATCCTTCTTAGGGCTGTTGCTTTCTGATAATTAGATTTTTTTTTAAAATTGAAACCAAAATGTTAATGGTATTGGCATTTAGTACCTAGAGGACATATTATACAATTAACCAGAACAAGTAACATTGCCTGCTTAACATTTGAGAATGCTTTGCAGACAAAGTTCCATAACCTGAACAGCTGGAGAGGCAACATAATGGGCTTATGCACATGGATATAATGGACCAACTTGGTCCAAGTTGTATCATCCTCTTCCTGACCAACATGACAACAATACCCTCTGAAGTAGAGATTTACAGGGACCGCAAATCATTTAACACTATCGTCTGCATATTCCGAATAGGGTTAATTTGGTCCCACTCTCTTTTAAACCTTTATTTGGGAATGGAATTAGGGTTTGTGATTGCCCATTCAGCTGGGCCAGCTGGGACGCAATAGGGATTTTGAGTGATTGATCAACCAAAGCTGACGACAGATCAGAAACTTTCAACATGGCAAAGATTAGCCTCTTCTAATCAATACACTCTAACAAAGAGATCAATGCACTCTCTACCCTCATTTTCCCTAATTTTTGCAGCAAAGATTGAAGTTTAAACTCCAGATTAAGTGCGAAACAGAGTAATGTACGGCACAGGTCTAATGAAATCAAACACAAATTCCATTCTAACCAGCAATGTACACAGCAGTTGAACGAATTGGGCATTATTAAAGCCTATTGTACACAAACCTCATAACAAACAAAACAACTTGCAGATTTATGTGGAAGAGATGAATAGGATACACAACAAGAAAATAAAGATGAAACTTGAAGAAGAAAAGAGGGGTCTTTGGCGCATACCAGGCTCTAAATAGGAAACAGATTAAGACCCAGTAAGACTATAACTAATGAGCAAAGAAAGCTCAAGTCTTTACAGAGTTATTCAAAGTCTAGAAGGCAAAAAAGCCATGGATAGCAGCAAGTGAAGAAGCTTACCTTCAGCAGCTGAAACTGAAGACACAGCTAAAATGAGAAGAAGCAGAACAGCCATGGAGTCCTTCCTCACTTCCATAACCAAACCCAGAAGAGCAAAGAAGCTCAAAAGAAGAACCCCAGAACTGAAATCAGAACAAAATCCAAGGAAACCAAAAGGTGGAGAATTTTAAAAACTAATAACCAAAGAGAGAAGAATGGAAGGGAAAAGAGAAAAGGGAGCTCCTTTTGAGGTTTGTGGTGGGAACAACTGATGGGTTTAGTTGTAAATAAAAAGAGAATCAGAAGGGTTTAGTGATCAAACGGTGGAGATTCAAATGCAAGGGCATAGTAACTAGCATGGAGTAAAAGCTCCAGAAAGTACAGAGAGACACTAGTTGGGCCTCATCGGATGGCTTAAAGCTTTGGCTTCATAGTTACACACACCACGAGGAGACCACTGACCACTGGTGGTGCTGACGGGGCCTGACCGCTGCTGCATTCAACGGTCATATTCTGGACCTTGTTTAGTCTTTCTTCATTGTCTTGTAGCAACTTAAGAAATGGAAAACCCCACGAGGCATCTTGGATAGTAGTAATGCACCCTTTGCTACTCTTGGAAAGCTTTCCAGTTGGTTTCTTCTTCTGCGTGCAACTTCATTTTCGATTTCTACATTTGTGGAGGAAGACAAACAAAGACACGGATGGTTTACACAGGGGATTCATCCGAATCCAAGCAAGTCCAGAGTAGCTGAAATTACAGCACTAATGAACAAGTGAACAAGTCTAGACACTATAATGAAGAACACTGAATTTAGATTCTTTTGCTAAAAGATGCGTAAATAAGTGAAACTGAACACATCTAGACACTTCGTATGTCGCTCTAACATGGTAATAGTCAACTTTCAGACTTCTATTGCAAAAATGAAAAGAAAAAAAAATGTTCAAAATCATGATTTTCACTCAAATTCACGGGCTATATACAACACAAGTTTTTTTTTGTTTAAAAACACAATGTTCTGATTATTTTCACAAAACTTTTCTCATATTTATATCCCGATTTCTCGAACGGAAAGAACTAAAAAAGTCTTAAGCTGAATTTTTATATGATTTTTCAAAATCAGTATGAAGATCAGAAAAAACTGTGAATGCAAGTCAAATATTTACCATACATAAAGTAAAAAAAATATTATTTTTACAAAAAACTATTAAAGTTATGAATGTCCAATCTCATAACATATTTCCATAGGTTTAATTGGCTCGTGTAAAAAGTTTGCTAGGCGTCGTAAATGGGTCACTGGGTTTTAACCAGATCCGCGCGCACGTAAGCAAAGCTAATAAACCCAGAAACGGTTAAGTTCGTCATTCGGAGCCCCGGAATCAAACTCAAGTACTCCGACTCCAATTTTCCAGCCCAAATACAAAAACCTCTTTCCCGAATGAACTGAAAACTCATCGGAGCCAATAACGACGACGACGACGATGGATCAAAACCAGAGATCATCGTCCGCCTCAGCTTCGCGAGCTTACCAGTTCCACCCTGCTCGTGCCGCCATCGTCAATCTCTTCGACCTCTACTTAGGAGTACTCTCTCTCTCTTTCAGCTTCAATTTCGATTCAATTTATCGTTATTGAATTTCAATTTGATTTCGGTTTCGTTTTGCAGAAGAGTAGCCGCCTGAAATCGGAGGATTCAACTCGCGATCCTCCGTAAGTGTTTTTACTTCTAGCTTTGGATTCGATTAGTTTGAATTATATGAGCTGAAATTTAGTTTAGTGTGATTTTCAATACGGAATGGTGATTGTAGAATCTGATTTTGCTTGATTGCGTTCACCGTTTGATTTTTTGGATCGGAATGTGGTTTGTGATCAGGAACAAGTCACAGAAGCGTGTGCTTGCTTTCAACAGAGACCTTCCTCCTCGAAACGAGCAGTTCCTTCTCGATTTCGAGCATCTCCAGAGCCAGTTTCCTGTAAGTTACTGAATTCGATACACCTCTCGGAGTTATATCTTTCCTAATGTACAGTCTCTGATTGTAATATTTTGTAATGCGGTACGAGTTAGTGGTTTTGATTGTGTTGTGTTGTGTTTCAGGATCAAGATCAGCTGCGTGTTGTGACAGAGTCGGTGCTTATATCTCTAGTTGTGCAATGCAGCAATCATGCACCACGGGCGGAGTTTCTTCTGTTTGCTTTAAGGAGTTTATGCACTATAGGTCTCATTAACTGGGACACTTTTTTGCCGGCCCTGCTTTCTTCAGTCTCGACTGCAGAGATGTCGATGGGTCAAGGGAGCCAGGCAATGGCTGGTGTTTCGTCACAGTCCAGCATGCTTCCAACTCCAAATACGATTCAGAATTCATCTAATTTTCAGTCTTCAAATCCTGCCTCTCCGTTACCTTCTGTTCATGGTATTGGCTCCCCCAGCCAGTCAGCTATGGAACCTATGACTGTCTCGCCTGCTAAATCATCTGATATGCCCAGTAGCGGACAGCAGGCTGCAGCAAGGGCCAATACATCTATAAGAGATAATGCTATAAGCAGTTTACGTCAGTTGTGTTGCAAAATTATTTTGACTGGACTTGGATTTAATTTAAAACCAGTAACTCATGCTGACATTTTTTCTCATATGCTGAATTGGCTGGTTAATTGGGATCAAAAACAACCGGGGACTGATGAATCTGATGGCATAAAATGTTGGAGATCTGGGAAGGCACTAATTGAATGGCTGCATAGCTGTTTGGATGTTATTTGGCTTTTGGTTGATGATGAAAAATGCCGAGTTCCCTTCTATGAATTACTCCGCAGTGGCTTGCAATTTATGGAGAACATACCTGATGATGAAGCTCTGTTTACTCTAATCTTAGAGATCCACAGGAGGCGAGATATGATGGCTATGCACATGAAAATGCTTGATCAACACTTGCATTGCCCTTCATTTGGGACTCATCGAATTTTCTCGCAAACTACTCCTAGTATACCAGGTGAAGCAGTGGCAAGCTTGCGGTATTCACCAATCACATATCCAAGTGTACTTGGAGAACCATTGCATGGAGAGGTGATGACTTTTTTTAAAGAACTACTTATTTTGGTTTGAATATCATGTTAGTCTGTATCATTATATGATGAGAAGAAATGATAGTGCATCACTACTTTTGTAAATGATAGTGTAGGATTCTGCATGTGTTCTTTCTTTATGGCAGTCAAACACCTCAATAATTTGGATTAGTTTGCTCTTTCTTTTGCTGGTGCAGGACCTTGCAATTTCTATTCCAAAAGGAAGTTTAGATTGGGAGAGAGCCTTGCGGTGTATAAGGCATGCTATTTGTACTACTCCATCACCTGAATGGTGGAAACGTGTGCTGCTTGTGGCTCCTTGTTATAGGGGTCCTTCTCAAGGGCCTACTCCTGGTGCTGTTTTCACTTCTGAAATGATTTGTGAGGCAACAATTGATAGAATTGTTGAGCTACTGAAGTTGACAAATTCAGGTATGTTGTCTTTATTGTTTATTGTTGTAACTACTTGTAAAATTAGTTTATGTTCTATTCCGTTATGGAGTATGGTCGGGAAAAAAAATTATAGTGATCAAAATTACTTCTTTTTGTTAAATACTAATTGTCTTAAGGATTTGTCTTAATATTATTTTCCATCTCTTTTGTTGTGGCTCATGTATAATGATTAAATGCAGCAGAGTACCTGAAATTTTATTATGGGAATCTAATTATTCTCTTATATTTTGTTCCATGCAGATGTTAATTGCTGGCAAGACTGGCTTGTCTTTTCAGATATATTCTTTTTTCTTATAAAAAGCGGCTGTGTTGATTTTGTCTATTTTGTCGGCAAACTAGTTTCACGCCTTACAGAGAGTGATCCCCATATTCTTAGGACCAATCATGTCACTTGGCTTCTAGCTCAAATTATTCGGGTTGAGCTTGTGATAAATGCTCTAAATTCAGATGCTAGAAAGGTTGGTATTTGAAAAGTGAAGTTTGTTCTTTTCTACTTAAGTAGCATCATTGTGTCATGTTTTCTAGTCACTTCCTCTCTTTCCTTAAATAAATAATTCTCAATCTCTTTTGTCCAATGTATTTGCCACACCTGCATTAACTAAATGGCTGGCATTATTCCACCTTGTCACCCGAGAATGAATTCTATCATTTCAGTTTATGTTTTCTCAGATATTACTTGAAGTGACTTTATCACATCATTCATATTTATAATCTGTAGCTTTGTTCCTTGTTAGGCAGAAACAACTCGTAAGATCCTATCACTTCATAAAGAAGATAGAAACTCAGATCCAAATAGTCCTCAAAGTATACTGCTTGACTTTATAAGCAGTTGCCAAAATTTACGTATTTGGTCCCTGAACACAACAACTAGAGAATATCTGAATAATGAGCAGCTTCAGAAAGGAAAGGCAATAGACGAATGGTGGAGACATGCAAGCAAAGGTATAGTCCTTCCCAAAGTATTACCAAGTTGAGTAAAATATCGTGGAAACTTGTAATCAATTTGGAATCAAGAAATTGTGCGTCGTGTCCCATGTACGTGTTTTTGGGTCAATTAGTTGACACATGACTGTAGAAATCATTCTGCTAAGTACTTTGAAGTCTTATACGTGTAGTTCTTGTGAATATGTATCTGGTTGGTTTATATTTCATCAGGGGATCGTATGATGGATTATATGAATATGGATGATAAGTCAATCGGGATGTTTTGGGTTGTATCATACACCATGGCGCAACCAGCTTGTGAAACTGTGATCAATTGGTTATCCTCTGCTGGAGTTGCAGAATCGTTACCAGCAACAAACCTACAGTCCAACGAGAGGTTAATGGTTATGCGTGAAGTAAATCCATTGCCGATGTCATTGTTATCTGGCTTTGCAATAAACCTATGTTTAAAGCTGGCATATCAAATGGAAGACTCTCTGTTTTGCGGGCAGGTACTCTTTTCTGTCTTATTGTTTAAATTGCCCATTTGTGGTTGAAAAAGCCTAGATAGCCAAGGAAAATACTGTTCTTCTTTTATTGAAGGGATAAGTTTAGCCATGTGATGTATTAGGGAAGCAAGATACTTGATGAAGGCTGATATAGTAATATAGTAGGTAGAAGATATAAGGAACCTGAATTACAGTAGGAGTCTAGAGAGACGGTGAAAAATTGATAATTCTCACATAGAAGGATTAACATTTTGAATATCATCTTTTGGCATATGCTCCAGTCCCCCACTATTTTGTCTTTTTGAAATGGCTTTGACATATATCTTACATTTCAAATGCAGGTTGTACCTAATATTGCAATGGCTGAAACTTATTGCAGGTTACTGCTCATTGCACCTCATTCACTATTCCGTTCTCATTTCAATGTAATTTTCTTGACCTTTAATGTTTTGTTACTTTCATAATTACCCTTCTTTTGCATGCTTTTTGAATATAAGAGCCCATAAAGCATCCACCTAAGTGAACCTCAATTTCACATTGTAACCCAACAAACTTGCATTACCTTGGAAAATAGCATTTTACAGAACAAAGCTGTAATCTTATTACCAGACCAAAAAAAAAAAACTGAAATCTTAGGGAACACATAAAGAAAGTTCCATGTTGACTTTTGGTCGCATAAGTAGGCCTTACCATTTAGTTGTCTTTTGGACTATACAGGTAGTATAAATTCTTTATGATAGATCCTTTAGCTATATAATCTAGGTGTGGTTCTTCTTTACCATTGAACATTGACCTGTGTAATAATCTTGTTGTTTTTCTGCATAACAGTCCTCACTTGTACTCTGTAAACTTTCGCTTTATGTTTCATAAGCTTGAACCCCTCTTTCTCTGACTCGTTAAACTCAGTTTTTGTATCTTTTTTCTACAATAATAGTGTAGTAACTTCTTACTTTTCAGTAACCAGTGATATGATAATCATTTTTGATACCTCAGCATTTGGCACAAAGGAGTCCTAATGTATTGAGCAAGCCTGGCGTAACTCTTTTGGTGCTTGAAATTTTGAACTATCGGTTGCTTCCACTTTACAGGTGATTGTTTACATCATCCATATGGGATCACTCACTGGTTTTAAATGCTGTCAATATCAACTTTGTATATGATGATACTGCAAGTTATAGTTTATAAGTTGTCATATCTCATATATAGGTACCAGGGGAAAAGCAAAGCTTTGATGTATGATGTTACAAAAATAATATCTGCTCTGAAAACAAAACGTGGAGACCATCGTGTATTTAGATTGGCTGAGAATTTGTGTATGAATCTTATTCTGTCACTGCGAGATTTTTTCTTCGTGAAAAGGGAAGGGAAGGTAAACTACTTTCGATATGCATCCTTTTTTTTTTCTTATTAAGTTGTTACAGCTTCATAAAACTGAACCGGAATTATATCTGTTGTAACTCTGGCAGGGTCCAACTGAATTCACAGAAACTCTTAATCGAGCAACTGTGGTCACTCTTGCTATCATCATTAAGACAAGAGGAATTGCTGATGCTGATCATCTGCATTATCTTCATACCATGTTAGAGCAGATATTAGTAAATAGTAATCATACATGGTCAGAGAAAACACTACGCTATTTCCCTTCGCTTCTTCGTGACTTGTTGATTCCTCGGATAGATAACAGGGGCATTGCAATTCAAGCATGGCAGCAGGTTCGTTGTTGCTCCCCCTTATTTTTCTTTTTATATGCTATTTGTTATCTGTGTAAAACAACAAAAGTCTTTGCTTAACACTGACAATATCTGTGTGTTGGACCGTGGATCTGAACTAATATGCTGTGAATATGAAGTTTTGAAAAATTAGACTTGCAATATGTAATCCTGGACAGCTGACTATCTCCTACATCTCGGCAATAAACCTATGGATCTTTTTTTGCAACAATCAATCTATGGACCCCTCCCTCTCTTGTGATTCTGAGTCAGGAGGATCCTAACTTCGCAAGATCCACTCCTTTGTTGCAGGCAGAAACCACTGTGATCAACCAATGCACTCAGCTTCTGTCGTCATCACCTGATCCTACTTATGTTATGACCTACATAAATAATAGTTTTTTTCAACACCGTAAATATCTATGTGCTGGAGCATGGATCCTGATGCAAGGCCACCCTGAGAACGTAAACAGTGTAAACTTGGTATGATTTTCATGTATCATGAACGACACTTATCACTAGTACTTATGGATTTCTATTGGGACCTCTTATTTGTATTGTTTCCTTGTTCTCTTTTGACCTCTTTACTTGTATGGATTTCAGGCACGTGTCTTGCGAGAATTTTCCCCTGAGGAAGTAACAGCTAATATTTACATGATGGTGGATGTATTGCTTCATCACATTCGATTGGAACTTCAGCACGGGCATTCCTTGCAGGTTTATATATTGTTAATAGGTTTTTCCTCAAGAATCATATGTATTCTGGTACTACCTACGAAGTTTTCTTGACAGGTTTAATAATTTTTTTTTTGCAGGACCTTTTACTGAAAGCATGTGCAAACCTAACATTTTTCATTTGGACCCACGAGTTACTTCCTTTGGATATTATGCTTTTGGCACTTATTGATCGGGATGATGATCCCCATGCTTTGCGTATTGTGGTATGAGAAACTTTATCTCTAGTTTGAATTGTTAATGAGATGATAATGTTACTACTACGTGTCAGTCTTTGATAATCTCTGTTTTAGAATATGGTTAGCTCATTTACTATTATGTTTTGGTCTTGGTATGGTAATAATGTAAAACAATGTTTCGCAGATTAGTTTACTTGATAGGCAAGAACTTCAACAAAGAGTGAAACTATATTGTATGAATCGAGGTGCCCCTGAGCACTGGCTTTACCCCGGAACCTTCGTACGAGTTGAATTGCAAAAGGCCCTTGGAAATCATCTTTCCTGGAAGGACAAGTAGCATCTGATCCATAATAACACAAAAGATGGTCATTTTTGTTAATCTACTTTTGCTGACAAGCCTTAATTGTTATGTAGGTATCCCACATTTTTCGATGACATTGCAGCGCGTTTGCTCCCGGTCATTCCATTAATAATCTATAGACTAATTGAAAATGATGCCATGGATTTTGCGGACAGAGTACTGGCCATGTATACTACATTTCTTGCTTACCACCCTTTTAGATTTACATTTGTTCGTGACATTCTTGCATATTTCTACGGCCATCTTCCTGGAAAGCTTATTGTTCGAATCCTGAATGTACTCGATATCAGCAAGGTAAAACTTTGCTCTCCTTTTATTCTGTTAGAAATCGTACTGCTTTCTTCTAATCAGTTAAAAACTCCCAACTTTTCAGATCCCATTGTCTGAGTCATTTCCGCAGCACATCAATTCATCAAATCCTGTTATATGCCCACCTCCAGATTACTTTGCAACTCTCCTACTGGGAATAGTGAATAATGTTATACCTCCGTTGCATAACAACTCAAAATCTGGATCAGCTAGTGATACTTTAAACAACTCAATGCGTGCTCCACCTAACAAGACTCCAGCAACCTCTCAATCTAAGCAAACAAATGCTTCTGAGGGCCAAAAGTCATTTTATCAAATTCAGGATCCTGGCACATATACTCAGCTCGTTCTTGAAACAGCAGTCATTGAATTGCTGTCTCTTCCGGTATCTGCATCCCAGATTGTATCTTCTCTTGTTCAAATTGTCGTCAATATACAACCAACACTAATTCAATCCAGCAATGGCCTGCATGGAGCTACGAATGGTGTTGGGCAAGGCTCAGTATTACCAACATCCCCTTCAGGTGGCAGCACAGATTCCTTAGGCACAAACAGATCAAGTCCATCAGTTTCAGGAATAAATGTTTCTAGCTTTGTTTCTCGGAGTGGTTATACGTGCCAACAATTGTCTTGCTTATTAATCCAAGCATGTGGTCATCTACTGGCTCAGCTCCCTCCTGATTTTCATGTACAACTCTATATAGAGGCATCACGTATAATAAAAGAAACTTGGTGGCTCACTGATGGCAAGAGATCACTGGGGGAACTAGACTCTGCTGTTGGTTATGCTTTGTTGGATCCAACGTGGGCTGCTCAAGACAACACCTCAACAGCCATTGGTATTTTTGCTAAACCTCTATATAGGGTTAATATTTACAGTTAGCTGTAGTCTAATTAAAAATTTAATATGTTGTACACTTGTATGTCTGAGAGCTAACCGGAAAAGAGTCTAAAGGTAAAACACATTTCACACGTGTTTCCCCTAAAAAATGCATGACAGAGAATCTAATGGTTTTACTTGCTTTTTCCCGGACATATACTAATTATGTTTATAGCTTTTGCGTTTCACCATTTGTGTTATCCCTCCTGACTGTAACCATGTTCTTGTTGTGATTCCAGGTAATATTGTTTCTCTGCTTCATTCATTTTTCAGTAACCTACCAATGGAATGGCTGGAAGGGACCCATCTTATCATCAAACATCTCAGGCCAGTGACATCAGTTGCAATGTTGAGAATAGCGTTCCGTATAATGGCTCCATTGCTCCCAAAGCTTGCCAATGCTCACAACCTCTTCAATAAGGTACATTAAACTTATTGGGATCTTGTAGTTTAATTTCATCTAGAGTTTCACTTGTTTCTAGCCATCCAGCTTCACCCCCTTTTCTTTTTCTCCCTTAATGCAAATAATGAGCACACCCTGTGGATCATATCTTCACTTAATGAAGAGAGCTCAACTCTTGTGTTTAATCATTTTCTTAATTTTTTTTTTCAGACCCTCTCATTGATTTTTAGTATGATGGTCGACGTCTTTGGGAAGAATGCACAGCCATCAACTCCTGTTGAGCCACTAGAAGTGACAGACCTTATAGACTTCTTGTAAGTGCTAGTTATACAAATCGGTCACATTTTTTTAATATATATACCTTCTTTTGGTGCCTCACATGTAGTTTACTATGTATATACCTGTTTTGTTCCTCAGCCATCATATTGTCCACTATGAAGGACAAGGAGGGCCTGTGAACGCTAACAGCAAGCCGAGACCAGAGGTTTTAGTTCTGTGTGGAAGAGCTGCAGAAAGTCTACGTCCAGAGATACAGCATCTTCTTTTGCACTTGAAACCCGACACAAATTCTTCCATTTATGCTGCTACTCATCCTAAGTTGGCACAGAACACATTATAAAAGGGGGGTTTCGCATTTCTCACAAGCATAAGTAGTGGCTAACCATGCCATTTCTCTAATGTATGTATCCTTTAGTGATTCTTTTCCTTTTGGCCTGTAAATATGAATGCTAATTCTTAGGAAACGGCAAGGTGTTGAGTGTTTAAAGAAGAGGAGATGGTAACAATGTAACGATGTAGGAAAAGGATTGCGAAATGCTTCTATGATGAAATTTGTTGGAAAAAGTTGCAAAATTTATGATATGACCTTACTTATTTGTTAAGCAGCATACATTTTACTTATTTGATAAGATCCTATGTATTTTTTGGTCTTTGTTAGCAAATACATTTTGTATCAATAAAAAAAAAATTACATTATCCTCGTCTCCGGCGCCGGCCGACACAGATTGCTCTAGTCTCAGTTTTCTATTCAACAAATGGAGTTTTTTGAGATTTACAACAGAGAGTTGGGCCGATTATTTACTCATCAGGTTTTTACTTTCATCTGTAAATTTAGGTTTCTTGGTCTGATTCTTTGCTTAGTATAGAACTGTAAATAGTCCTGTTACTTATTCTTGCAGGGTATAATAAACCGTTTGGGTCTTGATCGGAAGTTGGACTTGGAATTTACACCAACCGCAGTGGAATTTAGTTCCGGTGGCGACCTTCATGTGTCGGTTGGTATTAAGAGACGAGTCGTGGTTTCAAATTGGGAAGCTAAAACCACAAGGTTTTCTTACGATTCTGGGCACCCTTTTGGTGTGCTTGATACAAAGATATTATTGCCTGTCACCACTCACCAGTGACAAGAGAATAGTAACTTCTTGTTTGAATGGCCAGGTGAACCCTCCTTTCAAACTTTCTATTTGTGATGCCCTTCATCTATCTAGTTCAATATGGTGGGCATGTTTGATTCCTGTTGTTTCCTTGCAGGTGAGGCTAGGGGAGGTCTTGGAGGATGGTCGTGTGAATACAGGAGCCTTGGGTACGGACTGTGGGTGTGTATACAGGCTTGGTGTCGATCATGATAATCCCCACATAGTTTATAGCTGTAGTGACGATGGCTTCCTTCGACATGTATGTGAAAGTTTATGATATGCGTAATTGTTGAAGCTCTCTTTGCTACCTTTTAGTTGCAAACTTAAAAAGTTTTGTCTTTTGCAGTTTGATCTGCGAAGCAGTTGTGCCATCAAGCTTTTGTGTTGCTCTCGATTCGTAAAAAGAAGGTTGTACCCAGACAGAATTGGATTGCACGCCATGGCAATTGACCCGAGAAATCGAAATTACATTTGCATAGGAGGTGGTGATGAATACGCTCGTGTCTTTGACATGAGAACACTATCAGGGAATGCTTCAAATAATATAGATCCTGTGCACACATTTTGTCCTCCACACTTGAGTGGTTTTCAAGATATCACTGGGGTGGCTTGTGAGTTACTTCAAGGAGCATATATGTCTGTTCCAGAAGAATATGGGGTTGGGTTCTTCTGCTCTACCTGAAGAAGACAAGCACGAGCATTAACAAGCCACTTGTTTTCTCTGGACATAGTAATAGGGATTCATTAAAAGTAGTGAAATTCTTTGGCACGAATGATGATCATGTCATGAGCGGGAGTACCTGTGGCCATATGTTTATGTGGAAGAAGAAGAAAGCTGAGCTCATTCGTGTGATCAAGGCTAACGCTTCCTTTGACCAAAAAAAAAAAGGCCAACGCTTCCACTTTCCGTTTCAACTATTTCTGGTCATTTCACCATCTTTCAAAATCGAGACATAGATAAACCCATTCCAACTTCATAACCGTCTTTATCAAAGCAACGAATGACATGACTCCATGGCCCAATGGATAAGGCGCTGGTCTACGAAACCAGAGATTCTGGGTTCGATCCCCAGTGGAGTCGTTGATTTTTTTTCTTTTTTCACAGACAGATTTATGCTATTAAGAGCAGATTTTTTCAACCCCACAAACAACACACTCAAAAGAAAAAAACCCAGGAAGAACAATGCACTACCCTTCTGTATTTGGAGCTTGGTAAAGTTACTGATATAGTGTCGGGAGAAAGACTGAAACAAAAATGTAAAGCAAATATAATTGGATGGAAGCACAGCAATAAACAATGTACACAAGAGTACTCAATGTTACAAACTTACATAATCGGAAAATGAATCTGACCACCACCATTCAAAACAATAGTCACAACAGTAGGGGAGTCAGCAAATGGATCTGACCACCACCATTCAAAACAACAGGGGAACATAGGGGAGATTACCCCCTGTAACACTTTCTTTGGTACGTAACACTGTAGAAGCCCCTACCAACAGTTTGGAGATACAAGACAAGGGTTCTACTTGATTCAGACTTCAAATGTAAAGAAATACGTCCCTGATAGCCTTTTCCAAGGGCATCCCAGTGCCTTTCCCCATCCAACACATCATTATTTGTCAGGGAACAATAATTTCAAGGTACAATGTTCTTTACATATTTCACATACTCCATAAGTTTGAAATGTATATGCTTCCACATTAGCATCATGCATCATTTTTGTTCTCCTCTGCTTGTGGAGGAATTCATTCCATTAGATTCTGGTTTACTGCCTTCTGGAGATTTCTTGCTCAAGTTGTACGGTGCTGTATTTATTACCCTGCACATAGCCACAGATGAACAAGCACCTCAAATATCATTTGTCGTTTCAAATCCTTGTCAGTTGCATTCATTATTACAGTTTGTTTACTTATCCAATTCAAGTTATAAAATGCGGGCAACTGTCTAGCTGTTCCTCAGAAAACATTGTACCTTTTTAGCACAAATACAACCCAATATTTAAACTCATAATGCAATTGCTCCAAAACAGTGTGATTGTTGTCGTCTAATATCCTAAACTCTACCTCTTAAGTGTTAGCTTTTTGATTGTAGAAGAGTTTTAGTATGCCAAACTCGGTATCATATCAAACACACCTGAAGCAAGCGACCAACAAGATAGAAACATCAAGTCAACTTGTTCCCCTAACAGGTTCTATACACAAGGCCTTACTATGATGATGGTGAATCGTAAATTTCAAAGCTGTGGTTGAAATGAATGTATACTCACCTTTCCTTGCGCTTCCCCAAAAATCGAGCCAAGGATGCTTTGCGAGCCTGTGGAATAGCTGCATAAAAAGAACTTCAATTAAGAATGATGTGACAAAAACTCTACTTATAGTCAGGCTACTCAAATTCAGAACAAACATAACGAATGAGGGATTTATGTATGATATAAAACAAAGGTCCCTGTATTGGGAGTTCAATATCAGAGACTTCGTTGAGAAAACGATATTCGAAACCACCTTCCAATAATAGAGTTGCATACCAGAATGATTCATAGTCGTTGCAGCAACAGATTTAACTGCAGTTCTTGGAGGCTCCACTTTACTAACAGGAGCTGTTGGAAGCCCTGTGGTTTTAGCTGCCAACAGTTCATCAGTGCTTGTGGACCCACTTACGGATTGGGTACAAGTATGTGAAGAAACTGACAACTGACTAGGAAAAGTAGAAGGTGGGATATTTATAGTCTGATTTAATGGAACACAATCTTCGGCAGGGAACTTTGCTCTTGGTGCTTCAGCTTTTGAGTGTGCACCATCAGAAGGGACGGAAGAACCATTCTGAGCTAAAACCATCATAGCCTGAGCCTGGAATGATCCCAAAATAAATTTTGAAACACCTTTCACCCAGTAGAAGGTTGACAACAAGCAAAACACATGTCTTCATGTGTGCATACTTGCATGCACATTTGTGTGTGAGGAGGGAAAGAGGAAAAGAAGGTGAGATAAAGTACCTTCTCAGGGGAGATATCATTATAGACATTCACGCTACCATCATAGAAAATTGTCATCTGAGAAGGAGACCCAGATGTGTTGACATTGATCCTGCAAAAGATATTCAGTTAACACTCTTAACTTATGTTGTGAAATATCATCCAAGGATTCAGATATTGTTTAAACATTACCATGGTTCAGTGGTCCCAACAATGGACCCTGGACTTGGAGGAACTGAATATTGAGTAGTAACAGGCATTCCTCCAAAGAATTGTTGCTTGGTGGTAGTGACAGCAAAATTCTGACCCATAGATGCAAAATGATTCTTCAAGTATGGGTTGCCCATAGGAACAGTAATACCTTGATTGGAGACTGAAAACATCTTCACGTCATAAGGACAGTGCACAGACTGCATATCATGTTGCATAGGATAAGCTGTCAGGGAAAAATGAGTGCCACCTTGCCTATCGTGATTGATGTACTTCTAGTTAATAAAAACCAGAAATCAATGAGGGAAAGAGGCAACAACAGTGTCCAATGATAAACGATCCTATC
The DNA here is from genome assembly GCA_034370585.1 of Fragaria x ananassa. NCBI lineage: Eukaryota > Viridiplantae > Streptophyta > Magnoliopsida > Rosales > Rosaceae > Fragaria > Fragaria x ananassa. The sequence goes on along the minus strand of CP139761.1, from coordinate 27,126,109 downwards.
ATTTTTGTGAATATCACTTTCAACAACCACGATTTTTCACATACCATTGTCCCTCAACTAGGTGAACAAAAATCGCCAATACTACCAAGTTTTGATAAATTTCTGACCGACATGTGTATTTCAAATGGCCCCTATTTGCAATTAAGAAACAAATGAAGTCAAGCGAAGGAATAACATATACCTGTGCACCAAATGTAGGTCGTTTCTGACAAGGATCAAATGCATCTGAAGTTGAGACAGGCATAAATCTGGAGGACAAGAAGGAATCAGGTACCATTTTCGTCGTCTTATCTTCTTGAGCACCTCTGATAGACACCTGAGGGATTCCAGAGACCTTGTTTGAGAAGGGCCAATGTGCACCAGCACTTCTGGTCAACCCTAACAATTGCAATAAGGCGAACCACAAACTCAGTTATAATCCAAATACCAGTAACAAGAACTTCTCAAATCCACAGTGCTACGCATAACTTTACACTTTCAGATCAGAACACTCAAAAGCATAAGGATATCTTTTTATCCCCATATGCAGGCATTCCTAAGTTGCTTGATTGCTAAACACCCTCCAATGGCCAAACAACTACCTTTAAATCACTAGTACCCAGTTGGTGAATTTGTTAACATGCTCCAATCAAATCCTAAACTTCAAATTAATCACTAAATTCACAATTTCACATGTTCATACCAAACAGCTTGATTTAACCAAAAGAAAATGACTTTCTAAATCATAATACTTCATGGACACATAGATCAACCTAGCAACCCAATAAGTATTAGAATCATTCATATCCAACCATTCATTCATGCACATCAACTCTTAAGCAAACACTAAAAAAAAATTAAAAAAATTAATTCTTGAGTTGAAAGAAATAGAATTAAGAAAAATCACACACCTGAGTCTCTGCAACCATCGTCATGATTCTCCTCCTTCAACACAGCCACCGGCTCTTTCGAGCCTAGACCCATGAAATCTCTCTCCATCATTATTAAAACCCAGAATGGCCTCAGAGAACCCACCTCGAATTCAAGAAACCCTCGAACCCAAAATCTGAGAGGAAATCGAGAACTAAGAGCAAAAAAGAGAAAGATAGGAGACCTGAGGGAGATCTTGATCGTTAAAATTTTACTTTTCGAAAATGGGAAAGGGATTAGTGTTTATTATATATAAGAAGCATGGGCGCGTGAGTATCCAACTGTCCGGTAAAGAGTTTCCCGGTAATCAGAGCACGTGAGCATTACACGTGTGTGTATGGGAGGACGCACGTGATTAGCTTCGCCGATTAATCGCCGCCGTCGTTTTTAACTGGCCCGTCGGAGTGATTAACATGATTTTGGAGTAATTAGGTATTGCATGCATGCACGTGATCAGATGAGATATATGTCACACTTTATTGTTTTTTTTTTTTCATTTCCTTTTTTTTTCTTTAAACAAAAATGTTATTCATTGTGGATATTCTGAAGAGTGAAGTGTTGTAGTCATATTGGCAAAATTATTATGTAAATGAATGTGATATGAGCGTCAAGTTTGTTAATACAAGACAAACTTCATTGAATTATTGAATTATTCGTATAGACAATAGTTGGAGCGTTAAGTTGCTGCATATTCTTATTTACGATTAGAAATGTGTAATATTATGTTAAATGATCACTTAAGAAATGTTGGAGCTATTTTATCATTTGATGACCAAGTACTAGCTAGAAACCAATCATGTAAATATTTAATATGGTTTTTTTTATATAGAATATAAAATAATGTATATACTGTTCTATTGCAATTTGGCAGATAGGAATCAAGGTCCAACTTCAAAAACCAGGTATTTTCTGTACATGTTAAGCCTCAGATTTGAGTACATGGTATTGGTGATTTGGTGGGTTCAATTCATTGCTTAAACTCCATAATATATTATAGTTTTTTAAATTAGTGTCAAAATTGCATAATAATACAACAATGTTATACTTTATATCAATCATAAATTATACGTATATGTACATGTTCTTGATCGAACATAAATAAACAATATTCCTTCCAAAATCATATAAGATTAGGGGCTCATAGCTTAGCAAGGTTTCAAATTCAGGCGAATGTTGGCGTGTGATCGACGATGGTGGATGAAACTTTATGTTTCACACCAAACAGTGAAATGACCATTAATTTTGGAATTAAGCATCATTGAATTGGGAAACCTTAACTTCAAAGTAATATAATATGGGAAACTGCAGATAAATTGTGGAACACTAGATGTCTGGATCTATCACATACAAATCCATCAATATGATTTCCATCTTGAACATAGCTCACCACATTAGTAAGTAGTCTCTATCTTCACAACTATTGATAAGTGTTTCTACCTGTTTCGTCCCGAGCCGGGATGTGGTCGCGGGGCGGAACGAAGTAGAATCTTTGGGGTCTTTCACTCGGTACCTGCACAAATGACAATGTCACGGGGTCGGGACTGGGGTGGCCCAGTCTTCGATTCTCCGATGCTTAAGTTAGCTTTGAGCACTTGTACGGGTAGAGGAATGAAAGAGGGAGAGAATATATGTGAGTATATATGTGTGTGTACCTTAAGCTTGTTTTATAGGCTAAGCTTGTGTACCTTTGCTTTGATCTCCAATGTGGGACTTCTTGCCCTCCTTTGGAGTGTCTCCCTTTTTGGGGGTGTTTTGCCGCTAGAGTGACTTTGGCAAGCGGTTTGTTACCGGCCCTTCATTCTTTGGATGTCTGTGAATGGCCCACCAGAGTTATCTCGACCGGGTAATTATACCGTATTTTGGCTATGTACTAACAATAAGTAATATCGGACATCAATTACATGTAAGTTTTATGTATATATTATTTGTTATACATGCACGATCAGCGTGACTGATTCTGTCTAAAGTATATATATATATATATATATATATATATATATATATATATATATATATATATATATATATAGAGCCGAAACATTTCTGACTAAATTGTTTTCCTTAACTACGCACTTCCCAATTGTAGGTTCAATGAATGAATGAGATTATAATAGGAGCTGGCTCTATAATCTATACATCTAGTATCTTTGAATGAGCAAAACTGTGTGCTAATGATACTTGGTTACAACTTTTATAATATAAGCCTATAATAGTGACACCAAGGAGTATGAAAACGTATTTGTTCTCATAGTTTATTGCTTCACCCTTTCCAGCTTTTGAAATTTCTTTCTAATAATGCAGAGTTGATCAAGTCATCGACATACTGGGGAAGGGATCCATTGTTTGTAAATCACCACAGTTTAAATATACACTTGAGAGCTACACATGTCTGAGTTTACAATAGATAATTTATCGTGAATATTAAGAAAACCAATTTGATTATATGAACACCAAAACCCCAGTATTCTATTGTCAAGTGTCACAGAACTTTTGGTTTTAGATGGAAGTGTATATTAAACAATCGAATATATTCTCTCCCAAGGCTCTCAATTAAGATTTTTAATTTTTATTGCACGCATATGAGCCAATCACTAAGTCACAACCCACAAATCAATCATGATTTTCAATTTGACCAAGCTAGGCTTTCTTTATTCTTCTTCATTTTGGTCGAGTGTGCATAAGAAAGAATAAGATGAAAATGAGCATAGTGTCGAGCTCTTGAGGGCCTGGAAATCTGTAGAAGACGGTGTCTAAACTCTAAAATGAGCATTCTGATTTCAACTATAATCCAAATGAACTTCCCAAGCACTAGTCACCAAAGAATTTTACAGCAAAACATTGACTCGGTTATGATCAAGTTCATTGCACAACAAGCCTGGAGAAAAAGGCAGCATTTGCATTACAGAAAAGTACATGGTCCATAACATTTGTGATCTACTGGTATAAGGTGAAAGAATAGATCTCTGTGAAGATTGTTTGGCTGGCTGAGAAGTTACAATCATGAATAAGAGATCATATGCCTCTATGCTGCAAACGAATAGGTCGAACCTTCAATGCAGAGCTTATGCATGACCAAGAGCTGAACCGTTTCCAAGTGGTTCACTAATTTGAAGGAGTTCATTGCACAGCCCAGTGAAAATAATGGTATCCGTTTCCATAGGTTTAAACTTGACAAGAGCTGAGGGGACCAAGTCTTCATCAGCTAGTGTTGCTGGTCTCTCACCTGGTGCAGGAGAGTGGGGGATCACCCGCCTCTTGATAGCAACAGGATTCAACAGTTCAAATTCCAAACAAGGCTCTTTCAATGCTAAGCTGACATACTGTTCCATCAAAGAACCAGGAAAATTACACCCACAGTCCAAGTCAATTACAGAAGTGTATATAACCCAAACATCAAAAGCTGCATTTTTTGTAAGCTGGAGAAAATAGATATTGCTACAAACAGCAGTTATTTTTAGAAATATATTCAGTTATAAGGTCTAGCAAACACAACTGTGTCCTAAATGCTTCACATGTTCAGTAAAAACACACTACTTCTAGCAGTTCTATTTATTCAGTTTTTCTAATTCACCAAGTCCTCCATACATTCATTTTCACACTATCACACATCTAAATAACAGTCCAAAAAAAAACCCAATAATTTAGGAGAATGGTAAAGGAATGACCTCATAGAGAGCGCTAGTAGGTTCCGCAGGAGAAAAAACACCTTGGAGCACTACTCCGTCAGGAAATTGGACCCGGATAACAGTTTTTGTGTACCTCTTTTTAGCAGCTTTTGCCTGCTTTTCCCTATATGACTTTGGTATCAGCATCTGTGAATCTTCAATCTTCTTCTTTCTCGCTTCTGATTCTCTTTTCAGCTCCATAGCTGAGAGGCTATAGAAACTTTCCGGCAGCTCAATTTTTGCTGCTAGACTTTCAGAGACTGAAAAGAAGACCCTGGTCTAAACAAACCAAAGTTTAAGAGAATCAGAAGTCGTTGATGAACGAGGATGGATCATACAGAAGATATGGTAAAGATTAATAAAAATCACCAAATGCCAGTTACAACATAGCGCTACACGCTTGACCATACAGTAAGAAAACTGATAAATCAAGACAATGATAGTTAATTTTGAGCTAATTACATCTATGTATCAAACACACTAAAATCGCTGATCTGTAACAAGAAAAAACTTCAAGACGAAGACCCTGAACCTAATTATTCTCCAATTTCCAACTGCTTAGATGCAAACATGACAGTGAACAAGCTTTGTCCAGCAGTTGTACAAGTATTCCATCTCACCTCCGTTAGTAAGAAGAAGGATCTGCAATTGGACTCCTAACTTTTTTTAGGTGATGTTCAATAGAATATGGTTGAATCACAATTAACCAAAGAATCCTACATCATCTGATATCATTATCACTATTTGCTTTTATAGCTCTATGAATCCCTTTTATGGGAGTAAAGCTTGTCCACCTCTTTTAAATCATATTCAGTACCAAACCACGAAACAATGTGACTAAACACTAAAGCTTCAATAAAAGCAAACCAATAAATTTCCAACTCATTTGGGAGAGACCTAGTTCATCCAATCTTTTAAATCATCTACTTAACCAAACCATTTTTCAGTTGTACTAAAACCCTACAATCAGAACACAAATTTCCAACTATCAACATGTAAATAAAGTAAGCGGAAACAACAGCAAACAACCAAGTATTGATCACACTTAAATTCACTAAACACAATCAACAACCAATGTACCTGTCTGTCAACCTTCTTCGGTTCAACCCCTTCCTCCAACTCACCAGACCCATCAGACACCAACTTCTCTTTCCTTTCCGGTTCTTGCACCTTTGGCGGTTCCAGCAACTCTATCCCCTTCTTCATCACACCAATCCGCTCCGCGTTAGGAACCTCCTCCATCACAGCCCACATCTCCCCCTCCTCCTCTCTCAACTCAAACCCCACGCACTCCAGCAACTCCACACCTCCCACCACCTCCCCAATCGCCTCCCTAATCTTCGGATTACTCATCCTCACCTTCCTAAACTTCACATTCTCCGGCTCCCTCACTATATTCCTCAACAGCCTCACCACAACCTCAACCGACCCCGAACGACTCCCCGACGCAAATGTGCCAATGCAGGCCTCCAATTGAGACTGGGGCGACGACTCCACCGAGCCCGAAACACCTTCGGCACTGTTATTCTCGTCTGAGCTATTAACACAGCTGTCAACGTGAACGGAGACCTCGTCTTCTGACCGGAAAGCTCTGCCGCAGATTGGGCAATCGAAGACGTTGAGAGTGAAGCCGTTCTGAGATCTCTTGCCCGGAGTTATGAGAGCGTCGAAGGGATCAAATCCCTCTCGACTGGGCGGCTTTGGATTCGCCGGGGGCTGGGGTTTCTGCGGCGGAGGCTTGGAGGTGGAGACGGGGTTGGGCTTGGATGGGGCGGCGCGGGCGAGGATCGGGGAATTGGCGGGACCGGAGGAGGAGGAGGAGCCGAGGACTCGGCCTTGGCCTTTGAATTTGGCGGAGGAGGAAGAGGAGAAGGGGTTCTTGATGAAGCCCTTGACCTTGTCCTTCATGTCGTCCATTTTCCGGTGGTGTGATTCTGATCAAGAGCAAGAATTGAGAGAGAGAGAGCTACGAATGGAGGTCAATATTGGAAGTAGGGTAACTAATATTTGTAGCTGTTGCTTGTTATTGCTTTCTTGCTTGTGTCATGTTGACTTTGCTCCCACGCGGTTCGTTGGATAATTTTCCCCGCCAAACGGACGCGGCAGTTATAATTCTTATTGCGATTTCTTGTTGGGCAATGTATAACTCTCCATCATAGGTCATTTTATTTGAAATAAAAATAAAATGATTGAAAATGAAATGATCGGTATTTCTTTCACTTGAAAGATATGATTTCAAATAGATGTATTCATGCATCTACTAACCGTGATAAAAGAATTTAATTTGATTTTAAAGATCAATTCATCCGTAATCGATACTGATTCATTCACTCGTAAATACTTTCCTTTTCTCTTAGAAAGAGTCTTCTTGGATGTAACCCATGAGTTTAAATGACGGATCCGAACATCGGTTACATACTTCACAATATTGTTATGTTCATTTAACACATGGTTGATTCAAAAAATAGAAGTGAAGGAGACTAATGATGTTTCACTTTGTTAGGACTAAAACGTTGTTTATTTCACATGGTTGATACAAACAACAAAAGTGAAGGAGACTAATGCTGGTTCTCCCCATACTGAGGGAACGACCATATCTAAACCATGCAAGTAACCAACCGTGGTCACGGCAAGTGTAGTTAACGAAATTCATGCCTACTGGGTGCCACTGCTAATAAGTTGCTGATATCCGACTTCATGAATGTGAGCTCCCAGTTCCTCATTAAGTGAGGATAAACACCCCAATAGATGTCATTCATTTGTAAATGCGTGAGAACCCACATTAAAACTCTTCTAAAACAAACAACAACAAAAACAAAACTTTGTCCGAGAACATCATCTCCACCGAAAATTATTGATTATAGCACACAGATTTTAACCAAATGTCGCATGTCCTTGGTTGAAATCGCAGAGAAATCATTCTATTCCACAAGTGCAAACAATTATGAATCATTAATAATAAAAGAAAAGCTTTATGTTTCCTCTTAAGTTCACAAAGGGAATTCCACAAGTCCAAACAAATGTGAATCATTAACACGAGAAAAACTCTTCTAAGGATCACAAAAGGTGATCAAAACCAAAGTACCAGCTTCATGAGCTCTTGCCCATGAAGCAAGTTCACAGGAATCCAAATCTCATAATAACCAGAAACAATTCTATTTATAAGAGGTACAAGAATATATCCGCTAACTATAACTTTACGATTATATCAAATAATTTCAACTCTTATAAAGCTGCAACCCAAGCAACTACACAATGTAGAATCAGTATCCCCAGATGCTAGCATTGAAAATAGCCTTGTCCCAAGCAGGCTTTCCATTTTCCTATATCACAAGTGACTAAGCTGTGTGATATACACCAAAACATGCTCTGCCAAATTGCACAGCATGAGAACAATTCCCCTTTATAGGCCTCTTTAGAGATCCCAATTGCAACACAATTACCAAAAGAAATGTAAAGGATTTCTAAGTTCTCCTTCTATCCCTAAATGCCACCACAAATGACACAGCCAATAATATCGGCATGAGAATACACATTTGGAGATTGATTTCAATCATCATGACTGTCGCAGTCCAAATCAACAAGGCTAACGTGGCATAGAAGGCAAATGTACAGAACAGCCTAAATGGTGTGAAACAATTTGAACATGAAACCTCCCTAGTTCAATCAATGTAAAATGGGGACAAATTGCCTCTCCAATTATATATAAACACATAGCAACTAGCAGACTAAGAGCAAAATATTATCGAATAAAGTATGAACATTCGTTGGTCTAAATCACATATTCATAGTCACAGAATGAAAATTAGTCCTTAAATTTCAGAATTTGAGTACGAAACCCTAGCAAACAACACTACAGCATAACATAGCTAGAATTCCGAAAACTGATCAAAAGGCACTATGATAAAACGCAATTATCTCCGCAACACAAACACAAAATATCTCTTAACCGATTCACATTTCAACAAGATCCACATTTCAAGATCAGAGAAAACACACACAGACCGATTCAGACTCAGTCCTTGTTCTTCAATCGCTCCACGCGCTGGTTGAGCTGCTCGATCCGGACCACAAGGTGAGTGACGGTGTAGAGCAGCCAGTAGAAGATGAGCGCGGCGGCGATCAGAAGCGCGTTGCGCTGGCTCTTCATGATGGACTTCTGGTGGCGGAGGTGCTCGGACGGCGTGCAGGAGTCGCCGTCGCAGCTCGGCCGGTTCTCGTACTTCCAGTAGATGTCCATGAGGAGGAAGAGGCAGAACGGCACCACCGAGAGGAACGGCTTCAGGAGGTTGCGCGTGACGGCCACGAGGCCCTTGCGGAGGCCGTCGAGGCCGGGGAGCGTGAGGAGGAGGACCATCACGGCCTCTGCACCGGCGGCGTAGCCTAGCACCACCCACTCTAGAGCCATCGGGATCTGATTCCTAGGGTTTCGTTTGCTTCGTGAAGAAGGAGATTTGGATTCTCTTTCAGATTGGTTAGTGTGGAATTGATGAGGGACCTGAGCGAATGTCTTATGGTCGTTGAAACGGTGCGTTTTGGGGAATTGGGGATGGCGCGACGCGTGGTGGGAGGTTGCTTCGTCTGGTGGACATTCGTGATACAGGTGGACACGTTTGAGAGATTCGGGTTTTGTGCGGTCATTTTGGGCCGGTCCAACTTTTCTATGATCTTTGTGACCCAAGCGGCCAGGCCCAATTCTCTGTGCCTTGTTTGGCATTCGGTTTTCTGAAGTGCTTTTGCTACTAGTGATTTAGTCAAAAGCACATAAGTTTTTGTCTCATAGAACATCGCACCGTGTACAAATGAAATAAAAGTACTCAATGATATTTTGAGCTTTTCGGATGTAAAATATGAGAGTTCTGGTTATGTTAATATATGATTCTGAAATGTAATTGGTAGGTCGGACGTGTCGCGTGACAAGACTGTCTCACTAATTAGTAATAACTTTCTCCCGAAACTAGCAGTAATATGTAGTACAGCTAGTGTAGTCATTGTGAGCTTCAATTAAGTTCGTTTGCAGTTGCCTTCCTCCATTCTTTCTTGTTTACATCAGAATTGCATGTTGGAGACTGTTGCTTCCCTGTATAGAGTCTAGGCAACTATTTCTGCAGCTAGTTAATAATCAACCTAACTCTGAATTATCACCATCTATAGCATTCATATCATTTTGAACCAACCAAACTGATGAGGTTGTCATATTACCTACCCCTCTCTTTTTCCATGTATAATACTAGTCCAACTGAAAGAGATTTCTTATCATTCTCAGGAAGTTCCATAACTACCAGTTCCCTTGCTATTTCTCATTGTTTGATAAACCTTTTGTTTTATTACCTATTTACATACAGTTCTAGACTAAAGACCATTGAAATAGGTTCAGGCAGCTTCTTTGTCACTTTCATTATATGATTTGAACAACAAACCCCACAACAACACAAAAGAAAAAGAGAAAAGGAAAGAAAGAACTTGTAAAGGCCTTCAGTATATGGTCCATACTTATATTTGACCCTTAAAGCTAAACCATTCTACTCTGGTACCTTAATCATGCATATTGCTTAATTACTTGATAATATAAAGTTTTACTTTACAAATTATTCTAATCAGTCCCCTTATTTGTCATTCCTTTTGTCATCCATATTAATCAATTACACCATTTGTGATTATCTACAGGATTCTTTCTTGTCATTCATCATGGCTTCAGATTATGCAGACTACTGTGTTATACAAACAGGAGAAGTTGGAAGTTTCTGTGGAAATAGTTGAGATAGAGATAGAGGAAGCTTCATAGAATTCTTCTGCCAAGTAGATTAGGAGGACAGATGTGAAATCTTCTAGGTTATAAAAACAAAACCAAAAGCAAATGGACAATAGGGTAGAGAGAATATAGTGATTAGTTTTAACAGAACATATTATATCCATGCCAATTGTGATTGTGGCTTTAAAATATAAGTTTAGTCCATCCCTCTTCAAAGCATATTATATCACAGAACTTTGCTTCAATCATTGTTAGGTTCATCACTGAAATCTCTGATATCCCATAGTATATATTTTCTTGACCAATTCCCTCTTCTTGGAGATTAAGGCAGCAAACACAGTCAAATATGAGGAAATTGCAGTCAATTGCATTATTGAAAGCTAGACAACAACACCCTACTGCATAATTGGTTTGGCCACCATTGTGAGAACCTATGAGATGAAGAAGTATGCAATGACCTCTGAATAGGCATGAAGTTAGATTCAACATGACTATCTTTTGTTTCAAATTAAAAGCTTCCCAGTCTACACAAAGTTGCCAAAAGTCTCAAACCACAACCATCAAAGACAAGGAAAGAAAAAGCATCACAAAGTGCACTTTTCCCAGAAGGCTAATTATGCTCTTTATACACATGAACTAGTAAACAAACAAGCTAATTGAGCTAACAATATGCTAAAGACTCAATTGAAAAGGGGCTCTAGTAAGAATCTTTCTGTGCTTTTTTGTTTTTCTTATTGAAAGCTTCATTACATTTGCTTCAAAGTAGCTAGCTTTATGTATGGCTTTTCAATCCATACACATCTTTTTCTATCTACCCTCACTGTTGTGCTCTTTACAGAAAATATAAAGCAGACTTCAGAAGAGCTATGGAGGGATAAAAATAAAAATTGAATTGAAAAGAAACCTAAAGCCAAGTTAAATACCAGGAAGGGACTAGTGAGAGTTGCAGTACTACTTTCAGAAATATCCACAAAGCCTCCACTCATTTTCCACCTGCATAATATCAAGAATTTTGATCTGTAAGGATTTGTCTAACATGCCTGCAGCGCTGTATTCGATACAAACTACCACTATTTCACATTAGCTTTTACCACATTTACGATTGTAATTGAAAAACACAAGGGAAAGTTATACAGATCACAGAGCTGCAGATTTTGAATCAAATTCTGGGAGCCAAAATAGAGAAAGAGAGCTGTACCTTTTTCATCACAGTCATCTCCACACAAATATTTTCTGAAGTAAGAAAGAAATACGACGAGTAATGCAACTGCTGCTATGATCCCAATCAGTATTGCAAGTGTCCTATCAAGATCATCATCGTTGTCGTCACTGTGATCTAAAGGCAGAACAAGAATATTTCACTTTAGCTTTATGCACAACAAATAGAATTATTAAAGTATGATCAAATCATAAACTACTCAATTATTGCAATGTAATGCTACTTAAATTGATCCAAAATCTTTCAAGTAATTGAGTCATGAACAGTATATAATCACCAATCGTTATATGATTAACCTCTTTCATATGACTTTGTGATTGCATTGTTCTGCAATCCCTAATTTCATTGCAGCAAGTAATGACGCTTTGTTTAAGGTTTAGGGTCTCTGGCATTACAGCATTAAGGATCAGTCTTTGTTGGATTATCATCTGAATTTCTGAAGAGACAGGAATTCAAACTGGGTCTACTTGTCACGTTGAGTCATTTGATCATATATGCAAATTTAAAACCATAATCAAATCCTTTACTACTTTAACAAACATATTCTAAGACTAATTCGTTTAAAGTAGAATGCTTAAATGAATCATACCCAAAACACAAATTCTGGGACCTTCTACTTTTTGAGTAGAAGGATGAACATATTTCATACATAATGCTAACGTCCCATTTTGACTTGGTAATGCAATTGGATTAAATTCAAAGACTGTGATCGGAAATAGACGTAAGAATTATCAAAACACAAATCACATGAGATATTTGTAATATGAACAGCAAATCCATCATGATAATCATTATCAAAACACAAAGCACTTAAGATATTCCTAATCAGTCACTACTAATTCACCAAACATCCCATTAGTAGTACATCATTATCAAACCTACTCACTTAAGTACAACAACACACATGAAGACACAAAACACACAAATAATAGCACAAAGAGAAAAAAAACAGAAGAAAGAAACTCGAAACAGAAAATTACCAAAACAACCATCCAACACATACTCTACATGGGGTTATCAGTAATTTTAAATTAACCGAAGGAGAAACAGCAAAAAACCAGAAGAACTATGAACCACCACCGTGTGGAGTGGCGAAACTGCTTACCATGGCCTTGCGAGTGATATCCACCTTCCGAGTAGCGCGCGTAGCACTTGGCCATGAACAAGTCCCCCCAGACGCTGGTCCCGCAGCTCGCCCTCAGCTGCCCTACTGCGTCGGACAGACAATCCTGGCACTCGCTCGGACTCAAGTCCCCTACGCACTGCGCCACACCTTGGACATTCCCGGCGCCACCCACCCTGAACGGCCTGTAGGCCCCGTCGCTGGTCCCTAGATACGCCAGCACAGCATCCCTCTTGGTCAACCCGTCGGAGTCATACCCCATCGACGGTCCACACTTCTTCATCACCACCGTCTTGTCCTCCACCCCCAAGAAAGTGGCGTTGTCGTACTTGACGAAGCACCCGTCAAGCTGCAACGCGCCCCCGCACGCGTCGAGACAGAGCGTGCCGAGCTGGCTGACTGCGCGGGCCACGCACTGCGCGCAGTCATTGCCGCTCAGGTCGCCGCGGCACTGAAACACGCCGTAGAGCGTGTCCGCTGTGCCAGACGATCCGGGGACGGTGAAGTTGTTGTAAGTAGTGAACATGGCCGAGTTGACCACGGAGGCCAGGATGGAGTTGAGCTTCATCTCGTAAGACGAGCCGGGGAGGAACTTGAGCTGTGAGCAACCGCCGTAGATGAACGTGTCGGTTGCGGAGGACGACGGAGATGCGAAGCAGATGAGAGTAACAATAACGAACACGGAGAAACTTGCGGTGGCCTTTTGAGTTAGAGACATGCTTGTGATGTGTGAGAGAGAAGGAAGAATATGAAAGAGAGGGGTGGTTATGATTTATGAAAATATAGATAGAGAGTTGGGAAGCTAGGGCTATTGCTTGGAATGGAATTTACGTAAAGGAGGATCGACTGGGGAAACTTTGATGTATTTGGAATTATGGTTGATGTTTTTGAAGGCATAAAGGGGTAGCTAGGTTAGGTGGGGCGAGTGGTGACTCAGTGAGCGAGTACGTTTAAGCTTTTGAGGTAGCTAGTTTATGTGTTAAGTGGGTACGTGAAGTATTATCGGGGAAATTAGAAGTCAATTATTGGTGAGGGATTTGGTTAGGGTTGACCACATCAGCTTCAGAAGGAAGTAGTGTTATCCGGAATAGGGATGACTTGAGTTACAAACTATACTGTTACTAGTTATATATAGTCCACCATCTTATGTGGCTGGACTAGAAAATGACATGATTTACAAGTGTTGTGTGAGACTGGGTATTTTTGCCACTATATTATTTGTGAATTATGAGTGTGGGTGGTAATGGTACGTATATATATAACCGAGTAATCTAAAGGGGGGCTTCTAAAATTAGGGGTTTAATTTGGAAATTGGAATTTCTTTCATACATGCATATGGTTAGTTAAGATGGTCCATCAACTCAACGATATCTAGGGTTCATTTACCAAACGATACCATGAGGGCTTTAGGTGACTTATTCCCTTTTTAGAGGTCAGTTGGTAAGACGTACTATAACAAGCAGCAGATGTTTAATAACATGCATACAGCAATTCATGAGTTTCGATCACCAACTGAATCCTCGATCAACATTTATCAACAAGTATGCAAGGGTATTAAACGATCGAGTTTCTTGAATTTTATAGAAAATAATAGAATGAGATTAAACGCAATGACTTATAAATTCTTTTTAAGAGACTTGACTCACTTGAGTTTAACTTGTTTGTTAAGTTTAAATTTGTTAGCCTGTCGAGCTAAATCAAGCTTGATTTGAACTGCTCTTGACTATATATAGTTATGTTACGTTTGAACTTTGAAGAGAATACATAATTTGATCGTAGTCAAGGCATCAGTAATTGATGGTGAAAAAGAAGGATCGAATTAGATTAGCTAGCATCATGAAGGGGTCCAATAGTTTAGTCAATTGTGTAAAGGACGAGGAGGACAAGAATTAAGCATTATACAAAACTGACCTAACTAGTATACACTAATTTATACGATATGGTGTATCTAACATGTCCCTATTATATGACACAGCCTACGCAAGTTCATTTTCCTTAAAAAAAAAAACGGCTAAATGATTATTGCCTATTGAACACGAATTATGGATGGGCGCTTCAAGTCTCTTTCTATCTTTTGTCACTAAAAAAATCGATGATTACGACTGTATTCTCTAATCAAATCCACACAATATGTCATCCTATGTATTCAAATCAAATTAAAACTGCACATAATGTACTTGAATAACAAAATACGTACTAATCTAGGCCTCGATTGATATACAGTAAATGGAAAGCATAAAATTTTCTTATTGAAGATGAGAAGTATGATCATCCTGCAGCAAAGCATCTATGAGCTAGCGATCAATAATGTGAAGTATTGTTACAATTTAAAACGAATGACATGACATTACACGTTCTAATATGTAATATTTATGTGTGTCAACGTATGAGGAACCACTTTCCTTATACTATATATTAACGTGCTAATATTTCTACATCTTATATCACATCTAGACAATACATTTTGTTTCATATGTAATTGACTGACTAAATGTGAATGTGTGTAGTCATGAGAACAAGTTTAAAATACTGTTTGCTGTCGTTAGAGAGTGGAAACCAAGCTACTTACATCAAATGATATGGAAATCTTGGAAAAGAAAGATGCAAGAGGGAAGGAAGGTCCCCCTTCAATGGTTATGAAGTTTCTTTGATAATAAAGTCATGGGGTTTTTGTCATATATAAAAGGATTTTGATTCTAAGGACAAATAGCTTTTTTGCCTTAAGATCGATAAGGTTTCCCACCACCACTGTTTAATTACATATTCGTTTTATTCAAGTCTTCTGTAGGATTTTCCTGATTGAATTTCAGTTGTGGTTATTATATTATGTTCAGAAATAAATGATTTTAATTGGAAGACTGAAATTTACTTGGTGCAAAAAAATCTACTAGTTTTCATCAAAGTAAATTGGGGTTTGGAGAAGAAAGATTACTAGTCAATGATCACCATGGAATCTGTGAGATAACAAGAGAGACTGAAAGAGGCAGAGTTCACAGGATTTCTGTAGCACAAGTCAAGAGCAGAAGAGCGCTCCACAGTAATAGGCAAGGAACAGTTGAAACAGCTGAGAGAGTATTTCGAGGACTGAAGAATGATATAATTTTCCAAGACCAAGTATGAAATTATCTTGATGAACGAAGAATGACAATTAATAACCAACACACAACAATGTTCGTTATTTGTTCTAGGCAAGTCTACATGCAATGTCGCAAACAGTCGACATATCCTAGAGATCTAGACAACCTGGATGGTTAGTTCGGATCACGGCTCCTCTAAAATGAGTAGTGTGTAAACTTATGTAAATTTTATTAAATTTAGGCTTTCTATCTAATCTAACAGGTCTCACAGTTGCTGCTAAGTACTTTTCTATTTGTTTTTTGTTTAACAAAACAAAGCTGAACTTGAAAGACATAGCCTCACATCGACAAAAACTGAAAGTGATTCACAAAGAGTCAAAGAAACAAGGTTTTAACTCTTAACATATGCCTTTTTATTCTAGTATATAATATATAGCAATGGCCGTGACACTTTCATATGATTTTCTTTGCATGTTGTCGATCATATAGTATATATAGTTTTGGACCAACTTGATATTAGGTTAGAGAATAGAGATGCTTTAGTATTTGGTTAAACTGGGGTATACATTGTATATGGTTGTGTCTGTCCGTACATCCAAGATTGACAGGAATAAAATACGAGCTGTGTTTAAATAAACTAAAGGAAAAGATGGTCAAGATTAGCTAGATGGTGTAAAGTTCAAAAAGGGTGATTATATAGTCTAGAAAATTGATGGAAAAGGTTTATGAATCTTGGTGATTTCACTAGATAGTGTGATCCACCTTCAAGTTAGGCTTTTGTTAAGACGCTTCTAATAATCCGAGGTTTAAGAATGTGTTTCGTGTAAGAAGTAAAACTTTATTCATGTTCATCTTAGTTAAAGATTTGGCTAAAGTGCATCCATTGCCAATCAACAAACTTGCCAAAACGGTTTCAACGATCTGAACATTCCTAATTCTCATTTGCAATCTTCGTTCCCAAACTTCTACAAGCTAAGCACAGACTTGCCTATGTTGCTTAGCCATTCGCTAGCGTTACACAAGGAGTCTAGCACTTCTTCTTCTACTACTTCTTCTTCCTCGGCTATGCATTTCAGCAAGCAGGTACGGGGCAGACGCTTGTTGCTCAAGTCTGACGGCATGGGTTTCAGCTTCCAATCGAAAGCTTCCCCAGTCGAGGGCTCAAGATGGTTCTAGAAATTACTGTTTGAGCCCAGTGGATATTTTGGTCCAAGACTGCGTGTTAAGTTTAGGATAGCATTTGAGCCAATATCTGTGGCCCTTTTAATACAAAGCATGTTAAGAACCGTGAGCTTAGGAAGCGCGCGAGATGGATTCCTACGAGAACTGTAGAACCCCACGAGATAAGGATGCTCGTTGTTTGAGTTCACATAAGAGACTACAGTTGGATAGCGCAAAGGCGATGCTTGTGACCTAAGCGAAGTCTGGTTATGTGGTTGGACACGTGTCATGCAGATGATTAGTTCGCGAGTGAAACATTGTCCTTGTGGTATTCTAATTGCTGAGTTTGAATTGGATTATGGTTGTATTTCTACTGGCAGGCTGCGAGTCGCTATATAAGGAGAGCTCGAGGATCTCAAAAGACACAATCAAATCTTACAAACTACAACAAAACTCTTTGAGCCTCTCGAAACCCTAGTTCTAAGCGCATCTCGCCTTAGTTCTCAGAGCTCATTCGAACTCGCCCTCGGTTACTCTCTCAATTGGTTGCTTTGCTCGCTCTCTACAGTGAGTATCGATTGCAAACGAATAGGTAAACTACTCGTAATCCCTCGTCCGCGAGGTGGCACCGGAGTCCCTTCTTTTGATTAGAAGTCAAGCACACTCAACTCACATTCCGTGTCCGCGCGGTAGCATGCCCAGTACTCGTTTTTTATTTTTAACATTGCTAGGTTACCTCTCTGCTCCTGCTGAGGATCGTGGCCAAAACAGTTATAACCAGCAGACCTTTTTGGCTAAAAACAGTATAGCTCGGCTAAGAATTTCAAGTTGGTCTCTTCATAACAATTGTAACAGACAACCTTAATATTATTTGACAACTGGAATCGCAGCAAAATGATTTTTCTACAAATACTTATGATTTTCTAAAGTTCATATACAGTAGAGAAGTTGAGGACATTATGAAAAGAAAAACATACATGAGAAGATGAGGACGATTTGTCCATTGCACTGATCGCAGCACCATGACCACGGCCACGACCAATTGAGCCAAACAATTTTGAGGAACCCCGCTTCTATGGGTTCAATTTACCCCTCTTCATTGTGATGGTCAGACCGAGAGGAGAAGAGAGGAGAGGTTGGAGACTTGGGGGACTGGAGTCTGGTGGCAGAGTGCGGAGATGAGATCAAATTAGGGAGGAGAGGAGGGCAGGAGGCGGCAAAGAAAAAAAAGGACTGGAGGAGAGGTTGAGAGGGACGAGAGGAGGCGAAGACTGAGAGTCACTGTCAAAGACTCTCTCTGTCTCTCATTACTCATTAGGGTTTCAAAAAAAAAAACCAAAATGACGTCGTTTTGAAATGTT
Source organism: Fragaria x ananassa (assembly GCA_034370585.1). NCBI lineage: Eukaryota > Viridiplantae > Streptophyta > Magnoliopsida > Rosales > Rosaceae > Fragaria > Fragaria x ananassa. Next base: position 27,107,842 of record CP139761.1, on the reverse strand, counting down.
GAACGGGTTGACTTCGGTTTTCAGTCCGGTTCGGTTTCTACAAAGCTGAAACTGAAAACCAAATCGAACATATCTGGTTCGGCCAGGTTTTTACGGTTTCGACTTGGTTTTCGGCTCAGTTTTTTTGTCAGCATTACATCAGCAAGACTCATTCTTGATGCTGCTAGATATTTGCCGAAGGCATCTACAATATGTGAATGTGAGCGTTGGCATGTGTCTTACAGAATCAATCAATTTATACAGTAAAATCCTTTAGATTTAGATAAATTCTACTTTTAGGACTAAGCTTTAGATATTCATTCTGGGAATCAACTAGTTGCTCATACTAGTCTACTCAAAGATAGATTAACTACTGAAGAGAAAAAAACACAAAAATGGTGAGCTGCCACAAATTGGTTTTCTGGGTATCCATTTTTCACCGGAATCATGAACATATAAGACTATAAGAGGATATAAATCGTGATCTTTTTGTTCACATTGAACAGTAAAACAGGCAACCGTAGCTAGGAACGTGAACAGTTCAGATAGGTTAACTAGGACAACAACTACGAGCATGTTGGACTGGGAATTAGGCTGTTCTGCTGTTCTGGTTGAACATGCGCATGCAAATGCCTTTCTGGTTCTACAATGCAGGAATGGAAATGTACATCATCACGCGAAAAAGAGGCAGGGAGGTGATACATGTAAAGGCAATGAAACTGGGATTGCTTAATGGAATTTTAGGGCTGCTCTGATTATACCAAAGATGCCTAGCAGCCTAATTATATGGTGACTTTCAGCAAAATTGTAATGGAAGATGGTACAGAAATTGTTGCATCTGGCTCACTTCATCACCCTCAATCCCTCATCACAATTGTTACCATCAAATAACATCTTATAAAAATATTGGGACTTCCAAATTTAGAGCATCTTATAATAACTAATCTATACTCACAAAGAGATGAGCCCATAATATACAGGGCCTATACACCTTTATTCTCAGGCAACCAAAGAACGTAGAAGAACCAATTTACATCATATAGCAAGATTACGGAACTACTTTACATCATATAACAAGATTACAAACCATAATATACGGGCTTACATGTTCGTCTATACACACACAACACCAACACACTCATCCACTCAGCAGAGCCAAATATCTGATTGCAGCGGTATGCCATTTTCTTTTTTCAAGCAATACTAATACTGCATAAACAAAAAATCCAAATGTAACTTATTTGGGTTTAATTTCAATATACTTGTAGCTGAAAGGCTAATCCAGAATTATGATGAACTACACATATATGTTTGAAAAGCCATATAGGCGTAGTAACCGAAACCTTTAGCACAAGGTACAAACTTATAATTCTAAATATTATGGTTGAATATAGTTCATAATTAATGAGATTACTCTTTCTTCTTGGCTGCTGCTGCTGCTGCTGCTTCTGATCTTTCCTTCTCCATTCGCTCGAACAAACTCCCATCGTAGACAGCTCTAATGGTGTCTTTGTGCAGTAAACCATTCTTGTCCTTGCAAAGCAAATACAGGATCTTCCATTCAGTCCAGGCCGCCAACCTGAAATCAAAAGTTCCATCAGTTTGTTATGTTCTGTTTACAGGACACAAGCGAGTTGGGTCAAATGAGAAAGGTAATCATACCATCCTCTGCGATCATTTGGTTCCCTATTGGCTTTGAGCAAACCATCTAGTTCTTCTGATGTCAAAGCATTGGCATTACTGTGTGCATGCTTGATGAAAATCTCTTCAAATTTTGAGGGAACGAACCTACAAAGTTATTATTAGAAAACAAAGCAGATCAACATATATATAAATAATAAATTGAAACACTTGTGCTACCCGGTATAGTCAAAACTCAAAACATAGAATATAGAGAACAGAGACTTTATATAATCATCTGAACAATTAGCTATAAACCACAGCGGAATACAAGGCATGTGGCTAGTAGAACACATTTACAAAACTAGTTATAAACAAATCTGTGAAGGATTAAGGATCCATTCTTAAAAAAAGGTTTTAGTTGTCATATTCCTCTGCAAGCAATGTGATCTATAGAATAAAGTACCAAGTTACATACACATGTTATGTAATAGAGTCCATACTATTTAATATATCTGCAACAAGATTTTAATATACCTTCCTTCACTGTCGTAGACACCTGAGTCACTGCCATGTTTAGCTTTGTGAATGTTTCTAACTTCAATCGGAAACAGCAGAGAAAACGACTTCCCCTGAACCACATACAACAAAAGAACATACTCATCAGTAGCTGACGCGATGTGATCGACTAGTATATTCTGTATAGCAATAATCTTCGATCAAATAAGCTATTGATGGTTTGGTAGCTTAGCTGATTGATTACTTCTACGCAGATTCATAAAACATAGGGAAAATGCCCATTTAGTACTAATTTGAACCCCTCATTCCCCATTTCAATGATAATCTTTTTCATTAGCCCATTCCAATATAAGGTAACTTTTTTTATGCCCAAATGCACAAATCTTTATTAAAGTCTTAATAAACCATATTATTTTAAGACTATTTTGCCCTCATCCTTTAAACATGCATAGAGAGAGAAAATAAAAGAGAGAATACTTGGTCGGAATCTCACCGGACTCTGACTCCGGTCACCGGCCGTCGGACTCCGGTCACCGGCCGCCGGACTCCGGTCACCGGAATTTTCCCAACCGCCTGAATTTTCAATTACTGACCCCCAGTAATCGGTTACTGGCCAGTTATTGACACCTAGTAACCAGTTACTGACACCCAGTAACCAGTTACTGACACCCAGTAACCAGTTACTGACACCCAGTAACCAATTACTGACCCCCAGTAATCGGTTACTGACCAGTTATTTACACCCAATAACCAGTTACTGATCCCCAGTAACCAGTTACTGACTCTCACTAACCAGTTACTGACACCCAGTAACTGACTTATTACTCTCTAATATACATGTTTGTTGTCTTCCCGTTGATAGATACATCAATAATCAATAAAACGAAAAATGAAGACAACAAACATGCCTATACATGTTTGTTTGTTTTATTGATTGTTTCTAGAATCAACAATCAATAAAACGAAAAATGAAGAAGAAGCATCTCAGATTCAAATTCCCCATAGTTATCTTCACGGAAAATCATAGTGCAAGGATAACGAAATTAATGAAAATCATCACCGATGGTTTTCCCCTACGACTCCACCAACCACCATTCCCACTCTAGTCTTGGTAGAGCGCGTCAGACCTCCTCGATTTCAGACTCTTTGGAGTGGGAGAAGAGGCGGAGGTGGAGGAGGAGGGTCCCGGAGGCGAAGGCTTTGCAGACGAAGGGGCCGATGTCCTCGCCTTTGGAGATGGTGGAGGAATTGGTCGAGTTGATCTCGACCGAGTCACTGTTATTGGCATCCACCGCCGGGGTCAGAGAGAACAATGAAACCTTGTGCGGCGATGTTGGTGAGGAGAGAGGGAGAGAGAGAGAGAGAGAGGGGAAGAAGAAATCAAATCGGGATGTGAGAGTGTGAGGTTTAGTTGAATTGTAGCGAGGGCAATTTCGTCTTTTTGCTTAGTTTCATTGGAATGGGTTATCAAGTCTTATTTTCATTTAAATGGGCTTTAAAATCCATGTTTATGTGCAAATGGGCATTTTCCCTAAAACATAATGTAAATATCAAAAAGAAAGTAATGCTTTGGTACTTGATAGTGCTAATCGGATCAGCATTACATCAGCAAGACTCAGTCTTGATGCTGCTAGATATTTGCCAATGGCATCTACAATATGTGGATGTGGTGTTGGCATGTATCTTACAGAATCAATCAATTTCTACAGTAAAATCCATTAGATTTAGATCAATTCTATTTTTAGGACTAGTTAGTTTTAGATAATTATTCTGGGAATCAACCAGTAGCTTATGCTATTCTACTCAAACATCAATTTACTACCGAAAGAGAAAGAAACAGAGTAAGGGACTGAAAATGAAATTCAATCAAGTATGATGAGCTGTGACAAATTGGTTTTCCGGAATAACTAATAGGGGGGGGGGGGGGGGGGGGGGGGGTAAATGTAACACTATCAACATTGAACAGTAAAGAAGTAAAACTTGGAGTGGGAGAGTTACCGGGCGCGTCTGTCGACTGAGACCGAAGTTGATGAAGAAAGCACTGAAAGAGGACAAGAGGATGCCACACCCAATTGCACGAAAACCTGAAAACAGATCAACACGAATCTTCTTTAAGGATTGAATCACCGATCACAACAGAAACAAACAGATCACAAACTAGGAAACAAAGCCAAAACCTTGAAAGGTCTCCCAAGGATAAACAATGCCATCGTGATTCCTGTCGAAAAATGCTACATGTCTCTGCAAAGCGTCGTGTTCTTTCGGAACAAATCTCCCACCAACTTCTGCACACAGTCATAAGTTTTACAACCAGTTCAGAAATGTTGGATCAAAACCCGAAAGAGAAAATTAGAGGGATTTAAGCTAAGTAACAACCTTGATTATTTTTGGTGTTTGATACAGGAGAGGAAGCCATGACTGAACAGAAGGGTTGTGAGCCGATCAAAGAAAGGTGCTTGTTTTTCTGAGTTGAGAGGAACAAAGAGGAACGAAAGAGAAGTTACAAGAACTTTGTTTCCTCCAACGACAGATTTGACGTATTTATAAGGGGCTGGTAATTAGCTAGAATAATAATTTCCCTAGGAGATAGGTATGTCTTGAATGATTAAGGTCGCATGTAAAAAGCTCAGGTATAGATAACTGTATTCCGCGTCATAGCTTAGAAGATGGCACATAGCAAAGCAATGAGGCTCAAATTTTATTAACAGAAAGAGGACAAACTGCAATTCTGTCTTGCACTCCTCTCCAATGCAATATGGCATCTTCCCAACGACACTTCAACCCAATCTTTTATTAGTTTATCTTATTATGACTATTATCTAACACTCATGGCCGAGCTCTAAATTTTTGGTATGATACGAAGAAATGTCACAGTAGATCTTACTCGTTAATTATATGAATTTGACAAAACGTCGTATAAAGTTATGATGTAAAGATTACGATCGAAGAATAAAAAGTCTAATACGAATCACCCGTTTCTCAAATCAAAAGTTATGTCTTATGATAGAAGTAACGAAAACTCGCAATAAATATTTAATTACATAATTGCTTATGGGTGTAAATGATACATTCAAATGTTGCGTTATCAAACAGAGTATTACGATTTTGGTATCTTATCAATAATTTTACCGTCTTGAAGCTAAAAATGGAAAATGCATGTGGGTAAGGGGTTCGGCATAACCATCCTGGTTGGTTTTCATTTTTGATTCCATGTCAACATGAATAATCAAATACATGAATCTCTGAGGAAGAATTCGTGTTCTCGGTAAAGGAAATTAGCAGGCTGTGGATTATAATTAGACGAAAATATACAAACGAGAATCACGATATTTGTGGAAGTTTTGGTGAGGACAACAGAAAATGGTGCCGTTTGCTTCTTTCCGCCTTTTCTTTTGCTTTGCTTTACAACTTCACAAAAGCACTAGAAGCTACAGAAACACGCATTCCCTTCCTTCTTACTTTCTTTCTCTTCTTTTCTCTGAGGCAAATTACATCTCTCTTCTCCGAGTGTGAATGGGGTTGCAATGCCGGAAAATCTGAATTATTAGTTTTCTTTTCGAACTCGCGGGTGATTTCTAATCTGAACTCATTCTCTACACATGTCCGTTATGATCATATTGAGTCACGCGAGATTTAATCCGATGTACCTTCATTTGATGTACGTGAACAAAAGATATCATGTTTTGTAAACATTTAGTTGTTGCCGAATGATAGTAGATAGTTAGACATAACATGCATTATGTGGTCGTAGATAGTTTTAGAATGACCAAATTACAAAAGAAACGAACGAGCCAATTCATCACTACTTGAGTAAGATGAGTCACTATGAGACGGACGGACGAAGAGAAGCTTCTTTGCTTCCCAACAAAATAAGAAACTTCGACGTCATTGTATCTCAATCTTTACACGAAGTACAACTTTGTTGTATCTTCTCGATCAAATTGCGAAGTTTCAACTTTCAACCCCGGCCATTACATCATCGACGGGAAACAAATTAGCTCACGGATTTTCATCGGAGACGTGGCAATGGTTTCCTCGACGTGGACGTACAACATACATCTTCAAGGTCGACAAGCCATGCATCATATACTATTTGGTCATGTGGCACGACATATCTGACTTCATATACGTATTCATTTCCGACCGTCTTAGGCTCCAAAATGGATCATATAATACAATGGCTGCTTCTAGTTTCTGTATTTTAAGGAACAAATTCTCATAGGTGGAATACGCATATAATAGCAGACAAGAACAAGGTGGCACAAATGCATCTGTGCACGCCAACAACGATTCTATGTCGGGTCTGAATGTTTGTTACGCTAGAGAACTTTATGGTTCCTAATAGTTGCCGTCGTTCGAATTGCAAGTTACTCCTTCAACATTCTAGGTCGAAGATCAATCTCGTTGAGAGATCATATCAAAACAATTCTTATCCTCTGGCATCAAGAAAGATTGAAATTTAGACTCCCATTAGTGTCATTGAACTTCGAACCGGGGAATAAAACTCTTGCCAACTCAACCAAGTGCAATAGTTCATTCTCAACCTTAATTAACTAAGAATGCAATTTGAGAAGAAAGTCAGATCGGAATTTATGATTAGCGGATGAGGAATGAGAGCTCAAATAGTTTCAGAGCATTGTCAATGGAGCAGAATGCGAAACTTTTCTGTTCTTTTTTCTTTTGGATCACGACCAATTGACTGATGAGTTGGGCTGGCCCATTACCAGGACCCATATCTCGACACGAATCATAAATGTGATCCATAATGTACCAATTATTAGCTCAATAATGTTCGGCCGCCGGAACTGTACCTACTATAAACATTATACTGAATTATTATCATCAACTTGCTACACGAGTCTTTCAAAGAAAGTTGAAGAAATGGAAATTCAAACCAAAGAGCTTCAGATATAAAGGAAGAAATTGAAGAATCGATATTTCAAAGTTCGATGATTCATATAATTACACATCGTTTACCACAAAAGCAACTAGGATTTTGGGGTGATTTCATTTCAAGAGTAATCTTGTCAGAAAATCAGGAAACAGCCAGCCAAAGTGGAATTCGATCTAGGCATAATATCCTGAGAAACTTATGGACTCATCACCTAGCTCTGCAAATGTAACAACGACGACAGATATGCAGTCACATAGTCATACACAAGTTGGATAAACAAAAGAGGTTCAACAACACAATAGACTTTGCAGGCTCAAAGAGTATTAGAGTGGCATCTCGCTTCCACATGGGGACGGTATTTGGTTACACGTGTGATTAGCACATAAATATGATCCTTAACTATGATCATGCAATGCAAACATGAAACATATCATCTTATCTACAGTATAATTTGTTGGTTCAAGTCTCACCTCAGACAATGACACATTTCAGCACAAGCCCTTTCTGATCCACCCTTCCCTCTTCATGGCCTGAAAGTTCACATTTGAATCTTAATTTCTAAATGACACAAACCCAAGAAAATCAAATGTAAACATAAAGGTATGGTGCTAAAAAAAAAGGATAAGTTCACGAACCTTCAGGTGGCTGAGCTAGCTTTCGGTTTTGTGGTGACAACATATCTTTCTTCAATTGTGTCAAAACGTCCTCCATTGTATGTTCCCTTCGCCAATTTGCAAGCATGGGGAAGAGATTGGGTTCAACCTGGTAAGTTGTCCATCCATCAGTTTGTTTCAATTTATATAAAGGATTAAATGTCTTTGAGAGGAATAAAACCTACCACTCCAGTTTCAGGATTGACACAGGTCATGTTTATCCGTGTTTGGAACCTCACAGCTGGTGGATTATCTGGATAATCTTTACCGCAAAACAATTTCAACTGGTAAATTCGCCCTTCATGCACAGTCTAGCAAGAAGTAAGAGCGTGGAAAGAAGTAAGGAATGATGTCGTTTGGGATGCATTGGTAATATTCAATGGAGCAATATCTTGCCCAAGATAGCAAGCAAAACAAGTAAAATTTTGAGATAGTATCATTTCATCAAGTCAGTACTAGTGTAACTGTATTGGATACTTGCCACTTGCCAGGACATATTTGGTGTATGCCAACTGTGTACCTTATTTTGAATAACAAAAGTACTTTCCTAAATCAGGTTTTGACAGCCGCTCAGGATCCCATAATATATTATATGAATGTGAACTAGTAACTTAGGCCATACCATATTTGGATAAAGAAACATTGTAGAATATGGATTTCAAAGAGAATGAGAGAGCATGGAACATACATTTGGGGGACCAATGATTGTCCCTGTCCATGACTGCATAAATATATCGTCAGCGTCATCCATTCCATAGCTAACAGTTCCATCCCCAATTCCCTTTTCACCTCTCTCAAGCTCTTCCAGTAATCTGAAATTCCTCGGAACTGCAAACGATAACAAGATAAAGAAAATTACAACATGCATAACTGTAATCAAATGATTGCCATAATGGAAACAGACAAAAATACATCAAAAGAGATCAATTTAGCACATCAGTAAAAGTTATCATATGGAAGATAATACAATTGGAAGATATCATGAATTTAGCTGTGGAGTAAGTGTCCACATGGAAGATAGAGATGTGACATTAGTGTATCTGGTTTGTGCTAATGAAGTTACTAAATTTAGTTAAAGATATGAGCGGGAGAATCAAGGCAAAATAAATGTATAAATCCGTTACATATCTGATGATAACAAAATTTTACTTTCAGAAAATAGATGCAACCTCTTGGATTTTTACCGTAAGGAGCAAACTCTAATGTAAAGAGATTTAAAAAAGGGGCCGACTAGCACCAACCAAAGCACAACCTGACAGCTTCTTAAGCTCTAAATTGTCAGACATAGTGCATTAATTCAAGAACAATCCGAGTGCAGGTTTCCGATCCAATTTTTAATGAACTAGCATCAAATTTCCGAAACTTCACTAGCCATTAGTGTTACGCATATGCTTCATTAATACAACTGATCGAACTAATCCTGTTACAACAAATAGGAACCTCAAAGTGTATACATTATCTGTGCACTGTTCAATACCAAATATCACATTTCTTGTTAAGCTAGGTTAGAATCATTCCATTCTTGCAGAACACTTGAAAAATCTAACACGGTTCAGCAAATTCATCTCGCTTCGCATCGCAAATCTCAAGAAGGCATAGCAGATATGCAATTAACGTCCTAAGCAAAACCTAATCAACTCTCATAATACAACAGAAATGTGATACAGAGCTTGAATTTGCAGAACCCAAACAAAACTGAACTCAATTCAAAATGTGCGAAAAGTAAATCGGTGAATTCGGAAAGCTCAAAACCTAATTTACAAGGCAGTCAATTTGAGATTGAACTGATGAATGAGTTTGGCTATGAAGTAAGAGAGAGAGAGGATGAACCAAAGATTTAGCGAAAGCTCACCTACAACAGTTGATGGTTCGGAGCCCATGTGGATCGAGACCCGACCCGACTAAGCTGGAGAGGAGAGGAGAGGAGAGGAGAGGAGAGTGATGAGGAAGAAGACGACGACTAGGTAGTCCAAGTAGTACGGTTGAGGAAGGCACACATGGAGGAGGAGGATAAAAAGGAGGAAGTCAGCTATTTCCCACTGGTTGAGGGTCCATTGTTAGTGGTCTACACCTGCGAATCTGAGCCGTCCATTAGTCACTGGGCTTTTCCCTCCAAAGTGTCCATAAATACAATTTTACCGTAGGTAGATGCTTAACTAATAAGCGATTTAGGCTCTTTGATTGAGATCACACTAATAATACACAAGTGTTATAAATTAAACACTTACGTTAGTGAGAGAGAGAGAATAGAAGAGATGAATGAGAGTGTTTCTGCATAAACCGGGAGGGCTATGCGGAATCATGGTGGGGTATGAACAGTAGACAACACAAGGGCATATAATGATTCACCATGTCTCGGGGGACATGGCTACGTCCACTTAGAATCAACTATCATGCCTTTGGAGTTACAATGACATTCATCCCACGCGGGGTACAAGAGCATTCATCCCGTGCGGGTGGAGTGTTTAAATGGGTGGGGAGTATATAAGACATATATATATATATATATATATATATATATATATATATCTTGCGGGGTGGAGTACATATCTCTCTCTATCTGCGGGGTGGGCTACAGTAGATCTCCTCTATCTCTCTTGCGGGGTGGGGTATTCTTGATCATCTCATCCCTTATTCTACAGGGGGAGCCTTCCTTTTATAGCTAAGGAAGCTTCCCTCTTTTTACATACTTCCGATGTGGGACTAACTATACATTTATACTCTCATGGTGCCTTCTTGTGGAGCTTGGAGAAGCACCTTCCCGATGTGATACCGATGAACTTTCACCATGGCGAGGTAGCTTGGACGTCAGTCTACAAGTTTCCTGACTGGTCTATGTCCTCCCAAGTTCTCGTTCAAGACACATTTTGAGTGGGGACTTAATATACAAAATGCCCATAGACCAGTCAATGTTGCTCGGTCCCAGTCTCCCCAAGTCCACACTCAAGACGTGTGGATAACGGGTTTTGCTTTTCTTGATATCTTCAAATTCGCCGGGTCTCTCCCGACCCCCAGCCTCAAAACTGATTTGGCCGCGCGGGGTCTTCTAATGAAGTATGCGAGCTGTGGAGTCCGCCTCCCACAGAAAGGCTGACACTGTTGGGCGAGCAGTGGGGTCCGCCTTACACATAAAGGCCAACATTATCAGGCGAGCTGAGTTCGCTCCGTGCATAATGTCTACATGCGAGCTGAGAGGTCCACCTCGCACAGAAGGGCTGACACTCGGGCGAGCTGAGTTGTCCGCCTCTCAAGGATTGAAATGATCACGCGAGCTGACAAGTGTGCTCTGCATGCAACGACTACCGCGCGAGCTCAGTTCGCTCCGCGGGCAAGCACTACAAGCGAGCTGAGGACTTAGCTCCACGCACGAGTAATGTCGTGCGAGCTGAGCTCGCTTCGCGCAGGGCTACATTACCAAGGCGAGCTGTGCTGTCCGCCTAGAAGATAAGAAATGCCCCTCCCGATCCCCGGCCCCAAAACTTATTCGGCCAGACGAGGATTGTTGTACCTTCACAATGAACAAATGATCGACAAGCATTGGATCGACACAAGTATGGTTATGGCATAATGATTATCGAAAAGAAAAATGGTTCAAATACAAAACGTTGAATGCCACTCTCTCGGTCGAATGTTAATCTTGGTGGAATGCCAATGTTCTTTCTGTCGCGAGATGTGGATCTCGCTCTGCGCAAGCGGGCTGAAGATCTCGCTCTGCGCACTACCATGCGAGATGGGTCTTGAACCTGGGTGTTACCTCTTGTGTTAGTGACGGGGTGTTAATGCCGTTTGTGGGTTATCAATCCACTTGCTCCGTTTTTAAAGGGAATATAAGTTTTATACCTATCTCGCTTGGTGTTACTGGGGATCTCAATGACATGTCTCTTGGTAGATTACTCATCCCGCTTGGACTTTCAAGGGATCTCATTTAACTTTGTCCTCTCGGTGGATTACCCATCTCGCCTGGTCTTACTAGGGGAAATTTTTTTGCCTCTCAATCGAAAGCCAAAACCTACTGACCATCATTCATACTCGTACACGATGACTAGGCGCGAGATGAGGAGTTCGCCTCGCGCAAAAAGACTAAAGAAGACACGCGGGCTGACAAGTGTGCTCCGCGTGCCATGACCACCACGCGAGCTGAGGACTTCGCTCCGCGTGCTACACCACCATGCAATCTGATGACGTCGCTTCGCGTGCCAAGACTACCGCGTGAGCTGTTGACTTCGCTCTCCGTGCCATGACTACCACGCGAGCGTTGGATCTCGCTCCGCGTACAAAGACTGCGCGAGCTGTGGAATTCGCTCCTTGTGCAATAATTTCCTACGAGCTGTTCACATCGCTCCGCGTACCCTAACTACCCCTCGAGATGAGGAGTCCGCTCGCGTGCCATTACTACCGTGCAAGTTGTGTTGTCTTTGCTCCACGTGCCATTTCTACCGCGCGAGCTGTTGTCTTTGTTCCGCGTGTCATTACTACCCCGCGAGTCCGCTCCGTATATGAGGACTACACGGGAGCTGAGGAATTCTTCAATAAGATAAAAATATGCCCCTCACGACCCCCAGCCTCAAAACTTACTCGGCAGAGCCAGGATTGTTGCACCTTCACAATGAACAAATGATCGACAAGTATTTGACCAACACAATTATGGCATAATAATTATCGAAAAACACAATGGTCCACGCAATTGTGTAATACTCTCTCGGTGGAATGCCAATCTTTCAATCTTGGTCTAATGCCTATCTCCCGGTGGAATACCTCTCTCTCAGTGGAATGCCAAAACATGCAGGTTGACTTACAAGTAGAATATTATGAATTTTCACAAACCAATGAGATTATAACAATCATAATCTAGACGAGACTTATCTGTGATAATAGCTGCCGAATGGGTGCACGCAGGAGGTGCAGATTCATGCCCCTACTACTTCCGGACGATGAATCCTTGTTGCCAGTACGGTCGTGTTGCAATACCCTTCTTCTTCTTTTTTTTGATTTTCTCCAGATAAATATCTTCGGGTGTCCCTCTGGGGCATGATGTCTCTTGGGCGGCATACCGACTGGTTCCGCCTATACCTCGTAGAGCAACCGTTGCCAGAGGTAAGTGATAACCAAACGTAGCACATTTTCTCGCGGGATCCACATCCAACTCGCATGATAACTTAGGCAAGGTCTACATCCCGCTCGCCTGATAACTTAGGCGAGGTCCACATCCCGCTCGTGTGATAACTTAGGCGAGGTGTACATCCCACTCGCCTGATAACTTAGGCGAGATCCACATCCCGCTCGCGTGATAACTTAGGCGAGGTGTACATCCCGCTCGCCTGATAACTTAGGTGAGGTACACATCTCGCTCGCCTGATAACTTAGGCGATGTCCACATCCCGCTCGCCTGATAATTTAGGCGAGGTCCACATCCCGCTCGCATGATAATTTAGGCGAGATCCACATCCTACTCACGTGATAACTTAGGCGAGGTGTACATCCCGCTCGCCTGATAACTTAGGCGAGGTCCACCCCTTAGCACATGCCAACTCTTCCACTGGCGAACCACACATATAATTGCTTTCTTATCCGGTCAACAAACCATGCAGGGCTCACCTCATCTTGTCCCCCTTTTTCATGCGAAGTCGTCTCCCTTCGCTTCCATACTAGGCCTCTATCTCCTACGCGAAGCCACCCCTTCCAATCTCTCGGTCGAATGCCTATCTCTCTTTGTCTTACTCGAGATTTTTAATGATCAATGCCTCTTGGTGGAATACCGATCTCTCGGGCGATTGCCAATCTTTCCAGTTTCTTTCTTCTTCACCCCATAACAATTTTCATCCCGGACCCCATGACCATTGAGCCAGCAGATCGGGTTGTCACCCGAGGTCCCGGGGGCATGCTCTAATATTCAATTCCTAAAAAGGTTAAGTCAACAAGATGGTCGGGCAGCGAGAGTGGATCGTCACCAATGAATAATCTCTGGGTCCCGGTGAATAATCTCCGGGTGATGGCTGGAGGCATCGGACATGAGCTGTTGTGGCTCTGCTCTTGGTAAAATCTCGATGACAAAAAGAACCCGGGCGGGATTCTTCTTTTGGACTACCTATCCCGCTGACAAAAGAACAACGGGCGGGATTCTTCAGTTGGGGAAATCCCAATGACAAAAATAACTCCGGATGGATCATCTCGCCTCGCTCCCATGCTAGCTACCTCGCCTTAAATCCTCGCGAGCTATCTCGCCTCTCCCATGCGATTTATCTCGTCTCGCTCCAACGCGAGCTACCTCACCTCTCCATCAGACAAAAGAACAACGGGCGGGTGATCTCGTCTTTCTCCCATGCGGGCTACCTCGCCTCAAATCCTTGCGAGATATTCCGCCTTGCTTCCACGTGAGCTACTTCGCCTTGCTTCCACGCGATTTATCTCGTCTTTCATCTCATGTGAGCCATCTCGCCTCACATCTATCCTGCCTCTCGGGTGGTAGAACAACATGCATTTTAGTAACAGTTCCCACAGACGGTGCCAAATGTTTCTGCATAAACCGGGAAGGCTATGCGGAATCATGGTGGGGTATGAACAGTAGACAACACAAGGGCATATAGTGATTCACCATGCCTCGGGGGACATGGCTACATCCACTTAGAACCAACTATCATGTCTTTGGAGTTACAATGACATCCATCCCGCGCGGGGTGCAAGAGCATTCATCCTACGCGGGTGGAGTGTTTAAATGGGTGGGGAGTATATAAGACATATATATCCCGCCGAGGTGGAGTACAGATCTCTCTCTCTCCGCGGGATGGAGTACAGTGGATCTCCTCTATCTCTCGCGCGGGGTGGAGTAGTTACAATGACATCCATCCCGCGCGGGGTACAAGAGCATTCATCCCGCACATGGTGGAGTGTTACAAATTGGTGGGGGTGGGCTACCTATCCCGCTGGGTGGGGAATACATAATACATATATATATATATATATATATATATATATATATATATATATCTTGCGGGGTGGAGTACAGATCTCTCTTTATCTGCGGGGTGGGCTACAGTAGATCTCCTCTATCTCTCTCGCGGGGTGGGGTATTCTTGATCATCTCATCCCTTATTCTACAGGGGAGCCTTCCTTTTATAGCTAAGTAAGCTTCCTTCTTTTTACATACTTCCGATGTGGGACTAACTATACATTTATACTCTCATGGTGCCTTCTTGTGGAGTTTGGAGAAACACCTTCCCGATGTGGTACCGATGAACTTTCATCATGGCGAGGTAGCCTGAACGTTAGTCTACAAGTTTTATGACTGGTCTATGGGAGGGTAAAGTAATTTCCTGACTACCGACTACAGAGAGGAAATAATCGAAATATAGAGAGTTGTGTTATTCATTTTCATTGGACTCCTTTATATAGGAGTAGAGTTTACATCAAAGGACATAACAAATGAGATTTTGAGTGGACAATCATATTATTTATAATATTTACAACAACAAGCCATTTCTTCACCAAAAGAAAATTCCGTCGATGCTCGCCGCCATCAGAGACCAGAGGAGAAGAACAACAGACTAGAATGCAAATG
The DNA here is from genome assembly GCA_034370585.1 of Fragaria x ananassa. NCBI lineage: Eukaryota > Viridiplantae > Streptophyta > Magnoliopsida > Rosales > Rosaceae > Fragaria > Fragaria x ananassa. The sequence continues at coordinate 27,092,622 of CP139761.1, read as the reverse complement.
TTCAGAACATTGTCTTGATGGATTCAATCCCGATGTTTATAACCTTTCCTTGTTTCAATGAACGTCTAGATCAGAACATTGGAGATCTTTTAGGGATTCCTTTTCTCCTAAACTGTGGCCTTTTGGCAAATGGTACTTCTAGATTTATTTTTCCTCCTTTATTCCCATTACTATCTTCAAAATCATGACCACCACATATAGTTGTTCTCTGGGATTCGTTCCCATGAATTGCTAAAACCTGTGTCAACGGTAAATTAATACATAAAAAACAAAAATTAAATAGACAAGAACTGAAAAAGGAGAAGGGAAATTCAGAATCCGAAATACAAACCTACCTTGCAGGCAATGCTGCAATAGAGGGAATTGTCTTGCAAATTCTTGTGGCAGATGGTACACATATACTCCCTTGATTTATTATTATTTTGCTGTTGTAGTTGCTGTTGTGATCGATGCCTTTGCTTCAGGAATACCACTTTGGCTTTGTTTGTGTGATAAGTCTGTAAACAAGACAGATCACTGTCACTGAACCTTCATGCCTTCATGACAAAACAAAATAAGCATACACATGTAACAGGATTAGTTTGATCAAATAACAGTTCCCTAACATCTACATATGATATCTAACCTATCATGTGTCATTTTCAGAAAAATTAGTTTCATTTCTACACGTGCATTGGGACGAACTGACGAAGATAACAGCAAATAGCTTAAAATGCATTGTTCTGTTCAAGTGTTTAACAGTGCGATTCTGCAGGTTTTTCCAGCATAAACATATAAGCCTGTGTATAGCAGTTAAAACAATGACATTAGTAGTCTGTCAAACCTGTATGCCAGAGCAGTTGAAGAGCTTGCACAAGTCTCGACGATTAATCACATCACTGTAAATATATCTCCGAATCTGTAGACATGTAACCCAAAAATCAAGTTCTTCATATCTGGATTCAATCACTTCAGGCTAGGAAAGCTCAAGTACAGAAACTACATACCTTAACATGATTGTGAAACATGTGCTGGGCAAGACAATTCAGACATATAGGTTTACGACAATCAATACAGAAACGATCTAAATCGTTCCTTTTCGCGTCTGAGTGTGCAATGCAAGCCTTGAAGAATACTGTGCTGTACATAATTTTCAACCATTGTGGTACCCCCATGTGATTCTTCTGCAAAACATGCACAAATGATTATACTAAAACAAGCAAATTAACGGTTAACTAAAAGAAAAGGAAATGATAGATATAAACTCAGGAAAAAATTGTACCTCAGTTTTGGATGCATGAAGACACTCGACTCTATGATCTCTCTCATTCTCAGTATTTCTCTTATTAGCAGTTTTCATGTTGAAAGAAACGTGTCTGTCAACTTTTCAGTGTAGGGTAAGTTTCCCTAAACTCCTACAGCTTTATAGCCCACTTCACTGTGCCAAATAATTGATATGACAGAATTTAATTGGAATAGACTTGGATATTCTAGCTGGCTGGCAGACATTTTCCAGTTAGCTGCACTGGTGCTATAAACTTTTTTTTTTTTGAGTGACTGGTGTGATGAAGTTAATGGCATTACAGAATCAAAAGAATAGTATCTGTATGAAGCGTAGGGCTCTCTGTCTTCCTATGAGATAGCACTGCTTGGTGCTTACAAGTTACAACGAACAAACCTGCTGCAGTTATTCCTTTGCACCAAAATGAGCACTTAAAACATTTATATGAGATAACACTCGTCATTCATTTCCAAACTGTAAATCTTAGCCTATATCTTTCTTGTTGGGTAATAAATTCTGCACCCACCCCACCCAACCTCCAACCCTTTAGTCTTTCATTTCGATCAAAGCTTTCCTGTACTAGCATCAAACCCATATACAGGTGCTAAACGGTAAACACCTAGCCTCTCTACTTCTCTAGGCAATACAATCAAATCTTTTAATAACTGACAACTGGTGTGCCAAGATCAGCAGCATTTATGGTAGTATAACCCTGTTACAGTTGCTAAAATGAGAACGAAACAATTTTACAGTTAGATAGTTATTGGTCTATAGCAAAAATAAGTGATTCATATAGAAGGGACAATTGTCTAAACAATGTCTCACCTTTTAGAAAAGCAAAGCTTTGGTATCTCACATTTAGAAAACTTCAAAATAGTATCCCAAGTTCTTACCTCGACCGAAGTTTGGTATGTAGAACCGTTAGCTCCGTTAAAAAGACAGACGGCTGCCATTTTTATTAAAACTAGGCCGTTAAAATCAAGTCGGGGTGAAAACTTGAGGTACCGTTCTGATGTTATCAAAACTTGAAATACCAAAGTTTATAAGAAAGAAAAGTTGAGGTAGGTTTTGACGAATTTATGTTTTTATTATATAAAAAGAATAACAAAAATAAAAATTCAAGGGTATATTGGTTATTTTATGAATAAAAATGGCTGCCATCACTTTTTTTTAACGGAGATAACGGTTCTACATACCAAATTTTAGTCGAGATAAGAATGTGAGATACTGTTTTGAAGTTTTCTAAGGATAAGATACCAAAGTTTTGTTTCTCTAAAATGTGAGATACTGTTTAGATTATTTTTCCCATATAGAACGAAGGGCAAAATTTAAGGGAATCACTGCAGAAAATCATACGAGTTTATTTCTTCAACGAAAAAAAAAAAACTATCGATAGGTGAGATGATGAACTTCCTGGACCAGGTGAGATGAAAAAAAACTATCGATAGGTGAGATGATGAACTTCCTGGACCAGGTGAGATGATGAACTTCCTGGACCGCAGGCATTACATTAACCAGGATCACCACTATCGATTTTCACAACCATTACACACACCATCAACCAAGTACAAGCAGCTATCTAATCGAGAGCTGCGTAACATTATGCAAATCTCACACAGTCGGTTCAGCGGGCACCAAACACTGTATACTTACTGACCATCAATTTACAATGGCGAAACTAAACCGTTGGCTAATTTTACAGTGGCGCAGAATTCTCTAGCATTGTCTACTGTCAGTCGTTTTCCCAAGTGACATGGTTTAAGTCTCATCTAGCAACTCTATCAACCTCTACCGTTTTTTGTTTCAAATCATTCTCCTCCCCAGGTTTTACCAGTTCAGGTGATACACGCAATTACAAACAATTTCAATACAAACATTTGCTTCTTAATCACTCCAACCATTCTTGTCCTTGTTACTCGCTCTCACTCTCAACCCTCGTAAAAAGAGAGACTTAAATATCCATAAGAAGAAGATAGAGAACTTACAAAAATGGCGGCAAATGGTACCTTGATCGGCCACGAGGGTTACGATCGCGCCGGAGAAGTGAAGCAGTTCGACGACTCCAAGCTCGGAGTCAAAGGCCTCGTCGACTCGGGTCTCTCCTCCATCCCCCGGATCTTTATCCACCCGCCCGAAACGTTACAGCAATTGAACCCGACGACCCGACCCGACGTCGAGCCCATCCCCACCATCGACCTCTCCGGCCACCGCGCCGCCGTCGTCGACCAAGTCAGCGGCGCGTGCCGGAAGTTCGGGTTCTTCCAGATCACCAACCACGGCGTACCGTCGGTGGTTCTGGACCGCACCATCGCCGCCGTGAAAGCCTTCCACGAGCAGCCGACGGAGGCCAAGGCGCGGTTCTACCGGAGAGAGATGGGCCACGGCGTGTCGTACCTCTCCAACGTCGACCTCTACACCTCCAAGGCCGCCAGCTGGCGCGACACGATTCAGGTGAGGCTGGGCCCGGTCCCGGCGGACGGTGATGACGTTCCGGAGATCTGTAGGGAGGAAATCGCGGCGTGGAACAAGGAGATCCAACGGCTGGGAGAGGAGATGCTGGGGATGGTCAGTGAAGGGCTGGGATTGCCAGCCGGGAAGCTCAAGGAGATGACGTGTCTGGAAGGGAGGGTCATGGCGGGACACTACTACCCGCCCTGCCCGCAGCCTGACCTGACCGTAGGGCTGACGTCACACAGTGACCCGGGAGTGTTGACCGTGGTGCTTCAGGATCACATTGGTGGGTTGCAGGTCAAGCACGGCGATACTTGGGTGGATGTGAAGCCCGTTCCCGGTGCTCTTGTGATCAACGTTGGTGATTTACTGCAGGTAATTACGTAATTTTACTATTTACTATTCGAGTTTTACTACTCCTAGTTACTAAGAGCCGGTGATGGTGATTTCAGATTATATCAAATGAGGAATACAAGAGCGTGGATCACCGGGTGTTGGCGAATCCGAGCGACGAACCGCGAGTCTCGATTGCCGTGTTTTTGAACCCGAGCAACAGAGAGGGGGTGTTTGGTCCGTTGCCGGAGCTGGTCTCGCCGGAGAAGCCAGCGCTATACAAACAGTTTACGTTTTCGGAGTTCATGATGAGGTTCTTCACGAAAGGATTGGATGGCAAAACTTTGGTGAATTACTATAAGCTGCAGTGAAGTAGACTAGATACTTCTCTGAATTTCAGTTCTCCAATGTACTTGATTCGAGTTATTAGTCTACAATAACAGGGTGACTGTTTAAATGTTATGTTATGTCTAACATAAACTTGTATTCACTATTCAGTATCAGAAGTTATCAGATTACAACTTGGGAAGTGTTTTGTATGCTTGTTCATAACCAACTCAAGAGAAAACTATGGAGTACAAACTATACTAGTGTTGGAAATGGATAGCAAAATGCAAAACAACATTTGCAACTTTTTTCATATGGCATATTCAAACCTGAATTAGTTAGGCCTAGATGGAAGCCTTTGTGTTTCCAGCTTTCTATACCCAAACCACTCTGCCATCTCTTCATCATCTGTAGAATCAGAAAGCAACACTCTTCTTTCAGTTCTGGAAGACCTAAGTTCATCGTCACTTGCCATATCCGTTTCGTCTACTTTGTTCTTCTCTAACATCTTCAACTTCCATTTGTCCCTCTTTTGTGGATTCTGAGATAGTTAGGTCTTACCTCCTGCAATCGGAAAGTCTAAAAATCTAGAAGTCTTATCTGACGAGTTTGGGTGACTACAATCATCATTCTCTTCAACCACAAATCTCCACCTGCCTGCATCTCGGTTGTGACCATTTCTACTTTGTCCTGAGTAGTATTGATCATTAACATCTGTGTCACGGAAACTCACTCTATTACTCTTATGGTAGCTTCCATCTTCATGCATAGGTTCAACACATGTCTTGGGCTTATGATCACATTTTAAGCATAGCATGTTTTCCTAAAATTGATGTAATTGCAGCTGCACAAAAGTATTTGTCATTATATGCAAAGGAAGAAGAAAACAGGAACCCCTTCATAGTGGAGCATTAATTTCCAGAACAAAATGATTGAATGCAAATGACAATTAGTTCACAAAATACTCACGATTCACACTCCCACTCTCCAGGATCTAGCTCTCGCTTGGGTGGTTTCTCTTTACACTGCAAGCATCTACTGTTCTTGGCAAAATTCAGGAAATTGCATCTGTATATATAAAAAATATTAACTTAATATCTTCTTAAGAAACAGAACCACACGTTGAGGAAAGTTAAGATATCAGCAACCATTACTTTTCACATATCCAGTCCCCCTTCTTTAAAGGAAGATGATCCTGATCCTCCCTTAGTTTTGCCAGTCTCTCTTGAAAATGACCATTGCAACGTAAGCACTTGACATTTCTGGCAAAATTTAGAAAGTCGCATCTGCCATAGCATGAATAAAAGTTAAGTATGCCAACACACGATCATAACCAAGTAACCAACTAAAAATCAGCTATCAACTTAGTTGGGGCAGATCCAGTCGCCTTGCTTCATTGGAACGTTTACGCCGTATTTTTCTTGTGGTACTGCATCTTTTGGTGACTTTTCAACACTTTTTAGAGTCATGCTCTTTGGGAGATCAGTATCAGTTTCAAGCTCTTCAGTGCTATACTCCACCATCTCTTTCAACAGCCTTCTCACTTATTCTTTGACCTTTTTATTTAGAGATGGCTTGTTCCCAACTGTATCAGTATGGGGATCAATCCCATGTGTTAACAAGAACCGCATAACATCCACAGTACCCCCGCCCTCATCTTCACGAGCCTTCACATATGCTCTCTCACAGTCGCCTCTCAAATTACAGGAGCTGCACACCTGCCAAAATTTGTGTTCTTATCAGCTATGATGATAAATCCTACTTTATCTCAGCTCTCAAGTTGGCCTTCTCTCTCACAAGTCACTTAGTTGAATGATACTTCCTATATTCAAAGTATACACAGGTTTTCACTCAACCAGGAGGAAGATACTCAGACAAACGAAAGCACTCACATCTCCTTCATCAATGCCGACATGCGCCCTTAGCCGCTTTCCTGAGTTGACAACTTTCCTATCTATGCTTGGGCATCCATACCCTGCAATAATCTGGACATCTTTCCTCGACAGTAACCTGGTCACAACGAAAAATAACTGGACTAAGGCCTAATACCATCTCACAATAACTAGCAATGATAAAACGAAACATGCTATGCTAATTTATTCATTTCTAACCCTCTGTTAAGTTCAACATATATTTATTCATGCATCCCCTTACAATTTGAATATCAAACACTCTAAAACCAATTAATCAATGCAGATAGTTTTCGATCCAATTAAATCATATTAATGGCACGAAGGAAAATATAATTCAAATTCATAACCCGAAAATCATCATTACCTCAGCAGACTCGCCCGGTCCCTAGAAAAATTAAGGCAAGCGGTTCGGACCCGGTTCGATTCCTTTGGACCAACTTGGCCGTTTCGAAACGGGTTTTCGTCCCCTTCGAAATAGCCCCTCTTCAGCAAAAGCTCCATCAGGTCCACCCACTCCCGCCATGGGTGCGAAATCTGGACCGCACAATCTAGGCCGGACAGTTCGTCGGAGTCTGAGGCCGAGACGAATTCATTAGAAGGGTCTGTTGATCGGAGCTCTTGAACTTGATTGGCTACGAATTGGAGCTTGGGATTGGGAGCTAGGGTTCGGCTGGAGATGTGAAATTGTGAAATGGGTATCAGAAATGTGGGGTTTGTGAGGAAGATGGGATATGTTTTGAAAAGCTTGTGCATTTCAAACTGTTTGATTCAGCTACGCGGTTTTTGGCGGAAAATACCACCCGCCTCACTGTGACCCCCTCTCTGACTGTAAGTTTAGACTGGAGAATGGAAAAGCAACGATACGCTAACGAAAAAAGTCATTTTTGCCCCCAAGCACCTATTTATTTACGCACCTATTTATTTACTGCAGTTACTCTATTTTTCCAACAAATTAGGATCTTGATATGATAATGGTCATTATTCTTATAAGGATCTATAAGTATAAAATGCAATCTAAGGAAAGGGATAAAGAAAAAAAAACCCTTTTCATTGAAAGAAAAAGGAAAAATTATCCCATTTATTTGGCCATAAGGAAAGAGTTACTAGTAATGTCGGTCTCACTAAACCACAAGCGCATACTCATATGAGTATCATATATATCACTTACGGTTCTGTTACAGCACACCAATTTGAATCTAAATTCAAAATTGAAAGAGTTAGAATAAAATCATAAAACTATATGTATACATAATATTTTATTTTATTATGGTATTTACTTGGGATTGTAGTTCAATTGGTCATAGCATAATCGGAACCTACAAATGGGGTACGCGTGGCCGGAAACACGTCTGAATTAATCCAACATGGTTATTCCCATTTGGAGTACAAATCCCAATGGGAGAAGGATTTCGAGTATAAATCCCAATCCGAGAAGGGTATGAGTCATATGACACTACCTCCCAGTTCGAGTATAATTCCTACTCCCACAGGGAACGGGTAAGTATTTCCTAGGCTCTGAGGGACTGAAACCCTTCTTTATGTAAGTCCGACTCTCCATTTCCATTTCAAGCACACATACCACTTCCTATATTTCTACAAACCTTCCTACTTCTCTTCCTTCATATCCTCTCGTCTGCCTGAAAAACCATGCCGATTCCCCGAAACCAATCAATCCCGATGAGTCGCAGCTGGTACTTCACTAGCAAAGAGTTGGAGCACAACTCCCCGTCTCGCCGGGACGGCATCACCGTCGTCAAAGAGTCCAAACTCCGGTCTCTATACTGCTCCCACATTCAGAAGATGGATCAGAATTTGAGACTGCCTCACTTGACCATAGCCACCGCAATCATGCTGTGCCACCGCTTCTACGCGCGTCAGTCTCACGCCAAGAACTGCTGGCACACTGTGGCCTCAGCCTGCGTTCTTCTAGCCAGCAAAGTCCAGGACACGCCTCGATCCCTGAAGGACGTCGTGTACGTGGTTTACGGCCGAGAGATAGAGGACCGGATCGCGGAGATGGCCAAGAAGTACAAGATCAAAAATCGTCACGACATTAGAGAATGTGACAAGGTTACCAAAACGAGAGAAGAGCTTTTGAAGAGGGAGAAGAGAGAGCTCATCATGGCGGCGGAGAGGCTAGTGCTGAAGACGATCGGGTTTGATCTTGATGTCGAGCTTCCTTACAAGGCTCTCACGGCGGCGTTGAAGAGGTTCACGAGTGATGAAGCCCCCGGCCTGGCTGAGGTGGCGTGGAGCCTTGTGGAGGAGTGGCTCAAGACATCACTATGCTTGCAGTACAAGCCAAGATACATTGCGGTTGGGTCAGTTGTTGTGGCTGCTAGGGTATTGAAATTGAAGCTACCCGCGGGTGAGAAGTGGCTCGAGGAGCTCGGTATTTTGCCGGAGGTGTTGGATGAGGTCGTTCGCTGGATGCAAAGTAAGATCTGTAAGCAGAAAACAAAGGAGACCATAAGGGTTGTGAGCTTTTATGAGATCATTACTTGCCGGCCATTAGATAGCAAGGCCTAATGATTAGTTAGCTCAGTGGGCAAATCCCTTTGTGAACCTAAACATCAAATAGTGTTAGGTGATTGTGTATATGTAGATTTGAGATCAAACATTACTTTGATATATAAGTATTAATGGTTTCTGATGCATGCCATCAAGTTCTGATTCTTGGCCAAAATATTCATATACAGTAACTCGAAATTTTGTGGGTAACGAATTTAGTGAAATTTCGCATTTCAATCATGCATTTGAAAACCCAAAATCTAACAAACAAAGATATATAAGGAGCTAGTCTGGTTTTCCGTCCATCTTCTCCGGCGAGCACTCTCTCACTCTTGGCCTGCATGTTGTTAGAACAGACATTTCTGTCCCTAATGGACTTGGATTCTCAATCCCCTCGATTGCATTCCTTGTTTTACCTTTAACAATGATTCTTCTACTGGGTTTTACTTAATTTTTGTCCTCTCTCAGCGATGTCGGATTGTTTGAGGTTGATGCTCTCTTGAAACCCTCCTCTCTTGCTCACTTTCGGGGTTTTCAGCCTCGGTTGGTAATGCGGGACACTAGTAAAGGTCACAGTATAGTTATAATTAAGCTAAACTCTAATACGTACACTAAGTGGAACAGTGTTTTGCCTCCACAATCCAATTTATTTACGGTCGCGTTTGTGGACGTCCCACTCGTTTCCGGCGTTTCAGAGAACAGATTTGTAAAGATACATGACACGGGTACGCGTTAGTATTGTCGGAAGTGGACGGAAACGGCGAGAGACTGCCCGATACGGCAGGAAACGTGTCCGTAAATATGTCCGATATCTGGAGCAATAATGACTTTCACTAATGTTTAATTTTTAGGTTTTTTATTTTATTTTTTAAAGCGGACCGATTATCCTGCGTTTTTTAGGCTACGTAGGTTCCGCTTAGGCCCAATCCGCCGTATAAATTTTTTCTTTTATCATTTTTTTTGACTAAATCGACTCTTCTTCTCCTCGATGCTAGTCCAGAGAGATTTCCAGTTTTTCGTCCATCTTCTCCGGCGAACACTGTCTCACTCTCGGGCTGCATGTTTGTTGAAAAGACATTTCTATCCCTTGATCGAGTGTGTACCTTAATAATGGGTCTTCTCGTTGATGACTGTTAGTCCCTGAATTCTATCCCTTTTTGCAATTTTTACAGTATTTCTATTTAGATTGAATAGGTGGATTATGCATGTCAAAGCTGATATTTGAGGCATTGAAGGCTAGTAGTTTTGGGCAGAATGAGGATTTTAACAGAACATGGAACTTGGACTTGATTAAGAAACAAATACACGGTCTTGAAGAAGTACAAGTTTTGTCAGCTATCAATGCTGCTGATATTGCTAGAGAAGAATCCTGGAAGCCCAACTACATTTTCGAGCTTCGATCTTATTGTTCATGGTCTTCACTTTTTAGTTATCTGATGATTACACCCAAGGTAGCAGTTATGTCTAGTTCAATGATCAGTGTTGTGATTTGTATTTGATGGAGTTCAACAAAATCATAGGAGCAATTCTCTGCTAATTTATCAGTTCATAAGATTATAAACTCTGGACTTGTTATGACATGGGATCTGTTCCCCCAGGAAATTTATGTAATTCAGCGGAGTGCAAAATCTTAGTAAAAGTCCAACAGAAATAAAAAACAATATTCACTACTTCTTTAACTGAACTATAACTGATAGATCATCAGAACATTAAGAGATTGAAATGGAGCACATTTGATATTGAACAAAACAGAAAATTTAGGCCACAGATTCCAAATTCTATAAGAGGTGATTCTTCTACTGGGTTTTCGTTATGAGATCGAGCTCTGAATTGGGACCTAGGGGCTCCTAGGAGTTGTCAAATTGTAAAATGGTGGTCTTTTGGGTTTGTGGCTTTTGGCTTTTGCAGAAAGGCCTGATCGTTAAGTTCGTTTGAGAATTAAGATGGTGATTAACTGACTGGGTTTTATATTTTGTTTTCTCATGTTAAATTACATATAATCTAGATCCTATAATTATGCCATACATTCTCCTAATCATTCCTTTATTTTCTCCATCAAAATGTAGAAACATAAGATTTGGAAATTCCCAATTTCCTCATCACCTCTCTTTCTCTCTCATTTTTTGCAAAGATTATATTCAGCACCTCTTCGGCTCATAATGGACAGTTCTAAATCTTTTTGCCAAAGATCCAAACCTGCTCTAAGGAGACTGGCAAGTTCTAAATCTTTTTTTGCTTTTTAATTTGTTTGGTTCTCAGATAACACTAGGAATATTTAATTATACATTCATACATAGGTTCATACATATTTGTTGAATTGTGGGTTTAGGGTTAGTTTCTTGTTTCACTTTCGAAAAGATCATGGTGTGTGTAAATTTCACCTAAGATTATTATTATGTTTTTTAGAATCCCTGAATTAACAGTCATCTTTCTGGTGTTTGCTGGTTTGTTTTGACAAACAATTTTACTCAAAAGGCAGCTGAAGGTGAGAACATTCTCCTAGAGATTAAGATTCTTCTAGAGATTGAAGCCGAGGTTCGAGAATGGTGGGAAGAGAAAGGTGTTTTTGTCCATGCTGACCAATCACCTGACAACCCTCACTATCCTAGTGATGATGAACTAGGGAATGATCGGAAGAAGTGGTTTGAAAACTATCTGTTTGGTGATTTATCCCGAAGGGCATTCCTAATCTCTAAGCTAGAGTGTTGTGCAGCTTATCATAGATTAAGAGATGACAATGTGCCATGGAATATCAAAGCCTCAGGCGCAGAGGAACTTCCTGAGAAGATTATACATCTGTTGACTGGAGAACCACCAGTGTTTCCGACAGTCTGGAGAGCTGCATATTCTACTGATGCCATGAGACTCTCCTTGGCATCTTCTTGTGATGGTGGTGATTCTCCAAGAATTTTATTTAATACTGCGAATTCTGCTATCCGGAAGCTCACTAAAGAGATGTCATGGATTAGTGAACAACTAGCTTATATGGCTGCTGCTGCAGACTCTTCTTCTTTTGTGAGAAGAATCAGAAGAGATGGCCCCCCAAGTACATTTGCAGACAAGGTGTTTGCGAACGAGATAAATATTGCTGTGCATAACAGTGATCACTATTACAAGGCTTGCATGTTTCAAGAAGCCCTCATTTCTGGCTTTCTTCAACTTCAAGCTGCCAGGGACTGGTATAGGATTTCATGTGGTCCTTGTGGTATGAACCATGACTTGGTGCTGCGCTATATTGATGTGCATACACGTCTAATTGCTCCAATCTGTCCACACTATGCTGAATATGTCTGGCGTGAATATTTAAAAAAGGAGGGGTTCGTGGTAATTAATTCGGGCTGGCCTGCTGCTGATGCCCCGGATTTGATACTCCAAAGTGCCAATAAGTATTTGCAAGATCTAATAGAATTTATGAGGGAGCTTGAAAAGAAATTCCAAGCTTTAGATGATGATAGATATGATGTGACAGAAGAAGAAAAGAAGGCAGTAGGTTTGATATATGTTAAGGAGGAAGTTGATGGATGGGAGGGGAAGTGCTTGAGGATACTTCAAGATAACTTTGACAGCGAGACAAAGACTTTTTCTGCTCAGGATGAGGACATGCTAGATGCATTAATATCGTACATCTATGGTGATTTTACCATTCGTCAGGATATGGGTTATAGGCAAACTGAACAACTCTGTGCGTCTTTTCTGAAGTCAAAGAAGGATGAAGCACTTAATTTTGGGGCTGATGCCTTGGAGTTAAAGCTACCATTTGGAGAGATTGAGGTCCTTCAACAAAACTTGGACTTGATAAAGAGAGAAATTGATCTTCATGAGGTTAAGGTGCAAGCCTTTACTGGTATCAACGGTCTTGAAGATTTCACACTGGATAGTCCTCCATCTCCTGGAAGGCCAGCTGCTGCCTTGGTGAGCCGGTAATTATATCCTTGTGGCAGAAATACATTTGCAAGTTTGCCTAGAGCACCCTCTTTGTCGAATCATTTTGCTCAAATAACATGTATGGTTTGTTTTAGTTCTTCACTAATCAAACTTGAATCTTCTTGCTCCTTGCATTAAGTGTTAAATTTGAATTAACACTTCTGTTTATCTCACTTAATAGTTCAACCTCAGATTGAGTTGTGATGTATGTGTCTTTGTTGATTCTTAACTCATTTCTTATCAAATTATGGAAGTTTATTGCATGCAACTGATACTTATATCATGCGAATAGTTTCTGTGTAGTTTAATGAGCATAATATCTTTCAGTCTGTTTTGTCAGTGACTTCTATGAGAAAATGGAACGTACTGCTCCTGGAGTATGGGAATTCAAACGTCTTCAGTTCTCAGATAAAGTTCTTACTCCCACTTCTTGTCCTGCCTCTGAGCTATTGTACCAGAAGAAAAAGAAACATCCCTTTAAGTTGTTGTTCCAGGAGAAAACGGTACGTTCTATTCTTAGAGAGCAGAAACAGAATGATGATCAGTTACCAGATAAAATTCTTGCTCCATTATATCATCCTCCTTATGAGCTAATGTTTCATGGCTCTTTCAAAAAGGTTTGAAAGTCATTGTCTTTATACTGTACAACTGTAGTACATGGTGTTTTATGCTCATCGAGTGAATCAATATGGAAAATTATTTTACTAATGATGCAGGCAAAACGCACTGCTTCTGTCGAGGACAAATGGCTCCTGGTGAACTTGCAATCGACTAAGGAAATTAGCTCACATCTGGTAGGTATAATTTCATTTTATATCTGGTTCATTGGTTAGTTCCTTGGTCTGTTCTGTAGACATGGACTCACTTTTGGTTTTTATATACTGCTAACTTGCAAAGATTAACCAAGACACCTGGACTAATGAAGCTGTCTCGAAAATCATCAGCACTAATTTTATCTTCTGGCAGGTTAGTAGTCACTAGTCAGTACCTTATATCACTGGATGGTGCTGATGAAACAAAACTAGATATCTGTATTTTGTGATGTTGGTTTGCCGAATTGATGATATAGGCGTGTGATGATTCAAATGAAGTCAGGAAGATTTGCACCCACTACAACGTGCTATATACACCTGTAGTGCTTATCATTGACCCCATAAATGGTGAGAATATGCGCTCGTGGTATGGAATGGTTCAACCAGAATGTCTGCTGAAGGCAAGTGTCTAAATATAACTAATCAGTTGTTCAGCTGCAGAAACCACCTACATATACAGTGATCAAACTTGTTGCTTGATCTTAAATTTTGGCAATTGTAGGATCTATTAGTACCATTTATGGAAAATAGACCAAAGGATCACCATCATCCAGGAGAAGAAAGTTCTCAACCTCAGCCAGAGGAAAGCGAAGGTATGTATAGTTGTTTGGAGTTCTCTATATCTTTCACTGTTATGTGCATATTGATATCTTCCAATGTTATGTGCATATTATTACATTTCCATATTGTACTTATGGAATTTGTTGAATTTGATTAAGATGATTCGGTTGGAGACAAAACTGACGAAGAAGATGAGGAATTGCAGTGGGCATTGGAAGCTTCATTAAAGCATGATGGTGACTCAATCACAAGTTGAGGCAGTAAACATCCCCGAAGATGAAAGAGGCCATTATTACTCGTTAGTGCTGGTGAGGAGGAAGAAGGAACAGAAGTGATAAGAACCTTAGCATAATTTAGATTGGATTTCATTAACCTAGCTCGTCTTAGTAATCGCATTGGTAGCAATCTCACTAACCTTAGTCGACAGTAGTGCTTCGGTGCTTCTTTCTTCATCAATGTGGTGTGTTGTTAACATTCCCAGTTTCTGAGTTGCAAGGTCTGTCTTTGATTGTAGAGTTAGTGTCATGGAAGAAACACTTTTTCTTTTCTTCTTAGTTCACTTGGATAGATGATCTTTCAGTACTTAATTTACTTAGTTTCTTATGTTTCAATGTCTTGTAGACTTCTATCTGATCCAAGCAAATTACTACAATGCATCACATATCTAATCTCCTAGTCACATTCCCTTTTTTTTTTCCTTCTTGTTTCTTCTCCACAATGGCTGTATGAATTTTGATAGTACCCTCATATGTTGGGATATTTTTCCATATAACTCATTAACTCGCATTGCATCATCTTTTTAAATGATGTCAAAGGCTATGAATGAGACTATTAAGAAGTTATTGTGATGAATCTCCTTCTATAAATTCTCTAAAAATTAACAAGGTGCTACTTCCTCCCAAATTTTCTCCTATATATACTTGCTTGGAAAATGGTGAGGCCTGTTTCTTCTTGGTGACCCCCCCCCCCCCCCCCCCCCCCCCCTCTCTCTAATTTACGGCCGGCCAGTCCCTAAACGATAGTGGCTACTGAAAGACAAAGAAGGAAGCATGACTCAAGAACAACAAGACGAAACTTTCTGAGAGTGATGGAGCCAAAGGCTCCAAAGTTGTGGGAAGATTACGAAGTTTACGATGCCGATTGTTGCAAGTAGTTTACTTGACAAAAAGGTTTAGGAAGTTTATTTACCGTAAACACACTTAATAACATGAAGAGAAAGTAGTTTAAGTTCTGTCATTGAGAATATTTTGGTCACTATTTTTAGGGTTTTAGATACCTTGAGCAACAAGGTTTAGGAAGTCGGAAAGAGGGTTAAGATACCTTGAGCACCAAGGTTTAGGAAGTCTCTTGGGAAACAAATTATGCCTATATATATACAGTTTTGGTTATATTTGTCAAGCCTAAAGAAATCCCCATTCTTACAGATCAAATGGCAGCCAAAGGTGTGACAAGCTCATCCGACATGGAAAATATAGACTTTCTCCTAGAGATTGAGACAAAGGTTCGAAACTGGTGGGAGGATAAGAAAATTCTCATCAGTTCTGAAAATCCTGGCTACAAGTTCTTTGAAAGGTTCCCTTTTGATAGATTTATGGGACATCAATTCAGTCTCTCAAAGCTAGAACAACCGCCAGATATTCCTATTGATGCCATGAGATTCGCTTTGGCTTATGTTTGTGATGGTCCTGTTGATGCTGCAAAGATTGACTATCTACATAGCAATGCAGTTTCTGTATTCGATGCTGCAAATACTGCCATCCTAAGTCTCACTAAAGAGATGTCATGTCACGAAGAATTTGTGGCTGGAGATTGGGAGCCTTGGTTGAGAACAGGTCCCCCTTCTACTTCTGCAGATAAAGTATTTGCCAATGACATAAACATTGCCTTGAACAAGACCAAGCAGCATTACGAGGCTTGGCAGTTTCGAGAAGCCCTTGAGTCTGGCTTTCTTGCGCTTCAAGATGCCAGGGATTGGTACAAGACTTTATGTGGCGGTACTACTGGAATGAACTTTGATTTGGTGGTGCGTTTCATGAAAACACAGACGCTTCTTGTGGCTCCAATCTGTCCACATTATTCGGAATATGTATGGAGAAAAATTTTGCACAATGTAACGTACTTGGTGAAAACAGACTGGCCTGCAGCCGATGCTCCTGAAGATTCAACCCTCCACAGTATCCATAAGTACTTGAAACGCTTGATTGCTACACTCAAAACACGGATTGAAAGAGAAAGAATTGAAAGAGAAAAAGACAAGCTGACATACTCGAACATAGAAGTTTTACTATATGTCAATGAGGACTCGTTTACATTAAAGACTGGGGAGGATGAGGAAGCTGAGCTGCCGTTTAGAGAGATGCAGGTCCTTCTACAGAACTTGAACTTAATTAAGAGAGAAATCGGCGTTCATAGGATGCAAGTTCTGTCAGCTACCAACCCTCATGATCTTGCGAAAGCTGGCTTTCGT
The DNA here is from genome assembly GCA_034370585.1 of Fragaria x ananassa. Lineage (NCBI taxonomy): Eukaryota > Viridiplantae > Streptophyta > Magnoliopsida > Rosales > Rosaceae > Fragaria > Fragaria x ananassa. The sequence continues at coordinate 27,076,062 of CP139761.1, read as the reverse complement.
GTCGGATTGATCAAGAATCTACCTCCAGAACCTGGAAGGCCAACTAGTCTAGTCTTGAAACGGTGAGTACTATATATTATCTAATCCTCTTTAACTGTATTGTTCTGTACTTCAATATACATTTGTTTGTGCATCTGTTTCTCTAACCAAATGTTTTTTTCTTCTTATTTGAATGAAGTGGATCGCTTAATTCATCAAGTAATGCACAGTTAAAGCCATCCGCATATGTTTATCCGCACAAGCGTTCCAACGGTGAATGTGACTTACCAGACCAAGGTGCTAGTAAACACCGTGATGATTTTATTCAGGTTCTAGAATGGTGTGATCAGCACAGTGAACAGAAGCATCGTCCAATAGACTATTTTCAGTCTTATCCTCCATACAAGTTAATATTCAAGGGTTCCTTCGACAAGGTAATGGTCATCTTTGATATTTTCTACTGCAGAGTTTATATATATGCTGTATGAGAAAATGAAATTGATGTTTGTTTTTCGTAACTGATATATTAAAGGCAATGGACGCTGCGTGTGAGGAAGACAAATGGCTCCTGGTGAACTTGCAACGCAGGGAGGATCTCAGCTCACATAAGGTACTAGAATTTCATTCTCTCTGGGGTTTTGATATTTTGCTTTATGTTTCTCAGTTTCTTTGAATTTGTATGTTCCTACTAGGACTAACTTTTGGAATGTGCATTGTCTTTGTCAAGCTTAACCGGGACATCTGGGCAGACAAAGCCATCTCTCAGATCATCAGCACCAATTTCATCTTTTGGCAGGTAGGTTGTGTCCTTTTGATTTTTCAGTGTTACTAACTTACTATATTACATGTGCTTACTGTCTTATATTCTTAATTACTGATAATTTGATGATGCTTCTTATGTATCATAGGATTATTTTCATGAGCCTATAGGCGCTGCGGTTTACAGACACTACGAGTTGGAGTCTAGAACTGTAGTGATCATCATTGACCCCATCACCGGCCAAGTATTGCGTTCGTGGAATGGAATGGTTCAACCGGAATTATTTCTAGGGGTAAATTACTCTGTCATGCTTGTTTGTAAATTTCACACAAAGTTTTTCAACTTTTTATTATGATTAAATTTTTTGCTTGATGTTATTGTTTGGTGCAGGATCTAGTGCTGTTCCTGGATAGTAGCCCCCGGCAAAAGCAAGTAGCGAAAGAGGAGGAGGAGAAAGTGCGTCGCGCAATGGAAGCTTCGATGGAGTGCTTGAGGTTTGAGACAAAAGGTGGAAGTACCTCCAAAAAGAATCTAGTAATGTCCTCCAACACTAGCCCCACGAATACTAAAGCAACTGAAGAAGATGAAGAGGAGGAACTGCTTACCGCAATGGCAGCTTCGATGGAAAGCATAAAGGTTGAGACAAGTAGTACGACAAGTTCATCAAAACAGGATATAGTTCCGTTGTTCAGTTCTAGCCCCGGGAGTACTACATCAACTGAAGAAGAAGAGGAACGGCTGCGCGCATTGGAAGCTTTTGTGGAGAGGATGAAGTTGGAGACGAGTAATGCAAGTACCTCGAAAGGAGATGCAGGAGAAGAAGAGGAACTGCGGCGCGCAATGGCAGCTTCCAGCATAGAAGATCCACTAGAGATGTTGAATCTCAAACCGATAGTTAGTTATGAAGTTGATGAGGAGGAACCACCGTGGTCATGGGAAGATATATTTGACGAGAGGAGTGCAAGTAGCTCTAAAGTTTATAATAATGTAGGTAGAGAAGAAGATGATGAGGAACTGCAGCGCGCATTGGTGGCTTCCTTGGGGGGTTGGTGGACAAGTAGTGCAAGTACCAAAGAAGAAGAAGAAGATGATGAGGAACTGCAACGCGCATTGGCAGCGTCCATGGAAAGTGTTGGAGACAAGGAAGAAGAAACCAATTATTTGTGCAAATATGAATGATCTTTCCCCACTTTGACAAAGTGTATGATGCCAATTTAAGATTTAATCTGAGATTTGTTTTGATGTGTTGTTGCCTAGCTTTGACAAAGTTTGACATATTTTTAGTTTTATCACTTGTAACAACTTGTGTTAGTGTGGCACTCTTGGAATGCCAAAACATGTCCAACCTAGTCAACACTTCTTTTTCTACAAGTCTACTATATCATAGTCTCACCAGTAATAGAACATGAGTTTCCCCCAAGGTGACGGAATGCAATTTTCTTTAGCATGAAATTCTTGTTTGTTTCAACTTTGAAAAGTTGTATGAAAATCGAATAATGAAGAGATTTTAGTAATATCAATTCTAAAATTGTTTAAAGATCATGATCCGAGCGAATTTGGTAAGAATATAAGAACATGTAATATTAACCAAAAACCATGTGGCCTCAAAGTTAACTAGACATAAATATGGTTATACTCGCAACTTCTTGGCATTCCAACGGCTTCACGGTCGGGTCTCGCCGGCAGTGAAGGCGGTGCAATAGTCGGTTGATTTTTAGGCTTGGGCCTGTTAAGACATTTGGGCTGCAGCTTTTTATTCGTTTTGTGGGGATGCTTTCTTTTCCAACTTGGGCCTAGTTTAAGGTGGAAATCAATGATAAATCTAGTCATTAACAAGAGCGACTGACAGTAAACAACGAATTCGTGACTTAAACAGCAAGGTTTTCAAGTAGTCTCTTCGTTTTCCAAAACCCTCCTCTCTCTCTCTCTCTCTCTCGTCGCCACTTCACCATTTTCCGAGCTCAATCCACCGGCTTCTCCGTCGGAATTTCCATCACATGCAGGTGCGCTAATCTTAACCTCGCTGTACTTTGCTATGTTACTCTAGCTTTGCTTCTAATCCATGTATGTATACCTCTCTACTATTGTGAGTATACGCTTCGGTAATGTATATACGTATGTACTCACCGAGGAAATCACTGTGTAGCTCTGTAATTCAGTAATTTCTAGTGTTTTACCGCCGATTAATTCAGAGATTTGGGGCTATTAGGGCTCGTTTGCGCTTCAGTCTCGTTTGCTTCTGAATCAGGTTCTGTGATTAGTTTTTGTTTCTAGTTAGATTGAAATTTTGGTTGGTAGAAGTGTGGATGTGAGAGAGAAAAGTAGTGAAATGTAGATGGAAGTTAAAAACTCAGGATTTTACTTATCAATTTTGTTTTGAATTTTCGGTAACTTAATATTTGTTATGGATTGAGTTTTTGGAAGTGTTAGGTTGTGGCGTGGGTTGTGGAAGTGTAGCGAGTAGAGAAAATAAATAATTTGTTCTACTGTTTGAGAGAGATAGACGCATAATTGTATACGCTAGATATGGAAGACTCTTTCTATAGTTTTCCACTTGCGGTTGATGCATTGAATAACATGAAGATAGATTTTAGATTCATAATGGTTTGAGGTTGTAGAGGAAATAATTAGTTTTTTGAGAACTGACCTCTAGATTGTCACATGTATGGACCTTCCTTGGTTTTACCTCCTATGTTAGAAATCTCTTTCGTTGTAATTTATGTAGGGAGTAGTTAATTTGCCTTATGGAAGTTTATCACTGTTGCGTGCAGTTTGTGGTTTTTGTAACATATAGTGCAACTTTCAGGTCTGTAGAAAACAAAGATTGCAGTTCTAATGGCAGCCAAAGGAAAGACGAGCTCATCCAAAGTGCGCAATAGAGAGTTTCTCCTGGAGATTGAGGCAAAAGTTCGAAAACGGTGGGAAGACGAGAAAGTTTTCAGTGCTGAATGTGAAAAGCCTGGTCACAAGTTCTTTGGAAAACTCCCTTTTGATAGTTTTATGGGAAATCCGTTCAGTCTCTCAAAGCTGGAATGGCTGCCAGATATTCCTATTGATGTCATGAGATTTGCTTTGGTATATGTTTGTGATGGTGCTGTTGATGAGGCAAAAATCAACTTTCTACATAGCAATGCAGCTTCTGTGTACAATGCTGCAAACACTGCCATCCTAAAATTCAATGAAGAGATGTCATGGCATGAAGAATTCTTGGCTGCAGATTTTGATTCTTCTTTGAGATGTGGTCCACCTTCTACTTTCGCAGACAGGGTGTTTGCGAATGAGATAAACATTGCTTTGAACAGGACCAAAGAGCAATACGAAGCTGGCCAGTTTCGAGGAGCCCTGGATTCCATTTTTGAGCTTCAAGATGCCAGAGATTGGTACAACATTTCATGTGGCGGTACAAACACAATGAACCGTGACTTGGTGTGGCGTTTTATGGATGTGCAGACATGTCTTATAATTCCAATCTGTCCACACTATGCGGAGTATGTCTGGAGGGATCTCCTGTGCAAGATCGACTTTGTGGTGAATGTAGACTGGCCTGTCGCTGATGCTCCATATGAGTCAAGCCTTCAGAGTGCCGATAAGTATTTGAAAGACTTCATTGTTTCAATGAAGAGACAGGTTGAAAGTGAGAGAAATAAGAAGGGTGCTGCTCTAGCTACTAAGAAAGCCAAAGATTAGAAGCTCTTATATATGTTAATGAGGCAGGTGATACACTTACTTTCTCTACCGAGGCATTGCATACTGATTTTAAACAACACGGAAATGAGTTCAATCAGAATGCGAAAGTTAAGTTCGAGGATCAATACTTAGATTTGAAGCTGCCCTTTAGAGAGAAAGTGCTTCTACAGAATTTGGACTTTATTAAGAGGGAAATTGGTCTCGACAAGGTGCAAGTTTTATCAGCTACCAACCCTGGTGATCTTGCTAAAGCTGGTTCTCCTATTAAATTGTCAGATGCTGAATCTTCCTCACCTGGAAAGCCAGCTATTCTCTCCTTGATATGGTACTATGATCTAATCCCTTTTTGGCACTAATTTGCACTTTGCATAGACCATCCTCTTAATTGTCAGATTGTTGTACCTCAATATATGTGTATGCTTTTTCTTTTTGTTATCCAGATTTCTTACTTCATTGGTTTTTAATTTTAATTTTAATTTTTTTTTTTTTTTTTTATGTTTGTTAGTCCAAAAAGAAATTTTAGATCATTTGGTACTTCAAAGACTACACCGTTAATGGCCGATCTATCCTCATCTGGCTCTGCACCAAAGCACACCAACCCTTTAACCATGTTCAGTTTGTGGCTAAAATATAGGCTACCCCAAATATTCTCACAAAGGGAAGAAAATTACCCCGAAGAACTCTCACAAAGGGAAAAATACTATCCTGAAAAATGTCACAGTAATCCTTCTTCCTTGTATCGCCCTCCCTCTAAGCTACTCTTCCAGGGTTCCTTTGACAAGGTAATGGTCATCTTTAATTTTATCTTACTCATTGGCTCATTGCTGCATAATGTGTTTACTGTACAAGTCCAGTGGTTAGTGAGGAATTGAAATTGAAATTTTATTTTAACTAATATTATAGGCCTTAGATACTGCTTGTAACCAAGACAAATGGCTCCTGGTGAACATGCAATGTTTGGATAATTTCAGCTCGCATATGGTACTAGCATTTCATTTTTCTGTGTGGTGTAGTTCTTAATTTATGTTTGTCAGTTTCTATACATTCTAATTACCACTAGGACTCACTTTTGGTTCATGTATTTTCCTATGTGAAGCTTAATCACCACGTCTGGTCCAAAGAAGCTGTCTGTGAGACCATTAGTACCAATCTTATCTTTTGGCACGTATGTACATCCTTTGATGTTCGTTACTATTTCCCAGTGTTTGTTATTTCTACCAAGTCAAACTTAGATTGAGTTTGCAATTTGTTTTCTATTTATCGTATACAAGCTCTTGATTATAATTGAAAATGCTTTTTTATGCTTTATAGGAGTATTTTGATACACCTGAAAGTGATATGGTTTCCAGAAAGTACTTCTTGGACTAAAGAACCATAGTGCTGCTGATTGACCCCATGACTAGTGAAGCAATGTGTTCATGGAAAGGAATGGTTAATCCGAATGATTTTATGGAGGTAACTTACCGTCTGTGATATGTATCTTGATATTTAAGGTTATTTCTCACTTAAATGTCCAGGGCCAGCCTAACAGACCTTTCAACATATGTAATTAAGATCAAACTTTCACATGAGGTTAATGTTTGCTGTAGGATCTAGTACCATACTTGCTGACTAGCCCCATGAATAACTGTGTACCTCAAGAAGAGAAGGAACTAGTGCGGCACACATCGAAGTTGGAGACAAGTAGTGGAAGTACTTCCAAAGCCAAACAAGACTAGGAGGAAAAACCATCTGACTGGAGCGTATTCACATCCTTCATAATCAGAATTGGAAAACATGACCCAAAAGCTGATAGGAAACTGTGCTAGCTCTTGAACAGGATCAAAATACTGTTGCTTGACGCGGAATATGATGTTTTTGTACTTAACTCCGTTAACTGATTATAGGCTTAGAAGGATTATAGTGATTACAGTTGCAGAAAGAGCCACTAGCTGAGACTCATTCTCTATATGAACATCTTTAATTCGTAGTTGGATATATTGTGCTTCATTACCTGCGATTTCCTCTATTCCATATGTAGCAGAATAATTTGATGTGCTTTGTTTATAGTATGAATATAATGATACAAATGAAGGCTGCAACTTTTGCACAGGTAGATGCTGCAATCTAGACCTGGCGAAACAAAGTGTTCGTGTAATGGAATTTTCATTTTCATTTACAGTGTTTGATGTTTCTGAACCAATATTTAATCGATTATTTCAAACACAAAATTAATGTACTGAATTCCGGTAGAGAAATAATGATACAATTAACATCAGATTTTGTTCTTCTACTTTTCCAACACCTCCATTTTGCTTTCTCATCAGAACATCCATGAGAATCACAAAAAGGGGCAGCGGCACTATAGATGAACAATAACAACGAACTATAAACTACAGGTTGTTTTACACTTGGTGTATGCCTGAAGTTTACACTACAACCAGTTTTTTCTGGTTGGCTGAAAACATCCCTAAGCAGTACTGTCATTTCTTTTTCTTTGTTCTTCTCCTTTTTCTTTGTTCTTCTCCTTTTTGGCTCGATTCTCTAAGCAAGTGTCGAATATGTACAGAATAATAGGAGTTGATATCTGTTACTTAGCTCAGAGAACAAGCCGATACTAGACTCGCATCTTCTTCATCCCTCTGATTCTGTTCTGAGGTAAGCCGCTCGACCAAAATGTCCAAGGCTTCCTTCATCCACCAATGTTGACAAGCTTCTCTAGCTTTGGCAGCAGTCATCTGTGTATACATACAAACAACGAATCACAACACGTTTTTATAGAGAATATATATATATGTACATGCAGATATGCATAACATTATACATTTAAACGTAGGACTTGAAATCCTCAACGCAAATCAACAGAGATCAAAGACGTACCCAAAAGCGTTGTCGTACGTTCTTCTCTGGCCAGAGATCCAGTTGCTCCTTGACAAACAAAGGGAACATGTAGCCTTCATAATATGTGTCATGTCTTTTGCTCATGAAACTCCATTGTCCCAATTGACACTGCCATCAAATTAACATTCCGGTCAAAATCTTCGCCACAATGCTCTTAAATCTAAGGTAAAAGTTAGGGACTCTACCCCTCTTCCTCAATCAAAAGAAGAAATACGAAAATGAAAATACCAACCTCAACATTTCCAAGAACACCTGCTTCTTCTAGCGACTCTCTTGAAGCAGCTTCTTCTACAGATTCATCAAGTTCCCAACCACCCTAAAAAAAAAACAACAATTGTGGGATTTCAGTGCAAAGCTAAATGCATGTAGAAGCAATTCTTATTCCAATTGAACAAAACAACAACATGAAAAAAGATGCAGCAATTGCATACCTTAGGAAACATGAATGCATTGCCTTTCTGTGAAGTAATCACAAGGAATTCCAACTCCTTGCTTTCGGTACCGTCGACGCCTTTTTTGTATCTGTAAGGTATGCACCTGCAAGATTAATTTCAATGATGAATAAGTTCTTCATTTTAAAACGAAAATTTGATCACTTATGCATGAGATAAAACGTCAAATTATAAAAAAGAACATGAATGGGGAACATGGGGTACAATCTGAAAGGGATTAGGGACCCATGATGAACAGAAGAGAACAGAACTGCCATGTCAATAGTCACGAAAAGCTCAAAAAAAAAGACCAAGCAGCCTTACCCTACGACTTGACGGCGGCCCATATTGTACCTCTGCAACTCCCTTCCCGTTCTAGCAACTAAACAAGCCATCTCTATCTCCTTCTCCTTCTTCTTCTTCTTCCTCTTCCTCTTCTTCCTCTTCGTTTTCTTCGTCGTCTTCTTCTTCTTCTTCTTCTTCTTCTTCAGGACTTAGGGATTGCAGATTTGCAAGTAAAACTAAACCCTTTGACAAAAGAAAGGTTCCCTTTTAAACTAAGGATGTAATGGCCAGAGACGCCTTTGTTTTCTGTTACAACTTACACACTGAATCCCAAAATAACGAAGATATCGGTTAAAAATGTGGAAGAGTAACGCGGAAATATATCCAAAGTTGGGTAGAGATCTCTTTGGTATGTTCAGGTTTTGGGGCAGAGAGATGAAGGATGGGCTGGCACAGAAACACCAGACTTGGTTATATATAGAAAAGAAGCGTTCATGGATGCCGCTTCGAAATAATAAAACGCCTTATCAGTTTGATCATTTCTATATTGGGGTGCTGGGACCCTTTTTTCTTTTTTTGGATTATTACTTGTCATCATATAATCTTCATAATTTGACAATTTGACACGATAAACAAAAATATTAAAAACAACAATGGCAATATTCAGGGCACAATCAGGACTATAGGATAATCCATATATAAGTATGTAACACTTGACTAATAACAGTTCTTTAAAGACTTATCTACATAATATTTATGTGAAATCAATACAGTTTACGAAAAGTACATGCAAGAATCCAAATCATATCCGTTCGAGAATAGAGCATTTTGAGTTTTCTTTTCTATTTATGAAAGCTGGAGTGTAAATGGTTAAGCTTCGCCCATAACCCATTTCATCTTGCGTTCGACTTTGATTTGACAGAGATTAAACCTATATCACAACTTGGGTTGTTGAGTGGTGAATTTAACCTCCTCTAGTCATTATCAAATGTCTTTAATCATCTAACAACTTCAAGCTAGCTTCCTAATTGAAGAAGTAATTTAAAAGTATTGAAGATAACAATATCAATATATAGATGTCCCTAACAAAATAAATGATGTCGCCTTCAAAGTGAGACCAGCAAGTCGAGGGTTTGAAATGGTTGGACGGAAAATATGTGCATGCCCGCCCACTCCCTAAGAATTATTTGGTCTCTGTTTTGTCCCTAAATACATACTAATCACACAAAACTTATATAACAATGACTTCCATGTTCCTGCCCTATATAAATAGTGGAGCAGTTGGGGCTAGGGAAAGCTTTTCCCTAGTCATTTATATTGTGGATTGTGATTCCCTTTTGTCATCACTATATACAAGAAAGCTAAGTCAATATTTGTTTTCGAGTGCATGTATAGATAACACCTACAGATTGGTGTTCTTTGTCATGACTCATGAGAAAGATGATAGGACAAGTTAATTTAGCATAACCTAATAGAAATCATGGCACAAAAAGTAGCATAGTAGCAGGAAAATTTCATAACAATATAATAATTTAAAAGAGATAGCAACAATCTCTTAATTGCTCAAATGTAATTGATTATGTTAAACATCCGATAAAGACACAAAAGTTGTCCAAAATAAAACTATTGAGATGCGTCTCTCAAAATATGTTTGAGAATGACATGCTGCTTAGTATCGCATAAAGACGTATGGAACAATAAAATTACACGTTAAGGAATCTGAACGATATATGTTTCATTTTAGCCATATGAAAGAACTAGATTGACATAATCTTTTTTCGAGTAGTAATCGTTTCAGTCAGTGCCCAAATAAAGACGAATGGAACAAGAAAATTACACGCTAAGGAATCTGAACAACATATGCTTCATTTTAGCTACATGAAAAAACTAGATTGACGGAATCATTTTTCAAGTAGTAATGGTTTCAGTCAGTGCCTAAAACATTTTTGCATTGCTTGTTTGTTGAGATGCTAACAAAGATCAAAAGAGTGGTCTAGTTGCAAGACAGTTGGGAGTTGGGTTTCATTGAACTCTTGTTAGGTGTGCCCTAAATATATAGATAGTGCATGTCAAAATTGAATCTAGATTTAGTATGCCAAGGAAAAGTCCCAAATGTTAAACATTTGTAGTTGCCCCCTCATCTAGCAGCATAGGTCACATGGGAAGCTTCCCTACGAGATAATACATTACTATAGTTTCCATTTTATAAAGTACGCAAAGAAACATTGATGGAACACATATCTATTTGTTAAAATGAAATCGAATTGAATAGTACTAACTAACTACTAATTAAGTAGGGTTTCCATCAGTATCTGGTTTGGATCATACCAAAACACCGATGAGATTGCCGGCCTCCAAGAAACTCGGACGGCTAAGATAGATGGCCGGAACAATAAGATCGTAGATTTCGTAATACATATGAATCGGAACTTGTACAAATGAGGGAACTGTTATGTGTTATGTGAAACAAATCGTCCCAAATGTTCGAAAATGGTCATTCCTAGCGGCCGCGGGCAGTTTTCTAGTCTCAGATGGCCATCATAAATTTCATTTCATTGACTGAATAACATGCAAAGATTTGTTCATCAATTTCTATATCCAACAACTCATATGCATGCATTATGGAGCATCTTACTGACTTAGTGAATCTAAATAAATCAGTATTAAAAATCATTAAAATTAAATATTGCATAGGGATTGCTCACTGAACTACTAAACTATTTGCTCTACAAATGCTTACATGCATTATTGATTTGGCACTACCTTCCATTTTTCCAGAAGAGAGCATCTTATCTTTCGGCTGATAAGCCCAAAACCTATTTGGGCTCAATACACCATTGGAACACTTCTGTTGACATTTCTTTAGCCCACCCTATGGCAGGCCCAAATGATTGAAAATAGAACAAACCTAAGGAACAAATTACATCCCTGGCTTAATGCTAGTAACTCCATAAGCAAAGCAAGATTATTGATTCTCATCCTTAGCAACCTAATTGAAAGTTTAAAGCTTGAAACATGGGTGTTTTGGATGGAGCAAAGAGAATAGTCAAAGAATCCCAACAGTCGGACTAGAATAAAATGAAAAAGTTAGTCACGAAATTTAATCTAAAGTATGGAACTAAGCATGAGAAAATGAAATATCGCGTTAGGTGTTGTTAGAGACATTTAACGGTTTATGTTTGTGCAGAAGATCTTAGTTCGGTTCATTTAGAAAGAATTATTTAAAAGTGTCATTACTCGTCCGTGATAAAACATTAAATTATTAAACCTTTGCCTTACTTTCACCCTCTCTTACGTCTGAGATAACCAAATCATGACCATGTGAGCATGCTAGTCTTATCAAGAAGAAAAGAACCATCTACAAGTTTTCATACCAGAAATACCAGAATTTTATTGTGAACTTCACCTTATCCGTACATAACAGCCAAACTTACTGCTCTTAATATGACATAGAATTCAAGCGAGTCTTCTCTATTCCATTTCCGTGTTCGGTCAGCAAGCAATGAGAGTCTGAAAACAAGACATTTGGTGCAATCTTTATACACAGAACACATACCTTACCCAGTCAACTAAGAAATTCCAAGTGAATAAGCAAGCCCGGACCTGTGATTTTTAGACCTGAGTCGAACTTTTAAAATTGGGCCTTCAAAGTATAGTGTTCATTCACTTTTATTTTCTCTTTTTAAGAAACACATAAAAATTTTCACGAATTAAAACTATAAACTCAAAATCTAACAACAAAAAACATTAGAAATCATATTAAAAATCTTATTTATACAACAAATCTCTTACTTAGGTTGCTCATTTTTCTAAAATGGCAACTAATTAATGATAGTAATATAATGGGTAAAATTTTATATTCATTTTTCTCTTTTGTAACACTATTCTGCTAATTGGATGCTGTTAATTATTTTTAACTAAACTAATGTAATCACATAAAGAGAAAATAAAAATTTTGGGCTCCTTAAGGTTCTTGGCCCTGAGTCCATCGACTGTTAGGACTCTATTCAGGTACGGGTCTGTGAATAAGGCAGGTGGCTCTGCCCCCAAATAACCGACCTATCCTCTTTCTACGACTCTTGCTAATTGTTCTTTGACCAAACCCGACTCCAATTAATCACTAGACTAAACCCATTAATCAAATTGGTCTTACAGTTTTAATCCTAAAGTTGGTGACCCATCCATGTATATCATGCATTAGAAAACAAAGAAAGAGGGGCAAATTTGAGTAGAAAAATCTGGAAATTCTTGTATGCACGACGTGTATTTACACGACACAATCTTAACCGTTCATAACAATTCATATGTTTGACCACCATGTTTTTATATTATTTTTTCTAATCATGACCATCCATGTATGTATATGAAGATACACGCCGTGTACTAAAGATACTATCAGAAAAATCGTATTAACACGCCTAAGAGTCGTCTCTAATCAAAGTCATAACTTACTCTCTAACCCCTTTTCCGCAATTTGCTTATATACCTTCCCTCCCTTTCTCACTCTTCATCAAGAAATCGTGTCCCTTCTTGTTTCCTTCATTCCTTGTCTGAGTATATATAGTCTTCAATACGTTCATAACTCTCAGAGTCATAAACAAGAAGAAGAAGAAGAAGAGGATCATATATATGGAGCAAAAGAACATGATCATGATCAACAACATCATGGAAGGCGAGGAGGGTTACAGGGTAGTTCCGGTTCATATGCAGGTCATGAAGATCAAGCAAGAGTTTGAGAAAATCAAGCACCCTTATTCTCTGTCTATGGAGCAGCCGGCGGAGATGAGACGTTTGCTTCTCCGGGAGATTAATCGGCAGCGGTCACGTTCGCCTCTCGGTTTGGCAGCGGTTTAGAAGTTTATGCTTCTTTTTGTTTCCTTTTAGTTTCTGTCCAACCAGAGTATTGGTGCTTGGTGGTTTGCAGTTCTATTTTGGTTTGTGTACAGTGGGAAACTCAGAAGCATATAGTGAAATTAACCTCATACTTCTATGGAGTCACTCGCCTTTTCTGGGTTCGCTCCTCTGATTAGATTTGGGTTACTTCTGCAGTTAGGATGATCACATATCATATTTTTGTTGTACTTTTACTATTACACTATCTCTCTCTGTTCATCATGCACATACACAAAATAAAACATAGAAATTACTAATTTGTGGGAATCAGCACTGTACTCTACTCTTCTGCTTCCTCAAAATATCGCTGCTCTTATATTATGCCTTGCTTATCTGAGAATATACTTTATATCAGAACACCCTTTCCACGGACCAAGTCCTTTTAAATTTTAATTTTGGGTGTTGATATGTATAATATGTGACCAAATTCCAACGAAGAGAAAAACAAGGAAAAAGAGTGTGTGAAAACAGAAAAGGTCCATCCACAATTAATTTCTCCTCCTAACGTCACCAATTATACTGATGGCAACAGAAAATTTCAAATTATATGTAGTACCAACAATGTCTGCATATTCTACAAAGTCTGAATTATTCAGTACACGAGTAAAGAGAAGAAAAGGCCTGTGATTTGATGCTGATCAAAACCTGAACATGGAGGCTATCTTTCAGAATCATAATACTCAAATTACTAGAGCAAAATAAATCGTAATTATGAGGCAAAGCAAGCACGAGTGAAGTTGTGAACAAACAAGTGAGAAATAGAATGATTCTAGATTTCTATACCATCACAGTTCAGCCTTGAGCAGCGGATGTTTCTTTTGATGAAAGTAACTTTACCCTCCTTGTGAGATCTCTCATCACATCTATAATGACACTTTTCTTCAGAATTCTGAACTGGATAGCCAACTCGGTAGAATCTGAAACGCCCTTTTGCAACATGGATTCATCCTCCATGAGTTTGGTTGGGAAGTGTCCAAGTGCAATCACACATAGTGCAATAATGGTCCGAAAAGCAGCTACCTCATTTGCAATACCAAGGGGAGCTTCAACTGATATAGATTTAAGAGTATTTAAATCATGCTTCTGCACTGTTTCTACATCACTGGCAAGAACAACTCTTAAGGCTGCCAACAGTCGTCCCTCAACCACTTCTGAACCCCCTAAGCACACCTATCAGGCAAAACAAACGAAATGCATAAAGATTACTGTGCCAGATATTATGAAGTGTTCAATAGTCTAATTAATTAACATCAAAATCCTTGAAAATTTCAAACAGTGAAGCAAGGTAATAGGGAAGAAGTCTTCAGGGAAGTGGAAACCTTGAGAAGAGGGGCTTCCCCATCTAATTTTAGCTGGCATAATATTTCTTTCTGCCATGGAGCTGGTGCAGAGAAGCTGGGTGACGATACTCCAGCAGCCATACTCGCAGCATCCAAAAATGCTCCATCATATTTCAGCTCAATACAGTCATAGGGGTTTGAAGGTACCACAAATCCATAATCCAGTAGGAAAAGATCATTGCTCAAACCTCCATAGTTGAGTTCTAAGCAATCATTCTGTTTGATTTCTGTTTCTGCCACAACCTGGAATGGAAGAATCTTAAGTGAGTAAACAAAACTGTAACTAATGTTCAGTTCCTTTATTTTAATGGTTTGGAGACTTCAAGAATGAATTGAAGTTAAAATAAAGGAAACCTTTACTAGCATCTTCTTGTTCCTGTCATCTTGGTCTTGAAGTATTCGTGCATTTGGCTTGAAACTATGGTTGCACATATCGATAAGAGGAAGCATCATGGGGACATCATCGTAGTTGCCATCTGCAAGCTTTTTACCATATAAACGGAATGCCCGGGAGGAAACTGCTGACATGGCCCATCCAAGGGCTGATGCACCCACAGCTTGGCCACCAAAAGGGTGATCACTTGGTTTGTTATCTTCAAGAGCACGTCTGACTTCTTGTTCAAATTCAAGAAGAAACCTGCATCTCTTGTTTACCTGGAACAAGAAATCACTAATAAATTAAACCTTTCTGTGGAATTGGTGAAATTATAAGAATCTCAAATGAACTATATCGCATGTTGTTCAAATCAATTTTGTTTAACATCAATACATAGGTGTTACATTTCATTACCCCAAAGAAAAGGTGTTCCAGTTATCTAAACCCCTATATTTTCAAAATGAAGAGCCAACTTAGAGTGTGATTCTCTTCCTTAAAATATGTTGTCATATAAAGTACCTGGTAAAGAACTGGGGCATACTGCAAATTCTTTATGTCCTCACCAGGGAAGAAGATAGGAACGCTGAATGCTTCGGGGAGGTTGCCAATGTACGGCCACCAGAAGGATCCAACTCTGGCTCTCTCTTGCAGAAGCTTCAAACCCAATTTCATTACCCACAGCTCGTCTGCCAAATGCTTCCAGTGTCCAGTTTATTCAAATTCAAAACTCAGTACAGCCTAATGTACAAAACTTTAAGTTACTAAACTATGCCAAATAGAGTAAACCTAAAGTATATTGTAGTAAAGGTTCTGATAACAACACTAGGTATACACCATAATATGAACTCATTCTGAACTGATAAAACACTATAATAAAATCGTGACATAGCGACTGCTAATTAAACCTTCTCGTATAACATCTTAAGTGAGATAAACACAATGACATGTGCTGTGCTAGTGAAATACTACTAATTGAGCATTCAAATCCCCCGGAAATGATACTAATACATCAAAAGGTTCAACCTTTACTACTTTCTGATCAAAACCAAACCGAAAAATAGCACCCGTCAACCAGCAAAGCATAACACTCTCACAGTCAATACACAAATATTTGGAGCATAAAATGTGAAACAAAACCACATACCGGGAACTTGGCGAGCCAAATTAGCAAGAACAGCGTCAGCCCCATCTCCACCATCGGATTCAAGAGAGCCAAATCTCAAGGGCACGTGCTCGGGAAGAACAACAAGCTCAGACCCTTTTGGAATCTCATCAGTAGCCACCAGCCCAAGACCAAAGGAAGCGTCTTGAGCTATCTTCACAGCCTCATGAACGAACCCACCTTCCCGCCGGACCCATTTGATAAGGTCCGGTGGGTGAGGCGCCAAACGCCCCGGATAAGACGCCGAGGCTGAAGCTGCAGCGGCGCAACTAAAAGGCCTAATGGCCGTCAGAGACGCCATTACCATCTTTGAAGCTGCCATTCTCGCTCCCTAAAACAATTCAGGTTGATTAAAATGTCAGCGATTCCATTATATACCCAGAGAAAATTACATTTTGGTTTCTACAAAGAAACACTTTTTACATACGTACCCCTCTTGATCTCATTGCTTTCTGGTTACACAAGATCCAAACTATAACCTCGAATTCCAATTAAAATAGTGTTTGCTTCATAAAACTGTCAATTTGTAGGGACAGTGGTCGCTACTGTGGCCACACTCCTTCAAAGAAAGCAAAGAAGCTTCTGTTCTTTCTTTCTGTGATTCCATCAATGTGGGAAAAGATCAAAACTTTGATTGTCTATGCTATAAGAGGTAAATTAGGTCAGTTACAAAATGCCACATTGGTTTCTTTGTTTATGGTAAGAAATTAAACCACACTTTTTTGTTTTCACAATGCTCTGTTTTACCCAAACTGGAAAAATTACAGAGTGCTGAAGAAGCTTGAATGCCAATTAGATCCGAATCATTATACAAAGACGGAAATGTTAACATGATGATCATCAAGAAAAAAAAAACAGAGAGAAAAAAAATCGTAGTCTAGAAATTTCTAAACACAATTGATGAACAATTTCTCAGAAAAACTGATCTACTGAGGTTGAGCATTGTTATCATGACGAGAGCCGATCATCATCATCACTTTAAACTCCTCAAAGTTGATCATACCGTCGCCGTCGGCGTCGACGCCGTCGATCATTTTCCTGCACTCGGCGAGGGAGCACTCGTCACCCAAGCTCTTGAGCACCTCGAAGAGCTCCTCCGCCGAGATCGAGCCGTTGCCGTCTTTGTCGTAGACGGAGAAGGCGTCCCGGAGGTTCTGCATCGCCTCCGCCGAGTCGATCCCTTTGGTGTTGAGCTCCACAAACTCGTTGATGTCGATGAACCCGTCGCCGTCGGCGTCGACCTCCAGGATCATCGACCGGAGCTCGTCCTCTGTCGCCGGGTGGCCGAGGCTCCCCATGATCGCGCCGAGCTCCGACGACGAGATCTTGCCGTCGCCGTTGACGTCGAATTTGTTGAAGACCTGCTCCAGCTCGGCGATCTGCGCGCGGGTGGCGAACGACGGCGAGCGCATCACCAAGGGCGCCGCGGCGGCGTCGGCGGCGGCGGCGGTGGAGGAGGGAGTGGACTTCTTCTTCCGGGAGAAGAGGGATTTGAAACCCATGGTGGTTTGGATTTGAGAGAATTTGGGTGAATTTGAAAATGGGATTTGTGTGTGAATGGATCAGTTAATAAACGAAAGAGAAGAAAGAAAGAGAGGTTGGTTGGATTTGGGAAATTGTTTTTAGATTTTTATTTATCGGGAGCTGGGTCAAAAGCAGTAATAACCAACTGAATCCAACTGAATCTCTCTCTCCTCTCTCTGTCAAAAGCAGGCTGCGATTACGCGTGGAATGGATCACTGTAGTTACAGTACACCCTAAATGACAGTGTAACTACAAACAACGGTGATCATGCTTGCCACGTGTTCCAATACAACAGACTTTTACCGCTCTCTGGTTACGAGTGGGTAGTTTTTCTGGGTCAGGTAAAACTGTATAAAGTGGGTAATTTTACCCACTTTTTTGACACGTTGAACAAGAAAAACTACCTTGTGGGAAATAGTTTGAGAAAGAAGGATCGGGTACGTAGCTTTAGGGTTTCATCTTGGTGAGTTGGGAATTCCATCTTGACTAGGAGTATATTAGTGCATGTATGATCTCATCTTGGTGATTTTATTATTTATCTTTCTCAAAATAGGATTGGTCCATCATTATCTTCTCATGGATTTAGGATATATAGAAAGTAACGTAGGAAGATGATTAGTTAGAATATGTAAATGAAGGTGAATTATATTGGGACGAATTTTTTATATTTTTTTATAATGTAATGGGCCGATGATTCGAAAGCCCCTATGCCATTCTTTTTTTCCGAGGAAACATATCATGAATCAACATGGTTTAATAGAGAAATTTTGTTATACCGAACGATAAAGCTTGATATTCTATGACAAATCACTCCTAACCAACCACCCTCTCCCTGCTGGACAGGGCCACCCTTCACTCATATGTATGTTATACCGAATGATACGGAATAACAGACAAACTCGGTTTCATAAACCTAAACATAATAACATATCTTGATTCTATATCTTTCTTTGTAAGATTTGGGTTTGCAACTGCATGCATGATTCAAATGCGAGTTCTCACTAAACCCACAAATTTCTAGTTATATGAATATTTTGGCCAAGAATCAGAACATGTCAGCGTGAGAAATACTTCAAATACTTTATCAAAGTAATGTTTGATCTCAAATCTATATACGTGCACACAATCACCTAACACTATTTGATGTTTAGGCAACAATTATACATACTACCAAGTTCACAAAGGGAATTGACCTCTAAGCTAACGAATCATTAGGCCTTGCTATCTAATGGCCGGCAAGTAATGATCTCATAAAAGCTCACAACCCTTATGGTCTCCTTTGTTTTCTGCTTACAGATCTTACTTTGCATCCAGCGAACGACCTCATCCAACACCTCCGGCAAAACACCGAGCTCTTCGAGCCACTTCTCACCCGCGGGTAGCTTCAATTTCAAAACCCTTATAGCAGACAAAACCCAAGAGACCAATACAGAATCGAATGAGTAACCAGGCAATCCGATTCGTAAGTAAGTATCAATTTTTCACTGTAAACAGTAATTTTACCAACAATGTTTTACCTCCTCGATCAATTGCACCCTAGATTTGACTACAAAATCAGTGGGAATCTCAGATGACTCACAACAGTCAACTCGTCACATGATGCACACCACAAAAAAGACCCCACTTTGATCAATTGGTGCATAATGAAAACCCCACGAACAAGGTAATCCCAACTACACACACACACTAAACAACGCCAGGCCCTCATCAAATTTCCATCATCAAAATTTATGGTCTTTGATGAACCAAGAGTGAGTCTCTTTCAGCTCAAAATGGACTCTAAGTCGGTCCGGTTCTTGACCCACCAGTCCTTCTTCTCCGCCGTTCGATCCGGCGACCTCGACGCGGTGTCGCAGCTGGTGGAGAAGCTTGACGGGCAGCTGACCGATGCGTCGTCGTCGTCCACGGTGGCTGATCTGATGGCGATGAAGAACGACGCAGGCGAGACGGCGCTGTATGTGGCCGCGGAGAATAATCTGGAGGAGGTGTTTGCGTACTTGCTTAGGTTCTGTGATGTGGAGGTGGCTAAGATCAGGTCCAAGGTTGACATGAACGCTTTTCATGTTGCTGCTAAGAAAGGCCATTTGGGTATTGGTTTCTGTCTCTATGTTTTGCTGGGTTTTGATCGTTGATTGGTTTAGTGAAATAAAGTTTGATTTTTTTTTTTATGAACTAGTGTAATAATTAATGGTGAATTTTATCCTAAATTAGATGATTGAGCTTGGATTAACTGTAAGCTGAAGTTTGGCTGTGTAATTGTGAAAGGATATTACCAACTCTGTGTTGAGCTTTTTTGTTTTGGGGAAGAATATAAAAAGCTTGGTTTTGGACATGTTTGATATATTGCAGACTGAAGAGGGGAAAGAGCTATGGTTGTCATTTTCGACATCTTTTGAAGTAGATGATAGGATTTATGTGCTTATGTCTATGGTATTTGTTATCCAGAGTATTAGGTTTACAAAGGTTGAGGGTCTGTTTTGTTTTAATTCGCTTTTCATGTACTGAAGCAGTGAAGCCAATGCGTTATAATCTACATTTGAGGTTTTCTATGTTAGGAATTTACAACATGTGGCACCCGGTGTTGTATTTATTGTGCTATATGTTTGCTACAATATTGGTGATGAAAAAAGAAAGAAAATCTTACTTGCTATTATATTTTGAAATTGTGGTACTGACTGTTATGTACTTATGTTTTCAGGAATTGTGAAGGCGCTGGTGTCAAAATGGCCTGAGCTGTGTAAAGTGTGCGACTCGTCAAACACTAGTCCTCTTTATTCAGCTGCTGTTCAGGAACATTTGGATGTAGTCAACACCATCTTGGATGTGGACATCAGCTCAATGTGGATAGTGAGGAAAAATGGTAAAACTGCATTGCATACAGCTGCAAGGTATGGGTACCTCAAGATTGGGCTAGCGCTTATTGGTAGAGATCCAGGAATAGTGTGTGTAAAGGATAAAAAGGGTCAAACCGCGCTGCACATGGCTGTAAAAGGTCAGTGTGCTTCAATCGTAGAGGAGATAATACTTGCTGATCACCCTATACTGAACGAACGTGACAAGAAAGGCAATACAGCTCTGCATATGGCAACAAGGAAATGCCGTCCAGAGGTATCTTAATGTTGCAATATTAATGACATCAATTTGGTGATGGGAGTGAAACAATTGTTTCCTTGTGTGTCTTCCTGTTGATGTTTTATTCTCTTTCTTTCAGATAGTGTGCCTTCTGTTGAGTTTCAAGGATGTTGATGTCAATGCAATCAATAATCATCACGAGACTGCCATGGATTTGGCAGATAAACTACAATATGGAGGTGCTCGATCAGAAATTATAGAAGCACTGTCGGAAGTTGGTGGCAAGTATGCAAGACATGTTGGACAAGTGGATGAAGCAATGTTACTCAAGAGAACTGTGAGTGATATTAAGCATGAGGTGCACTCACAGTTGATACAAAATCAAACAACTCAGCGAAGAGTTTCTGGTATTGCCAAAGAACTAAAGAAACTTCATAGAGAAGCTGTCCAGAACACCAACAATTCCATCACAGTCGTTGCTGTACTTTTTGCCTCAATAGCCTTCTTGGCCATTTTTAACTTGCCTGGCCAATATATAATTGATGGACCTGAAGCAGGGAAGGCCAAAATAGCGGATGAAGTTGGTTTCCAAGTATTCTACCTATTGAATGCCACAGCTCTCTTCATTTCTCTTGCTGTCGTTGTGGTTCAGATCACTTTGGTGGCCTGGGACACAAGGGCGCAGCAGCAAGTTGTGTCAGTCGTCAACAAACTAATGTGGGCCGCTTGTGCATGCACTTGCGGCGCTTTTCTGGGGATAGCTTTCGTGGTTGTTGGAAAAGGCAGTTCATGGATGGCCATCACAATCACAGCCGTGGGAGCACCAATCCTCATTGGCACTCTTGCAAGCATGTGCTACTTTGTTTTCCGACAACACTTTGGGTCATTCCGGCGTGACTCCCAGAGACGCATCAAAAGGGCAACCGGAAGCAAGTCCTTCTCATGGTCCTACTCTGCCAATATCTCGGATCTCGACGATGAATACAACTCCGACATTGAGAAAATCTATGCGTTGTAAACCCCATACATCTCAGCTGCCTTGTTTATATCTTGAAGAGTAATGGCTTCTGTTTTTCATGTGCTTGTACGCGTCTGTCACAATGATCCTAGATTTCTGTATATGTAGTGTAACTATTATAGATTTATAGTAAAACTCTGCTCCAATGTGGTAAAAAAGTTAGAAAGTTACATTTCTATTGTTTCTCCGAGTTTACTGCCTGTTTCTGTTATCATAAAAAGTGCATGAAGAAGTTGGTTCATACTGTTTGCATGAGTCGGTCAAAATCCAAAAGTAAATCACAGAATACGACCCCACTCCAATGACTCCACACGCTACCTTCCTCCCGCTACTTACCAGGACGAGCCAGAAAGCCTTATACTTTGATCGTTTCCTTCGTGCTCGCGATTCCGGCTGAAACTGAGGCTCCGATCAGTCGCCGTTGACTCGTCATTTCACCATGGCTACCAGTAAGTCTTTTCCTCCAAATATTCTGGTTATTATGTGTGTGTATATTACATGTATATATGTTGATGAATCCCTAACGTGCGTGTGAAGGAATCCAATTCGAGAACTCGTGCGAGATTGGAGTGTTCTCGAAGCTGACGAACGCGTATTGCTTGGTCTCGATCGGAGGCTCCGAGAGCTTCTACGGCACGTTTGAGGCCGAGCTGGCTGACGTCATCCCCGTCGTCATTGGAGGCACTCGCATCCATCGGTCGTCTCTGTGCTGGTATACTGCCTTTGACTTGTTAAGTTTCACTTCAATCAATTTGTTGTGCTCTGTTTTGGTTTTCTTTCGGAATTTCGGATTTTCAGGGAACAAAAAAGGGCTGCTTTTGCCTCACACCACCACTGATCAATTTTGTATGCTAGTCTTTGTGGTTAATGTGACTTACTGAGGTTTTTATGTTTGAAATGGAAGAGTTACAGCATCTGAAGAACAGCTTGCCTGATCAAGTTGTTGTTCAGCGCGTCGACGAGAGGCTATCCGCACTTGGGAACTGCATTGCGTGCAATGATCATGTCGCTCTTACACATGCTGATCTCGATAGGGTATTTTTCTTCTCCTCTGTTTGTATGTTAAGTGCTTCTGATTAGTGTTTACTTTTGCTTGATCCATTAACCTCTTTGCTACAAGTAAGGCTTCTATGCTCGCTCCCCTGTAATATTAGCCAATTGGGAGTGTGTCATACTCCTACCACCCTGTCACTTTGTATTTGCAATAGAGTTTCTTCTTTTGCGGTGACATGATATCACGAGTTGAGGCATTAGGCACTTCGCTAAGTTATCATTCCTCCATAGCATGTCAAACATCATACTGTATAAACTTGATACCATTTGTGTTTGGAGACGTGGGGATGAGTTCTCTACAGTTGTATTATTTTGGGTGTGACTTAGAGCAGTGTTTCTTGTACAGTTGTATTAACGGCTGAGATAGCTGCTGGCATGACGGTGAATGACTGGACAGCATTCTGTGGCTCGGACACCACAGCAACGGAAGTCTCGGTTATCGAAAGAATCCGGTCGACAATTGCCGGAGTCTTGATAATGGTCGTTGCAGTCTAGAGATCCAGTCACATTCTCTATTGTATAATAGACCTTTTTTTTACCCAAGAAAAATTTATTGTAGTTTATTCAATCAATTTAGGATATAATAGTCTTTTTGTTGTTTAATTTTGAGAGGAAATTCTAAAAAGCAGGGTTGATGGTCTACACTTGGGTCTCTCTCTGCCGTTTCAAGTTTCTCCGCAGCTTTTCTTCTTCAAGTCCTCAACTTGAGTATCAAAAAGAAAAAGAAAATTCTTCCTCAACTTTCATAATCCGATTAGGAATTTGGTCTTTCCTAATCGAATTGCGGGATCCTCCTCCGATTATGGATACCATGTTTTTCTATATCCACAAAGCGGTGCAAAGAAGGGCAGTTGGGCTGATAGGCTCATGCGAGGAGGACAAGCTGTTCATCAGTTTGAATCTGTACAAGTCCACCGGACGGCACCGTGTGAACAGCTCTCCAATCATTTTGGATCACATTGCTAAAATAGCCCAAGCAGATTTTCCGGTAAAGTTTTCTCATCTCAAGCTGTGACAACAACGACACTAACAGTGGGTATGAAAAGCTGATATGCGAGCATCTGAACAACATTGGTGTGCGGGAAGATGAGCATCCTGCTATTCTTCACAAGATATTCCAAGTTGTTGAGGCTGCCGTCTCCCCAGTCGACGCTGTTGTAGTGATTGTGTCTGAGGTCACTGTGAGCGAACGGAATGCGATTCCTGCGAGCAGAACAGCCATCCAGGGCTTGGAGCGAGTGACAGTAATCGATATCGACAGCAGCAGTCATACCAGCTGTTCTATATGTTTGGAGGATTTTGGACAAGAACCCATTACTCGGTTGCCCTGCACACACCTTTTTCATATCAACTGCATTGTTCAGTGGCTGGAGGTTGACCACCTGTGTCCCCTTTGCCGATATCCGGTGCCGATAGAAGAACTTCAGTTAATAATCCCTGCAAATCACTCTTTTCGGAGCTCTCTATGTGTTCGGATCATTGTTCTCTGTGTTTTGTTGGGTCTGATGATTGCTTTGTTCTTTCCTTTATTCACTCGTGGCAATTGAATTAGTTATTGTGACGGCTTCTTTGCAATGTCCAAGCAAAGAAGGAAACATAAACAATCTGCAGTGACAGTATCCTAACTCTACAACTGCCCCATACATATATAACATCCTGAAATTATGCTGTGTTTCACCCCTCAAGCTTTTGAATCATGATAGGTAAGTATGATATGCTCATTGAAAACCTTGGTTACCGTTGTATGTTCCATCTTATTATTATCTTAAATGTCAGTCGTTGTATGCATACCGACATGTTTCTCATTTGGTAAATTGGTTAGGTTAGATTAGAATCGAAACGCATCCTCATTTTCGACATTGCACAAAAACTGTGTGAGGGGTTTGTCCAGAGTCCTTGTTTTGCTTCTCAATTTATGTTGCTGTTGCAATAATCAAATTGGATTCCATATGGAAATTTGATTTTCTGAACTCTTACATAAATCTCTATCTCTATCTATAAACAAGTCGGTTCTGCTCTCATGTTCAATTTTCTATTCCTCTCTGGTGAAGATATCACTTTACTCACGACCTATAGGGAAACATGTTCCGGTTTGTTTCTCGTTAATTTGAGCCAACTCTGTAACAGTCATTAGCTACCAGCCTAAAATGCCAAAGTGAAAGACAAATCCCATAAGCACTACTAGAAGAGACTTGACTAGGCATATTTTCTCACCAGATTTCCATGATTCTACCAGCGTCTTCACATATTGATGCAGTGAAGTAATGGCTGCTGGCATGACAGTGAATTATTGAAAGCGTTTTCAAGTTGAGAGAGGCCCAACCTAGCGCCATTGTGGATGAAATGAAGAAATCCTTGATAGAAAGTTATGTTTAATGGTGTGAATCCTTTTTTAAGTAAAAACTGTAATCTTTATCTCGGCCCTCTATCTCTAATCTATTTAGGTATGGCAACTCGATCTACCACGTAGCGGATGGACAGTCTAACAGGAGCACATCCAACGGTCCTGGGAATTTCTTCTACCGCAAGAAAAGGGTTTTCTAAAAATTTGAAGCACCTAAAATACCCTCGGTTAGATTAGTAGCTAGGAGAAGTATAAAAGAGTGCTAGCGATGGGAAATAGGGAATTGGTGAACCCTGAAATCGAAGCAAAATGTTTAGAAGCATAGAAAGGGTAATGCGATTTGCCGCTGACACGGCTTTTGTAGGAATTGCAGTCGTCTTTTGTTCAGATTATCCCTACAAAGCTAAGCTGGCTTCCGCTATAAAGAAAGCAGGAGGACAAAAAAACTAGGCTGCGGGAAGCTCATGCAATGTCCAACCGGAGAAGAGCACAACGAGAAAGAGTGGCCGAGCTCAGGGTAACAATTTCTCTGGCTTTTTTTCGTTTCCTTGACTTCAGACTCGTCTCTTAGTTTGGTGTTATAATTCCATTTAGCATGATTCTTTGATGATGACTTTTTATATGATTTTTATCAATCCAAAAAGAAGAAGAAAAAAACCTATATATAGAGGAACATGTAGTTACTTAGCATTCGCAATCGTAGGGATGATTGAGGTATCGATTGGGTCGATTTTGTTGTGTGATCAAACAAGCAAGTTATCAATTTATTTCTAATCTTTGTCAACTTGGTAATTACCAAGTTTGTTTCATTAAGCTTATAAGATAGAAAAAAATTTAGTCTTGAAAGTGTCCTAGTCCCCATTGATGCATTGAGATCATATAGGATCATGTATGCTTAGTGTGAATGAGAATTGTACAGAAAACCACAGATGTTTTAGCACAATATATCCAACTAATTCTTCCACAATGTTCATGTGCAGCAAACCAAAACAGCTCAGGACCCTTCCTCTCTACACCAATATCCACCAGCCAACGCCACCCTGAACACCAAATAAAACCAAATTGTCAAAATCTGAGAAATATAATGCTAAACTAAGCAGTGTCTATATCTCTTAATCTGAAAAATACAATGGTAAATTACCTAAACATATGCTCAATGCATAAAGAGAAATACAAGCACTACACCAGAGAGAGAGAGAGAGAGAGAGAGAGAGAGAGAGAGCTGGAGAAAGAAACTTGGTGGCGTTCCGGTAAAATGCGAACAAAACGACAGTTCTTAAAAATGATAGAGAAAATCATGCAAACTCTGTTAATGAATACAATATGACCAACCATAAATATACACAAGCAAAATATTGCTAGTGTTTTGAGGTTTACCAGAATGAACCATAGGAACACTGGGAGCTGGGATGGGATTATCGGTATCTTGATTTACCACACCCATAAGAAGACATATAGTGATCAGGAAAATCAGCAGACAAGGTACCCGACGAATAGACTGAAACAATTACATTAACCCAAATCATTTTTGGATTAATTACAAATGACCCCCCGAACTATGGGGTCACTTTCATTTTGGTACCCAATTATTGAAATCTTACGTTTACATACCCGAAGTTCTCTCCGTTTAACAAGTTAGTACCTCCGTCAGTTACTCCGTTTTCTGCTGACGTGGCATGTCTGGGACCCACAGTTGTCAGTTTTTAATTATATTTTCTGGTGTTGCTTTATTTTTAATATTTTACTTATCTTTTTTCTCTTGGCTGACAGAGTTATATTGGCGCCAATTCTTTACGCATTCCCACCAATTCTTTACTTAATTATATTTTCTGGTGTTGCTCTATTTTTAATATTTTACTTGTCTTTTTCCTCTTGGCTGACAGAGTTATATTGGCGCCAATTCTTTACGCATTCCCGCCAATTCTTTACTTAATTATATTTTCTGGTGTTGCTCTATTTTTAATATTTTACTTATCTTTTTCCTCTTGGCTGACAGAGTTATATTGGCGCCAATTCTTTACGCATTCCCGCTAATTCTTTACTTAATTATATTTTCTGGTGTTGCTCTATTTTTAATATTTTACTTATCTTTTTCCTCTTGGCTGACAGAGTTATATTGGCGCCAATTCTTTACGCATTCCCGCCAATTCTTTACTTAATTATATTTTCTGGTGTTGCTCTATTTTTAATATTTTACTTATCTTTTTCCTCTTGGCTGACAGAGTTATATTGGCGCTGAGAGAGTAATTGGCGCCAATTCTTTTTCCTTATTTTACTTAAATCTGTCAGCCAAGAGGAAAAAGATAAGTAAAATATTAAAAATAGAGCAACACCAGAAAATATAATTAAGTAAAGAATTGGCGGGAATGCGTAAAGAATTGGCGCCAATATAACTCTGTCAGCCAAGAGGAAAAAGATAAGTAAAATATTAAAAATAGAGCAACACCAGAAAATATAATTAAGTAAAGAATTGGCGGGAATGCGTAAAGAATTGGCGCCAATATAACTCTGTCAGCCAAGAGGAAAAAGACAAGTAAAATATTAAAAATAGAGCAACACCAGAAAATATAATTAAGTAAAGAATTGGCGGGAATGCGTAAAGAATTGGCGCCAATATAACTCTGTCAGCCAAGAGGAAAAAGATAAGTAAAATATTAAAAATAGAGCAACACCAGAAAATATAATTAAGTAAAGAATTAGCGGGAATGCGTAAAGAATTGGCGCCAATATAACTCTGTCAGCCAAGAGGAAAAAGATAAGTAAAATATTAAAAATAGAGCAACACCAGAAAATATAATTAAGTAAAGAATTGGTGGGAATGCGTAAAGAATTGGCGCCAATATAACTCTGTCAGCCAAGAGAAAAAAGATAAGTAAAATATTAAAAATAGAGCAACACCAGAAAATATAATTAAAAACTGACAACTGTGGGTCCCAGACATGCCACGTCAGCAGAAAACGGAGTAACTGACGGAGTAACTGACGGAGGTACTAACTTGTTAAACGGAGAGAACTTCGGGTATGTAAACGTAAGATTTCAATAATTGGGTACCAAAATGAAAGTGACCCCATAGTTCGGGGGGTCATTTGTAATTAATCCATCATTTTTTATTGATAGTAGAACCTCAAATCAAACAATAAATTCTCAAATCTAAAAAATATACCCTAGCACCCTGAATTGGGAGAGCCGCCGCCGGACCTGCCTGGCCTGAGAGAGCCGCCAGGCTTGAGAGTGCCGCCTGACTTGAGAGAGCAGACTTCCTTGAGAGAACCTCATCCTGCCTTAAGAGAAGATGCCCTCTGCACCAGCATTTTTGCCAATCTGCAGACTTGAAGAGAAGCCTGATCGAGTCATGCTCTCCCTCATTGTGGCCTTGAACCACATTTTGAAACTGAAACCAAAACAAAGGAGAAATAAAATGAAAAATAGTTCTGAACAGAACACCGAGAGTAATTCAAAAACGAAAGCTGCCTCCCTACCTCTTTCCCATTCCTCCCATCCTCCTCCTCCAAACTGAATTCATCTCTCTCTCTCTCTGTCGTCCTCATGCGCCGTTGCTGTGCATCATCTTCATCATCACTCCCCTGATCGAATTGGGAGATCCTCCTTGGCAAGTTCTCCGCAACTTTCCATTTCCAAGTTCTTCCTCAACTTTCATAATCCGATTAGGAGGAGTTTGGTCTCTCCTGATCGAATTGGGAGATCCTCCTCAACTTCCTCTCTGTCTCTATGCCTCAAATAAAGTCCTAAATATGTTAGATTACAAAGTTAGATTTTTGTATATATTCTGTCTTTAAGATTTAGGATACGTCTTGGTATATTACTTGATTAGCAAGTCTTGTTGTACTCTATATAAGCCAACTGTGTAAACAATATGATAAAGGAAATACAAATTCTATACCTACCCCTATCGGGAGTACTAGGGTGTTCTTCCTCAAATTATAAGTATATATAGTATATGGAGGTGGATACTATACACACACAAGCCTCGATCTTTAGGGACACATCTGAAGAACATGGGTGTGCCGGAAGATGAACATCCTTTGATTGTTCACAAGATATTCGTCGTGGTTGAGGCTGCTATATCCCCTGTCGACCCTGTTGTAGTGTTTCTGTCAGACTGCACAGTGTTTGTGTCCGACGTCACTGTGAGCGAACCATCTGGGAGGATTCCTGCCAGCAGATCCTCAATCCAGGCTTTGGAGCCAGTGACAATTTTCGATAGTAGTCTTAGCACCTGTGCTATCCGTTTGGATGGTTTTGATGGAAAACCAATTGCTCGGTTGCCCTGCACACACCATTTTCATGTCGACTGCATTGTTCAGTGGCTGGAGATTAACCACCTTTGTCCCTACTGCCGATATCCAATGCCGACACAAGAAGACCCTGTATGGAGCTCTGTATGTGGGAATCTCCACTCTGTTTGGAGCTTTGTTCAGTACATAGTTTTAGTAGTATGCAATCTTATGGTTTTTATTTGGAATCTAGGTTACTTGTATGTAGTTGCTTAGATCAGAAAGATGGTTTTCTTGATTGTTGCTTGTGATTCCACCTTAACAAGTTGTTATATCATTTATTTTTCTTTCAATGAGGAACATGTAATTACTTACCTTTCACAATTGTAGGGGACTAAATACATGCAGTATGATGGATATGGAAAACTGATATGCTTTGCTGTGGCTGGCTATGAATGTTAACAAGACTAATTCAACCCTGATTGATGCATTGAGGATCATGCTTAGTATGGGATGTATGGAAGTTTTGACACACCAACATCTAATATGTTCCAACTCAATCCTGGTTGATGCGTGGAGGATCACTCGAGGCATGGCAAAATTTCTCTTAGAAACAAAAACAGTATCAATACTTCTTGATCATCAACAGTAAACGAATGAGCCAAGGTGTACACAAAACGGTCTATAGTGAAATTATAACTACGCATCCAACTTCTCTTTAATTTCAGAACCAAGGTGTACACAACAATGAAGTAGCTTGACTAACCTTATAAGATTGGTGTAACAGATATGAAAAATAAACTGTGTATCTAAACTGGAATTATCCCCTTTTCTAACCCCCCACATGGTTTTCAATAAAAAATAACAGAACCACATGGGCAGCATCAGCTTACAAGAGTAAAAAAGAATAGCTCGCATCAACATGAGCTGATCTTAATTTTCAAACCCAATTTCCACCATCCGAACCTCCATGAATTTAACAACAAACTACTACGATATACAATTTTACAAACTATACCAGAGATCCCATGCACAACTCCTACGCTTGCTGAGGCCAGGGTCCACAAGCAGCAACATTATAATTGTAACTGCCCTGGGCCTTTCCTAGATCTAGAAGGAGGCCTATTCACATCTGATGAAGTTTGGCTGAGTTCTTCAGGTCTTTGCACATCCTACATACATGATAAGCAGCAATGTAATCCAAACTAGCTTAAAAGGCACAGTATGAGTGGAAATCAAACATTTGCAAAGTATGTATGATATACTTATAAAGTGAAACCAAAATATTTGCAGCAGGCACAACACCCATGCGGCAAATACAGCTCCCACATAGATATTGACCAAACGCACAAGCATGAAAACATTACTAAATCAATGCACTAATGATATTCTTTCTGTATAAAACTCAACAATCCTGTTGCGTTGGGGAAGATGTGGAATTGCTGCGTAGTTGTGCCTGGACTTTTGAATGCTGGCGATGCTGCTGCTGCATTTGCTCAAACTGTTGTAGTCTTGCAGTGAAGTTTATTCCATGATGGGAAAACTTACTGTCCTGGTTTGGGTTTATGTCACCATCCTCAGTGACCTGTGATCCACCTGTCATGTGTTGTAGGATCTGATAGGGATTCCCTGAAGAAGTTCGCCTGGGTTGCTCACCACCAAATGAGTACGTAGGTACAGTTTTTAAACGAGTCCGTAGAATTCTAAAGGCGGCACTTTGCTGCAATCA
This sequence comes from Fragaria x ananassa, assembly GCA_034370585.1. Classification (NCBI taxonomy): domain Eukaryota; kingdom Viridiplantae; phylum Streptophyta; class Magnoliopsida; order Rosales; family Rosaceae; genus Fragaria; species Fragaria x ananassa. The sequence continues at coordinate 27,045,294 of CP139761.1, read as the reverse complement.
AGTACCAAATAAAAAAACTTCAATTCATAACAGAAAATGATATGATTGACAATAATAACAAAAATAAAAATGCGACAAGCTACAGTTTGAAAAACTTTCAAGTTTGGACCTCTGCATTAATCTTGTTAACAAAGGAAGCAAAAGTAAAATATCAATGGTCTGTCATATTTTTCTCAACAAGAAAAACCACAATCAAATCTTTAGATTGAGCCCGAATCATGGTTGCAATTGTAAAGAGAAAATGAGGAATATACAGCTTAGTTTGTACCTGAGGAAGTAGCATCAGAAGACCATACAAAGCTTTTAACAGCCACATATGCCTTCCAGGTTCCAGAAGCTGCAAGAACAAGAAGTCAGCTCAGTCACCCAAGTTATATCTCATACGCGAAAGCAAATGCAGACAACATCAAATGACACATGTTGTACAAAACTAATAGCCATTGCAAACAAAGAATCGCCTTTTTTATTTTATTTTTTCCAAATGAGAAAATTAAACTCTAATAAGAAACATTCTTTCAAATTGAGTCCAAATTTGGAGAGGTCCTATTCTTTCACCTTAAACTCCGTATAAGAACTGAGAGGTCCACTACTTAACGATAAACCAACAATATCAGCCACCAGACAAATCCAATCAAACATGCAAATTCCAAATAGAATTTTATACTAAATGCACACAATGATGACAAGGATTTCACTAAGACTTAATAGTAGACTTGAATTCCACACCTGTAATCTAAGATATGCAAAGATTGGAGTTTCTAGTAACCGAATCAATTTGTCCAGCTGGACTAAAAATTTGACATTTATATCTTCCTCCACCAGAGACTGAATCACAGTACTCGCATGCTGATATGTCTGTCATAAGAAACCAACACAATACTTCAAGGAAGAGAACACAAGCGTGCAAAAATGTAGATTTTCAATGGAAGTGGTAACGAGAGACAAAGCATTACGACCTTACCTGAGATAACAAGCAGAGGCTTATAATTGCCATAGGTGAGTGACACCATGAAGCATATAAGGAAACAAATAAGTCCTTCCCTGATGGATTCACAAGTGATTGTTTCAAAAGATTTCGAAGGTCAGACAACTCGGAAGATGTAAGTAGAATCAAGTTCAAAGCCTGAACAAAGAAATGGAACACATGAATAAGTTAATTAAATTAACTGAAACATGAACTGCTGCACAGAAGTGTAAAAAGAACTATATATAATCGGTCATGTTAAGCCTCTGCCATAGCAAAGAGTTTACTTGTAGGGAAAAGGATGAAAAAACTTCATTTATTAAAAGGATACACTTCCTGAAACAAATAATGATCACTCATGCATATAGCTTTATGCTACAATTTGTTTTTATATAAATAACAACCTACCTGAACCATAATAGATGCAAAATCCAGGTCTGACTCTCCTTCTAATATAGCAGACAGTTCTCGGTAAACCCTTTCAGCATCTAAAAGCACACAAAGTCGGCGAATTATCAAAGCACCACGCCTAGGAAACAAAGAACAAAAGAAGCGTAGAGTTAAATCAAGAGAAGTCACCCACTTGGGGGGGGGGGGAGAGAGAGAGAGAGACTCACTTCTCCAGAAGAGAATTATCTACACGGAAATTATGAACAAGAAAGACGACAAGCTGGCGGAAGTGTTGTGGATCTTTCGCTATGCATGCATGAACCTCTAGAACCAGGAGAACCACCTGGGCATCAGACTTGCAATATTAGATATCCGCATGAATGCCATTCAACATGTTAATAAGCTACATTTTTATATTCAAGCCCGTTGATGGTACCTGATCAGAAGGATCTGAAAGTGCTTCCAAAAGGGTGTCAAATATGTCATTCAGATACATCAACACCTGTTTCACACAAAATTAATATATGATTAGAACTTAACCAGAAAAAAGGGAAACGAGCCCAAGAACTATTGAAAGACTAATTCATCTAGGGGCATATCATTGATCATATTATATATTGCTTGTGTATCTCACATTGCAGTAAGTCTAGTTTCACATAGAATATATATATATATATCAAAACGATAGAGATCGCATGTGCGCACGTCCCTCCGTCTGGCGCCGACGACGGTGCGCCTCCACCCCAGAAGACTCCAGCAGCGTTCCCGACCACTTTCCCTCCCCGGCAAGTCCGTTCTTTTCCAGTGAGATCACCCAAAACTTCAAATAAAGTCGATCTCACCGGAAACTGGAATTCGGCAGACTCGCCGGGGAGGGAAAGTGATCGGGGATGCTGCTGGAGTGGAGGCGCGCAGTCGTTGGCGCCGAACAGTGGCAAACGGAGGGACGTGCGCATTTTAAGCCAGTGCACACGTGCGCTCCACATATATATATATATAGAGGCCGGATGTGGAGCGGACATCCGCACTCGGCTTAAAGTGCGGACGTCCGTCCGTTCTCCCCCCTCCGGCGCCGGCGCGCCTCCACCCCACAAGACTCCAGCAGCGTCCCCGACCACTTTCCCTCCCCGGCGAGTCTGTTCTTTTCCAGTTTTCCAGCGAGATCACCCAAGTCGATCTCGCCGGAAAACTGGAAAAAACCGGACTCGCCGGAGAGGGAAAGTGGTCGGGGACGCTGCTGGAGTCTTGTGGGGTGGAGGCGAGCCGTCGCCGGTGCCGGAGGGGGGAGAACGGATGGACGTCCGCACTGTAAGCCGAGTGCGGACGTCCGCTTCACATCCTTTTCGTGTGTGTGTGTATATATATATATATATATATATATATATATTCTAATTGGTCGTTCATAGTCCGTCCATTATTAGTCCCTTTCTAATAAAGGAAAACAAAAGGGAATCTATTCCATTTGTCCTATATAGAATAATTAATAAAAACTTACTAGATTCCATATACAAGCATAACCAGGCATGCCATCTCCAAAATTGAAATGAAAGACAAAAAAAGGAAGCATACAGATATTACATTCATGTCGGATTCATTTCAGGGAGTCAAAAGAACAGTTCAATTTGTACCTACTGGAAAATTGATTGCATAAAAACAGGTATGAACCAACCATGCAAAAAAAATTACAAATCACCTCAGGACGATGTCTGTTTAGAAGGTTGGAAATCCAGTGCAATGCTTCGATTCTAGTAGCCTCCCATTCACTAGATAGTTGCCTGATCATAAAACACAGCTTATAAATGACAAATAACATACGCTATAGAAAAGGTAAATCACCCTAACTTGAGTTGGTTATAAAACTACACCTCCTTGCAATAGAGAGGATTGCTCCAACGTCAAACCCTTCAGCTGGATCTGCCTTAATGGCACGGAGCTCTTCATTGGTTTCGCGAGCAACCTTAGTGAGGAGAAAATAAATCAATGCATGAAACCACAATAAGCAGCAGTATCAAATAAACACCACCACCCCCAACAAGGAAAAAAATAAACAAAAACAAAAAAGGGAATGGAGACCAATAGACCTACCACTCTGATTTTCTCTTCTTTATCGGATATGCAGGGCAAAATTGCTCCCAATATATCCGCATAGTAGGGAACAAGCTGGTCCCCACCAAGTTTTACGAACTCATTTATCTACATATCCAAGAAGCACATAAATAAGATTATTCAAATATGATAAAGGTACACAAAGCAATGATCTGTCTCCATGTCGAGAACATTAACTATAAAGACCGTTGGTGAATGATACGGAAATAGGCAAAGAATACTTACCCATGTGATAGCTGTTAAACGCGTAAATTCATCAGGAGAAGCAGCCCTCTGCACCAGTATTTCAGCCATGCGTCCATAATCTACAGACTTCAAGAGTAGCACTGCTCGAGTCAGAAAATTACAAATGAACAAAACATAATATATATAAACTTTTGATAACAAGCCTTAAGTGATGCATGATCAACCACCTCATTATTTAATCAAAAGTTCAAACATATAAAGTGTCTTACTGGGGAGTTCTTGATCTCTTGAAGAAACTCTGAGAGAGCTGAATCAGCCTGTTGTCTTATCTCATGGCTTGAATCACTTAACATATTAAACAAGCCTGATATTAAACAGCAGCAAACTGTGAGTTCAAATCCAACAAAGAAACGATTGAAAATGAAGAAAGCATATTTTTCTTTCACATTAAAAAAGACACACCATCAAGAAAGTCGGGAAGGAAACCCAGCATATCAATATCTGGAACACTGTCTAAAACAGTGATCCACCCTACCAAAAACTGCCGGACATAGGGATTTAGAACATTCATGCGCTCCCTCAGTAATGGTATAAATTCTTCAATGCTGAGGAAAGGGAAACAGAAAAAAAGAAAAGAGAAAGGTCACATTGTAATTGTTGCATTACTGTCTTGAGAATACAATAGAATATATATATATATATATATATATATATATATATATATATATATGAACAAGATCAGGAATATTACACACCTGAACTGGTCGCTTTCAGTAACAATATCCTGCTTCAGTATATAAAAAGAATTATGTATAGAACATAGAAAATGCATATGTTGATGATAACAAAGTGGAAAAGGTTGATCTTCAGAGGTGGAAATTAAATTATTTTCGGTGGATAGATGAGAATGCGGGAGTTTGAACTGTTTATATACCTTTACAAGCCGATCTAAAAGATGAGCAGCACTTTGAACATTAGCATCTGAGTCTGCTGAAAGCTTGCACAAGGCATCAAAAATCTGATTGAAGAATATGATAAAATCTCCTCGTACAACCTGAGCACCATGAAAAATAAATGGTATCAAGGTCAAGGTCAGGGACACCATATAAAATCAGTAAATCAGCCATCTAATCCTCTCTCACCTTTGCAATATTGTATAGTGCTTCACAAGCATAATAACGAACTCTGCTATCTTGGTCAGAAAAGGAATTAAGCACAGGAGGCACGATTTGCTGGCAGGTACATGAGAAGAAAAATATGTTAATACCAATATAGAATATTTTAGCATTAAGTAACTAATGCAAGCAAATTGAACGACCTTGCATATTTTATATTTGAAAGGAACCAAAATATGGCATCATGCATTTGCCTACAAACTCCTGCTTTCAGTGTACTTACCAATTTAATGACTCAATTTTCAGCCACATAACTGGTGTTCTCAGTAAACCTTCTACGAACTAAGACAAGATATCACCCTTAATATAGATGGTGGATTACAGGAAGAGTGAAAACTACTTCACATTAGGTATATACTGTCAACTAGGAGGATCTGAAAGGCGTTATGGCATTTAGATTTCCAAGCGTTAGCCAAGGCTTAGGCTGACCCAAAGAACTTATAAGCAACTGTTTTACTGTTAAACTTTGATGATGGCAACCACGCAGCCATCTGCGATCTGTTGATCAGTGTAAAACCTTCACATCTATCTAACCCTAAACCTTCTCACCTACATGCAACTAATCTTGTATAAAATAATCCAACAGACCTAACTTTTGTAACAGTTACTAGTTCCTGGAGATGCCCAAAAAGCTAAATTCAGCTCCTCTGTGTCAGAGCATGACAGAAAAGAAAGTGTGGAACAAAAATAACTTTGACATGTTGTTAGATCAGTCTTCACTCGCACCTCGCACGATTACAGTAACAGGTAAATGTTATACTCATCCCTAGTAACATACCACCGCTTATTCTCGTGTCAATCACTAAATCTAATTAGAAAAACCAAACACCCTAGTTAAGGCCAACATACTGCCTTTATCAATAGTTATGCACACAAGTACCACAACTAATTCGAAGCATAATGATCACACACGCCTACGCTTTGCATCATTTCAGGTAAAAACTGAGAAAACCATCAATTTGTACTCGGAGGTTTACCTCAAGATGCTGAGCAGCTTCACTGGTCAACCCAACTGTTGCAGCAGCTAACCCTATCAATCCTCCCTACACGAAAACGGCAACAAACACATACACAAACCGCTCAGCATATAAACATTCAACTGGCAACCTTACCAAAATTGAAGCTACAAAATAAAATAGTACACAAAACTACTGCAAATACCTTGCGGTGATTCGCCTGCGGTGAGTAAGTAAACTCCGTGGTGAGCAAATTGATCACCGCCGTAATCTTATCATGATCGCCGGCCATCGTGAGCTGCTTCACGATTCCCTCAACCTACACCACAAACGCCCACACATGTAAAACCACACACTAAAATCGAAACAATTCAAGTCTAAGATCTAATCGAATCCTAAAAATCCACAGAAGCGAGAAGAACACAGACCTCGAGAGCAGCATTCTTGCGCTTCTCGTAGAGCTTGTCCGCCAGGTTCCGGAGCACGCCCGCCGGAATCACAGTGAGAGCGTCGGCCATGTGGAGCAGCACAAGTTCACAGCTCAACCGCCAGTCGTAATCGGATTGAGAGAGGAAAACGGATTCCGGTGTCAAATTCGTCTTCGGATCTTCTCCTGCTCTAATCGGAACATGTCTGCTAGGGTTTTATCGCCGGAAAATTGAAGGCTACCGGAGGAGGAGAATCAGATCTGCGGAGACTGGAAATGGGAATCAGAAGCTGAGAAAAAATGTCGCACGAATTGTAATTTGTTTCCCCAGTTTTCTTTTTTCTCCCTTTTTATTTTTATTTATTTCTTTGGTCTCCAAAGTCTTTTCAGTCGTGGCATTTCTCACAATTGACTATTTGAGTAGCGAACGACTTCGGGGTTTCGAACTGCGGTTGATGGTAGAATGACGGATATACCCTCCCTCTTCTAGTGTGAAGTAATGCTCTCAATAATAATTATTATTATTATATAACCATCACTTAAACGACCGTAAAACTTATATAAATGAATAACGTTAAGACTATAAAAAATTATTATTTTATATTAAAGTTATTATATTATTAATAAATGAATTCATTTATTGATAAGTATTTATTATTTTATAAAGAGTATTGTTGTAGGACTATCCTTAATTTGTCAAGAGTTTCTTTAAATTTTTTTATAATACATGGAAAATGGAAAACCTACAATTGAAAAGACCGTATTAGGGTTTGTCACAAATTGAAAAGATTCCCATTCAGAAATGAGCAAAACCATCAACAAAAGGCAATAATTTTGATGGTGTGCGGAAGGAATCAGTCACACCATGTTGGTATTGTAATGACTTGTGGGCAGAAAACCTGCAATTTCTGATGGATTAATGGGGGGGGCATACAGTAAAGGTTTATTGAAGATAAAACTTAAACTGTTGGTAATGCTTTTCCAAAGAAATCGAGTCAGTCTCTTGCACAAGATTACAAGAATATCCTATGTACAAGCAACTACTGTTTCTAACCAGAGAAATATCGTACAACACAATATATGGCACGATGAACAATCAATAACGATCAAAAGGGAAGGGACTTAAGAGCGACTCTTCAAGTTCTCGAAACCCCTGGAAAACAGGTTCAGTAAGATGCTGTGGAAGAGCCAACCTCCGGACCTCAGTCATATACCTAGAATTCCAAGTTCAACAAGAAAAAACCCTCAGAATATGAACATATATTGAAACTCTTAATTAATACGATATCAACAGATTCACTAAACTGAGTCCTATGCATTTGTTTTGTTAAGCAACTGTGAGATCCAAATCATGAGAAGGTATAGATCTCTCGTTTGATAAACAAAGTCAAAATGAAAGAACGGAATACGTTTTCATTTAATGTTGTATGCAGTTATATTTCATCCACGGGGAGAGAAAGAGGCAACATTTGAAGTTATCCAGAGTCAGAAGTGTCTCTAATTAACTCAAAGTAAACCCATACAACAGAATATATCTATGCAATTTGTATCACCATACATATCTTGCTTGTTGTAGGCACTTTATATTGCAGATTTTGGGTTATAGAGTGAGGTAGAACTGATGAAACTTCAAACTTTAGTGCAAACCACAGGCAATGCAGCTATTATAGCTTACAGAAATGAAAACTAAGTTGACAATGAGCAAACAACATCACGTGTTTGTTGCAATAAAAAAAACAAACTCACCTGTTGGCTGCACTAGAGATCTTATCTCGAACCCCTTGGTTAATGACTGTTCTCTGCTCCCCTGAAAATGTTCCACCTAATATTAAAGAAGCTCCAGTGTTACTTGTACCCATTCTCTGTGCAAACAATGACATTGCCCACTCACGGAGTATCACGAGTACTGAACGGAGAAGGCGTAGCCTGAGGTTGGGTGAGGGTAAGATAGCACCACTTGTTAATAACTGATCATATGTGTTCAGTACAGGCTCAGTTGCACCCTTGCAAGCAGCAAGAAGAGCCCTTGCTACATCTTCATCTCCAACAGACTCAACCCCGGACTCCTGTCTTTCCTATTATAGATGTGAAAAGAAAACAAAATTACAATCACGTAATACTCATTTTATTGACAAAAAGAATGGGTAACCCCTACTTTTCCGTTTAACCAATTAAAATTTCCTAGCACCAATTTCTTTTTGTCTAAAATAAGCATTAAAGAGTTGTGAGTTTTTTTTCAAATATACCAGTGCAGCTTTCTCAAGATGAAGACAAAGTGTGTCTAAGGGTAACCCAGCTCCATCTCCAGGATAAATGTCAGCCCCAAATCTCTTCAATACTGAACAAGCTTCGGCAACACCACCTCTTGAAAGAGATTGGTCGATTAATCTGGCCCAAGTTTCTCTAACCATACTACTATCTGGATCACCAGAATAGCTCGCAAAGTACAGCATCTCCAGACATATCTGATTCGACAAAGGAACAATGAATTCTGGTTAATAAAAACTAAATTTCCCTTTTAAGATGCAGTAGAATAAAAAAATTGAAAAGGAGCAATCTCAAACAAAAACCAGTCTATAGGCAAGAAAGAGAAAGCATGTACCTCCCAAAGTTCAAATGGTACAGCATACTCATTGTATAGCTGAGTTATACTCTTCAAGTCTAAAGATAGCTCTTTAGCCTTTTCTCGTGCAATATTTGCAAAATTGGAATCAGCTGTTTTGGTGCTATTGGGGTCAGTTCCATTGGACTCAGATGCATCAGGCAAATCTTCTGCTGTAGAGACTAAAACCTCAAGTTCCTGTTTGATCTTTATTTGAAAACGGAGAACAGCAAGCTTTCCTTCCAACAATTCTAAAACCCATTATCATAAGCACCATGTGCAGAGCCTACCAGGCCATCACTACTAGCATTTTTTGCCTGTATGACTGCATTTTTCAAGTAATTGTACCTGTAATTGACAAAAAAAGCATCATCGACAGGCCCAGAATCATGGAATTTGTTTTAAACTATATCCTGTTTAGATTAAGTTGGGTTTGTTTTGGGAGATACTCTAATCCAAACAATCTCCTGTATAGATGAGAGATTTTAGAAAGCATCGATAAACCAACCTAAGACTGTTCAAAGTGCTACTGATTTCAACACATAAGAATTGCTTTTACATGTGATCCATATACCAATTAAATCAATCCAGAGTAGTTGCCGCAGAAGAATCAAATGTGATGTTATGGGTATTCAAAGATATCTACAAGGAATAACATACAATACTGGGTTCACTTGGACCAAAATCTTGCTGATTGAACCCAACATAAGCTTAAACAAACTCCAAAACAAGACACCTGATTATATATCGCCATGGTACAGTGAACTATATATATACCCACATACATACAAACATACATATAAACTGAAGGGGAGAATACCTTTCATCTAGAGTAGGAACATCCCTTGAATTAGGGGATCGCCTTTCTGCCAGTCTTAACAATACATGAGCCGCAAGCAGATGTTGCCTCTTCAAGATATAGTACCGTGCCTTTTGTAAAGGTAAGCGAACCACAGCTTCATAAAATCTGCAGTTCAATCATAGTAATAATTTAGACGTAATCACGAAGCTAGGGACAACAATCAAAAATGCTGTACTATTATCCCTAAGCTGACCTTAAATCTTCAAACCGTCTGCAAACAGTTTGTAAATCAGCAGATTCTGGAACTTTACTTAAAAATTCAAAGGCTTTTCTTGCAAGATTATCTTTCTCCACAGGATCTGGAAGTACAGCAGCTCTCTCAAGACACTCTACCGCTAGAAAAAACTTGTAATCAGACTCCTTATAGTAGCTTGGACAACCATCCCGTAGTCTTGAACTAACATCATCTACTGCCCCCCTGCCATCAGGACCAGTATAATACTGGAGCAATGAAATATAAGAACAAATCACAATGGAAGACAGCTATGTGTGATAAAACCTACCAAGCTGACAAATGCATGAGGTAAAGAAATAATGTTTTGATAATTAGTGTAAAAATTTCATTCAAGTTTGATCAATGTTAAATCCAGATTGCATTACCTCCATTAGAGCAGATATGAGCCTCGTAGCAAGACGGTCTCCTTCCTCAGAGCAAACTAACTGATGGAATGTCATTTGAAGTAATGATTGTCGTAGATTAGCATCAAAGCTCTCGACCAAGCGAGTTACATGGTGCTGTGAAAGAAGCTGGAGCAGAAACAAGGCTTCACTAGATCGAAGTAGTAACTGCCTAATGCATTCCATGGCCCTGACCTATAGATAACACAATCTGAAATTATGAAAAGAAATGAAAAAACAAAAAAAAATACAGCTATGAACACTTCTGCATTACTGAAATAACCAACCACTACCTCCAAGGCTGCCAATTCAGCAGGACTATATGGTAATCTCTGTCTTTTATTAGATGAGCCACCAGCATTAGACTCAGTAGTCCGAGAGTAGGCACCAAATAAGTTTCTAACCATGTGGTCACCAGCACCTAGTTCTGAACTGGCTCCAAAAAGAATAGAGCCAGTCAAGTCTCCTGAACCAGCAACACAGCCATAAAGACCCCTCCTTTGGTTTTTTCTAGACCTTAGAAACCTCTCTAGTGAATGAATCTTGTTTTCAAGCACTCGCATAGCCTCAATAGAGAGCCTGCATACGACTAACCCATTTTCTGATATAGCGCCTGTGGAACCCAAACTGCCTTTTACAATCACCACAGGAAGTTCCCAGACAGGAAAAAGCAACCTTGCAGAGCATAAACAAAGCCCTTCATGTGCACCTGAAAACACAGGCTCAGCCTCCTGAACAACCTGCCCCATGCTAAATCCCCCCGCAGCTGTTCTAGTGTTGGATAATGCATTGTTTCCCTCCAGTTGTGGCATTCCAACGTATCTTGGGTCCTCGAAAGCTTCAGCTGCCTTCTGAGCAACAACATTGCTTAAATTCCCACTAGATGGAGAAGTGGTAAGGTACATCCTTCTCCCATCTGACAAAACAGCAACAAGGTGTAGAGACTTCGATTCAAGTGTAGACAATGGTGATATACAAACTATAGATGACTTTGTCGTTCTATTTGGAACTCTAGGTCCAGTTGCTTGTCTACCCCCATGATGAACATCCCTCAGATTGATCAAATTTTTTTCTTCTGCCACTTTCTTTAATGGTCCATTAGCATTTTGCCCCAGAACAAAAACCTGGAGTTTCATTTCTTCAGTTTTTGCATACAATATGTGTCTCTCATTATCAAACACCATTTCAATGATAGGATCAACAGCTCCAAACTTGAAAACATTAGGTACCACCCATCTGAAAATAAAGACATTTTCAAATTAATATTATCTCTGAGAAGGATAATCCAATTCAAAATGCAGGTAAGAATTTGATAGTCACAAACACAATATTATTACACAGAAGAAAGAAAACAAACAAGCTTGCCTATCAATACAGAAATGAGGAATTAAGATCACAAACAAAGGAAATAACCTTGAAATAATACTTCCAACACCAGCAGTCAGACAAACTTTTCTACATCTTGATTGCCAGCTTGATCCAGTTGAATAATGTAACTCATAGATGTGGCCATCACGCCCAGCCAGAAAAATACGACCCTTCTCCATACATGTGATACAAGTCATGGTGATCCCATCAGACGGTACAGTATAGTCTGGCAATGGCTGTAGTGTGACCTCTGCATATGGATCTGTGCCATCACCCCCTCCAGAGCAACACACTCCAACAAGACTTAACTGATAGAAAGTAACAAACAAAAGTACGAAATTGAACAAAAGTAAGATTTTAAACAAAAGAAACAAACAAATTTTATGCTTGTAACAAATGAAAGGAATACATTGAAACTAATCTAACTCCACATTATTCCAAATTCACAAATAGCTAAACAAAAAGGAAAGCAATAGGATAAATCAATTAGTACCTGAACAGGTGTTGCCAAAATCAAAAGATACTGAATAGCTTCAACAAAAACACCAGGTTTAGATTTAGCAAGGCCAACAGCACAAATAGCTTGATCCTCCCCACTATATTCAGGACATTGTCCATCCCTGATCAACAAAGAATGATAGAGTGTTAATGGACAGTAGGTAGAGATAAGACCCATGAACCAGTGTTCAAAAGCTATAATCGTAGTAAATATTTCTATGGAGAAATGCTCGAGTATAATTAAATTGTTTTCCTATATTTGTGGTATAATATTTTGATGTAAATACATGCCATCTAAAATATGCAACATATTTTGAACACGTTTCCCAACATACAATGCTATCTATTATATTCATTGAAAGAATATCAGCATAACGTTGGGACAGTTGGGCAGTTTTGATAATAAGCATCCAAGTTCAGATTACATATTTGTAGAGAGAACTTTTCAATGTTAACTTTATATCATGTTCTAAGTAGAATACAATAGATAACAAGGTCATTATAGAACACAATAAAAAGGATAATATCATGTCTTAGGGTGAACTCCATGAAAGATAACTGACTACAGTTTGTGTTCCCTATACTGATGATAAGAGGACAATCAAGATACCACTAGTTTTAATATCTGTGAGGCCATACTCTCAATCTATTCTGCAATTAGCAATATTCTCCTATCAAGGGTTAACATAGACTCACCACTTGTCGAAACGCCACAGAAACAAGGAATTATCTATCGATGCCCACGCCCTGTGAATCTCAGGAAATATCCCACACAATGTAGTTCCTTCCCCGCCAGCTGCATTATATCTCTCGATAAGCACCGGAGGCAGCTCCCAAGTATCCACCACTTCCGCAAACGGCGGCCACTGCGAAATTGAACATGAAAAAGGCAATGCGTTTAGTCCACAACAAAAATTCAGCATTGGACAATTTAACAGTTCAAATTCCGATTCAAACTCATGCTTATTGGGGAAATCAAAGTATAAACACTAACAAATTGACCTAATCTCACATGAAACAAATCCAATCCACAAAACTCTAGGTTCTCAGATTCGCATCAGATAAGCAAACTACCTCTCTGGGATGAGTAGCGTACGGGTGGCTTGCGTATCGGGAAGCTTCTAGTGACTCTTCGAGATCGAGCTGGGACGCGACTTCTTTACCGATCCGGTTACTGATGACGATGCCCGTGCTGGTGACGTCACGCAGATTGACGCCGTCCTCCTGCGACATGATTGGTTGCCGGAAACTGAATGAAGATTTGAAATGCGGCGCGGGAGGTTCGATTGGTGGAAGCGTTGACTGGGTTTCCCTCCCTTTCTTGGAGCCAAAAGTTTGAGAGGGGATTGATTTCAATTTATTTGGGGAGTGAAAGAGACTGAGAGGTAGGGTTTTGGCAAGGGTTTTTGGTTGTGGCGGGCAATTGACGCTAATGGTGTGTGCGCTTCACTTTTACGCTTAAATTTTTACCCTTTTCTTTCCCTTGTTTTTTTTTTTTATTGTCTTTTTAATGTCTCGTTTACTAATTTGAAATGAAATGAGATTCGCAAAACTTTATTTCGGAATGAGAAATTCTTGTGTTTACCAGCGCACTTCAAAAAATTAGGATACATATAGGTTTCACATACTTATTGGGGATTGATTCCTATATGGATTTAAAAATCAAAGCTTTCGAAATCAAGTTTTTATTTTCAGAATACTAAAAGTTTCTTTTACAACAAGTCAATATTGATCGAATAACAAGATTCTCCTCGTAGGACTCACCAAAATGGACATTGATGACCCGTGATTAGTTCTTTTGCAATACAATTGTTAGGCAATTACAGCTTCTTTTTTAATATTTACTAATCAAATGAATTTTAATTTTGATTCGAATATAATAAATACACAACATCATTCGTAATTAATTCTAAACATTTAACTCTGTTTTCACAATAATTTAAGTAAAACAGTTAAACGACAGTGAAATAATTTCATACGGATCTCTTCCGTCTCATATTCTAGTCGATATCGGATCATAACAAACATTTCACATTGTCACAAGTCACAACACGAAATCTGTCGATCTCACCGAAAAAAAGGGGTGTTAAATAAAAAAATATTAACTGTCTCTCATCGACTGTGCCGCCAAAAAAAGAGCAGCACTGTGAAACCCCCAGGTTAAACAGTTCAATAACGCTAAACGCCGTCGTAGTCCCACCGCCACTCGTAACCTGATGACACTCTCCGCTGCACTCAACGCATTCAAGTCTTCCAAACTCGTCTCCTGGAAATCGGTACTCTCTCTCTCTCTCTTTCACCGTCCCGGCGTTATTTTCCGGTCACTATCTTACCGTTATTCTCTGATTCCAGACCGGTCGGCTTCAGAAAACCTTAGCGGGATGCATAGAGCGCAAGGGGAAGACTTTGCACAGCGGCAAGGTCTCCACGGTGAAGTTGTGGCCGGAGCTCGCCGGAAAAGGAAGGTACTTTGACTTCCGGTCAACTCTGATTCGCGCTTCGATTGAGTTCGCTGAGGATTCGCCTCTGTGCACTACTCTATGTAAAGACGGGATCAAGATTCGAACTGTTGAGCACTTGCTTTCGGGTTTGGAAGCTATGGAGGTCGATAATTGCAGGATTCAGATTGAGAATTTGGATTCTGAAGATTGCAGTGTTGAGGTTGGTACAGTTGTATTGTGATATTTGTGAATTTTGATTGTTACTGTTTGTAAAAAAAAAAAAGTTGAAATTGTTAAAAGATAAGAAATTTTTAACTAAAAAGCATACTTTGGAATTTAGATTTTGGTAGAAATGTGTGGAAGCAGAGGTGTGGGATTTGAAATTGTTGTTATAGATTATGAGAGGGAAGACTAATAGAGCTCAAAAATCAGGTTCCTATATTTGATGGATCAGCAAGAGAGTGGGTGGAGGCGATAGAACAAGTTGGGCTGTGAGTCGCAACTGATCATCAGGGTGAGTGTTGTGAAAAGATGGTGGCATATGTGAAGGAACCGGTGCATGTGTGGAGGAATGATTCTTTTGTTGCTGCATTCCCATCACAAGAAGTCGGTATCACTTACGGGATTGACTTTCAGCAGGTACTGGCTTGGAGATTGTCGGGACTAGTAGCTTGGAGTGTTGTTCTTGCAACTTGTTTTGTGAGAGATTGTCAGCTAATTATGGGTTTGATGTGCTGACTTTTTATGCAGGTGCCGGACATTGGCAGGCAGTGGTTTTCTGTTACTTCATTGGATAAATCTTTATATTCCGAGCAGATAGCTTTGTCAAGAACCTTTTGCACTTATGAGGAGGTCAGTACTATATACTATACTAGTCCTGCTATTACTTTCCGTTTGCTGTTAAAGTATAACATTGTTGCTACTTGTTAGTACTTTACCTGCATAATGTTATCTGTCTTTGGTTTCTTCCTTTCACATTAACAGTAATTGTTGTATTATATACTGAGTGGTACAAAGAGGTTGAAAGCAGTTTAAGTATAAGTTTCCTCATACCGAGTGGTACAACAAAAGTTTATTGGCTCTGTGAATTGATTTGTTGATTTGTAGAGAAGCACAATGGTATATGAGCTTTAATTTATCAGCGTCCTTTTTAGCTTTTAAAATAGAACTGATTTCTTCAAAAACTAGTAGTACCTTCAACTTTGCATAGCTGATGTTGGTTTTTGTAGAGTGGAAATAGAGTAACTGAGTTCAGACATCATTTAGTTTTAAATATCTTCTCCGTTCTCAGAGAGCAAGACCAATATATTGTGGAAGTTTGTTTAGACATCGTTTTTCTCTTAGGCGCGTCTGATAAACAAAAAGGGGACTAGACTCGAGCTTCATGTGTTTGTTCTGTTTTCTTAAGATAACCAAATAGACTTCCTTTGGCATACCTATTTTTATATAGTATCGTGAGATGATGTTAAATTTACTTTGCTAATGCTAGGTGGAGCAAATGCGCAGTGCAGGACTCATAAAAGGAGGTTCATTAGAAAATGCAATTGTTTGTAGGTAAGAACTGAGTTACTTGTCTTGATTTCTATTAAAAGTTAGATTGAATAGCTACATTTGTTGAAAAGAACTAGCCTGCTGACTATCAAGGGAAAAGACAATATGATTAACACCCCCAAGCCTACTTTAGTGAGACAATGTGATTAGCCCGCTTTACATAAAAAATTGCCTAAACTTGTTCAACTGATGCTCCTTTCAACTAAATATCAAACATGATTGAGCTCTAAATAACTGGCAAACTTTCTCGATAGTAAGTGATAATATGCACTTGCTTATGTGAGAATTCTGTGCCTAGAGTCTTGGAATTCATATACTAACTTTAAGTTGAGCTATACTTGATTTAGGTGACATATGGATTGAGCTGACCTGACATGACAGTTTGGTTTGATTGTATGCTTATAGTAGTCAGGAAGAAAATGTTTTAAAGAGTGGGTCTACCAGGTTTGCTCTAGGGAGAACATATTAAAATCGATATGCAAGCTGCAATCTGTTGGGTCTCCCATTTAGATTTCATGGTACACATACTCTTGTTTTCCTTTTGCAGTGCTAGTAAAGGTTGGTTGAATCCACCACTTCGTTTTCAAGTTGAACCTTGTCGTCATAAGGTCTTAGATCTTATCGGTGATGTTTCTCTTTTTGCAAGGTGTGGTAGCCAAGGGCTTCCTGTGGCACACATAGTGGCCTACAAGGTTTGTATTGATTATTTGATTATGTCAAGTTCTTTATTTTGGTAGAGTAGAACAAAATGGTTATGAGATACTCAACTGAGTTGCTGTTTGTTTCTTTGCATGTCAACAGGGTGGCCACACACTGCATTCTGTTTTAGTTCGGCGCCTATCAGAAATTATCTAAAAGGATACTGCATTACATTTGCTCATCTTGAAGTAATCGTAGAAAAGTAATCCAGTCATCAGCCATACTTGGCACTATCAAATGTTTGAGTCGATTTTCAGTAGCGGATGGACTCCGAATAAAAAAGATTGGAGTTTTACGAGGTAGGATGGGCTATTGTTTCAAGTTGTGGACGACATTATGGATGTGACGAACTCTTCATATAAATTGGGGAAGACTGCTGGGGAGAATTTGTTGGCTGATAAGGTTACGGACGAGCTAAACGGGGATGCACAAGAACAGCTCCTCGGATTCGACCTGAAAAAGGTAGTTTCTTCGATTGTTTTGGCTATTCCATTGCTTACAGGCAACACTGAGGAGTTGGGGCTCTGTTGTTATATTCGAGAATTGGTTGTTTACTGCAATTGATTAGAATCTCTCATAATTTACATGATTTAGTGTCTGAAAAAGAACAAGGGGTTGGAATTTGGCAATAGCTAGGAGATACACTGTTTACTTTTTCAAATGTGTCAAACTCTTTGCGTGTGGATATAGTATGCGTTTCGATGTGTACTGTACATTTGCATTCAGATTTCCTCAAAAAAAACATTTGCATTCAGATTTCAGTTGCGATGATTTCAGCGGATTTGCATTTCAGATATAAGGGTTGGAATTTGTGCGTAGGTATGAAAATGTTAAAGTAGATGTTGGTTGTTTCTGGCCAAGTAAAAGTTGGGTTTTTATGCAAAGTTGATAGAGAATATAATGGAGATGATCATGGATTAGGGCTATGGAGTTTGATCCGGGGAAAAGCAAAATCAATGGAGGCAAAATCTGCCACTTCCATATGTCTGTTTATAGGAGTTGAATGTTCTAGTACTACCAATTTATTTTTTGCCTGTCTTCTTTTCGGTTCTGAACACCTTACAAGTTCTACCAAGTTGTATGTGTATGAGAATCCACGGATTATGGAAGGGTAGACAAATTCAATTAAACTCTAGGGGACGATGCCCTAAATACATCGCAGCAAAAAAAAAAAGATAGAACAGGAGAGCCTATTCCTTGCACCACTGGGACAGCTGCACCAGGCAAAAAAGCTGACGTGGCTGTTAACTAACGATGGACGGAAACGGGGGCGCTAACGTGAGAGCAGGGTTAAAACAAGAATTACCACGATCTCAATCTGATCTCAATCCGCACAAACGTGCACTCCTTCCATCTCTCTCCACTGTGTGAGAGCGTGGGACGGCCATGCATATCCTTTGTAAATCCTAGAATCTTTAAAGCATGCGCTACAGCAGCATCTAATCCCATCAGCTGCAGTTGATCATACATCTCAGCAAGCTTCTCTCCTGCATCATCATCATGACTGTCCTCTACCTTCGGTTACCCTAACGGAGGCTTAATAGCAACAGACGCAGCAAATCTACTGAGGCGTCAACCTGTCAAATTGGATGGTTATGATGAGTGGTGCAGCTGTCCCAGTGGTGCAGGGAATAATTTTTGATAGAACAGTTGTCACTATGGTTTTAAATAACCTATATGAAACTATAAACCATAATGCATACCAATGCCAAACAAAGAACTCCAATTGACGGGTAACTTCCATTAGGTTTTTCTTCCTTTCTTCCATTAGGTTTTTCTGCCTTGATTTTCTTCTTCCTTTTCCTCTTCTCTCTTTTCTTCTCGGCAGTTGCAGCTTCCTCAGCTATTTTGGCCACCAAGTATTGCATGAGTTGCATCTCCTCGCAACTATATTTGGCACCAAACCAAGTTGTGTCCTCTACATCTACATCTTGGTCTTTCTCAGGACACGATCTGTTTTCCCCTTATTTTAGGTCAAAATCCAGACAAGGACTTTACCGCCGTTTGTTTGGTAGGGAATCATGTATGAAAATGAAATTAGTTTTATTTTCTATTCTAGTGTGTTGCTTGATTATAAATGAAAATTAGAAGAAAAAAAAAAGAAAAAATAAGATATGACTGAAAATTGACTCTCTCATAAAAATTAAAGATGATATTCTATTTATATTCTCATCATCAAAGGTAAATTATAAAAATTAGACATTTAAAAAGTTTAAATTTCCTTAAATAGATCACATATGCCATTAGTAAAAAATGTTATTGGAAATTATAGATTTAAAGTTCATTATTATGACTTATTAAATATGGTGTAATTGGAATAGAAATAAATTACTAAGTCAATTACAATAATAACCAAACACTTACATAGAAATAGCAAAACTTTTTCATTTCCATATCAGTCAGGAAAGAAAAAGAGAAATTTGTCCAAATGGTATACGAACTTTTGCTCCTTATAAACTTTGGTATATTAAGTTTTGAAAATATCAAAACGGCTTCTCATGTTTCTATCCCAACCTATGATTGATATATATAACAATTAAGATGACTAATTTACCCTTAAGTTATCTTTTTACTTAGTTTTTTTTATTTGTTCAAGAAATATTAGAAGAGCTTTTGGAATTTGATGTTATGCTAATGACCTTTATAAACTTGAAGAAGATTGAAGAAGGGAAATATACAGAATTTCAATCTTTTTTGTTTCTGCTGACACTCAAGTATTTTGTTGTTGCCGTTGACATTCAAGAATGATTGAGATGAAGAACTGATTATTAACAAGGAGAAAGTGACGATGAATTTTTTCTCTACATTTCTAAAAATATAAAAAGCCAAACAAAGAAAATTGGAATATGAAAACAAAGAAGAAAAATTAAGAAAAAAAATATAATTTAAAGGTAAATTAGTCATCTTTTTTTTTTAGGGTACATTAGTAATCTTAATGGTTATATATATATCAATCTTAAGTCGGGATGGAAACATGAGATACCGTTATAATGTTTTCAAAACTTGATATACCAAAGTTTATAAGAAACAAAAGTTCATATACCATTCAAACGAATTTCTTACAGAAAAATAAATCTTTTTAGTATCTTGACATTTATGCTCACTAAACAGGGCCTACATATATTACTACAGGAAATACATGGTTCCCTAAATCAGTCCACGTTTTTTTAGAAGTAAATAAGTCCATGTTGATATCCCCAACCAACAACATACACCACCAACACCTTCACAACCTCATATCAACAACACGAATGCTTCAATATGAAAACAGAGTTTTCGTCAAGACTCTGTACAAGAATGCAAGAGCACATACAAAAACAGAAAATCAAGACAACCTCAACTGGACACCAACAGACAAAAAGAGGTTCAGTTGATTTTTGTAGTTCAATATCAATAACTATTTCAAAGGCTTTGCTCTTTTGTGCCTCGGCAGTTTCTGTACAAACGGCTAGTGTATAGAGCCAACCACTAGCAGGTTCCTATCGATCTTTTAAACCTGTTCACTTCCCTTGAGAATATTGTACTTGCAGAGAGGACATGTTGCATTCATTTTAAGCCATTTCACGATGCAATTAGCATGGAAATGATGGTTACAGGGTAGAGTGTGAAGATCTGCCCCATCCTCATATTGGCTGAGACATATACAACATTCCTGGAAAGAAAGCCAGAGTCAGAAACCCTTGGAGCATAGAAGTTCATGAATTGAATTGTCGTAAAATGCAATGAAAGCATGTAAGTGCTCATACAATTTAGTATGTGAAAGATGTTTCGTTCATCAATTTGCATTCATGAAACAGCAGATGCAAACAAATCAAATCAAATCAAAATAGTAGCAACAACGGAATATAAAGTTATAAGTACGATCTTCTCACCAATGAAATACAACTTTAATGCATGGAAGAATCAAGATGTGATCGTTGTTCATTACAACTAGTGAACATGTTAAAGGGTGTATGCTCATCACACATTAACTTTTTTAATTTTGTGCATGGGTGGTGGTGGCATTGCTATTCTCATTATAGTTTTCAAGTTTCAACAATATAAATAAGATAATGTTCCTAATCAAATCTAACAGAATGGGTTCCAAGGAATTGAATGATATACTCAACGAATAATAACAAGATGCTGTAAACATACCGCATCCTCAGGTAAAAGAATTCGCTCAACTGCCGGGTAGGCACTGGTTGTTTCCATTGGAATCATTTTCCCTGCTCCTACACTGGATTTTTCCTCACCTGATATTCTAAATCTGTATTTTGGAAGAATACTAAGATCTGCTTCGGATGCACCTTCCTACAATGAGCATACAAGGAAAGACAAGAATAAGTCCTTACAATGCCGTCATTTCATTTTTGAATTTAGATAATTAAAGGTTATGTCTTCATACCTGTCCAGCCACAGCATAAAGAATTGCAATGATGCATGGCAAACAGCAACAAAGAGCAATTCCAATCAAACATGCCAGAACAATGCAAAAGATGGCAAAGAAGACGTCAAATGCCAGGAAAACCACAGACAACCTGCATGAATTAGTGACATGCTCAGTTGTTTTGGACTTAATAAAGCTCGACTGTGGTCTAGACACACAAGACCCTGCCATATTATTAGTTTTACACTTTGACTGCTGTGGGACTTAAAAAGAGATGATATCTTTGGTAGTTATCTCTAAAGTTATAATGCCAGAACAGTCTTTTGGTGATACTTATGTCTGGCATGCAGGTGAGATGCATTTATGTTAAACTGAGGAAACTTCTGATTTGATTAGATAAAGAAATACCAGTACAAACGCGGAGCATTTTGCAGAAGCAGATCACCGCCGGAGACAACCCAATAAAAGCCAACTATCCACCACAGAAAGGATGCCATTGTATTGATGGATTCACATCGTTTAGAAATACTATGCCATACAAATTGAAGTCAGTAACATGTACAAACCCTCAAGCATATATATTACAGAAGCAAACAATGAAACGTGTCAGATAAGTACTATAAGAGAACTATATGAAGCATCGTGGAATAGCAAAATATGAATATGGGAGGGAGAAAATACAGATAAAGTTAAGAGTAAGTTTCTAAAAACAGTTTGAGTTACGTTGCAGTTCCCATCCTGGACTGTAAGCCCAACACACTAACAAGAATCACTTATAGGATCACTCTAATCCTCTCCGACAATAACAGAACCATCTCTAGCACCGGTCAAGTGAGATCCAAAACTTCCACTCAGTACCACCACTACCTCAAGTTCAAAATGCACTTCATTGTTGAACTAACGGCATACAATTCCGCTAAGCAAGCTCAATCTAGACTCATCCGATTTCAGTCTCCACACTCACTTCATCACATAATTGAAAATAACATTTCAGCTCAATTCAGCACATAATACAGTCAAACCTGAATTTCTACAATCAAAGTTTTCGAATTCCGGCAAACTGAAACGCAATTCTAATTTCTACATACCTGGAGCGAATCGGAGCGCCCAAATCCATAGCCGCTTCATCATCAGACTCATTAGCATCAGCCTCAGAGCTCTGCGGCACCTCCGCGCTCCTCCTCCCTCTCCGGCTAGTCCTCCTCCGGTACTCCACCCACACCAGCGCCACGTGGACAAAGCACTGCAGCGCGTAGCCGCAGATCCACAACCGGATCGGCGTGTTCGGCCGCTCGTCCCTGGTCAAAATCAGCATCACCACCGAGACCACCACGAACGCAGTGTTCCACATCATGTCCAGCGCCACCACCGGCTTCGAGTACCCCCAGTCGGCGCGGCGCTCGTCGAGCTCACGCGCCGCCGTCTCCCTCACCAGCATGGACGGGCCGCGGCGCCCGGTGGCCCGGCCGAGGAGCATCGCGAGCGTCGCCGGCCGCGTCGTCGGGGAGCCGAGGTCCGACGAGGAGTGGCGGCCGTCGCTCCCCTGGCGAGGGAGGAGAAGCGGCGCCGTGGTGGTGGCGGAGGAGGCGGATGACATGGCGGTGGTGATGAGATTTGAAATGAGATTGAGTAAGGGGTGGTGTGTTGATTATAGGTGAGAGAGAAAGAGAGGCATGGTCAGATTTTTGGCTGTGGGGTTTTGGGATTGAAGTAGAGATGAAGGTGAGGGATGGTTTGGGAATTGGAAGCAGTGTCACTGTGAAAGGTCTACAAGTCTCTTCTGTGTGTGTGTTTGAATGGTAGATGCGAGAGAGAGAGCGGGGGTGCTCTTTCTTTCTTTCTTTCTTTGTGATTACCGCACTCTACTCTGGTTAAGAGTTTTTGCGCCACCGTTTCAAATCGGCTTCGGCTTTTGTTTTTATTTTCATTTAATGATTATTCTTCTTCTTCTTTTTTCTATTTATCTTTCCAATAGATTTCTATTTTAGAAAAAGAAAAATAAATGATATATAAACAATATAAAATGACATCTCAACCAAAAAAGAGAGAGGATAAAGTCGATCCAAATCGTGCATTAAAATGAAAAGTGAAGAAATGTAAAAATTCGAGTTATAAGTAGATTAGATGTTCAACCATATCTAATAGTTTTTTTTTTTCTTAGGATTGTATCTAATAAGGTTCTAAATGACTATCTATGAAGTTTATTTTAACGTACAAGCATGAGTTTGAATGTTTGATGATAATGTGGCTCTTTTTTCCTACTTGTTTGATCAAAGACACAAGTTATTGTAATTGTCAATGTTTTGTTCGTTAACATACAATTCATGATAATTCATTATCCGGTTGGTTGATGTATAATTAATTCTTGAAATTTAGACTTGTAAGTACCAACTCCATCGTGCATTTTGAGAAACGGAAAAGTTAGACCTAGTTATCTCTAGATGTGATCGAGCTCCTTGTCAAGATTATCAAATCCAAGTTTTCATTCAAAAGAAAGATCCAAAGTTTCCATCCCTCCACCGATAAAGGAAAATGTTTTTTTTGTAAAAGAATAAAGTCCGTCCTTTAGAAATTTGCTTCACCTAAAGTTCAATGGCTTTGTAGCCGGTTGTGTCCACATGTTCTAACCACATCACAGGCGCTCGTAGTAGGACAGCACGACTAGTCGAAAGCATTACGTCATCACTCTATTTGTGAAGTGTTGGCTTTTGACAAAATTGAGATGACTTTCCATGCAAGCTTCTCATCTTCCATTTCCCAACTACAGCAATAGAACACTGGCTCGCGTTGTTCTTCTTCAGCACCATTGTCACTTAATCTGTATGGACAATCGTTATTCGAACAAATCGAGACATGAATCGACTCTACCTGAAGGTGATCTCCGAAATGTTGAATGTTCCCCTCGGAGAGTTCATTTGCGAGTTTTGCAGAAAATAGCTGAAGCAGATCATTGTTTGTTGAAGACAGAGGCAGACTGGTATTCTCTTGCGAGTTACCAATATGAGCAGGACAGCAATATGCAAACTTGACTTGGTGCTTCTTTTCTCCTAACATGAGCAGGAGCTCATCTTGGTGCACTACCTTGGCCTTTTTGTTTTTCTCCATAACCAAGATCCCTTCGGCTACCCTATCATCACTTACTCGCAGCCGTGGAATGGATTTACTGTTACCTGAACTTGAACCTGGTGAGTTTTCTGAGCAGCTTGTAGAAAACTTGAAGTTTGGATTTGAGCAACTTTGGACAAATGCATCAGAAGCCACTGCTGTCGCATAATGGGTGGAAGGAATCGACACAGTCTCATTAATTGCAGGATAATAGCATTGAATTCCCAGTTCGGTTTCGATTCTTCCTTTCAGAGTAGCCATCTTAGGCTTCTCACCATGAACAAGTATAACGTGCTTGGGAGAAAGAAACTTCACCAAATCCATAATCCCTTTGGCATCTGTATGAGGGCTGAAAGCCAATTGATGAATCTGGCAAACAAACAAATCACTTCATCAATAAATTCATTTTAACTCAATATAATTCATATGAATTCACCAGTGAAATCATGTAAAGGAGTAAGTGAAGAAGACAAACCTGGCATCGCACATCAATTCTAGTGTTTTTATCCAGATCAATTTTGGTCGGTTTACCTGACATTAATTTATGTCCTATGGTTCCAGCCACGCAATACCTAGAAAAGAAGAAAGAATCACTAAAAGTTCAACTTGGCACACACATGAACATAGTACCATGGACATATGACATACAAACATTCTTTGCAGTAGAGAATTCATGGGCAGCTCAACTTGGCACAAACATGAACAAAAAACCATGGACATATGAACATAAAAACAATCTTTGCAGCAGAGATTTCATAGGCAGCTCAAGTTGGCACAAACATGAACAAAGAACCATGGACATATGAACATAAAACATTCTTTGCAGTAGAGATTTCAAAGCCAGGTCAGTTTACCAGCTAGCCTGAAATAAATTTGACAATTTTTTCTTTGGATGTTCTTATAGTAATCACCATCTGGGTTTCAACCAAAAGTCTACTATTGATATCAGCGATAAATTCAAGATTTGAAAACTACGTAACAGAGAAGGCAGTTACCCAGGCATTATGACAAGATTCTTTTCTGATGGAGCCCAGTGCTTAAAAACCTCAAGTGAAAAACCACCACTTATCATCCCTGGTCCGGCAAACAGAACACAAGGTCCAGGAGCATCTATCATAGACCGTTCAAATTTGTGAACTGCAGCATTCAAACTCATGAAAGTAAGATGGAGGGATTATTATACAATACTCTATAAGCAATGAAACAATAACTTTTTAGATCAATTCTCAGAAAGTTAATATGGTACACTTATTATTGTCGTTCAATCAATAGTTTAATACATTTGTTAACGAATCCAAACGAGGAAGATTGTTTTACTATCTTTAATGATCCTTGCTTAAAAGCTTGAAGAAGGGAAGAAAAAACTAGTACCAGTTCATGAAAGTTTCATGTGTTTGGGTCCAATCAACTACCAAAGTATAACTTATGGAAAGGCAATACAGATAATTTTCCACTAGTTTTATGTCAGAATCAGCAAGCGAGAGGCCTTGCATAGGACGAGCCCATGAATTTAAAACAGAATGGAAAACGGAGTAACAACTTCCATTCCACTTTTCATTTTCCATTTTCTACATTTTTTTTCGCTGTTCATCAACATTTCATATTGCTACTGGATGAAGTACCTCTTATTTAAGCTATCCTCTTGATGTCCTCAAGAAATACATCACAAACTATTCCATTACCTCAGAGCTGATAGATGAAAAAGAATTACCATTTTTGAAATCAAATGCATTATGTGTGGAGTGTGTTTCTTTGATTTTCTGGCTGGTCCAACTGATGAGCATCATATAATACATATTGGCTTGACGGGTCAAAGCTGTAAGAATGATCATCAGTAAAAGTTTGATATCAGCAAAGTGTACATTTTCCTGATTGACTGAAAAACAGGAAATTTAACAACATATCATGCAAAGAGTTATGTATGAGGAGAAGCAACTGCAAACCTGTTGAGAAGTAAATAGGAACCTTTAAATTCATGCGCTCCCAGTAGTCTTCCAATAAGATACAGAGCTCCTGCATGGTATTAGATTACTTATGGAATTAGCAAATTGAATCATTCAAAACTAAGAAAAGCATTCCAAATTCAAGATAAGGATATGGATAATCCAGCATTATTGTTATTGTGTCTGATTTTAATGAGATTAACGCCTTCTAATTCATACAATTAATATATATTTTAGCTTCCAAAATGCCATTTCATTTCCATAAGAATTAAATCTATGATTACTGATCCACTTTATAGCCTACACATCTTGAAAGGCATAAATTGGTTAAGAGTGCTGATTAGAATGACTTCTTGTCAGAAAGAAATTATTAAAGAGCGAACGTCTCAACATATATCATAGGTAAAGCATGCTTCTTTACACTTCTTTAACTAAGACAGTATCAGATTGGAGTTTAAATACAGATAATTGAAGTCAAACCAATCAGAACTATCTTGGTTGATTTACCTGAGCTCTTCCCAAAGCAAATGAAGGAATTAGCACTTTTCCCCCACCGGCAACACAAGTATGAACCTGGATATAAATCAACAACACAACCACCTTCAGAGAGAAATCAAATGTGAAACCAAGACAAAACCATAAGGATGTTTGATTAAAACAAAGAATCCAGAAGATCTTAAATTAAAATTCAAAGGTGTAAGAAAACTATAGCATGAGCTGTTGCTATATCATTTACATACAGCTTTGAGAAATTCTCTTTCCCGGGGATATTTTGAATCACGAATGGTTGTTGCATATGTGGACCTGTAGCAGGAAAAGTGAAAAAATTAACCTACAGCATAGCATGCATAAGCAGGTACCCAACAAAAAGGTTTCATGCACTAAAACATGGTGTCCTAAGTTCTGAAAAGAGAACCAGTAATGTGGAACTGTTAAACAGGTATAGGCACAGAAGTCAAACTTGGAGTAGCAAAGATAAAACTATAAAGCAGTGTACTGAGACACACACACACACACACACACATATAAACACAATTCTATACTCCAGAGTTAATCTTAAACTCAAACCTTGAAGCAAACACTAACGTAGGAAAGATGATGAAGCATCAAGGATTGTGGTGTCACCACAACAAAGGATAAACATCATGTTCCTCGAAATAAGCTAAAGAAAACAGAATCTGAAATAATCACAATTCACAAGTAAAGATCAATAGGCCGTACCAGAATGTAAGTGCAAACATACATTAGAATACGCTACAACAGAACAGACACGTAAATAAGGAACAAGCACACAGATCGCATACTCTGTAATAACAAGGTCCAAACTTAGTCGATCAATTTGAGCTGCTCCAAGATGCCTATCTGGTGTCATATTATAGTCTCCCGTGTACACCATAGCGGCGTCTCCCACCTTTGCATAAAACATTGCAGCTCCGAGAACCTTCCAAGCATAAAAAAAATACACACTATAATCAAAAGTTCATGACTCGACAACCGAGAGCAAATGACAACACGAAAGCCTTACATGTCCTGCATAGTAAGCACGGATCTGAAGATCCTTATCAACCTGCACCGTCTCCTTCAGATTCACCGCTATAACTGCATCAAACAACCATAACAGCTAAATTCAGTTCCGAATCACTTCCTTCAAAGCTAAATTCAGTTCCAACCATAACAGCTACCTTTCTTCATGCATTCGGCAATGTGCTCCGAGGTAAACTGCTCCTCCTCACCCCTTCTCTCAACCATAATTTTCCTATAGTCCTCCAACATCAACGGCGCCAGCGCCTTGGTCGGATACTGCAACACACCGAAAAAAAATAATCAAAACAAACAACTCCGACTATATCAAACTCACAGAGACATTTCGTCAAACACCTTACCGTCATGTAAATGGGGCCATTGTAACCGCAGACTTGGGTGAAGTAAGGTAAGGCGCCGATGTGATCCAGATGGCTGCCACGTCGCGCAAGACCAGTAAACCATCCGAATTAACTGAAATTAAACTGATGTGATTATAGTGAGAGAGAGATTTAGGGATTAGCTTACAAGTGAGTGATGATGATGCAAGTGAGGGTTTGGTTGTTGATGAGGGAGAAGTCCGGGTAGCGGCGGTGGTCGAGGTGGCCCATGTGCATACCGCAGTCGAACATGATTCGTTTTCCGTTGATGGTTACGATCACGCAGCTCTTGCCCACCTCTTGCCCGGCGCCTGAAACCGTGAAAATTTAGGGTTTAGAGAGAGAGAGAGAGAGAGAGAGAGAGAGATATATATATATATATATATATATATATATATATATATATATAAGAAGAGAGAGAGAAGGTTGTGGTGAAGAAGAGAGAGAGAGTGTGTGTGTGCGTGAGTGAGGGGCTACCGAGAACGAGAGAGTCGATGGCCATCGGAACCGTTTCTTGGCGCGCTTTTGAGTGTTTGGCTTTTCAACACGATTGACTTTATAGAAATTTTTGTATGCACGACGTGTATTTACACGACACAATTTTAACCGTTTATAACAATTCATATGTTTAACTACCATGTTTCTATATTATTTCCTTTAATCCTGACCATTTATGTATGTATGTAAAAATACACGTCGTGTACAGAAGATGCTCTCTTGACTTTATTCTGTTCGTCGCAGAATTCAAATAACCGAATAACCATTTATATTAAGATTAAAATAAAACTACAAATACTAAACAACAATATTTACTTCTAATTACAATAACTAAACAAATTTTAATTTAAAAAATAAAATAAAATATCTGAAATTTACATCAAATTTTTTTTTTTTTGCCACAATGTCGCATCTAATTTTTTTCTATAAATATGTCACATCCTACTTTAAACTCGAGAGAGGTGGATCTGCAAATGGTTGTAGTACACATGTATCCCAATGGCTTGTTACTCATTCCAAACAGCTCGTGCCTCATGATGAGGTGAACATAGAGGTCTCAGATCAATCGACTCTCGCCTACTATATCATGTATTTATATCTTAAGTCTGTCTTCTTCTCAAACAAAATTAGAAAGAAGAATGATATGAACCACAAAACCTTGGGATGAAAATCCAGGAACTGTTGCTCAGACAAGAATTGGGCAACGTATCTGTAAGCATTTTGAAACCAAACCGTAAGAATTGTTATTTATATCATGTAAGCAATCCTCTCTTCTTCTCAAACAAAAATAAAAAGAATGATATGAACCACCAGACCTGCATAGAGTTGTGAAACATGGGATGAAAATCCAGGAATTGTTGCTTAGGCTAGAATTGACCAACATACCGGTAAGCATTTTGAAACCATCGTAAGAACCATTTGTAAATTTCAGCACATTTTTCTGTCCCCCTGCTTGTGTTTGTGTTGAGAAAAGCTTGAGACATTTGGGTTGGAAAGGGAGAACATAACCAAGAAAGGAGTAACAAGGCAGGCGGGATAAGAAGGTTATCTTATCGTGATCCTACCTGCCTATACACAAATGGAAAATGGATAGCTCAGACCCTTGAGGTGGATCTGATTGGCAAAAAAGATCGGCTACATTAAACTTAAGCATACCAGATATATATATATAACCAACAGTGGACTATAGATGAATTAACACAACCACAAAAGATCTGATCTTGATCTGGTTACAAGAATATGAACAAACAATCACACTAGCTGCAATTACAAATATAAACTGCAAAACGAAGAACAAAGTTAAAGCCAAATAAGCTACCTATACAACACAACCATTGCCCACTCGCGATACCTCACAAAAGGTTAGCCCAAAGTCAATAATGTTTCTTCCCTTTTCTCTTTCTTGGCTGATTTCTAAGCATGGGAATATACCAATCTATGTCAGAAGCACACCGCTTTCTCAGAGTTCGATCTCTTTTCTGGATTTTCTCTCTTGCCAGCGTTGGCATGCCAACTACAATCACAGTAGGGGGGTGGGGAACATAAAATAAGTGGTAACTGGAAGGAAGAACAAGGCACATGCACTAACACCTTTTCGGCAATTGAGGATTCGTCATTGGGTGCTGCGCGTCAACCCTCCTCTTGACAGACCTCTGCACAATATAAGAAACAGTTCAAGTTTTGAGAACACTAAACACATTAGAGAAATCAATCATTTGCAAATGGAAAATTAGACTAAAGTAGCATACATGCAAGATTATCATCCAAGATTAGAGGACGCAATCGCTTATATCTAAAAGAAGAGGATTGATCAGGTGGCATTGAAAACTAATTTAACAATTGGGTTCCCAATCCTGTTAGTCAGGCACATTAATTAGGGTTCCCAAATCGAAAACCAAACATCTACTCTACAGTATTGACTTGGGGAGCAACTCTTTTTCTTGGAACAGTAATGAATAAATGTATGTGTCAATCCTGCATAACTGTGGTCTGTATACCTATGTATTACAAGGAAGGGGGTTCCCATATATGGTGATTGTGCCACCGAAAGGATCTCAGCTTTCACACACATCTACATAGATAGTTTGGTGGATATACTGATGGAAATACATATCTACATAGTTAGTGTGGTGGATATACTTATGGCAAATAAAAAATTGATTGATTTTCAGTGGTGGGTGCTGGACGACTATAGATCAAGACTCAGTCGCTAAATAGCATGAAGCTTAGTCTAATCAACTGGTTTCTACTATCTCCTCTGGATTAAAGGAACCAAATTGTCAAAGAAAGCTTTATCAGAGAATAAGCCTACTGTTCCTTTCAGTGTGAGGGTTACTCACCCTCACTTCATTTTTCAAAGATAAACACAGATTCAGGTACTGGTGTATTTGTCACAAGAGTAGCAAACCTAAAGGGCCTAGTTGACCCATTTAGGAAGCAGCCTCATTAATAAAAACGGTGGAACTAAAACCCAACATATGGACACAGATTTTAGAAGATGACATGTATGCCTGAACTACACATAAAATTTGCTTATTTGGTAGAATTAAAGCCTCAACTATTGGTCTGCACAAAAAATGTTTTCTTAAAAATAGACAGAAGAACCAGGGGAAAATGAAACAGTGTAAATATGGATTCTACTTGGGCTAAAATTATTTTTGCGAGAGTACTGCATTGATGGTATAACTGTACAGTTAAATGAGAAGTTCCATTCATTTACTAGTAACCAAAAACCTGAAGAAAATGTGTCCTGAGATGAGTCAATATCATTATTATTCTATCTACTAATGAGAAATAAGAATGTCATTGCAATGCATTGGATAGATGGTAGAACTAAGATCAAATATTGACTACCTTCCAGAAAGCACTTGAGCACTGTTGGCAGAGGTTTTGGCACTACCAAACCGCTTGGCCCTATTGTCGTGTTCTTTGTCCACACGCATGGCAGCTACCTCCTTCTCCATAGCGGCAACTTCTCTTCTCATTTTCCTGGCCTCTACCTCCATTGCTTTAGTCAAGGTGTCAACCTTCTTGGCTAACATCTGAATGATAAGATTGACCAAAAAAAAAATGAACATCTGAATGACAAGAGTCGCAAAAACTTAATGCGAATATAAAATCATAAAGACTGACGGGAAGGAAAATCAACCTCAATAGCATCATCCTTATCTTTCAGGCTTTGATCTTTCTCATGGCCAGCTTTCCTCAAAGCTACAACCTCTTTCTGTAGCAAATCATACAAAACCCCCGGGACATTATCCTCTGTGTCTACTGTTGAGAACTCATTTGGCTTATCGTCTGAATTTCCTTTCCAGTTATTTTGTGCTTCCCCATCATTGGTTCCCTCACAAGATTGGTTGACTGAGAAATTGGGGCTTGGACCATTTAAAAGAACCTTACCCCTGTCCAGTGATCTAGTACCACCATCAAATGATTTTGAAGTGCCCTTCGCATGCTTCAAGACTGAACTGGTGCTGGAGGACAAGGATCTGACTGGTGTTCTCTTGGATAAAAAGCCATTGGAAGATAATTTTGGAATGTTATCCACTCCACCAAGAGACTGACGTCGAGAGGGTCCATTGCTTGTACTTCTTCCTTCTGCCGTGCTTCGACTAATGTTAGAAGATCCTCTCACACTCTCCTCAAGCACTTTAAGTCGCATATGATATTTTTCCTGTTAGATGCGAGAGGAATTTTACTCAACATAGCATCCCAAAATAAAATTGCAAGCAAAAGAAAAAATAAATTGGATATGGGTTGAAGAAAAAGGTTTATTACTTTCAACTGAGCTTCTGACTTGGCAGCTCTTTCAGTTATGGCAAGCTTGTCCCGAAGTTGCTGCATTTCTCCCTGTAAGAACACAGTTCAGTAATTATATGAAACCGTAGAAACCATATACTACAGTAATCCCCTCAGAGCCAAGACAACATTCGACCAAAAGAGATAGAAACACTACCTGCAAGAATCTCCGTTCTTCAAGCCATTGCTTTACAGGCATGACTTTGTCGTTAGCGTCTTTCCATTCGTTTGCTACCACTACGGCTACTCTGTTTGCTGTTACTTTTGCACGGGCTAACTCCCGGTCTAGAGTTTTCCTTTCCTCCTGAAAAAGAAAAAGCAACACCAGTTCTTAAGAATGCTTAGACTACACATACATGTAAAATATAAGCAACCACCAAGATGGACAAGGCACTTACATTCATCTCCTGGAACTTCCGCTGGTAATCCCTGACTGCATTGGCCGCAGCACCACCAGCAAGAACTGCCTCTTCCAACTCTCGCACAGTCTGTGTAAGCTTTTCAACCTCGGCAACCTTTTGTCTATGCATTCTATCTAAAATTCTGTTTTCTTCCTATCACACAGAAGCAGTAGAAATATACGTCAGACTAGTTTAAAACATAAAAGAACCTATAAATACAAAGTTCAGAACACCGCAACCAAAACTAACAAATGTTTAAATGTACTTCAAGAGGAATATCAAGGATGATCTTGCAGTTACCTGGCAAATTTCGATCTGTTTCATCAACTCTTGGTTTTTATTTTGAAGGTCATCCACCATGGAGGCCTTAACCAAGGCAACTTCCACAGTCCTCTCAGCCTCAAGTAAAGCTGCTTCTTTTGATTTGGTGAGACGATCCAAAGCTTTGTTATCATCTTGAAGCTTTGCAATCTGTAAGGACCAAAAGTTGACTAATCAATGACAATTATGAGTCACCATACATTCTGCTAGTGAACTCTAAACATAACTACAATTATATATTTAAGGACAAGAAAAGTACCTCCTGTTGAGCAAGCTTGAGATCAGCCTCCAAAGGTGCGAGAATGGCTTCAATTGGAGGCATATCATCATCTTTTTGATCAGCGTGAACCCTACGTAGAGTAGCTTCAGCTGCGAATTGAGCTGCCATAGAAGCTTTCTTCTCATCATTGATCTTCTTTATTTCAAGATTCTGCAACATATTTTGTTACAATTAGCATTGTTATAACATGTCAATATAGCTATATCAAGTGTTAAGTAAGCAAAAGATTTCAGATAAGTTAAAAGGTCTCAAACATTACTTTGCTTTCCAGAAGAGATTCCGTTAACTTAAGCTTCTCGTCCACCTTTGACAGTTCATCACTGAGCTGCAATGTAATGAAAATACAGATAAACAAAGTAACCATTGTAATGATGCAAATATTTCTACATAGGAACAAAACTCATGTAAAAGATACTGTCATATATTCAATATTCTAGATGATCATCACACCAAATTCCATGTTATATCTGAAAATGTTTGATGCCAATTGTTTTATCCGCAGAATTTTGCCAGCAATAATACAACATCAATTGTTGCAACAAATAAACAGTAGCCATGAACTATATCATCAACATATGAAATGCACCGCAGTTCTATCACTATAAACTCCAACCAAGTTATTTCATACAAGCAACTATTATGCCGCTACTAGAAATTTTAACATCTGAACTCGTAGCTCAGTCCTTACATCTACTCACTAGTTATATGGCTAAAATTAACCTCAGTAGAAATATTGACTAAAAACTAAAGAACTGATTGATACAGATGCCAATAATTACATAAATTCACAAATATTATTATTAATTAAATTGTGGAAAAAATAAAAAAGCAGTGTAACAGAAAATGGTGAAAAATAACCTCTTCAACAGCTTTTTCCCTGGCTCTTTCAGAGAGCTTCAGAGCCTTGATCTGCGCCTGCGCTTCTCCCAACTCCCGGTCCTTATCTGCAAAAAAAAAAAAAAAAAAACGACACCGAAAACCGTCAAAACGACACTCCAAATCTCAGAGCAAAACCACTAGATCGAGCCGGCATTCGCACCTCTGACTTCATTCTCGAGCCGATTGAGCTCCACCTTGACCGGATCCGACCCGTGCAGTAGGTTAATGAACTCGTCGCCGTCCATGCTCGGCCTCCTGATTGCTCTCCTCCGCGACGAGCTCTTCCCCTCCTTGAACGATCCCGACACCGTCAGCGGCGGCGGAGGCGTCGGATTGTACCCCGGCGGCAGTCCATTGCCGTACTCCGTCATCGGAGACCCTCCGTCGCCGGAAACTTCCTCCATGAAAACAAACCCGATCTGGAGGGAGGTCCTTCACATCCAAATGCAGCTCGGGATCCGAAATGCTAGGGTTTCAAATCACAATTACAGATGAGGGAGGAGGAGAGAGTCTGTGAAAATGTAAAGAGAGAAATAGAGAGAGAGTGTGGAGAGCTTTTGGTTTTGTAGAGGGTTTGTTTTGGGTTCTCTCTCTAGGTTGTGTGATTCAAATCTGGGCCTGGGGAGTAGAGAGAGAGAGTGATTAGATTTAGTTTGATTAAATAAATTGAATGCTGCAGAGGGAATGGGGACGCTTTGCTGTGAAGCAGGGACACTGGTGAGCTCTGGATTAAGTAAAAAACGGTGTTTAAGACTAGTTTAATCTGCTTGCTTTTACTTTACTTACTTACTGAGAGAGGATTAAGGGCTCGGGTCTGGGCCTTATTCGGGTTCGGGTTCGGGTTAGAGGGATGAAAGCGTAATGTGCACTTTCACGCAAAGGAGGAAAGAGCAGGGAATACGATACGTAGTGGCCTACTATGCGCACGATAGCGGAATTTATGCCACCAGTGAAAATTGTGATGGTTAAAAAAAATAAAATAACAAAATATCAACCCGCCGTCTGTGGGAATCGAACCCACGACCACGTGGTTAAAAGCCACGCGCTCTACCAGCTGAGCTAAGACGGCTGCATGCTTATATGGGCTACACAAGCTTTATAGCCTAATATATCTATTCCAAGCTAGGGGTGGCAATTTGGACCCTGGCGATACCAACCAACCATGTACCAACCGTACCAAACAGATTGGTATGCCAAGTAGTTGGTAACCGAGTTTTCGGTACAGTACTACCGTACCAAGTTTTAGAAGTCGGTTGGTACATGATACAGATTTTCCCAAAATACAGTATACCATATACCAACCGAGTTATATTAAAAAAAATAAAAAATAATTAAACCTATTAATCTAAGCCGTTGATCTCTGTGGACTGTGGATCTATTCTCAGTAACTCACCTCTCACGCTCGCCTCTCTCGCCTCATCTCTCTGCTTCGCAGCACCACGCGGCTCCACCACCTAGACTTCACAACACCTCCTCGGCTCCGCCACCTCGCCTCTCTTGTCGTCAACTCAACAGCACCTCGGCCACATCGACTCGGCAGCGCTAAGGGCAGCGCCTCGACTCTCCGACGAAGGGCAGCGCTGGGCAGCTCCTCGAATCTCCGACCAAGGGCAGCGCTGGGCAGCGCCTCGACTCTCCGACGAAGGGCAGCGTTGGGCAGTGCCTCGACTCTCCGACGAAGGCCAGCGCCTCAACTCGCCGTCGACTTCGCAGCACCAAGCCTCGAATCTCCGTATGTATCTATCAATCTATTATCTATGTGTATCTATCAATGATCAATCTATGTGTTATGATTGTTATCTATCAAGCTATGTCTTGATTGTGTTCTATGCTCTGTGAACATTTTGATGGTGATTTGGCTTTGAGATATGATTTGTTGTGTTTCACTTATGTGCTTGTTTCGATTATTCTGCATTGGCTTTAGAGTTATGATTTCATCAGTTGGATGAATAGAAGGTAGATTATGAAATGCCGATAGCTTGGAAGAAAGAATGGACCTTTTGATAGTTAGAGAGTAGGAGTGAATTAGGTAGCAATGTTGGTTTCTGTTCAAGTTAGAGAGAATGAGAGAGAAGAAGAAGAGGGTAGGGTTTGAATGGAGATAGATAGAGAGATAGACTAATGTTCTTCTCTGATTGTTCAAGCATTGGTTCTTGTTTTGAATAATTCTCAAGTATTGATTATTGTTTATAAATACCCTTTGAGTCTTGTTTCTTTCACCAGTGCTTGGTGCCTTGGCGTTTTGTTCTTTTATTTTATTTTTCCCAAATTTTGGTTATAAGTTCACTTACCAGAACTTATGAACACTCTCAAGTTATATAGTGATATTAATAAGAAGCTTGAATTGCATATATTATGTAATATAAACACTCTCAAGATATCATACAGTGTATAAATGGCTGCAATACTGCAATACTGCAATACTGCAAATCTGCAAAACTGAATATACTTTCTGCAATACTGCAAATCTGCAATACTAAATAATATACTTACTTTCTGCAATACTGCAAATCTGCAATGATCTATCTAATTGCTATGAGTAAGAGAAGAGAAGTTTATATGTATGATGTCTTTTTGGTTAGTACACATGATTGTTGTGTTTTAGTATTCACGGCAAAACAGAAGTTTATATGTATGTTGTGTCTTTTTAGTTAATATATAGAGAAGAGAAGAAATTTATTTTACAGCAGATTATTTTTATAGCTGAGTTTTTATACAACAGATTTTTTTCACCTCAATACCAAACTAAGCCTAAATAGTCTCTCTTGCTATCTATAATCAATGATTTGTGTTGTGTTTCGCATAGGCTATGTCACTTTGGACGTTGTTGACTTGTTGCATTTGAACTTTTGAACTTTTGATCTTGCTTGTTTTAGGTGTTTATGCATTTGAAATTATATGATGTGTGAAACTTTGAATGTGTTTGAATTTTGAATAGTTTGATAATTGATAGAAGTTTGGTATAGGCCCAAAAACAGGATTTAAATGAGCTGGGCCTTTCAGTTTATTGGGCCTCGATTTAAACTTGGTAGAGGCCCAATACCAACCGTACCAACCGAGTACCAACCGTACCAACTTTGACGGTTGGTTTTGGTACAAGATTTTGCCTACCAATTTTAAGTTGGTTGGTACATGGTATTGTAAAATATAGTTGGTATACCTACCAATGTCAGCCCTATTCCAAGCTATGTTATATTTTCTGGAATATAAAAAATATTTGACAATAATTGTCACAGCTCCCAATAAATGAGAGTCGTTGAATCATATTTAGGTCGGGTGGTGAAAGAGTTTTCTAAGAGACTTCATGTTGTTCGATTTGTCATGGAACCGAGTATAGGTCGCAACTGTTTTTACAACTCATGTCGTCAAATTGATCGAATTGCACTAAAAAAGTAATAGCGATACTAACGATACATGATGAATCGAGAACGTCCGTGTACGTTGATGGTATTCGTTATATATTGTATATGATTTTGATTGACGTAGTAATTGTCCTCGAAGACAAAATAGATAGCTATGTTATGAGGTTCGTGTTCGTGTTATCACCCCTTACTTAAGCTGACCTATAGAAATAGTTGGACAAAGCTGGCCAATATTAATGGACGTTTTGTTTTCTTTGAACTATAAGCATGTATAAATAAGGATCTCTCAACCAACTAGCAAACGTTTTAACTCGAAGCTACACAAATGACAACACGTAC
The DNA here is from genome assembly GCA_034370585.1 of Fragaria x ananassa. Classification (NCBI taxonomy): domain Eukaryota; kingdom Viridiplantae; phylum Streptophyta; class Magnoliopsida; order Rosales; family Rosaceae; genus Fragaria; species Fragaria x ananassa. The sequence continues at coordinate 27,007,255 of CP139761.1, read as the reverse complement.
TTATCATACCTATAGTTATAAATCATCATATATACAAAAGACAAATACCCAGCAGTTTGCATGTCCAATCTAACCAAACAAATAAGTTGGAGTATCGAGCTAATCGATTTCGGAATGCATTTTCTCTTTGAACTCAACTCGTGTATGCATGGATCATTTTCATGCAAATCGCAGAACTGGAAGCAATCCCTGTATTTAAACAAGAGTTGTGCGTGTAGATCGAAAGAGGTATATATGTAGCTTAATCCATTTTGATCCATGAGCACTCTCGTGATTACATCGACGAAGCAAACATCGATCACGGATATGCAATACGTAATTTTGGGACCAGGAACATGAAAGTAGATGATCGATCGTGAGTGCATATATAATGGAAGATTGGAAGGTGATAATAGCTTGGTAATTGTCTTTGTCAAAACTTAGACAAGTTTGTTCGAGCATTTTCCCTAAATTATTTGGTGCTCAAGTGTTATTGAGAGTGAGTATGACATGTTAAGCTTAACACTAACAATGACAACTCCTTAAATAACTCCAACATATATATATCCAGAATACATATATGAAAAGAGGGAGAGTAACAAACCTAGATTCCCTCTGTTTGTTGTTCCATGGAAGATTCATATTTGTTGATCTTTTTTTTTTGGATAGGAAATGAAATATAATTAGATAAAGGGGTCTCTAACGTACCTAATATTCACAACATCAAAGTTAAGGGCTGAAAACACCTCTGGAGTAACACACTCCTCTCCCACATGTTCATATTATCAACTTATGACCAAGATTGATATTTGTTGATCGTTTAAGTTCAAGTCGTTAACTAACAAGTCCATAGATCATGGGATAGACCATACTTAAGTCTCATTGTTCACTTTCTGTGGAGAAAATATGGAAAGATAAGGAAAAGAAATTGGAAAAAGAGAAAGAAAAGGTTGCAACCTTGGTCTTTGAGTTTCGATAACATTGCTATATATCCCTTCAAAGAATCAAACACAGAGATATGGAGAGAGATATTCATTCATTATTTTTATTTCTGGGTATAATCAAAAGCATTATATTCTAATTTTCCAAAAGTCGACCTTAATATATAGATCAAACTTCAGTAGGTTTTAAACGGATTTGAAGGCGAGGGTTATGATATCTGTGTTCCCTCAACAACCACAACTGTGCCTTTCTTCTGGTTTGCGATTTCAATTTCTAAAAGATAACCTTTAACTCGTAATCACAGAATTTAATCATAATTGAACCCAAAAACAAACACAGTGACATCGCTGCTTGGGGTTCAAACAGCAGTGATGCTGACACAATACCAAACCTCTGCACTTGCACGGCCTGTGACGGATTTCACCCATGGCTTCACTTTGGCTTTAAGGCTTGGACCCATTTCCACTCACTCCTCTAAACTTTTGGGATCATTGTGAGTTTCGCACACATGGTTTGCTCTCATGCGTTACTGAGTTTGGAACTTGTTACCGTATCTACTTATCAATACGTTAGAGTTTTATGCGATTCGTGGACATGATGATAAGAGATAATAGTTTCGAGCTTGGGATTGATTGGTGAAAAAAGGTAGTAGTCTAATTTAGTTGGTAGTTTAGGATGTATAATGTATGTGTAGCACCACATGGTACCATGTGCATGTGTGGGAAAGATGTGTAGGCCTGGATTCAGACAAGAACTGATGGATTATTGTCAAGTTCATTTCTAGTATTTGGTGTGGTGTTGATCCTCGAGATTCAAGAGACTTGGACATATATGGGACATTTTCGATCAAAATTAATACATTGGTTCGAGTCAGGCCCAGTTTAGGGATACCTTTATGAGAACGTCTTGAGTACACGACGTGTATCTTCACATACATATATAGATGATCAAGATTAGAGAAAATAATATAAAAACATGGTAGTCAAACATATGAATTGTTATAAACGGTTAAGATTACGTCGTATAAATACACGTCGTGCATACAAGAATTTTCATACCTTTATATCTAAAAAGAGGGGAATTCAAAAGGGGATTTGAAGGGTTAGGACCTGGGATTAACTATTTAAATTGAGGGTCATTTTCAGATCTTTATTAAAGATTCATGGCACCAATACTGGACTAGGAGTATCTTGGTGGAATGAATATTCAAGAAAACATAACAAAAAGGGTGAAATCTCAGATATCAGGAAGAGTTTTTATATTAGGGTTCATATGGCATGGGATTAGGTTTTGATTTTAATGGCTGCCGCCGCGGTTCATCACTAATTTGAACGTTTACTCTAATATTTGCGATTCTCGTGTAGGTTAGAGTCATACTAGCCAGGAATTTTGCATTTGCAAACAATGTCACCCAAGGCAAGTGGTAGGAGCCATAGAGCTAGCTTGTAACTTTCAGGCTGTATGTTGATACTTTTCAACTTGAAGGATTTATTCATGATCACATTTTCACATATTGAGTATGGTTCATCCTGAGAAAAATATGTAAGAGACTCAAGTGAACTTGAATCTCCTCAAGCTGAGTACAACTCCTCAGTTCCAGGCGCTCGTTACAGTTTAAATCTTTCTTTCGTATCGATTTCTTCAAAAAAATCGAAATGATCGAAACGTATACAAAACATAGTCCGAGACTCTGAGGCACCTCTTTCCTTGATAATACCTCAACCAATCTGCAAATACAACATCTCAACTCAAAATGACTAAAGTTGACTGGCAACGTAAAATCCGGAGCTCTAGATATACCGTACATAAATACGTACTATACACATAGCAACATTCATACACACAATGCATACGCGTACATAACAAAATAAAAAAACGGTTGATTCCGTTGTTCTGTCCCTCTCTTTCTCTCTTTGCCTTCTCAGATTCAAAACCCACACCAAACTCTCCGATCCCACATTTCCTTGTCCTTCTCAGATCCACATTGCCTTCATCGATCTCTCAGATCTTGACCCGCTCCGGTTCGATTCGATCCTACCATGGCGAGATTGGAGAGCTTGATCGGCCTCGTCAACCGAATCCAGCGCGCCTGCACCGCTCTCGGCGATCACGGCGGCGAGGGCATGTCCCTCTGGGAAGCTCTCCCTTCCGTCGCCGTCGTCGGAGGCCAGGTCATCACCTTCTCCTTGCTTTCACTTCCATTTTTTTAATGCCTATAGCTTCGTATTGATTCTCATACCAAACTTGTTCTTCTGATTTGTGTGATACAGAGCTCCGGCAAGTCTTCGGTTTTGGAAAGCGTGGTGGGCAGAGATTTCTTGCCACGTGGATCAGGTAACTGCTCTCCTTCTTCTTCTTCAATTCGTTACATTTCTGTTTCGTGTGGTTATTGCTAATCCTGACTGTAAGTGTAAGACGTGTAATGTGGTATGTGTTAATTGCGTCTATATACAATGCTGTGCTTACTACAACATTTCGGAGTTGATTTTGAGCCCGAGCTGTGGTTACTCATTGGTTTTGTAATTAGTTATGAATTGGATAATGTAGTTGCGAGTTACTGTTGGTTGTGCGGTTTGTAGTGATTTTTGTAATTTGTTAGGAATCGGATAATGTAGTTGCGAGTTACTGTTGGTTTGTGCGGTTTGTAGTGGTTTTCGTGTTGCTGAGTCTCGTATTCTATGTTTTAGGTATAGTGACGAGGAGACCGTTAGTGTTGCAGCTTCATCGGTTAGAGGACGGCCGGTCTGAATATGCAGAGTTTCTTCATGCGCCCAGGAAGAAGTTTACTGATTTTGGTATGTTGGACTTTCAATATGAGGTGCATTTTCTCTTGAAATGATGTAGAGGTGAATATTAAGGGCTTTTGTAGGGATACTGTTACATTTCTACAAGCACTTGCCTGTGAGGAGTGCATCACTCTACCTATGAAATGCAAATAAAACTTTTTTTTCTTTGTTTTTCATCCTTCTTTTTAGTTTATACTATACAGGGATACATTTTTTATTTGCTTTTCAACGGAGACAATATTTTATACTTTGGGCTAGTTCCGGTTTGAAATTTGGAATCCTCTTGTACTATTATATGTGAGGAAGTGCATTGTCACGAGGTGGAGTTCTGTGCTGAATGTGGCAGGGATCTAAATTACAGCTTACAAGATTAGTCTAAAGGTGTTAGCATTTACATTGTTATGAACACTGAGAGTTCCTGTTTCCTTATTATGCAGCTTCTGTACGCAAGGAGATCTCAGATGAGACTGATCGTATAACTGGGAAAACAAAACACATCTCTAACATCCCAATTCATCTCAGCATATATTCTCCAAATGGTGCGTATTTCATCTCCTGTGATAACATAATGGACTAAATCATTTACTTACATCATCACATATAATAATTTAAAAGTATACTATTCTGTCTATTTGTTTATGGATTTTCCCTCATTTCTGGGTGTACCTTGCAGTTGTAAACTTGACTCTCATAGATCTTCCTGGATTGACTAAGGTTGCTGTAGGTAATTACTCTCTCTATTTCTCTCTGTCTCTGTCTTTGTCTCTGTCTCTATCTCTATCTCGATCTCTATCTCGATCTCTGTCTCTGTCTCTATCTCTATCTCGATCTCTATCTCTATCTCGATCTCTGTCTCTGTCTCTGTCTCTCTCCATGTTAGTTAATATATTTCTTTTTGTCTTCTGCAGAGGGACAACCAGACAGCATTGTTGAGGACATTGAGAACATGGTCCGTTCTTATGTTGAGAAGGTGAGGAGGCTTGTTTTTCGATAGAATCAGACAAACTCCCATTTACCACATGTTCAAAATATACACAGACACATCCTAAAGCTAATATTTAACTAATGAAGTTGCACATACTAGGAGATGTTTGACACACAGCTCCGATGGTAAACACAGAGCTCTAGTTTTCACATCTTCCCATGAACAATACATTATGGATTTCTTACTTTTTACTAGTAGCAGTGTAGCACTCAATCTGATGAACTTCTTTGATTTGTAGCTCTGATAGTAAACACAGCTTTATTTTTCACATCTTCCCATGATCAATACATTATGGATTTCTTAGTTTTTACTAGTAGCACTCAATCTGATGAACTTCTTTGATTTGCAGCCTAACTGCATTATATTGGCTATATCTCCTGCTAATCAAGATATTGCCACTTCAGATGCCATTAAACTTGCAAGAGAAGTCGATCCATCAGGTAAAAGATATCTCTAGAGGCTATAACTCTGTTGTTTCATAATTATTTATCAAAGGATTGCTGCTTTTAAAAGCCAAAACACTCGGTTTTCACTGTTGTATTTGCATTTTTAGGTGAAAGAACATTTGGAGTGATGACAAAGCTGGATTTAATGGACAAGGGAACCAACGCTCTTGATGTAAGGATCCAATTTTATCACTTCAGTAAATGTTTAGACAATAAATAAAAGTTACTTGGACAGAAGTGCAGAATTTTAACTGTCAGGGATTGTTAGCCTTTTCTTATTTCATGAATATATGAGTACAAGTATTTTATCTAAGATATTTGTTTGTACCTATAATAAGTTTCCTTCTGGTGGTGGCCATAACTTTAAACTAATAGCTAAATGTTTGAATGTTTAAGGTTATAGAAGGAAGGGCATATAGACTGCAACACCCATGGGTTGGAATTGTGAACCGTTCTCAAGCTGATATCAACAAGAACGTTGATATGATGGCTGCTCGTAGGAAGGAGCAGGAATACTTTGAAAACAGTCCTGATTATGGACACTTGGCACATAGAATGGGGTCAGAGTATCTCGCCAAACTTTTGTCTAAGGTCATCATTTGTCACATCCTCTATCGGCTTTAGATAATGATCATATGGAAATCTCATTGCTTGATTTCATCCTTCTTTTTATCAGCATTTGGAGACTGTCATCAGGCAGCGGATACCCAGTATCATTGCTTTGATTAATAAGACAATTAGTGAACTTGACGCAGAGCTGGATCGCATTGGCAGGCCAATTGGCATAGATTCAGGGGTAACAGATGTTGACCTTTTAAATATACTTTATTTGTTCATGAAACATATGCCTTACATGTGTTACTTTATTTATAGGCCCAATTGTACACTATTTTAGAATTATGTCGTGCATTTGACCGCGTATTCAAGGAACACCTGGATGGAGGGTAAATTTCATGACCTCTTTATAACATTATATTGACCATTTGAGTTAACATTTTATGTTCCACTTTTTATTTCTTTAAATTGATCAGTGTAATTGTATAACTATTGGAGTCCGTCTCACAACATGTACTCTTGTTTCATTGCATCAGATAATAAATGTACTGTCTGATTACTTATCTGTCTTGTATTTTGCAAGATACTCGATCTTGAGCTTGCATATAAAGTTTTGATTGCCATTTTCTGAGCACTTTGCTCTTAGTTGGTGTAAATTTTTGAAATATTCTCAGTACTGCAGGACCGCAGATTTATATATTATGGATGGGCTGGTTTTGCAATACTTTGTCTTTTAGTTTCATTGAAGCTCCCTAGAGTCTTTACGCTCTGTGAGAATAAAGTTGACATCTATTTCCAAGCTGTAGACATGGGAAAACCCTTGAAAGAGAATTAACATCCTTGTACTTGCTCATGTTTATGTTGATTCCTGTGTCAGATTAAGTAGATTTCTGTTATACTGTAATTTGATATCTAAATGTGGAAATGTAATTTTCTACCCATGTTCTACGTAGATAATAACTAACATAAGTTGCGATTTCAGGCGACCTGGTGGAGATCGAATATACAAAGTTTTTGACCATCAATTACCGGCTGCATTAAAGAAGCTCCCATTTGATCGGCATCTCTCAATAAAGAATGTCCAAAAAGTTGTTACAGAGGCTGATGGTTATCAGCCCCATTTGATTGCTCCAGAACAAGGATACCGCAGACTTATTGATGGATCTATCGTCTATTTCAAAGGACCAGCTGAAGCCTCTGTGGATGCTGTAATGTTCTATTGGTCTACTTTGGTTACTATATTTTTTGTCTTCAAGATGGTTACTGTAGTAAATAATTTTACTCCTGTGGCAATCTGATTTTGACTCCATTGCTTTCACACAGGTGCACTTTGTTTTAAAAGAACTTGTACGGAAATCGATAGCTGAGACAGAGGTGAGTAAAATTTTTAAGAGTTAAGTAAGTTGTATTCAAAATCAGGTTACCTTTAAATATGTAAATTCTATCGGCATCAATTGTAAGAGAAAATAGCCCTACAAAGTTTATCTCTAGTCAACACAGTTAAAATCTTTGATATAATTTCAATTATGGTCCTGTTCCAGTCAAGATTTTTTAGTCAACTGATAATGGGACTTTGTTTACTGATGCTACTTTATGGAAATTGTAGGAATTGAAACGCTTCCCTACTCTTACATCTGACATTGCAGCAGCTTGCACAGAAGCATTGGAAAAATTCCGTGATGAAAGCAGGAAAACAGTTACACGGCTTGTGGAAATGGAGTCTAGCTACCTAACAGTGGAATTTTTCAGGAAGCTTAATATGGAAGGGGACAGAAATCCAAACCAAACAGGACCAAATGCAGACAAAAATAGAAAAGAACCGCCGGCACCGAATATGGACTCGCATGGAGATAATTATCTCAGGAGGATTGGTATGCAAATTTCTCCTCACTTTCCCATTAGAGGTGCACACACACACACACACACAATCCACATAGATATACAACTTAGCATATAATTTGGCACTAAGCTTCATCAAGTTCTACTAGTTATTATAAGCTTTATGTCAACTCATTTATAAGATGTTTTAAAGATGGGGTTAAGAAATGACGATTTTTGTATGTTTCGTGTATCAGCATCAAATGTCAACTCTTATATTATGATGGTCTGTGAGACTCTGAGGAATTCGATACCGAAGGCCGTTGTTCACTGTCAAGTTCGAGAGGCCAAAAGATCTCTTCTAAACCACTTCTATGCTCAAATTGGGAGGCAAGAGGTGAAATTTCCTTTTCAAAAGCAAAACCTGTTGTGGTGAAGTCAACATATTGAATAGACTGATGACAATGACTGTTTCCTTTGCAGAAGGAGAGGCTAGGTGCAATGTTGGATGAGGATCCGGCACTCATGGAAAAACGGACGCTCATTGCCAAACGGCTTGAACTGTACAAGTCGGCCCGAGATGAGATCGACTCTGTCGCATGGAAATGAAAGACCTCATAACTGTTATACGAGTAGACGTGTATCATTTACCATCAAACATGACAAGCAGATATCACCATTCACCACTACCAGATCAATCTGCATATTCTTTAATCTACTTCAAATTAATAAGGTATACAGGCAGAGACAGTCACAGGCCGCAGCTGCTGCACGAGCATATAGAGTTTGAAGTTGGACGTGATTCTTTTTCTTTTCTTCCAGCCTTATACCTTATTGCATACAAGATCAACTCAAAGTGCAGCAATGATTAATATGTTATTAAATGTTTTGGTTCCTTACCAATGATCGCTATTCATGAAAATTTATTCTTCTGAGATATGGAATTTTCTGTAGACATGGTTTAATTTTATCACCATCATCTTTTTCAAATGGATGTTTGGGGAACTGTAATTACTATTTTACTAATGCTTGAGCCCTTTATCTGATCTCAAAACTTTTTCTGATATTCATCATTTATTGTCCATGGTATCTTAACCCTGCCAAATAATGCTGAGGACATACTAAGCAATTTGGGCACCGTAAGCAGTACGCGCAGCTGGATTGCGAGACACATGAAACTTGAATCTCTTTTGTTGAGAGATGTGTTCTACTCTCTGCAATTGCAGTTGTGATTGTTTGTCTGACACGACGATGACTCTGACCGACTCTAAATCAATCCACCGGTAACAACTGAGGAGAACCGGTCTCTGCCTCTGGGCTCCCTACCGGACTATGTTAATTCACAATATCAAAGATTGAAAGCCATAGAACATGAGGTAAACGACTTCAAATCAGAGCTATGAACAGCATTGAACAATCTTCGGATTCTTCCCAGACCCAAATTAGAGGTAGAGAAAATGGAAACTGAAAGTCATAGAAGTAGCAGTCAAGAAGAGTGGTCTCAATCAAATATTCTCTGGAGAAAAACTTGTACACATTCATATCCTAAGCTCACAATGTACATCCGGAACAATGAATCATTCAAAATGATTTAAAGTGTGATCTAAATACAGTGTAGTACAAATCTAAGCACACATACACACATCAAAAACCGAATCAGAAGACGAAGCCAATCACTTAGGACTTGGGTGGAATGCACTCCACTCACAGATATCACAGACCAAAACTTTCTTCCAGTGGTTGGTTCACAGTAAGGTAAAATCATAGATCTGACTCTGAATCCTGCCTGCTTGCTAAGCACAACTCATGCAAGTCATTAAGTATCCACTCCTCACCTGTGTGGCCACCCAACACCAGGACCCTTGTCCCTCCGACCACGCAGGTGCTGTGACCCCAAGCAAATTTAGGTGGTTGCCCGGGAACGTTCAGAATTCTCCATGACGGTTTCTCTTCAGAAGGATCCAAAAGGAAAAGCTGAGAAGGAGAATGCAGCCCAGCAATTGAACCACCAAATATGATAATCCTTCCACAAGGCATGCTCACAGCAACATGATCGAGTCTAGGAGGAGGAAGCACTGCACTCTGGCTGTCAATGCTGGTGAATGCATTACATTCTAGTTGCCTCCATTGAGGCTCTTCGTCTTCCAAATCAATGGTGTAAGTCTCACCTGATCTCAACCGTAAGTGCCCACTGTTGGCAAGTCCACCGAACATGAGAATCTTTGATCTGCCATAAACTGAAAGCGAATGTCCCAACCTACAGGGTGGAGACCACGAAGTTGGAATCTCTCTCCATGTTGGATTGCCTCTGGTGAGATCCAATATGTATGTGTCGCTAAGGAGTATCCCACCATCCGTGCATCCACCTGACACAACTAATTTAGAACCTTCTATCGTGCAAGAACTATGCCAGGATCTAGGGAGAGGAGGACTTCCTCCATGAACTTCTTTCCATGTTGACTGCTTGGCATCCAAGTCAAGAACAAAAACATCATTGAGCAACCCTTGCCGCCCGCATCCCCCAAACACTACCAACAAAGAACCATTCAAACATGAAAGAGTGTGTCCCCATCGCCCTGGTGGCGATGATTTCACACTTACTCGAGTCCACTCTGGATTGGAAGCATCTAGATTGAGAACAAATGTGTCATCCATTGGCTGCATATCAACACCTTCGCCTCCAAACAGTACAAGTCGATTTCCCACAGCACAGGCACTAAAGTTGCACCGAGAAGGCTCCACCAAACCTCCAACAGTAAATTTCCTCCAACAAACAGCCTCAAGAGTTGTCAGTTCCCTAGCCAGACGCCCCCACCCTAACTTATCAGTCATCAATTCCAAAGTACCGGTGACTTCTCTTCCCCATGCATTTTGACATACCATCTTCCTCACATGCTCATTTTTTGTCAGTTGACGGATTCTTCTACAGACAGACCCAATGGATGCCACATCCCTCGGAGTCAAGCGCGATAAGATGTTGTGAGCCAAGACTTCATCTGAGAGCTGAAGAATCCCACAAATTTCTTGATGTTGGGTGAAAGGCGTTTGTCCACTGGTGAGAAAATACTTGCTGGATTGAGTGTCCTGCTCAGAGCATGTCTCTTTGTAAACTGGATATGATACACTGTTGAGGTCTATTTTTGTTTCAGCAAACACTTGAATGCCTATGATGTGTGTGACAGTTCCACTATCATCAACTATTGGTTTCAGCCTTAGCCTATTCACTAGGGGAGTGCCATCCTTACTGAAGTTAAGAAGCTCACCCAAGAACTCAACTCCTTCTTCAAGACACCTTCTAATCTCAGAAACTACATCAGGATCCACCAGAGGATGTCGTCTTTGAGCATGAGGGTCCCTATATTGTAAGAACCGACTGAAACAAAAGAAAACACAGAAGTAATGGTAAGATAACTTCTGAGATACATAACTATCAATGTATCAAATCACAGATACTTTATGCAAGCGCACCTACAGACATGGATCAATAGCATGTGAACCAGCTCAAACAAATGCAAAGCACCCCAACTTAACTAGTATGCTTTCATCTCATTGCTTCTTTTTGTTTACAAACTCCTAATTTCATTAGTATATTCTCCCTCAGATATGGAATTAGAGATTCTCTGTTTAGCGTCAGCGAAAAGTTCAGTATTCCAGTCCCTCTCAACTTATACATATCTACGAATGTGGTCAACTGCATTTTCTCAGGCTCAACCTATGCCAGCCAATTCGATACAAAGCAAACATCCACAACTGAAAATGAACAGTCGACACACTCTCGTGATCCAACCCATCTCCACTAAACTATTTACAACCAAACTCAAAAACACCAATGCTCATCTCAAACTACCTTAAACAAACAAAACCACATCAATTCGAATCATTCTTCACTATTTCCAAACCAACCAAGACGTCCACTTTCCTCTACATTCACAAACTACACACAAAACCCAAATCCAATTTCCTAACACACACTAGAAACTAAACAGCTCAACACCATCAAAAACAGTGAAAATAAACAAAACCAAAACCGAAGTCAAAATCAATACCAGTTGCGACCGAGGACTTCATGAGCTCCGTATCCGGTGAAATTCTCGAACACTTTGTTGACGTAAATGATGGGACAATCGGGCTCCAGAGCATCCGAGACCACAAACGATGTGGGTGTCATTGGGAACATACTCACCATCTCTGCCTTCATCTCTTCTTCTTCTTCTTCATCATCATCTTGTTGGTATTGAACCTCCTCGTGTTTGCTGCATTTCAGTCTCTTCCCGAAGTTCTGAACCTCTTCTTCTTCTTCTTCTCCTTCGTGTTTCTTCGGCATCGCCATTTCTTCTCAGCTCAGCTTTGTCTCTGGTTTTTATATGGGTTTTTATATAGTAAAACATCTTGATGTGACCTATTTATAGCTTCAACGTGGAAGGTTTCTCTGACCGAAATGGCCGCGTTGGATATTTTTATCTGCGGAAATGCCATCGGGATATTTATAACCGTTTCATAGTTTCCATTAGTTTTTTTTTTTTTGGAGAACAAGGGGGAGTGGTAGTTTGGTAGTTTTGGAGAGATGGGAGGGTGGAAGTGAGAGGAAGAGACCATATGGGCAACTGTTTAACTGATAATATCTAGGTCGAATATGCCACCCTATTGCTTCCACGTCATTGGGTTCGGGGTAAGGAAGATATTTTTGTTTGGGCGGTGCCGGAGTTTCGTGCCAAAATCTCCACGGTCCCCACTTGTTTGACACCACACGTGCTTTTCCCGAAGGATCAAGCTATTGAGCCGAGGGAAAAGAAGTAACTAGCTAATTACTTTGATGTTTAGTTAAGATGTTTAAATGATAATTTTGAGGTTATGCATTTAAATCTCACGTAGGATATATGAGTTATTAATGAAATGTTTTAAAAAAAACTTGTTACTTTTTCATGTAATTATCAATATATTTGAGGGAGGGCATCTAAAAGAACATTGTTACAATTGACGTGTTTTTCGGTTACAATAACTTGATATATCGTGAACTTATTTTTAAGTTAAAGTCTATAGGCTTCATAGACTTCAACTTTATTAAAATTCGGTATAAATGATACGATGTAGGTCTATATTTTGATCGATTATGTATGTAAAGATTATCTCATCATGAACCTCGTATCATGTTTAAATTGAAAGATCTAGATGTCCAAAACAAAGTGGCCGGAGATTTTATGATCGAGGACTACTCTAACAGACAATATCAATAATTCATCTTCATTTTCATGACAATCAGAAGGACTAATGAACACAATGAGATTCACCGTCTACCAGATCTTGCAGTTTCGCATATATATGCATATTTCAAAATGGCTAAACGAGCCTGATATATATATATATATATATATATATATATATATATATATATGCAAGACTAATTAAAAGCTCTTGTATATGTCACTCTTAACTATATATACATCTGTAAGTTGGGTGGTAGATTGCTCTTGAACACTTCCCAGCTTAGGTCTTTCTGCAAGTACTCTATATTTGAAGGGTCAAAAGGTCCCTTCACCCTGTCTATACTCTCTATCACTGCTCTTGCCGGAAGAATGCTTTTTGATGGGTCTGGTGAAGTCCTGTAACTCAAGCATGAAGAAAACCCCTGAAATATATCCATACACAATCAGTAATGAAAGACAAGAAAAACAGCTTTCGAAAAATGTCATTAATTCTTCGATACTAGTAACTAGTTTGTGCTCAAATTAAGTACTCAAATAGATGATAAGAAATTGGCAATAAGCACACACCTTGAAGATAAGCACTTCCACCGGTTGGTCATCCACCATTGCATGAACAATAAGTGCTTCTCCTCTCACACTCTGACTATACAGCTCCAACAGTGCTATCTGCTTGTTATGCTCTTCCTCTTCATCTTCATCCCCATCATCTTCGTCATCGTATCTCACTCTTCGTCTAGCAGCGCACCGAGTAGTACTCGAGTAGACCCCTGGTTTGAAGACATTGCTGAAAGCTTTAAAAGCGGAGCATGCACTGGAACATCTGCTTTCAGTTTCAAAGGAGGTGACCTTAGGATGATGAGAATAACATGGTAATGTGGGTGGGAAAGAGACCAGCATAGTCCAACTTCCCGATTGGAAATGCTTCAACATTGCAAGGGAAATGGACCGTACTGTACAGAAGAGGGTCTCAGAAACTCGCAGACAACACTGGAATTTGATGCTTGAAGATAAGGTGTGGAATGATTGAATGAAATGTTGGATGGCATTGATATATAGAAGGGTAAACTCGTCATTTATACATCAGTGTTGGATGATCAGATACTTGGGTGTTAATAGCAAAACTCATTACAGTGTCACCACAAACATCATAAGAGGGTGTTAGAATTTGTTAGATTCTGAATCTTTGAGATATTGCACTCACCTTATTACAAGATTAATTTGTATACCTTCCAAAGAAAATGCCACCATTTATTTCTTATACTAAAGTTACGATTACCATGTTTAGTATATACCATAATAATTGCCAGTTGTTCTAAGATGCAGTTGTTGTGATCTTCATGCACTTTGCCCTTTTCTTCAACTTTAATTCCTTATTTTGGTTTCTCTTGCCAAATCTATGTCGTCAACTATAGTAATTGGCTTTCAAAGCATTTATCATTTTAGATTCTGCCATAAATTCCTATGATTAGTTGATTATTACTTGTATTTGATTTCAATTTACGTATATTCATAATATTTTTTTATTTCTTTCTCACCAAAATAAAATATCTAAGTCAATTATTCACTCTAAATTCTATCCTAATGTGTAGGATTACTTACTTTTTTGATTGAAACTAGTAGTAATAGTAAAAAAGAAAAGAAAAAATGATTACTTACTTATATGTAGGATTACTTACACATTAGATTTACATAAATTATACGATGAATGGTTAATCATGCAAGCCGCACCAACCCTTAACCTTTGGCAATTAGCTTTATAAGAAAGACAATGTGAGAAAGTACGTTTCACGTTGTCACGCACATCCATTGTTACATACTCTTTATATATGATCGTACAGAAAATCCAGCAACGAATAACATTCTTTTATACAAACTTTTTATTTCTTTCTTACATAGTCAGCTTAGCATCCGGTCAATTAATCACTCTAAATTATTGTTTCTACCTGTTTCGTCCCGAGCCGGGAAGTGGTCGCGGGGCGGAACGAAGTAGAATTCTTGGGGTCTTTCACTCGGTACCTGCACAAATGACAGCGTTACGGGGTCGAGACTGGGGTGGCCCAGACTTCGACTCTCCGATGCTTAAGTTAGCTTTGAGCACTTGTACGGGTAGAGGAATGAAAGAGGGAGAGAGTATATGTGAGTGTGTATATATGTGTGTACCTTTTATGATAGGTTGAGCTTGTTTTATAAGGCAAGTATGAGTACCTTTGCTTTAGTCTCCAATGTGGGACTCCTTGCCCTCCTTTGGAGTGTCTCCCCTTTTGGGGGTGTTTTGCCGCTAGAGTGACTTTGGCAAACGGTTTGTTACTGGCCATTCATTCTTTGGATGCCTGTGAAGAGCTCACCAGGGCTATGTCGATCGGGTAATTGTACCGTATTCTCGGCTTAGCCAAGTATTTTGGCTATGTACTAACAAGTCCCCAAGTCCCCAGTTCGAGAGAGTTCTTGGGTGGAGAGTTATTCTAGAGATGCCGAGAATAGGTTTTACCCCGGTGCGGGAGGCATGGTGCCGAGTCCCCACGCGAAAGTCGCGAGGTGACGGGGGTGATGTTCCGAAAACAGGTGGCGAGAAGAAATGTTTGATGCTGCTCTGACGAGTCAGTCCGCGCTTGGTTGGGGACTGTGGCTATGTGGCGAGTCAGTCCGCGCTTGGTTGGGGACTGTGGCTATGTGGCGAGTCAGTCCACGCTTGGTTGGGGACTGTCGCGAGGTGGCCAGTCAGTCCGCGCTTGATTGGGGACTATGGCTATGTGGCGAGTCAGTCCGTGCTTGGTTGGGGACTGTCGCGAGGTGGTCAGTCAGTCCGCGGTTGGTTGGGGACTGTGGCTATGTGGCGAGTCAGTCCGCGCTTGGTTGGGGACTGTCGCGAGGTGGCCAGTCAGTCCGCGCTTGGTTGGGAACTGTGGCTATGTGGCAAGTCAGTCCGCGCTTGGTTGGGGACTGTCGCGAGGTGGCCAGTCAATCCGCGCTTGGTTGGGGACTGTGGCTATGTGGCAAGTCAATCCGCGCTTGGTTGGGGACTGTTGTGAGGTGGCCAGTCAGTCCGCGCTTGATTGGGGACTGTGGCTATGTGGCGAGTCAGTCCGCGCTTGGTTGGGGACTGTCGCGAGGTGGCCAGTCAGTCCGCGCTTGGTTGGGGACTGTCGCGAAGTGGCCAGTCAGTCCGCGCTTGATTGGGGACTGTCGCGAGGTGGCGTTGCGGGCCTCTGCGTGGCGAGTCAGTCCACGCTTGATTGGGGAGACTCGCTATTGAGCGTTGCGGGCCCTTACATGATCTCTGAGGGGGGGATCATCCAGATGCAGGGGCTTCCTCCCATAACCTGTCAATCAAGGAGAGAAAAGTGTCAGGGGGTCTAGGGTTTTAGTGGTTCTACAAACCTCAGATTTGGGAAGCGTCCCACTTCACCCTCGATCGAGTGGGCGCGAGCGCTTGGCTGTTTGCAACCAGCTTCATTGCCACTACGCGGATCCACTGTTTCACGGTATGAATTGGTGGCGTTCTTTGTCTTTGGATTTATTGGGGTGAATGAGACGGTTCACATGTTTGTGATGTTGGTAGGAAGTCCGGGGTAAGAGTTTTGTTGTCGGGCTGGCTAGGAATAAGGGGTGGCGGGACAGGTCGTGCGAGTTGGCCAGAGGAACCGCGTTAGCAGCGTGGTGGGCCGCTATGGGGCGAATAGGTTTGTGGCGTTGTCTTGTGGGAATGAAGTGTAGCATGTTTACATGACAAAGCACTTCATGGCATTTATAGTGAGCCGCTAGTGGGCGAAATGTACATTGTTGGTGCCGCCGCTGGGCTAAAATACAAAAAATGAAGTGATTAACTGGGATAGAGATGAAGGTGGCGAGCGTTCCAGGGGCGGGGTAGCACGCGACCATCACAATCGCGGAGATAGAATGTGGCAGGTCCCGGAGCGTCAACTATCTCGAGTGGGCCTTCCCAATTCACCTTGAGACCAGTAGGGTGGGGAATGACCTCTTTCATGACCCAGTCGCCTACTTTCAGGAGGCGAGGGACGACTTTTTTGTTGTAGTAGCGGGCTATTTTTTGTTTATTATTGATGACTCTGAGGTATGCCTTGTCTCGGCGTTCCTCTAAGAGGTCCATATTAAGCCGTAGGCCTGTCGCATTTGTCTCGGGGTCATAAGTTGTGATTCGTTCACTTGGGACCTCCATTTCCACCGGTACCACCGCCTCAGTGCCGTAAGCCAAGAGGTATGGGGACTCTCCCGTGGCCGTTGTGGGGGTGGTGCGGAGTGTCCAAAGGACGTCCGGGAGCTTTGCTGCCCACAAACCCTTGGCCTCATCCAAGCATTTCTTCAGGTTTTGCTTGATGAGCTTGTTGATAGCTTCTGCCTGGCCATTGGTTTGGGGATGTGTTGGGGAGGTGTAAAAGATTGTTGTGCCTTCATCGGACAAAAATCCCCGGAATGTGTCATTGTCGAACTGGGTGCCATTGTCAGTAATGATGGCTTGGGGCACTCCAAAGCGACAGTACAAATTTCGCCAAAGGAAGTTGATTACTTTTTCAGTGGTGATTGTGGCGAGGGGCTCTGCCTCAATCCATTTTGTGTTGTAATCCACAATGACAATGGCGTACTTGAACTGTCCCGGGGCTGTGGGGAGTTGTCCGATGAAATCGAGTCCCCATTGGCTGAAAGGGACGGGCGAGATGATGATAGAGAGGGGTACCGGGGGATGATGTGCAAAATTTGCAAATTTGTGGCACTGAAGGCACATTTGAATGACCGCTTTGGCATCACGCTCTAGGGTTGGCCAATAATACCTCGCGCGAAGTGTTTTGAACATGAGGTTCCGGGCTCCTGCATGGTTCTCACAAATGCCACTGTGGAGCGATTTCAGCACTTTGTGCCCTTCTGCTGTGGGTAGGCACCGCAGTAGGGGACATAATTGGCCTCGGCGGTACAGCTTTCCACCTCTGAGCAAGTAAAGGGAGGCTTTGCGGCGTAGCTGCTGTGCTTCATGCTTGTCTTGGGGCAGGGTGTCATCCGAGAAGAAAGCGATGAATGGGTCCATCCATGAAGGCTGCTCCCTGGGCTCAAGGGCAAAAATTTCTGAATAGGCTCTTGAGATACTAGGCTTGTCCAGTGTTTCTATGTGGACATCCGGGGGCGTGGACTCGGGAGGAGCCGTGGCGAGTCTTGCGAGGGCGTCAGCCTTGGAGTTCTTGGCTCGTGGGATTTGGGTGAGTTTGTATGAGGAGAAGCTTTGCAGAAGTGCCCACGCGAGACTTTTATAGGATTCCAAGTTGTGCTGGTTAGCCTTGAAGTCCCCTGCCACCTGACTGACAACAAGTTGGGAATCACTGAAAATGTGGAGGTGTCGGGCTCCGAGCTCTCGGGAAAGTTGGATGCCTGCGATAAGAGCTTCATACTCAGCAATGTTGTTGGAGGCTTTGAATTCGAACCGAAGGGCATACTCATACGAGTGACCCTCTGGGTCTGTGATGATGATTCCTGCTCCGCTGAGTTTGCTGTTGGAGGATCCATCCACTTGGAGTTCCCAGATGGCGTCCCCGGCGGGGGTGTCTGGGTGGGAACTGCTATCGGCTAATGGAATGAATTCAGCAATGAAGTCTGCAGCTGTCTGCCCTTTGATGGCCACTCGTGGCTTGTAGTGCAAGTCAAATTCTCCCAGCTCAACTGCCCATTTGACCATGCGGCCTGAGGTTTCAGATTTCTGCAATATTTACCGTAAAGGATGGTTGGTGAGTACATGGATTGTGTGGGCTTGGAAATACGGCCTGAGTTTCCTGGCGGCAGTGATGAGGGCGAGGGTAAGTTTCTCTATGTCTAGATAGCGAGTCTTTGGATCCGCGAGCCCTCTGCCACAATAGCAAACTGGGAGTTCGTGATCATGGGCATGGCGTGTGAGCGCCGCACTGACGGCCGTGGCGGAAATAGCTAAGTATAAATAAAGCACCTCTCCGGGAATTGGCTAGGAGAGGAGAGGGACAGTGGCGAGGTATGCCCTTATGCTGTTGAAGGCTTCGTCATGTTCCGAGCCCCAAGTGATTTCTTTTTTATGCTGTGCCTTGAGCAGTTGAAAGAAGGGATTGCACCTGTCTGTGAGGCGGGAAATAAAGCGTGCTAGGGCTACCAGGCGTCCGGTAAGGTACTGGACCTCACTCCGGGACGTCGGAGCAGTCATATCTAGGATGGCTTGGACTTTTTCTGGGTTGGCCTCAATGCCTCTTTCACTGACCATGAAGCCAAGGAATTTGCCGCCTCCCACAACAAGGATGCATTTCTGAGGGTTGAGACGCATCCCGTGTTCGAGGAGCTTAGTGAATACTCTGTCGAGGTTGCTCTTGACCAACATGTCGTCGACATATACTTCCATAATCTCGCCAATTTCATCTTCGAACATGACGTTAACGAGCCGTTGATATGTTGCCCCCATATTCTTGAGGCCAAAGGGCATGACCTCGTAACAGTACAACCCTTTATCGGTGACAAAGGTTGTGTAAGTTTGGTCGGCGGGGTGCATTTTGATTTGGTTGTAGCCCGAGTAGGCGTCAAGGAAGCTGAGCGTTTTGAAGCTAGCTGTAGAATCAACCAGCTGGTCGACTCGTGGCAAGGGGAAGCTGTCCATAGGGCAAGCCTTGTTAAGGTTCGTGTAGTCAACACACATGCGCCACTTGCCGTTAGGTTTGGGGACCATGACGACGTTGGAGACCCATGTCGGGTAGGAAACTTCCCGGATGAATTTGATTTCCTTGAGCCGTTGAACCTCGGCTTGGATAGCTCGATACTTGTCTGGGTGGAAGGCGCGTCTCTTTTGTTTGACATGGGGGTGGTCTTGGAGGATGTTGAGTTTGTGGGTGATGATGTCAGGGGATATCCCCGGCATGTCGGCGTAGGACCAAGCGAAGACTGCTTGTTTTTCTTGGAGGAAAGTAATGAGCTTGTGGCGGAGTTCCGGGCTGAGACTTGAGCCAATGCGGACTTTCCTTTCCGAGGCAGTGGGGGACAGGGATATACATTCCGTGTCTTCAGCTGGATTAGGTCGCGGGGCCCTCTTTTTTCCACTCCCCTCTGGGTCGTCCCGTGGGTCATCTATGGGTTCCGAGGGGCTGAGAGGCAACATCTCATAGGCGTTGCGCCCCTGTTGGATAACGTTAAGATGGCAGTGCTCAATGGCTGCTCGGTCCCCTTGAACTGTCAAGATGCCACCTGGGGTAGGAACTTTCATGAGGAGCATGTGGCCGGCTACGAAGCATTGCAGTCCCCAAAGGATGTCCCGGCCTAAGATAAGATTATAGGACGAGGGACAGTCAACTATGAGGAAGCGAGCTGTAATGGAGGAGCGGCAAGGAGTAGTTCCTACCACCACGGTTAGGCGGTCTGAGCCTAGCGGTTGTACGATGTCACCAGAGAAGCTGACCAAGGGGTCGTGGTTGTTATACAGCTTGGCGCGGTCCCGCCGAAGTCCCTTGTAACAATCAGAAAACATGACACTTACAGCGGCCCCTGTATCCACTAAAGCTCTGTGGCACCTGTAATGATCCACCTGCACATTGATGATTAAAGGTTCACAGTGGTGGTGATGTGTGGTATCCTCACCTCTGCGGAATGTCACTTGATCTCACGCTGATGGGGTGATCGTGACACCGCGTTGGATGTTAAGGATTTCTAGGGGTGCCGTGTGTTGCCGTGTTACAGAAGACTGGCGTTGGGGGAACCGTGGAGCTCCGCCATGTAGGGTTAGAATCTGGCCACGAGCGCGATATTGGTAGAGTTGCTCATTCTGGACTATGGCGTCGCTGTGGCCAGTGGAACTATATTGCGAGAAGAGCGTCTCGGGGTGGAGATATGGGTCCCTCGTGCCTTTACACTTCTCCACCCGCAGTGACTTGGTGGAAGTGGGGATGGGTTGGGTAGATGGATTATGTTGATGTGGCAGGGGGGAATCATTGAGGATTGGAGTGGTCGAGGGGCTGGGAGTGGAAATGAGGGGAGGGTTAGGGGATGGGACATGTATACGATCTGGTTAGGCCCTCCCGAGAGCATGGAACCAGTCTGGTCTTGAAGGGAATCCGGGGTCCCGGCAATTCGCGCCGCGCAGTCTGAGCGATCGTTGTACACGTTACGATGCTCTAACGTGGCGCGGAGCAAGGATTGCTCTTTCTCCAACTCAGCAATGCGTACCCGATACGCTTCCGCTTCTGCCTTTTCCTTCGCCGCTTGCTTGCGGAGCGAATGGAAGTCTCGCTTGAGGAGTTCAAGGGTTGTGGCGGGGTCGGGATGGCTAATATGGGCTGGTCTGCTGGTTTGGGGAAGGGATGTGTTGGGTTTAAGTTCCACTTGAGTGCCAGGGTCCACGGGGTCATCAATGATCTCCACCATGGTGCCGAGTGCTGAGGCAAGTGGGAGTTCCACAAGATAGGGACCCTCCTTCTAGCGCCAATTGTTTCTACATGTTTCGTCCCGAGCCGGGAAGTGGTCGCGGGGCGGAACGAAGTAGAATTCTTGGGGTCTTTCACTCGGTACCTGCACAAATAACAGCGTTACGGGGTCGGGACTGGGGTGGCCCAGTCTTCGACTCTCCGATGCTTAAGTTAGCTTTGAGCACTTGTACGGGTAGATGAATGAAAGAGGGAGAGAGTATATGTGAGTGTGTATATATGTGTGTACCTTTTATGATAGGTTGAGCTTGTTTTATAAGGCAAGTATGAGTACCTTTGCCTTAGTCTCCAATGTGGGACTCCTTGCCTTCCTTTGGAGTGTCTCCCTTTTTAGGGGTATTTTGCCGCTAGAGTGACTTTGGCAAGCGGTTTGTTACCGGCCTTTCATTCTTTAGATGCCTGTGAAGAGCTCACCAGGGCTATGTCGACCGGGTAATTGTACCGTATTCTCGGCTTAGCCAAGTATTTTGGCTATGTACTAACAATTATATTCTAAATTTGAAAGATTACTTATTATATTTACAAGATCATATTATGAATCGCATGTTATACAAACCGTCTAACCTTCAACCTCGAGAATTAGATATCAAGAAAATCCGAAACGAATGTACCTCCAATCTTACTCTAGATCAACGAACGAAAAACAAATTTAGAACTTACAATTTCAAATTTACATTATAAACTAAGACTTAGTTTAGTATTGTGATTTAAAAATTCAGTTTTAAAAAAAAACAATCTCCAAACTGTTTTTAAAATCGTGGTTATTTAAATTAAAAAGATATAGATGAACACGTTTTAAGATTTTACCAAACATAAAATCTATTTAAGATAATGATTATAAGTGATTTTATTTTTTAAAATTCAATACCGGTCTAAAAAAAAATGTATAGTTCAACGTACTCTTTTCATTTTTTTCTTGCATAATCAATCAACCCAAATAAAAAATCCGAGTCAACGGACACTAGACACCGTTAGGACAGAGACACAGAGGCAAGAGTCTTCCAGGGCCGCAAAGACGCACGCGAAGCTGGACCCCACAGGCCCATCTCTCTCCAATAACTGCCCCAACCCCTCAATTATTTCCCCTCTTTATTTATTTCCTTATTTATCTTTTAGAAAGAAAAAAAATTAAATAAAATTAAGAACATTCCATTTTCGACTTCGCCCTCTTTCTCATTATCTGCACTCTTCCCCAGTATATATAAACCCCTCTTCTCTCACTCCCCAAGTAACCAAACAAATCAAAACTCAAAAATCAAAATAAAAAAAATCTCAGAATTTCAAACCCTAATTCCCAAATCCTTTTCTCTCTTTCTCTCTCCAATTGGCCACAGATTGATGGTGAATTTCGCGGTCTGGTTCTGATTCGGTGGGAGTTTCTAGGGTTTTGGCGGCGAATGGCGGCGTTGCAGAGCGTGGTGCAGTCGTGCATAAGCACCACCACGGCGGCGAGCAGCTTCGGCTCGTGTAAAGGTGGAGGCGGTGGTGCTTCGGCTAGTGTAATGGCGGTTCCCGATCAGTTTCCGGCGGGGTTGAGAGTCATGGTGGTCGACGACGACACGACTTGCTTGTCGATTCTCGAGAAGATGCTTCGCCGGTGTCTCTACCAGGGTTCGTTACTGATCTCTCTCTCTCTCTCTCTCTCTCTCTTTTCAAGCGTGATTAATTGCTTTAATTAGTGTTGGTGAATTAAGTCGTCGAGTTTAGCCTCTAATTGGAGAGATTAGAAAGAAAAGGGAAATGATTTAGTCTGTCTTATAATCAATTTTTGAATTTGTTTAATTTGTAGCTGATATGACAGAGTTGTCATCTGTTGTTAGATTTTTAGTTTTAGGCTTTTCGTATTCGGCATTGTACTTTTTTATGTGAAAAGTTTGAGGATTTAGATTTGGTTTAGCGGTAGGCGGATGATCCGTTACTATTAGAATGACATAGATTTTCTGAATTTGCCATTTTAGGAATGGTGGGGACTCTCTTTTTTATCTATAAAAATTGATGTCAAAATTAGCAGATTTACCTAATGTAGGAGCAGAATTATGTTGTCTAACTGTTGTTATTTTGCATGTTTTGTCGTGTGCTTGCAGTTACACTTTGCTCCCAGGCTACAGATGCTTTGAATCATCTACGAGAGAAAAAGGGCTATTTTGATGTGGTACTGAGTGATGTTCATATGCCTGATATGGATGGATTTAAACTCCTGGAATGTATAGGGCTGGAGATGGATCTTCCTGTCATCAGTGAGTATTTATATATATGCTTGTAATGTTGAGGGTAATTAAGTTGTGTTATGCCGATTGACGTGATGGTTTTGTGCAGTGATGTCTGCTGATGGGAGAACAAGTGCTGTTATGAAAGGAATCAGACATGGGGCTTGTGATTATCTAATTAAGCCTATACGTGAGGAAGAGCTCAAGAATATCTGGCAGCATGTTGCTAGGAAAAAATTAAGTGAAAATAAAGAACTTGAACTATCAGGGAGCTTGGAAGATAATGATCGGCATAAACGGGGAAATAGCGATGTCGAATATACTTCTTCTGTCAATGAAGGAACAGAAGGAAGAGCGAGAAGTCAGAAGAAAAGGAGCAGTGCTAAAGAAGATGAAGATGGTGATAACGATAATGATGATATGTCTACATCAAAGAAACCCCGTGTAGTATGGTCAGTGGAACTTCATCAGCAATTTGTCAGTGCTGTGAACCAACTGGGGCTTGATAGTATGTTCTTTAATCTTTTCCCTTATATTGTTATTTAGTTCCTATATTGGAATTTATGGAGGCATAATTTTTTCTAGTATGTAGATGTTTTCTAGATATAAAAACGCTCCCTTCTTTTTATTACTGCTCCTCAGAATGTTTTTCTTCTTTTTTCAGAGGCTGTGCCAAAGAGAATTCTTGAATTGATGAATGTACCTGGTTTAAGTAGAGAAAATGTTGCAAGCCATCTGCAGGTCGGGATCCTTCCCTATTAATCTCATATGCTTTGCAGTTTTCGTATTGCTTTGTTAATTGTGTTTTGGTGTCACGAAGCAGAACAATAAAATATAGCATCTATCTTTGATGCAACAATAATAAGTCATTACTAATAACAAAACTAACAGAAACTAGTACACTTATGGATCACACTGGAACCAGAATAATTAGTTCATCTACTTTAGAAATTAACATGAATTAATTCATTGAATATTACCATAGAATTGTTTTTTTAGTGTAGAATAAAGTTCTAAACCAGAACGAAAAATGTGAATATGTTTTTCTTTACTTTGAAAATCACTAATGACACATGCAACTACACGACTCTGGCTCTTATATCTAAGACTATTTCAGTTATTTATTGTCAGATCCTCATTGCAGAAGTTGCTTTGGTTTTTATTTTTTGTAATTTATGCAGTTTCAGCTTTTATGTTCTCTTGTCATGCATGTACCTAGAGTGTTCACTTGAACTCTATATTGGCTTTAACAAAATTCTTTACTGAAAGGAATTAAGTTAATGAACAGAAATTCAGGTTATATTTGAAGAGGCTAAGTGTAGAGCAACAACAAAGTGCAAATGCTTTCTGTGGACCTGTTGAACCAAATGTGAAATTGGTTTTGCATGGGAATAGATTTGACATCCAAGCTTTGGCTGCATCTGGACAAATACCTCCTCAAACGCTAGCAGCCCTGCAAGCTGAGCTTCTCGGTCAACCTGTAGGAAACCATGGGCAAGCAATAGATCAACCTGCCATGTTACATGCAACCTTGCAGAGGCCAAGGCGTGCCCCTATAGATCATAATATGACATTTGGGCAGCCTTTGATAAAACGCCAATACTTTCCACAATCCATCATATCTGCTGAGGATGCGTCTTCAGGCGGACAATGGCGGTCTAATAGTCTTGGTACTGTGGCACCAAACAGCAATCTTGGAGGGTTTAGTACTCAGAATAACATGTTTGTGGATATATTGCAGCCGGATCAACGACCACAGAAAAACAGACATCAGCAGCCGTTGCTATCCGAACCTATTCGAAGTATCAATGTACAGCCATCTTGCCTTGTGGCGCCCTTGCAGTCATCGGCTAGTTTCCAGGCTGGAAATAGTCCTGCTTCTGTCAATCAGAGTTCTAGCTTTAACAGGTCTACTGCTGTTGATTACAGTCTCCTCTCTGCTCAATCTAATAATAATTCCTTAATGAATGTCGAACGGATATCAGGACATCTTAAAACCCCTGGCATTCTTAGTGGGTACTCAGCTACTACCGGTTCGTTATCTACTCCATCGTGTTCTGTAATTGCTGAAAGTAACACCAGTCCACAAAACTCAACTGTGACATATAACGACGCTCGACAATTTCCTGGGCAGTTGCATAATACGTCAAATATCCAGGATTTGTATGCTCCTAAATCAAGGGAAATGCTTGATCAGGGCGCTTACAGGAATCTCGGATTTGTTGGTAAAGAGACTCGCATTCCAAGTCGATTTGCAGGGGACGAGTTTGATTTGCAAAGCAACTTAAACCATGGAAGCATCCATGTCGAGAACAATGGTAACCCAGTTAAGCTGGAGCCACATATGGGTTTTGTGGACAATGCAAATGGCGCCCCAATATATCAACAGTTTTCTTCCAGTGATCTCACAAGTGTTTTCAATGAATAGGTACTGCTATCATTGGTATACTTCTATTGTTATGCTCTATATTTATGCAGATGCTGAAGTGGTTTTTTATCCATGGAATTCTTTTATGCCATGTTAGCATTTGAAATTGTTCTGTTCAGCTCTCCTCTGATCAACAGACCTGGACTGAAATTTGTCAATAAAACTGTTGGTTGTAGATATCATTTGACTTTCAAAGTTTGTAGTTCAATTATATCTAATTCTGATTTTATAATTTGCAACAGGTTTCCGTTAGGTGGCCACCACAAGTCTCTTAATTTCTGTGGCGCGTACAGATTATTACACATTCTCAAATGTCCAGTACAGATTGCAGTTGAAGTCTCTTGTATAATTCTTATGATAGATCTAGTTTCAGTGCCTGCACCAGACTCAACAGGTGCAGAGCGGCCTCTCTCCTACCCGAGACTCAAGAGCTGAGGATTAATCTCATTGTCTACTCAAGTTCACTTTGATCTAGTGTTTAGTATTGTTGGTCCTTGGTAAAAATAAATAATGTCACTCCAACAGCTTGAAACAATATTATAATGGCATCTGGCCAACACAATTGTGTAGTAATTTGGATTTAGAAATGTTGAATATGGCTCATGACTTTTTCAATCTTCAATTCATTTAGTTGTAATTTATATCTATATATTTCCCAATTTATTTAGACAACCGCATCAATGTAAATTACTTGCGCTAGATGATAGACATTACGGATGTGGTGGTAACTGGTAAGATTGCGACTGTGGCATCTTCCATTTGGCTATCAAATTACTGTAGTAATATCTATTCTAGGAGTTCTATGGCTGTTTCCAGCATTTTTAATTTCAACAGTTTTAGCCGGACAAAAATCTTTTTAGAAGCTACTAAATTCTTTGTTGTTTTGAAAAGAGGAAACCAGGCATAGCTGCATTTCTGGGAAGATAGTTGAATGATAACATAAAATCTCATCTAACCAAACATGATCGTTACCTTAACTACATGGAGGCGTGAGCATGTGTGACCAATACAAAGCACAAGTCACCTAAACTTCATAAATACCATGTGGCTTGTTGCCCTTCTTCTTTGGTGTTCTATATCTGCATGAAGGAGGAGGATTGGTTAATGGTTATGGAGGATGAGAGCGATTTCTTGCTTCCATTATTTTCCTTCAAAGTTGACCCCCTTTTTCTTTGGATGGAATTCTTATTATTATAATTATGGATGATGTAAATAGTTTATACTTGTCCAAAGACAATGACTTGCCAACAAGGACACTCCAACTTTTGGTTCTTTGCAACCTATCTTTTGCGTGGTTCATGAGCAAAGTTGTATCTTACACACTTTGCTGTTCTGAACCATAATGGGGTTATAAACGTTGTTCCAAATTTAGTTGAGAATCAAAAGATTGAAGATGCTTGTATGGAATGAAGAGCCACTAGCGACGAACCAGTTTTGTCCACTTCTTACTTCTCCGTTGCTTTCTAATAGCCTTTGCCTTCTCTTTTAGAAATACTTGACAGGGTCCGTTTCGTCAACGCAAACCCTTCTAATTTGAAAGCCACTCCCTCTTTTTCAGACCAAGTTTGGAGCTTTGATCTATCTGACTGACCCTTCTGAACCTGAGCTCAGACCCTTTTCAGTTGTGCTCACTCTGAGTCCAACTCACTTGTTCTTTTTCTTTTTGAATTTTGAGAGAGCAACATGGAGGAAAGCCAAGAAACTGCACTGACCCAGATGAGAACATCAGTTCAGAAGCTTGGGTCTTCCACTGAGGTAGTAATGCTTTGCTTTACTTATACAGTGTGGAATATGCTATACATCATTCAATTTGGTCCCCTTTTTTTTTTCTTTTTTTTTTCTCTCTATATATATCATTCAATTTTGGCCCTTTATGTTTTCTGCAGAAGTGTGGAGACCCAACACTGATGAGGTTCTTGATTGCAAGATCAATGGACCCGGAGAAGGCAGCAAAGATGTTTGTGCAGTGGCGGAAATGGAGGGCTTCGTTTGTTCCCAATGGGTTCATTTCGGATTCTGAAGTTGAGGATCAATTGGAAGACAGAAAGATTTTCTTGCAGGATTTGTGTAATGGATGTCCTGTGATGATTGTTAAGGCAAGCAAGCATTATCCTGCCAAGGACCAACTCCAATTCAAGAGTAATTAGCTATCACTCTAAGTTCTATTATTCTCGTTATTAAAGTTTTTGGGTGGATCATAATGTGCTATGTGTTTTGAACATTTTTCATTTCTTTCCCTTTAGTCTTTTAACATATTGTTGATATAATGGTGCCTTTTAAAGAACAACAAAAGGTTTTTTGAGTTAGACAGAACGGAGTCTTATCACTTGTCCAAATGTTCCTAGCAAATAGATACATACAAATGATACAATAGCTGTTTGAAAGGTGTCGATGTCATCTGCTATCCTTTGGTTTCTCAATATATACTGCAATGGGCAATAATATAACTCATACAGAGCCATGGTGAAAGTGAGTATAGTCACTGCTTATTTCGACATAGGGGAGTTTACTACTTCAACCTTTTTACATTTGCTTTAATCTCATAAACACCAAGAATTTATTTACTGGGTAGTGGGAATTGATAGGCTAAATCCCCACAATGTAGACTCAGTATATGAAAGACGAGCATGAATATAAAGAAAATTTGTATGGCAAATAAAGATTTGGCTCTACTTTTCGTGGCAATCAATTCGTGATTATTAGTTTGTTTCTTGTTGCAGAATTTGTGGTTCATCTGCTTGACAAAGTTATTGCAAGGTACCACTCCATTTCACTAGCATTCAAGTTTCTCTTTCAATACGGATACAGGTCTCTTTAATGAAGCAGAGGTCATAAGTAGCTAAGTAGCTAGGCTTCTTTAGGTGCAGTACTTGGCAGGGCAATGGATGTAGTGGCCCACGCCCTTATAAACCCATAGGCAATGTCTCATATTCCCGATGTGAGATTTATATCTCAACACGCCTCCGCACGTGTGACGAATTTTCAAGCTTAACACGTGGACAACATTTGGGGTGACGTGGAGTTCGTGTGGCCATTGGGCTTCACACGTGGACGTGGATAACCCGCTCATGATAAAGTAGTATGAGGTTCACATCCAAAATCAATTGACAATGGATAAAATGGCTCAAACCCTTATAAACCCACAGACAATGTCTCATATTCCCGATGTGGGATTAATATCTCAACAAATATGCTCAGGCAATGTTAATACTGTGAACATGTTGCTTTAATTATGGATGATTGTAGACTTGTAGTGCATTTCTTTTCATTTCTCTCTCTCTCTCTCACACACACACACAACACAGATGGACACACTCACTCATGCACAAATAAATTCAACTATGTACATATACGAGCCAAGATGTTAACATAATCCATTTGGTTTGCTTGTCTCAGCTCTTACAGAGGAAGAGAAATCGGGAACGAAAAGTTGATTGGTATTCTTGATTTGCAACAAATTTCCTATAAGAATGTTGATGCACGTGGATTAATAACTGGATTTCAATTTCTACAGGTGACTACCTTTGATTTCCTATAAAACTGGTGTAATTATAACACCCTCCATGAAAGGGTGGGAAGAGACTTGAGAACAAAACATATATTAGAAGTTCTTGGTCTCTGGGAGCATTTTCTGACTATAGTATTATGTGTTGCTGAAAATGCTTTCTAAAAAACTTGTGCAGGCTTACTACCCTGAAAGGTTAGGAAAGCTCTTCATTCTAAACATGCCAGGCTTTTTTGTAAGTGTCTGGAGGATGGTTTCTCGCTTTCTTGAGAAGGCAACTGCAGAAAAGGTATTTTTTTTTTATCCCTTTCTGAACAGAATAAATATCAGATGACTCAGATTGGTACCTATATGAAATCAAGCTGGTGAATGAATCTAGAAGAAGTTGGCTACTACCAATCGAATTTGATTGTGTTGTAAATGTACAAAAGTAATGTTGCAGCTTTTGAGCTATCTAAGTTAGTGAAGCGATTGCAGGTTGTAATAGTGAGCAATGAGAATGAAAAGAGAGAGTTCATAAGGGAAATAGGCGAGGAAGTCTTGCCGGAAGAGTATGGTGGTCGAGCAAAGCTTGTAGCTATTCAAGATGTTGAACTGACCCCGGTAGAGGATTGATTCTACAAATCAATTTGAGTTTAGGGCTCCGATATCACGGCCCCAACGGCAGCCCTGTATGCTAGGCTTTTACTCTACACTGTTAACCTGCTATACGCTGTTGTCAAGGTTAACTTACTAGCAGGCAGTTTCAGCCTGCTTTATAATATGAGCTACTTCAGCAGTAATATGTTTTCATGGTATAGTTTTAAACTTTACAAAATGATGGATCAATTCAAGCTTGCTCTTATTTAGTTATTTACATCACTGCATATTAATTGTTATCATCCTAATAAATGAGTACATGATTTTAAACTTGTGAATGAGTGAATCTAAACAACTTTCTTTAAATCCAAAACAAAATAATTCTTATACCATCAATTTTCTTTCTGTCCAAAGAAATAGCCTTTTTACCAACTTACTTTAATTTAAGTTATAAATCAACCCTTTAAAATCGATACCAATTTATTTTACGAATTGCAGTCTTTAAATTCATGATCATTTTTCATTCCAAACAACGTAAACCTTTTGAGAAATTTTAAATACACATCTCTAATTTCTTAATATACACCCCGATTATTTTATATTTCACATTAGATTTTATAGGTATGTTTAATTACAAAAACATCCATCAATTATTAGAGAAAAAAAAGAAACTTTATCTTTCCTAAAACTTAACTCTTCTCCATTATTAATACGTATCAAAAGAAAAGAAATAAAAACTTCTTCTTCAAAATACTGTCGTAATCACATTGACTATTTACCGATTCATTTGGTTTTTTTTTTATCAACTTTAGTTTTTATGCTATTGTATTTTTACTAGTTTCTTAACTTTGAAAAAAATTATGTATGTTTAATATTTTTTTCTTCTTCAAATTCTAGTAGATTGATGTCATATTAGAGATTTGGAGTTCGAATATAATATTACTCTTTTACCTATAAATTTAAAAATATCAAGAAAAATTTTCTAACCCGATCAAAAAAATCTAACAGAAAATAAAAGAGAATACGTAAAGAGAGTTGTGAAATAGTATATATATAATAATTATATTAAATAACAGATAATTATTATTTTTAGATATTGAGGGTATTGTAGGCAGTTTGAGATGTGTATTTAGTATAATATTGAAATGAAAAACTAAATGAGTAGTGTATTAAGTAAGGGGTGTGTATTTAAAAGAGGAAAATGCACCTCTGGTACCTCAACTTTTATGGCACAGTCAAAGTGGTACCTATACTTTAAAAACTATCAATGTGGTACCCAAACTTCTATTTTGCTACCAAGGAAAGGCTTGAGGACAATTTCCGTAATTGTGTTGTTAGCTGTAATGACAAAAATAACCTTTTAATTCTTCAGAACTGTTTTCCCTCCAAAATCTTTAAAATTGAATCTTGGGTTTTCATCTTGGGTATCACATTGATCAGTTCAGTAAAGTTTAGGCATTGCTGTTGTGTTTATCTGCTGACAAAAAATACTATGCAATAGTTGAAAATGTACCATAAAAATTCAAACATAGAACCAAAAAGGGCTGCCAATATCATTGAATTAAAACCATTAAAAACAACATCAGTTCAACATGAGAAATATACTGTGCATTAGAATTCAAGCTTAATTGGTTTTCAAAAACTCAAGGAACCAGATTGTTTGCAAAAAATTGATTCCAAAACATGATGAAGTACACATTATCTTTCTCTAATTTAAAAGTCAGCACATTCACTTTTTTTTAGCACCCCTTGCTCCATGAGTTTAGCTGCTTTGAGTAGGAGGTTGTGTTGAGGTTGGCTGATGCATTACCATTTCCAGCAGAACTACCCTCCATTGCCAACTTCATTTTCTTTCATCCATTTCTATACTTTATGACCTGGTCTTTGATATGTTTTGATTCTTTGGGTAGGGCTGGTGCCCTTTGAACCTGTGGAACATAAATAAGACATTTTCAACACAATTCAACAACTACATTTTCAACAAGACATTTCTAACACAATTAAACTTCTAGCAACTGAACGTAACCACTCCAATGTTTCAAAAAGGAAACACACAAAACTGAAAAATAACACTGATCACTGAACAGAGACAAAAATGAAAACCAAATCAGATTATAATAAAATAACACTGACCACAAATCTGCATTGTCTATAATAATCAAATGATCAACATTGTTTCCGAATTGCAATTCCCTGCAACAATCAAGAGAATAAAATGGCATTCAAACATTTCAAAACCAATTAGATAAGTAACACACAAACAACAGGGTATCAATTTCCATCAAGCAAAAAATATTAAAATCAAAATTCTAATCAAACAACAAAAGGAACCAGTATACCTTCTTCTTGTTGGCAGTGCCAGTCTCCTCTGTCTTCTCTGCCTCTGTCTTCAAATCCTCAACAATGCTTTTGCTCTCCAAATCCCAGATCTTAATGCTTTGCTAAGTCACAGCGCACAGCCAGTACCTGTTGGGGCTGAAGCACAAAGCATGAATAATCGCACCAACATCAAGCAAGTACAACCTCTTTCCCTTGGCCAAATCCCACAGCAAAATGAATCCATCTTGGCGTTCGCTAGCGTACAAGGAACCATTAGGTGAGACCGCCACAGTGTTCACATAGCCATTGTGGCCCTCGAGGGTGTTCCACTGTCGCGAGAGGCCGAGACGATCTGACGATTGTCGATGGAGTAGGCGACGGAGAGGACATCCTTGGTGTGGCCGACGAAGTGGCGGGCGGAGATGCCATAGGCGAGGTCCTAGAGGCGCAACTCGCCGTCCCAAGAGCCGAAGAGAGCAAATTGGCTGTCGGAGGAGAGGACGACGTCCTAGACAAAGTGGGAGTGGCCGGTGAGGCGGCGGCGGGGGGCGAGAGAGAGATGGGGCTATGGTGGCTTACCTTTGGCTAGAGAGCTTCGGCTATGTCGGTCTTCTCTTATTGCAAGCAATATACAACTGTTTATGGATTTAGTGCTTTATAAATCCATTGTGACTACGATGACTAGATCATCACAAATAATCAAAGAGCGGATAAATGCTCAAGTTTTAATGTCTAATGGCGTTCTGTGTTGATCCAAAACGGATCTTTCATCTTTGTGTTTGTAAGCTTTTGTTTATGAATGAAACTATGTTTTCACTGCTTCAAAAAAGGTAAAATATTGTATAGTCTTTGTGGTTTGAAGTCAATATCTGTTTAGTCCTTATAGTTTTATTTTAATGTGAATAGTCCTTAAAGTGAGGATTTTTCATCCAAATAGTCCTTATGGTTTTATTTTCATCCAAATAGTCCATATGATTTTATTTTAATCTGAATAGGGTTTTCGAGAAAAAGGGGTTGCGGACAAAAGAGATGAAATTTGAGGGAGGGTGAAGTCGAGTTCTGAAATGCCTGTACGTGTAAAATATCGTTTTTGCCCTTTTTTTGGTGGACATGATGCAGACCACGTCAACAAACAGACAACACCGTGACCGAAATTGGCCTCAGGCCTTTCTTTGGTAGCAAAAACAAAATTTGGGTATCACATTGATAGTTTTTAAAGTTTAGATATCACTTTAACCATGTCACAAGAGTTGAGGTACCGTTAAAACTTATATTTAAAATTTACTCAAACCTTTCACATTTTAGAAAGTGAAAAAGTGAAAGATAGAATCCAAAGTCGATCACACGCGCATACTCGCACGTGTGCTATTTCTGCTACAGAATCACGGCCAATTATAGTCGGTCAGTTTGTTTCTATTTTAAGGTACACAAGTCAAGTCATACAAGTAGAAACAACCAAAGGAACAAACTCACTTTCAGAACCCAAATCCCTTTTCCTCCCGCCGCCGCCACTCCCCAAAAAAAATGGCCGCCGCTTTCGCCAAAACCTCCATGTTCGGCGCCGCCGTCCGCATTCCCTCTCCCACCACCACCACCAACTCCCGTTCCCCATTCCGCGTCCGGATGGCTCTCCAAGACTCCGGCCCCTCCATCGCCGTTGTCGGCGTCACCGGCGCCGTGGGACAGGAATTCCTCTCCGTCCTCCACGACCGTGACTTCCCCTACCGCTCCATCAAAATGCTCGCCTCCAAGCGCTCCGCCGGCCAAAGCCTCTCCTTCCAGGGCCGCAGCTACACCATCGAGGAGCTCACCGCCGACAGCTTCGACGGCGTTGACATTGCCCTGTTCAGCGCTGGTGGGTCCATCAGCAAGAAGTTCGGGCCTTTGGCGGTGGAGAAGGGGACGGTGGTGGTGGATAACAGCTCGGCGTTTCGGATGGAGGAGGGGGTCCCACTGGTGGTGCCGGAAGTGAACCCGGAGGCGATGGAGGGGATTAAGGCCGGAAAAGGAAAGGGGGCGCTTATTGCTAATCCGAATTGCTCCACTATTATTTGCTTGATGGCTGCTACTCCTCTGCATCGTCACGCTAAGGTTTTGTGATTTTGTTTTATTTGAAATGGGTTGTGTTTTTTGATTGGATTTGGGTGTGTAAATTTTGGTGCTTTTGTGTGTTTTGGGGTTTGTTTGGCAATGGGGTATGGTGCTTGAAAGTTTGTTGCTTTATGAGTGTTTTGGAGGTGTGTGAAGTTGGTTGGTTTGTGTGTTTTGGTTACTTGACTGTGTTTGGTGCTAGAAAGTTTGCTGCTTTGTGTATTTTGGGGTTTGTTTGGAAATGGGGTATGTTATGGTGTTTTAAAGTTTGTTGTTTTGGTGGTTTATTTGGATAATGTGACATGGAAATTTGGATTATGAGTGATTTGGAGGTATGTATAGTTGGTTGGTTTGTGTGTTTTGGTTTCTTGACTGTGTTTGGTGCTAGAAAGTGGGTTGATTTGGGGATTGTCAGGACTTTGGAGTTGTATGATGTCGCTTTGCTTTGTGTGTTTTGCTTACTTGAGTTTCCGTGGTGGAAAAGTTGGTTGGTTTGGGGTTGTTTTTGGATTTGGGATGGGTGTTGAGTTGGGGTTTTGCGCTGATGGGGTTGTGAATGGTGTTTTTCAGGTGAAACGGATGGTGGTTAGTACGTATCAGGCTGCTAGTGGAGCTGGTGCTGCTGCTATGAGAGAGCTTGAGCAGCAAACTCATGAGGTTTCATTCTACTTTCTCTGTGTTGTTGAATTGGTTGGCTTTGTTTTGTTTTTATCTGTCAAGTTTATCTGATGTGACTTTAAATTTGTATTTAGGTTTTGGCAGGGAAGCCAGTAACTTGTGAGATATTTAATCGGCAGGTCTGTCTATCTTTTGCCCTGTGTTGTTCAAGTTTGTTTTCTGAAATGTAGTCGATTTTGTTCGTTTCCCATGATGTTTCATTGAACCACCTATTTCTGCTTTCATTCTTGCAGTATGCTTTTAATTTGTTTTCCCACAATTCAGCGGTTCTTCCAAATGGATATAATGAAGAGGAAATGAAACTAGTCAAGGAGACACGAAAAATATGGGTTAGTACCTTTACTAGTTTCTTATCACTCCCTTAACAGTTATGTTGTTAATCAAGTAAAGTTAAGCAAGAGTAGTTTATTGGAAGTTAGATCTTCAGAATGAATATGATAACATATTGGTGTAGAACAGTAGATGCAATTTTGTTGATGTCCATGTGTACAGAATAACAAGGATGTTAAGGTAACTGCCACATGCATACGAGTTCCTGTAATGCGGGCACATGCTGAGAGTGTAAATCTTGAATTTGAGAATCCCCTTGATGAGGTAATACTACACTACCGTTATATATCCTTCATCAATGATAAAAGGGTTAAATGCACCAACAGTGTCTGAACTTTTGGAGGACTGTCAATATGGTACCCGAACTTTTAAATGTATCAAAGTGATACCTGGACTTGTATTTTTGTACCAACGTCGTACCTGTCGTCATTTTCCGTCACAGTTCTGTTAGTTCACGTCATTTTCCGTCACTCTTTTTTTCAGTCACGTGCGTCACATGTGACATGAATTAACAGAGCTGTGACGGAAAATGACGACAGGTACGACGTTGGTACAAAAATACAAGTCCAGGTATCACTTTGATACATTTAAAAGTTCGGGTACCATATTGACAGTCCTCCAAGAGTTCAGACACTGTTGGTGCAATTTACCCATGATAAAAATATATATTGTTTGTTGACTAGTTTTGGTAGAGTAATCAAGGATATTCACATTGTAATTCTCCACCATTGTGGGAAGAGAAGTAGTCAGAATAAACTTGTAGATGATGTCATGGATATCATTGTTATTGATATTATTTTATACTGAGGAAAGACTTGGAAGAAGTTTTCTGTGGGTACGATTGGCTCTTCTACTACTATGAACGTTGGTCTTTGCATATGCATGATGATTCTCGTATGTTCAATATTCTTAAGTCTCTTGGCTGTTCCTGTATCTTATTTACAATGGGTTGATCATATAAGTCACTTTGCTCTTGTGCTCTCTTCTACTTCTTTCTCGTGCATAACATTACAATTGTCAATCACTCTAAACATTAAAAGTACCCAGGTGTAGCATTTGTTATCGTCTTCATCTCAGAAGAAAATATTAGATATTATTTAAGGTGCTAAGATGCATGTGTACTTCAGTCTCTTTTGTCCATTGGATGGGTCATTGGGCTTGTGGTCTATAATTCTATATGACGAAAGGCAATCCTCTTACATTCAATGAACCAACCTTAATGAGCTTGAGCTTCAGCCCACGTCCCCTGGTATGGCACACCAAGGACATTTACTAGCTCATAGCTGGCACTTTCTGCAGTAAACTTAATAATATGTTAACAAGTACAGTAGGCTTTATCTTTCTATACTGTGAGTAGACTACTGTATTTCCATGCCTGTGTTCTAGTGATATGTGCATCAGTGCATGTCATGGTGTTTTTTGTGGGAAACTCAATCAATCACAATCACTGAAAAGCTGATTTGCAATAGATGGATTTTATTAATGTAATTAGTGCAGTTTTTCGTCCCATTCTTTCATCAGAAGTTCTGAGGTTTAAATTTGTTCGATGTCCAGTACACCGCAAGGGATATTCTGAAGAAGGCTCCGGGTGTGGTGGTTATAGATGACCGTGCAGCTAATAATTTCCCTACACCTCTGGAGGTGTCAAACAAAGATGATGTTGCCATTGGCAGAATCCGCCGTGATGTGTCCCAAGAGGGCAACTATGGGTAAGACTAATATAACAGTACATGTTCTAATTTTGATTGCATATTTTAACAAGCCTCTAATAGGAATGTCTGGGCAGGTTGGACATCTTTGTCTGCGGTGATCAAATACGCAAGGGAGCTGCACTCAATGCTGTTCAGATTGCTGAGCTGTTGCTATGATTTCAATGGTGAGGTTTCTCACCATCTAATCTATTTGCCGAGATGAAGCAATCTGAGATCTTTTTAACTGTGCTTTAGTCTTTAGATGGGGTTGTGAGGTGAGATGGAGCAAATCCAAGCAGTTTTTGTAGACTAGTTATTCATTTTCAAATGCAACTGTTAACATAACATCCTTCCATTTGGAGGAGATTTTGTTATAATAAACTTGTAATTTAAGATAACTGTTCCGAATCTTTTGATTAAAGTGTATGCCAAAGCTAAATTGGTTTCTTGTGAGTCAGATGTTGATAGTGAGGGAGGTTTTTCAAAAATATCGCCTTTAGTAACCAGTTTAGTTGAGCAGCCATGAATTCTGAGTCTCTGACTGAGTTTATTTCAACTTTTAAGCATGAAGATCTTGGTTTGAAAAGTTAGAATGTAAAAAGCTTCTTTGAACACGAACACAGCAGTTAGTGCCAGACCCAAAATCTAAATACTGAGTGCTCGTAAATTCAGAGTTTCAGACCATCAAAAGAACAGAATTATTACTTGTATAGGACATACCATGAAATACTAATTAGCCTTGATCTTTTACTCTTGTAGGAATAGTGTGTGAAGCCTTTACATTAGGCTTGCCAGCCAAGGTAAGTCCAATCGCTTAGTGTGTGAAGGGAGTCTATGATGATGCCGAAGTGCTATTGCTGGCTCCAACCTTCCAAGTTCCAACTCCTTTCCGAGCATGTTCATCTATCCGTTCCAACTCCTTTCCGTGCAAGTTCATCTATCCTAAAACCACTCTTTATTGCTAACTTTTAAATTCTAGGCACTGTTTTAGTCTTTTTCATTTTCACTCATTCAAGATGCTCACTGGTCTAAACCTTGCTCAACAAGGAGTGAAAGTGAAGTTCATCATCACGGGGAACATAGGTACCCACTGTCCTTTTCCCCCTTGTTGAGATTCTACAAGATTCATGGCCTGAACGTCTCCTAAGGGTTTAGGCATTGGGTTTCATCGGTCCCTTAACTTCCAGAACATTCTTGGCCAAAATGTTCACTTTCAACATCAACTAAACAAACAAACTAAAGTGGACAAAGGGTAATCAAATAATCCTAGTGACCTAGCTAGTGTACCATATTTTGTCGATTACATTATTATCCACCAACAATCTAAATTGGATGTAATCTTAGTTTAAGCATTTAGTACTTTAGCATCCTTAACAGAAATTATGTGCTTGCTACGTGTCGAAAGGTGATTCCACTCCTCAAGCTGACCAGTGACAGCCATCTTTCTGCCAAGCATGAGATCATGACAGAGGCAATATTCTGTAGACTAAGCATAACTGCCATGACAAGTTATGGCCAAAAGAAAATAAAAATAAAAAGAAAATAACAGAACTGCCATGACAAGTTATTGAAACTTGAGGACCAATCTTTGACCTCTTCCTTCCTATAAATATTGGCTTCATGAGCTTTGCTTCATCCACAGAAATCAGCATTGTTACCTCTGAGCTTACATTCCAAAGTCAATGTGAGCTTCGCATTACATTCATTTAGCTTTTTTAGTTGTCTTCTTGTCAATTGAGATTGTAGTGTTATGTCATTGCATTTTCTTTCAAATCTTTTGCTGTGTTCTGCATTCCCTTTACTGTTACTAGTTGAGAGTTACTAATTCTAGTTTTTACTTTGAAACAGCTATTGCCAATATCAACTAGTCACCATGGTCAAGACAGTGTCCTTGTTTGGATTTCCCACTGTGGAGACTCCAGAAGCAGTGACAAAGTTTCTAGAGGAGTATACTGGAGAAGGAACTGTTCTCTCTGTGAATGTTCTTCCTCCAAAACGTAGAGGATCAAGATCATCTGCCACAGTTCAATTCACAACTGCAGAATGTGCTGAAATGATACTTGCATTAGCCGATGCTCGAAGACTGTGGTATGGAGAGTCTTATCTGCAGAAAGCTCGAGAATGGAAGGGTCACATAGCACCAAGATCAACAGTCTTGGAGGAACTTGTGACACTTCACTTTGGATGCAAGATATCTGAGGAGAAGTTTTTGGTGCTATGGACAAAATCAGATGTTTCTGTGACATTTGGAAAGGACCTGAAATATGTGCACTTAGCTTTCTCCTATGATTGTGTTGAATACAAGCTTGAGCTCCCATCTGACACTATTTGCAGGATTGAGCTGCATTGTCCTTGTGATCAGTTTAGAAAGTTTCTTCTCATCCAGGTTTGTTAAATTTCTTACTGCCTTTTCCACTATTTGATGCAGATCATATATCGTTTATATACTTCCGTCTAAATCCTAGTAACTTCTAACTTCGGCTAGCATCAAGCTCATTATCTTGCAAAATAAACTATCTTCTACGGTTGCTACATTTTATGAGTTATACCAGTAATGAATACATCTGGGGTGTGCTTAAGCATTAATATTTTATAGGGTTTAGACTCATGCTTTATTTTACATAAAACGCAGTGATTTCTAGCATTGGATAATATACAGAAATATTGTCTCTCAGAGGGAAATTTAGGTCTGATGTCATATTTATTCACTATTTCAGTTCTAAACTTAATGATAAAGTCTGAGTATTAGAGCACTACCTATTGCAGTATATATATTTCGATGTGAATGGTTTTGAGTACTAGAGTACTAGACTGTGTGTCACCTGGTGAAAATATTTAACATTTTTTCATCTTCCTCTTCATGCCAGTTACGTGGTGCCCCTCAGATTTATAAGAAAGATGTAACTGTGAAAAATCACTGGGTTCGTGAAGTTGATTTTACTCCATCATGCTGCATTGGGCAATCCTCTTCTCTATGCTTGGAACTTCCATTTGAGTGTTCGCTTCCTGATCTAAACAAGAGTTGTGTACACTACATAGAGAATGAGAGACAGTTTGGCCTGAAGGAGGGTAACACTTTCTCTGGAAGTTCAGCTCTTGTTCCTATTCTGGCTCCACCCCTAGGCATTAACTTGCCATACAAAATCCTGTTCAAGATAAATTCATTGGTTCAGCATGGTTGTATTCCAGGGCAAGCTCTTGATGTCATTTTTTATCACCTAGTAGATCCTACTAGTCTAAGAATTGAATATATAGAGTGTGCCCTCGACAAGCTGTTCAGCTCCAAGGAGTGCTGCTATGAACCTGCAAGGTGGCTTCTTAAGCAGTACATCAAGCAGTACAAGATGCACAAGGCATGCAAGCGGATTCCTCAGTCACCATCTATTTCTTTAGATGAAGGCTTTGTCTATGTACACAGGGTTCTGATTACACCAACTAAAGTATACTTCTGTGGTCCAGAGGTAAATCTCTCCAATGGTGTCTTAAGAAACTATCCTGAAGATATTGACAATTTTCTTCGAATTTCTTTCGTTGATGAGGACTTGGGGAAGATGAGGTCTGTAAATTTGTGTCCACGGACACGTTGTGAAGAAGAGGAAAGAAGAACTAGAGTTTATGAAAGGATACTTTCTGTTCTAAGAGATGGGATAGTGATTGGTGAGAAGAAGTTTGAGCTTCTGGCATTTTCGGATAGTCAGTTGAGAGAGAATTCTGCATGGATGTTTGCTTCCAGAAGGGGGCTTACTGCACAAGGGATAAGAGACTGGATGGGAGATTTTAGTCACATAAAAAATGTGTCTAAATATGGTGCCAGGCTTGGTCAGTCTTTCAGCTCATCCTGGGAGACTTTTAGTGTTGGATCGGATGAAATTGAAGCCATTCCTGATGTGGAAATTGAAAGAGGCGGAACCATATATTGCTTCTCTGACGGAATTGGGAAGATATCTGCTGACTTTGCTGAAAGAGTGGCAAGAAAATGTGGGAAAAGTTCTACTCCATCCGCCTTTCAAATCCGCTATGGTGGCTACAAAGGTGTTGTGGCAGTTGATCCAACATTGTCAAAGAAGCTAGCATTGAGAAAGAGCATGTGCAAGTTCAAATCACTCAACACAAAGCTAGATGTCATAGCATGGACCAAGTACCAGCCTTGTTTCCTGAATCGTGAACTGATTACACTTTTGTCCACCCTTGGAGTTAGGGATAGTGTTTTTGAGGAGAAGCAGAAGCAAGCAATGAATCAGTTGGAAGGGATTCTAACTGATCCACTGAAAGCACAGGAGGCACTGGGATTGATGTTTCAAGGAGAGGCCACCGGTATGTTAAAGGAAATGCTGAACTGTTACAAGCCAAATGCAGAGCCGTTTCTCTCATTGATGCTGCAGTCATTATGTGCATCAAAACTTGCCGAACTTCGGACCAAAACAAGGATTTTTGTTCAAAAAGGAAGATCTCTGATGGGATGTCTGGATGAAACTGGGACATTGGAATATGGTCAGGTATTTGTGCAATGTTCTCACCATGCTATCTTCACTGGCAACAACACAACCTCAACTGCAAGCCAAGGCAATTTTACTGTTGATGGTAAAGTAGTTGTTGCTAAAAACCCCTGTCTAGACCCTGGAGATGTGCGTGTTCTTATGGCTGTGGACGTGCCGGCGCTAGACCACTTGGTGGATTGTGTTGTGTTCCCACAAAAAGGAAAGAGGTAACTTTCAGGTTGTTTAGTCTTTCTTGAATATTTGATATTAATTTGTTGCCTTCACTATAGTGACTATATATACTGAATTCAACTTTTCTGTTCCCACTAAATAGGCCTCATCCTAATGAATGCTCAGGCAGTGATTTAGATGGAGATGTTTATTTTGTTTGCTGGGATCATGATCTGATTCCTCCTCGGCAAACTAAACCGATGAACTATAGTCCAGCACCAACTGTGGACTTGGATCATGACGTTACGATTGAGGTATTGTAAATTTTCAAATATCAGGTGTAGTTGGTATGTATACTCAAACATGACATGCATGATTTGATAGTTGATACTTTGTTCTGCCGTGTTACATTTCAGGAAGTCGCGGAGTCTTTTACCAACTACATGGTAAATGAAAGCCTGGGCATCATTTCACATGCACATCTTGTCACTTCAGATACTGAACCACAGAAGGCTATGAGTTATAAATGTCTTAAGCTCGCCAAGCTCCACTCTCTTGCTGTTGACTCTCCTAAAACTGGTGTGATAGTGAGACTGCCGCCTAGTCTGCGCGTAAAAGCTTACCCAGATTTCATGGAAAAGACGGACGGATCCACCTATGAGTCCAAGCGTGTGATTGGGAAGCTTTACCGACATGTGAAAGATATTGCGCTAGGATCACATTCACACTCTTTTAAGTCCTTCACCAGGGAAGTGGCTAAGAGGTTTTATGATCCTGACATGGAGGTAGATGGATTCGAAGATTACATCGATGATGCCATGAGATACAAACGTGAGTATGACTACAAGCTGGGAAAGCTGATGGACTATTATGGTATTAAAACTGAAGCTGAAATACTGAGTGGAAACATCACCAATGTATCAAAGTTCTTCAACAAGAGAAAGGACTTGGAGTCGATTAAGTACGCTGTGAGGTCACTGAAGATTGAAGCAAGGACATGGTTTATGGAGAAGCCAACTAGTGACGATCCATCAGATTTCGGAACCGACATCAGTATGTATGCAGCAGAGGCATCAGCATGGTACCATGTCACATATCATCATCGTTACTGGGGTTGCTACAACAAGGGTATGGCAAGAGACCATTTCCTGAGTTTTCCATGGTGTGTTTTCGACATTCTCATCAAAATCAAGAAGAAAAAGAAGTTATCACCGAAGGGCCATTACTTGGCAGTCTAATAGCATCAGTGTGTCTGCTAGAGAATTGTAGTATTTCCTTTAATTTTGAGAATAGTAGCAACACGTTGTAATTCTGAAGTGCTTTTCATGTTGTATCATCACTGAAGCCCCATTATATTGGGTGATTTTCTAACCTCAAGTTTCTGATTGCCCGGCCTGTGCGTAGCTTATCTTTTTTCTTCTTCTTCTTTTTTTTTTTTTTTTTTTTTTTTTTTTTTTTGAGAATCGGGTAGCTTATCCTATTATTTATTATTTATTATGTTTGTCAGAAATTTTAATGTTTACCTTAAACAGATGAGAACGAGGTGAGAATAAGACATCACATTATTTATGGTTTATTTAGCGTGTACCTGTGAACGTGGATGAAGATACTCAGATTACCAAATATAACAGCAGGAAAAGCTAAGGGCGGTGAAATGCAAGTACTTCCATTAAACCTGAACTTGTACATTGTGTGTCAAATAACTTTCCCTCAAATATCAACATGCTGATCAAAACTTTTTATTGTGACTAGTTAGAATCTTCAGTCTTACTTTTCTTATTGTTGGGTCCATTCAATTCCTCCATATCTCCCGCCGATCTAGTACTTGAAGAGTGTGTTTCCTTCAGCCACTCGCGGCACTCCTCTGCAGTACCTGAAGGATGAGCAAGCTGCCATGCAAGTAGCTTCCGTTGCTGCCAGTGAATGCATTTGCATGTTAAACTTTTAGCTCATGGCAACCCTTTATGGTGTGCTGGAATTAGAATGTAATGAAGCTTACCCATTTACTGACAACTGGTCCTCCAGATTTAAGCTGCAAAGCATCCATGATCTCCTTTCCATTAAGTAATGGCTTCACCTCCCAGACTTTGTCTAGACCTGCTCCATGAAAGGAAAAATAAGGACAGGCTGGACAGCCACACATCCATACATATACAGAGAGCCAAAAAAAAAGACCAACACAGAAAACGTTTAAAAGCTAAAGACATGGGACAATAATCTTGTCTTACAGAAACCAAGTCTCAGGTTATATGAGTCACCCACATAATAAGACATACTAGTGCACTACTCTAAACTGGAAGTAAGAAATATCACGTGTATATCATCTGAAACATGTGCTTAAAGGAATGTTTTATACCTAGATTATATATGACCTTCTCAGCTTCTACAAACAAAGCTCTGCGATCTTCTGGTTTGAAGTTCTTGTTTATGACGTCAGTGGGATATAACAGTGTAGACATCAGCAAAGCAACTCGCCAAAAATCTTTGATTTCTCGTAGAAGAAAACCTGGACAGTTGAAAGCTCAGAAAACGAGTTCAAGGAGATTGCATGTTGAACTGTAAAACACACTGTTAATCAATAACCCAATCAGGAAGAGTTATTTAGAAAATACAATACACATAAAAACATAAAAGAAAAAAATGCAAGCTTGATATTAATTTGATACAATTCTAACTCCTAAAGCATGTCCCAATGAATTAGAATTGATCATGAATTCATGATACACCTCCAAAGAGACCTGCCAAATAAGAGGACTATAATATGGCCACTAGCACAAAGATTACTAAACTAGACTGGAACTTTCTGCTATCTGTTGCCGAAGGTTTCAACTTTCAAAAGGATCATTTTCAACTAATCCATAGGTTTTCTTTTATCTATTACACTGAGGATATTGACAATGTAACCAAATTAATGTCATGATATCAATCTTTGGACTTCGATACAATATAGGCTTCTCTCTCTCTCTTTTATTCTTTTTTCATGATAACAAGTCCAGAGGTTTTCCTTTAAAAACTATAGTGAGGATATTGATCGTAGTAACCATAATGACTATAAGTGATGATATCAGTCAAGGACTTAGACGCCCATATGGAGCTTCTAGCTATAACAATTGCACTGCTCAATTCAGCTTAGTAAAAGGCATGTCCTTTTGCATATTATGGACTCCAAAAGTATACACTGCTCTATACACTGCTCAGAAAAAACAATTAGGACT
Source organism: Fragaria x ananassa (assembly GCA_034370585.1). Lineage (NCBI taxonomy): Eukaryota > Viridiplantae > Streptophyta > Magnoliopsida > Rosales > Rosaceae > Fragaria > Fragaria x ananassa. The sequence continues at coordinate 26,962,419 of CP139761.1, read as the reverse complement.
CATGAATTCATACCTGTTAATACACGGAGTTTGGATTCTTTCGAAGTAAGAGGAACATCAACATACTCTCTTCCCAAATCAACTTCGGTGAGTTTTACATCCCCATTTGGTACAAAGTGAGGAAGCAAAGACAAAAACTTCTCCAATGCATTGTGTAAATTAACAACCTGTTACAAAGATAATTCAGTGATGACATGAATGACTGTGGACCCAAGGAAGTCTTGCTATAACTATCACAAGAGCTTAGCATGTCTGCAAAGTATAACAGGGTAGAGAGAAGCAAACTCAAACTCACAGTTTCAGCATCGCTGACTCTTAGCTTAAGGGAATCTCTGAAAATATAATTCACGACAGGAACCTATAGTGAAAAAACAGAAGTTAAATGCTAAAATAAAAAAAGTTGAAATAATGAATAAATATAAGAAAAGACATGCTAAAGTGAAAGCTTGATACCAACCACCATATCAACATGCTGATACACTAAACTATGAAATAGTTAACTCTTATCCCCATCTCACAATAACAACAGCAAATAAATTATTGCTTCTGTTTTACAATTATAACATTAGTTTTACTTGGTCCATTCCTTTAACTGATAGTTCACCAATGAAGAAAACATGAGGTTCTAGCTTTCCTTTTGTCAATCATGAAATCGATAAGAGAAACTAAAAAAAGAAAAAAGAAAAACTCTCGAATATTCTTTTCAGAAAAGGTGAACAGAGCCATACATCTTTTGCCTTCCTATCTTTATACATGGTCTTCCTAAGTGGAAGGAACATTGCAGCATAAAAGGAGAGCCTTCTTTGTTCGTCCTGATACAATTGAAGAACTACTACTTTAAGATGATAATAAATACATAAATATAAAAACTGTTATAGGGAGAAAATAACATAATTGTATCAAAAACAAGGACTTATCACTCACATTGAAGGTAGAGCTCCCCACTGATTGAATAAGATTCCATGTATAATCCAAGTACGCAACACAATCGCTGCATTAGGTAAGAAAAATAACCAATTGGAATTACATCTAAGAAAGAAACAAAAGATGAAGAAGGCAAAGGCAGAATTATAATGTATTTAACATGTTGAATCAACAATGATGCATTAAATTCTAGTCCTCAAACACTATTTGGATAATACATAGATGCAACAATTCTTATGAACTAATTATATCTAACATATCTACCAAATGTATGATATGATAGCTATACTTCATGAATGCTGTTTTCTAAAGTAACCATACCTGTCACATCCTTCTAATGGCTCACACTGCTGATGAAGACTGAAGACAGTCCAAAATAACTTCAAGTCACATATATAGGTCATAGCATGCACAGGTTGGTTTCCAGAGATCATCAGATCAATCTGATTAGGAGAAGAATGAAAAATAATGAGCAGATAGTTCCTATGTATGTTTGGAAGCTTAAATTCCCAGTAGAAGCTATCTTATATGCAGAACAATCATCAGTCAAGTGTATGCTACACAGGAACTTACTTCAGCCCCAATTCTCTCTCTGCTAATTTTAGCTGATAGAGCAGCTTTCACTTCATAACAAGCAGCAGCTTCCTTTAGTTGTTCATCAAGTACGAATTCGAACCTTGCGCCTAAACCAAATGACAGGAATTGTATGATTCAGTCTTACATTTTAAAAGGTGTTGTTTGCTCAAAAATGGTCTCGGCCAAGATTAGGGCCGAGGGCCTGAGAGCAATCGTCATTCAAAATTTGCGCGGGCGTGCCAACTCGCGGCCTATTGGCCAAGCAAGGTTTTGATGAATTTTGCGCCTGATCTTACTTCTTCCAAGCGATTGTAGGCCGAGGAAGGAACCGTCTCGGCCTTTGGGTTCTCTTGCCTTTGTTGCAAGGACTTTCGGCGTTTTCACCGATGTTGCTCCTCTTTTTGTTGTGATTTTTTGTATAAGTTTGCGAGAAATAAAGTGCGAAAATTAATAGAACGAAAATCTAATTTGCATGAAATTTAAAGAGAATGAAATGGCTAGAAAGTTAGAGTGCAGAAATTAAAGAGCGGAAAGTAATTGCGAGGAATTAAATTGCATGAATTTAAAGAGGCGGAAGAGAAATGACATGAAAATAAAGCGCAGAATGTAAAGAAAGCGATAAAGAAAAAGAGAACTATGCTAGAACATGGATAAAAAGATTGATATTGTAGAAATTCGTAGAGAATTTGATAGTTTGTATTTGAGTGTTGTTTGTGTTGGTCGGGGACCCTTTACAATGAGGCTGAGGGTCGACTATATACAGGTATAAACACAAAAAATTAAAGAAAGAGAAAACAATTAAATAAAATAAATATTTCGGTCTTAATGACCGAATCAAAGATATGCTCCGTATTGTTTTCTCCTTAATCACACGTTTATTTCTTTCTTCTTGCGGCTTCGTTGGAATTGATTGTCTCTTGATTATGAAATATTGTCATCAATGCCTTCAAACGCAATTACATCTCGGTTATTTCCTTCCTCGATTATATATCGGCAATTATGATAAAACGCCGTCATTTCCTTCCTCGATTGTATATCGGCAATTATGATAAATCGCCATTATTTCCTTCCTTTTTATATATCAGAAATTATGAGAAATCGCTGTTATTGCCTTCCTTTTTAATTTCCTCTCCATAGGTTAATATCTAATAGAATTTCATTATGAAATTCTATTGAGATATTGCTAATAAAGCACCAAATTTTCCTTATCTATCGGCCAAGATTTCAAGGGCCGATTTACCAAAAATGGGTGCAAACAGGTGCTTATCAAATGAAATTGAGTTAAAAAAAACTTTGTCGGGTAAAGATAAAATCTTTTTTTATTTCTATAAAATCAAGTTTTGCTAACTGATTATAAAGGAAGCAAACTAAGGAGTGGAAAATCAAATATACGTATTAAAGAGTAGCCAAATAAAATGGCAATACCAAAACGGATAGCTCGAAGAACTCGTAGCGGATCCTCCATAAATGTATCCTTTGGTGGTACAGGAGTCACAATTTTCCCACATTTTAGATCTTCAATTCCTGCAAACCAGTAATTATTTAATTCACAAATAAAACTAAAGTTAATGATAATGATAATAAATTATTGAAACCAAAGTGGCAGATCCATTTGTGGGTTAAGAAAATATGGAAAAATAAAGGCACACTGGAAACTAACCTCTATTAGTCCAATCTTCAACCGAATTGGTATTGATATTGTAAAATAAGCTGCACAATTTAGTAAAATACTTATTAAGAGCAGAATGTAGTCCAATCAAGTATAGATAAAGTTAAAAGTGTGGTTTAACTGTAGAGAAGAGGCAGGTGTATTAATTGCAGATTAGATACCAACAAGCACTATCGAGTATAGATATCTCTTTTCCCATCATGACATGGTTGCATTTACAACAAATTCTGGGAGAACACATATACCTGTTTATAGTCAGATCCCTTCTCAGTGCATCCTGTTCTGGTGTGCCATACTTTTGCTGTAAGAGAAGCAAATCATAAATTCACCACAAGTACCTAGCTGACTCAAAATTTGATAAAAGTTGAAAGATCCAGAAGATAAGAAAGTTGGTCTTGATTGATGGTGTCTAAAAGTTGAACACAGTTACATATCAACCTAAAACTTATTCCAACCCATGGTTAAATAGAACAGCCTTGCATAAAATTCCAAACTACTTAGCTTCATGGACAATCTACTTTCCTTTTCTTTGCCTATCATAACTCCACATCTTGGTGTTAGTGTTTGTGACACAGCACACACATAGAAATGTCAGATCTGCAATAGCCTTTGAATTGTCCAAAACAATGGAATTTACACACACAAAAGACACTGTCTATCTCAGAACTTTCAAAGCTAAATCTGGCCCCATCCTTCCTTACACAAAAGTAATAGGATGTGGCTATAATCAGTGTACTCTCTACCCTTATTTTTAAGTAGGTAATCTACTTTCGAAAAAAAAAAAAGTAAGGTAGTCTAACTAATGTCCCAAAGCTCGTAACTAACAAAACTCTAGAAGATTCATACATCCCACAGCAAGAACTTACCATAGTAGGAATGCGGCTATCATCACTGTACTCTTCACAGCGTAAGTTCACAAAATCAACCCATACATTTAAGATGCGCATCCTCGCCGTTTCCAGATGTTTTGATTGATCAGGATTGCTGCAAGATAACAAAACATATTGAGTCATGGGCGCATATGTGAGACTTAGATGTGCACGAATACCCATATCAATGCCACTTACCTTTGAATGACAGCAAAATGAACCTCTTCCCCCACAGACTTCAAGTAGTCTCTCACCTTCTCAGCAAATGCACTGCCCATCATACTTTCCAAAGCAATGTCAATGTCCTTGCACTCTTTTCCAAGAAGCTGCATAGCCGAAACAGCCAATGTTCAAAGACAAATTCTTTGTTTCCCCACAAATCAATCAATTCACCAATACAAACCTTATCACGGACCCATCCACCTGCGACACGAAGCTCAGTCTTAAGATTATGATGGTCAAGCGTTCTAAGCAGCCTTTCAAAGATCTTCTCTTCAGTTTTGTCAAGTTCAATGGTATCCCTCACGTGTACAGTCGGCATAGACACCACCATTGTTCCTCCTTCCGATCCTGACAATCGTATCCCCGTCAGGGTACCCTTCTGCTCTGTTGTATACAATTTCAGAGAAAACCCTACAGAATATGGGGCTCTCAACCTTGCTCCCTTGGTGTTTCTTGCTTCCCAAGTAACTCTATTCCGAAACACCTGATCACATTACATACATCAAATCATAACTTCTTCGTTTTAACTTCATAGCTTCAACAATGAAGCAACTACTAGTTCACCAATCTGGGTTCATTTTTATTCGCTTTATTTATTTATTTTACAGATAACCTACATATAATTACAATAAAGTTCCAAACTTTGGACTCATAATTACAAACCCAGCTATAGAAACCCCTAAAATTGGCTCACCTGAGGAAATGTAGAGCGGAGGAGAAGCGCTTTCTCTAGAAGCAGAGCCCTCTGCGAAAACAAAAACCCCATGCCCAAATCTATATGACCCCAAACTTGAGAAACCCAAAAGCAGAATTACAAAATGGAAGAGTGAGATTGGAGTTGAACATACCGGAATTTGAAATCGAAATCGAAATTGCAGTGGTTTCAGAAACAGGAGCGAATTCTAGGGTTTTAGAATTGGATACCGGATAGGAGGAGGAGGGTTTTAGTTTGCAAAGCGGGTCAAATCCGGCCCGAACTAGGACCCGAAATTGCTTTGGATTTCTATGGTTACACGTGTCGCATGACGTGGTTTATTTAGTGTAGTACGGTGTACACATTACTACTCCTTGCAGAGGAAGTTCACATTCCACTAGCCTGAACTGTGGGCCCCCACCGATAATTTCACACAACTCTAGTTAATTTTCTACCTCAGGTTAGAAGTTGGGGTTCAGTATGGGTAATTGGGTCATTTACTAAACCGTTATTCGGTCACCTCTTTAATTTTCGTCGTCTCGTAAGATATTATGACACTGTAAGTAGCCTAGAGTTCAAACCTCAGGTCGGGTTGTCATAGTGACCTGACACTATGCTGCAATGCATAGGTTGAGTATTGCACATCTCACATAGACCAAATTGAAGATTTGGTGATGTGAGGCTGTCACATCTCGCATAATATTTAATGTGTTAGATCGATAATAAGAAAACATTGTTCTTCATTTAAATTTCAGAATATCTACTTGTTTCCTTGTATAGTCGGGTTCAACTACTCAAGTTCATTATTCTAAAGCTAGTTTTTCATTTAAGAGTCCCTTTACTTAATTTTGTTAAATTGATATCAAATATATAAGCAGTTAAGTATAATGAAACAAACTAAAAATAAATTAACACGTAACGTTAAGAAAGATTCTAATGCCAAAAAAAGGTGAGAGTCGTGAGACCGCAGGGATCAATATATTCATTCCGGACCACCACGTGAACCATAAACTAGGATTGTTAAATGATTTTTCTAAATTTTAACCCTAATTTAATTTCTCATTTACCCAAACTAGCCTTTTGAATGGCGTGGGCCTAAACGTCACTGGCATACATCATCATCAGAACTCAGAAGTATAAAGGAGTCTTGACCTTTGTTCTTCTAAGTCATTTGATTCGTTTATCGAAACAAAACAAACAGAACTGACAGTAGTGAATTTTGACCTGGGATTGACAACCAAGAGACTCCCTACTTCATCATGAACTCTACTTGGTTTGTTTGAATCTCGGCCTATCTACTCTTCCTTTGCAAGATCATCCAAGGTTTCTGTTCTCTGTTCTATGCTTTTCTTCTGGGTTTTTACTGTTCGCTTCTTGTTTCCTTCGTTTCCTGCTTCATTGAAATTCGGAACAATGTCAATTAGTGTTGGTTTTTGTTCTTAACTCTTTGATAATCCGTATGAATTTCATGTGTTTGTTGATTGTTTTGATACTAGGATCACTGTTTGTGATGTTTGGTAAAGTTAGCTACTGGGTCTCATTGTTTGTGGTTTGCTTATATTGTTCTGAATTTTTGCTTTTTTATTTTTTTCTGACAATGAAATTTGTGGGCTTTAGTCTTTACTGGTATAGATTGATTGCTCTTGACTGCAAAGCTTAAATATTTTTACCTTTAAATTACACAATTTATCGACTATATTTAGTGACAACAGTGAATTGGCAGCATAAACATAAATGCGGTGAAGAAATTCAGCAGAGTTAAATGGGGAAGACAATACAGTTACATGGATTCCCTTCAGGTCAAACTGCCGAAAATATTAAGGAATTTTTGGAGAAACATACAGGAGAAGGAAGTGTTTTTGCTCTTAAATTACGGCAGGCCAAAAGTGGGGGAAGATTCTATGCTATTATACAGTTTCAGTCCATTAGTCAGGCTGAGAAAATCACCTCTTTGGCTAACACTAGGCTGTGGTATGGGAGATCCTATCTGAATGCTCGTCCGGCCCATGATATTGTACCAAAGCCAAGAACTTTTTTGCATAGCTTGCAAGATTTAGTATTGCATGTTGGCTGCCAGGTTGCAAAAGATAAGTTTTCTGTTCTGTGGGGAACGGCTGAAGTTTCAGTGGACTTTGGGTTTGGAATGCGGAACTTGCAATTTCGGTTGTTATATCATCAGAAGGTATATAGACTTCAGCTTTCTTATGAGAACATCTGGCAAATAGAGTTGCATCATCAACGTGGTCGTTCTGCCAAGTATCTTGTTATTCAGGTTCGCCACCTTCCCTTCTAAATTGATGTTGCAAGCTAATTGTCTTTTGATAATATTCTTGGCATTTATCTGTTGATCATGCTTGCAACAGGTTTAATATGCTTTCTCTCATTGCATATTGATGGTATGATTACTTTGTTTTATTGCATACCTAACCTTCCCTATATTGTCTTTTGTCCTATAATTAGTTATATGGAAATCCTCGCATCTACCAACACGAAGTATGTTCTTCTGGAGGAAATGGAAACGAAGATATGAACTATTTTAGGGATCCTGATGACTGGGTTCGGACTACTGATTTCACTCCAGGAAGCTGTATCGGGCAGTCATCTTCATTATGTTTGGTGCTCCCTTCTGATGGAGAACTTCCTGATTTTGAAGAAAATTTTGCTTATTATAAGAAGACTGATGGGCAGTTTATCTTGGAGAATGGCTCAACTTTTTCTTGCAACCGAGATCTGGTCCCTATTGTTGGTTCTCCTGCAGGGATTGATTTGCCATATGATATCTTATTCAAAATAAATTTGCTGGTTCAACATGGTTGTCTATCGGGGCCAACGCTTGATAATAATTTTTATAGGCTGGTGGATCCACGAAGAATAAGACGTCCCTGTATAGAGTTTGCCCTAGATAAATTATCTAACTTGAAGGAGAGCTGTTATGAACCTGCAGTGTGGCTTAATGAGGAGTACCGGAAGTACATAACGTCTAAGAAACCTCCGAAGCCAGCACTTATTTCCTTAGATTCTGGGTTGGTATATGTACGCAGGATCCAAATAACACCATCTAAAGTGTATTTTTTTGGTCCTGAGGTTAATGTCTCAAATCGCGTACTACGCCAGTATTCCAGTGATATCGATAACTTTCTTCGTGTTTCATTTGTTGATGAGGAGATGGAAAAACTTTATTCAACAGATTTATCCCCCCGTACATCTACTAGGAAAACTCGCATCTACAACAGAATTCTTTCTGTTCTCAGAGACGGCATAGTAGTTGGGAAAAAGAAATTTGAGTTTCTTGCATTCTCATCAAGTCAATTGCGAGATAATTCACTGTGGATGTTTGCTCCAACCGATGAAGACAGTGCTGATACAATAAGAGCAGGTATGGGGGATTTTCGTCAAATAAGAAATGTGGCAAAGTATGCTGCCAGATTGGGTCAATCTTTTGGCTCTTCTACTGAAACTTTAAGTGTTGGCAGGAATGAAATGGAAGTTATTCCTGATGTAACCGTGAATAGTTGTGGAATCAAATATGTTTTCTCAGATGGGATTGGGAAAATATCAGCTGATTTTGCAGAGAGAGTAGCCAAAAAATGTGGCTATAAAGCTTTCACACCATCTGCATTTCAAATTCGATATGGGGGTTACAAAGGTGTTGTAGCTGTTGATCCAACCTCGTCAATGAAGTTATCACTGAGAAAGAGCATGTCCAAGTATGAATCTGAAAACACAAAGCTAGATGTTCTGGCATGTAGCAAGTATCAGCCTTGTTTTTTGAATCGTCAGTTGATAACTCTTCTGTCTACACTTGAAGTGCAAGATCATGTTTTCTTGAAAAAGCAAAGAGCAGCTGTACAACAACTTAATGCCATATTAACTGACCCATTAAAAGCAGAGGAGGCTCTTGATTTGATGTCTGCAGGTGAGAGTACAAATGTCCTCAAGGAACTTCTCATGTGTGGTTATAAACCTAATGTTGAACCATTCCTTTCAATGATGCTCCAAACATTTCGAGCATCAAAGCTGTTGGAATTGCGGACCAAGACAAGAATCTTTATCCCAGATGGAAGAGCAATGATGGGATGTCTAGACGAAACAAGAACCTTGGAATATGGGCAGGTGTTTGTGCAAATCTCTGGAAAAAGACGAAGGCAGTTATTTGATGATATACGCATACATAGTTCCTTAGACAGCTGTTTCATTATTGAGGGAAAGGTGGTTGTTGCAAAGAATCCATGTTTACACCCTGGTGATGTGCGTGTTTTAAGGGCTGTGAATGTGCCGGACTTACACCATATGGTGGACTGTGTGGTATTTCCACAAAAAGGACACAGGTAAAATTATTACTCTTTGTAGTACTATAACACTGCAACCTGAACTGATTAATACTGCCCATCATGATGTCTTTATTGATTTCTGACTGATTTACCATTGATTTCTAGTCTGTTGATCTCTTACTTTACTTTAAGATTAGACACTTTGAGGTTGTACCTGTACCTAAGTGGTGATTAGAGTTCAGGACTCATGTAATATTGCCTATTTGGATTGTTTGTTAAGCACAAGATGATTCACTATTAACTGTTAAAATTCATTGGTATGCAAAAGATCTCCCATTTTCCTTCTAGGAGCAAATGATCAGATATCGTTTAACAACTCAAATTATCAGATATTTAGGATTTCAAATTTGCAGGACATATGGTTTTTCTCTGTAGGCATCATTTGTTAGAATTTCTTAAACTAATTGCAAATTGCTAATTGATTGTGTTAACGTAAGTACTGACCGAAATCTTATATATAATGCTAGGCCTCACCCAAATGAATGTTCTGGAAGTGATCTTGATGGAGATATTTACTTTGTTTGCTGGGACCCTGAGTTGATTCCTCCCAAGCAAATCCAACCTATGGATTATACCCCAGCACCAACTATAGAGATGGATCAGGATGTCACAATTGAGGTATTACTTTGTCTTTGACTATCATATGCTCTGTGTTAAACAGGGAAACTTTTCAACTAGTTGGTTTTATTTTTTATTCTTTGGCAATTAAGATATCGAAATGCCAATGATGACTCTTTCCCTCCCTCCCTTTCTCACTTCTTATGGTGCACCAGTATATAGTAATATAATGCTAGATGAAATTTCTACAGCACACTATTTCTGCAAATGTTTTACTGTTATGCAGCTGTCGTTTTGAATTAGGTACTTAGGATTCTGTGGGGATTGATTGTTCTGTTCTTAGAAAAAAAAAGAAAAAAAAGTGAAGTGTCTTTAGGTTAATTTGAGCTTTTTGGTGTTTTTTGTAATTGATGTTTGTTGGAAAGAGAACTTTACGAGCTTAGTTTAAGTTATTGATTAATGTATATAATGAATGAAGAGTAGAATTGTATGGGAAGAGGATTTACAGAAACAGGACACAAATCCTAGAATGCTGCATCACACTGGATAGAGAAAGGTTATCCAACCATAAATCCCTTCACAGCCATTACTGACATGAACTTTTATGTGTCGGATGTGGTAATTTCACTTGAGCAACTATACGCTTCAATTACCTTTTCTTTTTGTGGTGCAGGAAGTAGAAGAGTATTTTGTGAACTACATAGTCAATGATAGTTTAGGGATCATCGCCAATGCCCACACTGTTTTTGCTGACAGTAAGCTTGATAAAGCAATGAGCCAGCCATGTTTAAAGCTTGCGAAGCTATTTTCAATTGCTGTCGACTTTCCAAAAACTGGTGTGCCAGCTGAGATACCACCAGAGCTGTTTGCCAAGGAATATCCAGATTTCATGGAGAAGCCCGACAAACGCACTTATATTTCATACAATGTGATTGGACAGCTTTTTCGTGAGGTGAAGGACATTGCACCTCATGACAGCTCTATTGCATCCTTCACTCGTCAAGTGGCGACAAAATGCTATGACCCTGACATGGAAGTTGATGGCTTTGAGGATTACCTTGAAGATGCTTTCTATCACAAAGGCAATTATGATTACAAATTGGGAAACATGTTGGATTACTATGGGATCAAGACAGAGGCTGAAATCCTGAGTGGGAGTATTATGACAATGTCGAAATCTTTCACCAAGAGGCGGGATGCAGATGCCATAAACTTGGCTGTGAAGTCATTGAGGAAGGAAGCTAGGGCGTGGTTCAATGAGAAAGGCACCGGAATAGATTCTGGAGATGATGATGTCTATGCAAAAGCTTCAGCTTGGTACCATGTCACATATCATCCCAATTATTTTGGTTTGTACAATGAGGGAATGAATCGTGCCCATTTTATCAGCTTTCCGTGGTGTGTTTTTGACAAGCTGGGTCACATAAAAAAGGAAAAAGTAAACCAAGCTCGACTAATTTCATCTCTGGAAAATCGATTGAGGTACGGCTTGCGTTTTTCCTGATGAAGTTGGCAGAATTGAACTTTGTTGATGGTGCTGATGACCAAGACAAGGCAATTTTCTTGAATAATATCCACCTTCGGTTTTTTTTTCATTTGTTGATGGTGCTGATGATCAAGACTTGAAGGCAATTTCCTTGTATGATATCCACCTCTGGTTTGTTTTTCAGTTCTGGCAGATTCTAATTTGAAAGCTTTTAATTGAAGTTGTACAGTGAGTTTTTTTTTTTCCGGTTTGTTTTCATTTGTTGATGATGCTGATGATCAAGACTTGAAGGCAATTTCCTTGTATGATATCCACCTCTGGTTTGTTTTTCATTTCTGTCAGATTCTAATTTGAAAGCTTTTAATTGAAGTTGTACACATAGTCCTGTGAGTTTTTTTTTTTTTTTTTTTCAGTTTGTTTTCATTTGTTGATGGTGCCGATGACCAAGACTTGAAGGCAAGTTCCTTGTATGATATCCACCTCTGGTTTGTTTTTCATTTCTGGCAGATTCTAATTTAAAAACTTTTAATTGAAGTTGTACACTTAGTCCTGTGAGTTTTTTTTTTTTTTTTTTCCGGTTTGTTTTCATTTGTTGATGGTGCAGATGATCAAGACTTGAAGGGAATTTCCTTGTATGATATCCACGAGCACTGGCATTTCTGGCAGATTCTATTTTGAAAGCTTTTAATTGGTCGGTGAGCCACCTGGTTGGTTAAGTTGTTAATTAACAACTTTGAGGTCATTGTTCAAATTTCATTAGACATATGTAGGGTGTGAGTTATTTAATAAAAAAGTTAAAAAAATAAATATAAAAAAAAAACTTTTAATTGAAGTCGTACACAATGATAGTCCTGTGAACCTAGTTAGCTGTGAACCTATACATGTTTTTTGATCATTTTGTGAGAACTAGCCCTATGTAGCAACTAAAAAAAAATAACTGAAAAAATGATCAAAAAACATGTATGCATCTCTAGTTAGCTGTGAACCTATACACCATAGAATGCATATAAGTGTCTCCTGGATCCAAAATTTGTGAAGGGAAATTTGGATGATTCACGGAATCTGGGAAATGCTGCGTCTTCAAGCACACTACAGCATACTTTTTATACATAAATCCACCTTTCCCTTTCACATCATCCAGCATGTTACTAGTGTAGAATGGCAGCCCTGGCTGGTTAGTCCACAGCTCCAATTTTCGCCCCAAAACACTGTCATGCAGCACTGTAGCCTTCCTCAAGTGCTCATGGCTGGAAGTGTCCATACGTAATTGATGTCCTAACCATCAGGCAGCTCATTGATCCTGCTACCGATCTTTCGGGGCTCAAGGAAATCATATGCCGTTCCTTTAACCGGGGCGATGTCACCAGTGGGGATGAGTTCATTTACTGGAGTGATGTTGGAACCGAAAATGTGGATTTTGTGTGAGATGCAAACGTATATGTTACTGAGACTGAAAGATCACCAGGGGAGCCTTCTTCACCATCCCGACTGTCATCGGTGAATGTTATGTGACTATCTTCAATGTGACGCTTCACGGTCCATAAAACATCACTGAACCCTTTAGAGCCACCATGGAGTGTTCTTTGACTTCTGTCCATGATCATTAGCAACCAACTTATAGTGGTGACCGTCCAAAGTGAATTCAGCTCTACCAATTCTATTAGCAACACGCCCAACGGTGGCCCCAAAGTAGACAGAATCATTAGTGTAATCTTTGAGGGATTCAAACCCAAGAACAACGTCATTAAATCTCCCATTCTTCTCAGGGAGAACAACATAGGGCACAGTTGCACCATAATTCGTCAGTTTCACAGCGAAATTTCCCTACTTCAATTCATAAATATCTCCCACCTTTTCATCATTGAAACTTATAGATCAATGGCAGTGTAAACAAGAAAATATCTGCAACAAATAACAGAACAACACATGTACAAAGAATAATTTAATTTAATCAATACGAATGCGGGTTACAATCTTTGTGAATTCCTCTGATTCTATCTCTGAATATTGGTTTAACTCAAGGGTGACAAACACTTGTTCTTGAGGGTTACGCGGGCTGATCACGTAACGAATATCTAGGATTTGGATTTAGGTTTGGTGAAGAAATGGCTATTTGGGGAGCTTGATCGTTCTTCAAAGGGGAATCTGGATTTAGTAAAGAACTGGCTATTTAGGGAGCTTGATAGTTCTTCAAGGATCTTGGGAGACTTTTGAGCTCGTGGGAGGGATTTTTCTTCTTTCTGGTTCGTTGCCTGCTTTTGCTCTACCTTTTTTTTTTCTCACCCCCCTTGGTATGAGGGGGTATTTATATTGTTGACATTCATCCACTAATGGTATGTAATGAAGATACCGAATCAAAGATATTTTTTCTTTATCAGTGACAATCGAATCAGTAAATCTTGATTGATTGATTTACTTGTCAGATTTAACATAATCGAATCAATCACATGTTAAGATTTAGATATGCCCAGATTGCTTTGGATTGAATATCTTGTTTTGACCAAGATCTTTAGCAAAGGGGCGTGCCACCTCGCGGATATGAAAGGAACAGCGCGGAACCTTGATTTCCAAGCAAGTGGTGATTTCTGATCTCATCTCATGGACGACTCAAGTGACGATCTCCGCATACATGCGAACTTTGCTGGCTAACTCCTTCGCGAAGTTCCCTACGCGGGGCCATCCCGCCTCGCCTTTATGTACGTGCGCGGAGCCATCTCGCCTCGCCTTCACATACATCTACGCGTGCGAAGTCATTTCGCTTCACCTCACCTGCATGCACCTGCGCGGAGCCATCTCGCCTCGCTTTTATATACGTGCGCGGAGCCATCTCACCTCGCCTTCACATACATCTACGCGTGTGAAGTCATCTCGCTTCACCTCGCTTGCATGCACGTGCGTGGAGCCATCTCGCCTCGCTTTCACTTACATCTACACGCGCGAAGTCATTTCACTTCCACCTCACCTTCATGCACGTGCGCGGAGCCATCTCGCCTCGCTTTCACTTACATCTACAAGCGCGAAGTCATTTCGCTTCCACCTCGCCTTCATGCACTTGTGCGGAGCCATCTCGCCTCGCCTTTGTGTACGTCTACGCGTGCGAAGTCATTTCGCTTCCCCTTCACGTACGCACGCGGAGCAATTTCGCTTCGCCTTCATGTACATCTACGCGCGCGAAGTCATTTCGCTTCGCCTTCATTTATTTCTATGCGAAGTCCAGGTCGCCTCGCTAACTCTACTATCTAACTCGCCTGACTCCTGGCGAACCATCAACTTCTATTTTTGGGGATGTCTGATTTCTTTGTTTTGACAATTAATTTAATTTAATTAATATATGATCATCGATCGACACTTCATAATTGACTTCAATCGGGCTTTAAAGTTTTATTGTCGATCAATCATTCCCATGTTACCACGTGTCATTTCCGACGGCTTTCCAATTTTATCGACTCACGAGCCACGTATATAATTTGTCGAGTCAACGTGTTTTCTTGGATTATTCAACGATTATTATTATCGTTAAATTTTATATGTCTACAGGCAGCAGGAAAGAAAACACCAATACAAAGATATCTTATTCAGCTTTGAAAATTCTTCTACGCACCAAAATGCAAGTGAACCTAGCAACTTATATGCAATATTTTGATCCGGTAATCCATGTCACATTGAAGAATATGTACTTTTATTATAAGCGCTGAATTTGATCGGATAAAAAATGAAAATGAAATGAATGAATTTAGGATCTTTAGTCTTCATTCGATCTTCGAATACGGTGATTTGAGGAATTACACATTAATGGTGCGTAGAATCCGCTCCGGATGTAGCTTCAAATACAATGATGATCTCTTTATTCATCTTCATCATGAATTCTATATTGGAGATTCAAATCAAGTACATAAAATGACATACAAGTACAACCGAAAAAAGAATTTGAACTTTTTTCGTGTCATTTACGCTTGAGAACAGCAAGCAGCTGACTTGGCTCGTGGCACCTTGAGTTTATGAGCTCGGACTGGTGTGAAAGTTTTTGAGTTGAACGTTGAAACATTTGATCTACAATCTCATGACTTCCAAAGTGTTTGGCGAACATGCATTCCATTACAGCTCGTATATGCATCACCCATTGTGTTATGTCAAGCGGACCTTTCAACCATGTTGCTGGGTCTGAAAATTCCATCTTCTCGATGCTGAAGCACCCATTTTTAACCACAAGCCCCTCCAACTCCTCTAGTGAAGCAGCGTAGAGAGGCAGGTTGAACGTATCCACTTGACCTTCATCAATCAATCCCTGTGAAACAAAAGAAACAATGTTAGGTGTTTCCCTCTTTCATTCCAAGTGATTCTCGTGCACCAAACAAAGTGACATTATCTTGCATGGAAGATTACCTCTTTTTCCATATCCCTGAGGCTGGATGATATTGCATTGTACATCATGCCAGCTGCGGTTTCCGAATGAGGCCTGCCTTTAATAGTTCCAGTCATGATCATCACCATCATTCCTCCAGGCACAAGTTCTTTAGCCCTGGCTTCGAGAAAGTTGTCCATTTCCTTAGCAAACTGGGACATGTAAGCATCAACCACTTCATTAGGGGCACTTGTGTAGTGAATCCTCCCTTTGTTCCATGCTGGAGAGTCCTTGTCTTGCAACTCTTCTGGCAACTCAGAGAGCCAGTGGAGGGAAAGTGAGGTGTGCACAAGGTGGATAGAGGACTCCGGAAATAGACGGTCGTGGAAAGACCCTGGTACGCCTGCTGCAAAGTATTGTTTGTCTTTGGGAAGAGAGGTAAACAAGGTATTGAAGTCATTCAACACTAGGTCGTTGAAGAACACTTGAAATTCAGGCATTGTTTGATGATCATCATGAGCATTACATTGGGATCGGTACTTTTGTTGCATGGCTTCTAGTATGCTTTGCATTGTCACGAAAGTGTTTGGTCCGGTTGAACATCCCAAGTCTGCAACGCGAATTGTGTTTGAAACTGAGGAGAGGTTCTTCATATCAAGCTTCTCAGCAATCACCTCCATGATCTTCTCCCTTTCAATCTCTGCAGCTTTTCTCTAACAAATTAAATATTCAAGAACAATAAGCTAGTAATTTGCTTATGTTGTCATTTGTTATTATGTTAACTTAATTAAAGCTTATTATTATGTTGGTATTAAGCTGCTGTTAGCTAAAGATCTTTCTTGCAAGTAAGATAAAACACAGGAGTTACGGCAACTAGGCTTGTATCGATCTAAGATCGATAGGTGCATGGTGGCCTTTCTCAGAGAGGATCTTGATTGAAATTTTTGTAAATTAAGCTCGTACATTACCCTCTATTAGCAAAAGGCTAAACTCGTGGTTAATTACTTGATATAATATACCCACACTCGAGCATTGTTCCACTTTAATTATAAAACTAAATCATCTTGGCCTAGTACATAGCTCTTATTATACAGGGCGATCAATTGCTCTTAATAATTTGAAATTAAGAACCACCTCTAGCTAGGCAAAACTAGAAATATGAACTGGAAAATCATGCTTCATCATTAGCATATACTATGCTTCATTGGCATATCACACCCCGTGCTAGAGATCAAAACACTCATTTCACATTGACCTAAATCTCAAGCATACACTGCAGACAGAAGATGATATAGAATTATAGATTGATGCCAAGGCGTAGTATACGCATACAAAAGATTGTATGATAAGAGGTAATTGAGAATATCCATGCACCATATACGATGAGAAATATACGATCGACTTATTCTGGAGCAGCTATTTTAGTGTACCTGGTAGTAAGAGTTCTTGGAGTAGCTGTAAGTACCACTTCCACCGTTCATTGGCATTGAACCTGTTATCGATTTCGTGAAATGTTTCCCATTCATTGGAACTGATTTGGCCATGAACCTTTGTGATATGCAATGCAAGAAGTTCAAGTGATAATGAAGTGTACGTCCTACTTCTACTACAGGTGTGGCTTTATATAAATAAGAGGAAGAAGGTGGGAGAGAGAGAGAGAGTCGAAATGCCATTCAAACAAATTATATTTTTTGCTATTAAAAGGATGCCCTTCACATAATGCTTATGAAATCATTTAGCAATCTCAATGGACACCAATTATTTGGAATCTTATCGTACATCTGATTCTCAGTTTTGAAAAAATGGATCAATTAAATATATAGCATCCATTAGAAATGTATGTAGAATCTCCATTTGAGTATTTGCGGGAGAAACTAGGACTGCTACTTGTATATATAATTAGATAATGCTATTTTCGGACCACAAAAGATAGAACACTCGCATATTTATACGTAAAATAAAAGCACTTGTATAAAGCTAGCTAGCTAGTACTATTGATAATATATATTGAAAGATTGCCGGTGATCGAGTTTATTATTACAATAAGGAAAAAATGTCATCGACAATAGAAAGGATCAAGCAATTACTTTAAAGTATTAAAACCACTGGGAATAGTGGATTACTGTTGTTCTTGTTTTCAATATAAGTAGAATCTAATTCCCGAATTAACAGGCCAGGTATCAGTAAGGATATATAGAATGAACTGTTACTCACTTACTCATTGTTGATCAGATGTAACCTGTAAAGCAAGGAATACTTAGCTACAGGTTGTTAGTAACTTAAAATATTCACATCTAGTTTTAAGGGAACAAAGAAGTGTATATCCTACTTTAAGGAAGCAGATGAAGAACTTGTTCAAAGTTTTAGCAACATATATGAACGTATACGTAGAATATTGCTTTTTCTCGATCAGGTTTTACCTGATGTTGGTCTTACCAATGTGCTAAATTATCTTGGTGATAGTTAACTATATGTTCCGCGCGAACCATGCATGGTTTGTCAGTATAACAATCCTGAAGATGAAAGATTCCCCAGTTTACCTGTATACGTTTAACATGTAGTACTTCAATCACGCTCAAGCATATGCAATGACACTTCGTAATAACATATATATATATATATGAAAGATACTACCTATGGCTTTTCTATATATTATATATCTAGGGTTTACTCGTGTGGACCTCAGATCTGGACCTAGTCGATCGATCTAAACCCTAACCGGTCAGTCGAGCATATAATTTCTTGGTCAAGTTATTCACCATTTTAACCCAAAAAAAAGTTATTCACCATAAAAAAAATATTAAAAAAAAAAATGTTTTGGTCAAGTGGGATGGTGCCTAGCCTGGGGATGAACGATCACATTCTGATAGATCAACTGGTATTAACCTTGGTTCGTAATTTAACCCCAACGTTCAGTTTTCAAGAACGCCAGTCTCTTTACATTTAGAGTGGAAGAACTTACAAAGCTAGCAATATTCTCTTGTTCATATATTGCATTGAATTAAAGAATGAAAATACTGAGCTAGATAGGCTATGTACGTGGTTCATTTTTCTTTTAGGTTTAACACAGAGAACTTGACTTGCAAACCAATCTTTCCCTTGACCAAGTTGAGCTTTGCTCCGGTGACTAACCAATGGCCAGGACTATCCTGCGGGCCTTTGCATACATGTGAGGTGTTTACATGCTTCACAAACTTTTGCCTTGGCAATGGCACCGGAGGTCCTGCCGGAAAAACACTCGAATCCAATATCACATGCTCCGCCTCAGGTTCTACTTTCTCTTTCCCCCAATAGTTCCCGGAAATTGGTCTACTCATCGCATTCAAAAGGCCGGACGACGACGATTTAGTTGAGGAGCATGACTCTGCCCAATTGGATTGTACTAAGAAAGAGTCCAATACTTTGGAGAACAAGAGCCGAAGATGGAGAACATTCTTTGAGCCGTGTCGCTTCACCACAAGCTGTGCTCCAGAGACAACGAAGGCCGAGGTTAAGCCTGAAGACATCCATTTCGGGTCGTATGTTACCGGCGCCGTGCAAACGTGGGAGAACTTGTTCCCGTTTGTTGCTTCAAAGTACCGGTCATCGTGGATCTCATCTGTTCCTCGCCATATCTTTGCGTCATCGATCTTGTTATCCAACATCAATGGAGCGTTTGCAAGATGTTGGAGGTGGATGGCTAGCCTGAAAGATATAGGGCATTTTTGTGATCAACAATGAAGCATACAATTCATATCAAAGCGTCTGAAAATATGAAGCATTATTATTTAAGTAATGTCAATTAATTAAACATATATACCTGTTGCATTTCATGCCCTCAAGAAACAATCGCATTCCTGTGATGGGGGCGTTATTTCCAACTCTAACCTAACGATCATAAACAGCATAATAAGATGGATGAACATTTTCAGAAAGAAAAAAGAAAATCGAATTTAACAATTGAGTAATATATACCTGTGTGGTGTTTACATATAATTTAGGACCCATTAAGCTGAAGTGAATAGCAGGTGATGATGGATTAGATTTGCTATTTGTGGCAGGACCTAAACGTAGGTCATTATGAATGGGAGCCCAAACTTTGTGTGATACTTGATATTCAAGAAAGTAGGGCAAATCATCTATAGGAGGCTTGTCTGCAGATACAGAAACAAA
Organism: Fragaria x ananassa; assembly: GCA_034370585.1. NCBI lineage: Eukaryota > Viridiplantae > Streptophyta > Magnoliopsida > Rosales > Rosaceae > Fragaria > Fragaria x ananassa. The sequence goes on along the minus strand of CP139761.1, from coordinate 26,942,596 downwards.
GTTCAAAACAAATTGGGTTAATTGAAGAGAAATAGAGAATCAATAGACAGACACAGTCGATTTTTTACACTCAACAAATTTCAAAAACAAACCTTCTTTAGTGACACATGATTTGCAGAATCTATATAAAATAACTAGGGTTATTACTATTCCTTGAGGTTGGATGTTTGTTAGAACTTAGAAGTGAACTTACATCTGAGATAGAGGTTGATGGCATGGGACAAGAAACCTTTGCCGGGAACACCTTTAAGGAGAGAAGTGATTGGAATCAAGTTGTACTGAATAGCGTCCGGCATCAACGAAACTGTTTGAAGCCATTCACTGTGGCTACTGGCAGATGGATCACCTCCCTTTTTAGAGCTTATCACAGTGATTCCCTGAAAAATTCATGATCAATCTGTGGCGTTATTGATAACGATTGTTGAGTATTAGTCTGCTTGGAATTCGTATACAGTAAAACTAGCTAGCTAAGTCAATGCACAAAGCAAATTTAAAGATCCACTTAACCTACATCTTTTTTGTTTGCGGTGGTGAAATCGTTAATGGAGACGGATTGCGTAGAATCAAAGATATTGAATGCCTGTGGTGCCTGCAAAATTAACAAAAATGACTAAGAACAAAGGTGATTGTTGGGTACATAGTATGATAGTACATATAGCATTTCATGTTGTTGGGTACCTTGTGTTTATGGTCTTTTGCTTTGGAGAGGTGTGGGGAGAAATTACAAGTCCCTGTAAAGTGCTGATCTCCAAGCTCGTTTAAGTGTTTCTTAACGTCTGATGGCCCTAATGTTGATGATTTCTCTTGTTTAACTGACACCACATCCTGACCCCCAACACTCAAACCCACCACGATGTGCGTCCCAAATTTCTCTATGAATCTGCACTCATTAACACGATATACAATATTAGTTACAAATTAAAATCGGTTGACCAGTTAATCCAAGAAATGCATGCGATTCTGAAACCAAAGAATGAATAGTTCTTATTCCGTAGAATGGGAAATCAAATAATAGTCTACAGCCCCAATATAGGACTTCATACGATTATTACGAGTAGATAGAGGAATGACTAGCTAAGGCTGCTAAGCGAACACAGTCCCCTAAGTAATATCGCGTAAGGAACTTAGGAAAGGTTTTGCAAAGCCGCTGGTAATTTTGACTCTCTGTATTTGAACCTCGCAACGAACTGCGTACAAATACAGACTCGATCATCTTATACCGTTGGCTCTGAATTAGCCACCCAAATTAAACAAAGGAAACTCAATCGAGTCAGTGGTCAAACAAATCATATTTCATGCAATAATGCACATATATTCATCATCGCCGTCTCGATCGATCAATTGCCTATTTATAAATCTTCTGCTAGCAAATGATGGCGCAGACATGGGCATGATTGGGGGTTCATTTTTTCATCTTGGCCAGTGCTGCAGTAGTTTTTTTTTTTTTTTTTTCAAATGAACTGAAATAGTTTTCAAACTTACTCAAAACAAAATTTTTCTTATTTGATAGTGATACGTGCAACAGGAATAACGGAATTACATTATAGATTAGATCGAGTTGAGTTTACCGTAACAGAGTTAGCTTGACTCAAATAGTTTTCTAACTTACTCAAAACATTTTATACTTATTTGATAGTGATATGTGCAACACTGTTTTGAGTAATTAAGTTAGAAAACTATTGAACTTCCCGTTGCAGCAACAGGAATAACGGAATTACGTACAATATGTATTAGGGTTTACCAGAGCTTGCTTGACTCATAAGAATATGCATGGCACTTTCGAATTTAGATGATAACATTCTTTAGAAGTATATGAATGCATGAAAGTGACATATAACAAAAAATAGAAAGTACAAGGAAGGTGATCATATATATAATACATGTATATTCCTTTTCATACTACATGTCCGACACAATTTTCTCATCTTATATATATATATATATATATATATATATATATATATATATATATAAATATTCTTAATTATTTTAATTAAAATGTAATAGGAGTAAACCAGACTTGAATATCCGAGGAATATCACAAGTTGTCCTTGGCCGGTAGTCCTATATATGGTAGTTTGGCTATTGTACTTTATCACTACATTGTCAATTACTGGATTAAAATCTTCGAAAATTATATGTCAGGTCAATCGATACTCGACTTAACTAGTAGCACGGCCAAAATCCTAAGAACTTGAACTTTGCATTCGATCAGTACACGGTGTGTATTTTCACATACATACATGAATGATTATAATTAAAGGAAATAATATGAAAACATGGTGATCAAACATATGAACGGTTAAAATTACGTTATGTAAATACACGTCGTGTATACAAGAATTTTCATTGATTAAGGGTAATTTTTACTAAATTTTTAGCTGAGAGAGTAAATTGACAATTCCGTAAAAAGTTAAAATAGAAAAATCCATAAACATTCTTGTATTGATCAAGAGAAGTCGAGAACATGTCTCGAATTAACATATTACGTACCTTGAAATGGCAAGAGGGTCCCAAGTGGCCGGAACAGCATTGCGAACTTCATCGGCGAGAACAAGAGGGTACCTATCAATATGAACACTGAAGAAGATAATGAAATAGCCATCCACACCCAAGCATTTGATATTGGCCGCATCACTCCCCCACGAACCACTATCAAACCCAAACAACGAATTGAACAACCCCGACGGCACTTTCCCGGTGACACTCGACCTCTGGTTGATATGCTCCGACATCTCACTGAACCTCAACATGTCCGTCTGGTACCTCGTCCGGTCTCCCTTGTCGCATTTAATGTCACCGGAGACGTCCGGAATGGTACCAAAACCAGGTACCACGAGCTCCCTCTTCTCGCCGTCGTTTAGGGCAACCAACCTTCTTTTGCCTTTGCAATACTTAAGCCGGAAATCCGATGTTATATCGAAGCCTTTGCCTAAACTGGCTAGAACTTTGTCGACGATGGTGTGATCGAGACTAGTACTACTGGTCGTCGTGAGCATCATCTCTTTCTTTCTCTCCGATTTGAGAATGTCTCCTAAGCTCATCATTTTGAAGAGAGAATGAGAAGGAGTGGAGACAAACCAGAGAATGTTAAAGACTTGGCTTACTCTGGTTGCGTGTGTATCTATATGTATATTTATAGTTGGTTCAAACCTGATGAGGGTAGAAGAAGACTCGGTAGTCGGATAGAGATTTGAAATAGGGAATAATATACGGGAGAAAGAAATTATTATAGGATTTAATACCTAAAAGTCATTGATTCTTTTTTATGTTTCATTTCAATCATTCAATCACGCTAATCATTCAAGTATATATATAATAACCTTCCAATTTTGAGGAAGCGTTAGCTACACGCTTGCGAAATCTGAGTTCTAAGCTGTAGGGAAGGTGAGTGGGCAATACATGGACCAGTTTAAGGCTATTAATTTCACAATTAGTCGTTTAATCCGTAGTTAATATATAGCATATGAATGTCAATGCAGTTACTTATGTAATGATTTATTGAATACGTGGTTGATCGTATGACGAAAGATATGTGTCTGGCGATGTAGCTAGTTGCAATTTGCAGATACCGATTGCGTGAATATGATAAATTAGGTAGCTCATCATTCTCATTAGTCTTACCCCTAACCCCTCTACTTGGTAACCATGTCATTAATTAATTGTACGTAATCATCATGTGGTATAGTTGGTAAGAGCCTTGTGTGCACGGTATTAGCAACTATCACTAATGCAAACTACAGCTCTAATCGCAATCTATCTTTAATGACCGAGCGTATTTGGAAGTTTTTTATTTTTTATTTTAGTCTCGTACAAGAATCGTTTCTCTACTAAGAACTTCACCACCTGCAACTGCAAATAGGGAAAGCTTTTCTTTTAAAATAAACCAGATAATTGAGATAATCATCTCTTAATTGAAAAAAAATGGGTTTAAAAATAAAAAGGTGCCTCAGCAATCAGTCAAGAATGTGAAATATGGAAAGGGGTTTTTGTACGAGATATTTGGTGGACCGTGTACACACTCATGAGCTAGTAGCACTTCAGTGTGAAAATGGGAAAAAACGAAAACGAAAAACAGACGGGCCATTAAAAACCAAAGACTGGAACTAGTACTAGTTCCAAATTCTGATAAACAAGTTATTAACGTGTTGATGTGGGGATGATGCTGACCTCCAAAGTAGTCGACTACAATGACATCTCGGACTTTAGATGACCCACTGCTTCTACTTTTACTGCTTTCGTCTTGGCTCTCCCTGTTGAAAGAAGACCTTTACAAAGCACCTGGTAAAACTATAATCCCTTAAGAAAATAGTGTTTAAAGGACAGTGTTTCTGATGGAATAATTTGTGAAGGAAAACCACCCACATATGACGTATGGAGATCAAATTTGTTGCGATCCTAACATAGCACCAGCCAAGAAATTATCACTAGTTTTCTTCTTCTCGTGTCATGACTCGTTCAATACTAGCACCAAGGAATTTTCCGCATCTGAAACTGTTCTTACAACTTCGAAAACTTATGTTTTTCAGAGGGAGTATGGAACTTGTGCATTTTCGTGATTATTTCGGAGGCTTAATGGTAATATTATTTCACAACAAAAATTCATGGGATGATGAAAAGTATGAACGCTAGGGACCCCAAGTTTCAGTCTTCGACGTCAATCTTAATGGGACACGACCAGGACCAAAAGTCATCGTCTCCTTCAGGAGCTTTTCTGTGTGAACAAAGATGATGACTCTTATGAACTAGACAATGGGGTGGTAGCACTTCCTTACTTCCACTGGCATTTGTGCTTCCATATAGAGGCGCACACGCTAACTAGAGCTATTGCTGTTGCCAATCATGCAAAGACTGAGGATCCCCTTTACCCCTTCCCTACTCTTACCAGTACAACTCGGCAATACTTTTCACATTCAATATCATTCTGGCACTTGCGGGGTCCCAAGCAAAGCCTAGTTCCAAAGGTACGAAACCAAGTTGGTTCCTTTCGAGATCACCACAACAAAATACTCTCATTCTTCATCAGTCTCTGCACATCCTGCATTTCATTCCAACATATAACTATACAGTTGCCTTCAACAGACGCTCACCAAGCCATACACTAATAGCAGTGCCGTGTTTGAATAGTACTGGAAAGTAGAAAGTATACCCAGGATGTGACTGTTACTTAACTAGGTCTGTCCATAAGCAGACAGGATGACATCGCTGAATTGATCATACCGTGACACCTCAACAGAAGTATGGTTGCATATAGTACAAATCCAGCGAAGGTTAAAAAGACTAGCTTGCACAGAAAAAGCAGAAATGAACCGACCAACAATGGGTAAAAGGTCCAAAATTCGGTTCCATACACTGTCCTGGAGATGGAATATCCACATATAATGCCATTTTCAAGCGCACACACATGTTCCTCGGTTGAGGCTGCTTTACAGTTTACTCTGATATTGACCTGGGCTACTAGGGATAGAGACTTGGAGCTAACTATGTATAGACACCAGGGACACATACAAACAATGGAAAGGCAAAAAATTCTGAGCTAATGATGAACAATAATATGGAAGGAAATGAAGAGCGCTCTTTTGAAACTAGATACGACAGCAATAACAATAATGCAAAAGGCCATAGTACGAGAGAAAAAAAAAGATAACAGAATGACAAGTATCCAATTTAACAAAAAACCAAAGAACATAATAAGAGATCAGCATGTGATAACAACGGATGAAGTATGTGGGGGTATACAAGATAAGCTCAGGAAAGACAGAATCTGACTGGTTACGATTTACATGATACACCTACACAACTTACTAAATCATATAAAATGGAAGGCAAGAGGACATCCAATAGCCACACAAACATTTGCAGCAAAGAGAAGGTTAGACAGAGAAACTGTTCCAACCAATAATATGAAATCTACCCATGATCAATCTAACAATGGTACTCTTAGATAACATATCAAATAGCATCGACGTACCAACTCAAACAAGAAGAGAATATCTGAAAACAGGCAAGGGCACAATGGATCTTTCTAAACAAAAAAGCTATTAGCTTGGGCAGCAATCATGAACAAAGTTCCCCCAGTTGAAAGGGTAATATTATCAAAAATTAAAACTTGTTTAGTTCTTCTGGTTTAAAGTCGATATTTGTTTAGTCTTTATGGTTTGAAGTCGATATCTGTTTAATTCTTATGGTTTTATTTTAATTTGAATAGTCTTTAAAGTCACAATTTTTCATCCAAATAGTTCTTATAGTTTTATTTTAATCTGAATAGTCCTTAAAGTCATGATTTTTCATCCAAATAGTCATTCCGACAATTTTCTCAGTTAAAGGCCATAATGACTATTTGGATGAAAAATCATGACTTTAAAAACTATTCAAATTAAAATAAAACCGTAAAGACTATTTGGATGAAAAATAGTAACTTTAAGGACTATTCAGATTAAAATAAAATCATAAAAATTAAACATATGTCGACTTTAAAGTTTAAACCACAAAGACTATACAATATTTTATCCTATTATCAATTGCAGTAAAGTAAGTTGGGATTCCATGCACATACACATTTACAGATTTACAGCAACAAATACCAAAAAGGTTCTCCAATTGCACAACTTCTCTCAAGACTACAATCATTTACATGATTCAAGAGAAAAAGCAGGGAAATAGAAGATAACGTGCAAGCACCGTTCAGCCTACATCATAGCAGTCACAAACAGAGAAGATGAGGTGCACCTATCTTTTATCTTCCGTAAGTCTATAGAGGTATGTTTTGCTCAGAAACAGATGCCAAACCCTGCAGCATCCTCCCAATCTCCGCTGTGTCATCCAGATAATACTTAGCTTTGCTGGGTTTTTGACAAATTGTACACGCGAATACTTCTGCTCTGGGAGCAATTGATGGGCCTTCCATGGAACTTGTAATTACCTCAAACATGTCTTCATCAGATCGGTCATCCCCTATGCAGAGAACAAAGTCTGGTACCATTCCCTTTTCTTGCATAGTGGAAAGTAGACGTTTGGCTACCAGTCCCTTGCTTACACCCTGCATATATGCATATTAGGGTCTGATCAGGAAATGAAGTTATTGTAATTCCAATTTGCCAAAACTCAGTTCAAAATTATAAAGGGGTTTTAGATTGAAATAAAGTCTCCTGCATGCTTACTATAATAGGACAACTAAATTGTATCTAAATGACTGAATGTACTGTCCTATCCAAGGATCCTATTTTTCACAGACAGAGCAGTAGCTCATTTCATTTCAATTTTCATGCTATCAACTAATGTGTATATTTCTCTTTTTCAAACATCAGTCATCAGCCATAAGATGTTTGGCACTGTCAAGAGGAAAACTCATAGTGTTATTTTAAGGATGTATTCAATCATGACAAACTCACTTACAAGCCAAAAGCTCACAAATCAAACCAAGACTAGTAGGTTTATAAACATCAGCCATAAGATGTTTGGCAATGTCAACAAAAAACTTTTAGTGCTATTGCAAGGATGTATCCAATCATGACAGACTCACTCAAACTTACAAGCCAAAAGCTCACAAACCAGACCAAGATAAGTAGGTTTAGACATCTCACTACTAAATCAAGTGAACATTAAATATGTCAAATCCAAGTGAAGAAGCCTTGGCCTAATTATACATTCTTGGGAGAAGACGCAAAGTACGAATTAGTTGATACAAGGTTTCAACATTTTCTTTTGCTAAATACCATATCATATCTCATCTTAGATGATATTATACATCTCAGACAGACCATTTGTATCACCAATCACTCACTTAAACGTCCTTATACAGCTACATTGACCACTAGTGTGCTGAAAGTATAGGCTGTATAACCATAGGCTTTGGTTGTCTCATACACATTTTACTTAGTTTATGTTAACTTATTTTACTTAACAGTTGGATATGGGTCATATAGGTCATATAGGTTATATAATTTAAGATCCAAGTTTTTACAGAACAGTAAAGATTGCAAGAAGGCATGGGCCAAACCTGTGGTTTAACCTCCACAAATGTCTGCCCACTTTTAACAGTAACCGGTTCATTAGCGAGCACACTTTCAAGATGATTCATAAGTTCCTTGGCTTGGCATGATCCGAAGTCTGGATCTGCATCCTCATAACACCAGAGAAGTGAAGTTTCCTTATCTTCAATGGTGGAACCATCAGTTGTTTCTGTGTAAAGTTTCATGACTGGCTCTGCAATCTGCTTCCAGCTACTGTCTGCAATTGGTACCAATGTTTCCCATTCCATATCTTGCTTCGACCTGTATCCACACAATCATTAGCTTCTATTATACCCCAGATTTGTTTCAGATAGCAGAAAGTATGAAATTTTTTACAAATTTACCGTAGGAAGTAACCATGCTCAGCTGCAAGTCCAAGCTTCTCACAAGGAGAGAACCACTCAGAAAGAGTTTTTCGACTCTTAGCACTAACAATCAAAACCATGTTGTTCTTGTCCCTGCATAGGCTATTTAGGATTTCAATGGATTTAGAATTTGGACTCTTATCAATGGACGCCTGAGGCTTCAATGTGCCATCATAGTCGAGAAGTATTGCCCTAGTTGTAGTCCTTTTGTATGCTGACACAATGTATTCCACAGAGAGCTTCTTGAAGTTTGGATCAAGAGCCACAACTCTAAAACTCAACCCAAACCCAATACCCCAGCACCTTTGACGTAAATGACCTTTGCATGTCCTTTCCAAGTCTTGGAGGAAACTGCGAGCCCAGTAACCAACATCATGGGTGCTGACATATTTATAATGCTTCTCATGCCGGAGCTGGGTTTCTGGCTCCGCCATCTCCAGAGAACAGTCCATTGCATCTGCCACAGCATCAATATTCCAGGGGTTCACACGAATTGCTCCACTCAAAGAAGGGGAGCAGCCAATGAACTCGGAGACAACTAGCATACTCTTCTTGGGAACAGAGGAATCCAATCCCAAAACCTTGTCCAATTTTTCATTTCCTTGACGACTAATAATGTATTCATATGGTATCAAATTCATTCCATCCCTGACAGCCGTAACCAAACAACATTCTGCAACTACATAGTATGCAATTCTCTCATAAAACTTGAGTGGTTCATCAATTAACAAAACAGGTTTATACCCAGGTTTGCCAAATGTTTCATTAATTCGCTTCACAGTTGACGATGTCTCCGCCTGAACTTCTTTCACGTCTTTTCCCCGACCCCTGGCTGGATTGGCTATCTGCACCAATACAACCCTTCCCTGCCACTCAGGGTGCTGAATAAGCAGCTGCTCCATTGCCAAAAGCTTCAAACTTATGCCCTTAAAAATATCCATGTCATCTACTCCAAGTAACATTATCCTACCTCGATCACAGAACTGCGACTTGAGCTCAGCAACCTTGGCTTCTGTCTCTGGGAGGCTCAAAACTGACTGCAGTTGACCCATATGTATGCCTACCGGAAGAATTTTAATGCTAACAGTCCGACCATAATACTCGAGGCCTATATAACCTCGCTTGGATTCATAGCTAAGACCAAGCATTCGACTACAGCAAGAGAGGAAATGCCTTGCATAATCAAATGTATGGAATCCAATCAAATCAGAATTCAAAAGGGCTCGTAGAATCTCTTCCCTAATAGGCAATGTCTTGTAAATTTCAGACGAAGGGAAAGGGCTATGCAGGAAAAACCCAAGTTTCACACGGTTGAATCTCTTCCGCAAGAAAGTTGGCAACACCATCAGATGATAATCATGTATCCACACAAAATCATCTTCGGGGTTAATGACCTCCATGATCCTATCCGCAAAAATCTTGTTCACCGACACATATGCTTGCCACAACGACCGGTTAAACCTCCCACCAAGGTCTGGAGACAGCGGCAGCATGTAATGAAACAATGGCCACAACTGCTGCTTACAAAAACCATGATAGTACCGGCTAAAAAGCTCCGGTGGGAGAAAAGTCGGGACACATTTAAAGGTCTCGAGCAGGATTTGGGAAACCTCCTCCTGCTCATTGGGGTGAATCTCTTCCTTAAGACACCCCACATAAATAACCTCAATCTCATCATCCCCTAATCCATCTTTCAGCTGAAGCAGCGAATTCTCATCCCAACTGAAAATCCAACCCTTACTAGTATCAGACTTTCTCTGAGCTCTAATGGGGAGCTGATTAGCCACTATAATGATCCGGTCACGCTGGACCGAAGAGGACGACACCTCGGAGCACACACTCTCCGACTTGTCATCATCAACATCAGATATCAAGCCAGCAACAGTCATGATGCGTGGCATTCTCCGGCCAATTCGGCCGAAAGTTGGGGAGCACTCGCCTGAGGCAAGCTCCAGCAGATTCGAATACGATTTCGACACCATTTTATCACTCCACAAACTAAAACTCTACTTCAAAAGAAATGAAACATCATCCCACCAATCAAAGCATAACCCTTTAAGCTTCACTAAGCTACAATAACAAGATTCAGATCAACACTGAACTTGAACAAACATTCAACTAGACCACTGTCACACTCATCAGCAAGACTACAAATTGAGCTGAAAAAAAACTGAAAGATTCAAACTTTGAGGAAACAGAATTGAGATGTTTACCAGTGGTTTGGTTTCTTGGGAATTTGCAAGAACCCAGCTTTGAAATGGAAAACTGGGAAAGAAAGAAGCAAGATTTTTTAGGTGAATGAATGAAAATCTAATAAAGGATTAAAACTTGGGTTTGCTTTATTCATTTGGGTAATCAGGTCTTCCCTTATAAGCTCTCAATCCCTATCCAAAAGACTAAAAGCTAAGCTGAGAGCCCCACTGAGGCAAACAAATAATAGTGGGGGATAATGTTGCTGTTGTTCTTAGCCATTTTAACTTTGTTTTTCACCACATTTTGAATTTTAATTTTTTTAAGTTATCTGTTTGCTTTGTTTCTTTCAAGATATGGACTGTCGGATGCGGTCTCTGGGTTGTAGTAATGAGATCAGACGGATGGGAGAGGTTTTATAGTAGAGAGGTCAGGAGTAGAAGATAGAAGCTCTCGGCCTTATCCCATTGTTTCCTTTGATATTTCCGCCACGAGGCTACTTAGGGCTGTGGGACCCCAACAGAGGGTTTTGGTGGGGCCACAGGAGTTTTGTCCCAAGCTACCTGTCCGGAGCGTGCGAAGTTATACGTGGCTGTGTCCACGTGTCGATCTGAGAGTGCTTCGTTGACAGATCGGGGACTAGGTCCCCAAGGGAGTGTGTTCGCTCTTCGCTGTGTTGTGTGTCTCGTTTGACCCGGATAACCGGATATTATTTACGACAGAGATCGTCTGCAACTTGGAAGGAGAAGAGCGTTTTGGACTCGTAGATTACAACAGTATTGAAAAATTAGGGCGTTTACAGTAATGTATTGATCGAAAAAAAAATTGTATGCACCAACATATAAGTGAATGAAGAAGCAAAATAAAATTATAACCATTCATCTGATCTAATTTTTATATGGCACAAATACAAACATCTATGATAACGTTGTTAAGAGAACAAAGAAAAAAAACAAGTCAACTGAATATAGAGACGTCTCCTCTTCTTGATATATGACGGAAACAATCGATGTTGATCGAAGAGCATTCTCCCTCCAACCAAATCCATTCCAACTTGTTGCATTATTGAATTTAGTTTATAATGAGGAGAAGGATTTCGGATGACCTCGTCAGGACGAATCGTTTTTGTCCGAGTTGAATTCGTGATTCGATCTACTTGTAGATCCCGACGGCAGCGGCTATCGAATGTACACTTACACGGTGGGAGATTTTGTTGGCGGTCATGGTTCGATCTTAATCTAATGGTGGGTTTTAGAGAAGAAGGAAGTGAGGTCATCAAAATGGAGAAAGACAAACACTAGAAACCTGCCCTCATTAGATCATCGGAGGAAGAAGCTAGAAACCCAGAAGAAAAATGAAGGAAAGACAAACACTAGCTTCAACCAAGCAAACGTTTTCCATTAGCGCACGTGACTTACACATGACTGGTGCAAGTCAACCAGGGTGTATGGAATCCGCTCCATATATTGACACTTAAAAGTCTGAAATTTTCGATGACAAATCATTCAATAAAAAATCATTAAATGAAAAAGTGGGAATTTTTTTTTTGTGATAGGCTGAAAATAAGGATATGTTATGTAGTTTATTATGTGATGAGTGTGCTCGTATCGAATTGTACAATATATGATAGTTTCTACAAACTACTCTAAAGACAATTTCTTATTTCGTTATTTGCTTAAATGCAATAACGTTTCAATTAAAATTGTATCAAATTTATAATACACGATAAAATAAAACTACAATTTTTTTTACATTTTCATTTGCTATTGATGTAGCGTCACAGGGCCGGCCCTGCCCTAGGATAAGGCGACCAAGGAAATCACCTAGGGCCTCACCTTGGATCAGGTCTCATTTCTTGAAAAACAGTCTAGCATAACTTGTTTTTTTTTAAAGAGGACGGGCTAGATGCCCAAACCTCTATTGAGATTTATTTAAAAAGAAAAATAGAAGAATACAAATGTAAGGAGGGGACATTAAGCCTAACTCCTTAATAAGAAAAGTTACCAAAATGATAAGAAGCTCTAACAGACAGATAAACAAAAACCAATATGCAACAAAAAACATCCTACCGAAAACGAAAGTTAGGGAGTCCCATATAGTCTCTATGGCAATGAGATAGAATGAAATGCGGAGGCAAATCCCACCATATTAAACCATTTGAAGAAAGGCCGCAGTTAGCAAGAGCATCTGCTGCTTGATTACCTTCACGAAAAATATGAGAAGAACGAAAATGCATCTGTGATATCCGATGTAAACAGTTTCCCCACTCAACCCTTAGCTGCCAAGGCACTAAATGCGGCGAGCGAAGAAAATTAATAACTAAGGAAGAATCAACCTCCAACCATACATGCTTCCAGTCTCGCATCCATGCTAGCTCAATAGCTTTTATGACTGCCATAACCTCTGCTGCCACCGAACTCACCATATTAAAATTGGAGCAAAAAGCACCAAGTACTCCACCTCTAAAGTCCCGAAATAAACCTCCATAACCCGCTTGGCCCGAAGAGCTACGCCAAGCACCATCAGTGTTGACTTTGACCCAACCAAATAAAGGAGGATGCCAATTGACTTCCACAATGCACGGAGCTTTACTAGGCTTGCAAGGGACACCAACCTTCTTCAGAATGGAAAGATCAAAAACCCCATTATTCATGCAGCCAGAACTGATTTTATTAGAAGCAACCACTTGCCCAAAAATCAGATTACAAGCCTTATTGACATTAGGTTGAACTCCATCAAACCTAGCTTGGTTCCTGAACTTCCAAATACACCACAACGTAATGACAAAAGCAGTGAGCCATAACTCACGCAATTGAGGGCTACGACTATAAACCAAGCCTACATGTAACAAGTCTAATAGAGAACCATGATGAGCACCCAATTGAAACATTGCTGTTAAGCATTGCCAAACTGACGATGCAAAAGAGCAGGAGAGGAATATGTGTTCAAGAGACTCCCCATGACGATGACAGAGAGAACACCGAGATGCCATGGAAATGCCTCGTTTTTGAAGGAACTCTTCAGAAAGAACACGACCCTTTAAAATTTTCCAAGCTAACAAAGACATGCGTGGAGGAATAAAATTCTTCCAAAGAACTTTTCCCCAACTAACAACAGCAAATTTAGGACGTAAAAAATTATAAGCATCACGAGCAGAAAGCACACCTGAAGCAGATAGAGTCCATATGAACTGATCGTCCTCATGATCAGATAATGAAATAGAAACATTTTGCTTCACAAAGTCACAAACGCCAGGAAAATGCAATTGCAATATTGTGGGAAAATTCCATGCACCATTAGAGATATAATCTGCCACCAATATATTAAGTTGGTTAGCCTCCCTATCATGTAAGCCAAACAACTCATACAAGGGCCTGCCAATGAAGTTATCTTTCCAGAATAAAACTCTCCTGCCATTACCAATTAACCACTTGCCATTCTCTAATATATGAGGCCATAGGTGCTTCACTCCAGGCCAGATTGAAGAAGTAGCATAAGATCGCCTCAATTTTCCATTTCGCCAAAAGCGAGTACGAAGTAAAGTGCATCCATCTGAGACTGAAGTAAATACATCCCATGCTTTCTTCAGAAGCAAAGAGAGATTTAAAACCCTTAGCTGCTTTAGACCGACACCACCTTCATCCAATGGTGAACAACATTGCTTCCAAGCAACGAGAGGCACACCATGAGCATCAATTGAACCAGACCATAAAAAGTTACGACACCACACTTCCAAACGTCGCAACAGAGATATTGGCCATTGATAAACCTGAAAGGAGTGAATTAGCATACTATAAATTGTAGACTTGATTAACTGCAATCTGCCAGCCATTGAGAGCATGGAGCCTTTCCAACTAGAAAACCGAACACGAATCTTGTCTGTAATAGGCTGAAAATAAGACGAGCGTGGCTTCCCCCGAAAGATAGGCACACCCAAATAAGTAAATGGAGTTGAACCCAACTTCATTCCCAAAGAAGAGACAATAGAATGTTGCCTCCTTTGGATGTGCTTACTAATAAAAACACTAGATTTAGCTCGATTGATAATCTGTCCCGAATTCAGACCATACTCTTCGAAAAATTGCATAATAGCATTCAAACTACGTTGATCACCCCGACAGAAGACCATTACATCATCCGCAAAAAGAACATGCGAAGGAACACAAACACCCCGCGGAGAAGAGATAGTATGAACCTGACCTGTGATCACAAGATTATCAATACCTCTGCCAGACAGAAAAGCAAAGGAGAAAGAGGATCCCCCTGGCGCACACCTCTACCACAAGAGAAATAACCTTCTGAGCTGCCATTCACTAAGAGTGAGAGCTTTGCAGAGTGAAGGAGAGCTTTGATCCAACCAAGAAAAACCTGATGAAACCCAAAAGCTTGCAGGACAGATAACAAGAAATCCCAAGATAAAGTATCAAATGCTTTCGTAATATCCACCTTAATTGCCTTGCGTTAGCATAAGCTTGTCCATGATGCATAAGAATTTTGCGTTAGCTTAACTTGGCAGAATCACATGCTCGTCAATGCCATATGTCACCCCACCTTTCCGCTCTTCCCTGACACACTTCTCCTACTACTTCACAAATACTTTCCTTTTCTGTGCAAATAGGATGAGAAAATAGACAGGGAATTAAAATGATGATTTGTTAGTAGGAATTAAAACTTGCGGGTATGAATTAAATAATAGGAGGCCCAAAATTATTTGTTGATGTTTCACTTCTTTTTCTAATAATAATCAAAATTAAATATTGTAAATAAACAAATTCGCCTTAGGCCTCAATTCACCTAGGGACGGCAAGCGATAGATTACATTTTTCTTGTACAAACTTGAATAGTTGGGAAGAACTACAGCAATCTTATCAATTATCATAGTCAAACCTAACCTTTATATTTCATTTTTTTAGGGTAGACCCGCATATAAGATAAAGGCATGAATCTAGGCGTGCTCTATAGATTTAGATGAAGACTAGTTGGGCCACCTTTATCAAATTTGTATGAATTATTGAGTTTTGTTTATGCAATGATTGCTTCAACGAGCACTACATCACCATCTTTCTATCCGAAATATTAAGATAAGATTTAAAAATATTTTTTTTGTTTCTGTTGCACAACTAATATAAAATTAGTTTGATCTTCATTATTAAAATTAGAATTCTTGTATGCATAACGTGTATTTACATAACGCAATCTTAACCGTTTATAACAATTTATATGTTTGATCATCATATTTCTATATTATTTTCTCTAATGCTGAACATCCATAAATGTATGTTAAGATACACATTATATACTGAAGATGCTTTCTATGAGAACCCAAATACATCATTGCATGCTTTAACGGGATACCTAAATCAATTATGCAAACACTTCTTGCCAGACACATGAAGAACCACAACTTTTGGCAAACAGAAAAACAAAGAAAATTAGATAAAAGCAACTTTAGCAAAATTTATATTTTAACTTTTAGTTATTTTATGGAGTATGTTTAGTTTTTTTTTTTAATATTTTCGAAACTCCAGCAGACTAGTTAAAGTTTAGCTATTATGACTTTTAGCTATCTCGCTACCTAAATATAGAGAGCAAGATGATTCAGATGATGCTAGCTATAATTTAATATATTTCTTATAAGAAATTTTACGTAATATATAAATATATTTAAACTATTTAATATTTATTTGAAGAATAATGTTGATGTAATGCTAGCTAAAATAGAGAGCATTGATGTAGTCGCATTTTTAAAGTGACTAACTAAAATGACATTTTTGATGAAGAGTATGTGAATACGAGAGTAAATGTCTACTCATTCATTAATATATTGACCTTTTATATAGTCATTACATAGAGAATCCATGTAAATCAAAGTTTGATATCTAACAGATATTCTAGTCTAATAATGAGAATATTCGGTCAAGACACATCATCAACGATTTGAATGTAAATTCATTCACCAATTTTAATTAATTTAACAAAAAATTAACTAAAAAATGGATAACATTGTTAGTAAAGATGTTCTAACAAACCAAATTATCTTGGGTAATTTTAAAGAACGAAGTGTCGTTATTTGCGAAAAGTGTGAGGGACATTGGAAAACGACAAAAGCGGCAGCCGGCGATTCAAGAACAGAAAGGTTTTGTGTCAGAAGGTGAGGTTACGCTGGATCGGCCACTACATGACTAATCCAACAGTACAAATCGGACGGCTGGGATGTCCGACGCTTCTGCACCGTAACGTCTTTTGACGCTGTAGAGAAAACGTCCAAAAGAGTAAGACGAAAATGGTTTACTTTCCTTTCGAACAAAACATGCAGAGGTATATGCATGCCATATCATATTCTTATTCTCTCGACAAAAAGATAAGAAATATTATCTCCAAGCCCTCCTTGTATTACAGTGAATTGAATATAATCGTAGCCACTTACTATATGGATTTAGCGTCTACGTGAAATTAATCTTAAACTCATAAGGTTTTGTTCATTTTATAAAGCACCAGCATCTTACCCGTGTATTTACACGTGGGTATACAAATAAAAAAAATTTAATTTGAACTGCTTCATTTAAGATAAATTGAATATGATTATTTTATTTCTTAAATAAGACTCCACCAAAAATGAGAAAAAACCACGTTTCTTTTTTTTCTCCATAAAATTATAGTAGTGTTCTACGGTCAGTGGCGTAGCCACATGAGAGTGAGAGGGTTCAAATGACCCTTCTCACTTTTCTATACTTTCAATTGTTGGTTGATATAATTACTACATCTATACTTATATTACAATATTAGTATAAAGTTTGACTTTCATACTAATCATGTTACATATTACTTCCATACAATCTAAAAAAATGTCACAATATAATTAGCAATCGTCATGAATATTATATATATTTTATTCAAACTGTTAAGGGTTTAGGCGATACTAACTCCTACAATACAAAAAGAATGAACAATTATGTGCCCAAAGTAAAATGGAGAAAAATAAAGAAGATTGAAAAGTTTATTTTTGTTTAGTATAATTCTTATTAAATTATGACCCTCCTAGTTTAGTTTTCTGGCTACGCCACTGTCTACGGTTATGCCTATAGTAACTTATGTTTATTTTTTGTGAGAATTTTCTATTATCTTGGTTTTTTAGGTAATTCAAAAAAAAGGTTTCACACACAAAATAAGTTGTCTGATTTAGGAGCTCTTGATGATATTTAGTTAGAGGAGACTCCTGCTATTATTCAGGACTTTTTTTATAAGGACTTTTGCAATTTACATATTGTAGCTCGGGGTTCAGATTTTATGTCTTTTCCCGATACAAAATTTTATATTAATATAATAAATGGAAGATAGGTTCCATCGATCTATTATGGATTTTTTTATTATTATTAGTAAACAAACCAGGACTAAGTATTATAATCAAAATCTAAGTCTTGCGTGACACTCGAAAATATATAAGTTATCATGATGATAGCCACTTTAGCTATTACGTAACATCTAAAATCCCAAGTGAATATGTAAATTTCGACATTTGACTTATCATTTATATTGGTATATGTGATCCAACAATCGATATGCGCATAAACGATAACGATAAGTTGGGATCAGGATAACTCCACCTTGATCACAAGTGGTTTAGCCTATATAAACACGTCGTTTTGTTCGACACACCTTAAGTGGATGAGGAGTTGCGCTTTCGAGCTGCATGCAGAAAGGTGCAATATAAGCTCGAATTTGACATCATCATCGCAACAAGTACTGCAACATTTTGCCTAGATATAAATAACCAAGATGATTAAGAGGATACAGTATGATCAATAAGGAGTTGATGATCAGCTCTTCATTTGTACAGATGAACTAGCTAGCTAGGCCAAATACTATTTCAGGGTAACATATTTAGCCACGTACGTATCTCGTATTCTGGTAATAAGTACAATTATTACACTGTGATGAGAAAAGAAGAGAAAATTGACCTATCATGCATGCATGCACGAAAACTTATTTCATCTGCAGAAGGTAGCTGCAGCAACGATCAGCAACTCTTCATTACCTTCTGGTACGATGCATTTCACAGAAAGGTAATCTAATAATCACACTTTTACTTTTCGGTTATTTCTGCAACTAATGACTGCTGAGGATTTTATAGCTCCCAAGTGATTATGCATTCATCAATTTCTGGTCTCGAATTTCTTGGTCTGCAGGGGTCTGGTGGATAAGTAGTAGTACGCACTCGCTACTAGCTCATAAAGCTAAGCAATTCTCTCAGTTGTCATGCAGTTATTTGTTGTCAAAGACTGACGCAACGAGCTCGTATAGTCCAAGAAGTTATAACAGTTTCGACTGCACTGATCGAAGCATGATGCATATATGGAAGATATAAACCCAGATAGGCGTACAAACTGAGCCGCAGTATTTATTGCTCCAATAATGATTTGAAAGAGCAGCTAGCTAGATTTAATCGAGGATCAGATGACTGTAGCAAAGCTCGGCCTCTAAATGCGATGAAGCATTAATAGTACTGTAAGTAATAAAACCTGACTCATCACTACTCCCCCTTCGACTTTGAATTTATCACAAAGCAAGAAATCAAGAATATAAGGAGGTACGAGGCTGCAGCTAGCTATAACTAGGAGGTACGAGGCTATATAGCAACATCGGTTAATCTGTGACTCTGAGAATTGAAACACAGGCTAGGGATTGGAGTGAGATAGATGACGGGGAATAGTGAAACTTCTGTTAGTGTGGTTACTCCTTCAGATGAAAAAGAAGATGGTCATGTTCATGTTGGCGAAGAGGAAGGGGATCATGATCGAGAGGAGGACAAGGAAAAAGAAGCTCTGAAGAAGATGATACTAGGTCATCCGTTATATGGTTTATTGCTTGAGAGTCACATCAACTGCCTGAAGGTACGTACATCGATCGGGATCATATAATATGTCACTAATTTTATTTGATTGATTTCTAAGATTATTCTCTACGCTTTTTTCTTCTATTAGATTTGTTGACGTATTAAGATGTGTATCTTCTCGGATTAGGTGTGTTCGGGTGAAAGGGGTGATGAAATTGGTACAACTACAACAAGCACTAATACTACTACTAATGTCACAGAATATATTGCCAATATAAAGGCGCTCGAGGCCGCCCTTACCAATCCTAGTTCCTCCGACCTTGATCAATTCATGGTAACAAAGCATTTAAGCGATATTTAGATAAACATATCGATCATTATGTTGATTAAGATATAATCGCGATCAGTTAACTATATGAAGAAATTTTGGGTGCAGGAAGCATACTGCAACTCCCTAAACAAGCTCAAAGAAGCCATGGAGAGCCCTCTAAAGGAAGCATCATCTTTCATTGATTCAGTGCAAGCTCAACTTGAGGAGCTCACCGGAGACTTCAATGATAGCAAGCAGGAGCCAAATCAGACTGAGCCATCGATCGTCATCAAGTAGAGGCGTAGTTTGTTATATGTGTGTTGCTTAGCCACTAACCAATGCGTGTTTCAACTTTCAAATATTAGTACGTTGGTTAATACAACAATGTGTTTGTCAATGAGATTGCTGCCTTTAATTACTATGGTCAAGACTCAAAAGTGATGTTCAACTGCACCAACGAGGACCTCTTGCGTTACTCTAGGGTCATGGTGTTCGATCTTTTTCTGCAGACATAGTAAATCCATTAACAATTGATGAGAAACAAATACACAAAAGATTGGAGGTAACCAAGTAGGAACCCTAATATAAGAAGCTCAAGCTCCTAAGAGACTAAGATCCGCGGCAATATATTGTTCCTTACTTGTTTCTCATTTTATTATTCAC
This sequence comes from Fragaria x ananassa, assembly GCA_034370585.1. NCBI lineage: Eukaryota > Viridiplantae > Streptophyta > Magnoliopsida > Rosales > Rosaceae > Fragaria > Fragaria x ananassa. The sequence continues at coordinate 26,922,223 of CP139761.1, read as the reverse complement.
GAGAGAGGTTTCGACGGTTCATGAAAGATCGTTGTTCAAACTTTGCACAACCTAGTGAGCTCTAACATTCAAAAAAGAGAAACAATGCGATAGCTAAAGTTCTACCGGTTGCAAGCATCAACGTTATCTTTAATCTAATAATTTTCAACGTATCCTCTTGACACCATATATTCTCTCAAAGTTTTAGTTCACGTAATCAGACGCCACCTATAGTATCAGACTATATTTACTTATTTAAAATAGAATGGAATGATTACTGAGTAATTAAATTAATGTCGTCACTAACATATAAATGAATCAAAATGATATCAGGTAAAAATATTTATGTATTTAATACTAACACGTGAATGATGTGTATACTAACACTCATATAAATCATAATTGATGTATGTCCAACCTTTTTATCATAAATTAATTCTTAAATACTTAAGAATTTGATTACGAATAAATTAAAAATCAACTATTATTCTCTCATTTTATTTATATCATATTCTAACTTTTTATGACTATTTTACATCTCGAACTAAGTAAACGAGTCATTAGTATAACCCATTTGACACCTCTAAAGTCTAAACTCAAAACCCAATTGGGCTGAGCCGGACGTTTAGACCTCTGTGAATCATAATCATCATAGATAGCAGAGAAGCTTCTTCAGTTGTTGTCCCTCCTTAAACCCCGTCAACACGGCAAACTATATATCCCTCTCTGATTCTTGTTTCTCCATTCAATTATACTCTTCTCTTTCTCTTCTGGGTCTTCCCTAAAACCCCAAAACCCAAGAATCGTACGACCATGGTGAGAAAATCCAAGGAGAAGGAGAAGACCGGAGAAGGGTCGAGCTCCGCCGACGCATCGGTGGCTCCGTTTCTGAAAAAATGTTACGAGATGGTCGACGACGAAGAAACGGACTCTATAATCTCGTGGAGTGAGAGCAATGACAGCTTTGTGATCAAGGACGTGACCCAGTTCTCGGTTCGGATGCTCCCCCAGTATTTCAAGCACAGCAACTTTTCCAGCTTCATGAGGCAGCTCAATATCTATGTGAGTATATCTTTCGGGTTTTGTATTGCTTTTCTTGAAGTTGTTTGTGGATTTTGAGATTGGGATTGTGCTTTTGAGTATTGGTTTGTGGTGTTTGTGATGATGTTTGTATTGGGGTTGTGTAATCTTGATTGAAAACTTTGTTTTTATTGTTGCAATGTTAAGTATTCGATTCATGCTTTGTTGGGTGTTTTGCAAAATTGGATTTGCTTGAACTATGTGAAGATTTGGATAACATATGCGAAATTGGCTCGAGAAGTAAAGTAAAGCTTCTGATTGTGCGGCTGCTTATTGTTTTAGATTAATGCTCTTAGAACACATAATGCAACAATGTAAAGGGTTAGCAACTCAACATAATCGGTGTCGTTTAAGCTGTGAGAGGAATATTGTAAGACGTTTATTAGTTGGGAAATTGGGATTTCTTTTCAATTGCTTTGAGTGATTAAGTCACGGTGGGGGTGTTTAACTGAACAGTTTTAACTTGTAGATTTGTACTTGTGGAAAATTTATGGTGCTAAAGGTCATGTTATGTTGTATGTGGTCAAGATGGTTTGGCAGCGGGACCTTTCAATCTGGTCTTAGCATCAGTGATGGTTAAACATTTTGTCTTGTGTGAAGTGTATAAATGGAAATTATCTTACTGGTTTGAGATAGTTTGGAGTCTGGACTCTGGACACAGTCACAGAAGTCCTGGGTGCATCTACTGAAGGAACAATAGCATCTGTTTAGAATGCTATTTCAACTGAATTGTGATGATATGCTATTGACATTTAACGAATGTGTTTGTATAGATATGCTTGTAGACTTAAGTGTGGCAAAGTTTCTTTTCCTTTTCTTTGATCTATCATATCTACATCAACTGCAGTTACATAGTCAGGTACCAATGAATTTCAATGTTTCAGGGCTTTAGAAAAATAGATCCAGATCATTATGTATTTGCAAACGAAGGATTTATTCGAGGTCAAAAGCATTTGTTGAAGAATATTTTCAGAAGGAAATATCCGCAGGGAACAGATCAGAGAAAAACATTGCAGCAGAAAGACGATCAGAAACATGATCCTGATGAACCTTGTGAAGACATTGAAAATGGTCTGTGGAGGGAAGTTGAGAACCTGAAGATCGATAAGATCTCTCTAAAGCAAGAGTTGGTGAAAGTTAGGCAGCACCAGGAAATGTCAGAAAATAACTTGCTCCTCCTGAGAAACCGCCTTCATGGAATGGAGAAGGATCAACAGCAGATGCTCTCATTTTTGGTGATGGCGATGCAAAATCCCGGGTTTTTAGTTCAGCTGGTTCAGTCAAAAGAACATAGCTGGCGCTTGGCTGAAGCTGGAACTATGCTAGAAGAAGTAGATGATGGTAGACCAATGGCTGCTGATGGTGCCATAGTGCGGTACCGACCTCCTATGGATGAAGCACCGAAGCATGTCTTCTCATCAGATTCGAGTTTAGAGATTCAACCAGAATTAGATTCTTTTGTGAATTCCAATGGTGTAATAGTAAGGTACCAACCGCCTGTGGATGAAGCGCCAGCTGTATTCCAACCGGAGAAACGACCAGATGGAGTGGAAGATTCTTTTATGAATTCAGATGGTGCATTAGTAAGGTACCGATCACCTATGGATGCAGCAGTGAAGCCTATACTCACACAGAGTTCAGGCTCAGGGAAACAGCCAGAGCTTGATTCTTTCCCTGATGGGATGAAAGATATTTTTGGGAATTCTGATTTTGTGAAAATGTTAATGGATGATAAATTGAGCCCTCGAGAAAATCATGCCCAGTTTATCCTGCCTGATGCTGATGTTGATGATAATTCATGGGAGAAGCTTTTTTTGACTAGTTATTTGTTAGAAAATAATCAAAATATTGAAGGTGCAAAGGAAGAAAGAAAAGAGCCCGATGATTCTAGAATGGAGGTTGAATCAACAGCAGCTGAGTTGAATGGATCCGGAAATTTTGATTCTTTAATAGAACAAATGGACAAATCAGTTCATCAGAATTTGGAATTCATTAGTGAACATCCGGGACACATGGCTTCCAACCCCGACAAGAAACCAGAAACACAGTCGGGAAAGTAGCAGGACCTTATATTGGTTCTCATGATAGTATATTATGGGATAATCGTTATCCCTGTCCAACTCTCTTACACAAGTCAAGAGACAATGTAAGTTACTGTTTTACAACCTATAGTAGAATCTTCCTATATTAAAACCTACATGGAGTTATGTAATCTGTTGTGTTCTGCATGATGAAAATTCAAGTGCATGCTGCTTAACTGGTTGTTCACAGATTTCGGTGGGCTACGATCTTTGAGGAGACCAACATGTTTGCATTTTTGTGTTTCTATATGTAAATTCAAATTTTACTTACTTGAAGCAGAATATGTGTGGTCTGTGCCAAATGTAGCGAGCTTCCTTTTTCCTAACCTCACATGATATAATTTTCAACTACTGTTTGCCTTATATTTTTTGCGGGGACGCCAAATGCTGTAACTATTATCTCACCTACGATGTAGACACTTTGAAACGTAGATGAGATTGTGCACCCCGTCTCTGGAGTTTTGTATAAAATGGCTGTTCAGAGCATGAGTTTCTTTCTTAGTTCTTTTGCTAGATTCAAGACGTGAATTGGGATTTGAGAAGGTGTATATGATTTGACTTGAGCTCAGTTATTCGATATCTAAACATGAACCCGAAATCCCAACTCCTAATCTCTGATACACAGGATCACGGAATTAGTTGAGTTATTAGACTATAGCGTATTGTATCATGGAATTAGTTGAGTTACACAGGATGCCTTCGTTGTGTTTGAGACTATGATATGACTAGTCCCTGAATTGCAAATAATTTGGATGGGACTTATTTTTGTATTCCTGTTTCTTATCCTTGAACCATTTATGCAAATATACCAATACACCTTGAAATCATTAGTCCTCCCACCCATCTAGATTGCCCCAAGTCTTCCGCTCATCTCTCTCTATCTCTCTAAAACTTCTCTTCAAACCTTTTAGTTGTTCGTTCTTTTGCTTTCAATTTTAGTGTGATTGCATGTATGATTTTGGTGAAACTGTACCGATAACGTAAAAGATTAGGACATAAAACTACTATCCGAAGAAGCCTAGGATATGTAAAAATCTAACGATAGAGCTATTGCACTGGCGTGCATCATCCATAACATGCTAGTAAAGCATTTCCTGGAGAAATTTTGGTAGACATGTCTATTTCAACGAGTCTCTACCTCACCAAGTGATTGTGAGAGTTTAGGACTGCGCCCGATCAGAATGCATAATGGTCAGACAACATGTGAATAATTCGATCTACATATACATATACCAAATTAGGTCCCTAGCCGGCCAAAGATGGTTATTGATTCAAGGATCAAGGAGCTAAAAGTTTTGCCTGTGATATTTCCTTTTTTTTTTTTTTTTTTAGGATGTGACTCTCATTCTATGTAGATCACTCTAGTTTACCGTCTTGGCTTCCGGTGTCTAGAACTACGTCACAAATGATTAATCATTGAAGCAAAATAACAACCCATTGGTTTATGGTTAGATATGATTGTCTATACTTTATGTTATGTGTCAAAATCAGAATAGAAAGATTTGGTTTAACGGTTTAATCAACACCACAAGAAAAAGAATATATGTACTAACTAATTCAAGTATATCAAACTCTTCGGGCGTTTGTACCAACTGTGGTTGCATCATCCATGTCGGTCTATCATGTTCCGACAAGTCGCTGGTGGATGCAGCTCCGACAGTGCAACCAAGGCAACTCGGTTAAGCTTGGCAGTGGGACGTCACAATGTGAACATTGCTACTATGGGTCTGATACCCTTGCAACCTCTAAAAGCAAGTCCATCGAAAAGGAGGGGACGTCTAGTTGGGAGCAAGAACAAGGCCGCAAGGTAGTTGATACTGAAGTGGGGAAGAAAAGTCTAGTGAAGAAGAGAAAGACAAGAAAAAAGAATCTAGTTAACCTGCCACTAACCTATGATGGTATTGTTAGCCTCTCTCTTGCCTAAACATTTGACAGTTAGATTAATGAAATTCAACTTTCTTTTTTTAAAAAAAGGAGAATATTATTTATTATAACAATGCAATATGTGAAATGCTTAGGAAAACATCAACTTGCTTATCTTGATGTATAGTAACATGATGTAGACTGTGGAGCCTATAAGCCAAATATGAAGCAACAATATACAACAAAGAAAAGCATATCAGACTAATCGGTCATAAAAGAAGTAGAGTGCTAGAGAGAATGGAAGAAAAATCAATTGAAGTTCAAATTAGCCTGAAGCCACTGCAGTACACGAAGCAAACCGAGGTAAAGAATATCGAATCTCTTACAATGTTTCATCGCCACTGTCATATTCAAAATGTAAATAGGTGATGGTAAAGAATGCTTCCGAGTTGAAAGGGATCGACACTTATACATTATTAAATAGAAAATGTATTTTACATTAGTCATTTAATTTGTTAAAGTGGGTTACTATATAATTAGGGTAAGATGAAGACAAAAGTTGCACAAAAGATTGAAATGTGAAATTAAAGCAAGTTTTTTTTTAATACTTGTCAAACATAGATTTTGCATGTCGTGAGAAACATTGTATGTCATTCTAAAGTAGTTTTTGTCAAACTCAACATTGTTCTTTTATTATGAAATAAGAAACAAAGAATTAATGAATTCGTGAAGATAAAATTATTGGTAAACATTGATATGTTTTAACAGAAAACATAGATCAAGTAATGAAAAAACACATGCACTATCATTAGACTAAGCTACAAAACAAGCCCTCAACATGTTTGTGTCTTCTCGTCCATGATGAAATACAATCATATATAGTATTAAATAGAAAATGTATTTTTCATTTGTCCTTTCATTTGTTAAAGTCGGTTACTATATAATTAGGATAAGGCGAAGACAAAGTTGTACAAAAGATTGAAATGTGAAATTAAAGCAAGTTTTATTTTTAATACTTGTCAAACATAGATTTTGCATATCGCGAGAAACACTGTATGTCATTATAAATAATTTTTTGTCAAACTCAACATTGTTCTTTTATTATGAAATAAGAAACAAAGAATTAACGAATTCGTGAAGGTAAAATTATTGGTAAACATTGATATGCTTTAACATAAAACATAGATCAAGTAACAAAAAAACACATTGTAACAACAAATACATTAGCATCGGACTATGCTACAAAACACGCCCTCAACTTTGACTATGAATGTTACCCGTATGGGAAAAGGATGATTAAGCTTCGATTTGGCTTGCTTGCTATATGAAGTTGTAGATTTTTTTTGTAATCGAACAAGTTATCAATTTAGTTCTTATTTTGTCAACTTCAAGTTATCACCCTTTCCTTTGTTGGGTCATTTTTTTTACACATTTTTCAATGTTGAACATTTTCTACACCTTTTTCTTAGGAGGATGAAATCATCTAATTAAACATGCCGAAACCCAAACAGATACAACCCATTACAAACATAAGGAAAAGAAAAAGTCTCGCCCACTAAGGAAAATAGGAATGATAGAGAACTCATTCGACATTGCAGAAAGAAAATGGAGCAATGAGAGATGGACAAGTGTCAACTATAATCATAAACAAACATGTTAAATACTCAAAACCCCCTTGTTATGTCCTTAAATTGTAGCCAACAATTTTAAAATGGACACGTGTTCCATGTTCATTGACAGTGATCACCTTAAGGTGACAATGGCTTGTCACTGAAGTCGGTTTCAAAGATAAAACCCATAATAAAAAATCCAGCAACCATCTATACTATAAGATTCTCATAAAAGCTAATAGAAATTTTTCCCACAACGTAGTTTCCAGCTAACACGCTTCCATGAGTTCAAAAAAAAAAAGATTCTCATCATCTAGCTAACTGAAAAATAGAAAGAACTTTTTTTTTTCAAAAGCTCATCCATAAATTGTGTTGTAGTAAACCTCACCCCCCGAAGACTCAATTAATTTTCTACCTTCCTCGAATTGAATGACTTGAATCTCATATATCAAAGCCCGTTGACTCTCCACCTCCCTCCACTGGTCTGGGTTGGGCTAGGCTTCCCCCAGATACTCGATCGACCTTATACCTTCCACTAGTTGAATCTCAGACATTATCAATGCACATTCACTTGATCCAAGTTGCTAGGTTGCGGGCTGGGTTGCTAGTCACCTCCTCGCTCTCATCCTTGCTCTCAGTTGGGCATCCATTTGGCCTCCTCGCTCTCATCTTGATCGTATTCACTCATCCTCACTGGAAAACCATATGAGACACTTCTTAAGCCACCCATAACACATCATCACGCCCCTTGTCAAGTTGTGGATGTGGCTCCCAATAGTAAAGATGTGATATTGAATATGATTTTATATGTGAAGTTTTTTAATCTGAGTAATCTCCACTTTAATTGAGTAAGACAGATATGAAAAAACAACAAACTGCAAATTTCATCACATTATGAACATGCATGTTGGAGATCGACTGGAGTATGGAGAGAGTAAGCGGAAGAGAGAGCTAGAGAGATTGAAATCAGTGAATAACCTTTTCAGCAATTTTATAGAGATTAAATCGTTTTGAGCAACCAAATCTTTAGAGTTCCAAGACAATTTGCTTAGACTGTTGAGTTTCTCAATGACGGATTGAAGACTGAAAGTTTAGAAGTTTCCCGAATTTCTGATTTTGAAATGGCGGATGAGTAGAATGGACGCGAAAAGCTGAGGTAGCTACCTCTTAGGCCTCCCTCATGTACAGGCATGCATGCAAAAATAGGTAACCCGTTCTGATAACATAAAAAACAATGAAGTCAAATTGTATTTCGATGGAATTACATGACTCTTATAATAGTATGTACAAGAAGTGATAAACATGTACAAGTGAAAGGCCTCTTAACTAACAGTCTAGGTAACACTACATGCATGGTGAGAAAAAGTAACTATCAAAAAGTAACAGAAGGAGATAAACTCGTATCAGTTAGGGGACTTGATCTTTCATGTCTACATCAACTGCAGATACATAGTCAAGTACTAGTTCAGAAAAATAAACTTTGTACATAATTACATACAATGTTATATTGTCATTATTCTGATTTTGAACTTGGAGAGAAATTCTTATTCAGTTCTTGAACATCGGTAAATTTTAAGCAAGCAGTTACTAGGATTGCTGAAACTTTTCCACACAAGATGATAAACACACAGAGGTGAAGTACACGATTAACGAGTTGGAGCCAGACTAGTAACTGTTTGACAGTCATTCTGGTTTTTATGGATGAATTGCCTTTGCCATGCCAAAAGCAGCAGCAGATGCAATGGCTCCGATGAGCGCAGTCTGAAAGGCGCTCTTGAAGGGTTTGCTACCAGTGAAGTAGCCCTTGGCAAACCCAAAAATTAGCAATGCTGCCAAAGTCAACACAACAGACCCAGCCAATGCTTCTCTTGCCTTTGGAGTGAACATGTAAGGAATCAAAGGTACCACTCCACCCAGAATATAAGAAATCGCAATCGTCAGTGCACTGTGTAGCGCTCTCCTTGGATCCGGCTTTTCCAGTCCTAGTTCAAACCTGCATTCGAAGTTTCATGTCTTAGCCATGTTATGCAGACAATAATGTTCCAAGTAGCTGAAGCATAAAACTGACTAGAGAAGAAGGAAGTACAAGACTATCATACTGAATTTGACTAGAACTAATCAGTAGACTAATCAATATCATCAATATTAAACCAATTCTGCAAACCAGTGGAAATTAGAAGAGAAAAAGAAAAAAGAACAGTATTATTACCGGTGAAAGTGTGTAACAAGAAATGCTTTACATCATATTCACAAGCTCAAGGACCACGTTGGGGGTTGGCCTCTTGTGGTATTATTTTGTCCACAATCCAAAGGCAAGACCAACTTTGCTTCACATTTCAAAAGGCAAATTATCTTTATATCATTGCATTAAGCTAGTGCTTGTGGTTCCTGTTCAAAAAAAGCTAGTGCTTGTGGGGTTGTGGACCAGTTTATCACTTCCCCTTGTCAACTATAGCCTAATTGAGACCTGCTTCTTGTCCCACTGTTCCATAGAACACTCAGAAACACTTGCTGGATTCGTATCTTTCTTAATTTCCTTACATTTAGGGCTTAAAAAAGAGGTTATTGTTTGTTAATTCTTTAGTCTACTTGGCTAAACATTGTAAACATGAAGCAATTTACTTACTTCATCATGAAATCAAGCCAAGCTTGTGGGTTCTTCCTCAGGGCATTCACAACTGGTGTATATTCATGGTGCTCTATTCCATACTCCGCAAGAATCTCTGCTACCTCTGCAGCCTCTGCACACGATCGTAAACCAAATCTCACAAAACTAGCTAACACTAACAAACAAATAAATGAAAAATTAATTATCAAAAAAAAAGAAAGAAAAAAAAGTGACAATAGTTAATCCCAAGGGTACCTGTATCTGGAACATTCACTATTTCTTCTTGTTCTCTCCTCAACTCCCTCACATAGTGATCCGCTTCGCTTTTCGCCGCAAGATATCTGCATCAATTTGTGTTGTATGATCGAGTTTAGAGGAACTAATATCGTCTAATCTCTTAAACGAAATAACAAAAAGGTAAATATAATCATGGAGAAGTGGCAAGAAGCTAGAATTAATCGTTACCCGCCAAGTCCCATGGAGATGGCGCCGGCGGCTACTTCGGCGACTCCAGCTGTGAGGACAATCGATGACGTAGCATTTGCACCGGAGAGACCGGCAGCGAGAGCGAAGGGGACGGTGAGGCCGTCAGATACGCCAATGATGATGTCACGGACGATCTCGCCGGCGGTGAAGTGCTTCTCTTTGTGCTGACTGATCAGAAGCCTTTGCTTCTCAGAGTCCGAGTTTCTTGCCTCTTCATTAGCCATGGAGAAATTGAGAATGAAAACGAAAACGAAAGCAGGGTGTTTGTTGTGGTGAAATAGGAGTAGTATATAGTATTCTAGGTTTTCAAGGGCGTAATGTTGGAAAGGGACAAAATAGGGTTTAACCGGATTGGAAGAGTTAGATTTATATCAGTGTCCTTTTGCGAATAAATGGGTGTCACTATGATTCCATATCAAAATAGTGAGTTGTTGCCCATCTGAGGGTTAAAAAGTAATAAAATGAAGGTCATGATCGATGTTGATATTAGAATTTAGAAATTCTTTGTTTGTTGTGTTTTTTTTAATTTTTTTTTATACGAATTCTATTGTTGTGTTGCATCATGTGAAGGTTGGTGTGTTCGACGTATTTGTTATGTATTTGATAAAGATATAATCGGTTTGGATGATTTCATTCATTCATTTGGTAGCAAATTAATAACTTTACAAGCTTACACCAGTCCATTTCTTATTCGGTTTGGATTATTTGATTTCCTTCCCTTGTACATATGCATTCATCGGGCAATAATCTAAACTAGTTTCATTCCTTGTTACAATCAACTAGTTCATTGCTTATTTGATTTCCTTCCTTGAATTTTTGATCTCATACTATAATTGATAAACGAAATTAAATAAGAAACTTAACTGAGCAATTTGCACTCAAAAACAGACCATTTTAATTTGTTTGTCTTCTTATTCACGATCGGCACTGGATCTGAGGGATGGAGTCGAAGAGCTTAGGAAAATTGTAAACTAACAAGTGACATATTGAAAGACATATAAATTGGAACGGTTGCCTCATGTTTAATATTATTTAGCTTCGATCCATTCAAGAATCGGTTTCTTAGCAGTATATGTCGGAATGTATATTTGTTCTTTTGTGATTTTTTTTTCCTGATGATATAAGAATCAAGAATGCTCCGGAGTACTATACTATTGCCTATGTTTATTCTCTATTTTATTCCTTATGAGTCATAGCTAGACGACGTCTATGTCGACATTGCGCTACCGTGGTTGAAATTCCTGCTCGGGAGATACTTGCATATAGACGCGACTCACATGAGTTCATAACATATAAAGGCAGAACTTATCAAAGAATATAAGATATATGGCTTCTCTCAGCCATTGATAAGATTCCATCTAATTAAAATAAATAAATCTACATTGTAGAAAAACATACTAGCTAGCTAGGTACAAAGCCAAGATGTAGAAGCAAACGAGCAAAGCATGCAACCAGTACTACTAGTAAAGAAATGGCATAGACCAAATTAATATACTTAGGAGCACACGCGCACATTACTAAACTGGTGATTGCAATTGATTAGTGGTAGGATTGGAAGAGCTTAGCAATGGAGTAAGCTGCGGCGGAGGCGATGGCTCCGATCAAGGCAGTTTGGAAAGCGCTCTTGAAAGGTTGAGTTCCGGTGAAGTGACCCTTTGCAAAGCCGAAGATCAGCAATGCGACTATGGTGACAACCACAGATGCAAGCACGGCCTTTGTGGCGATTGGAATGAACATGTAGGGAAGGAGAGGCACCAGTCCACCACATACGTATGAAAAGGCAATTGTCATTGCACTCTGCAGTGCTCTCATTGGGTCCGGCTTGTCGAGTCCTAGTTCAAATCTGTAAATTCAATCGCACAAGGACTAAATTAGTAATAGACTCGTAGAGGTAATTACCTCAACAGTACTCAACACTCGTTACACTACACAAAACATCAGCTTCTTACTTCATCATGAAATCAAGCCAGGCTTGAGGGTTCCTTCTTAGAGCATTCACAACAGGACCGTATTCATGTGCCTCAACCCCATATTGTGACAATATTTCTGCAACCTCAGCAGCCTCTGCGTTTCATTTCAACTGTTTTAGTTACCTAGGGTACGTAAACATTTTGGGTCCATAAATGATAAAACACACACAAATTCAAAGACACAGTGACACATACTTTTAATCACACATACTTCAAAGAAAATTGATCGTATACTTTCCAAACAGCATAAAGTTTAGTCTTTAGTTTTAGTTTTATGACACTTCAATAGACAAAAGTGTCGATAAAGATCTTGATCGCGATCGGATTCTCCACTCTCTTTTTTCAGTTTTTCTTGTTTTCTTCTTGCATAATATGATCTAAGAGCAAGATAAACATGAAGATGCTCGGTCCTATAAAGCTGAGCAATGAACAGTTTTAAAGAGCTAGGTTCTCACATGATCATATATATCCAAGTTTTGCAGGCTCGTGAATGTATAGAGTAACCGTTTTTCTTTGGAAATAAGAGGATTGATCAACACATGAACTGTTCAAAAGAGCTGTTTTTTTGGACTATTTTGTGTCTATTATAATGAAAAATACTTCTGGGAAATGATCAATAATATAAAATGTTTCGCATGCGTCAAAAATAAAAGAATACAAAACTACTGTTTCTGCTGAAAACTTATCAGACAAATAGATGATTAAATGAAAACCTATATCAGGGACGGCGATGATCTCATCTTGCTCCCGCTTTAGTTCTTTCTTGTAATGATCTTCTTCACTCTTGGCCGCAAGGTACCTGTAACAACCCACCAAAACGATTCATTAGTTGAGCTCTAAAAACCACCAGATATATTATTTTCTCACGTGAATGAAACATGTACAAGTTACCCGCCAAGTCCCATGGAGATGGCACCGGCGGCAACCTCAGCAATGCCGGCAATGAGGATAATGGATGAGCTGACGTCAGCGCCGGACAACCCTGCAGCGAGGGCAAAAGGGACAGTGAGACCGTCTGAAACGCCGAGAATGACGTCACGGACAATCTCACTGGACATGAAGTGCTTCTCTTCGTGGTCGTGAAGCACCAGCATCTGCTTCTCCAAGTCACCGTAGCCATTTTCTTGCCCCATATCAATAAACCAAGTTAAACTATACTCCGAACGAAACTGAATTATTCTATGGTCTCTGAGATGATGAGCTTATAGTCGGAAAAGGGTAGGGTTTATATAGGACGGGGGAGGTGGGGTAAAAATGTAATATAGCTAGGGATCCCACATCAAAAGCTTTGGAAGACAATGAAAGGAAATGGAAAATTAAAAAAGACATAAATAAAGGTTAGGGATTTCTTTGGCCACCGACGATATTTAGGGTTCGGGAAAGAATCCGGGATACTGGTCAACGAGGCATGCGGAATTTAGGTAAAACTAGGCGTGTGTCTGGCACTGGCCTCCTACACATGCCAAAACCCTAGTAGTAGTCGTGTGTATGACACAAGCTCTCCATGTTCTCCGATAAGAGCTATATCTCATCAAAAATATTCCATACACATAGATAAGTCAATGAAGGTGTAGATTGACGTATGTTTCGTGTTTAATATCCCAATTGCCGGAAAATATCCGGTTCTTCATTCTTGAACTATGTAATGGATTTTCCGACGATTTCTACTTAAAATTTGAACCCATCACTTCATAACTCATAAGTCTTTTATACACGATTATGTTAAAGAAAACGTGATCGTATATACCTCATACTAATGACATTGAATTCCTAATTATTCTGGAACGAGTGTATGTGATAGATATTCTCCTTTCTGTGTATCACATGTGATATTTCATCAATAGGATGTGTGGTTTTGGCGTGATCGAAATATGGACCATAGACTTTTCCTTTATAAGAATGAACAACATCATGTATGTGGTATTTGATTATTGAAGCTTTTTAGGTTGGCAACACATTCCACATTGGCCATAGCAATGTCTTCCAATGACTCAGCACAGCCAGCCTTAGCCTTGCCTTAGAAAATTTTATCTATGCTAGCTAATCTCTTTGGTCTCGTTTTGATAATATATCTTCCCCAACTTTACACAATTGCTCACCATGTGTCCATGTGGGTTCATTTCTTTGATTATTAGAGAATCTGATGAATGATATGAAATCTGGCCGGAGTCCTACTTCTTAAATATGGATGTCTCTTTTGGAGAAATCTCCATGTGTGACTGGTGCAATGTGGGTCGATCGTCTTCTTCTGTTTTGGCCTTCTGGGCAGCTATACATAAATGTAATAATGAACCAGGCTCCAAAAATTCGATTAAGTAATTAAGTTCCAAGGCTTTGTGTCATCAATATTTTTTTTTCCTAGAGGACCAGTTTCTCATGATCGATAAGTTTGAGAAATGATGAGGGTTAGGATAGGGTCGATCGGAATAGGAGCAACACCAACCTAAAGTGAACACGAAAAAAGGTTTGGCATCTGAAAAAAAAAACAAAGTCGATCGAACCAATCCACTAGCCAAAAGTAAATAATTGTAAGTGATTTGAGACCACCACGTTCTTTCCTCCCCTTATCAGACACTGCATTTTTGCATACATAGATTGACCCTAGGTTAAACCAATTTCCGCAAATAAATTCAGAGCACGCGCCACAAAGGAATCATGATCATTCATTTGGTTTCTCATCACCTTGTCTAGCTATAGCTTTTTGCTACTACTGTGTTGATTGCTGGCTTTTGCTACTTTCTTTTTCTTCCGTACGTACCAACAGCTATACAGAATTGTAGTGTATAATAATCAAAGTACGTATCAGACTGTGAAATATACATCAATGAAAATTACTGAAGAAGTATTCATAAGATAAGGGTCCTGAAAATAGTTTCTGGAAACCGGAAATGCATGTAGAGAAGTATTGAAAATGTTATCATACACACCAGAACGAAAGATTAATGAGAAAAGAATCTTTGGTGATTGATCTTATAAATACTTGGTATAGTCCCTATCTGTATCTGTATCATATAATGTAGTGCCACTAAAAGCGCCACACGCCGCTGATAGATAGGGAGGAAAAGCTTAAGAACAGTCGATTCAGAAGAAGCACGAGAGCTCTGGCTTTTATATATATTGGAACCTTTTCTTTTCAGATTACACATAACGTCAAAGCCTGAAGTATCAGGCTCTTTTTCTTCTTCCATCTATTTCAAGTCAATTTTCTCTCAATGTATATAGTTACCAAATGCTACTCTTGAACAAGCAGAATAACAACGTACAGGTAATAAACTGTTGAACTTAGTGGAGTCTTAATGCTGATGTAAACTTACCAGTTTTGCTTAATATATGCAATTATTTCATCTAAAAACAAACAAAAACAAAGAATTTAGTTGAGTTTTAGGTCTGAAGGCACTGCATATATGCATATACCCTGATGTAAACAACACTTGTAGGACATGATCATGACGATGATGCAAATCTTAACAGCATGTCTGGTATGCATTGCAAGTTCGCACAAGAAAAGACGTGACTTGATTAAAAAAAATCTAGCAATGACAAGATTAATCGAAATCTCGCAATTTACACTAGAAACGTACATGTGAGAAAAAAGATAACAAGAACAAGAATCGTTCAAGCATGGAAATCACTAAGAGTTTATATTTAGGAGGGTACATATTGTGAAACAATCAGTACTGCTTGCTTAGTCTTCAAAAGATATGATCATCACTCATCGAAAACTATTACCACAATGTAGAAGCAAAACAAACTTGCTTGTTGCGTCTTCACCCTAAAGTCCTAAACTCTAGGTCAAACATTTGGAAGTGGGATAATTGAGAAATAGACCCGGCCCAACATAATCTAATAGACCCGGCCCAAAAATGCAAAGGAGAGAGAGAGAGAGAAAGAGAGCTAGAAAGTAGAAGAAAACAAAACCCGAGAGAAGAGATTAGCACTGAGAGACGAACGAGAGAGAGAGAGAGAGACGCAGAGCGGTGGAGCGACGTCGTTTTCGGGTTTTCAGGTGAGTTTCTCTTGCTTCTCCGCCCAAACGGCGCCGTTCTTGACCTAATAGAGTCGAGTCTGGAGGCTTCTACTGCTTTAATCTATTAGCCGTTGATTTCAGCTCATGCATCTAAAAGCTTTGGAATTGTTTGATTTCGTTTCAGGCTGAGTGTTTCTGATCATGTCTTGGTGTACGATTGAGTCCGACCCTGGTAAAATTTCTAACGAATTTATCGAATTTTGAGTTTTGTATCAGTTGTTTTAGTGCTTTGAATGTTTTGGTGTTGATTTGTATGATGAAAATTTGAGCATGAATGATTGAGTTGAAAATAAAATTTGATGTGGTTTGTTAACTTTGATTTTTGTAAAATTTGATTAGGGATAGTGTGATTGAGTGTGAATTTAGCTACAATATATGATGCATTTTGGATTTCAATGACAACTGAAAATGAGGAAATAGTTGCTGAACTACCGAGTTTCGAAGTTTAGGTAGTACCGTAATAGCTAGTAACTTGAAGTTGGAAGGTGAAAGTTTGAGGAGGAGCACTAAGTTTGGATGTACATAGAGTTGAGTAGTGGTTAAGACGGAGAGGTGCTTAAAAAAGTTTGCGGGGAAGGGAAAGATGTTTCGGACTCTTCCTTATGGACAGTAAAAACAGTTACGATATGCATGAAATATATTAGTTTTTGGGTAAAATATTGTATAGTCCTTGTGGTTTGAAGTCGACATTTGTTTAGTCCTTGTGGTTTTATTTTAATCTGAACGGTCAAGTCACAATTTTTCATCTAAATGGTCATTCCGTCAATTTTCTCAGTTTAACGGCCACGTTAGCAATTTAACTGAGAAAATTGACGGAATGACTATTTGGATGAAAAATCGTGACTTTAAGGACCATTCAGATTAAAATAAAACCATAAGAACTAAATATATGTCGACTTCAAACCACAAGGACTAAACAAATTTTAATTCTTAGTTTTTTCTCAAGGTTGGGCTTTTGTGTTTCAGGGGTCTTTACCGAGCTTATTCAGCAGATGCAAGTAAAAGGTGTGCAGGTATGTGTTCTTTGGTGCCTCTCTTTTTTGGTCCTTTTTATGCTCTTGCCATCATATTTTGTTGCTAGTCTCCAATGGTACTGCTAGATCTTAGCTTATGATCATTTTCTAGGAATTGTCCTTGCTCTTGTTGTGAGATTGGAATTTTTGTCCTTACTCTTGTTGTGAGATTGGAATTCCACCACTCTATCCTTTTTTGAATGTAAACTATAGCCAACACTTTTTATTTATCCATCCTCGGTAGTACCAGTCCAAGTATTATGTTGTGACTAGTTCACTTCTCTCATTTATGCCATAATGCCTTTGCACGACCTTGCAGGTTGAGGAGCTGTATTCATTGGACATTGATTCTCTGAACAGTTTGAGGTATGTCGGGGGCTGTTTAATCTTTTGCCACCCTGTTATATTCATAGATATTTGTTTTAACTTATATCATAACGCCATTGATTTAGCTTTTCTCCTTGCAATTTCCAGACCAGTATATGGTTTGATTTTCCTGTTCAAATGGCGTCCTGGGGAGAAGGATGACCGCCTTGTGATCAAAGATCCAAATCCTAACTTGTTTTTTGCGAGTCAGGTTTGTTTTCCTGTTATTTTTTTCTTCTCCAGACATGGTGTATTTGTATGCTTTTATCTTATGGTTTGTATATCCTCACAGGTTATTAATAATGCCTGTGCAACCCAAGCAATCTTGTCTATCCTCCTCAACTGTCCGGATGTTGACATTGGTCCTGAACTGTCAAAACTGAAAGAGTTTACAAAGAACTTTCCACCTGAACTGAAAGGATTGGCCATAAACAATAGTGAAGCCATTCGTGCAGCCCACAATAGTTTTGCAAGGCCTGAGCCTTTTGTTCCTGAGGAGCAAAAGGCTGCTGGAAAAGATGACGACGTCTATCATTTTATAAGCTACTTGCCTGTTGATGGGGTCCTGTATGAGCTTGACGGACTGAAGGAGGGACCCATTAGCCTTGGACAGTGCCCTGGTGGGCAAGGTGACATGGAATGGCTGCAGATGGTGCAGCCTGCAATCCAGGAACGGATTGAAAGGTACTCCAAAAGCGAGATAAGATTCAATCTCCTGGCCATTATTAAGAACCGGAAAGAGATGTATACTGTTGAACTTAAGGAGCTCCAAAAGAAGAGGGAGCGTATTTTGCAGCAGCTATCTATCTTACAGTCGGAGAGACCGGATGATGGTAGCAAATTCCAAGCGCTCAACAAAGCCCTTTCAGAAGTAAATGCGGGGATTGAAGGTGCTACCGAGAAGATCTTGATTGAGGAAGAGAAGTTTAAGAAGTGGAGAACAGAAAACATCCGCAGGAAACACAACTATATACCCTTTTTGTTCAACTTCCTCAAGACTTTGGCCGAGAAGAAGCAGCTGAAGCCTCTGATTGAGAAGGCGAAGCAGAAGGCAGGCAACCCTAGGTGAATGTGAATGATGCTTTTGCTAACTGTACTTTGTATTCGCTCTGTGGATTGTTTCTCTTCATGTGTCGGTAGTAATTTTTGGTGAACCTATATATATTGTAGGTTATCAAACTTTATTTAATTTCGGTAAAACATTTCTTTGAGGATACTTGTTTTCACTTCTTTAGGCCAAGGAGCATGTGGAATAATCAAATTCTCAATGTTTTTTTTCCTTTTATGCAGTGGCCTTGTGATAACCTCTCTTACCATGTGATGTTGCTCTGATCATGAAAAAACCTAAAAACTATTCAATATAAAAGTTGACTTCACCCACCGTGGGGTTCGAACCCACGACCACAAGGTTAAGAGCCTTGCGCTCTACCAACTGAGATTTGAAGACATAAGGCGAGTTTAAAGAATTGTGTCTTATGATTATACGAGGAAAAAAAACGATGACGAATTGGCCATAAAAAAATTGGTCATCCTTTTATAGCTATGGATAACTAGATGAAGAAAGTAACTATGGACAAAAACAAATTAGCTCTAGACAAACGGATAAATGAGTAGAATGAACGCGAGAAACCGAGAAAGAAATAAAAAAACGTAGGGCTTATATAAAATTATCTATACATATAAAAATATATAGAAAAATTTGGTGAGCCTCACCTCAGGTACATGTATGGTCTAACAAAACATATGCTTCATTATCCCAAAAAAGAAAAAAGGAAAAAAGCCTGATAAAAATGACGTCCACCGTGGGGCTCGAACCCACGACCACAAGGTTAAGAGCCTTGCGCTCTACCAACTGAGCTAGACGGGCTTAGATGACGCTTGCTACCATATCAACACATTTAGCACAATACCCTTGCAAGTAAAATTGGCGCCTAAATTCCGTTACAAACCGCCTCCAGTGTGGTGGTTGTCTTTATATATCAAGGCCACACTAAACCCTCAACCTTCACAATTAATCATTTAATTTCTGATTTAATTTTCAGAGCAAGAAAATCAAGAAATGGCCGATCACTTCTCCTCCGCCGCCGCCGTCAACAACCACTTCTCCATGCTCCGCCTCGACTCCTCTTCCCTCAAACGCCCCTCGCCGCCGTCCTCCCACCAACCCAACCCCAAGAAGGAGAAGCTCTCTCCTCCTCCTCCTCTCTTCCCCGGCTTCTCCAAGATCACTCCTCTCCCTCCTCTCCCCAAATCGGGTCGCCCAACCCGGACCCGGACCCGAAACCCCCTCCTCCGCCGCTGCATTTCAGCCATCGATTCCACCTCCGCCGCTTCTCCGCCGTCCGTGGTCTCCACGCGCCCGCCCCGCCCCGTGCACCACCGCACCGCCTCCGATTCCGCCGCCTCTCCCGCCGCCAAGTCCGCCTCCCGCACCTCCTCCAGCTCCGGCGACGACGACTCCACCCCCAATACTAAGGTAAAAATCGAATCTTGATTTTTTCCGCAATTGGTTGAATTTATTGGGTTAAAAATCGAATCTTGAATTTCCCAATTGGTTAAATTTCTTGAGGTAAAAATCGAATCTTGGGTTTCCTAGTTGGTTATATTTCTTGAGGTAAAAATCGTTTCTTGAATTTTGATTATGATGAGTAAATTGGGAATTGAAAAATTGCAGAGGAGGCTTAAGAGGATCAAGGATCGGTTCAGGGAGATGACGCTGTGGTTTGAGCAAGTCATGCTTGAAGATGCTGATGACGATGGTGTTGACGTCACGCCAGTGGAGGAGGAAAAAGCAGCACCAGAGAATCAAGAAGAAGAAGAAGAAGAAGAGGAGGAGGAAGAAGAAGAAGAAGAAGAAGAAGAAGAAGAAGAAGAAGAAGAAGAAGAGGATGTTCAAGCAGGCCTTGGAATCACTCCAGTCACTAAGGTATTACTGGTTATGGTAATATTTTTCGATTTTCGATAAATGTGAGTCTCTCCTAGGTGAATTGGTTTGTGTTGATGATTGGGAATTGGTGGTTGGTTTTTGCAGGAGGATTGTGATCAGAAGAGGTTTGAGGAATCAGTGAGTGTGGAGAAGGTTGGGGAGTGCATTGTGATACATTTCAGCTGCCACTGTGGGGTTCCCTATCAGTTTCTTCTTGCTGGAGGCAATTGCTACTACAAGCTCATGTAGTGGCTAGTCCCACTCTTGTTTGTGTGTATGTGTACATTTCACTACTGACTTGACTAGGAGAACTGTTTTGCCTTGTCTGGTTTTCAGTTCATACTGTTTTTGGAACGTAGATGAAGCTTACACAAAAATTGAGTGATTTTCGGGTTTAGTTTAGAAATGTTTTGAGTCTGGATCGGTTTGGTTCTTCTATAGAAGGAGTCTTCTTTCTTTGCTTATGGTCATTTTAGATGAAGTGCTCTTGTATTGGTTTCTGGGGTGCCATAGCTGATAGAAATGCTTTGTTGTAACTATTCTAGGCAACAAGTGATTTGTAAAGATGTAAAGGGCATTACTTTGTTAATTGTTACTCTTCTTTCTTTGATATATTGAATGCAATTTCTTCTTAAACAGTGTATCAAATAGTTGGCTTTGTCTTTCTGTGCTGTGGTCTACTGATTCAGGAGAAACCAACCACATTTTAGATTTCACAGCAGCCTACAACTAAACTTCATAAACGTTAGATAAATGTAAGAAAGAAAGAAACACTTGGTTAAGCAAAGCAGGTGAAAAAGATAAGTTCACCTGGGGCAGTTAACAATCCCAGGAGTACCAGCTTGTGTAGTTTATTAGTTCAAACAATTAGATGTAAGAAAATTCAAGTAGGATTTCAATTCCTTTCCTAGGCAAACAATGAAATTCTATTATATCTACCAAACCATGAAACCAAATGAAAGAATAGATTCTATCAGAAAAATACTGAGACTGAATAATCTTAGTATGTAGGAGAATCATATACAGATTAGTGAGTGCACAACAAGTAAACCCCAACAAACTAGGGATACAAGAAAGATACAGAAAATCTCTTTTTTCAGAAGGCACAGGAAATCTCTTAATCTCCTAAGATATAAGTAATCACTACATTAATTACATAATATTCTCAACTGATTCCTTATTTAAAGGCATCAACATCGATCAGAGAACAGATCTGTCGACCATAACCAATATCAACAAAAAATAAACCAAAACACTAATGGCCATCGGCACAATGAAATCACCTCACATGCCTGACCTTCACAACTTACCTGACCTTGTTACTGACAAAATCCTTCAACTCCTTCCGACTAAAGCCGCCTTCCAGGTGAGCTTTCTTTCCAAGAATTGGCAAGGTGTAGTCTCTTCATGGCCTTCACTGAATTTTGATGAGGACGATGATTTCGACCGCCACCACCTTAAACGTCACAGTCACTACCAACTTCAACTTCAACACATAAGGTTCATCTACTTCTTGAAGGGGTATTTGGATTACCGCAAGAAGAACGACCAGAAAGAGCCCCTAGATAAACTAAGTATTCACATGAGGATGTATGAGCATCAGGATTCTTCTACCATAACCAAGTGGTTGAAATATTCATGTCAGAGAGGCCTCAAAGAGTTGGATATCAGTCTTAAAATGAGTGTTGACCCAAAACGTTATGGGAATACTGTCAGTGAGCATCTGGTGGGAAATTATCCTTGCAGGTACTTTTACAACTTCCCTTTGGTCGCCATTGCTACTGCAAAATCTCTAACTAGTTTAAAGCTGGAGTTTGTGAAAGTTCCGAGACTCTGGCAAGTTTACGAGGGACTTTTTCCGTCTTTGAAAATTCTGTCCTTGAAAGCTGTAATGGTTGCTACTGACCAACATCTCTATTCTGTTCTATTTCAGTGCCCTTCCATCGAGTCCCTCTCATTAAGTTATTGTTCGATTGGAAATTCAAAGTTTTATGTCTGCTGCTCAAGTCTCAAGTACTTGGAAGTTAAGTCATGCCTGCTTAATGATATTCGAGTTGATCACGCCTTGAATCTGGAATCATTTACATATCTTTCACAGCCATATTCGGAATGTGAAAAGATGATATTGACTAACGCCTTCAACTTGAAATATATCAATATTTCTGTTGATAAGTACCTCGGGGAATTTTCTTTATGGGGATGCCATAATACACTAGAGGCCTCAATCAAGTCCAAACGGATCCATAGGTTCAAGTTATTTTATGGTCATCTGAATGCCAAGCTTTCCTTTAAAGCCGATCAGGCCACAATTTTAGTTGGGGAGCTTTGGAGCCAAGAACAGCTCTCGTCAGATTCAACATATGTTCCCAGGCTGGTGAGCTTCATTAAATGTTTTAGCCGCTGCAAGGAAGTAAGCCTCTACAATAAAAAAGTTCAGGCTCTCACCGTTTTTAAAAACTATAGAAAGATGACCTCTTTGCCACCATTGCCTGTAACTTCCACTTTGCTGGTGGGGATACCGAACCCACCAGTAGTAGGAAGTAGAGACTTTATAGAATTGGAGGACTCGTTGCGATGGATTGCACCTTCTGCAAAGGTGTTGATCATGCAGGTGGATGCTGAAGAAGACAGAAAGTAGAGCAGCGAGCTAGTCCTGCAGGCCATAGATGAATGAGAATTGTATTGAAGATTCAAGGTTATGAGCTGTACTATATATCGATCTAGCTGCTTTATTATTTCCTTTCAACTCTTGATTTCATGATTCATAACTTCCTGTACTGAAATTGAAAAAGCAGCTTTAGCAAATGAGGTCTACGAAATAAGAAGCTTAGATATGGTTTGCATGAGAACTTAGTTTTATGGATGTGCGCTTTTTAAGTTGAATTCCTCTAAACAATACAAGGAGTCCAGCACTTAACAGCATAAGAAATTTGAATTGGAGTAACAAAGTAATCTGTTTAGAGTCATTTCATAATTCCCAAAGGTCTAAAATAGATAGTTAAACAAGACGACATACAAGACATAATCCAAAAGCCAGCTTCCTTATCTCCAACAACTACAGCCATCAACATCTATATTGGCAGTACAACCAAAGGTCATGAACTATATACTGCAGAGGTAGGAAACGGCTTGAGTGGTACTAGCTAGCTTCACAACTGATTTGTTGCGCACTTTCAAGAACATTTCAAAATTTGATGCCTCACATAGCGAAATCGAGACGTTCAAATTCAATGAGCGAGAGGTTGTTATCTGCCAT
This sequence comes from Fragaria x ananassa, assembly GCA_034370585.1. Taxonomy (NCBI): domain Eukaryota; kingdom Viridiplantae; phylum Streptophyta; class Magnoliopsida; order Rosales; family Rosaceae; genus Fragaria; species Fragaria x ananassa. Next base: position 26,898,958 of record CP139761.1, on the reverse strand, counting down.
CACAGTAAAACTAGCAGGCTCAGCAACTTCAACACGGCAACTTTTGTCCACAGCAAGCCTCATTGATCCTTTAAACATGTCAATTTTGGCATTTCGCAGGGTTACAGTCGAACCCTCCTTCATCAATTCCGCTGCACGATACATCACAGACAAGTAAAACTATGTAACTACATTACATATAATACAGCAGTCTGTTGATGCAAAAGAGTAGATTCAGATCAATGCTAAAGCCAGTTGAAGAAACAATTCTCAGACTTAGGTTTCTAAAGTTCCAGTCATCCTCTTTCATTGTTTCATTGTTACGATTTCTAGCCTATAGCTACCTCCATCAGAGGAGATTTCTAGATTTCTTGAAGCACGGCAGGATGTCAAGTCTTTTATTTGGGTTTTGTTCTTCAATTTTCTTACGTTAAAGGATCAAAGTCACTTTTATTGTACAGACCTCTCACAACTCAACTATAACACTCACAATATGGAATCCAAACAAGCCACTCGAGAACAAACCTAAACTAAGAAACTCGAGGGGAATTCAAACTATATGAGAATGGAAAGAGCTTAAGCAAGATAGATATAGTCACGACTGTTTATATACATACAAAGTTATGATCTCTGACTCACCTTGTTCGTTTCTAGCCCTGAAGATTATCATTGCCGTGTCATCGCCAACCAAGCATTCAACAACCGGCGTTTGGCTTCGAGGGCCACCAGCACGTCCCTTCGGCACTATCATCTTAGTACTAACAACCTTTACAGTCAGAGTAACACCAGAGGTCGTTGGGCGGAGCTGCATAACCTTTGTGAAGATTGGTTTGCCTGGTGCTTGTTTCGAGTCTGCCATTTGAGAAAAGAGCTACTCCACACCACCAAACTAGCTAGTACATCAACAAATGACGACTCTATTAAACACATGCATGTATTATTTTTCTTATTATTTTCCCTTAAAGAAGCTGGAAAAACCAAATTCAGATTCTTTAAACAAGATTTCTCAGAAGAGCAATGTCAGATTTAATGTAACACTATCTAATCACGAAAAAAAGAAAAATGACAAATGAAACTTCAAATTTTAATCAAACATGTAATATCGTAAATCGATCGAAAAGTTTTCAAATTCAGATTTATAGCTAGAACGGATGAGAGAGACCATAACCTTCACAAAGTACGTAAGAAACAAACGAACAATTTAACAAGATCACAAATATTCGACATTATAGAATGTGTGTTGGATCCACGGCTATCTCCTCCCAACAAGATCCAATATTGGTTGTGTTTCCTCACATCAACAAAGCTCCTTGCGTTGCTGCCTTCTGCACGTTTCATCGTTACGAACGCTGAGGATTTTAGAAACAAGATGCATGAGAGTATGAAAGTGAAAGAATGAGGCAGATATAAGATGTAATCATTAATTTGCGATATAACAGCCAAGCTACAAGGGCTTCTTACAAATGTTGCTTTCTCTGTTCTTTTTTTCTGCAAAAATATTTAAATGATGAGTTCGTATCCATTATGTTATGATATTGTCCAAAAAAAATTCATTATGCTATGATTGTTATCACAGGAGCTAGATGCATGTCATATATATGTTGAAATGGATTGGGATGTTATAGATGTGTATTGTTTTGAACAGAACTGGCCCTAAAAATTTATCGACCATATCTGTATATTACATTGCAGATCAGTAGATATTCATGCTTATATCCTAACAGGATGTGTGAGGAGCATTTGTATCCCAATAGGATGTGTGACGGTGTGAGAAGCAGCTAGTCATTATATTTCCTTATATATGGAGTAACATACTGCACTTGATGAGCAGCTTATTTATCTTCTGAACTAGTTACATTTCCTGATTCATAAGTTCCTGTATGGAAATTTCATGGAGAGGCTTAGGCAGTTTAGGTCTACGGTTAAGAAGCTCCTTTGACACATGTTCCATCGTCGGCCTAGATTTTGGTATGGACCGTAGGCATGCCAAGGCTATTGTAGCTAGCATAACCACACTTGATGCTACCGGTTGAATGCTAGGAGGAGATAGCCGTGGATCCAACACATCTTTCAGCAAAATATGTAAACCCAAGGATGACTTTGTCGACATCAATGAAGATGTTGCTACCAAGGAAATTAGTTCTCCAGGATGTCTTCCCATGATTATTTCTAGGGCCACCACTCCAAAGCTATAAACATCGCATTTCTCAGTCGGGGACATGGTGCATGGAAGTTCTGGTTTACCAAAAACCACAGATGTTTAGAAGCAAGCATTCGAAACATAAAAGAATAAGAAACAAAAGTGAAGCAGAGAATCTGAGAAAGATAAGCTCACCTGGAGCAATATATCCACGAGTACCAGCTAGCATTGTTCGATTAGAGGAATTAGGATATAAGAGTCGTGCTGTGCCAAAGTCGGATAAAGACGGCACCATTTCGGAGTTAAGAAGAATGTTACTTGTAGTCACATTTCGGTGAACGATTGGTATAGTGCAGTTTTGATGCATGTATGATAATGCATGTGCTAGGCCTTCAATGATATGTACTCTCTTAGTCCAATCCAATTCTGCAGCTTCAGTATCATTGCTTAGAACACTAAATAAGCTTCCTCTTTCCTTGTATTCATAGACCAAGAACATACAACGCTTGTGCAAACAAAAGCCATGAAGCTTCACAATGTTTCGATGTCTGATCTCCGATAACATTCTTACTTCATTGCTGAAGCTTTTGAACAGCGCTGGCTCCTCAGCTTCCCAATGGTGAAGTTTCTTCAAGGCAACTACTTTGCCGCTTGGTAGCTGTGCTCTGTAGACACTACCGTAAGTTCCGGTTCCAATGCAGTACTTGATGTCAAAGTCCTCAGTTGCTTCAATGATATCCTCATATGCAATTTTCCCATCAAAATTCCATATTGAGAATAAATCACCATTCTTTGGTGCTAGTCTGAAGTCAGATCGGTTTTTCCTAGCTCGCTGACACAGAATCACAACTAAATACCCGAAACAGTTCCGAGCTCGCTGACACAGAATTACAACTAAATACCCGAAATAGTTCCTAGCTCGCTGACAGAGAATCACAACTAAATACCCGAAACAGAAAACAGCTAAGATGATGGTGCCGGGAACAAAGATTTTCATGTGCAGCTGCATGTCTATGTTACTAGAATTGGATGGAGAAGAGTGGAGGAATTAGGAAGAGTGTACCTATGTCATATGGAATACTGCCGCTGAGTCGATTCCGACGAAGTTGAAGAAGAACAATGTTTGGGAACCGGGAAGAGAGAGAGAGAGAGATTGGATATATTACTCCTTTATGGTATGGTATTGACTTGACTTGACTTGGCCTAAACTTTTATTGCTTAAAATGAAACAAACGCGTTTCTGACTAGTACATGAATATCGTACACATAAGGTTAAGCTAAGCAAATAATAGGGCAATTGTGGCCTCAAATTTTATACGGCCGTTCATGTTACAACAGCATCTTTCTCTTTTTTATGGTATTGACTTGACTTACTCCTTTATGGTATGGTATTGACTTGACTTGACTTGGCCTAAACTTGTATTGCTTAAAATGAAACAAACGCGTTTCTGACTAGTACATGAATATCGTACACATAAGGTTAAGCTAAGCAAATAATAGGGCAATTGTGGCCTCAAATTTTATACGGCCTTTCATGTTACAACAGCATCTTTCTCTTTTTTATGGAAGAAACAAGTCAACAACATACAGATTATGAGCTAATAGCATTAGAACCCAACTGACAACTGAAACTTAAGCACCTACTCTTCATTTTCAACTCTAGCATTTGACAACTCAAGCTAATACTAATCAGAACCTTATAAATGAACAATACAAAAATATAGGTACCAGTGATGATAATCGATAATTTATTCTTGAAGCTGTTATTCCACAGAAATGTACAGTATGCGGTCCGACATTACTTGGGGGAGCAGAGGCAGGAAATATGAGATTGCTCGGTCCAATGTTTATGATGTTTGTACGTATATCATAATCCATGAAATTTTCCCTAATTCAACGAGAAAGCTCCACCACAGTACCTGCACAACTCAGAAAAAATGCAAGCTTGTAAGCATGCTCTAGTGGATTCAGATCATGATTGATCTGCAAACTGTGGAAAACCAATAAATGCTCTAAGGGAAGAGAGAAATGAAAAGCTCAAAATAGATTTCAAAATGTTTTCATATATACTTATTATTGAAGGAAATTAATAGTAAGATCACGACAACTATTGCAAAAGCTACTTGCATGTCCAAAAAGGAATATGCAGTACCTGTTGCTGAACTTCTCAACAGCATCAGAGGCGTAAAGAAGGGTTTCATTGGCTTTTTCCAGAACCATATAAAGTTCCTTTCCTCTTGTTACCCGAGCTATGACCCAAGCATTGTTTTTCGCTCTGATGCTAACTTCCAACTCTTTTTCATGACCAGCGTTATCCCACAGTGCTCTACTCTTTTCTCTATCAACTTCTTCTCTAAGCTTACTTAAGGCAAGTAAGGACTCCTGCCACAGAGCAGAGACATCATTAGGTAGAGCACAAAAGGAAGATGCCACCTAGTCTAGCTGGTACATAGCACCAGTCACATAAATAGAAAAGATGAAAGTATAGAATTAGAGGAAAGAAGAGAGCAACCCAAAATGTGGTGAAGTATATTCTACCTTACTAAGGGTTGTGACCTTTCCTGGTGGAGAAGCCCTGGATAGGTTTCTGTCTCCATCCACTAGTAAATACCGATATCCACTAACATGATACACGTTCTCACCGCCCCATCCTTTTGATAGTTTTTCTTCAACTTTGAACAGCTTTGTGGATACCTGGAAGAGAGTAAATAAATCACAAGTTCAAGAAAAAGCTAAAACTTGGCAAAAAAACATAAATCAGAATCACTAATAATGACACCTGTACAGTTAGCTTTGTCACAAGTTTAACATAACCTCTATTGATGTAACAGTAGATTATAAGATGGCAATGCTAACAACAAGCATGAATTTCAAATACTGCATGTTTCATAGAATATAGCAACTGGAGAAAATAGAAAGACTAACATTCTCAAGAACTTGCTGCTTCACTGTAGAAAGACCTTGCTCCCCATTTAGTACTGAAGAAACAGGAATGAGAAAGATTAAGGTGAGGCTTTTATGCTGATGGGCACACAGGTACATCCTTTCTTCTGACTGATGGAGAAATACTGTTGGAGTGGCAGACGCCCCAGTACTAGGCTCTGCACCCCAAATATCAGTGGCAAGAAAACCATCCTTCCCTTTGGACCACTTGTCCTGCTTCAATGGCCGTATGATGCGAGAACTGTTGTCTCCAGCAGAAGAATTGTTGTGTGAGCCATGATACTGTACAAGAACAGCACCAGAACGAGACAAGATAGAACCTGAGGGAACATTAGATGTAGCCCCTTTGCGTAAATAGGACCAGGAACTCGCTCCAGAGGACAAAGCACAGGGTGTCAACCTTGAAACAGCATATGCAAATAGATTTACAGTGTCATCCTAACAAAAATAAAAGAAACACAATTCCAGAAAGTTAGTGATACACAAAATAAAAGCACCCAGAACTCTGCTATGAAAATTCTAGGATACAAAGTGTAATTCAGTCCCTAAGCATCTCAAATGATTTTAAAACCATAAAAATTAATAGGCTGAGAAGATCAAACCATACAGGAGAAAGTGTTGTCGATACCAACAAGTCCTGAAACAAGATTAGTGAATGACAAGGCAAGTTGCCGGTACTAGATTCAAGTACCCTGACAAGCGACTGCAAAGACAAATGAAACCATTCAAAACTTGCAGAGAGAAAACATATAGGTATGCACTTAATTTAAGAACTAGTAGAAATGTAGAATGATGCAGCATAGTCAAAAAGACAATTTTACGAAGGTCTTCACTATAGAATAGTTTGGTCGTACAGGTAGTATTACAAGTTAAGGTTAAAAATAGGGTAAGGATCACAGGAAACTGTTTCTGGCTTCAAAACATAATGTCTACACATCTTAGTGGTAAACATGAAAAGAAAACAATAGGGAGTTGACACAACAACAGTCAATATATCTAGGGAAATCCTTTAGTAATACATGTAACCTATTTTAAGAACAAGTCTAGAATACTAAGTTGAAAGTTTTACCACAACTAGTCAGGGAACAATGTGAAAAAGATGAATTATTCAACAAAATTTATGACCAGAAATTCTGAAAACAAACCTGAACTTCAATTGCGGCCTCCCGTCCTACAGTAAGCATCTGCACAGTTCCACGCTCCTTCAACGAGTCATGGAATGATGGCATCAGTAGTTTCTTCCCAACAAGAAAATCTGCCTCAGAGAGCAAAACCATACACATGAGATACAGCAACTTCGGCATTACTTAGGCAGAAAAATCCAATTTGAGAGGATATACACAGCAACTTGAGTATTACCCCAGCAGCACTCATCGAATGGAGACCGATTTTCAAATGCTGGCAATTAGTGACTTTACAATGAAATTTTTAACCAAAAGACAATGTAAAAACACGACTTGAACATAAAAAAGTAACAACACAACAATTTCACAACTTACCACCAAGATAATCCATGACGAAAGGGTACAAATGAGATCTCGCTAGCACTCCCCCCGGGTCTCTATCCAGCATCACTCTCAAAAAGCCATGAAACATCACAAAAAGAGAATGCACTTCCTTAAGAATCCTTCTTAATGCATCGGTTCTCCATTTCGCTTTGTACTCCATGCTCTTCTCCACTACCTACCACAATGCAGATCAAATCTCACTAAACCCCTTAAAATTCAGCAATACCGTATACGATTAGTACTGAAAACGAGTGAGCAATGTTACCATAACCATCCAGATATCGGATTCGGCCTCGTAAAAAACGTGTGAATGCCTGTCTGCCTCTATGGCCTCACAAGCAGCCTCTGGAGAGAAGATCCTGCAACATAAACCATGAATTTCAACCAATTCTACTAATCGAAATCCTAGACAGCTCAAAACTAACAGAGAGATCACAATACCTGGTGAATGTGATGAGTCCTTCACTGAGCCCAATCACAGAGAATTGAGCTGAGAAAGGCAAGTCAGCAGGATAGAAGAAGAGTATCTTATCCAACTCCTGCCCTTCGTTTTGGCCCCTCCGCAAATCAAACACACACAATTGCATAGCTTCTGGGACAGTACTAGCCGATGCCAAGCCCATAGCTATGACCCTAGGTTAAATCGCAGAATCAGGAAACACTGGAATTAGAGGAACTGAAACCCTAAATTTCTTGAGGTTGTAGTAATTGATCTGATTAGAATGGCTTACTTGAGGTAGAGGCTGGAACGAAGCTTCGCGAAGAGGTTTGGTGCTGAATTGATTGGAGATGACGGTGGTTGTGTGCTCGGCGATTTGAGAGAGACGACGATGACCAGCTTTGAAAATTTGAAGGGTAGGTGAAATCGGAGGGAGGTGTTCCAGTCTCTAACAGAATCTCTAGTCGTTCTCTAACTAAAACCTTCCCACCAGCACGAGGGCGTGTAATTCATGAGTAAAACGTTTTCATTTTTCCTTTTTCTTTTCTTAAAGTAAAATGAAAAGAGGCGTATTACATGGATTTAAATTTTTGTTTTTATTAGAACAAATTTTGATTTTAAGAGCAACTCTAACGAATCTGTCAATAAAAAAAAATAGCTGGAAATTCACTCTAACCATTAGATTTGACAAATCTCTTCACATTATCAAAGTTGACCGTGTTCAAAAAGTTGTCAAATTGTTTTTTCTTGATTGTTTAATCAACGCTCTTTTCTTCCCGTCTGGCTTCTCTTTTTCTTCTTACACATACCCAAAGCCTCTCATGGCAGATTGGCAGATCTGTTTGAACATGTTGTTCTTGACTTCTAATTTTCGTGGGTTGCTTGATATTAGAATATGGGCATGAAGATTTTTGTACAATATAAGAAGAAGATCTGGGCAGAGATGGTGGAAATAGAAGAGAGGAAAACAAAGAAATCAAAGAATAGTTCATGGAAACAAAGATCAGATTATAGAGAATTCAATTATGGAGGACGACTGGGGGAAATAAAGCGTTTGTTTGGCATGCAAAAGGATTAGTTCTGGTAGTGAAGAAAGACTTTGTCTGGGAAAGAAGAGGTCTAGTGGCTTCGTATGAGAAGTGGAGAAGAGACGAACTGATGAAGTACCAAAAGAGTTATAGAAGGAGAGAAGAAAGATGAGATAAAAGTACTACTTTAATAAAATAAAATAAATAACAAATGGATTTATTTGACATTTTCATTAGAGGAGAAATTTGTCAAAAATAACATTGTCATGTCAGAAGTCAAATTTGAATTTGACAAAGGTAAAATAGCCACTTCATTAAAGTTGCTCTAAGTCGCCATCTTCAACGTGGCTGAAGTTGCTTTATATCTCATTTTCAGTGTATAAAAATAGTAAAAAGTTGCAATCTTCAAACTTACTCCTTTGCCATACAATCTCATCATTTCTAAACTTTCATCTTTCAACTTATAACTAATACAAATATGTTGTCATGACGCCCATCCTCGACTAAATTTAGTATAGCTTAATTGTGCTAAATAATTTATCTTTAGTATCTAACAAACCCGCAAGTACACTCGTTATTAGAGTGCTTAGTTGATCAATAGGCTAGGCAAGGACATATACTAGACAAGCTCACATCTTCGTGGACCTATAAATAATGGCCAAAGCTACATGTTGATTTAGACCAAAACAAAACTCATTTTAGATGAGATTTTTCTTTTGAACATATACAGACGTGAAAATGTGACAGATTTATCTATACTCATTGTTTCATTTTATTTTTAATAAAATAACTGGGCGTAGGACTGAGTCTCCCAACTTGGTTGTGTATCAAACCCTTAAAAATAATAATAGCGTAATATGATTTTATGTTTTGGTGAGTGCGCATAAAAAACATGGGAAGCATTTCAGTGTGCAAGGAATGAGAAAAATTGTTGCCTAACGTACTTTTATTTTTTTTGACAAACTAAAATAATTTTATTAATTGTAATCGAAGGCCATAATAACAACATCCAATAACCACAAATGTCACATAATACCATTACATTTGACATAGAGCTCACATATGATGAGCATAGCAGAGTATGAAAAAATAGACACAAAAAGATACTAGGGAAACATATTGTTACCTAACATATCAGCTTGATTTTACTATTCATCCTAAAAATAATTAAGATGCTAATTTTAATCGGAATCCGCTACAAAGTTATAGATCTCAGAAACCCAAATTTCTTTTGAAAAAGAAGTCTGAACTAGAATCTGCAGATGAACCTAACCTAAAAGGACCCTATACTGGCAGGCTCGACATCTTCAATACGACCGCTTTTAAAATTTATATGTTATTTGTGAAACTCTATTGGTGTTCTATGTTTGAACTACAGTTTTTTTTTTCTTTGAAAGTTTGAACTATAGTTCTCGTTACATTTTTGTGCAACAGTTCTTGTTTCAGTTGTTTATCATTGTTTTTTCAACTTTTTATTCTCCTTTTTGTGTGTGCAAGGTTTAAGATGAAGTAAGGTTTGAAGTCATCTCAACTGATAAAGTAAGAACTCCATGTTTTCTTTTTAAACTTTATGTTTTAATTATGAAACTTTATTTGTGTTCTATGTTTGAACTTGATCATTTTTATATATATAGTTCTCGTTACACTTTTAGTGTAGCAGTTAATGTTTTAGTTGTTTATTACTGTTTTTCTCACTTTATTCTCTTCGTTTTTTTCGTGTCAGGTCCAAGATGAAGCAACATTTGAAGCTCTCTCAAATGATAAAGTAAGATTTTTATGGTTTCGTTTCGAACTTTGTGTTATTTGTAAATCTTGATTTTTGTTTTATATTTGAACTATAGTTTTTTTTTTGTCTTAAAGTTTGAACTATGGTTCTCGTATGTTCATGTTTTAGTTTATAATTGTTTTTCTCACTTTTTTTTTTTTTGTGTGTGTCAGGTTTAAGATGAAGCAAGATTTGAAGCTATTTCAACTAATAAAGTAAGATTTCCATGTTTTCGTTTTGAACTTTATGTGTTATTTGTGAAACTTTATTTTTTGTTGTGTTGTTGTTCTACTTAGGTTTTTTGATCTCAATCGCTCGCCTTTACTTACATAGCAGAACATGACAAAAGAGCTAATGCTTATAAGACCTGATTAAAATCAAAACTAGCTTCCAAAGAAACCTTATTATCGTGCTAAGACCTGATTCGTTAGAATGTGTACCATATTATTTGCATGATATATATATATATATATATATATATATATATATTATACTTCCATATCTTATTTGTTAGATTGGGTCTTCCGACGAGTCGTGGTCAGTTCATGGGTCTCCCGACGAGCCGTGGTCAGTTAATGGGGCTCCCGACAAGCCTTGGTTAGTTCATGGGTCTTCCGGCAAGCCGTGATCAGTTCATCAGCGTTTCATCCACTTATGGTCGTCTTGTTGCCTGCCATGATCATTTCAAGAACGCAGTTGCTTTTGTTGCTGCTGAACGTGATGATCATGCCCTCCGGCTCCATGATAATTTGTGAAGAATATGGTTGACATTTCCTTGGAAATGGTTGTCGGTATTCCCACAGCTTGAAGGAGGTAGTACTGACGAAGGACCAGACTCTGTGACCCGGCTAACTGCCCAAAGCCACGTAGTTGTGACTAGGCCCACAGCGTTGAAGAGCTTGAGGCCCACAGCTTGGTGAAAACTAGGCTTTGTTAGGCCTATGCCGCCGGAAAATGCCACAGAAACCCTTGCTTCTATGCTCACGGTGAGGCGGAGCTTCGAAGTTGAGGAATTATATATATATATATATATATATATATATATATATATATATATATATATATATACACACACACGTATGGGGATTGTACACAGTCAAATCATCTTCTGACTCTTTTGGAAGAGAGTTTATTTGTCTTTGTTTGATGTTAATGTTGGGGTTTAGAACTTTTAGGTTAAAGTATATGCTTAAGATGTTTCACTTCTTTACTGGGAATACCTCTATTTTGCAATTGGTAGAAACACTTGGAAATTACTTGTATTGATTGTTTTGATGCAAGATTGGCATTGAATATAAAAATTCTTTTTCATTATGTATAGTTCCTTTTTCCACACTGTTTTGTCCAAAAAACATTATTAAAAATAAAAATCTGGCATACTAATAGGCTTGCTAGATTTTTTAAAAAAAATTCATTAATAAAACTTTGCGACGGCAAGTTTGCCGTAGCCAATGACTGAATTGCAACGGTGTAAGCTGTTACTATTTACCGACAGCTTTAGCAGTCTCTGCTTGCCGTAGCCAGAAGCAATGGTCATGCCCTCAATGGCGACATAAGAAATGTCATCGCCTAACCGTTGTCGTTGGTCTTTTGCCACGACAAAATGGCTTTTGGCGACAACATTTTGCCGTAGCTAACCGAATTCTTTTTTTGTAGTGATCCAAATCTAGTTCCTCGGAGGATGCACACAAATGGTCTAATGGACTGGTTATTGCAAGGAATTTACAGGTTCGAGTCACTTACATTTATAGGGAGGGAAATGTTCCAGCGGATATTCTAGCCAACTTTGGCAGCTCCCATGTTGGTAGGTTTATTTGGTTCACTCTTCCCGAGTTCTTAACCTCTACAGTTGGTCGGGATTTCAATTGACAACCGACATATAGATTTAGATAGTTTTGTTACATTCTTTTTTTGTTTCTGCTGTCGTTGGTGTCGTATTCAATTAATCATTTTGTACTTTTATACTAGGTATTTCCCTGAGTCCGGTTTGGTTTGACCCCCCGGCTCTTGTGTATTTTGCTGTTATTTTAATAGATTTTCAGGTTAGGACGATGAGTTAGTCATAGTCCCGCTTACCCAACAAAAAAAACTCCTTGGAACAAGTTTAACGAGTCATCTTCAAATTTGTAACACTTCATTAAGGACTCCATGTAACGGCAATCAATGATTTTACAAAATTGTTTTATTTCATTTGGGCCATTTATAGTAATCCTGAAGTGGGCCGCCCAAACAAAGCCCGTTTAAGCGCAACCCGGAATCCCTGCCCAATAGAACGTGGCCCCACAAGGTCCGGAAACTTTATATTACGTTCACCAAATCACGAAAAGACCATGGCGCACTCTCCCCAAAACTTCCCATAACCGCTTCTACTTGAACCTCTCTCTCTCTCTCTCTCTCTCTCTCTCTCATTTTTAGCCAAACAGAAACTCACACTCATATTTCTCTCCAAATCAAAACAGAATCTCAAAGCCTTTCACACTCTTTTCTCTCTCAGAAATTCAAAACGAAAAATCAAAATGAAATTCCGATCAATCCGTGCCAATCACAGCCTCGAAACGGCGCCGTCTCGCCTGAAGACGACTGCGAAGAAGCTCCGGTCGGAGATGCCTCGCCGGAGAAGAGCTCAGATCTCTCCGATTCTCTACTCGTCTCAGAAACCGAATGCTCATGCTCGCATTGAGGCCTCTGGTTTCTCTGTGAACTCGACCTCGTGCTCGTTCTTCGGCGGCGAGGTTTCGTGCGAGTCGAGCAGAGTTTCGGTTGGATCGGAGAGCAAGGTGAGGTCGAGCTTGAAGAAGAGGAGCTTCGGCGAAACCGAAGAACCGTCTCGGAAGGTCACACGGTCGAGCTATGGAGGAAAGGCGGTGAAGAAATCGGCCGCCGGAGACGGCGAGGTTGAGGCGTCTGAGTCGTCGTGCGTAGAGTCTAATTCCGGAGCTGATTTTGGAGGCTTCGTTGAGAGAAAGCTGAAGCTGAAGACTCAGAGCGGAATTTCGAAGATAACTGCAGGTCCTGAAGCAGTTACCAAATCAGAGTCCGATAAGTCCTCACTGGAATTCAAGGAGCAAGAGGTCATTTCACTCAACTCCGGCGTGCAATTGTGCTCGGAAGCAACAGTATCGGAGACTAAGACGGTGAAAGACGGCGGTAACAGAGCACCTGAATTTGAATTCCACGGAGCGTCGAGCAACTACTTCGGTGAGAGTTTCACCGTCTCAAACTCGGAATCGACTATCGAGCAAAGGCCACAGAGCTTTGGACTGGACTCCGATCTCGCTTGTACCGAGCATTTCTCTTTTGACGACGACGTCGACGGCTCCGAGTATTCTTCCAGTCAGATACTCTCGGATTTCCATTCGGAACCTCTCGAGGAGAGCTCGGAAATCAACTTCTCCGATTACTCGCCGTCGTTTTTCATCGATTCCGGAAGCCAATTCTCGCAAGGCTCAGTCGATGACTCACCGTCACCTACTCTCGCCTTCCTCCAAAAATACAGAGAAGAGTTTAAGAGATCAGTCACTGCTTTAGATCTCGACGCAGCTCCACGCGTTAACGAAGTGTACAAGCATGAATCCACAGTAAGATTCATCACATTTGATTTGTGCATTTGTTTATTATCTTAGTTTTGTTATAATCACTCGTTAATTTTGTGGTTTTGATTTGATTAGTTTCTTAAGTTCGAAGACGATGAGGTGGAAGAGAGCTATCGGATGCTGAGAAATAGAGAGAGGCTCCAAGTGTATCTGCGTGACTACACCGAGGACTACTCTTCCGCGACGAAGTACGGCGGCCTGATTCATCATCTACGGTCGTACATGGTCCGGTGGATCTGTGAGGTATATTTCAATCAAATAGGCACACGCTTCAATTAATCGCCGTAGTTTTGTTTTTTGATTTTTTGTGTTCGTGTGTGGGCTTAAATGTGGCACACACTCCTCTACGGTGAGGATATTCTACAACTGTTTTAGCATCCACTTAGATTTTGCCACGTCAATGTTTGATTGAATGAGCGCACAGTTAGTACTTTTCCTTTATTCTATTGTCCACGTAGGCGATGCAGGAAAATAGCCATATGTAGAGGATTCTTCTTAGCTTGTCTCACATAGTCGCATACAATAGCATTTATTGAAGCGTGTTGGAGAAGGCAGTGACGATTTTTCGCGTTTTATTCGGGGTCCATTTTCGCATTCATAGTTACAGAGATATCCAACAGTTATTTTGAAGACGACATGGCAATGATTTATTAATGGCACACGTGGCATTTAAATTTCATTGATTTTCTGATTATTGGATTGTTATGGTAAAAAATAGTTGGAGCTAGGATTTGGCGCCGGGGGGGGGGGGGGGGGGGGGGGCTGTAAATTTTCTCATGGCACCTGACAGTGTGCAACCAAGAGAGTAATTGTGCTTTGGTTATGTCCCATCATAAATCTCTATTTAATGCTCAAATTCAAGGTGCAGGCATTGTCGCATTGGGCTGTGAATTTATGATAGTAATGCTTCTGCTTTCTGCTTTTGTGGGTAGTAAGCGTATGACTTGTTGACATAGAGACCACCATGAAGATAGTGGGTGTGTGAGTGTGGGTAGCTGAGTGTCATTTGTGTTACTCATAATGTGTTTGTTAAATTGCTTGACTGGGTTATAACTACAGGTATCTACTGCAACCGGACTACAGCAGGAGACCAAGTTTCTAGGTGTGAACCTCCTGGACCGATTTTTAAGCAAAGGATATTTCAAGAGCAGAAGGATACTTCAGATTGTTGGAATTGCCTGTCTAACATTGGCCACCAGGATAGAAGAAAATCAGCCCTACAATAGGTACATATATTCTCAACTTTGTATATTGTCTGATTTGTCTCGTTCCTTATAAACTTGATGATATGGTGCTTTTAGTCATTTTTTGTCATCAAGGAAATTCAGTTCCTTCTGTAAGTTACTTACCTGAAAAAGAATTAAGAAGGAAAACTAGCTTGGAGTCAGAGCTCAAAGTCACAGCTTACACTTGTTATATTACTTCTACAATAACAATTATAATTGAGACCGGCAAATCAGTACTCATAATTGTTGCCTTCTAATTCACCTATCTGATCGCCTTTTCAGTGTGCGGGAAAAGTGTTTCTATGTGGGAAGCAATGTGTACAGCAGATGTGAAGCGGTGGCAATGGAATGGCTAGTGCTCGAGGTCCTCAACTTTCAGTGCTTTCTTCCCACCGGCTATAACTTCTTATGGTAAATCTCAGCCTAGTTGTTTATCATCTAAATTAGATAAACCGGTGCTGCTTCTGTTGCATTCAACACATGGCATAATGTGATACTCATGATCTTATTTGTTCTTTAAATCTATATTAGGTTTAATCTATTTTTCTTCCTTTAGGCATGGAAATCTTTATTCCACAACTATTACTAATGCACAACTCAAAAATATGTATAGGTTCTACCTGCAAGCTGCTGAAGCTGATGAAGAGGTAGAGACAAGGGCCAAGTACCTGGCAATGCTACAGCTATCGGACCCTGGACAATTATGTTATTGGCCCTCAACAGTTGCAGCTGCAGTCGTCATGCTGTCTTCTTTAGAAGGAAATGATGCATCACGCCAACAAGTCATGGATGTAAGAACCAACATAACTTTTAACTATATCAACAAACAAAGAGCCTGTGGGAATGGAGCTAACTTGAGCTTCCTGATATAAAATTATCAAAAGCATCTTGACTGGCCTGTATCTTTTTTTCTCTTTTCATGGATTTGATTTCATACATCATGCTGTATCTAGTGTTATATGAGGCATTATGCTACCATGAATAATATATCTAGATTCTCATTAATGTGATCTTGTGGTTTTGCAGACTCATATGAGAACAGATGATGATGCTTTCATGCTACCTGAATGCTTGAAGGTATGGCAATATATATATATATATATATATATATATATATATATATATATTACTATTCAGAATCTCTTATTACATTTTCATTTCTCAATTAAGTCACTAGGATATTAGGGTTGTAAATCAAGTATTATGCCTGGTACTTTAGTATATTTTCAATTGGTTGATAGATGCCTGATGATCTTTTATATTTAACAGAGCCTAGAGTGGTTGTTGAGGTTTGTTTGATAGCACACTAAGATGCAAAGGCACCCCGACATCACTATTCTGATTTCTGACTTTACCCTCAAGCCACGCCAGATGACTCTACTAAGGCCTGATCTCTAGGTAAAACATATCTGATTCTTTTGTCAATAATAGGACACTGCTGCTAGATTTACACATTTCTTAAAAGTTGTAGGCAGAGTATGTACATTTTGATGGCCTGCGAAGGACCATAGGCGGATTGGAACTGTTATGTGTTGAATAGTTCATCAGTGCTCGATGACTACTCATTACTAAATTACAAGATAGTTCACGAAAACAAAGTTTCCATCGGTGTTATGTTTTGCTTAAAGGAGATGTCTTAAGTTCTGCTGTTTTGTAGCATGTATCATCTATCATATACTGGCTGCTTTGCTATGATGTAAAGCGATGATACTAGTTTCAGTGATAGAAATAGTGATATTTTGCATGTCTATGTTATAAAGGCATTAAAATCTCAACCATGCCACCTAAAGTTTTGAAAGCTGGTATGTCTTTTGCGATCAAAGGAGTCAGCTTTACTCTTCTGCAACCATTTGTGAATATTAACATGTCCTATAATTTTCCCCACTAGAATAGGTACCCTTTTTGTTTTATTGCAAGGTGTTCGTCTTTGAATTTGAAAGTGTAAGCATGATGTGCATCCTCTTTGTTGTCGTCCAGTCCTTTTGTAGGTGAAAGTATTTGCTCACTAATGAGCAGATTATGGATAGGTGCAGCCAGCGACCATTTCACCACGCTCCCTTTCTTCATTTTCCTCTAGGTCCAACCATCATTTTTTTTTTTCGTTCAAGTTTCAATATTACCACTCATCCCGCGTAGCCTTTCTCTCTCAAGAACCTCTCCAGTCATTCTTTGAGTCTCATTAGCATTTGCACTAGCTCTGTTGGAAATTACTAAAGCCATGTCCATGATTGCACAAGTTAAACAGTTTCTTGCTCTTTCTTTACTTCCTTTGCTGAATCTAGTGAAGCCTTAGCCTCTGATTCCATAACCTCATAGTTTCATACTGATATATGAAGCTCAAATCTAACGCCAAGCGATTTTACTGCAACTAAAACCATAAGTATGACCTTATGCTTTAACAACGGCTGTGGCCTTACAACAGACAATCTATGGAGTCTATGATCCCTTGTATGTAACATAGAAGATATATGATACAGAAAATTGAACATATTTCATTCGTCTTTAGAGAAATCAAAATTAAAAATTAAAAGATCAAGACCAAAAAATCGAAAGGAGTCATACAAGTCCAGTATTAGTGTCATCAGCAGATTTTGTTTGAACTACTGGAGGCTCATTTCCAGACGGTTCATCAAGATGGTTCTGTGCATAGTCATCGATGATCGATGTCCTCTGCCTCAGCATGGTCTGCTGTTTCTCCTCCTCTGCCCTTACAACCTTCTCCTTGGTTTTCGTGGTGACATCCTCAGTAGCCTTTTTAAATGCTCCCAGTGCAGTCGAAACCCACGAAGCTCCACTCCATACATAAGGGTTGCTCAAGATAGCAGATCCTGCACTGCTTGCCTTCTGCTCAGCAACAGCAAACACAGTTTTTGTCTTTTCGGAGACCAAGAACCGTTCATCCATCTGTTTCACCTTCTCATTGACAACAGCTTTTCCCATGCTTAGCTTCTCCATCAGACCGATCTTCTGATCAATGGTAGCAACTGTGGCCGATGCCTTGGACGACAAGTTATGCTGCTCGTGGAATGCTTTTGCCTTGCTAATGGCATCCTTTCCCAAGACGAAACCCTTGGCAACAATAGTGCTGACCACATCTTCTGCCTTCTCTACAGCAGAACTAGTTACTGCTGGCCTTTTCAACTACAAAAAGGAATACACATAGTAAGAAACAATTTTGTCCTTGCAATTCAAAGACTAAACCAAACATGAAATTGACTCATGTGAAAGCATCACAAAACTGAAAGGTTGAATGATAAGTACAACTATTTATGTACTTATGTCGCTTATGTATTGTAACCGTACGCATTGCTTAAGATATACCGGGCTTGATGGGATGAGAGCTTCCGGCGGCAGCTGGTACTCCTTAGCAGGTGCAATAGTGACGGGCATATTAGCTATGGTGGCTCCCTGAATTGATATCAGACAAGACACTTAGTAGTAAAACTGAACAATTCGGAACCAATCTACTGCAGCAGGCCTTGTCATGCATCGACATATTCCGAGCAACAAATGAACAGCATTGTCAAAAATGAACATACCGTCAGGAGAAGCGCTGTATCTGCACCTTGTGCATCGTTAAAGGTGACATAAGAAAGCTGGGTGTGTTCGGTTTCACTAGCAAAAGATCACCACAAAAATGTGAGAATGACTGAAAGCTAGTTACACTGTCACCATGTAAACAAACAATGTTCACCTTTGCATTTCAACGTATTTGATTTTTCCAGAGAATGAAAAGAAATCTCTGATTTCTTTGGCGGAAACAGTTCTCGCAATGTTGCCAACTTTAATCGTCTTTACCTTTAAAACCATATGAAGTTTGAGTCATATTCTTATGCATATGCTTTGATGTTCTAGTCCATTTTAGAAGTTAGAACATAGTCGTAACACAAAAGGTGTAATTTTCTCACATCCGAAACATTGATGGTGGTGCTGTTGGGTGTGACAGCTGACTGTGGAGCTTCTCCGATCCCCTGGTTTACATTGTCCAACGGAGCCTGCAATGAAACATTTCGGTTGATTACATGGAAGCAACAATCTCTAGAGTAACAAAGAGGAGGAGATGCAGTTTAGATCTTGACTTGTAAAATCAAAAGGAAAAGGACAACATAAATGCAATGCAACATCTTCAATAATTGAAGATTTATCAAACCCTCATTCATGTTGGACGCAACAATAATCTCCAAACAACAAAGCCAAACATGTACATTAGCTCCAACACCATAACCGAATAGATATTCAATCAATCAAATTTATGTCTGAATACCAATCGATCCAATATAAAGAAATTTGAGAACTATATGTGTATGTTCTCTAATGAGAAAACTTACCGACATTTGGATTGAGAATGAATGGCAGTAATTTTTGTTTGAAAGGGCAATGAGAATTGCAGTAAATTCTTTGTTCTCGTTGATCTTGATTTCCTGGATTTATGTTTGCATTTTCTCTCAGCGGTAAATTCGCTTATCGCGTTTTGGTTGTTGATTTTGGGCTTTCAATTCAGCAACTCCAACTCTCTTTTATTTTTCTTTTACTCTTTCGATTTAATAGATAAGTTACTTCTTATATTCATAAGTTTTCATTATAATCTTTATAGAATCATATAAAAAATAATAATACATCAAAAATCATTTACTTATTCGGTCGATTGTAATTATATTATCTTCAAAGACTTTACTTTTACCCGAATAGTGACATGGACACTAAAATATACACAATTATGATTTCATTAGAAGAGCACAGTCATGATGCTTGTAGGTCTTTATTGACAGATTGTATAGAACCCGACATATGACGTAACGTGTCTTTTAGTGATACATTTTCCTTTACTATAAAAAAAAGAAAAGAAAAAGAAGAGCATATTTCATCTATGTAAACATGTGTAAAACATAAATGGGCATATAACAGTAAAGTACCATTTCAAGGTATTTTGTGACTTTAAAATGTTGGTGCAAAAACAAAAGGACCAAAGCAAAATACTCGAGGGGCATGAACTACTTTTCCAATCAAGAAGCCGCAAATCTATTAGCCTATGGTTATGAGTAATGACCATGCCAAACAAATATAAAAGAGCAAAAGTTGTTCATCCATGTGCATCATGTACACAATACAGCAACACACTTAGTCACACTTTGTCACATAATGACATATTTCAGGCTTTCAGCCAAGCCACAACCATAAGAATACATAAACAAAAATTGTTGCCGTAATTTAAAGTGAGAGGGCCATGACTCATGAGTCATGAGGAACATGAGGGCCATGACAGTAGTGGCAAACCTATCAATCTCCGGCGGCCAATAACAAAGAAACACAAAAGGCTGATATACATTCCCATCAAGAATATGACCCTCAATCAAGAATATGACCCTCAATGTATAGCTTAGCAAAGCATCAACTGAAAAGTTATATAGTTCAATAGTGCTCCGGAGCCGGAACATTTCATTTTTCAAGTATTTTCAGATCTTTTACTTTGTAAAAGTTATATTAGCCATGAGAAAATCTAAAGAATCATACATTATCAACATCCAGGCATTTGCACAAGAATGAAGTGAATAATCTCATGCTGTACAACTTCAAACACTTATATGAGAAAATGTGGCAACTTAGATGATACAGTAGCTGTGGTTTTATGGTTTTAATCGTTGAATATAAACCGAGAATATCAAGGACAGACAAAAGGGGCAAAAACAATATCAAGGATCTCATTTGGGGATCAACAGAAAGGAGACCTGTGAGGGATGCCTTTCCTCTTGTGCAAATGCCTCCTTGGCTTCAGGGCTGAACTCACCCAAACATTCATGTCCTCAGACGAGAGAGAGGATTCCATTTCACTCATATATGTTTCCGAACAGTTATTCCCCTGAGGTGAAAAACCACCACATTCTGGAATTCCAAAGGTGATGAAATCTTGACTTTTGTGTTTAGGCTTCACTGATTCTACAGAGGCCTGGAAAAGTTTAATCACATGAATGATCACTGAGATTGATGAACAATGTAAGTATAGGATTGAGTTTAAAATTTGGGAACCATCTTAATTACCTTACAAGCAATGGAGCAGAAGCGATTTGGCATGTCTTGTAGATATCTCCCACAAACATCACAAGCAGAACCAAACTTTGCTTTTGTTGATGGTTTGGCATCCTTGGACATTGGACGAGGATTTAGATGCACAGCCTTGTCACCATTGATTTTATATGTCTGTAGAACATCAAGTTGTCAGTATTTGAGATAAGAACACTCAATTCTTTTGTATAATGTAATTTTAGGAGGAACCAAAAACCTGAAAAAGAAAGTAGGCTAGAAAATGATCCTGACAACATAACTATGTGATGTTGATCAAGCAAGTATACTAGATTTCAGCTAAGAGCAAGACCAACACTGTATGATAAACAGAGTAGATGGATTTATGACTCTGACAAACTGAAGTGCGTTCAAAATGAACATAATCAATTGTTCCTTTTGATTTGTACTCTTAATTGAAGCTTCAAACCATGTTTCCTTCGTCTGAAAACTTCATTAACTACTGAAAATAGACGGACTTTAATGTAAGATTTCAATTACAAGGTTTACAATCACAACACCCTGAAATCGATTTAAGAAATAAAAAATTAAGCTAGCATATCTGTGATTGATGCTATGATCAGAGAAAAGAGTGGAAAGCTTCATCAAACAGCCAGATCAAAAATCATAGTGTAACTAAGCTGATGACTATATTGATATAAATAGATTACTAGACACAATGAAACAATGAAACATACACAATTAATAACAAACCAGACGCATTTTCATCTAGTATGCTAATCAATAACTTGATAGGAAGTCCATTATTGAAGATAACGAGCAAGAGAGATACCTGAATTCTAGCACAATCGACATGCTTCTGGATTTCTTGAAGGCGAATTACATCATGATATACATATTTGCAGATTTGAAGCTTTGTATGGTGACAATGAGCTTTCATACAGTGCCTACAGAGCCGGAGATTACAGTCAATGCAAAAGACATTCTTCTCATTTTTGCGAAGATCTTGATGAACACCACAGGAACCAAAGAATTTGCTATGCAAAAGAGTATCAAGCCAATCTGATTTCTTTGTCTTTTTAGATAGTTCACAGCCTACCTACAACAGTACACAACCAACGCATCCACTTCAAATAGCAAGAACATTTCAAACAATAAACACCACTACCAAATCCATCAACAAACTTTATCACCATTCAAGATTCAATTTTGATTGTCAGGACTTCAAAAACACAAAACCCACAATCACAAAATCACAAATTCATCAGTTTAAACTAAAATTCAAGCACAGAAACCAATGTAACTTCACACAGTCAATCTCACAAACACAATCTTGACACATTCCTAGCATCAATCCACTTCCAAATTCCACAACTATCCAATCAAACACACAAGACCCACAATCAAAGATCACAACTTTCATCATTTCTAAATCAAAACCACAATCCAAAAACTACTGCACAGAAACCAATGAAACATCATCCAATAAAAAAAAACACTTAACAACCATCCAAATTCTCACCATTCTTGAACTCACTAACGAACTGGGTCTGCTGGGATTGCAGTAACTGATACAACAACAGACAAAAGATGAAGAATTTGCAGAAAAGTCCAGATGGGTTGTGAGCAAAGTTGAGAAAAGAAGATGAGAAGTGACAGAGATTTTGAGTAGTCACTAAAGTTATAAAAGAGCTGTCTCCAATTTTCTCTCTCTCTCTCTCTCTCGCTCGCTTAATTATTATTGGAATAAAAAAAATAACAAAACTATCCGCGGGAAGCTTAATGCTTGTTAACCGTCGGATCAAACTCAAACGTAATCAGACGGTGTGTAAATTTAGCTAATTATTGCAGATAATAAATTAATAAAATAACAAGGTGAGTGGGGATTTTCTTGCGTGGGGCCCGGTGCCGCAAACCCTAATTTTGTAAAAGGTGAGTGGTAAGTCTCCTTTTCCCGCCGAAATAAGCGGGATTTTCGGAGATGTTTTCTTGTGTCTAATTTAATTTTTTTTGTTTCCTTTTATATTTTGTTGCTATTAATAAGCGTTCTTTGACTTAAGTCGTGTTTTGGTAATTGCTGGGTATTATTACATTTAAAGTTTCTTGGTGTAAATTTGGTTTATCGAAAAAATCTTGGTTCAAGGAATGTGGGTTTTTCGAAACGGGTAAACTTTAAGTCTGTCTTTGACTTTATATGGCCAAATCTTTTTATTTATTGAAAGCAGAAAAGATGTCTAGAATTTTATTAGCAAGTTGTTTAAAGATTACCTGAATCGACTCGACGACAAATTATTTGTCTGATCAATACTCTAGAATTTGTTTAATTTGATCGACGGCTAGAGAAAACTACATAAAAATACAAGTTAAATCCGCTACAACAAATTCAACTCAGGACGGCGAAAAGAGAGTAAAACGATATATATAAAGGGATGTGAAATCCACACATCTTTTTTTCTTTTTTGGTTAATACATTCACAAAAAGAAAAAGTTTGAGTCACTAAAAAACAAAATTTAAGTTACCAAAAAAAAAATGGTGTGGATTTCAATTTAAAGTGTGTGGATTTCATATCCTTATATAAAATATATTATAAAGTAGACCAACATAAATTTTGCATAAATCGAATCTCATCTCCTTTCTACATCAAAGTGATTTAAAGAGTAGGAGAAATGTTGTACGTTCAAAAAATATTTTTCGATGGAATATTTTTGTTGTCACATTAAAAATATGAAAGACATGAGAGCTTGCCCAGAGTGAAAAGAAAAAAGAAAAAGGAAAAAAGGAAGAAGCAAATTCATAACCGCCAACTCAGAACCATCTTTTCTACAAGACTAGCCCCGATCAGCATATGCCTATGAGTATATGGTAATTACCTCTTCCATGATATAGAGTTGAATCAGTTGATAGTTATATAAATGAAATCTTAATGAAACTATATTTGTTATTCACATTGGTGTTCTGAATTATCAGGTAACCCTTTGTGTGTCAAAATTGGATAACTAGATTTGTACTATAACACCACATCATGTTCTAGCCAAAATGAGGATACCAGATAATGGGTTTCTCTAGCTTATGCTGTCCTAAACACTATATATGCAATGCACCCCTTTGTTGCTCTAACTCATAATTTCGGCACCTCGATTTCCAACTTGGTTAGTTGAGGTTTCTTGAGCAGAACGCTTCGGCCCGAGTGAAGCTGAACCTGATATGTGGAAAAGAAATGTGCTTTCCTTATTTGAACTAATCATAATGTAGATGATGTTTCCGCCTTTTGCATCTATTGATGTACCAACTGGCATGTTTCTGGAGTCCCATGCCTATCAACACCTTGAGGCTTGTCAGCATAACATAGGTCATTGCAAAGAGGACAAGAATCCAAAAGAGTTTCCATGGTAAGGGACTGTGCGGAAGGTGTGCGGCATATACTGGAGTAAGCACTCGGATGACCTAAAACGAAGAGCACAATACAGATAAGAATGATGGTATATTTTCTAACAACCATTAATAGTCACAAGCAGAATTGAACACTATAATCTGTTCAAGAAAACTCCATTTCAGCTGCCTGTTCATGTTCTCATCTAGATGGATTACGTACAGTGACTGCATTCTTAATTTCAGCACATCTAAAATCTTATCTCAGCAAGTAGAGAACTTTTCAATATAGCATTTCCAAGTTGATTAATTGTGCAATGATTTTAAATGCAAGGTTAAAGGCCCGACTCATAACCCATGGTTTACAACATTGTCCTGAATTCTCACTACAGACAAACAGATAGATGTTACCAACCATATAAAGTAAGCAATGTCTTGAAACAATGCAACTAATGTGAAGAAAAGTCATACAAGTAGCTTACCACGCAGGCAGGTGCTAGAGGAATAAATGTGAGATTCTTCTTTGCAGCCTCTGGTTGTATATTTAAAGTCTAAGGAGAAGAAAACAAAGGTCAGTTTTCTAAATCACAAATATCCAAAGGAAAGATAGCACTTGTTGTTTTATGTAGTAATGATCCTTATCAATATGTTTATATGAGGTTCACTGTAAAGCAACAAAACAATCTCAAGAGTAACAACGCAAAAATGTGCATGCATTGCATGTATGTGCATTTGCTATCAATGGAAGTGCTGTGAACTTAAAGTACTTCGACCAAGACAGAGATTGAGCAGCCCAAAAATGTGGAAAGCATCTATACTTAACTGAAATTTTAGTATTGATCATAGAGCCACTCAATTCCAAACCACATCAAACCTTATCCTCAACCTTCACATTCCTACCAAGAAGGATGCATATCTAAGATCAACCACAAAACTTATTTGTGAAGAACAAGAACCTACTAGGCTCAAAATATAAATAATAAGACATTTATTGGACATTAGTAGCCGAATTACGTGTACTTTCCTGGCGTACAAAACATGGTCTCATCTATGATTTCAAGCTAAGTTAGTTTACATCCAAACTATGCCTAGAGTAAGCATATACTACTGCAGTGTGATCTCACCGCAGACTGTTAAACTCTGTTTCAGTACAGGTTCATACCTTATTCCTCGGCACTCATAGGTATATTATCTAAACATACAAAATTTTGCTGAACGGATCTAAACTGAATAAGTATTATAAGAAAGCTATCCACACAATGAACAAAACATTACCTGCTTGCATAGGTCTTCAAGAAACTCAGAGTATGCAATGGGCTTTATGTCATTGAACTTAGCAATGAACGAGTGCTTTATGATATCAATAATCATTTCACAGACAAATACCAACCCAGCGTTCTGCAAAATCCAAATGTTAACACTTTCCCAACAAATGTTTACTGGGATAGAATAAAGTTTCTTTCTAAAAGAATAACTTCCCACAAAAATGCTTGGAGAAACTTACAAAAAGAAAATTCTCAAACCAGGGACCCTCAGCCTCCAGAATATTTTGAGCTAGGATGAATATGATAAAAGCAGAAATGTGGAATCTCTCTATTGAATCTGGTCACAAGCAAAAAATAAAATAAATCTAAAGGATTTAAAACCATCTGAATAATTAAAAGGACACAGAACCACATCTAGTTTAATTCATATAGAGGCTATAAGCCAATAATAATAAGAAAACTCACCAAAGTATACGAGACTATGAATGTTTTCCTTACTGTATCGCTTAAATACATTGCTTTTTATCTCAGCAAAGTTATTGGACACCAGCAAAGCAAACAAGGCATTATTGTGAGCAACAATGCAGGTTGACAAAGTAATTGCCTGAGCTAAGAGGATAAATGAATGAATAAGTATGTAGAGTCAAGGATCCCAATGACATTGAAGGGAAAATAATAGAACAAAATCTTAAATTTCCAAAGTAAGGATATTTGAGGCAGTCACAGCTAAAGCCTGGTCACAAGTAAATCTCCAAATCCAGAATCCAATGTTTTCTGTTGGACAACTAGCAAGTCCGTCTGCTGAGTTAAATAGTGTTTGCAATACATCTCCATTGAAACTCTGACATAGTTTGTCAAATATCTGTATGGAGGAGCAAGAATCAGTAATGAATGGGTGTCAGCTAAAACACTGTAACAAGAAGTATCAAACTAAGAGACTGATTCCCTTCCGGGGGCGGGGGCGGGGGGGGGGGGGGGGGGGGGGGGGGGGGGGGACTAAAAGACTGATATTAGAGCAACCACCCATTGTCTGTTCATCATAAGTGAACCATTCTACATGAATGAGTGAGATAGGCAGCATATTACAATAAGCCAGACTATTTGACCCTTGATTTTGGTAATAACCTTTCATTAGTCAGTGTACAAATTGTTTACGTCAAATTTTCGTTTTTTCATCTCTTTTGCTTTTTGTAAGTCTTAACTTTAAAGTATAGAATAAGTAATTGTTTATAGACACTGCTAGCAATGCTTAAAAAAGCATCTCTGAGTTATATTTTACTCCTGGCTGAGGCCGCCAGCCTTCTAAAAGGGTCAAATACAGAAATATCTAGATTTCGGAATAAGGAAAAGAACTCAACGAGGATATAACATAAATTAGATCATAGTTCATAATCTCTGTTACCTCCAACACATTGTACACAACATACAGTTTGATTGTCCCTTGACCACGAATCATGTGATATATTAAGCTGATATCTGAAACAACCAAATGAAAAGATTAAAAAGACCAGTTAGTACAGTGATCTGATATTTTTCTAATTGAGGGAATTGGGATCAAATTCTAATAATTCCCGCTCACTGGCTACTATATTAGATGTACATGAAAAATTTATACTACTCATTTTGGGAAAAGCACATATTAAGTTCTTACAAACCTGTTCGCTCCAAAAGAATGACACCACAAGCCATTATCGTAAAACACCCAAAATCAGACAGCTCTGCTGCAGATGGCCTCTTAAACTGCCTGCCACAAGTATGCTTAGGTTTCGTTGTAAATTTCACAATTCTTATCATTTAACCATGAAACAGACCCAAGAGCACAATGACAACTGAATTCACAACACTGCTTCGAGCTCAAAAGCACCCAAATTTTACTAAAATATTGAAGCAAGGAAAATACTGACCTCCTTGTACGCACAAGTCTCCAAAGGGTCATCAAAATTCTTGTCGGCATGATAGTCAACAACGAGAGAAACGAATCAAGACACACGAAAAAGCCAACATCAATCAGCTGCAACAAGACTTTGGTCATTAGCCACACTCTAAAATCAAACTTTCATACACACATTTGCTTTTCTAGCTGCTAAAGTTTACCAATTCACATCTCCAAGGTAAGCGAAAGATGGTATCGTAAACCCTCTCTCTTTCTTTCTCATTGCCAAGAGTTGTTGTGCTCCGCAGCGAATTCCCATTAGACATTTCTTCCATGAAGTACCTCAGTGGAGACTTGTCCACTGAAAATATATCTGACCCAAAATTTAAATAAAACATTAACCAATTGTTATGAAACAAAGATGAACATACACACATTGTATGAGTGAAAAGACTAAAAGACCCACAGTTCGGATCTTCGGTCATGACTCGCTGCCAATCCAACGACTCCGTCGTCTGCAATTTCGGAACCAAATTGCCGTTCGGCTTAGCCGCCGCCGCCTCCACGGCGCTGTCCTCTTTGGCATTGGCCTCACCTTCCAAACTACCACCACCAGACGGCGTCGTTTCGTCAACAACCGCTCCTCCGGCGCCGGCATTGACAGTCCTCTGCCTCAATTCCGCGGCGCCAAAACTGTTCTGGTCGCTGACGACCTCTGTCGCGACGGAGCACAGCACCGTCTGGCTGAAATTGAATTCCAATCCGTTAACCACGGCGCCGTCGTCGTCGTCCGCGACGGCGGTGGGGCTCTCCGGGATGGAGCAGTTGGCGACGGCGGCGGTCCTCTTCTTCTTCTTCTTCCTGCGCTTTCTTCGCGGCGTTGCGGGTGTTTGATCGGCGGCGCCGTGCGATCGGATTGGATCTGAGTTGGATCGGTAGAAGAGTCCGGCTTCTTCTTCTTCCTGGACGGAGCTGTTTCTGCTGAGAATCTCGTAGGAGAGATTCCGGCCGCCCGATCTCAACGCCATGAAGGACTTCAGAGCTTCACGGCTGCCCTAGACTTTATCGGAGATTCATCTCGGAAATTTGAGTGAAGGAAAAGAATGAATAAATGAAAGAATGACACTCTGGTTTTCTTCTCCTGATTGGTTTCGTCCAGTTTCCTTTCACCCTTTGTCACTGCATACAATCATACGACATGTCGCGTGGAAATATGAGTTACTCATTCGTTAGTTTCTCATTATTTGATTTCAACATAAATGCAGTAATTAATTTTCATTAGAAATGGGTGTTACCACCGTGAGAATCAATTTTCTATATGTGACTATATCAATATACTTTGTATTTTCTTGATGTTATAAGAAGATTGTTTTTGTTGCTGTAATCAACAAGATTTATACTTCGATTTACCATAATTTTTAATGTATATAAAAAGAAAAAGGGTAAACTGCAAAAAAATACCTGAACTTTGAAGCTCATTTTAAATAAATACCTCATCTTCAGAATCTTTCAAATAAATACTCGAGTTATGCAAAATTTTACAAAGTCTCAATTTCGTTATATATTCTGTTAAACGAATCATTAACTTTTCTACGTGGCATGTGTGACGTGTCAATTCCTATTGACTGGACCTGTGAACAAGAGTATTTTAGACCACCCAAAAATTTAGTTTGCACGTTTTCATTCCCTCACTATCTCCCTTAACCCTAAATTGTCAGCCTTCTCCATTGAGTTTGCACGTTTTCATTCCCTCAGCAAATTGAGCATTGCACTTTGCTTGGATATCACAATATTCATTTGCCTCATGTATAACTGCTAAGGTCAGAATTGTTTCTAATCGGGAAAAAAAGAAAAACCGCAACTGCTAAGGTCAGCATCTAGGCCAACAAAACTATAATACTGAGACTCGAAATGAGAATCAACTTAATCATAAAAGAACTTGATTGTATGTAAAGGAAGTCTTGTATGTAGCCAACTTGTTTACAACATTAAAAAAAATGCTCCAAAGCCTGTTCTCTAGTAGTTCGAAGTCTGGAAATTTGAAAGCATAATAATTGAAACTGAAAAGTTCAATCAACCAAAATAACCAAAACCAAATGCAAAGACAAATTAGATGATCAGATGATGCCAAGGTGATTCATCATGACCTCAAAGTCTGGAGATTACATTCATATCAAAGTAATATAAGTTCATAATTATGCCTTCTTTGGTGGTCTTCCTCTTTTCCTAGCATTAGATGTACAAGTTGTCGATGCTTGGCCCCTGTTCAATGACATTAATTGCATAGATATTCAGTTAAGTTCAGATATAAAACTAGTCAGTAATTTTAGCAATTTAATATAAGAAAGGAATACCTGGGTAGAGGGTGTTAATGATTTTCTACCAACAATATGTTGCAGAGGTGCATGAGTAGTGGATGGTGTTGGTGGAGTTGTTCTTGTAGAAGTTGAGAAAAATAGTACAGCTCCTCTTGCAGATGTAGATGTAGATACTGAAGTAGTTATTGGTTGTAGCTAAAAATACAAAGCATTACAAACATCATAAGAAAAAACCAATTACATATATGCATGCATTGATAGATTCATTTTAAAAAATTTCTAGGTTCACAATACTTGATAGGACATATGACACCAGCAGGCAACAAAATCAGAATTTTCAGCTAAATTAAAAGTGAAATTCAGCACAACTAATAACTTACTGTAGCAGCTGCACTGATTTGTGGATTTTTTCTTGGCCTTCCTCTTGGTTTTGGAGCAGGCTTTTGTTTTGGAGGAAGATGTCGATGACACGATCTTTGATTGTGTCCTGTTTTACAAAGCATCAAACAATATTTATAAGGCTTAACTTGAAAGACAACTGAAAAATTAATCTGCAATGACAATACGGGTTGTTACCTGGTTGACCACAATGTCCACAAGTCATGACTGCTCCAGTCTTTCCAAGCGTAGTTCTTGTTGAATTGTCTTCCTTCTCGAAAGGATCTTTTATCCGTACTTTCCTTGGCCTTCCTGGTTGCCTAGTATAAGAAGGTGAAACTGGAGCTGGATAATCTGTTCTTGGTCACATCATCTCACCATTAATTGGGTTGATAAGGTTGTTATAAGCCTTGAAATAAGTCTCTGTTAACAACATTTTATCAACAAAGGTGTCTATTGACATTCCACCCATGTAGTGTATTAAAGCGATTGCATGCTTGCAAGGAATACCTCCTAATTGTCATTTTCTACACTCACACATTGATTGCTCCAAGTTAAATACAAATTGTTCACCTGGACCCTTCACTTGATATTTAGGTCCTCCTGACCATTCAACTGTCAACGCACCAGCTAGCACTTTTCTGTGCTCAATCTTTTTGAATACTTTAGGACACACTTTGTGAGGCCATTTCTTCATCTTATCCCTCCTTGTATGAATTCTTCTCATCAAAAGACACCTGATCAACTCAAGCATAGTGATAATTGGCTTATCTCTAGCTGGAAGGATAGTCTTGTTAAGGGACTCACACATATTGTTCATTAGCATGTCACACTTAACATAAGTTTGAAAGTGTGATTCTGACCAATACTCTGCTGGGAACTTAACCAACCAATCAAATGCAGCTTTGCTCAAGACCTTGAATTCATCCATGTATTTTTAAACCAAGGCTGTGTAGTAGACTTTGCAGCTGCCCACAGTTTGTCTTTTAGCACTTTCCCTCGAAACTTCGATCTAAAGTTTGTATAAAGATGCCTTGTACAGAAGCGATGCTCAGTATTGGGGAGTACATCATTAAACGCACCAGGAAGTCCGGTCTGTTTGTCTGAAATGAAAGTCCAACCGTACTGGTTTACAATGTTCAAATCATACGCCAATAGCTCAAGCCATGTCCAGGAATCCCTTGATTCCAACTCCACTACTGCATATGCAATGACCCATGTTTCATTATTAGCATCAATGCCACAAGCAGTTAGTAATTGCCCTTCATAAACTCCTTTCAAATGGCAACCATCTAACCCAACCAAACATCTACAACCTTCTTTGAACCCTTTCTTACAAGCTTCCAAACATATGTACAACCTTTTGAACTTTGGATAGCCATCAACGAAGTCACATTGCATTTTAGTTGTAGTGCCAGGATTAGTCCTCTTCACAATAATCCAAAGCCTATCATATTGCTTTTTCAGGGTTCCTTCTATTTCCCCCAGAATTATTTTCATCATCAGAGTCATGGATGCTTCTCAGTTCCTCATTTGAAAGATGGTCTTCTTCCTCTTATACATCTTTCAATTGAAAATTATTCATCACCATATCCCAACTTTCAGGTTCCATGCTATGACTAAAATTATTTGTAATATTTGCTTCACTCCCACAAGTAGTTTCACCATCATTAGCACATGCATTGACACAAGCACTTTCACCATCTTTACCACTAGCTTGAACATCAATACCACTTGTTATGCCATCACTATAACCAACCTCTTCATAATCATCATCCCCACTGTAATCACTATCAACAAAATTAGCTTCAGGATGATAATCTCCCTCTAAATTTTCGTTATCATTGTCATCCTTCTCATTAGCTAGTTCAACATGCATTAAATCACAAGCATTGTCATCTTCATCTAAGTGATCTAATCATAACTCCTCAATCACAATATTTTTTCTATTTCTAACTCCCACATTAGAACTTTTACTGAGGTCTATTCCAAAGTCATTGAGATCCCACCCTAAGTTAGCAATATCACAAGGAGCAGAGTCTAGTATATGCTCTAAGTACACTTCAATTATCCTCACATCTGGCACAAAAGCCACCATATCAACAACATCATCATCCCTTTTTAACAGAGTCATGGCAGCTCCAATTCTCGTCCCGGGCAACTTATACCAATAATTCATTATGCCATGATGACCTAATTCTTTTGCCATTGTAATAATCTCACACATAGACATATTATCCTTGTCACAATAGTCAAAGTGAGCAATATGTCCATTTACATAGCTCAGCGGTAGCATATCGCCATTGTGATACATTCTAATTGTGAATTTATCCGGATCAACTGCAACATTGAAAGCATAACTCAATTCTCTAATTCTTTAAGTAGTATAGAAAGTGTAGATTATATTGTTATAAATATATATCCATCACGCCATAACACAAACATAGTAGCAAAATGAACAAGTCCTCATGGTTTTTTAATAAATGAACAATCCCAGAGAGAGAATTGAAAACTCACCATGACTTAGTTCATCAAAATATCTAGTCCCCAATGCCCAGGCCATCAAATCAACAAAGTCAAGCACAATACCTTCGCAGCAAAGAGAAATATACTCAATTCTCTAATTCTGTAAGAATCAGAAAGACTGATTTGATCCCTAAAGACATAAAGACATAACACCACGTAAATTTGATCGATTCAGGGATACTATACTCGAAATTACACCCTATTTCATCAAACAAAAATCATGTTTCTTACCAATCGTATGTTCACTTGCATATAGAGGGATTCAGGGAAGTTTTCTTCAATCCCGACCTTGATCTTCACTCTACAAACACAATTTCAGAAACTGAAAAGAATGTTTCCTATTGCACGTACGCGTGAACTGTAACAAGAACGGCAAAGAAAACGTGCAAACTCAATTGAGAGGGCTGACAGTTTAGGATTAAGGGTTTAGCGGGAATAAATTTTTGGGTGGTCTAAAATACCCTTACTAACAGGTTCAATCAATAGGAATTGACACGTCACACATGCCACGTAGACAAGTTAATGGTTCGTTTAACGGAATGTATAACGGAATTAAGACTTTGTAGGATTTTGCATAGCTCGAGTATTTATTTGAAAGATTCTGAAGATGGGGTATTTATTTGAAATGAGCTTTAAAGTTCGGATATTTTTTTGTAGTTTACCCAAAGAAAAATAAGGCTCGAGTATAAGAAAAGAACATGGTTGATGATGTGTTGGCTAAAGTGCCTCTAAGACTCATATATAATAAGTGTTTTCTTGAGACACCGTCGGTCATTATTGTTGTTTTTTTTTCCGATTACTTTATGAAATCCTTGTTGATTATAATACGAGTATTTATTGGTTAATTAAGACATGTGGACTAAGTTTTAGTTTGCCTCTCGCCCCCATTAGTACCCAAAAAAATGTCATTGATGTTCTTATAGTTAATATCACCTTATAGTATGCTCAATCAAATAAAAATATCACCTTATAGTATATACTGTTAATCTTCTTAGTATTCAATCACAATTTTGGGACTATGTACTAGACTTCCCCAAATGTGTATCTCCTTCAAAATATAATCATTTGCATATGTACTTAGACCAAGTCCAAGTATATCTTCAGCTATAGGACATTTTGAATAGTTTTATTCCTATAATACAACCTAATAAAACTGCGTGTAACTATAACTAAAAACAGAAAAATATGACGGGCCGTCACTAACATATTATTATAGTAACACACTCTCTAGTCATCAGTAAGGAAAAATATAGTAGGCTTGTTAGGTTCCGTGATGTCTACCGTCCCTTCTAACATCTTCGCCACCTTCCCCATCGACGGCCTCATCTCCGGCCGGTCTTGAAGGCACCACATCGCAGTCTTCACCATCCGGTTCACCGTATCGAAATGCGCCTTACTATCATAACAATGCTTGATCTGACGGTCCAGAATATCTTCCACATTCATCTCCTTAAACACCTTATCAAACGCCCATCTCGGAAAATACCAATCCTCGCTCTCTATCATTGACCCTTGAATCTCGTTATTCCTTACCCCACTCACAAGCTCCAACACCACCATTCCGAAGCTGTACACGTCAGCCTTGGGCGTGATCGGGTCCATCTTGACCCACTCAGGCGCCATGTACCCTCGTGTCCCTTGCATCCGCGATATGCTCACCATGTCCTCCTTCTTCTTCAGCTTCGCCAACCCAAAATCCGATATTTTCGGGCAAAAATCATCGCCCAGTAGTATATTTTCCGGCTTAATATCACAATGCAACACCCATTCGAGACACTCCTCGTGCAAGTAAGCAATTGACCTCGCTACCCCCAACGCAATGCGGTACCTTATTCCCCAATCAAGAATCGGCTTCTCATCCGCCGGGGCTCCATTTTCCGAGCCCTGATCCGTAGACGAAACCCGAGCCGGTTTGAAAAGGTACTTGTCTAGTGACCCATTTGGAACATACTCGTATACTAGTATTCTCTGACCTTTCTCGGCGCAAAAGCCCCATAACCTGACCAAATTGAGGTGGTGCATCCGTGCAATGATCGTCACCTCCGCCCAAAACTCGGCGTCGCCTCCTGCCACGTGTTTCAAACACTTGACCGCCACCACCCTCTGATCCGTCAGCTCTCCTCTGTAAACATCCCCAAACCCGCCTCTCCCGATCAAATTCGAAAAGTCTTTAGTCGCCGCTTTCAGCTCCGCGTACGAAAACCTCTTCGGCCCGCCGGCCGGAAGAAACTCAAGCCCGAGCGTCCGAGCCATATCTCTATACTTTATGTACTTCTTGATAAAGGCCCAGAAGAACAACACCCCGGAAATCAGCTCAGCAGCGAATAGAGTACAAATGATCACTATGTTCCTGGTGGTCGCATTCGACTCTTCCGGCGGCAAGGGAAGGCTGATCTGCACCGGACACGTCGTCTCCAGCAGCTCCGTCATGCCAGTGAAGTTTGACTTATCGGTTTCGGAATTGTCAACACGTAGAAACATAGCTCTTTCCGACCCCGGCGACCAGTAGCCGTATAGCAACCGGTCCAGCTGCAGCACACAGAAGCCTTGGCCGTCGTATTTGAACATGAACCCCTCGCAGTTGTCTCTGCTTAAACATCTTGACTGGCATTGACTGACGTTAGTTGCCGGCCAATTCGTCTGGTTTGACCCGCCGGTAAAGTTGACGTAATCGAGCTGAAGAAAGTTGGTGGACTTTTTCGAAAGAGGGATCTTCCTAAGGCATCCTTGGTCTTCGATTTTTCCGTTCGGTACCGGAGTAAACCCCGGCGGGCAGACGCAGTAGTAGTCTGAAGTCGCGCCGTCGCTGACGCAAATGGCGTTGGGTCCGCACGTGCCGTGCACCTGACAGAGCTCGTAGCCGGATTGCCAGACGACTGTCC
Organism: Fragaria x ananassa; assembly: GCA_034370585.1. NCBI lineage: Eukaryota > Viridiplantae > Streptophyta > Magnoliopsida > Rosales > Rosaceae > Fragaria > Fragaria x ananassa. Next base: position 26,863,707 of record CP139761.1, on the reverse strand, counting down.
AGCTATGCAAGCTCGGATCGAAGCTGTAGATGCGGAGGTTGCCGTCATTGTCAAGAGTGAGTCTTCTTGATCTTTTGAGACCGAAGTCGGAGACGATGAAGGACGCGCCGTTGGCCTGCGTCATTTTCCCGACGCTGTCGAAGCTCTGGAAGGCGTTGGTGGGGTCCTGGTAGGGTTCGGTGACGTTGAAGACGAGCTGGGTGGAGTTGATGAACCGGAACTTGCGGTTTTTGGAGACTAAAGTTAAGTTGTTTCCAGTTAAAGTCTGGTTGGGTAGCGCGGTGTCGGTTGGGAAGGTGAAGCTCTCCCAACCGCCGTAGATTAGGTTTCCGTCGTTGCGGAGCTTGAGCTGCGTGGTGTTGGTTTCACCGGAGGGGGGTGTTGGCCAGAGGTTTTGGTTAGAGGAGGAGGAGGAGTTGGAGAGGAGGAGGAGGCCGGTGGAGGTGATGGAGAGAGCGGCGGAGGGGGCTAGTGGGAAGGTGGTGGACCAGACGACGGAGTTTGCGGCGGAGATGTTGTGGAACCAGATGGAGAAGTTGAAGAGGTTTGGGGAGGAGGGGAGGGGGAGGAAGCCCGCGGCGAAGGAGGAGTTGGGGGAGAGGAGGGTGAGATTGTCTCGTGGGGTCCATGGGGAGTTGGAGATGGAGAAGGAGGAGAGGGTTTGTTGGGCGGAGGAGGGCGGCGGGGTTGAGATGAAGAGGAGGAGGAAGAGGAAGAAGGTAGACATGGTTTTTGGGATTCAACCGATCATTCAAGTAGAACATGGAGTTGTGTTTGTTTTTATATAGATTATAGAGGAGAGTAGAGGTTACGCTGATTCTGATACGATCGGATTGTTTTTGTTTTGGTCAGCGATCGGATCAATGTTGTTTGGTGGTGGAAATTTGATGGCGGCCGACGGGGGTTTGAAGGACTTGACTTTTGAAGTCTGCTGTACCTGAGAAGAGAGAGCAGGGAGGGATGGGCTCCCGCCAGAAATGGAGGGACCCAGATGACATGTGAACTGAGATTAATATATCCATTAATGATAGGGATAGATAGGGCTTCTTGGATATATTCATTTCTGTGTGGAGTAAAGCTTACGAGGGTGCCTTGTTGACTGGGCAAGATGACTAAGAAATCAGAAGCCCTAGTAGACGTCCTAACTGCGAATAGAAAGTCCTTGTTATCGGTTTGGATATATATACGAATCGGACAACATAAGGAGAGGATTTTTTGTAGGTAACTGGATGGTTAGATGAAGGGCTTGATTTGTAAGGGTCGAATTGGTTAACTAATGCTGACTGGTAACTAGGCACATTTGGACTGAGAGTGCTGCCAAGAGCACTAAAATGGTTAACTAAAGGAAGGGAAGAATGACCTGTGAAAGGAACTATGTCTGACTCAGGAGATTCTTTCTTGACTGATGTTGATTCTTTCTTCACTGTAGAGGGAGCTGTAACTTTTGATTTTCCGGGATTTCTCCCTTTGGATGAACTGGACATGATGTTGATGTTGTAGTTCCCTGCAGAAATTCACGTGTTAAGAAATCGGGGATATGATTGTCACTACCTTTAATGAATGCAATTTCAAAATCAAATATACTTAAAATTGCTTGCCAACGGGCAAAAATCTGTTTACTAGCAATGTTTTGAACATCTTTTTCTAAAACATTTTTAGCACTTTTACAATCAACACGAACTAGAAATTTTTGGTTTAATAAGTCATCTTGAAATTTACTGATACATAAAACAATTGATAAAATTTCTTTTTTAATAATACTATAATTTGTTTGGGCTGGATTCCAGACTCCGGAGTAAAACCGAACAATTTGCTCAGGAGAAGGTTTAATACCCTCCAAATATTTTGAGAAAACGAAAGAATCCTTACGATCCGCTAATGGAACAAAAATGGATATTAAATACGAAATCCCTAAAGCCCATATCTGCCAAAACAATGTTTGTTTCAAAACTTCATTTGTCTTAGTAAAAAACTTAACTGATAAAGTAATTTTAGGACTACCCTTCATAACTTTAATTTACCCTTTTAAAACTGAATATGATGGAATTATTACTTACCCTTTTGATGAACCAGTTAAATTTACTTTTCTTTCAAACCCAGAAATCCATACATTAAAAGCATTTCAAGAAAACAATATTTCAAAAGCTCTTGCTTGCATTCAAGCAAAAACCAAACAAATAACCTTTCTCCAAGAAGAAATTAATTTTAAAAGAATTGAAAATCAACTCCAAGACTCTCTTCTTCAACAAAAGATTAAAACTTTTGAACAAAAAATAATTAAAGAAATATGTTCTGATATTCCTACTGCCTTTTGGCACAGGAAAAAACATATTGTCTCACTACCCTACATCAAAGAATTTAATGAGAACAACATTCCCACTAAAGCTCGTCCAATTCAAATGAGTCACGAAATCATGGAATTTTGTAAAAACGAAATTAATGATTTACTCAACAAAAATATTATTCGCCCAAGTAAATCTCCTTGGTCATGCCCAGCATTCTATGTTCAGAAAAATGCTGAACTTGAACGAGGGACCCCCCGTCTAGTCATAAATTACAAACCTCTTAATACGGTTTTAGAATGGATTAGGTATCCCATTCCTAACAAACGAGATCTCATTAACCGATTAAATAAATCCGTTATCTTCAGTAAATTTGACATGAAATCAGGATTTTGGCAAATTCAAATTAATGAAGCTGACAAATACAAAACTGCATTTGTCACGCCTTTCGGACATTATGAATGGAATGTTATGCCATTCGGATTAAAAAATGCACCAAGCGAATTCCAAAACATAATGAACGATATATTCAATCCTTACAGTCACTTCTCCATTGTCTACATTGACGATGTTCTAATCTATTCTCAATCAATTGATCAACACTGGAAACACCTCCACCAATTCTTTGCCATAATAAAGAATAATGGTCTAGTTATTTCTGCCTCGAAAATTAAATTATTCCAAACCAACGTTCGATTCCTTGGATTTAACATTCATCATCTCCAAATAAAACCTATTGATAGAGCAATACAATTCGCTGATAAATTTCCAGATGTAATTCTAGATAAAAACCAATTACAAAGATTCCTAGGATCATTAAACTATATAGCAGATTTTTATAAAAACCTTAGAAAACATTGTAAGCCCCTATTCGACAGATTACAAAAGAATCCATCCCCATGGACTTCAATACATACGTCCTTGGGCTCTGCTTACTAGTTTTAACTGGAAAGAATCAGAAGAGAGGAGAGAAGAAGAGAGAAAAATGAAAGCCTGAACTAAATGAAGCCGGAGGCCTCTTTATATAGATTACAAAAAGTAATGAATAGTGAAAAGTTACTATTGGTGAATAGTAACTTGTCTGCCACTGAGTAACTGTTGATGAATAGCAGATTGTCTGCCACGTGAATTACTGTTGATGTTCGGTGGAAAGTTGACTGAAATGGGCTTGACTGAAGTGGGCTTCACTGGAGTGGGGCTTCACTGAAGTGGGCTTCACTGGATTGGGCTTGACTGGAATCAGTCAAATTCAGCATAAGGATCTTGACTGTCGTCATAGTCTGCCCATCGTTTTGGTTGACTGGGGGAACTGTGTGATGATGATTCTGACTGAGAATGTTCTTCATCATCATCTGTGGTTAGATTTGCTGCTTCTTGTAATAATTGTTTTGCTAGTGCCTTTAACTCGTCTGCTTTGGAGGATGATGAACTGGAGGCCTTCTTCTTCTGGGAAGAGGATTCTTCCGCCTTGGAGGAAGATGAACTGGAGATCTTCTTCTTCTGGGAAGAGGAAGGTGACTGGGCTGTCTTCTTGGAAGAAGATGGTGACTGAGGAGTTAACTGTGAGATTGGAGGGGCCGGCTGAATGGAAACCGGAGCTTTTGAACTTGAGGGAATGACTGTGAATTCTTCACTGAATTGTGTTAAGACTCTCTCGGGGTCGAATTTATCCCACCATTTTACGAGAGTTTGTCTTATAACCATGTATCCTTCAGGTTCAATGTTGTATTGCCATTTTAGGATCCAGGGGATTTTGTACTTGGCCATGAACTGAAGAGTGGGAGAAAACCGTTTCTCGTAATCTGAAAATGTCATAACTGTGGTGAATTTGGTGACTGCGTTTTGAAGTTGTGGAGGGAGAAGATCAAAGGAGCAACCATGGTCGTCCCACCAACCACAAAACCACATTGGGAACTGACGATTGAATCTTCTGTCGAAATTAAGGAACCATGAATGACTGAAGTCCTCGGTTTGATGGAGGAATATTTTGTCCCATGCTTCCATGTAATCAAAATAAGTAAATGATATTGTGTCTAGTGTGTGGGGTTTAGATGGAGGATCATTCCATTGGGCTAATGATAGTATTCGGATTATATAAAGGGAATGATATAATATCTTTGATTAGTCCTTTGGATCAAGGATTGGTTTAATGAAAATTGACTGTGTTTTATACAGGATGTCTTTGTAAAATGATAATGGGGGTTTTCCGGGAGGATAATGAGATGTTGGACCAAAATAATTTTTAACTAAAGATATTGGGTTTTTTAGGTGACTCATAGTGGGTTCAATGTAAAATAAGCCCTGCTCGAATCGGACAACATAAGGAGAGGATTTTTTGTAGGTAACTGGATGGTTAGATGAAGGGCTTGATTTGTAAGGGTCGAATTGGTTAACTAATGCTGACTGGTAACTAGGCACATTTGGACTGAGAGTGCTGCCAAGAGCACTAAAATGGTTAACTAAAGGAAGGGAAGAATGACCTGTGAAAGGAACTATGTCTGACTCAGGAGATTCTTTCTTGACTGATGTTGATTCTTTCTTCACTGTAGAGGGAGCTGTAACTTTTGATTTTCCGGGATTTCTCCCTTTGGATGAACTGGACATGATGTTGATGTTGTAGTTCCCTGCAGAAATTCACGTGTTAAGAAATCGGGGATATGATTGTCACTACCTTTAATGAATGCAATTTCAAAATCAAATATACTTAAAATTGCTTGCCAACGGGCAAAAATCTGTTTACTAGCAATGTTTTGAACATCTTTTTCTAAAACATTTTTAGCACTTTTACAATCAACACGAACTAGAAATTTTTGGTTTAATAAGTCATCTTGAAATTTACTGATACATAAAACAATTGATAAAATTTCTTTTTTAATAATACTATAATTTGTTTGGGCTGGATTCCAGACTCCGGAGTAAAACCGAACAATTTGCTCAGGATGAGTAGGGGAAATTTGTTGTTTAAGGATACCTCCATAACCTATTTCAGAGGCATCAGTTTCTACAATTTTATAGGAATCAGGAAAGAGGGATTCCTAAACATGGTAAGGTTTTGACATGACTTTTAATTTCTTTAACTAAGGACGTATGTATTGAAGTCCATGGGGATGGATTCTTTTGTAATCTGTCGAATAGGGGCTTACAATGTTTTCTAAGGTTTTTATAAAAATCTGCTATATAGTTTAATGATCCTAGGAATCTTTGTAATTGGTTTTTATCTAGAATTACATCTGGAAATTTATCAGCGAATTGTATTGCTCTATCAATAGGTTTTATTTGGAGATGATGAATGTTAAATCCAAGGAATCGAACGTTGGTTTGGAATAATTTAATTTTCGAGGCAGAAATAACTAGACCATTATTCTTTATTATGGCAAAGAATTGGTGGAGGTGTTTCCAGTGTTGATCAATTGATTGAGAGTAGATTAGAACATCGTCAATGTAGACAATGGAGAAGTGACTGTAAGGATTGAATATATCGTTCACTATGTTTTGGAATTCGCTTGGTGCATTTTTTAATCCGAATGGCATAACATTCCATTCATAATGTCCGAAAGGCGTGACAAATGCAGTTTTGTATTTGTCAGCTTCATTAATTTGAATTTGCCAAAATCCTGATTTCATGTCAAATTTACTGAAGATAACGGATTTATTTAATCGGTTAATGAGATCTCGTTTGTTAGGAATGGGATACCTAATCCATTCTAAAACCGTATTAAGAGGTTTGTAATTTATGACTAGACGGGGGGTCCCTCGTTCAAGTTCAGCATTTTTCTGAACATAGAATGCTGGGCATGACCAAGGAGATTTACTTGGGCGAATAATATTTTTGTTGAGTAAATCATTAATTTCGTTTTTACAAAATTCCATGATTTCGTGACTCATTTGAATTGGACGAGCTTTAGTGGGAATGTTGTTCTCATTAAATTCTTTGATGTAGGGTAGTGAGACAATATGTTTTTTCCTGTGCCAAAAGGCAGTAGGAATATCAGAACATATTTCTTTAATTATTTTTTGTTCAAAAGTTTTAATCTTTTGTTGAAGAAGAGAGTCTTGGAGTTGATTTTCAATTCTTTTAAAATTAATTTCTTCTTGGAGAAAGGTTATTTGTTTGGTTTTTGCTTGAATGCAAGCAAGAGCTTTTGAAATATTGTTTTCTTGAAATGCTTTTAATGTATGGATTTCTGGGTTTGAAAGAAAAGTAAATTTAACTGGTTCATCAAAAGGGTAAGTAATAATTCCATCATATTCAGTTTTAAAAGGGTAAATTAAAGTTATGAAGGGTAGTCCTAAAATTACTTTATCAGTTAAGTTTTTTACTAAGACAAATGAAGTTTTGAAACAAACATTGTTTTGGCAGATATGGGCTTTAGGGATTTCGTATTTAATATCCATTTTTGTTCCATTAGCGGATCGTAAGGATTCTTTCGTTTTCTCAAAATATTTGGAGGGTATTAAACCTTCTTGGATGCAATTAAGGTCTGCACCAGAGTCAATAAGGGCTATTATTGTTATTTGAAAATCTTTTATTTTGAGTTGAACAGTAGTGTACCATTTTTTAAGTTGGATTTGGCGTATTGTATTAATAGTGTTATTTTCAGAGTTTTCAGCTTCATCATTAATTTCTGGGAAAGGATTTTCAATTGGATCCTGTAACTTAAGGAATTGGTTATTTATTTTTAGTAAGTTTAATTCTTGTTTGATTTCTTTATTGTCGTTTGTAAGTTCTAGATGTGTTTGTTGTAAAGCATGTATTTGACTTTTGATTGTTTTTACTTCGTGTTGGAGATCTTGAATCGTTATTTCTTTTTTACTAGTGGAGAACCTATCAAACGTTGTAGTAAGGCTAATTTTTTGTGAGGGAGGATTAACTGTATTTTCTTGGGTAATTAATTTTTTTAATTTTTTAAGGTATTCTGCTTTAAGTTCAGGGTTGTCTATTTTACCTATTAAATCTATTAAGAGTTCTTCTTGTTCTTCTTGTTTGGAAAGAACATTTATTGATTTACAATTACAGGCATCCTTACACCCAAAAGTAATATCTGGGGAAGAATGTCCATTAGATTCAGAGGAAGAGGATTCCATCATTGTGATGTCATCTTCACTTATTTGATTCTCTGAATCAGTGTTTCGTAATTCTAAAGTTTGTATAAGTTTTTCTTTTTCTTCTTGACTAATTTTAAGTTGATTAATAGTGCTTTTAACTGGACAATTGTTTGCAAAGTGACCAGTTTTATTACATTTAAAACATTTAGTTTTACTTTTATCGAAAGGTTTACGTTTTAGGTGATTTGGTTTTTTAGACCAATTTTTGCGAAATTTGTTTTTAGAATAAAATTTGTTTGGCTCAAAGTTATTTTTGTGGGGTGTGAATTTTTGTTTTGAATGGTAAGGAATAAATTTATTATTTGTCTTTTTTCTTCTTGAAGGCGGTAGTGAAGGTAGACCATATTGTTTACAAAAATTTCCTAATTCGTATTTAGCTGTTTTCTTATCTGATTTCATTTGAGCATTTAATTTCATATCTATACACATTCTTAATCCTTCTTTTTGGATAACTGTAATTATGTTTCCATAAGTTAAAGAATCATAGTTTATGTGACCTGTTTCATTACTAAGAACTTGTCGTATTTTATGAGCAAATAATTTTGGAAGACCATTTATGAATTTTTCTTTCCAGAATGGTTGGTTACTATCGTCTCTAAGCATAACTCGTGAAATGAAAACATCTTTGTACCATTTAAAATCACTTAAGGTAGGACACCTAAGGTTACTGAGTTGATCATGAATTCTGGATGTGATGTGACTAGGGGTTCCGATGAAATGTTGAATAATTGTGTAAAATAAAGTATTAACAGCATCAGAAATTCCCATTCCTGTGCGTTCGTCGAAGATGGGAGTCCCATCTTCATCCCGTTTGACGGCATGTTTAATGGATGATCTAGAATCAGGAGTGAGATGTTTTTCCCACCAGGAATGAAGCATTCCTGTAAATCCTGTGGAAAGTATGTCAATAATTTCAGGCTGGGTGAAATTATGATTAGTGACATAGCTATTAGCTGTCATAGACATATGATGTAATTTATTTAGGATTTCTTGTTCTGATAAGTTATCAATGTTCCATTCATAAGTTTTATCGGAAGAAACTGAGAATTGATTATTAAATTGATTAGTGGGTTGTATATCTAATGGAAGGGGTCGTTCTGTCCAAGTTTTAAAAGGTCGTTTCTTTGGATGAACTATTCGATCTAGATTTAAATTTTGAAACATTTGGTTTAACTCTTTAATTTGGCTGGTGTTATTGCTAGTGTTACTAGAATCACTTTGTGAAGAATCGGAAAAAGAATTTTGTTGGGTATGAATTACAGCAATCCTATTGGATTCAGATGTTTCAGTTTTTAATTCTTTTAACATGCGTTCAATCTTTTGAATTGAAGAAGTAGGATTTAGAGTAGGTTTATTTAAAGCACTAAAATGTACTAAAGGAGTTTCTGGTTTGGGTTGAGGTAAAATGTTGACTTTAGAAGATATGTTATCGACTTTTATTTCTATTTTATCTAACTGAGCTCCTATGGTAATTAAACTTTGATTTGTATAATTATTTTGTTCAACGATTTTTTTAGTTTCGGTGTCTTCAACAGCAATTTTGAATGGTGAAGCTGTGATTGGACTATTAAGATGATCAATTATTATTGATTCAACAGGAGGATGACTCGAAAGGACAGAGCTAGTGGAAGTTTTCCATTTTGCTTTTGTTAATGTTTGAACAATTTTTGGATTATTTAGTTGATCTATAAAGTCGAGAAAATAAATTTCTGATTTTGTTTCAAGCATAAATGTTTGCCAATTTTTAAATAATTGTTTTCGTTGAGTAATAAGGGGAAATTTCATCCTATAAAAATTTCGTCTAAGGAGGTTTTCTGGTAAATCAAGATTTTTGTCTAATTTAGAATAATTAATTATGAAAGGTTTGGTGAGTGTGCTTAATTGAGGATTTAAAGGAGGAGTGACTAAGAAATCAGATGCAGTAGGAGAAGTTTGATCTTCATCTGTTATTGAATTGTTTTGAAGTTCGTTTTCTGTATAATTTGGGTAACTTACTTGAGAAGTAGTTTTAATGTTTTTAATTTTTAGTTTTTGCAATTCTTCTTCTAATTCTCTGATTCTAATATTTTTAATTTCTTTATCGAGATCAAAATCTCGTTTAGACATTGAGTCAGCTGTAGTTGAACCAGCAAATGAATGTCTAGCAGTAGCGAAAGAATGTCGCGAGGAGTTTCCTACCTCTTGAATTCTTGGGTTTTGACTTATTCGAGAGTTTTGAAAATTGATTCTTACTGTGCCATCATTAAACTGTTGAATGCAGTCTAAATCAAAAAGATTACGTTGTGCATTGGATGGTTGATTCTCACTAGTGAGAGACCATTCAGAGGGGAGACGGACATCTGACCATCTGATAGTGTGAGGGACAGTAATATTGGCGTTTTCTTGACTACTTTGAATCAAGAGAGTATGGTTTTTGGGACTTTTACTAATAGCTTGGAAATTCATGTTTGTGCCGGTGACTTTATAATGGATTCTGTAAATTAAGGCTAAAGGTTGAGTTCCTTCAAGGACATGGTAACCTGAAGTTTTAATGTTGAGTGTTAAAGCTTTTAAAATATGAGGATCACTGAGGCTAATAGTGAAATCTGGGTAGCAATTAAAATGAACTGGACCATTAAATAGGCTTGATTCAATTAATCCAAGAGTACTATCATTAAAATCTGTAAATCTTGCATCTCTTAAACATAAAAGAATTGAGGCATTAAGACCTTTTCTTGTTAAAGGTTTGACACCAATTTGGACTAACCCAATATGTAGGAAATTATGACCATCTTTTTTATGTTTTTTAATTGATTCTGGACTGAAAAGTTGGCAAGTTTCATGTTGTTTACTTAGTGCATAAACTTGTTCTACTGATTTAATGTGGTGTTCACTTTTAAATGAAGCGAGGCTCCATTTCTTCTTATAAATTTCATGATTAGGAATTCTGGGAATGTTCCAATCGTTTATGTCTATGTTATCGTTTGATTGATATTCTATTTGTTCTTCGTTAACTATATCTGGAATTCGATTAAGGGAGGACCTAGACGAACTAGAAGTGACTGAGTTGGATCTAAAGAGTCTACTCATTATGTGAGGAGGAGAGAGAACTGAACCTAAACTTAAAAGATAGCCGGTTTTAGGAACCTTATCCTAAGACCCTCAGACTAAAACTTACCTCACACCGCTCACGCCGCATCCGCTCACGCCTCTCTTGGGACTTATTGTTTGGACCTGGACCTATTGTTTGGTGGAAGGAAAGAGCAATCTTAAGGAATTAAGAAGCAGAAAATAAAACCATAATCTTTGAAATTAAAGTACAGAAATCAAAACTCATCACAATAAGAAGTAAACAATATAGATCAACTCAAGATCCACTCCTAGGCGGTAGTCCGCCACCTGGGGATTGAGAAGATAAGGAAATTTAAAGCAGATATAAACTCCAGAGCCACACCTAGGCGGTAGTCCGCCACCTGGGGTTGGAGGGTTTTGATTAACTAATAAACTATATCAGGCCGTTTTGGCTCTGATACCAAAACACGGATGAAACCATGATATATATATATATATATATATATATATATATATATATATATATATATATATATATATGATGGTATGGCTGATGGCTCCCAAATTTACCATACCGTAACAATAAGGGGCGATACCAAAATTAACCCAGTGGTGATTATTGGATCACAGATTCACAATGTAAGGGGCTTCTTAATTCTTCTCCTAGCTTTAAGAGAAGGTTTTCGACAGAATGCGTTCATTTTGTTAACTGTTGTATTTCACAAAAGTTAATCTTTAAGCTTATACCATTGCACACATACAAATCAATGTTGCAGTTTGGAATCACTCTCTTCCCCTTACTGTTGCTTTAAAATGCTGTACATTTAGGTTTAAGCTTTAGTTCTCTTTTGTTTTTCCATTCTTTACAACAACAACAACAACAAATTATGCAAGTTTTTCCATCTAGCTAGGCACATCTAGTTTGGATATTTTCTTTCATGTTTCAGGCAACGTTGCCACACCGGCGTGAAAGACACTTCAAACTGATCTATATATAGAAGTCAGAAACAGAAAAAAAAAAAAAACCATCTTCAATAATAGAGGTCGGATTGAATTTGATTGGATGTAGGTCAATCTGAATTTAATTTGAATAATACATGGCTGTCTTGATTGTGATTTGATGCGATATTTAGTCAATTGAAGGTGCTCCACAATCTCAAGACTTTGCGCAACCCGCCGGGAGGCATCCTTTCCAGTTCTCTATTCTGTGTTTCCCATCATATATAGTCGAGGGAAGGGAATGAAAGAGCTACACTATGCAAAATTGTTAATTTGAAAGCTACCTATAACACTTAAAAAGTCCGACGTACTATTTCATTCTTTCATCTAGGCCAAAGTATATGATTTACACAAACCGACAAATGACAGCAAGCTAGTCCTGCCTTGGATCATGGGTTCTACTAAGTTGTTGCATTGGAAAGAAATTAAGTTAAATTGATCGACAATACCAATGAAAGAATTAAAGTTTAAGATCATATTGAACAGTTAGACTGCATCGAGGAAGAGAACGAACCCCATATCCATAACTAATATATATATGTAGTTTATGATTGAATATGCAATAGTTTCAAGGCAACCTATGCAATCTGTTTGGAACATTTTCATCCTGAATAATCACACAAAAAGTAATGGGGTCGAGCCTATACAACTCTAGGGAAAAAATCAAGTAAATAGTAATTCAATGTAATTCCTAACATGATCTAATTTAATTGTAGCCCTCAATGGCTAGTTTATTAATTCCTTAACTTTTTCATGCCATGAGTATGAGATTGATACTCGCTGCAATGTTCAGCTAAGCTAGATTAAGGAAGGAATGGCGTTGTTGGTGGTAACAAAACCATGGTAATTTTGCCTCATCATGCTCGACTGGTAGAAAGGGTTAGTGACGTTCGGATCGTACAAGCACAACATGTTGTTTTGTTGATGATGAGAAGGCGAGACAGTGATGGAAGCTTCAAGAATGCTCTCCCAGCTCTCCTCCACCTCTTCAAACTGAATCAACATCTTCTCTTCTTCCTCTTTCCGAAAACGAATTAAGGGCTTCACGTCCACGTTATCCTTACCGAACTGAATCAATGGCTTCTCCCATTTTGTACTAACAAGAATGCTGCAGTCGTCCTCCGTTAGGGTTTCACTAGAGCTCTCCACTAAAGAAGAGGATGGCGATGAGGTCGGAGTGGAAGAGGACTGATCTGTCAACTGCCACATCCCATGGAGGAAGTTCTCAAGAGCATGGATCTGAATATGTGGGATTCTATCAATAAATGGATACTCATATGCACCACACAATCCCATTGCCTTACACCAGTCGTAGAATTCACCGAGCTCATTTGCTTGCACTGCTGCCTTCTTGTAAATCCCAAAAGCCGATATGCAATTCCGATAAGGCATCTGAAATAGGCTATCAAGAACCATAACAATTTCCCTCTTAAAGATTGTGTAACACACAAAGCTGTCTCGAATTAGAAGTTTCATGGCTACTTGGACCAAATAGCTTCTAGCTGCCGGCCCTGTTGGCCGGCAGTCCATGACTCGATCAATCAGGCTTTGTAGCTGCGGCAACATTTCGAGCATTCGACTCATTTCTTCCATTTTTGCTGATAAGCTCTGAAACTTTGGTTCGTCATCTTCTTCTTCCTCTTGTTCATCTTCTCCTTCCTCTTGATATTGTAGTTGTGGTAATTCTTGGGGTGCCTTGTTGTCCAAGAAAAAGCAATGAAGAGCTTCGTCGAGGAGCTGAGCATAGGATCTGATAAACGCTGTGTAGTCTGCTGAAGCCGAGGAGGAATCATCCCGAAAGCGACAGTTGTTGAGAGACATCAAGCCAATGGAACGTGTCCAAAGGAGCTCAGTCCGAAACAAACTGTCGTCGGGGACTGCACGGAGGAGACGGTGGAGGAGGATCAAGCACTTGAGTGCAACTCTCCAGCATCGAGTCTTGCTGAAGCGGCGAGAGAAGATGAGTGAGAATTCTCTCAAGGTGGATGGAGAGAAGGAGAAGATTTTCAAGAGCTCTTGAATGTACTTTTCCGGCAAAGGTAAGTCATCCGGAGCCGTTGCTTTTATGATGATGAGTTCCACGTTGCAGAACCCTCCAACCGTGGCGATCTTTGCGTAGCTCACGGAGGTGTGCTCTCTTAGAGCGGTGAAGACTTGCCGGAATCGCCTCTGCATTTTGGAGAAGAAGAGATAGAGAAGTTGTAGACTAGTATGATGTGTTTAGGCAAATGAAGTGGGATGAGTTGCTTAGTTGATTTATGTGTATACAATAACATTGTAGTGGCTTTGATAAGATCGAAGCTACAACTGCCCAAAGTCTGTAACTACAAGAAAACTAAGTAGAATATTGATGAATCAGTCAACAAGGAGGCTAGCTAATGAGGACATATGTATATGAGTCTAATCAGATAGAAACAAATGGGATCCTTGATTTCATCGTTCTTTTGGTTAAAGTACTGAAATCAAATTCTTCTATAGAGCATTTGGGAATATTTAGCAATTTAATTGCCAAAACTCTCGTTGTATTATGTTTGTCGCAAGGGGAGAAGTTACAGTTCACAATATGAAATCTTTTGGATTTGCAATCTAAATATAGTACATATTATAGATCTCTCCACAATATATACGTAACTGTTGGCTGATAGGAGCATAAAATGTGATGATTTTATAGTTTACACTTTTGCAATTAATTTCGTTATTTTCCTATAAAAAAATCGTTTTAACTTCGTTATTTTCTTAGGTACTTCCTGGAACAAGATAATGCAAATATATGTTTAAATGATGCAAGCAAGGCTTCTAATACGAAGTAGAGATGTCAAGGATGGAGTTTGATCATTCACATGGTCAAAAATATCAAGGAAAGGCGATGGAACCACTACACCAAAACAGAAGCTGTAAACAAAAAAAATTGAAAATTAGTTTATGCTTATTTTCTCCGGTTTTTAAGCCATTTCCATGAGGTTCTGAGAATGGTTTCACTGAGTTTACTGCCCAGATTTGTAAAGGTGCGTTTTTAGATCAATTTAGACTCAAGAATCATCCAAATCGGTGATGACATTTTAGATTTATGAAGCGTCAAAGTTGGACAGAAAATTAACAGTTCCGAGAAAACTGTGCAACAGTCAAGTTCGAGGTCAGTTTACTCTGCGGGCACCAGGATACATTTACTTAATTAACTAACTGTACAATTGTGGACACAGTAGGAGTCTATCACTACCCCCAATTATGGGATTGTATAAATTAACAACTATTTAGCCATGAATATATTTTTCAAAAATATCTGTTGCAAAACAGAGAACACTGCATAACTTCTACGGATGCGTAACCCACAGCAACCCAGAATTTTCTAATTCTTCCGATGCCTTCGTTTTTGTTCACCTCGCCTTTTATCGTCATCCCATTCGTACATCCTATAACATGGTTAAGGACTCACAACACAATTGCACAGAAGTGTGACCGACTTACAACATATACATCTCTATGCACACAGCAATGCTCATGATAGATCTCAACCTAGTTCTGAAAATAGGATTCCATTCAGCACTCTTAAAGGGATATTCATGAAACCTAACACATTGCATTACACTATGCTACACCTTGCTTTGAAATGAAATCAAGTCCATAAGAGCACAAATATCAAATGTGAAACTAAGAATGCTTCATTTGTTCTATGTTGTGTATTCCATAAATGCACATGCGAGCAGCAATAGATAGATTCAAATTGAACTGAAAAATAAGCATTCAAGGATACGGGTCTGTATCACGGCGAGTCATCTTGTTGGATGCTTCTTTACCATGAATCCTCAAACTTGGTTCCTCTACGTAACCCGTGCGCGCGACAATGGATCCTTTCCGTTCTCCCCTATCCCTTCCATCGTATGACTGGGACAAGTTAATAGAGAGGGGAGGGGGAGGGTGAACTGGTGAGTACTCACCAGCTTCCACAGAAGACAGATCTCGTTTAAGTTTCCGCCTCTTAGAAGCTGCAATCATGTCTGGATCCTCCTTCGATAGGTTGGCTTTCTCCCTTTCTTTCTCCCGCTCCCTTTCCCTGTCCCTGTCCCTATCCCTCTCATCCACCTACATACAGCAAAAGACAGTTAGTTCATTAAGCTCTAAACAGAAAATCAGTACAAAACTTGCAAGTTGCTGATGCAAAACTCACAATATGTGCGCATAAAACCACAATGAAACAGAACAGTTTCATGTATAAACTCTCTCAAGTCATCAGGTTCCATACCAGTTAGGCATGATGAAGTTACTAAAGGTAATTGTCTTGAAGACTACTAAATAAAGACCAATCTAGATGGCCTATCAGGTTGCTAGAAACAATGTGATCCCAGCAGTTAATAGTTAGATAGACAATCAAATTGACAGTAGCAATTTTGAAACAGTAGGTTGCTATGTGCTGAATATAGAATAAAAGGTCAAGATGAAAGTGACCCTGAGATTTTATTGGTGTCATGATCTCATTGATGTCGCATCATATTAGTTAACATTCAAACCGACAATCAAGTACGAGAGGTATACAATTCTTACAATTTTAAAACAACCAACCGAAAAGGCATAGGGTAGTATTGTCATTTTCTCTTGGATATATATGCAATACGAGCAAACACCATTGATTATTTCCAAAACCAAGATATTGCTAAAATTCATTGGTTTAAGACACGATTGTCAATATAATGTATTCCAAACAATATATACCTTCATTATAACTGCACAGCTCAATTGTAATAACTAGTCCCAATACATACCTTTACTGAGATTCCCTCACGGTCATCACGTTTTCTCTCTCGAAAATCATCTTCTCTTCTACGCTTCGAATCATCTTGAGAAATTGAGGAATTTTCTTCAGATCTTCTACGTTCCTTCTCATCATGTCTCGGAGAAAGCCTTTGAGTGTGCCTTGTAGTTGTCCTTCTATCTGAGTCTTCATCTCTTCTTCCGGAACTAACAGATTGAGGAACAATGTGAGGAGGTAAGGGTGGTGGTGGAGGTAAGCTTTGTCCGTGATATCGTTCATCAACATGAGATTTTTCAGTGGATATATCACTGTAACGCCCTTTACCTTTCTCATCCTTTGATTTTTCAGGCAGTCTATCGAAACTCCTATCTGAACCCCTCTCTTGCAATTTCTCAGCTGAATGATCCCTTCCATGTCTCTCCATTGACCTATCTCTGGATCTCTCAACTAAATCATCTCCGCGTGACTTATCAGGACGGTCCGATCTTTCCCTGTGATCCTTATCATGTCTTTCATTTCCTTTATCTTTAGACCGATCTGAAGCCTTCTCAGTAGCCTTATAAACACTTCTATCATCGCTTCCTGATTTGTCAAGATCCAACAGTCTAGCATCAACGGACCTCTCTCGGTCAGACAACCGAGCTTCACCCTCAGAATCTCTCATTTCAGCCTCCCCTTTCCGGCGTTTACTTTGTCTATCTGTTTCTTCTGCAGGGCCGGTTCTTTTTTGAAGTTTATCACTGGACTTGGAGAGTGTAGCAGAACTATCATGTCTAGGAGAATTAATGAATCGAGAAGGGGGCCTTGCCACATCAGAAACCTCAGCACCTTCTTCCTTTGAAGAAGGAATCCTTGTATTGGAAATCTTTGCAGATCCAGCCTCCACTTTTGATTCAATACCTAACGAAGCTGAACCTTTCCCCGAAGATGGTACCGTGCTACCATTTGCTGTGATGGAAGAGACATTAGTAGCCCCAGCTGCTTTTCCAGATCTACTTTCGTCCTTCACCAGGTCTTGTTTTAATGGCTTAGCCCCAGCAGGAACAGACCGTTTTGCTTGGGCCCTCAACTGTCACCAGAGGAAAACAGATTTTAACAAAACAGAACGTTTCAATGACATCATATAATAATGAAACCCACCTTATGTTATTTCATCAACTATAATGACATGCTCAGAGTGGGAGAAAGATGACAAAGGCAATCTCTATCAACCACCACCAAGACAGTTAACTCTGTTTTGGCAATAAAAATCTACAAATAATTCTTAAACTAAAGGCTCCAAGAAATAAGGAAATTCTTTCATGTCTCTTTGGAAACTAAAATGGTGAATGGTGGAGATGCATAGGGAAAATGAATGTGATGGCACTAGCAACTTCATTGTAACTAAGCATGATCGTGAGGTGCTCAAGAGCTTCTGTGGAAATATAACAGCAAGTGATCCCTAAACAATAGCTAGAGCGTAATGAAGTATTCAAACACAGAATATTTAAAAAGACAGTGTTTTCTCCAAAATATAATACCTCAGATTCTGAAGTGTTCTTTGCGGCAAGTTTTCCCGTATTTTCTTCCACCCTTCTAGTTGAGGTTTCATTCAGTTGTACTTGATTTTCGATAGGCCTTGATGTTCCAGCTTGTAAAGTAGCTGATGGTACAGATGCCTGAGCATCTGAGCCATTCACCAATGAGGCACCTTTATGTTTTAGATGCCCTGGATCAGATTTTGCAGTTGAGACACTTTCTGCTCTTTCTGACCTCCCATCTGCAGGTTTAGCTTTTGACACGTGGTCTCTGGCTGAATCTATTAATTCAGCGTGTTGGGAGACAAGAGTTCCTGCTTTTCCGCCAGCAGGTTCAGTTTGAGAATTATTAACGGCAGGACCGCTATGTATAGCTCCTGAATTACCGGCCGAAGGCTTTGAAGATGATGCAGACTTTAGTTCAACGTATCCCATACAAAATTCTTCATCCGAAACCAAAGAAGGCTGTAAAGTATTAACAAAGTTATCAATAAAAGTTGAAATCTAAGGTAGGGATGGTAAAAGAACCCAATGGATACACGCCAGCAACCCCCAAATTCAAGGCTTGCTCGCAGGAAATTGGGTTTTTTTTTTTTTTTTCACATTCCCTATGCTAAGCTGAAAATATGCCCCAAAAGGTACAACAAACCTTTCTAGCAGCCAAAGAAGCACCAACACTTGTTGCCAACACCTTGAGGTCCTCTCTCCCATCACCTTTGATCTTGGAGACCTGAAAGTATAGGGGCAAGAACATAAACACAATGATGCAGCTGCAACTAAAACCCACAGAAATAGCTATTTGAAACAGTTCTTACCCGTTTTTCAAGGTTCAACGCACTCTTTCTAGTAACTGGAAAAACACTAGAAATTCTTGATAAGATTATGAGAGCATTTCGAATTTCCATGTACTCCGTAGATTCCAGACACTGACCCAATAATCTTGTGATCCTTTGACTCCATTTCCAGTGCACCTATTAGAAATTTAAATCACGAACATATTAGGAAAAAGAAAAGAATTTCAAGCAAGGAAGGACTTCATGACCATGGTCATACACAGATGCAATATTGATGGTTATAAGACCATTAGAAAAGAATCATGTGATATGGATAGGTTCAAGCACAGACTACGCATTATGAAGATGTTTGTGCATGACTAAAAAGAAAGGATAAAAGTTGATGTGTAACAAAAACTCAAAAAACCAGCACATTAAGAACTCAGCTACCTATACGAGCATGAGACTGGATATGCAAGCTCATCTGGTAGAGTTCATGGGCAATATTTGATAATTGTAATAAGCTACTGCTGAAAAGATCGTAGGAGTACATGAACCGACCAAATGGACTGACCTCAGTTAGCAACTTCTTAATAAGATTGTTCTTGCAGGCTTTTTATAACTAAACATTAAATAAAGAGATGGCCATTAACTCACCTTGACAAACTGGCCATATCGGACCCGCTGGCTATCTGGAAATCTATAATAGACAGCAAAGCCAGGCATGTTTCCACACTCACGCTCATAAATAGATTCATCACTCTGTTAAAGAAGCAGAATAGCAGATACCATAAGTCTAAACAAAAAATTGGTAAAAAGAATATACGAGAGTTTGAAGTACTATCAAAGACCCTTATATATGACACATAACTATAAGACCAGTGCGGTTGAATGAAAACAGATAAATTATCACCTTCCAATAGTAAGCAATCTTCAAGGTCTCACAGAGAAACTTCCCCAATCTACCAACTTCAGATTCAGTGCAGCAGCATATCATAGGTTGTAAGGTTCTACAGATAAGAACATCCATGTGGTTGACAGTGTTGAAAAATGGTGTCCCCAGGGTATGAAGAGTGTGCACAAACATGGCAGAATACACAGCATCTGGCATGCTGAAAGTACAGCGAGGAAATATACAACGCTGAAGAAATTCCATGTTGATCTTTAAAGTATCAGGACACAAACTCAACCATTTGTCCTTCTCACGCAATAACCGTTTGCGAACAGATGCAACATGTTCCTCGTGTTTATGGGATTCACTAATCAGCCGATCTATTGTTTCTTGAATTCTTTCCTTCTCCTTCTTCCTTCTTAATATTTCAGAAATTGAATTATCAGGCTGCTCTTCCAGAGCTTTGATAGAAGCCTGCTGTTTCGCAATTTCAGATACGTAACAATTTCTAGGGACATAAAGATCATAGAGTGTGAGCCCCCAAAATGTAGCATAGAGATCAGGGGACAAACTATTCCAGGCTCTTGCAGGCAACATGGTTTTAGCAGTATCAAGAAGATCCAACCACCTAATTAAAATCATAAAAAAGAGTATTAGTATGTCGATGTATGTGTAAAAGAATAAAACTGTCATCTCAACTGAATTTAAAAGCATTTCATGCCAACTATTGCTACTATAAAAGCCAAATAAAACAATAGCCAAGATGCATCCAGGCGTCCATGAAAGAAAGAAAAAAACACCCTATTTATCTGTATATAATGCATAAGCTACTAGATAATACATAACCTTTTGATCAAAATCACTCAAACTGAAATAAGACAAAAAGGCCATTAAGTTTTCTTTGGGACATTTACGTTATAGGGTTCCATGTAGACCCAAGATCCAGAACCACGTTGCCAGAATTCTGTGCAGCTTCAGACTCTGAAATTGCAGATGTGATACTTTGAGCATCATTATTGTCAAGAGGCCAGAAGACATCAGAACTTGGGGGGGTCTTGAACAGCCTCATTACTGGGCGATAAATTAAGAAAGCAACCTACGTCACAGAAACAGTACTAAGATAAGAGTGTAGAAAGAGTGATGATAAAGCAGATAGAGTTCTTCAGAGAGGGGGGGGGGGAGGTACCTCAGGATCAAGGTGGTATTTGTGGACAAGATCATCAAGTGAAGGAATTAGCTGAGCATAAGCTGATGCCGATGGCATGGCACTGCAAAGAAATTCCACATACTGAAGGAGTGCTCCGTGACATCTATCAAACTGCTCGCAAACCATCTTAATATAAGGCGCATCTGCATCTATTATGACCCTGCAGATAGTATGATAATCTAGTCAGGCATATGACTCACTTGACTTGTGTTCCCTTGTGCATGAAGAATATCATAAGTACATAAATAGGTGCGAAGAGAGACAATTCATCAGGATGTTATTTCTAGGCAAAATAGTCATATAGCAGCGCAATGCTAAACAAGAAATAATAACTGAATAAAATAAGCTCTACGGCTTACAAAGAACGATGCTGAGCAAGATGCAACAACAGAGGGATTGCAAGCTTTGTTTCATCTTTTGGAAGCAGCGACTCCCTTAGCCTGTTTGTGGACTTGATTAATTGCTGTTAGCAAATTGAAAACCATCATTATTATCTTTCCCAGTTACATAAGAGAAAAACCATAATTTTTATAAGCAATAAAGACTGCTAAATATTTCAAAGACCTGAAAAAATTTATAGCACTTCAAATCTACTTCATATACAATCAAACATTACAAGGCACCTTGTTATGTCGAGTAACACCAAAACCAGTGGTCAGATGACGAAGAGTCTCACCACCAGCCATGGCATCCAGCTGATCTTCAGTAAGGTCCTCCGTGTGATGGACATTTGCCATTTGCTGAATAAGCTCCTGATGTAATCAGAAAATACCAATTTAATCATTGCAATCCTTGAAACTTAATCGTGTGACACCAGTCCACACAGTGAGCCTGAAAACTACCTGAAGAACAACAAGCTCAATTCCTTGCCCCTTTTTCAACTGATTTACAAGATACTGGAAAAGGCTTCTCAATTCCATAGATGGGTATTTTTTACACCTAAAGAAAATGAAAAATTCAGATGGTTAGCTTTCTTAAAATCTAAAAGCACATATGCTCAACTGAATTTTCAATGACAAAATGTAAAACAAGGGGTACTATAACTATCCATAAAGCCTCAGGATATGGAACACACAAAAAGCCAAAACGGGAAAATAAAATTCGAGAACTAAAAAAGTTACCATAATTCTGACAAAAGGATTCATATATCTAACAAGTTGACATGTTCAACATGGGATTCACAAGTTTCACAGAGAACATGAATACTTCATTTGAAACCAAAAACCGTACGTCCCTCATAGTTTCATCTAATCAAGAACCATTGTGTGGACTCCAATCTAGCGTTAGCTTTCCTAAAAGTTGGTGCAAAGCCCACAAGGCCATCATAAGGACAAGGCTAGTTCAGTTCATTTGTAGTTTTTCCCATTTGTTTTTCCACTCCACTGGGTCATTTTATTTTTAGAATCTAAGATCAATGTAAGACTTCATAGTTACATACATAAAAACATTTTTTCAGGAAGAAAAGAAAGGTGCATACAAGTGACCCCAAAATGAAGCCAAAGATTGAAGCCAGTCTGACAAATTAAGCCCATCCTCTTTTAGCTTATCACGCCCTCCTTGCGCCAGACGTTCAATCACAACATATTCCAGGACATCATACTCCAGCTGAACAAAAATGATAACAAAAGATCAATAGGTTTACAACAACATATGCAAATAGAATGATGGCCATTCTATAAAGAAAGAACCCCCCCCCCCCGATCATCCTAATAAGTTCCTGTACAACACAAGTCCATAATGACCCCATTTAAAAATAACTTCTGATTATACTAATGCTATTGTGTTGAACTTCAAGAAATATTTTCTTTTCTAATTCTTACACAAGAAAGACCAGTTCCTAGATGTCCCTCTCTAGTGAAATCCATAATTCAATGTTTTTCTTCTTCTCAGGATAAGTATCTTTACCAGTCTCAAGCACCAAAGTTAGCGATGCACGATCACTCAGTATCTTACCAAATTAAGTAACTTAAAGAATAATCGGTTCCTAAACATATGCTAAACTTAGACCGACTGATTCTATACCATAAAGGATCTTCTGAAAAACTTAAAGCAAGTTATTCTTTATACTAAGAGAACTGAAGAAAAAACACACATTTGAAATAATACTTGATTACCACCTTCTAGCAGTACTCACGGAGAGAAGAGAAAAATTTAACTGACAACAAAATGAAAATCCGCACCTGAGTCAAATACTTAAATGCATCTACAACCGGAGTAATCATATCTTTGTATGCCTCAATCTGCAGTAGTAGCAACCCATTAATTGTTTGCACACATAAACTAGAAAGCCAAAAAAAAATTAAAAATTAACTTATGAGTATGAACATTCTTAAAATCTTGACCTGATGAACAATGGTTCGAAGTACAGTCATTGGATTTGCATGAGCTAACTTCGCAACCATCCGACTCTGCTGCTTTAAATTTTCTTTTGCAAGCCGCTTCAAAATTCTTCTAGTGTCCAACTATAATGTGAGGACATAGAAAAGGTATAACACAACAATGCTTTTACAGAATACAAGATCGAAAGACGGTAAAAACAGGTATATAAAGAGGTCAGCGAGACAAAAAAAAAATGTTTGATACCTTGGCTGTTTGCCTTGCAGCTAAAACTATAGGAATTCGTTCATCTTCTTTCTCCCATTCACCGTATAAACGGTACCTTACCTAAAGAACAAGATTCATATAGCAAGACTACTATGAGAAAATGAACTTTCAAATTCAAGAAATCATATATCAGTGATATAACACCAACCTCATATGGAAGTAGACTCATCACTTCCCAAATCTCCATTCCAACAGCTGGATTTGCAGGTACTAACTGTAAAGATGGAAGTAGACATGTCCGGAAGGCTTCCTCTACCCTTGACATTGCTACCTGACGGGGGGACCTAGCTTCCTTAAGGGGCAAACCAGGATTACTTGCAGAAACAGCTACATCACCAGTCCTTCCAAGCTCCGGTGCAGACAAGTAATAACCTTTTAATACTCTGCAAACCTACTCCAAAAAAACAGACAGAAACGGACCTTAATTTTTCAAAGACGAAATAAAAAGAGAAAAAGATTCCATAATATCAGATAAAAGTAATGCACCTTCTGTAGCAGCAAAGTATCACGATAAAGGTAAGGCCCAACAATGGCAAGCATCTGAAAAAGTTCTTTTTGAAGTTCAATAAAAGATCCACTAGCTGATGAGTTTTCTGTAGTCATCACACCAACACCGGTTCCTGAGGAGCCCAAGTAATTGAGACGTGCTTGATGAACCATGTTGTATGCAGAAGAGATTGATGTTTCAATGAGTCTGGATACATATATAAGAACAAATTAGAAAGAAAAAAGTAGAAGCATACCCTGCCAAGCCACAACTAATATCAAGGCACCAAACTGATAAAAAGGCTAGACAGAGCAAAGCTAATATTGTTTTTTCGTACATGCGCGTGTACAAAAGCACATTAGATAAATGAATATAACACAATAACGACAAAAGACAAGTGGAAGACGTACCTAAACAAGCTATTACATATTTGGGTATGTTCAACAGGATTTAGAGGTGACAGACGGTCAAATAGTAAATTCGCATGATACCTGAGTTGCAAACATTAAAACCAGTTCAGACCAATATAATCAGCACCGAATAAAGAAAGGTGAAATTCAGTTTAAACAAGTTCATCCCGAATATATTTAGCTGGAAAACGCCAGAACCAAAAAAAAAATTGAACATAGAAGCATACCAGTCATCTACCGCAAGAAAACCAGTAAGCAATCCCAAAGTTTGATTATTTTCAAACTCTGTAGATCGTTCTCCTACTGCCACTGAATCCATGTCTAAAGATGCAAAGAGATCTATTGTCACGTCCCCTTGTTTCTCATCTTCCATTAGATCCTTCCCAGTAGCAGCAAGATTTATTTTACCAATTTTATTAGCCTGAGAAAAAATTTAAAAATATTCAGATAAGCTAGAGTTTATAGAACTTATAAATAGAGAGAAGGAAAGAGAGATCAAGTCACCAAGTTTTTCAGCCATTAAATACACATTCCAATTATACCTCATCAAGTTGCTTGGAGGAGAAAGAGCTATAATGCTCAAATGCCTCATCGTCCTTCGGAAGTAGATGGGCACATCTGTTGAAAGCATAAACTTATAGATATAAATATCAGAAGGCCCCCAGAACACAGTGACCATTAAGGACACAAAGTCAACATAAGAATACACATAACTTTACAGGCAACAGTTATGCACAATGTCAAACATAGATATAAAAGCGAACTAATTCAAGATAGCAATTCTGTAAACATTCTTAATACTCCTCTAAATGCCATGTAGATTTTACCAATTAGGATAATCTCACTCATGCAAAAGTGCAACTGCCTAACTATAACACCAAGAGAAGTCAGCATCATTAGGTTCGACCAACTAACTACTCGAATTGAATTTGTTTTATTTATCAACAAATTCCACTATCAACAAAAGAAGGGTAAGTTTCAGAGCTGGCCCAATCAACAAAGTCTTGGGCTTCCACAATGGATACGTCTTTTATAACCAAGTTGGGGCTACTGCCAATGGTCCCACATAACTGGCATTGGCATTGCCACTCAAAAATTCAAAGAGGAGTCTTACAATAGTGAAGCTTGCGAAGCAAAGAAAGTATTCCTATCAAAGAACATGGTCGTCAAAGGGGTACTCACATGCTATCAAGATCAATAAAATTCTCCTTCACCAGCAAAGCTGTAAGCTTATAAAGTCCAAATGGTACAGGATCATTTACTTCCAAACGCTGGTAGTGTTGAAATTTAAAACCAAGGATTTGTGAAGCATGAGACTGCAAAATAATATGTTATGAGTCTACTAAAAATTACCAGAATAAACCAGAAAACCTAAACTTAAAAAAAATATTATCTGCCACCTTTGGAAAAATTGGTATCAACTCCAAAAAGACATTGTTGTCTGGCAGAAGTTCGAAGCACTCCAAAACCTAATCAAATAAAGTATTGTGGAGAAATTAGTTTATCATAAAACATCATTTACAAACAGGTAGGAAAAAGTTACAGAATATAAAGTATAATATGTATGAAGACTTACGATATCAAAAACATGATTTGGGTCCAGATCAAAATGTCCGATTAATGACTGCAAGGATCAATCAGAAAAATGAAACATATATAAGGATATTCAATGATGGAGGGGGGAGGGGGGATGGGAAGAGCAAACCTGATACCTTTATAATGCCTATTGTTGCTCCAGCATTGTGCGATGAATTTTCTGAATTTTGGCAAAGAAGTGTAACCTGCAAGTGCAAAAGGCAGTGAATACGTAATGAAATTTCTCAGATTTTCCAAAACATGAAATATGTATTCTAATGCAGCACCTTCAGCGAACTTCCGAAAGATAATATCAATAGTAATCATACCAGCTTGGCATATCCCTCGCTCTCTTCTCGAAGAAGATTAAACTTTGTTTGCTGATATAGAAGATGGGTGTTTACTCTAACCTGAAAATAAAAGCCCACATCAGTTCCGGAAGTATATCAGCTTACTGCATTTAGATATTCCTTCCAACTCACTTTGTTGTAAGTTATAACAAACTATTACATTCAGATTACATATACCAATCATGGTCACATTTGAAACATTTGACAAATTAGTTCATTTAGATTGCCCTATTCCAATCATGGTCATTTTTCACTATCTAAAGTTTGTGAATAATGTAAAAATGTCTAAGAGCAATGATGTGGTATATAAGGCAAGGTCACCACCAAATGAGCACATAGCTATATACATGACCTTCTTACCTCTTTACTCTTCAGTTCTTGAGCCTTTATCTTAATCATTTCAGCCTCCCACAAAAATTCTTCCTACAATTTATAAAGCGTACATACATGAGTTATGTTTTGTACAAGAACAAAGGAAAAAACCACCAGTCAAGTTTTTTAAGACAAGGATCAGTATAAACCTCACAGCGCTCCTGAAAAAGCCTTAATGGAACTAGAGAAGATTCCACCAACCATTTGGCCTGTAAAAGGGAAATCCACTAAACAATAAGTAGCAATGTCAAACAAACAAACTGTGACAAATCAAAAAAGAAAAAAAGAATGGGCAGTGTGGACAAATAGAAAAGAATTATCAGTCTTTACTATGCATCGTCAATTATATGAAAAGGATAAGAATGTTCCACTTTACTAGAATGAAGTGGCAAGAGGACAATGAACACCAGTAACTAAGTTGAAGGCCTGTTTTTCAAATCTAGTGACTTTTAAAACCAAGAACTAACCAGCTTTGTGAGACGAGCTCGATGCTCTCCAGGCATGGTAAGCTGCAAGTTAATGAACATCTAATTGTCAGTAAGAATAGGAAGACAAACAACAGCATAAGCAGGTTAGTGACATAAAAAATTAATAAAAACTAGTATGCTCGGAACAGCATAAGCAGCACCGCATGAAGCAATCTTAAGACCATTCTACTTCCTACTAGTTTCTTGAGAGCATGCAATCGCCACGCTCTGATTAAAATCACTCGACGCTCTGATTAAAATCACTCATTATCCTAAACCATTTCCATACATTACTCCAATATGTAATATCACAGCTCAATCTGATTACAGCGACTGAATGTTACGCATTAACATCAAAACCTCATCGAAAACAAACGCATTCAACAAATTCCAAGCATGAAAAGCCAATTACAACAACTCACATCTTGAGACATTTGAGTAACAATATCAGCCAAGCTTGAAGCCAGCTCTTGCTCCGAAACCTTTTCGGAAAACTCCACCGAATCCAGAGCCGCTCTACACTTCTGAAACGGCAATTCTCCACGAACCTGACGGCAGCGATTCATATTTATCAATCCAAAAGGCTCCTCCGTTCACATAATCGAATATCGAAAGAAAGGAAAAGCGTTTCTGAGCTCACCGTGGTGGAGCAGAGCTCGTAGAGGAACCGGAGCATCGGAACAGGCTCCGGTAGCTTGAAGCTAGGGTTTCCGGTCTTCCACTCACGGAGGTGGTCCTCGTTGATGTGTGCACGCTCTACGGGCGGGAGAGACATGGTCGTCGGAGAGTTGAGCAGCAGCGCCGGCGAGGTGAATCAGAGAGAGGAGGAGGGGAGGGGCAATGTTTTAATTGTAGGGTTTTTCATGAGAAATTTAGGGTTTTCAGGGTGATCTGAAAAACAAGGAGAGGAGAAAGGGTTCGGGCAAAACGGAGATGCTTTCTTTGTGCAGTGTTTTCTTCTCCGTTTCTCTCTCTCTTGTACGTTGTTGGCTTTGTGGGTTAAGGATACGGGTCCTTTGGATTCGGGTTTCAGGTCTCATTAAGACGGCCCAAATATCAAGCCCAAACGTTGTGTATGGGGGCAACGTTGTCTAATTAATGGACAGAATCTCAGGAGACGAAGGAAGAATCCGTAAGGGCATCTCCAACAATACATCTCAAACTTATACCCAAACTCATTTTTTGACTTACCTAAACCCATTACTATTCAAACTCATATTTCATCTCCAACCATTACTAAAAACTCATACCCATACCCAAATTTTAATCATTTTAATATACTCAAACTCATACCCATACCCATACCCAAAACTCATACTCATACCCAAACCCATAGTTTTCATTTTAAATAAACCGTAAGATAATATTTTAATATTTCTTCGACATAATATAAAAAATTAATTAAAATATTTAATGTTACACCGAAAGTCTATTTTAACTTGTCGTTACCACATGTCAAATTTGGATAGGATAGTGAGATTGCGGATTAGATTTGAAATGGTCTTACCTATATTGACAATAATTGACATCAATAATTGACATTTCGGATCTCGATGGCGGGGAACGTTATCTCCACGTGTCGTCGCGTAAGAGGCTAGTGAAATTACATTTCAGATTCTTATCGGCCACGTGTCATATCTGATCTTCATCAATCATTTTATGTTCGTCTATAAATGTGAGGCCCTTCTCTCCGTTATACCTCACCAATTCACAAGCATTTCTCTCTCATACCAGATTCAAGTTCTTTTACCTTCATTTGGAAATTTTTGTTCATTGTTGCAATGAATAGGTTGAGGCAACTACTAATGAAGGAGGAGGAAGATTCCATCACAAGGAATCGGCAAAGAGCCTTGGTTATGCAGGCAGCTTCTTCGCACATTCAGAGAATCCAAGAAGAAGAAGCTGAATGGGGTGGTTCACATGAAGGCCGACGATACACCGCTAGAGAGCGTGAAGCTATGGATCAACGACTGAAAGCTCTTTACTTCACTTCGCCGTGTAGGTTCCAAGGTGATGTGTTTCGAAGAAGGTACCGGATGCAACCTCATGTTTTTGACCAAATGATGCATGACGTCGCTAACCACGACCCATACTTCGTTCAAAAGCTTGACGCCTCCGGTCGCCCTGGCTTGTCAACAGAGCAAAAGCTGACTTGCGCCATGAGGATGCTTGCTTACGGGCTTCCCGCCGACCTATGTGATGAGTTTCTCGACATAGCTGAATCTACGGCTTTGGAGATTCTAAGCCACTTCACCAGAGCAATATGGAGAGTCTACCATAAACATTTCCTTCGTACTCCATCAAAGGCAGATTTGCGACTGTTGCTCAATAAGGCTGATTCAAGAGGGTTTCCAGGAATGGTTGGAAGTCTTGACTGTATGCACTGGCAGTGGAAAAACTGGGCCGGAGTATTTTGAATAATCATCCGCGCGCTGCTGAGTAATTTTAGCTTCCTCTTTAAGTTGTAGCCTATGTTCGAGATCACGCTCTCCAAGGTCTGCAATTCTCTTCATCTGAGTTAAGAGTTGAGATGTTTCATCTTGCCTGCACTTTTTCTTAGCTGCCCTTTGAGCTTTTTGGCCTAGAGGGCGTGCATGGGCAGTTGAAGAGCTTAGGGTGACTTCAACAGGAGTACCTTCTTCACCCAAGTTAATAGGTGTCGGACAATCTCCGCTATGATCATCCAAGGACGGAGCTCTACTAAACTTTTCTGTATCCTTCAATATTGTCCAACAATGCGCAAATTTAAACTCCTCCATTTTACTCAAAGTGAGATACACCGACTTAGCTTGTAATTCCTGTATGTATATAATTAAAAATGTATTAACGTCACAAACATAAACTTACATTAAAGGTTATAAACAATACTAACGATGACATAACTACACTTAACCGAAACACATTAAATGAGACCAATATTCATATTTATGCACATTAATATTAATAGCTAAATTAGTTATAAAAAAAACTTACCAAGTCGGTGGCATTTTCGCCACTTGCGTGGGCGGCTGCCGCAACGGTAAGAGCTTCACGCCACCTTGTGCAAGCCGGTCTAATCTTTCTCCAACGAGCTTCACACCCTCCTCCCGACCTAACAACCGAACCGACGGGCTTGCAAGTTTCGTAACCTTCCCATATACGATCCCATAGTTTTTTCTTCTCTTGATTGGTAGCCTTGTCTCCATCTTCACCGATGGCAACCACCGCCATACACAACGCTACATCTTCGGGCTTTTTCCACGCTTCTCCTCTAACTTTGGGGTTGGCCATTTTTGAAACAAACTAAAAATTTCAAACTAGCTAGATGAAGAACAATTCTGAAAATAAAGACTTTGCAAGGAGATGAGAGAAATTTTGGAGTGTAAAAATATAAAGAAGATGAGAGATATTTATAGATTTTGAAGGAAAATTACTGTTTCAACGGGCAAAACACTGTTCCAACGGGCAAATTTATTTTATATATTTTTCCCAATTTTTTTTTTCCTATTTTTCTTGTATTTTTTAGCCTTAAATGTGATGTTGATTACAAACCGTTGACTGGATTTTTTTTTATTGCTTGGTTTGATCTGGACTGTTGATTGGATTTGAAAGTTGAAATCTGGACCGTTGGTTGGATGACCGTTGGGAAGCTGCATGTGGCGCGCGCATTGGATCTCCAGCTTCTTTCCGCGCCGCGTGACGCGCGCGTGATTCCTCCCCCTCAAGCAGGATTTGTCGCATCTTGCGCGTTGGTCCAAGTCAGACCAGATTGACGCGTTGGTCAAAATGGAAGTAGGCAGCAGCACGTTGCTGCGCAGACGACGGGGCCCACAGCACAGTAATGGCCCTGGTTCTCCATTTCCTCCCGGATTTGACTCGCCTCTGAAGTCCAAACCCAAATATGGGTATGGGTTTTTGTTGTTGGAGATGTTAAAAATTGGGTATGAGTTATGGGTATGGGTTTTGAACCCATTGTTGGAGATGCTCTAATAACTAACCCAAAAAAAAAAAAAAAACTTTCTTGTAATCTCTAATATTGGTAGGGATGATTTGCTAATGGGTAGTGCTAGATAGTCTTAATAAGGCTTAAGATTTATGATTTTAATCATATGTGGCATGTCATATAACATAGACTGATAGACACATTATCAATTTTTAAAATCAAGCCATGTTGATCTTAAATAAAAAGATAATGTTAACCCTAACAATTAATGACTACTACATACTAAAATTGAATATTTTCTTGTCCTAATTTTGTAATAAGAATTAAATTCAGTTTACTATCTAAATCTTTGGTGCCAAAATCAGTTCAGTCCTATAATATTTTTTTAAATCAGTTCGCCTCTTCAACTTTCGTAAACACATCAATCGGTCTAATTTTTAAATTCCCCTCGAAATGTGACGTCACCGAAGCCATTGGAACTGATAAAGGGATCCATAATTCAGCTTTACCCCCTCATTTTCAACAAAATGTATGAAATATCCTAATTGGATTTTATTCATTTTGCCAAATAGATGCATTTTTTTATCTTCTTTAATAATATTTTGTCAAATCGGCTATTTTATCATTCTGAAGATGGATAAAGCTGAATTATGGGTCTCCATGTAAGTTCCAACATCTTTGGTGACATTATATTTTGAGAGGAATTCAAATATTAGACCCGACTGATGTGTTTATGAAAGTTGAAGGGGCGAACTGATTTTAAAAAAAGTTGAAGGACTGAACTAATTTTGGCACCAAAGATTTGGGGGTAAACTGAATTTAATTCTATTAATAATCATAGCAAGAGAGGCTTTTATATCATAAACATAATTTTTTTCCATCTTTGTGAATCTAAATTAGTCCTAGACTTGTAAAATGTGAGTCTATTGTCACCTTACAAACCAATTTGTTCACCTCACATTCTCTTCACACCTTACTTGTATATATTTAATTGTAATTCTACTTTATTCAACCATTTACTGCCACATCCCGGTTCTTAAATTAAATTTCGGTTATTTACTTTTGGTATTATTTTGGCTTTTACTGTTTTGAGTAACCGTTTACTATTTAAGGCTCCAAAAGTTAACTTTTTCGTTCGTCTAAAATATGGGAAAACTTTCTTCATAAAAGTCGTAGAGGACGTTAAACCGAATTCGTGGATATGTGGCACGTTTTAATTGGAGTTTGTATGAAAAAGTTATATGGGTTTAAAGTTAGGGGCAGATGGGTAATTTTGCAAGAAACTCAAGTTTTATAAATAGCAAATCAAACCCTCATTTCAGAATAATTCTAGAATTTCTGCCGGAACTTCATCGCCTCCGTCCGCCGCCATCCGGCCGAGTTAGGGGGCGAGCTAGGTATCAAATCGAAGCTTGGAACATCCTCTTCAAGTCTAGGTAGGTGGCTGGTCGTGTTGCGTCGCCATGAAAGAGAAATCAGTCCCGAAACCCACGGCTGTGCGTGGTGGAGTTTTGCCAGAAACTTCCTTTTCCGGCCACCATAGCCGGAGCTATTGGTCTCAACTTGAAGCTCTCCCTTCTAGCAGTAAACCCCTAAAGAGATACATTCTAACTCGAGGTAGGTAAGGAGAATCGAATGTTTGAAATTCTAGGGTTCTTGAATTGGGGTTTTTCTGTTTTGATTCGATTGGTATATTTAAGCTTGAAATTGATCAATATGGTAGTTATGAAAGTTGTTTAGAATGTTGAGAGAAAGATTGTGTCAAAATTTGGTAGCCATTGGAGGTCGCCGGAGTTCGGTTGCCTGCCACCACCGCTTAGGGGTAGTTTTTCATGTTTTTGAGTTTGTTTTAATGAAAGGAGTTTAATGATGTTAAGTTTGGAATTTTTAGAGGAGTTTTGGTTATTTAATGATGTTAAGTTTGGAATTTTTAGAGGAGTTTTGGTTAAGTTTTGGGATTTTTCAAAGATAAGTGAAATAAGCGGTTGATAAGATAGAATCTGGCCATTGAATTAGTGTTGATTAAACTTCATAAAGTTGGTTTATGGATTTCAATGCTTGTGGTGAAGTTGGAGCCTTAATGGTTTAAGGATGGAGAAGTTGGGCAAGGACGAAGGATTTATAGGCTCATTTTTATTCTTGCAGTTTTATTTAAAGTATCGAGTTAGTATTGAGATTTAATAATATCTATTGTTCAGGACATGGGGAGGATCGTATTGGGAGACCTCAGATCGACGATAGGCATAGCCGCATATTGTGAGTGGACATTTTGATTTTAAATAAATATGCATGCAAGATTGTATAATTTATTATTTTATTTTCCGAGTTTATATTATAATTTCGACTTATGAAATGATCTTGGAAAGTATTTGAGTTTGAAGCATTGATTAATTATGGGTCATAATTTATGGATTTGAGCTCAGATTAGTAATTTGGTATTTGAGTTTAGATATTCTTTATAAATTCCGGATTTCATTATAATGGTTTTTATGGTGGACTTTGAGATTTATAAAAGATTTCCGAAAATGAGATTTTTGGTAGTTCGCTATTTATAATTTTTGAAATTATTAGTGGAATATCGATCTTGACATTGAGAATGTTTTAGCGAGTATTTTGGATTGAGATATTAATTATGAATTTTACTTGTTAATTAAATCTCGCTTGTATTATGGTTTTGAGAATATTTTGACGTGTGAAACACATCATTGAGTTTTAACATAATTTCTTATGATGATTTTCAAGTACAGTCCCATTCGTATGATCTTCGGGAAGTCTAATGGATTTAAATGATTTCGTATGTTTTTAATCAGTATAATATGTAGTCGCTTATATTGATTATTGCTAGCTAACCATTATTAGCAGTTCTCACCATAAGTGAGTAGAGCGCTTAGCGTGGGACGCTATTATAGCCTGACAAGCTCTTTTACATGGTGATAATTTTTCCCCTTGTTTTATTTTTCTCAGTTATACAATTGATTAACCAACAAGGCTGGTTTATCTCTTCTTACGAGATTTCTATATTTAATTAAACCAACGGGGCTGGTTTGTCTATTTTTATGGTATTCTGAATTTAAAGTTATTTAAATTATCAAAGTTGCATGCTGTTAAGTTTTAAAAGTTGAAACATGGGAAAGTATATAAATTATGTATTTGTTAAATTATTTAATTTATTTTTGTCCACTTACTCTAACGTTTTTAAATTACTTTTCCTTGGGTCCTTTAGTTTTAAATGCCCAGTATGTAGGATAAGTTTAAATGAGGTCGAGCGTATATGGAGTCGAGACATAGTCAGAGGTTATTTCCGATTATTCTTTATTCATTGTTTTTCGTTCAACTTTATATATGGTCTGAAAGTCCAGTAGTAAATTATTAATTGTTTGTTATTGGTTGTGGGATTATTTTAGTTGAATAATTGTTATATTGAGAGATGTGATGATCTTGGGGAGCAGGAAGGCTCCAGGTGTTGATGCTGGTTTGTTTGGTTATAGAAGTGTAAGTTAGATTTTTCAGGTAAGGGTTGTCCATTTTCAAGGTAGATTATACCGAATTTTCGGTAAAATTTCCTTGAAGGTGGACCCCGCAGGATTTACCTCGAGTTTTAGGGTGAAATTCAGAATGGGTCCTGACATTTATAATACTTAAAATACAATTTTCTCAATTCTACTTTATTCACTCTACATTCTCTTTTAACCCTACATACATTTTTAGACTTCTATATTTTTACCGTAACCATGTAATTATTACACGTTATTGAACGTGTTATTTTTCTTAAGATTTTGAACTGGTATAGAAGCAGGAAAGAAGGTGTTAATCGTGCGTAGTTAATGGTCTTATGGTATGCTTACATATATGAATGTTTGATTGGTTTCAGTTAGGTAGTGTGTAATTAATTTGCAGGCTCCACTTCGCTAAACTTGGGATTGAGAATCCTTCAAACAACCATTACTTGGAAAAAGCTTCAACGCCGATGCAAAAAAAAAAAATCGAATATAACCGAGCTAGCGACTAGACATAGAAATTTACATACAAAATCGACATGCGAAATAATGAGAAAAATGATAGACGAAGCATCAACAAAGAAAAAAAGAGAAGAAATAAATAAATAGAAATAGTTCACCTTATCCTCAGTTTGAATGTTAGCGTCTTCAGACTCCATAAAACGACCGAATATGATAAATTATGGGATAAAGTTTATGAAGTACGTGTCCATCCAAAACAAATAAATAAAAGAAGAAAAAAAATTTGTAATTTGTAACAACTTATTGTTCATTACTGTAATTTTACATGAGAGTATTTTAGTATCTCATTGTTGTAATTTTACATGAGAGTATTTTAGTATTTCAATAAATCAACAACATGTGTGGTGAGCAAAATAGTTTGTTGGGTGGCAATAGACGCACCCATTTTAAATTATCAGTTTTTTTATTTTATTTTTATGGATTACAATTATTATGCCATAAACATGCATGTCATATTCTTTGTCGGGTTTTTTTTTTTGAATAAATGGCTGGTGCGGCTGCCCTTAAGCCTTCAAACTTTATTTTGTACGAATCATATATATATATATATATGTAAATCTTTTTCCTTGGACATATTATATATTTTTATATATATGTATGTGTGTGTATTCATGGGAATTCGTAATTTTGATCGAACAAGTATACTATCAAAAACATTTCCATTGTATTTTGGTGTTTAATCCAAGCATGATTGTGATGAAAAAGAAAAGAGAAAGAAAAGGTTAGAAATATACATTATATAAATATATATATATATATATGAAAGATAAAACAATCTAGAACCATTGAATTTAGAAGGATAAAATTGTATTTTTGCTTAAAAATGAAATAACATAATTTTTTTAATTGGTGATGTGTCTATGTGACATAGTCTACCACCTAAGGTTAAAGTCATAAATCTTATACCTCATTAAGGCCAAAAATAATTTTCCTTTGCTATTTATAAGCATCAGCAACATCAATCAGAAAGGAGAAGAAACACAAACAATGAATTACATTACATGAACCACATAACCAGAACATCAATGGTAGTCGACATATTGGGATTATTTCATCACCTCCCTGATGACCTTGTCATCAACAACATTCTTAAACGTCTTCCCACTAAAATTGCCATGCAAGTGGCCTTTGTTTCCAAACAATGGGAAGCTGTAATGTCTTCAAACCCCATATTAATTTTTTATGAGGATTTTGATTTAGACCGTTGTCACGACCTCAGTTGCTACAATGATTATATATATCGACACAACAGGTTCATCAACTTCTTGCAAGGGTATTCAGAACATCGTGACAACAAAATGCTCATAGACAAGCTAAGGCTTCACATGAGAATGTTTACGTGTCAACCAGTTCATGAATCACGTGGACTAGGTATTGAAGTCATTGACAGGTGGGTAGAACTTATTGCTACAGAGGGAGATGTGAAAGAGTTAGATATCAACATTCAAAAAATTGTCAGCAATGAACAATATGAAGAGGATGATATGCTTAATCAGCGTCCGGCCATGATGGAGAATTCAGAATTGCGACGACCTTTACTAGTACTTTATATAATGGAGGACCTTTATTAATGTGAAATTTTTAACGTACAAGTCTAAAACTCGAGTATATGACCATTTGGGACATTCGATACAAAATTGAACCTCATCTATATCACACCATTCTCCCCTCTTTGAAAATTGTGTCCCTCATAGCTGTGATCCTCTATAAATATAGTTTCTTTCCTCTACTAAGGGAGTCCTATTCCATCAAGTACTTGTCATTAACTGTATGTTCTTTTAAGTACCAGCATGACCATAGATGTTTTGTGAAAAGTTCAAGTTTAAAGTGCTTGGAAATTAAG
This sequence comes from Fragaria x ananassa, assembly GCA_034370585.1. NCBI lineage: Eukaryota > Viridiplantae > Streptophyta > Magnoliopsida > Rosales > Rosaceae > Fragaria > Fragaria x ananassa. The sequence continues at coordinate 26,827,084 of CP139761.1, read as the reverse complement.
GGTTGTGAGGAGCTCATGATTGTTTGTGTCGAAGAAGCTATGAATCTCGTATTAGGGTTACGACTCAAAACAAATTCCTTGTATGTTTTAGATTCTTTACTTCTGAAGGTTTTGGCTAAGTTATTCTAATGTATCTAGGTTTTTTAGAATTTATCCTTAAGAGTAAAGGTTTAGGATTCATGTTATGGTTCTAAATCCTATTGTAAGTCGCATTAATTGTGAGTTTATAAATAGGACCTTAGAGGCATAGTTTTAGGTATGGTGTAGATCAATTGAGAGTTCTGATCTTGAGTTGATAGATCATAAATGTTAATTCCTGCCAAGACCTTTGTCGATTCCTGCCAATACCATAATCGATTCTTCTTACATCCATAGTTTATCTTTCCTTTGTAATCTTTTACTTTCGAACCATGTTTCTTTTGTGTGATTTTACAACCATGCTTGGCTAAACTCTTTTGTTAGGGGTGGAGGTTTGAAGCCCATGCAATAAACCTTATTTGGCGACCTTGATTTCATAATTGCTTCGTTGTGAATTTTCTATTTGGTTTTGGTTTACAGATATTTATTGTTTGTTTGTGTTTATGGATGCATAAATAGAACATTATGAATTTATGAGTGGGGCTAGAATTAGGTAGTTTAATCTCCTAAACAGTTAATACAGCTTAATTCAAAGTAGTATAATCTATAAGACGATAGGTGAAACCAAATAGAGAGATTTGCATGATAGGTAGGTGTGCCACACTAATTTTACGTGCTTGTTTAATCAAACTTTTATTGATCTTAATGCTTGGAATAATTTGTTGATAGTATAACGTATATACCTTGATCGATTATTCTAAAGGTTTGCTAACGATGCATGCATCTTGCTTAAGTAGTTAAGGGAAGTAGTAAGAATTTATGCAGTGCGTTCATGGTTTTTCTTACACTAGTTTTCAGCATGAAAAAGTTTAATCAAGAATAAACCGTGAACGCACTGCATAAATTCTTAATACTTCCTTTAACTACTTATGCAAGATGAACACAGCGTTACCATGCTCTTATAATAATCGATCAAGGTATAAACGCTATCTTATCAACAAATTATTCCAAGCATTAATAAGATCAATGGAAGTTTGATTGAACAAGTATGCAAAACTAGTGTGGAATGCATACCTAGTATGCGAGTCTCTCTATTTGGTTTCACCTATCATCTCATAGGTTTTACTACTTTGAATTAAGCCGTATTAACTATTTAGGAGATTAAACTACTTAATTCTAGCCCCACTCAAAAGTTCATAATGTTCTATGTATACATCCATGAACATAAACATGCAAGAGATATCTGTAAACCAAAACCAAATAGACAATTCACAACTAAGCAATTATGAAATCAAGGTTGTAAAACAAGGTTTGTTGCATAATTCGGGGCTTCAAACATCCATCCCGAACAAAAGAGTTTAGCCAAGCATGGCTGTAAAATCACACAAAAGAAACATTGTTCGAAAGTAAAAAATTACAAAGGAAAGAGAAACTGTGGATGGAAGAAGAATCGACGATGGTCTTGAGAGGTGAGCAATAGTAAATATGAAGGAATGAAATTTGCTTCTAAGAATGTGAAATTTGAGGAGCAACCAACATTGCAGCAGTTCTTAAAGGGAGACGGACCCGTGAGGATCCCGAAACAAGCTAGTTTGTAGTGGAGATATGCTATCTTATGCATATTCCACAATTAAGGTGTCACCTACTTCGAAGAGTAGTGAGAAAGTTGAGAAGAAAACTTGGTGTTTTAAGAGTAATGCGTCTAGAGAAGGAACCGTTTATGGTGGAGAATATGTTTAGAGGAATGTTACTCGTGGTGAGTTGTGCAAACCATTGAAGATCGCTTTCATTAGGTTTGGCAACTTTAGTGGAGACTTGGATTGCATGAGAGTGGTTGGATTTGCATGTTTGAGGGAAAGAGTTCATGTCTATGGGTCAAGTTTGAGTGTTTCTCAAACTTGACTAACTCGTCTTGTAGTTGAGGGCCCCAAGTGACGCATTGAGGTGTGGTGGTGATTGTGGCTAGTTGAGAAGACCCAAGAAAGCTTGCGTTTAGAGGAATGACGAAGATTTTGAGCTGAGGTAGAAATTGTTAGGGTTACGACTCAAAACTGATTCCTTGTATGCTTTGGATTCATTACTTATGCTATTTGAGGAGCTTGATAATTCTTTAAAGGGAGGATTTGAATTTGGTGAAGAACTAGCTATTTGGGGAGCTTGATAATTCTTCAAGGATTTTGGGAGACTTCTGAGCTCGCGGGAGTGATTTCTCTTTTGTCTGCCCTCTGGTCCGCTGCTCTTCTTGGTTCGCTCCTTTTGTTCGCCCTCTTTTCTTGATATGAGAGGAGGTATTTATAGTGTTCACATTGCTCCGTTTATGATATGTAATGAAGATACTTAATCAATAATATCTCTTTAATCGAATCAATGAATCTTGACTGATTGATTTACTTGCCAATTTTACCATAATCAAATCAATCAAATCTTAAGATTTAGATATGCCCATATCGTTTTGGATTGAACATCCTGTTTTGTCCAAGATCCTTAGTAAAGGGCGAGTCATCTCGCGGACACGGAAGGAAGGCGCGTGGAACCTTGATTTCCAAGCAAGCGGTGATTTCTGGTCCCACCTTGCGGACGACTTATCTTGAACATACATCTCCGCATGCATGTGAACTCTGTCGTCTAGCTCCTTTGCGAAGTTCCCTACGCGGGGCCATCTCGCCTCGCCTTTATGTCAATCTACGTGCGCGGAGCCATTTCGCCTCGCCTTTATGTATATCTACGTGCGCGGAGCCATCTCGCCTCGTCTTCATGTAAATCTACACGCGTGAAGTCATTTCGCCTCACCTTCATGTAAATCTATACGCGCGAAGACATTTCGCCTCCCCTTCATGTAAATCTACTCGCCTCGCCTCTGTTTACTTCTACGCGAAGTCCGGTTTGCCTCACCTCTGTTTACTTTTACGCGAAGTCCGTTTCGCCTGGCTTCTATTTATTTCTACACAAAGTCCAGGTCGCCTGACCCCTAGTGAACTATCACCAATTATTTTTGGGGATGTCTGACTTCTTTGTTTTGATAATTAATTTAATTTAATTGATATATGATCATCAATCGACACTTGATAATTGATTTCAATCCGGATTTAAGGTTTTGTTGTCACCTGACCCCTAGTGAACTATCACCAATTATTTTTGGGGATGTCTGACTTCTTTGTTTTGATAATTAATTTAATTTAATTGATATATGATCATCAATCGACACTTGATAATTGATTTCAACCCGGATTTAAGGTGTTGCTTGATTATTCAACAATTATTATTATCGTTAAATTTTATATGTCTACAGCAACATATACTTTATTCTTTTGACGCACAAAAACTTCGTGGTTTGGAAAAGTATTTCCATGTTTATATATAGAGAGATAAAGCTCCCACACAATCGATCACCATTGATCACTAATTATGATAAACATGGAAACCAATTTTGAAACCATAATCAGATATATTTTCCATAACAAAAAGATATGATAAGAGTAAAACTTTTCCAAAACAATCTAATAGTAAGTGAAAGAATATAATCATATTAGAACTTCTTTTCTTACGCGTTAGCATATCAGAATAGAGAGAAAATAATTTCCTTATTAAAATACTAATCAAATTAGAATTAATAAGGAAATTCAATCTGATATTTAAGCACATAAAACCTAATCAAATTAGGTTTCCTTCATTTTCTCACGCAACAATAAAACACGAAATACACTCCTTAAAACGAATGAATATCACCTGCAATGAAACTTGTTCAAATTAGAATTAAGAAAGGAAGGATATCATATTTGGTGAAAGCTTACTTTTGTATAGGAATGACAATCATGAATATTATGCCTATAAGACGTGATGGCCTAGTCTCCATTTGGGTTTCCAGCCATAAAAAAAAAATGTTTAAAGTAAACTTTTAAGAATTATTAACGATTCAGCACTAACATTTTTACCTTAACTTACTATAACTCCTTATAGATCAATGTTTATTCAAGGTTTTCATTTCAAATATAGTACATAATATATAAAACAATCATCTTTTAAAGTTTGGTTTAAAATTTCCTTGTTTTTCTTCAAATTTTTGTCAATTTTCTCATTTTTTTTACTGCAATCGATATTTCTCCAAAATTTCTATCGAAATTTTCATATTTTAGAGGGTTGAAATTTCCGTAATCACCAAAATTTTATTCTTGGCTTAAAACATCAAAACTGCCATAAGAATAACATATATGCAGCTAACACATTACGGATACATGCAGCTCGATCTTGTAAACTGCAAGGTGATTCCACTAGGACTTGATAGTAGAGACTTTAATAATTATTTAAATATTACCATAAATGGAGCCACAAAGTATTTGAGCCTACAGGCTACAGAATACGTGCTTCTTCAACTTATTGTGGAGCTCATCTGGTCTTGACTAGCTAGTACTAGAGAAATCCTGTGAAGTCTGCCTCTTTCAGTCTCTCTTGTTATCTCACAGCTTTGATCGATGGTGATCATTTTCAAACTTCTTTGATATTTGAACGTTATGTATTCTATACATGTTTCACAAGACAGTGTGTATTCTTTTTCCTTCTAAATTCTAATGCGGGTTTTGAACATTCAGTAATTTCTAGAATATTTCTGGATCTATTTCTTTTCTAGAATAGTGATGATTAATCAAGTGAGTGTCTAGAAAAGAAATTTCTGTGATTTGCATATTATTATAAAATAGCTAGCTAGAAAAGTCGATATTGTTCGCTACTCGATCTAGAAAGTCTTCGATTTATAGTTTTTTCTTTCTACCGGTTACTGGCTATAGCCAATACATTCTTCTAGTTTTGACAATCGATCAAGTAGCGTCCAAAACATACACATCTTCTTGGTTTTTCGAGATTAATCGATCTATCAAAATTATTTTTGTTTTTACGCTTATTTCCCAAAAAACATTAATTAATTAACAATAATAATTGACTGGTCACTAGTACTACTGAAGTAAAGGACCGGCCAAATGATTTTTTTTACAACTAATTATCCTCGACAACACAATGGAAAATTGATGCAGAAGCAATCCAAGTACTTATTTTCTAAGTTTTACACACACTTTTAGCCTAATTGTCGTTCAAATGTATTTGAATATAGATTAAAACCAAACTCAACTGACAGTATAAAGTACTACTCGCGTGCAATTTTAGCCGTTTTCAAGGAAAGGCATTAGGTTTGGCAAATCTCTTATTTGACTAACCAAGCTAATATCAATTTTAAATAGTAGGATAAAAACCGATATGAAAAATGAATGATGGCAACTGGCCGGCCAACTGCAACGACAATAATGGTAACCGTGATGATGATATCAATGTATAGTTCTGTCACGTACGGGAATAACAATGGTTTATGCGTCGAAGATCTCTCGGATTTGCTTACAATGATAACAATTAAATGACTATGAAATATAATGGATTCATGAATATTTCTTCATGCATGCTAGATGTTTAAACATTGTCCATACTTAGAATGTCCGAAATGGTTTAACGTGTAAGGTTTAGGGTTTAAGGTTATAAACATATTGTGTCGATCAAAAGTAAAGTTAGCCAAAACAGTAGAAATAAATGGAGTAGTGATGGAAGGTAGTTAAAACAACACTAGCATGGCCAGCATATGCATCGATCAACCCTAGTGGCTCATTATCCCACTTTGATTATAATCACAAAGATATATAGCTAGCTAGCCACGTAAAGAATGTGCGACATTTTGTATCTGAGAGTACTTATATGACTATATGCGGTCGAGACAAAGTAGAATCAGAAGAAGATCGATATAGAAGATGCGATGGGCGAGCTACAGTGTGTGATGTGTTTTGTTTTTTTCTTTTGTCTTGTTTTTAAGAAGGGATCAGTCAATTCAGGCTCCTAGAAGCTTGCTGACCAGACCCAGCATTCCATCAAGACTGGGTTGCTTTCAAGCAAATTAACATGAGTAATCGTTTTCCATATTGAACGTACTCCACCGAAAATGTGAAGTACTTGCTAGACTACTTCTAGATCCCAAGCATGTATGTATGACTCGTAGTTCACAGTATTGAGTAATCCAACTCCCACATCCAAACCGTATTTTGAACTATTCCATCCACGATTGGTACATTGGTACGTACTTGACGATACTAATCCCAAAAGCATTGTATATTATTGTATAAATTGTTTATATTATTATAGCACACTCAAAATACCAATTATTCCATACAAACTCAAGAACTAAATACAGTGATCGATAGTGTACCAATACTATGTAAATCTGTATTTTTTTTGTACAGTATTTGTAACTGTGAAAGAAAGGTAAAGTACAAACCCTCAGCATCAATCTCTATCTAAACTATGATCAAATTAAGTGTTGGTATGATCGACTTGAATCAAAAGGGCCTCTTGAGCTCCTTAAAATCCATGGAGTCAATGCACTCCAACCTAGCCCTATGAAGATTCAACAACTTCAGTAACTCGGTTGCCTTCTCTTTGGTCCTCTCCGCACACCCAACTTGCAACAACAACAACAGCTTCTGAAAAGCTCCAACTTGAAGCACCTCTAGAGCAAGACCTCCCTCGTCGTCTTCCCTCTGGTCCTTCTTGCAAAGCTTCCATAGAATCGACACCGCAAACTCGGTAGCTAAATCCGAAACCCTAAGCATCTTCTTAACCACGACCGGCATGGTTAGGGCATTGTCTCGGGCCTCTTCCCTCCCTTGCTTGCTTCCACAAATCGAGTCGAGAACCCCCAATGCCTTTTCGCAAATTCTCCTCTCGGCATCCACAAGTAGTTCCGATAGCATGGACACCAATCCCATTTGCACAAATCTTTCTTTGACGTTCTCTCTTGAGCTAGACGATGATGTGGAGTTAAGCATGTGGTAAATGATGACCAATGAGGCTTTAGTAGAACTAGGGCAAATTGGTTCCTTGATCAACTTCACTAGGGATTCCAAAGCTCCGTCAATCTCTTCCAAAGCACTAGTCTTTTGCTTATCAAATGAAAGAGCCTCTTTTAGAACCAAGACTGCGTTCCTTCTCTGTGACAAATCTACACCGTCCAAAAACCTCACCATGCCGTGCAACGAATCTGTCGATCCAAGTTTTACGCTGGCCTCTGCATCAAGAGGGAAAATCAAAGTCAAAGCGGACAAGATCTCCTCCAAAACGCCGACGTTTTCATGAAAACCACCCGCCGTTGAAAAAGCACCAAACGCCGCCGCTAAAGCACTCGCCGCTCCGTTAGCGACAATGCACCGCTTGTTGCGCTCGCTTTCTTTAGTCAACGTCTTGACCTTGTGCACCAGCTCTCTGCAGCCTGCGCGGTCCTTTTTTTCCGCCGCTGACGTAACCCTAGAGAGAATCTCGGCGACTTCCACAGAACTCACCGGGATCCGAGGCGTGGGGATACGCTCAACCCCAAAGGACTTCTTCTCAACACACCAGTCTTGTATCATTTTCCTGATGGTGTGATTCGGAATCGGCTCGAGAGTTGTGAGGACCTGGTTAGTAGTTGGGCACGTCACGTTTCCGGCTTCGATCCATTTCTCAATGCTTTGCCGATCGTATGTGATCCCGGTAGACAACGTGACCGGATCTGTCATCATGTCCAACGAGATCGGGCACCGGAAGTGGCTCGGTATCGTCAGCTCAATGTCCCCGCCGGCCTCGACATGCCGTGAATGTTTCGAGGAGTGACGGCCGGGCCTCAGCCTTCTCCATGACAAAGTCATATTAGTCGATCTGATCTAGATGAAGTTGAATGCAGAACAACGAAAGTTGGAGGTTTGTGTTTGTGTTTGTTTTGAGTTGAATGAGATAGAAATGAGGGTTGGTTGGGTTATATATACTGACTTTGGTTGAACGTTTACAATACATACGCGGCTGAAGTTTGAAAAAATATGGGGACAAGTATATACTACTAATAAGAAATTAGAGGAAAGAAGGGATAGAGGGGTGGGGGTGAGGTTTTGAATATTTGACCGTTGAATGTTTGAAATGGTAAACGAACACAGTCAAAGCTAGTGGGGAGTAGTACGTACTGGATTGGAATTGATCAAAAAATCAAATGTTTGACGCCAAAAGCCGTCAACGAAAGGAAAGGTCGGTGGACTGGCCGACTCTTTGGGTAGCCTAGAGTGCATGGATGTTTATGCCCTTATTATGCTATTATAATTAGGGTTTTGAACTACCACGCTCACCAAACGACGTCGTAAGGTGGTGGTACGCGTAGGTGATGATGTGCGAGCTGGACCGAGTATTAGAATTTTGTGAATATGTATGGTGGAAGGAATGAACCCGGCATCATCAGTATGCATGAATGTTATGAAATACGTACTGAAACAAACCTTGAAAACTTCCTCACACGTAAATTCTTGGCCACCTCCACGACTATACAGAGGGTTCGTCAAGACAATGCATTTTGATCGAAATTACGTAAACTTGGCATATGTAAATTTGTTTGATGATGAGGAGGATAGTTGATGTAAAACGAGAATGGGCTAAATTTAGACAGAAAAAAAAGTAAGAAAGCGGTAAATAATAAAAAATAATGATTTAAAGATCGGTAATTCTCGTATCATAAGGTTGCTAGCTGCTGGAATATTCAAGAAGATGTTGTTTTGGACTTTTCAGGTTTGGCGCAAAATCTGTTATATCTTATTTGGAGTTACTTTCGGTCAGAACGTCGGCCATATAATACTTTTCCGAAATGGGAACGACAAGATCTATAAGACTCATTAAAATGAGCCATTTCAGATTTAAGCCAAAAGATGTCGTCTTAACTGTCCGATTTGCGATTTAGTATTTTTAGAGTAGTTTTATTTTCTTTTTATGATTCTTTTATTAGGCTTATTTGTTTCCTTTTAATTTGGATTCTTAGGTTTCAATGTTAGATTATGATTGTAATTTTTTGTGTGGATGCTTCTATAAGCTCCATCATGCTTTGTATTAGGGCAATCTTTTCATCTTAATAAAACTTTTGAGTTTTCTCAAATTCCTGGTGGATTTCATAAACTTCTCGTGGATTCAAGAAATCCTAGTCTTGTGGATTCAAGAAATCCTAGTCTTGTGGATTCAAGACTGCCGTTGGTGGATTTAAACGTTATCTCCATTGGTTTTCGACGCTTGACGAAACCGCCTACTATCGTGTTCACGCTTCCCGCATCTAAGTTTTCATTTTCTAGATACTATGTTGAATTTGAATTGACATTGGAATAACTTAGAATAATAGACATGCATGAATGCAGAAGTATTATGAACTAAAATGGACCAATTACAGATGTGAAGGAATATAACTAACAAGACCAAATACCACGTTCCATTGTTCTTATCCTAGATGCACTATGATGAATCGATTCATATGGAACATTGTAAATATCTCAAGAGTGTTTCAGATCACAAAGTACATCTCAGTTGAGGAAAATTTTCAATAATGATATATGGGACGCCTCTTTGTAACCTGTTTGAGTAGCGAAAGAAAAGTTAATTATCATGTCTAAAACTTGCTTATGAACAACAAATTGTCTAAATAAAATGATCTAGATATGGTCCTATTGTAACATATGCCTTTGGTAATATATACCAATGTTACTCGAGTGCTCAAGTACATCACAGTGCTCAAGTTTCTGATCTGATGACAAGATTAGTTGCATATATTGTTCTACCAATCAAACGATTAGGCCCGTAAATCATGTCATTTTGGTGGTCTAACAGAGAAGACTATTTCCAAGAAATCAAAGATCAAACGATTAGGTTGAAGAAACACATAAACCACAATAAATTATTGATCTCTAATAAACATGATATATCGAATTTGCATTGCCACGATGAAAGAACAATACTCGTAAAAGATACAAATTTGCATTGCTACGTACGTACATGGTGCATTTGATAGATCATATGTATAGAATCATATATTTTTCTTTTCCACTATATGCATATATTCAAAAGATAATGGCCGATTTGAGATTGTGAATCAAGGTAGTATTATGAGGAAGCACCTTCTCCTGTGGTACGTATATATGTTATTTGGTTGCTTTGTTGTTGTGAGACTTTTGTTTTCCGCATCGTTTCTGAGCAATGAGCTATAAAACTTCATCAATTTCCATTCTGGCGAGTACGTTTGTGCATTATTGAGCTTATGGTTATGTGTTTCTTTAATTATCATGTCTAAAACTTGCTTATGAGCAACTATGTGCATCCAAAGGCTCAAGGCTCTTGAAGCATACAAGCTAGGCTTGAGCGAGATGGGTGGACACATATATCAATGCCAACAAGACTCGGGTTTTCTTCCGAGGATATTCAGTCACCTATTTCAGGTATAAACAATGTGTCTTCTTGATTTACCTCACAACTCATTTTTTTGCTCTCCAATGTGAGATTCAATTTTCATTTTAATAAACTTATGCTTTTATCTTTAGAATTTCGGTTTTCCTCTTGCCCTAAAGAATTAGAAGAACGAATTTGTGAAAACTGTTTTTGATCTAATTTCAGCGGAGGGCAATGGAACTCGGGTGGACAGTGCCACAGAGAAACAGAGCCAATCTTTAACGAGACTTATCTAACGCACTACCTACCCTTAGAAAATGTGAGCCCTAGAGTATGTGCTTAAATTAAGAAATGAAAACTGCAGTGACATATCTTAGCATTAGTAGGCTTACTGATCATATATAGAAAAGATGGACACACAAAAAAAGAACGAATTAGAGCTGAACAATCTCAGGATTTCAGTCATTATTGGTGCAAAGATATGTACCAATGTCGACATATGTATGTATGTACATGTTTAATTTGGTACCAAAGATATCAAACTAGAATGCATTCTTTCTTGCTTGCAATTTTGGATTAATGTAATCGATTGATCCTAATCCATATTTTCATTTTTATTCAATCAATATTTCACTATGTTAGCTTTTACCCATGGATCACAAGGAACTTAACACACAAGATAAATAGATACAATAGAATCAAACAAAGCATAACACAACTTAGCAAATATACTAACTAGAGTTCTTAAGGGAATTCAACAAACCTGAACTAGAGGCCATTGATATTTCAAACTCCGATATTCTACACAACACTATATTTTATATCTGTACGAGACTAGGCTTTTAGCAACTGGTGAATAGAGTGTGTGTAGGGACCATGTTTATATATGATTCAACTAAGACTTAGACTCCTCCAATAAAAGAAACCAATTAGTAATATAATCACATATATCCTTGATTTGTATATCATTTATATCATTGATCAATCACCTCAATCAATCAACGTACTCAATTAGAGTCCAATTAGATCAATCACTATACAATTCAGACCCCTAACTTATGCATTTGATACATTGTGTATAAGTTAATCCAGAATTCCAATTACATAATTTCTCATTAATTATTCTGCTAGTAAATGATAAGTTGTTTACCTTAAGAACTTCAATGATATGCCAATATCAAATTTACACACTCCACCATAAACCGATTATTGAAGAATACGAGGGACACAAGTCACACAACAGACCCCATAAAACACAGTACACACCACATACGCATGCAAGTGATATCTAAACTGCACGTTTGGGTTAGTAGTAATCATGCATGATGTTGCCGATCGAAATGGTACGTACTTAATCGGCTTGTTCTACGGAATTGGGTTAGAGTCTGGTAGCTAGATATAATAGGCTAGTTTAGCTTGAAGCTATCTTTAATTTTCAGCCTCGATCATTTCATTTCTCACTTAACAGTTAGTTTGGGTAGGATTTATGATTCTCCTTAATTCGTCTTTCCTCTCAAAACGGAAGATATATATATATATATATATATATATATATATATATATCTTTGCCGGAAATAATGGACAACCTGTGGCGAACCCAATACGTACACAGAGTGACAGGTCTCTTGCACGATGTCATTATGGCCAACTACCAACCTTCAGGAATATCGTCGTGCAAAAACAAACAAGGTCGACTGTAAAAACTAGAAGGACCACCATCAATCATCTCTCTCGATCTCTCTATCAAACGTTGTTTGATTTTTGTTCTTTTCCTTTTGGAATCTCATCGATGAACATCGTCAGGGAAAGAGAATGGACTACAACATTTCATTGCATTTCCATTCGCTATAGCTGCTGCCATCCTCCCTCTTAAAGTCCCACCTTCTTCGATCTGGACTGGCCAACAGAGAAGACTGTTTCCAACAAGGCATCCAAGGCTCTTGATTCTTGAAGTTTAAGCATATATACCACTTGAGCGAGATGGGTGGAAACATATATCAATGCCAACAAGACTCGAGTTTTCTGATCATAGCTCTATATATGAATCCATGCCATTGGAGCCTTAAAAAGAGAATGGACCACAGCCTGGGAAATCCAAGAATGTTTGGATTTCTTCTCTTTTTCCCTTTTGGAATCTCATGGACCACAGCCTGGGAAATGAAGATCTCTCTCCTGGGAGATGAAGGCAATCAAACCGGAAAGGGCTAGAACACGCCCTTATATTTGATCTCTCTCATCAGTTCGTCCACAAATTTCAAATGCAAGGGGCAACTCGGTAAATCTGCAACTTAACTTCCGTCAGCAGTAAAAACAACTCAGAGTTAAATTTTAAGCAAGCCCGTCAAGACCGAAGATTCTTGCCAACCATGACGGCGGAGGAGGAGTCGAGGTCGGTCGTCGAGGAAGATGATGATCGGGTCGGCACGGCTGAAAAATACTTTTCCACGTCGATTTCGATCGAGACGCCGTCGAACCCGTGCCTTCCATCTCCATCTGGCATTAATTACATCTCGTGTAATGAAACCTTGCTCAAATACGGAAATCGGCTTTGCAATATATGGCTAGCTAGATTGGAGGCTAGGAGAGGTACGTGATTATGAAAGAAAAGAGTGAAGGTCTTGTGTACCTGGGTTGAATGACTTGAATCAGAGACTTAGGGCTTAGATTTGATGTAAGACAGTAAGAGGATTCCAAAGAGTTCGATATCTACAATTGAGAAGATCAAGTTCAATATGAGTTCTTCATATTCTAAGCTTTATAACTTGTTAGGATGGGAAAAGAACTGAATTAAGATTCGAGAAATTTTAAATACACACCCATAATCTCTTAATACACACCTTTACTATTTTATGTTTCTATTGAGATTTTATAGGTAAGCTAAATGACCAAAACATACATTTATTATTAAAAAAAATCACGCTAGAAGTATTCTTTTCAACGTCTTCTACCCTAAAATTTTCGAAAACATGTCTTCTCCTCTAACCCTAATTCTTCTCCACAATTCATTTTGGTTGTCTTTTTTTTTGTATCCGTATCAGCTTTAATTTGATCTTACAGATCATATTGTCAAGTACTGCATCTTTATCAGCTTTAGTTTGATATTTAGTTTGATCTTGCATATCATATTGTCAAATACTGCATCTTTATCATGACATGTTTTATCGAATAACTAGTTATCTATATTTAATAGCTACTGTACTTCTACAGTTGTGCTCTTGTGAATTTTGAAAACTTGTATTGGTGATTTAGAGTTGAGATATAACAATAATCATTTGATTATAAATTGAACGATGATAACCAAAAATTTATAGCAAAAATTAGACGAAATAATATGTAAAAAGAGGTACCAAATAGTAAATATATATTAATTATATTAAATAACGAAATATTTCATAAATTAAGGGCATTTTAGACAGTCTGAGATGTGTATTAAGTATAATATTGAAATGAAAAACTTGATAGGTAGTGTATTAAGTAAGGAGTGTGTATTAAGATATTAGGAGTGTGTATTTAAAATTTCTCTTAAGATTCAAGGTTTGATTATCGAGGCAAAGAATATGTAACGTTCTTTATTACTGAATTATTAGACCTTCAAATGAATGGTGTGTATATATATATATATATATATATATATATATATATATATATGAGACATGTAGTACGTAGCTCATTTATCTTACTTAATTATGTGCCGGTTCGATCTTATAAGGCTTTTGATGGGCGTCTTTTTGTTTGTTATGACTTTAGCGCTGGACAGCGGGCTCGGGCTCGGGCTCGAGCTCATCCAACCTGCCTGGCCGAACTGATGCGGACTACGAGAATATATGGTATGGTTCATTCGTTTTTATTTCTTTCTTTTTTTTCTCTTTTTTAGAATGAATTCGTTTTCATTTTTATCACTACTGAACCCTCTAACACTGCGTTTATATGAGACTCTTTTTAATTATCGATGAATTCTAAAATAATGGAATTTAGATATCTATCGATTGAAATTCCGTTAATTGCAATTTTTATTGTTTGGTTATGTATATTTGAGATTTAAAGTGTGTGATAGATTAAAAATGTTTATAAGAAATATAAAATAATTTTTTTAAAAAAAATCCTTATTTTAAAAATGAAAATTGAATCCTGCAAAGAAATTTGTAAATGACACTTATTTTTGGTGGAATTCAAGCTCAGACCTCACGAAATTGTAAATTATTAAATGACATATTTCTTCTTTTATTAAATGACTATCAAAGACAATAATTATAAAATGAACTATTACATTAATTCTCTCTAGACTTTCCAATTCAATAATGATAGATTTGCATCTTTATTATTTTCCTTATATATTTTCATTTCTAATTTTACTACATAATATTGAAGCACTCATATATTTAATAAGAGCTAAAACTATGATCAATATCCAGTGTGACACAAAAATTTCTATTATCATATGTGTTGAATGTATGTACAAGATGAAAAATTATTTGCAAAGAAAAAAAAAGATTAATCATGAATAATTAAATAACTATTAAAATAATCTATTATGCGGTACTCAAAAATAGAAAAAAAAATTAATATACATAGAGAAAAAATGATTATTCTTGATCTTCGTTTAGGAGAGGTACAATAGAAAACAAAACGTTAAGTCATGTTAGAACATTTTCTTGCTGATAAAAATAAATTTTTGAAACCCTACATTGTGCTTCTATTTTTATTTTAAAGAAATTTACGTTATTAAATTAAGGAATCAAATCGTCATTAAGAAATGTAGAATGCAAAAATTAGTGATAGTGAGTAAATTTTTTATTTTAGAGATAATGATTCATTATTAAAAATTATATAGTGAGGTTATTTAAGGACTTAAGTGAGGTTTAGTGAGTAAATATATTATTTGAAAATTTGATAAGATCGAGGTGTAAAAAGCATAGGAAGTCTAGTGAGTAAAATTTAAAGGTCATAATAGCCCCGCAGTCGTTTTCAACTCCATTGAAATTTAAAATTCCCTATTTGATACTGCCAAACAAGAGAATTGGTTTTTAATAATTATGAAATCTTTATTTTTGTTTAAAGAAATTATATTTTCGTCCATCTGTTATGTGTCTTACCGTAATACACGTAAGATTAGTTAATCTGGTTTCCTAATTAGAATATATTACTGTTGATAGAACTTCTAGATCATTCAGAAAACTCTATGTAATATATAGGGTAAACTACAAAAAAATACCCGAACTTTGAAGCTTATTTCAAATAAATACCCCATATTCAGATTATTTCAAATAAATACTCGAGCTATGCAAAATCCGACAAATTCTTATTGACTGGACCAATGGGTATTATTATGCTTTAAATTTTCCAGACTTTGATGTATTAGAGAACATGCTTTGGAGCATTTTTTTTAATGTTGTCAAAACAAGTTGGCTACGTACAAGACTTCCTTTACATGCAATCAAGTTCTTTTATGATTAAGTTGATTCTCATTTTGAGTCCCTCCGCACTGTAGTGTCGTTGGCCTAGATTCTGATCTTAGCAGTTTTTTATTATTATTCTTATTAGAAACAATTTTGACCTTAGCAATTATCCATGAGACAAATGAATATTGTGATATCCGAGCAAAGTGCAATACTCAATTTGTTGAGGGAATGAAAACGTGCAAACTCAATGGAGAGGGCTGACAATTTAGGGTTAACGGGTTTAGCAAGAATACATTTTTCTGTGGTCTAAAATACCCTTGCTGACAGGTCCAGTCAATAGGAATTGACACGTCATACATGCCACGTAGATAAGTTAACGGTTCGTTTAACGGAATGTGTAACGAAATTGAGACTTTGTAGGATTTTGCATAGCTCGAGTATTTATTTGAAAGAATCTGAAGATGAGGTATTTATTTGAAATGAGCTTCAAAGTTTGGATATATATTAGAGTAAACTACAAAAAAAATACCCAAACTTAGAGTAAATTACAAAAATATCCAATACGATGAGATCAATCGCCTTGGTGGAGGCAGCTTCTATTGGCTCATTCGGGACAGAATAAAAAGTCTGAGTTGAAGCAGTCCATGTGCTAAAGAGAACGTGCACGGAGTGTCTTCTATTGCTGCTCGATGATTCATGTTCTGCTAGAAAGGAAGGGGACCGAATTGAATTGTAAAACCATCTGCTTGCCATTTGAAGGACCAGGAGGGACTCCGAAAAGAACTTCATCATCACACAGTGTAATTCGTCGTGAGATAGAGGTGATTCTCTAGTCTCATCCTCCCCTGCATCTTTTGTACTCTAGAAAAGTAGGAACATAAAGAGAATCGATTAGTCCTGTCAATTTCATTTTCTGTTGAATCTTGTACAACAATCATATAGCCAGTTTAGTTTTTCACATTTGAATCAGATGTTTGACAGGAAATAAACATATCTTCAATCGATACAAGCACAATACCGTGCCAGATTCTTTGCCGTCACAAACTTTAGGACAAAGCATATCTATCTTATCACTCTAATCAAGAATTAAATCATAAAAGAAACTTCATGCTGAGAAAAATCCATGGGTCGTGTTTTATATTAGAAAACGAATACCCGATTGCATTTCAAAAATGGAAACAGAAAAAGATAGTCACAGAGAAACAGTCAAGAAAACAGAGTTGCGCAAATCAAAGAAACAGAGTACGCAAATGATCAAGAAATGACGAGGGTTTAAGCTATAGCAATGCAGTTCGGGGGCTTTAGTTAGCTAAGCGATTGAGAATGACAAGGTGAGTTTGAAGCTCACACACAGCACTCAGTCATTCTCTCTGATTCGCAACTCTCCAATTTCTCATCTATCTCACTCAGGTAAATATCGTTTGTTCCACCATCAAACCATTTTAAGTTTCATTGATCAAAGTTACTATATTGCTTCGAGTACTTACCGAGCTTCCAACGACTATGGAAGGCGAGGCATTGTGGTTGCAGAGGTCAAGATTGATTTCCATGCCGGGATTTCCACAACCGACGACAAGTCCCTTGAACATTTCACCGCCGAACTCGCACAAGCCATCGATATCGGGCCCCCACACACTCTGCATTTTCGCCGGTGGCAGCTATGAGCCACCTGCAGACGCACTCGACCTCTGATCGGGTCGACCCGGTTGTTGAAACAGTGTTGACCCTCCAGAAACCGATGGTCTCGTCGTAGCGGGCAGATTGGACGCAGGAGTTGAACTTTGGGTTGATTTCAAAGTGTTTGGCGTATGATTCAAGGTAGTGGATGAACTGTCTCTGTGTTGGGTACTCAGGGAATGGAAGCTTAGGGAGTGGGCAAAATGCCTTGAGCCGGTCATAGGTGCGTTTTTGCCACAGCGAGGCTATGCAGTCGGCTCTTTCAAGGACTAGGAATGGGACTCCTTGGTCCCTCAGGTAAGCCGCCATTAATGCCAGGCCAGACGGGCTAGCTCCAACTATGACCGGCCCGTTGACCATGATGCAACGGCGAGCAACGAAATCGTCATGATCCACTAAGTTTTCCTCCATGATCAAAGGAAATGAGTGTTGGGTTTTCAAGTTTGAAGTTGAAGAAGAAGATGAGAGAATAGGCATTTTGTTTCTCATGCATCTAAGCCTAAATCAAAAGTTTTGGGTTGCCTTTTGCTTGTTTTTTTAATAATATAGTTATAAATCTATGAAATCGATTAGCTCCTGTTTGCTTGTTTGATTAAACTGGCTATATGATTAAATCTATTCGGCACAAACAAGAGGCCAACATAAAATGAAGGCCAGAAGCCATCTACAACACACACCAGTAAGTAAAAGAGTTTGAGAATTCTCAAATACCTAGTGTAAGGAAAGACTAAGCATAGTAGTGAAATAATGAGAGAGTCATTCTATACCAGCTCTTTCCCAAGCTCAGTGGCAGCATCTTGGTAGCTAGTCTTCTTGCCTTGGCTACTCCCACAAGCCCTCCTGAACTTTGAGAGCTTCATGCCAATGTTGTTATTCTCCATTTCACACTCAAAACTAATTATGAAGCCCAAGCGTATTTATAAGCCCCCCCCCCCCCCCCCCCCGCACGTCAGTAGCCCGCATAGATTTGAGAAGGGAACGGGATAGATGGTGGGGATTCTACCAGAGAGCAAGCTCTGAAGGAAATTAGATGGTGGGTGGGGATTCTGCCACGTCAGCTATATGGTGATTTGTCTAAACCAAGCTTGTCTTAACGAAAGGAAAAAAAGCCCCAAAAGTTTTGTGACCAAGCTTGACTATAGAACATAAAACCATTAACGGTGAGTGGCAAGCTTGGTAGGAAAAACATCAACATAAAAGTAATCTTGCGTTTCATAGGAAAAACGCACCTATGAAAGTAATCTTTGATAATATGAAAATGGTGATCATGATCATGCTTTACACTCACCTTGTCATTCTCAATCGCTTAGCTAACTAAAGCCCCCGAACTGCATTGCTAACAAAAGCTGCATTGCTAACAAAAGCTGCATTGCTAACAAAAGATTACTTTTACATTCAGATAAAACATAATTATTTAATGGTGATCTTTAATTCTTTACATTCAGATAAAACATAATTATCTTTAATTCTTTACATTCAGATTGTCTACTAAACTTCAGTTACGAACAGCATAAAGAGAAGCAGGGGGTAAAAAATAAAAATGTTGCATCGCTGCCAACTCTTTTCTGGAAGTGGACAATTATCTGACACTCCATCTCTATCTGTAGATAAAAGGGGACAAATCCAGAATAAGTACTTAAACATGCATATAAGTTTGTTTTTTTTTTTATATAAAAAAAAAAATCCATATGAGTATCATCCAAGGTTCAATACAAGTACTTAGACATGCATATACACTGACATTTTACTTTATCATTTATGAACTAACCGAAAGGAAAATCAGATTGTCTGTAAGAAAGAGAAAGAAACAGAAGGCTAAGAAAGAAAATCCATAGTAATCAGCAAGGATAAGAAAGCTTCCATTAAGATGATTTAGTCGTGGTCCTAAGTTTTCCATTCAGAATCCACTAAAACTACAAATGGAACTCTTCAAAATGTGTAGATGCACTATATGCTTATCCACCTGAACCTTAGAGAGGCCTGCTAGAGAACTTAAACAAAATAAGACTGTGTCTAGATTCTGTTAGCGAGTAATTACAAAACAACAAGAAATGGCCAAGATGATGCTGACATACGAAATAATGAACCAAATAGAAAATCATTGGAACAGGATCCTATTTCAGTTTACATCTCTAACGGAGCCTATAAACAAAGATGATGCATGCCTTTTGGGGAACCAAATGTAAAGCTTGTTGCTTTCATTTCACCATATATAGAAATCAACACACAAAAATGAAAGAGAATCACCAACACACAATATTGCCCCTAGATAGCAGAGAGAGAGAGAGAGAGACATAAATTTTGATGCTTGGAGACATGTCATAACACAAAACTCATAGTTCACATTGCTTAGGCGTATACATGCTAATCAATAACAACACCTACATATATTCATCTCTATTTTGGAACATTACCTCAACATTGGAAGAACAGTGCTGCCACGACACACCCCTCCTCCAAAACCTTAGAATTCTCCTCACACCCAACTACTTCTGGGAATTCTCGAAAAAAATATCGCCTTTCCTGCACCGAATAACCACACTCGAAATCAAACAAGATCATAGCAAAACGAATCATAAGTTCCTTTAAGGCATCCAAATCGAACCAAAAAACTTTGTAAATTATGTCACAACTGCATACCCAACTCAGAATCAATCAAATAAAGCTATAACCACGCATAAAGATCCAAACTTTAAATTGTTTCCTCAACCTATAATAAACTCAAACTTTCTCTATGACATTTTTTGAATACACACTACACAGATATAGAACAACCTCATGAACTGAACCAAACACGGAAATAACATTCAAAGATTGAAACTTTACAAAAAGGGTGAAGAGATAGAGAGAGACCTTGAAGAAATCCCCAGATGCATGGCGGTAATGAAAGTCATTCCACGCCTGATTCAGCTTCTTCATCTGCAGCAGCTGAAAGAGAGAGAGAGTGATAGCGAAACGACGGGTCGTCTTCCACCTCAAATAAAAAATAATAATAATAAATTATTTAATAAAAGGACCGAAGCGATGTGGGACAGTGGGAGTCGATTTGTGTTGTTTTTGACTATGTTTTTTCACAGCAAAATTCTAAATGTTCTGCAGTAACATTGTTCTAAGGTGGTATTTACACATCCTAGTATCTATTTTCTATTAATTTAATATAATTTTATATAAAATCTACCCATTATACCCGTACTCTCTAAGAAATTGATTTGATAGCATAAATCGAGCTTTCATTTCATGTCTTAGGGACTTTGGTTATGGAATCAGAATCGGAGGAGTTTGGCTGGTTTTGGATAATGGAGATGGACGTGGGGTTTGGGTTTGAGGCGATTGATGATGCGGTGGGGTTGGGAAGGAAAAGAGGAGGCAGTGACGTACGGGCAGAATTTGAGGCCGCTGGAGATGGAGTACTGACTGACGAAGAGGCCGGGCGTCCATGGAGTTCTGTACTGAAAAGAGGAGGGTTCATCTACACCTCAGAGTATTAACTAAAGCATGTCTCTTCAACTATATCTCTATATATGAAATATTCTTGACATGAAGCCACAACACAGAGATAGATAAGCTCGAAACTTGGAGGACATCGCTGGGAAACTTGATCCCTCCCTCAGAAAAAAGTACGGTGAAGTTCCCAATCACATTAAGGTCAATGGTGAAACCCAATATCAATTCATAATCAACTGTCCCAACCTGTTAAGCAGCTGAGCCATTTTCTCAGGTAAACAAAAGAGCGAGAGAGATGGAATAGAAGATAGATTTAAGGGGATTTTTGAGTTCTAATCGGGAATATAGCTAAAAAGAGGAGGGGTAGTATGGGTAGATCGTATATAAAATTGTATTAAATTAATGAATAATAGATATAGGATGTGTGAATAGCCACCCTATATTTTATTTTTCCAGTTGTGAGAGTATAAATTAATAATCATACAGTATTTACTATATTTTAAAATAAACTAATTATTTCAAATCGTTATTTGTGGTGTTCATCATATCTTACAACCACTAGATTGATTAGTCGATCAAGATATAAAATCATGCGAATTATGATAAGGTTCATTTGTCTTGCTCTTAATATGAACTGATCAACTGACCTCGTAGCTGTAAACTTCATCCACATATATTGTCTCCTGCATGTAAAGGGGTTTTGGACTTTGAGCTCAAATTAAGTTCCTAACGCCTCTAGGAATGCTGCTTGGACATCATATTGAGGAAGGCTTTCCCTATTGTATTGGCATCGGAGTCCTCTTGAGGTCAAATTGAAATGGCCTATATAATATTACCCATCACAAGGCAATTGATTGTTATTTATTATTTGATCATGTGCCCTCCGAACAACCAAACCCTACCAAAACCTAATTCGCAGATGATGGAGTCATCTATCCCTCATCAACAACACCACGCCTACGTCTCCGAGCTCCTCTCCTTCCCCCTCGCTCGCCTCCACAAGGAACCGGAGCTTCTCCGGCTCGACAGGGATCGAATCCAAAGCCAACTCCAAGACTTCATGGCCGGTAACTACCGAGCATTGGTTTATTCTGCGCATACCTCTCTCTCAGTTCAAGACCAACTATCCTCCATTGACAAGGATCTTAAATCTCTTACATTGGAGAAGATCCCCACGTTAACAAATGCATGCACCAAGTTTGTTGACACTTTGGAAACGATGAACAAGATGAACCAAACACAGCACTTACTTGAAATCCCTCAACTCATGGAAGCAAGTGTGAGAGATGAGAACTATGATGAAGCTCTAGAGTTAGAAGCCTTTGTTCGCAAGCTTTCGACTATGCACCCCAAATTGGCACTTGTTAGAGACCTGGCTGAACATGCAGGAAGATCACTCAATCCCTTGTCTCCCAGCTTCTTCAAAAACTTCGTTTGGATTTTGAAAAACCCGAGGCTGAACATTGCCTTCGGATTGTTGGATATTTACGTAGAACAGGAGTGTATAGTGAGTATGAACTACGGTTGCAGTTTTTGAAATGTAGGCAGGCATGGCTTACAGGAATGTTGGAGGATTTGGATGAGGGAAACCCTGACGAGTACCTCAAGGGGATGATTGGTTGTCACAGAAAGCATCTAGTTGATATTGTTAATCAATATGTGTTGGTAAATTACGATGAGAATGATGGTGGTCTTCTCAATAGTTGGCTTATGCATCAAATAACCTCACACCTTGAGACTCAAAATTTTACTTCCAGAAATAAGTGACGGGGTGTTGCTATCTAATATTCTTGAGGAATCCATGTATTGCGGCATGGTGCTTGGAAGGGTGATTGGGCTAGATTTCAGGGCGATGCTAATTCCAATTTTTGAAGAGGCAGTTGTCAACATGTTCTCAAACAATGTGAGTAGAGCAATTGAAGGATTTCAGTTGGTTTTGGATTCACATCGTTGGGTTCCAGTACCAGCTATAGCAAATAGTAGTGTTCATGGTGGTGGTGGTGGTGGTGATGATGATGTAATTGAACCGCCGTATTGTCTTACGGAGCATCCACCTCTGGCTGTTTTTGTTAATGGAGTGGCTGCGGCGATGAATGAGCTCCGGCCCTGTGCACCCTTGAGCTTGAAGCATGTGCTTGCTAAAGAATTGATCAAGGGATTGAAGGCTGTTTCCGACTATTTGATGACTTATAATGTAGAGACTGGGATATTACTGAGAAAATAAGGAGTGAACTTTTTCTCTCACTTTGTCAAGCCTTCATTGAGATTACTTGCCCACATTGTGCAAAGTGCTTTGGCCGCTGTTATACTGGCGGAGCGGCTTCAGTCATGGATGCAAAGAGTTCATGTGACGGCATTCGCCGCCTAGTGAAGACAGTCTCTCCCTCATCAGAACCTCCAATTGGTAAAAGAGAAGGACACAGAAATTACTGAGAATGCTGATCGATGGTGTCACAACGCCGATGTATCATACAACAATAGAGGAAATGTAGTTAATGAGTTATTAGGTTCCATTGAATTTGTTGCACATGAAGTTTGTTCACAATGATTTCTTTCTTAAACATTCAATTTGTTCTACAAGAGAACATACAAATCAAGGTATTGGATACCGGCCTCTTTCTTAGAAGAAAGATTTTCCAAGGGATGCAAAAACATATGATTTACACATTTTGCTCCTTCTCCTTCAATTCTAATGATCCTATACATACAAGTGGGAAGGGAGGTTTGTCTAGTATACATTTGAGTGGATAGTTGATACTAATCAAGTTATGAAGTTGGTTAGAAACGACTGCTCAAACCTGTAATGAGTTCAAGGCATTAAGAATCATCAAAACTCCTAGGACCAACTGTTGCTCTTCTCTACAGGATGCCAGGGCCCAGCACAATACTCAAACATTGCTGCTGATGCTCGAACTCAGAGGCCTGCAGATATGTGTTTGCAGCTTCTGTGAAGCAAAAGTAGAACTATGAGTCTGGTTTAGATTTGAAGAACTTTGCCACCGCTTGATACAGATTCTCTTCCTCAAATGGCTTTGAGACGTATCCATCCATACCGCATTTTAGGCACTCATCATAAGTGGCATGAATAACATCAGCGGTCATAGCTAATACTGGCACATGCCACTCACCATTTTTTGCAACTCCTTCCAATCCACCATTTATCTCACCATTTGCCATGCTCTCCATCTGCCGAATTCTACGAGTTGCCTCAAAACTGCAAACAAAAGAAACCGTCAGAAATTTTAAACAAGGGATTTTCAACAATCTAAATGCTATACTAGGAATGGAGACATACCCGTCCATTTCAGGCATTTGAATATCCATGAAACAAGCATCAAAATTGTGTGGTATTTGAAGCAAATTCAATGCTGCTTTGCCACTGTCAACACACACAACATCAGCTCTGAACTTCTTTAATGCACCTGCAGCAACCCTTCTGTTTACCATATTGTCATCAACGACCAAGATTTTTTTACCAGAGAGCAAGCTCTGAAGGAAATTAGATCCATTAGGCAGCTCCTTCCCCTGTTGCCTCTTCTTGCCTATGCCAAGCACCTGTTGAAGACATGCAGCTACCATGCTAGCCCTCAAAGGTTTCATAATCACGGTATCTGCAAAACTTGCTGCCTTTGCCTTGTCAAATTCACCTTTACCGAAATTGGTTGCAATAAGCATCATCTTAGGTAGCTTATATATGTGCCCATTCTGTTTCCATTCCAAATGCTGTTTGTTGAGATCACATTCTTCACCAGAAATCCATGCATCCTTTTCTACTAGAATTATATCTGGGGGGACAATATTTCTGCCATATACAACAAAGTAGTTGAGCCTAAGCCTAATTAGTCAATTTGTAAACATTTCAAATGAGAACATGCAAACTTTCTTTAGGTCTTCTAATAATATATTTGGCAGGTTTCATGTTCAACTCTTGCATGTAATTATTCACCAAATGCATTAAATACAATTTTTTGCTTCATTAAACTTTACTCTCAGAAATTCTGATAGATTTTTCCGTAGTTTCATATGTACTTTACTGTAGTTAATGAAAATATCATATATAGATTTAGCAAGAGTTAACGCACCCGGATGTAGCAGAACCATTTCTTCCACAAAAAGCAACAGCCATCTTGATGCTACTTACAACTTCTACCAAGATTCCAAGTCTCTTCAAGTGGTACTTTGTTACAGCAGCTCTCACAAGTTTTCCATCAACTAGTATTGCTCTCAATCCTCTAAAGTGAGAAGGTAGATCTTCCAACTTAGGTTTTTTCAAGTCACTAACTGCATTTTCTTTGCACCTCCCAAAATTAGCTGTGAACGAAAATGTGCTCCCAACATGAGGTTGACTTTTGAAGTTTATCTGACCACCCATCAGTTCAACTAGACACTTGCTGATGCTCAAGCCGATACCAGTACCTCCATAATGTCTAGAGGTTGAACTGTCTGCCTGCATGAAGGGCATAAAAACTCGTTCTTGGGCACGTAATGGTATACCAATTCCTGTATCTTCCACAGAGACCATCAAAGTGACTTGTTCAGAAGCCTCATTATTGGCAGAAACATTACTTGAAACATCAGTTCTGTGTTCTTCATTAGCAATTAAATGCTTAAAAGTATCCCAACTGTTTTGATCATCAGCTGCTTCACATCCACTTAATGTCTTAAACTGACAACCATCAGATGTTTGCACACCTTCATCTGATCCTCCGTTCAAGCAAGTCGTCAGTTTCCCATTAATCATGGTCATTGAGGGCTCGGCTAGATGGACTTTGACAAATATATGTCCTCGTTCTGTGAACTGCAACAATTCTTAATATAATGAATATCAATCATGAAAACTAGAAACACAAGACAACAATGAATGCAATGGTAGAAATCAGCTCAGCCAGTGTAAACCTCAATCATAACTTTCCAGTGAAATTTTGATTAAAATTAAATGAATATCATATATGAGTTGGCAAGTGAAACATGAACTTACTTTAATAGAGTTTCCCACAAGATTTGTAATGATCTGTCTGAATCTCCCAGGATCACCAATAAGAATTTCTGGAACTTTATCGGAAACAAATACAGCAAGCTTCACATCTCAAGATACATATCAAAGTGCACCGATTTGCAATGGGTGAACACCACCATCCAATGAATAAGAACCAAAAGTTGAAAATAAAAAAAAGAAGATAAATTAGTTGTAATATAACGATGGTTGACAATTTAAGATCACTATGAAAAAGGGACAATGTCAGAAATACACCAATCTCGAAAATACAAAAACTCTGAGTAGCTCTTACTGATGTCATCAGAGCTTACCTCTAAACCCATATTTCTAGACTTCTCAGAAAATAATGAAAGGACATCATCTAGTATAGATCGAATGCCAAACGGAACTTGTTCCAGCTCCAACCGTCCAGCTTCGATTTTTGCCCTGTCAAGCACCTCATTTATTAATGCTATCAGTGCCTTTCCACAGGCCTGAGCAGTTTGAGCATAATCCCTCTGTGTTCCACTTAGAGCTGTATCTAAAAGCAAGGCAAGCATTCCTGCAATCATGGGAAATCATAATTGTATACTTACAAGAAAATAATCAGATATTGATTTATGATGTGATTCTAAAAACAAAATGGATAGAAAGGAAGATCAGTCAGCATACCAAGGATTCCATTCATGGGTGTTCGTATTTCATGGGAAACAGTAGCAAGAAACTGACATAAAAACAAAAGAGATCACGGATCCTATAACATGGCAATGGAAAAGTAACTACATTTTTGAAAATGTTGAAAATAGTACCTGGGACTTGGCAACATCAGCAGCTTCTGCTCGAACTTTCAATTCTTCCATTTCACGAAAATCATCCTCAACTTTGACAATGTGCATCGCAGCTCCATATAAGATATAGCCAACTAACAAACCAATCACAAAGAATAAGAATGCAGTATTGATTGCTGTCCATGATGTTGGTGCCCTGTGATGATATCTGCTCAGAATATAGAAAAATATTATAAGCATCAGCATGACAGAACCAAAAAAAGAAGCTTCTCCATCTATTCTGAGCTGATTGAATGGGTGCCCCTACCTACATATCATCTGATGCTTTCTGAAGGGATCCCCAAAATCAAGCTTGCTTTCATGCAGAAGAGACATGTCACCGTCTTGTTCATATTGGTGACCATACATGATAAGGGGATCAGAAGAGTTTGTGACATCATATACATAAACCATAATGGCCTGATTCCCAGCAAGTTGCCCAAGTAAGTTCTCTACAAGGGACTCGACATCAAAGGCTCCACCAAGGTACCTGCATTCAATTTTTCAATTTCTTACACACACATCTACAGCTTCCAGATAATATATATGCAAAAATCTTAAAATGAGTAAGGATAAACTTCCTTCCACATGGAACACATAATATCATGATGGGTGAAACTACAGCACATACTTAGATAACACAAAAGTTCCACATAGATTTTATCTTGAAACATGCATCAAAAATACTAGTCATGCTGCTATGTCAATGACAATGGAACCGATGAGCTTAATTACCCGGAAGCTGCCTTTATGCGCTCCTCCACGGTTGGGTTTGGAGGGAGCTTGGATTTGTAAACAGGGAAAGTCAACACAACACCAAGATGATGTGAACCCAGCAGTCTGAATGGACTGGTCAGAACAGCTTTTCCAGTAGCCCTAGCCCTTAAAATGTTTTCTCTGTCCTCCTGCACCATGCATTGGAAAAATTACAGTCAAATGAAGCACCAAGCTCATAGTCTAATGAAAACCAAGTAACGTTCACACCATCCAGATGATTACCTCCCCAGACATCATGTCGATTGACTCGATGTAAGAGACAGTTTCTTGCGAGAAAATTACAGGTGCATACTCATCTCGGATGGGTGAGGGCTCCCTCTCCATCGTCTTTATAGTCCAGCCATTTTGCCTTTCGAAACTTTCCCTCTCCGAATTAACAACTCTTTGTGCATAGGCCACCCCACTTAAAAGAGGCCTCTCAAATGCAGTTCTGGCAGTGTATTCTGCAAAAGTTTCCTGCATTATTTGCAATCACAAAAACCCAATCAAAAATTGCAAAGCTGAAACCATAGGGCCACAGTGAATCATTCTAGCTCCCTCAGAATCACTAACAAGAAAAAGTATAGGGAACTTTGACATTTGGATACCAAGAAAACTTGCTCTTGTCCTTTGCTAATTTGATAGCAAAAAACACAGCCCAACAATCTTAAAATACACCAACAAACTGTGATCAAAATTCAAGCACATACCTGATCAATTGCTGATGGATTCTTGAGGTAATGAAATGTGGAAACAAGGATAGCAAGGGCATGCACATGATTGACACTAACATTGAACTGATCTTGCAACATTCTTGCTCTCTGATCACACATGCTACTAAGCACTTCAACTCTTCTCACTTTGTTATCAGCATCCATGTAATTGTAGATTGAGAAGCTCAAATAAGCCATCACCAGAATCCAAAGCATCAAAAGCTTTGGGAACCAAGCTCTGTAAGCCTGAATAAAAGTGAAGCCCTTTTTGGCCCCCATTTGCTCATTCAACCTCACAGCCACAGAGTGGTGGCTCTGCATCTTCAAATTCCCACCTATCACCACAACTTCAACTACCTCTTTGCTTCTTCTTCTTCTTGTTTCTTCTTCACCCAACTCATCCTAAGCCAAAACAGAACCCCAAAAATGAGCCATGCCAACTTTCTCAAAGTAGCTAAATTTCAGAAACTTTCTCATGTATAAAAGGAAAAAGGTAGTCCTAAACTCTGAAGTAAATTATCATTACAGCATTGGTTTGCGTGATTCAAACATCTCAAAGCGAAAGCAAACCAAAAACATGACCAAATTGAAACAAATAGCTCCCAGCCTCCCACTGTGGGAATGTAGACTTCACTGAAAACCCACTAAAACAGACAGAGAGTCCCAGAACTCGAAAACTATAATCCTCAATTCTCAGAGAGACAAAGCATGGCTCTCAAAAGATGGGGAACTAAAAAAAAAATATGAAAAATAGAGCTCAAACTCCAAAACCAGTCCTCTCAATTATATCTTGAAATCGGTCTGTCTCAGGCTGTGCATGTTAAACAAAGAAGAAAAAGGCTTTTTAGGATTATAAAAAACACAGGAAACTCTAACCATGTCCTGACAAAGATGAAGCACGTTCACTGTTCCTCTTCCGTTTAATAATGCAAAGCCTGAGATTGACCCAAGAAACACACAGCTAAGCTGAGCAAACACAACAGCACAGAAATGCACACACTCAGAATCAAAAAAATGAAAACTTGGGTTGTTGAAACTAGAAAGACTCCATCTTTACCTGTTCCAGTTATAGCAAGGAGTTGGCTTTGGTCAGTGAACACAGGTATACAATGAATGTGAGTTCTATGACTTCTATCTCTTGTGGTTTTTCAGCAGTGAGTTTGATACGACTTTTTAATGCTCTTGCTTTTTAAAGCAAACTGAATCGAATTTTTTGGATTTTCAGAGATACGCTCTTGTCTCCCTTCTTCCTTCTCCCACGTTATAAACTAATTCTCTTTCTCTCTCTACCACTGTCTTCTTCCTTATTATATTGCATCCCACACCACTCTCTGTCTCCTCCTACTTTCTCTCTCTGTATTTTTCTTCTTTGGGATTCTTTTCTGAGCCACTCGCCATTGAAGCCAATAGTCCATTGTCTGGAAATTTTACAGGAAAGATTTTTCATCGGTGGTCCTGAGTCCTGACTGTGACCTTCAAAAGGGAAAAGATAAAGGGTAACCCCGCATGGGTAACGTTTTTTGAGTTGTTTAACATGTAGATGTATGTAGAAGGGACAAAAGGGTTTCGAAAGAGGTAAAATTGGGAGATGGCTGGCCTATTGGTTTTCTTTTGCATCATATTTACTCTTTGAATTCTTACCATCATGATAAGAATTCGACTAGAACAATGTTAAGTTTAAAAATAAACATAGTGTATCTCGTGATGTGGTTATCTTCCTAGCTATTAGGTTATATAGAGCTATGGTTTAGTTAATTAAGTTGTTTCACGACTTCAAGTCACGGTTCAAACCTCACGGTTAGGACATAAACAATTACCCACTAATTACTTTCGGTAGTGTTTTGGCCACGATTTTCAGCGTGCGGAGCCGAGATGAATAACGAACAAAGAGAAAGGGGAGTGCGGGCGTGCCACCTCGCGGACGAGGAAAAAGTTGAGTGCGCGAGCTTGACTTCTTGAATCAGGCGGAAGGAGTTCCAGGTGCCACCTCGCGGACGAGGAATTTACTAGCACAAACGGTCGATACTCACGGCGGCGTGAGAAGAGCAACTATAGGGATGTTTCCAAAGAAACGGGGTAGAGTCCGGAGAGCTCTGAAGAATTCTAGGCGGCGGTGTGCTTAGAATTGGGGTTTCGAAGAGTCTTCGAAGGGAACTGGCTCCTGGGAGTGCTGGAGTTTTCGACGAGGTCGAGAGGTTTCAACGAGGTTGAATGTTGTTTGTATTTGTTTGATTGATTGATTGTGTGTTTGTGAGAATGTGCGAGCCTCTTTATATAGTGGAGTAATCCTTATCCCATGAAAGACAATTAGAATCCCAAATGGACTCTGCAACGTGAAGCATGTGAACACTGTTCATCCCATGCAGGCCAGTCCTTGTGTGACACGTATCCAGTTCGCACAGTCCATTTAGAATAAGACATTGCTTCCGGCGCGCCCTCGACTGTAGAGTTTTACGCGGACT
Source organism: Fragaria x ananassa (assembly GCA_034370585.1). NCBI lineage: Eukaryota > Viridiplantae > Streptophyta > Magnoliopsida > Rosales > Rosaceae > Fragaria > Fragaria x ananassa. Next base: position 26,796,508 of record CP139761.1, on the reverse strand, counting down.
GAAATTAGGAACAGTCTTATCCCGCGGGGTATCACAGTTCGTGTAGAACACTAACTCGCGCGAATCGCGTACTCTGCAGCTCAATTCCACCTCACGGGCTTTTGCAGCTCGCGGGCCAAAAGAAGGCTTTTTAATTAATAAGGGTCACAGGGGTTGGCCCAAAGCGTGTCAAAGACTGTAAAAAGTCCAAAACGATTACAAGCAATCCGCGCGGACTCAGCGTATGTCTACCTCGCAAAGCATTCCGCGAGAACCATGTATTCAGCGCGAAGCGGGCGAACTCCCCACTCCGCGCGAAGTCATTTCGCGCGCGAGCTCTGTTTTTGTCTGGAAGCGCGCGAGACCCGTTAATCCGCGCGAACTATGTCTTTCTATGTGAAGTCTAAGCGCGCGAGATCCATTAGTCCGCGCGGAGTCATTCCTCGCGGACTTTGTGATCATCCCGCGTGGTCTTGCTGAAGAACTTGGGCTCCCCGGCCGACATAGTCTAAGAACTTAATTAATATTTACATAAACAATTACTATCTAGTAAAAATATTAATTTAGACGTAAACATGTAGTATAACTATTGTGGATAGAATGAACGTACATACCAACTAAATTTTTAAATCAATTGGATTTTTCCATTTTCGTAGTGTTTCTAATGATGCTTTTTTCCATTTTAATAAAAGAGGGTGATGCGTTTAGGACTTTATACTTTTATAGAATGCAATTGGTGGAAACGGAAGCCCCAGAAATCGCAATCACAAATCTTTGAGATAATGACATGGCGACAGTATTACCCAAAAAAAAAAAAAAGACATGGCGACAGGCCCAGATCTCATTCCCCCCTTCTAAATTACCTCAAACCCAGGAACTTCTTGCGTTAAAATTCATAAATACCCTTCTATTCTGCTAGGCCGCTACTGTTATTTTCCATTGTTCTTTGTGCTTATCAAATGCTCCCTGCTGGAGCGAAACCTGGAAAATTATGGTCTACTTTTGGGGGTGATAGAGAAGAAAGATAAATACCTTTCTCCCAATAATGTAATTACTGAAACTAAACTGTTTGTAGATGGCTCTTCCAATAGGCCAATGGCTAAAGCTAAAGCAAAAAGGTAAGCAAAAGCCATTTATGTAATAGTGTAGCTAACAGTGTTCTTCAGTACGGTGGAGAAGGTCATCAATCAGCTAGTTAGTGAGAACTGAGAACTTTGATGAATGTCAAGTCGTGTGTTTTGATTTCTTTGATACATGTAGCTCAATCTTAATAATTTTCGCTGTTAAGTTCGAGTTTGATGGAGACCGATAACTTGGAAAGACGCCGTGATGACTTAACCAACCATAAACTCCCAACCGAACCAACAAACGTGAAGCATTGCAGATATAACAAAAGATTTTCAATTCCATGTCTGCTTTGATTAGGCTAAACAGTGGTAATCACACGCTTAAACAGTAGTTGCTGTTGGTGTGTTTAGGAGAAAGGAAAGGGATGAAATCTTTTGATGGAATAAGTGGAAGATTTCATGGGGACCATTTTCATATACACTATATGACTAATTTGCTAGGCACATCAATCACATTATATGGCAAAACATAGTAGAATGGATAACAAGTGAATCTTTATTTTTCCTCGATACAAATATAAGTGAATATATTGATATCAATGGCTTCGATTCTTCGACAATCATCTTACTTAAAGCTTGAATATAGTGTACCGGTTTTTATTAAAGTTTGAAGTTAAGCTTGCTTAAACGGAGTATCTCGGTGATCAATGGATAAAAAAGACATTTATTTCAGGTTTGAATATAATTTACATGTCGTATAAGATGGAGTGAGATGAGACTCCACTAATGATATGGGAAGTGTCTCGTAATCGGTTTTCCATCCCGATTGCCAAAGCCATGAATGTCAATTTGTTGTTTCTTTGTTTAGTTGGTTTGGATATTAATGATCATCATTATCATGATGTCCAATTCTGCCATATAAATCGGTCTTTCTCACACGGGGTACGGTGTGCATGCAGGTGCTGGTATGCAGGCATACAGGTGCTGCTTCGTTTCAGAGACATGCATGCAGGTGCTGCCACATAGCTACATCTTACCTGCTGCTGCTTTGAGCCTCTGATGAGTAATTTTCTCTTATATACAAATCCTTCGGTCTAAACCCTAAACCCTCGAGTTAGAACCAGCTATCTGTCATGCTCTGCTTTACCCAGCTGCACAATTTATTCCAGTACGTGGTTCACGGATGCATGATCTCGTTTAATTTCATCGAGCATGTATTGAACTTGATCCATCTTTCATTTTATGGTTAATTTCGTGCTTATATTCCTTTTCCATGATTGTTAGAACCTGCACCCAAAGAGGACTTCATGATCTCGTTTAATTTCAAAGTTTTATGCTCAAAAGTTCTAAAACACTAGAACACTCTCACGTTTGGGACACTGCTTAGTTTGATACCTAAATTTAGTTCCAGCAACATTGTCTTTATGATCTGAATTCATGTGTCTATATATAAACGGTGCGGTTCGCAAGTCCCATCACGTAACTAACAAATAAACCAAACTAGCTTAGCTAGCTAGGCATGTGACCAAATCTTACTTGAGCAAAATTAACAAACTAAACCATACATATCTTGACGTTGAAATCATCATTAGGTACATAATTAAACTAATTCAAAGATTCTTAATTATGACGCATGGGCAAGTTTTGTTTCTTGGATTTGAAGGTATAACACTAGTGAACTGCTAGCCCTGCAACACCAATATAAAGGCATCTTTTTATCAAGGTTCATCTCGATCATCATGTTGTGTAAAGTGTAAACCATCCTCTATCGTTTTATTGTTGTATCCTAGCTACTTAAGCAATCGAGTTCCAATTGATCGAGTACGTAGTCGACGTTGGTCAATATGTGTAGGGAGAAAGTAGATCGAGGTTCAAATTGAGCAAATTAACTTATATAATCTAGCTAGCTAGTGTAGTGGTTGCTCCGTCGATCTCTTCCAAAATCCAAATGAAGTCAAAGTCATTGAGATCATAATTTCTCAAACCAATTGAGAAAAGATCCGACGACCATATTTTAATGTGATACATGACCATATGAGCATAATGAGCTACCTCCTTAGCTTGCTTTCTTTTCAACCTTCATATGATCATTCTTTTACCTTTGCCTCTTCCGCATAACATAAACAATAGTGAAAACAAACTCAAAAATTTGTGAGCGTGTATAAAAAGATGGGAAAAAAATTGGATTAAGAATTTAAGATTCATCCAAATTCCAGTTTCGATCATTGTGGCAAGGAAAATGTAACGCTCTTCTTTTTTTTTATAAGTGGAGCCACTGAATTATTAAACTTTTGAAATGAATGGTATACGAGACATGTAAGTATATTGATATTTGAGTTGCATAGATATTATAGCAATGCAATACAATGAGTACAGATCACTATTAATCGGATAATCATAAATTACTGGAAAACAAATTTAAAAGTGAGACTCGATCTAACAAAAAATTTCTAAATGATAAACGACACGAAATCCAGCATCGATCATATGCATGCATGGATTAATAAAGCTACCCCTGCATAAATATTAGAGAGAAAGATTCATTGCATTTGAGACTACTCGATCCGATCCGACACCAGTACTTGTTGAGTGCTTAAACACGTACAGCTAGATTTACATGTGCTTTGATACTCAATATATTATTTGTGTAGACAGTAGTGATTTGTACTCGGTTTGTTTTTACAAGTAGGATTAGGGAATTGTATATATGTACTTTCGAAAGATCGATCGACCATTAATTCTTAGCTTAATAAGATATATCCAACGTTAATTATAATCAAATATAACTTGCAGTTGGCTAACCATGCAATTCAGAACCCTCTGGGAGCTAATAAGTAGCTAGTTAGGAATTAATGAGAGAATCGATCAGACAAGAAATCTAGTGATTTCGTGCAAACTTGATATAAAGAAGAATGAGGGGTTTCTATCTTGCTATATATAATCCTTCGTATATTGTTGCTGAAGATCGATATCAAAAATTATTCCAAATTTCTCTACAGCACCTTAATTACCTTTGTTAGTTTTCATAACATGGAATTTGTCTAGAACGACGTTGAAAAATGTTTCTGAGTGGAAGACAAAAGAAGATGGCCGGGATATATTAGCTGCACATAGTCTAGCAATATATATCTACTTGTAGATTATATATATTCGTGGTGACACAATTGTTTACTACATCTGGACTTTCGAAGAAAGAATTGGGTACGTAAATGATCGATAAATTAAACATGATAACGGGTCGAGTAGAATATATATGGATTCCTAAGCTAGGTTGGAAGAGTGGTTTAGCATATATATAGGAGTATATACCTGGTAATCAACTCAAGCTCATGCTCATCAGAAGTCGGCTGTTAATATCGATCTTGTTGGTACGTGATCGGATTTCTTGGAATAAGAGTGAGATCAATGATCAAAAGGATTAGCTAGCCAGGAATATACTCACACACATATAATGCAGGCAAATGGAACTTCAATATATCCTAGTCAGACAGAACGATATGATTCTCTGTAATCCATTTGTCGAACAAAAGGCCACACCAAGGACAAGGTAACTAGCTTGGTACTTGATGGAAGGACTATTTCCTGAGTTATCGATCACGGGTTCGTTGTACCCACCAGGGACAAGGTATAGGTCATTTCTGAGCTGAGCTACGAGCTCATCCGAATCTCAGATAACGTTTCCATTTTTGACCACACCAGCACTTGTACTGGTATATCTTGCTGTGTAAGCCATATAATCTAAAGTGCATGCATACCATCTGATCATATTCTCTGCAGATTTGTAGTGCACTCAAAGTTCAAATCATTTGACTCTCATTGTAGATGCTCCAATTGTTTCATAGTTTCTAGTTTTACCCTATTCGTATCAAAATAAAATAAAATAAATCTGCAGATACCTCTCTGTTTGATTATTGGGCTACTATATTCATTGTGCCTAAGTTTGGGCCGTAGCTCCATCCTGTGAGAGGCCTCGATCGATTATAAGCCCAACATCAAGCTCTTTCCTTTTCCCCTCGTAGGTAAGCAGGTATATGTTTCACCCAAAAAGAGGTAAGTAGGTATATATGATCATGTTGTTCAACAAGTAGCTATGATATTGAGTGACAAATAAAGCTTACTTTAATGTTTCGAATTCTAGACTTTTCTACTTGGGCATCGTACCGTAAAGTTTTAAATATTTGTGGAACAATATAGATTTCTATAATTTAACTTTCTTGTAACTTGTTGCATCAGTTAAAACTATGTATGTTGTTGCTGACGAAGTCTCATGTAGTACAATGAAATTAGGAATTACCTGACTATTCTTCTTATTATACTATCATCATCTCGGAGATTGTCTGTTATACAGTGCTGCATTGCATACACACAGTAATAGAAATGCTTGCACGTGCTTTGCGCGGGGTGGTGTGAGTGTTTTGTTTTGGAATATTTGTCTTGCAAAGCAGGCTGCTACATGCTATGCAGCGCTACATAATCACCTTGTGGATACTTTTGTTTTCCGATCTATGATGCTAATAAAATAAAACGAAGAAGAATGGTGAAGGGCAATGAACAGTACAGGTAACAACTTTATGCTTAGTGCTCCAATCCAAAGAAGCAAAAACAAAAACAGTAACAGGGCTCTCGTTGGCGTAATGAGAATGTGGTTATATTTCTAATTTATCTTAGTGCTCTATCCCCAAGCCCCAAGAGAGAATGAGGTGCGGGATTAGGAGGGACCATCAAAGGATACATATCTTAATACGACACGTGTCATCACCACGTGCTAATTGTCGGCCATTTGTTTATTAATGATTTGATTAACCTTTTTATTTTGATTAACTTAAGTAAAGTGGGCAGTAAAAGACTCGACGTTCCAGAATGAACTGTATGCATAAAGCTGTCGGGCCTTTGGTGGCCCGATCCATTTAGTTCCCTTCGGCCTCCCACTGTCTCTCTGTTTTTATTTTCCGAAAACAAACAATGATTAGTTGTGATCTGTTGATTATTCATAAAATTACCATCACCCCGTCTCCTCCTAGTCGTAAATTTCTAAGTATTGTATTTTTGTTTTAAAGCAAATAAAAAATTAGACGATATTAATTTCTCGGAGGTAGGCGATGTAGGGAGATAGTCAAGCCCGAATGCGAAAGGAACCCTCCCCTCCCCTCTTCCCTTATTTTGAAATTTATTAATAAAAATATAAATACAAATGTAAAATTTCTAAGTATTGTATGTAGTAAGCGATTCTTAACAATGAGGTGGGGGATATGTGAATTCCGATTCTTTCATGTGTGAGTAACTTTTACACATAATCATCCTTATTTATTAGTGGTGGTAAACACAGAAATTTGATTTATTTCGTAATCATTCTATTTCAATTTCTGAGCGGCCATTCGCAGTCCAATCAAAATGTAAAACGTAATGTTACCTGATTGGTTTCATAAGAAATATAATTCGAGTCTCTTCGACTAGTTTTTAATATGTGTTTTAATCGTTTAAGTGTAAGAATGTAAAGCAGAGTAAACATGACGTGTGATAATGTAAAATGATATTTTGGAGGGCAGAAATGAAATGCTAATTCCTCGAGTGGGACGAGAATGTCGCAGTCCAACTAAATGAAAAGCATGATGGGTTATATCACAATGAGAGATTATTGGTCGTTTCACAGATCTCCAAGATCTTGCACAAATTTGTGGACCCGCTTTTAAGGTAAGCACTGTTTTCTTTCTCTTTGCTCTGTTCTTTTCCTTTTCATTTTTCCTTGTCAGATTTGCATGGTGAGTATGGATGATAATTTAGAAATTGATATTTTTAAAGGAAGAAAAAGGGAAAGAAATTAGAAATATACGGTGTATGAATAATGTGAGATGTTTGTGCATGTAATGAACAAGTGGGAGAAGATGAACAAGTTATGGGACTCGATCTGACAAAGATATCTTGGATTGTATATAATTGCACTGTAAAATTAAAAAGAGAAAGAACTGGATAACTGTGAAAAAAATGAAAGGAACAAGAACAGTGATGGAACAAAGAAGCATCTTTTCATTTTATGTGGGACTAAGGGAAGGGACACCCCCTGCCTTGCTTGAGTGAGTGTGTGACTGAGTAGTCTTTGCTTTGCTTTCTCTGTCTCTTTGTTTGCCTCTCTCCATCTCTCTCTCTCTCTCTCTCTCTCTCTCTCTCTCCTCATCTCATATTCATAGTTCTCATTCAATCAATTTCAAGAGCTGTTGGGGATCGGAAGAGCCCAAATTAAAATCCAACAGAAAATAGTGGGTTTGATAAGTGATTGAGTGAGTGAGTGTCCATGTAGTTGGGTGTTGTTTATCTGATATTTCGTTTCTTCCTCCTTCTATTCTTCTTCTGACCTCTCTGACTTTGCACCATCATCCCCACTTCTTTCCCATAATTGCTTACCCTTTTCTTTTTAGCTCTCTCTCTCTCTCTCTCTCTCTCTCTCTGTCTTCCTCACCTTATCTTCATTTATACCACCTTTAAATCCTTTTACCTACCTCCTTTTGTGGTAAAAACTAGATTGAAAAAGAGAACCCAGTTGCCTACTTTCTCAGTCTTTTTCTTGTGGTACTTGCAGCAGCACTTTCCCTAAACCATAGCCTTGTTCTGCAACTTCCAGGCTTAGCTATTTATGTATGAACTCTCTCTCAACTCTATCTTTCCTTAAAACTGTAGATTTTGTTTTAGTACATACCAGCTTTTTCACATGCTTTGTTCTATGTCTCTCTGTAGTCCTACCTATATTTCTGCTGCTTTCCTTTGTTGGTTTTGGTTGTTGGGTCTGAATTTACTCCAATTCAACATCCATGTACTCTCTTTGTATTTGGAGGGTGTTGGTCTGTAGGTGTCACTGAAAAAGTTCATAAATTGATAATCTTTTGGTTGGGAATGGGACTTGTGAAGTGATTAGGTTTCTTTTGATCTATGTCCATGGCTGGTGAGTTTTGCTTCATGTTGTGCTTCTCAGTACTGTTTCTTATGAGGTAGTTTTGTGGCGGTTTCTTTTCATTTCAGTTATGAATTTCTGGGTGCTCTTTGTGTTTGATCTTCTTGTTTCCTTTTCTTTCTTCCCCAAATAAACCAAAGATTATGCTTTTCCTGCAGTTGCTGCTTTTGCTTTGTGTTAGACAGAGTCCCTGGTGTGCCTTAAGTGTAGGCTCCATCCATGATATTAACCTGATTGATATAGCTTGATTATCTTTTTGTTCATCAAAATACTAAATTTAGCTTTAATTAAGCCTAAATATGAGTGACAAAATGTGTATAAGGCGTTGATTTATCCCTTTGGAACAACAAAGGGAGTTGTGGTTGTGTGATTAGGCACTACTTTGGTTCTTCTGAGTCTAGTGCTGAATTCCATGAAATAAAATGAGATCGTTATAGGGAACTGGTAGCGGTCCATTTTTAGTTGACAAGTCCTAAGTATCTAACAGTAGTGATTAGTTCGATGTTAGCAAATTTAAACTAGATCAGTCAAAAAGTAGTGTGTGGAAATGTTAAAAGTAGATCATATGATTCATGTTGAAGTATCATTCAATGCTATCTTTGGATGTAATTGTTGAAATTTTCCTCTAATTTGATTTGGTATTCTGCAGCTTGAGGGTTAAAAGTAACGGTATTCAAAATTTGTGTCTATGACAATTTAGTAACCACATCACAAAGTAGAGATTCTTGAGCTATGAACTTGGTATAAGAAGAGCAATTATGCAGTTATCATACATATGTTACAAAATGTATAAGACAGTAGGGATCGCATACTCAGTCAGTCATGTTGATATGTTCAGGCTTAGGTAGTCTTTTAGGTAACTTTCGGAGCATTAATATTGCTATATTATGTGACAAATGATTTCTGGAATTGAAAAGTTGTGAGTATTATAGAGACTTTCTCCTCACGATATATATTTATCCTAGCCTTTTGTCTCAAAGATACGGTAAATAGCTGAATTTTGTCAAATTCTGTTTTTGAATTTCCATACCTTTTAGAGGATGCATACTTTGAGGCAAAGATACATAAAGGATTCAGGAGGATAAGTTTTGTGTTTAGAACTCCCTAGAACATGACATGACAAGTTTGTTCTTGGGATAAGTACTTACAGCTTTCAGCCTTTCACCGTTGTCTGGTTTTGATTCTGTATTATATGTGCTCAGTGATTGAAATGCCGAAAGGATGTGCAGTACAGAATATGCCTGTATGGGTTTTTTTTTTTTTTTTTTTTTTGAGATACTTTCTCTCATTCTCTAATCTTAAAGGGAGAGAATTACATGGTAGCCAATTAGTCTTAGACATTCATGTATTAGAATATTCCCCACATGAGAGAACTGTTGAAAGAAAACGCTCTTGTTTAACGACAAGAAATTCAGCTGTAAATTCTTACAAGGCATGAACCCAATTACATGTAGGCTTGCACACAATCACCTGAAGTTACACCCCCAATTCATTACAATATGTCGTGCACTTTTGGTTAATATGATTGTTTTATGAGCTTATAAACAGTTATTGAATCTCCCAGTTTTAGGTAGTATCAACTGGTGTAAAAACATCAACTAGGAAAACACTGCGTTATCTATATTCAACACAAATGCAATGATATGCTGATGATCTATCACTTGCACTTAATACTAACAGATTGCAATAATTGCTTAATTTTTCAGTTTAGATACACTAGATTAAAATAAGTGCCCAACATCCTATTGATACTATCCCTTAGAAGAGAAGAAAGATTCTGAATTTGTCATTTGAAATGACTAGTTGTTACATTCATGCAGATGTAGGTGAAGAACAAATACATTGACGACTAAGGAGGGCAATCATTCAATTCTTCTCCTGAATACTCGTATAGAAGAAATAAACTCTTGAATTCAACATGATAACAGTGCCAAACTTGAACTTAGAATTTGAGAATGATAATTCAGAAGTCACAAGCCAAGTAACTTCCAACAACATAGCTCAGCAAGATGAATCCCCTGATCCCTCCAAGGACAGCACCACCACGTCGTCCTGTCTCACAAATCAGACAAACCTTCAACAAAATCCTGGGGAGATGTCCCTCAACTTATCACTCCAATTTAGCTCCAATGACCTTGAATTGAAGCACATGGCAGGGGAGACTTGCAGCGAAGTTGAAGCAGCGCCTGATTCTGAAGCAGCAATTCCAAGGGTATTCTCTTGCAACTACTGTAAGCGCAAGTTCTTTAGCTCTCAAGCATTGGGGGGACATCAGAATGCTCATAAGAGGGAGAGGACAATGGCAAAGCGTGCATTGCGAATGGGAATGTTTCCTGATCATAGGTATACTAGTTTGGCATCTCTTCCCTTACACGGTTCTGCTGCTTCTGCCTTCCGGTCGCTTGGGATTGAAGCTCACTCTGCAATGCACCAAAACATGTTGATACACTCAGACCCGAGGCTACCTGTTCCTGACACAAGAGGTGTAGGAAGGTTTCAGCAGCAAGGCTATTATGGAGTGCCGATGCTAATGCCACCAACGCCGATGTTCATGGAAGATGATGATGTAGGTATGTTTTGGCCGGGGAGCTTTCGCCAGGTGGGTGAGGGAATCCGAGGTCAGTTCAATACGGATCAATATGCCCAAAGTTCACAAATGATGAACTCCGGAAGGACCATGCCACCAAAAAGTAACACAAGTTCATCATCTTCTTCTCCTGATCTTACCCTAAAGCTTTGAGATCAGTTTTGGTGTTCCTGTTTAGATATGATATTTCCTACTTATTAATTAAACACAACTTAATTTGTACAGTGAGATATGCATTAATTTGTAACGGCTGCAGAGATTTCTAAATTTTGGTTTCTACCTGTATTTGTTTCAAGCTTATATAAGCACGTATGTTGCTACTTCCTGTTGTTGCATCGCTTGCACTCACGGCTATGCATAAGAAGTTGCAGAAGGAGAAAGGTATCGGTAAAAAGGTATAGCTTGTGATCAAGATGATCTCTAACAAATGAGCCAACTGATTGTTTCAACTATTTGTTCACCGTGTGTTCTGTAGCGTTCCGAATTCAAGTATCAAACTTTAAGGTCAGTAACTGTTAATATAACAGCAGCCCCTGATGCAAAAGGTTTTTCTTAGAAATACCGGTTGACGTATCTACGCATTTGAATGCTCTAAGTCTCTAACTATACATTGTAGCACAATGTCCGGTCACTTTGACAGCTTTGTGAATCGAAGGAGGCTTTGGAGTTTGCGCAGGAGACACTCGACAACTAAGCCATCTTGCGGTTAGTCTTTTAGACTCAAGGGAGATGATGATAATGATGATTAGAATAGTAATGGCAATAATTAAAGTAATGATAGAGTTGAGGTATATGATTGGAGACGCAGCGCCGACTGGGGACTTATACAGGGTAGTCTTTCTCGTGTGTACGTACCTGCTTGTCGGATGTCGGAAAATCGCCCTCGTTCTTGGTGGAAATTACGGTTATACCATTCTCGGAATGTCAGGAACTGCGTGCGGTGGAATAGAATGATTACGAATGGGAATGCAGGTCAATAAAGCCGCAGCCGGAACCGCGTTGACTTTATTGTACTTCATAGAAAACATGTTAAAGAGACAAAATTCTTGTTTTATTTTCAGGAAATTTTGTCTTGTCTTCTCTATTTAGGTTACGATGCACCCACTTAATGTTTGAAAATTTGACTATCAAATATATAAATACTAAGGTGTTATTTGGATCTTGAACATAAACATAAAACATTATTCGTAAATGTTGATACTCAAAGTTTTGTAATCTTTCGTATCAAATAATATGTGAAACTCGAAAAGTCTTTATTTTAATAAAATATTCTTGATTTAGTGCCTTAATGATGTTACATCTGAAGCAAAAGGAGAGTTTTCGAAAGAAAAGCTTAAATTCCGGCCTTTTGCACACGCTAACTAAAAGAGTTAATGTTGTTGGTCGGCAGCATTGCTAATGGATTCATTGCACTACAGCAAAGTCTGTGTATTTTAAAAGAGAGAAAAATGTCAACATTTCTTCAAGTTAAACAAAGATTTCTAACAAGTTCTTTGCAAAAATTTATTAATTTCAAACTAGTTAATCCAAATGAAAAAACAATTTAAACATATTCAAAACCTTTCTTATGCAAAACTTGACTATCTGTGCAAATATAAGTGTATCCGATTGGCTATATGATATTATATCAATATCCAATGCACCTAATAGCTCAATGATTAGAGAATCAAAATACACAATCATAGAACTAATCTCAAACTTGTGATCTGAGATGAAATTAGCAGAATATGCTTTAAATTGGAGCATTTCGCATAGTGTCATTTATAGATTGTAAAATGGATCAAATCTTGTTGTTGACTGCTGTTTGAAGATGCTTCCAAAAACAGCAGCATTCTTTACAAACCTTTTTTTTTTTTGCTATAGTTGATCTCCAACCTGAAATTCTTACAGGACAGAAACAAGATTATTGATCACTATATGCTCCTATAGTCCTATTGGCTTCGAGAGCATTGTGTTTGTACAAGAGACATTTTTTGTTTATATAGCCTTAAAAGGAAAAAAGAGAACAACAATTTTAAGCAAATATAATTCCATGATATTCAATCACCAAAGACGTATGACATTTCTTTAGCATGTGATGCATTTGACTTACAGTGCACAAAAAAAAAAAAAAAATTCGAGCATCATCTACACTAGAAAAATAAAATCTTTTAATGTAATATAGTCCATGACAGATGGATTTGATCAATCAAGTCAGTAAATTGGAATTAAGTTGAAGATTAATTTGAGATAATAACAATTAGATGCTGTAACCAAGCACCAAATTACAAGGAGATCATGTAATTTGAGCATTTTCCCGCCTATAATGTAGCAGTTTCTACCTTTTTTCAGTTTTTCCCTTTTCTATTGTACACTTTCCTCTTGTGCTATTTGATCCTTATAATTTGACTCAAATGAAGAACACAGCTAGTTTTAGGCACCCATTTTAGGAAGGCAAACACTAATCAAGCCTCGTAATTGAATAGTAATTTGCTAGTTATTTCTTTCCCAAAACCACAAAAAAGTCATCTTCTTCGTTCTTCATTCACAACCTGAACTCCTGAACTAGTTTCAAGTAGTGTACTAGAGCAGAGCAGTCAGTAATTCCATGGGAGTTGGAGGGCCAGTTTGGTAACTTGGTGACAAAAAACAACCAAAGCCAGAGAGCAACGCCCGTTTCACTTTTTGGTGTTGAAAATATCGAGCCGTTTTGGTCCGTTGCAGATTGGAACAGATCGAAGAAGAAACAAGAAGCACATCAGTTACGGTGTGCTCAGAGAATCACCACAACTAGTTGAGTTGAAAATAAAAAAATAAAAAACACAAAACACCCCCCAAGTTTTGTTCTTTATTTCTCCAACCTGCCCCTTGTAGCTGTACTTGTAGACCTTTTCCTCTCTCTCTCCCTCTCTCTCTCACATCCATTTTCAGACTATTTCTATCTCTGCTTCTTCTTCTCTGGTAAAGTCTCTGCCTTTCTCTCTCTCTTTTGACAAAGCCATGTTTGGTGACAAGGACCGCAGCAACGCTCTCCTTGCCGTCGGAGACGAGGCTTCTCAGAGCAAGGTGACCCGCCACGTCTCTAAGCAACACAACAACAACAACCCGGAAAAGAAGACAGGTCTTAATTTCCTCAGGGATTCAGACTCCGATGGGTTTCAGTCAAAGTCTAACTTCGGGTCTCAGGAGCTTACCCTGAGCTATCTCTGTGATAACTCCAAGCTGGGATTTCTGGAGAAAGGTAAGGAAATCATGGTCCCCGAGAATCCAAGTCAAGATCACAAATGGGTTGAGAGGGATTTCTTCAATCTAAACGAGCCCAGCAGGCCCAACTCTTCAAAGCGTGAGCTTGGTGAAGATGTTGAGAGAGACAATAGAGACAAGAAGCCGAAGCTTGAGACTTTGAATCTCTCTCTAGCTCTGCCTCAGGTATCATTATCTCTCACTGCCTCAAACAACGGTGAGCCTTCTATGGCAATAAGGCCCAGGAGTACTGCTATGGCACCTTCAACCAATACATTAACCACTTATTCCAATGATTACACAGCTGCTTCTTTATCTTACTCTTATTCGCATCCCTATTCGCACAATCCAAGTTGCTCTCTGACTCGAAATTCGACAGAGAATTTCGAGTGTTCTGTAGGGAAGGATGATCAAATTTGGAACTGTGGGGAGGGCACTAATGGTTCTGTTCATAGCAGGTTCAAGCCGATTGGGGATGGAGTTGGATTGGCAAATCCTGGTGGGATTTTGTCGATGATGCAGAGTAATAATACTCGAATGGATTCAGGTACTAATAGTCTTTATAGGACAACTAGCTCTGATAATAACCAGTCCTTTTTTCCATCTGAATTGCCTGCTAAGCCTAGAATGGATACTCATAGTGGAGATTCAAGAGGGAGAGGTTCGGAGAGTTTGAGGGGTTTGGAGGGTGGAGATGGGAGATTTAGGAAGCTTTCAAGGCCGGAGAGAATTCTTCGCCAAATTGTATCTGAGTCTATACCTGTCATGGCTCAGGTGGTTCAGGAACTTCCTGAGGAAACGCTTTCATCGACTAATGAGTACTTGAGGAATCTGATTGCAATGCCTGAGAAGAAAGAGGAGTTTGTCAGCCTTCAGAAAAGGCTTGAGAGGAGGTCTGATCTTACAAAGGAGAATCTTTCAAAGTGTCACAGGGATCAGTTGGAGATTCTGGTTGCGGTGAAAATGGGGCTTGCGAGCTTTGTATCTGGGAAAAACCGCCTTTCTGCAACTGAGCTGATGGAGACTTTCTTGTTTACAAGATGTAGGAATGTCAATTGCAAGAGTTTGCTGCCTGTTGATGATTGTGACTGCAAGATTTGCTCGGGGAATAAGGGGTTTTGTAGTTCATGTATGTGTCCTCTGTGTTTGAATTTTGACTGTGCCAGTAACACCTGTAGTTGGGTTGGATGTGATGTTTGTTCACATTGGTGCCATGCTGCTTGTGGTATTCAGAAGAATCTCATTAGGCCTGGTCCGAGCTTGAAGGGGCCTTCAGGGACAACGGAGATGCAATTCCATTGCATTGGATGCAGTCATGCTTCGGAAATGTTTGGGTTTGTTAAGGATGTGTTTCTGTGCTGTGCAAAGGACTGGGGACTAGAGACCCTTGTGAAGGAGCTTGACTGTGTTAAGAAAATTTTTAGGAGAAGCGAAGATTTTAAAGGCCGGGAACTGCATATCAAGGCCGATGAGATTATCTCCAAGCTAGGAAGCCAAGTGATGTCTCCTTCAGATGCCTGCAATTTTATTATCCAGTTTTTCAACTGTAAGTCCCTCACTTTGAATTTGCATTCATGTTTCAACTCATATATATCTTTTACTTGTTATGATCTGTAAGACCGGTGTACTAGTAATTTTCATTTTGAAGAGCATGTCATCACATTGAATATGACAAATGCTAAGGTACAATCAAAAGTATGGCATTGAAATTGATATTAACATGGATGATGAGACTGTAAAAGCATATAATCAAAAGCCATTGTACATAGAGAAATGCTGTGTGTGACATCTTCTGCCCCTTGGAAAAGTTTTGCACTTTTTCTTCATGGCATTGAGATGATGATAGAATAGTAACTTGTTAGTGATTTTGAGTGTTTCATATTTTGTATAGTTCTTATGCTTGTCTCAAGAGCTAAGGACAGTCAAGTCATATTTGTTTCATATTTTCTGATGAGAAAGCAGACAAGTTATTTTTCGTTGTCTTGTTTGCAGAATCTGGAGTTTATACTGTTCCTCCAAAGTCGCATTCTTTCTTTATTTTGTTTTTCCACTTTAGTGGGTTGTAAATATTCGAAATTAGGACACATAGCGTACAAATGAAGCATCTTAAGGATCAAGAAAGTAGGGCTTCCCCTATGGCTGGGATGGCATTTGAAAACTCTGATCCTCTATATTGATAAAAGAAAAACTTGATAATTGAACATCAGCCATTTAAGTTGTGCCCTGTATATAGATGCCGTTTACATTTCTTTTTTAGGCTTCTTTTGTTCTCTCTACTTTTTGTGTCAATCTTGCAAGGTTGAATTACACAGCGTGATTTTGTATGTTGCTAATGATGGATATTGCCGAGTGGATAAAGTCAAATGTTTCTGTACATACTTGCTTTAAATGCATCTCTGAGAGTTAAGTGTGATTCGTTTCATTACTGCCTAATTCTGGATTTTGTTTTCCTTGTAAATAGATACAGATGGTGTGTCAGAATATCCAGCTTCTAGTATAACCACATCCTCAACCAAAGAGTTGGCAGCTCCTCAAACCAGCCTTAGGAAAGAAGCGACCCTTTTTTCACAACCTGCTTCTCTACCTCCAAAATATGCTGCTTACAACACAAGTTCCAGTGTACAATCTGATTTATTGTCAAATGATCTCCGTCAGATTGACCTAAAATCTTCCCTCATTAGTACTGAGGATGAGTTCCGGTTTGGAACAGTACCGAAAATAGAAGGGTTTGACAGTTTAGAAAGCATGGTGAGGATAAAGCATGCTGAAGCTAGAATGTACCAGAGCAAGGCAGACGAAGCACGTAGAGAAGCAGAAGGTTACCGACAGATGATTCGGGAAAATAAAGAGAAGGTGGAGGAAGAGTATGCTGGAAAGCTGTCCGGATTGAGTTTGAAAGAGACAGAGGAAAAGCGAAGGAAGAAACTGGAGGAGCTCAAAGTTTTGGAAGGTTCACATTGTGATTATTACAACATGAAGACAAGGATGCAAGCTGAGATTGCTGGCTTGTTGGCGAAAATGGAAGCGACAAAGCAGCAACAACGGGTGTAGCTTGTCCTTTGTTTTCCTTTAACATCAATTTCTCAGATTAATTGTGTAGCTCATCAATCTTATTGCCATTTTGGATTCTGCTAGTTCAAATCAAAGTGAATGGTTGTTGCTCTTTTTGTAGTCTTTTGCAGAAGATCGATTGTTCCTGTATTAAAAAGTATCTATTTTTTTGTAATGAGGTTTATAAGGTGTTGTACTATAAGGTGAGAATTGATTCGTTTACATTAAGCATGATGATGAAGGGTTAAAAGAGAACAAGCTGGTCTTACTTTTTGGCCTTAGAGCTAGGTGGGATAGCTGGCATAATTTTCTTTCTGCATATGCAATCATGTATTCTTTTGTGCCTTCTGCATAACACATCCAGGATCCTCCTTTTCTACTATTATATACACAAATTCTTGCACTAGAAGATTTGCATTTTTATTTTCTTAAGCTCGTTCACAGGTAATGCGCCATTAACTCTAGTGTCCAAGTGGCATATACCTCCAAGAAAAAGAACATTATGCTAAAGCAAATCATACTCTTGAGACTCTGAGTTGAGTTCAGAAAGTAGAAGAATAAGAATAAGGTCATTCAAAATCTTCTCAAAAAAAAAAAAAAGGTCATTCAAAATCAAACAGGCAGAGAATTACAATTTAAACAATATCCTCCTAAATGTTACTGCAGGCAGTGCGCCAGCCCTAGTGTCCAATTGGCAGATACTATCCGAGAAAAACAACTAAAGCAAATCATACTAAGAATTGAGTTAAGAAACTAGAAGAATAATGTCATTCAAACTCAAACTGCCACACCATTATATTGTTTAAATGTTCCTGCAGTCATTACATGATTATATTACATCTCTATATCATCTAATTCGGGTAGAGGGACACGAAGGATTGCAGCAATGCCTGTAATTTGCGCTAGTTGTTCTCCTGAAACGTGCAAGGAAGAAAATACATGAACAATGCCCTTCGAGTCCTTGACTGATTTCACAAAATCATCATATTTTTGCCTCCGACTCCTGAAGAGTTCATCTGTTATCAGTAAGGTTTGCACAGCTGTATATTCATGATGAGCAACCTCAACATGCTTCGGTCCATAGCACGCACGTTCTGGTTCCTCGGACATCATACTGAAGAAATCTTGGAGAGCTCGGACCTCTTTTGCTACTTTAGTATCTCTTATCTTACTCATAACTTTCTCATCATCAAGCACCTCCCTCAAACTGTGCTTGTAACCCGAGCTAGAATGCACAAGAATTATCTTGGATTTGTTCTCTATAATAGGCCTCAGCTGCTTTCTTTCTGCTTCCAACAGCAAGAGTTCATGAAACTGATCCTTGGTGAAACCTGGACTAGCAATCACAACACATCCAACAACGCTTAAATCGACATGCTGCAAGAAAGCCTTCATAACCCTCTCGAAAAATCCAATCAAAGCCGATTCATAACCCTTAACGGAAGGTCCATGCTTGCGAGGAATTGAAGTCTCAACTCGTGCACGAGTAACTGTGGCTCTTTTACCAACTTTCATAATATGTGCTAGTCCTTCTCCCATCAACACCACAGCTAGATCATCAGCGCTATCCCTGGGATCGGAGGCCTGTTTGAGATCCTCCAAGGACAATGAGTCCCAAACATCCTTTGTCAACACAAAAGGTCGATCGAAAGTATGATATGCTCCTAACCTTACATGTTCATTGACAGTCCTTCTCCCATCAACACCACAGCTAGATCATCAGCGCTATCCCCGGGATCGGAGGCCTATTTGAGATCCTCCAAGGACAATGAGTCCCAAACATCCTTTGTCAACACAAAAGGTCGATCGAGTGCAAGGTCCAAAGTATGATATGCTCCTAACCTTACATGTTCATTGACAGTGACATTCTTTCCCGAAATCTGAATAAGGTCGCTTCTGCTGTCATAATCATATTTCTTCTCGACTTTGATTTCCATATTGAACTTAACACGCTCTGAAGTAGAGTCTCTTCCACTAGACTCTCTTTTCACTTTCCTTACAGTTGTAGCCCTAACTGTGTCTCCCGGAGAAATCAGTTTGTAAACGTCATACAGATCTTCTGGTCAACCGGTCTTAGCTCAACTCTGCCGGCTTCGCCGGCAACAATCGTGTGCTTGGAAACCTTCATGCTTTCTCTCTTTGAAATTACTTCTCACATTCAAATCAAGAAACCGAATTGATCACTTTGGGTGAGGAAAGGCTTATTTATTCATAAAGCGAGTCTTCCCGGAAGCGATGGGAAACTTTTCCGTGATATTGTTGGAATCTATTGTCCTATTGTAGGTAGGAAATCAGACCACAATTCGGATTTTGAATAACGGAGTACCAAGTGAAATATTACATTGTAAAATAATTGTTGATATATTATAAGAATGACCTTACAATATATCTACAATTCCATCATAAGCAACAACATGCTATGTAAAGCTCTATCGATGAACACGTTTTATTGTGTACGTATGAGCATAAAACAATTCTAAATCCAAATATATGAGTAGTACATACTTTTGAATCGTATTCGTACATACTTCAAATCAATGTATTTCAAATCAACAAAAATAAGAAAAATTAATTAAAAAAACAAGGGACTAGCTAGCTTTTTTCGATTTACAACCCATATATGGGATGTTCATGACAACCTCCGGGGAATTGGTGTTAGTATATTCGGGGGAGGAGTACAGTCAGGGAGACTGCGGCGGCAAACAAGAAAATCAAAAGGCCAGTGAAGTTGACTATAAGTCCTTGTTGGTTGTTCCCTAGTATGAAGTAGTTGAGCCCCATCTCAGCAGTGCATACTGCTAACAGAAAAATGACCATCCCAAAGAAAGTGTGCCATGGTTTAAATGATGCCCTTCTTGACATTTCTGAACCAGGAAAGATGAAAACAAGGAAACCTAACAGCCACTGAAAAACAAAGACAATCAGTTTTGTTTCATATCGAAGTTTTCATAACAGCGGAAGCTCCAAAGAGCTAGCTAGGGCTAAAACTGAGGAGTGTTATTTTACGGTTTTTACCTGAAGACCAAATAAAGAGATGGTGATTATGCCCAACCAGGAGTGTAATGAAATGAAATCTACCTCTCCCACTTCATTTTTGTATTTGATGATTACAAACAGCCCCAAAGATACAGATACCAGGGCTAACAGATGCAAAATCATGTGAACCACTTTTTGTGTATCCCTTTTTCCTGGGATTGTCTTGTATGCCATGATAGCTGCAGTTCTAATTAGTACCTAATCAGTCCTTAAATCTGTACTAACTAGTAACTACCATATATATGCGTATCTCATTACAAGGTTGACATGCGAAAAATCGAAATTTTACCTTCTCCTCCGATCAAAATAAACCCGATCACCATGAAAAATGGATGAAGCTGTACGAAAATAATGGAGAAATTGTGAGACGTACTGCATGAAGGTCTGTATGGAAGATGTTTTTACAAATGCAAACAACCTTAGTAACTTACATTGAAAATTTTCGCTTTGATGGAAGAGTTGAAAGCAAAGCCCTCGCGGAAGTGTACAAGAAAAACAAGGAGAAGGGTTGCGATAGCGATAAGTAACAAATGCGCGATTATGGCAACTGGGGTTGCTGAGACTTGGTAGCTACGACTCTTGGGCGCCATTGTAATCTGTAACTAAGGTGCTAGCTTCACTAACAGAATTGTATTAAAGAAGGTACACTGCTAGAGCTAGAGGGCTATTTATAAATCTTATAGAATGCAGGAACCCAAACAGTGATGAGAAGAAAAGGATGCAAATAGTGATGCTATCAATGTGCACAACTTAGGCAACGCCGACAGTGGACGAGGTTAATTTAACTTGTTTAAATGAGAGTTTAGCATATAAGCACCAAGTCCAAACATAAGGCCCGGATTAATTTGGTAAACCTAGCCTGTCTGGCCGGCAAATCCGAAGGTGGCAAGTCCGAGGGCTGGACACTTAATCTGGCATTTTTCTTCTTTGCTATATATTCATTGTGTGTTAATTTGCACTTGTACAATCACACCTATATAACTCGAATGGCGTTCGGCTAAATCGATAAATTACACTAGCATAGGATCATAGTAAGTCCAATGTTAACAACCTTATATATTGAACTTTTACATTAAACCAAAACGATATCGATGTCCACGAATTTGGTTTAGATGTTGAGAGTTTCAAAGGTGAGAGACATGCAATCTTCCTTGTTGATGCTGCTGATCGAAAAATGAAAATATCACACCTTACATAACCATAAATGAAATTTTTTATTTCTCTGCAGCATGAAAAATCATGATCATAGTAGCTACGTACTACAATGATCATGACTCTTAGCGATAAGCCAAATTAAACCCAGCAAATACATTTATTGTCGTTTCGGGTAATTGATACAAGCTCTTCCGCGCGTGCTCACAAAATAACTATTCCACAAATTTGAATCAGAAATAACATATATGATCACACTCGATCTTCCTCTCTCAAAAAATTACTCACACCAAGTTTAGGAAAATAACATGTGTGCAAATTTAGTCATGAAGCTAGCCGTTGATCAATGAAGATTGAAATCAAACGTAACGCGCAAGAGCAACTGAAAGATCGACGAAGATGCCAAAGAGGAGGATTGAGAGTGCAGTGAAGTTGATGAGATGTAATTCTCTCTCACTTATTTTCTGGTCCCGGAGGAATGTGGATTTCTCCATCAATCCGGTCAGGGCGGCACAGATCGACATGTATAGGAGCACCCTGCCGAGACTCATATGCCATGGAGCAATCTGAGCCCTCGACTGTTCTGAAGCTCTTGGAAACAAGAATGTAGCAAATCCAAACAACCACTGCAAATACGTAATTGGATGACACTTAATTAGCTAAGCAAGTAGTTATTAAAGTGGTGTATATCATAAGCTGGTTGTCTAATGATATACCTGCAAGCCGTACAAGATAATTGTGGTCAAGCCAATCCATGAATGGATGCTAAACATGTCGTCTAGTTTTGCCATATCGTGGTACCTGAAAACAGCACATATTCCCCATATTCCAGAACAAAGAGCTACCAGGTGGAGGAAGCCGTGAACGTACTTCTGCACCTTGTGTTCCGCCATTACAGTACGTCTTGTATGCCATCATTGCTGCTCATGATCAACACAGATTGAGACATACTTACTAAACCGATCGAACAACGTACATATTCTTATGTGAAAAATTACTTCACTTTAGATAGTCTTCTGTATGGTTCTAACTTCGATTCTACGTACTGAAATATATACATAAGCATCATTTGAAAGGTAAATTAAGGAGATGCATGCGTACCTTCACCAGCAAGGAAGATAAATCCGAAGAACATAAGAAATGGATGAACCTGCCAGATTACGTACACAAATAGAATGTTAGTGAAGTTCTAAGTTGTTCAACGTTCTTACGCATAAATATGAACACCCACTGATGTTGTCTTACGTTGAAAACTTGCTGTGCATTGCCAGAATCATAATCGAGACCACCGCGATAATGCAACAACCAAACAAGCAAGAGTATGAGGGCTAAGATGCCAAACAAGTGTGCACCTATTGTTAATCTAGATGCTGAACGCTGGTACCTGTAATTTGTACTAGTATACATTGCAACTAATTAGATGTGAAAGACAGAGGATGTTGGATTTAATCTCAAAATTGCTTCCTTTTTTGATTTGATCGATGCTGGATGAGTTAGATCTTATATATGCACACATTTCCTTTTTCGAGAAGTTTTTGAAAGTGCGCTTAAACGTTGTTTTGGGATTGCTTGCTCTGTTGGTTTTGGAATTCGGAGCTAAACTTTGAACTTTAGCAAAGCATCAGAGGCCAGCTCTGCTTGTACTATAGGGTATCTATTCCTTACAAATAAGCAATCTGACAGAGAACCAACATTTAATTAGCTTAATCAAAAGAAAATCATGTCCCATATGTGAATAATATACAAAGGGAAGTGAATGGAGTGACAAAAGATAAGATACCCGATTAAGTTTAATAAAGCAGCTAGCAAAGCAGAGGAATGTTATGTTAAGAAACCATATAGTATACAACAAATGCAAAAGAAAAAGATGCACACTCCAAATAGGGCATGCAAAAGAAACCATATGTTATATGTTATAGTTATACACTTATATAACAGTATATGTTACCGTATTCTGTAACTGATTTAAATACATAAAAAAATACGGTTCACGTAGCATTGTTTTGAAAAGAAAAGAAAAGAAAAAAGAGAGTTTTTATTCATATCTTTAAAAACGGCACTTAGACCTCTCCTTTTTTTCAAGTTATAATTGACTTTGTCAACTTATGTAAAATTACTAACAAAGACATATAAGAGTAAAAAAAAAAAAAAACTTTCATCTAGGAGAAAAATTCTTCTCCAATGTAAACTCTAAACATATGTCATCAAATTCCATGGAAGATAGTGGCAATTAATCGAGCCAAACATTGATTTGGAGTCTATACATAAGGTATGAGTTTCTTGTTCTTTATTTTGTTTTTTTATATATTATTGTGATTGTTTCAATAAGATTGAAACATGTTGTCGGCTAAGTTCTTATGAGAATCGATATAGCTAATAATAGGTTTGAACAAACATGCTTGAGATGATTGATATAGCTAATAATAGGTTTGAACCAATTGGATGGATTTTTAAAATAAAATGATGCTTAAAAAATGAAGAAGGTCTAACTACTAAGTTGGAGGTAAGAATAGAAATTTCTAAGAGAAAACGAATTTTATTGGACTGGGCATTTTGGGAAAATTAGGGAGGTCTAAATAGCATTTTAGTATTTTATAAAAGTAAATTTGAGGTCCATTAAACAAGTAGATCCAAGTGTCGTTTTTGGAGGTACGGTTCTCCTCAGTGATCGAGTAAATGTATGATGACAAAGCATCTTCATGGCACTTTAAGATCGATCGAAAGGTTTTGCTAAATTCCTTAAACATATTTACGAACTTAATTACCAACTTAAGTTGGTAAATATGTTTAAGAAATTTTTTCAGTCCAACTTAATTGCTTAAACAGAGCCCAACTTTTTCAGCCCAGACAAGGACAGTAACTGGGTCAATCTGGCCCAGAAATGTTTCCTACGTTATTTTCAAAGAACAATAACGCACTCTTGGACTTGAAGGAACAGGACAGATGAATCTGACACACATTTCCTAGACAAAACATCTGCTGGGGGATATGATTGTGACCAATATGCAGAAATGTAACCAAAACCAGCTCTATTCATAGAACATCTAGCTATGTATCTAGGTTTCGGTAGCAATTGAACTTGTCTATGCTAAATTGGCCACTAAAACACAAGAGAAAAAGGTTCGGAGACAACTCCACCAATTCCTTAGGCTACAAAGGGAAAAACCGTGTGTCATTATGTTCATGAGCTTGCATGCACTTGCTTTGCTTTGCTTGGACCACGAGTGCACTCCTGCTTACCTTTACAAACCCAGTTGCATAATATACAACTTTGCTAGCCATGGAAATACTCATACTTGCATAAATTTTTCACACAATATTGCTTTCTATACCTAGCTAGCTCTTCATTGTTTCTATATGCTCATCACTCTAGTTGATATGATGAACCCGAATAACTCGTAGCTAGGGCATGGACGAAAGAACTGGAGGAATGGGGAAAAGTTGATGGCATCGATTTGCTATCATTGATATGTGCATCCATTTAGTGTTTTCCATTGTTTCGTGATCATATATTTTTGTACTGTGCATTTATCTATGGGATTAGCAACCTAGCTAGCTCGCACATTGATATATATAATCATCACCGAGTCTAGTGGTTGTCAGATAAGCATTCTTTTCTACTTGATAAGTTGATGGAGCTAGACTTGTTCTTCCATCGATCGCCTTTGGTTTTCGCATTTTCAATTCAACTTTCATAATCTTCTCTCCTTGAAATATGCTAACTCAAAATTTTATTGTCTTCTTTACGAGTTAAACTAATCATTTTTAGAAGGTTTTATCCTCAGCATGATACACAAACTTGTTCTGTACGTAAATGTGCTGATATCATATTAAATCTCAACTCCTTTTGGGGTTTTCAAGCTTAGAAAAAACTTCATGGAAGTACTCTGTTTCGATCCGAAGAATTTAGTTTGGTGTGAAGCATGTGAGTGCACCCAAAGAAAACGAAGCTGTATCCAATGTCACTCACATTGTCTTGGCCGGCGACGATGTAATTATAAATGAAATTCTTGTACATATATTATGCACATATAGAAGCCAAGAATATATAGAATAGCTTCAATAACCTGTATTTGCAATATATAGACGACAACAACACCGTACCGATCGATCAAACATCAGTGTGCTAATCCAGGCCAAAATACTAGCTAGCTAGGGATGGCTGATTTCGAATACTTATTAATCTTACAGTTGTCCAAGAAAAAGACTAGCTAATCAAAACAGATCAAGTATGTTAACTCGTTATTACGTACACAAAAAAATTGTATGAACTTCCGATTTTCTTCATAAGATGATAATGATCTGAGAATTAAAATTCGTATTTTTAATTTGTCAACATCTTACATCTTTTTTGTTCAAGTCAAGTGCCAAGAGAGGAACCTGCAGCTAGAAACAATCTATACAGCTTTGTTATTGGCCTGATATGTATGCTATAGGGCATCTGATATCCACTGTATGGATTATATTTGCTCGGTTGGTTTATGATATTGTTAAGTTTCTGGAGTTTAGTGTTAAGAATTTAGATTCGTGAATCGACTTTAGCGCGCAGTAAGAGTCGTATAGGGTTTGTGTTGAGGTTGATGTGTTGGGCAGTGCTATACAATATCTATGATCGAAATTTAATTCATGTTTTGAAGGTTTCTATCTTTGAGTCAATTTCAAAACACGTTAATTTCCAAAGAAAAAAAATGCAAAGTATGATGCATCATCATCATGTGTAACAACCTTCCCCAGAAAGGGAAGAAAAAAAATGTGGTGTTGATTCCAATTTTGAAAGGACCTAATTCAGATGCTCAATCATATGATAGATGTCAGTAACTAATGAATAGATGTTACAACTTAGAACAACGCCATGAAAGCTGTATGTAATAGAAAGAAACTTGAAATTTGTGGCAATGTGTGGAACGGGGCTAAAATGCAAAATCATGAAATGGATATCGATGAGACCAATCACCAATGCCCTCCTCCATTTCTAACTCCATCAATTGCACTCATGCTTTGGGCTCCAACAAACCTTATATATCAACCATCTTTCTAGCTAGCTACCACTATTTTCTTGTGTTTGAACACCATCTACATCATACTTCCTAATTAAACCACCAGGCCTCCGTAACTTTTTCTTGTTTTGCTTGTGTTAATTAGGGTTTCGTACATTTCAAGGGTTAACCATGTAATTAGAGTAGATTTATTATTTACCATTCCATGCATGTTACATTATAAATACTATGTTATATATGTACGTTGTTCACGATTAATGAAAAAATAAACGATATAGTCTCAGTGTTCTCTCTCGTTTTTCTTTATTTTCACGATTTTCCATCTCAACGTGCAAAACATTTTTTATTTTAAAACAAAACAACAAATGTTAATTAAGCAAAGCGAAAAGCAAACTCAAAGAAATGATTAGTATTATCATCAAACGGGAAGAACTAGCTAGTCAAATCGAACCAGATAATTCATGCTACTGATGAGACTAAAAATTTAAAGTCGATCATCATGACAATGAATTGTGATGTTGAATATCCTTTTCTTGTAATATAAGCAATTTCACACTTATATTTAGCCTCATCCTGATGTGTCATGCTCATGACTGATGAGAGAGAGAGAAGGATTTTTGGCATTTTAGAATTGTTTCGTGGTTTAACATGTCGAGAATAACAATAACTTATCAAAAAAAAAAAACATGTCGGGAATAAATGATGTGAAAACGGGCCTACAGTATTATATAACGCGACCAAAAATAATTTTGCAGAGATACAAAATCTAACTAAAGCTGCAAAATTGAAACCCTAAAGCTGAAAGTTGTTAGAGTAAGGCCGGTGGTTCCCACTCCCCACCGCAAATCCACAATATTGTAAACCCTAGCAAGATTATGAGGCATTTCTTTTTGTCCTCATGCGATGCTGAAATGCTAGTGCTGCTGGGTTCGGTAGAATCCGGTGAGTTTTTATACTGTATATTTCTATTTCTATAGATAAGATCGAGTAGTATTCGCAGAAGCCAACTCATCGTTTTCCTGCCATTCACGTACCCAACGGCTATACACCAGAGACTCAGAGAGCCATTTATTTATCAGAACTACTTAAATGCCGTCTGTCTGGTGCAATCGTAAGAAATATATTTATGTATCTTTTACGTTCTTGAATTTGTTGCTGCAAACATGCTAGCTTGCTGGGTTTTTCCTATGACACGAATCCGAATGAACCCACTGATGAGTATGTGCAAGTTTACGTAGAAGCAGCAAGCAAGTACGTATACAACTAGTTTGATTTATATTTGATTTTACTAGACAGATCACACATGCACGGTCAAACCTCATATCAATTTAGCTGATATTGTCTGTGGGCGAGGTTCATAAGTGACAAAAGAAAAGGGGCATGAATCATATAAACAATGCTCAATTGATTTGCATATATCGTTCTTTCACAAAAAATTAGAAGGGTGTACTTCTCTGTTAAATAAATCCTACAAAGACAGTACTATATAAGGAACACTGTTTTACTAATACAACTTGAGGCAAGACGCCAATTAGCCGAGTGATGAAATGGTTAATATAATTGATCGATGTAGGTAATGCAAAATGAAGATGAAAGATTAATTAAGTACCCAGCTACTTAATTACTCACGGCATTACTGTTAACCCAGCAGAATCAACTTGTTCGGGGCTCATGCAACTTTCATAAGTTCGTTTGAGATTTTCTGTAATCTCATATATTCACATGATAACTAAGAATTCAATTATGATAGGGATCATATAAAATGAGCGCAAGTTAACAGGAACGTGATCGACTAGGGTTCACGATTCTGGTAATAATCTGAACCCTGGAGCCTTCAAGCTCGATTCACAGAGCCCTTCATGTTTGTTCATGAATTTAATCGCTCTAATAAAACAGAAAAACAGTCAAAAATAATATTGTGGAATAATTTGGATGAAGCTAGCTAGCTGGGAAGGAAGATTCCAAGTTCTTCGCATGGTGGTGGGGTTTGGCTTCCACTCCAGAAAAGGATAAACCTTAAATCGGCGCTGAAAGATAGAAAAAAACAAAGAAGTAGCTAGAGCCGTCGTCGATGACGTGGTTGAAGATAATACTAATCTCTCTACGTGAATAAAAGTCGCGGTTTCCAGATCATCCATGCTCGTGACACGTGGTGGAGGATTTAGGGTTCCATCCCTACCGGTCTTAACGACAAAGTGATCGAGGGTGGCGGAAAAGCTCGCTAGGGCTCGATTTCTTAGACGGCAGGCAAACATCCCACGAGATTATGTACCCCTAAAATTTGCTAGTCAATTAGTCTTGGTCTTGCTTCTGCATGGGTATAGCTATGCAATTAAGCAACAGAAAACTTGGTCAATCAATCAGAACGATGAATGCTCCTTCAATTCCTCTTCCCTCATTTGCTAATTAATTTACTCTCCTTTAGTCCTCCTTGCAGGCTCGAACCATGATTTCCTACCAACTAAACGGGTCTACTAAACGGGTCTAGAGGTATAGTTAGTTGCCCTCCATTCAGTCCTTTCTAACACATACAAAAATCAGATTAAGGCTCCTATGAATGTGATCACTTGGTTTGTTCAACATAATGAAGTCTTAATTATATCCATAAGTCTCATGTTGTGAGTTCAATTACACCGATGCATATATAGTTGTTGGCTCATCAGCTATGAATCCTAACCTCACGAAAGGCAGCTCGTACAATGTTCACATTCTCTATACGAAAGATCGACGGCTCATAGTGCTTGCATGGCATCCTTTACCAATACCCTTTAGGACGAGCATCGTCCTCAACGTACATTGGGATCAAGATATGAGATCCAATACATGTTCCCAAGGCATTGAAAATCGACACCATTGTCTCGTCTCAACCGCCGCCACGCCCTATAAGACACTACCGGCGTAGTTTAGCAAAGCAACTTATGGTTTTGCTATCGTGCTCCTGCTCAACCCTTTCCCATGCAATCGCAGGCAGGCATTCCCAATCAAAATAGCCTTGAGCGTCGGGGCCCAATGGGGGGAGCAGAGCGACGCCGTTTTCGACGGACACGGACGTTAACGAGGGGAGGAGGAGTCACGGGCTTTGATTCGGTTTGACGGGAATGAACCCGTGATTAACGGAGTTAGGCTCGGAGGCCCATGAATCACGGTCCAAAAACTCCTCTCTTTTTTCCCGTAATGGAAAGGATTAGGGGTGGGGGCCATTAACGGCTAGTTGAGAGATGTCACGTCAATGACGTCATATACTGTTTGAGGACCATTTTTCATTGATTTATAGTTATGGAAAACTATTTCAGGCTAAATTCTTGGAACTGATTTCTATTTTTCACTCCAAAATAAAAACCTTTTTATCTATGTTCGGTTGGAATTCTCTATCTATTTTCATTTCTAGTTCTAGACAAGCTAAATTTAATTATATCTTTTGAGTAAGTTATAATTTACCTGTCAAATAAATCAAGAGAGTTGTAAAGAACCACAAATGGCTGAATGTGCAAATAATGTGTTACTAGATTAGTTTCTCGATAAATATGATAAAAAATAAATGATGACATACTGATCATAAGGTCTCGAACATTCTCAATTACAAACATCAATGCATCTGAATTCATGTTAACATTGACTTAACATAAGCGGCAAATCAATATGAGGTGAACATCGCAGAGCAAATATTTACCCGCCTACGTCCCCAACAACTAACAACTTATTTTAGTACTTATTTGTCATCATCAATTTAAAAGCCACAAAATCGACTAACATGCAATCGTTCTAGTTGTACCAAAATTCATACATAGTACCGGTGTACCACTCATAATTTTTCAAGAGTCTTGGGTTTTATAAATCTATGGTGTTAAAATTATAGAAATTAAAAATATCAAAACTATATATCTACAATTCAAATTAAATTTCTCAAAATGAAAATTATATAAAAATATATTTTAAAAACAAAAAAAGAAGATAGGAATTTGTAGCATTGACTGAACCGTGAAGGCGCGTACATCCGCCGCCCGAGTCAGCAATTCTTGACGCGTCTACTTACATTGGGCACCGAAAGCCGTTGTTGTCTCGTTAAGGCCCTAGGCGCTTCTACCATAATTACCAGGTTGCCATCAAATCATTTGTGTTGGTGGCACCTCCGTAAATAGTGACTCTCTTGAGGGTCCTCTGGCCACTCCTTGAAAGCGTGCGTGTCAGCCAACTCAAGTGCCGAGATACCGTTTTCCGGCACCTGTCCGCCAGCTGCTTTCGCCTCAGTTGATACCCCTGATAGTTTATTTTACTACAAGAATGCCATCACTTTATGGCAAATCCGGGGTATTGTTGGGATTTAGCTAATGAGGTTGAAAAGGGACGGCGCCTTGGACGACGGGGTTACGGTTGCCCAATTGAGAATGCAACCATCCCGCTTTTTATTTATTTTCTCCTTTCTGACCCTCTTTTTTATTTTAAAAAACAAAAATGTATCTTCAAAGGTAAACCTCTTTTAGCCCCAAAAGTCTCGATAATCATTGTTTTCACCCCCAAATGATTCTCATTCCCACTATTCACTGTATTTTCTCCACTGCTTCTATTTTTCTACTCTTACTTTTAATACAATTATAGTTTTGGCACTTTATACCTCTTTGAAGAATGAAGTTTTCAAAGTTTAATTTTGAAGCTATGAGTATTTTATATCAAAGTCTTGATTCTTGGAGGAGGGATAAAGTGTTGGGAATCATTGTATATGGAATAATATGAATATGTTGGTATGTTGGCCTGTGACTATGTATTTCTTCTTTATTCTCATAATGTTGACAAGAGGTTATAGCTCTTCGGATTGGTTCGCATTCTAAAACTTCTTGTTCTATTTTTGTACAATATTAAATATCTATTGATATATTCATTGTATTAGATCTGACACTATTTGATTGTATCGAAATTATTACTTAAATTTTCTTTTTATTATATATCTACAAAAACTAAAAAGTTGTCGTAATTTTTTTTTTCCGTAATCTATTGATATGTAACTTGTTTTCAAATAGCAAACTAGTAAAAATGAAACCACTAAGGATAGTGGGGCAGTAGAATGGCTAGTTTGGAACCCCCAAGTATAGAGTTTGAAACCCCATGAGGCCTTGGTGGCCAGCGGTGGTGAGGCCATGTGCTTGTTCGCGTTCCTGTCTTATGGCGATGCAATGGAATAGTTTGGCAATTGCTGGGATACCCTGCATTGCTTTAGCGTGTTACCTAATCTAACAAAGGTTAAACTCTCCCTCAAAAAAAAAAAAGTGATATAAATTTAAAAATTACTATATTTGGATATATGATTAACATGATATTTATTGTAGGATAATAGGTAATTCGTCATCACACGTCACTCGTGCTAGAAGTGAAAAATTACTGCCCCCGTATTAGCAATTAGGTATATGATATGATTACACGCTATTAATTCTAAATGCACATTTAAAGAAACAAAATCTCCCATTATCATATAGATGGATGAAAACACATATCACCTTAATTGAAGAAAGGAAGAACAATATCCACTTAATGACATGGATTACAGAAAATCACCTCAAAACTGCAAAATCATCTCAAAACTAATTCATACACGGTGACAGTGCACTTTTTAACAGAACATTGCATAACACAATCTTATGCATTTATATTACGCAAATTCTCAAAGAACATAAGAATAGAAGAAAAGTTTATCATCTGGAGATTTGTAATTGAAAGTCTAAATAATATTAATTTGCTAAGAAAAAAGGAAAAGGATATTATGCAAATTCTCAAAGAAAATAAGAAGAGAAGAAAAGTTTATACTTTAGGGTTTGTAATTGAAAATCTAAATAATATTTGCTAAGAAAAAGGAAAAATAGACAAAAGGTGGTGCAAATGTGCATATGAAGAGGACACATCTCAACAGCTCTCTCTCCCACCGGACACACTCTCTCTCTCTCTCTCACACACACAGCAATAAAATGAGAAGCCCTTGGCATTGTCTATCTCTCTCTCATTTCCATTAGCCTTCTTTTGGGTTCTCTCTCTCTCTCTCTCTATCTCCCATAGCTGTAGAAATTTAATTCAGAGAGATACTCCTCCCCTTCTCTCTCCTTCTCTCTCTCTTTCCCTCTCCGTCTATCCATAAAAACAAGGGGAGAGAGAAATAATATACTCAATCAGAAACAACAGAAACCAAAACCATCTGCTTGTTGTTAAGGATTAAGGATTAAGGAAGAAGAAGATGGGTTACTACTTGGTTGCTTTGGTTGTTCTTGTAGCAGTTGTGTCTGCCTCAGCCAAAACTCTACCAATCATGTCCTTTGATGAAGGATACAACAAGCTCTTTGGGGACGACAATCTGATGATTCTTAAGGACGGGAAATCCGTTCATCTTACGTTAGACGAATGGACAGGTCCGTTGTGTTTCAGTTGTGTTTTGTTTTTTTTGTTTTGGTTTATTGTTGTTCGTTTTGTTTTGGATGGGGTTTTTGACTATGGTTTTTTGTCTTTGTTTAATTGCAGGGTCTGGATTTGTTTCTCAAGACCTTTACATTCATGGGTTCTTCAGTGCCTCTATTAAGTTGCCAACTGATTATACTGCCGGAGTTGTTGTCGCCTTTTATGTAAGTAGTCATGTTTTGATATTTACTTTGGTTTTTCACTTGCTCTATTCTTGGATGTATCGAATCACCAAGGTTGTTTTTGTTTTTGAATTTTTTTACTTCTCATTTGCATGTAAAGATTGATTCTTGTATGGAAGAACTGTTTGATTTCAGTTGTGAATTTGTTTCTGGAGTGGGTTTTTAACACTTCGGATCTAACTTTCGATTTGGCAATGCAAGTTTAGTACTTGTTTTTGAACCTTTACTCTAGTTTCTTCAAGTTAAACTACATTTTATGGCCCAAAGTTCAAATCTTCAACTACCAGTCTACCAGACCTAATTTTACTATGTTGAGTGTTCTTAATCCGGACTCTAAAAGATGAGATGCTCATGTGTTTTCTGTCAACAGATGTCGAATTCTGACATGTTCCCCAAGAACCATGACGAAATCGATTTTGAGTTTCTGGGGAATATAAGAGGGAAAGAGTGGAGGGTTCAGACCAACGTTTATGGCAATGGAAGCACTGAAACTGGGAGAGAAGAGAGATACAATCTCTGGTTTGATCCTTCTGAGGATTACCACCAGTACAGTATTCACTGGACTGACTCTCAAATCATGTAAGCATCAATCGAAACCCACCACTCCACATTTGGTTTGGTCTGTTAAATCCCACTGTGCCATATTTGGTTTACTCTTTTACATTATATGCATCAGCTTTTTGCAAGGCAATGTTGTTTGCCAATTCTCACTAATAATGTAAGATTTTGGAGTCTGAAGTTTACTGTTTTTGGGGTTTAAAGTAGAGGCTTTTTCTCAAAAGATAAAAATTTCCCGTATGATGTAAGATTCTGAAGTCTGGAGTGCACTATTTCTGGATGTGATAGCTCTGTTGTAGGGTAGAAGACTAGAAGCCATAGAGCTGTCTTCTTCTTTTTGGAGAACACAGAACATAATTTGCCTGTTTTTTTCCCTTTACAAGAGTCCCCGGTTTCATCAAAACCAGTAGTTCTCTGTCCACATGTCTAGAATTGTGTATATCCTGTTTGGTATGCTAGTAAAGAAAACCAGAAGTTGAGAACTCTGATTTGAATGGTAGATTCTCAAGTTTAACTACTGATAAAGCATGATCTTGGTGTGATTTAGACTCAAGAATTTTGATGCAAGCAAGGAACACTAGAATCTTACTAGCACTAAAATTTTCTGCGATTCAATTCAAAATGTTGTTCTTAGTCGTTTCTTGACTTTCATTAGAAACTAAAGAAATGGAGTTGATAAAGTCCTCACTTTTCTTGAAGTTCTCCATCAGATTTCATGTATTCTTTAATTCTAGATTTTAACTATGTACTTGTTTC
Organism: Fragaria x ananassa; assembly: GCA_034370585.1. Taxonomy (NCBI): domain Eukaryota; kingdom Viridiplantae; phylum Streptophyta; class Magnoliopsida; order Rosales; family Rosaceae; genus Fragaria; species Fragaria x ananassa. Next base: position 26,762,543 of record CP139761.1, on the reverse strand, counting down.
AATGTTGTCTCTAAATGCAGATTCTATGTTGACAATATTCCCATTAGAGTGGTTAAGAAATCAGAGTCGATGGGTGGTGATTATCCCTCGAAGCCAATGTCATTGTATGCTACAATATGGGATGGATCTGGCTGGGCTACCGATGGAGGCAAATACAGAGTCAACTACAAGTATGCACCATTCAGGGCCGAGTTCTCTGACCTTGTTCTACATGGCTGTGCAGTTAATCCAATTGAACAGGTATCAAAGAAATGTGATAAAACCCAAGGTTCTGAATATATCCCTACCGGTGTTACCCGCCTACAAAGAATGAGAATGGAGAGTTTCAGGCAGAGGCAGATGACATACTCCTATTGCTACGACAGAATAAGATACAAGGTAGCTCCACCAGAGTGTGTGATCACTCCCCAAGAAGCTGAAAGACTCCGTGTGTTTGACCCGGTTACATTCGGGCATGGACACCGTCGTCAACGAAAACATCACCACAGGAGCAGCAGCAGAGCAAGCCTAGCAGACACTTCTTCTGTTTGAGAACGAGAGGGAGGGATGAAGCATTCAATTTCTCATATGAGCACCATTGGCATTCATCAACTTTTGTGTATAGAGAGGGAGGGGAGGAAAAAAAAAGAGCATAGATTTTATTGTGGGTGAATAGAGTTTCTATATGGTTGCAGGTATGTATATAGTTCATACCTTTATTAGTTCCCAGGTTTATCATTCGTGCTTGTCCTTTTGGTTTTATAGATGGAATTCAGTGGTGGGTTTACGTATTTAGACACATCATGGGTTCAATAAATTTTAGCATATGGAAATTTACTAGGCTTGGATTCTCTATTTGTCTGTTTGCATTATTATTTTACTGGAATTATTATCATGGTGCATCTTTCATTTTAACTTATGCCTAATGTTTATCCAAGTTAAATGTTTTCAATTTTATCAGTGATTCATTTTCTGTTTGCTATGTTATAAATAAAGTCAGACTGGTGTCATATACTTTGTCAATAGCTAATTGGAATCCAATGACAATTTAGATGTGACAAGTAATGGAAATGGTTCAGCAAATGGCAATGATTTTATGTTGGACTGGAATTGCTTTCCCTTCACACTTGCACAGTTTTACAGTGAATGCAGAAGAAGCAGTAGCAGCAGTAGCTGGTTAGGTTGGATTCATTCATTCACTCATAAAGGCTTTCAAACTTTGCATCCGTGACTTTGAACAAAGACTAGGAGGAGTTCTTAACCCAATTGCAATACTTTTTATCAGTTTTATTTCTGGTGAAATAAACAAATTTGAATTATCTGTCACATATATCATATTTCTATGGAAATTTCTCTATATGATTATCACATTGCTATGTTTTTGACCACAAGAGATGAGCTCCTGCCAATAATTTTTGAGTGGTCTCATGTAATCATCATGTGGTATGTGGTTAACTAACCCCTTCTCTAAAACACTTGCACTAGGAAAACTCTAAAACAAGTCCAAAGTTGGCGAGGTGATGAGAGATGGTTAAAGAGAGTGTCTCAATAATGAAGGGTGTGTTTATCCTTTTTCCAAAATTTTAGATACTCCATGGAAAGAAAGACTACACTTTGCCTCAACTCAACTAAGCAAGATAGGTTCACATTTTCCCTATCCATTCAATGCATGGATGTGCCCAACTGCGCGTAGTTGCATCTTTGGAGGACTCTTGGACCAAATTTCGATAAATGTGTTGATATTTTCTCCGTCACTAGGGGAAGATGTAAATAACTGATATATCTTCACTGTTATTTTGTTTTGCACCGGTGAAACTTCATCTAAAGATGATTGATCATAATTTATTTAGTTAACAACCGACTAGGTGATCACATTTACTTTCGACATTTGAAACCTAAATACTTTTAGAGTTTTAGACCATGTGTTAGAACTACTTCAGAACCTCAAGAGTGAAGACCTCTAGTAGCCTTTCAATGTTTTAATATCACCTTGGCCCAATCAAATGCAGTGCATATTGCTCTGCTTTAGGCATTTGTATAATCCAAGACCGAGTTCGGCACAGCCGCACAGGGCGTTCAGAAATCAGAACTGTGAGAGCTCTTCAGCCAGAGTCACACTGAGAGTATACATTAAGCAAATTTTAATGTCGTCTTTGCAATCCTATAAGAAGAAATGTTTGATTAATATGAATAAAATAGAGAATTGTCAAGATTCTGAGACAAATAAACCTTCAGAACCGACCCAAAAACCTCAAGAACCGACCATTTTGGCTGACTTTGTTGGTGCATGTTTGCATCTGGCACAGCTAATCTTGTCTGTAGCATCATGCACCAGCAATACATTAAGAATCAATTATAGAATCTTATCTAACTTCGTTTTTAAAATACGAGTTGCTACAATTTTGTACATTTCATTACTCAGAAATGTTCCAGTTTTATGATGTTGCTCGTTTCCGACTTCTTTTATTTACAGAGCTAAGTCAGCCCTAATGCAGCTGTTAACAACCACCTGTTCTAGCCTAGGTTCTGCTCGAGAACAGCTGCGGCCGCAAATTTTGATAATTTCATTATGGATTGCTTTGAACTGCTAAGCATGTTATTATTGAGCATTGACATTTAGGATTGCATGAGCCAGACGGTTCACTCGTACCAAAACTTAATCTACCTTAACTAGACATAGAGATAGAGGGACCATAGTGTTTATGAAATTACGCTGAATGGTTTAGTTTGGAAGTACTAACTATAACAAATTACTGTCATTAATTCATCGAAAAACAAATACTGTCATCAGGACGTCATGGAAGGATTGATAATAGAAATGAAAGACTATGTGATCCGATACAAGAGAAGGATTGATAATTTAGTTGAAATACTGTGATCCAATACAAGAGACTTGACAAGATACATTACACTACACTCTGTAGACAAACCATGCATATTACTAGTTTTCAGATTCTGATTCACTCTTCTCAATCAATTTTACAAAGTTCCCAACAATGGTCCTGCCTTCTGAAGTTATGATACTCTCAGGATGGAACTGAACCCCCTGCAATTTTGAATTCAATCGGTTACCAATAACACTACATTAAGCTTATAGTGCAGATTTTATGAAACAAACATCATGGTATTTTGTCGTTCTACAAAATAGAATGGAAAAGGGACGCCAATCTCTTACCTGAAGGTACTTATATTTTTTATGACGAGCAGCCATTATTAGTCCATCCTCTGTCCATGCTGTAATCTCCAGTTCATCACTAGGAAAACTATCCTTTTCTATCACAAGGCTGTGATATCTACCAGCAGTGAAAGGACTAAAAAGACAAGAAAACAAAATCGTTAATATCATTAATTGAGAGCCTGTGTAATGCAGTGTGTTTAATACGTTTTTGTCAAAACTTTCTAATAATCACTAATTGGTGACTTAGGGAAACTGGTTCATCTTGATCAATAAAATGCCAAACTGAGTTGGGTTGTTTAACAGGAAAATATTTTGGACATTGAATTCCAAACACTTGCATACGTCATCTTCTTTAGCAACAAACCGATCCCCAAATATGAAACCAGCAAAAGCATAAATAAGCTTACAGCGAAAAAGTAAGACCTCAGATTCTTTAAAACATAAGTAATTAAACCAACTCACTTTGATAGTCCAGCAAATAAGCTGTCTTCCTCTTTCTCATTATAATAAACTGGAGAGCTCTTCCCATGCATGACACCATAAGGAGAACGAACGATCTTCCCTGCAACACCACAAAGATTGCAATCAAGGAAATATAAAACCGAGAATTCCACCAAAGTCTATGCCTTCAATTGCCAATTTTACGAGACATGAAAAAAATCATCTTAGAAGATCTAGGTAATAACATGTTCAAATTCATAAACTGACTTAAGACTTGCCTCCAAAAGCCTCCCCAATGCACTGCAAACCCATACACACACCAAATAAAGGGACAATGGGTCCCAACTCCAACACAGTTTGCAATGATATTCCAGAATCTTGGGGTGCGCCTACAAAAGGGAGATTCCACGTGTTAAAAACTACAACGCTTACAAGTTTCTCATTTATTTCGGTTTTCAAGCATCTATAAAAGGGAAATATCAGCGCAACTAACCTGGTCCTGGGGAAATCAAAACTCCTCTAGGATTTTTCCTGTAAGAATCGGAAAGAAGTTATGATATTTCATAAATCAGACACTTAAGGAAAGATACATGTCCATTCATATTTGGTTGCACACACATTACATTATGTGATAAATTGGCACACAATGATTAGGTAGAATAGAGCTTCTTACTTTTTCAGTTCTTCCACTGTTAGTTCATCATTGCGATAAACTTCAAACAGACATCCGAGCTCTCCCATATACTTCATATCAAAAGTAATATGTTAGTAACACACCTTCTTGACTTGTAAGAACAATCAATTAATGTAACGACAGAAAATATATAAAATTGTTACAGAAAAGTACTCGAAACACATACATACATGTAAGTACATTAAGTCGTTATAACATCAGTTAATGTAACGACACAGAACAATCAATGTACTATAAACACAATAACATACACATGCCCCATAGAAAGAAGATGAATGCCCTACATATCTCGTAACGACAGAAAATAATCAATGATTAAAATACAAAGTGAAGATAAAATGTCTGAGACGAGGAATGATACTTGTCGAAGTATCCAGCTTTATATGAGATATGTATCAAAGATCGTACATTATTAAATCTCACATAAAGCTTGCTTGATGCTTCGACAAGTATCACTCGTCAATTCATACGGTTTACCTACATTTTGCAAGTATCATCAACTCAAAAATATCCAACAAAAAAGAAGTTCGAATCAGTACACTCCATTTTCACCTCTGTCCAGCTTGTACTATTCCTTGAATGAAGTACATCAACTTTTTACTAAAACATCCTCATTCCAGATGAAGAGCAAGGAAACATCCCTCATTTTTTACCTATACCTAATGTTGTAGTTGCAGATCTGGTACAAAACTCGATGGTATACCTCAAATTTTCATAATTCACAACATAAATGACATATGGAGCACACAATTCCATAAAAGATCAAATCTTTATCACTGTAAACCTACATGCAAGCATCAAAACCCAACCATGGCTAATCAAATCCAACATTATCAAAAAGAAAACCAGAAACAAACCTGACAGAGATTGTAGGTGAAGCTGTCATAGTTATCGATGACAATAATGGGACTGTTGGCCCTCTTCTCAGAAACTGAAGTCTTCACAATGGCTTCATTGACATGCAATGAGCCATTCACCGCGAACCCATCATGCAGTTTGATGCCGGTTTGGATTTCTGCAGAGAAAGATAAGATCTTTGAGTCAAAATCAAAATCAACAAATTCAAAACCAAATTGAAAACCATGAGTTGGAGACATACTTGGGTTTGAGGAGGGCAGAGAGATCAGAGTAGGACGAGGGTTTTGAAGGGGTTTCGGTGACAAAGGGAGCAGGTGGGATTGTTTTGAAGAAAGGTGAGCTGACAAGGAAGCCATGGAAGCAAGATAGTATGTGGGGTCTCTGTTTAGTCCCAAGTCCTAATTGGATTGAGGTTTGGAGAACAGGAGGGCGACGTTTGATTTATATATGTCTTCAAAGTCTTTTGGTCAAAGACGTTTGATTTTGTATGAACAAAAATAAAAAAGTGGATTGGCTTTATTAAGAAGAAAATTATAATGATGGATTGCTTTTCTTCTATTTTTATTTTTAGGATTTGATTATTTTCCTTCTACGGTCAAGTTTCTAATTTTCAAGCCAAGTTATTTTCTTGCTCTGGCGTCATTGGAAAGTGTGTCTTTTCATGCTCGTCGTGTTTTATGGAGACTATAACGCTATTTGGATTGAAATGATATGCCTGGATGGTATTGGTCACATACAACGAGCGGTCATAGTTGGTGTTATCATCTCAAGAATTGTACATTTTTCACAATTCAACAAAACTCTGTATCACTGCAGATTAGACGTCTCCCCAAGAGCACCCAATCTATCAAAAAGCCTCTTCAGGGAGCACCACCAAAGCCTAATCGTGAGCAAATCCCGCTTCACTCATCAGCCTCGTCCTGAGCAAAAAGTTCACCCCCACTTCACAAAGCCTCATCGCGAGCACCAGTTCATCTCATTGTTAGAGATTCACCTCTCTAGCAAATATCCCTTTATTTTTATTATATTTTGTTACTGAAATAAATCTTCAAGACTCATCCTAAGTTGATCATTGTGAATAATCCAGCAACAGAATCGACCGTTTTTGCTCACATCTGCTTAAAGAGAAGTTAAGAGAAGCACGCGGACCAGACAAGATCAAGACATGCACACTTCCTCAAGGTGTTGGCACGCTCGCACCAGATGGTTGTTCGAAGAGCCTAAAAATCTGACCCAAACAATAATCGTACTATTTAATTTTTTGTAACGAGATAATAGTTATCTAAGAATTCAATTGGTGTACAGCTAGTAGACTAAGAATCAAACAATAAACTTACATCTGATGCTTATGCTGGATTGCTCGAGGTCCAAATCTTTTGTTTGCCCTTAGAGTTAAGGCCATTTCCAGCTTAATATTTGCCACTAGTCTCACCAACAACATAGGCAACGTCAAATGGCTCCGACTTGTTCTTCTCACTACGAGAAACCTTGTTCTTACTTCCTAATGGTCGACCAAATTTATTTTTCATATAAATAAGAAGCATTTATGCGCCTCCCGCATCCACCAAGCCTAATGGTTTAGCATGAATAGTAAGTAACTTACCTTCATTTTATTGAACTATCGGGTGAGTGAGAGCAAGCACCAGTTCGACCCTTCTTATTTGAAAGAGTGGAAGCAACCACCTCATTCTCATCACTGCTTTCACCGGTTTCAAATCCCACGAGGATCGTCTACATCTCAGAAATGATGTTCTCTGAGGCTGGAGCCTCATATACATAAGAATAGCCCTGGATACGAGGTCTAACCTCACTATCACTAGTTCGATCCAACTAACGTATAACCGGTTTCCTCTTAGGGCATCTCTAATATAGAAGTCTTTTGACACATCACAAGTTTAACAATTTTTTTTTGACATATTTGGTTCCTCCAACCCATATGTCAATTTTGACACGAGACATACATGGCAAAAGACATTTCCTCTCACATGTCATGATGTCAAATTTGACACCCCTCTCGACAGTCAATTCACTATTTATCAAGTGATTAGAAGAATTTTGACACAAAAAATTTAGACATGTTGGTTGAGGCAAAATGTCAATTTTTAAGCAACATATCAATTTTGCCATGTCACATGTCAAATTCAAATTTGACACAATCCAAAAGACATCTTCATTGAAGATGCTCTTAAACACTTTAGGCTCCAACGTGATCAGTGGCGTAGCTGCATTAAGGTCCATACTAGACTTTGCTGAGAACGCACAACTCACCGTTGGTGCCACTCCAAACTAAATTCAATGAGTACAAGGCAATGGTGGTGCCTATCCACAACTCTCACGATTATGTGTCATGAGCCACATATAGCTCATCTTTCAAATATTCGTAATAAGCTAAATTTCAGCAATGGTTTAACCCTTTCATCTAAATAAATCTGCCTCTCCAGGAGGACATGCTTCCAGATACTTAAAGAGAATCTTCATTGCTCCTTTCGCAAATTCATTTCAGTCCGATTATAATCAAAATATTGTCCGGAAAGGTTACAGAACATTTGTAAATTTACCAGTTCCTCATACAATGACAAGATATCAGTTATGATCACCCACATACGAACATGATAAGAAAACATACAAGTTTCTCACCATACCAAAATTAGTCACATCTAAAATTAGTTTAGGAACAAAATAGTTGTTTTTTTGTTTTTGTTTTGAATAGAGGAGCAAAATAGTTGTTTACAAAAGTAACAAAACCCAGAGTAGATATAGTCCCTAGATATATCACTCTGATGACTATGGGTTACAGAAATCGAGCTAGTTTATCCCAATAAGCGCCAAATCCAAAACGCTCAGCTACTGGGCCTCCTCAGGTTACATTTTAGCAACAACAAAACCCTGGACTCAAAAAACCCTAACTTACAAAAAGACACAAACACCCCCCAATTGAAGAATATGCCATCTCTGGTCCCCTTCCCTCACCTTAAGCTAGAGAGAGAGTGAGAGTGTGAGAAGGGTTTCACAGCCACCATTTAAGACTCCCCATAACAACACCAAATGCGTGCTCAATAAGCCAGACTCCTCTTCACCTTACACCCCCAAAATTCACTTCACACGCTCACAGCACTACCCTCCTCCCAAACCCTAGATCCTACACACTCTTATATAGAAACCCCAGCCCTATTCTCTACGCCACTTCAGAGACTTTCACACCCCAACAAAAAAAAAAATGGGTTCATGAATTCACAAGCAGACTCTCCCTTTTTGATCTTCACTTTCAATCCCCACAAACCCCATACCTTCCAGATCTGACTGACATCCTAAACCCACCAAAGCTCCCACCTTTAACCCCAATTCAGCTTCAAATCCCACAATTTCGCACGATCGGTGCGGAATTTTAACAAATTAAGCCATACCCATTTCAGGTCTTGCATCGTTTCATAGAAATTCGCAGTCTTTGTTATCATAAATGCGGTAAAATCGAAGAAAGTTTGAGTCGTTAAGCTGGTTCCTGCTAGATTCTGGGTTTAGTTTTCTGGGTTTAATTTGGTAGGATCTGCTTGAGTTTAGAACATAGACGTTGTTGGGTTTTTCGGGTTTAGGAGAGATAGTGAGGGAATGATTAATTGTTGCTGTTAGGGAATTTTGTGTAGTGGGTTTTCTAATGACAATGCCATCAGGGAATGTGGTTTTAACGGACAAAATGCAGTATCCTAATGTTGCCGGAGCCGCCGTATCCGGCGGAGAGATCCACCAGCAGCCGCGGCAGTGGTTCCCGGATGAACGTGACGGGTTCATTTCGTGGCTGCGGGGTGAGTTTGCGGCGGCCAATGCGATTATTGACTCGCTGTGCCACCATTTGCGGGTGGTGGGTGAGCCGAGTGAGTATGACATGGTGATCGGGTGTATTCAGCAGAGGAGGTGCAATTGGACACCGGTGCTTCATATGCAGCAGTATTTTTCGGTGGCGGAGGTGATATATGCACTGCAGCAGGTTGCGTGGAGGAGGCAGCAGAGGTACTATGAGCCTGTGAAAATGGGGAACAAGGACTATAAGAGGTCAAATTCTGGTGTGGGGTTTAAGCCGAGAAATGAGTCTGTCAAGGAGTGGCACAGTGCTAGTATAGAGTATCGTAGTTATGATGGGAGTGGCTTGGAGAAAGTTGGGAGTGAGATGAGGGAGGAAATCAAGCCTGGTGGAGAGGCTGGGAACGTGGATGATAAGGGTTCAGCGGCAGGTGCAGTGACGAAGGGTGAGATTTTGGGGTTAATGAGTTGTGACTTGATGCTCATATATATATGTTTACTGTATGCTTGTTTGATGGTAATGAAGTCAAAACATTAGAGCTTAATAATAACAGTACTGTTGTTTAGGAAACTGAGTTCTTTTGCAAGTTAGGAACTTTGTCAAGTGAAGAAGTTTTTAACATGCATAAAATTTATAACATGTGCCCTGATAAGGGAAGAGTAGCGCTATGAAAATGGGCAATTTGGGACTAGGAAAGCTATGAGAATAATCCACTGTTCTGAATGAAGTCGGCCTTCACAGAGGGTAAATGTGTTATGTTGAAAGTTGTACAAGTGTAGAAGCCCATCTCTTGGTATCTTAATGTGTCCTGGTCTTTACTTCAAAATGAGATTATTATATAAAAGTCTAGAGGAGATTAACCTACTATAAACGACTATCACCTGTTGAAGTTCATGCATGCATACACACTGTCTGCACATATTTTGTGCACTGCATCTTTGATTCCGAATTGTAGAAATTAAGAAAGATGTTTATTAATTGCATAACTGCTAAATTCTTTATGGTTCCTCTGGCAGGTGTTCTCACAAAACCTCATGAATATATCAGCTCAAGGAGTTCAGCAAATTCTCAAGGGACGATATCTGGAAACTCAGAATCTGAAGACGCGGTGGTGAATGAAGGCTGCACATCAAGTATTAAAGGTTATACACCTTGCAATTTTTGATTTTGTTCTCATAGTATGTGCCTTACATGATCTATCATGGTTTGGATGTCAATTTGTCATCTCGGATATGTGAATTTTGTTTTCAGAGAATGAATCAAATTCTATCCAGATTCAGAATGAGAAGCAGAACCTTTCCGTTATTCCAAAAATTTTTGTTGGCATCGAGACATTTGATGGAAAAACGGTAGTTTCTTCATTCTATACCATCTTTCTAACTTCAAGTTGGTTCAGAATCGGTGGAACTTGTTTGGGGGATGCTAATAATTTTCTTTTGATTAGGTCAATGTGGTTGATGGACTGAAATTGTACGAAGAGTTCCTTGGTGACACTGAAGTTTCAAAACTATTTTCTTTGGTAAATGATCTGAGGACTACAGGAAGAAGGGGACAACTTCAAGGCAAGTTTACATATCCATTTGGTGTATAAATAAACCACAGATAGGAAAAATGGTATCTAGTGATAATCATCTGTGTGAATGTCATGAACTTACTAAGTGTCTCAAAAGGTCTTGAATCGCATTCCATCCACTTTCTGAACGACAAGCAAAAACTTCGCCTCATTCCAAAAACTGTGTAAGCAACAAGATATTTGATGAAAAAAAAGTAGTTACTTCATTGTATAATGTCTGTCTAACTTGAAGTCGGTTCAGAGTCACTAGATTTTTTGGGGAAAAACATATGATATTTTTCTATTTAGGTTGAGCTGTTAGAATCAACGTTATCATCATCATTACATGCTATTCTATTTTTTAATCTTTTCGTCTTACTTTTAATGTTAGTTCCTGTTTGTATGTTTGTCATTTACCTTGTATTTAAGTAGCTTTCTACCGTTATAGGTAGTTTATGTTGAATATCATACTGCAGACAACCTATATCTCACTCTGATTAGTCAAAACTTCATACTTCCATATATTACGATTCCCTTTTCTTGTTGAAGTTTGCAGTGGCTATAAAGAAGTATCTGCCTTTCAATTTTAATAGCATATTATATAATTTAATGCCCTTGTTTCCTTAATTATAGTATTTCTTAAAAATTCCACTATACCTTTTCTATCCGAATCTAGAAGATTTTGGTCCTTTTTCAATTGAAACCTTTTAAGTAAAGAAAAAGAAAGAGAAAAATAAGAGAAGTAGCAGTTATGCCATCATAAATATTTATTTACTTTTTGCTGTTACATTTTTTTTTGGCACTTCTGGTTCCTGGTCTCTGTTATCTATCTGAGGCACATCAAGTTAGGGTATGGCGTTACTGTCTAACAAAGTTTGGTAATTTTTGTTTTTGTTGAACTCTTAGAAGAGTATTGTTTCTGGCTTTTGAATGCTTCAATACATTTGTTGAACTCTTAGGTTGAGCTGTTAGAATCAATGTTATCATCATCATTACATGCTATTCTATTTTTTAATCTTTTCGTCTTACTTTTAATGTTAGTTCCTGTTTGTATGTTTGTCATTTACCTTGTATTTAAGTAGCTTTCTACCGTTATAGGTAGTTTATGTTGAATATCATACTGCAGACAACCTAAATCTCACTCTGATTAGTCAAAACTTCATACTTCCATATATTACGATTCCCTTTTCTTGTTGAAGTTTGCAGTGGCTATAAAGAAGTATCTGCCTTTCAATTTTAATAGCATATTGTATAATTTAATGCCCTTGTTTCCTTAATTATAGTATTTCTTAAAAATTCCACTATACCTTTTCTATCCGAATCTAGAAGATTTTGGTCCTTTTTCAATTGAAACCTTTTAAGTACAGAAAAAGAAAGAGAAAAATAAGAGAAGTAGCAGTTATGCCATCATAAATATTTATTTACTTTTTGCCGTTACATTTTTTTTTGGCACTTCTGGTTCCTGGTCTCTGTTATCTATCTGAGGCACATCAAGTTAGGGTATGGCGTTACTGTCTAACAAAGTTTGGTAATTTTTGTTTTTGTTGAACTCTTAGAAGAGTATTGTTTCTGGCTTTTGAATGCTTCAATACATTTGAGAAAATTTTACTGTTACATGTTTTAGTAATGTTGGAACTGTATTTTTGTGATAAACAGGTCAAACATATGTGTTATCAAAGAGGCCCATGAAGGGACATGGAAGAGAGATGATTCAATTGGGAATCCCTATTGCAGATGGTCCACAGGAAGATGAAATATCTGCAGGAATCTCCAAAGGCATGTTCCAATTTGAATTGCTCTTTTGATGGAAAAGTTGGACTTTTATTTTAAAATCTCAGTTTATGTAAATTCCCTGTATAATTTCTTATTTTGTGTTATAAATGAAATCTGTAGATCGGAGGATGGAAGCCATTCCCTCCTTACTGCAGGATGTTATCGATCGCCTTATTGGGACACAAGTTTTGACGGAGAAGCCAGATTCATGTATCATTGATTTCTTCAATGAGGTTAGAATTGTACATTTTCATTTGAATATTAAGTGCTCCATTTGTTTAGAGATCAAAATTTTGTGACAATTGTTTGTAGGGTGATCATTCTCATCCTCACATGTGGCCACCGTGGTTTGGAAGACCTGTTAGCGTCCTGTTCCTCACTGAATGTGACCTGACTTTTGGGAAAGTATTAGGAATGGATCATCCTGGGGATTATCGAGGGGCTCTCAGACTTCCTCTTACACCTGGGTACTTTTTCTGACTCCTATCTTCTGATAATCACCTCTCCTCAACATGCAGGATTACTGTTTTATGCAATACGCTCATGTTTTAGAAAAACAGGGGAATGATGTTAAGGTTATGTTTTAGTTCACTCAGCCTTGGAATTCTTCTAGCTTTTTGTAGAAGATGGGAACCACATACAGTAATGATTACAGTAGTCATTACAACAGAATGTGGCATATAACCTTGTTGCTTTTCTTTCTGTAAGGTTTAGAGTGCATAATTCAAGATCAAAAGACATAGTTAAGCCTGAAATAGTTTCGTCATTTAATCTGGCGGGCTCAAATGGGTTCACCTCCATTAAAGCTGGAGGAACATGTTAACTGTAGTCAACATTACATCAAGAATTTATATGGCTATACACATTACGTTATCCTGTCTCATGGATTTTGAAGTTTGTTTTAAATCTACTGTTATTAATTTTTCATTTTGTTCATGAAACTGCAGGTCTCTCCTTTTGCTGCAAGGAAAATCAGCAGACTATGCAAAACATGCAATTCCTTCCATCCGAAAGCAACGCATACTTGTCACTTTTACAAAGTCTCAACCAAGAAAATCCTTTCCAACTGATGGTCAGCGTCTTCCTTCACCTGGTCCCAGCCAGTCGCCTTACTGGAGTCCACCACCAGGTAGATCTCCAAATCACATCCGCCATCCTGCTGGTCCCAAGCACTATGCTGCAGTATCAACAACTGGTGTATTGCCTGCACCACCTAATCGTCCCCAACTTCCACCTGCAAATGGCATCCAGCCTTTGTTTGTGGCTGCCCCGGTTGGACCAGCCATGCCTTTCCCTGCTCCAGTTGTCATCCCACCGGGTTCACCTGGATGGGTAGCAGCTCCTCGACACCCTCCACCTCGGATGCCTCTCCCCGGAACTGGAGTTTTCCTTCCTCCCCCAGGTTCAGGTAGCTCATCAGCTCCTCCTCAACAGTTTCCAAGTACTGCAACAGAAATGAACCCCTCTGTTGAGACTGCTTCAACAGAGAAAGAGAACGGGACTGGAAAATCAAGTCATGCAATTGCTTCTCCTAAAGCAAAGTTGGATGTGAAAGCTCAAAGGCAAGACTGCAATGGAAGTGTGGATGGAACTGGCAGTGGAAGAGGAACAGTGAAGCAAGAGCAACAGCAGAACACTAACAATGTGGCAGCAAACAATCAGGCTGGAGCAGTTTAGGACCACAGAGAGAGAGAGAGAGAGAGAGAGAGGCTGCAAACTGCAATGAGTTGAAAGTAAATGTAAAGAGCGGCAAGATTCAGGACCTAAAGATCATACTAGCAAGAGGAACAGGCGGAAAAAAAGGAAACTTTTTGAGTTCTCTTTGGATTTCCCTTGTCCTCTGTTCTTTCTTTTTTGTTGTCTTGTTATATCAAACTATATTACTAGGTTCAAAGCACATTCTTAAATCACCATCTTTGGCACGTCTATTTTGTCCGGAAATTTTGATGTTTCTTTGCTTTCGATATGCAACTATGTCATGCACTTCAAACCACAGATTTGACCCTTAATTTATGAACACAATCGTCGAATATGAATAGCAGGCTCCATGTTTTAACAGTGGGTATCCATTATAACACTCAACAGGTTCGACGATGGCCCATGCTGTCTATAAATTGGAAACTCAAAGTAAGACGGCGGTATCTTAAACACACAACACTCGGCATAACAAAATACAGACACAACTAACGTGTCGGCTCTGTTACCTAAATGACATACCCAGAAGATGAAGAACATCCTCGGCTTCTTCTCCACAACTTCCTTTCTGCTGAGGAATGCAAGGAACTGGAATTTATACACAAAAGCAATTGCACTGTGGGTTACAGACCCAATGTGTTCTCAACCACTCTTTCACATCTCATTGCCACCAATTGTGCTCACCTCATCATGCCCTTCGTCCCCATCAGAGGTAAAAGTGAAACAGACCCACTAGGCCGCTGCTTGGTTTCTTTTCTCAATTTGGTTTCTTTCTGATTGCTTATGGTATTTCACTGACAGAGAGGTTGAAGGAGAAGGTAGAGGAATTCTTTGGCTGCGAGTATGAACTCTTTATTGAATTCACCGGTTTGATCAGGTAATCTCTCTGTTTCAAGAATCTTACTTGAATATATTGTTGTTAAGCAGATTGTTTGTGTTTATGTTTCTAAATGAGTTGTCGATGCTAAAGAAAGTAATTTTCAATGCTAAAAAGCTTTACCATGAATGGCTTATTTTCGGGACTGCAAATACATCTGAACCGTCTCTTCCAATTGGTATCTTTGAGTTACTTATAGTCATCTTTCCAATAACATTTTGTGATGATACCGATTTTCGTCGTATGTCAGCTGGACTAGAGGAGCAAGCATTGGTTGGCATAGTGATGACAACAGGGACTATCTCAAACAGCGTGACTTTGCGGTGCGTATATAACTTTGTTACAGTTGCATCTGATTGTAATGTTTTATCTAGTTTTCCAGCTGATACTTTTCATTCTATGTTTGTAAAAGGCAGTTTGTTATTTGAACAATTACGGGGATGATTTCAAAGGCGGACTTTTTCACTTCCAGGTTGGAGATCTAGCAACTATTGTTCCATCAAGTGGGGTAAGTGTAACTTCATGGATGTAGTGTATTTTCAATTGCCATACCGTCCTGTTTGTTTCCAATTTGAATGAGAACTCATGAACTGCTGCATTTTTATCAGGATGTTGTGATATACACAGCTGACAGCCGCAACATTCATGCTGTTGATGAGGTAGATTCAAGTCACTCTTTCTTGCTTATGCGTCTTAGTTATTGTCCCATTATGAAGCGAATGATTTGATCTTCTTCTATTTTGATTGAACTAAACCTGGTGGCCTTCCATCATGTTTGGTGAATTGGGGAAGTTATTTGTTTTGTTTTGTCTTGTTTTGTGGTCCTGAGTGCAAAACTTGCAGCCTGGGATGACTGTAAAACATTTTCTTAAAATACTAACAGGGTCCGTGAAATGCTTCTGATGCTAAAATGACTTGACAGGTTATTGATGGGGAAAGACTCACAATGGCACTATGGTTCAGTCGTGATGCTGCCCATGATGAAGATGCTAAACTAATCTCCCTTCTGTCACAGACTCCATTTTGCAATAATGGTCCTGAATTATTGCTACCTTTGCCAGCATCAAGTAATATGTACTGGTTTTCACCAGAACATGCTTCATCCTATGAGTTTGGATTTGATATATGCTCTGCAAGACTGCATGTTCTTGGATATGATGTAGTTCACTCTGAAGAGAAGATCTTCTGTTCAAATGTTTCTGAGTTACTGATTGAGAGATTGCGATTAGCAAGAGGAGATGAGTTGTTTGACTATGAGTTCCTCAATATCTTGCATGCACTTCAGGTACTGACCCTACTGTAAACAATTCCAGTTAACTGCATGGTCTTTCGATGTTTAGGATAAAAGATAAACAATTCCAATTAACGTGCTTTGCTCATCATATGCAACAGGTAGTGCAATTCTACTGTTGGAAAGCTTCTGATCTGAAATCTACTGAAGTCGAAAATATTATTAAGGTGGTACCCTTATTGCCATCACAAAGGGAGAAATCTCTCTGCCTCAAATCTATATCTCTGAAGGATCTTCATCTAGCAGAGTCTATATTTTCTGCTGAGTGTGCAAAACACTCTAATTGGGCCCATCTTACAGTTGCAGTCGCTATGTGGGCAGATTATGCTCACAGGCTACATAAAGAACTGGTAATGTGCTTACCTCACTGGAAAACGCATCATTCTATATTTCAAGTTTCATTTGATGATAAGTAATATATTGATACTGGAGAACTAAATCCCCACTTATTTAGTAGTTTATGATAACTCTTTCAAGTTTCAACTTGATGAGTTGTTCAACTTTCGCTTAATACATCAGAGCTTTTCTACTAAGCATAGATTTCCTATGCATAACTGGGTCCTCTTTGGTTTTGCTCCAATTGTGCAAGACATTGCCAGAGACATCGTAAAATTGTATATCAGCAGTGGTTTTATTTATTTTTGCCGATAAAAAACCTTGGCCGTCGTAGTACAGCTTCAATTCTTTCGGATCCCAGGGCTTTATATCACCTCTCCATGCCTTGGATCCACCTCCACTGGTAAAAAACTCAATTTCACTGCAGTAACAAACGAACCCTCAAATTGTGTAATTTACAGAAGATATAGTTTGATATGAGAACTATATGTACAGATTTACCTGTCAGGATCACTGATGTGCTGCAAGCAATGGTCATGTCCATTTATATAAAAATCTATCTTGTTTGCCTAAATAGAGCGAAAGAAGAAAGCAAACATTATATTAGTAGGACCTAAGTTGCAAACAATTTGAAGTAATTGAACTGTGTTGATCAAATTTGGGATTACCTTGAGGATTGGGAGAAGGTGGGTTACAAGATCAGTTGTATTACCATGATGTCCTGCACTTCTAATTGTATGGTGACCGACCACAATTTTCCATTTTGCAGAGGAATTTTTCAGTGTTGCATTCAGATCCTGTGTTACATATATCCCAAAAGAACAATAATGTATTAGTTGGAAACTTAAAAGAAAACATGTATTGCATACCTTCAGGAGTTTTGAGAGGTAATCCTCTCGAGGAAGGACACCTCTCCAGTCATAGACGTGCTCCTTTGGATTTGTGAAGTAGTCATCTACAAATGGGGTTGTGTCCACGAAGAAAAAATCTGCCACTTCTGCATAATAGGTGGGAGGTGGGACTAATTAATCCACTATCGAGACCAATTTGATCAATGTGAAATATTTAAACTCTAAATATGTATGCTGTTGTGATTAGTGAGTAGTATTACCATTATGTATAATGAACAATGGCCTCCAGCAAAACCATCTACCGTCAGCTTTTACTTGTGCTAAAGCATCACCCCTATAGTCATGGTTGCCCAACACTGCATGCCATGCAATTCAGTCATGATTTTCTGACTTGAACAACAAGATTAAGATTGCATTTTGATAATAGAAATGGTGTGGTTAAGTTAATTAGTGTATGTTACCAACGAGCCAAGGTATCTTTAAGCTTGGGGCAGTGTATATGTTGGTAAACGACTCGTTGAAGGCTGGATCATTCGGTCCTGTCAAGCCATCGTCGTAGAAATTGTCACCGGTGGAGATGACAAAGTTGGCTTTTGATTTCTCTCCGATTATTCCCATCTACACAGATTTGCAAGCTAGTTCAGCGAAAGTAACTACATAAATCGTTGAAATAGGTGAAAGTAAAATTATTGAACCGGACCTGTTCAGCGACTTTAGATTGGTTGTAAAGTCCCCGTCTTCCCCAATCTCCAACGACCAAGAAACTCAAAGTTCCATTTGCATTTGCTTGCAGTTGAAAACCTTGAACCTCATCAGCTTTAGAAGCCAAACAAAGTGAGAGGCAAGCCGTGAGGATCAAGAACTGATGTAATGAGAAGCGCTGCTGCATGGTTCTGTTGATATTAGAAGAGTACAAAGAAGTCATGAGGTTGATCGTTTGAGTTTGCTGAATATATAGCTCTGCAGCATTAGGTGGTTACAGAACCATGAGTAAACTTTCATTTATCAAAAGACAAAAGCAATAAACAATCTGAGCAGATCTTCTAGAATCTAATTTGCATGAACTGCACTTATTGCATGTACCACCTTTCCTTTTTCCTTTTCAGATTTCCTACTAATCTACTATCAATTTTACTCTTCAATGTTTCATGCAACATTTTGCTGAAAAGTAATACACTATTGCTGAATTGTAATCCATAAGTAATACACTATAAGGATACACGTACATCAAATCTTTAGTTGATGAAAATTCATAATTTGATGAAAAAAATCAATCCCTACTTGTTCATATAATGATGTTGCCTAGCACAGTAATGTGCTTTTCCTTTATATACTCTTTCTTTTAAGCATAGATAAATTTTCTATGCGTGACTGAGTCTAGGTCCTTGGATTTGCTCCAATTGTGCAAAACATTGCCAGAGACATCGTAAAATTGTATATCAGCAGTGGTTTTATTTATTTTTGCTGATAAAAAACCTTGGCCGTCGTAGTACAGCTTTAATTCTTTCGGATCCCAGGGCTTTATATCACCTCTCCATGCCTTGGAGCCACCTCCACTGGTAAAAAACTCAATTTTACTGCAGTAACATACAACCAAACCCATATCAAACTGTGTAGCTTACAAACAATACAGTTTGACATGAGAATTATACAGATTTACCTGTCAGGATCACTGATGTGCTGCAAGCAATGGTCATGTCCGTTGATATAAAAATCTATATTGTTTGCCTAAACAAAGTGAAAGAACAAGGAAAACAGTGAAATTAGTAGTTAGATTATTAAGACCTACATAAGGTAATGGAGTATTTGATTGATCTAGGGGTTACCTTAAGGACTGGGAGAAGTTTGGTTTCAAGCTCAATAGTGTTACCATGATGTCCTGCGCTTCTAATTGTATGGTGACCGATCACAATTTTCCATTTTGCAGAGGAATTTTTCAGTGCATTATCCAGGTCCTGTATTATACGCCCCAAATTAAGCATGCAATTAGTAGAGATTGTTGAAAAGATCAACAATTCAAGATATTTACTATTACTCACTTACCTTCAAGACATTTGAAAGGTAATTCTCTCGAGGAAGCACACTTCTCCAGTCATAGACATGCTCCTTTGGATTTGTGAAGTAGTCATCTACGAATGGCGTCGTGTCGACAGAGAAAATTTCCAGGAAATCTGCTAGGAAACAGGACAAATTAAGATGGTGTAGATATATAATTTGAATTATGTAGTCTACTTATCAAGAATGAGTATTTTGAAAAATAACCGGTGGATTAGAGAGTTCCGATCACCTGCATAACCAATATGGAATGATCTATAGCAAAACCATCTACTGTCAATGCCTTTGAGGACTGGATTCAGTTGTGCTAGAACGTCACCACGATAGTCATGGTTACCTAATACTGCAAGGAATCGTTAACCATGCAATTTAATGATGTTTTACAGTTTTACTGGTGAGCTAAATAGCATATGCATGGTTATACATATGATCATATTAGTTAGTTAGTACTGGGTGTACAAATTACCACTGAACCAATATGGTTTCTGTAAGCTTTGCGCATTGTATATGTTGGAGAATGATTCTTTAAAAGCCGGATCATCTACGCCTTTCAAACCATCGTCGTAGAAATTGTCACCGGAGGAGAAGACAATGTCTATGTTTTCTTTGTTCGCAACTAATCCCATCTACAGTAATATATGCACAAGTAAGCTCACACTTATTGAAAGGAAGCATTAAGGAAGTCGGTGAAGGTTCAAGTATATTAGTTATAAATCAAATCACCATCAAGTACTGCAGATATGAACAAATAACCTAGCTAGGTAGTCAAAACAACCAGTCCCAAAGCAGACGAGGTATGGTTGGTGGGGATGCATGCATGAGAGTAGAGGTTGATATTGAAGGAATTTTCTGCTATACATGTGTATAGCATATATCAAGTCATGAGCCGTCCAGTCGTTTTAAATTTTGAATTGTTAAACGATCGGACGGCTCACGGCTTGATATATATTATACAAATGTGTATAGCAGCAAAACCCGATATTGAAAGCTACCATTAAGCATTTATCGATCATTTGGTGGTTGTTAAACAATGGATTGCATGTATATCTATCTATATGTACAGAACCATAGAGATAGACTAATTAAGATATCCTAATAGATAGGTACAATTTTACAGATTAAAATCATCATATATATAATTTTAAGCTGAAGAAATGATCGAAGCTAGTGTGGATAAAATGATATCTGGGTAGCAAAGCAAGCAGGTAGAACCTGGGCTGCAACTTGAGATTGGTTGTAGAGTCCTCGTCTGCCCCAGTCTCCAACAACGAAGAATTTCAGAGAGTCTTCGACGTTTGTTTGCAGTTGAAACCGTTGAAACTCAGCTTTAGCAACCAAACAAAGTGAGAAGCAAGCATTGAGGATCATGAACTGACGTCGGAAGGAGAAAACCTGCATGGTTTTTTTGGAATCTGAAGAGTACAATGAAGCCATAGTTTGATGGAGTTTGCTGAAGGCCTATATATACTGCTTGCTCAGTACCTAGCCTAGCCGGTTAAAGAATTATAATCAAGTAAAGCTTCATTTATTAATAAAATCAATACAAAATCACATCAAATCAGATTTTCTAGACTTTGAATCTGCGACTCTAATTCACCTTCTTCTTTCGTCCCTTATAGGCATTAATATTCCCTTTTTTTTTTTGCTAAATGATAGAGGATAGGCGAATAAATCGTTTATCACTCTATTTGATTAATAAAAGAAAAAAGAAACAAATAAGGGGAATTAAAACCAAAACCTCCCGAAACAAATGACAGACATTAATATTCTCATTCTCAACTCTTACTGAATTAGAAGGGGAAATCCATTTTTTTTTTTTGGGTACTATACCTATTTGTCCGCCTGTTGTTGCTTCATATAAGGTAAAGACTGTACATACATATATACCATATCAAGAGTAAATATAATTATCATATCTGATCACTGCTTCTATTTTTTTTTTCTTTTTTTTTGAGTGACCAGTGAGTTGGTCACTGCTTCTCTATTAATAGAGACCTTGAAGATAAGATTCCATAGACTAACCTGGTTGAGTGTGTACCAAAATTTTTATTAATACATACAACCCTTACACTAATATTAGGATTTTCCCCATGCTTGCCTGAATCACATTCATGAATCATCATATTCTATCCAAACCTACATTTTTATTTGGTGATGATCGATATTGTATCTCATCGTTCAAAAACAGCAAATTAGTATCTGGTTTATTCATAGTTTCATACCATAACATGTATATGAACCGAAATAATTAGCATTGACCGGAACCATGGAAATGGAATTCGAAACTACATTTTCTAGCTTCGCCCCATAAAAATAATATTCAAGACTTTCCGGGTAGAAATCAATCCCTGCCGTCCCTCTACTATCCTTATTAGATACAATGCTCGGTTGCTTGAGCTCCATATATATCTCTACATATACATGGCAGTAGAGTAAAGCTGGTCCTTTGATGTGCCCCATTTGTGCAACACATTACCAACAACATCATAGAATGCAATATCTACTTGGCTTGGAGTGATTTGCACTGACATGAAACCCTGTCCGTCGTGATACAGCTTTATTTCACTTTGATCATACGGCATTACAACTCCTCTCCATGCCTTGGATCCACCACCACTCGTTAGAAACTGAATCGGGCTGCAACAAGAAATGTTCCAAATTAATCCCATACATAAATCATTTTGTATAGTTTAACTAATAACAATCAACTGAAGTAAAGTATATATACCTGTTGGGAGTAGTAATGTGTTGCAAGCAATGGTCATGCCCATTGATGTAAAGATCAACATTGTTGGCTTCAAGAATTGGGAGAAGCTGTGACACAAGCTCTTTAGTATCACCATGTATTCCAGCGCTTCTAATTCCATGGTGACCCACTACAATCTTCCACTTCGCATTCGATTCTTTGAGAGCTGAATCCACATTCTGTAACAAACCCAGAACATATATACTCAGTTTCAACTAGTACCTCCATCAGTACTAATTCTTTCACTAAGCTAGATGTGCTAATTTGGGTACTAGAAAGTTACTGCTGCATGTAGTTAATTACGTACCCTGAGAATATTGGAGAGGTACTCATTTCTGGGTAATATGCCACTCCAGTCGTAGACATGGTCCTCTGGGTCAGTGAAGTATTTGTCTGCAAAGGGAGTTGTGTCCACGAAGAAGAACTCTACAATTTCTGCACCCCAAGATACATGGAAAAATCATTATCAAGAGTCAAGACTAATTAAAGAGATTCTAGCTAGTATTGCACATTGATCCGATCCGTTATCTGTTTATTAGTATAGCACTAGTTGCCTAATTTGGTTGTAATTGTGGATTTATACCTGCATCAACTATGAAGGATCTCATGCAAAGCCATCTGCTATCCAACCCAGTCAGGACAGGACGCAGTTGTGCTTCAACATTACCCCTGTAATCATGGTTACCAAGAACTGCGCGTAATACAATTAGAAGCGATAATTAGATTAATTAACGTCCATGTCCATATGAGGTGCACTAATTACAATTTAATTTGTTTAATCACCAAGGATTTGGGATATGCGCGCGGATATACCATTGTACCATTGCTTTTGCAAGCTAGGAGCTGTGTAGATTTTGGAAAACGACTCTTCAAAAGCCGGATCATCGACGCCCGTCAATCCATCATCGTAAAAGTTATCGCCGGTGGATATTACAAAATCGATATCCAACTTCTCTCCAACTATTCCCATCTACATACAAATTTACATTTGTGCAGGGAATTAGTATTACCTAATTAAATTCATTAGAGAGATATAGTTAAAACTTGAAAAAGCCAAAAGGCAATATAGTGGAAAACATGATTGTTGCTTTTAGAATTGTGCAATGACTGCAATCCAGCAAAGCTGCTTTGATGAGGAAATAGATAGGTAACTGATTGAGAATGACATATACACACATATATATATATATATATATATATATAAGTGTAGATGTTCTTTTTTGACTCACTTTTCGGTCACGTATCCACATCTCTGCCGTTCGGTTTTTAGAACCTAATGTATAGATCATTTGTGCCAAGTTTCATCCAATTTGAAAATCATTTGAACTTTCACAATTGTAATTTTCATGAATAGTTCTGGTTAGACAGATTTTAGTCTGATCATGCATTTCATATAATTCGGCACCTTAATGATTATCAAATTAGAAACTTGTATTTCACATAATTCGGCACCTTAATGATTATCAAATTGAATGAAACGTGTATGTATATATAACCATGAATCCATGATCCATATATATCCAGCTGTGCTGGGTCCTGAGTTACAACCACCAAATTCTGGTGGGTCATTCCGGCAAATCTGATCAAATGTCTCTCACAATATGTGTCGGAAGTTGATGGTTTTTTTTTTACTTGTTTTTTAAGAGCAGTAGATGAATTATTATTGAAGCTTGCTGCTAATAATTAATAGTGCTTCATTATTTGGACGTTAGCCAATGAAGAATTAGCTAAGAGTTGTCGTGAAGCGTTAATAATATCACTATCTTAGAATTAATATGAGACAAGGAATCTGCATGGAATTATTCCTCTAAAGAAAAAAAAAAAAAACTAATCAAAACAAAAGAAAAAGAGTTAAGGAGACGTATACTGTTATCGACTCACTGGGGAATAGTGGGGTTGGATTCAAATACTTGGGTTGGAGAAAGAAAAGATCGAAAACGAGAAGCAAATATATAGATTTTAAGTGCGCGCATATACTGAAAGATTGATCAAACAGTACTTACGTAGCTAACTAGGTAAGCTGGAAAGGTACCTGATGAGCAACTCGGGATTGATTATAATTTCCTCTTCTTCCCCAGTCTCCAATAACCAAGAAGCTCAGAGATCCGTCGGCTTTCGCGGAAGCGTGATGCAGCCGTCGTAGCTCATGATCTGCATCTACTGCACTGCAGCAGCTTACAAGTACAAGAAACATAGCAGAGAAGAACAGAAAGCTTGCGTTCATGGTGGACTTGTTTCCCATAGCTAGCTAGCTAGCTAAGACAGGAACACGCAACTTTACGAGGGGAAGATAGGAATGACGCAGAGAAAGAAGCTAGGTTAGCTCTGAAGCAAAGGAAGCAAGGCAACCTCTGTATATATCGAGTTGGACTGCACAATAATGAGAGACTAACACGAGGTATGTGAGGCTCACACATCACATTTACGCTTGATTATGCGCAAGTGGACAAACACTCGACATCTTTATGTATAAAGAAAATTAAGCCCACTCCATCATGGACAAGCCTTACGTATCTGGCCACACATGCTAAAACACATCGTATACGTTTTATATTGTGTGTTGTTTATGAAGGTCATTATGTATAATTTACCATGGATAATCTTAATTAAGCCTAGCTAGCTAGCTTGCTGGAACTAACACATACGAAATGTAATTCTTGCGTAACCATTGAATGGAAAGTTCATCCGAATAACTAATATCGTCTAACAGACAAAATGACAAGTAGACAATCATGCTAATGTGTGAATAAGACGATCAAGGGAGGCCGGCATGGGTCATGCAACTCAATTTTAAAGAGTTAAAAGACAAAGATGGCTGACATCCACAATATATGGAGCATGGAATCCTTCTGCTTTTGAGTTCGCATCATCCACAATATTCATATCCTGATATCCATATATACTTGATACCATTTGCTCACATGCACGCAGGATATGGTTTATGATTGATATCCAAAATCTTTGTGTTCTAATAATTCTTGTTTTGCATAGCTAGCGTTTCAGCAAATATCATACAAGCATGAACTCAATTGTGAATTGTTATCAAAGATTTCGTATATGTGATATCGAATTTCTCCCAAATGATGATCCATATGATATATTTTCGATATATATATATGCCTTAACGTTTTTCACAAGGGATTCACTTTTTAGAGATCAGTTTATGGGGGTCTTGTAGTTTCTCTTTAGCTTAGGTAGCACACTGTTTTGAACCAAAAGCAAAAGAATCAAATGATTGAACAATACAATTTAGTCGTTAAACAATGTTCATACAGTTCATACTATTATTGGTGTCATCGTCTCAATCGAGCAATCTGGATGCTCAGGACTTCTTATCTTGATCTTACTTTATTCAACCAAAGATTCTACCGGAAAAAACTAAGAAACTATGTGTATTCTACTCTTTGTGATCACATGCACGTATTTGTTTGGTTTACAATGATAGATAAAAGACATGGTACATGGTTGTCGATGGAATACATATCGCGATCAGCATTATTGGGTTCAGACTAGCTAAGCTACCACCCCCAGTTATTATCTGCCCCAGTGGGTAGTGGGCAGTGGGTACCTATACATGTAACATGCATGTCAGTATCGTATGAAATAGTATAAGATGAATTTTTCTCGGCTACAATGGTCCGCACTAATGGTTTAGGTGCGGATTTTCATTTTTCCATCATTTTTTGATCGAATTTTCTCATCTTCACCGTCTAGTATCTAGATAATATTATGCAGATCATCTCTGTAAAATTTCAGCCAATTTGGTAATCGTTAAGACCCTCAAAATTGTGTCTTTCTGTTATAAATATGAACGGTTCATGTTTGACAGAATTCAATCTGTACATTTGTTTTTCGAGTTTGAGGGCCTTAACGATTACCAAATTGGCTGAAATTTTGCAGAGATGATCTACACAATATTATCTAGATACTAGACGGTGGAGATGAGGAAATTAGATCAAAAAATGGTGCAAAAATGAAAATCTGTACTAAAACCATTAGTGCGGACGTTTGTAGCCAATAAACCCTGAGTATAAGATATGGTTTTAATTTATTCCATGATTGATCCTGTCGATTGTTAATCTTTGATCAAGTGAAGTTTGGGCTTATACGGACAATAGAAGAATGATAATCATCGATCGATGTCATATACGCATTATACTAGCTAGGGGTTGTACGTCTAAATCAAACTTTAAATCCGTCTGCTTCACACTAGGGTTTAATTAATATGAACATAAATGAGTTAATTACATCCAATTCTTTTACAAAATCTTGTACACAATAGTTAAGAGGGATGTTCTTTCTAATTAGAAAGCAGAGTGAAGCTGCTTATTGAGCTTCCATGTATGCAAAACCCTGCCTAAAACATCATAAAACACGACTACACCATCCGATCGGGTCAAGTTTACAGACATGAAACCTTGACCATCATGGAAGAACTTCATGGCCTGACTATCGTATTCCTTAATATCACCCCTCCATGCTTTCGAACCCGCTCCGCTTGTCATATACTGAATAGGACTGCAAGAATCACATACATTGATCTCAATGTTAAACATATTTGAGGACAGTAATGATGCTATCGTTTCAATGTTTTGAGGTTTCTAGGTATAAGTTAGTGTACCTATTGAGGCTGCTAATGTGCTGCAGGCAGTGGTCATGTCCATTCATGTACATATCAACATTGTGAGCCTTGAGCAATGGCAAGAGGTGCCTCACCAGCTCATGTGTGTCGCCGTGATGCCCTACACTTCTGATTGCATGATGACCGATCACTATCTTCCACTTGGCACTTGACTTCCTCAATGCTGCATCTAAATCCTAGTAAATCAAATGTTGCATATTTAGCATAATGATGTCCGTCAAGAGTTGAAGGTATTCGAATGAAAAAGATAAACAAAATTAGGAATCACCAGCTATGGAAACAATTCACCTTTAGAAGATTGGTAATGTAAATTCCACGGGGAGACACCCCGCTCCAATCATAGTGATGTTTTTTCTCGATTATGTATTTGATCACAAATGGAGTGGTATCAACGAAGAAAAATTCAGCAATATCTGCACAAGTTTACATCATCAAAGTGTAATATATGAAGATTCGTTAATCATCACAATATGATAAACTAGTACATTGTAACTCTCTATGCATGGATTTAATTACAATTACACATGCATTTACCGGCAGCATTGACAATAAAAGATCTCAGGCAAAGCCATCGGTTATCAATCTTTCGGAGGGCAGGGCTCAATTGTGCCTCTGTACTACCCCTATAGTCATGATTTCCTAAAACTGCATGCACAAATAAACATAGAGATATATAAGAAATTTTAAGTATGATTATGAGGAAAAGATTAAATGGTTTAATTGGTTTTTACTAATTAGTTTCATTACTTACCACTATACCACTGTTTTTGCAGGCTCTTAGCTGTGTAAATGTTTTTAAAGGAGTCCAAAAATGCAGGGTCTTTTACACTCTTTAATCCATCCCCATAGAAATTATCTCCAGTTGATATCACAAAATCTATATCTAACTTTTCTCCAATCCTTCCCATCTGTCTTGCATACCAAGAAACCAGTAACTGATCAGTAGCGAATTAATAACTGAAACGTACATACCGATTCTTAGTTTTAAGTTTATTGATCGACCTGCACGGCAACTTTGGATTGGTTATAGAACCCTCTTCTGCCCCAATCTCCGACCACCAGAAATCTAACCGAGCCATCATCTTTCGGTGCGTGTTCAAACCTCTGAAGCTCTGCAAAACTCGTACTAATCTCCGAAGAAATGCAATACAGTAACACTACCAAAACCAAATGAAGGCGTGAAGTTCTGGTTTTTTCATAACTAAGACAAGCCATGGCCAAGTTGCTAAGTACCATGGCTTTTCTAGGAGAATGGGGTAAATAAAATTAATAGGAGAAAACTGTTTCAAGGGAAGGAATCAAAGTGCAGGAAGGATATTCTGGGTTATTAAATGAAGACAAATTAATACTAGAAAAAATGTATTAATTTGTCAAATAAATATTGTAAAAGTGATTATTCTAATTAAGATCAGATTAGATTGTATTTAAGCTTGTATTCATGAGCAAATTTTGATCACCATGCCAAGTTTGGGGTGACTTACAGACATACAGAGGCAGGCCATGTTTCGAGGAGTACTTGCAACTATTTTAAGAAAGCAAATGGTTGGATCTATAAGTCATTTTATAATTTAGGCAAGATAACCAGATCGCATATATCAAATATGGAGTATATCATTCTTGCTCATCCAGTTGTCACTTAAAGGGGAAAGCTTAATGCTTATCCTTTCTGAAAGTTTCATAGCGCAAGTTATTGGGCTAATTTCTCTCATCAGAAAAAAATAATAATAATAATTACTGGGCTACTAGTTAGTATGAAAGGGATTATGTAAAGAAGTAAAGAACACTAGCTAACAGGCCTTGGTCTTCTTTAGAGAATAAAATGAAATGTAGTAGTTAACACTTAACAGATACCATCAAGGGAAGAATCTCTTAGAAAACTTGAAGTGATAGTTTCCGTTTTGGATTGAATAAAGAAAGAAAAGGGATTAACAGTTAGCCTGATCAGTGGAGGGTACTACTCTTCACTGCTGTACATAATTGGTGCACTTCTGAGGAGGACACCATTATTTTCTGCATAATTTTCATAAAATAGTTTCATTAAGGTGATTAGTGGTGATTAATTAGGATTTAGAGGGATTTGAGTTGGAAAAGGCAGTAGATAAATATTAGTGGATCCACTGTGCAACATAAAGTATAAGACTCCAATAATTAAAAGTATTGACACTAACAGAAAGTAGTTTAGGTGCAAGTTTTCATTTACAGTGACACTAATCTCCTTCTATGGTTTCATAACTTTGAAGAGAATAAGGCTGAGAATTAAGTGAGAAGGGTTAAGATGGTCATGTGAGGGGAACAAGTTCTTGTTATCTGGTGTTTGAAAAGATTGGTTTTAATATTATAGTGGAGTAGATGAGTTGTCAAGATTTCTGCTACATATCAGTTCACTAATTCTCATATTCATCAGCTATTTAAGGGCCAATAGACTCAGAGTAATCCCTCCACTGAATCTTTAAGGTCCCAATGGATTCATAGAGCTATGATCAGTTTCTCCAATCTGATAGGTATTGAAGCAGATTGGGAAGAACACATCCATTGGCCTTAAAAGCATTGGCAATGGAGTGAGCCAGTGAGATCATACCTCAACCTCACTCCAATAGTTTGTCTGAGCACAGTCACCTGCTGCTGCTAACTACAGAAACTTCATATCCAGAGGTAGCAGAAGGTTTGGCTAGCGCTTAGCAAACCGGCAAGTCACAAAATCGGCATGGACTCACACTCTGTGATGAGTCTTTTATCTTCTGTAATATTATTCTACTCTAGTCCTGTCATGACACATAATCGATGTGTATCTGTTTTAAGTATGTGTTTTTCTTTTTCGTGTGTAGTGTGTTTTATTGACTCTTTTGTTCAATAATTGGTTTATGGTGGAATGAAATATTGATTTAGAATAAAATCGAAAATATATATGAATCAGGATCAATCGATTACATCAAATTCAAAATTGCAAATAAAAAATAATGACAGTGTATTTTTGATATCTTTGGTACCAAACATGTACATACATACGTTCACTCTGCATAACTAGCACCCTACATACATCATCTGAATCAGCATGTAAGCTAGCTACCTTGAAAAAGGATAGAACAAAGAAAAATTTTCTTTCACTTCTGCCGTGATCCCCATCCAGTCTGCAATAGCAAAGCGTATAACAACTCGTTCCAAGTATCAGGAACCCCAGGTAAGCACCAATGACTGCAATCCTGAGATTGTTCAGCTTTAATTTGGGCTTGTTTTGTCTTGTATATTGTTCTGTAAATGGAAGGGTGTCCATCTTTTCTATAATCCGTAAGCCTACTAATGTTAAGATATGTCACTGGAGTTTTCATTTCTTTAAGTACATGCTCTAGAGCTCTCATTTTTGAAGGGTAGTGCGTTAGATAAGTCTCGTTAAAGATTGGTTCTGTTTCTCTGTGGCACTGTCCGCCTGAGTTCCATTGCCCTCCACTGAAATTAGATCAAAAACAGTTTTTACGAATTTGTTCTTCCAATTCTTTTATGGCAAGTGGAAAACCGAAAATCTAAAGATAAAAGCATAAGTTTACTAAAATGGTACTACTAGATATGTCCAACTACCACACATCACATTTGAGAGCAAAAAAGAGTTGCGAGGTTGTTTGTACCTGAAATGGGTGACTGAATATCCTCTGAAGAAAACCTGAGTCTTGTTGGCATTGATATATGTGTCCACCCATCTCGCCCAAGTGGTGAGAGCTTTCTTGTATGCTTCAAGAGCCTTGAGCCTCGGATGCACATAGTTGCCTTCTTGGTAATAGTCTTCTCTGTTAGACCACCAAAATGACATGATTTACAGTAAGTGGCTAATTGTTTGATTGGTAGAACAACGCAACTAATCTTGTCAGATCAGAAACTTGAGTGTTCTGGGAACAAAAAGGTGGCAAGCAAAATAACAAAACAAATATGAACACTTACCCTTTAGATGTTTTCTCATGTGTCCACCAATGTCCAGTATTAAAAACTAGAACATCAGCGTCACGATACGTTTTTGTAGCCCGGTCCATCAAATCCAACCTCAATGTCTCAAACGAACCGTTTTTTCCTTTGAATGATGACTGCCTAACAAGGAATGGAGCAACCACAAAATCCACAGAACAATTGTACTCCTAACAAGTGCAGCAATAGATGGAAAGTTATATATTTTTCATTCCAAGAATGATTTTATAGCAAATTTAAAAAGAAATGCACGCAGACTCACCTCAAACCTGAATGCATATATCCCCTTCTTCTTAAATTCCGTCCTTCCAGAAATCTCATACACCTTTTTTTTGTGCCGAACGCTGTGACGGAGAATGCACACAAGAGACTCCCACATGTTCCTATTTAGTGAATCCCCCACAAAAACCAACCTCTGTCCTCTCAATCTCTCCAGAAAATCAGTCGCATTCAAACTGGGAATCAGAAAGTAACAAACATAGGTTTAGGGGAAGACTTAACTATATGAGAGTACCTCAAAGACTCGTACATTGAATGTGAGACTACAAACTATGTCCATTACATCACACAAGTACAAAGCAATCATATACTAAACCATTGGATAACACGAAACTATAGTTTAGCTCAACAACACCAAAATAATCAAGAATTGAAAATGCATTGTACCTTGGGATGTCACAATGATTCGGCTGCCATTTCCATTTTAGGAAAGCATTGTCCGGCCTTCGATTGGAGTGGCAGTTCCACACCTTATCAACGTGTGGACATGAACCTCCAGGATAGTATGGCTTTGAATCATCTCTCACCCATTTACCATCAAAAATATCACATTTCTTATCAGAATCACTAGGCATTTCCCAAGTTTGAGAATCAAAATCAATGATCTCAGTTTTCTGAGTCGAATTTCCATGATGATCATCTGTTACCTTCCCATCCCCATTACTAGAATTCTTCGAAAAACTACCTTCAACTGTTTCCTCTGCATGCACATCTTCTTTCCCAGACATGCTTAAATTCCCAATTTCCTTCCCACCTTCACCATGCAAGCTCTCAAATTTCAAAATCTCAGAGGAATTTCTTGAATCCAAGCCACCATCTTTCCCTTCAACTCTTCCTTCCTCAACCCCAGAGCTTCCATCTTTAACTTCCTCTGTAAATTTCCCCATCTCAGTCTTCTCCAAAACTGTCTCTTTCCCACCTTCAACATGCGAGCTTCCATTACTCAAAATCTCAGAGGAATTCCACAAAACACCTCCTCCCTCATTTGAACCAAACTCACCATCATCTTTATGCTCAACCTTCCCTTCTTCAACCCCAGAGTTTCCATCTCTAACTTCCTCTATGAAATTTCCCAATTGGGTAGTGTTGCTAGACCCCACAGAGTCTTGCTTGTCAGAAGTAACAGAATTTTCAGTACTTGAAAACGAGAAAGGCCATGAAACAAAAGAGGAATTTACACCAGCAGTATAGATCCTTTGGTCCACAACAGGACTCTTTAAAGAATAAGTGACAAAAAGTACGGCGATTACAATCAGAGAAGCTCCAACTCCCAAATTAAACCCAGAAATCACTTTTCTTCCGGGAGAGAACAACTGCTCTAGCTTCTTCAAATCCATGGCTGAAAGAACAATGCATGCAGAAGAAAAAAGCAGAGGGAATCAGAGAAACGTGGATTGTGTTTGAAGCGAGAAATGGAGTCGTCCTTTCATTTCTGTGAAAAGAGAGAGAAAAACAAAGTGGAGCAAAGAAACAGAGTTGCTGTAAAACAGACCTACTTTCACAGAGGGGGACTGTGAAAGGTCTATTATGCCCCGGTTTGCATGTAGACAACTGTGAACTGTGGACTACCTTTTGCTTTTTGTGAAGGGTATATTTGTCAGATAGGTGGGGGGTTTCATCTCCTTATTTAGTAACTGTCCGGAACCGAAACAGCGCCACAATGCCGACACAACGCCGGACACGTGGCAGGCCCTTAGACTCCTGGACTTGTGATGACCGATAACGTTATCAACTAGGATGTTGACGCGTGGGGTGTCTGTGACACATTTGTTACGAGTACCAGGTGGCGCGAACACGCTGCCCATGAAACACAAAAACCTTCCTCTTCTGCTCTCTGCTTTACTACAGCTCTAGAATCTCTGTGTAAAAAACGTTTTAAGTTTCAATACTCCAGAACACTAATATTTTGACAAAACTTAAGTATAAGTACGTGTAGATGATTAGAAGAGTTTGAAGCATGGGTTGGAGATTTACAAGGGAGACGATTACGATATGAATTTTCTTGGAGTGGAAGTTAGGACAGAAAATGGTGAACAAAGCGTCGAAACCTAGAACTACTATGCAAGTTTCTGGCTGTCAATTTGATTAATAAATTAGACCTAAATGACAGATTGTAATGTATGTGTAAATGAAAACATTGTAAGAATACAAGTCTAACTTAAGGGAGGTAAGTATTGATTTCTCTGTCACTCTTGTAGCTTTTTGACTAACACATTACACAGTCTGAGTCCAAACATAAAATTTTAAGGAGCTTTGTTAGCCAGAAATGGTTCAGAAACTAATGACAAACCAGAATCAATAATTAAAAGAATACGCATGGAGTGATACATAATTTGAATCGATCCGTATCGGTCCGCCGTTGAAAGGTGGCCGGACGGAAGTTGAACATGGAGATGCATACCAACAAAAGTCGTGTCGATTCTTTGTCCGGCCAATTCACATAGTCCCAGGGTTGATATGAATGATTTCTTGCTGGTTATATCTGAGTCTTTTTTGCTACACATTTACAAACCGCCCGAACGTCTTGAATTTTACATTGTTAAACGATTGAACAGTTCACAAGTTAATGTATGTTATACACATATGTATAGCAATCAAACCCGTTATATTTGGTCAGGTATTTGGATACAATGATTTACGAGAACAAATTAGAAGCAAACATGCAGACAATTTTCTAATTTCTAATGCAAAGCCTAAGTTTCCGCGAGAAGCTCAATCAAAGCAATTGAGCTTCCAACACAGAAGAAGATGATTTTACATCACTTTCCTTTCTCATTTATACAGATTAAGTACATGCATTCAACAACTATCAACAATCAGAAATTTCTTCTCATTTCAAACTTAAGCAACTAAGCAAAGAAAGTGGAAATAGGTATAAAACCTACTTGTCACCTCGGGCCAGAAAGCTCCATAGCTTCTACCACAAGTGAAGATTCATCTATAAAATCTGAATATCTTTGAGGAGGGTGTTCACATGACCGGAACCTTGGTGTCTCAACCCTCTGTGAGGCTTCCCATTTCTCAGCCAAACCATCCCCTTCTAACATCTTTAATACTTCAGACATTTTTGGGCGGTGCAAAGGATTAAATTGAGTACATAACAAGGCAACTTGAACCATCTCTTCAAGCTCAATCCGGTCAAAATTACCCTTTAGATCTTTATCTACCATCAGATTTAATTTCCCCTCCTGATGGAGCTTCTTAACCTGCAAGAGTATTACGCCACACACACGTAAGTACAAGTTTATTTTTTCTCAACAAAACAAATATTTCACATATATCTACCACTGAATAAATATCTCTGGCTACAATTGAGGTGTTCAGGTTTTCATGCAAATAATAATTTTTTTTGAATATCTGAGGAATGTACGGACAAGAAAAGAATGCCGCCAGTCATACTGTAATTGGATTGACAGAGTTAAATGGCAGTCTGCTGGCAAACTTAACATTTGCTTTTCAACATGGTATCTTACATTGAGATGATAATAAATTGATCAATGCAATAAGGTACATGCATAGATGTTCAATTGCATGCATGCATGCTGTTCTGTGGTGTGTGTGTGAGAGAGAGAGAGAGAGAGGAGTACCCACCCAATCAAGCATTACACCCTTCTGGTTTGCAACTCTTCCAAAATCCAAAGCCTTTTGACCTGTTATAAGCTCCAGAAGCAAGATTCCAAAGCCAAAAACATCAGTCTTTTCAGATGATTGACCAGTTGACAAGTACTCTGGAGCGATATGGCCAACAGTTCCCCGTACCGCAGTGGTTACATGTGATTCTCTGTGATCCAAAAGCTTTGCTAACCCAAAATCTCCAACAACTGCTTCAAAGTCTTCATCTAGCAAAATGTTGGCTGCTTTAACATCACGGTGGATAATTTTGGGGTCACACTGCTCGTGCAAATAAACCAAGCCCCTGGCTGTGCCTAAGGCTATTCTTTTTCGCCTTGCCCAGTCTATAGCTGGACGACCATGAATATGATCTGATTTTAAAAAAAAATGCAGAAGAATACAGAATTACTCAAAAGGCATTAGGATTACAAATAACTGAGACATTGCCAAGTTAGCTACAACATTCCTTTTAACTTAACATGGATGCATATGATACGGAATCAGTGGATGGTATGCCAAATAAAGCAACTTAAGACATTTTCCAGTGATGAACTTGGTGACTCCAAAAGATGTTTGTACAAGTAACCATTATTGGAAATTTAGATGAACCAGTGCACATTTAATAGTTATAACCAGATTTGTTTTCAGTTGAATTATAATCATTACGTGTGAGTTGAATGACAAAGGTAATCACTATATGGCTATGCCGCTTATTTCTAAAATTAACGATCCCTATGGTCATGAGTAAACATATGGTACAGGGCTGGAAACTGGAAAGGAGAGAAGATTATGGGAGTGGCTACGCAGCATTATCAGTGATTTTGGTAATGGTAAAGTAACAGTATGTGGAAGTATAGCAGAAGTAGTATTTCTGGTGTGGTTATTCACCAATCCATACCATGATCAAAGTAGCAATCATCTTTTAAAGGTAGTAATGCAAACAAATTAGGATCCTTGGATGCATCAAAAAGTAATGAGTAACAGTGGAAATATATTGAAAATGCAAACCTCTTAATCGAGATGCTACACTTCCATTGGGCATGTACGGGTAAACAAGAAGTCTTTCATTCTCGGTTGAACAGAACCCACAAAGCCTTAGAAGATTCCGATGGACCGCCAAACTTATCATCTCAACTTCTGTCTGAAACTGAATTTCACCACCAGCAGTGTTGTAATCCTTCAGCCTTTTAACTGCCACCAGTGTCCCATCATTCAAAATTCCCTTGAATACAATACCAAAGCCACCTCTTCCAAGAATGTTCTTAGAGTTAAAATGGTCTGTTGCTGTCCGGAGCTCCTTAAATGTATACCTTCTCAAATGACCCAAGCATACTTCAGGGTCATATTGATCTGCCACATAAACCATCAGATTAATAATACAGATATAATGATAAGTCAGAAAAAATAACATCATTACTTCCATGAAAAGATAATCAAAATATGCGCTTATTAAAATTTGCAATCTCAAGGGTTTTACCAAAGAAGTTACTTTCGGAACTTAAGATGCTTTCAAAAGGAAAAATAATAGTTGATTCATGATTCAAATTGGGACCGGATGGGATTGAAAATCCTGAATTATCGTTTGCAATGACTAAAGTCACCACACTCTAAAAAAACTCCCCAAGTGAAAGGCGTTGCAAAAACACTCAAATTAGCTCCGTTTTAGAGATTACCAAAACTGCAATCCTCAGTAATGAAACACCCTTGAAAAGGCTGTTATACCTAATTGATACTAAATTACCAACATAAAAAGGCACAATTAACAGAAAATGAAGTATATGAACTGTTACCATTGAGGTCAAAGAATATCTGCTGGTTGTGTCTATATCGCAACCAAACAAGTAACCCAATTATTATTATGACAGCGAAGGCAGCACCAAAGCTTGCAGCAAATACTACAGTCAAGTGGTGGCGTTGCGTCTCAGAGTCTGATTGAGCTAGAAAGAAACCAAAAATGCATCAATACACTGTTGTCTTCAGTGTCATGGGCAAGACTGCTAGACAGAAAGGAAAATGCATATATACCGTTTAGAGCATCAGGTGGGAAAGATAATGGCTCCGGCAAGACAGCAGAACAGTTGTTCTCAGCCTTCAGGCCACAAATCAAAGGGTTACCAACAATTCTGTTGTAAAATGAAAAGGAAAAAAAGTTAGGAACCCAACAAAAATTATACACAGAACTAAACATTAGTGAATTAAATGACAGTGAACTCACTTGAAAGTTCTCGCAGATACTTTTGGCAAGGAGCCACTGAGATTGTTGAAAGAAAGGTCCCTACAGAAATGTTGACGTAAAATGATGAATAACTG
Organism: Fragaria x ananassa; assembly: GCA_034370585.1. Lineage (NCBI taxonomy): Eukaryota > Viridiplantae > Streptophyta > Magnoliopsida > Rosales > Rosaceae > Fragaria > Fragaria x ananassa. Next base: position 26,725,627 of record CP139761.1, on the reverse strand, counting down.
CATTAAGTTATAGTCCCGGGTTTCCTATATAGTATGCAGTAGAAGAAAAACACATAGGTCAAGGGTGCAAAGACCTACACCAGAGTGAGACCTTCAACCGAGGGCAGAGTATCAGGACATGATCCTGTAAGGCTGTTGTTGTTTAACCGCCTATCTTAGTCAACAAGAACAAAATTGTGTAAGAATCAGTAATAAATTTGAGTGCAATAGTTCTGTATTTCCAGAACTGGTATCAAGTTCTTGAAACTCACAAATAGTTCAGGTCCTTTAGGTTGCCCAAGGAGTCTGGTATGCCACCAATGAAATTATTATTGGAGAGATCAAGTGTCTGAAGCTTCTCCAAATTCCCAATTGAAGCGGGAATGGGGCCTGAAATTGCATTATTTTGAAGCAGCCTACAAAAGCAAAACAGCCATATTGTGATATTGATTAACTGAAACACATTGCACTACAATATTAAATCATATTCAAATTCAGGACTCTGCTAAAGACATACAGAACATATATTGACTGGTAAGAACTTGAAAGAGCAAAACTGAGATAGAAATGTGAAGGAGGCATAACTTACACAGTTTGCAAGTTACTGAGGTTTCCAATATCAGGAGATAAGATACCAGACAAGCTCTGGCTAGGCAGTCCACTAATGCAAAGAAAAGAGCAATACTTCAATTAGAAATGAATTCTTCACATAAGCTAATAGAAAGCACTATTCTGTTTCTTCATCTTCTTCTTTGTTATGAGAAAAATAGAAAGCAGAACTTACAGAGCAGATACATAGCCATCAGGTGTGCAAGTAACCATCCTCCAGCTACAAGGATCTACAGAGTTACTATCCCAGTTCTCCAAAACATTGTGTGGATCAATTAGATCACTTTTTATAGCCACCAAAGCTTCAACTGAGAGCATTTCCAGGAAGACAACAAAAATTTAGTCTCTGACAGATTTCAAAACAGAAAGAGAGAGAAGAAGAAATAAAGCTCCAGCCCCCTCAGAGCACCCAATCAAGACAGACAAAGCTACAATGTGGGTAGTTCTGAAAGCATTAACTCAATAGAATTCAAACAAGGAAATTCCTCAGAAAACCAAAAAAAGAAAGAGGTATTCACCTTCATAATTTACACCAGTAGGAGAGAGAGTTGCAGAAGAAGCATCAGCCAATACCAAAACAAGTAAACCCACCTTCCACAACAACATCAACAAACCACTCATTGTTCCCATACTCATAAAAACTCTCTTTCTTTCTCTCTGTTCATTAAAATCAAAACCAGCAAAGCCACTACTCAAAACCACCACAACCAACCATCCATTCCCACATGACTGTATGATATTTGCCTTATCCAGACACAACTGCAGCCTTAGAATCACAGTCCCACCAGCTCTGCTCTTACTTCAAACCAAAGTGACAGACTTTCTGAACAAACAAATACCCGGATACCAAAATCCTAAGGATTTTAACAAAACCGGGAATAATGGGGAGTATATGAGCTGAGCCAAGCAGCAAAAAAATGAGAATTTCCTCGAGAAAACAAACCCCGGATTTCAAAGATCCTAGAGATCTGAAAACAGTGGGTGGGAGATTTCTATATGTCTTGGGCGATCCCCACGAATTCCATGTGGGTATGATGTAGTGTTGGTTTTACTAGTTTGAGCTCAGTTGTAGTAGTTGTTGTTCTTAAAACTCAACACCATTATCCGACTAGGGTCTCTGATGTTCAAGTAGTAGCATAGTGGTCAGTGAAAGACTCTCACATTCAGAAAGAACCAAACTACACGCGAAAAGTGCCAATGCAAAATGCCAAACAAGGACACAGTTACAGATGCAGGTAAAAAATTACAGGTCTTTTTTAGATTTAAATTTGTTGGGGGAGGTAAAGAGAGAGAGAGAGAGAGAGAGAGAGAGAGAGTAAAGGTTGAAGCTTTGGTGCGAGCAAAGGGGTGATTGGACCGAAAGAATTGATCAGAGAGAACAATGGGATGTCTTCGCAAAGGGGCAGGGCTCACGTGCTTGGATTGTCTTGGCCTTTGTCCTGGAATTTTCTTTGTTTTCATTTTTTTGAACCAAACACAGAATTAAAATACTCACATTCTGTTAAAAAGGTTTCGCAGAGGGGCATCTATGGTCCATACTCCATGATCATGGTTCATGTTTAAGCTACTAGCCCTATTGTATTATCCAACCAATTAACCAAAGTGAAGTATTTTCTACATAAACACTGGACAATCTTCTCTTTTTAATTTGAAAGTTCATGGATTTAGGCAAGGTGAGCAATAATCAATTTGGTTGAGATGTAATGTTCCAATTTGGAGTCACTGGCTTGATAAACTATTACTTGGAACAGGGAGCGAGTTTAACTTTTGCCAGAAATGTACATGGTTGATGCAGCATATGTTCAAAGCAACAAAGGTTATTAACCTAATCAGGCAAAAGAATATCCACTTGCAGTTCAAACAAGAAAGAATCTTTTTCAGCATAGATTAATGAGATATACAACATAATCTATTACGAACTAATCTTTAGTTGGAAAAAAAATAATCTTAAAATTTATCATGATAATATCTTTTATAATTTTATAAAATTTAATCATTAAATTAATTCATTATATAAGACGTACAGCACTCATAATTTTCAAAGTTTCAAAGAAAAAAGGGCCGCAAAGGTCGAGAAAAGTTTCTGGTTTAAAGCTGATAAAGATGAAACTGGGGACAGGAGGGGCATGAAAATTGAAAAGACTGGGAGATAGAAGTCATAGAACAGTCCTCAACAGCATGCATGATGAGAATATGAGATGGCCCCATCAACGGATATGATTAGTCGAGATAGGCATGGCTTGGTTATTACAGAACACAGACAGATTCACATGCTAGCAAGACAGAGAGGCATGTGAAGTGTTTGTGGAGTTTTTACCAAACCCTCCTCTTATTCTTCGTTGGCTATTGTGTACAAGAGAATCTCTCCAAAAACCCCCCACCCAACGGATTCCGGCTTCTCTCTGCCGCATGCCGGAATTAGGCTTATTCCGTAATCACTTGATTTTAATCCACGATTGCCTAGTAACAAATAATCTTGAAAGTTATGATATAGATTCGTAAATTACATAGAAGAATAGTAATGCACTTTAAGAACAACTCATCAATACATTGACAATGCAAATGTTAGGATAGTAAGATGTTGGTCTTATTTTAGTGATATTAGATCTCTTCTGTTAGGTTTAGATCTTTTCAAGCTTGGTAAAAGTGTGTGTTCTATCAAAGTTGATGAGATTGAATGATTGTGGCATAAAAGCTTTTGGCGTAATAGTGAAGTTTGTCTAACAACAAATACGTATAAAGGGGTTTATGAAAGGTGATATTTGTATATGCCAAAGTATATATTAAAATGTGCATTACTTTCAGATTTTAAAGACCTAAAATAAAAGGGAATGTATGTCTCTAGTTGGTAGTTTGGTACTACTTGAAACATTGAAAGTGATGTCCATGGACCAATGGGCAGGTATGAATAGTTTTATCGACTATTAATATATATATATATATATATAACATGTCAATAATTATTAATTACGGTCATAAAATTTTCAAAGTATCAAATAATACGAAACAACAGTTTAGAATGAGGTAGCAATATCTATATTTTAGTTTCTATGTTTGAAGAAAAAGAATTAAATTCCCACATAAATTATATATTACAGATTACAGTTCAGAAATCGAAATTATAATTATTCGTCACAGTAACCGTCATTTTCCAGGAGATCAACTAATTTGTCAATAACAAGAACTTGATTCATTAATTAGCCACTTAGGATATATGTTTGTGAAGAAGTTAACATCTAAAGGGCATGACTGTAACACCATTCGATAGTTAAATAATGAAATATGTAGGATAAGATATTGAGCAAGATTCCCAGAATGGGAGCTCGATTATAAAACTAAGATGATGCCGTGAGGTGTGGTGTAGTTTTCTATACAAGTTCATGAGTTAGAACCCTAAACCCAAGAGCATTGTTGTCGCATTGGGAAAACTGAATATTCCCCTAATCTATTACTAGTGATTCACCTAATACTCCTATTTCATTCATAATAACTTCTGACCATGCTTTGGAGTTCCAAGTGAGGGTATTTTGGTCGCTTTGGGAACATGAATTCCTCACTTTATTAACCTATTTACCGTTGTTAATTTCCCCTTTAGACCAAACTTTACCAACCCACTATAACCAAAAAAAAAAAAAACAACAAACTTACTTTACTAACCCACTACATGATTTTCTTCAAGCAGCATAATATCAGCCTCAACTAGTTTTACATTTCCAGTTATTTAGATCATAACTCGATACATTAGAAATGTGTACACATTTTCATATTAAGATAGATGAATTATAGCGTAAAGTGTAAGTGAAGGCAATTGTTGTTAGCATATATATACTCATAGTCGTAAAGCTTTCATGGGGTATCCAACTCGCACCGGACAAACCCTTCTAGGCTTGGATATTGCGTGGAGTCGTTTCTATTGAAAAAATGTGACTTAGATATTAATCATTTGGAATCTCATATCTGAAACTTGAAAAAGTCATATTTGAGTTATAAGGAATGATACCATACACACTAATGCTGAGACATTTTGTAAGAAAACCTCATACCCGTTTCTCCACCAGGTGATTAAAGTGGGGAGAGTATCGACATTATTGGACTTGTGTGTGTTGGACCTGTGAAGCTCGTCGACCGCTTCCGCATAACAAACTGGCATCAGAGCTCTTGTTATGAACCGGGAGTTGATTATTGATTGGAAATCATGGTTAACGGCATTGTTGACAAAGATAAAAAAAAAAAAGGTAAACAAGGACACATAATTCGATAAATTCCATTATATCAATCGGAGAGAGTACAATAGAGTTTCATTACAAAACCCAATCCTAACTCTTCCCCGTTTATGAAAAAGACAATTGTTGTAGGTTAATCTTTTTCTGCCTAAACAACAATGACAGCAACCAACATATATATCCTACTGCCCTAGTTGGACTAGGTATATATCTCCCTAATTAACCTAGGCTTAGTGAAGCCCACGTGATCAAGATGGACTTCCTAACATGGGTTTTGACAACTTGTCAAATTAAAGCCAATATTTAATAATCTCCGCCTTAGCTTTAACTTGATACAAATTCTCCAAAGTAGACCTCCAACTCCGACATCCTTGTAGGAAAACCTCATACTTGTTTCTCCACCGGATAACTAAAATAAGGGAAGTATCGGTATTTTAAAACCCGTGTATGTGAGACTCGTAGGGCCCATTGGCCGCTTCCGCATAACAACAGTTTCAACAAGAGCTTGACCTGGGCATTTTACCCAAGCATGATTAGGTAATGTCTTTTTATTTTCAGCTTTCAACAGAGAAAGATAAAGGAAACTTTGAATTATGATACCAAGTTAGTCCCAGTAGTAGATGACCAGAGCTTTTTCCAGTTTCCAGTTGCATTTTCCTTAGTGGGGTTTCTACTTTCTAGCCAGTGAAACAGGTAATGACCTAAACTGGTAACAAATACCAAAGCCCTAATCAACCTAACATGCACTTGCTTAATTAATCAATAATCCAATCTCATCCCAGATAAGAAGGATTGAAATATCAAAGAATTTGGGCATGCAATAGTACAAGGCTGGATACAAGCTACTAAGATATTATCTTCAACCACCACAACCCTATCTGTAAACCAAGGAGAAAGAGATGGAAATGATTTTTGTTTTGGGTCCATAATTAAGAACATGAGGACATCTTGAGTCACATATTGGACCGACCATTCATTTGTTAAAGTCGATCCAATTATTAGTTATTTCAAAATGTTGCATTGTGTTCTCTAGCATTAAAATGTAAAAGTCGATAGTGCTGGATTAAGTATGAAACATACCTCTCTCTTTTTTTAGATTGAATGAAGCATACCTCTTAAGCTTAAGCTTCAACAGAATCCCTACCATGATTGCTGCCATAAAGATGATCACCACATGTTTATGACTAATTATATTTCTTTCCACATTTTTCATCTCAATGCTCAAATATTGTCCTTTGCCCATAAGCCTATTGGGCTCATTCGGCTTATATTGAAAGTCTCACGTATTTGGTATGAAGTGGACCTTCTAATCTCCAATTATGCTTCAAAGCACCTCATGGCTCATGTCACTTGGAATTGGAATTGGATTTAGCCCAAGTGTCAAGGAAGGTCGAAAAATGAGTAGAAACCCTTTCATTTTCTCTCTCTGTCCAAGTTTCAAATGGGACCCTAATTCTATATCTTCTTATCCAAAACTGATAAGATGAAGCATATCAGCTAAGTTCATCGAAAAAATTTAGTATACCATATGGTATGGTATAGCATGTCTCGTAAAATGCGTGTTTATCATTGATTGAATAAATAACTAAATAAGTATGTGTATGATAGACCATTTACCCCTTCAAAAGCCTCCATGTGTCATACAATTAGATACATTTACAATAAGTATGTCATACCATATGGTATGATAGACAAATCCAAGTTTATCTACTGACAGTGAGCTGGTCTTAAATTCCTGTCTACCTTAGGAGACAAATACCTAAGTTGGTGACAATATAAGTTGGTGTGTGTTTTACGTTGGTAGCAAAAGCTCAGATATGGTACGAACTAATTTTGCGATTATTATTTCATTTTGTATTTATCGCTCATCAAACTCAGCTAGATCTGCGTTACATAAACTTCGCAATGTCTTTATCCATCACCTACTCAAAAGTAGATCTTTGTCACCATAGAATGCACAATATAGCAAGAGATGAAACAAAAATGAAAAGAGAAAACGGCACAAAGCACACATCGATCTATTGTTTAACACATTTCATTAACGATTAACAATACCCCATCACAGTCACAAAACTCATTATGAATCTCATAACTGATCAAACAAACCAGCAAACAGCACTAGATAATTTAATCAACCTTTTAATTTAGTGGACTACGTGATGAGTACCTGCCTGACTCATACAATTTTCAGTGCTCCGACTTGTACAGCTTTCTGCAACTCCGGCAACCCCACATCGGCCCACGTCACCACCATCCTCTGCAACCGTGTCCCGTCGTTCCTTACGCTACTCCACCTGCACCCTCCCTTCTCAACCTCGCAGAGTATCAAATCGCTCGGGTCTGAAGCGTTGTGAAAACACACCAAACCTCCCATGCAGCTCATCGAAATCGACGGCTCATAATAGCTCTCGCCCTTCAACTTCTCCACCATCATCTCCGGCATGTCACCGATCATCTCTCCCAACTCCAACGACTCGTCGTCGCTCATTTTCACCTCCCATAGCTTCACTCCCTTCACGTCCTCCGCCTCTCCCACAATTCCCGCCAAAACCATACCCCCGTTAACGAATCCAATCAAGGAGCTAAACACCGTCGGAGTCGGACGGAGATCGTACGGTCCAAACCACGTCTTGGATTCCGGATCGAACGAGTACGTGACGGCCGAGCACTTCTCCGTCACGTACATTCTACAACCCTCCGCGGCCACCGATAGCCAAGTGGAGGCCGCGGAGTCTTTGAAAATGGCGGGCATAGAGTCGCACGTGTCCCACGTGCCAGCCTTGACATCGTACATTTCCACAGCGAGCGGGTCGTCCTCGTAGTCGCAAGCGCCGCCTGCAACGACGAGGCGGTGGCCCACCACCGCCACAATAGGGTCAGTTCGCCATACGAGCGGAGGCGTTTTTGTGTGGCTCCACTCAAAGTGGAGCGCGTCGAGGGAGAATGCGAATTTGGAAGGGGAAAGCATGTAGAGAAGAGTCGAGTGAGAGGAGCGGAGAGTGGAGATGGACTTGGCCAGGCTCCGTTCGACGTCGAGCCACACGTGCGAGGCAGGGTCGTAAGCACGTGAGGAGACGGCGTAAGGGAACCTGGTGGTTTGAGTGTGGACGACGAGCCAGGGTTTAACTCGGTTAGAGAAACGGAGGGTGGATGACACGGCGCGGTGCCACGACTTGGAGACGTGACAGGCCGGTAGGAGATGGATGAGGTGTAGTTTGGAGAGGACGGACTCCAAGACGTCTCCGTAGAGCAGAGCTTCGTCTTCAACAACCGCCGTTTTGGTCTGGTTGTGATTAGGTTTGGCCACTACTGCCATTACTGTAACAACAAAGCGTGAAGGAGGAGATAGGCTTGGAGATCGAGTCTGGTTGTTTTGAGTTGGAAAGGTTGTGAGTGGCGGGAGGGTTTTATAGGGAGATATTAGATATGGGGTGGATGGGAATTTTGACCTCCCCGGTCATGCCGTTTAATTTCTATGTGTGTTATCTGTGTTTTCTAATCGAAGATTCTTATTATGGATGACTGATGATTCGGGTATGCAAATGTATACAAGAAATGGTTAAAATACCAGCATTTTAAATATTTAATTCGTATTAACCAGCCGGTTTGTTGGTGATCATCTTCATCTTTCTGAGACTGTGACAATGATATCTCTGTTATTCAATTCATTTATAATTTGAAACATTATAAGAGTTTGAATTAAAACATGTAAAAATTGAAAGCAGTAACGAGTTTGAAAAAACCGTTACAAGTTTGGAAGTTCTTCTCGTTTAAAATCGAAGTAAAAGACCCGGCATATATAGGTCTTGTAATGCATTGTGTGTGGTATGTCTGATGAGTAGACTATGATCTGAATTGAAGTTGGTCAAGAGAAAGAAATCCAGGGCGGTCCTTGACTAGCTAGATCGAAGAAATATGTGGGTATGATTTATATACTTGGGTGCCTTGGAGGTTTGGGGGTGTCTCAAATAGTGTTATTTAAGTGTGTTCCAAAGGCATGTGTTGGTTTTGAAATAGAAGCAGCCGATTTGGAAATCAATGATAGGCTGCCAATACTGTTTGATTAATATTATGTATGTTTTAGACGATTTCAACGTATATGATTGATTTTAGTCCTCCATCTGTAGTCTTCGATCAACAAAGGTAAACCAAACCACCCTCTGATTATGATCTAGTCTAAGAATGCAATCTAGCTAAATGATCACGAGTACGTGCTACATATGACTGTTCTCTCTATGTCTAATTTGGTCGATTTGTGTGACAATATTTAAGAAACAAACGTGTACCTATACAACTTAATAAAGAGAAAAATAATTTTCATTAGAGATGATGAAGCAAACTATATATACTGTGACGTTGTTGTCAAGTCCTAGCCCAAAGATAGATCTCCTCTCCTACGTCTAACCTCCTAGTGCTTTCCAAACGCTTTGTGCATATTTCTTTTAGATAAGAGTTAACTTTGTGATAAAAACGCAAATTTTGTTTTCTTTAAAAACAATAGCATTTTCATTGGGGCTTTGAAGATCACGGTGTTTGATAAACGTTAGTTTCGTGAATCAAACAATTACTGCTCTATCTAATGTAGTAATTGCCCTTCATTTTATGTCAGTGAAAACATATTTTAACAACTCATACCCTTCCGTTTACTTACGGAGGCGTATTGCAAAACTTTCCCATCAAGAATGAAAATGAGCTCGAGTATTGAAATTTAAATATCTTACGAATTGCTGGATATGGTAGCTAGACCAGTCGCTTTGCAAGCTGAGACGTGTCCAATAGGGTTTGCTGGTCGGCCATATATATATTAAGACTTCAAAGGATAAACAGTCACAACCACAGAGAGTGATATTTTCAAATATAATAGCATAAAAAAAGAAGAAGATATTTTCAAATATAAGTGATTGCTATTTTACTAGTGTTCTTGATGGTATTATACGTTACAAATCAGTGGAGGAGTTGGTTGGGGTTGCCTGTCTACATAGAAGAAGATAGATAATTTTTTTTTTTTTTTTGGGTCAAAAGAAGAAGATAGATTGGAAAGAAGGGTGAAAACCGCATTATCGTTTATCAGTGCCCCCAGAAAGCTCACCAATCCTATAACAACAACAACCCCATTTACCAGAAGCTAGCTAGCCTCTCTGTAATCTTACTTTGAAATGCATGGCATGGTAACGTAGTGGTTTTTTTTTTCCTACCAAAATATAGATGCACACAGACATATACTAATGAGGTGGTTCCTTGACTCTCTACTGAGGAGAACCATTTGTTCTGAAATTGAGGGCCAGAAATTGTAAAATTATTTCTTTGAGCAACTAACCGGAATCGTTACTCTAAACTCACCCGGCCTCTCATTCAAGATTCTTCCACTCATTATCATCAAGCGAAAATATTATATATTCAGTGCTTTCAGAGAGAGATGAATCTTCATGATCACCTCCATACTGCATGCATGTATCTTTTCAGAGAGAGGATCGATGCCAAGTTGCCAACATTATATTTCCTTTCTATCCGCTCTAGCTCGTCTAATTATTTGATGTTAACGGAGGACCAATGGTGTTAATCTACAGCTAATACGCCTGTCAGACTGTAACAAAGAAAATGATGCATGTCAGATATTGATCAATATCATCTGTAGAAATTGATTCTGATTGATCTTTACAATTCAACGCTATACATTATATAAGAGTAGCTATGAGTAGCTATACATAGCTTTCACATAAGGCAATTTATAGTAATAGCAATATCAAAATTGATGCATAATCTTAGCAATATCAGAACTAATGCACAGTCACATCAATATCATATCTGTAATGAAAAAATTATGGGCCATATTCATGTTCCCTAACAGCCCCTTCAAACTTGGCGGTCTTGGATGGACATGTTTGCCGAAAATAAGCGTATGGTGGGATTTATGAAGAAGCATGATGAAGGAAGGAAAAGGTAAGACACATCAAAACTGATGCATAATCTTAGCAATATCAAAACTAACACACATCAATATCAGATCTGTAATGGAAAAAGATTCATCTTCTCTACAATATCAAATGCGGTCCCTCCTTTTGTTTTCATTTGTTTGGAGGACTGTACCTAGGTGCTATAAGTTTTACAAATTTAAAAGAACTAATTTCAGTTTATTTACGTTAACTTTAGCTCGATCATCATGTTAGTCATTATTCTTACAATTCATTAAAAACACCCCTCGACTTCTAATTTTCATCAGCTGTGTCAAAACCCCCGTTCTTCATCCAATTTTTCCGTCAAATGATGACGTGACATCAAGAAGAAAGTCAAATTACGAAAAAATAACTTTTCTGACTATTTTTCCCTTATATCGATACACATCTCTATTCTCATCACAACCTCCTAACCTTAGTGATTTTGGTGGGATTGAATGCAATTTGTCGATTTTACCATTTTTCTGTGGGCCCAACGACTTTAAATTTGATTTTCTTCTTAATGTAAGTCATTACAAGACAGGAAAATTAGATGAAAAATAGATGTTTTGACACGGCTAATGAAAATTAGAAGTGCAGAAATGAAGGCGGTGACGACGCAACTCGGGCAAGTGCTTCACATGAACCAAGGCAATGGCGAGACTAGTTATGCCAGAAACTCCGCAGTTGGGGTGATCATCGATCAGTTGTTTTTCTTCATTTGTCTTCAACCATTTTTCTTCTCCGTTAGTATCTTACTGTTACGTACTTTGTTGTAGAGAAAAGCAATGTCTATCGCCAAGCCAGTCATTGAGGAAGCGGTACTAAAAATCTTGGGGTCAGATGTCATGGGAATAGAGAGCATGGGGATAGCAGATTTGGGTTGCTCATCTGGACCTAACACCTTCCTACTCATCTCGCACATCATCAATGTCATACATACTAGATTCCGCACCGGTCTTGATCATCCCTCGCCAGTAACGGAGCTTAGAGTGTATCTAATTGTAATTAACATTTATTTCTGTTGTTGCAGGGTTCAGAGTCAATTCTCGAACCTCATTTTGGAAAAGAGATGATGGATGATCTATTCCAGAAATATGCAGAGGAAGTCAGTAAGCACTTATCCAGCTGTGTTACAAGACCCAAGTACACAGTTCTGGTCATTTCACTCCTTAGAGAAATTTGAATTTCCATTTCGATCTTTAAATTTATTTATCTATAGAAGGTAAATGATCCCAAATCGGAATTATTTAACTTCTATCCAGTGTATTCTCGGAGGCTTTGCTGTTGTTAGCCATTATCTTCTCAAAATAAAAGACGATCCAGTGGTTTCTGTATGCAATAAAGCTTCTGCAAGCTTAGAATAAGCCTCTTGTCAAACCGAGTCTTCTTAATTTATAGTTTAAATCTATAACTCGGAAAATATACAGAAGTACAAGGCTAGTAACAAATTGGACAGTATATATCCAAAGAAGGCAATTCAAGGGGCAATAGGATATGAGCTGCATATATATATATATATATATATATATATATATATATATATATATATATAGCTCACCATTGTCATCGGCCATTAGCATATACCCTTGTGAAAAAAGACACTCAGCGATTCAAATTCACGACCTCGTGTATAGGCCTACAGGGAGCTACAAGTCTTCAGGACTGTTATAAGCGTTTCAAATTTGCCGAGGTTTTGGTATTAATGAGGAATCTGATATACAGAAAATGAATACCAATTTAAACTTTTTATTACGGTAATACGATCACACAGTACCATCCCACTATCATATTACTCATTGGCACATACAACTATATCAACTTTGCTGAGGTTTTTGATAGAATGGAATTGGTACAAAGAGCTTAACAAAAGAAATTGGTACAAGGTATGGAGACACTGGCACGTGCCGCAGAAGAAAAAAAGAAGAAGAAAGATCAGATAGACAAGAGAGAGAGAGCAGCAATCTTCGGACTATATTATCATGCAGCAGCAGAGATGCACTGAATTGCCTGCTTGCAAATACCAGTCATCGTTGCTTCAGGACCATAGACCTATAAGAGAACAATGAAACAGAAGAAATAATGTCATATAGTTTCCCAGGAGAGGCACTTCATATATCAGCGACATGTTTGCTTTTCCTTTATCTTATTCAATAATGAGTTGAGAACACTGGTTACCTCAATAGGGAGGCCGATTTCCTCTGCAAGTGCCCTCATTTTTGCAAGTCCCCTCTGGTAGTTGGGACCTCCTCTCCTAACATAAAGATGCATCCTAGCAGCTTTAAGCTTTGATTCCTGATTAATCAAATGTGGCAATGTCAGTTTCAACACTAGAAAAGATAGCAACAAACCAAATATAAATTTGGGGTTTAGCAATGTAGATTTAGCTCACTTTCTCCTTCAAGGCTCTAATGATGCCATTGAATGTTGCAGCTACATCAGTGAAGTTAGCAATTCCTCCTCCAATTACAAGAGCTCTCTTACGGCCATCAGGATCAGAAGTTGCACACTGTAGAAATGATGAGATTACTTATTCAGAACAAAATATACGAGGTGCATTTTTGAGGCTTGTACTAGATGGAAAATAGAGATGTGCTAAATATGGAAGCAGCAGTTTAATCTACCATGGATAGTAATATAGTGCTAAGAGTAAGAGTTCTTACATCAATCACAACTCTGGCATACTGCAAGACCTCCTCTTCATTTGGTGCTCCACTATATTCAGCATAGTTTCCAAGCTCATTAGCAAAGCCAAGATCTCCAACCTGATCAAGGAATATATTGTGTGTGAGCAATCAATGCCAAGGAAAACCAAAGATTCATAAGTAACAGGGTTCGAATCCAGTTAAATTTCTGAATCTTAAGTTACCGCACCGTATCTGCGTAAATAACACTTGCACCTCCTCCAGCAACCATAGTCCAAATTCGTCCCTTAGGGTTCAGGACTGTAAATTTCAAAGATGCACTAGTCTGCAAGCAATTCACAAGTGAACCTGATTAGAGCAGGATACTAAATGGATATTATCAATGATAGAGTTCCCAACATGACATTACAGTTATGAGAGGAATCAGCTGACTAAAAGTTATATATAAAACAATCATGAATTTAGGAAGTGTAGAAATACAAGGGGTATTTCCTTATGAATATTGAATGAAAGTATGCAACTCAAATCCTCCATGAAAACTATCATTGATGAGGTAAGGCATCTGTTTGTACCTTTTCATCCAGCCCATGAATAAACTTTTCTGTAGAACTCATAACTCTTCCAAATGGCATTGGGAATTCAATATTGCCCCACCTGTAACAATTATATCATGTAAGGTGTTGTGGAAAGTGGTATGCTAAAACAGAAGATTCATTAGATTGTATCGCCAAACAACAGAGCAGGGAAGGTAATAACAAAAGAAAATGAACTGTACTTTTTGAAGTTCTTGAAAGCAGCAGTGTCATCCAGCTCGCCTCTCATATCCAAAGGATATGGCTTTCCATCAACCAATGCAAAAGGATTCATCTCCAGAAAAGTGAAGTCGAGATCTGGAACATATGAATTATTAATAAAGTTGTTCTTACAAATGTAGCATGAAATAAAACTGTTGAAGACTTTCTAACACACCTTGAAATAGAGCAAATACAGACTTGATAAACTCCTCAATTTCGCTCTTAATCTGGATTCAAGAATAGAAATTGTTAATGATTACCAATATGAGCAAAACTGAACATGAACTCGACAGAAATAACACATCATCGCACCAAGCCACAAATAAAGGAAGCATAATTAAATAATTTAGTTTTATTTTTCTAGTCAGAGGTAAACTGGGCATTGACGTAAAAGCAAGTTGCGTAGAGTCAAAACATGAACAATGACTTCCTGCAAAGACATAACAAAAACTAGTGTACCATATAATTGAGAAAAAGGGTATTACCTCCATGGGAAGGGTTGCAACAAGTGGAGCACATACTTCTGATGTAAGGGAAGCTCCGGTTGGAACAAATATGGTCTTAACCTGTACAAAGTATAAGTCTTTCATGAATAAGAAGCTTCAAATCTTTCCTACTAGTTTCTTTCAAGTTCTTTATGTTATCTTATGATGCGCTTTAGGATTCCACCCTATACACAGTAACAAAATGATATCCGAAACATACCTTATCCCAGTTCTCCTCAATGTCAATTCCTCCACACTCCGAGAAGCTTATGCTATTCCCAAGTCTCTCTGAGACAATGTTAATGTAAAACTCTTCATTGTGGGGAATGAAGGGCTCGACAATGAATGTTGTGATGGGTCCTTTGCATCCACCCATCTCAACCTGCAAATCAAAAACCAAAACATGTAAGCAGAACTCTCCCAACTGTCAAAAGCAACGCTACGTATGAAGCCAATAGGATAATTGAAGTACCTCTTTGCCTAGGCGCTCCTTCACGAAAGTGACAACTTGAGCAAAATCTAGGTTCAAGGCAACCAAACCACTCTTTCCACGCTTTCCAAACAACATGTCAGGCTTGACAACCAACTTGGAAGTAGAGAGCCAAGTCTCCTTCTCAAGTAGCTCATTGAAATCAGTTGATTCAGTCACCTAAAAGATCAAACCAAAAAAGAAACCAAATCATTGAGGTACACCTTACATCAAAATTTATGATCAGCAACACATCAAATTCACCTCTTCTTAACTGGGATCACACAAACAGATTTCTTACATCTTTAACAATCTAGTTAAGGGTATATTGAATCTAACAATTGGCTAAAGATTTGATCTTTAACAATCCAAAAACTTTCCTCAATTATTTGACCTCAAACTAGATCCAACTATCTAACCATTGTACTATGTAATCCGCATTTACCCAGTAATCCAACCACATGGTCTCTTCAGGGTGATTATAAATCTTCCAAAGATCAAATCTTATAGATCTAAATGCTGAGTTCAAATATGAATCGAACAGAGAAAAGAAAACAAAGACTGACCTGGGCAGATTTGAGAGGCAATTCACGACCAGCGAGCCTCTTGAAGTGTTCCTTCAAAAGCCTCTTGGAGTCGTACTCTCGGATCTTCTTGCGTGCCATTTCTGAAATCAAGCAACAAAATCAGAACCAATCTGACTGAAAGACACCAACTTCGTTTCACTTGTATATTGACATGTAATGTTTGATGCAAACTTACCTTAGAAGAATAAGAGGTTTGGTTTTGGCGTTGGGTTTGTGGGAGTTAGGTAGGAAGATGCAAGACTATGCAACGCTAACTGATTTCCTTTGGTGCCAGCAGGGTCGTCTATATATTGCTTCACAAACCAGAACGTTTTTATTATTTACTTTTTATTTATTTATTTACAGGGTTTTGGTTGGTGGGGCAAAACCCCTTGATTTGGCACTAACAATTTAACAAACAATGAAACACATGCGCAACCTACCAATTTGGACCAGAGGGATTCAACCACAGCCTGTTTTGTATACAGGTTTGAGGTTTTCTGGCGTGGGATGGGATCAAGTGCTTTGAGGAGTACGAATATTTGATGCTCTCGTGGTGTGTAGTGCCGTTTGATATGCTCTGCTTGTTTGTGATCATGTGTGTGAACTTTCAAAGTCTCTCTTCGTGGAGTCCAAAAACGGGAACTCAGAAATTCAGAATGATCTTGTCATTTTATAATGCAATAAACAATTATTTCCCTCACTCATTAGCAAGTTTGTGTGTTTGTTTCTAATGTAGTTACATTTGGAATATGATACAATCTCTTACATGAAGGAAGATATAAGTTAATCGAATCATACAATTTTAACTCATCGCAAATTATTAGATTATTAGATTTTTTTATATTGATCGTGTAGTTCATATTTGTTGATAAGAGAAAATTAATAATCACGTATAGATCATTTGAAATCAAAACATTTTCGATATATCTGATAAAATCCTAATGGAATGATGTCAACAATAAGATTTTCAACAAATGAGTTTAGATCATTATATAGATGCTGTTGCATATTCATGTTTATTGTTTGTCAAAACTAGAGGGCTGCTTGGCGATATGAGCTATGTGATTTGTCATACAAGGCTAAAAGAGATGTGGGGGATTATTTTTAATTTTGGTTAATGTATGCTCTTAAATTCAATTACAGACTCTAATCTCTGAGAACTGAGAAGTATGAAATCGGCAGCAACACCAGTAAGAGACAGACTACATGTATTGAATCTGTGACGTGCTCTTACCAACCCAGTAAGAGTCAAAAGTTTAGCATTTCGTCAACACTGTACAGCAGCTCTCTCTAGTTGACTCGATCAGTTTAGTCACAATGCATTAGTGTTGATTATTCCAGTAGTACACATTTGTAGTTTAAATATGATCACATCAGAATATATAATCAGAAAGAACATAAAGAATAACATTTCTTTCATATATACAGTGGATCGGACATTAAACATGAGGGGTTTGATACATTTGTGTAACCAAGGCAAGAGGGAAATGAAACTAATTTGTAGTTTTTTTTTAACCTCGATGAAACGAGTGTAATACACCATAGTAAGAAGGACCTAACTTCACTCTTAACAAAAACAAAAAACAAACTTATAACGCATAACAAAACAACAAAATTAATTTGTAGGTTAATTAAACGGATTGGATTGTTTGTGTAATTAGTCACTGTCTTGTTGGCGTGCGCATTTGAATATACATAGTGGGAGATTCAATAGCTTGATCCCAGATTAAGGGTGGCCTGCTTTAAGTACCCAAAAATAAGAAAGAAAAAAAAGAAAATATGACGGTTGAAGCAGATACAGTTTGTCTATATATAGGGATGGCTCGCCTCGTTTGACTTCAGTGTTCTGCATTTGTCTTCCACTATATGAAATGAAAAAGGGAACTGCTTCTGTTTCTGCATCACATGAATTTTGCTTTGGCTTTTCACTCCTTCTAACTATTACATACTGTAGTTGATGTTTTCAGAACAAAGTTTCAAGGTTTGCTGGGAACTTGGAATGGCCGAACAAGATCATAAAGTCACACTACACCAAATATAGCATTTAGTGACAAATTCTGATGACAAATTAGCAGAACCGTCTCAATTAATTTTAACAGAGACGGAATTTTTATGATTGTCATTAATAATCATACTAGCGGATTAAAATTTGTCTCTGTTAGTATTAGAGACGGCATGCGCCGCCTCCAAAGCGAGCCCAAAATATCATAAGCGCGCCATTTTTTTGGCACATAATATTGGAAAAGAATTGTGATCTCATAATTGAAACCCCATGCCAGGCTTTAGAAACTGAATAATGAACAGAAGCCATAGCTTCTAATTGAAGTTTAAACCAGTAAAATGCAGTCAAAATCAATCTATTTTCTTTGGTTAATAGAATTAAATCTATTTAAATGCGTATGTGAGAGGGAAGGTTAGTGTGAATAGAAATTGAAAACTCTATCTTCTTTGGTTTTATGCGCATTTTTTCCATGCTCACATAGCCAGTCACATTAATAGAGGACGTCTACATGCATCTTGTACTCCTTGACTTTGCCCCTCCATTTATTCTACATCCTCAATCTGTTTTCATTGAAATCTTTATATTTACTATGAAAACTAAACCAATGTTAATTGGGTTGTATGGATTTGACTCATTTGAGGATTCCTATATATATTTGGAGCCATGGAAGCTGATGAAGAACACTTCTGATGCGGTGTGTCTGTGCAATGTGCTCCTATTTGGACTTAGTAGGAGGTTCTTCTGCAGGCATGGTAGCTTATTAAGACTTTGATTTGGCTGCTGATGACTCAGTTAACATTGCTCCCTTAATGATCCGAGGAAACAAGTTAGCTGCAAATGTCTGATATCGAGTGTATTGTTCGACCATCATTGATCAACTCCTCGAATCCTTATCAAAATTCCTATATGTTTCGGTCTGCTTAGCTCTTCACATGAGGACGCACTATTAGCCTCGGTTCCATGGGAAGGGGCATGAGCACTAGACAGCTCCAACGTTAGCCTCACTAGGCATGGGTGTGGGCAAGTCCACATTTAGCCTCACTCACAATGTTCCTCACTTGAATACTCTCCAAAGAAAGTTCATCTTTAGCCTCACTACTTCCAAGTCACGTACCTAGCTGCATGCCTGCATAGGGATCGAACTGAAATTGTGCATCTGCTGCTGCCGGTTTATGGTGTTGCATTTCCTATATCCTATTCTGCACTAGATGGGGAGGAATCTGTCCATCATTTCTTGCAGAAGAGATTGATGAAGAAAGTAATACTTGGGAAACTCGAGGGGAACTAAAAAACAGCTCAATTTAGTTGGAGTTCTCTTAAGCCCCATAAGCTTTGGGCCACCCACCTTAAGAAGTATGGCTGAGACCGCCCTCCTTGCTTAACTTTGTTCAAGATTTGAGAAAGTAAGGTCACCAAGACACCAACACATCGATATTTGGGCATTCACATTGTTCTTGTAAATTACTGCTCAGAAGCTTTGTTGGGCTTTCCTTGTTGGTTTGCTTACATAGATTTCGATGTCTTCTGAATTATAATTTGATTTATCAGATGATATATAAGAAACAGGTAATCAAAGTATTAAACATGTCCATGTGAGAAGCTGGATCTGATCTCAATGTGGCTAGGCTGCATGCCTCTGTTGAAGCATAATAGCCATGTGACATGTGCAGCAGGAGCAGCACAGCAGCTAATATAATTATTAACGAAGAAAAAGGCCTCGACACTTTCTCCTCTATCCAAGCCAACATCAAAATCAAGTGCATGATCACATGAATCCTTCTGCTACGAACCATGAGGAGTGTCTATACTTTCATTATTAAAGTGAACAAACTTCATGATCATATGGTGGCTGAGATCCTGAGATGAACGAGATCATGCAGAAGAGAAAACAAAATGTCATAGGAACTTGTTTGATTTTTGAAATTCCACTTTGGATTTTAAGCCATGGCATTGTTTCAATTGCAGCACTAGTGAAAGTGCTGGTGTAGCTTCAGCAGTTATATACTTAATGGTGCTAAAAGTAGGAAGAACACAACTCCAGAGAAGCCAAGATATGGATAAAGTCACCACACTGTAATAAAGTATCTGTTCATATGCTCATTTCATGAAGACAACTAGGATACTCCGGATACAATTTTTTGTTTTCAAGTAAACAGTACAAGATCACACACATTATATATCAACAGTGCCAATGATTTTTCATGTTACTTTGCTAGCTTCAATAATTTACGACAAGTATACTTGGAAACTAGCCGTTTTCATTGACTTGCATACGGGGCAAACACTGATGAACTCATCACAGTCCTTACATAAACAGAGGTGTCTACAGGGCATCAACAAGATAGACACCTCCTTTGCTCGGCATGCTTTGCATGCTCTGCAATCCATTTGCTCCTTCAAACCTAGGTAATTCTTTGATACAGACTTCGCTGGCCCACCTTGAACAGCTAGGTAGTTATTCGGATCAATGTACGAGGCAGTGTCATCAACTTCACTGTCTCCAAAACCCTCCTTCCCTAGGTCAGCACCCTGTGAAATTGCTTGCTGGAGGTTGCTCTTCAGGACATTAACAACCGACTCATTGTACTTGGCTCTGTAATGCCAATTCTGGGCTTCGACAGCTACCTGTCTTATTCTATCAACCAAATCTCGGTTCTTACGGTTCATGGTCTCAATCTCTAAGTCTTTCTCCCGTAACTTTTTGTCTACACCTTTCTCTATAGCAGTAAGGAAAGAAGCCATATGTCTCTGCTTCATGTCTCTTACCCCCTTTGCCATATGTTCCTCCTGTTTGATGAGCAAGCAAACAACAGTACCAAACTATCAGACTACAGATCAATCAATTGCACTGCTCAACAGAAATATGTTATGATGTTCACACACAAATCCTTGACAAGTTGATATATACTACCTAACATGATCATCCTTCAAAGACCATATGGTATCCATCCAGGACACCAAAATGAAAAATGACCAATTTCTGTTAAACTGGAAATGTTGGAATAGACTGTTTAGTATTCAAATGGGTATCTAGCATATGATTAAATCATGTGTAGACTTGTAGTCTGTGATGATCATCATCAACAGACATAGTTAGAAGCATCAGTAAGCATTGAGATGAGTAAACTTCCAAATTGCTACATAGTGAAGAGAAGTGACATTTCTAGAGTTCAATTTGTATATTGCCCTCTTCTATTAGAGAGATTAACAGGAATTATGAGAATATAACTATGCCTCATCTGTATTAATATATAAATCTGTCACCAACATGGGTTCATGATTATTCAAACATTTATTGATTTCATTTCTAAAAGATGAAACAAAAAGACAATAGATGGGGAATTATGAACGATGAATATTTCAAATAAATACCTGAATTTTGATGTACTGATCAAATTCTTCCTTTTGCCGATCAAGCTCGGTCCTAATATTGTCCCCTAGGGATAATATCATTGACGGTGCTGCTGTCATACTTCCACTGGCAGAGGTAACAGATGAGTTTCGCTCATCATCATCATAAGATAGTCTTAAACCTGTTGATACATGGTTCGGGTTTGGAATGCTAACTGAACGATCAGCTTCATCTTGACAAACATTATAGTTCAAAGAAATTTGAAGCTTCTGCTGTCTTGAGATATCTTCAACTTCCCTGGTTCGTTTATTAGGCCGAAGCAAGGGTGTGATATGCTCAGTTCCAAAATAATTCACTGGATCAACATTACATCCAGCTGATACTGCAAACAGAATTAAAAAAATCATTCTTCTATAAATGGGATCTCTGATGCTGAAAAGATAAAGATTTGATTACAGTGCAACACCAACAGCAGAAGGGGAACTTACCATTTCCAAACAATTGCAGCTGATTTGCAGCATTTGGTGGATAGGGGAAGCGGTTTTCATCCACGAAAACAGGTAGCATGGAACTAGCATTGTTGCCCCCCAACATCTTATATGAGAAGCTAACCTACCTCAAGGATTATGCTTTGCACAAGTGTTGGTAAAATAAGCAAGACTTCCCCTGAAAAGGACAAAGAGGAAACATTAAATCCTATATCATGAGAAGCTGGCAATGGCGAAAAACCTTACGCTTTAAAAAGAAGCCAAGGTAGGAAAAAAACAAATCAACCAAAAGTTTTAACCAATTCAGGAAATAATCTATTAAAAGGCATCTAAGGGTCAAACCCTAACCATAAGAGGGGCTTTGTACAATTATAATTCTAGTCCAAGTTACAAGCACACACGTGAATTCATGTTTTATCTTTGAGCAAATACCACGAGAAAATGAATCTCACATAAACAGAATGTGGGATATGATTTATGCTTTTGAAAAGCGATACGTGAGGTGGTAAGTGGGTTAGTGAAAGCAAGAAAGGACATAAATGATAGCTTAAAAAAATACTTCATATAGATCTTTTGGATTCATTTCAGAAACCCAGAGCTCTCATGCAGTAATGTAGAAGATAACAAGGATAGGATTAACCTATAAACAAGGAATAATAGGTAATCCATAAACCACAGACAGTCCAATGCATATTGATTTGAATAAACACAAACGATATAATGTAGGTAATATATCATGCAAGGAAACAGACCAAAACAATAAATCTCCTTATATTTAGTCAAAACTTTAATTTCATAAGAGCTAGCATCTGTATTTATTAGGTTGATCTTGCATATAACAACAAGTAGCCCCTCAGATAGCTACCGTTATAAAAATCACTTGTGTTGAACTACCTATTACGTTACGATCAACAGCCCAATACGGAACACAACAGTATTTATAGTGGTTTATTATATAACCCTACACAAATACTGCAAGACTATGCTTGAATGCACGTGCAGAAGCTTGCAAGAAGATACGAAAGAATGCACAATATATAATCCTATACCAGTTACACACAAAATCAAACTCATCATGATTAGAACAAGACACCAACATGCACCACAAGCATGCAACGCAAGTCTCAGTAGTTCAGTTCACTGAAAACCTAGAACATACAACGCATACACTATAAATCTGATATAATCAGCACATACATCCCTAAATCTAAAATCTGTAACTACCAAATCATCATCGCCATCAACAATATACCACAAGGCCTCCTGATACATCTGTTAGGAATTAGAAAACAACATAAAACTCTAGACCTGATCGGAACCACGTTCAACCAAAAAACAAAAAAATCAATCACACAGACTCCAGCTCAAACAACGGCATTTACCAACAATAACTGCAACAATAGACACACTGCACACCAGAACTAAAACATATCATATGATTGATTCATGTAAGCAAGCTCAACTCATAATCACAGCTGCTATGTCAAGTTAATCATTCAAAAAGTACTCAAGACTTCTTTTTTCAGATTCAGAGCTTATCGAATCCTGAAAACCAGCATCAAAAAATCAAAAAAAAATAAAAACTTCAGATTCTTTCCAATGAAAAAGAAAATAAAAACCAAATCTTCAGCATATCAGAATAAGTAGCAGATTGAGCAAGTTACCTCAACACCCCAAACCCACTGTAACCCAAGTTTCAACAGCTAATCCAGATCCTGCAATCACACCCCAACTCAAATCAGACCCAAAAAAACCCAAAGATTCAATCTTTTTCCAAACAGTAAGTCTAAAAATCCATACCTCAATCAAATGCACTGCCTTTTTCAGATAAGAACGCCACAACGATCGTTGACGATCTATCAAGATATGATCTATCAAAATATACAAGACCCAACAGAGAGAATAGATGAAAAGAAAGAAGCAATCTTTGGGAGAGAGAAAGAGAAAGAGGTTGATCTGAGAAAACGGGTCACCCAAGAAAAGAGTGAAGCTTTTTATTGATGAAAGAAGAAGAAGGAAGAAGAAGGAGAGATATATCAATCTCACAAAGCATCGGTTCTTGTGGTTACGCAAACCATTTTCGGTTTTTTTTTACCTTTCACAGTTTCACCTCCACCAGAAAAAGTTAAATTTTGAAAGTTTTTACCATGGAGAATGAACCAAAACGGCTTTGAGGTTTGTATCGTTTGGATTGGTTCACTTGTTTGAGCAGTTCTTCAGACTCTTCTTTTACTTTTTTATCAGTGTTCCTCCTCTCCTTGTTTTACTTTCTTTGCCACCACAAGTTTTACTACCTTATTTACTGGACTTTAATTACCTATCCTTTCTTCGACTGTTGAACAGGCCAGTCCTCACTAACAGCCATTCCTAAAAAAAAAAATTATTTGCCGCAATAGATTTGGCTTGGAAATAACGATGCCAACAATTACCCTATTTAATCCTATTCAATGTTTTTTTTTTTTTTTGTATTCTTGATTTCCCAATGTTTGCTATGTGCAGGCTAACAGACCAAAACGTCAATTTCAGTTTTTCATGACCAATTGCCAAGGGCAAAGACCTCTTGAACCGTCGTCGTTTGACTATTCGATATGTTCGATCAATCGATAAGAAAATACTATGGACACTTGCTCAAGATACTTCCTTCGTATGAACGCATAATATTGTAACATTCTAACTTATAGAGTGGTCCAACGGCCTAACGCATGTCGAAGCACAAAACTTGTAGATGGTTTGGTAATATCACAAGCATTTTGTTTTGTTTTTTGTTTTTTGTTTTGGGATTAGTAATTATTTGGTGGGAGGGGAATAATAATAGTGGTGGTGGTGTGGGTGGGTAGTGGGTGCGAGACGGAGGCCCATTAGTCAGAATTATAAATATAAAAGCGGGAAATACGTCTAATGAGTCATGCCTCTGATCTCCTGTGGAGAGGTGGGCCCCACCCTTTTTGTTTGTTGGCGGGTAATTTTTGGCGGGTGAGCGCGGAACGGAACGGACAGAGGGGATGGAGCCATCGGACCCCGTCATTTACGGAATTCGATACCAACAACAGGGTGTATTTATTTTTTAATCACTCATTAGGTTTTATTAGCTTTTAGTGCATCGTTTGTGTGGTAACAATTAGGAACGATGATAACAATTAGGCTTAAAGAAGTAATTGAAAAGAAATTAGGTTTAAAGAGGTTGTATGTGAAACCGAAAACATTTTAAAATCGGATTCATAATATAACGATTGACTGATGATGCGATAGATTTGTTGTTAAATAAGTTCGTGAGATAATAGCGTAATATGTGAGACCGATGTTATTTTAAATTTGTGAGAGTTATAGATTTCAATGTTATTATTAGTAAGACTTAATTCATTGGTGAAATTAATTAGAAATCATTATGAAGAGTTTTATGAACGAATATACATACGATCAAAATTACTATTAGAGTAAATATAAATGATCAATTCATGTAAAGTTTTAATCAAACGACTCATAATCGTTCGCTTTGAGTATCACCCAAAATTGATCCCGGACGTGTGAAACAAACTCATCTACACTCTACATGACAAACACCCAATGACCAAATTACACAAACAAATCAGCCGGGCCATATCGTTCGAAAGACACTCTTTCCTCTTTTGTTCCTAGCAACTTGGTCCGTAACAATCAAAACAACATTCATCTTCAATCTACCGTAAGAAGAGACATTGAAGAAGTTAAATCAAGGTGGCCAGACCCAACAGACACCACAGTTGTTGCTTGGGATGCAAAGTAAATTAGTTTGGCAGGTCTAGCTAACCAGCATGCCATGTCTGAATTTGAATTCTTCTTCATCATCTTCTTCCTTATCTCGAAGTTTCATAGTTGATCATTAAGATATAACGGGTTGAATAACTATGTGGTGCTCACTTTATATTTAGCAATAGCTTAAATAGGTCGGTATACAAATAATGAAATATAGTGGGAATCGTCAAAAGGTGTGTTCAACACGTCATGTCATTTGAGTAGTAAAGGTTAGCAGAGCCTGCATTTGGCACTTAGATTTTTCTTCAGAAACAAAGCACAAGTCGGCGAGACCTTGGATCATTTTCGTCCCCGACATCACGCACACGGTGAAAAAGCGGGATGAAACGTAGGGTTGTTCAAGAAGCAATAGAGTTTTGGTGTAGACTTAGATTCAAAATGCGATTCAATCCATTTGTTTCTTGCTTGTGTACAGGAACTATAAGAACTTCTTAAGAACAAATCAGGGATGAATTTTAAGGTTGGTAACAACCTATTTTATGTGTGTTCATATTAGGGTTTCTTGCTTTTGATGCCTCCACCATTTAGTGCCTAAAACCAGGATGGAGGGGTGCAGCACAGTCGGACCTCCACAATCCCTCGGTGTGGAATTGAAGCATTGAAGTTGCTTTTTCGGATAAAAAGGAGCATCCTTTTGAACTAGTTCGGATATTTAGACCATGTGTTAGTTTTTCATAGTAATGATAGCATTTCAAATCAGAAAATATAGATCGTAGGACAATATGACAAACAAGAAATTATCATACTTAAAACCCACAACATCCTACAGTGTTACAAGTATAAAAAAAAATATCTGATACAACAACTTCATAATATATTTAACACACTCGTTTAAAGTTCGCTTTAAATGCTAGTCGAAGACAAAATCACGATCCAATTTTGCTAGTCTCATGTATAGTGTTTGAAAGATAAAAAAATAGATCGAAAATGTCGAACAATTCTAGGGATGGCAATGAGTAGGGTATGATAAGAGGATCAAAATACCATATCCATACCTTTTTACATTTCTCATCCCGTACCCGTACCCGTCCCCATCTCCGTAATTAGATAATGGGGATTTCCCGTACCCTTTGAGGATTACATTTTCATACCCACCCCGATCCCGGTTAACAATTATGTATTAAATTGTTTTTTTATATAAAAAATACGAAATATAGAAGTAGAAATTAAAATCAAATACCAAAAATAAATAAGTTTCATGCTTCAATCTAATAAAAAGAAATACATGTCTCGTTTAAAAGGAACAATACTGATAAATTAATGTCTATACATTTGACAAAAAAATCCACAATGCATGCATGCATGCTTATGCAACATAACAACTTGTCTATATAACTTTGCTTTAAATTAGGGTTTGCTCGTATGAGATTTGAGTTTGGATTTGTTATATATTACTTTAATAAACAATCTTTTTAGTGTAAAATTTTATTAAGAGAAGAAAAAAATATAATAAAAAGGAAGTTCCATTAAATATTTATTAAGAGAATCTTTTTTTTTACATAAATATCTATTTATAAATTATATATAAATATATATATATATATATATATAAAATAAATTATATAATTATCCTTAATGGGTGGGGATGAGAACAAATATCAAAATACAATACCAACCCCGTACCCAATTTAAGAATCTGAATACAGGAGATATTCATATTCTAGTTACATGTTTATCCCCGTATATCTTTCATGTTAAGGTCAAATACTCGTGGGTACCCTACTCGCCGGAGACCTAAACAATTCCAACTCTAAGAAACATACAACATCATGTGATGCACATGTTCATGAGGTAAAAAGCAATTTAGCCGACATATTTATTTTGCTACTATTTCCCTCCTATCATATTCATACCCGACTACAGGCCTTGATAGAAACCCGTCCAAGCCCACATAAGGCCCTTAAGTCACAACCCGACCCGGTGACTCCCCCCAATATAAATCAAAAACCTCGTCAAAACCCTAATCTCTGCGCAACACAAGAAGAAAGAAGAAGAAAGATGATCATTCCAGTGCGTTGCTTCACCTGCGGAAAGGTACCAATCCTCCTCGACCTAACCCTAATTCAATTCTGATTCTTTTACTTTCTGGGCTAATTCGGATGCATATAGTTTGCTATATAATTTCAATAAAGATCGAATTTTGCTGCTTGTTTGTGTTTGATTTTAGGTGATTGGAAACAAATGGGACACTTATCTTGACCTCCTGCAAGCAGATTACACCGAGGGGTAAGTTGCTCGGTGTTTAAGCTTTTCCCAATTTGTTGGTTATTGCAATGTTTGCCTTGTACTGGTTGTAAATTTCACAGTAATGTCAAAAGTAATTTTCTTTTATAACCCAAGTAAGCTGTGAGTAGGTTGTTAAGTATTGCATTGTTATGTCGATTGCGATATGCTTATATACAGAAGTGTAAACGTGTTTTTTGCTAGTATCGGTTTTGGGAGTGTGATCTTTAGTGGTAGTAGACAGTCAACCTTTTTGCTGGGCTTTTGAATCGAATAAAGTTTTGAACTTGGTTGTAAAGGAGGGTTTTGGTTAATGATTCTAATTGCTTGGGATGCAGGGATGCACTTGATGCATTGGGGTTGGTTCGTTACTGCTGCAGGCGCATGCTTATGACTCATGTTGATCTCATTGAGAAGCTTCTCAACTACAACAGTAAGTTTAACTCTTACTCTAGCTGTCTTTCTCCTGCACATACACGCACACAGTTACCACGTGTGCTGTCTGTCCCGAGTGTGGCTGATGAGTTTATTGGAACTGACATTGAACCTTTGTTACAGCTTTGGAGAAGTCGGACAACAGTTAGAGGAAGCTTAGTACGGTGTAAAAATCTACATAACAAGGTGCTGGAAGTTGGTGTTATTACTTTCTTGGTTAGTGTCCGAGTGTGTGAGTACATGCTTTGTCTTGACTGGAGCTGTATTGTTCCTTAGTTTCATGCTTGGATCAAGTCTAATAGGATATTTTGGATTAATGGAGTATGTTCCTACTCCATTTTAGGCTTATGTTATAATCTGTATGACCCTGTTAATTAGAATGAAAGACTGAATGCTTGTATGTTGCGTAAAACTCTGTTTATTGCATCGTAGTATTATTGTTTCTATTTAGTTGAACTGCCTATCCAACTGGGGTGTGGAATTAGTTGGAGATGCATGATTATTAGTATCTGGGTAGTATTGACCATTGAGTAAATGGGTGGAATGGTAGAGATTCGTTGTAGTTGGATGAATATTAGTGATTGGAGTGAAGTCAGTTTGATACAGATGCATATTCGTTGGAGTTAGATCAATTGCTACTCTTGCCTAAAACTTCTCTTACCTGTCAAGATGTCCATATATCAACTCATTCTCTATTCTTGTTCAATAAAGTTAAAAGAATAAGAATACCTAACATGAGTTTTGCCCGCCTAGTGTGTTGTGCTTTCCTTCCATCATGTTTTGTGCAATATGTTATATATTTTTGCTGAAATCTTCTGATTTGTTATTTGATTTGTTCATTGGCCGACTCATAAGTAATGTCACCTACTAGCTAATAGTGATCCAAAAGCAGAGTTTAGCGGATTTTCAACTAAACATGAGTATTGGCCAGTTGTTGTGAATAGAATAAAATGTAATGGTATTTTTATGTGCAATAGAATACTTGTTTGTTGCTGATCCATGGCCGGTTGTTTTAGCCGTCTGTTAGGCAATGAATCATGAAGGTGGGATCGTTCAAGTCAATGACGATGTCTCAGTTTTTGTTTGTTTGCTCAATCTAATGTTGATCAGTCATTTTATTACATATTTACATTGTGAAAAGTTGGGGATGATTTGGCTTATGTTAGTGGAATGACTTGTTAAGTCGTATCGACCTCAGATTGACATTCTAAATGTGGTGCATAACTCATGAAAATCTGGGTGGAGTACAATGAGGGGTTGGCGATGTGTAGATGGCCACAAGGCCACAAGGCTAGGCATTTAAGAATAGCCGAACACATAGTTGGAAACTCTACCCCCATATTATAATTTTTAAGAGAGAAATATACTTTTTGGTTGCTTTGATTAGTGAACGGAATCTCGATGATCATCATCCGAAGAAAGTGTTTTCTTGCGACAGCATACACAAGACTCGTATACATATCTAATGTGTGTGATAAGGACATTAAATTTACAAAAGAACTCGACTTTTGTTCTGTGTGTTTTCTTATGAATATTACTTTTCAAATCTAAAACAACACTCTCCTCACTTAGCCGGATCTTAGAACTATTCTTTTCAAGATGTTGTTCGCGCACCCGGAAATTTAACGGTGAGATCACCGGGTGGGGCCGGACACGGATGAGTGGACGGTGAGATTGGCCGGGTGCGCTCTATAATTTTCAGTTGTTTTGCTTGTTCGACAGAGATGTTCACGCGCACTAAACTGCCCTAGAAGAGTAGAAGGTGTCAAATACCTCCACATTGGTCATTGGCGATGATTATGTATGGCCAAGGATTTCCATCTTCCTAATGATAAGTTGTCCATTTCATCTGCATAATCGAGATGTCTGCCTTTGTATACCATGGTGCTTAATCACAAGGACCGCCATCACTTAGTTAGCAACAGAAAAAACTTAATTCGACTCATATATATATGATGGCAATAGTAAAGAATGTAGAACCGGGAAACACAAAAACAGGTAGCAATTGACATCAAAATGGCCGTCGGGTTAATTTGATAGGGCCCTGCTCAGATTCATTGGTGGTGATTCAAGACCGAACCAAGTAGCTGGGTTCGTATGTGTCATGATCATCATCATAAAAATGTCCTCAGATGTGTTCTCTCTTATCTCTTTGGAGATGAGGTGAATCTATCATTTGGATCTGTTGTGCCCTTTTGGCCTTTCACTTGGATCCCTGTGGATAACAAAACAATGCATGATTGATTCACATACGTACTCTTTTTCCTAACTAGCTCAATCCATCGTCTTGTATTACATGTTTATAGTCATTATATAGATAAACCCTCTAAATATCTCTCCCTCATTCTGCACTTTTCTGGTGTTAGTTTGTTCTCTTGCTCTCTTTTTTCTCCATATAATATTTCTTCCTCTTCTTTCCCAATTCATATCTATAATCATATATATGCCTTTCGTTTGTTTTGTCTAAACCTATCAACTCTACAACAGTATTCGATCTCAAGAGAGACATGCATCAGCATGACCATCTCCTAGGGCGTCCATGCTTGCATTGCCACAGTTACATTAGAATGGTTACTCTCTCTCTCTCTCTCTCTCTCTCTCTCTCTCTCAAGTGACTACACAAAGCAAACATTCTTTGAATATAAACGAAATATAGTTAAGTATCTGCTTACTAATGATGCATGAATTGATCGATTCAGGTTCAACATCTTATTGAGAAATGCTTACTCTTTCACATGAGTCGTGACCAGTGCATAAAGGCCTTAGCACGGCATGCAAACAGTACACCACTCATCACACTTACAGGTTCATTTTCAATCTCGCTCTCTCTAGCCAGCTCTTTCTCCCTCTATCTATACATGCTCTTGTGCCTTGTGTTTAGTTACTGATTTACACCAACTCTATGTGTGCGAAAGAGAATAGGCACAAAAAGAGAGCTACAAAAAGAGAATAGGCACTTCTTTCAAGCATATTTCAAATCTATTTCTCCCACCAGGTCTTCAATGAGTAAGACACTACTTCATATCTAGCTAGCTAGCTGATAATCTCTCTCGCTCACTAAGAATATATATAGCATATTAGCTAGAATGCTATTGCATCTCTAATAAGAATCACATTTTGATTTTCAGGAAGCCATATTCAAAACGCACCAAGATTCGCAGGAAGGAGATACTGGAAGTGAATGTGGATGCTCTGAAACAAAGCTAGAGATTAGTTACTATATGTTACAGCTGAAAATAAGGTCCCTGATTTACCTAAAGGGGATGAAGTGGGTAAAAAATCCCACTCAATATATAACGCAGTAGTTAAGATTTATGCTTTCTAGCTCGGACCGTGCACTCATGGTATGTATTTACCTAGCAGACAGTTGAGATCTATTGTTTAGAATCTAGATTCACATTTTCCTGATTCAATTCATGAGTTTGTTGAGCCACATGCATCATTCAAAATAATCATTTAGATACAATGCCAATTAGGTTAATAAGCTTTGTTAAGATGAACCATGGCAAATTAAAGAAATCCATTCCAAATTTGAAATGTAACACTGATTGATGTCTGTAACAAGGGTCATAGCTAGCATGTGACCAATTAACTCGATCACCTTCTCGAGGCAATATTCCATATCTGTCACAACTGTGGAACATATCAAAAATATTGACATGTTGTCCATAATTCTAGACAAACTTCTGGAAAAAAACATATTGAGCTTAAAATGAACACATTCGATCTTGAAAAGCTAAAGTCCTTCTACTAGCTAGATGTGAATCTAAACCTAAATTTGCAAACTCTTAAACAACACCAATAAAACTTAAACCGACGGCTTTCTTTTTTGTCATAGCAAATGAGGTAAAGCAAGCCATGCCTTCACTCGAACGGTGTCCTTGCCCAAATGGAATGCCTTGGGGCTTTTCTCTCACGAAAATCTCTGCCATCTTCCTGGACCTGAAAATTTCACACCAAAACCCATGAGATATTAGATTACAATAACCTATATATGCCTACGACTGATCGATTGACTATGATTTCAGATAATAAATTTCTGGAATTTAGTAGTTGAACTACAAATTGAGAAATTGACAACTATTAATGTGACATTCAAAATTTCCATATATTCTCACAATCATTAGCTACTGATTAGATTTATATGAGCTTAATGGGTTCTTGTAGGCCATGATCTCCAGTTGGGTACTCGGGTCACCTCTTTCAGATAATCACGTAATTCTGTATATAACTCATCCTTAATTATCATAAATTTAGCTAAAAGTTGACAACAAAGAGTTAAATGTTCTAGGGTTTAGTTAATTACCTGATCAGTGACATCAGAGTTCCATGTAACATTTTGATCCTCTATGATCAGTTGGCTTTAGGTCTCTTCATGATCTGGACCATCTATTTTGTACTGAACTGGAGGGAACTGAGCCCACTAGATTATCACATAGTCAAAAACATGAGGATATTTTCAGATCGATTAGCATTTCCTGTGTTTACAATCAAAATAGTAAAATGTTTGAGTAAACTAACAAGAACACATACATTCTTTGCAGCGGTGCTGAAGGCTTCTTTGTGAGTCATGCTTGGATTTTCAGATTTAAGCCTCTGGATCTCTTCTCTGTAAAAAGGAATGAACAAATTAAACTCAAATACACACTCTCTTGGTGTATATAAGCAACAAGATCGATCCACACTCGATTATATAAGCTATGAGTTAGACTGGAATCTTACTAACTTACTTGATAAAACGGTTATAAGCGGATGGAGCTCGTTGTCTCTTCTCTGGAGCTACATGCATATATAATACAATTATTTAAGAACGAAAAATAGACTAAGGTCTTGGTTAATCCAGTCACTTTGGTTATTAATAACTGCAATGAACTAGTTAAAGGGAGGGAATTCATTTAACTTACGTTTGTTAACAATGTGATTCAGTGAGAATGTGTTTGTGTAATCCTCTTCATTTTCATAATTATTAGAAACCACCATGGATTGGCTGCGCATATCGCCTAACCCCGGATACTTCACTTTCTCTATTTCTTCCACACAGATTTCTCGATCTTTTTCCTGCGAACCCTTGATCACAAAAACTTGATATCATGCACTGGCTAGCTGGCATGGAGTTTCATTTTAAGGTAATGAAGCAATGGGTAATAAACGAACATATATACCTGATCGACGTCGTCTTGGCCAAGTGAAGCTAGGAGATGATGAAAAGGGAGAAAGGAAGCTTTTATCATGTTGACTGATAGGAGGCAACTGCAGTGACCACATCTGACTGTGACCAATCTTGACAAACTGCTGCATGGCACACTCACCTACATTCATTTTCAAATAACAAAGAGATCAGCCATGCCAGTAAGAAACATAAACCATAAGAACAAGTTGTAATGGAAAATAATATAAATGTAACAAAGTAGTCGAGCAATAATACTGAGTATAACCAGTAATAGGGTGGCGCAGAAACCACATTGGACATAGCAAATCTGCTCAGCAGGGAGATCAAAGAGATGGTTCAGGGTCGACATGTTCAGTACTTTGAACTTCAGAGTTTGTGTGTAACTATGAATGTGATAGAGAAAGAGCTGAACAAAGGATGGAATGGTCTTAAGTCATACAGGGAAGTATTTATAGAAGCTAGACGATTGTCATTAAGTGATGAAGAGACTAATGATATAACTAACTTTGTTTTACAATGATTACTTAGCTATGGTGAAGCAAGAAAAGTACTTTCATCCTTGCTGTTTAAGGAAACAAACGTGTGCTAACTTTCACTGGTTTATGTTTCAGAATGTTTGAATTCTTGGGTAGTACTCCTAATCTATCAAACCAAAGTACAGCTAGTCGTCACACCCCTGAGCCAGATCTCTTACATTACTATATTATTTCTGTGCCGAACTTCCTCTTCTGATGTTTAAGTTCAATCAGTGGCAGCAAAGTAAAACTGACTAGGTAGATGCTCATTTGGTTTCATGAGTTGTTTTCTCTTCAATTAATAGACCCTAGCCTGCTCATATATCTATGACCATGAAAGTGAAAGTGCAGCAAGTTTTACCATCTGAAATGAAGCCATCTTAGAATTTGTCTCTTTCCTCAAACAGAGAAACCCTAATTCTACATCAGAAGCTTCCACCTTTGCCTTTTGTGCTCTTCCTCTTAATGTCTCATAACCATTCACAATCACCTATTCAACTACTAGCTCACTTCCTCTTCTCTAATTACTCTCACATGTGACTGTAAGTGAGTTCAGTGATCAACGCTAGCAAGCTCATGCTCAAGGTCCCCACTGCTTGAAATTTGAAAAATCAATTGAGGTTTCTGCATATTTGCTGTCACGCAAAAACAAGAGCCATTCATAAATTCGATAGATAGTTACATATTAACAATAACAAGATCAAAATATGGGGATCTTTTCTAGCTTTCTTGATAATAGCTGGTTAATTTTGTGGGGAAATTCTCGTATATATAGAATAACCATTTTGTTCTGGTATATATAAATGCATCATAGGCAACTAACTAGGGCAAATGTATGCCAAGATATGTGGTTAGTGTGGATCGAGGTCAATTATTAGCATGGAATGAATCTAAAGGATGGAAGACTTATGATGGTAGCTAAGAATCAGATCTAATTCTACTTATATGATGATGTAGGTTGTTTGAAAGTAACTAGTTTCTCCATGGCAGTAGACTAGTACAAGTTGCAGTGAAACTTTCATTCCCAAGAGCATCTTCTTCCCCAAGAAGTCAGTTTGAATGGTACTGCAAACTTGCCAACACTCTCAACGTACTCAAAAGATCACAAACTTGTCTTGTTCATGTCCCCAATGCATTAGGTTTAGAACATTGTTCTAAAGTTGCCCAGAAAGGCTTCTTTCATAAATTTAATGATATGTCGTAGTTCACTCCAAGAAAGTGACTAGCTTTGGAATTCTGCTAGTGACTGAAGTTCGGAGTATATGAGATTGTCCATTACTCCATTTATCTTTGTACATTTTGATTATTCTATGAATGTATTTTATCTTCTTGAAAAGTTCTCAAAATAAAAACACCAGATAAGCAGTACGTACAACAAACATAGGAAACTAAAATACTTGAAAATATCCTCAAAATACAAACCCTAGATAAACTTCAGCAGTCTCTCGCCATTCTCCAAATCTCTTCATCCCTCCTCCATGCCCTTGCTAGTCTGAGAATCATGAGCTTCTTCATTAACACGCAGAAGCTCGCCATTCTAGAATCGTTGCTGCCCTCTTGAGGTCTTGGATCACGGAGCTAGTAATGTGTAATGTTCAAGAGGTTTCTTTTGATTTGAATACAAGTGATGGACACATGGTGCTGCCTTACTGTTTGTTTAATTGCAAATCACTGGTGCATTTTAAGTCTAATGTAGAGTTTAGGGTAAGAATAATGCTAGGTGAACCACATACATCCCACCTTATGTGACAGCTGACGTGGTATACTCACGTTATCAATGCTACTGTAATACCAAGTGACATTGTCTAGTGGCGCTACGCTTATATAAAAAGTTGTCACGTGTAAGTTAAGATTTACCAATTTTAATCAGCATCGTTACTTAAAAACCGAGCCTATCATCTCTTAAAAGAATAAAAAAAATTAAACAAACCCAGAACAAACCCAAATTTGTGCTTTATGATCAAAGCTCTCATGGTCATGGATTTGTGCCATCATCTTAATTAGTTCAACCCAAATCAATAAAGTGGAAACTCCAATTCATAGTGAAACACGCTCTCTCCCAAATCTCAAATTTTCCCAAATCCTAAAAGTACAGAATTGATACATCTAATTATCTGAAGATTTTGGTGAGCAGCACCAATAAGCACCGGCCTCCTCTGTTCAGACCAGCATCAAACACCGGCCAATCTTCGTCGTTCCTATCAAACCGGCGTCATTCAGCCTAGTTCCCAGACCGACGCACCGGTGTCGTCCAACCTCATTCAGGAAAAAAAAAAAACTTCCGCCATCATTGCCGATAGGTATGTGGCGGGTTAAAGATCTTCTCAATATTGATTGATGGGTACCATGGATTAGTACCAAATCAGTCTACTGTTTCTATGTGAATTTCAAAAGGTGGGATTTATTGAGATTTGCTTGTGTTCTGGGTTTTAGGGTGCACCATCCTCATTATAACGGTTTCGAGTTTGACTTGCGAGATTGATGTTGAATGGATTTTAATTTGAATTTCTTGTTTTGAATGATCAATTACATGATTGATGTTCTCCGTCTTGATATCGAAATTGATAATCTTTGTTTTTTTGTTTTTGGATACAAATTGATAATCCTAGTTCTTAAAACGGATACCGAGTAATTAGAAGAAGATGAGGAGAAGAAAAGAAGAACTGCAGATCCATAATTCTTTCTTTCTTCGTGACGACAAACCCAGAAACTACAAAACTCTTAACTTATGGAGACTGTTATCTTCATTTTTCATTCCATCTATTGATCATGACGGCAAGACAGTTTTTGACAAACGGAGAAGAGTTGAGGTTATTTGCTGGCTTAAAAGCTCAGAGAGGACTTGATACAGTATATGATAGAGTTGTAGAGATAATAATCTCAGGTATTGCTTTATCTATGTGATGTACTGATATTCCCCCACTGTAGTGAAGAGAAGAATGACCCTGTTTTGAAGAATATTGATATGTAACTGGGGATGCTATAGCCTCCTCCAAATAATAGTGATCATGTAGACTTGATAATGATACGAATTCTGAACAATTCATCATTTTCCTATGTCTACGCCAAAAAATGATATCACTAATGCTACCTTTATACCTAATTGGGTTGGTCCATGGCAGTATGAAGTCTTGTGATTCGATGAACGCATAGTGTCACCTCTCACCCTGAAAAGACTCTGGGAATGATCTTGAGAACCACAACTGCTTCATTTTAATGATTAAAGCAAAGACGCCGTAGCATGGGATATGCATCACTCCAACCCCAAGATACCTGCAATGTTCATCATGTGTTATGGTGACTGGTGACAGAGCTGAATAAAATCCTAATACATGTAGTCTGTAATTGCTAAAAGCCTTAAACTAACAGCTATGAGAAAAATCGTGAAACATTAGTGCTAGTTCACATCCAGCACGCCATGACAAGTATTACGATTGAGGCAATCATTCATTCAATTATCTGTTTATCCAAGTGTTTGTTTGATTTGTAGAATTACAGATGGATGTAAAGAACATACCATAAGGGTGCATATGGGGATGCCAAGTCAAGAAATGGATAAGGCCACCTGAAATGAAGTTCTTATTATTGTGAGCAATAGTTGAATATGTTCAATCTCCAATAGAAATGTGACAAATTCAAAAAGGACTTTTTACCACATATTTTTAAAAGCGTGGATTATCCATTGGTATATCACGAATATTCCCGTCCATAGCACAAAATATGAGATTCGAAACATTGGAAACCGCTGGAAGGAGGAGAAAATTAAACTTATGTAAGTCAATAATCAGGACATCAGGAGAGAAAATGTCATTAAAATGAAGAACAAACCAAACTTACCAAGCTATTCAAAATTGTCTCACCAAGGAGGAAAACAACATTGAATGAGTGCATACTGACCATCATCTGCAGTTGGAAAGTGAGGAGACTCATCAATTACACTATTAGGATTTAGGAATCAAACCAACAACCTCACCCAAGGTACAAACGTACAAGAACATAACATCTGACTTCAGGTCCATTGAAAGGGCATTATACTTACAAAGTTCAGTTTGTACGATTTGCTTGTTAGAAATGGATATAGAATGAGCCAAAATACAACATCAGTGAGCACCACAGCACCTCCGCACATCTATACACCGAAACACAGGGGAAAAAATGAAGATTAAAATAACTGAACTGCAGAGCTGCACATCACTAAAGAAAGCACCTAAAAGAATCAAATCTAGTTTAAAACCCAGAACTGCAGCTGAAACTTACCTGATAAATGACTTGAAAGATATAAACATATACACCTGCGGCCTTTCGAGAGGGGAATTCTTCACCAGTAAAACTTTTAGACATGTTAGATGTATCTGCATTTTCGCCAAGTGTTGGAGCAACATAATTACCTTGCTCTTCATCTCTCACATGATCAGCTGCATCCTCACCAACTCTATTCTGGTATCTATAGCATCCATAAATGGAGAGTAAAGATCCAAGCTGCAAGATGAATTTCAGAACATAAGCATGTTAGGATGATGAATGACGACCCTCATACTTCGACGTCGAATCAAAACATATGTGGCTTAACATTTGCTTGAATAGTTGAAAGCACACCAGAATAATCATTCCAGTTTCATTCGATCACTCATTACTACATTAACAATTAGGCCAATGTCAACATTTCAAAAGCCTCGAGTTGAAAAGCATACCCCAAAGTAGATTGTGACCAAACAAAATGTCCACCTGTTCAGCGCAATAGAGAACAAAACTACAATCAGCATATAAAGAATTATAGAAACACAGTCGATGCAATGAGCTTCATATATCTGATAATCCATCCATCAAAGAATTGAAATTTTGAAGACACAGATAGATAGCTTACTGAGTATAGAAATATAGTACGCCAGCTCCACTAAGAACAATATTGGTAACTATCAAGGACAGAAGCACAAGGAAAGCAACTATTCTGTACGCAAGAAGCCAAGCAGGATGAATTACTTTGAGAGATGTCCTCCATGCTTCATCCTTATATAGAGATCCAACTGTTTGGTGTTGATTTTCTCTTCTTTCCCTTCTGGATTTTTTGCAGCCTTCATATTTCCATATAAGAACTGCGGCTACAACTATACTACTCAAAATAAATATTGCACAGATCAAGAACCTCCAGTTCCACCAGTAACTTAGAACAGTAGTATCCGTAGTCATGACTGGATGCCACGAATGGCTCGATGATCCTGTCAAGAAACTCATGTGTTACTTGAAAATTTTCTCTACTAATTACATTTTAGGCGAGTCCCAGGGCTCTATGTTCAGACGAACATGAACATGTATATACAAACAACAAAGTGCAGAACATATTTTCCAGAATCAGAATGAAAAATCAATTTACTGTACAAAACCAATACATCAACAAGTTCAACTGTTCTAAACTTATACCCAGTATTAAACTAAAGTTTCAGAGCTATTCCATCTTAAGAAACCATTAATTTGTAAAAGCTAACAAGTAACAAATTGCAAACGAAAGATTAAGAGGCATCACAGTAATCTTCAAGACAAAACCAACAAGCAAACCCAAGACCTTTTCTTTTTATTATTTAATCAACAAAGTCACTCAGGATCAATGGAGTTAACCCGATATAGCTAAGGAATCATATGAACAAGATGAAGAGAGATACCTTACCTTAAACTGAGATTTAAACCAGGATGGTTCACGATCACGTTGAAACTGGAATAGTAAAAGATTGATGCTTTGCTTCTTCTTTATTCTTAATGTTTCAAACGAATGGTGCCCAATACCCAGTTTTGGTTGGTAAGAGAATCTTACTAAGATTCTCGAGGTTTTAGTTTGCAGCTGGAAGATAAAGAACGAAGGCTCCTCTTTTTTTTCTTTTTGTCGTAGAAGAAGACAGAACCAACTTTTCCTCTAGGAGTCAGAATACAAGTCAGCCAAGGATTGGATTTACGCTACGCGCCTTTTTAACAGAACTGTAAACCCAGTTATACTGTTCTACTTCCACGAGGACTTCAGGAATTATTTATTATTAACCACCTAATCACGAAAAGAATGCTAAAGTTTTACCGGTGAAGTTAGTTGATAGGTTTCACCTGAGAACAGTCAAAAATTAGTTTAACTCATGTCCTAGCTAGCTTGCTGATTCCTTTTGAAAACCTGGCTGTGCTTAGCTGGAGGTGCATATTGCTTTTGATCGTTCCCTGACTTCCTTTTGTACAAAATTAGATTATGAATGTTTTTGAAAGAAATTAGACTATGAATGTTGTTATGGTTCTTAAGAATGAATATCATCTAGTCTTTTTGTTTATATGGTAATCTATAAAGGCTGTGTTTCTTATTAGCGTTTTGGATCAAAGGTTAAAATACTGAAATCCTCATGACAAAAGAAAGTTAAGAAAGGCCAAAAAAAGCTGAGGAGGAAGTGCTTAAAGCAGAAGAGGATGAAGGGACTAACAAAGGTTCCCTGCCTCCCTCAAACGAGGATCTGAGCACTTGGAAAAAGCAGAAGACAGAAGCCACATTATCGGGGAAATTGCTACTTTATTGACTAGGAACGCAAAGTGTCTATTAGCAGAAATTCAGAAAAGAGAAATAGATATGTACGTACTTCCATAGATATATTTGATGGAATGAACATAAATAATAACAATAATCTCTCGATCAGCAAACTTAAAATTCTTATTCCAAATACTAATAATTAATGGTGGAAAAACAATAAGCAAGAGCTAGTCTCGCATAACAACCATCACATAGAAATAACAGATTAAACCTATATTGACTAAAGTACGTGGATTGATACACCTTGTTCTTATGCACAATCTTGAGTAATAACCGAATCAAAGCTCTCAACATAGATACCAACACTACAAAATCTACCAACTTTGCCAGTATCCTTGATTGGTAAAGTCCAAAATTCCTCATCATCATAATTGTACATAACCAAGGATGATTTATCAAACACCATCAGATCATAAGATCCTCTCCAAAATCCAGAATGTGATAATGTGTGATACGGAATGGAGACTCGCATTCTAGTCCATGACTCTCTCACTCCGTATTCCTTCATAACCCAAAACTCGTTATATGTTTTTATCTCGGTGGATACCGATGAAAATGTTATACATAGCCAGTCTCTAAAAACCCCTAGTTTAATCGATCCAGTACTCCCAATTGACGAAGGTAGTGGAATTATTCTAAACTTGTCTTCTGCTAGCGTGAAAGATAGGATCATCAGCATCGATTCATCTGCGACTCTCCTCAATAACCAATGAACACCTCCATTCACCACAATCCCATCACGACTTAGATCTGGAGTAGGTATGCAGGGAAGACCCTTGATCCGTCGCCAAGAATCAGTTTCCAATGTATAGACACTGAACACAGTTCCATGACCATAAAAGAACTGCCCAATAACTACCTTATATTCCTTAGTAGAGTAATCATATCCGAACCCATATAAGTCCCGAAAACCAGGCTTCCATCTCCATGTTGGTGTCTTTGGTAGTTTCTTTGATTCCTTGGCTACAGGGTTAATCAAACGGTACCCATAACACGACTCGGACAACAACAAGCTATTGCAAGAATGGATAAAGGGAAACCACTGGCGCCGTCCCTTTGGAAACAGATTGTATACGAAGTCGAGCTCGGTGGCTACTGCTACTGGACCATCAACATCTTCATTATGCTTTCGATTCTTTAAAACTGCGTGGTTGTGGTCAAGAAATTGATCCAGGTCCAAAGAGTAAAGAGAAAGATTTTCCCCGTCAGTAAATACGAGCCTTCGTCTTTGCGAGAAGACATCCTTATTATTCTCAATGGCTTTGGAGTACATGGCAATGAACTTGGGATTCGAGATTAAGGACAGCCAAGGCTTTGAAACCAACTTGAAACGGCACAAGGGCTTCACTGGTAGCCTTGATAGAATCTCATGCATCACCTCCGGTGGAAGATCGATTTGTTTTCCCGTCAACTCGTCATCCATCTCTTCTATATGCTCCAACCCCTAAAACAGTCTCTCTCTCTCTCTGAGAAAACCTAAGAACAGTGAGAGGTTCAGGAATCGAACTTAATTATACCTGCAGTATATACAAGCTGCATGTCGCCATGTCCCGTTATTATTAAGTCTAGGTGGAAACAGATAGATATACAATTGCATGTTAGATAGGGACTCCTAGTCGCGTGTGTAGTACTACTATATACGAGTGACAAACAAATAAATAAGCCTACGGCTATAGGCTCAGCCCCGGAAGGAACCGTCTACGCCGGCGGCCTGTTCACCGGAGAGGTCGGTAAGAAGCTAATTATGTTTCCAGTTTGGGTTTTATCTCAATTTGGGGATTTTCTTAATTTTTGGTTTGCAGGTATCCGTTTCAGCCTCCGAGTGTGACATTTGGGACGCCGATTTACCACCCGAATATCGACACCGGTGGCAGGATCTGCCTTGACATTCTCAATCTCGATCCAGAGGTTAGTGAATTTGTTAGATGTGAGATTCTTGTATCCAATATTTGGTGTGTGTGTGTGTGTAAATTTATAATGTATTTGTTGGATTAGGGAGCGTGGCAGCCGTCGTTGAACATTTCGACTGTGCTTACTAGCATTGGTTTGTTGTTGAGTGAGCCGAATCCTGATGATGGGCTTATGTGTGAAGCGGGGTGAGTATTTGTATGTGATCATGTATGGCTTTTGAATTTGGAGTGTCGGTTAGTCTTAATGAGTTTGTAGTCTGTGTTTATGGATTTGTAGAGTTCAAATACAATAGACAAGCTTTTTATCAGAAAGCTCGGTCTATGACTGAAAAGTATGCCCATGCTGCAGCTAGTGGGAGGTTACAACATCTAGCTATGGGTTAAAAATGATGCAAATCAGTGTGTTACAAGTCACAAGAAGTTAATTGGCATTAGTAGGAAGCTGTCACTGGAGTCTTCAGTCCCAGCTTCCTAAAGAGATGCTCATAAGGAAAGGAGGGAAGTGCCTAAAGACAAGATGGAAGTTGAATGAACAGAAAAGTTGCTGAAAGATAATGCTAATAAGCGCAATATTAGTCAGCAGAAACTATGCGGGAGCAGAAGGAAGTTATCACTAGGAGTCAGCCAATCCCAGGAGAAAAGTGACAATGACACAGAGGAGATGGATCAGTGTCCATCAGTTGAACTGCAAAACATTTGCGTGCCATCTTTGGGATCAGTGCTGCCGCTATCTGAAAACACGTACAAGCAAGGACTTCATCCGAGTCAAGAGAGTAAGTTACCAGTGGACAACACCAAACATGGGATCAAAGAAGCCGAGGCAGTTTGGGAACAAGCTGCCTCCGTTTGTTGTGCTTCTTCACTCCGCAAGTGGCTGGAATCGACGAGTTCACCGTAGCTTGTGTAGACGCGGCAGTAGAGCAACCCACTGGTTGAATAGCTCCGAGTTTGAGAGGAGTAGAAGCTATTGTTTCCACACCAGCTGCAGAGGACTCCTTCAGAGGAGCTCGAATTTCTGCCCTCATTTCAGATCAAGATCCGGAGCAGCCTCTGTTTCCTGTGC
This sequence comes from Fragaria x ananassa, assembly GCA_034370585.1. NCBI lineage: Eukaryota > Viridiplantae > Streptophyta > Magnoliopsida > Rosales > Rosaceae > Fragaria > Fragaria x ananassa. The sequence goes on along the minus strand of CP139761.1, from coordinate 26,682,418 downwards.
TGAATGCGGCGTCGGAGGCGGCGGAAAATATCGCCGGTGACCTTCCATTTGTCGGTTTTGACGTCTCGGAAGACGAAGATGAATGACACAAGGACCAAGAACGGACCGGGATCCATCAAGAAGCTCGTGATTCTGAGTAAGGTTACCTCGGACCGGGATCCATCAAGAAGCTCGTGATTTTGAGTAAGGTTACCTCGGAGATTCCGTTCTTGGCCCTTGTGCCATTCATCTTCGTCTTCCGAGACGTCAAAACCGACAAATGGAAGGTCGCCGGCGATATCTTCCGCCGCCTCCGACGCCGCATTCAGCACAGGAAACAGAGGCTGCTCCGGATCTTGATCTGAAATGAGGGCAGAAATTCGAGCTCCTCTGAAGGAGTCCTCTGCAGCTGGTGTGGAAACAATAGCTTCTACTGCTCTCAAACTCGGAGCTATTCAACCAGTGGGTTGCTCTACTACCGTGTCTACACAAGCTATGGTGAGCTCGTCGATTCCAGCCACTTGCGGAGTGAAGAAGCACAAGTGCCTGAAGCGATACGCAAGCCCTCGTTCAGAACGGCAATTGTGCCTTTCTCTGCTTGACCCAGGCAGCCTTCTGTTCAGGTCCAATTTCAGCAAAATATAAGATTTTGAGTTTGAATTACGAAATCTCTACTGTTATGCTATCTAGGATAGTTTTGCTGTTGATTATGTGATTACTGCTAAATTGGATGGTATTGATGTGAACTGTGCTAATAAGGGAGAGAGTTTTGATCGGAAGATTGTGATGAATGATGGAGATGGTAGAAAAGCTCCATGAGTTGGAGGGTATCAGTGTTAAGCAAAATAATCAGGGACTGAATTTGGGAGTGAAAAGAAGAGAATACCGTATTCTCCACCTGTTTGATAAAATGCCAAAGTCGAGTGGCTTGTGTTATGCAGGAAGGACCAATTCTGCTCTTTTGAGTACTCGAGACAAAGATTATCAACCTGATAATGATGGCCCTGGAGTTGAACAACAACTTGCTGTGGTGTGTCGATATTGTGAATTGGGTCAATTTAAGAAGGCAAAGAAGGTACTGATTGATGTGATTAAGCGCTGTATTAGGTCTACCATGATTACTGACAACAGATTAGTGAATGGAAATGTTTATGTGGATGATAGCCATGAGGATTTGTTTCTACCAGTTCATTATCTACATTTGGAGCTTCTTGAGAATGATGGTAGTGTGGCCATTTTGGAAGGTCTCAAGTATAAATGCATTGGTGATGATCATGAGTAAGTTGTGATAACGTCAGATGTTCCTCTGGTTAATGTGTACGACCTCACAATCCAGCTTATTAAAGTGCTTGATTCCTTTGGGTGGAGAGAGGTCCTGAGCTTGGGTATTCTATTGGGTGATAGAAAGAGAATTTTCTATTGTGTATGAGGACACTGATAACTCAATTCAACGAATAGAATGGGTGTTTGAGAAGAAGAAATGCTACAGGGATATTGGCTATGAATTTGCTGACGAGAACGCTAATGTGAGTATGCATGAGAAGAGGCTTTCTTATTTTGGCATAATCCCTGTCATCATCAAAGTAGGATTCCGCTTCTGTCCAGAAATGCATCATTTCAGCCTCGCTACTGCAAATTGCAGCGTTGGTATTGAGACTATTAGCAGTGAATAGGGGTTTCAAACACAACAACTTGGGCAACTCATGATGTTAATGAGCAATTTAGAGTTATCTTTTGTGAGGTGCTCTGCTGATCCACTTCTTTCAAGAGATCATGACCTCTTCTGCATGAGAAATATAAATGCTCCAGAACAGATTGTGGAAGTGTTGGCATCATCACCAAGTGATCAAGCTATGAAGGAGTTGTTTACAAATATTAAAATGCATGATTGTTCACTTGATCCCCAGAGCCTAACACTGGGATTTGAGTTGCTGTTTGCAAGTATGAGTTTCACAAAAGTAGCTTGCATGGAAATGTTTGGCTATATTTTAAACCAAGGAATGAATCATAATAATATGATTGCTTTGGGAGCTCTGAATCAAAGCTACAAGCTACATGACCTGGTCATCGAATTTTCTTTTCAGCTCAACCATGCTCAGGCTTGTGCAGTATTGAGTAATTATGGTAATGGGGATGTGTATAGACCTAGTGCTATTAATCAGCTTGCTATTTTGAGTACTCAGGTATTGATCACTTTTGAGGATAACCTATCTTGCAAATGGTCACTTGAGCCCCAGCTCTCCAGAATTGCTCTTCTCACATGCAGGTATGAAAGTGACATAAGCAGAAATGATATTGTTGTTTTACTGCCTCTGAGCCTGTCTGTGTGGTTGCAATGGTTTCCACAAATCATTTTAGGCAATGAAATTACTCCTGCAATATTTCTGTGTGTACTTGCTATCAATTTAGGAAAGGGTCAGAGATATCAGATTACTCTTGGAATGGCAGCATTGAAGTTGTGCCCTCTTTATGTGTTTGTTGTTCACTCTAGCAGTACTGGGGGTTTGGCCTTTGCTAGTTTGTTGTCCAGAATGCCATTGAAGAAGCATGAATATGCATTGCTGCATATTTTGGTAGGTGGCTCCTTTACATTGATATTGACAGATGCTATGGACAACAGTAAGCTTCCAAAGTTTCGTCTCACTACCTTGCTCTTAAATAAGGTGGAAAGGGAGGGAAATTTGACTGTAGTGCTTGCATCTTCTATTGAGAAGAATTGTGGAGGCTGTATGAAGAATGGTACCAAGACCTTATTGGATAAGAGAAAGCCATCCCATCAGAAGGCTACTGTAAAAACCAATGTTTTAAAAGGCTAAGGCGTAGCCGAGGCTATGGAGCGAGAGCCTCACCAAGGCGTAAGCCTTTTGAAAAAAAAATATAGAGGGAGCAGGGAAGGAGGGCGGGCGAAAAGACAGAGGGAGGCGCACGAGCCTTATGCGGAACACTTACCCAAAACGACCCCGTTTTCCGTTTTTTCAACTAGGCGCACGCCTTATGCGTCTTAGGGTGCGTTTTTTGCTCCTTATGCGCCTTGGGGGTGCATTTTTTGCGCCTATGCGCCTAACCAGCAAAACACAATGAAATTTTCTTGGGCAATGAGTCTTTTGCGATTTATGTGTTGGTAAAGCTGCTGGAACCCCTTGATCATGTTCGTTTTGGTATCCCTTCCCATGCTCATGATCCCTCCTAGTAGTGCTGCACAATCCCAAGGAGTATTACCCTACAACCTTTCCGAAAGAACAATGTATTGAGTTACCAGTGCCTGCAAATGAAAAGTATTGTGGCTTTGGCCATTGGTTGGTTCGCCTCCATAGACAAGTCTCTGACTAACATAACTTTTAGAAAGTTCCCTGCAGAGACCGGAACGGCGCCCTGAATGTCATTCATCTTCTTCCTCTCATACTTGACTTGAAACAAAGATATTACGAACGAAATCCCTCCCAAAGGTTATAGTCTGCCGATCCCATTTTACATCCGGGCAGTTCTCCTTTTATGTCAAATATATCAACGGAACTATGTATCTATTTCCCTTTTGTATTTTTTTTTTGTATTTTTTTATGGACATTCCATTCAAGATCAAATGCAACTGTTACATTGTGGAGGATGCATCCTAAGAGTAAATCTGCTCCGATCATAATATAACTTACAGTTTAAGCACCACACTTGTGCAGACATACAAGTTCTATAGTTGACTACACTTTTCTTCTATGCTCACGCATGGCATGATCTCTTGCCTCCTTAATCTCATCAGCAATTTTCTTGGCTGCTTAATCTCAAGTACTTCGATGGAATCAATAGACCAGAAACTCTTGCATTTTCTAAACTTTTGGTGCCACTGACCAGTGATCACTGTTAACTGTTCAACGGCTCTTACATCGACAAAGCAATATATTGGTTGGCCCAAGAGCAAACCCTACATCCAAGCCCAAGCCCATTTCCGGACCTATATCAAAATGCATTTGTTTCACTTTGCTTTTCCCGCGCCTTTGTTTCTTCAAACTTCGTATCAGTTCTTGCCTAATTCCAGCATGTCACTGACGGCAACCAAGGCAAACAAAATAACGACTTGCATAAAACCCAGGAATTATTTCATATCAGTAAGCATATCCTGATTCCTGATGAAGACGCAGACATTCTTTGTAGCGCGCCTATGTTCTTGAGTTTCTCAAACATGCATAGGCTTTTGATGAAATGCCTCAATGGAACTCGAAAGCTATATATATATCTGAGAGGGGTTGACACTATCCACAAGACATATAGTGTCTGACGTTTTTCCCAGCTGCATTTATGTGAGCACAAGACATGCATGAGTACTTGGGAGGCCGTTATGTACTTCCCTGAACCAGGACAGAATCGAGTTAAGTTACTCGACTAAACTGTTTTGGCCCACGTCCTCAGCAAGGGGGTGATGAGGGAACAAAAGTAAAAAAAGTGTGTGCGGGGCGTGCCACCTCACGGATGAGGAAAGAGAACGGTGCGCGTCCTGACTTCTGACCAGGCGAATGAGGGCTCCGGTGTCACCTGATGAGGAAATATTTCCGAGCTTACTCTTCTAATCACCTGTCGATCGATACTCACTGTAAGAGCGAGCAGAGCAACAATTGGGAAATCGGAGATGAGTCCTGACGGGCTCTAGGATCTAAGGCGGGGTGCGCTTAGAACGTAAGGGTTTCGAGGAGACTCGAAGGTTTCGACTGTGTACGTCTGTTTGAAAGAGATTTGTTGATTGATTGATTGTGTGTCTCCTGTAAGCTGTAAAGCTTCTTTATATATTCATCCGTAAGCAACTCGTGGAGACTTACTCACAATCCAATGCGGACTCTGCAATTAGAATCCCACAAGGATACGACTAACTCGCCAGTCGTGCGCTCCATGCAACACGTGTCAAACCTATCTCGCTTAGATTTCTTTCCCCGCCTCGCTGCATTTCATTTGTCGTGTAGTAGGCGAACTCAAACACTAAGCGACCTTATCCAGAGGGCGTTATTAGTCATTTCCAACTCATCCTCGCAAGAACTATAGAGTCCCATGCGAACTGGAGATAAGGATCCCGCGAGGACATCGAATCTCGCAAGGTATCAGAATCTTCTGGATAAAATCCACGTCACGTGCTGCCAAACCTCGCCCCCTTCGTGGGCTAAAAAGGCCACAGGCGCTGGCCCAAATGATATCCAAGCCTTTCTGGAGTCTTGGACCGAAAATGCCCACTGGGCTCAAACATAAACTACTACTTACATTTGTCTGAGATTGTCTGTCAGATTTCCCCGAGATTTTTGTGTTCTTCGACTTTTCTACCCCTTGAATTTGCCATTCCCTCTGTGTAAGAAATTGATTACCGTACCCTAAGAAGTTAACTTTGGAACTAGAACTTATCTATAACAATGAAACTAATATGCAACACTTGTAATTGAAAAGAGAATGACAATAAAGTAGCACCTGAAATGATGTGAGAAACCAAATTCAACCCTAACGATAGAGATCATAAGCTAAACTAGGTGATCCTAGTGTTAAATCGACTTGAAAAACCATCCGAATAGACCTGCCTAGCTACGATTCAGGTTGTCGCTGGAACTTGTAAGTAGAAATTAGCTCGAAAAGAGTTAGCAACAATATTCCTGATCAACTTAATCATAAAAACAAGCTACTAGATGTAGCATTTTCACCATATCAGTTGTGGCTTCTGTCTTCCTTCAGTTCTTCTAGCAGTTTTTGTTTGTATCCCCATCCCTTTCCTGCTTCTCTGCTTTCTTAGACCCTTCCTCATCCGCTTTTGTGGCCTTTTTAAACTTCTCTACATTAATTGCGGCCTTCTTTTCTTTGAGGAATTTGACAAGCCCTTGTAGAACAACATCTGCATCATCACTCTTCATAAGCGCCTCGGCTACAACTGCAGGGTTGACATCTGCACTCTCTATTAAGTCTTCAATTTCTCCACAGAGGTGATGAGCGTTGGTTTCATGAATGCCAAGGTAGTTAGAGGCCAAGGTTCTGAACCCACTTGGAGTACAATATTACAAGTGAATGTGCACGTCCATTCGACCTGGACGCAGCAATGCAGGGTCTAGTTTCTCCATGTGGTTGGTGGTGAACACAACTATTCTTTCATCGCCGCAAGATGACCACAGACCATCTATGAAGTTCAGTAGACCCGACAGTGTGAACTGCACATTCTTCAAACTATCTCAATGCACAGATATAACATATACACCACATACAGTTGCCAATGCAAATGATCATGGTTATGTAAATTTAAAACTCCAGTTAGATATCTACTTAAAATTTTGCTTGTAGGACTACAATCTAGGCTATCACAGGGTTCGGAAGGCTGAGCTGATTCCCGATTTTTGATTTTCACAAAGCAATCAATGTCCACAACAACCAGAATAGAACGATTTGTAGTACACAATAATAACACCCTTCTCAAGTCAGAGTTGTCGCGAATACCAGAAAGATTTAAATCATATATATCAAACTGGAGATAATTAGCCATGGCTGCAATCATGCTTGATTTTCCAGTACCAGGTGGACCATATAACAAATAACCTCTTTTCCAAGCCTTCCCAACTTTCTTGTATAATTCCCTCCTCTTCAAAAACATATCCAAGTCAGCTAGAACCATGTTTTTAACTTCTGGAACCATTGCCTGTCGGCAGCAATGTCACCTAAATAATGCCCGGCACTTATCCGGAAGGCAGACGCCACTGAAAAACCATACTTGGCTAATGCTTTTGGAATATGTCAACTTCTTTTCATGCCAAAGCATATACCGGACAGTTTGTTTCTCTCTGACTACCTAAATCTTTTTCATATTTTTGATTTGGGAAATCACAGCATGTTTGTTCCAGTAAGATGTGGCGGTCATTTGTATGGTCATCCACAAACAGGTGAACCATCTGAAGACAAGGTAATTGCACTCTAAATAAAATTGTAGTTGCATCTGAAATATCAAGTGAAACTTGTATCATTCATCCCTGTTTTCATTCTTCGGAGAATCTGAATCATCACCACCACCGAGTTTTATCACTCAATGAGATGAATATGAGTTGAGTCCTATTTCGGCCCCAGAAAAGTAGGACAAGATCGGAAGATCATACTTCCGCCCCAAAAAAGAAGAGAGTCCTAAAAGAATAGGGTTGACGACATTGAATTTGATCTTTTAGTTACCCAAGTCCCATGAACATACACGGTATGTAGCTCTGGATATAAGTATAGAAATCAAATGGATCAAATTGCTTTACTGACGCAACCAAATATGCATCAACAACAATATAACAAACAAGAGCATCCCAAAGAAAATCTTTGAAAATGATCATCTTCCTAACAGCAAAATCAAGACATCAATCACAAGTACCAAAGAAAAGGACCATCGTAGGGAGGAAAACTTGAATTTGAAAGAACTCCCAAAATATTGCAAAGGGGCAGCAAATGCAACAAAAACAAAACTTTGATTTGTTTCAGCTGAAGGCATATCCTGGATTTCAGATACAAAAAACTGTGAACAAAGGCCTTTCTGCTGAACTAAATTGGTCGAGAAAAACAATTAAATGAAAGAAATTTAGACACTAAGAAAACTAAATCAGTCGGGAAAAACACTTGATTAGGCAAAACACTTGACTTGGCTAGAACAGAGAAAACTATAATGGTGGGACACTGCTCCACAAAAGCTTCTACTTGTGAAAGGAGTGAACCCTATAAACCACTGCTCTGCTCAAGTGATTGTATTCAACTGAGAGAGTGTAAATCCAACTAAAAGTTAAGTTACCCTTAAATCAACTATCAGAGAAGTCAAGACAGAATCTCCTGACAACCTCTCAGTAGAAAACCATCCAACAAAGCCTGAACAATAAATTCAGTGCACAAGTTTAGAAACACAAATCGATATCCTCACACAGAAAAAAGGATAGGTAAACGGAACACAATCCTCAAAACTGGCCCGTTTGACCATCCAATTGCCAAAAACCGTAATTCATATATATCACTACTCTACAATAGCAATCATATGCACACTCCAACCTCATTGTCATCACCAAATCAATAACAAACCAGTAACGATTCAACAAACAATGAGCAGATATCACAGTATATAGCAAATCAATCAAAACAACCAGATAGACAAAACAAAAAACTATAAATAGATAAAATTGTCATAATCATAACATCAAAATATATCATCCAAAAACAAAATAAAACATAACACGAAATTAAAACAAAACATAACAGAGTACCAAACTTAAATCGAATACGATAAAGGCACTAACAACCTAATCGCCGCCGGCCTTCTGGTAGACATAGGTCAGCCCACACTTGCCGCAGTAGTGCCTGTCAAAGTGGTTGGCCATGAAAGTCCCGGCGCCGCACTCCGCATTAGGGCACTCCTTCCTGAGCTTCTGGACCTTTCCAGAGTCATCCACCTTGTAGAACTGGAGCACAGCGAGCTTGACCTTCTTATGCTTGTGCTTGATCTTCTTCGGCTTGGTGTAGGTCTTCTTCTTCCTCTTCTTAGCGCCACCGCGGAGGCGGAGCACGAGGTGGAGAGTGGACTCCTTCTGGATGTTGTAGTCGGCGAGGGTGCGGCCGTCCTCGAGCTGCTTGCCGGCGAAGATGAGGCGCTGCTGGTCCGGCGGGATGCCCTCCTTGTCCTGGATCTTGGCCTTGACGTTGTCGATGGTGTCGGAGGACTCCACCTCGAGGGTGATGGTCTTCCCCGTTAGGGTTTTCACGAAGATCTGCATGGTTGCGGCGGCTCACTCAGCTCTGAAGGAGATGAGGCGCTGTGGTTGTGAAATTAGGGATTGGGGATGTGAGGCTTCTTAGCATTATATAGCGTCTCAGCTAGGGTTTGAGGGGGGCGAGGAGGTAATTTCGCAGCAAGCGATGGACAAACTATCGTCGTTTCTCATTTTCTATCGTCGTCTGGCTCCTGTTTTTTTTTTTTTATTAATTCAAAACTGCAATAACACTTACGACTTGAAAGCTTACAATCAACTGTGTTTCGATGATGATTTACATGTTCGTTGCTCGATATGAAGATTTGTCTTCCCTTGAAATTCATAAACGTATAGATATTTTTGTTTTGACTAGTCGTGATAATTAAAACCTACAAATTATAAAAATGGATATCCTTGTTTAGTTATATAGGCTTTTCATTTTGATTATATTAGCTTATGAAAAAAAAATCAAAAACATATGTAATCTACGACATATTTTTTATTCTCACCTATGAACTTATCAGCATTATGTTTTTACGAAATGGAGTTTAGAACCCTAACGGGGAAGACCATCACCTCGAGTACAAGTACATACATCCTGGTATAGAACATCCTGCATAATCACAAGAGCCTCCTTTAATCATCGGTCATCAATAATCAACTCCAGCAAGGCGAGCTAATACGGAAGTGACATTTATATTTTGCAGAAGATCTCTCGTACTCAGTCGTCCATATGGTATGCGTAAAAACATACTTCAAAATACAGTAGCTCCATGTAATTTGAGATAAACGACGGATAAATTAGCGTCGTACAGTTTTTCAAAATATCGTCCCCCTAAGCTAATAGAAAAACCAGAAAGGCCTTATCTCCAAGTTGCTGGGGTTTTGTTGATGGCGGTAATAGCATCACTAGGCTTCAATCTCTTCTCCTCTCTCCCTTCGAACCCACCACCAAACGACCCAAACCCCAACGCAGCCTCCACCTCAGCTTCTCCCCCGATCCCCATCCCGAAATACCCGCCTCCGATAAAAACGGCGCGAAATGCTCCTCCTCCTCCGCCAAACCCGGCCCTAAAAAACTTCCACCGCCGCACCAAATACTATAAGCCCGTCCGCGACGGCGTCATCACCTCCGACGGCGACCGCGCCGTCGTCATCGGCGAGAACGGCCTGTCGTACCAGCTCCCCGGCGCGCCGTTCGAGTTCCAGTACAGCTACTCGGAGACGCCGAAGGCCAAACCTTTAGCGATCCGCGAGCCGGCGTTCTTGCCGTTCGCGACGCCGGAGATGCCGCGGCCGTGGACGGGAAAGGCGCCGCTGAAGAGCGCCAAGGAGAAGAAGATGAAGCGGAAAGTGCCGCTCTTTGACTCGTTCAACCCGCCGGCGCCGGGGACTAAAGGAGTGAAGCGGGTCGAAATGCCCGGCCCGTTTGACCTTGGCAAGCGCCCGAAACCCGGAAAGACAAGGGAGGAGATTCTCGGCGAGCCGTTGAAGAAATGGGAGGTGAAAATGCTGGTGACGGAGCAGATGTCCGATAGCCGGCAAGTCAATCTCGGTGAGGTTTCGGCTTTCTTCAGTGTCGTTTTAGTTGTTTTAGTGTCGTTTTGTTTTCGGCTGAGTGTGTTGGGTTTTTGTGGGGTTTAGGAAGAGATGGATTGACGCATAATATGTTGGATTTGATACATTCACATTGGAAGAGACGCAGAGTTTGTAGAGTTAAATGTAAAGGTGTTCCGACTGTGGATATGGATAACATTTGCCGCCATATTGAGGTAATCGTTTTCAGCATTTGTGATTGCAAATGCATTAGTAAGTGTATGGATGAAATTTGAGCAATGCAGTGTTTGTGATTGCAGGAAAGAACTGGGGGGAAGATCATTCATCGAGTTGGTGGTGTGGTGTATCTTTTTCGGGGAAGAAACTATAACTATAATACTCGTCCGCAGTATCCACTGATGCTGTGGAAACCAGCTGCGCCGGTTTATCCTAAACTGATCCAAGAGGCTCCAGAAGGATTGACAAAAGCTGAAGCGGAAGAGTTGAGAAAGAAAGGGAAAAGACTATTGCCTATTTGTAAATTAGGTGAATGTCTCTACTTACTGCAATGCTTATTATCATATGCCAACACCTTGACATACAAAGATTAGTGCATATCCATGCAGAAATGGTATACCTTGGAAAGATAACTGTTGAAACTTTTTTATATTTCTATCAAATTGCAGCCAAAAATGGAGTATACATCACCTTGGTTAGAGATGTTAGGCATGCTTTTGAAGGAAGTTCTTTAGTAAAGATTGACTGCAAAGGGATGCATGCAAGTGATTACAAAAAGTTGGGAGCTAAGCTTAAGGTCCGTGCATCATATGTTCTTACAAATCTTCATCCTGTAAACACTTTTATTTGACATTCAATGGCAGTGCATCATACCAGTCTGATAGTATTTGAAAATTAGCTGGATGCTAGATTCTGACTAGTGACTACCATGCTCTTTGTTTCCTAATCGTTTTTCTGTATACTTGTTTACAGGAATTGGTTCCTTGTGTGCTGCTTTCTTTTGATGATGAACAGATATTGATGTGGAGGGGACCAGATTGGGTTTCAATCTCGGGGACCAGATTACCTTCAGCATATTCTGATGTTTATTCTGATGTTGATATTATAACATCAAAAGGAAGAGGTATGATTTCAACTTACAATGCATATGCATAAATATGTTTGAAACCAACTTGGAATAACTGAAAGATATAAAGTTAAGAAGCTTATTTATTCTGTTCTCAAAAAAAAAAAAAAAAAGAAGCTTATTTATTCATGTATATTAAAAGTTAGGATGATTGTAATGTAGTGAAATAGGGAGGGACTTGAAAAGAATCAAGTTACAGTCTTCCTTATTGATCATTTTGGTTGCTAAATGTAAAACTTGAACATAATATATATAATGGGCGATGAGTAGAGGTGTAAGACATTTTATTGGTGTTCTGGATAGCGATACCTTGTAATTTAGAAGTCCATTTCAATCCATGCTCAGGGGAAGCTTCGTTAAGCTAACCTTAGGATGTTAGAGTTCACTAGATGTCAGTACCTGCTTAAACTATGGTTCTGATCTTGGAGGCAGGCATATGATTGCAACCTGCAGAAAAGTCCATGAGCTACAGACAATAGAAGCAATGTCCTAGAAATTAGAGAGGACTCTTGAGAACTACAAAATTTAGAGGAGAATTAATTTAGTTGAACTTTTAATTGTCAGCAAATGGTTTCATTAATTTCTGCCTCTTTTTGCTTCAGTAATCTCAAGTTTTAGCCCCGAGTAAAAGTTAACTGGTTTCGCTTACCATGCAGTCATTTCATAAAATATGGTCGTGGCTCTGACTTCCATTTATGTTTTCATTATGCATTTTTCAGTTAAGGATGAAGACGCTTCTAGTAAGCCAGACACGAAAACAGTGATATCAAGCCCTAAAATGATGTCGCTCTGGAGACGCTCAATTGAAACAAGAAAAGCATTGTTGCTAGAAGAACTTGACCTTGATCCTGATGCTTTGTTGGAGAAGGTTGAGGAATTCGAAGGCATTTCACAGGCCACAGAGCACTCCTATCCAGCATTAATCCTCTCAAGCGAAGATGGCACCAGCAATGCAATCCAAGTGTATGAAGATGCTCCTCCAAATGGCCCTTACAGCGAATACGAAGAAGCCTACAGTGATGACAACGATGACGATTATGTATACGAGGATGATTCCGATGACGATGCATTATACGATAGTGATTCAGTCCCCTTGGGGTCATTACCGATTGATGTAATAGCAGAGAAACTCGATCATGATTAAATCAAATGAAGTCTGCAAGACTGCAAATGCAGCCTCCTGTGTTCATAACTTTTATACTCGATACTGTTAATGAAGTCAGGGTAAATGGGTTAAACTAATTTTTGACTTTTTCCGGTAAAACTATCAACGAATAAAACCAGTAAACTAACAGGATATCTTTAGTACACGGCATGTATCTTCACATGCATGGATGGTCAGGATTAGAAGAAATAATATAGAAACATGGTGGTCAAACATATGAATTGTTATGAACGGTTAAGATTGTGTCGTGTAAATACACGTCGTGCATACAAGAATTTCCAGTTTGTTTTGGTAATCAGGAGGTTAATATTTCCTCCTACAGTCCACGTGGAACGGTTTATGTGGTTTTCTGTTTTTTCCTTCTTCTTTTTTTCGATGGACCTTCATAAGGGACGTAGATCTTTTGTTGACTTGTTATGACTTGTTATAGGGAAAGTTCTTCCTTTTTCTTTGTTTTCTTCAAAGAAGAAGAACTTTTCCAGCTGCAAATTAAAACCTCGACGATCTTACAGACGAAAGCTGGGTGATGGGCACTATTCATTTGAGACGGTAGAAATAATGAAGAAGCAAAGCGTCCATCTTTTTACCTTTACAATTTTAACGTCAGGTTAAAACCCAGCTTGAAATAAGGTGATCTCTCTTCTTTTTAAATATGATTCCTGAGCTATGTTGGTTTACTTGCATTCTTGTATTTAATCATTTGATGAAAATATTGTGTAATAGGGTTATTGATAAAATGAGAAGGTTTTTGATAATATATATATATATATATATATATATATATATATCAAAAAAATGAGAAGGTTTTTGGTTCTTGATGCCTCTTAATTATATAATTTTGCTTGTTGGTTTTGTCTTGCAGATTAATGTAATGCTTCTTAATATTCCATTTGTGATTTCTGCCTAAAACCTTTTACGAATGCATGGTTTTGCTATGATAAATTAGCTTTGAAGCCTTTACTTTGTTATATACCGGGTTTAAGTTTGGAGTTTGGACCATTTGAACGTCTTGATACATTGGTTTTTATTTTGCTCATGTTCATCTGAATCTCTGATCATAGAGCCCTGGGACTCGACTAAATGTAATTGTTGGAGAAATTTTAAGTAACACATGAGTTGTTCTTGATAGGATCGTCGAGCCATCAGCGGCATTCAATCGTGACTATATATGGATTCTGATTCTGATGTGGATACGACTGAACCAAGTTATTGGTGGAACCCGAGGTTCTTGCTCAGTTCACTATTTGTATTGACTACTGTGATTGTAGCAGCAATTTGTATATGGAAATATGAGGGCCGCAGAAGGGAAAGAGGAGCAAATCATCAGGGCAAAACAGTAGGGTTTTTATATGAGGATGAAGCCTGGAATACATCTTTCAAAGTGATTCATCCTGCTTGGCTTCTTGCGTACAGAATCATTGCTTTCGGTGTGCTTCTGTCCGTGATAGTTATGAATTATCTTGATGATGGACCTGAGATATTTTTGTTCTATACTCAGTAAGCTATCTATCTGTGTATCTTCAAATTTATTCAACATGATGATAACATCTTTGATCAGAATACGAAGCTCATTGTCTTTATATGCTGATTGTATTTCTCTTTTGCTCAACAGGTGCACATTTTGTTTGGTCACAGTCTATTTCGCGGTATGCTTTTCGACTCGACGCTCTTGAACTGTTGACATTGGCCTAATTGTTACTGTAGTAATGTGGAATAGAATGAAACTGGAATGATAATTTTTTTTTAAGTGTTAATATGTTTATGTTCTGAATTTCATCTTACAGGTTGGATCTTCACTTTCCATTTACGGATGCTACAAATACCACAATAGAGTTAGTGATGATCCAGTTGATGATGTGAGAGATGAAAAGCACAGTATTTCTGTTGCTCCAGCACTTGCCGAAAATGCAGACGCAACCAACACGTCTAAAAGATTTACTTTCGAAGAATGTTTCTCCCTCGAAGACACAACCAACACGTCTAAAAGATTTACTGATGAAAAAGGTTCCTCCCGCAAACCCGCAGGAGTATGCGTTTATATCTTTCAAGCCCTTTATCAGGTGAGTTTCAGCTGCAGTTCTGTGCGTTAAACTGAGCTTTGATTCTTTACAAGTTAGGCAGTTTCTGTAGAGGTGTTTCAGTTATCTGAATCCTCATTTTGTCACCTTTGTTTAGATGTGTGGGGGTGCTGTGGTGCTAACTGATCTTATATTTTGGGGCCTTCTGTATCCATTTGTTTGGGACCCCGATTATGACGAACTAGACTATGTAAGCAACTAAGTATACTGCCCTTTCAATGGAGTTGTTGTTTTTGATTCCTAATGGTGTATTTGATGAGTTTGCTCACTTGTCAACTGCAGTTGATGATCAGTTTGCACGTATACAATTTTGTTTTCCTCCTTGGTGACACAGCTTTGAATAGCATGGTAAGTTTTGTTCCTTCTTCATTCATTATAATGACATTAGCAAGTTACATAACTCTAATTTTCTTCTCCTTGCAGAGGTTTCCAATGTTTCGAATCGCATATTTCATGATGTGGACGATAACATATGTGATTGTGCAATGGATAGTCCACGCTTGTGTGGATCTCTGGTAAAATTTCATTTGAGCTTGCTACATATGTCTTTTTACATTATCAAAAGCATTCAACTATTGCTCACTAGTGTTATAACTTCCTTTCAGGTGGCCTTATCCATTTCTTAGCTTGGCATCCACGTATGCACCCTTATTGTATGTCGTCTACTTCAATCAGTAATTCTGCAAATTTAACTTGTACTTTGACAAACATATAAAATGAAAAGAATGACCGTCTCTATAGTAAGACTTGTAATCAAGGGCTTGTTAAAAACTAGCACACTCTAATGTGACTCTAGATGACATGAAGTAACTCCAAGACAGAAACTACTAGCTTGTTATATATGATCTTATTCAGCTCTGTCACAACTCACCAAAATGCATCATGTACTTTGCAGGTATCTTTTGGTTGGACTGGTGCTTATCCCATGCTACTGCGGCTATGCTTTAATTGTTAAATTGAAGCATTTGTGGTTCACAAGATTCTTCCCGAAGTCCTTTCGGGGATGAGAGATGATACACAACCTTCATTGAATCAAAATACTTCATACAGTGCCACCAGCCCGTCACAACTACTGGATATAAAAGAACCACTGGTGATATCATTTTTGGTCCTATACATAGGATTAAGGCTAGTTTTTTCAGGATTCCTACCATGATTAACTGTACAGGAAGCTATAGCATCCCCAGTTATAGATCAGGTATCCTCGAACGAGGGTCAGCCTGTGTTTGTTTGCTTGGAACTTGTAATCAAGCTAACTTGAGGCTCAATCTTAAAACAAGGAAGGGAAAGAGAGCAGTACTATAACCAAGGACCAAACAAGGTTCCATAATTGAGACCATTCACACGGCTCAAACTAACTTGATTAGCACTTTTGCTCTACAACTATGATTCCCTTGTAATTCAATGAAGGAATTTTACTTCCTAATCAACGAATTGGACTGTTCAGAACTTCAGTTGCAGGAGGAAAAACTCAATCGGCGTGACACTAATTTGATACACATCAAGTTCCTATATACATGCATTACATGCATTGCCAATAGCATGATCGGCACAGCCAGCAACTCACCCCTAATTTAAGACCTGGACAGTTGCTTAAGTTCATCTACACAAAACCAACAAATCCATTCTATTTAATCAAAACAAAAAAATCAAATCCATTCTATCCTTCCATTCCCGGATCAAAAACAACCCCGACTGCCAGACTTCTTCTTTTCCCTTTTCACTGCACCGCCTGAACTGGGTAAACTGAATAGGACTTTACCGTTCCCCGAACTTATAAGAGAAGCTGAGCTCGCCCTTGCGCATAGAGGAGAATGGTCGCCATACCTGACTGGAGGTGATGGAGGTGATGCCCTTGGGGTCGGCGGAGTCGAAAAGCTCCTTGAGGGGGACGTGGAAGGCGGCGATGAAATTTTTTATACAGATGAGGGGGTGCTGGCCGACAAGCTGGATTTTAAGGGAGGAGTGGTGGTTGTGTAGTAGAGAGTCGTCGAGGGTGAAGCGCATGGTGTAGTTGAAGGTGGGGTTGGGGCCGCACTTTCGGACACATGTGGTTGTCGTCGTGTGCTTGACCTTGTCGGTGCCGTCGTCCAGAGAGACGATGGTGTAGACGTCCATGTTGAAAAAAATCGACATGTTACTGAGGCCCCTGGCGGAGATCAGATGCAGCTCCAGAGAGTCGTCGGATGTTGCTCCATTGAAGTATCAGGTAGAAATTGAGAGAATAGCTTGAGAGAATTGTATTAGGAATTTTTGGAAGATATGTGAAAATTAATCCCTTTCCCTGTTGGAGAGGGTTATGTGAAAATTAATCCCTTTCCTTGTTGGAGAGGGTTTATCATCTGTTCATACGAGGGAATTTCCTTAAAACAAGTGGGAATTCCTTAAACAAGTGGGAAACGGTAAAAATTTGTAATGCAAAAGAGGAAATTTCCTTGTATCAGAACTTATATCAGAAGTGTAAATTGGGATATAACAAATACAATGCTGAAAAATGAGCCTCCAATAGTTTATAAGTAATATTGCCAAAAAAATAAAAATAGTGTATAAGTAATGTGAGTGTAACTATTCTCAAAAACGTGTTTGGACTTGATGGTTACCAGATGCTTGGAAGGGAACGGTTTTGAAGCCTTTGTGATTTCTACCATAAAACCTTTTATGAATGCATGGTTTTGCTACGTTGAATTAGCTTTGAAGCCTTTAATATATACTGGGTTTAAGTTTTGGACCATTTGAACGTCTTGATATATTGGTTTTGGTTTGTTCATGTTCATCTTGATCATATAGCCCTGGGACTCGACTAAATGCAATTGTTGGAGAAATTTTAAGTAACACATGAGTTGTTCTTAATAGGATCGTCGAGCCATTCGCAGCATCCAATCGTGACAATAGAGATATGTAACACATGAGTTGTTCTTAACAGGTAAGTTTCAGCTGTTTCTTTGATAGTTTCTGTAGAGATGTGTTTCAGCCATCAGAATCTTCATTTTGTCCCCTTTGTTTAGATGTGTGGGGGTGCTATGGTGCTCACTGATCTTATATTTTGGGGCCTTCTGTATCCATTTGTTTGGGACCCCGATTGTGACGAACTGGACTATGCAAGCATACTGCCCTTTCAATGGAGTAGTTGCTTTGATTCCTAATGTTGTATCTGATGAGTCTGTTCACTTGTCAACTGCAGTTGATGATCAGTTTGCACGTATACAATTTTGTTTTCCTTCTTGGTGACACAATTTTGAATAGCATGGTTGGTTTTGTTCCTTCTTCATGTTAGTGACATTTTCTCTCATAATGTCCTGATTGTCGACCTTACTCAACTCTAACTCTCTTCTCCTGGCAGCGGTTTCCAATTTTTCGAATCACATATTTCATGCTGTGGATTGTGCAATGGATAGTCCACGCTTGTATGGATCTCTGGTAAAAATCCATTTGAGCTTGTTACATGTCTTTCTGCATCAGCAAAAGTATTCAACTATTGCTCCCAAGTCCCAAGTGTTATAAGTTATAACTTCCTTTCAGGTGGCCTTCCCCATTCCCTAGCTTGGCATCCACTTATGCGCCCTTATGGTATGTCCTCTACTTCAATCAGTAATTCTGCAAATTGTACTAGTACTTTGACAAGCATATAATTGAAAAGAATGATTGCCTCTATAGTAGGACTTGTGATCAAGTGCATGTTCAAAAGTAACACTCTAATGTGACTTCAAGACAGAAACTACTTGTTATGATCTTATTCAGCTCTGTCACCACTCATCAAAATGCATCATGTACTTTGCAGGTATCTTTTGGTTGGAATGGTGCATATCCCATGCTACTGCGGCTATGCTTTAATTGTTAAATTGAAGCATCTGTGGTTCTCAAGATTCTTCGGGGTGGCTCCTTAGATCACAATACTTCATACTGTGCCACCAGCCGGGTACAAGGATTGATAAAAAAGAACCATTGGGGATATCATTTTTGGTCCTATACGATAGGATAAAGGCTATTTTATTTTCAGGATTCCTATCATTATTAACTGTACAGGAAGCTATAGCATCCCCAGTTATAGATCAGGTATCCTTGAAACAGGGTCTGCCCTGTGTTTGTTTGCTTAGAACTTGTAATGAAGCTAACTCAAGGCTCAATCTTAAAACAAGGGAAATCAAAAAGTATAACTTGAGACCAAACAAGGTTTCCATAATTGAGATCATTCACACGGCTCAAACTAACTTGATTAGTACTTTTGCTCTACGACTATGATTCTCTTGTAATTCATTGAAGGAATTTTACTTCCTAATCAATGAATTGGACCTGTTCAGAACTCCAGTTGCAGGAGGAAAAACTCGATCAGCACGACCTCAATTTAACACACATCAAGTTCCTATATGCATGCATTGCCAACAACATGATCAGCACAGCCAGCAACTCACTCCTAATATGGGACCTGGACAGTTTGTTAAGTTCCTCTAACCATTCGACACTACATGCCAGGCTGGCCTAATCAAGAGTTCGGCCTAAACTACCGCAAACACAACCTAACTATAAACACCACACTCTATTTTCTATTTCTCATTCAGCAACTAATCAGAACCAATCAAAACGAGAAATCAACAACAAGCACTGCACTCGATATTCATCACGCATGTAAAAATGTATATCAACCATACAGAATTTATTACCAATTCGAATCCGACGAACTAGAGTTTAGGTTTCGATAACAATAAAAACTCATACACTTCGAAATGTGACTTTGTAGTAGCAAACAAACAAGCACAACACGAAAACTTAGCAAAGCTTCATTCAGTACCTGTGTGCCAGCTTCTCCTTCTCTTGGTAATCATCCACATACCTGCAAATCAAAACACAGCATTCAAGCTCCAAATATCAAGTCAAATCCAGATCCTGATCCACTACCAACTTCAAATTTCAATCCTAACCGAATAGTACGAATCTGAACAAATCGGAAACCTAGTTCGAAATATGAGGAGGGAATCGGAGACTTACATGCGGACGGCGATGAGAGGAGCGAGGAGGAGAGTGGCGCTGAGCCAGTTCTCGGAGACCTTGTGGTGGAGCTTGGCCGGAAGGTCCTTCCAGAGGCCGGGCATCACCTTCTGCTGAAACGGCGACAGCGCGTACACCACCGCCCTCATCTTCACCGGTGTCTTCCCCATTTTTCGCTCTCTTCTTCTTCTTCTTTCTGGATTCTCCCAAATTTCTGAGACCTAAATTTTGGTCTTCGCTGAAACAACGACGTCTCAATATTACACTCCAGGACCCGAGATCGACGGTTCGGATTTGATGGGCTGTGTCCAGTAGTTGGATGCCACGTAGCCTAGTGATTAAGCTAGTAAAACGTGCTCATTCACTATGTTACTACTGTAAAACCAAAATTACTGAAGTATAATAGAATGATTTCGGGTAAAAGTGAAGGAAACATAACCGGTTATATCTCACCTCCTTATCACGA
This sequence comes from Fragaria x ananassa, assembly GCA_034370585.1. NCBI lineage: Eukaryota > Viridiplantae > Streptophyta > Magnoliopsida > Rosales > Rosaceae > Fragaria > Fragaria x ananassa. The sequence continues at coordinate 26,662,359 of CP139761.1, read as the reverse complement.
ATCGATTCTCAAATACTAAAGAATTTGATTACGTATAGAAATCAACCATCCGAAATCAATGTCGATTCATTTATTCTTCAACTCCACTTTGTCTCTAATTTATGATTATTTTGCATTCTGAATAAATAGACTTACTAAAAATTTCGTTTGACAGATATCGGAACCACTCACATCATAAACCAACATATCTTTTGAACTCTTGTCCACCACTATGGAAATCAGACCCATTCGATTTACAATAGATGACATTTTTTTTTATTGTAGGCAATTCACAGTATCTGTGTGTGTACTTTGTGATAAGAAAAAATAATTCAAACAATGTCTCATATTTTAGAGAAACTAACCTTTAGTATCTTAAAAACTTCGTAATAGTATTTCACGTTCTTAACCCGACCTAAAATTGATATTTGGAGTCGTTAGATTCGTTAAAAAAACTAACAAATAAAGATTATTTTTGTCTTTTCATATCTAAACATATTTCTTCTATTTTTCAATTTTTCTGCTTTTACTTTTACTCTCTTCTTTCTTCACTCTTGATTTCTCGTTCCTCTCTCCAAAACCAGAAAGACTCTCACAGAAAACCTCACCCCATCTTCTTTTTCATGGCTCCCAGTCACGACCACCCACCACCCACCACCTTCTCTCTTCCATCTCCTCATCACTGATTCACCGCCGCCCTCCTCTCTCCTCAATCCTTCCACCGCTGACCCCTCCGCCTCACCCTTAACCTCCTCACCACAACCACCGGACCACTGCCATCACCCTCACCTCTACCTCCTTCACCGTCATCGCCTCCACCTCCTTCACCGTCACCGCCTCCACCTCCACCTCCACCTCTTTCACCATCACTACCGCCGCCGCCTCCACCTGTGTATCCATCGCTGCTGCCTCCGGCAGCAAGAGCAACGGCGCAGTAGATGAACAACATCGTCGACGCTATGATCAGCACAACATCTCTTGTAGGAGCTCGATCGAGAGCAATCCCAACCATCCCCTTCCAATCCATATCAAAAACCTGATGAGATAACACAGAGAAAATACCAACAACATTCGCCGGAGCAGAAGCCATCGCCCACTTCCCAAAACCCGTCAAAGAGAGAGAGCTATTGACAAAATTATCACTTTTTTTTTTATAATAACGAAAACAATAGGTAAAGGTTACATTGGTCATTTCTTGACTAAAATATAATTGTTGTCAGTCTTTTTAATGGATCTAACCGTTTTAGATACAAATTTAAAAATATGAGATACTATTTCAAAGTTAATATATTAAAATTTAGCTTCTTTAAAAGATGAAACACTGTTTAGATAATTTTTTTTTGTGATAAATAATGAATTAAATATCAATACTACTATATCTTTTTGAGTTAGTATACTAAACATGTTTTTGTTAGTGATATCAAATATAATCTTATTGTGTAAAGATTAGCTCACTTTCGACTTTCCAGTGACACATTATTTTTGAATTATTGTGTAACTTTGCCTCTTGATACTGTGGATTAAATAATTTATCAGTATTTTAACAAAATTTAAGTAGAAAATGGTTCGAAACTCCGAATTGATTATAATTTTATGTGATATAGCATCTCAAATATCAGATATATCAACAGGCTCGATTAATAAGACTAACTAGTCATCATTTCTACAAGAAAGAAACAATATTCACATTACACTACAAATCATGAACAATGTGATGGTTGAAACTTATATATATATATATATATATATATATATATCTAATGTTCTAAAAAAACGCCGCCCAGGGCCGCCTAGACGCTAGGCGTTAGCTCACCGTTCTGATTTCCCACTAATCGTTTAATCTGGGCGCCAACGCGAAAAAAGGCCGTCTAGACAGGTTGGGCGACCAGATTAGTTTTTTTTTTTGTTTTTTTATTTTTCTAAATCAAAACACATCAAAGCCTAATTTATTTATTTCAAAATGTTTTTTTTATTTCTAAGAACATAGTAATTGACAATTTTATTTATTTTTGAAGTATATTTGCTATTTTGGAACATTATAATGAATTTTATAAATTTATTTTTATATTTTATTTGCTATTTAAAAATAGAAAATATGGAAAATACAAAACCGCCTAGGCGCCGCCTAGACGTCCGATTAATCCTTTGAGCGCTAGACATCGGCTGTCCGCCTGACTAGCGCCTAACGTTTTTTAGAATATTGTATATATCAAAGACTCAAAGTGATGATTGATACTCGGAAGTGAAAATATATTTCAAGAAGATGCACTCGTATTCGACCAAAAAAAAAAAAAAAAGAAGATGCACTCGTAAAAAAATAGAAATTAATCAAAGACCCATGATGCCCATGACGCATTCCACCAGCGCCACTCTGGCAGTATTAGCCTAATCAATGGCATATTCGTAAATGAAATGGTCTATTTAATTACTTTCCTTCCAGCATAGTGACCAAGAGAGGAGAGGCGCAAAGAGAGACCAAACCAAACAGCTTTGTTCTCTCTCTCCCGGTTTCTCCTACATTCTCATTCCTCAAAGTCCACACCCTGTTGTTGTTGAGAGCTCCGTCGTCAAATCCAAGGTCTCTCCAGCTCAACCCTTTTATATCTCACCAATTTTGCTTCGTTTTCTTTTTCTTGTTTGTTTCATTGTGTGTATGTGAGGAAACACTAATCGGGTCAACTCACAGTCCGAACCCGATTGATGGGTTTTAACTAAACGAAAGAAAGCTTTGATCTTTGTTTAAAAGTCTGAATCTTTTTTGTTTTGGTGGTGAGGTTGTTGCTAGATTGGGAACTGTATACAAGTGGAGAATCAAAACGAGGAAATGGGATCAGAAGGGCCAAATAGCGTGGTGATTAATGTGAGTGGGTTCAAGAAGTTTCATGGGGTGGCTGAGAATCCAACTGAGATTATTGTCAACAATCTGAGGAGCTATGTGGGGAAGCGAGGCTTGGCTTCTGGTCTGACACTGGGGAGCTGCACCATTCTCGAGACTGCTGGAGATGGTGCTAGTGCTGCTCTTTACAAGGCCATGGTATCCGGGATTGAGAGAATGGAGTCTAATGCCAATGATCAAGTTGTATGGGTCAGTGTCGTAATCTTCTGAATTTTGTTTTGGGATTTTTGATGGCTGGATAAATGTACACATCGTTTTCAGAAGTCAAAAATGATTATCTCTTACTGTTTTTGATAAGGACTAGGATTAGGACATGATTGGGACATTTGCAGCCCCATTAGACTAAACTTATTGCTTTGACCACTAAGTGCAGTTAGCATCTCTATCTCTTATGATATGATAGACATACTTTTCTTAGTGACTCCAAGCACGTTTTGGATTAGCCTTAACTCATTGCTGGTTCGTTTAATCATTTTTAGTCATTTTTGTAGGATACTTGCTCTTGAAATGTCTTTCGCAAGACTACCACAGTAACTGGTTTCACTTTCGACTTATGAGAAACAAACTTACCGTGGATATTATGTATCTCTTCGTGCATGATTTGGCTGCCTTATATATAAATAATAGCACACCTTACTAACTGAAGGTTAAGATTAAAACATGGATATCTCACTTGCCACTAACCATTTCAAAGAAATATTTTGGTAGTATGATTATGAGGCTGCTACATTCAGATTGTGTGAATTGCTAGAACCTTCGAAAGGGTTGGTTGGTATGTAGTATCATATTGTACTGACAGTTACTTTCATTGCTTTTTCAGCTTCACTTGGGGGTGAACAGTGGGGCTATGAAATTTGCTATTGAGCGGCAAGCTGTAAATGAAGCCACCTTTCGCTGTCCGGATGAGTTTGGATGGCAACCTCAGGTGGGTGTTGCTTTTCCTGCTTTGATGATCTATTGTTTGTTTCATCTATCATTGAGATTATCGTTACTTTTTGTTGAACTAATATTGTTTTTCTTATTTACCAGCAATTCCCAATAATTGAAGCAGATGGGGTAATTTCTCGAGCTAGAGAGGTACTGATACAGTCTGTTTGCAATACTATTGTTAAAAATGTGAATTTATATAATTTTATATCCTGTGGTTTGTTGATGATTATTCCCAGTCAAAAACTATGTATGTTGTCACTTTTCCGGGATAAGTACTCAGGGAGGGACTATAATATATAACTTGACTGAGTGTTGAAGGACTTGCCGCCGGATTGCTGCTTTTCCTTATATAAGCAACCATTCAATTCTGCTGGGTTTAAAACTGGTTCATGTGAACTGTAATGATAATGTCCCTTGTTGTTGTTATTTCTTTATCCAACCAGTAAATATGTTTAGTTGAGTTCTGGCTGAAATACTCCAACTCAGTGGAACTGCTGCTGAGTCTTAAGAAATTCTTTTGGTGAAACTATAATGTCCACATTGTTAAAACTTATCATTTGAACCTGGCATGTGTTCTTACTATCCGGAAAACCTTGATGTATTATTCTCTTGCAATCCTTCCCACTATCTCTCTCACCATATTCAGTTTGCTAACTTTTTCACCATTTGATTCTTGTAGACATCTTGTTCAATTGATGCCATCCTTAAGATCTTGAAGAAAAAGGGATTTGACGTGGCCATATCAGATGATGCAGGACGCTTTGTGTGCAATTACGTCTACTACCATTCTCTCCGGTTTGCAGAAGAAAAGGGTCACAAGTCACTGTTTGTCCATGTTCCCCTCTTTACAAGAATCGATGAAGAAACTCAGATGCGGTTTGTGGCCTCTCTTCTGGAAGCCATTGCCGCAACATGCTAACGCCACTGTCCCAATGCTCCATCTTTGTATCTTCATGTTTCGTGCCATCTGCTGTTAAATGTATATCAATGGTGTCAATATCGTTTTGGCTGTAAAAGGGTAATAATAATATTTACCAGCTCTGTTGCTTTTTGGTGTGGTGATGTTTCGATGTACAAAAAGAGAGTAAAATTTCAAATCAATCTTGTGATGCATATATTTACCCCTAGTTTCTCTACTTCTATTCTCCTTATGGGTCTTTCAATTTCATATATCAAGCTTCAATCTTTAAACGTGAGTGGCCTAAAGCAAAGACCTTTATGGTCTAAACCCTAAACCCTAAATGTGGATTTTACCGCGGAGAGCTCCATGGTCAATTCGAGGTCTTCGATCACTGTCCTCATCTCTGGGTTTAGGCTCCTATTTTGAACCCAATTCCATTGATCAGGTTTACTCCAACAACCGGAGGATAGACCAGTTTGTGAAATCTGGGGACTTGAACAATGCACTCAAGGTGTTCGACGAAATGCCTCAGTATGATGTTGTCACCTATAACTTGCTTATTTCAGGGCACGGCCGGGTTGGACAGCGAGAGGAAGCGTTTCGGCTATATGCTGATATGATTTCACAGGGAATTAGGGAGAGTGCATCGACGTTTCCTTGTGTGTTGGGGAGTTGTAGTGATGGAGTGCAAGGGGTTCAAGTTCATTGCAGGGCAGTGTCGCTTGGGTTTAGCTTGAATGTGTATGTGGGGAGCTCACTGGTAGACTTTTACTTGCGTGTGGGGCAAGAAAATGTGGCTGTGAAGGTGTTTGATGAGTTGGTGGAGAGAAATTTGGCTGTGTGGAATTTGATGTTGAGGGGGTTTTGTGAGCTGGGTCGAGTGGGGGAGTTGTTTGGGATGTTTTGTAGGATGAAGTTGGATGGTGTGGTTCCTAATGGGCTTAGTTATTGTTATTGGATTCGTGCGTGTAGTAATGGGAAGCTTTTGGATGAAGGAAATCAGCTGCATTGTCATGTTGTGAAGGAGGGATGGTTGGGGAAGAATGTGTTTGTGGACAATGCTGTGGTGGATTTGTACTCTGCTTGTGGGAGTTTGATTGATGCAAGAAACGCATTTGAAGATATTCGAGCGCAGGATGTGATTTCGTGGAATTCGATTATTTGGGTCTATACTGAAAATGGTTTGCTGCTTGATGCTCTTGAGTTATTTGCTAGGATGCAGTTTTGGGGGAAGAGGCCGTCCATTCGTTCGTTTGTTGGGTTTTTGAATTTGGGTAGTAGGACTCGGAATATTCAACTTGGGAAGCAGATACACTCTTATGTTGTGAAGTCGGGTTTTGATCATGGTGCGAGTTTTCATGTTCAATCTGCTCTGATAGATATGTATGGGAAATGCGATGACATTGAGAGTTCAGTGCGCATGTATGAAGATGGTCATGAAAACAATTTGGAGAGTTGCAATTCATTAATGACGTCTTTGTTGCACTGTGGTGTTATTGAGGATGTTGTGGAGATGTTTGGTTTGATAGTTGATGAGGGAATTGGTTTTGATGAAGTTACTCTTTCTACAACCCTGAAAGCCTTATCATTATCTGTATTGGCAAGTTTAGGCAGCTGCAGATTGCTGCACTGTTGTGCAGTGAAATCAGGTTTTGAATCTGGTATTGCAGTTACGTGTTCACTAATCGAAGCATATGGGAGATGTGGTCATGTTAAGCTTTCCCGCCAGGTTTTTGATGAACTCCCTTCACCAAATGTCATCTGTTTTACATCAATTATCCATGGATATGCCCGAAATGGAATGGGAAGTGAATGTCTTCAATTGGTTCAAGAAATGGTGGAGAAGGGTTTGAAACCTGATAAAGTGACAATGCTGTGCGTGTTAAGTGGGTGCAGCCATTCAGGTCTGGTTGAAGAAGCAAAATTGCTGTTCAATGCAATGGAAATACTATATGGGGTTTCCCCGGACCAAAAGCTTTATTCGTGCATGGTTGATCTTTTAGGCCGGGCAGGTTTGCTGGAGGAAGCTGAAGAGCTACTACAACAGGCACCCGGAAAAGGTGACTCTGTGATGTGGAGCTCATTGTTGAGAAGTTGTATGGTACACAAGAATGAAACAGTTGGAAGGCGGACAATAAAAACTTTGTTGAAGCTTGAGGGAGAGGACCCTGCAATATTATTGCAAGCTTCAAACTTTTATTCTGAAATCGGCGAGTTTGACACCGCAAGAATTTGCAATAGCACAGCACGTAACAAGGGACATAGGTCACAGCCTGGTTGAGGTATACAGCCAGTCACCATTAGCTTCTTGAACTGATGGAACCAGCTCACCAAATTGTTGATTGACCCCGGTGCCTCAGGTTTAACATCTTCTGAATATAATTGTTACTATTACTGCTGTTGTTGGTTTGCTTCATTGAAGGGTAAAGTGTTAGGTGTGCATGTAGTGACATTTGTACATTTCAAAGATTTGTACCTTTGTCGTCCTCTTTGATCTAACGAATCCGTTGACATTTTCTTTCCCTTTGAAAGAAACTGGTCTGGATTTTGTCTTTTCAATGGTATACTGTTTTGGATTTTGTTTTGATTACGAAGTTACTATTTTTACCAAGACGTATTATCTTGTAGATGCATTTTTTCTTTCCCTTTTCTTAAAATAGATGCCAGTACGAGATTCAGATTGCACAACACTATGAGTGGTGGATTTTTGTGTGCTGATTTAAGAGTAAAGCAAAGAACAAATATTTTCCCTTGCTTAAAGTGTGGGATTGTAGAAAATGTTACATCTTCATGTACTTTCAAGCCAAGCCATAAATCCCACAAACCTCTTCATTTCTCGTACTAATCTACAGATATAAATTATAACCCATTGTTCATTATACAAATCAAATCAATCTTGTAATACAGCAAAGATACAACAAACATGAATAAATTCTTTGTGATTTCTTTTCTTGGTATGCTGATAGCAGTTCATGGAGTTGCTGGAAACATGATCTATGATGACATTGGCACGCTTGATGAGCTTGAAAACTTTGACATAGAAGAAGACGATGAGGTGGATGTCTTTGAAGTCCCGTCATGGACGAGCGAACGTGGTAGCAAGGTTCTTGTTAATGTGGATAGCTTTGGTGCTATTGGAGATGGAGTTTCTGATGATACTCAGGTGAGGATGTTATATAAATTGTTAGTTTTACATTTCTGTCATTTGCAACACAGTTCATTCAGTTAATGTATGCTGTATTACTAAGTTTTTGCTAGTATTCAAAGGCTCCGCATTGCAGAGTGGTTTTTGATTCCATGAACCTGTAGAATCTTATTAAATATGTTGTAATCAGCGTTCAGCAGTAGTTTGATGGAAAAACTTGCCAATTTAGACTGCAAAATAAATTCTCTACATTAAATAATTTTTATCACAGTGATTGTTGACATATTCTTCTGAAATGCCATTGATATTAGGCTTTTGTAAAAGCTTGGGATATTGCATGCAATACAACAAAAGCTGTTTTCCTGGTACCCCAAGGACGCCGCTATCTAGTAAATGCAACAAGATTTCAAGGGCCATGCGCAGATAGCTTAGTCGTCCAGGTAATGTCTTGTACAATTTGCATGTCTCAGTTAACGATATATAGCACTTATGATGCACATTGCGTTGTTACCATCGATGATAATATCATACTGAATGTGGACCTGTGGTACAACAGATTGAGGGAACAATAGTTGCACCAGATGATCCTGATAACTGGGATCCCAAATTTCCACGAACATGGCTTGATTTCTATAAACTGAAGGGAGTACTTTTCCAAGGTCATGGAGTTATTGATGGATCAGGCAGTAAATGGTGGGCTTCATCCTGCAAAAAGAACAAGACAAATGTAAATTTTTGGAAGTTCATAGTTTCTATTCCGATCCAAGCACTTCAAATTTCAAAAAAACAAAGCTAACTTCTAATTTTTTGTCTCTGTCTTCCAAATTTCTACAGCCTTGCAGGGGTGCTCCAACGGTAAGTAACTTGAACTGAAGTCACAAACTTATAACCATACTTTCAAAACAGGATTCATTCACGGATTAGGAATCCAGGTTCAATGCCTATAATGAAGTTGACGTCCTTATTGCAGGCATTTACTATTGATAGAAGCTCAGCTATAAAGGTAAAAGGGCTCACCATCCAGAACAGCCAACAAATGAATTTCGCCATCTCTCAAAGCGATTCTGTACGAGTTTATGCAGTCCAAGTCTCATCTCCAGGAGACAGTCCTAACACTGATGGAATCCATATAACTGCATCCACTAATGTGATTCTTCAAGACTGCAAAATTGGAACAGGTGAATCATTATTTCTTATCTCATTTTTATAGCTGAAAATGAGGAAATGGAATGAAAATAAATGGCTATTTGGAATATATAAAAAGCATCCTTGCAAGACAGGATCTGCAAACGTGCAAATAACCGAAAGAAGAGGTTTGAAAGTTAAGCAAGGGATATGAGTATTAACTTTGAATAATGCCCACGAATGCTTTAATTTGAAAGGAGCACAACCACATGGCGCCCATAACAAAATTGAAAGCACTGATCCATTTTATTTGATGTTGATTCTGAATATGATATGCAGGAGATGACTGCATCTCAATTGTCAATGCTACATCAAATATTAAGATGAAGAGAATCCTTTGCGGACCAGGACATGGAGTCAGGTAACTCTACTTTGGTTGTACGTTATACAGGAGTCCTATGACGGCCCAAAGGTGTCTAGTAATTGGAACTCTAATTTTGTTTTCATTTTATTTGCTGGTATAAATTTTGGCTGCCAGCATTGGAAGTCTAGGGAAGGACAATTCCAGCGCCGTAGTCACAAAAGTGGTCTTGGATACAGCATTCCTCAGGGGGACTACCAATGGCCTCCGCATCAAGACTTGGCAGGTTTTCAATATACTATTACAATGATCTTTTTTTCTTATGAGGATATTGACAGTGATGTTACATGAACAGTTTTCCTTATTTTCCTCCTCCTTCCCTTTTTTCACTTTGGGGTGCCCTTTGTACAGGGAGGTTCTGGTTATGTTCGTGGAGTCCGTTTCCAAAATGTAAGGATGGAAGATGTAGCGAACCCCATAATCATAGATCAGTTCTACTGTGACTCCCCCAAAGCTTGTCAAAATCAGGTAATGCTCTAAGACTTCATCATTTTGTCTCATCCATTTTGATTTTTGGAGTGTTTCAGAAAATGGTAATCAAAGTAATCCAATAAATATATGTTAACTTGCAAGTTATGTTTCTTCTTCTTGACATTGTAGACATCAGCTGTGCAAATCAGCCAAATCATGTATTGGAACATCTCAGGAACTACAACGAGTAAGAATGCGATGAAGTTTGCCTGCAGTGACACAGTTCCATGCAGCAACCTAGTCCTCAGTAATGTCAACTTGGAGAAGAAAGACGGCACAGTGGAGACATATTGCAACTCTGCCGAAGGCTTCGGGACTGGAGTTGTGCATCCATCAGCAGATTGTCTGAATTCTCATGGCAAGGACATACTAGTCATCAAACAGCCTGCAGAAGTTGAACATGCAGATCCCGGCACAGAAAAAATTGTGCATACTGAACTGTGACCTATATAGGTCATATGCACATACCTAAATAACTGTTTGATAGAATACTAAACAGAATTAATGAGCTTGTAGAATGCTCTATAGTAATTGATGTTGAAGGATTCTCAGAGGGTGGTTTGAGGTGCCCATGTCAAACTTTAAGGGAAGTTGCGGACAATGTAATCCTGTATAGCTATATAGTATAATGATATTGGAGTTGAAAGCAAGACAGATAATTCGTAGAACAATGTCCTCTCACCCAAAATACCATACTCAACAAACTCAACAAAGTGACCTGAACAAACTGCTTCTCGATCAGCATGAGAATCTTAGGTTGAGAATAAAGCGTGAGCATAATTACTAAAATAAAATTGAGAAAGGTTTGGTCAAAATTGGCAGAGCAGTGAAGGAGGACAGAGGACTGATGGACCCAGAATTCCCAAAAGGTAAGAGTAACATGGCTTTTAGACCATACGAAAGGGAAAGCAGCATGAATATATGCTCTCGCTCTCAGAAATAGTAACATTTTGCTCTTCATAACGAACTACATCAATGTTTGAGCAAAAAAACGCTTCATTATTTGGGTTTGGATGTGACCAACAAAGTAGATATATGTAGGCACATCATGTCACTGACGTTAAGTATTAGACTAGATCCAGTTGATTGAGATATGAGACTAATCTACTATACATATGTGTATAACATACATCAAGCCGTGAACCGTCCGATCGTCTTGGATTTTAACTTGTTAAACGATCGGACGGTTCACGGCTTGATGTATGTTATAAACATGTATCGCAGCCAAACCCGAGATATGAAAAGTTTTGGCAAAGTTGCTACTGTGCCAGACTGCCTAGAACAAAAGTGCCAGCCAGAGAGGTTGATTAGGAGAGACCATTTCTAAATATAATGACATGGTCCTCATGGCAGACAGACATAAGCAAAGGTTCAATATGAGACACACTGCTCGTATGAGGAGTAATATAACACCTTACAGCCCAATAACCCAGAGCATATAGTGTTCCAGATTGTTGAAACTATAAGGTGAGCGCTAAATCAGTATATGGCACACTGCAAGTGACGACTAATGTAAAGGCATACATAATTTAGTACTATAGAACAGGTGGGAGAACTTGTAAAACTCTGAAAACTGTTTCTGTAGGTGAACAAACCGCATATATTTCAAGTTGGAGCAAACAAATCAACACTGCCGAACTGCTAAAAATTGTCACACGCTTTGGTTTGATCCTTGAAGAATAAACAAATGGAATAGTTTAGACTATCAATTCATGTTTCAATCATGATTAGAAAGATTCCAGGGAAAATAACTGAAAGATATTATTTCATATAGAAAAAGAACAAACACACCAGATAGCTCATTTATTCGAAAACAAAACTCCAAAAGTGAGTACAGTCGAGGACACATTCCTGACTGACTCTATAACTAATGAAGGGACGCGAATCAAAAACAAAAACTATAGAAGAACAATCACCTAGCCCATTAATACAGAGATTTAGCTTAATGGGAAGAGATTTTGAGGTTGAGGGACTTGTTGATCCATGCCTTCCAGCTCCCACTCCCCTTGCGAGAAATTGTAGCGGCCGGAATCTCAGCGTCGATCATTTTCACAGGCTGAGGCTTCTTGCATAGCATAAAGTTCCGAGATCCTTGCGATCCAATTGTGTCCCATGGACTCAGAGCTGCAAGCAATCAAAATTGACAAAACACAATCAGAACTATTCCAACAAAAGTTTCACCAAATAACAAACTTCAAGTTCACAAATTTATGTCTTATAACACTGCAATGATTTTCAATTACTAAAATTTATTCGAAAAGTGAGAGAGTTATGGAGTGATTACCATCAGGTCCGGCAGTGGGGCAGTAGAGCATGAACTCATTGAGATAAGAGCCGAGAATCGGCAGGCGGCCTTCACGAGCATAGGATTTCAAGGCGGTATCAATAACCGCAGCCACAAGAGCCTCCTCGTTGACAACGAATCGGATCGGGCCGGCACTGCCCAGCACAGTGATGCTGATCAGAAACCTATTGCCCTTGGCAGCGGGCTGACTCTTCTTCTGCTTGTATAGCAACATCTTCAAAACTCAAGATTGCAGACCGAAATCCAAATCCAATGAACTCACTGATTCCCTCGGAGGTTATTTGATATCAAAAGAAAGAGTATTCGAAAACGAATGAATCAATCGAAATCCAGAAAGAGAAGAACAAAATTAAGTCTATCGATTTGGGGTGATATCGCAACGGATTTAGGATTCAGGGGTCGACGCCGAGGCAGCGGTAGTACCAGCCTTCCTTGCAGGAGCCGAAAGAGAAAGCAGAAGCGGCGGAGACAGGGAGAATAGCAGCGCTCGCCCTCGATTGTGCAATCGAGCGCATGAAATTACTGATGCTTAAGATTTCCACCATTCACAACCTGCTTCGATCTCGAAATTTTCGATTGGGAAATTTCTGAGGGGAGCTATTGTGACCTCCTTCAGAAACAAAAGTGTTGGAATTGTCACCTCAAACTGCAAAAAGGGGTTAGGGTTAGGGTTTGTGGGGGCGGCTCTCTCTCTCTCTCTTCCTCTCTCTGTGTTTGAGTTTTGAGGTTTGGTTCCTTCTGGGGAAGGAGAGAGGAGCCTTATTTATACGGTTTGGGGTGATTTATTTATTACTTTCGCTGCCACCGACTGCTTCCAAATTTACCGCTTCTTTTTACTGGTCCGGGTAATTACCGTGCCTTAAAATTTGTTTTTTTTTCCCAGTCAGGTGTTTTTACTCTCTCGTTCTTAACGAATTCGAGCTGTAACACGTAATGAGTCCGGTAGTAACTCCAGTGTCAATGGTGACTGGGTCAACGTGTTTGGTTACTCTGGTAAATAATAGACTACAGTCACAATAACTAGTATTTAGCTTAAGAATAATTCTTCGATTACAGATGTGTAGATGTTTTTTTTTTTTTTTTTTTTGGATTTGCAGATGTGTAGATGTTAAAAAATACTATATTTTCGTTCATTGAAAAAATATCCTACATTTTTAAAGAAATTTTTTTAAAGGATGCATTTGTCAACAAAAATATACTATATAGGTTAGTTGAATATATCACATGATAAGAAAGATTGTTTGTATCGTCTAAAAAATATAAACTAATAAAAATCTTCCTTTTTTTGGTATAAAATAATAATAAAAAATTTATACACATGCATTTTCATTTACAGTCTTTAGAAGTTGTTTCTTACTTTCTCAAAAAAAAAAAGTAGTTCTTTACTGAAATAATGATTTCAGGTACAAATTGGACCGATTATGTGGAAATACAATACAATATACCAATGTACATTTTGTCTGAAATTGAAGGTTAATATTATTAGGTGACCAGTTTAATACTCAATAAGAACACGTACGTTTTTTTAATCAAATACACAATTAATGTGTTACAAAAATGTGAGTCGAACTCACGATCTCTCATTTACAATAAGAGAATTATGTCACTAGATCAAACGGTACTAGACAGAACACGTACATTATTATGCATTTGCAATTGATTAGCATATAATTAAAGTGATTAGTTGCATTTTTTTGGATGAAATGTAATAGTAATTAGTTGCATGATACATCTAGTTTAATTACATAAATTTATTAATTTATGGGAATTGAATCTGTCCTAAATTTTGTATTGACATTTTATATTTATCACTTAGCCTCCTAAGTTAAAGATGCCAAAGATGTCGCATTAGAGCTTTCTAAGTTTCTTCCTGAATATGAACATAAGACACGAATAGGATATTCTAATCCAATGTACGGATGCCATTCAAACTCGACCTGCCCCGCCTGGCGCCTGCCCATGCCTTGGCTGGCAAGAGAGACAAGTTTATGGACACTCATTATTCATTGTTTAACACTAATTTGTTTTTGTTTAAGCCCCCTTGTGTCACATTTAGATTCAAACCCTTTGACACACACATATATATATATATATATATATATATATATATATATATATATATATATATATATATATATAACAGCTACATATATATTTTCTACGAATCAAAGGCTGCCTAACGAAGAAGTCATATTTCCACCAAAACAAAAGAGGGGTCCGAATCAAAAGCAGAGGCTCAAGCTTTTCCATATTATAAATGTTATTTAGATGACTCATTACAATGTTGGTTGGCTTGGAAGCACCAACCGCAAACGACGATCGAACTTAAATTATTGCTTCAATGAAATTGAATAACCTACCATAGATGCATGAAAATGGCGAGTATAATTTAATTATTATGAGGTAAAACGTGATATGTGAGCGATTGTATATACATATATTTTAAGAAGTAATTCATATAGTTGCTGTTATAATTCTTCACTCGAGAGAAATGAGAAATATAATCGCATGTGTCAGTGTATCAACGTGTGACATACATTTACCAGTATTCTAAAACAAGGTCGTCTAGTCCAACTAAGTGTTTCAAGTTAACCATCCAATGTAGTAGTGTCAAGCGAGTTTTAGAACCCTCAGTATATGAAGTGTTTTAAAACTAGCCCGTCTAAACGGCTTCCAGGCGCTCCAAGCCTACCATCGGTTATGTGAGCGTTTAGCGAGTTTTCAAACTTTGATATATTAACAAAACAATTATGTATGACGGCAAATTAATGTTTACTGCATATATATGATGTCTTTCACATGATCGTATTCCTTGGAGAATATATGTAACGGACCAAGTACGTAGGTAACATGCATGATTACATACCGCACTAATAAACTAGGGCTTGAAATTAACTGAACGCTATGCGTTTTAGGTCAACAACCGAATAAGATCAGTTGCAAAATCAGAATCTTGACTATATATATGTACGCGACGATGGCTTATACAGGAGTCGTCGATAAAAAGCAACCAGATGAAAACCCTACCGTTCTTTGTGTTTATCCTCAGTCCCATTCTGGAATGGTGGTCCAGATGAATAAGTATAAGCTGCCTGTACATGTTATATACAGCCGAAGGATCGAGATGCAGTGTATGCAATTTGAAATGAGATATAGACAGGAGCACTTTTCATCTTGGACGAGTACTTGTCGGTTTGTACGAACTACAACTCAAGGCTGAGAGTGAGAGTTGAGATCGATGATTTGGATATCCCAGCAGCGCCGGCCTCAGCCATTTTGTAAGGTTGCTGCCGCCAAATACGCATCACGCATGAGCTCAATATGGTCCAGATTGTGAGTGGATGATCGAGACGACGTACGGTTAAAGCTGATGATTTTATTATTATTATTTTTGGCTGAAAGATGAGTGAGAGAAGAATGACCCATAACACTCTATGTATTAAAAGAAAGAAACATCAAGAGAGGAGGATTAGACCAAAACCTCTCATAACAAAATAACAATAAAACAAAACTATGAAAACCGAAATTGGGGAAAACTCATAAGATCACTACTACAATATATGACAAAATAAAAGGAGGAACTGAATCCCACAAAATCAGTTGTATTAATAACGTACCGTGATTAGCCAGAACATCTGCAACCTTATTCCCTTCACGAAAAATATGAGAAAATCAAAAATTTATTTCCGATATGCAACGTAAACAATTAAGCCAACGAACACGTAGATGCCAAGGTACAAGTAAAGGAGACCGTAGATAATCTAACACAAACGACGAGTCAACCTCTAACCAAATGTGCTACTAACGAGCAATAACATGAATGTATATACTACATTATTCAACGCATTATTCGGAAGGATTCAGAAAAGCCATGCATCACCCGCCCCATATATATCTATATCCTGTAACGTTGGTTTGGTTTCCACCCCAGAAAATATCTTCGGTTGATGTTACCGGAGAATTAAGCAAACGAAGAGTATGGCATACAGTATATACGTACTATGAAGTAAATCGATCGCAGCTTTTCCTTGGTCCCCTGCTCTCCTTAACTGTATGGAGGTGATTTCATTTTCATAATCAAAGCTATTTTCATAATCAAAGCTATCAAAAGCAGACTGATCAAACAGTACTATCAACATTTATGTTCTAGTTCCGGTACTTTGTCCTTCTCTAATGCATATGAGTTATTTCGGCCTCACTCTATTAAGCAAGTATGGGTCTCTACTCTCTGGGGGGCTGCTATTCCGCCTCGATTCTCTATGCTTACATGGCGTATTTTCCATAATAAACTCCCTACAGATGATCAACTTCGTAAGCGTGGTGTTCCTGTGGTTTCAGTTTGTCAGTTGTGCTCAACTTTTGGCCATGAGGAGACGTTGACCCACCTATTTATCACTTGTACCTTTGCTCAACACGTTTGGCAATGGCTTGCTTGTTGCTTCGGTACCCGTCTTCCCTCTTCAGGTACGCTTGTTGATTTTTGGGGATCATTTACTAGCAAGCCTTTCTCTCCTCAGTTGATGAATCTTTGGATTGCTAGTGGTCTTTTCTCTTTTATGGCTATTTGGAAGACTAGGAACAAGCTGCGTTTTGAGAATAAAAAGCCTTCATTGATGAAAATCTTTCGCTCAACTAAAGCTTAGATTCGCTTTATTGCTCCTCACATGCCTGGCCATTATAATGGGACCTTGGACAATAAATTATTGCTTGGGTTGGATGTTACTCTGGTGCCAAAAATTCGGCGGGTTCCTCGTCTTATTATTTGGCATCCTCCTCTTTACCCTTGGCTGAAACTTAACACGGATGGTCTTGCTAAAGGAAATCCGGGTCCTGCTGCTTGTGGTGGGGTTTTCAGGGATTGTTTTGGGAATTTCATTGCCGGTTACTGTCAAGGGTTGTCTCATCAAACTGCTTTCTTCTCTGAGTTAATGACGGTCATTATCGGGGTTGAATTAGCCTACCAGTTGGGGTGGCATCAGATTTGGCTTGAGAGTGACTCAACTAGTGTTTTGTCTTGTCTCTCTTCCTCTTCTTTTTGTCCTCCATGGCCATTGCGTGTCCTTTGGGTAAACTGTCTTGAGCGAATTCGCAAGATGAATTTCCTTTGCTCTCATATTCTTCGTGAGGGTAACACAGTGGCTGATAAAATAACAAGCTTAGGAGTGGCATCCACGTCTTTAGTTTGGTATGATTCTCCCCCTCCAGAGCTGGTCTCATCTTTATATTTGGATGCGATAAGTATTCCATATTATAAGGTAGGATAATGTGCCTCCTTCTTACTATATTACGCATTGAGAATGGTGAAGGTCATGTCGGAGTTCGCAACGACGCTTTTGAAGCTTCTAGATGGATTACTTTTCTTGTTTTCCATTCCTTTTGCTGCTTTTGTACAAGAGATGGGAATGTCCTTTTCTCTTTGTTTTTCTTCCTTCATGTACTTTTTACTTTCAGACACTGTATTACTTTTAAAGTTTTTTCGAATAAAATTAAATAGGGGGACGGGGGGTGGGTTCCCAGAGTGGGGTGGACCCTTCTCCTTAGGGTTTGAGGGTGGGACTTGTTCCCTACATTGTCCACCTCCGAGGAGCTAATATCGCCTAATCCCTTATTTATTAAAAAAAAAAAAAAAAACATTTATGTTATGTTGAAACCTGAAAGCGTTAGGCTCTTGCTTTCATATTTTTTTCAAGTGTGTGTAGGATTTGCAATTACCTACTGAATCAAAAAGAAAGAAGAAGATCTACAATCGATCGATCGAGGAACGTTTACTCCAAGGAGATATATAGTTTTATAGTTGACTGTCAAAATGAAGGGATTCGTTACCTGCTTCCTGCTTCGTGTTTGATGCAGATAGGGATAGATATGAGAGCATAGCAGTGTTATGTATTATTACAAGATGGTGCATATATGGTCCTAGCTTGTGAAAATGATTTTTCATCCCTAAGTTTTATTCCCCGATCGTTTGAAACAATATACATGTGATTGACTGACAAGCTCATCCCCTTCAAAGCCAACCAGAAAACCTGCAGGATCTGAAAGAAATCCTTAGCAGTTGCTAGTGGAATTTCATCCCGAGTAAACAATGTGGTTGTACACAGTTACACCCCTTTGATTAAGATTTCCTCCTTGCCAATTGTGTTGGTTAACCTTTTATAATCAGGAGGATGTAGGATATTTTGTTTTTCTAATAATTTTCCTCTAATTATTAAACTATGGAGTTGATTAAACGTTAACGTTGAAGTTAACATTTGAATTTTATATAGAATAAGAGATTTAAGGGGACGAATTATTATAGTTTTATCTTGTTTTACATGTTTTGACTATAAATCACATAAAAACTAGACACTAGTGTTTTCTGAGAGCGCAATTTATTCGGGTTTGTCCATATCCTTGCTTCTTCCAAAAATCTTGGTAACTTGGACATTCGCCTCTTTGAAGCCTCTGCACTGCGTGTCGGTCTTATCGCTGCCTACATACATTCTCTTTATATAAAGAGATTCCTAGATTGTCATTGATAGTATCACCGGTGCCTCAGCCATTCTCTTCAGAATTCACAGTTTGTTTATGGACATAAACAAAATTAGCCACCATGCATCGTCTCGGTCACAACCTTTGATCATATCAAACGAGAGCATAATTTTGTGGCTGATGCATTAGCAAAAGAAAGACACATCAATGAAGGTAATGAAGCCCAAGTTTGGCAGGCCAATCTTCCTGTTGCAGCTAGGAAAGCTTTATTGTTTGACTGATTGACTCCTTTAGGTGTAGGTTGTTCTGTTGGATTCTCTTTGTAATTTTTTTTCATCTTTTTTGAAAAATAAAAATAAAAACTCATTTGGGTTTGTCAAACATGGGCTCCCCTATTAGGAAATTAACGAATTAGAACCCAATCCACAAAACTCATGATGATCCAAAGTCCACACCTTGATAATCATCATCCCTTACATGCACTAATGCACGATGCATATTGTGCCCGCAGTTTTCAACTATTGCCGATGACAATGGCAAAGCGACAAGGAAGGCGGGCCACGGCCACTTTGACAAAGCTAGAACCGTCGATATGTGATTCGTGAAGCACAAGATTACACGTGCATGGCTTCAAGTCCTCCACTGTGAATGGTTGCGCCATTTTATAGCTGATCTTGATATATATGGAGCTCTACAAATAAACCAGAAACCTAAATTCTCTCGGCTTCGTTCTGCAATGGACAAGAACCTCCTGGGACTTCTCCGCCTTCGGATCAAGCGAGGCATCAACCTCGCCGTCCGCGACTATGTCACCAGCGACCCTTACATCATCGTAACCATGGGGCGCCACAGGCTCAAGACTCGCGTGATCAAGAAGAATTTAAACCCGGAGTGGAACGAGGAACTCACTCTTTCGATGACCGACATCAACGAGCCTATCCTTCTCAACGTCTACGACAAAGACCATATCACCCACGACGACCCCATGGGCGATGCAGTGGTTGACATCAAGCCCTATGTGGAGTGCCTGAAACTGGCGGCGGAGTTGGAGAAGCTCCCAGATGGGTGTGCGTTGAAGAAAGTCCAGCCCAGCAGGAACAACTGCCTGGCCACCGAGAGCTGTTACACTTGGCACGAGGGGAATATCATCCAGGACATGAGACTTAAGCTGAGGAATGTGGAGTGTGGGGAAGTTGTAGTCCAGATTGAGTGGATTGATGTTCCGGGTTCTAAAGGTTTAGCAAATGTTCAGGTCTAGGAGTTTTTTTTTTTTTTTGTAATGCATAAATAAAATTTACTATATATCTATTCTTTGAGATGACGTCATCTACAGTTTTTAACAGTATTGGGTTGGGTTGGGTTGGGCTTCAGTGTTGGGCTTCAGTTATTCCACACGTGCTTCTCTCATCTTCTGGTGTCTTCTTCAGCGGTCTCATCTTCGAGACTGTCTTCAGACTTCACTCACCGCCTCTTCAAGACTATCTTCACAGACCACTCACCGCGAAGCAAGTTCATTCATCGTCTTCAACAGCTTTCTTAACCTCTTCTGTATCTCCCTCGCCTCAGATCTTTTCCGTCGCGACCGCCGCTCAGGCCTCAGCCCCAAAACCAAAACACAACCGTCGTCTTGCTCATAGTCACCTTCTAGCTAGCTCACGCCGAACTGGTATGTGACTTTTCCTCTCTCTCTCTCTCTCTCTCTCTCTCTCGCTTTGGTTAGAAGAAATAGTCCTTATGGTCTTTGAATTTATGCGATTGATAAGGCCAGTTCTTCTGTGGAATTCGGCTTCCAACCTATCATTTTATGTTGTTGCGTTCTGTGGATCTGTAATGTTTATGGTCAGAAGGTGTTCGAGGTTTGATTTCGCCGATCACTCTTATTGCCAGTTTGGGTTTCAATCAAGCATCAAAGGTTTTTGGTGAATTCAGTTTGGGTTTCAATCAAGCATCAAAGGTTCCTTCTCTGAAATTGTGTCTTTTTTATGTTGATTTTGTATTCTAGGAGTCGTTTATCTTTTTGGTTCAATTTTAGGGCAATTTTCACACATCACTTTCCTTCTGAATTTGGGTTTCAGTCAAGTATTGAAGGTAATTGGGGTTTGGCTATATCATGGTTTTCTTATGTGAGATAGGGATGCGAAGATCACCGATGTCTACTTGGCTGCTCAATATTGGTTGCTTCATGAAAGTTTTTAAAAAAGAATTCAAAACCACACAGATTTCTATGGATCAAAGATTTTTTGAGAAATCTATGGATCAAAGATTAATGTCATGTGCAACAGAAAATCATCAGTGCCATTAGCTTATTCAAAAAGTGCAAAATTATCCTATATAAAGTAGATAGAACAATTCCCAAGTTCTGCATCTTGCCGGTAGAAGTTTGGAACCATTGGTTGCATTATAGCAGGATTTAAAATACTTTTGATGAACTTTTGATGACATTTGTGATTGGTATGGCTGTTGGACTCCATGTATAGTTTCACAAAATGTACTATAGCATGTACCATATTATGATTTCCTTTTTGTTCCAAGTCTGAGGATTATTTACATGTGATGTTTGTTCAAGTTTTAGCATGAAATAATTCTGTTTTTATTTTTTGCAGCAATATTCCATTAAATTTTTTATGGTTTTTGTTACTGATTTTACTACACAATTTATATCTTCAGTCTGGAATATAGAAGTTGGAAACTTCTCTGATCATGTATCTTGGAGTCTATACCTGGACACTCTGCTCATCAGTACCCTATTCTGACTTCTATATTGCCTTTTTCATTACAACGATAAAAATGCAATGTTTTTGTGTGTGTGTGTGTGTTATTGTCAGATCTCTCTGTAAGTTATTCACTGTGATTAGGCTCTCCTAACCCTCTGCTATTTCAATTTACAGCGGCAGCCAGTCACATAACTGTAGATAGAACAACCGGGAATACCTCAGACGAGTTGACCTAGAAAGTAGTCTGTAAGTGTAGAGCTGTTTTTTGTTCAAAATGAACAATTTGAAGTTCTATCTTTTGAAAAATGTAGAATAGACAAGTCTGCTGAAAGCACCAGCTTATGAATTATGTAAATGGAAATATGCAACACTGATCAATCAAATGTACCCCCAGCAATGCGGGGGCACATTTCTAGTTTTTAGTATAGGTTTTGATTTTGTGCTAGTATGTGACTGTAAATGTTTTGTTGGATTCAGTGTACGTACATGTATTAATCATCAGAAGTTTTATTACCAAGTTACTTAAGTATAAAAATGACCTAAACTATGTCTGAAGCTTGTGATATTCGTCTTCAATTTTCCTGTAGAAGCTGCTTGTTTGACATACTAAGTACCAGAACTCGATGAATATCACTCGCTTCATCAACACCAGAAAGCTTTTTTTCTCAGAGGAAGAATTTATTCCATGTTCAGTTTAGAATATAAACTTTAGATGCACAGCCTCTGAATTATGAGGCATTGGGTTTAGCTAGATTGAAGTACTCTAGTCCTTCAACTACAAAAATCACGTATTTTTTTGTGGTGTAGGAGGATATTTAGAAGATTTAGACCGTGACTAGTGAGGACATAGGTTTTGTTTTATTTTAAGATACAGTTAACCAGGCGTCTATGGGTGATCATTGTTTTAGAATATGCCATTTCTTCTCAGTTATGGAGGAGTATCAAAGCATTGCTGTATGATAAAACAAGAAAATGAAATCTGGGGATTTGGAATTTTGTTCATAGATATTTTCGTTACTCTAGTATGGATGTTTAGTACGTTGTAATGGTTGTATGGTTATGGTTTACTACTGAGATATCTTATCTCCAAATTCGTATGTTTGGTCTAAATTCCCCTTCAACATTTAAGCTTTTGAAACCTTCGAAGGGCGCCAACTTGAACTGCAACAGAATTCCAATGGCTTCCACTTCAACTTCTTCATTATCTTTGCAAACTAGTGCACAGAAACAAAGCTTCCCTTCAAATTCAGCAGCCACAACATTCCACACAAACCTTAGTTTTCCATATAATCCATTGCCATTTACCAAATTTGCATGTGTTAGATCTTCTAGCACTTCCAAGCACTACAATGAAGTTGTGGTGGATGAAGAGATGGACAGAATTCGGAGGCTTCAAAACGGTTCAGATGTTCGTGGGGTGGCCTTGGAAGGTGAGAAGGGAAGGTCAGTCGACCTTACGCCTCCGGCTGTGGAGGCAATTGCAGAGAGCTTTGGTGAGTGGGTTATCAATGGCTTGGAGAAGCAGAGAGGACCGCCTGTGGAGAATGTTAAGGTGTCCCTTGGCAGAGACCCTAGAATATCAGGACCATCTTTGAGTGTAGCTGTCTTTTCAGGTCTAGCTCGTGCCGGTTGTTTGGTGTTTGATATGGGACTTGCAACCACTCCTGCTTGCTTCATGAGTACAATTTTGCCTCCATTTTCCTATGACGCTTCTATCATGGTAGCATAGAGCAAAGTCTTTATATATGGATGCAGAGTCTAATTGTAAATGTAGTGCTATAAGTTCAGGGAGAACAAGTGATAATATGTGAACTGATGGGATTGAATGTTATTGTACTGCAGATGACAGCATCTCACTTGCCCTATACTCGTAACGGTTTGAAATTCTTCACCAAGAGAGGGGGATTGACCTCGCCGGAAGTGGAAGAAATATGTGACAAAGCGGCGAGAAAGTATGCTAATAGGCTCACCAAGGTGTCAAGTGTTCTTCGCATACCACCGTCAAGGGTTGATTTCATGAGCTCTTACTCGGAGCACCTCCGGAACATCATCAAGGAGAGAGTGAACCATCCACTACATTATGACACTCCACTTCAAGGATTTCAGGTTCTCAATCTAGCTTTTCATGCCTGCATTGTGTCACCCTACATCTGTTAATGTTAAAACATTTAATCCAAAATAAATTGACAATACGTGCAGATAATAGTCAATGCTGGGAATGGATCGGGAGGCTTCTTCACATGGGATGTGTTAGACAAGCTAGGAGCAGACACCTTTGGCTCTCTACACCTCAAACCAGATGGGATGTTTCCAAACCACATTCCCAACCCAGAAGACAAAGTTGCCATGACAATTACCAGAGCTGCAGTGCTAGAAAACTCTGCTGATCTTGGAATCGTATTCGACACTGATGTGGACCGCAGTGGTGTTGTAGATAACAAAGGAAATCCCATTAACGGTGACAAGCTTATTGCTTTGATTTCAGCTATTGTATTGAAGGAACACCCTGGAACCACCATTGTGACCGATGCTCGAACAAGTATGGCACTTACTAGATTCATCACCAGCAGAGGAGGTCACCATTGCTTATATCGCGTTGGTTACAGAAATGTGATTGACAAGGGAGTCCAGCTTAACAAGGATGGCATTGAAACTCATCTTATGATGGAAACTTCAGGACATGGTGCTCTCAGAGAGAACTTTTTCCTTGATGATGGTTAGTACTATTTCATTTTTATGCTTTGATTTTACACATGCTTGCATAGTAACTCATTTTGCTAATTTTATAGGGGCTTACATGGTGGTGAAGATCATCATTGAGATGGTACGAATGAAGCTTGCTGGATCAGATGAAGGGATTGGAAGTATCATTAAGGATCTTGAAGAACCAGAAGAATCTGTAGAGCTAAGGATGAATGTAGTCTCTGAGCCTAGATATGCAAAAGAAAAGGCAATCGAGGCAATTGAAACGTTTCGACAGTACGTTGAGGTACTTGTTTAGTGATTAGTAGTTAGTACATCAAACCAGCGAGCTTCAAGTCATTAAGAGATGACTCTGCTTTAATTTTAACAAATCAACATTGACTTGTAGGAGGGTAGAATTGAAGGATGGGAATTAGATACATGTGGAGATTGTTGGGTCAGTGAAGGCTGTCTAGTAGACTCAAATGAAACCTCGGCTGCTGCAGTTGATGCTCACATGTACAGGTACTATGTGATTAAAACAAAACTGAACACTTAAAATTGGATGCAGCGATCCAGTGTATATATATAGAAACGTTCCAAAGCGGACGTCTGCACTCAGCTTAAAATGCAGACGTCCTTCCGTTCGCCACCGGACGGCGCCGACGACGGCGCGCCTTCATCCCAGCGGACTTCAACAGTGTCCCCGACCACTTTTTCTCCCCGGCGAGTCCGTCGAATTCTAGTTTTTCGGTGAGATCGATCTTATTTGAAGTTTTGGGTGATCTCGCCGGAAAACTGGAATTCGGCGGACTCGCCGGGGAGAGAAAGTGGTCGGGGACGCTGCTGGAGTTCGCTGGGATGGAGGCGCACCGTCGTCAGCGCCGTCTGGTGGCGAACGGAGGGACGTCGACACATTAAACAGAGTGCGGACGTCCGCACCAGAATGGGCCTATATATATATATATCCGTAGTGTTTAGGTAATTGAACTGTGTATGTTACACAGGGTAAAAGTATCAGATGAGGTGCATGGACAGCATGGTTGGGTACACATTCGGCAAAGCATTCACAACCCGAATATTGCAGTGAATATGCAATCATCTGTGCCTGGCTCATGCCAAACGATGACCAGAGTTCTTCGAGATAGGTAAGCCCCATCAGGCCATCACAGAATTCAGTAGAACTCTAACAGGCTAGTTGCGTTAATAATAAACTAACCGATCGATCCTTACTTGAATTTGCAGATTTCTCATAGCTAGTGAAATGGACAGAATCCTTGACATGACTGAGATTGACAAGTATGCCAAAAGTGGATTTCTGTAGGCTGATGAGAAGTTGAGAACTGATGAGTTTGTATTCAACATTGAAGAGTTGCAGGTAGCCAGCCATACATGTTAGGGTGCACAAAGTCACATACATTGGCATATTGGAGCAAATTGAATAAACAGCCTTGTTGTGTATTGGTAAGCAGCGGCTGTTGTGGATGAGTGAATTATCGGACCCGAGATTCTGAGACCCGAGACAAGTTTATACAATAGGACCGTTAAAGAAAGAAACTGATACTTGTAGTGACCAACTTAACATACTACAGCACTGTTTATATCCTTGACACGAAGCATAACGTATATACAAACATATTATATATATTATATATATATATATAGCTCTTCCATTAAGGGATATTTTTTTTACATATATGAGGGATTAAAAATTACACTAACTTTTCAATTATATTTTTGAATCTTCACCGTTCAACATATTATATATATATATATATATATAGCATTTTCAGATACAGACCTCCTTATTTATTCAAAATGTACGGATTTCCTTAATTGACATACTTTTCGATTATATTTTCTCATCTCAACCATTCATCTTTTAGGTATATATGAGTAGATAATCTCTTTAAAAATTTAACCAAATTGATAATTATTAAGATATTCAAAATTATGAATTACACGAACGGTTCCTGTTGAACAGATTTGGTTTGTTCATTGTAATCATATAGTTTCGATACCTTAACGATTATCAATCTGACTGAAAATTTGTAGAGATGATCTACTCATATATACCTATAATGTGAATGATTAAGATGAGAAAATATAATCTAAAAGTGGGTCAATTAAGAAAATCCGTACCTTTTGAATAAATAAGGATATTTAAACTTGATAATATATATATATATATATATATATATATATATATATATATATATAGGGCCCTTCCACTAAGGGATCACTTTTTTGACATATATGAGGAATTGGAGATTACACCAACTTTTCAATTATATTTTTGAATCTCCACCGTTCAGTTTGTTGGTCCTTATATATAGATCAATTTTGTAAATTTTCAGCCAATTTGGTGATCGTTAAGCTGTCGAACAAGATTAAATCAATAAACGAACTAAATCTGCCAAACTTGAATCGTTCATGCTTATATATATATATATATATATATATATATATATATATATATATACTGAGCCGTTCGAGAACGGACGTCCGCACTCGGCTTAAAGTGCAGACGTCTCTCTGTTGGCCATTGTACGGCGCCGGCGAGGGCGCGCCTCCACCTCAGCCAACTCCAGCAGCGTCCCCAATCACTTTCCCTCCCCGGCGAGTCCGCCGAATTCCAGTTTTCTGGTGAGATCGATTATATATACAGTTTTGGGTGATCTAGCCGGAAAACTGGAATTCGGCGGACTCGCCGGTGAGGGAAAGTGGTCGAGGACGCTGATGGAGTCTGCTGGGGTGGAGGCGCGCCTTCACCGGAGCCGTACGGTGGTGAACGGAGGGACGTTCGCACTTTAAGCTGAGTGCGGACGTTCGCTTTGGAACACTCCTATATATATATATATATATATATATATCTTGGCTACAAACGTCCGCACCAATGGTTTTAGTGCGGATTTTCATTTTTGCACCACTTTTCGATCGAATTTCTTTATTTCCACCTTCTAGTATCTAGATGATATTGTGTAGATAATCTCTGCAAAATTTCAGCCAATTTGGTAATGGTTAAGGCCCTTAAACTCGAAAAACAAATGGACGAACTGAATTCTGTCAAACATGAACCGTTCATGTTTATAACAGAAAAACGCAATTTTGAGGGCCTTAACGATTACCAAATTGGCTGAAATTTTGTAGAGATGATCTACACAATATTATCTAGATACTAGATGGTGGAGATGAGAAAATTCGATCAAAAAGTGATGGAAAAATGAAAATCCGCACCAAAACCATTGGTGCGGACGTTTGTAGCTGAGAAAAATCATATATATATATATATAAAATTAAACAACGCTGTTTATATGCTTTCCCATCTGCATACCAAATTACCAATAAACATGCGAGGTCCTCCTTCTATGGTCAGTTCAATCATTCACACTAATACCGAACTGGAAGGCTACTGAGAATAAGCCCAGACTGCCATTCGGCGATTCAATGGATGAACACGCTTGCAATATAAACAATGAACGCACTCGAGGGAGTTGAGAATCAAGTCCAACAGGGACAGAAATGCTTTTTCAATAACCATGCAGCCCGAGAGTGAGAGAGTGCTCGCCGGAGAAGATGAACGAAAAATTGGAAATCTCTCTGGACTTGCGCCTAGCATCGTGGAGAAGAAGAGTCAATTTAGCCAAAAAAAACATAATAAGGTGGACTGGGCCTAACGTAACACTTAAATTTTTTTTTGAAACATTAGGGGTGAACAGTCAATATTGTCTCCACGTATCCGACTTATTCCGGATATGATGCAGCGGAAATATAAACGTTAAAATTCACCAACGGTGAGTTGAATCCACAAGTCTAGTTTTCTCAAATCCAGGAGAAAGTTCATGGAATCCACCAGAAAAGTTGAGAAAATCTCAAGGGTTTTTATTAATCAAAAGCTGACGACTACAATTGATAGAAGGTCCTTATAAAGGAGCAAATAAACCTTAGGGCAACTAACATCAAAGCCTAAAAGCTTATGGATTAAAACAAAACCAAATCCAAAACAATAATTGCTGAAAACAAGTAAATCTGCATTTTGAATGCCTAAACCAACTCGGATGGCCTAAAAAACCATAGGTCGTGACAAAGTGATGAGTTTGATTTGTTGAGCCGTTCCGCTTCTAGAAAGGTATTATAATAGTCAATCGGACACCGAACGCCAAATCTAGAGCAAACCAGGTTTGGACTTGTTTCGATCAATCTGTGTTAGTACATAGTATAACATCAGTCGTACTCGCCTAAGAAGACGCGTGCCGCCACGTAAAACGGGCTTGGGCCTTGGTTAAGCCCAAGAAGCCCACACTATTCCTTGAGGGCATAATGGTAATACACCCTCTGAGCAAGGGTAAAATGGTATTTTAGGGTGCATCCACCATACCCCTATAAATACCACTCTCCCCCTCTCATTCTCACGATCTCCATTTTCACTCTCTTATCACCTGCATCAGCTCACTAACTTAGGCATCAGAGGGTCGAAGGCCGGAGCACCCGGTCTTCCCTCTGACGCTATTCTCCCTTTGATTGATAGGTTATGGAAGCTTGGAGACAATCCCCCGCATCTGGGTGATCTCTCCCTCTCAGAGACCACGCCAGAACAATTGGCGCTAGAAGGAGGGTCGTCCTCAAGTGGAAACCCCCACGTCGCTCACCCAGAAATCCCAGAAATCCCGAAGAGAGAGAGAGTAGATCTGACTCTCTCTCTCCTTCGCTCGGGCGTGCCGCAGCAAGGTAGCTCACCTTCCCAGCCAGCATACTCACTGCCTTCCAATGAACCCAGCACGGTCTCTCCGACCTCCGGCCAAGGCCCACGCGCTGGAGAGCAGCGCCCAGAACTGGTATGGACACCCAGCTTCCCTCAGCCGAAGCGGGAAAGCACTCTTGGTCTCGCGACCCCAACCTCGGCACCCTCACCCCGGGACATGCCTTCGCTTTTGGCACCTCTCCCCGGCTCGGGACCTTGGGACGGAGCAGGTCCCGCCATCCATCCGCGGACTCCCCAGGTCCCGCCGCCCATTCGCGGACTCCCCAGATCCCGCTGGTCAAGCCAGTCCTCACGGACTCCGCTGACTTCGCCAGTCCCCGCGAACTCCGCTGACCTCGCCAACCCTCGCGGACTCCCCTGGTCTCGCCTCGCCAGCTCCTCGCGGCATTCCCTGGTCTCGCCAGAGTTCTTAAACCTCGTGTGGGGACATCCCTAGTAGTTTCCCTGGCGGACACCCCCACACAGCTCTCCATCCAGACATACCGGGACTCCTCGATCCCGACAAAAAAAAAAAAAACCCTTCCCGACACGGCGTCCAGTCCCGACCCAAGATATAGTCCCGACCAAGAATCCCGTGACAAGAAGCAAGTGGCTCCGCCTAGAGCTCCGGGAGCCATTCCCACATGGCCCCCCGAGTTCCCGAGGCCCCCTTCCTTGCTTACCATGCTCTCGGAACGTGCCAGCACAAGTGACCCGCATCACACATCCGCCTCCCTCTCTTCCTCCCTCCCGGGACCATCCATTTCTCACCGCGAACACCGCTCGCCACGCCAGACTCCGCGGACTCTTGTCTCGCCATTCCTCGCGGACTCCGCTGGTTTTGCCAGTCCCCGCGCACTGCGTAGCGGCTCTACACGGCTCCAGATAAGTCATACTCCACATTATTCAATTAAGTTGTTATCATACAAATAACATGCCACATGCATCATAATATACTCTCATGTACATGCTACACACACTTGTAAACCATGGGCAACCCACATACACTTGCTTCACATGCTTACAAGTCAAATATTGCTGTACATCTCTCTATCAATCACAAGCTACACACACACCATGTGTAAACAGCCAGCATTCAAACATGCATTCTCTAGCTACACACGCCAACTCAAACATGCATTCCTGTCCCGCCACCTCTTCCCGGCTCGGGACCTCGGGACGAGACAGGAAGACCTCTTATTCCTAGCCAACCCGACAGTAAAACCCTTACCCTAGAATTCCTACCAACACCACAAACATGTGAATCATCCCACCACCACAAACAAATCCAAAGACAAAGAACGCCACCAATTCACACCGTGAAATAGTGGATCCGCGTAGTGGCAATGAAGCTGGTTGCAAACAGCCAAGCGCTCGCGCCCACTCGATCAAGGGTGAAGTGGGACGCTCCCCAATTTGAGGTTTGTAAAACCACCGAAACCCTAAAACACAAATTGCAGCTCGCCCAATTTTCAATTTGCAAAACACGAACTCCCCCTCCAGCTATCCCCAACCCTATGCATACATTGACTCGCCAGGGCAGCGGCCCGCCACGCTACGACAGTCTCGCCAGCTAAGCACGAATTGACTCGCCACACAGCGGCCCGCAACGCTCAATAGCGACAGTCCCCAATCAAGCGCGGACTGACTCGCCACATAGCCTTAGTCCCCAATCAAGCGCGGACTGACTGGCCACTTCACGACAGTCCCCAATCAAGTGCGGACTGCCTCGCCATATAGCCTCAGTCCCCAATCAAGCGCGGACTGACTGACCACTTCGCGACAGTCCCCAATCAAGCGCGGACTGCCTCGCCACATAAGCCTCAGTTCCCAATCAAGCGCGGACTGACTGGCCACTTCGCGACAGTCCCCAATCAAGCGCGGAATGCCTCGCCATATAGCCTCAGTCCCCAATCAAGCGCGGACTGACTGGCCATTTCGCGACAGTCCCCAATCAAGCGCGGACTGCCTCGCCATATAGCCTCAGTCCCCAATCAAGCGCGGACTGACTGGCCACTTCGCGACAGTCCCCAATCAAGCGCGGACTGCCTCGCCATATAGCCTCAGTCCCCAATCAAGCGCGGACTGACAGGCCACTTCGCGACAGTCCCCAACCAAGCACGGACTGACTCGCCACATAAGCCTCAGTCCCCAATCAAGCGCGGACTGACTGGCCACTTCGCGACAGTCCCCAACCAAGCGCGGACTGACTCGCCACATAAGCCCCAGTCCCCAATCAAGCGCGGACTGACTGGCCACTTCGCGACAGTCCCCAACCAAGGGCGGATTGACTCGCCACATAAGCCTCAGTCCCCAATCAAGCGCGAACTGACAGGCCACTTCGTGACAGTCCCCAATTAAGCGCGGACTGCCTCGCCATATAGCCACGGTCCCCAATCAAGCGCGGACTGACTGGCCACCTCGCGACAGTCCCCAACCAAGCGCGGACTGACTCGCTAGAGCAACATTAAAATTGTCTTCTTGCCAACAGGTTTTCGGAACGTCACCCCCGTCACCTCGCGACTCTCGCGTGGGGACTTGGGGACTCGGCACCATGCCTCCCGCACTATGACTCGCCACCTAGCGCGAACAAATTACTCGCCTGGTAACGGCTCGCCACGCCACCTAGCGCGAACAATTACTCGCCTGGTAGCGGCACGCCACCTAGCGCGAACAATTACTCTCCTGGTAGCGGCTCGCCACGCCACCTAGTGCGAACAACTACTCGCGTGGTCGCGGCCCGCCACGCCATAAACGCGAACTGGCTCGCCCGCTAGCGGCCCGCCATGCCCTTAGCGCAGTTCATTCCGCTCAATATGAACTCGGCCCTCATTTTGGTGTCTCACCACCACAATCTCTCCCACCACTGGGGGACTTAGGCAACAACCTTATACACGCCTCATGACGTGCTCTCGATACACGTTGGCGCCACCCGCCTCCCTTCGGCATCTTGGTTACGCCCCCTAGCGAGCTTTTCGACAACTCTACACAAGCCCTATCGGCAACATCATTATGCCCTAGCGGCACCCAGCGTCATGCCTCAGCGGCACTCCTTGCCACTCCTCGACGGCACACTTGCCTCGATGGCGAAATAGTGAACTACGTCTGGTTTGATCCCATAAACGGGTACGTAGGCACTCTAGCACTCACCTAGAGGCAACCACAAAATATGCCACCACAATCTCCCCCTCGAACATATGCTGGAATAGCTCAGCTAACTCGAGCATGTAGCTAGTACATATCAAAGGCTACTAAAACGCCAAGGCATACCAACATGCCGGTACCCGTGGCCCTCGCGAGAGGCTCGCTAGCGGTACCTCAACTTCGACCCCCGATCGCCCCGCCATCTCCAAACAATACATGGGAGCAACAACCCGATGTCTCAATCATATATAGCGATACACGGCATACCCCACTCGGAGGGAGCCGGTCCATCCCCTCCCTTGCATGGGGACTTGGGGGACTGGGGACTGGATATGTCGCCACTAGTAAGAGACTCGTACTCCCGATATTGTATCAGATAAAGTCCCCACCCAAGAGAGTCTCAGTTGTACTCGCCTAAGAAGACGCGTGCCGCCACGTAAAACGGGCTTGGGCCTTAGTTAAGCCCAAGAAGCCCACACTATTCCTTGATGGCATAATGGTAATACACCCTCTGAGCACGGGCAAAATGGTATTTTAGGGTGCATCCACCATACCCCCATAAATACCACTCTCCCCCTCTCATTCTCACGATCTCCATTTTCACTCTCTTATCATCTGCATCAGCTCACTAACTTAGGCATCGGAGGGTCGAAGGCCGGAGCACCCGGTCTTCCCTCTGACACTATTCTCCCTTTGATTGATAGGTTATGGAAGCTTGGAGACAATCCCCCGCATCTGGGTGATCTCTCCCTCTCAGAGACCACGCCAGAACAATCTGCTTTTCAATTTTTATCGTCATCTGTTCTATATCAGAATACATTTCTAGTGTGTTTCCGAGCATCTCCAATCGTCTTATGATGTTTCTGGCCATACCAGAGCGTATTCCATGCCTTGTATGTTCTCGGAAACGCCGGAAATGCTTCACATAAGGCCGAAAACGCAACAAAAACGTCAAGAAACACGGTGGTAAATAAATTGGATCATGGGAGCAAAACAAACTTTTCCTTTGGTGTGTAGAGTGTTCAGCTTCAACTAAGGGGTCGAAAAGTCATTTGTGTGCCCCAGTATCTGATTTATTTGTAGAAACCTCTCCGTCCATATCCGTCGTGTTTCCGACCGTGTACGGCCATACCGGCGTGTAACCAGTATCATGTAGGTTTAAAATATGTTTCGGGAAACGCCGGAAACACGTTGTAAAGGGCCAGAAACGCATTGGAAACAACTATAAACACGGTCATAATTAAATAACGTAAATAACTTAGGTCTTGGGGGCTAAACTGACTTTTCCGTTGGTGTGTCAAGTGTTCAGCGTCAACTCATCGCATTGGAAACAACTATAAACACGGTCATAATTAAATAACGTAAATAACTTAGGTCTTGGGGGCTAAACTGACTTTTCCGTTGGTGTGTCAAGTGTTCAGCGTCAACTCATCTTATGATGGAAACTTCAGGCATTGGTGCTCTTAAAGAGAACTTTTTCCGTGATGATGGTTGGTACTATGTCATTTTTATGGTTTGGTTTTACATATGCTTGCATAGTAACTCATTTTACTAATTTTATAGGGGCTTTACATTGTGGTGAAGATCATCATTGAGATGGTACGAATGAACCTCGCTGGATCAGATGAAGGGATTGGAAGTATCATTAACGATCTTGAAGAACCCGAAGAATTTGTAGAGCTAAGGATGAATGTAGTCTTTGAGCCTAGATATGCAAAAGAAAAGACAATCAAGGCAATTGAAACATTTTGACAGTACGTTGAGATACTTGTTGGGGATTAGTAGTTAGTACATTAAACCAGCTAGCTTCAAGTCATTAAGAGATGAATCTAGCTGATCTAATAATAACAAATCAACATTGATTTCAGGAGGGAAGAACTGAAGGATGGGAATTAGATTCATGTGGAGATTGTTGGGTCAGCATTCAGAAAAGGCTGTCTAGTAGACTCAAACGAAACCTCGGCTGCTGCAGTTGATGCTCACATGTACAGGTACTATGTGATCAAAAAAGAATTGAATTTAAAACTTGGACAGAGTAATCCTTAAGATTGACGCG
This sequence comes from Fragaria x ananassa, assembly GCA_034370585.1. Taxonomy (NCBI): domain Eukaryota; kingdom Viridiplantae; phylum Streptophyta; class Magnoliopsida; order Rosales; family Rosaceae; genus Fragaria; species Fragaria x ananassa. The sequence goes on along the minus strand of CP139761.1, from coordinate 26,628,381 downwards.
TACGTGACGTATATACAAAGTTACAAAAATATATATGATCTAATTAAACAACCCTGCTTCTGGTTATGTGCTGGAGATGTTCAATAAGTAGCTGATTTAAGTGTTTAGATGAGCATCAATGTCTTTGTTGATGTCAATTACCAGCTGGAGCAAAGCATGGGGATCTGGAACATTGTCATTCACCTTTTCATATTCCAAAATCCAATGCACCACTGATGAGGCCTGATCACCACTTTGAGAGGTAATCTGCAGAATGAACTTGAAGCTCTTGTAATGCTCACGTAGGTCTCCTCCAATTACTTTCCAAGTCACTAAATTGTTTTCCTTGTCTATGGCTTCGATTATCTCCTTAGCTACTTTTGCTTTCCCATCTGCATACCAAAACATGCGAGCAATCGTTGTAATTTAGTTTGTTCATCTGAACTTTATTTAGCCCTCCATATCACACAGTCAATGGTAATCATCCCTCACATTCAGGAAAATTTGGAAGACCATGTTAATTGGAAATATGAATAGATACCTTGGATATAATTCCAGGAGACGAGGGTACCGACTTCTCCACCTGATTGGTGATCATCACCATGAAGATCAACACTGGGAAGCTTGGCTCGGGTTTGGGAGGTGATCATATTGGGTATATGGTGTGGCCTGTTCAGGAACACATCATAGAATCTCTCAGCACCACCAGCCTTGATGTCAATATGTGTCTCCACCTTACCAAACTTGTTCGCCATGCTAGCTTACTCTAATTCTAGCTACCAGTAATACCGTGCTTGTTGGATAACCGTAGTACCAAAACACACCAAACAGCCAGAGAGATGAAAACTAAGTACGTAGGCCCTTATATATAGGCACTTTCGATCAGCATTGATAAGCATACCATTCTTGACCAAATAGCCACGGTGGGGAAGAAAACTGCACATCCAATTATAGCGTCATTAGTATACCATTCTTGACCTTGTAACAGCATTTGAGATCCCCCCCCCCCCCCCCCCCCCCCAATGTCCATTTGTTCCAGCAACATGTTATATATCTGATTTTTATCTTAGTTTGTAAATAAAATGCAGCTGGTGAATTTCAGCTCATGCTCCACAATACCCTCTACATGAGTCCACGTAACTTATGACTTGAAAAAATTTGCCAAGTCCGGACTACATTATCACTTTATTAGTTCACCCTTCTCCCAGGGTCTCAGTGAGAGGATATGTTAGTCATGGCACTGGTAAGAAGATCGTCTTACCTAATTTTCATTTAACCGTACTATATATTCACAACCATATGTAAACTCAAACACTTTAGAACAAAATGAAGCACAGTGAGTAGGGTCTTACTTTCCCCCGCCCTTGACATATATGCTTTTATTAGATTGTACCCTAAACTAGCTGGCTCCTCGATCCGTTATTATTATCTGATGTTTGTTATATCACACTGCTACTTCGATCTTGATCTTGATCCTCTTGCGTTGATAAGGAATTTGTATTACTGCTACGCGAGGATGGCGATTCGATAATCTGATCAATCACCAGTTCCTTTCCCTTGCATATGATCTTTATATCGCAGCAGCTCGTTTCTGGAGATGCATTTCGTAGTATCTGATTAGCAACCCCAGTTCCCTTTCTAGACCTCAGTTTCCTAAACACAAAAGGAAATAACAGCCTCTGTAAAATGAAATCTAAAATTTTCGCTAACACGATATTGTATTGGTATATAAGGATTAGATCTTTTATACCTGAGACTGGATTTCGTTGTTCCAACAACTAGAATCTTCACGTTTCCAGTCGAAATAAGGTCTAGGATGGCCTTTGCAGTTGTACCACTCTCAATAAACATAACGTCGACCTTAACCTATATGTCACATATTCGTATTAAGTAGTCTATCTTATTATTCGTAATCAAGGAATTAGAGGCGTGATCAATTGAGATTGGTACCTTGGCCGTTGAGCATGCAGCAACGTATTTCTCAAGGAGCTTGGTTCTTCTGTCTCTTTCTTGAGCCAGGTAATTCTTCACCATCTTTGGACTCACTTTACTTCTTGGAAGCATTCCTACTACATAGAATGTCAAAACAAATCAAACACATCGCTCAGTACTCATCGATCCGTTTAAGAGTCACCAATATTAGTTCATGATTACCATGACCCTCTTAACACGTCGTTAGTAAAGCTATACAAATTCTCAGGTTGATTAACATTAGCTTTGTTTCCTACTTTCATATGGTCATGATCATCAAGATGGCATAAATAAAAACTCTCAAGTGAAAATGATCGTTAAATAGTTTCATCAGCTTATTGAGTTAGGAAAAATGATTCGAACAGTATCTGAGCCTCCTTAATAAGTCAAATCAAGTGGCACGACTAACTCACCATACCCAAAACTATTTTCAGCCTCATGATCAGGTCCCCTAGCTAGCTAGCACCATGCAGAACTACCTAGTTAGCTAGGTATAACCCCATAAGAGATATCGTGACAATCGGTTCATTGTATTGATTGTATGATGAGGCGTTAGCTATCTGATGAAATTCCCCTAAACTATATGTATATGCTACAAGACGTCAACCGCACGCGGGGTATCGATCTCTTTCAACTTAAAAATTAATTTGAAACTTTCTCCTCCTTACTCCTCAGATTGAAAATTCAATATGCCTAAGCGTGACAAGTGATTGACATAGACTAAAACACAGCTAGCTAGGTTCATCGAACAAGAGGTCGACTCAAAGACTATTCCATTTCTTCCTCACTTGACCTTCAACATCACCGGAACTTGTCACCGCCGTCGGGTGAGCGTGCTACCTATGCAGCCCGATGTGAACCACGTACATGTTATATGTTGATGCATCATGCAGGATCGTAAAGACGAGATCGAATTGAGTAACTTACATGGAGAAGGAATGAAATGAACTGGTGGAAATACATGTACGAGTTTGACGTGATACAAGGTTTTGATATGGGATGATGGATGAGCAACGGCCTGGCTGAGCGTCCAGAGAAGGGCATCCATGCTAGTCTCGCTCTTCATCAGGTCAACTGCGACGTGATAAACCTTTTCTTCCTGCACGATTTGATCTGGCTTCATGTTCTTGTGATTGATACAGTTGAAATCAATAGAGAACAAACTCCCCTCATCATCAGAGTCGGAGTAGAGGTAGCAGTCTTCTCCGAATTCTTGGATGGCTGCCAGGGACAAAGGCACAGCCGGCAAGCTATGTATACCGGCGGCGCTGCTCTGATGATGATCAAGCTGCTGCAAGAGTACCATTGCCATATCTATGTCTGCTTAATTTGGAGTACTACTGCTACGTACTTTTGAGTCTGGAGTCTCGAGACTTGGTGACTCGTTTCGTTTGTTTGAGCCAAGATGAACTCGAGAGTCTAGAGACATCATATATTTGTATAAGCATGCGCAAACATAGATATCATTATACATCTAAACAAATTGAAGAAGACATTAAAGAATAACACAATATATATTTATATATATGAAGTGTTCATACTGTCCCGTATATATAAACGTATATACGTCTAGCTATGAGAGGTAGTTTCAACTTTTCATGGCTGTCTTGATATTATGGCTGTTTTCAATAATAGCTAGGAATTATACTTCTCTCAATCTCAATTTTTTTTTGTTTTTAGGAAAGGTAGTTTTCATGCTGCTCTTAGGATAGAAATTTCCAATTGATCACCAGACCTTGCTTGCTTCATTAATTAAAAAATTACAATTTCTGTGAAAGGTCATTTATTTTGCTTAACAAAGTAGAAGGGACAAAGAATCAAGAATATAGAAAAGAGGGATCAAAATGGAATCCAAGAATATAATTTTAGGGATATTGACAGGAACTATTTTATACAACTTCTATCATGCATATTCTATATGTCTAGTCTAAAATACGTCTCGGAGAAGATAAAATCATATACTAAACTAATATACATAAAGCATTGACTACACAATTTTGTATCTTTCACTTCACATCTATAGTTCTTTCTCTCTAGTCAAGTTCTTTGAGTTGATTTTTCCAACTTTAAGACATAGGAGACTTCACCTTATTCTCACAGCTTAGGCTGATGTCAATTTGATCGAGGTCCTTTCACCGTGCCAAAGGGGCTAGACCAACTAGGGTTTATCAAGCTGGTCCATTACGAGTGGGTTTTTCAGTTTGTGTGGAAAAATGCTTCGTAAGTTGATTTTGGTTTCCAGAATTGCACCAGAAAAGGACTCGATCTTAAAACACAAGTGCCATGTATGTATATATGCTCGGGTTTGTCTGCTGTATTGAATGGTATAGCATGCCTTATGACTAAATGAGGTTGTCCAGCAGTGAGGGTTCAAGTTGAATTGAAGGTCATGAAATTTGCAAGACATGTATAGCGTTCGGTATAGCAGAATTTTTTTATATGTTCTTGCAATTACTATAATCTCGAGGAGACCTCTTGTTCAGTACCAAATTACCAATGGTTTTATAGGATATTCTCTTCCACTGCCTCAATGCACTGATCATGACTAGAAAAGTAGCAATTATCTTACACTTGTAATAGAAGTACCAAATAGATCAAACTGAATTAAGATACACATATGTATATATTATGAATCATTGATTTACAATCTCATACATGATTTAAAGACAGTCCAAGTTCCCACACGATTACAACATAAACAAATATTGCTTCACAAACCTGATTGATACGATGACTGTCATCCTATCAAATCTCTTATTATTTCATACACAACCGATCGAATTCAAATACTGCAGCAGATGAGCATGAAGATATATAATCAAGTCTTGTGCATCTGTTACTATGCTTCGGCAGTAAGGTGAGCATCGATGTCTTTGGAAACCTCGGCGCAAAACTGGAGCAGCGTATGCGGGTCAGTAATATCGCCGTGATGCTTCTCATACTCTAAAGTCCAGTGCACAGTGCAGCCCTCGTCTTTCGGATTGGCTTGAATGGTGAGCAAGAAGCTCTTGTAATGCTCCATAAGGTCTCCCTCAATGACTCTGAAAGTCACCAAGTTTTTTTCCGCGTCTATGGCTTCAACTATTTCCTTGGCAACACAAGCTTTCCCATCTGCATAAATATCATGAAATGGTGATCAAAGATTTTTTATTTTTTTTAATAAATAGAGGATTAGGCGATATTAGCTCTTGTGCGACGGCCAATTTAGGCGACAAACGCCCACTCACAATCTCAAAAGAAAGGGGGTCATCACATCTGAGAGCCCACCGCTCTTTCCTCCATTTAAATTTATTAATGAAAAATAAAAATAAAAAACAAGTACAAAAGGGAAAAGGGACCAAACAAAACCTTCCCCAACAAAGGTGATGTAAAGAGATTCTCTCACAACCAAGAGAACTAAAAAGAAAAAAAAACCAAATTAACTGAAAAAGAGTAGTTTGAACTTTGAAGCATGCTTCTCAGCTTGACACTAAAACAAAGAAAATTTCTCTCAAGTTGCCACTTGCGACCCTTGCAGACTAACTCATCCAGCAATAATAACCAATAAATTAATGAGGTCTATAATATAGGAAACTCAAAGCATCCAAACGCAAGGACAAATCTCAGGAGGAGGAGAAATGAAATGAAATGGCCAAAGATCGATTCATATAAACTTGAAGAAACTAGTAGGGGGCTTGATATTCACCGTGGACGTAATTCCAATAGATGACAGTCCCGACTGTTCCCCAGTCACCTTCATGTAATTCACAGCCTTGAATGTTGCTGGAGCTGACATTGGAAATGTGGTGTGGTTTGTGGGTGAACATTTCGTGGAACTTTGTTGCAGAAGCCTTGATATCTACATCTGTCTCTATCTTACCAGTCAGAGCCATTTTGGATGAACTGAAAGAAACAAAGTGCTGTAGCTGTGATAATGTTGAAGAAACCTTCTTAGCCCCATCCAATTATATATATAGAAGGGGGCGCACGATCGAATTATATTAAGAACAAATCACATTATCCAATTCTATATTTCACTGTTACTATTTTCTTATTTTCTTTGACCTTCATCGCATGCATGTAAGATGTAATACATCAAATGTATCACGTGAATCTCGCTTTCCAGTAGGTAATTTTTCGTCTTCTGTAATGATATGGCTCGAAACAATGAACCCCCGAAGAAAATTTCGATCTGTTTAAACCTATTTTCTTTTCTGACAAAATCAACCAACAACTGCTTAAGGACTTTTGATCTGTTTACCGTATTAGTCCCTTTATATGATCAAACAGTGCATGCATGGAAGAGATCATCGAAAGGTTTACGAGCAGTATGTATATATATATATATATATATATATACAGTTGAGAAGTCGGTGCTTATATATAATTGAAATACGAGCTGTAAATCTTTTAGTAAATCTAGTGATTTGGTGTCTTGGTTAATAGCTTAATTAACCACTATCTGTTCGTATATGTATCTCTAAATGTAGTTGAAGTTCAACCAGATTGATTATAAGGACATTAGGCTTGCATGTGTTGTTTATTGAAATAAAACCTACAAGTCTCAACTAACCGTCCGGCAGCAGATATGGTAATTCTTGTTTTAATTATTAGAGTTCGTCTCAGTGTCATGATCCTAGCTAATACTCTGAAGTGTTTGTCTCACGCTTGAAAATATATATATATATATATATTTTGGAGTACTCGGCTCAATTATTCTGATCGATCACTCCAAATTAGTTGTGAGTAGTTGTATGAAATCTCTGGAAAATAAATTTTGGTGGCTGGATGATAAATTTAGTCAGAATGATTGGAGATGGCCGGGGCAGACAGAAAATTGACAGCCAAACAACTTTCTATAAATCGATCCGGCCATTCACCGGCCCTTAAATTTTATAATCATAAGACAACCCACAAACGACCTAGCTAGCAAATTGCTCTGTGAATCATGCATGATGAAATATGCTACTTAATTATATATCGACACTATACAGATTTGCAGTTCAATTATTTGAGTCCTTGCCTTCCAGAAATTGGACGTGTTTAATTGGTCTGGACCATATATGAATATATTTTCAATCCAGATAACAGCTGGGCGTTGAGATTTGCACTGTCACAAGTTGACACGCATGACATGATGATTATTATCGAGTGTTAGCATCAGATACGAATCATTAAGAACGTACTTAATTGACAAGAATAAGGATAATTAATAGAGATAGCATCAGATAAGAACGTACTTAATTTCCTCTTTCGTGCAAAATTTCACGGACTGATGGGATCATATCTTTAACAATTTGCTGGACAATATACTGTATATTTGAGTTTTCATTAATAAAAAAAAAAGACCAATAATTAAGGAGATGAACTGTACGTTGGTACTTAAAATTATATATAATCATCTTAATCATAGATCTTATCTATCGGATCCTTGCTCGATAATCATCTTAAGATGAATTATAATCATCTTAATCATAGCTGCACCACACTATTAAAAGCAATTCTAACCACTTCTCCATATTTAATTTTAGAGAAAAAAAATATCTCTAAAATATATTCTTTCTAGAAATACTCCTTATATGATCGAGTTAATTGATTTAACACGATGTGGGATTGCGGGTGCCAGGACTCAGGGAGTTTTACGTCCAAAAACTACATTTGTTTCCTCTTCTAGCTATGAGATATGCATTTTGTAATTATCAGCATGTACTACTCAACTTCTTGTCACTAATATACGGATCATAATAATGTGTATATATGAGCCTTGGGAAATTATATATTCCCTACACCAAGAGGCAACCTGAATTTAGAAACGACGTCACCGTCAAACCTTGATTTAGGGCTTGTCGACGATTTTATATAATTACTTTGACTGTTGTTAATTTTTAGCCTGTTGTTGTCCTGATAATTAAAAAGCTAATCTAATTAGTCACTTTTGACCGAGCAGTACTGTTACCTTCATTCCATTTTACGCACCTATTATCGTGAAGGCATATAGGTGAATGACTAAAGTGAACAAATCAGCACACCTATATATTACCGGGTACAACTTAATGAAGTATAAAGTGCAAAGATAAAAGGAGATAGTAAGAAAATAGAAAATCATCTTATTTATTGATAGAAGCTTTTTTTTTATAAAGAATTACAAAGTACCAATATAGTAATGATAAGGAATGCATAGTTTTATTCTAACAACATATCCTGATGACATAAGGTCAAAACACACATAAGAAATATCGTAGAACAAATTGAGATATGTTGTACATATATATAAGAGAAATGAAGCAAAATAAGCTGGCAGATTACTGATAGAGGGAAAGCTTCAGGTAGCTAGCTCACGCAGAGTTAACGTACTGCGACACTGGTCTGGCCAGTCTCCACAGACCTTTTATTTATAGGTACTCACAGGAGAGTAACTAGTAGTTAACGCAGTACGTTCGTCTTCCATACTTAATAATTAGGTGCTTAGGTGAGAACAGATATCTTTGGAAAGACCAGCAGCGAGCTGGAGCAAAGTATGAGGGTCTTCAACATCGCCGTGCACTTTCTCATATTCAAATGTCCAGTGCACAGTGCATCCCTCACCTTTTGGAGAGGCTTGAATGGTGATCTTGAAGCTCTTGTAATGCTCCAGAAGGTCTCCTTCCACCACTTTCAGAGTGATCGAGTTCTTCTCGTCATCTATGGCCTCAAACAACTCCTTGGCAACTTTAGCTTTGCCATCTGCATGAATCAGATGGTGAATTCATTAATTTGGACATCATAACGATGGTAAATTTATAAAACCCGGCCCTAAACATTGACATGTAATTATTTACCATGGACATAGTTCCAGTGGACGATAGAACCCACCGTTCCCCATTCGCCTTCATGAAGATTGCAGTCCTTAATTTTGTCTGAGCTGATGTTGCTCAGATGGTGTGGTCTTTTGGTGAAGAACTCGTGGAACTTGGCAGCAGATGTCTTAAGTTCAACATCTGTCTCCACCTTTCCATAATCTGAAGACATTTTTTCACAAAATTAACTGAAATTAAACACAACAACTAATTGAATATCAGGAGGAAATGTAGTGCAAATGTGTTGTGGAAAACTACTTCGGCCTTTGCACATTTATATAGAAGAAGGGCGAGTCCATACTGAGTGGTATCAGTGGACGCATTCAATCACATTATTTTAGTTTTCTGTTATTTGTTCCTCAAATATCGATCAGACAAATCACGTTTCTATTACATGATTAGTTTTATTCTCTGTAGCCAATACTCAATAGTCCAATACTACTTAATTACTATTTACCTCACTAATTGAAAGAACTTCTACGGGGATTGGGGAAGTTCAATTATTGATAATATATTAATAATACACTATTTTGTGTTATTAACACACTTCGTCTATAATAAGAGTCAATCATGAATTATATTTAATTAAATGACAAGTTTGTAAATCAAATTGAAATGTGTGGATATGAAAATAGATGAGGTGTGTTAATAACACAAACGAGTGTGTTAATAACTCCAAATATTCGCGGTCTAAATCAATTACATTATGTTACATAGTTATTATCATGTCTAAATATTCGTATTTATTCAAAAAGTATGGATTTTCTTAATTGACCCACTTTTAGATCATATTTTCTCATCTTAATCATTCACATTGTAAGTATATATAAGTAGATCATCTCTACAAATTTTTAGCCAAATTGATAATCGTTAAGGTATCGAAACTGTAAATTACAATGAATGAACCAAATCAGTTCAACATGAACCGTTCGTGTAATTCACAGTTTTGAATATCTTAATGATTATCAATTTGGCTAAAATTTTGTAGAGATGATCTACTTATATATACCTAAAAGATGAATGGTTGAGATGAGAAAATATGATCGAAAAGTATATCAATTAAGAAAATCCGTACATTTTGAATAAATACGGACATCCGTATCTGAAAATGCCTGTTATGTTATATATATATATATATATATATATATATATATTGCTACTTTTCCTGTTGTTTCTTTATGTTTATGTTTCATGCATATAGTGAAAATTATACATATATACCATACATCAATTTAAGGATTTTTTTTTTTTAAAGCATCAACTCCAAATGGAAATGGACTCTTAATAAAACCATTCTATGATACATCAATTTAAGGATTAATTGGTACATAGAACTAGAAGCACTGGGGAACTCTTAAAGCGAATTCCCAACTTTTATTGTACATATCGTAGTAATCTTACATTCAAACCGATCCCACATGCATGCAATAAGGGATGATCCATTATGCCTTGAGAAGGTAGGCATCAACCTTTTTGGTGAGAATGAGAACAAAGTCCAGGTACTTATTGGGAGGTGGGGAATCCTCGTTCAGCTTCTCGTATTCTATACTCCATTTCACCGAGCTGCATCCTCCACCCTTTGCCGTAACCTGAACCGTGGCCTTCATAGTCTTGTAGATTTTCAGGAGCGCTCCATCAACCGTCTTGAAAGTGATTGATTTGGTTTTCTCATCCATGGCGTCAACTGTCTCTTTTGCAATCTCAGAATTACCTACACACGCATGCATTGGTTATAAAGTTGGGTCTGAATAGAAACGGAATTAAGGGGTCTTAGAATATATAGCCTACCTGCAGCAACATAAGTCCACTGCTTGACCGAGCCAACAGTTCCCCAGTCCCCTTCAAGTACACGCATGTCCTTTATCATGTCAGGGCAGATCTTGGGCAACAAGTACCCTTTGCTACGAAAGACTTCGTAGAAAGTTTCAGCACTGGCTTTGATCTCAGCTTCGACTTGCATTTTCGCTATTTGAGCCATGTCGATCGTCAGAGATATATTGGCCGGATTGATGGAGTTATATCAAGCCACTAGCTGGTAGCTACCTGCTGCTTTGTAATTTGTATGAGAGTATTGAGGAAAACCTAGCTAAACACGTACTTATAGAGATCCAAGATGAAAGCTGAATGGCTCTGCGGACTAAAGAAACAATATTCCAGGCCAACTTCTGTCCTGGTCATTGTGGTCTCGGAATGCATTGATATGGAATAGCCTGTACTTTAATTTCGACCGATATTATTTGCTTCTGGATCAGATTTGGACGGGGGTTCTCCCTCAAGAATAATCTCTGCAGTAAATTTGCTGGTCCCTCGAGGGAGGCCAGAAATTATATACTCGTTCATCGAATATGACATGCCCACTATACCATGCTATTGCTTTATGGATCCCTCGATCAATGTCTGTGACACTGTGTTTAAGTTTTCCAACATAATTTCCAGATCGAAATGATTTACAAAATAAAGAAAACCAACTGTACTACTACTCTATTTTCGTAAATTGTTCATATATCTATATTGGGAAAGGAACCTGTGCGTCCAGTTGCTATATATCCCAAGATTTGTAGGATAACTTTTGATTCCATAAATGCATTTGCAACTTTTGATTCCATAATTCTTAGTGGCTTTCACTTCTTTTTTCTTCTTTTATGAGAAAGTTGCCTTTACTTTTCTTCCCACTAGAAACTTATTACTTTGTATTTTATGCTTATCATGATATATGGCGAAAGGAGGTGCAAAATTTGGCTCGTGAAAATCTTGTTGTTAGTATATAGCCAAAATACTTGGTTGAGCCAAGAATAAGGTGCAATTACCCGGTCACTGAAGATTATTCCAGGCGAGATAGCTCTGGTGAGCCCTTCACGGATATCCAAAGAGTGAAGGGCCGGTAACAACTCGCTTGCCAAAATCACTATAGCAGCAAAACACCCACAAAAGGGGAGACACTGCAAAGGTTAACAAATAGTCCCACATCAAAGACTGAGGCCAAAGTGTCTAACCTTGGCCTATAAAACAGGCACAAACTCTCAAACAAGGTACACACAACTCTCTTCCCGCACTCACATACACCGCAAGTAGCATAAAGTTAACTTAAGCATCGGAGAGTCAAAGACTGGGCCACCCCAGTCCCGACTTCCTAACGTCGTTACTTGTGCAGGTACCAAGTGCAGAACCAATGATTCTACCTCATCCCGACTCGTAACCATTTCCCGAGTCGTGACCTCGGGACGAGACAAGTAGAAACAATTGGCGCTAGAAGGATGGGCCTTCAAGTGGAAACCCTCACATAGCTTACCATGACCATAATCTGCCCAGATTTCCCTCTGGAAATTTTCTTTTTCTGGTCGCCAACCTCCTCCTTTTCTCAGGCTTCTCCCTGCCCGCGTATAAGGAGCTCACCCCATTAATTTTTGCTCCGTGATAGTCCTTCTGGCTTGGTTTTAGAGGAATCCCGAGGAGAGAGAAAGTAGATCTGACTTTCTCTCTCTCATTCGCTTGGGCGTCCCACAACAAGGTAGCTCACCTTCCCGGCAGTCGTACCCACTATCTTCCAATGAATCCAGCGGGGCCTCCCCGATCTCCGGCCAAGGCCCACGCGCCGGTGAGCAGCCTCCAGAAAAACTGATCTGGACACCTAGCTTCCTTCAACCGAAGCAGGGATACGCTCTCGGTCTCGCAACCCCAACCTCGGCACCCTCCCCCCGGGACATGCCTTCGCCTTTGGCACCCACTTGATATTTCTCTCCAGGGGACGCCCACCCATGTCTCGGTACCTCTCTTCCGAAACCTTCGCGGACTCACATTGTCGCGGACTGCTAGCCTCGTCAGTTCTCGCGGACTCTCCTGGTCCCGCCATCCCCTCGCGAACTCACATTGTCGCGGAATCCTCCTGTCTCACCAGAGTCATCGCGGACTCGACTGGTCGCGGACTCCGCTTGTCTCGCCAGCCCCTCGCGGACTCCTCCTGTCTCGCCACAGCTTAACCAATTGCTATGCCTAGCTTAACCAATATTATCTTCAATGATGCACTCCAATATTGTCTTCTAGGCCACCATGGCTACTCCATTGGGATTCTTATACCATGCTCTTTTGTCGGCATCGAGACTTATATCAACAACTTCAATTTTTTTACAATGTCTATAGTGGCTCTACACGGCTCCAGATAAGTCTTACTTCACACTATTTAATTGAGTTATTATCATACAAATAACATGCTCATGCATCATAATATATTCTCATGACATAGAGTTAGCAAACATTCTCTATCACACATTACATGTATTCTCATGTACATGCTAAACGCATACTTGTAAACCATGTGCAAACCATATGACACTTGCTTTATATGATTACAAGCCAAACATTGCTATACATCTATCTATATCTATCTCGACTACGCCATCAACGGCTATACGCACAACATGTGTACACAGCCAGCATTTAAACATGCAATCTCAGGCTACGCACAACATGTGTACACAGTCAGCATTTAAACATGCAATCTCAGGCTACACACATAACATGGGTAAACAGCCAGCATTCAAACATGCATTCTCTAGCTACACACGCCACAAGCGTATACAACAACCCTTACCTTGAGGAAATGTACCTCATCATGATCTTTCAGGGAACCACTTCCGCCATGATAACATCTCATGAAAACTCCATACGATCTATATAGTTTCACCATGATGTTTCAAAGTTCTCTAGAATAGTCGCGACATGTTCTCACAAGTCGCACTTGTCGGTCACTCCACGTAGTGACCCTCTGTGATTGCTCTTCAGAATCGCTTCTCCAAGAGTGAGGTTTCGACACCTCGTTATGCCGCTAGCGTGAACCGTTACGCCATTAGCGTGAACAGACATGCCACTAGCGCAGCCCATCACGTCCCTAAAGCGGCCAATTCCGCCAGCTAACGCGCACTGTTTACGCCCCTAGCGCGACCCGTAACGCCACCAGCGCGAACCATTCAGCTCAATAGCGCGGACTATCACGCCACTAGCGCGGATTGTTACGTCACCTCGCGACCCTCGCGTGGGACTCAAGGTAGCGACTCTGTGATTGCTCTCCAGAATTGCTTCTCCAAGTGTGAGGTTCCAACATCCCGTTACTCTAAATACAGAGACAGAGGTTTCGACACCTCGTTTTGCCATTAGCACGAACCGTTACGCCACGTTCCCCTCATAAGGTGCGATTCCGACACCTTGTGACGAGAAGCACTCTTGGCACATGACATCTACCACATATCAGTCACCCGGGACGAGTCAATAAACACTCCCCGACGCGTGACACCTAAATCACCAACGTGTTTAAGACACTTCCCGACACATGTGACACACCATATGAAATCCCCCATGCCAACTCAGTCCTCGTTTCGGTGTCCCGCTACCATAATCTCTCCCGGCACTGGGGAACTTGGGCAACAGCCTTATAGGCTGGCATTCACCACGCCTCATGACGTGCCCTCGATACACTTTGGCAACACCCGCCTTGCCCCATCGGCATCTCGGCTACACTCCCTAGCGTGCCTTTTGACAGCTTTGCACAAGCCCTATCGACAACATCATTATGCCCTAGCGACACCCATCATCATGCCTCAACGGCACTCCTCGCCACACCTTGACGGCACACTTGCCTCGATGGCGAAATGGTGAACTACGTTTGGTTTGATCTCATAAATGGGTACGTAAGCACTCTAGCACTCACCTAGAGGCAACCACAAAATATGCCACCACAATCTCCCTCCTCGAACGTATACGGGAATAACTCAGCTAGCTCGAGCATATAGCTTGTGCATATCAAAGGCTACTAAAATGCAAGACATACAAACATGCCGGTACCCGCGGCCCTCGCGAGATGCTCGCCAGCGGTACCTTCACTTCAACCCTCGATTGCCCTGCCATCTCCATACTACATGGGAGCAACGACCCCAGTGTCTCAATCATGTATAGCGACACACGACATACCCCACGGAAGTGTCTCGCCCACTAGCGCGAACAGTCTCACCCAGTAGCGGCCTGCCACGCCATTAGCGCGGTTCGTCTCGCCAGATAGCGCGAACAGTCTCACCAAGTAGCGGCCCGCCACGCCATTAACGCGGTTCCTCTCACCAGATAGCGCGTACTGTCTCGCCCAGTAGCGGCCCGACACGCCTTTAGCGTGAACTGTCTCGCCTAGTAGCGGCCAGCCACGCCCTTAGCGCGGTTACTCTAGCCAAATAGCGGGAACTGTTTAGCCCAGTAGCGGCCTGACACGCCTTTAGAGCGAACTGTCTCGCCCAGTAGCGGCCCGCCACGCCCTTAGCGCGGTTACTCTTGCCAGATAGCACGAACTGTCTCACCTAGTAGCAGCCTGCCACGCCCTTAGCGCGATTACTCTCGCCAGATAGTGCGAACTGTCTCGCCCAGTAACGGCCCACCACGCCCTTAGTGCGGTTACTCTCGTCAGATAGCGAGAACAGTCTCGCCCAGTAGCGGCCCACCACGCCATTAGCGCGGTTTCTCACCAGATAGCGCAAACTGTATCGCCCCGTAGTGGCCCGCCACGCCCTTAGCGTGGTTACTCTCGCCAGATAACGCATACAGTCTCGCCCAATAGCGGCTCGCCACGCCGTTAGCGTGGTTCATCTAGCTACATAGCGTGAACTGTCTCTCCCCGTAGAGGCCCGTCACGCCCTTAGCGTGGTTACTCTCGCTAGATAGCGTGAACAGTCTCGCCTAGTAGCAGCCCGCCACGCCATTAGCGCGGTTCCTCTCGCCAGATAGCATGTACTGTCTCGCCCAATAGCGGCCCGAAATGCCTTTAGCGCGAATTATCTCGCCCAGTAGCGGTCCAAAACGCCTTTAGCGCGAACTTTCTCACCCAGTAGCAGCCCGCCACGCCCTTAGCGCGGTTACTCTTGCCAGATAGCGTGAAATGTCTCGCCCCGTAACGGCCCGCCACGCCATTAGCGCGGTTCTTCTCGCTAGATAGCACGTACTGTCTCGCCCAGTAGCGGCCCGAAACGCCTTTAGCGCGAATTGTCTCACCCAGTAACGGTCCGAAACGCCTTTAGCGCGAACTTTCTCACCCAGTAGTGGCCCACCACGCCCTTAGCGCGGTTACTCTTGCCAGATAGCGTGAACTGTCTCGCCCCGTAGCGGCCCGCCACGCCCTTAGCGCGGTTACTCTCGCCAGATAGCGTGAACAGTCTCGCCTAGTAGCGGCCCACCACGCCATTAGGGCGGTTCTTCTCGACAGATAACACGTACTGTCTCGCCTAGTAGCGGCCCGAAACGCCTTTAGCACGAATTGTCTCGCCCAGTAGCGGCCCGAAACGCCTTTAACGCGAACTGTCTCACCTAGTAGCGGCCCGCCATGCCCTTAGCACGGTTCATCTTGCCACATATCGTGAACTGTCTCTCCCCGTAGTGGCCCGCCACTCCCTTAGTGCGGTTACTCTCACCAGATAGCACGAACAGTCTCGCCCAGTAACGGCCCGCCACACCATTAGCGCGGTTCTCTCGCCAGATAGCGCGTACTGTCTCGCACAGTAGCGTCCCGCCATGCCATTAGCGCGATTCATCTCGCCAACTAGCGCGAACTATTCACGCCGCTAACGCGACCCGTTTGTTCACAAGTAGACACGACCTAAACTCGGTACTTAACCCCCGTCACCTCGCGACCCTCGCGTGGGGACTTGGGGACTCGGCACCATGCCTCCAGCACCCAGGTAAAACCTATTCTCGGCATCTATAGAATAACTCCTTACCCAAGAGCTCTCTCGGACTGGGGACTTGGGGACTTGTTAGTACATAGCCAAAATATTTGGCTGAGCCGAGAATAAGGCGTAATTACCCGGTCACCGGAGATCATTCCAGGCGAGATAGCTCTGGTAAGCCCTTCACGGATATCCAAAGAGTGAATGGCCGATAAAAACCCGCTTGCCAAAATCACTCTAGCAGTAAAACACCCCCAAAAGGGGAGACACTGCAAATGTTAACAAATAGTCCCATATCAGAGACTGAGGCCAAAGTGCCTAACCTTGGCCTATAAAACAGGCACAAACTCCCAAACAAGGTACACACAACTCTCTTCCTGCACTCTCGTACACCGCAAGTAGCCTAAAGCTAACTTAAGCATCGGAGAGTTGAAGACTGGGCCACCCCAGTCCCGACTTCCTGACGCCGTTACTTGTGCAGGTACCAGGTGCAGAACCAAGGATTCTACCTCATCCCGACTCGCAACCATTTCCCGACTCGTGACCTCGGGACGAGACAGGTAGAAACACGTGTAAAGCTTATCAGCACCTGAGCTTATATCTCTACTTCAGTCTCAATTAAGTTTACCATATGACGAAGCCATACCTAATTAGTTAAGAACTACTAGGTTTACCATTTGACATTCCCGCTTGCTTGTCGTTGTTTAACACTATTACTCATACTCTTAGATGAATTATGTTATATCAATGTGCACCATCACATTATGTTATCTTTTATGTTACATAATGTGGTATGGACTTAGACGCTTTCTTGTTTTATAGTGTTGCTTTCCGAAGAAATTTAGTTAGCAAAACAACACATGCATGCTAACCCCCGCTTTAGCTTAAAGAATCAATTTGGATTACACAATAATAAAAGATTGTCCTTAGATGATTTAGTATCTTTTAATTTTTCTTTGCGAACTCATACATGACTAGATGTCAACTCTCTTATGATTCACCAAATCTCACTTGTATGTATTGTTTTGCGACGTGAAGCACCGCTCAAGCTATCAGCAGGCCTATGTGTCCTCATATATAAATATGTTTTGTTTTGTCTCTTTTATATATTCACAAAACATTTTGTTTCTTCATTATTTAATCATTATCATATAAGAGAGTTGTGTTTGTCTTTACTCTCTTGGAGCCTTTTGTTTGTCTCTTGGCCCTCTCACTTTATGAGTTTGGCCAAGGACTAAAGTCTAAAAGTTGCCTCCCATTTTGGTAAACGTGTCTGCTCTCCTTTAGCTTGCACTTTCTTATATATATGGAGCAAGTCTCTTCTTGCTCCTCAGTTGTCAAGATGTAGTTTTCTACATTATTTTAGCTGGGTCTAGGTTTTACTTTGCATTGTTCATTTGTCTCTAAGTCTTTCCTTGGTGATTGTAAATCTTATAGCAAGAGCAAGAGCAAAAACTCTTTTCATAAATCCATTAGCATTCTGCAGATCATGAGTGATGATAGTGCAGCAACCCCAGAAGTATTCAAGAAGAATCAGTTGATCGAGGAGAGCTGAGTTATAGAGAGTCAGATAAAGGCATTAGCTGAGGTCTGAAGAATCTCTCTCATTAGGATAGCTGAGTTTTGCGTTGAGTATTTTATGAATTGTTCAAGAAGAATCAGTTAAAGGCGTTAGCTGAGTTCTAAGTTGAAACTTTTTCTTATACCTTCATATGTAAACACTTGAGAGACAAGAGATGTAGGTCTAGACTAGTAAGTAAACTAGGGATGATAGCAAGTCGTTATTGTATCTCTAGAACTATAATCTGTGAGGAGTGAGGTGAGTCACTCAAAGACAGAAGAGATAGATCTAGACTAATAGGTAGACTAGGCAGGATTGCAAATCGTCGTTGTATCCCTAGACTATAATCTTGTAAGAAGTGAGTTTTACATAGTGGAAATGTTTGTCCCTTAAGAGTTAGGGACACGCAGTTTTTCTCCTTGATGCAGGGTTTCTGCGAATAAAAAACGTATTGATGTTATTTCTTTTACTTTTCAGTACTTGTTTTTTTTTATTACTATGTCTCCCTGTTATCAGGATAGCTTAATGTTTGCTATCCTTATGAATGGAATTGAATGAAAAAGTAATAAAGGCCTATTCACCCCCCCCTCTAGGACCTTCATATAGGCTGCTTTCACTTCTTAGCAGTACGTAGATATGAACAGTGTGTGTCGTGTGTATGTGAATTAGTAGATAGTCGATTGTAGTCGATCAGGAAACAATCTAAATAACCCTACCTGATATGTGATGGTAATAATTTGGTTCATTGAGTTGAATACTTCAATTAAATCCAGATTATATATATATATATATATATAATGTGGATATATATAAAAATTCAGATTATATTATATATTCTTTTATTTGGTTCATTTCAGCTTTAACAGTGTGTCTATATATATATATATATATATATATATATATATATATTCACGTGTTATATATGTTTGCCGGTAGCTAGCTAGACGTCGGCATAGATAAGCTTCGATACTGAGTATTGATCGACCTCCGTGAATGAATGATCTCCTAGCCTAGTCACAGTAGATCGAGTCACATTTTGGCCGGAAAAGTGCGCATGCATGCATGTAAATGGAATCATGTGGCTACTTGACCGAAAAATTGACAATTTATAAATGAAATTGATTGAACCATATAGATAGTTTGAGTTGGTAAAAACCTATGTGTGGAATCCCCATACCTAAGTTTACACACAGTCAACGCTCTATTTGTGTATG
Source organism: Fragaria x ananassa (assembly GCA_034370585.1). Taxonomy (NCBI): domain Eukaryota; kingdom Viridiplantae; phylum Streptophyta; class Magnoliopsida; order Rosales; family Rosaceae; genus Fragaria; species Fragaria x ananassa. The sequence continues at coordinate 26,609,147 of CP139761.1, read as the reverse complement.
GGGGCCAGGGAAAGACGTGTTTTTATATGATCTCATTAATAGGAATTATGAATTTATTGTATTGAAATGTATAAATTGTAAAAAGAGAGCAGCAACACTTTGGAGATTATATTGTGACTATTCTCTTTGATTAGAAAATGAGGAATACGTACAAGAGATTATATAGCTAGATAACTAGGTTGAATAGCTAAAAGACCAAACTATCCTGTTCTATATTGCTCCTATAAACCTAACACCCACGACATGGATTAGTCTATGTTCAGAATTTCTATAATTAGCTAACGTTCAAATATATACAAATATTGTATTATTGAGATATACTGTATAAAAATATTCACAATTTTGTCAAATACACACTCTCCCTTTTCTTCTTCGTCGTCTCATTCTTTATACGAACCATGAGTGTTATCGGCAAACATCAATGTATTTGATGGAAATCAAACCTTACAAACTTGATACATATACGATACATAAAAATATCATCGTTCAAACATTTATTCATCACAATGGTGATATATACTCGCATAAAAAGACGACAGTACCAGTACGCTATTGTACTCATAACCAGATAAAGCATGCACTACAACAGGTTATTATTCTTAACTTCACACAACCAGAACAGTAGGAAGTAGCGATTCATTATACGTAGCTCTCGTATTGCACGCTATATAATTCTTCACCCTTAATTAGGCCTTGACGAAGTGGGCATCAAGATCCTTGACGAGGTTAGTCATCAAGCGAACGTACTTATCTGGAACTGCAACCTCCTCACTCAGCTTCTCATATTCGAGGGTCAGTTTGGCAATGCTGCTGCCATCATCCTTTTGAATGAACTGATAGATGCCCTTGAAGGTCTTGTAATACTGAAACACATCTCCTTCCAACCCATTCACAATTATGGCCTTGTTCACGTCGTCGTGCTCCACCTTTTCCTTGAAAGTTCCCACTTCCCCCTCTATATATAAACACGAAAATAATCACTGTAACAATAACTATAACTGAAAATCTCTACCGTTCCTGATATCTCAACCTGTCGAGTGATTCAGAATGGTTAAAATTAACAGTCTTATATATAACAGACTGAACATTTACGTACATAATGGCTTACCTATTGAATAACTCCAAATCTTGATAGATCCTTCAGTTTCCCAGTCTCCTTCATGCACCGCAACTCCAGTTATGGTGCCGGTTTGAGAAGTGTTTGGGATGTGATGAGCCTCACTCTTGAAGATGTTGTAGAACTTGTCAGCAGGTGCTGTGATTTCAAATTCAGCCTCTATCTTGCCTTGAAGAGACATGATGTTTGATTTTCGGTACCCTGTGACGTGATCGATATATTGATACTGATCAGAACCCTAAGTATATGATCGCGATATGCCGATAAGCTACCCATCTTGTTTGCTATATATAATAGGGGGCAGAACTAATCAGATAACTTCAATCAATTCCACTACGCTTTCAGCTAAATTATTAGGTACTATTAATTTCATTTCACTAAACATATGCTTCACACGGTCCTCTTATTATTGATTTTATTATATGATTCATACCTCAGCAACAATAAATCACTGTGCCCTTTTTTTCAATTGAAATTTGTTAACTGTAGAGTGAGATGATCTTTTTTTTCTTTTTTCTTTTTTTCTTTTGACACACTTTTCAGATTAGTTCACGGTGTCTTAAAGCACTAGTGGAAAAAATCACTTAGCCGACGGAAAAATAATATTTTCGTCGCCTAAGATCTACTTAGCCGACGGAAAACCTTCCGTAGCCTAAGTTTTTACCTAGGCGACGGAAAAATATTCCGTCGGCTAAGAAAATCTTAGGTGACGGAAATTTTTACCTAGCCGACGGAATATTTATATATAAATATAAATGATTATTTATGATAACTTAGGCGACGAAAAATTATTCCGTCGCTTAGGTTATATCTTAGCCGACGGAAATATCTACTTAGTCGACGGAACCAAATTTAAAAAAAAAAAAAAAAAAAAATTTGGCGGGATAACTGCCGCTTAAATATTTTGAACTTAGGCGACGGAAAAATATATTCCGTCGACTAAGTTCAAAAATTTTAAGCGGCAGTTATCCCGCCAAAAATTTTGAAATTTTTTTCGGTTCCATTCTATAACTTTCAGCTCTCTCTCCCTCATCCTCTTCATCTCTCTCTCCCTAGCTCATCTGCTGCTCTCTCTCTCCCTCGTCTGGTTGCTCCCCCACCACAGCGGCGCCTCCTCCTCCTCCTTCGCCGCGGCACCTCCTCCTCCTCCAAGCAGTGCCGCCTCCTCCTCTTCTCGGCGGCAACTCCTACTCCTCCTCTTCTCGGCGCCTCCTCCTCCTCCTTCGCCGCGGCACCTCCTCCTCCTCCAAGCAGCGCCGCCTCCTTCTCCTCCTCTTCTCGGCGGCAACTCCTCCTCCTCCTCCTCTTCTCGGCGCGCGACACCTCCTCCTCCTCTTCTCGGCGGCACCTCCTCCTCCTCCCGGCGAGTTTAGCGTCGGAGGTGGAGTGGAGTTGTTCGGGAACACGCAAACATAACCGTCGTGGTCGCCGGAGAAGAGGAAGAGAAGGAAAAAAAAAAAAAGACCTAAAAAAACGAGAAAAAAAAACCGCGCCAATTATTCTAAAAAAAAAAATTTAAATTTTTACTTCCGTCGACTAAGATCTTAGGAGACGAAATATTCCGTAGGCACGATAAATCCTTAGTCGACGGAAAAGTAATTTCCGTCGATTAAGTTCCGTCGACTAAAATCTTGGCAGACGGAACTATTTCGTCGACTAAGTCCCACTTAGCCGACGGAATCATCAATTCCGTCGGCTATTGTCTTAGCAGACGAAGCTTAGCCGACGGATCTTAGCCGACGGAAATTCCGTCGACTAAGATCTTTGCAGACGAAATATATGTCTTAACCGACGGAACGGTTCCGTCGGCTTATAGCCATAATCCAGTAGTGAAGGCTAGCTTTCGTATAATTAGTAATTTTATTTTTCTTTTGGATACTCTAATTGGTTACTTGTTGTTTATATAGAATCGAAAGTCATCACCAACTCCCACATTTACCCTTTTCTAATTGTATTATTGAAATTAAAAGATAGTTAATAACATACACAAGACAGCTATTAGATTATATTACAGATAAGAAAATTGGTTACTTGTATGTGCATTTACATATCTTAAAGAGTGATGACATACTTGCTCTTTAAGATAACGTAATTAATTGTCCGTGAGCCGCGGTCTAGATATTTGTTAATTTAACTAACATGGTAGAAATTATGAATCAATATTGTAAATGCATATGGGGTGGGTAATAAGCGAGAACATGCGAAACCACCCCAGACAGGCTCTAAACGTCTAAACCCTACCAAATCTAATACTATTAGTATCTTCACGTGTTATGTTTGCTAGTAGAAGCCGGCATAGATAAGCGTCCACACTGATGATCGATCTCCATGAATGAATCTCCAAGCTACTCATCTGTGCTCACTGTAGATCCAGTATTTTGGCCAGGCATGCTCGCATGTGAAGGGAATCATTTGGCTACTTGACTGCCAGCTCCATTTATATGTAGACCGATCAAAATAGTTTGTTTGGCAGCTGCCAACAATAATATGGTTGACAAAAAGCATTAGTTAGATTACAAATGGACGTTTCTTATCATGAAAATGTTGCCTGCTGCTGTATGAGCTATATAGTTAGTCTTGGTCGTAACATGAATATTCAGAATTTATTTGATGGATATCAAACCGTACAAGCTTGATACATATGCCATATACGTACATATCAATATCACCGTTCACACATTTATTCATCACAATGGTGATATATAATCGCATCAAATAGAACTTGCACCACAACACACTAGAGGATTATTTATTTTTAATTTTACAAAACCAGCATGCAGTAGCAATAGCTATTGCTATAGCTCTCGTATTGCATGCTAATTATTCCTTCTTTAAGCCTTGACGAAGTGGGCATCAAGATCCTTGACGATGTTAGTCATCAAGCGGATGTACTTATCTGGAGCTGCAACCTCCTCACTCAGCTTCTCATATTCAATGGACACTTTGGCAATGCTGCTGCCTTCATCCTTTTGAGTGAACTGATAGATAGGCTTGAAGCTCTTGTAATACTGAAACACATCTCCTTCCAATCCATTCAGAGTTATGGTCTTGTTCACCTCGTCTAACTCCACCCTCTCCTTGAATGTTCCCACTTCGCCCTCTATATAAACACGAAAATAATAATCACAGTAAAACAATTAAAACTGAAAACCTCTACATCACCTACCTAATTTTTCAGAGGCAGCTTTGGTCATGTACAGTACTCTAATAACAGATCGAACAATTACGTATATAATGTCTTACCTATTGCATAGTTCCAAATCTTAATAGACCCGTCAGTTTCCCAGTCTCCTTCATGTACCTGAACTCCAGTTATGGAGCCAGTTTGAGAAGTGTTTGGGACTAGGTGAGCCTCAATCTTGAAAATGTTGTAGAACTTGTCAGCAGGTGCTGTGATTTCAAATTCAGCTTCCACCTTACCTTGAAGAGACATGTTTGATTATCGATCGGTACTTTTTGATTGAAATTTTTACTACTGATCAGAACCCTTAGTTCATATGATCGCGGTATACAACCAATCTTGTGTGCTATATATAATAGGGCAAGAACTTAGAGAACATTAATATATTAATTTCACTACAGTTTCAGATAAATTATTAGGTACTGTATATGAGTTACCTTCTGAAAAACATGCATGTAACGCTTCACATGGTCTCAATAAATTCAGATCTTATCATTGGTGTTATCATATCTCAGCAACAATGGATCTCTGGACCTTTTTTTCAATTGAAAATTGTTAACACTGCAGAGTGCGAGACGATCGTAATACTGACATTTAATCTAATTATTTTTTTGATATTATTGCATTATTTTGTTGTTTCTAAGAAGTCATCACCAACTCCCATACGTACCCTCTCTTAAATTGTATTATTGAAACTAAAAGATAATGGCTGCAGGCAGCTGTATGTGAGATTGCATGACAAGAAAATCATCTGAGAGTGATGTCTTACTCGTGAAAATCGATATGCTACAGACTCATCCTCATTCGATCAACAAGAACTTGGAGCAAATCCAACAAGTCTCCTACGTTCATTCTTAATGGAAATTCTTGTATGCACGACGTGTATTTACACGACACAATCTTAACCGTTCATAACAATTCATATGTTTGACCACCATGTTTCTATATTATTTCTTCTAATTCTGACCATCCATGTATGTATGTGAAGATACACGCCGTGTACTAAACATACTCTCACATTCTTAATTAATAACTATTTAGATTCTGTTTAAGGCGTGTATCCAAATTGATATTAATCAAGTTGATAGAGTCGACTGTTTGAGACAAGGCAACACGAAATTAAGAAAGGAACGAAAATGGAACTAGAAGACGAACATTTTGCAGCAGAACCTGATCGTGTTGGCCAAGATTGAGTACCAATTTGATAGAGATGATCATGTTGGAGACGGATTTTAGACTTGGAAATGGAACTAGAAGACGAATACTTAGCGGCAAAACATGATCGAATGTTGGCCAAGGTTAAGTACTGAATATAAAGATGAATTAGTGTATTTTTTTCTTCTTTGAATCAGTGTGTTCCGAACGACAAAGTCGGTGTCTCTTACGGTATAAATGATGATATCTACATTAGTATACAGTACATACAATTGTGAATGGAGTTCATATTATTGTGGAATAATTGCTGGTATACATGCAACTATACAAAGCTGAGAGCCCTAAAGCTCCATTACTTAGCTATCCTAAATCGAGATTCAGATTATAAGCTACATAATTACAAGGACGGTGATGTGACAACAGAATTGTCATTAGAGAGCATGGTCTGTTTATCTAGAACTGAAAATAGGCGAAGCTGACTTAAGAAATGGCTTACTGAATTACTTATTCCGCAGATCAGGTGTATCCTTTCTCGAACTCACTACAACGGGTGAGGCAGACAAGCCATTGTGTTTATCTGAAACCACTGGGAAAGTGAGTTTCTTAGCTTTCAATTCATCTTTTGAAGGCTCTGCGGGAGATGTTGATCCAAATAACTGAACTGTTAAGCTTCCACCTGCAGAGAAACAAGAACCAAGCATGTGTAGTATGCGTTAATATGATGCAAAAATTACTTTTCCTTTTTATTACTAGTATAAGCAACAGAAGTTTTCTACTATAGAAAGTGATAAAAAGGTTAACAGCTGATGTAATATGTCATTTAGTAGTAGATCAATAGTCCTTCGCTGCTGACAGCAATTCGACCCGAAGCACCTTGGTTACTTTGGTAATCTAATAACAAAGATAATTGATGGCAAACAAATGAAAAATTTTGAAGATTTTTTGTATCTTAAGCTGATTAGATCATGAAAATCAATAGTAATTTACCAAGCACAAGAGCAGCACCAATCCAGCCAGTAGAACCCCATCTTTCGCCAAGGAGAAACCATGCGAAACCAGCACCCCAGACAGGTTCCAAACCATAAATTATTGCTGTTTCTGTGGCTGATACATCACACATTGCAGCCATCTGTTAAATATAATCTTCTGTTAAAAAACTGAGCTGAAAAAGGGGTGTTTGAAATTTCATAATGCTAGAAAATTCATGGCACCACTACAATTCATATATTATTGTAATGTAGATAAGCAAGTATCCCAACAACTTCCCAAGCAACTTGAGCAATGTGAGAACAAATGATTCATAGTCTTAGAGTAGAGCATTTGCACATACCTCTACCCATAAGCATAAAACAGTGGAGAATATGCCTGTGTACAGCGCAGGTATCCATGGAAACACAACCATCCACTCCCAGAAAATCTCCCATGTCCACAATGATGGGTTAAAGTCGTGGAGGCCACCACCAGACCATGCCCCAATGATGTACCATATTGTTGATAAGAAAGCAACAACGCATATCTAAATGAAACCAAGGTTAGTTGCAGTCTTGCAGAGCATCAAAGAAGATATACTAACTACATGGGCGAAAATGATATACTAACCTCATATCCAAGCAGAGGCAAGAAGTTTTCTTTCTTTGTGTTTCTTGATATATGCTCTGTTCTAAGCATATGAACCCCGAAAAACACCGCGCTCAAGAAGTTCAGCAAATCTCCAACCTGCACACGTTTGATAAATATATTATATTTACATGTTTACACACACATATGGAGATTTTTCTCTCCTTTTAAGCCAAGAGAGCTGTAACTCACTATCGATCGACAATGCTGTTTGCCATTTCACTAGTTACTATACATATTGAATAGGTTAATGTTATCACCAGAAGTGGATATTGTTTTGGCAGAAGTGGTTATTGTTCTACATTATAGAACCATTAGTAGAACATTATCAGAATTACAGAACCAATGTTTTATTGCAATTAAGTGGTCAGTATCCAGAAGTCTATATTCTAGTTCTACGAAACGAAACATACTTATGTCTGAGTCGGCACCCTATATGCAAACTAGGAACATAAGATCACCAGAAATTATTAGATTCGGATCTCTAAACAGGCCACAGAGAAAACCCAACTTGGTCCTCTGCACTTTATTCATCATCAGCATTACACTTGTACAATCATAAGAAGAGTAATAGAACATACACTTGGGGGAGATCCGCTGGACTCCAGCAGCCCAACTCCTAAAATAGACATGAGGGCACCAAACCAGACACGAGCAGGGACTATTGCTCCTAACATACCATCAAGCAAGGGAACGATAATCACCTGTTAAATTCACCCAAAATATACCAACAAGTACCTTCAGGTACTCCCAAAACAACAATCTTTTAACACACATTGCCTACAAACATAATGCAAAACACTCACAGTGAACATAGAAAGAAACGACGCGCGACCTGCATCCGATGTTAGCAGTCCCAATGCCTGCATAAGATACCCTAAACTAACCCAGAACCCCAACTCAATCCCTGCATTACGAGTTTCCACATCACCCCTTGCTCGGATGACAAATGGGATGAATGGGACAGCTGACATAGCAAACCGCACCACAGTAAACGCCGCCGGGTCGATCACAGATTCCACCTCTTTCACAATCGAGAAGTTACTCGCTACAAACAACATTAGCCACTGTCATCTTAACATTAAATACTCCAAATTTGAGCACGAAACAGTTAACTTGATTATGAAAAGAAAAACGAAGAAGCTTTTACCATAGACTACAGTGATCACATTCAGCAGAAGAATGCTCCTAACTTTCTTGGAGGCGAAGAATATCCTCTTCCATAGAGATCGCTTCCCAGGCTTCAAGCTCAGGGCTGCAATAGTCTTTTCACTTCCGGATCCCTTTCCCTTTGAGACTGTCACCAATGCGGTTGGACTGGGGGCGGTGAAATCCAATTTCGCCGGCTTTTTCGGCCCGGGTTTCTCGCCGGAGCTACCGGAAGATTTAGAAGAGGAAGAGCAAGCGGTGAAACGGCGTCGTTTTGTGTAAAACGAAGAGAGATTCGACGAGGTGGAAGAAGAGCACTTGGCGGTGGTGTAGTATGTGGATGAGCTCCATGACCACCCGCACGGCGATTGGGCAGCCATGGCTGGAGCAGGACTGGACCAGCCTTTCCTATGGCTGAGACCAATTTACCCACCCGTTGTGTAATTACCTAAACACCCCCCCCCCCCCCCCAGTCACGTTTCTTTCGATTCTCCCGGTAAAATATCTGAAATCTGGCGATGCAAAACGACAGCGTTTTACTCATCCCTCCATATTCTGAAAGTGTCCCCAAATGCAAGTTACCAGAACACACTGCACAATCTGGCGGAACCGAATTTCACGGTTCTCTTCTCGAGCTGAATTGGATTTGAACTTGACCCGGAAACCCGACCCGGCTCCTGTGACGATTACCAAGCAAGCCTTCACGGCGCAGTTGCAGTCATGCTCGTCACATCCAGACCAGCTGAAGCAACTCCACGCCGTGATTCTCACCGCCGGAATCTCCGTCAAGAACAGCCTTCTCACGCGTCTCGTCACCAGCTTTATAGCCCTGGGGGAAACTTGCTATGCACGCAAGGTGTTCGACGAAATGCACAAGCCGAGAGTGTTTCTATGGAACACGATTATCAAGGCTTATGTGAAAGATGGAGACTTTATCGAGGCGGCGGCGGTGTATAGGAGAATGCATAGACTAGGTGTCCGTCCGGATGAGTTTACGTACACTTTTGTAGTTAAGGCGTGTGGTCAGCTTCTGCCGTGGGCGGGGCCGGCGGTTGCGGCGCATGCGGTGAAGTATGGGTTCGAGTTTGTGGCGGAAGTGAGGACGGAGTTGGTGATAATGTGTGTGAGATGTGGGGAGTTGGGTTTGGCGCGGTTTTTACTTGAAAGTATGGTTGAGAGGAATTTAGTTGCTTGGAATGCTATTGTTGCTGCGTGCGTGCAGAGTGGACATGCTGCCGAGGCTCTTGATTTGTTTCGCAGGATGTGTGTGGCGGGAGTGAAGCCTGACGCTGTTACGATTGTGAGTGCTTTTTCGGCTTGTGGGCAGTTGGGGTGTTTGGAGACTGGGGAGGAAATATATGGGATTATGAGACAATGTGGGATTGGTTGCAATGTGATTGTTGCCAATGCGTGGCTTGATATGTATGTCAAATGCGGTAGCATAGACATGGCTGAGGCTTTGTTTGAGGATATGTCTCGGAGAAATGTTATTTCCTGGAGCACTATGGTGTTGGGGTATGCCATGAATGGGGAGAGCCAGAAGGCGTTGGATATGTTTTCGAGGATGCAAGAGCGAGGATTTGCGCCCAACCATGTTACATATCTAGGTGTTTTATCTGCATGTAGCCATGCTGGGCTGGTGAATGAAGGCAGGGCTTATTTTAAGCGGATGGTTCAATCCGGTGACAAGAATATTCAACCGAAAATAGAGCACTATGCTTGTATGGTTGATCTCCTTGGTCGGTCAGGACATCTAGAGGAGGCGTATAACTTCATAAGAAGTATGCCAATTGAACCAGATTCTGGGGTGTGGGGAGCGTTATTGGGTGCGTGTGCAGTTCACCAAAATGTTGAACTGGGTCAGCATGTAGCTGATGTGCTTTTTGAATTAGATCCTGCTAATGGTTCATATCATGTCTTGATGTCAAACATGTACGCGACTGCTGGAAGGTGGGACTGTGTTGATAAGGTGAGGCTCAAAATGAGAAAAAGAGGTGCTAAGAAAGTAGCTGCCTATAGCTCTGTAGAATTTAATGGAAAAATCCATATATTCTTTGGTGGTAACAGATTCCGTCCAGAATCATCAGAAATATATGAAAAGTTGGAGGATCTATTAAGACAGGTGAAGAATATAGGTTATACTCCTAATACCACCTCTGTGTTCCATGATGTGGGAACAGAGGAAAAGGAAGCCACACTCAGTCATCACAGTGAAAAGCTTGCCATTGCATTTAGTCTTCTAAGTCTACAGCCTGAATGCCCAATTAGAGTGGTGAAGAACTTACGGATATGTGATGACTGCCACAGTTTCTGTAAATTTGTCTCTAAAGCAACCAAAAGGGAGATTATCATGAGAGATAAAATCCGTTTTCATCATTTTAGAAACGGTGAGTGTTCTTGCAACAACTTTTGGTGATCACAAGGGACAATGATAACGGGAAATGTCGAGTAGAGAGATGTGTTTTAGATCAAATTCACAATGTTTTTGCTCCATTTTCTCTTAATCTTGAGGTGTGATTGCAGAATCACCAATGAGCTGATAATAAGTGCTGTGCCTACTGGGATCAACTATCTGAGATCTATTGCTGATGGTATGTGAAGTTGCCCCAACATTGAGATGTCTCTAATTCCCCATCATCATGATTCTTCACCATCTTTTGTTCACTATGATACCAGGGGAAGCAAAGTCATTGACCCAAGAGGCTGGGATATATCTGTCTGAGATATCCAAATTCGTATGAAGTTGGAGTCTATAATACTATACTAACCCAAGAGGCAGTGATACATCTCACAATGTGACATTCCTAATCTACATTTTAGTTCAAGTATGAATTATTTCACCATAAATGGTTCTCAGATTTTGTGAACTTGTCATAAAATGTATCTCGGCATATATATATATATATATATATTCTATTCAGAGATTGGTACATAAGTTGCTGAGGAGATTTGTACATATATTGCATAATGTTGCAGGAAATTTCAACTACAGTAAAGCTGGCAGATGAACTTTTTTCGTGCAAATCAAGCCGAAGCATTGTGTTTGTGACTAATTTATTAATCTTTCACAATGATAACCGAAAAACTCTAGCTAGATTAGCAAGAACTTGTTCATAGCTAGCTAGACCTGTCAAATTATACTAATAATAACCTAATATGAAGTGAAGTCTAAAAGGATGGCTCAGTCTTTAGCTCAGGGTTTTCTTTTATTGTTCAATATCATCTGTCTTATACTTCTACCATATTATAATTGCGCATATGAGAAGCTAGTTCTTTATAATTAAACTGCACATTGTGGTCAAGACTCAAGATTCAAATAAGTGCAGCTGCTGTGCAGGCGTACTGTTTTTAGGGGATAAAGCCTTCAAAGATACAGAAGTCAATATATGATGTGCAAGTGTTTTGATAGCCAACAAAAGAAAAAGTACTAATATGTTGTTCTACTATTTTGGATGATTATTATAAGCAGTAATTAGATGTTCTTTTAGTTCTATGTACGTTAAGAAGGATACAGTACTAAAAAATTTCACATTTTGTGAGGCATATTATATCATATGGTATACTAGAATTTTCCACAATACTAAATTAGAAACAAAGCAAAAGAAAAGCTGATCGATAATAAGCATTCCATTGACATTGAGATCAATATGAATGAAAACAAGAGACTTAAAACACAGGTTCATTCTGCCAGTTCAGAACTTCAGATCAACTGTGTCAAACACAAAACCGAAGTTATATATTCCTCTCCTTTTTCTACACCTATAATTGAGCAAGTTACTTGTATGCTTGATTATAAAGGGGAGCAAATGCCCATGCAGCTGATACCAATTGTAAAGTTGTTAGAGAAAACATATTTATTTTTTTCCTCAAACAAAAGAAGAACATCAAATCAAAGAAACTTAACCTGCATTGTTTTGGTCAATCAATGGAAGCAATTTATGACTCCCAAGGCCAGTATGTCATTCCCTCCTTCCATAGTTTCATATTTAATCCTATTTGTTTGCTACCGCATTATAATATCAGTGCAGCTACTTGGCTCTGACTCTCTGACCAAGAAAAACATCAACATGTTAAATGAAAGTATGAAACTACTCGATGCAATCTTTTTGTTGGTATAAAGATCAGCTCCTAAATATCTGTGTGTTCACCGAACTTCTGCTTGCAAACCCTTAGGCCTTAACCTTAACAATGAAAATCCTTTGATGTTTTAATTGTTTACTTACAGATCGATCGAGGATTGAATTAAGAAATTCGATCTGGTTTCCAGAATATCAGATATGACCACTTTGTAGGATATTATCAATCGTTCAAATCAACCCCAGCCTGTCGTCTGGTTGTATACATGATGATGAAAGAGACCTATCTACATTCATGACATTAATGCCTTTCGAATTCACTGAAATTTATATGTATGGAGCAAATGATGTATTCTAATGAGTGAATTGCATTGTGGATATGATCGAGATAATGACATATTCTCTCCGGAAGATATACTCTGGTAATTCTCTCCTTTTGCCTGCCGACTACGAGGTTCTCTAACATCTCTCGACAATTGAAGTTTTTGGAACACCGTTGTTGAGCGCATTAGCTAAGGAAGCTTTGTTTCAACTTTATGTTTGTGTAAGAAAAAACAAATTGGAAGGATTAAAATTGCTTGGCATTGTCTTCTACTTGTCAATACCAGCGTGTAACCATTAAACCTTCTATTTGTCATGGGTTCCACATTAGTTATAAGAGATGACGATCGATAATGATTCATCAATGAAGATGTTGAAGGAATTGAGGAACCAAAAAACTTAAAATTTGAAAAAGCAAAAATAAAAATCTGAAAGAACCAGCTAGCTAGCAATAGAACTAATGCAGAATCCTGGGGTGGGTAGAAGCAATAAACAGGTTTTATGGGACTTGACGTAGGAGAGGGATAAGGTAGTTGCATTTTCCACCAGAGTTTCCCTCTTTTATTAACTCACATTTATGAATGATTCCAAGCAAACATTCATCTCACAGGGAAAACACTACCTTCACCTTGCTCGATCAAAATGATAAGCTCGACATTTTTTTCTCAAGCAGAATCTTTTGTGCTTTGATTTTTGAACTAATCCAAAAACTTGGACTAGAAGAAATATCTTTTCTGTTCTCTAGACAATATATATATATATATATATATATATATATTTGGTTAGTGTCATTTTAATCAATTTTTATGGGATTCACCAAACTTTGTTTACACAACTCATTCCAAGGAAGTTTCTAATCAGCTTTGTTTAATTGTTGATCTAACCTTGAGAGTTTGAACTTTGTTTTGTCCATATATAGGTAGCATTGACAACTTTGAGAGCACAAGTCGTATTATATCTATCATATGAGTAGTTCTTCTTCTCACGTACAGAAACGATGAATAAGCTAGAACATCTAAGCGTGAAGATTCGATTATGGTGTCTGGTGTTTTTCCTGTTGTGTTGCATATCAAGGTTCATGAAAAACGAGGAGTAAAACGAACAGTAGTGCCTCATGTACTTAACATGTCGATGTAGTAAAGAAGAAAAGGGAGAGCCCCGATGAGTACTATACTGGATGAGTACTGCTCATCTATGGAAATTTGTTTCAGCAGCATTAATATGGTGTTGGGAAAATAGGATCCTAAATCTTGAGGAAGCGTCCCATAGAGACAGTAGAGACAGACAGGCATCCTCTTTGAGCGAAAAAAACAACAAGGCAAACGCATTGAAGTCAAAATACAGATAGGACTTCTGGGAACAATAAAATCCAAATATGAATGAATATAGTCCCACACACCCAGCCAATATTCAAAACCGATTACCTAGCTTGTTCCAGTGCCCTTTCACAAAAGCCATCTCCATCCTTATGCTGATGATTTCCCACGTGGAAAAATACCAGTCGTTGAATCATTCCTGGGTGATTAGATCTAGCTAATCGAACAGCTAGGTCTGATTACATGCATCTTAGTTAAGCAGCCCTAGCTACTTCATAATGCACAATCATGAAGAACAGCATTGATTGAATGTATGGTCGAATTTTGGCCAATACAGTAAGACTTGCTATATAGGAAACCCTAATAACTAATCCAGTGATTCAACAAACATAATGAGTTAAATCTGAATGTACTTTTCAGTTGATCTGCGCAATGCTGAAGCTCGGAAGATTTGAATCGTTGGAAACAGAGTTAGAGAAAGAAACCAATCCGAAACCCTAATTCCAGAAGCGCGCCTCTGTATTCTGGAGGGTGAAGAACGTACGGCAATAATGCAGATCGAAGAGGGTAGACGAAGAAGCTAGGAATTTATGAAGAGAGCAATTAATTCAGACTACAATGAATTTTTTGAACAGAAGGTACAGAAAGAAAGTAAGAACATGCATATAATAACTATGACTGCAAAAAAGAAACAAGAGCATTTACACTAGCCCCTCGATATCACATCCCCTAATTTACCATTCGCAGCTCTCGTAATTTCCTACACTGCCCATCCCCTACATCAAACCTTACTGAAAAGGCTAAAGCCATGCTCTCATTCTTTCTTCTCTCTACCTAATTCAAAATTCAAAGAACGTACAAAATGGACCCGAAAAAATTAAAGTAAAAATGGAGGTCGACAACAGGAAGATATTACAGTCGTTTTTCACTTGAGAATACACAGCTACAGCAGCAGTTACCGATATGCCCCACGCAGCAAGCATTATTTTCACTAGTTGTGAAGCGGATTCGGACCTGTATGAACTAATCTCTTGTCTTCACCGTAGACGCCGGCAAAAAAATCACGAGGTGGAGTACTCGACGGTACATGGAACCAGACTTTGCCGTGAACACGTGCTTTTCTCGGCGGAGAATATGTACTAATTAACAACCGGCGAGTAGTTGTCGACTCGTGACCAGAAATACTACTATGAGCAACAGAAACAGAAGTTGTCGTTTGAGCAAGAATTAAGACGATCCACAGCAACAAAATAAGACCTTCTGTAGCTGATCTCATTGCTCGTGGAGAATAGTAGCACCAAGCGAAGAGAAAACCATAAAAGCCTTGAAGCTCACACTGTGCAGTGGGGTGGGTGTGACTCACTGGAAAAAACAAAGGTCGAGTACTGAAGCAAGAACTGGATAGCTAACAAAGCTAGAGAAGCAAGAGCAAGAGAGCAAGAGATGGAGGATTGATGAAAGGTTTTGATGTTATCTCTGTTGGTGCTTCTTCAATTCCTTGTCTGGTGGGTCTCGGCACATGACATAACTTGACCCTTCATTCCTGGAACCTTCTTCAATTTTCTAATTTCGCTGCTTCTCTGATCGAAGCTTTGGACTGTGCACCAGCTTGTTTTTCTAATCTGGTTTTGCTCTTCGGTATCTGTTTGGTTTTTGTGAGTTTTCTTGGAGACTTTGGAGTTGGGGAGGCTTAGGGTGTGGGACTCTGTCCAGTATTAATAGCCTTTGTCCCCGGAACACGTATATATAATCAAACATGGAATTGGTAGCTATGTAAAAATGGAGTTTTGCTAACCAAACTTGATGGTGGTGGTCGTAGGTAAACCCCCTTTTGCTTAATTGTCACAGCATGCAACTTCTTTTTAGCTAGGGAATATTTGCTATGGTCCCGTCCAACTATGAGTTACAATCATGTGTCCGCATTTAAGTATGCATACATATACCCTCGATCATATGGAGTAACCTTTATATATCTAATAAGTTGAGTCATCCATTCGATTTGGCATGTACCAATGCCTTAATTGGACACCAATTCTTTTCAATTTGTCTGTCATTAGGACTAGCTCGTTTGGCAACCAATTAGTTTGGTTTAATATATAATTAGCACTTAATATTGGATTTGAATTCTTGTGTTGTTTTTGGTGCAACACGAAATCGAAGAGCTCAGTTACTAACAAAATTATGATTTAAATGTGTTCATTCGTAAATGATTCGATATGATGTATGACGATGAATATGGGAGGATGAATGAGACCATATCGATCGGGAAAGAGTTGGTGTGTCGCTCAATGGCCGCTTATCCGATCATATTGGATGTAAATATGTAATAGGTCATAGTTGTCGATGACAATAGTTCTGTTAGCCTCACACAGAAATGCAACTCTAGTTTCACATTTACAGTTTTCCAATCAGTTACTCAACAGGGTAGTAATTAGTAGTTTGAGTGAGTTTGAGGTATAATCAGGAATCATGATTGGGGTCCGGGCGATATATTATCGTAACATTAATCATTCAGATTTCAGAGTCATGATGAGTAGCTAGGCAGAACCGCACAAGAAGAGAGCTGTTGACCAGCACAGCCAAGATGGTAATGACAGTTTGGGAATGACAGCTAAATCGATCAGTAGGGGATCTACTACTCAAGTCAAGACTCAAGACTGAGGAGTACATTGTCAAATGTTATATATATTTAATACATTAGACTAATAAACTATAGTGGAGTCAAAGCAGCATGTCGACGTGAGATGCTTCTTTTGATCTGATAGGACTTGTCCTTAAAAATTTAAAATCACTGGCTGAAATGACTGCTCTGTATCCTTCATCCTGGCCTGTATAGCGTGTATTGTAGTCGCTGTGTATGTGAATCAAGGGTCGACTCCTCGCTTGAGGCCCAATGGGCCTACAGACCAGTTCAATGAGCCCAATCTATAGTTTCCTACTCTACATTTGCAACCCATATTTCTTTTCTCCTGGTCATTGATTTGCACTCTCTCCTTCAAGCTTATTGCCATGGTATGTTAAAACATGTAAAATGAACCATCTTTTTTATCACTCTATTAGTAAAACATGATTTTTTTAGAAGTTTTCCCCAAGTGATGGACCTCAAGAATTTCAATGCAGTTCTTCTAATATTGCTTAAATATTTATAAATTTATAGATGTATGAAACATGTCGTGGTTTTAACTTATACCGGTTATTAAAAAAATCAGAACTCTTTAAGATGTAACGAACGATGATGTGATGTAAGCATGATATTTATGATGTAACTCCTATATTTGTTGCAACGTTTCGGCAAAAGAACAGAAAAATATCTAACTATTTGCCAATCTCACACTTTCCTATTCTATCAAAAATGAAAACAAATTAGAACCAATAATAAACAGCGTATGTACACATGGGGTTGGAACTTGGAAGATGATTGGAGCCTCTGTAACAGTGGAATTCACACCAATGGTGGAGAATAGAGAGGGTTAAAAGACAAAGAAGACAACATTGCAGACTTGGACTTGTTGTCCACACACACCTTTAAGCTACGAGTCGTTGATCACTTATGGCACATTTGTATACGAATTGGAATGTGCGTTCGCACCATATGAGGAACATTCGTGATCCATGCGCATCTCTCCCCAGATTCTAGTTTCTCCTCTAAACTGAAATAAACCACCCTTTCATCCTCTGTTTCTCTATCTCTCCTTTTTCTCTTATTCTACCCAATCTATTTATAGACAAAAGTTTCTACGGTGCTCCGGAGTATCAAGACTCCGGAGAGACTCTGCCCCTAAATATCCATTACACCCAGACCCTTTCCTCTCAGGTTTACCAATCCGCCACATCTTCCAGGTAAGTTCTTTTGTCTCTCTTTCTATGTTTCAGAATTATGTTGTGTGTTTCAATGTGAATCAATGCTGCTCTGTATCTGATGATTAAGAACCATACTATGGATTCAATTTGGTTGGGAGTGTTGTTTGTTAATGATGAAATGCATGTTGGATGTTGATGAAGAATCAAAGTTGGGTTCTGGTTCTGGATCTTCCAGTTTGGTTGGGTTCTGGGTTTTTGCTCAATACATCTGCATTTCTAAAATTTGAGATTTTGGTATGGTTGTTAAGTATTAGAATCCAAAATTGTAGCTTTGATTACATTTGTGCCAACTTCATGTAGCCCCAGGTGTGTTGTGATTTTTTTTTTTTTTTCTTCCAAAGAGCTTCAGATTGTTACTGGATTACATTGAATGAGTTTCCTTTGCTTGTAGAATTGAATATACCGACACTTTTTGATAAAGTACTATACTTTGTCATTGATCTTATATAGAAATTGAGTTTAATGTTCAATTTTGTCTGATTACATGCTTAAGCAAAAAACTTTAGGTTCTGTCATACTTAAAAAATGCGTTTTGGTCTGCAATTTTAAGTGTATAGCCATATATTTTCAATTTTGAATGCCTAGATGCTGACTTGAGTTTATTGCATACTTAAAAGCTGGTAATGTGTGTGTCTCTTCCAATCCATGCCGTAGGAGAGGGCTAGTTGAAGTCCGAACTGTTTGTTGATTGCAGGCCAGTGTTATTCTTGTTCCTCTTTTCATGGATTGTAATTGAAGACCATCCCAGAACCCACAATATTTTTTCAGTGCATGATTAGGTTGAAATTCTGTGGATTCTCAACAGTGTGATGTGCTCTTAATTCATAGACATATTGCTGTGTTTTGCAGTGGTACAATTACAAGCAATACATTGGCTCGCCTTCAGCACACCTCTTCCAGCTGTTGCCAGCAAATTTTTGCTGGCAATAAAGTCACTTTGGCTTACTATTGAAAAATTTATGAGTCCCCAGAGTACATTGAATCCTAGTAGAGCCCTAGCGGGTGTGCATGGGGTACATATTGTGCCTTCTTCACGGTTTGAATCAGAAGAGACTACTCAAGATGGGGACTTTGCTCACTTAACTTGTACAAGTTCGGCTATTGGAACAAGTTTGTCTATGCAGTGAGTGATAAACCTAATTGATGAGTAATTTCCATAGAAAAGCCAGTATTATGTGGTGAAATAATTTAGTTAAAATAGTGGCTATGCATTTCCACAGTTTTGGAGTCTGTCATTTACCAATTCAATTATACCCTATACAACATGCAAGCAATCCACTACAATTAACTCTGTCTGCATGTTTTCCAGACGAGTATGGCAGCAAGCACCACCATTTTTGAAGCCTATCCAGGGTTGCATTCACGGTATTGGAAACTAAGTGTGTTTCTGGATATATGTTGCCTTTCAATCTCCTGAATAAAAAGAACAATTCTGAACAATGTTTCTGTTCTTTCTATATTCTTAGGTGATCGTGACCTTGCAGAAACAGTTGTTAATGTGCTCACTTCACTTCCTTTCATAGTTCTTGGGATCCAAGCCCCAAGGTGATACTTTTATGTAAAACTTACTTGATGGACATAAAAGTGATCTTATATATGCTTCATGCCTAATCTTTACCTTGGGAAACAGGAAGAATCTAAACACCAAGCTATATGCTAATTCATTAATTGGAGTTGGAGTTGCCTCAAGTTTATATCATTCTTCTAGAGGAAAAGTAAGGAAATATTTGAGATGGGCTGACTATACAATGATAGCTACAGCAACAGTGGTAAGTTGGAGAAAATCCTTCAAACTCGTCTTTGGCATTGTTTTTGCTTTGTCGGTATAGAAAGAATTTTCTGCACATTGACTACTTATCATGGATAACAAAGAAACCTGTTATTCCAATTATAGATTCTGTACAGCCTAATCTAGTATGATCTTTAATACATATATTTTTTACATGATTTTAATTCCGTGAATATCTTCCTACACAACTTGGTTAGCTCTATGATTCTTTCTTTTAAAGTTAAGCACTTTGCTCACTTGGGCATTATATTTTTGCAGTGCCTCTCAAGAGCCCTCAGAAATGAAAACTCAAAATTCCTCATGGCAGCTTCTGCGGTATTTCTACCTATCCAGCCTCTGATGGTTTCAGCTGTTCATACTGGAATGATGGAGGTAACTTGCTGTACTTTGACCACTATTTCTCATCAAGTTTTTAATTTCAACTTCCTTCTTTTATCTCTTTGTTTGAAACTGTTCTGTTAGAAATCATGAATCATTCCAAGGGTTTGTTGGATATTTAGGTACTGTAAATGATTCATTCTAGTATCTCTTTTATGTACAAAACAGCAGACATATGGTATCCCTTTAGTCTATGAGATTATAGAGAAGTAGTGAAGTACACCAAATTCAATAGTTTTAACATGTACTGCAGCAGGGATGATAAAAACCTGCGGCAAAGCAGCACCATTCAAATTGACCCCAGTTTGAGGTTGAGAAACTTAAACTGAAACTACTGTGGTCTACTCTATATGGGCCTTTGCCCACCAAACAAAGCTGGAAACTCGCATTGTCATAGTGGACTGCTTATTGAACTTTCTTACCTTGCTGTAACCAAAAAAAAAGAATGGAAAAAAAGTAGAGCTTAATTACCTGAAAAAATTATGTTAACTATATTGTTTCCTGCAGGTAGCGTTTGCCCAAAGAGCATTAAAAGATCCAGAGCTAAAGATGGCACATAATGTACATAAGCTGTCGTCATTACTGGGTGGTGTACTTTTTATTGCAGATGATGTGTTTCCCAGAACTCCATACCTTCATGCTGCATGGCATCTTGCTGCAGCTGTAGGTGTTGGCACCTGCAATAAGCTTCTCGAGTAGTTAATTATCAATGTATTAATCCATGTGTTCTATAGTCAATCATTAGTAACCAAAAAACTTGATTTAGGAAAGAAAAAGAAAAGATTACCTAGAGGTCTGCATCGGGAATCTGCTCATTCCATATTCCTAATCATGATTCTTTTGCCTCACATATTGCCATATTATTTGTAACTCCAATTGAGAAGCAAGGGAGAACGAAATGTAGTTGCGTATAAGGTAGCTATGCAGCTATATAATTATAAGGTGTTGATTTTGTTCCTCAGAATTACATTGTTCTTACACATGCAAGTGCAAACTTCTACCATTTCAGTTATCATGGAACTATGAAAGGTAGTCAAGGTACTGTAACTTAATTGATCATTCTTAAAGCTCCTTTGCAACATTGACCAAACTAAAAATGAATGGCTCTGAAAGGAATTGGAAATGGAAGTATATATATATCTGTCTTCCCAGTTCCTGTCATATATATGTTCTAGTGTTAGGCTTACTAGATGGGTGACGGTAACCTCTAGGATTCTAGGAAGAACACGTACTGAAGAAAAAGAGAAGAACAAACAGTGAATACTGAATAAATCAAACCAGATCGAATCCAATCAGGAGGGTCATGAACTACTCTATTTATTAGCTCAATCTAAATGAATGCAAGGATCAATGTGCTAAGTTGGATCAGGATGAAGAATGCAGCTAACATATGCTCTGCGTTATTGCATTCGCGGGGACGGAATGGATCCGATGCAGACATTTAAGTTGAAAATTTCTCTTCCCAGATTCTCAGATTTAAGGAAGAGCCAGAAGAAACTCGGATTCATTGAAGAAGATGAGAAAAGACAGACACGATCGAGCTAGCTAGCGCATCAAATTAATCCAGAATTTAGAAGTCTTGCATGATAGGATGCACCATTCCATATTTTTTTAAATCATTTACTGTCAGTAGTTGGTCGCGGCGAGCTAGCTTGATTCATGGCTCCCTACTAGATCTTCTAGAGCTATATATATGATCGAGCTAGCTAACCAGGATTTGTACTTGATCTTCTTTCTGTGGCCAGACCTACGTATGTAGTGCTAAAATTCATGGTGTAGTGTTACTATAGAAGATCTGAATAACACTAATCCAAAAAAAAAAAAAAACTTGTTTGAGTTCCGTTTTGATAATCACCAAATTAATCCGACAAAAGCATCCATGCATCACCGTATAAACTTGTTGAATGCGAAGTTTGAACAGATCGAGCAATATTTGTTTTCATCTACTGATTAGGAATTGTAAGCTTAGAGAAGGAGAAACCGGATAACCGAATCGGAGAAAGACAGTGAGAGGAGCTAGCTAACTAAGCTAGTATGGTAAACTTTCAAATGAAACCATAAAGATGGTCGGCCATAATTGCCAAAAATTCATGGCGGTGATGTCATCCGTTCATCAGGTATCCAATGTCCAATAATGATCTGAAAAATTATCAAATTTGTAAAGACGTCAGAGAGGAGGAACAACAGTTGAGGTGGCTACTACTGAATACTGACCAGCGTCGACCAAGAGACGTAAATGAGAATGAATTGGAGAAACTAAGAACGAAAAAACTATAGTGTGCTGTGTGCATGTTGAGATCACGAGCTAGAGTCGACAGTAAAGTTATGGCGAAGTCTGCATAATCTGGGCCGGACGAAGGTGGAGGCCGGCGTGCTCATGATATTGATGGTAGAATTACTACTGATGCAGATAATACCTGGAAATGTTTAGGTGGGAGTTCGACTGGTATCTCTCTAAATTAAGTGCATACGTTATAACTGATCAACTACGTAGCAACAAATCAATTTGAATGAAAAATCCTAGCTATCGTCGATCATATTACAGTGACGACTTGGTCATGACTCATGAGTAGCTATATCCCCAAGCTAGCTACAACAAAACAATAAGCACACGCAAAGTTTCAAAATATTTAGACCATATATATACGTAGATCGTTATATATAGCTCCAGTACTGCACTTATTCTCAAACCATACTTTTATATACTACATATATGATATATCTGGAATCTGGTGTATATATTCTGCATGCATGTATGCATATATATCCAGTATATTTCTGGATGCATGGGAATTACTAGCTAGCTTGCTTACCAGAGTCGATCAAACTAGCTTGTTTGATAGAAACTTGAAATTAACTGTAATCTGAAATGTTATGTAATTAAGGAATAAGGAATCCTTTCCATATATCAGACGCTACAATAACTAAAATTTAGAAGAATTCATAAGTAAGCAAAATTTAGTGAAACATTTCATCAAAAAAAAAAAACTGAAGGGGGAAAAAAAAAAGAAGGTTGTAAATTTTATTGTCCAGACAAAGTTTTGTTGAAAAGTAAATGCAATTGTCAGGAGGATGGGAGCTAGTGAGACATGAAGACTTAATTCTATCATTATTTCCCTCTCTTCGTTTACGTAAGTGTCATCCTTTTATTTTGTGTTCTTCCATTATTCCTGCATGGTTAATTGAAAATTGAAAAAGGAAGCAAGCTCTATGACTATATATACATCCGTACCTGATTCAGTCTCTTCATCCCTTTCTCATCTTTGCTCTTTGTCATCCCAAACATTCCCTTTCTCGACATAGCCATCCTCGTTTGAATATCTATCAGTTATAGATGTGGATGACAATGGAATGTAGCACCGGTGGTTGTACAGACACTAACATACACTCTACCTCCAACACGACGCAAAACCCTGTGTTACCATGCAACCACCACCATCATCAGAGTATGCACACAAACTAGTCTAATTTGATGATTTGATTATATTGTGGGTACGTGATCATAGTGATAGTAATTGTATTCATATGTATGCAGTGGTTCGAGTGACATCGTCTCAGCCAAGCAGAAGTAGCCGTGGTTGTTTTTATATTGATAAACAACCGGCAGCTGCAGCTCCTTCGCGAGGTTCCCGATGGAATCCAACCCAGGAACAACTAATGGCTCTGGAAGAGCTGTATCGATCTGGTTTAAAGACACCGACGGCCCAACAAATCCGACAGGTGACTGCGCAGCTTCGAAACTTGGGGAGGATTGAAGGCAAGAATGTATTCTACTGGTTTCAGAACCACCGAGCCAGGGAGAGGCAGAAAAGACGCCGTCAACTGATGTCCATGTATCAGTCTGACTCCAAACAACAACAACAAACTTTGACTGACAACACAGTTAGCGATCTCCAGGACAAAGAATCTGCAGGAGGTACCAATTAATTAGCACTATTTTCATATTAACATCATTGTACGTGTTGGACACACGGGTCCCCAAGTAACAGGGGGACTAGGGCTCAACACTAGTTGAGGTCACCACCTTTACTCCTTTACGTCACCTACGGCTGAGTAACTGTACTTAACTGCTACTTGCGCGCAGGACTAACAAACTCAAGTCTCGAAGTTGAGCAGCAGATTAAGTGGAAATTACCAAATTGCACTGTTCTTTCTGATCAGCAGGTAGCTAGCTAGGGTTTATCAAACCAAATCTCAAGAAAATTAAGAAATAAATTGAATGCGTGATATGGATATTTACTGCTTTACACTACACATGTGCTTGAGTTTCACTTGTTGCTGTACTACGTCCTCAGGAATCATCTTCAGTACTGCAAGAGAGGATGATGAGCATGGTGCAAAGCAGTTCCTCCAGGCAACTAGTGGAACAATCGAATTCACCTAGACCGACCTCAGACACAAACGCGCCAGCTACATTAAGTTACACAAAGTTCTTGGACTTTCATCACTATTATGATTATGATTGCGGTATGGTATTGTCTGCACCCATTATTTACAAAGGAGAAGAAGAAGAAGAAAGTAGAGAAACTCAAACTCTGGAGCTCTTTCCACTCAAGAGCGACAATGTTAAGGGTGATAATAGGGAGACCAAATCATCTATAAGCAGAACCACAAGCACAGACACTACTGCAAATTTCATGGCAGATAGTATTATCAATTTCTTTGAACAAATTAAGGCAGCATATAACTAGAAATTTCTATTTCCATGTAATAAAAGTTTGCATGCGTCTTCGATGGAATAATGCGGCATATCTTTATGATCAGGCCGGTTCTGTATCTTCTTGTTCCCACTATTGTTTCTTCGAGCTATTTGTTCAAACAACGTAGAGGAAGAGAAAGGTTGCTGTACGTCCTCCTCCTTTAATCAATGAATTAGGATACATAGTTTGGTAGGATACATGTGTATCTTTTCTATTTCTGTAAATAGAAGTAGTCCATCGTATTCTCGAGGTCCATCGATGGAAGGCCGATACATATATGCATGCATGAGCAGTGGCGGAGGCAGAAAAATATATCAATAGGGTCACAAAAGAAGATCAGCCAACCAAATTCAATATTTCTCTTTGATAACGGGCCCTCACTGGTCCTTCATTGGCTCCGCCATGAGTAGCAAGCGTCGAGATCAGTTTAATAGTTGCCTGGTCCTGCATTTTCTGTTTGTATTGTGCTTGCGACTGAACAGTAATGCTGCAGCATATTGCGTCACACGTACTGCACTTCATAGTTCATACCATACAGTTTACACATATATATCCACAATAAATAATATACAGACTTTCTCAGATGCGAATGTCCGCATTTATTTTTATGGTACAAATTTTCACTTTACACTCATTTTTCAATTGAATTTTCACATATCCACCTTCTAGTCATTAATTAGATACTAATGTATAGATCATATATGCAAAATTTCAGCCAATTTGGTTATCATTAAGGTACTCAAATTCGATTAGACCAATTGACAAACAGAATTCTGTCGAGCTTGAACTGTTCATGTTTATAACAGAAAAACGCAGTTTTGAATGTCTTAATGAAAATCAAATTGGCTGAAATTTTGGATAGATGATCTATACATTAGTATCTAAATATTAGATCATAGAGATGTGAAAATTTGATTGAAAAATGAGTATAAAGTGGAAATCGATCCACACAGTAAAAATAAAGACGGACATCCGCATATATGTGTGTATATATATATAGACACACACGCGCGGTTAACAATAATGAAATAGCTAGGTTAAATCTGGCACAAATAAATTTCTCCACCAATAATCGAACATTAATGTATATGAGCTCTGCAGAGAAATTAATTAAGACATAATCATATCACCTAAAAGTAGTATTGTGTCCGCCGCGGCCTACAAATTGTTGGGATTTTAACCCCACGAACGAACCGAGATTCAGAAACAGACACACCCAACAACACCGCAATAAAGTAGAATAACAAACAAGAATGAAAAAACAGTTGACACGAGATTTAACGTGGTTCGGCAAATTTCCTGTCTACGTCCACCCCAAGATATAGCTCTTCCACTATGAGAATAAAACTAGTACAAGATACATGAGTTAAATCTCATAACCCAAATCCCAAACCCTTGTACACCCTCACTCATAGAATACCCAAGAACACTATATCTCACCTAAGAGAATTTCCCTCTTAGCACTTTTTTCTCTTACTCTCATGCACAACCCACAAGCTCTCTATTGCTTGTCCGATGCTTACTTGATGCAAACTTGCTTGCATGCTTCAAATGGTTTCCATGCAGCCAATTTATAGGCAACAATCATACCATGTGAAAAAGCCAAGGCTTTTTCTTCCCACCTATTCAATTTGCTGCAAGCACACCATAGAAGACTTCCATAGCTTTCAATTTCCACAAACATCATTTAAAGATTTGTTCCTAGCTATGGCATAGCTAGCTATTCACCCATGTCAATATTTGCTGCATCACCTTTTGCATGGTTTCTAGTTGCATGAGAATGAATCACCAATCTCAACATCCACCCTGGTGAGAATTCCATGCAAAAACCTGCACCACACCAGAAAGTCATTGGCCTTCACATAGACCAGTTACACACCCTGAATCAATCAAATTTGGTCCTCCTTGATTCAGCACTTCGGCCAACCATGTGTAACTGCACCAAGCTAACTTTGCTAGTTAACTTCAGGGGAGAGTCTCGATGCACCCTCTCCTCCAGCAGGATTAAACCCCTCACCATTGTCTGTATCCTGGAAACCTGTTTGCGCACCTTGTTTCCAGCAGCCCATCGAGTTTGGAAGTACCATACTTCCTTCCAGACAATATAAACCATCACACTTCCTTCCTTTCACCAGGACCATATTATCACACGTGATTTCCATGGCTCCACCCGCAATTGAACGCTTGCATCCCATGGAGTCCATCCGACCAATCGATATTAGATTCCTCCATATCTTTGGTACATATGCAACATCGTCTAAATGACGAACCACCCCATCATGCATCATTATTTTCACCATTCCAACACCATCAATTTTACAAGGGACACCATTAGCCATAAATAAGCTACCTCCCTTACTTTCTTGGAATGTTTCAAAATAATCCCTCCTGGAGCAAACATGCATAGTACAACCGGAATCTAAAATCCAGTCATCACAAGGAGAAGTGTTTATACCTTCGGAGACTGTGAGGAGATCTCCATAATCTTCTGCTACCCCAGCATGATTATTCGGACCATTACCATCCTTTCTTCTAGGACAATTCCGTTTGATGTGACCGAACTCTTTGCACCCGTAGCATTACACACCCTTTCCTCCGGAACTAGATCTGAACCTGCTGCTTGTATCAGATCTACCATCGAATGTCCTTCCACGATTTCCACCCCGAGCAACAAACACAGACTCGTACTCGTCTTTGAGATTGGCTTTCTTCTGAGTACTATGAGACACCAACGACGCCTGCACTTGCTCTAGGTTCACTGTATCTTTACCATACAACATGGTAGTCACCAGATTTTCATATGAATCGGGAAGAGAGGTAAGAAGTAGAAGGGCCTTATCTTCTTCCTCAATATTCACATCAACTTTCCGCAGTTGATCCAAGCATCCATTGAACACGTTCATGTGGTCCATGAGATTATCGCCGTCGTCCATCTTCAGCTTGTACAGTTGCCGCTTCAGATGTAACTTGTTGGTCAAACTCTTTGCAAGATAGAGTTTTTCCAACTTATCCCACAGAGCCGACGAAGAATCTTCATCCATAACATTGTTGATAATGTTATCAGCTATATAGAGTCGTATCGTACTTACACACTGTGACTCCAGCTCCTCCCACATATCATCTTTCATTCCTTCTGGCTTCCCATCCTTGCCTTTCAAAGCTTTAACCAAGCCTTGTTGGACAAGAATATCTTTTACTCTCCTCTGCCAAAGAGTAAAGCTGCCTTTGCCATTGAACTGCTGAATTGCATAACTCTTTGTTGTAATCATGGTGCCTTGAATCTCAAACGAACCGCCGCAGCTTCGAGTCGTGGCTCTGATACCACTTGTTGGGATTTTAACCCCACGAACGAACCGAGATTCAGAAACAGACACACCCAACAACACCGCAATAAAGTAGAATAACAAACAAGAATGAAAAAACAGTTGACACGAGATTTAACGTGGTTCGGCAAATTTCCTGCCTACGTCCACCCCAAGATATAGCTCTTCCACTATGAGAATAAAACTAGTACAAGATACATGAGTTAAATCTCATAACCCAAATCTCAAACCCTTGTACACCCTCACTCATAGAATACCCAAGAACACTATATCTCACCTAAGAGAATTTCCCTCTTAGCACTTTTTTCTCTCACTCTCATGCACAACCCACAAGCTCTCTATTGCTTGTCCGATACTTACTTGATGCAAACTTGCTTGCATGCTTCAAATGGTTTCCATGCAGCTAATTTATAGGCAACAATCATACAATGTGAAAAAGCCAAGGCTTTTTCTTCCCACCTATTCAATTTGCTGTAAGCACACCATAGAAGACTTCCATAGCTTTCAATTTCCACAAACATCATTTAAAGCTTTGTTCCTAGCTATGGCATAGCTAGCTATTCACCCATGTCAATATTTGCTGCATCACCTTTTGCATGGTTTCTAGTTGCATGAGAATGAATCACCAATCTCAACACAAATGTACAGGACCTGGTCTCAGAGGAAAACCTACACCTAATGAAGTGCGTTCGGAGTTACATACATTTGACTCAACGGTCTCCTAGTCCAATTAATTAAGTCGAGTCCTTAATTATATTTAACTTCGATTAACCCGGATCTTCAATAATTAATAATGGTGAAAGTATAGAGTAACGCTAGCTGCATATATAGCTTTTATAGCATTCCTTCAACGCCGGCCCATAATATAAACAAGAACTGAGCTAATTTTAGCTTTTACATCCAGAATTAGTACGTAAATGAAGAAAATTGGATTTGTTAATTGCTAGCTTCAATTATCAGTCATGCAACCTTGATATACATATTTTCATGGATACGTCCGTGAGTAAAGTAAAAACCAAAAACTAAATAAGATCGTCGGAAAATTTGATAGTTGGTCAGGCCAGGGTGTTATCGGTGAATTCATGGCGGTATCTATAGTAGTACGATTCGGTCATTACAATACTCACCCAGCTTTTCTCTCTGGATAGTCGTACCCGTACCCAGCATTGTTCCTTATATACATTCATACCACGTTACCAACGTAGGTAGCTTGCTTTGCTTGTAGTATATGTACGTACTATATATGTACCGTATATGATTACCATATATAATTATCAACTAAAGTAGTCCAGTTAATAGACTACTGATATTACTGATAACCCCAAAAGAGCTAGCTAGAAACATAAACGATTACAATCATATGGTAATTAAGGAACACCCTTAATTTCCTGCATATTTACTCAAATGAAACAGATCCTGTACTGTTGAAACTTGATGAGGGTGGGTAAAAATAATTCAGCAATGAATACTCAATCATCAATGACTAGCAAACTAGCTATAAAGAACGATAAAAAGAGAGAAATATCTATGGAGTAGTTAGTAACTGCATTTGCTTATATATGCATGCCAAAGCCAAACGCTGAAGATATGGTCGATCACCGTGAAATAATTTCTGATCTCATTCAACCATGTATCTTAAAAGCTAGGGGCCAACCGTGACGCGTTGTCGTAGCCTGCAACTGCTGCAAGTGGCTGCCGGCCGGCTATGAGATAAATTAAAGTTGAGCTGCGTAGCCTGTGCTCACCGGACTTAGACAAGGGCCAAAGTCTGCAATGCCTATTTAGTAAGTGTGGTAAGCATACCTACTTCGCATGCCTGGGCAATTTATACGACTCATGCCCACTTTTATGGCAATTACTAGTGATACTTGATGACGCGAGATCTATCTGCTGTGTACGTGTATGCGGGTCTCGTAGGGCTGTAAATATAGCCGACAAACCCTTGAACTGAAACTGTAAATTAACTTGTAAAACTATACCAACAGCCTAGCCTTTTCTGATA
This sequence comes from Fragaria x ananassa, assembly GCA_034370585.1. NCBI lineage: Eukaryota > Viridiplantae > Streptophyta > Magnoliopsida > Rosales > Rosaceae > Fragaria > Fragaria x ananassa. The sequence continues at coordinate 26,579,162 of CP139761.1, read as the reverse complement.
GATGGAAATTAAGTTATATATCCCGACCATCGGACCATGAATTTGGATAATTATTGTGAGACTTATTGATCACCAATACCACAAGCAACGCGTTTATAGGGTTATTTACTTGTTCTCCTACGGCCGACCTCGAGTCTCAGTTCGACACAGCTCCATAATAGAGCCGGGCAAGAGCCCCGAGTGAGCATAATCGAAACAAGCAAGGGCATTATGCATTTCGGCTTAAAAGGAGCAGTGTTAATTTAGAATTCCAGAACTGCAGAGAGAGAGAGAGAGAGAGAGAGAGAGAGAGAGAGAGAGAAGAAGAAGAAGAAGAAGAAGAAGAAGAAGAAGAAGAAGAAGAAGAATCCCGGAACAAAGCCAAAAAACGAAGAAAGAAGATAAAGTGTTAACTGTAGTGATTAGTTAATTACAAGGTTCTAAAACTCGGTCAACTCGGCCGAGTACTCGCCGAGTACTCGGTACTCGGCTAGTCACCGTGGCGATTTTGGCCTACTCAGTGCCTCTAGTCGGCCAGCAGAAAATCGGCCGAGTACTCGGTCCAACTCGGGTCCAACTCGGTCAACTCGGTCAGCCGAAAAAAAAAGAAAAAAAAAAGAGGCAAACGACGTCGTTTTGAAACCCTAATAACTCGATTTGTCTCTAGTCTCTCGCTCCAGAGGCTCAGTCGCTCATCTCTCGCTCCAGTCGCTCTCAGTCGCCCAGTCGCTCTCCCTCACCTCGCCGGCTCGCCCTCCCCGCTCTCTTCTCTCGCCCAGTCCGCCTCCTCTCGCCCAGTCCGCCTCCTCTCACAAGGATGGATTGTTGATGGTGGTGGTGATGATGTTGTTTCGGATCTTCCTAGTGAAAGGGTTGGAGAGGAATCGGGAGTGGATGGTGGCTTAGAGCCTAGGAGAGGTCCTAGAATCCAAGAAATTAGGGAACTTGATGAGGATGATTTTATATCCGATGATGAAGAGGAAATAGATGACTTGAGTTTTGATTTTGAGTCGGATTCGGAGGGAATACAAGATGGATATGGAGAAAAAGAATTTGAGGCATAGTTACATATGCTTGGGATTGTTTGCAAGAATTGAATTTGGTTTGCTTTTATTACTTATATATGTTATTGTAATGGACTAATGGTTGTTTTTATTTTTTAGACATTATTATCTCTTAAATATTGTAATATTTTATGGACTATTTTTATTATTTTAGACATTATATATTAAATTATATGTTTTAAAAATAATAAAAAAATCCAGAAATTAGAATCTCCTCTACTCGCTACTCACCGGCCGGCCGACCGACTACCGAGTAGCGAGTTTTAGAATCTTGGTTAATTAGCTTAATTAATTTGCCCTAATCTGTCACGACACTGCTTAATCTAGCTTAATTAATTAGCCCAATGATCATTTCTAGCTTAATCTTTTTTCTTTTTGAAAGTAAGATACAAACTTACAAAGATTCCTTTAGGATCTTATACGAGGCTTAATCAAATAGTAACAAGGATAAAATAGATAAACTAGGATCTTATATGAGAATAATTAAGTTCGGTCTAATTTAGCAAAGTGATCGGCGACCATATATGTTAGTAGCTTAATCTGTCTTATCAGTGTCAGTAAGCTAGTCATCAATTTGTAATAGTCTACTATAGATAATAAATTAATACTGAGCCCTAGCCTAACACTTGCATGTGTCATTAGTTCCACCATAATACGAGCAAGAGTTTCCATTTTCTCTCAGTTTGTTGCATTTTCTTCAGGCTTTCTCTAAGCTCAGGGGCGGATGTAGAGCATGCAAGAGTGGGACTCAAGTCCCACCCAAAATTTTGGGGCAACAAAAATTCCTACATGTAGTTCAGCTATACTATATATAGTGATATTTTGTGTTGCAAGTCTCACACTCTTGGACTAGGAAAAACTCTTATTTTAAGCTGCGCCCAAGTTCCAATCAATGGGCTTATGTATAATGGTCCTCCAAAAGTGCCCACAGCCCACTTTAGTTTTTTTTACTTTCTAGTTTTTAACACAATTAGATCAAGTCTCTATCCTTCTCTCTCTATGACTTTATTCACCAAAAGTTGTCGGAAACTTTTCTCTAAAGTCAGAAGCAGCCAAGCAGAAGCAGTCAAGCAGGGCGACCCAACAAGCAGCGATCACCAAAGTCGATCACCAAAAGTTGTTTTCTCCACCCAATCAAGTGATCAAGCCATCTCTTTCAAGAGTTGAATTACTCTTCCATTCTTTATCTTGTAAAGTTGTAAGTATTGAACCTTATTTAATTAACTAAATTGAAATTGGTATTTGGGAATTTGGGCAAAAGTTAGGGTTCATACGTACTCCATAGTTAGTTGACAAATTACAATAAAAGAATAAGTTATTGTCTTTCTATGTTATTGTTAAACCATTAATGTTCTTGTCTTTTTACCATTGTAATTTTGTTGAATATCTAGGTTGTTGATCTCAAAGTCTCAAGGAGTACGTCAACTCAGTCAAGGGAAACATAAATGTTTGTTTGGCGATTCATTATTGTGCCTAACAACCAGGTTCGAATTTTTTTTGTTTTTTAGAATTTTCGATACTTTGTGCAATAACTAACTTAATTACATATATTCCTAAAACTATAATGTCTTAATTTATAGATGTCGAACGAACAACCAAAAAAGAGGAAGACAAACTTGATTAGTTCATACTTTACAAAGCCTAATCGTGGTGATGCTACTGCTAGTGATGCCCCAACCCCAAGCTCTCCATTGATTCCTATTGAGATTCAAAGCAGTGGTATTGATTCATTGAATAATACCAATGCTATTGAACGTGACCCGGGAAAACGCTGTCCTATATGGAAATATCCAGTTAATGAACGTGATTCGATCAGAAGAGCATATAGTCTGTTGGGTCCAATGCAACCTGAATGAGTTTCCCTTCTCTCAATATGGTGATCAACAACGTAAGTTTCAGTTTTCTTGGTTTAAAGATAATCCATGGCTTGAGTATTCAGAGGCTAAGAATAGGGCATATTGTTTCCCCTGTTTTCTTTTTGATACTGAAACTTCTCAGAACAAAGCATTCATTGTTGAGGGGTTTAAAAATTGGAAGAGGACTGTGCCTAGTGATAACGCTTTTTTGAATCATGTAGGAGGCATTACATCACCACATAATGGTGCAATGCAAAAGTGGGATTCATTATGAAACCCATCTAGCCAAATTGAGACAATTTTTAGTTCAAAATCAGCAAAGGATGTGGAGGATAACCGATTAAGACTCATAGCTTCTATAGAGGGTGTTAGATACCTAGCTAACCAAGGAATTGCCTTTAGAGGCCATGATGAGTCTGAAGATTCATTGAACCAAGGACCTTTTAGGCAACTTATCAAATCATTTGGAAGAGTTAATGCCGAGATCAAAAGAGTTACATTAGGAGAAAGTCAGAATTTTTTCCCATGCTTTATAGATTGATTTGTCTAGTTTTGACTCTTCCGCTATCCACAGCAACAACTGAAAGAGCATTTTCAGCCATGAACATCATCAAGAACAAACTTAGAAATAAGATAGAAGGAGAATTTCTAGGTGATTGTATGGTCCTCCACATTGAGAAGGAGTATGCTAATTCTATTAGTAATGATTTTGTTATAAACAAATTTGAAGTTTCAGGTACTCGTAGGGTTAGATTTAGTTAGTTGAGATAGGTTTTATATCTATATATTTTCTATTTATCTAGCTTATTTTGTGTTACATCTAGAGATGTTTATGAATCTTGTTTTGCATGAACTTGCATTCGAGGGGTAAGGCTCACTACGTCCCCCCTGTCTAGGTGTATCATTATTTTTAATCTATAAAATTGCTTTTGCACCGTCAATTTTTTTTTATGGTGGAAAGTCAAGTCTCACCCTACTTCAATTCCTGGATCCGCCACTGCCTAAGCTCTCATGTACGATCGAGAGACACCGGAGGAAACTGATAATGACTTATTCTGAAAACAGAGTTGGATCGGATTAATGCATCTCTTGTAGAATTATATTAACTCATATGTAACTAAATTCTCTAATCAACAAACTCTACGGATGGTTGATACCCTCTTTGACATCTTAACAAGGTATTTTCGAGTTCCATGAATTGGAAAATTGTTTGAAAATCATCAATGATGGCAAATTATTGAGATCGCGAGAGAAATATCCATGGAGGAGCTAGTAGCTGGATATGCATACCAAGCCACAATTAGGGCAAAAATCTGACCAAGTGAGGTAAGGGTTCGATCACGACCCTCAGTCTGATCTTTATGCAACTCATGTGTCAACTTTCAGTCGTAGTTAAAGCCTATGGTTTTATCCAAAAGCCTACACATGGTTCATTCTAAATGTAGCTGGCTAGTATAGATTCAAATGAAACCATAATGATGGTATCGCATTATTGCCAAATATTCATGGCGGTGATGTCATCCGATCTATCGTCTACGTTCAATAATAATGATCTGAAAAATAATCAATTGTGTGGATGCTCAGAGATCGAGGAGAAACAGCAGATGATCGGAGGCGTACTGGCCCCAATGTCATCATAATGAGATTTAATCGGAGAAGTTATTAACGGAAAAACTACAGTGTTCGTACGTACGTGTTGAGCTTGCGAGCTGGGGACAGCAAAGTTATGGCGAAATCTGCATAATCTGGAGGAACGTGGAAGGCCTGTTAATAATACTGATCAACTACCAACAGGTCGACTGATCGAACAAAGTATCATATCATCGATCGATCATTTGTATAATTACAGTGACTTGGTGAGTAGCTATATCCCCAGCCAAGCTACCTAGCTTGACGTTCTGAAACCCAGCTCACGTACCGCTTTAATGGAACATACTACAGCCCTAGGCGGCGAGTAGCTACAACAAAACAATAAGCATACACAAAGATGAAAGATCTAATTCATATAGATGAAACCAGCATGAAAAAAACAAGCTGGGGCTTGCATCTCTTCCTACGACTTGGATCGAGATCCAAGTGTTCCTTACCCACATCAAAGAAATCCTTATCGAAAATTTCCTCAACAGAAAAAACTTATATACACCAAGGAATCTTCGGCCACAAAACTATTATGGACGGACAGAAATACCTCTCTAGGATCCGAGTCTTCTTTAACCGTACCGGTCTAATCGTTATACCGATAACGGTCTGTTTGTTTTACTGATATTCCAGGTCTCGCACTGATTTAAGTTACTCTTGGCGTATTCGAGAACTCACCCCTTCAGCAGGGAAAGTAGTCCTTGATGAACGTACAATTAATGATGAGAAAGATCGAGAAGAACAAACAGTGAACAGTCCGTTGCAAAATCAAATCAAATTACCGGAGGGAATCCAATCCGGAGGGACATGACCTGCTCTATTAATATTAGCTCGATCAGAATTAAAAGTGAATGTGAGGATCAACGTGATAATTAGTTGGATTAGGGGTGCAACGAACGCAGCCAACATGCATGTGCTCGACGTTATGGCGTACGTTCACAGGGATGGAATGGATCCGATCGAGACTTCAATTGAAAGTTACTCTCCCCAGATTCCCCAGGATCGGAGGAGGCAGATCGAGAAGAATCGTACTCTGATGCATTGAAGAAGATGATCGAGAGAAGACACGTACAGACGATCGAGCTGGCTACGGCATCAATTAATCCAGAAATTGAAAAGCCATATATTGATTTGATGCACCATTAATTCCATATTTTTAAAGTCGTGTATTGTCAGTAGTTAGCTAGTATACACTTGAAATCATAAAGACGGTCTTCAATTTTCATCAAGAAAAAATACGGTCTTCAGTTATTGCCAATATATTCATGATGGTGATGTCATCCGGGATGACGTCATACAGTACGAAGGGTATGATGGTCATTTAGTTTCCAATTCAATCAGATTTTGGTTACAATGCAACCAAGTGAACCCACCCTAACCAGGCAAGTGCACACGTTAATTTTGTTTGTTTTGGTATTGTTATTAAGTTTGATTGGTCAATTTACATCAATTTACTCCTAATTTATGTAATTGTGGCCAAGTTACTTAAGTTTGTCCTTTATCATCGATATTGAGCTCGGCTAAATATTATTTGGGGTAAAACTTATACATAGTACTTTTGGTTTGAAGTCATGGTTATGTCTGTTAACGTGGTTTAAAAAAGATTAATTTTGGTCGTCGTGTTTTACATATCAACTAATCATAGTCTAATGATAACATTTTGTCTAACACCGTTAGTAAGGTTTTTACACCGACATCATATGATGAGATAATTATGTCTTATACATTTCTTATCAAACAGAAAAAATAAAAGTTAAATAGAATTATAAGAAAAATGAAAAAACAAATTACTAAGAATAAGGAAGAACTCCCACAACCTAGGCATAATTGCCATGGCTTATTAAAAGAATTTATTTCTTCATCTTATCCTTGTTTTTTGTCTTGTTGATCAAATTAATCTTCCTAATTCTCACTTCCTTTCACTTCCCCATAATAGTTTTGACCTTTTTACAAATTGCCAAAGTTTTGTATGAAATTGATGGAGAAGAAGAATATCAAATACTAGAATCAAACCAGGTCAAATAAAATTTTAGGGGGCGGATCCGTGACATACAAGATTATAATCAAAATTATAGTCAAAATATTAACTATTAGATCTATTAACAATCAACGGTTGAGATTAGTCATAAAACTAAATCTTTTTTATTTTATTTGATTTTTATTTAAATCAATTAAGGAAATCTATTTATTAAAAACATAATGAAAATTGATGATTACATACTCTCATTTTGGAATACAATTAACAGGAAGTTAATGGTTTCCGGCCTATTGAAACCCATTTATTAGATAAAAAAAGAAAAAAGAAAAAAATATAAGATGAAAATCATTTATTAGAGAGTACTATCATCATCTACCTCTTCTTATTCAAAGAAAAAAAAATATTATCAGATGATGTCTGTCATAATACATTGGAAAATTTATGATCATATTATGTATGAAAATACTCAGATCATCTTGTTTTATGAACAATAAGAAGCTTTTGATAATAAAAAAAAACAACAACAACAAGAAGCTGAAATGAGTATGTCTAAGATGCACTAGCTAGATTGGAGACTTAATTTGTTTTCTTTCCTCTCTAGTAAATGAGCTTCAATAGAAAAAAATTATTTCCTATTAATTATATTCCAAATGGAGAATATAGTAATCATCAATTTTTATTTAGATAGATTTCATAAATTGAATTAAAGAAAAAAAATTTAGTTTTTTGACTAATCTCAACTGTTAGTTGTTATTAGATCTAATTGATGATATTCTGGTTATAATTATGATTATAATCTTGTATGCCATATATTTGCCCTCAAAATTTTAAATCTAATGCTTTTTTTTGCACTTTGATAGATGAATAATGATTTTAAATTTTACATCTTAATCGCACAAAAGGTTGAGTTCCAATGCAAATATCTAGGATAAAACATGCCGCTATTAACTTTATTACGATTGTGGGTGTTAGAATATATGGTTATTTTCATTCATTATTTTATGGACTAATTACCTCAACATGTGTGCGCCTCATTAATGGTATTAGACAAAATGTTATCATTGAACTATGATTAGTCGATATATAAAATAAGAGGATCAAAATTAATCATTTTTAAACCATGGTGACGAACGTAACCATGACCCCAAATCACGAGTATCTTTTATAACTTTTACTCTATTATTTGGAATGTGCATCTGTTCAAATCTTTGAGATAAAAGCTAAAGTTAATTAATTAGCGAGTTCTTCAAATTGCGATCCTGGTTCCATCTCTGGTCATCCCATGCCAAGCGATAATCAAATATGTAAAGTCGTCGATCAGAGAAGAAGAGCAGCTGACGTACGTAGTTTGCTGGGAGTGGCCAAGAGATATAAAAAAGAATAAATGTGGAAAAATTATTTAGGAAAAATTATAACGTATATACGTGCGTATGTCGACTGCTTCTTCATATATAATAACTATGGCGCATATATACATATATGCATGCATGCTTCACTCTCTAGCTCCATCCCTTTACCATCTTTGCTCATATATATGATTCAAAACATTCCCTTGTCTACTTAGCCATATATCCTCGTTTCAATCATTATTAGTGATGTGGATGATGAAGGGGTGTAGCAGAGACCCTAACATGCACAATAGTAGGGATCTGCCTGACTACTCCATCAAACCTGCAAATCTTCAGCCTCTACTCACTCCAGACCATAACTCTACTTCCAACATGACCCAGATCCCTATGCCATTCAACGACGACCATTATCAGAGTACGTACATGAACCCTGTATACTTTGATAGTGTGATTATTCTGTGGGTAGGTATAATAATATGATCACTATGTATGCAGTGATTCCAGTGACGTCGTCTGAGCAAGGCAGAAGTTGTTGTTATAGTAATAAACAACTGAAGTCTGCAGTTCCTTTGCGAAGTTCCCGATGGAATGCAACCCCGCATCAGCTAATGGCTCTGGAAGAGCTGTATCGATGTGGGTTAAAGACACCGACGGCCCAACAAATCCGACAGCTGACTGCGCAGCTTCGAAACTTTGGGAGGATTGAAGTCAAGAATGTGTTCTACTGGTTTCAGAACCACCGAGCCAGGGAGAGGCAGAAGAGACGCCGTGAACTCATGTCCATGTATCAGTCTGACTCTAAAGAACAACAACAAAACTTGAGTAACAACACAGTTAGCAGTCTCCAGGACAAAGGATCTGCAGGAGGTACCAATTAATTAGCACTTTTATTATTATTAACATCCATGCAATCTCTGCGTTGGACACATATATGCACTTTTATTATTATTAACATCTACCCAAAGTTAAAGATCTGCTAGGGCTCAGAACTTACTAGTTGACTTTCAAAGTTGAGAGATTATAACAAATTACGGACATTGTTTACTTGCAGTTGACTTGGTTCTTCCTCTTGAAGATGAGCAGCAGAATAAGTGGATTCTACCTAACAACTTCACTATTCTCTCTGATCAGGTAAACCAAAAATCTTAAGAAAATATAGAAATATTGAATGCGTGATATGTGCATGAGTTTCAATCGTTACTGTACGTCCTCAGGAATCATCTTCAATACTACAAGAGAGGATGATGATGAGCATGGTGAAAAGCAATTCATCCAGGCAACTTGTGAAGCAATCCGATTCACCTGGACTGGCATCAGACACAAATGCGTCAGCTACATTTGTTTGCCCAAAGCTCTTGGACTTTCATCACTATTATGATTATGATTACGGTATGGTATTGACCGCAACCAATGTTTACAAAGGAGGAGAAATCGAAGAAGAAAGTAATAGAGAAAATCAAACGCTGGAGCTCTTTCCACTTGAGAGCGAAAATCTTAAGGGTGCTAAGGAGTAAGGATACCAAATTACCTATAAGCATAACCGCAAGCACAGACACTACTGCAGATCTCCTGCCAGATCGACCAGTACCATCAATTTCGTTGAACATTTTCAAAAGCCTGTAACTATATATATCTTCATGTAATAATAATAGTATGCATCAATGCATGCTTGCCTGATCTTTATCTTTCATGGAATAATGCGGCACATCTTTATGATCGGGCCGGTTTTGTATTAATTTGCTTCTTCCAGCTTTTGTTTCTTCAATCTACTTGTTCAAAAGCAGAGGAAGCTTCTTTAATTGCATAGGTAGTTTGTTGATGTAACTTGTATGTACGTACCTCTTCTCTTTAATGTATCCACCGTCCATTTTGACCCGCCAAAAAAAAAAAAATTAGCGGTGGATATGACGGGTGCGCCGAATAGGCTCCCGTATTTTATCCCTTTTGGAGTAAGGTCCACCGTTCATGAAAGGTCAATGCATATGCATAACTAGCAAGCTCTCATATGTCAATATATGAATACTAGATCGATCGACTGGAAAACTTGCTAGAAAGATGGAGAGAGAGAGAGACATTCATGGAGGAGCTAATAGCTAGCTGCATTTGCATATGCATACTAAAGGCAAAAGCAGAAGATTGTCGATCACCGTGAAACATTTTCTGATCTCATTCAACCGGCCATATAAACCTAGCTGCGATGTCCGGCCGGCTGGGTGGCTGCTGGCCGCTATGAGAATTTAATCCTAGCCCTGTTCTCCAAATCTTATAGAAGGGCAGCTAGGGAAAGACTAGCTGGGGCCAATGTCTGCAATGCCAATTTAGTAAGTGAGGTAAGGCATACCTACTTGTAGTACTATGCATGCCAGGGCAATTTATAGACCAGACCGTTCTGCGCATTTGATTTCTAATTCGATCTATTAATGTATGCCTAAAATTTTGGTTGTTTCGCTCACTCGATTCAGTGGCAATTACTGGCATATGATTGATGACGCGAGACTAGAAACTGTATACGTTTGCAAGTCAACAGCCTTTTCTGATAGATGGAAAATACTCCCGAGTCCCGACCATGAATTTAGATGATTATTTTGGACTTATCGATCACCAACGCAACAAGCAACGTTGATAGAGTACTGCTCCTATCATTGCTATGACCGACCTTGAGGCACCCAGTTCGACAAAACTCCATAGGAGAGCTGAGAATAGCTGAGAGCCTCGACTGAGCATAATCGAAACAAGCAAGCTATGCCATCATGTATTTCGGCTTAGAAGGAGTAAGGTTTAAGAGGAGCAGTTTTTTGCTAAGAACAACCCAAAAAGGAAGGAAGGAAGAAGATGAAGAGAGAGACTGTAATGATGTTTCTCTAGGTAATAGAATAGACCTTACTAGGGTTAAGTTCTACCAACTCAAGCGAATAATCATGATCTTAGACAACCGTTTTAACCTTTCAGAGATTGAGAGTTTGGATCGCTTATATTTTGACACTCCTTTGGCTGATGCTGTGCTAGTTGTGCTTGTTTCTGGCCTAATAGAGAGGTTTCTTTTCTTCAAAGTTTTCACCAGTGTTAAGAACCCATAAGAACTAATCCCTGACAGTTTCTCCCAGCAATTTTAACATCCAAACGGCCACTGGTAGGAGATACTGCAACCACATTTCTAGTTATCTGCATTATTCGGACCTAAAACTACAGAAATCAATAAAAATTACAGCGAGGCTTTGAGTTCTGTAAAGGATATAGATGTGTCAGCTTGAGATGCAGAACCACACGAGCTAGACATCGACTTTCAGGTCATTTTAAGATATACATAGATGGGCTCTGGTTCCACCTTCCGCCGAATCCTGGTTATAGATAAAATCATAGGCTTTAGGATATATAAATCAGTTAACAGCTGCTACACAAAACACACGATTTTGAGCAATGGCCTCTAAGTCCGACATAAGTCATAGAGCTCAATCACTCAATGTCGTAAATGATAAATCCCTACAATAAAACGAGCACAGACAGCCAACAAACATAAACAGTGAAAAATAAACCATCTTTTGTACTACATTATTTTGTCCAGCACATCTGCACATGTAGCACTTATCTCCTGCCATTATCTCTTAGTTGGAACGATTTTCCTTTTCCTTTAGTGATAGTTTCTAACCTTTTAGTATAGTTGGTTTCCTCACATTAACTATCCTTCACACATCTTTCCAAAAAAAAAAAAAAAACTCTCCCTCACAGATCAAACACTGGTACACCCATCAATTTCTGCGACTCACAAAAGTTCATAGTTTGGATCCATACTTCAAAGCTATGGAAACCAGAAAATATAGACTGCACAAGTCACTCCTGAAACAAGATGCAAAGCTTAGAAATAAATAAACAATCGATGTAAAATATTACCAATTATCTGGAGCCCATTTGCAGCCATCTGTATCCACCACATGCACGCTGTACGCATGCCTTGACTTTGAAGACTGGTTCTCGAAACTGTAGTCCAAGGATGACAGGAAAAATCCATAAGGAGACCTTTCAGACCCTCCAGCAAATGAGATAAACCACATGTATTTCTATAAGGATGAACAGAAACAGTGTGACTGACCTTTGATGAATAAGATCACCATGAATAACAACTAAAGACCCAGCTTTGACTTCAATAGGCACAAAATCTGTTGGATCATACGCAGAGGAAGGACGATCAAAGGTCATACCGTCTTCACCTCTAATCAATCGTCTAACAAGGCCATCTAAATCACAAACAAAGACAAATCAGAGGAAAACTTGATTACATCAAACACAACAGAAAGTCAAAATAGATAAAGATGTTGTTAGGAAGGATTTATAGAAGGAAGAAGATGAAAGGAGAACCCTACTCTTTTGAGATCCAGGAATAGCCCACAGGCAGCCATTTACTACTGTTGCATCTTCCAAGGCCAGCCACAGCCCAGTGCAAGTTTGTGGTTCGGTATAAAGAAATGAGTTATCCTGGTGTGGCACTACCTCACCGCCAATACCCGGTTGCTGCCAGCAATATTCTTACAGATCAGTTTGAGTAAATGAGACAAAGGTTGTTTGTGTGAAGACATATAACAGTGCTTCAAAACTTGCAAAATTTTAAATGTTACACGGCACTATTTACATTTTACAGTTACGAATCACAGTGCTGCTAATTCTACAGATTGCTAAACATCGTGTGATTCCATTTAAGATTCAATCCCAACAGATTGTGGTTTCGTGTGTGTGTGTATATATATATATATATATATATATATATATCAGGCATTTTCAGACACGGACCTCCTTATTTATTCAAAAGGTACGGATTTCCTTAATTGACATACTTTTCGATCATATTTTCTCATCTCAACCATTCATCTTTTAGGTATATATGAGTAGATAATCTCTACAAAGTTTTAGCCAAATTGATAATCATTAAAATATTTAAAATTGTGAATTACACGAACGGTTCATGTTGAACATATTTGGTTCGTTCATTGTAATCATATAGTTTCGATACCTTAACGATTATTAATTTGGCTGAAAATTTGTAGAGATGATCTACTCATATATACCTACAATGTGAATGGTTAAGATGAGAAAATATGATCTAAAAGTGGGACAATTAAGAAAATCCGTACCTTTTGAATAAATAAGGATATTTAGACTTGATAATATCTCTCTCTTTCTCTATATATATATATATATATATATATATATATTTATATATCAATCTATGTAAACATGTCTGATTTATAAGTTACACTCGCGCACAAAAATATGTAGATAGGAAAGCCTATGTATATTTATACGCTATTACATATCTACATCCATAACACCAGCATATATATCCAAGTTCCAAGACAATAGAAAGCTAAAAGTTTAGGTCAATATTCTCTCCACTCATTTAACTTACTGTATCCAATACTTGTGTGCTTCCTTCCAAATAACAGCCTCGTTTCAAAAACCAATAATCATAAAAGACTGTAAAACCTTAAGAGAGCAATACAAAAGGTATTATGTCTCAATCCAGAGAGCCTTAAACGCAAAAAGACCTAATACCTTAAAGAGATACATAGACTGAATGGGAATGGGCCTTTTGTATGCCAAGGAGGATAACAAACCCGAAACTTTCTCAGAATAGGAGAACTTTTTGAATACCGGATCAAGCTCATGTAATGCTGCATCAACATACCCACATGCTCTACAAATTTAGTCCCAATCAAAACCACAATAAACACTTTAGCTAAGGGAATAAGATTTACCATGTCCAACTTTATTAATGGAAAGTTCCTTTGGCTGCTTTAGGCTTCCATCATCCCCAAAAGCTTTCTCTGCCAATATTAACAAGTGCCATATATATACATCAAAGTATAGCATAATCATCAAACCGATAGCTAAAACTTTACCAAGACTCAAGAGTTACAGAACATTAAAGATTAAACTGAACTTAAGTACTCACCTTCGAAGAAAAACGAAATCTTGTCGACACTTTCCACGAAATAGTTGTCGGTCAACTGTTGCTGCAAATAGCAACAGAAAACAATTGTGTAAATATGTGAATAATCATCAAGTAAAAGATTGAAAATTTACTTAAGATAAATGTGATTACGGTAAATACCTGGTTCTTGGTAGAGAAAATAGAGGCGGCGGCGGAGCAGTCAAAGTCGTGGAGCAACTGGTCCATCCTCGTCCTCATGGCTTCGATTTCTTCAGGAGTCGTGAACGATTCCAGGACAAGATAACCTGCGAGATTAAACATATGTACCAAAAAATCATTAGACTCAGTGATGTTGTTTAAGGAGAGGTTTGGGAGGTACCGAAAAATCATTAGACACAGTGATGTTAATTTATCGACATCAATTTTGCTAATTCTTTATTTCGGGACTGGTAAAAATATTATTTAATCGAGGTTATTAATTTATTAAATATTAAATTATTAAGATTTTATTATCGATAGTACAAATTGAAGTTTGAAATTTAGATTAAACTGTTCACGCATGCTAGGTGAACACCAAACTAGAACTTGAGATGATGCTATATATATATATATATTTTTTTTTTAAATAAATTCAGATCTAGAAAAGTATGTGTATTTAGTGAATGTATTGTGTATTTAGTGAATAAGTAATGCATTTTAAATGAGGGTATTGTAGGAATGTTAGATATATGTATCTAGTAATTAAGATAATAAAGTCAATATCCATAATCATTGATATTTCGATAGTTCGAAATATCTTCAAACTTTTGGAAAAAAAAATAATGGAAATATGGTGAAATTTATGTGTGTATTTATATATACAAATATACAATTTTCTTTAAAATACATCTCTGCTAAGATGGCCGGGGAGATTTTGTAACTTCTATGGGGGGCTTAGGTTCGAGTCTCAGAGCACTTAACTGGCATTTTATCAAGGATTTCACATTTGGGCCTATTTTGTGACATAATGAAGGCCAAGTTTTCATATTTGGGTCCATTTTGACACATAAAATTGACAAATTCAGGGGATTATCGATATTATACCAAGATATCATGAAATTTACGATATTCTCTAGATATGATAAAGATATATAAAATTGGCTTCTCTTTGCCCATGCTCGAATTCTAAACAAGGTAAGGAGGATTAGAGTTATTTCGATCTTTCTTGTTTGCTCAAAATTTTGAGTTGATTCCAATAGCAAAATGTTTCTTATATAATTCATTTGGTTGTTATACCCAAATAAATATATCAAGGTTCATGAAAATTTGATCAAACAGATTACAGAAACCAACTCCCAAATCAGAGATTATCAGACTCAGATGAAATAAAAAGAAAAGCAAAAAATGAAATGTGCACCAGCCGGGAATCGAACCCGGGTCTGTACCGTGGCAGGGTACTATTCTACCACTAGACCACTGGTGCTAATTGAACATCTAGCTACTCAAACATAGAAGACACGTCTGTGGTTAATTCGGGGCATCCACCAGTAGAAAAGATTTAGTCATTTAGATGGATTGAAAAAGGATGAACCGTATATCTACTATGGCCGATCAAAGCATAGAAAGAACAAAGACAAGCATTGTGCTCTAGCCACTCGTAACATTAAAAAGAAAATGAAGCAAAGCTATCTGGAAAAGTTTCGGCCAACAATAATCACCTTCATTCACAAAAAATTCATGTATGTACCCACTGATGTGAAAGGTACCCCGATAACGTCTGAAAGGGTAACCTCTAAGACTCTAAGAGCAAAAAAAGTTACATAAATGAAACCCCAAAGAAGAGAAAGAACACCCTGGTTTTAGTGAAATCTACACAAAATCGAACCTGAACCTATTTGCCCAAACCAGTTGGTCTCTACAAACATTGTGAAAACCAGGGTGTTAATGAATGTGATTGTCATTTTGCAGCTTGTTAAATACAGCAGCTGCAAATATGAAACGCTCAGTCAACACCTGAGAACTGCTGTGATGGAAGAATTGTTGTCGTTGTTGCCTCTATGTTCTCTTCAGGCACATATACAAGATATGCAACTTCCTCGCAGTCCAATCCCCAGGAAAATAATTCAGACCCCCAACAAATTCCATGTAGTTCCCAAAACTTGAGTGTATGCCCTCTCCACATACAGGCAGGGGGCAAAAAAAATGAAAGAATACGAACACAAAAAAGTGGGGTCAGCAGCAAGGTGTGCTCACAAAATCACAGGTGCAGGGAACACCCACCCAATATCTTCATACCAAATCATGTAGCTAATGACGTTCTTGAATCCTCTGACTTGTTTGTTCGGCACATGCAATCCGGGCATGGGAAGGTATATATAGAGTCATTTGGTCTCTTAAGCTCAAACCCCTTTGAATCACTATGAGACCGCATACTAAGCAATTGACGCTTGAAAGTCTTCCATCTGGGATAAACAACAAAACCAAGATGTATGTAAGAAACTATAGAAAGACAAAGTTTAAACATTAAGACGTTGTATATCAACCTTAAATGGCTCCCTTCCAGCCATTTCACATAATAGTTGTCAAAGAAAATAAACTGCAAAGGAGATATATACCCGATTTTTGGATTATCAAAGATTAATGCTAATTTCCGCTTGTCTGGCCTAATAGTCTTGGAGTGTCCACCATTCAAGTATCTCCTGTGTCCCATCAGAAAATGGGGAAAGTTTCCTCCTTGAGTTGTCACAAATACCTCACTGTGAAGACAAACGGTGTAATCTATTGCAGCCATCCTGGAGGAATAATTCTACAAGCAGCAACAAAAGTCAGAAAAAATGGTTTCGAAACAGGCCTCAAAACAGAATGGTGAAGAAAAAAGAAACAGAACAACGAAATATAACTAAAGATCATTCGTACCTTGTATGGGGCAAGTTCCTCATCTGTAGCAATCATCTCTTTAGTAATCAGATTTGGAAACATTTCCAGTAATGGAGCCATTGTTCTCTCAGCATCGTATATCTTTCCAGATGCCAAGTAGATAACTGAGTTCTTGTCAAATCCCATTCCCCTAAGCATCAAGCCAACCTGGTTAGATGACAGAGGAAAACAATTAACTTAGTCATGTATAAATGACAACGAATCTTAAATCTCAGACAATAAACAGCACTAGACCATAAGTTATCAACTAAATTTCTTAAATGTAGCAAAACAGTTCCTGATTATTAGTTACTGTAAGTTGTCTTCGTAAACGTAGTTATGGGTAAAAGCAAGGCTCTTTGTTGTTATATAAACAAATACTTCATCATGTAATTAATCATGTAATTGATGAATCCAGATACAACAATACTAAAGCAAATCATACCTCCAAAGGAGTGAGGGGACATTTTCCATTGATCCTGTTAGCTCCAGGACGTATAACCCTCCCGGGTTTGTTAAATTTCCCTTTCCAACCCCTTTCCCTTGCTTCGGTCATGTCCACCTTTTCTTGTGCTCCACCATCAAATTCACAACAAGAAAAGGCAACCATGTCCTGCCAAAGAAAAAGATCACTTGTTATACTAGCGAGTAACAGATGCTATTTCTTTATGGATGTTAGAAATAAGGGAATTAGGATATCACAATGCTACTTAAATATAGACTAACCTCTTCAAACCGAAGATGCACAGAAATATATTTGCCACCATAATTCGCACTGCGTTCTTTCATTCTTGCAACTAAAGTTTCTCCCAATGTTAATATAGGACTTGAAAACCGTAGAGCTTTATAATTAGCCAAGCATCTAAGTCGCTGAACAGCTGGAGGGGAATCAAATGACAACCGATTGGCAAAAGGGGAAATCCGTATAACCCTGTTTTGTTGAAACAAAGAAAACCCAAGGATAAGAAATATGTTTTATCAGCACTGCAGAATCATGCCACACCCAGACTCACAAGAATAATTATGACGGAAAACTACAGATCTGCAACAGATATGTAGACACAATCACCAGTAGAAAATATGCAGTGGAAACAAAAATAACAAATATCAATCCGTGCAGATAGTGCAGAACAGTCAATAGGAGTTGAATTCCATTGTAAAGAGCTGAAGATATCATACAGTTTAAATTGCTTTTCAAATTTTCATCACAATATATAACAGAACATTTGTTATTGGTTCTCATTAGGGTAGTTATAGCAGCAACATATGAAGAACTGATTCATTAGTGACCGATTAGCAGATCAAGTTCATCTTGACATGTTACCAAACTAATCGAACAAAACTCATCTATCCAGCAGGATTTCGATTGGAGGCTTCACATGGACGGGTATGTATGATATCTAGCTGAGAATTAGAACATCTAGCTGCAGACAGACTCACTGTTGGCACCTAATCTTACTTTGATGAGCAACAATATGGCATTCCCAAAGAATTATCTTTCTTCCCACATCTTTTCCTATGACGAACTCTCTAGACTAATACGTGAGTTAGAAATAAAAACTAGTAAAGCTAACCGTTCACAGCACTTGTCATGTTTACCAAACAAGAAACCATAAACATAACAGGAAAACCTTACTAATTATTATTGAACATTTCAAACTCACTTCTCTTCAAGTAGCCTTGGGAGAACTGCATCCTTATAATATGAAATCGGTGACCATGCTTTAATTCTGAAGTTGTAAACATTGGTCATATTACGATCAAATCGTTCCATCAAATACTCAGGAATCTTGTTGACCACTCGCACATCATTTTCCAACGAACTGATGAAATAATCTTCATCATATATGTCACCAAATTTACTGGACAATATTAATTAACAGGAAAACCAATCAGAATCCAGTTTATACAAGAACACAACACTAACTACAATATCCAATCAGTAGTAGAGAACTAATAAAAGTATGAAGTTATAAACAGGATGCCAGTAAGAATATGAGTGAAGCAGTCTCCTGCCAACACAAGATTGGGGAAAAAAAAATTGCTCTTGGATGTTGCAACTTTACTCTTTTTTTTTTCTTTAAAAAAAAAAAAATCTATTCAGGTGCTTTGGCCATTCCTTCTTTTGGACATAAAATCATAACCAAGTGCTGAAACATCAAATTAAATTCTTTTGGACAAACCTTGGATCTCTCCAGATGCTATGAAAATGAAAATTGGGAATTAAAAGTGTTGCATTGAGATATCCTGCAACGGCAACCGCATTGCATATCTAGAAATCATCAAAACAACCATGTAGCAAGGAGTCAACAATCTTGTCGAATGAGTGATCTCAACAAAAAAGAAATGCTCAACAAAAGAGGAATAAAACTTACAGAAGTCCTCTGCTGATTTAAACCACCATTTGCCTCAACATATATATAACCATTTGACTCGGGCAGAACTACAAGAACAAACAGGTGAACACATGATCAAATTTACATGACGACTAAAACCAACATATAAATGTGCAAAGCTACAAATATGCACAAGTATAAATATAATGTCTTGCATTAGAGAAATACCCAAAGGAAAAGGAAAGGGAAAATATGAAAGGGTATTTCATTTCATACTCTAGTTTAGGTTCCAAGGGGAAGGGACAGTTGAGGCAGAAAATATAAGGAGAACAGCAGCCAAAATTGCATTTGATTTATAATACATTCAACTGAAGTTGAGACAACCAAATCTCAATCTAACAGTGAAGTAACACAATCGCCTTCAATTGCTACCTTAACAATTCAAACTCATGAGCTTTCCTCTAATTGAAGACGTGCAAAGTCCTAACTATTATGAGCATGGGTGAAAATGATAAGCACAAGCTACATTACAACACCTAATCAGTACTGAGCCTTCACTCAAACAATATCCTATCTACTCATTGTTACCAGTGAAAAAGATCAGCCCTAATCAAAGGCAGCTAATCAAAGAAAGCTCTCAAGTGAAAACATGTTAACTGAACATCTTGATGAGATTTACATCTAGATCTCCCGCCAGATATATGTAGTTAAGACAAGAGCGTCTAATTGTCAAAGAGTTTACAGTTACTCTCAGGGTTCCCTTTCGATATAAATTTAAAAAGGTTCACGCAATACACCAGGAAAACGATGACAAACTAAATCAGAAACATATTTTTAAGCTCCGGAATCATAACAACATCAGCAACCGTATGTTCACGATTCCTAAATTTGAATAAAATCTCACAAACACAAACATGAACTAACAGAAACACCGGTCAAACTCATGGATTAAAAAACTCTTACCTCCGGAGGAGGTGTTCACACACGGTCTCCACTCCCCACCCTTATATGCACTGAACAAATGCTTCCAGACAGTTGAAATCTACACAGAATTCAACACCTAAATGTCAGTAATCAACACACCGGAAAAAAAAAAATTCAAATCAAAGTCAACACTACATCTACAGAGCACAAGATCTTTCGCCACAACCTACACTCGAAATCGACACATACAAATGCTCAAATCCTAGCATTGAACTTATACAACAGTGATAGTCATGAACATTAAGCTCTTAACTAATTGCTTAACTCACTAAACCTAACAGAAATAATAAAAAATCTCTGATCCTAAAACCAAAACCACAACTGATCAAACCGAAATTCGAATTCACCGAGCAAGATCTCAAAACGCACCGCATCGGCGGAGGAGTTATCGGCGTCCATTTCGGGGCGGAGCTTCTCGTAGAGCTGGGGGCTGCGGTATCGTGAGCCGGGAGCGAAATGGCGGGGGATGATAGGTAACCGATCGTCGGGAAACGACCCGGAGCCCATGTAAAGAAGCATGCCGGAGATGTAGAGAAGAGGAGCGAAGAGGAAGAAGCCCTGGCGGCGGATGAGAATGGAGAGGAGGTGCCAGGCGATGCGTTGGATTAGGGTCCGACCCGGCTGGTTGATGAACCGACCCGAGGAGGCTTTGGAGGACCGGTTTTGGCGGTAGCGGGGCGAACGGAGCGGCGAATGCGGCGGCGACGGGCTGTTGTGTCCGCTACTCGGTAGGCGGTTGTACGGGTGCATCGGGATTTGTGCAGAATAGAGAGAGAGCTAACGGTTCTCTCTCTCTCTCTCTCTTTTCTCTCTCTTCTCTCTCTGCGCTACGTCATGTGAACCCCGCTTTTTTCTCGGTTTGTGATTCTCGTGTTTGCTTGTGATTCGGGTTTTTGAGAGGAAGAAGAAGAAGGAAATTGAGATGACGTAGAGAAACAAAAGAAGAAAAGAAAGAATGAGTTGGGCGTGCACGTGCTTTCTTGCTGGGGCTTTTTGAGAACACACAGGACAGGGGGGTTCTTTTTTAGTCCGGTGACGAGGGTTTTCTATTTCCCCGGGTGACTTTTTTTGTAATTTTTTTTTGTTCTCTTTGGAGAAATTTGGAAATATTGTTTAGGTAAATCTTTATCGAAATAGTTAAGAAGATATTGAGATTATTAATTAAGCGTATTTATGTTAGTGACTGCGGTGACGGAATTTCACACCTGATGTGACCGTTGAAAAGAATTTGAGATATGTTATAGATGTTTGTGTGAAGATTAATTTCATGTCTTTCATTTTCTTTGGAGAGAATGTCATATAATTAAATGCACGCGCATAGATAGGGTCAAATGCCAATCAAAGCTGGATGCATTAGTTTAGAATGATGTTGAAGCTTGAAAGCGAGGCAAGGAGGGCACAGCCGTAAAGAAGAGGAATGTTGACATGGTTGATTTGACAAGCAAGCAAAAGGGTAAAGCATGTCCTATGAGGATTGGATCAAGAAGATAACTTGGGCTGAAAGGAACTAGAATTCCATGTTACAGAATGGCAATTTGATTTAGCATATTTTAGGGTAATAGGGTAAAAGAGATTACTCGGTAAAGAGCACAATATTATCATCAAGTGTGTGTGACGATTGATGATCATTGACCTCACATTTTTTTTTTTTATAAATTTAGTGGCATAAAAGATATGTACTATATACGATGCCCATACAAATAACAAGGTCACCAATTCTTCCAGTGTCACTAACACACCACCATCGTATTTAACAATAACGACCATACTCTATGAAATGGGATTGTTTAAGAGCTTAATCACATCATTTAAGCCAGAGCAGCAACGTGTACGTGTCTGATGACTTGATCGAGTTATAATAACTCTCTCGTTGTGTGCAGACTATGCGGATGTGAGTAAGACTCGAGAAAATGCCATACGGAAGAACTGCAAATTGAATATAATGATCCAAAAGAGTAAAGACTAATGCTTGAGCAGAAAGAAACAAATTATGTCTAAGAACCAAACAGTGAGAACTTTGAAGCCAGATCCATTGAGGCGCCCCTTCCCTTTAGGATTTTTGGCAAAACCAACTCATAAAGTTGGCAAAACCAACGATTGAGGCTTCTGTCGGGCATGTTATGTAGTCACTAAGATTGTCCGAAACCTCATGTTGGACAATGAAAAATGGGCATAACATATTGATGCTACAAGAAAAGCAAAATGAATACACCAATCCAAATCCATCCAAGACATACACTCATTTTCACAATATAAAGAACATTCCATTCAAGACATGCATTCAACATCACGATAGAAAGAACATTCAACGTTGTTTTATCAACTCTGGTGTAATTGGAAACAGGCACAGGCAATATGAAACAGCCCTTGCTACTTATCTACAGGAAAATCTGGAAATGAAGGGCCACGGATAGATGGCTGACAAGAATACAAGTCAAAACACAAAGCAACGACATTGAAAACTTATCTCTTTGCACAATCAACATAAAGCCAGAGATGTCTCTAGGGACCATAGAACCAAAGAGAATTTTCTAAGGTGGACTGTGACATGTGGTTCGGACATTTGCCGAAACAACTTATACAGTACTGGAATAAGTATTTTCTGGCAATGCCATAACAATCCATAAAACTACAGTTAAATTTGCCAAATAAAATGACCCACAAAATCCCAAAACAGTCATTGTTTGAGAGTTTACTTTGATTTCAAATGATACACATGACCACGAAACAAAAACATTAAATTGGAGCTTGAAATACAAGATTCGTTTTAAGATGAATCCAATGTTGTTCATTTAATGTTTGGGAAATATGGAAAGAAAACCAACAGAGAAAGACCACACAATTGTCAAAAGGAATTTCAAAGACGAATTAAACAACATACAATATGGTGTATGAAATGAACTACGCAAGAAATATATTATAGCTCCCTACATATAAGAGCACGGCAATGTGAATCTAGAGAGAGGAACTTCTCACTGGAAGATCGCCCAACCAAATCATACGAGGCATTCAACCACAATCACAACACACACATTTTGAGGACAAAATGACCAGCCAAACACAGAAACAACTATAACAGGCATTCAGTATAGTTTAACTATTGCCAAATTTTAAACAACAAAGATAATGAAGCACATGAACAAAACCAGGTTGAGGTGAATGCAGTGAATTTAGAACCAATAGCAAGTTCAACGACATTCCACAAATAAGATAAAAAAAAAGTCTGCTCATAATTCATGTTCTGAATCAAAATCCATTAGAAGGTGGAAATTATCACATTCCCAAAGCAAACTAAAATCCATCATAAATCTCAATTCGCTAAATATCAGTTACATCATAATGCTCGAAAACATAATACCAACATCTCAGTCATGGAGAGTGCCCAAAATGTCCTCATCCCGGTACAAATGGAACCTGCACACAAAAACCCACAAAACCAATTCAACACAAACTAAAACCCCAAAACACATAACAACCCAACTCTAAGTATAAAGCCCAGATAAACTCACTCTTTGTCACCAAGCTTCACTTGGGTGCCTCCATAATCGGGCAAAAGAACAGTGTCACCTTCCTTCACAGCCACTGGGATCGCATTTCCAGCCTTATCTTTCGTTCCTGGCCCAACAGCAACCACCTTCCCTGAGTTAAGCTACAACCAATTCAACCAATCAATCAGTCAACTCAATCACAAACAGAAACCCACAAACAATTTGATGAAACAGAAGACGGTTAAGTTTTATTTACCTTGGCGGATGACTCCGGCAGGAGAATGCCGGCAGTAGTTTTGGAGGGTGGGACGATTTTCTCGATCAGGACACGGTTGAGAGTTGGGATCAGACGCTTGGCCATTTTGCGGCGGCGGCGGTGGTTCTGAGAGTTCTGGAGGTTACTGGGATTTGGGGTTTCGAGGGAGATATAGGCGGAGGTTGCTCTTAAAATATGTGAAGTGCTGCGATTGGGATGGAGTTCTAGTAGATAGACGAAGGTTCTAGGTTTTAGGGTTTTTAGGGTTTAAGGGCTTATTGGTCTTGGACCTTGTTGATGCAGATGGGCCATGTTGAGTTGCTTGGGCTACCTGCACAACATTGTAATGGGTTATTACAGTATGGATCATGAATTTGTGAAGTGCTTTAGGATCCATGAATTTGCATTTCCCCCCAAAGCCCATTATTTACGTTTGGCACTCAGGGATGACAAGACGTTTGACGGTTTGAGGTTTAGAGTTTAGAGCTTAGACTTTTAGTCTTCTCGTACACAACTATCGTTAATGAAGTTTCATCATCAATAAGGATAATTACATATCGGTAAGATGAAGTTGTCGAAAAATAACATGTAGATGATTTTGGAGACGGACGATAAAGACAAGGAAAATAAGGTGACCTGTGAGGAGGCAGTGAAGGAGATGAGTGGGAGGGATGTTGAGGAGAATGTGTGCAACATGGATCATGAAGCAATGACTGTTGGGACTCATCAAGACGTTTCAGTAGGTAACAAAAGTTAGAGGAATGGCGGTAGGACTCTCCACAACTAGCAGCTCTTTACATTCGTGTAACCGTAATCGTGTTGGTAGTGTAGGTTTGTTTTAGATGTGCGTAATATGCCCCAATCGATTGAATTGCTAAGGTAATGATTTTATGTGACATGTGTCTTTTGGGCAAGCTAGTCACGAACATCAATCGAGTTGACTATTTCTCTCTAAAAAATAGATCAACTGGCTGAAAACACATTATGTTAGGAATATAGGATTGTTGAAATCATTTTCAACTTTTTACAATTTTACTGGTTTTGGATATTTTTACTTACTTTTGTATATAAAGAGGTTTGACTACGTACAAAAATAAGATCGAACAATTCATCCAAAATGTAGTCACTCTTGTTTTCTGCCTTTCTTTTCTGCTTCTCCTTTATTCTTTGCTTTCATTATCTGCATTTTGATTCAATAATTCATGGTTTTTAGCACATTAATCAATCGAATAATATGCTAGAAAATCCGTTTACCTGCATTACCAATTTTACAATATACATATGATCGATCAAATAGTTAACTCTTCATGTACATACATTATTATCCAGAAAACCCTGAGATATGCACTCAAGTCGAGAAGGAACATGTGCTACGAAGTTTTGTCTTCTTCATTTGTAACGTTGTCAATGATTTTGATCCAGGCCTGGAGTTACTCCGATGGTCGGCCATCCCATGCATGTCCTCCAAATATTGACACAGTAATGAAGGGCGACTTGGAATTTCTGTCGACATTCACCAACATATAAAATCATTGATCTTAATCTGGACATCTGCAAAATCAAAGTGCTTGAAATCCAAGTCCCATCCCTGACATGAATGTAGAGATAAACTATGAGTTCAAGTGCCAATCAGTCTATCTTTATTGAAAGGAAGAAAAAACATGTGGGGGATAAATAATGCATCAACCTGCAAGTCTTTTCTGCAAAATATACTATTTCTGGGGTTGACAAGCACCTAAAGTTTTGCCCTAACAAGATCAGCTAGCATTATTATGAAAACTCCGACTTGGTACCACAAAGATCATGATGGATCGAGACCAAACTTCTTTCAAGTCATGCTCTTCATTCCTTTGCTCCGGCCACCAGTTGCTTGTTGTTTTCGTGCCGAAAGAAAAAATCGAAGGACCATAAACTTTCTGTTACAGAAATCTGCA
Source organism: Fragaria x ananassa (assembly GCA_034370585.1). NCBI lineage: Eukaryota > Viridiplantae > Streptophyta > Magnoliopsida > Rosales > Rosaceae > Fragaria > Fragaria x ananassa. The sequence goes on along the minus strand of CP139761.1, from coordinate 26,553,482 downwards.
TAAGGACCAAAATTCTTTGGGCATTTTGGCCATAACTTTGTGATGATCTCAAAAGCATGTGTGGTAGGCTTCTGCGGTTCAGAAGGTTTCCGATGAAAGGAGATCGAGCATATACATTTATTTGCTTTAGCCTATAAGGACCATCAACGTTATTTTCCATAAAAGAGGCTGGCCTTTCTTGCTCTGAAGTTTCATGCAAAGATTTAAGTTAGCTTGGACATGTTTCTCTCCAAGAATCTTTGCTGGGTTAAGTTCCGTATGTTGATTGTCTATAAAGATCGTTTTTACCAAAAAAGAAAAATTCCTATAGATTCTGATATTGATATGCACGCATGGAACAATCAGGAATTCAGGATTGCTTTGAGAAAGTTAGGAAGAAAAGTCTAGAGCAAACCCATTATTGCCATCTTCAAATGAGACATGACTTATGTGCTAATGCCGCATGGTGCGCACTATACTAGTTCGTTAAACTCAACCACACTCTTGGAAAAAGGATCCAACTAACTATAGAATCTGTAGTGATGAGTTTGACATTGAAAAGATCGATCCAAGCTAAATGGATATGGTGATGAGGCAACTCAATACAAGAGAGCAGATTGAATCTGTAGTTTACTGTGTATGATTTTTTCGATGAGGTGTATGATGGTGCTTGGTATGGTTAGTATTAAGCATCATATATATTAGTGGGGCGGTTTGCTGGCATGGGGATGGAGGACCATATATCTGATGAATTTGATCTGATGCATACGTATTTGATGATTGAAATAATTTAGGAGGATGGGGACTTGCAGCTAAAGGTACCTGGAGGTCAGTGGCTGGCTATTTCTTCATTTTAAACACAGTTATTTTCTTTTATCGACGTACTGTTGATTGACTTTGGAATCAAATATGTTGCTATATATCATAGTTTTATTCCTTTCTGGAAAGAGTTTGATCTTTTTTATATATATGATGATATGCTGCTTACCTCTCTCTATCCTCAATGGAATGTCACCACTGTTAGGCCTACCTTAGATTCTGCACTTTCGTTTTGAAGATACACTTTGTAGGTCAGGTTCTCTCATTCATGTACTGGTATCTTCTTTTTATCTTGATCACCAGTCTGAAAACTGTTCATGGTTTATTTGAGGCTCAAATAAGATAGAGCAACTAATTGAACAACAATGTGGTCGTGCCGGAGTGGTTATCGGGCATGACTAGAAATCATGTGGGCTTTGCCCGCGCAGGTTCGAATCCTGCCGACCACGTTTTTTTTATAAACACCTCCGAAAACGGCATGGGAGATCAAACAGTTGATGTGTAGTGTATTATGGGCACAATTATATATACACACACTCCAAATCCATGCCAGCAGTACCACAAACTCCGTGATATCGATTACGGGTATCTTTGCTGCAATCATACACAAGTAACAGAAAGCGCACCAGTAGATCGATCAAACTTTCCGGGAGGGGAGGCCCATTCTATGTCCACAGAAAGCTGAGCCACTACCAGATCATATGAAAAACCATATCCTCCATATTTGTTTCTCATAATTCATTTTCAACTTACTACTTTGACATTCTATCCAATCTGATCGCTGGTTCGGTTTTTCAAAAACAAATGAAATGATGATTCATTTCCTGTTCCTCTTCCATACAATTCCAAGACTACTTTTACATCCCATCATCATTTGGATAAATCTCAACCAGGGAGAGAAAGTAGCAGTAGGGTGTCTGTGGAAACATCCAAGGTTCCTCTTCCGGCCAGTTAGTGCCACTTGAAGGTTCAACACATGTTCCAGAGGCCCTACTTTTCTGCTTTTCAACTCAGTACTGGCAAGGTTCGAGGATCATGACAAACCTAAAAACAAAGAGCTTTGCATATATGTCTTTTGGTATTCGGATTCCAGTGGTTGCCCTTTATTCACTGACCTTCGATCGGGACCCTAGATTTTCGAAATTTTTATACACAATCCAACATGTAACTAATAATCAGGGAGAGTATTATGCGGTTGTTAACCACACAATGATAACTAACTAAAGAACTAGGGGTTCTGAGCCCAATCTTATCGTAGGGATCATATATTCCTTTTCTTTTTCATTACCGGGGTTATTCCTTCATACTCTTTTAGGGTTTTGATCTTCTGAAAGTAAGAATTCTCCATCTCCATGACGACTCAGAATTCTCTGTAGGAAAATCAAGAAAAATCGTTCTGTGATTCTCTTTATATTGCTCTGGCTTCTGCCCTACCCATTTGCATCTATCTTTTGGCAATACATTGATCACAGAATCAAGGTGTACAAATAAATTAATCAGCAGAAGCTGCCTCTGTATCAAAAATATTTGATGTAGAGGATGACTTTGGATCAGCTGGAATTGGTTCCTTGCATTTTCATGGAAAAGTACTGCTGCTCTTCTAAAGCAGGCTATATATTATTTGGTTTGGACGGCGAGTTGCATCCAACCTAAGGGGAACGATTAGAAGTATGTGCATCTAGAATCTTATCTCTCTTTTCTTTTCTCATTGAACTACTTTATCGAACACTAATATTTACATGAAATCTAAATAACAAATAAGCTTAAAGTTGACAAGAATTAACCGAAAGAAGTTCACCTTATTCATCTTTTCCATAACTAATTGGTTTGAAACATCTTATCAAAGTTTGAGAGCTTTGTTTTAGTATTTTGGATTTGAGAGAGAATAAGAGAATAGGTTAGCTGTAAGTATGCCAGTTTTGAATACATGCCTTTATAGACGTTACGAAATTCATCAAAAGAATGTGCGTTCTAGTACAACTTTGGTATTATCATCTACGATCTTTTGAATGATTTGAGTCGTAGTTTGACAAGACACACATAAATCGAGTAATCTTATCAAGCTGGCAGTGCTGAGAATACGACCTAAGAAGTTGATTCCAAACAGGATGAACTTTATGTGAATAAAAAGTGAATAGATTTACATGAATTAGAGAGACCACATCTTGTTGCTAATCAATAATTCAAGTTGTAGATAATCTCCCATAAAGTTGCCAACTTTTATAACTAATCAAAGTTTAACGGTGATTGATGTTTTTACTTGAATATAGACCACTTTTAGGCGCAACAAAAAGAACATATATTCTGACCAGTGTCCAAAAATCTTTTTTGATTCTGCAGAACCAAATATACGAATGTCGAGCTTCTGGGACAGTAATGCGGCACGTGTACGGACATATGTGCCCTCACCGGCTTCGTGGCAATCTGGCTTAAGGTTAGCTAGCTGAAGCTCTATCTTCAGGCCATATCGTATCCTCCGATAGAAGGTAACCGACCGGAACCGAATAATTTAATACAAAGCCACATATCTGTTCAACACCGACCAAATGTGAACGTCAGTATTATAGTGTTTTAGAGTAATGAACTTCCGATTCTTGGCAAGGTATTATGGAACACATTGACTATGCGCTGAACTGACCATGCATTGGAATTTGTCACATTTACTGAGGAAGAGTCCACATAGAATTCATAAACCAGTTTTAGAACAGTGTGCATTCACCACTTGTATAAAATGCATGGAGCTGGAGGAAGAAGAAAGACGCAGAATATTCTCGGAATCTTTTTCACCTTCTTCACCCAATTACCTATGCATATGAATAGACTGGCACACTGGTTTGTGTAACTTCAATGCTGGATGAACAATCGTGTCATGCATGTAATAGTTAGTTCTCATCTTGAAACTGTACATATGGGTGAGAGTGTGAGACCTGTTTGCCATCTTCCATATTCATCTTCAGGATGAGTTATTTTCACCAATTTCATCCACATTTTTTAGTTTTTTTTGACAGATTCCTCCCCACTTTATGTATATATGGAGATATAGACCCATTTTGGTGTCTTTTCAGTGAGGAGTAGGCAAAAGTTGTGGGTTTGGCTTGCCTTGCTTTTCTCTCTCCCTTTTCTCCTAGCAAGCATTATTAGTTCTTGTTTTATAGCGGTCCCTGGAGAATTGATGGGTCAAGTCTCATATATTTACAGAGAACAAGTTTTCTGAGCTGCCCAACTTATTTTCCGTAGCCATGGAGACACCAACAAATGAGAACAATAGCAACAATGGTACTAATAGTACTAGTCACAACATGCAACACTTCATGGAAATGGGCATGGATGTTCACAAGGTTGTTTTACCCCCATACAGAAGCACCTTCCAGAAGCTCAAGGCCAAGCTCAAGGAGATCCTCTTCCCTGATGACCCTTTGCACCAGTTTAAAGGCCAAACCTCCAAGCAAAAATGGATTCTTGGGGCTCAGTATGTGTTCCCTATACTTGAATGGGGTCCTAGTTATAGCTTCAAGCTCTTCAAATCTGACATTGTTGCTGGCCTCACCATTGCTAGTTTAGCCATCCCACAGGTAACAATAACTCTATATGAATTTCTAGCTTCAAGGTTTAGTTTTCGACTTTTACTTATCTTGTTTAACAATTTCAGGGAATCAGTTATGCTAAGCTGGCTAATCTACCTCCCATTGTGGGCTTATGTGAGTGATAAACTTGTTATTGGTTGGTGTTTCTATATATTGCATGTAGGTAGAGTACTCATTGATGGACTGAAAAATAGAGTAAATCATTGCGATTTTCGTTGCAGATTCAAGCTTTGTTCCTCCTTTGTTGTATGCTGTTTTGGGAAGCTCGAGGGACCTTGCAGTAGGGCCTGTTTCTATTGCTTCACTGATAATGGGATCAATGATTATGGAAGAAGTTTCTCCCACTAAAGAACCCGTCTTGTTCCTTCAACTAGCCTTCACTTCTACTTTCTTTGCTGGTATCTTGCAGGCTTCTCTAGGATTTCTAAGGTAAACTAGTCCTTTCACCTTTGTTTCATTTCAAAAGCTTGAATTAAGGCAACAAAACTTGATTCAATCTTCTGTTGCTAATTGCAGGCTTGGATTTATTATTGATTTTCTTTCAAAGGCCACTCTTATTGGCTTCATGGCCGGTGCTGCTGTAATAGTTTCTCTGCAGCAGCTTAAAAGCCTCCTTGGGATAACACATTTCACCAAGAAAATGGCTTTGGTCCCTGTTTTGACCTCTGTCTTTAAAGAAAGGAAGGAGGTAATAATTAAACACTCATTCTATCAAAGTTCTTAGCTTTAAGTAACCTCTGGCTATGTTTGATATTGTAGTCATATAGTTCCTGTTCTTCTTCCTTTATTCATAGACAAATGATTTGATTGTTTTGACGATTTGCAGTGGTCATGGCAAACTATTCTCATGGGTTGTTGCTTCCTTGTCCTGCTACTGCTCTCCAGACACATTGTATGTTGTCTCTTCCACACTGTGACTCTTTCTTCATCTTAATCAATTAGGAACTTGTTTTATCTGTTGTCTTCATTCACTTATTAGTAATTACCCACATCAATTGAGGATCATATGCCCTTGTAAAGTTGTGACTAGTAAAAAACATCAAAATTGACAGTGTCAGGATTCTTAAACGATTTGACAGGTTGGACTTTGACTAATCTATTTGGGGTTGTGTGCCTTGATAATGTGCAGAGTATGAAAAAGCCAAAGCTGTTTTGGGTCTCAGCAGGTGCACCTCTGGTGTCTGTGATCCTCTCCACCCTAATTGTGTTTGCAGTCAAAGCCAATAACCATGGCATCAGTGTGGTAAGTTAGTTAATTCTGGGGCCCTAGCTGTAACTTATGCTATTACTGGAGGTTAATCTTGGTTTAATTTTTGTATGGCAGATTGGAGAGTTACAGAAAGGGTTGAACCCACCTTCATGGAACATGTTGCAGTTCAAAGGAACATATCTAGGACTAGTCATTAAGACTGGGATTATCACTGGGATTATTTCTCTCACCGTAAGATCTCCTTCTCCATTTTGAACATAACAAGTTTCTAAAAGGATCACATTTTTATGAGATTGCTCGATTCCATGACTAAATTCTGGATGAAATTAAATAGGAAGGTATTGCAGTAGGAAGGACTTTTGCTGCTATAAAAGACTACAGGGTCGATGGAAACAAGGAGATGATAGCAATTGGCATCATGAACATTGTTGGCTCCACTACTTCCTGTTACATTACAACCGGTAAATAAATGAGGTCCAAAGTGCTTCCCTAACATTTTGGTGAACAAAAAGTTAATTCCGATGACAAGGTTTGATTTCATGATCAGGTTCATTCTCGCGGTCAGCTGTGAATCACAATGCCGGAGCAAAAACAGCAATGTCCAACATAGTAATGTCAGTGACGGTTATGGTGACACTGCTCTTCCTAATGCCGTTGTTCCAATACACACCGAATGTTATATTGGGCGCAATCATAGTGACTGCTGTGGTTGGCCTCATTGATGTTCCAGCTGCTTATCACATATGGAAGGTGGACAAGTATGATTTCCTTGTCTTGGTATGTGCTTTCTTGGGAGTCATTTTCATTTCTGTCCAAGAAGGCCTTGCCATTGCTGTAAGCTCCCACAACCCGAATTCTTACTTATGTATGCAGTTTATGTGATAAAGATGACGAACATTGTTTTCGATGATGTAAATAGGTTGGAATATCGGTTTTCAAGATTATGCTGCAAATTACTAGGCCGAGGACAGTTGTTTTGGGAAATATACCAGGGACAGATATATTTAGAGACCTGCAGCATTACAAGGATTCAACAGCAACTGTCCCTGGTTTCCTCATTATAAGCATTGAAGCTGCAATCAACTTTGCCAATACAACGTATCTCAATGAAAGGTATGCTACTTGATGTTTCGTGGTTTGCAAGTTCACTCTCTTTGCCTGGATCCTTTCTGGTCATTAACTTTTCTTTATGAAATATGAAGGATTTTAAGATGGATAGAAGAAGAAGATGACGGGGAAAAACGTTCAAGCATTCGATACGTTATTATAGACATGACAGGTACGTTCATCTTCGAATCATTAGCTGCCATGCAGCATCTCATTTTTGTTAACATAATGACATTTAAAAGGGCCTTCCTGTTTCTGTGCATTTTAATTTCAGCCGTGAGCACCATAGACACCACTGGTATCACACTTTTTCGAGATTTGAGGAAATCACTCAAAAAAAGAGGAGTTGAGGCAAGTTGTAGAAATACGTCTTTGCTATACACCACTGGTTGATCCTTTGATGTTTGTTTGATCTGCAAGTTGAAATTGACATTGTTACTTGTGTTACAGCTGGTGTTGGTAAATCCACTGTCTGAGGTAATGGAGAAACTGAAAAAGGCTTATGAAGGCGACGAGATCATGAGACCAGATGCCCTTTACTTGACAGTAGGAGAGGCCGTAGCGTCATTGTCGATATCAATGAAGAATCAAGCTTCAAATATATACAACGAGGGATGGCAGAAGCAGAAGCAGCAGCAGCAGCATGAGAAGAAGAATGTGAATGAGAGTTCCCAAAGTGAATAGCAACTTGACAAAGACAGCAGACCAAAATAAGATTTTCAAATACCGATCAAGTGATTAAGCATTATTAAAATTTCTACAACTATATTTAGAGCTCTGTGCGACTCTTGTGCTTTTCCTCTGTTATACGTGTTTCAGTATCTCTGTAATCTGCTCTTTAGTTTTACAAAGTAGCCTTGTAGTTTTTACCATGTCTAGTAGGTAATGATAATCTGTTACCTTGTGTAGTTAACAAATTTTGTTGGGTCCTGTTTCAGTTTCTCTAGTGTGATATGGGAACAAATAAGCAAAAAAAATAAAAAACAATCTCGATCATATAATATGGAAAAACAATATTATGGTATCAACCAAGTGAAAAGAAACAACAGCAGGTCAGCAGCAGCAGCAGCAACAATAATGAACTTGCAGCCTAAACAAAGAATTGCTTTGCCATTCCAGCCCAAGTCATTTCCTGAAGACATATTTATAGTTCCATACAAGGTAACAGCAAAAGTTGAAATTCATTCCAGGCAGACAATTAAAAATAAGCTGTTGAAAAGAAGATTGCAGCATCATACTAAGCAAAAAGCCACACTCCAAACGGCATTATCACTGACGCTTCCTTTGGTACAGCGAATAACCAACAAGAGCAGACATCACAGATGTCCATGGTACCTGCAATATTGAAGATTGAAGAACAAAACCAGAGATGCAATACAGTAACACTACCAAAACCAAATAACACGCATCAAAGTGTGTATGAATCTGAGAACACATCATCAATTTCCAAACAGAAGTTGACAAAATCCCACCATCCTTTCAAAGCATTAAGCCTAAAACAGATTTTCACACATGAAATTCTCTTCAAAGCTAACCAATATTTCACACATAGAACACTAAAGCTACCCAGAACACTAAACCCTAAGCTATCAACTTGTAGGACACATTAAGAAGCAAACCCTTGAATGGAGCAGTGGCAGTCGCATTGGGCCCTGTTGGGCTCTGTTGGGTGGCTTTGTTGGGCTCCATAATCTTGGACCTAGCTTCACAGAAGGCCGCCGTTTTGGCCACCATCGCTTCGTTAGGATTTCGCGGGTCCGAGCAGCCGAGAATCTCGGGGCTGTGACTCTCAATCCGGAAATTCAAGTCGAAGAACCTGTCGATTCCGAAGATGACCAGCTCGCCGACGTCGAAGATCGGAGCGGCGACGGTGACGTTGTTGAGCGAGACGAGGTCGTCGGCCGGGAGAGTAGTGACGGTGAGAATAGTCGGGATCTTGGCGCCGAAAGGGAGGGACTTGAGTGATCAGAGAGGGATGGCGGCGGGGACGAGGTGGAAGTGGATGAGCTCCGGAGTGGGCTGGCCGGAGGCAGCGAAGCTGCGTCGGCCGGAGCGAATACGGTGAGGGACGACTGGGAGTCGAGGGACATGGATTTGAAGCCGGCGGCTCTGGCTAGGGTTTGGGCGGAGGAGACGGAGAGGAGAGAGAAAAGGAGGAAGAGGAGCAAGCTTGAAGACGACGCCATGTTGTGGATTATCTCCTGAGGCTTTGGTGGGCCCCACCTGGGGATTTAAGGGGCGGAGGAGACGGAGAGGAGAGAGAAAAAGAGGAGGACACGTGGGGTTCTTTTGGGCGGGAAAAAGTTTCTGACACGTGGAAGTCTCGGATTTGTGAACCCATAAGCAGTGTGAGTTTATTTGGACCGGAAGTTTCCCGGTTCATAATCCAGCCCAACTTATGATCATGACAAAAATTGTGCTTCTTTGGTTAAAACATGGAAAAAGTGTGGTGGCGACTTGTAGCAATTCAAACAATTTTTCAATTAATATGTTGCGAGGGTATTTGGTTTGCTACATAGTTTGTTAAGCAACCTCAGATATGTACTGAGAGCATCTCTAACAGCTCATGTATAATTTATCTATTCTAAAGGAAGAAATCACAAAATCTCTAAAAGAGAAAGAACTCAACTCTAACGGTTCTTCTATTCTATTGTACAAAATTAAATATGTTTTCTGTATAATTTATGAATATATATATAAATGTTATATATTTATTCAAATTAAACCCCAATTTAATGTTAAATGTTTTAATTTTATGACCTTTTTCATTTTTTAGAGGAGACAGAATGACTTATATAAGGCAAACAATAAATTTTAGTGTTGTAAAACAAAAGTAAAAGAGATTAAGAAAGAAGAGAAATAACCAAGAGAATGAAGAAATATGTTGTTTATTATTTAGTAGGGAGTCATCTCTTATATAGAGATGTAATCAGTATATAAATTACATAAATATCCTTAGTAAACTAATTACAAGAATGCTCATTAAATAAACTATTTACAACACTCCCCATTTCGGTATTCTCTGTTATTAACTTCCTCTTATATATGCTCCAGTGTTGTCTCGTCAAAACCTTGCCAAGTAATAAAAACTTTATGGGACAAAAACAATCTTGGTCGAAGAAGAAAATAGTACAACGCACACGTAGCGGTTTAGTCTGGACCATAAGATGTGAGTCTAGATCATAGATATATGCATAATAGTTGTTACACCAAAACCTTGCACGGTAAACCCAGTGGGACAAACCTGTGGTGGAAGGGAAAAGATGAGCAATTACATATATTTCAAATAAAGACATCTTCAAGATGAAATATGAGTAGGGTAACCAATTTAATGTGTGCTTCGTTAAAACCTTACCAGATAACAAAACCCAGTCTTTCATCATTAAAACATCTTAACATCTTCTATATGTAATTTGATTGATGGACCAAAATTCCATTTGCACTTTGCACGACTCCGGGTCAAGAAAATGATTTGGTCTCCGAAAGTCTTTCATCTCAAAATCCGACTTCAGGTGTTTTGTGGTTTTCTTGATCTCTTCAAGTGTATCAATCAAATTCATGCTATTGACACATAAAAAAGAACCCGATCATATATAATATGAAAATACAAGAGGCTTTTGTTCCGTTCATTTTGGTGACAAACTTGATGTTCTGGCCTCTGGGCGGAAGAGAACAATTGAAAAGGAGATGATATCAACAATTCGAAGAGCTTATGTTTGTCACTTTATCTCATACTACAAATGGGTTGGGGTTGAGCGGACCTAAACATCCCGCCCCAGCTATTATACTATAACAGGCTATCAAAATCTGTACTGGTACACCATGATGAGAATTTGGAAGTCCTTAACGCCACGAGCTGTAAAATTTCTCCAATTCAGACTTCAACGTTGTCCAGCTCTCAGGATCATTTAGGAAATATGCGAGAATGGATACTAGGATTATGACTATAACAACCCATAAGTTCACTCCTGCAACCAAAGGAACAGCCTTATTGAACACTTTCACTCCTTAAGAGAAACAAAATACAATATAACAACAGTTGAAATGACCAAATATAGCATCAACAGTCTATTGGATAGGCTTCTGTTTTTATTTGAAGCATTATACTTCAATTCCTTTCACCACTTTGAAATGTAGTATGACAAGCCTAACCTGAAAACTATAACAAGAGAATGTAAAAGCTCAAAATTGATCCTAATGTCATGGTTGACCAGCCTAAGGCTTATGGTTATCAGAATTCAGAAGCATCCAATCAAGAGTGTGGCACAGTTTGCCACTTTGCCATCCAGGAAAACTCAAGGTGGTCAGTACCTCAAACAGTGATGCTAACTCTATGATTTCCAAGTTAATCTGATCTGGAATGGGTCGCTTCTACTTGTGACACAGAACAGACTGACGGGACCCAATTATAGGTGGTTTTCAACAATATAACTATGCTCTGAAGGGATATCTAACCATGGACATGAAAAATGTGAAGTGATGTGCAATAAAATCTTAGAATGATGGTTAGAACTTACCCTTTTTCTTCACCTCCTCAACTGTGGACACCCTTGCACTTGAGTCCATCGATGCAGAAGCCAATACTCTGTATTTAAAAAATTATAACTTCATTAACATTTCATTAAACGGTATAAAAGGTTCTGCATAATCATTACAAAAGAAAACATAATGTCGCTAGTTCTCAAACCTTGAATCACGAGAAAAACTCAATGCAGTTACGAACCCAGAGTGTGCTTTAGGGACAACTTTATGAATCTGCAATCCAGCTGACTTTAGTATTAAAAGATCTCCAGCAGTTGTCCCGCTGCAATTCATCGATAACAAGTGTCAGTATTATATTTACAGAAACAGGCACAATCCAGTGAAATCAATTGTGCCGTGATAACAGGATGAACTTATTTGGAATACTGTGCAACCCTATGCATTTAACACATATTGTTGTCCAACAAGCATCTAAAAGACTTAATACAAGCATCCAAGATAAAATGACCATGCAAGGAGCTTTCCATCAGCTGAAACATCGAAGGACATGATGCCATCTCGAGTAATTCGCTTGGATCGAACCCTCTTCCATGTGGTTGTGTTCCATGTTACAATAATTCCATCTTTATCTATATTACAGATAGTTTGAAATGGTTAAATCATGAACAAGTAATATAGACATCTGTTTTCAGAGAATGGATATTGCCATCATTCACACCAATGGTTTACCTGCAAGATGTAGAACTTGACTCCCATTGTTCACTAGAGAAAATTTGCATGCACAGAAGACCTCATTCTGCATAGATTAGGAATGGTCTCATAGTTAAAACCCAAATTCATTTAAAACAAAAGCATGATCCTCTGATTCATATGCTATGACAAGTTGTTAACAGTAGACAATAGAAGCACAGGTTAATGACTCATGACAGCATAGGGATATAAATAATGGTCTGATTCTTTTGAAAACGTTTGATAAAAAAAATCCAATATCAAATCGCAGTACATACTTATATTCAAAAGAATATACAATAAATATTCTTGAAGGAAGCACCTATGTCGCTTTACTATGTCAAAGATCTTTTGTATGACAAAGTTAGAATTCACAAAGTCCACATCATTGCATAATTATCAGTAACAGCCCACCTTTTCAGTCGGTAAAGTAGCTACAACTGCAGCAGAACTCACATCCCAGACTCTACCAGGGCCACTTTGTCCCAAGGAGACAAGAAATTTGCCATCATGGCTGCAAGACCAGATCATCATCAACACAATGCATATAAAAGGAGGTACACATTTTGTTCTTCGATACTTCTATAATAACAAACCTGAAATCAATCTGCTTGACTGTTTTATGAGCTTGATCTTTGGTGAACATAATTTCCATGCTGGGCCACTTGAAAATCCTCAACTTTCCATCCTGCACTGCACCAAATCAGAGCATTATAGGTCTACAAAGACAAAAGAAAATCTTGTTGCGTTTATCAATGCCACAGTCCAAAATTATCTATCGCATAGCATATAACTCAAGTGAAGCCCTAAACCGCTGGTTCGTAGACATCAAAGTTCAATATGAAAATCCACACACAATGCACATCTCTAATAAGCATAACACAAAACAACAAAAATGAAAGATAGTCCCCACCTCGCCTCCGGTGGCAAGCACGGAACCTTCTTTGTTAAACGCCAGCGCCAATTGTTGCCCTACATTCTGCAATTGCTCAAGTACTCTATCAGAGTGCCTCACACTCAGCTTATAAGCTCCATCCCCCAACTCTTTCTCCCATTCAAACCAACTGGACAAGCAAATCACATCAAAAATAAGCACAAAGAATTCTAAATCACTAATAGTTCCGGAATCGCAAACCGTAAAATCAAAATGTAAACCAAACGCATCAGATTAACAACCTGCAGCTTTCCGGGAACGAACAAATGAGACCGTCTGGATGAACCGCCATCCTATAAGGTAGCTCCGAGCCTAAGCTCAGCTCCGCCACCTGAAAATCAAGCACCGGATCTGATTAAAATGCTTTAAGCATATTCGAATCACTGTAATCACAACTAATCGAAACGCTGAAAAATCTACTCACCGGCTCATGCGAGATGGAAGTCGCGGCGGGATCGAATCGGACGACAAGGACAGCGTTTTTGACGCCGGTGCTGCCCTCGCCGCCACCGCCGGTCAACACGATGTGGCTGGAGTCGGGAACTGACTGAGTCGACTCGGTCTCCGGTAGTTGAGCTCCGTCGGGAACCCAGCCGACGCTGTAGAGAGGGATGCCGTACTCTATGTGATTCATGGCTTCAATTTTGTGAATTCTGATCTCAACAGCTTTAGCAGAGTGTCATAGAATATACTGACAATATTACCCTGAGTAAAATAAATAATAGTAAATCAAATTTACCACCTGTTAAAATACGTGGAGCTCATGCATGGCTAGGCGGTCAAGTCATAAGAGCAAGTCCACCCGTTGGGTTAGAATGAATATAGTGACCTGGGTCATTCTGGGTTACTGTGACTGGGCAGCAGTTTCCACCCGTATGAAATGTGAGATTGCTGCCACGTGGCAGTAACTGTTTATTAAATTTAAAAAAAATGTTTTTAAGTGTGAATAATCATTTTATGTATAAATAAATAGTAATTTTTATATATTATATGACATATTAAAATTAATGTTTTTATTTTATGACATTTAAGTAACAAGTCAAGCTTAAAAAATACTTTTATTTGATATTGTCTAATGAAAAACACAATCTAAATTAACTAAGCATATATAAAATAGCTATCAATCCAGTTAATATTTTTTTTTAGAAATGCAAAAGAGATGAAAATTCACACAGTATAAATTTATTTATTTTTACATATTTTTGCTATAAATTTATAAATCAAAAAAAGAAAAAAAAACCCTAAAGAGAAAAATACTTTTCTTTGGCTGCCGTAGTTCTTCTCTTTCTTCTCTTTTTTCTCTGTTCTTTCTTTCTTCTCTTTTTTCGCTGCTCTTTCTTCTCTTTTTTCTCTGGGTTGCTGTATTTCTTCTTTGGGCACCCATATTTCTTCTCTGGGCTGCCACCAGCGAGCACCCATCCCGGCAGCGAGTGCACTAGGCCTCCTCCGGCCTTGGACCAGGCGCGCAACCATCCCGGCAGCCCTCTGGCGTCCTCCGCACGCCCAGCCTCCTCCGCACGCATAGCAGCAAGCAGCCCCCTGCCTTGCACCACCCCGGCAGCGAGTGCACCAAGCCTCCTCCGGCCTTGGACTAGGCCTGCTCCGACGTCGAAGAAAGGGAGGCGAGTGCACCAGGCCTCCTCTGGTGTCGACGTGTGTGGTCTGGGCTGAGGTGGACAGAACTCACCTAGGCTGGATTACTCCTCTAGCCTGGGTCAGTTTGCTCATTTTCTAAGTAACCCAGGTTGAATTGGGGAGCAATCTCATTCATGGGTGGAAGCAAGAAATTTTTGGCTGGGTTACTTTGCCCATGTGGATCCAACCTGGGTTGGATTTTTTTCCCACCGGTGGACTTGCTCTAATGAGCCTTTACGGGCTAAGAAGTCCCACCTTTAAAAAAACGGACAAGGTCTCAGACGATGTGGGTTAAACGGAGCCCATGGCTAGGCGGTCAAGTCGTAATGGGCCTTTGCGGGTTAAGTGGTCCCACCTTAAAAAATGAAAACCAAATCTAATATACAATAAAACCAAACTCAAATTGCAATCACCCCATCTGCCGAGTTGGTAAACAACACCAACAACACAAACAAACCTAGACCTAAACAAACTCAAATCGCATAAATTCAAAGACCGTAAGGTCTATTCCGTCTCACCGGGGAAAGCTTTTCTTGAGTTGTTCGGGTAGAATTAAGAGGAAGAGAGATGGTGGAAAGCTAGAAGCGGGAAGCGGGTTTTGGGCCTTGAGGCAAGGACTATATTAGGCGGGAAGGAGATGGGCCCAATGCTACAGTAAATGAACAGTGTTTTGCCTATCTTGTAAATGGGCCTTAATGAGCTTGATTGAAATTGAACAACACAGGTTTTATAGTGAGCTTAAAAAATTAACACTTAAACGTCAACTATGGTCTGTCCATTTTAAAATCTTCTCAACCCTTTATATTTTTATTTTTATTATTATCATTTTTATAACATTTTTATTAATAACATACACATCCTACATATGTCATCTTAACCAACTAAGCCACAGCTTACCAACAAAATAAAAGAGTACAACAAAAAATATTTCATTTAGAGTAGATGATTTTCTCATTGAAATTGAGTACTTGTATTCAATTATTCATGTTCCAGCTCAGTAAAAATATTAAATGTCGTTAAAACCCGGCCTGTAACTTTTCATTTGACAAGAGGGTCATTTGAGCCATTGGCTGTAGACTCTATCATCCCGACGTGAATCGATCCATAGTCTAGATCACCAAGCAACTGTGATTAGGAAGTTCGGAGTTCCCCATCAGACTATGTATATACACTTGTACAGTAAATTTGATTAGAACCGGCAGAATCACTGGAATGAGTTATGTATGAAGGGCCTCTCTAAGATGGCGCCATACAAATGGTATGATACAAGATTTCAAGGAAAAACTCTGCTTGTAAACACCCACTCCGAACAGCATTATCACGGACGCTTCCTTTGGTAGAGCGAATAACCAACAAGTGCAGACATCAAAAATGTCCATAGTACCTGCAAAATAAACACAGATAAATTGGCAGCTCTAGTAGAACTTTTGGGGCAAATGTATTGGAAGTACCGTATTGATTGTATGCCACCGTTCGAGTCTTCTAATCCTTGACTGCATATCTTCGATAACCCCGTCAACTGGAGAAACCTCCCTAATTGGCGAGGATTCTGAAGCTGTACTGCTGCCCTGTTTGTAAAAACCCAATATTAGAAATGGAACGTCAACCAAGTCTTTTGTCTTGGATGCAACTACTAACTATCAAGGGGGGCCTATGCAGAAATTGTAGATAATAGTTGTACCAAAATATTGAAATATATGTGATCCATTAATCAATTTGATAGCATCATACCTGAGACTGAATGAACTCCACAAGTTCCTGCAGTCTTGCAGCTTGCTGAGTATGAATTCCACCTGAGCGTCTTCCCGCTGCTGGTAATCTTTCCAGAACGATTTGAAGATAACTCTAAACAACAAACAAATCAACTACTATGTCAGAGGAATTGGGCATCATATTTTGAATTGGAACCGGGGATGCACCGAGAAACACTGTAGTACAAGTAAAGGGAAAACCTTGGTCGTATATGAACCATCCAGTTTAAGCAATGACCCTGCAGCTGCCACGGCATCTTTATCAACCCCCTTGATCTGTAGGTAAGGGTTTGGAGCATCTTGTAGATGATCAACCTCGATCAAAATCTAAACAGGCAAGCCAAGTTTAATGTGAATTAGATAATTTTCATTCTGAAAAACAAGAAGTCAATGACATTATAACTTTAACTAATCAAAAAATATAACCAGGATTTTTTTTTTCTTTTTTTGAAAGAACCAGGAAATATTCTTTGAAAAACAAGAATCAAGGATTTGAGGCAGGAGATTGCATCTAAAAGCACACACTATAAGTTATAAGCAGTGAGAACAAGTTCAGGACATATTTGTGGTACACACTGAAAGCAAGAAGTTTACCATAAATTTATATACATTTTTTAAGAATTTGTGGTCAGGCAATTAACCTAGTACATCCTAATGTTCATATCAAAAGGGAAACACATTTCCAAAATATAATACGTGTACAAGAAAACCCAATTTAATCTGACCTTTCCATCTTGGTAAATGAAAGCAGATGCTTCAATAAAGGCTACAGCTTGATACCTGACATCACATAAAGATGCTTCAATTTAACACTTGCACTAGAAGGTGAATCTAAAAATAATCATCCATATGAAATTAATTAGACAATATTGCTGAAAATGGAAGAAACTTTTGTACATTGAATATGTAACTTACCCAAGGTTAAGAAGTCCAGAAACTGTACTGATGCTAATATCAAAATCCACTTTAGGTTGAATGATGAAGTTCCCTTCTCGTATAGGCTAAGCAAACAAAAATGAACAGAATGTTCACTGTCGTTAAACAAGAGAGATCTGATTTGGAATTTACTCTTCTAATTTCTTGTGCTTAGTATTCCTGTTTCCTAATTTTTATTTTGGGTTTAGGGACTATATATATTTACGTTACAAAATCCCAATATAAAAAGGTTACATTACAAACCTCCCGTATCAGCAATGCGAATCTACCCTCACATATTCTGACCCGAATGCAGTCACCCTCTGTTAACTGCTCATTGGTAGGAAGTCCAGGAAGTTTCAAGTATAAATCAATGAAATTCTGCACTGAGCTGCAGAACTTTACAGGATCCAGTATTTTTAATATATCTTGATAAGCCACCTGTTACCAAATGGAAATAGCATAACAGTTTAGACGAAACCATGATTTACAATTCCAAGACAGACAGGAATTCCTTTACACTTACTTGCTTGTTACTCTTCAATAAAAACAATGAGCTCTCTGGAGAAAGCACAGGATCGAAGTCATTTCGGATTTTGAGCTGCATTTAGATAACGCCAAATAAAATAAGTTTGGTGAACATCCACCAGTGTTGGTGGGTTCTAATGTGCAAACTGGAAAACATGTTTCAGTGCCAAGAAAATGGTCTCAAGATTTCTTATTATGAGTCCAGCAACAACACTTTCCTTTGAAAAGAGTAGTTTTCTCCTCATATCAAACCAGTTATTTCACATTTTCAAAATATCTACTTAAGCTCTGTTAGACTTTCCAAAAAAAAAAAATATTAAGCTCTGTTAGAATGGGATGAACTACGAAATTTCTCCAAACTCAGCAATCTCTTGCTCTATTCTCTTAAACACATCACAAATCAGATTTTTTTTTTCTTTTTTCTTTTCTGTTCTTTTGTTTTTGTAAAACAGAAAAAGAAAAAAAAGAAGAAAAAAAACCAAATGAATTATTATCCTAAGAAGTTTGAAGGGCACTAACATGTGCATGAACCAGATGGGGTTCAATGAACTGTTGGAACATTGGAAACACTGTCATCATGATGTCATTCTGGGACATAAAACATCCCACTTTACTTTTATCCCTTTGAACTCTAGAAATGAGATGCGAATGAACACCTCCAACCTGATAGCCAAAAGAAGGAGAACAGATACTTCATTTCCAGTCTTTCTCATAAACACATGATACTGCTTAAAATCCCAAAGAATAGGTAGCAGAGGTATACTTACGACAGCAACCCACAAGTCAAGTGATTTTCGGATATCTGGATGCAGAGCATAAACTCCTTCGAAAATGATCTGCTAGCATAAAAGACGAAATAAATTCCACTTGGTTGTTTTTTTTTTATAGCAAAGCAGGGACCAATGGATATATACACAAGGAGCAAGCAAAGTTCTGGGAGCAATGCAAATATGTCTGATTACTGACCACTCCACAATCTTCAGAAACTTCAAGTTGCTTGAACCCACTCCGAGCACCAGTTTCCAAATCAAACATGGGTACTTTTGTCCTTTGACCATTCCTTATGTCATTAATGTTCTGCAAATGGAAACAAGGAGACTAAGTAATGCGACAGCAGCATAAAATAAACAGAGTATCACCTAAAATTATAGCCTTGAATATTGAAATTAGTGAAATCATATAATTATTTGGTATTTTCTCGACTGAGCAAAAGCCAAAAGGACATTCTCTAATGCAATCCAACAGATTGACACAACTTAGCAATATTTTTTTTTGTCTAATTTATCTTTAAAAAGTTTTAAGAATCATATGAGGTAATTCGAACATATATACTCAGAAAGTTTGAATGGAGGGGCACATGGGACACCATATTTTATGTACTTTTCTCAAGTTGAATTGCATAGCATAAGCTAATAAATTGAACTGGCTGGCCTTCTCATATCTTTTAAATTTAGAATCCAAAAGTATATAGAAGTAGAAAAGTAAAAACAACTTGGAATATCAAATCCTTACTTTTGAAAGTAAAGATAGATCGAGCGAGCTGAAGTCATCATACTTGAAATCCTTTACTTGTTCAGATTTATAGTATCTTTCAAGGGAAACTACTTCACAGCCAACAATGTTGGCCATTTTATGAGCCAAACTAGTCTTTCCAGAACCACTTGGACCCCCTACAAGAACAATATCAGGAACATAAGAACATACTTGAAGCCACAAATAATTTCAGATGCCGGGCCATAATATAAGGTAGGGGGACAACAATCATTTAAACCAAAATCAAGCCATACATATGTTGAAACAAAACAATTGCACATACATCCATGAAGGCATACTTAAGTGGGTCACTACAAATGGTGTATATGCCATATTTGTGGATAGCTTACATACAACCTATAACGCTGGTCACAGGTTCACGGCTTAACCAAAGTAAGCAAAAAAGAAATAGTTGATAACAAGGTAGATATCTCTTTTCAAAAGATAACAAAGACAAGACATTATATTATTTTCTTTTTCCTTACCTTTATCTGATAACTTCAAATACCATGATCCATCATAAAATGATCATAGTTGTGTGCAAAAACTCAAGATACATGATATTTCAAGTTAAAATTGAAACTATATCTGGTTTAATCTGATCATATTGTGCAGAGCACTGTTAGCACAGTCTAGACATCTTCTTAGAGATGAAACACAGAATCAAAAGTTGAAATTCAGCCCAGGCAGACAATTAAAATAAGCTGTTGAAAAGAAGATTGCTACATACTACTTAGAAAAAAGCTTAGCATTGTAGATATAGACTAGAAAAGACAACCATGTGTTTAATCAACTGAATTTACAGACTTCGATAAGCATAATAGAACTATAGGCCAAAGCTGACAAGAAAAGAACGCAAACAAAACTTGAGAGAGGGAGAGAATCCACTAGAGCCTGTATTACCAATGCCAACTATAACCGGAAAACCTTTATTCTCCAACAGTGCCTGCAATAAAACACTGCATAAAGTTAAACATACTAATGGATTTTAGTATTTCTATCAATATATTCAAGTACACTGTCTTCAATAAATATCTTGAACTGAAAATTTTCATAATGGGAGTCGCTAAAGCAATTTCTTATATAATGACAAAAACAAGAAAAATGCCTGCCTTATTAACTTAAACCCTTACCTGTATCGCTTGGACAGCAAGAAGCAATCCCCTATCTAAGTCATATGAATCAGGCATTGGAGCAAGTTTCATCCCATCCCTGAAAGAGGAAGGATCTGTGGTTGCTTTATGAGAGCGGTCTAGACTCATTCAGTAACAGCACATTCAGTAATAACTACTTACAAAAGAAAAAGATACACACACACACACACCCCTAAATCAGAGCAACTTACCTATGGTTGAGCTATCAGCTTGGGAAGGATCTGATGAGATGAAATGCCATGTGGCCACTATAGGATCCATTGTAGATTTTGTTGGAGATCTAGTCCATGGCTGAGATAGATCCTCAAGCCTATTAACAAGGTTTGGAGGAACACGGATTGGTTTCGGTGCGACAATCATTCTGTCCTGATTACTGGTCACAGGAGTATTTGACAAAAGAGGTGGTGTGTTAAGGCGAGGTACACCTGCAAGAGAAACAAAAATCATTTACATTCCACATTTTATTTACATACTTACATATATGTATGTATGTTGCAAATATATAAAACGAGAGAGATGTGTTCTATTGCATCAGATAATTACTCAAAAAAACACCAGAAGGTTTGTATGGTTCAGAGGAATTCTAAGGACAGAAAACTCTAATTCTGACCAAAAATTAAAGGAACTTGGGATTTTAGTGCTTGAGACCAAAAGTACATATATAAAGATATAAAGAACAAAAATAATGTCCAGTTCCAACCTTTGCTCTCAAGAATCATTTCCAGATATGATTTAGTGATCCAAGGCTCACTGATACCCATCTTCAATGCTTCTGTTCCAACTGTCTACATAAATAAAACGTGAAAGCCTTAATTATGAACAAATGACAAGCCATTCAAATTCTAAAACCTACATTTCCTACCTTGGAGAATCAAAACAAGTATGGAAATATCTTATTCCAAAACCTATATTTGCACAGATGTTTCTTATTCTATAGTCTATACGTATGCACACAAAATTTTGTTTGTGTACTTATTCCCCCAAGTTTCCCAAAATCCCTCCTTTAAGTACTCGAAATCATTTCCATTACTTAATACTAGTAGTTAGATTGGGAAAAAAGAAGAAGGGTGAAACCCTTGGTATTAGCAATATCAATTGAACAAACCCTATACTGAAGAGGACAAAAAAATTGAATGTAAAAGCTATAACTACTCCAGTAGAATTACAGAGTTCATACTTTTCTATTGGTTCCCCTCAGCACCATGAATGTCTCACCAAGACTATCAATGGTTTCAAGGGACAATGAAACATTGCCAGTATTGACCGATTTAGATGCTCTTTTGTAGCTAACAACCACAGCGTATCCCAAAGCTAGTAATCCACCTAAAGTCATCCTTCCAACCTGCTTCCAAAATTAAAAACATAGGTAAGAGTAACTAAACATCAAGAAATCTATCTGATTATCAAATAAAGAGTAAGCCTTGACAAAAACTTCATATATAAAGATGCATCTCATCATTCTCCTGTATGTGCAACACAATAAATAAAACAAAATAAGGACCAAAAGTTTGCACTGATAAAGGCCATGCGTAGGTCTCAGAAATCTTGATTCACATAAAGAACACAGAGGGAACCTACAGAATACAAGTCATATGGCTCTTTGGTCTAATTTGAACATGCCAAGGTGCTATGAAGTACATTCAGGAGTCATACTAGAAATTTGTGCCTTAAGTTTGTCTAATCTCTTTGTTTTACAATTGTACTCTATTAGGATCATCATTACCCTTTCATATTAACAGTGGTATTAAACTTTTTCCAGACTACATTAGCATTCAATAATAATTAGTGAGAAGTGAAGCTCTCGTGCAGAGTAGTTGAGCATATTTAAAGAGGCAAGCTATCAGGTGGCCCTGATAACTTCTCATAGCTGATCATAAGGGTTGCAAAAGAACCATTTGTCAAGCATCTGGAATATTTCAATGTATTTACCAGAGTCAATCTATGAAAATACTTCTTACCTCAAACTCTGCTTTTGGCCTGATGATGAAATTCTTGTCAACAATCCTCTGGTCCCCAAGTGACAGATAGTATCTTATACCAGATTGACGCACCTTGATCCAATCATTAATCCGTGCTTCTTCACTTGCCGAAGGAGGCCTAAGGTACATCTCAATAAAACTGAAAGAGAGATAAATTAGGACCACTTTCATATGGAGTATAACTCAGGAATGATTGTAAGTGGTATAAGATAATTAAAATTTGTATCTCCCCCAAGACTCACTTATCAATTTGAGCAGCATTTTCTTGAAAGGCAGTAGCGAAATGTCCCTCTGCTGCCTGTTAAAAGAATTGAAAGTTCAGCTAAACTAGAGAAACATGAGAGGATGAATAATACCCTATCTAGACTAAAAATTTCAAGAAATAGAAGCTGTAAAGGAAGAACAATATTGCAGTTGACAGCTGAAGTACTTAGAAACCAATGATAAAGCTAACAGAGCAACATAAATCACGAAGGAACAATTCCATTGGATAACTATTTGATAAATATCCATTGACAATAAAGATGAAACATATGCAGACCTCACTCCGACATTTCAGCTTGTAGATTGCCTCCCTAAATGATGAGACAAAGCTGTTGTTAATCCTAATCTGCAATAATTTTTGAAAAACAATGAGAACTACTGGTTAGCATTGAAGCATCAAAAGCAATATCAGTCAAACACCAACCTGTGCATGATGAAGGTCCGGTTCGATGTGCTTCCTAAACAATGGGAAAATGCTGTCAATGAGATAATCCAGTGAACAAGAATCTCCAATATCATATCGAACTTTGGAAAGAAGGCTGAAATGAACACCACCAACCTGATATGCCAAAAGTACGTAACATATATCATGTCAAATTAATGTAACCAATACATTTACAAATACAAAGATATTAAAAAAGAATAGGACAGATAAGATCACCACTGCAACTCGAATATCCAGCAAAGAGCGTAACTTTGCATGCAACGCATAGGTGCCATCGACTATTACCTACAAACAAAATGGACCTATGAACTAAAAATCAAAGTGTATATAAAGAAAATAAAAACATTTAGATTCATACCACTCCAGATGAAGCACTCTGTATTGATGTTGAACCAACACGTTTCTTTTGTTGATAGTCAAAAACTGGAACCAATGTATCTTCACCCTTTGTCAAGTCCTATTTTCAGCATAAAAGCCTGATACTAAGTTCATAGATATAACAAGAACAATCCTTACATATTAAAATGATCATTATTGCTAATAATCACAATGTACAAATGCAATGATCTGATCGCTCAGCAGTCAGGCGGGTTTGAACATAGCATATAAGCCCAGATTTGACACGAGAAATAAGATATAAAAGTAACATCTGCTCCTAATATCAAAATGGTTTATATCGAGCCAAATTATTCAGGCATGAAGCATGATTCGATACCATCAGAGTAAACAAAGGCAAAAGCAAAAACATGGATTCAAACCTCAAGATTTTGGACCAGCAAGTCAAAGTCTATTGAACCGAGATCGTTTCCTTCATCAATCCCATCACGGTAGTTCTCCATTGACACAACAGTACAACCAATAACAGATTGCACCTTTTCTGCTAAGCTTCAGAGGACATCAAAAATAATAACAACATTAACAATCAAACAAACAGAAGCAATAAATGCTTTTCGTCTGAGAAAACTAAACACCTACCTTGTTTTACCAGAACCACTTGGACCACCAATGCCAACGGTAACAAGGCCCTCCTTTTTCTCCCTAAGCTCTTGGATAGATTTTACCAGCAAATAATACCCACGATCAAAAGACTGCAACATTCCAACTCAAGATGAAACCAAGTAAGAACACAGATACCAAAGTACAATTCGGTTTCAACTAGAATGAATAGAACATTTCAACTCTACATGATTATCTATGTGTAGACAGAGTGAAAGATAGCAAAAAGTTTCCACATTTCCATTGAACAGATACAGCAATTGCATCCACATTTCCCCATAAACCCAATACCAATTGGTGTCACTTCCATAATTCTCACTTCCTCAGCCATAGAGCACCAAAATTTGCAAGCAGCAAATTCAAACCTCAACATCCAAAACACCCCATTAATCCCAATTCCAAGCAAAACCCAATACTCAAAACTCAAAAACCAGGCCAACAAACACAGAAAGGTACAAACTTGACTAGAAAAAGCAGAACCACCCAACAAACCAAAACAATGATGGGAGCTTTGATAAGTACCACATGGAGAGGAAGCGATTGCAGAATAGAGGAAGAGGAAGACGAGGTTGAGGGCTGCTGTTGGAAATAGTCGCGGCCTCCTTCTTGGAAAACTCGCTGCACAACTTCATCATCCATTTTCTGAAATTGGATGAACTTCAATCCCCAATAGTAGTATTGGGTCTGCTTCACCTTCAACTTCACCTACCTATCTTTGCTTGCTTGGATTGTTGGGTTTTGCTTTGTAGTCAGAGGAATCTCCTCTCTCTCTGCTCTGATTAAGGAAGAGAGAGAGAGAGAGAGAGAGAGAGAGAGAGAGAGAATCTTTTGGTTTCTATATAAAGATGTGATTTTTATTACACGAAAGTATGAAACTGAATAGTTCTGATGTGGATGAGTTGGGGGTTACAATTCTTCTGAGCTTTGCTTCTGCTTGCACACTTCTATGCTTTCCACTCCCGCTTGTTTTTCTTTCCATCTATTTTTCTCTATTTTTACCAAATTAGAAATTAGAAGTAAGAAAGAAATCAGGTTTTCATCTGATGAAATGGAATTTATTGCAATTGGGACTAATGTGACCATGGATTATAGGGTAGAGCGACTAGAGCCCACTTTGCATCTTATAGCGTTTGGTACCTTTTGCCATGAATTGAGTGTTTGGTAGGTTACATACTCCTACATCAGTATTCTAGTAATCATGGTATTAGGCAAAAACTTATAACCCAAGATATCTCTTAAGCCAAAAAATAGTAAATTTCATGAAACCAGAAACATAGTGCACAACTTCCTATTACTTGGACGGCTTGTGTATAGAGGGTTATCATTGTGGACATTGTGGATAAATTAGTTTTTTCTTATTTTTATTTAGGATTGAGGGCCCCAATTTTGATAAGATCATGACCTTTCGAGTCTGCTGTCAAGTTTGCCACAACTTTGCAAGCAAGGTTGTTTCTGAGATGTCAGGTATCCTTTATCGAAACTCAGAGATTCACTTCAGAAAAAGTATAGTGTTTCGATACAACAAATACCGGAAGAAGAGTTTTGAAATGGAAACAAGTACCATAGTCCTCTGTCCTGATCATTCCTCTGAATCTTGACCTGTTCTCTCAACCTCCTGTTCTCACTCATCCCCTGTAAATACCAAGTGTTCTCAAGGCTGAAACACAACTCCACATCTCCATTTTCTTCTTCTCTTCTCTCCCAAAACTATGTCAAAGTGATAAAAGAAGCTATCTCACTTCTTCCCCAAAGATTATGTCAAAGTGCATAATTTCTCTCTCTATCTCTTTCTTTGCTCGCATGCCAGGAATGCATTAGCCTAATGCCAAAGCATCATACACTTCTCATATCTTTATTCATTGTTCAAACACTCTATTGATTTAGGCGTCAGAGAGTGTTTGGTTGGCCTTAGGCTGGTCATTCGATGACTTTCCTTCTCTTCACTTTTGTAGGTCATCTTCATGGC
This sequence comes from Fragaria x ananassa, assembly GCA_034370585.1. Lineage (NCBI taxonomy): Eukaryota > Viridiplantae > Streptophyta > Magnoliopsida > Rosales > Rosaceae > Fragaria > Fragaria x ananassa. Next base: position 26,527,472 of record CP139761.1, on the reverse strand, counting down.
GAAAGCTCTTCTCGTAATCAGGTGGAGGACGCTCAACGTCGAGTGGAGGAAGTCCAAGAGGAGAGTATCAACATCATCCAACAAATGAGTAAGGACCCCACCATCGCGTGTAGGAAGTCCACCATCCAATGGAGTAAGATCAACGCTGAGTGGACGAAGTCCAAGATAAGACTATCAGTTACACTCAACAAAGGAGTGTGAAGGCTCAACATCGGAGTGTGAAGGCTCAACATCGACCGAAGGAATCCCACCATCATCACCTGAGGCTATACTACCAGTTTCACCCAACCAATGAGTGTGAATGCTCAATATCAACCAAGGAAGTCCAAGACGAACTATCAGTTCCCCTAACAAAAGAGTGGAGGAAGCTCGTCCTCGAGTGGAGGAAGCTCGTCATCGAGTGGAGGAAGCTCACCATCGAGTGAAGGATGTCAAAGGCTATATGACCACCTCCGCTAAACAACAACAACAATGCTCTAAGACACCTTACTTTAAGAAGACGAGAGGTAATGTCTATGACCAATAATCCAATCTCATTGAAGGAAGTCGGATGCACTAGACCATCAATGTCATTCCACAAGTCACATACGGTGGACTACGAAGACACGATCCTAGACCACCGAGGCATACCTTTAGTAATCAGAGGTGGACGATCAAGACCACGTTTGTGGACCAACTAACCGAGGAGGGAAATAAACCCACTACAAGAGAACAACCCCATTACTTTACACATTAGATGTCAATGAAACTCTCGTTGATCCGTTGGTGCTAAAAATCGGCATCAACAACTGGTTGTGCTGATGATCTCGATCAAAACATGCCCAACTCTGCATTTGACGATGATCAAACAATAACAAGCAGTGGGCAGCGAGTGGCCCTTAACATAAGAGTCGTGGTAGAGTGTATGCTCGAGTCTCATTTTGGGAAAGGGATAATGGATGTCGTATTTCAAAAATATGCAAAGCTCGTAAGCAAGTACTTATCAAGTAGTACTACTATACCCAAGACCAAGTATACCGTTTTCGTCATTTCACTTGTTGAGAAGAATTGAATCTCTCATCAGCATCAGCAATTCAGCATCAGGTTGCACGCTACACATTCTTTGTTAATTCCTGAAACATCCGATTCATTTTGTTTTCTGAATTACTGAACTTGTTTTAGTGTGAAACCCTTTAATTATCTCTATATTATATATAGTCATTGACTTGTGAAATAAAGAAAACTCATGTGGTACACACCAATCATCAGTTAGAGGACTGTTCCAACATAATTCGAACATGTACTTTGCGAAGGACATGGTTCAGGACTGTGATATGAAATGAAAGTGATGTTTGAAATTAACTTATACGATGACTTGATTTTTCAACTATATGTGATTATGTATCCCAGTTTCTTCATTTTTCTTTATGAACAAAAGGATTGTCATTAATTTAAGGGGGACATAGCTCTTGATCCTCTTTACAAAACTAAAACTAGGCTGGCCATCTAAGCTCTGCATCCTCTGACTGTGACACTTGGTCTACCATACTGCAGTACTAAGCCTTCTGCAAATCCTGGCTATTACATAATCACGATGGTATAACCAATCAAATTCCCCAGCCAGTAAACCCTTAATTAGACGAAGGAACTAGAGTAGTTTTTTGTATTTTCCTTGCAGAACATGCATGGATTATTCCAATCTAATCTATGTCAATTTGAAATCCTAAATTTAAAACACGTTGATAACACGTATATCCCGAGATTATCAACATTACCAAATTTTATCTGTTCCATGTTATCCTCCCCTCAACTCTATCCTCTTCCACCGTTTTACTTAAATTCTATTCAGTGTCGTCCACCTTTGGAAACAACATCGTACTTCCGTTTTTGCCCCCACTCAGTTCTATAAACATGATAACTGATAAACACTAGGGACGTCGACTCCTGCTCCTCCTCTCTTCTTCTCTTTCGTCCTTGTCCTGATCGTCGCTCTCCTGATATTGCCTACCACCTCACGCGCTTGGTAAGTTTCTGCATGTATGAGAAACATTCAATCTCATGCTTAAACCATTTGTTTCTATCTCCGTAATCTTTTCTGTTTCTGTTTCTGTTGCCTTTGTATTGATTGAGAATTTGATTTTTGAGAGGTTTTGTTTATGGTAGAGAGTATGAGATAATGAGTTCTCAGTGATCGATTGCATGGTTTGAAGTGATTGATGCTGTTAGTAAAATCCAGGTTCTTTTGGAAAGCTAAATATAATTAACTGCGAATCCTTTGGTTAATGAAATGAATTCGGGGCTTTCAGCTTTGAGTTTTACTCGATTCTGGGTTTTCATTCGAACCTTCATTCTATCATTTGTCGATATATACTAGGAAATTTATTAAGTAATGGAAGTTTTTGCTTTGAATGAAAATACAAGAATTGCCAAACAAGTGTGATGTCGGATCAAGTATTCAAGCTGTAGGGGGAAAGTGTATATATGTTTCTCTGTATGATTGAGCTTCTTATCCGTAAGTGATTGGTTTTATTTTTCATTTTTTCTTTTAAATTTGAAGGTGCCTTTCCTGATTGCTGTGATTAGCTGTTTTTGTGTGTGTGTGTGTTTAATCTTATTGTTTGCAGAAGGTTTAAACCACAAGCCTAAATTTAAAGCTATTATTTCTTTTGGTTTCTTTTGTGAATGATCGGAACAAGGTTAAAACCAGAAGCCTAAATTTTGCAGGAACCTTTTCTTTTGATATTTTCATGATCATAATGTGGGAAAGTTCAGGCCTTTATGTAGGGTTTCAGTTCAATATTGTCTTCCTAAATGTATCTGAATGCATAAAGTCCTTTTGTTTTGCATCTCTGTTGCTAAATAACCAATTCCTTTTGAGTTTGTAAACATCAGTGTCCTCTGAGTATAAAAGAATACGATTCTTGAAATCGTACTACAGAGGAGGAGAATACTAAATGGTTGTGTTTTTTCATTTTGCAACTGATTTTTCCTTTTCAATCGTTTAATGCTGTTGTTTTCTGCTTATGTAGGAGACGCTGAATATTTTCAATGACTAGTATGAAATTTGGGTTGTTTAAAGTTTGGACCTTTTCTGTTTTTGATGGTTAAAGTTTAAACCTTTTTTTGGTTTGATGATGGTTGGTTATCAGTGAGTTGAATAAATAGTGGGTCTGGGTATTACTCATATAATAAGTGTGAGTTTATTAGATGATGGGTGGTGGCTGAACTATTTGTTACCCAAGTCTTTTTTGTTTGATTATATCTAATTAATCAGTGTTATGTGTTGCAGAGGATTTGCATAAGACCATAATGAAAATGAAGGCAGAGAAGATATTGCTGCTGCTTGTTTGTGTCAGCTTCTGGATTTTTGGGGTGGTAAATACTAAATAACCTTCTTTTATGTAAACTGTTTGATTTAGAATGTTAAGTTTCTTTTAGACGTAATTCGAACTTTGTTTCCCCCTAAACTTATCATATGGTTTGTTTTCAATGCAGACTGCTGGTCCCCAGACGTGCCCTGCAGATCTTGAGAGTGATTGCAATGATTCTGGGGAATGGGAAGGGGAATTTTTCCCTGAAATTCCCAAGATTAAATACGAGGTACATATGACTGATTTTCGTTATGATTGCATTGATATATGTTTTACCACTGCAAGATGATACTTATAATTGGTTGTGAGTCCACGGTTGCATCTGTATTTTTATTGGCTTTGGTCGGATAAGTTTTGCAAGTATTGCAGCTCCAAGAAATTTTTCTTTGCAGAACTATTTTCATTTGAATTTTCACCTAATATATCGTTTGATCTTGCAGGGCCCCTCTAGCAAGAACCCCCTTTCATACAAATGGTATAATGCAGAGGAGGAGATTCTAGGAAAGAAAATGAAGGTTGGTAACTTTTTAATATTATTTGAGTTTTCAATGGTTGTTGACTGACTTTTCTGCCAACAATAGGATTGGATGAGGTTTAGTGTTGCATTTTGGCACACATTCCGTGGATCAGGAGCTGATCCATTCGGTGCGCCTACAAAAAATTGGCCTTGGGAGGATGGAACTAACTCTGTGGCTATGGCCAAGAGAAGAAGTGAGTACATCCTATGTTAACTTTAGGGTTCCTTTATGAACTTCCTCTTTATGTGACAGTGTGGCTGAATTATAATTATACATGTGTCACTTACAATGCAGTGAAAGCCAACTTTGAGTTCATAAATAAGCTCGGAGTCGATAGGTGGTGTTTCCATGACAGGGATATTGCTCCGGATGGCAAAACTTTGGAGGTAAATCATTTCTTAAGGTTACTCTTATATGACGGGTTTCAATGGTTAGCCAAAGAAAGCATGATTCGTGAAATAGCATTGCTTGTACAAATAGATGAACTTGTAATTGTTGATTTACCTTGTTTTGTTTGTCACAGGAAACTAATAAAAACTTGGATGAAGTGGTGGCCCTTGCCAAGGATCTTCAGGTAATTCTGTACCAGTACACCAGGAAATAAAGTTGTGTGATCAATTTTGGGCAGTAGTTAAATGAAATTTTTCCACACCTGTTGTTGGTGAAGGTTAAATGGCTTGTTGGTTGTTTGCTGTGTTTCATATACTTTAGTCTCTCCATCGTATTTAGCTCATGCTTATAGGTTGTTTGTTCTATAAAGGGAGCTATTCATTGTACTCAAAAGTATCTGTTATTATCTGTCTACTCAGTCATCTGAATAGTGAAGAAACTAAAGTATTAACAAACCTCACATTTGTAGTTGATCATATTCATGGTTTTTGACATCTCACTACAGCTAGTTTTTTTCGGATGTATACGAAGCCATCTCTGCCTCATTTAAATTCTTCATTATGTGGTTGCAGGGAACCAAAATTCGACCTTTGTGGGGCACAGCTCAACTGTTTATGCATCCTCGCTACATGCACGGTGGTGCCACTAGGTGGTGGTCTTGTCAATTATTGGCTGTACTCTATCTATGGAATTATTTTATCCACTGACAATCTGAAAATGCTTTACAGCCCTGAACTAGGTGTATATGCATATGCTGCTGCTCAAGTTAAGAAAGCTATTGAGGTGGGTTTGCCAATTTGGTGCATGTATATGCATTAATTTGTTGTATTATTCTGATCTATACTGTTGCCACCTATTTGAAATGTGCTTTGCTAATTTACACATATTTCAGGTTACACATTATTTAGGTGGTGAAAATTATGTGTTTTGGGGTGGCCGTGAGGGTTATCAGAGTCTCCTAAATACTGACATGGGACGAGAGCTTGATCATCTGGTTTGTTTGTTTTCTGATATTTTAAAATTATATCTGGAACTATTTGACATGCTATCTTTATTTGTTGTCTTTATTATAATCCTGTACTGGTTTCTGACCATGAGTTATTGGTGGAATAATGACAGGCAAGGTTTCTTGAAGCTGCTGTTGCTTACAAGAAGAAAATTGGATTTAATGGTATATTGACTTATTTCAATGTATTCAGTGTAATAGATAGTTGTGTAAAAGTTGACTCTTATCATACACTGTAATTAGCATCTGTGATTGGTTTGAAATTCTGTATTTATTCCAAATCTTTAGGGAGCTAATTTTTTTGTTTTGTTTTGTCCTGCTATGCAATTCAGGAACATTATTGATTGAACCAAAGCCTCAAGAACCTACTAAACACCAGTATGTTTTTCAATTGATTAGTTAGAGATATGGACTTTATGTTTAACTATTCATATCCCTTACCTGTGGCATGGTTTATAGGTATGACTGGGATGCTGCAACAACAGCAAATTTCCTTCGAAAATATGGTCTTTTAGGTAATCCATGTCCTCTCTAATCATTTTCCCACCCTATGAAGATACATTTTTCATTATTCGTTTACTTTCTTACTTTACAGTTGTTGGTTGAGATCCGACTTTGGCTATGAGTAAATGATGCTCTGAAGTATCATGTGTATAATAAATATATTAAATTTAATTTTTTACATCTGTTGGACTCTCTCTCTCTCTCTCAGAACATTTTATGTGGTGATTATGTAATGGTGTATTTTGGAATTCTAATCTTACTCTAAAACTACATTCCTTTTATATAAACATAACAAATTTTCATCACATCATATTCTTGTCATTGGAAAGTGGAAACATATCTGCTATTTTATCTACTCGTAACTTAAAGAAATCTTCAGCCTTGTCTCTTCATTTCCTTTTGTAGGAGAATTTAAACTTAACATTGAGTGCAACCATGCCACTCTATCTGGTCACAGGTACATCCTGTTTTTCATCTTACCACTTGAGCTTACGTAGAATAAAATGTACTTCACATGTCAATTTATCATTGTTCCGATACATAAGAAAATGTGAACCCTTCTGCAAATATGTGACACTTATGTACTGTGCAGCTGTCATCATGAGCTCGAAACTGCAAGACTCAATGGTTTACTGGGAAACGTTGATGCAAACACTGGAGATCCTCAAATTGGTATTTGCCGGCTTTAATTTTCTAACATATGTTCATGTGTCATGTGTGTGTGTGTACATTAGTATATGTAGAATCTTGCTATAAACTGTTCCAAGAATGAAATGTGCAATACAAAAATGTTCCAAGAATGAAATATGTAAGTCAGAGTCTCTATTGTCACAGGATGGGATACAGATGAGTTTCTCACAGACATTGCAGAGGCAACTCGAGTTATGCTCACTGTGGTAAAAAATGTGCGTCCGAGAAATGCATTTTTTTTGTAGTTATTAGATTTATAAGTTTGATGTAACAGGAAATTTCATATTAGCCAATAATCTTAAAGTTGCTGAGCTATCTTTCGTTTGCCGCCTTGTAACAGGGAGGACTGGCACCAGGAGGTTTTAACTTTGATGCAAAATTGTCAGTACCTGTGTTTCCATTTGGTTTTTATTTCAAATATATATTATGTTTCAAGGTGAAAGTTTGGATTCCTTTTCTAATGTTTGTTTTTTGTAATTCCACAACTTTTAGACGGAGAGAAAGCACAGATGTTGAGGATTTATTCATTGCTCATATTAGTGGAATGGATACCCTGGCGCGTGGACTTCGTAATGTTGCCAAGCTTATTGAGGTACTGTGGTTGTCTGTGTGTGTGTGTTTATTTATATAATATATCCTGTAAATTTTTTTAACTGTCCTATGAATATTTGTTTCCCTATAAATAATACTATTCCCTTTTTCTCTAATTCAAGGATGGTTCTCTTGCTGAGCTTGTTCGCAAACGATATGAGAGTTTCGATACAGAAGTTGGGGCCCAGATAGAGGTAAAGAAATTAAGTTATTGTGTTTGATGTCTTGGTTCTGAATGGATTAGATGGCTAATGCATGGTATGCTCCTTTTACATAGGCTGGTAAGGGTGATTTTGAATATCTTGAGAAGAAGGCCATGGAATGGGGTGAACCGAAAGTTACTTCTGCCAAGCAGGTAATTTGAAACATTTATTTTTGATTGTGTGTGTACATAAGTGTGTGTATTTATATATATGTGCATAAGTCTATACATGTGTGTGTGTGTATGTATCTGTATGTGTGCAAATGGTCAGTCTTAGTATAGATGCTGCGGGTGCAAGTCATTAGAATATTTTTTTATTGAAGAAAAAAAGAAACAAAGAGCTAAACAAAAAGTCTAAAATGACTGCTATCTCAAGCTCTGTGCATTCTACTTACATACATAATTTCAAAATGTGAAGCCTAGTGAGCACTGTCTGAAATAAATTGGCGAATGATGATTGAAAAGTCTGAGTGAAAATAAAAAAATAAAAAAATAATGGATGAATGAAAAGTCTAGGAGAAAAGTTACTAAGAAGTTATTTTGCAAATCTTCATGTTATATCTTCATTCATGCACCTGACAGGGCAGTTTAGCGTGGATATGGTTGGTTTTTTGGTTGTTGAAGTTTTTTACTTGAAATAGTATCAGTTGAACTCAAGGGTGATCACTATGGGCAAGTTGCAACCAACATCTTGTGAGACTATTTACTCAGGCAATCCCTTTCCATGTCCAGAAAAAAAAAAATATGGATGCTTGAGCATGCTTGACTTAATTCTGATAGATCTTTTGTTTGCTGAATTTGTGAATAGAGTCTATGTTTAACATAAAGAATCTTTCCTTGTATATGACATCATGTGGTTGTGCACAAGTCCCTTATCATCATTCTCAAAAGTTGAGCATGCATTTGTTTTCTGAATTTGTGAATAGTTTCTATGTTTAACATAAAGAATCTTTCCTTGTATATGACTTCATGTGCTTGTGCACAAGTCCCTTGTCATCATTCTCAAAAGTAGGGCATGCATTTGAAACCTTATTTGTGGGGAACATATTCTTGGGTCGATAATTATCTTGGTGCATTTTCAAACCTGTAAATTATGCATAAAATAGGTTTGTATTCAAGCTACCAATTGTGTTCTAGCTTGTTTTGTTTGATGCAACCTATATGCTTACCCTGGCCTATGCTCTTTGTTGCAGGAACTTGCGGAGAGACTTTTCCAGTTCGCTTTGTAGACATGCAAACTAAGAATGAATAGCAGCCAAGACAGTTGTCTATTTTGTTTTGGTAAAAATAAGGGAGTCCTTGTAACAGTTTAGAGGAACAAGGTAGTCCTTGTAACAGCTTAGAGGTGCTATTTGGTTAGATCAGGAAGGTATATAATGCTCATCTCGTGGTCATGTCATTGAGATGAGGTTTTCATGTTTATATACGGTTATCAAGTTCTAGTGATGAAGCATGCTTCACCTTTGCAGTCTGATTATGTTTTATCAGTCAGAAGACCAATTACCATGTTTGGACGGATAACAATCAGTTTTACGGAACGTAAATTTCAAGTGCATAAGCATACATTTTCCATCAAAATCAACCATTACATACTCTTTCCTTACGAATGATGACCAGTGTATGATGCTACTGCCTCATAGAAACTAACATTTGGAATCCCATAGGAACTTCCGCTTCGGGCTCCATTATATTATAACCCAAAGAAAGCCCAACAGAAATGGACTTGGTTAAAAAATGAGCCTCCTACAGATAATTGATAGACTACAGCTTGGTTGAGAGTTAAATAATAACAAGAAGATGAGATGATGATGATGAGGTTGAATAAGATCAGCAAGAGTGCACTTAAGCTTTTTCTAAAAGTCAACGCCCCTCTTCGCCCACTACTTTATGTTACCTTTTTTTGTCCTTTAGCTCTGTCATGGTCAACGTCACTAATTCCCACAAAGCCATCTATTTCTTTTTTATAGTGAGTGATTTTGTGAGGGCAGCATTCTTATTTTCTCTCTCGTCTATTCTTTTTCTTCTCAAAGTCTGAGCCAGCAGAGAAAGCAATCTCAAAGCAGGGAGAGACTCAGAAAGAGACAGCAATGGAAGATCTCCCACCTGGTTACCGTCCCAACGTCGGCGTTTGTCTCATTAACTCAGATAACATGGTCATCTTCTTCTTCTCTTCTTGCTTTCGAGTTCATTATTCTTGGCTTTGTCTTTTGCTGCTTAGATTTCTCTCTTCTGTTTTGGTGTGAACTTGCTGTTGTGTTACTATTACTGTTGTGCTAAAAGATTGATCATTGGTAATTTTCAGATAGCTATATACCATACTGTTTCATATAATCTTTGCTTTCTTGGACTCTGAACTTCGTTTTAATCGGAGTTGTGAGCAGCTCTCAAGTTATGAATATATATATATATATATATATATATATATTTTATGTTGTGAGTTGGAGTCAAATTATAACTGTGGTGGGAATTTGGGGCAGGTTTTTGTTGGATCAAGATTGAATGTTCCCGGAGCATGGCAGATGCCTCAGGTAACTAACTCTTGAGATTAATTGCATAGGGTGAGGTTAGGATTAAGTTAATCACTGAAGTCTAAAGTCTAAAGTCTAGACCTTTTCCTTGTTTACTGAATTCAGTTTAGATAGTTACTGCCTTACTGGTGTTCCTAATTGTGTGTTTCAAACACTTGAATCGATGACAACAGAGTCACTTTACTTGAATCGTAGAATATAGAGCAAATTAAAGTGATCTTGGTTGTAGTACTGCATGTTACAGAATCTAAATTTTTTGCTTTGTTGGCTAAACTTTCTCTGCAATTGTTTGCTTTGTTTATGTCTCTGAGAGAGGGTCTAAGTTCTTCTGTTTTTGTCGAGTTCTTTGAGTTAGGCACTTAGTCTTAGTTGTTTGTAAACTTTGGTATATATTTATTTATTTTTGATCTTCAATCTCAGGGCGGTATTGAAGATGGTGAAGAACCCAAATCAGCTGCTATTAGGGAACTACGAGAAGAGACTGGGGTAGTGTCTGCTGAAATTATAGCCGAGGTTTGTTTACAGAATTCAGTACCATCAGTGTTACAATGAATGTAAATGTGCAGGCATATTTATGAAAGTGATGTCATGACATGATTTCATTCTGAGAAGAAGCTGTAATCGTTTGGGAATAGTATTGGATAATTTAACTATTCATGTGTAAAGAAAAAAGATTCATGTCCCAGAGAATGGGGAGGATGCTAGGCAAAATGATAAGGATGGACCGGCAAGATTCATTTTTGAGACTAACCATTAGGATGTTGTGGTAGAAAGTAGGCATCTTCGACATTGATTATAAGTGATAGATTCCGCAGTGTTAAAACACCCTGGTTGTAGAATTTGTGTCTAGAACTAGTTCCTTGGATAGAATTCAAAGCATTTTTAACTTATATTCAAAATATGTCGCGTCCCCAGTTGGATAAGTATACAGCACTGAAGTACCATATCAGTTGGTGTACTTATGATTGAGGTTAATGTATTGACAGGTTCCGAATTGGTTGACATATGACTTCCCACCTGCCGTGAAGACCAAAGTTAATCGCCTTTGGGGAGGTGAATGGCATGGGCAAGCACAAAAATGGCATGTAGTTCTTCCTTCACGTACACACACTTTATTTAAGACCTGCCTTCTAAAGCTTGCAACTTGTTTGTCAAAACTCCTTTCTCAGCTTCTGCATGAACTATAACAATAAGTGTGCTGCCAACTTTTATTCCTTCCCTTACGAAACAAGTTCTCCATAATTGTTGTTGAGTTATTATGTTCTTAGGTTTCTTCGGATCATGTTACTGAGGATCTGTAATCCATGATTCTTGAATTCTCAATATATTTGGCTCTGGTTATCTACCTCGTTTGAATTCTCAGTGCATGGGATATGATCACAAATGCTTCGAGTCACATCTAATGACCTATGAAATATGAATTACCTTTCTGTGTTATGATCAGGCTTCCTCTCTGTGAAATTATGAACAAATTAAACTTGTTTGATGCTATTCCTTTGTTTTTTTCATTGTGTAACTACATCTTTAGGACGTCTGCATACAGAAGTATTTGTTGCCTGACAATGAATTTGGGACATGAACAGGTTTCTTGTGAGATTCACAAAGGATGAGAGTGAGATCAACTTAGCTACTGGGGAAGCTGATGCAGAGTTTGCAGAGTGGAAATGGGCGAGCCCTGAAGAAGTTATCGAGCAGGTACAGCCCAACATTGTCTTCTAGTTAATCAAGTTCATCATTATGTTGATGAAACATACTTATATATGTGAGATGACTGATTACAGGCAGCGGACTACAAGAGGCCAACATATGAGGAAGTTATGAAGACCTTCAAACCTTATTTGGAAGGAAACACTTCATCTGCAAAATGTAAATCAACAAAATGGTGAATCTCGTGGGTGTGACTGTGTAGTTAGAAGTCCATCTTATTAACTCATTTTACCTGAAATTTGGATAAAGTAAAGTAGGACTCTTGCTTTTGTACATGAGAATGAGAGAACTTCAAGTTAGATCTTTGCATTGTTGTTGGTATTTTGTAACAATAAAGTCTTTGTGGAATGACATATTTGCTCCAATCTCCAGAGGGTTTTGCCTAGAATGGCGATTGCAGAATGCAGTGTATCAAAGCTTAATGGAAAAAATGCCAAAAGGTTTTCTTGTCCTTTGAATCCATTGTAATCTCACATCGTTGGAAAAACTTGATCTTCGCTTATATTTTGGCTTGAACTACAACTTCAAAGGTTTTGGAATATGGATATTGGTACTCCACCACAGGAGGACTAAGATATGTATTCTGTTCCATCATCTGGCTTCCTCAGAATGACCTTCAGAGGAGGAGAGAGAGGTCTTATTTATTTCCTTTTTACTTTTTAACTTTTTAACTTTTTAACCTGGTAAAGTCCAATTGCTAAAAGATTCTCATGACAAAGATCTGGTCATATAGTTCAAGTTTCGAAACAGAACGAGTTAAATCCTAGTTGGAAACAAAAAAAACCAAAAACTGAAGAACCCACAACAATCATCCATCCCGTTCGAAGAAGTGAACGGGAGTGGTCACTCTGTGGACTGAAGAATCTCCGTAATGGCAATCCCAAAACCTCAGCAACCCCTTCAGCTTTGTCCTCAAAACCTCGAACAACAGAGGCAAGAACGCATAATGTGCAAGCTCAGAGACGCCGTTTTGGCACGTGCGGTGGCTGCCGGAGCCACCAACGTCGCCGTCGTTGAACCCCGCATCCAGCAGCTCATCCCTAGTTTCTACACTCCCTCTCATCCTCCTTACGCCTCGGTAATATCAACAACTCTAAAGCACTCTACTTTTTGTTTTTTTTTTCGTAAACACATTTGTATTCTTCAAAAGTACCATTCTTGTAACGTGATCTAATTTTAAGATTAACTTTGTGAAATAAGTGATTGGCTTAATGTGATATATTTTTTTGGTGGGAATGTAGATGATACAGAGGGCAATAGAGGAGTTGAATGAGGAAGGAGGGGTGAGTGAGGTTAACATATCAGAATTTATCAAAAGGGAATATGAGGATTTACCATGGGCGCATGAGGGTATGTTGATGCTTCATTTGAAGAAGTAATGTGAGATTAGGGTGCTTGTGTTGGATGGTGGGATGTACAATTTTAATTTGGTTAAGGATGGTGATGATGTGAGTTCTGTTGATGTTGAGACAGTATCGAGGAGGAAAAGGCAGCCGGGGAAGGGTAGAAGAGGCCGGGATAGATTGCGTGGCAGGGAAGAAGGGAAGCTGAATAATGAAGCATTTGAAGAAGAGGAAATTGAAGGAGGGGAAGGCCAGAATGAGGTACCACTCTTTGTGATACTTGTATGCCTTTCTTTTACATTCTTGTTTCCCTAATGTGGTAAATTTTTGTTGTAACATATTAGTGTCGTCGTTCTGACTTTCACTTTGATCTTTGAACAATGCTGCTCGGGATATGAATATTAGTTTTGCAGGTTAGTGTCTTGATTTTTCTTTTGCATTGATTTGTGGCTACATGCATCCTTTTGCTTTCATTGTTAGCAGATATGCATGTTAGTGCTGATAGCATCAGTCCTTGTGTGTGTAATTTCTTTGACAATGCAGAGGCCAAGCATGGATGAGGTGGAGAAGGCAGTACTAGCATATGTAAAATTGCATAACCAGGGAGAAGCAAAGAAAGATGAGATGATACGAAAACCTATTCAAGCAGAAGTGGGTGAAGATGAAGTAGTAAAACACAATAATCAAAGAGAAGAACAACAGAGTGGAGAGGAGCCACAATCTCAGCCACAACCAGCAGGCAAAGAAAAACGGCGACCAGGGAGACCTAAAGCTAATAAAGTTATGGAATTGGTGCCCTATGCTCCTGAGGAGCAGCCACCGAGGCGTCGAGGGGGGGTCAAAAGCTAAAAATGATATGGATTTAGGTACCAATGCTGAATTACCGTGTGATGTTGAACCTCTTAATGAGGAGCAGCCTCAGAGGCATCGAGGGAAGTCTAGAGCTATATATGATACGGAGGCAAGTACTACTAGTGAAGTACCTTGTGCTCTTGAAAATCCACACGCTGAGCAGCCACTGAAGCGACGAAGCCCTGGGAGACCTCCTAAACCAAAGCCAAATACAGAAACCACCATGACAGTTCTATCAAGCTCAGATGTTCAGCGTCACTCTAAGCCTAAGCAACAGCAGCCGCCGCCAAACCAAGCAACAAACCAAGCAACTAACATGAGGTTCTCTAAACCAAAGCGAGGCAGAGGAAGGTCTCGAACCCTCAGAAACTGATATGCTGCAGCTGCAATCACATGGTCGAGAATGGGAAACCGAGTGTCAGGTCTGCTTTAGTAGATTATAGTACTAATTCATTCTTTTCACTTTGCAATAAGGTATTAGAGTCGTGTAGTGTACCAGGAAGATCACAGTTTAGGAATAACACGCCGAATGATTTTTTGATGTTTTCTTGAAAATAAATGTTGCATTACTATTCTGATTCAAGATGTTCATCACAGAAACAAAACCTGTCTCACTAATAGCCAACAATGCAGTGAAGAATTTGGAGCATTAAACAGTGATACATTAGCAATGTCTGCAAGAGATGCAAGACCTTATGATACATTATACTTCACATTTTTCCAATCTGAATCCCGCTCTAATAGTCTGCTGACACGACATAGCCAAATCATGTCTAGTGTGACATAATTCTGAAACAGCTTGGCAGATGTCTGTTTATACTCTTTAATAATCTACAACATCTAGCATCTTAATCGGATAATAATAGTAATAATTAATAAATTAATTACACAATAATTATAAGGAATTAGTAACCCACAACAGATATTTACAAACCCATTGATTACTTTATTTCCAAACCGATATAGATTAATAGCAACAGAAACCCAAAACCAAACCAAACACGTCTAAACACTTAAAACGGGGACTTCACAGAGTCAAACTGTTCTTCTTCACCTCTACAGAGGTTTCAACTTTTTCGACATTCTCTTTGAAACACTTAACCTCAGATGAAATGGACGGCCTGATTCGCTGGTTTCAACGCATCTCCACTTCTACATCTTCATCTTCATCTTCATCTTCTACCTCCTCCCCCGATCACCACCATAACGCCACCGTCGCAAACGACCAGTCGGAGGAGGAGGATGAAGAGTTGACGATCACGGTGGACCTTGACATGAGTGGACTGAAACCCATCAAGGTTCCGATACGAACCAATCAAAAACTCGTCTCTACGGACCATCATAAGGTCAGCCTCATCTTACACACTGTAACTCATCGAGTTTATATTTTTATTTTTTTTCTGTGTTGTAATCTGGTATTGTGATAAGATAAGGTCCGCATTTTGAGGAGTGTGAGCTTGTC
Organism: Fragaria x ananassa; assembly: GCA_034370585.1. Taxonomy (NCBI): domain Eukaryota; kingdom Viridiplantae; phylum Streptophyta; class Magnoliopsida; order Rosales; family Rosaceae; genus Fragaria; species Fragaria x ananassa. Next base: position 26,512,329 of record CP139761.1, on the reverse strand, counting down.
TTTTGTGAAATGAATATATATATATGTATGGCCTTCTCTACAATCCTTACTTACCTCTTCATTATCCCATATTGCCTTTAATTTAAGTTTTTGACTTTATGGTGGTGATCACAGTTTGTTCTGTTGACAAGTTCAAATCTGCACTGCTGGATATCTATATATACATACTTGTATACATACATATGTGATCGGTTGGTTCATGTATTGAATCAGACCCTACGCGTTTTTTCTTTTTCTTTTTTGTGTCTGGGTTGGTTGGAGGTATCTCAGAGCTGATAAGGGTCAGGCTACTCTTATATGCTGGGTGGTCTGATTCTTATACTTACCAATTTTTTTTTCCCCTTTTTTTTCTTGTTAAAGGTAAGTTATTTGTGCTCTACTTTGTTTAGATTCTCTTTCCTATAATTTGCAAGCTAGGATTTGAAAGTATGTGAAAGTACAGAACTTTTCTGTGTCTTACTTGTTTATACAGGTTAAATTCTTTGTAAATTGCTGTTTAGGATTAATGAATGATTTGCAAATTGATGTGAGATATTTCTTGTACTGATTTATAATTTCTTTATAAAGGGTCTACCTTTTTAGTCCTTGTTCTTCTGTTGGTTTTGGTCTTTACACTCAATTATTATGGTGATTCTCACTTAGAGGTTATCAGTTCAAGTGTGCACTTTTCAATCTGTTTTCGTCTTATGGATTACTAATTATAAGTTCTGCAATTCAGAATATGCTTGACAACGAGTTTTTCACCGAATACGGTGAGGCTAGTCAATATGAGATACAAGAAGTGATTGGCAAAGGTAGCTATGGTGTTGTTGCATCTGCAGTTGATACTCACACTGGTGAGAAGGTGGCTATTAAGAAAATCAATGATGTCTTTGAGCATGTCTCTGATGCCACTCGCATTTTGAGAGAGATTAAGCTCCTTCGGCTACTGCACCACCCTGATATTGTGGACATAAAGCATATAATGCTACCCCCTTGTAGACGAGAGTTCAAGGATATATATGTTGTATTTGAGTTGATGGAATCCGACCTTCATCAAGTTATAAGGGCAAACGATGATCTCACTCCTGAGCATTATCAGTTTTTCCTGTACCAGCTTCTTCGAGCTCTCAAGTATATACATACAGGTTTGACCTCCATTTTGCAGTACCATTGTATTTCCTTTGGTTTAGCTTATTACGTGTCTCTGATGATTGTCTTTTCTTTTGTAGGAAATGTTTTCCATCGAGATTTAAAGCCAAAGAATATACTTGCTAATGCAGACTGCAAACTGAAAATCTGCGACTTTGGTCTTGCTCGTCCATCATTTAGTGATGCCCCTTCAACTGTCTTTTGGACTGTATGTGTTTGTTCTACGAAAAGGAAAAGTTGTGAATTGAAATGTTGCCATCTTTATCTTTTTAAGCTTCCTTATCTAATGCTATTTGTTAATGCTTACTTTTTTGTTTCACATTTTTCAAAGGATTATGTGGCGACTCGATGGTACCGTGCTCCTGAACTGTGTGGTTCCTTTTTCTCCAAGGTAATTATGTGAAAAGTTTTGCTGTCTTTTCTTGTTGGCATGAGGATATATCGTGATGTTGTTGCTTAATAAGGTATCTCCTAAATATGTTTATTAGATTGAATGTAATGGTATTTACTGTGTAATCTCAAATGTTGGATACATTCATATAGAGCCACTTAAGGAGTTGGTTGACAACTATTCTTAGTAGGTTATATTTTGAATTGTTCCCACAGTTTCTATCTGTCGTTAACTTATTAGGGGAGTGGTATTGTCATATTTTCTACATATGATAAATTCAGGTGCCTGAATAATACCAGTTATTAACATTTGTGTAAGCAACATTGCCTCTTCCATTTAATAGAAGACTTGTCTGTTAAATTAGGTTCTATGTGGTAGAGCACACGTCTAGTTTTCTGTAATGAACTTTTCATTTAGTTCTGTTTGTTAGTGTCACCGGACGATGTGTACTCTACTTGTCAGCAACACCGAATCATTTTATATCATATAATTTGTATTTTGGAATCTAGTTAATCATTTTGTAACATCTATTTTGCAGTACACTCCTGCTATTGATATTTGGAGCATAGGGTGTATATTTGCAGAAATGCTAACAGGAAAACCATTGTTTCCTGGGAAAAATGTTGTACATCAATTGGATCTCATTACTGATTTACTTGGCACTCCTTCTACCGAATCTATTGCAAGGGTTTGTTGCTTTTTTCTATCTATAAGAATATTGTTCCAAAGCTTTTTCAATGTTTTCCTTTTGGACTTGCATAAGCTCTTGATCACCAACAAAGTAGGATCATCTTTGTGTTGCAGATTCGGAACGAAAAGGCCAGAAGATATTTAAGTAACATGAAGAAAAAGAAACCAACTCCTCTCTCACAAAAAATGCCTAATGCTGATCCATTGGCTCTTCGTTTACTTGAGCGTTTACTTGCATTTGATCCTAGAGATCGTATTTCTGCTGAAGAGGTAACAATTTAGTGAAAGAACTGTGTGCCATAGTCAAAAGCTGATTTTTTTTTACATTATTAATCTTCGTATATTTGTATTTTCTAATAAAGGTTATTGCTTTCTTTACAGGCATTATCAGACCCATATTTTTATGGATTGGCAAACAAGGACAATGAACCATCTAAGCAACCCATTTCAAAGCTCGAGTTTGATTTCGAAAAGAGGAAACTAACAAAAGATGATGTTAGAGAGCTAATTTATAGAGAGGTATGACTACAGTGAATGATACTCTCTTAGGTGCATTTATTCTTTGCTTCTTGTTTATTGGTAATTTCTTCCTTACCATCTACTCATGGTCTAAAGCATTCAGATATTAGAGTATCATCCGAAGATGCTACATGACTATCTTGAAGGTTCAGATAATATTGGCTTCATGTATCCAAGGTCAGCATTTATTACCAGAACTAACTGTGTTGATGATGGAAGTGCAATGTGTATGCTTATGATTGTGTGGCTTTATTTGTGGCCATTCTTCTTCTGAGGATGGAACTCTTTCATCCTTCTAGTTTGTTCCTCAGTTCCAACTTTTAACAATAATTCCTTGCTTAAAATTGACAAGCGAGATCAATTAGTTGATGTCTGCCTCAACTTTCACGTTTGTGAGTGAGGATTCATTAATGGAATCAAATCTTGAATTCTTTTCCTTTTAGGTTCAAGCTTCTTGTCTCAGATCAAAACATATTAAATTAAATAGTTTTTCTGTGTATCAGTGGTGTTGATCGATTTAGACGACAGTTTGCACATCTTGAGGAACAGTTAGGTAAAGGCGACAGAAGCACTGCACTGCAAAGGAAGCATGCTTCATTACCTAGGTACTTCTGAACAAATTACTGTAGTATTTTTTCTTTTTCTTTTTATCAATGCTATTTAGCTTTTTTTCATTTATCATATTTTCTGTATGATCAATATGATTTTTTTGCCATTCTTTTCTATAGAGAACGAGTTTGCATGGATGAGGGTACAGAACAAAATGGCCATTCTAAAAAGAGCACCACACTCTCAGCAGGTCGTGCGGCTATACAGAGTCCTCCAAAGTCCCAGAGGTTTGAAGTAACAGACTCTGTTGGTGAAAATGGATCAACCATACAGAATGGCCTTAATAAGTGGCAGTATAGTCCTCATAGCCTGGTGAAGAGTGATAGCATGAGTGCTTCTCAGTGTGTTGTTGTAAAAGGAAAGTACCTCGAGGTAAGTTTTGTCGAGTCATTAGTCAACTTAGATGCCTGTTGGTTGTTAACAGTTTTCTTTAGTATGGCAAGTCCATTATCATCATGATAAACTGTTTCTGTGCTTAAATCTCTGAAATAAATCTACCACTATTAAGTGATCTGTGCTTGTATACCCTGGCAGAAGGACAGAATCGCAGCGCAAAAGAAAGAGATGATTAATGTGGTGTCATAGAAGATTTCCCCAGTAGCTGCAGCACCATACCGCCGGTAATCTGGTTTTATCTGATAATATGGGCTATCCATCTGGGGATGACGTCAATATGCATGTTCGCTGGGACCATAACCTCCCTATTGTCTCTTATTAATTCATAACATTTAGCAACCTCTGGAATTTCTGTGTTGTCAATGGCGAGAAGTAAAATGTCAGACTCTTTATAGAACATATATTAAGCTTAATCTCGTAGTTCTGAGGACCAATATATTATTACTGATTTATAGATAATCCTATAATTCTGCTAGTTTATTTCTTCCGTTTCCCAGGGGCACAACTGCTCAGATCACTTTATTCGGAAATTTTACTAGCTCATGTTACTCCCAAAAATGAAATCCTGACTGCATTTTGTTTACACTGCCCACTGAATGGATGCACAATAACAAATTAAAAGATCGCAACAGTGGCTCTTCACCGTAACTTGGTCTGAAACTACAAAACTGGCTAGTGGCCATAGATTATGAGGGCAGCAAAACACATCATCGCAATATACTCATTCACAATAGGTAATACTAATATACTGAGCTCGACGAAAGAGGGATACAAACTTGATTACATGAAGTTTGTTCATCAATTGGAATCTGTGACTTGATCCAGGCTTGGCTTCAGATTTACTTTGAACGTTACCACTGGCAGTGAAGGTCATAGAGATACTGGTATAAGGTATCTCTAGCCAGTTCCATCAGTTTTCCAAGAGATTCAAGATGTGCCATGTATTGCTGCAAAAATGACAGTAAAAATGCACAAGAGCAACCTGAAGCAAACTACTTTCTGTAATCCAACCTAACAAAAGAATGTCGAGTAATCTATGAGGCAAGGATGCATAATCGATTTGATAAACATCATCACTATTTCTTTTAGAATGTTGAGCGAGGGCATACAAGGTTTCATGGCTTTAAGAGCAAATGTGTTAATTTCTTCTTAGTTGGATGCCTCTGTCAAGCTAAGATAATACACCCCAAAATAATTCTTAGAGCCATTCTTTTAGGTAACAAATTGCAGACATGAATCTATCCCAGACAGGAAAATAAGATAACACAGAACTCCAAATAAGTTGGATGCCTCTGCTATGCCGCTAAGCTAATACAATTTGCCAAGGTCGTGTTGACTTAAATTCTTCTCATACCGACATCAGGAACCTCAATTTTCAAAGAAAATGAGGTATTACCTCTCATTTTCAAGTTTCACCAAATTCGAGCCAAAACCCCTTGCTACACACGAGTTTCTGGTTAGTTTCACGTTTTTTTATACCTTCGGCTTTTTCCGTTTGGGTATGCTTATAGACACCTCTTAACATTTTTTGAACCATTATAGCATACAAAATTCATGGCATTTATTGTTTTACTCAAGATAATTAACTCACATGCACCGTGTATCGTAAATCTATTGAAACTGTTATTTTCAGGGGTATTAGGTGAATTTGCCAAGCTCGTGTTGCTTTCAATTCTTTTCATTCTGACATCGGGGACCTCAATTTTTAAAGAAAATGAGGTATTCTGTCACACCCCAACTCGAGGAGAGGTCTAACCTTGAATTAAGGCGTGAATCGCACTCTAATTACAGACAGTTTAATATCCATAATTACAATGAGATAGATATCGTAACATGACGTAAGAAACAACAACTTTTGTACCTTTATTTAGATTACAAACCTTATAAGAAGACACTTAAAGCACGCATGCTTAAAATGTTTACAAAACATACAAATAAACTAGAATAACGTTTTTTTTTCAAAACGTTCATTCTTTATTCAAACCCTAACTTACAAATGAAAATGAAAAACTTGAAAGCCTTAATTTACAATATAACACTTATTACGCTTCAAGAACCACACATGCAAAGGGTTTGACGAGGGGTGAGCAATACTTAGTAGAGCTAATTAATATATTAATAAAACATGATATTATATACTAGTCAAAACAAACAAATATGACATATCGAGAATGCATAGATGCAATATAAACTCAACTCTCATCCCACACCTCACATCACCCTCAAATACAATTTCTTTATTTGTTAGTCGTCTTGTTATACTCATGATATTTCAAACCCGAAACCCGATCAGATCGTTTTATCGATTTCCGTCATCGAAGAGGGTTACATTCCCCAAACTTGTGCACGTGTGGGCTAGTCTGGATCTTGGATGCCCCATGAGGAAACTCAACTACACAAAAGAGTTTTCAATAACAAAATCTCATATATTCCGAACACTCATTCTCTTTTGCACCTCCAATCTCACTCTTTCCCACAATATCATGTAATATTATTCAAGATGGAAACACATGCTTTCTAATATAAACATGTCATAATCGATTTAAGAATTCAATATCATCCAATATTTAATTTAATTCAAATCAAATCAAACAACTCAATGTCATACTATTCAACATTAAATACTTACAATGTCAAACAAGTCATATAATAGTCACATAACTCATACAATAACACAATAAAAAGCAAACACCCCATCAAACCCTACCTCAATTTGCACAGCACAAATTCGAGCTCAAACTTCACTCCTTAAACTTGTGCATCTCCAAGAACTTCTCCGGAACCTTACCAAAGGGGTAAAGTACATATAAACAATGAAAAACTAGAATTAGTACTGTGTTACAAGTAACAATTGTCATATAAAGAACTCTACTACTCCAAACTTTAAAACAGATACCACACAACTCAAAAGTTGTTTACAAAAGCAACTGAAAATAGTGAACACAGCTGATACCAAAATAAATTGGTTTAAAACAAAATTCAGTTTCAACCTAGTGTTAAAACAATGAGAAATAGGCTGTGTTTGGCTTCCCTTTTTACATACTCAAATCCAACAAAAGTTTCTGAATCAAAGCCTATTTTAAAGATGGGATTACAATCTTTAAGTACATAACACAAGTTTTGAAAATAAAGCTCTGGATATGAAGCTATGCTCTCTTAAAGTTGGAGCAAAAATCTAAAAACACAGAAAATTCAATTTTGCTGAGTATGCTACTGTTTTCGGCAAGCCATTTGACAAACCAAATGTTAACCAAAACCTGTGAAATTTAACACACACTCGTGACCTTTATCATTTTGCTCGTAATCGAGCCAAAATAGCTCACGACTAATTTGTTTGGTTTGTTTAGTAAATGTATTGGAACTGTTACTTTCAGAGGAACTGAGTGAATTGTCATGCTTGTAGAGTCTTCAATTCTTCTCCTACAGACCCTGGGAACCTCAATTTTGAAAAAGCTTATGTCTCACCCGTATTTTCAAGTTTCACCCACTTTGTGCTAAAACCCCCCTTATTATAGCCTATATAGCCCACGAGTTTTTAAGAAATTTCACATATTTTGGATCTTTGGTTTTTTTTTTTTCAATTCATGTGTGCTTATAGACATCTCTTAAGATCTATTAAACCATTTTAGCATCAAAAGTTCGTGACCTTTATCATTTTACTCGTAATTGAACATAAATGTCTTACGATAATTTTGTTTGGTAAATGTGTTGGAACTGTTACTTTCAGAGGAATTGAGTGAATTGAGATGCTTGTGGCGTCTTCAATTCTTCTCATACAGACCTCAAGAATCTCAATTTTGAAAAAGCTTATGTGTTACCTATTTTTTCAAGTTTCACCTAATTTGTGCCTAAACCTTTTTTATAGCCTATAGCCTAAGAGTTTTTAACAAAATTCTTATTTATTGGATTTCTGGTATTTGTGTCCTTATAGACATCTCCTAAGATCTATTGAACAATTTTAGCAGTAAAAGCTCATGTCCTTTATCATTTTAATCGTAATTGAACATAACTGACTTACGATAACTTTGATTGGTAAATGTGTTGGAACTGTTACTTTCAGAAGAATTGAGTGAACTGCCATACTTGTGGAGTCTTCAATTCTTCTCATACAGACCTCGGGAACCTCAATTTTGAAAAAGCTTATGCGTTACCCATTTTTTTCAAGTTTCATCCAATTTGTGCCTAAATCACTTTTATAGCCTATAGCCCAAGAGTTTTTCACAAATTTCTTATTTTTTGGATCTCTGGTTTTTTTTTTTCATTCATGTGTCCTTATAGACATCTCCAAATATCTATTGAACCATTTTAGCATTAAAAGCTCATGACCTTTATCATTTTACTCGTAATTGAACCTAAATGACTTACGATAACTTTGTTTGGTAAATGTGTTGGAACTGTTACTTTCAGAGGAATTGAGTGAATTGCCATGCTTGTAGAGTCTTCAATTCATCTCATACAGACCTCGGGAACCTCAATTTTGAAAAAGCTTATGTGTTACCCATTTTTTTTCAAGTTTCACCAAATTTGTGCCTAAACCCCTTTTATAGCCTATAGCCCAAAAGTTTTTGACAAATTTCTTATTTTTAGGATCTATGGTTTTTTTTTCCATTCTTGTGTCCTTATAGACATCTCCAAAGATCTATTGAACTATTTTAGAATTAAAAGCTCATGACATTTATCATTTTACTCGTAATTGAACCTAAATTACTTACGATAACTTTGTTTCGTAAATGTGTTGAAGCTGTTACATTCAGAAGATGGAACTAAATAAATTGTCATGCTTGTGGAGTTTTCAATTCTTCTCATACATACCTTGGGAACCTCAATTTTGAAAAAGCTTATGTGTTACTAATCTTTTCAAGTTTCACCCGATTTGTGCCAAAATCTCATATTATAGCCTATATAGCCCACAGTTTTTGATAAATTTCACATATTTTGGATCTCTGGTTTTTTTTTCCCCATTCATATATGCTTATAGACATCTCCTAAGATCTATTGAACCATTTTAACATTAAAAGCTCGTGACCTTTATCTTTTACCCGTAATTGAACCTAAATCACTTACGATAACATTATTTGGTAAATGTGTTGGAAATATTAGTTTCAGAGGAATTGAGTGAATTGTCATGCTTGTGGCATCTTCAATTCTTTTCATACAAACCTCGGGAACCTCAATTTTGAAAAATCTTATGTGTTACCCATTTTTTCAAATTTCACCCACTTTGTGCCTAAACCGCTTTTATAACCTATAGCTCAATAGTTTTTCACAAATTTCTTATTTTTTGGAACTCTGGTATTTTTTTTCCATTCCTGTGTCCTTATAGACATCTCCTAAGATCTATTAAACCATTTTAGCATTGAAAACTCTTGACCTTTATCATTTTACTCGTAATTGAACCTAAATGACTTACGATAACTTTGTTTGGTAAATGTATGTTGGAACTGTTACTTTCAGAGGAATTAAGTGAATTGACATGCTTGTGGAGTCTTCAATTCATCTCATACAGACCTCGGGAAGCTCAATTTTGAAAAAGCTTATGTGTTACCCATTTTTTTCAAGTTTCACCCAATTTATGCCTAAACCCCTTTTATAGCCTATAGCCCAAAAGTTTTTGACAAATTTCTTATTTTTAGGATCTATGGTTTTTTTTTTCCATTCATGTGTTCTTATAAACATCTCCAAAGATCTATTGAACCATTTTAGAATTAAAAGCTCATGACCTTTATCATCTTACTCGTAATTGAACCTAAATTACTTACGATAACTTTGTTTGGTAAATGTGTTGGAACTGTTACATTCATAAGATGGAACTGAATAAATTGTCATGCTTGTGGAGTCTTCAATTCTTTTCATATAGACCTCGGGAACCTCAATTTTGAAAAAGCTTATGTGTTACCCATCTTTTCAAGTTTCACCCAATTTGTGCCAAAACCCCTTATTGAACCTCGTGACGTTTATTATTTTACTCGTAATCGAGCGTGAATGACTAACAACTACTATGTTTGGTAAATGTGTTTGAACAGTTACTTTCAAAGAAACTGAGTGAATTTCCATGCTTGTGAAGTCAATTCTTCTTATACAGACCTCAGGAATCTCAATTTAAAAAAAAAAAACTTATGTGTTACCTATTGTTTCCACCTCTCCCGGGGTCATAGGACGGGAGGTCGAATTCTTGGTCCTGGGTCCTGCAACTGCACAAATAACAACGGCGTCAAGAGTCGGGACTGGGGTGGTCTAGTCTTCGACTCTCTGATGCTTAAGTCGACGTTTGATCGCTACTTGTATAATACGAGAGTATGGAAAGGGATTATATCCTTAACTCTTACGGGGGTTCGTGCCTGTTTTATAGGCTTATGTTGGGCGTTGTGGCCTCAGTCCTTGATGTGGGACTGTTTGTGGTCCTCTCTGGCATCTCCCTTTTTGGGGTTGTTTAGCTGCCGGAGATCGGGTTTGGCATGTATATTGCCAATGGATCTTCACTCTTTGGATGCCCATTAAGGGTTTACCGGTGCTGTCTTACTCGGAATAGTCTCCGGCAACCGGGTTGTTATGCCATATTCTCGGCGTGGCCAAGTGTTTTGGCTATGTACTAACAAGTCCTCAAGTCCCCAGTCAGAGAGGGCTCTTGGGTGGGGAGTTATTCCTCAGTTATGTCGAGAATGTGTCTTGCTCGGGTGCTAGAGGCATGGTGTCGAGTCCCTAAATCCCCATGCGAGGGTCGCGAGGTGGCTGGGAAAAGTCCCGAGAATCCGATGCGGACCGTCTCGCTATGTCGTACGTGTGTCATAAATGGCCAGTTTATGAGGGGCATGTGGTCATTCATGCCGAGTGGTAAGGTCGTAACAGTTCGCGTTGGGTGTGACGGTTCGCACTGGTGGCGTAACAGTTCGCGCTATTGGACGTAACGGTTCGCGCTATTGGGCATAACGGTTCGCGCTGGTGGCGTAACGGTTCGCGCTGGTGGCGTAACGGTTCGTGCTGGTGGCGTAACGGTTCGCGCTATTGGGCGTAACGGTTCGTGCGGTTTGGGTTTTTTTTTTGAAACATGCACATAGTGAACACACGTGTGCGGGGTGGCGGGGAGTGTCGTAAATGGAAGTACGATCGTGGTCGACGTGGCTGTTCCCCGACCGTATAGATTGGTAGGGTCAGTGTGGGATGTTTATAAATAGACCTGGAGAAGGCTGGAGGAGGGAGTCTGTGTTTCGAAATCGGGGATTTTAGGTTTAAAAGAGTGATTCAAAAACTTCTGTAGAAGGCTTTGGTTGGGCTGTGAAATCAAATCTGGGGAACGTCCAATTTCATCCTTGATCAATTGGGTGCGAGCGCTTGGCTGTTTGCAACCAGCTTCACTGCCACTATGCAAATCCCCTGTTTCAAGGTATGAACTTGTCAATTTTTTGTTTTATTGCTGGGTTTGTCTTTTGTTATCTGGAGTCGATAGGGATTGTTCGCATTTTTGCGATGTTGGTAAGAGTTTTAGAGTAAGGGATTGGGGTCAGGAGTCAGTACTGGGGTGGCCCAGTCTTCGACTCTCTGATACTTAAGTCAGCGTTCGATCGCTACTTGTATAGTACAGGAGTCTGGAAGGGGATTATATCCTTACCTCTTACGGGGGTTCGTGCCTATTTTATAGGCCTATGTTGGGCGATGTGGCCTCACTCCCTGATGTGGGACTGTTTGTTGTCCTCTTTGGCATCTCCCTTTTTAGGGGTGTTTAGCTGTCGGAGAGCGGGTCTGGCATGTATATTGTCGATTGACCTTCACTCTTTGGATGCCCATGAAGGGTTTGTCGATGTTGTCTTGCCCGGAATAGTCTCCGGCAACCGGGTGGTTATGTCATATTCTCAGCGTGGCCAAGCGTTTTAGTTATGTACTAACACCTATCTTTTCAAGTTTTACCCAATTTGTGCCTATACCCCTTTCATATCCTATAGCCTACGAGTTTTTGAGAAATTTCATATTTTTTGGATCTCTTGTTCCCCCCCCCCCCCCCCATTCTTGTATCCTTATATACATCTGCTAAGATCTATTGAATCATTTTAGCATTAAAAGCTCGTGATCTTTATCGTTTTACTTTTAATTGAACCTAAATGACTCACGATAACTTTGTTTAGTAAATGTGTTGGAACTGTTACTTTAAGAGGAATCGAGTAAATTGTCATGCTTGTGGATTATTTAATTCTTCTCATACAGACCTCGAGAACCTCAATTTTGAAAAAGCTTATGTGTTACCCATTTTTTTCAAGTTTCACCCAATTTGTGCCTAAACCCCTTTTATAGCATATAGGCCAAGAGTTTTTGACAAATTTCTTATTTTTTGGATCTCTGGTTTTTTTTTTTCCATTCTTGTGTCCTTATACACATCTCCCAAGATCTATCGAATCATTTTAGCATTAAAAGCTCGTGACCATTATCATTTTACTCGTAATTAAACCGAAATGACTCACGATAACTTTGTCTGGTAAATGTTTTGGAATAGTTACTTTCAGAGGAATTAAGTGAATTGTCATGCTTGTGGAGTCTTCAATTCTTCTCATGAAGACCTCGAGAACCTCAATTTTGAAAAAGCTTATGTGTTACCCATTCTTTTCAAGTTTTACCCAATTTGTGCCTAAACCCCTTTTATAGCCAATAGGCCAAGAGTTTTTGACAAATTTCTTATTTTTTAGATCTCTGGTTTTTTTTTTCCATTCTTATGTCCTTATAGACATCTCCCAAGATCTATCGAACCATTTTAGCATTAAAAGCTCGCAACCTTTATCATTTTACTCGTAATCGAGCCTGAATGACTAACGTCTACTATGTTTGGTAAATGTGTTGGAACTGTTACTTTCAGAGAAATTGAGTGAATTTTCATGCTTGTGAAGTCTTCAATTCTTCTTATACAGACCTCAGGAATCTCAATTTTAAAAAAACTTGTATATTACCCATCTTTTCAAGTGTTACCCAATTTGTGCTTATACCCCTTTTATATCCTATGGCCCACGAGTTTTTGAGAAATTTCATATTTTTTGGATCTCTGGTTTTTTTCTATTCTTGTGTCCTTATATACATCTGCTAATATCTATTGAATCATTTTAGCATAAAAAGCTCGTGACCTTTATCATTTTCCTCATAATCGAGCCTGAATGACTCACAACTAATTTGTTTGGTAAATGTGTTGTAACTATTACCACTGAGTGAATTGTCATGCTTATAGAGTTTTCAATTTTCCACGAGTTTATAGCCTTGACCCACCTTGACAAGATAAGGGGCCGCTTTGACCCGCCTTGACCTGCCAAAGGACCGCTTTGACTTCATTGACCCACCTTGAACAAGATAATAGGCTGCTTTGACCCGCCTTGATATGTCAATAGACCGCCTTGGCCCTCCTAAACCCATGTAGGGACCACCTAAACCTGTTTAGAGATCGCCCAGACCCTATTAAGGACCACCTAAACCTGCTTAAAAGAAGCTTAAGGCAACTAAGGGGCTTCTGAGATCTACTTAGGGATGCCAAGGGGTCACCTTAAGCCTATGGCCGTCAAGACTCACCTAGACCCGCCAAGGGGTTGCCGAGACCCGCCAAAGGGCCGCTTTGACCCGCCAAGGTGCCACTTTGACCCGCCTTGACTTGCCAAGGAACTACCTTAGCCCGCCTTGTCACACTAATGGGCTGCTTTGACCCGCCTTGACATGCCAATGGACTGCCTTGGCCCTCCTAGACCAATGTAAGGACCACCTAGACCTGCTTAGCCCGTTAAGGACCACCTAAACCAGCTTAGAGGCCGCCTAAGGCCACTAAAGGGCTACCAAGACCCACTTAGGGCTGCCAAGGGGTCGCCTTGACAAGCCTAGGGCCGTTAAGACCCGCTTAGACCTGCTTAAAACCCACGTTGGGTCACCAAGATCCATTTATAGACCGCCTAGACCTGCTTAAGGACCACTTAGACCCGCTTAGAAGCCACCTAGGGCCGCTAAGGGGCTGCCGAGACCCAATTAGGGTCGCCAAGGGGTCGCCTTGACAGGCCTAGAGCTGTCAAGACCCGCTTAGACTTGTTTAAAACCCACGTTGGGCTGCCTAGATCCATTTACGGACCATCTAGACCCGCTTAAGGACCACCTAGACCCGCTTAGAGGCCGCTAAGGGGCTGCCACAACCCACTTAAGGTCGTTAATGAGTCGCCTTGACCCGCCTAGGGTCGTCAAGACCCACCTAGATTTGCTTAGAACCCATGTTGGGACCACCTAGGGGCTGTCGAGACCCGCCTCAACCTGCCAAGGGACCGCCTTGACTGCCTTAACAAGCCAATGGGTTATTTTGACCCGCCTTGACTTGCCATGGGACTGCCTTGACCCACCTTGACAAGCCAAGAGGCAGCTTTGAACCGCCTTGACATGACAAGGGACCGCTTTAGGACTCCAAGACCACATAGGGACCACCTAGACCCGTTTAAAGGTCGCCTTGACCCACCTAGGGCCATAAACACCTGCTTAGAACCCACGTAGGAACCACCTAGACCCACTTAGGTTTGGCCTAGACCCGCTAAAAGGATGTCGAGACCTATCTAGGGCAGCTAGTAAGCCGCCTTGACCGGTGACATGCCTTGGCCCCCCTTGACTTGCCTTGACCCCCCCCCTTTGCCCTACCTTGACCCTCCTAAACCTGCCTTGGGCCCAGTGGCGTAGCCAGAAAACTAAACTAGGAGGGTCATAATTTAATAAGAATTATACTAAACAAAAATAAACTTTTCAATCTTCTTTATTTTTCTCCATTTTACTTTGGGCACATAATTGTTCATTCTTTTTGTATTGTAGGAGTTAGTATCGCCTAAACCCTTAACAGTTTGAATAAAATATATATAATATTCACGACGATTGCTTATATTGTGACATTTTTTTAGATTGTATGGAAGTAATATGTAACATGATTAGTATGAAAGTCAAACTTTATACTAATATTGTAATATAAGTATAGATGTAGTAATTATATCAACCAACAATTGAAAGTATAGAAAAGTTAGAAGGGTCATTTGAACCCTCTCACTCTCATGTGGCTACGCCACTGCTTGGGCCGCCAATAGGCCGCCTTAACCCATATTCGGCCACCAAGGGGCTGCCTTGACCCGACTATGGCTGCCAAGGGACCGCGTTCACCCATCTAAGGCTGCCATGAAGCCGCCTTGAACCGCCAAGGGGCCGTCTTGACCCTCATAAACAAGCCTCGGGCTGCCTTGACCCTCTGAGGTCCTCGTAGGCCTGCCTAGGACAACCAAGTGGCTGCCATGACCAGCATATGGCCGTCAAGAGGCCGCCTTGACCCGCCTAGAGCCACCAAGGGGCCGCCTTGACCTACTTAGGGCCGCTAAGCGGCTACCTTCACCCACTTTGGCCCGACTTGACCCTCCTAAGGCCGCCAAGAGGCCCCCTTGACCCATCTAGGGCCATTAAGGGGTTGCCTTGACCCTTCTAGGGCAGCCAAGGGGCCGCCTTAACCCGCCTTAACCCGCCTTGACCCACCTAGGGCAGCCAAGTGGCCACCATGACCCTCATAGGACCGCCAAGAGGTCGTCTTCACTCGCCTAGAGCCGCTAAGGAGCTGCCTTGGCCTACTTAGAGTCGCTAAGCAGACACCTTCACCCGCCTTCGGTCGCCAAGGGGCTGCCTTGACCCTCCTAGGATAGCCAAGGGGCCGCCATGACCCACCTAGGGCAGCCTTGGGGCCCCTTGACCCACCTTGACCCTCCTAGACCCGCCTAGGGCCACCAAGAGGCCGTCTTGAGCCGCCTTAACCCTCTTAGGGCTTCCTAGGGCCACCATCACTCGACAAGGGGTCGCCATGACCCTCCTTGGACCGTTAAAGGATGCCTTAACCCTCCTTGGGCAGCCTTGACCCTCCTCAGCCCTGCTAGGCCTGCCTAAGGCAGCCAAGGGACCGTCATGACCAGTCTAGGGCGCCAATGGGCTGCCTTGACACTCTTAGGCCCGCCAAGAGGCTGCCTAGGGTTGCTATGACCCTCATAGGCCCGTCTAGAGCAACCAAAAGGCTTCCTTGACCAGTCTAGAATGCCTTAACCCACCTTGGTGTCCTTGACCCGCCTTGGCCCCCCTTAGGCCGCCTTGACCCTTCTCGGCCCTGCTAGGCCCACCTAGGGCAGCCAAAGGGCCCTCATGACCAGCCTAGGGCCACCTTCAACCGTCTAAGGGCCGCCATGACCCGCTAAAGGGCTGCCTTGACCCTGCTAAGGCCACTAAGGGGCTGCCTTGACCCGCCTAGGGCTACCAAGGGGACGCCTTGACCGGTCTAGGACCATTTTAACCTGCCTTCACCCGTCTAAACCTGTCTGCACCTGTCTAGGGCCACCTTCACCCGGCTTAACCCACCTAGGGGCAGCCATGACCTTCCTAGGGGCCGCCTTGACCCACCTTGGGCAGTCTTCACCCGCCTTAACCCACTTGTCTTGGGCCTCTTTAACCCGTCTTGGGCCGCCTTAACCTGCCTTGACCCTCCTAGACCCGCCATGACTCGCCAAGGGGTTGTTATGATCCTCATATGCCCGTCTAGGGCCGCCAAGGGGCCGTCTTAACCTGGCTATGGTTTCCAAGGGGCTGCATTGACCTTCCTAGGACAACCAAGAGGCCGCCATGACCCACTTAGGGTCACCAAGGAGCTACATAGAGCCTCCATGATCTGCCTTAACCCACCTTGACCCTCCTAGACCTGCCTAGGGCCACCAAGGGGCCGCCTTGACCCGCCTTGGGCCGACATAACCCTCTTAAACCCACCTAGGGGTGCCTTGGGCCACCAAGGGGCAGCCATCACTCGACAAGGGGTCGCCATGACCCTCCTTGGGTCGTTAAAGGACGCCTTAACCCACCTTGGGCCGCCTTGACCTTCCTCAGCTCTGCTAGGCCCACCTAAGGCAGCCAAGAGATCGCCATGACCCGCCTAGGGCCACCAAGGGGATGCTTTGACCCTCTTACGAACGCCAAGAGGCTGCCTAGGGCTATCATGACCCTCCGAGGCCCGTCTAGGGCCGCCAAGGGGCTGCGTTGACCAGTCTAGAGCCGCCTTATCCCACCTTGGATTGCCTTGACCCGCCTTGACCCTTCTCGGCCATGCTAGAACCGCCTAGGGTAGCCAAAAGGTCGCCTTCAACCATCTAAGGGGCCGCCTTGACCTTCATATGGCCACCAAGGGGCTGCCTTGACCCGCCTAAGGCCGCCAAGGGGATGTCTTGACCTGTCTAGGGTTGTTTTAACCAGCCTTGGGTCGCCTTAACCCGCTTCACTTGTCTATACCCGCCTTCACCCATCTAGGGCCGCCTTCACCGGCCTTAACCTGCCTAGGGGCAGCCATGAACTACCTAGGGGCCGCTTTGACCCGCCTTGGGCCGCCTTGACCTGCCTTGGGCCATCTTAACCCGCTTTGACCCTTCTAGGTCCTCCAAAGGGCTGCCATGACTCGCCAAGGCGTCGTCATGATCCTCTTAAGCCCGTCTAGGGCCGCCTTGACCTGGCTAGGGTCTTTAAGGGGCTGCCTTGACCCTCCTAGGATAGCCAATGGGCCACCATGACCCACCTAGGGACGCCTTGATCTGCCTTAACCCTCCTAGACCCGCCTAAGGTTGCCTAGGGCCACCAAGGGGCCGTCTTAACCCGCCTTGGGCCACCTTGACCCTCCTAGGGTCACCAAGAGGCCGTCGTGACCCATCTAAGGCCACCAAGAGGCCTCCTTGACCTGGTAGGGTGGCCAAGGGGTCGTCTTCGCCCATCTAAGGCTGCTAAGGGACTGCCTTGACCTTCCATGACCCTCTAAGGGGCTGCCTAGGGTCGCCAAAGGGACGTCTTGTCCCGCCTTAACCCTCCTCGACCTTGCTAGGACTGCCTAAGGCAACTAAAGGGTCACCTAGGGCCACCAAAAGGCTGATATGACTCGCCGAAGGGTTGCCATGACCCTCCTAAGCGGCCGCCTTGACCCTTCTAGACCCTCCTAGGGCCACAAAGGGGTCGTCATGACCCTCATAGGCCCATTGCGGGCTGTCAAGGGGTCACCTTAACCAGCCTTGCCCTGCCATGGGCCACCTTGACCTTTCTTAGCCCGCCAAGGGTCACTAAGGGGCTGCCATGACCCAACAAGGCCCTTCTCGAGCCGCCAAGAGGCTGCCTTGACCCTCTTAGGCCCGCCCAGGGCAGCAAATGGACCGCCATGACTCGTCTATGGCCGCCTTGACCCCCTTATTAGAGCCACCTTTACCCTTCTAGGCCTTCCTAGACCCGCCAGGGCCACCAAGGGACCGTCATGGCTCGCTAAGGGGTTGCTATGACCCATCTAGGGCCTCCTTAACCCGCCTTGACCCTCTTCGGCCTTGCTAGGCCCGTCATTGCTTGCCAAGGGGTCGCCATGACCCTCTTAGGCCAGTCTAGGGCCGCCAAGGGGCTGTCTTGACCCATCTAGAGACGCCTTAACCTGCATTGGCTCCCCATTGACCCTCATCGGCCCTGCTAGACCCGTCTTCACCCTCCTCGGCCCTGCTTGACCCACCTAGGGCTATAAAGACCTACCTAGACATGCTTAGAACTCGCGTAGGGACCGCCTAAACCAGCTTAGGTTTAGCCTAAACTCGCTAAGAGGCTGCCAAGACCCATCTATGGTAGCTAAGGGTCTCCTTGACCCGCTAAGGGGCCACCTAGGGGACCGCCTAGACCCGCTAAGGGGCCTCTTAGACCCTCTAAGAGGCCGCCTAAGACCGCTAAGGGGCTGCCGAGACCTACTTAGGGCCGCCAAGAGGTCGCCTTGACCCGACTAGGGCCGTCAAGACCCGCCTAGACCTACTTAGAACCCACGTTGGGACCGCCTAGATCCGCTTAGGGGTTACCTGGACCCACCAAGGGCTACTGAGACTCGTCGATGGCCGCTAAGGGGCCGCTTTGACCCGCCTTGACCTGCTAAGAGACTGCTTTGACCCACCTTGACATGCCAAGGGATTGCCTTGGCCCTCCTAGACCCACGTAGGGACCACCTAGACCCACTTAGAGGTCGCTTAGGGCTAGCAAGGAGGCGTCTTGTCCCACCTAGGGTCGTCAAGACCTGCCTAGACCTATTTAGGTTTAGCCTAGACCTGCTAAGGGGCTACCGAGACTCTCTTATGGCTGCTAGTGGGCCGCCTTGACCTGCCAAGGGACCGTCTTGGCGCTCCTAGACCCATATAGGGACCACCTAGACCCGCTTAAGAAAAGTTTACAATAGTGAAAAAGTTTGTCTCTCAAGAGTTAGAGGCACGTAATTTTTCTCCCTGGTTACAGGGTTTCTGCGAGTAAAAATGTGCTGGTGTTTTATCTTTTTATTTACACAACTTAGTCTCACAACAAACAGGATAGTTAAATCTTTGCTATCCTTGTGTGCGGGATAGAACAAAAAAGTTGTCTTATGTGTTGCTTGTGTAAGCATAGCTCAAGACAACAGTGAAGCAGTAGAAGCTGGTATGCGACACGATTCTCCAGAACTTCTGAATCTTGAGAATGTCTAGGAAGCCATTGTAGAGCCTCATCCAGCACTTGGTCGTGTCTTTCGCAATTTTCGGAGATTATTGAGGAGAGATTTGATTGAGAATATTAAATTTACGATCTTGGAGATGAAACCCTTATATTGCGTAAGATCGAACTATGAAGCTCCAAAACCCAATTCACCAAAACCATAAAGGAAGCAAATTTCAGGGTCTAGTTTGAAGGTGGGTACCTGAGATCTTTCTCGTTGAAAGGTAATGGTGACGGCTTTGTTCTCAAGATCCCTCTTCTTCATGGACTCCGCCTAGCCCACATAGTTTAAAAACTGGTTTAATTGTAGGAAAAATTTTGCTGTGCCGTCCAACCACCCCCTGCTGCTGGACGATACAACCTGTTTTTCGAAATTCTGATTACGATGCAATGTTTTTCTCCATTATAAAACTTCTGCATATATGGAAATTAATATTGCTGTTTCCGTCCATAACGCTCTATGCATTAGTCGTCCTTCCTAGAAAATAATATATGACAAGGGATCCCTACTTGACAATGCATCACCTACTGCAAATCTCCAATGGAGTCAACGTCAACCCTCAAGCTTCTTCTCAAGCTCACCATCTTCATCTCCATCTCTGTTTTCATATTGCTTCAACTCTTTCCCATCTTCCATCTTCATCGAGCTTCGTCCTTATGGCCACCCTCCAAGTTTTCATTCTTCACTACTGCACCAATCTCTCTCTTCCCCAAACAAGCTTTGCCAACCATGTCAGGCTACCTTAAAGTCAACTCCACCACAGGCTCCTCCATTTTCTACACCTTCTGTGAAGCACAAAGCCTCACCTTCCCTAACCTCTCGCAAACCCCACTTCTCATTTGGCTCCAGGGTGGGCCCGGATGTTCCTCCTTGTTTGGTAACTTCATGGAGATTGGTCCTTGGCATGTCAACTTAAACCATCACCATCATGATCTTGAGAACCAAGCGTTTGTGCTTGAACCTAACCCGGGTTCCTGGAACCGGATTTTCAGCCTTGTTTTCCTCGATAATCCGATAGGATCCGGGTTCAGCATCGCCTCGAGCAGCAAGGAAATCCCAAGAGATCAATTTTCGATGGCTAAACATTTGTACATTGCATTCACAAAGTTTATTGAACTTGATCCACTGTTGTTTAGCTCTCGTCCGTTTATGTAGCGAGCGAAAGCTATGCTGGCAATTGGCCACTATATACTCAAGAAGAATGATGAGTCTGATCATGTGATTAACTTAGCTGGCGTTGCTATAGGAAATGGTTTGATTGACCCGGAGACTCAGGTGGCCACTCATGCAGACAATGCTTACTTTTCGGGTTTGATCAATGAGAAACAGAGGAGGGAGATGGAGATGTATCAGAACGAGGCGATCAGGCTAGGCAAATTGAAACGCTGGAGAGATGTGACCAATGCTAGGTACCGAGTTGTGGATATGCTGAGTGACATGACAGGATTGGCCACATTGTTTGACTACTCCAAGAAAGCGCCTTACCACAAGACTCAATGGGTCACTGACTTTTTGCACGACGAAAGGGTGAAGAGGATTATGGATGTGGAGGAGTCGGCGGTGTTTAGAAACTGCAGCCGTGTAGTGAAAGTTGCTTTGTATGAGGATAACATGAAGAGTGTGAAGTACATGGTGGAGTTGTTGGTGAAGAGGAGCAAGGTGTTGTTGTATCAAGGGCAGTTTGATTTGTGGGATGGGGTGTTTTTGACCGCGGCGTGGGTGAAGACGTTGGAATGGGAGGAGATTGGGAAGTTTTTGGCGGCGGAGAGGAGGGTTTGGAGAGGGAGAGGGGATGAGCTTGCAGGGTATGTGCAGAGACGGAAGAGTTTGAGCAATGTTGTGGTTTCAAGAGCAGGGCATCTTGTGCCGGCTGACCAGCCAATGAACTTTCAGGCAATGATCGAAGGCTGGATTTTGGAAACAGGGTTGTTTGGTGATGAGCAATTGTTCTAAGTTTGTATAATGTAAATTCTTTCTTGGTAAATGATCATGGAGTAAACTAAGCTTGCTAGCTTGTTATTTGTTTCTTTTCTTGGTCAAGAAGTTTGCTTTTTGGTTCTTCAAATTGTGAATGTGGTGATCTTATGCATATGGTAAACGATCAAGATTGACAATAGCAACGACAATAATATCAATGGAAAAAGACTGACAACCAATACCGATGATTGAGAATCAGTACAGAGTGAGTCATCTTGACCAATATTGATTGGAGAAAACCAAGTTAATTTTGTTCGGCTATATTTGGCGCCATGTTGTTGAGGAAGTACCCCAAAACATCACGATCACTTGTTGGCTATACTCATGTGCCAAAATCATAGTTGCTTTACAATCTTATCATCACTTGGACAATTCAACATTGTACACTCAGTCTACAAAGGAGTCAACACCCCCAAACCTCCTCTGCTTCGTCTGTTTCCTCCTCCTCCTCCTCCTCCTCCACCGCACCACAGCCTCATCACCGCCGCCTCTACTCCCCAAACAAGCCCTCCCCACAAAGTCAGGCTACCTCCCAGTAAACCCCACCTCAAACTCAGCCATATACTACACTTTCTATGAAGCTCAAACCCCAATCTCACCTCTCTCACAAACTCCACTCCTCATTTGGCTCCAGGGCGGCCCCGGCTGCTCCTCCATGATCGGCAACTTCTTCGAGCTTGGTCCATGGCGCGTGAACTTCCACAAGAAGCCCTCCGAGCCACTCGCCTTGGAGCCCAACTCTGGTTCTTGGAACCGCATTTTCGGCTTGCTTTTTCTGGACAATCCCATCGGATCAGGATTCAGCATAGCTGCGAAGCCCGAAGAGATACCAACTAATCAGTTTGGAGTTGCTAAACACTTGTTTACTGCAATCACCAAGTTCGTTGAGCTTGATCCTGCTTTTAAGTCGAGGCCTATTTACATTACTGGCGAGAGCTATGCAGGGAAGTATGTTCCGGCTATTGGCTACTACATTTTGAAGAGGAATGCCGAGCTGAGTGAGTCTAAACGTGTGAATTTAGGCGGTGTTGCTATAGGAGATGGCTTGACAGACCCGGTGATTCAGGTGACAACTCATGCTGCTAATGCTTACTACTCTGGTTTGATCAATGAAAGGCAGAAGGGTGAGCTGGAGGAGCTTCAACATGAGGCGGTGAGGCTGATTAAGGCCATGAAATGGAGTGCGGCAACAGATGGTCGAAACAGAGTTTTGAGGAGGCTGCAAAATATGACAGGGCTGGCTACTTTGTATGACTACACAAAGAATGCCGACTACGCGACTAGTTTGGTTGTGGACTTATTGAGCCACAAGGAAGTGAAGAAGGCATTGGGGGTGTCAAATGTGTCGATTGTTTTCGAGGAGTGTAGTGATTTGGTGGGAGATGTGTTGCATGCGGATGTGATGAAGAGTGTGAAGTACATGGTGGAGTTTCTTGTGAAGAACAGCAAGGTGTTGTTGTATCAAGGACAGTATGATTTGCGAGATGGTGTGTATTGCACGGAGGCTTGGGTAAAGACCATGAAATGGGAAGGGATAGAGAAGTATCTGGCGGCAGATCGGAATGTGTGGAAGTTGGGTGGAGAGACTGCTGGTTATGTTCAGAAATGGGGGAGTTTGAGCCAAGTTGTGGTTTCTGGTGCAGGTCATCTTTTGCCTGCAGACCAGTCATTGAGAGCTCAGGCTATGATTGAAGACTGGATTTTAGCTAAAGGGTTGTTTGCCAATGTTCAAGAGGATATATAATCTGTCATCACTATGTTCTTGAACATGAGAGTTGTACCTTGTAATGTGCATTGTACCTTATAACGTTCACTCCTGTATCACTATTAGAATTTGGGGCAATATTCAGCTGAAGCTGACCTCTTTCGGTTGAATAAATCATTCCCCTGCTATTTATGATGATCAAATGAGTTCACATTGTTTCAAGCCTTTAATCTGTTACATGATTATGTTCTTCAAGCTTTGCCTATAGTGAACATCAAACACTGGAACTTGGCCTATTCTCTGATATAAATTTCCACTGAAACTTCATCTATAAAGGTTTATTAAACCCAGAATCTTAGCTTCTCAATTAAGTTTATATGCATACAAGTCCAATACGATACAGAGAGCTGTCATTGATAAATTTGTTGAAACATTTGGTGCTTCTAAGTAAGAAAAGTACCCAGAATTCAAAATGTAATGGCTAATGGAGGCGGGTTTGTGAAGAGAAAATGGGAAGGAAAAAGGAACATGAACTTGATTGGGTTAGACCCTCCTAAGTACCAGAGTTCCAGTTGCACAACCCATTAAGCACATAACCCGTACTATGATGCCATCGTCAAAAAGACTTGATCTTTAGGGCTAGAACGGCAGGGAGTCCTGTAGAAAACCTACAAGCAAAATCAGAGCCACTGATTTCATGCATAGATGCATAAAGCTCTGCCCTTTATGCCTCAGCCCTTATCATAACATTGAAACACTTGAAATCTGAGGAACTAAGAAACTAACAAAAACTGGGAGATGGAGGCTTATTTGAAACAGAGAAGTTCTGTTACAACCCTAGCACTTTCAGCTATTTATAACCACTGAAAGAGGCTAAAGTTGGATCAGGCCCATCAGAGTCCTCATCAGGCCTTGGCCCAGAAAAGAAAAAAAGGAATTAAGAGTGGGATATCCCAATAGGTGCTATTGGTTTGTGTCACTGGAGCTTCTTCTAGCGTTTCTGGGTGCTATTGGTTTTGCAGAGCATTGAGGATTGAGCAACAGGTACTTACCCAACTTCCCTTTTATGTTTGGTGTTTGTTTCCCAATAGAAACAGAAGCGGTTGTGTTTCAGTTCAGCTCCAAAGTTTCAAGCTTTGATTCCGAAGTTTACCCAGTAGTTTATTTCTTTCTGTATATGATTATATATGATCACTGCGATTTCATTAT
The DNA here is from genome assembly GCA_034370585.1 of Fragaria x ananassa. NCBI lineage: Eukaryota > Viridiplantae > Streptophyta > Magnoliopsida > Rosales > Rosaceae > Fragaria > Fragaria x ananassa. The sequence goes on along the minus strand of CP139761.1, from coordinate 26,488,182 downwards.
TTCCAGTGGAAGTACCTAGTGAGCTCTGTTTTGATCGACAAAGACTACTACTTGCTGGTATTGTTGAAAATGTGAGATGCAACTGAAGCTGTCTTGCTAATCTTGTGCAGGATCGATGTTTTTGTTGGTTAGGCATGTCCTGTTTATGCAGTAGGTATGGCACTGGCAGTTTCAGCTGGCATGGTATGTTGTAGTTATTTCGAATTGTTTAGGTTTCACTATTGTTCAAATGAGATGTTACGATTTTGGATGTCTAGCGATTGAAGTTTCCAACTTTTGGTTTCCAGTGTTTCGGAGGAAATGGATTGAGGAGTGCAATAGCTTTTGAAGCTGAGAAGGGATATCGGAATGCATTGGGTAGCAAAATGAGGTTTGTTTGTTCTTTGCGATTTGATAGTCTGATGACAAAAGTATGGTAAATGATTATCAATGTGCAATGTTGTATTCATTGTAGGTTCAGTTCTTTTCTCCTTTCTAAAATATTAAAAATATGTTCTCAATCAAAGCATACTTTTGCTAAGAGTATTTTGGAGGAGGCAGATAGTTATGGCATAGCAAGCATCTCAGATCGATCAAAGTTACTTAACAAGGTATCCTTCTGCCATTACAAGTTTGATTCTTCTGAAAACTTCTGTTTTTATATGCATAATGTTGGATTCTGATGAGAGGCTTGCTGGTGAATACACATTTCCTCTCATAGCTCCAGTTGTCGCTTTCTTGAGATCAAAAACCGATTAAAAGTAGTCAGCATATAGGATCCTACATCTTATATGGTATAATATATTATGAAGAGAAATGCAGCTCACTACACCATTTGACGGTGGTTTTTACTTCTAAGTGGGCAATTCAGGTCATTGACTTCAGTACACATTTTGTGAGAATATTTAGCTCAATCATGGCTTTGGTATCTTTAGGCATCATTTGAGATGATTCTTGTGTATTATGAACATTATGATCTTTGTCCAATACTTTTCATATTTCTATGTTTCAGTAGAACAATCCTCCTCTTCAAATATCTTATTATCATGGTGATGCTCTCCTTGTCAAGTATGTAGAAGCATTTTTAGTATGTATGACCCTCTTGTGAATGAGCTGTGGTAACACGTCTATTGTAATTGAATTAGTAGATTGTCTTTTAAGGACCCCTAATGCCCTGGTTCCTGGATTTCTTAAGTCCATCACTGTGCATGATAGAACACTGATTTCGTGTAAGGAATGCTGTGAGGAGAAAATAAGTGATATAGCTCATTGTCCACGCCAATTATGCTTTTCCCTTTTCTTTTTTCTTTTCAGAATTTTTAGTTTTGCATACAAAGAGTTTCGCTTTGGTGAGGCATTGATCATGTGTCCTCCAAGTTGTTTTCTAGTTGTCTATCTTGATGACTGTACTATTTCTTTTATTTGAGTTTACTGTAGTTCATTTTTTGGTCTCTCCTTTTCTTTTAGGTATCTGTTTTGATGGGTTATGATGGTCTTCATGATTTGATTGAGAATGAAAGAGCTGAAAAGCATTGTGGTATGAGTATTAAAGATGCAACGGATGATTTTGATGTCTCGTTCGTCTGCCAGAGATTTTCATCGATCATTTTGGGTAGTTCCCCCCAAGTGGAATTGTATGATGGGACTGCTAATTTCTTTGAAAAGTTGACACCTTTAACGACTCAAGGTCCTGACGGATTTTCTTCTGATTCTGCGGTTGAAGAACAGGAGGGAGATTCTCTCTATGGAACAGGGGATTCTCTGTATCCTTCTTTTCCAAGTGCTGAAACTTCCATATTAACAGAGGATCAGTCAAAGACTTTGGCTGCTGAGAGACACTCCTATCAACCAGTTCCCATGGAGGAATCTTCTAACAAAGTGTCAGTTAAATCACAAAAGAACATTGTGCCTGATGAGTTGTTCCTGGACAATCCTATCAGTTGTTTACCTGGAATAAGTAAGAGGCGTATTAATCAGCTAGAAAATTGTGGCTTTCATACGGTAAGTTTTTGGAGATTTATATAAAGGAAGCGTCCCCATTTTCACTTAAAATTAATAAAAGAAATATACATGCCTTGGCTCACATCTTTTCTACTCTCTCTCTCTCTCTCTCTCTCTCTCTTTCCTATATAGGTTCGCAAATTGCTGCACCACTTTCCTCGGACCTATGCTGATTTACAGAATGCTCAAATTGAAATTGATGATGGACAATACTTGATTTTCATTGGAAAGATATTGAAATCAAGGTAATTAATTTCTGCCTCATGTAGTTTACTTTACATACCAAAATAATGTATTAGCAATGTTCCTGCTATGACGTATAAGCCGTTTGCACTTTTCTCGTGTTATACGAAATAATTTAATTGATGATATTAGTATTGTAATAGGCACTCTATGTCCTCATCTTACCAATTGAGTGGGGTCAGTCACGGAGAATATAAAATGATATATTCATAGTAACTTGTTGCTTGCTTTGCTTCGTAGTGTGATTTAATTAGAAATCAAGATGTGTGATAAACAATGTGAATCACAATGGCAGAAATTTTATTGCTTTCTGACAGAAACCTGATGTTCTGAAATATCCACTGATGTTAGAAGTGTCAGCATGAGAAAATGGTCCGTAGTTTGACATAGCAAAGAACATATCATGACATATGTTTGTTAGTGCCAAGTTTTGTGCCTTTGTAACTCTTATGTGGTAATGCATCTGTAGCCATGTTACATGTGTCCATATGCACTTGTCCCTGTATTCCCTTGTTGATTTAAATAATGTTTCTAATGTGCAGCTGTTCAAAAACATAAGCAATTAAGCAATGGAAGCTTCTGTTTTGATATCTATACCTCTTCTTTTGCAGGGGAATCAAAGCTGGTGCTTCTTTTTCCATTGTTGAGGTTGTCGTGGGATGTGAGATTGCTGATGATAAAATAATGGACAATCAGGATGATTCTACCGATTGTAGAAGGAAAACAATATATGTGCATCTGAAGAAATTTTTTCGTGGTACACGTTTCACTTCTCTACCGTTTCTTAGAATTGTTGAGCAGAAGCACAAAGAGGGAGACTTTGTTTGTGTTAGTGGTAAGGTATGTTCATTGCTTTTCTTACTTGTTCAGTACCTTAGTATTTTCTTTTGATCAAATGCAAGTTCAGTACTTGCTTGCTCTTCAATTTGTTCAATTGGTATTGCGTACAGTTTTCCTCAGAAAATGCACCTAACCCTCCTTTAAATGGAATTGTGATTTTCCTTCTGGTGCATAATTATATTGTCAAGTATGATTACAATTAATGAATTTAATACTGTTCAAGATTAATGGGCTGGTCCCTGCTGGATTGAAGCTGACAGAATCTAAGTCCTTGCTATGATGATGTATTTCCTTGTTATTAATAGATATTGCTGCATTTGTGGATTGCTTTTTGCATATTCGTAATGCTTTCAGAAAAGTGATTGCTTAAAGTCTTGCATGTGAATTGCATTGAAGACCTTTTGACTTGTTAACTTTTACTCCCTGGTTAGGGCCTTTGCAGTAGCTTTTTGTTCCATCTGATATTCAATTGTATAAATGACTTGCTTTTTCATGTATTGAAAGTTATTAAGGATAGATATATTGATAACTCTTTTTATGAAATGCATCAATTGTTATCTTAATGATATTACTCTTCAGTTTTCAGTTATCTAATCTTAATCTGAAGACTTGTACTTATGATGGTGCCATTTGATATAGGTGAGGACAATGCCTACCAAAGATCACTATGAAATGAGAGAATATAATATTGATGTCCTTAAGGATGAAAACGACTTGTCTTTTCATGCAAAAGGGAGGCCATATCCTATATACCCTTCAAAAGGAGGCTTAAATCCAAACATTTTGAGAGATATCATTGCAAGGTTTGTGCCTGTTACATTTTCAGTGTGTTAATTTGTAACATGATGACACAACTCTTCCCTAGCAGAGCGAGATCTAAAAAATTCTTAATTTTCTTATTCTAAGATACTTTGGGCTATTATATCTCTTCCTTAGAAATTTGTATCATTTGTATTCATTTCTGTATGAATGGCTGGTTTGCTCAATCACCTCTTAGGCTCCATTTATGTGTATGTATACTATGTAATTAACTCTTTCATGGGAAATGCCTCTTGGTCTTTTCACTTGTGAATGTGCCAGTGTTGGATGATTTGGCAATTGCTTTGTAGTTTTCTCCTAAACTAATAAACTAAATCTATGTCGTGTTACATATTCCAGAGTTGTACAAGTTTTACCTGTCAATATTGATCCTATTCCTAAAAGTATCATTCAGGAATTTGGGCTGCTCAGTCTTCATGATGTAAGTACCTTTACTTTCATTACAAAGCTTACTTGTAAAGTTGTGATTCATAGTTCATACCTAAGTTATGGTCACTTGTTACAATGATAACATGCACTAGAACAAATATATTTTGATTTTTAAATGTTTTTCAATGACATGGATAAATGTTAGCTTTAAATTGTCTCATTGGTCATATCTTCCTTTCTACAACTATATATTCTTTTGTTTCTTTTTCTTTTGTGGTGCTTAATGTTCTGGGAGCAGAGTATGCGACTCCATCCACCTCAATTTGTCTCAGTGTGCATGTTTTTAGTATAGCTATATGTGCCTCCTTGCTGTTCTTTTAATATGTTTCATGTGCGTAAAAAAGAAAATAAGCAATATGAATGTTAACAATACAGGCGTACACTGAGATTCACCAACCGAAGAGTATGAGTGAAGCTGATTTGGCTCGGAAAAGGCTAATATTTGACGAGTTCTTTTACCTTCAGGTAGTGTTGTTCAAAATTGTTCTCTTTATAGGAAGTTTAAAAGATTCTATTAGCTCTGGCCACTTTTATAATTGTAGAATGTATCTATCTTATTGTACTTTTTTATGCTTTTATATGACTTTTGTTGTTTCTGAGTTCATAATAAATTCCTAGTGACATTTTTAGTTTTCATAACTTGTGTTTTTTTTTTATCATGCAATGATCAATTCATGAATAGATTTAAACTGACCCAATTATCATCACCTATCAGTTAGCGCGCTTATACCAAATGCTTGAAGGGCTTGGTACACAGATAGAGAAAGATGGATTGCTAGATAAGTACAGGAAACCTGAATCAAGTGCTGCTTATATGGAAGACTGGTCCAATCTTACCAAGAAGTTCCTTAAAGCTCTTCCATATGCTCTTACGGCTAGTCAGCTCACTGCTGTTTCAGAAATTATCTGGGATCTCAGGCAACCAGTTCCCATGAATCGCCTATTGCAGGTTTTAAATCTTAATTATCAGATGTATCCAATTATTTTCGGGTTTAGTAAACACACACACATAATTACATATTCATTCTGATTCTGATATTGTAATTCTACATCTTGAGCTGAATTGACTTACTGCAGTTAAAAAGATTCCATAATACGTAAATGGAGTTAGATTATGTACACTATATACAACATTTTACCACCTGAAGGACAAGTTACTTGTTGGCTTATGGTTCAGTTCAATTTTAGGGCCATGACTTTTACACTAGTTCTTTTTCTTTCTTCTAATTGATATGGAATGCGAAGTAGATGTATTAGAAAGCTGAATATTCTTGGTTGATAATATGATGCTTCATATATTTCCAGGGTGATGTTGGCTGTGGTAAAACTGTAGTTGCTTTTCTAGCATGCATGGAGGTAATAGGCTCTGGATATCAGGTTGGGCTTTCAAAAAAATTTCCCTGTTATTCATGTTTGTTTGGAATTTACTTTACACCGTTTTAAGTATGGCTGTCTGATGATTGGAGTCCATTTATTTGAATATCTATTGCTTTGATTAATCTCAAACCTTTCTCCATTCATATTCTCAAATGCGATATAGTTATAATCACTGTTCGTCGCAGAAGAGATTTCTGATCATCTCTTTCTTTAATGTATAGGCAGCTTTCATGGTTCCTACTGAGTTGCTTGCTGTCCAGCATTATGAGCACTTAAAGAATTTGCTTGAAACTATGGAGGATGTTGAGTTCAAACCTACTATTGCCTTACTAACAGGATCAACCCCGTCAAAACAATCACGGATGATTCAAAAGGCAAGTAAAAATGTCCAGTTCTGTTGGTTCTTGGTGAAATAAACTATTGTGGTGATTCAGTAACAACTCATTCACGATGTTATGGATCATCAGAGTCTCCAGACTGGAGAGATATCAATGGTCATTGGAACAACCAGTTTGATAGCTGACCGTGTGGAGTTCTCTGCATTACGGATTGCTGTGGTGGATGAACAACATCGTTTCGGTGTCATCCAGAGAGGACGGTTTAATAGTAAGGTTGTCTATTAGACCTAAAATGTTGGTCATGTTCTGTGAGGCTGTAGTATTCCATGTTTACTTTGTCTGCTATCTGTGTTACAACTTGACTATTTGTAACAAAATGACTGATTAGTTTTTGTTGATATTGCTGTGGAAAATCATTGCCAATAAGTTTTTTATTAAATTGTGTTGTTATTGATAATTTTCAATCGAAGTAGAGGGGAAGTTTGGACCTTCTAGGGTTGGTATGGAACTATGGATCAATTGAACATTTCTTCTAGGATAGTAATAATGTGGCATTTAGAACCATTCCTGAAACTTGCTCCTTTTTATCGTAATTTCAATCTATATACAGCTAACAGAGGTACTTTTCCCTGCAGCTATACTATACCTCCATAAGTTCTAACATGCTAGCCACAAACTCAGATGGGACCTCCAGATGTGAAAAGCATATGGCTCCTCATGTTCTTGCCATGTCAGCAACTCCGATCCCAAGGACACTTGCTCTGGCCTTATACGGGGATATGTCATTAACACAAGTATGCATTTTCTCTCTGTTCCTTCACGCTTATTTATGTTGGAACAAAGATTTTCCTTACTTTTGTTTTTCTTTTCTCCGCGTCTGGAATTAAGTTTTCAATAACAATTTTAAATCATCAAATTACATTATTCACCCCCAACAACAATAACAATAATTCCACATCTTAAGCTAACACGGAAATGAATGTATTCAAATCTGCTTCTAACCTTTTTATGTAATACGTTGGGTGTTGCTTTTCACGTCCAAAATAAAAGAGAAAAAGACTGAGCGATACATTTGTACAAAATTGATATCCTGTAAACTGAATGTTCTCTAATTCTCATGTTTCTACTTTCTTTAATTTACAGATAACAGACTTGCCACCTGGAAGAATACCAGTGGAGACATTCATTATTCAAGGAAATGAAAATGGGTATGAGGATGCTTATGAGGTGATTCTCCTTGATTTAAGCCCAACAAGACTACAATAGATTTAGATGAATATCAATTAAAAATACTAAGCCATTAATGCATACAAGGATGGCTTGGTGGACTGGAAATTTAGAGCATAAAAAGAGTAAAAACACATCATAGCCTTATAGCCAAGGCTGATAAGATCATCATTCTGGTTGTCACTGTTATTTGGATGATGATCCTTGATGAATTTAGTATTTTCGTGTTGGTTAGAGTTATTAGAAATTTAGAATAACTAGAATTTTGGTGTTTCAGCTTTATTAGTATCTGAGTAAAATTTATATAACATGTAACAGATGATGCTAGATGAGTTAAAAGAAGGAGGCAAAGTTTATCTAGTGTATCCGGTCATTGAACAATCTGAGCAGCTGTCTCAACTTCGTGCAGCTTCTGCGGATTTTGAAGCTATATCTCATAGGTTTCGCGGCTACAGCTGCGGATTGTTGCATGGAAAAATGAAGAGTGATGAGAAAGATGAAGCATTGAGAAAGTTTAGGTCTGGTGAAACAGATATACTTCTTGCCACGCAAGTGATTGAGATTGGTGTTGATGTCCCAGATGCATCTATGATGGTTGTTATGAACGCTGAGAGGTTTGGGATTGCTCAGTTGCATCAACTTAGAGGACGAGTTGGACGAGGAGTGAGAAAGTCTAAGTGTTTACTGTTAGCATCTTCTGAGAGCAGCCTGCCACGGCTGAGGGTCCTCGGAAAATCATCAGATGGGTTTTACTTGGCTAATATGGACCTTCTTTTACGTGGGCCTGGTAACTTGCTCGGCAAGAAACAGTCAGGACATCTCCCAGAGTTTCCTATTGCAAGATTGGAAATGGATGGCAATATCTTACAAGAAGCACACCATGCTGCTCTGGTAATTAATATTCCTTTATTGTTATCTTTATCATTTACTTTTGTGATAAACTGTTTTTGGTCAATGACTTCTATGATAAATTTGGTTACCATATCCCCTACATTGTTTCTATATTTCAAGAGATACTTGTACATTTGATAATTCATTTCTTTTTTGAAGTTTGGTGTTCTGTGCTTTAGAGAAGTCTGGTATATCTGCATAAGTACTGTCTTATGAGTTTGTGTCTCCGTTGCATATTGACTATATTCTTGGTTTAGTTCTAAAGTACATGAAATCATGTATTGTTTTTGGTATGAAATAACTTGTGCCATTCATGTGTCTGAATTTTATGTGGTCATACAAAGCTGCTTTTTTAGGTTTTAATTGATTGTAGTACTTATTGTCCCACAAAAATTGATCATACAGACCACAAAAAGATACTTTTTTGGTGAAGTTACCTTTTGGACATATCCTGTGTTGATAAATTTTCATTTCTAAAATCCACGAGGGAAAAGAAATAAAAGATTTCTGCATTTCTTTTTTACTCCGCAAGTCCACTTTGGTGATCTTCTGGTTCATGTAGTACAGTTCTTTATGAAAGTCGTGGTTTTCTTTTTACAGAAAGTTTTAGGTGATTCTCATGATTTGGAGCAATTCCCGGTGCTCAAAGCAGAGCTTAGCATGAGACAACCGCTGTCTATTCTGGGTGACTGAGTTTACCTAAGGTAAAATCTGAAAGCCTGGATCTCGTATGGTTGTTGTACTGATTACATCTTCAGTTTTTCTGTTTATTACCCCCTTCTAATATACAATGGCTTTGATGTTTTGCACATCAGAGGTTTCACTAGCTTTGATGTTTCTGGGCAACTCTACATAATGGTAATTCCAACAACTTAGAGGCTGCAGTTATATATTTAGTAAATTTGGGTACATAAGAAGTTTTTAGTTCTGATGTTACAGGGTTGAGTTTGTTGGAACCAAACAAACTTTTTGAAGTTTAGTCGGGCAAGCCCGTGGTATTGACAATTGTACCAAGTCCTTGGCAAGTCACCCACAGAAGGGGGCCTCTGTAACATCTAAGGATGCTCAAAGATGACAAATTACGTGGCCACTGCGATTTCTAACGTTTATTTTTCATCGTTTCCTATTTGTATCCGAAATCTGTAGGTTTGACAGAATAGAATCTCTGACCAAAAATGACGAGAAAGTCTTGTTGTATATACTGTGTTTCAACGAAAATTATACAGCGCACCCGGCCAATCTCACCGTCCACTCACCCGTGCCCGGCCCCACCCGGTGATCTCACTGTTCAATTTCCGGGTGCGCCGAATACGCTCTCGTGTTTCAAGGATAAACTCGTTACAAATCCAATGCCTTCTTTCCTTCTTTAACCTGAACTAACTTGCTGATCATAATACGTGTGCCAATGAGCTGAAGTATTTTGTGTCTAATGCATGGCAGCTTCATTGTTTCTTCTGATATGTTGAATGTCAAACTTTAAGGTTGTCAAAGTGAGGATCGTTGGTGAAACTCTGAATTGACTGGAAACCTTGCTGTTTTCTTTCTCTAACCCCGGCCCAACCATTTGACTATTAGATCCTTAGTTACTTCTCTTCAATCTCTGAGAAGGTTTTTGGTTGGGTTTGACTGGTAATCAAGAGCAGGTAGCCCAGGTACGAGTACTAGGTAGTTCAAGTCTTACAGTCTTCCAAAATAATAACTTCATAATTTGCAGAATTACGACTTCTTTATCTTCAAAGATCCTGTACAAGGATGATTTTTGGGGAATAATAGGTGACCACAAATTCAGAAAAAAAAAGTTCAAATGATGTTATAATGAAGAAAAACATTTCTGGATTGAGGATAATCTTGCTGTCGGATTCGAACAACATGATAGGAAAACAATTAGTGCGTGCTTTCGTCATTCGTTTATATGCAAAACCATTGGAATCATTATACACACTTTTACATCATGGTCTTGAACACAATCTCGACTTGTTCTTATTTTCATGTCCTGTAACTCAAAATGCAGATTCCTGTTTCTTTCAGTAAACAAATTCCTCTGGTAACTTGATGATGTGTTTGAAACCATAGCAAAGATGCTCAAGCCTAAAGCACTAAACAAATTCTACGATATATTAACGTCTCGATGCATCGGACTAGCTTGACTTGATCTCAAAATTAGACTATCTCTGTTTCAATTTAGTTTACTTAATACTTCAACTCGTTTAATGTATGGATACATCAAGTAGACTAACGAGAACTTGTAATTTGGATAAGAGAAACTTTGAAAATCAGAGCTGATGTTTTTGAGTGCGAGTTTTGTGAAGAACAGAGTGCGGGGTGGGTAGGGCCAAGGTGTTATCCACCGCGATGACAGAACACGGTATGCTTGGTGGAATACCCAATCAGCAATTCACGACGAGAGACAAGCAGACAATCTGGCACCACCTGGTTCCACGACATGTCTGGATGCAATGATCGAACCAGACTATCACCGCCCCATTTCCCCCGCTTTTCACTTTTGCCCTGATCATGCGTTCGATCCGTTCCTCTTCTGAAAAATGTACACCTTTTTCTTCTTCTGCTATGTTCTTCAATATATAGCAGTGTTGAATGCATTTTCAGCGGGTTAAATGGTACATTTTTTATTTATCGTTGATCTTACTGTTATAAATAAATGCGTTCACAAATTAAGACGTGCTATAATTTGTGTGCATGTGGTAAAATTAATGCATGATACGATCGACTAGAGATAACTTGAGTCCACGAGACTTGGATCGATCATTATTTGGCTGGCCTAGTCACACCATGGATGCAAATGGGTAAGTATTACCCTTCATATCGCACGCTTGCTTAGTCGATCTTTGCCCTCTACTAGTTAGGGGGGAACATTTGTGATGTGTAATGTCTGAAACTTAAACTTCATGTGAAGTATGAACAATGAAATTTCCAGCTAGCTAGTATATATTGTGTCTCAAAGGCAACACCTTTTTCATACCACTAAAGAAGAAGCCAAATTGGTTATAATATATGCATGTCACTTTGTATACAAGATGATTGCTTGGGTATGATTTTGTTTGGGCCATTGAGTAATTGGTTATAGATTTTCATGGTCAAAGCTAATCATGAATTAGGTGCATGTATATATCCGCTTTTGTGCATATAATGGGCCATTAATCTGGTTATAATCTTAGTCCACCGTTCCAATTGAAAGATTGTCAAATCCTTCAATGCAATGAAGCTAGTCGGTGGACTTGGATTTAGTAGTTACAAACCTATCAAACTTATTAGTGGAATATGAACCAGAAGAATTAATATACTACCTCAGTTTTAGGTCACTGCTATAGTATTTCAGATCGAGCTGAAAGGAAAAGCAATGATAAATGCAAGGGAAAATTAGACAGAAAGGAGTTACGTTTCGAGCTCCTGGACTTGAACACATTTGATCATTTCCGGTAAACTTGTAATCCTTGAATCAAAGAAGAGGCATAAATGTTTTCTGTTGCTATGTCAGAAAGGGCAATAGAAAACGTTGTTGTGTATCATAACTCGGTAATCTATGCATGCCAGAGATAGCAGAAGCGTGCAATGGTCTTCCTCATTAAAACTGTTTCACCCTGCTTTCTTCCATACCTACACCAGAAAGTGATTCAAATTCATTGGTGAAAATAAATGAAAGGAGTTGGCAGAAAACCCAGCACGCTCTTCCTAGCTTCATAAATGGCACTGCTTCCAAATTCCATACCACCGGGAAAATAATTTCATCGCTTACTTCTTTGGCCAGTAGTTCAAAGAAGGCGTTGCAAGTGCGATTCCTATGTACCTGCAAAACAAATCCAAAAGCATTGAATTTCTTTGATCCTCCATTGTTTCAAACAGTAGCCTCCCCACTACCCGCTATTTATGATTCATAAACAAACACCTTAATTCCCAGTCGACCATATCTTCCTGGATCTGTGATGCATGATGATGATGATGATGATGATGATAACAGATGAAACTGTCTCAATGGTCCTGATCATGGCAATATGGGGATTTCATTTCCTTTTCGGGGGGCAATGAAAATGTCTATGAGGAAGAAGGTGCATGGCTTTCTAGCTTCATATAAGCAAGCTTGATTAAGCTAAGGTAGAGCAGCAGTGCTTAGTTGTTGCTTCACAGTTCAATCATTTCATCAGCTTTGACCTTTCCAACCGAAAAATAAGAGTCGGACCTCTTCTTCTTTTCTAAACCTTGCCGGTAATTCTCCTACACCAGTTCCTTCATCACTTGGACACGTGTCCCGGCCAGACCCTTTGACTTGACGACAACAGTCAAAGAATTGAAACCCTACCCCTGCCCCAAACCCAACTCCAAAACCAAAAACCAAAATTCAATACTCTCCAATCTCCATACACATTTTCTTTACATTTTCTAGTTTTTTCTGTGTGGCACTGTTTATTTGACCTTTTCTTAACCCTCTCTATTTAATTCGTCCCCACTATAAACTTGGGGTTTTTCATCTCTGTCTCATTCTGTTTTTACTTTACCTTTTCTTCTCTCCTCTCTTCTCCTTCTCCTCCTCCTCCTCTCATCACCTTTTGGCTAGCTAGCTTTGATCAATAGCACGTATCTATGGCGAGCTTGGAGTTGACTATGTCTGTTCCTGGCTTCTCTTCCTACCCATCTATTCCTTCCTCAGGTAATTAACTAATTATCCACCGGTTTCTCCTCATAATCAATCTCCGATCGATCATCTTCTTAATTTTCTAGACTCTGTTATCGTATGATCGTCTTCTTAACTTGCCTTGCATGTGTTTTTCTTTTCCCCCTGTCTGTCTTTGTGGGGATTATCTTTCTAAACCCTAACGTAGTCGTGTGCCTGATGAATGATAACGGGGTTTTGGTGTGTCTGAAATATATAACTGAACATGGGTTTTGCGGTGCAGTGAGGGACTTGGACATAAACCAAGTACCATCAGCAGGACAAGGAGGAGATCAAGAAGAACTACTGGAGGACGAAGAAGACAGCAGCAACGGATCGGGCGGCCCGCCCCGAAAGAAGCTCCGTCTCACAAAGGAACAGTCTCGTCTTCTCGAAGAGAGCTTCAGGCAACACCACACCTTAAACCCCGTAACAAACCCTCTCTCTCACTCTTTCACATATAAACCTGTAGCTTTCATGTTTTCTCTTTGTGATTAATAGTAAATACCTGCAGATGTTGTTGTTGTTGAATATTAATGAATTGAAAACCCTTTTGATAAATTTGCAGAGGCAGAAAGAGGCTTTGGCTTTGCAGTTGAAGCTGAGGCCACGCCAAGTTGAGGTGTGGTTTCAAAATCGTAGGGCCAGGTACTCACACACTGTTACCGATTTGCCTCTAGGTTTCTTTGCCCCCGTTCCCTTCTATTATTATTATCATCAACATGGTGGTGGTTGGGATATGATTATATTCATCAAGTGTGCTCTACTACTATTAAACGTCATTTCCCTTTCACAAAGACGCACAACTTTATCACTAAGTTTTCGAACCAAACGATCTTGACGTTCCATGCTAGCTTAGCTAGTTCCTTATGTATTGCACGTAAGAATCTTTTGCGATTTTTATTCAGACATCAAGAACGCCTTTTGTTTGTGTAATTCTTCTTCTTTAAGCTAAAGATGTTAGAATATTCAATATTCTACTCTTTTTCTTATTTTCTTTTCTAGAAATTGATTGATTGAACTTTTATTTTGGAATTATGGTTAAGTTGATATAGAATCAAACAATGATAATACGTATAAGGCAGTTACATTGGTGGGTCAATTTATGAAGAACTTAATATATGGACCTGATCGATGCAACTCAGCCGTACGTGCAAAGAGAAGTAGCTAATCCTGCATTTACGAATAGCTATAGATTGGTGTTGTTTCAGTCTCGTCTGCTCGTCAGTTTCGTCACTCTAATTAGTGTTACTTTGACTCGAGACACTCCAATTTGGAATAGCTAGCTACCCATGCATTTATGAATATCCATGATTATGTTATGAAATTTTACGAATTAGGGTAACGTAGTTGTAAAGCGAACAAAAATCTGCAGGAGCAAGCTGAAGCAAACAGAGATGGAATGCGAGTATCTGAAGAGATGGTTCGGGTCACTGACTGAACAGAACCGGAGGCTGCAGAGGGAGGTCGAGGAGCTGAGGGCCATGAAAGTTGGCCCTCCAACTGTGATGTCCCCCCACACTTGTGAACCGCTTCCGGCATCCACCCTCACTATGTGCCCTCGTTGCGAGCGAGTCACGACCACCGCAACAACCACCGGCCCTACAAAGACCAAACTCTCGGCCGCTGCCAACACCGCCTTGTCCTCTAAAGCGGGGACGCCTGCCCTCTATTCCCGGGAGAGTTGATTTGTAATGACCAGCTTGATCATCATTATTGAAAGAAAATTAATCATAGTCAAAATTAGAGTGAGAGAGAGAATGTATGTTCATATGAATTAGTTAATCACTTGTTGTTAGTTTATAACACAACATGTTTCGTTGGGACACACAACCCAACTCTTCGCGGTTGTTTCAAAAGTCTACAAAAATGTTTCGATGTTGGTTTGGTTCATTCTATGTTTTAGCAACATGTTTGCCACTTTGAGTAGCTAGCTATGATTTCAAACCTCGGAAAAAGAAGCGGGGTCTTGAAATATCACTTTGCGTACGTACGTAGCTATGATTTCGTTGTTATAGTTTGTTCTTTTCTTTACGGTGTTCCTACATTGTTCTCTTTGATTATCATATCCGAATGAAGCAATGAACAAGTAGGGATGGACCTCCTTTATTTACCAGACCCAAAAAAAAAAAAATCAGAGGCACTCATAATTGGTCGAATATTAGCATTGGATTGTGAGTTTTATATCTTTTAGGGCCCTTGATAGGAATACTTAGATGGATTATGATACAGTTTCCATCTTCATGGCCCTGGAATCCTAAAACAATTTTGCTTTGTTGAACTCCGAATTTTCCAGTAATTATGATTTTGTTTCCGGTCATCGATCTTCATAAGTTAATCTGGCGAGAGCGTTCAACGTTTAGAACAGAAGATTGATATATAGTACATGATTTACACCTTATGATTCTTATCCTATAATCTATATATACTCTTTTTAGCCCTCGTGAATTGGTCCAGAACCTCACCATATACATTACAACTAAACTTCTACAAAAGGAAAGACAACTAAGAGAACGATACCATTTTGGCATACAACGTGAGCCAAATGGCATGCCCGCTCTTTGCCATCTAATCTTTCGACTAATATTGGAATGTTTTAGATTATCACTTTGTTTCGTTGTGAATGCTTCGGCTATTGATGCCTAAGTAGTTAAACGTACAAGCAAATCCCGGTTAGTCTATGTTCTGTTACAAGCAAATCCCGGTTAGTCTATGTTCTGTGTAATAATCTTAATTTTCAGAAAGAACTAGACACTAGCTTAGCCCAAATCAGGGTCTCAGGGAATGCATGATTCTTGAGCAAAGAAAACACAAAAAATACACTTTTGGGCTTCAAGTCGTGAAACATTTGTTTGGGCCGAAATAACCCAGAGCTAATCTAATCTAATCTGTTCTTCCCACCAATCCCAGGCACGTTACTTCGAATTCTCTGCAACTCTGCGAGTTACGTGCTGTATATTCTAAAGAAAAATAGCCCAAAAAGACATAATGGATGTCTCTGATACATAGCAGCAGAAACAAGCTAGAGCTAACATGTATGTATAATGAAGGACGAGACAAACCTTTGTGGAACCTGATGATCAACACTTGGATTGGGCAAACACGTACAGCTAGCTACGATTTAGTTTTGTTGGCATGGAACTCCTCAGAAAAAGCCGAGGAAACACTAATCGATCCTGTCAATAAGGACCATGCCTTAAAACTAATGCAATACATGTAGGACATGCAAAATTATACTCGTGTTACGTTTTTTCTTTTTCTTTTTGGGGTTCTTGAGGTGGATCAATCATGTTGTACTAGCTGTAACTAATGTTGTATTGCAAAACCCGACTCAGGATCGATGTAAGTCATGTAACAATTTGTACGTAGCATTTGAGTAACTAATCGACAACTCCGATCCGGAGGTTATATAGAGTCCTTCAAAATATGACCAGGTAGGGCAAACTTTATTTGATTGCATGCCTTAGAAGTCATCTCAACCCATAAACACAGATCGATCACTTTGAATTAATATGAACTCGGTCCCTCCCAACCGAACATTTTGAGTAAATGATCACCTATACATGTACGTACGGTGCCATTGCCAATTGCCAAAACATGCATGAAATATACACATCTGTCATGAAAACACATCAGTCAGAAACTTATATCCCAACCCAGATATGCCAAAACATAGATTCAACATGTCCCCAACCCCCCACTTAGTTTGTTCCCCATAGCTTAGACTTTTCTTGATGAACACTAGGAACAATTCCAAACAATTGAACTGTGTCTGTTTCTTCTTAGCTGTTTATCTGGGAAGAATTTACAGTACGTAAGAGAAGGGAAACTAAACTATTATCTGGAATTAAAAATGGCCATTTGATCCAGACCGAGTTTGGAAATGGCAGAGACGAATGAGATCAGAGAGTTCGTATCGACACCAACTCAGAAAGAATGTTCTTTCACATGCAGGGGTTGGCTTTGGATTCAATAAACAAGTTTAAACCTAACAAAAAAAACAACCCCACAAGCACGAAATCTATTGGTATTACCAAAATTTCTCAATTGGTGTTTCGTTCATTATGTTAATCTAATTAATCTTCTTCTTATATTAATCCAATTAAGAACCCTATCTTCATCACCATCAGAGCCAAAGATTTGAGTCAACCTTGTAGCTAGTGAGTCCTCCCTCACTTGTCCGACAGAAAGCGATTGTTTAACGTTCCTCATTACGATGCATGTGAACGGTGAACGGGGTTCATTTGGATTGTTAAGTACTTATCTCAGCCAAAGAAACAGGTTTATTCACTAATATAATCGGTAATGTGGTCATCTGAGTAAGGTAGCTAGGCTTTTGAGAAAGGAAATGCAAGATGGTTTGGCATGAGATCGTTTTCCTTGTCTGTTTTTTTATGCTTTGGTCAATCTCTTGCTGTTACGAGAGATATAGGAATGTGGGATTATAAGCTCAATAATGGGAACAATTGCATGGAAACCCTAAAACTTGGGCCAATCTATGTTGACCTATTTGGTAGGAATTGAAAAATGGAGTACAAAGACATAAGGCCCAATGAGGGGAAGAGGAATAACTTAATGGGCAGGCTGCCACAATTATGCGTACTTTTGTTTTTGTTGTTGGAGCTAGCTAATTAGATCAATGCAATAACCTCTATCTCTGCAAATAAAACATATATATATATATATATATATACACACACACCGAGTTTTCTTCTAAAAAGATGTCCCGCTTTGAAATTATAGTGTGGACCTTTTTATTTCGCTCACTTTCAAATCGCATTTTCACAACTCCATATTTCAGCATTTAAAACACAGTGTGTAGATCATTTATGCAAAATTTCATCTAATTTAAAGATCATTTAAGCTTCCGTAATCGTGATTTACACGAATGATTCTATTTATACAGTTTTTTTTCTAATGATTTATTTAATCTAATTTGATACCCAAATGATCTCCAAATTAGATTAAACTGTGCATGAATGATATACACACTATGTTCTAGACATTATACGGTTGAGATGTGGAAATACGACATGAAAGTGAGCGAAATTAGGAGGTCCGCATTTTAATTTCAAAGCGATACACCGGTCTTGAAAGAAACTATGTGTGTGTGTGTATACAGGCCTTTTCAGATACGGACCTCCTTATTTATTCAAAATGTACGGATTTCCTTAATTGACATACTTTTCAATCATATTTTCTCGTTTTAACCATTCATTTTTTAGCATGTATATATGAGTAGATCATCTCTACAAAATTTTAGCCAAATTGATAATCATTAAGATATTCAAAATGTGAATTACACGAACGGTTCATGTTGAACAAATTTGGTTCGTTCATTGTAATCATATAGTTTAAATCTCTTAACAATTATCAATTTGGCTGAAAATTTGTAAAAAATGATCTATTTATATATACATACAATGTGAATGGTTAAGATGAGAAAATATGATCTAAAAGTTGGTCAATTAAGAAAATCCATACATTTTGAATAAAATAAAGATATTTAGACCTGATAATATGTGTGTGTGTGTGGAACATATTTCACGCATCAAGATACACTTGCACTGGTCATAGTGGTTGAGCTACGAAAATAAAATGAAGAGTAGAAACCCTCAGTTCCTTCATCTGCCCTTTTAATTTCAGATTCTGTTAGATTATGCGCTCTTAATACGAAAACTTATTATTCGACTTTGGCCTCACCTAATGTGTTCAAAACACTTGGCCTAGTTTTTTCAATTTCAATTTTTGATAACGGTGTTTGTATGTATGTATATATGATATTGTCATGTAGATGGCTGGATCAAATAAAAGATGAAGATTACATATTAGTTAATCGGTTCACTTGTAACTTGGTGTGTATAAGAATTTTCGGATTTCTAGCCATGCCTTTCAAACACATTCTTTGAAAAATAAGAAAGTTCATAATCAAACATATTGTTTCATATGTCAGGGTTATGCATGTAAGTTCAAGATAGCTCCGAGGAATAGTACCTAAGTTTCAATAATGCATAGTTTGTGTCGATCACATTGTTTGATAAGCCATGGCCCTCGACACAGATTAATTCTTGATTAAGCATTTAATTACAAATCCCCCTTTTAAGTACCTAATGGCTGAGTGGGGTTTTAAAACTGGCATCCTGGTATTTCAGCTTTTCCTAACCCATGAAGAAGAGAACTTAGGAAAAGAGAAAAGCTCCCGACCCGAGTGGTAGCTCACTCTCGACTATCATTTTTTGTAACAAAAAAAGAAAAGAGAAAAGTGCCCAATAAAGTATGCATATATAAACAGAAGGATGAGACTCATGAGAGTGATGCCTAGTGGTACGTATGTGATTATTGTCAAACTAATTGACCTCACATGCTTTTGTTTCTGTGAAAATGTGTGTGTTTGGGATGGTCCAAATTTAAAAATGAAGATTGTAGTTTAACCAAAGGAAAGGGGCTCCATAAGGCATGGTGGGTGGGGAAAGCACAGAACAGAGGTCCGACGAAGGGCTCGCCTCTTTTGACTGGCCGACTCTTGCGTCTCTCTCTCTCTCTGCGGGCTCGATCAGCTGGCTGGCCGGGTATGGAATCGTAAGAACCAACTGCGTAAAAGGAGAGCCGGCTGCTCGCGTGGCCGGCCACTTCGACTGAACCATGCCAGTGCATGCACATATCGGGTACCTAGCTTTCTCTATCTTCTAAACATGACATATCCCAATCGTACTCTCGTAAACCCTAATAATTCATAGTGCTAGGTCGTTCTTTACGACTTTGCATTAGCTTGCTATCAGCTTTTCATTGAGGAATGCCTATAGAACACACATGCATTCACGAAGTTGAAGAAGGCCTCTTGTCAGTTGATTATTTGTCTGTCGTGTCGTACCATACTCATGCGAGATAATGTTAACTTGATTAGGAGTTCAATCATTTTCACTAATTTAGTTTTTGTTACAATAAGAAGAAAAAAAATTAACGATGAAAGTTAACAATAATGAAGGAATTAATGTTTAATTTGTAAATTTGTGAACTCTTAGTTCGTCATACAATTAGACTGATAAAGAGAAATAGAGGCTCGGAAGCAACCGCACAAGTACGTACAACAGTATATGTCGTAAAACATCTGCCATTTCTTGTATTATTTTCCTAATGATATATGCCTGCCTTGGTTCCCTTGGCTATATATTGCTAAACCTAATCCATCGTTTACTTTCTAAGAATCACATGCGTCTATGGTCCTCTGAATTGAGTTTTCTTTATGATCGATGGATAGATTAGAAAAGATTCAAAAGGAATACAATCTTAAACCAAGATCTCTCATGCATGTATCTCTTCACCAACAACACATACTCGTATGGCTTAATTATTAGTTATATAATTAAACAAGTTAATTAGTAGGACTGTGCGTGGGAAGCATTGTAATTAACATATATATATATATATATATATATATATATATATATATATATATATATATATATACCCAAGTCTTATTCAGATATTAAACCCTGCCCAAATGATTGCTTAGAAGCAAGACCTGTTATCACTTTACCATAGAAATCTTTTGTAGTTTCTTTTCCTAATTAATCAAGTTTCTGTTAATCTGTTTGATCCATATCAGAATCGGTTAATGCTGAAAAGGGGAAAGAAGACGATCAAAGAGAGCTTAATTAGTTGAGCTAATTAATCTACTAATGATTGATTAGGAGGAAGATCCGTATGATTATGATCCAGACTAAAGCGAATAATAGAAGGTGGGAAGTCATGAGTGATGAACATCAGTCGCATTCGCATACCTAAAACATGCATCCAGAGTCTCATTGGCACCTTTTGGCCGTTCATGATTAATTTGCATTACCTCCTCCACACTGAAGCCTTTGATCGATCAGATTTTCTCTCTTTCTTTTTTGTTAAAAAACAAAACATATGTGGGACATTGATCTACCTCAATCACGAAATATGGTTATGACTCATAAGTTTGGCTTGAAATTGAGAAAATACCTTTCTGAGTCAGAATTGTGAGAAAGAACAACAAATTTGATTAAAAAGAAGTGTTTGAGGATTTGTTTAATCACCTGGATGCATGCATGGTCAAAAGAAAAAAGAAGTTGATGAAGAATGGTTCAGTTTGGATGAAACGGGATCAATTCCAAAGTTTAGTGAATATTTGATATATTTTGACTCTGTTATATTCCACAATTTTTAACCGAAGTATGAAACTTTTAATTTGACTTCTCTCGATCACTAATTCACTAATTGTAGGTTCAGCAAAGTTGATTGAGTCTGCAAAACCTCAATGACCATTAATTAAGCTGAAAATTAATTAGAATAACGAGATGACGAAACATCAAAGTATTATAGTAACATATATCAAACAAGATAAATGTTTGATATAGAATATCAATGAGGGCGGTAGTTCTGATTCCCAATTCTATTTTCGGGGAGCAGATTATGGGTCAAAATCAAATTTCCAATGCTTTATGATTTTCAAAAGCTTTATAGTAAACCCCACGCTAAAAGGAAAAACACCTTCCCCTCAAAGGTGATGTTCACCCACCAGAAACCAGAAAAGTATTCTCACCAAGTCGGAGGAGCAACTTTTCTCAGTTTTGGAGCTTTAACTGGATTCGAAATAGAGAAACCAAAACTAATTAGAACATGATCGACATAGAAGAGAGTCCACGTCATTGAAAACCTATACCACACCAAAGCGGCCACGTGTACCATCCCATGGTTATGGTTAGGTTAAGCTTATCATATCAGGCGGTCAATTTCCTAACCCGCCTTCACAGTGCTCGATCTCTGGCCCCAAGAGAGGGCATGGTCCCTCAACACTCAACACCAAGGGCAATTTTCACTTCCTTTTATCCAACGTAGTAGAGACTAGTGATGACTAAATGTAGTTTAACGATGTGTTGACGGCCCAAAGTGATGATATAACGATTTATTTGTTCGCCTTTTTTTCATTGCGAACACATAATATATAACAATATTGAGAAATCATTTTGGTATTTTTAATTTTGTTAATAAAGATGTGAATTTAAGATTGATCTTTGTTTACATATGGTATTCTTTTACGATTTTAAAAGAAAAACGACATAATTACAACATAAAATTCTTCAAACAACCATCTCTAAACTGAAAGCTTCAAAGAATATCGATCCCGTAGCTGCATGACTTACATCCAAAACCCTGACGAGTTTTTTTTTTCTTTAACTCTAAAACACACAATTTAATTTATGAAGAACAAGAAGAGTCACAACGTTACAAGTATATAATGACCAACACAAAAAAAGCATCCAATTATCAAAACCAGATATCTAATCAAGGTCGCATAATCAAAAACACATTAAAAAGCTTGAGATGACCCCACTTCAGCCTTGCCTCGCACTACAGAAATGTGCAAAATATATAGTATTTTCAATCATCACGACCAAAAGCAAACTAATTAATTAGAATATTGGTTACACTTTATTTATTTTTTCAATATGATTAATTATCAAATTAATTCTCAGGTTCTCGGCCTTCGTTTCTTCCTCTATATATATATTCTCTTCGAAGTTACTTGCACCTTTGTAAAATCGCCATCTTCTCTCTCACTCTCACACACTCGATCTGTGACTCTGTGTTTCGCTTTTCTTTCTCTCTCTCTCTCTCTCTCTCTCACATCAGCCATATCAGAACCAGCAGAGACACTCTCAGAGACAGATAGAGAACTATAGAGCAGCCGCTAGCTAGCAACTGCTCTCAAGAATACGTATATATATCTGTATCTCCCCCCCAGAGTTCGTTATCTAACGGCTTTTCCCTCCCCTACCAATTTTGCCTTCCCCTCTTCCCTACCAGTTTTGCCTTCCCCTCCCCCCTAATTCGCAACCTAATGCCATCCCCACTCCACCACCAGATCTGAAACAACCTGAGAATCCACACAGCCACAGCCTAAAACCTTTTCACTTCAGTTTTATCCACACAGTACGTAACAAACTTAAAAATGATATCCTGGAATGACCTCTACAAGGTCTTGACGGCGGTGGTGCCTCTCTACGTGGCCATGATCTTAGCCTACGGCTCCGTCCGGTGGTGGAAGATCTTCTCCACTGACCAATGCTCCGGCATCAACCGCTTCGTCGCTATCTTCGCGGTTCCTCTTCTCTCCTTCCACTTCATCTCCACCAACGATCCTTACACCATGAACTTCCGCTTCATAGCCGCCGATACGCTCCAGAAGATCATCATGCTCTTTGCGCTGGCTCTTTGGACCAACTTCACCCGCAACGGAAGCTTGGAATGGATGATCACAATATTCTCGCTCTCGACGCTTCCCAACACTTTAGTCATGGGAATCCCATTGCTTATCGCCATGTACGGCCACCAAATCCCGGAGTCCGGCAGCCTGATGGTCCAGGTCGTCGTGCTCCAGTGCATCATTTGGTACACACTCCTGCTCTTCCTCTTCGAGTACCGCGGCGCAAAGTTGCTTATCATGGAGCAGTTTCCAGAGACCGCCGCCTCCATCGTCTCCTTCAAAGTCGACTCCGACGTCATGTCCCTTGACGGCCGGGACTTTCTCGAGACCGACGCCGAGATCGGTGACGACGGAAAGCTCCACGTGAAGGTGAGGAAGTCCAACGCATCGAGACGGTCTCTCTCGGCAATGACGCCTCGACCGTCGAACCTCACCGGAGCCGAGATTTACAGTCTCAGCTCTTCCCGGAACCCAACTCCCCGTGGTTCGAATTTTAATCCTTCCGATTTTTACTCCATGATGGGAGTTCAGGGGTTCAATACCCGCCACTCCAATTTCGGCGCCGCCGACATGTACTCGGTTCAGTCCTCTAGAGGCCCGACTCCGAGACCTTCCAATTTCGAAGAGAATTGTGCTCCAATGGCGCAAACTGTTACTTCTCCCCGGTTCGGGTTTTACCCGGCGCAGACAGTCCCGTCGTCGTACCCGGCTCCGAATCCGGAATTCTCCGCTCCGGTCACTAAAACCGCCTCTAAAACTAACCAACAGCCACTCCAACCGCAACCTCCGCCGCAGCAGGTTAACTCGAACTCAAGCAAAGCAAACCACGACGCGAAAGAGCTCCACATGTTTGTTTGGAGCTCCAGCAATTCCCCTGTTTCCGAAGCCGGAGGGCTCCACGTTTTTGGAGGACCTGACTTCGCCGCGTCGGAGCAATCCGGGCGGTCAGATCAGGGCGCCAAGGAGATCAGGATGTTGGTTTCTGATCACCCCCAGAATGGAGAAACCAAAGGTAACTGTAGCAATTAATGTAAGACTATCTAGCTAATTAGTCATGCCCAATTAGTACTCCCTAATCATTAATTTCGTTTAATTAAGCACCATTTGTGTTAATTAACTGTGCAGTGGAAGTTGCGGACAATGACGGCGAACACCACCACCATCAGGCGGTAGCAGAAGCCTTCACATTCGCCGGAAAAGCTGATCAGGGAGAGGAAGATAGAGAAAAGGAGGGGGCAATGGGATTTATTAAGCTGGGGTCAAGCTCCACTGCCGAGCTACACCCAAAAGGTGGAGGAGGAGTTGGTGCTGATCATCACGAGTCCAGCGGCGGGAAACAAATGCCGCCTGCCAGCGTGATGACCCGTCTGATCTTGATCATGGTTTGGCGGAAGCTTATCCGCAACCCCAACACGTACTCCAGCCTCATCGGTCTCATTTGGTCACTCATCTCTTTCAGGTGAGAATACTATATATTGTACATTAATCAATTTTTTCTCCTGCATTATCTGATTCAATTAAGGAGATGATTAACCAAAGTATTGGTTGTAGATGGCACGTGGCTATGCCAAGCATTATAAAGAAGTCGATCTCCATACTGTCCGATGCCGGCCTCGGAATGGCTATGTTCAGCTTAGGTAAGCTATAGCTCCTCTATTACGCTGTTTACAGTATTTCGAAGTATCGCAACTTTGTTGTTTATGTCTGAGACCTATCGAAAACAGATATTAATCCGACAACTAATTTACTGTGCGATAATATGTTAGGTTTGTTTCGTAATCAAATTATAAATAGTTCTTATTATTTATTTTATGTTATAGTTTTAATACTTAAGAGCACTGTACATCCACAGTAAATTAACCTAGTTGCGGCGTAAGACGTGGCAAAATGTGGGTGGTCGGCACTGATTGTCTGTCATGTCAACAAAATTAGCTGCTATAGTACGGGGTGTATGGACATTATTCTATCAAATTAGCCACAACCATCCATTGGTGGTCACAGGAAATTGGATAAAGCTAGCTAGGAGCATACGGTAGCTTTTTTCTTGGACTATAAATGAGTTGATGGTGTTGGGGTATTGACCACCCGACATGTAGGTCCGGCCCTAGCGGCCCTGGGTCGGTGGGCATTGGTGGTGTGATGGATGCCAATTCCGACTAAAGTAGTTGAAAATCAATATACAAAATCAAACGACCAAGCTTTACTCTCTTCTCTTTTTTTCGTTGAAATTAGACCGGAACCAATCTAAGGACTCATAATTTCGATGTTTTAATATTACGGAACACTATACAACACTCGAGATATATACTGATCTGACCAAACTAATATGTGAATGATTTTGCCAGGTCTCTTTATGGCACTTCAACCTAAGATAATAGCATGTGGAAACTCGGTGGCCGGGTTTGCAATGGCCGTGAGATTCCTCACCGGTCCGGCTGTGATGGCTGCAGCCTCCATTGCTGTTGGGCTACGAGGCACCCTCCTCCACTTAGCTATTGTCCAGGTATATACTTTATTTCTTATCAGAATCTTCTATCTTCTCCATCTTTCACTGCTGTTGGGTTACGTGTGTCGTTCTTTATTTTTCTTTCATAACATGGAATATATGTCAACCTCCATCAGGCTGCACTTCCTCAAGGAATCGTTCCCTTTGTCTTTGCCAAAGAGTACAATGTTCATCCAGCCATTCTTAGCACTGGGTAAGTCTTAATTTATCTCAAACTCAAATCCTACTATTTGAACTTCGCTTGGCACATTAGCTAATTACATAATCGATTTCCTTGCAGAGTTATATTCGGAATGTTGATAGCATTACCGATTACGCTAGTGTACTATATCGTTCTTGGATTGTAAAATGTTGTTGTCAAGGTTTCGGAAGCATGCAGATCGAGAATAGCTAGACAGACAGAAAGGAATGTGAATTTGCATGCATGATCAACTCAAGGTCGACCAGTTTGGTTGCGTCCCTCTCTAAATGGAGGCTACATGAATGAGGATTTTCCGGCAGAGAGAATATATTCAAGTTTTTTGGGAGCTTAGATTTTGACTTGGAGGAAATGCCATCCTTGTTATAAGGATCATGCTTCCCATTACAGGCCAAAGTTTGTCTCTAATTTTCCCCAGTTTGATGAAAGGGGGGCAACGTATACGTAAGCCTGAGCGTGTTAGCTAAGCCTGAGAGAGGAATACAAGGAAGATCCGTATTTATAATTAGCGAACATTTTCACATTCACTTCGTTTCGTCCGGCCTCTAGTTTATAAGAAGTGACGAAATCAGTTCATGAATATATGGAAGAAGAAAAAAGAAAAGAAGAATAGGAAATAGATGGTGCTGTATGCATTTGAGTCATGATTGTATATTTTGTTACTTAAAAGTTCCTAGTGTATTATTGTAGCTGCTTTGGTTCTTAGTGTTGGGTTTTGAATATGTATCTTCTTTTCTCATATTGATTGCCCGTGGAATGTGGATCCTGCACCTTATTTACGCTTGTCTTTTTCCTTGGATTTGAGTATTCATTTCTTCACAATTTTCATCATGATCCTAAACTCAAAAAGGGGGATATTGGTCAATCACTATGTTAATTATTTGTTAACACTAGTGACAAAGAGTCAGAGACAACCATATGCATCATTTCAGCAAGAACGGATGACTTGTAATTGGTGTGTGTTAATTTCATCCATTAGTGAAAGCAACACCACCAAGTAGCTAGGCAAAGGGTTATGTAGTAATTAGGGATACTTTGTCGTCTTCTTGTTTTAGCGAATAAAGAGTAAGTGCTACATGCATATAGTATTTCTGAGTATCAAAATTTTCGAAGTCGAGGATTATTTTGAGTTCATGAGTTTTGAGGATTGTGCGAGTTATTAAAAATAATAAAAAAGTCGAGGATTGCTTTATAGAATTTTCGAAAAAACGAGGAAGAAGAGATGAGAATAGTAGAACGAAGCTTAGCTGGAGTGGAAACTCAAAACCAACTAATCAGATAAGAGATTAGATTACTTTTTCAGCCATATATAGAGCTTTAGACTTTTGATGGAAGCGCCCATACTACAACCCACACAACGGCCACAACCCTAGCTAGCTGCCCCACTTTTACTTTGGACGTCGACTTGTCACTTCCCACGAGCCAGGCCCGCCGGAAGAGGTAGATCGAGTAGTGCTCCGATCTAACTTTTTTGGCTAGCTAGCTAATGAGGAAAATGAAAGCATGTTATGGAACCAATCAACAATCAGGTAGAGTTATATCTCAGTCTCATTCCTTCATAATAATGATCGCAGGACCATTTTTCATCAGAGAAAAATGATCACAGGACCATCTTTCATCGAAAACAAATCATCACAGGACCATCATCACCTCTCTCACTAGTACTCGATGGTGATCATCAGACTCATTACGTTTCAGGCTAGTAAATCTTGATATGATGATTGAAGAGATCATGCATATCCATCTCAGGCCAAGGCCTACGTTAGCAACCAAGGCCATGATGCAAAAATCATTTTTCTCTTTTCTGGTTAATTACATAATGTTGGTTTAATAAGTGGGTGAAATCCAAGTTTTGAGGCGATCAATAATCATGTAGTTCAGAAAGGGAACACACGCAATTACAGAGGAATTAGATCGAGGCCTTAAACGAATGTAGATACGATAGTATGAGACAGTGGATATAAATAACTAAGGATTAAGGAGGTTGCATATGTTGCAGGCAGGCATTAAATCCCAGAAGAAGGATGCAATATTGCAAGACCAACATGCTCGAAATCGCAGAGACCACTACTAGATCATCATCGATCTCGATAACAAGCCTGAATGATGTGGATCAGGTATCGCGAACAGGCCTCCAACATTCACTCAACAGACACTAGAAATAAGGAGTAGCAAACTCGTAGAAAAGGACAAATACATGCCGTAAATATATTGATTTTATTCATAAAACGTAAGCTCCATAACACCTATTACAATACCCATATTTATATGGTTTACAATACTTGAAGAATAAGTAGGCTAAAGCTAAAAAAGAAATCTAATTAAACGTAAATCATAATAATTATAAAATAATTTCCTAAAACTATCTCTGTTAGTACATAGTACAACATCAGTCGTACTCGCCTAAGAAGACGCGTGCCACCACATAAAACGGGCTTGGACCTTGGTTAAAGCCAAGAAGCTCACACTATTCCTTGAGGGCATAATGGTAATACACCCTCTGAGCAAGGGTAAAATGGTATTTTTAAGGTGCATCCACCATACCCTTATAAATACCACTCTCCCCCTCTCATTCTCACGATCTCCATCTTCACTCATATATCACCTGCATCAGCTCACTGACTTAGGCATCGGAGGGTCGAAGGCCGGAGCACCCGGTCTTCCCTCTGACGATTTTCTCTCCTTGATTGACAGGTTATAGGAGGAAGCCCCTGCATCTGAATGATTCTTCCCTCTCAGAGACCATGCCAGAACAATTGGAGCTAGAAGGAGGGCGTCCTCAAGTGGAGACCCTCACGTCGCTCACCATGGCCGGGGCCATCATCTGCCCAGAAATCCCGAGGAGAGAGAAAGTAGATCTGACTTTCTCTCTCTCCTTCGCTTGGGCGTGCCGCAGCAAGGTAGCTCACCTTCACAGCCATCAGGCACACAGTCTTCCAATGAATCCAGCATGGCCACCCCAACCTCCGGCCAAAGCCCACGCGCCGGAGAGCAGGGCCCAGAAACTGATCTGGACACCCAACTTCCCTCAGCCGAAGCAGGGATACGCTCTTGGTCTCGCGACCCCAACCTCGGCACCCTCCCCCCGGGACATGCCTTAGCTTTTGGCACCCATTTGATATTTCTCTCCCTAGGTCCCGCCATCCATTCGCGGACTCCGCTGGTCCCGCCATCCATCCGCGGACTCCGCTGGTCCTGCCAACCATTCGCGGACTCCGCTGACCTCACAGACTCCCCTGGTCTCGCCTCGCCAGCTCCTCGCGGCATTCCCTGGTCTCGCCAGAGTTCTTAAACCTCGCGTGGGGACATCCCAAGTAGTTCCCCTGGCGGACACCCCCACACAGCTGTCCATCCTGACCTCTTGGGATTCCTCTATTCCGACAGAAGGATGCAAAAAAAAAAAAAACCCATCCCGACACGGCGTCTGGTCCCGACCCAAGATATAGTCCCGACCAAGGAACCCGTGACAAGAAACAAGCGGCTCCGCCCAGAGCTCCGGGAGCCCTTCCCACATGGCCCCCGAGTTCCCGAGGCCCCCCTCCCTTGTTTACCATGCTCTCGGAACGTGGCAGCACAAGTGACCCGCATCACACATCCGCCTTCCTCTCTTCCTCCCTCCCGGGACCATACATTTCTCACCGCGGACACCGCTCGCCACGCCAGACTCCGCGGACTCCTCTTGTCTCGCCATTCCTCGCGGACTCCACTGGTCTTGCCAGAGTCCCTGCGCACCGCGTAGCGGCTCTACACGGCTCCAGATAAGTTTTATTTCACATTATTCAATTAAGTTGTTATCATACAAATAGCATGACCACATGCATCATAGTATATTCTCATGTACATGCTAAACACATACTTGTAAACCATGTGCAAACCACATACACTTGCTTCACATGATTACAAACCAAACATTGTTGTACATCTCTCTATCAATCACAAGCTACACACACACCATGTGTAAACAACCAGTATTCAAACATGTATCCTCTAGCTACACACGCCCTTAGCGCGACCTGTCCCGCCACCCCTTCCCGGCTCGGGACCTTGGGACGAGACAGGAAGACCCCTTATTCCTAGCCAACCAGACAATAAAACCCTTACCCTAGAATTCCTACCAACACCACAAACATGTGAACAATCCCACCACCACATACAAATCCAAAGGCAAAGAACGCCACCAATTCATACCGTGAAACAGTGGATCCGCGTAGTGGCAATGAAGCTGGTTGCAAACAGTCAAGCGCTCGCGTCCACTCGATCAAAGGTGAAGTGGGACGCTCCCCAATCTGAGGTTTGTAAAACCACGGAAACCCTAAAACACAAATTGCAGCTCGCACAATTTTCAGTTTGCAAAACACGAATTCCCCCCTCCAGCTATCCCCAACCCCATACATACATTGACTCGCCAAGGCAACGACCCGCAACGCTCAATGGCGAGTCTCCCCAATCAAGCGCAGACTAACTCGCCACACAGCGGCCGTAACGCCACAAAGCGACAGTCCCCAACCAAGCGCGGACTGACTCGCCACATAGCCACAGTCCCCAACCAAGCGCGGACTGACTGGCCACCTCGCGACAGTCCCCAATCAAGCGCGGACTGACTCGCCAAGGCAACGGCATGCAACACTCAATGGCGAGTCTCCCCAATCAAGCGCGGACTGACTCGCCACGCAGCGGCCGCGACGCCACATAGCGACAGTCCCCAACCAAGCGCGGACTGACTCGCCACATAGCCACAGTCCCCAACCAAGCGCGGACTGACTCGCCACCTCGCGACAGTCCCCAATCAGGCGCGGACTGACTCGCCAAGGCAACGGGCCGCAACGCTCAATGGCGAGTCTCCCCAATCAAGCGCGGACTGACTCGCCACGCAGCGGCCGCAACGTCACATAGCGACAGTCCCCAATCAAGCGCGGACTGACTCGCCAAGGCAACGGCCCGCAACGCTCAATGGCGAGTCTCCCCAATCAAGCGCAGACTAACTCGTCACGCAGCGGCCGCAACGCCACATAGCGACAGTCCCCAATCAAGCGCGGACTGACTCGCCACGCAGCGGCTGCGACGCCACATAGCAACAGTCCCCAACCAAGCGCGGACTGACTCGCCACATAGCCACAGTCCCCAACCAAGCGCGGACTGACTGGCCACCTCGCGACAGTCCCCAATCAAGCGCGGACTGACTCGCCAAGGCAACGGCCCGCAACGCTCAATGGCGAGTCTCCCCAATTAAGCGCGGACTGACTCGCCGCCACGCAGCGGCCGCAATGCCACATAGCGACAGTCCCCAATCAAGCGCGGACTGACTCGCCAAGGCAACGGCCCGCAACGCTCAATGGCGAGTCTCCCCAATCAAGCGCGGACTAACTCGCCACGCAGCGGCCGCAACGCCACATAGCGACAGTCCCCAACCAAGCGCGGACTGACTCGCCACATAGCCACAGTCCCTAACCAAGCGCGGACTGACTCGCCACGCAGCGGCCGCGACGCTACATAGCGACAGTCCCAACCAAGCGCAGACTGACTCGCCACATAGCCACAGTCCCCAACCAAGCGCAGACTGACTCGCCACATAGCGCGAACAATTACTCGCCTGGTAGCGGCACGCCATGCCATAAGCCCAAACTGGCTCGCCCGATAGCGGCCTGCCATGCCCTTAGCGCAGTTTATCTCGCCCTTAGTGCGAACTCGCCACCTAGCGCGAACGGCCCCGCCCACTAGCGGCCGGCCACACCCTTAGCGCAATTCATTCCGCTCAATATGAACTCGGTCCTCATTTTGGTGTCTCACCACCACAATCTCTCCCAGCACTGGGGGACTTAGGCAACAGCCTTATACACGCCTCATGACGTGCTCTCGATACACTTTGGCACCACCCGCCTCCCATCGGCATCTTGGCTACGCCCCTAGCGAGCTTTTCGACAACTCTACACAAGCCCTATCGGCAATATCATTGTGCCCTAGCGGCACCCATCGTCATGCCTCAGCGGCACTCCTCGCCACTCCTCGACGGCACACTTGCCTCGATGGTGAAATGGTGAACTACGTCTGGTTTGATCCCATAAACAGGTACGTAGGCACTCTAGCATTCACCTAGAGGCAACCGCAAAATATGCCACCACAATCTCCCCCTCGAACATATGCTGGAATAGTTCAGCTAACTCGAGCATATAGCTGGTACATATCAAAGGCTACTAAAACGCCAAGGCATACCAACATGTCGGTACCCATGGCCCTCGCGAGAGGCTCGCCAGCGATACCTCAACTTCGACCCCCGAAATCCCTGCCATCTCCAAACAATACATGGGAGCAACAACCCGATGTCTCAATCATATATAGCGATACACGGCATACCCCACTCAGAGGGAGCCGGTCCATCCCCTCCCTTGCATGGGGACTTGGGGGACTGGATATGTTGCCACTAGTAAGAGACTCGTACTCCCGATATTGTATCAGATAAAGTCTCCACCCAAGAGAGTCTCTTGACCGCGGATTTGGGGACTTGTTAGTACATAGTACAACATCAGTCGTACTCGCCTAAGAAGACGCGTGTCGTCACATAAAACGGGCTTGGGCCTTGGTTAAGCCCAAGAAGCCCACACTATTTCTTGAGGGCATAATGGTAATACACCCTCTGAGCAAGGGCAAAATGGTATTTTTAGGGTGCATCCACCATACCCCGGCCTATAAATACCACTCTCCCCCTCTCATTCTCACGATCTCCATCTTCACTCATATATCACCTGCATCAGCTCACTGACTTAGGCATCGGAGGGTCGAAGGCCGGAGCACCCGGTCTTCCCTCTGACGCCTTTCTCTCCTTGATTGACAGGTTATAGGAGGAAGTCCCTGCATCTGGATGATTCTCCCCTCTCAGAGACCATGCCAGAACAATCTCCATAATGAAATATCAAATATTATGAATCTATAATATAATATTATCTTATATGCTCCTGCATCAGACTCCCTTGGTTGGAAAGAATTCATCCTCGAATTTAAATCATTGATTGTAGAAAATCCAGACAAAGTCTTCCACTGCTTCAAATCTTCTCTTGACAGATTCGCTTGCAATTGAATTCTTCATTTCCAAATAAATAGATATTTGGAATAAATGCTTGATCCTGATCCAATAAATTTTCTCTTCAACTTCAATCTCGCAATCCCAAAATTTCCTTCACCATGGTTGATGTGATTGACAATATTAACTACGACTTTGAGAATCTGTATAATGAAGACATTAACTCCAAGAAAATCAACAAAATTATGGTTAGTATCCTTCTTCAATGCTTTGATCACGTCTTTATTGGTGTCTTCATCTTCTTCCATACCACAATTGCCACAACAAGCCTCACAAAAACAATCATCATAAATCGGTGGCTTACTAAAATCCATAACACTATTTTTTTTCTTTTTATGAATTATTATTGACTGAAAAAATAAAGATAGAATTTGAACCTTCATAGTCAAAACTAGCTGGCTCTTCCCTTTCATTCGACTCACACAACGGAGCACAACAATGAAATGAGCCAACACATATCTCCCTGTCAGAACCGTCACCATCTTGGTTGAAAGTTTCGATGCGATCAATACGTTGATTATAGGTGGTAACGTCTCTCTCCCCGTCGGAACTCTTACGACCCCGTCGTCGAGCTTCGATGCGATCGATACGTACCGCAAGTTGCTGAAGCATCCTTTTGATTTTAGCCATGTCGTTATTGACGTCATGACCCTCCATTCTGAAACCTCCGTCTCTTCGCCCGACCTGAGACATGGAATCCACCAAGCTCTCGCCATAGCTCTGATACCAACTGATTCGGATTAGGTATCAAGAACATGCCTCCAACAGTCACTCAACAGACACCAGAAATAAGGAGTAGTACACTCGTACAAAAGGGCAAATCTATGCCGCAAATAAACTTATTTAATTTATAAAACATAAGCTCCCAACAACTATTACAATACTCATATTTATATAGGTTACAATATTTGAAGAATAAGTAGCCACAAGCTAAAAAGAAAATTAATTAAACGTAAATCATAATAATTATAAAATAACTCTTTAAAACTATAATAATAATAAAATATCAAAAATTACGAATTTATAATTAAATATTACTTCATATACTCTATGGGACTGAACTAGCCAGCAGAGACCGATAATGATGGCCTTGGTAAACTACGAAACCGACTCTGTAGCCCTAATAATCTTCCTGCAACCCCCTCACATGGTTTTGTAGCCACAATGCAACAAACTCAGCTCTTACCCCCCACGTGTGCTCATCTTCGATCACTTTCGAATTTCGATCATACTCATACATTCATGCTATAGCCTAGCTTGGGTACCCTCAACAAATTAATCGACATTATGTACTAATATCCTGGGTTTTTTTTATCATTGCTTAATTAGGGTTTAAGCTTTTGCATCGCATATCACACTGAGATCTGCTCTTGAATTTGAGAGTGAAATAACCATTAGTCCTAAATTCATCTTTCAAGCAAACAAATTGTCACGGATCTTTAAACACGATGCAATTCTAAATAAACGATTTGTCGGATATACTAATGAATCTCGTTCGAAATAAAAGATCTCTATATATCTTTGTCTTGGGAATTAAGAGTGTCAAAGTCTTCGAGTAATGACTATGTCTATGTCGATCGTTGTAGAGGATGCATATGGTAAAGATGATCAGAAGGACCGCAAGGCAAGTCACTAACAGGAACTAATTGATAGGAGCAAATTAAATTATGCCAGAATATGTAGCCAAACACGATGATAAAGGCCACAATGTGCATGCATATATAAATGAGAAAATTAGACAAAAACCCAAAAAACCAAACCCCTTTTAAAATAAACCCATGCTCATATTCCATTTTAATTTACACCCAACCCTATTATTGAACCTGCCTTATATGTTTTATTTTTATTTTTGGAATTTGTATCCCTCTTTTCCTTGACTCTTTTGCCCTTCCGTTTTTTTTGTTTTTTCTTGAGAAGATTTTTCCCTTCTGATTGAATGAGAAGACATTCCCTAAATGTGGCTCTTGACTTTCTTCTATTTTAAATAGGGTTAGGGTTTAGACTAGGGTTTAGGGTTTAGGGTTTAGGGATTAGGGTTTATGGATTAGGGTTTAGGGATTAGGGATTAGGGTTTAGGGTTTAGGGATTAGGGTTTAGGGTTTAAACTAGGGTTTAGGGTTTAGGGTTTGGGCGTAGTCTGTGGAACCGGGTTTTCAGCTGTCGGGTAATTATGTTTAATGAGTCGGCCAAATAGCTTGTTAATTGCAATGGTTCAGTTGGTGGCATTTCAGCAATTTCCTTCAACAACAAGTTCTATTGTTTAGATAAACAATATTAATATTTTTACTAAATCAACCTAATTAATAAGTTGGGTGTATTTCAAAAAAGTATAACATGTGGGTGTAATTTAAAATGGGTCTATGATTTTGGGTGTAACATCAAATTCCCCTATATAAATAGGCAAAAGAGCACGTCGATGTAGACGTACTCAGTGGGAATGGCACCAAAGATCATCGTACAGTAGACGAGGCACTCGTGGCTAAAGCATATGTTTGGGTCCGTGCTCATGTGGATGGCTTTGGATGCCCATACTGTGTTCATGTGGAGCTCAAGCTAGGGTTTGATATTACAACAGTGATTGAGCACAGCTAGCCAAACATGCCATGAATGGGGGCATGGTATATAGTTTATATATATGCATTATTAGCTTGCTACCCAAAAGCTTACATGAATCGAGGGAAAGAGATCGAGAAAAAGAAGATTGGGGAAAGATGAGTATCGATAGAATCAAAGGCTGGTAGGGACTGTTGGAGAAACGAGTTCGGCAGAGGTTTTGGAGTTTCATGGTTGTAGCTTTTCTTTGGTTACAAAGGTAATGGACCCCAGAACCCTAAAACGTCCCCAAATGCAAATGTGACATGAACCACACTAACTGGGCAGGGACTGGTTAAGGGTCCTACTGTTTTCCAGAGTCTTTTCCTTTCAAGAAAACTGAGTGTGGATGATAACAATGGAAGTCCAAACAAAACAGTCCCCACAGATGTTACACTGAAATGGCTAGAACTTGAATACTGTCCTGCAAATCCAGGTCTAATCTTTGAAGTTACAAGAATCGATTTCGAAGTGTGTAGTAGGCCTAGATTTGATCGTTTACTGCTAGTTATTTGGCACGTACATTGCTGTCAGCTTGTTCTTTATTCACTACATATATGCACCTAATACTCCGTGGTCCAAAATCTGAATAAGTCAGAAGATCATATCAACAGCTCTTGAACATTGAGATGAATCGATTTCGAAGTGTGTAGTAGGCCTAGATTTGATCGTTTACTGCTAGTTATTTGGCACGTACATTGCTGTCAGCTTGTTCTTTATTCACTACATATATGCACCTAATACTCCATGGTCCAAAATCTGAATAAGTCAGAAGATCATATCAACAGCTCTTGAACATTGAGATGGATATACATAACATTCAACTGGAATGTAATTAATAAGTAATTTGTATTTCTAGTACCTCATATATTTTGATACAACTATACAACTTAGGAAAGAAAATACATACTAAATTATTTTCAATATATATTATACTAACTCCTCGATATGTATAAATAAGTTTTTAACTAACATGACTGATAAAAAAACATACATATAGACTACTTTGATTGAGGAGGAAAATAATCAAAATATGGTTTGAATATAAATTATGTTCGAATTACGTAATTTTCATATTTCCTTCATTAGATGATCGAAACTGTAATGTTTAAGCCAAGGAGCCCTGAAGCACTTGAGGGTTTTTGACAATGAAGCAAAATCTCCATATCATAGTTCACATAAGTTATGCAATATTAGGAAAGATATTTACTCATCGAGCTAGTAATTACTGACTAGTAACTTCTATGCTGTAAACTGTAATGCAAGAATATATGGGGCATTGTCAATGATTAATATAGGTGGGACTGAAGATGATGAGTAGGGCTGCAGCTGGATATAGAAAGAAACATATGGTGCTGTCCTCGTGCGCGTGGCTTCATTCGATCTCCAAACTCCGGCATACATAGTGGCCATGCTTCTAATCTGCAGGCACCGAGTCGATCTTCATCATAATATTTTATCAAAATCTTTACCGCCCAATTATAAGAGTATGATTATGCTGCATCACTGAAACACATCATCAATTAGTTCCATATATATATATATGGGTTATGATTTTCTTCACTCTCATATATATATAAGAGTATGATTATGCTGCATCACTGAAACACATCATCAATTAGTTCCATATCAATTAGTTCCATATATATATATATATATATATATATATATATATATATATATGTACCCTTACTTCCAGTACTTTGTTATACGCAAATGTATTAATTCGATCAGGTGAAGAATAGGAAAAAAAAGCTGTCTACGGTTCGTATATGTACACTTGCATACACAGTAGTAACTGCCAAACTGAGATCAAGCATTTCAGATAAGATTACAATGAAGTTTTTGCGCAAGTTGGACTATAACATCAAAGGGCTTGGTTGATGAGATAAAACTAAATGCAAGGAAACAAAAATGAATCGAAAACATTGAGAGGGGGTGACCATGGCGTCGTGGTCAGTGTAGGGTGAACAACGAACACGAACCAGAGAGAGATGGACCATTTTAATCGATCTGGACCATTTGGAATTAGGGTGGTGGGTTGCGTTGACAAGTATTGAGAGACATAGCATGTAAAATCCACACCCAAAATTACAGAACAAGGGGATCCCCGCGATCGAAGTTAATCAACACCAGCAGGCCCGCGAAGTCTCGAATGCTCGATCGTCATTGTTGTTTAGCTTTTAATTTTATTCAATGAGTTCATATGTATTGTTTTTTAGCTTTTAACTTGATAGGGTGCGTAGAAATTGGTTTCCACATATGGAACGTACAATAATTGACGCCATGAAGTAGCTAGATAATATTTTTAGAGCAAAGGAATTGTCCAGCTGATCTTTCAAAGTCAGTTCTTGATCGATGTCATTTGGTTAATTCGTGTGATTTACGGGGAAATTATTATTTGTACCCGGAACGCCACGTGACACAATACTTAACGAGTATTGGATATTGTAAAACTTTCTGAATTGTTATTTTTTTAGACGATTGGGATTTTTATTGCTAGAAAATCTAACACAAAGTTTTGGTGGTTAATTCTGTTGAAAGGCCTACGTTTGATCAAAATATATAGAAAACTTAAAATCTCCATTCGCTAATCACCAAAATAGCTGCGCCATCAATTCTTTCCAATCAAACCCAAGAAAGGAAACTGTCTTGAAATTTAAATTTCTTACATTAATCCAAGAACATTTTCCTTGCTTTCTCTTGAAGGTATCATTGAAATCGTCACTCAATCCGTTCTTCTTAATTTATTGTTTAAGAGTCAAAATGTCTGATCCACATGTTCTCACATCACTGGAAGACGGTACCGGCAACTCGGCTCCGACTAAGGACAGATTTTCTGGGCTTTGTACATCTGCTGAGATTGTTCACCTTCTCCAAAAGGTAACCAACAATGTTATTTATAAAATAAACTGGCTAGGTATAGCAGCATATATATAACCTATCTAATTTAACCAAGTAATTGCATCGAATGCATGCCTGCAGCTAATTGCGGAGGTGATCGGAACATATTTCTTGATATTTGCCGGGTGTGGTTCGGTTGTGGTGAACAAGATATATGGTTCGATAACGTTTCCGGGGGTGGCTGTCGTCTGGGGCGTAATCGCTATGGTCATGATCTATTCCGTCGGTCATATCTCCGGCGCCCATTTTAATCCCGCCGTCACCATCACTTTTGCCGTCTTTCGCCATTTTCCTCTAAAACAGGCAAATAATTAACATAATTACTCGAGAAATTTGATCCTTACAAATTAAGATTATATAATTTATTGATTTTCTTCCTTGTATGCACATACATATGCATGCAGGTACCTTTGTACATTGTGGCGCAGCTTATAGGTTCCTTACTTGCGAGTGGGACATTATGCCTTGTTTTTACTGTACATACGGATGAGTTCTTTGGAACCGTACCGGTTGGATCCTATCGTCAATCTTTGGTCATTGAGATCATTGCCTCATTTCTCTTGATGTTCGTCATTTCCGGCGTCGCCACCGATAACAGAGCTGTTAGTAATTTTCTCTTTAACTACCTAAAATTAGCTGCGTTTCGAATTTTCGATCATGTCATTACATAATAAGGGGGTCTAACTCGGAGCTAAAATTGAAACGCATGTAGATTGGAGAATTGGCAGGAATTGCTATAGGCATGACCATATTAGTCGATGTCTTCGTTTGCGGGTACGTCGCTATGTTCTTGTTTCTTAAGTTAAGACCCCTCTGCAATGGGTGCAATCTACCAATTAAGGACATTATAGTTTTTGATTGATGATGATGGTGATCAATCTGAACGAATAATGCTAAACAGGCCGGTATCAGGGGCGTCAATGAACCCAGCTCGGAGCATTGGACCGGCAGTGATCATGAAGATCTACAAAGGACTTTGGATTTATATTGTAGGCCCAATCATTGGGACGATATTGGGTGGATTGGCATACAATTTGATAAGATTCACCGATAAACCACTCCGGGAAATAACAAAGAGCGCTTCCATGTCTATCAGGAGCGTTCCGGTCCTCAAGTCCGTGTCTAGAAACACCACTTTTAACAGTAGAACCTAACGACGTATCAATAGCCATAACCACCGTCGTCGTAGATCTTCCCGGAACAACACGTCGTCACCGTCATCATCGGCCTTCCCGGTGCACACAACCAATGTGGAGGTACCGGTGGCTTAGCTTAGCCAGCTTGTATTTCTTTAGCTAGAGTATGTACATTCAACTTAACCCTAATGTATAACTCAAGAAATATGATGTACGACGTCCCTCCTCGCTAGGTTGCCTCTGTAGTCTAAATGTGAGCTTATAATGCAATTCTCCATAGTAATGTTATTATCTTTTTGATGAGGAGAAGAAATTGACAAAGAAAATTTTTAGACGACCGGTTTATAAAGAAAGAAACTTCGATTCCAAACATAGCTCAGTTTACTACAAATAGCCTTTTAACCCTAGCAGATGTATGAGAGACACTACCAGAAAATGGGTCTTGGGCGACGAAATAAAAAAAACCGGGCGACAATTTTTTTTTTCGTCGCCTAAGAGAAAACTTGGCCGACGAAAAAAAAAATCGTCGCCCAAGGAAAAAAAATCGTCGCCTAAGGCTAAATTTCGTCGCCTAATATAGAAACTAGGGCGACGAAACAATATTTCGTCGCCTAAGATATTTATATCGTCGCCTAAGTTTTTTAATCCTTAGGCGACGAAACTCAAATATATCGTCGCCTAAGTATTTTATTTTTTTATTTTTACTTGGCCGACGAAATAAAATAATTTCGTCGGCCAAGAGTAATCCGAATAATTAAAATAAAATAAAACACATTTAAATTTCATTGTACATGATTTTTTATTTTTACTCTTGGGCGACGAATTTAACATATATCATCGCCCAAGTATTATCTTGGCCGACGAATTACCCTAATTTCGTCGGCTAAGAGTAATCCGAATAATTAAAATAAAATAAAACACATTTAAATTTCATTGTACAGGATTTTTTATTTTTACTCTTGGGCGACGAATTTAACATATATCGTCGCCCAAGTATTATCTTGGCCGACTAATTATCCTACTTTCGTCGGCCAAGATAATCCGAATAATTAAAATAAAATAAAACACATTTAAATTTCATTGTACAGGATTTTTTATTTTTACTCTTGGGCGACGTATTTCACCGTTCCGGTCATATCTTATTTCACGACTTTTTTGCGTTTGAGGCCTCTACGTATATGTTGTCTTCAAAACAAAACTTAAACTCAACACTTATATAAAAAAGTTATACAACATTAGTACATATAACGTGAGTTTGGTGATCGGAGAAGAGGAACTGAAAACCTACCCTCAGATATGACCAACATAACTAATTACGTAGGTGGGCAAAAATTCAGCTCCATCTGACAAAGATAAGGGCTCGATCCGTCCGGTCAATCGGCGCGGTCAAACCCCTAAACGGACGGAAACGGCTATTCGACCCTCCAAATCACGTAATCTGGCCGGACCTTCAACTGAGAATAGTTTCCAATCGACAAGACGCTTACGGGGCTATAAAAATTTGGTAAAAAATAAATACCCGGGATAGGGCTACCACTAGGTAGAAATAAGAAAAATTCGTTGACCGGAACAACCGGCATAGAAATTTTACCGGAATATCTTCATTTTTCACGGGTTGACGTATTTCACCGTTCCGGTCATATCTTATTTCACGACTTTTTTGCGTTTGAGGCTTCTACGTATACGTTGTCTTGAAAACGACACTTAAACTCAACACTTATATAAAAAAGTTATACAACATTAGTACATATAACGTGAGTTTGGTGATCGGAGAAGAGGAACTGAAAACCTACCATCAGATATGACCAGCATAACGAATTACGTAGGTGGGAAAATATTCAGCTCCATCGGACAAAGATAAGGGCTCGATCCGTCCGGTCAATCGGCGCGGTCAAACCCCTAAACGGACGGAAACGGCTATTCGACCCTCCAAATCAAGTAATCTGGCCGGACCTTCAACTGAGAATAGTTTCCAATCGACGAGACGCTGACGGGGATATAAAAATTTGGTAAAAAACATTAACTTACAATTTAAATGTGCTTTATTTATTTTAATTATTCGGATTATCTTGGCCGACGAATTATCCTACTTTCGTCGGCCAAGATAATCCGAATAATTAAAATAAAATAAAACACATTTAAATTTCATTGTACAGGATTTTTTATTTTTACTCTTGGGCGACGAATTTAACAAATATCATCGCCCAAGTATTATCTTGGCCGACGAATTACCCTAATTTCGTCGGCCAAGAGTAATCCGAATAATTAAAATAAAATAAAACACATTTAAATTTAATTGTACTAAATTTTTTATTTTTACTCTTGGGCGACGAATTTAACAAATATCGTCGCCCAAGTATTATCTTGGCCGACGAATTACCCTAATTTCGTCGGCCAAGAGTAATCCGAATAATTAAAATAAAATAAAACACATTTAAATTTCATTGTACAGGATTTTTTATTTTTACTCTTGGGCGACGAATTTAACAAATATCGTCGCCCAAGTATTATCTTGGCCGACGAATTATCCTACTTTCGTCGGCCAAGATAATCCGGATAATTAAAATAAAATAAAACACATTTAAATTTCATTGTACAGGATTTTTTATTTTTACTCTTGGGCGACGAATTTAACAAATATCATCGCCCAAGTATTATCTTGGCCGACGAATTACCCTAATTTCGTCGGCCAAGAGTAATCCGAATAATTAAAATAAAATAAAACACATTTAAATTTCATTGTACTAAATTTTTTATTTTTACTCTTGGGCGACGAATTTAACAAATATCGTCGCCCAAGTATTATCTTGGCCGACGAATTACCCTAATTTCGTCGGCCAAGAGTAATCCGAATAATTAAAATAAAATAAAACACATTTAAATTTCATTGTACATGATTTTTTATTTTTACTCTTGGGCGACGAATTTAACATATATCGTCGCCCAAGTATTATCTTGGCCGACGAATTATCCTACTTTCGTCGGCCAAGATAATCCGAATAATTAAAATAAAATAAAACACATTTAAATTTCATTGTACAAGATTTTTTATTTTTACTCTTGGGCGACGTATTTCACCGTTCCGGTCATATCTTATTTCACGACTTTTTTGCGTTTGAGGCCTCTACGTATATGTTGTCTTCAAAACGAAACTTAAACTCAACACATATATAAAAAAGTTATACAACATTAGTACATATAACGTGAGTTTGGTGATCGGAGAAGAGGAACTGAAAACCTACCCTCAGATATGACCAACATAACTAATTACGTAGGTGGGCAAAAATTCAGCTCCATCTGACAAAGATAAGGGCTCGATCCGTCCGGTCAATCGGCGCGGTCAAACCCCTAAACGGACGGAAACGGCTATTCGACCCTCCAAATCACGTAATCTGGCCGGACCTTCAACTGAGAATAGTTTCCAATCGACAAGACGCTTACGGGGCTATAAAAATTTGGTAAAAAATAAATACCCGGGATAGGGCTACCACTAGGTAGAAATAAGAAAAATTCGTTGACCGGAACAACCGGCATAGAAATTTTACCGGAATATCTTCATTTTTCACGGGTTGACGTATTTCACCGTTCCGGTCATATCTTATTTCACGACTTTTTTGCGTTTGAGGCTTCTACGTATACGTTGTCTTGAAAACGACACTTAAACTCAACACTTATATAAAAAAGTTATACAACATTAGTACATATAACGTGAGTTTGGTGATCGGAGAAGAGGAACTGAAAACCTACCGTCAGATATGACCAGCATAACGAATTACGTAGGTGGGAAAATATTCAGCTCCATCGGACAAAGATAAGGGCTCGATCCGTCCGGTCAATCGGCGCGGTCAAACCCCTAAACGGACGGAAACGGCTATTCGACCCTCCAAATCAAGTAATCTGGCCGGACCTTCAACTGAGAATAGTTTCCAATCGACGAGACGCTGACGGGGATATAAAAATTTGGTAAAAAACATTAACTTACAATTTAAATGTGCTTTATTTATTTTAATTATTCGGATTATCTTGGCCGACGAATTATCCTACTTTCGTCGGCCAAGATAATCCGAATAATTAAAATAAAATAAAACACATTTAAATTTCATTGTACAGGATTTTTTATTTTTACTCTTGGGCGACGAATTTAACAAATATCATCGCCCAAGTATTATCTTGGCCGACGAATTACCCTAATTTCGTCGGCCAAGAGTAATCCGAATAATTAAAATAAAATAAAACACATTTAAATTTAATTGTACTAAATTTTTTATTTTTACTCTTGGGCGACGAATTTAACAAATATCGTCGCCCAAGTATTATCTTGGCCGACGAATTACCCTAATTTCGTCGGCCAAGAGTAATCCGAATAATTAAAATAAAATAAAACACATTTAAATTTCATTGTACAGGATTTTTTATTTTTACTCTTGGGCGACGAATTTAACAAATATCGTCGCCCAAGTATTATCTTGGCCGACGAATTATCCTACTTTCGTCGGCCAAGATAATCCGGATAATTAAAATAAAATAAAACACATTTAAATTTCATTGTACATGATTTTTTATTTTTACTCTTGGGCGACGAATTTAACAAATATCATCGCCCAAGTATTATCTTGGCCGACGAATTACCCTAATTTCGTCGGCCAAGAGTAATCCGAATAATTAAAATAAAATAAAACACATTTAAATTTCATTGTACTAAATTTTTTATTTTTACTCTTGGGCGACGAATTTAACAAATATCGTCGCCCAAGTATTATCTTGGCCGACGAATTACCCTAATTTCGTCGGCCAAGAGTAATCCGAATAATTAAAATAAAATAAAACACATTTAAATTTCATTGTACAGGATTTTTTATTTTTACTCTTGGGCGACGAATTTAACAAATATCGTCGCCCAAGTATTATCTTGGCCGACGAATTACCCTAATTTCGTCGGCCAAGATAATCCGAATAATTAAAATAAATAAAGCACATTTAAATTGTAAGGTAATGTTTTTTATTTTTATAGGCCCGTCAGCGTCTCGTCGATTGGAAACTATTCTCAGTTGAAGGTCCGGCCAGATTACGTGATTTGGAGGGTCGAATAGCCGTTTC
Organism: Fragaria x ananassa; assembly: GCA_034370585.1. Classification (NCBI taxonomy): domain Eukaryota; kingdom Viridiplantae; phylum Streptophyta; class Magnoliopsida; order Rosales; family Rosaceae; genus Fragaria; species Fragaria x ananassa. The sequence continues at coordinate 26,443,632 of CP139761.1, read as the reverse complement.
CGTCCGTTTAGGGGTTTGACCGCGCCGATTGACCGGACGTATCGAGCCCTTATCTTTGTCAGATGGAGCTGAATTTTTTCCCACCCACGTAATTAGTTATGCTGGTCATATCTGACGGTAGGTTTTCAGTTCGTCTTCTCCGATCACCAAACTCACGATATATGTACTAATGTTGTATAATTTTTTTATACAAGTGTTGAGTTTAAGTGTCGTTTTGAAGACAACGTATACGTAGAGGCCTCAAACGTAAAAAAGTCGTGAAATAAGATATGACCGGAACGGTGAAATACGTCAACCCGTGAAAAATAAAGATATTCCGGTAAAATTTCGGTGCCGGTTGTTCCGGGCAACAAATTGTTCTCTTATTTCTACCTAGTGGTAGCCCTATCCCGGGTATTTATTTTTTACCAAATTTTTATAGCCCCGTAAGAGTCTCGTCGATTGGAAACTATTCTCAGTTGAAGGTCCGGCCAGATTACGTGATTTGGAGGGTCAAATAGCCGTTTCCGTCCGTTTAGGGGTTTGACCGCGCCGATTGACCGGACGGATCGAGCCCTTATCTTTGTCAGATGGAGCTGAATTTTTTTCCACCCACGTAATTTGTTATGCTGGTCATATCTGACGGTCGGTTTTCAGTTCCTCTTCTCCGATCACCAAAATCACGATATTCTGAATTTTATGATAGAACTCTTGGCCGACGATTTTCTTCATCTTGGGCGACGAGATTTATAGTGAAGAACGTCGTCGCCCAAGTAGAGTATCTTAGGCGACGACTTGAAAAATCGTCGCCCAAGATTATCTTGGCCGACGATTTTCTTGATCTTGGGCGACGAGATTTATTGTGAAGAACATCGTCGCCCAAGTAGAGTATCTTAGGCGACGACTTGAAAAAATCGTCGCCCAAGATTATCTTGGCCGACGATTTTCAAAAAACAGGGCGACGATTTTTCAAGAATCGTCGCCCAAGAACTCCAATATAAAAGGCAAAAATTCGGAACCCTAACCATTCGCGCTGCAAAAACACAAATCCAAGCCGCCCTCTCTCTCTCTCTCTCTCTCTCTCTCTCTCTCTCCGAAAATCCACCGAAGCCCTCTCTCTCTCCCTCTCTCCGACCCCGACCCCGCAACCCGACGCCGACCCCGACCCCGGCCCCGACCCCGACCCCGGCCCCGACCCCTGCTCAAAAAGGAGAAATGAAAATTGGAAAGATCTACATGTTTACTTGCTGTCTTGATATAATGAGAAATTCCTTATAGTGTGATTTACTCTGCAGGGAAGATCCGTCTTATAAAGAGTGGAGAAAGCATCAGCAGTATATCCTTGGATGACCTGCGTAAGTCCCTTTTACTTCTTCTCTTTCTGCTTTCTCCCACACATGAGACTTCAATGTGTTTGCATTTCACCTTTCTGACATCGCTACTGGTCTATGTGATCGTCTGCTACTTACAGGAGAAGACTTACCTTAGTGTTAATTGGCACTTTAGGGGAACCTCAGCCCCGGAACGGGAAAGCATCTCAAGCCACTTCTGTAGGAAACATGGATATGTTTCCAAGTTGGGTGTGACCTGGCACAGGAAAATGCTTCAGTTATATTTCCAGTTTGTTGAGATAATCCTTTAGTTCATTAGCTTGCTCATCACTGTTGCCTTCTTTCCCCAGTGGGTGAAGTCATCTACCATTCAGTTTGTGAGAGAAGGGAGTGGTGCTTAACATTGAAATCGATATGTAAAGACTATTTTTAATCAAATGAGAGCTTCTTTCATATTCTGTTTCTCCTTGAAGCAATAAACTTAATCAAAAGAGTGCCTTCACTGCAATCTTTGCTTTCTGCTCTGTTCTTTTTCTTTTCTTTTTCCTTTCTCCTTTTTGCTTCTGTCACATTACAGCTGAATTTGCTTCTGTCTTGGGGATTTTATATTGTACTGTATTATATTTATTGGGGAGTATACATACATTCAATATAGAACAGTTGATTTGCAAATTTGTGATTGGTTCTGTGGGGAGTAGGAACATGACACTTTCTCTCAAGAATGAAGTGATGGTCTGGTTTTACATGTGCACCAAAAGATCATTGATGTTTGATAGTACCGAACATATTTTGATCCCTTTGTGCAAGAATATAAAAAAGGGGAGTGATCCTCCATTTACAATCTACATTTGTGTTTTTGGAAATTCTTAGAGAAAGACAAAATTCAAGTTATTAGAAAGAGAACTGTGTGGATTCTAAAACTGGAAGCCTAAATTCCACTCCCCATATAAATCAAGAGATTTATATATAAAATTAAAAAAACATTATTTATATATTTAAAAAAATTATTTAAATATTTTAAAAAAAAATTTAAATATATCTTAGGCGACGAAATTGCTAAATCGTCGGGCAAGGACTTACCATATAAGACGACGAAAAAAAATTATCGTCGCCCAAGTTCTTGGCCGACGCACTTCTGGCGACGACGTCTTGGCCGACGAAAAAAAATTTCGTCGCCCCAGGTTATAACATCTTAAGCGACGAAAAAAATTTTCGTCGGCCAAGGTTTTAAATCTTGGGCGACGAATATTTTTGGGCGATGAGAAGTAGATTTTAGGCGACGAAATTTGTATCGTCGCCTAAGAATTACTCTTAGGCGACGACGGAATGAATTTTCGTCGCCGAAGTTCTTGGCCGACGCACTTCTGGCGACGACGTCTTGGCCGACGACGTGTCGTCGCCTAAGTACTTAGGCGACGAAATTTTTTAACAGGGCGACGATTTTTTTTCGTCGCCCAAGTTGAAATTTCTGGTAGTGAGATCCGGCTCCTCTAAAGTGAGGAATCCCTGAAGTTAGTCTAAGTTTATAAAATGCACACTCTCTATTTAATTTAAGGGTTTTGAGCAAAACACGTCACTCTTGGATCAATTTAGGCTGCTAACTCATGGTTAATTTTGGTAAAATGCCGTCAACTACGTAACCAAAAAAAAAAAGGTTTTACGTCTTCTGCTATAACACGTACAACTGCTATCTTACTTCTGCGTTGCTCTGTTGTTCTTCTGCACAGCAATAGAAACTCGTCCATGGTTACAAGAAGGCACAAATACAATCAGGTTCCTCCTTTACAACGACCTCTTGATACTTTATTTGATATGAGATGAGTTTTAATTGTTCTGTTAACTGAATTATTAAACAGAAGTCATATAGTTTTACTAATAAGGAATTGGGTATGAGTAGTTAACTTTAGGTATTAGACTTACAAGATTACTATTTCTTTATTGATAAATAGATCAAAAGCATGTAGAGCTCATCCACAAGATCAGTCACTGCAGGCAAGTTCCATCTGATAACTGATAAAGCCATCCCACCTAATGGTTTGTATTGACGCATGAGAACATTGACTGCCATCTATGATACATATGAATGCCACATGGGTAGGGTATAGTAATGTTTAATTTTTCTTTCTTTGAAGTAATATGGTGTCATTGTCTTCTACAATATAATTGGCTCAATGTGGCCTAGACTTCAATTTTATTATGAGTAGCAATATGAGATCTGTTTGGTTTGTTGGGAAGTCCCTTTTGTTAGTGATGAAAGGATTTCACCGGTCAATATCTGTAATTGATCCATGTTCATTTGGATTCGGTAGATGATAGTTTCTACCTAATCAATCCCCATTTTAAGGCTATACACATTACACAATCAATTAGAGGTCTTAAATATTGGTATCGGTGGATATACTAACGACTTATGTTACTCGATATTATTTGATGCAATGACATTGGAGCTTGTTGTAAATGAAGTCTTAAATTTTTAAACCTGTTGTCCCAACTCTGATCAATGATGGTCAGCTCAATCCATGCAGACTTTAACGAAATGAAGAGGGAAGGATTTTTGAGGCCAGAAATAATGAGACGATGGGGAAAAGCCAACCACAACAGTACTGATAGCTGATTGAAACAACCAAACCACCCTTTTCAAGAATCCCAATTTAGACATTAAGATTGACTAGCCCTTCTTCATAATTATGCATGCTAATCACTCACTGACCAAAACCCTGTCTCTTCCTTCCCCCTCTCAAAGCCTCAGAGCTGGACTGTTATGTTAGCCAAACAAGAACTACTTGTGACCCCAAAAATGAAAAACTAATCAGAACAAGATCTGAAAGCAAAGACACAGTGGTGGGTTTCTTGTCCTGCGTCATGTGACTGATCATGTGCGTCTGTTTTAGGCTCCTAACACGCTTTGCTTCAGATTCCTAACTATTATTCTGCTCATTTCTTCTAAAGCAAACCTTTTCATTTCCAAGGTCGACACAGACCCCAGCAATCTGCTATTCGTTTCTTGTACTTGAGAAATGCATCTTTAAAGGTAAACTCCTGTCATTCCTTGCAATCATGTAACTTTTAGGTTCCCTGTTTTCGTGCTTTGGTGAAGCATAAATGGACTTGATCATGGTAACCCTGCTTGGTTTCTAATTAGCTTCTCGTCTCTGAAGGATTGGCATTGCTTTGTAGTCATGGCTGGGGAAATAGAAGAACCCTTTAGTTTTAGCTTTCAGGTCCTACTTTATTTCCATCCTTTACCTTATGCTTGATTAATCACTTATTCAACTTCTGATATGATTCTTAAGTATCTAGCTCAGGATGATTATGAGATACAGCAGAATAAAATGATACATATAGTATAATAGTGTTGATTTTGGATATTCATAAATATAAGGCTTCACTATATGTATTTATGTGATTTGAACTGTGTATATATTGACTACTGAAATGGTTAATGAATTGTGATCTTGATAAATAGTTCTATACTTGCTCCCTTTCTAAGAAAAAACATGTTACTTGTTTGAAATGGACAGGCAGATTCTATACATTCCGGCTCCATATCATTTGGGAGGTTTGAAAATGAAGGCTTGTCTTGGGAAAGGAGGTCTGCTTTCTCACATAACAGATATGTAGAAGAAGTTGAGAAATGCATGAAACCAGGTTCAGTTATTGAAAGGAAAGCTTATTTTGAAGCTCATTTTAAGAAGAAGGGTTTTCCCAGACCAAATTTAGCCGAGTGTTACAGTGGCACGGACTATAGGGTCTGCGGAAATGATGTATCTGAGTGTGATGATGCTTACAGAGAAGAATGTGAACTTGAAAATGAAGAGAGTAGTTATGCTGAATCTGATGAGAGGTCAGAGGATTCTGTCACATCTGTGTATCTTGGAGACTTTGAAGTCACAGAATGTGAAAAAGAAAAAGATCCTGAACTTTCATTATCTGACACTCAGAGGCCGCCTGCATTGAATCATATTGCTATTTTGGTGGATGGTGCAGTTGAAGATGTTAATTTTGAGGAACTGCATCAACCCGAGGAAGGTTGTGAAAACTCATCGATTGTTGAGGAACTGGAGAGAAATGTAAACGAGAATCGCAATGGTGATGCAGAGAATTCTGAGGAGCCATCTAAGAAGTCTGCTGACTGTGTTGACAAAACCATTGTGGAAAGTGGCAAAAGTACTTCTTCAAAGGTTTGGGATCCTGACACTACTTTCATCATACCAATTACCAAGTCTCTTTTCTTTAGTTTCTACTACATATTAAGTCCACTGCATTCAGTCCGCTTATATCCTACTAGCATGTTGAAATGTGCTTCAGGATCTATTTCCTTTTCAGAATCAATGTCATATTGCTTACACTCCTCTCTGTTCTATCTAGTTGAAGGCTGTACAAGAGTCCAAATTTGTAAAGACTAAGGCCAGCATATCTCAGGTCCAGAGAGGCAATTGTGCTAAGGGATCTGGTAAACATCCTATACAGAATTCCAATACTAGACAAAGAGAGCGTACACAAAACACGGATAAAGAAAAGCTCCCATCAAAAACTACAACACCAACTACGCAATCTGTGCGCAGGACTCCAAAGTTAGAGGTGAGCATTTATTGTATGAAGGTATCAAACCAAAATCTCAGTAAGAAAACACCATTCATACTACTCTTTCCTGTGATGTTCTTCACCCTTTAAATAGTGAATTATATACAAGTGTCCTTTAATACTGAAATCTTTTATTAAACGTTTATTTTCTCCTAAATCACACAGGACTCCATGAAGGGAAAATCTTCCATTATTGAGAGTAAAAGGTACTTAATTGCAGTTTTTTGCAACTAGAAATATACATGCTTTATTATTGACTGGAACCTCAAATATACTTCTCATCACATTGTAGTGATAGAGTGTCATCGACCAAGAAGCTTGGTGAACCTCAACCTTCTGCATTCAACCCTGAATCCAGAGGACGCCAGATGCCAAACAGGTACAGGTTCCATCAGAATTTTCCCATTGAACACTATTTGTGTCTCAATCTTTTGAACTGTTGAATTTTGATCAAGTCAAGTCACTTTCGTACCTCATATAGGATTAGTAACAGAGCCAATGTGACCAAGTCTGATACAAGATCAACTGCTACAACTTTCAAATTCAAAAGTTCTGAGCGAGCAGAAAAGAGGAAAGAGGTAAGCCACTTAGATTTTCTCCGAATAATTTAGGTTATTAAGAATTTGAGTTTAGATTTATATGGCTTACAACATTAAAATGACTTGTTCCTACATCTTTGTGACTCCTATACTCCAGTTCGTTATGAAGTTGGAAGAAAAAATGCACGCTAAGGAAGATGAAATGAACAAGGTCCAAGCAAGAAAACAGGTACATGATCAAAATGATTCAGTTGCAATTTTATGTACGTGATATTGAGTTATTTGACAATATCAGTGTGGGATGCATTAGTAAGTTACTGAATGGAATAAGACTAATGATATTGCAGGAAAAGACAGAAGCTGAGATGAAGCAATTCCGGAAAGCCCTCAACTTCAAAGCAGCACCAATGCCTTCTTTCTATAATGCAGCTAAGGCTTCAAGGCCAGATGGGAGCAAGGTAAATAAATTCATTGCATTTTAAGGAAATCACAAGGGAGTATGACACCAAAATTTGAATTACAGCACATATAATATGTCTTGGTTCTTTCAGATTGCCTCAGCCAAGTTCTCTAAAGTAGAAAAAAGCCGAGGTAACGCTAGTGCTGTAAGATTGACATCACCTTCAGAGTCAGGAAAGAGTGAAGCTGCCACAGGAGAAACTAAATGCACCATGGATGAGGCCTTTGTTACAAAAACTGAAGTCACTACTGTGCAGAGGAATCGAGTATTTGATAGCAGGAAGGTGGTGAAAAATGAGAAACATGTGGGGAAGCAGAAAGTGGGAGACGAAAGAAATAGCAGAGATATGTTAAGGAATGGTACTATGAAAGGTGTTGGCTTTGGAAGCAGTTCCAGAATGAGTCATCTAGCAGTTGGTGTTGCCTCGTGAATGAAGCTTAAAGGGTGTCAAGGCCTCCTTCTCTATATGTGCTTAAATTTCTGGTGTTCTGTGACAGATCTTCAAGATTCAAAATCAAAATGTTGCTGCAAGAACTTGCCTAGCTTTGTATCAGTTTTAGAAATAGGCTCCTGGTTTCATCCACACATTGGAGTTTGTAACAGTAACATGTATAAATTGTAGCTGAACAGAGATAGTGGTGTGCTGTTTGAGGGAGAAAATTGTCTTAGTCCCAATAGTTTATATGGACCCTAAAGTAAAGTCTACTGCATCACTCATCAAGTAATAAAAGTTAGGAAACAAGTTCTATTTGTACAACTATCAACTATGATCACCTCAAAATCAAGTAAACAAAAAGTTAAGAGGCCAAAGAACTTATGTTATATTTCAAGGCTTAAATTTTTCAGTACTGTAAGCATATTTTTATGCATCACTGTTTTGATTTCTGGGCTTTGTTTATACTGAAATCATACAAGTTTAGCCTTTCACACACACACACACACAGAAATGCATATGATTTCAATCAAACATGGTTCATGATCCACGACACAAAAGTTAAAGAACTTAGCTTGAAGTTTACAGCAAGTCAGATTGAATTCATTGATTACCAATTTCCCAAGTAACTTGGTAATTACTCAACCCGAAGTAACTTGGTAAATACTCAACCCCAAGTAACTCGGTAATTACTCAATGAGTCTGTATGTCTGTTTACATTTAACCTGAATATAAGAAAAGAAAGATGGGAATGGAGATGGAGATGGAATTTGGCTTGGCATTTATCTTGAAGGTTCCAGCTGGGACAAGCCGACTGTTAATTTAGATCAGCTGGTCTTTTGTGAATCACCAAACTAGGTGATGTAACACATGAATCAAACGGTTACAAAATCCTAATCAACTTAATTTAAGCGTTAAGACAAGCGAAAAAAGAAGAAGAAAAATACAATACTATCTACATCACCTTCCTGTTTCTCGCTTTCCTTGACACAAATGCGTTTTCCATTGACACAAAACCATCGATTACACTGAGACTAAGTACTTTGATTGTGACTAATTAACACAAAATACTAGCTTTTACGAATTAAAAAGCAACAAAAAAGATGAGTATGACAAGAATATTGGTGGCTGTGGTGATCGCCATGAGCGTTGACCTAGTGAGGTGGGATGAGGTTGCTGATGAGGCGTCTCCATGAGCACCATGTTTGTAGTAGAAAGGAAAATAAGGCAGGATAGGGTCAGGAGGAGGAGGACCGTAACCGTAGCCACCACCGCCGTTGTAATCACTCGGCGGAGGGTTGTAAGGGTAGTATCCAGTCGGAGTAGGGTAGACCGGAGGTGAATACGTTGTTGTTGTGGTAGGCGGAGGTGGCGTGGTGGTCACCGGAGTTGGAGTGGTAGTAGTACCGGTGGGTGGAGGATAACATGGATATGCGCATGGATTGTCGGACATTGTTGTCATGGGAAAGTTGATCAGAATGATAGAGATGATCACCAAGAGGAGGGTTGGGAGAAAAGGGTTTGTGTTTGGAGACATGGTGATGGTGTTTGAGTGTGTCAAAGGGCTTGTGGTGTTTAAGATTGAAAGAATAGGGATGATGAAATGAGAGGAAGGAGGAGATTGAAGGAGGGAGGAAGAAAAGAAGTAAAGAAGAGAGAAACAAATGGGGAGTGGGTGAGGTGGTTAGTGGTGGAGGTGAGGTAGCAAAGCAAGGGCTAGTGATTCCTTTACCTGTTTTTAGAAGAGACCAAGACTATGAGAGCTTCTCTCTTGTCATGATTCAAGAAAATAAAAGAGAAGAAGTGCCCAAAAGGATAAAATTTGGAAGTTTGAAAGTGATCAGCTGTATGGAAAAGCAAGTTTTATCTACCAAGCTAACCAACACTAGCTGGATACTAGTGATTTCAATTTCACTATATGAGATGAGTTTTTTTTTTCATCTTCTTCATGTTTGATCTGTTGTGACTCTTATTCTTTTTGGTTTGAGTTGTAAACAATACATGAACTAGTAAGAATTCCCTTAATTTGTTCTAACTTTGGTCTCAAGCTGTAGCTTGTTCTTTTCTTTCATCATCTGTAATTCTGTACCTATTCTCGAACCTCTAATCCTCTATAGGGAGAGATATATAACTAAGGTAGAGAAATTGAAGTCAAGCTTTGGCTACTGTGGTCATAAACTCATAATGGACAATTATTTCTCTTGCGTTTGAAGATTCAACTAGTTAGGTACGTGCCATTTTTCTTTTCCTCCATTTACACGCAGATCGCCAGATCGACATATTCCATTTGAAGGCAGCCATAGATGACTTACTTTCATTTAGCTAGCTTCTACGTACACATGGATGAGAACAGATCAATATTAACCATCTTAGATTTTTACAGTCGTTTAAAGCAGAGATGTACTAAAATCGAAAACTGCTCAATCTCTTGGATATATATGTTGCCCAACTCTGGTATTGGTTAATTAACCAACAATGCCGAGTTTCACCAAGTGAATCAATTAAACTAATTAATTTGCAAAAATGTACACATTATATGCCTGGGAATTACTATGTTTTGTTATGCTCGAGCCAGCATATAAGGAAGGAGCTGGGTTCGTGGGGAACATTCTTCAGGGATAGAAGCGTTCCATAATAACATTTAAAATGTAAATATTGTAAACTAGTTTCCATTAACGATTCCCCCAAGTCACTAGTACTATTGGCTATTGACTATGATTCAATTTAAGTTTATGCAAACTAAGGGAATCATTATTAGTGTGTGTTTTGGCAAGAGATGAGCGACGACGCATGCGGTCAACAACTGGGATCACTAAATTCTACACCTAACCAAGTTCTTTAAGCTATGGTTAGGATTTCAGAATCAAATCGATCATGACATATGTCGATTAATCAGTTGTACGTTAGCATTAGAAAATGCAATTTCAAAAAAGAAAAGAAAAAAAAGTATATTCATGCGATGACTTCTTATTTCCTCCATCAAGTCTTTGCTGCAAATAGTACTGATGATGAGGATCGGAGGAGGCTAGGAAATTAATTCAAGGGAAGCTTGCATAAGAAGTGGAGTGATCCTGACGTCGTTACAAATATATATATATATATATATATATATATATATATATATATATATCCAGCGCTAGATCCCATTAACAGAGAAAATAAGACCTAATTAAACTCTCTACTCGATCATTATTTGTTGGTATTCTAGCTGGAGCCTCATATATATGGAAGACCTGATCAAGTATATATATCTACTTAATTGATGTGTAATCGAAAATGGTAATATGAAATATTAGGCCGCAATCTGTTCCTAGTTCCTAATTAACTAGTTTCATTGTGTCGGTGGAAAATGCCCGATCACTTCCTGAAGTAGTATTGTATAGCTATTAGTCTGTTAATGCTGAATATTAATTTTCCAAGAGGACCATTTCATAACACCATTCAAACTTGCATCATCCTTCTACTCTATTTCTTTCCCTACGTACCTAATTCATCGACCATGATCGGGCTATTCATGAAAAAAAAAAAAAAAACTATGTTAAAAAGAAAGTATTTATATGTATGTATAGTTGGTAGTTACAATATTTGTTTTTTCCTCTAGTTGAGCATTGTCTAGTCTATTTTAGTTGGCAATATGTGGATGCCTTTGCATGTTTCCACTTTCATTTCTCTTTTTTCCTTTATAATTTCCTCTTTTATTTTTCCTTTGCATGATCCAAATTCCTGTACTGGTGCCAAAGAACACCATGCATGGGCATCTGTTGCTGTTGCGGTACATAGGCGGAATAATAATTGGGGACTCAATAATTCAAAAGCTTTCATAATTATAGAATAGAGTACGTAGAAGAAACCAAACAAACAAATATGAGAAATGAGGCTGATCGATATCGATCCCTTTACTTTCTTGGCTTGCACATCTGGCATGTCGAGTTGGTTAATTCGTTCAATTTTCAAACACCCTTTCAATTCTATTTTGAAACAGAAAATTCCCTTCATAGATTATCTAACACAAAATAACATTTTTCATTTTAAGAATAGTGTGGTAACAATGTGAATCAATTGTGAGTATTTAGTAATAAACTAGCTTATATATCCAACATACCTCATGATCAAGTTTCCTAATTACATTACCTTGTTCCTAATCTTTATAATCGATCGCACATTGTACGTGATGATCTAGTACATGTTAGTAATTGATAAACTGTCTCTAGGATCAGAAGATATTCTAATCCACGTTACACTGCTTGTGAAATGCCTAATCAGTAACTATATATTTCCCTTATGCATTCCAAATTAAATGATTAATGTTGTATTCCATGCAAGAATGACATCTTGATTTTAATTTACCCATTACCACCAACCTGTTTGGTAGGGCGTGCCTAGCTAATGAATAGTCACATTACCAAAACTCCAAAACTGAGCAAATTAGGTAGAGTACTTATCAATGGTGATTATACTGAGTAGAGTTTTTTTTTTTTTTTGGACGAATAGTGAGTAGAGTTGAAGACAAGTAGGTAATTAGTCGTGAACTAAATTTCCAAAATTTATTAATTACCTGCCCTAGCTAGGAAGCTGTAGACGAAGACGTCGACCCGCCACTAACCTAAAACAAACAACCAGAAGAATGATCTGTGAAAAGTAACATGATGGAGGACCCATACCACAGTTGGTGAACCCTAACCGAAGCTGATTCCCCATTCATGAATCTCTCTACATCTGACACTGACACGTAACTACTTCCTTATAGAATGATCCAGCTTCGATTCGACTCTCTGACATCAAAATCAAATGGTTGGCATTTTCCAGCTTTCGATCAGCTACCCAGGCCATGTCTAACTGTCTACCTTTTCTTCACTTTATAATTAGGTTTAGATACTACGTGCTCCTAAGTCCTAACTAGTACTTAACTCTGTTCATGTTGTTCGTTTCACACAATCTGTAATGCATGTTTTGCTCTCTGTCGGCCTCTCTATTGTTGGGTTCTACACACCTTAATTATTCTCCATTTCAAAATGGCCGTCCCAACGGGTAGTCACAAACCTGTAACACTATCTTTGCATAATCCAAAAGGAAAACGGTATGGAAATTATTTGATTAGAATTGTGTGTATATAGCTCCAAAAATTGCTCAAATAAGTCTTCATGAGTAATTTAATAAATTACCCGCGACTAGACAACAAGCACCAGTGGTCTAGTGGTAGAATAGTACCCTGCCACGGTACAGACCCGGGTTCGATTCCCGGCTGGTGCAAGTTGTTTTTTTTCAAACCTCATGAATTAACTTTTGGGTGATTCTGATGTGATCTAAAAAATTTCCTAAAATTTTTGTGGCAAGTTGTGCTAACTAACTGAAAGCTCAAGTCTTGCCTTGAATTGTGCAAATGGCACATTCCCAGCTGAGTCCAGTGATCGTGCGCCACGTGTACACATGAGGTAACATAAGGCAAGGAAATAATAAAACAGGGCTCCACAATGAAAGCTATATCTTTCCGATTGATTTAATTAAGACGTCAATGGAAGGTGCAAGCTGGTAACGGGTGATGCTGATTCATATATAGGTCATCAATCTTCAATTATGAATCCAAAAAATGATTCTTTACGATGAATGAAAGAAATAAAATTGTCTACATCAAAACTTCTAATGAACATAGAAAACACAAGTATCTTATTCCAAATTTTTGTGTGATATCAAACTGAGATGAGTTAACGTTGATGATAGAATTGAAACTGAAAGACTGTTTGTTATTAAAGATTAATAATACACAATTTAGATCGAGCAACAATTATCAACCCTCGGGCCCTTTAATTCCCTTAGACTACAAGAAGAAGAAGAAGAATTGAAGAAAATTCTACGTTCCTTATGATCACCTGAATCTTACCGTATTATAATCCATCTATTAATCAACTCCGGCAGTCCGGCCTGATCACCAAAAAGCCAGAACACCCAGCAACACGAGTCCAAGCAGAGCCGGTAACCCCACCGAGCTCCGAGCTCCATGAGCACCATTAAAGTCCTGATCAATAGGGTACAGCTGCCCGGGAGGACCAGTGATGTAAATCAACCCCCCCGACGGCGGAGGAGGGCAGTACGAAGACGGTGGAGGCTTCTTTGGGGAAGGAGGTGGAAGAACCGGTGTTGGAGGTGGAAGCTCCGGTGGAGGAGGACACGGTGATGGCGGAGGAGGAGACGGCGGTGGAGGAGACGGCGGTGGGGGGCTTGGAGTGGTGCATGCACCGCACTTCTCACTGCCGTCTTGGGCGTGAACGGAAGCTCCTCCTCCTAAAAGGGCCACGGCAAGAAGGAACAGGCTGAGAAACTTGAAGAAGTGCGTCATCTTTTAGTGTCTGTGTGATGATCAGTTTGGTGTTTTGGGTGGAGCGGAGGAGAGTTGGAAGAAAATGGGAGGAAAGGGTGTGTGAGAGAGGCTTTTATTTACGTTATGAGGTGGTGCATGGGAGACTCAATGGGGTAAGAAAGGGTTGGGTTTTTTATTTTTCTTTTTGAATTTGGGCTTTGAGAATTCTTTTTAAGGAAGAATTAATATTGAAATTTTTACGATATCTCCGATATATCTTTAGAAAGAGAAGACGTATTCTTAGGGGCTTTTTCTGGTTACAGGAGGAGGAGGGTGGAGTTGCTTTTTCTTCAAGGGAATCGCACTGCATGTGGATGGTAATCCGAGGGTTCCACCATTACGACTCGACTGATGATCTTTTAGGTTGTATTGTGATGGAGGATTTTAGGGTATGTACATTGCTCTTCTTGTTTATTATTCACTATGTGTTAGTGAGTCAAAAAATAATAATCACTACGTATTAGTTATGTACCTTTAAGTATGGCATTATTTGTCGGGGTGTAATGTTTAATAGGAGATCCGGTCATTACTTGGGGGAAGATTTACATCTTTCTTTCTCAAACGATGTCAGTGGGATCTTGGAATGATCCCTCTTGGAAATTCAGAATTTTGTGTTTCTAGGTTGTACACATACTAGTAGTTGATCTAGCAATGTGAAAATTAAAAGGAAGAAAATCAATATCGGTAAATCACAAAGATATGAAATTGATAAAATAGATTACTGGACAAATATGGACGATGTTATTATTGTTAAATTTCACAAGTTAACTACGAAATTTAAGAAATAAGATATTTGAGATAATACACTTTCGTTTTTTACTCCGTATTAACATATAACCATGTAGAATGTTAGACAAATGTGTTCCGACATGATCGAAAGGTAGAGTCGTGGTTTGGAGGAGTTCTTGATGTTGTATCACATGATGGGTTGTGCCTAATTCATATTGTCACTTTGCCCGGGTAGTATTATTGCAAATTCCATCTCACAAGTTTTGTTTTGTTTGTTTTTGCATTAGTATTTGTTTTGAAGCTCCACTGATGCAACCAGGCATTTTATTATATGCAAGTAACCGATTGCGATAAACATGATAAGGACGATTAAAATTAGTGAAGAAAGAAGCTAGGCCAAAACAATTTGTCCTTGCTTGAATATTACGAGATTCCAATTTCCAACGCAGACTAGCAAGTAACCGAATGACATGACACTTTCCCTATTGCATTCGATGATTGACACCTTCCTTGCGCTCTGGGAAGCTTAGAGCTTTAACAGTGTTACCCTTCGAGAAGAAAGAAAGAGACCTTTGTTTGCCTTCGTGAGGTACCCTTTACTTTTGCTCCTCCATTCTTCCTGTGTGTGTGATTTTGCTATTAGTTGTTAGATTAGTAGTAGGGTACTTACGCCTGAAGAAACTGATGAGGAAAAGGGGAACAGATTGAAGGGAATTTGGAATATCTACACGCGTCTCTGTAAAGAGTATCGGTTACAAAGGCCACCGTCCCATTTTCTTAAAGCTTATTATTGCTTTCAATCTGGGTCAACTTCCCCCCAGGAACCTTCTTTCCTTAAATCAATCATCGCTAGCTTTCCTGGTTCCAATTATCATCCAAGGTAGCCATTGTTTAATAACACTACCCAAAAAAAAACAAACAATGGAGAAGTTTCTAGGATTTGGAACAATGCCAATAGAAAAGGAATAGTGTAGAAACTAGAACTCCACCCACAAAATCAGTGTCACAAAACAAGCCCACATTGAGATTCTACAGTTGTCAAGCCCACCTTTAAAACAACACATTTTTACAAAAACACAAGCGTCTAGTGGGAAGGACGACTCAAAATTGCAAACAAATTACAACTGAAATCATTTCTTCTGATTCTTCATCATCAACATAGCCTTTTCTGCAAAAAAAAAAAAAAAAAAAAAAAAACATAGCCCTTTCTAAAACGAAAAGAATCCTCGTCGACCTCCATACATCCCTATAGTCGAGCCTGTGTCGATGCCTGGATTAGATTCCAGACGCGTCCTCTTTGCGCACCCAGATTGATGAGCTTGCTCAAAATTAGGTCCAGAGTACCCAAAAGAAGACTCGAATCCTTGAGCCATCTCCATGAACATTGCCTGCAAATCCTCCATACTATAACTCTTCTGCTCTCGTCTCGATTCCGCCATCAAAGACACCAACTCTTGCACAAAATCACACAGCCCCTGCTTTGAATTACATTCACCACATCAATTAGGAAACAGCACCATCCAAACACCTTGATTAGTTCTAAATAGAAACTGATCGATACCAAAGTACGTACCTCATCTTTTTCCTCATCGGGATCGTACAACCCTGCGTCGTACATTGTTCGCTTCCTCTGATCCGATAACACAGAATATGCTTCTTGAATCTCCTGGAACCTTCGCTTGGCTTCCCCCAGCAAAGAAGGGCTTCTTGTCCACCGGTCTGGATGATACCGCATGGCGAGTTTCCGATAAGCGCGCTTGATTTCTTCCGTAGAAGAATCTGAACCAACTCCCAGAACACTGTAATACGAAGCCGACCCGGCCTCCATCTCCTTCAGGCTTCACCCTCCCCAAATTCTCAGAGCTTCAAATACCACAGATTGAGCAATTCCACAAGTACGCCCTTCTTGATGACCAGAATTGATTTGGAATAACAGATCAAAGATGAGAAAGGTTGGTATGGGATATTTATATATGATAGGGTCGGGTAAAGGCGGTGGCTTGATTCTGATAGGGTTGGATGTGTGAGGTATATAAGTATTGGTAGTGTCTTCGAGAATCTTATTGAACGCAGAGAAGAAAATATCTTGGGTGCTTGCCATCCGGAATGTTCCGGAAGAAACTTGTGTTCACGTGTGAGGTTGTACTTGTTCTACGACGGTGCAGATATTTTTTAGGGTTTATTCTTTGTTGGGTTTGGGCCTTTGGGTCCCGGTCTCCCGGATTAAGCAAGTCATACCTATCGGCGGCAACTATTTCGTATATTCAGTCCTGTAGTGACACGCGTTGGGAAAACAGAGACCTAGAGCTCACACGTTTCTGTTTCAATGTTGCATCAAATTATCCACTAGCAAGTTTTGTTTTGTTTCGAGTAGCTGCAAATCAGAAAAACCGACTATGTTTAGTATACGACTTGTATCTACACATATTCACAAATAATTGACTTTCTCCGAATGGTTGATGAGATTGATGCTGGATATATGATTTAAGTCATAATTCTTAATCATCCACTCATTCATGTATTTACAGTACTACAGTCTCTCTATAAATTTATTAATATCAGGTGTTGTCTCTGCACCAAAAGTTTAAGACCATAACACGTTAACACTCGAGGCAACAAGAGCAGCAGGCCCCACGACTAGACCAACTTGGATTTGGGTTTGGACTGTTACGCTAGGCGGGCCGGGTTTTTCTCATGGACCAACACCAATATAGCATCTTTCAGAAAGGGATTAACAGCTTCTGAAACTCGTTTGACAAGAAATCAAACTCCGCCGGCTCGAGCTCCATTGTATTCCTTTGCAAGAAAACTCGTTTATTTCGCTTTTATAAATCTCCGGCAGAGCATGCAATACTGAACAACATACATCATGGCTTCTTCTCCAATCACCTCCTTTGTATTCTCAGTCCTCTTTATCGTTTTGCCGAGCACAATCCCCATCCAAACCCAAGCCAACAAGCCTCACGTCATCAATTTCCGATCCCCAAATCTCTACCCAGAAGGGATAGCATACGACCCCTCTGCCCAGCACTTCATCGTAGGCGCCCAACGCCACCGCACCATCTATTCTGTTTCCGACGCCGGCGTCGTCGACCTTCTCGTCTCCGACACCGACCTCCCCGAAAACGTCACCTTCCTCGGCCTCGCCGTCGACACCGTCAACAACCGCTTCCTCGCCGCCGTCCAAGCCATGGAGCCGGTCCCTCCCTTCAGCGCCCTCGCTGCCTACGACCTACGCACGCGCCGCCGCCTCTTCCTCACGCCCCTCCCCTCCGCCGACGGCGACGCCTCCCGCCAGATCGCCACCGGCGTCGCCGCGGATTTCAAGGGAAACGCTTACGTCACCAACGCGGCGACCAACTTCATCTGGAAAGTCAACTCCGAAGGAGACGCCTCCATCTTCTCCAGGTCTCCGCTCTTCTCGGCGTATCCTGTGGACCCCGAGTCGCCATTCAGCTTCTGCGGACTCAACGGCATTGCTTACGTCAGCAAGGGGTATCTACTGGTGGTGCAGTCCAATACTGGGAAGCTGTTCAAAGTGGACGCGGAGGACGGGACCGCCAGGGAGGTTCTGTTGCCGGAGAACCTACCTCTGGCCGACGGCATTGCGATGCGAAGAAATGGTGACATTGTGGTGAATTCTCCGAACAAAATGTGGTTTCTTAAGAGCCAAGACAACTGGTCAGAGGGTGTGGTGTATGACAAGACTGAGCTTGAGGTGGATAGGTTTCCTACCTCAGTGGCCGTGGCGGCAGAGGACAGAGTGTATGTGATATATGGGCATTTTCTCGAGGGAACGGCGGGGAATTCGGAGAGGGAGATGTTTAGTATAGCGGAGGTGAGGTCGGAGAAGGAGAGCAAGGAAGAGACTGTTTGGATTTATGTTTTGGTTGGTTTGGGTTTGGCTTATTTCATGGTCTGGAGGTTTCAGATGCGCCAGCTTGTTGGCAACATGAACAAAAAGACCAACTAGTTTTTCACCTTTTTGTAGCTTATTTTTGTAACAATAAACTTAGTTTTTCTGTTATGTAAGGTGTGCTTGTTGTCCCAAATCAAAAGTGAAGATTGAGTTATAGTGTTCTACACAGAAAGTAAACAAAAAATTGAACTAGATAAGGTAATCATATGTATCACAGGGATCAATTACCATCTCATTTCTCAAGGGAGTATTGCTTCCACAGGTGGTACAATTGGGCTTACCTGAGGACTTGGAACAGGTGCCGGTGGTGAAGACAGTTCTGGCTGTCTCCCTTGATTGGTTTTTGGCTCTGATAAGCCGGTCTTTTCCCTCAGCATCTTGAGCTTTTCCTGAATTTTCCTCCTAATCTCAGGCTTGACGATTCGTGCCTCAGCAGCAGGTTCGACTGAGAAAAAAGTGACTGCTGCTAGTGTTGCAGCAGGTAAAGATAGCATCACATCTCTTCGTGAAACACCAAATACTTTTGGAGGGCATGATTCCTGTCTTCCCTCACTTCTCACCTGCAATAGTGACGAACAAATAAGTCACATAACTATGCATCTGGGAGAAAAATTAAAATAACATGTCTCGAGCTCTGAGATAGAAAGACAGACGGAAGTAATGGCTTTGGAATGACAAACTAAGAAGCTAAATAACGATGCATCTCACTATAGAAGCAATGGATTCAGAGTCCACCGCAATATCAAGATTGTTCAACACGATGCTAGTAAGTACAGGACTACAGGTTAAAGCGTATTTGCATTCCCAAAAGTAGCCTACTCTGCCTATTCCTCCAGGCTCATGACACATCACAAAATTAATCTGAAACAACTGAACCACTTAACCCTGCAAAATTTTCCCCTTCGAAAATATGAAACACAGTTGAGGAGACTTAAATATGAAACAAGGTGGCCAACTGACTATACAAGTGTTCGAAACATCTGATTTCGATCATAGCTGTAACACTGCAATTCAGTAGCCAAAGTAAACTATCTGGCTTTCTATATCCATTCTAAAGTCTAAACACAACGACTATTGCCAGTTGGCACTTCTGATTCAGATCAGTATCAGCACATTACAGCAGGCTTGGATCCAGTAAAGCATATCTACCATCATACATAATCTTCTCTTAAGCTGGACAAGCTATAGATCAACAGATGCAAAAATGTACAAAATGTGCAGGCAAATAAAATATGGATCCACTATCAAAATCCTCGCAGAGATGAACTAAGGAACCTAAATACCAGCTGTGAACCTTAAGGTGCCATGATCGGTACATATCCCTTCATCTGCATTATTGAGGATTCTACATAATTCAGGAACCAAGTAACTTACATCAAACAAACTCATCCACACTATAGTGAACTTCTTTCCTCTATCAGTAATTGCGAACCCACTAGTCTACTACTGTACTAGATATGAATCGATGCAATTCTTCCCCAAATCCTCCATTGATTCCGGTAAGAGTCTAAGCCCAGGAAAAAAAAAACCCAAAAAGAAGAAACTAATTGAAGGAAAATCCAACAACCGATGTGGGTTTTTGCTATAAACATGAGCTCACGTCAAGAGGTTGAATCCATTCGTAAGAAGCAAAATAGATCACATGAGAAATTAGAGAAGCTAAAAGCAGCACAATATGCACGTTATCCTAAGTAAGAGATTTGGGTGTTATTGAATCTAATATGAGAACAAATAGTGAACCAACGCACCTGAAGAGGAAGAGATCGTTTTGTGGTTGTCAGCGACGACGGTTTTGTGGGCAGCTGGTTTTCTCCGACTGAAGGAGGAAGTGCACCGCCGATGAGTTTCCAACTGGATAACGACATCTTTCCCCGGCGAAAGTATCAACGGTTTGAAGACTCGAAGTGAGTTGTTCGAGTTGAAGACTTGAAAGGCAACGTCGGAAATGGGTTAAATTTGGAGAGAAATTATTATGGTTGTGAAATCAACGTACCAAAATTTAAATTCACACCCGTTGTTATTTTAATAACATAAATTTTGTCTTTTAGTGATTTAAAATTTATTTTTTTGTGAATGTGTTAATCAAAAAAAGAAAAATAGTGTGTGGATTTCAATATGAGGCGTGTGGATTTCACATCACATTATTATTTGCCCCAGAATATCACATGTTTTATGTTTCCATTTAATCTCATTAGTCAAAGTGTTTTGTCTTTATTTCTGATTGGTATATTTAATCACTTTTACTTTTTTTTCCATCTCTGCTTGTCCCCACATGAATCTGAGTTATACTTATATAATTGGTTGGGTACACTATATGGCAATGTCACGTGATGTTTCGGGTACAGGGAATAATTACTCAAATTTAGAAACTAGAAATTGTGATTTTGTATTTTGCTCCTGAACCTATGAGGGATGTATGGATTACCCTCTAAATTTTAGTTGTTACTAAATTTACCCTCCAATAAGGTATCCTAATTCATTTTCTCTGATAGTCTAGTTTGTGATTTTATTCACATATTAGCTGTGAATTTTTTATAATAGCTGTGAATTTAGTTGTCATTTTCTCTGATAGTCTACTATGATTTTTTATAGTAGCTGTGAATTTAGTTTGTTCGGGTGTTTCTGTATTTGTACTCCATTTTAATTAGCTTTGATTAGTCTAGGTTTTGAGATTTGATATGGATTTAGTTTCTTCAGATTTTGATGTTGTTTCGTGCCTTTGCGGTTTTGAGTTCCAAATTTTCGGTGCTTCAGATTTGAGCTTCTTAATTGAATTCATGTTGTTTAATTTTTTTGTGTGTTATATCATAATTTACATATATTTGTATTCCCTTAAATATTGACTTTAACTTGTTTTTGAGTTCATTTAGCTTTCATTAAATCTTTTTTTATTTATCTAGAATATTGTAAGAGTGAAGAAAACATTTATTTTTAGCATTAATATAGAGAATTGGAGCTAAAATGAATGACAATCCGATGTGGAGCAAAACGTAAATTTCTAGATTTCGGCGAACCACCACTATTGGTGGCACAAGTAGCGGGGGCGCACCACCACTCACGGTGGTGCTATGTCTTTTCCAGCCATATGTATAGAGGAGCAAGAAGGTGTGACTTTCCACTCGTTTTATTAATTCATTCACCATCATTCCATCGTAACCAAATCTCAAACATTTTGGTTCAAAACCAACTCCATCAATTTCCCATTTTTTTCCACACTATACTCATTGATCCTTTTGCTCATTAGTCCTTCATAATCTCCAACAAAAACATGCTATGTATTAGTAGGCTTCATCACCATGCTTTAAGCATCATTTACTCTAACATATGTCATCATTTCCCTACCCTTTATGACACTTCAAGAAGTCTTTTAGCTCCAAATATATAGTATGTCAGTCTTGCACAAGAAGTATATTCCTTAGGAAGTGGTGATAACTGATAAGTACCGACTAGAAGTCCTTAAAAATAAAGCTCTATTTGGAGGTAGCCAACCATAAATAAAACATATTTGAATAAGAGGTGAAGAAGAAAGGAAGTCATTTTTGAAGCAACACCAAAGTTCGTAAGTTTGAATTGAAATGCTTTGATGTCTGGATTGTTGGTGATGTGGAGAGCATTATGTTCAAGGGGGAGATTTTTTAACTCTTGCATTTAGTTTGTATTCTTGTTTTTGTGATTATGTTTGTGTTTACTTATTTTGTTATGGTAATTGTTTTATTTATTACTTCATCCATGCTTGAATGTTTCATTGAGGATAATTAATGTTGGATTTAGGTGTGGGGGTAGAAAACTTTGTTTCTTCATTTGATATTTTTATGTGTGTTTATGTAGTTTTTTTTTTCCAACACCAATGATGATATTGCACTATGTATGGTGAGTGAGTTATCTGATAAACATTTTTAGAAAAAAAAAAAAGTTTTAGGGTTTGTGATTGATGTGAATATCACTAAATCAAGGATTTAAATTTCAATATTTTTGGCGATATTTCACCGAAAATTTTGTTTTTTTCATTAGACGATATATCTTTCCCATACCAAGGTATTCTGGTCAAAAACTCAAGATATATCGCGAAATATCGTCAATCTTTCGAAATTTGCTTGAAATTCCCGATATTTCGTCAATAGTCCGGCCCAAATTTGATATCTCGTCATTTTTAATCCAGCCCAAGTTTGAAATTCTCAACAAATCCGGCCCAAGTTTGAAAATTCTTAACAAAAATCAAAGGTTCAACACTAAAGGGAATGAACCTTGGTTGATTAGTGTATATCTAAACTCCTCAGCCATCCACGTTAAGTTGCTGCTTATTAATTCTTTGTGCACTTTAATATATATCCTTAATTAATTTCACATTCTCATTATCATTTATTCTAAAATTTTATTGTCTCGATATTTCCTTCAAAATATCCAATTTTAGGACCATCGAAATTTTCATGATCGTCGAAATTTTACTCCTTTAGCTAAAATTCTTAAGTTTACTGAAGACAAATTTTAAATTACTAAAAACCAAAAACTTAGAGTGTGACCACTACTCAAAGTGTATTTGTTAGCCGAGTTCGATATGTATACTTGATTTTTCATAAAGATAATTCTTTAAGAAACACTTAAAACAATAATAATCCCGATTACCATATTGTATTATGTTGTTTCTCTGATGAGGTTGCCTGTGATTCTAGAATCTATACATGTTTTTTCTGATTTCTGCATCGATCGAGGTTTAATATACGGCTGTTATATATAATATTACTAAAAAACGATTAGATAATGCTAGGATTTCAGATGAGCAAAATATTGGAGTACATTTGTTTGTTTTCATTTCCCTGTTGTATTAATTGCTGGAAAAAGGAAGAAAAAGATTTTTTTTTGTGTCATAATAGAAAATTCTATTAAAGGATCACAAAGAGGCACATAGAGGCCCTAGAGTAAGAGACACATAGAGGCCTTAGAGTAAGAGACACATAGGCCCCAGCAAAAGAGGCACGTAGGCTCAGCAGATAAGACACACAAACCAACATACAAAATAAAAGTCCACATTAGGTCTAACCCAGATACCAAACAAAGCCCAACTAAAAATTAGAAACCCTAGACTCCAAACAAACTTCCATAGTGAGATCTGCCGCCACAATATCCCACTGCCAAAATCGATCAAATTCATGAATGATAACAACCACCGTAGAACCATATCACACCACCTCCTCCGCTGGATGGAACACACGTGCACGCAGGACTCACAAGTAACCATAGAGACAGTGATTGTCAGAGCAATCTGAACAGGCTCTTTAGATTGGATAAGAATTCGCCAACGGGCGAAAGCAATGGATTTGAAACTCGTCGTAGATGAAACCCTCCAATGGTGGAGCAAGTTTGGTTTTGTGGAGAAGAAGGAGACATGGGATGGAGAAGAGGTAGGAGTGGAGATGGATAGAGATCATTCCATCTCTGTGAATCTCATGAAGGGAAGGAGATGGAGTTGGTAGATGGTGAAAGGGCAGATCTGGACGATCCATGAGGTTGGGTGAAGGCGGGGATGAAGGTGAAGGTGATCGGGGAAGGGGTGGTGGGTGGAGTGGGTAGGGTGGGAATGGGGATGGACTCTCAAACTGGCAGATCTAAAAGAAGACTTCTAGAGAGAAGGAGGAGCCTCTCTCTCTCAAGAAATATTCTTTTTATGCATATTCAAAAGCACCGGGTTATTTGATTTTCATTTACTGCAAATATATGATTCAAAATAGCACTACGAAGATGCAAAACAATGCATTCAACAAATAAAAGAAAGATTATTCTTTTTATGCGTATTCAGAAGAACTGAAGTATCGATTTTCATTTACTGCAAATATATTGTTCGAACTAGTACTATGAAGATGCAAAGCAATGCATCCGACAAATAGAAGAAGGAAGAGCCTCTCTCTCTCTAAAAATATTCTTTTTATGCGTATTCAGAAGAAGAATTGGAACAGTCCATGATGGATTGTAGGCAAACTAGAAATTGATAATAGATCTATTCATGCTCAAATTTTAAGTGTCCTTGTTTTGGAACTAATCCTTCATGCATGATCTAGGGCATGATGAGTTAATTTCTAGCTCTTTGGTGGACTTGTGGAGTTGTGGGATGCTGCACCAGGGTGGAGAAAGACGTAGTCTATATATCATACATAGGAGGCCGGTCTCCTCTTCTGCTCTTCATTTAATCAGTAATACACCACCAATTTGGAGCAGCCCACTTGTGAAAAGAGCGACTTCATATCAAACATTTAGTTTGTGTGACCACTACACAAACTGTATTTGTTAGCCTAGAGATCGAGAACTACGTAGCTCTTTTTCGTGTGTGCCCGCCATATATATCGACCTCAGCTATGGTGAAATTCCAGGTGCTCCAGCTTCCTACAATTGTCACAGCAGGTGCTGCAGGAAACATATGCATATCATATATAGAGTAGGAGATAGGCTGGTGACAGTTTTACCTTCTTTGCGATGCACGGCTTCAGTAATCAGGCAACTTTGGTTGAGATCAAGGACTCTGAATCGAAGTCTGAAGAAATGAGGCAGAGAACTCGATCAAGTAATATTAATTGGATGTTGAATTCCATGCAAACCCTTGTCAAATGAACAGTCTATCTGCTTATACCCCAGATTCGATGTCTCTTCGACCTAAACTATTAACGTTCTATAGACCTGAATGTATATGTAAGTATCTGTATACTGAATATCTGACCAAACATGTACGATTTAATTGACAAAATAATATCTGGCTAGTTTAATTAGCTGCAAGGTGTACGTCATCGAGGAATTTGGCCCTCAATTGCCTCATTACTAATTCTAACTAAATAGCCATTAACTGTACGCACTGCAATGAACCAAGAGACAAGAACACAAACTTAAACCTTAATCTGCATAAGGAGCCAAAAGAAATTGCAAAAAAAAAAAAAAAAAGGGCTTAGCTCTGGCTTTCTTAGGGTTTTGGAGAACTCAAATTAAAGAACCGGGAACCCCATCTTATTGCTTCCATTCTCAATTTTGTTCTTGTCTTCCTACTTTTACTGGCCAACTACTTCTGTCTAATTGATCTAATATATGCTGGCTGAAGGTAGATTCCTAATGATAGATTGCAATCGCACAAAGAAAAGCCTGTCACCACCAATGTTTGGTCACAACAAACAGACTTTACTTCAAGATGCATCTGTCGTAATCGAGTATTAAAAACCTAGAAAACTAACCTAAAATTAATTGGGAATTATAACTTTGATCCGGCATGCGTACTCTTGCAGCTGATGATCTAGTATTTACCACATGACTTCGATCTAAAATTAGGGTTTCTGAGGAATCTAACTAGTCTTAGCACCTGACCTATATATAGAGGCATAATTCAGGTCGAACAGACAACGAAACTAAGACTAATTTGCAAAAGGACTGCTCACTTGACAAGCATAGCATGGAATCCACTCACCCTGCTTGCGATATATATCTTTCGTTCATCGCGTGAAAACTTCCACAATATGATCATAGCTGAGGCTTGTTCTATCCTGGATTCTTCTTCTTCTTCTTCCGGATCGATCCTCTTCTTCAGCTTCTTCTTCTTCCCGGCTGGGACTTCCAGACAATCATAATCAATCTGATAGAGATAAAATCACACACACACACACACACACACACACATATATATATATATATATATATATATATATATATCAGTATTTGAAGTACGTAATTGAATCAAGGGCAAACATGATATAAATTGAAGAGGAAATAACCTGCTCTTAGAGGAAGAGGCCGGCGTAGCTAGTTTGGTGCAAAGGGATCTATGCTCTATCTTCTATATATATACTGTTTTAGGCTAGGGTTATAATGTAATTTAAAAGAGATAAGAAGGAAAGGAGCTTTCATTCCTTCTCAAGTTGTTCAAGTTGTTCTTACACGTACGTGACGAACATTGACTAATTGGTAAATATTATTATCATCACAGCTAGCTAGATTACTGATTGCTCATAATTTGATCAATTCAGAATTCACTGTTACATTAAGATCGATCATTCTCCAACGGGGTTCTTGTATCAATCTTTAACATGATGGACCCATGCCCTAGTGACTCTTATAATTGTCTTCATCCTACATTGGGCGAATTTAATTTTGTTATTTTAATATGTTGTGAACCTAGCTGAGTTGTGCGTCACCTCCATATATATGATACTAGCACAAATCCTATGTTAGAAAGTATTTGTTTTTGGTTTTGTTTTGGCTGCTGGGATTCATGCATTGAATATTAAGAAAAAATAGAATACCTGTTAAAAAAAAAGAATATTAAGAAAAAACAGAAATTCTACAGCTGATCGATACTTACGGTATGTTGTATTTTTATTTGCATTATCCATCATATGCGTGGAATCTGTACGTCCTTCTGAACAAAGAGTCATCGTGATAGAAAGGATTCGAAGACTCAATTGTAGCAGCTACTGTATACACCCAATTTACTTAGCTCTCTACTGGGAACTTCCTGACTTGATTTGTTTCACAATTACTCCTATAAATCCGCATACTAGCTTCATTCGGTTATTGAATAGTTTCATCGTTACTTGCATTTGAAAGAAAACTTGTGCAGGCTGGAAACCTCCAGATTTCTTGTATTTCATTCCAGACATGCATGCATGGAGATCAACTCGATCTATTGTTACCAGTAGCCATTTGGTATCTCTTACTTAATTTGCCCTTTGGTCTATTTTCCTATATAAGAGACATTAGTGACTACAAACAAAGTAACAAACAAATACAGATCGATGTATGTTCTATATAGTAAAACACTATTTATAGTATTGTTATACGAGATCAGACAAACTAGCTATCTGCTAATGTATGCGTTAACAGTGGCTGGATTAAGAATAACTGATGAATACGAACAGAAAGAACATAAACAAGCACTCATGGAGTATAAATATATATATATATATATATATATATATGTAAGAGTATAAGACCGATAACTATATATGATTCGTAACGGTCTCAAGAGACAACTATAGTATGAAGATTTACAACAAGAACAAAGAAGATGTGCAAAAACTATTGACCTGTTTTGAGAGAGAGAGAGAGAGAGAGAGAGAGAGAGAGAGAGAGAGAGAGAGAGAGAGAGAGAGAGAGCTCCGGAATACATCAATCTGTAACATATATATTGTAGGGTATGGATTATAAAACAGGTGGCCGCGCCGGTAGTAGTAGTAGAGTACTAATTGATCGAAGGTGGGGTGTCAAATTCCATGCAAACGCTTGTCGAGTGAACAGTCCCTTGTATATACCTTACATTCATTGCCAGATCGACCTTGAACTCGATGGATTAACATACATTCTAAACCTGATGTATATATGTTATATACGGTTATACCTCAGCTTACACAGACACATATATACGATACGTATGTGTATCCTTAGTTAGCTAGCTCCCACTTTCATGGTATATTCATGATTTTAATTGATGAGCTGGGATCATTGGAAGCTAGCTCAGATTAGGCCATGTGAATGCGAAGAGTGAAACCAACGTAATTTAGACCACAGAGATTACATCGTACGTAGAAGAAAACAAAAGGACAAACCCATATAATTAAGTGCATACTGGGAGTACATTAGGTGATTCGATTATATTGTTCGTGCCTTAAGAACTAAAGAACATTATTTAAAAATAGATAAAAACTTAAGAAAAAACATGCATTGTGACGCTAAGAACTTTCCGTTTCTTATTTACAGTAAGAACATTACAGAAGGCACTGAAACATTACAGGAAATTAGATTTATAATCGATCATCAAGTTAGATTTTATATTTTATATTAATTTCCTTTCTGTTTTGTATTATAATGATGGTTTGGGACTCCTATGCTAATCAGGGAAGCTGTTAAAACTGATTATAAATTTATGTTACACTCACCTTATCTCTCTCAGTTGTGGGTTGGCTTATGACTTCCATTAATTTAATTGTGGTCGAAACTTGATACATGAATACAATCATATATATAGAATATTATGATTCTCTCAATTAAATGCCAAACATTCAACCCTGGAATCTTAATTAAGTTGAATGGAGATTCTCACTTAATTATGTCAGCACTACTCTAATACTCTATCCAACAAATCAAAATGTCTTCCTCTTGCGAATTCTCAGTACACCTGAAATTCACATCAGAGCTCTAGACTAGAAGGTTGTATCTGTCTACACATCTACCGTACGTTTATGCCTAACAAACAACATTCAAAGTACATATAAATTAACATACATAGCACAAACATATATATGTTTACATGCTTTTTCATGCAAACAGAAATTATATCACAGGAATTTCATGGATGACCTTAGTCACCTTACTTGACATGAAATTCTGAAGGGACTCAATTAAACATATAAACTCACACGCATACAAAAAATCTGGTTAATTCATCAGAAAAGAAAAGAAAATGAGTGATTGTTTTGTTCATTAATTTTTGAGTGAATTTTTCTGAAAAAATTTCTTTGTAATTTTATCCAATTGTAAATGAATTGAGGAAGTTGAACCCTCTTACAGAGCTAGCTAGGGTTTCTATGCAATTAAATAGTGTTCAAGGTCGAACAGACAACGAAAGCAAGGTTAATACAAGATAGGACTGCTCGCATGACAAGCATAGCATGGAATCTACTCACCCCATATACATAAAGTTCTACTCTATCTGGTATTTCTGCACCTTCTTATATCGATCAATCTGAAAGCAGGTAAATCATAAAAGGCTGATCAGAATAGTTCAGACTTATTATATATAGGTAACTAAACAAATTTAGCAGAGAAGATGAGTTAACAAGGTTGGAATCAAAGAATTGTAACTACCTCAAACATGTCCCTTCTGGGCAGAGAGAGAGAGAGACTGTAATCAGCTCCATGTTCATGGAGAGCAAGCTGGGGTTGTATTTAATCAACTCGATCAGCCTAAATTTATAGAAACAAATATGAGGATAGAAAACAAATGTCAATCTGAACCAAGGGCCGTTGAAGCAGCTTTCGAGCTTGGGAAATGCAGAAATATTTACTTGACACGTGCGAAGGAGCTTTGACTCACGGGTGCATGTGTATTTCAGTATCCCTAACAACCTCTCTCACTGATATTTTCTTGGATTTTCTTTCTTTGTTTTCTGACTTTTACATTTCAATATTTAACTTTCTTTGTTTTTTTTTTTTCCTTTTTTGATGGTTTGGTCGTCGTCTGTGATCGGCTGGTCATCACAGGCTTCCTCATAGAGTAATGAATCCCCGCATGGAGATGAGGCTAGGATTACGTAAGCGACAGCCAACAGATGGAGAGAGAGAGTTGACAAGTACTACAGAACTGGGAAAATAGGGAAGGAGTACAAGTAAGGTTTTGAAATTAGGGCAGACGGAGAGAAGAGAGAAATGAGGTTAGCTGCGCTCATGTGGTTCTGAAATGCTGATAGAGGCAAATCAAACAAGGAGTGTGATAGATGATTCCACTTCGTATCTACCATCTATAATTCCCTATTCTCGCTCTCTTTGTCTCAATCTCTCTCTCTCTCTCTCCCTGACGTCTCATTTTTTTAGTGGGAGCGAGACATTGTGGTTTGAGCTACGTACCTTGCTTTCCGGATTGAGCTATCTGTTAATCTGTTTGTACTACTTTCACCAACAAGTACATACATGTCAATCATTTTCTACTTTTCATTACTTGGCGGAAGATTCAGTACTAAGGTGAACGAATTATCATCTGTAGTGACACTGATCTACACTATGACAAGTCAGTTCCCGGCCCTTGTTCTAAATTATGAAGGCTAGGGTTTTTTTTTTCTTCACGAAATTCGGTGGTCACTAATTAAATGGTGTAGCTCAATGCAAATCAAAGTTGTGTAAAAGAGAAGTAGTTTTCGACGTGAATTCTAGCCACACAAATCATAACAAGTCCAGAACTATAGGCCAACTATAATCAATGGTTGTCACATATTATGTCTCTTCACATTTAGAGTTTGAGAACAATTAGTCCAGTCGGTTTTTAAAGCATCTTATCAATGGTTAAGTTCAAATCATTCATACTATGTGTTTCTATCTCTCCCGAGATCACAGGACGGGAGGTCGAATTCTTGACTTTGGGTCCTGCAACTGCACAAGTAACAATGGCCTCAAGAGTCGGGACTGGGATGACCCAATCTTCGACTCTCTGATGCCTAAGTCAGCGTTCGATTGCTACTTGTATAGTACGAGAGTATGGAAGAGGATTATTAACTTACCTCTTTTGGAAGTTCGTACCTTTTTTATAGGCTTATGTTGGGCGTTGTGGCATCAGTCTCCGATGTGGGACTGTTTGTGGTCTTCTGCTGCATCTCCCTTTTTGGGGGTGTTTAGCTGCCGAAGAGCGGGTCTGACATATATATTGTTGTTGGACCTTCACTCTTTAGATGCCCCCGAAGGGTTTGCCGGTGCTGTCTTACCCGAAATGGTCTCTGGTGACCGGGTGGTTACGCCATATTCTTAGCGTGACCAAGTGTTTTAGCTATGTAATAACACTACATTTTCTAGTTTGATTGGAAAAACATCGAAATCCACAGTAGCTCAACTTTTGATCCATGCCAATAGATCAAACACGATTTGTTTATATACATATATATTAGAGAGGAAACGAATACAATAGTGGTGCATCATATGTGTGATAAAATGACAACTAATAAGATATAGATATTGGACAATTAATGAACTTGATAATTTGATTTGCTTAATTATCACCAAGAACAAAGTTGATCGCCGATAGTCGATAGATAGTCATTATCTTGTTGCAGTAGTGCATAGATGATAGATCCTTTTCATATTTTATGCTAGCTAGCTACTGCCTACTAGAACGATCTTTTGAAAATGTTAAAGAATAGTGATTGACTTTCCGGTTATGCACCGAGAGATCGGAGATCTAAACCTGGGTTATACAAGCGATCCTACTTTGCTGCATTCCTAAAGTCTCCTTCGAATTAGAGCATTCCACTACTGAATATACCTCCATCCTAGCGTGTTGGACATACTGAAGCATTGATCAATCAGAAGCAAGCAGGTAGATTTTTGTGTCTGACTGTCGATACTTACTGTTGTAGCTAGACTGATTTCAATCTTATATGTATAAGATCATTCCCGATGGCCGGGATGGATAAGAGATCGATCCAATTCCCCACGTACTCTGTTTAGAAATGTTAAAACATAAACAATAACAGATCCACCACCGGAATGTACGCTTCAGAGTTCAGATTCTGTATTATGACTATATGATCATACCCAGAACATCGATCAAGAATTCAAGATCGATCAAGGTTAGATTAATATATGCGTGATTAGAAAGTAAACTGCATTTAGGTGTCCACAAAATGACAAAATGAATCGTTCTGATCGATCTTCTGATCTCATTTTTTAAGAGGGACTATAGACTTTTGATATTAGTATATATCTCTGGGTTTGGGGGTTGAAACTGTAGTACGTACCAACCCCCCTCATGAACACAACCCCACCAACAACCTTTTTAGTCATTAACTAACTCCTTTCTTCTTGGTGTTTGTTGAGTCTACATCTCCGGCCAGAAAGCTTATAAACTGGCTGGTCCTTCGAAATCTATCGATCAGAACCGTCATTATACATATCAAAAACAAGCTTTTATATCCCAAAGAACTTGCAATATGTATACATACGTTTATATATCTACTATCTTTCATACACGTACATACATACAGTAGTATTGGGATAGCCCGTACTTTGTTTACAGTTTCATTAACACATGCATGAGCTGCATGAAACTAGCTATGCCCTCTTGTCCTTCTCAGATCTCACTTTCTTCTTCTTGATCGATCATGTAACTCTTTTCCTGTTAATCTCTACTCATCAAGAAGTAGAAAGTGAACAAAAACCCATGGAAATGAAACAAAGGAGTGGGTGAGGAACTATAACCAAATTTTGCTAAGAAAAAAAGGAAAACAGGTTATAAACTACAAACTGAACACACCGACTGGCAACGGCCGGTACCCATCAACAATTCAACATCTCTTTGTATGATATAGACACTCGTCCCCATTACTTAGGATCCATTAATTGAACTATGGCCACCAATGTTGTACATGAACTCTATGATGAAGGTTCAACAATTCAACATCTCTAAAAAACAAAAAGAGGATTCCGTTGCCGGGACTTGAACCCGGGTCTTTCGGGTGAGAGCCGAATATCCTGACCAACTAGACTACAACGGAGCTGTTGATGGATTATAGGGTTAAAATTATTTAATATGAGGGTTAAACAATTATTTAACATGAGGGTTAAACTTTCGTGGTCAGGAATGGAACACTGCTAGAAAAAAATTCTAAAATGACGAAATATTTTAAATTCATTACCTAAGAGAACACTTTAGTGAAGAAACCTGTTTCATCACCTTAGTGACAATTTTCGTCGTCTAAGTAAGGTAAGGTGACGAAATATTATTTCGTCACTATTTTTGTCACCTTAAAGCTAACTTAGGTGACGAAAATACATTTCGTCATGTAAGTGATAGGGTAGGTGACAAAAATATATTTCATTTCGTCATGTAAGTGGTAGTTTAAGTGACGAAAATACATTTCGTCATAATGTAAGTGATATGTTAGGTGACGAAATATATGTTCGTCACCAAAATTTTGAGCACTTAGGTAACGAAAATTTATTTCGTCGCCTAACAACTTACTTTTGTGATGAAAATAAATTCATCATATAACACCTTTACTTAAGTGACGAAACATAAAGTTGTGTGTCTTTTTGAACCAACTACGGGGTAGAAATAAAATTTTAGAAAACCCACTGTACTATATGATTAGTATACTTAAATACGGCTATGAAAAAAAATCCACCAGTTTTTGAAAATGTTAAGGTCTTTATCCATGCGGTCAACATTAAATTAACGTCACTTATTACACGAAAATGTTTTTATCTAACCCTATATGACCTAGTTTGATTGATTTTTTTACACACAAAACTCTCACATTGATGAGATGTAACCACCCATGTAAAAATTTGACCTAGTTCACATCTCGACGATAGGACTTCACATAGGGAAATATAAACGTAAATAGAGTTGACCGCTTGTATCGGGGACCAAATGTTCCGGAAATATGTGATTTTTCAACTATAGTCGTATTTCACCATACCGATTATATCCTATTTCACAAGATTTTTGAAAATATTGCTTCCCCTATAGTTTGTTAACAAAGATATATACTTGCATATAACCTAGCTATGAAACAAGTTATATCACATTAGTAGACACGTTGTGGTTCTAAAGGCTAAATTTTACAAAATAAAAATTCAACCGTTTGATATGATCAGTGTACTTAAATATGGCTATAAAAAAAATCCACTAGTTTTTGAAAACGTTTAGATCTCGATCCACACGGTCAACATTAAATTAATGCCACTTATTACACGAAAACGCTCTTACCTACCCCTATATGACATAGTTTGATTGATTCTTTCACACACAAAACTCTCACATTGATGAGATGTAACCACTCATGTAAAAATTTGGGTACGTTCACCTCTCAACGATAAAGCTCCACATAAGGAAACATAAGCGTATATAGGGTTGACCGCTTGTATCGAGGACCAAACGTTACTGAAAATATGTGATTTTTCAACTATAGTCGTATTTTACCATACCGATGACATCCTATTTCACAAGATTTTTGAAAATATTGCTTCCTCCCTATTTAACAAAATTACATTCTATCAAAACATTTTCTTAAAAATAAATATTTTTGGTTCTGAGATGACGAAAATTCATGTCTTCGTTACCTAACTAGTTAATATTTGGCGGGTGAAAAGTTCAGCCAATTTTTTGACCAAATTTTGTATTTGACTTGAATGACGAAACGACTTGATTCGTGGGCAACAGAGTCCCATAATCCTCTTAACTCTGAAATCTCTAAATCAATCGTATACATCCAACTTTCCAAGTCGTCTCCTCCTCCTCCTCCTCCTCCTCCACATCACCGTCTCCTCCTCCACATCGCCGTCTCCTCCTCCAATTCCAAGCCGTCTCCTTCTTGCGCCACATCCACTATGTCGTTGATTAGTGGGAAGAGGAAGAGATAGGCGGAACAATCTCAACGACTGATACAGGAGGTAGCCCAGCAATATCGACTGTGTTCTTGGGTACCTCCTCTCGCATGTGGCAGAGTACGCCGTCGTCGCAGCGTCGGGCCCAAGGATGGCGCCAAAGGAAATATCACCGACGAGTTCACCAGCAAAGGCACGATCGGGCAGGTGTACTAGGTCATCAGAGCTGTCGTTGATGTGAGATTCGAGGAGGGATTGTTGCCGATCTTGACAACTCGATCGGGTTGGTGCTTGAGGTGGCTCAACACTTGGGTGAGAACATGGTCAGGACTGACCATTGCTATGGATGGGACTGAGGGGCTTGTTAGAGGAACAAATGTTAAGTCTCGAACATCTGTTTGTTGTGATGGTTGCTTATTCAATTAATCTGTGTCTTACTTAATATGTATCCCATTCTTTTGTTCATTGCTTTTATTGATAACATGCTATAGAGATGCTATGCCATAGAGATAGTTTATTAAAATTTAGAAAGCATTGAGAAACCTTAAGTGCTAGTCTCTACTTAATAACTCTCAAATGTCAATGTGTGAGAGTTCTGCCAGAACCATGTTTCATTTCTTTTATTTTGGTTTGCTTTGTTTACGTCTTATCATGTATTGTGCCATGACTTCATGGCTGATCAGTTCATCTCCTTGTTGTTATGTTTCACAGATCATAATTTTTCACGCGAGGCAGATGAATTATATAAAAATTGATTTGGTTTTGGTCATTGTTTACTCCATAATACTCACTTTGACGATATAGGTACTGACTCTGAGCTCCCTACATTGACTAACTTTGCAAATCAGATTATTTTGTGCTTCGTAAATTGTGAATTTTCATGATCACAATTAAATTTTCGGCAAATATGCTTCTCTAAATTGCATTTGTG
Source organism: Fragaria x ananassa (assembly GCA_034370585.1). NCBI lineage: Eukaryota > Viridiplantae > Streptophyta > Magnoliopsida > Rosales > Rosaceae > Fragaria > Fragaria x ananassa. The sequence continues at coordinate 26,408,316 of CP139761.1, read as the reverse complement.
TTGCAGTAACTAAGTACTTACGATCAATGTGTGTTATGTTACAGTGATGGTAGTTCAACAGAAGAAAATATGGGAAAAGGATCTTGATTACATGTACATTGTTAGATCTGTTATTGCCTTTCTTTTAAAATTTTCATGTTGTTGCTGTTGCTTCTATATGTCTATGGATATTGTGGCTAATCTTAGTGTTATTATGATGACATGTGTTTGCTTATAAATCATTTGGTTTTTGAACCGGGAAACGATCTCTATTGGAAGTCTTTGGAAATGTCTGCAAATGTGCTTTTCTACTTGATCTTGTGAGAATGTTGTTGAAATCATGTGTTGCCATCCTTAACTATGGTATTGTTGGATACTTGCATAACATCAAGTCATTTGAATTGTCAAGCAACATGACCTTTAAAAGATACTTTTTATAGAGTTGATGATACGTGGTGTAGCATACTTGTTAAGTTTGGAGATCGCACAAAATCTATTATGAAAGACTTGTTCTTCCTTAACATAGATATTGTGGTAGATCGAGCCTAACATGTCTGCTGGTATGTCGGACTTGAAATGTAGTAATGTGTCTTGTGGTTTTTGCATAAATGTTTGTGTTGTTTTCATTCTGGCTGCATATGATTGGTCTTTAACGTATTCATCTTAGTGGCTTGTAACAAATCTTAATATCAAGTTTGTCTTGTTAGAAAATGGGTAGTTATCAGTCGGCACGTCTTTAACAATGTGAACAGTTTCTCTTCACCAAATTCGGCATATGTCAGCCGACAGTCCTACAGCAGAAGCAGCCCAATGATGATGATCATGATGATGGAGACATTGATTCAATTGACACTTCATAGTCACTAGCTAGTTCATTTTATAGTATATATTTTGTATAAACAAGTCTATATTGATCAATTAAGTACTACTCTTGATGAATTTGTATTTGAACTTGATTATATATATAAATTTTTGTTACTGTCCAGGTGCTTTGTCCATGTGTTTTTTTTAAATATTAAATGTGATTTTAATAATTTTTAATGATTAAATTTAATAAAAATAAATATCACTAAGGTGATGAAAGTTAAACTTTCGTGGCCTTAGCCTCATGAAAGAATTGTTAACAAACTGAATAAATTTCGTTAGCTAAGTACGTACTTGGGTGACGAAGCAATTTTCGTCAACTAAGTAACATGGTGAGGAACAAATTTTCGTCAGCTAAGTAACGTGGTGATGAAATATTTTTCGTCAGCTAAGTAACTTGATGACGAAATAATTTTTGTCAGCTAAGTAACCTGGCGAAGAAAAAGTGTTCGTTAGCTAAGTAACCTAGCAACGAAAAGTTGTTCGTCATCTTAGTCATTACTAAGATTACGAAATTAATATTTTCGGCACCTAAGTGCTCTAACCACCGACCTTAGATGACGATCTTTAGGTGACGAAATTTTCGTTAGCTATGTGTTTACATGACGACAAAAGCTATGAGGTGACGAAAAAATTTCGTCACCTAAGGGCTTTTTTCTAGTAGTGGAAGGCTTTCAACTTCAAATCTCTGTTATAGTTGGTGAGCATATATTCATAGTTGGAGAAAGACAGAAGAACAAGCAATTGCTGATCCAGGAATAATCTAATAAGGAGACTTCAAGTGTCAATTTTAAACATGCTCCAGAACTAGTTTAGTGGGTTTAGATCACAAATTTAAGCAAATTGATTAAGACAAATATTTTGTATATATATGCTCATTGGAAACATTAGAATATGTATGACTGATTCAATTGGGAAAATGTCTCGATAATTAACAACCGAGTGCGCGCGATATCGTTTTCTAATGTGGTTTGTGAACTTGTGATTTGTGCACCGTAGGCAACAGTGGAGTCCAGCCCATAAAATTCAATCACTGTAGTACCGTAATATATATATATATATATATATATATATATATATATATATATATCCAATTAATTACGTACAGGGAGTCGATTGAAAACCCTAATATCATATGAGAACACCCGATCCAACCATGAAGAAGAAGAAGAAGAAGAAGAAAACCAAAACTCAGGCAGCATATATAAGCTGAGGAACTCACCCTTAATGGTTCCCTCCATTGGCATCTTCAACGGACGGCTTGTTTGATTGGTGCATTCAACATTGAAAGTGAGTGATTCCGAGAGATTCAGGTACCTTTTGCTTATTACAAGCTGGGGAACTTTGGGAGGCTGTCTCTCCCTAATTCGTTCTGACAGTCCTCCTTTGATTGTTTGGCTGATGAAGGAATATGGTGATATAAAGTCTTGGACAAAAGCATTTGATGTTCCAAAGTTTTGTGGACTACCGTTAACAGAAGGAAAATTTATTATAACATCTTATGCTCTAGATGATTTTGTTTTGATGGCCTTTACTCCTGGAACAAGTGCACTTGGTATGTCACGGGACAATATTTCTACCAGGCTCTTTGTTCCAAACTTGGTTTCGATTAAGGATATCCTCTTGCTTAGCTAGCTATTGAGACGGGTACTATATATAAGTCTGAGTCTAGTTAGGCATTAATTGGTATGACTTTTTCTTTCTTAGTATCTGCATTTTGGTGGCATGATGTGGTTGCTCTCTGTCTGCAATCTCAAGTGTTGTTCAGTGACTAAATATGTCTATGTTAATCTTGTATTGATTAAGGGTTTTTGTGTAAAAGTCATCTTAAGACTTTATAAGGGTCGTAATAGGGCTTCTCCGGCTAGAGAGAGTTGTTGTTCTGCTGCCATAAAACACCATAGAGAGCTGCTGTGATAGCAGAGCTGTTGTGTCACTTTGTAAACCCTCATTTGTGTTAGTGGATTTCATTCTCACTGCTGCCCCGTGGACGTAGGCTATTGCCGAACCACGTTAAATCCTTTGTGTTCTTTCTTTGTTCTTTGTTCTTGCATAGTTTTGATCTCTACTGTTACTAGCTGCTGTTACTTAGTCGCTGTTAGTTGCTGCTGTTTCTTGGTCTGTGCTCAACAACTGTGTAGCTGTTACTTGCTGCTGTTACTTGGTTTGAGCGTAACATCAAGTTCATGTAAAATTCTGAGATGAATTTTAGGTAGTCTAGATATGTCCCAGATTATTATCCCTCTAAGTATTGTCTCTACATTATATATTTTGTGAAGCAATAGTGTAATTTTGTATTTCGGTAACTTCCTCTTGTTTTTCTTTTCTTTTCGTTTCTTCTGTTATAAATACTGCAATTTAGATCTCTAAACTTGCTTAAAGTACAGCACGCATGCTTCGCTTCTTGCTTAGTTTGTCTAATATTTGATGCCACCTTTTGCTGCTGATTAGTAGATTTTGTATTAGATCGATGGTCAGGGTGGAATTAGCTTGTTCGATGGCCAGGTTTCTCAAATAGCAGAGGAGACTGCAACTTAAGTTATCAGCTAGCATTACCATAAAACTTATAAAAGCTTATTATGAGTTAACAAGAAAATACTTGGGAATGGAAAATTATTCCTCTTTACATTCTATCTGGAATTCTAATATTATGGACAGTTCAGACATCAGACACTTAGAGACCAAAAAGGACATTACAAAGAATGAGGAAGAAATAACTTGGGTTGAGTTATATATCTTCCTTTGAGGGTCAACAAAAAAATGGAATCAACATACTGAAAGAAGTAGTAGTGTTTTTCCTAGCTAGTTCTTGTATATGTATACATGATGGTTATCATGGGCAGATGACATAATCTTCAGTAAAAGACTGGGTGTTCTTGGTGGGGCTGAGCTTGTTATGACAGAAAGAAGGTCCTGAAGGAGGCACTGGCCCTCTGGGAAGCTTAGCCTCCATTAAGCTTTCTACTTCCTTTTCCTTCAAATTCTTCAAAGGCCTGCTGCAACTTCCAACTGAAGCCATTCCCAAAAGCAGAAGCACAAAGATAGCAGAAACCATTAACAATCTCTTTGGAGATGATGATGATGATGACATGGTGATATCCAAGTTCTAACTACTTTTAGTTGGCAAACTAAAGAGCTTTTGGTTTAAAGTGGAGAGAATCTATTTATATAGGCAATGATTGTGGACTAGGATTGAGAGAGCTGAGTAGGTTGAAGAGGAATGCTGTATGTATTGGACTGTGGCTATTAGAAATTCTGACTTATAAGATTAAATATAAAAGACCAATATGACTATTGCCTCTTTTTGTTGAATGTTTTAATCACGGTGTGTTGTTTTAAAATTCTAATGCTGTGAGAGATTGATTGTCAATGCTAATGCAGCCAGCCAATTTAGAAAACATACCGTAAATATTGAACAGCTTTCAAGTACTTCGGTGGTTTTTCTCTACCGCTGCCACTAATACCACCCATCTTTTTATTCAAAGAAAAAAAATGGGAAAATGAAAGAGATGCTCCTCCACGTTAATAAGAGTATGAACGGCATTTTGAGTTTTTGACTAAATAAAATGTATAGTCCACACTTCACAGCAAACTCAGAAGAAGAGCGCCACAGGTGAGTGCTACACAAGCCTAGAGGCAAGCGGAGACAGGGCAGCGCATTAATCTTCCGGCGGTGTTGCGGGGGGGTGCCGGCTTGCCTCATCTCATGTTTGCTATTCCTACCTGTGCATATTGCCATATCCATAGCCCTCATGGTCTGTTCCAGTCTTCGTTGGTATACAATGAAACGTAATCTGATGTAAACTATGAACTAAGCAGGTGCCTATAGTCCATAGACTATATTCCCTATAGTGTCACTATTTGGATTTTTGCGTTATAAAATCATGTTATTTGTATGCAATCCAATTTTGAATGAATCAAAATCCATCACGTGCTCAAAACAAATGTGTGAGAAATCAGACTGATATCCCTTGAAAAGGAAATGAACCAATATTAGAGAGATTTAAATTGATTCTACTACCATATTCAATATAAGTTGGTACCATCTCTAAACCATGTCTACGTCTCTGCGGTGTAGGAGTTTATTACATATCAGTCTGCCTTCCCTTCACCAACTATAGTAGTATTAGTAGAGAGGACTTGAAGAGTAAAAAGCCAGAGTCGTTCGAACAGTACAACAATTTTGTATGTTTAGTCCATTTCTATACTTCATAAAGTTCGTTATAAACAATTGTAATGTGATGTTATAATTCATGCTGACATAAGATCAACCTAGACTGCAATAACATTTGACATTTAGTGTCGAAACACCATTTGAAATGAAAGTGATTATGTTAATGTGGTAGCTTGCTTCTCTTTCAGGTTTTTTCTCCTCCATAGAACTTAAGAGTTTGTTGGCACAACTGTCTTTCTATAATCCGTCAAATGAACTTCCGTTGCAGTCATATTTTTAGAAAAGAAAATATAGTAGCTGACAAGATGACAAACTTGGGGTTGTCAAATGCTTCATTTACTTGGTATGATAATCCTCCTACTGAGCTTCATAGTTTCTTGCAAGCGGATTATTAGGTTATTCCAAATTATCTGTTTTCATAGTAAGATGATTGTCTGGTTTTTATGGGTAGAATAAACAATGTCTTTTGGTATGTTGTTTTGGTTTGTTGTAGGAATGGTTTTGACCTAATCTCCAATTCCTCACTTCATGTAATTTTTTTTTTATAAATAAAAAATCTGAAAAAGGACGGGCGGTGGATTCTCGGTTGTAGAAGTCCTTTCGGAGTCGAATGGGTGCTTTGTCACCTAATAAACTGCTACAGAAGAACTGATATAGTCTAATCCTTGTTAATAATTTAATAATAAAAAAACATTTGACATTTGTTATTTTTCCCTTGGTCAAACTACCAAAACACTTGGTCGGCCACATATAATGTTGGATGTGATTGTATTAGTCAAATAATAACCAAAGTGAAACTTTCTTCTTTGTGCAAGTCACATCTTATTTCTTCATGTAGGCTTCAGTTGATTTTACATGAAATGAACCCTATCATTTATACTGTAAACTCAATCCCATAAGTTTCATTCAAAATATAAAAAATTAAAAAGCACAAAACCATGATTTTTACCAGGACTGTGAACTAGCACACGATTTTTTACAAAAAAAAAAAAGAAAAAAAAAAGGTAAATGTGGGAAGTGGGAACTGTGACACTGTTGGGTTGGAGTTGGAAAGTGCTGATACCGAAAGTGAAACCCCTGAACTAAACTGAAACTTCTTGTTGGGTTGGATATGGCCTTTGCCGCATCTTCATCTTCTTCGTCTTTATCTTTCCCTCTGCAAAAGTCGTGCAAACCTTACCGGCCAACTGGGATTCTCTACGGCCTCCCTTACACCTCCCGCCTGCGTTCTCCAATCAGGTAACACCCTCTAGCCTCCACCTGATTTTTTTATTTTTTTGCTGTAATTCGAGTGGAGTTGCGTTCTTTCTTGTTTAAAGTCTGAAGATTTTGCTTAAATTTATCAACTTTGAGGTTCCCAATTTCAGTTGAGTGTATTACTTATGCTCTGCCAATTGCATCAGTGTATTTCAGTTCAGTATGGTGTGTGTTTGTTCTTGTAAAGATAGATAATTTAATAGCATATGCTTTTGGCGAGTTTTTCCTGAGTGTGATTGCTACTCTGTCTAATGGTGATAATGTTGTGAAGTACCCAAGAATATTTCCATAATTTGATCATAGAAGAAACTCTGTGATTGGAATTAGTGAATGGAGTGGATTGTAGTTGAGAGATTCAAACATGTTCAAATGCCATAATGTTGTTTGTTCCGAAATTGTGCTTATTTTGATTATTGGTGGCATAGCCCTATATTGGACTGTTGATTTGGAATGAGTGGATTTGTTTGGACCCTTGCAGGCAGATTATTAGAATGTCAGCAACGCAAGCTGAAAGGCCCGGTTTGTCATTTGAATCCCTACCGATAAAGCCTCCTTCGCATCCGACTTATGATCTGGCGGGTGTGATCAAGTCAGCCCTTGCTGAAGATGCTGGGGATCGAGGTTGAAATCTAATTTGGTTTTCTTGAAAGTTGAGATCTTCAAGACTTCTTTACTGTTCAAAACATATTATAGCAAGATTGTTGCTTTAATTGTAGGCGATGTGACATGTCTGGCTACCATTCCACCTAATATGGAAGTAGAAGCCCACTTCTTGGCAAAGGAGAATGGAATAGTTGCCGGAATTGCACTTGCAGAGATGGTATTTTATGAAGTTGATCCCACTCTGAAGGTACAGAAGCACTGCATTTTGTGTGCTTGAATATTTTTGCTGTTGGTGTCCTAGGATGATTGGTTTACATGTTGATACAGGTTGAGTGGTCACAAAAGGATGGAGACTCCATACATAAAGGCTTACAGTTCGGCAAAGTTTATGGTAACTCAGGTTCACGAAGAAATTTTTTAGAAGCTTTTCAAAATTTCTTAAAAAGTCTTACAGATTCATATGCAGGAAGAGCACACAGCATTGTTATAGCTGAGAGGGTAGTACTGAATTTTATGCAGAGGATGAGTGGAGTAGCAACTTTAACTAGGGTACAGTTGTTTCCTTTTTATATTTTCTAAAGAACAAAATTGAAAGTTAGGATACTATTTAAAGCTACAAGTTGAACACATAACAAGGGAATGTCACTACAAAGATGGGTGCTCATTTATTTCAATATGCGGGATGGTTCAGAACTCTGAAGAGTTTCATGATCAAATTTATCTATTCATTAAAAGAATCACAGACCAATACTTATTGTAGCTCTTCCTTTATGAAAAAATTGGTCTGGAGGCATGGTATTCAGAGTGGAGTATGACTTCCCTGTTATAAATTTCTCTGTATCAGTTGATTAAAAGGATTTAGGATAGTTTTTTTCTGTAAAGAAACTGCTTACTTCTTTCTATATCCTGATAGAGGTTTAATCCCTGATACCCTAACAGAACATTGACATCTTACCACTATATATTGGATTAGAACATCATGACACATAATTGAAAAGAGAAATTGTCAGTTATTTCATGTTAGGTTGTCGATTGTCATTAATTTGGCTATCATGTACTACCTTATGTATTTATCAATAATAAAAAATGAAAAATTGAGAACTTAAGTTATACTATGTGTATTAACATTATTTTGGTTGGATATGTGAGGGATTTGTGTTTCCTACAGGCAATGGCAGATCTTGCAAACCCTGCATGTATCTTAGAGACGAGAAAAACTGCTCCAGGTTTACGTTTGGTAGATAAGTGGGCGGTATAGATCTTTCCCTTGCTCCTATTAGACATCAAGATACACATCGCATACATTCTTGCCAGTGGCATACAATATTTTTTTCTTATCAGCCTTGTATAAAACTGCTGTTGCAGGTACTCATTGGTGGTGGTAAAAATCACAGAATGGGCTTATTTGATATGGTAATGATAAAAGATAATCATATATCAATAGCTGGAGGCATAACGAATGCCCTCGAGTCTGTAGACCTCTATCTTCAGCAAAGGAATCTTCAGATGGAGGTTGAGGTATTGTTTCCAGATTTCTGTTTACAACATTCCTAGTTGTTGCCAAGTTCTTACACATTCTGTGTTCTATAATTTAATGCAATCAGAAACAGAATATTTAGCTTGCTATCTCTCAGTTGGTCTCTGTCTATTTGCCATCGCTGATACATTCATTAATGTTTACCAATGGCATGTGTAGGATCAGTTTTCATAGGGACTATGATTATTAATATTTGGTTTGATTCCCAGGTGGAGACCCGGACAATTGAGGAAGTAAACCAGGTGTTGGACTATGCATCTAGAACAAAGACTTCCTTGACCCGGATAATGTTGGATAATATGGTTGTACCGCTATCAAATTGTGATGTTGATGTCAGCATGCTCGAACAAGCCGTGAATTTGATTAAACAGAGATTTGAGACAGAGGTAGCCTAGAGTTGGTTATAAAGTTTAATAATGGTTTTCCTGATAGAGTTCTCACCCCTATTTTTTCTGATAGACATAACAAGAGTTGTCACCTAATCTGCATCTCCTCTGGACTGATTATGGATGTTTATTTTCATCATTATCCACAGACCTAACTTATAATCTCTTTCCTCTTTCTTTTATATCACTCTTATTTTGAAGCGTCATTCTTTAGATCTATGATAAGCTGTTCTCACTTCTCACTCTTTCTTTTTTTCATTTTTGTTTTTGGCTTGAAAACAACTCTCTTGCACCCTTATGCTAAAATAAGGAATTACCATAGAATACTCAAGGCTGTTTCAGAATGTGAAATTATGGTCTAATTGCTTAAATTGATTTTGTACCTCCTGTCCCTTTTAATTTCTGACTTATCTATTCCACTGCTTCAGGCATCTGGAAATGTAACTCTTGAAACAGTACATAAAATTGGACAAACTGGAGTGGACTACATTTCTAGGTAATGACACAGCTCCTCCTAGTCTCAAACTATTAACTATCATCATGGTAACCTATATGGGCAGCACAGTTATTTTGGAAGTTCGATATAACTGATGCTTAATCTGTCATGTGGAGTTCTTTTAAGCAAATGTTGTCCTTTTCCTTTTGGGTATAATATGCTGTCCTGCTACTGTGAGATTGAGGAAATCATTGAGCTGTGATATTGCTGCAAAATGAGACTGCAGATGCACTAGTTTTAGTGGATATCAAGTTAGAATCTGCAAGTGTATGAGTGGACTTTGAACATCTCAGTGCAATAGGGTTGCTGGGGATAATATAACGGTAGAATATTTTACAGTATTGTTGGTGTGGTCTGTGAAGTGCTTTTGTTGTGTTTGCAGTGGTGCACTGACACATTCTGTTAAAGCTCTGGACATCTCCCTCAAGATTGATACCGAGTTGGCTCTTCAAGTTGGAAGGCGTACAAAACGAGCATGAACATTTAACTATCATCTTTGTTCGCTCTATTTAGTCCAGGTCCTTCACTGTGGTACCAGGCGGTGCCTAATAATTTTTGAAATTGTTCTATACACAGCTAGTATACTAGTCAAAAATGTTTAAAGTTCATGTTCTGAAACGGTCTCATAGGTTTTGCCTTGATGAGAACTGACCATATGTCAATCTGTTTGAATCCTATAGATTCAACGTTTACAAATTCAAGTTTCAATCTGTTGTTATTAGCTTGCCTTGGACGATCAACATGCCATTTGAACAACACCCTTAAAAACCTAAAGTATTCCAACTTGATTTATTATAAGCTTCATTTTCTATTATATAGTAGGTTATATCTTGTATGTATCATCAAGGATAAAGTTTTATTTTCCACAAGCTAATCAACAACTTTTTTTTTTGTCAATAAGCTAATTAACAACTTGACATATGAAACTGAAGCACTGTTTAAAGGGTCATTCTTAATGTGGGAGGTAGGTTAATGCTCATGTAAGATGAACCAAGACTTCTGCACTGAAAAATCATTAAAAATATTTGAGATTTTGCAGTGACTTTTTGGAATTTTTGCAAATGATAAGATGAACTGATGGACCCTACATCTACAATTCATTTTTATTGATTTAAAAATAATGAACTGATGAACTGATGTAATCATCATCCCAGCTTTTATGTAGTTGGTGCATCACTTCATCTGTTTATCCCCCTGACATCTCCCTCTCTATGTTTTAAAATTCAGCTACTATCCAACTGATGATATAGCAGGTTTTGGTTTCCCTGAATCCCCCAAACACATCAGTAACAGAAAAGCGAAGTCATTCTGTAATCTTTGCTTTTCCAGATTCTCTTCTCATTCACTGTGCTTGTTGTTTTTGCTCCTCGCAGCCGACACCATATCCCAATTTCCAACTTCGTTCTGATTCACATTAACTGATTAACATGCAATTTTGCTGGTAGATGTAGATTTCAGAAGTGATCGATTTCATCAACTAGCTCAATGGGGGTGGTCAAAACTAAGCATGGTTTACCTCTTGGTGCAACACCCTAGTGGATACCTAATAGTCAATCAGTATGGAGGTTATATATGCTTCATACTTCCCCACTTCATTTTGAGTAAAAGAATATTGGTTTGGTAAAAGAACAAAAACTTAGGTCTGCTTGTCCCAGTTTTACTCAAATGGTTGTCCACCCTTTCCAGCCCTCCAAATGCTATATCATCCTCAAGTTCTGCCTCCAAACAAGAAGAACCCGAAAATTAAAAATTAAAAATTAAAAATTAAAAATAAATAAATAAATAAAAAATAAAAACTCCATGGCAGCACTGTGGTGGAGTCAACTACCTTCCCATTCCCATACAAGGTGGGGGTAATGTGATTGTCAAGCTACCTAGTTACAAGGTGTGGAACTTGCAGCTGCAATATTAAAGAACCAGCAGTACTTCATTTGATATATAGAATTCTAGATACAAGTATTATTTCTGATTTGGCGAGTATTTATTATGTACAACCTCCTAGAGTAAACTTTGGATTAATGAGTTTGCTTCATATAATTCAATTCTGCACTAAGATCTGACCTACCAGCAATTCTATTCTTATTTGTTGAGGGAGAATTTAGCAATTTGATAGTGTCCAAAATTAGTTGCAGTTGCCTAGAATACTACTCTTCCTATCTGCTAGTCTCTATTGGGAAATCAAGACTATGACTAGCTACAGATATGTCACATCACATTGAAATAAAACCCAGACCTGTTCTTGACAAAGGAAGAAGAAAACACCAAAAGAAAGGTTTGGTCCGAGTCTCTTTCTCCCAAAATCACAATCATGGTTCTCCATTACCAGGATTGAATATTTAACCAAGGAATATAATATACCCTTTGATGGACCTTATGAGTAAACATTGTTATTCATGAGAATACATTTGCTGATTAGTAGTTTCATAAAAATATATAAAAACCAAAAAGCCTGTACTAATCCAAGCCTTAACATCAACTTTATATCCAAATACTAAAGCAGTCCAAGATTAATAACTAAAACTACACTAGCTATTTGTCATCAATCAGCAAAGTTCAACGATTATAGTAATTACATATGATGAAGAGGTTAACCAAACAATATGATTCGGTAGAGAGGCAGAGACAGGAATCTGTAGGAAAATTAACCCAAAAGCCAGAAACAGATGCATAATCCTCATTGGACCACCATGCAATATGGTTCAATAGTCATGATTGTAGAATTTGACAAGAATCCTTATCCTTCAGTTCCATATCAAAATTCCCTTCGGAAATGATGTATGTACAGGGGAATTGATATTTTGTAAGGATAACCAGAAACGGATTTTTTTTTTAAATGAAATGAGGTTAGACGATTTTATTCAATAAACATAAGTCATATTACACAGTAAAAAGAGTAATATGTTACATGTACTCTGTAAGTTTAATAGTACGTCTTCCATGAATTCTTATATGTACTGTGGTATAAGTCCACAATGCAATTTTAACCATCATATTCATCCATATATGATCTACTATGCATAGTGACGTTAGCTAATATTAACCATTCACATAATGCATTTTTGTTCGAAAGTTATCTAAATAGAAAAGAAAAAAATAACCTCTCTATATATCATTGCTATTGAAATCCTTACGGACTAGTTAGAATAAAAATAGAGGAAGCAACACGATTCTATAAAGCTAGTGGATTTTCATGCCTAGTCAGTTTCATCTGATGCTATATACAAACACAAACACACCCTCAAATATCAAGTGAATGAATCATTTGAAAACCAGACTCGACTTCTGAAGGATAATGTTAAAATGATACCATACTTTAGTAAATGCATCTTCCTACAACCTTAGCTAGTATTGGTGATGCACTTTTAGCTTTGAGTCTAATTTTTGTTGCTAATAAGGTGGGTGATGACATGTTAACATCACGCCTAGATTAAGTTTAAGGAACCTTATTGCGTGGAAAATATATGCACGCCAAACTTGGTCAAATTAGGTTGAGTGGGATGCCCTAAAATATAATCAAAGTTCTCCATTGTAGCATGCATATTGACTCTACTAGCTGGTTTGTAATAGAGTAAACTAAGGGAGAGATGGGGTGGGGTTTTCATGAGGCTTTTGCCTGCTTTCTATGTTAGGCAGAGAAAATGCTATGTATTCTTGAAGGGTCTTGATCTGTATCCCTAATTTGACAAAGCGTAGAGGGATTAGTATTCCACCATTAGAATTATAGGTATGTACTGCTTCACAAGGAGATGAGTCAGGTATGATGAAGATGATGAAGAAGAAGATGTAGGGGCGGCTCTGCCTATGTTTGAGTCTTATCTTTGGTGACTGTTTATGTTAGCTTTTTGGGTGGTGATGGAGGTTTGTTTGGTTTTGATGAAGAAAAATTATAAAGGGCGGTGATCATGGCATGTGGAAAATGGAACTACGAAGCAATGCTACGTAGCCAAGAGCAAAAGGCCAAGAGGAAAAGGAACAAAACAAATAGAAAAGAAAAGAAAAAGAATGCCCCAAGCTTTCGGTAGAGAAATTGAGAAGGCAAAGGAGCACAAGCACGAAAGGCTTTTGCAGATCGATGCTGGCTTCCCACCAAATCTGATGCTTACCAAATCCTCCTCGCCTTTCTCCTTTAGTTGCTTTATATTTTTGCCAAGGGGACATGCCAATTGGCAACATGGTGCATCCCTCTGCTCATCTGTCTCATAAACATTCCGGGTCCGGCATTAGGGGTTTGTCCAAAACTTTGGATCCCCCTGTATCCCAAATAATCTATCGCTCTCAATTGTTACCCTTAATTACCATTGAGTCTAAATTTTTTTTTGGTTTGATCAATTTCATTCCTCAAATGTTTAAAGTGACATTGTTTGATAGTTTAACACGTAAATATCGAAAGACAAAAAACTAGAAATCTCACATACATGTGATCTACACAATGAAGAGTGAATTGTAAGATACTGAATTGTAAAATGTGATCTATAAAATGTTCCTGAATTGTAAGATACTTTTACCACTGACTGGGTGACATTCATCATTTTCCATTATTCACACGAGGCCATTCGGACATCTAATACTCCGGGTCAAACCAAAAGAAAGGAATCAAGGAATGGTTCTCGGGTCATGAAAAACCCGTGAAACCTGACCCACCAACCCACCAAACCCATTCCATGCCACCACGATAGTTCTAGATGCTGACACAGACCGTGTCAAACACGCGCAAGCAGCAAAAAAAGAAATGAACCCCCAGAAAACATGCCTCTAAAAATCCAACAAAACCCAATAAATAATAATATAATAAATGCTGACTGAGTTTCCAAAAAACGTTTCAGTAAAACCATCCCTTCTGTACCCTGATGCTGACCAATCAACACCCTCCTTTTCTGTTAGTTGTAAAAACAAGAAAAACTCTTTTTTTTTTTTATCTAACTATTTAATTAATCACGACTTTAAACCCTAATTAAGCATCGCACGCTGACCAATGGCCGCCTTAATTGCCAGATTGGAACAAAAAAAATAAAGCAAAAATGAAGATAAAAAAGATATTATAATGAAAGAGATGTGAAAAGAGATGAAAGTGCTTTTTTGAAAAGCAATATATTCAACTTATAAGCACTTGTAAGAAGACAGAAGAAACTAATTTGAAACGGAAAAAGAAAGAAAGAAAGAAAGAGAGAGAGAGAGGAGAAGCAAGCTGAAAATGAATTGAAGACGAAGAAGACAGACGACGATGATCTGCGGCGGAGGAAGAAGAAGAAGAAGGAGTGAGAGAGAGGCAAATGCGTTGTGTCTCGAGATGCGAGCTGATTTTGATTCCGGCAGAAAAGGAGCCTTCTCCGTACTCCTCCTTTTCTTGCTTTTGATTCTCATTCTTCCCAGCATTTAATCTTCTTCCCTTTTCTCTTCTACACTCTTCTTCTTCGTCAAGCTCAAATAGAATACTGTTCCCTCCAAAACGGTGTCGTTTTGGTGCCTAGTCTCTGATGCTCTTTGCTGTTGGAGACTGGTTGAGATCGCTGTGATATGCTCCAATCGGTCGCCGGGTGCACTCTTGAAGACTCCGGGATTGGTTAGGGTTCCTTTTACTGTGAATTTTCGCTTCTAATCGTTTGTGTCTGAGGAGGTGTTGCTGTTGTTCAGCTCAGCTCAGCGAGGTGATATGGTTGATTGAATTGTCTGTGTATAGAGTTTTTGTGCTTTCGATTTTAGCTGTTTCGATACTGGTTTGTGATTCTGGGGAGGAATTTTCATTCTGTTGTGATTTCCAAATTTTCTAAGAAAAAAGAGGGAAGACAATTAAACAGTGGAAACAAAATCATAATCAAAGGCATACACATCCCACCATTTTTGTTGTGGGGGTTCTTAGTCTCATATACTTAGATTTAGGACAGAAAAAAGAAAAAAAGAAATTTAGTTTTCGAGGAAGAGCTGGAAAGAGGAGGAAGATCCAGAGCTGGTTCGTATTCGTGTTGGATTTTTACAATTCTATGGGAATATCTTTCTATGGGAATACCTGATCGTTCCCTGCCAGATCTAATAGAGCAAGCTAGGTCCTGGATTACTAGGGAAAGAACTGAATTGGAGTCTTTGGATATGCCGAGTAACGGTTGCAAGATGTGTTGTGATTGCCATAAGGACACCAGTGGTATTGGCCATAGATATCACTGCCAAAGCTGTGGGAGGTGGATTTGTGGGGAGTGTGTTCTGGGTGGTGAATGGGATGGTTTGAAGAGCAGTGATGGGGTTGGAGAGGAGACGATTAAGTTCTGCAAGTTTTGTTCTTTGGTTAGATTAAGGAGGGAAGGTGGAAGAAAGTGTAGCGAGAAAGTGCACCCTTCTGTTTCTCCCCGAGAAAGCCCTGAACCACCATCCCCGTGTTTTAGCAATGAAACAATCAAGTGTTCTGCGGATGATGAATCCACTGTGACTGATCATCTGTCAAAGTATCTTGAAGTACCGGATATTGGCTGTTCTCCCCGCGCTGTCAGGAGTATGACTTCATTTGGTTCTTACCCTTCTCCAGTAGCTGTTCGTCGCTCTCACAGTAGGTATGTATACAGTCTTAAAGCTTTATGGAATTATGTTCGATTGATTTGTTGCTTGAGTACTCAAAGTTTTTATTTCATTTTCAAGTGTTGCCAAGATATGGAGTCAAGTAAATAAGTTGCCCATCAATTCCATGTTTACTTTGCAGGAGTGATGAAGAAGAGGCAGAAGATTCGGCAAAGAACTTTTGCAGCCCTTTAAGTGAATATTGTGACGACAATTTGGATATAGATAGTGTTAGTGCTAGGAGTGAGTTTTACAGTGTGAGGTCTCTGGGATCCAGTCAGTTTGATTGCTCATCTAGAATTTACTATACTTCCAATAGAGGGCATTCAGAACAGCAGAGGCAGGAAGGAATCCCAGTGACACAGAGTGATGGCCCCTTGGGTCAACAGACTAAGGCTGTTTTTAAAAGGCCTGATACAAGGTCTGAGGATCCAGATATGACTGATGATTGCTCTGATGACTTGTCAGCTTTCCGCAGCCGATATGAGAAGCCATTGGATTTTGAAAACAATGGTCTCATCTGGTATCCCCCTCCTCCCGATGATGCGAATGATGAGGAAGAGAGTAATTTCTTTTCTTATGATGATGAAGATGATGATATTGGAGATTCAGGTGCAATGTTTTCTTCCAGTAGTAGCCTTTCAAGCATGTTTCCTACAAAGGACAAGCAGAATGAGGGTAACAAGGAACCTCTTAGAGCTGTGGTTCAGGGGCACTTTAGAGCGCTTGTGTCACAGCTATTACAAGGTGAGGGTTTCATGAGCAAAGAGGATGGAGATGAAGACTGGCTTGACATAGTAACAACAATAGCATGGCAAGCTGCAAATTTTGTTAAACCGGATACTAGCCGAGGAGGGAGTATGGATCCTGGTGATTATGTGAAAATTAAATGTATTCCATCAGGAAGTCCAAGTGAGAGGTATAGTGTCCCTGTCCATTAGTAGATTTTGTGTAAGGCGATGTCGATTTATATCTTTGTCTGATCGTTTTATAATATGCAGCACCCTCATAAAAGGAGTGGTCTGTACAAAGAATATAAAGCACAAGCGCATGACCTCACAGTACAAAAATCCTAGATTACTTATCTTAGGGGGAGCACTTGAATATCAGAAAGTTCCGAACCGGTTGGCCTCTTTTAACACGTTACTGCATCAGGTTTTGTTTCTTTTCTTGACATTTTATTTTTATTCTACTGAGCCATGTCTTTCTCCAAGAACTGATTATGTAATATATTGCAAAATAAAAGTTCTAAATAAATTGTTTTTGAACAGGAAAACGATCATCTTAGGATGATTATCTCAAAGATAGAGGCCCTTCGTCCAAATGTTCTGCTGGTAGAGAAAAGTGTATCTTCCTATGCTCAAGAACATCTGCTAGCAAAGGAAATATCATTAGTTCTGAATGTTAAAAGGCCAGTACTAGAGCGCATAGCTCGGTGCACTGGGGCCCTTATTACTCCATCAATCGATGATATCCCTAGAGCCCGCTTGGGTCATTGTGAATTGTTCCGGTTGGAAAAAATTTCTGAACAGCATGAGCCAGCTAATCAGTTAAACAAGAAACCAGTGAAAACCTTGATGTTTTTTGAAGGGTGCCCAAGGCGTCTTAGTTGCACAGTAATGATTTTCCTATACAACATTTCTCTTTACTTTTATAATTTGAGCATCTTCAGTTGTTTTATTATAATTTACTGAAAATCTGCTAGCCTGGTATAGCATAAGGAATTTGAACTTGGTTATCTCTTATCAATTTCTGTTCTGTTCTAGGTCCTACTGAAAGGTGCAAGTGTTGAACAACTGAAGAAGATCAAACATGTTGTTCAGTATGCAGTGTTTGCAGCTTATCATTTGTCCCTGGAAACATCATTCCTTGTTGATGAGGGTGCTACTCTGCCCAAGATGACACCTAGACATTCAATTTCAGCTAATTCTCTTGCTTCGAGCAATTCCAAAGCTGTAGCTGATGCTTCTACTCCAGATGATGATATTTTGGGCTTGATCCCAGAAATTGATAGATCAGAATCTTTGTCTGGGCATCTTGTTCCTGACCATAGTTTTCCTTTATCTGTTGGTTCTGTGGACTTTGAGGTTGGAAACGCATTTTCTGATCTATATAATGATGATTTAGCATCTCACGTGTTTTCAGACACTTATTCACATCAATACAAGGATATATCGTCACTGATTGCACAGTCTGCTGCAACAAAAAGTATTTCCCAACTGGAGTTGCAAGAAACCTTGCCTCATGTCGAGAGTCAACATGAGGATATTCATGAATTGACGAGCTCTGAGAAGATTGATCAGCATGAGCCTTCCAGTGAGTACTTCTCTACTGCTGACACTCATCAAAGCATATTGGTATCCTTTTCAAGCCATTGTGTGCTGAAAGGAACTGTTTGTGAACGCTCCCGACTTCTGCGAATAAAGTTCTATGGCTGCTTTGATAAGCCACTTGGCAGATACCTTCGTGATGACCTATTTGATCAGGTAGTTCTTTGTTGTTTTATAATATTCCAAGTTATAGAATGGAATTATAGCTAATGAGGTTCATAACTTGCAGACATCTTTCTGTCGATCTTGTAAAATGCCAGCCGAAGCCCATGTTTCATGTTACACCCATCAACAAGGAAACCTTACCATTAATGTGAGACGCCTTCCTTCAATGAAGCTACCTGGGGAAAGAGATGGTAAAATATGGATGTGGCACCGATGTCTGAGGTGTGCCCATATAGATGGAGTTCCACCGGCAACACGTAGAGTAGTCATGTCAGATGCTGCCTGGGGACTTTCTTTTGGAAAGTTCTTGGAACTTAGCTTTTCAAACCATGCAACTGCTAATCGTGTAGCTACTTGTGGTCATTCATTGCAACGAGATTGTCTCCGTTACTATGGGTAAGTACTAGTTGGATTGGCTATTAACTTTTTTCATATTAAGTGATCCTATAAAAACAAAAACTGACTACTGTTGCGTAACAGATTCGGGAGCATGGTGGCATTCTTCAGATATTCCCCCATTGACATTCTTTCTGTCCATTTGCCACCTTCGGTGCTTGAATTCAATGGCCAAGTTCAACCAGATTGGATAAGAAAAGAGGCAACAGAGGTGCTTTAGAGAACTTAATTCCACTTAATAATGATTTTTCCTGGACTGGTATTCAACCAGTTATGTAGTTTATGATACTTACATCACAATTCTAAGTACCATTCATTTAATATTTTTTATATATCAGCTCATGGGAAAGATGGAAACCTTATATGCGGAGATATCTGATGTACTTGACTACATGGAAGAGAAGAATAGATCTTTTGGCTGTGAAATGTCAGGTGCAGGTGGATTACAGGATCACATTGTGGTGCTGAAAGATCAGCTTAAAAAGGAGAGGAATGACTACATTGTAAGTATAAAACTCAGTATTTGTTCTGATATTGTGACTGATCAGATAGTTAAATGGGAAGCTCAAGTGCATATGCTCGTAATTGTTTTGTGTTGTTGTTATTGTTATATCTTTTCTAATGCCTTATGGAAATTGAATCTAGTTTCCTTGTTCGTTAATAGGGTTTTCTGCAACCTGCTATTGTGGAGACTTCTGACCCCGGACAAATGGCTGTAGTAGACGTTCTGGAGTTAAATCGCTTAAGACGGTCTCTTTTAATTGGTTCTCATGTTTGGGATCGCCAGCTTTATTCGTTGGATTCACTTATTCAGAAGAATCCAGTTTCCAGGGCTACAGATGGGGTTGTATCTGCTGGCTACCTGCAAGAATTGAGTACTGATCCATCTAGTAAGGATGACAGACTTGATTTTGCCCATGAAGGTAGTGATGTGTCTGAATCTCCAAAATTTCTGGTGCCTCCTGGAAATGATTTGCTGTCAGACAAAGAACCTGAGGAGGATATGCATTCAGATAGGGATATTGTTGTTGATGAGACATCCTATGAAAGCTTACCCTCTCATAATTCTACTCTTTCTGAGAGAATAGATTCTGCATGGACGGGAACTGATCAACTTTTGGTGAAAGCTCAACCACTTCATGCATCACAGGCAGATGGAGTCCAACCTGCTGCTGTTAGGCCGACGAGATTTGATGATCCTCCTTTCAGAAAGCTGGTGTCACCAATGAGAGTTCACTCTTTTGATTCAGCTGTAAGATTTCAAGAAAGGAAAGGGTTGCCACCTTCTTCGTTGCATTTGTCAACACTACGATCATTTCATGCTTCTGGAGATTACAGGAGTATGGTGAGAGATCCTCTTTCTAGTGTAACAAGGACTTATTCTCAGGCATTGCCGTCAGAGGCTCAGAAGTTAAATGTAATACCAAGTTCCACACCCACATTTATCTCCTCTGCATCTCAAATAGCTGATGGAGTCCGGTTGCTGCTTTCTCAGACGACCAACAATAATGTAGTTGTTGGTGTTTATGACAGTGAGCCCACAAGCATTATATCGTATGCCCTTAGTTCTAAGGATTACGAGGACTGGATTGGTGATAAGTTGAATGAGCGTGAGGGCGCTTGGAACATTCATGAAAGCTTCAAAGAAGATTCAGCAGCTCCCACCTTTTCACCATGGCAATCTTTTGGTTCTATGGACTTGGATTATATCCACCATGGAAGTTATGGATCTGAAGATGCTTCATCATCTATGAGTAACTTGTTTGCAGATCCCAAGAAATCTCCACACTTAAGGATTTCCTTTGGGGACGAGTCGTCAAATGCTGGAGGCAAAGTGAAGTTTTCTGTGACTTGTTATTTTGCAAAGCATTTTGACTCTCTTAGGAAGATATGCTGCCCTAATGAAGTGGATTTTGTACGATCCTTGAGCCGCTGCCAAAGATGGAGTGCACAAGGGGGGAAAAGCAATGTATATTTTGCCAAATCATTGGATGATAGATTCATCATAAAGCAGGTTACAAAGACGGAGTTGGAATCCTTTCAGGAATTTGCACCCGAGTATTTCAAATATTTGACAGATTCTCTTGGCTCTGGAAGCCCTACTTGTCTTGCAAAAATTCTTGGTATATATCAGGTTAGGACTTCCTTCTCGGTTTCTTGTTTCTTTGTTGTTGTATAGACATCTTGATGAGTATTGACTTTGATTTTGTGATATTGGTGTGTTGGCAGGTCACTGTTAAACACCTGAAAGGTGGGAAGGAAACTAAAATGGATTTGATGGTGATGGAGAACCTTTTCTTTAAAAGAAATATATCAAGGGTCTATGATCTCAAGGGGTCTTCACGATCACGTTACAATTCTGATACTACAGGCGCAAACAAAGTACTGTTGGACACGAATTTGTTGGAATCACTCCGTACAAAACCCATATTTCTTGGAAGCAAAGCGAAGAGAAGCCTGGAAAGATCAATTTGGAATGACACAAACTTTTTAGCGGTATGCCTTCTGTCCCTTCACCCCCTTTCCTTTCTCTTGCATCTCACAGATTTATACCATGGATGCATTGAGATTTTTAAAATTATTTCCAAATGTATCACAGCTTTGACTGTGCTTAGAATGGACACTGTCATCTCATATGATCAAAACAGCTGGTGAAAAAGTGCTGCTTTCAGTTATAATTGCTAATAATTTATTTTAAAAAGTAAAATCAGCTATCCCTGCAATTGCATCTATCTGAACCAGATTAAAATCTGAATATAACAGCACTCATTGAATAACTGCCTTTGCTACAGTCTGTTGATGTAATGGACTACTCACTGCTGGTTGGGGTAGACGATGAGCGGAAGGAACTGGTTTTGGGGATCATTGATTTCATGAGACAATATACGTGGGACAAGCATTTGGAGACCTGGGTCAAGGCATCTGGCATACTTGGTGGTCCGAAGAATGCTTCCCCAACAATAATTTCTCCCAAGCAATACAAGAAAAGATTCCGTAAGGCAATGACTACCTATTTTCTCACTGTACCTGATCAATGGTCTTCCTGAAATGCATCATTTCATTCTTTTGTCCACTAAATGTGTTCATTAATAAAATAGGGGTTTGCTGCTGATAAACAGAGAGGAGGGAAATCCCTCCATCTGATAATTTTTTTCTTTTTTGAGGGGGTGTGGGTTTTTCTTTCTTCCCTTTCTTTTGTATATGGGGCAGAAAGTAACCCAAGTTACTGTCTGGAGCTGGTGTAGAAAATGAGACTGATATGAAGAAGAAGGTTTTCTGTATATAATCTTCAGGAAACGATTACAAGCCTACCTCTATTTATATAAAGAGAGAAAACAAGCTAAGAACCAACTATACAGAGTAAGAACCATCAGTCCCTAATAACCTTCCATGAATTGTGGATCTGAACAACTCTAAACTGTAGAGATTGAACCAAAACTGTTTCACAGTTTTGACCAGAAGACATGGAAGAGAGAAGTAAGGGAAGAGACGTGTGACACACAAGTAAGCTATCTCAATACTCCCCCTCAAGCTGGATCGAGGGAATTCCTTGAGCCAAGCTTGGACAGCAGACGCTCAAACTGAGCGGAAGCAAGAATCTTAGTGAACACGTCTGCAAGTTGATCACAAGATCTTGTGTACATAGTCTCAATGAGCTTTGACTGCACTTGATTTCGAATGAAGTGGCAGTCAACTTCGATATGTTTTGTGCGCTCATGGAACACTGGATTTGCTGCAATGTGCATGGCAGCTTGGTTGTCACAATGCAGAGGAATTGGAGATGAATGCTTGATGCCTAAATCTTGGAGAAGAGCTTTAAGCCAAATAAGTTCACAAGCAATGGATGCCATTGCTCGATATTCTGCCTCAGCACTGCTTCTAGCCACCACTGACTGCTTCTTGCTCTTCCAAGTGACGAGATTGCCTCCTACAAATGTGCAGTAGCCTGTTATGGATTTCCTATCAAGGGCATTGCCTGCCCAATCGGAATCAGAGTAGCCTTCAATCTTGAAGTGATCATTTTTGCACATCAAAATTCCACGACTTATGGTTCCTTTCAAGTAGCGCAATATTCTCTTGACAATGCTCAGATGATAAACAGTTGGAGAGTGCATAAACTGACTAATCAAGCTGACTGAGTATGTAAGGTCTGGTCTGGTGATGGTAAGATAAATCAACTTACCAACCAGTTTCTGATAAGTGCTAGGATCAGTGAGAGTTGTACTTGGTGAGTCCAGCTTCAACTTGCTGTGCAATGGAGTTCGAGCAGGTTTACATGCAGTCATGTTTGATTCATCAAGAAGATCAAGGATGTATTTGCGTTGATTTAGAAACAGACCTTGAGTTGAGAGGTCCATCTCTATCCCCAAGAAATACTTTAGAGAACCAAGATCCTTGATGGCAAAAGCTTTATGTAGAGAAGCTTTTAGATTCTGAATTTCTTCTGTGTTGCTGCCAGCAATGATAAGATCATCTACATATACTAATACCACCAATTTTCCAACTTGACTGTTTCTAACAAACAATGAAGAGTCTGAATGGCTTCTTGTAAAACCTGATGCTACAAGAACTGAACTCAATTTAGAGTACCAAGCACGAGGAGATTGCTTCAATCCATATAAGGCCTTGTGAAGCTTACAAACCATGCCAGCTTCATGTTCACGAGGATGTCCTGGAGGCAGTTTCATGTACACATCCTCCTCTAAATCACCATGCAAAAACGCATTCTTTACATCCATTTGACACAAAGTCCAACCATGATTCATTGCAACTGAGAGTAGGACTCTAACTGTATTCATTTTAGCTACAGGGGCAAACGTTTCTTTATAATCAACACCAAACGTTTGAGTAAAGCCACGAGCAACTAACCTTGCTTTGTGTCGTTCGAGAGTGCCATCTGAATGATATTTGAGTTTATAAATCCATCTAGCTCCAACCAGTTTCTGTCCTTTAGGAAGAGGGACAATACTCCACGTCTTGTTCTCATCAAGAGCATTCAATTCATCTTTCATTGCTTGTTGCCATGCTACTGATCTGTTGGCTTCTGCATAGGTACGAGGCTCATATTCTGTGAGAATCTTGCTTACAAAGGCACTGTAAGCATGCTGAGTGTCACTCAATCCGAGCTCAATGGGATACCGTGAAGAGTAAGTAACATAATCTTGCAGCTTTGGAGGAGGATTCCGATCTCGTGGAGGATTCCTTCGAGGTAAAGATGGAACTTGTTGAACTGTCTCAGGATCTACTTCCTGGTCACTTGTTTCTGCACATGGCTGCTCAGTGTCACTACTGTGAATGACTTCATCATGAGTTGGAGTTGATGTGGTTGAAGTGGGGGTTGGAAGAACCTCAGTCATAGGAAACACTTCAGTTAAACACTCCCCCTGAAGATCACCAGCTGTGCACTGATAAAAGGACTCATTCTCATGAAACACAACATCTCTAGACACAAAAAATTTTCGTGTCAAGGGATTGTAACATTTATATCCCTTTTGTGTAGAGGAATAACCAAGGAACATGCACTTAATTGATCTGGGATCCAGCTTGTCTCGTTTATCAGATTGAACATGCACAAAACATGTGCATCCAAATGTTCGAAGATGAGAAATGTCAATTTTCCTACCCTTGAGCAGCTCAAATGGTGACTTAAAATCCAGAACACTACTTGGCAGCCTGTTGATCAGGTATGCTGCTGATTGAACACTTTGGGACCAAAATCTCTTTGGAACATGGGATTGCAGCATAAGAGCTCTTGCTTTTTCCAGTAAATCTCTATTTTTGCGCTCAGCTATCCCATTTTGTTGTGGAGTTCCCACACAGCTTGTTTGGTGTATGATGCCATGATCACTAAGATACTGTTTCATGATTTTAGAAGTGTACTCGGTCCCATTGTCAGACCTTAGAGTTCCCAATTTTGAAGAAAATTGATTCATGATCAAATTATGGAAGTCTTGAAAACATTTAAACACTTCACTTTTGAGTTTGAGCAGATAAACAAAAGTAGATCGAGAGAAATCATCAATGAAAGTAACATAAAATCGATAACCATCAAAAGAGTCAATAGAGGCTGGACCCCATACATCAGAATGCACTAGTTCAAAAGGCTTAGTTGATCTTGAGTGTGAGAGTTTAAAAGGAAGCCTAGTCTGCTTAGATAAATGGCAGATCTCACACTCATGAGCAACTTTACAAAAATTTGGAAATAGCCTAGACAAAACAGGAAAAGAAGGGTGTGCAAGTCGTCTGTGCCACAGCTTTTGTTGAGAAGCATTGGAGTTGAGCAGAAAACACTTTGAAAGACTTGAGTTGGTGGAAATGAAGTAAAGTCCATTTAGGAAGAAGCCTTCACCAATCTTCATCTTTGTGACTCGATCCTGAAAAATGATATTGTCAGCAGAGAAAATAGCAAGACAATGCAGGATTCGAGTCAATTTTCCAACAGACAACAATTTAAAAGGGAAAGAAGGCACAAACAATGCAGAAGACTCAATGACGTCTGAGAAAATTTTAATTTTGCCTTTTCCAGAGATGGGAACATTACTGCCATTAGCAATAGAGACATGAGAAGGTGTTTTTGATTTTTCAAAAAAAGAAAGATCTTTGAAATCATTTGTGATATGCTCGGAAGCACCAGAGTCTACAATCCAAAACTCTCCATTTTTACTCAAATCAATAGCTGTTGAGAGAGCGCAAATGATACCTGGGATGTCATCAGTAGAAGCAAAGCTTGTTTCTTCAAGGAAGCCTGCAAACTTCCCAAGTAGAGCAGTTGAGTTTCCTCCATTCCTTTCCAGACTTCCCTTTTTGCTTTGAAGAAAGTTTGCAAACTCATTTATGAGTGTGATAGGATTGGAGGTGAAATTGCTCATTTCTTCTGATGTGGTGCTCAACTTTGCTCTAGGATTGGATGGGTAAGAGTTTCTGCTAGTTCTTGGGTCATCATTCCACTTTGGCTTCAGATCAGGGTGAAGTATCCAGCAAGTTTCTTTCTTGTGTCCTACGCCAGTTCTTCCAATGCTCTCACAATGAGTGCATTTTAAGTCTGGCCTCTTCCCTCGATAAGGTCTGTTGCTGGAGAATGCTCTAGGCTCAAAGTTAGTTGCATCAGTCTCTCCAACTGCAACATTAGCATTCATGACCTTTCTTCTTACTTCTTCTCTATGAATAGTGCTACACACCATTTCAAGGCTGGGAAGCTCTGGTGTCATCAACAGGTAACCTTTGAGATCTTCATATTCAGATCCAAGACCAGCTAGGAGCTGAAAGACTTTATCCTCCTCAGCACGTTTGAGAAGAGTTACAGAATCAGTTGTATGAGGCCTGTACAGATTTAACTCGTTCCACTTTGTTTTCAAAGTTCCCAAATATTGAACAAAGTTCGAGTTACCTTGCTGAAGTTCTCCCAACTCCTTTTTTAGCTGAAAGATTCTAGCAGCATTGTTCAGATCTCCATACATATCTTTAACAGCTTTCCACAAGTGTAGAGAAGATTCGGAGAAGTTGAAAATTTCTGCAATCTTTGGCTCCATGGAATTAAGCAGCCAAGACATCACCAGCTGATCTTGAGATTGCCATGCTTCAAAGTCAGGTGATGAAGATGCAGGAACTTTACTCTTTTCACTAATAAAGCTAAGTTTGGATCTTCCTCCAAGTGCCAGAGTAATGGCTCTTGCCCAGGAGATGTAGTTGAACTCATTCAGAAGGGTTGAGCTGAGACGTTGATTTGGGTTAGTATCAACCATCTCAGGCCTGGAAGAGGATGAAGACGAAACTTTCTCACCGCCTTCAGACATGATGCAGGCCTTTTATGAACGAAGAGTCTATGAAATGAAACAGAAGCAGGTCCTATGAGGATCACTGCTCTGATACCATGTAGAAAATGAGACTGATATGAAGAAGAAGGTTTTCTGTATATAATCTTCAGGAAACGATTACAAGCCTACCTCTATTTATATAAAGAGAGAAAACAAGCTAAGAACCAACTATACAGAGTAAGAACCATCAGTCCCTAATAACCTTCCATGAATTGTGGATCTGAACAACTCTAAACTGTAGAGATTGAACCAAAACTGTTTCACAGTTTTGACCAGAAGACATGGAAGAGAGAAGTAAGGGAAGAGACGTGTGACACACAAGTAAGCTATCTCAATAGCTGGCAACTGTTATTTTGTTCAAGTTACCAGTCCTAGGGTGAAGTAGGCTTAGCAATGTGATGTAAACGTAAACTACTGTAAAAATTTGATATGTGGATTTCTGGTTCCATGTTGTTCGTCAGTAAAATATCAATGTTCAATTGGTCATGCTATACTCCTTTCAAGTTTCTGGGCACATGTATCTGGGAATGCATGTTAAGAGCATGCCATGAAATTTCCAAGCACATGTTCATTTTAATTCACATTCACATGTACACAGCTACCTTATGCCTCCTTGCAACTCTGGAAAGCCTAGGAATGCACTTTTGGGATAAAATTTAGTTGTACATCTTTAACCTTATAATTCAACTTTTATCTAAACTGTATATTTGGGTTCACATCATATGATGGAGTAGAAAAGAAGATCAAGCACCCATTCTACATCAGTTGGTTGATCGGAAACTGGGCAAACTGAAAGAGACTATAGACAGTATATAGCCTTGGATTCTTGACCGCCACGAACATTTCCATTACCAGCTGCGCCCTCTACTTGTTAATAACCCACAGCTATTTGTATTTCTCCTTCATTTCGGAAGCTCACTCGCTTCTGCAGGTTCAAGCAATCCAAAACAAGAATGAAAATGATTTAGCGTTCATGTATAGCTACTTGATAGTTGTTTAAACTTATGATGAGATTTAGGATGTAGATTGTAGAGCACTAATTGGAGCAAAATGTCAAACATAAAAAAAAAAGAAAAAGGTTTTTGAAGATGCTACCAAAACATGTTGTGTGGAGACAGAGGGTTGACTAATTAGTGCTCATTGTAACTAACTTCCCTAAAATGCATATGAAAGTTGGGTTCAAGTCCAAGCAGCTAAGGTGGTCAGCAAAGTCTAAGCACCATGACATATTGCGATGCCCACTATGCTGATAAAGCAGGTGAAATGTTTGACTATCTGGTGATTCTTATCATATAGTCTCGTTTTGAATACCTAGTCTCAATGTCTTCTTTCTCGTTTAGCAAGGCACATTAAGCTAGATTGTCATAGTGTATGGTTCGGTTTATTTACACTATTTGTGAAAACCTGAAGTTTAAGTGTGAATGTTTTTTTTTCTAAGCTTAGACCAAGTTCAATGGACGTATCGTGTTTTAGAGTTGAGACAATAATTTTCTTTTTCATCGAAATCACACGTATTCTTATAGAATATTTTCTAAATTTAGAAACTAATTTGTGATTATTTTCTAAATTTAGAAACTAATCTGTGTTAGAGAATCATGTCAGAACATTAATCGTATAGTGAAAATTAATATAAAATATTAAAACTCAATCAAATATTCCTAATTAGGCCAGATCCAGCACATAAATTATATCCAACAACCAAAAATACTAGAATAGACTGTCATATAACATTTACTTAGTTATAGGTACGGTCCACCAACTTAGTTGAACGTCTCCCTGTTATCTACCCAATGGTTCAAGCAAGCAAAACCGAAACTGAACCATAATGTCAAAAACTGAAACCACTTAACATGCCACAAAAACAGGATCCATGTCTTAGAAACAAGAAGAAGAAGAAGCCATACCTCACGCATCTTGGTGGCTTGTCTAACCACTTTTCCATGATCATCCTTCTCATTGAACTCACCACCAATGTTGGCATTAACCATGCAGAGATCCACAATCTTCTCTGCTGCCTCTTCCTCATTTCTGCTCTGCTGCATCAGCATCTCAACTTGAGCCTTGGGAAGCCTCATCCTCACCCTCACCGGCCCATCTTGATGAGATTTCTCGGGTATCGATCTCATCATGGAGAGGTCGGAAGCCGACCTCCGGGACAGCATTAAACTCTCAAGCCTGTCCTTGGCAGTCATGTTTATTCCGGACCGGACTCTCCTCGGAACTTTGTCACTAGAACTATGAGCTGCAGCTGCCTTTGGCAACTCCACAAGGAAGTAGACTCCCTTGGCCTCAAGGTGTTGGTGTGGCTCCAAAGGCCTTGCTCGTATCCCTAAATGCTTTACCTCTTGGGATTTAAGCAAAACGTGACCAGGGTAGTTCTTCATTACCTGACCAGCTTGGACAGGCGTCTTCAACTTCAATGTCTCCCCACTAATTTGCATAACCTTTGCTTTCTTTTTGCTTCCCAAACTGTTTCCCATTGGGATCCAAATTCCCTCAGCTGGGTTGGCTCGCTCTCACAGATGATGATAATAGTGTTTTGGGGTAATGCAGAGAAGGAGTTCCAAGATAGGTACGAGAGAACGATTCCCATATAAATGGTCGTTGGTCAAACAAAGCAATTATTTAGAAAAGAGGTTAATTTATGACAAAAGCCTAAAGTACGTAACCTTTCACTTTCGACCCTAAATTGTCGTAGTTTAAACAGGGTTTTGTTTTTCAACAACCATTGTGTTCATATAGCTCCAAAAACCCGTGATGTATGGAACAAAGATGATTGCATAATCGTATTTGTTCATATTCAAAGGATGTGAACAAACAGCTCACGATAATCAGGGCTCTCGTGCTTAAGATTTCTCTTTGGATTACGTACTTGAGATCGTGTATTCTAAAGACAAAGAGGCATTCATGTACGACTAGCTAGACCTAAGCCTTATTATGAAAGATCATCAAGTGCGTATGGGTAAGGTTAAGGATTTCGATGCAAGTGACTGAAATGAGGTTAACATCGGCATGACAAGCGAATAGGCGGAGCTACGACTAGACCAAAGGGTGCCATGGTACCCCATGGTTTATTCAGTTATCTTTACCCATCTAATTAAATTATCAAGTTTCGATGAAGAAGTTCCATACTAATTCTTTATATGGCCCCCTAAACATGTATTCCTAGCTCCGGTAAGCGATGTTAACTGCGGGTATATATGACAAGCAAGGTAAGTGATGCTCACTTCAAGTGAGGTTAAGGGTGGATATCCATTGCTAGCGAGGCTAACGGTGCTTATGTCTACTCATCTTTGATTGCCAATCCCGTGCCCGTGCTCACATTACAAGCGAGGGTAATGCCTAAAGTGCCTCTTCAAGCGAAACCGTCACTTCAAGCAAGTCCCAGTGATCATATTCTACAAACAATAAGATTATGAGTTTATGTCAAAGCCTTAAGACTCGTGTTTTTTCAATACCTTGCCTCAACTGGAGCCTCAAGGCGCAGGGTTAGACTCAAAATGTAGTTTTATAATTGGAATTTGCTTCGGATACAAATAAGCATATCTAAGCCGTTTTTCTTTTTCTAAGATTCAACTACCCTTTACTTGACATTCCTACTTTGATTTAATCATCTGAATTCGGGCAGCATGCTTCTCATTGTGTATATACTATGAGAACATTAAAGCGGACTAGTAGACTGAAACTAGTGTTGGGTGAAAAGTATGGTCTCAGCTCATCAACTTGGAAGAAGCGGCTAAAGTTTAACATCATCTTAGACAAAAAGAAAGAATGAAATTTCACCGACTCGATCATCCTCTGTATACGTAATTGTCGTTCTTCTTTTGATAGACGTATAGCCTGAAAGTTTCAATGCCCAATTAAGCAACTATGATTCAAATTTAACGTGTAGAAGTAGAAATGTAGAATGTTGGTAACTTGGTATTAGTTCCAGGTACGAATCTAATGCATCAGTGCTGTCCTCCTCAGTCTCTCGTCTTCGTTTGGATTACAAATTGAACATATGCTCAGTGAATAATTGATCAATGTGTTATCTTGTAACAAACATGGATCAAACTGATTCTACATTTGTGTGACTATCTATCCCAAATACGATGTAAACTAAGTTTGCGTGAACCAAGATTACATAAAACGAATCTTAAAATGTAAACTGCAGAAAATGAATTCAAGTGGTATTTACCTGTCTCGTAATCTAGCTATTAGTATTCATTTTGGGGCAAATGGAATTCCAACGTACTCATGCTTTATGCTTTACACCAAACTAATCAAACCAAACCGACGAGCTTATTCATTAGTATTTAGTACGGTTCATAAACCATCCAATATAAACGTGCTTTATGACTTTGGAACTTCCAGAACTGAGCTCTGAGCAGGAAGATGTTCAATGCACACTGCTCTGTCGACATTGCGAAGGAAAACAAGCAGGGAATCTTTGCATGATTTAGAATGCCGTCCGGTGGAGTGAAGGAAGAACACCAACAACAATTCTCCGGCAGAGTAACACTAGTACTGTTCCTAAAGCATTAAGGACGACATCATTTGGCTACAATAGCGCTAATCGTCGCTCTCGGCTGAGATCATATGGAATGCTTACTAAGGAGGGCACTATTTTTACTGGACAAAACCAGGTCCGGATGAATAAGACATATCGAATGCTTGTAAGTTGTGATCAACCAAAGGCATGGGGGGGGGGGGGGGGGGGGTGAAGTTTAAGGTACTGATTTACTACAGAAGATGTAGATGGTCACTATCCTAAAGATAAGGATTTGATACCCCAAATTCAACGAACAATGGCATCCAAAATCAACAGGAATATTGTTGTATTGTCAAAGTACAGTTGTAAACGTGATCATCTTAAGTGTCCTTTCGTCTACTTTATGAGATGTAAACCAAACTCATAATCAACTTGGTAGGTCTCATGAGCCCACGATTACAGCAAAGAAACTCTGTCTATGACCCGGAAATTCAATTATCCATAAACAGGTTTGCTTCTCATTTGGATTACCAGAAGAATGGAATAGGAGGAAATGCGCGTCTTGTGAGTTAAGGAAAAGAATGTTACAGCAGAACAATGTATTGAATCAGCACCTTTCACTCTTGAACAAGGAAGAAAACGAATATACAATGCATTGAGATCGATTGACTTGTTCATCTCAATCTCGCGTATTCTCAGTTTCACACCACAAAAAAGGAACATTGAGA
Organism: Fragaria x ananassa; assembly: GCA_034370585.1. Taxonomy (NCBI): domain Eukaryota; kingdom Viridiplantae; phylum Streptophyta; class Magnoliopsida; order Rosales; family Rosaceae; genus Fragaria; species Fragaria x ananassa. Next base: position 26,376,570 of record CP139761.1, on the reverse strand, counting down.
AAGAAACAAAAAAAATTGGAGGGATATTGATTAACAATTTGGAAATCAATATTCAATGGCGTTACCCGTGTAGGCCTGTTGTCATACATGCTGCAATTTCCGAAGATGCTCCAGCAATGAACTAGCCTTCCTTTTGGCCCTCTCTGTTCCGCTCTTGGTGAGCTCTGTCAAGGGTATGACTGCACCGAGCCTACTTAGGCAGGCAAGGTTCTCGGTCTCTCTCTTGCACAATGCAAGCAATATGGCAGATGCATTCTCTTTATTTCTAGGCAGACCTGTCCGCAAAAGGTCTATCAAAACAGGTATTGTGCCGGCCTTTACAATAGTAACTTTTGCCTCTTGATGGTTAGCAAGAACTGACATAATGGTCAGTGCTTCATCAACCATGCAATTGCTTGAATCAGTTAGCATCTTTAGTAAAGCTGTAATTATCCCCGCTCTGATAGCCCTGCCCTTGTTGCCCTGATATATACACAAATTGAACAGCGCTGTTGCAGCATCCTTCTTCCCTCTTGTGCTCCCATTTTGAAGCAATTCCACCAGAGCTTGAATTGCTCCTGATGCACCTATAATTATTTTGTTCTCATCAGCAAGTGACAGACTAAAAATGGTCGCTGCTGCGTTCTCTCGCGCCTCCATGCTTCCAGATCTTAGGACTTGGACAATAGAAGGAACAGCACCAGCAAGCATTATGAGCCCCTTGTTGTTTTCATATATAGAAAGGTTGAGAATGGACGTTACTGCATTCTCTTGTGTTAAGCCATCGTCTACTGTTAAGAGATTGACCAGTACTGGAATAGCACCCGCTTCAGCAATAAGTATTCGGTTATCAGTACTTCTTTTGGACAGTGACCTAATCTCTGATGCAGCTGCTCTCCGCTTCTCAATTGATCGACTTGCAAGCTTGCTTACCAGAGCTCGAATGGTCGCTATGTCCCCACTAATGTCACGAAAGGATCCATCGCTCTTCTTGAGTTTACCATTTGTTAATCCCGTTGGCTGCTCAATGTTGTTGTCAATACACCACTGAGCAACTAGACTTCTCAAGACATAGTTTGGAGTTAATGTCAAGTTTTGAAGCTTCTGCTGAGTTTTCGGACAGGTTGTATTTCCGCAGTCTATCCATCTCTGTATGTAAGATCTCTCGTACGTCTGCAGAACCAGCAAGCCAAAGATTGTTGAGTTTCGGGAATAAATCAAAATACCAAAGCCAAGGCAAGAACTTTGATGGATTTAGAAAGTGAAACAACTGATTTAGCATCTAGCATACCTGACCAGTGGCCACAATAACAGGATCTCTCATGAGTTCCAGAGATATTGGGCATATAAAATCAGCAGGGATGACAGTCGCGTCAGGCTTCTTGTTCATATCTTCGTCACCATCAACATGAGTTCCATTTTTCAAGCATAGTGAGGGCGACTCTGCCACACGAAAATTACTCATCCTTTGCAATTTATGAACCAGATCATCAGCACTAAAGCTCTTGGGAAGACTGTCCGTCATCTTTGAAGTACTATTATCCTCCACTACATGCACCCATTTGCCAGACTCTACCAGAGACTGAGGGAGGCCATGGAATGACATTTTCCTCGTAACCAACGACCCATATCTTTCAATGGCTCTTCTCAGTTGTGATCTAACCAACGCAACCTAACCGCATTCACCAAAAAATAAAAATAAAACAATTTTTACTCATGAATCTTTCGAATTTGTAAACGAAAAAATAAAACAGCTCAATGCTTAGTAAATGAACAAGATTCTAGCGAATCGGTCAGTCTCACCTGTTCTTCAACTTCCTCTGAGATTTTGAACTGATCATAGGGTACTCCACCCAGCGCCTTCTCCAATTTCCAGGTGGCGCATTGAAAATGGAAGCTTATCTTCTTCCTTGCTTCCTCCTGATCATCACAAACCAATTCAAACATAAATTCACCTCCGATTTCACTACTAATTCAGCTCAGAACAGCTCGAAAAACTGCGAAATCGACTAAACACAAACTAACAACTAACGATTCCTCTATGAAGTATAGTACATTCCGATTCTACAGCACAACAAGATATGATATTGAAATTGAAAAATCTGAGAGATAATAGCATAGCAAAACAGTAACTTACTGCGAGCACAGGAGCGGCGCAGCTGGAGTTGACTAATAGCCGCTTCGCGGCCAGAAGAGCCGTGACCAGATCGGAAACCCAAGGCTCCGACGAGCCGGAAGAAGTGGAAGCATTTAGAAATTCGCGGCCTTTGAAGTCCCTAATCTCCTCGAACAAATGCGTCAGCAGCGCGATCCGTCGCACCAGATCAGTGCACTCCTTCCTGAACACTCCGGCGGCGCCGGACTTATCGACGCCGACGACGTCGTGGACGAGTTGCAGAAGCTCCGACGCACGGTGGTGGTGGTCGGCGCCGGCCATCGGAGGGTGGCGAGGGGTTTCACGACCGGAGAAGAAGGGAAGTGAGAATGCGGTTGAAATGGGTGGTGGTCATGTGTAGAAAATGAGACTGATATGAAGAAGAAGGTTTTCTGTATATAATCTTCAGGAAACGATTACAAGCCTACCTCTATTTATATAAAGAGAGAAAACAAGCTAAGAACCAACTATACAGAGTAAGAACCATCAGTCCCTAATAACCTTCCATGAATTGTGGATCTGAACAACTCTAAACTGTAGAGATTGAACCAAAACTGTTTCACAGTTTTGACCAGAAGACATGGAAGAGAGAAGTAAGGGAAGAGACGTGTGACACACAAGTAAGCTATCTCAATACTCCCCCTCAAGCTGGATCGAGGGAATTCCTTGAGCCAAGCTTGGACAGCAGACGCTCAAACTGAGCGGAAGCAAGAATCTTAGTGAACACGTCTGCAAGTTGATCACAAGATCTTGTGTACATAGTCTCAATGAGCTTTGACTGCACTTGATTTCGAATGAAGTGGCAGTCAACTTCGATATGTTTTGTGCGCTCATGGAACACTGGATTTGCTGCAATGTGCATGGCAGCTTGGTTGTCACAATGCAGAGGAATTGGAGATGAATGCTTGATGCCTAAATCTTGGAGAAGAGCTTTAAGCCAAATAAGTTCACAAGCAATGGATGCCATTGCTCGATATTCTGCCTCAGCACTGCTTCTAGCCACCACTGACTGCTTCTTGCTCTTCCAAGTGACGAGATTGCCTCCTACAAATGTGCAGTAGCCTGTTATGGATTTCCTATCAAGGGCATTGCCTGCCCAATCGGAATCAGAGTAGCCTTCAATCTTGAAGTGATCATTTTTGCACATCAAAATTCCACGACTTATGGTTCCTTTCAAGTAGCGCAATATTCTCTTGACAATGCTCAGATGATAAACAGTTGGAGAGTGCATAAACTGACTAATCAAGCTGACTGAGTATGTAAGGTCTGGTCTGGTGATGGTAAGATAAATCAACTTACCAACCAGTTTCTGATAAGTGCTAGGATCAGTGAGAGTTGTACTTGGTGAGTCCAGCTTCAACTTGCTGTGCAATGGAGTTCGAGCAGGTTTACATGCAGTCATGTTTGATTCATCAAGAAGATCAAGGATGTATTTGCGTTGATTTAGAAACAGACCTTGAGTTGAGAGGTCCATCTCTATCCCCAAGAAATACTTTAGAGAACCAAGATCCTTGATGGCAAAAGCTTTATGTAGAGAAGCTTTTAGATTCTGAATTTCTTCTGTGTTGCTGCCAGCAATGATAAGATCATCTACATATACTAATACCACCAATTTTCCAACTTGACTGTTTCTAACAAACAATGAAGAGTCTGAATGGCTTCTTGTAAAACCTGATGCTACAAGAACTGAACTCAATTTAGAGTACCAAGCACGAGGAGATTGCTTCAATCCATATAAGGCCTTGTGAAGCTTACAAACCATGCCAGCTTCATGTTCACGAGGATGTCCTGGAGGCAGTTTCATGTACACATCCTCCTCTAAATCACCATGCAAAAACGCATTCTTTACATCCATTTGACACAAAGTCCAACCATGATTCATTGCAACTGAGAGTAGGACTCTAACTGTATTCATTTTAGCTACAGGGGCAAACGTTTCTTTATAATCAACACCAAACGTTTGAGTAAAGCCACGAGCAACTAACCTTGCTTTGTGTCGTTCGAGAGTGCCATCTGAATGATATTTGAGTTTATAAATCCATCTAGCTCCAACCAGTTTCTGTCCTTTAGGAAGAGGGACAATACTCCACGTCTTGTTCTCATCAAGAGCATTCAATTCATCTTTCATTGCTTGTTGCCATGCTACTGATCTGTTGGCTTCTGCATAGGTACGAGGCTCATATTCTGTGAGAATCTTGCTTACAAAGGCACTGTAAGCATGCTGAGTGTCACTCAATCCGAGCTCAATGGGATACCGTGAAGAGTAAGTAACATAATCTTGCAGCTTTGGAGGAGGATTCCGATCTCGTGGAGGATTCCTTCGAGGTAAAGATGGAACTTGTTGAACTGTCTCAGGATCTACTTCCTGGTCACTTGTTTCTGCACATGGCTGCTCAGTGTCACTACTGTGAATGACTTCATCATGAGTTGGAGTTGATGTGGTTGAAGTGGGGGTTGGAAGAACCTCAGTCATAGGAAACACTTCAGTTAAACACTCCCCCTGAAGATCACCAGCTGTGCACTGATAAAAGGACTCATTCTCATGAAACACAACATCTCTAGACACAAAAAATTTTCGTGTCAAGGGATTGTAACATTTATATCCCTTTTGTGTAGAGGAATAACCAAGGAACATGCACTTAATTGATCTGGGATCCAGCTTGTCTCGTTTATCAGATTGAACATGCACAAAACATGTGCATCCAAATGTTCGAAGATGAGAAATGTCAATTTTCCTACCCTTGAGCAGCTCAAATGGTGACTTAAAATCCAGAACACTACTTGGCAGCCTGTTGATCAGGTATGCTGCTGATTGAACACTTTGGGACCAAAATCTCTTTGGAACATGGGATTGCAGCATAAGAGCTCTTGCTTTTTCCAGTAAATCTCTATTTTTGCGCTCAGCTATCCCATTTTGTTGTGGAGTTCCCACACAGCTTGTTTGGTGTATGATGCCATGATCACTAAGATACTGTTTCATGATTTTAGAAGTGTACTCGGTCCCATTGTCAGACCTTAGAGTTCCCAATTTTGAAGAAAATTGATTCATGATCAAATTATGGAAGTCTTGAAAACATTTAAACACTTCACTTTTGAGTTTGAGCAGATAAACAAAAGTAGATCGAGAGAAATCATCAATGAAAGTAACATAAAATCGATAACCATCAAAAGAGTCAATAGAGGCTGGACCCCATACATCAGAATGCACTAGTTCAAAAGGCTTAGTTGATCTTGAGTGTGAGAGTTTAAAAGGAAGCCTAGTCTGCTTAGATAAATGGCAGATCTCACACTCATGAGCAACTTTACAAAAATTTGGAAATAGCCTAGACAAAACAGGAAAAGAAGGGTGTGCAAGTCGTCTGTGCCACAGCTTTTGTTGAGAAGCATTGGAGTTGAGCAGAAAACACTTTGAAAGACTTGAGTTGGTGGAAATGAAGTAAAGTCCATTTAGGAAGAAGCCTTCACCAATCTTCATCTTTGTGACTCGATCCTGAAAAATGATATTGTCAGCAGAGAAAATAGCAAGACAATGCAGGATTCGAGTCAATTTTCCAACAGACAACAATTTAAAAGGGAAAGAAGGCACAAACAATGCAGAAGACTCAATGACGTCTGAGAAAATTTTAATTTTGCCTTTTCCAGAGATGGGAACATTACTGCCATTAGCAATAGAGACATGAGAAGGTGTTTTTGATTTTTCAAAAAAAGAAAGATCTTTGAAATCATTTGTGATATGCTCGGAAGCACCAGAGTCTACAATCCAAAACTCTCCATTTTTACTCAAATCAATAGCTGTTGAGAGAGCGCAAATGATACCTGGGATGTCATCAGTAGAAGCAAAGCTTGTTTCTTCAAGGAAGCCTGCAAACTTCCCAAGTAGAGCAGTTGAGTTTCCTCCATTCCTTTCCAGACTTCCCTTTTTGCTTTGAAGAAAGTTTGCAAACTCATTTATGAGTGTGATAGGATTGGAGGTGAAATTGCTCATTTCTTCTGATGTGGTGCTCAACTTTGCTCTAGGATTGGATGGGTAAGAGTTTCTGCTAGTTCTTGGGTCATCATTCCACTTTGGCTTCAGATCAGGGTGAAGTATCCAGCAAGTTTCTTTCTTGTGTCCTACGCCAGTTCTTCCAATGCTCTCACAATGAGTGCATTTTAAGTCTGGCCTCTTCCCTCGATAAGGTCTGTTGCTGGAGAATGCTCTAGGCTCAAAGTTAGTTGCATCAGTCTCTCCAACTGCAACATTAGCATTCATGACCTTTCTTCTTACTTCTTCTCTATGAATAGTGCTACACACCATTTCAAGGCTGGGAAGCTCTGGTGTCATCAACAGGTAACCTTTGAGATCTTCATATTCAGATCCAAGACCAGCTAGGAGCTGAAAGACTTTATCCTCCTCAGCACGTTTGAGAAGAGTTACAGAATCAGTTGTATGAGGCCTGTACAGATTTAACTCGTTCCACTTTGTTTTCAAAGTTCCCAAATATTGAACAAAGTTCGAGTTACCTTGCTGAAGTTCTCCCAACTCCTTTTTTAGCTGAAAGATTCTAGCAGCATTGTTCAGATCTCCATACATATCTTTAACAGCTTTCCACAAGTGTAGAGAAGATTCGGAGAAGTTGAAAATTTCTGCAATCTTTGGCTCCATGGAATTAAGCAGCCAAGACATCACCAGCTGATCTTGAGATTGCCATGCTTCAAAGTCAGGTGATGAAGATGCAGGAACTTTACTCTTTTCACTAATAAAGCTAAGTTTGGATCTTCCTCCAAGTGCCAGAGTAATGGCTCTTGCCCAGGAGATGTAGTTGAACTCATTCAGAAGGGTTGAGCTGAGACGTTGATTTGGGTTAGTATCAACCATCTCAGGCCTGGAAGAGGATGAAGACGAAACTTTCTCACCGCCTTCAGACATGATGCAGGCCTTTTATGAACGAAGAGTCTATGAAATGAAACAGAAGCAGGTCCTATGAGGATCACTGCTCTGATACCATGTAGAAAATGAGACTGATATGAAGAAGAAGGTTTTCTGTATATAATCTTCAGGAAACGATTACAAGCCTACCTCTATTTATATAAAGAGAGAAAACAAGCTAAGAACCAACTATACAGAGTAAGAACCATCAGTCCCTAATAACCTTCCATGAATTGTGGATCTGAACAACTCTAAACTGTAGAGATTGAACCAAAACTGTTTCACAGTTTTGACCAGAAGACATGGAAGAGAGAAGTAAGGGAAGAGACGTGTGACACACAAGTAAGCTATCTCAATATCATGGGATTATGAGAGTGAGGGGAAGAAGGAGGAGAAGAAAGCAGAGAGAAAACAAGTGGAAACAGTTGGAAAAAAAAAAAAGAAGAAGGACGACATCTCTTAAGATGGAGGTGGAAAGACGGTTGTGCCCTTTGGGTGAGTTGGCCTGCAAGCCTGGAAAGGCCGGGCAATTATCCCCCCGCCCAATCTTTGTTTATTATTATATTCCGCGAACAATGAGCGCCTCATACAGGTCGGCCTTTGTTTTTTTTTTTTTGTGTGTGAATAATAATAGAAGTTTGATTAAACAAGAAATTTTCTTGTGCTGGGAGGCTGGTGGATAATGCAATAAGAAGAAGATGATCTTCTTGCCTTGGTTGCGGAAGATACACTACACTATGGGAGATCTAGCAGTGCACCACACCATTATTGAGATGCATAATATTTGAATCTTCATGAGTTTAAAGACTGCATTGTATTAATTGAAATAATGTTTATTTTTCTACACAATAACTTAGTGTGTTATGACGAGACTTAACATTGCGTTATTAACACATCAAAGACCAAATATACTTGTTGGATGTGAAATGAATCATTAGTAAAATGTTCATACTATGTAATAAATTGGTATGTGATATAAAGTCCGCGAATGACAAACATATATGAGTTGTCTGCCGGCTCATAAACAATTAGCCTTTTACTTAGAAGATGATAAATTAAGCTACCATTAAGCTTCTTATAAAAGAAACAGTCTACTCTATAGTTTTTTTTTTTTTTTTTAAATTGTTTAGAAAAATTTTATTAACACATCCCTAATTACTAGATACACATACCATACTACCACCTATTAACTTTATTGTTTTAACATTTTACTAGATACACATACGTAAATTTTCTACAATACTCTCATTTAAAATACACAAACTTATTCACTAAATACACAACGCGTTCACTAAATACACAGATTTTCTAGATCTAGTACTCACTTTATTAAAAGAAAATTCACATTAGTGAGATCTCTTACGTCATGAGGGCACCGATTTTGCTTGAGATCTCTCTCATTGAGTTAGATCAATGACAAGCAAACTAGAAGAGTGTGTATATACATATATATATATATATATATATATATATATATATATATCTTTACTTATTCAAAATGTACGGATTTTCTTAATTGACCAATTTTTAGATCATATTTTCTCATCTTATACTTAACCATTCACATTGTAGGTATATATGAATAGATCATCATCTACAAATTTTCAGCCAAATTGATAATCGTTAAAGTATCGAACTATATGATTACAATGAACAAACCAAATTTGTTCAACATGAACCGTTTGTGTAATTCACAATTTTGAATACCTTAATGATTATCAATTTGGCTAAAATTTTGTATAGATGATCTACTCATATATACCTAAAAGATGAATGGTTGAGATGAAAAAATATGATCGAAAAGTATGTTAATTAAGGAAATCTGTACCTTTTGAATAAATAAGGAGGTCTGTATCTGAAAAGGCCTGTATATATATAAAATTATATATAGTACCATGTCAAGTTCTAGTTTGGTGTTCAAACGTAAATGTTTTTGAACGACCTATCATGTGTGAACAGTAAAAAATAAAATTTTCAACTTCAATTTGTACAATCTAATCAAACAACAAACCCTAAAATCTAAATTTTGTAGTAGATCAATTTTAATCAAAGATAGAGAAGTCATACCACGCTTAGGGGTTGAGAAATACCAGTGGAATATATTACGTTGTCTTTAGTTTTTGCTTGAAACTATGGTTGTCGCTGGCTATTTCTTATTAGGGCTTGATATCTTCACATACGTTGTTCTCGTAGAGGACAATAATAGTCTTAAGCGGGATATTTTTTTTCAACTAGGTTTCTTTACTTTTGATATAAATCTCTTTTGGTAAATTTATGTACCTATAAAATCTTATCTAATTTGTTTAAAAAATTGATGTGTATCTAACATTTAGAGATGTGTTAATAAAATTTCTCAATCGTCTACTCTATAATTTTTCTTGATGTTAATTTGAATTAGCCCTAAAGAATGGTTAACTGAAGTTTTTGTTTTTTTGTTTTTGTTAAGAACTTAAGTTTTTCTTTGATGGAGGAGTTCCCCCAATTTATAATTCAAGAACGACGTGCAGCCATATTATTTATCATCCCAAGTTTGGTGAAGTTGTCATTTGACATTTTTCTTTGGCCTTACTTTCTTCAATAAAACTTTGATTACGGGAATAATTTAGTGATTCATACTTCATTACAAGTGGCAATGCCATCCATAGACTCAAATTTTTCTGTAATGATAACTTGTATGATTAATTATAACATAGATGGTTGGATATATGATTAACCATTAAGGTAGATATAGAAGGGTGCGTTGCATCCATGCAAGAAGGAACGAGGTGAAACCAGATGTTCTGCGCTCTATGGCATTTACAGTTTTAAAATTTTACTATATTGTGTGTTAGAGTTCTAATTACCATCGAAGTATATGTAGACATATACATTTGCTATTGTATTTCGATGTAAACAAAAGAGATATAGCCGCTTTAGTCATTTCATTCCGCAGCCTCTCAAATGATGATGAAGATTAGACTATTACATACGTACTCTTGTTTTTGTTGTTTTTACCATAGTATCATTACACGGGTAAGGCTAGGATGAGTTGATGCATGGTATGCATCAACTATTTTGAAATAATATATAAAAATGAAGTACCTATTGTACAGGTAAACAAGTCATCCAATAATATTGTGACATGTGTAAAAAAATTACAATTTTAAGAACCTTTTAACTATGTTATACGTGAATTGTTCAAAAAGTTGTAATGAGGGTCGTAAATGTTGTAATTACTTAGTTTACTACTGTAATTACCACTAAATACGTTAAATGTGGTATTTGTAGTAAAAATATCATGAATGGTGTAATTTACTTAAAAAATGACCATAATTACATAAAAAATAACTATTTTACAAGATTAACGACTTCAGATAATGTAAGTCTGATTATTAATATTTACAATATTCGTTGTCACTAGAGATAAAATTATTGTTATTTTCGTAAAAATGATCGTATTCCAAGTAATATCAAGAATACAACTGTATTTACCAATTATACCTTAGTTGTTGTAATTTATAGTAAAACACATTGTATTATAAGTAATTATCTCAATCACAACAAAATTTACTTAAAGTAAGGTATTAATTACTAGATAAATGACTTTATTACACAAACAACTTATTTACTATATGTACATCAGTTTTACCATTATTATGACAATTTGTTGTCAAATTGGTAAATTAGTTCTCGAACTTATAATTGAAAAAATTACTACAAATACAAGCTTGATTACTACTTTTTCAACAATTAGTCGACTTAATAATCAAAGGGTTCTCATACAAAGAACTACCATGAAATCGACATTAATTACTACTTTCACATCAATTGTCGATAAACCATGTAAAAACATCGTCACATAACCTAAAACTTCTTAAAGGACATGATTTACAATATAAACATCATCATAACATCATAATGGTCTCAACGACAATTTACTTATATTAATAATATTTTACTTGTATTACAATACATTTATTGTTTTATTGGTATACATGTTCTCTAAACTTGTAACATGAAATTTTGAAGACTTTGTATTTCTTTTCTTCTTTTTTTTCTTTCTTTTTTCTTGTTTCTTTTTTATCTCCAATGCCTTCTCTCTGTAACTCATCTTCCCCGATGAGCAATGACCATATATAATCAACCAAACAAGTAGAATCCAAGTCTAGAATAGAAATGGAACGCGCCCCACGCGCGTAGAATTGAGAATTTGGGTCGTTGCTAGTTTCAAGACTGGTGGCCGCCATGGCCAAATTTTGTGCCAACCTCCTGTTTATCAACTGATTCCGGCTTGGAGTTGGTGGGTGCCTTACCGATCGGAGATTTAGGTGGGTGCTATCACTTGCTCGCAGCGGCTCCTCTCTCACAGCCTCAGAACTTGTAACATGAAATTTTGAAGACTTTGTATTTCTTTTTTTTTTCTTTGGAGATTGAATGCAGCAATATTCTTTTTTTCTTTTTCGACAAAGAAAGCAACAATATTTGGGGTAAACAAAACAATGTTGGTAACTAAGAGTTTAAAGCTCTGGTGGAATTAGAGAATAGTACTCAAGCCTTGAAATTAAAGGAAATTCCTTTATCGGATTTGGATAATGATCACTGGAGGAAGAATGCCATTCGTATTAGAAAAGAAATGTAGGTTTTTATTGCAGAGGATAAGAAGGCATTGCCATGTTTTACAATGTGAAAAAAGCAAAGCGTCTGGTTCAACGCCTCTGAGGGTGATGATTAGTTTCATCTATGTTTTCTTATTATCCGAGTTGTACGTATGCGCCTCTGAGGGTGATGATTAGGCATCAGGGCTTGATCCCTCTGGTTCTTCTAGCAACTCGAGGGACTGGATCGCATCTTTGTAAGTAGGAGTCTCCTTGAAATTAGTTGCCCCTTCATTGAATGTAGCAACATCTGCAATCGCTGCAATAAGCTGTCGAAAACAAGAAGACGATGAAGGGAGCAAACATTAGCCTCGTATGTTAGATACACTTCACCCCTACACTTCAGCCATTTCTTCTCAAGCATTAACCAAATTTCCAAAGCTAAAGCTTATCTATGACCTGACCAACAAGGAAACTGAACCAATAACAATTCACTATGCAGCTCATTTCTCATAACTCTCAATCTCTCATGCAAGATTTGACATTTTGGGATTCATTAACTAATCAAAACACATAGGAATTTGATATCCCCTGTTCTAATGACCCTATCAGTTTTACAACATTTACACAACAACCATGAACCAATCAAGCAAGTAATGACAGTTAAAAAAACATCCACAAGCTCATACAGTGAAATCATATGAGGATCAAAACCAAACCAAACTGAAGAACTTTCACATACCGCAAAGCCAAAACCAAAAGCCCACAAGTACTCCACGAAGAACCCAAGACCGTCCCACTGTTCACCTTCCTAGAAATCCGGCTCATCTCCCGGAAGCTTAGGCAAGAAGTAGCCATCGTCAATGTTCTCCGCAGCGAGGCTTTCAATCTCCGCAGTACATTGGTCTTGTTCTTGGTCTTTGGTCGTGGAGATTGTAAAATCTTGGTCGGGAAAGAAGAGGAACATACCTATTCGCTCCTCTTTCTCCTTCCTCTCCTCTTCTCTTCCTTCGCTTTAATTAGGTTTTATCTTAGTATTCTGTGCAGATCGGTAGAACAACGAAAAGAACGAAACATACACTTCTTGTTCATCGATCTGTTCTAATAAGTTAGGGTTTTCTAAATTCTATTTTTGTTTTATTATATTTTTTATATATAAGTTATAGAATTACATGCTACCTGGTAAACAAGTTACTAATATTAAATAATCTAAGCCGTTAGATATATTTAAAGTTTTATTATATCCAATGGTCAAGAATATTTAAAAGAGTTGATGCATGGTATGCATCAACTCACCCTAGAATTTTACATCATTACACACAGTTCTTATGACCTTCACTACATACAAACTAATCAAGAACATGCAATTCCTCGATCTCTATTAAAAATGCGGGCGTCCACTTTGTAAGAGTGATCGAGGAATATATATATATATATATATATATATATATATATATATATATATATATATGATCGATATATGAGGTCTATGTTAGGAAGGATTGAATAGATCAACAGCCAGCTAGCTAGCTGGTCCAGATATATTTCTTGATCGGAAAATTCTTGTGGATTACATTTGAATTTGATATGGTTCTTCAACATTTTTTTATATTTTAGACATACTCTACATCTTGAAACTTTCTTGACGTGGTTTCAACATATACATGCCACTGTTTACTTGATTAATTTGTGATTGGGCGGCCATATATTGGTTATATCTCTGAGACAGGGATTTCTTGTTGGTATTTGACACACATATATAGCACAATATTCCATTTGCAATATATGTATATACATCATCATTTCAACCATAAATGTCACAAAAATGGATATATTCCAATTGCATTTGATGTTGATCATGTCGGACTAGTACGTTTTCTAGTTTGTAAAATAACCAAAAACCAGAAATGCATTCCAACTTAATCGAATCTATACTCGACCCTGTATGTATTCATGCTTATCTTCTCTGTTCTGCTTAAGAGGATTCCGGAGCCATCTTTTGTGGTTTGGATCTCACTGAAAACAAATCAGAAGTAGATTTTAACTTATCGGTTGTACTATATATGTTTGGAGATTGTTTGCAAAGATGACTGGGATTTGAAGATATATATTATGGGAGATCGATGACTTGGCCGACGAAAAGTTGCCAACCTCCCAGCTGTGTTGGTGGAGACTCTGGCTAGCTCGTCCGACGTCCAGATAAAGTGAGCAATAATTTGCATGCCTAATTTATGTGAGATCGACTTGGTCACTTGATTAGGTTAAAAACTTAAAATTGGGTTTTGCGCAACACTGGTTGCTCTTAGATTGGCACCCATACTTGGGCCTTGAAATTATAAATTGAGCCACACTACTTAAAACTTCAGTGAATAGCCAATCCATCTGATATGAACTCTGGCCCATAAGTTTGTTAGGATATAATATACAGTTTAGTGGAGTATCTTGTTCAAAGTTCAAACCAAACTGATTGAAATCATTGAATTGCTGGGAAATAGGAATAGATCATTATCATAGTGAAACATAAATATTGGTCAAATCAGTGTATATTACGGATTTTGAATTAATTCCCATATTAACTAATCTGATCAGATCCGTGATCAGTACAATACTTAACGAATATATAAATCATTTGAATATACAATCTCAATATGATAATCTTGATGATTATCAATAGTACGTACGTTTCGTTTTGCATCATGGCACCAAAAGTTGCAAGTAATTCATGAAATCATGCTCAGACTTTGCAAGCCAAGTTTGGGTTGACTCTTTCAGAACTGCTAAGTATGGAAAGTCGGTTTGAACAGTTTAGATCAAGGCAGCATGCAGATTGCTTCTAATCGATCGATCGCTAATACTTGATTCATAAGTTACAACGCACCCAGAGATCTTAATCAAATTTATGATTTCTATAGCATTTAACAAAGCAATTTCAGGTTGAAGTTGAGTAAGAGAATGGTTTCGTTGTCTCTTCAATCTCGAAGGATGTGGAAATATTAGTCAGGTTGCTTTCGTATTACACAAACATAACGTTACAACTGCAGCAGGGTCAGAACTAATAAATCAACTAATCAAACAAGGATTAATTTGAGATCGACAAGCTAGCTATTTGACTTAAAAAAAGTTCGAGAGCAAGAAGAATGGCATTGACATATATGCAAATGTGCCTTCAACTACTTCCGGGCATAAAAAGAGAAGGGTGGTTGCAAACCCTAGTTTTGTTGAGCAACAGCATACGCATGCCCCACTTTAGCTACTATGTTTGAATGTTTCTGCAGTAAGATGTGAGGAATTTATCCAAAAGAACATCCATATATATATATACCATTCCCAGTAAATTAAATTAACCACTCACTGATTGTTTTATCTGTTGAACTTCTGTTCTCTCTGCAGTCATCTTTCTCCTTCTCTGTTTCATCGAAAACAGCTTTCTACTCCATTACATCTTCCATTTGTGCTCGGCCACGTACACAACTCTTCTGCTACTTTGATTATTGCGTGGTACATATACTTTGCTATCCCCACAGTTCAACTAACATCGTTTCCTGGAACAAACGAACACTAAATGGTTTGAAAATTGGAATTGGATGGAGACAGCTGTATGTTGCTTTCAGTTTTCAGACTTCAATATCAATCCAGGCCATGCCAGTCAGCCAGGTCTACCCCAGCAGAAGAGAGCAACCGGGTCATCTTGCAGGTCGAGTTATTAATAGATCGACAACGTAAGAGTCAATCGCTCAAACATGCATATCGAAAATCGACATCAGGATCGGTTTCATCTTGATGCAAGAACCTTCATGTTGACATCGTCGGGCCAATGTATGTAAGGACCCTTTGTGCTCAGAAAAATCAGTAAAAGTTGCAGCAGCGGAGAATAAGACGGATCGACCCACATACGTGCCGGTGGGTCGATCTGGGTTTAGATTAGCGTGTGCCATTCATCATCGATCTCTGCAACTGTCATAACCTCCCTTCCAATCTCATTGGTCAAAACCCTAAACTCCTGCAGAAGTAGTTTTCATACCTTTTCACCCTTATGCATGTGCCATTTGAGAAAACTCAATATGTACCTGTGAACTTTCTAAGTTTCTTGACCTAGCTATCAATCAAGAATAAGGAAAAGTCCGCTGAGTTCTGTCGGCATTAGATCGAAACTTCAAAGTACACACATAATTAACTGATAATAAAGCGAGGGAAATTACTAAACCTCGACTGTTAGTTCTAGGTATCGATCATATTGAATGGTAGATATCATATCTATGCCAATGACTACAACGTACTGATCGATCATTCATAAAATCGTGTGCCTTCAGATTTTCAATCCCTATCCTATGATCGATCATGCTTGTCTTGAGAAACAAGCACACAGCCACAGAAGCCACCAATAACCCTCTATACTGATCGTTCGAAAACACAATCGATCTAATTTTTCAGCTCCATTAACCGATCGATCTTGCATATCCGGGTGCATATGTATGTGTCGTGTGATTGTTTTGCAAGATCTCGCTTTCGGTTCATAAAATGGATCAAACAAACGTGCAGTAGTCCATTTTAATGGCCCTAAATTTGAAATCAATTTATGCACAAAATAGAGCATCACATCTCAGATAGTATATAAATCAGCTATACATGAATAGTCGTCAAAATGTTTCTACGTACATTCATGCTCGAAGAAGACACTAAAGTATGTCAAAATGGAAGTTCTTTTTTAAATTTGATAATGTCAACTCTCACTTCAAAAAAAAAAAAACAAAGTCCAAATGCCAATATATTAGAGATGCATGCATGTAAATATAGGAACATCTAATCACAAAATTGTTCAATGTTAAGTTCATCCATTTGTTAACTTTCAGATCTGAATTTGATCAACATTATGGGCGTCAAAGAGTGATTTGCTTTTGTACATATGCCAAGATCAGATATTTCAACCGGCCATGTAAATGGGGTGTACTTAAATCAGTGATAAATTTCACAAAGAGAAACTTAAACAAAAATGTTATAGATCGACATCAAGAAACTATAAGAGAATAAAAGAGGAAAGTTTAATTGAGAGGCTAATTGTAGATTACAAAATTAATGAAAATAAAATTGATCAAAGAGATGATCATGTGAAAGATCTAAAGAGAAAACTAAATTGCAGGACTTGTTCATGTAATAATTCACAAATTTACATATATAGCTAATGCATTTTATTAACCACATATGTGCTATATATATAAATGTTAACTACTCTTCGAGGATATTATCCACATCATGTGCGGCGAGCTATGTCTTCCAAAGACTTGAACTAATTGTGGTCTTGGATATATATCATGCTCAATCAGCTCATGCCAACTTTCCACAAATGGTTCTTCCAATTTGTCGAATTCGCTCCCAAAAAAAAAAAAGCTAGCTAGTAGGCTTTCTTCAAATTTAGGCATGATCTCCCTCCCATCGACAAAAATAAATCATAACCGGCTTTGTTCTCCAGCCAGAATTAGTGTTTACATTTGCGGAAATCCTCCACATAATTGGATGAATTAATTCACAACCAGCTAGCTAGCTAGTCGATGGAAGAATGTACGATTATCTGAAGAGAGGAAGCGTGGTAGATGAGGCAAATATATCAGTCTTAGTCCCAACCGACATTTCATGAGGGTCGCTAATTCTGAGATGAAGATGATTGAGCTCCTTACTGGTATATTGATGATCATCATTAGGAACCCTGAGATGGACAGTGAGATCAAGGTTTAAATCAGGCAGGTGATGACCACCACAAGAAGAATCATCCTCTAAGCAACTTCTGCCATCCGAGACCTGCTCGCAATTTTGATCATCACCACGCGGAGTTTTGGACTCGAACACTACTGGCTCATGGTTAAAATTATTGATAGCAGAACCAACTGGAGATTTTAGTGTCTGTGGTGGGTTTTGATGATTATGATTATGAGGCCGAGTGAGGAGAGTGCTGGTGGGTCGATGATTGTTTGGATCTATACCCATGTTTATAAGCTTTCGTCTCAAATGAGAGTTCCAATAGTTCTTCACTTCATTGTCTGTACGTCCCGGCAATCTTCCGGCAATCAGCGACCACCTAAATTGAACCATTTAACAATTCATCGTTAGTAAAAACCTCTTAATTAGTACTACGTACTCCAATCCGTGTAGAAAATTAAGTCATATATGGTTCATCTATATGTAAATCATTTTTATTGGTTTTGCTCAGTAATTGTTAATTAGTTATAATATTGTGAAGCTAGAAGATGTAAATGATTAACATCTGTTTATACTATGTCTCTTACCGATTGCCTAGGAGTGCATGAAGCTTAATGATGAGATCTTCTTCATCTTCAGCAAACTTGCCCCTTTTAAGGTCTGGCCGTAGATAGTTTATCCACCGAAGTCTGCAACTTTTACCACATCGAAGAAGGCCTGAATTTCCAAATATCAGGCAATTAGTACATGAGAAGAAGATTGAAGGATGAAATTAGAAATTGTGTTGATGTTCATTTCCCTATATGTGATTGATATAGAAAAGAAGACCTCAAAAAAAAAAAAAAAACATCTTTTTAGCCCTGCACATGTTTACGTTTTAATGTATAGATTTACCTGCGGCTTGAGGAAGGGTACGCCAGCAACCCTCGCCATGTTTGCGAATGTAATCGATTAGCTTCTGATCTTCTTGCTTCGACCAAGCTCCTTTGTTCGTGTCTTGCTTGTCGCAGCAGGGTTTCCTCATGATTGTCTATAACCAAGTTACCAAATTTACCAAGAAACTAGCAAAGCTAGCTATAGAAAAGGATGAATGTAATTCAGGGAGAGGGAGAGGGAGAGGGAGAGAGAGAGAGAGAGAGATGGGGGTCAATGAGTTAGAATGGATTGGGTTTAGATTTGAGGTAAGGAACTACTGGAGGTTTATATGATTGGCTGGGTTGGTAGGTGTATGTACGTTCAAATAGTTAGCCGGAAAAGAAAGAAGTTGACTTTATAAGGACTAGTTGGACGGGTGGTTCGCCAATGCGTCAGTGTGCGTGATCGGTCAGTGAGTTAGCAGTGAGCACTGTCCTAGCTTGTGTTTGACATCTTTATGCGAAGAGAAGGTAGACATGATTTAAATCCAGACTTTGATTAACAAGAGTCATGAATTCCATTACTAGAATGAGGAAAATTATACCTATAAGGGATGCAGAATAATATTCTAGCCTCGGTAAAATTGTGTCCCAGAAAACCACCTCCAGTTGAGATATACCCAAGCAAAGAGATCATATCAGTATACCTAGCTCCAGATATGTAGATAGACACACATATATAGAATCAGTAGCTTATATCATATGCCTAATTAGGTAATAAAGGAGATGAGTAACGAATTATCAAGAAACCTGCAACTCTCACACCTTCCACATATGAAACGAGCAGAACTGTTGTCGGTGATCAGCGCAGTCATTTCATTTTCATACCAAACAAAGCTGTAATGCAGGCGGCTAAATGGCTATCTGAAACTTAATCTACTAACCCTTTCAGGATTGATAAACTAGGAAACAAAAATAAATTACCAAAGTATAGTTTTTTTTTTTTTGCTTTGTAATTACCAAAGCATAGTTACTACACCATCTTTCTCATTAGCAAAAAGTACGATTGCAGTACCTAAACTTGCCGGACGTTATTACAAGCAGTCGTACGTACCAACGACTTGGGAGTATACAAAGAATATATGCATAAATTAAATCGGATAAACCTCCTTCCTCCTAGGGACAACTACAAAAAAGGCTAATGCATCATTAGAGTACAATGTATCCCCTAATTAACTCTAATTTAACTGAAATGTGGCGAAGTAATTTTTGTTAATTGTTTGCTTATTGGGATGAAACAAATACATATTAGGATTTCGCTTTTGACTTCTAATTGATCGCCTTCGATCTCAACAGTATATTTGATGGAGTTGATGAGGCAGTCAATGTTGTTGGCAAAGTTGTCATGATTACGCTTGAAAATGTAAAACTTCAACTTTAATCAAAGTATAAAAAGCCTTTACAAATTAGTGTAATAGACGCCGCATTCTCTAAATTAAAGTATAAAATTGATAAAACGTTGTGAATTTAATTCTATACGATGATTTGGTTCCTCATACATATATCTATGTTAATAATCGGTTTCAACTCTAATTATATTTGTATGGTTGCATTTGTATGCAGCTGCAATCAACTCATCACCCCCAACTGTAAGAAGCATGCACCTGCCAGTCTAAGGGGTGCTGTTGCTGCATGCTGGGGCTACCAGTCCGTATTGTATTTGTACGTTCTTCATTTTCAATACCTGCACGATCAGAGCTAGTAGTCTGAAGCTGTGTTCTTCTATGGATAAGGATAACGGATCAATATATGTAATCTCACAATGGTCCTCTGCTTTATGCATATGTTCATAGTAGTTATCGATTCGCAACTCAACTTGATTATATATAGCTATGCCTGTATCGCGCGAGCTGATTGATGTGACGCTTCGAGCGGCCGGTTTTCTGGTACTGGGAAGAAGCCAAGAAATCAAGCATGGATATTGACCCCCCACAGGCACTGCTTCTAATCCTTGTTTCTATGCCCAGGAGACAACTCATATTTAATTTTCTATGTATATCTTTTGAAGTAGCAGATATAAGTAACGACAGATCGAATAGAAAGAAGCTGTGCCAGCAGCTGCGCCGATATATAGATAGCCTATTATACTGTGTATATACAAGTATATATCTTTGCAAGTTTTCAACTTCCCCGGCCACCATTTTTGAGTAAGAAGGCTTCGTCTATATATATAGAGTTTTATATTTCATCTTAAAATTAATAATTCTAGGGCATACGTTATCTTTACAAAACATGTTATCTTTACTGTCAGAGAAAATGTCATTCGTGCATTCCATGAAAGTCATCATAGATAGGAAAGAGTATTAACGGATTGAAAGAGGTTGTAGACATATAAAATTTAACGATAATAATAGTCGTTGAATAATCCAAGCAAATACATGGCTAGTGAGTCAACAAAATTGGAAAGACTGTCGGAAATAACACGTGGCAACGTGGAAATGGTCAGCCGACAACAAAACCTTAAATCCCGATTGAAATCAATTATCAAGTGTTGATTGATGACCATGTATTAATTAAATTAATTGGACATCCCCAAATTGATTGGTGATGGTTCGCCAGTGGACAGAGTAGAGTTCGCGAGGTGAACTGGACTTCGCGAGGCGAAACGCACTTCGCTAGGTGAAATGACTTCGCATAGAAGTAAACAGTGACGAGGTGAAATGACTTCGCATAGAAGTAAACAATGGCGAGGTGAAGTGACTTCGCATAGAAGTAAACAGTGGCAAGGCGAAATGACTTCGCGCGTGTAGAATTACATGAAGGCGAGGCTAGATGGCTCCCCGCGAGTAGATTTACATAAAGGCGAGGCGAGATGGCCCCGTGCGAGTAGATTTACATGAAGGCGAGGCGAGATGCCCCGCGGAAGGCACTTCGCAAAGAAGCTAGATGACAGAGTTCGCATGCATGCTTGGATGTACGTCCGAGATAAGTCCGCGAAGTGGAACAAAAAATCACCGCTTGCTTGGAAATCAAGGTTCCTCGCGAGAGAAGAAAAATCTCTCCCGCGAGCTCAGAAGTCTCCCCCTAAATCCTTGAAGAACTAACAAGCTCATAGCCAGTTCTTCATCAAATCCTAAATCCTTGAAGAACTAATAAGCTCATAGCTAGTTCTTCATCAAATCTAAAATCCTTGAAGAACTATCAAGCTCATAGCCCATTCTTCATCAAATCTAGATTCCCTCTTGAAGAACTATCAAGCTCATAGCTAGTTCTTCATCAAATCTAAATCCTAGATATTCGTTATGTGATCAACCCGCGTTACCCTTAAGAATAAGTGTTTGTCACCCTTGAGTTAAACCTACATTCGGAGATAGAATCAGAGGAGTACATAAAGATTGTCACCCGCATTCGTATTAATTAAATTAAATTATTCTTTGTACACGTGTTGTTCTGTTATTTATTACAGATATTTTCGTGTTTACAGAGGTAAAGGTATTAGAGATGGTCATTGTAGTTGTTTCATTTCAAAATTTCAATGAAACTAGGTTTTGGTATTTGCACTATACTTTCTGTTAATAATAATAGTAGCCATCTGATTAAGAAAAATTGACAGAAATAGCTGAAAAGAGAATTCTCGTTTCATATTCAAATTTGTAGTATATATTTGCTATTGATGACGATGAATAGAAAGGAATACTAGTTGGGTGGAGGGTCTACACACACACGGACAAACGTCCCTCCGTTCGCCACCGTACGGCACCGGCGAGGGCTCGCCTCCACCCCAGCAGACTCTAGTAGCGTCCCCGACCACTTTTCATCCCCGGCGAGTCTGCCGAATTATAGTTTTCCGGCCAGATCGACTTTGTTTGAAGTTTTGGGTGATCTGGCCGGAAAACTGGAATTCAGCGGACTCGTCGGTGAGGGAAAATTGTCGGGGACGCTACTAGAGTCTGCTGGGGTGGAGACGCGCTCTCACCGGCGTTGTACGGTGGTGAACGGAGGGACGTTCGCATTTTAAGACCGGTGCGGACGTGCGCCTTGAGCCGGATATATATATATATATATATATATATATATATATATATATATATATATGTATATATATGTGTTGATGTACGTATGTTTCAACATCACATATCTTGTGTTTCCATGAATCTCCAATTGACATCGTTGTACAAAACCAATCGCATATAAGATCTGGTTGTTTCAAGAATCTCCATTTGGTACTTTAAAAAACAACCTAAGCTAACCAACTACAGTAATAAACAACGCATGCATGGCGGTGAATTTGGTTTGAGCTGGTAGCTTCCTGCTAGAATGGCTGCATGCAAACTATGTATTTACTATTTACCTTACATATATGATGAGTTGCCGGAGAGGATGCGTGGCTGTGAGATACTGAGATAGTTGCTTTATTTTTCATAGTTACTGAAAAGAGAAGTATATACGACTCAAACTTGAGGGAAATTAATCAAACAAAAACAAATCCTATATAATTAAGTACTGTACAAATGGGTTACTATTATTAGGGCTAGCGCTGTGTGCAATTTCAAATTCCGGCATGAGAGATGTCTTGTGTATAAATTAAGGGAAATGAGAGATGTCTTGTGATATGATTTAGGTTGCATGCGTTAGATATCAAAGGTGCCTTAGCTTTCACATGTTGTTCCCCTCCAACTGTTTGTCATATATTTAAGCACCCACCATCATGTCTAGTATATTCAACGATCGAGCTAACCAGTTGAAGACTTGCTCGTGCGCGCAGTAGAAACCAGGTTTGCCGACAATCAACAGAAAACATATTACCATTTACTACTAAGATGGAAGAGGAAATTAAGCTAGGGCTAGCTTGCAGGGATCGAGCTGGGAATCTATAGCTACATTACTCAAAGTTCAACTGGTAGAGGAGAGAAAGAGAGAACGTAGCTAGGCCTGGTTGATAGGACGGTCATAGATAGATAGCTAGCTAGGATGAATTATTGATCTATAGGACGGCCTATAGATCAATTATTGAGTGAAGCTAATGAGGTTTGTGACTTCAAGCCTTGCAAATGGAAAACTTTAGGAGACATGGGTCCGTGTTGTCGTGACTTGCGCGCGTGTGATATGTAGCATGATAATATAGTATGAAGTTCGAATTCAAAACCAATTGGTAATCGGATGAATCAACCCAAATCCTTATAAATTCATAGACAAGCACGCTTCCATTTTTCCCACAAAACAAATGACCATCAGACACGTAAAGCTGGTAATCATTCATATCCATAATTCGATCCTAAGTAGTTATCATGCGATTGCCGGATTGGAGAGTTGGAGAGTGCATATATGGCACTTTCCAGTTCCCTTTAGATACGTATACGGCAATAATGAAACGTATAAGTATCCCTGTTCCCGGCTCTAATTTGGACTTGTACCTGCTTGGACTTCTTGATGAACAAGCATGTGCCTCTCGTGCAGGAAGAAAGACGGTTAAGGCTGACCAGTTATTATGTTTGCGAAAATTGAGATGATAGAGCAGTTTGCATATATAATTTACGAGAAAATTCTTCCTTGTTGGAATCTTAACGACATTTCTTTTGTTCGATCTTATAAACCAGAACAGAGATCGAAGTCTCCCTCCCATTAATTACATTAATCTGCACAGATAGAAGAGGATTAATCTATTTAATCTGGGTATCCTTAACCTTCTTTCATGTCAAGGAAAAGTTAAGAACAAAAAAAATCACTCGATTACTTAATTTTGAACTGCAGATATCAATGCAATGAGCTGAGATATGCTGCTAGAGAGAAGGGTGCATGTATATTCAAAATTTAGAACAAGAAACTTAAAAAACTACTTTTTGACCTTACCATTTCGATTTGGAAGTCCAGAATTTCCACAAGCCAATCTTTGTTTTATATATTTCTAAATACGCATCGAGCAGTGAAAAGCTGTAACCCTAATTTTCCTGGCATTATTTGCATGAGTTGCATCTTGGTGAAGCATCTCATCCTGTTCTTCAAGGAAGGTGAATGTCTGGAAGAAATTATAATATAATGATGCTTGCAAATCACTACTAAGATAATATTTGTGTCAGTTGCCCATGTTATTTAAAGTCTGCATCACCAGTTCATCATTGATCATGCTAGTTTATTTTAGTATAATAACTTCCCAGAACCCCATAATGATTTTACAATGATTAATTGGACCAAGTCGATCACCGATAATTTTAAGCATTTTCAACATCTACTTTTCAACTTTGTTTACATTAATCTGTACGTAAGAGTAGTTTCTCTATCAGGTAAATCCAAAAAGCTGTATAATCTTTCTGAAAACCTGCAGTATATATATAGAGATACCTCATTTTCCTGTATTAACAAAGTCTTGTACGTGTAGTTGTTGAGTAAAGATGAGTGCATTGTTTCTTGTTTTGAGGTTGATCATCATAATAGAGATACCTCATTTTCGTTTAGATCAGACACTGATAAAGTTTCTCCAACAATGGAACTGTAAGGGAGTGGAATATGAATGATTTTCTGAACTGTCTATATCTTATAAACACAAAACAAATCAAAAACAGTGTCACATCTCGATTACTTGACTGAGAAATATTTCGTTCAATTCTGGGCAGCTGCTGGACTTGCACAACGTCCGCTAGCGGCTATTCAGAAATCAAATAATAACAGAACGACAAATTAACAACGCTGGAATGCATATTTAAGTCACCAAATCAGTTTTTAAATTTTAAGCTGCCTTGCAGAACAACCACCACCCTTTTCTTGTCTTTCACTGATACACAGCCAGCTGACGTTGTTCTTATAGAAGCATGATCTTAACCTGCATATTGTTCCTGTGATCTCAAGGGTAACTGAGTTATATCCCTGCAAACAGTGAATGGATATGAGATATAAGATGGAGAATATATATAGTACAGGGAATAAACGTACACCTATGGTTATATTTCAAGTTCATACCAGCATCACAAATATGTTCACTTCCTACTATTTCTGCTAGTCAAACAATACAGAATTTCGTGTAAGAAACTCCAGCAGATGTTTACATCTGACCAAGTAGAAAGGTACCAAATCTGTGAATCAACATAAGACAAGCATCTGACTGCCAAAAACAATAGAAGGAAAAAAGAAATGTAAGACCAGCATTGACTTGTAGTTATACGTTTCCATCAGGATTTCAGATCAGAAGACAGAAGAAAGAACATTTAATCTGGTAGTGTCTATCCACATCTATTGGCTCTGCATTTATGAAATATTCAATTGGCGAGAGGTCCTAAGTGGATTCAACAACTCACCAAGAATTATCCAATCCACCTACTGGAAAATCATCGATGACTTTACAAAATGAGTTATATGACTTGATTGCAGACAGCACTTTGAATCTCTATACCAACTCTACAAGCACCAGAATGATCTCTCCTTTTCATTATTTTCTTACAGGTGATCAAACCAAGACAGAAACCTTGTAAAATGTTTGTCATATATGAAAGAATAAGTGAAAATAGTTGAGAAAGTGATTTCAGCACAATCAGCCATTTGTTGAGGCAGTTTGATCGGCATAACCATTAGTAGGCAGTAGAGAAGTGCGTTGAAGATTGCTAATTCTATTTCTTCGTAGTGACTGTGGATTTACTCCAGCCTTGTGAGCTGCAATAACACCAATTGCTTCCCAATAGTTTGAGACCTTGATCTGCAGAAAGGTTAGAGCTTAATCAGAAAACAAGTGCTAAGAATTGAAGTTATGTCATTTTCCTAGTGAGTATGTTGGTCACTAACGTAGAAGACAATTGTACATGGGTTAGTTCCACTTAATCAGAAACCAAATTCCTAAGAGTCATTTTCCTAGTGGGTATGTTGGTTAGCTGTTTGTGGTGTATTAGGGTTCCAACAGTTCTCTCTTCTACAAGCACACACACGATTATTCCAAATTCAGCTGTCTTTTCCTTCAAATATACTTGCAGGAAAATTTTATACAATAAAAGAAAAGTGATCAACTGAAGACTTGAAAAAGAGATTTCATAGAGTAATCAGACATGCTAGTGAACTATGGTAGAATAATACGAAGATGGTAAACATGCCTGCCTCCACTCAGTGCTGCACTAGAACTTGAACTAGGGTGGGATTTGAAAGCACTTGATTGATATATAGGTTTAACCTTAGGGCAAGTTAGTTAAGAGACTAGTAATTACTAATAGACATGGTTCCAACTTCCACCACCACTTCAAGAAAAGAAGGTGGTTGAGGATTTTAGCAACTAAACAGAAAAAGCACTTAATAAATGTAGTGCAAAAACCATTTAAATTCTTGCCATCATTTAGTTAGCTCCCAAGTCTCGAGAGTCAAAAAGGGAGAAAAAGCAGAGTAGTGAAAATATTTGGAGACATACTGCTTCAATGCCAACTTTATCTGGTGTGTCATCAAGGACTGTTTCATTTTCCTCCACAACAATTATAAGGGGCTGCAATAAAATCATAATTAGTAACAAGAAGGAACAAGTATCCCATGCCATCTGTTAAATAAGCTGCTTCCAAATTCAACCAGTGAACAGGGAGAGAGGGTATTGATAAACACAATTTAACTTGTATACCTTATTGGCTTTGCTTTGTGCAAAAGCAAGAGCACCAGGTCCTGCACAAGCATCTATAGGCAGGATGACACTATCAACATCACTTGCCAGTATACAACCATGCTCGGACTCAGAGTTCTTGACCAAGTACTGTGGTGCATTACTAAGACCAGCAAGCACACAAGGCAGGAATGTGTATCCCAACTGTTGCACATGAAATGAGAGATAACTATTAAAACATCTATTAGCATAAGTTCACTTAGGGTACTCGTGTGTAATATTTATGGAGGAAAAACCACTGTCTTTAATGTTTATTTCTTAGCTATACAATCTTCCATAAATTGTCCCACAGAAGGCACATTATGTTCCGAAGCTACAGATATCTTATATTATGTTTTCTAATTTATGCAATAGTTTCTCAGAATTGTCTCTTAACTCTCTAATACAAATCACTTCCAAGTTCTGTTGAATTGTATTAACCTCCTCAGCAGCTGATTTTGGGCATAAAGATGGGCTCAGAGGTACAGGTAATAAAGCAGGAGCATGTGCACAAGGAATTTGGAATTCTTTCGCTACTAGATGGCTTATAACTGCCTCGACTCCCGCTAATAGATCAATACCCTGGAAAGGAAAGATGAATGAAATGTGAACTTCATAGAAATCAGCTATATGCATTGACGAAATCACACAACCAGAACTTCCACAGGTAATAAGGCAGGAGCATGTGCACAAACGACTCAATGAGTAAACAGTAGATAGCAATTTGAAGCTAAAAGTTGTACACAAATGAAACTACATAGATGTGTTCTTCATGGAGAAAATGCATTCTTCATGGACAAATGGCTCAAGTATTTCCATGAACCGGTATATAACCCATGGTTATTCCATCACAGAGTCGACATACGCAGTTCAGAACTGATCAGAACCAAGAATAAGCGAGTAAGAATTTTATTGCTGCTGCTGGTCATTCTGACAGAAGAAGATGGATTAGCAGCACCAGCAACTTTTGTTATCTCAATGTTATAGAAAATACCAAGTATTGACAAAACTAATTTTGGCAAATTATTAACTGATCGAAGCATATTCTAGCATGACAAATGTAGCAGAAAAGTTAACAGAAAAACTTCAATTTGATATGGTAACAAAATGGCAGAGAAGGGATTTCGACTATTCAGGAAAAAAAAAACATCGTACAATAATCAGCACATTCCATTGTATGGTAATTAAGAAGAAAATAATTAGCATACCATCCCTTGTCGATAATCATCAGTGTCTTCAAAATCATCATCCGGGAAAGTCCAACAACTGCGACGGCATTTACTTGTGAGCGTTTGATTAAAGCCTGCACAGCCCTCAGTAGTGACTCAGGGTGCTTAATCCTCCCTGTTGACTGCCCACTTTTTGGATCAATCCACTTTTCTACCTGTAGAATTTGTTCCCTTCAATATCATGTAGTCAACAACAAGGGGGAAAGTTCAGAACTCCAAATCACACGAGTAAGTAGATTCAGAATATACTAAAACTCAACACCCTCAATAATGAATTAAAAGTGCAGGCTTGGCAACATAGAAAGGTGAAACAAAGTATAAAACAGAACTCTACTGTATGTTAATGCAGGGGCTTTGGAACTGCATGTCTAAAATGCTTCAACTATAGCAATTTTAATTCAAATACAGCAGCTTTTTTTTTCCACTTCAGTGTTCTCAAACACCCTTCAAGTGGGAATCTAATCAGAAATGTGATAAAAAAAAATGTGCGTACTAATTGCTCACTAGTAACTTGACCTACTAAAAAACAACACATTGTGTTCTAAACCGGATTAGACAACAAACACAAATGCTATACAAATCAACTCTTAATCTCAACAGCCAAACCGATACCTGCAAAGGAGTTTCAGTGACAACATATTCCACCACAGGCAAGCCAAGTGAAGCCCTTGCAGCATCAGCCACCTGCAAATGACGAAGGCGAAGCTCCTCTTCTATTCCGCAACCAAGAACCAACCCGACCTGCTCCACAATTCACTCTACATAAGCAAACCTATACAATGTCTCACAATTTACACCATCAATTCTAACCTTTAACATTCTAAGTAAGTTCATAACACACCTTGTTCTGGTGAACAGGCTTGAGAGCCCATACGCCTTGGGCAAATCGATCGAGAGCAAAGCCTTCGACATACAAAGCATTAGGCATAGGCCAATACAGCATTGCTGCATTCAGCACCTGTCCATTATCCACCTCCAAATCTTTCACCAATTCTACTTAACACAAACATACTACTATTTCTTTTTTCTTTTTTCCTCATAATTAAATGGAATTGATAAAAGGAACTTACATTGGGATGAGTGATGAGGCAATCGACGACGGAGGAGAGAGCGCGAGCCACCGGCAAGGCGTCGCCGGCGTATCCACCGATGGCGGCTCCGACTCCGGTAGGTACAATCATCACGCTTGTGTAGTCTCTCTGTCAAATCCATTGCTTTCTCAGAATTCGCTTCACATTTTCATCATCAAAACGCAGAGAGAGAGAGAGAGAGAGAGAGAGAGAGAGAGCTGAGACTGACCTTGAAGGAGTGTTTGGAGTTGAAGCCCGAGACGCTTGTTTTAATGGACGGTCTGGATTTGGTGACAAGTCGGTGTTGGATGGCCGGGAAAGAAGGGAGTGGACGGCTGAGAAGGACCGTCATCTCCGGCCGTCGAAATGAGAGGCTTGCTTAGTTTATCCCTTTCCCGCTGCGACTGCCTTTGCTCTCGAATTTAATCAGCTGAGTGGACGGTTTAGCCCTCTGTCGTGTTTCAAAACTACGATTTTGCCATTGCAAACAAGCGGAGGCAAATCGATATGACTTTGTATTTTGTAATTGTAATTTACTGAAATAACTTTAATTTTAGTAGAAAAAATAACAGTATAAATGGGCTCTTTACTAACCAAAACCCTAAACAATAAACAAAACGTGAAACATCAAAAAGAGAAAAAGAAGAAGAAGACGATCGGCGGTAGGTAAAAAAAGCTCGATCGGCTCTATCATATATAATATAGTTCGAGGAGAGAATCTTCTATGAATGGTTAAGATTTATGACTTTGTTAGACATGGTTGAGGGTTTTATTAGCCTTGGAAAGCAGGTTGATTTGTGTGTTTATGATTGTTCATCGCCTTCTTATTCTTTTATCTCAATCTACATGTTAGTTTCTCATATGTACATACATGTGTGTTGTTTTGTTTATGTGGAAATCGTAGAAGAACGTATTATATGATCGATGGACGCATTACCTGACTTGGTAATATATCCATGAAATCCTGAAATCCCTATCTACCAAACAAGCCGTCCCCGTATTAGATTTCGACGAGGATGAAATAGAGCAACTTGGTGACGATGATGATCTTCATGCCAACCGTCTTCGTCGACACATAAAGTTCGCCGAGTTTGTAACAGTGTGTTTGAAGCGGCGTGAGAAAGATAAATCCTTGCATAGATTGAGGCTTCGGATTCGCATGAGATGTCTGTCTTTAGATGAAACCTGTAGCTCTCATATTGTGAGAAAGTGTTTGAGATTTGCTATGAATAGACATGTTAAAGAGCTATACCTGGCTGTCATATAGATGGCAGCGAGTCATGTTTTGTCCTTGGAAATGCAGATTTATTGACTACTCTAAGTTTGGAGTCTGTGAACGTCACCCTTCTGAGTAGTGCACAACATTTGACTACCTTGAGTTTGGATGATGCGAGAATCAGTAACTATGGTAGTATAACCTTTCCATCTTTGAAATCTATATCCCTAAAGCGTGTAAAAGTAAAAGAGCGCGATTTGCGATCCTTTCGCTTGAATTTATGTTCTTCCATAAAGAATCTGTCGATATCCGGATGGTACAACCTTGTTGCAAACATTGAGATTTCGAGTTCAAGCCTCAAATCCCTGGAATTTATCAGTTTTCCAGAGCGCCACGCTAGGCTTCAAGTTGAATCTTGAGTCTCTTAGAGTTGGCAGTGAAAAGGGGAAGTCCTGGTCTTCGTACGCTATTGATTTTGCTTCTTGCGGACAGCTTAGGGACTTAGAGTTATGTTGATGTCATAATTTGATTCGACAACGAAACTTGACTTTTCAACTCATTTCAAGTAGAAAGCGTTGAAATGTCAAAGAACCACGTACGACTCTAACCTTTCAACGCACCCAAACCATTATTCGAGAATTAAAGATGATCCTCACACGTAAATAATAGTGAGATGCCCAACCTAGCATTCAAAGTCTTTCTTGGACTATCACTAAGTGTCTTGGCATGTCATCAAGTGGTTACCTCACCTTCTAGCTAGCATGGTAAAATTAGAGCATATTGTGACCTAATCATTAGAGAAGTAGAGTCTAAATAGGTCTAGAGCCTCAACCTCCAAGGTCGATACTTCGACCTCCAAGACCAAGAGTTCGACCTTCAAGGTTTAAGAGCCTCAACCTTCAAACTCTCTCTTGGACGTCCAAGAGACGCATAGAGACATGCCAGCTAAAGGTTTACCCTTCACCCACCTTCACCACGTGTCACGAAGGCATGGCTCGAGAATAACTTAATAAGAAGAGACCACATAGTGTTGACACGTGTTACCAACTCTGCCAAACTCATCTTGGAATGTCAGGAAGCAAGGCTGACACCCTAATTTTGGGGAAGAGCCATGCTGAGCCCATGCTCATCCTTTCCACATCACCAACGTCTCTTCCTATAAATATCAATTCTTCCTAAGGCTGAAGGGATCTCCACAACTCCATTTTTCTCTCTTCTTCCCCATTATAACTACACAACTTCTTCATTTCTCACTTCTTTCTATAGAAACAATGCAAAAGTGCACAGGAGAGACTCTCTCTTCTTTCCATCACTATGACATATGCATAGTCTCTGATTTGCCACTTACAATGCTGATATGCCAACTTATTAGGCACTTCTCTTTTTTCATTTATATTGTTCAAACACTTTACTGACGCCAAACACTTTACTGACTTGGGCGTCAGAGAGTGTTTGGACGGCCTTAGGCTGGTCCTCCGATAACCTCCTAGCTCACATGTCAATAGGTCATTCAATGGCATTCCACCAACTTAAGGAAGGGAAGGCCTAAGTCAAGTGACAGATGTCCAACACCAAGAAGAAGGCGAGGAAACTCACCATCTAATGGAGGAAGTCCACCAATGAAGTGGAGGAATCTAGCTCACCTTCAAGGAGTTGAGGAAGTCCACTAACGAAGTGGAGAAAGCTAGCTCACCTTCAAGGAAAGGAAGCCCACCACGAAGTGGTACGTGAAGGCTCAACATCAGTTGAAGGAAGTCCACCAAAAGAGTGGAGGAAGTCCACCAAAGGAGTGGAGGAAGTCCACCAATGAAGTAGAAGAAGCTAGCTCGCCTTCATGAAGAGGAAGCCAACCACGAGGTGGTATGTGAAAGCCCAACATCAGTGGAGGAAGTCTAGGAGGAGACTACTGATTCCCTCGACAAAGGAGATGATGAAGCTTATCATCAAGAGGAGTGTGAATGGTCAACACCGTTAGAAGGATGTCCAAGATCAAGAATCTAGTCTCAAGGAAGTCGAATGCACAAGCTTGTCAAATTCATACCTTCGGTCTCATGAGGTGGACTACCAAGACGCGGTACACGGCCGCCGTGGCATATCTTCAATCACCGAAAATAGACTACCAAAACCATGGAAATAGTTGAACTAACCGAAGGGCAAAGATGGACCTAATATAAGAGAATAACCCCACCACTTTACACGTATGATTTCAATGGAACTCTCGTTGACCCGTTGATGCTAAAAAACGGCACCAACAAGTTATTTGGTGCAAACTTTACAAGTGTGTGCGGCAGAGTTCACTTCCCGATTTCCACTACTTGAGAGTTTGATCCTTTATAAATGCTACCTTGGAGAACATATCAGAATCGTTAGTCAGCATCTGAAACGCTTGGTTCTGTGCCAATGCCACACTATGAATGCCATTATAATTGATACTCCAAATCTAAGATCATTTTGGTTCGATGGTTCGACAAACGAGCTCAAGTTTTGTATCAATGCTCCAAATTTGTACGAGACTACTACCCATGGCTGGTAACGGTTGGTGGCCTTGGAAGCAATATTCTACCGGTAACTTCCTTGCAAATTTTGCTTCCTCAGAAAAGTGACTCTATTATACGCAGGTGTATATGTGACTTCAACTGTATATGTATTCCCTAGATTTTAATGTTTCTGATTTATATAGATGTGGTATTTCAACTTGTTGATTTTTGTTATTGTTGTGGTGGCGCTAATGCTGTAGGTTTTCATCATTCCTGAAAAATATACTCGTCACCGTCCACCATTAACTAGTGTCATTGTGTCAAGCATCTGGAGGTAATCGTAAGGGGTGGCAACACGATGATGACTCCGTTTCTGAAAACAGCAATGAGGGACTCCTTATACCGTATGGCACCTTCTTTGGAGACCCTCTCAGTAAACCAGAGATGGTTTAACCATTTCGTACAGGAGATTATTCCAAAGGTGATATTTTAGTTTATGTTGCTGCATATTTTCAATCATAGTGGTCATATTTGCTAGTTAGTGACTGAAACTGAAATCTTATCATATCATGATCCTTGGTTGTTCGGTACTAAATGTGTGTGGTATGCGACTGTGTGTGTGTGAGAGAGATTGGTACATATGAGGTACATCTTCAAATTTGTGCATAGCAAGCACCTTATTGTACCATATTTGATCTCCGATATGGATTCAGCTTTTCTACAGTAACTTTAGGTGAAGTTCATAAAATCCTGATCATTCAACTAATTTTATGGTCAGATAGTTGACACATCATCTAATGTTATATTTAGATGTTTTCTCTCAAACGGACGTTAACGTTATCAAAATACCAACCACATCAGCAACCAAAGCCCGTCTTCTTTCTTCCTCACCTCCTTTCTCATACTCTAATGGCATATCTGCATGACTGCAGGCTGTTTGCAGCCAAGACCCATGACACATGCTCGTCTTGACTCCTCTTCGCACACCAACGTGGTTATTAGAAAACAAAAATATTGGCCAATATAATAGAAAGGCAAGGCAATATAAACAACACCGATTAGTCAATTATGGATGGGTTTTGGGATTGGAATATGAAGTGTCATCTTTTACAGTGACTAGGTACAGAACTAACTGCAAACCCATATGAATTTAAAACGAAAACAAGAATGTGATTATTGCTGAACGTTTTGATATGATTATTGCTTGATACGATTATTGTTGAACGTTTTGATCGCAAACCCAAAAAAAAGTAAAAACCCATCGAATTCAAAACGAAAACAAGAATGCAAATCACTGAGCAGAAAATTGGTTGGAGGAGGCGAAAAGTTTTATTTTCGTATTGTTTTATCAGTTAATAGACATGCTCTATTGTTGTTCAAAGATCTAGTTTATATATTCATGTTCTTCAAGGATGATCTGGAATTGCGGGTTGTATGGAACCGTGTTTTTTTTCTCTTCTCTTTTTCTTTTACACGTTAGGGATAACGGCAGGGTTTGACGTCAGTTTGAGAAGAAAACCTAAAATGTATGAAACAAACTGATGTGGTGACAATCTGACCATTGAGGGATTTGAGTGACTACGATTTTATGAAATTTATAACTTTAGAAAGATAATTACTTTAGAGGAGTCGAATCCCTCTGATATTATTCAATATTTTTCTTGAATACATCCTCTCTCTCTCTCTCTCAAAGAAAACCTAGAGGATGCCGCCTCCTCTTCTTTCGCTTGTCCGGCTGCGCTGCGGCGCCGACAATGGCCTCTGGCCTAATCGACGCATGGTGGTGGTGGCCGGACGGGTGCTCTGTGATGACGTATGGATTCCTCAGGCTTGGCGGATTGGATTGAAAGGTAACCGGATCTCTCTTTCTCAATTGCAAGTTGTTGTTGACCTATGGAGGCGGGCTGGGATCAGACTGGAATCGGGATTGGGTAGGATTGGAGTGGCTTCAGGTGGCTGTCGACGATCGGGATTGTCAATTGGATCGGTGCAAAGGCCGATTCAAATCGATGGCGGGTTGTGTTGGCTCCGAATCCAGTTGTATAATCTTGTTGTTTTGGTCACTAGCGGCAGGACTGAGTTTCTCCACGTCGTCAGTTGATGGTTATACGACAAGGCGTTGGAGGTCCGACACAGGTGGTGGGGAGACATGTGTCACACCCCGCCAAATTAACAAGGAGTTTCCTTGAGCATTTTGATGCAAACATGACTCAAGGAAGGTTTTAGAGAGCACATGAGCATTCTAGAAGCATCCAGAATATTATGAAAGGTCTTAGAAGCTTCCGGATGGATCGGGAAGCATTCAAACAACTCTAGAACTCTCTAGAACCTTAGAGAGTCTCTTGGACACTTCGGAACTCTCTAAAACCCTAGAGAGGCTCAAGGCTCAAGACTACTCCGGAAGTCTCTAGAATACTCAAGGTAACACTTAGAGTTGTATAGAAAACTCTAGAAACTTCTATACTTGTAAATGTCCTAAAATTGTCTAGAACTTAGGCAAAGAGGGAGGATGCCTATAAATAGGGAGGCACCCCTCCCATTTGAGACATAAAGAGTTTGATAGCATTCAAGTTCACTTGTAAAGCTTTGTAAAGTTCTCTTAGCTTAATACAAGTTCTTTCTAGCCAAAGTGTTTGCGTGAATAAGGCTGACTTAGCATAAGAAAAGCGTTAAGTCCGCACAAGAAGCTTGGGAAAAAAAAAGCTCGTGACACAAGGCAAAGCAGCTTCGAGTTTGGGCCATTGGGTTTCTGCTAGGCTTGGTCCATTGGGCCTGGGTGAAGGAAATCAGCCCACTTAGGGTCATTATTTTAACAGCTTTATGTTATTTTCTTTTACTAGTTTTGAGTTATTTATTGCTTTCAATAAAGAGATGTGGGCGTTGTCCCAGTAGTGGCACTTGGCGTGCCTTGTTTGTCCTAGGTACGTTGCGAATCCCTTATTTTGTTAAATGGTCGTAACCTCCTAGTGGCAGGATGAAACATAGGGTCGCCAGATACGATTCTGTGCGGCAACATAGTAGGAAAGTTGCACTATTAGTCATCATAATACTTGTCATTAGTACAGTTATCTTTATGTTATGTCACCGCTTTATCAAACCATATAGAATTGTCAATGATGCACTCTTTGCTAACTTGTGCATGTTAGAATATGTTACTCTTTGTAATTTGGGGTTTAGGCTCTATGTCCCCCTCTTTGTATTCTATGGTTTCATTAATTAAGATTTAAGGGCAGTCGCACCGGCCTTTTTTGGGAAAAAAAAAATTCAATATTTTGCTATTTCGCTTCTGGATATGAAAGAACTACTTAGCCTGTGGGAAGGCGAGTTAAGGAGACGAGATGCTTTTGTTAAACTTCGTCGTAAGAGAGCAATGTTTTTTTGTTTTCTTTTCAAGACCTGTGGGAAGGCAACTTAAGGAGTACACACCTATCAGTAGCTTGAGATTTCTAACCCTGAGCTTTTCCATATGAGTGATATGGAAAACAATATATTGGTTTTGTTTCGGAAAAGAGTAGGAATTTCTATGATCTGAGATAAATTTGAGTAGAATGTTTGAGGTGATTGCCATCACTAGACACTGAATGAAACAAAGCGTATGAACTTTCATCTGTGAGATAATTCAACTTAAAGGGAAAAACAAACAATGCCAGTGAATGATACACAGTACCTATCACTCGATGGCTTAGCTTAATTCAGTTGATTGTTTCAAATGGTATCAGTCTAGGAGAGTGATGTTAAAAAAAATGCCAGTGAATGATTCAAATTTCCAAATTACGTAGTTTACTTGTGATGATGGATTGATGTACCAGTTTATGGCCAATTTCCTCGTTTGAAAAAGAGCTAGAAAAATACTAATGGTACTAATAATATCCTTGAATGAATCAACTATATACCAAAAACTTTATGAATATCTATTTGCAAACTATATGATCACATCTTTGCCAGCCAGAGAAACAGAGTTTTATTGCTAACTATTTGGACAACCTAATTAAGTACTTGTATGACATAAACACCACCTAGCTTAAACCCGAGTTCCTGATCGATTATTCGAAAACCTGCATAACAATGAAGAACTAGTCACAGCTATGCAGAAGAAAATCATTTTAAACAGCAAAATAATCAGCAGATTACGACTGATCAATTACCTATACGATTTGACAGTATCCGATATCTCAACGGATTATTATAATCAGCAGATTACGACTGAATAATTACCTATATGATTTGACAGTATCCAATATCTCAACGGATTATTTTCAGAGGTCTCATCATCGCATTGTCTTCATGATCTAAGATCTGCACAATTAGTTCAAATAAAAACAACTTAATCATATTTGAAACTGCTAATGACTATGATCGATAGCTACGAATCATATAGAAGCATATCAGTTAGAGAATCAAACAAACAAAGCCATCCAAGTTTCTATTTGGCATCTGGAATTGGACCCTTCTGGACAGCGTCTCAAGACACTTAGCAGGCAACCAGACAACTTCTACAAGCTTTATGCAGCTTCTTATATTATCTAGTATACCCGTGAACTCTACTAAAGGATAGACACCCAGAAATAATTTCAAAAAAAATATCAAATTTTATACTCCGAAACATTATAGAATTATCGAAAAGAAACTAATGTATATTGTTGATTACTTACATGGCAATGGTAGACGTAGCCAGGCTCGGCAGTCGGGTCGAATTCGTAGGATGCATTCGTATGTATGTAAGCAAATCTCACTATAATTTTTGTCA
The DNA here is from genome assembly GCA_034370585.1 of Fragaria x ananassa. Lineage (NCBI taxonomy): Eukaryota > Viridiplantae > Streptophyta > Magnoliopsida > Rosales > Rosaceae > Fragaria > Fragaria x ananassa. The sequence continues at coordinate 26,339,070 of CP139761.1, read as the reverse complement.
CACAACCAGGTCTCATCTTGAAAACGTTCTTCCACCCCTTCTCGTGAGCTGGCACCTCCGTCTTGTTGCCACGTGCATACTTGCTTACTTGGCACTTGACAGCGTCATTTCTCTTAGTCATGCAATCTTTGAACTCTTCCACATTCACCAAGTCAGTCTGATCAAGTACAACAAACAACCCAAGGTGAATGTGCAGCGGGTGGTTGTCCTCCGTCAGATTGATCACGTTCCAAATCTCCGACGTACCCGCTTTCGGGGTCTCGGTCGCCGGAGCTTCGTAGGGTTTAGCATTCAGGTAGAGATGCGTGGGCTCATCAATGTTGCTAGTGTACTCGTACATGGCAATGTAGCGTGTCTGCGAAGCAGTGGATAAATCTGGAACAGGGTAGTCAATCAGCTTCGCCGGAACACGCGACGTGTCGACCTCTGAGTGGGGGAGAATTGTAAACTTCATGACCTTGTTGTTGGCTTCGTTGACGGGGTCGCCGGAGGGGTAAGGATACGCTGCGCCGTTGGCTAGGATAGCATTGTTAGCCTTCGACTTGGAAAAGTCAACTACCACGTCAGTGATCTCAGATGGCCCCACCAAAATTTCCCTGCTTGTGACTGGTTTTGCAAGGTATGCTGAGTCAGCTCCCACGTGGATGAATCTCAGCCCGTTGGTGAAGAAGAATTTGAAGAATCTTGCATTGCTGGCATTGATGATTCGGAACCTGTATTTACGACGTCGTACCGTCAATTTTGGCCATGCCTTTCCATTTACAATAATAGCGTCACCAAAATACTCCGGCTGCCATTGTGGGTGGATAGAGGGATTGTTACCCGTGGGGTTCATGTATATCGAACCGTCGGTGCTAAATGCGCGGTCGAAAACCACCAATGTGCGATCAAATTCACCATAAGGAAGTCCGAGTGGGGCCTCAATATTTGGATGTCGGATAATATAGGCCCCAACAAGACCAGCTAGGAGGTTCACCCTAGTCAACCCCATGGCATGGTCATGGTACCATAAATTTCCAGGTTGTTGTTGATTGTAATAATGATACGTTTTCTTCGACCAAGTGCTACCACGGACTTGGAACCCTACAGTGAACCATGAGTTAGCATTTCCGTCGCTCTCGGGCTCACCGATGGCGCCGTGTAGGTGCACCACGGTTGGAATGCCGTTTTTGGTGGAAGGTGCGGCTGTCGGAATGGTGGGGTCCCAAGGGAGGATGTGCTTGGTTGAATGGATATTATTTGTCCACATAATGGAGGTGGAAATGCCATGGAGGGCCTCGATTGTAGGACCAGGGACTGTTGCTGTGTGATTGCTTGTACCGTAGGCGTACACCGTCGATTCCGGTAGGTCTCTGTGGAATTTCTGCAAAAGGGAATTAAGCAAATGTTTAAATTCTAATTTTGTAATTAACTATGCCAGCGATGCACCATCAATTCCCTAATGGAATTAAATGATGATTACCATTTTTGAAAAAGAACATTCAACGACTTAATTATTCGAGCCATCTTGACTCATAGAAATTGTATGTACAAGATATAAAAACATTCAACGACTTAATTCTATACCATGGTGATAGGTATAGAATTTTTTCTGTGTTCTATTTTTCTAAGGTTTTATAACGAAAATTTTTATACGCAACAAGGTATAAGGTACAAGCGGATGGAGTTCATAAACAGGATTTCAGCTCACTAAAACTACACTTTAATTTGATTTATGAATTATAAAACTATCATGGAAAAGCGAAAGAAGTAAAAGCTTATTTGAGTTGGTGTAATTTTGAACTACCCTCCGGGAGGATATGAAAGTTAGATCTTACTCATCTTAGATGACAGCCTCTGAAGCTCAGTCTGTCCAAATTATTGTCCTAGATATTATCTAAAGCAACAATAACCATAGAAAAACCAAAAGATATCTGTTTGTACATATAGCAAAAGCGAAAGGAATCAAAATATGATAAATAAAGAGACTGAGTGATTCTGGTTTAGCTTTTACCCATTTCTTCTGGTACATGCCAATCTTGAATGACCTGGGTTTCGGAACACCATTGACAACCCGGAAGCCTTGGATTCTAGGCATGTCAGGTAGCTCATCGACAAACATCTGCAGCCTGGTCAGATTTACAAGCTTTTCTTCTGCCCATGAAGAACTTATAAACACACCAAAAACCAGAAGAGCAGAAAACACCAGAATTCTCTGCATACTAACCATCTCTGGTTGCATGCAGAGGGAGAGGAAGAGAGACAGAAGAGGTAGAAGAAAGAAAGAAAGAAAGAGTGAGATCGATATGAGTGATTCTATTTGATAGGTGAGAAGATTTATACTCTATATAGTGGAAAAATGATGAAAAGGAGTGGACATAGTATTGAAAGAGATTAAAGAAATTTAGTGAATGCTTGATGAGGGTATTTCCTTGTAGGGTAGTCTTGTCCAGAAATGGTGCATATATGTTCTGTCCAAATATCACCTGGTTTTATTTATCTGATGAAGAAAGGCAAAGAGAACCATTCAAAATTCAAATTTTTTTTTTTAAATTTTCAGTGGTTATTTTATATAATGAAAAGAATATTTGACAAATATAATGCTTCACTATGCATACGATATCATAAGAAAATGAATATTGGTGAGTAAAGCCAGCCGAGGGCTTAGGTAAATCCGAAAAAGTGAGACTGCATAAGGACATATCCAGCTTTCACGTCAGGCATGCATGTATTGATCACTGTATCGATCTTTTGTGTAAATATTATACCAAATCGAAATTAAATCACCGATCTTGAGGATCCCATCAATTAAGCATTTGGATTTATAAACCAATACCTAATTTGCATTTGATCAAGGCCATACTGTAATGACTTTGTATTCCACATACATCATACATGTGTGAGCTAGAGTGTGTTCATCATAGCTATTTGGTTGATGGATCTTCTAATTCTTGTGTTGCCTATATTTTCAAGTGTGGCAAGCTGAGTAGCCACACATGTAAGGTAATTCAGCTTCTAATAAATATGACGATCATGTTTTCCTTAAAACGACGTTAATACGTACTACTGATCAATTCTATCATACATTGAAGTACTTTATAAGATTGTCAAATACACAAAGACTTACACATACGCAATAAACTTGATTGTAAAAATAGGAAGAATATCCACATGTTATAAAGTCTAACCTATATAGATAACTAAAATTCAAAAAGGTGTTGGATTGTCTTGTTTTTATTTTGCTAGCTGCATAGCATAATAACAGTGATTCGTTACCTGAGGTAGAGAGTATGCCACATATATGAGATTCAGTGATTCACTAAAAATCAAGAGGAATAATGATCCGGCCAAGATATATAGCCAAAGTCAGTTACTTACATCACTTTCAGATAATCGATCTACAGCTATACTCTAAGTTCTGTCCTAAGATGGAGCTCACAATCGGTCCATATCCAAAGCTATGGAAAACCATCACATGATTCACATCATCTCAAGAGCTTTCCCACTTCGATTTGTCTATGGACATTGCTGCAAGTAGTCATCAATTTTTGCTTGATATTTTGCTCAACCACTTTGAAGACCTCGGCACAATCTTACTTTCAAGGCTAGGGCTTATGGAATCGATGTGTGTTCTATAGTTTTTTGTTGTTGTTGAGGAAATGTTCATTTAGTACTAATTCAAACTCTTTATTGTCTATTCCAATGAATTTAATAGATATGAGCCAATTTCAATATAAGATGTTCTTATTTGTGCCCAAATACACAAATCTATATTAAAGTCATCATAAAATAATAATTTTTGTATATTTTTAAGACAATTTTATCTTCATCACTTCAACATGTATATATAAGAAGAGAGAAAGTGAAAGAGTGAGAAGACTTTGCCGGAACCTCACCGGATTTCGATCGTTAGTTGTCGGACTCCGGTCATCGGTCACCAGTTGCCGAAATTTCTTCGGTCGCTGGTTATTGACCCCTAGTAACTCAGCTTTTCTCCGGTCGCCGGATTTCGGTAATCGGTAACTCAGTTACTGACTCTCAATAAGCAGTTACTGACCCCCAATAACCGATTACTAACCCCCAATAATCAGTTATTGACCTTCAATAATCAACTTATTGCTTAATGTAATAGAATTGAAGATTTACCAGAAAATAATCAAATTACTGACCATAATAATCAAGTTACTGACCTTAAATAATCAACTTATTAAGTTACTAACCTCCAATAATCGATTACTGACTCCTAATAATCAATTACCGACCCCTAATAATTGGATCATTATTGCTCAATAATCAACTGAAACTCACAAAAAAAAAAACGAAGAGAGTATTTTTACACGACGTCACTTGCACAAAAATATAATTTGAGCACAAAAATGCAGCATACCATACTTAATTTCACAAGACACCACAACAATGCAATCTAGCTATTCTCTTCAAGCTCTAACCTCGGTCAAGAGCTGATACTGATTCCAGACGTTGTTGGAACCTTCTGTCGGAACTCAAGAACTGCATATATAGCTACGATCCTCAATTTTCACACCAAAGCCGCATCTCACTTCCTAATGTTGGACTACGACATCTTCCAGCCTAACACTCTCTCGCTAGATCCGGCCACCAATCTCCAATCCCTCTTCACGTGCCTAGCTCACTGTTTAGATCTAGAAACTACCTACAATGTTTTTCACCGCAGCCTATGTAGCGGAGCGATCTATGCAGGGAGGTAGCCGGTTCGGAATCCGGTGAGATATTGGTGATCGAAATAACGTCGTTGAAGAGGTTGTTGTCGTTGCAGAGGTTGTCATCTTCGTTTCTGGTCTTTCGTTGCAGAAGATCGATGCCGAAGGGAAGGATCTAAATCAGTGATCTACATGAGTGAGAGAGAGAGAGAGAGAGAGAGAGAGAGAGAGTGTGAGAATCTGAGATTTGCATTGGATGAGAGAGAGAGAGAGAAAGAGAAGGAAAAAGAGATAAGATATATGTGGGTTTAATCACACAAAGAGTAATAACGTGTTTTTCATAAGAATAATTGGAATGGGCTAAGGGATAAGAGTTTCATTGGAATGAGCTTTGGTTTATTTGTTTTTATGCATTTGAGCATTTTTCCTTTTTTTTTGAATAAAAAGACTAGAACGGCGGCCCTCACGCCATTACCATTAACAAAACTTTAGAATAAAATGAGAGACATTGTGCCTAAACCTCATAGTGTAAGAACACCCTAAAATATTAAGCATGTCTACAAAATTTATGCATTCTAACAAACACCATTTAGCAAAGAGTGCATCATTGGCTATTCCATTTGCTTTACAAATTCGGTGACACACCGGAAAAATACTACTCATACGGAGTCATAAGTTACTACGTCTATCAGCTTTCTGGGTATGAAGCCACTGGAAATTACCAATGACATTTAGTTTCATCTTGCCACTAGAAGACTGCGATCATTTGACAACACAAGGAACTCGCCGCCTCATAAGAGCAAACATGGCACGCTGCGTGCACCTACCAGGACTGAGCCCACATCTCTAAATTGATGATCCAGATTTATTAAAAACTGCAAATAAAACACAACTACAAAAATAAAATAGCTGAAAATAAACATAAAGTAGCCCAAAATGGGCCCAATGGCCAAACCTTTAGCCCATAATAACGGGTCCACTGACCATGCCACGACCCAAAGGAAATGAACAGAAAGTGGGTCGTACCCACCCCTCCTGGCCCAAGTCCATAGTCATGTCGACCACCGCGAGTGTCGAACGAACATCAGATCAACATCGTCGACCAACGTTCATCTGGCCTTTGATGCTTGAAGCAAGACATTCCACGCCAAAACTCATCTGGAAGTCCGACATCCAGATCTGACCCTAACATCGGATCACATTATCAGCCGAACAGATGGAATCCGATCTATTCCATCGAACCTTGCCCGTCAACCGACAATAGCTACTCCCCTTCATTCTGATCCGGTGATTCATCCCCACTCTGATCTGAACCCGCAGCCATGACGCAACTATCCCTTTCCTTTGATAGGGACGGGATAGAACACCTCCTAATTCCATTCTCTGAACCAAGACACGTTCAGAACACAAAACCCCCGTCCGGCCACACCCCACACGTATCGGCTAGGCCAGAGACCGTTGATGACGTTGGGGTGAAGCCGGACAGGTACCAAGCCTACCCGCAGCGTCAAGAAGAGAAGAGAGTTCCCCTAGGGTTTAGAGAGAGACAACTTACTCATGTGTTCTATAGTTTTTTGAAGTATTAAAATTTTAGACCTGAATTTATTGGACTAACTATAAGGAGACACGTGCATAGAATTTGTAATCAAATTATTCTTGACTTCGTTGATGGTAACTTATCCGATTATGACTATAATACACAAATACGATAACTCAAATAAGTGGGTGGAGGGCCGTAGAGGATCGTCATATACATAACAGAAATAGGAAGAAAATGGTGAGTTCTTGAAACTTAATAAATTAAAGATCAGAAAGCTGTGTAAAATAGACCAAATTAAGACTTTCCCAACCAAAGGCTTGGGTATCTCCACCAGCCAGCTTTAGAATTGTTGTACTTTTAAACTATTCATATGGAGTAAAGCAAGGAATCCACGAATTGTTATGCCACTAATTTTCGTCACATAATCATATTCTTAGTGTTTCCCTTTGTACTGAATTCACATTATGATTAGTGGGTAAATATATAGATAGGAGATGAACATATGATGAGCATCCTTTTGATATTCTGGATGTGGATTTCCAGAGTGTGAAGCACTTATCTGTGTCGAGGTTGTGAGTAAGCTAATGCCACCAAGCTGGTAAGCAACTAATTAAGAATTAGCTTAACTATAACCTAGTTCTAAGTAACAGGCACTAACTAATCGTAAGATATAACATCACCATTCGATCACCAGCTTAGTTGTGCCTTCTCATGACTTATGAACAATATAAATTGCTTTAAACTAAAACCACAAAGGTCGAATCTACGTACGTGCAAATGTGCAATACTTTAGAGTCTAAACTGGACCAAACTCGAAAGTGGATGGGGTCTCCTACCATACATAGAAAATGAAACTACTCTCTATGATTGAGGCTTAGTTTTTCTTCATAATTGATGATATCATTCTATTTCTTCCCAAATTTCCGGTTTGGGGAATGAAAAAGATGAGCTTATTTGATTACACTATGACTTCTTCATCCCTTCTCCTCCGAAAGGTAATGTGAACGTATCTACACCTGTAAATCTCACATGTCTTTAGAAATTCGAATTATTCACTGAAAGCTTAATAATACTATTTGCTTAAGTAACGTTCACATTACATGTGGTGGGGATTTGAAAGGCTCTCGTTGGTGATGGTGGCTTGCAAGCTATCAGCGGGGGCTCGGTAATAGTAAGTGTGGGCTGAGTGGTGGCTTGATGACGGCGAGGTTGAGCGTCGTGCCTTGGCCGGCGGAGGTTGTGTCTGGAGCTTGGTTGGCCCAAATATGAGTGGGCTATCTCTTGAAGCTGCCTTGGGCTTGAATTTTATGCTATTTTGCCTAAAATAGAGACCAATGTTCAAGATTATCTTTTATCGATGGGTCCAGGTTTATCACTTTTGATTTGCACTTTGGGTTGGACAATAAGCCCTGTAGTATACCTATGGGCCATGGGCATCCCTTAGTTTGAATGCTCAAAGTTTTCCAGAACCCATCATCAACGTTGTTAGTAAAAGAAAACGTTGAAAATGTGGTTTCTACATTGAATCGGAGCAAGTACTTTGTGGTCCAAGTCTCCAAGAATTGCCAATTGATTTCTCTGGTGAAGCCCAGATAAACTACTCCGAGAATCGCTCTTCAGCCAGTGAAAACTAGGCTGTAATTCGCAACAGGGTGACTTATACAACAGTAAAATTCATCAAAATCTATGTGGTTTCTACTTTTTACTCCCAGTAATTTGCTTCTGCAACCTGTCCTTGTTGAAAACTGATAGTGCACGTAGGAGTTAGCTTTACTCAATAGTCTAAAAGTAATGTCAGCTCCCCTGTTAAAGTGAAGCCTTTGTGAGCACTGAGCAGTCACTGAACAGGACCCAAAGCGGTACATGTCTAATAGTGACTGCTTCAGTCAAAACTCATCATCATCTTAGTGATCTTACACCACCACCATCTCCGTTTCACTTTTTTAGTTGACCTGACCACCTTATTCATGAAATTTTAATACTCGAAAACACTATAAACACCTAACTAGTTCACATCCTATTCTTAATTTAAGTTATAATCGACTTAACGGTTGTATCCGGTGCTCTGAATTTCTCTTAAATTTAAATATTTCGAAACACTATAAACAGGCCGGTTCCAATCTTACGGAAACCTAATTCCCTAGGGTTAGCTATATCCAGGCCACCACAGGGGAGATGTTATTAACATTATACCTACTCTTCTGGCGGGCACCAGTTGCAGAGAGAATAGTTAACGCTGTGGTCCTGTCGGCGATTCCTTTGTAAGCTAAACCCAAAAGGGTAGACACGCGTGCATATTATGCTTCATGTGCAGACTACTATATTTACAGTAAGCACTAGACATTGTCAACCCAGCTGTTCTTAACTCTCTGCACCAAACTTGTCATCTTGCTCTTCTAAACACTTACGCTGCAACCAATGCCGCATTGTCTCTGCATTTCATAATAAACTAAGCCTAACTTCCCCTATTGACCGGAATATTGAAATTCCCGAGCTCCTGAATTAGTTTGTGTTAGAACAGCCTCACCGGCATTTCAATACTCCAAAGCACATATAACTTCATCTAACAGCAAAACCGAAGATAGAAAAAAAATGCTAAACACGTTGAAAGATAAACAAACTAGAGGATTTGACATAAATAATTAGGGAACATAGTGTCAACAAGTTCACAATAATATTAATATTACACTGACAAGTGATGAGACTCACTCCAACAACTACTACTACTATTAGTCCTAATTCATGTCTTCCACATACAGTCGAAAGAACCTAAACATCCACTAGCAGAGAATGAGTGAACACCATTCTCTGCAAACATTCATTTCTACATAATTAGAATCACATTATAGAACAGCTGCTGGTGTTCTCATCATTGAACATATGAGCAGCATTGTTGCCATCATCACCGCCGTAATTAGGCTCGGCAGTGTAAGGATATGGAGCAGAACTAGGAATGGGACCATAGTTGGGGTAGTAACCAGTAGTACTAGGAGGAATGTATGGAGACCTGTGATACATCATCTGAGGTTGCTGCTGCTGCTGCATTGCTTGCCTCGCCTGCTGCATATTCATGTTCATCATCTGTGATGGATTCCCGTAGCCATTTGTGTTCATCATCATAGTCTGCGGATATTGGCCCGTGGCATAAGCTCCACTAGGAAACCCTCCAGAAGCTGCTTGAGCCTGATATCCACTGCCTCCAGCTTGGGATTGCTGAGATTGAAGCGCTTGTTGGAATGCTGCTAGACTAACATTGGCATTGGCCGCATTGCCACCTAAACCGGCAGCAGAAGAAGAAGCATTTGTGGCGCCATTGCCATGAAAACCAGCCAAATTCATCATGGCGCTCAAGTCATTGTTATTCCCCCTCTTGGCTTCGCCACCCAATTGGGCACCCAATTGAGCAATGTTGCTCATGTTCAGTGCTGCCATGGTTTTGGGATCAATCCCACCTGGATTAATCACCTTCATGCCCTGCACATTCTGATTTTGGTGCTGCACTCCCTTCTTCCCAGCATTGTGATTGTTTGTGATCTTGACACTATTGTTTGGGTTAGCTGCTGTGGCAGCACCTTTCCTTCCATTGTTGTTTACATCAATAGATTGATGCCTGAGCTGGTTTACTTTCTGCCTCAGAAGCCTCAACTCATCCTTTTCATCCTCCTCATCTTCCAATAAGTCATTAATATCCTCTTCAGTGAGGAAATGGGGAAACTTCTGCTGCTGCTGGTGGTTTTTGAAGGCTTCAAGTCCCTTTATTATGCCCCCTTGCTGCTTTTGGCCTTTGTTGTCCTTGATGCAGATGTTGTTCTTTTGCTTCTGGTTTTGGTTCTGATTGGCCTTCTGCTGGTTCCAAAGCTCAGCATGTTTCCCAGCTCTAACCAATTTCTTTATCAAATTGGCAGAGTCTATAACCCCTGAAACTGTGACTTTCTGCTGATCAGCATCTATGCTGACTTCATAAACACCTGTACGAGATTGTTGGAAACGAAGGAACAACACTCGATTAGAAATGCACAAAAGGGTCCAACTTTTTAGAGGAATGGGTATGAAACTACAAGAAATGATACTTAGAGATCAAATAATTTGCCTAGAAAGTTCAACATTTTCTAAAAGGGAAAACTGTCCAAGTCTAAGGATAAAAAAGTAACAGAACTGTCAATTAGGGTCAATTTCTTTGGAGACAGTGATGAAAAACTCAGGAAGATCATACACATACATCAAGAGCAAAGCATAATATAACCTTCCAGTGAAGTACGTGAAAAGTATAAATCCTCTCGATGATAACAATTTCAGTAAGGAACAAGACTAGACAATTAGAGTGTTTGAGTCCTGTTCTGATTTTACAAGGAATCCATTTTGATCGAAGTCATCAACTTTCATTTGATTTTACTTTGCATACTTCTACAAAATCCTACAATGATGGCAACAGATTAATAGGGAGCACAGCAAGGTGGCAGCAAGTTATTCAGCAATTACAAAGGAGAAGAAAGTGAGCACCTTCAATTCTCTGAAGAAGTTTCTTCACTTTCTGCTTACACCCATCACAGTGTATGTTCACTTTGAGATAACAAGTCTGTGAACAGAAAAGAAGAGAAACAAACGTAAGAAGAAACAACAAAAACTAGAACAAAGATTCTCCAGGAAAAGACCAACATCCAACTTTGCTCTCTGTAAAGAAAGAACCTATAAACAAACACGAGAGCCTAAAAGAAAGAATGCGGGTTAAGAGAAACATGAAATACCTGGATCTTGAGGAGCTTAAAGTCTTCATCTTTAGTCATTTCTTCAAAGCTCTTTGGAGTGTGGATGAAATGGAACACTACTCAATTTCTCCTTTATCGTCTCTCTCTCTCTCTCTCTCTGTCTCAGCTATAAAAGAAGACAGGGATAACAAAGGGTTGCTTCTATTACCGGATTGTATGTGGGTTTTGTACAAGTAAATGGTAGATTTATTTTTTTATTTTTTTTGGGAGAGAAGTGTAGACATGAAGTCTTGAAGTACAAGTCGATGATGCCTCAAAAGCAAACATAGGAGACGCACATGGGTCTCTCGTCACTTCTTCTTGAGGCCTGAACTCTTCTGTGTAATATATTTAATTCTGAGAAGAAGGAGAAGAAAATAAACAAGAGAGAAAAAAACGAAAGGAAGTACTCTGAGCTCTGAGATGATGTGATTCAACGTTAACTACTGGTGAGAGAGAGAGAGAGAGAGGCAGCAATGAAAAGAAGAACAGCGACATGACAGTCTCATTGATCTACTTTTGTAATTTGTACTCTTTGTAATTGTCCTCATTTTTAAATTATCTTCAAATTTTTTCTCCCCAACGGTCTTCTTCTTCTTCTTTTTCTTCTTCTTGGCATTGAAAAATACTGGTTATTTTGGGGGGTGTTGGGGTAAGGAGTAGCTTAGCTTAACAATGGGGTGCAGAGACAAATACGGTTCAGCTTCCGAGGAGGAAGACACTAGTGCTCCTCTACTTCACTGTTATTTTCAAAATTTTCTATGCAATTTTCTACTTTTGTGCTTCAACTACCCATCCATTAACCTAGTTCTATTATATAAGGCACTCATTAAAGTTAATGATCTGGGTTGCCATGGTTGACTAGCAGATTGTGTTGTGCAGTTGTGCCACAAGCCTTAAAGAAGTGGAGTGAACATACTTCATTTGCCTCTAGAGTTCGGACTGTCAATTTACACTTCAAACTTGCACTGCAAGTATAGTGACAGTTTATGATCAAGTTAAGGACATTAGAAATAAAATGTAATCAATATTTTGGTTAACATGAAACATCTTTGTTCGAGCAAATATAGTAGAATGCGTCTCTCTTTTTATCTTGATGTATTATGAAAATGATATCAAATGTTAATACGCTCGTTTTACATGTTTTTTCAAGCTACTATCATCATAAATATTCACTTCTTTCTTGTACGAGGTTTGAAGTAAGGTTAACTTCTCCAAGTAATTTTTATCTCGACGTATTATGAAAATGATATCAAATATTAATATGCTCCTTTTACATAATTTTTTTTAATTTTTTTATTAATAACTCACACACCCTACATATATCAAGCTATTATCATCATAAATGTTCACTTCTTTCTTATATGAGGTTTGAAGTAAGGTTAACTTCTCCAAATAATTTTGTTACACAATGTCGAGGTAAGTTGACCTCTAACTAATAATGTCAAGAAAGCAAGTCCTTCACAAAGTGGTCCAAAATTATGCAAACTTTCATGCAACAAAAATCCAGAAGAAGAGTAAGAAAAATGAGAACAATAATAAAAGATGAGTTGCCTTTTGGAATTACCATAGGTGGCTCCTATGTGGGGATTGATATGGGAAAAGAGAAGAGAGCCAAATGACCAAAGAGAAAGTTCAAATTAGCTTGTACCCTTTTCTGGTTCATTATTGCCCCCAACACACTTCCTCCAAACTTTTACCATTTCCATGCAACAAGTTTTTGTACAGAGGTAGAGAGACGCAGCACAGCACGCAATCACAGAAAGATAAACCAAAGCAAAGGACTCTCAGGTCTCTATGTTAGAGAGAACCATCATTACACCACGGTCACCACATGCAAAATTCAACTGCACAAGCATTGCTTTGCTTTTGCTCTCTGTCCCAACAACATAAGCGCTCTCGCCTTTATTTCTTTGCTTGCTCTCTACGAATTCGAGTCCCTAGCTCTCTTCGCCGTGAGTTTCACACGCGATGAACTAATTGACACGTTGCAAAAATTTTAATATTTCAAAACACTTCAACATGCCATCTTTTAGTTAGTTTGCACAATATTTGCGGTGTGCTTCTCAGATGAGTAATGCTAGTTGAACTATTTTTTAAAGAACCATCTAGAGCTATTTTAGGTGGCAACATACATAACATATCAACGTCATCAAAGCATTAGTTATGTCTTTTATATTTTTATTTTTTCTTAATTACAAAAATTCTTTTTTTCTTTTCTCACTTTCTTAGTTTAATCTAATCAACCATATTTTTCTTCTTTTTTATCTAACTTATGCCGTCTTCATCTTCATCAAACCAATCATCTCACATGCTCAATCTTCCATCGATCAAGTCAAATTGAATTAGAGTATCACATGATTCTGATTAAGCTTCTATGGTTATTGTTGTGTTGGATGGAGATTTCCTAGATATATATGTGACTACGATTCCCTTAATAAAAAATAAAATTAAAAAAAAACCTCATGTGAATTTGATTCGAATACCATGACCGGGTAGAGGATTGTTCACTGACGTTGGGTTGATATATAGTGAGCACTAATTTATTTCTTCCTAACCCTGATATGTCATCATTATCGTGGCAAGATGGATACTCTTGAAGACCTTCAATTTCAGATTACAACTTCCTGAGAATTTATGCATATTGCCATGTGTTGCTTAGATCGAATGGTAAGAGGCTATAGATGAACATGCGACATGCGACATGCTATATATATTTAAAGAGTGCAACTTGGTATTAAATCCTAATTACAACTTGCTCTATCTGGGATTCATTGCATATTGAAATTCCTGCAATTTATCAAAAGTAAAAATGAAAGTAAAAGATGATGAAAAGTTTTCAGTGTTTGCTCTTTTAGGCATGACATATTTCTTTTCCCTAATTTCAGCTTACCAGATTGACTTATTGATAAGGGTAAGATTGTTGGTCTGATGAAGATTGTTGGTTTGATGAAGATGAAAACGACACAAGTTAGATAAAAAAAAAAAAATAGGGTTGATAAGATTAAACTAATTAGTGAGAAAAGAAAATAATTTTGTAATTAAGAAAAAATGAAAATATAAAAGACATAACTAATGCTTTGATGACATAGACGTGCCACGTATACTGTCACCTAAAGTGGGCTATAAGGTGGTTTCTTAAAATATGGTTCACATAGCATTACTCTTCTCAAATACCATAATTGAGTAACTTTCAAAATATAGATTATTAAGTTTCAGTACTCTAGAACGGCATAAAACACATTTGGCACTCTAAATTGTGAATGATATCTACTCCTACGATCGTTCCTAGATTTTTTGACCATTTTTGTTGGGTATATGTGAGTGAAAGGTGAAATATATTATGTGAAATCAGAGAGGATCTCATGAAGATCTTGATGGTGTGAATCGAACAAGGTCCCAGAAAGGAGGACCAGCAGTACTTGGAATCCCATGTACATTAGGGATGATGATCTATGGTGTATCAAACCACAGAGATCTTATTATTCAGTGAGAGGTTTGGTTTTCGTTTATGGCTTTGGAATTGAAGTTGGTCACATCAATAGATCTAACCAGCTCAATTATTCAAAGTGCAACCAAGTCTTTGCTCTTATTGGAGACTAGAGCTACTGGATTAAGTTGGGTGCGAGCAAATCTAAGCACGTTTGCAGCCTTGCAGAGTTGCAGGTGTGAAAGTTAGGTGTTGGCTAACCTTGGTTTCAGCTCTTGTGGAGTCTTTGAAAGTAGAAACTTGGCATCAAACTCCAAAGAATATGTTAAGGGCCTCATGCCCAATACCATCTCAACCAAACCACTAAACAACATTGGGTCTTTCCTTCGACCATGAAAAATATTTGGGTCCAGTTAAGTATAGCACTATAGCCCATAACTGTCTTTTTTAAATGAAATGTTGGTTTCAACTGTCCTTTAAGTTTTGATTAACCGTTCTTTAAACATTGATGTTTAACGGAAATTCTTTTTTAACCATCAAGAAAATCAAGAAGGCATTTAGGCTATATTAATCTTAAGGACTGATGAAGGGGACACTAAACTAATGGAGGTCCATTCATTAAAGAGTGTAATGCGCCTACTTCTCCCAACTACACATATGAATCGGAGCATCTTGCTCTCCATTACTTCTCGCTGTCTTGGATCTTATTCCAAAGATTCAAAGACAAAACCGACCAACGCAACCTCCCCAGTCTCTTGGCAGCTTAGAATCTCACTTAACCTATTCACTATCTCTTGCATTTTACTAGCTTTTCGACATTCAAATGTACCTGCATTTTAATTTTTTGATCACAAAGTTTATTCTGAAAAAAGCAGGTAATTGATTCAAGAGTCGTATCTATACAATTTGCAGTTTTAATTTGGGCAAGTCTTTCTTAAAAAGCCATCAAATGTGGTAAGTTTAATTTTAACTTTTCAAACTTGCATTATTCATCCTTCCTTTTCTTGGCTAAATTAGTGCCAAGTTTTTCTACTTTCCTCCACGAATAACTTGAATTAGAAAGCTTGATGTATAGATATGCACAATACGTACGTACCCTGCTGAATCGCAACACCTTCTTATAATATATAGCTCCCAAAATAAGAATGAGCTAGTGTGATCGATCAAGTTATGGCAAACGTAGAACACTGGCATGCATAGGCACGAGATCACACAAATCAAACCTAACCAGATAAACATGAAGTCAGAAGTCGTATACATCGATGATGATGATCTCACAGTGACTTTCTTCTACTATATCTTGATCGATCAATATATTATATACTTGCTTCGTGATCCAGATAATTAAGAAAGCTCTAAATTGGGGTGAAACCATGAAAGTAAATTGCATATATGTACCCTATCTCTACTCGAGTGATTATTTGGATCAATCATAGCAAGTAGGAGGTGAAAGTTACCTCTCTATATTCTATATAAATGGAGCCTAACCTGTTTCTTTCTCTTAACCGGGATGAAAGTTACATGGCGCTTATCTTCTCCATGCCATTTATGAGTGTTATGATATAAGAAAGCGGCAAGTCTTCTACCAAAAATTTGTAGGAAAGTGATCGATGAGGCAAGTGCCAGAGACTTCTATCTCCCTTCAATAATTGGATTTGTGGGATGTTATTACGTACTAGGGTCCTATCAATAATTTCTTCTCCTTTTCTGGGAGTATTATACGTAGCATCGACCAAGTCCAAAGAGGCCATGAACTAACAGTACCATACATGGAGGTCATATCGATGACCAAAACGAAACAGAACTTTGATCCTACTTGGGTGCTAAAATATATAACCAAAATGAAATACAAGTTCATTTGTCTTGTGTTGGATTGAATCCTATGAGCGAGTATGGATTACACGAGCAAATTGAAACACATAAAATGGAACAAGACAAATTATTCCGACATTTATGTAAGTGCATGGTTAAAATATAAGAGGGAATGGTTGATTGGTGCTTTGTAGGGCACAGAATTCATCTATAAACTAATGATCAAATAAATCATAACCAAACTTTTTAAGTTTAAAGTTGGTGTTTTTGGAAGAAACTTCTTCCCCCAACAATTATTCTCCCACTCTCTATGGCACAAAGACTAAAGACAACCAGATCTTATAGCTATAGAACTATACACAATGCACACTTGATTGCTTATTTGATTAAGTGGTTCTTATTGCCTAGATTGATTGGATTTTGGCGCCGAACTTATTTGATCCACACCAGCATTAAGCCAATATAGTAAATCCGTAATCAGAGGAACAAAGAATAACCAAAACACAAAAAACAGATGGATCATCTTACTTGGTGGCAAATACAAACTCAAAGCAGAAATTAACATGTAGTACGTAGTACTGTAGTAGCATTAAGAACTAGCTAAATTAGGCCGCGTACAATATCACACAAGTCCTAGTCATCGATCACTCCTTAAGTAATAATTAGCTACCTAGAATTCTGATTTACATGATGGCGCAAGCATGAGGATTCTCATCGCTGAACATGGACGTGTACTGATCGTCCGGCGCACTAGAAACCGCCTGAGCTACGTTCCTGACGTAACCGGACGGTGCCTTCTTGTCATAAGCTCCGGCAACGTAAGGATAAGCAACGAGGTTGTATGGAACGTAGGGCCAAATCTCGGCTTTCTTTCCGGTGCTTTTCACCTTCTTTAACACCTTGTTTGGCTCCACATAACCTGTCACCGTCACCCGGCTTTGCTTTCTGTTCACTTCGACTTGCCTAGCACCTGATCAACATATAATATAATTTACATCAATTAATTAATTAATTCTAGATTAACAAGACCAAAGTAATCTTATATCTAAGAAGATCTAGCTTCCTTGTTGAAACTTGCTGAGCGATAATGGAAATAATTCAGGGGTAGCTGTTTGGATTTTCAGTGATTTCAAACAAAAGCCTCAAACAAGTAAACACGTCGGCTTTTTGTGGCAGTGGTAGTGAAGAAAAGAGGAAGACTGTGGTCAAAGTAGAATTTATGTCTGCTGCAGTTCTCGATCATTACGAGAAAAGCTCAGAAGCAGTAGGTAGAGGAAGATCTGAGTCTTAACAACTATTTCCTACCTTCTGGCTCACTCTGAAGTATCGTAGGTTAAAAAAGAGAGAGAGATCGACTAACTACGTACTAAGCTTAATTTCAAGTAGCAGCTAGCTAGTAATACCTTTCATGTTAGAGACTGCACTTTTAACTCTCCTTTCACAGCCATCACAGTCCATTTTCACCTTGATTTCAACTGTCTGCGAATCAGAAAAGAAGAGAAAGAGATCAGAGATCAAAGAGAGAATACTAAAAAATGACTGCTTACTGAAGAGAGAGATAAAGCAGTGAACATGCATGTATATATGCATGAGGTGTATATATTATATACCTGCATTGCCTTTCGTTTCTTTTTGGGTTTGGAGCTCATTGTGAAATAGTCTGATAGAGAGTCGAGAACACCCATTGATTCTATTTTGAGTAGTCTGGGGATGGAGAAAGAGTTTGTTGCTGAGGAGATGAGTCTGTTTGTTTGTGAGACTTGGTCTTCCTCCAATGGCTATATTTATAAGAGGAGAGAAACTTTGGGTGCAAGTTGTTCTCAACAATTGAATATGATTTGTAGTGCACCAGAAAATGACCCCGTCCCTCATTTCACGCCATATTTCTTCCAAAATATCCTCCCCTCCCCAAACAACTGGGCTTTCCGTTCTTCTCATGGACCAGACAGAAATTAATTAACTAGATTATATATTGATAATAAACGTCCGTTTACGAATTGAATGATGATCGAGAACCAACTATATGTGTGGTATATACATACATTATACATATACTGTAGTATGATATTTTGTTATTACATGTATGTTTGAAATGTGACCGAACGGATCCGTGATACTCAAAATTATAACTCGAACATCAGCGCGCTTAGTATGCATGTTTGCATTTGTTAGTTCAAATAATAAATACGCATATTTACTTCTCCGTGGTAGATCGTGTTTTTCTTTCGGGTGATGATGATCATGAGCTAGCTGTGCGGATGGAGATGGTTCTATAGGAAAGCATGAATGAACAAACTAAAGTTTCAATTGTCGCTGGAGCTAGCCTGCCTATCTGGCTAATTTCATCATTTGCTGTCCTTGGCTAGCTAGCTAGCAGATCGATAACAGATAAGATGAAGTAGTGGTGCTTCTCTCGCATTCTAGCTTGTCCACCTTTTTCAATATTCCAATCATCGATCTATACGCGGCTTCCTTGAGTCTTTACTAATCTGAACTGATAATTATCTTCTAAAACACCAAATTAAGTAACATGGTTATTCCTCATCAAGTATATATTAAGTGAATCGACCACAGACATTTGGTTCAATTATATCATGCAAACATCCAAGGTTTTGTGTGTATGGTTCTTGAGCTAGATTGATGGGAAAAATGAGATATGCTTGGGTCCAGTTATTCAATAATTTAGGTGAAACGTCGCTACAATAAGCCCTAACAGATGCCTACTTCTTCGTCTGAGCTAGGACTAATTAAGTCGATCGCTCTTATCATTGATATTTGAGAGCTAGTACATAATGCCCAATAACTAATGCGGTTATAGCAAACATTAACAGTACACAGAAATCGACCAAAGATCTGAGGAAGAAGATGATCTAACTAAGTAGCTATTTTTTCAGACCTCACTTCACTATCCTGTTCATTATTGAGATAGATGGATAATGCACTATGCCTTGGGCTTCTTACGCGTGGCATCTTCCGAGTTCAAGAGTCTACGAATACGTACAATACGTGTGGTTGATCCAAATGATCGAAACAAACATGCCAAAGCCGTAGAATTTTACGAACAAAATTTTCGACAATACATTTCAAACTGGTTCAAAATATAAAATGGATCGTTGTGCTTTGTGGGACACAAAAAAATATATCAAATAAACCATAGTGATCTTATATGCATAGACAATGGACGACTCGATAGTTTATTCCTCTTTAGTCACAAAGTGCTCGTATGATTAGATTTGGCGCCGAACTAGTTATTTGATATCACTTAACTAATGGCGGTTTTAATTTCTAGTCCCTTAATTAGAGCAAAAAGAAAGATATGGAAAATTAGTGGAGATCGATCATCTTAGTTAATTACAAACTCAAAGCACAAAGTGGCATGCAGTACTAGTCCGCGTACAATATTACATAATTAAGTACGTCCTTAATTTTGATAATTACATGATGGCACAAGCATGAGGGTTGTCATCGCTAAACATAGAGGTGTACTGGTCGTCCGGTGCGAGAGCAAATGCCTGAGGGACGTTTCTGACGTAACCGGACGGTGCCTTCTTGTCATAAACTCCGGCGACATAAGGGTATGCAACGAGGTTGTATGGAACGTAGGGCCAAATCTCGGCCCTTTTTCCGGTGCTCTTCACCTTCTTCAACACCTTTTTTGCTTCCACATAGCCTGTAACCGTCACCCGGCTTTGCTTTCTGTTCACCTCAACTTGTTTAGCACCTGGAGATAGATATGATCAATACTAATGAAGATCGAGTTAATCAAGTTGATTGATTATTCGTGTTGTAACGAATGTAAGAAAGAACACAGATTTACGTGGTTCACTAACGATGTGTTAGCTACGTCCACGGGCAGAAGGAGAACAGTTTTATTATCTCCTCGAATAGCTGGTACCCCCAGATGGCTGGTTCAAGACATATATTAACAATTCGAATAGATATATATAGATAGAACTGAAACTATGTCACCCTTTTGTTAAGTGTGAATATACAAGTATATGCGAGAACAAAATATAGCATTTCTGGATGTATCAAAAAAAAAAAAAAATAGAGCGTTTCTGGTTGCAAGTTGGTCTATAATATTTGCATTTTCAAACCAGAAGATAAACTAGTGTCAGATTTCTGTAAGAGTAGTAGTGCTGTTATTTTTGTCTCTTGTAGTTTTCTTCTATCAAATAATTACTTGAGCACAGGTTCTTCTTGAAGCTCATCAGAGGCTTGAAAATTCTGTCTGGATAAAGATCGATCAACTTTAATACATGCAGTCTGGGCAGATTTGTTCATTCATGATCATGGGCCCTTGTACATAAATAACTAGCATGCATAAATAACATTTATGTTAGCTTCTGTTTTTAGTAAGTTAATGATGGATTAGCTGCTTCATGATATTAGTCTGTAGCTAGCAACTTTAGGCTACTATTGAAGCTTAATAAACTAGAGCTAGGGTTTGCGCACAGTGGTTTACCTTTCATGTTAGAAACAGCACTTTTAACTCTCCTTTCACACCCATCACAATCCATTTTCACCTTGATTTCAACTGTCTGCAAATTAAGCGAGAAGGATACCAGGGAGAGAAATATTAGTGCTGAATAAGTGAATATAGAACAAGAATATATATCAGGTTTATTTGAGATCGAGGTTTGGATGATACCTGCAATGCCTTGCGTTTCTTTTTCGGTTTGGAGCTTATTGTGAAATAATCTGATAGATTGTCCAGCATACCCATTTCAGCTTCTCTCTTCTCAATTTGAGAGAGAAAAAATGAGGGGGTGAGAAAGAGAGCAAAGATATACAGATATGTTGTGTGTGACTTCGGTGCAGCTCCTTGCTTATATTTATAGGAGAAGAGAAACTCAGTCTGCCCTATTAGAATGACTATAAATCTATAATGATGACGTGTAGAGACCCTCCATCCTGAATTACAATGCTTTTCTGCAAAATATCATGCACCAACTACCGTGCTTTCCGTTCTGCTTGATCATTGTGGCCCAGAAACTAAACTAATTATATATGGTTTTATTATTGACCTTATTAAGAAATCTCTAGAGGGAGTATTTTCTGGGGGAGCTTTGGTGCTATTGCAGCGTTTTATACTAAGCTAGCTGTCGTTTTTCTGCTTCCTTTTGCCCAAAGAAAGGGAACCGTTCTCTTCCATGCCCTACCGTTCGCAATACTACTCATTTTCAATTCTGCCGATTCTGAATTTCTTGCAAATTCTTAATAACTTGATACTTATAATTTTGTAGCATCAGTTTAATTTACTTCACACACTCACATATATTGATATATATGTACTTGTTTGTATTGATTTTTTTTTTCTTTCGTAATGATCATGAGCTGTGGGGATGGAGGATGGTTCTGAGTAACTAATAATATAGAGGTTCGATGGAGTTCATATAAAACTGAATGATATGGAGCCCATCTTATACCTGGCTTTCATCATTTGCTAGCTTGGATATGATAGAATGTAGTGGTAGTGCTTTTGATCCTCGGTCAGTTTTCTTTTCCAATCAGGCCTTATTGTTTCATCAGCAATCACTCAATTAATTTCAAACGCTGTGATTTCATATCTCCTAATCACAGGAGAAAAGTTTACGTACCATTTTATTTCTTAATTTGATTTTGAAAATAAAAATCCATTAGTTTCTTTATAAAACCAATTGGAAGTAAAACTTGTCTCTCCCTTCTTAAGCTTGGTTCGATCTCTTCTCAAGTTCTCATTTTGTTTATTTGAGGGTTATGCTTAATTATGATTATTTATCAGTCCCGTTGTTGAGATATAAATCTCACATCGAGAATATGAGACATTGTCTGTGAGTTTATAAGGGTTTGGGTACCTATTACCAATTGGTTTTAGATGTGAACCTCCGACTACTTTATCATTGTATCAAAACATGTTACCCAAATCCACGTGTGAAGCCTAAAGGCCACACGAACTCCACCTCACCCCAAATGTTGTTCACGTGTTAGGCTTGAAAATTCGTCACACGTGCGGAGGCGTGTTGAGATATAAATCTCACATCGAGAATATATAACCTTGTCTGTGGGTTTATAAGAGTTTAGGCCACTCCACCCATTACCAATTGGTTTTTCATGTGAACCTCAAACTACTTTATCACCCATTCAGCCAGATTGCGATGTGAATAGCTATAAATTTGAAAAGGGAACATATCAAACACCAAACTTAAGTCAATTAATCTGATTGAGACTCAATTTAATTGATAGGGAGCATTGGAGGCTGATCTAATTAATATTTGTCTTGCAAAAATCTATGGTTTGTATGGTTACTGGGATTGATTAGAAAACGATGGGAACTCATGTGTTGGGTCCATTATTGAAGTGTTTAGGTGAAATATCGCTACAACCCTTGACTACAAGCACTCTGATATATGGCTTTATGCTACGCCAAACTGATCGTTAAGCGATGTCATTCCTTGACATCAAGTTCATCTTTGGCAAAGGAGGATATCATATTTTCATGGTGTACGTGAGACCTAGCTCTGCTACTACGTACTGCCTTTCTCTTTATACATGTACAAATTCTTGTATGTCATTTTCTAATAATTCATAGTGCGTCTATTTGCTTTCATAATTAACCTAACCCACCTAGATTGTTTAAACTCTTTTTTTTTTCCAATATGTGGAGAATATATTGTTCACATTTCTTTAAAAAAAAAATAAATTGTCTAACATACCATCTTTCTAGCTATTCTAAATCGCATGGTTTTGTTGTCTCATTATAAACATTTTCACACATAATAAATTATGATATTTCATCAATTCTGCAACGTAATAGAGCTCGAAAATGTAAACTCGATCATCATTTGTTGAGATATTAAAACGAAAGCAGTACAACTACTATATATCATATATAGACGTAAAAGCTGGCTTGGTCGTCGACCTAGAAGGATTGCTGATTTCTACATTTCATATGTATGTGATCATGATTTCTCCATATGAAGAGAGAACATATAAAATCTAAATGATAGCCAGAAGCCTCCATAACCTTGCGTTTGAAAATACTTGAGCAGATTAATCGGTTACCCTCTATAACAATTTATCTATCTTATACCGTCATCATCTTCATGACAACAACAACAACACAAACGACACTACTGATGAGTTGGCTCTATATATTTGTATACCTGGCTAATTTAAGTCTCGTACTGATGATCCAATTATCCAAGCATTAGTTTATCCTTAGATTCTTCAATGACCACGTAATTGAAATGTTCGTATGCTTAATTTGGATTTTTACGTACATAATTTGGAAACTTAATTATTCATGTATATCCTTCACGACATCGATACTTCAGTTTTAATAAGTTTTGATAATGATGTTGAACAGATGTGACACCATTAATAAATTAACTTGTTCAAATACTAAATGTGTCAAACTAGTTAAGTAATCCCAGATCTTGGAAATTTTCCACGAAAATAATGTGAAATTGAAATCTCTGGAAGAGATAATTGAACCAGTGAGAGGCCAGCTAGCTAGCTAGATAGCTAAAGCGAGCAAATTAGTGAGACTTTTGTGAAGTGTCATTGTTACGAGTAAGCAATGTGCTTAAAAATTGGTTTAAGATAGTCGTTTTTAATCAACAGAAGCAACAAGCTACCAAAAACTGGATCATAATTCGTATTGATAATGGATTAATATATCATACATACCAAACAAGCTACTCTGCTAGCAAATTAAGCTATATGGTACTTTGTAAGTAAACTAATATAATCTAATAATTAAACCAGGATATTTCTGCATCTAACTAAGTCCATATATGCATGCATTACTATATCTATATTTACGTATTGGATATATTCTACTTGCGCACGACAATATTAACGCACACTTCAAGTTTCATAGTTGATTAAAACTGAAAGTAACATCAAATAATATAAGAGAGCTACAAGAACTTATAGCTCTAGCTAGCTCCACTGAGTTGTACGTACCCTATGTTGCTTGTAGAACAATCAAAAACGTAGGTTGGTGTTTGGTTTTGATCAGAAAATGTAAATAAAGGACGATTCCGGGCCGGCAATAACGTAACTCACGGTGGTCAAATTCTGTTCTTGTTTGCAAATGCTTGGCGCGCAGCAGCCATGTATTGAGAATCAAATGCAGTACGTACTATATTCAATTATGCATCGATCTCACCCCCTTGGATAGTGATTTCTTACGTGCTCTGATGAAGAAGTCGATTTCAAGTAATTTCATAATCGATGAAGACAAAGTTTTCTCCTTCTAACATTGTATTATTGTATTATTGTATGTACGTAGGATGGTGAAACGAGAATCTTTGGTTTCTTTATTTTTCAGTTAACTCGGGGCTGTTCTTGAAATTACTTGCCGGCGGAAAGGAATAGATTTAAATGCAACTAACGTGACATGTAAACTTCTTTAATCTTCATGCTACCCTGAATAAAATCATAAATAGCGTTAATTTCTAATAGTAAACAATGCGAGTTACTTGTTACGGTACTAAAAGATGTCTAATCATCTTATCCATAATAAGATCTTAAACAAATTCATAAGTGCGGTTTTGAGTTCCAATACTAAACGAGTAACGCACAAAGAACACAACACTGAAATAAAAGTTTGAGCCTTCACAAACATGGCTGTGAAGGCTCGAACTTGTTTTCGCTAGGTCAAAAGACTTCTTACAAAAAACAAATACTATTCAAAAAATAATAATTCTCCAGACCCACTCATTGTAACTTTGTAAGTCGGCCTGCTATGTCTTGTGAGCTATGGGCCCTGTGATTCAAGCCCGCAATATTAAGAAACTGGGTCCAAAACTAAACCCAATGAGTCACCCAAACCGCAAAGAATCTACATTCACGAGGTCCCACACCTCCACGTGACGAACCTTTTTCCCGCCAAAAATAACCGTAAACATTCACGGGTCCCAGACCATGTTGACCAGGTCATGGGGAAGTGGACCGGAGATCTGAGCGAGCACTCGTCGGTCTTGCGCCGCCACGTCGTCCGGCCTTTCTTGGAGCGATTTGAAGAGTCTTGAGGATGGGAGTCTGCTGAGGACTAATTTGCAAGGGTCCGTGATCAACGTGAGTCGATACGACACCGTTTTGGAGCTCAATGGAGGCGATACAAAAGTAGAAGCCAATCCAGTGTATTGGAAATGAATGGACAAAGGGTATAACTATTCTGCATTTAACACAAACGATTCATCTACCAAAAATACAGTCTCTCGTTAAGGGTGGGCTATAAGACTATAAGACAACTTAGTGCCTGAAGCTCCATGACTACAGAACTTGATTTCTCAATGTGAATGTAGAATCAAATGCATCAGGCACATGATGTTCTTAAAGAATCCCTGAGGAAATACTGGAAGTGTTATTAATCTTCAGCGAGTACTCGTGTATGTAAGTATCACCTGTTCTCCACAATTTCTGATGCAGCATCATGCTGTTTTGAGTGAATGCTGTGCATGAAGTTTCCAAGCAATTGTTTGTCCAACATACTCGGTGCAGCATTTTATTTTCAGATCCTTCTAACCAACAAAGAACCAACTCGTTGGATTTTCCGGCACCAAAATGTTGTTCCTCTTTTGAAATACAATTGCAGGACTTACAATGTTTTAAAAAACTTTAAGCGCTAGTCAGGCAGACAGCCGGCGTCTAACGCCAAGAGGATTAATCAACGCCCAAGCGGTTTTGTATTTTTCATATTTTTTATTTTTTAATAGCAAATAAAATATAAAAATAAATTTATAGAATGCATTATAATGTTCTAAAATAACAAATATACTTCAAAAATAAATAAAATGATCAACTACTATGTTTTTAGAAATAAAAATAAAAATTTGAAATAAACAAATTAGGATTTGATGTGTTTTGATTTAAAAAAAAAAAACTAATTTGGCCGCCTAGCCCGCCTAAGCGGCTGTTTTTCGCTCTGGCACCCAAATTGAACGATTAGCGGGAAATCGGCGGACTTGGGCGGCGTTTTCTAGAACATTGAGGACATATTAGTACTATTACATGGAAATGCTGTGTAAATGCTGTGTCGACGAGTATAAGTCCTGGATTTTCTTACAGCTGAACTGTTCTGAAGAATCATGGGATCGGAAAAGGACACCAGAAAAGAGTCAAGCAGGATAAGGAAACTCATCAAAACAAACACAAAAACGACTGACTTCTCATCTTTCCGGAGCCACAAATGCTTTTTCCCCACAAAGCTTCCCTTACAAGTACCTATAGTTCATGGTATCATTTTGTAGAACATGAAAATCATGACTTTTAAGACCATGAAGCCACAACATTTTGGAGTTCAAACTGTAATCACTCTTGACATTTTCCTCCCAATATTAAAAGGTAAGTGTTGAAAGCTGAGAACTAAATTTTAGGTACTGTAATCTCCTCCTGACATTCTCCTCCCACTTTTCTCAGTTTCTCAATCTTCAAGCCAAAACTTATGATAGCATCCTTTCTCCCATCATCAAGAAGGGCTTGCTTTAGGTTACTAAACAATTGTGTTGGGGGCCGAATACCCATGTCAAGCATATCCTGAAAGTACCTGCAAGCCTCATCTAACTTGTTCTCATGGCACAAGCTGTTGATCAATGTGGAGAACATGTGCATTCGTGGCAAGACGCCTTTAGTTTTCATCTGATCCCAAACTTGTAATGCCATATCCACTCTATTTTCGTTGCAAAACATCCTCACTAGGATTTCGTATGTGCTTACTGTTGGTTCGCAGCCAGGCTCGCTACTGATTCTCTGGAATACTGAGTAAGCTTGTTCAGTTCTTTGATGCTTAACCAAGTGATGCAAGATTATATCATAGGTTCGAGAATTAGGACCAATCCCACATTTTCTCATCTCATCCACCACCCTAAACACATCAGACATCTGCATTGACCAGCAGTAAGCTCCAACAACAGCATTATAAGTAGGCGCCTCTGCTTCTAAACCGCTAGCTTTGAACTGTTCAAAAAAATCAAGAGCTTCAGCCAACCTCTTCTCCGAGCCTAACCCATTAATCAGCATACAGAAGATATGAGGGGAAGGCCTCACATTCTTGGCTTCCATCTCTCGAAACAATCCAATCGCCTCGTTATACTTCTTTGCCTTGCAATGTGCATTGATCAAAATACCGTAAGTCACAACATCCGGATCAAACCCTTCAGCCTTCATTTCTCTATAAACCTCATCCAACCTCAAAAAATTCTGTTGCTGACCCCAACCTTCCAGCAAAATAGTATAAGACTTAATATCAGGTTTGAACCTTCTTTGCTTCATTTCATCAAACACCTCCTGTGCTTTCTCAACCTGCCTCGACTTGCTCAGAATATCAATCAGTTTATTGAAATCAGACCCTTCTAACTTGATCCCAAACTTCTCCATCTTCTCAAAAGCCTTAATGGCATCAGAAACCCTCCTTGCCCTCGCATATCGCCGCGAAATCAAAGCGAAAGTGTCTTTGCTGAGCAGGCCTTTATTGTCCATTTCATTCACCAAATCCCATATCATCTTGAACTGCTTGATCTTCCCTAGAGCTTCAATCAGAGCATTGTAGCTCTCCGTGCAATGCTTGAACCCCTTTTGCTTCTCGGCCCACCGGAAAAACGAGAGAGCGAGAGCGCCGGCGTTGTTGAGCTTCTTCAAGACCTCAACGATGAGTGTTGGAGACACCTTGACTGAGGCGCCGTCGAGTAAGCTATCAATGGGGGAATTGGAGTTGGGGGTGGATAGAATTTTGCTGATTTTCTCAGCCTCAAAAGTGATGTGGTGGGTGTTGGCCTCATCAAGCACTGGGGTTTTGTACACAGTGCCATGGATTGTTCTGTAGAAACTAAGACTGGGATCAAGGTTTGTGGGTAATCTAATCTGAGAATTTGAGAAACGAAAGAAGGGGTTTTTGAATGGGTTTAGTAAAAGCTTGAGAAATCGAGAGGAACCCATTTGAGTGGCGACGAAGTTCTGTTGAATGCTTCAACCTTTTAACCCCCAAAATGTGAACTTTGAGTACTTAAAAGCCCAGGTCTGTGTTTGGCGGGACTTTTCAGTCACTTGTACTCTTGTAGGGTTTAAAGGCCAAGGGACCCCAAATAAAAAACACAAAAAACAAAAAACAAAGGGAGTTTCTTGGCAGTATGAGGAAAGCTGAAACACAAATAAAGTTGAAAGAATGAAGTTTTCTGCTCCAATAATCAAAGCGTGTTCCTAACTGAATCACAAGTAGAAAGGCAGTACCATCAAAGAGGGGAGCGAACCTCTTATACAAAGGCTGTGAGTAGAGGCTCTACCTTCAAGAATGGCGGCCATGATACAATAGTGTAAGTATGGCCCAACACCCCGACTGAATTCACTATGCTACTATGCCCCTGTTATAAACAATAGTCAAGCTGTGACTGAAGGGGCCTCAAAAGAAAAAAAGAATGAATGCATCTCAGCTGTTGGCACTTTTCCAAGCTAACCGTCGAGTTTGGAATCAAAGGAAACTGCACCAAAAGTCTGTGAAGATCTACTTTTCGGTTCAAGTATCTTCATTTACACTGATTTGATTGTGAACTCCAGTCATCGAGAAGGTTAGTAATCGATTCTTCAAACTTCTTTTCTTGGGGTCCAGGCTTCATGATGTTGGCATCCCCCCATTGAGAGCAAGGATCCATCCACCAGCTGTTCCAACCAGAGCACCATCCCCCTGGGGCAGCTCGATTTTTCCCCCGCTTGAGGATCTTTTCATCAACCATGTCCAACACAGTGTCGTCCTTCTGGAATTGTCGACCAAAAGCAGCTCCACTTTGGACCATTTGATCATAAACGGATGTGTTGAGGAAGTGGGGCTCCATTTTTGGGGGAGTGTCCCAAATCATGTATCTTAAATCACTGTTCACAGTAGTGTTCTTAAACTCTGGCGAGTTGCATATAACAGAATGGAAATATCCTTCCTCCGACAGAATCACATTTGTAAAGTACATGAGCATTGTCCGGGGAAGATTATCCCAACCAAGAATGCAAAATTCTATAAAGGATCTGCTCAGGACAAACCAAGGGGAACCTGCACATCAAGACAGGAAAGCTGCCAATTAGCATTTCAAAATGTGGAACGAAATATGATGTCACATCTTGCATATAAAGAGTGTAAGACTATGCCTGTGAATATTTTAAAAGCATCTGGTGTTTTCCGCTTCTCTGTAGCATGAAAAATTTGGCTCCTCCTGGCTAGGTAGATCCCTGGATCAACAATAATTGGCTGGATCCTATGCAACCTACATAAGAATAATATACACAGTTTCAGGTTCAAATAGAAATAAGTGAAACGGTGTAAGGCTACAATTAGTGAAACGGTTTGCCTACTCTTTCCATCCAAGGTCACTGGTGTGGTCAATAAAATTGAGATCCCGTCTTACAGAGGAGAAGACATGAGACAGGTCTGAAATGACAAGAAACAGAAACAAATAAGTTGGCAGACACTTGTTAAGGAAAACAATATGTTGCAATAAATTATCAAGACACGCAATACAAAACATTTAAAGTATATCATATTTGACAAAGACAAAAGAGTAATGATACAAATGTGGCATTCTAGAGTATGTCTGCCCAACCTTGAAGGATCTAACAAAGTAACAGCGGTCACGGCTATACACGCAGGTTATCAAACTCATGGACTACATAAACTATAAATTGGGGACTCAGATCCTCATATAAGCTTTGATAGAAGTTACTCCTGACAAGAGTTCATCATATGCAAAAGTGACGTATGGGCTGGAAGAATAGCCAGAGAGGCCATAGTTCCTTAAGATCGTGCAACCGCGACTGTACATTCTCATATACTGGTACAGTGGTACTCAAAATTCAGAAATGTAAACAACTCCTGATAAGGAAGATATGACCACCTAGTCTTCCTAAAAGCTTCTATAGTGATAGCAAAGGTGTTGCACATGGTACATAACTAAGAAAAACTCAGACCCTTCCAGTTCTTGTTCATGTATTTAATAGACAGCTACTTTGTATGTCTTCTCCTATTTTCCTACCCCTATCATGCTTTGGATAGAGTATGTGCACTTACTGAAGCACCGGTTTCCTAAATTGGGAGTGACACTGAGGAGGTCAAATCTGGCTTTTCTTAATAACAAGAGCAACTATTGGAGTAAAGCACCAAGTACCATGAAAAATATATCTTTAATAACAAAAAAATGATGTGCAGCTTTTACTCACTTATTCAGAGGGCACTTCAAAAAAATGGTTACTACTAAAAGAATTCCATTTAGCATTTGTTGGAATGAATATACTAAAGTTAGAAGTCAGGTAGTACACAAAAGTGAACATTATTCAAAGTGAAATTGACAAGATACAACTCCCACCAGCTAAACTCCCTCCATCTGTAAGTGCTTTCATGTGTGTACTCAGCAGACACATAGACTGAAAAAACCAACAAATCAAACATAGAAGTGCTAGTATGGACAAGACTGGGAATTCCAGGCCAATATAGCCAGAAGCTTATATCAAAGCACCATGCCTCTCATAATCAATCGAACAAAAGCAGTGTTATTGCCCATCGCAACAACGGAAGAGTCAACAGAACTACCCAAATCTAAATCAATGTGATTCAAACCCCAACTTGAAAGCAAAACAATATTCCAAGGAAGCAATTCCATCCCGAATAACAACCAGGGTATCTCAGCGTAAGGACTAGACAAGACACCAATAGTTCACTTGCATTGGAGGTACCAAGCCGAAGCAACAACACCCTATGCCACTCTATAAATAACAACTTCCTATGCAAATCTTACCTACACGAAAACTTAGGACTTGGGGGAGGTAGACTTGAGCCAGGACCTCCCATTTGAAGCACAAAACTCTGCTACTAACCGAAATAGATAATTTTCTATCTTATTATAAACAATAACAAAACACACACATATATACATGCTTCCCCAGATAAACACATTCCATTAGCTCAAAAAATCCAAGGCTTAATTCAATCTCATTCAAACTATACATTATAATTCTCGAAAATGTATAAGATTAAAGAAACTGCATTAGAATCGGCGTACCGTCCTGAGTAACAAGTGGGTAGTCCACAGCACTCAAAGTAATGAACCAGTCCCAACCCTTATCCACCTTCAACAAAATCGCCGCCGCTCTCAACGTCGTCGCCAAATTCGACGACCCCATATACGTGATCCGATCAGCCTTCCCCACCACATCCACGTTCCCAAACGATCTCACCGCCGGCACCGCCTTCACCGCCGACGCCAGCCGCCGCCGCTCCTCCTCCGACTCATCCGCCGTCAGATGCAGCAGGTACCGGTTCCGCGGGTGGTACACGGCGAGCAGCAGCCGGAAGATCCGGGCCCGGTCGCCGCGGCCGCCGTAGATGTAGTAGGCGAACGCCGGCGGCGAGTGGGCGCCGTGGTGGACGACGGAGGGGAACGATTTGGGGGAGGTGAAGGCGGAGATGGAGGAGAAGAGGAGGAGGAGGAGGGAGAGCAATGTGGCGGAGACGAGTGTGAGCAGCCATTTCTTCTTCTCAGCTCCCATAATTGAGTTGAGTTGTTTCTAATGGTTTCTTCAAATTGGGGCATATATCTGGGTACTGGGTCAGAATCAAAATCAGTGGAATTGGGGATGTGGGTATTGGTAGGGCTAGTGTTTCTGGTGATGGGTCAGTGAGGATCTTGGTTTCTTTTAAAAGTGATGGAATTCTAGGGTTAGGGTTGTCAGGTTGGATTTGAAGAGAAGAAGAAGAAGAAGATGATGATGGATTTGTTGCGTGTGATTTGTTTTCGTTTCTGGAAATTAAGCTCAGGTTTTTTTTTTAAAAAAATTCGTGTACAGTTTAAAGTTTTGTAACAAGTAACCGCCACGCTCGTCAGGTGCGCGTGAGGCCACGCTTAATTCTTGGGGATTTGGCATTTTGGCGCGTTCCGGGGTGATTGGACTACGCGCGCCGGCGCCACATGTTCTGGGCAGTAACAGCATCATTCCGCCGTTGTTTGTTGTTAATCACCGACGTTATACAACGCCAAGGGACTTTTAATACCGAAGCATACAAATTTCCGTTATTATTAAGTTTGTATATTAGGTTACAAAGTGTTGAAACTTCAGAGTCAAGAAACTGTCGATTTGTAAACATTTGTCGTGTGTATAACCTCTTAAGTTTTTACTAGTGTAGCCATTAATAAAGGAAATGTTTTTTGTCCAGTTCTTGGTAGCTAGGACAGGTGAGTTTATTAGGTAGAAGAGAATACCGGAAAAAGATAGGTAGGTGTTCGACCAAATCAACGGAAAACGCTTCCTAGAGAAATTGCTATTTAGAATAATCCTCAACATGGCAGGAAATGTCCATTTTTAGTCATAAACTTATCATTTAGGCACATGGAAATAAGATGCACAGCGAATTGTGAATGCTATTGACCATAATTTACCAGATATAATATTCGAGTTTTCAATCTTATTGAATCTGAAGTTATGTGATGTTTTCTTTGGCAAACAAATCTGAAGTCTTACATTGCCGACATCCCAAAGGTTGCAGCTTCAAGACTCCAAGTTCATATCTTTTGGTGCATCAAAGAACTTATTACTCACTTATCGAAAATTTTCTCAAACGATGTTTTAATTCATACAGGGAAGCTTTATAGATTCAGAGTTGTACAAATACTGGCACCGTCTTATAAATAACAGGATGTATATCTTTTCTGTTGCTTTTTAAGGGTTTAGGGGCAGCTACCCTGGCTATTTGGTACTCTAGGAGAGCCTTGTGCGAGAGTACAGCTGTGACAGTCCAGTGTATTAGATTGAGTTTACTGCAGAATCGTCATCGCTGGCTTCACTGTCACTGCTGCTGCTGCTGCTGGTTGCGCTACCACTTCCGCTGCTACTCCCACTTCCGCTGCTACTACTAGAAGAAGAAGTCCGCTCATGACTCTCCTCCGCATTCACCTGGGCTCGAAGGGCTTCTGCAGCATTTGGGCCCTTATCAACTTCATCGCCACTAACATCTACATCAGCGATCTCATCATCAATCTCGTTCTGATGAGGCATATTGATATCAAATTCAGCATTGGATTTATCTTCAGCAGCAGCATTCCCATCTTCAGGAGATCCACTACCAAAAAGTTCATCAATATCTATATCTTGATGTTCCTCAACTTCATCATCCTTGGGGTCTGGAGAAGCAGCAGAGACATTTGGTTGATCAAATGAGTGATCAGCCACACCTTTACTCGTTGATTTTGTACCTGTTATGTTACAAACAACGAATTAGAATATGATGGATGGAAAGCTAAGTGGAGAAATGACAGCAAATGCCTCATTAAAAGTTGGACAAATTCATATATAGAGGAGAGGTATATAGATGCTAAAAGAATCATCTTTAACATTCATAATTATTTTCACCGGTTTCAAACTGATAGATAATGGTCAGGG
The DNA here is from genome assembly GCA_034370585.1 of Fragaria x ananassa. Taxonomy (NCBI): domain Eukaryota; kingdom Viridiplantae; phylum Streptophyta; class Magnoliopsida; order Rosales; family Rosaceae; genus Fragaria; species Fragaria x ananassa. The sequence goes on along the minus strand of CP139761.1, from coordinate 26,305,488 downwards.
CAGCTGATGTATATGCATGAGAAAGAAGAAAGACGTGCAAGAGATCAGGAATCTAGCTAGGGCAACAACCAATGGGAGTTGCACATTAAAATCTCGCAAATGGATTACGGTACAAAACTAGTGTTCCCGTATTGTACACGTGATCACCTATGATTGTGAATTTGGTTTTGTTACCACAACCATGTAGCACCAAGACTGCATTTGCAAACAAGATGATTAAACAGGACCTAACCACCCCCATCTATGGCATGAAAACACCAGGACATTTACTGAAACTCATTTGAAAGAAAGGTTTAAGACAAATCAAACCCTATATACCCTAAAGATTTACTGTGAAAGAACTGTTTGGTGTGAATTGAATATTTTGGTTCTACTTTGAGTCGGAATGTGCACAAATAGATGGGATTTGGTACCAAGAAACTCTCCACAAAAGATTCCACTATGAGATACACCCATCTAGCGTAAAGAAACTTTTAACACAGAGGTACATAAGACTTCATGAATTGCAACTGAAAAACAAAGTCTACAACTTCACCCTGCAGTCAACATTTAACATACTCATGACACTTGCTACCAAAAGAAATACTCATGATACTAAGGTTTGAACCTGATCCTCTTAGAAAAGAATAGAGAGTTCTGGTAATTGTATTCCTATCTATGCAGCAAGACTGTAACTTCAAGCTTGATTACGAGAAAAAAATGAGCATAACAAACCTGAATTCTCAGGTACGCCAATATCAATTCGTTCCACCTCAACCTGTATTAACCAGATTAGAAATCAAACAAAAAAAGGAAAAACTATCAAAGATTCAATATTTCAGTATATTTATAACATCAAACGACAAATGTATTGACCATAATGACCGCTAATGCGTTACAAACCTTTGAATGCATTTCAATGAAAACAGTATGAACACAAAAGGGAAGTGCTTTCCATATGAAATCTTAGCCTAAACCTAAAATGAATCTTATACAGTTCTCCCAGACTACATTTAAATTATTTTATTTTTACCAAAGAACATATTGTTCGAATTTGTAGTACTGATCAGTTATTTACTCATCAGAGTCTATATAATTCATAGGCGTGTTTCCATAGCTAACCTTATACTAATGGAATTAGATAACACCTTGGCAGATACTCGAAAAGAGTCAATCTTGAACAATAGAAATATAAACAATCGAAAAACTCACCGGCACGGCAGGGAATGAATTCCTAGAAGGATGCATTGTCTTGGCGACCTTGCCGGGCGGCGGGGACAGCTGCGGCTCGAGAGGAATCCCGACGGATTCCCCAGGCTGGCGGTCATGCCGGAGCTGCTTCACCGCCCTGTGAAGCCTCTCAAGCCGGAAAGTCTGGCCGTCGAAAAACAAAACGGCGTCGTTGTCTTTATAATCCTCGCTATTCCCTTTAAACAACACGTTAGGCTTCCCTAACTGGTTGTTCTGAAACTCCACCGTGACTCTGTTGTCCTTCGTCTTCTTCAGCGACCCCGGCTTCGTCTTGTCAATCGACGCCGGCTTGAATTCATCTGCAAAATCGCAAAGAAAACGGATCCGATCAGATCAAACGGAGGAGAAGAGAATAGACGGTTGTGATCGAGGGGATTACATCGTAGGGTGCAGAACTTGCTGGAGGACTCGTCTTTGAAGGAGGGGCCTAGGGTTAGGTTGTACCAGCGATCGGGTTGAGGAGCGGTTTTGGGCTCTTCCTTGGCGTTACTTGCCATGGCGGGTTTCTCGGAAGAGAAGAACGGTGTGGTGGTTCAGGTGAGGTGGGGTCCAGCGAGGCTAGCTGACATGGCAGGATCGGAGTGAGGAGGAGCGCCGGTGAGGATTTAGGAGGAGGAGAGGGGTTTTGGAGAAGGAGACGGGGGAGGACATGGTCTCAAACACACAACCGTGGGCGGCTTTACTCGGTGGTCTATATATACGTTTGAGAAGACCCGCTCTACATGGGCCGGGTCGGATTGTCTTTTGCTCGTTTTGGGTATTGAACCTAAACCGGAATAATTCCAAGCGCTTTTGCCTTTTTCTTTTTCTTTCATGCACGAACCGATCTTCATGAATCTCGGACACAACTGAAACGTAATAAGCCATAAACCGGCGACAATTTGAATGGACATTCCTAAACCTATGTCTCCCATTAGTTATCTAGCTAAGAGATCTTCAGGAATCAATTTCCAGATAATAAGATGTGACCTTCACCCATTCAAATTCCTTCACGTGTTGATAAAAACATCAATACTTTTATCCTGAATCATTCCTAGTAAACGCATAAAATACTTTTATCCGTAATGATTACTTCTCATTTCAAGTAAATAAACATGTTAAAATGCCCTAAAGTTATCATTTCCCACAACGTTATTGGGCTTTTATGCAAAGGCTTGTGTTGGTTTTGGGCCGACCGGTAAAAATCAGCCGCTCGGATATTCGGTTCGAGCGAACCAGGTAACCCAAAGACTACGGTTACCACTCTTATCCTTACAGGGACACGCGTCGCTCATGCGAAACGATTCCCACGATACGACGCCGTCTTGGCCACTCCGATATCATCTTTAAGCAGAAAAGAAAAGCGCCTCCCTAGAGCTCAGCTCTCGCTCTGGAAAAACAAAGTAGCAAACTGATTCTGGTAATATACTAATATGCCTCAATTTGGCGGGAAAAAAGTGGGCCAGATGATTTTGGGCTTTGGAGGCAGCGGCCTAGGCCAGGCTCTCGCCGCCGTCGCCGCAGCTCTCCTCCTCCGTCTCTTCTCCGGCCCAGGCCCAGCACTCTTCCCGGACACCGACTTGGCCGACGACGACGGAAACGACGTGATCAACGACGAGGGCGACTATCCGGTTGCCGGAAATGTCATTCCGGTGACAATCCGGTGGCGCAACCTCACCTGCTCCCTCTCCGACAAGTCTTCCAAATCAGTGAGTAGTTTTAAGAGTTTGAAATTTTCGAAATGGAATTGTTCTGGTTTTGTACTAGTAGGAAAATGTGAAGAAAATTGATGAAGAATTTGGAATTCTCAGGTCAGGTTTCTGCTGAATGACGTCAGCGGAGAAGCGAAACCGGGGAGGCTACTGGCGATAATGGGGCCGTCCGGTTCAGGGAAGACGACGCTGCTGAATGTACTCGCCGGTCAGCTAAGTGCTTCTTCGCGGCTCAGCTTATCGGGGCTGTTAGAGTTCAATGGAAATCCTGGCCCAAACAAAGCCTACAAGTAAGCCTTTTGGTTTATGATTTAAGAGTTTGAATTTGTGAGGCATTTGGAAATGTGAGTATTTCTGTGGTGCTGATTTTGTTGTTGTTTGTGGCGATAAGGATTGCGTATGTGAGACAGGAGGACCTGTTTTTCTCGCAGCTGACGGTGCGAGAGACGCTGTCTCTTGCCGCCGAGCTGCAGCTTCCGGAGATATCTTCCTCGGAAGCAAGATTGGAGTATGTGAACAGTCTGTTGTTCAAATTGGGATTGGTAAGATTGACTAATAAACATTAGTGAAGTTCATTTTCGATATATGTTTTGAATGGTTTGGTGATTGATAGTTTGATTTTGGATTGGTTTGCTTTCTTTATTGCAAAAGGTCAGCTGTGCTGATACCAATGTTGGGGATGTGAAAGTCAGAGGAATTAGTGGAGGGGAAAAGAAACGTTTGTCTGTGGCGTGTGAGCTGATTGCAAGCCCTTCTGTTATATTTGCTGATGAACCGACGACTGGTAATCTTGCCTTTAACATACTCAGTGCTTTACTGTTTGCAGTATGTATCATCTGTCATACATACTACTTTTCATCTTACAATGTGTGCTTATTTAGTTTCGTCTTTGTAATAACTAATAAGCATATAGTATATATGATATGGTAATGCTGGTTTGTGTGTCCGATGATCTTATGTTATATCTGATAATCAATGGTAGTTGATGACTGTTGTAGATTTGTAGCATGATTGTGTTTTCCTGAATTCTGGAAGTAGTCTCTTTACTTTTATAGGAGCAGAAAGATGGTCTTTTGTCACAATATGCTTCTGTTGTTTGTAGGACTTGATGCCTTCCAGGCGGAGAAAGTTATGGAAACCCTTCGACAGCTTGCACAGGAAGGACATACCGTGATTTGCTCCATACATCAGCCTAGAGGTTCTGTTTATGCTAAATTTGACGACATTGTGTTGCTAACAGAGGGTTCACTTGTGTATGCTGGTCCTGCACATGATGAGCCACTGACATACTTCTCCAAATTTGGGTTGGTGGCCATATCCTATACCAAATACTATCTTTAACCCTCACATCGTGGTTTTTTTTTTTTTGTCAATAATCATGCTTCAATCTGTGGCCGTGTAGGTGTGAAAGTATCGACTAATTATCAATTGATATGACAGGTACCATTGCCCGGATCATGAAAACCCAGCTGAGTTTCTAGCTGATCTTATCTCCATTGACTACAGTTCTGCTGAAAGTGTGTATTCTTCTAAGAAAAGAATAGACGCTCTTGTTGAATCATTTTCACAACAATCGTCACTAGTTCTGTATGCAACTCCAATTACTTTAAGGGAAATTCCCAAGAACACCGCCAGGTTCAGCAGGAAAAGTAGAGTTCAGAAGAAAGGAGGTTGGTGGAGGCAATTCCGGTTGCTCCTGAGGCGTGCATGGATGCAGGTATGTACTTTACCTGCATGCTTAATAGTTACTCATTAAAATAGAATTCAGGATTACTAATATTAAGTTCATATACAAGATTACGTAAATCTCAAACAATTGCCTTTGATGAGGACATTGTATTCATTCACTTTGAGCTGAAGATTCTTTTTTAAATGGGGTCCTTTTACCATTCAGACAAAGGTTAAGAGCTGTACCACTCTCAATATGAACAACTAGATGCACACTTAAGTAACATTCTATCTTTATCAGTGAAAAGGATATGCATTTATTTGCAATGGTGTTTTACATCTTAGTTTGATGTGTTTCATAGATTTGATTTTTGTTCCTGATTTATCTAATCGAAACCTACAACTGACTAGGCTTCTCGTGATGGACCCACAAATAAAGTTCGTGCAAGAATGTCAATTGCATCAGCTTTAATATTTGGATCAGTTTTTTGGAGAATGGGAAGATCTCAGACATCGATACAAGACAGACTGGGACTGCTTCAGGTGTGAAATTTTAGTGCATTGTAGTACTACATGATTTTTAGAGGACTTAAATTTGCTACGAGCTGATGGGAATTAAAAACTTTGGTTTTCCAACAAAAAAAAAAAGACACTATGAAGTTTGAGATTTGCTACAAGAACTATTGCTCTTTACCTGAATCGCTTCCACAAAGACACTCCTCATTTCTGTCAATAGCAGCTTCTTCATAGAAGTTAATGACATATATATGAAAAATGACTATTTTGTCAATAATATTAATTTTTATTTATCAAAAGCTTCTTCAATTACATAAATAATTATTGAATCAGTTTCTTATATAAGTTCTAAAGCTTCTCAGTTGTGTTTATGGATATTCTCTATCAGGTTGCTGCAATAAACACAGCAATGGCTGCTCTCACAAAGACTGTTGGTGTCTTTCCAAAGGAGCGTGCAATAGTAAATAGAGAGCATGCAAAAGGGTCTTACACATTAGGACCCTATCTTCTTTCTAAGTTGTTGGCTGAGATTCCCATTGGAGCAGCATTTCCTTTAATGTTTGGTGCTGTTTTATACCCCATGGCTCGTCTTCATCCTACTCTATCCAGGTTTGTGAGTCATTGTTATTAATGGATGAGATGACATTCTGGAACTTCTTAATTTATTGAGAATATTGAAGTATATTGGAATCTGATGATGATGCATACGTCGGCTAAATATCTGTATAAATCAGTTAACCTTCATGTAGAGTTACAATTAACGAACAACGTGTACATGTGCATGTCTGTATTCTAAGAGATAGTAGGCAGTCTGACAATGAATATATTGAAGCTGTGACAATCACAATAAAAGAGGCAGTAAATTCCCTCAATTGTCATGTAGAAATTGGTATTTGTATAATCTACTTGTTAATTTTGACTTTGTGAATAAGCTGAGACTGAGTCACTCTTTGCAAAATCCATAGAAATAGATCAGAGAGTAATCCGAGTAAGCAAAAACCTTGCAAAAGAATTATATATCTGTATTTTTCCTTTTGTTGTGACTGTATGGTTGGATTCAGAAAAGAGAGCGTAGAGTTTAATACTGATTGTATATATTATTTAGTGGTGCCAAGATTTTTGGTTATGTCTCTTTTCAACTCTTATCATTTTGAACTTTGTGAACAAGGAACTGCTTAAGCTTATGAGGATCATTTTACAAACTTTTCTTTGGCCTTACAGGTTTGGGAAGTTTTGTGGTATTGTGACCATGGAATCTTTTACGGCATCTGCTATGGGTCTTACAGTTGGTGCTATGGTTCCAACCACTGAAGCAGCTATGGCCGTGGGACCATCACTTATGACAGTTTTTCTTGTGTTTGGAGGTTATTATGTGAATGCAAAGAATACACCAATTATTTTTCGCTGGATTCCTCAGGCATCTCTAATCAGATGGTAAGATCAGAGATTACTTGCCAATAAACTAGTTAAAGTTTGTTATTATCCTAAACAGAATGGTTAGTTTCCTGTTCTCTTTTCCTTGTCTGAATTGTATGTTTTCTTCCTTACTTTCAGGGCTTTTCAAGGGCTCTGCATCAACGAGTTTCGTGGTCTTCAATTTGATCATCAACATTCTTTTGATATTCAAGATGGAGAACAGGTACATGGACACTCATGCTTAAAGTTTCAAACTCTTGATTAAGAGACATAATGCAATCTTGTGAAACATAATTATCCTTAAGACCATAATCTCATGAAACAGGGTTGCACATACAGATAGTTTTGTCTCCTGAACCCTGCATCTCTATGTCTGATTATATTCTACTGTGTATCGTGTTTATCCTGCAGGCACTTGAACGCATCTCCTTTGGAGGTACTCATATTAGAGAAACTGTGGTAGCTCAAAGTAGAATACTGTTGTTTTGGTATTGCACAACTTACCTGCTGATGGAGAAAAACAAACCGAAATACCAGCAACTGGTGGCCACACCTCTTGAACAAACCCAACCATCAGCAGTGCAGCTTGAACCTATAAATACCGAACAAGTTGAAGAACAAGAACAGCCGGATGAACCCGTAACACCCAAACAAGTTGAACTAGACCAGCCACTTGAATCACCTCCAATTGACCAAGACCCTCCATTTATCCTAGAAGGTTTGTAATTACTTGGGCATTAGTATAGTTCTTATCAGAAGTGCCGCTATTTATTGGTTTATTTCATACAGGTGCTAAGTAAAGGAGATATCTTTGCACTAAAGCAGGGCCTCTAATGAGCCATTTGTATACATCATGACGCGATCATTGTAGATCCATATCAACTCAAACATGTCACGTAGAACATAATTTTTCAGATCTTATGCTACCCCAATGAGCCTCTTGACCCTTTGCCATGGATGCAGATGTAGTTGTATTGGGCATTTTAAATAATAGCCATGTTGCTTATACCGGATTCTGCAGCTTCTACGGTTCCATGAAAGTTTATGTATGCTTTGCTTCAAAATGGTTTGGCGACCGAAGAACTTCATAAGCTGTGACGTAACTGATATGAAGATGAGCTGGGTTTCATCTGTTTCTGAATAATCAAATGGTCTTTTCTCTTATAGATCTAATGACGTGAATTCCTTTAATAAGATCACGTTACAAGTTACATAAACAATACAAATTGACAAGAATGACTAAGCCTGGCTTAGCTACAATCTTCGTCCTTGTTAGCAACTTCGAGTTCTTCAACAGTCTCCTTCCTTCCACCGGATAACAAGCTTTGTTTATAATACGATTTTATCTCACCGTCCCTATCTGGACTCGCTCAAACCGAAACTTCTAGTCGAGTTGGTTTTCCATCACGTTACTCCTCTCCCTATCCTCCTTAATCCAAATGTGCTTTATAAACTTTCTAGGAACCAATCTTTAAGGAAAGAAAATACGCGCCAAATCCAAGTGTCATGCTAACGCGGTCTTCCTTGCTCTCTAAGATTCTGAGACACGCACCAGCCCTGAATTGTTGTGTTGCCCTATATATATGTTCCATATGCACGTTACCTTTGCTAAACACAACTTCATTAGTTTTGTATCATCGATCACATTTGAGAGACTGTAAAACTTGTAATATCTATCACCATGGCAACTACTTCTCTTTGCTCGGCTGTCTCACTGGGACCGTGGTTCAGTTCCGGCAACCGGGCGTGTCCCAAGACGGGACTTGTTTGCTTGCAGAGGAGACGACGACGCCCTATGAAGATTTCTGCGTTGTACGATCGTGACAATCACGACGGTAAACTTGTTGACGAGGACATGATTGTTCTTAGGATGAGGATTCATGATATTGAGATGACGGAGACGAGTGATCGGAACGAAACGCCGTCGCATTGGATGGAATGGGAGAAGCGATACCATGCGCATTACAATTCGGATGTCTATGAAGCCGTCGGGTTGTTGCAGTCCCAATTGATGAAAACTAGGCCTTGCTTGGCTTTGGGAATACTTGCTCTTGTTACACTTAGCGTGCCGGTCACCACTGCTGCTTTGATGTCCCCTCTGTTCGACATTGTTAAGGGTATATTATTAGCCAACGGGATTCAACTTTAGTTGATTAGTTTAGCTGTCTAGGTAAATGATCACTCGTGTAGCTACCGAAATGTTTCAATCACGTATAAGTTAATTTTAATGAGAATCTCATGTTATATTCTAAATTTTTTGTGATGAGAAAATTGTTCAACAATGTATATCAAACTAACACGGAAGTATGTTAATCATTATCATCAGGCTATGTATAACTTGTATAACATATATATGTTTTGACTTTTTTCTTTGGCTTCATCAACGTGATCATCTTTCATGGAGCTTCAAACTTCGAGAGCCATATATAGATTAATGTCAACTACAAGACCTGCGAATTGTTAATTTAAATCAGCATAAATAACTATATATGAACTAGTTAAATAATTAAGCGATGAATACATTAATCCGAATATGAGAAACCCACGCTCCTGGCTACAATAATGCATCAAATTCAACAGACAACAGTACTTGGTTTGTTGGTTTGAAGGCCAAAGTAATATTTAAACTAGTAATTATTCTGCAAACGGAATTCTTTATTTTCTTGCTGATGAGTTGCTGTTTCCTAATAGCTATATCCATTTTTCTGAGTGAACTTGGAAGTAAAGCCTTGCTTGATTAATTCCATCTCGCCCGCCCATGTCTTGATTCCCTAAAACTAAACGAATTGTTGTGGATTCCAAATGATTTGTATAATATTATGAATCGACGTCCAAGTCTACCCGATTCAAAAACCCCAATAATTTACATGAACAAACAAAAGACCTACGCAATAATTCATGCATGTTTTATCTCAAACTCTCGATGATTGATTCTCTCTGCCACATAATAAAGTCATCTAACGAATAACGACTGGTAGTTCCTGAAAAGTTTTTTATATTAAAATGGCGTTTGCCTTAGATACGATGAACTCGACCCTAAATCTGCCTCATGGCATTTATTCCAATAATTTTTCAAATGATCAGGTAAACGATGATAAATCTTACAAGTATATCATATACCTAATCGTTGTGAAGGAACCAAGAGGCATAAATGCATGATCAAAGTTGGCTGCACAAAATTCACATATGCACATATGCACCACTTATTGGTGTCTTGTCATTAAGAATCACAATAAGTGCTTGATTGAGATCGAAATGCTTCGAATTAGGGTTGGATTGGCCACAATTGGAGTGCTTTGGTCGAAATGAACAATTAATTCAACTATAATTTCATGAATTTTAAACCGGTAATCAATGAGACTTTTCTGACAGTGAGTTAAATGTTGCTTATTTGAAATACGTGATCCATATCATATATATTTATGTTGTCCTTTTCCAACTTAGATTAACGACACAAATTTGAAAAGCTGATCAAGTACGTACGTAACAAGAAGTAGTATAAAATTACAATTTTTTTTAAGAAGAATACTCATAAATTTATTGAAATATAAAGAAAAGTTATACAACTAGAAAACTTTCAGCGGTGGACATCAACTCCACATTCTTTTCTCCACTACTAATTACAAATTAAATGAACTGGTATCAACATCTAGTTTCATAGCAAGAATTGACAACTTAATATATTTGACTGAAATGTAAAAGTTTTATTATTTCAATCGTTGCAGTTCAATAATCGGTGAAATTTTGATTAATCGAAATAAAATTACCGGCGCAACTTCTTATTTAAACTCTTTTGATTAATCGTTGCACACACCGAAACTCATATATAAACTCTATAGGTAGTCGAGAAATGCTTCCATTCGTTAAAATAACAAAAGTATAAGCACTATTCCAATTAACATAAACGTTATACTCATACCACAAGACAAACAAGGCTCCATATGATGTGACATGAGCTAGTAGTTTCTTCGAAATCTCCTGCATGATTAAAACTTATACGCGTTAAAAGGGCCAGTAGGGTCTCCCTCTAAATTATTAAAACACGGTTTACCCAACTATTTGAGAGCAACTTCTCCAAATCACATGCCCCCCCACCCCCCTCCTAAATGTTCCTTCCAATCTACACTTTAATTTATGTAATCATCATTCCTATCAAACCAGACCTATAAATATAAGTGCGTATACCACCTCCACATTCCACACCTAAAACAATTCCCAATCATTAACCAAAAAATGGCATCAACTTCTGCACTACTCCTCTCTTCTTCTTCCTCAATCTTCAACCCGTTTTCGAGTTCTTCATCAAAAGCAGGAACCCTAATTCGACCGAGGTCTAGGGTTGTTGCATCAAGTAGAAAAGAAGCGCACGATCACCACCAGAACTACAGCAGCAGGCTGGTGGATGAGAACATGATCGTTCTGAGGAAGAGAATCCACGAGATGAAGATGGTGGAGAGGAACTACGAGCCTCCGGCGGAGTGGATGGACTGGGAGAAGAGGTACTACACCAGCTACGACTCGATCATATGCCAAGTCATGGGTCTGTTGCAGTCGCAGTTGATGAACACCAGACCGAGCTTGGCTCTCGCATTCATGGCTTTGATCGTTTCTAGTGTTCCGGCCTCGACGTTCATGGTGTTCTCCCATTTGCTGGAGATCACGAAAGGGGCCTTGACTGGTGGTTTTGGTTTATGAGAAAAACATTTAAGTAACTCTTAGATTTGTTTGTATTTCTTTATCTATTGCCACTAGCTTAAAAAATTTCCCATTAGCGGATTCTGGAAGAAATTACCGTATGTTAAAGTTAAGGTTATGCTTCGTTTTTTTTTTTCACTCTTACGTGAAGCTTTGGACCAGCCTTTATATGAGAAATCTGCCCCATCACCCCCATATATACAGATCTGCTATCTTGGACAATTGGACTGTTGGACTATGGCCCAATTAGCAGTAACAATTATTGAGAATACCAGCTCATAAGGAAATTGGAAGTTATATATATTTTTGCTGATTATTCAAGAACTTTGGACACATTTGGTCCCAAATACTCTTTTAAATGATACCCACCCGGCCACCAACCCTTGTCAAATGATTGGGAGATGATCACATAGTTTAGGAAAAGGACTGAACTTCATTAACTGAATCATGCTTTGCTCAATTAGCTAGGTATAACATTTTTGTTCACCACTTTCAGAACTGAAAGTAAGGAAACTTTAGGTCATGTCACTCGTTCTTTAATATGTAGGGTTGTCCATTAATTTTGCGAACTAAACTCCAAATTCATACATACGTGTTACTTATATTTGAAAATTACACTCCAAATCAATTAATCTTCCAAATGTCAAGAAAACCATCCCTAATAAATCCCTCACAGGTAGTGGAAAGTTATTCGTTTGGGATATTTATAGTTAAAGATCCAACAGAAGGGAGATGTCAATTATACATAAAACTAAGCAACCAAATTCTAACTGCTATGTATATATACTCATAGACTCGATTTAAAGTTTAACACACATCTCGGCATATGGAAACTTTTGGCATAAACTCTGCATAAACAGTCATGTGTTCGATCTCTGCATAAACGAATATGCACGTCTTCAAACAAAGAAAAATTAACATATTGGCATATGTACGAAAGAACTTGCGAGTTTAGTTCTGTATACTGTATAGAAGAGTTACCGGTTACAACAATAAGGTCTTTAGTATACAAGAGGTTAACTTTGAAATATATGCAGTGTCCTACTGTACTTAATTAGGCAACAGGTTATCCAGAAACTGAACCCAAAACCAAAATGGCCGAACGTCGAACACAAAAATCCCAGCTGGTCGCGTATGAAGTCGATAACGATCTCGTGCATCTCTTCGTTGACAGAAGCTAGCCCAGAATATGGTTACTTCCGAGTCGCTTATATGTAGTCAAAGTCGCATAGTACGTCCATGTATGGAGACATAACCTTAAGTTCTGCTATGGGAGAATAGTATATAGTCACTCATTCACCAAATCATAATTAAAGCAAAAATATAGTATGTATTTTACCTGCTGCATGCTACATGTACAAGTAAACATGCAATATTTTCCTTCCTTACTAATTACATTAACCATATTCTATCTGATGCAGTTAGATTATCCAAACCAAATATATATAGCTGATAAGAAAAGGAAATTATAAGAAATTAGGGATTTAATTGTCCAAGTTAAAGGAGCACCCTTCAGTCCAAGTCGTGACAGCAAAAGCAAACCTCGGCTCCTGAATCGTTGAATCAGAAACACACCAACGTTTAGCTTATATGTTGATGAGTTATTGAACCAACGAGTCAGCAGCTGGGTTTAAGCTTGAAACTGTCTCGGCTGGACTGAGGAATGCTCCTTCAATGCCTTAACCACTCATAACCTCATAACCTAGCTATTACTCTGCATGAAATAACTACGAGTACGATAGATCAAAAGTGGGATTTGAGCTCTGGGAGGGTAGTAGCTAATGAGTGAACGAACTGCAGGGAAGAAGAGGTAGAAGGGTACGAGGTAGGAAGGAGTAACTGGCCAAGGGTATGAATATATAGAGGCCTTTGATAGTTACTTCTAGGTTAAACACCGACATGCAGATCTAGAAGCAGTGATTTAGGGCAGGAGAGGCCCGTAGGCCTTACCTCTTTTCATCATGTCTTCTTTGAATTGTTTTTTTTTGATGCCCTTTCAACTCAATCAGACTTGCTAGCTAGCCAGTACGTGTCTACCCCTACTTAATATTCTCTCTCTCTCTCTCTCTCTCTCTCTCTCTCTCTCTCTCTCTCTCTCTCTCTCTCATATCACACAGCTGGATGGGTAATTTGTGTTATCTCATGGCTACATATAGAGCTCTGAGGTTGAAGTCGAATATATATGACGTGTACACCTCCATGGCTCCACATCACCAATTGAAATTGTTATTCCATGAATCCGTTTAACACAAATTTGTAACAAAAAAAAAATAAAGAACGTTTCAAAACTCGCTAAGCGCATTCAATCAAAAAAAAAAAAAACTCGCTAAGCGCAGAGTTTGAGAACTCGTTAGACGTTATTAAAACACATAGTTGGTTTTGAGTGTTTAAGCGCCACTTAGGTAAGTTAGATGACTTTGTTTTAAAACACTTACTAACAACTTGTAGAATAGGTACAAGAGTGTAAAATTATAAATACACATTTGGTGGTGGTACATTCAATTATGAATATTTGTAGTTTTTGCAATCACTCCAAAACCATTTGAATATAAACAGTGAAAATTTCCTTCCTTTAGTAGAGATTAGAACATCCGTGCTTCTCCCATTTTGAAGTGTTAAAAACCATCAAATATGGGCAGCATCATAAAAATACAAATAGTAAAGTAATAATTGATTGGTTGGATTGCTTGCAAATGATCGAAGCCGTGAACTCGTGAAGGAGTAGAAGTCAGACTCACTGTTAAACTCTTCGGTGTTCAGTCTTCACTGAATCACAGTTCTGACCAACGAAAAAGAAGAAGCAAAATGCACTTGATATAAAACTTCCCCTTCATATCCAATACACAGTCCATGACTCAATGAAGAATTGCAGACCATTAACTTAACGTCTTAACATGAAGAAATTCAAATTCATGGCACCCGTCTTCGATCTTTCTCAGTTTCTCATGCATGTATGAGTTCAATTGGGAAAACTTAAAAGCTGGTGAAGAAACACTCCATTACACAATGTATAATTAAATGTATGTTTGGCCATCTACCAATCTAACCCATCCGTAGGTGTACCTGTATATATAATACATGTGTATACAGTATGTACCTGATTCCTTTCCTCGATCCCCGGTAAAGTTCTGGTAAAATGAACCTCCTAAATAGTTCTAGGGTTTGAACGATGAAGTCGACCTATAACAGTTACCAAAAAAGAAAGAACCAAGGATTAAAATATCGGTATCGGTGTATTTATCGGTCTTTTGAAGAAAAAAAAATTTCGGGTATATCGGAGAAATCCGGAAAAAAATATTAGAATTTTAGGAAGAATTTTTTTTAAAATATTTAATTTATTAGATTTATATATAAATTTTACAAACATCAACTTTATCTACATCCATAATAAGAATCTATGTTGTTAATAAGACACACGTTAGTCCACAAAAATACAATAATCAAACCAAGATATAGGACTCATATAGTACGAATTGTAGTGTTGAATATTATAATCATATATGTATTTGGAGCAGACGACTGTTTCTCCTATAAGTGGATAGTAAAGATTAATCTAATTAGATAACTGATTACCGACTTATACGCATTGATTATAGTCATATTGATTGTTGCCTTCTTAAGGTTCATTTGAGATTCCAATCCCATTACATAAATTGATAGAATTAAAATTTAGCGCAACTAAAGCAACATCTTGATCATCATTTGGACCTCTAGTCCTCCTCACGGTCTCACCAGTACATCTTATATTTCTTGATTATACTCATTCTCTTTCTCAAGTGTAAATATTCCTCTATTGTTCACTTATCTCTAAGTTTGATAATTGTGTAATAGATCGATCTGCATCCAGATATATCTCGAAATGAATCATATTATTCTCGAGACCACCACTATTTATTAGGATACACCTTGAGGGAATTACTTCTTTTCCGGATATCATTTCAATTTTTTTACAACTATTTTTTTAATATATCGGTGATATATCGAAAATATCATAAATGTCGGAGATTGTAATACCCCATAATTTTTATATTAATTTCCTTATATTATTCTGAATTTAATAAAGGATTATTTGTGGAAATTCTTAGTTGTTTTTGCGAATGTGAAGTTTTGGAAGTTAATTTAAGGTGTTTTGACTTTTAAAGGGGTCAAAAGTTGACTTTCTTATCCGTAAGTTATTTTCAAAAACTTCATTCATAAAAGTTGTAGAGTTTGTGTATACGAGTTCGTAGACATGCGGCACGCGTTAAACGGATGTAGTATGAAAAAATTATGGTCAGAGGAAGTTAGTTTCCATATTTGGAAATGGTATAAGTAGAAAAATGTGTGTGGGTTATTGTTAGAAGCCCAATTTGTAGAAAGCCCAACTAAGTTCTCTCTCTTCCTCTCCCGAGCTCACCCCGCGCAGCCAACTTCCGTTAGAGCTAGCTCTGTCATCCGACCACCATTTGGACTGCCGCCGGTCCCGTTCGACTCCCAACAATGTCCTCTTCAAAGCTGGGCAGCAGCTGCTCGGTTCTGCTCACCAGAAACGAAGCTCTTGGCCGACAAAGAGCGCTGTTGTGTCGCCGATCTGAACTGCCATATACGGTGGCGATAGGGGGAACCTTTAGGTGAGTTTTGATCCTCTCCTCCTCCTGGTTGTGCCTAGGCATGGTTTGAATCAAAAATTTTAAGGTTTTGAGCCCTGAATTGCAGGTTTGGGTTTTGAATTCTAGTTGAAGTTTCGTGACGTTTTCCAGCCGATCTCGGCTGAATCGGTTAAAACCTCAAATATTAAAGTTGCTCTCTATGCTTCAATCTACAAGTTTCATGTTATGAGTTTGTCCAAATTCAGAAGTTTTTGGGTGGCACGTGGGGCTCACTCGCCGCCGCCTATGGCAGCGTGTCTGGCTATGTTGTTGCTTTAGTTTTCTGTGTTAGCTAGCTCTTGCTGTGGTGAGCTTGTTGAGAGTTAGAATTTCTAGGTTTGGAGAAAGGATTTCATGTTAGGACCTAAGGTTTAATAATTGGTTTGGTTGATGTTTGAGTTTAGGCTTTGAGGATTTGAGGCAACCTTAGTGTGTCGTTAAGTTCAATGACTTTGGAAAGTTGTCATCATTTGAGCTAAGGGTTAGTTTAAGGGTATTGTGATATCCTATGGTATTCGGTTACTAAGGTTATTAATTGTGTAATTTTAGGTGATTTTGTGAGGTTGTGATCTTCCTTGGCTCGTGTTGCCGAAGAACGTAGCGGGATTTTTAGGTGAGTAAATCTCACTATGTTTCACTTTTGGACCAAATTTTATTATGATAATTTGATGATTGATGTTGGATATATTAATATGGTATTAATTGTTTTAAAATATATGAGCTTGATCGCCAACGGCTCATAGGTAAGATAAAACAAGTTTTCTTTATGTGCTTATTTTGAGGTTCTAGTGATCATAATTTTATTGATTTTTGATAAGTTATTCTTGTGAAATAATCTATATTGTTCATATAATTATATTTTTGTGAATGATATAATTTTATGGTGTGAATCATGAGTTGTTGATGAGGATGTGGTGATATAGTGTATTGTTGTTTAAAATAGTCAAACCGGGTTCAAAGCCTTTAATCGGGTGATTGGTTGCGGTTATGATTAGATGATTATTTTATGATTTTTATTAGATAGTCAAACGGGGTTCCAAACCTTTAATCGGGTGATTGGTTACGGTTATGACCTAATTATTATTTTGTGATTTTTATTTGACAGTCAAACAAGATTCCAAGCCTTTGGCTAGGTGATTGGTTATGATTAGGAATAAAGCTCTAGTCCGTTTGTCAGTGTATGTCATGGGAGATACCTTATGGTATATGTTTTGACCACACCGGTATGTCTGGGCAAGCAAAGTCTCTTTTAGTTGTTGCGGGCGTGCCACCGCGCGGACGCGGAATGTAGTGGTTGTAGTAGCGGGGTGCGCTTAGCCTTTTGCTTCTAATCAAGCGACTGAGGATGGAGAGAGCACCAACTCCACCGCAGGGTTCTTCAGATTCGCCTTGCGTACTGGGCAAGGACTTACAGTAGTCCGCCTGAGCGTCACAATATCGATACTCGACGTAGGATCGAGCAGAGCTTCAATTGGGAAGGAGAGGAAAAAACAAAGAGAAAGCTCCGGAGAGCGTACGAGGAAACGAAAGGAAAGCTCCGGGGAGCGTCTGAGGTTCGACTAGGTCGAGAATTGAGTTGAGTTGTTGATTTGTTGAGTAATTGTGTTGTTGTCTTTGTATGTAAGCCGTAAAGCTTCTTTATATAGAATTACTTAGGGCCACATGTATTGGCCCAAAACATGTCAAAGACTTGTAGAAGTCTTCAACGATAAATGTGGTGTAGGCGATGTAAATCACTTCGTGATGTGATTGCTTTTACGTAGAAGAGTAGAACATCTCATGAAGACCTAGACGTGCACCACTGTTCACCCATGCAAATACAATTAAGGAGTAGAGTCCTTAACCACCAAGACAACCAAACTCATGAAGATGTGGACGTGAGCTCCCCATGCAAACATGCTTGAATAAAGATAAGGATCCTTAATGAACCCCTCCCCATGCAATCATGCTTAACTAAGGATATATATTGCTTCTTATCCAACAGAGGTATTGTAGGCGGAGTCCACCTCTTTCCTTGCTAGCTCTCTTAATTGATATATATGCATATATATATATATATATATATATATATATATATACCACCAAGTGGAGCCCGCCTCTCTCCTTCTTTCACGCGAACTGCCTTCGCATACAAACTTCTTCGCATGCAACCTCGCGTCCCTTGGCCCAGCTCGCCCGCCAACCATCTCGCATGCAACTTCTTTGCATGCATATAGGATAAGTATTGCTTCTGTCCCGCTATACCACATCCAAGTGCAACATACCCTTATCCATGCAATTAAGGATAACTATGCCTTTATTCAGAATGCTGGCGGGATTCTTTTCCAAGCCAAGGTGAGCAGGCGAGATGCTGTCAAGATGCTCATGTGATCAAAGATCCACAAGCCATGCACGTGCTCTTGTATATACAAGTCGGGTGCGATGCTAAGTCAAGGCGAAGTATTCCAAGCCGGGGCGAGGTGTTCCCCCAACAATTAAATTCTTCTTGTACGCGAAGTCCATTATGCGGAGTCCATTCGTACGCGGACTGTTCAGCTCGCATGACTTTCTGGCGGGCCATTACTTGTAAACCCATTATTTCGGGCTCGCCGGTATGACGTGGACCATAAATTTAACTAATATTCACTAAGACAATTATTGTCCAGTAAAATATTAATTTGGGTGTAAACAGTATATGAGACCCATGAGTACACAAATTGTTGTTGTAGGTCATGAGAGGTATTTTTTTTAAATATATTGGACTCATGGGTACATGTTATTATAAATGTGTTGGATGTGTGAATTTATTGATTGATTTAAATTGCTCTTGTGAGATAAATGAATGTTAGAAGTGTTGTAGTATTATTTTTGTGATTACTCATACAAGTTTTATAGCTTACCGGGTTTGTTATTTTACAACCCGGTGCATCATTTCTTGGTGTAGAGGTTAGACCTGCATGTGAGGATCAACAGATTTGAGACGGAGGTTTAGTGACATGGTTTTTGTTGGGTTTGGCGTACTTTGTATTTTTTTATATTTGGGTAGACAATATTAAACTCATGTGAGTGTTTTTATTTTCTTGACTTTCAAGTTTATGTAAAAAGGAAATGTAATATTTTAACTCTATGTGGAGTTGTGTGACATTTACACTTCCGCTTGAGTTTAATTTTCTATAAATATTGTTGAAACAAGTTTTGAGATTATAATATTTTAATATATATTATGCCAAATTTTTAAAAATTCTCTTTAAAAAATTGGGGTGTGACAGAGATATTTTTACTAAATATTGATGATATTTAACGGTATCGGAGAAATATTAAGGAAATATAGTAGATACTATAGAAGATAAGATATTGACCCCTATAGACATATCGGTCATTCAAAAAAAGAAAATATCAGATATATCGTAAAGATTTTAATCCTTAAAAAAACAAGTTAAGGATATATATATATATATAGTTGGTCCTGTGTTCTGAAAACCAACCGAACTAGTTGGCTCCCAACCATTTGATTCTTTGGAGGGAACCGACACCATGAACTGATGAACAGCTTTCCCTAGTGCAAATTCCGAAAAGAAGCTAGGAATATCTAGAAAATGGAATCGTAGCGTAAGATGAAGTTTTTCCAAAATTGAATTGAGCCTGGTCGGTACTTTTGGCTGATCGCAGAAGCTTTCTTCTTTGGAGTAATTGAGTTTTCTGATGACTTGTGCTGTCTGTGAGTATTACAGTTACAGTAGTCTCACACTGACCCCTCCCCCTGCTGATCCTCATGGCTTTACTGTTCATATGATATGATGTTGATATAATACAACTGTTGAGAATCAGGGAATCTCACTTCATAACCAATGTACTACGACGTCTGGTCATTTCTTCACTCTTTTCTACACACTTTTGTCCCTCTGTAAGTTTTCTTTACCCCTCAATGTTGTCCAGATTTCTGCCGCAAGTATCTTATATGAGTGGGAAAAGTTACAGGAAAATAAAATATCAAGAAGTTCACGAATCATGAATTCAGCAATGAGCTGGAGTGTGGTACAAGACCGGCGTTGTTCATACTGTTCATATTTGAACTTTCATTAATATCGAAGACTTTAACTTCTTCTTCTTTTTTTTTTTTTTAACAGGTAAGACTTTAACTTATTAATAATCAAATTTTGTATACACACTTAAGAGGTTAATGATTAGGGAGACATCTTGGGGTAAATCTAGCTCTACAATGGTTTGTGTGTGACAGTGTGAGGGTTGATGCTTCTTAAAGACATGCCGACTTTGGTAACTTCCGTAATGTCTTAATTAATATAAATAAGTATTGGAGACCATCGTACATCAACAGCTGGTTTGCCCGAGAGGTTAAGGGGGTAGACTTAAGATCTACTGCACATAAGTGCGCATGGGTTCGAACCCCATAGCCAGCACGTTCATTCATTATTATTTTCTTTTTACATACTTCACAAACCATCCATCTACTGTATATTTTCCTTTTCATCCTCTGCGCTTGCATTTTTCCTTTCTATTCTTTATCACACACAATTTTTTTTTATATTCTGAATCTTTAACATACTACGTTATCCTGTTCTTTTCATCTTTTTTTCTTCACCTGCATTTTCCTTTTATATCATGTTACTTGACAATAACATCCGTCTTATGTTCGTTATTACCAATTGAATTTTGATGGTTCGGCGTATCATGATCAAGCACCATCTGACTTTATTTTATGTAATGAGCATCAAAATGCTCTTATTGTTGTTGCTGAGAAATTTAGGAACTCGCGACTGGCTTTACCAAAAGGTTTTAAATACAGTTGTATTTAATCTTTTTCATCATCTTTTGTGGAGGGGTATTCCAAGATCCTCATTGACTGTTTTCATAATCGGCCGGCTGTTCCATGAAAACTTCGGACTCTTATCCATGACATCAGTAAATTTGCATCTCAGTTCACTACCAACATTTTTCGGCATGTGTTCCTTGAGGCCAATTTTATGGTGGACTAGTTAGCCTTGTTGGTGCATTCTTATTCAGATATTTCAGCTTCAAATTCTTGGTTGTCTCTTTATATGTTTCACCATAAACATCACTCAAAAAAGAGAGGGCATGTATAATTACAAAATGGGCCTAAACCCAAAACAAGAAATTCAAAGGCATTGAAACTCCTAACAGTAACTTTGAAGCCCAACACCAAAAGTTCAGCAGATGACAAATCCACTCTTCTATTTCTCCCCTAAATTTGCGAGAGACCAAAGTAGGATCATCATCTACTTTTAGGCAACCGCGTCGAGTTAAGCTTGAGTTCGATCCGACCCGTTTCAGCATTCACCATCTCAGACTTGTAGTGTTTAGATCAAACGCATGTGTCCAGCTCCACAAACCAGACCTTATCTCATTTTTGTATCATTGCATGTATGCCTTTTGTTCCTTTCTCAGCTTTTTCTTGTTTCATTAGGATTTCAAGCTCTCTTGTGAATCCTATTACATGGGATTGATAGTAACTCAAATTGTTTTTTGCCTATCCGGTAGGTGACGACAGCTCTCTGGTTATAGTTGGTGTGGCTTATAATCTTCAGGTTGATCCCACCCTCCATTATTTATAAGAAACAAAAGACATTCGTTTTATGGTTTTGGCTTCAAGTGTTTGAAGCCCCGTTCTGGAACTTCAACCTTTAATTCAATCCTCTTCGGCTTTCTCTATCATTCTATTTGTAAGTCTCTTTCTCTCTAATGCAATTTTGTGTATATGGATGTTAAATTCTTGCCTTTTTGTGTTGTTGCGTTGTGTGGAAATCGTTAGAACCATGTTTGGTTTGGTTTGGTTTGGTTTGATCTGTGAGGCAATTGAGGGAGTTCTTGGAACAAAGTCTGGTTCTTTATTCGATTTGTGATGGTGGTTCTTTACCTACTTTGTATCTTAATGTGTTGGGTTCGTGGCAAAACCCATGTTGCTTGCTCTTTGATTCTGTTCCATATTGAAATGCTATGCTCAATCTATGTTGTGGAGCTTCAAATTTAGTCAGGTACTAGTTGTTGATGTATTCATTTGAAGTATTCGTGTTTGATTTATTGCAGAAGGAGATATTGCTTTTCATCTGCAAATAATCAGAGGAAAGATGTCTAGGTATCTTGTTGAATTGGTTCAAAATAATTTGGAATCCACTGGGGATGTGATGAGTGCGATAATGCCTTTGATGAAACTCTTGTCTCTTACAGTTATTGGACTGGTTCTTGGTTACCCAAAATTTCAAATGATACCAAGAGCAACGTTTAAGCTCCTCAGCAAGCTTGTTTTCGCCTTGTTCTTGCCCTGTCTAATCTTTACCGAACTAGGCGAGTCGATTACACTTGAAAACTTTGTTCAGTGGTGGTTTATCCCAGTTAATGTGTTGGTGAGTACACTCATTGGTTGCTTCCTTGGGTACTTGGTGGTGATTATATGTCGTCCGCCTCCAGAGTTGAACAGATTTACTATTATCATGACTGCATTTGGGAATACAGGAAATCTCCCGCTTGCTTTGGTTGGATCTGTTTGTCATACTGAGAAAAATCCTTTTGGACCTCATTGTCACTCAAGAGGGGTGGCTTATGTCTCTTTTGCCCAATGGGTTGCTGTGATTCTTGTTTATACATTTGTGTATCATATGATGGAGCCACCATTGGAGTATTATGAGGTTGTTGAGGAAGGGGCTGAGATTAAGGAGTCGAGAGAGAACAGAAGTACCGACCTCAGTAGGCCTTTACTAGTGGAAGCTGAATGGCCTGGTATTGAAGAAAAGGAAACTGAGCATTCCAAGACCGCCTTTATTGCTGGTGTTTTCAATAGCGTCTCAAATGTTTCACAGAATGGTATACCAGATGGTGATCTCTCTGCAGAAAGTGGTGGAAACAGTCCTAGGTCCATTAGGTGTTTGGCTGAACCAAGGGTGGTTAGGAGGATCAGAATTGTTGCTGAACAAACTCCAATACAGCACATACTTCAACCACCAACGATTGCTTCACTGATGGCTATCATTATTGGGACCGTGCCTCAGTTGAAAGCTGTTGTCTTTGGACATGATGCTCCACTATCCTTCCTCACAGATAGTTTAGAGATTTTAGCTGGTGCTATGGTGCCTTCTGTGATGCTTATTCTTGGGGGTATGCTTGCAGAGGGACCAAATGATTCTAAACTTGGCATTCGAACTACAATTGGTATATCTGTGGCAAGGCTCTTAGTGCTTCCTCTAATGGGAATTGGTATTGTGGCATTGGCCGATAAGCTCAATTTTCTGGTTGATGGTGACACAATGTATAGGTTTGTACTTTTGCTGCAGTACACAACCCCAAGCGCAATTCTATTGGGAGCAATTGCCAGATTGAGGGGATATGCAGTTAGTGAGGCTTCAGCACTTCTATTCTGGCAGCATGTGTTTGCTCTCTTCTCCCTTTCCTTGTATATTGTTATCTACTTTAAACTAATGGCATACCTGTGAGGATTGCATATAAGATGGATTTGTGATCTTTATCAGTGATCTGTTTGAATGATGGACAGCCCTTGTTGGCTTATTCTATGCTTACTTGTCATGCTTAATATGTGCCATTTCCATGACAGCTGAAGTCTTTCACGATGTAACATTACACGAGAGGAACTTGATCGAAAGATCAAAAGCTGTCTAAGCAAATACTGACACCAGAAGTTTGCAGAACTCTGTTCTTGGACATGGTCTTGTAAAGGCCCTCGAAATGTAGTACATGTAAAGTCTTTGCGAAGCCTTAATTTACATAGTAATAAACTTGTATAGGTACTCTTTTCACGGCACCTTCACAAGATTGACTATAATTTCTTGCAATTTAGGTGGCTTGTGTGTTTATGAAGACGATTTCAAACCGATCATACATTTTCTCTATATGCATATACCTTGATGAATATTCGACTTGACCAACCTTCTTTCTCTCCCAGGACGGAAAACTAAAAAGCATTCCTTTACTTGAAGTCCTGGGATGAATCTGGACCGACCATTGCACATGAAGAACATGTTAAGCATGGTCAATTCAAACTTGTTACATTCTTAGTTTCTTCCAGGTAGGGGATTTTAGTTTTTATATATTTGAACGTGTTGGAATCTTTTCCTAACTGGCCAAAAGAAGAAGATTTTCATACGACAATGTTAATTGGCATTCTCAAAACTAGATTTTTTTTTTTTGAAGAATAATAAAAGTTACAACTTGAAAACTCAGAAAATGTTCTGGACTTACGGTATATTGCAGACCCTTTTCACCAAAAAGTGTGACAGTGATTCCTTAATTTTACCATAAGCATCATAAACATTAGACTTCGTTAATCAGAATTGGAGTAGTGCATTTGTAAGGGTGTCTCATTTTTTGCCAATGCGTTACCACCGAAAGTGATAGCTCTTGCGCATGTTTTTCTATCACATCCGATTGAAGATTTAAACTGTGGTACACTCGGAAGTATAGCAAATTCTAAGCACAAAGCTTTGGGGCTAGTTATGATCCTTGGCTTACTGTAAATGAAAGTGGCAGCTCCCCCGTCTGGTGGCGGTTGAAGGATGGCGGCGGCACCGCGGCAGTTCGTTCATGGTTCTTGTCTGATAATGCGTTTGTTATCTTTGTTTTCCATAAACGACAAAAAGCCAAGGATGCTTAGCTGCTCACGAGACTGACTGTGAAGAAAACTGTGGACGGCTGAAACAGCAATTTCACTTTCCCAAGAAGATGAACTTCCCCAAATCATAGCTCCTCTTTTTCATGGAACAAGTGCATGAAACAACGAGTTTTCTGGGAAGCCCCAGAAACAATTCTATAATAAAAACTAAGAACCGACACCTCTATTAACAAAATTCAAGATCTTAACACTGTTATATAAACAATGTTTCTCAGAAAAATTGTTAGGAATTCAGATGTAGCTTAGCAATATAGGACTGCAGGGAAAGAAAATCCGATGAAAGGAATCGGAATCTGAGTGGTGGAGCTGAGAATAGTAATATGCGGAGAATTGTGATGAAGGCAAGTCTCATGCGTTGTTTGCCACCACCACCATGGACTTAAAATTAGTAGTTTTTATTTATGATCTAAACAAATAGGAAATCTGATTCCATTCATATGCTATGATTGTGATAAGATATGGTCCATTGAATTTCAGCCATGCCAGTCATACTAAAATGCATGGACGTCCCAGTCCTAGAGAAAGACCATACTGGGTGGATCACATTAACCCTCTCCAGACCTCTCTCTCCTCTACACTTCCAACAAGATTTTTTTTAATTTTTTTTGATACAACAAGAAACTTTAGTATTTACACCAAAACAACAACAAAAAAATATGTCTTTAGAAACTCGCACAATAGAGAAAATTACGTACAACATTTTGTTAAATATGACTTTGACAAAGTGAAAACAAACACTCAAATTCATATGTCAAGCACGAACTAAGAGTAAAACCCGTTATTAGTTAGTAGTTCCAATCAAAGTTTGTCTAGTCACAAATATATACGGACCATTTCATAGTCCAAAAGTTCTCAGGGTTCAATGGCATAGAATGATAGAGTACAGAAACATAATGCAATCTTTTCCTCACCACGCGTATTACACTTTGCCAACATAAATTACAATTCAATCCAAACCCTAATTCCCCTTCAATTTCCCACCACCTTCATCTTCCCCTATAAATACAAATCCTCCATCTCCATCCCCAACTCGCCACACATTTCTAAAATCCCTCAAACCCTAATTTCTCATGCTTCAGTAAACCCAATAAAAGACTCCTCCTTTCCTCAATTTCTGGTCTCTTCTCCTCTTCCAGATTTTGGGTTTTCTTCCTTTCTTCAATTCCATTTTCGGTTCTTGATCTGAACCCTAAAAGACTCCTCCTTTCTCAGATTTGCCCCATTTTTCAATGGAAGGTGCAATCTTGGTGTCTGCTCCGTCCTCTCCTCCCTCCTCAACCTCTATCCCCTCCGTGATTCTGTCCCAAGATGAATTGAAGAAAATCGCCGCCTACAAGGCCGTCGAATACGTCGAGTCCGGCATGGTTCTCGGCCTCGGCACCGGCTCCACGGCCAAGCACGCCGTCGACCGAATCGGCGACCTCCTCCGCCAGGGGAAGCTCCACAACATTGTGGGCGTACCCACCTCCAAGAAGACCCACGAGCAAGCTGTCTCCGTCGGGATCCCCCTCGCCGATCTTGATTCGCATCCTGTGATTGATCTCGCCATCGACGGCGCCGACGAGGTGGACCCCCACCTGAATTTGGTCAAGGGCCGAGGCGGGTCGCTGCTGAGGGAGAAGATGGTGGAGGGAGCGTGCCGGAAATTCGTGGTGATTGTTGATGAGTCGAAGCTTGTGAAGCATTTGGGGGGTAGCGGGCTGGCTATGCCGGTGGAGGTTGTGCCGTTTTGCTGGAAGTTTACGGCCAGGAGGCTCCAGAGCTTGTTTGAGGAGACGGGTTGCGTTGCGAAGCTTAGGACTTGTTCGGGGGCAAAGTGTGAGCCTTATGTGACAGACAATGGGAATTACATTGTGGATTTGTATTTCGAGGAAGACATTGGGGATTTGAAGGTGGCGAGCGATGCGATTTTGCAGCTTGCTGGTGTTGTGGAGCATGGGATGTTTCTGGATATGGCGACTACTGTGATTGTTGCAGGGGAGCTTGGGATAACGGTGAAGAATAAGTAGGCCGGTATCTGGAGGTAGATCTGACTTATTAATGTAGGAGCAAGTTTTTATTAGCTCTTTGCTTTGCAATCAGATTGTGGAACATTTGGCTGGTCTTCAATGTAACAAAGGGAGAGGGTTTTGTCTCCTGGTATTAATTTATACTGTTTTTTTTTTTGGAACATTTTGGATATTATCTACTCAAAAGTTGGTGATTGTTTGAGTAGTTGAATGTTTGACAGTTTAAATTTGATGGCCTTATTGTTGTTATTCGTATCAAGTTCATCCCATTATGAATTGAACAATCTCAATTGCAAAGATAGGCACCCATGAGTTTGAAATGGTTTGGTCAAGTTTCTTTGTTGAAGTTTAAACGTTTTTGCAGTCGTTAAAATGTTTGTCAAGTATTACGTTTCCCTCTGAATGAGTGGGACATGTGTTGTTTATCAGTATGGATTACCATGGGGATCTTATTTTAGAAGGAGCAACCTGGTTATTACCAGTGATGACTTGTGGAGGATGGTGTGTGGTCTTGGTGGTGGGCTGGGATAGGTTTGTTACACTGTTCAATCTGCGTAAATGTTAGATCTTTTATGTGGTGTTTGGTTTAGGAGGAGAGTTATAGTTTGGAGTCATTGTGCATTTTGGTTTCAACTGTCAAAGACAAGCTTTAAGCTTCATTATTGTATGAACAAATGCACTGATTTTACATTTTGCCTTGATACTAGCGAAAATTCTCATACTAAATAAGCGCACGACAGTAGCTGATCCATATATAGATGCTTTATATCCTGTTACTTTCCTGGAACCTTTGGCTGTTTTGAAGTCTGAATGACTATGCAACTGAAATTTCCGTAGTCCTAACGTTGTAATCTTGATCCTTGTTGAATTTGTAGGGGGATGAAACTCTGGGGTTGTGGATAAATGAAGCTGGCAGACTGTACAATCCTCAGGCATGAGAGCCTTGCACCTCAAGGCATAATCATTTCGCCATCGGCAGCTAAAAGGACGAACATGCAATATACTGTCATGTATGCCATAGTACTTTCAATCAAGCTAGATCCATTATTGGTTTAAGATCCCCAGTCTAGCTTCTTGGTTGAGAAATGATGGTAAGATGCGTCTTTAGACCAGTGTATGAACTTCTAAAGATACCTGTAACATGCATTACAGATTCTGGGGATACAACTTTCGATCAAGTTGTGATTCCATGCTTGATTTAATCCTTGTCTGGCTCCTCTTTTACTTCTACATAGAATGCTCCCAACCTTTGTGAATAATAGTTTTTAGATTAGGATTGTGAACAAATATACTAGCTCTATGTTATTTGGTTAACATTCTAACAAAAATGTTGCTGATCATAAATACTAGTTCATATGGGTTATCATTCATTTCTGTTTTTGACATTTGCAATAGAATGAATAGATGATGCAGGCAGGCAGGCCGTTCCTCAGCATAAATTTATAGCGATTGTTGATGAAATCGAAGTTTGTTAAGCTTTTGAGTGGTAGTGGGCTTTCTATGCCAGTTGAGTTTGTGCCATTTTGTTGGAAATTCATAGTCAAATGGCCCAAAACTTATTTGAGGGTGCGGACTATATTAGTTGTAGTCCAACTCATCCTTCTTTTGTTGTCCTGTTCATGTTCATAATTCTTAGTTTCATCGCGTCCTTTATTGAAGCTGAAAGTGCTTGTTGAGGAAGCAAGGGATGGTGCTTTTTCATAGGCATTGCCAAACGAGCCCTAACGCCTCCTTAACCTCAAGTAAAAGGGGAATGGTGCAATTGGCTAAAGCCGAAAGCAAATGTCGATTGATGTGATTTGTTCGTTATATGAAATCAGCGGAGGCCGGCAGGCAGGCGCAACCGCGCAACAACTAGGCACCAATTATACTGTCTTCATTTTATTCACGTCAAAAAGGGAGAGCCTCAAAGAGAATGCCGACCTGAAAAGAGCTAGAGAAATAGCTTTTCCTAGTTTTCTGTAGTCGCAAATTCTGTGGTGATTGCTATTAATCCTAGTGTGGATAACTAATCAAAGGATGGTGATTTGTCATAATGATGTTAATAGTAGCATGCCTAACTAATGAAGGAGAAGATCCGGATCTATCAACTAATCGATTACTATCATTATCATATTTCATTATTAGAAGTGGACTAATCGCTAGGGCAGCCAAAGCAAGTAATATAATGAAACGTGATCGAGAGCATATATAATTCCAAGAGCCTCTAGCTAGTTGCAGAGAAAAGAAAATGAAATATTGAAGGTGCATCCGTGCATGTCATTTCATTTTTATTTCGAAGCCTGTCTTTTTCTTCCCATCAAACTCAAGCATCGATCAGCATGAAGCATGATTGCATGAAGATACCAAACTGTTTTGGCCGGAATATTATTACTGCGGCTACCAAATAATGGCCCAGAGTACCTATTTATATATATGGTCCCTCGAAGAAGATAGATAGATAGATATATAATCCAAGTACAAAGTGTTCATGACTTCCTAATCAATCTTACATTTATACGTGTCCAGTTAATTTAGTGTTGCAGAAGAAATCTTGGTTAAGCCATGTGAGTAAGATTAGATCCAGCTAGTTATAAGGAACCACGTACCTTCATCTTCTTCACTCTCACATGTGTTTGCTACAGCATATATGCAGACAATGAAACTCAAGGCTGTCGCTCTTCATTTTCCTTTAAGTGGCATTCAAGAAATGCATATTTCTTAACATGCAAATACCTACCTTAGCATCCAAGGCACTTCGATGTTTTCTCTGTTATATATATCTGTGTTCGACATTTTAGTTTTTACCATGCCAAGTATGTAAACCTTTGGAAATTGATCATATTACTGCTTGTTTCCAGTCGGCGGAGGAGGATTTGGCGTCCGATAAGCGCAGATTAACCGATCGAAAGGAGTTACTAGCTTGTTTTGAACGAGGAGTACTCACTGCACCCATATGTTAACGACTGCAGACTCATTTAGCTTAGTTTGAACTTGACTGATCCGTCTGCTACGTTGTAAACAAAAGCGAAATGTAAAACGTTCTTCTTCAATAGCTGATGCTAATAAATATATTCTCCAGCAAATAGTTATTAGTGAAGAGAGATTCCTGCATACGAATTGCAGTACGTTTAATTTGCAGCCCCTAATTTTGACCATGATCGAATACCTTGTTTTCTAGACAAAAGAAAATTATTCCCCATGGAGGACGTACTCATAGGATTGAAGATAGAACTCGACTTTTGCGTTACGCATCAATTTGTTTTCTTATACCTAACTATCTCACGAGTAATGCCAGTTGACACGTCTGGACTAGAGGACGGACTATTGAATCTTCTTGTATATAGTTGATGATACCGGTTATGAGTATATAAGCTTGCTCGTGGAAATAATTTAAACTACGAATTTGTCTGGTGCTGTTTACACCCAAATTAATATTTTACTGGACAATAATTGTCTTAGTGAATATTAATTAAATTCATGGTCCACGTCATACTGGCGAGCCCGAATAATGTTGGGTTTAAAGGTGGGTTGCCTCGCTTGCAATATCACGCGAGTTGGACGTATGAGAAGATGTGTGATACAAGGAGGCACGTATAATTAAGGAGTCTTCTCCTTGAGTTGTGTTCGGTTCCGCGAAGCGAGATGCCTTCGCTAAGAAACAAAGGAAGAGAGTTCGCATACAAATGTAGAACTGAACAACATTGGCTCCGCATGATTCTCTAATTGCATAAGATACGGCTCGCATATGAAGTGCGGAGTTCGCATGCTACAGACAAAGTTTGCATGGGATGTATATATATTGGACGTGATAGTTATCAAGTAGCCAGCTTGCTCATTTGATAATTACTCATTATCAAGTTTGCGTAACAGAAGGATAAGAAGGCTAGCTAGTTGCATCCTTAATTGCATTCAACAAGGAGTCTATTTGCATGCGAAGTATAAGGCGGGGCGAGAAGGAAAAGATGGCGGACCCCGCCTGGAATGCAAAACAATGAGGCGAGCTCGAGATACATGCGAGCTGGAAGGACTTCACGTTTAGACATGTTTAATTGCAAAGGGGGTTATCCAAGTTGACCGGTCAACTGTTTAATTGCTTGGTGGAGGAGGCATCCCTAGAAGTCCATATATATGCGGAGCAGAGACTTCGCCTAGGAGTCCTGGACATGAAGGATTATTCTATCTATATACATATAGATGAGTATATATCTGCATATATCACTTTGCTATTAGTGCATGGAGGGAAGTAATCAAGTGAGGATGCAACCATCCTAAGCTATGTGTGATCCATGCATACGTTCGTGAGAAGAATGTATTCTAAACCAACTCTATTACCTTCAAGAAGAGCAACGACAAAGAGTTGATAAGGACTGCCTACGATGCAATCTTATCGTTGAAGACTCCTACAAGTCTTTGACATGCTTTGGGCCAATACCTGTGGCCCTAAGTAATTCTATATAAAGAAGCTCCACGGCTTACAAAAGTCTACACAACAAACAATTACTCAAATACAACACAAAACAACTTTCAACCTAGTTGAAAACCCTCTCGACCTCGTCGAAACCTTCAGCGCTCCCAAGAGCCGATATCCATTCGAAGCCCTGTTTCTAAGCGCCTCGCCGCCTAGAACCCTTCAGAGCTCTCCGGAACTCGCCCCCGATCCTCGGAAACTTCCCTATTGTTGCTCTGCTCACCCCGCCGTGAGTATCGATCGCTTGTGCTGTAAATTCCTCATCTGAGATGGCACCTGGAACTCCGCTCGCCTGATCAAGAAGTCAAGCCTGCGCACTCAATCAACCTTTTCCTCGTCCGCGAGGTGGCACGCCCGCAACTCTCCATCCTCTTTGGATCGCTATTTACCTCGGCTCAGCACGCTGAGGATCGTGGGCCAAAACATTTGCACGCCCAGTGGGACCAGGAGCATAAGCGAGACACCATAGGGAAACCAGGGTGGTCTCTGACGTCACCTTCGTTGGGGTCAGAGAAAGAAAACAAGATACGATAATGGAGTGGCACGACAATTCGGCGGTTGCGGTTATTGATAAACATTTTGCGGCCTTCGATGAAATAATAGATGCTTTCCAAAGGAGGCTTGATGAAATGATAGCAGCAGCCATCAGCAAACACCAACCCGAACAGGCGGTTGCCAGGGAGGTTGTTGAAGCAAGTGTTCCTCAGAAAAAGGAGCATGAAGATAGGACAGAACAGTCCATCTTAGAAGAAGAAGTTGGTTCAAACACTAATAATGGTGGCGAACCGCAAGTTCACATGGGAGGCGAACCACAACTTCCTGTGATGGCGAACTGCAGCCGCCAAGACACCGACTGCCCCATGCGGGATGTATACGTGGACACAGGTCAGCGGCATGGAGGGCAAGGCGAAGCTCGCCTGCTTTCTCTACCAGTTCACGACAAGCAAACTGAAGATGGACCCGCACCTCTTGAGTCTCTGTTTCAACATGCACACGCGGGGCGACAAGTTTGGCAGAGTCCGCCTTTTCTAAAGGTCCATCTCGCCAATCTTATGATCACCAGCGAGAGGACTCACTCCGCTTCGCCAAACCATGATCATATTGAGTTTAACTACATATGGTTTGATGACATCCCTCGGCCAATCCGCGGTGTCACTCTCCAATATACTTGGGGTCCATGCATGCCCGTGGTTGCAAAAAGGGTCGAGCTACCGACCTCTGCGGATTCTGCATTTGATTTTGACACGGAGCCAACCTACGATGAGTACGATGAAAACTATATGTTGGTGCGTCTGTCCCCAAATCACATGCCACAAGAGCTTAATCCCAGTAAAGCTCTTGCTAAGGTGAACAGAGACCAGCCGGTGGTTTTCTTTCCTGACCAATGCATGGCTGTTCCTGATAAGACCATGCATTTCGACATGGTAGTGGGCAATAAGCCAGATCTCAACAGCATACAATCCGCTTCGCCACAGTTGAAGATCTTGCTGGGCCACCAAACAAAGATGCGTGGGGGGCAGCGAGACGTACCCTGCGGAATTCTTTGCCCAACTTTTCAAGTGGTTGACGCGGGACAACTCTGCTCAACGCTTGGACATGATCATCAGCAACAGTCTCACGTTGAAAACATAACGGCGACGAGGCTTGTAGTGAAGCATCGGTGGCCACCCGATGGCCTTACAAAGGGTAACTAATCATACTATGATCCCTTCTTTTCTTTGCTCCTAGCTTTAAATTCAACTTTTACTTCCGTTTCTTTCATTTTCTTTATTTCTCACATTAAAAAAAAAAAGAAAATACAAAAAAAAAAATCAAATAGCAAAAACACCAAAAAGAGATCCTTAGTTTTGCTGAGATGCAAGACAATGTTTTTGCCTACAAAAGGCTTAAACTTTATTTGAGGCCTATCCCTGAGGCTTGGAGACAATACAGAAGGCATTCCATATGTCTTGAATTACTGCCAGCGAAGTCGAGTCAGAGAAGAAATTCCAATAGTTGCTGAAAGTTGCAACATCCACTACTGAACAGTGAACTTCGCCGATCAACCTGGAATGATCTAGGAAGAACCAGCAGGGGAGCCCTATATCAATGGAAAGCTCTGGGTGTCTACTTTCCAGAGGATTTTACGGTTCGTCATTTCGCCATACCTGGAGAGAGTTATGGCAGATTGAATGCAGGCGGGTCAGGATACCGGACAGTCCACCTCGCCGATCAAGCTGGAATGAATCAGGAAGAACTTCGCCGGTTCAGCTGGAATGATCTAGGAAGAACTAGCAGGCGAG
Source organism: Fragaria x ananassa (assembly GCA_034370585.1). Classification (NCBI taxonomy): domain Eukaryota; kingdom Viridiplantae; phylum Streptophyta; class Magnoliopsida; order Rosales; family Rosaceae; genus Fragaria; species Fragaria x ananassa. The sequence goes on along the minus strand of CP139761.1, from coordinate 26,272,268 downwards.
CCTTATATCACTAGAAAGCTCTGGATGTCTATTTTCCAGAGGATTTTACGGTTCGTCATTTCGCCATTCCTGGAGAGAGTTATGGCGGTTTGAATGCAGACAGGTCAGGATACGCGCGAATTTGCAAAGTGTATTTTCAATGTGTTTTCATGACCTTGCAGCATGCTTTCCTTTACTGGGGGGCATCCATATAAGTTTTGTGTACCTTTATTCATACATTGGGATCTACTCAAAGTACTACAACCCCTTCACAGGGGGGCATACTAAAGTTTTGATGTCCTTTATTCGTCGAACAGACATCAAAACTGGGAGGCACATATGGGATAGAGATTGTGTTCCAAATACATATTTCAGACTTTAGACCCTTCTTGAGGCGTCTTGGTCATTATTTAGGCCAACACCTGTGGCCTCTAAAAAAAAAAAATTTCCCTTCAAGGTACATCCATGGCGAGTCAACAAGTCCATGGCGAGTCAACAAGTCCATGGCGAGTCAACAAGTTTTGGCCGCAAGGTGCATCCATGCGAAGAACATCCTCTCGAGGACATTATCTAGTCGAGGTGCATGCATGGTACTATGTTCTCTGAGTGGAGCAGGCGAAGCGTACGGCATCATTCATATATAGTCATTCAAGTCCAAGGTACCTATGTTAAGTTTATGGTCATCAATTGATTAATATGGTACTGGGCGAATCGTACAGCAACTTCGCTACAATGCTTTGTTACCGGGTACTTGAGTTTTAGAGCCTATTCACAGGCTTGTTTACTCACAGTCATTTGATGTATGAACCGAGCCAATACCAGTGGCTTTGGGGCAGCATGAAACATAAACCTCTTCAGTCATTCTTGACATTCATGACTTCGAGGCTGGGGGGCAATGTTTACACCCAAATTAATATTTTACTGGACAATAATTGTCTTAGTGAATATTAATTAAATTCATGGTCCACGTCATACTGGCGAGCCCGAATAATGTTGGGTTTAAAGGTGGGTTGCCTCGCTTGCAATATCACGCGAGTTGGACGTATGAGAAGATGTGTGATACAAGGAGGCACGTATAATTAAGGAGTCTTCTCCTTGAGTTGTGTTCGGTTCCGCGAAGCGAGATGCCTTCGCCAAGAAACAAAGGAAGAGAGTTCGCATACAAATGTAGAACTGAACAACATTGGCTCCGCATGATTCTCTAATTGCATAAGATACGGCTCGCATGTGAAGTGCGGAGTTCGCATGCTACAGACAAAGTTTGCATGGGATGTATATATATTGGACGTGATAGTTATCAAGTAGCCAGCTTGCTCATTTGATAATTACTCATTATCAAGTTTGCGGAACAGAAGGATAAGAAGGCTAGCTAGTTGCATCCTTAATTGCATTCAACAAGGAGTCTATTTGCATGCGAAGTATAAGGCGGGGCGAGAAGGAAAAGATGGCGGACCCCGCCTGGAATGCAAAACAATGAGGCGAGCTCGAGATACATGCGAGCTGGAAGGACTTCACGTTTAGACATGTTTAATTGCAAAGGGGGTTATCCAAGTTGACCGGTCAACTGTTTAATTGCTTGGTGGAGGAGGCATCCCTAGAAGTCCATATATATGCGGAGCAGAGACTTCGCCTAGGAGTCCTGGACATGAAGGATTATTCTATCTATATACATATAGATGAGTATATATCTGCATATATCACTTTGCTATTAGTGCATGGAGGGAAGTAATCAAGTGAGGATGCAACCATCCTAAGCTATGTGTGATCCATGCATACGTTCGTGAGAAGAATGTATTCTAAACCAACTCTATTACCTTCAAGAAGAGCAACGACAAAGAGTTGATAAGGACTGCCTACGATGCAATCTTATCGTTGAAGACTCCTACAAGTCTTTGACATGCTTTGGGCCAATACCTGTGGCCCTAAGTAATTCTATATAAAGAAGCTCCACGGCTTACAAAAGTCTACACAACAAACAATTACTCAAATACAACACAAAACAACTTTCAACCTAGTTGAAAACCCTCTCGACCTCGTCGAAACCTTCAGCGCTCCCAAGAGCCGATATCCATTCGAAGCCCTGTTTCTAAGCGCCTCGCCGCCTAGAACCCTTCAGAGCTCTCCGGAACTCGCCCCCGATCCTCGGAAACTTCCCTATTGTTGCTCTGCTCACCCCGCCGTGAGTATCGATCGCTTGTGCTGTAAATTCCTCATCTGAGATGGCACCTGGAACTCCGCTCGCCTGATCAAGAAGTCAAGCCTGCGCACTCAATCAACCTTTTCCTCGTCCGCGAGGTGGCACGCCCGCAACTCTCCATCCTCTTTGGATCGCTATTTACCTCGGCTCAGCACGCTGAGGATCGTGGGCCAAAACAGGTGCACTGCTTATGTCGTCACAATCAGATTGCCTCACGATCTTGATGAGATTGAAATAGTTAAAGATCAATTCAATAATGAAATTAGCTAGAGAGGAGGGCAGGAGGCATTTATAAACAGTATCAGCTTAATGTTTAATTTGATGCAGATCCTCATCAAAGAGAAATTACCAAACCACTCCATTTAAGGGTTGGACTTCGGAGGTTGGGAGTTGGACTAGGAAGGATAAGCCATAAAAATTCGTTTTCAAGTTTGACAGAGTAATTAAACGACTGAAATCATACGTAGTTGTAAATTGTAATACAATTATACAAATATATACTGCAATAGTGACATACTAATGATGGAAATTAAAAGGCTATACTAGGGTTTATTAGGTTCATATATACCTTCTTTGGCAAGTAATACACAAATTTTCCTTTTTCTCGATTACAATTACTGTTTTTCCTTTTGAATACCATGAATTCCATACATGATACGGAACTTGACCAAGTAGAAACTGCAGCTGTTCACCTGCTCTTTCATGTTGTACCAAATCCGGCAATACGCAAATCAAGAAAAGAAACTGAAATTAGTTTGGTAAGAAATGTCCGATGCCCACATGTGTTTTTGTCAGGTGAATGGTACTTTTGATTGTCAATCAACAGAGCACCACCCATGACCCATCCAGGAGTGAGACTTTTCCGGCGGTGGTCGCAGGCGTTCCCTACACGTAAAATGACTTTCAAGGTCCAATGATGTGTTTCATGACATCTCATATTAATATTTTAAAGGGTCAAGGCAAGCACCTCACCGCATACATGTATTACGCGCCAAACTTTTGACAAAACGATCTTCCATTTCTATGGGGCTTTTCTTTTACTTATCTAGAAAACAATTGGGTTCAATTGGCAGAGATGCCCTGAATCTGACGGATTACAAGGAAAACTTGAAAAAAGCTTTAGATCAGTCGCAATCCTTGACCGATCTTGATCCCAATTCTAGAATATAAAAACGTAGAAAGATGATGGTTATGGTGCACTAACACACTATATATCAGATTATAAATTTCCTTTTCTTGTCCTGGAATTATAAAATTAGTTTTCTTGTCAAAATGTGACAACAATTTTTTTTTTTTAAAGGAGAAATTCAAAGATAATCTAAGAAAACCACATCATATTATTTGTTGCGTTCTGTTTCATTCTTCTCAAAAATACTCTTTCATTTTTAGTTTCTATGTTATAAATTGCAGACAAATAATGAATTTTATTTATGTTATGTACTAATGTTCACGTATTTATAAACATTTTTAGAATCATAATATCGTATACGTTTCGTATTTTGTTAACAAATGTATAGAAAATACAGCTTCATTTTCTTCATTTAGTAATGTCGGTTTAGTCATGTGTTTCATGTCCATGTCCACCGGTCACAGTGTCACACCATGAAATATCCCGGCAGCCCCAGAAAAGTAAACAGCATAAACTAAAGGAAGGAAAAAAGATTAAAGCAGGAAAGACAAGAAAAGAAAAGCTATAAATTATTAACCAAAGAATAAAGGAGCAAGTAAAGGAGCTGAGGGCTTTATAGGCACACTGTTCAGGTTTGCTTAATGCACTCATATTTCAACAGTGGGGGAAGAAAGAAGATGAAGCGGAAGAAAGAAGATGAAGCTGAGCCTCTGTGGCTCTGTTGTCTCTTCATTCATTTCACACCCGCCTTTTTTGATTTACCTTCTCAATTAATCAAACTTTCACTTGCCCCACGTCCCCATGTGACCTTTTTAAAAGCCTCAATCATCTTCTCCTTCTTCTTCTCTCCCTCTTATAAAACCTCCATTAGCAACCAGAAATGTGATCAGATTGCAACACTGACACTCTCCTTCACTTCATTCATCACACTTTTTCAGGATTCGGGTCTCGTCCAGAACCCGAGTTTTGGTAATGGGATTCATTCATATCTGAGATTGATGTGAACAGAGAATGAAGATTGATACTTCAGTTTGCTTCTTCTTTTTGTTTCTGGTTTTGGGTTGTTTGAGCTGCGTTTCAGCTCTAGCGAAAGATGGAGTTGTAGCCAATAGAAGATCTCTCAAATTTAGTCTAGGTACGTTTCTCTAATTTGGTTTCTCATTGTTTTTTTGGGTGTGAAGATTTCATCTTCAGCTCTACTGTGGAATTGGAGAATGATGATTTGGATTGATTTCTAGATTTGGGTATCTGGATAAATGATAAAGTTTCATACTTTAAGGCGCAATCGTCGCCGGGTTTATATGAAATCTGATCTTTTGATGTTTTCCACATTGAGTGAGCAACCAAATAAGGCTAATGCTTTCACTGTCACTGACCAAAAACAATTGGTTTTAGTTGAACTGTAGCTGAACCTGATTGCTTACTTACTTTTATTGCTGTTACCTCGGAGGTTTTTATTCCAAGTGTAAATGAGTCATTGCTTGAAATTATGCAACTTTCTGAACTTGTGATTTTGATTGTGTTGAATTTGCAGTAGATGAGAATCTGGGGTCTTGGCAGAATGAGTTATCTGAGGCTGCAGAGTCCCCGGGGCCTTCAAGCGATGGACCACCGCTTGTACTGGCGGCAAAAAGGACCAAGAGGCCTGATATTCTTGATGGCTTCAAGCGTTATCGAGGAGGCTGGGATATAGAGAATCGCCATTACTGGGCTGTAAGTTTTGAGATTCATTTATTGTTGCTTTGGTATGGTGGTCATATGGTGTGTTTGATTGAGAAGTGGTGTGAGTTATAAGTCATTTGCAGTTAGTTTTGATCCACTGTTGGTTAAAGATGCGGCGTTTGATTTGTTGGAGATATTCAGGAAACTTTTGGCCTTTCTATCTAGCTTCTTCCTTGAGTTTTGTATTTTTAGGATATATCTCTGCTTGATTTGAAGAGTTTATGGGGATATTGAGAATAATGGAATATCAGAATATGCTGTCTTATTGTTCAGTAATATGAGATGTAGTTGAATTGGAGGAATCCAATTATCCAAGTGATATGTTATTTGCATATGTGATGAGATGTCGAAAACTCAAAAATCCATCTTTTCATCATGTCATTCCTTTGCTTCTCTTTCCCAATATTTGTTAGATTATTCAACCATGATGGTTGTGATGATCCTAAATTACCTGTTCAAGTAAGTTTATTTCTTTACTAATAGGGCTATAACTCTATATTCTGCAGTCTGTTGGATTCACAGGTGCCGGTGGTTTCATTATTTCTGTCCTGTGGTTTGTTGCTTTTGGCATGGTTCTTGTGGTTCACCATTGCTGTGGATGGAGGATAAACATCAAAGATGAAGGATCACACCGCTCACAGAAGATGTGTCTGATTATTCTGATAGTCTTCACATGTGCTGCCACGTAATTTTCTGAACTACATCTAAGTGTTTATATAAGTACATAATACTATGGGTGTGTGTAGGACTGTAGGCGTCCAGATATAATAGCTTTGATGACCTTTCCTTCTTCTTCTTCTTGTTTTTTGTTTTCAGTCGTGACCCTTGTTCTTTTGAGAGACAATTTCATTTCATAATCATTATCTTCTATCTCCAGAGTGTAACAGTTTTAACATGAATGAAACAGGGTTGGATGCATTCTTCTTTCTGTCGGGCAAGCTGAATTTCATGAAGAAGTCTTGCATACTCTACATTTCGTTGTAAACCAGTCAGACTACACTGTACAGACACTTAGAAATGTCACAGAGTATCTATCCCTTGCAAAGGAAATTAATGTGGCCCAGGTTTTTCTACCTTCTGATATCATGGATAGTATTGACAAGTTGAATATGGATCTCAACAGTGCAGCAGATACATTGACAGAGAAGACAAGTGAAAATTCTGATAAAGTGAAAAAAGTCTTCAGTATTGTGTATGTGATCTAGAACTTTGCTAATACAGCAACTCTGAAAGGTTATACTGAAACCAAGTTTTTAATGGACTAATATTGAGTTTACTATTGCAGGCGTTCTGTTTTAATTGCTGTAGCAGCAGTAATGCTTTTCCTAGTTCTGATTGGTCTTCGTAAGTGTTGCCCTTAAAAACCTGATGAGTAAAATCTGTTTTGTGCCATGCTGACTATAATTTTTGCCCCTTTTTGTAACTCAAATATGATTTTGTTGCAGTTCTGTTCATCCTTCGGCATCAACATGCAATTCACATGTAAGTTGCCCATTTGTATCCGGGTGATTTGTTCCACCTTGGTAGTTTTTATCACTCTTCACATTCTGGAGGCTCTTTATACTTGTCTGACAAGGCTGTCATGTTGTTGCAGATTCATTGTTAGTGGATGGTTACTTGTGGCAATTACATTCATTCTTTGTGGAGCCTTTGTGATCCTCAACAAGTAAGATTATGTTATGATGTGATACCACTTTTGCTGGTCCTTTTTTTATTTAAAGATAAAAGTAACAATTACATTTAGATACGTCTTCTGCTACTCTTTTACTAGCTGAACCCATACTGCTTTAAAAGGTATTCCATTCATGTCAGTTGTAAGTCTAAATGGGACAGACTAAAGCAAACCATCTTAATGCTGTTAACCTGACATTAATGTTGTTTATTCTTTGTGTTTCAGTGCTGTTTCTGACACTTGTTTGGCAATGGAAGAATGGGTAGAAAATCCCCACGCTGAAACAGCACTTAGCAACATCCTTCCATGTGTTGACCAGAAAACCACAAACCAGACACTAAGCCAGAGTAAAACAATCGTCACTGACATGGTTACTGTTGTAAACACGTTCATCTACACCTATGCCAATACATATCCATCGCATTCTAATCAGTATTATTACAACCAATCTGGACCTCTGATGCCTGCTCTCTGTTACCCCTATGATTCTGAGTTGAGAGATATTCAGTGTGGGGATCAACAGGTGTCAATTACAAATGCCTCTTTGGTAAGAATCTTCCACTTTAGACTTTGGATGATCATTTGTTCTAATATGCACTAGTCGAAATTGCTTGATTTATGGAAACAGTTGGATTAGACTAGCATTTAATGTTATGAACCCAACACCCAAAATGTGCCAAATGAAACTGTATTTGTCGAAGTAAAGAGGCTAGGGTATTATATAAATAGTAGGATGCAGTCCTGGGTGTCAGAAAGATGTCAAATGGGTATAGTTTATGTATCAGGTTAATGAAATGGAGTCACAACATCATAGATGAGTTCTTATTTCTTCCACCCATGTCAACATGTTCTACTTCTAGCACATGTGCTTGACTGTAATACCAATAAGTGGAACTTATATCTTCAGAGAGTTTAGTCGCACTGCTTATGTCCATGTCACTCAAAATAGAAATGTTAATTAATACAACTCATTCTAGGCATCGTAGGCCAGCACTTGGAGTGATATAGTTCTATTTGTTTGTCGAATTTGGCACCACACCAAGTTATGTAAAATGGAGCAAGGGGGCTGGGAGCTATAACATTAGGGAAACATCGGAAAAGAACCAGGGATATGAAGTTTATTCACAATGAAACTTTGAAAAAGGAGAAAGGCTATGAAGTTAGGCACCTAGTTTCGAACATTTTAGAGTCTCTAAATATCTCTTATATGTGGCTGTTTGAATTCTTTCAGGTTTGGCAGAACTATACATGTGAAGTATCAGAATTTGGGCTGTGCACCACTCCTGGAAGGGTGAAGCCAGATATCTACACTCAGCTAGTTGCAGCAGTTAATGAGAGCTATGCACTGCAACACTATACCCCTCGATTACTCAGCCTCCAAGATTGTAATTTTGTCCGTGACACATTTCGAACAATCACCTCGAGTTACTGTCCCCCATTGGACCATTACCTGAAAATTGTGTATGCAGGTTTGGCCCTGATATCAGTCGGAGTCTTGCTCTGCCTTGTTCTCTGGGTACTCTATGCAAACCGCCCCCAAAGGGAGGAAGCGTTTGCGAAACTATCCTTGCCCATAATAGGCAGGAGCAAGAGTCCGAACAATCATAGTCATAATCGCAGCAGCGATGTATCAACATCAAACACATCAAATGGAGTCTAAGCTCGAAGATTAGAGTCCAGTTATACAGATTCAGAGTCATTATAAAGAAAATAGAAAACCGAGTGGAGCGAAGTTCCATTCCGAGTATAGCCAAAGTCTAGTATTGTAATCTTAGATTCTTATGTAAAGTTTTGCCTATTGCAATGATCTCAGAGTTGCTTTCATTTCTGTCTTCCCTATTAGGTTCTGATATCTCAATTCTCAACCCACAAATATTTGTTCACAGAAGACACAAACAAATAGCCTAAAAGGGTTCAAATTTTTCATTGTATCTTAGAAAAACTGTAGGGGGGTCCGTACCCCACCGGACCTAAACACAGCTCCGCCTCTGAGCTCACCTACTCAACTCCATTATAGAACTAAAACATGCACGTAATCGTCTTAGCTAGAGTCGTGCATGAATCGTTTCTTTACAAATAAACTAAGAACTAGGTAGCTAAATCAGTTCCTTTTTTATAAACTTAAACAAGTATTAGTTCGCTATACAAGTCAAAATCAGTCTATAATATCATGCAAGTAAGTAAGCAACATGTAACTTGATATTACAAGTCAAAATCAGCCTATAACTTTGTTCATTACAACATCTTATCATATGTTAAATTGATATTACTTGTTGATGATGTAAGTTGTGGCTTGTGATTTGAGTTCCCACAAGAACAGCACACTACTCAATCTCTTTGCTTCAATCCAAACCCGAGTTTTTGTTTCTTGCCGGGAGCAAAATTAAGAGCGAAAACAGAAAGCTTTTATCTTAGCTTCAAGAATCTACTAGCCTCTTCGTGTAAGTGATCTCTTCCTCTATTTCCCTTTTGTCAAATATTCCTCCTTCTTTTCTTGATGCATATGCTTTCCAAAGCCCTTTAAGGCCATACTTTGATAAAAGGTATCTAAATTTTTTCCGTCTCTCAAATTTCATTTGTTTTTCTGGGTACTTTCTTCATCTTGCTGCTTTTTCTTATTTTCCTTTATTGGGTTTCTTTCTTTGGCTCTGATGATTGAGAATTCTGATTTCTTTGACTGTTTCATCAGAATCCCTTTTTTTTTTCTTTTTCTGTTCATTGATTGAGGCACCTCTACTTTCCTCATATTTCATTTCAAAGTTCAAACCTTCTCATACATCCATGTCCCAAACTTCCAATAACAACTTTGTAACAATGCCTTCTACGTTCGCAGAAGGAGAATAGCTTAATTGATCATTTGATCCTCACTTGTTGTGGAGATTCTGTGGAGTTATGGGTGAACACTTTGTATTGTTGGTGGATCGATTGCTCACCGAATCCACATTAGAGGCAATCGAGAACAGAAACAGGTCGATGCAAGCCACATCCTCAGCAGTCGAAAATCCGAAACTTGATTATTCAAATGCGCTGAAGATAGATTATGAGGATATTGTATTGTCTCCTAGGAAAATAGTAGAATGCAGAATATGTCAGGACGAGGATGAAGATTCAAACATGGAGACGCCTTGTTCTTGCTGTGGCAGTTTAAAGGTTCTTAATTAGGTTCATCTGCAAATCATAAACTTCGTATGGTTTTCTAGGATTAATGACTTGTTGAAATTGCAGTATGCTCACCGCAGATGCGTACAGAGATGGTGTAATGAGAAAGGTGACACACTCTGTGAGATATGCCACCAAGTAGGTTCATCATTGTTACATTTCTATTTCCTTGATATAAAGTCTCCAAGACAAGTTTGAATTTACCTGATTATTTTGGATTCTGTTGTTTATGTATCAGCAATTCAAGCCTGGTTATACAGCTCCTCCTCCATTGTTTCAATTCGGGCGCATACCTATGGACTTCAGGTAACCTCTGGTTTATTGTATTGACATGACATATGACCATTTCCGAGTTGTTTTGGGATTTTAACATAGCGTTCTTCGCAATTTAATTACATTAGGGGGAACTGGGAAGTGTCAAGAAGGGGCAGTCCACGTATTATAATGGTTTCAACTGATCGTGAGTTCCTGAATCCTCATGAGTATGATGAGTATTCTGCTTCTACTGCAAGAAGTTTGAAATGGTGTCGATCAGTCGTGTTCATTGTAATCTCGCTTTCTATTGTTGAACAAATGGTGCAGATCATATTGCATAAAGATCACTGTAACAATGGCTTTGAATTTCTGTGTGCAGTTCATGGTACTGCTGATTTTAAGGCATACTCTTCCTCTCATAGTTAATGACTACTCCTTCCCACTTGTTATGGTAAAGCTTGTTTGTTTAGTGTCCATTCTATTTTGGAACAGAGCTTGATAAGGAATATACCTGACCTTTTCTCACTTGCGTGCAGTTATTGGTTTTAAGAACTTTTGCGATCGTTCTGCCAATCTATATAATGGTGAGGCTAGTGACTGCTATGCATCGACGCCGGAGTCCACAAGTACGTTAACCAAATCAAAATTAAGAGACCATGTATTATTCCTGTTACTGCTAACAAATGCTAATGCATTTCTCTATAGGTTCAGGATCTTTCGAGTTCGTCGATGACTTCCTCCGACGATGAAGAAACAGAACCTTCTTCAGTCCTGCAGCCTCAGACTCATATCATTCGTATAGAAACAGAAGATTAAAGCAACTCCTCCGCAAGAATTACGACGAGGAGAAGATGAAAAGAGAAAGTTGGCCAGCAATGCTTAGCTGCTGTTAGAGGGTGGAATTGTGATTATTATCTCCTTTATCAACATCATAGAAAGATAGAACACTAGTGAAAAGTAGAACAACTGTCGGAACAGTGGACTCCATTGTGAACCCCATCATCTGTACAGTTTGTAAAGAAACCTACCTTGTGTATAATACAAAGAAAATTATACTGAATACAAGTGAAGCATATGCACATATTCAGTTATTGTCACACCCAAGCTTTCAGCCTATAGAGATTTAGAGCAACAGAACTGGTACTCTTTTTGTACGTTAATATGCACTGGACGTGACATTCTCAAGATACCGAAAGTCTGAGAATAAGGACTTCTCGAACTTGTCTAAGTATGCAAACATTTCAAAGTCGAAACTTGCGAATACAAGATCAGGCAACAAGGAACCTTGTTCTGCTGCTTGTCATGGAAGAAGGAACCCAGAAGTCATGACAACTAGTAATTGTTAGTGATAAAAGGAGTCCGTTTTTCTTTCTTTTTTTTTTGAAAACAAAATAATGATACAGTAGAAAAACTGAATTGGATTTAAAACCAAGGAGGGACAAGGATAGAAGGGTGGAGAAAAGAAATGAGAAAGATAGTATCAATAGGGCACCATCACTAAGGTTTTACTTCACAATTGATCTGCGTTTTCTGAACCCTAGATGTTTGGTTCATATGTAAAGCAGGGTTCACTGTCCTTGCAAAAACCATACAACTTGAGTTACAATGTTATGTGCTTTACTGCACACTTGAATAACTAGAATGTACCATGGCATTCATGACCCTTTTCAATCATCAAGAAATTCTTCTGTATTGAACATAATGGAAGTGAGTATCACTATCGTCTCCGAAAACAATAGTTTTTCAATCTTTGACTATAGATCCATGCAATGTTTGGATTGAAATAAAAGCCGCATAGATCTTGAATTATCTCTTCCAAAATTAGACCGACATAAAGCTGTACAATCCTCATTATGTGTAGCAAATGAGAAGTTCAAATAGGGTACAGAAGAGGACCTCGAGCAGGCCATCTTGTATAAGGCTGTATCTGCTTACCTACGGACCCTGATTTCCCCCTGCTGCGCACCTTATAGGAGTTATAGCTGTGCCAGGGTTTTGTCCTTGCAACAAAATTAGCTCCAGGTTCTCCTTGGCCTGAAATTTGGTGCAAGAAAAAAGAATAAGAAATTAAAGAATGCCTTTCTCTCTCCCTTTCTAATTTTTTGTTTTCTTTTGTTTTTTCACTGTCCCTCTTGAGTTCTGGATCTTTAATCCATTTTTTGAAAGAGTTGGACAGACTCCTAATTATCAAATGTTCTTTAAAGAGTGTAGTTGGTGGTAATACTTCCGACTCTTCTGCTGTGAACGCCAGTAGCATGCGAGTGCCCCAAATGCACAACTAGCAACAGCAATGGCTAATGCTGCCCCCAGAGGCACCACAATCGCATTTGTTGAAGAAACCAAATCTTCAAGTGCCGCAGTAGTCCCATCTTTCCCATTAAGACCCTTGTCTTTGTTTAGAGAAACAAGCATCTTCCCATAATAATTGGTTAAAAAGTTGAACACAGCATCCTCATCCCAATCAATGTCGTTGTTCTTCTGGGAGCGGTAACAAGATGAGCAAAGTTGCTTTGGAGGCCAAATCGTCTTTGGGAATTTGGGATCACCAGTTCCTAAAGAGGCTTCCTCTTTAATTAGCCTATCATTGACTTTATTGTGTGCACTCCACAGCCAAAGGGTAAAGTCACGAGATTTGTTGATAGGACTAGAAACCCTGAAAGTAAAACAAAACTGGTTTAGATTAGAAGGGCTTCACAAGTTTTAAAAAGTGCATTTAATTGAGTCGATTGTACCTTGAACACATTTTATAAAAATGTTGGCGACACTCCTCACAGATAAAAAAGTTGTGTACAAAGTCGCAAATGGTGGAAAACACAAAGGAGCTCTCTCCATCCTCAATTCGCACCGACAGTGAATGAAGAAGAACCCATAATCCGCAGCTAAGAAAACAAACCATAATCAACATTTGATAATTTTTCTCTACATATAACATAGCTTACCAAAAGGCATCCTACAGAAAATGTAGAGCTAATTGGTCATGTTAATAACAAACATTTACCTAAATCCCCTGGTATCATTCTTACTACCACGACAGAACATCTGCGAAGAATAACCAAAATCATTAAATCATAGACAATTAGTCATTCGATCCACAAGAATAAAAGCAGCCAATGCTATCTCATCAAAAAACAGCCTTTTCAATACGTACCCAATATCCACGAGGAACATCTTTACCACAAATCTGGATATTTCCCAGGTGATCCTTTCCATCTTGGCCTTCATGTCCATTAGCTGACCATGCATCTAGAGGATACACCTCATCAAACCTCACAAGTACCTCTGCACTTCCCTTCCGGCACCTAAAATAGGTATCTAGAGTAAAATTATGAAATTGCATATTCAGTAAAGTAAATAGGGATGGCAAAATGGTTGGATTTTTTTACCTCCTTGAAGGATGGTGAGCCACCATAAGTTGAAGAAATTTAACTAGTGAGCCCCTTGTTTCTGGCTTGATCATCTGGTAAGACATGTGTAAACAAAATCTGTAAATAATGGGGACAAATGACCAAAAGAAGGCTCACCAGTTGGGTGAGAAGAATAAAGAAGAAACAATACCTTATGCTCTAAGATAATTTCAAAAGCTGTGGATGTGGCCTCCTCGACATCATAGACAGCCCGAGCAATCTGTCAAAATGCAAGCATTGTGAATGTTATTATCCTGAACAATCTAATTGTTTCTAATGGAGACAGATTTCAAAGCCATGCTCTGAAATGTACCTGTCCAGGATCCGACGCATTTGATGGAAGATGGTCATTTTCAAATTTCTGATCATCCAATCCAAATGAGCTGAGACATTAAAAACCATTAGGAAGCGTTAGCAATATTCTGTGCAGCTGGAACTTGAACTACAAGTAATGAAAAAAATGCATAATTCCAGTTATCATCCTCGGAACACCTTAATATGCAACCATCTCCAGACTCCGGTTAATGTACAGGATCAACCACCAATTTGGACAGTCACGAGTGCTTAAGGTCTAAAATTTGTATTCCTAAAGAGTTTTGAAATAGGCCACAGAATAGCCAATAGGCATAGATGATGTTCTATAGTTCTACACAGCTCATATTTGCCATAAAATAGTCACACCCTATTGTTAATTCATTAATTTTTCTACTTATCAACAATAATGCATGCATCAACAACCCAACTTCAATGAGAAATCATCCCCAGTGCTTGTAAAATTCAATACACTTTCGAATCAATACACTTTCGTGGCATAAGTGTAAAATTCATTTAAATAAAACAATAGATGTAAATACATCATACCTGCCAATTTGCTTGTTGATCCAACCCAGTAGCCGGTCAGCTGTACGCCCATTTTCAATGACTTGTATACCACTGTTCTCTTGTTTAGGCTCCCATCCAGCAGATACAAATTTAGACGGAGGGCCCCAGAAGAGCATAGGATAATGGCTTACAGAGAAGTTATCGCAGAGTTTGGTATTTATCTGTGCTGCCAAACAAGTTAAAGGATAGGGTCCAATAACCAAACCATGTTTTTTGACGGAAAAAAAAAATTAATCAATCATAAAGGAAGCAGCATATGCTAATTCAGAAGACACTACTGACTACTTCCACACTCAGCACAAGGAGAAGATACAAATGAAGGTTCAGGTTTAACATCAACCATCTCTTTAATGAATTCAATATTCATATAACTAGATGCTCCAGTAGAATCTACTTATGTTTCCCTTAACTGGAACTAACAGTCGTTACAAAAAAGGAACAGTATCCATCATGTCTGCTAGAACCCATCCTACCAAAAAGGATCCCCAGCCTTCAAGGGTGATATACATGAGTAAAAAACTAAGTATTAGAAACGACTTATGGACAGCTCAAGACTACCAAGATATAATGGACGCTTAATATGAACAGATGAAAAACGTATCGGAGACCAGGAAAGTCAAAAGCTCGAAAAGATATGTGTGCTGCCTAGAATCTATGCAGGATCTATGACTTGATGAGTGGTACATTACAGTTAAGGAAGACAACATGCTCATAGACACACACAACAGATTCATACCTTTGACGCACAGTCGACCCTCACCATCAACACCATCCCTGGATACACAGCATCCGGCCCATTGAACAGCCTCGCAACCTTTTCATAATGCGGCTGCAAATTTAAATCAAACAATAAGACAACAATCACTACAAAAATTCTTTAATTACACAAAATCTCTGATGCAATGCAACATTACCTTATAATTCCGGCAAGCCGGACACCTACAAAATCAACATTAACAAAAAACGATCAAACTTCTTGTAGCGATAAACTATACAAACTCTAAATGCCTCAAACAATTAGCTATAAGAAAACCATTACCACTCAAATTTAAGATCCAACTGACAGAACACTTCGTCTACTGAGCCAGAGCTATACTCAATGATACACTATGATTCAAATTTGGCTAGTTTTGCTTATACTAGTCCAAATTAGCCCTAGCAAATTTTCACTTACAGATCTAAACACCGAAGCTAAGAATCAATTTGGAACAAAGAAGATGAGAGCTTTCTCACCAGTGAGCGAAGAATTCGACGACGGCGTAGGTGGCGGGAGTGTCGCGGAGCACCGCATCGAAATTGGTGGCGTTCAAATCGACGGCGTAGTCGCGGACATTGGAGGTGCCGGAGTTGACGGCGCGGAGGATCGACCGCGATCCCGGCGAGGAGAGCGTGACAGTGAGCAGGCTCAGGATCAGAAGAAGAACAAGGCACAGCGTAGAAGACATGAAATCGGATTTTCGAGCTGATCGGAAAAGGTGAGTGGAGCTTTAAGCTTTCGCAACAGTTTTGGTTCACCGGAAAATGGCGTGACGTGTATGAGGAAAACGGAAAGGGGTTCGTTTACTTCAATTTGTAAAGGTTTGCACCCAAAAATTGAAGGACGATTATATACGTGTTCATCTTGCTTTCCAACTAAGGGAGTTGTAATTTCTTTTTCTTGTTTTGGTATTTATTTTTTATATTAATTGATATAATGACTCACTAAATTGGTTCAAATTAACGACTATATGAATAAATTAGCGTCATACAAAAAAAGAAAAATTATGTTCGCAGGTCGGCTATATAATAAATGTGTGAATTATGTATGTTATAAATTAAGGAAATACATGAGAGATGATGAAGAGACAATATATGGGAGGAGGAAAAAGTGTATCATTCATTTTTATCAGACTCTTTTTTATTTAATTGAACATTAATTTAGCTGATTTTGTGCAAATGAGTATTTTTCCTAAAAACATCAATATTTTTATCCTGAATCATTTCTATTTAGTAATTAAAAGATAAATTTGAGGTGTAACTGTAATATAATTCAAATTAGCTTCTTGTGATTAAGAGTTGTGAATTACATTATTGTCGTAACTGAAGTAATGGTTTGCATGATTCTCTTGTTTTCTAGAACGTAATGAGTCTTACATGTTAAATTTATGTCGTAACTAGATAGACTGCATGCTAGGATATACGACCTCTGCCGTACCTGGAGAGGATCATAAACTTAAGGAAAACTATGGTTTAATTGTTGTAACTGGACTTAGATATGAGAATTGTCATCTAGAGAAATGAAAGAGTCTGTTAGTTGCATCAAAGCATGAATATGATTGTTAGTGGTTGATTATGTGTAGTTAGTTTAGGTATTTCATAATTTGAATAGAACTAATAATCCTCGTGAGAACGACAACCTTTTTTTATTTATTTACTATACTACATCCACCCTATATACTTGCAGGAATTCCACCGATAATATACTATGAATCAAAATTTGTACCTAAAACACTTGGCGTAACAACATAAACTGTCATTAAACGAAGTCGACGAAATTAATTAACCCCTTTGCATTGAATGCACGCCACGCTTTGCCGTGTCCTTTATTATTCTTTGCTTCTTGCTATTCTCGCATCACCAGAACTGCACACCAGGTGTTCGACGAAATGCCTAAACCATGCTCCCCTTCACAAACGCCTCTCTAATCCAACCCTCCCCACCATTCCCTCCCCTCCTCCACGTCATCGCCTCCGGAATGCAACGTCAGCCGCGGCGTCTTCCTCAGCCGGCGAGCAGGTGTTCCATTGCGCTAGGGTGGAGGAGGTGCTGCGGGGTGGTTGTGAGGCGGTGTCGGGGTTCGGATTTGGAGGGGGATTTTGAGCTGGAGGCTGAGATTTTGGAGTTCATGAAGGGCTCGGAGAAGCCGCAGGCTTTTCCGAGCCGGAGGGACTTGGTGGAGGCTGGGAGGTTGGATTTGGTTGATGCCATTGTGAGGGAAGGTGGTTGGCTTTCGTTGGGTTGGGATTTGGGGGAAGAAGAGACTCAAGTGAGCGGGTTTAGGAGTTGGAATGATGAATATGAGAGCAGTGTGGATGAAATGAGCGTTTCCGATGATGCTTGTTGTTCTTCTCCGGCGGCTTCGTCGTCTTGTAGATCACTGTGAGGGTTTCTGTTATGATGAACTTGTGTGTTAAGTTTTGGATTTTGTGTTGTTTGTTATGTTTGGATTTGATATCGAAATGTCTGCGAAAATGTTCATAAGACACTAGAGATTGCTGAAGATAAGCTCCAACTGTTAATGCTATGTTATGCATTTGATGTTTTGCTGCGAAATCAGCGGCGAAACATTGAATTGGATTGTTATGGGAAGCAATCTTGACCTTATAAGCACTCAAGTCTTGATTCTTTCTGTCTCGTTTTGGTTTGATTCCATTGAGAAAAATGATTTTATGACTAAGAAAAGTATAAATGCATAGGACAAGATAGCCACTTCTCCTTGATGCTACTGTTTTAAATGATTGGAATCAACCATTATTTCTCTGTGATGGTTTATCATCTCACCTATTTTTTATGTGTAGAGAAGCTGCAACTACTGAGGTTGATACCGGAATCGAGGGTATATTGAACCGATTGGAGAAACAAAGAAATTTGACTATTGGGTTTGTTTTGAGGGATACAGAAGACAGTACTGGCGTTGCAAGTAATGATAATAAACATGATTGGAGTCATGAAACCTCAACTGATGCGGTAAGTTTGCTTTACTTATCATGCTTTTCATCCTCTTATAGTGTGTTATTGTAGGGGAAAAAACATTGTATGAAGCTCTTAGTATTATTGTGTATCCACCTTGATCCAACACATCCTTCTACATGCCTTTACAGTCTTGTGGTGATGTTAGATATTCAGCTAAAACGTAATGTGTGATGCTTGTTACATTGTAAAAGACAGTTGGTGCAACAAGTAGAAGTATCAGACCTGCATCATCAAACCCCACTAAAGCCATTCTTAGTGATGTGGGAGGCAGACCTAATCATAGCAGATCCCTTTTAGATGCTGATGTTCAAAGAAACTCTCTAAAGCCTGAAATGTGGAGAACTTGGAGCACCCAAAGGGCTGGATCTTCAGATCAAGAATTCGAAGGTCATGTAGATTTACTTGTTTTCCTATTGTAGCATTTTTTGGTTAAGTAGTTTCTTTCAAGTGACCGTTAGGTTTTGATATTACAGCTGGTGAAATTTCTTATGATGAAATGGGAGGATCAAAGGGAGTTTTTCAAGATGACAAACTTCAAATGAAAGAGGGTGCTATAGAATCGGAAGGAAGGAATAATCTAGATTCTCATGATGAAGTGATCAAGTACAAACAAGGACGAAGTCACATGCAGCACCTTGAATCTGAGCTCTCCTCTGTACTTCATTCTTTGAGGTCTAAAACAAGTAACGTTGCACCAAAAGAGATGGGAATGATTACTCCTGTATGTGTATAATCCCTATGACTAATGAACCTAGAACTTCTTTGTCTAAAATTTTTCCACAATACATAAACACTAACTTATTCATTTGTATGGAGCCTGTTGCAGTCGATTTATCCTGTGAAGTTTCTCATAACATCATCATGTTTTTAGACAATAGGTGCATTCTCTTATACCCACTTCTTATTTGTCACCAGGGTGATGAAAGCTCCTCTGATGATTTGCGGAAGCTCTCTGATGTTTGGGAGTTTCAAGAAAATGAAATAATGCATGCCCAGAACATATTACGTTCAACACGTGCAAAGCTAGCTGTTTTAGAAGGAAAGATGGCGATGGCAATAATGTATGCAAAATTTTTATTTTATTTTTTGAAAACAACACTATGAGTCTCTTACTTGCTTTAGCACTCACATCTTACCTATGTATACCAGTGATGCGCAGAAGAAAGTGGAGTTGAAACAGAAGAGGGTCACTGATGCTCGTAGAGCCTTACGACTTCTCCGAACTGCTTTAATAGTTTGGACAAATTCAGCCTCAGAAGTGCTATTAGCAGGATCATATGATGGTTGGGCTACCCAGGTCTGATCTCTTCTTGAATTGATCATTTAGCTTGAGTTAGACGGGGATGCTATTGTTCATTTGTTTTTATGTACTATTTATTTGCTATTTGGAGGGCCTGCATGTATCTGAGAGATCCAATTTACATTAGCACAGCTAAATTAGCACCTTTAATAAGTTTAGAATCTTAAGTTATTTCGTTGCATTCATATTTTCACTTCGGACTTTTAAGCCCTATTTACTTTTTGGAATGGCTATTGTTCATTTGTTTTTAAGTACAATTTCTTTGCTTATTTGCTATTTGGGGGGCTTGCATGTATCTGAGAGATCCAATTTACATTAGCACAGCTAAATAAGCACCTTTAATAAGTTTAGAATCTTATTTTTTTGGTTGCATTCTTACTTCCATTTCGGACTTTTAAGCCCTATTTACTTTTTGGAATTCAATAGTTTGCGACAGTACTCGTCAACAGGCTCCATTGTTAAGAATGTTATTATCTGTGGTGATTGCTTGCAGAGGAAGATGGAGAGGTCGAGTACAGGAATCTTCTCTGTGAGCCTTAAGTTGTATCCGGGTAGATACGAGGTAGGTAAATTTTAGTTTTGTGGCGCTTTTGCCATTTTGAGTATCGTGTGTGACCAGTTTTCACCTTTCCTTGCAGATCAAATTCATTGTTGATGGGGAATGGCGAATTGATCCCTTACGCCCTATTGTTTGCAACAACGGATTTGAGAATAATATACTGATTATAACATAAGATTGCCACCCAAAGAACTTTTCTTTAACGTAGGGGATTAGGTGGTAGCTAGGAACTCGTGTGATTCTTTTATGTAATGATTCAGATGTAACAGCATTCATTTCATGTAATACCCAGATTTTAGGATGGTGCTAATTCAACCTCAATGACGACATGTACATAGAATTGTGTTATTTCCAGTTTGTTTTTGTTCATTGATCTTCTGAGCATTTAAAATTAATTAATGGAACAACTTTGGGAAGAGAAATATGAAGGCGGTAGAACTAAATTTTTCTGTAATGTGATTGATGAATGGACAACCCTGTTACACAAATATGAACACTATGAACCTGAACACACTTCTACCCCTGAGGGCACATGACTCTTCTTAAATTCTACTTTCAGTTTGTCCCACAATGTGAAAGCATCAGCTTATAATGGCAGCCTGAGGCCAATAACATGTAAGGAGAGCATACAGTAGGTGCAGTAATCAGTCTAAGAAGGAATATGTAGTGTTCTTACAGCCATTGTGAACCCGCTGCCACAGTAAATCTTGATTGCAGTAGCTTCTGGCTGAGATCTGTGTCCCAGACTCACTTCTTGAGGACTCGTTTGATTACATGCATTTCCCAAGCCAAGCTGACCGTGTTCGCCCCAGCCCCATGTCTTAATCACTCCATGACCTACCATCACAAATTCATAATGACACAGAGGGGGGAAAACAAGAATAAGACACCATCAGAATATCAATTTCAAAAGACAGTGATACGGATGAGAAATTGGAACCTGTCACAATAACAGAGTGCTCAGCTCCAGCTGCTATGTCCATGATCCTATTCCCTTCAAGTCCAGGGACTTTTTCCAGCATAGCTTCTCCTGAATCTGTGAAAAGAATCACACAATTAATTAGGAGCAGTAACAATTCGAGTATGATGATCAACTGTGCTTGTCTGCCACCATTAACTTCCTTGAAAATTCCAGTTTCCCTCTAAAGGGGCCAGCAGAGTATGAAACCAGTTAGGATCAGTTAAATATAATAGAACTCTGTGTATAGTTTATGAACTTCAGATCAAATGCATTACCCGCTAAGAGCCTGGCTGGAGACATTTTTTCAGGATTACCAAGGACTCCATGGTGATTTCCGCCGAGCATCAGAACTTCTCCATCTGTTTAAGATAATCTGAGTCTGCCTTTTTTATAACACATGTAGAACTTCGAAACATAAAAACAAATGAACTAACAGAGCTGTTGAGAATGATACACACCAGCAGTTAATAATAAAACATGATTCCATCCAACAGCAGCTTTGGTAAACCATAACGATGTAGCTAAAGAATGTGGGGAGTAAGTACTTGAAGTGCCACCGAACCCTTTTCCCCAAGTGTACAAATGCCCATCAGCTGTTACAACAGGCAAAAAGAATAATTATCAGAAGAGCCGATTCCTGAGGATAAAGCTAAACTAATTACCAATGTTAAATGTTAAAAGGGTTTTATGCTACTTTCTATATGCTTTTTCAGTATCTCTATACCATACAAAGTGAAAATTAAGTTCTCACTGGAATTTCTTTAGCTGTTCACATGGATTGGATCATTTTAAAGCTACAGATGAAAATATACGCATCCACAAGAAGAGAATGTATGCTGGATTCACCAGATAATGCTGCACTTTGATCTCCATTTGCAATAATGCTAGTGACTTTTACACCTTCAAATCCATAAATTCGTTCAGGAACACTAATTGACTTGATCTTCTTGGAGATACTGAGTTGACCACGCTTCCCAGAGCCAAACCCATAAACTTCATCGCCAGAATCACCTGCAATGTATATAGGTCATGATTATGTGGAAACTAAGGGGATGCAAATGAGTAAGCTTACACTTCACTGTATATCATACACTACAACAAATGGTTTATTTCATCTTTCATTGTAAAATTTGCTTTTAGGAATGCATCAAAGATCAGAAACTTAACTATACAGAAGAAATGGAATGACTTCATCTTAAAATACAAGAATACAACGCTTTAAGAATGTCACGGAGCACACACATCCAAATTGAACAGCATGCTTAGTTGACTTCATTATAACATACTGTCTGCCTGAAATCATACAAGATCATACTTGTAGTTACCTTTCAGCAAAACAAGCGAATGGCGCATGCCACATGCTATCTGCTTAACACTAAGGTCATCAAGGAAAGAGACTTTTACAGGACTGCAACGTGAACTGTAATCACCATGCCCGAGCTGACCAAATGACCCATCTCCACATGTGAAAACATCCCCCGCATCTGAAAACAAACCAAGGAGAGCAAGATTCCCGAAATAAATTCCATAAGTCCCATACTATTAAGTTCCCTTCTAGCTTCACACCACAACCGGATACAAAACAGGGCAATAGTAATCAACAACAGAAAACTTTGAGCATAACCACATTATAGATTCAATCAACATTCTCCAGCAAGAGTCTAATATCAACTTCCTGAACATACCTGAAACGAAACCTGAGTGGTTCCAGCCAGCAGAAACATGTGTAACGAAGTAGGTGTCCAAACACATCACAAGCTTCGGATGTGGGCTATTTACCATCTCAGAATGACCAAGCTGACCAGACGTGCCTCTTCCCCATGTCAGCACCTTCCCACCTTCAAAGAAAAACAATCATATTATTCAGTACCTAATTAAGTAAAATTTATTATTCAGACTCATATTAGATGAAAGAGAGCAAGACACCTGAGGTTAAGGCGAGAACGTGAGCGCCGCCGCAGGCGAGGAGAGAGATTGATCCTACGGCGGAGAGCGAAGGTAGAGAAAGCAACTGAGGGAGGAGCTCATCCTGTAGCTTCCCCGTGCCCAGCTGCCCGTCTGTTCCTGCCCCCCAACTCCATACTTCTTCTTGCTCTTCTTCTTCCTCCTCCTTTACTCTGCTTTCTTCATTCTCTTCCATCACTAAACGATTCTCTCTTCTTCCTTTTCATACTTCAAAGCTAGCTCTTGCTTTGTGTACTTATATTGAAGTGCTCATCTTTTGGGCTCTGACCCAACAATCATGGGCTTATACAACAAGTACATTACATAACCATATTCGATCAGATCTATAACTTCGATAAAGTAAAACCTACTGCAATATCAATTATGAACTGAAAATTCTTGTATGCACGACGTGTATTTACACGACACAATCTTAACCGTTCATAACAATTCATATGTTGAACCACCATGTTTCTATATTATTTCTTCTAATTCTGACCATCCATGTATGTATGTGAAGATACACGCCGTGTACTAAAGATACTCTCTTTGGTTCAGTACCATTGTTGTTGCTACACCTTCATTTAAGAGCTTTCAGTTTCAGCGTTGGTGGCTTGGTGTTGTAATCAAGTCATGTGGAAAAAAAAACACAGAGATGTTTATAACCAAAAAGCAATCTCATTCACAAATCACAACTAGTGCATTATCTGAAGTAATAGTTGTACATCCTAATCTCGTCATCGATGCCCATATCATCCTAATCTCGTCAACTAGTGTTTGTAACCTCTTTCTCGTCATCGATGCCCATATCATCCTAATCGTTCGATCTCAATTTACCTCTCCCTCTCTTTCTCTCCTTTTTTCAATTCTCAAATTCTTCACTCTTCAAGTGCACATCTTCTTCACCAATCAGTATTCGCAACAAAATTTCACCGTTTCATTTCTCTGTATTCGGTGTCGTATTGTATATCATACAAAGGCACGTTTGCGATTCCGTTGCTGCCCTTCTCATTTCCTCTTTCTTTTTTCTCTTTCTTTTGGTTATCATTATGTCTGGCAATTATTTGCCAGGCGTTATACTAATGGTGCATAATAATGTTATGTATGGTTCTGAGTTTTGGAAATCTCAGTTTGAGTGGGATATAGTTAGTTCGGATCTCTTGGTTGCAGAATTCGTGATGTCTCTGTGTCATGAAATTGATCGGCTTGTGGCGGTTTCGGCACAAACTTTTTCTTTTTCCTTGTCATCAATTGATTTGAAACTGTTGTGGTGTTCTCGCGCTAGGTTGATTCCGGCGTTCTTCGGGATTTCGACAAATTGGGTGCCGTCTCTGTGGCATCTTGAGGTTCGACTCATGGCAGTAGCCGTTTTGACGCGTGTTCTCTTTTCCTCTCTTGGTTGGTTTGCCTCCTGGTTGGATAATGATGATCGGTTTCCTGTGGAGTTTATCTTATTTGGTTTGGTCTTTATCTTGTTTGGTTTTTGTTTCTCCCGGTTAATGGGTTTTGTAATTATGCTTGTATAGCTTTTCTTATTCAATAAAACTTAGATTTCCACCGTAAAAAGAAAAAAAAAATTGAAGGAGGGATTGAGCAAGTCATGTAAAACAAATTATTATGCTTCAACCAGCATCTTTAATGTTAGTCTATAAAATCAACAATGAAGTGATGAACATAGTGAAATAAGAATGCAACTTGAGCAAAGCTCAAAGTTCATTCACACAAAGAGACAGACTACAACAAAAAGAATAGAGGTAAATACCGAGTTTCTTCGTGGACCATTTGTCCATTCCATTGTTTGCCTCACATCTCAACCAAAACCTCGGTTAGTCCTCCCCTCCTCCCTACTTGGTTTTTGCCGCTCACTCATCATCATCATCATCATCATCTTCTTCTTCTTCTTCTTCTTCTTCTTCATCTTCACCTTACCCATCTAACCAGAAACAAAAACCAAACCTGGGAACAAAACACTTTTTGGACATAGTAAACTCTTCTCCGTAACTTCCTTCCCCCAAAACCCTTCCCTTAAATCCTCAACAGAAACCACCAAATGTCAATCACATACCAAATTTAGCTTCACACAAACTGAACCCAAAAACCCATCACTTCTACTTTCTCACATCCCCCATTTCAGCCATGGCTGTAGTTCTATCAGCCTCAGCATCTCCATTCACCTCAAAATCGATTCTTTCCAAAACCCTCCTCAGGTTTTCACCAAAACACTTCACTCCCCAAACCAAACCACCCCAATTCAATTCAAATACACTCATAAAGCTTCAACCTTTACGCCCATCAATCCCTATTCTCAAAGCTTCTCATACACTAGCTTCTTCCCATGGGTTTGAGGAAGATGAGGTCTTGTCAATTTTCGAGGAAAAGCCTGTGAAATTTGGGCTTTGGGTGTTGTTTTGGGCATCTGTTTCACTTGCTTGGTTTGTGGCTTCCGGGGATGCCAATGCTGCTGCTGCTGATTCGATCAGAGCTTCTTCTTTTGGTGTGAAGATTGCGAATGCGCTTCGGGGTCTGGGCTGGCCTGATGAGGCTGTGGTGTTTGCACTGGCGACGCTTCCGGTGATTGAGCTTCGTGGGGCTATTCCTGTTGGTTATTGGTTGCAACTCACGCCTGTTATGCTAACTGTTCTAGCTGTTCTTGGGTTAGTGCTCATTTTTTTTCCGCAATTTTGAATGTGCTTTGAGCATTTCGCTTTTAGTGATTTGTTTGTATGTTTTCGATAGATTATGAGTAGTTATAGTGACATTGTAGCCATAGTAGGAGATAGGTTTTCAATTGAGAGATGCATTGCTTAAAATGAGTATTAGTGTCCTTTCAATTTAGAGCTACAATGCTTATGTTGATTCATTTCTGTTAGAGATGCAATGGCTTCTTCATGTCGGACTATGATTTATGTACTTAGTGCCTTAGATTGGAGCCATAATGCTTATAATGGTTGTTTATGACTGTTTGGTAAGCACAATTATACTGATAAAGGTATGTGCAGCTAATGTTTTGAATGATTTAACATCAGCATTGTCCTAATATGTTTTTGATCGATGAGTTGAATATTTGCTTCAGGTTTCGGTGTTCCACCTTGTTAGAGTATTCCTGACTTTGTTGTGTGCCCAAGCAGTTATTTTGTGATGATTTGGGGAGGGGGAACTGTATTTTGTTGTCTTTGAGATTAACAATGTTTGGGATTGTATAATCTACAGGAACATGGTTCCTGTGCCCATCATCATACTTTACTTGAAGAGATTTGCAACTTTCCTTGCTGGAAAGAATAAAGCCACATCTCGGTTCCTTGACTTATTGTTTGAAAAGGCTAAAAAGAAAGCTGGCCCTGTAGAGGAGTTCCAATGGCTTGGTCTGATGCTATTTGTGGCTGTGCCTTTCCCGGGAACAGGAGCATGGACAGGAGCCATTATAGCTTCTATTCTCGATATGCCATTTTGGTCGGCAGTGTCTGCAAATTTCTTTGGTGTTGTATTGGCCGGGCTTCTAGTAAATTTGCTGGTGAACCTTGGTCTCAAATATGCTATTGTTACTGGTATTGCTCTCTTCTTTATTTCTACGTTTATGTGGAGCATTCTGCGGAATGTTAAGAAGTCCTTAAGCTCATCAACTTGACATGACATTCGAAACCTTGAAGTAATCCAATCCGACTCACAGGTTTAACTGATGACTCTGAATGTTGAGACTGTTATGCATACTCTATTGACTCTGCTACATGTTTTCTGTCACTGCATAATTGGAATCAGTACACAATATGCTGTAAAAGATCTATTAATGTTTTGCGACACTATAAACATAGATGAGTAATATGAGATGCATTTTTCTCTGAAACTGGTTCAATTCCTGGTTAACTAGAAACAGGTTACTGTAGCTTGAATGCGACTGTAAACAATACAAGGTCGTTTGTTTTCTTTCTCTTAGTCCCAGATTGTAGGGGCGATCCACTAGGTTATTTGCATGAAAAACTTGTTGATGAAGCAGGGTTTTCAAAGTCTCAACCAAATTCTGATGTTTCCAATTCCAAATATGATTGATCGATTGTTCAGTCATTATTCGCGGAAATGAAAGCAAATGCATATGTACAGTATTGCTTGTGGTCAATTTTAGCTTGCCTTGTTAAGCTTCTGGTTCTCACTCGATGAAATTCATCATTCATCTGTTTTTGCTTCTAAAACATTCGCATGATACGTCTGATATGTTGAGTATTGTTTGAGGTATATTTTAGCTCGCCTCATTATGTTTCTGTTAGTCAATTGGTGAATCACATCTGTTTATACTACTCAAAGAACAATGGAATGATACCTGTAATGCTCCCGAAACAATGGATCAATCAATTCATGTTGCTCCTTCTTCCGCTTCATCGTTTAGAACTGTATCTTAAGCATTGCTGCATCAGAGAAGAGTCTTAGTTTTCTTTTGATATTCTTAGGAGAATCGGAGGGATAGTCCTGCTACACCTTTGAAGGCCATGAATGATACCTGTAGATCAATGTCAGTGAATCTCCCTGATTCATCTAAATTCTGAAAACTCGTGTGACTACATAGAGTTTCTCTTCCAACTTCATAAAATCTTGCCACACTCAAAAGCCCACTTCTTTCCCCAATCCATCTGTCCTGATCAAAGAGTCAAAGGCAGACGCCATTGAAGAATGACCTACCTGACAAGAAGGTGTGGCTGGCACGTGGGTGCAGGGGCCCCACGAAAGTAGACAGCACACGTGTGACTTCAGCCGTATAGTAGGCGGAGAGTGTGACCGGGCATGCCCTGACAGCCCATTTCTGATCGAGTCCCACCGGGGGCCCAATTTGATGTAACCACCCGCCCCGTTTTCCATTCTTATCTATGCAATCTATATATAAAAAGACTGCTACTACTACCTCCCCCCTGGAATAGACTAGATGAAAAGTGAAAACGACAGCTACAGAACCCGAGTCCTCTTCTCAGCTTTGCTTTCAGAACCACCATGGACTCCTTACCACGTTGCCTGGGGAGGTCTCCATCATTGGGCCCAAACGTCACGTATGCGGCGGGGGCGGGGGTAATAGGGTCGAGTCCCTTCTGCTAGCTCCAACAATGTTAAATTGTCTGCTTCAGAGTTGGGACCGTCGGTCGTGAAATATCTTCAAAGTTGTGAACGGCCAGTGGCAATGGGAACATCTATGTCCACCTCTGCCTTTGTACATTTCTTGCTTAAATCCTCCTTCTGTTGTCCTTGATTCAAAGTTGGGTTTAGGTTTGTTATGGTGTGACAACCCTAAATCATTCGCCTCTAAAAAATGTAAGTCAGTTAAGTCGTCAACATAAATCAAATGTTTGATTATCTTTGATGTGAGTTTGATCCAAACTAAATGATCATGTCATAACGTTTCTTTCTCTTTGTTTATAAACAATATATTGAAATTTAATTATAACATACTGTTCTACACTCAAACTCTTACTAACTCGGTCGTCATTTTTATTGTATGATATAAATTCACCGTGGGTATTGCTTCCATGAAAGATTAGGTCACAGACACACAGAAGCCTCTTTTTCAATAGACAAAAGAACAATCAAGACCAGTGCACATTAATTTCCACCGTGAAAATTGCCTCGGGGTAGAAAAATAGCACGACTTTTCACTCTGGCCATAAAATTCAATTTAATCCGGAGGTCAAAAATGCCACAGTTTCTTTCTCTTACCCCGAAGAAGTTGAAACATTTCACAGCAAGCAAAGGTAGCTGCTCATCTTCACGTGAAGTGTGACAAACCAGTAAGCCTCAGCTGCTGCAGTTTTATATTAAGCCATGGACCATGCATGAGGTAATGTATATTCCATCAAATTAATTAACAATAGCAGAGACCAAACCCTAAACACAGTGTTTTACATTTTCGAGGGCACAGTTTCTTGGGCAATCCAAAACTTGCATCACCAATATTTTTTGCATTTTCTTCTTCAGACGCAATCGGTAGGAAGAAAACAATACCTGGGTTTTGAAAAACAATGGAAATTGTTAAAAACCCTAAAGATGTCAGCATCCTCAGATTGGGATTCGGGCGCCAAAAGTCCTTGCCAATCACACTAAGTGATTGTCACTTGGCCAAAAAAATTGACTTTCTATTTTTTTGCTCACCATCTTTTTCATATGGTTCTCCCTGTTTTTGATTCTAAACTCAGTTTTCTCACACTGTTATAATAATGAATTACTTGTCTTGGACGTTACTTCAGGGAGATGTTAACAATTAACACCATTAGAAAAGATATTACAAGATTATGATCGTAATCTCCAGTCTATTTAGAGTGTACTCTGTCGTGTTGATTGTTGAGGAACATGTAAATATTCGATCACAAGTCTATTGTTTCGAGAAAACCCAATAATACAACAAACCCATGCTTAGTATTCTACATGTTAATTAGTATCTGCTCAGATATCTTGCAGGAAAAGATCAGATATAACACAGATTATCAAATCTCATCGTGATCCAAACTCCTAAATATGCATCACAATACCTTATCCAGTTGAGTACACTTGAAATCTCAAGCTGATAACAAAAGTTTTGTATTTTGAAATCTCAAGCTCATAACAATACTATGTTGCATCTGATACCTAAAAGCAAATGAAACAAGAGCATTGGCATAATAATCGTTTTATTGCTAGTTAACCGTAATTACATGGCAGAAACTGCAATCCAAAATGTAGTTCCCACTTCCCAGTGAGGGGCCTCAAACAAAAGGGCTGTGCTGATAATCCAGAGGGAACCCAAAACTACCAGAATTGCAGAAGATCAATTTCTCAGTAAGGCCAAAAACCATAATGCTGATCTTCCACTGGGTTTAATTCGAAATTACTAGAAATTGCAGGGGGGTCATCATAGCAGATATCTTCCAGTTTCAACAAGCAAGGTGGGGGCAAATGCAAAAAGCTTCTACTGAGGCTGTTGTCATCTTCATTGTCTTGAGAGAAATCTGAGTGATCAGCAGGTTCAAATCCATGAGAGGAATCAGCAGTAGTACTAGGCTCTAACAGCAATGAAAGGTTTTCAGTGCAATGCGGGCTATCTGAGTCAAACACATCACTTTTGGCCGAACTTGCATCTTCTTGCTTGCATACCATAATCGGCACATAAACATCAGCAGCATTATTTGAAATAGCAACTTGGACATCCATTTTTGGCGAATTGAATCCATCATCATTTGACTCCAAATTCCCTTTTGCTTTCTCTCTCAAAAGCAACTTGTCCTTCAGGGAATCAATCTGTTTATATATGCCAAATTAAAATTAAAACCAAACGTATCATAATAGGAATCATTGATTAGTGCAAAAACATGACTGCTTATTTACCTCATTCTTCAAATTTCCATTCTGCTTTCTTAGATTATCATGATCAGCCTTAAGCTTGTCATAGCTAGCTCTCAATGAGTCATAGTCCTTTTCGAGCTGCTTGGTCTTAAACCGAGCCCGCCGGTTTTGAAACCAAATTGCAACTTGGCGAGGCTCCAAACAAAGATCTTTGGCAAGTTGGACTTTTCTATCTGGTTCAAGCTTGTTTTCTAGCTCAAAGTTCTTCTCTAGAAACCGAACTTGATCAACTGTAAGCCGTCTTTTCTTTCCGGGTTGATGCAGAAGGCTACCTTCATAATCATCATCTCCATTTTCTTCTTTATCAATAGGATGGAAGAGTGACTTGTTCATGGAGTCTCCACCGCAAACATTTTTGAAATTGACCATTGAATTTGAATCTGCATAACCAAAAACAAAGAGCACTTACTTTAGACTCTCACTAGTGGCGATTTGACAAAGGGTATTTGTTGATAGCATTGACACTTTCAAGTTTCAAGTAGTGGTATTGGTACTAATCCGAATTAGGTTATAAGGGAACCAATTCAATATCAATACGAACGCATTAGACAGAACAATCAAAACAACCAATATACAGAACAGAGCAGACAAGATCAAAGAGCTTGTGCAAAAAGCTTCAATCTTTCAATCTTAGTAATCAAATTAGGCAACACCATATACTCAACTAGTGTCAAATATCCAAACTATTCTTCCAAACCAGAAAAATCTTGCTGAAAAGAATCAAAATTTATAAGCTACACCATTGCAAAATGTGAACAATTATGAAAGCTGGAAACTTTTGCTACAATAGAAAGTTTGAAGCTTTAGTACTTATCAACCCAGAAGCACATAACCAAAAGTCAACCAAAGAAACCCAAACTGCTCTTGAAAATGAAGAAGCCAGAACGAAGGAAGCAATCCCAAAAAGAAAGAAAAAAAACATCAAAACAGAACAGAAGAGCTAATAGGCCAAAGAACCCGCAAAGGGTAAAATGGAAAGGAGTTCTAAGCATTCTATACCATGAAAAGATGAAGATGAAGTTGGAATCCAAAGAGACTCGAGAACGTCAGAAGAGCAAGGAGGCCTTTCGTGTCGAAAAACAGCATTCGTATCCGAAGAAGCACCATATGGTTTGCCACCAACCATTTTTTTTTTGTGTGCTTAAAATTTTAGTTCCTATACTTTATGTGAGTCAATTCTCAGGGGAGGATTGTAGAGACTTGCTTTGGGGTATAAACTAAGGCCTAGAAGGGCAACTGGTGAGAATCAATGTAATGTGGAAGTCTGAGAGAAAGTGGAGGAGCTCAAACCCATCACTCAAAAGATGAGGCACTAAAAATTTAAGAAGCAAAAGGTTGAGTCTTGGGTTTATATGAAGAAACAGCAGAAAAACTGTGTGGAAAAATGAAAAGGAGAGGCTTTTGCTACAGAGGTTGGACAAAGCCAGAAGGAGATTGATGAGGGGGAGAAAGAAAGAGAGACTCTTCCCTAGGGGGTAGAGCTTGGTGGGGTTATAAGGAGGAGCTTGGTGAAGACTGAAGAGACAGGAGGCTTCCTTTTCTGGGAGAGTAGAGGCAGGTTGATAAGAAATTACGCAAGTACCCACCTCACTAAATTGAAGCCTTGCTCAATGCTCAATAGTAATTGGTCAATTTTTCCAATCTCCATTTCAAAGCTTTCTTCACTTGTTTCAATCTTGATTAACCAAGGTTGTTAACATGTAATATGAGTTAGGACAAAGTATGTAACAAGTTTTACAAAAGGATTGGTAAAAACCATCTAAGGGATGAATGAGAAATTAAGAATACGAAATTGCATTATTTTACTGTTAAGTTTTCTAATATTAATTTTATAATTAAATGTCATTTTTTTTATCGACTTAATTATTTTTTAATCCTCATTAACGGTACTAATTATTTAGCGAGGTACAAAACTCCATGAAAAAAGTTGATGTCAAAAAACTAGAACTAAGTATCACTCATTACCTTTTTCAATATTTGAACATTTTAGAGCAATGGATAAAATTATTTTTCTATTCCACATTAAAAATAAGTATCACTCATTACATTTTTCAATATTTGAACATTTTAAAGCAATCGATAAAATATTTTGCTATTTTAACACTTGGTGCACAATCTACCACTAACCCACCTCACAGCGGTTGTTATATGAATATTTGGTAATCTACAAAAATTTTATCACGTCACTATTTGTAATAACAAAATTTAACAAATTTTTTAACTGTGTCATATTATTAGACAAGTTTATGTAAAAAATAGAGATTAAGGGAGAGGATAGTTTGGTAAATGAACATGGAATAGAGCATAATATTATTTTGAGAGATGATAACAAGGCAGAGACTCGGCAGGGAGGGGCCATCGGTCATCACCTACCCTATGGGGCGCCTTAGATTACCCTACCTCTCTTTATTTATTTTTTGTAGGGCACTGACAAATGACCTACCACTCTTTGTCTCTTTCCCTTCTGCCTCCCGACTTCACCGGCGCAACCTCACGCCGCCGCGTTTCCTAACCCGGCTGGCTTTGTTGCTCTAATTTTCTTGGTAAAAACTCGGCTAAAGCTTAACCCGTTAATTTTCTAGTTTCTCTTTGGTCTGGTTGTTACTTGTTTTTGTCATTGCTAAACAACTTTGCCCTGAATCTAAATTATTTCGGTGTATGATACAATTACAATGGTCGATCACATAACGAGTTAAACTATGAGCAACAACATTTCGTTTGTCGAAGAACATGATGAATTGAGACTAAAAGGTCGAGTTTCGACTTAGATCCTGATATCTTCCTTAGAAGTAGTTGTTCCCCCCGTGGTTGTGTCCTGATCAAGTTGCTTAAGTTTTCATTAGCAGCCAGAACAGTTGCTTGAGATTTCATACAAGATGTCTGTAATGACCAAAATAATGTCTATATTTGAGGAAGTTGAAACTGACATGTATGGGCAATGAATTTGATACTGGTCTTGAGTCTAACAAAGTCGTAACTAGCTGGGTTGTAACTTGTATAGATCAGGTACTGTGACTTCCAATTCAAGCTTCAAACTTCAAACTTCAAACTGAATGAAGTTAGGGCGAAAATTTTATAATCTCATTGCGTTGAAATTTTAAAGTGAAAACTATTATATTGATCATTGTTTCTTAAGTGAAAACTAATCTAACTGTATGTTTTAAATAGTTTTACAACATCATTGGGGTGTAACTCCCTCCGGATAATGGTCTACTTGTTCAAGAGATACTACAGCAGCAGTTGCAATTTGCAGAAACTGATCGACAGTTCTGCATTGATAAGGCAGCGGTTGAGTGTAGTTAAGTGTGTCAAAGTCAAGGCCGGTGGTAGACTGGACGCCATATTTATATCACACAGTTTGAATCTCAGCTACTCATCATATAACGTCAAAGATCATTTTCTTCATTTCAACTTTTCCATATATATGGTTGACATGCAATTTGGTTTACATACATGGCTTCTCCGATCAGATCACTCTTAGAAGCTACCAGCCGCATTCAGAGGTCTACAAGAAAATGAGATCCATGATCACGTATGAATCTCAATTTCAGACTATATATACCAACGTTTTTCATGAAGACCTGGGCTAATTTGTAACTGTAGTTATTATATTCTCATATGTATATGTTTATACACACCGCGTATTAAAAGTGTTTTACAAGTTTACATAGACGTGTCTTTATGCTCGGAGGCTAAAGTTATTTATATGGTTAAAAGAAATTACTGATCATCACAGAAACAGCTTCTAAATAAGGATTGTCTGCATGGTCACAGCATTGCAGCATTTTTTGTTCACTGCCAAACGCATTGTTGCTGCTATGGTACAAATCCTCCCCTGCGGACAATTTGTTTTTGCAACAAATGTCATACCCACTATAGGAAAGTTCTCACCTACATGTAGGACTAAGGGTTCAATCTATTAACCGCCAACTGGCTCTTAGCATGGTTAAACCTAATAGATAACCAACGTGGTCTGTATTCTGTAGCATATCCTTGATATTCTGACTTCCTCAAATTCCCGCTGTACATATTACTTGCAATTTTGATTGTCACGACTATAAAAACTTGTGTTGAATTGTCGAACCGTAGTATCGTGGGTCAACAATAAGCGGGGTACTAAAGTGATTGATTTCATGAGTGAAGTTTAGCGGTAATGAAATACGATGGATTTGGTTTGTTCATTTCAGTGAAGTGATACAAAAACTAGCATCTCAAGCCATAAACCTCAACATCTCCAGATCATTACAAATAACTTTCTCTGCTACACTGGATAAAAGGTCTATGAAAGCACCACTTTTCATAAGAGAAGTAAAGTTCTAAATCTGTAGCGCCAGCTGCATAACATTTTCACAAGCAGTGCATCACTTGGTTTGCATATCCATAAACATTCATAATGAGCTGGTGCAAAACTATATCTGTATATTCTGATCATAAACCAAAATGGTTAGACATGTAACAACAACACGAGAACAGAGAAATCAAAGGCAGATACCACAAATGTACCAGATGCATTTTGATCTATAATTCCAATCACAATGATAGAAAACCTAGTTTGGCACACAATGATGCTGATATAAAGTTTTTAGTCCATGAATAAGAATATTGTTAGTTGTTGGGACAATTCAACTTTAGTTTTCGATCAGCTCAAACCACAAACTGTCATGATTTCATAGCACCAATAATCTTTCAACTTTGCATGATGTGCTCCCAGAGGTAAATGTCCTTGTGTGTAATTCGTTACTTGTGCATCCATCTAGTGCCTAACGAAAACAAAACTGCAACCTGGAATTCATTTTCAGAGTAAAACTTCTAAAACAGAGACGGAGATGAAGATGGTGAGCTTCAGAAGAAGCTTGCGGGTCGACGTTTAAACCAGTTTTTAAACAATGCGGGCTAGGCGGAGCCCATGCACGTCTAGACGGTAATGGGCCTAATGGGCCTTTGCGGGTTAGGGTGTCCCACCTTAAAAAAAAAGAAAAAAAAAAAAAAGGAAAAAGAAAAGCGTAACTCGAACTGGATTTTTCCAGAGGTGACCAGTTCATTACGTAATGAGTTCTCTACGATGCATAGCGAAACACCCGACAATCGCACTAGTAGACTCCTGCACAACTCTCAAAGAGCTCAAGCAAATCCACACCCCAACTCCTCATCGACGGCGTCCTCAACGATCCTCAACTCTCCGGCAACTTCGTCGCCACCGTCGCCGTCCGTAACCCCAACAATTTGGAATATTCCAACCATGTCCTGGACCAATGTGACAACCTAACTCTCTTCTCCTTCAACTCCATGATCAGGGCCTACTCCAAAAGCTCCACACCCTCTAAAATCTTCCACTTCTACAGCAGAATCCTCCGTTCGAATTGCAACCCGGATAACTACACATTCAACTTCTTGGTTCGTACTTCTGCGCAGCTTGCTTCTGTTGAGACTGGTCCTTCTGTACACGCCACATTGCTGAAGCATGGGTTTGAGAATGACCCACATACTCAGAGTGGTTTGATTTTCATGTACGCTGAACTTGGTTGGTTAGAGGAGTGTCTTAAAGTGTTTGGCGCCATTTCGGAGCCTGATTTGGTGTGCCAGACCGCGATTCTGAACGCGTGTGCGAAATGTGGAGAGGTTGATTATGCACGGAAGGTGTTTGATGAAATGCCTGAGAGAGACCCCGTTGTGTGGAACGCGATGATTGCGGGGTATGCGCAATGTGGGAAGTCTAGGGAGGCTTTGGGGTTGTTCCATTTGATGCAGATGGAGGGTGTGAGGGTGAATGAGGTGTCTATGGTTTCGGTGTTCTCGGCGTGTTCTCACTTGGGGGCATTGGATCAAGGGAGATGGGCGCATGCGTATATCGAGAGAAGTAAGGTGAGGATGACAGTGGCTCTGGGGACTGCGTTACTTGACATGTATGCGAAATGTGGGAACATGAGTAAGGCTATGGAAGTGTTTTGGGGGATGAAGGAAAGGAATGTTTATACGTGGAGTAGTGCCTTAGGGGGATTAGCTATGAATGGCTTTGGTGAGAAATGTCCTGAACTTTTTACGCTCATGGTGAAGGAAGGCGTCCGGCCAAATGGAGTTACCTTTGTTTCGGTTCTTAGGGGTTGCACTGTGGTTGGACTAGTGGAGGAAGGTTGTCGACATTTTGACTCTATGCGAGATTTGTATGGGATTGAACCTCAGCTAGAGCATTATGGGTGCATTGTTGATTTATATGGTCGAGCTGGGCGGTTAGATGAAGCCTTGAACTTCATAAACAACATGCCAATGAAGCCCCATGCAGGTGCTTGGGGGGCTTTGCTCCATGCTAGTAGAATGTATCGGAATATGGAACTAGGTGAGCATGCATCGAGGAAGATAGTGGAACTCGAGGACAGGAATCACTGTGCTTACGTTCTTTTGTCCAATATATATGCTGATTCAAAGCTTTATGAAGGAGTTGGTAACGTGCGGGAAAATATGAAGGCTAAAGGTGTAAGGAAGCTTCCTGGTTGTAGTGTCATAGAAGTTGATGGGGAAGTTCATGAATTCTTTGCAGGGGAGGACAAGTCTCATCCTAGGTATAATGAAATCGAAATGATGCTGGGAGAAATCTCCCAGCGGCTGAAATTAGCAGGTTATGTTGCTAATACCAGCCCTGTGTTGTTCGATATAGAAGAAGAAGAGAAAGAGGATGCATTGTTTAAACACAGCGAGAAGTTTGCCATTGCTTTTGGATTGATCAGTTTGAGAGAAGGAGTGCCTATTAGGATTGTGAAGAACCTCAGGGTCTGTTGGGATTGTCACGATGTAACAAAGTTGATCTCCAAGATTTTCAACAGAGAGATTATAGTAAGAGATAGGAATAGGTTTCACCATTTTCAAAATGGTGAGTGCTCTTGTAAGGGTTATTGGTGAAAATGAAAGGAAAAAGAACTGGATTTACTATTCTTTGATGTATCATCTGTCTCTTAGAATCAATAAACTAGAGATCATCAGGAGTTTAAAGCTTTTCCTCACAGAATCAGAACCTTTTGATATTTTGGTCTGCGTAAACGCATAATATCATACAAAATTGGTATGAACTCCACATTTTGTTTGGAAGTGTTCCTAGTTTTCATCAAGAAAAGTCTAAGCTATGGGGAAACACATTAAGTGGGGGGTCGGGGACATGTTGAGTCTATAGATGTTTTGGCGTATCTGGGTTGGACATTAAGTTTCTTACTGAATTTCTGATGATGTTTTTTCATGACGGATGAGAGAGGTGATCCATTACTTATTGTGTTTTAAGCAGTTGCTTGTCGACTCTAGTAAACTTTTTCTGATTTGTGAGTTGCAACTTATTTTAAGGTTTACATGATAGATTTCACCCATACCAAGGGATTCAGGTTAAACTCTTGAGGCTTCTGTTTGTGGAATTGAAACTTTTTGTCTCATAACCTTTTTTTATTATTTTAGATTGAAAAACAGCTCTACAACATCAAAATTGTTAGTCTTCTTTTGGTTGACCACCTTCATACTCCGATCCATTTAACAATTCAGAGCTCTTCTTTCTCCCTTCCCGCTATCAAAAATTCTTATATGCACTAAAAGTGTAAATCGAGTAACTAATATGGAGTATTTTGATTCAACCATCAACGTCGCACTACATGCATATATATTAAAATTGAAACTCAAAAAATTAGTCTCAAATGTTTCAAACTAAGGAGGTGAGAAACTAGGTCGAAGTATATGTACTCTTATTATGAGCGTTTAGTTTGATCGGATCAAAAATGAAATTTAAAGGAAGAAATTTAAAGTCTCTGATGTTTATTCAATCTTCTTATATGAGAATTTAAACATTTACATATTAATGGTGTAAGTGCACTTTTTTTAACTGAGTCCATAGTATTGAGTCTTATCATAGAGCTAAAGTATTAAATTAGAAATGAACGGAAAGCTAAAAGGTGTTGTAAAGTCCAACTTTTGCATTGAATTTTTCTTTTTTTCTTTTTGGGAATGAAAATTTGAAATCCGCATTTGAAATCCGTATTTTTTTGGTACAATTTCGTACTTTTAAGCGTAGTGGTGCGGGTGGCTGAGCAAGTTGCTAGGGTATCTGCTTTCGCTTACGTAGCTAGATGCTATATATTGTCTCTTAACCAGTATAAGTACGTGTGACATTGGAAAAGAACTCAGGATTGAGGTAAAGTGCGTGCAAACCTCTTTTGATTAATGAATTATTCATTTCTCACCTAAAAAAAAGTTGCTTATTAGTTTAGTGGTTCATAACACATCCCTTGTTATCAAAACTAGTCTTGGTTAATGTTAGTACATAGTATAACATCAGTCGTACTCGCCTAAGAAGACGCGTGCCGCCACATAAAACGGGCTTGGGCCTTGGTTAAGCCCAAGAAGCCCACACTATTCTTTGAGGGCATAATGGTAATACACCCTCTGAGCAAGGGCAAAATGGTATTTTTAGGGTGCATCCACCATACCCCTATAAATACCACTCTCCCCTTCTCATTCTCACGATCTCCATCTTCACTCAGATATCACTGCATCAGCTCACTGACTTAGGCATCGGAGGGTCGAAGGCCGGAGCACCCGGTCTTTCCTCTGACGCCTTTCTCTCCTTGATTGACAGGTTATAAGAGGAAGCCCCTGCATCTGGATGATTCTCCCTTCTCAGAGACCATGCCAGAACAATTGGCGCTAGAAGGAGGGCGTCCTCAAGTGGAGACCCTCACGTCGCTCGCCATGGCCATGGCCATCATCTGCCCAGAAATCCCGAGGAGAGAGAAAGTAGATCTGACTTTCTCTCTCTCCTTCGCTTGGGCGTGCCGCAGCAAGGTAGCTCACCTTCACAGCCATCAAGCACACAGTCTTCCAATGAATCCAGCATGGCCACCCCAACCTCCGGCCAAGGCCCACGCATCGGAGAGCACCGCCCAGAAACTGATCTGGACACCCAGCTTCCTTCAGCCGAAGCGGGAAAGCACTCTTGGTCTCGCGACCCTAATCTCGGCACCCTTCCTCCCGGGACATGCCTTCGCTCTTGGCACCTCTTCCCGGCTTGGGACCTTGAGACGGAGCAGGTAGAAACAATTGCCTTCGCTTTTGGCGCCCACTTGATATCCATCCGCGGACTCCGCTGGTCCCGCCATCCATTCGCGGACTTCGCTGACCTCGCAGACTCCCCTGGTCTCGCCTCGCCAGCTCCTCGCGGCATTCCCTGGTCTCGTCAAAGTTCTTAAACCTCGCGTGGGAACATCCCTAGTAGTTCCCCTCGCGAACTCCCCCCCCCCACACAGCTCTCCATCCCGACTTCCCGGGTCTCCTCCATCCCGACTTCCCGGGACTCCTCTATCCCGACAGAAGGATGCAAAAAAAAAAAAAAACCTTCCCGACACAAGATATAGTCCCGACCAAGAATCCCGTGACAAGAAACAAGTGGCTCCGCCCAGAGCTCCGGGAACCCTTCCCACATGGCCCCCGAGTTCCCGAGGCCCCACTCCCTTGCTTACCATGCTCTCGGAACGTGCCAGCACAAGTGACCCACATCACACATCCGCCTTCCTCTCTTCCTCCCTCCCGGGACCATCCATTTCTCACCGCGGACACCGCTCGCCACGCCAGACTCTGCGGACTCCTCTTGTCTCGCCATTCCCCGCGGACTCCACTGGTCTCGCCAAAGTCTCCGCGCAACTCCAAGTTCTCTACAATGACTATAGCTGCTCTACGCGGCTCCAGATAAGTCTTCATACTATCATACAAATAGCATGCCACATGCATCATAATATGTTCTCATGACATGGAGTTAGCAAATATGCACTCTCTATCACATGTTACATATACATTTGCTTCACATGATTACAAGCCAAACATTGATGTACATCTATCTATATCAATATCAGGCTACACACACAGCATGTGTAAACAGCCAGCATTCAAACATGCATTCTCTAGCTACACACGCCACTAGCGCGACCTGACCCGCCACCCCTCAACCCTAGCCAGCCTGACAACAAATCTCTCACCCTAGAATTCCTACCAACATCACAAACATGTGAACAATCTCACCACCACATACAAATCCAAAGACAAAGAACTCCACCACTTCATACCGTGAAACAGTGGATCCGCGTAGTGGCAATGAAGCTGGTTGCAAACAGCCAAGCGCTCGCGCCCACTCGATCGAGGGTGAAGTGGGACGCTCCCCAATCTGAGGTTTGTCAAACCACCGAAACTCTAAAACACAAATTGCAGCTCGCCCAATTTTCAGTTTGCAAAACACGAACTCCCCCCTCCAGCTGTCTCCAACCCCACATAGCCACAGTCCCCAACCAAGCGCGGACTGACTGGCCACCTCGCGACAGTCCCCAACCAAGCGCGGACTGACTCGCCACATAGCCACAGTCCCCAACCAAGCGCGGACTGACTGGCCACCTCGCGACAGTCCCTAACCAAGCGCGGACTGACTGGCCACCTCGCGACAGTCCCCAACCAAGCGCGGACTGACTCGCCACATAGCCACAGTTCCCAACCAAGCGTGGACTGACTGGCCACCTCGCGACAGTCCCCAATCAAGCGCGGACTGACTCGTCACATAGCCACAGTCCCCAACTAAGCACGGACTGACTGGCCACATCGTGACAGTGCACAATCAAGCGCGGACTGACTCGCCAAGGTAACAGCCCGTAACGCTTAATGGTGAGTCTCCCCAATCAAGCGCGGACTGACTCGCCAAGGTAACGGCCCGCAATGCTCAATGGCGAGTCTCCCCAACCAAGCGAGGACTGACTCGCCTCGCAGCGGCCGCAACGCCACATAGCGAGTCCCTAACCAAGCGCGGACTCACTCGCCTCGCAGCGGCTGCAACGCCACATAGCGAGTCCCCAACCAAGCGCGGACTGACTCGCCACATAGCGCGAACAATTACTCACCTGGTAGCGGCTCGCCACGCCGTAAGCGCAAACTGGCTCGCTCGATAGCGGCCCGCCATGCCCTTAGCGCAGTTTATCTCGCCCTTGGAGTGAACTCGCCACCTAGCGCGAAAGGCCCCGCCCACTAGCGGCCGGCCACACCCTTAGCACAGTTCATTCCGCTCAATATGAACTCGGTCCTCATTTTGGTATCTCACCACCACAATCTCTCCCAGCACTGGGGGACTTAGGCAACAGCCTTATACACTCCTTATGACGTGCTCTCGATACACTTTGGCACCACCCGCCTCCCATCGGCATCTTGGCTACTCCCCTAGCGAGCTTTTCGACAACTCTACACAAGCCCTATCGGCAACATCATTGTGCCCTAGCGGCACCCATCGTCATGCCTCAGCGGCACTCCTCGCCACTCCTCGACGGCACACTTGCCTCGATGGCAAAATGGTGAACTACGTCTGGTTTGATCCCATAAACGGGTACGTAGGCACTCTAGCATTCACCTAGAGGCAACCGCAAAATATGCCACCACAATCTCCCCCTTGAACATATGCTGGAATAGCTCAGCTAGCTCGAGCATATAGCTGGTACAAGTCAAAGGCTACTAAAACGCCAAGGCATACCAACATGCTGGTACCCATGGCCCTCGCGAGATACTCGCCAGCGGTACCTCAACTTCGACCCCTGATCGCCCTGCCATCTCCAAACAATACATGGGAACAACAACCCGATATCTCAATCATATATAGCGATACACGACATACCCCACTCGGAGGGATCCGGTCCATCCCCTCCCTTGCATGGGGACTTGGGGGACTGGGGACTGGATATGTCTCCACTAGTAAGAGACTCGTACTCCCGATATTGTATCAGATAAAGTCCCCACCCAAGAGAGTCTTTTGACCGCGGACTTGGGGACTTGTTAGTACATAGTACAACATCAGTCGTACTCGCCTAAGAAGACGCGTGCCGCCACATAAAACGGGCTTGGACCTTGGTTAAGCCCAAGAAGCCCACACTATTCCTTAAGGGCATAATGGTAATACACCCTCTGAGCAAGGGAAAAATGGTATTTTTAGGGTGCATCCACCATACCCCTATAAATACCACTCTCCCCCTCTCATTCTCACGATCTCCATCTTCACTCAGATATCACTTGCATCAGCTCACTGACTTAGGCATCGGAAGGTCGAAGGCCGGAGCACCCGGTCTTCCCTCTGACGCTTTTCTCTCCTTGATTAACAGGTTATAGGAGGAAGCCCCTGCATCTGGATGATTCTCCCCTCTCAGAGACCATGCCAGAACAGTTAAGAAACAAACTAGTGCGTACGTCGATTTGTACCCAATTATATGAAAAGGTAAAGGCCATCTGACTTCTTCTTCTTCTTCTTTTCTCCGGCTAAAGGAAAGAAGAAAGAGATACCATCCTGCAGATTCTGGCTAGTTTAGGCATCTTTCTTTACAATCTAGGCCGGGTTTATGCAAAATCGGGAACTAAAAGTATGTTATTGGAATGTGCTCATTCTTCTAAAACCCTCTCCTCAAAATATATCGTCTCCATACTATTTCTGATTTAGGTATATAAATTTGATCAGTATGCATGACGCCATTTGGGCTTAATTTGGGGTTCGAAGAATAAGAATCTCATCAATATGCATGTGTAACTTTCAGGAGTTATTTTACACTAACTGTACTCTTTTGAGGTCTAGCTAATAGAGCAGCGGATTTGATTGTGAGCCACAAATGTCTACAGGGGAGAATTGTTGGTGAACAATCATATATTTGATTATAAATATGATAGGAATTTCAATAAATAATATAAGAAACATAACAATATTCGTTTAGGATTGAAAGTAGTGAATCAATCCTAATATAGGAGTAAAATAGTGTAAGAATCCTATAAAAGTAGTACAAGGAAAGAAAGAACTGACTTGATATTCCGATTGAGGCATGCATAAATGCACTTGACTAAAGACAGATTTCGCCCCTACCCTTGTGCTTGTAGTTCGATGGGCGTCCGCCTTGTAGAATACAACAATCGATAATCCAAAATAGAAGCACCGCAATTTTGGAATCTAGCGAACCATAAATTGTATCTTATACTCTCTTGACACGAACAAGACATATAGAAGAATTGAGGATTCTCAATCTCATCTTTAAGGAGAAATGAGTATGGGTTTATATAGAATCCTAAGTGAACCAACATGTCCGTTCACTTATCTCCTTGAAGAGACACACTTATTCCTAAAGACACCTATTGAAAAAGACACACCCTTTCAAATCAAAAGGTCATGAATAATTTTATTTTCATTCATATTGGATATTATTACATAATTTCCAACAATCCCCCACATGAATGAAAAATGACAATGACAATGAATGACAAGGATTTAGAGAGTACAAGCGAACAAGAGATGCATTTGAAGAGGTGTCTTTTGGACTTGAACCTTTCATAGTGAAGACCTATCGGATTTACTTGGTGAAATAGTAGATGTAGAAGATCTTTGAACTATTCACCGTTTGTGTAAACCAAGACAATAAGCCTCACACATCTCTTATTCTAACACACAATGGTTCTTACGGTTGTGTTCATTTTGGTCCTGAACAATTTCCACATTCATGAGAGCTCTAGAGAACTTAGCCATATCATTCTCATAGAAGCGACCCGACTTCTACTCTCATATAGGTGATCACACTAATTAAGAACACTCCGCTATATTCTTCTTGATAACAAAATATTAGTATCATTAAATGCAAAAGCATAACCTTATTACAGCTACGGAAAACACACATTGATCATAGGAATGAGTGAGTTGTGTGTTATGCATCTTGAGTCTTCCCCAACTAGTTTGCCTATTGAACCTAGACCATGGGATCTCCAATGTTGCTAGGTTAGGTTTCCGCCAAGTAATGACTCATTGTGTTATTGGCTTTAACTCATTCCCCTCGATCATCAACTATCTCTCTTGTCAAACCATTAAACATTTGGATCCATAAGGTTGACAATCAAATCAAATTCCACTTGAGAGTAGTTGTGTATATCTTTGTGATATACATACGTAAATGCCAAAACATTCTAACACTATCCTTCAGTTGTATTACATATAATTTATAGACATTATAAATACCCCCACATTTGAGAAGTAAACCCTCAATCATAGGTTCTTGTAATGCAATTAAGATAGTAATGTATTCCCAAAAACCTCATTTAAGAGTGCATTCGTTTATGGAATAACTATGCTATCTTTTTTTTTTTTCATGCACTTCTCCAACTTGGGATGTCTATTTAGTGATTGAAGCATTACTCATCGAACATCTTTCTCTTACTTTTGTTCGTAAAACAAGAGTACGTCTTACTAACATTTGTATAATGCTTCTCACTTGTATATGATCATAATGATCACGTCACTTTTCATCGTCTTATTAGTAAAAATCAAGTTTAAAGATCGTCATATTTCATGGAATCATAACCATGACAACATATATAGTGCCTCACTTTTCA
The DNA here is from genome assembly GCA_034370585.1 of Fragaria x ananassa. NCBI lineage: Eukaryota > Viridiplantae > Streptophyta > Magnoliopsida > Rosales > Rosaceae > Fragaria > Fragaria x ananassa. The sequence goes on along the minus strand of CP139761.1, from coordinate 26,227,620 downwards.
CCCTTCTTCAAATGAATAGGTGGAGACATCCGTTGCATGATCTGCAACTATGATTGGCAAAATTTGGCCTACTAGTACTTACTGATCGAATCGTGCATGCACATTCAGACAATATGCACACCATTGTTTGCCAAACGATGCATCAGTTACGCATCTTAAATCCTTGCATTCTTGCTTGCATACTCATATTCATCAACAGACTTTTAATCAAGTCCCAAAATTCTGCAATTTACATGCTATTTTCCATGAAATATATATCCAACTAGACATTAATGACCTCTTCATCAGAAAGCAATTCATCATGTTCTGTTCCAGATACTTTATACAGCAATCTCACTAATCTGAGGCATCTAAAATGCATCTAATAATCATATATATGACTTGTGAGAATGCAGCACCAGTCATGGAAAAAATCACGCATCTAAACATCCAGGCCTAGCTTCATATGACTTGCATTCAATCATATGGCTTGTATCCAAACCTTATCACTGGAACACATCGACTAAAAGGGTTTTCCTTTTGATCTGTCTCGATGAGATTCAATGAAATTGTTCGACATCGTTTGAGTTCATAGAGTAGTACATGATATTGATTATTGAATCAGAGACTTGATCAAACCCCCCACATAATAAGGTAGTTATTATCTTCCAAGATGCAACTGTAATTCGAACAATTATCTTCCCAATATCACCCATACACAAATGCTCTTCGCATGCCTTCAATTTCTCAACGTACAAAGAGATTCAATATTGATATAACGTCAATCATGATTGTTCCATTATAACATCTGTCTTTAGATTGTTGGTGAACAATCATATATTTGATTATAAATATGATAGGAATTTTAATAAATAATATAAGAAGCATAACAATATTCGTTTAGGATTGAAAGTAGTGAATCAATCCTAATATAGGAGTAAAATAGCGTAAGAATCCTATAAAAGTAGTACAAGGAAAGAAAGAACTGACTTGATATTCCGATTGAGGCATGCATAAATGCACTTGACTAAAGACAGATTTCGCCCCTACCCTTGTGCTTGTAGTTCGATGGGCGTCCGCCTTGTAGAATACAACAATCGATAATCCAAAATAGAAGCACCACAATTTTGGAATCTAGCGAACCATAAATTGTATCTTATACTCTCTTGACACGAACAAGACATATAGAAGAATTGAGGATTCTCAATCTCATCTTTAAAGAGAAATGAGTATGGGTTTATATAGAATCCTAAGTGAACCAACATGTCCGTTCACTTATCTCCTTGAAGAGACACACTTATTCCTAAAGACACCTATTGAAAAAGACACACCCTTTCGAATAGAAAGGTCATGAATAATTTTATTTTCATTCATATTGGATATTATTACATAATTTCCAACAAGAATAATATCAACAGATTATATGCTACCTTTGGTTAATTATCTATGTCAACAGCATTCTCTATGTGTTTTGTGCATTTTCGGTTCAGTTGTGTTAGATATATAGGTGTGCTAGACTTGTGGCCTCTTCTTATTTGGAATTTTATGATATCAGCAAGGAGATTGTTTAAGGAAATTTCCACTAATTTGTCACTTCCATGATACCATCAATATAGAATCCATGGTACGTACCAAACTATCCAGAACCAGAAGATATGAGCTACGTACTAATCCAAGTGCAGTGATGTTAACAGATATAATCATACAAGTCGCTAGCAGATGTTTAAGCCAGACAAGCGAGACTAACAATGTCTCTAAACATGGAGGATTTCCCAACTCTTTGAGAATCGATTCTGATTTTTTTTTTCTTGAGTATCCTAGACCGTGATTAATTCTCACACGTAGTATAACTTATAAGGATTCATATTTTGGTTTAGGGTTTATGTGTCATAACTTTTTCTCTCTTTTTTTTTTTTTCACCAAAGTTTTACACCCAAATCATGATTTTAAAGACGGAGGATTCGTGAAGAACCAGTTTGGGAAACTAGCTTAGTTAAAATGAAACTAGATTTTAAGAAGAAGCGAGAGGACTTTAATCATACATATACAACTTAATATTTAACTTAAGTTGTGCTCTCTGTCTGATAGTGGCCGGGGAGGCATTCATACATATACACGTAGTTATATACAGACGAGCTCGATACAGAGGGACCAAAAACAACAAGCATAGAGTGCCCTCGACCTTGGGGCAATGAGAGCTCGCAATTTATGGATCATGCGGCGGACTATTTAGCACAGCTCCACATTTCACGCACGGGATATATATGGACTAGCTGGTTGTAGGACTATACAGTACTAATCAACACACACAAACACAGATATATATATATATATATATATATATATATATATATATATATATATATATATATAGGGTTATATAGCTAGAATCAAAGTCACCTGAACAGCCTCGAACTAAAAGAATTCAACCAGAAAATCGAACAGATATTTATCAATGAATTCTTTCTGTTTGATCTGTGCTGTATGTGATGTGTATGTGTACGTGTACGTGTTTGTCATGCATTCGGCTAAAATGGAAAAGGAAATAGACTTTCTTAATTAGTTTTGAAAGGGATCGAGAAAGAGAGAGGAGTGGACTTTCATTTTGTTGCTATCATTCTCAATATTCAAAGCCTAGCTGGCTTCTTCCCCGATTTCTGGGATTTTCCAATATGTTATATTTGTTCAAGTTCTAAAAGGCTTTAATAAATTTATGCAGCTGCGATGGGGATGGCCCTAGCTAGCTCCTTTGGATTAAAACCTTGTTGACTTTGAAATTAGCTAATTAGGAAAATGAAAACCTTGTTGACTTTGAAATTAGGCATACCTAATTATCTTATATAATATGAACAGCTTAAATACCATGGATAAGTATCAAATATCATGAACCAATTAATCATATTCCAAGTTCCAATATATTCCACGTCGTGTTTTTGTTTATTGATTGATGACTAATTTCCTGTAAAATATGACATTTTATATTTCTTGATAAGTTTATCTGTTTCAATATTTTTATTGACACTTGTTTATTTAAATTGTTTTATTTTATTTTTATAATAAAATGAACACGTGTTAATAGATTAAAAAGATTGACATTTTAGTAGGCAAATAAAGGTGGTCGATAAATTTGTATCCATTTGGATAATGCGGCCATGTTTGCAGGTAATTGAAAATCATCGAATAAGAACTAAGGTTAAAATTAAGGCAGCTAATTACTTAAGTAAAAACTAAACAAAACTACAATAATATTCCATGCATAGGAATGTATGCCTAGAATTGATGCTTTACTTTGCTGCTACTTTACTCTGATGTTAATTGCAGTGGCAGCATTGCAGCACTACATGCAACTGTGGCAACCAAACTTCCAAGAGAATCATATCTAAACCGCCCTTAAATTCATTGCATTTGTGCCTGGAGGGTCTCTCTCTATCGCACAGTGACCTTCAGTGACAATTACAGGTATGGCTATAGCTTCCGAATAGCCACAAGTTGCATGAAACCAAATTACCATCGGATCTATCAGCTGAAACCCCCGTGTCGAAAACGAAATACTATCTACATCTAAATCAGACACAGAATCATTTCATCGGTCTTTTCAAGCAAACCTTGTTCTCGTTATTTCCTTGTAATAGTTGGTTGCCATGAAAGCTAGGGCTTCGCATTCTCGTTCGTTTACTGTTAATAGTTACCATGAAGAGGGCTCGATGATACAGTGATACGATAAGCACTGAGAAGATCGAATCAGTACTTGGTATTATATGAACTATATGAATTCCTTGTGGCACATTTATCTCTACACGTGGTGGATTCAACTCCAAGCGAACTCTTGCTTTTCTTGGTCCAGAAAACAGTGGGAAGGGTCAAAGAGACTCGACTCACAGCTGCCTGGGGAGTAAGACACTCAAAAATGCCAAAAAGTACCATGTGTCGGTCCTCATTCCAACTCCATAACCAAATTATGTATGCACAAAAAGAAACCCGTTGTTTAAAATAAAATGTATAGCTTTCATGAAATTCTGATGCCATGAACCATATAGTCTGGTCCAATCCATAGCTGGACTGGCCGTGATTTTGATCAAATAAGACGGTGCCACATTCACCATGTTGCATAAACTAATGTCTTACCAGCCTCTCGACTAGTCTAAAGGAGGCTCTGATCTCACTCAGAAAGTCTTACTCCTTTCCATGTTCAAACTCTTACCTGCTTGATTACATGATCTAATTAAACTAGCATATATGCACGTTTTTTGCTGTTTAATTTCGACATTCATCATATTATGTTTGTTAACATGTTCTAAGTGTACAGCTCTATCTAAAACACCTCAATCTTGGATTAATTCTTTACTTCTCTCGGCTTCTCCTGCTCTACATATTTTGATTTACTTCATATAGATTGTATTAGGAGTACTTTACCTTCTAATTTCATTCATTTTCTACGAACTATTTTCTAACTTCTAAGTGTGAATTTACTTTCAAGACAAATATGTCTTGTCTTTAATAGTCACTAGTTGGATGATCTATATTGATTCTGCGATTTTTTTTTAGAAATTACATGATTTTTAATGTAAGTTTGAGATAAACGTAAGTGTTTCGAAAACATTTAAAGATTATTTGATCTTAGTTATGCATATAAGTGTTACATGTAACACGTATCAACTATTACATAACTTTAAGACAAATGGTTCCGCGGGCATACCACTAGCAAGAGGGGTGAGTCATGAGTGGGGAAGGGGATTGTATTTGTGGGTATCTATGTCTTTAAAAGCTAAAATTTGACCTACTTTTAACTCTTCCATGGTTATTGTTTAATTATCATCATGTCCAAATTATATACGTAATCACCAAATCTATACGCTCCACGATCTCATAGCAGATAAATTTTTCAACGCCACGAGAGGACCACGTGGTAGTATGACGTGATCTTACATTCTAATCAAATATTGACACATGAATTTTATTCATGAAAAATTACATCAGTTATTTTGTCAAAAACAATTTTGGGTTTGTTGTTGTTTTTTAAATCCTAAATTTAATCTTAGACTCAAAACTCTAACCTGCTTGATTACATGATCTAATTAAACTAGCATATATGCACGTTTTTTGCTGTTTAATTTCGACATTCATCATATTATGTTTGTTAACATGTTCTAAGTGTACAGCTCTATCTAAAACACCTCAATCTTGGATTAATTCTTTACTTCTCTCGGCTTCTCCTGCTCTACATATTTTGATTTACTTCATATAGATTGTATTAGGAGTACTTTACCTTCTAATTTCATTCATTTTCTACGAACTATTTTCTAACTTCTAAGTGTGAATTTACTTTCAAGACAAATATGTCTTGTCTTTAATAGTCACTAGTTGGATGATCTATAATGATTCTGCGATTTTTTTTTAGAAATTACATGATTTTTAATGTAAGTTTGAGATAAACGTAAGTGTTTCGAAAACATTTAAAGATTATTTGATCTTAGTTATGCATATAAGTGTTACATGTAACACGTATCAACTATTACATAACTTTAAGACAAATGATTCCGCGGGCATACCACTAGCAAGAGGGGTGAGTCATGAGTGGGGAAGGGGATTGTATTTGTGGGTATCTGTCTTTAAAAGCTAAAATTTGACCTACTTTTAACTCTTCCATGGTTATTGTTTAATTATCATCATGTCCAAATTATATACGTAATCACCAAATCTATACGCTCCACGATCTCATAGCAGATAAATTTTTCAACGTTACGAGAGGACCACGTGGTAGTATGACGTGATCTTACATTCTAATCAAATATTGACACATGAATTTTATTCATGAAAAATTACATCAGTTATTTTGTCAAAAACAATTTTAGGTTTGTTGTTGTTTTTTAAACCCTAAATTTAATCTTAGACTCAAAACTCTAACCTCTTACGCCTAACCCCTAACACCCAACCTCTAAATCCTAAACCCTAACCCCAAACCCTAAACCCTAGTCCAAACTCAACAAAAAAAGACCTATGAAGGTCATTTCACAAAAAATAGAAAACCTTATCTTATAATTTAGTTGTAATAAATCCACGTGTCAATATTTAATTGGAATGTAGGACCACATCATACTGTCACGTGATCCTCCTGTAGTATCTAAAATTTTCTCGTCATAACGACTTCCATTTCCGTTTTTCATGATGATATAAAATCTCATGTAATTAAAGTGTTATTGTAGATTAAATATTGAATAATAAATTATTTCCTTAGATCAATAATTATTTATCGAAGCTCTTCCATTTGATGAGCTTCACCAAGAGTGGAGGGAGGATATATAAAATTAAAAGAAAAATACACTTTAAGATGAGCTAACTCCTTTCGAACATCACCGTTCTGTATATTTAGCTTTGCATGATAAGGGGTACCCTATATATGCTAGTTTCTTTTTTCTCTTAGTTTTGTGATTTGATTCTTCGTTTCTTTTTCTCTAAGATACATAGACAACTTTTTATAAACAAAGCAACACGAAAATGAGAACCTTCCCATTTGTTCACAGCAGAATGTGGGATTTTGACCATTGGAAGCAGGCAATGTCACTAATGGAATTGGGAAAGAAAAATAACGGAGTAATTTGATAAATATTCCTAGAGTATTATAGTAACATGGGATGGGATATGGGATAGATTTTTTTTTTGATTTTTTTTAAAGGGGGATCAAACTGAGTCATTTTCTAAATTGCGTCTAGACCATTCTCTCCCCCAAGTTGAACCTTTTGCTCAATCCTGCCCCACTCTTTATATCTCCCACACCACTCATATCACTCTTTATTTCTAATCATATCAAAGCCTCCTCTACCACTTGGGATGATCCAAGTTAATTAAACCCCCAATCCCCAAAATTGAAAACACACAAAGGAGAGAGAGCTAGCTCTACCATACAGAAAAAAATGGTGGGTTCCCTCTTTTCCTCTCCTTTGCTCTTTACTACTCACCACTTCTTTTCCTTTCTAAAACCTCATGATCGAGTTTTGCTGTGTAGGAACAAGAACAGCTGCAGATAAGCAGCAGCAGCAGCTCCAGATGGGAAGGCTATGTAGACTGGAGGAACAGACCCGCCATCAGGGGCCGCCACGGCGGCATGGTGGCGGCCTCGTTTGTGCTAGGTCTGTTCCCTATCTTTTCATCTCCGATTCGAGCAGATCAAGATTTTTAGGTCATTGAAATACTGACACGGGTTTTTGGGATATTTATGTATGTATTGCAGTGGTTGAGGTGTTGGAAAACTTGGCGTATCTGGCAAATGCGAGCAACTTGGTGATGTACTTATCTGAATATATGCATTTATCTCCATCCAACGCTGCCAACAATGTCACAGATTTCATGGGCACTGCTTTCCTTCTCGCCCTTCTTGGAGGTTTCTTATCCGATGCCTTGTTCACTACTTATCACATCTACTTGATAAGTGCAGTCATTGAATTCCTGGTAATTTTACTTCTCCCTCTCCGGAGTACTCCTCCTCCTTAACTTCCGCCGATCTCCAGTTTCCGGTTGCTTACAATCATCATCTGCGTCGATCTCTTCTTCTACACAACCTAACGTGTAGGAGAAGAGATAGAAATTAAAATGAGATTGTATACAACAAAACCGGTGATCGTCTAATTCTCTTTTCATTTTTTTCCCTAAATTGTTTCTGTGATTTTATAGTTTTATATAGAGTAGTTAATGGTCTTGATTCTCGCAATGGAATCAAAAGAGACGCGTGGCTTGCATCAGGATGATGTTTCAGTCAGATATCAGAGTCTGTTGCAAGCTGAAACATGCAAATGCCGCAAAACCCTCTGCCTAGAAAGTCAGTGAAAACCTTAACTTGTTTATCATGGAAGTTATTGAGGAAACTTATGTGCAACTATACGTATATGAGGGGGTGTGTTTTAGGCGTTAATAGGAACAAAATATTTGCTCCAATAAGATTGGGAGGACCCATATAACTGTCCCATATGTCATGCCATAACAATCAGAAACTTGGGTGACTCCAATTTCAGTTTGACAGCAATGCATGCAATATCATTGATGTACCTATATATGTCCCCATCTTGCAGAGAGCTATGGTACTTCTTACTAAGTACAAGATAAGGTCTTGAAAACCTATCACCCATTAGCATATAGCCAAGTTTTGGGGAAAGACACGGGAGGTTGCTCTGTCATAGTCTAGGATAGGGTAACTCTGGTGTATCAGTTTGAGCCTTCTATAGCGCTCGATTGCGAAATTATGTAATTCAGAGTAGTTAAATTAACTCATGTGTCGACCAAATAATTTTCAGAATTTCAGAAAAGGTTACAGAATTGTCGTCAGTATGCCACAAACCCTGTACTGATAACTCCACATCTTTCCTTGTCTTGGATTTTCTATATTTGTAGATGGAGGCATGTTACTTGTTACCACTTACCACCGTAGGACAATCGTGTTCTGCCCTTCAGGTTCGTGAACCACATGCATAGTGGCCCTTTTGAGAAGGAGAGCCAAGCCCAGAGACGTGTATATAGTCAGTCATATAGCGTTACATGCTTAATTATAAACCTAGTGACATTTCATACGACTAGTCCTTTTTCTGTGCAAAAATGTCCAAAATTTGATGTGGGAAACCAACACGTGGACTCCCTACCCACTTTTGTGATTTTCCTTGTTTGCGTATGGAATTTTAACAAGTTAAAATGAACAGTGTAAGAAATTTGAAGCTTCTATGTTGCAGGGTTTAATCCTACTCACAGTGCAAGCCCGCTTGCCCTCACTAAAGCCACCGCCGTGCACTCCGGGCAATCCAAACAGTCCATGCCAAGAAGTTGGTGGCGGAAAAGCCGGGATGCTCTTCATAGGTCTATACATGGTGGCGCTCGGTGTTGGAGGGATCAAAGGGTCGTTAGCAACTCACGGAGCAGAGCAATTTGATGAGAGCACACCGCAGGGAAGGAAGCAGAGATCAACCTTCTTCAACTTCTTCGTCTTCTCTCTCGCCTGCGGCGGCCTGATCGCGGTGACACTGGTGGTGTGGATTGAAGACAACAAAGGGTGGGAATGGGGTTTCGGAATCTCGACCATCAGCATATTGGTGTCTATACCAGTGTTTCTTGCAGGCTCCACTCTTTACAGGAATAAGATACCTTGTGGAAGTCCCCTAACCACCATTCTTAAGGTAACTAATGTTGGATAGCATCTCACTTTTCGACCGTTTTGAGCCATTTCATGGAACATATTGCATGCTCAAAAGTTTATTTGATCGATTTTTTCAAGTCATTTTGTCGAACATTTTGTTATGTTATATTTTGAGACATTTCATTGATCATTTTATACACATCGGCGCAGGTCCTGATCGCTGCAGCGCTCAACCGCTGCATAACCAAGACCCCAAGCAATGCCATCGCCAGCATGGCAGCCAGCCCTTTATCTCCAACCCCAATCATCACAAAGCAACCGGACCACCCCCACTCCGCCATCGAACTAAACCACGACGGCACCGAAACGCCGTCACAAAGCCTTAAGTTCCTAAACCGAGCCGTCATCAACAACAAATGCACGGTCCAGCAACTCGAGGAGGTCAAAATCGTCCTAAAAATCCTCCCAATCTTCGCCTGCACAATCATGCTCAACTGCTGCCTCGCCCAGCTCTCCACCTTCTCCGTCCAACAAGCCGCCACCATGGACACCAAGCTCGGCTCCCTCACTGTCCCGCCGGCCTCCCTCCCCATCTTCCCCGTCGTCTTCATCATGATCCTCGCCCCTCTCTACGACCAGTTCATCGTCCCCTTCTTCCGCAAAGCCACGAAATCCGAGATGGGAATCTCCCACCTCCAGCGCATCGGCATCGGCCTCGCCCTCTCCATCGTCGCCATGGCCATCGCCGCCGCCGTCGAGATTAAACGGAAGCGCGTGGCGACACGCGCCGCCATGCTCGACTCCACCGAGCCTCTCCCGATCACGTTCTTCTGGATCGCGCTGCAGTACTTGTTCCTCGGCTCGGCGGACCTGTTCACGCTCGCCGGGCTGCTGGAGTTTTTCTTCACGGAGGCGCCGGCGGGGATGAGGTCGCTGGCGACGTCGCTGACGTGGGCGTCTCTGGCCATGGGGTACTACCTCAGCTCCGTGATTGTCTCCGTCGTGAACGGAGTCTCCGGCAAGTTTTCCGGTGACAAATGGCTATCAGGAGAAAAGCTCAACAGTTATCATCTGGAGAGGTTTTACTGGCTCATGTGTGTGCTCAGTGGGCTGAACTTCTTGCACTACCTCTTCTGGGCCTTCCGGTATAAATACAGAACCACAGGGGCAAATAAGTAAAACCAGGAATCATGTGGACAAATAGAAGTATATGTGTATGGGCCGAATGGGGCGCGTACGGAACAAAACTTGGGCCTTGCGGAGATCAAACATTGGGGTCCATTGAATCCGAGCCTACTCAAAGTGACTTTGTAATCTTCAGTTCAGATGAAGCAAATGGTGTTCATGATATGTAGATTTTCCAATAGATGGTGCTCACTGCTCAGCCTCGTTTATGTTTCCAATTCTCGGTGGATTTCGATACATGACTCTACGGTGCATGAATATATCGACTTGGGAATCGACCAACTCTTTTGAAAAATAATGGGATTCGCAAGTTTCGTAAGTGCTAGAAGTTTACCCTTAACCTTAGTTTCGTCACTTTTGATTTGACAAATAAAAACAAAAACAAAACGTATGGATCTAGTCAAACTACAAATTCGACTTAAATATATCCGAAGTTGAAACAAGTACAACAATGTAAATTCTGAGAAGTCATTAGAAGTTATTATATTTATGTTGTTTAAACAGACGTTGCATAACATACATTTTTATGTTTTTGTCACGGATTATTGGTAATTGCTTCCATCTCTCTCACTTCTTTTTCCCGCTCTTGTCTCGTCAAATGGGTAAGTGCTATATTAGTCTTCGCAATCACCGTCAGACCCCAAAGACTGGACCCAACAACACGTCCTATTTATTGATCACTGTTGTCTACATCAATCTGGACTCTTGACTAAGAAGATATTGAAGACGTTCTCTTTCTGAATATTGAAGACTTTTATCAATATTTCCGAAGTTCTGGTGAAAATGAAATTGCATTCCTTGAATTGAATATGGGTTGCATATATACTTGCATTCGTGTTTACGTTAACCAACTTCCACGTGCCAAGTACTGTAATGAAAACACTATTGATGAAAACAACAACACGAGAATGAGAAGCCATATAAAATGCCAAACGAGAATGAGAAGCAAAATCATATAAGAAACCTATGTTCATGGTGGTGGATGATTTGAGTTTCGTGTTGATCTAAACGACGAGAATGAGAAGCCATATTAAACATAGGTTTCTTTTCTTTGGAGCTTCTATGGCAAACAACAATCAGTACGTCCTGATAATCATGTAAGTCTTAGATCGTTGCCTAATCCATGGTCTCTCCACAGCTGTGGGTGAAGATGGAACCGGAACAAGTTCACAGAAAATGGTAAATGTTGGGGTAATTCTTGACCTGGATTCTCCGGTTGGCAAGACGGCTCAACGCTGCATATCCATGGCCCTCTTGGATTTCTATGCTAGAAATCCCAACACAAAGCTGAATCTTACTGTGAAGGATTCTAGGCATGATGTTGTTTCTGCAGCATCAGCAGGTAATATATAACTTGATCTAATTTTCATTGTTTCACTGTGTGAAAAGTAAAACTAGCTAGACAACCATGTATTCTAATATATTGTGCTCGTCTTAGTTGTTATACTCAAGTACTCAACCATTAGTACTTTTCTTACAGACATATATAAGGTGTGTGAGATATTTAATAAAAAGTTTTTTTTTAAAAAAAAACTATTAATACTTTTCCCCATGAAAGAAAATTAATATATGTAGGGTGACTATAGTAAATTATTCGTTTTATGAAATTAGCAATTTACAGTTTGCATATGATACCAATACCTCAATTTGAGGCGTATCTTGTATCCGATACCGAGATGATATCGATACTTCATGCATACGCGAATCCTTTAAAGTATAGATTTGATATTTTGCTGATACTAATATCTTACGATTAAATACGTGAATTCGTAAATTATTTGGATAATGAAGCATGAAGGTTTAATTAAACATTTTAGCAAATCACGTATACATTCTCTAAAATGATTTGAAACACAAATAAATTCACTTGTGTTGTTGTTAAATAAATAATGACAGTTTTTAACAATTAAGGACAATATTTTATCTGCATGTCATGTGTCATGGTTTAATTTACCAAACTAACCCTGTACTAATTAAATACGTTTTTAGAAGAGAAAAGTCTCTCCTTTTGAGATTTTTCAGTAAATGGAATATAGTAATAGGTTTTCAATAACTTAGAGTAGTAGTAGTTAATTCCAGTAGAAGTAGTAGCAAGGGTTAACATCTTACTAGAAGTAGTAGCAGGAGTTAACATCCAAGTAGTAGTAATAGTTAATTTCAGTAGAACTTGTTTGAGCCAAAAGACATTTTTATACAAATAATAATACTTTAATGGACTGTAAAATGTCTATGTGAATATTAATTACTTCCCTAGCCGTTTCCAGCCGGCGAGCCCAAGTTTCTTTAAAAGTTTACAAATAATGGTCTGCCAGCAAGACAACGCGAGTGGATCTATGGTCCACGCGCGGAATGACTCCGCGCAGACTAACAGATCTCCCGCGTTTTCAGACACAAAACAGAGCTCGCGCGCTTCTCGCGGTACACATGGTTCGCGCGGAATGAATTGCTTGTTGACTTCGCTTAGGCGAGGCGGAATGCATCTAGGCGAGCTGTCGAACCAGCTCGTTAGTTCACGAGGTAGATATACGCGGAGTCCGCGAGAAACTCTTTTAATCGTTTTAGACTTTTACCAGTCTTTGACATGCTTTGCGCCAATCCATGTGGCCCTTAATAATTAAAATACTTCTTTTTGGCCTGCGAGCTGCAATAGCCCGTGGGTGAAAGTGAGATTGCTTGAGTCCGCGCGAGCTATTAGCTTTCTACATGGACTGTGACACCCCGCGGGATAATGTTTGCTCTTAATTCCCTTCGCAAGGAAGTCCAGACCTTTTCCTATGCGGACTGTGCGAACTTGATATGTGTCACCTAAGGATTGGTCTGCCTGGGAGGAATAGTGCCCTTATGCTTTACGTTGTAGAGTCCAACATGGATTCTGATTATCTTTCTTTTGCGGCAAGTCGAGCTCCCACTATATAAGAGGCTCGAAGGCTTACAGAAAGCTCTCTCTCTCTCTCTCTCAACTCAATCAATTACAAACTGTAGTTGGTAGTCAGTAAACTACCTTCCCCGCTCATAGACCAGTCATGGAACTTGTAGACCGACATCCCACCTACCTCGCCGTGGTGAAAGATCATCAATGTAGCAACGGGAAGGTGCTCCTCCAAGCTCTACAAGAAGACACAATGATAAGATAAATGTGCATTTTGTCCCACATTAGAAACATAATGTAAGAGGAAACCTTCCTTATCTATAAAAGGAAAGTTTCCCCTCTAGATATAGAGATATATAAAGAATACTCCACCCCGCGAGATATAAGGAGGAATAAGACTCCACCATGCGAAAGATAGAGGAGATTAACTGTACACCACCCCGCGGGATGGATAACCCCTCCCCCAATTGTAACACTCCACATCGCGGGATGGATTCTCCCCCATCCCTCCCTTACTCCAGACCGCGTGAGATGGTTCCTCTTGTACCCCGCCCGGGATGGAAACTCTTGTAACACAAAAGGCCTATTGGCCATGATAGTAGAATCTTAAGTGGACGTAGCCATGCCCTCCGATAGCATGGTGAACCACTATAAATATTGTCTTTGTTCATATTCATGTTCCACCGTGCTTCTGCAGAGCCTCCGGGTTCTTGCAGAAACACAAACAACATAAACCAACTGCAACCTAGTTTCTTTCGAGCTACCTCGAAACCCCGATTCTAAGCGCACCGCCGCCTAGGATTCTTCAGAGCTCTCCGGAATCTACCCCGATTCCTCTAAATCTTCCCTATAGTTGCTCTGCTCACGCCGCCGTGAGTATCGACCGCCTTGTTCTCGTAAATTCCTCATCTGAGGTGGCACCAGGAACCCCTTTCTGCCTGATTCAAGAAGTCAATACATTTTTCTCATCCGCGAGATGGCACGCCCGCAACACTCCCTTTTCTCTTTGTTCGTTATTCACCTCCGCTCCGCACGCCGAGGATCATGGCCAAAACAGAACTAGTAGCAAGGGTTAACATTCCAGTAGAAGTAGTGGCATGTGTTAACATCCCAGTAATATTAGTAGTTAATTCCAGTAGAAGTAGTAGCATGAGTTAACATTCCAGTAGAAAGTAGTAGCAGGGGTTAACATCCCAGTAGAAATAGTAGCAGGTTTTCAGTGACTCAGTTAATGTAGTAGCATGTTTTGTTGGAAAGCTACACTTCCAACAGATGTAGTAGCAGGGTTTTGGTGGTTCAGCTAGTGTAGTAGCAGCTTCAGTAAGTGCAGTAAAAACTTCGGTAAATGCAGTAACAGGTTTTCAGTATCAACAACACACACAGTAGCAACACACATCAACAACAGCATGCAGTGGCAGCACACAACAACAACACACGCAGTAGCAGAATGCAGTAGCAGAACGCAGTAGCAACACACGCAGTAATAGAACGCAGTAGCAACACACAACAATAACACACGCAGTAGCAGCACACAACAACAATAACACACGCAGTAACAGCACACAACAACACACATCAATGACTACTAGACAATGAAGGTTAACTCTCCTACTGTCTTATTCTCCACTTTTGCTACTGTATTATCCTTCACTTCTGCTGCTGCCTTCTCCTGCTCCAGACTGAAAGGCTCTGCTACTGCTCCCGACCCAAAAGCTCTGCTACTGTCTACTGGAAGGCTCTGCTACTATTGCTGATTATTAGGAAGCTGCTACTGTTACTGTTGATGCTACTGCTTACTAAAACGTACTGCCATTGTCTGCTACTGTTAACCACAGAGCTGCTACTGCCGACTAAGATCCAAATCTACTTTTCTCCCTTACCTTTCTTAGTCTACTTCAACAGTGGATTAACACCACCAAAGCACTTCTAGTAGCAATAACTTCATTCCTCCACACATTAATTAACCATACAACCATAGCACCCAAATGAATTCAATTATAATTTCCATCAACAATTATAAAACCAAACTGAAAATGAACATCCCCATGTAGATCTATCCCTGCAATCATCGACATCCACAACCTCCAGAATATCGTCATAACTAAGATCTACAAACACGCCTATGTCACCTAAGGATCGATCAAGCATGGATAACTCGAAACATTCGAGGGAGACAATTCATGGCCTTTGAAGTGGTTGATCTCCTTGAGAAAATGTGATCCGTCGCACCAGATCGGTGAAGCATCAACGACATCGTTGATGAGTTGCAGAAGCTCCAATTTGCTGTGGTCATCGCCTGCGGCAACTCAGTCGAAGGCATATGGAAGAAGAGAGTGGAGAAGAGGCAAACCATTGATTTTGATTCCGAGTTTTCGAATCAAAACCATAGCTTAGAATCAGAGAGAGAGAGAGAGAGAGAGAGAGAGAGAGAGAATCATATCGGGATGAAGAGATAATGAATGATGTGGCATGTCACGTAATTTTGTTGAAAATCTGAGCATTTTTGTAATTTTTCACTTAAAATCCAGGTCATCTCTCTTCCTATCTGTTATTGGGTTTTGGACTTATGTCCTTATTTGTTTAAATTTTTTAAAATGTGGGTTTTCTGTTTTTTGTAACTATTTGGAGTAGTGAAATGTCATTTTCTAAAAACATTTTTGCCTTAAAAAAAACAAAAAACAAAAAACTAGGTCGCGTTAGACGCTCAAAAGCCTCTTTCTCCCTCTTCTCTCTTTGTTGGAGTCGCATGAGTTGGGCTGATGTTGTTTTGAATTAAGAAACTATGTTGTTTATGTTGTATCCACGTACACTACTAGAAAAAAGCTCTTAGCTGACGAAATTTTTTCGTCACCTTAGAGCTTCTATCGTCATGTGACCACTTAGCTGACGAAAATTTCGTCACCTAAGAGTCGTCATCTAAGGCCGGTGGTTAGAGCACTTAGGTGACGAAAATATTGATTTCGTCATCTTAGTCATTACTAAGATGACGAAAATGTTTTCGTCACCAATTTACTTAGCTGACGAAACATATTCGTCACCCACCTACTTAGCTGACGAAGATTATTTCATCACCCAGTTACTTAGCTGACGAAACTTATTTGTCACCCTTCTACTTTGCTGACGAAAATTATTTTGTCACCCATCTACTTAGCTGACGAAATTTACCCAGTTACTCAGCTGACGTAAATTATTCAGTTTGTTGACAATTCTTAATCGGGCTAAGGCCACGAAAGTTCAAATTTCGTCACCTTAGTGCTATTTATTTTTATTAAATTTAATCATTAAAAATTATTAAAATCACATTTAATATTAAAAAATAAAAAAAACTAGATAAAGCATCTGGACAATAACGAAAATTTATATATATATAAACAAATTCATATATACAAACTCATCAAGAGTAGTACTTGATCAATATAGACTTGTTCATACAAAATATATACTAGAAAATGAACTAGCTAGTGACTATGAAGTGTCAATTGAATCAATGCCTCCAACATCATTGGGCTGCTCCTGCGGTGGGACTGCCGGCTGACATACGCCGAATTCGGTGAAGAGAAATTGTTCACATTGTTGAAGACGTGCCGAATGATAACTGCCCATTTCCTAACAGGACAAACCTAATATTAAGATTTGTTACAAGCCACTAAGATGAATACTTTAAAGACCAATCATATGCAGCCAGAATGAAGACAACATAAGCATTTATGCAAAAACCACATGGCACATTATTACATTTCAAGTCCAGCATACCAGCAGACATGTTAGGCTTGATCTACCACAATATCTATGTTAAGGAAGAACAAGTCTTTCATAATAGATTTTGTGCGATCTCCAAAGTTAACAAATATGCTACACCATGTATCATTAACTCTAGAAAAACTATCTTTTAAAGGTCATGTTGCTTGACAATTCAAATGACTTGATGTTATGCAAGTATCCAACACTACCACAGTTAAGGATGGCAACACATGATTTCAACAGCATTCTCACAAGATCAAGTAGAAAAGCACCTTAGCAGACATTTCCAAAGACTTCCAATAGATCGTTTCCCGGTTCAAAAACCAAATGATTTATAAGCAAACACATGTCATCATAATAACACTAAGATTAGCCACAATATCCATAGATATATAGAAGCAAAAGCAACAACATGAAAATTTCAAAAGAAAGGCAATAACAAATCTAACAATGTACCTGTAATCAAGATCCCTTTCCCATATTTTCTTCTGTTGAACTACCATCGCTGCAACATAACACACATTGATCATAAGTCCTTAGTTACTGCAACACAAATGCAATTTAGAGAAGCACCTTCGTTGAAAAATTATGATCTGTGAAACATAGCAATAGGGAGATGAACTGATATAGAAATAATAGAACGAAGATGAACTCTAATGTTATGATCAAGCTAAGATCGATCGGCTAATTGTAAAATGACTGTTGAAAGCATCTGAATTTTACTGACCAGCAGAAAAATGGGCCTGCTGCTGCTGCACACAAAGAATGCGCCTGCTGCTGCACACAAAGAATTTTACTGACCAGCAGAAAAATGGGCCTGCTGCTTCTGCACACAAATAATAGAAAAACCAAATAATAGAAAAATTATTAGTGTGACAAGTTCAATGTTACGAGCTCCACAAGTGGCGGTGACATGAGCGTTTCCGAGCTTTGCTAGTTGGACTGCATAGAGACCGACGTTACCAGAGGCCCCGGTAATGAGTATGTTCTTCGGCTCGTCTGTTCCATCAAGCTTGATCTCTGCATCTTTGGTGAGAGCCCAGTGAGCACTGAGAGCAGCAACTGGTAAGCCTGCACCATCTGCTGCTGAAACTTCAGAAGGTCTAGCAACTACCATTTCGGCATTAGCTGCAGCAAACTCACCCAGTCCACCTCCATACTATAACATATAACATACACAAGAGTTTCCTTGATGAAACTTGAGTAACTTCTTATGCAAGAAAGTGGCGAACTGAACTAAAGGGGATCAAAGCACTTACACCATAGCTAAGCATTGCCACGACCTTGTCGCCCACTTTGAAGTTTTTGACATCTTCTCCAAGCTCTACAACCTCTCCAGCCACATCAGTAACTGATAAGAACAATGTCGTTAGCCTCAGTTAAGAAACAGAATAGCGTACTAATGTAGACAATGATTTAGTCAACGAATATACTTCAGCATATATAGTAAATTTTGAGCAGATTCATCAAAACAAACACTACATATAGTAGGTAGATTTTGTGCAGCACATCTAATAAAGCCAGGGTAAAAAGGCGAAGTTAAAAATTAACTTGTGATTGTAAGGATTCCAAAACAAGTGTGCAACAGAGGAAAATCATAATTACCAGGTATGTGAGGCAATTTGCGTGGGAAAATAGGTCGTGCCTGGCCTTTCTGTATCTTACAATCACCTGGATTTAGACTTGCTGCTTCCAGCTTCAGCAAAACTTCATTTTTCTTAGGAGTTGGAATTGGAACTTGAACATGCTGTGAGTTTGTGACAATTGCAGAACATATATATTCAACATTTTTATCATTAGGGAAGCTCCAAAACCATGTATACTTATTCAATCTGATACTCAAACATATTACAATTAAAGAACCTTTAAACTAGAAGGTCCTCCACCATAGCTGTCGTACAGAACCGCACACAAATAATAGAAAAATAAGCAGAATTTTACTGCTTCTGCTTCGTCGGTAATTTTTCCTTTGGCGCCATCCTTGGGCCCGGCCGGCGACTCCGACTTGGTCTCGGCTGCTGCGGCGGTGGCGTACTCTGCCACATGCGAGAGGAGGTACCCAAGAACACAGACAATATTGCAGGGCTACCTCCTGTATCAGTTGTTGAGACTGTTCCGCCTATCTCTTCCTCTTCCCACTAGTCAGCAGGCATAGTGGATGTGGCGCAAGGGAGGAGACGGCGATGTGGAGGAAGAGATGGCGATGTGGAGGAGGAGACGGTGATGTGGAGGAGGAGGAGGAGGAGGAGACGGTTTGGAAAGTTGGATGTATACAATTGATTTAGGGATTTCAGAGTTGAGAGGAGTATAAGACTCTCTTGCCCACGAATCAAGCTGTTTCGTCATCTAAGTCAAATACAAAATTTAGCCAAAAAATTGGGCGGAAGTTCGACCCGCCAAATATTATGAAGTTAGGTGACGAATTCATCAACTTTCGTCATCTAAGTGAATCAAATTTATATTTTTGTAGTCTTATTTTAATTTTAACACATTTATTTCTTTTTTTTTTCCTAAAAAAAAAAGGTTTTGATAGAATGTGATATTGTTAAATAGGGAGGAAGCAATATTTTCAAAAATCTTGTAAAATAGGATGTGATCGGTATGGTGAAATACGACTATGGTTGAAAAATCACATATTTTTGGTAAAGTTTGGTCTCCGATACAAGCGGTCAACCCTAAACGGACGGAAACGGCTATTCGACCCTCCAAATCACGTAATCTGGCCGGACCTTCAACTGAGAATAGTTTCCAATCGACGAGACGCTTACAGGGCTATAAAAATTTGATAAAAAAAATACCCGGGATAGGGCTACCACTAGGTAGAAATAAGAGAAAAATTCGTTGACCGGAACAACCGGCACCGAAATTTTACCGGAATATCTTCATTTTTCACGGGTTGACTTATTTCACCGTTCCGGTTATATCTTATTTCACGACTTTTTTGCGTTTGAGGCCTCTACGTATACGTTGTCTTCAAAACGAAACTTAAACTCAACACTAGTATAAAAAAGTTATACAACATTAGTACATATATCGTGAGTTTGGTTATCGGAAAAGAGGAACTGAAAACCGACCGTCAGATATGACAAGCATAACGAATTACGTGGGTGGGCAAAAATTCAGCTCCATCGGACAACGATAAGGGCTCGATCCGTCCGGTCAATCGGCGCGGTCAAACCCCTAAACGGACGGAAACGGCTATTCGACCCTCCAAATCACGTAATCTGGCCGGACCTTCAACTGAGAATAGTTTCCAATCGACGAGACGCTTACGGGGCTATACAAATTTGATAAAAAAAATACCCGGGATAGGGCTACCACTAGGTAGAAATAAGAGAAAAATTCGTTGACCGGAACAACCGGCACCGAAATTTTACCGGAATATCTTCATTTTTCACGGGTTGACTTTTTTCACCGTTCCGGTCATATCTTATTTCACGACTTTTTTGCGTTTGAGGCATCTACGTATACGTTGTCTTCAAAACGAAACTTAAACTCAACACTAGTATAAAAAAGTTATACAACATTAGTACATATATCGTGAGTTTGGTTATCGGAGAAGAGGAACTGAAAACCGACCGTCAGATATGACCAGCATAACGAATTACGTGGGTGGGCAAAAATTCAGCTCCATCGGACAACGATAAGGGCTCGATCCGTCCGGTCAATAGGCGTTTAAAAATCAAGTACAGTAAGGTGACGAAATAAATAGGAACCTGTTACATGACGAAAAATTATTTCGTCACCTGAGAGAGACACTTTAGTGACGAAAAAATATTTCGTCACCTAACCTATCACTTACATTACGAAATCTATTTTCGTCACCTAAGTGCTCAAAACTTAGGTGACGAAAATATGTTTCGTCACCCAACCTATCACTTAAATGACGAAATTTATTTTCGTCACCTAAGTGCTCAAAACTTAGGTGACGAAAATATGTTTCGTCACCCAACCTATCACTTACATGACGAAATTTATTTTCGTCACCTAAGTGCTCAAAACTTAGGTGACGAAAATAAATTTCGTCACCCAACATATCACTTAAATGACGAAATATATTTTCGTCACCTAAGGTTGCTTTAAGGTGACGAAAATAGTGACGAAATAATATTTCGTCACCTTACCTTACTTAAATGACGAAAATTGTCACTGAGGTGACGAAACGGGTTTCGTCACTAAAGTGTTCTCTTAGGTGACGAATTAAAAATATTTCGTCACCTTAGAACCTTTTTCTAGTAGTGGTATCGTATCTGGTCAGATATGAGATACCGATACTTGTACCCGTATATATACAACATAGGTACATACTAGTTTGAGTTTATGAAGACCTTCATTGTTTTGCAGCTGTAGAATTGCTAAGGAATGAAGAGGTGCAAGCTATTATAGGCCCCCAAACGTCAAACGAAGCTAAGTTTGTCGCAAGTCTTGGAGAGAAAGCACAAATCCCCATTATCTCGTTTTCAGTCACAAGCCCTTCTTTGACTCCAACTGTGAACCGTTTCTTCATCAGGACAGCTCTCGATGACTCTTGTCAGCTAAAAGCCATCACATCCATTGTTCAAGCATATGGGTGGCACGAAGTAGTTCTAATATATGAAGACACAGAATATGGAAATGGTTTGGTTCCCTATATAATTGATGCCTTACAACAAATTGACACCAGGGTATCTTACAGAAGTGTCATTTCCCCATCATCCAGTCCCTTAAAGATTTTGGAAGAGCTTAACAAGTTAATGGCAATGCAGACGAGGGTGTTCTTGGTGCACATGACTCCTTCATTTGGTTCTCAACTTTTTGTTCTTGCAAAAGATGCTGGCATGATGAGTGAAGAGTATGCTTGGATCATAACTGATGGATTATCATCTGTGTTAGATCCACTAGAAGGAAAGGTCATTGATTCAATGGAAGGTGTAGTAGGCGTAAGGCCCTATGTACCAATGTCAACAGCTCTTGATGATTTCAAGATGAGATGGAAACAAAAGCAGACTCATTTTAAGATAAGTATCTTTGGCTTATGATACAGTTTGGGCATTAGCCAAGGCTGTAGAACTTGTTGAGTTGCAGGCAAATTATTCCAGTGCTCTAAAGAAAAATGATAAAGGGAAAACACAGGTGGAATATTGAGCCAAATTGGTGTGTCTAAGACAGGTCCAAGGCTTCTCCAAACATTGTTAAGTAGCAAATTTGAAGGCTTAAGTGGGAGATTTAGATTGATTGATCAACAGTTTCAACCTGCAGCCTTTGAAATATTCAATGTGATAAGTAGGAGGGAGAGAGTGATTGGATATTGGACCCCCAACAAAGAATCCTTTCATGATTTAGTTCAATCCGGTATGTTAACAAATTACTCGAGTAATTCCATTGCCATGGATGATCATCGTGAGTTTTTCGTTAGAAAACCTGTATGGCCTGGAAACACCAGTACTCCACCAAAGGGTTGGGCTATACCTATAACTGGTAAAAAGTTGAGGATTGGTGTACCTGCAATAACACCTAACAGTTTTGATGAAATTTTTTTTAATTTTTTTTTTTGGGAATTAAATTTGTTTTTAACGGGTGGAAATGTGGAATTGCTTGCTTGAGGATTCGAATTGGAAATTAGAAACAAAATTAAATAAAATATTTATGTGTTCCAGTTAGGATCAGTACGTATATATTGAAGAGGGTCAAGCGAAAAATGCACTGATCTTTATGAGTTTAATGTTGTTAAGTATTTTCTGAGCATGGATGGTTATCTGGGTCAAGTAAAGTTGTACAATTTCAATTGATTGTGTTAGGTCGACGTTGTTACGTTGTGGACTAATTATTAACTAATGAAGAATATGAATACATTTAGGCCACATTTCTGATAGATCGATATTATTGACATGCACTAGCTCTAAGTCGAATTTTTGAACATGGTTATGTTTTAAAATTGAGTGTATGAATAATTAAATTAGTAACACCAAATGACATGAGTTTGTACGTGTACATCTAGTATTAATATTTGGTCTAGAGGTGTATAAAGTGTTTCGTTTGTCAATCATATGAGGTAAGTTCGACACACTGTAAGTTTGTGTCTAGACTAGTTGTAACGACTTACCTGTTTCTTTAGTAAAGACAAAATGACATAAGTTTGTGTAGGAATAAGAGCTATATATGAAATTAATCATCTAGCAATAGTATTTTTTTAATTTTACTTGATATTACATGATTATTAATATTGTTATTTATCTTCTCTACTTGGATTTAAGTTGTTTGAATTTGCTTATATGACTTCTAACTATTAGATTGAATACAATATGGGATCAGCATATCATCCTTATATCATTCTTACTTCATTTAATGGTTATAAGACATCCAAACAAATCAAAACAACTAAAATCTAAGTAGAGAATCTAAATCCATCGTAAAAATGTTGGTCGAGCTTATGAGAAGAAAAGGATATGTGTGAAAATTTACTATATATCTATTTGTTGGTCTACTGTTCACATAACTAAATGTATTGTTCACAACATTGTATATAATTATTGTTCACCGTGTGTTTCTTCATCTGATTTTTTTTCATTTTTAGGATTGGGTTTGATCTAACATTGATTAAGAAGTAATTAGGTCTGCTCATTTTATTGAATTTGGTCTATGAGAGTTAGGACGAAAACATCAAAATTTTGCATACCGATGTCTCTTTTTTCCTTTCTTTATACTAATGTTCTCTCTTTCTGTTTCTTCGACAAGTTATGATCAGACCCAGCTTTCGAGAATAAACTCTCAATTCTCTGCTTAGAGAGATTTTGTCAACCAGCCGAGAGATAAGAAAAAGAGGGATAATGAGATCGAGGTATTTCTCTAAGTGTGCTTATTACTTCTTACATTCATTTCTTTCTTTCTTTTTTAATCGGTTTCTTACTTTTTTTTAGGTTTTCATTTGTTGATGATTTTTTAATCATGTTTATGTTTATCAACTTTAAATACTGTTTACATAGCTAAGTAATGTTTGTTTGTTTTTTCTTTGAAATCCTCGTTCAGATGCTGCAATATTGAATTTCAGGTTACAGTTTTTAACAGAATTGATGTCGTCAACCAGTCCTACAATGCTTCCAAAGCCGACAATCCTACAATGTCGTCCAAGGTTGGCCTGCATTTCGTCGCTTCCTCTGTTTTAGCCGTTCATGAAAACTTCCAAAGCCGACCCGATTTTTCACTTCTCTAGAATCTTCTAGCTCTCTCTCTCTCGCCAAGACTTCTATCTCTGGAATCGATCTCTCGCTCGGACTCAAAACCCATTCCATCCACATTAACCACGAAGACAGACTTAAGTACCATCTCAAATGTTTTATTTTCCTTCTTCTGTCAATTGATTGCTGCTTCTGCTCCGTCGACTTCACCAACCCAGTCACAATCGATTGTCTATCAGTGGAGATCGTCGAGAGTTGTGGTAAGTTGTAATTTTTGCTTTCCGCTTCAGCATATGAACGAAAAATATGAATGTAGAGGATAAGATTCATAGAGCTTAGATGAATTTATTTGATGTCCAATAGAGCATAAACGAGCATATGATTCATAAAGCATGGATTCATACTCATATTATTATTGTTTTCATAGGAGAATTAGATTCATTGTTTATTTGTGAGCTTTGATGGTAGTTTTTCTTTTATTTTTGTTGTTCCTGCTCGAAAACAAACAACTTGGTTCTGCGCTCTCTAGGTATGTGCTACTTCTTCTGCATTCGATTAGCTTATTCATTTAGGTAGAAATTGTTGGTATTAGCTTATCTCAGATTTTTAATTGACATAAAATTCGAGGTCTGATAATCATTGTTTTTAATTTGGGTATTGCTTAGTTTCATCTGGTGGAAGCTTCTTCGTTCGTTCAGTTTCAGGTCAGTAGCCTCAAAAGCCTCCATTGCCTGCTCTTCGACTAAAATTTGGTTTTCTATTTTCTTTTATGTGTATACCGTGCTTCGTAAGTGTCTTGGACAAGTGATATGCTTAATCATATGAAAGATTATCTAGTTTGCATGATCAAGTTGTTGAAGACAAGTACGGGAAAGATGCAATAAGGCCATTTCTCCTTCCGGTTCCAAGTAAATTGCTTGCATTTGTCATAAATGCTGCTCCTCTTTTCAGGTAAACACGCTCTATGTATGGAAATTATTGAAATTGATAACAAAGTTTTTTCGATTTCGTTTGGTTTTGAATTTGGTTCTTTGGTTCCTTTGTCGATTGAGCATTTGTCTATATAGGTTTTATTCATGGACACATAAACTCTTCCAGATTCTCTATATATTTATTTGTGAGAGGAACATAATATATAATTATGCTTGCATGCTTGCATTTGGGTGATATTTTATGGAGGTTTGGATTATCATGCTTCACTGCTCTGAATTTTTTTTTTCCTGCTGTTCTTATCGTTTGCAGGTCTTCAAAAGCTTGCTTGCTCATTTTGATCTTCTGCTATTGATGTTCATTCATACGAGCAACATTTGAAGGTCAACAACAATGCATTCTTTTAAATGTTTGTACAGTTTCTTATCCAACATCTTTGGTTTTATTTATATTTTTTTGTATATATAATTTGAACATACTAGCTCTAAGCACACATTAGATAAGAACTTGTGGATATTTTTTTTTTGAAGTGTGTGAGTTCTGTTTTTGTTATCTGAGTTTGCTAGGTTGTTTGTCCATGGAATAGGAAAAACAGAAAGGGAGTATGAGATGATATTGAAAAGGACCTTGCAAAGCATTTGATGTCATGTCCCAAGAGTTCTTTTTGCTTGGACTCATCCCAGTTTCTGTCACATAGATATATGCAGAGTACCTGGAGAATAAAAATCTTCATATGTTCCTATAGTGTACATTTCTGCTTTATAACGGTCAAATAATTGCTTACTTCAACCCTATTGGCATTAAACTTGCTTAGCACCTAAATATGAGATAGAGGAAAAACATTTAGTTTGTCTTTATCTGTCTTAGCTGATGCACGGCTGTGGCTTCCCTAATTGACCAAGGAATAGGTCAACTTGAGATGACAATGACTAGAATCTTTCTTCTCAATGTTCAGTATTATACTTCCTTTTTCTTCCCATTTCAAACAAATTAAATTAGCCCATTCAGGCCTCATGTGGAGTTGTTATGATGTGTATTGAACTAATGATGTCTGAATGTGGGTGCAGGTCGAACCATAACTGATGAGGATTAGTATACCTGAGTTTGGGTATGAAGTGGTGCATGACAGTGAGGATGAAGAAGTTAATGCAAGCAGAGTAGTGGCCCATATAATGGTATGTTTCCAGACCTAAAATCAATAAAATGCATTACAGGTTTGTTTTCGGACCTAGATTACTTATTTCACTGGACTCTTGAATATGCAAATTTCAAAGCTAAGGTGAAGGGTTTAACTGGGAAGTCAAAGGTATGCACCAAGTTTATAGGTTCTGATAAATAGCAATACGTTATGTCATTTTCTTATTTACTGTCATTTTATGAAGCGGATCTCTAATCCTTAATTATGAAACAACTTCAGATTTATTCTAACCATGATCAATTCTTATTCGACTATTAAATACTAAAATCTCTTTTCAAAATTGGATTGGGGTTTTGATATATAGTATGTCAGTTGTAGACAATAATGTATTGATTCAGTCCTTTTATCTTTTTCTTGCAGATAAGTAGAACTTCAAGTTCTAACTAAGAAGACTTTATAAAGTTAAAAAAAATTAACCATTTGGGATTGGTATCAAATTTAGACAATCATTTGGTGTTTCACATTCGTAGACTTATTAACGAATCATTTTTAGCTACTATTTTATTGTTCTTCTATTTCTTCCAGCGCCGAGTAATAATATTCATTTTATTGAAAATTAATTGTTTCATTAACGATGTATCTATAAATATACTTTTTACGATTGTTCACATTAACAAAGCCTCGCCAAAAGTATAAAATTGTTAACAATAACGAATCCGGCAGCAACGCGCCGGGCTCATGCTAGTCATCATATATATCTTGTGTATACTGAACTTGTTTGAAAAGGCAAAGATACAAAATCATAAGAATTGGATCATTTATCCATGAATTTTATAAATGAAAGGAATAATATGAATGCGCAGAACAACAATATGTAGCGGATGCAGTATTCTACTGCAACTTCACCCACGTAGCCTGGCTGGGAATTCCAGCATGAACAAGGAAAAGCATATAGTACCCCGGCGGCGCCACCGTGTTCTTCGGCGGGCCGCGAGTAACAATCATGCACTCATACTTATCCGACGGCTTTCTATACCTGCTATACAAATTCTTAAACCTAACAATCTCCAAAACCACCATCCTCTGATTCATAGCCACCGAGTGCGTCGTAAACGACGGCGTTACGAGCGCCACCGAAAACTTCGAAGAATCCTCTGCATGCAAATCAAGCTGAAACTTAACCCCGAAAACCCCACCGTACGATACAGTCTTCGTCCTCGATACAACGGCTTGGATCGTAGGACGTAGAGAAGTGAAGGTGGGGTGTAGATACGGCGGAATATAAGCCTCCAAGCTCAGCTCAGTAGGGAACTCCCGTCTGAAGTTGTACCTCTCGTGAGGGTTGCTTCCGCCCACTAATATCCTGCCATCTGGCAAAAGCACCGCCGAGGAGTGATACATTCTCGGAATCGTGGAGGCCTTCAGCACACTGAACCGGGCTTCCGGTTTATTCTCGTAGGTCTTGTACAGAACCGGGTTCAGCACAGGGTTTACCGCGTTCTCCCAGCCCGCCGTCCCATTCTTCGCGCCGTTAATAATGATCACGTCACCCGTCGGTAACAACAGCATGTCCGGCATGACACGTGGCATCGGCATGTTCTCCATGGCCCATTTCGGATCCGGGTCCGTCACTCTGATCCGTCCGCAGGTGGCGGAGGCTCCCTTGTACACTTTTTCTTTGGGATCCTTTTTGTTTACCAATGTGAACGCACCAGGCTCTGCTCCGCCGCACACCAAAACCTCGGCCTCGGGTAGACCCGACCCGTTTATTTTCAGTGGGAGGAGCACCGACGACCCGGTGAGCGGGTAGCTTCTCCCGACGCCGCCGGGCATGACCGGAAACTCTTTGATGATGCGGTTGTTGTCGTAGTCGAGCAAAACCGAGCGGTTGTTTGCAAACACGAAAAGGCTTCCGTCCGGCAAGACATGCAGAAACGGGTAGAGATTGTTCTCCTCCTTCTTGTCAAAAGTCTCCACCAGAAATTTGAATTGGTACGACACGTAGTCTTTCTTGGGGAAGAACTCGTAGCTGAACACGTCTCTACCTCCGACGACGACGACGCGTCCGTCGGGGAGGATCTGCGACGTGGCGTACCACCTCTTCTCCTTGAGGCTCTCCTGCTGAAGCTCCGTCCAGTCACACATGTGTTGGAAATAAAGTGGACTTAAACACAGTCTGTTATATTCATGTTAATTGTTTAAGACTTTATCTTGGATAACAAGAAACGATAGATATTATATTCTGATTCATATAAGATTTCCGAGTTGTATATCAGTTAGAAATCTAGAAGGTTCATAGTACAAAACCTGATGTACAAGGAATTAGTATTGTGGAAGGAAAGATCTTCATGATATTTACATTGTTCAATTAGGATTTGGTTATGGGATCAAGTCTTATTTTGATCACTATATATAGGAGGTCTGAGTCCCTGTGTCCTTCACCGAATTGCATCTATTAGCTTCCCATTGTGCTAAGCATCTAAGGTTCAGTGACACAGAAGACCAACCTTCATCCTTCATCGATTTATTACGTGTGCAGCAAGTATTCCTCAAGATCAACAATGGCGCCATCAAGGAAGTCTGCTGGAGGACATATCAGCTGGAGATCTAATGAAGGTAAATTCCTACTGCAATTAGGAAACTTCTTTATGAGAATTACATGATTGTTCTTGCTTGTGTGTTTGTGAAATCTTGTAAAGATCTTGTTGTTTAAGTTAATATGGTTTTATGTTCATTAAGTCTGGAACCATATTTTTACATGGTATCAGAGCTTGTTTACAAAATTCACAAATCGCAAATTTGGTTTTTTCATCAAGAACAGGTTTTTCTGGGAATAAATTTTTTCTTAAAAAAAAAACCAAAATAAATTTATCAATTTTTAAGCATGATTTTCGTAAAAATAAAAACCAAACAGGCCTTAATCCGGTTTTAGCCCGAACTCAGCCCATTTTATAAAAACCGAACCCAGCCCATTTTATCCCAAACCCGACCCAATTTATAAAACAAAAGGGAAAACGGAATTATCCGTTATGAACATAACGGATAGTTCTGTTTCTTCATTCTGGGTTTTCTGGGCAGAAGAAGATTGGGAATTGGTTTTTCCTACTGCGGCTCTGGGCTTTAAGGTCTGTGTTTTCCGCCTTAATCTTTATTTTTCATGCTTTTAAATTGGTGCTGTGCTGTAGCAGAGGCAAAGGTATGTTCTCTGAAGCTTAAACTTGTTAATTTCAATTCTGCATCTGTGGGAATGTTCATATGGAGAAGTGTTGGCTCATGAATTCGTTGTCAGTGATGCATATATTGTTTGAAATTGACGTGTGTTATAGTGGAGGAGGGCGGTAGATTTACTCTTGTTTCTGATATGATATTGTGTATACAGCATGTTTGGATTG
Source organism: Fragaria x ananassa (assembly GCA_034370585.1). Taxonomy (NCBI): domain Eukaryota; kingdom Viridiplantae; phylum Streptophyta; class Magnoliopsida; order Rosales; family Rosaceae; genus Fragaria; species Fragaria x ananassa. The sequence continues at coordinate 26,198,117 of CP139761.1, read as the reverse complement.
AATATATCTCCCCGAATTTTGTTTTCGAAATCTAAGACATGAACATGATATCTACTGGTGTTTTGATTACTGTTTTGGTTTATGTCTTACACAAAGTATGCTTAAATCAAGTTAACAGGTTTAGAAAATCTTAAAGAAAAATACCAAATTGTGCAGTGTTATAAAGTTTTGTTTTTTCTGGCTTCCAAAGAAGTAATCAAGCATGATTTTGTGATATATGCAGTGGTATGTGTGTGTGCAGGAACTGTTTTAGATTTTTTGAAAACTTTTGCTAGTCTAAAGACTTGGACTGCTTTCATCAAATATCTTGTTTCTGTTGCATATGGCATATCAGTTCAGTTTTCTTCATAAAAATTATATGTCACAAAGGCATTGATTTTGTTGTTTTATTCACATGGGATATATGTATATATATATGTATGCAGTATGACATTATGAAAGTATGAATTTTCTGTTTGGTTTGATGACTGTGTTTGTGTGTTTTTTGCTATGCTTAAAACCTTGATAAAAGACAGTTAAAACAACATAGGAAAAACGCTTACAAAATTTTATTTTAATTTTCTTAGGCAATTTTGCTTCTATTGGAGAAGTTGTGGAGCTGAATGGGAACAACTATAGGAAGTGGAGGGATGATGTAGAGTTTTACATGGGAATGCACCAAAACATAGATTACTGCCTCCTCAAACCTAAACCTGTAGGCACCGAAGAAGAAAACAACATGGATGCTGACAGCTCGTGGCATTATTATGAATGGTTTAGGACCAATAGAATGGCTAAGAATGTGATAAGGAGAACTATGTCTGAGGTTGTTAGGGGATCGATAGAGGAACCTGAGGATGCTATAGACTTTATGGCTAATATTGCTGATAAATATGAGGAAAGTGAAAAGGCTGAAGCAGCTAGGCTCCATAAAGAATTCCATGAACTAAAATATGATGGAAATGGGAGTGTTAGGGAGCACATAATGCATAAGGTTCAGCTGAATGGGAAACTCAGAGATTTAAAAATGGGAGTTGCAGATGCACAGCTTGTGCATGATGCACTTTGGTCACTTCCATCAACCTTCAGCCAACTGAGATCTACCTATAATGCTCTAGAGGTCAAGTGGACTATTAATAAGCTAATTTCAGTGTGTGTGGATGAGGAAAATACTATCCGAGGAGAAGCTGAACCATCAACTGCAGTTAATCTGGTGGAGAAGCCTAAGTGGAAGAAGAAGAATAAGAACAAGGTTAAGCAGACCACCAATTTTAAGGTATCCAGCAAACCTGCAGATTCTAAGGGTGACAAGTCCTCTAAAGTTAGGTGTTTCTTCTGTAAAAAGATGGGACACGTTAAGAAGGATTGCCCTGGTTTTAAGGCATGGATGATAAAGAAAGGTGACTGTTTTCCTAACTCTGTTTTTTCTTTAGAAGTTAATTTCCTAAATGTTAGTTCACACACTTATTGGCTAGATTCAGGCTCACCAATACATATTACCACTTCATTACAGGGTATAATAAGGAGGAGAGCTCCAAGGACAAGTGAGCAGAATGTCTGCGTTGGAAATGGTCAAAGAGTAGCAGTAAAGGCCATAGGATGCTTAAGGATTGATTTAGGACAAGGAAATTTTTTAGTTCTCGAGAATGTCTTTTATATTCCCTCACTTAAGAGGAATTTGATTTCTGTAGGCCTTTTGGTTGACATTGGTTGTAGTCTTGTTATTGATTTTAGTGGAATAAAACTTTTTCAGAATTCAGCTTATATTGGTTCTGGTTCTTTTTCAAATAAATACCTTATGCTTGATTGTTCTACTGTTAAGAATGAGATTCATCTACTTGAAAATAATTCAAGAACTTGCACTGATAATCAAGTTGCTGGTGTTAAAAGAGTTTTATTTAATAACAAATCTGCAAATCTTTGGCATAAAAGACTCGGCCATATATCTAAAAACAGACTTAAAAGACTTGAGAAATTAAATGTACTGCCTGCACTGTGTTATGATGATTTGAATGATTGTGTGGAGTGTTTTAAAGGGAAATTAACAAAGACCAGAAAACTTACAGCTGCTAGAAGTGGAAAACTTTTAGAATTAATACACACTGATATTTGTGGACCTTTTCAGCATAAGACCAATTGTGGGAATTTTTATTTCATTACATTCATAGATGACTATTCGAGGTACTGCTATATTTTCCTACTTTCAGAAAAGTCTCAAGCTTTGCAAGCATTCAAAATTTATAAGTCTGAAGTTGAACTGCAATTAGAGACTAAGATTAAGACTGTTAGATCAGATAGAGGTGGAGAATTTTATGGGAGGTATACTGAAGCAGGCCAGCAAAAGGGACCCTTTGCAATGTTTCTGCAAGAACATGGCATACAAGCTAAGTATACCACCCCCTATAGTCCAACTCAAAATGGTGTAGCAGAAAGGAAAAACAGAACCTTGTTAAATATGGTTAGATCAATGATGTGTACTACAGTTTTGCCTTTATTTTTGTGGGGTGAAGCACTTAAGACTGCAAATTATCTTTGCAATAGATCACCCTCAAAAGCTGTAGAAAAGACACCATATGAATTATGGTGTGGCAAACAACCGAGCTTGCATCATCTTCATGTTTGGGGATGCAAAGCTGAAGCAAAAATTCCAGATCAATTAAGAGAAAAATTGGATCCCAAAACAGTTAGCTGTAGGTGTATAGGTTATTGTGAAAAATCCAAAGGCTATAGATTTTATGCACCTCATAATTCAACTAGAATTATAGAAACCAGTAATGCAAAATTTCTGGATGAAGCTTACAGTACATCAAATTTCAGAGATCTGTCTTCAGAATTTGTTGAACTAGTTGAACCTGAGGCTACAGTTAATAGAATGCCTTTAAATGCAGACACTACCATGACTGATGTTTTTGTTCAAAATCAAAATAACAATAATAATGCAGCAGCTGAGTTTCCTGAACCTCAAAATAATGTTGCTGAAGAAATTCAGCAACTTGTAGCGCAACCTATGCAGCCTGAAACTCAAAATTTAGGTCCTCAGAATTCCCAGCCTCAAAATTTAGGGCAACCTCAAAACATAGAGCAACCTCCATTAAGAAGATCAGAAAGGCCTAGAAAACCAGTTTATGGAGAAAATAGTGATTACTATGTTTATCTCCAAGAACAGGATGAACTTGTAGAACTGGATGATCCAATGAGTTTTAAACAAGCTCAGGATTCAGATGAAGTTGAAAAATGGGATGCAGCTATGCAGGAAGAACTAGATTCTATGCATAAGAACCGAGTATGGGATTTAGTGAAACCAGACCCTAACCATAAGCCAATTGGTTGTAAATGGGTGTATAAGACAAAAAGAGATGCTGAAGGCAACATAGAGAGACATAAAGCTAGGCTGGTAGCTAAGGGTTTTACACAAAAAGAAGGCATCGATTTTAATGAAACTTTTTCTCCTGTGTCCACTAAAGATTCATTCAGAATTATAATGGCACTAGTGGCACATTATGATATGGAACTTCATCAAATGGATGTAAAAACTGCATTTTTAAATGGAGAATTAGAAGAAATTATATACATGAAACAGCCTGAAGGTTTTTTGCAAACTGGTAAAGAAGAATATGTATGCAAACTTAAGAAATCAATCTATGGTTTAAAACAGGCCTGTAGACAGTGGTACAGAAAATTTGATTCAGTTATCACTTCTTCTGGTTTTACAGAAAACATAGTTGATGAATGTGTATACCTTAAGAGTACAAATGAAGGATTTATTTTTCTGTTTTTGTATGTTGATGATATTCTTTTAGCTAGCAGCAATGTCAAATTACTAAATGAGACTAAGGACTTTCTCTCGAGTAATTTTGATATGAAGGATTTAGGTGAAGCCTCTTTTGTTTTAGGAATTGAAATTAAGAGAGACAGAAAAATTGGGGTTTTAGGCTTATCTCAACAGAACTACATTCAGAAAGTTCTCAAGAGATTTCATATGGAAACTTGTAACACAAGTGATGCTCCAATGTCAAAAGGTGACAAACTGTCCAAAATTTCTAAAAATGGGGGGAAGACGTCTCTTATGGAAAGCAAACCTTATGCACAGCTTATTGGTAGCCTTATGTATGCACAGGTTTGCACTAGAGCAGATTTAGCATTTTCAGTTGGAATTTTGTCCAGGTTCCAATCTGCACCTACTCAGGAACATTGGGTTGCAGGGAAAAAGGTTCTTAGATATTTACAGAAAACCAAATCTCACATGTTAGTTTACAGGAAAGTTGATAAGCTTGAACTAGTTGGTTATACAGATTCGGATTTTGCTGGTAATTTTCCAAAGTCAAATAAATCCACCTCAGGTTATGTTTTCATGTTAGCTGGAGGTGCTGTGTCTTGGAAAACTGAAAAACAAAAATTAATTTCGACATCCACCATGCAGGCTGAATATGTTGCTGTATATTCAGGGGTTTGTCATGGACTATGGATTAGGAATTTTCTCATGTACACTAAGGTTTTAGGCCATTTAGTTTCTGGTCCATTGAAAATGTATTGTGACAATGAGGCTGCAGTATTTTTCAGTAAAAACAGCAAAAGATCAAATAGTTCAAAGCACATTGCCTTAAAATACTATAGTGTGAGACAACAGGTTAAGTATGGTGAGGTTGAGGTCTTAAATATAGACACTGACTCACAACTAGCAGATCCATTTACTAAAGCACTTTCCATCTCAAGTTTTCAGAAGCATATTGAGAATATGGGAATTCTTTCAAATTTGAGTTCTTAGGTTCAGTGGGAGCCGAATTTATTTTATCTGATCTAAAGTATATATTTTCAGAAGATTTTTGTATTAGGCAGTTTTTCCAGATGTAATTTCAATTCAACAGATTCTTGTACTCTATTTTATTGATCAATAAAGTCTCGAGGTATTTTCAGATACAAGAATTCATTGTGTTGTTCAGAAATTTCTAGTTGTGTTGTTATTTTTATAAAACAGATTTTATTGTTTATACTTATAGTCATAATGTCATTCAGTTCATGCATTTTACCATTTTCAGTCCAGCACTGGTAAAATGTTTACTGCAGGTTTTTATTCAGATTCATAAAAACATTAATTTGGACTGTGAATTTTTGACACCTCAGGGAGATATACAAGTCAAAATTTATTCACCCTTTCACTCGTTAGCTTATGTGATTGCAGTGATTGTTGTTCTGTGATCTTTAGCTGAGAGGATTATTTGTTATCCTTAAGGTTCTTGATTCAGCAACAGTAGCTGTAAATTGACCAAGCTGGATGAACCAAGAATTTTCTTTTGTTTCAAAATTGCGCAACTTCAGTTGTTATCCTTCATTAATTAATTCAGTAACATGTTTCAGACAGTGTTAGTCCAAGTGGGAGATTGTTGGAAATAAAGTGGACTTAAACACAGTCTGTTATATTCATGTTAATTGTTTAAGACTTTATCTTGGATAACAAGAAACGATAGATATTATATTCTGATTCATATAAGATTTCCGAGTTGTATATCAGTTAGAAATCTAGAAGGTTCATAGTACAAAACCTGATGTACAAGGAATTAGTATTGTGGAAGGAAAGATCTTCATGATATTTACATTGTTCAATTAGGATTTGGTTATGGGATCAAGTCTTATTTTGATCACTATATATAGGAGGTCTGAGTCCCTGTGTCCTTCACCGAATTGCATCTATTAGCTTCCCATTGTGCTAAGCATCTAAGGTTCAGTGACACAGAAGACCAACCTTCATCCTTCATCGATTTATTACGTGTGCAGCAAGTATTCCTCAAGATCAACAATGGCGCCATCAAGGAAGTCTGCTGGAGGACATATCAGCTGGAGATCTAATGAAGGTAAATTCCTACTGCAATTAGGAAACTTCTTTATGAGAATTACATGATTGTTCTTGCTTGTGTGTTTGTGAAATCTTGTAAAGATCTTGTTGTTTAAGTTAATATGGTTTTATGTTCATTAAGTCTGGAACCATATTTTTACAACATGTCGTCCTCGCACGGCTGGAAAGTCCTGACGCGGCGGTCGCAGGAGCCGCCAAAGCCCCCGGTCTGGACTAGGGTTCCGGTGGGGTCCACGGAGCCGGAGGAGCACCACGTGTCGGTGCGGAGGGTGAGGGGGCGGAAGGTGTTGGAGGCGAAGTCGTAGGAGAGAGAGTGGGCGGTGCAGTCTGTTATGATTTCGGGTTTGCTGTGGATGGTGTAGTTGATGCAGTATTTCTTGTCGTCGGGGAACGTGAGGTTGGAGAGGCCGATGTTGGTACGGTCGAAGATGACGACTCTGTTGTTGTTGAGAACCTGCATGTGCATTGCCGAGACTCCGATGCTCTTTTGAAGTAGCACCCACTCTCCTCCTGCTCTGTCGGAAACGGAGGAGGAGGAGGAGGAGGAGACGAAGATAATAAGGGAGAAGAGAATGAGAGAAAAGGAGGGTAATTTAGCCATGGATGAATTGCTAGCTGTGATACTCGATCTGAAGTTGGAAGACATAATCTTGAGTTAATATATAGATACAACTACGTACATGAATGATATGTGCACTGATACGGTAATTGCGTGGGTGATTTGAATTTTTGCGGCAGCTCTTCATCTTCTTGCATGCATGAGTTGGATTTGATGATTTGAAGACAGTGAGATGTATCTACTCACTTTAATACCCCGCGTAAATTTAAGGTAATTATTTTTATGAACAGTTGGGTAATTTACTACGAAGTATGTATTAATATATAGATACAACTACGTACATGAATGATATGTGCACTGATACGGTAATTGCGTGGGTGATTTGAATTTTTGCGGCAGCTCTTCATCTTCTTGCATGCATGAGTTGGATTTGATGATTTGAAGACAGTGAGATGTATCTACTCACTTTAATACCCCGCGTAAATTTAAGGTAATTATTTTTATGAACAGTTGGGGTAATTTACTACGAAGTATGTATATATGGAAATATAGTAGGACTTTGCAAGCCCTTTATCACATCTATGTATCAAAAATTATGATGCTGCTGATATTTCGTGAGCTGGGTTTGACGTACTGTATCGATTTACTTCCAAACACAGTGAATTTTCTATTTCAAGGGCTGTGCTAATCAAAGCAAAGAGTCAGTGTTTCAGCACTCATCTAAGCGTATCGGCATTTAAGAAGATTAGGTTTAGGTGATGTGATTAGTATAAATGAAATATGAAGAAGTGTGTTAGTTATCTGTATCTTGGTCAATATATGATATAGATAATTTGAAGCATCCTAATTGTGTTAGTAGTAGCTAGTTTCTATTTAGCAACACTGGCGTATGAATTTAGAGAAGATGAACTGGGGAGACGTTGCTGGATATTCAAAATTATGATAGGCCGGTCACATAAGAGATGGAGTGGTTTGATCAAAGGACTAAACTGCCAACAATGTCATGAAATCCATCTTAAATTATTGGTACATTTGAAATAATTTTGGTAATAACAACACAATTTATCAAGATCGATATACACCGAAAATTGACAATTTAGTTGATATTCCTTTCAAAACTCCCAAATCATGGTTTTCCCTAAACCCCCAATATATATGCCATATTCGAAACTCCAAATTACAGCTTATTGTTAATATGGCCAGCTGGATAGCTATTAGCTAATGATATTCTAATCTGATCCGGTTGGCAGATTTGGTCTGCTTGTATGAGCTAACACATGAACACAAGGACACCATCTCATATCCAGTTGTGACCTCAGAGTTGAGATTTGCTATATATAGCTGCCAAGGTGTGTTATCAATTGCTAAAAGCAGAATCAGACATCAGAGTAGCAACTCCAGATTAAGGTACACCAAACTAAAAAGATAAGAATTTCTCTCAAAAAAAAAAAAAAAACTAAAAAGATAAGAACTATAAACATGGAGCCACAAAAGATAAACAATGGGAGATGGAGGCTAATCCTCATGAGCAGAGATGGAATGAACCAAGGAAATACCCCTTTCATATATATAAACAGTGTTAGTGAACAAAGATTTCATGCAGCACTGAACATAAACATTTCTGCTTTCTGCACTTACAACTACTGCAAGGTGAGATTGCAAATGCGAGAATGTATAGCTTTATCATCTCAAGACTTGGATGTACCGGCACTCATTGATAAACTTCTCACTGCAACCCTGACGGCTCCAACGGCGCTCAGCTGCCTCATCTCAGGGCTTAGCCCATGCCCATCCTGGTTCTTACATGCTTCTTCCATCTGAACACCCACAAAGTATGCAATCTGAACATCCATTCATAAACATGGTAAGGCAAAGATTGTGACAGAATAAATGATCAGAAGCTCTTTTTAGTACCTCCTCGTCAGATACAGTGAATAGAAAATAAATGCTGTTGCACTCAGCAGTGCCAGTCTAGTATTAATATGGGTAATTATAGACTTCAGGGAACGCGTACGAAGAGTCATATTCTTCATACAATGTAACAGAAATCGGTAGTGTAATAGCTTTGACAATATCCACTACCAATGAAATAACAAGCAAACTAGTGGCCAATGTCCAAGTTTGCAAGAAGAAAAGGCAGTCTTATATATGATTATGAGAGTGGTGAAGTAATCAAACTTGGGGATAAATGTGCGGAGATATGTTTGCTGCACTCAACTGAATCAATCCACAAAACATGAATTCTGGTGCATATATGATCAGTAAATTCTATTTGTGACACCACATCAAATGCATCAATATCGTCATTCAAGTCATCACAAAGAACAGAGAATGATGGTCATTCATATCATCATTCAAGTCAACACAAAGAACAGAGATATGTTTGCTGCACTAAACAGAATCAATCCACATAACATGAATTCTTGTGCATATATGATCAGTAAATTCTATTTGTGACACCATATCAAATGCATCAATATCGTCATTCAAGTCATCACAAAGAACAGAGGATGATGGGCAAAAACAGTACACAAGTAATTTCTGGCTGGAATAATAAAAGTATTTTTCATTGAATTCAACCAATTTTATAAGAGATAAAGCAAGCACAACATCATCAAATGCATATCAAACATGGTAACCAATGGCCATAGGTGATATACTGAATTATTTCATGGTTTGCATATAACCAAAGAATCGTAAAGCTTTCAAATTAAGTTCAATACGGAGTCATGCAACTCCTGGGGTAATGTATTCAATTATTCCTTGATGATGAGCAAAAAAAAAAAATGCAATACATATTGCACATTTCCAGCTCCATCTACTGTTCTCTCCCAGTTGAAAATGTCTATTCTATCCTATAAATTCTTGCTGTCCAAGCGTCCATAGTGTGAAAGATAGAGTTTCGGTAACAACGAGCATTACAATATAACTGGATGGCACAACCACAAAGAAAGCACAACTAGTATGGTAAACTATCCAGAAACATCAACTGTATGAAATTCTTTTTCCTGCTTGCTTAGAAGAAGAAACAAAGTCGACAAAAGGTCAATGAACTCAAAAGGGGATATTATGCCCTACTTTGTTCTGATTGTTGCCAAAGGCATGTCAAACTGACAGCATAAATCTCATTGACACAAATTAACAGTAAGATTCCACTAGAGGCATCAAAATGTAACATATGAAATACCTTGCCAGTAGCATTACGAATTGGTGATATATGAAGAAGATTCCAAAATGAACTCTTATCCTTCCTAAGAATGAAGCAACAACAAAGTTAAATCAGATGAATAATGTCAGTTCACTTGCAAGATATTGATTAGTAGTTAAGTAGCAACCTGTAATTCAAGATACGTACTGTGCATGCTTTTTCATTCTGAACGCTTTCCTTTACCTGAAGAAATGCAGGTGAAATGATCAAATGTTTTGGTAAACTTAAGACCAATCTATTCCATCAAATTATGAAAAGCACACCATGAAGACCAATATTAAAGAGATATACCCGATATATTGCAGAGGAATCTGTATCCTCCCCACTTAAAAATCTACAATTGCGTCCCAAGACTTCGTGTCTGGCATAACCTATACAACAAGAAAACAACTGAGCTGAGTAATTGCATATGCAAAGTAAATGGTATTTGAATGGTTTTTAAGGGTTGTTTGCAAATAGAACATATCCCGTATTACCTGTCAATTTGAAGAAGGCCTCACTTGCGTAAACTATAGGCATGTCAGGTAAGTGCGGATCTGTTCTGCAAGGTAACTCAATCATGCCGAAGCAAACACAACAAATCCATCAGCAATCTTCAGCAAGCAGAGATCTTTTTCTAAAGTAAAATAATGAGAATTTGCAACTCACAATACAAAGCTTTGTTTGATTCTACCAAGAGAAATATTTAAGGATGAACTGAAAAGGCCCACCCCAGTTATGCTGCATCTCTTTCCACACACCAGTCTGCCTGTTAACTCACTATAATGTGTTAGCACAGACAAGATGTTATTCATGGCAGACACAGCTCTCCGCTTCTCTAACTCACTTGCCTCACATGTATCTTCAATCTCCACTCCTGTATATACATCACACTAAATGAACAACAATCCACAAACCAAAACTTGCTGACAACACAAAAGATCAACATCACAAATCACATTGGAACAAACCATTAACAAGTAATTCTAAGTAACTTCTAACAATTCTAACAACATTCATTTCATTGAAACCAACTACTAAACGAGCGAAAACTAAACAATGCCAGACCTCTATTATCATCATCATCATCCAATGCACACTCCAGAGACAAAGCACGCCCCAAATCCACCATAGCATCCGAGCACACTTCTCTCCTACAAGACCCAAAAACACTCTCAATCACCCTACTCTCCTCCTCATACAACAAACCAACCCCATTCCTCCTCCTCGGTTTTCGCAAAACCGGAACCTGAACTCCCACAAAATGAATCACCCTCCCATCCTCTTTGCTAAACACAGGGCACATATGAAACAGCATCCAAAAGGGTGTCCCATCCCTCCTATAATTCACCAAATTAATCTGAACACCTCTCTCTTCTCTAATAGCCTCCCTTATTTCCATTGCAGACCTTCTACAAGTCCCTGGCCCTTGAAATATCCTCCCATTCTTCCCAATCACCTCACTTTTCGAATACCCCATCATTTTCAGGAACCCTTTGCTCGCAAAAACGATGGGCTGGCCGGAAATACAAGGATCAGTCACCGTAAAACTCTCCGGCAACTCGTTCAAAGCTTCTAGAACCCAAAGCGAGTAACGACTATTGATTGATTGCTCTATTAAACCCAACTCCGATTCCATCTCCTCTCTAAAACCGTCACTCCCAATCTCATGTGGCACCTCAACCTTCCAAAAGCTTCAAATTTCCTCTGTAAACCTTCAAACTTTTCTGTAAATCTTCAAACTTTAACTGTAAAGCATCAAACTTTGAAGAAACCCAGTAAGAAAAGTGAACGGAGAAGCCAAAATTTCTCAGAAAAAGGTGTGAAATTTACAAAACGAAGAAACTGGGGGAGGTAATATATGTGTGTAAAAAGTTGGATGAAAACTATGTCAAAAAGGCTATATCTTTTGGAGAGTGAGCATATTAGAGTGAATTTGAGACACCCACCAATCGAAAATTTGGAAATATCTTAAGCAAATTGCTGTGGTTTCGAATGAACAAAAATGGCTGAGGAATACCCATCAATCGTTTTTGGTTCATTTGTGGAAAAAGAAGCGAAAACTGAATATGATGCATAGAGCTGTAGCACACAGTCACAAAAATAATATAGATTTTTGGGTTTTGCTATTTCTGTGTAATTTTGGGGTCAGCTTCATGGTGAAAGGAATTTTCATCGGTTTTTTACTTTTGGTAAAATGATAGAGAGAAGTACAGGAAGAATCTAACACTGACAAGTCGACCGCTTGCATTGAGGTTTGAGACGCAGAAACCTGGGGTTTTGTTGTTTACTTTGTTATTGAGGAATGTAAATACGAGGCACAGATCACTGTGCAGGTATCAGAATAGGAAACAAAAGTTTACCAGTTCTGGTAAAAAGTTGAAAGAGTTTATGTTGACGGCAGCTAATAACAGTTTAGGCTGGTTTTTTGGTTGAAATGAGTTACATGCGATTCATAGATCTGTCCTATCTTTTAGCCAAAGAGTAAGACAAGATAAAACCTTCTCAAGTTTTGGATTATGTCTAATCATTATGCATATATTCATGCCGTATATCAAGCAAGTTGGCTGATTTTGCGCGTAATAGTTTGTTGTAAAAACGTATATTATGCAGAGATAAATGTATGAGTTTTTCTTATTCAGCAAATGAAGACAAGATAAAACCTTGTCAAGTTTTGGATTAGGTATAGTCATTATGCATATATTCATGCCGTATGTTAAGCAAGTTGGTTGATTATGCACGTAATAGTTTGTTGTAAAAATTGTTGGAACTTGTGTGGTATTTATCCCACATTGAAGGAGCATTAAATATTTGAGTCTTTATATGGAAACACCCATGTGACTCATTAATTGGATGGTAGGCCTAATATGGGCTTGGTGGGCTTTCTGTTGAGTTTTTCAATAGAAATATATATATATATATATATATATATATGTTTAATAAAAGTCAAAGATTGGGCATTGGGCTCTGATGATTAAATCCGAATTTAATTTTTGAAAATTAATATCATTTAATTTAATTATTAATTCAGATAAATATCAAAAGACATAACTGTCTGAACAGTTACAACTGTCCGAGTAGTTGTGTCTGTCCGAACAGTTATACCTGTTCCAATTGACTTTTATAAGAACGACTTCTGTTGTTGTTTTGATCATCGATTTCTTCTTCTTTCTCCCTAAAAACCTATTTCTTCTGAAGCATAAAGTAAATTTGTCAGAGTCAAGTTCTTGTGCAAGAACTTGAACCAGATAGTTGTATCCTCTAGATAGACGTCCGAATCTGTAGCATAAGCGGGGACGAATTTCTGTTTTAAGTCACTGCAAGACATACCTCTATCTAATCAATCAAGTTAGTGTTTTTCGTTTTATTTCATTATTATTCAATTGTGTTATAATTTCATTGTTATATATATATATATATAAATACTGTTTGAACGAATATTGGATTGCTTCTAACAAAAATGTATTTGATTATGCAGAGATAAATGTATGTGTTTTTCTTATTCAGCAAATTATTCTCATTCATAATATGACACAAGTGCTTTAACAAGTGTATAAGTTTCATTTTACTTGCAAGAATTAGGCACGTCGTCTCAACTCATTTTGGCTTGATTTGGTTCGTTTTATGGTTACTTTTCAAACTCATACAAGTACAAAATTAACAGAGAATTGAAATTTATATCATTTATTTTATAATCCACACTATTTATTACTTTTTCTGTAACTTTAAATTTGTCTTTAGTAATATGTGTTTTGTCATTTTATAAAAACTTTAACTAAAAGAAGAAAGTTAGAGTGTAGACGATAAAATGAAGAGTGTCAATTTCACTCCCTAATTAACATCTCTTTGAATGACCGTCATAATCCTAAAGAGTTTTTCGGTTCTAAATTGTGTAAACAAATCAAACAAATGGATATTTCTCTATTAAGAGACAAGGAAGCTGGGTGTAGTATGAAATGAACTAGGATCCTTCCATAGTCATTGTTGATGGTTGCATTAGGCTGAGGTTGTCCTCATCCGATTTGTCGACGCGAACCGACGACGCTGATACTTATCCAATCCTCGTCATCCTGTGTTGTCCCGCCACATTTTGGCGCCCTCTGTAATATGACACGGGCCTCTAAGCCCACCTCAAACAAAGCCAAACCCAAAACACAGCAAAGGTCCAACACCCAGCGTATTACTAACTCACTAACATATCTACTGCCGGCCCATATCTCTAACTTTATAGTCCAACATTTTACGTTTGTTTTGGTAAATATGGTAAATATGCAAAAACAATATTGGTTATGGCGGTACCCGAGTGAAGAAATGGACCCCATTCTTCACAATCACAGTCTTCCTTCCCACTTTTAACCGTCCACCGCCTTCGAATCTCAGTCGGCGAATTAGGGCTTTCAGCTCCGACAGGTCTCCGACTCGGGATCGCCTCTGAGGTCGAGACAGGTCCGGATCTCGGGTAAGTCCATTTCTTCCGCCGATCAGCTCAAACCAATTCAGTATCCAATTCCTGGATTTCAAAATCAATGCTAAATCCAGTTTCGAATTTTGATTGTTTTGGTTGCTTATACAAGAGTGTGAGATTCGTAGTGCTTTAGCTGTTTGATCAACTTTGTTTTCGGAGTTCATACTAGACGGTGAGGGTTAGTACATTAGATTCTTATTAGTTACTTTAGTGTGATGAGTAAGCTACCTACTGAGATTGTTGTGTTGTTGAGTAAGTAATGGAGAATTTTCGTGTCCAAAAATGTAGCAGCTGTTACTTTTCGCCTGTTCGGTCGTATAGATCATATATAGATTTGATTTGAACGCCGGTGATGCGGGGTTTTTTTTAGCTAGAAACACACATTTTCTTGGTTTAGAGTGATCCTTGATGCAGTTGAGCGACAATGTCAGTGATTTGCAGGCGCATTTTCTTTCGGTGGGACCATGAATTTATTTACACGATCTAGTCCACATGTTACACGTGTACCGGTGGAGCAGCCGGCTGTTTATGAACCACCTCCGGAGGCGCAGCTTCCCCCAAAACCAGCAGGACCGACGTTGGAGGGTCTAATTGCTGAAGATACGTATCCACAGTATTCTGCCATTGCTGATCGGGTTGGAGAAAATGAACCCGGAGTTGAACATGGCGGTGGTGCAAAGAACGACTCATCTTCCATAGCAAAGCATCATGATGTTTCAGACGAGGAAGGATGGATTGCGATTCCATACAGTAAGTGATTCCATTACACTGACTTTGTATACATTGACATTCGGTCTACGTGTATTCTTATGGATGCACATAAAGTGAGTTATAATATTCGAAAACACGCGGTTGAGTGGGTACTTACATTCCTTATGATATTGTCTTTTATTTCTAAGGCTCGTTTTATTGTTTTAGAAGAACTCCCCGATAATTGGAATGATGCACCGGATATACAATCATTATGCTCTATGGACCGCTCCTTTGTTTTTCCTGGTAGCTTTTTCCTGAATCTCATCTCTCTTTCATTCTTGACATATATTTCCAAAAACACAGAGAATATACTAGTTGCTAATATTTTCTGAATTTTTGTTTTCCAGGTGAACAGGTTCATATCCTTGCATTGCTGTCAGCATGTAAGCAGGATACAGAAATTATTACTCCCTTTAAGTTAGCTGCAGCTATGAGTAAAAATGGCTTAAAACAAAGCCCGACAAAGCAAAATGGGAAGGCTGATGATGGAAATGATGCAGTGTCAACAAAAGGAGAAAGTTGTCCTGATAGTCAAGGTACAGATCAAAATGGTGAAACCTTGTCGAACGAGATGGCTGATCCACAAAAGGATGTTTCTGCAAGTGAATCCCTTCTTCGAATGGAGGATCACAAAAGACAAACTGAAATATTATTGCAAAGATTTGAGAGGTCTCATTTTTTTGTTAGGATTGCCGAGTCGGATGAGTCCCTTTGGTCAAAAAAGGGTTCTTCTAAGAAGTCTTCAGAATCTTCTGAGATGGATGGTCCAGAGGCCACGGAAAATGGAACCCATAAACGTGCATTGTCTCAACTCAATGCCATTGTTGATAAAGGAAATTTTGATCCGAACGTCTCTGGTGGTGTAGCAAGAAATAATGTCAAGTGTTGCTCTCTTTCTAATGGAGACATAGTGGTATGTGTAGTGAAACTTCTAGGTTATTTGTTTTATTTTTCTATATACCTTCCAGTTTTTGAACTCTGTTGCTCCTCTTGCATGCATGGCTATCATTTGTTCTCATTTAATTTTCTTGTTTGGAAGGATGCAGGTTCTTTTACAGGTGAATGTTGGTGTAGATTTTTTGAATGACCCTGTTATTGAGATTCTTCAGTTTGAGAAGTACCATGAGAGAAGTTTGTCTCCAGAGGCTCAGGAGAACTTGGTTTATGCAAATCCAGACCCATGTGGAGAGTTGTTAAAGTGGCTGCTTCCTTTGGATAATGTACATCCGTCTCCAGCTCGTCCTTTATCTCCTCCTCTAACTTCCAATTCAGGAGTTGGGAATGCACCTCAAAAGCCCACTGGTTCTCAGATTTTCTCCCATTTTAGAAGTTACTCCATGTCATCCATACCACAAAATACTACACCACCGCCTGCACCTATTAAAGCCGCCAATTCTAAGCCAAGCTTTGATCTTGAAGACTGGGATCAATTTTTATCTCTGAAGCATCTAAAGAATAAAAGAACTGGTTACGAGGGGCTTTTATCTTTTCGAGGTGTGTCATTGGAGCGTGAAAGATTTTCTGTTCGTTGTGGATTGGAGGGCATATATACACCAGGAAGAAGATGGAGGAGAAAACTTGAAATTATACAACCTGTAGAAATTCATTCTTTTGCTGCGGACTGCAATACAGATGATCTTCTCTGTGTCCAGATAAAGGTGTGAACAATGATATTACCAGATCTATTTTTTTGTTAAATATGTGTTTTAATTATATTAGTTTCAGAATCACTAATCACTCGTATTAGAATGGTTTTTTTAAACCTTAATCTCATGTTCCTACTAAAGTTATCAATATGATTCGCAGAATGTGTCTCCAGAACATGCACCAGATATTGTGGTGTATGTAGATGCTATAACAATTGTCTCTGAGGAGGCGTCAAAAGGTGGACAGTCCGTGTCACTACCAATTGTATGTGTGGAAGCAGGAAGTGACCATAGTTTACCAAATCTAGCACTCAGGTCATTGTTACGTGTTCCCTATTTAAGAATTCATTTGTCATACAGTAACACAGCAATTTTGTTTCTTACTTTTAGTTCTATTTTTCTTGCTATTTAATCTTCTTCTTTTTTTATTTTTTTTCAAAAAATATAAACTAGGGTCATGTCTTTGGACCTTGAAATATCACATGCATGAATAAAGAAAAGTCGGGAAAATACGTAACATACTCCATTGAAACCTGTCAGTGTAGATTTCAGGATTAAGACTAGAGAAGGGTAGCTAACCAGTAGCTATGGTGGTTACTATTGTAAACATTGTAAAAGTGATGTTCACTACTATCAAGGGAGTCTGTATTTAGGACATCTTTTGTTTGTTTGTGTAGTTTTGGAATCTTAAGAATTTTTTTTTTCTTGATCTCACTAGAATTTCTTATCACAGGAGAGGTGAAGAGCATTCGTTTATTCTTAAACCAGCAACAACCTTGTGGAAGAATTTCAAGACTGGTGGTGATAGAAGCACTCAACAATCACTAGCACAGGCTGGAAATGCAGCATCGAGCTCACTTCTAGCATTGAAGACTGCTGAAGGAAAAAGGGCTGCTTCAACTGCTGACCAGTATGCAATTATGGTATCCTGTCGCTGCAACTACACAGGTAATTATACCCCTTTTAGTTTACCATATATAGAGAATCAGGGTATGTCGTTTCTGATTGTAATTCTTTGATGTCTGCAGAGTCGAGATTGTTCTTTAAACAGCCAACAAGTTGGCGACCGCGTATTTCAAGGGATCTTATGATATCTGTTGCGTCTGAAATGTCTGGACAATCTAGTGCACCAAATGCCGGAGTCTCCCAGCTTCCTGTGCAGGTTTCATTTACTGAGTAGCTTGCATCATATGTTGTGTGGGAGCTGTCATTTTTTTTTATATATATGTTTGTGAAGTAGGTTTCATCTAAACTTTTCAATTGGTCAGGTCTTAACTCTTCAGGCGTCAAACTTAACAACTGAAGATTTAACTCTGACGGTTCTTGCCCCGGCTTCATTTACTTCGCCTCCTTCAGTCGTATCCTTGAATTCTTCACCTTCTTCTCCAATGAGTCCATTTGTTGGTTTTCCTGGGTTTACAGGAAGAACAACTGCCGAGAGACGTAGTTCTACAATGCAGAGGCTGAACTCAGCACCCTCTCTATTGGGAACTCAGAAACAAGCTTCTTTTAAAGAACAAGCTTCTCCAGTATCTGATGTTGTTCCTAGTACTGGTTCGGATTGTACCCATTTGTGGCTTCAGAGTAGAGTTCCACTAGGGTAATACTTCAACCCTGTCCATTTTGCTTTTTATGTTCATGGTTATTCCAATACTTACAGTTTTCTATGGCATATTAGATGTGTTCCTTCCCAATCTACGGCCACCATCAAGCTTGAGCTACTTCCGTTAACGGATGGCATAATTACGCTGGACACTCTACAAATTGATGTCGAGGAAAAAGGTAGTTATCCCCCTCTTTCCTACTATGAAATTATAGGTCATCTATCTGACTGCATAACAATATCTACCTGTGGAACATAACTATAGATTTCTTCTTCTGACGGAGGGTAATATTTTCTGGCATAACAGGTCGTACTTACATACCTGAGTACTTGCTGAAGATTAATGCCACTTCCAGTATTTCCTCAGGGATTCTTTAAGAACATCATGTGCAATACACATTTGATTCTACATTCACATTGATATATCAAGTTGTGTAGTCATGGAGCATCAGGCTCTGAACAACAGGCACTGAGGCTTGCTTTGTTCAGTTAAAATTGTCGTGTGTCAATTTGTTTTAGAAAACAGAACCTCACAGTGTGTGTTGTAAACCGTTATTTGAGAATAGGGTTTTTTATAGTTATAGCCCACCCCTTAACGGGAGAGACTGTATTCTTTGTAGATGAATCTTTCGTGTGAAATTGTAACCCATTAATGCAGAAAAGTTATACCCTTGTGCATGCAGTAGCATAACAGTGGCTTGACTTCTACTTTTCATTTTGTTTCTCCTTGTTCTGTTTACTATGTATGGAGAAATCCGATTAGTGTGAGATGCTGCCCACGTCATGAATTCATAAAATGTGGTAGTTTAAATTCCAATGTCATGCTCATATTACAGGCATGAAGCTCAGAGAGAACAGCTTTGAAGTTTGAAGTCCTCAAATAATGAATATGTTCCAACTTCCATATACACTGTATCAGTGGTGAAAGCTTCTCAAATTCACAAGTTTTCTTAATAAGAAACTGATATCCATTGGAGGCCTCAAGATTCAGAGTAAACAATTACAGAAGTCCTTGCAACCTGATGCGACAGTTTATCCAATATTACTTGACCAAGTCCTACACTACCATATACTAATCTGCCAAGGCTGGAGAAGACTGCTGCAACTGACTGGCAGATTTGGATTGGGTCTTGGTCTCTCTTCCTTGGTCTGGCAGAGGTGAACATTAGCACAGTATCAGCTGATTGGCTACCTGCTGTTCACATGCTGCAGGTACCTGATTGGTTTAAGACAATGTCACTGGATTATTATGATTGTTGGTTTACTCTGGATGTCTCTCAGTCTCTGATGATCAAGCTCAGTAAAAAATATCTGTTGGAGCATTATGTGAATTTGAACATCAACTTCTTGGAGGGTTATCTTCCACTTTTGGTAAAATGTAACAGAGCTCAGCTTGGCAAAACGTAGATTTTCCAGATCAATTCCCTTGGGCATTGATGAAGATATCAGCTCCTTCTGGTGATCATAGTAAATGCATATATGGAGAAAAGACTAGACGTGAATGATGGCGCCAAGGTTGCTTGCTGTCCAGGTTTTCTGCTTTTCTCCTCCCAACCTCGGAATTAAGTGCTTAACTTTCCTCTTATGAAATAGTTTGTTGTTCTGATGGAGTATCATTTCTTGCATAATAAGTAATATATAGGACTCTGGTATATCTTGAAGTTTTATGCATCAACCAGCATTTCCTTGTTGACCAAAAAAAAAAAAAACCAGCATTTCCTTGCCTGCATTTACTTGTAGTCATCCAGCAGCAAGGTCCTAATTAGGCACAGATGTTCGATCACCTTGCTTTGTAGTTGGAATTCCTATTCATTTCAGAATTTGACCCTATTTTTATTTTAAGTTTCCCATTTTAAATATAAAAATAATGGTTGGTTTCCTAAGAGTGAGGTGCCCAAGTCTTCTCAGAAATGTATAGAATATAGAAGTGCTATATGATAATGTAAACAATAATATCTTGTTATATGCTTCCTTGTTGTTTTCTTATTTTTATTTTTCTATTTAAAATAAAATAAAAGGCAATGCCTGAAAATGCAGGCTAATGGGTGCTGGTGTTCAGTTTGTAACCTTAATGGCATGATTAAGCCAGGTCGGCATAATCTTCCCCAATCACTTTATATAATGGTGCCAATCATAAGAATAATGTAATATAAAACCAAACGTGTTGTAATTAGACAAGAAGGTGGAATATATTTGCTTCACAATGTTGCAAACTATATTTGGATATATTGTACGTGGCAGAACATTTGTGGAAGGAGAAGCTTATGAGAGTTTGGCACTCGGTTGGGAAATTCTCACTTTAAAGATAGATTTAGAATTATTTGTTCTGAAAATTTCACAGTTCGAGTTTGCAGACGAAAAACAAAATACTTTGATGAACAATTTTGATACTCCTTGTTTAATACCAATATGTTCGGAACAATAGAGAAATTGTAAAACAAATATTTGCCTTATTTGATTTATATATTCATCACATTGTTTGTTTGTTTAAAACCGTAAGAAGATAATCCAACATGTCATAAAATCATTTTAACATTCATTAACGAGAACAAAAATTGGGCTCACTAACGGTGGTGTGACACCTTGTTTGCCTCATCGCTACAATCCGATTGCCCAAGCATCACACCATGACTAGATTTCAATCCATAATTGGAAAAAAAATTAAGTATTTTTGTTGATAATCATAAGCAAATACTCAGAGCGGTGAACCAAAGAACATTGATAATATAAATCCAAATTAAATTTTTAAGTTGCAAATCAATTGTTTAGTAATTTTGAACGTGAATCGAATATGTCATCTAACTTAAATCGTTACAATTAAGAAATGTCAGTTAAGATTAAAGATCAGTATGTCAAGATAGTCGTTGTTTTGGCCCACGTCCTCAGCAAGGGTAGAGAGGGAACAAATGTAAAAATGGTGTGTGCGGGGCGTGCCACCTCACGGATGAGGAAAGAGAACGGTGCGCGTCCTGACTTCTTGACCAGGCGAATGAGGGCTCCGGCGTCACCTGATGAGGAAATATTTCCGAGCTTACTCTTCTTAATCACCTGTCGATCGATACTCACTGTGAGAGCGAGCAGAGCAACAATTGGGAAATCGGAGACGAATCCTGACGGGCTCCGGGATCTAAAGCGGGATGCGCTTAGAACGTTAGGGTTTCGAGAAGACTCGAAGGTTTCGACTGTGTACGTCTGTTTGAGAGAGTTGTTGATTGATTGATTGTGTGTCCTCTGTAAGCTGTAAAGCTTCTTTATATACTCATCCGTAAGCAACTCGTGGAGACTCACTCACAATCCAATGCGGACTCTGCAATTAGAATCCCACAAGGACACGTTTAACTCGCCAGTCGTGCACTCCATGCAACACGTGTCAAACCTATCTCGCTTAGGTTTCGTTCCTTGCCTCGCTGCATTCCATTTGTCGTGTAGTAAGTGAACCCAAACACTAAGCGACCTTATCCCGAGGGCGTTATTAGTCATTTCCAACCCCTCCTCGCAAGAACTATAGAGTCCCATGCGAACTGGAGATAAGGATCCCGCGAGGACACCGATTCTCGCAAGATATTAGAATCTTCTGGATAAAATCCACGTCACGTGCTGCCAAACCTCGCTACCCTTGATGGGCTAAAAAAGGCCACAGGCGTTGGCCCAAATGATATCCAAGCCTTTCTCGAGTCTTAGACCGAAAATGCCCACTGGGCTCAAACATTGCCCCCTAGGCCTTGAGCTTAATCCGTTTCGCAACGGATAAGCGAAAAGGCCTAATTAAGCTTTTTATGGGAACTCGTATTTCAAAAGGTGCTGACGCTTCGGCGCTATCGCTTCCCTTCATCATTACGGCTTTTCGAATTTTGAAACGCGCTGACGTTTCGGTCGTCATTGCGTCTTTTCGTTGCGACCATTGATTGAAAGGGACGTTACGGTTCGTCTCCTTTATAAACCTCGACGCGGGTCCCCATATCTTACCATCGCTTTCAAAACAATCTCCGCCTTCTGCAAACAACCAAACTCCAGCACCAGACAGACTTTAACCGGAAACAATGCCTCCTAAACCTTTTGCCAATGACCCGAACCTGAGCCTTACGGCGGCGACCTCTTGGTCGACCAGCCTTGCTCGCCGCTTCGCCACCAACCCGCCTCAAGGAACACCAATCTATTTCCTTGATACAGGGGCGGCTCTGCTTGGCCCGACTCCTTCACAGCCCCTGTCCGACGCCGACCTTAACCATTACAACTCCTCAGTGCGTCGACCAATCTTGGCCCAACGGCGCGAACCGGGGAACTTCTCTACCTGGCAAGCCCGTTCCCATACGAATGTCCGGGTCGGGGAGTGGCCCAGCGCCACCGCAGAGGATAGAACGTGGTACGAGGAGCGCCTCCAGACCGATCAGACGATCTGGGAAGCCACCGGCATCCATGAGGCCATTGCCTTGAGTTTCTCGCTGCCCCCTCACACCGATCGAGCGCCCATCGCTGCCATGGCCTGTTTGTGGAACAGCGCCACCAACACCTTCGACTTCCCTTTCGGGCAGATGGGCATTACTCTGCTGGACATCCTCGCCATCACTGGGCTGCCGATCCACGCAAAGCCGTATGTGCCAGGCGACTTTGCGTCGACCGAGTTCACATACGCCTGCAATTTGGGAGCCCGCCGCGCCCTGAGAATTTCATACGGGGCATGGCGGAAATTTTACATGGGCCACGCGGAGCCGCATGAAGGAGGCATCACTTTCTTGGAGTACTGGCTTGACAAGTTTGTCTTCTGCGGCAGCGCTCACAAACCAACCGGGAGATGGACCAAGTTGGCCGAAGCGCTGTACAACGGGGTTGAAGTCGGGTTAGGGCAACCTGTATTAGGCGCACTCTACCGGACCCTGCATCTGCTGTCGCTGAGGCCTTTCCACCTATCTGGCGGCCCTCTGTGGATCCTGGATCTGTGGACACAGCTGTACTTTCCGCTCTTCCGGCGAGCCCCGGTGGAAATCATGCCCGAAGATCAGCTGCTTGGCTTTGCGGTGTGCAGGAACGCCGCGAATCGGAGTCCTCTGTCCTTCTTCGCTAGCCTGTCCATCCTTTACAACCACATCGAGCCACCTCCGACTATGGATATGATGGTTCGCCGGCGCCACCCTGAGGTCCTATCGACGGGTTTCTTCCCCCGCCAAGAGTCTGACAACGATGCGAGGACTGCCTTCGTAAGAGCAACCTCATGCTGCGACCTCCAACTCGCTGAGGATGAGCAAGGCTTCGAGCTGTATGCTCCCAACCACTTCGCAAGGCAACTTGGTTTTCATCAAGGGATTCCTTACCCGCTTCTCCATTCAGTCAACAAGTACACCTCGTGGAGGAAGATTGGCGAGTCTGATCGGGTCACCCCGCTGCAAAATATCTACCCTCTTTCTCCCAACCTGCTGGAGATCGAGCCTTCGCTGGGTACTGACCCCGCTTACCTCGCTTGGTGGCGGTCCCTATCTGACAACCATTGGGAATTCCCAGACGATGCTGTCTTTGCTGCCGTCTTCCGTCCTCTTTACGATACTTTGGGCGAATCGGACCGTACCATCCTCGATGGCCAGCGCGACCATGCGGAAAGGAATTCGGGGGCTGCGACAAGAACTAGGCTCGCGCTCCCGCCAGTCCCCGCTGCTCGCCGCCCGACGGGAATCGTCATCCGAGAACGCGATCCCACACCTTCGGTATGTCACTAAATGTGTAAATTTTGAACTTCCTTTGACATATTGATAAAATGCTCTCCTCTAATCCTCTTTTTCTCTTCTCAGTCTGCCCCCCGCCGGAGAAACGTTGACAGGTCCGAAGTTGCCAGAGGAAAGGCACCTGTCCGGAGGGAAACTGTGGCGGGCCACGACAGCGAGACTGCTCCTGTCGTTCCTCGGCCAACGAGCGGCGAGAGCTCGCGGAAGCGTCCTATCGAGGACGAAGAGGACTTGCTGGAGGATGTGCAGTACCAGCGAGAGTATGGCTTGGTAAGCGACCCGGTAAGCGGACCACTTTGAATTAAATTTTCCTTAAGTCAGAACGACTCGCTAATTTTTGCTTTTGACAGGTTCGCCGCACTCGACCTCGCCTCGCTCCTGTTGAGGAGGCGCCAGTGATGACGGAAGTCCCGTCTCCAGAACCATTCGATATGGACTTGGCCCTCCAGAGGGTTACTGAGGCAAGCGCGGAGATGGAATTCGAGGTAATTGCCGAAGCCGGCGAAGAGATGGTCATTGAGGAATTTGCTGTGGCAGGCGCGGAAACGGTTGCCGAAGAATCTGCTGAATCCAGCGAGGAGGTAATCTTCGAAGAGACTGTCGAAGCGGCTGCGGAGGAGACTGCCACGGTCATCGAGGGAGCTGGCAAGGCTAGTGAGGAAGTCATACAACCTTCCTCTCCAACCGCCGCTTCTGGCGAAGCTGGACCAATCCCAGAACCATCCTTGGCTCCGGTTGAAAATGCAGCTCTCGACCAGTCCAACCAAGTCTCTGACCCTACTGCCCCCTTGGCGACTCCGCCCGAAGGCCTCCAACTGATACTTTGGGCTCCTCCTCTGCGATTGGGCCGTGCGGGTCATACCGGTGAAGTGCCTCCGGCGGTCCCAACAAAGGATCCTACTGCCCCCTTGGTGGAGACAGAGACAGCTCGTGGCACTCCGCCACCCTCTCCAAAAATTGAAGCGGCTGCCGAAGTTGAACCAGTCACTCCGGTCCCAACAAGGAAACCTGGCGAGGAGTCTTCTTCCTTTAGTACCCGGGCCGCTCGTCTTTGGGCCCGAACTACTCCGCCTACTGATCCCGAACCCATCCGCCTAGCTCGGTCTTTCCTTCATGGGTTGTTTCATCACGGCTCTCGCCCGAACGTCTTTGACTTGGTAGGACGTATTCGCGAGGCCCATGAAGCTCTGGATCGACATCTCGCTGGCGGCAATCCTGTTCTGGACCAAGCGCTGGAGTTGGCTGATGCTGTCGAGTCGCAGGCTCGCCGAGTTTTGGATATCGGTGCTCAATCGGCCTCCCGTGAGCAAGCTCGCCGCAACTTAGACAATCAGATGGCAAACCTCTTGGCCGAGCTTGGTGAAGCTGGCATTTCGGGAGCGTCTTCAGAGAATCCAAGTGCTGGCCATGCTCGGCGAGTGGAAGCCTTGGAGGCTCAGATAGCAGAGCTGCAGGCTCAGCTTGCTCGGGCTCGCCAAGACTTGGCCCGCGCTTTGGAAGTGGAAGCTCGTTTGCAGGCTGCGGAGGAGGCCCAGGAGGCTTTGGACTCGGCCATGGCTGCTGCTGAAGAAGTTCAAGCCCAAGCCTATGAAGAAGAAATAGCCTTAGAAGGCATGCTCTTAGATTTGTATAGGGTTTGTAGGCGTGCGTAGGTTTAACTTGTATTTGCCCCCTTATGTACGAACTTTAATGATAATATCAAAGTTGAATTTTTCCCGCTCTTTGCCAACTGTTCTGTAATAACTGTCAGGAAAAAATCCCTTTTCGAGATTTAGCGACGGTTTCCAATGTAACTGCCCGCTCGGAACGCGGGCAATCATTATTGAAAAACGCATCTGACCTTATCTCCAAAGCCCGTATCTCGGAGCAAATATTGCATGGGGGACAACTGTCAAACGCACAATCGCCCCTTCCGCCTATAAAAAGAAATGCTTGGCCGGGGTGAAGTATCAGTGAAGTCTCTGCCCCCGCACCATGATTTCTTATTCTCTTCTGTTCATCATTTTGTCCCTGCTTAGAGCAAAGCCCTCAACCATACATTCCCATCCTTTGCTGATTCTGAAAATCTACTCTCAGGCCTAGAGTGATTCTGGAAATCTACTCTCAGGCCAAGCCTTTGCTCGGCCTGACCAAAGGTCGGGTACCCTCTGCCTTGCGCCTGCTGTACTATCAGTGCGTCTGGCTCTGCCGGTCCTTCAAACGGAAAACTGGTGGTAGCATGAGGGATCTTGACCCACTGGACCTCTAGCTTCCCAACAATTTGCTTTAGGTCCAGACCGGCGTCAGGGTTTTGGCTGGTCTAAAGACGCGAGGCGTTCGTCAACTTTGAGCGAAGGACGCCGCGGCAGACTTTTCTTTAGCCAAGCGAGCCGGGACGAGGCTTCCAGTATCTGTAGATCTATGCTTTTTGAAATGTAAACATAGTCTAATTTACCTTTTCTGATCAATGTAAATGCTTTGGCCGCAAAGCCATAATTCGAAACATGTATTGAGCAAAGTGAAAAGGCAAAAATGAATGAATTTATTTTTTAGGCCTCTGGAATAGGCCCCAATCTTGTACTAGTCTTTGTGTTTAGACTTTGCACGTTTACAGGGAATAAAGAAAACAATAGAACTTTTTAGGGCCTCTAGAATAGGCCCCAATCTAATACAGGCCTTTTTAGGCTGGTACGTTACAATGTATTCTATTAGTCTTCTGTCCCAAGTTACCCCCTAGTGTTAGGCGGCGGAGCGAGTACGCGATGGCGCGTAGCACTATTGACTGTTGTGGCGGGATCTGGTGGAGGTGTAGGATCCTCGCGTTCCCAGACCCCTGCAATGTGGCGCTTGAGGAAGCGGCCATTAATAGGGTTGCGATGAATAGTACCGTCCAAGTCGCGCAAGTGGTATGCCCCCTTGGGAAGTATTCGGTGAATAATAAAGGGTCCATCCCAGCGAGCGGACCATTTGCCCCGACCATCTGTTTTATCTCCAAGCGGGAGTACCGCTCGCCACACCTTCTGGCCTTCAGCATAGCTTTGCCCGCGCGTGATTTTATCATAGGAGCGGGCGATGCGCTGTTTCTCCAAGACAAGGTTGTTGAAAGCGGCGACCCGGTGTTCGTCTAGATCTTCAAGCTCCTGCCACATGGCTTGG
Organism: Fragaria x ananassa; assembly: GCA_034370585.1. Taxonomy (NCBI): domain Eukaryota; kingdom Viridiplantae; phylum Streptophyta; class Magnoliopsida; order Rosales; family Rosaceae; genus Fragaria; species Fragaria x ananassa. Next base: position 26,171,225 of record CP139761.1, on the reverse strand, counting down.
ACGTAATCCTCGCCAAGTAACTGATGCTGTTCCTGAACGCGAAGCGAAGCGATATTGATCTCAAGGGGAAGGACGGCGTCGTGACCGTACATGAGAGCGTACGGTGTGGTATCCGTTGGGCCTCGCTTGGAGGTGCGGTAGGCCCACAAAGTGTGGTAGAGTTCCTGGTGCCAAACGCGTGGGTTCAACTCCAACATCTTGCGGAGGATGCCGAGGATGACCTTGTTGCTAGCCTCTGCTTGGCCATTGGACTGGGCATAGTATGGCGTGGAGTGGAGAAGCTTGATGCCGTAATCGTTTAAGTACGTAACAACGGAATCGGCCATGAAGGCTGCCCCCCTGTCTGTAACGATGCACTCCGGGATACCAAAGCGTGAGATGATGTTGCGGAAAATGAAGTTGCGCACCGAGTTAGCAGAGGCGACTTTGAGTGGTTCGGCCTCGACCCATTTGGTAAAGAAATCGGTGGCAACGATAATGAACTTGTGCTGCTCAGAGGAATGTGGATGAATGATGCCCACGAAATCCATTGCCCATCCGCGACACGGCCAAGGTTTGATGATAGGCTGCAATGGGATGTAGGAATATGTTGCACTGGTTCGTGAGCTTGGCAGTCTTGGCAACCTCTGGCGAAGGCAATACAGTCTTTCAGCATTGTTGGCCAGTAGTATCCATGGCGGCGGATCAACCATCGCATTTTGGGCCCGGCCTGGTGTGAGCCGCAAACTCCGCAATGGACTTCGCGCATGAGACGTTTAGCTTCGTTTCCGTATACACAGCGGAAGTCGTTGCCGTCTTCCCCACGCCGCCGGAGTTCGCCATTGCGTAGTACAAAGTTTAAGGCGAGGAAGCGGATTTGCCTGGAATGAGCAGCATCGTTGGGGTTCTGGAGGTAGGCGATGAATGGTAGCCGCCAATCCTCGTCGATGGGGTCCAAGGCTGCAACTTCTGGGATGGCGTCCCGAAATTGCCCCCTGGCGATGAAAGAGGGAAGAGTGCGGCGTTCGACCTTGAGCAGGCGTTCGCGCACTCCGTCTCTCAGGCTGAGGCCAGACGCTATCTGGGCGAGCTCGTTGGCAGCGAAGTTGAATTCACGTGGTATGTGCTCGATGTACACGTCATCGAATCGATCCAGTACCTCGAATGCCTTGCGCAGGTATGGCTCAATTGACAAGCTTAAACATTTGAATTTTTCCACAAGCTGGTTAACGACCAACAAAGAATCACCAAAGATCTGGACCTCGCGGACTCCTAAGTCCAACAAGATCTCTAAGCCGATGATTAGTGCTTCGTACTCGGCCTGGTTGTTGGTGCATTTGAAGTCGAGCTGGAACGAGTAGGAGAAACGATCTCCAGTGGGATTGGCGATGGCTATCCCAGCTCCGGCTGCTGTATCAGTCCGTGAACCATCAAAGTACAAGGTCCAGGGAGCGAGTGTTACTGTGGCGAAGTCCAGCTCGTGAAACGCTGTGAGCTCTGATGGTGGGTGATGGGCAAGAAAATCCGCTATTGCCTGTCCTTTGACTGCCTTTTGCGGAACATATTGCAACGAGAATTCGGACATGGCGAGGATCCACTTACCGATGCGTCCCCGCAAGATAGGGCGAGAAAGCATGTATTTGACCAAGTCGGATTGAGCGATGACGACCGTGGTAAAGGCAAGCATGTAATGGCGCAGCTTGCATCCTGCAAAGTAGAGGGCGAGACATAACTTCTCCATGGGCGAGTAGCGTGTCTCACAGTCCGTTAAAACCCTGCTGAGGTAATAGACGGCATGTTCGACCCCGTTCTCATCATCCTGGGCCAGGAGTCCACCGATTGATAGATCGGCGGCGGCGATATAAAGTTTGAGCGGGGTGCCGTCGCGAGGCGGGATTAGGACAGGTGGGTTCGTAAGGTAGTCCTTGATTCGATCAAAGGCCTGTTGATGTTGTGGTTCCCATACGAACTCGGTTGCCCCCTGGAGCTTAAGTAGAGGGGAAAAAGGTTGGACCTTCCCTGCCGCGTTTGATATGAAGCGACGGAGAAAGTTGATTCGCCCTAGTAGCTGTTGTAGCTCCTTCTTGGTAGTGGGAGGCGAAGCGGTGATGACCGCCTGTGCTTTATCCTTTGGGATCTCGATGCCTCTTTGATGTACGAGGAAGCCAAGGAAATCACCGGCCTCCGCGAAGAAAACGCACTTGGCGGGATTCATCTTGAGGTTATGTCTGCGCATCCGTGTGAACACCTGCCGGAGGTCTTCCACGTGGGTTGCTCGCGATTTGGTTTTGACTACCACATCGTCGATGTAGACTTCGATCAACTTGCCCAAGATGTCGTGGAAGATGAGGTTCATGGCGCGCTGGTACGTTGCCCCCGCGTTCTTAAGGCCGAAGGGCATGACAACGTATTCGAACGCGCCAGCGAAACCAGGGCAGCGGAAGGCGGTCTTGTGTCGATCCTCCTCGGCGACGGGGATCTGATGGTACCCGGCCGTGTCGTCCATAAAGGATAACACCTCGTGCCCTGCGGCGGCATCGATAAGTAGGTCAGCCACAGGCATGGGGTATATGTCTTTTGGTGTTGCGTTGTTGAGATCTCGGTAATCAACACAGACACGCATCTTGCCATTTTTCTTGCGGACGGGGACGACGTTAGACAACCACTCGTTATATTTGGCTACGCGAATGATTCCCGATCGGTGCATGCTTTCGATCTCCTCTTTAACCACGATCTGGGTTTCAGTTCGCATGAAACGACCGTCCTGCCGAACTGGACGCCGGTCGGGATAGGTTGGTAGCCGGTGGCAGACCAGGTCCGGGGACAAGCCTGGCATATCTTCGTACTTGTCGGCGAAGCAATCCCTGTATTCGCGTAATAGGTCAAGGAGGGCTTCCTTTTCTTCCTCCGCCAACTTTGCACTGATGGAAATAAGTAAGGGCTTTTCTGCAGTCCCTACATCAACTTGTAAAGTGGGGTCGCGGACTTGAGGTGGAGTGTCGTCCAAGGCAGCAGGAGCTAACTGAATAACTTCTTCCTTGGTATCGGAATAATCCACCACTTCATCGACATATTCCATAGTCGCGACCTTGTCGTAGGCTTCGCGTTCTGCCCAGTACGAAAGGAGTCTTTCGCACAAGGACTCGCCAGCCTCGCGTGCCTCCTCGGAAAGGGCACTATCCATCGAAATGGGGTGTGAGAGTCGCGATGGTGTGAGGACGTTGCAGATCGTCCTTCGCCTGGGTAAGTCCCCATCGCGTTAGATTGGAGGCCGTTACTCCGTATGGGCGGCTCTTGTGATCGACGCCTTGAACATCCAACGGGCCCAAGTCTGTATTATAGTATCGGGCATCGTTGAGGTTAGCGGAAATGGAGAAAGGCCGCGGGTCGGCCTTGATGATGACTGACTCGCGTTTCTCGGTGTCCCAGATCATGAGTTCTTGGTGCATGGAGGAAGGCACGCAAAAACTTCTGTGGATCCAGTCGCGGCCGAGGATCATGCTGTAAGAGGAAACGCACTCGGCGACGAAAAATGTATAAACCCGCGATGCTGGCCCGACCTTGACTCGTAGGAACAGCAAACCTAGGGTTCTGGACACCTGTCCTGTAAAGTTCTTCACCGTTAAGGATGTTGTCTGGATCATTGAGCGCGGGATGTCGAGGAGTCCCATGGTGCGGGTTGTGACGACATTAACCGCGGCACCGGTGTCGATCATGACCTTGTTGATCAGTTTCCCTTGGACCTCTGCCGTGATATACAGTGGTCGCATGTGGGTGGCCATGTCCAGGGTCGGCGTAGAAAAGGTCATGGTTGGCTTTTGTGCGAAGCTGCTCGAACTTTCCACTTGCGGAGTGCCATCGGCTGGGGCCAGTACTGGGCCCATTTCGCTGCTGCATGGCGGGGGTACGTTGTTGTCGTCCTCGCTGATGATAGTGATGTCCGCCGCGCTGCAGGTCGTGTTTGGTGGAAGAGCGTATCGTTCCGAAATGAAGAAAACCATCCCGACCTGAAAAGAGAATTGTTCGGAGACTGGGATCAGAGGTGTGTCAATGATCCCGTGTTCCCCTTCGAGCACTGCAAAGGCCTCTGCTTCGCGGCTAAGCTCTTCATCAGCATCCCATCCGGAGACTTCCACCATATTGCAGGTGAATGATTCAGCCTGCTCTTCGTCTTGCTCTTCCTCTAGGTTGAGCCGAGGTTCTGAATGTGCCTCGTCGGCTTCCTCATTCTCGCGGAAATGTTGAGCCATCTGTTCGGCGAGGTTAGGACTGGAGGGTGCCGGTGTCTCTGCTGGTGGCTCTGAAACCTCAGGTTGCCGCGGGTGCCATACTGCCTTGGTCGGTAGCGGTTGGTCCCTGGTTGGTTGCTTGTCTGCGGCCGCAGGAGCTTTACCGTTGTCTTCTTTTCCTAACTGCTGCAGGGCAGATACTCGGGGAACCATCCTAGTCTCGGGTTCCGGGGTATGCCGTGGCCGAGGCTGTTGTGGCGATGGTGGCTCCCTTCTGGCGTCAGCCTCTGGATTTTGACGTTCTTGTCGTCGTGAGGGCTGAGGCGGCTCACGTTTAGACTCTGAGTCCGGAGTCATGAACAACTTTCGCCTAGGGCCGGTAGGTGGAGCCTTGCTTTGATCGGGCTCCGGTGACGGCCTACGTCTGGAAGGCTGCTGATCCCTCCTCCTGGTAGGCTCCGGTGATGGATTGGGCCTAGCAGGCTGTGGATCCCGTCTCCTGTCAGGTACGGGTGACGGCCTGCGTCTGGGAGGTTGCTGGTCCCTCCTCCTTTCAGGTATTGGGGATGGCTTGCGTCTAGGAGGCTGCGGATCCCTTCTTTGTTCATGTGGCGGTGATTGCCTACGCCTGGGAGGGTGCGAATCCGGCTTTGGTGGAACCGTGAGTCGGCAGAAAACATTTGGCTTGGGCGCAGGATCGTCACTGAACTGCTCGCAGATCCTTGGAGGTGCGACTGGCGGCATTTGAAGGACTGCGCGCAGACCTTCTGCTTCCCGCCACATCCGCTCAGGCGTCTGTGCGAGCTGCGAGGGGCGTATAGCGCCCTCGTCGACAGCCCGTAAGGCGCGTAGGATGCTGCCGTACCGCTTCTGGAGCTTGCGCTTCTTGGACTTGCTGATGGTCACCGCCTTGCCCCCTTGCTGGGTGTACCAGACCCCTTCCTTGATCGCTGATTTAGACGTCGGGGGAATGTAAGGGTTGGTTAAGACGCCGTCACGAGGGCTTGGGGCGCCGCTGCTGTGACTTCCACTGCTGGATTCTGACATGTCCATCTCGCTGGCGGCAGGGGATGGAGGTATTGCGGCTGCCCAATGCGCGGCAACGTATGTCTCGAGACGCGCTATCCTTTTCTCCAGCTCTTCGCGAGTCCTGGGGCTCGTAGGCTGGGAGCCTTTGGCGGGAGACGGTCTATCGTCCCTCATGATTGCTTTGCCCTTATCCTTGTAGGAGGGGCGGTCTGGTTCGAGCTTTGCGACCAACTGTCGAGCTGGGTCGACTGCGCCCCTCATCTGGTTATCTGGGAGCATGTAGTTGTTCGCCGGCCGTTTGCGGTTTCGGCCTGGCGGTTCGGCTGGTCCTGCATTTGGTGACAGGTCTAGTGTGATCATTCGCTGGCCGACGCGAGGCCAAGCGAAACCAGCAGTTGCGATTGTAAAACCGCCCTCGTCCTTAAAGCAAATGTATCCGAGGTCAAGCCAGTCTTGGATCTGGTCTCGGAGCTGGCGACATTCGCAGGTCCTGTGCCCCCAACTGTCATGGAAACTGCAGTGGACGCGTCCATCCCTGTACTCGCTGTATGGCAAGGAGCGGAGTATGACGAGCCCAGCCTCTCTGAGATCTTCTAAGACCTCGTGTGCCAGACTTTCATTGTAGGTGTACTGGCGACGCGGCTGGCGGGTATTATCGTCTCCTTCCTCGCGGCCCCTTTTAGGCGCGCGACGTCGCTCGTCGTCCTGGGCCTGATCAGCCCAGTTGACCTCGACCATACCCACTACGGGCGGGAAAGGGTCTACATCGACCAATGAGGCCGTGCTACCCGGTGCCTTCATCCTCAGCTCGCCTGAGTTTAACCAAGTCTGCAGCTGGTCTCGGAGCTTGACACAATCTTTGGTGTCATGATTGTATACGTTGTGGAAGGCACAGTATTTCTTGTCCTTCAGCTCCTCCTTAGGCGGAATTTTGTGGTCCAGGCGCACGTACTTCGCCTCGATTAGGTCATTGAAGACCAAATGGGCATTCTTGGCGTCGTAAGTGTACGACTCGTACTCTGGCTTAGTCCAGGCGAAGGACTGGATGGTGATCGGCTCGCGGGTCATCTTCAGGTTTTTCAGTTTGTGAGCCACTTGCTTGCCGGTCAGCTCTACCGCGCCAATGTCGTCCAAGTCCTGATCTGCATGGGCTGGCTCCGGCCTTTGATAGTAGGGATCGTGAGCAGGGGTTTGCATGCTGAGTGCCCCCACGATCCGGTTCTTCCCTGGCACATAGGTTCCCTTGGAAGCGTTGGCCTTATCGTCCAGCTCGTTCAGGATGAGCTCGTAGCTGCCAACCTTGTTGATTAGGTCACCCATGGAACTGAAACGCTCTCCATGGTGCTTCAGCCGCTGGCGGTGCTCCAGACCCCGAATGGCCAACTTAATGGCTTCCTGCTCAGGCAGCAGGTAATCGCATTTGGCCTGCTGGATCTTGAAGCGCTGGAGGAAAGAAACTCCGGACTCCATGCTCTGCTGGCTCATCTGCGTGAGGGAGTCGAGGCCGACTTCGGGCTCGATTGTGCCATATGTCTCTCGGAAGAGACGTTCCATGGTGGGCCAGTCTGGAATTGACCCCGGCTTCAGTCTGGAATACCAGGTGAAAGCGGCTCCGGACAGAGAAGTCCCGAAGAGCTTGAGCTTGAGCATATCATCATTCCCGTATTGGCCGCATTGGACCTTGAAACGGGCCATGTGAGTTGCTGCATCTTCCCTTGTCTCCCCAGAAAATGTGGTGAAGACGATGTTCTTGAACCCGTGGGGGAAGGGATATTGTGCCACGCTATCTGGATAGGGGTCACGGTAGTGCAAGCTAGCATCACCCTTTCCGGTGTGCTCCTTGACAATGCTTGAGATGAGTTGGCGCCAGTCGGCCGCCGTTACTGGTGCAGAATCTGCCCCCTGGTCATGGCCATGCCATGCAGAGAAGCTAGGGGCCTGTCCGACGTTTTTATGGGTCGAACTAGAATAAGCCACGATCGGGTCGTCTGGTGTTCCCATTCCTTGCAGCGCAAGAGCATCGGTGCCCTTGAGTGTGATCCTAGGGCTGCATGGCGGGGGTAGGCGGGGTGGTGTCCTTGATGAGCTGGCCCCCAATGTGAATTGGGGAGCCTTCTGGGCCCCGACCCTCGAATTTGCCCTAGGACGCTCATTTGGCGGGATATACCTCGAGCCCTCTGCTGCGCTCGAACTGGTGGAGTTCACAGCGTGATTCTTCGGCGCTTGGGCCCGAATCCAGTCTTCCATCTGCAGGACCCTTGTACTCAGGGTACCATGGCGCTCTTTGTAGTCTTCGAGCTTTTCCATGCTGTTCTTGCTCCCGAAGAAGGAAGCGTTCTGCTGTTGCTGCAGCTTGGTGTCATGGTCGTTCAGACGATGGGTTTGGGCTTCTAGGGCCTTTGTAAAGGCCACCTTGCTCTGATCCAGTTCAGTCTGGATCCTTTGCAGAGAGCCGGTCATTATGTCCTTGTCCTCCCTGATCGTGCCAACCACGTAGTTGAATTCCTCGCTAAGCCTAGCGTGGTTTTCCTGGTTTGCGAGCCAGATTTCCTTGTCCTTAGCGACCTGCGTAGAGAGGTCCTGGACAGTTTGTTGAGCTTCTTCGACTTTTAAGCCGAGTTCACTCCGGAGCGCGCCGATCTCATTCTTGAGATCGCTCCTTAATTCATTAGATCGCTCCCCGATCTCATTCTTGAGATCGTTCCTCAATTCTTCGAGCATTTTGCGGACTTCTTCTGTGGACAGAGTAGGTCCTGCTTCAGAGGTTGGTTGTGAGTTTGCCATTGTGGACTTAGTAAGGTCGGGATTGCCGAACCGAGTAAGAATCTCTTCTTTAGCGAGAGATCTGCAAGCCGCGCTGTTATGGGGCTTGTATTGCGGAGCCTTATGTTTCAAGCAAGAAAGCGAAGGTCTCCGGTAGGGGGAGTTGTCAGACTTCCCAATGATTGCAAGAAAAGTGAACTCCCTGTCCCACTGGGCGTGCCAATGTTTTGGCCCACGTCCTCAGCAAGGGTAGAGAGGGAACAAATGTAAAAATGGTGTGTGCGGGGCGTGCCACCTCACGGATGAGGAAAGAGAACGGTGCGCGTCCTGACTTCTTGACCAGGCGAATGAGGGCTCCGGCGTCACCTGATGAGGAAATATTTCCGAGCTTACTCTTCTTAATCACCTGTCGATCGATACTCACTGTGAGAGCGAGCAGAGCAACAATTGGGAAATCGGAGACGAATCCTGACGGGCTCCGGGATCTAAAGCGGGATGCGCTTAGAACGTTAGGGTTTCGAGAAGACTCGAAGGTTTCGACTGTGTACGTCTGTTTGAGAGAGTTGTTGATTGATTGATTGTGTGTCCTCTGTAAGCTGTAAAGCTTCTTTATATACTCATCCGTAAGCAACTCGTGGAGACTCACTCACAATCCAATGCGGACTCTGCAATTAGAATCCCACAAGGACACGTTTAACTCGCCAGTCGTGCGCTCCATGCAACACGTGTCAAACCTATCTCGCTTAGGTTTCGTTCCTTGCCTCGCTGCATTCCATTTGTCGTGTAGTAAGCGAACCCAAACACTAAGCGACCTTATCCCGAGGGCGTTATTAGTCATTTCCAACCCCTCCTCGCAAGAACTATAGAGTCCCATGCGAATTGGAGATAAGGATCCCGCGAGGACACCGATTCTCGCAAGATATTAGAATCTTCTGGATAAAATCCACGTCACGTGCTGCCAAACCTCGCTACCCTTGATGGGCTAAAAAAGGCCACAGGCGTTGGCCCAAATGATATCCAAGCCTTTCTCGAGTCTTAGACCGAAAATGCCCACTGGGCTCAAACAGTCGTAACCGACTACAATATTATAGGTCTCTTCTCTTCTGAATTAGTCATCAAAACCAACAAACCAGAAGATAATACAGTTCTAATATGAGTAATATCATTCTTCAACATGGCATAATTAAACAAACCAAAAAAAGAAAAAGAAAAAAAAGAAAAAGAGAGAGATGCATTGCGCGTTGCAGGCTCGAAACGATGATATCAACCCTGAGGCGCGCGTTCCCGTCCGCCCAAACAGCCCAGACACCTCACCATCACACTGGGTCCCGCCTCTTCCTCCCTTTCTCTCTCCTGCCCGGACTGCCCCTTTCCCAAAGCACATGCCACACTGCACCTCGTACGGTCAGCGACATAGAGGGCACTTCGGGCAGCCCCACCCCCTGCCCGTCTTCTCCGGGCAGCAGCTCCCTTGGCCTTTTTCTAGTCTTCACTCCAATTAAAAATAAAAAAGAAGAGAGAGAATCGATGATTCAGGACTACTATTTTAGATTTTTAACGATAATAATAATTATTTATTTTTGTTTTGCTAAAAACATTTGTTTTTATTTTACTTTCATTTTCACACACCCAAATTTAAACTGGTCAGATTGTGGGAAGAGGTCTATTATTCTGAGATTTATGCATCTTTGAGCAGACATTTGTGGCTTAAACCAAACTTTGTTGCAAACTGACACTTTCTCTCTTTGGTTTTTTTTTCTTCCCCTTCTTCTTTTGTTGTTTTCCTCACAAGCCTTTGATCAAAGTTTGGAGCTTTCATGGTTTGTTTGATCTACTTCCTATGTGATCTGCCTTCTTTTCTCAACTGGGTCATCTTTTTCTGAGCCAAATTGTGTTGGGTGTGGAGGAATGTTTTGAAATTTGGAACCTTCTTTTGGTGGGTTTTGTGTTGGGTTGTGTGGGAGAGGTTGAGGCAGTTTGACTGGTTTTTTGTGTGTGGGGAAGGCTGGTGGGTTTTTGGGGCTTTTGATGGTAATTGGGTTTCAGTGTTTTAGGGTTTGTGAGAGATGGGTTTGGGAACTGAGAATGGGAAAATGAAAGTGGAGGCTTGGGATATTAGCAAATCGAAAGTGAGGAGGAGGAAGAAGAAGGTAGTAGATGATGATGATGATGGTGATGATGATGTAGAGGAAGCGGAGACTGGGTGCTGGCTTAGGCTGAGGTTTTTTGGGAGCTGCATTTCTTCAAGATCCAAAGTTGATAGCTCAATTAGTGGCACCAGTACACACTGTGGTAACTTTCTGTATTTCTCGGAGTCAATTTTTTACTAGCTGTTATGCTGCAGTTTTTCATGTTCAGAGATGTGTGTCCGGGATTGTTCTGTTGCTTTTCTCTTAGCTTGTGCACCGTAATCAGTTCTTCCTTTGTTAGTCATGTGTATGCCATAGTTATAACTTTACATAGGATAGCAGGTAATTTCAAACTTATTCTGGTGCACACTATCATTTCTGCTTGCGGCGTCCTAAAGTCGGCTGCATTATCACCATTGTAGAATTTGGTGTTTTGTGTGTATATTTTGTTATGCAATGGAGGTAGGTGTTTAAAGTACAATGAATTGCAAATTAAGCCTAAACAATAGCAATTGACATTTACAGCGAAGAGCATTGAAATATAATATGCACGAAATCAGCAATCACATTAATTGTGATCAAACTGGTTTACATCTACCCTCATAAGGGCTTTAAATCAACTATATGAAAGTTCCCAGAATTTGTAAAGAGTAAACCTGCAACAAACATGTGAGCTTGCGTTTGAGAACAAGACATATACATGTATACTATCTCCTATCAATATCTCCTGTAGCTGGGTAACAATAATATGAGTCCAGATTGTATGTATTTCAACTGTATTGAGCAAAATAGTGAAAGTTTCTAGTTGCTATGGCAGTTCTAGATGATAAGAAAGTTTTAGTTGAGCCGTTGTTACTTGTTAGGGATAGATTTTGGGATAGGCATATCTTCGACAGGTCACAGGTTAGAAGATTGCTCATTCAGTTAGCCAGTTAGGTATGGAAGAGTAAAATGGCTTTGAAAATAAATGGCCTGTTTAGATGGATGTCGGTTATGGTGACTAATTTAGATGTTCTCCCTATTTAGCGCTTGGTAAGTTATATCATAGCTAAATCTTTTCCATTTTAGATTATATTGTGTTCGGTTTCTGAGAATCTTATTGAACTGACACAAGTTGGTCTATCCTCTTATGTAATATACTAATATGTATGCTTCTTCTAGTTAAGTTCTTGCGCAAAATTTTATCTGTGATTGAAACTTGCTTATTGTTACGCATTTGCAACTCAGTGTTATTTTTCTGTTATCTTTCATAAGAAACCCATGCTTTTGTTTCAGTAGTCTAATATATTGCCATTTGTCATTTGTCATTTGGTTTTGCAGAAATCAAATCTACAAATGATACAAGTAGAGACCAACCGATGGCTACTGTAGTGTCTAACTCAACCACTAGTAACGCAGAAAGTAATGCATCCACTTCGAAATTTGAGGAGGAACTTAAAGTTGCTTCACGGTTGAGAAAATTTGCTTTTAATGATCTTAAATTGGCAACAAGAAATTTCAGACCTGAAAGTCTTCTTGGTGAAGGTGGTTTTGGTTGTGTGTTCAAGGGGTGGATAGAAGAAAATGGAACTGCTCCAGTCAAACCTGGCACAGGGCTTACTGTTGCGGTTAAAACTCTGAACCATGATGGGCTTCAGGGTCATAAAGAATGGCTGGTTTGGACATTTTCCTCTTAACTTTTATATATTTCAATAATTAACCAATAGCTCTCTCTGACTATGTTGGTTTTAAACATGGATTTTGCCTTTGTGACAGGCTGAAGTAAATTTCCTTGGTGACCTTGTCCATCCAAACTTGGTAAAACTTATAGGATACTGCATTGAAGATGATCAAAGGCTGCTAGTGTATGAGTTCATGCCTCGAGGGAGCTTGGAAAACCACCTATTTAGGAGTAAGTAACTGCTCTTTTGAGAATAATTTTTTGTTCGTTTTACCTATTTACATGTAGTCTTTTCCGGTAGACTGATAATATCTATTATTTAATGCAGGGTCCTTGCCTCTTCCATGGTCTATTAGAATGAAAATTGCATTGGGCGCGGCAAAAGGTCTTGCTTTTCTTCATGAGGAGGCGGAAAGACCTGTGATTTATCGTGACTTTAAAACCTCCAACATCTTATTGGATGCAGTATGTGCTGAACACTTTGACAAACTAAACATACTCTCTAGCATCATTCATCTGTCTAATGAACAGCTGTTTTCAGGATTACAATGCCAAACTATCTGATTTTGGACTTGCCAAAGATGGCCCAGAGGGTGACAAGACTCATGTCTCCACGCGTGTGATGGGAACTTATGGTTATGCAGCTCCGGAATATGTAATGACTGGTATGTGCAGTTGCCCTTCTATTTCCTCTCAGTGAATGTCGTTCCTATTGTGCATATCTATATTGCCTTAAAGAAACATTTAGTTTTCATCAAGATGGAGCTTACTTGTATTTATCCATTCTTTTTGCCTAGCTTAGTGTGCAATGTTATTGCGTCTGTTGTCTATATAGTAGGTAGGTCCTGCAAGTGCAGATGCAACGACAAATTATCCTGTTGTATATTAATATTTTGATACGTGCAATAACTGCAGTACTTCTTGATACTTGTTCAAGTCCGCTTAGATTCACTGGTATATTTGTTGCAGGACATCTTACATCAAGGAGTGATGTCTATAGTTTTGGCGTAGTTTTACTTGAGATGCTGACGGGAAGAAGATCTATGGATAAAAATCGACCTAATGGTGAACATAACCTTGTGGAATGGGCTCGACCACATCTAGGAGATAGAAGAAGATTCTACCGATTGATAGACCCTCGGCTGGAAGGTCATTTTTCAATAAAAGGTGTACAGAAAGCTGCACAATTAGCTGCCCATTGCCTTAGTCGAGATCCAAAAGCAAGGCCCCTAATGAGCGAAGTTGTTGAAGCATTAAAACCATTGCCAAACCTTAAGGATATGGCAAGCTCATCTTATTATTTCCAAACCATGCAAGGTGACCGAGTAGGATCCAGTCCGAATACCAGAAATGGTGTCAGAACACAAGGAGGATTGCTTACAAGGAATGGGCACAGGAGCCTTTCAATACCAAATGGCTCCCATGCTTCTCCATATCACCACCAATTTCCCCATCCATCACCGAAACCTAATGGAAAAACTTAAGGTAGGGTTGGCAGCTGTTTGTGCTAGTCGGCATTCATTTTCCCTTCTCTTTTCACTTTCACTTCCTCAGTATAGATGTATCATCTGTTAAATTATTTGTTCCTGGACAACTGAAAAGGCAACAGAGAGACGTGCTTGCTTGATGTTATGTTTAGAGGGGTGACCCTTGGGTAGGGAAAATGTAAAGGCAGGCGCGGCTTATTGAGCAAAATGGCTGTCATATTGGTTACCAAGATTGTTACCTCTCTTTACATTGTATCCTTTGTCATCTTATCCCTTCGATTAATACAAGTCCCTGTTTCATAGTCAACTTCTGATCCGTTTCTTACCAAAGTTCATCATCAATTTGGTCAATCTCTCGATATCAGGTTTGGCAGCTTCAAATATATGAATATAGCTACTTCTAACAAGCTACGTCTTTTAGCCGTGATTCTTTAACTTTGGTTAACTGGGTGCCATCACAATCAGATAGCATTAGATGAAGGCCTTATCATGTTTCACCAAAAAAAAAAAAAAAACCGTTAAGGTTGAACCGTTGAACAGTAACTGTGCGTCGTCGTCTTGTTCCAAAAGTTCTAATGATGCCGAAGCTGTAAGCTTCCCAGTATATCTCTATAATTTTAGTATTATCATATAGAACCTGCCTTCATTTATTGAATATATCTACCAAAGACATTTACATGCTTCAACCTCTATTTTTTTTTATTTTTTTTATTTTTAAAATGCTTCAACCTCTTTAATTATGGAGAACATGTAGCTACATTACTCATTAGTATGTCAGCTTGCTTCTTGTACCAAAGGGTTGATCCCAGAAGAAGTTATTATTTCTGGTGCTTCATGAAGAGTGAGATCAATCTCACGTTGGTAATATGCAGTTATTTAGCAAGTCTTTCATGCAGCCCTCCTGGTCAGCTGCTCCTTTGATGTGCTCTCAAATATCTTATCAGCATTACCAACTTCAAATCCATCCCTCCTGTGATGCTCTTTAACCTGTGGTAGTTGCATTTCAAATTGTTCATACTTGGGCATTGAAAGAGAAAACGATAACAAGTGACAATCCAGAAGCCTACTAGGTTGAGGACTATAGTTACCTCGTTGCTTGGTAGATTACTGTACTGAGGCAGCACCAGGCGTTGAGCAAACTCAATGTACGAGCAGGGGACTAACTCGGTTTGACCATCCCTGAATTGGAAATGAACCGAATCTGCGACCGTTGAACTTTGCAGCAGAAGACCATCAGGGCTCACTGTTAATGGAAGAAGTAGTCATTACATCAATATTTCTAAAGCTGAAAATGCAACATGTTCATACTCAGCAATGAAACATATATTCCATACAAGGGATTTCAGAAATTTCACCTAAACTTGTGCTAAAGAAATATCACTGATTCAACATATGATATGCACAAAGTTCAACAAACATCGGTTTCTGGATTCAAGACAAATGTATCACTTTCACATCCTGCTTTGTTTTGGCTCTCCTTATCCAACATGGTTTACTCTACAATTGAAGCGCTATCAAAATGGAAAATAGAGCATACACCCTATACATTATCTCTTCCTAAGAGTTCCAAAAACATATTTGTTGTGCTACTTGTAGCGTACCTTTCAGAATTCCGCCTTCAGAATTCAACCTGAATCCATTCTTCTCGATAAACTGATTGAGGCTTTTAATATCTCTCAATTGAGATTTCAGCTGGTGAGCAGAGATAGTGACATGGTTGACTGCATACCCATTGACAAGGGTCCAGGCAGCATATTCACTTTCCCTATGTATCCAATAACCAGATATAAGTCTTTGAAGATCAGATCAAGTTCCGAAAATTCTAAATTCCAAAAGATATACATGTTATGTGACCACATTCTAATACAACCTCCTTGGCATGAATATGCAATTTCACTTATGTAGACATCAACAGATGCACATCAAAAGTTAAGTACCTAGCCAATTGCTGAAATTCTGTGTACAACGGCTTTTCCCAAGTCAAAGTTCCCAGCGCACTTGCTAGAGCAGCATACTTATTTCCAGAACCAGAGTTTTCAGTGTACTTACGGATTATCTCCTGAAATTGGAAACAAATAGCTTAGATTATTGACATAGGAAAGGTTCAAGTAGGAGTAAAAATATCAATCTGAAGATAAATTGTAACACTGGATTCCAAAACCCTTTCCCTTTTTACCTCTGAATAATAATGTCTATCATAAAGCTCCTATTAGCCATGAACATATAGCATTACAACATATATGTGTACCTGAGTCTGTGGACTCATCTGATCTACAAGAAGCTCAGATATGAATATTCTCGGCAACGGCCCATTAACACCAGCACCACCATCAGAAGTGGCATTACTAGGAGGAGAAAACCACAGTGCCCTCAATTTCTTAGCCGGGAATCGTAACTCCTCCCTGGTAGTGTACCCGAAATCCAAGAAAAATCTAGCCATGGAATCAATCCCATAACCATTCACCTACACAATCGTTCCAATTTTAAACATAACAAACAAACATCAATAATAATGCTAATGAAACATGACTGAAATCAATACTGATAATCAAACAGGAAATCTACCCCAAAGGTCCTAAACGCAAAATGATCATAGCTAATCTGTTCATCAGACCCGATAAGTTCCAACACTGACTTTGCTGTAGGGTTCCTGCTCAAGTACACAGCCTCCATGTTTGCCAACACTCCCCTGAAGAATGACTCGCCTCCCTACAATACGACACCGTTTGATTCTTGATCATGAATATAGCCAAACATAAACACACACACACACCTATATATATATATAATTGATCATGTGTATAACTCTATATATATATGAAACCTGAGAAGAAGTCATGGTGGTGGTGGAGAGTCGAGTAATCATTCGTCTTCTTCGACCTTCTGGCTTGGAACCAATCTTGATCTTGATCTTGTTCTTCTTCTTCGATGTGTTTAGCGGCGTTTGCTTGCTTCCTGCTCTTGTCCAGCTGCCACGTGGATCAATAGATACTGTAATACTGTATGACGTGTAGGTGACGTTCCTTTAAATTCAGAAAATGACAAATACTTTGTGAAATGAGAAGAATGATATTCATTTCTTAATCATCTTACCGGTAATAAGAGTCAGGAGAGTCTCTTTCTTCGGGTACTTAGTCTCTTTTATTTTTATATTTAGGCCTTTTTTGGTTTTGTTTGTAACTAAAAATAAATAAAAAAATAAAAGAGATGATATGCATGGAATTTAAAAATTCATAAATGCGTTTGGATGAGAGAATTTTTATTCATAAAAACAGTAGAGATCCCTTTCAAACAAAACAAAAAGAAAACACTAGAGATTAGGGACCAAAAAACATGATAAATGTATAACTTGCTATATATATTATAATCTATGTAGTTGTTAACATAATTACTCATTTGTTATATACTTTGATGTAAACCCCATCTATATAAGAAGACTAATGAGAATGAATAAGAATACTTATACTTCCTCTCAACTACTCTGTCTATGTCTTCCCTTATTCTTATTTTTACTTTTTAACATAACTATATATTATAGAAGGTAATTTTCTGAAATGAGATTATTTATTGGAAAATAATTAAGAAAACAATGTTACACTATGCAATAAGGTGGGTGTATGAGTGCATTTGTGTAATCAAGAGGGTCGTATTCATACACGTTGTACATGAGGTTAGAGTTTGGTTGAGAATAAGATAGATTAATATTTAAAACAAAAATCATAGCTGTTAAAGCTTGTGAAAACTATTTGCTCATAAGGTATAAAAGGAAAGTAAGTTGTATATTTTGTCAGGGCAGTCCTGAAGGATTTAAGGCCCTGTGTGAAAAAAAATTTGTGCCTCTTGTATCAAATTTTTTATTCAAAAAATACCCTTTTTTCCCCCTTAAAACCGTTAATTATCTAAAAATTGTGCGCCCTTATTCATGTTTTCTTCTTCTTAATTACGTATATATATGTATATTAAACTAATTTTTCTTAGTTATGAAATAGATTGCATCTAGCTAGCTAGTTTAATTGTGAAAATTCTTTTATGCACTAAGATGCAAGTAAACCGAACAACTAATACACAATATTTTGGTCATGTCATCTACGTCGCACTATATGCATATATACTAATACCATTAACAAAATTGAAACCCAAAAAAATAGTCTCAAGTGTTTCTAACTAAAAAAGTGAGAACATTAAGTCGAAGAAGATATATTCTTATTATGAGAGTTTAATTTGATCGGATTAAAAATAAAATTAAAAAGAAAGAATTTAGGGTCTCTAGTCTTCATTCGATTTTCTCGTACGATAATTTAAACACTACACATTAATGGTGTATGTGCACATTCGTATGTAAAATCCGCTCCCGTTTAATTGTAGCTAGTTTAATAAGTATTACTTATAAATATAACTTCATACAATCATACGACAATTTAGTACAACTTACAGAGAAATTATTTGCTATGGTCAAAACACCAGCTGACATGCTATTGTTTGCTATAAGTATAACTTCATACAATCATACAATAAGGGTTAGAAACGTTTTTTTTTCTCAATACAAGGATTAGAAACGTTGCTTTAACTTTTTAATAGATGCATGGAACTAAGTGCCAGCTGTCAATTCATATAAAAAGCACACCCACACGGGGCTGTAGCGAGAAGCCAAACCAACACCTTTATTTATATATATATATATATATATATATATATATATATAAATTTAAGAGAGCAATTTGCAGGTCTTAATTGACTGATGAAGACGGCTATTAGAGAAGTCTGAAATCTTTTCGTGCCCATATTTGGTTCCTGGCCTAGTGCGGTGGCACAGGCAGCATTGGGCAAGGACCGAGCTTGCATTTTGTAATAGGGTTGCGTTCGGGTCGGTCCGGGCCGAAAAAAATCAAAACCGAGCCCGAACCCAAAAGTTTCTGGTCGGGTCATGCCGGTTTTTTTTATCTCTAGAAACCGACCAATTCGGGTTTTTTTCAGGCCGGGCCGGGTTTTCGGGTTGTAAAAAAATGGTATCTGCACTCATGTTCAAAAATCAAAACTGAACATGTTGCAGGGATGAGGGAATTTTCGGTGGCAGACGCAGCAGACGAACTCTTCCTCAATCTCTTTTGGGGTTTCGGTGGCAGGGATGTCATGGTAGATGGAGATGGAGTTGCTGCAGCTGGTTCTTTTGTTGCAGGGATGAGGGAATTTTCAGCTGGAGCAGATTCAGAATCAACCTCCACATCTTGATCCTCCGAATCCGAATTCGAATTGGATTCGAGTTCAAAGCTTTCTGATTCTGTTTAGACTGTGTTTCCCAAAACCCAATCCATGGGAAAGACTGAGAGTGATTGACTGATGGATTCGTCTGGGTTTGATTCAAAGACTGAGAGAGAGAGGGCTGAGAGGCGAGTGAATGAGAGTGAGAGAGGCGAGTTAGGCGACGGATTAGGCCATTAGGGTTTTTTTAGGCTTTAGATGCTCATTATGCTGCATCGGATTTGCGACACATAGCCTCAGAAATTTTAAGTTCGGGTTTTCGGTCTGGGTCGGGTCGTCGCAGACAAAACCCGGCCCGATCCGGAATTTTCAAAATCGGTCCGGGTTTAGCCCGACCCGCTGTTTTTTGTGTCAAAACCTGACCCGATCGGGTCGGTTTAGGGCCAAACCGGTCCGGGTTTTCGGGTTTCGGTTTTAAAAAAACAGCCCTATTTTGTAATAGTAATGATAGATGAAACATAGATGTAGGATACAGCTCAGTGCATAAACATTTCATTATATGATTGATACACGATATTTCATGACAGTAATGTATATTTTGATAGTACATTTTGCACTATCAAAATGTCTGCAAAATGTCTGCGTCCACGCTGTGTGTATTTAGTCAATGAAAAAGAAACAGACAGAAAAGGGAGACGTGGAAGAACTGTGGGCAAATCTATGAGTATAGTGTGCGGACCGAGTTTATCATTTGATCCTTTACTTTGAAATTGAAAGGGA
Organism: Fragaria x ananassa; assembly: GCA_034370585.1. Classification (NCBI taxonomy): domain Eukaryota; kingdom Viridiplantae; phylum Streptophyta; class Magnoliopsida; order Rosales; family Rosaceae; genus Fragaria; species Fragaria x ananassa. Next base: position 26,151,970 of record CP139761.1, on the reverse strand, counting down.
AGTGTGCAAGACCGAGAAGACCATAATTGGATTGGAAGTAAATGCACGATGCTTTGTAGGATATCCATTCTGGATAAGAGCTATGGACTAATACACAAGTTTATCATACCAAGCTTCAAAATTTAAACAAAAACAGAAAGTGGATCAATCTACGAAATCTATTATTAGTTCATATATTATTTAATGTTACGGAGTTGAAGAAAAGACTCTTTGTAAGATGTATCACCAATAATGTGTACCATATATTTTATATTTAATAGCGGTAGAGTGGTTGAAACTTACATAATGAGTAATAATAATTGACGAATGACCGATCGATCTAATTCTTTTTCAGTAAGATAATAGTTCTAGTTGCCAAAATAGTTCATACTTTGGAAATAACTTGAGTGACTAGCTATGATAATTTATGGGTAACAAACACTAATGAGAGATGGACAAATGTCAACAATAATTATAAACAAACATGTCAAATACCTAAAACCCTCATGTAATATTCTTAAATTACAGCCAAGTCTTTTAAAATGGACACGTGTTCTATGATCATTGGCTGTGGTCACCTGACCCGTCTTTGTCACTGAAGTCAGGTTTTCCTACTTTTACCTTGTCTACCAACCAATCATCTACATTATCCCAAAAAAAAAAAACCAACCAATCATCTACCTTTTTATATTTTAACGCCGCGGTTAAACTCGGGTTATCACGTTATTTGGGCCGGGTAAGTTCGACCCGTCACACTTTCCTCACTCCTCGCTGGAAATTTCACCGCTATTTCACAAGAAAGTTACCCCGAAACAAGTGACGGTAAAAATACTCTTTCCCATCGCTTTCCTTACAAATATGGAGAGAAAATAAACCTATTTCTCCACAGTCCCTTTGTGAATCTTCTCTCTCATTTCCTCGCTCTCTTGCTTTGTTCTACTTCTACAGGTACCTTCTTACAGTTCCGAGCTCCTTCGCCGTGAATTTTTACTCCGAATTCGAATTTACGCTTTGATTTTTCATATTTCGTAGTTCTCGTTACTGAATTGCGCGTTTTCGCTGTGAAATTTGCGTTCTCCTTCTAGTTTTGCTCTGGAATTTCGTAGTGTAGTATCGTTGCGGTTTCAGAAACCATTAGCATCGGAACGATTTTCACCTAGGTTTTTCAAAGTTTTCCGTGAGTTATAGTCGCTGTAAATTTTGTGATTCTGCTGTGAAATTCGCTTTCACCTTGTGTTGAGCCTCTTGATTTTGTTCAGAAAACGATAGAAAACAGTAGGAGAAGTACGTATTTCCAAAGGATTTGAGTTTTAGTTTCGAATTGAAGTTGAATTTGTGCTTTCCTGCGAGAATTTACTACTGTTATTTTCGATGCTTGATGTTTTACAGTTGTGCATGCACAGCTAGCTTTTATGCCTTTGATACTTTGAATTTTACAACAGTTTGGCTTTTGCTTGAGTCATATGTGAGTTGTATAGTAGAGGTCGTCTTTAGGTATTAGTTTATTAGATTTTTCTACTTTTCTTAGCTTGATGTTGTTTACGTTATTCTTTGTGACTTTGTATATGTAACTTTGTATTATTTGTTGCAAGTTATTGACTCTATGGTTCATGACACAGGCCTCAGGCCGTGGAATTTTTGAATGATTATCAAAAATATTCATTAAAAAACAAATTATGACTATTCTTCCAAGTTTCTTATAATAATTGGAGAGATGTTACAGATACACGAGTGCTACAGCTCATTTTAGCTCCATATTGTTGTTATTGTATGGTGTATTTTAAGCTTAAGTTTCCCCTTGATCAATTCGGTATTGAAGCAGTTGGTCAATTGCTCCATTTGGTGGCTCATCTATGCAGTCCTGTACTTATTTTTTTTTTACTGCATTCTGTGATTAAAATTTATATTAGTTTCTCAATGTGTTGATTCGGCACTTGTCAAGATCTACACCAAGTATTGTATGATATGAGTTTCCTGCGCAGGCTTTTCCTGTGTAAACTTTTGTTTAAGTGGAAATTTAAATTCAAAGAGGTTGGATCTGTTTATTGAAATTTAGTTGTCATTGTTTTCTCAAGAAGAAGAAGAATGTCTTTCCACGTACTACCTGGCCTAGATACCGGATAATCCTAACTGGAGTTTCAGGTTCATTGTGGTGACTTTTCTTTTTTGAATTTAGTGTTTACATTGACTATTACTTAATGGTTGTAATGCATAACAAATGTTTAAGAATCATTTCCACTATTTATTATGTTGTGGCAGCATTGGTTTAAGACACACCTTCAGGTTGCTCCTTACTCTTTAAACAGCTCAAGTTTTATGTTTGTATGGTTCCTTCAATTACAGTCTCCACATGTTTTGTTGACCATTCCGTAGTACGCTGGTAGCTCAAAAATCTTTTGTTTAGATCAGTGCCTCATTTCAGAACAATACATACACAGCTATGAATATGCACTGACTGATAGATGTATTCTAGTTTGGATCATATTAAACCAGTGTCTGGCTTTCTTATTAGCAATCACAGGTTTTGATTTCCTTAAAAAGTATTCCAGCTGGTGTGTTAGTTCCTTTCTAAAGATGAACTAGGAAGGATAGAATACATACAACTGACTTTTTTTTTTTACGTTGAAGTTACTTAAATTTGCTTCATTGCAAGATTGCAAATACAGTTAGACTTAGAATCTTTTACGGCAAAATAGTAGCATTTATTTGATTCAGTAGCATGTGTTTTTGATTAATCTTGACACTATTTTTGGAGATTTGTGGACTTTGCAAGAAAAACATTATATTGCAACTCAGCATTTGATGACCATGGTTTCTACTGTCTTTGGCAGGATCACAAAATGGGACAGTGCCTTGGTTGTATCCAGGTGGACCAGTCGACTGTTGCAATACGAGAAACTTTTGGGAAGTTTGATGATGTTCTTGAACCTGGTTGCCATTGTTTGCCTTGGTGCTTGGGTAGTGCAGTAGCTGGTCATCTATCGCTACGAGTGCAGCAATTGGATGTTCGCTGTGAAACAAAGACCAAGGTTTGTTTTCAATTTCTTATAAACAAAAAGATTGTTATGACTTTCTATTCACAGAAAAGCACTTCGCACACACTCTAGGTGCATCTCTTAGTACTCCTGGTGACAAACAAATGAGGAAAACTACAATTATCGGTTTATCTAAAAATTCTGAATTATGGTATGTCTTCAGGATAATGTTTTTGTTACTGTGGTTGCTTCTATTCAATATCGAGCTCTGGCTGATAAAGCTTCAGATGCCTTCTACAAGCTCAGTAATACCAGGGGCCAGATCCAGTCTTATGTCTTTGATGGTATGGATTTGTTAATGATACAGAAGTAATTCCATAAGTTTGTAGGTTGTTTGTGATTTATTTTATGCATGTAACAATTCAAGTATTTAATGTAGCTAGTTCAGTTAAGTTTTGAATCATCATTTATCAAAAAAATAGCTAGTGCAGCTTTTGGAAAATTGGTATAAGTTTACTGCTGGCATTTCCTTTTCTTTTTTTTTTCCTACATCTGATTTTGAACTTTTCAGTGTTCATGAACGGGACCATTTTACCTTCAAAGAGAGTATTGAAAATGGAGATTGCAATTTAATATTTTTTTTATTTGCACTATTATAGTTTGAGTTTTTGTGCAGAATAGTTGTTAGGCTTGAGGTTTGCCCTCAACCCCTAATTCTTGTTTTCATGTCATCCTACTGTTGCCTTGGAGAGGAGTATATTTCAGAGTTTAGAGTTAGAAATCTTTTTTCTGTTCAGTTATCAGGGCAAGTGTTCCAAAACTGGATCTAGATTCAACTTTTGAACAGAAGAATGATATTGCCAAAGCTGTGGAAGAAGAACTTGAAAAGGTATAGATTTGTCTGCCGTTTGGGTTGAAATTCAAATGCAGAACATATATCATATTGGTAATTGTTTTTGTTGTGGTTTATGTAGGCCATGTCACATTATGGGTTTGAGATAGTACAGACTTTGATTGTGGATATTGAACCAGATGAGCATGTGAAGAGAGCGATGAATGAGATTAATGCAGGTAAATTTATCAAATGCACATACATAGTATACATTTTCTTTCAATAGTCATATTGGTTTACCTTCGTTCATCACAAATAGGAATTTACTTGGCATATATTAAATGTCTCTTGGACATTATGTATTGTATTTTTTCTCCTAGGATTGCAGATGACTAATATATTCATGTTTTCTGTGGGCTACTAGCTGCTAGGATGAGGTTGGCTGCTACTGAGAAAGCTGAAGCCGAGAAGATACTACAGATTAAGCGTGCTGAGGGAGAGGCAGAGTCCAAATATCTGTCAGGGCTTGGGATAGCAAGGCAGCGCCAGGCTATTGTGGACGGGCTGAGAGACAGTGTACTGGCCTTCTCTGAGAATGTACCCGGGACATCATCAAAGGATGTCATGGACATGGTTCTGGTGACCCAGTACTTTGACACAATGAAGGAGATCGGTGCATCTTCAAAGTCCAACTCGGTTTTCATCCCTCACGGACCTGGTGCGGTGAAAGACATTGCTTCGCAGATAAGAGATGGTCTCCTTCAAGGAAATTCGACTCGTTCGTAATGCCCTGGATACATAAGTATGAAGTTGGAGTTGCGACATCTATAAGCTTCAATGTATTGTCAGCTCTGTTATGCAAGGCTTGTTACTAAGACTCGGTTTAGGTGTGCTGTCTATATTCGACATATATAGTCCTTATAGTAGGTGGATTTGAACGTTTTACTATGCTTGTTCATAGTTGTATTCGACATTTATAGTCCTTATAGTAGGTGGATTTGAACGTTTTACTATATGCTTGTTCATAGTTGGTGTCTATTGACGACTATTCAGCTAGAAGCGGTGGAGCTCTTATATTACCTATTGTTTGGCGGTTTGCTTATTAGTTTTCACTTTCGTGCAACTCTATATTCATTTTCATATTTATTGTCCACCAATATATTTATATATATATTTTTTGCAAATAATAATTTACAGAAGAAAACAGCACAGCACACCAATGTTAATGTATTCGTAACGTGGCATAAAAACAGCACAGAAAAAGCGAATATGCCAAACACAACCTCCCCTTGCGATACTCGAGGTCATCGAAGACCCCCGAGACTTTTCTTCCAAATCAACGGCTTAAAACTCCACACCGCCACCCAACCCATATCCAACGCCCCAAATTCACTCTCTCAACAAACACCTATTCTAGGGTTTCCTGTATTACGATTTATATTCACACTCCCATTCAGCTCCTTCTTCTTCTCTCTCTGCAGCTCTAAACCCTCTCACCCTCCCCGGTTTCTCTTTCATTTCCCTCAAACCAACATGGTGAAGGGCCCCGGTCTCTACTCCGATATCGGCAAGAAAGCCAGAGGTACTGTCTTCTCTTTTTTTTTTTTTTTTTTATATTTTACAATTTTATCCGATTTTTTTTTTTCATTTTTCGATAATTTTGATCTTCACTGATATTCTGTGATTTCTTGGTGCAGATCTTCTTTACAGAGATTACCAGACCGACCACAAGTTCACCATCACCACTCTCACCGCTTCTGGAGTTGTAAGCTTCTACCTCTTTTTGCTCTCATCATTTCTATTTTCGCTTTTCTGTTTTTTCTTTTTTTGCTAATGCAGTAGGATTATTGTGTAATTTTGGTTTAATTGATAGTCTATTAGGTTTTCATGACATTGGCTGAATATGACTACATGTAGTTGTGTGGTGAATGTGGAGGATTTGAATTATTGTTTGTGATGAAATTGATGTCTCAGCTGTTTTGTTACCGAAAGGTTTGGAGAAATGAATAGCTGATAGTATATTGTTGGTGAACATATAATATTGAATCTCATAATATCATGGGCTCTCGCTGGACCTGGCTACTTACTTGCTGTTACAGTAGTATTGCTGGTTTTGTGATTTCATTTATTCGTAGCAGATTAATTGATAATACCGATTCTCAGAGATGGATACGCATTATTGTGTTTAGTGTCGTTTGATGTGTTCGCATATATGGTTTACATTTTGTTGTATGTCTTGTTGGATTCTGGAATCCGTGTTCTACTTCTGATGATTTCATTTTTTTGTTAATGTTCAGGCGATTACCTCGAGTGGAATTAAGAAAGGTGATCTTCTTTTGGGGGATGTCAGCACTCAGCTCAAGAACAAGAACATCACTACTGATGTTAAAGTTGATACTAATTCAAATGTAAGTTATCAGGCACTACAAGTTATTTTTCATGTTACATTAACTGTTTAGGTAAATGAGTTGGTGCAATACCTAGAAACAGACTCACCTTGTACTCACTGTTGTCTGATTACTGTTTTTACTTATGATCACGGACGGGGATCACCAAAACTAATTTGGTCTCATGACTAGTGTTTGCATATTTTCTTTGATGCATTGAAGATGGTTTCATGTAAACTAAATCAGAAATTATTGAATTAATCAGTAATGCTATTAGTGCAATCTCATGTCAGTGCAACTTTTTTGATGTATTGTTCTTCTAATCCATGTTATTATATCTTGTTAATGCTTTTACGTGTATTTTGGTTGAAGTGTTATGCTTTCATGTCATATATGAAGCTCATTATGTGTTTATATCTTGACTGATAGCTTTTTGTTGCAGCTTCTCGCAACTATTACTGTTGACGAGCCTGCACCTGGTCTCAAGGCAATCTTGAGTTTCATTGTACCTGATCAGAAATCCGCGAGGGTAAGATCAAACTTTCTACTTACAAAGGAATGTTGTTCAGTCAGTTGTATCAACTATATCGTATCCCTCGTAGCAGAATTTCCTTATACGTGAGCTCCATTGTTATACAGTAGTCTGATTTTTGGATATTTTGCAAACAGGTAGAACTTCAATACCAGCATGAGTATGCTGGAATAAGCACTAGCCTTGGATTGACTGCGAATCCTGTTATTAACTTTTCTGGTGTTGTTGGGAACGCTGCCCTATCTCTTGGAACAGATGTTTCATTTGACACTGCCTCTGGGAACTTGACCAAACTCAATGCTGGGTTGAATTTCATCCATACCGACCTCATTGCCTCCTTGCTTGTGTGAGTTACTCGTTCTTAGCAAAATAAAAGAAGAATCACATTGATCAATTTTATCTTCTCTAGTTTAGATCACTTATTGTGCATGTTGAGTTACCCTAGGAAAATAATGTACCTTTGTTGAGATGCTTATGGGGGTTTTGATCTTTGGATTTTGTTGTTGTATACAGGAATGACAAGGGTGATACCCTCACTGCTTCCTACTACCAGACTGTCAGCCCTATCACTAGCACTGCCGTTGGTGCGGAGCTGTCTCACAGCTTTTCCAGCAACGAGAACACCTTCACCATTGGCACTCAGCATGCACTCGACCCCCTAACCGCAGTGAAGGCTCGGGTGAACAACTATGGCAGGGCAAGCGCTCTCATCCAGCACGAGTGGCGTCCCAAGTCTTTGTTTACTATCTCCGGAGAGGTTGACACAAGGGCAATCGAGAAGAGTGCAAAGATCGGTCTGGCCTTGGTACTGAAGCCATGATAACACAGGTGCAAATGGAAAGGTGGGTTTTGTTTTTGCATGGTAGAGGGCAATAAGCTAGGTAGTAGAATAGGAGGGAATTTGTCATGAACTCGTGGTCCTTTACTGTGGTGCTATTGGTTTCTCATATCTTGGTGGTAATGGGTTGTAAAAAATAATTGGCATGAGCCTGATGTCAAATTCCTTTCGTATTTTCCGCCCACCTCAATGCTAGTGGGGGGTGTAGCCTTAAACCGAGTTTAAATGAGTTTCTTTCCATCTAATGATTCTGCGGTATATCTGGATATCTGATATTTCGAACAGGGAGGCGATGATAACACATTTACGCAAATGCCTATTGTATTCCACAAAACAATTCTTAACGAATCAAAAGGCCTCACCACATGTGGTCCATGTGAACAAATGGTCACAAGGAAAGCATCTGTTGCCTGAACCTTTTCCTAATTTACAAGCCTTTTAACATGAACCCTTGAATTCTCAACTCCGACACGTTCTCATCTCTCAAATAATTATTTGACTTGCCTTTGAAAGTTTGAAGTTGTCCGAAAGCGTCAGATATTTTTACTAAATTTAATTAAAAAAAAAAAAAAAAACAAATCCACCCTTTCCTTCTTCTTCTTCTTCTTCTCTCTTATTCTTTAGATTCTCATTTCGTGAGTCACAGTCTGAGACTCTGAGTGGCTCTGGTGCTCAGAGCCATGTCGACGGTGAGCATTGAGCCTCTTCTCCACTACTGCCACCGTGGAAACTCCCGCCACCGGTCAGCTTCAACCTCGAAGCTGATCAAGCTCAGCTACTTGAGCGCTTTTCCGAAAAAGGTGGTGGAGCTTCGTGGCCAGAGCTTCTGCAACTTCCGGCGTCCGACTCCTCTCACTCTCAGAGCTTCCTCTGCTGACACCGCCGTAGCTACGACGTCTGAATCCACAGAACCTTTCTTCAAGCAGACATTTCCTCTGGAGCGAACTGAGCTGGTTTGAGTCTTTCCTTCTTGAGCTTGAGCTTCGTGATTTTTGTGATGAGTTTAGGGAGAGCTGATTCGGTTTTTGATTTGAAATTTCAGGTGGAGGGAAAGATCTTTGTGAGGTTGGATCACGGGAAGAATGATCGGAATTGGACGCTTACAGTTGGTTGCACTCTTCCCGGGAAGTGGATTCTTCACTGGGGAGTTTCACATGTTGATGACGTCGGCAGGTAGAGAGCTTAAACTTGATATTTAGATGTTCCGATTTCGAGAATAATTGTTCTGTTAATGGAATGTAGGTGCTTGATTTGTGTTGCTGTTATAGCGTCTGTTAATGATCTTGATTTGTATGAGTGTTTCTAATAGTTGTTAGTTTATCTTTTCGAGTGATTAAGAGGCCTGAATAGATAGATTAGGAAGATTGTTTACTCTTCCAAATCATAGTTTTGGAGCCGTTAATAGGATTGTTCCTTAAAAGGTGGTTCACATAGCGTTACTCTTTTCTTTATCATATGAAATCTAAATGTAGGAGATGGACTGGTTTCTTAAATTTATGTCTATGGTGTTTGGATATTTTTGTTGCGCTAATAAATTGAAATGTTGTGCAGTGAATGGGATCAACCTCCTGAGGAGATGAGGCCACCGGGTTCGATTCCAATTAAGGTATGTGCGTTCTTAAGTTGATAGAAGAGCTGAAGCTTTTGCATTGGTAGTAATGCAGTATGATTCTGAAGTACATGTGTTTTATCAGGACTATGCAATAGACACACCCTTGATGAAATTATCATCAGCTGTTGGAGGTGATACCTCTCAGGAAGTGAAGATTGATTTTAATCTCGATGGTGCAATTGCAGCCATAAATTTCGTTCTAAGGGTTCGGAGTTTCAGCTATTTACAATTGAGAATATTTGTCCTTTATGTTACACAAGCTGGCTATTCCATCATTATTTATGGTTTCCGGGGGTTTTGGTGTTGTAGGATGAAGAAACTGGTGCTTGGTATCAGCACAGAGGAAGAGATTTCAAAGTGCCTCTTGTGGGCTACCTGCAAGAAGAAGGCAATGTTGTTGGAGCAAAAAAGGGATTGGGGATGTTGCCAGGTTGTTCAAATCATTATGTCCTCTGTTTCATCAAATCATTATATGCTGGTTTTACTTTATCTATTTGGTAGTTATAATGTTTGATCTTAGTAAAAATATTTTCAATCTGAATTACTTTTGATTTTCCAAGAAAGGTGTAAGAAAAGTTAGATGGTGTAGTCGGTAGTCGGTAAACTACCTCCACTGCCCATAGACCAGTCATGGAACTTGTAGACCGACGTCCAGGCTACCTCGCCATGGTGAAATATCATCAATGCGACATCGGGAAGGTGCATCTCCAAGCTCCACAAGAAGGCACCATGAGAGTATAAATATGTACAGTGTCCCACATCGGAAATGTAATGTAAGAGGGAACCTTCCTTATCTATAAAAGGAAGGCTCCCCCTCTAGATATAGGCAAGTAAGATCTGGATACCGAAAATATAGTATTCCACCGGGATGGATACCATTGTAACCCCTAAGATGATACTTGATTCTAAGTGGACGTAGCCATGTCCCCCGAGGCATGGTGAACCACTATACGTCCGTGTTGTTCACTGTTCACTGTTCATATCCCACCATTAGCTTCTGCATAAGCCTTCCCGGTTTACCCAGAAACATTTGGCGCCGTCTGTGGGAATCATTACAAAAAGTCACGTTGCTCCACCCGAGAGGAATTTCACCCAAGAGGCATACATGGAGGTAGACCAACCAACAAACTCATGTAGGAAAGTCAGCACATGGTGTCCGGTATGCAGGCCCAGGCCCGACCCAACCATCAGGCGGAATAGCTTGACTCGCCCGGGAGCCCTTCATCACTCGGTCTTAAAAAAAAAAGAAAAAAAAAAAGGGTATACAAGGCGAAGCCCGGAGATGGCTCGGGAGCCGTATACTCCTCCCGCCCGAGTGTACTCCTCCCGCCCGGGAAAGATAGTAGGCAGAGAAAAAAAAAAGTCACCCGGATTCAAAAAAGAGAAGGAAAAGAAAGAGAAGGGGAAGAAAGGAAGAAGCAAAAAAAGTGGCATAACCCAGCCCGTCCGGGTTCCATCTCCTCCTCTCTTGACTTCCATGTGATAGCATCGGGACGTCGGAGCTAAGCCTCCCGCCCGGGTTCATGACCGGAGCCTCCAGCCGTCCCGGAGAGGATTCAACGGGACCCGGAGCCTAGTCATGTCGGCCGGGAGCTTCGCCGGTGACGACCGACTCCTGCTGCCCGGTCATTTTCTTCTCCCGGGGGTTCTTCTCTCGGGTCCAGCAGCTAGCCTCCCTGTGACCTCGCCTCAAGCCCGGCAGCAGCTCCCGGTGGCCTCGGCAGCAGCTCGGCAGCAATTCGGTAGCAGGTAGCCTCCCGGCGACCTTGCCTCGGTCTCAGCGGCCAGCTAGCTTCCCGTTCTCCGGCTAGGGAAAGAAGAGGAAGCTGCTCTGGACACCCATCCTCTTGCTCTGGGCACCCAGCTTGGCAGCAGCCTTCGGGAGCCCGTAGAGAAAGGAAAGAAACGAAGATGCAGAAGCAGAAGGAAGATAAAAAAAACAAAGAGAAGAAAAAAAAGGGAAGAAAGAAAGAAGGGGCAGAAAGGCAAAAGAGGGAAGAAAGAGAGAGAGAGGAAGGGGGGGGGGTCACGGGGGCTCCCAGTTAAAAAAAAAAAAAGAAGGAAAAAGAAAGAGAAGGGGAAAGAAAGACCAGAAAGGAGAAGAGAGGGGAAAGATAGTTGGCAGAGAAAAAAAGTCACCCGGATTCAAAAAAAAGAGAAGGAAAAGAAAGAGAAGGGGAAGAAAGGAAGAAGCAAAAAAAAAAAAAAAAGAGCTATTGACACCCGAGAAGTCGGGATGTTTCGGGTCCCGGATTCAAAAAAAAAAGGGCGGGAAAGAAAAAAAAACAAAAAGGAATATGCCAAAAAAAAAAAAAAGCTATGGACACCCATGGAGGCATGGACACCCGGAAGGAGGGACACCCGGGGCTATTTAATTTCTTGGTCACGAGCGGGATATGCATCAGCAGTGTGAACAACCGATAATTACTCATCGGATCCCGGAGGCCTTCCAAAAAAAAAAAGTGAGGTGAAAGAGAGAAGAGGGAAACCTATAGCAACATGATACTACCCTCCCGGACCCTAACTGAGTGTTCACAGTTCACACTTCCAGGTCTACTGGGTGCACCCATCGGCAGCAATTATCACAGATAAGTCCCGTCCATTGGTTTGTGAAAGTTCAAAATATTTTACTTGCAAGTCTACATGCATGTTTGGCATTCCACCGAGAGTGATATTCCACCGGGAGATTGGCATTCCACCAGGATTGAAAGATTGGCATTCCACCATGATTGAAAGATTGGCATTCCACCGAGAGTGTTACACAATTGCATGAACCATAGTGCTTTTCGATAAATATTATAATTGTTATGTCAATGCTCATCGATCATTTGTTCATTGTGAAGGTGCAACAATCCTCGTCCGGCCGAATAAGTTTTGAGACCGGGGACCGGGAGAAACATTTCTTATCTTCTAGGCGGACTCCTCAGCTCGCCCTTGAATAAGTCAAGAAGAGCAAGACCCGTTCAACACACGTCTTGAGTGCGGACTTAGGAGGACTGGGAAAGGTAGAAAGTAAATAAACAAAAGCTTCGTCAACCAACTTACCACGAAAAATTATTATTTTAACCATTGCAACATCCACTACAACGGAGTCCAGGGCTGGCCGCCTGGTTACCTTACAGATATAAGCTAGAACTGATCAAAAAAGAAAAGGAAAAACAAAGTCCGATAACAATTCAACCATTACTTCAGCCTTATAATGGCATCTCACACAATTTGTTCAAAAGTAAACCGGATTACGTTACAAGCTCCAAAGTAATATTTACTTGATTCCCACCATAAATAATCCGAAGCTTTGAAAATGTAAAATGCGGGAGAACTGAGATTGTATACATTTAAACATGAATGGAGATCCTACATAAAGCCGCATGGCTATGGAGCTATCTTGTTTAGAATGCTAAGATCAACACTTGGTTGACACCGACCTGCAAAATTAACCACAAAACAAAAATATCTCATTATGTATAATGTCAACAGAAAGTTATAGTTCATGCATGCAGATACACAGATGCAACTCAGCTAACAGAAAACATCAACAAACCCAACACAGGGTTTCAATTCTGACCTTAGCAAGTTCTTTGGAGGCTCTTCTAACTTGGCAATATCATCTTGCACGATACCATCAGTACTCAAACGGGCAGACAAAGAATCCGCGATTTCTTTAAGCCCCTGTAAGAAAGTGACAATAAGTACAATCAAACAGCAAATCTTAGTGTTCTAATTGTTGAGATTCAGCAGATAAAATAGCATCTTATTGCAATGTAATCTAGAGTATGCATCTCCATGTCCTGTGTTCAATGCTTCCAAACAAGAAAATGTCAGCAAACATAAGTATAAGGATCCTTAGAATACCATCACGCTTGGTTCTGTATATGAGAGCAATCGGCTACCCCGTCCATTATCAGAATTTTTTAGTTGCTTCTGCAAGTAGAAATAGTAAATATGAGCATCCATGCAAAGACCTTGCTAGTTAAAAGGCAGAATAAAATCTACTTTGATTGTGCTGCTTTGGAGAATTAGTCTTAAATCTACTAGTGATACATTCCTTAGAATAAGAATAATGTTGATGGGCGCCTTAGCCACTTGGAGACCAACAACAGATCAAGTATACTTGCAATGAACTTGATGGCAGGGTATAATTTTGATTATGAAAAGATCTATCTCTGATTCAATCAACATTTGCTTTTCAACTTTCATAACAAAAATATGGAAGTTCCAGCATCAATAGGAAATTATAAATCAAAAGAGCATATACAGACCTGTAGAGCTCCAGGCATTTCAATTTTTTTCCCACTAACAAAGTTGCAGAGGTAAGCAACACCCATATTTGCGAAATCCTGCATAGCATATGAATGTCAGAACCTTAAGACAGAAGATGTACACAACAGCTGTCGCTGCAGTTTTATGAAGGAAAATCATTTTTTTATTTAAATATTGCTTACAAAGCAAAGATGAACTTAGAAAGCAGTCAATTGTAGAGTGGAGAAGTAAAGTATAAAGGAAAGCATCATAACACATAAATTGTCCTATAGTTTCTCATCAATTAGTTATGGCTCCTCTATTTATTATAAAAATAAGCATTTACCTGCTTTTCTTCAAGAGAACATATCTTCCCATCCTGAGAAAAGAGAAGTTGAAACGATGTTACAATGGAATCAAAGCAAAATACAGAGAAAGAGTGAGAAATAATAAAGAACTCAGAGCCCATGTAACACAGCAAGAATGGTCTCCTTAGGAAGCAAAATGGCAACATAGAGAAGACAATCATGTTGAAGCATAACTCACCAGACCAGCAACCAAGCTCTGCAGTTGACTCAAGGTAAAGTCCATTTCAGTCAGAGAATATTGCACCCCAGCAACCTGTTTCACAAGTTGCAAACAAATTTAGTGCCGCTGATAATCAATAGTTATATACTCTTATGACTAATTTCATACAGTAATACTGAGCCCAACATATACCCATATCCATATCAGAAATCACATCCTACAGGTTTCCACTTACATCAAATTGGACTGACCCTTGTTAAAAACTGAACTTTGAACATTTAAGACATCAGACATCAGATATGAAAGGTGATGATGGATACTAAAATTGACGTTGAAGAAACAGTTCTGTAAACTTCAATCATATAAAAAAGTTTCTTTTTTAACACTAAAACTACACACTGAACATGGAACTTAACAAAGATGAGCCTCATCAAACATGTAATTGGATAAGCATGTATTTGATATATAATCATTTCATCTAAGAATTAAGAAATAAAAGTTCATAAGATGAAGAAAAGAACATACATCATTCTTAATTGTCTTTGAGAGTTCATTTTGTTCCAGCACTTTATCATCCAAATTCTGGATTCTCTGCGTCAGGTGCTTCTTTGTATTCTGTCAAGCAAAGAATGTTAGACACAGTTTAATGGTTTTCAGATATACCTTGGGTCATATTAAGTAATCCTGCATAAAAAAACTGAACTTCACATGATATATGAACTTTTTTGGGCACAATCACGAGAGCAAAAACTTACAACAACAGCTTCTTTTACAGTATCCAGACTTTTGGTCAAGTTTGTAACAGCAGCAGTCATATTACGCTTTGTCACATACATGAGATCCGAGAATTTAAGACCCTAATCATTAGTTAAGAGAAGAAGTTTAGATTAGTGAGTCACCCTCCATTGAACAAAAACAAAATAAAACTCAGACACAACTGAAGCAATACAATAGACATATCTGTATCATCGGCATACCTTCCACCACATGTAAGCATATCCCACTGCCCCCAGTGTAGCAGCTGGCATTATAAGAAATGACAAGCTACCTAAAGAACACGAGTTTCCAAGAACATAAAAAAGAATCAATTAGAATACGTCTCTTTCTTGTGATAAAATACTTAATTAAGTAATTCACAACATAACAGCAGCTCGAGAATTCCAGAAAAAAAAATCATGAGATAAGTGAGGTACCCTGGCCAGCATTGGCATTCAGAACAACAGTTTGTCGTGCAGTGCGTATCTCATCCAGCAATCGGTTATACATCTGAAAATGTTCACATAAAAGCTTCATATCCATACAAACAAATTCAACACCAAAACAAAACAAAAACTCCAATTCTAATTCTGGTTTATCAAATTCAGTCAAATACCTGCGACGCAAGCTTATCAGAATCACCTTCATGCTCTCCTGATCCTTTCAACAAAGCCTGCCAACAAATAACAAATACAACCGCCAAAATTAATCACACATAAGAAAAAAACAGCTCCTGAATCTTCCTGAAAACACAAAACTCTTCGATTTTCCGCACAAATTAAACAAATAAACTATCTGATCATAGTAAATATATTAACAAAAAAAACTGAAAAAAAAGGAGCAGTAAAAAAAGCAAAGCGAAACGAATCAAAACAGTACCTGAAGTTCAGCGAGCAAGTCGGAGAGCTTGCCGTTCCGAGCGAGGATGGAGCTAGTGTAACCTGTAACACAGAACAACAATCGGAGCTCAGATCGATTCAGCAAAGCAAAATTGAAGCTCGAAAATTACAGAGGCGCGCGGTGTTACCTGCTCCGGCGATGAGGATGACCCTGGTGAGACCTATCTGAGCCATGGATGCGTTTCGGTTTTGGATCAGAAACCCTAAGCCGGAGACTGTGGATTTCTAGAGCAGAGAGAGTAGGCGATAGTTTTGGGGGCTTCACGACGACCTTTTCTACTCTTTCCTATACGACGTCGTGGCTCTTTTCCCAACCGCCTCTATTTTACTTGTTTCCTACTCTTTATCTGGTGCTCTCCGGCCCAGTCTGAATCTGAGCCCAAAAGCCCAATACCAGCTTCAAACTGGACTGGACTGGTCTGTTTCTTGACCCGACCCAAGACCCTGGGGTGAGATTTATTTAGAAAACTTCATAGAAGTCCCATTTTTAACATTTTCTCCTTCAGATTTATTCTGCTGTTTTCTCAATCTGGGTCAAATCAGTCAATAGAACAGTCAAAAAATGCAGAAGTGTACTCTATGGATTCGGATCCTCTCTCAGTTTGCCTAAGCTTTTATTTACAAACTGACATGTGTCTAATAACACATTCAATGGCTGAAATGTGATCTTTCCATTTGCTCTCTCTCTCTCTCTCTCCTTTTCCTAGAACGAGTTCTAAACTTCTGATCTTCATATATGCACAACCTTAACACTAAATTCAAAACTTTCATGAAACGGTTGAAACCCACTACAACTTCTTCTTGTTCAAACGGACACACATTTCTTAACGTCCTTTTTCATTTCGTGCAGTTCCTATTTCTTCTTCCTTCTCTTTCTCAGTTTCTCCTAACCTTTTCAGATAGTTTCATTTAATTTCTGTTGATTGATATCTGGTGTTTGAAGTCCCCAAAATGTAGGTTTATCTATACTCTCTATTAATACCTGAGTTTTATCTATGTAAGCAATCAAGCACTCCAAGATCAATCATACCCATCGTTTTGGTCATTCTATATTATTTCCAGAAAATCCAATTTAATGATAACTACTTGACCAGGTGAAGAAGTGAAAGAAGAACACGAGAGAGAGAGAGAGAGAGAGAGTGTGTGTGAGAGAGAGAGAGAGAGAGAGAGAGAGAGACAGAGTAGGTAGAAGAAGTAGATAGGTAGAATAAAGAGATAAGTTGCTTTTATTCTAACCATGAGATTAAGCTGCAAAAGATATCAGTCATTCTATTTACTTCGGACACGTGTCAGTTTGTGAGCAAAAGCTTAGGTAACTCAGGTAAGTAAGTAGGTTAGGAGAGGACCCTCCCCCCTTGGGAAGATTGCTTCCACATATGTCTATGATCAATCTTTCTCTGTGCTCTACCGGATCTAGTTTTGAGTGATAAATAGCTAGCTTCCTAAGCAAATCATGTTGGGTGACATAGTGTTCACCGTAATATCCTTCTCCATCCAACTTCGTTCGCCTATTCAATTTTGATCAAAAGAAGTTCGTAAATTCCTCGTACAAAATTACAGCTAGTTATAAACAGAAACTGTAGACTTAGAGATATCATACAACAAAAACATACATAATTACCTCTTGTCAATAAGATTAGCCAGACTCCGATTGCTGAGTTCATAGAGGCTTGAAATGCAGGAAGTGTCTTCATCTATATCATATAACTCGGACCATATATCAATGAGGGCATTAACCGGGACATTTTTGTCTTCAGGAAATGAACCAAGGTCCAAGAAACACTCTTTGATGATAGACTTTTCCTTATCCAAAGCAGCTTGCTGCTTTGGAGGGAAAGAAGTAAATCAGTCTCAATACAAAGATTTAAAATTTAAAATATCAGAAACAGCATCCAACTCAACCAAATCCAAGTAGGCAAGTAATTAACCATCTGTTCAGGCTTGATTTTTTATTTATTTATAGTAGTTTCTACAGGGATATAGTAATCAGCTAGGAAAGAAGAATGTTCATTGCTTTCGTTCCTCAGATTGATGACCAATGTTTGAGGAATGTACATTTTTGTTATGAGTAGGACATGTCCTAATATTATGCCCATTTTCTTTGCACAACTTGCACTGGTATGTTCTTCGGTTTCCAGAACTGTGAAACCCTTTCTTTACATCAATACTAGACTTTAGTCCAATCACTTTGGGGCATGTCGTTCGATTGTGGCCTCTTTGATCACATATTCTGCAGTGGTGAGGTCTTCGAACAGGGGTTTTGGGACGGTTCAATGTCGGACAGGTTCTTCTGTTATGACCCCTTTCTCCACAGACGCCACAGATGAACTGCCTATTAATCAAGCTAGCCTTCAGTTCTGGACAGTAGTGTCTCCTATGCCCCTCCCGTCCACAGTTTCTGCAGTAAAACTTTATGCCTGCATAGAAGGACAAAACATGACAAAGTTAGGTTTTTGTAACATGCCAAAACTAACAATCCCTGACTCTAAAAGGAGAAAAACAAATTGCAAAGAAACTTCAAGTTGAAAAGCTTAACCAAGATTAGCCATTAAGCTGTGAAGTTCTGAGAAAGAGGCAAAACCGGATGTTACTATGAAACATGCTATACTTGACTAAAAGATGTCTGCAGTGAATGCATAATTTAGTATAAGAACTGACCCTGCATGGAAATGCTCCTTTTGCGACGGTTTTCTGGGTCACTGAAGAAAGCTTTTAAAGTTTCAGACGTATGCTTTCTAGCTGCGGCAGTTCCCTTGGCTTTCTGCAATACATATAAGAAACTTCAGATGAATTTTTCATTTAAGTTCAGAATTTATGTTCTTCTATAACGGCAGAGAAATATGAGGCCAACACATAGGTGGTATGATCTAAATAGAATTGAAAGTTACTTTTCTCTGCAGCATAAGCTTCAGAACAAGGAACAAGAAATAGCATTGGTGGAAGCCTCCAGCCTTGATTTAGGATATCAAGTTTTTTCATGCTCAGTATTACGAATCTTAATATATGTTAAGTGATCTAAGTAGCACAATAAGTTCTGCAGAAAAAAAATTCAATATTCACCTAATAGGCTAAGGCAAACATTATCAAGGATAAACATAAAAAGTTCCAAAGATATACAATCTTACAGTTCCAGACCTTAATTGCAGCCACTCTTTGAGCATGAAGCCTAGGATCACGGTGGATGATCTTCATTCTCTTACTAAATAGACCAGTTTTGGCGTTCAGACTCTGCAATCATCCAACTAGACAAAGAAGATTAAGTTCATGTATGAGTATGACCACCACATATTAATTACTTATCTGTCGATAAGTAACACTACTAGAATTAATATATGCAAATGCAAAACTGAAAGATAAGACAGGAAAACAATAACAAGCACTTCTAATCTCTAGATTCTTATTCAGAAGTGCAAGCATGCTATTTACAAAATGGATTCACTAGGATGGCAAAGAGTATGGTAGCTAATACTCTGCATGATAGCTGCAATTGCAGGTATCATATATAGCTAATATGCAATAAGATTCATATTTATTTCATCATGCAACATGTTGGGTAAGGTTGAAGCAGAAAACTAACTTTCAGAGACCGGCTAATCTTCAGATTAACTTCAGGAGGTGGTGACTGGTATACTCGCTTTGACTTTCTCTTGACATTCAGTTTTATTTCCAAATTATCAACTTCATCATCTTCTTTCACTTTGAGTGGAGAACTGGGAATGGGAAACAATAGTCCAGAATTATCTAACAACTCCAAATACTGATATGCACATGCTAAAGAAACAAAAGAAAACAGTATCTGAAAACTAAAATGAAGCTTAAGAAGGTGTAAAGAAGATACATTGAACGAGCTTTCTCCCATGGACGTTCATCAATTGACTCTTCCCATATGAC
Source organism: Fragaria x ananassa (assembly GCA_034370585.1). Lineage (NCBI taxonomy): Eukaryota > Viridiplantae > Streptophyta > Magnoliopsida > Rosales > Rosaceae > Fragaria > Fragaria x ananassa. Next base: position 26,132,502 of record CP139761.1, on the reverse strand, counting down.
ACAATCTCCCAAGCACTGTGGACAAGTCATTATGCCCTGTTACCAAGTATTGAGACTCGAATTAGAAATACTTGTTGTCTCATCATCTTATTAATGTATGACACTCCATATTACACCAACGGAACTAGATTGATAGTGGAACTATTTATCCGATTCAAGGACAATTGTCTCCTTAAACTTAAGTTCATCTCTTCTCAATCTCATGTTACATTGATGATATAGAAAATAACACAAGCAGCCACCAAAAGCACATACCTTGCCAAGGCACTGTGAACAGTCTGATCTGGACCTTTCTATACCACACTCAGTACAAGGAGTATAACCCCTCCCTCGGCAACTCGGGCATGGTAGCTCCCTGATGTACTAGCCATTTGGACCAAACCAGGACCTTGGTTTGCGTGCACCCAAACTAGCATTCCTAAAAGTAGAATTGATCAATATACACATTACATTAGACAGCTTGCCTCCAATAAAATCACTCTAATACACCACAATACAACATATATGAGTCCAGAAAAGTACCAAAACTGAGAAATTAAACACTGAACAAGTCACTCAAGGAAAAAGCAGTGCTTGGATAATGTTTAGGAGAATGCAATGCCTAGTTAGTTACACCATTTAGTCATTTACATATATTTGACTAAAAATGTAATTAATATCCAAAACCCATGTACTATAACCAACAATATACATAAAATAAGTCATGGAATTTGAAAAGATACAAACTTGACCGACCTTGGCTTTGGATTACCCTCAAGCCCGAACAGGTCCTCAGAAAGATCATAACCCAACTGCCATTACAAACACAAATCACAACCCAATTACACAAAATGCAGCAACAATATATCCAAAACAAGAAAGACTAAGAATGTGAGACTATACTGAACCTGCTTTGGTTTTGGCGCCGAAACAGAGTCGTCGTCGTCGTTTAAAGAGGAAGAAGTAACTCTTGGGACGAAGGTTAAAGTCCTTCTCTTGAATTTGAATAAGAGAAAGAAGCTCACGCTCCCATGCCTCCACTGCGGCGCAAGCCCTAACGAACACAACGACGACATCTGACATCAACGAAACGCAGAGTGAAGGGAGAAGAAGAAGAAGAAGAAGAGCCTTTGCTTTTTCTGAGGCTGAAAAAGTGACAACCGGCCGCGCCTTTTTTTTTTTCCTGCGGATGCCAGGCCCATATGTATGTAGTCCTGACCCGGGAGTGAGGCCCAAACCCGGCCTGCTATGGCTTTAGAGTAAAAAGACTAGAAATGAAATATAGCCGGGAAGAGAGCACAGAGAGAGAAGGGGTAAGGATGCTGAAGCTAGAGTTCTCGCTATCTTCACCGGTGGCGGTTCAAAACCCTAACCACTCCATTTCGAGTAAAGCTAGGGTTTTCAGCACCAACAGCTTCGGATTCGCTCCCAATTCGACGTCGTTTCGGAAGAGACGACTCGCCTTGAAATGTCGTCAGTCCGAGTACTTCGAACCGCAGAGGCTCACCGCCCCGAATCCGCCGAGCACCGCTGCTCCCGCTCCTCAAATTCCCGCCGGAGGTACCTCTCTGTGTTTTAACTGAAGCTAATTGGGAGTTTTGAGCTCAGATTGCATGTTTGATTTTTGTTTAAGCTTTGAAAGTAATGAATTACATGATTAGAGTGGAGATTAGGAAGGTTTAAGTTGAGTTTGGTTGCTAAATGGTATGGTTTGGTTTGGTTGTGTAGCTAGTGCAGTGCCGGCTAGGTTTTATGTGGGGCATTCGATATACAAAGGAAAGGCGGCGCTCACAGTAGAGCCGAAAGCTCCGGAGTTTACGGCTTTGGATGTATGCTTTTGTGATTGGTGTTTCATTTTGTTGTTAGGGCATTGTTGTTGGTTGTATAGAGGGTTGGGACTGGTTGTGATTGTGATGATTTGGTGTCTTGTGCAGTCGGGAGCATTCAAAATGTCGAGGGAAGGCTTTGTGCTACTTCAGTTTGCTCCTGCAGCAGGTGTGCGTGTGTATGATTGGAGCAGAAAGCAGGTGATGTGTGCACAATTTTGTTAGTATGAACAGTGAATAGTTTGTGGTATTATAGAATTTGATGAGTAGTTGTGAAGGTTTATGGCTATATGTTTACTTTGGAAACTCCTACTTTAAAGCATTGTAATCCTGGATGCTATAATTTGATTATTCACCTTTCATTTCCTAATATATAATTGAAAGATGATTGGACTTAAATGAATGAATGTAGAAATATATGAAAATTTTACTTTGTGTAGGTATTCTCACTATCAGTGACAGAAATTGGAAGCATAGTGAGCCTTGGTGCGAAGGAGTCCTGTGAATTTTTCCATGACCCTTTTAAGGGGAAAAGGTGCCATGTCTACTCCATTAATTCATTTTATGCTGAATAATGGGAGTTTGAACTCCCTCATGCCATGTTACCTGGGTTTTACATCTTGTCATCATACATTGCACATAAAAGTCTTAATTTGGATTTATAAACCAAAAACATTTTGTCCATGATATATCATATGCTTGTTTCTGTATGACAAAAAAAAGTTTGCTACTGTGGTCATATATACTGTGATATCCATCAGTCCATATATGTGTATGCTCAATATCCTAATGCATAAACATTTTGTTCACGATATATCATATGCTTGATTCTGTATGACAAAAAAAAAAGCTTGTTACTGTGGCCATTTATACTGTGATATCCATCACTCCATATATGTGTATGCACATTCTCCTAATACATATGTTGCACCGGACCTTGTTCATTTGAAGATTACTTATAGTAACATATGTGTAGTGAGGAAGGCAAGGTCAGGAAGGTCTTGAAGGTGGAACCTCTTCCAGATGGATCTGGCCGTTTCTTTAACCTCAGTAATTCTCCTTTTCATGTTAAATTAATACCTTACGCACGATATATTCTCATTTGCTCATGAAAGCACCGTCTTTTACTATCAAATAACAGCATACTTAATGTTCAAACAATGAAAAAAGTTTAAAGATACTTGGTCATTCAGTTTTATCAAATATGTTGTCAGCCATACATTCTATTTCCTGTATGAACTTATGATTATTTTGCATTTATTCAAGGTGTTCAAAACAAGCTTATCAACTTGGACGAGAACATTTACATTCCTGTTACCAGAGCCGAGTTTGCTGTTCTCAACTCAGCTTTCAATGTAAGATCTTTACTCATTTGTATTGTCCTCAACTAGTTTTGCTGATTTCCTGCATGTTAGGACTCATGTCCACATGTTCCCTGCAGTATCTCCTGCCGTATCTTATAGGTTGGCATGCATATGTAAACTCTGTGAAGCCAGAAGATATGAGCCGTGTGAATAATGCCACTCCTAGGTATGGAGGAGACTTTGAATGGAGCCGGTAGTGAATATTGCAGTTGTTCTCAAACAATGTTCTAAATGTTCGACAACAATCTTCTCACTATGCATTTAATTCTTCTTCTCCATGTTCCACTAGAAGTTTTTTTTTTTCTTAAACAAGAAAAAAGAAAAGACAGTGCACAATCGACCACTACCAGGCGGCATAGGCGTCGACTAGATGGACTAATCGGTTGGCTAGGCAGATTAGTTAGCTGATTAGATGGACCTGCCTTCTAGCTCTCAGGACTAGCCATAATCGGGACAGTGAAGCTCCGCCTAGCGTCTGTAAGGGATCTGGAAACCCTAACTACCAAAACTAAGAGAAACTAAGAAAACGAAAGCAAATTTATTCAATATTCAGGTAATGTTTACATTACGGCTAGCTTCCAACTATATAGTCGGACTAAAACGATAAAACGACGTAGTTACATATTTTGGGACTAACATGGGCTTAAATAAGTAAAAACAACTACTATGGGTCTGGACCACAATTGGGCTCGGTTGGTAACCATATTAGAGTACATCAAAATGTTGCGTTTCAACTGAAAAGAATGACTCGTTACATTTCTTCCCCTTCAACAAAAACTTGTCCTCAAGTTTCACTTCCAGAATCAAAATCTTAACAAACTGAAGCTTCTCCATAAGTTCACATGTATGGGACATTGCTTAAACAACAACAATAGCTTCATACTGAACAACAAGAATAAGGAGTAGACAAACCTTCAACCTTGCCATAATGAGAACAACATGATAACTATTCAGTCCATCAATCCAGCATCTGACAAGCATCATTCTTGATATTTGAAGCTCAAATAAGCACCTGCAAGCTAGCTGAGTACTCAGAATAGCAACCTGATTAATCACAGCAGATCTGTACACATCCCCATTCCCATAATCACTCAATGCTGCACAAGCCTGAGCATGGTTGAGCTGAAAAGAAAATTTGATGACCAGGCCATGTAGCTTGTGGCTTTGATTCAAAGCTCCTAAAACAAACATATCCTTATGATTCACTCCTTGGTTCAAAATATAGCCAAACATTTCCATGCAAGCTACTTTTATGAAACTCATACTTACACACAACAACTCAAATCCCAGTGTTAAGACTCTGGGGATCTAGTGAACAATCATGCATTCTAATATTTGTAAACAACTCCTTCATAGCTTGATCACTTGGTGATGATGCCAACACTTCCATAATCTGTTCTGGAGCTTTTATATTTCTTATGCAGAAGAGGTCATGATCTCTTGAAAGAAATGGATCAGCAGAGCACCTCATTAACATTAAGAGTTGCCCAAGTTGCTGTGTTTGAAACCCCCATTCACTACTAATAGTCTCAATACCAACACTGAAATTTGCAGTAGTGAGGCTGAAATGATGCATTTCTGTAAAGAAGCGAAATCCTACTTTGACGATGACAGGAGCTGTGACAAAATAAGAAAGCCTCTTCTCATGCATACTCACATTAGTGTTCTCGTCCGTAAATTCATAGCCAATATCCTTGTAGCATTTCTTCTTCTCAAACACCTATTCTATTCGTTGATTTGAGTTATCAGTGTCCTCATACATACATTAGAAAATTCTCTTTCTACACAACAATCTCGCATTTCTTTTCCATTTCTCCAACTTATCAGTAAAAGGCAAACTCAGATGTTCATCTGTTATGAGAGGGTGACCACTACCTTTATCACGAACCTTCTTGTCAAACCCAGAGAAACATGGTTGCAGTGCATGCTGCCGAATCTTCCTTGAACCCTCAAAGCACTGCTTAAGCCTCTTCCCCGTACAAACAACCAACTCCATAGTGCGTAACTGAGACTTACAACCAGTCATCTCATTAACAGGCATGACATGCATGCTTGGGATTCCATAATCAGTTGATGGTGCAATTTTCCCACCAAATGACATCTGGTGCATCACCTGAAGCATTCCCATTGGACTTGTAGCAGGTACTGATTATTGTAAAGCTGCAGGGCCTTGAGCCACATATGATTGTTCAAAGTTTCTCTGATTAGAATTGCCATCTTCAAGTTGATTAACCTTCCCAACATATTCATCAATACCTTCATTCTCTTCTGCACGGTTCACCCCAATTGCATATCCCCCACCTTTATCTCGAATACTCGTAAGAGCAGAATCAGCATTTCTTGCACTACCCAACCACTTTGACTTGGGCATTTCATCGAGCAGGTGGAGTGCATGGCCTTCTCTCCCATCTTCACCTGAAGTTGGACCTGAACAGAAGGATGCATGGGTGTTGTTCACTTGGGCCGACACAGTGCTGACAAGCAGACAAGGCACAATCACTGTCTTGAACGAGGGCTTGCCCATCAAGGGCGTATTGTGCTTCAGGCACTTGCGCTTCTTCACTCCTCCAATGACCGGAATTGTCTCTCCGGAGGCTTGCTTGATGCGAGGCTTTGAGAGGTTGGTAACTGAGAGTGGTTGGGAGTCGACCCACAGAGCAGACAGCTTGGTCGTGGGTTGTGGATGTAGTAGAGAGCAGCTCTTGGGCTTCGAGCTCTGGATTTTGGCCATGTGAATTGGCGGCAATGGTGGCTGCCTCGGCTGAGCTGAGTACAGATTCGGATGTAGTGGGTCTGGTGGACGTGGCAAAGCGGACACATACGGTGGTGATTTCCCTCCTTGGGAACTCCAAGACTAGCTCACCATATCTTGTGTAGACGCGGATGAGTCTTGGAAACCTTCCAGAGCAGTAGAGCAACCCACTGGTGGAATAGATCCGAACTTGAGAGGAGTAGCAACTATTGTTTCCACAGCAGCCACAGGGGACTCCTTCAGAGCTCGAAATTCAGCCATCATTTCATATCTAAAAGCATTCAGAGACTCTTGACAGACCTTGAGAGTGGTCTGAAGCTCTCCGATTTGAAATGCAGTGAGCTCCTTATGGTGGTGTAGCTTTAGCTTGAAAGCAGCAAGATCACCACTTTGAGAACTAGCAGTAGGCTTGTTAGCACCTACACCCTTGATTTTCGCCATGAGGCCCAGAGCAAGAGCTCTGATACCAGAAGTAAGGGATCTGGAAACCCTAACTACCAAAACTAAGAGAAACTAAGAAAACGAAAGCAAATTGATTCAATATTCAGGTAATGTTTACATTACGGCTAGTTTCCAACTATATAGTCGGACTAAAACGATAAAACGACGTAGTTACATATTTTGGGACTAACATGGGCTTAAATAAGTAAAAAACAACTAGCTAGTATGGATCTGGACCATAATTGGGCTCGGTTGGTAACCATATTGGAGTACATCAAAACGTTGCGTTTCAACTGAAAAGAATGACTCGTTACAGCATCTAGGCGATGATTTTTAGAACCTTGTTCCCAAACGTACAAATTACGACTTTCTTAGCAGGAATCCTCAAATTTTGTTAATCAGTCGCTACTGTTTATGGAGAATCTAGCTATGAAGAGAAGTGGAATATCTCTATATTTTTGGAACATCGAGAGTCCAACACGCAATTAGATTGGAAATCAAAGTTCACCGAAATTTTGGCCTTTTTTGCCATCTTATTGTAATGGAAATTCTTGTATGCACGACGTGTATTTACACGACACAATCTTAACCGTTCATAACAATTCATATGTTTGACCACCATGTTTCTATATTATTTCTTCTAATTCTGACCATCCATATATGTATGTGAAGATACACGCCGTGTACTAAAGATACTCTCCTTATTATAATCGTGTTTAACTTAATTTGGAATACGTCTTAACTTTCTTTTATTTGGACTCTTGGTTTTTTTTTTTGGGAGAAAGGGACTCTAGTTTGGTTTTCAAAGATTCTAATCTATTTTCGGCTCTGGCTACGTACATCTATTCCATTTCGGTCTCTAGTTCGTACATCTCCAGAATCCTATCCTAGTTTGGTCTTCCTCAGCCGCCCTTCCTCAACATTCATAATCTGATTAGGAGTTTGGTCTCTCTGACAGACTCAAATCCTTGTCTCTCAGGGGGATAAGAATTGAGGGGGTTCCCCACTCAACTTTCCCTATCCTGATCAAATTTTGTCTCTCTGTCATCTCCAAAATCCCTGTAGGACAGGGATTAGGGAGTTGAATTAGGGTTCTTTTTCAAATTATATATAGAAGCCTCGATCCTTAGGGATACAGATCTTAAGCGATCATGGAGGAGGAGAGTGCCTATCTTCACAAAGCGTGGCAAATAAGGAACCCAGGCTGAGACACAGATTCGAGGAGGACAAGCTGTTCATCATATTGAAGCTCTACAAGTGCATCATATGGCGCCGTGAGAGAAGCGGTCCAATTACCAAGTATAACGAAATCAAGATAGGCCAGAAACTTTTTAGGGTAAAGTTTTCTCATTTCAAGCAGCAATTATCTGAGAACGACAGCGATTGTTACGCAAGGATAATCTCCGCGGAACTGAATAAATTGCATGTCCCAGGATATGTACATCGTGCTATTGCTAAAAAGATATTCGACGTGGTTGAGGCTGCCGTCTCCCCTGAGGACCCGGTTGTAGTGTATGTGTTTGACTCCATTTGGCGCTTAGGAGATGAACATGATTACCCATCTAGGCCCAATTTGTGGGACTTAACGCACCGCGTCGGAGGTGGCCATGATGGACCATCTAGGCCCAAGGTGATTCCTGCGAGCAGGTCTTCAATCCTTGGTTTGGAGCCAGTGACAGTACTTGATACTGTTACTGAGTCTTCCTGTGCTGTTTGCTTGGAGGATTTTGAACAAGAACCGTTTACTCGGTTGCCCTGCACACACCAGTTTCATGTCCACTGCATTGTTCAGAGCCTGGAGATCAACCACCTGTGTCCCATCTGCCGATACGCTATGCCAACCGAAGAAGAAGACTAAGCCATGCTCGACCTGTCCAGAATAAGAGGTAATTGCTGCTGTCTTACCAATTCACAAAATAAAAAAATAAAGAGTTGGTTGCTGCTTAAATTAAATCTATCATCTTTGATTCACTCTGTTTAGAGCTTTGTATGTGGGATCCAAACACTCTGTTTTCTTTATTTACAATAAATTTGTACCATGCAATTTGATGTTGATTATTCAGGAACACCTATTATTTAGTTTGATTTTGGTTCTTTGCTGTCTGTTTGCAATCTATCATCTTTTATTTCCCTTCCCTGTAGCTTTGTTTGCTCTAATTCTAAAAACTTCATTTTGTAATATTCAATACAACTGGATGTTTGCTCTTCAAACTTAACCTTGTTTTTACTTTTCCTAGCACCGACTGTTGGCATTTGAATTTAGTTATTATGATCCGATTGCTTTCTTGTTATCAACCAGATTGCACGACTTCTTTGCAAGGTCCAAGCGAATAAACAAACAGAAACAATACGGTTACATGTTTCTCATTTGGCAAATTGGTTAGGATTATAGAACAGGGTCGAACTCATCATCATTTGTATATTGCACCAAAATTGTGTGCAGGTAAGGTTGTCCAGAATCCTTATTTTGCTTCTTAATTTATGTTGCTGTCGCAATCATCAAATTGGATTGGATATGGAAATCTGATCTAGAAACAATGCATACCTATCTTAAATCTCTAATCATATCTATAAATAAGTTGTTTTGCTTGTATATTCGTTTTTTCTTTCAAACTTTGGTGAATATATTTTATAGATGATCTGAATTCAGAATCTGATTTTTTTCAGTCCCAAGTGGCAAGTTGGCTGCTGCAGTTTTATGGTTTCTGCTATTTATATTTTTTTTGTAATATTAAAATGCATGTATGGCTGTTAGGGTTTGTGTTTTAGTAGCTAGTAAATTGACTTCTCAGATTAGGAGACATGCTTCACTTTGTTTCTCTTTTAGTTAGTGCCAACTCTGAAACAATCATTAGTTGGCTAGCAGGAATGCCAAAGTAAAAAAGACAAATTGTAAGCACTAATAGAAGAGACTAGACTAGATCCTACCAAGCAGCTTCACATATTGCAGCGTATCCATCTTCTTTTGTTGCTTGACCTCCATCTTGACCTACCAAGCATGTTTTCATATTGCACCGGTCTCTTCACTTATTGATCGTTTGTTTCTTTTGCATTTGGCTTTGACAGAAACTGTTTATCACTTCTCCATTCTTTCTAGAAAGGATATGAATGTCCTCTTGGTAGATCTGAACAGTAAGAAACTGCCGTTGAGACGATGGTCATATTGACAATGGTCTAATTTGGTGTGTGGTGTTGTGTTGGTTTACCAACCTCAGAGTCCAACCCCCCTCATTTTTTTTTTGTTTATTGCTTATCTATCTGCTCTTGGTTGCAAAGTTTAAATAAGCTTGAATATAATGGGTCGTTGGTTGACGGTACTCTGAATGTGATGTAGCTACTCCTGGTAATGTGCATGAAAGAAAGACTGGAGTCCATCCTATACAATACCGTTGCACCAGCAGTATTGGTAAATCCTGTGCAGCGGTATTGCATTGGATTTGTAGTACGCCTCACAGTTTATATACTTTTCTGCGTCTGTTTGATACTTCTATTCAGACTCTATGTTGGTTTAATTTATATTAATTGCTGCCGGCTAACATAGCCGGACTGGCCTTCTGGGTTCTTACTATTCATATACCGGTGGTTGACCTCACATTGACACTTGAGAAGAAGGCTACTCAATATGAGACTGAAAATGCTATCAAGTAAGAATCAGGCCTTTCATTATGATCTCTTTCAGGTAAAGAGTTGCTTTGCTTTTTATATTTGGTGGATCTATTTGCCTAATTCAATTTGATGATTTCAAAATGTGGTGACATCTCTGAATTTCCGTTGGGTTGTAAATTGCAGGATGCAATGTGAGGGTAACTTTAATGGGGATCCTTTGATACATGGACAATGATGTTGTGGCCCGCTGAGTCTGGATGGCCACAGGTGAGCATGTTTACTGCTGTTCCCGGCCTCTTGATTATATGCCTCCCCGATTTCTTTAGTTAGTCAATTGATTTACGCTTTGAGGAGTGCAATCAGTTCATACATGATGCTGCTGGTGAAGTATTTTTTATGCCAAGGCTTCAATTGAGAATGACAATTTCATTTGTAAATTGCAGGCAACACCACTTCATTAACATATGTAGATTTCTTTGACATAAAGCACCTAATTTACGGTTCTCTGATAAAAATGGTTTGCTTTCTTATCTCAAGCAGCAAGCTTTATCATTTTTGCCACAGCAGCCAAGTCTGGGAAGCAGATCTCTGATTTTATGTCAAGCATGGATGTGCTGGAAGAGGATGAAGATCCGATATTTACTTAAATGCCATCCCGTGTACTTGACGCTGGGAGCCAAACTCCCTGTTGTGGTGATGATGAAAATAGGCCCATTTTCACTCCTGCAGGCTGCAGCCGACTCATAAATTGAGGGTTTGAAGTAATTGTTGGAAATACTAGATTCTGTTATCGATATCGATAGTCACCCTTATATGCTATTTGTATACTAGGGTTGTGTTGGCGTAGAATCGATTATGGTTTGCTGCGGCATGACTGGAGATCAGTACTTCATATTCAATAATGGTGAGTGATCACATATTTTTCACTTGGTGACACCGTGACGGTGTGAATGTATAGGCTAGGGTTCCATTCCTTTCAAAATAGCATATGCGTACCAAGTGAGGGAAACTTTCTCCACTTTATCATTTCGAGTAGTTAATTGGTCGATTCACTGCTCTCTTCTCTTCATCTGACTTGATATATATACCTCTTTTATGGAAGCCAGGAGGAGGAAGAAATTATTTTCATACATCACCAACACCAAACATAACGATATAAAAGAGCATCGGAAAAACTTCTTCACATTCATTCACTAACTAGACCACGCATGCTAAGTAAAAACGACTAAACTAGCATAATAAACAGGATGGTTTCAAAGAGTACGATTTAAACAAAGGCCTTGTTAGGCCAAAAGATCCTGAAGTTGCCCACGTACGGCTGACCTCGTCTGAATACTAGAATACTAGAATCAGAGAGGCAGACGCGATAAACAAGCCTAATTATGTCACAGAAAGTTTCCTATGGCAGACTTCCTCCTCTCTTCAACATCTCCACTGATCGGTAGCCCATACGATTTAAGCAAACAGTCAAGCAGACTTCCTCCTCTCTTCACCATCTCCACTGATCGGTAGCCCATACGATTTAAGCAAACAGTCAAGCTTCCACTCAAGCTTCCACTCCGGCATGGTATCGTAATCGGACAGTGCAGTGGCATCTGAAAATACTTTCTCTCAGCTTATGCTGTAGGTCTGCTGCCGCTTATTAGGGTTAACTCGTACAAGTAACAAATTTTGGTTTGTAGAGATGAGCTATACTAGTAGAGATTGTGAAGGCAAAGTAGTACTAGAGGAAGGAATTGTGTATATGCTAGCTCTGTGCCTCTGTCCACCGTGGGAATAGCTACCTGGCTACTGGAACAGTTTTTTTTTTTTCTTCTTCTTTGTTATGTGCAGGAGCTACCTGTGTAATAGACATGATGGTTGGCAATTCCTATCAGCTATGATATACAACTAGTCAATGACCGGCCGCGCCCTGCTGCGGCCTTTTTTATGGTCCGTCTGAAATTTTCTTAAGTAATATTTCTTTCCGCAAAGAATGCTTAACCTATGAAGAATTTGTGTACCTAAGAGCACCTACTCCACTTTCAAGCACTGGTTCAAGTTCAACACATGCATTCGTCACTGCCAACTCTTTTACATGAACACTTCACTTGTGTGAGTACTGGGGACTGTAACTGAGAAAACTTCATTCTCACTCACACTACTCTGACAGAGGGGTGAAGGAGGAAATATCTCTAATTCTTCTTTTTCTTGTCATATGGCACCTATAACCACAATAAGGAGACGGAATTAAAGATAAACTCTTATGATCCAATAATGCTACTGCTATGCAAATGCAAAAGTATAGAATCAGACCCTCACCCAACACCTCCATCCTGGTCATCAAATTATTAGCCAAAGACAAAAGCTATTCTCTTACTCTTTCTATTGAAATATCCAAAATAGTCTACACTGACTTGTAATGATAACAACGCACAACATGTATGCAATTACAAAATCCCTAACATTGTAGTGAGGTATAATGAGATTTTGTACGCATCTATTTGCTTGATTGTCTTTAAAGGATCTAAAGGTTGGCTTTCAGTTGTTTTTTAAACAACTTTCAGTGAACTGTCCAATTAGAGAAATTCAAGCATGTCATCATGGTACGTACACGCAACACCTAAACCAAACACAATCATAAACCAAAACATAACGCAAATTACCAGCAAAATAGTTTGAAAACAAAACCCACAGGGCTTCAAGTTATGACATTCGACAAACTTATCGTGTCTTCAAATTATTGTTTCACATAACTTTAGTTTCAAACACAACTCATTTGCCAAACTCAGTATGAACCGATAATTAGCTCATATCATGCATATTATTGGCCAGAACTGTTGGACACACATGAAGCAAATAATCGGCCAACATTCAAACATTCATAGTCATGCAAAATAAGACTTTTCAGAACCCAGTATGAAGAAAAGATTGAAATATCAAATGCTTTTTCCTGAAGAGAGTAAATTCTTAAAGATCGTACCTTAAAACCATCCAACCTGGAGGCCTCAGAATCCACCACATAAAAAACTCCAATCGTAAAAGATTATGAAGACAGGAAAAGAAGGCAAGTTTCATGAACCCACACCAATTAGATGGGAAACAGATCACCCTATCAAGATGACTATATCAAAACCCAAAACCAAACTTTCTGAAAAGCAAGAGTGAAAAGGGAAAACCCTATGCAAGAGAAGATTGCAGTAAATTACGTCTTTTTGGAATGGAAGATGAAGAAAGAAACTCAAATACCTGGGTTCCAAATCGTCCAGCAATCCTTGCTTCGGTCGTTGGAGAGAACGAAGACATGCGCAATAGCGGAGAGAAGAAACACCCCCCCCCCCCCTCGGGGAAGAAGACGAAATAGCAGCCTTTGTAAATAAAATGCATTGGCATAAACGTAAATAACGCACAATCGAGAGGGCATTATCGTCATTCAACAAGCAGAATGAACAGTACTAATAGCTTAACGCTATTTTATATATATATATATATATACACACATATATTTGGTGATGGCATGCCTGAAATTGGCTTTCTATTGTCTCAACCACATCCAACATAAGTACGCAACATGGGACTTTGCAACATGAGACTTGCTTACCACAGATTGTTTAGTTCCAAACATCATCAATTTAAAAAGACAACAAAACTAAAGATTCAACATCCGATGTATTAGCAAACAGTATACTTGACTTGTTAAATTCAACATCCAATATATACAAGGAAAGATAACATGCTCAGCCTACTGGCTTCAAAAGGTTGTAATGTAAATTTAACGGCTTCAAAAGGCTCAATCTCAACTCGACAGGTTTCAAAAAGTTCAAACTCAGCGTGCTCTACAGAAAATGAATATAAGCAGTAAATACATCCTCCTGCAATGCAAAAGCAGTAAATTCAGTTTTAAGGCGTATGCATAGCATTTAAATACTTAAGACAATTCAGTAAAGAATGCAGTAAACTTGAAAGGATTTCTTATGCAGTAAAGCATGTACAATTCATAATTTATCCTATATATTTGTTTAGAAGAAACCTAATTTCTACCATTCTTACATACAAAGTTCTCAGAAAGCAGCTCCTGCTCCACCTCAACATCATCTGTTTACAGAGACAATAGCCACTGCAACGAAAGCAATCACGTCAAACCCCAAGTTTCAATCAGCATTAGCGACGGCACTCACATCATTTGTTGGTACTAATGGGAGTATTAGCGGTGCAGTTAGAGAAAATAGTCACATCGTTAATGGCAGTAGCAGTAGTGAAAGTTCTGGTCTGAAATTGAAGTGGCCATTTGAACAACCCAGAACGGAATCGGGTGTGCATCATCAGGCTACTTGAACAAATCATCATCGCCATTGTTATGTTTTCCACCTTCATTGCAACGCTTCTGTGTCTCAGCTGAGAGTAGGAGGCATTTCAAGCAGAGTAATGCTAGAGCTAGGGAGTATATTTTTTCGATCACATTCATGAATCGCATTATGTGACAGGTGTGGTCTACTTGTTACATCAATCAGTTAGCAAATCACCTGCTACGTAGTGTTGAACTGTTGATAAGTAAATGTGGCTAAAAAAATGTAGTCTCTTCGCATTTTAGAGGTTATTGATTGTAATTAATTCCTCTTTCTCAATCACTCTTAGTATCTCTGAAAAACAAGACAGGTATATATCGTGTAAATTAAATTGCTATACATGATCGTATAAACTGGTACAGTTTGTAAAACTTTCTACAATTGTACGTACGTAGTCTTGTAGATTGTAAACTTTCTATAATTTTGAGTTACGGGGACATCATGATTTGTGAGCTTCTAATATTTCGAAGTTCGAACCATCTGTGGAAAACAAGGAAACAAACTCAAATGAGAAACTCATATAGTCATAATGTATATGAAGTTTATGTATTGCAAAGTTGCAAGGAAGGTATAACCGTATGCGTTTGTCTGCTATACCGAACAGTATAGCATACCTATTACTTAAAGGAGGGGGGTTCCGTAAAGGGGGTCTAGTAGGGGTGGTTGGTTTCATATTTGGTTATGGAATCAGCAGGCATAGCAGAATTTTCGTAACCGTATAGGCATATTGCGAAGCCTTAGAGCATGACCAGTCAATTTGGGCGAGGCCCACTGCATAGTCCATACATACAAAGGAAAATCCATTCCGAAGAAAACTGATGAGTTTCACGTCTAGTTCCTACACATGGCGAAGTTGGCTTCTTGCATGCAAAAGCCAGGTTAACTGTTTCTGGAAGAAAAGTTATTGATCTGAATCCAATTTGAAGCACAAAATTTGAGGTATATTCCAATCCTCAGGCACTTTTCTTGATCTCTTTTGCTATCACACAATGTATATATGCTTTCTTCCTCACTGTGATCAATCTACACGGACATTATTTTCATATGCAAAATCATAGACCGAGTTGAACTTTGGAATGATCTCCTAGTCTCCTGAATATGGTTATTAGAAATTTACTTAGTCGAAGATTGCCAAATGGATGAGCCATATAAAATGCACAAAATCAAATCTGTTATTGTTGTGTAACTGGATATTCTACGTGCTGTAGTGGATTTGGGTAAATGCAGAAATTGGATTTGAGTGAATGACAAAGACATTGACTATTCCGATTTGTGCCTTTAGTCTGTGTGAACATGACAGAAGCAGCTCAAGAGGCAAGGGGAATTCCCAAGAGCCCTAGAAGGTCAAGCTGCTACGATGCCTACTTTGAAAGGATTCAGTCCAGGAAGAAATTACCACATGAGCTTCAAGAAAATTTAACATATGCATTTTCAAAAGTTCCGGTTTCGTCTTTCCAAGCCCTTCAGGGAGGAAAAGGTACTGGCAATATTGTTATTGTTCATCCTAGTTACAATTCATCAAAGACTAGTTTGATTTAGAATAGATATGAATTGGATAGTGCATGTCCTCTAACGGTCTAATAATTATCAACACTGTCATATTTTGCAGTAATTGAGATTGTAGCGGATATGTCTATTCCTGATGCAGTCAAGACTCTCTCAGAGTACAAGATTTTGTCAGCTCCAGTCATTACTATGCCGGATCAAACATGTTCGGATTGGAGAGAAAGGTACCTTGGAATCATAGATTACTCTGCCGTTCTTGTTTGGGTGTTGGAAAGTGCAGAACATGCTGCTGAAAGTCCCTCGCCAGCTAGTTCAATAGCAACTACGGCTGGTGGAATTGGTGGTGCAGGAGCTGTAGGCGCCATTGGAGCTATAGCATTGGGGGTCACAGGTCCTGCTGCAGTTGCAGGCCTTACTGCTGCTGCAATTTGTTCCGCTGTGGCTGGCAGTGCTGTTGGAAAAATAGGTGAAATGTTATTACATATTCTTTGCAAATTTAAAAACAAGAAAATGCATGATATCCATCCAGGATACAAATATCATTCTTTGTGATAGTAGCACTGAAAGCCATAAGAACAACAAAGGAAGGCTTAAATAGAAAACAATGGAATTTTGGAAGACATATTTGTGCAAGAAATTGAACATTCTCGCATTCAAATTGTAACAGATGCAGCTGCAGAGAATGAGGAGGATAAAGATTCTCCCACAACTGCTGATAAATTGACAGGAGATTTTGACAAGGTTATACTGCAAGATGAACCCTGCAAGTCAACAACAGTAAGTTATATCCTGTAAGAAGATTTCTGTGCAGTATTGTTTGCCTTTCCAAATCACTTCTTGATAACGAATGTGACATGTCTGAATAATGAATGATATTTACTTGAATGTTTTAGGCAAAGTCCATAGTTAAATCCTTCCGGGAAACACCTTTCCTTCCGGTAACAGAAGATAGTTCTATGTTGACCATCTTGCTACTACTCTCAAAATATAGGATGAGGAATGTACCTGTAATAGAAGATGGCCAACCAAAACTTAAGAACTACATTACTCAGTCAGCAGTTATACGCGGTCTTGAAGGATGCAAAGGAATGGAGTGGTTTGACTGCATTGCAGAAAAACCTATCTCGGATTTGGGACTTCCATTTATGTCCTGTAATGAGGTAACTGTTGTTGTCGCTGATTGCGACTTTGGAGTTTCACTATGACTGTTTCTGAATCCTAATTTGTTTACCTTGCCAGGTTATTGATATCCAGAGTGAGGATCTGATAATGGAAGCTTTCAAGAAAATGAAAGAAAAGAAAATCGGTGGTCTTCCGGTAGTAGATGGGCAAAAGAAGAAGCTAGTTGGTAATGTCAGCGTAAGCGATATCAGATATGTGTTTCTCAAACATGATCTCCTCTCCAATTTCAGGTACTGAAATGCTATCTGACAGTAAATATCAATCAACTTGATCTTGTATGTTAATAGTAAGCTTAATTAGTTTACCTCTTTCTTTCAGGAAGCTCACTGTTATGGATTTCCTGACTACCATCTCAACCAGCAAAGAACCTGGAAATCCCATCCAACCAATTACATGCAATATCGAGACGAGTCTTGGGAATGTGATTGAGATTCTTGCTTCCAAGTCGGTTCATAGGGTCTATGTGGTAGGTGCGGAGGAAGGGAAAGCTGTTGGTGTGATTACACTCAGAGATGTCATTTCTTGCTTCATATATGAACCCCCCAATTACTTTGATGCCTACTTGGGGTTTGCAGTGCAGGAGATACTGAAGCAGCAATAAGACTTAAGTCTGTTAAAAACTTACATATACATAACTAGTAACAAATTTTTGGTTCTTTTCCAGAGGGTACTCAGGGTAATCATAATCTCTTTCGACTATCTACTTATGGTTAAGAACATTTATCTACTCAGAGTTTTATAGTGTAAATCTCCCAATATTAGTTGGCCAAGAACAAACGAGAAAAGCCTATGCAATTCAAACTTGATTGAATTATTATACAGGTTAGTTTTATAGTGTAAATCTCCCAATATTAGTTGGCCAAGTACTAACTTCTATCTAACTAATCCACATGAATACATAAATACGGTGTATTATTATACAGGTTATACAAACTTATAAAAGATAAATGATATGGAATATCATGTAACTTGCACCCAGAAAGAGATAGAAATCCAGATTTCACTGGAGCAAAAGTAGATGTAGACATGCACAAGCCAAGTGACTCTTTCCGAAAAAGAAGACAAAAGAAGTGACTCATTCACAAGTGGTGAGTTGCAAGTCTAACACGTATGCGATGCTTACACATGGCAGAGCTAGACCTGATACATGCAGAGGTCTAGAACTGTTTCTCGGATGATAATGGTCAGAAGTTCCATAGAATAGAACTCAAAACCAATCTCTGAATCAACTGCAAGCACACACTTGGAAGGTATTTTTCTTAATCTTCTTCTATTTAGTTATCCTGGTAAATGTTCTTGTTCTTCGTTATTGTAATCACATACTTTAAAATTTTATCAATTTTTACTTTTCTTGG
The DNA here is from genome assembly GCA_034370585.1 of Fragaria x ananassa. Classification (NCBI taxonomy): domain Eukaryota; kingdom Viridiplantae; phylum Streptophyta; class Magnoliopsida; order Rosales; family Rosaceae; genus Fragaria; species Fragaria x ananassa. Next base: position 26,114,166 of record CP139761.1, on the reverse strand, counting down.
TGATGGTAGTATAAGGCAGAACAAATCAACAAACAATGAAGATCGAAAATTCGAACATGATATACCATCTGATTTTAAGCCTGAAATTTTATTTTGTGTAGTTTATCAATGTCTGGCAACCAATAACGGGATCTGGATTCATCCCAGAAAGATGAGCCATAAGCAATACCAATCAAATCGACTTTTCATTTCCATAATCTTGTATTTACTGCATTTTCTATAATTTCTTAGAGGAAAACAACGAGTATGCTACTTACATATTCTAATTTCCGACTTTAGTGCAGATATGGCACAGCCACAAGAAGCTACGGAAAGGTCTAATATTTCAAGCTATGATTCCTACTTCATGACAGTGCAGTCCAGGAAGAAATTACCACATTCGCTACAAGAGGTTTTGACAACTGCATTTGCAAAAATCCCAGTTTCATCTTTTCCAGGAGTTCCTGGAGGCAAAGGTAATAGCAATTGTTCAGTGAAGAATTTCAACACAAGCTAGTACCACATTATGGACTCTAATTAATGGTTAGCTAAATAACAGTCACCTCTAACATTATTGTTTGCAGTAGTTGAGATTCCAGCAAATACATCTATCGGTGACGCAGTTAGGATTTTGTCTGAATGCAACATTTTGTCGGCCCCTGTGACGAACCCAGATGCAAAAACCAGCTCCGAGTGGAGAGATAGGTACCTAGGAATCATAGATTACTCTGCCATTGTTCTTTGGGTGTTGGAGAGTGCAGAACTAGCTGCAGTTGCTCTCTCAGCGAGTTCAGCAACAGCTGCTGGAGTTGGTGCAGGAGCTGTTGGCGCAATTGGAGCGGTAGCATTGGGTGTGACTGGTCCTGTTGCAGTTGCAGGGTTAACCGCTGCTGCAGTTGGAGCTGCCGTGGCAGGCGGAGTGGCTACTGACAAAGGGATGGGCAAAGATGCTCCTACAGCTGCTGATCATTTGGGCCAAGACTTTTACAAAACTATACTGCAAGATGAACCCTTCAAATCAACCACTGTAAGCTTGTATCTAGAGTATTGTTTTATCAGCTGTCATTGTTGAATCACTTGGTTGCAGTACTTCAGAAACTTCCAATCATATTACAGCATCTATATTGTTGAACCCAGAAACAGATACATGAAATAGGGAGCATTGCTCGTGAACTTCTTTTAGCTGTCTGAATGATATTACTTGTATGTTTCAGGTAAGGTCAATACTTAAATCCTTCCGCTGGGCACCTTTCCTTCCAGTAACAAGCGATAGTTCTATGTTGAGTGTCTTGCTGCTACTTTCAAAATATAGACTGAGGAATGTACCTGTGATAGAACCTGGCCAAGGCACTATCAAGAACTACATTACTCAATCAGCAGTTGTTCAAGGACTTGAGCGATGCAAAGGAAGGGATTGGTTTGACTGCATTGCCTCAAAGCCTATATCTGTTCTGGGACTTCCTTTTATGTCCTCAGATGAGGTAATCCTTCCTGACTACCAACTGTACCAAGGTTGGTTGATCGTAAATTTGGTGTCTCAATTTCACTGCTCCTTTACTTTATTGGCCAGGTTATAAGTGTCCAGAGCGATGACTTGATACTGGAAGCTTTCAAGAAGATGAAAGATAACCAAATTGGTGGTCTTCCAGTTGTACAAGGGACACAGAAGCAGATAGTTGGTAATGTCAGCATAAGAGATATCACACACTTGCTGCTGAAACCCGAACTCTTCTCCAATTTCAGGTAATTGAACACAAAATTGGGAATATTTTTGCCCAAGCTTTTTCTAAGTTACATTGTGATCTTGGTCATCACTGTTGAATGTAGAATGCTTTATTTCTCTCAAATCCAGGTATCAAAGATTAATTGTTGTATACTCTAGTCTGCTGTTTCATTTGACATTTGAGCTCAACTACTGGAATTAATATGCAGAGCACTGATTTCTTTATCGCACAATGAAGGCAATCACATCTCCTTTCTTTATGTGGACATCTTTCAAGTCAGATGATGATCACAAGTTTTTTTTTTTTTCCAATTTCTTTCAGGAAGCTCACTGTCAGGGACTTCATGAGCACCATCTCAACAAGCCAGAATATTGGAAAAGCCGTCCCAGCAATTACCTGCAATCTCGAGTCCACTCTTGGCAATGTGATTGAAACTCTTGCTTCCAAGTCTGTTCATAGAATCTATGTGGCAGGGCAGGCAGGTGAAGTTATTGGTGTCATTACACTCAGAGATGTGATTTCCTGCTTCATCTATGAACCCCCGAATCACTTTGATGACTACATGGGGTCTGCGCTGAAGGAGATGCTGAATCAGTGAAACTTAACGGTTGTGGAAACCTTACACGGACATGCAGAGACAGTAACAAAACAGTTGACAACCAAGTCGCAGTTTTCTATCAGTATATCTACTTTGTATGCAATCTTAATAAACTAAAGCCAGGGACCTTTCTTGACTTTTGAGTATCCATCATTTTCCTACTGATTTCTGCATCCTTCCACCTGCCAAGCCCAGCAAATATCTTGGACAGGATCAGAAAAGGTATAGGGTTCTCTGGCTCTAATTCTGAAAGTTTTATAGCCATTTGTGTCCCCAGGTCTACATTTGAATGGCACTCACAAGCACCTAGCAAAGAAGCAAAAACTGATGCAGAAGGCTCTGATAACTCTTGTGTTAGTTCTAGGGCTTCATCGAACCTGCCTGATCGACCTAAAAGGTCAATCATACAGCCATAATGTTTCGGATCTGGTTTTATACCAAAATCTCTATCCATCATCCTAAAGATTTGCCATCCTTTGTCAACTAAACCACTGTGACTGCACATAGATAGAAGATTAATAAAAGTAGCTGCATTTGGTTGTACCTTTTCTTCGAGCATCTGGTCAAAGATTGGAAACGCATACTCATTCTCTCCATTTCTTCCATACCCTGTTATCATTGCGTTCCAAAATGCAGCATCATCAGGTTTCACATGAAACGAATCAAAAACTCTTCTTGCCCAAGGAGGCTGTCCACATTTCATGTACATGTCAATTAGAGCAGTTGATAAGAACAGATCACTGCTTTTATCAGTCCTAATCGCATGCCCATGAATCTCTCGTCCACATTGCAGAGCAGATGAATCTGCACAGGCTTGCAAAACACTTGTGACAGATTTCAAACTCGGAGCTACACCAGTCGAGTGCATCCTCTTGAAATACTCGAAAGCTTCACTCCCCTTCCCTAGTTGTGAAAACCCACTGATCATCGAATTCCATGTCACTGAATCAGGCTTAAACCCTTCAGATTCTAACCTTTCGAAAAGCTTAACTGCACTCTCCCACTGCGCATTCATCATCATTCCTGCAATCATGGCATTCCAAGTAAACAAGCTCCTGGTTCCATCCAGTTCTCCGAAAACCTGATACGCCAGCTGCCAACACCCACATTTCGAGTACATGTCCACAAGCGCTGTTCCGGTCATAACATCAATCCCCCTATCGATTTTCATCATCAAACCATGAACCTGCCTGCCAAATCCGAGACACAAAACACTACCGCAGGCTGCAAGAACCAAAACCAATGTCACTGCATTCGGATACTCACCTCCATATCCTCTCATCTTCTTAAACACATCCAACACCACCCGCGCAGCCCCATTCCTCAAGAGCCCTGTAATAAACGCATTATAGCTCACCAAATTCTTAACCGGCATGTCTTCAAACACCTTTGCAGCATACTCCACCTCCCCACAGCTCGAATACATACTCACTGCCGAAGTCGACACAAAAACATCATCCTCAACCCCAATCTTCACCGCCACGCAATGCATCCCCATCCCCTGCTTCGCATTCTCACACCCCGAAAACACACTAGCTAGAGTAACCGAATTAATTCCAAAACCTCCAACCCAAACCCTCCTAAACACAGCCAAAGCCTCCCTGCAATGACCGTTACGCAGCAGCCCAGAAATCACGGCGTTTATAGAAGCCAAGTTTCGGTGGGGCATTTCGTCGAAGACCTGGAGTGCATGGTCCGTTAGATTGAGCTTCATGTAGGAGTCGGTGAGAGCTGTGGAGGAGTAGACGTCGGAGAAGAACCCAGTTTTGAGGAGACGGGCGTGGACCATTTGGGTATGAGGAGGTAATCGGAGGTTGGCGCAGGCTTTGAGGAGAGGAGGGAATGTGAATTTGTGAGGGGGAAGAGAAGCGGAGTGGTGTTGAGCGTAGAGGGATACGACTTCTGTGTATAACCCATTGGAGACTAGTCTGCCTATTTCGCGCTTCATGGGGTTAGTTTCGAAATGGCTAGCAATCACTAGATTTTGAGTTGTATAATATTTGCATAGGTAATGGTCAAATGCTATTTAGACCCGAAGACTCATTTGTGTCGAGTTATCACGTCGGAATGATTTTTTTTTTTTGTAGAGTGAGAATCGATTGAGATTTAACTCCTATCAATATCGTCATCTTGACATGTTTCGAACTAGATATAGATTTTCACATTTAGATCTTACCAACTCGATCACTTGTAAGTAATTAAAATGTTAAATTCTTGAATATTAATGAGATATCAAAATTCAAAGAAAATTGAGAAGATATTTATCAACCATTTGGAGTTTGGACAATTATACATGTATGATTATGTATGATGATTGATGAACCAACAAAAATCTTGAACTTTTTGCATATATGTTGGTAGAATAATAATGGAATATTTTTCTTTTCAGAAAGCCATGCACTAGTTTCATGGGAATGAGCATCTCTCCCTTTGTTCACGCTTGAAAATTGACCAAAGAACCCATGGCTTTATGAGGAATCAAATATCAAACCGACAAAGTGAAATGATTCCCTTTAGTTTCCTTCACGTGTATGTTTCTATGTTTATCAAAGTCTTACCTCTGTCCCAATCTTTGTTTCTGATAAAAGGAGCTTTACATTATGCAAATCAAATGAACAACTTAGCCTTAGGCTTAAGTTGGTCTCTCTCAAGACATTCGTTTAGGACAACTTTCCATAATTGTAGTTTTTTAAGTACAACCAGTGGACGATTTTATACATCTAATCCAACATACCGTCTTATTTATCACGGTTATGCCCGTAAAAACATAATGTTTAATTATTGTCTTTTTTTGTTATTATTAATCCAACAAAAACTTTAAACACATGAAAAACCGAATATGTTTATCATATGTTATAAAATGATCGTAAATATAAGATTATCTAGTCTATGTGTCTCTTGTCTCGATTAATTTTGTACCACCATAATATTGGAAAAGATCTAAGTATAAAATTACCTTTCTAAAATAATAATAATAATAATAATAATTATAAAAAAAAACATCGGCAAAGTCGGCAATAGCAGACAGTATATATCAGAAACTAGAAACAGCGCTGACCCAAGAGAAAAAAAAGACTACCAATAGCAAATCCCCTATAAATCAATACGATTCCCAACTCATAAACACTTTTAACCTAAAAATAATTCGTCTCTCTCTCTCTCTCTCTCTCCTTGATCGCCGGTCACCGTGGAAGTCATTCTCCGGCACCGTCGCGCCTTCGTCCACCGTCTCTTCGTTTCGCGGGAAATTCCTCAGCTGCCGTTCCCGCGGTTCTGAAGATTCCGATAACCGAAATCTTCTCGCCGTCAGCTAACAGGTGACTGATTCTTTGATTTTCAGCTTTCTGTTTTCATCTACTGTGTAATTTCGCTGTGGATTGTATTGTTGTTGTGATTTGCGGTGTTTGTGTGTGATGCGATTTGTGAAGAAGATCTAATCTGTTGATTGCGATACAAGAAAATCTAAACCCTAAGGTTTGGTTTTGATTGCAAATTAGAGTAGCCGCAGGAGGTAGCTGGTTGGGTTGTGGATCTTGGTTTTCGGTTGTGTATGCTTTGTAACTTTTATTTTTTGAGGTTCGAATCTTTGGTAGCTACTGGTTGACTATGATTTTTGGATTAGTCTGAAATTCAGTCACAGATGTTACGATTCGGATGAGTCGATCATTTAGTTGAGCTCAGGGTCACTGAAATTCAGCTCATAAGCTCTGAGGCACTGTAATTATGTAGTTCCTTATCTTTTCAGTGTTACATGCTCGGGAACGCTATGGTTTGAGCTGTGATTTGTACTTTTCATTATCGTCGAGCATGGGTTTAGATGGTAGAGGTTTTGAGTGTTGAGTTTAAGTTTAAATTATATTCTTTTCGACTTCAATTATGTTGCTTGAAGCCTTAAATATGTTGTGTTTTCGTAGTTACATGACTTCTGCACCTCATTCTGTTGCTGGAAGTCATCAATTGTCTATCTTTAGCTGCATGCATGTTTACTGATTGTATTTGACTATTTGTAAGTATTGATTTTTCATGGCCACATATATAGGCGGTGAGGATGTCGACTCCTGCAAGGAAGAGACTGATGAGGGATTTCAAGAGGTTGCAGCAGGACCCTCCTGCCGGCATAAGCGGTGCTCCTCAGGACAATAATATTATGCTTTGGAATGCTGTTATATTCGGGTATGTCTTGGATGGATATAGTAGTTTGTGTTTCTAATTCAGCTTTGTGCATATTGATGTTTTTACTTGAAATTCAGTACAGCTTCATTATCTATTTACTTATGCAATTGGTTGGTTGAATTGCAGGCCCGATGACACCCCATGGGATGGAGGTGAATTTCTCTTCTTCTTCCTCTTACAATTTGAAAAGAGATTTACATTGTATTGTAAATGGATTGTTCTTCTTTCAAATAAGCTTAGTCTCTTATTTTATTTTTGTATGTCAGGTACGTTCAAGTTGACACTTCAATTTTCCGAGGATTATCCAAATAAGCCACCAACAGTGCGCTTTGTTTCCCGAATGTTTCATCCTAACAGTAAGTTTGAATCAGAAACTTCAGATATAAGCACACACATATTACCTTTGTACATATGTTGGTACTTTCAGTGCATGTATATGTAATTATGCACATATAAACAACATTATTGGTTATCTATATGCTTCACAAGTCTAGTAATTTACTATGTTAGAACTGTAGTCAACTCATTTGGCTTAACCTCGGGGCTTAGTGAGTGAGGTGTAGCTCGCTGACCTACACTGATTTATTCTTGGCACAATATGTTCTCTTTTCATGTGGTCTTATCAGTGGTTAATCTTCTGTTTCATACCTTGCTTCTTTTGTCATTGCATATTTTTGTTTTTCTGAGAAAAGTAGGCCTGCTGTCATGTCTTTGTAGTCACTAGACATCCAAACTAACTTCTGACGGATGAAAAATGGAGCTGAACAAGGGGCAACTTTTGGCATTTTTTTTTGGAATCTCCCAAACATTTTTAAATTGATCATTGAATCACTGATTATCATCACTCAAAGAGCTAATATATCTTTCAAGTTCTAAATTTTCATTGGTTTGCCTCTTTTCCAGTTTATGCGGATGGAAGCATTTGTTTGGACATCCTACAGAATCAATGGAGCCCAATTTATGATGTAGCAGCTATACTTACTTCGATTCAGGTATTCAATATATTAGTCATCGGATTTTCTATGTCTCTTGTTTCATTGCATCATGTGATAGCTTGTAATTGCCAGGCACTATCTGTGAAATCATGAACTAGCTTATCTTGTTCAGTTGAATCTATACGTTAAAGCCTCTGTAGCATATTAACTTCTTTACAGAACTACATTAAGAAGTTCCCTTTGGGTATACTAATCAAGTCTTCCACTTAAAAAGAGGAATCTGAGTTGTTGGTGTATTTTTAAACATCTCAAGGAGGTCATACCTATTGCTCCTATTGATAGAAAAATTCTTTTATATCAATCTGCTAAGAACAAAGGATTGTAGAAGCATGTAGAGATAGCATTTGACACTACACAACCACCTAGTTGATGGATGAAGTATTCTAATTTGTATTTTTCATCTGATTGCAGTCATTGCTGTGTGATCCAAACCCGAACTCTCCAGCAAATTCAGAAGCTGCACGTATGTTCAGTGAGAACAAACGGGAATACAACAGGAGAGTCCGTGAGATTGTTGAGCAGAGTTGGACTGCTGATTAACAACCCTTGCTCCTAATCGGGAGAGCTTTCAGAGATCAGTGGAACAACATGTTTAAATAACCTGAAACTTACAATCATTCTGTTGTGAACTCAGACATTTGATCTTGTGAATGTTTGCTTGGGCTTTCGTATGGTATTTGACCTCGTACATTTATTAGTTTATATATATTATGGACCAGTTTCGTATGCTTGTTTTTATGTACTTTGTTGCCTGGGAGTGATCAAAACATGATTATTTTTAACTTGGACAAGGTACAAACTCAGCTCAATGAAAGATTGGGAGAAACTTTATAGTTGTGTTGAAATTGATTGCTAAACAGCAACGCGCGCTGCATTTACATTTTATTTGTATAGACAGGGATTCAAGAAAGCTACACTAACTACATTTGTGCACTAAGGTTACCGCTGCTGGTCCATCCCTCTTGGACCTGAATTGCGTACTGCAAATTCCAGAGAACATTATCTATTGAAGGACGCTTGCTTGGGTCCCTGCACAGACAATTGTTGGTGATTTCGACAGCGGTCTTCAGTGACTGGTATGCAAAACTACCCTGGATAGAGGGATCTATTGCAAGTCGTAGTCTCGATTGCCCTTCTGCTAAGCCTTTCTCGAGCTGTTTAGACCAAAAATGCATATGAATAAGTTCCCCTAAAACCGTTTGATAAGAGAAAATATGGGTACTTGAGTAGATTGTATGCATACCTCAAGCTTGAGCTCATTCAGTTCACTTGTTGATTTGATCAACTTGCCAGTAAGAACTTGGAGCAGAATGACACCTAGCTGGTAAATATCTTCCTTCTCTGCTTCAGCACTGGGTTTAGGACTCTCTGAACCAATCTGCTAAATCGAAAATGCAATGTTAACAGCAACACCTAAGTTCACTTCTTTCTCTAATTTGACAAGAATTAGCAATGCTGGTTATCAGGTTATGTATGCTCTTATTCTCACCCGAAATGGAAGGTTATAGTTGCTGATCTTTGCAGAAACACTCTCATCCAACAATATGTTTTCCATCTTCAAATTATTTCCAAAGACGCCGGGTGCTACTCCGGTGTGCAAGAACTGAACTCCCCTTGCAATACCAATAGTAACAGCCATTCTCTGTGGCCATTTCAGCCAGTCTTTCTTTCTCCAATCTGCAAAGTTAAGCGAAGTATATAAGAAACTTTTCAAGTATCTAAGACCTTTTTTTTTATGATATGATCTTTAGTTTTGACAAAGAGGGCTTTTACCAGTGAGATGGTCTCTCAATGACCCATTTGAGATGTTTTCAAGAACAATGAATACAGTGGTAGCTGTATTAGGAGGGTCCTGATAAGTGACAGTACAGTGTCCAAGAACACTGACCAAATGCTTATGCCTTAGCTTTGACAAGGCTTCCACATTCTGCACCATGTTTTGGGGCATATTCTTCTGCTTTAGTTTCACACATTTCACTAGTACCCCTGCACCATCTCTAACCCAGCCTCTGTAGACCTGTTTATATTGCACACATTAAGTAACACACATTCAAACCCAACAACCATTTCGGAGTTGATGCAATACTAATCAATACCTGTCCTTGAGATCCTTCAACCATTAGGTTTGAAGCATCAAAATTGTTCGTTGCATCCTCGATTTCTTCCAATGTGAAAACATGATACGGTGGCAGGCCAAGGGTTGGCAGCCTCATCATTTGGGGGACATGCCCTTAAAAATGCAGATAAAATCAGCTTCATAAAGCAAACAGGACTACTACTCCTGCATCAGTTAGGACACACACACACACACACAAAATAGGGAGCAAAGAGGGCCTTACTTGCTTCTGAGTTTGGCATATGGGATGCTTGAAACGTAAACTTTTCGAGATGAGGTCTGGTGTCAAATTTGTCTTCTTTCTTCCTATCTCCTACTTTCTTGATGATGACCAAAATCAGCAACCCTATTACTCCAGCAATACCAACAATGCCACCAATGATACCAAGCACAACTCCTATCTTTATTTTTGACTCCTCCTGTTGAGTTGTAACAGGAGGCTTAACAGCCAAGGCCTCCTTGTGACAATACTTATAGGTATGCTGATACTTTGACACTCCACTAGACAAACAGTTCCATGAATCAAAAACCGTCCGATTCGACGACTTTGATCCAATGCAGGAAGGCAGTGCCCCTATCAAAAGGTTCTGTGAAACATCCACAACTTGAAGCTTTGAACTGCAAGTTGTGTTCACCGAAAGAGCCCCACTGAGTTTGTTCTGAGCCAAATTTAGGTACTGAAGTGAAGGGAGGGAGAACAAGAAAGAAGGAATTGGACCAACAAAGTTATTGTAGGAGAGGTCCAGCTGCTGCAGCTGATCAAATCCGGTCAACATTTTGGGAATCTGAGATCTCACAGAGTTGTTTCTAAGTATGAGACTTACAAGGCTCTTTCCCAATGAGGGAAACGCAGGTCCAATATGATTGTTCCCCAAATTGATCTCTTCAAGAAGTGCCAAGCCCTTAAGATCTGGTACACTCCCATTGAACATATTATCTGCCAAGTTGATGCTCCTCAGATTCTTCATTGAAGCAAGTGAAGCAGGAACAGAGCCGGAGATGAAATTCGAACTAATATTGAGCTGCTCCAGGTACCAGAATCTGTTGATCTTCGCCGGCAGCGGTCCCCACAGGCCTAAACCAACCAGGGTGAGGACTTTGAGGCCGGAGAGCTTCGTGACGACGGTGAAGAAGGAATCAATGGAGAAGCTTCTCGACAGAGTAGTCGGCTGAGAAATGATGAAACTTCTTTGTGGGAGGTGAGAAGGGGAGGACTTATTTCCGACGACCGTTAATTCTGTTACGCGATTGTTGGTGCAGACGATTTTGAGAGATGAAGGAGGAAGGTAGCAGAAGTTGGTCCAGTTCGACCATCCTTGCAGAGCAGGAGGATACTCTAGAAGCTTCTGAACTAGGAATAGAATACGGCTCTCTGTTGCTGTTAACTGAGCAGTTGGGATCGGAGGAAACAGAGACAGAATCACAAGCAGCAAACTCGAACACAACCAGAAATACTTCATTGCTTGGATTGGACTCAAAAGCCACAGGGTTCAACTCCCACTAATTAACATACATATGGATCAAAAGCTTCAAGCTAGCTAGCACAAACTGAAACGACTGTATTGACGAAGCTAGAAAAGAAGGGTATATATTTTCTGTTATACCTAGTCTAGAGAAAAGCAGGTTCTGTGCTAAACTATGAATAGCAAACTGATTGGGATTAGAATAAGAAAGTTAGTAGCTAATGAGAGCATAAGGATCTTGGTTTGGTGTACTGGGATGACAAGGAAGGATTTTACTTACGTACAGTGTTATTGTGATAATGATTGCTCTGTAATAGCACCCAGCTTTGATTCAAAGATCTGAAAAGACTGGAATTTCTGAGCGAAGTGAACACGAGGGACAGTGTGGAAAGTGGTGAGTCAAGTACAAAGAGACAATGAGAGCCAACTAACTAATATAAATTTTTTTTTAAATTCTGCAAATCCATGGTTTTATTTATTGTTCTTCGTTAACAAATTTCCTGCATGCAGTGCTTGGCTTTTAAGTCAACTGAGCTCTGATTCAAACGTAACGTTGAGATTTGAGAGAACCAAAATGTTGACCACACTTGTCAGGGTAAACCCCCGGCGAGTATCTGGAACTGACGCGCCGGCAGCACGTGCGATTCGTGATACCTAGCTAGGCTTGTCTTTAAGGTCTCATGAAATCCTCGTTCATGTCATGCATGAAATAGTAACGAGGAATAAAGGAAATGGCTCTGCATTGAGAAGAAAACAGTGAAACAAGTCAAATATAACAAGGTTTGGAGAATGAATTTTCTGATATCTTATTCGTCTCACAGAGGAGGCTATATATAGAGGTACAAGTTGTACAAACCCTACGTACTATGTACTACACATCTATGTACTACACATACAGAATAGGAAAGTAATAACAAATTAATTTACATTCCTAAACTAACTCCATGACTCACGCTAACACTCCCCCTCAAGTTGGCGCATATACATCAACCATGCCCAACTTGCCAAGTGAGTCATAAAAGGCCTTCTTAGAAACTCCTTTTGTGAGTATATCTGCAAGTTGCTCCTCTGTAGGGACAAAAGGAAAGCTAATGATCTTGGCATCTAGCTTCTCCTTTATAAAGTGACGATCAACCTCCACATGTTTGGTACGATCATGTTGTACAGGATTTTGTGAGATATCAATGGCTGCCTTGTTGTCACAATACAACTGCATAGCACACTTGGGTTTGACCCCCAAATCTTGTAACACATTCTTCAGCCATAACAACTCGCATACTCCATGAGCCATACCTCTATATTCTGCTTCAGCACTAGACCGAGCCACCACCTTTTGCTTCTTACTCTTCCAAGTAACAAGATTACCTCCCACAAAGGTAAAATACCCTGATGTAGACCTCCGGTCTGTAATATTTCCAGCCCAGTCTGCATCTGTAAAACCACAAACCTCAAGAATACTGCTGTGTTTAGAGAACATTACTCCTCTCCCAGGAGCTGACTTCAAGTACCTCAAAATCCTCACTACAGCATCCATGTGATCTACACTGGGATTATGCATGAACTGGCTCACCACACTTACTGCATAAGCAACATCAGGTCTGGTGTGTGTCAAATAAATCAGACGTCCAACTAACCTCTGATAACGAGGCTTGTCGGTAGGTACCTGATCAGGATACTCTGCTAATCGGTGATTCTGCTCAATAGGAGTGTCAATTGGAGTACAATCTAACATACCTGTCTCTGCTAATAGATCAAGTATATACTTCCTTTGACACAGATAAATGCCTTCACTCCCCCTGGCTACCTCAATGCCCAAGAAGTACTTGAGTGTACCTAGGTCTTTCATCTCAAACTCTGTGGCTAGCTGTTTTTGCAATCTATCCATCTCAATGGTATCATTACCAGTAACAACCATATCATCAACATATATGATCAGAGCTGTTACCCTCCCCTGTTGATGTCTGAGAAACAATGTGTGGTCTGAGTTACTCTGCTTATAACCAATCTTCCTCATGAACTGTGAAAACCTTCCAAACCAAGCACGAGGTGATTGTTTAAGACCATACAAAGATTTTCTCAATCTGCACACAAAGTTACCTGAAGGAGCAGTTTTATATCCAGGTGGAAGATCCATATACACTTCCTCCACAAGTTCTCCATGAAGAAAAGCATTCTTGACATCAAACTGTTTAAGAGGCCAGTTTAAGTTAGCAGCAAGAGAGAGCAATACCCGGATAGTATTCATCTTTGCAACTGGTGCAAATGTCTCATCATAGTCAATGCCATATGTCTGAGTGAATCCCTTTGCTACCAAGCGTGCTTTATATCGACTCACTGACCCATCTGGATTATGCTTCACTGTAAACACCCAGCGACATCCAACAGCCTTCTTTTCATGTGGTGGGGATACAAGCTCCCAAGTATTGTTCTTCTGTAACGCTTCCATCTCCTCATCCATTGCTTTCCTCCATTTTGGATCTCCCAACGCATCCTGCACTTTGTTAGGTACTGATACAGCAGATATTTGATTCACAAATGATTCATATGACTTAGACAATCTCTTGGTAGACATAAAATTTGTCACTGGATATTTAGCTTTGGCTTGAAGGGTAGGTTCATATGTTTTTGCTGGTTTACCCCTAGTAGACCTATTTGGTAACACATATTGTCTACTATTAGCATCACTAGTATTAACCCCAATAGAATCACTAACCTCAGATGGAAGATCTTCTGTACCAGGGAGACATGAGTCAGGGGTATTAGTAACAGCAGGCGAGGCAGGAGGGGCAGGAACACTTTCAGCTTCTGGTTCCTGAATCTCTGGAGCAATTGCACCAGAATCATCTGGTGGTGCCTGTCTATCATCTTCTGGTCTCTGAACATCTGGAGTGACTAGTGTATGTGAAGCTGATGCATCAGTAACCTCAACTGAATGACCTGTCTCCCCCTCTCCATGATACAACTCTTCAAAATATGAATGCTCCCCCTGAAGAGCAGTATCAGAAGAGGTATAATAACTCATGTCCTCAAAGAAAGTGACATCCATAGTGACATAATACTTCCCAGTAGGTGGATGATAGCACTTATATCCTTTCTGATGTCCCCCATAACCAACAAACACACATTTCAGCGCCCGGGCATCCAACTTACTTGACCTTTGACTCTTTGGTATATGGACAAATGCAACACAACCAAAAACACGAGCAGGGAGATTATGAAAAGAAGGTAAAGAGACATAAGAAGCTAGTACCTCAAATGGTACCTTTCCCAGGAGGACACTAGATGGAAGACGATTAATAAGATGGGTAGATGCGATGATAGCATCACCCCACAGATCCTTAGGACAATGTGCACTGAAGAGAATACAACGAGCCATATCAAGTAAGTGACGATTTTTCCTTTCAGAGACCCCATTTTGTTCAGGTGTGTAAGGACACGTTTTCTGGTGGATAATCCCATGTGTTTGCAGAAAAGATTGAAAGACACGGTTTACATATTCCCCTCCATTATCAGAGCGAAGAACTTTAATTTTGGCATTGTACTGTTTTTGGACTTCGGAAGAAAAAGCTTGAAAAGCCGGAAAAACCTCATCCTTAGTTTTAAGAAGAACAACCCAAGTAAGACGTGTACAATCATCAATAAATGACACATAATATCGCATACCTGACACAGTAGGTTCTTTTGAAGGTCCCCAAACATCAGAATGAATTAATTCAAAAGGAACGACACTTTTATTAGAAATACGAGGTGAATAGGTTGAGCGATGACTCTTGCCCAAAACACATGTTTCACAATGTAAGACTGACTCATCCACACCAATAAACAAAGAAGGCATGGATTTCTTCATAACACTAAAAGATGGATGCCCTAAGCGACGATGCCACAACCAAACTTCACTTAACCTGTCAGAAGTTGATATTAAAGCGGTCCGTGGCTGTGCTCCTGGTTTCGCCCCCACATAAGTCTGGTCCAGACGAAAAAGCCTGCCCCTCAAGTACCCCCGACCGAGTAACTCCCCAGTGAGAAGATCCTGAAAAATCACATACATAGGAAAAAAGGTCACAGAGCATTTGGATTCAACATTTAACTGTGAGACAGATATCAAATGATGAGATAAAGCAGGTACATATAACACATTTTGTAGCACTATTGTGGGAGTGATACAAACTGACCCTTTTCCTAACACAGGGAAGGCTTCACCATTAGCATTAGTAACATATGGTACTGGTGGAGAGGATAATTCAGTAAAGTAAGATTTGTCATAAGTCATATGATCTGAAGCACCTGAATCAATAATCCATGTATCACCACCAACAAAGCTAGAAATATTTAAGGCCATACCTATCTTACCACGACCAGCCACTGATGCTGTGGGTGTGGCGCCTTCTGCTGTATGATGGTCATGTCCGGATACACCATAGATGTCTGGTTCTTGGACCAACTGGATAGCTGCTCTTGCCTTGGGACGATAAGTAGGCCTCTTAGGCCTAAGATGAGGGTACAACTTCCAACAAGACTCACGAGCATGGTCACCCTTGCAATAAGAGCAAGGGGGACGAGGTTGGTCCCCAAAGCCTGGTGGTGGTCCTTGCTTGTTCAATGGAACTGAACTTGAATGCTGAAGGAGTGGGGCTGGTGCTCTCGCTTGAATAGTGAGACTAGAGACTTCAAGTTGTGCTTGAGTAAGACTTTCCTGCTGAGACTCATCCTTACGGATATATGTGAAAGCTGTAATCAGGTTAGGAGGTTCTGTCATTCTGAGCAGCTCTCCTTTGGCACTGTTGTGTTTTGCATCAAGACCCCTCAGAAAGTGATGAACTCGCTCAAGCTCCTTTTCCTTCAAGTACCAAACAAGATCCTCCTGGTTCTTGATCTTGCAAGGACGTTTCGTATCAATTTCAGCCCAAATGTTCCTTAACTTGGTGAAATACTGTGCCACTGGCTGCCCATTCTGTTGCATTGAAGAAGCAGTGCACATTAACTCATGAACCTGTATGAAATCAGACTCATTAGTATATAAATCTTCCAGTGTCTTCCAGATCGCCTGAGCTGTATCACATTGTTCCACCAGGTCGACTATGTCCTCATTCATGGCCTTGTACAAGACTGACATCACAAGACCATCATCATCTTCCCACTTAGTGTAAGCATCAACATCACTTTCACTAGGGGCCTTAATTGTCCCAGTTACATGCCCCATCTTGTGCATCCCTCGAAGATGAGCCGTCATGATTTTCTTCCATTTCCGAAAATTGGTTCCATTGAGTTTGGCACCCCCAAATGAACCACTTTCAGAATTCTTGACGGATACTTCAACTGTCTGAACATCTTTCCCCTGAGAACTTTCAACTCCAGAACCCATTGCAACACAAATACCAAATCAGTAATTTATGGAGCAAAAAACAAGAAAGGGCTGAATAAACCTGCGCCTGGTGCACTTGCACTGTCGGTGCACTGGAGCTGACAATAAATGGTGACTGAACCGGGTCGGACTAGAAACGGGTCGGGTCGGATTAGCAGAAACGGGTCGAGGAGTGCGGCGTCGGCTGCGTCGTGACAGAGCGGATCGACACGACACAACGGCGCGGCAGCGTTGAGACTTGGGCACGACGGCGCGGCAGCGTTGAGACCTGGGCACAACGGCGTCGGGCACGGCTGCGTCCGCTGGGCACGGCTGCGTTCGCTGGGCAGAAAGAGCAGCGTCGACTGCGGGGCAGAGACGACGACGGCGGGGCGGCACTTGGATCCCGGCCTGGACACAGCAACGGCAACAACTTTTGGAAAAGAAGATGCGGCGGCAGAGGGCTGAGCAGCAAAAAGAAATCAGTCTGACAAGGGGCCTACGTCAAACTGAGAACAGTCGGAAAAAACTTCGACGATCGAGACAATAAACCCTAACAATGAGGTTTATTTAAAAAAAAGACAAACAATCGTCTGACAAATAACCGACGTCGGACGAAGAATTTGCAGCGGAAAAATAAAGAGACAAAGTCCTTTCGGATCTTTGCTCTGATACCAAGTCAAATATAACAAGGTTTGGAGAATGAATTTTCTGATATCTTATTCGTCTCACAGAGGAGGCTATATATAGAGGTACAAGTTGTACAAACCCTACGTACTATGTACTACACATCTATGTACTACACATACAGAATAGGAAAGTAATAACAAATTAATTTACATTCCTAAACTAACTCCATGACTCACGCTAACAAAACATGCTGCAACACTGCAACTGGTAACTTTTTCAAACTGGAGTGGAACAAAAACTCGGTTTTCCGGTCAATATGCCTCGTCGAACACCCAAATTGTTAGATCAGTCTGTATTCGATACAAGTATGCACAAACATATAATGAATTAACGTAACGATTCGTGACTTGAAAGTCTCCTCGCCAAATTCCCAAGATCGTTACATGTAGGCTTGAAATTACGTGGCTTGTTAGTATCATGTATAGTGCGTATGCCCATGAGTCGGTGTCACTCCCATCGGAATCATCCAGCTCAGGATGGTATGACGACTATACGTATGTCGTTTTGTGTTGCCAAGCCAGAAGCTCGGTGAAGCTAAGTTGTATGGGACTGTCGGTGGCCATTAGGAAATGCAGAGATTAAGATTAATGACTTGGATTAATACGGGGGTTAGCTTCACCTAATCCTCTATTTGCCAGCTGACATTTGTTTCTATCTATCTGTGTTAACGTGTTTTGTTCTTCCTCATGGAAATAGGGTTGCTCCAATTTGCAAAACGACGACTTGTTATGGTAATCCAGAGAGCAGAAGAATTTTTAAATGAAGTGTGCTAATGTCTACTTGCATATATACAATGTATGAAGTATTTGGCAAGCGATCCATGAATTATGAGATGATTAGTCGATCATTTACCAAACAAAGAAAAATGTTCATCAGGTATTGAAAAGGCTTATCCTCACATCATTTTCAGTCTTGTAATTATTGGAAATAATTCATCAATAATCAGAGGGCATACACACATGCACTCCCTCTAAAAATCCATTATCAGAGGATATGCAATCTCTTTCGAATCGTTTGGTGCATGAGAACATTATAATTTCGTTTTATGATCGGTACTTAGTAACCTATATACTACTTTAAAAGATTCGAAAGATTTTTTTATTTATGAGAGGGATGTTTAGACTTAAAGTCTCCTGGCTTAAGTGCTTAACAGATTGATGTGACTATCAAACATATAATTGACACACAAACAATTTTCCAAAACCTAATTCCAAACATATGTACTTTATTCATAAAGATAAGATATAAAACCACTACCCTACTTCAGAGTTCATATGCCATATCAAGTATCTACGGGCCCTGATTTGGGCCAACTCTTGTTTCACTCTTCCCGGGCCAACTCACATTCCGCCCAGGTCCACATTCACTGAACCAACCCGGAAAACGACGTCGTTTACTCCTCCGGTTGGTTTGGTAGATACATTTCCACTCCGCAACTCTTTGTTTTACGACACTTTCCAATTTAGCCAAAAAAATAAAGAAGCTCCCGGTGGTTTCGAACAGTGAGCAGAGCTCAGTCGGCAGAGGCGAGCAGAGACCCAATCGACTCCGCGATTTTGCTGAAACGGCGTCGTCTTCTTCGTTTTACGGTGCTTTTCTCCTTTCGTTTTCTCAGTTTTTCTTCGTTCGGTACGCTTAGGGTTTCGAAGTCCTGCATTTTGAGCTCACACTCAGATCGAGTGGATTTCCATCTTGCAATGGACTCATGTCTGTTTCTCATTCTCAATGTACATTCTTGCTTTTCATACTAAACCATCTGTACGATTTATTATATTTTATTTATTTTTTGTTTAATCTTAGAAACGATAATGTGACTGATAAAGATGGTATAGTTTTAAATTCAGTATATTCTAAATTTTTAATGAAATTCGGCTCCAGATTCCATCTGTTTCGCCATCTCTTTCGATTGTATAGAGTTTCGATTTGACTGTGTGCTATATTATATGCAGGCGCTGCGAATTGAGTTTTGGAGCTGGTTTTGACTTGTTGAGATGGGGAAAACGCCGGGGAAATGGATCAAGAATTTGCTTATTGGGAAGAAATCGTCCAAAGGAAGAGAGGTAGTGTGATTTTTTTGACTTTTTTCGAATCTTTTAGCTGATAGAATGCGAAACTTTAGAGTGTTGTTAAGTTTTGAATTACGAAATCTGATGTTGTTCTGTGCAGAAATCTGCAAGTAAAGGGGAGTCGGTGGTCTCTTCAAAGCTGTCTGTGCCGGAGTTGACTGTCAGTGCACCTGTGATATCACCGCCATTGGTTGCAACGGTTGTTAGTAACGGAGTGGACTCAGAAATCAGAGCAGCTGCAGAAGTACAGAATGATAACATTACACTTTTGTCGGCAAAGGAGGATGGACAGACACAGGCTATCTCTAGTTCGGGGTCTCAGGATCTTCAGAAGCGAGAGGAAGCGGCCACAAAGGCGCAGAGTGCTTATAGAGGATATGTGGTACTTTCCTCTCATTCATTATCTGCTTATTTTTGATAATTAAGCTAAGTAATGTATGTTGTACCTTGCTATAGGATATAATGTTCTTGTCCAAACTTATAGCCACTGATGTTTGCTTAATTATCTTTGAAGGCTCGCTGTGCATATCAAACCCTGAAGGGCATCATAAGGCTGCAAGCACTTATTCGGGGTCATTTGGTTAGAAGACAAGCTGTATCCACATTGTTATGTGTCCAGGGGATTGTGAAGTTTCAAGCACTGATTCGTGGTCAGCATGTTAGACATTCGGATATTGGGGTTGAAGTGCATAAAATACATCAGGTAAATTCTGGTTATGTTTTCATATTTCAGTGTGCCAGCGGTTATTGTCTGATTCTTTTCTACTGGAGCAAAAGTATATGTTATATTCTTCATGCAAAACATTTTGTGGTAGTGGATATGATATAATAGCTATGTGTATTGGAGTTTGATAAATCAACATATATGAATTGGTAATATGTAATTCTCGTACATGATATGACTGTTAGTGTATATTGCCTTTATCTTGCTAATGTGTGGCAACATCTTGAAAGAGCTTTAATGTGTCATGCTGTGCTCTTTTCATTTTAGTTATGTACTTTTGGCATCCATAAACATTGTTATATTCATCAGGGTGATACATGTTTCGATTACTCTGGTGAAACTGCATCATCCCAAGTGGAGAGGCTTCCAAAAAATGCTTTTGCTCAGAAGGTGAGTACTTCAGTATTTTCCCTAGACATGAAAAATTACTTATAAAGATTAATCTCTTGGATTTTCATTATGAAAAATATACTGAATTTAGCTTGGGTTTTCAAGCTGCACGATCTAAATCATATTATATATGGCTACTGCTTAATACTAGGATCGGCACAGCTCTCTTGATTCACATCAGAAGGTGCCGACCTTTTTACATGTCTGTGAGGTTGGAATTTTCACTTACCAATGGTAGTCCATTAAGTTTAGGTGTAATTTCAATTTTGTGGTGGATAAGTTTTAAACTTGTGGTCTGTGCCATTTGGTTTAAAGGAGTTACTGTTATCATATGAAATAGTATGCCATAATCCAGGAGAGCGCCATGCTTATAGGTGTGCGTTAGTTTGGTGGGTTGTATTGGAATATATTCATCTAGTTATTTATTAGGAAGAAATTATGTTCTGTCAATGTGAGACTTAGCGTTCAAATATGGGAACAGAAAGTTGTCAGGTACCACTTGAGGAAGTGATCCCCAGGTGTTATTTGTGTTCCTACCTGAATTTGGAGTGTCATGCTCTTATGCCTCAAATACAGTTTTAAAACTACGTAAAGACTGGCATAATAAGGGAACATGATAAATTATTAATTCCTGCATGTTTTTGGTACTTTCACTGCTGGTCCAATTTGTTTATTTGACTATGATTTTTCACTTTCAGCTTCTGGCATCATTGCCTACTGCTAATCCTCTACGTCTCCAGTATGGTCCAGAGGATCCGAACTTGTCCGGGGTGTGGCTTGACCGGTGGACCAGATCATGCTTTTGGGAACCTGTTTTACATCTAAAGAAAAAACCTGATCCGAAATCTCGTGGCAAATACAAGAAGATTCAAACAGTAGAAATTGAACCAGCTAAGCCAAAAAGAACTGTCCGCAGACTATCCAATGAAAATGGGCCAAATCGTGTCACTTCAGATTCTGAAAAGCCTAAACGAATTATGAGGAAAGTTTCAAGTCATCCAGTGAACTCAGTTCAGGAACATCAACAGAATGGAGTTGAGAAGCTCAAAAGTAATGTTAGAAAAGTATCTGATCCCATGGAGGTTTCTAATTCCAAGAAGGTTTCTGATCCCAAGAAGAAGGTTTCTGATCCCAAGGAGGAGGTTTCTGGTCCCAAGAAGAAGGTTTCTGATTCCAAGGAGGAGGTTTCTGATCGGTCAGAGGTTGATAAGGAGATACCGAAGCACAGTACAGAGACAGTTATAGCCCCTGCTGCTCTTGATGATGCAGAGCAATGCATGAGTGAGAGTTCTCCAAAGATGCAACATGTGGAAGTTTCTGTCTCCCAACACTCTGATCCAGAATGTATGGAGTTGACACCAACAAATGAGACATTGCAAAAGTTAGATGACCATTATTCTGGTGACATGCAATCCATGGAGAACAATGGCAAAAATGAAGAAGTTCAACCACTAAATGAGGTTCTAACCTCTGCAGACAACTTTATTAGCAATGAGGACCAGAAACACAGCCAGAGAAGGGCTTCTTTACCTGTGAAGTTTGATCATCGGGAGAATGGGCTTCAGACCACACCAAGAGTTCCAAGTTACATGGCACCAACTGAATCTGCTAGAGCTAGGCTGAAAGGACAGGGCTCCCCCAGGTTTGCACGAGACGTGGTTGAGAAGAATCTTTTAACCAGACGGCATTCTCTGTCTTCTTCCACCAACACCAAGTTAAGTTTACTTTCTCCACGAGCACAAAAATTGGTTCAAGGCAAAGGAGTGATAAGAACCGACAGATCTTTATCATCTTCAAGGGATGGTTTTGGTAAGTTGTGAACCTTTGGTGTTTCTCCATGTGCTTTTCATTTATGGCTTTGGTCGAATGACTGGTGTCTGGTTTCCATTTTTGTTTTTTTCTTCAATTTTCTCTTTAGGTTTCTATTTTGTATTTTTATAAATACTCTTACACATGTTTCTCCCTGCATTCCCATTTATACATATATACCATGTATTATCATTTCAAGCATCTATTTTCTCTAGTTTAGGTTGTGGGATATTTCATCATTTACATTCACCTTTTGGTCCATGTTCTTATACGTCAATAACTACAATCTAATAGTTTAGCTCAATTTTTGAAAGGATGTTATACAATGGTTAGTCTGGATCTTTTTTCTGTTAGTTTTTTAACACATAAGCTGTCAATTATTTCCTTTAATGGAAAACTTGTTTGGTGCCTTTTTAACCACTTGAAATTATGTTATCATTCTCAATTTCTCATTGACCATAATTATTGGTACTGCCAATTTCAGATAAGGGGATCCAACCTGAGTGGAGGAGGTGAATTTAGATGAGGCAGCAGTACTCCATGGAAATATATCAAAGGCAGGCAAAAAAGAAAAAGAAAAAAGAGAATTAATGCTTTGCGGTTTCATGTTTTACACAATGTTGTTGGCACCAAGGTACAATTGTAACCACCACCAAGATCTATTTTGTTAAATAGGTGTGTTTTTAGTGTTTAGCTAGTTTGTTCTTTTCTTTGACTGTAGGGTTTGTTATCTAGGTCTTGCTGCTATACTCATCTATTTCGAGGCCTTGAGCTTCTGGTTTTCAGTGAATGCTAATACTTTGGTTTTCTAATGGAAATTACAATGTTGATATCAGAGGATATCTAGGTTTAACTGTATGCCCCAAATGTACTTGGTTATTGCATCTACATGGAAAACTTGACTAGTAAACATATATAGCAACATTTACCAGCAGACATTACTGAAAAGACCATTGCATTGCAATGGTTTTATTTGTATCTTTCTTCGTAGAAATCATGCAGATAGTAGTTCACATTTCTAAGTCTTCGAAGAGATGCTTCACTCATACAATGCAGAAAGCAAACAGTGAAGTACCACCTGTCCAAGTCGGGTGAAACTTAGCCAGGCCAACTGTGTACCCAGTTCCAAGGTAAATGCACCCATAGCTTGCTGAAACACCCCCGTACACCGAAGAACCGGTATTAGTTGACCACAAAATCTTTCCGGTGGTCGCATCCATGGCATATATGGGACCATTGGAAGCCATAGACCCAGTAAAAACAACACCATTAGCAACACTAACAGGTCCCTGGGTAGTATCGTTGCTTGGGTTTGCTGTTGTCCACAGAATCTTCCCGGTATCAACATCCAGAGCCACCCATGCCCCGGCTGTTGTTGTTAGGTTTGATGGTGCTAGAGTGAACCTCTGTCATTGGCCATTGGCGATGTTTGTGTACACCCTTCTCCCATCTGTGGCTGCACCCCATATCCCTCCTCCTTCATTGCTACCTGGTCCAGCCAACTACAAAATATAACAAAGTTTAGTAGCCGATCTGAGCATGAGAACCTACTTTGAAGTTTGAAGTCGTAAACTAACCTTGAACCAAGTAATGTTTCCATTGTCACGGTCTAGAGCCCAAGCAAAGCCGCTCTTCTGCACAGCCACCACGACGTCATGGCTTGTTCCATTCGGGTGTATGGTAAGCAGCATTGGTGCCTCTCCAAAGTCGGCATCATCATTAGGTCCTGGTGGGCAGTCGGGGTTGTTCGGTGTCAAACAAGCAAAGTAGAAAATGTCGTAACCACCTAGCTGGCAGTCGGGGTTGTTCGGTGTCAAACAAGCAAAGTAGAAAATGTCGTAACCACCTAGCTGCCTAGACCATACAATCCTCCCGGTAACAAGATCCAATGCAAGAATTGAATTGAAGTGGATATCCGGACCGGTGCACTGGTCAGGCTGTGTAGGCTTTCCTGACTGGTTGTTCTGCTTCTCTTGACATTGAATCACCTCAGGTGGAGCTGTGTAGAGGTTCCCAGTTGCTACATAGACATGTCTCCGCAACACATCAATGGAGGGGCTGCTTCCCCATACTGCGGCTCCTGAGTAACCGTTCAATCTACGCCGTTGTCCGGTAGCATATAAGTCCTCCATATGACTGCACCAGTTCTAAGATCTAGCTTTGCTACACTGCCGCGGAAACTGCAACACTGAGAAGCTGGTAAGCCTTCTTCCAGAGATGACACCCCTACATAAAATGACCTGCAGAAATGAAGGTTAATTTAGTTCAATATGCATGGTAGCAAGGATTCCCTATACAAATTGAAACCACATGAATCTTACTCACCCTAGGAGTACGGTGCCAGACATAGTGATCATAGTTCGAGGGCGTGAGTCTAGTTGAGTAGACCAGACAAGCCTCCCGTTGGAACGATCCACAGCAATGACAACTGCAGGTCCATAAATACCAACGATCAAAAGGTTACCAGCTATTGTTGGGGTTGCTCTGGACACTGTCACATTCACTACGACTCCTGTGCCGTTTAGTCCAGTTAATTGACTGAGGTTCTGCTTCCATATCAAAGCGCCGGTAAATGCATTCACGGCGTACAGAAATCCATTCCATGATGGGAAGTAGACCCTTCCATCAGCCACTGCAGGGGTTGCGGTTATGTCTTTACCAGCGAAAAATGACCACTTCTGTCGCATGTTTAACACCGTCCTTGGGTTGATGAGCACTTCCCCATCAGCATACCTTCTGTTACTATTGTCACCTCCGTGATTGAGCCACTGTAATCAAAGATAATCAAATTAAACTGTAGAAGCTAGCTTCAGTTGTGTTCATGAGAAACTGAGTATCAGAATATGCATGGTTGGTACTTACAAATGCAAACGTTGTATCAAGAAGTGTAAATAAGCATAAGCAAAGGACTAGCATGTTTATGGTTCTACGACATTTCCGATTTCTTATAGAAACCATGTTGGCTGCCGGTAAAATTGTTATCTCGATCTCTAGCTGCAAACGGAGATTATATAAGAAGGGAGAGTAAGGAAGTGATCGAGCAAGCCAACTTCGTATTCACAAAGTCTCACTGTTTTGGTTTGCATCTTGCTTCCTACCCTTGTAACTTTAAATGAAACAAGCTAGAGTGGGACTATTTAAACCAACTTTCCCCCAACTATAGCTAGAGTAATTGCAACGGGAAAAGCTCATCCTTGGCCGCCCCAAAAGGAAAATTGAGTAAGGTTTGGGTCAAGTTAGCCCCATCCTGCACTCTCCGATTATAGTATGTGACGCTTGCAAGGCGCATTTTCTGGGCGAAGTGACCTGGGTTTCAGCTGCTTTCCCGGTACGTACGTATATAAAATAAATGACAACCATGAATGCTGGTGACCAAATTGGCAAATTGGTTATTGATCTGTAGCAGCTGGTAGCTACGTAGAGATAACAACGTCAAGAAAATATTGATCACCGTTGTGTGCTAGCTAGGGTTTGCTATTTTTGTTACATGAAGAACTATTAGTAGCTTATCACAAAAGGCATGTGATGTGATGATGTTTGCATGCAAAGCAAGTTGAAGAAACTGATCGATCGAGCTATAGGTTCTGCGGCTTACCCTGTTTGGTCTTCTGATATTGAGGAAGCTCCCAACTCCATGCATGCATTCATGTGTGTGTTTCATTACCTGTGTGGATAGCTGTATCTGTTGAGAGAAATATACACTCAGAAGGGAAATAACAGTTGAATCGAAATCGAGGATATTAATCAGCATATACCTCTAAATTGCAAATTACGGAATACTGTACAATATATTAAGAGGTCCCTATCGATCAGAAACAGCGTCGACATGAACTATAGCAAATTACGCCGGAGATGGCAGAGGTCAGATGGCAACTAGAGTTCCCCCAAACACTTCAGTAGCAATGGATCTCTCCCTGAATGAGTGAATACTGATCGATTCCAATGAAGTGGTCAGGGAACCTCCAGGCAACAACTGACTTTAACTTAATAGATAATCTCTCTTGCCTATCCATCTAATTTTGGTTTCTTGGTAAGTGAGCAGTGAGCAGTAACATATATGCTTGCCGTATTTATAGCAAAGGAACTATATATTCTCAGGATTCTTACAAGGTTCTTGAAATTTATCCAGAGGTGGTGCAAGAATATCTACGAGAGAATATCAGAAAACATATATTGACAATTTGACATATAGAGCTAGACAGAACAAATTGATTTGGCCACTACTGAACCTGGTCTGAATAGTGGGTCAGATAAATGGTAGTAAATAACTGAATATTAAGATTACGGCCTTAATTAATCTCCACTTGAAAGTTTAATTAGTCAAACTAACTGAGAGATTACGTATTATATATAAACAAGCGTTCAAGCAAGGTGCTTCTACTTAGGTCGACCGTGTCAACTTATATATCTAATTAACCACACGAGTGATTGAGTTAGTAAAAGTTAATAGTACTCGTTAACTTGGTTAAATGGAGACATTTATTCAACTAATATATACATATGATGATGGCAGGGGCGGAACTACGTACCCTTACCCCTGCCAACACTAGTTCATCTTTCTGTAACCAGTGCATATATATATATATATATATATATATATATATATATAGTGTAAATGATGATATCTTGTGTTATTTGTATCATTGAACTCCCCAAATCAATGAAATCAAAAATTAAGGCATAATACTTCGAACTAACAGCACTTCATATATAATAACTACACTTAATTTATAGAAAGAAATGTATAGATGTTTCTTAAATTTAAAATATTATGTTAATTATCATTAATGATGTCTAATCTATTTGATTGGTTTATTTTATAAAAATTAATAAAGTATGTATTCCTTACTAAAAATTATATACTATCTTCTGTGACCTCTTGTTTTATATATGGACCCCGTATGATTGAAATCTTGGCTCCGCCGCTGCATGATGGCGATATAACAAACGCTTGTGCCCCACTTGGCGAGCATATCAGATCGATCCTCATGAGTCTCCATACCTGCGGTCCAGCCTATGATCTGTCGAGCGCGGATATATGAATATGGACATGGATCCCTTCATGGGTTCATCTATCTCTCTATGATCGATCCATCGAAAAAGCCTCAAAAGGTAAAGCTGTGGAATATATTGGATAGTAAGAGATAGACATCGATCAATTGGGAGTAGCATTTCCATTGATCTTTTCAGATATTCTCTACCATATAATTATATGTCTATGCAATATGCACCAATACCAGAAGTCGTCTAGGTTCATCCATCTCTCCTGCAACAACACTTTATCCCCACACGTTTTCCTCCCGACTGTGAATCGAAACACGTACAACGATTAGAAGAAGTAGTAAAGACCAGCAGAAGCAGCTTACTTGGTTATAAATAGTGGACGCCTACAGTTGATATTTGCTCAAGCATGCAAGAAAGCAATAAGCAGTAGTACTCAAACAGACCAATATATTGATCGGGTCGAAGTCTTTTCAGGTGTCCCCTAGAGTTCCCTTGATCACTTCATTGGGAAGTTTATATAAATATAGCTCAATTATCCCACTGAAGTGTTTGGGGGAACTCCCGGTGACATTTGATATCATATCATGTACTACCAAAGAATGGCTAGCTAGCTAGCAAGCTGCATTTTTACAGTTTCATTCAAATAAACAAGTCTCTACGAGCAAAGACTTGCATGCACACACTATGCTTTCTTGATGCATTAATCTAAACGTTCAATGTCGACTTGGTTTGCTTTTTTGACAGGTGCATGCTTTAGGTTTGGTTCACTTAATTGTTGTAGGTCGCTGATCGATCGATCTTCAAAGAGGTTGGAATTGGTATGAAGACATGCATGATTGATTCGCACGTCAATCGGATCCTCACAAATAGTGTATATACTGAAGCCAAATATATGGCAGAATATTGTCTGGATCCTTATAATATGAAATTGGCGACCATGCTTTTACACTACGACACACATTGTAATTTCCGACATTATAAATTGTGGGTAATAACAGTATTCTACATTAAAAACGACATAAAATTTCATTTTCATGTAATTCAATTGAACTTTACATATGGTAAATTTTCATTGATCGAATCAATTCATTCAGTCGGCACCTCGGATCTGCAGACTGGACATTTGTGACTCACTTTCAGCCATCCCACTATGCAATCTTCATGAAACGCATGTTTGCAAGGCATCTCAGTAGCATATGATCCCACAGGTTTCCAAACAAACAGTACAATACCCACTCTCACCCACCTCATCACTCCTCCTACAACCAGATTTTCTTCTTTTTCTTGTACTTTCCTTTTCCTCCTCGACTCTTACCCTATTCAAAAGGTTCTTGATCGCTGACTCACTCGCCAGTACCATCATTTGTCGCATTCTCTCGGCTTCAGATTCCCTCGAAGCTCTCTGAATCAAAGCCATCTCCCTCAATCTCAACAAACGATAATCTCTCATCAAGCACCTCTCGCAGTGAATCATGATATGTTGCCTAGTAATACAAACCGACAAGGCCGATGTCTCTCTAGAACTGTCCCTGTTTGAAACCGTTTCCACTATCGCATCGACTATTTCATTGTACAATGAAGTACCTGTTGTGATTCTAAACATGGGCAGAACGCTGGACATAATCCTGAACATTTGTCTCTGGCTCTTTAGCATGCTCCTGTCAAATCGGCGCAGTTCTATCTTCGTCTCCTCAGGATCTTGGTATTGGCTGATAAGAGTTCTTTGATGGAGTAGTGAATTATTCTTGTAGCTGTGGATGACTTCGTAGACAAACTCTATGAAAACTTTCCCTTGATGACAAACTCTATGAAAGTTTTCCCTTGATGATGAAGCTGGTCTATGGCTGGTATTCTAATGGGATTGATGACATAGTTGTGATTAATTTCCTCGTGATTCACTGTCTCGATAGTACAGCAAAATAATGCCATCAAAGAGAAACAACTGCAGGGTCGGTATGGAAGAAATAAGCAAGCTAGGCGCTAGTATATATAATAGGGCCCACATTTCCTAAAAGAAACTGGACTCTTCTCCAACCTGGTTTCCCATTCCAGACACTACTTTCTTGATTGTAAAGTATTCCTTTTGTATATAGGATTCCAACTTCTGTTCGGAATACAAATTTAATTAGCTTAGAGAATGAATTACTTTAATATTTAAGATTGTCACATCTCAAAAAGAAAATCAAAAAATTAAAAAGTTTACAGAAACTGTAATTTCGAACCTAATCTCTACAATGATTTTTAAATCTTTTCACATTTTCAGAGAAGGAAATAGGGTAGCAGATGCTCTAACTAATCATGGAACATCTCTGTCTAAACAGGTATGGTGGGATGTGCCTCCTCCATTTATCTTGTCATATTATAAGCGTGATTTTTTGGGTATGTCAAATTTTAGGTTTTGTTAATTTATTTGTTTTGCTATATTGTTTTTCTCTCTTGGTATTAGAATTATTTTTGTACTATATGGCTGGCATTGGCCTAATCCTCCAGCTTATTGTATATTTTTTATTTTTTTAATAAATTTTCGTAGGATGTTTGTCTCTCTACGCTTACCCCAAAAAAAATTTGAACCTCTCCTCTAACACCCATTATCGTTTGGTCTAATGACATAAGTCTCTTTTTATAAGTGAGAGGTCGTGAGTTCGACTCACAGTATTGTAGCACATTATTGTGAATTTAATTTTAAAAAAAACCTCTCCTCTAACTATTTCGAACAAAATAAAAACAATTTACATCAAACTTGGTTTCATTTTTTTTTTTTGGAAGATATGTGAATTCACATGCTATTGGATATATATATATATATATCCATATACATATACATATATATATATATATTCCGTCTCTATATTTGTAAAAGTGGAGTTCTTACGATCTCTAGTTAGAGATGCGAAGAATCTACATACATACATACATAGATATATATACATATATATCTATGTATGTATGTATGTAGATTCTTCGCATCTCTAACTAGAGATCGTAAGAACTCCACTTTTACAAATATAGAGACGGAAAATAATTTACGAGCTTTTATTGTTTATCATTACAACTAGAATCAAAACTTTAATTATGATGACGGGTCAAGCCAAGAAAACAGTACTAATTGTTCTTTAATCGATCACTAATTGGCTTAACAACTTTTTTCTTCAAAATAACCAATGAAAATTTTCTAGCTAGGATAGCATGAAGTCAAGATGTTTAACTAATTAACATCAAACTAAAAAGCTAAACACGGAATTAAACATTATGAATTGTTATCAATATGCAGTAGTAGGCATCTCAAAGCGGCAAATTGGGCAATAATGACTCTCCTTGAGCCATCTCACAACACACTCGTCGTGAAACAAATGTTTGCAAGGCATCTCCATAGCATACGACATTCCTCCTGCACTACTCAATTCTTCGAGACAAACAGTGCAAATACCTTTTTCATTGTTCCCAACCCTAACCCTCTTGAGCAATTCCTTTATCGACAACTCACTCGATGGTATCATACCAGTTACTTCTTCATAATCGTCTTCGTCGTCGTCTTCTTCTTCTTCTTCTTCTTCTTCTTCCAGTCCGATTAATTCATTGCAACCCTCGCAGAGAATCATATAGTGCGCTTCTTCGATGGTAACGCTCAAAGGAAGAACCGTCCAACCACCACTCACGTTACAATATTGCCAGTATCCGGACGTTTTGCAGTTCAGTGTGATCAGATCCACTACGGATGAGTGCAGCGAGGGATCGACTCCGAGCGACAACAGCTTTCGGGAAAGAAGAGGGTAGGAGAGGTTGGAGTGATCTACCATCCACAGATCAAATTGTGTGTTTACTACCTGCTTTATCTCTTGGTGATCATAATCACCTAGGTGTATATGTCTATATGAATCTTTGGGATACATGTAGTACTGGTGATTCACTCTGTAAACAAATTGAATGAACACTTGGGGCGGCAGTGCTGGCACTGAAGGTGAATTAGGTTTCTGATCGTGTAGTAGAAGCTGTGTGTCCATTAGGGGCTCGACGCGACAACGGAGTAGACCGGCCATGACCAATCAAGAGTACTCAAACTTCTACCTAGCTAGCTTTGATTAATTATATTTCTCATGATCCACTAGAAATCAATATATAAGCGTATATAAGTAGAACAGATTGAATTTGGCTGATGTGTATAGGCATGACGGCCGTTGATTACCAACTGGAATAGGAAAAACTGAGTTTCTCTTTCCTGGGCTATTTAGGTGGATTAATCGGTTAAGGTCTTGCCTAATATGATGAGGAATAAACAGAAGAAGAAACTATTTTTCAGCCAATTATTTAATTAATGCTCGTTAGTTAAGTCACTTGAGAATATTTTTGTTACATGCCTTTTTCTTATTTTATTTGGGTTCTGAAATATACCTAATAGATGCTCAGTATCAAGTTTTGGGACATGAACATGAAAAATATAGCATGTCTGCTGAATTCCATTGACCAAATTTGAAACAAACCACCATTCTGTTGGACCCCCGGTACTCCTTTAGTGATAGGTATGCTGTACCAAACCGTATAGCAAACAAACCCCATGAAAATAAGAGAGCCATGCAGTAAATACATAATCATGCATGAGTTGTAGCTTAAATATTACTTTCTTAAATTATTAGCATGTTTTCATTTGTAGTGTGGTGACTTGTATATCTGGTAATTAATGATTATCTCAAGATTACCTCAATAATTAATGATAACGATGGAGTTAATTATTATAAAATTACTATATCAAAAACATGTTCTTTATACGTGTTTTTTGATCTCGAAGAATCAGATCGATCTCTATATCTCAGTTATGATCGAGGACATGAGGAGTACTCATGGAAAGAACATGTTACAACTTAAAAGCAGGAAAATGGAGTGGATCGATAATAAGATAGGGAAAAGAAACCGTGCATCAGTTCATGTACTATTCCATTTCAACTCTAACGTACGTTCAGGTTTTATTCTACGATATTACTCGAATTCATATTGAAGGAGAACTGTTAAACGTACGTCGATCAGAGGCTCAATCATATTAAATGCCATAAGGAGAACTGTTAAACTCGAATTCATCATAAACAAATGCAGAGAGTAACTAGCTAAAACTCAAACTACGTACGCACTTCTACTTCCTGTGCGGGCTGTGCCTACGCCTACGAGAACTACATCCCTGCTGGCTATGCTGCTTCATCTAATCGATTGATGCACTCGATCGCTAGTTCGAGAAATGAGAACAGCCACAGCGCACCAAATGACGACCAATTTGGTTCTCCTCATGTAGAGTTTGGTTCTCCTCGTTCTATAAATCGCCTATAATTGCTGTAGTAGCCAAGCAGCATATATGAATGCGCGCATGATGTAATTCCAATTCCTCAATCTGCATTATGAAAATTACCATGAATGATCAAGAGCCAATAAAATGAATGGATAAGAATTCACTAAAATTGTCTCGAACCTTACATTTTAAGAAGAGAGTTAGAATTCAGAAAGTAAAGATCGAATTGATGCTCGCAAATATGAAGCCTGCATTCAACTAGCTTATAATTAGTATCGGTTTCTTATAACATCACTATGATAATATATAAATCTGAAGAAAAAAAATATATTCGGACTCTCTTTTGTTGATGATGAATAGTGTATACGTGCTACTGCAGCAACCAGATGGCACCCAGAGTTCCCCCAAACACTTCAGTGGGATAAAACTAAAATACTTGATGAGCTAGTCACCCTTACTTACATTGTGACTAAAGTAAGGATCTTGACTCTTGAAGCATGATACTAACTACCCCAATGAAGTATTCAGGAGAACTCCAGGTAACAACTGACAATGATATCTTCATGATTTGCCTTTGCTATGATTTGCTTTCTTGGAAATGCAGTAGTGGCCTACTATTTATAGCTAGATAGCTAGCTGCATATACAATACGTATATATGTCATGTATAATACGTATATATATATGTATGGATCGAGTAGTGATAACTCTGTGTATGAAAAACATATATCCTCGTACATGCATGGAATTGATGAACCTGGTCTGAGTTTTGGGGAAAATGGGGGGTGAGAAGAGGAATATATATTGTGGAAATGAGTGGTCACAGGAACTTTAGTTTCCATTTTCGGTATTGCATGCATATCCTATCTCCAATCCTTTTCGTGTCTGGCTAGATTTATTGATCAAATTAAGGTTATACATACATTTTAATTAATTAAGATCAAAATCTTCATGCTTAAAGCTAAGTTCGATTTAGCTAGCTCAACCAGTTGCAGTACTCTACAGGTTTCTAAACTAAGAAGCCCTTTCTGTATGATCAATATACACAAGAATTTGACAAAGATATATATCTGAAAACGAAAGGCTGGGCAACTAGATCAACAAAGATATGGTTACGTAGCAAAAAGGAAGATCTACCTAGATCGAGTCTCATGAGTCATGACCTCTCACGTCAAGATTTTTATTCCTCGATCATACTCTTCAATCTAACCCATATGGTTGTCTAGGTTCACTGCAGCCTGTATTCTTGTACCGCTAGCTCCTTCACCGATCTTCTACTTGGTTCCCTGCTTAAACATAACCAATGGCAAACGTACTCACAGCTAAATGCAATCAAGATAGCTTAGCATATGAGTCATTCACTATAAATAGTGCCGCATGCATGCAGCTTTCACAACCCAATAATATAAGCAATATACGATACATTGTAGCTAGTACCAGCCATGCCAGTGGTGTGATACGAAGCCCTAGCTATCTGGCGATATCAGGTGTCCCCTAGAGTTCCCCCGAACACTTCATTGGGGTTAGCATATGGTTAACCGAAACTTAATTCCGCTAGTTCCTACTGAAGTGTTTGGGGGAACTCCGGGTGTCATTTGATGAAATAAAACTAAGCTGCAAGGAGGTCAGACGTGCTATTCAACACTCTAATTGTGAGGAGGGTACGTATGTAGTGCTTTGAGTTACTTTGGTTTTGTTTTGTTTTCTTTGTTGGTATTCAAATCAGGGACTCGGGGAAGAAGGACGAAACTCATGTTTGAGTATGCGAGTCGAACGCATGGAGAGTCAGCCAAGGTCCAAGGAACCAAAGAAGAACTAAGTTGGACTTGGACATCTATCTAGATAAAATTCCAACGTTACTTCCAATGAGGCGAAGATGCCGAGCAAAACCAGAAAAAAATGCACAGCACAACGAAAACAAGAGCAGCAAAACAAAAGAAACACATGCAAGCTTGCTATATAACGAAGAAAGAATCAAGAACAGCCAGTGTGGTCAACTAGGTCAACAGTTCTATAATCAGCTTCTTGCTACTCACAAAGTAACAAAAGCCGGCGCCTTGGCTAGCTAATTTGTTTTCTTCGATCTCTTCTATCTCCATCTTGATTGCCCCTGAGAAGTTGCAGCCCGATTTCATCTCCCAGCTGTGTGAAGCATGATAAAAATATAGGAATGATCTCCGAAACTTAAGTACTATACCAAGAATTTCGTCTTCTCTAATGTGAAAAGGAAAGCATAAACCTACATGCAGCTCCAAATTAACCAATATACTTGGAGCACGTACATATCGAACCAATGTGTTTTATAGATTCTAACTGAAGCTTAAAAATCATCGAAATACTGTTGCATTGTCCTGCTTATTGAACATTCATAAAACCCTCGTAGAGTTTTTAAACCTAGATATCAACACCAAATCGTCTATTTCTAGGTTTTACACCATTGGTTGCACCAGCTTTTAACTCTACTTACTTAGCTAATGGCTTGTATAAATGCACGTCAATTAAGATCACAATCTCTCTCTGACTCCCCAAACAGTATAGTTCCTCACATAAATCTGAGTACTTTAACTCGATCTCGGTTAAATTCTGGGTTCTTCTATCATCATCAATATCAAAACAATTCACCACCATGGGAAATTGTTTGAGGAAACATCGTCGAGAGCCAGACTCACCGGTTCTAACTCCTACTGGTTTGCATTTTCCAAAATTCTTTATTTCAGAGATTTGAAATACCTGCTATATATCATAAACTCAAGCTAGTACGTTTACTCTTCAAATTGGTGAAGGTGGTTCTTATCGATCCAAGAAAGTTAATGGAACAACAGTTCGAGACGGAACGATTCCAGCTTTTTCCTCAACTTCTATGGGAGGTAGCTAGCTAGTCTATATTTCTTCTGTTCCTTGCCCATAATAAGAACATGAACATTCTTTATTTCACAGATTTGAAATACCTGCTATATATCATAAACTCAAGCTAGTACGTTTACTCTTCAAATTGGTGAAGGTGGTTCTTATCGATCCAAGAAAGTTAATGAAACAACAGTTCGAGACGGAACGATTCCAGCTTTTTCCTCAACTTCTATGGGAGGTAGCTAGCTAGTTTGTATTTCTTCTGTTTCTTGCCCATAATAAGAACATGAACCTTTGTATGCTAACAGAAATTCTATACGTGTATGCATAATGCATTCGATTATTACAGAAAGGAAACGTGAAACACAGAGATCCCCACTTCAAGAAATCAAACATGTTACTTCAAACACAGATATAGGTACATGTACATGTACTGATATATATATATATATATATATATATATATATATATATATATATATATCAACACTTCTGTATGTATCTACAAGCACAGGTTGTTTTCCTAGCTTGATTAACATGTCCATTGCTGAACTCATTTCATAGGCGCAGAGAGGCCTATTGATAAGAAAAGGCTTGGTTACCGAATTGCTGGAAAAGCTGCTAAGAAATCTAATATTGCGGTAGTGAATAAGAATGATGGGGTGTTTCATGCTTACTACAAGTACAATGTGCACTGCTTTTGTTACAGTGACTTGAAAGAGGCGACACGCAAATTTAGCAGCAGAAATTTAATCGGGCAAGGGGGATTTGGTGATGTTTACAAAGGGTATGTCACTTACTGCAGTATGGCCTCTGCTGAAAAACCAAATGAGGGGGTCGCAGTTGCCATCAAAACGCTCAGAAAGACTGGGCCACAAGGACATGAACAATGGGAGGTTAGGATTTTTAGTCACACTCGTATCTGTTTTAATCTGTGAAATGAGATTTATATATGTTAGTAATCGCCTGATGCAGAATGAAATCAAATACATGGGCAAACTTAACCATCCCAACATAGTGAAGCTAATAGGCTACTGCGAAGAGGGTCAGCAAAGGATATTGGTCTATGAGTACATGAGTAAAGGAAGCTTGGAGACCCAACTACTGGCAGAGAAGGCACCGCATTTAGATTGGAGAAGAAGAATTAACGTAGCAATTGATATAGCCAAGGCCCTAGATTCTCTTCACAATCATGGCACGCCGGTCATTCATAGAGATCTGAAAGCTTCCAATGTCTTGTTGGATAAAGTGAGGCTCTTTTGTCACCTAAAATTAAGCTCTTCATGCTTCTAGTAACTTGAACCTCACAACTGATATTTCAGGACTTCAATGCTAAGCTATCAGATTTTGGCCTGGCAAGATATGGACCTCTAGGTGACCAGGACCGCATAATGACAAGGATTCTTGGCACCAAAGGCTATATAGCACCGGAATACATAGGAACTGGTACTAAACCACTCAACCAAAATAGCAGCAGTTCATGTATGCAACTGATGTGTACAAGCAGCTTATTAATGTGTTGTTCATTTTACAGGACATGTAACGTTGAAAACCGATGTGTACAGCTTTGGAGTGGTGCTGTTGGAGATTTTATCAGGCTGCTGTGCCGTGAAGAAATATTCCGATGGAATGGCCGGAGATCTAACACAGTGGGCTGGACCATACCTCAGCAACAAGCAACAACTGCACCGCGTGATCGATCAGAGACTGGGAAGGAACTTCCCAGCAAAAGAGGCTCAAAAGTTTGCGGAACTCACACTCCGATGCCTTGCTTCAGACCCCAAGTGCAGACCAACAATGACAGAAGTTGTGGCTGAGTTGAATGAGTTGCAAGAAAATACAAGCAGCAGCGGTAGCAGTAGTAATCCGAAATCGTACTGCGCTCTTGCATTTACCCCATGCCCTTCTCTTTACAAAGTACAGTAAATACTTTTATCTAGACGGCTAGACGAAATGGATGACAGACGAAGTATGGTCCTCATGTCTATGATAATGCTGTGCAATGTTTTAAAAGGCTAAGGCGTATGCGAGGCTTTGTCGGGAGAGCCTTGAGCCTTGAGGCGTTAAGGCGCATAAGGCATAAGCCTTACGATACAATTATATTTATATAATAAATACATGCAGAATCTCATGTCTGCAACAATCATTATTGCATCACCTCTCATTTCTTCCTCTAAATGTTAATACGCAGAATTGCATGAAATGTCATTTTCTTTTGTTTCAGTTAAGATGCATACACACAGAAAAACACACGCATAATGACATACCTGTCATTCTTTAACATATACTTCCAAGGTTTCTGTTTTTTGGCAGAATCACCAGTGCACTCCTTGGCAATGTGATTGTGCACCACATTTGACACTGCCTTTGCCTACAACAGCAAAGAATCAGAATGGTATATTTTACAACCTATGATATCTTTCACATCTCAGAAGTTCATTTCACTGATAAAACACTACAAAATTTAGCTAAGTTGATATATTTTGAAA
Organism: Fragaria x ananassa; assembly: GCA_034370585.1. Lineage (NCBI taxonomy): Eukaryota > Viridiplantae > Streptophyta > Magnoliopsida > Rosales > Rosaceae > Fragaria > Fragaria x ananassa. Next base: position 26,076,487 of record CP139761.1, on the reverse strand, counting down.
CAAAAGCAAAGAACATAGGAGAAATCTACCAGAGAATGATATATATATATATATATATATATCTCAAGGCAGAACAACACGAAAATGGGCAGAAAGGAACCACTAATCATAAATATTTTCTACATTAAACACTATACCTTTGCCCTTATCTTTGCGCCTTGCATCACTCTGACGCTCCTCAAGCTATCCAGGAGCCAATTGTTCATCCCTAGGCAAAGAATCATCTTCAAGACGCACATTATCATGAACCTAGTCAGAAATCATAACAGAGATTAGTCAAAAGTTTGAGCACCATAGAATAAAATCTAATAAGCCCAGCTTTTGAGGATTAGGAGGAAGAGGTTTGAGGCGATTGAGTTGCAGAAGACAGTGACGAGGCGGTGGTCGACTGGTCTCGGATGATCGGAATCCTGGTGGTGGTCAGATGGTCGGTGGTGGTTGATGGTCGGATGGTCTGTGGTGGACTGGTGGTCGTGAACTGGTGGATTAATCTTGGTGGTGGTCGATTACGTCTCTGTGTTCGAGAGGGAAAGGGAGAGGGAGAGGGAGAGGGAGGAGGGAGATCGAGAGAGGGAGCAGGGAAAGAGGGCGGGCGAAAAGACAGAGGGAGGCGCACGACCCCCAACCTTATGTTGAACACTTACCCAAAATGACCCCGTTTTCCGTTGCTTCAACTAGGCGCACGCCTTATGCGCCTTAGGGTGCGTTTTTTGCGCCTTATGCGCCTAACCAGCAAAACACAATGAAATTTTCCTACGCCTCGCGCCTTTTAAGCCTCAAGGCGCGCCCGAGGCGCGTTTTTTAAAACACTGATGCTGTGTATGTTTCCATAATGAATGTAAGCAATTGAAACAGTTCCTGTTTGAATCAATGTACAAGCAGATATTTCGTACAACTAAAGGAAACAGTATACAAGAGAAGTGTCTTAATACTTGAAGTATAGAATCGCACAAAAACACGAAGGAAGAGATCCATATGAACTCTAACATTGCTGCTCCTGGAGTGGAGTATCATGTTAGGAAAGAAGTTATGTATATCATATGTAATTAGGATTGTATCAGAATTATATCCTTAGATATATGCTGTTTTTTATGTTCCTCTTTAATATAGGGATAGTTTCCTTGTATAGTTGGTTCTCTTGTAATAGGTTCTTGTATATATCCTTGGTGATTGAATGAATGAAAGTATTCCAGCCAAATATCTTCTTTTTCATGGTATCAGAGAGGGTTACCCACGTCCACGTGTGAAGCTCAATGACCACACAAACTCCACGTCACCCAAATGTTGTCCACGTGTTAGACTTGAAAACGTCCACGTGTGAAGCTCAATGACCACACAAACTCCACGTCACCCAAATGTTGTCCACATGTTAGACTTGAAAATTTGTTACACATGCGGGAGCGTGTTGAGATATTAATCTCACATCGGGAATATGAGACCTCGCATGTGGGTTTATAAGGTTTAGGTCTCTTCACCCATTGTCAATTGGTTTTGAATGTGAACCTCATACTACTTTATCATGGTATCAAAACAGAACTAGATCCTGACTCTATAGCGTTGCACCTTACCTCTCGTGTAACAAATTTTCTTCTCAATCTGTTGTACTCTATATCTCGTACAACAATTCTCATGTCTCTATGGCCAATCAAGATTTCGAATCATTCTTCATTAATCACCCTAATCATTCGTCCTTGTTGATTGTGTTCAACAAATATAATCGATCAGATCAACCTATTCGGTAAAACGGTTTCTCTGATCGCATTCCTTTCCCTAAGCAACTATCTCAATGTGTTTTGGCTATTTTGAATCACAAAGGATCTGATAATTCAAGATTCAATGTTGTTGTAATAGAACCAGGTTTATCTAAGGTCACTTCCTGCAATTGGATTATTGATAGCGGCACGATAGATCATATCTCTTCATCTCAAGGCTCACTATTATACGAGGACAAAAATTGTTCATTGCCTTCCGTATTGTTGCCTAGTGGAGAAAAGGCTAATATTGTTGCTAAGAGTTCTTTGCCTCTGAACTCTGAATACTATTTTCATGATGTATTGTGTGAGCCTACATTCAAAGTTGATCTAATGTCCGTAAGTCGATTAACGAGAGGCCTGAATTGTTCTGTGACATTTTTCCCTTATTGGTGTATTTTGCAGGATCTGGTTTCAAATAAGACAATTGGTTTGGGGAAGCAATGTGACGGTCTCTATTATTTGGTGGCATTAGCGACGGAGAAAACCAATTTCAAACCATATAAGTCATCATCCATTCAACCTGCTTGTCACTCCACAATATCCTCTTCTCATCTGTGGCATCGTCGATTGGGCCACGTTTCATCTGCTCCTCTAGATTACATTGCCAAACATTTTTTAAATATTCCTCTTCAACCCCATCATGCTTGCGACGTTTGTTCATTGGCAAAGCAAACTCGTCTTTCATTTGGTACTAGTTCCATCTCATCTGTTAAGCCTTTTGATCTCATTTACTGTGATATTTGCGACGTTTGTTCATTGGCAAAGCAAACTCGTCTTTCATTTGGTACTAGTTCCATCTCATCTGTTAAGCCTTTTGATCTCATTTACTGTGATATTTGGGGTCCTTATAAACACTCTTCTCTCTCTGGTGCTCGTTATTTCTTTACCATTGTAGATGATTATTCTCGTTTTATTTGGGTTTTTCTGATGTAACATAGATACGAAACACAATCTTTGGTAAAACAATTTTTTACCAAAGATGCATCTACCCAATTTTCATGTCAAATTAAAAGTTTTCGCAGTGACAATGGGGCAGAGTTTATTTTTCTTTGAATTTTTTTCAAAGAAAATAAAGTCATTTTTCAGCATTCTTATGTTTATACGCCTCAACGAAATTGGATAGTAGAGCGCAAACATTTCCATATTCTCCAAGTTGCTCGTGCTTTCAGGTTTCAAGTTAATCTTCCTATAAAATTTTGGGGAGAATGCGTTCTCACTGCTGTTCATGTCGTTAATCATTTCTCAACTCCACTTCTCTCTTTTCAAACACCTTTCGAGCGTCTTTATTCTCGGCCTCCTTCTTTTAGTCATATTCGTGTGTTTGGTTGTCTAGCCCATGCTACAACTGTTAATGTCAAAAATAAATTTGAACCTACAGCAGTCAAGTGCATCTTCATTGGTTATCCTATCGGTCAAAAGACTTATAAACTTTACGATCTCTCTGGTCACAAAGTTTTTACCGGTCGAGATGTTGTTTGTTTTGCATGAAGATAGTTATCCATATATTCACTCATCTCGAGTCTAGTACGAGTCTGCCAATCCTCTTCCTTTGGCCCAAGTGACTGGCCCAACTGACATGTATCAAAATCAAGTTCAGCCTAGTCAAAGTTCACCTCCTAATTCCCTTCGTCCTGTTCTCCATCAGTTCAATTTCACACCGTCGGCACATTCTTCCACTGTCTCGCCGGCGCAACCTCCAACCAGCTCTTCGAACCCCATTGACCAACCGTCACTTTCAGATCAATCTCGTCCACACCTAGCGTCACCCAGCTCTGTCGCACTTATCCCAACGCCTCCTCTCAAATCCCAAATCCAGACCTAGCGCCGCCTGTCTCACCCATCCCTCTTCGAACCTATGTCCGCCGTCCCCAAACAGCAGCACCACCAGAGCGTTCCGACCTCAATCTCCGGTTAGAATCATCGGTGTTGATGTCTCTGGACGAGCCCGATCTCCGGCCAAACTCCGCCAATGAAAGTCCCGATCTGCCGCACACCGCCCCACCCCTCCTCTCTGTCCTACTCCTAGTCAACCAGAAGCTCCGCCGCATCCACAACCACTCGAGGCTCCACTCCGTCGCTCCAGCCGCGCCACAGCTCCGCCACCGAAACTGCGGGATTATGTTTGCTCCCAAATCACGTTGCCTTCCACAAATCAATCGTCTCCTTTGCTGCCTGGTCCGATGAAAGGTACACGCTATCCATTGTCAACTTACGTTTCCTATCATCGATATACACCTGCACATAGATCTTTTATTGCTCAGATAAGTCAATCAGTCGAGCCCAACTCTTATTCAGAAGCCGCTGCCCATCCTGAGTGGCAGGAGGCAATGCGGTCCGAGTTACAATCCCTTGAAGACAATGGTACATGGACCCTGACTACTCTTCCGGCCGGGAAAACACCCATTGATTGCCACTGGGTTTTTAAAATCAAACATCGTTCTGATGGTTCCATTGAACGGTACAAGGCTCGATTAGTAGCAAAAGGATTCACCCAAATGGCTGGTATTGATTATCAGGACACTTTTTCTCCGACAGCTAAAATAATATCTGTTCGGTGTTTACTTGCTTTGCCAGCAGCCTCCACCAGGGCTCCGGAGACAGGGGGAGGAACACTTGGTATGTCGACTTCATAAGTCGTTATATGGGCTGAAGCAATCATCTCGGCAATGGTTTGCTAAATTCTCTGAGGCTATAAGGTCTGCTGGTTATGTGCAATCCAGAGCGGATTATTCTTTGTTTACCAAGAAACAAGGCAAGTCCTTTACAGCTCTCTTGATTTATGTTGATGATATTTTAATTACTGAAAATGATCAACTGAGTATTGCTGCACTCAAGAATTTCCTTCATTCTCATTTTCGCATTAAAGATTTGGGAGATTTGAAGTTTTTCCTTGGCATTGAGGTGTCTACTTCTAAGAATGGGATTTTTATTTCCCAACGTAAATATGCCTCGGAAATTGTCAAAGATGTGCAGCCCCTGTTGATTCTCCCATGGAGAAAGGGTTGAGATTATCTGATAAAAGTGAGTTGTTAAAGGATCCGGCTCATTATAGAAGGCTTATTGGGAGATTAATATATCTCACTGCTTCTAGATCGGATATCACTTATTCAGTACATGTGCTTAGTAGATTCATGCATCAACCTCGCAAAATTCATATGGAAGCAGCCTTGCGAGTTGTTCAATACATTAAGAATCCTCCTGGTCAAGGTTTATTCTTCTCCTCTAATAGTGATCTTAGATTGCGTTCTTTCTGTGATTCAGATTGGGCAGGTTGTCCACCACAGGTTATTGTGTTTTCCTTGGTCCTTAATTGGTTTCATGGAAATCGGAAAGGCATAAGACAGTTTCACTCTCTTCCGCTGAAGCAGAATATCGGGCCATGACCGGTGCTTGTTGTGAGCTTACATGGCTTCGATATCTACTCCGAGATTTAGGAGTATTTCACTAAGGACCTGCCCTCCTATATTGTGATAATAGAGCAGCACTGCACATAGCAGCAAATCCTGTTTTTCATGAGAGAACTCGCCATATTGAGATGGACTGTCATTATATCAGAGATAAGATTCAAGATGGATCCGTTATTACAAAGTTTTTATGTTCAGCAAATCAGTTGGCGGACGTTTTCACTAAAGCCTTGGGAAAGGATCTTTTCATACCTATGGTTTGCAAGTTGGGAGTTAGAGATATCCACTCTCCAACTTGAGGGGGAGTGTTAGGAAAGACGTTATGCGTATCATGTGTAATTAGGATTGTATCAGAATTATATCCTTCGATATATGCTGCCTTTCATGTTTCTCTTTATTATAGGGATAGTTTTCTTGTATAGTTGGTTCTATCATGTGTAATTAGGATTGTATCAGAATTATATCCTTAGATATATGCTGCCTTTCATGTTTCTCTTTATTATAGGGATAGTTTCCTTGTATAGTTGGTTCTGTTGTAACAAGTTCCTGTATATATCCTTGGTGATTGAATGAATGAAAGTTTTCCAGCCAAATATCTTCTTTTTCATATCATACCCAATAGAGAATCGATAAACTGAAGGGGGGCTAGTAAAGAGTGCAAACTAATACTCACAGCAAACTTTTTACAGAACTATAACTCAGACACAGATACCACCACAAAAAAGCTAAGCATATATTCAGAGAATTACAGGCACCATGATACCTCCTCTAATTGAAAAGTGTGATAAATACAAACCCAAACTTGATTCTATATAACAAAATGGAATCAAATGAGTAATCTCCATTAAGAAAACTGTGTTCAATGAACACAAGCAGACGGCCGGTGGGATGGCAATGGAGATGCACTGGGCGTTAAATTTAAAGGAGAACGGTGATGTCGCATGGGGGACCTACGGTGATGAAGAGGAACTCCCTGCTGCTCTGATTGAGAGATTCTGGCAGGTATTTTGGGGGCATCAAGTTGTTCCAGTGTTGCTACAACTGTTGACATTGTAGGCCTTTGTTTAGATTCTGGGCTTAGGCACTGTAAAGCCAGAGTAGCAGCTGTATAGGCTGATTTCTGAGGATATTGACCCTCCAACTTGGTGTCCATAATCCGAAATAGTTTTCTTTTGTCACCTAAATATGGTTTTGTCCAGTCTACAAGATTCTGCTCGACGCCAATCTTTGTTTTATCGACAGCTCGCCGTCCAGACAAAAGTTCCAACAATACAACCCCAAAACTATAAACGTCACTTTTAGCAGTTAATCGACCTGTTAAACAATGCACTAGTCAGAAATCAACCAACAAAAGCATTACAGATTTTGAACATAATGAACCCAAATACTTAATATTCCATATGCATCATACCCTCTACAACAATCATTTGCATACAAACAGAAGGGCTTGTCTTGACAAAATTCCCACCAAAAATCTTAATGGTACTTGGTAGAAGAAACAAAAATATGTACCATCCAATTCTCATATGCAATTCAAAAGGCTAAACCTTGTTCTTTTTCAACCTTTGGAGTAGATACATAAGGACATTCCAAATATTCAAGATTTAGTCATTTACGTCAAGCAAATATCATTCCGTGGTTGCCTCAGCAAAAAAAAAAAAAAAAAAGTGACCCCTCAAAGGGTCAAATGCAAACCTTCTATCATTCATTAAACTGAAAATAAGAAAAACGACATTCGTAAAATCGTTGTTCCTCGGGATGGCATAGAGTCATTTGTGATGTTTAAGATGATAAGATATGATGATATAACATATATAGACAGAACACCAGATGGTACTTAAGATCAAACATAAACTGACCTGTAGCAACATATTCAGGTGCTGCATAGCCCTGAGTGCCCATGACTTGAGTAGAAACATGGGTCCGGTCACCAGTGGGACCTGCCTTGGCCAGGCCAAAATCAGAAAGTTTTGCATTGAATTCCTGGAAACCGGCCATACACCAATAAGGTCAGTGAATTATACTTTGATCATAAGATTTTTAAACATAAGAAACCTCCCAAAGATATGGAAACCTTGTGCTTTATATTCAACATACCGCATCAAGTAAAATATTGGAAGCCTTGAAATCACGATAAATAACTTGTGATTCGGCTTCATGAAGAAAACTTAGCCCCCTGGCAGCACCTATGGCTACTTTCATTCTTGTTGCCCATGAAAGAGGTTGCGGCCCTCCTGAAAAGATTAAAGTCCAATGTTACAAACCCTTCTTAAAGCCAAAAGTAGTATCTCGGCATTAAAAATACAACCTTACTCGGTTCTTTGACATGTTGTTATTGGCAAGTAAATGACAATATTCTCTTCCACAGTTTAAACACACTTTGAAGGTGAACAAAAAATAAATGCCCCATAGATATCACTTACTTCTGAAAAGATGATTCTCTAAGCTTCCTTTTGGCATGAACTCATACACCAATAGACGGTTTTCACCTTCCAAGCAGTACCCAATAAGCTTAACTAGATTTGGATGATAGAGTTGGCCCAGATAATTAACTTCTGTCTGAAATTGGGTGGCTATTAGTATATAAGCAAATAAAATGTGACCTTGCCAGGGTCACAAAAAGAAAATAATTGTAGTTGATACTTACCAACCACTCCTTGTGACCTTGGAAACCTTCAGGTTTGAGCTTCTTGACGGCTACAACCATTCCTGACCCTGGCTTTGCTGCTGTAAACGTGGTTTCATTAATCCATCCTTTGAAAACATAACCGAATCCTCCCTCGCCGAGAAGACTGTCAGGGCGAAAGTTCCTGGTGGCATTCCTTAGCTCATTGAATGAGAACGGGTTTAGATTTGGAGATGACAATATTTCACCTTCCGTCCTTGGTGTAGGAAGACTTGAACCATTGCTCTTTTCACTATATGATGAAATGGTCAAGCTGGGGGGAGCAGCTGATGAAGGGCTGGTTTTGCTGGAAGCTTTGGAAGTCCCCGACGCTGACAGAAGAAAAAAGTAATCGGTCAGTCACAATACCAATCTGAAAAGAAGAAATAAGTTCAACCAATGTCTAACTTTCAACCACTTAAGCACATTCCTGAAGTAGTGTTATACATAGTACCGAACTACCAATCTTCTAGAAGAAGACGACACTTTTGCCAAACTAATTCATACTTAACAAACCGAATGATCAATTCTCCAATGTAAACTTGTGAATCATGGTACATAGTTTGGAGTTATCAGTTAATCCCAAACAGAGGTACAACCATAGCAGATAGCCTGGCTTACAAAACTCTTTAAATCAAGCATCTTTGATCCGTGATCACTACCAAGGACCACCCTACCTTTTCCCTTAGACCCCCAATTATTACCCAACTCTTTGCTTCTACAGAGTATAGCGTGTCATCTTAACACACCCTTCACATGATCATAGTAAATATCAAAACCCTTTTCACAAAATTGACCCTTTCCAGAAAAAAAAAATCTCACCTATTATCAGCTAAATTACACTACTTTGTATAGCTAGGTCCAAACAGTGTTAAACAAAACAAAACAAAACACAAATCCTTAGCTAAAAAAGGAAACCTCATAAATCTTTCCAAAAATTAGATCATATTGAATACTAGTAACTAACTGCAACACGAAACGAAGCTACTGAAACCCAAAATCTGATTCCTGATATCTAAAGCATGAGCTACCTGAAGTACCAAGGGTGCTCTGAGCTGTATCAACCTTAGCAGACGAATCCAGACAGTTGCCCATTTGCTGCTGCTCAACTTGAATCAAACAGTAATTCACAAAATCTGAACTGTTGTTGCGTATGGGTTTAGTTTGGGGAGGAGGAGGAGCCAAAAGAGGAGAAAGCGCGGTGAAGAAATGCGGAGCTCAGATAGATTGATAGATAGAGAGAGAATGAAGGAGTCACTCTTTGTTTAATTGTTGGTGGGACTCACGACAAATGCGTGGGGACGCGCTCACCGGTGACGTCAACCCCCAGGTGAATTCTCTGTAATATCCTTTCCGCGGGGACTTGTGGTTTGGTTTCATCTGATGATTATTGGGTTACTCGGAATGACCGTGTTGCCCTTCTTTTTGAAATTTTGATAAAGATAGGGTATAATGGAAGGAACTCCATTGATTTTTGTATAATTAATATAACTATTATGTCCCTCTAAGCAATCTTCAACATTTTTTAAAGAGCTTCTCTAAGATGTAGAAGCATGTTTAGGATGTCTTTTATTCGTAAACCTGTGTTCCGATCGTTATCTTATGTTGAATGTGCGAGGGAGGAGGAGAGGGAGATGAAGGGGTAGAGATGAGAGGTAGACTCAAGCTCATATTAGGTTAAGTAAACTAGAATATTGTATATTTACGAAGTTAAAAATGACAAAATAAGTGTATGCTATATAATAACACGTAGATAAAAAAAATAACAACAATAATAATGAAATGACAAAATTGACCATTCAAGTAAAAGATATGATGTTGAAAATACTAAATGGATAAGAAAACTTAGTTATAAACAATGATATATGTTGTGTGATGATAAATTATTAAATTAATGTGTAAGATAATACATGACCCTATGAGGTGTCATCCTGCATATTTCTTCTCTCTTATGAAATATAAACAATAAGGTTATACATTTCAAATATCTCATGTGTAGATGAAATCTTAATATTTCAACGACAAAGTCAATAATGCCGGGGGGAGGGTATTGAACTTTTATATTGGTTGCAGGGGTATATTAGGAATTCAATTCTGGCTTACTGGGCAAAAGGGGGAACAAAAAGGGAGATAGGCAAATGTGGGCAAATTGAAATAAAATATCAGTAGCGTACAATATTTTGATGCCTTTGACTAAATTCTCTGCCCACGCCCTGCGGCAACTCTTTTCACACATGCAATTTGGATTAGGAAATTAATCAAGTCAAAAGGTTGTACGGCAAAAGGTTCCATTTATATTTTCTTTTATTACGGGTGGGAGATATTTATTTGGAAAACTAACTAAAATATTCTATATTTTGCTTTCATGCGAACACATTCTGGTTAAGAAATTCGATGCTTTCTTCTTCTTCTTCAATATGAGTTTGACTAAGCCCTTCACGATCAATGGGGAGACTACTTTGGTGGAGCAAATGGTGTTTCTGAAAGTGGAGTGTTTGCCTTTAGACCTTATTTTGCCGAGTTTGAAAGCATTCTTGTTCGATTCGATCGATGACATCATACATTATAACGAAGTGGGTGTTCCTCTAGCAAAGTGGGCATTAATCAAATATCGATCTTTCTTGCCACTTAGTTATGTGGATGATCTATAAGATAGTTTTTAGAATTTCATTAGTTACTTATAACTCATTCACATTTGATGTATACACACGTTACTAGCTAGAAATAATATTTAAGATCACCATTAATGCGTGTGTATTCTGAATTACTTTCAGTTATAAGTCACCGAAATATCTAAATATATATATATATATATATATATATATTCTTAATCAAATACGTCACATTGATATGTTAAAAAAAAAATAATTTAACATTAAAAGAACGTATGTGACCAGATAAGATAAGATAGCTTAACAAAACGATCAAAGTATCATTATTTATACATATTTTTATATGACATGTCATCACTAGTGTGATTAAAGCTGGTTTAGTGGTTTATTGTATGATATTTTTTTTAGAACATGTTTATTTGAACGAGAAGTTAATCAGAATTGCTGTAATTAAGTTCTTATAATCAGAGATGTAAGATCGAAAGGATTAGATGCATGTCATGTTTGTTACTTTGGTTGACTGCAGTGAGCTAGCCAGGCATTCTATATACGTATAGACCCCGTCAAAACTCTAAACAAGATTTTTGTTAACTAATTAGCAATTAAAGCAAAGCTAGTTGTTAATTGATTTACACAGTGATTAAACAAGGTTGCGTACATGGACTCTACTCTCATTTTCTAAAACAAATTCCAAGTCCAGCTGCAGCTCGTCGTCGAGCGAATAAACCTAAGGCTTAAAACGACGACGCTTATCTTCATTCTTCATTGTAGAGAAGTCTGAGAAGGAAATGGATCGAGGAATTAGTGGTAGACGATTGGAGTTGATTCTACGTACGACATCAGTGGCACTGTGTATGAAGTGATGATAATGATAATACGACATGTGATGATAGTGAGAAATGGTGTCAATTCATGGGGACTCTTGGCTCTTGCGTTGCTCTCCGGCAGGAAGCAACAACGACAAGCAGACGCAGTTACGGTCGTTCTTGCGTGTTTGACAAGTCTAATTGATCGATCATCAGCCCAAGCAACGCAACAGTGTTTAAATTTCGACGTCATTTTGCCCAAGTGTCACAACCTACGAGTCAAATTGATCACCTACGTACATACCTCAACTTTGGGAGATGTGATGTAAAACAGATGACAATAGAGATTAAAGAACAGATAGATCGAAAAAAGTTCAAACCCGGTTTGCTTCAGATTTAGCATTCAGTGTCTAATTGATCATTATAATACTTATCTGGAAGCGGAATGGCCTAACAAATCAAACTCATATATTACGACTTAAGGGCTTTTAAGGTCATCATGTCCGTTTATGCCTTTAAAATGTAGATTTACTTGTTTTCAGTAATTATGTTTAATAGTTTGTTTTGGATTTGGTTTTCTTTTAATCCATGAGTTTTTAGGCTTTGATGTTAGTTGTCCAAGGGCTTGTTTGCTCTTTTACAAGGACATTTTATCAGTTCTAGTCGTCACCTTTTGTATTAATAAAAACCTTGAGTTTATCTAAATTCTTCTGATGGATTCTAGATTATCTCTTTTGGATTCGAGAAAATCGACTTGTGGATTTAAGTCACCGTTGGTGGATTCCAACGTTATATTTCCGCTGCATCAACATGTCAAGTTTCTTATTTTACCTTCTCAAAATGACGCGGAAAGTACACAACTATGTATTCGTCCACGCAATCACTTTTACATAAAAACAAACATAAACACTTATTTAATTTAACCGAGGGACAAAGTCTTCATAATACTAACACATAAATTTATTTCTATACCCATTTATCCGACTGATAATAATGCAATACAGTGATTGTTGATGAATGAATTTTGGGGGATGAGATCTTTGGATCCTTTGCGGATAATCTCTTTGAATGACAATTTAAAGAGAGAGAATAACACAAGGTTTAAGTGGTTCACCTACCTAGAGTGGGAGGCTACATCCACTGGAAGAATAATGAGATAATGAATAATAAAGAGGTGAGGAGAGGAGGTGACTCCTATTTATAGAAGTAGGATGCTACATCTCTCCTCACATACAAGTGTCATGTGACATATCATGTGCAAGTGGGGGAACCTTCTAGAATGTTTCATGCCTTATTAACAGAAATAGGATGATACATCTCTCCTCACATACAAGTGTCATGTGACATATCATGTGCAAGTGGGGGAACATTCTAGAATGTTTCATGCCTTATTAACAGAAATAGGAATAAATACATATAAAGAGTGTCTTTCGCATCCGTATTTGAGAAGGACCTCCAGGTCGGGCCACACTAAGGGCTCGAATCGACGAATGAGTGTGATGCAAGCAGTTTTGTTCATAATGAAATATTATTTCCCTCACCAATGATACACTAGTAGGGATACGTAATCACGTACCTCTGGTGTGTAATTTACTATATACTAAAGCTTGGTCGACTGTTCACAAGCACTGTTCATAAGCTTATGAACAGTGATTTTATGTATGGTGCTAGCTGTTCGCGGGCACTGTTCATAGGCTTATGAACAGTGGTTTGTGTGTTGCAAGCGACTGATCGCATGCACTGTTCATAAGCTTATGAACAGTGTTTTGTGATCTCGCCAAGGAACAGTGATTTGTAAACAGTGGACACCACGCCTAAACAACACTCAAAACCACTGTTTATAAGCTTATGAACAATGATTTGTGAACAGAATCTGCGCCCTTCTCAACACTCAAAAGGTTATCTCGCCCAAAAGATAGAAAAATCTAGAGAGATTGAGAGAGTTCGTCCAAAAAAACAATTAAGAGACAGTGATATCGAAGCGGATCTGGAAACGGGGTTGTCAACTTCGCTCGGATCAATCTCTCAATCGCGTGCAAAGGTTGTTCACCGTCCACATGTGCAGCACGGGTGAGGCGAGGAGGAGACGGGCGAGGAATGGGGAGGCAAACCCGCTGTAAAGCTTCCGCGTTCGCGGAGGCAGGATCAACGAGAGTGGAGAGGCGAGACAGGCGAGGCGAACCCGCTGCAAAGCTTCTGCGTTCGTGAAGGGAGGATTAGGCAGAGTGGAGAGGCGAGGCAAGGACGGGCGAACCCGCAGCAAAGTTTCCGCGTTCGCGGAGGTAGGATCAGTCAGAGTGGAGAGGCGAGGCGAGGCGAACGCGCTGCGAAGCTTCCGCGTTCACGGAGGGAGGATCGGCCAGCGAGGCGAACCCGCTGCCAAGCTTCCGCGTTCGCGGAGGGAGGATCAGCCAGGATGGAGAGGCGAGGCGAGAAGAGAGGAAACGAGGCGAGGCGAGAAGAGAGGAAACGAGGCGAGGCGAGAGGAGGCGAGGAAAGGAGAGAAGAGGCGAGGCGAGGCGAGGAGAGAAGAAAGGAGGCGAGGAGAAGCGAGCAGAGAGGAGGCGAGGCGAGGAAAGGCGAGGCGAGAGGAAGCGAGGAGAGGAGAGAAGAGGCGAGGCGAGAGGAAGCAAGGAGATGACAGGCGAGGCGAACCCGCTGCCAAGCTTCCGCGTTCGCGGAGGGAGGATCAGCCAGGATGGAGAGGCGAGGTGAGAAGATAGGAAGCGAGGCGAGGCGAGGCGAGCAGAGAGGAGGCGAGGAGAGGACAAGCGAGGCGAGGAGAGAAGAGAGGAGGCGAGGAGAAGCGAGCAGAGAGGAGGCGAGGAAAGGCGAGGCGAGGAGAGAACAGGCGATGAGAGGAGAGAAGAGGTGAGGCGAGAAGAGAGGAGGCGAGGAAAGGCGAGGCGAGGAGAGGAGAGAAGAGGCGAGGCGAGGAAAGGCGAGGCGAGGAAAGGAGAGAAGAGGCGAGGTGAGAAAAGAGGAAGCGAGGCGAGCCTAGGACAGGCGAGGCGAGAGGAAGCGAGGAGAGGAGAGAAGAGGCGAGGCAAGAAGAGAGGAAGCGAAGCGAGCAGAGAGGAGGCGAGGAGAGGACAGGCGAGGCGAGGCGAGGATATAACTTCTCTACATTTTTCTATTTCTCGGCCCAGAAAAGGGCGCGGACTCCGCCCGCGAAGTTCGCTGGGTTTTTTTTTTGACGAACTCTCTCTGTCCCTGTGGATTTTTCAATTAATCCGCCCCAGAGAAGGGCGCGGACTCTGATCCCTCTTTTTTTTTTTCACAAACTCTCTCTCACTCTCATTCAGTCCGCTGGGGGTTCGTTTTTTTTTTGGACGAACTCTCATTCCCAGAGAAGGGCGCGGACTCCGCCCGTGAGATGGGCGCGGACTCCGATCCCTTTTTTTTTTTCACAAACTCTCTCTCTCACTCTCATTCAATCCGCTGGGGGTTCGTTTTTTTTTTGGACGAACTCTCATTCCCAGAGAAGGGCGCGGACTCCGCCAGGAAGATGGACTTGGAGTCCGCTGGGGGTTCGTTTTTTTTTCTCTCTGTCTCTCTAGATTTTTCTATTTCTCTGCCTTAGAGAAGGGCGCGGACTCCCCCCGCGGAGTCCGCTGACAGATAGTTTTTTTTTGGACAAACTCTTTCTGTCTCTCTAGATTTTTCTATTTCTCTGCCCGAGAGAAGGGTGCGAAGTCCGATCTTTTTTTTTTGGACGAACTATCTCTGTCTCTCTAGATATTTCCATTTTTTCGCCCCAGAAAAGGGCGCGAAGTTCGATCACTTTTTTTTTTTTTTACAAATTATTCTTTTTGTTTTAACTCTCTCTCTCTCATTCTTAAAGATGGGCGCGGAGTCCGCTAAGAGTTGATTTTTACTTTATGTTTATAATGTTTGATATGATACATAGTAAACTGTCACATATTTTTTTTCTATGTTTTATGCAATCTATAATTCTTGAATATGTTAGCTAATCCCGTTGTAACTCGCGGACAACTTTCTAGTCCCACTGTTGAAGACACTGCACCAGTGAAGCTAAATATAATTTTTTTTTCTTTTTTTCCTACAAGGTCCGCGTTTGTGCAGCCAATGAGAAACGCGACGCAGTCACGAGCCCAATAAGAAACCTCCACGTAGAAAAACCCACGTAGGATTGGCGCTCTTCTTATACCAACGACTTCCTGAATCGTGGCAGTTAGGCCCAAAAAGCAACCAAGTCACTTCGGTAATTTTCTCGCAGCTTCCATTCTCAATTTTATAAAACAAACTCGGCCGGATCCAGTCGCATATTTCCGGCCACATCCGCAATGGAGTCTCACGGGTCGGGGCTCCGGCGTGTCACAGTCTTGGCCTTCTGTGTCGCCGGTATCTGGGCCGCTTATATCTACCAAGGCGTTCTTCAGGAAACTCTGTAAGTCTTTCTTCTCTCCGATTCTCCCAATTTCGTAATTTCACAGATCACCGCACCGATTTGAAGCTGACGTAATCGAATCCAATCTCCAGGTCTACCAAGCGGTTCGGACCAGATGGGATTAGGTTCGAGCATCTTTCGTTTCTCAACTTGGCGCAAAATGTGGTCTGTTTAATCTGGTCATTTATAAGTGAGTTTCTATGAGACCTAATTTCAATCCCTAATTTTTCGTTATTTTGGAGGATTTGAGCTGATTAGTTGTGTAAACAGTGTTGAAGATTTGGTCTAACAGCAATGCCGGTGGTGCGCCGTTGCGGAGTTACCGGAGTGCAGGGATTACTAATACGATTGGACCGGCTATGGGGATCGAGGCTTTGAAGTATATCAGCTACCCGGCTCAGGTGTGTTTGCCCGATTCTCTTTTGTTGTGATGTATCCGCTACGCATTGCGTAATGTAGGAGAATGTGGATAGAGTTCAGATTGTTTGCAATGTCATTCTGCTAAATGCTTAGCTCTATTAGCTCTAGTGTGCTTAGTTTGAATTTGTTTAGGTTATAGTACGGCTCTAAATGCATGTTTCATTAGATTATGTATGGAATCCGGTGGTAGGAAATGAAAGAGAACAAACAACATTATGTTGAGGACTCGCCATTAGATTGGAACAAAAGGTTCATGTGGCCAACCTCGTCATTTTCACATCTTGGATAATGTTAGTTCAGTTAATCTTTGTAATAGTGATGATTGGAGTAGGTTTGTAAACATCTTCGTTCTAATGCTTGCGTCTTTTTGGATAATGGATCGGTTGGTTTTTGCAATATAATGTTATTCTTGTTACTTGCAGGTCTTGGCCAAATCTTCAAAAATGATTCCAGGTCAGATACTTAAAAGTTTGTTATTTTGGGATGCCTTAACAATCATTGTAAACATTTCGTTTGATAGTGTGTGATTTTGACGTTAAAAATAAAGAAGATGTTGTTGTATAGACTATAGAGGACTTAATAAATGGTTATTACTTGAATGCAGTGATGCTGATGGGTACTCTAGTCTATGGCATAAGATATACCTTGCCTGAGTATGTTTGTACTCTCCTTGTTGCTGGAGGGGTATCCATGTTTGCACTGTTGAAGGTGAGAGATGTTTTTTTCTTTTGTCAGAAGAACTTTTTTTAACAAGATTTTATACATTTTGTGATGTCTAGCAATTTTATTGATATTCTTATGCTCTTCTTGCGTATGGCTGGGTTGATTTCAGACTAGCTCAAAGACCATCAGCAAGTTGGCACACCCAAATGCACCTCTTGGATATGGACTGTGCTTCCTTAACCTTGCTTTTGACGGATTCACAAATGCGACTCAGGATTCAATAACAGCAAGGTATGCCTTAAGAAAAGCTTGATCTATTACTACTGGTTGTCATTTTGTTAAGAATACTCGAGGGAATCTAGATGCCAATCCATCTAGGTGTAACTTAGTAGAATACATTCCCTTGTTAACTTACTTTTGTCTTTGGTTGCTCAGGTATCCAAAAACGAGTGCCTGGGAAATAATGTTAGGCATGAACCTATGGGGTACCATATACAACATGATCTACATGTTTGGCTGGCCACGAGGTAGTGGATTTGAGGCAGTTCAATTCTGTAAGATGCATCCTGAAGCAGCATGGGACATCTTTCTCTATTGTCTTTGTGGCGCTGTTGGCCAGAATTTCATCTTCCTAACCATAAGCAGATTTGGATCCCTAGCTAATACCACCATCACTACCACCCGCAAATTTGTGAGCATTGTGGTGTCGTCATTGCTCAGTGGCAATCCCCTGTCATCAAAGCAATGGGGTTGTGTTGTCATGGTCTTCTCGGGGTTGTCGTATCAGATCTACCTCAAATGGAAGAAGTTGCAGAGACTGCAGAAGAAGAGAAAGCCAACTTAACAATTTTGAAGATTAGTAATTTTGATCTTTCTTTTTCAGATTTTCCTCTATCCTGCCTTTGACTCTTTGGGCATATATCATTTTAAACATTGAACCTCATTGTTCAATACTATAGAATACTTGTAATGTAATTGATAGACAAAATCCATATTTCTCTATGAGAACTTGAGAAGTGCTTAGTTGAACTCAGAAATATTATGGAACAAAATCCATCAAATTGTAAGTTTCATTTACATGTCATAAGTAATAGCATTGGAAGGTTCACTATGACAGTAGAACTACTCATACATAATGTTAACCCAGGATTGTTCTCTTATCTGAAAGTTGATCATCTTCAATATGAATAAAGATAATTTTGGTTTGGTGGTTGCTGCTCTCAATCTTGCATTGCAAAGCTTGTATCTCACAGATAGCTGGCGTTCAGTTTTGCATGTTCTTGTTGCTAATATTAGGTACCACAAGGTCCACAGTGTAGGGGAATCCGACGGCTCGAAGAGCACATGTTTTCGCTATGACCACTTTGTCCGATTAGGTTGGGGTGTTGGCTCGAACCGTCGACATAACCACATATGACCAAAACCGGCCCATTCATCATCACCAAGCATCAGGCAGGACAATGCTAAGCAATTATCAGGACAACTGTGATAAGATAGTCATGCATGCATGGGGAAAAAGTAGTATTACATGGCTCGAAGTATTCATATATGATTCATGACGAGATCAGAGGCTAGCTATAATATATTTATACCGGGTTCGGGGAGATCAATCTGATATCCTCATAGTGAAGATATAGGAGAGTTCTGAAGAGGCTGACAGAAGAGGGGGAGCTCATACACACAATCGTATATAGACTGTGTAGATATAAGAGCAGTAGCTGATAATCATGCTTCGATCCTACATTTGTGTGCTGCGGACTCTCTTCTCTATCTGTCAGGGGATTTTTAACTCTCTGATCATCGAAGCAGGCACGTCTCTTTGTGCATTCCCTCCTTGCACATGTGAGGCTGCGGCAGAAGTGAAAACCTATCTTGAGACTCAGAAAACTATGAAGTTTCTAATGGGATTAACAGAAGATTTCGCAACTGTGCGAAGCAATGTCATTGGTATGGATCCATTACCCTCTCTGAACAAGACTTACTCTCTTGCTCTTCTACATGAAAAGCAGGCTGCAGTTGCTACTGGCAAGGTTGCTTCCTCTTCCGAATCAGCAGCAGCGTTTCATGTTGCATCACAGGCTGTTGAAAGCACGGCTGCTTACGTGCGCAAGACAGAATAGCGTACCAACACTGACGAAAATATCCAATGAGAGAAGTGTGATCGTACCAATCACACAACCAAGAACTGCAAAGCACACTTACGTTGCACCAATTGCAACCGGAAGGGTCATACATATGACAATTGTCGGAGAAGAAAGGCTTGTTACCTGTGCATGAACATCAATGCAATATGGATCGGTCAGCTTCACTGTCGGTAATTGAAGGTAATCAACAACCTTACTTGCTACAAAATTCTCTTGCAGGCTGCTGTCAATTATTGCTGACCATACCTTATCTTTGATGAAACATGTCGTTCGAAAGTCGTCGTAATCTGGCGATGTGAATACCCAACGTTCCATGCTATCTTTGATGAAACATGTTCTTCTTCTTCTTCTTCTTCTTCTTCTTCTTCTTCTTCTTCTTCTTCTTCTTCTTCTTCTTCTTCTTCTTCTTCTTCTTCTTCTTCTTCTTCTTCTTCTTCTTCTTCTTCTTCTTCTTCTTCTTCTTTTGAATTGAATTAATGAGGCTAACCTAGGGCAATTAATCCCTTGGAATGTTCCTCTTCCTTCTTCTTCTTTTTTTTTTTTTGAATTGAATTAATGAGGCTAACCTAGGGCGAATCCCTTGGTATGTTCCTCTTCAATTTTGGATAGATACTCTACGACCAACATCGTTGAGGTTGGCAGGTAACATGAACTTAATCACCCATGACTACTGATAGCGACCGAAATCAGGCGTTTCAATTAAAAACTCTTTTGTGTCAATTGTAGTATATAGAAAATAAGGGTATCTTTATAAAAATCAGGGATTGAGGGTACCTTTACAATTTACGTTAATTACAAAACAAAAGAAAACAAAATATGATAGTACTAGAGATATGAGGTTTTGTGATTATAAACCAAAGAAAACAAATAAAACAAAAAGATCAGATGGATGAGACGTTAGAGACTAGGAAATCCACCACCAAGTATATTTCAAGACATGTTAACAACCAAAGTTTCAATCATTAAGTCACAAACCAGTATCAATCAAGAACAAACTACGAACGCACTGTATAAGTCCTTATTACTTCCCTTAAATACTTAAGCAAGATGAACGCACCATCACTAAGCCTTTAGAATAACCGATCAAGGTATAGACACTATCCTATCAACAAATTATTCTAAGCATTAAGATCAATGAAAGTTTGATTGAACAAGTATGCAAAACTAGTGTGGAACTCCTACCTAGCATGCAATCCTTTTTATTTGGTTTCACCTATTGTCCTATAGGTTTTACTACCTTGAATTAAGCCGTATTAGCCGTTTAGGAGATTAAACAACCTAATTTTAGCCTCACTCGCAAGTTTATAATGTTCTATGTTGCGCATACATGCACATAAACAAGCAACAGTTCCCCATAAACCAAAATCAAATAAACAATTTGAAAGACTCAATAATTCGAAACCAAGGTTCAAAACAATATCTCAAACATTCTTGGGGCTTCAAACCATGCCTCTAACTAATAGAATTCAGCCACACATGGCTGTAAAATCACACAAGGGGAATAAAAGATGACAAAGGAAAGGTAAACCGTGGATGAGATTAATGATAGCTTGGCGACTTCCTTGTGCGAGTCTGCAACTATCAAGATTCTGATGATGTGAGATCGCTGGCCTCCTCTAATCTTCACGTCCTTCTCCTTCTTTCCTTCATGTCCTCCTCTTCTTTTCTGCTGTAATTAGGGTTATGAAACCCTCAAAACTTGTCCATGGGCTTGCCAATGTGATATGGGCCTCAAAATAGAAGTTTTGGTCCAAATCAGAAATTCGGGCAAACTGACCTTCGACCACTCAAATGATCATAATTTTTTCTTCAAAACAGATATTGATGATCCGTAAAAATTTCTGGAAAGTACACTCTTGTACATTTCCATTGGTATATGGCACATCTCCTAGATCATTGTGAGCTAATCACAATCTTCTGTCGAGTTGACTGACAATTTCTGACAGATTTTCTGATTTCTTTCCTTGCACAACATGGATCCTTTTCCTTTCAAGATTTCTCCTCTTTCGTCTCTTTTGTGTTTATCGGCTTTATTTATGACCTAAAAACACAAACTTAGTTAATATGAATATTGTTAAGAGAATTATATAGCTAAATAGGGTCGGAAATATATTATAAACGTAGCACTTCGTGCTCCTATCAACTACGAATCCATAACCACCAGGAAAAATTCCTGCTCTGGTACCAATTGATGCAGTGGAAATATAAATGTTGGAATCCACCAACGGTGACTTGAATCCACAAGTCTGGTTTTCTCAAATTCACGAGAGAATCTGGGATCCACCAGAAAATTGAGATAAACTCAATAGTTTTATTAATCAATAGCTGACAACTACAACTGATAAAAAGTCTTTATATAAGAGAAACTAAACCTAGGACAACTAACAACCAATCCTAAAAGTCCATTGGATAAAACAAAACAAAATACAAAATAAACTAAAAACCTAAAATAATACTAAATGCCGAATCAGATAGATAAAACGATATTTTTAACCTAAATCTGACAGGGCTCACTAAAGTGAGTCTTGTAGATCTAGTCGTTCTCAATCCAGAAAAGTATGATGCATCCCAAACGGAAGTTCTGGCCAAAAGTTATTTCAAATCAGGTTTAAGAGATTTTGCCCGACAAATCCGAAAAGTCCAAAACATCTTCTTGAATATTCCAGCGGTTAGCAACCTCATGATACGAGAATTACCGATCTTCAAATCATTTTTTTTTATTATTCACCGCTTCTATATTGACTTTTATTTTTTTTTCTGTCTAAATTTGGCACATTTTCGTTCTACATCATATACATATATATAATTAGATTTTCAAAATTATTAGTGGATTTGATTCCACATCAGTAGGAACATACAAACCCGGAGGAAGCCTCTTATATATATATATATATATATATATATATATATATATATATATATTCTCATTGATCTCCCTCTTTTCCTTCTTCACATTCGATTCTTATTTCACAAACACATGAGAAGTTTAAAACTACTAATTCTCAAGTATTGAAATGTATATATATCTAAAGATTTTACATATGTTCTTGTCAAATGTTAATGATCAGTGCATGGATTTGCTAGTATTGGATATTTTGGCTAGCTAGTACAAAATACTAATGTGTGTGTTTCCTCACAGTTGTTTGTGTAATTATTCATTTTTCTAACTCTGAACTAAGTCACTAACTACTACATATCGCTTCTGAATGCATACAGCAAGAGGATTTGTTAAGCATGGCCTTGGAAGATTCCATTTGTAATCTTGAAGGCAAATTTGAGGATGGTTGAGCATTAGTTTCTCGGTCCGTCAGTTGGTTACGTGGTGAACATGGCTGCTCGAATCTATGCTAATTACAAATTTGAGAGGGCCAGCCCACTGGGCTTCAGCAATCAGCCCCAGCCAAGAAATACTCGGCGGGAAATCAGGGGCGGACGCAGCTTAGGGCATGGTGGGGCTCAAGCCCAACCAAGAATTTTGGGTAAAAAAAAAAATTTAGGTGTATACAATTTTTGTTGTGTTATATATACCCAAGCCCAACCAATGGTTTTTTGTGATATAAACTCACCCTGATCCCTAATTCTAAATCATTCAATTCTTTCTCTGTTAGTCGACGGCAACGCTCATCCCTCCCGACAACATCTCTTCTCTCAGTCTCTCTGAGATCTGGCAGAAAGCCCACCCAACTTCCCGACTAGCTATGCATCTCTTCTCTTTTTTATACATGATTACGTCTTTATTCTTCAGTTCCTTAGTTCCTTAATTCATCAATCGCTTTTTCTTCTAGTTTTCTAGTCTTCTCCTTCTTAAATCTAAAAAAATCCAAACTTTTGAGGAAAATTTTGTTGAGTTTTCAAATTTGTCTTTGATTTTTAAAAATTTCTTCTACTTTCATTGACGCATATTTTTTTTAAAGACTTATTAACGTCTACTTGAGTTCCTACACTTTGCATGGTTGTATTTAAATTTTTTTTTTTCCTTCGGCCAAATTTAAAGCCCACCCTATATTCAAATCCTAGATCCGCCCATGCGGGAAATTATGGTGGTCAACGCTAGTTGCGGCCGACGAAGGATACGAATTATGACAGAATCGACCTTTATTACTAATTCATCCTCGAACTCTGCCTATCACCCGCCGGAGCTGTGGGGGTAGAACGGACAATCCGCGCTACCTTCGAGAAAGTATAGAGCAAATAAGTGGCACTTTATTTTGTAGAGAATTCCCTCCCTCTTTTTACCAATTGCCTTTTGCTTTCGTCATAATTACACTTGTCTTCCACCACCACTACCCTGAAACTGAGTCTTAAGAATCACAGACATCTCAGGTTAGCACGGGTTCAAACTGAAGGGGTGTAGAAGAAGTTGGGACTTTCCTTCATGCCATTTGTAAGTTCTTCTTCTTTCAGTTTCGGTTTCGTTTTCTTCTCTGTTGTTAACTTCTTTGGATTTGAATATAATAGAAACTTGGAAGATATATGGGAGAAAGAAGAAGATGAGATTCCTGTAAACTGGTTAGCAATGGAATCTTAGCTCGATCCTTTTCTACTTTTAAGCCATTTTGATTTAGGTTCTTGTGTTCTTGCTGCTTATATATGTTTCTGGAGAATAGAGAATTAGAGATATGATCTGCCTCAAAATTCCAGGAAGGTAAATAGAAAAGAGAAGAGAATACACACCAAAACTCACTCCAATTATATTAAGTTTGGTTACATCAGAAATAAGGGGATAATCAAAGCAAAGAAGAAACTATAAACTTATTCTATACCTTCTGCACACCCAAAAACAAAAATGCAGGAATCCAGAACTGGTTAATCCTCTCTCTTCTTTTTTTTTTTCTCTTTTTTTTTCACTACTCTCTCTCTTCTCTTTTCTCTTTCATAATATACTCTAGCTGCAGATATAGGCGAGCTGCCGATGTATACTTATAGTCTTACACTCTGAATAACTATGGATATAGGAGGTTCTGTACAACTGAACTGATAAATCAAGGCCAAAAATATGGAACACCCAGTAATAAACAAAACAAACAAAAGAATGACACACCAAGCACACAGGTTGTGAGTACCGAATAGGGACTCCAAGGGTGGTTACGTTAGATACGTCTGGAGGAGATTCTAGAATGCACCATTGCATACTAGATCTGGGTTTTGGGAAGCAGATCTTAACCTGCCTTTTTTGTAAAATTTCAGGCTGGAACGGCTGCGATCCTAAGAAAACTGGATTCAGAAGAAAATGAACTCGATCATCATCTGAACCATGTAAAACTGACATATAAGAGGTGGAGCTAAAAGGTTGGCTATAGACTTTGGAGGAGGGCTCGTTTGCAGAGTGGTGTTTGTGAATTGGTGCTTGGGTTGGGAAAAGGGGAATCCGCTCCAAGCGTTTTCAGCAAGAAGCTCCTCTCCTGAAAAATCCAACAGCATAAATGGTCAGTTGAATCATATTATTTTCTGCACTCGTATTTTATGCACATGTGATACATCTGCTAGTTTTCAAGTTCTATGAAGATATGAGAAACAACTTTCCTAGCTTAGTGTCCTAGGAACTTTTGAACCAGCTGAGCTTACTTTTGTCATATACATTTGTGGTGCAATTTGCATTCAAAGATAATTATAGCACATCAGAGCCCAAGCAACATATAAGTTTCTGTAACTCCTGGTTTTAGCACTTCAGATACCCAAAATGTATGTTCTGCTCTATCTTTTGGTAGGATCATCTGCATAACACATTTAAGCTATCCTCGATCTGCAGCTACAAATGACCTGATCTGATTCCAGTGATTCTACAGTCTTAACAGCTGTTTATGACTAATAGATCCCGAAACTTCTATTCATGAATTTATAGGAAAACCTTTCCTAAAACCCAGAGGCCACTATAACTGAAACCCCTTGCTCCTACGATTGTAATTGACTTCTTGATTAGTTGACTAGTAGTCCTACATATGCTCCAATAAAGTGATCACAGTATCCTACTAGTGACTTTCAAGTTGCTGCTGCTGCAGACAACAATTGATTGACAAGTTACTCGTCATTATACGTCCATTTTACTACAGTAAAGTTGAACTACTTTCACTAATATTGTTGCTGGTGACTCATCAGTGGATAACCTCACAAGTCTTACCAGTAATGTTAATACAGCTAAAGGATGCTTCTAATACTAATGCTACTCTAGCCATTCTCTTACCATTAAAGCAAATAGCTTTTAAAAGCTACAGTCCTAGAGGAACTTACACTGTCAGAAAATTTTGGGCTGGGAATTCCTGCTGCCAAGGATCTGAACATTGGAGTAACTTGAATAGGAGAACTGAACTCGGTGCTCGACAATGTAGAAACAACTGCATCCTCCTTTGTTGCTTCATCACAAGATGGAAGTATCTCTGCAGCAATGAGAGTAGATATATATTAGCAAACGTAACCGAGTAGTAAAGCATGCATGCTAAACACGTAAGTAAAAGTTTCCTTCAAAGTTTCAAGCTTTATATCATATACAAAATCCATTACCTTCCTTTCTAGTTCCACTGGAAACAATTCCTTTCTCAAGTTCGCCAATCTTATTTTGTCGTCCAATATGAATTGATTGAAACTCAGGTGGAATCTCCTGATTTATTGTACCTATTTCAGCTTCATTCTGTTCCATTTTATAACACTCAGTTTGGAACAGAAGAGTCGACCCTGTACTGTATTCAGAACTTCCTGGAGACTCATCATAGAGATCTGGTTGCCTGCAATGTATGAGCTATGATTTAGATGCATTTGATTATTGAACTTGCTAATATCAAAATAGTGGCCTAGACCAGATTTCTTACTGCCAAGATGGTCGACCTCCCTCACTAGTACTCCTTAAGTCCTCTAATAGATATTTAAGATCTTCGAGTTGAAAATCAAATTCACTTGCTCCGTAGCTGAGGATGTCACTCTCTTTGCTTTGGTTCAAGAAATCTTGGAGAACCTGAAATACACATTTGATTCATGTTATAAACACAGTTGCACAGTCGTAATTTGCACATATATACTCTTTTATGGAGGGAATTCATGTATGAAGGGAAGCTCAGTTGTCATATATGCATAATGAGGCCAGGCAAGCAAGATATCTAAAAAAGAAGAATCAACATTCAACACTGAACCATGTAATATGTATAAACTACTAGAGATGGAATTGTGGTTGATGTTGAGAAATGTATTCATCCCTCACTGTTTTTATGCGAGTGATATATGATTTTCTGTTGCTACTATGTGTACTAGGTAGACCATTTTCAGAAACCAAGCAATTAGATGTTTATAGCTGACCTCAGAACAAAGGTGTAATTATTTCTCACCTTCCAAGCATTTTCAAGACTCTGGTCTGTGGTATCTGTGTTAACCTTCATAGCCAATGAGCTGAGCAACTCTGCTTGCTGCATCAAAGCAGTTATCTTTGGATCATCCTTCTTGAGAAATGAACCTTGAAACTTGTTAGTTTGTGCTGCTGATAAATGAAAGTAAGAGCATGATTAAATTCCACCTCAAGTTTTATACATGAAAACAGATAATCACAGGCTTCACAGCATACTAAGTTTTCAAAGAAACAAATAGGCCCACATTTTGTTGGCCAAATAGACAAACTTTGCTTATAAGGCTTTTCATGGCCATCCAATCAAGTTCCAAATTTTTTATTTTTTATTTATTTCGGACGGCTTACCATTCCTGGGGACATCCTTGGTGATATTGACAGTATGCTGATGCAGATTGTTTACATTGTGGATATTCTGAATCAAAACAGTGAAAGGAGCTCTTAGCTGCTGATTCGTCTTACACTGCCCATGTCGTCTGTCACCATAGTTGCAATTTTCCGAGAGACTAGGGATATGGCTCCTCCTGTGTTGCATGAATAATGAGTTTTACTACAATAAATCATAATCCGGATCAACATTTTGTACACTTTGTTGCAACTGGTAACTCTACCTCATCTTCTTTAGAGGTGATGTATTTTCTGATGTTCCGTCTGTATTGAAGCCATTACGGATTATGACCCTTTTGTCATTCGGATTCATGTACGAAGTTGCATTCTCTTTTGCTAAGGCCTCATATTTTGCTCTCTTCTTGCACAAGGTGGAAAACCGGTTTTTCACAGCATTGTCAGTTCTGCAGAAATAGAACGATATCATAATGTTAAGCGTCTCCTTACTAATATGAGAGAGCTGTGTGATTGCCCTAGCATATAGAACAAAATGCTAATATTCACCTTCCTGAAACCACCTTCGCTATCTCGGTCCATCTGTTACCAAATATCTTCTGAGCCTGCACATCAGATCACCTTGATTTCAATGATGGGAGTAGACAATGATAAACTTACGATAAACAGTGGTTGATACTATTGTTGAACTTTAAGTAGACATACTATGCAATCAAAAGGTCTGTCCTTCTTGGTATTACTATGTAACAATACACAAGACTAGTAGTCCTACACTCCCACCTACTATCCCAGAGCAAATTTCTGGAAAAGTTATGTATCAATTACCTCACATAAAAGCATATCTTCCTCCGGTGACCATCCTCCCTTCTTGAAGTCCGAGTTCAAATATGTGTACCACCTGCAACATTAAAGGCCACATTAGAAACCAACAAAGTAGCTGTCAAAACAATCACACTTCAATAATTGAGCACAACCGAAAAGTAAACAGAGTGAGGAAGACATGCTTAGCAGAAATCGTTTTCAACATTAAGTTTGGGTTTTGAAATTCACCTTCTCCTGCACTGCCTCGTCGTTTTATCCTTGAATTTAGACGCAATAATAGCCCAGCTGCACACAAAATGATCATTCAAAACAAAGCCATCAAACCTCGATTCAGTCTCCACAAAAGAAAATGATGATGGATAGAGAAAGGGTTGAACTCTTACTTCTCCGTTCCATGAGTGCTAATTTGGCCGCGCAGTGTATCATCCTCCTGCAAATGACCAAAACCAAACCTGTGAGAACACCAATCTCGGACAAAGAACAAACCAGCAGCGCCATCAAACCCGATTTGACCACTGATCAACAGACCAAATCTCGAGTTGACTACTGATCAAAGGACCAAAACTCTCAATCGACGATTACAAGAAGTGTCAAGAAAAAGATAAAGAAGAAATGAAGAGGACCTCTTGAGTCCATGTGACTATATGGCGCTCCTTCTTCTTGGAATCGGAATATTCATTGCCAAGCTTCCTAATTTCTTGCATTTGATGTCTTTAATCTCAACCTTTCACACTCTTTCACTCTATCACTCTCTTTCTGAGACGCTCCTCCTTCTTCCCTTTATCAAACCCGAGTAGCATAATACTACAAAAGCCAAACCCTTTTTTCCAGCCTATATAACAAAACGGGTAAACCCCAAAAGAAACCCTTCCCTCTCTTTTACCAATCTTTACAGACACTGTTGGGTTCAAACGGAACCATAAGCAATAAGCATGTATAGTCCAGACCAAGACCCTCAAAAGCTAATAGGATAAATGGTATCCAATCCTTTTATCCTATAGAGCCTACTCCACTGTAGGACTCTATACCACAGTAGGATGGATTTGGATTGATTGCCTCGGATTCTAACTTTTCAGACGCCTTTGGAGTTGTAGTCTTCCCCTGAATTGAGAAAAGCGAAAAAGAAATTAGACATTTGAGATTATATAAGATCTGGGTATTTGTATAACTTGTATTTGGTTCAACTTACAGAAGGGTCTGGCCTGAAAGCTACGATCTTGGACTGAACAGAGAGAGATGTAGATTGTAGAAAAAGAGTGACAACTGACCAAGCTTTTGTGTTTTTGAAATTAACAAAGTTACAGAACACAACAAACCAAGGGGCTTACGAGGACTGCTGCAAGTCTGGAATATATATTTCTTTAATGGCAGAAAAACCAATTGGAAATTAACGGATTGTTTTTGCTTTTAGTTTAGTGCGCGGGTATGAGGGCAAGTTTGAAAAATAACGCTGAATTCCATGAGATAACATTAATGGATGGATGATGATGCAGGAGACTATAGACCCACAGGGCCACACACACCCAGAAGCAGCTCACTATTTATACGTACAACACCACTAGGTCTCTAGGCACGCGAAATTTCTATTGTTGTTCCGCAATTCAATACTCCGTATCGAAGCAAACGCAAGAACTGCTGGGTTACAAATTCGCTCGACACTTTCGTTACCACCACTCATAGATACATGAAGTATGTCTATTTTTATTTAACTTATATAATTATAGTTAACAATTAATATAAATTTAGAATTAATTTATTTAATTTAAATTTATCAAGTTTGGCATTTCAGGTTTAGGGTTTTAAGCGTAACGATTTTAGGGTTTAAAGGTTAGGATTTTAATTAAGGTTTAGGGATTAGGGGTTAGGACATATTTTTAACTATGATTAGACATAGTTAAGTAAAACTTTAAAACTCCAAAACTCCAAAGCCCTAAACCTTAAACCCTAAACTTAAACTCGATCCTTAATCCCTAAAAAACCCTAAACCCAAACTTTATCCCTAATCCCTAAAAAAACCCTAAAACCCTAAATCTTAAAACCCTAAATACCCAACCTCACAGATCTAAAATAAATTAATTAATTCTAGATTCATATTAATTGTTAACCATGGTTAGATGAGTTAAATAAAAATGGACACATGTCATGCATTGGGTGGGTGAGGATGAAAGTGGGGAAATAAGGTAGGAAGTAAATTTGTGTCCGAACTGTTACGTTAGTCATTAGTTCGTTGTGTGTATTGTTTGCGGTGTATTCAACGAACAAAACTTTTTTTAAATTTCAATATTTAGGAACACTATAAAACACTAATATCTAATACTCTGAACACTGTATTACATTAGTTTAAAAGAAAATGATGTGATTAGATATGGCACATGCATGATACATAATCAAATGTATATATGGAAAATTTTATTTCATCGGCTGTGTTCAAATTTTTGAATGTATTTTGTAGGTTTTAAGGAGACGTTGCCATGTTCGTGACCTAACCAACAGCTTCACATTCACTGTGAGCAACCTAGCTTAGTATTATCTCCATTTCAATTCAATGCTTGCTTTGGTAGATTAATTACTTCCATCATCAGAATATCATGATGCACACCCTCCATCACCCACTTTCATAAGAATTTACAATACCTGTGATTCTGTGAATCTGTGAATCTGTGATCCTACCCCAGTATTTCAAACTCAGGACTATTCGTTTTGGCCACATACGTCGTGACACAGAGGATATGAAAATTTGGAATTTTGGAGGTGTTTTCTTCAATTGGCAGCTTCCCTGATCTGGTTTCACTTTCTCTATTCACAAGGGGAAGTAAATACGAATCCGTTTTTTGAAATTTCAAAATTTAAAACTGATAATTGATTGTTTTTCTCGTTATGCATGCTTGTCGATCGTTCATCATGTACGTGTTCTTCTTATGGGGGTGCTGCTAGCTTAGTTTCATATCATCATAATTCTTGATCAATTTTGGAAATGGAATTAGCTAGCTAGCTGAATCCCTTTTTCCTAAACTATAAGAAATCTTCTTGGATGAGGTTAATTGTACCATCAGCTTTTGATACTTCTTAAATTGATCCATTTTTAAAATTAGCAAATATTCACTCAAATGTTGTAATCTCTCGTTGAAAACAGAGAAGATAACTGGCTACAAAATTTAGAATAACTCACAATTCATACAACTATAAAACAAAAAATATATATCATAAGTCTCGAGTCTACCATCTTCTGATATCCATAACTATAGCGGAAGTCTTGCCTTTTTATTTTTATAGAAAGGTATAAAGTTAATCGCTTAATTAAGATCAAACAGCTTGAGCTATACATCTCCAAAGCAAGTAGAAATATACCGTACGTACGTAAATAGGTTCTTCATAACAAACGGCATACATCGAAACAATATATACAAATTTATATTTACAAAAAATACATGTATTTGCACATTATGGATGCTGGGGCACCCTCACTCCCGCAAAGAAAGTGAAAAAGAAATTCAAGAATGGATCTCCATGCCATCAAAGCCAAAGGCTAGCTACCTTGTCGGTATATCAATCTGTATATATATATACTCCATGAATTAAGACAAATATTGATTTGTCAGCAGCAGATTCAAACTTGCTCAGTATTATTCCTAGTCTTAATCTTACACAATGAAAATGTAGCCAAAACTCGAAGAAGAGGAAAGAACGTAACCCCACAATCTCTAACAGAGGGTGACAGAAACCTAACAATGAATATAATCTTATAAATGTTTTGTTTTTTGTTTTTTCGTTTATCAACTTGTTTGAGCTTTATTGGTTTAGGCTAAAAAAGTCCTCGCGGGTCATGAACTAGCTATAGCCGGCTAGGAATTACACAATCCAGAAACAAAAGACAAAGAAAAAATGTACAATTAAACCAAAACTTCGCTAACTAGCTACTTCCTTAGAGAGTTTAATTAGTATTGCTTTCAATCAGTTTAATTCTATAATATATTCTAAGAAACCATGGGTACGATGCTTCCTAAAAAAACTTGTTGATGAAACGAAAAGTAGACAAAACAGAATGACATAAAGAATCATCGCTTAAATATTTTTAGCTTTATGATGTTATATATTGATCGTGTTGACAAGCAGGGTACTAGTTTTTCTCCGTTGAAATTATAGAAATCGAACTCCCAGTGTAGTATAATCCTAATGATTCTAAAGCCCTTCTCACTGCTCAAAGTTAACCCTAATCGTTATAGTTATACAGTGCTCTAACGAGGGTTAATCCAGTTGATTATAAATATATAGTCGCCAGCAATGCAACGTGAGTGAGTTTATCTTGCACCACGTGGCCCAATGGAAAAGGAGAATAGGAGATATAGGAGTCCGATCTTTAAGTTGAGGACTTTTCGGTTCATGGTTTCAAATACTTATTTTTCGATCATATCTTAACATCTCATTTGTTTAGTTTTTAAGTCTATATGAGTAAATCAGTCATACAAATTTTTAACCAAATCAGTGATCGCTAAGGTAACAACTAGATTAAATTAATGAACGAACAAAATCTGTCAAATATGAACCGTTCAAGTTCATAATTGGTAAATCACTTTTATGAATGTCTTAACGATTTTCAATATGACTGAAAATTTACAAAAATGATCTACTCATAAATATCTATAAATTGAACAATCAAAATGTGGATATAAGATCGAAAAATAGGATAAGTCGAAAAGTCATGAACTTAAGGGTCCTTATTAGAAGAGCTCCCGGTAAATATTATCAAACTTTCTGAATTAGTGGAGCCCTCCAAACGGCAACAGACCCTAACTGGACAACTCTTAATCTCTCATCGGTAGCTTTCTTGATAACGAAATCTCCCGCCAAAATACAGGTACCGACTCCGGCAAGAGATTAAGCCCACGTTGCTCATCTGTGCTTTGCAGATACTACTGTTCGTAAAAAAACGTTGTCTATATAAACCATGCTTCAAAATGGGAGAAGGAATCCTGAAAATGTTGCTGTGAAAGGGTAAAGGGTCGGTGATGTAGGGACAAACACAAACCAGCTAGCACTGTAAATTGATGAGAGACCAAATCGACCCAGAACAAGAATAACAATTCAAAGAAGACTGATCGATCCACTCTGTGGAACCCTATGCAAAAGGTAATTTGCAATTGCTCCAATATATACAACCTTTATATATAGTTAGATTTTGAAGTTGTATCTTGAACCATGACAATATATGTACATGAACCCAGGCCTAGCTAGCTAGCTTTACGAAATTTAACTCTTCTGGAAATCAAAGAAAATTAGAATCATTGTCTAGTCGTCGATCTTCGTCCACCCATGGTGCGCTAATTTTGTCATTTTCATCCTTCCTTTGAAATGAAAGCTTCATATTTTTTTGGTGATTGATAATCTTTTCTTGTCATCATTACTGCCTTTTTCTTTTTCAACACTAGCTAGTTAGCACTGGTTAGCACTGTTAAAACTAGCTAATTGACAGTTTTAAGCGGGTAATTAAACTAAACGTCGACATCTTTGACAAACGATCTCACGCGGTTTTATCAGGAATTTAGTTCCATTTTGGTCCCATATATGATGCATATGTGCGTAAGTAGTGCTATATAATCGTAAGTGTACGTAGTACTATATAATTAACATGTTGGTATATTACTTTAATCAAACGTTAAATCTCAATCTAATCATCCTAATCTAATTGCATGGGCCACGGTGATCTTAATCAAGCTGCTTCTATATCATATCTAGCTAGTCGTATATAAGACTGTTGGCTGTTGATAATAACAGAAGAGAAACGCATTCATACATCATGTCCTAGCTCTTTACTAAAAGCTAGCCTAGAATGCACTGGAATTTTGATTTGAAAGAATCGAATCAATGATCGAAACATGTAATATATTCATTAGTAGTACGTCTTGATTTCAAACATGGATCGCACAAGCAATTAAGTAGGGTGTCCCTGAGGAAAATGTGCATCAACACTATGGCCAATGTGATATGGACTTTAGTAAAATTAAGTTGATAAAGTCTAAGCCATTTCCCCACATCCATAATGGAGAAAAACTTGTAAAATCAAAGCAGGGATATATGACTCATGAGGATCAATTGCAATCGTCTATGAGTAAGAAAACAGCTCCTTTCTTTTTAAAACAACATCTTAGGGCCTTTGCTTTTAAGAGGATTGTTTTGTAGGCACGTTTCTTTTAATAGTTTTTTGAAGACCATAGATGCTACTACTCTACTTTGCAGACGGCTGATCTTTGTTTCACATGTTGCCGGTCCTCCGGTTATCATTGTTGTTGGCTGTGTCCACCTTCGATTCAAGTTGTGATTTCTTCCGGTTTGCTAGTATACAAAGGGAATGACACACACATACATATCAAACAGCAGTATGATCGATTTCCAAGTACAAATTTTGACATAAAGTGTAATAATGTGTTCAACCAATTACCAATATATGTGAGATGTATTAATCTCTTCTTTCTTTTTCAATGGAATAATCAGATGCTCTACCTTATCAAATTAACTATCAGTTTAAACGATTGTTCAATCAATTTCATCTTAGTAGGTAGCTAATAATACTATATATTGACAACAAAAATATCAATACACGCGACTGATGACAATGATAAGCAAGCTAGCAATACATGAATGAGAAAGACTGAAAGTCTGAAACAGATTAGCATGCGAGCATTTTCCTTCACTAGCTAGCTAGCTTGCTTCATAAACCCTAATCAGTAGAGTCCATGGGAACAGGTTTATTTATAGGCCGAGGTTGGGAGCAATACAACCTTAATATCCAAAGAGCCTAAACTCCACAAGACCACAATGCAATCATACTGTTTCCACTAAGGTCGGTTACTGGGTTAGGTTAGGAGATTAAAAAACCTAATCTGATTCGCAAGGCATAATGTTGTTTCTGCAGTGGAACCGTGGAGGTTAGGTAAGGGGAAGATGAAGAGGCCCAAGTTCCCAAAGAGATTGGTAAGTTTGGTTAGACGAGGTAGGGTAACATGGAGCTTATTATAAAGCTTGAGCTAGCTGCGATCATCATCATCGTCAGTCATCAACTCATAATGCCAAACCCTAGCGGCCACCCACTCGATTACGCCGCGCCAAGTGTCCCCGCTCTCCCCAGCGCCCTAGCCTCTTTTCTTAAATTAACAGTCGGATATATATTAAGCAATTTAATTGTTAGAAATGAATTAAAATGGTACTATTCTTTCTAGGGCTCCCCGTTTCTCAACAAAAGGCATGAATGAATCATTAGCTACAACATATATATATATATATATATATATATATATTTTTTGAACAGGTTGCTACAACATATATTCAATGAGCCGATCATATAAATCGCTTTTACTTTGGTCTTATATGGATTCCTAGCTATCTCATAATCCTATGTGCTTAATTAGAACTAAATCCGGGAAATTAACTAGGTGAATATGGATATGTTTCATTTTCAGTCAAAATTGGGGTTGATCGTCTAAAGTTTAACTTACTGTGATGCTTTCACTTCTTTGGTTTAGTAAGTGTTTCCTTATGATCGATGTATGAATGCTTTTAATTCTTATTTATATTTTTCATTTTAATTAATCTAAGAGATCAAATTATCCATATATATGCATCCATATATGAATGCATGAATTCCAAAAGTATAATATGCATCCATAATTCCTTTTTTTTATCCTTTACAAGTGAAAATGGTAATTTTATTTTATTAGTTAAACGATCTCTACGTACATTCTTTATGATGTATCCTTTGTTTACCCCAAGTCTAAAGGAACAGTAAAAGAAATATAAAAAGCTAGAGAACAAATAAAAACCCTAAAACAGAAGGAACAAAGTATGTCTTGTTAAACTTAGTAATTTATCATATTATGTATGAATCCAAACACGGGTGCTTTGTAAACAATCATCGTATAGTTTTACTTATATTTAAACAAGCTCGAGAGGCATAATATTCAAACAAATGTTTCACTTTGGTCACTTAGTCTCTGGGTGTCTTTCGGAAAGTAATTAGCCTAAAACAACTTTGTTGCCAAGCTTCATGACCTTTCAAGAGTTTTGCCCCTGTTTAATCTTTGGCCCTAAGTACATGTTAATTACTTTGCCTTGTTGTTTGTGTAAAGGGCCCGATTTGGCATTTGCTTAACGCTCCCTTACTATTGTGTATCCCTTTACACTAAATCAAGCTAGACTAATCAAGAAAGAGAACAATAAGGTCGAAAAAGGAGGCTGAAAAAGAGAGAGCAATTTACCCTACAAATAAAGATTGATGTTGAACACTTAATCAACAAAAGCTTCAAATAGAGTACAAAACAACTTTTTACGCTTTTATCTTGTAATTCCTTAATTCCCAATTATTCCATGATCTTGTTACTTGATTTTGTTAATTGGTAATGAGTAAGAGCCGCGGAGTCGATATAGAGGTTTGAATGTATAACTCGTGCATGTTATGTTAACATCAAGTTAATATAATCATATCGACTGTCTAATTAACCAAGTTACATACCGCGGTCTGATGCGAATTATGAATAAATAACAATATAGCATACAAATAACAATCCGGCCATTTACATGCAATCAAACGATTATGAACACCCAAACGATCATTAAATTCGATGAAACTTTACAGAAGTGATCTATGCATTTGGTTCTACAAACTGAACGGTAGAGATATGAAAATATGACCGAAAAATGTGTCAAATAAGAAACTTCACACTTTAATTTCAGAACGAAGTTTTATTTTTGTTCTTTAATACTTCCTATTTTCCATGTTAATGAAATCAGAAAGGTTGATATTATTCGAGCATATTTTCATGGTTATTATGGCTTTGGGTGGCAAAATATTCCTCGACTGAAAAGAAACACAAGAGAAAAGGTCCCACGTGTGGAGCAAAAGTGAGAGGACATGTCAAAAAATTTAGAACCCGACTTCGGTGACAAGCTCTTGTCACCTTAAGCTCACCACAACCAATGAATATGTGACACATGTCCATTTTAAAAGGCTTGACTGCAATTTAAGGATATAACAAATGAGTTTTGGGTATTTGACATGTTTGTTTATAATTATTGTTGACACTTGTCCATCTCTTATTGATGTTTGTCATCCATAAATGACCATAGCTGGTCACCCAAGTCATTTTTTTAGCTTTATGTGAACGTTGGGGTTGTCTTTTCCTACATGCTTTGTGGGCTGTGGGCACCTCCATTTTTGATACTAGAGCCACCTTTCCAAACACTGCCTGCAATTTCCTCTTCCCCTCACTTTTCTCCTCCATATTTCTCTCTCTGAATACAAACTACTATGCTAGCTCTCAGTGCTCTCTATCTCTCTCAGTTGTAAAGGGAAAGCAAGGTTTCGGGAATCCTATGCCCCCATTCCTCCTCATGCAGCTAGCTTGGTTCTTAATGCTGTGTCCCTTTTCAGAATATAAGATTCCCATGCCTTTGCTCATTCTATGCACATATTGTGTTCCTTTCAAATCCCACTATACAAAATATACACATATGTCTCGTAATTCTTTTTCTTCTTTACACCCTCAATTAAGGGAAGTCAGAAAATAATCCTTGACCTTATTATGATACAATTTATAAACTAGCTGCGGCCCTCCAATACCTAACTCAAATTCATCTATTGAGCTTCTTGCTTATTGACTTGATTCTATGCAGTGAAAACACTTTCATTGTGCTTTGTTTATTGATCGTGATCATTAGCTTCAAATGTGTTCCGAGTTTACTGCAAATAGCTTTGTTTGTTTGCATTGCGTGTGTATATATATATATACACACACAGAGCTTCTCAGCTGCGGACGTCTGCATTTATTTTTACGGTGCAGATTTTCACTTTACACTCACTTTTCAATCGAATTTCCACATATATACCGTATAGTATTTAGATACTAATGCATAGATCATCTCTGTAAAATTTCAGCCAATTTGGTTATCATTAAGACACTCAAAACTGCGTTTTCTGTTATAAATATGAACGGTTCAAGTTCGACAAAATTATGTTTATCCATTGTTTTAATTGAGTTTGAGTGCCTTAATGATAACCAAATTGACTGAAATTTTACAGAGATGATCTATACATTAGTATATAAAGACTAGACAGTTGAGATATGAAAATTCGATTGAAAAGTGAGCGTAAAGTGGAAATCCTCACCGTGCGTAAATATAATTATTGCGGATGTCTGCATTTATTTTTATGGTGTGGATTTCCACTTTACGCTCACTTTTCAATCGAATTTTCATATCTCCACCGTCTAGTCTTTAGATACTAATGTATAGATCATCTCTACAATATATATCTTCGTATTCGAGTTCTCCATATGATCTAGCTAGCTCTATATATCTAGCTATCCTTTCACTTGCAAGTACATTGAGACTGTACGTGAAGCAACAAGGAATATATAGAAGTTCTGTACCTTATTATATGTAGTGTCGATTTGTTTTTTATCTAACTGCTTAAGGTTATCAACAGCAACTTATTATTATCTAAGAAGTTTCTGTTACTCAAAAAGGCATTGCTGTAGTTCCCCCAGCTCCACTACTTTGAATTTCCCGCCACAATATAGTATACACAGATACACTTTGAATCGAGTGGTCTTTGCTACTCAAAGTGGGCTTGGAACTTGGAAGTACCGGGTTACCAGACTAATGAGTATTTGATTATAATACTACCCCTTTTCTGTGTGCGTGTGATGTCTTTACCATGATATTGATGTGGCTTTGAGTACAATGTAGACCCTTCCCATTGTCACCATTGGTTGTTGGTTTGTTACATGGCACCATGGAACTTTAAAGCCTTTTTCTAATTGTACATTCATAATTCGTTGCTAATTAACAAACGAAGTCACTTACATCTAGGTGTATGTAAAGTTTTTTGATATTTTTAAATTTTGAATGTAAGTTTATATATCCATATCGTAAAGTCACGAAGAACCGATTGAAATATCCCATTAAGATCAAATTAAGTAGATTGTACCATACTACCATGCATGAATCTGCCACTTACTGATCAATTAGAGGGATTCTCGAATAACAACAATAAGAAGCTACTATTACAATATTGAGAAAGTAATGATATATTAAAAACTGGCCTCGAAAGCTAAAACACATTCATTGGAGAAGGGAATTTCAAGTGTGGCCGGTCATATAAACAAAACCTGCAAAGAAAAAAGGGGACCTGCATGATCAGGATTAAGCACACTAGTCTCTCTGTATCACATAATTAAGAAAATGGGTCTCTACCCATGCCATCTATCTCACTCTCTTTAGCTTCTTTCAATAAAGACTAAAGAGGAGGGGGCTAGCTCTCACCAATTCAGCACTCCTCAAAATCCTAACTGGCCGGGAAGGACCTAGCCTCCTCTCTGCGCCTCATGACTTGACACCACCAACTCTCTCTTTATTTCTGAGTTCTGATCCTCACCCCCTCGAAGGCACACTCCTATCTGTTTTTGCTTTTATCTGAGGAAACCAAATTAACAAATGGCAGAAGAAGAAGACAGGTGCACTGCAATATATAGTCAAAAAATTTTCCAGCTCTGAACCCTAATGGCAGCTAGTTACCCCAGCTAGCTCTGCCAAACTTATTCATGATCGGTTCCTTTTGTGAGTACTCGAGGACCTGCCTAGCTTGGTCCATTTTTCTCCTTTAATTTCTTTTTACTCTGCCCAACCATGCATGTAGGGAAGCCATGAAAATGAAAAACCTTTGAAGCTAATAAGCAAAGTAAGTATGGAATAAATGAATGTGTCTATCTGTCAGTCAGTCCAATCCAACCCATGGTGATCAGCCTTACAACACAACTCGTTTTTGCGCGCATTGAAACATATATATGTTTTCTTGCTGCCTACTCTGACCAACATGGCCGGAAGTTGGCATGGTGAGATTGTGTACTGCAACTGATCAAACTCTCAGTTTTTATCCTTAACTGGTTTAGTGAAATAATGAAGTATATATGTATAACGTACAGCTGCGACGATCACTTTGTACTATTGTGCTGTATAGGAATTTGATTTGAAACAAATTCAGAAACTTCGGAGAAGCTTGCTAACGATGGTGGCCACACAGCTAGGCAAGCTCAAACAAAGAACACGAAGTACTGGGAAGAAGGGTAGGTGTGTGGGATATATATTATTGCTCACTTTTACAGTGAAGTACTTTCTGGGTTTTGTCAGATAATGAGAAGTAAAATTCATAAGCTGCTCGGCTCCATATATTCCTATATATGATGAATATGTACGTAACTGAAATAAAATAGCCAAGTTGTTTCATTTTGATTGAGCTTTTAAAAGGGTTTCTTTTACCTGAAGTTGATGTCTGCCAAATGAATGATTCCCTTACAAAGTCCCTAGGGTCCCAAGAAGAGCACTAACAATATCAAGACTCACCAACTTGTTTTGTTCATCCCTTGTTCCCTTAATATATAAAATCTTTTAGGCATTTCAAAGTTCTTAGTGAAGCACTTAGTAAGTTTTACAATCGTTCAACTTACCGTTCAAGACCTTCTATGCTTCTACACGCTCAAAATTATTTGAGACATTTTATCGGATACACTTTTTCTTCATAACAAAACGAACAAAACAATAGGACCTATATCTTCTATAGAACATGACTTGATAGA
The DNA here is from genome assembly GCA_034370585.1 of Fragaria x ananassa. NCBI lineage: Eukaryota > Viridiplantae > Streptophyta > Magnoliopsida > Rosales > Rosaceae > Fragaria > Fragaria x ananassa. The sequence continues at coordinate 26,036,494 of CP139761.1, read as the reverse complement.
TATTTGAGTGTGCCTCTTTGCCTCGCTTTCATTGGTACGCCTAAATCAAAATCTCCATCATGAGTATGGGGTTATATCCTCGCTAGCTCTAGACCTACAGCCAAGGGCGCCCACATTCATTCAACAAACTAGAAAAAGCTAGAAGAAAATGGCGCTAAGCTAAAGAACAAACTGTCCCACAGCCAAGGGCGCTGCTAAATGCATGTGGGCTAAAGGATATCGACATACAGGCCCATCTTATTACAGATCATTGGGCTCCACATAATTACCGGCCCATGCGTAGGTCATAGAGATTCTCTGTAATTACTTTTGGTTTGGGTAAATATAATGAAAAAACTTGCCGAATTATACACTTACCCAACGAGCCAATACAAATGAAATATTTCTTAATGAAAACCCCTACTTAATCATGTATTAATCAGTTTTACTTACCTGCGAAATCAGTAATTACTATTTTTTATGTTTTAACAAATTGTAAAATGACATGTGAGCCAAAGATGAGAGATAAAAGATTTAACTATTACTTTAGTTAACATGGATCATTGACAAATTTATCACTTAGCAATTATCAAATTTAGTAATGATTTATGCATTATGTTGGAACATTAATTTATCTCAAAAATTAACAACTTTCACTTTTAATAACAAAACTTAAGCATAATTTTTATGGTTATTTTTTTCTTTCTCTAAGTATCTAACAGTATATAAAAAAACATCTTACAGTATAAGTCAGTGATGGTTGACCCTACAACAACTACAAAAATTGATTGGGGGGGGGGGGGTGGTGGTTGAGGGACATGCATAGACACCTGGCAGAAAATGAGAAAATGGCCCTCTAATTTTTGTTTCAAAAGAAGAAAAATCAAGCAAAAAAGAACAAATGTGCAAGTGATAGGGTGACCCATAAACTAAGTTTAAAATGAGTGTCCTGATAATATTTGGGGTCCAGATAGCAACATGCCAACATATTTGATTTTACTTTGCTGACACAGACAATGCCCAATGGGTCATTGGTGATATCACCCCCAACTCCTGCATCCGGGTGGGCCAGATGACACGTTTACGCTGGACAAGTGGGTCTTCCAATGACCTTGAAGCCCAACTATGGGAAACATTTGGTTATTCCTTCGGTCAAAGTTGGGTTGATCCTCATCCCATTTAGGGCTTAGAGGCCAATTAGGTGGATCATGATGTTGCGGGAATTGTGGAAGTGCATGTTTGATAGCGTGTTCTTATATATACAAGTGTTTGAGTGAAAGTTAGTGATTAGTTCTTAGAAACAAATACTGAAATGTAAGGATGTCCATGTAGGGGTTGCAATGCTCTGTTGGTTGTCCGGGCCCCCAACGGATTAGTCCTTCGGTCTAAAAAGTTTTTGAGATATCGCAATTGTTTCTACCTGTTACGTCCCGAGCCGGGAAGTGGTCGCGGGGCGGAACGAAGCAGAATTCCTGAGAGGCTTTCACTCGGTACCTGCACAAATGACAGCGTCACGTGGTCGGGACTGGGGTGGCCCGGTCTTCGACTCTCCGATGCTTAAGTGAGCTATGTGCACTTGTACGGGTAGAGGAATGAAAGTAGGAGAGAGTATATATGTGAGTATGTGAGAGTATAGATGTGTGTACCTTGAGCTTGTTTTATAGGCTAAGCTTGTGTACCTTGAGCTTGTTTCCAATGTGGGACTCTTTGCCCTCCTTTGGAGTGTCTCCTCTTTTGGGGGTGTTTTACCGCTAGAGTGACTTTGGCAAGCAGTTTGTTACCGGTCCTTCCTTCCTTGGATTTATGTGAAGGGCCCACCAGGGCTATCTCGACCAGGTAATTGTACCGTATTCTCGGCTTAGCCAAGTATTTTGGCTATGTACTAACAAGTCCCCAGGTCCCCAGTCCGAGAGAGTTCTTGGGTGGGGAGTTATTCAAGAGATGCCGAGGATAGGTTTTACCTGGGAGTAGGAGGCATGGTGCCGAGTCCCCAAGTCCCCACGCGGGAGTCGCGAGGTGACTGGGGTGATGTTCCGGAAACCTGTTGGCAAGAAGAAAAGTTTAATGTTGCTCTAGCGAGGCAGTCCGCACTTGGTTGGGGACTGTCGCGAGGTGGCTAGTCAGTTCGCGCTTGATTGGGGACCGTGGCTATGTGGCGAGTCAGTCCGCGCTTGATTAGGGACTGTCGCGAGGTGGCCAGTCAGTCCGCGCTTGATTGGGGACCGTGGCTATATGGCGAGGCAGTCCGCGCTTGATTGGGGACTGTCGCGAAGTGGCCAGTCAGTCCGCGCTTGATTGGGGACTGAGGCTATGTGGCGAGTCAGTCCGCGCTTGATTGGGGACTGTCGCGAGGTGGCCAGTCAGTCCGCGCTTGATTGGGGACCGTGGCTATATGGCGAGGCAGTCCGCGCTTAATTGGGGACTGTCGCGAAGTGGCCAGTCAGTCCGCGCTTGATTGGGGACTGAGGCTATATGGCGAGGCAGTCCGCGCTTGATTGGGGACTGTCGCGAAGTGGCCAGTCAGTTCGCGCTTGATTGGGGACTGAGGCTATATGGCGAGGCAGTCCGCGCTTGAATGGGGACTGAGGCTATATGGCGAGGCAGTCCGCGCTTGATTAGGGACTGTCGCGAAGTGGCCAGTCAGTCCGCGCTTGATTGGGGACTGTCGCGAAGTGGCCAGTCAGTCCGCGCTTGATTGGGGACTGAGGCTATGTGGCGAGTCAGTCCGCGCTTGATTGGGGACTGTCGCGAGGTGGCCAGTCAGTCCGCGCTTGATTGGGGACAGAGGCTATATGGCGAGGCAGTCCGCGCTTGATTGGGGACTGTCGCGAAGTGGCCAGTCAGTCCGCGCTTGATTGGGGACTGAGGCTATATGGCGAGGCAGTCCGCGCTTGATTGGGGACTGTCGCGAAGTGGCCAGTCAGTCCGCGCTTGATTGGGGGTTGAGGCTATGGGGCGAGTCAGTCCACGCTTGATTGGGGACTGTCGCGAGGTGGCCAGTCAGTCCGCGCTTGATTGGGGACTGTCGCGAAGTGGCCAGTCAGTCCGCGCTTGATTAGGGACTGAGGCTATATGGCGAGACAGTCCGCGCTTGATTGGGGATTGTCGCGAAGTGGCCAGTCAGTCCGCGCTTGATTGGGGACTGAGGCTATATGGCGAGGCAGTCCGCGCTTGATTGGGGACTGTCGCGAAGTGGCCAGTCAGTCCGCGCTTGATTGGGGACTGAGGCTATATGGCGAGGCAGTCCGCGCTTGATTGGGGAATGTCGCGAAGTGGCCAGTCAGTCCGCGCTTGATTGGGGACTGAGGCTATGTGGCAAGTCAGTCCGCGCTTGATTGGGGACTGTCGCGAGGTGGCCAGTCAGTCCGCGCTTGATTGGGGACTGAGGCTATATGGCGAGGCAGTCCGCGCTTGATTGGGGACTGAGGCTATATGGCGAGGCAGTCCGCGCTTGATTGGGGACTGTCGCGAAGTGGCCAGTCAGTCCGCGCTTGATTGGGGACTGAGGTTATATGGCGAGGCAGTCCGCGCTTGATTGGGGACTGTCGCGAAGTGGCCAGTCAGTCCGCGCTTGATTGGGGGCTGAGGCTATGGGGTGAGTCAGTCCGCGCTTGATTGGGGGCTGTCGCGAGGTGGCCAGTCAGTCCGTGCTTGATTGGGGACTGAGGCTATATGGCGAGGCAGTCCGCGCTTGATTGGGGTCTGTCGCGAAGTGGCCAGTCAGTCCGCGCTTGATTGGGGACTGAGGCTATATGGCGAGGCAGTTCGCGCTTGATTGGGGACTGTCGAAAAGTGGCCAGTCAGTCCGCGCTTGATTGGGGACTAAGGCTATATGGCGAGGCAGTCCGCGCTTGATTGATAACTGAGGCTATATGGCGAGGCAGTCCGCGCTTGATTAGGGTTTGTCGCGAAGTGGCCAGTCAGTCTGCGGTTGATTGGGGACTGTCGCAAAGTGGCGTTATGGGTCGCTGCGTGGCGAGTCAGTCCACGCTTGATTGGGGAGACTCGGTACTGAGCGTTACGGGCCGTTGCCTTGACGAGGCAGTCCATTTACCAACTGAAGTGCGGGTTGATGTTCCCGCTGCCCCCATTTGTGCAGTACACGTTAGCGTGTCTGCATGTCGCCCCGGGGCAAGTTACCCCCAATATGTTGAAGCAAATATTGGGAACGGGCGTGCTATTCCGCCTGCTGAAGGAGGAGTTCCCGAACTGTGATGAGTTCAATGCGTGTTGGCATATGGGGTGGTGCGCAAAGAAGGGCAGCCGGGGCTGCGTGACGATGAAGTCACGGGGGAAGTTCAAAGTTTTGGTGGAAGATTTGCCCACCTCAACAAGTGAAACCTGGAGGCGCAGGTGCTTCCTTGTTGGGGGACAATGGCAGGAGTGGCACGGGCATCCTTTCCGGGTCCCGGGGAGCTTCCAGAGAATAGGTACCGTGCTCTTGCCTTGTGTTGTTTTGTTTTGTTTGCCTTCTCACTGCTGACAACTAGCTTTGTGCAGTGCCGCAAGAGTACAACTTGACTGAGTTGTTGGAGCGGCGGATTCGCCGAGTGATATGGGCTTTCGAATGTAGGAGCTCATATCGGATATGCCGCCTTGGCATATACAGCCACTTCGGCTACGCCCGGGTTCCGGGTCTGTATTTTAGTAGTTGCACTACTTGTTGTAAGGTTGCGAGTCGTTGTCTGACTTGGTTTGTTTGTTGCAGTGACGATGCCACGCGACGGGGGCTTGCGGAAGAAGGAAGGTTCTTATGATAAAGTGTCGGATGAGGACGTGTTAGATGGGCTGCTGGCTGAGGCTGATCACGCCAAGCAGTACGACATAGACTTGGAGACGGGGGAGGGAAGGGAGGTGGAGCTGGATGTCTGTGATGACTTTCTGAGGTTGAACCTGGCGGATGATGACTACGCCTACGTACCTCCGTTGGTGGCGGAAGCGATGGGCCTAGGTGTCCAGGATGTGGAGTTGGAGGGGGAGGAAGTACCGGCAGAGGGTGATCGCGAGGGCGAACCCGACCAGGCGCAGGAGCCTGTTGTGGAGGAGGTTGCAGACCGCGAGGAAGAGGTAGTCACGGCCCGGACTCGAAAGAGGCAGGAGAAGGTTGACCCGGCTCGCGAGGGTCCATCAAAGAGGTCACGGAGGGACAGCCAGTTTGGGGGATCTGCAAGCCTAGCTGAGGTTGCTCAAGCCTTGGAGGGGACGGGGGAGGCTCAGCCATACTTGGCTCAAATGGCTTACAACATGCGTCACCGTGCTCGTGACATGCATGTATTAGAGGATGTGGATCCGCCGGCGGGAATGGCTCTCGCCAAGGAGAAACTGACTCGGGTAAGTGTTTATATGCTTTTTGTGTTTCACTGGTTTGAACTTGGGGTTTATGCATTGCTGTGACTGCAGGCGACTTTGCTGATGTACGCCGCGAGTGAACGGGCGGCCTCCCACTGGCAGGATGATTCTGAGGTGAAGAGCCAGCAATTGAGGGAGGCCGAGGAACGTAACCGTGGCCTTGCAGAGCAGCTAGCTGAGGCTGAGCGGAACCTTGCAGAGCAGCTGGCTCAAGCTGATCAGAATACCACTGTCTTGCAGGCTTAGGTAGCGGAGCTGAAGGAAGTTGTGAGGAGGAAGGACGAGCATATAGAGGTTTTGGAAGTGGCAGCTGCTAAGGCAACGCCCTTGGAAGCTGAGGTGGCCAAGTTGACGCAAGCACTTGCGGATTTGGAGGTGTCCTGGAAATCCAAGTGCGAGCGAGCTGCCATGGCGGGGCAAAGGCTGTTCCGGGAGGGTGAAGTGTACAAGCGGCAGCTGAAAAGTGCCTACACCAAAGGGCAGGATGAGTTGAGCCGGCTAGGCTGCCAGGCCGGGTGGATTAATGAGGCTGCCATGTGCAAATGGTATGCAGAGAAAAATGCTGCAACGGTGGCGTGGGAGCAAATGACGCCCGAGCAAAAGAAGCAAGCCGAGATCTCGCAGTCTCTGGCGAAGCAGCACGAGGCGTGGCGCGCAACGTCTGCTTGGCAGAAAGGGATATCCGTTGCGGGTGACCCGCGACCTCCTGCTATGGTAGCTGCATCATCTGTGAGGGCTACTGGTCCCGAGGGGTCTATGTATGTCCAAGCAGTAGTGTCGCAGGTGGCTTCGTCTGCCGTTGTGGCTCGCGACCCCCGGGCTCCGGGGTTGGTGGCGCGCGCGGGAGTTCAAAAGGCTCCCGTGAGAGGACGCCCCGGTCCTGAGGTGGCTCCCGGTAGTTCACTTATCCGCCCCGCCGTAGCTGTGAGGCCTTCCTTTTTATCCCGGGACCCGTTGAAGCAGCCGACTGGGTAGAGAGTAGCGGGAACTGTGGGCCAGGGTCGTGGCCGCGGTGGCGGGTCGAAGGAGAGTTCGAACAAGTCTGGCGACTCATCCGCTGGGAGGGAGTGAGAAATGCCTGTACACTTTGATAGCTTGTAGGGCTTTGTTTTGGAACAATGTATGTGGCGTGGTTAGCCATTGTAACCAATTTATGCTAATTTGCCTGGGAATCCAGGTTGATATTTTGGCGTTATGTGTAGCCTTTGTGTTTGTCTTGCTGTATACTTATTGTTTGTTTTGTGGCCCTGTGTTGCGGGGGCAATGTATAGCATGTGAGTGACAAAACACTTCTTGTACTTAGATGTAGCCGCTAGCGGGTAAAGTATACATAGGTGAAGCCGCTATTGGGCTATTGTATATACACTAGTAACAATGAAGTACCGGCTTTCGAGGCCAAGGTAAAAATTGGTCTAAGGTAGGTGGTAGCGAGCGTTCGTAGGACTAGGTCGCGGAGCTCTCTGTTATGCACCCTTTTGTGTCGTCCCGTGGATCATCTATGGGTTCCGGGGGGTTGAGAGGCAGCATCTCATGGGCTCCTTTCCGCTGTTGGATGGCGTTAAGATGGCCGTGCTCAATGGCTGTTCGATCACCTTTAATTGTTAGGGTGCCGCCAGGGGTAGGAACCTTCATGAGAAGCATGTGGCCAGCTATGAAGCACTGCAACCCCCAGAGGATGTCCCGCCCTAAGATGAGATTGTATGATGAGGGGCAGTCGACAATGAGGAAGCGGGCCGTAATGGAAGAGCGGCAAGGAGCTGTTCCTACTGACACGGTTAGGCGGTCTGAGCCTAACGGCTGTACTGTTTCGCCAGAGAAGCTGACAAGTGAGTCGTGGTTGTTGTATAGCTTAGTGCGGTCCCGCCGGAGCCCTTGGTAGCAGTCAGAAAACATGACGCTTACGGCGGCACCTGTGTCCACTAGAGCTCTGTGACATCTGTAATGGTCCACCTGCACATTGATGATGAATGGCTCGCTGTGGTGGCAATGCAGGGTATCCTTATCGTTGCGAAATGTCACTTGATCCCACGCTGATGTGGTGATCGTGACACCGCGTTGGATGTCTAGGATTTCTGAGGAAGGTTGGCGTGGGGGGAACCGTGGGGCTCCACCCTGCAAGGTTAGGATCTGGCCATGCACTTCAATGGCGTTGGCTCCTGTGGCGGGAGCACAGTATTGGTGTAGTTGCCCCTTCTGGATCAGATGCTCGATTGCATTGCGGAGGCCATTGCACTGCTCTGTTGTGTGGCCATTATTGTCATGGTAAGCGCAATACCTGTTGCCGGTGGCTCGCCGGGGCTTTTTTGGGAACTTGCTTTTGGAAGGTAGGGGGATGAGATCCTTGTGCCTGGCCCATATGTCCTCATATGTAGTGGTCAGGGTAGTGTGGACTTCATAATGAGGTGGCGGGGAGGAACGACGCTGTTGCTGTGGGGGGCTCTGGTCCCTTGACTTGTAAGGGTGGTCGCGGTTTCTCTGTTCCCTATGGCGACGGTCGGAGCCACGCCCCTATTCTTGGGATGGGCCATGTGATTGTCCTTTCTCTTGCCCGCGGCCAAAGTGCTCATCTGGTGCCGGGGCAGTAAGAGCTAACGTGGCATGGGCGGGACGTCCGAAAGTGGCAAATTCAGCACGGGCCCACCGTACCTCCAGGTCCATCAAGGCATCATAGGATCCTGGAGGGTTCTTGTTGATCTCCATCAGGAAACTGCAGGGGAGGAGGGCCTGACAGAAAGTCTGCTCCGCCACGCGAGGTTCTAAGTTGTGGCACCTCGTCGTGGCAGATTGCCACTGGGACAGCAGTTCATGGAGGCCTTCGCCCTCTTTCTGCTTGATGTGGAACAGGGCGTCTACAGTGCGGTAGATGCTGGTGTGCAGTATGAAACGCTTGAGGAAACGTTCCGAGAGTTGGTCGAAGCTGTCTATGGAGTTGGGTGGCAGGCTGAGGAACCAACTGAGTGCCTCTTCCGAGAGGGTCTCTTGGAAGGCGTGGCATGCTATGGCGTCGCTGTAGCCAAAGGAGCTACAAAGCGAGAAGAACGTCTCGAGGTGGAGATGAGGGTCTCCTGTGCCTTTATACTTATCCATCTTGAAGGGCTTGGCTCCCGGAGGCCGCTTCTCCATCTGCACTCGGGGTGTGAAGGGGCTTGGGCGATGTCCATAACCAGAGAACAAGGGTCGCTGAGCCCCGCGACTCTCGACGCCTTCAACCCGTGAAGCTAACTGCGTGACAGTTTGGCTAAGTTGGAGCAGTAGGCGGGTTGACATGTCAAGAGGTGGGTTGGGAGAGTTGGCAGTGGTGGAAGTGGAGATTGGTGGGGCGGATGGATTAGGTTGATGTGGCAGAGGGGAGTCATTGAGGATTGATGGTTGGGGGGCCGGGAGTGGAAATGAGGGGTGGGTTAGGGGATGAGACATGTATACAATCTGGCTAGGCCCTCCCGGGAGTATGGAACCAGTCTGGCCTTGGAGAGAATCCGGGGTCCCAACAATTCATGCCGCGCGGTCCAAGCTATCGTTGTAAACGGTACGATGCTCTAACGTGGCGCGGAGCAAGAACTGCTCTTTCTCCAACTCAGCTATGCGTACTCGGTACGCTTCCGTTTCTGCCATTTCTTTTGTCGTCTGCTTGCGGAATGCATGGAAGTCCCGCTTGAGGATTTGAAGGGCTGTGGCAGGGTCGGAATGGTTAATGGGGGCTGGGCTGCTGGTTTGGGGAAGGGATGTGTCGTCGGATTGAGGTTCTACTTGAGTGCCAGGGTCCACGGGGTCATCAATAATCACCATGGTGCTGAGTTCCGAGGCAAGTGGGAGTTCCACAAGATAGGGCCTTCCTTCTAGCGCCAATTGTTTCTACCTGTTACTTCTCGAGCCGGGAAGTGGTCGCGGGGCGGAACGAAGCAGAATTCCTGAGAGGCTTTCACTCGGTACCTGCACAAATGACAGCGTCACGGGGTCGGGACTGGGGTGGCCCAGTCTTCGACTCTCCGATGCTTAAGTGAGCTATGTGCACTTGTACGGGTAGAGGAATGAAAGTAGGAGAGAGTATATATGTGAGTATGTGAGAGTATAGATGTGTGTACCTTGAGCTTGTTTTATAGGCTAAGCTTGTGTACCTTGAGCTTGTTTCCAATGTGGGACTCTTTGCCCTCCTTTGGAGTGTCTCCTCTTTTGGGGGTGTTTTGCCGCTAGAGTGACTTTGGCAAGCGGTTTGTTACCGGCCCTTCCTTTCTTGGATGTCTGTGAAGGGTCCACCAGGGCTATCTCGACCGGGTAATTGTACCGTATTCTCGGCTTAGCCAAGTATTTTGGCTATGTACTAACAGCGATCTTGAATCAAAAAAAGAATGTGCTAAAACCGTTCGAATCATACCGGTTTTATTGGTCGGTTTTTAATTGGGCTATTTTTGTAGTGAACCTAGATCAAACCACCTGAAATGAATAGAATCGAGCCTCAATATATTAAAAAAATTCTAGTATGACATATGATATAACATGTCTTACAAAATATGTGGTTATCATTAATTGAAGAAACAACTAATTATATATGTAATGACTATTTACTCATTTAAAAGCTCACATGTGTCATACAATTAGACACATTTACAATATGTATGTCATACCATATAGTTGTTATCTAACACATATCTTAACTCTTTTGGTGATGTATACATGTTTATTATACACCTCTCGTTTGGTGTTCAGGGAAAGTAAACATCATAAAAGTAAAGTTGTTATTTTCTATCATAATTTGAGTTTCAGCTTTCAGCAGTCCCTCACCTAAAACCGATGTGATTTGATTCGAAAATTCGACCAACAGTTCGGTCTCGGTTTGGGCCTAAATGAAATGCAAGTATTTTTTTTAGCAAGTTCCTTTTTCCCCATGGGGGAGTTTTTCTAAGTCTCCACAATTCAAATTACAACAATGTTGTTCCATAAACGTTTCACCATATCCACACAAGCGAGGCTGTTAATGTGATTAATGTCCACGCCCTTGCAGGTTGCAGCGCTTATAACACAGCAGTACAACTACAATTCCAACAAGCAGTTCACCAATCTGTTTACAGAAGAATTAAGTTCTTAATTTATGAATAGCAGAGATAGACAACAAGTAAAGTTTATTATCTACAAAAAAATAAGGATCATTATAATAACAAAGCTCAAATTGTTATACAAAAGTAAGGGTTTGCATGAAACTAGGCTTAGACTCAAAAGCCCTTGGTTCCTGCTTCTTTAACCACGGCAGGCTTATCAGCCATGGATAAGCAATACTTGGCAATCTCTCTGAACTTGGGCACACTCCTAAGATCCACCTTGGTGCCATCTCTGAGGGTGATGATAATATCACCCCACTCGCCGATGAAACGCGGCACAACCTGAACGTCCTTGATGACCTTGTACGAGAAGTCACTCCTGTCCTGTCCCGTCAGTCCTGATATCACCGTCACCCGCAGGTTGGTGAACCTGTACCTCAGGAAGAAGGCCCGGAAGACAGCCGCTAACGTTAGGGGAAGCCACAGGAGAGTGAAGCCTAGGACGAGGTTGGCGGCGAGGTCGCCGTAGTGGGCCCCGCCGTCGAAGAAGACGGTCTCCGAGGTGGGTTTCTTGGTACCGGCGGTGGTGTTGTTGTTGGCGGGCTTGTTGGTCGGGGTGGACACGTGGAGCCTGGTGAGAGGTCTGTTGTTGGTGAAAGTAGTAGTGGTGGAGGTGAAGGGGAGCTTGGAGGAGTAGTGGTGGACTATGGTGGTGGTGGTGGGAGACAGAATAGAGGGGGAGGAGGCCATTGGGCTTATCCGGTAGAACTGAGAAAAGTGGAGGAGGTGTGGTTGGTTGTTCAATCTGTGGTTCATGGATTTCTCTGAATTTCTATTGGCTGAGTATCTCGGGGTGGACCAATGCGTTCTACACTTTGGGCCATATTGGGCTAGGCTTTTGTTGGTCTTTTTTGGGCTTTGGGCCCTTACTAAAAGTTTTTGTAGAAAGACTATACCCGAATTTTAGATGGCAAAAATTTAGTACTGTGTTGAGTATTATTCATAGACCGTTAGATGTAAATTTAAGAGTGAGAAATATTATTTTAAAATTAAGTTTATTTTGTTTTTCACCCTTAAGTTTACATCAAACGATGATTAACCATGATTTTCTTGATCACTATGTGACCATGTGAACACTTGTAATGTCATATGAAAACATGTTGTCGTTAGTGGTATGATATTTTCTTCTTAACTTTTAGAACATGTTTCAATTAATTGACGAAATACTAGAACTTCACTGAATTCGATTGGATCCATAACTCCAAGGCCTCAGTCGCTTATTATCGATTTATAGTATAGCTTATGTCTCTAAAGTTTCAATAATCCTGAACAATTTAGAAGGGGTTGAAAGCTAGACATTTTCATTTACTCTACGAGAAAGGCTAAGATGTGAGTTAAGTTGAGCTCACACACCCAGTTTGTATATTTGTAGAAATTACATAAGGAAACATCTTATAAAAGAACAAGTCATCTTGTTGCACACCCTACACCTGTCAGAAACATAGTTTACATAAATCAGATCTAGCAAGCGCGCCCATATATCAACAGGGGATCAAGTTTTTGAACTCAGATAAAAAATGTTGGTTCCATATGGAGGATCTGGTAAAATATAGTGCTCCCTGCTCCCAAACCCAAATCTAGCTAGTACTTTCAAAATCATCACCCCACAAAAGTCACTCAAAAAATATTACCAAATCCGTTTTTTTTTTTGAAATTAATATTACCTAATCCGTTGACACAGGTTGAAATTCATGGTAGATTAAAACGCAGCAGGATTAGAAAAAGCAATGATGCATGTATAACTTATATTATGCTATTGTCTAGCACATGCTATTCTCAACCTGTCGTCTTCCAAATCGCAAACATGCTCTTTAGGGCTTTCTCTATATGGTTTAATATTCTGGTGCTATCCTAATCCAGCATATATAAGCCTAACAAATTAATGTGCTTGGTTAAGCTGTGAAGCTACAATTGCATGTGGCCACTTAACGAGAGTTCTTGTTTAACTGGGAATTGTTAATCTCAGCCACTACCCCATAGTGTATTAGTTATAATCTAAATATAAGTTGGCATCTTAAACCAAAAGCATCATATATCAGCAAAATGCCGAAGCTTCCAGCCTTGAATGGCCAAACATTATTTGATTTCTTCACAACATGATCTCAACGAAAAGGTTTATATAACAGAAAAAAACACATCAACATGCATAACGGCGCATGAGCATTGCTTCTTGTTTGCGTGCTAAGCTTTCTTCCTTTCTTATTCACTCGCAATATTCGATCAGTGTCAACTATATATATATATTTACATATATATATATATATATATATATATATATATATATTTGCAGATTTTGTCACATGCTTGTTAGTTCTATATTACTTCTTCTGGGTACGTAGGCTTCAAGTTGGGTTATTTATATTGGGAGCTATTTCTCTGTTATGACAGTTGTGATCTTTAAGCAGATCGATGCAGTTGCAGCCTATCTGTTCGATGATCGAACTCTCAAGGATCTTGACCTAAATGTGCTTTAGACTTACAGTAAGCAAATGCATGCCTGGAAGAGGGTTTTTGCAGAATGTCGACAGCTGCAGATAGCTAACCCTAGACGTAGCTTGACCATTTAGCTTTACATGCATGTGATAGATCGCAACAGTGTGTATTTCATATCACTGTATGTTTGGGATCAAAATTATAGAAATGATTCACTGAGTTGATGATAGGTTTGTTGTTTTGTTTGGGTCAGTTGAAAAGAACTGTTGTAGAATATGGAGTCAATGGACATGTGTTTGAGTAAAGGTAAAGAAAGCATTACATCACTGAAAAGAGAGAGGTGGTATATGGCTAGATAGTGAGAGAAAAAAGGAAAAAATAAAATAAAATCAAAGAGCGAGTTGTAAAGGGTGATGAGGAACTGATCAGAAGTCTGTGTGGGATATGTTAGGGAGTGTGTGACAGCAAGTTCACATGAGTACTGCTTCTCCTTCGTCTATTCAAACGCAAAAGCAAAGAGAGAAAGCTAGACATAAGAGAGTGCTGAGTGCCAAAACAGAGCTGGTGGGTGGTGTAGTAGTCTTCTGTAGACAGACAGAGAAGCATATACTAGAGCTTTTGTCCGTTGCCTAGTTTGTTTTGACATGAACTTTGCCGACGTCCCCTTCACGAGAATACGACCCTTTTCCAACTCTGTTTTCTTCCACTCTTTCTTACACATATCTCCTTGTCTTGTATTCCTTCTTGAGTTGTGTGCTGGATACCCTTTCCTTCTTTCTCAGTCGGTTCTACAGTACTTCAAAGTATATTGAAACTCTAGGATCAGAGAACCGTTGGATTAGTCATCTAGTTTCAATGTTGCACTGTTGCAGTAGAATATTGGCTACACTCTTGGTATCTTCCACTCTCATCTCCCTCAAAGTCTATAGCTTCAGTAACTGACTAATTTGCATAGTAGATTTTGATACTGCATTAGTGAAATCAGCAGGAATCACTGCCGACCTTAATTTTTTCCTGTGCATGACAGTAGTACAAATGAATGATTCCAAAGCAGGAATAAAAATGACAAATCATTGAGTCACTAGAAAATTTAAATTTTTCCATCACCCTAGAAAACATGGTATTGGTATATATATTTCAGAGCCAACATACATACCCCCTTTATTCCTCAATGAGGATTTTTTTTTTGTTATCAGCCACCACTTGAAAATTCAACTCTATAATTAATATCTGAAGTACCCAAAACATGGATTTTAATAGAAAACTCATACAGCATCATTGGTAATTGATAGATTGCCTCTTTGAGCATACTCTTGATTGATTGTTGATCATCAATTGAATTGGTGTTGTTCCAACCATGGCCAAAACCCAGACTGATCATCAATGCCACAGAACATGTTGCTCAAGCTTTCTTCTTTTACCATGTGGTCAATCTTCTGAGAGCATTGGAGTAGCTCAGGCCTTGATGATGGGTTTTGATGAAAGAGTTGTTGTAGTCCAGAAGGCCTTATAGTGGTAGCAGTAGAGGTAGGAAAGAGGGATCTGCTTGAAATAATTGGATTTTGATGGGAGGATAGAGGGCTATCAATAGCTGGAGGAGTTCTTGAAATGTCCAACTTTATTTCTGCAGAGTTGTTTTCACTTCTATTACTGCAAGAACCCTCTGTCTCTTTTATATTCAGGTTGATAGATTCTGCTGGCTCTCTATTTTTCAGTGCCAGTATCTGCATATCAGAAATAGACATGGTCAATTTCCATACTATATATTTAAGAAATCAATCAAAACACAGAATACTGTTTAGTATGTGTAAGAAAGACGTGTACTTTTAGTCATGATTACCCAAATTATGATCAATCAGTGAATCAAAAAGTTGGCAATCTATGTTGGGAAAGCAACTTTGTAAATAAGTGATTATTGGTTCAAAGGGGTTCTGAAAATCATGACACAATTAAAAGTCAAAAAAGCCAAAAACTTTCTGATGAAAGGGGGATCATTATACTTCAAATTTAACTATATTTTTCAAATCATGAAAGCATTCAATAATAATAGAGCTGCTAATTGGGATTACCTCTGCTTGAAGTTTTTGGTTGTGAGCTTGGAGGGACTCATTGTCAGCTTTGATGGCATCAAACTGTCTCTTAAGAAGATCATAGTCTTTCTCCAACTGCTTTGTCTTCCACCTTGCTCTTCTGTTCTGAAACCAAATGGCAATCTGTCTTGGCTGCAGACCAAGAGCTCTAGCCAGCTGCATTTTCCTCTCAGGCTCAAGCTTGTTCCCCAACTCAAAGTTCTTCTCAAGTGTCTTCACTTGCTCCATGTTCAATCTCCTCTTCTTCTCCCCTCCAGCCTGTGACCCATCATCAGAAAGATCATCTTCCCCATGACCCTCTTCAGTGCCCAACTCAATCCCCGAAAATGACATTGACCTCTTCCCTAGGAACGATGCAACACCTTAACATACAAATTATAAATGCCAATTAAACAAAAAGTAAGAACGAGTGCAAAGAAAGAAGGAGAGTAAGCAAGAGAGAGTGTTACCATGAAAGTCTTGAGGTGTGCAGGAAGGCAGTAATGGATTGAGAGAAGTGGGAGGCTGGTGGTGTCCATGATGATCTTCATGGTGAGGGGATTGCAGCATGAAATTTGCTTGGAAAAAAGCCATCCCATTCCCAGTCATGACTCAAATTTGATTAAGCTCTTGCCATGGGCACCAAATCCAATCCTAACCAGAAGTGTCATGAGAATCTGGCAGCTGTCATGTTGAAAATTGAAGAAAAGGGGATTTGAGTTTTCTTCAAATGGAAGGTTTGTGCACAAATTGTTGCACTGGATGGCTTATATACCTTATCAGCAGCTTCTAGGAATTTATGTTCCTCTCTATATATACACATACACTTTTGGGAGAGGAGAGAGTATGTGATTCTTATATACTCTAGGAAGCCATTTTTCTTTTTATATGAGAATTCACCAAGTGAAGAAAAAAGATAAAGACTTTGGTCTTTCTTACATAAGGCGTGTAAGAAATTCAAAATGTCAGAATTATTTTTTTACTAGGGAGCAGAGTTCTTAAAGTCTATCTGGAAGTTGGCATAGAAAAATGCAAGATTTGGACTTCAATAAAATATACGATATTGTCCAAATTTACTCATTGTTCATAACATTAATTTATTACATGTCGTAATGAAATCTAAATATTTTAGATTTTGAGTTCAGAATTAAATTGAGAGTTTGTGTTGAGATCTCAATCCCACACATCAGAAATATGAGACCTTACATGTGGGTTTATAAAGATTTAGGCTTCTTCATTCATTATCAATTAGTTTTAGATGTGAACCCTAAACTACTTTATCAGTTTAACTATAAGTATTTCAAAATTATTAAATTTAAATATAAGAAGTTGTTGATTCTCAAAAAAAAATAATCAGAATTTGTTAAATTAGTAGCTATCTCTCATTCCTATTCTTTAGCTCGATTAGAGGTGATCTAAGTAAGTGCATTTCCAATTTAGATTCAGTATGTGACATTATTTAAGTTTGCGTTTGATTTTGTACACATACCATACCATAAGAACAAATCGTGAGTGAGATATATATATATATATATATATATATATATATAATTGAAGATAAAAAAGAGGTTGCTTGGGAAAAAAGAGAAATGAGTTGGCTGGCTGTATCTGTAATTCCAAAGAGGACTGTAATTGCACACAGAGAAAACGAGAAGGAGAGAGAGGAATCTATGGAGGGGGATGATGGGTCCAATGAGGGGGGCAGGGTTTGCTACCTAACCCACCAACAGGTATCGTGGATTAGGACGAAGCTCTTTCCCATCATATGCATCCCCATTTATCATTTTCTTCAAGGCTCAAGATTGAAGCTCTGAAGCAGAAAACCCTGTGCAGCTAAGTGTGCAATGCATTGAAGGTGTTCGATAAATTGCGTGAACCAGAAACAGAGAGAGAAAAGAAGCCAAAGGCCAAAGGGTGAAAGAGGTTTTGAAAAGCCCGAGCAAAGGCTGTTGTCATCAACCCTACTAGAGCTGGTGTTTATTTTGTCCTTGTGTACCATCAGGGGCGGAGGTATTCAGAGGCCTTGGATGGCCCTGGCACCCCCAAACTTGAAATTATACAAGTACATTCCCCTGTAATCTGGAAGAGATGATCTATACTCAGTCTATCACACATGTAGTGGCACCCCCAGTTATATTTTGTTGGTTGGCCGGCCCTTGTTAGCTTTAAATCCTGGCTCCGCCCCTGTGTACCATCCAATATACAATTCACAAGTTTACTACCATCTCCCCATCTCCATCTCTCACACTCTCTCTCTATCCCACTGCTCCTCTCTCTTCTGCCACACCACCTCATTTCCCAAATGGCATATGTCACCATGAGTGCACTGTGCAGAACAAGAAAACAAAAACCAGAAAGTTTTTTTTTCTTCAAAAGGTTGATTGATTTCTGTTCAAAAAAAAAAGGTTGATTGATTGATTACTTTTTTCCTCTTTTCTTTTTAACCGGTCCAAGTTAAATAGGTGGTACTCTTTTGTTGATTTGGAGTTTTGTTTAACCACACTGTTGTATCGGCCTGTGTTTTCATTTAATGGCACGCTTATCTACTTAAGCTGAAAAATTATCATGAATCAAACACAATAAGAATAAAAGAAATCATGAATTAAAGACAAATGAAATGTTGACCGAAATGATCAAGGTGTAATGATTTCTAAACCCATCCCTCCTAGTGGATATCAAATTAAGGGATATTGAGGAATCAATTTTTTGTAATAAATGAGAATCTAACTAATTCTCGGACCTATATATGTCACTAAATTGAGTAATCAAATATTCAATTCATTAACATATATATATATATATATTTATGTTAGTATACGCAGGAAACCTCATATTAGAATGATTCGCACTATTTGCATACTCATTTTAAGTAAATAGACGTGTCATTAATTAAACATGATCGTGGTGGAGACTCCATTTTGTGTTGCATTGTAAAGCCATAGTTACTCTTGTGTTAAGTAGTAGACCTAGTTAGAAGCCGATCATTATTTACTCTTGTTGTAACTTTCCACTCTTTGATGTCCCATCAACACAATTGATCAAATTTCACTCCAAAAAAAGTGAAAGAGCTAAATAGGATGTGTCTGTGGGACTCAAAATGCAGCTACCTAGTGCCCAGCTACATTTCATAATTGCAGTCAACTACAAGTCTTCATAAATATAAAGGGGAATCAAATGATCATGGGTTTAAAGGACTTGGGTACAACATTAATGTTGTATAGCATGATCATGAAATGAAGAAAAGGAAAAGGAAATAAGCACAAAGTAGGGCTAACTTCTACCACAAGGAAAGGGTTTAGGGTTACATACCTATCCTAGCCTGGCTATAAATGTTGGACTAGTAAGTACTTTCTGATAATTGATCAAGATCTTCTTTCTTTTTCCTCCCCAGAATTCATCAGAAACAGACAGTGAGGACCCGTGAAAGGATTAAAGAATCTAACATATGAATCCAAAACCAGGTAAGTGAGTGCCATGCATAATCATACACTCCTCCTCATCTTCTGTGTATATCTATTTCTATATGTGTCTTAAGATTAAAATTTGACCGCCTGACAATTTCTTGATCAGAATACAAGTGAGATTTTTAAATTGCATATTTGGTTTCTTGTTAAGATACATATCATCATGATGATACAATCATTTACAGAACATCCCTATTTTTCACAGAGAAAAAGGAAGAAAAAAAAGAGGTTCCCCTCCTCAGATCGAGTAGTCTGTTATAAATAAAAGACATACAGTAGATTGCATGCAGAAGGACATGGGTTTGTTTTGACGGCTATTTTTTTCTTTATTGTGGAAGAATGGGTGTGAATTGTGAAGTTGTCAACTACTGTGGGATTTTTTTTCCTTCTTTTATGAAGAAATCATTAGCAGCCATGCTCTGTAAGAAGGGGGATGTTGAATTATTCATCATTGTGTATTTTATGTAATGAGAGATCGACTAGAACATCTGTACTGTACAATATTGGTTGTGATAGGACATGGGAAGGTCCTACTGGTATAAGAAAATAGGTGTTTCTGCTTTCTATTGTTTGCCAAAGACAAGGAACACTCTTGGCTAAATCACATGCTTATATTAGTATTTAGTTGTGCCAGTGTACCCCAAATCCATTGGAATAGGGTGGATGCATGTTCTCCTTACTCCTCCTACTGAGAATCTGTTCAATAAGGCAGCCGAGCCACGCTTCGTTTACCGAAAACAACCTTGCTACAGAACGGTGGAATGCCGGAAATATCCTCACACACATTCCCTGGTAGCGCCTCATTGGACGGCCACATCATCCACGTGGCACGGCGGCCTTATTAAAGACCCACTCCTCATGGTGCATAGGCTGCTATCTAATTCTAATTATCTGAAATGATCTAATCTATCTGTTACCCATTATTTGTTTCAGGGGGGATTTTATTCTTTGTTTAGTTGGCAAGAAAGGATGAGAAGAAAGATATATAACAACTTGTGCCTGTGTCTGTAAGTAAGGTGATCGATGCTGGAATTAGAAAAGAGAGAGCTGAATCTTCTCCTCAGGCACATGCGCTCATGGTTTCTGGTGGGTTTTCATGTGCCTTTTGTTCTATAGCTCGACGTCACTTATAAATCTATACAAATTGAAAGCCAAGAGGTTTTTTTTCCTTTTCCTTTTTTATTCAAGGAATTTAAACCCTTGAATTGTTTTCAGGGATTTGCTTTTGGGCAAAAGGAGATATGCTCTCTGATAGTGATTCCTCAACAACCGGTTCACTTCATATATTATGCTACTGTTCACATTGCCTCTCGGGGCCATGGTTGGCTCTCTGTGGCCAGAGTGAGGTGGCCCATCCATCGGAGCCGTCCGTTGCGGAGGACCCATGACCTGGAAATTTGGAAAGCGATACAGACATCTGGTGCTGATGTGATGAGAGTTGAAACTAGAACGAAAGAGATGGGTGAGGAAAAAAATGGAAAATTTGCATGTTGATATCTTAGCCATAAGTTGATGAGCATATAGATATAGATGAAAGGGAATGGTTTGGAACAGACCGGCCAACAATTCTGGAGATGTTTGCCATTTTACACGCCCGAAGGAGCCAAGCTAAGGTTCATAGCAACCAGACTAGATAATACAGCTACCAAATTGATCAAAGATTACTGCTAATGAGCACTAAAATCCCAATTCACATCAAAGATTGGCGTATTGCTATCGAGGGGAAACATCTGGGTAAGCCAGATTGCGACGCAATACTTGTGACCTGGACAACGATGCTACATCAGACTATGGTGACACGGCTAATATAGACCAACTAATTAACATCCAGAATCATGTATAATCAGATCTCTCTGTTTTCATTCTCTGTTTTCTTCTATACAATGTCCAAACTTACAATATTTTTGTAGTCTGTTCTTGTTAAATGTAAGCACTTTGTAATATAGCAACGGAAATTATATTAAAACTTGTTATGCAAGTCTCCTAGGGCATGCCTTCAGCAATGGAGTTAAGAGCAATGGATCAGCCTGACAGCCATCAGCGGCTTTCCTGGATGAGGAAGCTAAGCATGGAAGTAACAGTGGAGGCCTGAGAAAACCTAGGTACTTAAACCCACATCAATTTAATGTAATCAAAATAATTCAGATCAATGATTCGAATAGAAAATGTAGACATAATATATTACCCTAAATTTCTTATGATTATGTATTCTTGTAACAACTTCCAAACAATAGAGCAGTTACAAAGAGGTGTTGTTTAGAAGCTGATATACATGTACAAAGTATATTACAATAGTGGTCAAGCGCCTTATTCAGTATGCCAAAATATGCTTAATAAGATTTAGTAGAACAATGAGTAAGTGAGAAATATATGCACGTATATCCTTTTCATAAAAACTGAGAATATATACTACATGGAGTACAGATACCCACAAAAAGTGAGAAAAAAAAAAGAATGAATTGAATATGGAAAGGGTAATTCTTTTGATAAGAATCATACGTACGCAAATGTCAGAGCCATCCCTCAGGGAGTCAATGCTCCTGTATTGTTGATAAGAGCCATGCACTATGTGATTATCACCTAAAGAGCTGCTCCTTACTATCCAAAATGGAAACCAGTCGATGTTAAACTGTTTGATAGATCTGGTAGCCGGCGAACTGCAAAAATGCCAGCAGCAAGGGCAGCAAAAGAAGCCAAAACAAAGGCAGGTATATTTCCTCCACCAAATAAAGCATCCCATGGCCCCGCACCGAGAGACACAATCATCTGAACAATTCAACAACATATCATATCAGAATGATAAAATTAAAATTTGACAATTTTGGAATCCTGTGGTTATTAATCAGGTGAAGATCCAAAAGCAGATATGATGAACCCACAATAATGAATAAAAAGGATATTAGTATCAGGAATTCAAAATACAAAGAATATAAACTACTGCAAATTAAGACAAACAAGTTTCAACCCCCACTCTACTAGAACTTATCGCGGCCACAGGCTTGGCCTGTCCAACAAGCCTGTCCAACTCTAAGTTTTGACAAGCCCAAGTGTGGCACACTACCAGAGCTAAATATTAAAGATCAGCAAGTTACCTTAAAAAAGCAAGTTACATGATTGAGCTCAACCAGTTAGTGATTAAATACGGATAATGCATATTAACTACCTGTGGGATGACTATTGCCAGATTCAGAACTCCTATGGCCAGTCCTGCATCAACAGTACATGCACTTCAGAATCATAATTCATCTAAGTTTAGTTACAACAAAAACTAAAATTAAAGTGAAATATATACAAACCTTGTCCACCGCCTGCATCAGCAGTCAGCTCAGCTGTAACAGAAAAGGGAACGCTGTATGTGATCTGCAGCATATCAATAACTTAGCACTCCAGTACTTCTGAGGCAGAATAGAATAAAGTCAACATTGTAACAGATACACTAATACTTACAGCAAGAGGAAACCCAAGAAGAGCAAAAACAATCAAGGAAGCAATTTTGATACTATCATTCCCTCCAATTACGTGTTCAATCCCTTTGGAATACTCTCCTACAGATATCCAACTTATGATAGCAGTGCCTGCCATGCAGGCAAACACAATAAAATTGCTCATTGCCCAAACTAGCCTTGAGCCCATCCGCTTACACATCGGCTCAATTAGGAAAGAACTAACTCCAAGAACGACCTAAACCAGAGAAGAAAACAACATTAAACATAGGTTGGTGGAAAGAAACTATGGATCCTTAATAAAACTTTCAAATATCTTTTGAAATAAGAGACACTGGTTCTCAAATTGGAGTTCTTACTGAATTCAGCAATAGACCGAATGCACCTTGTCTGACACCCTGATCATAAGTGTGCGCTTCAGACAAGTTCCCTGAGGGATCCCCGTGATAAACTTCCCTCCCCATCCAATCCGTATCAAAAAGAAAGAATGGAAACCAGGATAACTGCAAGAAACATCATAATACAAGTTCAAGATGGAACCTCAATGGAAATCAACACTCAGAAATGCTAATGGTTAATAAATAAATAGGAAGGGAAGAATGACACGTACCCAAGTAAGAGCCATAACAATGAGGACTGAATGCATTGCGGGTGGTAAATGCCTTAAACTAGTCAATAGATTGACTAACACTGCTCCGGGACCATCTTGAAAACCACCATTCTGAACTTCCTCAACATTTGGTATGGGATGTCTAACATTTTTATCTCTTTCATAGCCATTCACAGCTCTGCTCTGATTAGCATTATCTATAACTGGCCTATCAGACAATGATTTTGAATGTTCCTCTAATAAAGGAGCAGAATCTGATACACGCATGGGCTGATATGCAATGAGTGGAACCTCCTTGGCAAAATGTATGGTAACAAGTGTACAAAACAAGAGAAAAACCTGCACACATATGAAGACTTATCATAAAGGGTGGTACAGAACAGCCATATATACCACATATGTCCACAGATGGAACCTGCAAGTTTTTTTTATTCTCACCAGAAACTGAAATGGACTCATGATCAAGTGTATGTGAACTAATGAAAGTCAAAATGATAATATTAAAAAACTCTAGTCAACTAAGCAAAACCAATGTTCAGTATATAGTATAGGATCGTATCCCGCTGTCCGAAATAGTCATTACATAAAAGTTTCATAAGGCCAGCCAAAACTTTCAGTACTTATTTCATACATACAGTAGAAGTACAATATATGGTGCACTTCGTGAAACATCAATTGAGCACAACACCACAAACTGAAGTACCAGACGTGAATCATAGAGCTTTAACAAATCATGCTTAGCAATATATTGTATAGAGTGAATCAGGTCATCACTTAACAATAACATTTCAGGATTTCAAGCTGGACCATTAAGAAACAAGTAATATGTTTGGGACCAAAAAAAGAAGAAGCTAAATGTCACTCACTCAGCACTTGAATACATTTACCAACAAGATTCTCAAACAGAAGTAGCTGATGTCTAGACATATGAACTTGTGTGTGTTACTCATAACTCACCACTGCTAAAAGAAATGCCGCTTTAAGATTTCCACAGGCTTCACAGCAAGATCTACTTAACAAAAAAGGAAACCACCTGTACAGAAAGAAATGGTTGGATACACAAACCCAATATAAGTTGAATAGCAAACGGTATTGACAGAAGTTGAATTGGAAACCGTAGATAACCTGAATAAGAAAGCAGATTTCAGTGAGCACAAAAAGCTTAGCATTTGATTTGGTTCAAATGGCACAACTTTAAAAACAAGGTTTAGCGAAGAGGTGATCAGAAGGAAAAGTGATGATGAAAGTAATACAAAAGGTTCCCAATCTACATAACTAATAGATTACCATTAAAGCTATGTTGCACGGACATGGACACGGCGACACGACACGGCGACACGGAAAAACTCAAAAACTGAATATCCGACACGGTTTGGACATGGAAAATAAAATTATATATTTATTATTTTTAATAAATAAAAATATACTAAAATATACATTACATTACCAAAATAATGTTCTAAATTCAATTCTTTGCATAACCATAAGAAATAACATTAAAAAGAGTCAAATGCAAATGATAGAAGTGCATAATTAATAATATTTGAAGTAGCAGACCTCTAACTTAAAACATAACATTAAAGAAAATCAAATTTGCAGTAGTTTGCTGACAAAACTGGACAGTAGCTTGCATTTAAAAGTGAATAGTAGCTTTATTTAGGTTTTGGTTCCCTTTTTTTTTTCAATTAAAAAAATTTGATAAATGATGATGTAGCGTGTCGGAGATGATGTGGCGTGTTGGTCAACGTGTCGGAAAAGTCAACATTTTCCGACATGTATTTTGCCGTGTCGGGGGCCGTTTCGGCGTGGGAGTGTCCGTGCAACATAGCATTAAAGTAATAACTTAAGTTGAAAGTTTCACCTGTGCCAATTTCCACTTGCTCCAGCAGAAAACCCTAGGATGTTCCCAACAGCCATCCATGAGCAAAACACAGCATTTGCTGTGTTACGTTGATCAGGGCCTACAATATAGTAATGATACACAGCATTTTGTTCAGATAGTGTGTACTGTAAGTTAAATGAACGATCCAAGCAAAAATGTAATATTATGATAACTTAATGAGAGAGAGAGAGAGAGGTCACCTGATAGATCAGCTAGAAGAGCACGCGCTGGTCCCTACAGAAATTACAAGTTTCATTTTGTGCTCATACAAATAAGAAACTTGGAAAATGGCACGCTTTATTATCTAATTGTTTAAACTACGAGTGTGCTTTTCTTTAATAGTCTCAGAACACTCACCTGCACTGTATTGTTCGCAAGATCCAGCAACCAAAATCCAATAATAAAGACAAAAGCTGCCCTTGTACGGGTACCTTTGAAAGTTCTGCATTCAATTAGATGAGTTGGCTAACAGTACACGAGTTTTTGAAATATATAATACAAAGAAATCAAAAGAAGGAGACAAACCTGCAATGCTCGTGTGTATCTCCTAATAAGTATCCAATGTCTGCAGAAAATCCGATTAATACCACCTAAATTACAAGACTTAGTTTAGCATATAAAATGAAACCATTAATTGATTCAAATCAAAAAGAAGATAAATTGCAATGATGCACTCACGGCAACAGAGATCATGAGAGATCCTGCAAGTATAAAGGGGCGCCTTCTTCCCATTTTTAAAGAGCACTTGTCACTCCAAATACCAACGCAGGGTTGAACCTTAACAAAACAAAAGTTGGAGTAACTGAAAGGAAATATTAAATAAATTCCTATAGTTGTAATCCTGATAAAAGTTAATTTGGCTATACCAAAAGTTAAGAGATAGTCTTGTTCCCACTAAAGATGGCAACAAAACATTTAACAGATTAAGAGAAAAGGTACGAGTACAATTGACAATTGTGGAAACAGATTAACATCACGTACCACAAGGCCTGTGATAGGGCCACAAAGCCAGATAAACGAAGAAAATGCATGCCCTATTCCAAGTGTCTGCAACAATACTCAAAACAAAAAGACAATGGTTACAATTATCAGTACCAGCACCAAATAAGCCCAATTCAGGATAAAAGAGCACAACACTATAGTATTGCGGTGAGGAGATTAACAACTGTATGAATAACAATCACAGCGCAGAGATGAATAACTAAAACCCCAAAGTCATCAGTTTACACAGTACAGCCACTTATACTAAATTCATAAGAGGTGGTGACATACAGCAGACACTATCTCTCCATACTAATTTTATACATTGACGAGTTCTAGTATTGCATTAGCAAACAATTGAAAGAAAAGCGAAACATAAAAACTCGGAATCGGATTGTAGTGGCATTGCAATGTGAATTAAGCTTAACTTTTGTCACAAACTATGCCAACATAGATTGCATAACCTCAAACTATCAATAAACTAGTCAATGTACCACTACACTTCCCTGATCACCAAATCCTATCTAATTTTCCTGGAGCTGATTCCAATTTCAACAATTACAACTAAAATATGAATTCAGAAAACCAGTTCATCAATCAGAGACGACATCGAACCTGTATATACGGAGTTAATAGCGAAAGCTGCAAAGCCCAGCCGAACTGAACGCCGGCGGCAACCGTACAGCTGAGAATCAGAGTCATCAGCGTGTTCTGATTCGGAACCGGCATACTCTGCGGCGGCGAAAGGTCTCCACCGCCGCCGCTCTGTTTCGAAGACGACGGCGACGGCGCAGTGGAATTGAGGTCGATCCGATGATGAGCCTCATCATCCATCCCCGTCATCTCAACTTCCGTGTCCTTCAGGTTCCTATACGGCACCCGAACGGACACCGAGTCGTTCTTCCCCGCCATCGGGACTCGGTCGGTGACTCGGTTAAACTCGCCGGCGACGGACTCAGGAGCTGAGTTAGTTATCCGTACATGAAACTGTGGAAACTGGAAATGCCGCCGCGACGTAGCGATCTAGGTCGAGAGATCTGAAAATGGAGGAGAAGAAGGGATTTTGGTTTTTCAGGGTCAAGTCAAATTTGGGCGGGTGTGGAATTGAGTCCGATCGAATTGATCACAGGAGAGAGGTTTTGTTTCGCCTGCGTCGCGGCACCATGAGGAGGGATCCTACACCGGCGCGCCGTTCGGTTAGATCGAAGGTGTGGGCCCGCGCCAAAGGCCAAAAGGGCCCGTTAAAGTTGCTTTAGTGGGCCCACGCGTGATTTTGAACCCGAACAGGTTCAAAATAGCGAAAGCTGCAAAGCCCAGCCGAACTGAACGCCGGCGGCAACCGTACAGCTGAGAATCAGAGTCATCAGCGTGTTCTGATTCGGAACCGGCATACTCTGCGGCGGCGAAAGGTCTCCACCGCCGCCGCTCTGTTTCGAAGACGACGGCGACGGCGCAGTGGAATTGAGGTCGATCCGATGATGAGCCTCATCATCCATCCCCGTCATCTCAACTTCCGTGTCCTTCAGGTTCCTATACGGCACCCGAACGGACACCGAGTCGTTCTTCCCCGCCATCGGGACTCGGTCGGTGACTCGGTTAAACTCGCCGGCGACGGACTCAGGAGCTGAGTTAGTTATCCGTACATGAAACTGTGGAAACTGGAAATGCCGCCGCGACGTAGCGATCTAGGTCGAGAGATCTGAAAATGGAGGAGAAGAAGGGATTTTGGTTTTTCAGGGTCAAGTCAAATTTGGGCGGGTGTGGAATTGAGTCCGATCGAATTGATCACAGGAGAGAGGTTTTGTTTCGCCTGCGTCGCGGCACCATGAGGAGGGATCCTACACCGGCGCGCCGTTCGGTTAGATCGAAGGTGTGGGCCCGCGCCAAAGGCCAAAAGGGCCCGTTAAAGTTGCTTTAGTGGGCCCACGCGTGATTTTGAACCCGAACAGGTGGTGTTGCGTGTCTTTCATCGTTGAAGGCCATGCTTAGTGTCAAAGGAAAGGGTCGCCTTTTCGATAGGGACCGTTGATTTGGATGACTGGGTGATTGTGAGGACGGATGAATTGAGCTCACCGACACAGAGGAACAGGTGGAGTCAAATTTACGTTCCGATGACTCTTCCTTATTTTGTTTCAGGACACGTCTAAGCTTTGATCTTCCAGAAATTCAGGTGTGACATTTCATTTTGATATGTTGCCAAGTAAATTATACTCTTTGTTTTCCAGTCGAGTATATGAACAAATATTTCATATAGAAACAGTTAGATCGATGATACCGCTACTTATTAGTTATTACTAGTTGTTGACAATCAAAAGTAATATTTTTTTTATAAAAGAAAAAATATTTTATTAATAATTGAGTGAGGTTTAAATCCGTAACCTCAAAGTTATAAGTTAAACATCTTAACCAACTAAGTGACCGACCAATCAAAAACAATATGTTAAAAGAGATGATAGCTAACAGATATATTGCTAATAGAGAACACTTACTTGATTACAGCTATATTTAGCTTTGGTGTTCAGAAATTTTGTAGGATCTCCGTGAGTAATGGAATTTTGTTTAGCCCTGTTCTCTTCAACTTCAATCCTTATGCTCTGTATGTTAACCAGATTGTGACATATATCAACACCAAAGTCGGAAAGTATCAAACTGCGGCCTAATTACAATGTTACAGGAGATATGAATTGTACTGAATGACACATTACTGCGTGACACCATGACTGCCCAAATCAGCTGCAGCTTTAGCAGCTCGGTTTAGAGCACCTGACATCCAAAGGGCTCCTTTAGAAAAGTAGCTGCTGTTTACCACAGCATTTGCAGCTTCTGCGGCTTTCCTTCCAGTCTCTGATATCGCTGATTTGGTGAGCTCTGATACATGGTACCGCTCATCCACAGATTTAACAGCTTCTACACCTGCACAGAACTTATCAGTGAGACCAAGTCTTTCACTCAGCTCAGCAACCCTGGCTGCTGCAGTCGCTGAATATTGATGAGACTCGTCAAATGATTTCGCCTGGGCTAATGCATCTTTTCCCAGCACATATCCCTTGGATAACATGGTCATGACTACATCCTGAGCAACAGACACCACTTCTCCAGCACTAGGAACATTTTGGCTTGTTGGTGGCTGCAGATACATAAGCATGCATTACAATTTGCAGTTACAATAATCACATCTGTTTTGTGTGCGCAAATACGCAACCAGCAAGAAACTACGTTATTTTAGCAGATGAAATATAGAAAAGATGCATACAGTTGAATGAGTATCTTCATCGTCCCTTGAGTGAGGCCTGTTCCAAAAGTCAAATTCATCTTGATAATGCCCCCAGCGAGTTATGCACACAGGTTGATCTATGATTGTGGCACCCTGTGACAATAAGATTGTAAGGATAAATCATGAATCAATGCTCACAAATTATCTTCGAGTCAGACAATTGAAATACAAATTAGTACAATCTGCTATGACCATTAAGGCGCTAGGATGAAATAAGAAACAAGTAGTACAAGACCGTCTTGGTTAACAAGGAGTTTCATATGCAACTAAAAGAGGAAAAAGTTGAATATATTCACATACCAGGACATATCAAAAAGAAAAAAGCCAAGACCAAATCATAAATCAAAAGGCCATGGAAGACATGAGAGCCTATTCGGCGCACCCGTCATCTCCACCGTTAATTTTTTTTTTTTTAGCGGGTCAAAATGGACGGTGGATACACCCGGGTGCGCGGCGCACCCAGGTGCGCTGTATAATTTTCGAAGTAACATAATAGAAGTACCTAATGTGATCAAATTGGAGGCCCTTTTGATAAAGCAAATCAAATACTCCTTTTTACATATTTGAGAATCTTGTAATTGTCTCCAAGTCACTCAACCGCTTTCTTAAAGAACTTATGTTAAATATGGGTAGCATGTTAACAGCAGAATCCATTAGCATATTCTTCTTTTAAATTTTTGAGTTTTTCTATCTTTTTAGAAAGTAATCCCTCCAAAGACTCAAAATGGTCATCCTACAAAAACAAATGGGAAACCCTGGTTTCACTCATTAATTGCTCTAAGGATCCTTGCTCTAAAGCCTAAATCCGGTGGGAATTTTGGCAATTAATACACTCAAAGCTGATCAGCACAATTCGAGCTACAAATGATCACTATAACATGAAACAACTCTGAATCCTATGCTTAAACTTTCGGATATGCTGATACAAAACTACTAACAGCACATTACATCCGAAAGGACCGAAACTGATCACTAAATACAGGATTGCATAAATCGAAGCACCCTCGGTTAATCAAAGCGATCCTAACCAGTTAATACTAAAATGAAATGACAACGAGTCGAGGAGAGACTCACACTGAGCAAGCAAGCAGTCTCCTGCGAATACGAATCCTTGAACGTCACATAGGCAGTACATGCACAATCGCCGGATCTGTAAATTTTCGAAATCAAACAACAAATATAAAATTCACCTAAAGTAAAAGGCCTAAGGTAAAACTATGAACTCTGATACAAATAGCTCATCTATACCTGACGATCTCAACGCTTTCGATTGAGCCAGAAAAGGAGAAGAAATCATAGACATCCCTCTCGGTCGCTCTAGGAGACAGACCGGTCACTTCTACGGCATATCCACCGTGATTCATATTCACCGACAACCTAATAGGATGATCGATCAATTCCAAATTAGATTAGAAAACCAGAGAAGAGAAACGAATGGTTAGAAATTGAAACTGAAATTAAGCTGGTTATCATTTATCACAAACAAGAACGATTAACGAAAAGAAACTACGAACCTCAGACTATGAAGATCAAGATTTTCCGATAAGAAGGAAGAAGAACTTCAACGATTTTGGAGACGAAGCCAACTGTGTGCTCTGCCAACTCTGTGTTGCGGGTCGTTAACAAGTTCCCGAGTGAGAGATATGGGCCAATTAGATATTTGTAGGCCCAGTTATACATGAATCTGGGTTTTAGGATCACAAATGAGGCCCAGATGAAAAAAAATATATGACGGCCCAAATACATTGTTGTTTTGAACTAAAGAGATTATTAACTCGTGCAGTTTAGTGTTTATCATTGCAATTATGGTGCAATAGAATCACGCTTGTACTACTGTCGAATGCTTGCATGTCAAGTCTTAATCACGCTTGCTAATCCAGTATATTAGAAATATGGTCAATAATGGGATCAGTTGTCGGTCGTGCAGGTTTAATTGAGGAGTGTTGTTGTTAATGTCAATGTACTTAGAATTAATTAATTTACGCGTCGAAGGATAAATCGAGCGAGTCGTCCTCGAGCAACAATCGGATCCGGCCATATATACCGTCAAAGCGTCAATAGAAGTAACCGTCATGCGGCGGCCGGCATTAGTAATCTTAATTAGATTGGAAATCAATGAATTAAGTCTGGCTCATCGATTTACAATTTTACACATCGATCATTTTTCAAGTGCATTATGTTTTTATTTATTATCACCAACTTATAGTCACAAATCTTTATCCCACGACAGATATTGATCACTTTAGAAGTTCTTGGTAGCTAGGGAATCATCTCTTTACTTTCGTGCCTCATCAAATGAATTACGTACTTGAGGGTAGCTAATTAAAATTAAGCATGACATTGACAATGCTTAAGTACGAGTTAGTTGATGTAATGACTATGTACGCACTTTAATTAACTTAGTTATTCGACGTAAAACATATAGTTAATTATAGACCACGACACCAGATCGATTGTCTGCATCTTCGTTCACGTTCACTTCTCATCGGATTATTTCAAATGGTCGTAGTAAACTTTGAGCAAAACAAAAAACGGGAAGAAAGAATGAATGGAAGTTTAATCATCTTTGGTGTAACGAACCTCGTTACGAAATTTGGTTTCTGTATGGTAATGTCACATGTTTATATCGACATTGTCACCCTTAACATTTTTAGCAGGTCCACATCCAAGATTTTTAAATGAATAGTACTATATGCAAGAAAAACAAAGAAGATTACTATATATATGTATAAATATATGCTTATTTAGCTCAATACTATTCATACATTATATGTCACAATCGACAATAATTAATGGATAATATTAGAAATTCAAATAATCACTTCTGTTGGACAAAAGGAACATATATATATATATATATATATATATATATATATATATATAGGTGTATCCATAATATAGATATATAATATGAAGTAGCACACTGGATATAGCTAAATATAGAGAGATTCAAAAAAAAATCTCAACACAAAATTAGTTAGAGCTAATACAAGAAAGGAAAATTAAGCGCTTTATTATATATATTTAAGTTAATTAGTTACTACATGACTGGAAAGTGCAAGCTACCATGGAGACCGATCATGAAGACGTCCATCCATGCGTAAACTCTTTCTTAATTGTGGCTAATGAGCTAGCTAGAACAGATTCGTTGATGATCATAACAAAAAAGATACATATAGAAAATAGTTATGGCGGTTCGTCGGGGAATCGATGATCACATAAGTAAGCTCCGGATAATGGAAGCCTGGTCGGAATCCATGTCAGTCGTCGCCAGAAGCTGAGATAAGCGCTCACTTAGGTCGTCTACCTCTCTGTGTAAGTTTTTGATGTAGTTGCAAGTCTCCTGCAGGACCTTGGATGCTGACACCTACGTACGTACAGAATCCCAGTTATTTATATACAATCAGTTTTTGACAGACCAAAATTACAAGAGAGGCAAATAATAACCAAACTATACTTGCATATGAATGATCTCATCATTCATATGCATGTATATATTTTTTTCCGAACTTGATCCTTACGAGGATCAAGTTAGGGGAAAAATCGGAGTCCCACAACCCACACCCCACAGCACACCACACCTGCAAGTTGTGGCTACAGATGGAATAAATGAATGCATGAGAGGGCAAGCTTGCTGTGGTGCCTGTGCGGTGAGTGTGACTTATCTACCTTCTTATAAGGCCAACACAATAAAGACCACACAAAAGGGAATACAAACATCTAACTATAAGTCTATAACGTACTAATAACTGCTAAGGATTTCTATCTTGCAGAGCAGAGAATAATACTCAATAAAACAATATCCATATTATTGGCATTTATATTATTGATGAAGTATACCTTATTGTCTGAGTGCCTATGGCGAATCTCAGGGAGAAGTTGCTGTAACTTGGATACAAGATCAGCAATCTGGTCGTCGCTGATGTTGTTATTCCTGGAACTGCCCGACTGCCTCGAACGCGATGATCTTCTGCTAGACATTGTTGGTCACGCTTGTCGCTGCTTAACAGTTGGAAGAACTCGCTCTTTTTAGTCTTGTCAGAGGGAAGAAGAAGGAGCAGTAGTTCTAATTAATATATAGAGACTTGAGAATGAATAAGGAGCTGGATATGTGGCCTGAGGAAAACAGAAAACCTGAGGCGAGCAGGAAGAAGCAAGCAAGAGTGGTAGTTTAGTTTGTCAGAGCAGATCGAAGCACAGAGGATATAAGATAAGGGAATGAGGGAGTTAAAAGGATTTGAGAGAGGGGACAACTACTTATGGAGAAAAGGGAATTTAGATAAGGGTAGAGAGAGAGAGAGAGAGATGAAAGTAATTATGTTGGTGTGGGATATAAGAGGGGAAGAGAGGGAAGAGGGAGACAAGTGCATGGGAGAAAGTAGTGGGCTAAGGCTGGTTATTAATAGGGTTTTGGTGATCGAGAAGATTGAGAGGTAAAACTCAATTTTTTTAAAAAAAATATTTGAAATTAATAAAAAAGAAATAAATAAAGAGAGAGAGAGAGAGAGAGAGAGAGAGAGAGAGAGAGAGAGGTAGAGCAAATTGAGGGAGGGGAATGGGAGATACGCCATACTGTGTTGATCTGGGTGTGTTCCCAAACTGGGGTTAGAGTTCAAGTGGGTTAAGGCAAATGTGCTTGTTTCTCACCCTACGTTCCGGGCCTCTTTGTGTCAGTCCCAGCACGCAAGCCCATGTTATCTTTTTTTTCACTCCCAGTTCTTCAAATTTTGAACAATAATACAATTTAAAATCAAGCAAATGGACCCTAAAAATTGTATAATGTCTGTTCGAAATGGAAAGTATCATGTCAGAGACTCAGAGGATATCGTATTTAAGTGGGTATTTCAACACTCCTAAAGTCTTTCAACATACCCGCCTGCAGTTTTCATCCGATCAGTATAGTATTATATTTAAGACATTTTTACCTAAATCAATCCACTACTAAATAAAATAAATTTAGGGTGATGGAAGGCGTGTGAAGCTCATGGTTCTTCGGGTGAGAACTGCAAGTTCGAAGATGGATATCGGATAATGGCCATGAATTAATCAAGTGCGACATCGTCGAATGTTGACCAATCTGATGCATTCCCATTCCCCCACACAAATTGGTACACAGCATGGCACGTGTGTCTCCCCAGCCTCAAACCCAACCGGATTCCCAGCCAAACATATTGGTAATTGACTCTACTTAATTACCCGTAATTGTGCTTCACATAGCTTCTTTTCAATTTCACATAATGGTTTTGCACTTTTACATAACAGCAAGAAAGAAAGAGGTTAATTGGGGGTTAAGCATGCGTTTGGTTCTACCTTTTTTGATTACATGGCATGGTTAAGGTAATTAATCCATGAACAGTACGTAGCAAGGGTGGTTCGGGATTGATTGGATGTCTGCAGCTAATCGGGAAGTGTTGCATTATTTTCAGGCGTGCTTCCTGCTCTCTGTTTTGTCAAAGTTCATTCGTCGATGTATCTAGCTCACCGGAATTAAGCTCTAGGGCTTGGGATTGTGACTACTGCATGTAAATCCCGATTGCAGTTTTTACTGCACCTTGTCTTTGACATGAAAGAATCCGAATTCCAAGACAAGTAACCAAGAACCGAAGTGAGTATTGAGTACCAACCAAGACCAAGTTAGCTCGATCGGTTCAAGTTCAAAATCTACCCGGCAGCAGCCTGACATTATTGACGTATCGATCATGCATATATATGCATGTGTATTGGTTTTCATCTCAACCTTGATGAATGCCTTGCAACAAATTAAGAACATGTTACTGAGTTAATTACCGTGCATGCATCTAGCAAGCTAGCTAGCACACAGTTAGGTATTGGTTTTAGTTAATTTCACGTTCATTGTCCCAAACACCACGTACCGTACTGATCTACCAAATTTACAGTTGGGTTTTCTTCAACACTCCAAATGGTAATCGACGGCAACATAACATATGGAGCAATATTACTTCATAATGCCTCTTTTTTTTTTCTTTTTTTTTTACAAATTTATTTGCTGCCCTTATGTATCAGAACCGGCCTTGGGCTAAAGCCCAACAAACCTATGCTTTGGGCCCCAAATTTAAGGGCCCTAAAAAAAATCCAAGCATATATATATATATATATATATATATATATATATATATATATAATGACATACTAAACATCTATTCTAAACCTACGCAACTTCTGTGTTCTGCAACTTTCTTTCTCTTTGATCGAGTCATCGACTCATTCGACTGCAGCACGCCCGCACGCGTCTTTCTCAGTTTCTCATATCAAGGTTTCCTTGCAGCAGGCCAGCAACCCTTGATTTCTCTAAGTCTAAGTTCTCTTCGATGAGTCAGGTAAGTCTGTTCTCCTCCTCCTCCTCCAATGAGTCCAATATCATAGTTGAGAACTTGATATTGAGAATGAGAAGGGTTTTGCTTTCAATTTGGAAGACTGATTATGAGATAAGTTTTGGTTTGAGTATTTGAATAATTGAATGTTCATGCCTTTGTTTATGCCTAAATTTTGTTTATGCCGTTGTTTATTCATGCCTATAATTCTGTAAGATTATCTACAAGGTGCTATATGACTCCAGTTAGGAAGTATAATTCTGGGGCTAAAAAAAAGAAAAGAAAAGCCGAGAAGAGAGACATTAAAGAAGTTAAAAGCAAGATTCTATTCGTAATTATTTAAAGTCAAGTATTAAACAAACACAAACTTCTACCGATGAGAATGAGAATGAGTATACTTTTTCGTAAGGAACCCTAATTTATTTTTTTTTCACTTGGAGCCCCTAAAGTCTCAGGGCCGGCCTGCCATGTATGCAACTCAAAGATCATTGATACCCAATTTTTTTTTTGTTGCAAGAAATTATTCCTCCAATTATTTGCCGGATTACAAGTTAGCTCGATCATACCATTGAAACCATTCTCGTTTCAGTTCTACCAGACAAGATTTGCATGGAGTAGCACTTCAACTAAACTATGTATGTGTTAATGGTCGCCTCGAATTTAAGAATAGTCCTAGTTCATCATTGAATTCAAGAATAAAGACTTAGTTCCGTCATATATATTTGGTTGATTAAGCTTCTAATTGATGTTTAAAACAGTTAAAGTCTATTTTTTAAGATGAAGTTTCCGTCTCATATAATGCATGCATGTCGTTTAGCCTACAGATAAACTTGAGGCCAATGTCATGTACATTGTGAGAAATTGTCATACATAGAAATTGTGTTGTTACCAAATGAAAACGATGGTTAATTGCTGCTAAGATCTGTGCATGAGGTCATGAGGACATAGAGTGTAATTAAGATTGTCACAATTTGATACCAGCTACTACTTAGCTTAGATCGACCAGAAAGGAATAGGAAAA
Organism: Fragaria x ananassa; assembly: GCA_034370585.1. Classification (NCBI taxonomy): domain Eukaryota; kingdom Viridiplantae; phylum Streptophyta; class Magnoliopsida; order Rosales; family Rosaceae; genus Fragaria; species Fragaria x ananassa. The sequence continues at coordinate 26,000,564 of CP139761.1, read as the reverse complement.
GGAGATCAAGTGCATACGAAGGAGAAGACTAGAAGCAAATTGTTAGAAGTTCCAACCAAAATTTATTGAAGGGATGGAGACAGATCGATAACGCCAAAGCCGATCACGTTGCACCTTCTTCTGTTTCCCTTTTTTTTCTTCATCAGTTTAAGTTTGGAAAAATTTTAGACGATCACGAGTCTAATGTCATGAGTGAACCATAATAAACCTAATAAGACTGTGCATGGGATTTGGCATGCTTTGAATTTATAGTTTAATACAGAGTTTAACGGCCGACTTTTTGATGTGCTTTACACTACCCACCGGCGCCGGCAGCGGCTAGATTTACGTGTCTTCTCTTGCTAGAAGTAACAATCAGTCATTATTAAATCTTCTTCTTCTTCTTGTTTTTTTTTTTTGCACAAATTGTAAATCAATAAGTTATTTGGGCACGAACGATACGACCAAACTTAAGTTGTCATCTATTCTCGATTATCTTTTACCGAACAACAAATGGCAGAATGGCTGATGTTCGGCAGATTTCTCATGGACTCAAATTGAAAGTGATGTGATGAATAGTTATGTCCATTGTATGTGAAATACTTGGGGCATGCAATTTGGTTTCTGCTAGAACAAGTAAAATTGTGATTAGGATGTTGTTATTCGCATATCCTAATAGAAATATACTACTAAAAGTGATACTGATATAAACATAAATAAAATGTGTGAATAACAAAATATGGTGTGCGAATAACGTGACCCTTGTGTTTATTGCCTCACCTTACTCTGCGTACTCGACCCAGCTGGTTGCTCAAAGCCTCAAATAAAAGAATTTTGATCATCATTTTGAAGAGCACCAGCAAATAATCTTTACCAATGAAAACTAAACCCCACTAACGATTCGATTTCATGACCTCTCTGTTTCCCCTTTACCATTGTTGTGTCAATTTTAGGTTGACTAAGATGAATTGGGATTGATACAAGACACAAGAAATGAATCTCAGAACGTCGTTTCTCCATGTGACAGGTCGAGTGAATTCCCCAGAACCAAGCCAACAAGGGCACCAAAGATGTCAAAGCAAGAAGCAGATATAGCGGCAAAACAAAAGAACACAAACACTACAGATGGGGTACGTTAAAAGATCGACCCCATTGTTCCATATAAGCTTCTGCCTCCTTGTGTTGGCGTTTGTTAGCCACGTGAGTATGTTCATCCAGGTTCGACTTTGATCTTTCACTAGCAGACTACTCTCATGTATGTGAAACATCACAAGACCCTAAATTCAGCTCAATCCACTACTCATGATGTAACTAATCGCCATTTCAAACATGTTAATCACCATTGGTAAATCCAGATATTTGCAAATTAACCATGTAACCAGTCAGTTTTTCTGCCCCCTATGCCAAGATTTAGAAGCTCGCAAGCTAATTGGTTTAGTTTTTTTGAAACTTTCCATCGAACAACTTGTTTTCGTCAAGCAAGACATATCGAGCATAACTAAGAGCGAGACGGTTGTTTTTAGTTCTCTTTATCGACACAAAGACACCACAGATCCGCAAATGAAATTAGGAGATAAGATTTCATTAGGTGATCGTAAATGATATTATGGGTTCATCAATGGCAGGAAGCACATGTAATGTTTCCATGAATTGAAATTTTGGAAACACATGCATAGAGGGGGATATGAACATTGACATTGGCCATTGTAGCAATGTGTGGTTCAGATGATCATTATTATGATGCTGCATACTGTTATGAACAAAAACAAGAGGTAGGTCACCATCTTCTTCGTTAAACAATTCCTCACTCTACCAGATTCAGACATGTGACTGTGATCGCCCCCCTCCCCACCCCCATGTTCATGTTGGTGTAGGCCATCTTCTTTTAACGTTTTCGAAATGGTAAAGTAGGTTTTAACTTTCAACCGGATTCTGGTTTTGCTGCATAGATTTACACCATACACACATGATCATGACCGGAAGATTTGTCTCTCAGGCCAGTGACAGGTTTTAACCAAATTATTGAATGTCAAATTTGCCAACTGAATTAAACTGTTCTTCGGCTTTCGGCTTTGTGAACTTATGGTGCAGGGAGGAAGAACACTTGAGCATTCTAATCAGTGATTGCACTACAACCTCTAGAATTGAAGAGCTTCCAATTTGTTGGGGAGTTGAAGTATTTCAAATTAACTAGCAAGGTGGACCTGCCAAGCAGCCAAGGTTATCAAATCGGCATATATTTGTACAGCAAAGAATTATTGTGCTTCGACATGTCTCCAAGGAAACAAAATTTCCTGCGAACTTCGTTGACAAACTTGAACACTCCTTTCAGGGTCCCAAGCGGCCAAGATTACTACTCCCCACTCGATGCTCTTTCATCTTTTTAATTTTCTACGTCTGCAGTTTGGTTGTCTTTCAGTAACATTTTCACTGCAAAACCAGCTTATTTTTGGTGCGTTGTTGGGCTTTAGAAATGACATGAAAAACCCTCCCGTAACATGGAATTCATTTTGCCACCATTCAGCGTAGCCCAAATGGATCGGGCTTTCCAGTTCGACCCGCATCATGGAATGGTCCAAACCAAGGACTTATCACACCAGTTGTCTCTCAATTGGAAGAGGAAACACTTTCAGCTGTCTGGCAGCTATCATCAGCTAAATTTACAGGGGAAGACAGTACAGCAGCAAAATAGGAGCAAGCTCTAGTTGTTGGCTTGTTGCCTTTCTCTCATCTTGTACATAAACCTATCAAATCGACAACATAAATACTGCAAGAGTAAGCTTTTTTCTTTTCATGCAATCTGATCAATCTCTAAACTTTTCCTCGCCGTTTCTAAGCTTCTTCGGAGACGATACAACCATGGATTTCTGGGTCAGTGGAGGCAACCCAAATCATTTTTTCATGCTTATATTGCCTTCTATTTCATGGGAAGCATTTCATTCTCTGTAAAAGGGCACAAGATGAGTCGATGCTTACATGGTAATGTTTAAAAAAAAAACTACGTTGCTAAGAACTCCCATCTTTTACCTGTCTTTCAATTTCAATAGCAGATGCAGTAAGTCTCCGCTTCAGTATTGACCTCTCATGTTCACAATTCTCCATCTCAGTATCTAAAAGCAACACAATCACGCAAAAACCACAATGTGAAAACAACTATTAAATACCCATAATTGTTATGCCAAATCCTGAATTTATGTTCATTTGGACAAGTTGCATAAGCAGGGAACAAGAAATGAAGAAGAGTACTCAGCAACATGCTTGGTTCAATGGATTCAACCTAGTGAAAACATACTACCAGTAGTAGTCTAGTAATTTACTCATTTAATAAGGTTATTAGTGTCTCAAGACCTCTATGATAAAGTTATGCGCTATGATAGAAACTAGAAATAACAAGTCCGGGATACCAGAAGTCCAGAAGATATAAAACGATACCAGCCTTCTAAACAATATGCCTACTTCCCCTCCACTTTTTATCTCTTACCAATGCCTTTAGGATTTCAAAAACACTAAAATATCATTCATTCGAAGATTATGAAACTAAACTTTAATTTTCTTTCACAAAGCAATTTTACTGATTGTGTATGTTCAATTGCATGACTATTTAGCTCTGAGACATTATTTATGCACCATATTCCATTGAAGTGTTACAGTATATAAAATTAGCTTGCAAAACAATAAATGAGAGGATGCTCGTCTCTCACCATAGTAGTATGATGACAGAATTGTTATACGTTCAGTCGGCTGAAAAAGAAGAAACAAATTATAAGGCAAGTAACCAATTCAGGGCCAAGTGATTCTAATCCTTGATCAAATTGACAAAATTGTTTAAATCCCCAGCAAATACATATAAAGCAAAATGGAAGCATATATAGACCATTAAGACAGAGTAGGAAAGCATGACTGTTTCACAGCATTCAACTCAAGGAATCAAGTATAAGGAAATCTAATGTTCGAGACACAAGAAAATAAGTAATCAACATTACTATTGGTAGAGATATAACATCCATATACAAGATAAATAACAAGAAATGAAACTACAATACACAGATGTATTACTTAGACCAGCGGGCCACGAGATACCCAATTAAATGTCAAGTACCTGGCAGAACGAAATTGTCTGAGTTCCTACTTGCCTTAGGAAAGCAGTTATACAACACATGTAATAGCAAACTACGACACCTTAGAACTTGGAAACATAACTGGAAACATTATAATTGAACTGCGAGATACATCATCTCTATAGAGGTTAAGGCCCTAGGATCTTTACTCAGACTTTACGATATAAGCAAAGATAAAACAAAGGAGCACAAAAACAAAACACAGCGGAATTATAGTGGTTCAGCTATAATAAGCCTACGTCCACTTAGTGATCTCTCTTGAGAGAATCACTAGCACTATGAAGAATAACAACTTGATTACAAGTACTTATTGAAATCCCTATGCTAATCCCCAACTCCCTGATAGATCTCTTATCTCTCTATCACTCTTGACTCTCTAGGTTTTCTGTCTCACTCTTAGAGAATCCCCCTGCAGCTCCCTATTATAGGGGTTGCTGATACAATAAGATTTTAGGACTCCTAAACTTAGCAGACAAAATCCTAACAGATCTTAAAAGATTACTTTCCTAAAACTTATAGAAAATCCTCTTTCCTTTCTGGACTAAGATTTTCCGGCTGAATCCTTAATTTCCAAATCATATCAACAAGCCAAAAACACAACAATCTCCACCTTGGTGAGTTGACCAAATGATTGCTGCTCCCTTCAGGATATCTTGAATCTTCTTGAAGTAACACTGAACAAAACCTCCAAGAACCTTCACCTTGGCAAGACTTTTCTTGCCTTAACGCACCTCAAGTGAGGAGGTGCTCAACCACAACTCAGCAAGCTGTGACACTGAGCAAGTTCAAGCAATGTTTGAACTTCTCTGCAGAAACGGCTTGGTTAAACAATCTGCTGCATTGTCATTTGTGTGAACCTTTTCCACAATGATATCTCCAGCTTCTACCCAATCTCTGATCTTGTGATAGCGAACATCAATGTGCTTCGTTCTTGCATGAAACACCTGATTCTTTGCCAAGTGAATGGCACTTTCGCTGTCACACTTCACTACCACGCCTTCTTGGTGAATCTTGAACTGACTTGCCAGCCCATTCAACCAAATAGCCTCCTTTGAAGCCTATGTTAATGCCATATACTCTGCCTCCGTAGTAGATAGAGTTGTGACTGTTTGAAGAGTTGCCTTCCAGCTCACAGGTCCTCCTCCACAGGTGAAAACATAACCTGTTGTGGACCTCCTTTTATCTAAGTCTCCCGCAAAATCAGAGTCTACAAAACCAGCAACACATGCTTCTCCCTGTTTTCTCTCAAACATATTCCAAGCTGCTTAGTCCTCTTCAAGTACCTTAAAATCCACTTCACTGCCTCCCAATGGCGCTTACCCGGATTTGACATATACTTGGAGACGACGCTCAATGCTTGAGCTAAAACTGGTCTTGTGCATATCATTGCATACATGAGACACCCTACTGCACTTGCATATGGAACATTCTTCATCGCATCAATTTCTTTCTGATTTGATGGCCTTTGCTGTGCACTCAATTTAAAGTGTGCAGCTAATGCGATAGAAACGAACTTAGCTCCATCCATGTTGAAGCGTTCAAGTACCTTCATGATGTACTTTTCTTGTGACAGCCATATTTTTCCTTCGCTTCTATCCCTCTTTATTTCAATCCCAAGGATCTTCTGTGCAGCTCCTAGATCCTTCATGTCGAATTCAGCTCCCAACTTCTTCTTAAGTTCTTGAATTTTTGACATCTCCCTGCATGCAATTAGCATGTCATCTACATACAAAAGTAGTAGAATGAATTCCCCATCTTCAAATACATGGTAGTAGAGCAGTCATATAGACATCTTGTGTAGCCTATTTTCAGCATGTATGTGTCGAAACGCTTGTACCACTGCCTTGGTGATTGCTTGAGCCCATATAGAGACTTCCTCAAGCGACAAACCAGATTCTCTTTTCCTGTTTCAACAAAACCCTCAGGCTGCGACATATAAATGTCTTCTTCGAGGTCCCCATGAAGAAAAGCAGTCTTCACATCCATCTGCTCAATCTCCATATCATACTGAGCTGCTATAGACAACAACAATATGATTGAAGTGTGTTTGACGACTGGAGAGAAAATCTCGTCATAATCCACTCCTTTCTATGAATACCCTTTTGCCACCAAACGTGCTTTGTAAGTTATGGCATCATCTTCATGTATTCCTTCTTCTTAAACACCCACTTGCAGCCAACAAGTTTTCTTTCTTTAGTTTTAGGAACCAGCTCCCACACGGAATTCTTATGCAAAGATTCCATCTCTTCAGTCATAGCACCAATCCAACCTGCACTTTCCACGCTTTCTATGGCGTCTTCGTATGTTGTTGGATCTCCTTGACTTATACTCAGAGCACGACTCACATCTTCCGGTTCGAATCCAAAAAACGTTGAATTGGTTTTCGATTCCTTTTAGGTTTTTCAAGTGCTATGCTTCTTTTGAATGACTCAGGTGCTTGTGGGATAGGAGAATTTTGTCCTCTTTGTGGAGATTGCTCCACCTGAGCCATAACTGTTGGCTGTTGTTGATGCTCTGGTTCCTCAATAGCTACTTCATCATTCCCTTGCTCAATTTGCTCCACCTGAGCTTCGAAATCTGCAACTGATGGTTTAGCTAATGAAATACTGATTGCTTCTCCTTCATCAACAGTCATCTGCCCCTTCTTGCTATTAGCTTCTTCATTTAATGGCATGGTCTTTTCATCAAAGACAACATTTCTGCTGATCACCTTTTTCTCATTGACTATATCCCACAACTTATAACCTTTTACTCCTTTCTCGAAGCCGATGAACAAGCATTCAAGAGACTTAGGTTCCAGCTTGGTTCTTTCGTCTTTGGGAATATGTGCATAAGCACTGCAACCAAACACCCTTAAGTTGGAATAATCAACCGGTTTTCCAGACCATACCTCCTCTGCACACTTGAAATTAATAGCCCTAGAAGGTGATCGGTTAATCAAATAACATGCATGATTAGCCGCTTTTGCCTAAAACTCTTCAGGCAATCCTGCATGAAATCTCATGCTCCTTTTTCCATGAGAGTTATGTTCATCCTCTCTGCAACACCGTTTTGTTGGGGAGTCTTCTTAACAGTAAAGTGCCTTGTGATGCCTTCATCTTTGCACAGCTGTAAGAACTTCTTATCTCTATATTCACCTCCATTGTCGCTCCTCAAACACTTGATTTTTCTGCTCGTCTGATTTTCTACTTCAGCTTTCCACTCCCTGAACTTGGTGAAAACCTCGTCTTTAGTCTTCATAAAGAAAATCCAGACCTTCCTTCAGAAATCATCTATGAAGGACACGAAGTATCTAGCTCCACCCTTCGATATTGTTGTTGTTGGCCCCCAGATGTCTGTGTGAATATAGTCCAACACTCCTTTGGATTTGTTCTCGTTGCTGCTCACATTGAATGACACTCTGGTCTGCTTCCCAAGTGTGCAATACTTGCAAAATTCTAAAGCTCCGCTCATTACACCATCTAACTGATCTTTCTTGTGTAAGTCTTGCAACCCTCTTTGACTCATGTTCCCCCCTAGCCTTCTATGCCAAAGCTCAGTCTTGTCTTCTTCCGTACAAACTGCTGCTCCACCTTCTACTGTAGAACCTGTGAGTTTATACTTGTTATCTGGTTGTATTGCACCCTTCATGTAGACCATTTGTCCCTTTCCTACCTTGAGCACTCCATTCTGACCTTTATGCCAAAATCCAGCCCTATTCATAGTACTTAATGAAATCAGATTTCTGCTCAAACCTGGGATATGTCTAACGTTTCCCAGCGTTCTGACAATGCAATCATGCATTCTGATCTTTACCATTCTGATTCCCATAATTCTTCTTGGTGAATCATTCCCTATCAAGACTAATCCGGTTTTCCTCTCCTTATATGTGTCGAACCAATCTCTGTGTGCACACATATGAAACGTGCAAGCCGTATCCAAGGTCCAATGTCTAGGCGCGCCGGAGCTGGTTGAGATTACGAGGAGTTCTCCATCCTCATCATTGTATCCAATGACGACGTTGGCTGACTGGGAGCTTTCTCCTGACATCTGCGCCTTTTTCTCCTTCCATTGTTTGCAATTCCTTTTCCAGTGGACGGGTGAACCACATATGAAGTAACCATCTTTCTTTCCTTTGCCTTTTCCCTTGGATTTTGACCTGCCCCTTCCTTGAAATCCACCACCTCTATTCCTTGACCTTCCTCTCTCCTTGCCTCTGACATAGAGTCCCCATGCTTGAGAACTATCTTCTTCTCTCTCCAATCTGATGTAAGATTCCAGGTTCTCACACACTTTAAAGAGTGTTATTGACTCCTTGAATATCATGGTGGTTTTGAAGTGCTTGAATGAAGGTGGCAGCGAATGCAGTAGCATAACAGCCGTGTCTTCGTCATCCATCTTCGCTTCGACCTTCTCCAAGTTTGCTATGCAGTTCTGGAACTTGCATATATGATCATTAAGATCATCCCCTTCCTCCATCTTGAGTCCAAAGAGTTGTTCCTTCAAGAGTAACTTGTTGCCAATGCTTTTACCCCTGTAGACGCTTTCAAGCTTTTCCCATGCTTCCTTTGCAGTCATTGTCTCTCCAATGTGAAGTAAGACATTATCAGCAAGATGCAACTCAATACAGCTCTCTGCTTTCTTATTCTTCTTCATCCATTCTGCGTCAGACATGTTCCAATAGATCTCTTATCTCTCTATCACTCTTGACTCTCTAGGTTTTCTGTCTCACTCTTAGAGAATCCCCCTGCAGCTCCCTATTATAGGGGCTGCTGATACAATAAGATTTTAGGACTCCTAAACCTAGCAGACAAAATCCTAACAGATCTTGAAAGACTAATTTCCTAAAACTTATAGAAAATCCTATTTCCTTTCTGGACTAAGATTTTCTACCTGAATCCTTAATTTCCAAATCATATCAACGAGCCAAAAACACAACAATCTCAACAAACAGTTCATGCAAAATGTCAAAGAAAGGACAAGAGACAATTTACAAATTTTCCAAAAGCAAATGTAGAACAATAAGCTTACCATCACAAAAATCCCCTCGCGACGAGTAGGGAGTTCCTCAAGCTTTCTCAAGGTCTAATCACCTTTAGTCACTTTACCAAATATTGCGTACTGAAGAAAAGAAATTATGCCATACAAAGCATTACTACATGCTCATTGCTCAATATGTAATGTTCCTAGATATTCTAGTTCCAATCACCATACCTACCTGACGATCAAGATGAGGCGCATCTCCGAGAAGCATCGAAAATGAGGATGCCGCACTATTTGGATCTTCATATCTACACAAGAATATAACACAAAAACAAGTACACAGATGCAGAAATCAGCAATATTTCAACAAACCCTTAAACTTAAACTTCAAAACATGGTAGTTGTGTATATGATTTATGAAACACAAACAGTCCGACACTGTCAACTATTAACTGTACCTTCCCATAGATAGAATGCCTCGAACATGTTTCACATCACTGAACTCACCGACCACAGTCTTCTCAGCTTCTTGCCTTTGCTCCTCATTCATAGGGGCCAATATTCCACCGACAACATCGGCGACTTGGGCCACGAAGCCCTTGTCGACCCTAAAGAAGTGGTTGGTGTTATAGCATCCGAGACGAACCAGCTTGAAAATATGGTCAACGGTTTTGGGTGCCACGCTGGGAAAGAACCCGAACTCAATGTCCCCAAAATTGGTCTGCAAAACACAAACGACAATCCCAAATGCATCAAAGACTTCAAATCAATCGCTTTGGTATCTGGTTTACTATAAATTCAACACTCCATTTTGGATTACCTGAAAAACGACGCGGGCGGATCCGAGTAGAGATTCCTGAGACGAAGCTATGGCGCTGGTAAAGAATGTAGTGTGGAAACAAAACAAGACCAATAATCCGATCAGAGCTGATTTCCGGCTCCACATTTTCGCTCCCAAATCCGATCAACGGTTTCTGCTCTCCTTTTTTTAATTTTGACTAACACGAGTGTTGGTCGTATTTCTTAATTGTGGTACGGTGACAATTTTCTGGGCTAGGCCTGTGTGTTTTGGTTTGGACTTTAGACTGGATTTGGAAATCGTAACGCACCCAATAATATGTTTAGCACACCTTAGTGACCGAACAACTATCGGTTTTAGTACTATACGCGGCACGTCTACCCTACATAAGGATTTCTCCGATACAAGAGCTCCGGATTTGAGTTGATTCGAATAAATGTCAAAATCATCAGTATCAGCAAGTGTATTAATGTCTTAGATCTCAAAGTATCTCGATATCAGTGGAAACATCCGTCGAAACGATATGGCAAGATTTTCACAAGAAAATGAATTTAGCCAAGAGAGTTGCATAGAAAAGACTTGTGTTCGAATCAGTTCAGACTGGTGTGGCCATACAATCTTCTTTAGACAAGGCCGGACTGTAGCTACGTGCTAGGATTAACCTTCGTTTTCAAAGCTCAAAACTTCCAAGAATAGTTGGTACAAGTTTGATGGTACACATGGGCTTCTCTTTTCTACACACCAAACGGCCCAAACCACCCCACATGGATGTATTGAATTGCTTAAAGAACCAGATTAGAAGGATACAATTCTAATTCTAGTTTCTAAATTCCAATTCCAAACTTGTCAATCATTTCATAGCTGTGTCAGCATCGTTTTTATAATGACTAGCAAACATTACACTTTCATAAACTTAGAATCTGGTAACTACCCAATTCTGATTAGTTTACGTGTCCATCTTCAACTAGGGCACGCAGTATATATCAACGTCTCCTTCGATTCATGCATGGTATCGAACCTTTTGTGATTGTGAATGTAGTCCTTCTTCTCACGGCTCAAATCCATTTCAACTTTCTCCAAAAGCATATATTCATGTAAACCAATGAAATGGCTAAAACTTGTAATATTCCGGCTTCCGGCTTCCGGATTCCGGAAATTAATCGACTTCTCTATCTGTTTGTCAATCAAAATCAGTGAATTATTCTCTCCCACAGTACTGAATCTGATCCTGCACTAATTTTCATCCTTGTAATGGTGGCAAACTCAGACCTCAATATCTAATGGGGTTCAGATATGAATTATTAAGAAGGAATTAGTTTGATGAAGTCCAGCCATATATGCATGTGAAACCAACAAAACAAATAGTATAGATGCCCCACTTGAATTGTGCAAATGATATGATGTGATTTAGACAATGTAATTAGAATGGATGCCATCTCACGTAAAGTTTGGCAACATCCACCAGAAAATTGACCTACAAAACTAGATAAACAAAACAAAACAAAGTAGCAGAGAACAAACGAAAGACATGTTTTCAAGTCTTAAAAAAAAAAACGAAAAAAGATGTTAGCTACCTAAGCAAAAGCATGATGAACTTAATTTCAAGTTTCAACCACCACTTATTCACACGCAACGATCTCATTCCACAATTTAATTTCCTTCACTTTCCACGCAGTAAACTAGTTGCTAATGTTTTCCAACCCAGTGTTATATGCAACTTTTGAGATTTAGATTTTAAGGTGCTATGAACTATGAAACTTTGTACAAGAATGGGATCAAACTCAATTGTCAATTATATAATGGGAATTCCATACCCACTTAATCATTTCTAGCTTTTTTCAATTTTTATTCTGCAGTATATATCATGCATTATGCATATAGTTGTTCCAATTAATTAATTAACCTAGCTATTGTGTCCAAACTCCAAACCAAAAAAAACAATAATCAAACCTAGCTATCTTCGTTTATAATACGAGCATGCACCTGTCCTCTCAATCATATATAATTTTATAAAAAAAATATCTCGTAGAGGAACATGCAATATTCATAAATTAGTGTATAAGAATTTAATTAAGCCTAAATTATAATCAATCAAGGATAATACATTAAACAAATTTCCACCGAGTTTATGTTCATAAACCATACGCCACTTATAATACGATACGAACAATGTATGATTAATGAGGTGGGTGATTATGTTTTTCATGTAAATCGATATATCTGTCTTTTAATTTAAATATATAAAAGGTTAGGTGTTAAATTATTATTGGCAATGAGAAGCACGTATGACCACGTAAGTACTCCTCATAAGAACTGCAAAATTTCTCGAAAAGTGGAAATTCTTGTATGAACGACGTGTATTTACACGACACAATCTTAACCGTTCATAACAATTCATATGTTTGACCACCATGTTTCTATATTATTTCTTTTAATCCTGACCATCTATGTATGTATGTGAAGATACACGCCGTATACTAAAGATACTCTCCTCGAAAAGAAGCACAGGGAGGGAATTTGTATTAGGTAATTGAAAGGTTAATAAATCTTTAAGAATAGTTGAGAGAATCTTCTTTAAAAATATGGTGATCTCTGTTTTTAATTGGACCATAGTCACTTTCATAAATGAGGTCGTGATCAGGGTTTTTGCCTTCTCATTAATTTGGTTCTAATCAAAGTCGGTAATTGCTAGGGTTTGGCGAGATTCACGGATTTCTTGTTCCCCCTTCCTTTATTATGTGTGAAGACGACGTAAAGCTAAGTATTCATCATCTATCATTATCAAATATACAACAAGAAATCGAGTATATATTTGTGCGTACACATCGATTGGGAACGAAGAAGATGAAGAAGAGGCCGGGTTATTGAAGCTGACATTTGCCTAACAAAAGTTCTAACCATTGGAGCCTTTTGGAGATTATATATTCCTTCCTGTGGAAATTATATATATATATATATATATATATGGAGGGAATGAGGAAGAAGAACACAAAGGAAGACGTCTCTCTTACCTTTGGCTTTATCTTGCTTATTTTTTGACTTGGTTGTAATGCCCTAATCCCCCAACTAGTGATCATCGAAGGAGAGCCCCATCAAACTTGCTTTCCTTCTTCTATGAATGATTTAAGAAACATATCCACTACTACTTTGTATTCCAAATTTTAGGCTATTGTACGTACGTCTATATATGCACCTATGACTTTGTATGCATATTGTCCGATATTTCATATGAGCAATCTATCACTTCTCTCATGCTCGAACTTTTGATTCGATAACTTGCATGACTATTTTTTAGTTGTTTGCTCTTTGTACGCACATTGACAAATTGAGCGACAAAAATAAATTATAAAATATATATATATATATATATATTTCTTTGATCAAATTTGATTTTAACGTGCGTTTTCGAGAAAATGATTATGATTGAATATGTTGCTAAAATAAATGTTTGCAAATATATACTATATGTATATGTGTGAGGGTGTTTTAATTTGATTGATTAAGGTGCAATAATGGTGATATATTAAAGCTAGCTAGGCGTTGTATGATGTTTTGTAATGGGCCCTTTAGACAGATTTAAACCCTAAACTAACATGCAAGCAAATGTATGTCTTGTAAACCACCATACATTATCACATGGTGTAGTGTCCCCTCCACAAATTTCACTTCTCTTTCACTCCAAAACAAGCACCAACAACACCACCATCGCCACCAGCTCAAGATCCAAACCACCTTATAATGAAAAGAATCAGAAAGCAGCTTCATTGGTTTCTACTCTGTATATGCATGACTCATAATTAAGACACATGCACGCAGCTAGCTAGCATTCTGCATTGGATCCCTTAAGGCCTTAACTACGTACGCATTATTTGAGAATAGTTTCGTAAATAGTCTTCACAGCTAGATATACAGTAGCTCGATCAAACCCTAACTCTACAGCAGCACAGACATATAGATGTATCATGTATATATATAATGAATTTAACGAAGCAATTAGTCAGAGAAATAGTTGCTATCGATCTGTTTAACTTAAGCAGCTACAACTCATTGCTTTCTAGATTTCGTGCTCGTTCTCAGCAGTGCTATAAAACCAGCTGATCCATTACGTACTGACTAGTTTATACAAACAAACAACTGGACAACGTACATGTGTATATATGTATGTTTCTGTACAATCTCGGAAAGGGTTGCAGAAGCTGAAGGTGTGTTTGGTAGGTGAATGACTATCCTCCTGCTAACCTGTAAACAAAAGGATGACCGGGGGCTTCCGGTCTTTCCTCCTCCGATGGCTATGTCAGTATCTGCTGGTAGAATGTAATTACTAGGATAGTTAATGATACCTGACAAGCTGGTGGCTGGACCGTATTTATGGCCCAGCGTGGGTTCATTTTGCTTGGAAACCGATGTAGGACACTTACCCTTGTTGCTGTTTTAAATGTAGACCTCCCCTATGTCTTTTACAGTCGTTCCAAGCCAAGTATTACGACCGTGGTTAAGCCCGGCCCACCCTGCTTATGAGCGGGAACCCTAAGGCGGCCTCGGTTGTGGTGGAATGCCCGCTGGTTTACGGGTTTGGGAGTTGTTTTATGCACAACCGACTATAGGTCCCCCCAAGTTCCCGTAGACCAGTATACTTCAAATGGGCTCCCGCCCATAGTCCCCCCAAGTTCGGATTCATGACGTGGGTTGAACGGGTGTTACATTTTTCATGGACAAAGGTAGCGAGCCCTTTCCATATCCGGTGTTACTACTCGAGTGACGGAGTGTTAACGCCGTCCGTGGTTTATCAAGCTACTTGCTCCGTTTTTAAAGGGGAAGATGTCTTTCAGTGGGTGTTACGATCTCGGTGATACTCACCCTAGATATGTCTTTCATTGGGTGTTACGATCTTTGTGACACTCACCCGAGATATGTCTTTCACTGGGAGTTACAATCTCGGTGACACTCACCCGAGATGGGTCTTTCACTTGGTGTTATGATCTCTGTGACACTCACTCCATATGGGTCTTTCACTTGGTGTTACGATCTCGGTGACACTCACCCGAGATGAGTCTTTCACTTGGTGTTACGATCTCGGTGACACTCACCCGAGATAGGTCTTTCACTTGGTGTTACGATCTCGGTGGTACTCACCCGAGATAAGTCTTTCACTTGGTGTTACAATCTCGGTGGTACTCTGTCAGGACCTGTCCCGAATTTCACCCTGAAATTTGAGATTAGTCCTGCGGGGACCACCTCTAAGGAAAATTTACCGAAGACTCGGCAAACCTCCATCGAAAATGGACAACTCTAACTTATAAGAATTTAATAACCACATTTTTATTCCAAAATAAATCATCCGCTACAACCCAAAAATAGCCAGAATAAAAATTACACAAAAGAATTCCAAAAGTATTCAGAGCTACTAAAAATAAAATAATATACAGCGAAAGCTAACAAACCCCTAGTAGATTAAACAGGTAACTTACTGGCGAAATGTAGCGGATAGATGGGTGACTATGCCTCGACGTCTCCTGCTAGACCTCACGCGAACTCTGTAGACTGGACATTTTTAAAAACAAAGAGCCCAGGGGAAAATATTCAACACGTCAGAGTGAGTGGACAAAACGATTCCGACAACAAATAAATATTTCCCCAAAATGCTTTCCAAGAAAACGCTTCATCAGCGGCAAAAACAAGAGCTCCACTGGAAAGATTCTGAATTGGGGTCCAGCCTGGCTAGACTCCCAAACTTTAAGAAATTTCCTCTCAGGCCAGGATATTATATATATATAGTATGTATGCACACTCGCCTAACCATTTGTACGATATCTATGAACAACTTGAATAAAGTAGATATCATACAAAGCTACTACGCTTGCGTCTAACGCTCACGTCACCCCACACTGGAATTGTACCTCAGGCTGGGGGAAAGCGGCCGAGTGATATATATATATATATATATATATATATATACGTGCTTACTCCTTGTACGAAATCTATGAATAAATGAATACTAAATTAGAAAGTCGCACAGGGCTATGGCGCTCGTGTCTAACGCTCACGTCACCCATACCGGAATTGTACCTCGGTATGGGGGAAATCACGTATAGCTAGCTAGCATTTAATCATATACATACTATTCTTATAAAGAGTATAATCATCGAAATTCTCAATTTCAGGAAATATCCAACAACAGGAAATCATTCAAAACGATAAAGCATTTCGAACACAATATTTAAAACAAATGTCCACTCACAGGTTAGGCCTAAGCCTGATGTCGGTCGGAGGTCTCTTCCGCTCGAGTATCCTCGCGTCCTGTTCCAAATAAATAAAACCTTAAATAAAATACTGTCGCTTACAGCAAAACATGCATAATTATATATACTTCGCGTGCTCAACCAAGCCTAACACTCCAAAATCTTAAATCCACTGCCAACCTCAAAACTCCACAAATTTTACCGACATCCTCAAAATCACTTTCCACCAAATAAAAACAAATGGCCGGATTCTAAATTAATAATCCGCCAAAAATACCAAACTTCAACAATTCTCAAACTTATCCAAAACTCCTCCAAATATTCTAAAACTTATTCCATTAAACTCCTCACATTTTCCCCACCAAAAACATTTTCTCGGCGGCGGCTCCGCCGGCAACGACGGCCGGCGACCAACTCCGGCGACCTTTGATGCTCACCAAAATTTGGTAGCATCTTCCTATCAACCTCCTCTACAACATTCCTAACTACCACAAACTCTAATTCTAAGCCTAACCAAGCCAATCGAACACAAACACACAATAAAATCCTAAAATTTCCATTACCGATTTCTCCTTACCTAGCTCTAGATGGAGCGAGCCCTTTGGAGGGATTGAAGCACGGGAGGAGGGCTTTCTTTTGAGCTACGGCTCGCCGGCTATGGTGGCCGGAGGAAGGAGTTCCGGCGAAAAGAAACTTCGGGCAGCCGGAGCTTTCGGGCTTGGTTCCTCCTCCACGGCGGCGCTAGGGATGCTGCCACTGGTCTTGAATTGAAGCTGGGACGGAGATCGATCGATCAGGACCGGCGCGGCGGTCTGGGGCGGCCGGACGGCGGCGGTCGGGCCGCCGGAAGAATTCGACAGAAATGGGCTCGGGAAGGGAGAGAGAAACTCGGGAGGAAGAGAGAAAAAAAAACTTGAGAGAAACAAAATGGGCTTTAGCCCAACCCGGTCCACAACTCCTCTAAAAACCCAAACCAAAATTCAACACCCCAAAAAATAATACCCTAATAAAATTACCTTTTACTAGCAAAAATTACCATTTTTTACAGTTGTCAAAATTTCTTCCTTAGAATAATCCCACAAAATAATCTTCTCCTACATCTCTCTGGGGGATTAATTATATTTTACACTTAATGACGAACACGGTAAAATTCTTATTACCACTATGCCAGTAATAAAGGTAAAACTTATGGGTCGGGGCGTGACATACTCACCCGAGATGGGTCTTTCACTTGGGGGTTTGTGCGTTGTTGTGGCAGGTGCATTAAATGCATGTTCGCCAGATGTCGCCATATTCTTGGTGATACCTAACGAGCAATTAATGCACGTCACTTCATTATTTCCTTCTTCAAGAAGCTACGGTGGTTCAAGTCACGTGGCATTATTCTGCGGTTTGATCTGACGGGTAGTGGTTCCTTGTTAATTGTTAGTTGGTTTTTGTTGCACCGTTTCGTGGATCGAGGCGATTTCCCACTTTTTGAGTATAAACTCTTCCCCCCATTTTCGTCTTCGCTCATTCTCACTCTGGTCTCTCTGTTTCTCTTTTCTCTTCTTAGTGTGGTCGCTTTCTTTGGTTTCTCTGCTTCTCTGCTTTCGGTTTTCTCTACCTGTTTCACGTCATGTCGCTGTGCCGCCGCCAATCCCTACGATTGCGAGGTGTTACCGGTCCTCTGAGTTTCAGACGTTGCCACTGAGTCGAAAATCTGGTAAGTTTCTGCGCTGTTTTTCCTTCGTTCTGCTGCAATTTGTGTATGCCTCTGTTTTTACTTTCTTTGCGTTGTGTTGCATGTGGGGGTCAAAATCTGGGGATTTTAGGTAAAAAATTGGGATTTTTAGCGTTCTAAGGATGTCTGGGTTAGGCTCTGAAGCTATGCAATACGCGCTTGCTCCCAGAGGCGCATGCTAATGGATCATAGGGTTTGTGTTATACTAGGGTAAATGGATTCTCGAAGTAATACTGATCTAAGCGGGACCAGCACATCCTCTCGGTCGATAGCGAATGATGACGAGAGGATGGAATAGTACATTAGCCGGACATCCCGCTCGGGTCATTTAGGCTAGGAGAGTTAACCTATGGAGTACCCACTCGGGATGTCGATTGGTCTGCCAGGGTTTTTTATGGCGTCCCGATGACCAGTGTCGTCGGCTCTTCTTCATCTAGGCGGTATATCTTGGAGGACGGCACTGTGTGCGACAAGCCTGAGAGCAGCATGACCCCAGCCGAAATAGAACAATTTCGGAAAGACTGGGGCATCCCACCCACGGTTTCCCTCGGTGGGTTTAACGAAGGCGAGCTAGCGTGCTGCCCAAGATAAGGCTTCATTGATGTGCATGACAACATGTTTAGGAATGGTTCCTCCTTCCTGATTCCTCAGCGCGTGCAGTACCTGTTAAGCATGTTTCAGCTAGCTCCAGGGCAGATTCCCCCAAACCAATGGCGCAAGTTGTTGTCCCATTGCTGCCTGTACTACTTGTCCGACATGGGATGACCAAATATCAACGAGTTTCGGGCCCTCTACCGCCTCTTGTAATCGAAGAAGCAAAACTACGGGGGTTGTGTCTCATTTGCCACTCGGGATTAGTTGCCTCCCGTTACCGATCTTCCAACGTTCATTAATAACAACTGGCGTTCAAAGGTCATGCTTGCCGGCAGTCAATGGCAAAGAAACTGCCCGACATACTTTGTGCCCAACTGGTTTAGGTATATCCGGGATCAGTCATTCTCGCTGTTGGAACTCGAGAAGCGACGTATCACTGTGATATTTAAGGCCTGGCCATCGGACAAGGATCGTCGCTCGTATAATTTAACCCGTTGAAGTGTGCTAGTTCATTGTGAACTCGGCCGTATGCCTGGTGGGGTTCCCGGTTAAATATCTCTCGCTTGTTCTTTTTATACTTGTGTTTTTCTCTGTTACATTTGACCGTTGCATTTGTTGGCAGCTAAAGTTCTCAAGCGCAAACCTCGTCCCTCTCACCCGCGCAACATGGACTCGGACTTTGATTTGCTGAACGACCTCCTAGAGGTTGGGAGGTGGCCATCTATATCGAGGTGAACTTCGCGGACTATATCGCCCGCGTCTCGAAGGACGATGTACTTCTGCAGATTCCCGCTGAGGGGTACGGGAAGCCGCCGGGTGACACAGAGGTGCCCGAGAAGACCAGTGACGTTGTCAATGTCAACTGAGGTGAGAGGAAGAATAAACCTTCATCTAAGAAGTCGAACTCTCAGTGGGATGAAGGCGTGACTTTGACTGGCATGAGCGTGGCTGGCGCCTCGCCACCCCGAAAGAAGCAGAAGTCGGCAGGTCCTTTGGCTGGCAACCCAGTAACTTTGAGTGCTCTCGCTCCTGCTCTTCTCTAGATCTGAAAGACCCCCATCCGGCAGATACTGCACGAGTACAGGTGCGCCGACGAAAAGTTTGTCCACAACATGGTGGGCGACCTGAAGGGTATCGAGCTGGATCAGATCAAGATTAGGTCCAGCACGCCTCAACAGAACCGGCAATACGCCCGGGAGGCAATGATGAAGGTAAGCTTCTCTTTTCTGATGCCGATTTACTGTCCGAGACGCTGTACTTAATATATTTTTCTCTTTACAGGCTCTATTTGCTGTATATGCTATTGATGCCAGCGAGG
This sequence comes from Fragaria x ananassa, assembly GCA_034370585.1. NCBI lineage: Eukaryota > Viridiplantae > Streptophyta > Magnoliopsida > Rosales > Rosaceae > Fragaria > Fragaria x ananassa. The sequence continues at coordinate 25,980,832 of CP139761.1, read as the reverse complement.
ACATCAATGAGATGAAAGAGTGTCTGGCCAGCCTGAATGACCAGATCAGCTATCTCTGGACTGAGAAAAAGAAGATGGACAAAGACTTGGAGGTCGAGAAGAAAAAGAAGCTCTCGCTGGCCGACAAGTTCGCCAAACTCAACCTCCACACCAAAGAGCTGGAGGGAAAAACGAAACGGGTGGTCACCTTGGACTGCGACATAGACGCGCTTCGGCGGGAGAATGCCAAGCTGCGGTCTAAGCTGAAGGAAAGAGACAACCAAATAGTCGATATGCAGGGCCAGATTCCCGCTCAAGGCGAGCTCATCATTGCCAAGTTCAAGGAGTTGGACAAGCTGAAGGCCATGCTCAAGGCAGCCCGGGAGGGCAGCATCACCGAGAAGTTTGGTGAATGGAGCAACCTTAGGCATCTGGACAAGGCAAAAATGACTGCTGATTTGATCGCTGCCCAGGAGGCCAAAGAGAGGGAGGCAAAGTCCAAGGCAGCTGCCGAGAGATAGACTGAGGGCACATGGGATTTGACAGGCGAGCCGTCCGTGAAGGTTGCTAAGATGGGCACTGATGGCAACGACAGCCTAGCGGAATCGTTCGAGGATGATGAAGAGGACGTCTGCCAGGCATAAGTTGTAATTTACCCTTTCTTTTTCTTTTGTAAGACATTGGCCTTGTGCCTTATCCTGGTGATTATACACCCCAGGTGCTTTTGTAAATACCCGTTGGTGGTATACTCCCGGCATTCCGAGTATTGATATATTATGCCTTGTCCAACTTTGTTACTTGCGTCTCTTCTGTGTTATATATAATTTGCATTACGCTTATCATGTTCGGTGTTACTGGGGATTTGAATAACTTATGTCTCTCGGTTGATTACCTATTATGTTCGATATTACTCGGGATTTTATTAACTTATGTCTCTCGGTGGATTACCTATCTCGTTCGATATTACTCGAGATTTTATTAACTTATGTCTCTCGGTGGATTACCTATCCCGTTCGATATTATTCGAGATTTTATTATGCCTCATGGTGGATTATTCAATCATCAGAATTTGAATTCAACTTCCTCATTCTTGTATTAAGTCTTTCAAAACTAATGAGGGCATCCTCCGGGACATGTTGTTCTCGTGGGGTTAGTTAAATACTTTCAAATATACATTTTACAAAGATGGGTCTTGTTCCCCTTCTACACTGAGTAGAACATCAGGTACTCCGTATTCCAGAGGCGCCCGATGACAATTTCATCCTGATCGTGTAGAAAGAATGTTGTTGGGCCGACCTCTTCAACAATCTTGTATGGCCCTTCTCATGTTGGATCCAAGGCCGCCGCCTTGGTCATGATTTTCTTCATTACCTAGTCCCCCAGTCCCAATGTCTGGGCCCTGACTTTACTATTGTAATGGTGTGCAACTCGCTGCTTATAGACCTGGTTGTGCAAATCTGCTCTCTCCATTCTTTCCTCGATGAGGTCAATATTGAACTGGAGGCCTTCCTCATTAGTTGTGACATCAAAGTTCTCGACCCTTCCCGAATGTATTGACGTCTCGATCGGCAAGACAACCTCCATGCCAAAGGCCATGCAGAAAGGCGTTTCTCTCGTTGCTTCTGTTGATGTGGTTCTGATTGCCCATAATACCTCTGGCAGCTTCTGTACCCACATACCTTTAGCGTCATCTAATTTTTTCTTCAAAAGCTTTTTGATGATTTTGTTAATTGTCTCAACCTGACCATTTGTTTGTGGGTGTGTCACCAATGCGAAGACCATCTTGGTGCCCATTTCCTTAGTGAACTCAATCAGATGGTTATTGTTAAATTGTGTTCTGTTGTCCGTCACGATTGTCTCTGGGACCCCGAATCTGCAATATATATTTTTTATCTGGAAATTCTTCACGCACTCGGTGGTTATCTTCCCCAAAGGCTCCGCCTCCACCCACTTCGTGTAATAGTCAACGATCACTATTATGTACTTGAACTGCCCTGGTGTCGTTGAGAGTATCCAAATGAGGTCTATGCCCCACTGTACAAAAGGTCAGGGCGACAATAGGATTGATAGAGCAATAGGAGGGGAATGCACCCCGTTGGCATGCAAATGATATTTATGGCATCTCGCCGACATCTTGTCCGCCATGGCGCCCATGTTGGGCCAAAAGAACCTTGTCTGGAGTGCCTTATGCGCTAATGACCAGGATCCCGAGTGATTTCCGCACACCCCTTCCTGTATGTCTCCTATGATCACCTCTCCTTCCTTTTCTGTTATGCACTTCAGGTTTGGAAAACTGTAACCTCTGCGGTATAGCTTCACATTTATGAGCGTGTACCTGACACATCTTGATTGCAGTTTATGTGCTTGCCGCCTGTCCTCTGGGCGCACCTTCTCTTTCAAGAACTCTATTATGAGGTCCATCCACGTAGGCCCTTCGGATCCCGCTTCGACTATGAATATCTCCGAGATGGTTTTACTTGTGCTCGGTTTTCCTAACACCTCAATCCTTGCCTTCTTTCTTCCTTTCCCAAGCCCTCCGGTGGCTAGCCAGGAAAGGGTATCTGCATTGCTATTTTCTTTCTGCGGGATGTGAAAGAGAGAGGCCGACTTGAAGCGCTGCATAAAGGCTTTTGACAGTGCCTGGTAAGAGTTCAATTGAGGCTCATTTGCTTCGAAACTCCCGTTGACTTGGTTTACAACCAGTTGTGAATCACTAAACACTTCCACTCTTTCCATGCCAATATCTCGGGCGAGCTGCAATCCACCAATCAAAGCTTCATACTCTGCCGCATTGTTTGAGGTCTTAAATTGAAATTCCAGGGCGTACTCATGCTTGAATCCATCAGGGGTCTTATTCCCGCTCCACTTTTATGTCTTGTCACCAAGCCGTCAACAAAAAGATTCCAAAGTGATGCCGGTGGGTCCTCACTTCCATCATGGCCGGCCTCGGATGACTCTCCCACCACTTCAATAGGCGTGAGCTCGGATGACTCCCCCATAACTTTCATGGGCGTGAGCTCAGATATAAAGTCGGCTGCTGCCTGACCCTTGATAGCTACTCTCAGCCGATAATGGATATCAAACTCACCCAGCTCTATCACCTATTTTACCAGCCTCCCGCTGATTTCTGGCTTTTGTATGATCTGCCTCAGGGGGTGGTTGGTATAAAAGGTTAGTGAGTGTGCCTGAAAGTAGTGTCTGAGCCTAATGGCGGTCATGATGAGGGCTAAAGCTAATTTTTCAAAATTTGGGTACCTGCTCTCAGCGGGTGTGAATCCTTTTCCGGCGTAAAACATTGCATGCTCGATATCAGACTCTTTTCTTATTAGCACCGAGCTGACTACCGTCTGCGATGCTGCAGTATACAGGTAAAAGCATCTCGCCCGGGATTGGTTTGGACAAAACCGGCGCGGACATGAGGTATGTCTTTATCTGGCTAAAGGCCTCTTCCTGCTCGGCTCCCCACATTATCTCTCTACATTGTTGGTCTCTTAACAGCCGAAAGAAAGGGGCGCACTTATCCGTAAGCCGTGATACGAACTTTGCCAGGGGGACGATTTTCCCAGCCAATGACTGCACTTCATTCATTTCCTTAGGCCTTTCCATATCCAAGATAGCTTGGATCTTCTCCAGGTTGGCTTCTATTCCCCTCCTGCTGATTATTTGGCCCAAGAATTTTCCTTTAATTACCCCGAATACGCATTTCTAAGGGTTCAATCTCATCTCGTACTTCAATATCACCTCGAAGACTTTATCCAAATGTCCCACATGCTCTTCGGCCGTTAGACTTTTGATCAGCATGTCATCGACATACACCTCCATTACTTTCCTAAGGTACTCGGCGAACATGACATTCATTAGTCGCTGGTAGGTGGCTCCCGCATTCTTCAATCCAAAGGTCATGACCTTGTAGCAATATAGTCTCCTGTCTGTTGTGAAAGCTCTGTGCTCCTCATCCCCCAGGTCTATCTTGATCTGGTTATAGCCCGCATAGGCGTCCATAAAGCTCAACAATTCGAACCCGGGCGTGGAGTCCACTAGTTGATCTATGCGTGGGAGCGGTAAGCTATCCTTGGGGCCTGCCCTGTTGAGATAATCTACGCACAACTTCCATTGTCCCGTTAACTTTTTTGGAACCATGATCATATTGGCCAGCTCATGGTCTTGCATTAACTTGTTACTTCCTCGATGTAGTCCTTTCCAGATACTCCTAAATAACACGTTGACTGAAGCTCCCATGTCAACCAGGATCTTCTTCGTGATATAATGATCGAGTTGCAATGTTATTAGGAACGAGTCCTCGTGCGGCCTTATCCCATCCTCTTCCTCTTCTAGGAAGGTAACGGACTTCCTATCGGGGGTTACTTGTTGAGTATTGCTACTTCTAAAGGTGAAAACTTCACTGCCATCCATTATTCCCGTACACTGTTTTTTTTTTGCTTTGTTGCTCATATTATCTATACGGGATCTGCCATGGATTGTGTTGATCGTCTCATACACTTCAATCGCCCCTACGTGCTTTTGCCCGGGCACATATTGTTGTAATTTTCCTTCTTTCACTAGTCTCTCTACCGCTCTCTTCAGCTCTATACAGTTATTTATGTAGTGACTTGTCTCTCTATGGTACCCAAAAAATTCCCCAGTATCTTCCTTTGTAAGCCGGGACTCTGGGAACGTCTTGGCCAATGGAGGCGGAATGACAGACTTGTTCTCATTCCATATTGCCTCGTAGGTGGTGTTGAGCGCCGAAAATTGCTCTTTAGCTGCCGCTGCCGCCCTCTCATACCCGGTGTCCTGGTAAGGGCTATTTGCCTTCACTTGCTTGTTATACTGCTTCCCTGCCTTCCTCCGGCTCATTTCTTTGTGCCTCTTTCCTGAAGAGTACGTGTTCGGCTCTTGCTCTCCCTTCCAGGCTCTAACCTCTTGGACCACTTGCACCGGCGAAACTCCTTCTCTCCATTCGACCTTCCTTTTTGCCGAAGTCCCCTATAAGTATCATGGTCCGCCTGTGCATGCCTGATTGCCATTTCCATAAGCTCGTCGTAGCCTTGTGGATTTTCAATTCTTATCGCATACAAAAACTTCCCAGGAAGCAACCTCTGAACCAACGCCTCATCTGCAATCCTTTTGTCAAAATTCATGACTCTGGCTGTGGCTCCTTGCCAGCGGTTCACAAAGGCTTTCAACTCCTCTTCCTTATCTTGCCTTACTTTAAACAGCTGGGCAGTGTTCTACCCGTCCGTCCGTAGGATGAACCTATTGACAAACCTATTAGCTAATTGTCAGAAGCAATCAATTGAGTTCTACGGGAGCTCGTAGAACCAACTTAGTGCTTCCCCTGCTAAGGTTTCTTGGAACATGTTACAGCATATCACGTTCGAGTACCCTTTGGCATTCGTATGAGACTTATCAAGGAAAAGATGAGGATCACAATCCCTATTATAGCTAAGTTTCAACAGTTTAGCTTTGTTCGACCGGACGAACTGAGTGATTGCTCTCGTGAACGGTCCCCCATTTTCCTCAAAACTTGCTCGGGATGGATTACATGTCCCCTTTCTCTTGGAATCCGAGATTCTTTCAGCTAAACTCGCCACGCTATCTCGGATAGCTCTTAGGGTATCTTCCATCTCTCCCGGTCTTCTGGCTTGGATTTCCGGGATCGGCTCAGGCATGGGTGGTGGTCCCATATCCCTCATTTCGTTCGGGAACAAGTTCATCCCTAATTGCATGATCCTACGGTTCGTTCCCAACCGTGTGCCTGTCTGCTGTGACGTGGCACCTCGGTCTAACTCGGCTGCCCGATCTAGTGCTTCCCGATGTTCTATCCCTCAGGCTAGCACGCTCATGAGCGTGACGTTTTCCTTTTCCAACCTGCGCTCCCTCCCGGAAGCTTCTTCCTGATCCCTGACTCTTTACTGCTCCAAGCGAGTGATTTGGGCCCTCATCCCATCCAACATCTCGGCTACCACTTGGGGATTGAGATCTCGCGCCATTCCCTCCGGCGTTTCTTCTCTGAGAGCTCACCCCGTGATTCGTGAAATTCCCCTCGCCGCTGCCGAGGTCCTTCCGAATATTAGTTCCCTTTGTTCCTCCCTGCCTACATCATGCTCTTGCCACTCGCTTAACTCAGCTATTGAGTCACGCTGGCTTTTAGTAAAGATTCTCACAGACGGCGCCAAATGTTTCTGTACATTCCCGGATAGGGTTGCAAAAGCTGAAAGTGTATATGGTAGGTGAATGGCTATCCTCCCGCTGACCTGTAAACAAAAGGACTACGATGGTTAAGTTAGTATCTGCTGGTATAATGTAATTACTAGGGTAGTTAATGATACCTGACAAGCTGGTGACTAGGTTGTATTTATGACACAGCGTGGGTTCATTTTGCTTGGAAAGTGATGTGGGATACTTACCCTTGTTGTTGTTTCAAATGTAGACCTCCCATATGCCTTCTGCAGTCGTTTCAAGCCCAGTGTTACGAACGTGGTTAGCCCGGCCCACCCTGCTTATAGGCGGGAACTCTAAAGCGTCCTCGGTTGTGGTGGAATACCTGCTGGTTTACGGGCTTGGGAGGTTGTTTTATGCACAACCGACTACAGTATATATAGTAAAACCTCGATAAAATTCTTGTAGTGTTAATTAACAAAAATTCTTACACACACCAAGGTGCAACTGATTCGATCAACTAATATGTAATATTTTGATCCGGTTATCCACGTCACATTATCGTGCATGTATTATAATACCGTTAACAAAATTGAAACCTAAAATGTTAGTGTTAAGTCTTTTCAACACATGAGGTGAGGACCTGAGGTCGAATAAGATGTACTCTTTTTATAAATGCTTAATTTGATCAGATAAAAAATAAAAATAAAATGAAGGAATATAGGATCTCTAGTCTTCGGTGGATCTTCGCATATAACGATTTGAATACTTTCACATTAATAATGTAAGTGTATCTTGGTGCGTAAAATCCAATCAGCAGCTTTTGATCATCGTCTTTGAATCTGTTGCTGCTGGAAGCTAGAGTACAATCTGTTGCTTATAATGAAAAGAACCAGAAAGCAGCTTCATTGGTTTCTACTCTGTATATGCATGACTCATAATTAAGACACATGCACGCAGCTAGCTAGCATGCTGCATTCTCCTAAAAAAGAAGAAGCTAGCACTCTGCATTGGATCCCGTAAGGCCTTAACTACGCATGTATTATTTGCAAATAGTTTCGTAAATAGTCTTTACAGCTAGATATACATATACATACATATATATATATATAGACACACACATGATTATCATGATATATCTATATGTCTGTGCTGCTGTAGAGTAACTAGAGTTAGGGTTTGATCGAGCTGCTGTATATTTAACGAAGCAATTAGTCAGAGAAATAGCAGCTATCGATCTGTTTAACTTAATTGAGCAGCTACACCTCACTGCTTATTACTAGATTTCGTGCTCGTTCTCAGCAGTGCTATAAAACGAGACCCATTACGTACTGACTAGTTTATACAAAGTTACAAACAAACATCTTGAGGACATACGTCTGTGTATATGTAGTAAATTCTCGATAATTTAATACTTAATAAATTAATAATTTTAATTAAATAATATTCTTTATCGATTCTAAAGTAAAAATTAGTGTAAAATTGATTTTAATAATTTAATAACTTGGATTAAATAATACAATTTACCGTTCTTAAGATTTTCGTATACAAGGATTAAAGACTTTAGATCATCGTATTTGAATATGTTGCTGCTGCAAGCTAGAGTTTAACTGTGAGTGCAGACTGCAGAGCAATTAATTTAGTTGTTAATTCTTTCTTAAACATGAAAGTGTGAGTTGCGATTAGTCAGTAGTGACCAACGACCTTTCTCATCGTCCAATAATGCTCCACATGCCGACACGTCTTTACACGAGCTACGACACGTGCACGACCCGCATTGGAGAAAATCACTGCCCTAGCTGAGGATCGATGAAGATAACCGTTCATCATCATAATTAATTTTATTCGTTCATTTATGCTATTTGTTATTTGTTATATATAAATAATGAAAAATTGTGGAAGTATCCGACAATAAGTTAACTTTTAGTATTTTATATTTTAAAAGTTTTAAACAGATATCTCACATTTTTAATCCGATCAAATATTAATATCTAAAACTCTCAATTCCATTAAAAAAAACCTAACGTCGTACATATTTTTATCTTAAAAAGACTAATTTACCTTTTAATTTTTGTTTTACTTATTTCTTTTCATATAATAAAACCAAAAAAAAAAAGTGATGGTTCCGATAGCTCTGAGCTCCAACAATGGCGGCAGATCTGATGCCACACACGGCGATCCGAAACTGGGTTCTGATCCCTCTCTCGGTGGTCATGGTCCTCATCGGAGTCCTCCGCTGCTTCGTCTCCAAGCTCTTGCGCTCCAACCAAGTCTCAGACGCAGATGGATTTTTAACTGACTGGCTGACTTTTAGTACACTCAAAACCTGATTCTGATAATCCACAGGATTGAGTGTGTTTCAATCTCATTAATAACAAGCCACAAGAGTGAGTTGAGTCATCCAAGGCGTGCTTGTCCTTTTTGGAAACACCAAGCTTGAACTGATCGGATCAAAGTAGTTCATAGCCAGAACAGTACGTGGTCAAACAAGAGAACCCATAGTGTGATTTCACACTCCAAATTCACACTAATGCTTCTTTCCGAGCCAATATTAAAGAGCCATCTGAGATTGAACCACTGAAACAAACATGGCATGGGTTTGTTTCTCCTTTGAAATTAAAGACACAAGTTCATCTTCTTCTCCCTCAAAACCTTCTTCACAGAACAAAGCGTGTAAAAGCATTGGTGGGTGTTGGAGCTCTTGGGAATCTTGTTCTTAAAGAGCCATCTTCTTCTGAGAAGAAGAAACGGGAAGCTTTGCTCATTAAAGGAAGAGAGAAAAGCACAATCCCATTTCCATTTTATGAGTGTTTTTTTTTTCTGAACAAGATCTATTTTATGAGTTTAGCTGGGTATTTTATTTGGGAGAGCGGGAAAAAAAAAAAGGAAAAGATACGAAAAGAAGAAAGTATCTTTTTAAGTGTTAAGTTTTTAATAGAGTTAACAGTTTTAGATGTCAATATTTAGACAAGATAAGAACGTGAGATACATTTTTAAAGATTTTTAAAATTTAAGACACCAAAAGTTAGGTTCTTTAAAACGGGTCGAACAATGTTTAGACTATTTTTTCTGTAAATAATTAAAAAAAAGGGTGGTGAGTGCACGCCAGAATCTTTGGTTTGCGGGTTGGAGGAGATAGTGGAGTCGATTGGTTTTGAAGTTTGTTTCATTATCCTATGTATTCCTCCCCCTCTATCATATAGTACTCCTGCTACTAATTCTATATTAATGTTGCTAATTTCTTTTGTTAAGATGATGTTTTCACGTGTCTCTGATTGGAGCTAGCTTCTCTCATCTAACTAAACAAGTAATTACAAGTACTCTTAAAAGTTAAACTTTCGATTAATATGTTCTTCCATGTAAGAATGTATAAGATAGTACACGTCCCTCCTCTCATATTCCCCTTCCCACAATTTCACTTTTATGAAGGTGAAGCCTACAATTTCATCATATTCATAGCATATGTCAGCATAAAAAAAAATTATAATGGATTTATAATACAACTATTAATTCTACGAAAATTAGTCATACACCATTATTTATTGTCCCACATTATAAAGTGTGTAACAATGAGCGAGACATTTAACATCATAAATGTTTTTCTTTTCATTCAAAACACTGTAAGTTGTCTACTGGTTGAACGTCTATGCATTCAAATCATGAAGCTGTTAAATTGGTCTAACATTATGTTGTAATGCACAGTTAGAACATTTCATATGTGTCATAGTCACGAATGTGTAATGAACTCGTCGACATTTCTAAAAAAACATACACACACATTCATAGTCATACTTCAGGATCAATACACCTATATAGAAACGAAACATTTATTTTGATAAACATATATGTGTCAGATCTTCTTCATCGTGATCATCATCTATCATTTTCAATTTCATTATTCATAAATTTTTCGATTCAATCTAAACATAATATCATAATTTCGTGAGAAATAAAATCATTATTTTTCATAAATAAAATCATTCATGGTCATGCTTCAGGATCAATAAACTTATACAAAAACGAAACATTTATTTTGATAAACATGTGAGTCTTATCTTCTTCATCATCTATCATTTTCAGTTCCATTAATCATAAATTTTCTGATACAATCTAAACATAATATCATAATTTCGTGAGAAATAAAATCATTATTTTTCATAAATAAAAAACGAGCGTAAAACAAAAGCCGGTAGAGACGGACATTCTCCCCGTGTGGTGCTAGTATTTTCTAGCCTCGTTTGTCAATTAAATTTTGATTAGGGAGATAATCGCATTAGTTAACGAAAAAGCATCGAGGCTTTTGAACATTTGAGCATCCACTAAGAGCTGCCCACATAGACAAGCAAAATGATTCAAACTCGATCAATTCCAAAAATTAACAACATAGACAATGTTGAGGACGATAAAAGACTACATGCAGCCCAAACGGTGGTCGGAGTCACCCAAATTTGTTGCATTTTTCTGAGAACAATTTGAGCTTTTGGCATCGATCATTGTTCCCATCGTTGACGATTGGGCGGGAAACTGCCATAGTTTTGATGAATACAAGGAGAGAAATCGAAAGAGACCGGTGCGCCACTGTGAGGAGGTCGGGGAGAAAAGTTTCATCCTCGCGGGTCGGAGCTATGGAACGGGGTGGAGCGAACGTCCAACTTGATCACCACCTTTAAATACTCATCCTTATATTTATTTGGACGATTGGAATAAAAACATTTGCAAATTTCAACAATGCATATTGCACAAAATATTTCCCTATTTTCCTTAAATGATTTTTCGTAGTTCTAGAACTTCAGAGAATCATGACAACTAGCACATATCTTTGAACTTTTTGAAAAAAACTTATCACATACTCGCCGTCCTTACTAAAATTACAAAAACTATCTCAGATGAAACGAGTACTGACAGTTAACAATGCTTTGAATTAGTGATCCACACAAAGTGAAAGCAAGAATCCATTGATGATGAACAATACCTTGATCCAATAACCGTGACCCGACGAATGAACTTGTTTTAGGTTTCTATTTAGCCGTTCGGTTTAAGGTGATAGTTTCCGTTCAATATAATTCAACCTCGCCGGATGATCCAAACCTGGTGAAAATTAGTGGCTAGCTGACTGACGGCCGTCGGATACGAATTTGGAGAGTCGTATAGGGGTGAAAAGTCGGTGGGACCACCCGGGGCAGAGAGACTGCTCCGTATTCCCATTAACCTTCTTCTGCGATTTTCCAAAGTCCAATGGTTTCCTACCTGTTTTTTGTCACTCTCGTTTCTGCGGTCCTCATTTGGCCACAATTGTCAAGTCTGACGTGTTCCTCTTTATCTCTCTCTCTCTCTCATTTCATTTACGTAGACAGGGTCAAATGGGCCGTCCTACAAGTTAAAATGACGGTAGAGCCCCTCTCCCCTTTCAAGCATTCCTCTTATCCTATAGCCAAAGCGGCAATGCCTCTTTTTAAGGTTGAATTGAATTTTTCTCTTCGCTGTGATAATTACAGGACATGAATCGAAGACGAGTTATGTTTGATCCTTGTTTGACCCGATCTTTGAGTTCTCTCTACCGGAAGCCGAAAGGCTACCTATATTGATTTGTCCACATCTTGATGTGATGTGAAGAAGAAAAAAAGAAATGGAAGGAGAGGAGTATGATGCTTAACTTCTTCGTTAGCGGCAGGAAAGTGCCTATCTAATCTATAGAATGCATGCAAATACAAAGACGATAATAACTTTAAAAAATATAATACATTTTTATATGGTTCGACATCATTTTGTTAAAAAAACGACTCGCTTCCTATACAATATATTTTGAATTTCTTCATACTTGTAAGCTTTCATTTATATCATATATGAAACGGGAGAAAGATCTTAGATTGTAATCAATCACCTCATTCTTCATTATGACCTTGACCGCATTTATGCTTATGTATATCATATATGAAACGGGAGAAAGATCTTAGATTGTAATCAATCACCTCATTCTTCATTATGACCTTGACCACATTTATGCTTATGTATATCATATATGAAACGGGAGAAAGGTCTTAGATTGTAATCAATCACCTCATTCTTCATTATGACCTTGACCACATTTAATAAATTAGGAGGTAAAGTTTTGAAATGCAAGTGAATAAATTTTTGCCAAGGTAATTTATCAAATACAATTATGTAACATTTTGCATTTTTATACCAACAAATGTTCATCAGTAGAGTCGTTACAACAAAATAATCAACGATGTACGTTTAATTGTGCTTAAATAACACAACTCATTACCATTAGAACTTTACAATCATTTATTTAAAGCGGTACAAAGTGTGTTATCAATCAATCGAGTGGGCATATTTGATCTTATTCGTACCCTAAAAACTTAATTGAGAAGTATGTTTGAACTCAAGTGTTGTTAATAATCAACCAAAAACGCAAAAAAATCACAAGTTTAGCTTGTAAAAACAATCTCAAATCTACATTATCTCTGTAACAAAAATGGGTCGAATAGACACTGCCCAATGTAATCAAACGAGATTAGTGAAGTTTAGTGTTAAACAGTAGATTAGCCGAGTCCAAATCTGGTTAATAGCGTAAACCCAAACAGGGGTTCCTGGCTGGGGTCCTCAATTCCCGCGTCGAAGCCAATCACAGCCTCCCCAACAGCCATATGAACTGGAAAGTGCGAGAATTTGACTTTAAATCGGAATCTTTCTCGCGCGGGGCGTCTGCAAAAGACGTAAGCCATACGGACCTCGTCGACACCAGAGAGGGACAGTCTACGAGTCGCCCCCGGCCAACACGTGTCTATTTACCGGCCGTCACCGGCCGCCAACCGGTTGCGCGTTCCATAACGGCGACTGCTACTACTACGCAAAAAGAAGAAGAATAACCACCCCCTCTCTCAGCTTTTAGTGGGCCCCGCCTCCACCACACCACCACAACCAGCTCAACGAATAAAATAATAGTATTTAGGATCCGAAAAAAACAAAAACGAAAAAAGAAAAATTAATTAATAAAAAAAAGGGTTTAAGAGAGATAAAGAGGGGCCTCGCTAAAAGATTTTTGCTCCAAAGCCAGAGAGAGAGTCTCTGATTTGCAGAGAGAATCCAAAGGACAGCGAAGAAGGAAGAACGCGAAGAACAGAAACAGCAAAGTTTACATACACAGAGAGAGAAACACCAATTTTTTTAATTTCTTTTTGGGTTATGAGTTTATAGATAGATAGATAGACAGAGAGAGATGTGTTGTAAATTTTGATAATTCCAACCAGGTCCTTTTTTCTCTTCTTATCCAATCCGTAAGTCCCTCGCATTTCTTTTTTATTTTCGCTCCTTTCTTTCTTTCTTTCTTTCTTATTTTTCTTTTGTGTTGATTAATTTACCTCATTGGTTAATGAGAAACTGGGTTGGATTATTATCGATAAACCAATTGTGAACAGATCTAATATTTGTTTAGAGGAAAACTGAAGTCTGGGCTTTTGATTACTGTTACTTTGGATTACTGGGTTTTCAATTGTTTTGTTCATTTATAGGGACCCAAGTTTCTTTTTATTTCAGATACAGTGATTCTTGTTTCTTAATTTGGTAAGGAAAGAATAAAGGGACTTGTGAAATTCTTGATCTTTATCTCTGTTTAGATTGTAGTATTGTTCTTTTGAGTTGCATGTGTTTTGGTTTCTGGGATTGTGTTCTTCTTTGACAGATTTTATTCCAATACATGGCATCTTGACTTTCTCTGCCATTTAGACAAGAAAAAAGAACTTTGAGAGATTGTTATTTTTGTCCACAAGTTAGTTCTTCTGGATTGGATTCAGAAATCTGAAATTGTTGCTGGAGTTTTTCTTCATTCAATTCACGCAATCCAGTCATTAAAATTGGTTTGAGAGGATTTGTGGAAGAAAAATTGAACAACTGCTCTTTGAATCAAGTTTTTATTATTCGTTTTCTCTGAATAGTTTTCTGGGATTTAGTGTTTTGGATTTTATAAATTTCAGCAGTGGAATTTGTTGGATTTGGATAAAATTCGGGTGGTCTTTGAACTTTGTCTTTTCCATTTGAGTTTTTCTCAGGAGAAATGTTGGAGGGTCGGTCCTGCTTGCTTTCGAGGGTGTTTTCGAGCTCCTGCCAGCAGCCAGAGAGCAACTGGCCTTACAGGATGACCTTTCATCAACTCAGAGTGGATATTGCCAATGGAAAGCGGCCATTGGAGTTTGATGGTGATGATGATGATGAAGAGAATCGAGACCGTAAGTTGTGTAAGCTACTGGATTGCTGTGACATGGTGGAGACCGCTCAACCTTCTTCTTGTGAGCAATCCGAACATCAGAATAATCAGGATGGGGCTGCTTCGTCGGATTCAGACTCCCTTATACATGGCATTGGGCGGGACAACTCCATCAGCTGCTTAATTCACTGCTCGAGGTCTGATTATGGTTCCATTGCCTCATTGAACAAGAGCTTCTGGTCATTAGTTAGGAATGGGGAGCTCTATAAGCTGAGGAGGCAGAATGATGTCATTGAGCACTGGATTTATTTTTCTTGCCACCTACTTGAATGGGAAGCATTTGATCCCAATCGGGGAAAGTGGATGCACTTGCCGAGTATGACTTCCAATGACTGCTTCATGTGTTCCGACAAGGAGTCCCTAGCTGTAGGCACTGAGCTTCTTGTATTTGGTAAGGAGGTCACTGCCCATGTAATCTTTAGGTACAGTATTTTAACAAACTCTTGGTCATCTGGAATGAGGATGAATGCCCCAAGATGCTTGTTTGGGTCTGCAAGCCTCAAGGAGATTGCAATTTTGGCAGGTGGTTGTGACTCGGGAAAAATACTCAGCTCTGCGGAGCTATACAATTCCGAGACTCAGACTTGGGAACTCCTCCCGGACATGAACAAGCCTCGAAAGATGTGTTCCGGGGTTTTTATGGATGAAAAGTTTTATGTTATTGGTGGGATTGGGGGAAGTGATTCAAAGGTTCTTACCTGTGGAGAGGAATATGATTTAAGGACGAAAAAATGGACAGAAATACCTAACATGTCTCCTGGACGGAGTGGTGCAGCCAGTGAGACTGAGATGCCTGCAACTGCTGGGGCACCGCCTCTGGTTGCAGTGGTAAATAATGACTTATACGCAGCTGACTATGCTGACATGGAGGTGAGGAAGTATGACAAAGAAAGAAGATTGTGGATCACAGTGGGAAGATTGCCTGAGCGGGCAGGCTCAATGAATGGTTGGGGGCTCGCTTTCAGGGCTTGTGGGGATCGTCTGATTGTCATCGGAGGGCCTAGGAATGTGGGTGAAGGTTTCATTGAGATCAATGCTTGGGTTCCGAGTGAAGGTCCTCCACAGTGGAACTTACTTGCGAGAAAGCAATCTGGTAACTTTGTCTATAACTGTGCTGTAATGGGATGCTGAAGCTTCATGTGTATAAGAATTGTCCTCCAACACAGGAGTCTTGCTAATTGGTAACACTCCCCCTTTCTTTATAGATTGTTTATCCATTTGGGTGGGGGAGAATGGGGAAGAATTTTAGACTTACTCAAGATTCAATTGAATATTTTCTTGGAATGAGATCGATCTTGAGTGACTTTTTTTCTTTACAAATTTCTTTTTTGTTTTCCTCCATGTTCGTCTTCCCCCCATTTTTAGTGACATAAGAAGTTTCAAAGGTTGGCATAATGTAGGAAAAGAATGGGTTCAATAATTTGAAGTACCAACAAATTGTGGTAGATTGTCAGTAGTGCTTGCTGAAGCTTTCGTACTTAAATACACAGAACTAGTTGTAATGGTTTCCCTGCTTTAAATTCATTTGTGTTGTCTTCAAAAGAGAAATTTCTGAGAGATTGTTAACTTGGATGCTAGTTTGTGGAGGGTTTACATATTTGATGATATTGATGGCATATATTTCAAGTTTTCGAAGTTTTAAATTCATTCGGAGCTCTCATAGGGTTTGGTGTTGTATACAGCATTTTAAACCGTTGTGTGCAACAGTTATCCTTTTTTTATTTTCATGTGAACTACCCTCCAGCCTTGTCTAAATTTCTTAATCTTCATAAACATTTGGGGTGATGATAGCATTTCATTGTGGTACATAAGCCAAAAAATTAGTTGCTTGTTGATACAAGTATTTCTAGGCTGGAAGGGATCTGAAATAATTTCACGGATAATTGCAGGCAAGTTGCTTCCCAAATTTATGTGAAAATGCAGCTTTACCCTCATTTATCGGTAACTATTGTGTTCTTTGTATCTTACTCTGATTTCTTGGTAACTAGTGATGAGACTAGTATTTGGGATATTTTATTCCAACGTTTTAAACATATATGTTGAATTTTAATATTAGTTCCCTCCACAATCTCAACTCTAGAAATAATGTATCAAACAAGTTTTAACACATTTATAATGTCCCTACAAATACATAAGAATTTAGCACATTTAAATGCCTTAATAAGCTGAAGTTCACAATATCTCATCCTTTGGCTAGTCAATAAATTGTGCTCGCTACTGCATGAAATATAACACAGTGAAGGATCACACAGTTTGGGTGCTTTGATCATTCCTGTTAGCTGAGCTGATATTATTGGTGGAACATTGCTTTCCATATTGTATGGATTAGATCAAACATTTCCTTTGCCAATGTATCTTGCATTTCTTTGAGTTTAAACTTTAGAGCGAGTTTTCCATACGAGTTTCAAACAAAAAAGATTCTGAATGATATAACCGTGAGATGTACCGGAGAAGAAATGCCGGCCAAAACGTGAAAGTGTGGCGCGTAAAAGTTGCAGGTGTGTTGTTCTTCCGCTATGTCTGATCCAAAGCTGGAAAGCTCTGTTCGGTAACTCTAGAAACTGGATCGGTAGGTTTGAAATCACTGGCGTCCATTGACTTGCTTTAATATCAGATGTGCTCGTGGCATTCACATTAACCACGCCTTGTCTTCTTGATATGATAGTTATCTGCTTTTGTGTTGATTCGATTTGATTGTTTACTTAGCCTGGTTGTCCATGTTTTACTAGTTTGGTGTATAATGGGACCTCTCCAGGATTTTCCAGATGGGGTAAAAGGTCTGGTTGGCTATTACTCGATGCTTTCTACTTGCCATTTCTTTAACCTTTCCGGAACAAGCAAATATTGCTTACCTGAAACTCGTTTTTTCCGTTCTGTTAGTGAATTGTATACCATCATCAACCAAAAGCAATTCTTGGTGGGTTAGGTCGTCGTTTTGCTCTCATGGATAGCTGCACTCATCACATGTATAGAACCGAATGTCTGTACTATTTGTTTGGTTGGTTAGGCATGCATAAATCTAAACTTGTAGGACTTGCTGCATTAACCATTCTAGCTCATTGTTGGCTCTATTGTAAGAGTTTGGCGACCCATCATCCGTTCTGTTTCTGTTCTTTTAGTTCGGAAGAAAGTGGATGGAGTACCATATCTACGATAAGCGCTCGAGCATGACGAATCAGCAGAAAGAAACTTCTTCTGTGCAATATATGATCTGAACTGTTCCATTTTTTGAGTCTTTGTTCAACTTTTAACTTTGTGAAAAGTAGATTGAACTAACAGAGTAATTTTTTTAATAGCTTGTTGATTATGTTCATCATCTATTTGAGTCAGTTGGATACTAGGGTATGATAGCACTTTTGCACGGTGGTCAGAAACGGGTACTCAACTTGGTAGTACGAAACTACTAGCTAGTGTTAGGTCTGCAGCACTTGCAGAGTTGCAGAATTCAGACCAAAAAAATTGAAAAAAGAACAAAACAACAATGGGCTGTAACATTTCCCCTCAAAACCGTAACCAGATTCTGGTCCTCGAGAACCTTTAGATGTTTGAAGTTTTCCAGCCCAACCCAAGGAAATGCAACAAAACCTCATTTTGCAATGGGTTTGGAGTGGGCTGTCACTAAAATGAGTTTCAGGGTCTTGGGCCAAAATAAGCAGATGATAAAGCTTCACAATTCAAGTTTGTCTGCCCTTTCCGTTTTGGACGCTCACCTGCGGGATAGCAAATACGGGACAAAACGGGATACTTTCACAATAGCCACATGATTTAAAGGAGCTGATCTGACGGATGAAATTCACAACACACTAAACCCCAATCATAGACTACACACTACCCGATGTCTTCTCTTGTGCCAGTGCCTCCCCACACCCTCGACTGGAACTTTTTCTTCTTCCTCCCTCATCTGAAATTCTCTCTTCTGCCTCATCTCAACCCAGATATGCCTTCTACAATCCCTTAAGGCCTTCCATAATAAAAATTAAGGCAACTATAGTCAAAAAAGGAATCATGAAGGCGATGATTGATCAGAATGTGAGAGATAGACCTATGAATGAAGTCAGAGTTAGAGATATGAAACGATATTACTGCCATCCCGAACGAAATTAGAGAGCTTATGTTAAAATTCTTTGATCTAGTTAAAATCAAAATTGATGATGGTTTGCGTTGAAAATTGATGTTGGTTTCGTAAGATGGATGATGTTCTTGAGCAGTAAAGACGTGACCCAGATGATATGAGGGTTGGTGTATCAGTATTGATTGATAATTAAAGAACTAAGTCTGAAGGTTTTACGTAATCAGATGTTAATGTTGGTAGGGTTTTGTTTGATATTGAGAATGTTGTTACCCTGCTGTGTTGCAGAGTGAGGACTTGGTTCCAGATTTCCAGCAACATCAAAACTCACTGATATTGTCAAATTTTACCATGCATAAATGGGTACATAGTAAAGTAGCAAGCATCGTTTCGCTCATGCTTTTTCCTGCTCATATGTTTTTCCTTCCTTGGAACATAAGAACTGTTTCCAAATAATTTCCCCTGTCACCTTACTTTTCTTATTTGAATCCATTCTCACACTAAAACCAATAGTTTTTGCATATATATCATTACAATAGTAATAGGCCTCCTCAATTGATTCAAATTTCTGAACAAGCTGAAGTTTTGGTTCTTTAACAACATTCTCAGCAATCAAATTCTTGGCAGGCACAACATTGTCAGCAAGCACATTTTCAATAGGCACAACATTCACAGCAGGCTTTTATGATGATTGTTCACCCATCATAAAGGGATGTAGTTCAATATTTTAAACATAATTATAAATTAACTTTCACCAAAATAGAGTCCAAACATAATATTAATAGAAAAGAAGCTAAAAACCAAACAAAAGTTGAATGCTTAACCACTTTACTGGTACTATAATTGAACAACTTATGTATTGAGCTGTCGTTTAAGAACAATATTATGTGAAGCAATCAGATATCGATTAAACAAATATATGCAATCCATTATAGATTTGGGTGCTTCAAATTAAAAAATAATTGGGAAAGCAGAGAAACTCAAATACATGGTAGGGATTGCAATATTGATCCGAAGATGAAATTATCAACAGAATACTCTTTGTCCATGATTATAGAGACCATTCATCAACTGAAAATATAATAAAATAAGAAAACCCCCAAAATCAAAAGAGAGAAACCTGAGAAATACCTTCAAGATACCAGTCTTATGATGATGAAACAACAACGGTATTATGGGAGGCCTTAAGGGATTGTAGAAGGCATATCTGGGTTGAGATGAGGCAGAAGAGAGAATTTCGGATGAGGGAGGAAGAAGAAAGAGTTCCAGTTGAGGGGGTGTGAGGGAGGCATTGACACAAGAGAAGACATCGGGTAGTGTGTAGTCTATGATTGGGGTTTAGTATGTTGTGAATTTCATCCGTCAGATTAGCTCATTTAAATCTTCTGGTTGTTGTGAAAGTATCCCGTTTTGTCCCGTATTTGCTATCCCGCAGGTGAGCGTTTCTGCCTTTTGGTGTCCAAGTGACAAATGGAATAATTCTAAAGAACCTTTAGCTACATAAACCAATTGATGTTATTTTTTTTTTGTTGGTGATGACATAAACTAATGAGTAATTTTAAATACATAATCTAATCTTTTAATATACATCTTTTATTTAATACATTAACAATCTAGTTTTTTATTTCAATATTATACTAAATACACATCCCAAACTGTCTAAAATACCCTCAATATCTAAATTTAATGATAATATGTTATTTAATATAATTATTATATATTTACTATTCCACAACTCTTTTTACGTATTCTCTTTTATTTTCTGTTAAAATTTTTTTATCGGGTTAGAAATTTTTTCTTCATATTTTTCAATTTATAATCAAAAGACTAATATTATATTCGAACTTCAAATATCTAATATGACATAAATCAGCTAAAATTTGAAGAAAAAAATATTGAACAAAAATAAATTTTTAGTCTGCAATAAATTAAGAAATTAAGAACAAAGTTAAGAAATTAGTACAAATACAATAGCATAAAAACTAGTTTTTAGTCTGCAAGATAAAAACTAAAGTTGATAAAAAAACCAAATGAATAAGTAAATAGTACATGTGATTACGACAGTAATAGAAATTCAGGTGATGAATTTTGGAGAAGAGGTTTTTATTTCTTTTCTTTTGATACGTATTAATAGTGGAAAAGAGTTAGGTTTTAGGGAATATAAAGTTTTTTTCTTATAATAATGGATGTTTTTGTAATTAAATATAACTATAAAACCTGATGTGAAATATAAAATAATAGAAATGTGTATTAAGAGATTAGAGGTGTGTATTTAAAATTTCTCTAAACTAATTGATGTTACTGCTTTTGTTACACAACCATGATGCCTGGAACAAGTCCCATGTTTTCAAGGAGCAATTGCAGTTGAGGGTGGCCATATTATCAACATAAAGTGAGCTCTTGCCAGCTAATTGTTTAGTGGTGGTGGATAATGGAAATGCCATCATGGATTGGAATTCCCTTATGATACCCTAATCTAATAATGCTCTTTATATGCCCATCTCCCACTAATTGAACATGGGAAATAAATAGAAAAGGCAGATTTGATTTCAATTTCTCCTTTATATCCCTTTCAAAAACATAAATATAGATAGGCAAATAGGCAAATAGGCATTAGAGGTTTACAATATTGGATGGCCCTTTTCCTTGAAAAAGAAGCATCCTTTGTAATCAATCTATGGAGAGCAATGGCTACTTTGAATTTGAACCCCACCCATTAAAAACCCACATGACATATAACACCAAAAGTTGAAAACTAGTTGAAGCATACATTCCTAGATTCTTTGTCTCCATATTTACCACAAATGAGGTTGTCATGGAACATCATATAAGGCCTATGCTAAAGTGACACACCTTAATTATATGTCAAGGCGTATTAACAAAACAAAGTTGCACTTCTCATGCTTTTGTTTGGTTGGTTTTGGTCTGTTTAGATCTTCAAAGATATTATCCGCTAGTGCCTGATGAGCCTAGTCTATATGGAATAGCACAACTATATACGACCTACACTACAAGATTTGTTTTGCTTTAAGTAATTTTATGAGTTGACATGAACCGTGGAGTGAATTGTCATCAAGATAATATGATTGATGATTCCGTAAGATGGTCTAATTTTTACTAATCGGGGGAAACAGCAGGAGGCAGCAACGTGTAACTACTCCTTATCTTATCTTTATGCAATCCAGTTAATACATGTTCATCTCTCGTGACAATTAGTATAAAGAATTTAAATCACTCCAACTAATGTAATTAGTTTTAATTATGAAGTATTGATAATGTACGTGCGTGTTTTGATAATATAATTAACATATTTACAATATTTAGAAGCCACCAATTCATCTTGATCTTAAAATCTAATTTGTTTTGTTGTCTATGTATAACTAATGTTTCTATCTCACCTACTGAACTATGTCTTAATCGGTGCAGGACTTGATCGTTGTTATCAATCACTGGCTTTAAAAATGCAAGTGTTATTAGATAGTAATGCACGTCAATGACTTATAGTTGTTGCCGACTTGCATTTAATCTTACTTAGTCACATCGCTGACGTGTTTATAAGCTCTCGTACACTTCTTCCCTACCATATTCTCTATTCTCTGTTTAGGTCGACATTTTTCTTTTCAAAAATGATGACTTACTACTCAGTTAGGTTTAGAAAAGTTTTCCAGATTGAAGGGTGACTTATCAACTAAAACCTAAGCAAGACTTGTTTGTCGTCTATGTTTTGCTTTAACCAAAGGTTGATTATACCAATTCACACATTAGTAACCGATACCTTGCTTCACTCCAACTATATGAATTCAAGAATTCAACCCAACGTACGAGAGGATTTGTAGCTCTACTACTTGTTGATTTTGCTAAGAAACTTTCACGAATCTGACTTTCCTCCCTTTTTTTTCTTGTTTGAACTTTGAAATGTCCTAACTCATACTCATATCAGGGTTTTTTCGATTCTTTTTATAGTCGTAATATTTTACTTATTTCTTAATTTCGAATAAATAATTAAATTTGGAGTCGAGAAATATGAAAAACTAAATCGAAACTACACTCTAGATCGAGTACATGAGTTCGATCTCTCTGGATCTAGCTTAAAATGATACGGAGACATCACGTGAATGATGCATACGAGTCATGAACCCACAAGACAAACATTATTGATTGTACCCTAAACAGCAGAGTGAAGAGAGACGAGCCCATGCAGAGCAACCAAAGATGAAGATAGGAATTAGATGGGAATTAATACGGCCCTTCTGCCAAGTGGTTGAGGCACATCACAACACAACACAACACAACATTATGGAAAACTTGTACATGACTCATCAGCAGTACTACTAGTTCATCATCATCATCATCATCATCATCAATTTAACTTACACCAAAAAATGGTACACCTAATAATCGATGAAATAGTTAGCTTTAATTAGTTAGATTCGAATTCATGTTGTGTGTGTGTGACAGCTAACTCAAAAAGGCCTAGGTACATAGAGCTAACACGAGACACGCAACTGTTACATAAATTATATTACACTACTATAGAAGTAGTATATTTATACAAGTGAAGATCCATGTTACGAGGATCATATAGTTGGGAATTGATATTCAAATATATGGGGCTAAATTAGGTTCACTTACCACGTGCAGTGGATCATTTTAGAGATGAAGTTGGAGAGGATGACATCCAGGCAGGTCTTGCACGTTCCGGAATTTCGGATATGAGATATCTCCAACTACGTTACATTTTGTCCCCGCCCAGTTTTAATAATATCTCCTTCAGTTCCTTTGCCTGCTGATCGAAGGTGGTTGATTGCTAGCTAGGGTTAGATGCTTCCACGGACGTCGATTACTATACAACAACTCGACACATGTTTGGATTTAGCTCTAGTGGTGCAAAAGGATAGAAATTGAGTTATGACTAAGACTGTATTAGGGATTCATTCTCTTAATACAACATGTCGTTTGTCAGTGAGCTTTGGCCTAGTTAATTAGGTAACATAATCGATAACATTAAGATCATGAATTCAAACTTTATTGATATATGTAAACGTGTGTGAATTATTAAATAAAAAATTAAAGAAAATAGAAAAAAAAGAGTTATCAGGTCGTTTAGTTTGTGAAAAATAAGAATCATAATTGTTTTTATCTTCTAAAAGGAAATCAAATACTTTTCTAATTGAAAGAAAAAAAAGAGGAAAAGAAATTAAAATTACGATCAACAACACTTTTAGAGATCATAAACATACGTTAATTTATGAAGTATATATAGATTTTAGAATTAAAATTTATTTAGTCCTTATGGTTTGAAGTTTACATATGTTCAGTCCTTATAGTTTTATTTTAATCTGAATGGTCCTTAAAGTCACGATTTTATTTCCAGATAGTTATTCCGTCAATTTTCTCTGTTAAAATGTTGACATGACCGTTAAAAATATTTAAAAATTTAACGGCCATGTCAGCAATATAACTGAGAAAATTAACATAATAACTATATAGAAAAAAAAATCGTGACTTTAAGAACTATTCAGATTAAAACGAAACTATAAAAACTGAACAACAGTCGACTTCAAACCAAAATAATTGTACAGTTTTTAACCCTTAAATTTTAAGTTTAAACAGTTTCGAGTAGATTAATTTTTTTTCTCCGATTATTGGATTTCCCACTATTTAAGCTGGTTCAATAACTTGCGAGTTGTCACTCTGTTTCTATTAAAGTTAAAGCTAAGGGGAAAGCTAAGGGGGCAATGGAAAAGCTTAATCATCAAATTAGTGATGATATGATAGCAACTATACACTATTTTATAGAGAGTACATGATGTACATCGCGTCTTCGACTAAAAACCACTATTCACAAAAATGAATAGAGAAGAACTGATGCAGCGAGGATCCAGCAAAATCCAGACAAAGCGATTTAGACAAAACAACTGTGTCCCCCAGTTTGGTTTTTAAGTTAATCACGATTATTGTTAAAGATACCCTTTTAAAACAGATCTCTAAAATTATCCCTAATTATAACCTCTCAACTCCTAATTAGCCTAATTAGTGAAGCCGACCGCCATACCCTAGTACAATTACGACTATAATTAAGTGACTTTGACAGAGGGTTTATCAAAGGCTGAATCAAATTCTTCGCCAACTATAATTAATTTACAAGATTAGGTTAATGAACGAGTTTTAGGTCAAGTATTGAGGCAACAGCCAACAATCCACGTGATTAAGATCCCATTTAGTATTATGGGTTTAGTTTAATGGAGCTAATTAGGTCTGGTGAGGCATGAAGCTACCTGATTACTCAACCAATTAGTTTAATTAAAATAACGTAGATTGATTATTAGAACATGTATGATATACGTGCAGTCTGAGATGCATTATAGGTGAAGACTTGAAGGATCGAGTTGGCATCTGTGTGTGGGAGTTTCTGTCGTCTTGACTGGAACTCATGAGCAACTTCTTCGATAAGCTACGGCCGGATACATCAAACAAACCCTAAATTTAAAAACTACTCCTTTCAAGTTTGAGCATGGCCTTGATTCTCTTCGATCCGAACAAAATTAAGACATTGCTTTGGTCAATATAGTCTGGTTAACCCGCCAGCTTGATTTGTTTTGTCCATTTTACGGCTAGCTAGGTGCGTAAAAGAGAAAAGGGATCGGAGAGGGAGAAAGGGGAAAGAGAGAAAATAGTGTTTTATGAATTAGCTTTGTCGCAATGGCGGATTTAAGATTTTATAACATGATGGGTTAAAAAAAATTGAAATTTACTCTTTAAATTGGGAGAAAATTATAATCTACACTTACACTTTTTATTTTTAGTTATCATTCTCGTAAAAAAAAAAACATTTAAGTCGCTAACGATAAAATTTAAGATACCAAAAAATGAAATATGAAGTATGAATTACAATATAAGGAGTGTAAATTTCATTGTCCAAAAATAATAATTCTAATGTGTACTAATTTATGTCAAAAATGAACTAAGTATAATATCATATGGGCTAAATTTGAGTGATAGGTGTTGTATATTAGTTGGTATCATTACATTTCTCGAATGTAAAATATATGTTATAGATCAAACGCGTCTATGATTTTTCTCTCATTCTTTCTATTTTGGAGCCCCCTCCTCCTGGTCATATTAAAATAAATTATGATGCAGCATGGATAGAGAGTTCGAAGCTTACCGGTATGAGTGATTTAGCGCGTGATTGTCATGGTATCCTCTTTGATGGAGCTACTTTGTTGTGCCGAACAGGATCATTGTTAGAGGTGGAAGCAACGGCTGCGGCGGTGGCTATTGAGGTGGCGAAGAGTCTCCCTCCCTCACTGATCATCCTCAAGTCAGATTCGAAAGCCTTAGTGAACCAGATAAACAATTCAAAGTTTCCATGTAATTAGAAAATTGCTCTTGTTGTGACAATGATTCGGAATTCAATTACCTTGAACCCACGTCTGATATGGTTTTGGATTTCAAGAAAAGCGAACTCTGCAGCAGATTTGGTTACCTCGCTAGTAGTGAGGAAGAAGTTCTCGGAGGTCTGGATTGATCGCCCGCCTTCTTCCCTTGTGTTTGTTCTTTCTCATGATGGTTTGCCGTGTCCTCCGCCTTCTAGCTTGGAATTTGAAAGCCCATGACTCAACCGGAATTTTGGTTGCGTTATTTTCATCGGCGTCAGAACTTTTTCCTTTGCTTTGTCGTCCTTTCACTTTTCTCCCAATTTCTTTGTTTTTTTTTTCTCTCCAGGTTTTGTTGTATAGGTTTCCTTCTCTTGCCGTTCTAGTTGGTTTTGATTAGATTTGTTATTTTTTTTGGGCTTTGTTTTTGGTATTTTTTGTTTTTGTAACTCTAGCCTCGGGCTTGTTTTATTAAAATTTCTGTTCAAAAAAATAAATAAATAAACACAAGAGGGTATGCAGACATTATCATTCTACTTTAAGTTGCCGACGGGGAAACAGAACATCGCAATAATCACCAACATTTACCAAGGGACGTCTCACTATAGCATATAGTCACATAGGCTTTGTCAGGTACTATCGATCTAAACAGTTGGGGTGACCCATTCGACAAATATCAGCAGCATAGCACAGCATAGTGACACACTTAATACTATGGTACAGATTTTTCGATCTGGAAATCCGAGCCTGTGAAAGCAAAAAAACAAAACCCATTTTAAAAGCGATATCTACCACTTGTACTCCTCCTCCCCACTCCGCCAATCGATATCATTCACACAGTCCTGACCTGACCTCTCTGCCTCTGTCCTTTTTAGTCATTTTATCTTTTTCCAGACCTCGATATCTTCTTCCGTCACCTTCACCACCCACCACCGTACGTTTCAGTCTCGAAAACCCCAAAAGGCGAATCCAACGGCTGCCTTTAGCCTTGCGTTGGAGCACCAACACGTACGTCTCACACCTCTCTCCTATTAAATACTTTTTCCTTTTTTATTATATAATAATCAATTTCTATTAAATTATTTGTCTTTCCCAAAGCATCTTTTTCCCATCTAACACAGTTTCAATTAAAAATAAAATAAAATATTCTGATCCCCTCTCCCTATGTTCACTTATTTTGTGCCTTTTGAGTTTTGACTTGACCCTCCCCACTTTCCCCTCTCTATATAATCCTCCCCCATCCCCCATTCTCTCTCATCCAAGCTTTCTCTTCTCTCTTCAATCTTCACCTTCCTATCTTCCACTCGCTCTCTCTCTCTCTCTCTCTCTCTCTCTCTCTCTGCTTCTAGTTTCTTCACTCTGTTATCCAAGTCATATCATGGCCATGGTTGAAACACAATCCTCAACAGTGTCCTCGAAGCGCCCAAGAGATGAGACACAAGAAACCCAGATGTTAGAGGATCCCAACAAGCGCCAAAAGTCTTATAATCAGATACTCTCTCTTCTTGATGAAGATGAGGAGGAACCCACCCAGGATTTGAACTCACTCATCGCTACCTTACAGCAAGAGCTCTCCTCCGACGCTCTTACCAATCCAGACCAACTCTCTGTCACATCAGATGCTTCCGATGCTTCTGAAGGGTACAACTCGTCTTCCTCCGGCTCTTCTTCTCCTTCTTCTTCCTCGGCACTCTTCTTGAAGGAAGAAGAGAGTAGTGTCGAGAGGGTTATGAGGCACCTTCTAGAAGCTTCCGACGACGAGCTAGGGATTCCGCACCGGGAGGTTGGTAATGGGTTTGAGGATGCGGAGGAGGTGTTCGGTTTTGGGGACAACGGGCTTTCTCTTTGTGATGGGTTGTGGGAGCTTGAAGATGAAGCTGCCAACTACTATGCCCTGGTGCAATCTGAACTGTTCATGTAGTAGTTATGGGGTGAAATGCAAAAACGAAGTATCTATAGGGGCTTTTGGAAAAAAAAATGTTTCTCAGAGTTCGGAGGGAGAGGTAGAAAAGGTGGAAAGTCTTTTAAATTTTCATTTTGGTCCCTCTGATTTTGGGGAAAATATCAAATGGCCCCTTGCTTCACTCTTTAGAAGATTAACTTGTAGAAGGAAAGATATTAATTTATTACCATCTTTTTTATTACGTTACCTTGTTTAATATTGCCTTCCAGCCCTTCCTTTATTTTAAGCTCGATACCACGGACGGTGAATCTTAAAGCGCACAATGTTAGAAGAAAGTTACCTCCAAATATTCTTGACAATTGCCTTACAAATTAACCAATAAATGAAATTCACGTCGTTTGGGCCTTTACACATTTGGCTACCAGAGTGAAAAGTAAAATAGAAAATTTCAGCGTTTATTTTTTGTGATGATAAAACGTAGACAAAAATAATAAGATTATTTATTAATAAGAGATTTATATATAGGGGATTATAAAGTAACAATATGATAATAATAATAAATATATGGTCATATTTTAACTACATATTTTGAAGGCAAACATATAAAATATTCTAGAACACTCTTATGTCGGTATGTTTGTGGTGCTGACATGTTACCTCATTAAAAACCTCGTCAAGGAACAAAAACCCTATAGGAGAAAAACTAAACATTAATCGTAGGAGAAATAGTAAAACGTATCATTCACATTTAATAATAACATGTATGTATGTGCTAGACTTCTTTGAAGTTTGCACCTCTCCCGATCTTTATATAGGAGAAAAACTAAACATTAATCGTAGGAGAAATAGTAAAACGTATCATTCACATTTAATAATAACATGTATGTATGTGCTAGACTTCTTTGAAGTTTGCACCTCTCCCGATCTTTATATAAATCATATGACCCATCTTGATTCTTACTAATCACGGAAATTTCAATAACTTAGCATATCAATACACTTTAACATGTTTTCAAATGTTACATTGGACAATAATTAACTAGATCATGTCGTATTGTCCTTAAAAATGATCTTTTACGCTTAGATCTTGAGAAGAATACCGCTTATGAACTTAAAAGATAAGTTAGTACAAAAAATTAGATTTCCATGCAGCATAACTTTCAGTTACGAGAACAATCATAACTTACTATAGGAAATACATATGAACAAACCGTAAACGGTTTTGGAAATTAGACTTATTTTGTTTTCCAACAGTATATTACACACATTTTGGTTCATCAGGAGCTGTATACAAAGTCCCGTCGAAGTTGACTGTTTTGCCAAAATCAGATTCTCGGACAGATTCGTCATACTTTATGAAAATGGTCATAACTCACTCAATATGATAGGTATGATCAAATGATTGATGTCCCTAGAACGTAGACACATAGAACTTTCTAATGGTACCAATTTCACCATTTCCCAGTGAGTGAGATTTCCTGTAAGTCTTGTGGAAGTTGACCTATAAAAATTGGCAAATTCTGATTTTGCTTTTAATGTGTTTTTCTTATGTAGAGATAGAATAAGCCTCAACCTTTCATACCATTAAGTATTGAAAAATGAGTTACTACCATTACATTAGCGTTGCGTGGGCGCATAGCTACACTTAGCTTTACAACTTTTCATAACGAATGAGATGTTAAGTCTTTCGTATTGTGTTGAGTACATTGATGCATCTTATTGTACTTAGATTGGAACTTCAACTCTTAACACATATTTGTCATCTTGCTTTAGACAAAATAACAGATCTTTCTTTAGAGCAAAAACTTTGACTAATCATGGGAGTATATGTAGGTCTGACTAGTTATAAAGCGCTTAAGCCGATTGATGGAAAATCATCATCAATACAATCATCGTGTGCTTTATCGAGACCGTGTCTTTCCAAGATCTTTTTCATTCTAACTTTGAATGTTGATACATATTAGCATCAAGATCCATCAAGAGTCCATGTAAATCCAGAATGAACACGCAAAGACATAATTCACCATATCTCTTCTAAATCAAGTAGAATCCATGTTCGTTTCAATACATTTATCAAACGGGTGCTCTTGTGGTCTGGAGTCACTTGATTCAGATAAATAAAATACATTTAAGACATTCATATATATCTATGATCCCATAGAGATATTATTATGACCACATTCATAGGCTGCATGTTCAGTTATTCGAAAACTACCAAATTGACAAATTAATGTAGTGCAATGACATCCATTACGAGAGCATACCTCACTGTAGTCGACCCCAGTGCATGTTAGTGAGAGACCTTGCGTCATAAAGTGGGTCTAAGCACTTGTTCTCACTACGCTATCTAACAATGACATAATTGATAGGATTTAGCTTGTGGTATCGGCATCACCTGCCCAAGGACCTATCTCTTTGTTAATGTTGGATCGCATTTTTCCATTAGGTCATTCAACTAAGTTGATATACATCAACAAAGGGTGGTTCGATAGTAGACTCATTATCTCACGTCCTCATGTACACTAGTGTAATACTTGTAGAGATCTCTATATGGATTGGATTTGACATTGAGGCGTTCCCCAACGATAATCACAATTCATACTTCATGAGACGAATTTGAGTATCACTGATCAATGGATCAGGTTGTGTCAAACTCGATTTCTTCCTAGTGCGAGAAAGTATCAAACCTAAGAGCCTCCCTCCTTTTGGGGAGCCACACGGCCTTGTGACACCAATTTTACCATTATATGGCGTCACCATATCACCATCCACGGTGATGACATCAAGACCAACTCCTTTTGGTCGCGCCATGTCCTCTTGATAGGACATCAATCCTTACAGACACATTTAAAGCATGTGATCTCGTCACTTTAACATTTTAAGCATTTGAGATCAAGATGTTACTGGGGATAAACCACGACAATTCACGTCGTTCCACTTGAACACTTGTGTTCTTATCTCCCCCTAACGGCGGGAACATTGTCTCATAAAAGTGACAATCCGCAATTTAGCGGTGACTGAGATCGCCTGACAAGGTTTCTATATAAGCGGATTATAGGTGGAGGTTCATATCTAACCTAAGTACTTATTCACCTCAAATTACTCATCATTGTACGCAGTGACAATGCGATTTGGCACCTAGAAATAACATTTAGCCGAGCTAAAGGATTGGAGATCTGTTTCAATCCTGCCGAGCTCAATCTTCGCACATAGTCACGAGCTGTAGTACAAAAATATTCAATGATGGTAGGTTGTAGATGAATAGTAAAACTGCATGCAAATATTGCATAGCCTCAAGATGCAATAGAAAGATTGGTGCACATTAATAAAGTTCGAGCGACAAGCAAGAGTTGCTTTGTCGTAGCCTCGGTGAGACCATATTAGTGTGAACATGGGGTACATGACACTTCAACTTATATCCTGATAAACTTCTTTAAAGAATATGTAGTGAGCCTGTAGAAGTATAAGCAGCAGATAATAGAGTAACACGTAATCAATGTGTTAACATTTCAACCAACACCATAAAGCATAAAAAACCTTTCACAAGTTGGTTGTATCTATCTACATAATTTGATGTAAGAATAAAATGTTCACTTTTTTGTCATTTAGCGTAGGAGGGTCTCACTTTTAATTTAGCCAAAGAATAGGCTTTGAAAACGACTAATGAGCATTGTAGGGGGCGAATGAGACATCGCGGAAAGACCGCTGCACCTCAATTACTTCAGCGATTGACCGGACGGCCTCTAAGAAGTTGGAGTCGTGTTTGGGAGACGTCAATGTCTCCCGGGTGCCGCCATTTACAATTATGGCGTCACCATCATACTTTATAGAAAAGCTAGATACCAAATGTCTTCATTTTAAGTGGAATAATGGATTTCCATGAGAATTTCTCATAATTTGGACCACTATGTCTCTTCTAAGATGACCGATTTGGTTTAACTAAAGCTTATATGAGTCGGTGTCCCAAATAACATGTTTGGCGATAATATGTAATTCGATATTCGAATCACAGTGACATACAATCCACTAGATTGACTTATAAACTTCTTTAAGAAGCATTTCAATCCGCATTCATGAGAAGGTATGCACAAAAGAACTCTTGTTCATTCTTGCAATGTGTTTTCAAATAAAAACTATTAGCATGAATGTCATTAAAGCTCAATATGGTTCAGTTGCCTCTTAATGCATAGAGGGCATATGTGACGTTCATCATGGTGTCATGAGCCATCAAGATTCAAGCTAAACCGCGTCGCTGAATGACCGGTATGATTCAATCATTGTAGTCATAGAAGATTTACAAGGCCTAAAATCTAGAGATAATTGTCAGTTCCTTAGAATATTGTGGATAGTTTTACTATCTACGAAACATTTAATGCCTTTATGAGACACATCTACAAAATAGAGTAGATATGAGAGTAAATAGTTTCACTTGATCCATTTAGAATGATTGAAAGAAGCTATAAAAAACTGCAATCCTGAGAGTGCATAAAAATTTCCGCACATAATGATATTTGTGTACTAAAACAGCCATAACTTCTTCGTTAAAATAGATATGGAAAAACTGCGAAAGGTTCTGAAAACTAGACTCATAGTGCTTTCCAATTATATAAATATCTCTGTCTGGTTCATCCGAAGCTGTTCATAAAGCTCAAACAAAGTTGACTATCCAGAAGAGACAAATTGCTATTTCTCGCAGAATTGCCATTTGTGAAGCTGTGAAGCTTGCATGTGGCGTGTAGGCTTTTGCCTTAGCCAAAAGGGACATGTGTATGATCAAAAGCAAGTCATTTCCGTCATTCCAAGGTCGTAAACTTCATGACTGGTTAGCAAAAGCTTCCTTACATGAACATAAACTAACTCAGAGGACCTAGAGGATTCTATCATGATGATAATTGTTCGGTTTTGATAAGCCTTTAACGTCTTTTACAAGATGGAAATTGGTTTAATAGCTTATGGGGATCCGAAATCAAAAGATTTCGGTAACTCCAAGTCAGTATGACTAGGCATGTCCGTGGTGAGTTGGTAGTGCGAGGCACACTTGAAACCACTATATTCTTAATTTCAAACAATTCTAAGACATCACACTAAACTTAGATGAGTCTAGTTGAATAATTGATGATGGAAAATCCGCTATAGGGTAAAAGACTTAACCAGAAATACCTTGGCGATCCTCCTTGAGAATGCAAGGCCATGCGTCATCTTCACTTAGAAGAGACCAAAACGGCACAATAAGGACGATGTAAAATGTACATCTTGTTTGTAAATCAATACGAACCATAAGAGAAGAATCGTTTCATAACTTCAAAAAAAATCTCAAGGCATTCATTATTGCTAATGTGAGTACATCGAGGTCTCAAATAGACAAAGGACGTCTATACGACGCCTTATTACATATAGCTTGTAAAGAAAATCAATGTCTAGCCAATGACGTCAAAGTCAGGGGTAGCTAGAGCTAGATCTAAATCTTTGAAATTCGTGATAATGAGAATGACGTTATTGTCCTCATATTGATTTTATGTATCTTTTTGTATGCATTTATAATTTGAATGAGAGCTTGACAACTCTTGAACCAGTGATCCGGAAATCCACAACGGTTGTATTGTCATGAGCTGACATGAGTAGTTTTGGCAAATTGGTGTCTAGATTGGGAGTGTCACCATTAGGATCTGCGACACCTCCCCCTCTTTACTAGACATTGGCACGGCGTTTTTTCTTGTTGCCGTGATCCATATTGTTGTCCCCACATTAGGGGACAATCTCAAATACGTTTATCGCATTAGCGTATATACAATTCTCGTTTGCAATTATATGATCAAAATATAGTCTCGTTGGTAATTCCAAACCAACTTGGAGGACTTAGAGAACTTGATGATGATCGAATTCGCTAAAAATTATGGATCATGATGCCTTAAAAGATCATCGACAATATGAAGTCATTTAAAGTGATAAGTAATCCATTTGACTAATAACTTAACAAGTAGAGTTGTATGAACGTTTCAAGAAACGTTCCATGAGTGCATTCCACAGTACATTGTGGTCGTTACTTTTTGCACAGATTGTCATTGAAGGCTTTTGTCGATGTGGCGCGTCAAAGACTTTGAGCGTATGAGATGTGAAATCTCGGCATCTAGGCTTGTTAGCCTGGGGTTCAAAACATGTGGTTTAATCCTTTCCAATAAAAGGTTTTACAAATTCCAAGCAAAGATTCGCTTTAGGCATTGAGTACGTCAAAACTCAAAGGAGCAGAATGTTACATTGCTCTTGCATACAAAACCAAGTTGTTATGAAACTCGGTAGAGGTCACAAACAATTCTTTTAATGGTTTGTCCTATGGATTGATTGCACATAATCTGGAAAAGCCACGAATTGATCAAACACAATTAGGAAAAATGCCTCGGATTGATCAAACACAATCCAGAGAAAGGTCAGAGTTGATCATACACAACCCTGACAAGGAAACAAGAGTGATCAAACACACTCTTGACACGCGAATAAAATTCCAGCATTTTGGTATTTGTACGCACAAAATCTCAAGCATAGAATGAAGATGGAGAATGGAGGAAAATATTTTATTCTCCCCGAATTATTGAACTTGGAAAAGTTTAGGGTTTCAAAACATACATTTCGAAACTTCAAATACTTGAAGAAATTGAAAAATTGTAGTCGAAGGAAATCAAGAATCGTCGGCAGGCGGCGGCCAAGAGATTGTCAGCCGGTGATGTCAGACAGCGGCCGAGAAAACGGACGGCGGCGGTAGTCGAACAGAGGAGCCGAAAACACTTTTTAGGGTTTTAGAAAACAAATGGTGGGTTATTAGTTCTAGGGTTAGAACAAAGTGCATGATAACGTGATGAAGGATAAAGTGTGGAGACAAAGATAACAAGAGAATCATCATATTATTCATTGATATGAACCCTTTATATAAGAAATTACAAAGTATCAATATGGTAATGATAAAGAATACATAGTTATATTCTAACTACATATCATGATAGCATAAAACTAAAACACACATATGAAATATCCTATATCATTTTAAACATTTTTTCTTACATCAATCCACACATGACGAAGGAATAAAGGCCACAGTAGTTACTCTTGTAGTATTATTTTCAGTGTGTGACTAAGGATTTACCTTGTAAAAAAGGTTGTGACTCGTGACATCTGTACCGAGAAAGGAAACGGGTCGTGACATTGGATTCCATTGTGCCTGTGCTTGAGTACAAAATCGATTTGACCGTTTCGCGCGTGCAAACACAGCCTCTTATGCAGCATTGTTTTTACTTTTTAGCCCATGTCTGAATCTCCTTTGTATGACGAGCCTCACACACCATCCCATAAAAGAAACGGTAAAGCGTATCTCAGATCAAAAAAAAAAGAAAAGGTAAAGCGTATCCTATTGGTTCGTGCGCATAGTACCAATAGGGCCAAAGTTGTCATTTTCTCAATTCATGAATCCCT
The DNA here is from genome assembly GCA_034370585.1 of Fragaria x ananassa. NCBI lineage: Eukaryota > Viridiplantae > Streptophyta > Magnoliopsida > Rosales > Rosaceae > Fragaria > Fragaria x ananassa. Next base: position 25,945,613 of record CP139761.1, on the reverse strand, counting down.
CTCTTTCTGAAATTCATGTCGCCCGGTAGACCCGTGAGGAAGATAAAGGAACAAACTATGCTTCAAGTAAAAGTAGAGAGTTAGATGATTTAGATCTAATCATAAACATGCTAATGAGATGATTACCATAGATATTTACGGTTGTTACCGATGAGCTACTATGCTTCAAGTATTGATGTATCAATACTTCCATAAGGTAACCTTTTTATCCGGAGATCAATTTCAATGCGGATTATAGTCTTTTTGATCAGTTATGAAGCGACTTTGTTTATGTATTTATTATATGGTTTTTATTTATTTTTTGTTGCATAAGCTAAATCGATCGGAAGGATATTTTTCGTTTGATTAACACTGGTCCTGAACAACAATCTTTTAGTTTGAGAGACTAATACGCTCTGACAAATTTATGGATACTTCAAAATATGAGAGCCCTTTTAATAAGGACTAGTTGATGACCTTTTGGTTTATAGTTTAAATTGTTTATTTTTCGATCACATTTTGACATATCATATGTTCAGTCGAGTATATCATCATTTATATAAATTTTCAGCGAAATTAATGATCGTTAAGATAACGAACTAGATCAATTTAATAGACAAACCAAATATTTCAAACATGAACCGTTCAAATATATAATTAGTAAATCACACTTATAAATGTATTAATAATTTTTAATATGACTAAAAATTTATATAATTAATTTTCTGATAAATACTAATAAACTAAATAGTGAAAATATGGATATAAAATTGACAAGTAAGACAGACCAAAAAAATCCCCGACTAAGGGCCGGCTCAAAACATTGTATACCCGATAAACGTAAAAGTCGTGGCTCCCCAGTGCGACAAATAATGAGAGCGTGGAGGAGAGGTTAGATAGAAGAGCGTCCTCGATCCGAAGGCCGGATATAGGGTAGGGTCGGGGTGGGGCCCGCGGGACAGTGAGACACTGACGAGGCAAAGGGCAATGCGTTGTCGGCCATGGCCCGCCGTGCTTACAGATTTTATTTTATTTTTCTCATTTAAAGTTGATGGGATGGGATGGGATAGGATGGAAATAGGGGGATGATGGTCGACGAGGTAAAGAGAAGGGATGGGGATGGACCATGCATGATGGAAGGAAGGAGTGGATGGAGGTACATGGATGATAAGGTCACGTCATCATTTCATTTCATTTTTGGGTCTGAGGGTGACATTTGGGGGACCAAGATAGTTACTGGACTGTGAACAATTAGATACGGGCATTCATTGTGCTTCACGGATTACACAGGGCCATATTCCCTACTCTTCCTAGGACACCAGGATGTTAGTGTAGACTTTCAAATGTATTGATTTTTATTTTTATCAGAAGAGAAAAGTTCACCATCGGTCTCTCAATTCTTGTGGCAAGGCCAATGTGATGTCCAACTTATAAAAACTACCAATGTGATGCCTACACTTTATTTTTCGTATCAACGTGGGGTCTGAGGCCATATTCCGTCACGGCGCCGTCTGTTTGGTCACGTGTCGCGCACGTGGCTCACTAAAATTGGTCCCTCAACTCTTGTGGCAAGATCAATGTGATGCTCAACTTATAAAAAACTACCAATGTGATGCCTACACTTTATTTTTCGTATCAACGTGGGGTCTGAGGCCATGTTCCTTCACGACGCCGTGTGTTTTGTCATGTGTCGCGCACGTGGCTCACCAAAAAAGGGCATAAAGGACATTTCGTGTGTTTTGTGCCGTCTCTTCTGATCGGCTTCGTCTTCAACTTCATCTTCATCTTCTTCTACCACAGCTCTCAACCAAGTCATGGCCGCCTTAGTCAGCGCGTCCCTCATGTCCGTCTCCGCCTTCTACATCCACAAGCGCAGTGTCGACCAAGTCAGCGACCGCCTCATCGAGATCCGCCGTAAGCCGCTGTCTCGCCTCCGCTCTCAACACTCAGACGACAAAGTCGACGATAAGGAAGAAGATGATTACATCAACGAAGAAGACGAGTGAGACCAGCGGCAAGACCTCGGCTCTGACGGCGACGCCGTCATTGATCTCAAATCAGCGCCGTCTCAATTTTATAGAATTTTCACTTGTTTGGTCGATCTGGTCGCTAGCGGTGTAAGGGTTGATCTGGTCGCTAGCGGACGACGAAGGTGATGACTGTGGGGATGATGAGGACAATGATGGCGTTGTAGCAGAGGTGACGAAGCTGTGGGCGAAGTTGAGAGAGCGGTAGTCGAACATGGGCTTCCAGGGGCGGCGGGCGCCGAGATCAACCTTGATGCCGTCTTTGGCGAGGGAGATGTACTCGCCGGAGGCGGAGGTGGACCCTGATGGTGGCGTTGTTCTGTGGTTGGGACAATATGTTGAGTTTCTGAATAGAGGAAGACGACAACAGTCTGAATAGAAGACGAAGCAGAGGTCAGCAGCAGAAAGGGATTTGAAGCAGAAGGCGCTGAATAGATGAAAGCACGATGCTAATCCGAAACTGAGAAAGATGTCGGCCTGAGATTTGAAAAGAGACTAGAGCTGTTCTGACGAATTCCGGAGCGGGTCTGACGAAATTTGAATCTTGGGTCTGTGTTGGCTGTAGACGAAGCCGATCGGAAGAGACGGCACAAAACACACGAAATGTCCTTTATGCCCTTTTTTTGGTGAGCCACGTGCGAGAAACATGACCAAATAGACAACGTCGTGAAGGAATTTGGCCTCAGACCCCACGTTGATACGAAAAATAAAGTGTAGGCATCACATTGATAATTTTTATAAGTTGGGCATCACGTTGGGCATCACATTGGCCTTGCCACAAGAGTTGAGGGACCGATTTTAGTGAGTCACGTGCGCGACACGTGACCAAGCAGACGGCGCCGTGACGGAATATGCCCTCAGACCCCACGTTGATACGAAAAATAAAGTGTAGGCATCACATTGGTAGTTTTTATAAGCTGGGCATCACATTGGCCTTGCCACAAGAGTTGAGGGACCGATGATGAACTTTTCTCTTATCAAAATGATCTAGACGTATCTTTAAAACGCGGATTAAAATTCATTTAGTCTATTTGATTTGATGACGATATATATTCAGTTTTTTTTATTTTATTTTAATTTGTATGGTACTTAAAGTCGTGATTTTCGTGGTTATTTTATTAATTTTCTCTGTTAAAATACTGAGGTGACCGTTAAAAACATTGCAATTTTTAACGGTCACGTCAACAGTCTAACTGAAAAAATTGACGGCATGACTATATATAAAGAAAATCATGGCTTTAAGAACCATTCAAATTAAAATATAACCATAAAGATTGAACAAATGTCGACTTCAAAATACAAGTACTATACAATATTTAACCCTTAAAAGTCTTTTTGGTTTATAGATTAATCTGAGCCGATAAGTGATGTCAAAGCGTTGTTTTTTTCTCTTGACTCGAATCAACACCGGTCTAAAGGAGTTTTCATAGATCATCTATATATAAATATATATATATATATATATATATATATATATATATATCAACTGATCAATCAATGACTTCGTCATCAAAATGTAAAGTGTCGTTAGATCTAAATATGAGCCGAAAGAAATCAACTAAAATTTAAACTGAACAAAATAAATTCAATAGTCATGTAGAATGAAATAGTGAGTCATGAAGTCATGGGTGCTCCAAAAGGGAAATTTTATGGTATCTACTCGTATGTGATACCTACATTTACAAATGTGACAACATATTTGTAGTCAAAGTGGTAATGCTGAGTCGTATTATTTGTAATGTTGTTCTAATAATTGTAATTACAAAATGTACAACCATTTTACAACTTTTTAAACAAATTGTTCTCATAGTTGTAATTTTGTTTAACTTCATGTAAATAGTGTAAATAATTTTGGTAAATTTTTTCTCAATGTTGTTGTAATTTGATTCATAACATGGTAATTTTTATTCAAGTACATTTAAAATAAAAGTATGATATATATCCAAGTACCATAGCTTGTCTCACAACAAAATGTCATTAATTATCCAAGATATAAGAGACTCCTAAACTAATAAATATACTAGAGATCGAGTACGTTTCAATTTCATTGTTCTTTTTCTAGATTGATGATCACGGAATTGAACTTACATGACCAAAGAACAAGTTGGGAAATCAAGAATTTTCGTGTTGTTCCCCTTTGAAACGTATTTGCTACTTTGTCAAATTATAGACTTGTACACTTTATTTACTAGGTTAATAATTGCATCGTTTAATTGACTAGATAATTTGTAGCCTTGTAGGAACTAAGAATAAAGAAGAGAGGCCTTCCTAGAAGGTTTTGATTTTCATTGGCATGAAAATAGTGGAGCGACTTTGTTTGTTTGTTTTCTAGATTGAAATGGACGGCATATGGCTTATATTAGTCCAAAAGAAACTTATACCTATGTAGGAAGAGCGTGCCGTACCCGTTAGAATATCGTCGGCAGTTGCAAGTTAACTTCCCAGAAGTCTCTGATTAAACTCTACGATATATTAGCTACATGCATCAATTCGATTGTGACATTTGCATACCGAAGTCAAATGACTTAATTTGCTCCCCTCTCATACACTCAGTTTCAACAACAAAAGTTTATATGCAGGTCATTTTCCACTTTTCAACCTATAATATGATAAGATTTGTATGACTTACATGAATTAGAATTTTTGAGGTTATAAGTTTAAATTTTACGTTGTATTAGGAGATATCTTGCCGTTTTAAGTTATTATATTAAACTTATTTAGTTATTATATATACGCTAACATGTAATTTGTTTATAAACTATATTAACGAACGATGGAAAACGCATACATATAGAAACATTAGAGAGTGGTTTTGTATACTCTCAATAATGTATGGTAGGATTGGGATGGGGTGACAAAGACTCAAAGAGTGGCATGCATCATCAGATAGCTGCAAAGTCGAAAACCAAGTGGTTGGCTCGAGGTCTATTTTTCCAGATTTCAAATCCAACATATTAATGTAATGTAATGTAAGGCACCACATATAAGTGGGAGATAGATTACTGAAGTACGTGTACGACTCCACCTTCATACATGACTTCTTAAATCAATTCAGATTACAACTTCGAAGAGAAGTTGGTTTTGGGAAGCTTCCTTAGGAACACCTGTTCGTCTTGTTGTAGCCGCCTGCAAATACCTGCTATGTATTTCTAAAATTGCTAACACGCCCTCTTGGTTGATATGTTATTTATTCGACATTTGATCTTAGTTTTATACTAATCTCACGTCCTTCTCTGTTGCAACCTAATTTATCCTAGCATCAGTTTAAGACTTTTCCCATAACAACTTAATTATTATACGGCATGATATGATCATGCTATTGTATACGATTGTGATGTACGATTATATTATCTTAATGAATACATATGTTATTTCGTTTAGTATTTAAAGCAAATAATACTGTAATAAGTGACACAATCTGAGAATGGTCGCAACTCGCTACAAGATTAAACGACGTTTAGGAGGGAGATCTCACAACAAAGAAATGGAAAATAGTTACATTGACATCGGGTTTTCCTTATTAACAATTTAGAATTAAACAAAAGCCACCACATTGACATTGCCCCAACATGCAAAATGCAAAATGCAAAATGACATTGCCCCACACGTACTACAAGTTGCAATTTGATGGCGATGGACTCTCTTGTTTATTTTTCTTTCAAATCATGAGCACCTTTTTTCTTTTTTTTTTAAAAACTTTTTTTTTTAAGAAATAACTTTATTAATAACGGAAAAGAAATTACAGCATAATAGAATAACCGGTTGTGATAGATACACCCAGGCCCGGATTTGAATAGAGGCACAAGAGGCTTGGGACTTAGGGCCCAAAAATCTAAGAGGCCCAAATTTTTTATTTTTTATAGTTGTCCAAATTTTTTTTTTTCAATAGTTTTTTGGCTCTGCAATCTGACATGAATTAAAAACAACTATCCTAAAACAAAGACAATTACACATAATGAGAGGCCCAAACCATCAATTACTACTTTAAATTTGTACCCATAAAAAAGTTAAAATATTAAATAGAAGCAGCCAAACATGATTAGGTAAGATATTTGTTGTACAGATAGGATTTATAATACAATTAAGATTACTAAACCATCAAGGTTTTAGAATCCTATTTGCATAATAAGTATTTTGCATAAATATCCTATATATTTTTGGATGTTATATGCTATTTTATATATATATATAAAAAAATTAGGGGCCCAACTCTAAGAGTTCGACTCAGGCCTCAAAATCTCAGGTCCGGGCCTGGATACACCACGACACACATTCCCATAAAGATCTGTAGTTACGGGTCCGTCGCCAATAGCAACATCCATGAGCCAAATGAGCTCAACCCCTAACCCAATAGCACGCTCAAAAGTTACAATGTCCTGAGAGTAACGATACAACCTTGTCACCAACACTAAAACGAGCAAATTTCCATTCTTCAACACTGTGTCCAAATACCACTAGACCACGTGCAAAAGCAATCCACCCTCATGTTGACAACTAGACAACACCGATGTTAAAATCGATAATCCCCAGGAATAACGCCACCGAAGTAGCACACCGACCAAGACACGACACCTAAACCATCGCTCAATAGAGGAGAGACATATTAACCAACAACCTAACCAAAACCCTAAAAAACCCTTAACAGAAAACCAAAAAACAAAACAGGACAAAAAAAGACCCAACACCATACCACAGGCCCAAGTCCAAGTCCAAGTCAACCCTAGAGAGGGCCCAAAACTGCACCACCCGGCCCAAAATAAGCCTTGCACCCTCACCACCATCGCCGCCGCAAAATCTGAACCACCGTCGGCGTCGGAACCTCACTATTCCTGCTGACCTCCGCTGTGTCCCGCCGCAAATCCAACAATCATATCGATAGCCAAAGTCGCCACCGTTCTGTGATAGCACAGATCCACCGTCAGTTTGTGAAAACACACAGCCATCGTCATTCGCAACCTCGCTGCATGTCACCGCTTCCAAGCTTTGAGGAACCAACACCAGTCCGATGCCAGATCTTGGCCATGATCTTTCCAGAGACGCAACAACTTCTTTAAGCCGAGCGAAACCAAGGTTTGTGTCCTCCGTCAAGCGACTGGCCATGGAAGTCTGCCACCACCAACTCACCAAAACAGCCCGTCTGGCCACACCAACCCTACCCCGCCGAGGCCAGAAGACCACGCCGACACGGGGGCGCCGCCGGACAAGCCACAAAGATCACTCTTTTTCCAAACCCTTTCCTGTTTTCACGGAGCAACCCTTCTGAGAAAAAACCTACTTGAATCATGAGCACCTTGTTCAGTTGTTCTAAACAAAACGACATTATTTTTTTAGACCAAAAATGATAACATAACACATCATTTGTCTTAAGCTACATATAATCACTCCAATAATAGTGTTGCATTATGTGTAACCTTCAAATTTAATCAATTGTCGGTTTTGAAGAATAAAATTGGAGTGCTTGCCTTAAACGAAAGTCGGAATCAGCTAGAGTAAAAGACGTGTATAGTCAGTCCTTCACAAAAAAAAAGAAAAAGAAAAAGAAGAAGAAGAAGACATACACAGCGGGCCAATGCAGGCTCGAATTATTATAGATCATTATTTCATTTGGCCCAATATGAAACTGTGGAGCTTAGCCCAGAAACAAATGAGTACACTTCAATCGATTCAGTTGCACCCTAATTTTATTTCCTTGCCTCTTTTCTTTCTTTTTTTAAGCATGGCAAGTTAATATTGCCTTCACGTATCCAATTTTATTAACGGATACGCATCGGGTACATATCCTGCCGTATCTGTTATTCAGCATGTAACTTAGACCAAAATGCACAGATCAGGAGTGTTCACCTGATCAGTTACTGACTAAAAAATAATGATAATCACGTTTGGATTTACATATTAAGACGAAAACAAAACAACTCTACCTATAAATAATTATCTTCACCATTGAATCTACATCGACCATAAATCTCTTAATCAATTATTAATCAGGTGATTAAGACTGATGCACGGATACAACGGAAAATGTATCCGTAAATAAATCGGATACGCGGGGCAATAATGACTTTTGACATCTAGTGCTAAACACTGATGCTCTCTCTTCGTCCCTGTCTTCGGGTTTAAGCTTTTCACATTTCCTCTAAACCCCTCTTTTAATCAACCTCAAAAAATCATGCAGAGCCTTGTGAAAGTAGCAACCAGGACTACTCTGCTAGAGACTCTCATCAAAACCCAGTTCATCTCCACCGTCAATTTCAAACCTTTCTCCACCAAACCCTCCGCGCCCAATCGGAACCCTAAGAACGCCGACGACGAGTGGAACGACGCGTGGGAGACGGCGTGGCTTCCTCCGGACCCGCCCTCCGAGAACGGCAGAGCTCCATGGGAGACCGACGAGAATCTCTCGCCGGCTGCGGCGGCGGAGGCGGTGGTAATCCCCTCCGACGCCGACCCCGAGACGAAGGTGTTTGTGGAGGACATGAATGCGAATTGGGACGAGAGACGGAAACCTAAGGAGGAGAAGAAGCAAGAGCAGAGTGGGAGTGGTGAGCTTTATAGCTTGGAGAATATAAAGAAGGACTATAGGTTGAAGAAGCAGAGGATTCATGCCGGGCTTTGGATGAAGGAGATTGAGAAGCAACAGGAGGCTAAGTTAGCTGATTCCGGCATTGGTGGCGGCGACGATATTGAGCGGTTGCTTGATAGCTGCTCCGAGTAAGTGTTTTTTTGTCACGGTGGTTTGATCATATAAATTTGAAATAGTTATTTTGTTTGTTGTAGTCAGAAAGATTCAATGTTAATGGCATTGTGCTATAGTGAGCTCTAGTGATGCTGTTGTTTATGTGTCGGCATTGTTAGTTGGATTAGAGGCTGGGTGTTGATTTCGATGTTGTGTGTAATGTTTGGTTACTTGCAGTATTTTCGACTCAACCAACAATGATTTGGAAAATGCGAAAGTGCCGAGTGCTGATGACTTCAAGAACAAGCCGGATGGTTGGGAGACGACATCCAAGGCTCAAGAGGGAAGTGTATGGGAGATGACACAGAGGGAAGAAGATATTTTGCTCCAAGAGTTTGAGCGTCGAATTGCTTATAATAAGTTTCAGGTGTGTACATTCAGTGTGGCAGAAATGCTTTGTCCTTGTTTCTTAGTATCAGCATAAATAAGTGGAGGAAATAACCCAAGTAACTCAAATTGGCTGCATGTTGCCTTCTCTCTAGCTGAAATGAGACTATTGGAGCACTAGCTAAATCACAAATGTTGCACATGATTGTGGTGCATCAGAATTGGTATAAGGGAACTTGTGAGGTTCAAATATCTAAGTGTTAAATGGTGCCACAGATTGGCCATGGCCATGGCCACGGCTGTGTAAACAGCCCCATGTCTAAGATTATGTTTCTTATTAACACCTATAAATTTTGGGTTTATTGTTTTACATCTCAAATTCTCAATAAGATAACTTATCTCTATCCTCCTTTCTTACTACTGGTTATATTTTTGTGTGCAGATTGCTAGTTTTATCAAGACTCACATATTTAGTCGAAGGAGACCAATCGATGGGTGGAAATACATGATAGAGGAGCTGGGGCCAAATGCTAGGAAAGGAAAAGGTGCTGTTTCAAGGTTACCAAATCTGTCTGATGCATCAACCCAACCCTTCAAGGAAGAGAGGACTCCAATTAGCACCAGTCTTACCTCCTACAAGAATAGGTAGTTTAGCATTGAAGTTTTTCATAGCTACCGTGTCACTCTGCTTCCTGCAAGTTTTGAGCTCAGTGTTTCTTAATGTGACAATGTATATGATGGCACCATCCTGTAAGCAACTGAAACTTAAACTAGTACAATTGAAAGAATGTATGTATTTCTTTCGAAGCTGCAGTTCCAACGTATGAACGGTGTTACCAGATCATCTTATTTCACTAGTCACAAGGACTTCATGGGCAGAGCCAAATAGCCTCAAAGTGATTACAGTATTTCAATAGAATCATCCATGTGCTTGTAACAAAAGTGCTCCTGAACAAAAACACTTCCTACAAAAGCATCACAGGTAGTTTCTTATATAAAAGAAAAGGCGGCAACTGCGTTTCTATTCAAAGTTCCAAACACAAATATAAACCATAAGCCCTAAACCCCTGCCGCATGGATCATGACTCGACCTTTAATCATACGTCTGAGGCAAAGACTCGATCTTTGGCCTCCGGAAAACACAAACCTCATCTCTCTATTGCAATGTTGCAAACAAGTCTCAGAAATCTCCCAAATCCACGGCTCTATAGTCAAGACAGGTCTCGACCACAACCCTTTCTTCTTGAGCAAGCTCCTCGCCTCTTCCATACACCACAACCAATATGCGGCCTCCATATTCAGCCACATTCGAAACCCGAATCTCTTCATGTTCAACACATTGCTCAGAGCCTATTCCATTAGCGACGAACCAAACAAAGCTTTTCTTGTTTTCAATGACTTGAGAGCTCGTGGTATTGTTCTAGACCAGTTCTCTTTCATCACCACGCTCAAAGCTTGTGCTCGTGAACTGGCCATTGAGACTGGCCAAGGGATTCATGGGGTTGTTGTGAGGTCTGGGCATGGCGGGTTTATTGGTGTAAAGAATACCCTTTTACATTTCTACTGCGTTTCTGGGAAGATTGAAGATGCCCATCAATTGTTCGATGAATTTCCTCACAGAAATGATCTGGTTTCATGGAATACTTTGATGGGTGGTTACCTTCATGTTTCGCAGCCTCGTGTGATTGTGGACTTGTTTAGGCAAATGTGTAAAGGTGGTTTTGAAGCGAGTGTAACTAGTGTTCTGCATCTTTTATCAGCCATTGGTGAGTTGGGAAGTTACCTTGGAGGGGAGTCTGTTCATGGCTACTGCATCAAGATGAGATTTTGTGATAGCTTACATGCGGTTACTGCTTTGATTGATGTGTATGCAAAGAACGGAGGAATTGAATTGGCGCGTCAAATTTTCGATGGAGTTGCTGTGAAGGATGTAGTTTTGTGGAATTGTTTCGTGGACAAGTATGCAAAATGCGGCATGGTGGAAGAAGCAGTAGCTTTGTTACGGCTGATGAGACTTGAAAGAACGAAACCCAATTCGTCCACATTGGTCGGATTGCTTTCAGCTTGTGCTGCTTCTGGGTCTCTAATTGTAGGGAGGTTCATCATGGATTATGTGGAGGAGGAGAAATTGGTTTTGGATGCGGTTCTGGGAACAGCTCTGGTTGATATGTATGCTAAATGTGGGTTCCTAGACAAGGCTCTTGACATTTTTGAAAGCATGGAAAACAGGGATGTGAAATCATGGACAGCCATGATTTCAGGTTATGGCGTTCATGGGGAGGCAGGGAATGCCTTGAGGCTCTTCTACAGAATGGAAGAGGAGGGCTGCCCACCTAATGAAGTCACTTTCTTGGCAGTGCTAAGTGCTTGTAGCCATGGAGGGCTTGTTAGGGAGGGAGTATGGTGCTTTGAGAACATGGTTCGCAAGTATGGCTTTGTGCCGAAGGTTGGACACTACGGTTGCATGATCGATCTTTTAGGTCGTGCAGGGCTGTTGGAGGAAGCACACAGACTGATCGAAAGCTTGCCCATTAAGAGTGATGTTTCAGCATGGCGTGCATTGCTTTCAGCTTGCAGGGTCTATGGGTATGTCGCTCTTGGGGAAGTTGTACAAAGAGTGCTGGCTGAACTAAACGATGACCATCCAACCAACACAATGCTGCTATCAGGGACTTATGCCATTGCCGGAAGGTTGCACGATAGTTCAAATATGAAGGATACGGTGGAGGAACAGATGGTGAGAAAGGAAAATCCAGTAAAGGAAGCTGGACTCAGCACAATTGAGTTGGAAAGTTAAACCGTCCTTGTTATTTGTCAGCAAGGTGGAGAAGTTCATTATATTAACAGGTAGAACAATGGGAATTCCCCTCTGAAGTTCAACGTGAAACATTTCCTTGGCTTTTATATAAAAAAATAAAAAAACAGAAGGATTACAAGAAACAAGGCTGGAGGAAAAACATGATTCGTCTTGAGATGGATCCTAAAACCCTAAACCCTAAGTAAAAGAAGAAATAAAAACTGTGCAAAAATATCAGCATTAACTGCAGAACGCTGAAATTCCTCAAAATTCATTTTCCAGTTCATAGACCTCTATATTTCTTTTTTCCAATGTTTCAAAAATCTCTGCTTGCTACAGCTTTGGCATTCTAAATCTCAGTCTACTTGCGGATTCTAACTCCAGATCCTTTGATAAAAACTCCACTGAACAATTAACAGGTAAAATTTACACGTTTCAGTGGAGGAAGAAGGTCGTGAGATGCATTCATACATGGACAGCAAACAACATACTACTCAGCACCTTGTATACCGTGCCGCTCACACAACTTCGCCCCATTATCAGCCCACCATCTCTCTGCTGCTTCTTCAGTGAAATGTCTCCGACTGTGGAACAACATTTGAGCAAACAATATTAATCAAATTCATAGTACCTAACAATGCGAAACTAAACTATCAAAGATAAATGTTTTCAGCTTCGTCCAATGCATGGCCTTACAAATTAACTTGGTAGTATATATCATTCTTAGAAAAGAAAGGTAGTGGTGTGTGGTGAAATATACCTGAAGCGAACACGTCTGAGTTCATTACCACCGGCCGGCAAGGAGCATAAAGTTATATACACGCCAGGTTCTTCTTGTAGAACTCGCTCTGCCTTTCCACCATGTGATTTAGTTCCATTAGCTAACACCCGATCCATTAGATTCCCATTGAGCTCCATTTGAGGAGTAATATTTGTCTGAGGGCTATCTTTGGGCAACTGGTTTACAGAAGTGATGGAATGAGCAGTGGAACCTGTCGCATGTCCTTCTGGCATTCTTTCAGCCTTCTCCTTCAACTGTTTGAGAAGTAGAAAGTTAACATAAGCAGAACTTAGTTAGTCTAACAGATTAGAAATCTTTCGAGAATTAGCTATATAAATGTCAATCAGAGAATTCACCAGATGATCTTGACTTTCTATTTCATCATCATTTTAAGCACACTTTACATAAAAATAATCCATATCAATCAGACCAATCAACATATCTTCAAGTAAACCAATAAGTTAAAGCGACCATCTCCTAAACACAAACAAGTGGATTTTACAAAGTTCTTGATTCAGCTAGACCTTGTATTTTCACTTTGTTAACTTGCTCTCAGGTTATATTAGGATCCATCAAATAACGAGTTAAAGTCTGAGAACTGAAGATAATGTATAAAAAAATCTGATAATAGCAACCTCCTAGAGTAATACACCACTTGTTTATTATTGTGTTACTAGTCTGACTCCGAAACTTCAAGTTAGCTTATCATAGGAGAAGATCCTATAATGACATAGTTATGCATAACATTGGGTCAGTAAGAGCAGGCACTCTGCCCCTAATTTGAATATATATTGGAGGTCATTCTTCGTATCAATTAATCAAGTATATATGCCTCACTTATATTTCTCAAATATATATATATATATATATATATAAAGCAAAATAATGAACAGATAACATGTTGCAAACCTGAGCAGTTAGAGACTTGATAACTTCCTTTGCAGATTTGCATTTTTCAGCTTCATCGTTAGCTACTGCAGAGACCACATTCAACTTCTTCAATGTTTTTTGAAGTTCAGCTTTGAGTTGTTGGGATTTAAAAGTAAGGTCTTCTACCTGCATAGTTACAAACAACTTTTCAACCCAATTGAAATATTAAAGGAGATGAAAGCAATTAAAGTCTGAATGGGTTCATATGCAAAAGCAAAAACAAAACAAAGCAAAATCTTCTCATTTTCCTGTTAATGTGAATTTAACCGGGTGCCAAAGTTCAGTACTCTTTTAGTTGGTATCAAATCAGTTGGTTATGCAGATTTGCTCCTCTCCCTTTAGTAGTTATGAAATTCAACCAACCACACCCTTGAACTCACCTCAGGAGGAGGTTCTTCAGGCTAGTCAGTAACAGTGAAAATCTTCTAGTATCCAAGTATACATTTTCTGCTAAGCTACTCAAGTCAATCCGGTAAAGTATCTTGACCTCCTAAAGTAAATGTGGATGAATTAATAGTTTGAAGCTATATTGAACTCTGTTAAAAGTAGGAGACAAAACCTTGTAATGGAACTTATTGAAATGAGAGGCAAGGTATGTAACGCACTGGAGAATCTTACTGTCCACCTGGACATAGATTTACCTTAACATGAGACCTTTCCTAGATATGATACCCATGACATCAACTCTATGTACTGTCAGAAGTCTACACCTGTGACCCAACCCTCTGGACGCTATTTGCCACAAATCAAAAAAAAAAAAATTTAACAGAAAAAACATGCCCCCAAACGCCAAAGGATGCAATGACGTGAATCTTCTATTATGAATGTGAAAATTGATATTTTTAGACCACGTTCAAAAACATTATAAGCTCGTGTTATACCTACTAGCCAGTGTTTGCAACTAATATTGAACTACGAGATTGCAGCCAGAAAAGCACTGTAACAGGCATACCTGTGCCCTTAAACTGATAATTTCTCGGCTCAAACTTCCATTTGCTAACTTTGGGTCTTCAAGAATGTCTTCAGAAGACTGACAGGGACTTGACTTTACTGAAACAGGAGATGTGAACAGAGAAGACTTTCTGGAAGTAGGCACGGAAGCTGACATTAACTTTCTTGGATCTCTGTGAAGGGAAGTTGATGCTTTTGACAAATCAAAGGACCCTAACTGCACATGTCCATTTAGCATGGGAAAGACACGATTATGATGTGCTTCTAGTTTTCTTTCAGGCTTAGGAATCTTGCTTTCAATATGACTGCCTGAGCCAAAAGATGAAATTCTGGAGAGTGTTGCACGTAACATAGGCATTAGAGTCTCTTTGTCTGTCATCTCACTGGATTTATGGTATAATTTCCCACTTCTCATTTTGGGATTCCGTCCAGCAGAACTAGCTTCTGCAGCTTTCTTTACTTTTGTATAACAATCATCACATACCCGATAAGCCTTGTTTGCATTTGGAGCCAAGGCAGCTTTCAGAACTTTCTTGCTGCTGCATGCTTTACAGAAAACTAAACCACAATTATAACAATTATGGCGTTTTCTTCTGAAACCAAAGGAATTATGACAGTTAGCGCACACAGAATGGTCAGCACCAGATGCCCATTTATGAAGACAAACGACCGCAGTGAGGTTTGAACCACATACTACACTCTTTACTTGTTCATCTTTAATAAACTCAACGAGAGTAGGTGTCCTCCTATCATCATTGTCTCCGTGTCCTAATTGCCCATTTGAACCCCTTCCCCAAGTATAAACCTCTGCCTTGGACGTCAAAACTGCCACATGACAAGAACCACAGGCGATTTCTTCAATGAAGCTATCTGCAATTTTACCTTCAACAAGAGTGGGAACTTTTCCATCAGCCGAAGGACTACCAAGCTGTCCATAAGCAGTGCTTCCCATTGTATATATGTGTCCTGAGGTTGTAAGGGCAACTGTGAGACTATGCCCACATGCTACTTGAGAGAAATTTTTATCAACCAATGTAGCTACACATTCAGGAGCTAGTCTAGAAACTTCATCGCCATGTCCAAGTCGGCCTTTATCTCCATCCCCCCAGGTGTACAGCTTTCCAGAAGCAGAGTTACCAGAATCCTCAGGCCTAGATGATTCCTTTGATGTTTCAACAACTGCAGCAGTGTGCCAAGCGCCACAAGCAACCCTTGCTGTTCTCAGCCCTCTCAAAGTTTCCACCTCCCATGGAGTACTTGTGCTACTATGATCTCCATGGCCTAAAGCACCAAAGGATCCATCCCCAAATGTAAATAACCCACCAGCTGAGGTCACAGCAGCTGTATGCCACAGTCCGCAAGAGATATATGATATGTGTATACCTTCCATATGACCACTTACCTTTTTGGGAATCCAGTGACTAACTTCACTTCCATGTCCAAGTAGACCAAAATTATTAGCGCCATCACCCCATGTATAGAGCTCTCCAGAAAGTGTAACAGCACAGGTATGATGCTCCCCACAAGCGACTAGTTCAACATTCATGCCACTAAGAGTGCTAATGAGCTTAGGGTGGGAAACATCTGCTTCAACACCATGACCCAGCCTGCCTCCTGACTCTTCTCCCCAACTGAACACTTCCCCTTGCCTGGTAATCAGTACAATATGTCTGGCACCACAAGCAATACCTTGAGCATCTATGACCATTGTTGATTCCAATGCCTTAGGCAGGAGAGCATCCATCCTGGAAGACACTGAACTCCCTGTTCTATCTACATTGCCTCCCAGTACTCCACCATTAATACCTTCACCCCAGATAAAAACATCTCCTAAAGCATCAAAGTCATCTGGATAAGAACCTTGACTTGATGAGCTTACAGCACTAGATAAACTAATTCGAACAGCTTCAGATGTGGAACTTCGACCATTTGAATTATCTACAGATGCAGGTGATAATGAGGAAATAGAAGGTGACTCAGCGTGAGTCTTGGTAGCATCAGTATATGATATAATGTCAGCAAATGCCCTTCCTAATCTATTCGATGGGCCATTCTCCAATGAAGCTCCCTCAGTATCTACTGCCGCATCCTGTTTTGTTTGTAGCAAAAAGTTAGAACAAAGACTGTTAATGTTTGATTCATTACCTGAACAATTCTTTGTTTTTCAAATAGAAAAGGGGATTAAATATACGTGACTGACACAGATAAATGGTGCGATTGATGGAGAACTTCTTCGAGTACGAGCAAGAGGGGTATCTGTTGATATGCTGTTGTCAGATCTTGACTCAATTCTAAGATCCCGGTAGGAACCTCGATTAATTAATGCCTTAAGACCAACAAACCACACTTCAGCCTCATCCTTGTCTTTACATATCTGTGAATATGGCAGTCATGTATCAAACATACTAGCAAAAAAGATTTCTCAAGGTCCTATTTTACTGAATTTCCTTTGTCGAGCACAAACTGCAAAAGTGAAGCTTAATCATGCTGGCTAGTCAATGTACTCACCAAGTCCAAGGACCGATCATTGTAAAGAAGTGAAAATGATTGGTACTCCTTTTCAGGTCGTGGATACCGCTGAAATATTGCCTGGAGGAATGCCACAGTTATAACTATCGATATTATTGGATTGTTTGTATAAAAAGGATAAAAATCTAGGAAAAAGAAAACTGAATCACGAGTAATGCAGAGCATAAACATTCCAAAACATGTTTAGGTTTGGAAATGTTCAGCTTGAATTGGAGATTTTTCAAACCAAAGAGAATGATATCGAAACTTACAGTGCACTGCCCAGGAATAATCATAGAAACATGACTAAGTCTAATGTGTTTCTCATCTTTCCCAGAGTACCATATCAGTAAAGCCTCATCCTGAAAAGAAAAATAATCATAATAATAATAATTATCTGAGCCAACAGAACAGAACTGAAATAGAGTATATGTCAAGGCAACTTACATTAGAAAGCCAGAATGGGCAGAATTTCGGCTTCCCTCTGCGTCCATATTTCAACAAAGTCGCACCTTTCTTAAGTGATGCTATGGCCTGCAGTGCAAGCATAAGCTGCATTAGGACGCTTAACACATTATAGTTTACTACATTAGACTTTGATAGAACAAATTTCCATCATCTTTCACTTAAATGCTACATTTATTTCAGCAAGTACATCACCAATTGCATACATTATCTAAGTAGAAATCTTAAGTGTACAAAATGCTCTAATTAGTACAGTCCAGCCAGCAATTACATTACCAGGTAATTCACGGGACCCAATTGACAATAAGATACCAAAAAAGGGACCAAACCTGGTCGATATCCCTGTTGGCCGGACCACTACTCCGAGGACTAGCCATTCAAGTTGCAATATCAGGTTTTCCCCACAAGAACAGGACCCAACACCCATCTGAACACCACCACCACCTAATATTTTCGACACCATAACCGAATCCCCAACTTCTTCCCATCAATCCAACCAAAACCACACATCAGTCACCTCCAAACCTTACAAAAACCACCTCCACCTCATCCTCTAACCCATCCCAACCACAAATTGGGACCTAAGCCCTCAACACCAATCTTGCAGCTCAAGAAACCCTAATTTCAAAATGTCGGACAAATCAAACCCTAATTTGACACACGCGGAGGCTCCACTGAGCTCCGGAACAGCTCAAAACCACTTCCCCCGGAATCAAAGAAAACCCTAGAATTCAACACACGGCCGATTTTCACACCGGAACGTATCGATTTTGACGGCGAGAACGAGAAATTGTGAGCCGAGACGAGCGTAGATTAGAGGCGGAAAGATCGAGTTTACCTACATTGCAGAAATCATGGAAATGTGAGCCGATTACCTAAAATCTGAGGTCGTTTCAGAGCTGAGAGAAATCCAAAAAGAGAGAGAGAAAGAGAAACACCTGAATGTGATCGAGGCAGAGAGAGAGACAGAAATGGTGACGTGCGCGCCTCTTCTGTTTCTCTCGTTCTTTGTTGTTGGTTTGATTTTTCGAAGAAGAAGAAGTTTAAATCCGTTTTTGTTTTGTTTTATTTCTCCTGATTATTATTATTACCAAATCAATTATGTGCCACGTCACGACTGAAATCTCCGGGATGGGGATGCTTTCATTTTGTCCTTATTTGGACTTTTGTCCTTTTCAATATTTTGTAGAAATGTAGTCTATTGATTTTTGTGTGATTTTTCTTGGCATGAAGGATTGATCTTCCCTTTGAATCTTATGATCGAGCAATTTTGAAGTCGGTGTGCCTCGAGAAGGGAAAAAAATGTAAATATTGTTTCAAATGAAGAATCGGTTTAATAATTCATACAGTAATTTATATGGATCATAAAATTAATACGACTCGATCAAATTATGTTTGAGTTTATTACAACTTATTATTCATTAGCCTTAAGATGACTAACTCTTTTTATTTAAGTGAGGATCGATAGATTGCTAACTCATTCTCCGTCGTTGTTCCATATTGAACTTGTGCATACATGCGTAATGATATATATATACACACACACTACGAACATGGGACTTAATTAATTTAATTAAAGCCAAAATAATAGTCAAATTTCATTCCATGATACATAGCTAGAGCGATTATAATCATATATAGCTAAATATTAATCAAGGACAAAGCAGACACGTACTCCATCAGTAGGGATTAATTGTTTGATTAACTAATACATGTAATCATCGTCAAAGATCATGTAATTGTTGCTCCTTCTCGCTCTTGCTTCTCTATCAGTCTGCAGAGCAGCAGAAAATGTAGATACATTAATATCAAATCAGGTATGTATGTATATATATAATAAAGAACGTGCATCCGAAATATATATATAGCTAGGCATATAATGCGTATATATGTAGACACTATATATACCCAAGTACCTTGGTGATAAGCCTCTCAAAAGCTTCAGTGTCATGTTCTTCCATGTACTTCTCAGCGGCAGTTAAAACATCATCTGGTTTGCTGAAGATGTTCTTCTTATCCTTGCTTCTTGGGAAATACCAGATCTGCTGACTGTTAATATTAGTCATCATCTGTGGGTTCATGTAGAAGGGTCGGATGAAGCGGCGGTAAACATAGGCTGCCCCATTGAACTGTGGCAGCACCAGCCAACAAGTCAGGATCAGCTTCCCATATGCCCAGATCGGGAAGCTGCAAGAGCATAATGCACCATACTTAGTGGATTAATTGATGTTCATATATACTCGATCAACATACACATGATGCAGAAGGCTAAGAAAGTTCCATCACCATTCGAGAACTTTGGCGAAGGTGATCTCGAAGAGTGTTATGAGAGAATACAGAACCCAGTAGGTAAGCCATTGCTGATCATCAGTACGAGACTTGGTCTCTATCGCCCTAATCGAAGCGTATCTGTCGAAAACAAACACTTGCATTTCGATCATGTATGAACCATAACATAAGATCGATTTAAAACCCTACCCAGATCAAGTAGTACGTAGTGTGTAACTGTACGTGCGTATATATACAGCTAGCACAGCTAGCGTTACGTATGATTATTCGATCATATTTATATGCATACTTACAAGGGGAAGACTAGAGTGACGAGAGGTCTGCAGATAAGAGGCATAAAGTTTGAGTTAGAAATTGAGGACCAAAAAAAATCTCAATGCATGCGAATATCTGAGCTAGCACAAAAAGAAATTAATCAGAGAGAGACATACAAAGCAAGAACATCAAAGTTATTGGCCACAACTTGAAGAAAGTTATTCCCAGAGCCTGTAGAACGACCCATCTCGATACTTTGGGAGCTATAAAATTACTCCTTTCGTTGTGTCAATGTTTTGTGCTCGATCTGGGACTTAGCTTAAAAGAAATGAGATCGAGCAGTACTGGACTACTGGTACTGTTTCAGAAAGCTGCTTTAGATGAGCTAGAAAGAAACGTGTAAGGAAAAGTTTGTAAAAGGGGAGGCTGATTTCGCGGAGAATACCAAATCATGCACAAGAAAAGAGGCACCGATTTACTGATTGACTGATATGGTTGAAAATGTAGCATCTTTTGTTTCATTATTCTCATATCTCCCATCAGAAAAAATTCACTCCCTTAGCTATGAACTCATAACAGAGGTGAATTCTAAAGGGGGAAAACCTATATGATCTTTATTTACAATGTCAAAATACTTTAATCATATAGAGGTGAATTCTCAAGGGGGGAACATAAGAAATATCTCTCTACCAGCTAGCTCTATATATATGAAAGAAATCCCTATCAAAGAAATTAAGTTTACCTTCCATATATAACAACATTTGCGATCAGGAGTTCAAGTTTCATGTCTTTCATGTTTCCCTGATAAAGTCATCATTAAAATAGTACTATTTGCTAGTAAGTGTCTTGAAAATGACCTTAACCTGCTCGATCGATATACTCATTATATCAAAATTAATAAAGATCATTTAGCCTAATGATCTACATAAGTCTCTCATCTCTCATCGTAAGTAAACGATTATGAGTTAATTTGACTTCAGTAGTTCTACAAAGTTGCAAGACGCCTTATGAATCGCACTGAAAATGAGATTTCTGTAGTCTTCAGTACTGTGATTTTGGGCTAGCTAGGCTTGGTACTCTGGATCCAGGGTAATCATGAAGCTATGTTTATGTATGCATGACGAACATCGCTTGTTAAAAGAAAGATTTACTGGCCTAGATCGTACTGTTTCAGTTTTTTTGACAGAGCGAGGTTACTGTCCCTGCCTGTCTCTCTCTGAATTCGAAGGAAGAAGAAGATCGAAGAAGAAGACAATGTATAATATACAGGTTGACTCGACCACATATACATATACGACCTGTAGTAGTACTTAAGGGTAGCTCTGCACGCGTCGATGGCAGCCGGGCAAAGCCAGGTAGTCAGCTGGATGTCATCGTTTGCACTGTAAATGCATATGGCTGACATTTCAAGGGTGAAATCTTTTTCTTTTCCGATGGGGGTAAAGACTAAAGAGGAAGCATATATGGAATCGACCATAAATTGCTTGCAGAGAGCGAGTTAGTATTGACTAAAGGAGATCATCAAACTGCAAAGGCCCTAGAACGGTATGCATGCAGCTTTGTACCCATTAATTACCACCATGATCGAAGAATGAGCTCCTTTTTCTTCCTTTCCTTTTTTTTTCTTTGGTGGGTTTGGATGGGGGGAAGTGTTTGTTGGTTCTCATGAGGAGGAACGAGCTCAAGCGCAACATAAATCATCAATTAGCATGAAACACGCACATAATTCAATTTTAGTTAATCATTAGCCGTACGTTTTACTTTAGTGAATATAGAGTCTACCAATTCTCGATTTAGACTATTTTTTTTAATATAAGCTAGGGCAAGAACGGCAGTTTTTACGTCATAATCATTCTCAATCTATACTTCAAAGTATAAATTTATTTCTCAAATATAACAATGTTGACATCATATATATGGCAATGTTCGCCAATTTCTCTACGCATGATCAGACCACATCAATGAATATCAGTGTTTTTAAAAAAAAAAAAAAAAAAAAAAAAGCAGTTATCAATCTTCGAATTGAAAAGATGAACAACAAAAGATCATGTGTACTGTTTTGATATAAAAACTTACCGTCACATAGCTATATGCAATCAATGTCGTCTCACCAACCCAGTTCCGTATGAAAATGATTAGTCTCACAATTCATTATTGCTGCATCATCATTCATCAATGGTCTTATGAAGTATCGATCAGACGTCGTCATATATTCCAGCTAAACTAGCTAGCTCTTCATGTGCTAGAGTTCTTCTAACTAGGGAGAAGTAGAACCAACAACCTAGCTCTTGCTAGATAGAATGCTGCTGCTACTCTAGGATTTAGCTAATTACAAGTAACAATGTGTGACCAAATAATGAAAGCTTCACATGTATAGAAGAAGATATCCTATTCTAGTTCATATGATCCATGCAATAGTAATTCAGGGCAATTGCTTTGACCAACAGACAATTGGGTGACAAATAAGGAGGCTAGGCTTTCCTTCTCTAATTTTAAATCGAACTGCGGTGGTCGGACTCCGTTTGATCCACATTGTTCATCTTTTAGTATGAAAATTAAGTAATTGATCGTTAATCTCTATTCAGGGTTAACAATCCAAATTCGATCTTGAAGGCATTTTCTTAATGATATAGAACACAAATTCATAGATAAGCAACTACTTTCTCAAGATTCACCAACTAGTAATTCTAGCACATCCATCAAACTCCACATTATGCATATCAATTTTGAGTCGTTTGAATTAGTTGCAAGCTTTAACCACAGAGGGAAATCTAGCTAGCAGCGGTACGGTGTATGAATTACATGAAATACAAAATTGAATACTACGTACTTGAAAACCTTCATCTCTGAGTGCAGAACTAAATGCTCTCTGAGTACAGGGATTGCAATTCAACCACATTCTTAAATACCCAAACCTCTCCCGGTTCTATATATATATGGGAAAGCCTTGATTTCAACACTGACACGAAAGAGAAAATAAGCACCACGGAATACGTATATACTGACATGCATATTCAAAAACACAAGAAATTCACAGCTTGCAACTAGGGGTGGAACCGGTACGGTAACCGATTTTTTTGTCCCAAACCGTAAACCGTCCCGACTTATGTCGGTAGGAAAATCTTGATACCAATACCGACAGAAAAAGTTTGGTATCCCGAACCTTCGGTAGCCGAACTTTCGGTTGGTATCGGTACGGTTGGGCCTAGAACCGAACTTTATTGGCCTCTTAATCTGTCACTGTTTTAAATGAAAAATAGGCCCAGACTAAAAAAAAAAAGAGCAACAACAGCAAACTAGTGATTCAAAGTTTTAAACACTGTAGAAACCAAATATTTTCCTGTGTTTCACATGTTAAATTCCAACCCAAATAACAAAATTTCAAATCCACAAAGTCACAAACTCAATTTGACAATCTTAGACTCTCAGAGTCTCAGTGTCTCTCACAAGCAACAAACTGATAAAGTTACAAAGGCACCCTATCAGCCTAACTGCCTAAGTGACTAAGACTAACTGCAAGGCTGCTGTCTCACCTGTCTGCAACTGCTGAACAACACATTCTAATACTAAGTTACTAACACAGTATTGACTATTGACAGTATCACAATAACACTAAAGAAATGAAAGCCTAATAGCAATGCACCAAAGAGGCAAAGACCAAAAAAACCTGAAACAAATTACAAATGCACAACTGCACAAGCACAACTCACAAGTCAAAACTCTAAAATCATTAAAATGCACACTATTAACAACTGACAACACCAAACCCTGAAACAAATGCACAACACCCTAAAACAGTGAATCTTCAAGTCACAATTTAATGACACAATTAACAACTAAGTCGAAATAAAGTTGAAATAAGATCATTACTATTTACAGCAAATCATGTTAAACATTACACCAAAATGACCAAATCATGACAAGAACCAAATCCGAGATAAGGAATTCTGGACTTAATCTAATTCTTATTTCCGTCCAAATAAGCTAAAATTATCTTCCTGCATTATTAATAAGATCCACACATTTAAATTTAAACATAAATGTATCATTCTAGCTGAAGAACATACACTGCTCTAGATGTTGTCTCTTAGGATGTCTGCTACAACTTTTATGAAGAAACCTACTTCAAGTAATCAACCTAAATGGCTAAATGTACAGTTTTGTAGTAACAATAAGACTGGTTCCAAAACTCAGAAAACTGATTTGCTGAATGCAGACCTTAACTTTGAAAAATCATAATTTAATCTAGAAAACTCATTTTCAGGAGATTCAAATTCTTGAAGGATATTTAACATGTGTACTGCAAGTTTCATGCAGACACCAATTCCAAATAATGAACCGAAATGTACAATTTTTAGGAAAAAGGCTGCTGTGTTCAAAACTCAGAATGACTGATTAATATAGACCTCTATTTTAGCCTCAAACACTTGAGCAACGAATTCTAAATGAAATTGCATGAAACTACACAGATACCAAGCCTAAAGTACAAGCTTTACCATACATGCAAATAGATTCTGAAATGAATGTCTAAATCATAAGATATGGTTGCTCAAAGCATAATCATCCCGCTCACATCACCAACTTAAAATTCGATTACTAAGAACTTATCAAACATCCAAGAACAAATAAGTGAAATAACATATTCAAACTAAGAACTAAATGACATCCAAGAACATCAAACATCCAACAACCAAATAACATATTCAACCAAATAACTTATCCAGGAAGTAAGGAAGGCAGGAACCATACCTTGTCTAGCTTCACTAGCTTGCGCTCCCCTACCACCTGCGCCCCTACCAATTGCGCTGCTGCTCATCCTAATCCTTTGGCGACCCATTTGCTTCGATTCAGCCGGATGAGGGATTGACCGATTGAGGGATGCGATGAGCCGATGAGGAGCGAATAAAAGGACGGACTGAGTGAGTGAGTGAGGAGTGGGGAATCGATTTGGGAATTGGAAATCGATTTAGGAGATTGAGAGATGAGAGTTTGACTGTTTGAGAGCGAAAGGAGAGTGCAAGCGTCCGACTGTCCGAGCCCTGATCCCCCGAGCGAGTGACAGAGAGGAGAGAGTGACTGACTGACTGAGTGTTAGGTTAGGTTTCAACGGTTAGGATCCATTCTTCTTGAAATCAACGGCTAAGATTAGATGATTTTTAAAATTATAAAAAATTCGGTACGGTACGGTATACCGTATTTGTATAATATTACATACCGTTACCGTACCACGTACTCCGTACGGTATGGTTGTACCGTACCGACAAGTCGGTAACCGATTCCGGTGGTTTGGCTGGTTTTTCGGTTGGTACGGTTGGATCGGGACAAAATGCCAGCCCTACTTGCAACAACCCTGCAGAGACACATATAAACTCGATATCTCTACGTACATGATCATCGATCATGGAAATACCCAGAGAGGCTAGGATTGGACTATTAGAGGAATGATCTTGATCGATCATATCAAGTGATCGATCATTGAACTGAGAGGTCGATCAAATCCAGATACTTTTATGAAGCTCATTTAAGTCATTACCAGCTATATATATCAGAGATGTCAGACAAATAATATACGTAGCTATGCAGTAGAAACCTGCAGCATATCGTTGTCCCGTAGCTAGTTTTAGCTCCAGAACGGTCCCTGTAAATTATAATGGTTTTTGTGTAAGAACTAAGATGTATATGGAGCAGAAGAGGCACTTAAACGCATGCACACCTAGCCAGTCAGGTACCAATAAATATGAATCAGGTCTGAATGTGGTAGCAAAAAGCAAGCAGCAAGGCTTTAATAATCTATACGCAGAAGGAAATTTAAGCAAGCCCAGAAAGATGAGCAAAGCAGTGACAGTCAGCTTAGCAGTACTGATACTATTGCATGCTCAGCTAACCTAATTATGCATAATTATTTGCTTTAATTTATTTAGGCAAATTTGGCAGGGTCTCACCCACCACCTGAGCTAGTACTCCACTCGCTCAGTGCCCTCCTGATAGTGGGTTCGTCCACACTATTATAGTGGGTTCGTACAACTGCAGTTGTACATTTTATGCATGTTCATGATCATCATAGCAGTCGATCATTATTTACAGTGATCGATAAGACTAGATTGATCATGGGAGATAGGGAGGATTTGCTTCCAGCCAATCAGAGCGGGACAGGATGTTTGCTTTTCAGTGAAATAAGATTGCAGACTGATGCAGTGAGAAACTGAGAACCATCAATCGTCCTCGATCACTCCACCAGATTAGTGGTTCGAGCTAGCGCAAGTAATTCAATTCGAATTTCAGAACCATAGATACAGAGAGAATAGAATCAAAGATGATCAAATCAGAGAGAGATATATAGATCAGTGCATGCATGGAAAGTTCATCACAAGCAAACCATGGAGTCATTTTTCAATACACACCAGAAAGAAAAAACCAACCCAAAGCAAGAACAGCACGCATGTTAATTCTCTCTCTCTCGCAAAACCCTAAAATCTTCTCACAAGTACTACTTGGACGATCATATATATATATAGTCTCACACTGAAATCCAACAATCAACTCAAATCCAAAGCAATCAAACTCGCAAAACAATAACTTGTTGCAAATGATCGAACATATATGCACTTTTAGAGACTTAACTAGCTAATTGCTAAAACAATTAGAACATGAAAGCGCTTAATTAAAATCCAACCAA
Organism: Fragaria x ananassa; assembly: GCA_034370585.1. NCBI lineage: Eukaryota > Viridiplantae > Streptophyta > Magnoliopsida > Rosales > Rosaceae > Fragaria > Fragaria x ananassa. The sequence goes on along the minus strand of CP139761.1, from coordinate 25,918,895 downwards.
AGCTTAGCAAGCCATACTCTTGTAGTTGACCTAGGATTAACGTTGGCTAGCATTTGAATGCTCATCATTCTGTCCCTCGTCCGCATCGTCTGATGGATACTGCCCATTCGCCGGAGCGCCACCGCCGATAATTGGCCTATAGGCATTGAGCGCCGCCAGCATACCCAAGTGGCTGTCCGCCATTGCGCCTCCTCCACCGCCGCCACCGGTGCTCAATCCCGAGGTCCCCAATTGTACTTGGCTTGGTAATATTGCCATTGGAGGAGCAAAATTCATGAAATGCAGCCCATGGTTACCATTAACAGTAGGAAATGTCCACATAGGAGGGTCTTGATGATGAAGATGAGCATTGCTGCCACCACCACCACTCATATTCCCAGCCTGGCCTTGGTTGTTATTGTTGTTGTTGTTGTTACTAGAAGGATTCGCCACCATCCAAAATGTCGCCGGAATCGTACTCTGGCTGGCCGGAATCGACCCCGTGCTAGATTGCAACATGTAATTCCCCAATTGACTATGACTAGTTTGGGACGAGGATGACGATAACAAATCTTGCTCGTCTGGCCTTCTCTTTCTTCCAATACTAGTCCCCTCTCTGGACATATGATCAAGAGCAAGAGTAGTACTAGAACTATTATTGTTACCTTGATCACGCATTTCCTGCTTCGCTTCCCACATCGCATTCACATTTCCGGAGTTGAAATTCAACAACATTGAAGACGGAGCAGACAAATCAACCCCCGGAAACAACACCCTCCCCCGCTGCTGCTCCTCCATCAACTGCGACGCGCCGCCACCGAACAACAAGCTGCTACTGTTATTGGGGTTAAAGTAGCCGCTGGTCCTCAAGTGCGACGGCGCCGACATGCTCGACCCCGAGCTCCTCAGTGAGATGTTGAGTGATGTGAAGTTGGCAGGAATGGTTCCGCTCCCGGTGGCGGCGATGACGGCCGGCTCGGCCTGCTGGAGCAGCCACTCGATGGTCTCACCATCCGACTTGTGCCCTAGCTCTCTCGTCAGCTGAAAAACCCTAGCGGCGCACGTGGCAGGCATGCGGATCCGGCGGCCCCGACCGTCAACTTTGGTGTGCCTGTCTTTAGTTGACGTCCTCTTGGGAGGAGCCGGCTTCTTTTCTGGAATGGTGGACACATCACCGGAGCTGGATCGGGCAACTACCACGGCCTTGTTAGGCTGCTCGGCGCCACCGTAGCTGGAGGAGGCTGCTGCTTCTTCTTCCTTTCTCTTGTCGAGAAACTGTAATGGAAAATTGGGACGGATGCGGATCCCATTTTCATTATCACCTTCCATGATCATAATATGACCCGGGTGTGGGATCGATTAGATACTATTTTTTAAATTGTTTTTGAATTTTTTCTTGCTGCTGCTGGGACAACTGTAGCTGCTTAGTGGTGGCCTAGTGGGTCAAGCTCGCTCTCTCTATCTCTTTCTCTCCTCCAGCATGAAATGAAATTCTTTTTCAGATGAGGGAAGGCAGCTCAGCAGCTGAGTTGTTTTTTCTTCTTTTCTGAGACAGAGAGGATAAGGGTCAAGGGGGTAGAAGGCAAGCAAGCTTTAAGCAATAAAACTAATGAGTGGGAATTATATTGGGTGGTGGTGGCCTCTGCGATCAGATATTATTTTTTAGAAAAACCCTAATTTTTTTTTCCTTTTCTCTGTTTTGTATTGTATCGATTGGAATTATTGGAGGGGGAGTTTGTAAATTTTTGATTTTGATACACTGTTTGCTTTTTTCATATTTTCACCCCCGGAAAAATCAATGTGGTTGGACAGTTGCTTGATTCAGACTCCACGTGCGGTGCTCTTTATCATTCAAGCTATTGAGACAGTGGTGGCCGGAGAGGGGGGCCTTCGATGGCCAAGTCAAAAAAACCTAAGAGACTGACGGGTGTCGTGGGTAAAGAAGAAGAGGGAAGAAGATGATCGATATGATCAAGTGGTTCCCATCTTCGTTCGGGTATAATCATGGCGTTTTTGCCTTTAATTTGCAGCTTTGCCCTTTACCATTGGAGCCCTAACTTCTCCAGATTCCCTCGGAATTCACACACATGTGTACTATTCCGGCGTCGATGAGGTAATTTTCATGCAGCTCTCTCCTTTCTTTCTTTTTTCCAAAAGGTTAAATTTATTTTCCTGTAAAAATGGAACTGCAATCTAGCAAATGCTATATGGTAAGAAGAGGTCTCTCTTTCGGTCTTTTAGATATTTGATTGGCCTGGGTGAGGAAGTCGTATAGTAAAGTAGCAATAGTGACTTGTGGACGTAGAAACTTGGAAGCAGATCCGTCCGTACTTGAAGAGAGTTATAAGGGTCGATAGATTTAGGGTCCTGAACTTTAAGGGGGTCTAAAATTTTCTTTTTTATTTGTTTGATCAAATTAGTTTAGTTAAAAAAATTAAAAAAAATTAATAACATCTAATTACGGTGGTGTTAGATTACAAATGAGAAAAATAAATATAAAATTTTACTCATTATATTACTATCATCAGTTATTATTTTAGAAAAATGAGCAGCTTAAGTCAAATATTTATTGTATGAATAAGATTTTTAATAGGATTTCTAATGTTTTTTGTTGTTAGATTTTGAGTTTATAGTTTTAGTTTGTGAAATTTTTTTTGTGTTTTTTAAAAAGATAAAATTAAATTAAATGAATATCATACTTTGAGAGCCTAATTTTGAAAGTTCAACTCAAGTCTGAAAATCTCAAATCCGGGCTTGCTTGGAAGCTAAGAAAATGATCTGACATTTCTATATCTATTGATTAATTGATAGTAGATGTCCATGGGTTAAGAGCTCGGATAAATTTTTGGCAACCGCTAATAAGCTCTTTAATTTCAAAATTTGATGTAGCGGAACTGATAACGTTAGAATCCACCAACACAACAGGCTTGAATCCACAAGTGTAGTTTTCTCGAATGCACAAGAGAATTTAAAATCTACCTGAAAAGTTGAGAAATTTCAAGGGTTTATTAATATATATGAAAGATGACGACTACAACTGATCGATTAAGCGTTCTTATATAGGAAAATAAATCATAGGGCAACTAACAACCAAGCCTAAAAGCCCATGGATTACAAAGAAAACCAAATAAAAAACAAACTTAGAAAAGTAAAAAACTGAAACAAGTAAATATGTGTTTTGAGACCTTAAACGGACTCAGATGACCGAAAAAACTCATACATCGGGGAAAATGTCGAATTTGACTAGTGCCGCTGTTCCGTTTCTGGAAAGGTATTATAGTTAACAATTGGACACCGAATGACAAATATGGAGCAAACTGGGGACTTGCAACGATCAATATATTCTTCGATCTTTATCGATACTTGTTCTACATCTAAATTTCTTTCCCCCACTCTTGAGTTTGATATTTTGAGTTCATAATTTCGATCGAGAATAATAACACTCAAATGCTTTTATCCAAACAAAATAACACTCAAATGCTTCGAGAAATATTTCATACATGCGAACCCTAAAGTTTTCAAGTAACTAGTTTCGTTATTTTTTGTATATGCCGCAATTTTGATTTCTTCATTTTTCGGTCTTCATATTACGGGTGCTCTATATAGTCTATAGTCCTAGACATGCATGTGAATATAACGGAGCCACAGTGCGCAACATATGTGGTCCTCATGATTCCTACCTCACAAACTTAAATTTTGAAAGTTCAAACTCAAAAATTTCCTTTCTCTTTAAAGTTATATAAGGGATTCATATGTCACGCATGCATTAATAATTGTCTGCTTTAACACTACCAGATTAACAAGGTTACAGAGCATGTGCATAGCTCAGTCGTCACTTATTGCAACTCAAAGGGGAGCAGACACAAATGAACACACATAGTGAAATAATCAAAACGACCAAGTGTTACATTAATATAAACAACCAACACACATATACCTAACTAAATGATCATCAATCGGTTTCCATATGTGGCAGATAATCAAGCATGTGATGTACGTAGAAACATAACGATGGATTTACATGTAAATGGCACTATTAGCAGTTGGCCCTCGATAATGACATTTCCTAATTCACAGATCATTGTCCATCAATCTCCGATTTACGTCTAATTTGTACTAACCTCGATTGATTTTGATGTAACTTGGTTATGTACGTTATTCATGTGCCATACATGTACTTTCCAGGTACTCTCAGTGTACCTCTCATGATGAATTATTAGTGCTTAGTACGTTGATCACGAGTTCATGATTTGATTTCACTGGCTCGTTCATTTGTATGTATATATCAAACTAATTATTAGAACTTGACAGATTGATTTTTAAGATCTAGCTTTCTCAATTAATATATTTATCAACCATTTATCATCGTAGGTTATTTTGGTTTTTTCGGTTTTTATTTTTCTCGATTCCACGCAAAGAAAATCATTTTCGGGATTATTTTTGATTGCAGATTTTTTTTTTTACCTGAAGTAAGTTGAATTGCGTAAGATCAATTGCCAAAATTAGGCAATACATGCACTATCAACAGCATGAGTGAGAGTATTGACGGGTAAACAACTAAACCCCAAATTAACAGACATGCTAGCTCATTACAAACCAATCAGCTCGCATTACGTCTAATACAAACTAAACTAACACGGTATAAATTAGACGCAGTGTTTGGCAGCAGTGAGATCGATATACGATCCTCAGCCGTATCATATCACGGCCGTGCTGAATGGAGACCTGTGTTGAAGGGATATGATATAGAAATAGACCAAATGGACTAGTACTTGGAAAATCATTGCCATGAAATCACGTGCCTCTGCTACCTTTGCTATGGTGATGAGGACGGCTTACCCTCCTCTTCCTCGCCCATATTGGCTAATCAAATCATATAACCAAATTTGTCGGAATGTTGGTGGTTGGCGAGCTATAAATAAATCATTTTCGTCTGTCTCATTTCTGGCCTAGCCAATCCCTCTTTTTTCAAAACTTGCAAGATGCAATTTCCCATATCGATTATCCATCCAATCCATCTTTGTAGTAAAGCTAGCCTTCCAAGTTTTGATATAGAAAGACTTTGGTATTTGAAAACGCATGCATCAAAGTGTCTCACCTATATATGTGAGTTTACTTACAAGAGCGCTTTTCAATTTTGAGCAAAAGTATATGGTCGTTTTTCGACAAGTTAAGTCATCGTTTTGATTCTGCACGTTTTTAACCCGTGAAATTGATATACTAATTAGAGATGAACCGACAATCTTAACATTTATGTTAAGTCGAGGTGAATGATTCGAGTGGCGGGATTAGTGTCATATGCAAGCACCTTAGTATGCAAGCTGGCTAGGTATTCAAGTAGAGTTAGAGGAGCTAGCTAGACAATTGAAAGAGAAGCCAATTATGCTTTAGTACGCTGCACAGGAAGCAATGCATTGTGAATATGGATACAGATGGGGATCGTCGTCATTAAGCAATTCCAACAACTCTCTCTGATCATTGTGGCGGTGACATTACCTGGTCGCCTAGAAATTGCGTCTGTCTCTCTGAAACACATGGGATTCTTCTGATTTCTGATCTATGTGCTTTGCGTCTCTTCTTCGAACTCCTACGCACCTCAGCTTCCATATTTTAAAGGCCGACCTCAACGTCTATATTGCTTACTAGTTAGCTAGCCTCCAGTCTCTCTGATAATCCAATGCTGCCAACCCATCATCAATTACTGCATCTGGCCGGAAAACTCACCGGTGGTCAGTTTCAGTCTTGAATAATAAATCAACCTACACTTCATAAAACCGATAGGCTCGTAACATCAAGCATGGATGTTAATTTTTTTCACGTAGACAATTAATGTTTTAGTTTTACAACGCCTCTGAATCAAAGTATGGCATTTCTAATTTTCTTTGTTAATTTTCTCCACAAATCCAGAATTAGTCTTTATCCGTGCCCCTATTTGTTTATGCACGCATGTCTGGTGTAGAATAGACTTTGTTTATGGGGAGGAATTGACAATGATAACGCTGGTCAAAACTTATCTGTTAAATTTTTTTTTTGGTCAATAGTTAATCTTTGGTTTAAGTTCCCAATAGCAGAGGATTAAAACCCTAATCACCGATCACGCTGACGTCAAATCTTGCACAAATTGTGGTGGGCGTGGGCCCTACGATCCTTCCAGCTCAACAGTAATAGGGAATGTCCTCCGTCTCTCTCTCACTGGCGCAGTTGGTGTGTCGGCTGACAACGCCACATCAGATTCGGACAGTTGTAATCTACTTGTCTACAGCTTAAAGGTCGCAGCTTATATAGCTTATATATTTTTCGTCTTCTTTTCTTTTGATTTAAAATGCTATATCATGTTGATTATTATTTTTTGGTTCACGTTTTGTAAAGTTTCATGCACAATTTTTTGTCTAGTTTTAAGGCTTAGTTTAATGATTGCATATTATTTTGTTGATTGATAATGGAGATACAACCATACGATTATACGATTTTAATGTAAATTTTGTTTACCACTCTCTTCCATTGTTTACATCGACGGAGTTACACTTAGACCATAGCACCCCCCAAATCTTTTAAAAATGGTGAATTACACTACCATTATAAGACTAAATGATTACGATTATATATAATTGTAATGATCTTGTCATTGACGGAGCCAATTGAGGACAAGTGGGGGCCTGTGTCCCCAGTGGATTTTTGACATATGACTTTTATGATGCAAATTTGCCCTCACAAGAATATTTGATTAGCAGTGCAACATCATGATTTCCCGATTTTATAACGGTACTTTATCAACAAAACTTTATAATGCACAACAAAAGCCATATATATGAGTTGAAATATTTATTTTAACTAACACACTGTCATTTTGATAAATTAATGAAAGAACATCTCTCTCTTCTCATAAAAAAAGAAAAAGAAAAAAAGAGAACATCTCTCTCATCTTCTTTTTTATCCCCATCATTATAGGAGACCAGCTCCTCAGACCGTCAGATTTTTTTACAGTAAACTAAATCTCTTTCCCGGTTTAAAACTTGATTCCAATAGCTTCATTCCCAGATTCAACTCCACCGGTGGCGACGAGAATTTGCTATTACCTATGAAATCCTCAGATTCTTCGTTTGCATGTTACCCTAAATTCTACTCAAATATTTCAACTTTGCCTCTATTACCTATCTCATTCAATTGCGTTTTACGACATTGTACGGATTACAGCACTACCGGAATATGAGTTGGTGCTTGATCGATCATACCCTTAAATGCAGTGATTACAAATGGAGACCAAAAAACGTATTGAATTGGACAAATTTTGATATTTAAAATTGAAATTTTATATACGAAAAAAAACAAAAAAACTGAAATTTTGTACTCGTTAATCAGTAGTTATTTCTTGTTTGATTTCTTTGTGTGCCCCCATAGCAAAATTTTTCTCCCTCCGCCAATGGATCTTGCCGTCTTTTCATGTAATAATATGTCACGTAATAATGACTATTTTGATATTTTGGACTATATAATCTCCTTCCTTCTTGCATCTTGCCATATTCATCACCACAATCGATTAGTTATTAACTAATCATTTTACATGCATGTAAACTTTCAATAGATAATCATTTATGTAAATAAATGAAACTATACATCAACAATAACAATAAGTTCAATTTTAATTAACACATAATTTTGACAAAAAATTTAAAATTTATATATATATATATATATATATATTTTCGTATTTTATATCTTAGTCCTCCTAGACTTACAGTTCTGGCTCCGTCCCTGATTGTTTATGAATATATTGTGTGTTTGAAACTAAGAAAATTTCAATATATGTAATCAATATAACACATTAGATTGAATAGTTAGTTGTTCTCTATAGTACTTTGCATGGTTCACATTTCTTTTCTTTCATCATAATTGTTTTTTATGGATGACATTCATGAGCTAAACAAGCTAAATTGTTGTTATGCTCTCCAAATTTTTCTGTCCAGGAGGACCAATTCATCATGTCATTTGGTCCTCCTTGCCAATAGAAAGCCGACACGTAAGTTCTATTTTTTATATTTATTTTAGTTTACATTTTGAAGACGATATTAGGTCTTATTGTCTTTGTCTCCATCCTTATCTTCCCAATTCAATTATGCTTCATAACCGATTACACAATATCATCTCCGTTTCTCCACCTTGTAAACTTAACAATTATAAGCTATATATAAAGAAGAAATCTTGAGCAATTTTCATGATTCAAGAGGTCAATTAATATATGAAACACCAAATGATCAAATATACCATTGGAATTGGAATCTCAGAATCTAGAATCTACCATGATCATCACATGAGAACATAATGGATCTGAACATGACCTGACGCTATATTCGGTCCAAGCTCCAGATCCATGAGGATGACGCGTGAAACACATCATCCGTCGTTGGTGTTGTTTTAGCATGACGATAACCCTCAATTTGGAGATTAGAATCGCCGATGTTGTGTTCGTTGGAAAACATAGAGAAATGAAAACTTCGGGGAGTGAGACCCATACGTCTTCGGAAGCCAAAACTGGGTTTTTGAACGATGATGGTGGAAGATATAACATTGGCCAAGGGAAAGAGAAAATACTTGACTAATCGAAAAAAAAAAAAAAAAAATACTTGAAGTCACTGTTGGATTCATAAATGCCCAGCAACAAGCCAACAACCTTGATTTTCATCTTCTCCAACTTTTGTTCGATATGAGTGTGGCTTGGCTCAATTGATTCTTTTGGTAATTTTTTTTCGATAAACATTCTTCTGGTAATTTGATGTTGATCGTGTTCTATAGTTTGGATCATTCCATTTTGACAGACCCATATATGTCATTTTGCAAAAGATGGAAACGTTGATTGTATTATTTAACTTTAACAATTCCACGTATCACATATGCATGATTTAGTATCATGTTGATAATCATAAAACACCGATGATTAAATGGAAAGAACATCATAGAAATAGCACAACATCAAGACTAATTATTTTTTGGAAAGAACACCATCACCCCTACTAGAAGGCACAATGCAATTAAACCTTGAAGTAGCTAGCGGTAGGAGTTTCCTCTCATGTTTTGATAACTTCTTGAAATGGGCTTCATTGGTTGGCCGGAAAAGTTGATGATGATGAAGCTACAATTAAGATTCAAATTTTGCTCATTTATTTTGGTTTAGATAATGTAATGTGAAACCTAATAGATTCTATACTTTTCTATGTCACACTCAAAATGATCGCATATAGATTTTGGCAATGATTTGATGTGAAATGCCCACCCATAGTTTCAACTGGTACTCATCATCTTCAGACTATTGAGTATGAGAACACAGTGGCAAACACATTTTAAAGGCTGTTGGACCTACCAAGTGCATAATTCAAACAAGTTGCCTGATTTTAACTATAGTATAGGACATGGTTTACCTTAATATACGTAGCAAGTGACTGGTTACATTAATTTATGAAATTGATTTTGTGTCTCTTCTGAAATGACCGACACTACATTCAAGTAATGGTTGGTTTTCATAGAAAGCGATGACTGATCGGCGACTTCATATGGTGAAAAATGAGAATCAGCTATAACAGAAGAGGCCTTGACAAATGAGAGGCAAGAGTATGCAAAAGAGGTTTGGAACTAGCCTAAAACTCTGGCGGACATAAATGTTCGAAATACATCTCACGGCCCAGAACCAAAGAGATTCCAGTCATTCACTTTGAAGCTTGAAACGGCTACTCTGAAGACCTCAACCATTGGCACATGCCCAGATTGTAATGCAGGAGCAGCAATACCGGCGCCGACTGTGCTAGCACTCTCGCTCAAAGGACTGCAACAAAATCACACAAGCATTTCAACATCAGAATGCACAAGGCCACAAGTGACAACAAATCTTCAAAATTAAAAGTTCACATCAACTCACAACACTGATTCAAAATCCTAGTCAAAACAACCATATTCCTTTTCAAAAATAAGTGCCCAGGGAAGACTCGCTTGAACCTAGATTCATTAAGGTGTTTAAGGATCGTCAAGGTGGGTCTTTGTGCAGATGTGCAAGCACATCATAATACCAGGTCCAGATTTTTGGTGATAACAACCCCACGTCCCCAATAATATTCAGGAATGTCTATCATCAATGTTACTAGATCCGTCCATAGAATATCTGTGTTGTAAGCACACAGAATAAGACATCTTTGTTTATAATAGGCAATTTGTTTATCATATATTTAGTAACCAACAAACCACAATTTTTGGGAACTCACTCTTGAGTCCTGATACTTACTTGATATGAATGGGTTCATATGCAGTAATCAGCACATCTGTAGAAACTCCCTTAAGTCGTAGATTTGCCACATAGACCTGCAGGACTCAATACAATAGACTCTAGTTAGCATATAAGCCACAATTAACATAAATCAGGATATCCTGAAACAGCATAGATGCTGGAGAACACGATAAAAACATACCCTCACAGTATTTTGTGCTTCCCTTCCTTGTCGCCCCTTGGAAATGGTCTACATACAAGAATGAAAGCATAAAAGTGGAGTTCAAGAGTCGAGAAAAACTGCTGTGTTTCATGCTAAACAGTTGTCAATCATAAACAAGAAAATGCATCTCTTCAGTAAATTGCAAACAATCAACTATCAGCATTCCAATCCTCAGGAAGTTGGTTATATGATTCAATGTTTTCTACAATATTGAACAACTCGAAATAAACTGTAAGTAAAAACACTAACAGAATCTGCCAGAATCAATACAAAGGTAAAGTAAGGAAACCAAAGCTAATTAGGTACATGCATCTCCAAAATTTAATTCAACATTCGAGAGAGAGAGTCAATGTCCTGTTTCTCATTTTTTGTTTTACTATTCTTTACATTTGAAACTAACTAACAATTCTTCATCACCAATAGCATTGAAAAATGTAATTTGCAATTATATAAACCACACAAAGCAGGGAAAAATCAGTAGACACGGTCAATCAGATGCAATATAATTTGCGTACCATTTGGCCAACTGCAGTTGTAACAACAGCAGGTATGTTTCCGTAACTTAGTCCAGGAACCTCAACTACTCCCGACTGCTCAATCAACTGAAGAAAATTCCTCAGACAAATTATTAAATCGCAATGCACCACATTGATAAATCATCTGCAAAGACCAAGTTGAGCCATAAAAAATCGTAATGCAGTAGTCGAAAATCACTCACCACACTTCCCTCAGCGTCCTGTTCAGTAGCAAGGTCCTGAAGAAACCAGGTAGCACTTCCATTGTCCCCAACTTCAGGCTTCAAATCCAACAGCTCAAAGATCAAGCTCTCGTCGCGGGCCGGGTCCACAAACGCCTCCTACACCAACAAATAGCATAAATACAAAATCCGAAATCCACAAACACGGTAACAAAACAAATTTGCGAAACCAGTGATCGACAAACCTGGTGATCAGGAACCTGACGAACATTGCTCACATCCTGCAATCGGTTTCGTGCACAGCTTCATCAGTTAAAAATAAACACAACACAATTCGAAAAAAGAAAAAAAAAACAAACCTGAAATCTATCCGGGAAGAGGGTAGAGATGGCGCCGCCGAACAAAGGGCGCTGAGAGTACTTCTCCTGAGCCATATCCACTAAACGACGTCAGTGTTCTGGAAAAGCTTTAGCGCTGCCGTTTATGTCAACACAAGCCTCCGTAGTTAGCTTCAATTTGACGTCGAACCGCGACCCGTTTAATTTTCAAAATGGGCCTTGGCCCAATAATTATTTATGGGCCGGGTCAGGACCCAACCCGCGCTAGGAAAATATATTTTAATTTTTAACGACCAGGGGAAAATGAAAAATGAAAAAGGAAAAGGCTTCCAAAGCTGAAATGAAATGGCATCCCAAACCAATCACACAAGCCACGGCCGTTGCTTGCTTCTCCAACCTTGGATTCTCGTGATATAATCGTTGAAATTCGAGGCCTCTCCAATCGGTTTTGCTTTGTTTCTTTCTTTCGTTTTCGATCGCAACTGTCACGCGGCGATTGTTGTTTTTTAAATCGGAGAAAAGAAAGCTCCGGTGGAGTTGTTTGGGGGATTCGGAAATCGGAGAAGATGAGTAACCAGAAGAAGAGGAATTTCCAGATAGAGGCGTTCAAGCACAGAGTGGTGGTGGATCCGAAATACGCCGAGAAGACCTGGAAGGTTCTCGAGCATGCAATCTGTGAGATTTACAATCACAATGCTAGTGGCCTCAGCTTTGAAGAGCTTTACAGGTTCGTCCTCTTCGTTTTTTCAATTTTTATTTTTATTTTGATGATTTGACTTTGCTTCTGTTAGTTAGGGTTTCGATTGCTTCGGTTTTTAATTAGGTTGGAATTCGATTGCGGTTTCTTGTTGATATTGACCAAATTAGGTTACTGATGTAGTAAGGGGATCAAGATGGTGATCATTAGGTGCCGTGTGATTAGGTTTAGTTTTGATTACACAATTCGAGTTACGAAATGATGAAGGAAGAACTAAGATGAGTTTTAGTAACAGAATAATGAGTACGAGTATGATCAGGATAAGCATACACATGTAGCACGCTAGATTAGGGCTTTGTAATTTTGATTCTTATGCTGTTGTTTTGTTTTATGGACGTAGAAATGCCTACAATATGGTGCTACACAAATATGGTGAGAAGCTGTACACGGGGCTGGTTAAAACGATGACTTCTCATCTCAAAGAGATATCGAAGTGTATTGAAGCGGCTCAAGGAGGGATGTTTCTGGAGGAGATGAATAAGTTATGGACGGATCACAACAAGGCCTTGCAAATGATTCGAGATATATTGATGTACATGGACAGGACTTACATTCCGAGTACACAGAAGACACCTGTTCATGAGCTTGGGCTGAATCTTTGGAGAGATAACATTATTCACTCCAGCAAGATCCAGATGAGGCTTCAAAACACACTTCTTGAACTAGTACTTAGAGAACGGACTGGTGAAGTTATCAACCGGGGGTTGATGAGGAATATAATTAAGATGCTGATGGAGTTGGGGCCTTCAGTTTACCAGGAGGACTTTGAGAATCCTTTTCTTGAGGTTTCAGCCGAATTTTACAAGGGTGAATCTCAGAAATTTATTGAGTGCTGTGATTGTGGGGATTATCTGAAGAAGGCTGAGAGGCGCCTGAATGAGGAATTGGAGAGGGTGACACATTACTTGGATGCAAAGAGTGAGGTCAAGATTACTAATGTGGTGGAGAAGGAGATGATTGCAAACCACATGCTGCGACTAGTCCACATGGATAATTCAGGCTTGGTGAACATGCTTCTAGATGATAAGTATGAAGATCTTGGGAGAATGTACAACCTGTTTCGTCGGGTTTGCAATGGTCTCTCAACAATACGAGAAGTGATGACTTCTCACATCAGGGAAACTGGTAAACAGCTGGTTACTGATCCAGAAAGGTTGAAGGATCCAGTGGAGTTTGTGCAGAGGCTCTTGGATGAGAAAGATAAGTATGATAGCATCATTAAATTGTCGTTTAACAATGACAAGACATTCCAGAATGGTTTGAATTCCTCTTTCGAGTATTTCATTAATCTAAATACTCGTTCACCTGAGTTCATTTCACTGTTTGTTGATGATAAACTCCGCAAAGGGTTGAAGGGGGTCAGTGAGGAGGATGTAGAAGTTATTCTTGACAAGGTGATGATGTTGTTCCGTTACTTGCAGGAGAAAGATGTGTTTGAGAAATATTATAAACAGCATTTGGCAAAGAGGCTTCTGTCTGGTAAAACTGTCTCTGATGATGCAGAGAGAAGTTTAATAGTCAAGCTGAAGACAGAATGTGGGTACCAATTTACTTCAAAATTAGAGGGTATGTTCACAGATATGAAAACATCCCAGGATACGATGCAAGGGTTTTATGGAAGCCATCCTGAGCTAGGGGAAGGGCCTACATTGACGGTACAGGTTCTGACAACAGGGTCCTGGCCCACTCAACCGAGTGTGACATGCAATCTTCCAGCAGAAATGTCAGCGCTCTGTGAGAAATTCCGCTCTTATTACCTGGGAACGCATACAGGTCGGAGATTGTCTTGGCAGACAAACATGGGCACAGCAGATATAAAGGCTACCTTTGGGAAGGGCCAGAAGCATGAGTTGAATGTTTCCACCTACCAGATGTGTGTCCTAATGCTATTTAACAATGCTGATAGACTTAACTATAAGGAGATTGAGCAGGCCACCGAGATTCCAGCTATAGATTTGAAGAGGTGTCTGCAATCCATGGCATGCGTGAAGGGAAAGAATGTTTTTCGGAAAGAGCCTATGAGTAAAGACATTTGTGAGGATGACACTTTTCTTGTCAATGACAAGTTCACAAGCAAGCTGTACAAGGTGAAGATAGGAACTGTGGTTGCACAGAAAGAATCAGAACCCGAAAAGCAAGAGACTCGCCAGAGAGTGGAAGAGGACAGGAAGCCCCAGATTGAAGCTGCGATAGTGAGAATCATGAAGTCGAGGAGGACTCTGGATCATAACAATGTAATATCTGAGGTTACAAAGCAGCTGCAATCACGATTCCTAGCCAACCCAACAGAGATTAAGAAACGCATAGAGTCCCTTATTGAGCGAGAGTTCTTGGAAAGGGACAGTACAGACAGAAAATTGTATCGGTATCTTGCATAGAGAATTTGTTTGATTTTCATAGCACCGATATCTTAAATTGTTCCTTGATTAGGTTATGTAATATTGTTGTCTGCAATGTCTATTGATTTTCATGAATATCAATTTGTTGCTAGTTTCACAGTTCACTGTCTATGCAAGATACCAAGCTGAGACTTTCTTCTAAAATCAAAATTCTGACCAGATACACACACACACAAACAAGAACTTCGACACAAATTTAGTTAATAAAGCAATGGATTACCAAATTCTGAGATTGCCTGTTTCCACTTGAGAGTTCTTATACGGAGAAGTAAAATGAAGCTGTGAAGAACATTAGTTTAGAGCAGAAACTCAATCACATTTCTGAAAGCGAGGCAGCTGGACTCAGTAAACAAGCATAGAATCATGAAACGCAGTGAACTCTCTTTTAATCTGCCTTGGTAAATATGAATGTTCATATCATGAGTAACAGGGCATCAGATAAGGACAGTCATGTGTTTAAACGCAAAGAACTCTTACCAGCAATCAATTCCAACAGCCTTATCTGCTTTTTACCCTCACTTATCTGACTTATTTACGGATAAGTTTCCAGCTGTTTACGTGGGCTTCCGACCGTTACCGCTGTTTTCAGCCATACCAGCGTGTCAAACTGTATAAAGGTGATGATGTTGAAAACCCCAATATTTTCCAACAATTATAAAGGAGAAAATCTTTACAGTGACCACATTTTGAAAACCAAAATGGATTCATTCAACTTTGAGGTCAGCTACTTTGTATATCATACAAAGATAAGAAATATAAAACTTGTTAGTTTCCAACCCTTCTTTCATGAAAATTAGAAAGCTGGGTTTATCAATGTGTGAGAATTCCTAATGAGGAAAATAAGCCTCGAAGATATATGCATTATTGTCAGTACGGCTCAGTCTGTAATTCCCTGTTTGAAGTAATTACACCAACCGAACAACACCAGCAGTTTAGGCTTATCCCTATGCGTGCTGCGTGCTTAGGAAGAGCAACAAAACAACCCTCCAGCCATTAATAGCAGCAGGACAAGACAGCTCGATCAATCTCTACCGAAAGAGCTGAAATTGGCTTGGTTTTGTCCATCCTGCGAAATTCCTAAAATATGGTCACACAAATATCAACAAACCAGGTTCACAACACTAAAAAAGTAACAGAAATGACCTTAACCTTACCAGGCATACACTAAATGTTGTAACTTTTAATCAACAGGTGGAGTAGATAGCTCTGCCCTATGCCTGAATAGCTTTGTTAGTGCTCTGCGCTCACAGTCCTGGAAAACGTAAAACAGTAAAAAAGTAGTTCAGCCAATGACTTTTACACTGACAACAAATTTTCATTCAACTCAACACGACTCAATATCTATGACAAAAGCGCCCAACATGTTCATGTATTTGGGTGAGCACAATTGCCTGAATCTCTTTTTGATAGTGAATTTGACAAAAGTTTCTAACCCTTGTGCCAGAAAAGTACGCTGAGCTCAAGGTGTTTCACAAGCACCAAGGTGTCTACAGAAGAATCATTATACAATAGTTTTGCAGTAGACACATGGAAGAAACAACCACTTAACATTTCCCTTTGGTAAACATCCAAATCCATCGACCTCCTCTCTCATCAATTTCCTCCACCCTCCCTTTCATCAATCCAGATCGATAGAGTTTTATTTTGTTTGAGAAAAAAAAAATCTGTTAGGGTATCAATGGGGACATATGGAAAGCCAAATCCTAAAGTTGGAGCACCAAAACTATTCTACAATTACCCTGCTGAGAAAAATGTTTGCACAAATAAATCTTTAGTCATGTTTTCTTTTTCTGAAAAGAGCTTAGTTGAAAACTTGATATCCACCATTTTCAAAGCAATTACTTCTAATAGTAATCGACATTGTCAAAGTACTTACTACGACATAGAAACCCGAAGTCATCTAATTTAAAATTTTTCTGGAAAGCATTTGTCAAAACCAAATTGCTAACCTAAAATTGTCACAGATGATCGACACAGTTCAAAATAGTGATATGAATCTTCAAGAAATTATGTTGGCCACACTTCCTATAAGTATAAAGGATACTTCATCCAAAGAAAATTGCATGCAATATACAGTAGAGACATGATTTAACAGCTAACAGTATTATATGTAATAAGTATTTTATTTTGCTAAATATTTCTAGTACCTTGAACATATTTAGGTAGAATGGTCTATCTGGGTTCATTCTCCTCAATTTCAAGAAAGTATATGCAAAGCTTAGCTGATCGCGGGAGGTAAAACGGTCAACTTCATTAAACCAAAGGCATGAAAATAAATTTGACATAGGTGTATGTGCACGGACTATAAATGAACCTTCGGGAACATCTGCAAGGTAAATGGCACACTAAATCAGCATATAATTTGGTTGACTTCTGACAAAAGGAAAGTACTATCTTTAAAAGTAACAAAATGTCAATAACACGCACAACTTGGAAGAGGAGTATTTGGGTCTGAGGAGTTAAACATGACGAGGCCATCAGACTGGTAAAATCTGAACTGCTCATCAATCATTTTGTGATTATATTTATTTAGACGCTTATTTTGGAGCACCTCCTCCCAAACACAGTGCCGGTCATAGTGATTGGAAATAGCAAATTCTGATTTTTCTCGCCATAAAAAGTGTTCGATAATCTGCATCGGATCAGTATTAAGTCGCAGCTTGCTGTCAAGCCAAATGGAATACCTGTAAACACGAATTAAAAGGGCAAGGGAAATGCATTAAAAACGTAATCAGAATTGAACAAGGCAAAACCTCAGTAAAACCGTATGCTAAAACATGGTGCAAGAATTACCATGATGAGGTAAAAAGGCGATGTGATAAAAGTTTAGGCACCTTTCCAGTTCTGCGCATATCTGCATATGGCAAGTTCTTCACTATAACTATCTTCCACAAGCCAATATGTCCCGTATCATCAGGAACATGCCCCTCTGATGTTACTTTTGCCAGGGTTTCTTCATCCAAAAACATTACAAAACATACATTTTTCTTGGAATAGTCACTGATCTGCAAATAAGGATATACTGTCAACACTGAAACAAAGGAAGTCCTGACATCTTATAATATCAAAACAAAACACCATCATACTCGTTATTAACAACAAACTTGCAACAATCACTTCCAAACGTTCATCTATTAATATTCTAGTACGAGCTTAAAGGTCTAATGAAATAGGTTATAAAAGGGACCAAAATACTATTTTACCGAAGCATTTGATTATCTTACAAAATGAGGAACAGAGAAGTTCAATAAGGAGTAACACATCTACCTTTCTACTCGTAGGCCTTCTCAAAAAGTCAGAACTTCCAAAAATGCAAGAAGATACTGCAACTTTACAACCATTCATATATGCCTTGTCCTTCGCATCTATATCAAATCCAGTGCTCGAGGACGCTGCAGGCCCTCTGACAAATCCGCAATGAAGAGTTTGATTCACGGCATAAAAAGACCGCTCTCTTTCCTCAAGGGTCGGATGCCCTCCAAAACTAGGTTCATATACACCACTACTAGAAAGCCTTTCCTCTTGGTCAATGTACTCTAGAGAAAACTGCGTAAAGTTCATAACTTCCCTGGGTTCCTTAAAAAAATCAACTGATTCCTTTAACCCGATTTCACAAGGAACATCTGAACCAAACCAAAAGGGTGTCACTTCATGTGTCTCATATCATCCAACTGCAAATTTCAATGCAAGACTAAAGAGCACTTACATTTCTTACGATGCTTGCTTTTACCATCAGCGGGCGGAGATTCTTTCGTTACCGAAATATTCACATCAGACGGCAGAGATTCTTCGTGTACTGAAACACCAGCACTTTCTTCAATCTTAGCTACAATGAGCAACGAACATGAAACACCATTTGTTACATACTGTATTACATACGTATCAATACATGAAATCATGTATAAAGCTGAATAGGTGTACACAGTACATACCTGGAGATAACATTACGAGGCCGAAGAAGAGGAAATAGAGAAGAAAGATAGCAGCAAAGACAAAAACCCAGAGCGAGAATTGGAGTATGGAAATGCGACTGAACCTTCTTCCTCGACGAACAAGGCGAGGAGTATCATGCTCACTTGGACCAAGATACTTGAGAACCGCGCCGATCACTCCTCTTCTCATCTCTTTCAGGGCAACAATTCACTGCCGCGTCTCATCAAATCTGCCAAGGAATTTAATTCGGGTCTGTTTTTACAACAAGTATTTGGATTCATGATGATTGTACGTACATTTTGAGACATGGGAGCATTGCGGCGTCACAAGGGTCTGTTTAGGCGGTCGGAGATCTGAGAGGAAGAAGAAGATCCTCCCTCAGATATATATCCAGAAATGAAAAAAAAAAAAATCCTTGTTAGAATAAACGAGAGTATCTTTGACGTGTATTTCCTCATACATACATGATGGTGAGGATTAAATAAAATAATGTAGAAACATGGTGGTCAAATATATGAATTATTATGAACGATTAAGATTGTGTCGTGTAAATACACGTCGTGCATACAAGAATTTCCATAGAATAAACATATACAAGGCCTTCCACTGAAGATCTCTTTTTCTTACATATACGAGTGACAGGAGATTATACTAACTTTTTGATTATATTTTTGAATCTCCACCGTTCCGTTTGTTAGCTCTTATATATAGATCAATTCTGCAAATTTTCAGCCAATTTGATGATCGTTAAGGTGTCGAACAAGATTAAATCAATAAACGAACCAAATCTGTCAAACCTGAACCGTTCATGCTTATAACTATAAATCATAGTTTTGAATGCCTTAAAAATCACCATAATTTCTGAAAATTTGCAGAAGTGATCTGCTCATATAAAACTACACATTGAACGGTGGAGATGTGATTTTGTGATTGAAAAGTTGGTGTAATCTCTCATCCCTCATATATGTCAAAAAAATGATCCCTTAGTGGAAGGGCTATATATAGACTTTCTCAGGTGCGGATGTTCATATTTATTTTTATGTCTTAGATTTTCATTTTACACTAACTTTTTAATAGAATTTTCACATCTTCACCGCATAATACTACTAATGTATATATCATCACTGCACCATTTGGCCAAAACGACGTCGTCGGTTTAAGCTGTTGTCCTTTTGGTTGGTCTGGGAGTGTACGAAACAAGTGACGGTATCTGCAGAAGCGCCGAAAAGACAACCAAACCAAACCATGGCGACGGAACTCGAAGAACTAGTGGGATTTCTATCGTCTCCATCTCCAAACGTAAGCAATTTTCATTCTCATCTACGCCAACTTACTTAACTTGCTTACAAATCCCACCACAGTAATTATATTCTTTAGGCTTTAATTCCAATGGAGCATAAATTTGTGGTGAATGTTCTGGGTTTAGTTTCACCTTATGTGCATAGTTGAAAGATTAGTGTCATTGAGAAGTATATCCATGTTCTTGTTGCTAAGTGTTCTCATGTAAGTGATGTAACTGGATATTAGATTTAAACTGAATGGAATGAATGCAATTTGATTGATGGTAATGGGTTGTTGTCTAACTCTTGTATGTTTATTTAGTTGACAAAGGCAGCTGTTGATATTGTTCATGGATTAACCGGGTCCGAAGATGGCTTGAAGTCTCTAGCCAAGCATGCAGATATCCTGCTGCCACCATTATCTCGACTCCTAGCTGGGAAAAAGGTGTTATAGCATGATTCCTTTCTGAATGCAATTGTTCATAATTTTTCTGACTTGATCATTGCACAGTGATGCAGAAAGGGCTTGGAATTTGGGTTTTTGATACCATCGTTTTACTCTCTTTGTTATCTTGTCATTGCTCTCCACCAAGTAGTATTTCGAATGAAAAAAAAAAGTTATTGGTTTTGGTATTTTTCAGGAGGTATCGGAACCTGCAGCAGTAGCTCTTGTTAATCTTTCCCAAAGGTCGGCTGTGGCAGCAAAGATGGTTGACATGGGAATGATTAACCTGGCTATGGACCTTTTATTTAAGTCAGAGCCTAATATTAGCCGGTTGCTGGTAATGCTTTTAGTCAATCTCACCCAATTAGAAAGTGGTACTGCTTCCTTACTGCAGGTGTGTTTTTTTTTTTTCCTCAGTTCATATTCCGATTGATTCCCTTGATATATGCGTAAATAGTAAATGGAGATGATAATATATCAAAAGTAACCTCTCCTTCTTCTTCTATTGGAAAAAGTGCAATATATATATATATATATATATATATATATATATATATATAACAATTCTGTTTTCTTCTGCTCTGTCACTTAAAACATTAATTGCTAATAATGGGACTATGTTTTTGTTCTAGACCGGAGATGAGAAAATGCAAGGGCTCTATGTTATGAAGCTTGTGAGATCATTCTGTAGATCCTCTTCCGGTGAAGACAACGGTGTGTTGTTCTTTCCTTAGTTGTTTCCCTCTTATCTTATACCTGGTACATGTCAATGAAAAAGCATAAAATGAAGTTTGCTTCTTGTTCCTCTATATCATTTTAGGTAGTCTTGACTATTGATTGCAGCCATAAGATCCTGAAAGTCGATATTTTGTTTTGTTGGACACAAGTGCTTTGGCTCTAAGATAGTCTGCATCTTCGATGGCCAAGATCACATTTTAGCATTACAGAAACAGAAGTTTTTAGCTTCAAATTGTTCGTTTTGCAGTCATTCAAATATTGTCATGTGTATGTCACTATATTCTCTGATATCTTTTGTTTCACATGTCTCAGAAGATCCATTTGAGCATGTTGGGTCTATCCTTGTGAACATCTCAAAGAAAGAAGCAGGCAGAAAACTTTTGCTGGACCCTAAGCGCGGCCTTCTGAAACAGATTATAAGACAGTATGACTCTTCTAGCCCGTTGAGAAGGAAAGGGGTATGTCTTGTATCACCTCAATGAATTAAGATAAAGAATTTTTGTTGTCTACTAGTGATGCAGTGGGTATGTAAAGCAGATCACCTCAATGTACAGTAGATCACCTCAATGAATTAAGATAAAAAGTAATGTTCTTGCGTTATCTTTCTCCTCTAACTATGAATATTGAATAGTTAGTATAAAGCAATTTCTTTATGATTTGGCCCATGTTGTTATCAACCAAGCTGAACTTGTGCACCGTAACACCTAATTATCTGAAGAGGTCCCTAAAGAAACTGTCAATTAAGTATTGCGGACAATCATATTTTACCAGTCTTACAGCTATCATTAATTCCTATTTTTCATTAGTTAGGGTTTCTGAATGGATTCAAACTCTTCATGTATCGTTCACAGCTTACTGTGGTCAAGGTTGAGCAGCCAAACATGGTGCCAATCTAGCCAAGGAAGCATATTAACCATCTGCTCACCTCTTTTAGTGCAATGATTTGTTTGCTCACAGGTTTCTGGAACTATTCGTAACTGTTGTTTTGAAGCTGAGAGCGAGCTTCAGAATTTGCTATTAATTTCAGAGTTTCTCTGGCCAGCTCTGCTTCTGCCTGTTGCTGGTAACAAGGTAAGATAGGCACCTTTTGACTGTAGAACAGTCTATCAGTCAGACCGAGGAGAGCTTGACTGTTTACTTTTTAGTGCAAGAACATTAGGTGAAAAGTATCCTATACATTTACTTGCTTAAATACATCACAAAAATGTGTGCTACTGTTGGTGCTAAGAACAGCTACCGCATTTGTACCCTGACTTTTATTTAGGTGTTAAATATTTTTCACAAATTTTGTTATAGATAACAATCTATAGTTCTATCTGCTTATGAGTTGCAATATTAAATATAAAGTAATTTGTTTCTTTCTGCTACTCTCCAACATTTTTCTTTCCATTCCCTCTTCCATTGATATGGTAATGGTGTGCAGATTTACAGTCAGCAAGATAGATCGAAAATGCCACTTGAGCTTAAGAGTGCTCTCTCAATTGAGCGTGAACCAGTTGATGATCCTGAAATTCGTGCTGAAGCCCTGGAGGCAATATACATGATAACATTACAGGTCAGCTGACTAAAATTCATATAAGTTCTGACCTCTCAGGGCAAGATGTATAGCCTCGCAAGATGGTTTTTGACCTCTCAGGGCAAGATGTATAGCCTCGCAATAACGTTGAATCTCATCTATGGTTCTTACTCATTCCAGGAGGCAGGTCTAAGAGCCTTTTGGTCTGTCAATGGACCAAGAATAATACAAGTGGGTTATGAAGACGAGGAAGATCCTAAAGTAATGGAAGCATACGAACAACTTGGCTCCTTGGTATGCACCAGTTTCTCCTTGCCTTCTCACATAACACTCACCTTTCTCTACTTCTACTATCATTTGTATCTTGTGCCTTTTCCTGCAAAGCTAATAATCCTAATATTACTGCTGCTGCTTTTACTGTTTTACCAGTTGATTAACAGCAGCGGGACAGAGGAACCGGCAATTGAGACATCTAATTAGCATCACAGAAGCTTCAGTTTTGATCTAGTAAACCCTCCGCAGGTTCTCAATGCCGGCCATCCAAACTCAAAACGATGTTTTTGGTGATGTTTGTTACCGCATGATATTTAGCCACTGTCAGAGTAGAACTCTTCAGCTGATTAGGGAATCAGAGGCACTGTCACCTATGCATTAAAATATGAATAGATATGTTTAGAGGAAAACATATAGCATTGTTAGCACATTGAAGTAGATCACCATTGTCATGTGTCTGAATTATTCAAGTTACTATGTTTGTATCCCTTGAAACACCAAAATTTACTTTCGCCATGCGGTTTTCATAAGAACAATAGTCGGAATAAAGAGGTGGTAAATATTATGCTGAACACATGGTAAATAATATTAACGAGCCCTAGAACCGGTTCATAGCAATTTCCCCAAAAAAAAAAAAAACACAATAATTTCTCATCACCCTGCCTGTTAAAAATGAAAAAATAAAAAACAAATAAATAAGTAGTTATTGCGCAGAATTAATTAATATCTTGGTCAAATTTACAAAAATACCCTCTGTAAATAACGACGTCATTCTTAACCCGCGGGCGCCAAAAGCTAACCGGGAAATCCCGGAAAAGCGCGAAAACTTGTAAATTGAGTTCCCGCCTTTTCGACGCAGCGCCATATATGCCGATTCCCTATCGCTCTCATCAGATCCCAAAACCCTAAGGAGAGAAACTATGGATCTCTCAGACATAGCCAAGAGGCTTGACCTCTCCGACTCCAAGCAAGTCGTCCGCAGAGCCGCCGAGCTCCGCCGCCTCTGCGACATCCAGTTCGACTCTTCCGTTATCGGCGTCGTAAGTCTCTTCTCATTTCATTCCTCATCGTTCGATTAACTGGGTGTTTATGATGTCGGGTTGTGATGTTGCAGGGTGAGGTATGTAAGGCCGTGATCTGCTTAGAAATCGCCGCAACGAGGTAAGTCGGTTTCCTGGGGTTTTGGGTTTTTGAGATTTTGGATTTTGGGTTTTTTGATGTGGATGGTTTTAACAGGGCTGGGGTTTTGTTTGATCGGCAAAAGGCGGTGAGGTTGAGTGGGATGTCGGAGAAGGCTTATACTAGATCGTTTAATTCATTGCAGAATGGCCTCGGCGTCAAGTGGGTTTCTTGATTTGTCTCATTTGGTTAGATTTTCATGTCGTTTTTGATTTTAGTGGATACTGATGATTGGATTGGATTGGGTGTTGCAGGAACAAATTGGATGTTAGAGAACTGGCGATTCAGTTTGGCTGTGTTCGGATTATTCCTTTCGTGCACAAGGGTTTGTCGCTGTAAGTTTTGATTTCCTTTCTGCACAGCGGCTTTGTACTCTTGTAGTTTTCAGTGTATTTAACTCTCTAGGTGTTTGATAATGTGCTTCTGAGAGTCTTGTTATGTCTATTGGGGATGTTATCTGATTGGGAGAAATGGATTGTTTTGCTTTTGTGTTTCAGTTACAAGACTCGGTTTCTTGCATCATTGCTGCCTTCTCGGCGGGCTGGTGCTGATTTCACTAGGCCTGTGTTTGTTTCTGTAGCATTTTATTTATGTGCAAAGAAGCACAAGGTATCCTGTAATTGAATTGTGTTTTTCACACAGTTCAGAGACCAGACGAGTGGCAACATTTGCTAACTATATCTTACATGTTTTGCAGCTAAAAGTAGACAAGATTAAGTTGATTGAGCTCAGTGGTACTTCTGAAGCTGAATTCTCTTCGGTAACGAAACTTTTCTATGCAGCTGTCTCCTATTGCCAACTGAAATAGCATGTGTTGTCTTTACTTATGTATGGTTTGTGATTTTCTTCCACAGGTTTCTGTTTCTATGAAGGACTTGTGTTTTGATGTTTATGGCACCGAAAAGGAAAAGAAAGATCCCAAGGAGATCAAGGGGAATCGAGGTAGGTGTCTGCTACTGAGTTTGGATTGAAACTTTATGTAGAAGATTTTTAATACAATTTGTCATTGTACAAGTTTTCAGACGACTTAGCACTTGTGTTTCTCTTGTTGATTTCACTGCAGAACTTCTAGATGTTTTGCCAGAGAAAAGGAAACTTGAGGACGGTGGTTATTCATCTGATGAAGGATCTGAGGTACTAATTATTTAATTCTAGTAATAATTTGCTCCCCTATAAAGGAACTCATTGTGATTGCCTACATATGCGAGTCCCAACACAATTAGTTCTTGTGTTGAGTGTTCTGTCAGTCTACAACATCAGTCCACATGTGATATCTTGTCTCAGTTAACTGATCCTCGAATGCTAGTGTGATATGTTATCCTGTCCTGAATTCCAATTGGATTGTAATGTACCTTAGTTTGAGTTAACAGCCTCTAGACCCTCATTAGTTACAAATGAATTCTAATACTGAACCACAACTGTTTTATGCACTTGCAGCCTTCAATGTATAAGAAGCGCAAAACAAAGGACAAGCAGGCCTATGAGAGTTGGAAGAAAACTGTTGTTGCATCCAATAAACAAACCAAGGCAAAAGGTTTGAAGGCATTTTGTTGTTTCTTATCTTCAGTAGTTATCAATGAACATTGAGATAGAACCTAACTGTTTTCTCTTGCTTTCTCAGTTCTTTCCAAGCGGACCACACAAATTGGCCTAAGCAGCTTTCTCAAGAAAGCACCTGATACCCAGAATTTGGAGGCTACTTAGGACACATGTTTCTCTCCTTTTGTCAAACAACGAAAAGAACAAAAAAGAGAACAGATTCTGTAATCCCCATTTTGTGAAATTTCTACTGCTATTGCAAATTTGAAATTTGTAATGGACTCTGTATAGAACTGATATTTCATCTTTCATTTTGGCCCTTTTTGGTAATGAGATTAAAGTCATCAAACCCTCCGCCCCGCCCAGTTATACAACTTGTAGTAAACGGCCAAATCCGTTCATGTGACTTCAAAATCCTTTAACAAACTCCTAGTCCTTTTCTTCTTTTCTGATGGAACTTGTAAACCAACCTAGTTACCAAGGAGGCCAGGAGTTGCTTCAAATTTTCATGTACACCAACTTTTTTTTCTTCTTCTTTTTTCCAAAAACTGAAAACAAAACAAGAAACAAAAACACTAGGGACACCCTTCCGGCTGATCCAAGCAACAACATGAAGGGGAGACAGTGAACCCAAGTTACTGAATTTCGATGAACATAAACGTAGTCTGTAAAACAATGAAGTTAGCCTCACAAAAGACACGCTATGATTTCTTTTTTGACATGCGGCTTTGATTTGAGGGGTTGAAAATTTGGAAATCGCCAGAGTAATTTTCCATGGGTACACTGCTAACACGTCACAAGAGGGTATTCTGGTACTTTCACCCCCTCCGCGTTCGACCTGTCCGATTTAAAACGTATAAAAATCTTCAATCGGGTCAAACCGGGTGTCCTTTTTTGTCCGTCCACAGAAACAACCCAAAACCAAACAAAAGAGGTCGATCCAAAGCCCCAATCCTCTGCGTCCAAAACATCCTAGTTGGCCTCTCCAACTGCCTCCCTACTCTACACTAACCCAGCTCACCGCTTCTCATAACCCGCCACGTAGCACACGCACATTACCAAAAATAGTATTGCGCACACTGGACGTCAGCCCCCACGATGGAACCACTGTTTGAATGTGTTTGATATTTTTCTGGGTCCTCTCTCATTCCAACGAAACCCAAACCAAAACCAAAGCCTGCTCCTTTTTGGTCAAAAAAATCAAACTTGACCTACTTCGATGGTTTTAATCTCAACCCAATTCTTCATTTCAGATTCTCAACTCATAGTGAGGTGAAAGGGGAAGCCTTTTCATAGTTTAGGGTTAGGTTTTGGGGAAGAAGAAGAAGAAGAAGAACGATCATCATCATCATCATCCAATTTATCGGATATTATGCAAATTTGGAATCTTGGGCTCAGTTGTTGATCAAAGTTTGAGTCTTTTGCTTTTGGGTTTTACTTTCTTGATATATCAAAGATGGGATTTGAGGTTTCTGATGAGCTATTGGGAACTTTCGTCCCAGTTTTGGTATATTGGGCTTATTCTGGGATTTATGTGTTGCTGGAGTCGTTTGAGAAGTATCGACTGCACACCAAGAAAGATGAGGATGAGAAGAATTTGGTGTCCAAGAGAACCGTCGTCAAAGGCGTTCTTCTTCAGCAGACCATTCAGGCCGTTGTTGCTATCATTTTGTTCACGGTAGGACTATTACTTCAGCTCTTTTTTCTTTTTTGTAGAGACTGATTTTTTGGTTGATTTAGATTTGGAAATTCATTAATGTGGTCGTTGGATAGATAAGGAAAGTTTAGTTTACTGTTTTGTTTAGTGAATTGCTATAACTGTGTTGTGTTTGTGTTGTGAACTTGTGATAGAAGCTTGGATTTTTGGATTATGTTTGAGCAGATGGTTTGAATAGTTGTTGGGCTGATGGTTGTAGGAGTTGGTGTTTTGTGAATTAGAATTAGAAATGTTTCAGTCAACTACAATGATGAACTGAGCTTCAGTTCTTTTAGTGATTTATTTATCCCCTCCTTGTTATCTTCTTTTTAGTGATCCGTAGGTTATCTAATCAACTGAGCTTTAGTGTCTCAATGTATGACATGATGAAATGAGAAATTTGGTCTGTCTGATATCTGATAGCTCAAACTAACCAGCTTTACGCAGCTAGTACGCTTGACCTTAAGGCAATGTGTTCGTCTATTTTATAAAGGAACTGTTCTGGAACTTTAGTCGTAATCGAGTGTCATTAGGTGTAGACAATTAGGTTTCTTGTTTGTCTTTTGCAGTATAGTTATGTCTGCTTCCCTTGTGATGATATTCATTATTGTCGTTGAGGATAATTAGTAAAAGAGAGAGGAATGTTATGCTATTTTATCTTCACTTGATCTTCATGTTGACCGGCTGACTGATGGGGCTGAAATTGAATTGAATAGTTGTGCTACTGCTGACATTTTTCAACAATTATCATTACTATGATAGGTAGAAATCTCTGTGTAAGTTCCAAATCGGTAGTTGAAAGAGATCATTACTATGATTGTTGCAATGATGTGGGGATAATAACGTAGTAGTTTCTTTTATGCTGCATCTGAAGATTGTTTTCATTATTAACACTCTTCCAACTCTGCGTGTTTTCCAATTCGTTACACTAGTTATTTTGTTATTACACTGTGAATAAGAATTCATACCTTGTGCCTCATTTATACTAAAACAGTAAAACCTCATTCATTTGCCTCATCTTCATATGCGGATTAAGATTTTATGTCAATTTTTTATTGTGTAGGTGACAGGAGATGATGGTGCAGCTGCAGGTGTGAAGCATTCTTTGATAGATCTAGCAAGACAGTTTGTTACTGCAATGTTGGTTTTGGATACCTGGCAATACTTTATGCACAGGTACATGCATCACAACAAGTTCTTGTACAAGCATATCCATTCTCAACATCACCGGCTTGTTGTGCCCTATGCATTTGGAGCTCTTTACAATCACCCTGTAGAGGGTCTTCTCCTTGATACAATTGGTGGGGCCTTATCTTTTCTCCTCTCTGGTATGTCTCCTCGAGCCTCCATATTCTTCTTCTCCTTTGCCACCATCAAGACAGTAGACGATCATTGCGGATTATGGCTTCCTGGGAACCTCTTCCATGTACTTTTCAGAAACAATACTGCTTACCATGACGTCCACCATCAGCTCTATGGAAGCAAGTATAACTTCTCCCAGCCGTTCTTTGTGATGTGGGATAGAATACTTGGTACCTATATGCCTTACTCATTGGATAAGAGAACAGGTGGGGGATTTGAAGTACGACCTGTAAAAGAAGTGAAGGAGATTTGATTCTTACCGAGGAACACGAATGCACTTGAATCGATTGTACCAGTATTATTCTTTTCCTCTTAGGGAACCACACTGCTTATATTTTGTATATACATATAATGTTGTGCCTTATTCTTCTGAGTTCCTTCTCGAATGAGTGTTAAAAACTTAGTGTTATGGAATTGAGAATTCTTGTACCCCACGGTAGCTCTGGTGGCTTCAGTTGTTACAGGCTATGTTGTTGTGAAGTACATTTGTTTTTGGATCTGATATGGAACAACATTCCTCCGTTTGGTAACGAAATATTCCTCCGTTTGGTAACGATATTGCAGCTTTTGGGGGGGGGGGGGGGGTGGGGTTTGTTCAAGTTTGGAGACCATTCTCGTCTGTGCAGAACTAATTTTCGTCCAAAACATCCCCGTTGACACTATGACCTAAATTTCTTTTGCAGTGCAGTTTGTCAATTTGAGAACCATGAAATCCTGTACACTATTCTTCAAACAAGCGACACTGTTTGCAAGTCATTTTAGGTTTTTCAACCATGGTCCACAATTGTTACCTCAATGTAATGCTCTAGATGTATACCTATTACCTAACAAAATGATACTCTAGTCTCTGATCTGACAAGACTTGCAACTAGATCTGCTCTTCTCACCCACGGAAGCTTGTTCCATCTACAAGTTAGTTAGACGCAATCCAATTTCACTTCTGTGTTTGATAATGGTAATGTACCATTCATTCCTTTTAATAGCATTTATGTCACACAGCAGCTATCCCTTTCCTGAGTTACACAATATCATCATCATCCTTGCACATATCTATCGTCTTAGCTGTAGTCTTCTCGTGGCAATATGTCATGGTTCCAAAATCCTCTATCTTCGATTGCATTTCACATCATGGCTCATGAGAATAGAATTGGAATGTTTCAAAATTCTAAAGCTACTTGTTGCAAAGGACTTGCTGATAGAATCTCTTATCTGCATAACTCTACACAATTATCAGAGCTTTGATATAATCATTCCCTCATCGTTTGCTTAGTTCCTGTCAGTTTGTTCCTTTCTATATCCACAATGGCGGCCCAGGCTATTGAAAATTTGAAATGTAAGGGTTTATGTCTAGGTCACTGTATTAATAAGGTGCTTCAGATTGATGTCCTTATGGTTACAGATTGAAATGCCTGTGATTGTTTCGGTGGCTGCGTGTCGTTATCGACGACATTCCTGGCTTTATAATTGAAAGCTGAACATCAAATAGCACTAAAATATTCATGGTATTATTAGAAAGACTTTGGAGCTTTTTTGAATTTATGCAGCAACACATGCAGAACCCTTCTGGCCCCTTCAGAGTTGAACTTTCTTTTTGAAACTTATGGAATCTTTCAAGCCGCAGAGGGGCCATAACTTAGACAGTTTATATGTGATAGGTTTTCGAGTTCAAATCCAAAAGGAAAACAAACCTATCCACTACACTTGGATCATCAATGGTGATGTGGAGCTTTTTCTGGTAATACAGCTGAATTGGATCATGTATGATAGTAACATAATGACAGTAACTCTGTGATACATTATGTGACTGACATTCTTATGGGGGTATAATTTGGGATCTACTGTTGATCGTCATCGGAAGAAGGTGATAATTGACTATCTAGAGCTCTGTATGAGATGTCCGCCATGGAATGTGGTCCTTAAAGGGTAAATAGACAAAATAGTTTGACAACTCGATCATGCTAGGTTCCAGTTTTAGTTGCAATTTTTGAAGCATTGAAAGTGGGATGTTTTGTGGCCTCAAGTTTGAATCCACAAAAATACAAGAACAAAAAAAGCTAGATTTGTTGAATTCTTCTGAGGATGTCATGCAAGAGGAAGCACTAGTACAGTGACTTTGTTCCTCTGCTATTACACCAGCAATTTCTTCATTTCTCTAGAGTTCAAAAGGGTATGGCAGAAGCTGTAGTATGAAATCCAAGTTAGAGACAAAATTAGGTAGAGCCCTTCTAAACAGAAAAGGGATAGAATTCCATGTGTTAGAAGCTTTGAACTATGTCACTTCTGATGAGAAAAAAAAAATGTAGCATCATGAACTTCATCAAAGTAGCAACTCCATGTGTTTGAAACTTCGAACTGATCGAGTTACTTCTTGAGAAAGAAATAAAAAAGTAAATGAACCAAATTAAAGAAGCAACTCTTCGGATTAATTAACCACTAATGTAATCAAACATGGTAGAGAACAATTGATATGATCGAGTAGCCGTAGATTAGGAACTAGTCTGGATCCCTACTGCATGAATAGAAGATGAGAAGCATGTGGTGAATGTGCACGCGGAAGCGACCGTGGTGCAAGCGCATGCTGCCCTTGTACTCTCGAGTCAAAACCTGTCAACTTAGAGTTTGGGTCAGCTTGAAACCTTGTTGATGGCATGAGTGGCATTTCTGGCTTGCGAGGCATCATCTGTGGGTCAATAATGTTCTTCTGGTTCTGTGGTCTGTGCGCATTTGCTGCCACTCTCACAGCTTTGTGACTCTTGCAGCCTAACAGAACATTGGAACGGTGCCTAATTGGCACCATCTCTTTGTTCATTCTAGCTGCTTTGGCACTTGTGGTGTTGGTTGGACTTGGCCTGACAAGGTCTTCACAATCTGACATGGCAGAGCTGAAATCTGCAGCACTGGCAGTGGCCACACTCCACTCTATGCTTGCCTCACTCGGCGCGTAACAATGTGTGGGGGTGGCACAACCATCTGATGCTTGCCTTGCAAGAAAAGGGTTGTTTTTCCCTGTGAGGCTCTCAATCTCAAACAGGTCTGAACTTGCATCACTGTCTGACTCATGAGTGTAGGTTCCACCTGATTTCGCTGCAGCAAACTCGGCATCCCAAGACAGCATTGTTAGCCTTTTCTCAAGGCCTGAAGCCTTTTTCCTTTTCTCCAACACAGGAGAACCAAACACCTCTATAGACTTCCACATTTTCTCATCTTCTATTTCTTGAAAGGCAGGAATCTTGATAGGCAAGTTACTCACCGCCCCGGATTTTGCAGCCGGGAAAGTAAAGCAGTTTTCTCTGCTCAGACCAGTTCCCAACTTCTCGATCTTTTCGTTGTTCATCAATATCTCCTCCTTCACCCATGAATCCGGGGTTTGTTGTTTAATTTTGACCAGAGCTTCACTAACAAGGTCAAGACTTTGTTTAATGTGTGGTGTAGTTGTGGTTCCACAGTTGGCACCATTCTGCTTGAAGCTGACTTCACCAACATGCTCTTCATTAATATCAACAGAATTCTTATCAGTACATGAACAACCAAGAGCTGCAAAGAAGCTCTTCCTCTGTGCCTTGTTGCCGCTTGTCTTGTTAGTCCTTTTGCCTTGTCTCGAACCAGTTGTCAGCAGTGCACTCTGGCTGTTCCAACTACTTGCTTCGGAACGAACACTTGGAGTTCCATGCTGTGGCACCTTTAGCTTCATGTGATCTAGATTGACTCGCTGCTGCTGATGACCATAGACTTTCATTGAGCTACATGCGCTGCTTGAACTTTTTGAGTTGTCCTCGTCCATTACTCCTTTGAAGTATTTTTCAGCTCCAAATACTCCAATTTCTTCCTCTTCTTCCTTCTTTCTAGTTCCCAAGTGCTTAAGCTGATCATCTCGCTTGGAAGGACTGGTGGTTGTGATGATTGGACTGAGGTTTCGGCTTGACTTCTGATCACCAAGTTTATGTAGAATGGTTTGCTCATTAGTACTCAAGTATGAAGAAAAGGAGGCGTCTCGGATGTTAGATGTAACAACAGCCATGGATAACTCAAACTCTTTGAAAACAGTTCAATGCAACAAAAAGAAGACACCCAAAAAGGAAATGAGAATCTGATTTCTAGAGGCTAGGGAGAACCAGATAGGCAAGTACCACAAAACTACAAAAGGAAAAATGAAAAAGACCCAAAACTAGAAGCTTTGCAAGAGCAATATCTGTGTTGAGTAAAAGTGGTATATATCTTAGGTTTTCTTCAGGTGCTACTGTGAAAGAAACCCAACAAGAAGGAGCTAGTGTTAACTATTCAGGCCACAAAAATGGAGGGAGTTGCATTGAAGAAGAAGAAACCTTGATAAATTAAGAGAAGCTTAGATAAGATAAGGCTTGGGTAGGAAATTGGGAAGTGTAAGATGTATATGCAGGCTCAATGTAGGCTCTTGCAATATGCAAAGACGTTAAAGAGGGTAGGGTCATATGTTTGTGGCCTAATTGACCAGAATTGTCATTTTTTTCACAATAGGAAAATTCATTAATACTTTCTTGACATCGACTGACATTTCTATCAGCTAGCATTGCCAGACTACAGCATGTAATTTGGATCCATATATTTTCAATATTTGTGGATGTGGTAATATGACGCTCTAGATCTCAATCATTCATGTTAGGTGTGCAGACAATTGAATCACATCATTGTTGAGATTTGAGACTAAAACGAGACAAAACTAAGTACTTAGCGTCTTAATTCTAACATGACATTGTTAGATCGTAAATTAGGATTGCAAGTTCAAACGTGTTTTAAGTTAAGAAATGCTAGGTGAATCATCTTTTCCGATACTACTTATGTTCCACTTTACATGACACATACACGTCACTTAATGAAATACTGTAATCAGTTGAACTTTATGCTAAATCAGCTGTCATATAAAGTGGGATGTATATGGTACCTAAAAAGGCGGTCCATCTAAAATTTTGATTATATCAAGTCTTAAGTGACATTGTAAGAATATAAACATGTCAGATCCAGAATCTTATGAAGAGTAAGGTCCATATAATCCCCAACACAACTATCTGCCTATCTGTGTGCTGTTGGGAAGAAGACATGTTCATGATACAGAGAATTTCTGGAAGAACATCTACCAAATCTAGAGATCTTTCTCGGAATTTGAAGCCTGAACACCATTCATCTGTCAGAAAATAATATATATGCATCAATAACTGGTTAACAGAGAATGAAAAGATTGCAAACAAACTCTTTGAGATCTCGTTTAGTTTGCCTTGGCCGGTTTGATTGGACTTCCATCCTGTCTCTAAACTAAATGACTTGCAAGTATTATGAGGATAGCAGTATCACACGAAGGCATTGTACTCCTGCTTCACTTTCTAACCAACAAGACTCCTTCCATTCCGATCCATCACAATCCACGCATTAACTTCTAGGACATACCAAACAGTGTCTTTCATTTTGAGAATTTTAGTCCACACAAAGTCCTACCATGAAAATTTAGCACCTATTCAAAAACCATGTGGCTAGACTAAACCAGCTTCACAAGTTCAACCAGAAAAAAGCCAACGCAATTGAGCGTTAGCAGCTTTAAATCGTTGCAAGGCTTGATACAACTCATACAAGTGCTGGACTAACCAGTACAAACACATTTCAAACGTACACAATAAATCAAGGAAGTTTATAAGACGAATGATACTGTGAACAATACAAGCATTAGCTATATAGATGATCTTAGCTTTGTCTAGTTGTAAGTTACTACAAAGAAGCATGGTCAAAGAAGATTAGCAAAGATAGCTTTGTGTACACCCGCCTCCCTAGGAAGTGCTCGGGCAGCAAAACTGCTCACTGGAAAAATACACATCCGAGTAGGGAATTGTAACCGAGACCATTGCCAGCTTAGAACCCTGCGAAGCTGCTCAAGGTTTCATTTTGACCATTCCATCATGTGGATGTGGAGTTTCCAACCCAGTACTGCTTGACGGCAACCAATATCTTCTCTGGAACAAGGGGACCATCTTCATGATCCACCATTTTGGTGTCCCACCTCATCCCTCCAACAATCTTTCTCACCTTAATTAATACATCAACTTCATCACGGAATATGACGGCACCTTCCGGCCTCAAAATTCGATCCATTTCTAAAAGAATGTCTTCCCAATTGCATCTGCATATGTTTAAGATACAGCTGATGAGTTACAGAAGCAAAAGGAAAGAACAAGTAACTAAGTAGACATTCAAATTGGTCCATCAAAAAAATGAATTCTTGAATAGATATGGTTGGTTCTAGCGTTTCAATTACAACATCCACATCTAAACAACTACCCCCATTACAGAAACTCGCTGATTACAGATGCAAAAAGGATGATGATTACACACCATTGCAGTCATATTCATAAAGTAGTTGGCGTTACGTGTAAATCTCCTAGAAAAAACAGCTACAGTATCCACATTCAACACAGCAAAAGCATGAAGCCTAGTATAGTCTTTAGGCATAACGCACGCGAAAAGTATTTTGGAGCTGTATGAATAATTCATTAAAATCTAATGTATAGCAAACTTGTTCAACTTGACCTTACAATGCAGGCCAATGAAGTAGTCTTTAACAAACATCCCGGCGAGAGCCCAAGTTAGAAAAGGCTACACTCAACAGTTGAGTGTCACAGCCAAACCCAACCCACCCCCCTCTTCTCAATCAGCTAAACACTCCTCACAGAGTATACGCCATAAGGTAATATCTCATTCTGTACTAACTGACCTAAAAATCATGCGAGGATTGTGCAAAGGTTTTTTTTTTTTTTTTTTGGAGTACAATAGTCAGTGAACTTTTCTTGTATATTGTTTTGACATATATACATCACATCCCTCTGACAAAAGGCTAGAAAGCACACATATTAAAACCTTAAAATAGATTATAGATGGAGATACTTACTTGCCATTGTACAAACTAAAAACACCGTTGGCATGAATGAGGTCATATGTCCTTGGGTATGTGGAGAAACCTTCACACCTGAAAAAGAAACAACACAGGCAGAAATGGCTGAGAAATGAACAAATAAGTAAAAGTCAGGCTTCGCTTCGCTCCACGACATTATAATTATTTAGCACACACATCATACTAACACAGAACCCTGCAATAAAAGGGAGTAACCCAGGAAACAAAAAAAACTATACTTTCATAGAATTTTTTTATTTTTTATTTTTACTTCCAACATCTTTTCAAACAGACCCCTAGATGAACTGTCAAATACACAATACTCTTTCATTGATATGATTCAGCAGACAATATATATTACTGGCTGTTTTGAAAGCATGCACTCTGGAAACTTGGAAAGCATGTAACTTCACATTGATGTGGAAATAAATGGTATGTCAACAAAGCATGCTGAAAAGATGATAATTTAGAAAAACAAGCATGCAAACAGGTAAGAGAAGTTCAGAATAGGTACCAGTCATGATAGATTCCAATCATTCCTCGCTCATATATAACACCCAATGTATTTTTCTCAGCTATAGTGGGCACCACATTCATGACCCATAATTTTGGAGATGTAAGTTGTGCACCAAAACCACCCAAACCAGCATTCATATCCATAACATTGCGGTACCTTCCAGAGTCAAGTAATTTGTTGATTCTTTTATAAGCACCAACATGCTTCTTCCAGTTTTTGTTATCCTCCAAATAGGACTCAACAGAAACTCCAGGAACCAATCCACTAGCAATTCTAGGTGGTACAGCATGAAGCCTTTCTGGAAATGGCTTCAGTTCTCCAGCAACTTCATCAGGATATGGAGTTATACATCCCTCCATTTTTTTATACCTAATAACCACCATAAAAAGCAAGATAAGAAAGTAGAAGCGGAAAGTTGACTTAAACTGATGCAAAACAGAAATGTGAGATTTCATGGATCATCAAAACCTAAGTAGTAACACCAATACTATATACATTACTTAGACTTGTTAGCAGTTGCAATTTGGCATCAGGAATGCTGCCATTTGCAACACAAATCAGATTTGTATAAAGACAAAAAGCTAGGAATAATTTCTATCAGTTTTTTTTTTGTCAATCAATACAGGAAAATACCAGACGTCATCTGCATCATTAGAGCTGCAAAAGGTAGCGTGGGAGTCATCCTGTCTGCTGCTGCATGAATCAGAATTCACCCTCTTCTGCCAAATGGCGGTTTCACCCTTCTCAGACTTCTTCTCCCAGCAAAGAAGTTTAGCAGCTTCTTCAATCTTTCTCTGTTCCTCCTCAAGTTCCTCCCTGGGACGCTGCCATGATTTGTAATTATTCTTCCAATTGATCGGGGGACCAGAAAGCACCCAATATCCCCCAGGCCTAAGGACTCGGTCAACTTCCTTGAGATATTTTCCATCTG
The DNA here is from genome assembly GCA_034370585.1 of Fragaria x ananassa. Taxonomy (NCBI): domain Eukaryota; kingdom Viridiplantae; phylum Streptophyta; class Magnoliopsida; order Rosales; family Rosaceae; genus Fragaria; species Fragaria x ananassa. The sequence goes on along the minus strand of CP139761.1, from coordinate 25,881,934 downwards.
TACATGAGTTCAAAAATTTAATGCCACTGCTGTTTAGTAGATATCAGCAATCCATCCCGAGTATTAGGCATTCTTTTCTTTCATAAATCCTGAGTAATAATTTAGCATTTAAATTCTCACCATTTATGCCCCACGGAATTAAGCAACGAGAACAGTGAGCCATGTCAAAGGCTCTGGATGGATATGGCAGCTTTATTGTGCCAAGAACACCAATTACTGCAGGCACACCCCTTTCAAGAGCAAATTGCACCTGTGCTTCATGTGAATCTCTTGGTGCAAAGGACATGGCAATAACATTTCTACTCAACAAATATGCACCCCAACTGGCAACCTAAGAAAAAGAGTGTCGTTGTTAGAATCATATGAAACAAAAGACAATGACAAATATCCTCTCAGAATGAAATTAATGGACGGAAGTCACAGATAAAGAAACGGAGATTTGGGGAAAGTAACATACCCCACATCCAGTGTCCAGCGCAGTTCTAACTGTACCATTCTCAATTGGTATCACAGAAGCAAGCTGATCAATATATTTATCTGCCCCTTGAGGAAACTGTGTTCCCCCACCAGGGAATCTAAACACATTACCCTCGTATTGGATCCAGTTCTGGATAGCCTTCTCAACAGTCAAACTCTTATATGGGGCATTGGCATACGGCACATAGTCACGGCTCTTTGGCCAGGAGAACGGAGTCACATATCCCTTAGGCGCCGGAATGAGGCAATGTAACTTCTCTTCCTCGGGAGGGCAATGCCTCTCTCGATAATTCATATCATCCCTCGGAAACGTCATTGCACGCTTCTGATCCTGGCACGGCGTGTAATCAGTGTAACGATGATGACAAGGTTCAAACACCTTGGCCTCAGATCCAGACTCATCAATCTTGCCAACTTCACCAGCATGATGTGATTCAAAACTCAAACTCGGAACCACACTGCAATCGGCCTTGGTCTTAGTAACCTCTACAGCAATGCTGTCCCCCTTACCGAAACCACTCCTCTGCCAAGCACCTAATATATAGAAAAAACAGCACAATCCGGCTACAATAAAAATCTGCACAGAGCCCCTAGTCCGCCCATCGGCGTTGGTTTTCGTAGCCATCTGGAGCCTGCAAAATTAGTTCAAACTTCACAACCACATCTCATCACCACAGAAAACCTCAATCTCCAAATGCATCACAAATCTATTGTAAAACTACACGAAAAGCAGCTTAACTTAGCAACACAATGAACACAAATTCAATACAAAACTACTCCACAAATCCAAAATTTACCACATTATCAGCATTCAACTGAATCAAAGCTTATGCACCATACATCAAATTAAAAAATCAATGAATAAAAACTGAAACGTTCTTTGGAAGCAAGCTTACTATTAAAGAAAACGAAATCCGAAAAATCAATAACAAATTCGGAGCTTCGCTCTAATTAGCGAACTAAAACAGGTGATTAGTGATTAAACGAAGCAAAATCAGAAGACTTACCAATCGCATAAAGCAGGCCCAGATCTACAAGACCTATCAGTATCAGAGAACAGAAAAAGGTAAAAGAGAAATCCCAAGGCTCCTTCTTTCTGTATGTGAAATGATGAGGGACGTGGAGTGGAGGTGGGGTGTGTGTGTGTATATATATAACTATATTTCAGAGTGAAATGACGGTGCGACGTGTCGATGAGTTTCTGAGAAAAAGGAGGGGGTGAGATTCTGATGATCTGAAAATGAGGAGGAGACATTCGTTCATGGGGAACTGGATTGTGACGCAATATTAGCGAGTGTAGGCTAATTTTACTATTATTTTGTTTTTAGTTTAAAGATAAACAAAAATATGATTTGCCGTGTGCTTTGTGGAACACGACAACACGGCATATGAGAGAGATCATGGTCTCGCCCTGTTATTAATGGAACCCTATTAATTATTTGATTTAGCGGCCCAATTTAATATCGGTGTTTTTGGACGCAAACTCTAATGTATTTTTATTTCTCTTTTTTTACTGTGCACGTCCCAATCAAATAGCGAATGAGATTTTAATTTGTATTCAGTTTGTGTTTAACTTATGATCGGTCATTATTTGTATTTGCAATGAAACAAACTTAGTGTAAAATCGAAAATAGTTTATTTCTGTTTAGATGGTTGTAATCGAGTTTGAACACTAATTTAACTTGTGAATCCGAGTTTGATCTTATTCAAATACCGTCCTGAAGTGAAATAGTTAGTTATCCTAGATTTAAGTAGAGCATTGGCTGATTTGCTAAAAATCGCTTATCTCACCAAAAATGACAAGATCCAAAGATTTGTTTCCATAAAGATGTAAAGAGTGAATTTTGGACTTGTGTTACTGATTAGTGGTCTGATTGAGAGAATAACTATTTATGATTGAAAATGTGTTGCGGAGTTGGGCCGATGTCAGGAAGGAGGTGCGGAGTTGCTCCCACGCGGCGATTTGAGGTTGAATTTTCATTAATTTATAATGGGCAGATCTGGGATCAAAAGGCCCACACCTGGCCCATACTTGTTGTTTTTTTTGTTTCCTCTTTTGAAACCACTCAGCATCTTGGACCAATGCAACATACACTGTTAAATCAATCAAAACTCTAAATTATACTCCATCATCCACCATTCTTAACCTTTCCTCTATCGAAAGAGAAAGAAAAATTCCCTCTCCCTCCGTGTTCTTCCAATTTAGACAACACCAAATTTGGTAAGGGGATTGAAAATTTCCATATAAATAATCCGTCATGTTTTGAGATTGGTTCCAAGAAAATTACAGGTGTTTATAAATTAATCAAGGTTTTTTAGTTGCATGTAGCCATATACTTACAAATATGTCTTCAGATACGAAATAAAGAAACTCTACGATAAGTTAACATATGTCATGTATAATATGTCATACATACAATTACTTTCTCAAAATAATATAATTAGTCCTTAAAGTGATAATATTAGTTATTAAAACGATTTTCTTCTTAATTACTACATAAGTCTTGAAGTGGTAAGATAAGTCCTTAATAATAAAATGTCATTAAAGTGACGAATATAGTAAATGCATGAGATATGTTAACATACAATAGTGGTAACCAAATAGTAATTATGTCTCCATAACTGCCTTTGACTGTCAAAATGCCTTAAGAACATCAAATAACTTGTTTATAGTGAAGTGTGAATAAGACTTAACAAGCCAAATGGGTTGATGACAAACACAAAAGGTTGCAATGCCAAAATCGACATCATAGGCTTGACACTTTGGCCGGAGCGGATTCTACGTATAAAGACGCACTTGCACTATTAATGTGCAAGTCCTTAAATCACCGTATACGAAGATCCAATGAATACTAGAGACCCTAAATTCTTTCCTTTCATTTTCATTGTTGATCCGATTAAATTAAGCGATCATAATAAGTGTATATCTTATTCGACCTTAGGTCCTCACCTCTTGTGTTGGAAATACTTAAGACAATTTTTTTTCAATTGTGTTAACGGTATTAGAATACATGCATAATAATGCAACGTGGATGACTAAATCAAAATCTTGCGTATTAATTGTTCCGTTCAGTTTCACCTTGATGCATCTGACAGCAAGTAGCTAGAACATAAATGGTTAAATTAATTTCAATACTCTTACTATTCTCGTAAACGTTAATCATCCGGATCGACTTTCGTTTTCATGTTATGATTATAATAGATGTTATTGGTGACTATGCTGTCTCATTACCATAATTAAAGAATCAAACTCATTATTATAAAGATTACGACTCAACCTCTTTCTTATTTTATATGCTATTTATATTGCACAGTGTCGTGCTTATGATACAAGATTGAAGTTGAGCACTTTGTGGGTTCCAAACCAGAAGCAGGTGTGGAGTTTTACTTGATTTAGATCAGATCCGTGTTAAAATAAGATAGAAAGATCCCACTTAGACATGCTGGCTATTATGTATGGGACAAGATCAAAGTCAGCTTTCCACATGAACACATTTTAGAAGAAAGAATAATTAAGAATGTATAGGCATCTGGTTTGGATGCAGGTATGAAAGTGAAAGAAAGAACATTAGTTGTAATGTTGTGTACTTGATAATTGGGCTGATTTCTGAATGCAAGAGGCCTTGGTTATTTGACTTGATTCCAACTGACCGCGCAAATCTCTGTTAAATTGGGCCTAGGCCCCCTTCTCCTCTAAAATAAAAATAACTGTTAATACTGAACAGCCTTATCCCCAGTATAAACTACTCACTAGTCTTCTTTTCTTCTCTCTTCTTCTGCTCAGCCATCAAAACCTTCCAAATTTCTCACACATTAACCACCAATGGTGTATACCCTCTTCACATCTCTAGCTCAGTCTCCCCTTCCCACTTTCTCAAACTCCCCCAGCTTAAATTCCTCCAAAACCTTCCTCAAACGAACCCACACCCTTTTCCTCAATGCCCGTACAACCCACCTCACACGCCTCAGAACCACCCGGCCGCCGCTTCATGTCTGCTTTTCCGGCCGCCCAGGAAACCCAAAACCCGATTTCCAAGAAAAGGTCATTACTTTTTTCATCTCTACCAATCAAACCCAACTGAGTAATCTAAAAAAAAAAACTGAAAAGTAAGCATTTTTATTGCAGGAAAATGAAGGGGGCTTGCAGATTTTGAAGAGGTGGGATGTGCCCTGGGAGTGGCAAACGGTGTCATTGACGTCACTGGCTTGTGGGCTGAGGTGAGTTTTGGCGTTTGAAGTTTCATCAGTGTTGAAATTGGTTGCTTTAGTTTTTAAAGATTGGAGTAATATTAATTTTGGCCCAGGCAGTTTTGTTTTGACAGGATTGGTGGAGGCAGCAGTTGTACCCTATTTAGGATTTAGCATTCAGGATTTGAGTTTGGATGAGAAGGCTGAGTTTCTCTTGGTTGCTCAAGGGTATGCATTTCACATTGTATTGATATTCAAGCAAATGATCACTTGTATTCTGTATCTATGTTGAGAATTCAAAATGCTTATTTCACGTACAGTTGTGGGTTTAGTTTGTGTGTTTTGCAATTGCCAAGGGTCTGACCGGTTCTGCTCTTCTTTGGGTAGTGTTACGACTGCAGCTATACTTGGAGTTCTGTATACTGTTGCAAGCACTTTCCAACCGCTGCCTCAAGATATTTACCGCTATGGTACTAGTCCTTTCTATATTACTTCGTGTTTTTTCATTTAAAGCACATGTACATATTTTAATTCTCCTCACTTATGGTTGTTGTTTTGAAACAAACCGGTTAAAAAGATTGCCTGTTAGTGTTGTACCGTAAGTTTTTTACTTGGTTCAATCAGATAAGATGTTTTGTATGCATTAGTATACCAAATAATTGCAAAACTTACATTGTAAAGCTCCTTTTTGCAAGACTTGAGTTTGTTAAGCCTGGAGAATGTGATCATTTGAGTTAATATAAACTAGTATTGTTGCAGATTGGAAGGATCCTTTCAGTCTACAAAGTGGGTGGCTTTTGTGGGCTGGGGTTGGTCTTGTTGGTGCTGTAGCTGCTGTGGCGTTGACAGGGGCAGCCACATCCTTTTTCAGTGGGGAGCCCCCACAAAGAGAGGTTTGGAGTTCATCTGATAATTGCTTTCTTCATTATAAAGTACAGTGGACTCAATTCCCTTATTCTCTCGTGAAAGTGGATTGTCACTGAGTTGAAGAGAGAAGATCTTTTGAACAATGTGTAAGAGATCCTGGACGTAATCTTTATTTCTTTTCTCTTGGTTTCAGAAGGACGCTCTAGTTAGCTTGCTCCCACTAATTGGATCATCTAGTGTTAGGTACTTTATATCAGATCTTTGCATATTGTAAATGTCCTGGGTTTGTTAAATACATCGTTCCAAGTATTGAAAACCTTTCATCAACACTGGAACTTGAAGATTCAGCAAATTAGATTAAGCTGTTGTTGATCTTCATTGCAGCACTGCTTGCTTGTTAGGCATCACTGGATTTTTGGCTCCAATTCTTGAGGAAACTGTGTTCCGCGGGTTTTTCATGGTCTCCATGACTAAGTGGTATGTTGTTCTTTGATTTTCCTGAGTTTCATAACATGACCAAAGTGTTCGATTGTTCACTACATTGACCGTAAACATTCTAGACAGTTATGTTCCCTAAACATGCCTACAATTTCTCGAAAACTTTTCTCACTAATGACGTGCATTCAAATATTTCCATCAGTATCAGAATTTTAAATTACTGCTCTGAAAAGAGGAGAATAGGGAGTAATTAATAACTAGGAACCAGTTTGGTGCACTCCTAGAACTGCTTTGCTTTGTTACAGTCAGAATGCAGAAACAATTTCCGTGAACTGGACTGTAAAAACAATATGATCCTCTCCTACAAGAAAGTTATATTGAACTTTTAATATATTATGTAGTGGGTCAGTCTTGTCAATGAGTTGATGTGCGGGTTGGGTGTGATAACCATTTTTAGAAGCAAGATTGAAGCATGAATAAGTATAGAGACTAAGAAATGTATGGTACAAGAAACTGGTTCCATAGACCTTACGTATAGATGTATAGTAGAATGGCCGAAATCATGTAAATGTTTGATACAAGTTCAGTTGTGTTGGTTGTGGATGGGTTTAAAGTTTCTTGGTTCAGCAAATTTAGTATAATCTCCTAGATTATGACTGGTCAACTAGTAATTCCTAAAACCTGAGCATCTTATTACCTTTTCACTTTCTTATCGCAGGGTACCTACTCCAGTTGCTGTGGTAATTAGTGCAGCTGTATTTGCACTTGCACATCTCACTCCTGGAGAGTTTCCTCAGCTGTTTGTACTAGGTAACATGTTTACAGTTTATTATTGAAATCAAAACAAGATTTGAACTGTATAACACCCTAGGTTTTGGCTTACATATTCTATCGTATAGGCACTGCTATGGGATTGTCGTATGCTCAAACTCGTAACCTTTTGACCCCTATCACAATACATGCTTTTTGGAACTCGGGAGTTATATTGCTTCTGACCTTCCTTCAGGTAAAACCACTATTTATCTAGTTATGACCTTGTATAATATGAGTCTGAACTATAAATGAAGGCCCTTGGCGAACATTGAGTAATCTTTCTGAAACTGCTCTTCTGGTTGTTTGTACGAGTACAGCTTCAAGGGTACGATATCAAGGAATTGTTGCAGGCAACCTGATAGGAGAAGATTTCTTTTGCATATATGATAGGGAGCATTGTTGCAACAGTGAAAAAAGTTAGATGTGTAAAGGCCTGCAAGGATAGTAAAGTTGGTAAAAATTTAGAATATAAAGAATTTTACCTACTTTCAGCCCAATGTTGGCACACGCAGTAAGTGCAGACGTATGTGTGTGGATCATTGGCGTTGTGAATTGAGGATGAGTTGGTACTTCCGATTTTTATTTGTTCTGTACTACCACAATGTGAATGTAATAGTATCAGGGAAATTGCTCATAAATTCTCTTATTCTGTTTTAAAGTTTCCAAAATCGTAGCTTCCGCTCGAAACTGTGAACTATGCGTCCCATTTATATGATTTTTTCTTTTAAGACAAATCCCAGATTTGCAAGGTCTGTCAATTGCAGCACATTTTGAACATCATGGTTTATCAATGGTGAAATCATGGCACTGGATAATTTCAAGAATTAAACTTGTCTAAAGTGCTTATGATCGGAAGCCGAAGCTTTTCCAAATGAGTCTATGAATCGGAAACGTATATACATGCTCTTGAAATTCAAGTTGAAGAACACTTACGGATTCAACAACCCGGTACAACTACAAGAGACTGAAGAGAGTGAAGAGACTCCTAGACTATTTCACCCCATCATCAACGGCCAACAAGTGACACGTATTTGAACGAAAACCTAACCAAGTGATCATTTGGATTTATGCGTTGTAATTATGAGCTAGAAAGAGTAAATAAGTATGATTCATGAAGCTTAGGCAGCCTCGTAATGGGTTTCAATTAAGTGTTGTTGGTAAAATTCATCAACCTTGTTAAGTGGAGTTGCCCCCCTTGACAATTTACATGGTAATATTTATGAACGAAATTGATCCAAGTAGAGGAGGGTTAATAATGTTCGCGTAGAAAGAGGTAAGTTTTATATAGATGCTTGAGCTTGAAGAGTTTGACCCAATTTTTTACTTTGGTTGCACGCTTGGGGAAGCAAATCCTAGGTCAATCCACAGACAAAAAGGGTTCCAACCGAGGGTAAGATTTTGGGAGCTTCACTTGGATTTGGAGTCCCGAGTGTGCCATTTGACTATATGTGAACTTCCCATTAAATACTTGGTAACACTTCACTTCACTTCACTTCACTTGTCTCAACCGCTTCACAATTTGAGCAAATTCAAGTGTGACAAATTGGACTTCAAACTTGTTTATGTCGGATCATCAAGTTTATGAGAAGGATCCTAGTGTCCTTTAAGAGAACTCAAATAGTAGTTAATTGCTCTCATTGTTGAAACCTCTTTGGTTTTACGCAAGGCAAGAAAGAGTGAGGAATCCCACACTCCACACTTGGTTTTCCAAAGTCCACAAATTCAGAGAAAATTTTAACTTGCAAATCCTAGCTATATGACCAAATTAACCCCCCACCCACCCCACCCCCCCATGAATATATATGTTTACAATACACACGTACATATAACCCGACCTACAAGATATATATGAACCCTCAAGATTAACATGCATATGTTATGGTTTAGATCGATATTGGATGCAAATTAGATATCAACAAATCAATCTATGTCCTAACAAGAGGACGGACAAACTTTACTTCATGAATTTCCTCATACCTGACTAGTGTAAATTGACAGTACATATATAATTGGTTTATGTGATATGAATTTATGATTAATATATTTGTTTGTTTCAATGTTTGACAGATGTTTAAAAGAGTTAAACCAAATTAATTATAGAGAGATGAATACTAGTATAAACTTCTACACCCGCGGAATAGAAATTACCTGACTTTAGTGAAGAACTAGTTAATTATATAGGAGTTCTTACATTCGAGTGTTAAATATTAGCTAGTTACAGTTCTCTGACCCTTGATTTGTGAATGAGATAGAGGTGGGATTCACCATTGATGTAACTTCTAATAAGGGCAAGTGGTCCATATATAACTCCAGAAGCTAGATTTGGACGGTCTGAATATGCCAGATTAAACTGATAATCCTAAAATAGAGATATTGCTAAATCTGACAAAGTCAGTGGAATAGAAGCTGTGAGAATGGAATAGAAACTGGATTTTAGGATTCTGAGAAACTAGTATCACCTATTATAATCCTTTTCTGATATACAAGTCCTCTCTCATAGCCAGGACTCCATTTTTAAACTACGTGTTGGAAGTTGGTTCAGGTCCACGTTTCCAAAAACGAATTCAAACACCTCAAATTTTATACTTCTACTTGCTTGGAAGTTTGCTTTGTCTTAATTCGCAGTGATAGACCAAAACCATGTAATAATAATATGATTATATATGAGCTACTGTGATATATGGTAGCTCCTTGAGATTCCACTAATTGGATTAAACAATACCCCAAATGAGGTTTATTCAAGTCCAAGTTAGCTACTTAGTGAGGAAATATAATTATAAGAGAAACTAGTACCATCTCTCTTGAGTGTATTAACCTATTTTTCTTGACTTCAGGTTTAATTTTCTTGGTAGTTGTTCTTAAGTGCATGACCACAGTGGTTAAATTTCAAGTCACCAGAAAAGGCGGCTGATCCTTCGGGGGCAGACCCCTCTGCAGGAAGCATATATTGGCTACAAATTAAGAGCAAACCCTCACCGTCAACTTGGGCTAATAATCTGTGCTTTCACTCCACCTCTCTTCTCTCTGTACTACTTCTGCGCGTTCCTCTTGTTTTCTTAGCTAACTAGGGTTTGCTAATTATTACAGTTCAACACATCTCAGCACGCTTGTCTAAGTTAGCACTAACTTCTTCAGCTTCAGACCTTAAGTAGTTTCGGCAAAAGGTTTAGGGTTTTGGTTAGGTACTTTTCTAGAGAAGGAGAAGAATTAAAGAGGGTAGTATGGATCAGGAGAGAAGTAGTAGCGGTGATATGAGTGCAGCAGATCAAGATAAAATAGATGAAGTGATGCTGCCAGGGTTTCGTTTTCACCCTACAGATGAGGAGCTTGTTGGTTTTTACCTCAAGAGAAAGATCCAGCAACGTCCTCTCTCGATCGAACTCATAAAGCAACTCGACATCTATAAGTTCGATCCATGGGATCTTCCAAGTAAGTTTAACCTAATCCTACTCATGTATATGCATAACTATTTCATTTCTACCAGTTTGTTATAGTACTAACATTCTCTTTCATTCTTTGCATATATGTAGAGTTGGCAGCTAGTGGGGAGAAGGAGTGGTACTTCTACTGTCCGAGGGACAGGAAATACAGAAACAGCACGAGGCCTAACCGGGTCACCGGAGCCGGGTTCTGGAAAGCCACGGGTACCGACCGGCCCATTTACTCGTCGGAAGGTAACTCGAACAAGTGTATAGGGTTGAAGAAGTCCCTTGTTTTCTACAAAGGTAGAGCTGCCAAAGGGGTCAAAACCGACTGGATGATGCATGAGTTTCGCTTACCTTCTCTCACTGATTCCTCAGTAGTACTCCCATCAAAGAGATCCTTCATGGACAAAATTGCCATTCCTGCAAATGTATGCAAACTAAGCGCAATGTGTTAAACTACATCTTAGTTTCGAAGCAAAATCTTTGATTCGATTCTCTGCTTATACTCTTGTGTTCTTTTTTCGCTGAGATTGTGCTTATTTATCTCTCTTATATATGTACTTTTAAGGTCAAACATGTACAGTTCAAAACTATGTTTTATATTAAAAAGAGAAACAAGAAATGAAGTACTTTTGTAGATTCGAAAAATAAAAGCAGAGAAACATGCATGAGCAGCAGTAGTGTTATATATTTATGTGAAAGATTTGTGCTAATTGCATGTGTTGTAATTTGCAGGACTCATGGGCAATATGCAGGATATTCAAGAAAACAAATACCAGCGCGCATCAAAGAGCCATTTCTCATCATTCTTGGGTGTCTCAGACCTTGCCTGAACCAAACACATTTCAGGATCATGTGTTAGGCAGCTCCAGATTAGGTGCACAAACCACTAACACTACTCAGTATAGTGGTAATAATATTATTATTGAAACACAACAGATCTCAACTTCCATCACAACCAGTACTCTTTCCCCAGTAGATAATTATTATGCTAATAATCCCTACAAAACTTTACACCCATCAATCCCTAGCAATCTTAAACCCTCTCATCAGTACTTCCCCATTTCCAACGCCGGAGACTACTTTAACCCTAATTTCACATTTTCACCTTTGGAAGATCCGGCAGCCAAATGTTCCGTGGATGTTTCGTCCTTGTTGTTGAACATGTCGTCTTCAGTGCTCGGAGAATTCGGAACCAAGCTGGGCTCGGCTGAGAGTAGTACTACTTTCGACTTTAGCAGTACTACTGATTCTCAGGAGCAACAGTATAATAACGGCTTCTCCTCGTCCTTGACGACAATACCACACCATGAACTGATGCAAGGTAACGGCGCTGTTGGTGGTCATGATCACAGCAGCATCGATGCCTTGATGAAGAATATAACCAATCATGTGAACTCGAACGCAACAGAAACAGATGATCATGAACACTGGGAGAGTAGTCTGCGATCATCATCGATTGGATTTCCGTTCATGAGTAGTTTACCAGTAATTCCTATGAATATAGGAGGTGGGGATGCATGGAAGTCCAACTTGACGTGGGACTCTTCACCATGTCCGAGTGAAATGTCCACTACCAGATGCTATTCTTAGTTCATTTAAATTATTATTAGTATTGTTGTACTAAATATTGTCATTGTTCTTAGCTTCAGTTTAGTCAGCAGCTAGCTCAAGTTCGATGTTTTGTAGGAATTCTTGGCTAGTTCTAATTAGGCACTGTGTCATTAATCAAATAGATGGAATGTGAGAAAGTTGACATGTTTATGGTTCTTGATCACAGCTCTACTATTGAAACACATTAGAAATTCACTTAATATAGTGATCTAATTAAAATTTGGCTGCTGGAACGTACTGCTAATCTAGGGTTTGATTGGGCGGCGGAGATGGTGGTGGACTCGGCGTCTTCGAGGCTGACGGGGTGTTTGGTGTCCACTCGGAGGAAGAAGTAACATGGTGACTCGCTGAGTCGACTCGGCCGGAGAAGGAAGAGAGAGAGAGAGATAGAGAGAGAGAGAGAGAGGCGACGGTGTTTGTGTGAAGCTGAGGAAGCTAGGTGGCGATCGTCGACGTCTAGGCGGTCTGGGCCTTTGTGGGCCTAGACGGACAGGGGGCTCCACCATTTAAAAACGTAAAAAATAAAAATAAAAAGATTAAACGTATTGCGCTTATAACGGGCTAGGCGGACATGTGTCACGTCTAGGTGGTCTGGGCCGTTGTGGACTAAACGGGCTGGACGATGGACCATTTAAAAACATAAAAAAACGACTAGTGTCTACACACAAACTGGAAAACAGAGGAGGGCTCTGTTTTTGATCTCTTTGTTCATCTAGCTGAACCTTGAAGGTCATGATTCTTTTTTTTCTTTTTTTCTTTTTTGGTTTGAGAGGCCCATGATTATATCAATGAGATTGGCAGTTCGGCCGAGCAGAGATTCTAGATATGTTTAGTTGTGTTGTTACTTGAGTTCATCTAATTAGTAATTTCAAATCAATAAGACCAATGATCCTATTACAGTGTATCAAAATCTCAACATTGAGTGTGCAACAGGTCATGATTTAATAACTAAAAATCTAAAACGTCAGGGTTCAATCCTCTGAATTTTTCAAACCACAAGTTAATTGGCATACCTGTTTTAGAATTGCCAATGATGTTGTGTACTGGCAGTCATGTTCACAGATAGTGAAGTCTTTGTTCTTTAGTTTAGAACAGAGCTGTGCCGAAAACCCGAAAGAAACACATCATAATAAGACTTTCCGGGAGTTGGCATTTACCAATGCTAGGAAATAGTGGATAGCGCTGAGAATAGAGCAGACTTTCTAGCATACGGTTTAGTGGGTTTACAGACTTGGGTGGGGAATAGAGTATATGGAAGAAGATATAGCGAAATAAATTGAAGGGAATAGAGTATATGGAAGAAGATATGGCGAAATAAATTCAGATCAGCTACAATATGCATCGATGACCTATGGACAGAAACTCCCAAGATATTGCCGGAGGATGCAAAGACCAGATCGGGCTATTGGCAAACATTTACAGTTGGAAAGTAGATTACTGTGTTCTGTTCCAATACTAAAGTTGCCACTCAGCAATACAGATGATTATGAGATCCAGATCACAAGGGAAATCCCATGAAGAACTTGATTCATGAGGTTGAAGAAAAGATCAAGAAAGATTTTGAGAAGCCACCCTTGAGGGAGAACAGGAGATTCCTATAAGCTCGTATGCTTGAAACTACTACAAAGCTATTAAATTGCTAATAAACAGGGAAGGAAAACCTGCATTTCTATCATGGATCAATGATCCAGTAGACCACACAAAAGACACCTGTGATCACAATAAAGCATTATCCAGATGGATCACCAATGTTATTTTCCTTCATTGCATTAAGGGAATTAAAATTGCAGGAACGTTATGATCATTATTGTTCCAGGAACATTTAAAACGATGGCATTTCTAAATTTTCCTTAACAAAACACCGTAAACTGATTACCAGCTAGTTGCTTTGTGCAAGTTGAGGAAACAGAGTGTTTTGAAACCCAAGGATAACTAAACCAACACATAATTTCCATGAAAGGCTACTCATCTGTCATTACACAACAAATTGGAACATATATCATACCACCGACAGACAACAAGCAAATTAAAGGCAGTGGATTCTCAAAGAAAATGCACTCGACATTATAACATAAAATGGTGGTACCAAAACACAGAAAAAGAAATTGGAACACCTCCAACTACTTTCACTATCAGCCAAAATCACTCTAGAAGCTACTTAAAACTCACTAGACTCTTCATTCAATCAGTGCTTGGCAGCTAGCTTTTCCTTAGCCTTCTGAATCTTCAAAACCTTTTTCACAATCTTTTGTTCTTCGACCAAAAAGGCACGGATGATCCTGCACAACAGTCATAGAAGTATGTTGTAAACACCGTCCAATAAACATATAACAAGTAGACTACAAGTGACTTGTAAGGGCATATAAGTAACAAACCTCTCCTTGACAGCAGCTCCAGACAATACTCCTCCATAAGCACGATTGACAGTCCTCCGATTCCTAGACAATCTAGACCTCTTGTATTCAGCAGGCCTCAAATGAGGGATCTGCAAGTAAAGACAACGATGTTAAATTGCTGAGGGTATACAGTATGCTCTTAGCAAATGGGCAAGCAAACAACATAACCAGAATTGTCCCCAAGCAGAGATGGGTTGCACAGAACTCTTGCAAAGACAACCTAACTCATTGATTAATTGAATCGGGTAGTTGAATCCATTATGTTATAACCCATGTAAACAGATAACAAATCAACAAGGTGACAAGACATTTCATTTTTAATCTGTATTCTGCAAACTAAAGAGCTACATTTTCAGTCGCAACAAAGGATAACAATCACTCGAGATAACAACAAAATGTACCAGGAGATAGGTAACACAGCGCAAGCGTATATGCACGGTGCTGTTTAATACTAGCAATGAATCAATATATGCTTTGGGAAACTTGAACATCCCCAACCAAAATTAACAGGGAGTTCACCATTATAAAGCAACACATTCACCAATCTAGTCCAAACTCAAACTCAAACTCATAATAGGGCACCAAAACCAAATCTATAACTTAAGAAAAGCATACCCCTTGAATCCTCTTGCCAGTAACAGGACACTTGGGTCCACTTGCCCTCTTCTTAGTGGTCTGGTACACTAGCTTCCCTCCTATTCATTCACCCAAAACAGCCAAATCAAAACCCTCAATTTCAAATTGGGATTATGAAGCGAAATGGAATCGGAGAAATTGTTACCAGGGGTTTTGACGATCCTGTGCTGGTTGGACTTGGTGGCGTAGCTGTGACGCGAGCGATACACGAGACGCTGAACCATCTTCGCAGTCGACTCTCTGATTCTCTCTCGATTAGGGTTTTGGGTGAAAGAGGAGGCTTTATACGGCTGAGGAAGAAAGTAAAGGTGCGCTAGAGATCCTAGGGTTGTGAATATACTCTCGCCTTGTTGTCACTGTTACGTGGACGGTCCAGATTTAGTATCTAAGTTTTGGGCTGATTAGTGCATCTGCTGAATGTTGAAACCCAACTTTCTTTCCCACAACCTATAATTCCAAAGCCCATATTCCAAAGTCCAAACTCTTCTTTTTCTTGAAAGGATCCAAACTCTTCTTTGCTTCACTGTGAAAATAAACGATAACTGATCATTCAACATTAAAATATGGATGATGATTGTAAATTGTTGGAATAGTTTGATGTTTGATGTTTTCTTGTGACATATGTCGGTTTAGTGCACGTTACTAATAACTGACCGTGTATTGAAGAGAAAAACGATACTTAAATTTCATGCATAATCGACTCATGGGTGAAACCTCTATTATCAAATCAAAATTCATATTCTCCAAATACAAGAGGGGAAGACTATTCTTTTGGAGTGGAAGAGAATACTCATTGTAAGTAGGAGTACGAGAGAATAAAAGCCTAAACAGTAAACATTATGACATGAACTCAATCACTCACCACTAAACATTATTCCAACTGATGCACCTTAAACTTTATCAAGGGCTCTAACCTTCTCCATCCATCCTTACATAAATTATAGGTTAGGCAGGTAACTCGACCACTAAGTAGATGGCGCTTTGTATATCTAGCTAGGCTAGGCCACTCGTTACCACACAAATTTGCATTATACTCGAATCAATTCCCCGTCATTTCGTGCCCTGATGAACTAGTTAGTCGACCTGCATGTGTTTCATGCAACCGCACACAAATTAAGCATCAGAAAACAGAGCCTCATTTTCCTTTTCATACATATGGAATTGAGAATTCAAAGAACAAAAAGAAACTAACAAACTCGGCTTGACCTAGCTAGCTCTCTTTAGTTGGTTACGTCTGAACCTGATCATGATTGTTAATCTTTCAGTGTTATTTGGTTTCGGAAGGAAAAAAAACACCAAAACCAAAGTCTTACGCTCAAAATTCCAGCAAGTGGAAACCCCATTTGCCTCTGTGGGGGTCCAAATCATGCACCTATTAACGTCATTGCGCCACATTATATTCATACCTTCCGATCAATGGAATTGTACCTTTCGTGCACCTTACTTATACGGCACAAGAACTTTACTGTAAAATGTGATTGAGTCTATTCACCTTGAGCTAATTTAAATTAACTTGATAGGTTTGAAAATATGATTGAATCGCCTTGATCTATCAGATCAAAAAATATCTTAACTGGTAATATGCAACGCAAAAATTTAACATCTACTACAAAGTATTAAATTTCATTCTATGTCTTTTTCGGAGATATACAGAAGAATTAGAAAAGAGTATCATATTTCATGTCAATGTCTTCTCAATACCTCATCTTACATGCGTGTATGTTGGAACAATGAAGTTTAACGTATTCTTGATTGTCATGCTTATTACCCTATAATGACTTTCTAATTGTTTGGTAATGACAAACAAAGTCGTCCAAAAGGGCCTTAAGCACCGTCTATATATTCTTAATTAGTCTAGGGCAAAGTGGGAATGCACGATGCAACTTAGATGTGTCATATGAAAATCGAGTACGTTTAACGGCTACCTATAAATCTTGTGTGTACATTGACTTCTGTTGGTACAAGAATTGTTGGCTATCCCTTTATGATCAAAACACAAGGATACATGCTACATGTTGTAGCCTGGTAGCAAGGACTACTCAAGTGAAGAATGAAGAACCTGACAGATTTCATATGCATCAGTTAGTTCATGCATGTGCATCACATTCATTCACTAAGGATGGCAGCCGTGCTTGCCATCCCGATTACACGGATACCCCTGCTGTATCTGTTCTATCTTCTGGGTCTGACTATGTGCATATTCAAATGTGCTTGCTTCAGTTTTCTAAGTGTTTGAATTTCAAATACCTTTTAGCAAAACATTAGTCTATTCATACTTGAGCTCCAAGTTAGTCTAGGGTGGTGTGGCAAACCAACCCGTGACCACATAACTTGAGCCTTTGGGAAACAGCTGGATTTTGTGATTCAAAAAACCAAGTTGACAGCTGCCTATATGTTGCACCGCCCAAGCTATCAGCTGTCCTAAGTGTCCCCTTAGGAAAAGTGGTTTTGTAGAGTCTTTATGTTTGACTAAATCTAGCCTAGTTTTCCCAAAACCTTTTGTCTTATCCTTTTGGCTTTAGTCCTTCCTAGGAAAGTCTATTCTCAGCTTTTGTCCTGTGAGTGGAGGGATCCCTAGGGTACTATCTGTCCTAGTCTCCAGAAAAGCAGCTTAAAGTTCAAAAGAATCTTGTTGATGTGGCAAACGTGCTTGCTTCCTCATAGCTGTGCACTTTGCCTATAAATAGAGAGCAAGACCTCTCTTGCTCCTTGGTTGTTGAAAATTGTCATTTGCATTTTCTTCCTTTGAGTCTTAGCTTTATTGCTTCCTTGCTCCTTTGCTCTAAGTCTTCCTTGTTGATTATAAATCTTAGAGCTGAGCATCAAAAAAATTTCAAAACCCATTTCATTGTTCATGCATACCTTGAAGGTGTCTAGGTGATGCAACCCGGTGAAGTCTTCATAAAGAATTAGCAAAGGTGTTAGCTAAGTTCGTGTGAAGCAAGGTGTAAGCTGTCTTTGAGAATTAGCTAAAGGTGTTAGTTGAATTCTGCATAGAAGCTTAGATTCGCGCTATGTGTAAAACACTTGAGTGACGAGAAAGCAAGTTCAGTTGTGTGCTAGTAGTTAGACTAGGCAGGATGGCTAGGTGTTGTGCCATCCTCTGAGTTGTGAGTCTTGTAAGAAGTGTCTTTACAATAGTGGAATCGTTTGTCTCTCAAGAGTTAGAGGCACGCAGTTTTTCTCCCTGGGTGCAGGGTTTCTGCGTATAAAAAACGTACTGGTGTTATATCTTTTACTTTCAGTACTTGCCTTTTTATTTACACAACTTAGTCTCACAGCAAACAGGATAGCACAATTTTTGCTATCCTTGTGCGCGGGATAGAGCAAAAAAGTTGTCAGGGCCTATTCACCCCCCCCTCTAGGACCTTCAAGTGGTATCAGAGCGGGTCGCTAGCCTAGCTAGTGAGATCCCTCTGTGTCCCGAGAATGGACCGTGGTAGAGGCCCTACCCCTGTGAATACTCCACCATTCTTTGATGGAACAGATTATTCCCAGTGGAAGGTAATGATGACCGCTTTCCTTATCTCCCAAGATGATGGGAGACAATGGACTATGGTCGAAGAGGGTTGGAAACACCCTATGAAACCCATGAATGAGGGTTCTGCCGTATTAATGCAGAAACCCAAATCTGAATGGGATGATATTGAAAAAGGTGATTTTAGGATGAACACCAAAGCTCTCAACAGCTTGTTTTCTGCACTATCTGAAAAAGAGCGGAGAAGGATCATCACTTGTCCTACCGCTAAGAATGCTTGGGATACTTTATCCACTACCTATGAGGGTAACACTAGGGTAAAGGCTCAGAAACTTCAGAGCCTGTTCCTTGAGTTTGAGGAAATGTCTATGCGTGAGGATGAGAGTATAGATGAGTTTCATGGTCGCCTTCTTAGTATCACGAACCAGTGTCAAGGATTGGAAGACCCCATTCCCTCCCATAGGATTGTCAAAAAATTCCTTCGTGCTCTTCCGTCTAGTTATGAGGCTAAGCAAATTGCCATAGAGGAAGCCCAGAATCTAGACACCTATTCCTTAGATGAGTTGGTAGGAAACTTGAAAGTTTTCGAGTCTAAGAGAAAGAAGTCTAGGAAGGAAAAGACCATAGCCTTATCCACTGTCAATGAGGTAGATGAGAAAGAAAAGGAACCGGAGGTTCTTGAGGATAGTTTGGATGAGATTGCCTACCTAACTAAACAGTTTGATAAGTTTCTTAGGAAGAGAAGGTCTTTCCCTGTTGGTCGTTATCCCTCCCGAGGATCAGCTTCTAGGAATCCCAAACCTAGTGATACCACAGGCGATAGGACTCCCAAGCCTAAAACCTTTCAGAAAAGTGATAAGTGCTATGAGTGTGGTGGTGTCGGACATAGATCTGTTGAATGTCCAAGTAGGAAGAATAAATCCCACAGAGCTTTTAAGGTGTCTTGGAGTGATAGTGATTCCGAGCAATTCTCCGATCATGATGATGAGGATATAGCTCTTGTTGCCTCTATTGAGTTAGATGAGTTCCTTGAGGATGATGACTGTGATATCTCCATGCACAATAAGTGTTCTAGGTTAGTGTCTGCCTCTAAGTCCATGCTTGCAAAAATTGAAGCTCT
This sequence comes from Fragaria x ananassa, assembly GCA_034370585.1. NCBI lineage: Eukaryota > Viridiplantae > Streptophyta > Magnoliopsida > Rosales > Rosaceae > Fragaria > Fragaria x ananassa. The sequence continues at coordinate 25,862,482 of CP139761.1, read as the reverse complement.
CTCTAATGAGCTTTCGGAATGCAAGGAGACCAATGAAGGGATGCATGAGAAGTTGCTATCCCTCAAGTCAAAATGGAAGACAGAAAAGGTTTGTCTAGAGGACCAAGTATTGTCTCTGCAAACTAGTCTAGATTCTCAGACCAAACTAGTTTCTACTCTAACCTCTGAAAAGTCAGATCTTGAGAAAGCCCTAATTGATTCACGTCAACAATTTGAGAAGTTCTCTTTTGGGTCCGAAAAGCTGACTAAGATTTGTGGTTTGGGTAAGTCCGATAGGGACAAGTCTAGTCTAGGGTTTGTATCTGGAAGTTGCTCTAGTCAGGGTAACAAGACCGTGTTTGTCAAGAGCAAAGAGCCCTTTAATCCAACTTCCTTAGAGCCTACTAGGTCACAACGTTTTGTTCCCACTTGTCATTATTGTGGAGTAACTGGACACATCCGTCCTCGTTGTAGGAAGCTTAGATTCAGTCAGCAAAACTCTAGGAAGTCACAGAAGAAGGAGAGTATCACTACTTTTCAGTCAACTCTTGAGGACTCCCTTAAGGAGCTATCTAGGATAGCACAGAGTCTTGCCATCCCAAAGCCAAAAATCCCAGCTAGGAATCCTCCTACTAGGAGAAGAGCCAACCCTAAGGTAGGAAAGGCTAGGAGAACTTTTGAGACAAATTCTCTTGATAAACATGTTCGAGACCATGATTTTGATGATGACGATCTGTCATGTTTTGTTACAAGGGTCAGCTTCCATCCTAAACCTCAGGATAGGATAGTAGCCATCTGCAATGTCGCCCTTACTGCTCTTTCAACTAGGAAGCCCGACTCTTGGTATGTTGATAGTGGTTGTTCTAGGCATATGACTGGAGACCGAAAGTGGTTCTCATCCATGGATGAGACATATCCATCAGGCAGTGTTGTGTTTGGGGATGGTGCCAAGACTAAGATCATAGGCAAAGGGACAGTTAGTACTCCTGGTCTCCCATGTCTGAAGAATGTTCTTCTTGTCAGAGGTCTAGAAGTCAGTCTGTTGAGTGTCAGTCAGATTGTGGATGAACATGACTCTATCACTTTTGACAAGTCAAGATGTCTCATCTTAGATGGGAAAGGTAGGAGTATCATGAGAGGTGATAGGACTAGAGATCAATGTTATTGTATCTCTGCCCATGAGAAGTTCACTCCCCAAATCTGTTTTCGATCTCAAGTTGCCGAGGACCTTCTTGATCTATGGCATAGACGTATGTGTCATCTCAACCATCAAGACATTGTCAAGCTCTCTGCAAAATCCGGGGTAAGAGGACTACCTAAGCTCACAGGTAAGTCCCCAGGTATGTGTGGGGATTGCAAGATGGGTAAGCTAACCCGTACCTCTCATCCTTCACTCTCTGCTAAACCTACTTCCAAAGTTTTACAATTAGTGCATCTTGATTTAGTAGGTCCCATTGACACCGAAAGTGTTGGTGGTAGGAAGTATGCGCTTGTTATTGTTGATGATTTCTCTAGGTTTACTTGGGTAAAATTTTTGGCAAGTAAAGATGAAACTTTTGAGAAATATTTTAGCTTTGCAAAACAAGTCACAAATGAGAAGTCACATGAGAGGTTGCATATTGTTAGGATCAGATCCGATCATGGCACTGAATTTGAAAATGCAAATTTTGCTGATTATTGTGATGAATATGGTGTGCACCATGAGTTCTCTGCTCCTATCACTCCCCAACACAATGGGATAGTTGAAAGGAAGAATAGAGCATTGGTTGAAATGGGTAGAGTAATGTTAAACTCAGCTGAACTCGCTCACTCTTTTTGGGCTGAGGCTGTTAACAATGCTTGTTACACTTTGAATAGGGTTATCTTTAGACCTGGAACCTTCAAGACTCCTTACGAGTTATGGAAGGGAAGGATACCTAATATATCACATCTCAAGGTGTTTGGGAGTCCTTGTTACATTTATAAGGATAGAGAATATCTGACCAAATTTGATGTTAAATGTGATAAAGGTATTTTTCTTGGTTATGCCTTGAACAGTCGTGTTTATCGTGTGTACAACAAAATATCTTGCAAAATTATGGAAACCATAAATGTTGCTATTGATGATTCCCTTGTTTGCTGTCACGGTTCTCCTCATGTTCCTATGCAGGAACAAGAGCCAACTCAGAGCCTAGCTCTCAAAGACAAACCTTCCACATCTGAAGTGGAAGAAGAGGTAAGTGACCCTGATCTTCCGGCTGAGATCCTCACTGATGGGATAGATGCAACCTTAGCTATCCAGAAGCCTCACAGAACTGGTAAGCGCCAAGTTCAGAAAGATCACAATTCCTCCGACATCATTGGTAAGCTTGATGAGCCAAGAAAGACAAGGGGTAAGTCTGCTCAGTTGGTAAGCAACTTTACTATGCTTAGAAGTTTTCTAGCTCTTTTCAAAAGTGAGATCAATGAGATCACTTGTTATGGTTTTGTGTCCACTATTGAGCCTAAGAATGTGAAAGAGGCCTTGTTAGATGTTGAGTGGATAGGTGCTATGCAAGAAGAGCTTAATCAATTTGAGAGGAGTAGAGTGTGGCATTTAGTTCCTAGGCCAAGTGATAAGAATGTCATAGGAACCAAATGGGTGTTCAAGAATAAGTCTGATGAGAAGGGAGTGATAACCCGTAACAAAGCCCGTTTGGTTGTGCAGGGTTATTCCCAAATTGAGGGGTTAGATTTTGATGAAACCTTTGCCCCTGTTGCTAGATTAGAATCTGTGCGTCTCCTTCTAGCCATAGCATGTCATTTGAAATTCACTCTATATCAAATGGATGTGAAGAGTGCCTTTCTGAATGGTATCCTCAAGGAGGAAGTCTATGTGGCACAACCCCCAGGATTTCAGAGTGTCAGCCATCCCAACCATGTGTATAGGTTAGATAAGGCCCTCTATGGTCTTAAGCAAGCCCCTAGGGCTTGGTATGAGAGACTCTCTACACATTTGACTGAGAACGGGTATGTGAGAGGTTCTATTGACAAGACTATGTTTGTCAAGTGTACCTCTAAGGACATTATCATTGCCTAAGTGTATGTGGATGACATTGTGTTTGGATCCACATCCGAGACCCTAGTGAAAGAATTTACCACTCTCATGACTAAGGAGTTTGAAATGAGTTTGTGTGGTAAGCTTAGTTATTTCCTAGGTTTGCAAGTGTCTCAAGGTAAGGACGGATTATTCATCTCTCAATCGAAGTATGCCAAGGAACTTATCAAGAAGTTCGGGATGGAAACCTCCACTGCTGTCCAAAATCCAATGGGGACAAGTTGCAAAATCAGTACTGATCTTGAAGGGATAGATGCTGATCCAACTCTCTACAGGAGTATGATTGGTAGTCTGCTATATCTCACGGCCAGCAGGCCAGATATTGCTTTCAGCGTTGGGGTGTGCGCTAGGTATCAAGCCAACCCCAAGGAGTCTCATGTTAAGGCGGTAAAACGTATCATTAAATATATCAAGTATACTTCTGATTATGGCATCAAGTATACTTTTGATACTAACGTTGAGATTGCAGGATACTCGGACTCCGATTGGGCCGGAGATGCTAATGACCGGAAAAGCACTTCCGGGGGCTGTTTCTTTGTTGGGAACAACTTGGTATCGTGGCACAACAAGAAACAGAACTGTGTTTCGCTGTCCACCGCTCAGGCCGAATACATTGCAGCAGGCAGTTGTTGCACTCAGCTGCTTTGGATGAAGCAAATGCTCTCTGACTACGGATTCAAGCAAGGTATGCTATCCTTATTTTGTGATAATACCTCTGCCATCAATATCTCTAAGAATCCTGTGTTGCATTCTAGGACAAAGCATATAGAAATAAGGTATCATTTCATAAGGAACCTAGTTGAAGAGAAACTGCTTGAATTGTCTTTTATTCCAACTGAGCAACAACTAGCCGATTTGTTCACAAAACCACTTGACAATGCTCGTTTCACCAGCCTTCGTCAGGCCATTGGTGTGGGTAACAATGATTGATTTTTCTCCCCTGTACCTAAGTATGTAGTGTAGGGCTTATTGTTCCATGGAAAATCAAAAAATTTATAATTGTTGTTGTGGTTCTTATGGTCTCCTCGAGTTTAGGATGCCTAAGTTTGTTGCTATCCCAGGATATGTTTTGGTTGATCTTAACCTAAGAATGTGTCTAGGGTTTTCATTAGCTTCCCTTACTCTAATCTTTGCATGACTATGTGTTTCTACACACTCTTCTGTGGTCTGGTTATTATGACAAATAGAAGAACTATATGTCTCACTTTAAGCTTCTCTAAGTGGTGTGCAATATGGTGAGCTATATACTTGAGATAAGTAAGTGCAGTGAAGTTGTTCCAAGCTAGTCTCAAAGTATACATTCCTTGGTCGTGACAAACGATATAAGGGTGGGAAGAAACGAGACTAGTTTGAGGTTGAAGTTGGTTGATAAAAATATTCTTTACCAAACTAATCTCAAAGTATACATTCCTTGGTCGTGACGAACGATATAAGGGTGGGCAGAAATGAGGTTGGTTTGACGTCTTTGAAGAAAGGTTGGAACTTCACAAATATAACAAACTGTGTAAGCTAGCCAGTTCTCACATCTGTGAGGATTGCTGAGTTATGATCTATCCTTCTATGGGTTTGGAAAACTGTCCTTGACGTGTCCTTGTTACACGTGTTGCCCTAAAATCAACTGGTTTGGGAGTCAACGACAATGTTTTCTCGTTATATAAACCTATGAGGACGACCTTTCAGCTAGGCCTTCAAAATGAAAATAAATAACAGTGCTGAAAATGTTCTCTGGAGATATAAGGAGGGAAGAGACCTCTGGTCTCAGTTTCTTTGTGATATCTCACTGCTTATCTCAGTTGATGTAATCATATGCTCCATTGAGATTGCTTTTCACACACACACTCCTTCTGATATATGTCATGATATATGGACCATGTAATTTTGTTAGTCATATGGTCATGTGTAGTATTGTGTGAGTAGGTGAGGTTAATAGAAATCCTAGTGTCCATACTTTGTGTGTTCATGCACCACATATCCTAAAACATTGGGATTCGCTCTTTCTCTATTTTTTTTTGCTCAAGGTGTTAAATTTGTTAGTTTCTTTTTCAAATTTACGCACTTTCTAAGGGGGAGTAAATTCAAAAATTGGGACACTCACGGGTTTACACATGTTTAAGCCTTTTGTTGCTTGTGTTGGTATGTGAACCTTGCTTTTGCTAGGATGGCAGTTGCCTTTTGTATCTCTTATGTTGTTTGCAGTCCTAGGATTTTTTGAGTTTCTATGAGGACTTCTAGGCTTATAAGAGGGCTTTGCTTTCGGTTCTGAGATGGGCTAGGCCTATTCTCCCATGGACTCTTGTGAGGGTCAGCTTTTGAGAAAAAGAGGGGGAGACTTCCCACAGCCGTTGGGGGTTTGCAATTCTCAAGACGGCTACGTCTAATCAGGGTTGCTTTTTGCATGCCTATTAAAAACTAGTTTCTCCTTCCACTCTTTCATCTTCTTCACCAGTCACTTCGCTTCCTCATCTCTCTCTCACCAATTCTCATCTCTGTTTCTTCATCCTCATTCCTCTCCTCCATTCCCATGGCTGAACCAAACCAAAACTCTGCTGCAAAAGAAACCGGGTCAGTGACCTCTCCAATGGTTTCTTCTTCGTTCCGAGCGAATTCTGATCCCTTGCTTACTGCTTCTCAAGTGTTGAGAGCCTTCTCCTCCTCTCCGAGTTCTACTCCCATCTCCTCCGCTGTCGCTACTCCTTCCCTTGTCCCCGTACAAGTGGATTCCACTATCGTTGCACCTCATCCATCCACCAAAGAGGTTGAAGCCTCCATTGCTGCAACTTTGAATGAAATTAGGAAGAGAAGGGGCACCATTCATGCTGGGTCTGCTCGGGCCAAGAAGATCAAGCCTTCTGGCATGGGTCGCACTCAAGGGATACTCGATGCCCTTACATCCCGCTCCCAGGGATTTGCCAAGTCCGGACCTTCCTCCACCGGCGCCGCCCCCAAATCTGCCAAGGATCCACTTCCCAAGGTTGGAAAACAGCCCAAATTTCCAATTCTTGATGACGATGATGAAGAAGAAGAGCCTATGGAGCTCTCTGGTTCCTCCAGTTCTGATCCGGAATTTCGCGCTCCTCGCCGTCGTATCACCAGGAACTCTGGCAAGCCAATCGCCGGCTCTTCTAAGTCTGGATCGAAGGATTCCTCTGGACCTTCCAAACCTTCCAAAGCCAAGCCTATTGGAGCCCAGGATGGGAGACCCTCGTTGCCTCTTAAGAAAAGGATGTTTGAGGTAACTGATATCCCCCCTAAATCCCATTTCCGTTCCAATAAAGCCATGTCCGTCTTCTCTTCTGTCACTATCAGTAGACCCATTATCTATGAGAAGCCATTTGATTTTACAAACATTCCTCCAGCAGTTAAGCTTTTTGTTGATAGGCTAGGGTGGGTCAAAGCTTTGGAGTCATTTCCTAGGGTCAACATCTCTTTAGTTCAGGAATTCTATGCTAACTTCCCTGAGACTGTCCCTTCTGAGATTAAGCTTAGGTCCACTGATCCCATTATGGTTTGGGTGAGGGGAGTGGAAGTTGATATCCGGCCAGCTAGGATACGTGAGGTCTTATCCCTCCCGATTACTGAGAAGCATACCATGACTAAGGTTTTTCAATACAGGGATTCAACAACCATAGATCACCTTGCCTCTCTCATGTACTACCCTCCTCCTACTGAGCCTCTCTCAGATCCTTTTCTCTCCAGTAGCCTCATGCCTGAGTGGTACAAGTTTATGACCTTTGTAGCTAGGTCTCTTCTCACTCCCACAACCCAAACCAGCAAGATCACTCACCTGCAAGCTGTTTTGATTGCCTACTTCTGTGACAAAACCAAACCTCTCCTTCCAGCCGAGTACTATATCTTTCAGGCTATCCGACGCGCTGCTATCCCTCAGCGTCTCTCTGTCTCCAGCTCCATTGTTTTTCCGGCTGTGATCACTCTTCTCTGCATCAAGAGCAATGTTCCATTCCATGGAGATGATGCTCTTGCTCTGCCTGTCAACCCTGTTGACCGTGTCACAATTGCCAAATCCGCTGCTCAGTCCGGGTTATATGTTGAGTCTTTGGAGCAGACCTTGCTGAAAAAGGAGATCAAGCTCATTGTGGACAAGGCAATGCAGGAGGCAGTCATTGGTTTTAGGGACTATGTTGGACATCAGTTCTACACCTTCAAGAAGGAGATGCCTGCGATCTTAAGGGAGTTTGAGCGCAGCAGAGATGAGGATGCCTCTGTTTCTTCCACTGCTTCTTCTCAGGATCCGCATGCCTCCTCTGATCCTGATGATAAGGAGAGTGAAAGTGATGATGATGTGATCCGCAGGGAGTCCAGTGATGATGAGGATGCTTCTATTTAGGTTTTCTGTTGTGGTTTTTCTGCATTAATGTTGTTTTTATCCATTCTCGGATGTAGGTTGTTTTTTGTTGAACATCGGTTTCTCTGTTTCCCTTTGGCATTCACTGCCAAAAAGGGGGAGAACTAATTGTAGGGCTTATGTTGTCAAAACTCTGAATTATGTATGAATGCTGTGTGGTTATTTTCTTGACTTATGTTGTTTGCTGGTTATGCTATTCTGTTGGTTATGATGCATGATTGTCTTGGTATCCCACAGTTTGTGTTTCATAAGAGTTTTTGGCCCTCCATACCTTCACTTGTTCTTGAGATGTTTGTGCAGGTGTTTAGTCTATTCTTATGTTTAGAACCAGCACAACCTTTGAAGGTGTGTTTTGATCAGGAATGCCAAAGGGGGAGATTGTTGGTACAAGAATTGTTGGCTATCCCTTTATGATCAAAACACAAGGATACATGCTACATGTTGTAGCCTGGTAGCAAGGACTACTCAAGTGAAGAATGAAGAACCTGACAGATTTCATATGCATCAGTTAGTTCATGCATGTGCATCACATTCATTCACTAAGGATGGCAGCCGTGCTTGCCATCCCGATTACACGGATACCCCTGCTGTATCTGTTCTATCTTCTGGGTCTGACTATGTGCATATTCAAATGTGCTTGCTTCAGTTTTCTAAGTGTTTGAATTTCAAATACCTTTTAGCAAAACATTAGTCTATTCATACTTGAGCTCCAAGTTAGTCTAGGGTGGTGTGGCAAACCAACCCGTGACCACATAACTTGAGCCTTTGGGAAACAGCTGGATTTTGTGATTCAAAAAACCAAGTTGACAGCTGCCTATATGTTGCACCGCCCAAGCTATCAGCTGTCCTAAGTGTCCCCTTAGGAAAAGTGGTTTTGTAGAGTCTTTATGTTTGACTAAATCTAGCCTAGTTTTCCCAAAACCTTTTGTCTTATCCTTTTGGCTTTAGTCTTTCCTAGGAAAGTCTATTCTCAGCTTTTGTCTTGTGAGTGGAGGGATCCCTAGGGTACTATCTGTCCTAGTCTCCAGAAAAGCAGCTTAAAGTCCAAAAGAATCTTGTTGATGTGGCAAACGTGCTTGCTTCCTCATAGCTGTGCACTTTGCCTATAAATAGAGAGCAAGACCTCTCTTGCTCCTTGGTTGTTGAAAATTGTCATTTGCATTTTCTCCTTTTGAGTCTTAGCTTTATTGCTTCCTTGCTTCTTTGCTCTAAGTCTTCCTTGTTGATTATAAATCTTAGAGCTGAGCATCAAAACATTTTCAAAACCCATTTCATTGTTCATGCATACCTTGAAGGTGTCTAGGTGATGCAACCCGGTGAAGTCTTCATAAAGAATTAGCAAAGGTGTTAGCTAAGTTCGTGTGAAGCAAGGTGTAAGCTGTCTTTGAGAATTAGCTAAAGGTGTTAGTTGAATTCTGCATAGAAGCTTAGATTCGCGCTATGTGTAAAACACTTGAGTGACGAGAGAGCAAGTTCAGTTGTGTGCTAGTAGTTAGACTAGGCAGGATGGCTAGGTGTTGTGCCATCCTCTGAGTTGTGAGTCTTGTAAGAAGTGTCTTTACAATAGTGGAATCGTTTGTCTCTCAAGAGTTAGAGGCACGCAGTTTTTCTCCCTGGGTGCAGGGTTTCTGCGTATAAAAAACGTACTGGTGTTATATCTTTTACTTTCAGTACTTGCCTTTTTATTTACACAACTTAGTCTCACAGCAAACAGGATAGCACAATCTTTGCTATCCTTGTGCGCGGGATAGAGCAAAAAAGTTGTCAGGGCCTATTCACCCCCCCTCTAGGACCTTCAACTTCAACTGATTTGTAGCATATGGTATCATAACTAAATAGAAAATAGAAATTCAAAAAAATAAATAAAAATTAGTTATACGACAAAAAAAGATTGTTTCTTGTAAGATTTATAAACGATTCAAATTTATCACGAACAATAATTATTCTCCATTTTCTCCTCTCTCGTCTACTTGAAGTCATAATGTTTATCGTAAGGTATCAGGTCACATCCTTCATCATCATTCCTTCATCCTGGTTATTAGAAAGGAAGAGCAAACCAAAATGTACACCACCTAAACAAAAAGCCAGATCACCATATATTTATCAATGGCCGGCTGGATTTTACAACCTTATTTCAACCAATATGGTGATTACAAAACAGAGATAGTAACAAGACTTTAATGAGGTGAGTGGTCGTAAAAACGTAAACTCAATTGCTCTAAATTGCACTTACTTTGGAGGACTACGTGACAGTATAACGTGGTCTTACATTCTAATCAAATATTGACATTTGAATTTTACTAAGAAAAAATTACATTAGTTATTTTGTCAAAGACAATTTTGGGTTTGTTGTTGTTTTTTAAACCCTAAACTCTAAACCTTAAACCCTAGACCCAAAACCCTAACCCAAAACCCTAACCCCAAACCTTAAACCCTAAACCCTAGACCCTATACTCTAACCCTAGACCCAAAACCCTAACCCCAAACCCTTAACCCTAAACCCTAGTTCAAACTCAACAAAGACCACTCATAAATGTTTTTTTCATAAAAAATAGAAAACCTTAGTTTATATTTTAGTTGTAATAAATCAAAGTGTCAATATTTAATTAGAATGTAAGACCACGTCATACTGTTACGTGGTCCTCCGGTAACATATAAAAATTTCTCCTTACTTTGATTTCATTTCATCAACAAGCTCGCATGCAATTTATTTCCTGTATTAATTCTGTCTTAATTCAATTATAACCCGGTCCTTTTCTTAAAATAGTTTTCCAGATTTATCTTGCATAATAAACACAGATAATGAAAGTCATCAATGACTTCTTAACTTATATTCTTCTTTGGTTGACGAAAGAAAAGTTTCAGTTACCTGGATGGTAAGTTACCTGATTCATCTGGTAATTTTCATCTGAAATTCGGTAACCTACCTTTAAACACCTGCAAAACTAGTAAAGCGAATACCAGGCAAGAGCGTAGAAGAAGCATCCAAAAACCCTAAAACCCAAGCCCGAAGGAAAGGTCGAAGGTAACTATGGAGTTTGACTCACTCAGGAAACTGACACGTCTTTTGCGTCAACATTCCCACCATAGCTGAAAAGCCAACTCCTTTAACTTTTAGCTTCACATAACAAACCGACCCCCTCCCCACGTTTATGAGGTATATCTTTCATTTTCATTTTCTTTGTCTGCTTCACATTTCATCTCCAACAATCTCGCATTTGTCACATTTATTTGCTCTCCAACTTTGGCTTTAGATCATTCACCACCATTAATCTCGCTCTGTGTCTCCAGTCGTAGTCAGAGAAAGACTACTCTATCCCAGAATGACTTCTGTTTAATCTCGTGTTTAGCTTTTTGCTCATAATTGAGAGCTTGGTTCAGTGGGATGATGGTTATGAAGAAATTCATGGTGCTGAAAACCCAGTTTGATTATATTAGCAAACGCCTTTCAAGCGGAAACATGCTTGGAGTGATTGGTTCTATCTGGGTTTTTGTCTGCAACTACTTGTTCTTTGTGTCTGGATTCATTAGTAGATACATACTCATCAGGTACGCTCGAGTTAAATCTGTGTCTTGGTAGCTGAAATTGCAGGCTATTGATGAATGTTCATTTATTAAATATTCATACAGATTTCAGGAACATGATCACAGAAATCATCACCCTGTTGTTTGTTTGGAGCATGATCATCAATTTGCTGCAAATAGAGAACAAGAAGACTTGTCTTTGGATTCTCCTAGAAGAATGAATGATGATCAAAACAGAGCGGAAACAGAGGATTCCGATCAAAACAGAGCGGAAACAGAGGATTCCGATCAAAACAGAGCAGAAACAGAGGATTCCGATCAAAACAGAGCAAAAACAGAGGATTCCTGTCTTGTGAAGACTGTCTCAGCTGTAAGCACCGATTTGTATGAGTATAATTCTAACAGAGCTATCAATGGCTACATGGAAGAACCAAAAGCCATGAGCTTTACGGTCCAAGAATTCTATGTTGATTGGGGCAGTTCTAAATTCTCTGATTATCAAATTCCTATTAAAGGCGCAGAGGATGATGATGCTGATCATGAAAAAGCAGTGGAGTCTATTGAAAGCGTTGAGGCCTTTGAGAATGAAGTGTACAAGAAACCAGCCCTGATCAAAACCCTATTGAGGAATTTAGTACCAGGAAGGTTTTAGATGCTGAAATTGAGCTTGAAGAAGATAATTGCTCTGTATTTTCTGATTCGAAACAAGACCCAGTTAGCTCAAGAAAAGATCAAGACGTGGGTTCACTTAACTATCAGTTCTTGATATACAGAAATGTGGTTCAGTATGATGAGGGACTTGAACTTCAAAGCTCTGGGTTTCAGTATGATGAGGAAGATGATCATAGAGTCCACTTTGATATGGAAGATGATCAATTGCTTGATGTAAGTATCCCAGATGGAAAAGCAATTGTTTTTTCCGATCAGCGCGATGGTTCCGGATCTTCTGATGATGAATACATTGAATTGTTAGAGCCCCAGTTGAGAAGTTATAGTCAACAACTTGATCAAGTTGAGGAGAATGGTGAACATAAAGAAGAATTAGTCCAAGTTGAAACACAAGGCACTAGTCCACTAGTGCAACCTGCAGAAGAAGAAAATGTGTTGCAGCAAACAAAGTCTGGATTGGTTTCGGATGATGAAAACGATTTGGAGTCTTATGAGGAGCATGATGATCTAATTGAACAGATTATGAGGGAAATTAAGAATGTGAGAACAGGAGGGCTTCCCACTATTTCAGAAGAAGATCGTTCAGAATCTACAAAAATGGTGGAGAATCTAAAGCTGAAGCCACTGAAGATTGATGAAAAACTCGAATACAAAGATCGAATCGCAGAGATTCAGAAGGTCTACAAAAGCTACGCCGAGAAAATGCGAAAACTGGACATCTTGAACAACCAGACCATGCATGCAATTGGTAAGTATTACTGTTAACATAAAACCTATCTCTTTTGATTTAACTTTTCTTCTGCATAGTTATATTTGGTGCAACACCTTGAAATAAATATCATCTTGAGTTTTTGTAAGAAGTTGCGTCTGAAAGATGTTTTCCTTTCTCATTTTAGGTGGAGTTTCTTCATCTGTAAGATAGACCAGTGGTAGTGGAATTTCTGATTTACTCGTATGAATGGCTGAATGTGATTTTCTTGTCCCATCTTTTGCAATTTTTTTCTTTCTTTCATGGAATATGCTTCCGGGCCTCCATCAATCTTTATTCCACTAATTAAGGGCATACAAACCCTATTCTTTTCTTTACATTAATCATAAAGATGTTACATATATATATACACATACACAAACGTTCCAAAGCGGATGTCTGTACTCGACTTAAAATGTGGACGTCCTTCCGTTTTTCACCGGACGGCTCTGATGACGGCGCACATCCACTTCAGCAGACTCTAGCAGCGTTCCCGATTACTTTCCCTTCCCGGCGAGTCCGCCGAATTCCAGTTTTTCAGCGAGATCACCCAAAACTTTAAATCCAATCGATCTCGCCGGAAAACTGAAATTCGGCGGACTCACCGGGGAGGGAAAGTAATCGGGGACGCTGCTAGAGTCTGCTGAAGTGGATGCGCGCCGTCATCAGAGCCGTCCGGTGAAAAACAGAGGGACGTCTACATTTTAAGCCGAATGCAGACGTTCGCACCAGAACGGGCCTAATATATATATATATATATATATATATATATATATATATATATATATATATATATATATATATATATAGCTTTACACCCCCATAGAAGAAAAAGAAGTCTCTGTCAAAGGTGAGTTTATAATAATGAACTTGTAAAATATTGTACATGGCTTTAATCCCACTCTCCTTTATGAACCTAAAGTACTTGGTCAAAAGGAGTTGAAAACAAAATCTAGGTAGAGTCTAATTGAATATATGTCTATGCTGATTTGCTTTTTGATGATCCACAGATTTTCTGCAGCTGAAAGACCAAGTTAAGCCAATTTCATTGCAGAAGTCTTCCACTAATCCAATCATGAAGTCTCTTCTTTCACAAAATCTGTTGAGATGTAGAGCACAAAGACGACCCACAGTTGACCCTATGCCGAAATTTGTAGGAGACTTGCACAAGGACTTGGAGTTGGTGTATGTTGGACAGGTTTGCCTCTCTTGGGAAATTCTCCACTGGCAGCACAGGAAAGCCCAAGAGTTGCGGCAATATGATCATCATCACTATAATGCTGTTGCCAATGAGTTTCAACTGTTTCAAGTGCTTCTGCAAAGATTCATAGAAGACGATCCATTTCAAGGCCCCCGAGTGCAGCACTATGTCAGGAACCCATGTGTCCTTCGTAGTCTTCTTCAAGTTCCAGCCATAAGAGGTACTTTTACGATTGTTCAATGGTTGAACATGTTATGCTATTAGACTTCATGTCACTATAGAATATGTCATAGTGTAAACTAATATGGTTTGCCCTGCAGATGATTGTAGGAAGGATAAGAAACATGGAATGGGAGGGGAGGAGGAGGATTTGATAATCTTAAGTGAAATGCTGTTGAAAATCATTGAAGAAACGATGCAGATATATTGGAATTTTCTTCGCAGTGATGAGAGAAATGTGGTCTTGAAGACCTTTCAAGAAAGCCAGGTTGAGCATAAGGATTTGGAGCTGCTTATAGACATCCGGAGAGATCTTCAAAAGGTTTGTTTTATTACATCAATCTCAAATGGATCAGCATTGTTTTACTGAAATTTTGATCACCGAAATCATATTGCAGAAGGAGAAAAAACTCAAAGACATACAGAGAAGCGGAAATTGTGTAGTGAGGAAGTTCCAAAAGCAGCTTCAAGATCAAGACAGACTTGATCATAGTTTGTTTGTGGCTCAAGTTGAACTGAGGTTGGTATTGAGAGTGCTGAATATGTCGAAACTAACATCAGATCAGTTAGTTTGGTGCCATGAGAAGCTGGAGAACATCAATTTTGTTCACGGAAAGGTTCTTATGGAGCCTTCGTTTCTTCTTTTTCCATGTTAGCATATGCCAAGCAGAATGTACGTGCCTGGTGGTTTCCCGACTTGTAGATGTATATACTTTCTTCTTGACACATTATTAACAACGGATATAGAAAACAGGGACGGTTTAGACAAGAACATACAAGTGTGTGTTCACTTTGCATTACAAGGTTTTTCCGTTTTCCACTCGTTTAAGGAATTCGACCTTCATATGAACATCCCTCTCCAACAATTAAGGAAAGGGATTATTTCTCAAATATATATACACACACAACCTTGAAGACTCCAAAAATTTCTCACCATCTGAAACTTGGGAATTATGGAGCAACAACGTCGGACGCTGGAACTGCAGGTGGTCTCCGCCAAGGACCTGAAGAACATGATGAAGACGAACCTCTGGACAAGGTGGACGTCTCACTCGTCCACTCCGTCGTCGTCGTCGACACCAAGAACGGCAAGCAAACAAGGGCAAACACAGTGGTCCGAAACTTAGGCACCCACCCCAGTGACCCCACCTTCCACTTCCCCATGCGCTTCACCTCCACTACGTAGTACGTACTCTCTCGATCTACAGTCAAACTCACCCAACACAACTGGTCAACTGCCTCTCCCTTAAAGTTGAAGCCGAACTCGTCTGCCGCCTCTCCGGTAGGCCCAATGGCGAGCAGCTCAGATTCTCTTATAAGGCCGGGGACAAGTTCGCCTTGCCGGAGTACCCAGTCGGTGCACCGTTACACCCGCCGGTGCAGGAAAAACCTGAGAATTCTGGCAGTTTGCGTCGGCGCACAAATGCCGTCGCTGGTGGTCTTAGCTCTTGACTGGATGAACCTTGATAGCTAGCGGCGAGACCATAACAATTTCCAGTCCCGCGTCTAAATACAGCGCCAATAGTAATTTAAAACCCCACAAACAACTTCATATCAGGCCTCGTTGATGTTGGTTCTTCACCCTCGATATGTATCTTTTATTTATGGGCTCAATGGGCTCGAGCCTGAAATTTTGGTGGCCCGAAGTGAAAGCCCGTTTATCTTCATATATACATGTACAAGTAAAATCACATTATCGCACAATGACAAATGATAGGGGGTTTTGTCAAGCAGAGGAGGCTAGGTAGACAAAACCATAGTTGGAAATATGACTGTTGTAACATTTGTAATTTTGTATATAGCGACATTCTAGATTGTTTTTGGATATAAAAGTAAAAAGGGGTTTGAACAAATCCTTTGTTGGTCAAAATCATTTGTTGTTTTTGGCTCATGCTCATATGATACAGATTTTGATGAGGCTGGTTCTGGAGGTAGCCCAATTCAATTAACGTTTTAAGATATATATACACATGACAAAATCTCGATCCAAATTCACATTACTGCAAATCCTTTTTTTAGGCCTAGGTGTTTGGAAACTCTTTCCTATCCCTCATGCTCAAACCGACGATAATCTCGCTTATGTGTGTACTACTATTTTTCAATTTTCCTTACCTTCCCGATCCAAAAATATAGTGAAATTGTCATAAATTCTATATATGAGCCATTCCAAATGCATATGGCTACAAAACTGGTAAACCAACCTAATGCGATCCCCTGCTTATGATTTCATGCTATTTAGAATATATAGAAGTGAGACTTAATCTTTAAAACACGTACCATCTGCGTGCTTGAACCTTGAAGCTCACACAAAGTAGGTTCCAATAACACACCGTACCAATAGTCCAGCACTCCAGCCAAAGCAAACCACGTCTTTTCCATTTCATCATCTCCATTACCATCACCATCACCATCACCATCACCATCACAAAGAACAGAAGTAATTAGATAAGTTCGAGTGCAGGTTACTGAAATGATTAATCACTTCTTAATGGCACCCCACTTCTCTCTTAATCAGACCATTACAGATAATTGCAGAATGCAGATCCAGTTACAAAGCTACACCTGGAGATTCTGATAAACTTATAATAAAACCTAAACATGCTTGTGAAATCATAGAGTATCCGAGTTTCTATGTTCTTCCACAGAAGAAAGAATAAACAAGAAGCTGATATCGACGCGTGTGTATAATAGGGCGGTGGATCATTACCATATTATTCAAACTGGGATTAGTTTAATTGTTTCAGGATCTACCATATTCTAAACAACAAGGCTTGCCGTTTTAATCATCCAACCAAAAAGGAAAGCTGGCCGTTTTTTCATGTTATGGGCACTGTTTCCACTACCAGATTAAACCTTTGTTTAAGCAAATCCCGGTTACGACTTGCCTTAAAAGCCCAGGCTATCCAGATAAACCATTTCTTAATTACACAAATGCATGCAAGCATGCCAACACATCGATCCCTAATACGTGTTTCGTCTGCGTCCATATCCCAGGCTCGAACCCAGTTTCTATTTAAACCCTAATTATTCATACTTTGCATCCAACCAACTACTTTTATACTACACAACTCTTATATTATTAGTACTTTTTATATCGGTCTACGTTTCCTACTTTCCTTGATATATTTTTGTAACAAAGACAATCATGAAGAAATCGAAAAAAAAAAAAAAAAAGACAATCATGAAAGGTGGTTATAGTTTAATTAATCAAGAGGGATATTCTATATCGGGAAGGTAAAATATAAGTATTTTAAGAATTTTATTTCCACTAACAAAATTAGATTTTAAAATTATTAAGAGCCAATTTAAACAGCAGAAAGATAATTATACTAATTTTAATGAATTAAATAAACTACAATAAACCATTATAATAGTCTATTATAAAATAAAATTTATATGATTGGATTCTTACAACCAATGATGTTGACCGGGCTTCGGAGGCCGTTGACCGGACTTGACGATGGTTGACCGGGCTCCGGCGACCGTTGACTTAGCTCTGACGAAAGCTAGAGGATCTACTAGGGAGAGTAGGAGGGTCTACTGGGGACAATAAAAAGGTCTACTGAGGGCGATATGAGGGTCTACTGAGGACAATACGTAAGAGGGTCTACTAAGGGGCAGTAGGGGGCCTGTTCGGAGATCTACTGGGGGCAATAGGGGGATCTACTAGGGGCAGTAGGAGGGTCCGACGAAGGAGTGGGAGCTGTTGTGGATCCATGACAAGCAACGGCGGCATCACAGCGTCGCTGGAGGCGGTTGGGGGGCCGAAGACGTCGTTGAAGTCGAAGTCTTGAGGCGGAGATGAGGAGGAGGAGGAAGATGGAATTGTGAGGTTGGTCAGCTTTGCGGCGAGGTGGGAATGGAGGCTTTTATTGGTGTTCTGAGAGGACACCATGGTTGATTGATTGGTGGAGATTTTCTCTCTACATTTTGTTGGGTATCTAGAGAGAGAGAGAGAGAGGCATGGAACAAACGAGAGAGAAAGAAGAGGTATGGAGGAGAGAAATAGAAGAGATGATAATATGAAAAAAACAAAACAAAAAAAGTTAAAATTTTTGTTAGTGGGAAAATTGTCTAAAAGGTCTTAAGATTGATGGAAATTTTAGAATCTTATTTTGTTAGTAGGAAAAATTGCTTAAAATTAGGATAGACGAGAATTTTCCCAAAAATATATGGGTATTGTTAATAAGATAAATTCGCAAAATGCACCTCTGTTTTCTCGCTTTGCATTGGTTTACCATGATACATGCAACCATTCATTGTATGTCAAGAACGATCTTCATCAATTCAATCTCCCCAAAGTCTTTGTCTTTATTTTGCAAGATGTTTTTGACGAAACCCTGCAATCTCTTGATCTCTTCCCTTCGAGATCCGGCGCTGGTGGTGGTTCATTTCACTGGTGAGATTTAAGAAACGGTTACAGAAAATTTTGGACTTTGAGGCGGTTATTCACAAGTAGTTGCTACGTACCCTAATATGTGGGCATTGTAACACGTGGTTACAAACAACAGTTGGACAGATGAAGTGGGCCTCTCTTAGTCAACTTAGATTTTCACTTGCTGGGTCGGTTTATGTAACATTTTTTTGGTTGTACTCTTTTCTCAGTCTGGAGTTTTTTCCTGCGTGGTTTTATCCAAATAAGGTTTTAATGAGGTCACCTCTAGTTTAGGTTTGAGAAGAAGTGATGACATTTTTCCACTTTTTTTTATTTTTGGGTATAAATATGTATTTTAGTGAAAGATGCAGGCAACGTATGTGCGCGCTTTTGTTTCCTGACTTTCTTATTAGGTTTTGGATTGTCATTCTTGACTATCACGTACGTATATCCTTTGTACTTGTACGTATCTAATGTGAATAAAAACATTCACTCTCTCAACAAAACAAAACAAAACAAACAAACAAAAAATGCAAAAGGCAACAATTTAGGCGTCGGCCATTATGAAACATTCGTCCAACGTTTTTTGTTGAAGTATAATACGCATGACTACATATTTTGCTTAAATCACCAACATTAATAACACCTATAGCATATCAGAAATAGGGCAAAAGAGTATGTACAAAACTAAAAACCAATCTCATATTCAACTTGAAAACATGTAAAGGGCAATCAAAGTATTAATCCTAGAGTAAATTTAGAGAATGTATTCAAACTCAAGTGTACGTTTACGTATTCGAATCGGTTTCGAATACATATATGTTCTTGAGTATACGTACTTGATTTTCATCCACCAACACAAATGCAAGTCATGGAACTCAAGTGCGGTTATGAACTTATGATGAAGTTTGCAATTCTTCTGCTAGCTAGCTCAACAAAAGAAGATATACAATACAACAATGTATATTATTTTATCATATGCCCTAGCATGCAAATGATAAAGTGTAGTCATCTCTGATATCATATCACTCGAGATTCTAAGGTGACAAGAGTTTAGATGTGACCCAACAAGTTTACCCATAATAATCTTACATGATTTGTTGCTAGGTATTTAAAATATTAAAAAAGCTACTATATACTGTAGATAGAAATTTACTTGACGTTAACCCTAGAGTAAAATAATAACAAGACGTTTGCCTCAGTCAAGGTGCACCAAACACCATCTCTCTCATGTAATTATCTCCATCAAGATTTCAAGACCAAAGACCATGACCGTTTTGGTGAAAGAATTCAATACACTTTGAGCAGAGAAGCAGGTCTACCCTTAAATGAATACCAACAAATTTGCAGATGACACTGTTTTAAACAAATTCTGAAAACGAAAGCTGCATCATTTTGGACACAATAAAGTATGGGCAAAGGCTTCACCTTTAAGTTAATATGGATAATATTAAACATATATACCCACAAATTACTTCAAGAAAAAAAATCCACAAGAAATGAAGCAGTTCCCTAATGCAGAAAGTGAAATGAAGCAGTTCCCTAATGCAGAAAGTGAAATGATGAAATTCCCTAATGTAGAAAGTTCCCCTTTATTCTTCATTAGGATGAGTTTCATTGTTAAACTAAGGGGGAAAAAAGACCAAACATGTCTGCAAATCAAAGAAAGCAAGCAAGCTTCATACATGCTGCTACTAATTAAGTAGGAATTAAACTGGCATTAACATTGATTAATTCTGTCTTTAACTGTTAATTAGCCTCTAGCTAGCTGCTGTTCTCTTCCTCAATCACTCACCGAAGCACTAGTCAGTAAACACCATTAACAAAGCTACCCAGAAAACAAAAGGAGCATTAACGAAACCACTCCAAGCTTTATCTCAAGTTAACTCTAACTCGATCTCATTGATTTCAAGACGAAGAAGAAGACCCGTTGTTGGAAAGATAGAACCTTTGGCGGTGATGATGATCAGCTCTGCTACTTTCATTGGGGGAGTTGATAATGACATTCACATTGTCATTGCTGTTGTTGTTGTTGTTGTTCTCCTCCGCATTGGAATCAAAACTAGCTTCTCCGCCGGCGTCACCGCCGTCATTGATCAACCCGGCCGAAGACAACAACATCTGCTTCCTCTTGACCATTTGGTGCTTGTTGTTGTGCATCCAAACCTTAAAGACATTCCGACCAATCCCAATCTCGTCGCAGAAATCCTCGACGACCTTGTCTTCGCTCCTCTGCATTCTCCAACCTAGTTTCTCAGCAAAACAGAACATCTTGTCCTTCTGTTCCTGGCTGAACTTGGTCCTCGATCTCTTCCTCCCAATATTCCCAGCCGTCGGATTGCGAAGCTTCTCATCCGACGGTGGCGCGGCGGTGGTGTACGCGGCGGAGCTGTGGGCGAGGAGCATCTGGGTCGGCGTGCCGAAGAAGGACGGCGGCACGTGCGAGACCGGCGGGGGAGAGTGCGGGCTCAAGGTGGTGCTCGGCCCAGGGCTCGTGCTCCGGCTCGGGCTGGGGCTCATGCTGTGCTGAGCTGGCGGCGGAGGAAGAAGGAGGCGGTGGTGGCGGGTGGGCACGCGTGGCTCATCAGGCACGTCGCGGCGGTGGAAGTTGCGGTGGCAGCCACAGGCGGCGCATTTTAGCGAGGTGGGGTCGGAGGGGTTGGAAATGGGGCTGGGGAAAAACTCACCGCAGCCGTCTAAGGCGTGGCCGCCGAGGCTGGCCGCGTGGTTCTTCAAACATTCTTTGTAGCTAACAGCCGTCTGCGGCGGAGGAAGTGGGTGGTGGTGGTGGTGGGGCTTGAGTAGTGGGCCGTTGTTGTAGGATAAGGATCTGAAGGCGCTAGATTTGGGGTCTGAAGTGGGGAGGAGCTCAGTGTCTGTATCAGGAGTATTGATAGTAGCGGCGGCGGTGGCGGTGGTGGAAATGGACTTAAAGTCCATGGCTTGGGTTCGGAAATGAGAATCAAATATTAGGGTTTTGTTAACCTCAAACCTCTCTGGGAAAAAAGGGGACCTTTTTGTCTTGGACATGGGGAGAGAATGAGATTCATAGAGGAGCAAACTTTGAGAGCTAGCTTAAGTAACATAGATGATGATGAGGAAGACAACTATATATATATAGATTGGTAAAAGAAATGGATTAGATTATTAGTACGCTTAAACCTGTATTAACGAACTAATTAAGGACTAAATAATTAGCAGAGGGATTAAATTGTTTCTGCCATATTTAAGAGGCTTAATCGGAGCTTACGTATGAGTTTGTTGAGAGCAATAAATATTTTTTCTCTCTTCGGTTTTATGGAATTCAGGGATTCAAGTTTTGGGAACCTGCAAGCGAGTTGGAAGAGAAAACGTGTCGAGACTGGGGATGAGAATTGGTGAGTACAGAAGGACGTTTTTAGGGCAGAAGCAGCTGGAGCTGGACTGAGCAAGCTCTGCGTATTCTTGCAGACCAAGACAAAGCCTTTGGCCTTTTTTGCAGCTTCGGAAATTCAAATGTGTGCTCAGATTTTGATTTTTAGATGTTACTGTGTTTTGAATTGCTTCACAGCCATGGAGTAGCGTGCACTATACAGTAGTGTTACGTAATGCAATCGTATGTGACTGTGTATATGGTCTGGATCGGAATAATATACGTATTAGGACATACACGATGAACTAATATAACGATTCAGTGCAATCAATTTATATATTGTTAAGCTAATGATGATTAAGGGGTAGATTTAATTAGAGGGATAGAGAAATGATGATGGGAAATTGGCACAGTTTGGAGTTAACTTGATGTTACAGAAACAAATATCATGCTGCTTAGTTACAAAGTAAGTGAAATCAATC
Source organism: Fragaria x ananassa (assembly GCA_034370585.1). Classification (NCBI taxonomy): domain Eukaryota; kingdom Viridiplantae; phylum Streptophyta; class Magnoliopsida; order Rosales; family Rosaceae; genus Fragaria; species Fragaria x ananassa. Next base: position 25,840,493 of record CP139761.1, on the reverse strand, counting down.
TGTCATTAGGACTCGTTACCATAAAAAGCTTTGAATGTCGATTAAGGTGAATAAAGAAAATGTTGTCGTTCGTGGTTCGTCTTGTAATTGTGTCTCATCCGACGAGTTGCAAAGTTAAGCTATTTGTGGTTCATCTTGTAATCTTCATTCTCATATTTTAGTTTGCATTTCTTATTTTCTTGACAGTGGTCGGACAATGTGTATCAATCAATTATCTAGTTAATTTTCTCTCCATTATCATGTTTATAAACTCGAATCGTGAAAAACAAGACTTAAAGTTGTTTGGATTCAACATAATCGATTTTCTTAAAAGTTACTAAATATCGTCAACCAATAAGAAGAAATTAAGATGATCAAATCAGCTAGCAGTAAACAAATTCCCTACTAGGCTATTAAGATGTGATGTTTTTTGTCTTTAGTCTTTCTAATCCTCAATTATGGTCTCTAAAGAATCCAAAGCAGTTGAGAGAATAGAGGTGCGGCATGAGATTTTGCTCACAATGCTTCCCAGCTATTCCAATGTAATGGCATATCATATGAATTGAAATCCATCACAAAATATTGGATTATTATTAGGTGCATGGAAACTCCATTAGTGATAACTGACTTACATTACAACCCTAGCAGATGAGCTAGTTGGTATAGGGGGAGGAGGAGGGGGTGGTGGCATGGATTAAGTCAAGGAAGTGGTAATCGCTTGAAAACAAGGTTCTGACAAAGCAGCATGCGTAATGAAGTGTTGAGTGTTGACACAGGCTAAGGCTAAAGCTACACAAATACTGGATTCTACTTGTATGTCTTGGCTTTTCTCATTACTAAATTTGGCTTCCAATTTGTCCTCTTCGAACTCTGCAAGAAGCAGTTCCAGCCCCCCCCCCCCCCCCCCCCCCCCCCCCCCCTTTTTCTCATTATATTTGATTGTATTATAAATTTCTAGTAATAGTAACGGTAGAATCATTACACAGTTAATTTACACTATTGTATATCTTGTAGACTTGTACAGGCATAATAATTTCCAAGGGAATGGAAGTAGGGTTGTCAGTTTCCTTGATTTGAAATTTGAACAAAATAAACCAAGTTGAAAAAACAAGTTTATTGTGGACATTTTCATAAAGACATGATTCAATAATAGGCTAGATCTGAGATAAACAGGTAAAATGTCATATTTAACTCATTTTATTCATTAAACGGGGCTAATATTTAAGGAGAAATGTGTCGCGATGTTTAACCGACAAGTTTAATTGGGCTACGACGAATGGATTTATACATCTTGATTATCATGACACCGTCCAAATCCGAAAATGAGCAAACGAAGTTACTTCTATGCACTTGTGCAGTGAAAGAAATTGACATCAACTTAAACCTCAACAAAGTGTGCAGGGTGGTGTTTGGACCACAGTCATAGGCTCATAGCAAGCATATGTGGACCATGACATTTTTCATGCTTTGAGGGAGCCATAGGGGAGGAAGCTAGGGTAGATTATTTGCTTGGAAAAATTATGGTTGCGGATCAGATAATGAGGATGAGGATCAGCTTCCACCACCAAATTAAAAGCATTGATGTTCTTTCATATGCAGCAAATGTTAAGATAAGACCAATCCTCCCCAATAGGCTAGGTGTGTGTGAAGCTAAACAAATATGTTGTTGCCCCAAAGGTGAAAGTGAAGTACTACTACTGCTATATGGATAAGCATCATCCTTATTTCCTTAACATGGAGAAGAGAATATTTGCATATATATATATGTAGTTGGTCTTCTTTTTGTTTGTTTATAACAAAGTGTTCCATAAGCAGCAACACATAATCTACGTCTCTGCTTCCAAAGGATTAGAAAGGAGGAATCGTTGTCAGATATATATGTTGGATTGGTTTTGCAAACAGCCTTCTGAGCTTAACCATTCAATTATTGAACAACTTGTGCATACGATATCTAGATGATAGTCCCTTTTTTTTTTTGTTGGTGTCAAAATCATGTAAAATCGCATCTTTTATCAATAATGTCGACCTTTGGTTAACGTAGTAATCTTAGTACTGTGGCTAGTCGTACTCAGCGTAATTGCCTGGAGCCTGGAGGGTGTTTTTGCTAATTAGAATACAGATGGATCGATGGACTATATAATATTGCATGCTTAGCGCCCAGTTAACGCTATATATGATCGATGGACGTCTTTTACAGCATTACGTCGATTAGTAAAGCATCGAGAACAAGAAAACCTGTAATGGAAGTCCACCGGCCACCACCTTCTGGTTTGCTATGCGATGCTTGAAGCATGCCTTCGTTGCTGCTTCTAGTCAAAGAAACAAGACGAATGTGCTAAGATTTATGATCGATCAATATGTTTATGTAGTCGTATAGGATCTGATTATGTTCGCATTATTCTTTAAGTAATGTTAGGTGAACCATCTTTTAAGGAACTACCTTTTGGGAAACCACTTAGAGTCCACCTTAGATGACAGATGACATGACAAAGCTACATCATCAAACCATGATTTCTTATTTTCTTTATATTTCATTTTTTATTAATTACAAAAATCCTTTACTTTTTTTTACTTTACTGATTTTTTTTCTTAGAAACCCTATATCAATTCTGCCTCATCTAATCTTCGACATCTTCAATTCTCTCCTCCTCTCACGTCTCCTCTCAACTCTCTCACATCCTATTCAATTGATCATCAACCTCTTCTAAATTGGATTTTGGTTTCCTCGCAAACATTGTTAACAAAATTAGCCACCCATTCCAAACGAGATTATGATGAATATCAGGTAGAATTAGGGTTTAGGGGGAATTGAATTAGGGTTTCGCGTATGCTTTTGTGATCTTCATTAACACAGTTGTTTTCCTCTAGCACTCTTTTTTTTCCCCTAACATGGCCTTGCATGTGCTGCGATTTTCTTTTTCACTCCTTCCACGTCCAAAGGCCTTGCCTTTCATCTTCAATTTTTTGTTACTTGAATTGAGACTTCTTCCCGTATTTGATTATAATATATGCAGCAAGACTTCTTCTTTTTTGGTAAAAATAATGTTGTGAGACATGTATGTACCCTGAGCACCTTCAACACAATTATATGGGTTTGAGCACCAATTTAGTTACATGTATTGGAATGAAAACAAAATTGTGTTGATCGATCAATTGGATAGGAGGTGAGAGAGTTGAGAGGAAGAGAGAATCGAAGACGTAGAAGATTAGATAAGAAAGAAACGAAATAGGGTTTACAAGATAAAATCAGTAAAGTAAAAAAAGTAGAGGATTTTATAATTAAGAAAAAATGAAATATTGTTTATTAAAGTATATGATTTATTGTGTGTCTTAGTCAAAGTAGAATCAGAATATGATTTGATATCAATGTTGTAATAGGAATACATATATTTTCTTTATGTATTGTATCTTCTATATATAGAGGTTAATTTATTCTATAAATGAAATAAAACGATATTCTTCCTAAATTTTCTCTTTCAGTTTATTTCTCCCGCAACACATTATTAGACACTTTGCTCTAGCCTTGAGTTATAGCCAAAACCCTAAAAATTATTAACACTTTGCTCTAGCCTTGAGTTATAGCCAAAACCCTAAAAAATAATAATATCTTGAAACCCTAGAATCACATGGATCTCGCAATCAGGGAAAACAGGTTGCAGACAAAAACGATTATGTTGCTTAATCATTGTTTTATGGGGATGCAAGCTTCAATCGGTGATAGCTGGCCTGCAATGATGGAAACGAGAATGCAAAGAAAGCTAAGCAAACAAATCTTACTTGGTCTTAATTATGCATGATACTGCTAGTTTTCTCTTTGCATCTATTTGCACATATATTTTTTACTTATTTGATACACATATTCGTATGTATGTGTGCAAATTGTGCTATGATACCAAAAGGTTATATACTAATCACTCGATTTTGTTTCAAGGAGATCGAGCTTTTTGCTTCTTGTAACGAGTATGTTGATGATGGATTAGCACACATCGAGATACTTCATAAGTCAAAGTAATGGAGCATTATGTTTTAACACACAACAATCCTAAAGACATCTACACGTCTACATCGGCATGTGCGTATATTATGAGTTTCAAGCTTAAATATTTTTTTCAAGTAAGCTTTAAATTAAAGTTCCTGCTTTCTGAGACTTGTGTTTTTATCGGTGATTTTATAACTTCCCTTCCTCTACATCCTGGCCCCTCTTATGGCGTGGGACCTTTGAGAATTAATTGAATAATGAGGATTCATATGCTATGAGTATCAGGAAAAAATTATAGCTATGAAAAAAAAATTCATGGGCCTCAAAACGACCATTTACACACTTGGTTTTGGTCTAATCCAAATTTCTTAGAAATATTAGTTGTCGAGGAAGTCTTTGAGACTGCGACACTAATTCTTCTTCTTGTTCCTCAAGATGTCGGATAAAAGGGGGCAAAGAAAAGAAAAAAGAAAAAAAATGCAAAAGCTGGAATTTGCAAAATTGTACCCCAATGATATTGGATATATCACCTATGGGTGACTGTCATTGAGAACACCTCGCAGCCATGACATGGCTTATTATTGGAGATGAGGTATGCTATAGACAGATCTAATGAGCATCAATTTTAAGCATCGCAAGGCAAGTGCTAAATTAGCTACACAATATAAAGTATATAAATATATAAGAGAGCAAAAGGCTAATCATACAGCTAAAGAAGAAGATGGAAATGGCAATGACGTCAGTCTCACTATTACATACTTCAAATATGACAAAGAACACATTGATGTTGCAGATTTTGATTGAAGCATTTATTTTTCAAGAATACATTGTATAGGCTTCTATGCCTCAATAAATAAATGACGATTTGTCATAGCTCTTATTTTAGATTAGATTTTGATTACAAAACCTCGATGTACGTTGACATATTAATAGAGTTTCGAATTTATATGAGATTTGAGCTTTATTCAAATTTTATTGTTGTAATGACATATTACCTTATTATGGTGTCACGCCCCGAACCTTAATTTTTACCTTTATTACTAGCATAGTGGTAATAAGAGTTTTTACCGTGTTCGTCACTAAGTGTGTTATTTAATTAGTCCCCAGAGGGTGTTGAGGGACTAATATTTTGAGGGAATGATTATAAGGAAGAAATTTTAATGACGGTAAAAAATGGTAATTTTTGCTAGTAAAAGGTAATTTTATTGGGGTATTATTTCGGGGTGTTAAATTTTGGATTTTTTTTGGGTTTATAGAGGTGTTGGACCGGGTGGGCTGAAGGCCCAAGTCCATTTTCTTTTCCCTCTCGATTTTCTCTCTCCGCACCCGGTTATTTCCTCTCTACACCCAGGGAACTTCCGGCCGACCGTCCGCCGTCGTCCGGCCTCCGTTCGCCGCCGGACCGGTCCCATTTGAACGGTCTCCCTCCCAGCTACATTTCTAGACCGGTGGCAGCCTCCCTAGCGCCGCCTTGAGGGAGAAACGCCGCCAGAAAGCCACGGCTGCCGAACCGGTTTTCTCGCCGGAACTCCCTCCTCCGGCCGCCATATCCGGCGAGCCATAGCCCAAAAGGAAGCCCTCCTCCCGTGCTTCAATCCCTCCAAAGGGCTCGCTCCGTCGTGAGCTAGGTAAGGAGAAATCGGAATTTGAAATTTCTAGGGTTTTTTATGTATTTCCGTTCGATTGATGTGCTTAGGCTTAGAATTGGAGTTTGTGGTAGTTAGGAATGTTGTAGAGAAGATTGAGAGGAAGATTCTGTCAAAATTTGGTGACCATTGGAGGTCGCCGGAAAATGGCTGCCGGCCGCCGCCTCCGGCGGAGCCGCCGAGAAAATGTTTTTGGTGGAGAAAAATGTGAGGAGTTTAATGGAATAAGTTTTAGAATTTTTGGAGGAGTTTTGGATAGGTTTAAGATTTGTTGAAGTTTAGTATTTTTGGCGGATTATTAATTAATAATCCGGCCATTGGATTTTATTTGGTGAAAAGTGTTTTTCGAGGTTGTCGGTGAAATTTGTGGAGTTTTGAGGTTGGCAGTGGATTTAAGATTTTGAAGTGTTAGGCTTGGTTGAGCGCGAAGCATATTTAATTATGCATGTTTTGCATTTAAACGTCGATGTTTCATTTAAGGTTTTATGTATATGGAACAGGACGCGAGGAGGCTCGAGCAGAGGAGACCTCCGACCGACGTCAGGCTTAGGCCTAAGTAGTGAGTGGACCTTTGTTTTGAATATTATATCTGAAATGCTTTATCATTTGATTGATTTTTCTGTTATTGGATATTTCCCCAAATTGAGAATTTCGGTGGATTATACTCGAGGTACAATTCCGAGAATAGTATGTATATGATTAAATGCTAGCTAGCTATACGTGATTTCCCCCATACGTGAGGTACAATTCCGGTATGGGTGACATGAGCGTTAGACGCGAGTGTCGTAGCCCTGTGCGACTTCCTATTCTTGCATTTATTTATTCAAAGATGTCGTACAAGGAGTCAGCACGTATATATTACCACTCGGCCGCTTTCCCTCATATGCGAGGTACAATTCCGGTGTGGGGTGATATGAGCGTTAGACGCAAGCATAGTAGCTTCGTATGATAGCTACTTTATTCAAGTTGTTTTTAGATATCATGCCAAGAGTCAGGCGAGTGTGCATACATACTATATATATAATATCCAGGCTTGAGAGGCAGTTTCTTAAAGTTTGGGGGTTCTAGCCAGGCTGGACCCCAGTTCAGAATCGTTCCAGTGGAGTTCATGTTTTTGCCACTGTGGAAAGCATTTATTTTGGGGAAATATTTATTTGTTGTCAGATCCGTTTTGTCCACTCACTCTGACGTGTTAAATATTTTCCCCTGGGCTCTTCGTTTTTTTTAAAATGCCCAGTCTGCAGAGTTCGTGTGAGGTCCAGCAGGAGACGTCGAGGCATAGTGACCCAGCTATCAGCTACATTTCGCCAGTAGGTTACCTGTTTAATCTACTAGGAGTTTGTTAGCTTCCGTTGTATTTTTTTTTTTTTTTTAGTAGCTCTGAATACTATTGGAATTCTTATGTTTGTATTCTGGCTACTTTTGGAGTGTAGCTGAAGATTTATCTGTTTTGGGTTAAAAGGTGATTCGTAAGTTTTTAAGTTAGGGTTGTCCATTTTCGAGGTTGGTTTGCTGAGTCTTCGGTAAATTTTCCTTGGAGGTGGTCCCAAAAGGACTCATCTCGGGTTTCGGGGTGAAATTCGGGGCGGGTCCTGACATATGGTATATGATTCAAAAGACAGAAATAATTTCAACATGAATGCACATGGTGTGGCAATATGAGTCAAAAGGGTGACAAAATATTTTAGGCAAAAAATCGAAAAAAGAAAAGAAAAGTGAAATAGTCAATTATGACAAAAAAGTCAACTAACAATATACTGTTCACCGTGAACAGTAACAGCAGAAAAAAATGCTAGTTATTTATTTGTGTATATTTACTCTAACATACTATATGTCTTGAAGATATGTTGATTGATCTCCTATAATTTGTCAGTATATTACTTGGAGAGATCGAATATTTAAAGTTGACTACCCACACAATACCCAAAGTGGTAGGTAATTATTTGTTGAATAATGTCTTATAATCCTTTTGTGTCTCAGATGATTGAATCATCACAATCGATAAAAAAGAGCGATAGACGGTTCAATTTGTTTTGTCTTTATGGCACTATGATTATTATCATTGAAGTTCTTTATGCTCCAAGAGCTAATCGAACCCTTATCAGCACTAAAAGATATATTGTCAACAATTATCATGTGGAAACGCATAAGAGAGAATGGACATGAGTTCATTTGTTTTACCTCTAATGACTACGGATATACACAAGTATTAGAGAAGATTTTGTGTCATTAGTGGGTTAATTTGTAACCACTAGTGTAATTGTTGAATCCAACAATGTCATAAGAGATGATCATTGAGATTTTGATAGATAAGCTTTGACATGACATGTTAAAACGTCATGGTCATGGTATGATAATCCGTATATTGAAAAAAAAATCACACGAACATCTATTATTTTGAGTGAGAAGAAACAAAAACAAAAAAAATATGGTTCAAGAGGCATACTGCTACTTGTATAAAAATGATGTCGCTCCCCCTAGGTAGCTATGAGACATTTTTGATGCATATGTTGCAATCATTCCTATTATGCTTCTCAAGTCAATTATGACTATGGGTAAACTAAAATCTTTATTGGTTACTTCTGAAAGATAATTAATCACTCATTTTGTAAAGCCTATTTCTTTAGAAAATTAGGATTGAGATCATCCTATATGCAAAAGACACATGTATTCTCATAATGTTTTAAATTACATTGAATCCAAGAGGATTTTGTAGATAGATTCAACCAACTTACGGACATATTTGATATTTTATGGTGTTGGTTGACGTGCATACACGCTGGTCACATGTCTCACTATCATCTACTAATTATATATGCTGCTTATAATTTAACTTCTAACACAAATTATATATTGGGCTCACTACCCATATCATCAGATTCAGTCAATTCGACTTGATAATGCTAGAGAGTTCACATTGACAATTTTCGATGACTATTGTACATTTTGATGGAATGATGTTTGATATCATGTTCCCATGTACATGCCCAAATGATCTCGCGGAAAGTTACAATTAAATGACTACGATAATAGCCTAAATTTTGGTAATGCGCACCAATTTTTCCTCTTGGGTTATGCAATTGCATGCATCTATACTAATTCATCTTCGAACTATCACCAATTAACCTTTTTATGCGTTAAAGCTAGTGACTTACGCATTTATGTGCCAAAATCACACAGCCACAATGCACTATGATGAGTTCTTAGACATGAATAAGTATGCATGTTGGATATAAGTCTTCAACTATAGTCCGCTTTGTTGAAACCTTGACAGACGTTCTCTTTATCGCCATATATGCGGAGTGTCACTTTGATAAGATAATCTTCTCATCGTTAGGGGGAGATAAAAACAAGAATGTTTAAAGATAACGACAAGAAATTGTCGTGATTTATCTCCACTTTGTCTCATCATAATCCCCAAAACCGCACAATATTGAAGTGCGTAGAATACTTGATCTTCATAACGTAGCAGATTCAATGCCTGATGCGTTTTGTAATATTAAAGTGACGAGATCATAATATACATGCTGCAAACATGCCTGTAAGGATTGATGTCCTATCAAAAGGACATGGCGCCACCTAATGAAATTGGTGTCGACGCCGTTGCCATGGTTGGTGGCATAGTGACACCATAACGTGACATAATGGTGTCACAGATCGTGGCTCCCCAAGGAAAAGAGGGAGGCCCTATAGGTTCGATCAATACTCGCCCAAAGGAGTGAGCAAGTTTGGCACTATTTGATCCATTGATCATTGATACTCAAATCCGTCTTATGTGAATATTTATGAATTATTGTTATCGTTAGGGGACGCCTCAATGCTAGAACCAATTCTTGAAATATAGAGATTTCTACAACTATATATTACATTAGTGTATATGAGGACGTGAGATATTAAGATATCGAACCTTACTTCGTTGAAATATTTCAACGTAGTAATAATTAGCCTAAAAGAAAAGAAGCATTCCAAGCTAAGTTGAAAGAAAGGTATTTGGGTTGGTGATGTCGACATCACCAAGTGTAAAGCCTATCAATTAAATAAGTCTTTGTTATAAAGCATGATTAGTAGACTCGCCTCATGGCGCAAAGCTTGTCATATTGCAAAGGAATCGGCTATGAGGAGACATATTCTCTTGTAATGGATGTCATTGTACTCCACTACCTTGTCAGTTTGGTAGTTTCTAAAAAACTTGACATGCAGCTTATTAACGTGGTCACAATATCTCTATGGGGATCTAAGTTAAGAGATATATATGAATGTCCAAGGTTGACTTCATTTACTCAATACAAATGGCTCTAGACCACGGAGCACGTTTACAATAAAGTTGTAATATTCATCAAGTGACTACTTGATTGAGAATGGATATGATGAATTATGCCCAATGCGTGTTTATTATAAGGACAAGTTCCGGATTTACAGTTATTGCGGTTTATGTCGATGACATGAATTTTATTGGACTCTTAATAAATTAAGAGATACTGCTGAGTATTTGAAATCCGAATTTGAGATAAATATCTTGGGAAGACATGGTTGTCTCGAACTGGAATTTGAGCACCATAATGTTGGTATTGTCCATCAATCGGCTTATATTATTGGATATTAAGGCACTCTAATGATGATAAAGTGAGGCGTATAAGTATTCACATGATCGTTTGTAGTCTTTACCCTTAAAGGGATACATTTTGTCCAAGAGATGATGACGAACACGTTTTAGAGGCTAAATCCTAATATAAATAAGCGCATTATTGTATTGAGCAAAATATATAAGACTCGACGTCTCATCCGCATTGTGAACTTGTTAGCTAGATATAGCTATGCGCCCACGCATTGCCTATGGATTGACATAAAAATAATCTTCGGATACTCATGCTATTTTTGGGCTTATTCTATCCCTACAAAGAGAAGAGTATATGGCATGATGGATTGCATCACATAGCCATCGCTGCAAGCCATGCGTGAAGAAAAAAGCATTAAAGGCGAAATCAGAAAATTTGTTTTTACTTTTTACAGATCAATCAACTTTGACAGAGCTCTGTGATCAACTCAGAACGAATCTGATTATGAGTAATATATGGTTGGAAAGATATGGATGTGTAGTTTCCAGAGATTTTTACGGTTCGTCCATATTATTTTGAACAAGAAGTTATGACTGATTTAGTACACGAAGGTCATGCCACGCGTGAATCTGATTTTCGACTCAAACTCTTGTTTTGAGTTCTTGGGCAGCCTTCTACTCATTCCACCAAATATTTGTGATGTTTTGGTAGGATTTGCTGATATCGGATATCTCTATGACCCATATTATTGTTGTTCCCGGATAAGTTATGTATTGAGAAACAACGTGATATCTTGGTGAACTAAACAAAATTTTGTCACTACTTCTTTGAATGATGTCTAGATGATTGCTATACACGAAATTGTTCGTGAGTGTATATGGTTAAGGTCCATAAATGCACATATTCGAGGAACTCGTGGTTTAATATTTACTACGGATAAACCTACATACTTTTATGAGGTTAATGATGTTTGCATTCGACATATGAAACAATGTTTTACCAAGAGCGACAACACCAAGTATATATCATGTACGTGATCAGCAAAGAATGAATTTTCCTCATGATCAAAGTGAAACAAGTTAGATATGAGGATAATATGACATATCTTTTTACTAGATCACTGCCTAAGGTTGCATTTGAAAAACATGTTTAAAGCATTGGTATGCTTATTTTAGTTAAAGCTCCCATAATTGTAAGAATCAGGGGGAGGTGTAAACATCAAGGGGAGTCTGGCACATACATGTCAATTTCAAATGTGAATGATACGTTGTATTCTTTTTGTTCCTTCGACTAAAGTTATTTTTTCCCATGAGATTTTATTGTTACTTGGCAAAGTTTTTAATGAGGCAATAAAGAATGCATCTGAATGTATCATATTACTTTGACACGGCACAAGGGGGAGTGTTTAAGGAAATATGATTTATTGTGTGTGCCTTAGTCAAAGTAGAATCAAGATAGGATTTGATATCAATATTGTAATATGAATACATATACTTTCCTTATGTATTGTATCTTCTATATATGAAATAGAACGATATTTTCTTCAAATTTTCTCTCTCAGTTTATTTCTCTCGCAACAAATATAAGGAAAATAAGAAATCATGGTTTGATGGTTTGATGATGTGGCTATGTCATGTCAGCTGCCAACTAAGGTGGGTTTTAGATGGTTTCCTAACATGTGGTTCACGTAACATCACTCTTATTTTTTTCCTTGCTTGTTCGATCGATTTGGATCATCAAGTTTCGATTTCGTTTCTACTTGTTGGATTCCACTTCGATTCTCTATTAATTCGTGCTCATTAGCCGGCCTCCATTAGCAGCAGGAGGAGCCAAGGAGGAAATGTTACCTAGCAGAGCTTAGAATTAATTGATCATAGCTAAGAGGCTGCGAAGGTATAAGTATTATAGAGGGAGAGGATTAAAGGGTAGACTAGACAATGAGCCCTCTAAAATAGTCTAGCCCGCAACCTTTCCTATCCTGCCGGTCCAAGCCCAACAGAGGATCCAAAGCCCATTTCTATGCCCCAGAGACTTCCCAATCACCTTCATAGCTAGCTGCAAGCCCAGGCGTCCCATCAACGGTGATCATTGGTTCATGTAACCGATATATTGGTTCTTGTAGAAGCATAAAATGAAAGTGCTCTGGTCGAGCTTCCTTACCCAACACCAAACGAAGATTGTACTCAAGGTAGCTTTCTACACATATATGCTGTAATGAATATTGCACAACCAAGCTGATGTTATTTATGTTATGGAATTTGAATATATTCAATGCTAATGTCTGATACATTAATACTGAGGAAAAGTAGATTGCTCTAGAAATCATCAAGGTACGTATAACATTTGATTTGGAAAGCATATAAAAACTGGAGGATTACAAAGAATTTGACTATGATCTGCAAGAACTCTGAAATTAATTGATGTATGTGATGCAAACAGAAACAGAACATTGTGAGTTCAAAAGGATCGAAAATAGAAAAACTGAAAACAACTATATTGTTTCTTTCATTTGGAGGCACCACTATACAAATCTCTCTCTATTGTTAAAAAAACTCTCATGGAAGACAGAGAAAAAGACCAACCAACCAACCCTCAGAAGATTTCTGAAGAAAGCACAAGCAATTGACCAGCTTCTGGTTTTCTCTGCATTGCTTGAAGCTTGTGTGTGTTTCATATGTCAGCTTGCTCCTTCTACTCAAAGAAAAACAAGCTGAATGTATTAGCTAAGCCCGGTTGTGGATAGGATCTGATCCTCTTCTCACCCTTCTTTTGCTTGATTGATTTGGATCAAAACTCTTGTTTGTACTTGTTGAATTCTTCTTACCTGTGTTCATTTCTTCTGTGACGACAGCCTTAAGAATCCGATGATGTTCTTGATTCGGTCTGCGTGCAACACCTATACTTCTTAGGCCAGAAACTTCACTTGGTTGAAATACTAACAACCCAATACAGATAGCAAGGATAAACACTCTATGACTACTCAACACCATGGTTTGATTTCGACCAAAACAAACAATGAGAACACTTGTAGTATCTTGCTTTGGTTTGAGTATTGAGACCAATTTGTAAACCAGTTTCTATTGGTATGTTTCATTCCTGTAGACATAAGCATGCTATTTATGTCTTGTTGGGTTTAGGCAGCAGGGGCTTTAAAGTGTAAAAGCAAAGAAGGGACCCAAAACACCAAGAGAAATTTTAGATTCACCTCAAATCATAATAAAGACTGCAATCTAAGCAAATTAAGGCTGTTATTTCAAGAATCTGACATGACATGGATGATGAATGACTAAAGCCACATTTGAACAATACCCTTGAGAAGCCAAGCATCTTTTTTCATTTGTTTCCATACATCCCTATCATTTGCCTTGCTTTTGTCTTTTGGTCTCTTATTATTACCCACATGCCACATCAATTGTGTATGCTGAATTCAAAACCTACTTACTCATTCAAAGTTTAACAGTTTATGATTCTTCAATTTCAACTCAGATTGTGTTGTGCTGAAGAAATGGCATCAAGTTAACTAGTACTTTCTGGGCATGTAAGCTCATAATGTGAGATTTGTAATGGGGGTTTTGTGGTAAAACACAGTTCCTTTCCTACTAAGAAAAGGAGGGTTTTGTTTTTCAAATAGGAATATATATGACTGGGCAGACACGATACTCAGATGCTGCAACAGTTGCAAGCAAGCCATGCATATAAAGAATAGGAGGAGAATTAAGAATGGGGAATAGAGCAGAGTGAGCAGCCACCAAAAGAAACAAACACTTGCTTTATGCCATTCTAAGATCTCCTCCCTCATCCACTTTAGACTCTTCCAAGCTCTCTTCCCAATGTAACTAAAAAATAATCCAAGACGTACTTGGTTTCTTGTGCTAAATGTGTTTCTTTATGCTTTACTTTGCTCTTCTTTGGGTTTGGTTGGGGTTGCCAATACTGATTAAACCCTCATTCAGTTTCTCAAACAAGACCCAATTCAGTCCTTTCTCCCAGTTTGCAGCTCAATCTTTCTCTTTATAACTCACAGTTTAACTATGGAGTTTATAATAGTATAGATCACATGCAAGTTGGAACATTCTAAAGCATAAATTCCTGCACTTTAATCGAATGTGAGAGAAAATGACATGTAGCCTTAGGATCGATTATGATCAATGCCGACTGGTCACTGGTCATGGTCCAAAGCAATCAAATCTCACTCAGCTTGAATGGTTTTTTGTTAATATGCTGATTCTTTGCTTTTTATCCCCCAACTAAAGTGCAAAGAGCTAAATGAGTTGTAGCTTTCTGGTACATTTTCCTCTCCATGAGGTTTAAACCACCCAAAGGAGTATTCACAAACCAAGCACCGCAGCATCAAGAAAATGTTCCTCCTCTACCAATGTAACGAAATAACTCGCTCGTATATGTAGTTGTAGGCAAAAAGTAAAATGCCACACTCGAGATCGATCACATAGTTTCACCGAGAACATTTGAATTCCAAAATCTCAGGTGTATTCTCAGGCAGAATCAAAACTTGCAAGGCTAGCTGTGCCTTCAACTTCAAGTTTTGCCAAATTAAGACATAGAAAGAGATGCTAGCTAGCTGGGGCTTTTTGCTTCTTTGGTGTATATATCCTCGTACGGCTACGTACCGAGTTGCCATTTACCAAGGTAAATAAACTGATGCAACAAGATATGCTTATTCTTTCATTGTTCTTACTAATCTGGTGAATGTGGATTTTAACCAAAAAGAACAACCAATTAGGGTCCTCGAGGTTGGTCTTAAAGTTGTGGCTTTCTAAACCTAAAGTTTAATCTCGCCCCAACTTAACTGTCTCGGTGCAATGACAGCAATGCTCGTAAGGGAGTAAGCTACCAATGGCAATGAGTACCAAAGCAAATTTAAAGATGATAAAGAGGAAATGAATAGTAGTTTAACTATTCATTGAGTACCATAGCCGATCTTCGCACAATAGCTTCTTCTTTCTCTTTTCTTCTTTTCCTTTCCGTTCATCCTTCAACATTTTTATGTTAAAGACAATATTTATGGAGAATGAGTGTAATGTACTTGGCCTATTCATCACAATTTGCTAAACTTTCTCCTCCCCAAGAAATGCGAACACTTCAGTTCTAAGTACTATTTCGACATGGGAGTCCTTCGGGCTCAGATGCTCACCATGCCCTACTGAACTTGGACACATGAACGCAGATGGAGTTCCGATGATTCGAATATGATCACATTGGGACAATGCTGTGCAACAAAACAAAGGCGGGAGCTGCAAACAGAATGTCCCCAAAACATATGCTAAAGAGAGATCGAAGCTTCCCTTTATGTACTTTACGATCGTTCTTCTTGGATCATAATCATACCAAGAGTGTGTGAGAATATATGCTCCCTAGTCCCTTCTTTATCAACAATTCCACTGCCCCCATCCTCGTCTACACTGCTTGCTAAGATCTCTAATGAATCCAAGATCCCATCTTGTAAACAATACAAAGTTAAACATGGGTCCATAAGGCTACAATCTAATATTGCTCTTTCATCCTTCTGTAAAGAGTGAACTGTTCTAAACCTGACCAAGTTCATGGGTATATAAGCAGCATTTCACGTTCTAAAATTGAGAGGATGAAGACGACAATTCTACGACCCCCAGCATCAGCCTTGCAAACACGGAATTGATTTGCTTATGGCTTGAAGCAAGCCAAACAATTTCGAATTAAGGCATCATTGGGAGGTTGTCTGTGTCATCATTCATGTCCAGAGCCAAATGACGAGGAATTAAAGTAAAAGAACCACTGATGCCTTGTATGAAATGGAAATTGGATAACAAAATGTATAACACAAATTATGAATTACAGCCCGGGAAAATTTTCAACTTGAACAAACCCATTCTAGATGACAACCAGGCGAACCAGCTGTGGTAGAGGGTAACTGGAATGAAAATAAATAGTTCCCTTTTTCTCTGGTTGAATGAAAAATTGAAAATAATATAATTACATACATAAATTACATGACAACCAAGAATGGAAGCATTAGACAGAACTCACACAGCTGTAGTGTTTCTCTTTTCTTCGTCTCTAGTTTCTCTTTTTATATCTTCGGAAAACAAGAAATGTGTTCATAATGTTTCCATATAATGTTCAATACTCTCCGCTGACTCGCCCTCACCATAGCACAGAAAACTCTGGCATTTTTCCAGACTGAGAATTAGGCAGTTTCTTGCTGTGCAGTCGTTCCAGGGGGCCCTGATGCTACCGCGAATTGCAAACCCCTATGTTGCCCAGATTGAAGAACAAAAGCAACTTGTGTTGCTGCCAATGCCGCAGCTTCCTGTTTCAGCTCAAATTACATGAATCATGTTGCAGTTTAATAGTCTTGGGGTCTGTTATTAAGTTTTTTTTTTTGGTCAACTGGTCTGTTTTTAGGTTAATATCATGGAATATGCCATGCAATAGTGATTAACATGCAATATATAATAATCATAATCCTTGCAAAAATAAACATTTAACAGTAGAATCAACTGTAATATTAACCTGTCTTTGCTGTCGACGCTGCAAGATACTGATGGCCCACGCCATAATGTAGCAGGGCAGAAGAAATCCAGCTGCTCGAAGCAAAAAGAGCTACAAGCATTCAATTAATGAACTATTAAATGAGATTCATTTGATAATGAAGCATCAGATGGGCAAGCTGAAAGAAAATGAAAGTTAAAATCGATTTACTGAGAAAATATCAGATGTGTCATCATCGGAATCATTATCTGTGACCCTCAATGCATGTCGCAAGATAAGAAGCGCCATTAGCTGCCAAATGCAGTGAATAAAAGTCAAATCAAGTCCACATAATACAGACACGAGGAATTGAACATGGAAAAGTGAATTTCAATCTTGAAATGATCATCGGCTTACAATTAAGGCAGCGGATCGGAAAAATGGAGCCCCACTATTGTTTGAAGCAGCATACTCATCATATTCAGTATCCAGAAACTGATGTTCTGCTTCCGTAATTGATAAGATGCGTGGATCGTCCAGACTCAAAGGAGCCCCAGAGAGTGTCCAGCCTCCTCTGTAGGAAACATCATAACCCAAAGATGATAAGACACATGCAGAAGCTTATACCGTCTTGTTTATATATTTGGCAAATCACTACAGAAAAATAGGATCCCAGTAACAACAAACAAGAACAGGAGTAAAAGCTGTAGGATTGAAGTTTAAAAAGTAGATAAGTTGTAGACAAAAAACCAACGAGAAATTCTATTTATAAAAAAAGATAAGAGATACCCACCAAGAAGCATTACATTAAACCCTCATATTCCTATTTCCCAACCCTATGATCACATAAAATCTTTAGTCCTCGTATATGGGAAAGGAAAGAAATCCCTAAGAAGCACACTGGTATCCTAAACCAATACTCCGGCATCAGGATGAGAATGACAGAAGTACAGAAGTATTAACTAGCATTTTTACCAAACGTCTAGAAAGGATAAGAAAAACGTAAATGTTTCCACAGAAACACAAGGAAAACAAAAGGACTTACATTTCAATGGTAGTTTCATCAGGATGTGGACGAGGAGGTGCAGTGTAGCCAGGTTGGTAAGTCTGTAGATAATACAAAATATCACCACGTAAGCTGGACTGGATACAAATAAGTAATACTTGATATGGTTTAAAAACTTCATGAATAAGTCATCTAGGTTAATCCAAAAATGCTTAACAAATCAGGTCACCTTTCTTCAAATTCAAAAGGATACCTAATCTTTACAGTGTTGAATGAATATAGCAGAAGCATACTTAGCAAGGAGATCTAAGAACCATGTGAACAGATCTATGCAAATGGCTTTCTAAGTCTCTATTCATCTGTTCAAATCAAATTTTCATGGATACAAACATGGCCCTGCGGTATCCCTTAATTCATGAAGTCAAGGTTCATCACACCCTTATCATATCACATCATAAATCCATTATGTAACTGTCATCCATCGCTTCATTACTAGTTTAGATTCCTTATGGCATGGTGCAGCCCACAAATTCTAATAGGAAATCAGGATTTAATTTCTCAAGAACAGCTATGTAAACAATCAAGAAGAGAAGAAAGTAAGAAAAACTATAAACGGAACACAAAATATTCAAGGAGCATACCTGATGGCAAATTTCACAAGTTATATCTCCTTTCTCATTGCACCAATGCTGAACACACTTCCTATGAGCATACTGCAAAAAAAGAAGAAGGTCAAAAGTCATTAAACAATTCCATCGGAAACAGATACCACCAGATGTAACAAATTAAACATCACATTCCACCATAAATAATCAAAAGGCAAGAACGACTAGTTCATCCGGTACTTTCTCCCCGACAATCCAAACATTCACCAACACAATCGCAAATGAATCGCAGCATTTCTTTCAATTACATTTTCATCAATGAGCAAAACATTTTTAATTCCGAAACCAATACAAACTCAAACACAGACCTTGAGGCTGCCGCAACAGGCGCAAGGAGTTTCCAGATTGCTGACGCTATCCTCATCCTGGCAAATGCGGCACTCCGCCGTCTGAATCAGCGGCTCCTCCTCCTCCTCCACCCCCTCCGCCGAGCTAGAACATCCAGCCTCGGTCTCCGCCGCGGCGTCCTCCTTCTCCGGCAAATCAGGCTTCAGCTCAGCTGCAGGCTCGGACGGCGGCTGCGAAACCATCGGCCTAATGAGACGGTCGACGTACAACACCAGATGATCGCTCATTATCACTCTCTCTAAACAAAAACCGACCTAATTGAATTAATTCAACCAAATCAAAATCTGAAAAGCTAAATAAATTAACTCTATAAAATTACAATCCGGTCAAATTGAAAAGCCCTAGAAACCCAGGATCGCGCTGGTGACGAGCACAGCGGATCGGAGGTTCCAGAGAGAGAAAAGAAGATAAGATTAGATTTGGGAATTTGGGACTGAAATTGAAACCCGCCTTTTGAAAATCTCAGGGGAAGAGAGAGAATTCCGGTTCGTTTTTTTTTTTTTTTTTGGATTTGCCGAAAATACCTAGTTGGTTGCTTTTCCCAACTCGCCGGTTGCTATTTATAGTGCGGGGGCGTCCTATCCTCGGCTTCACCGAACCACCTCCGGGGCATTTTCGTCAGTTCGGTTTTTTCTTTGCCGCGTAAACGACCCGTTCTTTTGTATTTAGTGACTTGGGGCGAGGGCAAACATATGAATTGAATTTCCTACCTATATCAAATTCCGTTGTGTGTTAGTTTATAAGTTTTCTTGTTATTTAGATGTACGTAGCGAAATGTGATTCTTAACCGAAAATGTTTTAAACAGTCAAGACTATTTTTTCTCTCGAAAGTAGGAGAAATATACAATATACTCATCGAAAGAAAAGTAGGTGAAGTATGGTTTGCCAAAGAAATAGAATCAAGTGCATTTTTGGAACCAACCTAAGCCTACATACCTTTAGAGACTTCCACCACCATCAGTCTTGAATATTTGCAACTTTTGTTTAAATTAGGGTTCAGGTAGAGTAGCTCAAAGAACATGATCGTTTACTCTCATTTCAATTATTTTAAATGGATGTATGATTAGTTCCCTTTCAACATATTTGGTAGGATAACGCACACATCAAAGTTGTGAGACCATTCAAACGAATGGCCTCTGGCCTTTGTCATAGTCTTGCAGCTAAAGAGATAGTTCAGTTGGTAGCTTACAACGCTGCAGGCAATAGTAGTTGTACAAAAACGCTACCAATTGAAAGACGATGAAAACCGGAAAGCGAATATGTCAGCGTCAAACAAAAATTGGTCTAGAAGGGGCATTCGTGCTTCATTTTTGTAAGCAAATAAACTAATAAAGAACAAATGCTTTCGAGGAACAAGGAGACTGCCTTTTTGTACTACTATTGCCTGCAGCGGACTTTCAGATGGAAGAAGGTTCGTGCTGTTCTTTCATTAAGATTAATTTCCAACAATATTCATTTCCCACTGAAAGATTACATTACAACTCTTACATCGGTGGAGAGATGATCAAATCTTCAGCTTAATCCATGGAATCTGGAAACCTGATGCGATGAAGGTATAAGAATAATCGGATGCGAAGAAAGCAGCAGGGCAGTGCATTAACCTTAACGTGTAATCACACAATGATACAGCATTCAACATCTCTCCCCACAACCAACCTATCCAACTTTTATCCTAACCTCGCAATGGGTAGAAACGAGAGCCTGTGGTATAATCAGAAAGAGGTCTTGGGCTCCCTCGAATACAAAATGGGAACCTATCCTAGCTCCAGCACAAAAAGCTTACTCTACAATCTGTCCAGAAATCCCACAATGTACAATCTCAGCTGCAATTGGTAACCTTAACAGGATGGTCTTCGGTACTAAACCGAGGCTGCTGGAGTGAAATTCAATTTACCATATTGTGCCACTCATTCCTTCCACATCTGCATAACAAATGGACATTTCCTCTAGCACAATCTTTCAACTTCTATTAATACGAGTGACTATATACCGCCCTTTCTCCAGATCATAAATCGTCTTCAGCTGGGGCTTTCTCCACTTTGACAGAGACCACACTGTAAACAATAAAATTGCAAATATGAAAATTACTGACAGCAGTGTGGGTGATCCATCACTAATTATGGCGGAAATCCAATCAGTGTTCCCTACGTCCAAGTCAGATGTGCTTTGCAAGATGAAAGCTCCCAAAGCCCAGTCGAGTGGAATACTTCCAATCTGATTTGCAACCCTGATCCTGGTATAGGAGTAATGGCAATCGATAAGATTCATGTGCACAGTCACATTAAATAATACACAGAAACACAATAATTGAATAACACCAATTAACAACGCCATGAGACGAAAGAGTTATTATTTGGCCATACTATAGAACAACAAACTGCAAGACTTGTCTCTTATTCAGGATATACAATTCTGCAGTAAAATGAGTATACCTTTCATCATCCAAAGAGATTCCAAGATTGTCATGAAGTAAGGCGACAGAATATGCTGAAGAGAAGCAATACTGAAGCAAAGCTTCTTCATCAAATGCTTGATATCTCTTCTTTAACTTTGACCAATCCTCTCCACAGAATTGTTGTCCAGCAATCATCAGATTAGAAAGATATGCCCTTGGGCCCAAACCAAAGAACTAACATGCAGTAAAAAAAAAAGAGGGCGTAAGAAACACTTAAATGCATACATTCTTAACAGAAATAAAGAAGTATCGTTAATGCTTCCCCCAAATGAACATTAGAACACTCTTGTTTAACAAATTAATACTATTAACTGATGATGCTGAATCATGGAGATGATAAAACCTTGGAAGTGTGGAAGAAATTTTCTGTAGCCAGAAACATCCCCTGAAGCTTTGGCGTGAAAGTTGACCCTATATTGCAGGGTTGATAGGAACAT
Organism: Fragaria x ananassa; assembly: GCA_034370585.1. Classification (NCBI taxonomy): domain Eukaryota; kingdom Viridiplantae; phylum Streptophyta; class Magnoliopsida; order Rosales; family Rosaceae; genus Fragaria; species Fragaria x ananassa. The sequence continues at coordinate 25,818,954 of CP139761.1, read as the reverse complement.
TTCTCTGGTACCAAGTAAAGAGATAATCAAAGTCAAAACAAAGCAAAAATAAAATCTATTGAACACAAATATGTCAGTACAGTGAAGGACAGTATAACCTTTTCCTTTTTGCAACATCATGTTTGCAGCGGATCTGCACTCAGAAAAGTTACCCCCAGATTGCAGAGCAGATAAATATCTATTTTTCTCACCCAAAGAACTTGGTGAAAGCTTTGGAGACTCCCTTTCATATAAATATCCTTTAGGAGTGCAAGGATCTATTGCCATTCTTTTCTGAAGTGTTTCTGAAGCTGCATCAATGGTGAAATAAGTTAAAAATCCAGGAAAAATAGCAAGTTACAACAGTGGCGCAACAACAATAAAGTCATCCATGAATCTAACAACAGAGGAATCGACAGCCAAATCAGATTGTAACAATCATCTCCAGCCATCTTTAAGTATGGCTTATGTGCAATTTTTTTAATATTATTTACCAGAGCTGAAGTCTCCTGAAGCAAGTGTTTCCTTCAATGATTCATATGCAACATTCTGCAGTATCAAACTAGTTAAGAACTTCAACCCATAATATAGCATCTAAATGAAAATTTAATTTCCGGTCTTCCATTTGTCTGATAAATATGCACAAGTTGAACCTGGCCATAATGAAGAAAGCTGTGACTGTAAACATTGTAGGTGACATTTCCAACTTTGACGGGACACGCAAACTGAGGAGGAATTGGCTCATTTGAAACAAATGTCACCTGAAACATAACCAAAACCATTCTGTGAATAAAAGGGGTATGCCATTAAGAAAACATCAGTGTTCCTGCGTTTTCTACTATGTTTTTAGTGGTTGTCAATGAGATATGGCTAATCTTGTTCCCAAGTAAACAGCACATTCACAAGGCATGACTTATATATGATTTGTAATGATGTATACATGGGTTTGGCAAAGACCATGACCTGTGAGCAGAACTCCAAATTTACAAATGAGAGCCAGATTAATATAACCAAACCTGAGCAGAAGCGCCACCAAGTTCAATAATCCCAATTGTCTTCAGAGGATCACCACCAAGCGTTCCAAGGGCATGGTTTGCAACAACCCACGCATACAATCCTTCGTCAGAACCTACATCAACCATAACTTTTAGCACCACACTCCTTGAAAATCGCTCAGAAAATTGAATTAGTAATATGAACATTACAATTGTACAATAAAACTAGCCACAGTGTTTACTCCTTTAGGCTTCTTTGCAAGACATCACAAACAATAGAAACTAAACATTGTGTAGGCTTAGCGTACAATATATGATATTGCAAACTGTTAATCCAGTGAATATACACTCAACTATGCACGTTATGGCTTAAAATCAAATCTAAAATCAATTCTAGCACTCAAATTGCCTCTTTTCATACAATGCCACTAAGACTAAGCCACATAACGCCATCGACAAACCGAAACATAATTCACATTTCATTTCACTAGCAATACCTGTAATGACCGAAGCCCACTCGTCAAGAAACTTGAACCCGGAGCTCCGCAGCACCTTCCTGCAAGACTCCAGAATCCGACTCTGAACATCCAAATCCAGCAGCCGGAGCCCCGCCGTGGCCATAAGCCTAACCTCCGTGTTCCCCCACTGCTCCTTGGGAATCCTCCCTTTCGCAAACTCAACAAGCTCCTTCAACGACCCGCCCGCCGCTTTCGGATCCTCCGCAAACGAAGACAGCCCCGGTTTGACCCGCAGCGACGCCAGCCCCTCCTTGCCGAAATCAAACACGGCGGAATTGCTCCCGCCGTCGACGCTGTACATAAAGACGTGGATTCGCGACCCCGTGCTGCCTCCGTCGATCACAATCCCATAGCGCTCGGAGTTCCTGGAGGTTGTGGCGGAGAAGAGGAGGTAGCAGAGGACGAAGGCGACGGTGATGGTGACGGAGAAGAGGATTAGGAAGCTTGATCTGGTGGAGGAGGACTGCTTGGGGTTGCGGGAGAAGAGATTGGATCGGGTGCTGGGCCGGAGTTGGAGCTTGACCGGATCCATTTCGTTATCGTCGTCGGTAGGTTTCGAAGTGTGGACCCCTTGACGGGCGTGAGATCGTCGCATGAAAAGGTTAGGAAGCGGCGCGTGAGAGCGGAATGAGATTCATGTGAGTGAGTGAATTAAACGGCGTCGTTGCGAGGGTTAGGGTTTGGGGAAATTGTGGAATCGAAGACGGAGAGGGCAATAATCAAAGGGAAAGAGTCTCGCCCTCTCTCTCTCTCTCTCTCTCTCTCTCTGTTTGTTCTGGTTCGGAAAAACAACGACCTTTGTTTGATTTTGCGCCTCTTTGCGGGTTGGGCTCTTTTTCGGGTTCGTGGTTGGGTTTGTATTCGCATGTCCACGTGTCCGCTCCTCGTTATGTCTTTACTATTTCCCGATTCGGCTCGGGAACTCGGCTCGAACGCTCTTTCCCATTCATAACAAAAAAAAACATCCTGTAATATGATGGTATTGATACTGGTAGTTGCTCTCAACCACACTCACGTGTCGAGCTCGTAAGAGTTTTAAGTGTAGAAATCTTCATATTTAGGTTCGAATTTTATAGATGTTGCTTAAGTCTTAATATGCTTATTTGATGGTTAAAGAGAATAAAGTGTTCTAACATGATCTACTGACGAGAATTAGTCTTTGGGCTTAAAAAATATTTCATAAAACTGTGATCTTGATTAAAAAGAGAGAGTAGTTGATCTCTTTCATTCAGTGTCAGTCACGATCATTGGCGGGGGAAAATTATCACGTTGGAGTCCACCAAAGACAGTATTGATCCATAAGATTAAGATTTCTCGAATCCACAAGAAATTTTAGAGTCCGCTAGGAAAATGGACAAATATCAAAGTTTTATGAATATAAAATATAGATGTTAAACGGTCACAAAAGAACACTTAAATATTAGGAAAAAAAAACCCCCTTAAGGGCGTTAACAAAAGTCCTAATCAAGCTCATGGGTTCTAATAAAATAAAGTCCAAAATAAGCTCAAAAATACTGAAAGCTGCTTCTGAGGGTCTAAACAACCATACTTGAAAAACACCATATAGGTGTATATACCAATGATTCATGTTCCCGGGCCGTTGCCCTTTTTGGAAAGGTATAATTCGCCTTATTCTGGGCTCACAACGCAGACATGAATAGTACCAACTTTTCCTTTTTTGCGACGGTCCATCTGCTTTTCAATTTTTGTCGTCGCCTGTTCTACATCATTGAGCTTTGAAAATCATGATATGTGCATATGTAATTGGTTAAGAGTTTAATGCGATTGAGACAAAATTCATGTACTTTCCCCCTCAAAATTCATGAAACTTGAAAGCCACCCACACCAGTTTCTCAACTTTCACCTAGCAGGTCTCCTTTTCTCTACTGCTACATTAATGTGATCTATTTATATCAGGGTTTCCTTTCTTACGTGCCTTTTCCATCTCTTTACAAAATCCTTCTGAATATTCAATATATTCCATGCAGCATATTGTTGATCCTTATATAGTAGAAGTTTAGAACCATTGAATCATCTCCATGATTCACCAAAACAGTCAATTAGGCAACTCTTTCAGTCTTTCTCCAGAATCTGTGATGTATGCTCCTTTTTGGGTAAATAAATTAAAGGGCAACATCTTTAATGAGGAATAGATCCAAATCATCAAAGATGTTAGGCTTCCCTGAGACTGATGGTTTTCTATTTTGGAATATATCTGACAATGAAACAACTGTAAATTATAATCTGCTGTTTAACTTCGCTGAACGCCACAGGGTAAGAAGAGCAAAATCTGCTGTAAATTATTTTGGATTTCTATGTATCATAATCTGCTGTAAATTATATAGCTTTATTCATTAATATTAGTTCACACCCTTAGCTTAAAGGACTTGCTAGGTAGCTGATGTTGTTTTTATAACAAGTTTCCAGATCATATTGATCAAATTAATTAACTTGATCATTCAAGGTATCCTGCACGCAATCGGACACCTACAGTTTGTCTGAATCTTTAGTTTAGTTTGATCAATTCGATTATAACCATTTGCATGGTTTGTTTAATATCTCGTACATCTTTAGCATTTGTTAAAAGAGGTTATGGTTAATGTCTCTTCCTTTCTTGTTGATTCCCCTTGTATATATATCTTCATCAGCAACGTACTCGATCTCTGTCTATATCTAGCTAGCTCACCGGCCGGTACTCTACTCCCTCCCCCCCAGAATTGAAATTGCTAAATTCCATGTGCCTTAGTGAGTATCATATAAGTGCGTGGAACCCCTAATATTCTCTTCCTGACAGCAAAGAACAATAAATAAAAACACAACATATGAACTGCATGCCGAGTTGTCTAAGCCCCATGTTTCAGGTATGCGCTTCATGGATGGATCACATGAGTCATGAACTGTCCGATCCGTCCACAACCAAATTAAAATGCCTTGCACGCAACACCAAAGCCAAAAATAAGCGCCAAAAATAAGCGTCGTCTAAAGCATTCCCCTTCCTTTGTTTAGCTAACGTTTAGATTGGGCAGAAAGACGTACTTCAGCTAGCTCCATATATAGCTTAGTATCACTTAAAGACTAATCCAGCATTCCAGCTAGCTATAGCATTCTTTGCCGGCACACCAATATATCGTCTGCTACTGTTGCAATAGCCATAATTCTGGAATATATAGTTAATATCTTTAACTAATTAGAGCAACTTTTTATATTTTACTTGTTAATCTTTCTCGCACTTATCTATTCTCCATTGCTAAATCAAACCTAGCTGACGATGTTTACATGTTCACATAGATGTGTTCATATATGGGATATCATCAGTCCCTAATTCAATAAACTAATCAAGCCAATTAAATAGCCAATTAAGGTTAGGTCAAAGTAATAACCTACCTAATTAAGAAATTAAGCATATTAATTATGGACCCATTAATTATCTGGATAATCGATCTTAAAACTGAAATACAAAAAGAAATGGAGGAAGGCACAAAGAAGCAAACTACAAGTAATTCTTTTAATGTTAGAGACCGTTAGACACGCAAATGATCATGTAGTACGTTGTATAAATTCACAAGCATGGGGAGCAATAGGAGCATATGCTTTCTGGGATATTCCATCCTCATTTTCTTCCATCTTTCAACTTAATTTTCCTATTAATACAGCTTTCTGCTGATCGATCAGCATTGTCATTCTTAAGCTAGCTAGCTTTGTTGAGAAGAAAAGTTGTCGATCTGAAAAAGAAAGAACAACGTACGAGCGCAAGTGAAACAATGAGATACAGCACTAGTTTGATTTTGATCAAACTGCTGGTAATTCAATACCTGTCAGTCCAGGTTCTTTGCACTTCTCAGGACTTTGATTTCTTCTACTTCGTTCAACAGGTAAGTACGTTAACCAGTATACGTAGCGTTTATCGATCTCTTTTGATCTTATTCCATATCGATATATCGATATGTTTTTAGTTTCAATCCCTAAAAGATGAGTATCTCATCGTTTTTAACATTTTGATGGATCGATGCAGTGGCCAGGAGCATACTGCGACACAAAGCACAGTTGTTGTTATCCCAAGTCAGGGAAGCCTGCTGCAGATTTTGGCATTCACGGTCTGTGGCCTAACTACAACGATGGCTCTTACCCTTCTAACTGTAATCCCGACAGTGTCTTCGACAAATCTGAGGTACGATTTTTGGAGTTGAAACAGATCGAAATGGTGTTAGTATTAGTTGAAGATATACAGCAGACTTGTAATTCACATGGAGTACTACTGGCATAAGGCCGTCGATTTATGCATGGAAATATTATGATTTATGCATGGAAATATTTATGTATCAAATCACTATTTCCAGATCTCAGAGTTGATGAGCAGTCTGGAAAAGAATTGGCCGTCGATGAGCTGCCCGAGCAGTAACGGGTACAGGTTCTGGTCACATGAATGGGAGAAGCACGGCACTTGCGCCGAATCTGAACTTGACCAGAAAGATTACTCCCAAGCCGGTCTCAAGCTCAAGGAAAAGGCCAACCTTCTTCAAGCCCTTAAAAAAGCTGGTAACTAACTTGGTTCATCTATGCTCGATCATCTATTTTCTGACCAAATTAAATTACGTACAAAGATCGTCAAAACGTACAAATGTAAAATGTAAACGTTGGGGATTTGAATTTTGCATGAATAAAACCAGATGATGAACTATACAGGTTGGAGAGCATTGTGCAGGCTATAAAAGAGGGTGTTGGGCATACCCCAGGGATTGAGTGCAACAAAGACTCAGCTGGTAACAGCCAACTTTACCAAGTTTACTTGTGCGTTGATACTTCTGGCCAAGACATTATCGAGTGCCCAATTCTTCCAAGAGGACGATGTGCTTCCACTATCCAATTCCCTAAATTTTAATTAATCGCTGGATCTAGCTATCAGAGGATAATTAACAATCTTAATTATCGTCATTCTTTAATCTCATAGCTGAAATTTTCAGGCCATCTATTCCTTTCAGTACATGTATCGTGAATAATTCAGGCTATTTAGCTTCCTTCTCAATTGTTGTTGGTGATAAACTACATTCTTTTTTTTATCTTTTTTTTTTATCTATGTGTGTGAACCGCATTTGTATTTGTATGTTCGTTACTAACATGACGAACTTACAGGTTCATGCCATTTGGGATTTAACGTAGGATCACTCACTACAACACAAAACACTTAACCACATCCAATGATGTTTAAAGAAGTTAATAAGAAAAAAAAGATGATCGATTGCATGACATTTTTCAAACATCACAGAGAACAATATTTCTGTCAATACCTCTCTAAAAGTTGAATCGGTGGAGATAAAGAAATCCATCAATTGATAAATGAAAAAAGTCATGACTTCACTGGTGCATAACAGTGTAGGCATATGAGTATATTAGTGGCCAATCATATCATATTTGAACACCCTACTTATGTCATAATGTCACATAGAGATGTGATTTATTCTTCTAATCACCCAATCGTTTATAGATTTCTACACAAATGGTGGGCCGTAAATTGATGTCTATCACTTACTTAATTTCTGTAAGTAGCCCGCCTCTCGGAGGTGGCCCATTAACATTTCCGAAGCAAACACTGGTATTTTCTTGGTGGGTCGTTGAACTTTATGGTTTGGTATCTCTTTCGCAAAGGTTCTCGGTTCACTTTTTTTTTTGTTTTTTTTTGTTTTTTTTATAAATATTTTATTAATAACTCACACACCATGTATAAGTCAATGAAGTTTGAATCCGTGACCTCAAAGTTGTTAATTAAATAACTTAACAAACCAAACTTTACTCAATAAATTGTTGAACCTAATTCTAAACAATGACCTTTTAGTCTTGAATCGTATGGACAAAACCATGAAGAAAGATTTTCTTTATTTGAAATCGTCGTTCATAGTTTCAGTCGTTAACACAAAAAATAAGAGAGACTATCGAAGATAATCAAATTCAATGATATATACACATATATATGCAGAGCTTTTCTCTAACCTAAGAGACAAAATCCAAATATTCTAATTTCCTAGGTCGACCATCCATAAACATAGGACAGGGCCCCAATTAACACAAAACCACTATCGCTAAACACACATAACCATGGTCTCTAGCAACCAAAAAGAGAAGAATGATAATGATTTCAAACATTACAACGTGACATTTGGCAACAAATAATGCAACATTTTGTTTGGTGGATCTGATCCCTTTTCTATAATCCAATTCTAGGTCACTTCCTTCATCCCTACACGTGCCTCATCTGTCATTTTAGTTGCATCATAAACCCTCCAAATTAATCTTAATCCTTCATTCTAATGTTTCACCATCAAGTCCGGTCACCTGTCGGTGCTACGTAAAAAGCCAGTAATCCGTTACCATCAAGCCCTCCTAATCTTCCCACGTGGCGCTCTCCCCGTTCGTCCTTCTCCCAGCTTTCGCAAAGCTACCCGGTGGGGGCTGTGTCCCTTAACTTTGAACCCACCCCCGTTTGAAAGTTACACTCCACCCGCAAGCCGCGTACCGTAAAATCCTCACCCCCTTGCCAATTCAAGGGCAAAAACCGTCATTGCATGTAATTTTTTTTTACCTCTAGGCTTCTAACTACCGGCCTCTTGTTCTTGGTCGATGTTAATGAGGGCCGGGCCGGAAGTGGGGCCGGGACTGTTATCATTTCCGTCGCCACGTTTTAACTTTTTGTGATTTGTTTGGAGCTATTTTAGTGACGGACTTTGACGGTTTCCGTCTGCCAGATGGGATAAAGGTGAATAAAGAAAAAAGAAAAAAAAAAAGGTTGGGCCTGTCTGGGGGAGTTCCAACATGAATGTGCCACGTCAAGGAGGTAATTATCTGAAAAGAATAGCGGGAAAGATGTCGCTGTAGTGAGGTGGATATTCCGGGGGTCAATTGGTCAGTATTCAATCATAATGCGACAGGCAAATTGGAAATTTCAAAGAACATCTGAACGGGTCTTTCAAGGAAACCAAAAACATGTTAGAATAATTATTTTTTTTCCCTTATTTTCTTTCCCAAATTCAAAGCAAAAAAGATTTTATACTAATTTTTTTAATTCTTTTAATATACTGCATATTCTTTATACTTAGTGCATTAGCCAAATACCACGTGGTATGTAGTATTTTTGTGTTAAATCAACCGTTTGAGTTTGATTCTCGAAATGCTAATGATAGTATTTTGGTTCTTTGTTCTATTTAGAAAGACTACCTGTATAAGAATGAATGAGTTCAATTAAAATTATCTAAACTTCAAATTACCGCTTTTAAGAAAAACTCAAATCAAAAATAACTTCAAGAAAAATAAAAGAATTTATATATTTTTTTCTTAACTCTGATGTCTTCTTCAACCTTTTTAATAGGCGCCTCAAATGTTAATTGATGAAATTGTAGAATATATGAAAAGATAGGGTCATGGAGCTTGAACCTTAGATTACGGTGTGCATACATAGAAAATCCTGAAATAATACCAAGATTCCATTTTACTAAATACTATCTATGTATTTCAAATTTATTATATTAAAGAGTATTTAATTTTCACTAAAAAAAAGTAAAAATAAAATAAACTTGGTAATAAAGGACTTGAAAAAGTATGAAAATCAAGTCTCCCCTCAAGCGCACACCAAAACGGTTTCTTTTATGGTTTCCCACCGTTAACGCGTAGGTTCAAAACACCCTCTGCGATCCACCACTGCTCCTCTCTCAGTCTTTCTCTCTCTCCCCATTCCGGCTTCTCTCGCCGATTTCCGGCATTCTTCCGCCGGAGCTGCCTCACTACTAACTTTTCAAACTAACAGACCACTAGGAAAGACTTGAATTCGACCTCTGTCCTTTTTAGTCATATTGCTCAGTTTTTATTGCTCCTCCCTCTCTTTAATATCATCACTGGTTTTTACTGCTTTTGCTTGCCCTTTCCGATCTGTACAGTTACTTCCGCCTCTCCGGTTTTGCTCCGCCACTGTTTTCGCCGCCGAGAAAGTTGAAGAAGTCATCGGTGTTAAGCTCAGCTTCTTCATGCTGGTTTCAGTACCGGAACGACGAAGAGGTAACTGCTTCTCTGAACTTCCAGACTCCGGTGATTTTCGATTTTGCGGTTTATTTTTGTATTTTCTGCTTAGTTTTGTGGTTCTGAGCTTGCGCTCTCCAGCGTCAATGGCGGTCTAGAAGACCAGAACAGTTTTGCTTTTATGTGTGAAATTTTTGAGTGATTTAGACGAGAAGCTATGCTTTGAATCAGTCAGAAACTAGTATTTTGTACGAAATTAACGAGGAATTTGAAATTATTCGAAATCAAATTTTCGTAATTTGGTTGAAGTTAGAGTGTGAGTTCTACATTGATGCTAGAGGTTTGGCAATCTAATTTGTCTTCCTTTAAAATATTGTTAATTGGAGTATCCTAGTAGTTTCTGATTCCTCTAAGCATTTGACCAATTGGTATATAGGAGGTTTGGAAGTCTGGAAGGTCTAGGCCAGGAATTTAGTGTTTTGGTGATGTTTTGTTGAAAAGTCTAAATGAATAATGCCGCTGTTCATGAATTTGTCCTGCATCTATTTTAGGTCAATTCTGTGATGCTGCATCATATCCAGTTTCCTAGAGAAAAAGGTGTATATAGGATTGATGCCATAGAGTCTTAGACAACATCAACTGAAGCTTTTGATTTCATGATCTATACCCAGAAATATAAAGCACTTTGTTTATAATTTTCAATATGGATTCGTAAGACTTCTTGTAGCCTGATTGATTTGGTTTTGGTTTCAGCCTGGTAGTCTCGTCTCGGATGCTTCAAGGATAAACATTTTTGGTGTGTTTGTTGGATTCAAGTTCACCAGAGAATTAATTTGGCTTGCTGCAAATATATTGGCAAATCACAGTTGTTGGTTTTAGTGGAATAGCAGACCGGAAAGGAAGAGCTTGAAATTATATGAGAGCAGACAAAACGTTTCTGATTCTTTCTTGCCGAAGATCCTTAACTATCTACTTTGTGGATTCCTTCTCACATTGGCATTTGGCATTTCTGGCATTGGCTTCTAGTAATTCATACACATGGTAGTTGGGCTTCATTACAATGAATAAGTTGGAGTTTCCAGCTCACAAGTTTTCCTGTAATTTTGAGATCACCAGAATGAAGAAATCCTATGGTGGTATTGTGGCTGCATCTTTATTTATGCTGCTAGTTCTCAGATATGCCATCACAAACTATCCCATTGGTGATAGTTACTTGACCAATGCATTGTACTCCAATTCTACCAATCCATTGGGTACTAATCCTCTTGAATGGTTGAATACTGCTCCATCTGCAGTTGAGAATCCAGTGAATGTTTCTCAAGTGGTTTCTGCTGAGAAAATAATCTCTAGTCTCTTTGCTCATAGGAATTTATCCAATGAAGAGCAGCAAACTTTGAACACATGGAAACTTTTGAAGAACCTTATCAACCAAGGTCAGGGTTTGCCTAATGCTGTTGATGCTATAAAGGAAGCTGGAGGTGCATGGAATAGCCTTATGGATTCGGTTGAAGAGCAAAGACTTGGTTATACTAATGAAAGTTCACCAGGGAGAACAAAACAGTGTCCTCATTTTCTTAGTAAAATGAATGGGACAGAAATCGATAATAGTGGTTACAAGTTGAGGGTCCCTTGTGGCCTCACTCAAGGATCGTCCATTACGGTAATTGGTATCCCAAATGGAATTCTTGGCAGTTTCCGGATTGATTTGACCGGCGAGCCCCTCCCAGGGGAACCTGAACCACCCATTATATTGCATTACAATGTTAGGCTAAACGGTGATAAGCTGACTGAGGACCCTGTAATTGTCCAAAATAGCTGGACTATTGCTCATGATTGGGGTGATGAGGAGCGCTGCCCGTCTCCCACTCCTGAAAAGAACAAGAAAGGTACATTGCATGCCTATGGCCTCATTTTCTATTTGTCAAGTAATACATAGTTACAGTATATTTTACTACGTTTCTGTTATTAGTGGAACATGACTTGCAACTACAGTATGTTTTCGATATCATATCTGGACTTCCATCAGTGTTTGGATTGTCAAGTTTGGCCTTTGCCTTCAAATCATTATTGTCTTTCTAGTTTTGATGGTACATCCATCGGAGGAAAACATCGTCCGCATAACTGGAACATATGAGGTTCAACCTTACTAAATAGAAGTTGGTATATTGTTATGCTTAGACAGTTGAGAGAAAGCATGTAAATAGTTGCATAACACGGTATAGTCACTATGATGTTTGTGCATAATTTGAGACACATGGTGAACTATGGTGAACTATCAGTTACATTATGAAAATATATATTTAAAAATTCTTAGCCTGCTCTAGATCATGCGGCATACTTGCTGATGAGAGCTGTCAATGTGCTTACTTCAATCTAGGCCATAGCATGGTACATTAGAATGTTCGCTAAAGAGTTGAAATTGAACAGTTTTCCTGTTTTTGTTTATTTCTACAAGCCTTCATTGATATTTACTGTATTCCTCTGTCTTAAAAAAATGCTGCTAGTTGATGAGTTGGACAACTGCAACAAGATAGTTGGAAAAGTTGGAGAGCAGAGAATACGTTCCAATGTCTCAAGGCAGTCTTCAGTACAAGATGGATCAAAGCCCAGAAAATACTTTCCTTTTAAGCAAGGCTATCCATTTGTTGCTACACTTAGAGTGGGCTCAGAAGGAATTCAAATGACAGTTGATGGGAAGCATATAACATCATTTGCGGTCCGCGAAGTAAGTAATATCATTTTAGTTCTTTTATGTTTTAGAATTTCAAGGATAATCTCTTATATCATTGAATTCATTTTCTACTTTTCTTTTTTTCTGTTCAGACTTTGGAGCCATGGCTTGTTAGCGAAGTAAGGATATCTGGTGACTTGCAATTAATTTCAGTCCTGGCCAGTGGCTTACCAACATCAGAGGATTCGGAGCACATTGTTAATCTAGAAGAACTCAAATCCGCTCCGCTCTCTCTTCACAAGCAATTGGATCTCTTTATTGGTGTTTTCTCTACCGCAAACAATTTTAAACGAAGGATGGCTGTTCGAAGAACATGGATGCAGTATGCACCAGTGAAATCAGGGGCAGCTTCAGTGCGCTTTTTTGTTGGTCTGGTGAGTTCACTTATGATCTTCTGTTGTTTGCTATTACAAGATTTGATAAAATGGTGAAAAATCCATTAAAGATAGGAAGGCATGTCGGTTTCTTGGATTACAAGATTATCTGGTCTTATGGAAGATCTCTTTGTAGACCGGTTCTGATATTTAGTAATGTGTTGGAAAGTTGATTCATAAAGCTTGAAATGTGTTGCAGCATAAAAACCAGATAGTGAATGAGGAACTCTGGAATGAGGCAAAGACCTATGGGGACATTCAATTGATGCCTTTCGTTGATTACTATGGCCTCATCACATGGAAAACTTTGGCCATCTGTATCTTTGGGGTAAGATTCCTAACATTTCCTTGAATAGGGGCATGGCTTTAACCCGTCCTTTGTCTCATTGACTTCATCTCTTCAACAGACAGAGGTTGTTTCAGCAAAGTTTGTCATGAAGACCGATGACGACGCATTTGTCCGTGTGGATGAAGTGCTAGCTTCCTTAAACAGGATCAAGGTGACTAGCGGCTTGCTCTATGGACTCATTAACTCGGATTCCCAACCTCATCGAAATCCAGACAGCAAATGGTACATCAGCCCTGAGGTAATTTTGTATGCTCAATCCTATTTCATTCAGAATTGCAACCTATACTTTCAAAACCTCTGAACTCTTCCAACTAAGTTAAATCTTTTGGAATGGTGGTGGTATTCCTTCTATATACCTTTATTATGTAAGTTAAGAAAATAGGTAGCACGTATGCTCGTGCTGGAACAGGGTTTTGTTCCTGAAATACTGATTAAAGTACAGTATATCTGGACCGGATTATTGACTTTTCTATGTCTGGTTTGATGAAGGAATGGCGTGAAGAAAATTACCCACCTTGGGCACATGGTCCTGGCTATGTGGTGTCAAGCGACATTGCAAAGGCAGTTTCCCAGCGGTACAAAAAAGGAAGTTTAAAGGTGAAGAACAATCTACAGCTACTAAAATTCACTATCTTACTCTATTGCTAATTTTATATATCTGAACTAATAGAATGCTTGATGTATCAGATGTTTAAGCTAGAAGACGTGGCGATGGGCATCTGGGTTGCAGATATGAAAAAGGAGGGTTTGAAAGTACGGTATGAGAAGGAAGATAAAGTCTACAACGAGGGTTGCAAAGATGGCTACATCGTTGCACATTACCAAGGTCCAAGGGAGATGCTTTGTCTCTGGCAGAAAATTGAAGAAGGACAAGTTGCTAAATGCTGTGGGGGTGAGATATAGAACACATTATTAGATCATTCTACTGGTAACTTGTCTACAGCTTCATCCGAGTTGAAGAGGAAAATCTTGGTCACCCCCATCTTTTTGTAGAGAGTAGCGGACCAAGATTGAGGAAAGATGAGAAGATTACATAACCAAAGTGGAGCTATATATATTAGCTACTGGTTGATCGATTTTTGTATAGTAATATGCTATATAGTGATGCCGCAGTGTAAGAATTCAGCTTAGTATGAGCGTGAGAGTTCTGAATGTATAGAATCCGGTGGCATGATACGCACCTATATTAGGTTATTACCTAGAATCCCTTAGTCAGGTTGTAAGTTGTAACAGGTAACATGGTTGAATGAATTTCACTTATTATTCTTAACTCTGACTCTTCGCTCATCAATACAAATGGACAACATTTCACATGCATAAGTTATCAAGGAAATTGTCGAGCTTATATGATATCTGAACACAGTCTAGATTAGATTGCAACAGAACTACTCAAATACTCAATTCCAAGATATCAACAGGAGTTTACACAGAAGCAGCTGCAATTCATCTCGACAAGAACCCATACTCTGCAATTGCAATCTCAAATGCTTGAATCCTTTCCCCGGAAGCAAAGCCATTGCGATCATAAGACGATATTTCCCCTATGTTCAGATCATTGCAGGCCTTGATCAACTCCTCGCCAACACGTTTAGCAGCTTCCTATCAAATGGCAGAACCAAGTTAAGGCAAGGATCAAGTTGCAGTAGAATCAAGAACCATTCCGGAGCCAAACAAAGACAATAACTTACAGCGGTACTACAATGGGGATCCTGCCGTATAGATTTCTGCAGCGTGCTTCCATAAAAGAAGCACTTCTTGTTCTGGTCATCTACCAGCATAGCATACAATTGTTTGTCTGAACAGAATACCGAAAGCCTTGGCTTCGTGGGCGTGCCATTGTACTGATCAAGAAGTAGAACAAGAATGCATTGATATGAAAACCAAAAGGAAAATAATAACAAGACTGTGACTCAAGACGCACATAAGCATTAGGATGAAACTACCTTCTTCTGCATTCTCCTGTTTCGAGTTTTTGCATTTTCGGTTCTGGCAGGCTGCCTCGCTCTCATCACTACCGGCTTCATGAAGAAACCTACACAGTAAACTCAATATCAGACTCCAAAATACATAATGCAAACTTGCTATAATAACTAAGTGGAGTTCGAAATTCACTTACTTCTTCTGGTCTGCAAGACTTGAAAGTCAGAAGCTGCAGAACGACTCCCAAAAAGAGCAGAAAACGTAAACTGGAGAGCAGCAACGTTCACTAGAGCCATACTAATGGAAACGACTTGCAGTAGCACCTGCACACTGCAAATTGGGTATCGTTGAAAACCAACAAACGAAAATCAGCGAAACTTGCAAAGCAAGTTCATTGAGACATTTCATCAAGCACCTTACGGCCAATCTTCACAGTTAACTTGGTCTAGAGTCGACGCCTTAAAATATATAAATATTCCATCATGTGTTTTTTGGCTTTATTAGAGACTTGCCAGCTTGTCCAGTCACATGCGCTAGCTGCCGACCGCCTAGCGGCCCAATTGCTCCGCCTAGCCCAACTGAAGAGGAGAACTAATATACTAACGCGAAACGTGAGTATTAACCCCCACAATTTAATTTTGAGAAATGAATACATTAACTTTTTAGTTTTAGTAACCTAAATTTTATGCTTAGTTATTTAAATTTTGTCTTCATATAAAAATGATCACTAAAAATAGAAAATTGGTGTGTGGATTACAATTGAGAAAATTACATAATAACACATGACCAAATTTAAAAACATAAAAACCCCACTTTCAATATTTTCTTTACAAATTAGGACATAAGTCCAGGGCCAAACTAATGGTATCAGATCTGATATAGACTTTCATAGGTAAAATGGCTAAAATACCCCTTTTCAAATAAATTTACGTAAAATGACATGGTAGTAGCACGTCTCTAGTCGACACGACAGTAGCACGTCTCTCGTCGACACGATAGTAGCACGTCTCTCGTCGACACAGAAGTAACACATCTCATGTCGATACGGTAGTAGCACGTCTCTCATCGACACGACAGTAGCACGTCTTATGTCGACACGGCAGTAGCACGTCTACGGTCGACACGACAGTCTCATGTCGACATGGCAGTAGCACGTCTCATATCAACAAGGCAGTAGCACGTCTCTAGTCGACATGGTAGTAGCACATCTCCGGTCGATATGGCAGTAGCACGTCCCATGTCGACACGAAAGTAACACGTCTCTTATCGACACGACAGTAAAACGTCTCTCATCGACACGACATTAGCACGTCTCATGTCGACACGGTATTAGCACGTCTCATGTCGACACGGAAGTAACACGTCTCATGTCGACACGGTAGTAGCACGTCTCTCGTCGACACGGTAGTAGCACGTCTCTCGTCGACACGGAAGTAGCACGTCTCTTGTCGACACGACATTAGCACGTCTCTCGTTGATAAGGTAATAAAACCTACCTACACGGTTGTAGCACGTCTCTCGTTGACATGGCAGTAGCACGTCTCTTGTCAATAAAGTAATAGCACCTACCTACACGGTTGTAGCACGTCTCGACACGGCAGTAACACGTCTCATGTCGACACCGCAGTAGCACGTCTCTCGTCGACACGGCAGTAGAACGTCTCGAATCGACACGCCAGTAACACGTCTCCGGTCGACACGACAATAACACGTCTTCATTCGACACGACAGTAACACGTCTCCGGTCGACACGACAATAGCATGTCTCATGTCGACACAGCAATAACATGTCTCTCGTCAACACGGCAGTAGTACGTCCATAGTAGCAGTAAAATATATAGTGAAAGGTAGTTTGGTAAAATATGTAGTGACAGATGACATGTGGATATTAGTTTGTCATAATTTGTTAATTTTTGTCCTTAAATGTATAAGATAAAGTGTAAATGATATATATTTCTAAACTGAAATTTGGTCAGTAACTAATATATAGTTTACTAATTATAATTTGGGGTGTGTGGATTTCACATCCCTTTAATTTATTTAACGATTACGTGTTTGCTCGTATTTGACGGGTATTCAGCTAAAATTCAAACCCGGCTGTATCTGATGACAAATTCTTAACCTACAAGACACAAGCTATCGCCAAAAACGATCAAAACCATTATTATATGCTCGGATACGCTTTGAATACAGCTAAATACGTATTTATAAATACATCTGATACACATGAGTAATGATGATTCAAATTTTTTATATATTACACAGTCCACCTGAATTTTAATTCACTGCGCACTCTCCACATGTATTTGCTAGAAATATCCTGATTGTTTTTTGAATCCTAGTCCTAAACACAAAGTTCAAGTTTGGTACTCAGTACTACATTACACCTCCTTATTTGTTAAGATTGTCCTAGACTCATGTGGGTTACCTTAAATTGTACTTATATTAACCCATGTTTGATGTTGCATGATATTAGGGTAGTCTGTTTGGTTCGAGGTTTAGAATGATAGTGTTATCTAAGGATGACAAATTTGAGCACCCACAATAACATCATTTAAGGAGGCCAAAATGAAAACAATATGCTACGTAAACTCATTTATTTTAGTACCCAGTGACACCAAATATGGTACTACTAACCAAACTAGATTTTTTATGTAGGACAGTCCTAGTTAGCCCTAACAAACAAACATGCACACACAAAATTAATAGTAAACTACATATTAGTTACTGACCAAATTTCAGTTTACAAATACAACATTTACACATTATTTTATACATTTAAGGACAAAAATTAACAAATTAGGACAAACTAATATCCACATGTCATATGTCACTACATATTTTACCAAACTACCATTCATTACATATTCTACTGCTACTATGGATGTACTACTGCTATGTCGACGAGAGACGTGTTACTGCAGTGTCGACGAGTGATGTGCTACTGCCGTGTCGATGAGAGACGTGTTACTGCCGTGTCGAAGAGAGATGTGTTATTGCCGTGTAGGAATGTGTTATTACCGTGTCAACGAGAGACGTGTTATTGCCGTGTCGACATGAGACGTGCTACTGCCTTGTCAACCGAAGACGTGCTACTACCGTGTCGACGAGAGACGTGCTACTGTCGTGTCGACGAGAGACGTGCTACTGCCGTGTCGACCGAAGACGTGCTACTGTCGTGTCGACCAAAGACGTGCTACTGCCGTGTCGACCGAAGACGTGCTACTGCCGTGTCGACCGAAGACGTGCTACTGCCGTGTCGACCGAAGATGTGCTACTGCCGTGTCGATCGAAGACATGTTACTGCCGTGTGGACGAGAGACGTGCTACTGCCGTGTCGACATGAGACGTGCTACTACTGTGTCGACCGGAGACGTGCTACTGCCGTGTCGACCGGAGACGTGCTACTGCCGTGTCGACCGAGACGTGCTACTGTCGTGTTGACCGGAGACGTATTAGTGTCGTGTCGACGCGAGACTTGCTACTGCCGTGTCGACGCGAGACGTGATACTGTCGTGTCGACGCGAGACGTGATACTGTCGTATCAACAGGAGACGTGCCACTCCCGTGTCGATCGGAGACGTTCCACTGCCGTGTCGACGCGAGACGTGTCACTGTCATGTCGACGCGAGACTTGCCACTGTCGTGTCGACCGAAGACGTGCTACTGCCGTGTTGATGAGAGACGTACTACTGCCGTGTCATTTTGCTTAAATTTATTTGAAAAAAAAAATATTTTAGTCATTTTTCTTATGAAAGTTTAGATCAGATATGATATTATTAGTTTGGGCATGAGCTTATGTCCTAATTTATACATAAAATATTAAAAATAAGATTTTTGTATTTTTAAATTTAAACATGTATTATTATGTAATTTTCTCAAAAATTAAAATCCAGATTCTCCTTTAAATTGAGTTCAAGATCCTTCCACAACCTTCCTTCTGGCTCCTCTTTTTCCCCGTTATAAACCCCAAATCCAAATCCCCACCTCCACTATTCTAATCCTAACAATTTTTCCTCTCCCCAAAATCCCCCAATTTTTTTCCCAAATCAAATTTAGGTTTTCTCTCAGATAAAAAAAACTAGGGTTTTCATGGCTTCCGACGCCGCGGTCTCCGAATTCGCTAACTTCTTCGACGCGATCAGCCGCGCCCGAGATCTCCCTCCGATCATCCCCTTCATCATGGGCATGGGCCTGGCCGTCGCCGGTTCAACACCTCCAACGCCAGGCTCCGATCAGCAACAACCCGCCGCCGGTCGGGTTAACCGCCTCGTCGTCACCGTTGGTGACGACCAGACCACGGTGGTGATCCAGAGCGGCTCCGGCCGAATCGAGTCGCTGATGCGGCAGCTGGCCAAGGAAGGCCACCCGCCGGCGTCCAAGGCCTCCATCGCCGCCATGCCAACTGTGGAGATTAAAGAAAGCAGCGGCGGCGAGTGTCCGATTTGTCTCGATCAGTTTGAGGTCGGCGGAGAGGCGAAGCAGATGCCTTGTAATCATGTGTTTCATGGGGATTGTGTTGAGAAGTGGTTGAAGGTTCACGGGACTTGCCCGGTGTGCCGGTTTAGGATGCCGGCCGACGAGGAAGAAGAGCCGGAGAAGAAGAACGAGAGTGGGAATGGGATTTCTGTCAATATCTTTATTAGAACAACAATTGAAGAACCAGATCAAACTCATGATCGTGATGATGAAGATGGTGATGATTCGACTCTGAGCCAAGAAGCAGCTGATGAAGACGGTGATCATATGCAGAGTTAGAACAAAAATTCAAAGACTTTTAGATTTGATTTTTGGGAATTTTATGAGATTGTTAAGGGTTTATTAGTTTTGTACAGTGTCAAATTTGAGTTTAATCCAATGAAAAAATATATATTTCACATCTCCTTCGTGCCTTGTTTTTTCAATTTTTATCATGTTGAACTTCGAATTCGGCATTCATATTTTGAAATTATGCATATTGTCATTAGCTTCATTTTTCTTTAAGCTTATCGTGCGGTCTTAGTATTTTCCTTATGCAAAGTCAGTCTTACTTAAGTTTAAGAGAGCTTTACAAGTGAGCTTGAATGCTATCTAATTCTCTATGTCTCAAATGGGAGGGGTGTCTCCCTATTTATAGGCATTCTCCCTTCTTGCTTAAGTTCTAGACAATTTTAGAACATTTACAAGTATAGAGATTTCTAGAGTTTTTTATACAATTCTAAGTGTTACCTTGAGTGCTCTAGAGACTTCCAGAGTAGTCTTGAGCCTTGAGCCTTAAGCCTTAAGCCTTTCTAGAGTTCTAGAGACTTTCAGAGTGTCATAGACTCTCTAAGATTCTAAAGAGTTCCAGAGTTATCTGAATGTTTCCCGATCCTTTCGGAAGCTTCTAATACCTTCTATAATATTCTAGATGCTTTTAGTATGCTCATGTGCTCCCCAAAACCTTCATTGAGTCATGCTTGTATCAAAATGCTCAAAGAAATTCCTTGTTAATTTGGCGGGGCGTGACAATATCTTGCTGTATGTGTTAGATTTTAGATGTAAAGGCTGAAACTTGTGAAACTTATGGACTGATTCATGGTGATGGGGTTTTCATGTTGAACTTCGAATTCGGCATTCATATTTTGATATTTTTGTTGTAAAATGAAAGTGAAAGATTGAGAAAGGAGAGAAACAATCAAGAGAATGAGGGAATGTGTATCTTATTGAGTAGGAAACCATCTCTTATATAGAGATGTAATCAGTGTGTAAATTACATGAATATCCATATATAATAAGCTAATTACAATAATGTTTATTAAATAAACTATTTACAACAATTTTGAAATTATGCACATGCGCTGTATGTGTTGGATTTTAGATGCACAAACTGAATACTTGTTAAAAGTTATGAACATAGTAATGGGCTATTACAAGTTCAGGGATTGCTAAAGGAAGCTTCTTTTCTATCTTGAAGGATTTTGACCCCTTGGTATCTGCCAAGCATTAGCAGAGTAGCCATTGGGTTTGTGCCTGGTGATTCCAGGAAGGTTGAACCATCAATCACTCTCGATCCCATAACACCATAAACCCTATAGTTCTTGTCGACCACTGAACCCTTCGTGCACCCCCCATGGTAGTGGTAGAAGGTTCTGACATTCTTCTTGCAGAGTTTTTGGAGCTCTTCTTCGGTGGACATCAGCTTGTTTTGGTGTTCGTTTGAACCGAGGAAGAAAGCAATTGATTCAGACCTTACAACTCGCTCAAGCAGCTGGCCCAGCTTCACACATTGTGCCTGGTCTTTCTTGCTTGATAGGTAATTGAATGTTACTGATGGGTTTGCTCTTGGGCCAGTGCTGCTGAGTTCGAGCTTTCCTACTGATTATGGGAAGGCAATTTTGGCAGCAATGGGAATTACTGTTGCATTGAGGCTAATAGGTAAAATCCCTGCCTCGATTATGATTTCGAGCTCATCTGTGATGCCAGCAACTTTTGGAGGTTCTGGTGTTCGATTTTGTGGCTTGGAATCAGCTAAGATTGCAAGACCAGGATTATCTTGCATTCCTTCTCCAACTCCCATGTCAAGTACTAGTGGGATTCCCAAGTTGTTTAGGTGTTCTTGAGGGCCAATGCCACTTAGCAACGAAATCTGAGGGCTACCTAGAGCTCCTGCTGCTAGTATCACATCACCCCATGAGCTTGAGTTGTCTGGCTGGTTGAGGTAAGCTTCAAAAGTCTGGTTTGAGCTGCCATCGCTCTTGATGAATCTTATACCTCGAGCTGTCTTCTCATATCTGGTACCTGCAAAAACCATACACCTTATCAGTGAGAGGGTTATCTTACACATCGTTCATTAGATGCTATTCTGAAGAACTACTATGCTTACAATTTGTATCAAAAATAACGTTCTTTACAGTTGCATTCAAGAGTACTATAATATTGCTTGGATTTCCAGCCTGTAGAAGATCAGATGAGAGGCGTCTTCTTCCTTGTTCATCGAACAAGCTACCACCGATCTTTGTTCCCGGAATATGCTTCAAACTGAAACCATTATAAGGGAAAATTCCAGCTTCAAGAAAGCTAAAAGCAGCTACATACGACCATGGAGTCAAATCAGGTTTAGAGATGATTCTAGATTCCACCCATTCATAAGCATCCCTTACTCCCTCATGATCCCACCCAACCTTTTCGACAAAATCTTCACTTGCTCTGCTGTAAAACCCGCCGTTGAGAGCAGATGATCCTCCTAGCACTCTTCCTCTGAGATTGCTGACACCATCTTCAGAGACAAAGCTTTGTGCAACTGATGTATACTCATCAGTTTGGAGCAATGAGTGCCCGTAGTGCTTTGTCTCCAAGATGAAGGGGTCTCCATAAGGCGAGCCACCTCGTTCCACCAGCAGCACTGAGAATTTCTCTGATAATGTTGCAGCTAAGGGGCAGCCGGCAGTGCCTCCTCCAACCACAATGTAGTCGAAGCCTACTCGTGACTTCTTGGACATCTGAAGTCATGTAGGGGAATGTCTGCCCTGAAGAACATATAACCGAGTGAACAAAGAGAAGCAACAGATGCAATGAAAACCCCATCACCATGAATGTGATTAGCAACAGTAGATTGTAGAAGCTTCAAGGCTGGTGCTTCCGTATAACCAAACTAAAGCGAGTTGACAGTTGACACCACACAGTTATCGACTTCTCAAGTTCTTCAATGCTGGTAGCATAATTAAGTTCCTAAGCATTCATTAGTTGACTTGCGCATGGCTACGTTAATGATTCATGCTTTGAACCCCTAATGATTTTGTTCCTAAATTTGCTATGATTGGTCTTAGTGGAAGTTTACTCCTTGAGGCACTTTAGTGTAAATAAGGAGTGGAGCTGTTGGATGTTGCTCAGTCCCTAAGCATACCCTGCCTTCTTGTCCCTAAGATAATACTTGAATTTCTGGTATATATAGTAACTGTGACACATCCATTGACATCAAGTCATGTGACATGTAAAGCTACAAAAGTTAAGTGGGGAGTTGGTCTAATTCTGATGTACCAATACGTAAGTATACCTTAGAACTTTCCTGCAAGGTATACAAGAATCTACCCGAAACCGAGATTTTTAAGTTGAATTGCAGGACAAGCATAAAGCAGTTTCCAGGTGTAGTGGTAGTAGTGTACGATACCTTCTTTTAAAATGAATATGCCTTCAAAAGGGTCCATACATATGACAAGTATACACAGTATATAATACAAGATTAGCTCTAAACCTCATTTTTAGGTATCAAATTCCCTTGCAGTTCAAGTCTAGTACTTTTGGACCAGAATCAATGTCATTCTGATACTTGCTGTTCAAATCAATTGTGACCAATCTCAGATGGTTGCCACTTTTATCTCTTTGTGTTGCTGATGATCTTTTAGCTACTGGTTGCTCAACACAGTTCCCATCAGAAATGGAACTGCTTATACTTCTCTTCCTCCCAATCCCATGGTTTTGATTGCTTGTAACATTATTCAATGGCTTCACTTCTGGGTGAATTTCCATTAATGGTAGTTCTACACAGGTTGTCTTAAACTTCTCGTCCTTCCTCCCTGAGCTTTCAGAAGATGTGAGGGAACTTTCCATAGAACAAATTGTGTCTCTGATGTGCTTCCTTTCAATGTCTTTTAGGGTTGGAGTTCTTGTTTCTGTTAACTCTGAGAATGAAGAACTGGGGCAGCCAGTGTTGACCATTGAAACTAACTGAGAGATTTCAGCCTTGGCAAGTTCTACACCCACTGATGAAGAATTGTACCCAGAAAGAGTTTCCTGTGCTTTCTTTAGCACTGATTGTAAATACTTCCCTTGAGCTTCGATTCGTAGCTGAAGATGTCTCTGCACCTGAAAAAAATCTCTTGGTAAAAAAGTTTGGCTCAAGTATTGGCACATAGTAATTTGTTAATGGATTGAAGATGGTGTTACCTCAATTTGTTCATGTAATTTCCTCTGCACTTCCATTTGCAGTTTGAGAGACTGAGCTATCTGCGCGCTTCTGATAAACATAACACATGAAACTGAGTCAATTATTCTGTAGAACATATGAATCTAACTTCATCTCAAACATGGGATATCCATCATGTATTACTCATTAATCTGGCTGTGAGTTTCATCATTGATATCTGTGCAGAAATGGCCATCACTGCTCTGAATCTCTTTGTTATCTGCATCACAATATTAAAGATTTTCAGTTAGAGACAAGTACAGATGATGATCCTCTAGTGTTTATGATGATCTAATGCACTGGAGTTACCTTCTTGCAAACTGTCACTGCAGTTTTCTGATTGTTGGCTTTTCCCTAGCCTATATTTCTGCACAAGTAAACAAACAGAATTAGAATCACACCTTTCCATTGTGGGAATGAAATAGATTACATATGATCAAATAATTGAATAGAAAAATTGCCTGTAAATGGCTCTTTAGGTGGTACAAAGTCAGTCCATGAATTCCCATCATCCTCATCAGAGTCTTTGGTGTGGCCTCTGCCCATATAAGAAACATAAACATGAGAACCATCTATATTTGATAATAGAGGGATTTGAAAGAGGGTACAATGATTAAGCTTATACTCAACTATCTGCACCTCCAAGCTGATTGACTGCTTCAACAAATCTCTGATGAAGTTCTGGAGTCCATTTTAGCCTAGGCTTTGCATCAGTGGACAACACTAAATTCATATTCTGAATTTGCATATTCTGCAGACCCATTTTGGTGTTGTGGATGAGAAAGAGATAGCAGCAGAAGACCCAAAAACATATATATTGGTTTTGATCCCAATTTGTGGCAGCTATAATAGCTCTTTATAATTGGGGACTAGTTGGCCTGTACTGTGTTCTCACTCCATATCTGGAAACATAAGTGGGGTTATGTTGGTGGAATATATGCCATGAGCTGTAGTACCCTCCTTTCCTCCATCTCTCATTTCATACCAACTTTTCTATTTCCTTTTCTTTTTTAATTTATATTTTTGGGTTTTCATTTTCATTTTCTTTCTTCTTTGACTTGAAAGAGGTGGAGAGAATCTGTGAGGTAGCAAAAAATACAGAAAGCAACATAGAGTTCAATTTGAGCCTTAAAAGGAGAGAAAAGAGGAAAAGTGTATGGTTTGTTTTATCTTGCTGTTTTCCCACCTCTCTTCCTTTTGATTCCCTTGTGAATAATGGTGGTGCAACTTTCCTAATAGTGTGAGAACCAACATGTACAATATGAATTAAACTAATTGCTCAAGCTGATGGGAATTTCATCATGGATATTTCTTTTGGTGATTGAAAGGGAGAAGGGTCTTTGTTTCTTTTTAATTCTTTTCTTTCCCATTCTTTTTCTGTGGAGGATGTATTGTGATTGGCAGATTCCTTTTGTTCTTTCTTATGGATGGAGGAATCAAAGAATCTAACCTTAGATTTTAGGACACCCAAGCCATTACCTATATATTTTTCCTTCAAAAGAAGTAGTCCATAGAAAGTGAATCAAATCAACCATTGAATTGAGTTTCTTCTGGAAACTAATTTAAAAGGAATCATGTTCATATTTGTAAGACCATATCCAAGCACAGGAGGAGAATCTAGTACTGCAAGCTTGTCATACAGCCTAATTTTACATGGCATGGTGTTTAAAAACAACACTAAAAGCCAGAAGAGGGTAACATCCATCTATCAACCAATGGTTCCAATTCACCATAATTGCAACACAGACTTGAACTCATTATTACCCTTCTTACTGTTTTCATAATTCTGTCTTTTAGTTTTAGTTAACTAAAGACTTGTAGTCAATTATAAGACTTTACTAATGGATCAATCTCATTCTGTAGGTGATAAATGCCAACACAAAATGAAATGACATAAAGGCCAATCAAGAGGGCTCACTCTGCATAAAAAGTATTGTAAAGAAAGAACTATATTCCAAAGGGATTGTTTCGTTGGCGTTAATTCTGTAATCCATATCGAAAGCTCAACTGAAAGAAAAGAAATTTTCTCACTCAAGAAAAAAGAAAAGAAGAAAAGGAAAGGAAAGAATGCCATGCCACAATGGCCAACAACAAATCGTAAAAGTCAATCATAAGAGATTGATCTTCATATTTCTCGGGTTTCGGTCAAGAGTTTGATCACTTGGAATCAAAATCCAATCATAATTTGATCTCCAAAACCCTTGCCTTCACAGTGCTGCACATTCACTTGGTCTGCTGCATTGCTTTAACATATGTCCCGCAACTCAAAAGCATCAAGATCATACGTGGTCACTAATCAATTCCACTAAGTTAGGGGGAGTTCTTGCTGAGTAAGCGATTAAGATCGTACATATGTATGTATAGTTGATCACATTGCAAGCAAGGAATATAATTATTGACAAGTTCCTGTGGTAAGTTGGCCCGAATGTTTGAAAAATAAGAAAAGAGGAAGAGAGTGTTATTGAAGTAGCAGCAGTAACAGTAGTAGTACACCTTTCTCTTTAAGCTTCTGTACTTGAAGCTCCTTTTTTTTTTTTCTTTGCTTTAATATATTCCATAGCAGGTAAAGGAGATTCTAGGATGATGCCAAATGGCCCCTCGTATATAATTTTTAGGTCTCTCATATCAGTAGGACTGTAGGAGAAGAGAGAAGGTCCAGTGAACCAAAAAGTCATCATAAACAAAGGTGACCTCCTCTTCTTCCTCCTCAGTTCTCATCAATTATTATCCCTCTCAGGGGTCCGAATAATGGAGATCTCGAAATATATAAAAAGCATATGTAGGATAGAAGATGAGAGGAATATATATGGATGGCCTCAGGAATCAAGAAAAAAGAGATCATCAACAAAAGGAACCTGTCAAAATCGATCCCACCAAAGAATACCAAAGCTAATTGCTGCATTACCATTGTGTCCATCACTCTCAGCCCCTACTGAAAATGACGCGAGCAATATGTCACCAATCAGTCACCAATGGAAACAATAAGAAAGAAAATGCTCAAAGTGGTAAATGTAACTTTGCTGAGGAGCTTATTTTCCTTTACAAGGATTTTTACCCCCACGTGAGTTGTCAAAGATTCAAAGTGGTAAATATTTTATGGAATAGGACATGCATACCACAGTGGCATAGCCTTACCCTTGAGCATACATAAGGAACCAGAACTTTAATCAGTAGCTGGTTATTGTTAATTTTATTAAGAACAAGGAACTAATTGGTTGAATCGTTAACTTGCAGAGATGAACTTTCTGTCAAAATTACTTCTCATGATAATCCACATGGGATACTAATTAGCTGATGATACTTAACATGGGATTCTTCATGTCTATCTATCTCACGTCGTTGTATACAAGAGCATATTGGTCGATGTATGAAGACAGTACATGTATATGTATCTCACACTTGCTGAAGTGAGTGATGTCCATTTCTGGAATTTGTACGAGGCAAAACATCTTTTTCCACACCCCCACATCTGAAACTGAGACAAAATACAATCATTAACAA
The DNA here is from genome assembly GCA_034370585.1 of Fragaria x ananassa. NCBI lineage: Eukaryota > Viridiplantae > Streptophyta > Magnoliopsida > Rosales > Rosaceae > Fragaria > Fragaria x ananassa. The sequence continues at coordinate 25,791,663 of CP139761.1, read as the reverse complement.
TATTCCCTAAAATAATTCAGGCAAGACCAAGTTAACTAACTCTATCATCACCACCACCAACAAAATGATACAGGCTGATGCAATACTAATTCGATCTTGGTTCGCATGAACGAATCCAAGAGATTGATGGTAGCAGATCGAGCGCATGTAAATGGAGATTCGAGAGAGAAGGGCATAAGTAGTTGGATAGTAATTCTCAAGAAAGCAAGTATGGTAACACTAGCTAGCTTAATTCATTCACAGGTGGGTTTATTTCTCTTCCCTCTTTGGAAATAGCAATAAAGTTGAAACTGTTTTCCTTATTACAGTCAAAAATATATGAAATACAGTAGTAGTAACTAGGCCTAATCTCCTTTGTTGGTTTATATATGATTGTTATCTGCAGCCTGCAAATACTAAGGTTGAAACTTCAAATGAACTTATGTTAATTACTGTTTTCATTTACCTCTATTGCACAAGTGAGGAAAACATGCATGTGTGTGTATATGTATACATATATAGCCCCTTGCATAAAGGCAGAAATGATTAAAATGACAAAATGCTCATTACGCTTATGTTAATGATTCCAAATATCCAGTGGAACTGTGGAAGTATACTTTAGATGAAATATCACAAAAGGAGTCCTAGTTTTTGTTTTCTTGAGGTGACTAGTCTATCTATTGTTTGATATATTTGGTTTGCATGTTGCTGCTTCAGTGAATTATCTGCTTGTTCACTATAGTAGTCTAAACATTGATCTGAGTAGCAGTTTGTGTAAGCCACTGAAATTGATCTGGAAGTCTCTCATGCCTACCTGAATTTAGGCAACTGTCGAGTCTGAATAACTATCTACTTGATCCAGAGAAGTCAAATTTGTCTGCTAAGCTTTGTTATCAATATTTGCTATGTATATCCGGCCAACATGACAGGTTACAGCATTTATATGCCTAATAATAACAGGAAGTTCGAGAAAGAAAACCACTGTGCTTTGTGGCATCAGCACTAAGCGCCTGTCAACCATTTCCATCCGTAAACATTGTATTTCCACTTGAACTATCTTTTTAGACTTCCACTTAGTGAGCCAATCGTTTCTGTATGCAACATCAGTTCCATTTCATTGGCAATATAAGTTTGTGGTGACGATAGATTGTAAGTTATGTCTGACTTAGTCCTCGATCAATATGTATGACAACTCTGAAATGACTCTGGACAAATCGAGAGTACGTGTGGTATTTGAGCTCGGTTAAATTTGTACATTTGTATATTGAATGATTCAAGTCTTAAATTTGTATTTGAACATATTCTGGTATTGTTGACTGGAGTACGTCAAGTCTCACATTGTGTTTCCTCATTCAATTTTTGTGGCATGTACATTTGTTTCTTGTTTCACTCTCATATATACTGGGACATTTTACATTTCACATATAGTTTCATAGATTTTAACTTTGTGGTGTATCTCCATGCTAGATAGACAGAAAAAAGCATACACTTGACAACTAACTCTGTCGAGTTTTGTGAGATATTGAAGGAAACCAAATTATTTGCAGAAAATGAAATTGAGGGGAATACATATGAATAAGCGAACAAGCTATGGTCGCATCATATGCAAATCATAAATTGTACCCTAGGTCTAAAGTATGTTATTTTACGAGCATTGTTTAAAATAGTGTGCCTTAAGACACGTCTTAGGTGTAAGGTCAAGCGAAGCGTCGGCGTTTTGCCTCTAGGCTGACTCTGAAAGGCTTTTGTCACAAAAGACGAGGTCAAGAAGTGTGACCCGTGTCAAGGAGTGAATCAAATTGGGAAATCTGGTAACTAGTAACAAACTCGTTCAACTTTTATTAGATAGGTACGAAGTGAATGAAATTGGGACGGTTGATGTATTAAGGAGTGAATGAAACAGGCACAGATGTAGTGATATTGATAGAATGAAAGGGGATCACAAAGAGTTACTTTTTAACATACTTATACAAACTCCATGAAAACTGGAAGCAGAGATTGTCGAGTGCAGATCAGTGTGTATAAGACTATACTAATAACCAGGCCCTGGTCGCCCATATGAAACATGATGGGCTATCAGCCTATCACTATGCATCAAATTTGAAACGTAAGGAAGAAATCTATCCACTGTTCTTTGCTGGACATGTTGATGATCGAATATGGTGTACTAGTACTCTGTTTCATTTCAATTAATTACTTTATTTTAAGCCAGATTAAAATATATGCCAACTTTAATTGTTCGTTGCACAAAGGATGATCAAAATGTTAGCCTAATAGTTGACAAAAGTATGTTTCATGTTACATCTGAAACTTCTATCAAGAACTCAAGAGTCTGATCAGTTCACCCAAACCCATACCCAATTTCACGCTGCTAGCTAGTCTGATTATCGCATGTACTTAATCAGGATAATTCGATTTGTCTGCTTAGCTCTTTTTGCTTACGTACAGTCCAAGTAAAAGAAAGAAATGAAATCCCCAGCCATAACTTCCAGTGTTAACTTAAAATCCACCTTATGATTATGCAAGTAAAGTTTCGAGTCTGAACTCAATCATCCATTACCACAAGTACTCTTCAGCAGAAAGTTTGCTGGAAGCTTTTGTTCCAAGCAAATTAAAGAGTTCAGAAATTTAAGGTTAATTAGGTTCATAATATGCTATGGTTCAAGGTCGGCCAACCTGACAAGGATAAGGTCATGAACCGGGAGTCTTTCTTGTTGGGGAACAATCATATGTATATGATAATAAATTATAAATATAACAGAAATTTAAATAAAGAATATATGAAATATAATCAACATACATCAAGAATCGAAAGTAGTGAATCAATCATAATATTAGAGTGAAATTATATATGAATTTTATAAAAGTAGTACAAGGAAAGATTAACTGACTTGATATTCCGATTGAGGTATGCATAAATGCACTTGACTAAAGACATATTTCGCCTCTACCTTTGTGCTTGTAGTTCGATGGGCGTCTGCCTTGTAGAATACAAAAATCGATGATCCAAAATAGAAGTACCGCAATTTTGGACTCTAGCGAATTATAAATTGAATCTTATACTTTCTTGACACGAACAAGACTTCTAGAAGAATTGAGGATTCTTGATCTTATATTTAAGGAGAAATGAGTATGAGTTTATATAGAACCCCAAGTGAATCAACATGTCTGTTCATTTATTTCTTTGAAGAGACACACTTATTCTTAAATACACCTATTAAAAAGACACATCATTTCAAATGGAAAGATCATGAGTAATTTTATTTTCATTCATATTAGATATTATTGCATAATTTCCAACAATTCTTTGTTACTTTGTCATGCCAACCTGATCGGTCCCTCTCATGCATATACAATCTTCTTCCACTACTTGTATACCAGTTCTTTCTATCTCCAAGCACTAATATTTCACTTTTGGATTCATTAGTAGTTATATGGATTCTGCATCTGTGAAAATTATGACCGCAGATTGTGACTTTGGCAAGCAATTTTTCGTTATTTAACTTGGTGTGTATTACAGCTATTTCGAATATGGGAACCAAAAAATATGGATCATTAATTTCTTCATTTTGACTGAAATGAATGAATTAGTATCTGGAAAAGCCTTTGCGCTCAACAATATCAATCCTCACATCTTTTCTTTCCGCATTTTCTTGTCATTCAGAAATTGTGTTTGATCTCACGTAATCTTAATTTACATTTTTTCTTTGTTTTTTTTTTTTCATACATATTGTGTGATTTTACATTTTACATTTCAAATGCCAACGAAGTATATTATACGACACAAACATGGATTACCATACCACCACACTACCATAGCTCATATACTTTGTGGATTGTGTGAGATGTAAAGTTTCTAAGACATTGAAGTAAACTAAAAATTTGTGAGAAATATGTTGATTTTGAGGAACAAACTAAACATATGAAATCATCTATTTCTTTCAATTGAAAGCATTATTGGTACGACTCAGACTCTAACTAGTTACCATTACTTTTTGTAATTGGGGAAATAATAAGTCTTTCTAAAACCCAATTTTCATTCTTCTGTTGATGTTGTCTAGAGATTTGATTTAGTTCTCCATGTATGTGTCTTATTTTTCTTATTGGAACAAATAACTTCTTGGTTGATCGAGATCTCTCCATACTTCTCACTTTAGCTTTACATGAAATAGTAAAGCTGGTAAAACTGATGTGAAATAGTCTCTTCAATTCTGCTCCATCAGTTAGCTGACCTCACTTTAAGCGGTTATGTAATTGATCGAGAGCAGTCAATCATCAATACTTGGCTCTTTTTGCTCGCACAGTTGAAGCAAAGAGAAAAGAACACCCGTCCACAACTTCCAAGGCTTGCAATCAAACCTTATATTATATATGCAGCTGGTAAATTCTAAAGTTTTGAGCCATATATGAATTCAACAGTCCATCCGTTACCACAAGACTTCTGCAGAAATTAAGCTGGCTGCTGAATGCTTCTGTTTCCCAGCACATTAGAACTTTTGGGTTAGCAGCAGCTGGATTCAAAACCACATATGTAAAATATGTTATGGTTCAAGGTCGGCCAACCTGACAAGTTATATATATATATGAATTTGAAGTCTTTCTTAATTTGTTTCTTCCACAAAAAGTAAGAGCAACGAAAAACATATAGGTCACTTTCATGCATAAACATTGTAGTTCCCACTTTGAATCCTCATCATCATCATCATCATCATCTTCTTCTTCTTCTTCTTCTTCTTCTTCTTCTTCTTCTTCTTCTTCTTCTTCTTCTTCTTCTTCCATTTGAATCCTGATATTTCTCTCTCCAAGCTAGGGACTTATGGTTGCCCCTTCTTCAAATACCATTATATGGAGTAAGTAGTGTTCTTTATTCGATTTGACTCTCCAATATGCAGGACACCTGGTTCGGATTTGTGAAACCAAAAGACAGGCTGCGGATCATTTACTTGTGCTAGCTGATATTGTTGACCGAATTGAATCAATATGTATCATTTTGTCCATCAAAAACCCTTTTCCTAGCGTTCTTGTCATTCATTCATTATGTTTAGTTCATCAATGTTATTTCACTCTTCTTATATTCATGTACATTGCATGATTTGAGATATTATTTATAGGTTGTGACTTGGTTATGTGTTATAAAACAAATTAATGACCATAGTTATGCGTTTTGTGATAATTGATGAGATAGTGGAAGAAACTTATCTTTTGAAAGCATACAATTGCAAACAGCAAGCTAAGCTCCACACTGTTACGCCGTAGATGTCTTTGGACATATGAGAACAAAAAACGAAATATATAAACAGATAAACAATGCAACAATCTAGTTTAGACTTTTGATTTTATCATTCAGCGAAACAATCTAAATATCTCTGCGTGGGTTTTTTTTTTATACAATATATATATAATTGTAACCACAAGTTCATAAGATTCATAAATACATAACATAGGAATATAAATTGTACAAATGAATACAATTTGTATAGTTTACTTTTCATCTAGTCTTAAGAGAGGAGGAATATTTATATGACGTAATATAAGGTAATTAAAATAGTAATGGAATTAACGGAGAGTCACAGCCCCCGGATAAGGTTGACTTAGATTTTTATGAGAGAGATTAGCCTTGGGAACCAACGGCAGGGATGTGATAATCTGAGATGTCCTTTTCTGCAGGTGGGTCCCACCTTCTGACAGAATCCAGATGTTAGCTCCATGATAGCTGATCTAAGCTGTCCCGCTGCCCCACTTTCTACGTGTCTGCCACGTAAATGCGCTGCCACAAAGGGCAAAAAAAAAAAAAAAGACAGAGAAAAATACCACTCTTACTATTTCATTTCTTGAGGTTTATCCCACGCCTTACATAGAGTTTAAGTTACGTACGGTCTTGATTTCTAGCATCATTACAAGTATATTGAAAGAGCGTATCATGAATGATAACATCTGCGACTTATTGAACCAAATAATGTCTATAAAACTAAAATCAACCACTAAAGAGGGCCAATTTGTAGACAACACCATTTGCAAATTATTTTCTAAATAATCTCAATTGAAAAAGATATATGTTTTCGAGAATAATGTCGAAAGGGTTAATGTTGGCTTCACTGATGTCGTGTTGTCATAACTACACTTGTGAAGCCCTACAAGATCAATTTGGTGACATACTTGTGCATCTTAGACAAATATGAGTATAAGTGAATGCTTAAATTGTTTGAATATCAAGACACGTTAGACCTCAGGGAGACAGTTGGAGTAACATTTTTTAACTTTTTTTTTTTATAGAATCAATAGCTAAAGTACTTTAGAAAGTCATATGCTCGAAGCACAGTCAAACAACTTAAATGAAGGAAAAAAATTAAATAATAAAGGATTTCAATTTTTTTTAATGATCCAGATACATGAATTTGGTGGTGATTCGACTAAGGTTCAGGGGCGGATCTAGGTACAAGTACCATGGGACTCAAGTCCCACCCAAATATTTTGGGGAAAAAAATTACTACTTATAGTTATCATTAGTTTTATGGTGTGATTGTAAGATTGTTGAGCTTAAGTCCCACTCAAATTCCTTCATCTTGTACAATTACTAATCAAATATTTTTTGAGATAGTCTCACTCAAGTCCTAGCTAGCATTGACGTGATCCAAGTGTCTATCGTATATTTAATTTCATTTTTGTTAAAGAAAGAGATAAGGTTCTCTATCGTCTCAAAAAAGATAAACGTCTATGTTGTCTCAAAAAAGATAAACATCTATGTTGTTTGTTGTTTTCTTTTCTTCCTTGCCACATCCTTGTCACGCAGCATCGGTGAGGACGCGAGGTTGTCGGTCTTATTGAAATGCTTATTTAATTTTTTTTTTGTTATATCTAAAGTGTTTTATGAATTAAACAAACATTGGAGTGGTAAAGGCCCACTACGTCTTTTATGACTAGGTTTATCTTTATTTTCAATCTATAAATTTCTCTAACACCGTCAAAAAAATTTCTTACTTAAAATCCAAGTCCCACCCGATTGCGATTTCTGAATCCGCCCCTACTAAGGTTTGGTTTTCTGGTGTGACACATGATTGACCGATGAAATGTAATTAGACCTTACTTTATGTACAACTTTATAATTACATTAATGAAATCATATAATAAGTCAAGCTTACGTTACAAACACTAAATGATAACATATCTTCTTGATCTAAAATTACGTAACACTTGGTTAGTTTTATGAGAGGTAAACTGCATGTAGAATTATTATTTTTTTCCTGAAAAACTATCATTTGTCACCCAAACATCCTCAATAGTAAAACTATGCTAAATGTATAGAATCCAACACAATTCTACGTAATCAACTTATCATTGACATGACAAAAACAAATGAGCTGACAATAAAATCTATGTCGTTTTGATTTTATGTCTTTCTCAGTCAAGTCATAATGGTTGCAAAACGGTTACATGTAATTGACACGTGAAATGAAGCTTAAACATTGCATACAAACATTTGGTATCACATGTGACAAATTCAATATTGGCACCAAATTCAGTTTCGGTGCCAGTTTTAAGAGCACTTGGATCACTACTTTTTCATAATTTCTCAAAAGCCTAGTGTTAATTCTTAAAAAAGAATCACTAAAAATGAGTCCCCTCCATATAGAGTAGAGTAGAGACTTAAAACTTTGCCAAACCCAAAAACAAGGCTGCACTCAAGTCATTACCTAAATACCATGAACTTGAGAATGAAGAATCCAAGGGCAAATGACACTGTTGCATGGATCATCAATCCATAAAAGGGAGACAAGTTTTGCCCAAATAAGTTGCTCCAAAAGAGCAAGAGGGGGCTGATGTTAAATAGAATGTGATGAAAGCAAAGCAGAAGTAGGGTGAAAAAGGGAAAGGAAATAAAGGGATGGAAGAGAAGGTTGGGTGTGGGCAGGTGAGGAGTAACTGAGGGAAAAAGGTGGGGAAAAAGGTGTCTTTTGCTGACATGGATGAGAAAAAGGAGAGGAGGACAAAAGAGGCACTAATACTAAGAGTAGGTCTCTTTATAATCTTTTTAAGAAATGTGGGAGAATCCAACAATGCCCAAAGATCTCAAAGGCCACATACTACTTGTGGCTCACAATTTTCTCCCTTTGTGATGTGGCATTCCCACCTTTGCCCCCCCCCCCCCCTCTCTCTTAAATCTTCCACTACTAGACACCCTTTGCTCCCCTCAACAATTTCACAACTCAACTCTCTCCTTCCCAACTCTCTCTCTCTCTCTCTCGATCTCTCGATCAGAACTCAAACTTAGAGTGGAAAAAGACTCGGGCTTTGGAGTTTGGACTTTGGTTTGATACAAGAGGGAAGGGAAAACCAATACAGAGATTAGATTGGAGATTACAAGGGAGAATGTCTGAGAAAGAAATCAGCCCCACTATAAAGCTCTTTGGACAGACCATACCTTTGGCTTCGGCGCCACTCAGCGGCCATGAGGTTCCGACCAATGATGACCCGCCATGTGGTGCTTCCGCCTCTGCTGCTGACTCTAAGATTGCAGCTGCTGCTGCTGGTGTTGTTGAAGAAGAAGACTCCTCAATCAAGCTTCCTTCTTGTTCAGAAACTACTTCACCTGAAAAGCCAGAGAACAAGGTATGTGTAAAGTTTGAAACTTTGAGTTTTTGTGTGGTGTTTTTCGACCCATTTCTCAAAAACCCAGAATTATATATGAGTCGGTTTTACTTACCTATTGGATTTTCGGTTCTGGGATCTGGCAGCTGAATTAAGAAGTGTTTAAATTTGATTGCTTGATCGTTTGTTGAAATCAAGATCGAAAGTTTGGTCCTTGTTTCTCCTTTTCTCTGTTATCTTGATTATATCGATGTTGTTTTGGTATACGGTCATTTTGGGACTTCGAGGGGTTTACGTCATGATTTATGGATGTTGTGTTTCGACGGTGCTTGATTTATGAGTGTTGTTCTGGGTTATTTTGATTGAATTCAAGTTTTCCAAAACGGGAATTTTGTTTATAAAATGATGTGTGCGCTCCATGTCTTTAAGCATTTGTTTTTGTTAGAACTATAAACATATACATCTTAGTTGAGGATTTAGAGCCGTTTTGTGTTTTGGGGAATGAGATATATATCCTAGTTAGTGATATGAAAAACTTATCCTTCTTTTTACACTCCACTTTAGATTGCAATAAGGTTACTCTGTTTTTGAGCAAGAGTTCTTACTGGGAAGAATTTATTCATTACTGTCAAATTTAAACAAAAAGAGTTTTGAAAGATGTATTCTGAAGCTTAATTTTTTTTTTGGGAGGATTGGATGACCCTTATCAGATTCAACAGCTTCTGATAAATTCCAAGATGTGGTTTTGGTTTTTCTGCAGTGTTTAATAATTATTCCATAAGCCTCTTCCACCTTTTCTGTTTTCTGGACAAACTTTTCTGTTTTGCTACGTCTGCTTCTGTAACAACTTTTCATTTCTTTCTTTCAGAGAGAAAGAAAAAAAAAATTGCATTTCTTTCATGGTTCTTCTACCTTCCTAGCTACTTCACTTCGATCCCCAATACTAACAGTGTGTCAGTTAAAAAAGCATGTTGGACGTTCATCACTTACCCTTTTGCTCTTGCTTTACTCTGTTTCAATGACATGAAAATTGGTTTGTTAAATGGCTCATTGATTTTCTGGAGTACAATCAAAAGTTTAAGAATGTATGACCACAACATTGTGTTTAACAGTAAATAATATGATTATGCATGATCTAGATAATTTTGATCTACTTTTTTAGTGTTCTGCCTGTGTTTGCTTTTATTGAAGACTAGTTTAAGACCATTTTAGAGTTCCATTGCCTATGTTTGCTTTAATTTACTGGAATCCAGCAGCTGCACTTCTCTAATTGGAACTTATTGTTTACAAATATTAGGAAACAATATCAGGAAAAGAACTCGCTGCTGACAAAGAGAAAGAAAATCCCTCAGATCAATTCACAGAAGACTTGAAACCTCCAACAACATCATCAGGAATTAGTGAGAATCCTAAAACTCCCTCAGCTGATAGAGAAGCTTCAGTATCTCTGAAATCCTCTAAGAATGGAGAACAGAGTGATGAGACCAGTAGCTCACAAGACAAGACTCTGAAGAAGCCAGACAAGATACTTCCATGTCCCCGATGTAATAGCATGGACACCAAGTTTTGTTACTATAACAATTACAATGTCAATCAGCCCCGCCATTTTTGCAAGAACTGTCAAAGATACTGGACTGCCGGAGGAATCATGAGGAATGTGCCTGTGGGAGCTGGTCGTCGCAAGAACAAAAATGCTTCATCGTCAGCTTCACACTATCGTCACATGTTAATGTCGGATGCTCTCCAAACTGCTCATTCTAGTGCTGCTGCTGCTTCTAATGATGCGCACAATCCAACTTTGGGAAGAAATGGCACTGTCCTTACGTTTGGATCAGATTCTCCTCTTTGTGAATCAATGGCTTCTGTATTTAGTCTCACCAAGAAAACACAAAACTCTGCTCAGAACGGGTTTCATGTACCTGATCAACAAAGAATTCTGGTTCCTTCGATAGCTGGAGATAATGGGGATGACCAGTCAAGTGGATCTTCTAATGTTACAGCTTCATATTCATCAGAGAGGGGATGCAAATCTGGTAAACAAGAACCAGCGGTTCACAACTGTCAAGGTTTCCCTTCTCATCAAGTACCATGCTTTCTGGGTGCTCCTTGGCCTTATCCATGGAACTCACCTCAGTGGACCTCTGCAATGCCTCCACCTGCATTCATCCATTCAGGGTTTCCCATATCATTCTACCCTGCACCACCGTACTGGGGCTGCACTGGACCCGGCTCTTGGAATGTACCATGTAACTCTCCACCATCCTCTACTATTAGCCATTGTGGTACAAGCTCCGGTCCAAATTCCTCAACCTTAGGGAAACATCCTAGAGATGGGGACATTCTTCATCAAGCCAGCTCTCAAAAAGAAGAGTCCAGCAGACAGAACAAGTCAGGATGTGTTTTGATTCCTAAAACGTTGAGGATTGACGATCCTAGTGAAGCTGCAAAGAGCTCTATATGGGAAACACTTGGCATCAAGAATGAAAAGGGAAATTGTATTAACGAGGGAGGTATCTTCAAGTCATTTCAATCCAAGGCGGATGAGAGAAGGCAAGTTGTTGAACAATCCTCGGTGTTGCAAGCTAATCCTGCAGCCTTTTCACGGTCACTCAACTTCCATGAGAGATCATGAACACAGATGCTGCAACATTTTGCTGATGACCGTTTTTTAATACCTTTTCTGCAATGTCAATCTCAGGACTTCCAACCGGAGCAGAGCTGTTTCTGACTAGACACAGATGTTTTTATTTTGTTCTTTAATCTTTTGTGTAACAGTATGGGCAGGTACTTTAGTTTTCAGCTTAAATGCTTCAAAGTGTTTGTATACATACTCAAGTGAGAGGTAGTATAAGTTTAACATAGATAATATGGAGAGGGAGATACTTGGCTGTAAACAAAACTTAATGTGCAGAATAAATATTCTCAATTTTGCCAGACATTTTTTCTGTTTCCATTCTGAATAGTGATGTATGCCTACCCTATGCTGCTGAAAATGAAAACATGGCCGCAGCTTGTTGAACCTGTAACAGCTTTGATTTTAGAACATTTACAGTAGTGGGAAATCGTTTGAAACCGCAAAGTTCATTGAAAATTCTTAGTTTTCAAGAGTAACCGATTAGTCACTATTACAGAATTAGTGGGTAGAAAAGTCCTTGCAGGGTAGGTCCTGAATTGAGTTGTGCAGATAAGCTCGTAACTAGTGTCAATAAGCGAGGCATCTCTCTTTTTCAACTAAGCACAAGGAATCCAAACTTGAAAACTAACAGAAAGTGCAAAGCAGTGTAAGCCAAGTATATCCACAAACCAAAAGTGACTTGCTTTTGCTTTCTCTATTTGGATCACTTTGCAGATTGTAGCTGGATAATATATCAAAATCAGACTTCCATTTATGTGTGTCTCTGAACTCTCAGCCAAGAGAAATGTTTCAGATATTTCATTGTCTTCCTTGTCACTAGGAAGAGGCCACAAACTCTGCATATATTAGTTGTTATGGGACCCTATGCATGTGATTCCAAGAGAAAAAAACTCAAATGCATATGTAATAGTCATGTTGTAATATAAGTTTCTGAGGAACAGATTACTCTTGTGGTTCTCATCTTGGAGCTTGTTAACATCAAACCTTTTTCAGCAAGGATGGGAGTGTCAAACCTATTTTTCGCTTTTGTTAGTTTGTGATAGAACTAATTCAATACTCCTGTTATTTGATTTCAGAATAAGGGTTATAAGTATATTTCTATTTCTGAATGAAATCACAACGGTTTCTCCAGTAATCTCAAGTTAGAGCGGTACATTAATAAGTCAGATAAGTGATAATATAGAGGATATTGGAAGAAATAAATCAGATACAAAGAGAACTCCTAAACTTGATGATCATGCTCAAAATTATCATTGGAGATATTTATAGGAAGAATACAAAATATTCAACTAGAGATCACTCTTGCTTCTTCTTTAACTTTGAGTTTATTTCATCCATGCAATCCTTCAGGTCTAGAAAATTCATCAAAAAAGAATTTGAGACTTGATTTCACTCATAGAATTTCATAAAAAAAAAAAAAAGAATTTAAAAGGGCTTTGAAATTGTATTTTGAGATTTGTCCATTGAAAAAAAAAGTTAGTAAGAAAACTAAACAGTTGCAGACTTGCAGGCTCTCCCAAATCCCAATCCTTGGTAGGCCCATCTCATAGAAAGAAGTCTTGGTCATGAAGTTTTGAGTTAAAGTCATTGTGTAGCCCAAGTGTTGGTTGTCTCCAATATTTTCCTGGAAACTCCAGCAGAATGCTTATGGAATTGTCCAGGAAATATAGTCACGCTTTTACATGTTATTAGGAAACTTCTAAAAGCTAGGAAACACAGAACACATTATCATTCTATTAATGATGGAGTTGTTACACTTTATATTCTAGTAATTCTGTAGTCCCCTTGAGAAAGTTAAAGACCTTGACCCTTCCAACACAAGACGATCTCTTTTCCTTCTTGTAATTGAATTCCGAGCTTTGCTTACATTCAGCATATATAGCCCTTACACTTCTATCTTCTTCTCTTAGTTATCGTCAATGGAGGACATACTAGCAGCCGCAGCTCAACCGGGCTCCCTCTATGTTCTAGGATTGTTCCAACCCTTGTTGAAGCTTTGGACCAAAACCCACAATTACCTAAATTATTCTGACCCTCATGTACTACAACCAACCCTTGATCAGCCTCTGCAATGCAACAAAGGACAAGATGAACCGTTGCTGGGAAAAGAAGAAGTGAAGATGGTGATGGGAAGGCTCGGACTATGCTACCAAGATGAGGGAGATGATGTTATTACTAATGAAGACATGGTTGGAGCAGAGGAGGTTTCAAGAGTGTTTAGTGAGGCGGAGCCAAGCTTGGAGGAGGTGAAGGAAGCCTTTGATGTGTTTGATGAGAACAGAGATGGGTTTATAGGCGAAGCTGATTTGCAGAGAGTTTTGTGCAATCTGGGTTTGAAGGGGAAGTTTGGATTGGAGGAATGCCGGGGGATCATCAAGGCAGTAGACATGAACCAAGATGGACTGGTTGATTTTGAAGAGTTCGTCGAACTCATGGACAACTACTAATATGATGAGCTCGATCTTTCAACTAGTAATATGTGTTCGTTTTTTTCACTGATTTTGTTTTCATTTTATTTGCAATGATTTTGTAGTGTTCTTTCAGCAATGAGTAGCTCTTTTTTTATTGATGTGAAATTTTTTACTGAAACACAAAGAAAGTTATGAGTAGGAAATGCAGCACGAAGCAGAGTCATACGTACAATGCCTACTTTTAATCAATTCAAACGTTAGATCAACGGACGTTGACATATTCTTTTCTAAATTAAAAGAGGACAAAACGAAAATACAATGCATGGCTTCAACTAAATTCTCTGATACAATTATTCATCGAAATGAAAAACCTAGTGTGTAGTTTAATGCATAGTATGTATCAACTATTTTAAAATAATACATAAAAATGAAAAACATGTTGTACAAGTAAACAAGTCATCCAGTAACATTGTGACATGTGTAAAAAAAATTATAATTTTAAGGACCTTTTAATTATGTTATACATGAATTGTTCAAAAATTTGTAATGAGGGTCGTATATATTGTAATTACTTGGTTTACCACTATAATTATAACTCAATACGTTAAATGTGGTATTTTTTGTAAATATATCATGAATGGTGTAATTTACTTATAAAATGACCATAATTACATAAAAAAGAACTATTTTACAAGATTAACGACTTCATATATTTTAGGTCTGATTATTAATATTTACAATATTCATTGTCACTAGATGTAAAATTATCGTTCTTTTTGTAAAAATGATCGTATTCCAAGTAATATCATAAATACGACGATAATTACCAGTTATACCTCAGTTATTGTAATTTATAGTAAAACACGTTGAATTATGAGTAATTATCTCAATTGCAACAAAATTTACATAAAGTAAGGTATATATTAGTTACAAGATAAAAGACTTTATTACACAAACAACTTATTTACCATAGGTACGTACATCAGTTTTACTACTATTACGACAATCTGTTGTCAGATTGGTAAAATGGTTATCGAACTTGTAATTGAAAAAATTACTACAAATACAAGCTTGATTACTACTTTTTCAATAATTCGTTGACTTATGAATCAAATGGTTCTCATACAAAGAATTACCACAAAATCAATCTTGATTACTACTTTCCACATTAGTTGTTGATAAACTATGTAGAAACATCGTCATATAATTCAAAACTTCTTGAAGGACAATAATTATAATATAATGATCTCCACTACACCATATAAAGGACTCAACGATTACTCATATTATTAACAATTTACTAGTATAATAACACATTCGTTGTTTTATTGATATACATGTTCTCTAAACTTGTAATGATGAAGTTTGAACACTTATACCATGATACGTTATCTTTATCTCGAACCGTATAGACTTTTTTTTATTTAAGATAGTCAAATCGGTAATCTTCAATCGTTACAATGAAGTTTGACACTATCATGAACTGATTGAACACTTCATTTATGTACGCTTGTATCTGAGCACAACCCCCTCCTATATATGCCCTTTGTGTAGATACAAATTCTTGTAGACAACATCAAAGTAGTCCTGGTTTTATTTTTCAGATTGAAGAACTCTTCTCATTGAAGAATAATAGAACAAATGTTTGGAGACACGACTGGTGAATCGTGAATCAACACCTTTAGGGGTCAGCAGTGGCGGAAGCATTATAGTGGCTATCTGGGCTATAGCCATACCCACAATTAACTAAAGCAACAGCTGATACATAGGAATATTAGCCTATAAGAATATTAGCCATACCCAAAATCCCAAAATTAGCCATACCCATTGTACAATCCTGGTTCCGCCACTGGGGTCAGGTTTTCATGTTTTAGACATAACCCACTTGTGCGAGTTCGGTGCAGATGCCCATTCATCCGCAGCTGCTGAAGCATGATTGTATATATGCACTGGTGCTTACCATGGACTTGGAACGAATTGTTCATAGCGCATTTAAATAATGTCAAATTTATAACAAAGTTAATCTTGTGTGTGGAGGATTCTCATTTCTTTTTGCATTGCTAGTTGACTCTCCTACCTCAAAGCTCTAAAATAAGTAATTAACCATCTAATCACAGAGAACATAACCATTAGTTTTGTAATTCCATAATTTATTGATGAAGAAAGTAACTCCTACTTCCGGTCAAAAGCCAAAGAAGTTTGAATTACAATTGGAAAAGTCGAAGATCAAACATTTGGGATCTGGTACACATCTTAATACAAGAATCTATACTAGGAGGATCGGAGAAACTCAATTGACCTCCATGGTCCATCCCTTCTTGTCCTTGAGACGACTAGTTTGGATCCCTGAATTCATACATCGGGTGTACATCAGCAAGAAGCTTCTCGCTTGGACTGGCAAACATGGCCGACGAGTTTCCCCTTTTTCTCCTTTCCTCTCGTCTTCTCCTCTTCCACCTTCCTCTCGTCCTCTCTTCCTTCACGTTAATTAGGGTTTCTTTGAGCAAACACGACAAAATGGTACCAGAGAAAAAATTGTCAAATTCGACTTCTCTCTTCTCTTCGGACTCGCCTTCTCTCTTTTCTTCGAACTCAACTTCTCTTTTCTCTTCGAACTTGATTTTTCTCTTCTCTTCGGCCTTGACTTCTCTTTTCACTTCGAACTGGATTTTCTCTTCTCTATATATGAACTCGACTATCTCTATCTTCTCGTTTCTTATTCTTAAGATTTTTTCATTTAGGGTTTTACATACATTGGTTCATTTTGTTGTTGTTGAAATATTTGCAAGTTTTTAATTCATACATATATAAGATATAATTTCTTTTTCTTTTTCTTTTTGAGAATATATATATAAGATATAATTTTGAAGAAAAAAAATTACATGCTACCCGGTAAATAAGTTACCAATACTAAATAATCTAAGTCGTTAGATATATTCATAATTTTATTACATCCAACGGTCAAGAATATTTAAAAAAGTTGATACATACTATGCATTAACTCATACTAGAGTTTTGCCTTCTCTTGTGCACCTTGAGGCTTTGAGACAACAAAGATATCCAACAATAATAAGCAAAGGAGCATATAATGGTATAAACAATGCATGCAGGCATACCAATTGATTTATGACTATGCATATATATGGGGGTAATAAACATGCCCAAAGCCACCTCCACCTCTCAAACCAGTGAATACATCAAACTCGCTCGACTAAGATTACACCGTGTGTAATAGCATGTCATCAAAACAAATGGTTTTGCAATTAAAACTAAGATAGTGAAGAGACTGTTGGTAAAACAAAATATTAATTACAAAACACTACCTGAACTATAATGTTATTTTCATTTCATACCTAACTATTAAAAACTTGCATTTGCATACCCTAAGTTTCATTCAGTTAGCATTTTGATACCTTAATCACTAACACTGTTTAATTTTGATAATATTTAAAGGTGTTTATGTGGTAATTGAAATTAAAAATTAAACACTAAAATTTCTATTAAAATTAAATATAATTTATTTCTATTGTTCAAACTCGAGAACACCATTTCTTCACCCAAATAAATGGGTTATTGTGATCACGGGCTAAAATTTCCATGATATCCTCGATATTTTCTCGAATTTTCTGTTTTTTACAAGCATATATATTAATTTTTATATCTTTCTGATATTTTATATTTAATATATTTTTGGTTAAATATACCATTTTTATATAAAATTTTACAAAATTTTCATCTATTTTTGATATTTTCTCCATATAATTTATTTTAAATTATTTTATTTTATTTTGCTTAACATGTAATTCTAAAAATATATATACATACAAGAGTTCTACTAATTTTTATTACTATTGTTGAAAAAACAAATATTTAATTTTGGAGTTTTTTTTGAATATTTTTGCTAAAGTAAATTGTTTTATTTGTATTTGATAACCTCATAAAATAAAATATTTATAAAAGTAAATGTGAAAAATGATACATTTATTGAAATTAATAACAAAAATGCCCTCAAAATTTAACAATATTAGTGGTCAAGGTATCAAAATGCTAAAAAATGAAACTTAGGGTATGAAAATGTAAGTTTTTGATAGTTAGGTATGTAAATGAAAATAACATCATAGTTCGAGTGGTGTTTTGTAATTAATTTTAAAAGAAAAACGTTTAGGATATAAAATCATGAGGAAATTTTACTAATGGAACCCCATATAACATCCATTCATCACTATGGTATATGACATTTCAAAACTATAATATTGGTATCCCAACATGTAATGCTGACATAAATTTGATATCAATTGTCTCTAACAGTGTCAAGTTGACTGCTACAAAAGTTGTTTCATGGGCAATTACGTCTTTTTATTTTTTTGGGTCTTTTCCCTCTCTCCCTCTCTCTCCGCCGCACAGAGCCCACATCTGAGTACATGTTCTCATCTATATATCTCTTTAAATATCAGATACAAAATTGCTGCAAACTGAACCTTCATCTAGCTTCTTGTTTTTCATTGTTTTCTTCTTGTACTTGTATTAGTTATCCAATAATTAAAACTCCCCAAAGTTCAGAATTCATATTCCAACTAGCCACAAAACTTTGTTATTTCTCCAGTAACAGTTCCCAATTTTCCGACCTACATTCCAAGTTTCTGACCCAACCCGATGGAGAACTCCACCCAAGAATCCCCTCTGCTAGAACTCATTGACTCTGTCAGAGATTGATGTTTAGGTTGGTAATTAAAAAAAGTAGTTGCAAAAGAAGCACAAGTAGCAAAATCTGTGAATCCAAATATTGAAATAAGTTCATGCCACCCATTTTAATGGGGCATTGGTTTCACTAGGATACAAAAGAAAGGCATATCTAGGTCTCTGGCTGTCGAATCTCGTCAGCCTGCCACAAGATCCAGTACTCTTAGAAGAGAATGGCAGCAAAACGTCTTCTGTCATCAAAGAAAATTGTATCAACCACGGAGACGAAAATACCCCTTTAAAAGTAAAGAATTAACGCCGTTATTGACAACAAATACTAAAAGTTATTTCTGTTCCATTGTTTGAGTACCAATATGATTATTTTAAAATATGATGTATTAAACTGTTGAATGAACTTTTTTGAGGTATGGTTTGTAAAATTTCCTCCAAAATCATTAAAACAGAACTGACTTATTAGCTGCATGTGGATGGGCTGTTCCAGTCAAAATCCAACCAATATCTGGACCACGTAGTTTCCTCTTATGGGGAACTAAGATCGGAAACAGCTTCTATATATAACAATACCAGAAGAACCAAATCCCACTGTAAATCATGTCTTACAGCAAAACCAGCTAATGATACCTCGCTGGCTTCTGAGTAAGGTATTGAGTGTGGATTATTAATGCATCTTTCTTGTTTCAGCAAGCAGAGATGAACATCAATGGCAAATTCTGAACCACTACACATCCCACAAAAATATCACAGAGATCTCCAAATGACTAAAATCCCATGTGCACTGCACCAACGTTTTTCAGTAAGATTCTGAGAAAACGATGTTCCAAACAGTTCCGGGATCTCCTTTCTTTAACATGATCATTAACCTAAACACTAGGATTTAGATTAGGTTAAAGCATTTTTGTTCTATGTCATTTCATGTACTACTCTCTCTCTTTTCAGTTTGATGGGATTGGTTCCTACTACGCTTTTGAAACTAGGGGGTACAATTACCACAACATATGCATTAAAAAGATGCAGGAAAAATGACATGTCAAAATCTGTGACAATAACCTAATAATAATGTACGTACACTGTTATAAATTGATTGATTCACCTTTTGGTAAGGGTCTCATGTGAGAGTTGGGGGGAGGGTAACATTGAAAAAGATGGTTGGACATGACTTAAAGAAGCTGATGCACATTTTTCACTGTCAGTAGTAGTAGTAGCTGAACTAAGAACAACAACCCTCTCTCTTTTACGATTTTACCTCTAATGGCTTCTTACAATACTTGGACCACAACCTCATTGAGACCCCTTCTCATGATTATGTGAAAAATTGAAAACCCTTTTCAGCTTTTCTTAGGCTTCTAACTTCATGTGGCTCCAACCCCAAGAAAATCAATGAAGGACGATGCTGCAATGTCTCTTCTTTCCTGATCATCTGCAGCTGACGATGATGAAGAAGTAAGTTTGCCAGCGCCGGCCGAAACTAGACTTGGCGATGCTGGTGTTGAGTCTGAGTAACTCTGAAGGGCATGGTAGTAATTCGACTGTCGCATTGCCATCACGTTCATCATGTATGGTGGATGATCATAGAAATTACCAGATGATACCTGGGCTATTTCATCATTTGTACCTTAACAAATCACAGCATGAAACAGTAAATCAACCATAAGAGAAAGAAGACAAAGGAAAGGTGACAAACTTAAAAGGGGTTAAGTGAAACAAAGAGACTGATCCAGAGATCAAGTTCTTTTCATTCAGTGTTTCACTGGCAAATTAACAGAGCAAGAGAATTATTATGCAACCTCAGATCAACATGAAACAAGACAATGAGGTAGGCTAGCTTGACAAAAAGGGAACCAAGACGATTAGAGAGAATCCTAAGAGATAGATCGACATACCAGGAAGGAATTGAAAAGGAGGGACCTTTTTGCTTGTGATTATTGCTGCTTCTTCCCAACAAGCCATGTTGTTTAAATTACCACTTGACCCATAATTATTGAGATATGAGTATGGCAATATTGCTGGAGGAGTTGAATTCATGTTTTCCTCCATTGATGAGGCTCTGAGTACAGATTGACTAAGCTTCCTCCTCCTATAAGCACTGGATTGTTCTCTGTACTTCCTGGCCATTATAACATGCCAATGATTCTTCACAGCGTTATCGGTTCTTCCAGGGAAGAGTCTAGCAATCATGGCCCATTTGTTGCCGTATATTCTATGCGCTTGCATTAGTCTCTCTTCCTCTTCTTCACTGAAAGCTCTTCTGTTGATCCTTGGGTCCAGCTGGTTAAACCATCTCAGTCTACAGCTCTTCCCTGATTGCAGCAGAAAAAGAAGCATCAGTGGAGAAACAATAATGCTACTAGAAATTAGACTCTTTATTTTGTGTCCTCAAATCTTGCTCACCTGATCTTCCTTCCAGCTTCTCAGCAATAAGGTTCCAATTCTGAGGGCCATAAAGAGAAACAAGTTCCTTGAGCTTGGAGTCCTCTGCAGGCCTCCAATGCCCTCTGGCACATTGTTTTGACTGCTCATTTCTGTGATTCATAGACTCATTATGTTCCTCAGTCCCATCATCACTCATGCTATCTGAACAGGCCTTACCGCCTCCGCGGAAGTCACTGTTGTTGTTGCGGTGGCCAAGCTGTTCCTCGGCGCTTCTGGTCCCCAAAGTCGACGGTGGAAAGCCCCAGAAATAAGGTGTGTTACCATTTTCCACATCAAGGTTATGAGAGATGTTTGAGTTTGAGATATTGTAATAACTAGTCTCCTGAGAAGAAACTAGGCCATAGTTGGAGGCACTGAGGGAGAGGGAGCCCATATCTGCATTAACCATCCCCATTGAAAAACCAGGTGAAGAAGAAGAAGAGGAAGATGAGGATGGGAAACAACTCAAGGCATTTGGGTTTTCTGTTGCATAAATAGCACTAGCATTGTGATTAGCCATCATGCCCTTCATTTGTGATCAAAGTAATGCTCAGAAAATAATAATGGCCTGGACTTTGTTTGTTGCAGTGCAGCAACAGAAAAGCTACAAGGAAAGAGCAAAGATAGCAAGAGTGTTTAAGAAACCTACTGCAAGGCCAACTCTGATTTCACTGGCTCCTTAGATGATGATGATGATAATGATGAGAGAGACAGAAAGAAAATGAAAAAAATGGTTTTAACTAGTTAACAACCCTCCTGACTCACCCTGACCCCTTTGAATTTAACAAGCTAGCTCCTCCTCCTACTATACTCTTGAAAATCTAACAAATCCCACACGTGTGAAAGTGAAACACACCCTTACCCTAGCCCTGAATTCATGAAAGTTCTTAGTCTGTCTCTCTCTGTGGATTGACAAGAAAGAGTCTTTAATATATGATGCGTTGCTAGTTGCTCCTGTGCATAGCTAGCTCAAGACACAATCTGTTAACTTCTTCTCAAACCAGGAGAGAGAGAGAGAGAGAGAGAGAGAGAGAGAGAGAGAGAGAGAGAGCACTTTCACCTACAGTTGAGGGGTTTTTAACTTGGGTTAAAAGCTAACCATCTGAACTGTCTGACCCAATGAAGTGTCATGACCATGGTCAGCAAACCCCGTCCGTTTAATGTCTTAACTGTATACACACTATCTTCAAAGTCTTACTCTACGAGATGAGAACAAAATGAACAGGAACGAATGCTACGAAAGTGCAAGAGAAACTGGCCTGGATAGCTTGGTCTTCATTTCCAGTTTTTTCACTCTGGAAAACCCCATTGCAGATGTTTCATATTTATTGTGAGCCAGGAATGTACTACAAGAAAAGACTGAGCATTTGGGTCAAGATCTTTAAACACCACCCACCCTAACCATTCAAATAGAGATCAAGAAAAAAAACAAACAACACTCACAGAGATAACTTAAAGAAAGATGAGAGTTTCGTACCATACTGGAGGTCTATTTGGTTTTAATGAATGCCTCATATGAGTCATCTGGAGTACGTTGCTTCCAATCAATATATATATATATATATATATATATATATATATATATATATATATATATTTATATATATACACATCTTTACCATGATCTTTCTCGTCCTAGTATCATACACTGCTATAGGGTCCCCAAGTAGCCAATGCAGTGGTGCACGTTTTGGTGTCACTACTCTCACAGTACCTGCTTTGTCTTCATACTGGTTGCATGCATTGATCAAGTTTCATAATTTAATTTATATGAATACATTGAAATGAACTCGAAAGTACTAAATACAACATTGTAACTCCAAATTCGTATAATCTGTTAGATTAATCATTGTTTACGATGTTTCTCGCAAAATACATTAATCTAATAACTTTGAATAAGTGTGTTTTTGTTCTAGGATATTTCATATATGTGTCTTGATCTTATGTCATCAGGATGTGTAGTTAGAATAAGACTATGTATTCATTATCATTACCATATTGATACTTTATAATTCTCTATATAAATGACTCTTTATCAATGAATAAGATGATGATTATCTTGCTATATTTTTGTCTATACAGTTTATCCTTCATCACGTTATCATGCACTTTATTCTAACCTTAGAGCTAATATCCCACTATTTTTTTTTTCAAAACCCTAAAAAGCGTTTTTCAGCTCTTTTGTCTGACCGCCGCCTGTTTTCCAGGCCGTCATCTGACATCACCGGCTGCCAATCCCTTTGCCGTCGTCCGCCTACGATTCTTGATTTTCTCCGACTACAATTTTCGACTTCTTCAAGTGTTTGAAGTTTCAAAATGTATGTTTTAAAACCCTAAACTTTTCGAAGTTCAATAACTCGAGGAGGATAAAATTCTTTCCTCCTTTCTCCATCTTCATTCTATGCTTGGGATTCTGTGCATGCAGGTAAATATCCTGGAATTTTATTCGTGGGTCAAAAGTGTGTTTGATCACTCTTGTTCCTTGTCCGGATTGTGTGTGATCAACCCCGACCTTTCTCCGGATTGGGTTTGATCAATTTGTGACTTTTTCTGGATTGTGTGTGATCAATATGAAAACCATTAAAATCATCGTTTGTGATCTCTATCGAGTCTCATGACAGCTTTGTTTTGTATGTAAGAGCAATGTAACATTCTGCTCCTTTGCGTTTTGACGTCATTGATGCCTAAGGCCGATCTTCGCTAGGTATTTGTGGAACCTTTCATTGGAAAAGATTAAACCACATGTTTTGACCCTTGGATAACAAGCCTAGATGCCGAGATTTGACATCTCACGCGCTCAAAGTTTTGAAGCGCCACATCGACAAAAACTTTCAATGGCAATCTGTGCAAAAAGTAATAATCACAAAGTACTGTGGAATGCACTCATGGAATGCACTCATGCCATGCACTCATGTTTTTGCGTGTTCATTCCGGATTTACATGGACTTTTGATGGATCAAGAGATGCCAATATGTATCAACATTCGAAATGCACTCATGCCATGCACTCATGTTTTTGCGTGTTCATTTCGGATTTACATGGACTCTTGATGGATCAAGAGATGCCAATATGTATCAACATCCGAAGTTAGAATAAAAAAGATCTTAGGAAGACACTTTCTCGATAAGACACTCGATGATTGTATTGATGATGATTTTTCATCAATCGGCTTAGGCGCTCAAACGAAAGTGAGACATATATATACCCCATGATTAGTCAAAGTCTTTACTCTAAAAAGAGATCCGTTGTTTTATCTAAAGCAAGATGACAAATAAATGTTAAGAGATAGAGTTACCATCTAAGTACAATAAGACGCATAAATGTACTCAACACAATACGAAAGACTTGACATCTCATTCGCTATGAAAAGTTGTAAAGCTAAATTTAGTTATGCGCCCACGTAACGCAAATGTAATGACAGTAACTCTTTTTTCAATACTTAATGATATGAACGGTTGAAACTTATTTTATCCATACATAAGAAAAACACATCAAAAACGAAATCAGAATCTGCCAAGTTTCGTAGGTCAACTTCCACTGGACTATAAGAAATCTCACTCACTGCAAAAAGTGAAATTGGTACCGTTGGAAAGGTCTATATGTCTACTTTCCAGGAACACCAACCATTTGATCATACATATCATATTGAATGAATTATGACCGTTTTCGTAAAGTATGATGAATATGTCCGAGAATCTAATTTTGGCAAAACAGTCAACTTCAATAGGACTTTGTGAGTAGATCCTGACAAACCAGAATATGTGTAATATACGGTTGGAAAGCTAAATGAGTTTAGTTTCCAAAATCGTTTACGGTTTGTTCATACGTATTTCCTAGAGGAAGTTACGACTGTTTTAGTATCTGAATGTCATGCTGTGCGGAAATCTGATTTCATGTATAAACTTATGTTTTGAGTTTACAAGCGGTTTTCTCCTCAAGATCTAAGTGTAAAAGATTATGTTTGAGGACAATACGACATGATCTAGTTAATCATTGCCCAATGTCACATTTGAAGACATGTTAAAGAGCATTGACATGCTAAGTTATTGAAATTTTTGTGATTAGTAAGAATCAGGAAGAGCCCTATAATTGATGTAAAGATCAACGAGAGATGCGAACTTCAAGGGGGAGTCTAGCACATACATGTCACTATCAAATATGAATGGTGCGTTATACTCTTTTTCTCTTACGATCAAGGTTTAGTTTTTCTCCCATAAAGTTTTTGTTCCTTAACGAGATTTTTAACGAGGCGACATATCAACACCACATGCATACCGGCGTGCGGCATAAGGGAGAGTGTTTTAGGATATTACATGTGTGTCTTGACTTTATGTCATCATAATATGTAGTTAGATTAGGACTATGTATTCATTATTATTACCATATTGGTATTTTGTAATTTCATATATAAAAAGCTCTTATAAATAAATAAAATGATGATTCTCTTGCTATTTTTTTGTCTCTACAGTTTATTCTTCATCAGTTTTGAATTTTTAATACTGAAATTTTAATACTGAAGAGGTATATGTTTAGCAGAGAAACACTCATCTATCTTGATATCGTCCGATCATAGAGTTGGAGAAACCCGCAAAAGCAAACAAACTACCAAGTTTATTACTTTGACTAGTATTCATAATAATCATGCATAGCGGATGAAATCCCCCGAGTAACCAATTGGGATTTGGGGAGATCTGATATGGCCTACTGCCTACAGAACAGATGATAATTGGACTCATTCCCAAGTATATATGACGCGATGGATTAGTTATGAGTTAGGTTTACGACAGCGTTGTTTGGGATTAGGGTACATTGAGATGATCGAGATGAGAGAGAATCCCAGAGACCCAATAATGTTATATCATCGAATTCGAAAGACACTGGGTAACTTGGTCCCAACTTTTCCGACCAAATGGGAAGAAGGAGAGGGAAAAGTGAAGCCTGTGGTGTGGCTATTCCGGTGTTCAATTATCAAATAGTGTAAAATGTGCAGGGGTTAGTACATGAATCTAGTGTAGAGAATATATTGTACCCATGACAATGCTAAAGTGCAAATATCATCTGGCTTGGTTCTATGATCTATCTTCTTCACCTTTCCCCAAACCCAACCCCCCTGTGATTTTCTTTGTTTCTTTCTTCTATGCTCTGCCAATGTTGCCCTCTCATATTCTCTTACAATTTTAGTATACTATATGGTATAGCAAGCTCTACATTTTCATGTGTGCCCATTTTTGTAAGTGTAAGGTGTATGAAAACCCTAATATGAGAATCACGTTCTCTGTTTAAGTTACGAAATCAATATCTCATTTAGAGATAATTGGTCGCCAACAAAAATACATAAACAATGTTGTTGTAGTATAGTGGTAAGTATTCCAACCTGTCATGCGGGTTCGATCCCCGGCAAAGGCGATTTTTTTTTTTGGCCACACTAACCCCAACTGATGATCATGCGATTGAGGTTGTTATATTAAGAATCAACATGCTTCTGGGATAACCCAAAAGAAACATGACTCGTATAACAACTTGCACTACTTTTTAACCGAAAGCACTAGCTAAGTAGCTAGGGCACATCACAATCCTCACCAGGATGTTTGGATTCTCAAATCTATCATATAACTTCATATCCAGACATCCTAGCTACATATTATTCTCAACTCTCTGACCCCAACAGCAAGACAATGCTAACCAGGATGTTTGGATTCTCCAAGAAAACATATAACTTCATCTTAATTAGCAAGGAACAAATGACATACACTTGCTAGCTTATCCAAGTTTGTTCTTTGGTTTCAACCTGTTGCCCATGAATATGTACATACAGCAAGTACGTTGGTAGGGAATACATGGTTAATTAACCACAGTGACAATTTATAGGCAAGCAATATATATGAAGCATGGAGATCGATCAACTTTATATGAGGACACAAGAAAATGCATATATGGAATTCCTTACCCACAACATGTGACTACTCTTTGATCGATCGATGAGGACTTTGTCCGAATAATTTTCTAGCTTTCTCCCATAACAACTTTGCCAGGACATGGCATACCGCATTTATGTCCCCAAGTCTTTAAATGGTAATATTTACATCAAACAAAGTCGACCCATCGATCTCCCTTCCTGCCCCATGTACGTATTGCTCCCAAACAAAACCAAATTAGTACAAGCACAAATCATTCGAGCTGATAAATAATCGAGCAGAAACTTGTAGAATTGACTACTTAATGTCGTGTTTAATTTAACAGTGCAAGTGTTAGGTTCAACAGTGTTTTAGTTATGAATCATTTTCATGAACATGTATTATCACGAACCCTGGTTTAACAAACAAGAACATAAAGCTGAAACCTCGCATGCAGGCCAGTTAATTCAGGATTGAACTCAGTTACTGTGGCTACGTCACTACTACAACCATCCTAAAGCTCCCTAGCTCCACCTCCATGAATGATCAATATCTATAGGTCATCATCGATCAGTATAGAACTAGTACACCAACTGATGAATGAAGTCAGAATAATATGATACATGTACGTTTCCAGACTCCAGAGAGAGAAGTCAGCATATATATGATATATGTACGTTTCCAGACTCCAGCGAGAGAGAGAGAGAGAGAGGTCATACGACAGATCGATGTAAATAATCAGGGGTCACTAGCTAACACACACACTGATCGAGTTTATCGCCCTGTGTAACCAGTAACTACAAGCATCTAATTGATCAGGATTGATGATCGATAGCCAGATATAGATAAAAAGGCTACTGTCAATCTGTCATAGCTCATAACCGTTAACAGTCAGTAATCTCGCCTACTTAAAAAGGAAAAATTAAATGATTTATATATGACGTCCCACTGCAAAGTGCAAACCCAAACCCTTGCTATCTTAGCTTTCTATTCCAAATTTCCAGAATTCAATTCTACCACCCCCACTCCTATCTTCATATAGCTATGCACTGCTTGGGTTTTGCCACACTTCTTTCCATGATGTTATTTCCATCCATCATGTAAATAATTGAGAGAGGAAAAAAAATAGATAGAGTAGGGTTTCAAATTTTGAATTCAACTTAACCACTCAGTCCTGTTCGTCATCTATATTATCTCTCGTACGCATATGAATCTGAAACAGAGAAACTGAATCTGATTCTTGAAATAATTGAACAGTACGTACAGCACAGTGAAAAAAAATAAATCAGATGTTCAGGTCTATGGGTACAAACAGCAAGGAAAATGCCAAGGGGGGTATAGTTGGGAACTTTGAGAATGTATATTGTTTGGTGCACAGTATTAATGGTGTACATGCGTGTAAGAAGTTATGTAACTGTGAGAAAGATGGAAGAAGGAAAAGGACAATGGGGTTGATTTTGTTGGAGATTTCCTTTCATTGATTAGCTATGGAGAAGAGAAAGAGAGAGACACAGTGAGTGACAGACACACACACACACAGCTTCGTTAAACGATGACATAGATAGATCGGAGTCGAGGGAAAGAGAAAGAGAGAACATTTGTCTGTATCTCCATCCTTCTACAGTACTCTACCTTTTTATTTCTGGGGTCTCTCTTCCATCTTTGCTTTACTCCTGAATCTGAATTATACATCTCTTTCTCTACAGTGTGTTGAATTCAAACCGATCATCCATGACATAGCAAAGCTAGCAAGCTTTAGAACTTATTGACCAAAAATAAAAATAAAAACTTTAGAACTCGCTCGGTCTCTGAAGAATTGCATTATTTCTGAGTGCACGTAAATGTTTCTGGTTTCTGAATTTTCTGATGAATGAGAGAGAGAGAGAGAGAGCAAGTAGAACAGAGCAGGTTATGGTACACACAAAGAGTCCCACGTGCAATGGAGACCCCTCCCCCAGTTCAGCTGTGCTGGAATTACAAAGAAAACAAAACAGGTCCAACGGTTCATGGTCCTTTCGGACGACGCACCGCCGTACCATCAAAACCCTGTGTCGTTTACTTGATCGACAAGGCTTACCATACATTCATGTCTTTGCTTATGATCACTCTCCAAATAATTCATTGTCTTCTACTTCTAATCACCCCAGCTTAATCTCTATATAGATCAGAATAAGAGATCGGTTTTAAAGGTACGTAGCACCGTGAAACATCCCTGCATTTCAGTCGGAGCTAGCTAGTTTAAAGATATCATGTTGATCATCAATCTTCACTAGTAATGATGAACATGATCGATACTATGACTCAATGAGCATTGATGTGACCCTTTAATCAGTAGGGTTTGACAAATAGGAAGACTGGTCAGGGACCATACCATACACTATACATCTAATTAATGGGTTTTTCGATTGCATACTCGTACATTAACATATAGCTAGGCTACAGCGAGGTTGATGGATACCAACCCTAAATTTATTAGTTTTTCGTTTCATTTTTGAAATTCTGAAGTTGAAAAGCGGTCAACTTTACGCATAAGGTGCATGTCCGGACTTGACATGAGGCTGAAGAGTCAGCCGACTCAAGGCTCAGAGTCATAAGGGGTCCAGAAAAAAATTAACAAGTTTTCATTATATCCAGATCCTACTAGCATATTAATTAAGCTCAACTTTTGCCCAATTAAAAGAAAATATTGACATGATGGGCCCATACAAGTTTAATAAATTATATATAATTATAGTATATCTTAAAATCCATTAAAGTCCATACATAAGAAATTTGTTTTATAAATAGGATTTATAATGTAAAATATGATTATTAAAATATTATCCAAATAGGATAACTAGAATATTTAGATATAAAATTACTAAAACATAGAGAGGTTTGGTAATCTCTACATATATTTGGATATTACATGAATATTTTCAGAAATTACATATTGTTTGTTGTTTCAATTGTTGTTAGCTAGTTCCCGAAATTTTTTTATAAAGAAAATGCATTTCATAAAAATAAAATGACACCAAATGAGGGCCCAACTTTGAGAGTTCGACTCAGGTCTGAAAATCTCAGGTCCGGGTCTGATCAGGTGTGTTTACATATCCACCTAAATACACTGAGAGTGCCCTTGCATTCCGAACAGGTAAGTTCACCATTTGCCTAACTCTCTTACGGTACAAGCTGCGACAACTCGCTGACTTAATTGGTATCAGAGAGTCGAAGACTGGATCACCCTAGTCGCGACCTCTGACGGGTTTTACTTGTGCATGTGCTTGAGAATGGACGAGATTTCAGAATTCTGCTTTAGTATCAGGGCCTCGGAACTCTACAGAAACAAGGTGTGACACTCTATTTTGTAAATATTAACAGAGTTAACTATGTACTCTTTATTTCAAAATGTCAATCTATAAAATTATGGTTTATTGAGATTTTTTGGATGGGTTTTGTGGTGTTGTTATTGCACAAGATGGTGGTTGGACTTAAAGATTAATTTCACCGGCTGATCTGGTGACAGTCCTATCATATGTAACCTCTGAGTTATAACTAGTGGCGGTGGCGTCACTACGCCTTCCTCTAACGAATATGTATCATGGTTGAAGATCGTAGGACTATTTAGGTTTCCTTGTGTCTGTTAGTTTTGTTTCGTTTGATCCGTTTTGCAACGGATGTGGTCGTAATTTTGTCTTTGACGGAATAAAAATCATTCTATTAAAAAAAAAAAGTTTGTGTTAAGATTCTTGTCCTATTATCTCTCTCCTCTACCTAATATCATACATCATTAAATAAACAGATCATAATCATCATATGCGGTATATAGATAGTAATTAAACCCCAGAAAACAAACATATTTTTGAGTCCCAACGGTGCGTATACTATAGCTATAGACCTGTAGTTCTATACACCGGCAAATCAAACAATTTGAGTGATTAGTTATCACATATATGCCTTGCTTTTAATGATTGCATCAAAACCATATAGATAACTACTTCCTTCTTCGTTTCGTTCTTTCTACACAGCTAGAGCAACCACGCAGATTTCTTCTGCATAATGCAGAATGCCAGTCCAATCCAATATAAATCTAATACCAATCTAGCTAACTGCTTAACGATATTGTTGCATAATATATAGCAGAATAGTTAATGTTGGCTAGCTATTGCGTATGCATCCTCTTACAAGTTCAGTAGCTTCACTGTTCTCTGGTTCACAGGCTCAGCTTAAAGCTTCTTAAAACCAGCAACGAGCTAGCTAGCTAGGCTCGCATCAGCGATTGGTCATTTCAGAGAATAAATAAAGGCTCAAAATATTGCAGTAGAGTCGGATCATGGCTAATGTGCATGCATGAGGTGGTCGGTCAGTGATTCAGAAATCTGAAACAACGTCGTTCCCAAAGAGGCTCTTGAGCTACTTGCTTTTTATAGACGATGACGAACCGCCCTAATTTAACAAATGAGAAGCAACGAATATGGGTCACTCGCATGAGAGTGCAAGCTTAAATCCACTGGATGCAAGCTTAAATCCACTGGACAAATGGGTGCTTTAATCCTAGCTAGCGTTGCCTCGGTAGCAGGTGGTTTCTTCTTCCATCTTTTTCGTCGATGTGTTAAACTGTCTTCTGCAACCAACCCTAAGCGATGACTGCAGTTTGTGCTTTCCAAGTTTCCATTTTTGTTTTAGACTGATGAATTGTCCAAGTCCGAGCAATAATACCGCCAAAATCAACCGGTTCATGATACTACAAATATGGAGCTTGTACTGTGGTCGACGACAGAAAGATCTTATCGACCCGATGATGCAACATCATCTGTAGCAGTTGAAGTGATATAACTATGTAGTTGCTATAACTTTGAAACAATAGGTCGTAACGTATCAAAATTAAAACGTTAGACTAATAAACCGGAGGACATGGTACGTAATAAGATGTTCAACATATTAACCTATGCTCTCGTTGCTATCATGAAGCCTCTCTCCCCACATAGGAAATCACATATACCCTAGAGTCTTAGACTCTTTTTTGGGTACGCAAACTGTCTCTTTTGTTACGGGGTAGATGCAGTGGCGGAGGCAGAAAAATATATTAATAGAGACACACAAATTTCTTGCGGCTAAATTTTACTAACAATATATATACGCACGACTATAATCATTACTTACGGCTAATTTGTGTGTACAAAAATTGAAGTTTGCAAACCCAAAATTTGTCTACATCCTTTACACAGCTCTCAACCTAAACTTAAAGTTTATACATACCAAATGTTCTATCTATGACCACTGTGTTAATTCTTCAGGTTAATAATATCCTATTAATTCAAATTAATAATGACTTTTGTCTTAGTCTATATAGCTTTTTTTGTGGAAAATTTAAGGGACACAATCCAAAAAGCTAAAACCCAAATACAAGAAATATAACTATAGAAGAGAAGCTAGGCATCATCCTGATCAGAAGTAGAAGATGAATTGTTTTAACAGTGGGGGCACAAAGAAGATCAGCCAACGAAATTCAATATTTCTATGGGGGCACGGGCCCTCATTGGTCCTTCATTGGCTCCACCAGATGTATTAGGCAGGTGCACTTAGCTATTTGCTTATAATCAAGCGACTTATAGCAGAGAGAGCACCAACTCTGCTTACAGTTTCCTCATATTCATCTTACAGACAAAAACTTATGGTAGTGATCTTGACCTCATAATATCAATACTCAACGTGAGATCAAGCGGAACAACTATTGGGAGACTTCGAAAACCGCAAAGGGTTTGCTAATGCTGGTTCTTTGGCGTATAGGGTTTCAATGAAAGGTTCAAAGTTTGTCGACATGCAAGTCTAATTTTCAAGGGAAAATGCACGACATGGAGTCTATGGGTTGGTCATCTTTCGGGCAACGAGAAGGTCGTTTAAGAGTAACTAGCGGCCAACCCAACAATTCTGGCCCGTTTGGCCAGTCAAGGGGCCCATATCCGAATCTAATGAGTTGCAGCAACTTCACAGTTTTGCATCACCGAGTGATTTGCTGCCACACCAGAACTCATTGATTCACAACATGAAATGAAGATCATGAAAACTTATGGTTATGGAGAGCCACACGAACCCACAGGTCACAGAAAGATAGTTCAGATTCAGAGCAACGAGATGCAGTGAAACAGGTTCATCATCATAAGCAGAGAAAATAGCATTGACGGCAAAAAAGCCAAGGAAATCCATAAGCATGACAGAATATATAAAGTTATAAACTGTAAGCAACTAAATCTTGCCGACATACCAAACTTGTCAACACTGTAGAGTGTAAAGAGCTTATATTATGCTCTAGCTAAAAAACTAATTACAATGGCACTCAAAGGGCACTAGTCCCAACTGTAATGCGTTCGCCCCGTTTCCGTTGCAGATGAATAAGGTAAACGGGAAGAATCATGAATCTCCTTGAAGAGCAAAGCAAACAAAAAATGGGATATGCCACACAAGTTCCTCCACTGCATATCCTGCATCCATAGTCTGAGGCACTCGAGAAATTAGATAGTCTTCAACTGCAGCAGAGGATTAAGAACCTAAACAACGCTGATTGCTACAATGTATGTAGCTGTATCCAAATCATAAGTACAATATCCTTCAACTATGATTCGTCATAATCATAGGCTACATATCCAGATTCCAGAGTACAACTGTACAAGTAAATGGAGGGATCTCATTTATAATCAATGTACAAATTTTGTTCAGCTTCTGTATCATTGATTCATTGTTCAGTCCTATGAACTTTTGATATCAGAAAAATACTATTTGTAAGAATGCAGCAAACACAAATCAACACTGGTCATCAATATTTATAACATTAATTCCTAGAACAAGGAATCTATATCATAGGAAACAAGTCAGTTTTATTTCACCCTACTCAATCATACTCCCAAAGTTACCCTCTCAGGCAGTAACAGACAGAAAAATTCAAAGGACGCTCTGCGAAACTCTCCTTCAAACTGTCACACATTCGACTTCTGAGATTTTAATCGCAGTTAGAACTGATCCATATTATCAAGAAACACAGTCTCAACTCAGTTTTTACAAACTTTATATATGCAAATCACTAGATCATTTGGAACAGCAAGGCAGCTAGCAGAAGAGAGGATATCAGGAATTACTCAGCTGAGTTTGAGAACAGCCTTAAGTTCAAACTGACCTCATCAATCCCACATCAAGGACCTGGAATCAAATCAGAGGACGTGAATTCCGAATTTTGACCACTTTCCAGCATCAGCATAATCTCAGATGATGAACTAGTACCAGAATATAGTCCAGTTTGAAACAAAACACCAGTCCATGAAATAATTTAAGCCAGGAGTCATAACTAGTGTGTCTGCAGATCATAATAAGTTCAGCAACAATGTAATTGGCCCAAGAATGCCATAAAACTTTAAAAGAGGTTGTTCCCAAATGTCACTACCCCCTCATACTGCTAAACCCCTAAACCACCACATACAAAATCATCTGAAAATATATAAAGCTCTAGTCTGGTATGTAACATAGCTTAAAAAACAAGTAACAAAAAGTAGGCACATATACACAATCAACAATTATCCAAATATATATATATATACACACACACACACACACACAATCAACAGTTCAACACTATGCAAATGCAGATCAGCAAAACTTGACTGTCATTTTCCATATACAAAAAATTTCAAGCTAAGTAACTACACACTACAACCCCCTGCAATCCAACCGCATCTCAATCAACATAGTATTAAACTCGCCGTCACTAACCCTCAACATCTCCCTCAACGGAAGAGAAAACCCGTGCTCAACCAACAACCTATGCCTTGGCTTGATCTTCCCCTCCAAACTAAACGAAAAGTACTGCGGAAACCTCTTCAGCTCCTTCACATCCCTCTTCATCTCCCCCAACAAATACTCCGCCTTCGGCACAAAATTATTCCGTATACTTAGCGTCAACAGCGCAGGCGACCTTATCACCATGTTAACAACATCCGCATGACACAACCCCAGGCTCTCCAAATACTCTATCTTCGGAACGAGCGTCCCTTTCACACTCGACACTAATAAAACCGTGGTCTGGCAGGTGACGCGCAAGCCGAGGTGGGTGAGGAAGAGCAACGCGGGGCGGAGCTGGGTGGTGACGTCACAGACGAGGAGGCGGGGGCAGCGGACGATGGACTTGCGGATATTGGGGAAGGGGATGCGGGCGTCGTGGAGGAGGAAGTCGAAGACGGGGTAGAGGCGGAGGTGGGGGTCGGCGGTGAGGAGCTCCGGGTGCATGTCGAGGATGCGGCCCATGGCGGAGCGTTCGATGCCCATGGAGGAGAGGCAGTGCTCGACGGAGATGATGGAGGAGAGGGGGCAGGAGCGGAAGTCGGGGTTTTTGAGGAGGGCTTTTTGGGGATTTACGTTGAGGTGGGTTTCGAGGTAGATGAGCTTTTCGCGGAAGAGGAGGCCGGAGTCGGTGGGGGAGTGGAGGGAGAGGGAGGGGTAGTTTGGGGAATTGAGAATTGGGGTGAAGGAGCTGGAGTGGGGTTTGGGGGTGAAGGAGGGTTTAGGAGAGGGGGTTAGGGAGGCTTGAGGGAGGAAGAGAGTGTGAGGTCGGAGTGTCATGGTGTCGTGGTTTTAGTGTGAGAGGAGGAAGACGATGACCCTTTTATCCAGGGGCCTCCGATCATTATGTATTAGTTCTTGGGCTAGGCGGAGACTTTGGGCCGCGCGCTGCCATGTCTCTAATAAAGCCCAACACATGCAAAAAAATTTTAATGCGTCATAGTTTACTGTGAAGAACTGAAGATTGCTCATGTTTGATGAAATGTCTCAATTGAACTTAGCTTTGCAATTTTCGCAGATTCATTAGATTGTTTTCACTTTTCAACGATACCCAATTTGCAGTGTGAAGGTGCTACTGTAAATCGTTTCCATTAGGATTCGTTCTGCAGCTTCCACCTTTCTAGTCTTGCAGACCAGAACAAGCAAGTGAATTTCGATCTCTACTAGTTCTTATTTTCCCTTCAAAGTTGCGTCACTGAGTTTGGAGTCAATAATTGAGTTTACTGTGTAGATATCTTCATGCAGCCGGTAGTAATGAGAGCGAGGCAAACTGCCAGAACTGAAAAAGCGAAAACTCGAAACAGAAAAATGCAGAAGAAGGTAGTTTCACCCTGATGCTTGTGTGCGTCTTGAGTCACAATGTTGTAATGGATTCTTGTAATTTCATTCCTTTTGGTTTTCGTAACAATGCGTTTCGATTCCTATGGAGTCATGGTTGTTCTACTTCTTGCTCAGTAGAATGGCACGCCCACAAAGCCGAGGCTTTCGGTATTCTGTTCAGACAAACAATTGTATGATAAGGTAGATGATCAGAACAACAAGTGTTTGTTTTATGGAAGCACGCTGCAGAAATCTATATGCCAGGATCCCCATTGTAGTACCGCTGTAAGGTATTCTCTTTGTTTGGCTGATGCTTTACAACTTGAGCCTGCCTTAACTCGGTTCTGCCATTCCGTAGGAAGCTGCTAAGCATGTTGGCGATGTTCGGGTCGGATTTTTAGGCCCTTCGAACAACTGTCTGGTGCGAGTGTGCCAACACCTTGAGGAAGTGTGTCTGTTTTGATCTTGTCTGGTCCGCGCGCTTCCCTTGACTTTTCTTCAAGTAGATGTGAGCAGAAACGGTCGGTTCTGCTGCTGGATTCTTCACAATGATCTAGGACGAGTCCTGAGGATTTACTTAGTAACAAAATACAATAAAAATAAAGAGATATTTACTAGAGAGGTGAATCTCTAACAATATGATGGACTTGTGCTCGCGATGAGGCTTTATGAACTGGGGGTGGACTTTTTGCTCGTGATGAGGCTGGTGAGTGAAGCGGGATTTGCTCGCGATGAGGCTTTGGTGGTGCTCCCTGGAGAGACTTTTTTGGTAGATTGGGTGCTCCTGGGGAGACATCCAATTTGCAGTGATGCAGAGTTTTGTTGAATTGTCCAGGAGGAGGGGTTCTCTCATTCTCTTAGAACCTCTTATATAGAGAATAGGTTCACGAATACCTTACATACTAAGGCAAATCTTCCTCCAGTAATTACCCAATGGAAAAAAAAGATATTTACTGAATTAAACCGCATGTATCGGTTCGTGTATCAGACTAGATACGATATCTATGTAAAGATATTTACCTCAATATATGATTCTCGAAGATCAAGGTGACGTGATCAACGTAGGCAACATAATCGCCTTTGATTATCTTCCGACCGTCAACATTCAACTACAACTAAGGCAAGGAAACCTTAATTGATTTGAATGCATTTTGATATGTCTATATGCCTCTGGACATAGATACTCTTTTAAGCAAATAAGGTCTCTTTGCATGATATCCTTCCTTAATTGGACCAAGTATACTCCATGCCTTAATTGCCTTATACTTCTCAATTCTCACATCCTCGTCTATGCAAGATCTTCAATATTACTTAATTTTGGTGACCAAACAATCCTCTATTAATTACCAGATCATGATATATCGATAATATCCCAGATTTACACCAAAATGGTTTAATCTCCAAGTAGGCTCGATTTAGCCTTGATAGCAAATATCTCTTTAGATACTCGATCATATCTATGACGAACCACATAACTAGATCAACACGCCACATATTCAGTGGGTGTAAATTTACCCTCAAACAGGCGAGAAGTTGATCAAGGCCTGTGATGATCTCAACGTGGGTGAAATATCGTCTTATGATCGTAATGGTTTT
The DNA here is from genome assembly GCA_034370585.1 of Fragaria x ananassa. Taxonomy (NCBI): domain Eukaryota; kingdom Viridiplantae; phylum Streptophyta; class Magnoliopsida; order Rosales; family Rosaceae; genus Fragaria; species Fragaria x ananassa. Next base: position 25,754,326 of record CP139761.1, on the reverse strand, counting down.
GCTATTGGGGAAAGGACTCAAGCATTTGAGATTGCAATTTCTAAATATGGGTTCTTGTCGAGATGAATTGCAGCTGCTTCTGTGTAAACTCCTGTTGACTGTCGATATCTTGGAAATTGGAATCGAGTAGTTCTGTTGCATATAATCTAGACCCCTCTATCGATTTCTCATTGATTTCAGTTACCGACTCCAGACCAAAAAGAAAATTTCAGCTACGGACTAGTTTGCAACAACCATACTTGGTTTAATGAATAATAAAATGAGAAATAGACGTCGCAAAAACAACTATATATATATATATATATATATATATATATATATCTAGATAAATAATTAAGTAGCAAAGGTATTGAAATTTGTAAAACAGTAGTCATATCCTAAAACACAATAATAGATCTACATGCACCCGTAAGGATGCTGCTCCATATTAAAATAGATTGGGAATCCTTAACTCTAGTTCACATCAGGACATTGTTAATCACTCTATTTCTATAGTGATTAGGATTTCACATGTAGGGGGGTTTCTTAGAGATTGTTTAAAGAATCCAGACTCAGACTCTGATGACGAAGAGGAAATGATTCATATACAAAAGGATATAAACTCTATTCATTCTGAAAAAATAAAGGTTGAAATGATCCCACAGCCTGAAATCCTCAAAGAGGAACCTGCTGGACACTCTTTGATTCATATTGCGGACAAGGATTCACATGTTGCTGGAGACTACTCTACTCAAATCATCCAACAAAAAACTACAGGTTGCGAAAGAAATTCTTTTTCCAATAAGTTTAAGTTTTTTGCACTATATATATTGTTACATATATATATATATATATATATAATATGTATATACTGTTTATTTACAAAGCTCAGATTACTGAGGGGGAACAAGGAGAAGGCAGCATTCTAAACTGCCACTAGCAACCTTGGCAGCCAAGAAAAGTGGGGAGGCAGCAAAAGAAAAGAAAAGGAAAAACCTCTACAGAACGTATGATTATATATAATGACACACATGATCTCACTGTGAGAGTTTGGTGCATCATTCTTAGGCATCAGCACCATCCTTTCCTTATGGCAAAGGGACTAATGACTAAAGACAGGGCCGTTATGTGGTTGTTGAACTGAGCCCCCTGCTGTACATGGTCTGGTGGTTGCCTTCTACATTTTGGCGGCAAAACATAACTGAAAATAAGAAGTCCATTTCTCAAGCACTCATCAAACTGCTGCAACAACTCCATCAGTGGATGACAAAATCACTCATGGATAGCTCAGTTTGTCTGCTGTGTAAAGCAATACAGATATGTCCATAAGATTTCAACTACAGTAGAGCAAAGTAAAATTTTGGATTGTATCAGAAAAAAAAGGTGCAAGAATGGGATAAGCAGCATAATGCACAAGTGCTTTCTGAAAGAGTTAGGAAATATACAATATTGACTCTGCTAATTACTTCTAAACAATCACATTATAGTCATATTCTAGAACAGGCAAGCTAACACTTCCAAGCCAGCAAATAGCTACCTCAGCCACACACAACAAAAGGTTGACACAGTCACACAACTAGTAAACAAATTTCAGTCATTGCAGTGTAGCAGGAGGTTAAAATTCAAATTGAAGCATGCAAATATAACTGCGCAATCCAGATATAAACTGACCTGGGAAAATAAATGCTCGTCAAACATAGTAACAGCACAGGGACCAGATGTAGATGCCCAGCTATGCTGGGTAGCGAAAAAATCAGGTCTAGGAGCTTCAAAGCTTCCATTAACACGATATTCCACAGAGTTTTCTTGAGGACTCATTTCTGCGGGATGTTGGAATTTTGTATCGGTCAACATATTGAGATTGTATGGAAGGTAGGAGGAAAACTGCCCGCCCAGCTGTAGCCTCAGTGGTGCAGTTCTGCTCAACTCGTTTAGAATACCGTTTTCCTGACCAGAGTTGGAAATCTCTGGACTTTTTCCTGTCCCAAGGTAACCAGAATAACTGCCAAAGGAGGAACTTGCAGAACCTTCCATGTCCCTGAAAAAGTGACATTGATCAACATAGTTAAACTTGTTATCCAACAAGATCCATCCAAGGAATTACGAGTTACTCAGTACATGTTTCATTTTGTATCAACTATGTTAGATTGTCTATTTTCATATCTTTTGTGAACACAGGATTCCTGGGACAGCTAATATGCTAGAATGTCCATTTAGACAACTACTCACCTATGAGGAAGCAAGGTCGGGTCCTCTGGTAAAACGACGTGCCGGTTTTCATTACTAGGAATCCATGGCATAGGCTGGAGCTGCTGCTCAGTACTCATGCTGAAGGGTATATGTAATCCATTTTGGAACTGCATGATGAGAATTATATAAATTTATTGTTTGCATCATATAATTATGTACATAACGCATCAAAAGAGCTTACTCAAATCAGAAGAAATTATTTACTATATAAATTTATTGTTTGCATCATATAATTATGTACATAACGCATCAAAAGAGCTTACTCAAATCAGAAGAAATTATTTACCTGACTGGTGCATTCTAATGACATTAGTTGTTGTTTTTGTAAATTTTCCTGCCAACAGAAGGATAGATAGCACTAGTATCACAAGGTCTAGAACTAACTGAAAGCAACTAAAAGTAACACAATTTGATGATTTGGAAACTACAAAAAAACATAAGATATTCAGATTATTATACATTTCATTCTGTCAAATAGTTTCAAGTTTTTACTATGCTGTGAAGTCCCTATACTCGTTATACATGTTAAGCAGCAGAATCCTAATATCAACAGGGCATACACCACATTTATTATAATGAGATCCACAACTAGAGCACAATGTTACCTTATGTGTTCGAATCTGGTTAAGCGATTCTCTAATTGAATCTTCCATTTGCCCCAATTGATCTACACTGTAGACCTTATCAGGGTTCGTCCAACAGCTTCAAAATTCAAGATTTGCATAAGATTAGTATCATCTGACAGGGTTTTACAGCAACATAAGTGAATGAAACTAGAAAACACAACTCTCAATCCACAGTATTCTGCATTCACCTTAATCTCTTCTCTATTTTGGAAATTTGGGTTTGCAGTAACCTAGTTCGGTTACTCAAGTCCTGCGCAGAGAGATAATATGAGACAGGGAAAGAAAAATGCAACCATAAACGTTAAGATGAAAATACTTATGGTTTGCATGCCTACCTCGACTGTTTGAGAACTGAAACAAAAAGAAGAGGAAAAGAAAATTAGTTTTCATTACAGAAATTTTGATGAACATTTTAAACCTTGTATTGTAGGCCTACATACCTTGTACCCAAAAATTCTTGTATGTTCACATCATGGTCCAACTTCCTGAATGTTTTCTTCAGTGCCTAAACTCTCAACAAGAATAAACTTATGTAACAGATAGCAATGCTGATAAGACACCAGAAGAAGGAAAACAAGAGGATAATAGCAGCATGAATCAAGGGACTCACTTCGAGGCTTTCCAGTTTCCTGTTTGGATCCAAAGATAAGAAAGTCAGACAGGATTCTCTTTTCCCTTAAATGGACTCAAGATTTTTGATTAAGTGAAAAGTACTTCGTACCTTTTAGCTCTTTCCTGTGGAGTTAGTTGAGAAAACTTTGCTATAACCTCTGCAATGCTACTAAACATAACAACAACAGAAAGAGCAAAGTTACTGATGATGGTGGCAGACATTCTATTTCTCAATCATAAATCATGTTATTTAAAGATAGTCAAACATTATGTACGATGAGCTATCATTAGAGATGCACAGCACTACAATTAACTGAGCTATTCTACATCTACGAACAACAGCATGACTCGTTCAAAACTCATGAATGTTTAAAATGCGATGGAATGCTGTATTCTTTTCTCTTCTTTTTCTCAGACATCTAGAGAAGTCCAATAGTACAAAAGATTTTTAATCATCCTTCCCCTAAGTCCTTACTTGTTACATCCACATTGTAAATATTGAAATGAAGAGAAAATCATAAGGAACTCAAACAGCTGAAAGAGTTTACATTAACAATGCTTAACTTTCTAAGAAACCTGTGTAGGTTCCTAAAGCAATCATGGAGATACAGTTACTGAAATTGTTAATCTTTGAATGGGATTTACACACCTGCGTTTTCCACTGCATAAAGAAGGCTTCCCAGTGGGCGAAAACATAAGAAGGACAATGTCTATATCACATAGTATGGATAATTCATTAGCCTTCTTCATGATCCCATGCTTCCTTTTCGCATAAGTTGCTTGACGCCCATTTGTATTCTCCAACCTCTTAATCTTTAGCTTTACCCTTCCCATTCTGCACCTTCTTTAATCTTGAATCCCCTCTTGGAAATCCCCAAACAATCAAAAGCCTACCACAAAATCATACGTATTGTTGTTCATGACCTTCATCCACCACAAAATCCACAATTCTAGCTCACAATTCATCAAGCATTAACAGACAAGTTTGGAAAACCGAACCGACCAGATTCAATCATACAGAGAAACCAAAGAAACAAAATTTAACCAAAATCCATTTAAGAAATGAAGCTATAGCTAAAAGGGGTAACAAAGTAAACCTAACAGATCAAAAGAAATCCAATACCCCTTATGAGAATCATAGACTTGTTGAACATTCGAGCTTAAACCAAGAAACGATGAACAAAAAATATTAAATGGGGAAAAAGGATAAAATGAAAAGAAAAAAAAAACACAAAAAGGGAAACTTACCGAGACAAGGAAATCAAAATTAGAAAATGAAAATCCAAACGTCGGAAATGTTCGGACAGAGAGATTGGGGAGGCAACCAATAGGAGATTGATTATTGAAAAGCCATTAGAGAGAGAAAGAGAGGAGAGAGAAGGGTGGTGTGTGAGAGCTTACGAATAGCTTTACATAACGCGACCGGGTGGCCACGAAAATCGGTAAACGAAACAACGCGGGAGAATCGGGAACGTCGGAAATTCCGAAACCAAAAAAACAGTTCTCTCTTTTGATTTCTATTCTTTTAGTTTTGGCCCCTACTGTGTCACACCGATCAACTTCCATAGTCGGTGGGTTTTGGAGCTCAAATTCTGTGAAATTCCAGTCCTGTCCATTTTGTATGTGTTGTTTGACTGGTTTCCATAGAGAAGATGAAGTCGTCTATAGTCATTTCAGGACACAACCTAATGGTGGGAAATGCTTTAAAACAATGATGGGAGATGTATGATCATGTTTTAACTACTTTTAACTAAATTGATATGTAAAGGAGATGGGTAAAACAATTTTACTTTCTAGAAAATTAGAGCATACAGAAGCCTGGAATGTGATGACTAAACTAAATAAGATTGTCAATAATGAGATTGAAGATTTTAATCAGTACATATTCTTTTTCTGTTCTTGAAAGGAGGGCATAACGAGTAGCAAATAAAATGACAACCTCCAATCTTAGGCCTCATGATCCATAATAGGTAACGAGGTCTTACTTATACATGATATACTCACTCATGAGTTTATTTGTAAACAATGAAGATACTCGTCATGTTGCTTGCTAGCATATGCTCGATAAACTTTATTATAGAGAAACAAGATATCATTTAACATGACTTATTCAGAGGCGGAGCCAGGATTTAAAACTAACAGGAGCCGACCAAGTTGGGGGGTGCCATCACATGAGATAGACTGAGATGAAGATCATCTGTATCAGAATAACAGGGGAATGTATGTATATAATTCCAAGTTGGGGGGTGCCAGAGGCATCCAAGGCCTGTGAATGCCTCCACCCCTGGACTTGTTGTATTGTTTAAACAATCTAGCTTTCTTTTTCTCTAAACCCAAAGAGGCGGAGAGGCGGAGAAGTCTTCCAATGTATGTGTGCCACATAAATGCAAATTCATTTTCTTTTTCCATTTGACCAAGACTTTACTTTTGTCTCGCTGGGTTTTTGTTACTTTGAATTGTTTTTTTAACTAGACAACACTACATGCACCATTTGTCTTAAACGCACCGCACAAATGAGAGAGTTTAAGGAAAATACACTTCATGCATATCTTGGTCTGATACCGACAGGAATACGGGTAAGCAATCCAAGTTGTAATAGGTTTTCTATGTAACAAGATTTATTATTGCTACTTAAAATGTACTTTGTAATCCCTCTATAAATAGAGGCTCATATCAATAATAACACATATCTCTGATTTCGGCCTGGGAAACCCAAAGACGGCCCAAAAGAAGAAGAAAAAGGCCCAAAAAAATAGAATCGGGATAGGCTTAGGTCCTGGCGGCTTGATCCAAACAAGAAATCCGACATTGGGTTGCTGAAAACGAGTATCTGATCGAAGTTGAAGGTTTGTTTCGATTGTCTGTGTTTCAATAATTCATTACAAATTTTGCTGCTGTTTTCTGATAATCTGATAAAGAAAAAAAGCATCCCTGCGCAGAGAATAGATACGCGGAGCTCTTGGAGCTCTACAAAAGAATACACACCTGAACAGAATTCTGAAGACTCTAAGTCTTCAACTTTCAAGGATTATTGAAGGAAGTGGAAACCTGTGTTTTAGATACCTGAACAGAAATCTGAAGACTCTTGAGGATGTGGTACTACCTGGCTCCAATTAGCTGGTAAACCCTAATTTGCCTAAGCAAAATTCATCGTTCTATTTGTGATGTAAGAATTTCTCTATCTACATGTTCTTCTTTTTGGAATTGGAGAAAGATCTACCTTATATTCGTTTGAATATGCCTAAACAAAATACATCGATCTGTTTTTTTTTTTTTTTCCTGATTGGCTGTGGTATTACAATTGTTATCTGCAAATACAATTGTACGTGCTATTGAAGACTGTTAGACGAAAGGTAGGGTCTATGAAGTTTCCTGTCATGGATTCTCTGGTAATTCTGTTGTTGTTTAACTGGGATGAAATCTTGAGGCAATCGACCTTGAAAGGGACATGATAGCAAAGGGACAATGGAATAGACATTGGAAATTCGAAATGAATTGTCTTTACAGAAACATGAATCCAACTCATATATATAACGTTGTATTCAGAATTCACTTCCATCTTTTCACATTTCAGTTGACAGATTTATAAATATTCCCTTTTGAAACATGATTTTCCAGAAGCTAATTATTCAAAATCTGTTTGCCTGTCACATATATAATCTATTTTGGTATAAGACATTATAAGGTAGCTTACAGTTATGTTTCTGAAACTGACCTTTTGATCTGATTACCTATCATTCTTTGATTCCATATGTTACAGTTATGCTTCAAGTGTTTCACCAGTTTCAACTAAACACGTAATTAACCAAATCATAAGTTATTATAATGCTCCAAATTATGTTCCTTATTGCAAATACTTCATCAAGATAAGCTAGATGCAGATTTGTTTTTTGTTCTGTGCTGAAATGCATATGAAACATTGGAAATAAGAAGCAAGAGAGATAATATAAATTAGCACTTGATTCATTACTAGTAGAAAATGGGAAATATACATTTAGTCTCGAATAACAAAGTTCAAACATAGACGAAGACCTGAAATATCAGCAGATAGCTGATTACAATGGCCTTACGGAACAACCAGAAAACGCTTCGGAAATTGGAATATTCCGGGAACAGAAAAAGGAAGACTACTATTACTAAATGGCGGGTGGTCAACAGACCACCTCTGCCCCAACCTCTGCTTTACAACACAGAAGTAAAAAGCAAGAGACCCAGCAAGGAGTTTAGAGTCCCAAGTATAGTAGGGTACCCTAACCAAACCTTTCAATGATAATTAATAAAATTAAAATGATGGAGAGCCCCTTTAAAATAAAGCCCTCCCCATTTCAAATTCAAATTCCGACCCTAGAGGCCAATGACTCAACAGACCCCATAGTTATAGTATACTAACTAATATCCTAGTATACTAACAGTCACTCTAACCTTCATATATAATATGATAGAGAAAATATATATGTAAAAATCCTAGGAAGACGCTAAATATAGAGACAGCAGAAGGTCTGGCCAAGGGTAGGTGTCCCTTAGCGGAACTGGGCACCAGTGAAGGTCTGGCCAAAGGACCAACGAGCTGGGGCAGCATTGTAGGACACCACAGTGCGGCCATCACTGGTTGTGACCTTGAAGGAGAGGGCTTGCCCATTCAGATATGAGTTGCTTTGCCAGTTTTGCCCCCAGTTTCTGGACATTGCTTGCCAACCGGTTTTGGACCCTTTGACTGAAACAGAGTGCACATCACCAGCACCACCAACGTTTGTGATCAAAACCAGGTTGAAGTAGGAGTGTCCATTGATGGTGAATCTGATGCCTCCCCTTCTTCTGCAGGGTACCCTATAAGAAACAAAACCACACATAAAATTAGTCACTTTTACCCCTCATCAAGATCAGAAATTTTTAACCAAATATTCCATAAAGTTTGTGACTTTAACTCCAATATGTTTTGAGAATTACCTTCTGTAAGAAACAGGGACAACTCCAGCTTTGTATTGAGCAATGTGCTGGAATACAGGCTGAGAGAGGTCAAAGTGGTGCTGGGGAGGGTTGCACCATCCCCCAGCATTGTTAGGGAGGGCATTGTTTGGAGGGCAGAAATTAGTGGCTGTGACCACAATGGAGCCAGGCAGGCACCATTTTGGGTCATTCACACACCTAATTTCATAGCAAGAACCACACCCCAACCCATTGTTGAACAGAGCAGTGCTCAGAGCAGCAGTGTTTGTTCCATACCCCTGGCTGTAGAGGTTTCCATACCCACAAGCACCACCTACACAAAAATTTCAAAATGTTATTCCAGTGTTCCTTTCATCTAACACAAGGTAGTGACCAAGAAAAAAGATTGTTCTTTTTTTAACTTCTAACACTTACCCATTGTCCCAGAAGCATCACCACCTCCATAGAAAGTGGCACGAGCGTTAACCCAACCTCCACCACCGTAACCATGCGCAGAGGTCACCATTGCAAGAAGACCCACCAAGAAGAAAACAGCAGAGGCCATTTTCCTGCACAGAAACAAGTGAAAGATTCAGCATTTCTAGCTAAAGATGCAACATTTCTCTAATGCAAGTGAAGAATTGAACACTAGGAAAAAAAGGAGAGTGTGAAAGAGGGAGGGACATGATTATTACATTATGGGATGGATGATGAGGAGACTTGAAAGAGAGCAAAAGGGTAGAGGAAATGTGAGGCAGTGGTGTGAGGAATGTGGGAGGAAGCTGTGGGTTATATAGAACTATGGGATTGGGGGGGGTGCTGCAGGACTGTTTAGGAGCCATGCCCACTGACTCCATTTTTTATTTTTTATTTTTCATTTTTCATTTTCTTATAAAACAAAAACAGTTGGTTTACAAGAGTAAAGACAAGTCCTTTATGAGTTTTTTTGTTTTTTTGAACAGCAAGTCGTTTCTGAGTTAGGAAGGGCGGTTTTGGAGGGAGAAAGCGCGTGGTTTTGAGGGGTTTTTCACCACCGTTAAGCCAGCCAGTGGTGGTGACTCACGGTGGTTTTGAGAATGATGTTTCATCACCCACATGCAAAGCACCACCCATTTGCCGCAAATACCCTTTTCCCTCTTTTGTTTTCTTGTCTCTGTTTTTGCTTTTTCCTTCTTCTTTTTTCCAGTCAAAATTTAACCAAATATACCAGACACAATTTTCTCACTGCACCAACCATTTGCAAAGAGAGTAATGATTCTTGGTGAACTGGGTTTTCTAACAGCTTCACCCAGAAGTCGAAAGCTCTGAACTTTACTAATGAATTGGTACAAGTTCTGCACTTTGTTGTTGTCTCTGTTTCTGTGTTGCTCTGCCATGGCAAGGGCACACATTTCACTGTTTAGTGTCTTAGAAATTTAATGACAGGCGTTTAACAGGACTAGGGTTGCGGGGACTGAGAATTCAATACCCAAATCTTTTCTGGTAAACGAATTGAATGGCCATTTTAGACACATAAATGTAAAAGAATTTCATATTTTCTTGAGCTTCAAATCTTGAATATAAATGGTAAACCAAGACAGGTTAGGTTTGCAGGGTATGATGAGCTTCCCTATCAAATCAGAACCAAGTGAGAAAAGAAGAAGCCCTCAAGGTCCACACAGCACATGGGGAGATGACATTTTTAGCAGTATAAATTGAGCAAATGCTTCAATTCATTTCTAACAAATTGATCCCACAATTCTTTATCTTTCTCTCATCACCATCTACAATTTTAACGTGGATACGTGTAGCTGTGTAGTCATACAACAAAAGCAAAGTGACAAAAAGCCTATGCGCGACTTCTAAAGATTACTGAGATTATCATACTAATGGTGGTTGCTAATGACATGTTTAAGTGGGAAAAATCTGGATTGTTTATTTGGGTGATAAGATTTGTATGGAAAACGAAAGCCTCGATGTTCATTTTTCATTGGCACCATGTTAATAACAACCGTGATTCTCGGCATTAGTGTTCTCAAATCATCTTGATTAATCAGTAGAAAATTAGGCACTGGTTTTTGCAGTAGCAGTTCTTGCAGTGTTCATTGACTTGAAAGACTCTAAATGGTTTTCTATACTCTATATCAGTATATCTACCTTCGTCTTTGTACGGCATTGTTTTAACGGAAAAAAAATCAACAATTTGACACTGTTTAATATTAACTGAGATGGGATTTAACTGGGGAGGTTTTACAAGGGGGAATTGCTGCCTTGATTTTCCTAGCTTGTTTATTCTTGGATCTTGACCACTTAGGAATTCAACCCTACAAGTAAGTACGTGAAACGTACGATAATAGCTATATGCATTGTTAGTGTTGAAGTTCGAGCTTGAATTACATGGAAGCCGTTCTACTGCGGACCGCATAATTGCGGACCGGTTAAGGACTTTTAAAACCAACCATTAGATATTACACGAACGGTGATCTCCTTCTCTCTCTCTCTCTCTGCCACCTCTTTCTCTTTCTCTCCTTCTCTCTCTCTCTCTCGTCGAGCTTCTGGGCTTCGAGTCGTTCATCGACCATGCCGCAGACGTCTTCGTCGGACGAGCGGGGCTGCGGCGGCGCCCGATCAGAGCTGATAGTTAATGACAAAGGAGGCGATGCGGGAGAGAGATCGGAGATTTTGGAGATGAACTTGGAGTGTCGCCGCCGGCATATTAGAGGAGGTCGAAGGGGGGGCGGGGGTGGAAGGCGCCGTTGAAGAAGCAGATGAGCTTGAGGTGGGTGTGGTGGTTGGTGGTGTGCCTATTGGGCTGAGCGTGGTGGTGGTTGCGCCGAGAAAGAGAAAGAGGTGGCAGAGAGAGAGAGAGAGAAGGAGATCACCGTTCGTGTAATATCTAATGGTTGGTTTTAAAAGTCCTTAACCGGTCCGCAATTATGCGGTCCGCAGTAGAACGGCTTCCTGAATTACATAGATGATATTTGAAAATTTATGTGTCAAACTAATTGTCTGATTGATCCCCTAATTTCTACACGAGAAATTTTTTGCCTCCAAGAGAATCATGTTAGCATGTCTAATGGTCTTCTTTGACCTATAAAAAGCCGTCATGTAGTATTTTTTGACACATCATAATAGGGTAAAAAAATTATTGCACTTAAGTAAATCTAACTTTTTCTTTAAAAAAAAAAACTTAATTGTAACCAAATAAGATCAAACAAAAAACAAATACTCAGATCTAGGGTTCATCTCATCTCCATACCGAAAAGAAAAAAAATCAAATCTCCATGGTAGTTCACTAAATTAAGATCACTCACTTAATACTGTAGACATTGTAAAAACTCTTTTGCTTTGTTCTTTCATAAGGTCATTAGGACATTTAAAAGAAATGTGAAGGAGGACCATGGAGATTATAATTTCCCACAAAGAAATGTGAAGGAAGACCATCCTCTTTCAACTACCAAAGAGATTTGTGATTTTTTTTTTCTTCTTTTCGGGTAAGAAGATGATGAACCCTAGATCTGAATTTTTTTTTGTTTGATCTTGTTTGGTTTTACTTAAGTTTTATTATTATTTTTTTAAAGAAGAAAAAGTTGGATTTACTTAAATGCAGTAATTTTTTTACCCTAGTATGACGTGTCAAAAAATACTACATGACGACTTTTTATTGGTCAAGGAAGACCATTAGGCATGTTAACGTGGTTCTCCTGGAGGACAAAAAATTTTCTCTTTCTATACAATGTGCTGCTCAATTATGGCATGGATTCGTCAAATTAGTCTTTTTGCTCCTAGTCACTATAAGGGTGTTCTTGATACCCGTTTATTGACTTCTCTTGGAGTTGCTCCTAAATATGGTAAGGCTCTTAGAATTCAACATGTCTTATGGCAGTCTTCGTTTTTTTCTTGGATCAAAGTAAACACTGACGGTTTAACAAAAGGCAATCCAGGTCCAGCAGCTTGTAGGGGTGTGTTTCGTGATGTCTCGGGTGGTTTTTTTAGGGAGTTTTTGCCATTCTCTTGCTCATGATAGAGGATGGGTCTACTTATGGTGGAAAGTGACTCTGTTAGTGTGGTAGCTTGCTTCTCTTCCAGGTCTTTTTCTCCTCCATGGAACTTAGAGTTCGTTGGCACAACTGTCTTTCTATAATCCGTCAAATGAACTTCCGTTGCAGTCATATTTTTAGAGAAGAAAATATGGTAGCTGACAAGATGGTAAACTTGGGGTTGTCAAATGTTTCATTTACTTGGTATGATAATCCTCCTACTGAGCTTCATGGTTTCTTGCAGGTGGACTATTTGGGTATTCCAAATTATCGGTTTTCATAGTGGGAGGATTGTGTGGTTTTTATGGGTAGAATAAACAATGTCTTTTTGTATGTTGTTTTGGTTTGTTGTTAGAATGGTTTTGGCCTAATCCCTCATTCCTCACTTCATGTAATTTCTTTTTATTATAAATAAAAAATCTGATAAGGGACGGACGGTGGGTTAGGGGTTGTGCTGTCACCTAACAAACTACTACAGATGAGCTGATATCGTCTAATCCTTATCAGTAATTTAATTAAAATAAAATATAAAAAAATTGTCTAATCTACTATGCGCGTGACACGATACAAACACCTTATTTTTATATTTTCAACGAAGAAAATTTATATAGATTTGGTGGATTGTAAGAAATATCAAAAGTTAGGAAATTACGATTACATAAATTTATCATCCACGATGGAGAGTTGCACTTGAGCGCGAGAGACCGACACCGTGCCTAGCATCTTCCTTGTTTGTTTGGTTATTAACTACACCTTGTGTGAGCCTCACAAGTCACAAGTAACTGATGTTCTTGAAGGGGAAAACCAGATCAAGTGAGTGCAATAAGAAGTACAAGACTACAAGCAAAGCTCATGTGTTGTCTTTGTAAAATGTGGTAAAAACACCCGCGAAAATAAAATACCATATCGTTGAGGAGACAGTTGAAGTTATTTAACAAGAGGTTACCTACTTTTCAAGATATATGTGCTCTGTTGTCTGCTTGAAAGTGACTTATGGAGTCCTCTACGGCGGTCCTATGCAGCCTGCACATGCATTTCTTTGGCTTCATCTTCCTTTATTCAAACCCTGTTTGGCTTCTCTCTCCCTCTCCAAGATTTTGAGATTTCCTTTTTGTTTTTCTGGGATTTTTCCAGACCATGAAAACCCAGATGAAAGAAACCACTGTAACTAGAAGACAATGCCTTCGAAATCGAATCTGATTTATCCCAAATCGATCATATTCCTTTCCTGATGATAAACTAAGGGATAAGTTATACTTTATTTTAAAGTTGAAGGTTTTAACGGCCATAACCAACTTGCAGTTGGGATGGTCCAAACTCTCCACCACTCATATTCCCTTTTCAGCTATCTATTATATAATCCCCTGGCTTTTTTGGGAGAGCTGATCTGCACCGTCGATCGTCCCGGCAAATTTCTGACCGTAATCCAAAGCCTGACGCCGTCCCAGATTTTGCCACCTTTTTGTGTTCTCTTCTGTCAAAGCTTTCGCTGTTTCGAAAGGATTCACTGCCCACATCTATTCCTATGCGAGCATGTGAACTCTGACGTTCATTTCCAGGATTCGATACTCTGAAAACCCTGCAACCACAAGTCACATACATGGAAAATATCGCATTCCTTGTTGACTAGCTACCCCATCACATTAGTAATTCACCCAAGTTTTTAACTTTCGACTTTACTTAATAAGGATAAGGCGCGCGCCAATCTTACATAGATGGTTAATACGACGCATGTAAGATACAGATGTTCGATGAAATTTTAAAATAATGTAAAGAGCAATGCAAATTGAAATAACCCTCCCATAATACTGAGGTTCCCAACTCATCGTTTCCATCATGATCTTGCTCGTGTGTGTGGTGTGTTTTAGATCATATTCTTAATCATCATCTCTTGCAATGACTTCAAGCAAATCTTCAAATTTTTAACCCAACATGTGGACCACCGGTGAATCAAATACCTAGCTCGATGCCTAGAATTGAAGAAAGAAAAAAGATTCATCAAAAAAAAAAAAAAAAGAAAGAAAAAAGATCTTGCCCCCAGTGGTAGTCATCGATCTTAGTTGACCTCTTGGGAAGTAGAGAGAATTCAAAATAAAGAATGGTAAAAAGTAAGAAGATTCAATTGGGTTGTGATTTTGAATGCTGTCTTGTCCATTATATTATTTCCACAGAGGAGAAAGGAATAAAGAGCGCACAGATATAGAAGTGCTCGGGGAGTCAGAAGAAGCAAAGGAAGGGAGGGAATGCGGGCCGTGATCAAAGGAGTTGTTGCTTAGTAAAGGGAGTGAAGCAAAATCTTTGTGCTAGATTTGCCTTTCTTTTCAGCTTTGCTTTTGTTGTGTTGTTAAATACTTGTGTGACTTAAGGTTAAGGTATAGATACTTTAATCATATGGTCGTTTATAATTGATCCAACTAGATTAACGACGACTTGTTATCTGTTTTTTTTTTTTTAAAAAACTTTTTATTAATAACTCACACACACCCTACATATGTCAGTGAAGTTTGAACACATGACCTCAAAGTTGTCAGTTAAACACCTTAACCAACCAAGCCACGGCTCACCGACGACCTGCTACCTGTTTAACTGATCATCCAATTTAAATCTTAAACTAACTCTCACTCTCTCACTAACAGTGTTAGTTTCGTCTCTCTCTAACTCAAACAATTTGAACACTTTTGTCTCATCGATCTCTCTCTCTCTCTTGTCTCATCAATATGTCAATTTCTTATTAAAATCGATCTCGTTGCAAGAAACTAACTCCTCTTGTATGCTCTCTCTTCTTACTCCTCTCACAATAGTATGTGCATATTTTAATTAAATTTAGTTCAAAGTCTACTAGTATCATGAGTTAAGACATGAAGTCCACTATTAACATGAGTTAAGTCTACTAGTAACATGAGCTAACTAACATATAAAAGTAGATTTTCTGAAAAATTGTTCTTAAGATTATTCTTCGAAGTTGGAACACGTACTCTAAAATACAAAATCTACTAATAACATGAGTTAAATCTACTATTAACATGAGTTAGGTAAACTAATAACATGAGTTAGGTAAACTAATAACATGAGCTAACTGACATGCAACATTAGATTTTTTGGAAATTTGTAACATGAGTTAAGTCACTACCAGAAGAAAGGCTTTAGCCGACGAAAATAAAAAAACCAGGCCAACGAATTTTTTTTTCACTTTAGCCGACGAATTTTTTTTCGTCGGCTAATTTAAAATTTTCGTCGGCTATGGTCAACTTTAGCCGACGAAATTAATATTTCGTCGGCTGAATAATTTTTTTCGTCGGCTATAGTCTGTGAACTTTAGCCGACGAAATTTTTAAAAGTTTAGCCGACGAACTTTTTAAACTTTAACCGATGAAATTTTTAAAAGTTTAGCCGACGAAATTTTAATTTCGTCTGCTAAAGTCTGTGACTATAGCCGAAGAAAATATAATTTCGTCGGCTAAAGATGACAGGAAGTTAGTATGGTTTACTAATATCGTCTGTTTTTTTTAATGTATTTTTTCATTTAGCCGACGAAATACACTATAATTCGTCGGCTAAGATGGTTTTTGCCGACGAATAACCTAATATTTCGTCGGCTATAGTTATTTTTTAATTTTTTAATTACATACTATAGCCGACGAATACGTTAGGGTATTCGTCGGCTAAACCCTAAAATTTTTCTATTACCTACTATAGCCCTATATTCGGTGGTTATTTTACGTAAAATTTTTATACGACTTGTTGCGTGTCATCGGTTTAAAACTATTTTCAGTTGGAGGTCCGGCCAAAATACGTAATTTAGACGGTCGAACGACCTTTTCCGTGCGTTTAGGGGTTTGACTTACGAGATTGACCGTCTGGATCGAACCCTTATTCTTTTCGGATCAAGTTGAATTTTTTCCCATACATGTATTTTATCATGATGGTCAGATCTGACGGTTAGATTTCTGTTTCTCAAGTTTGATCATCACAATCACAACATGCCAAATGTATAAAAATACTTTTAGCCGACGAAATTCAAAAGTTTAGCCGACGAATTTCAAAGGTTTAACCGACGAATTTATAAAGTTTAGCCGACGAGTTTAGAAGGTTTAGCCGACGAATTGGTGTATAGCCGACGAAATTGGTATCTTTAGTCGACGAAATTTTCAAAGGACTTTAGCCGACGAAAATATATGAAACGTCGTCGGCTAAAGTCGAAAAATTTTCAACCAAAATTTTCAAAGGACTTTAGCCGACGAAAATATATGAAAAGTCGTCGGCTAAAGTCGAAAAATTTTCAAAATTTTGAACCAAAATTTTTTGGCGGTCAACCAAAATTTTCAAAAGAGTTTAGCCGACGAAAAAAAAGAATTTTGTCGACTAAAGCTCTTTATATAGCCGAAGATGGATGGTAAGAAGTCTATTATCTGCCAGATTTTCTTCTCGGCCTAGCTCCGCCAGGTTAGTGAAAGACAAAGGCCATCCTATTCTGTACGAAGCTTTCTCGGAGCTCATAGCCAAACATCAAAACGTGTATCTGTTCGTGGCCGGGTCCGGACCATACATGGGAGCAGCGTTACAAGGATTTAGGTCCTCGTGTACTTGTTCTCGGGTCGATGAGTCCTTCTAAGCTGCAAGCCTTCTACAATGCCATAGATGTGTTTGTGAACCCGACCCTAAGGCCGCAAGGACTTGACCTGACTCTCATGGAGGCGATGATGAGTGGGAAGCCGGTGATGGCGTCGAGGTTTCGTAGTATTAAAGGAAGCATTGTCGTCGACGATGAGTTCGGGTTCATGTTTGCTCCCAACGTCGCGTCGTTGCTGGAGGCTTTGGAGTTGGCTGTGAAAGAAGGGTCGAGGAGGATGAGTCAACGAAACCCAGCGTTACAAGTTTCTGCAGTTTTTTTTTTTCAAAACCCAGCAACTTTAGCTGACGATATTTAAACACTATATTCGTCGGCTATAGTATTTTTTAATTTTTTTTATAAGGTTTAGCCGACGAAATATTTTATATTTCATCGGCTATAGTTATTTTTTAAATTTTTTTACAAGGTTTAGCCGACGAAATATGGCATGTTTCGTCGGCTATAGTTATTTTTTAATTTTTTTATAAGGTTTAGCCGACGAAATATTTTATATTTCGTCGGCTATAGTTATTTTTTGAAATTTTTTTACAAGGTTTAGCCGACGAAATATACTAAATTTGGTCGGCTATAGTTATTTTTTAATTATTTATTACGCACTTTAGCCGACGAATATTTCGTCGGCTAAAGTCTGGGAAAAAAACCGACGACATGTTTTTCGTCGGCTAACTGTGGGACTATAGCGGACGAAAAAAAAAATTTCGTCGGCTAAAGTCATCACCGAGGACCTTTTCCCGACGACACTATAGCCGACGAGCCTTCGTCGGCTAAGATCTTAGCCGACGAATTAAGATAACAGGCCGACGAAAATTTTTTGTCGGCTAAAGTGCTTGTCCTGGTAGTGAGTCTACTAATAACATACAAAAATCTACTATTAACATGAGTTAAGTCTACTAGTAACATGAGCTAACTAACATATAAAAGTAGATTTTCTGAAAAATTGTTCTTAAGATTATTCTTCGAAGTTGGAACACGTACTCTAAAATACAAAATCTACTAATAACATGAGTTAAATCTACTATTAACATGAGTTAGGTAAACTAATAACATGAGTTAGGTAAACTAATAACATGAGTTAGGTAAACTAATAACATGAGCTAACTGACATGCAACAGTAGATTTTTTGGAAATTTGTACTTAAGATTGTAAAGTTTAATGTAGACATTTTAATGTAGCTAATTAACAATTTTGATTTCTAGAATGTTTACTTTTATGTGATTTTGCTCATCCAAATGGTAGACATTTCTCATAAAAATAGTAGTTATGTCTTATGTTAAATGTAGACTTGCAGATTTTACTTTCGGTTAATTCAATCTTAAGAACCATTTTTATTCCCATAAAGTCTACATTTATGTGATTTTTCTCATTTAAATGGTAGACATTTCTCATGACAATAGTAGTTGTGTCTTATGTTAAATGTAGACTTTGCAACTTTCACCTTCAATTGATTCAATTTCAAGAATAATTTTGATTTCCAGAAAGTCTATTTTTTGTGATTTAGCTCATCTAAATGGTAGACATTTCCCATGAAAAAAGTAGTCATGTCTTATGTTGATTGTAAACTTTGCAACTTTCACCTTCGATTGATTCAATCTCAAGAACAATTTTGATTTCCAAAATGTCTACTTTTTTTGTGATTTTGCTCATCTAAATGATACACATTTCTCATGAAAATAGTAGTTGTGTCTTATGTTAAATGTAGACTTTGCAACTTTCACCTTTGATTGATTCAATCTAAAGAACAATTTCGATTTCCAGAAAGTCTACATTTATGTTATTTTGCTCATCAAAATGGTAGACATTTCTCATAAAAATAGTAGTTGTGTCTTATGTTAAATACAGACTTGCAAATTTCATTTTCGGTTGGTTCAATCTCAATAACCATTTTGATTTCCAGAAACTCTACTTTTTGTGATTTAACTCATCTAAATGGTACACATTTCTCATGAAAAAAGTAGTTGTGTCTTATGCTAATTGTAGACATTGCAACTTTCACCTTCGATTTATTCAATCTCAAGAACAATTTTGATTTCCAGAATGTCTAATTTTATGTGATTTTACTCATTTAAATGGTAGACATTTCTCATAAAAATAGTAGTTGTGTCTTGTGTTAAATGTAGACTTGCAAATTTTATCATCGGTTGGTTCAATCCAAAGAACCATTTTGATTTTCAGAAAGTCTACTTTTATGTGATTTAACTCATCTCAATGGTAGAGATTTATAGTGAAAATAGTAAACGTGTCTTATATTAAATGTAGACTTGCAACTTTAACTTATCTCAATGGTAGCAGAGATTTCTAATGAAAATAGTAAACGTGTCTTATGTTAAATGTAGACTTGCAACTTTTACCTTCGGTTGGTTCAATCTCAAGAACAATTTTAATTTCCAGAAAGTCTACTTTTCTGTGATTTAACTCATTTCAATGATAGACATTTCTAATGAAAACAGTATATATGTCTTATGTTAAATGTGTCTTACGACTTGCAACATTTTCAACATTTTCTGTGATATTTTTTATGACAAGAGTAACTGTTTCTTATGATAGTTATAGACAGTCTCAAAAATTATTTTGATTTTCAGAAAGTCTATTTTTGTGTGATTTAGCTAATCTGAATGATATATATTTCTAATGAAAACTGCAGATATAAAGAGACTTAACGGAGTGTTAATGGTGTTAGTTTGTTTTAACATGTTATAACAAGTCAAAACCGGTTGGGTATGTATACCCTAAGACACACAAGTGGAACCCTTCTTCTTCTTCCTACTTATTTCTCTTTTTAAGTTTTAAACTGTATTGGCTAACCAACCCTACCTCCAGCATTGTTTCAAACTGCAGGTGCTCTAAAAGCACTTCCAACTACCCTTTGGTTTGGTGAAGTGCTTTGAAAATTTCAGGGTTTCGTTTCATAGTTTGGTTAAGAAGCATTCATCATGAAATCATGATTCACAAAGGGGAATAATAGAACAACGTACATCAGGAACATCAAATTACACCTACCTGATGTAATTGTTCATCATTTTTATAAATTTTCATTTACTTTGTTCCAGGAAGATCAAAACAGTTTTGAGTGCATCGAGTGAAGTGAACCTACTTTAAATCTTAGTTAGTCCCGGCAAGTACTGATCTATGATGCTAATATTATTGGAAGAAGAAGAAGAAGAAGAAGAAGAAGAAGAAGAATGGTTGCCGACACTGATTATGCTTAAAATCTGCATGGATTTTATTGCTGCTTCCTTTAATGATGGATCACTGTGATTTTTTTTACACATGAATAAACCCTAAGAGATAATGCGAAGCGAAAGTTTGCATTGGATCTTGCTTTGGATTTTAAAATTAACTCCACCAACAAGTTTGGAGTCAATCGATTACACCAGCAACATGCACTTCGTACCAAAAAATATGCACTTAGGGCCATGCATGTCCCATCTTTGGTTAATTATGTATCCATCAATTTTGATTTAGCTAGATTAGCTCGTATTTTGTCGTGCCTTATATTTGGTTGATTAATCTCTTGCTCTCGGAATGGTCACTTCATCCATTAGATATGTTGAAAAAATTGGGTTCGAAGAAATTTTGGGGAATGTTCATGAATTGGATATGCGATTCTTTGTTGAAAAAATTGGGTTCGAAGAAATTTTGGGTAATGGCATTTAAAACTCTCATTTTCAAGCCAGTTTGTTTTTCTACACCCTGATTGTGCTGCATAAGCAGGACCAAAATCGATGTGATCTCTAACTACATTCACTGGTCCTCGATTTTTATGTTTGTTAATCTTCAGCTATACAATTTGTGCGGCATAACATACCCTTCATATTTGATCGCAGTTATATAATTACGGCTTATATTTCAGAGAAAAATGACCAAATGCACAAAAATAATCTCTTTATTATTTTTATAGTGAACTTCTGTGTAATTTGCAAGTTCAATCTAAGATCACTAACAATTTATATTAAACATCTCGAAGTTGCAAGTGTTCGTATCCCGCAATTTTAATCATGTATCGATCATTCAACCTGATTAACAAACTTTGATTGATTAATTAGTAGATTAATTTCATTTCAAGTATCAAATAATAATAATAATAATGAACTTTGATCCATTACAAGCAACAGTTGAGGATCCAGGCCATCACATATGCATTTAAAATCATGTGCTTAAAACTGGTTCGAGGCCATTTACATGTGCAGACATACCTACGTTGCATGTGTTTCGGGTACGTATTACGTACATATATAGTCCTTAATTTGCTCCAAATTAATTACCTAAGGTGTTTAACTTGTACGCTTAAGCTTCCAATTAACATTAATCTCATCGTATAATATATAGTCTTGTTAATTATTTAAGTTCGATCGAGTCCGCGTTCTGTTTCAAGTGTCAACCATGCATGTTATAGGTATGTTAAAATTATATTGGCATTGTCAGCTACTGGTTCGACTTGGTATATACTATGGTGGTGTATGTATACATTCTAGCTTGATTATTTCAGAGTTCTACGTACAAAACAAGAAAGAAAACAAAACAAGTTGGTATATATTGATTAGTTCTTCAATTGATTATGATAAAAACTTTGTGTTAGCACCTAGCAATTAATAGTAATCCTGAAGCATGATCGATGCATTGTTTAGGAGGGGGACGACTCTATCGATCATATTCACCACCGTAGTGGGTAGCACAATGGCATGGTCCTAGTACTTTTTTTCAGAGGGTGACTGGCTAAATGGGAGGCACATGCATGGATGATGAAAATTTAAGGATATGAATCAGAGACCACATTTGGAAGAAAAGGATATATATACATCTATGCTTCACCGACACTTCACACCTTTTGAGTGTTGGAGTGGCCGATACGTCGGGAAATGTTGACTGACATGTCACATCAGCCTCCGATATGTCACGTTATCAATTATTAAAAAAATAGGTTTAAATGGATTATGGAATGATTAAAATTTTCTTGTCTATTAAGTATTTGAGGGATGTTGTGTTACTAATAAGTTGATGCTTAGTTTTTTTTACAACTTATATCTGCCCATTTAATTTTCTTTAATGTTATTTTAATATGTTTATGCAATATATTTAATTTAGACAAAAAAGAAAGAAAAAAAAGATTGAATTAAGCACATTATTTTGTTAATGTAATAAACTTATTTCATATTTTATTATATTTTTTATGTATTAAAAATACATAAATATATTATTTTATTTGCCGTGTCGAGAACTCAGTTTTTGAGCTTTACCGTACCGCCGTGTCGTGTTGCCGTGTCCGTGTCCGTGCAACATAGATATACGTGCTTGGACCAATTACAAGCTAGCTAGCTAGCTGTAATTTCCTTATCCAATACGTCACTTCAAATGCGTATATTAGTCTAAAAAAGTAGCTAGGAAAAGGTTTAAGGATAGGAATAATCAGTAAACAATACTACAACATACGAAAGAGAAAAGCCTAGCTATATATATCCATAGCACAATCAAATTAAAGTTGAGGAGTACGCTGTAGAATTCTTGTTCAAAATTATTCGAGATAGACATGCAAGAGAACTTGGGATTTTGATTACGAGATCGATTAAATATGTTCAAGACGAAACTACCTAAACGAGCAACTACTTTGTTAAGTTCAACTGCCCTAACAAGAAAGGAGGAGAAGCATAGATATATGGATTACTTGTGATCAAAGGATGCATGAAAACCTGAAAATCCTATTCACTGCTGGCTAATTGAATCCACCTTTGCAAGATGGTCACCCACTATGGTTCTCCGAGTCTGAAATATACAACATTCCTGTCTTTAGTATATAGTATTACATGTATAAAGTAATCCTAGCTAGACAAAGCATGCTTCAAAGACAAGATGATGAGCGTACGAAGCACTAAGCAAAAAAGCATGCAATCCCACTTCGTTTAGTTTCATCGAACCTAACTATATGCCACTTTTGATTAGGTTCAAGGCTCTCGATCATCCCAAGTGTGTAAGACTGTTTGGGATATATACTTGAAGAAGTTAGGTTAATTACTAGAAGTAGAGCATGCATGCGCTACTGCTTATTAGTTCTTGGGAAACAATGCCAACATGTAACAAGACCATGCCGCCTGCATTCTTGAAGAACTATAAGCTTTTGACTACGACTTCCTCAACTCATAAAGCTCATCCATGGACCCTCGATCTCACATGGAGCTCATGTTAATCTGCTACTTTAGGGTTATGAATTAAATCACTCTTTCATCAAAAGTCTTGACCGATTCATGAACTTAATTTCCTTTCCAATAGTTTCAAGAAAAAAAAAGTTTACACCTCCATCATCATGGTTTTCTTAGCATTGCTTGATCTCACCCCAACCTCTTAAAGCTTGGTAGTTCTAGAATTTGGTTTTTTTGCCTAACAAGATTCATGTTGCTTGTTTGTCTTATAAATATTATATTAAGTATCATATGAAGATGTCACGTTATCATTACTCAATTCTAAATCTAAACATAGAAGCCGGAACCATTCTTCTAACAAGCTGCAAATACTGCTTTACGTACTTATGTGGAAGATCTTGAATAGTATGAGTGCCGAGATCAATTTGATTTCTAATTCCACCAGTCATGAGTGGTCCGACACATCAGGCAGTATATATCATGCACATAAAAAGAAAACGACACTAATAAAAGTCGCTTGAGAAAAGGATTAGTGACATGTCGTGGGATGGTATATGCATCATGCATATATGCATGAAGAAGCTTTGTCAAATGTCAATGATATTCTATCAGTCTCAGACACCTTGAAATGTGAAGGATTGTGAATGTGATGTCTGTTTTTGTTAGGATTGGCATGGCAGCCATTGCTTTAGCTCAAAGGGTCGAACTGGGACATCCACAATTCCACATTTACTGCTGTCGGCTACAAATTGATAAGGTTATGGATAAGCAGACACCCCTAGTAAAATCGATGTAACATCGATCGATGGATCAAGCGATGCTGCCGTGTGAAAGATAATATGTGGAAAACATTGTGTCATCAAGGGTGAACGAGGGACTTCTATCTTTTCTCAAAAGGTAAATCTGACTAAACATAAACCTTAGTATGAACCGATAGATATGAGTGAATTTTGACTTACATGTCTTCAAAAAAACCGCTTTAAAAGAGTTAGAGGTGATCGAACAACATTTTTTTAAAAGAGCAATGTAATGCTAGGTGAATCACAATAAGACTACGAAATGTTAGCCATATACTTTTGATCAATCTATATGAGAAAAAGATCTAACCCGAGCTATGCTAGTCTAGAGCAGTAGCAAACTAGCAATGGTGATTGCTCCATAAGGGGAAGGGGTGTCACCTTCGCGATACTATTCATATCTTTTTGCAGTAACTAGTTTTTATGTGCCTGTTGCAAATTATTGCTGGAGAAAAGGACTGTGAACATGGCTAGTGGTTTAGTTGCGATGATTCAGCAGGGCCTAGTTGACTCAATTGTAGAAAACAGTGAGAAAATAAACAGTGATAGTGTAGTTGATAGTTGCAAGATAGAAAGAGACAGAAATAGAGAGAGATATTAGAGGAAGAGAGGAAGAGGAACATGAAGGCAAATGGTAATCTCTGTGTTGGTATGTCACAATGTGCAATTGTCTGGGCTATACCCGACGGAGCACATGTTTGTGGGGACTAGACAATGGTGCCTTTTCTCTTTCGGGAACCCTAGCCAAAGCTGGACATAGCAAATATTCCACTACCCCATCTATGTAAAATTTCAATGGCTAGGAATTTCGTCTCTGTATTAGCCTGTGGTGGAGGTGAGAGAAGCTGAAGCTGATGACATCTTTCATAGTACAGAAAGCAATGGCTTGCTGGTTCAGGAATGGGTTAAGATTGGAAATTACTTGAGGGTTTTGTGTAGTTCATATGAAGAGGACCAAACTTGGGGGTGAAGTTTAACTGTATTACCAATATATGCAGGTTGATATCAATAAGAAAACATATGCAGGTGTGAAACTGTAAAAGAAAAGATCAATTGCAGAGAATGTAGAGGTCCCATATGGATGATACCAGCTAAAATGTCAACTTCAAGTCATCAATGGCTTTCTGAACAAGGAGCTTTCAGCTTTCTGTGTGAAGGCTCTGTTACAGTTACTGTACGGGCTGGGATGACCCCAGTGCTTCCTCAAAGGTAGAGGAGGAGGATGATGAGTAGTAATTTCAAGTTTTCAACCAGGATGAAGAATCAGAGATATTTTCTTTGTGTTTGTCTTTTCTTTCCTAGCTTGAGCTTGTGTTTTGCAGGCTAATACAGCCCATTTATCATTCATGGAATGAAGGAACTAGGGCCGATGTGAATGGACTGTCCCATTTTGATTTATCGGGCTCCTTTGGACTTTGAAAGGAGGATCATGAGCATTTCAATAGTCTCCGAAGATAGTTCATCCCAGAATTTTGATACGTCGACAGGCTTCTTTGGACTTCAGAATCTTGTTGGCATTCAGAAATGTATATAAACTTTACCTGTGTTTTCTTCATCTGACCATTAAGCTGTTCTTACTCTTACTTCTTCTCAACCATTCTAAAACAATTTCTGGCAATTCATTTCTAACAACAGTAGATAATCATCGAAAACATTCTTCTACTAAAATTCATTCACAACCAAAGTGCAGTGGTACAATAAACATGCAAACATGCGTTGGTCTACTTCCAAGTTCCAGCCAGGGTTTTGAAGTTTCAACCCGCAATTTGCACATCAAATCTATACAAGGCGACCAGGTGATCCAATCACCCAAAAATAATTTCACTAGAACTAAACTGAGACTTGCAACTAATTAGTAGACATCAAGGAAACAGAAATAGCATGAGCAGAAAAGTAGCTTCAGCTCTTAATACTCAGTCCTGCTGTCATCTTTGACTTTGAGCATCCAATTGCTCCCTGATCAACCAATTTTCCACTCAAATGTTGTGTAGCGTAAGTGGCGCTTCTTCTCAATTTACCAGGAAATTCTTTGCTTGAATTGCCTTTCAAAGAGAGATTTTTCTTTATACGA
This sequence comes from Fragaria x ananassa, assembly GCA_034370585.1. NCBI lineage: Eukaryota > Viridiplantae > Streptophyta > Magnoliopsida > Rosales > Rosaceae > Fragaria > Fragaria x ananassa. The sequence continues at coordinate 25,728,285 of CP139761.1, read as the reverse complement.
CTCCTATTGAGCAACAGCATACTATTGCGTGGGGGAGCATGCAAAGCCCCTTCGACACAATCTCCCACCTGAGCGCATCCCCAAGTCCTGGATGGTCCATCATCACTAATTGGTCTAAGTCTTGGAAAATTAGCTCGCAACCTAGAAAAGCTCTGCTGTTCAGAGAGATTTTCCTCCTCAAGTCGGGCACATAGGGGGCAGGGAGGGTCACTTTTGCGTGTCTTGGGTGTTGTTTGCTCCAAGCACTCTGCATGGAAAACATGACAACAAGAAAGAACCCCGGCGATTGGCATATCTCCACTTCTAACTATGCGACGAGAACTCCAAGGTGATCTTTGTGAAAGAAACCTATCACACAAGCCACATCTAAACCCTTCAGACATATTACTTAAGTGTCGACTAGAAATTTCTGCCTCAAATGACTCTGAAACATCAGTGAAATCAACGCTGCTACTGGCACTGCTCCAGCGGTGGCCATCTCTTTGAGGAGTGGCGGCATCAAAGTCAGGAGACCCAGCAACTGTGAAGTCAGACGCCTCTCTGGGAAGAGTTTGTGAAGGAAATGACAAGGGATATATAGGTTTGGACATGAAAGAACGGCAACTTGCGAAAGTATGATGAGAAGATAGGGATGCTTTGATCGTGGCTTCAGATTCACTACTGTCTGAACGAGATGAGGTGGACCCCCTAGTATCTTGAATTTCTGAGGTTCCCTGCAAAGATACATCAAAGGAAATGCTTCAATCCTAGTCTTTCATTTGATAACCTACATACACTAAATTCTAAAACAGTACCTCCATGGTAGGTCTAAAAGATGACTTCCCAAAAGCTGGACCTAGCATGCACAAGGCATTGAAGTTGAGTTAATGAAAACATGAATATAGGCAACAGCAATGACAATCTTAAGATCATCCAACTTCCTTAATAAGGAATTTTGAATGTCAATTATGGTAAATGTATAAGCCAAGAGAAATTGAAACTCAAATAAGAAAACATGCTACAAACCAGTTGATAATACAACCAAATCCTTCAAAATGCAAATTTTGACCATCCATGAGGAATTGATGATATCATTTTGAGAATCACACAGTATAAATGTTAACCAAACTCAGGGCCATCCTGGGAATGTAATGGGTGTAACAAAGGTTCACATCCATGATTCCTAGCTCATTCTATTACTTCTAAACCAATGGAATTTCCAGATCGGGTTTATATAAGTGCCCAAACATCTCTTAAATATCAACCCACCGTACCAATTATCAAAGAAGGATAGAAAAGAGAAGAATTGTACATGTTCTAAAGTATTAAGAGTTAATTAGTTAAGCATGGCACACTAGCTATTACCACTGGAGGGTGTTTCTCTTGGATCACTAAGTATAATAAATAACACAGAAACAGTTGCTACAAAAACAAAATGAACCTGGTGCTCCAATGAAGTTGGAAAGTATACACTACACCAATTTGTAATAATGGTTGATACAAACAACCACCACTTTTCACAAACAGGCATACTGCATACACCCAATAAAATGAACCTTCAAGTAATGACCTAACACTATATAGTATTTGTAAGAACAAGTTTGATAAGAGTAAACTAACAGATTCAAAAGGCTACTTAAGTGTTATTTTTATCCTTCTAGGGTTTAGGGTGACCAGTATAAACTATATAGTACATTAAGAACACACACAACAGGTGCACATAAGTATATATATTAACAATGCATGGCCATCTGCACATAAAACTGAAAAAGAGTAGCATCATCAATTGTATTACCTCTCCGTTTTGTAGTTTCATAATCATCTATACTGATCTCCTGTATTGCTGGAGGTGTCCACTGAGGACCTTGAGAATGGTCAGACGAACTACTTAAAAACAGCCCAGCACCATCAGATGCAGAGTAGTGAAGATTATAGAGATGATTGCCTCTCACCCAGCCCCTACTTCCTCTACTGTTTGATGAAGTACAAGACTCATATAGTTGAACACCATCATGTAAACCATATGGCAGTTCTTCAGATTGGAATCGAAAATCCCATCTAGAAGGAGGTGGAGAAAAGCTCGTATTAGTTCGCCAACAAGGCTCATCTGGACCAACGGACCAGTCCCTACTGGCCGTATGCGACTCATGTGGCCTTGCAGCCACACAACAGAGGGACCCCGTTTTAGCTATTTTTTATAAGACACTGAATGATTGACTCCGTCTGCTATCAAGCTTCCTGAATCCCACTTTTCTAATCTACACCAACATTTCCGATACAGGTTAGACACTTATGCCAAGTGCCACTCATTAAAACGTTCATACACAATCTAACTGTACTCCACTCAGTATTTGAAGCACCACACACAAAAATTGGACCTTGCAATACAACTCCACACACAACTCTCAATCTTGAACAACCATGATCAAATTCGCTTCATTGACAATGACATATATAAAACTAAGCTGCTTACGCCTCCAAATTTCCTCCGCAAGTCTGTGATTCTTCAGTTGTGATAATCCCAACACTGACAACAAGGTAAGACCAAATTAAAACGATGGCTATGTTAAGTTTCTACACTCATCAAAACTTCACAGACACCCACAAAGCAGTGATTTTTACATCCAAAATCAAGTGGGTTATCAGAATTACACTAAAATTTCAAAACTTGCAGAAAGTGCATTTTCCAAGTTGTTTCTAAACAAGCAAGCACTATTCAACAGAAGCTGATAGCAAACAACCAAAAAGATCAAACATTTAGAAAGAGCAAAGCAACCACATAAGTATTGAACACAAGATGCTCTTGGAAACACCAATTAGACATTAAAACAGGCAAAACTGAGTTAAATTTGAGAGACAATAACTCTAGAAGTAATTAGAAACATAAACCCAGGAAATGAATTCGAGAAAGAGAAGAGAGAGAGAGAGAGAGAGCTTACAATTAGAGACAGTGAAGAAACACGAGAAGAGACGCGAGAGTGGTCTGGTGTGGTGGACTGTGAAAACCCTAAATATATTGGGGGAGAGAAAGCTGGAGCAAATTTAGGGGGACTTTGTTTTTGCATCAAGATCCTCCCATTATTCTACAATTTCTATTCATTCCAGTCCCTTTGTTTAATTATTTAAACCATCTTGCTCTTAACATTAGTTTATTTCTTTTTTAAATGATCTGTACCAACTTGGCTTTTCTTTCAGCTTTTTTTTTGGTAAGAGCTTTTCTTTCAGCTTTTGATGCACAGCTTTCCTCTTTTCTCTTTTTTACGTTTGGGCGTGAAATTTGAACAGTTACAGATTAGCTTCAACTTGTTTGTTGGAGTAAGTAAAATCTCGATAGATGCGTTCTTAGAGAAAATTAAAAATGGAAAAAGATCATCGGTGTTAGTTCTAACCTGGTCGTTCATTGACAGTCCAAAGGCTAGTAGTCAGCGTCTGTCTCATTATTAACGAAGATCAGCATTTTCAAGGTTAAGACTACAATTCCCAAGTCCATGTTGTGTTGTCACAGGTTTACTGTAGCACACCACAAGTAGACCCCCTTAATATTGGATTCAATGGATTCATAATCACAGATTACAGTGATGTAGGTGTAACAAACAACACTGGGGGATTAGGAATTGAAAATTATGAGCTCAAACTTGTCTCGGAGCCCAAACGATTAGCCCCACAAGCCGAACGATAATGCCGTGCCTGCAAATCCAAATTCATTATCTTCACAATAATAACAATCCAATATTATGTACAATAATTATTCCTTCTGTGGAAAAAAATGAACTATCCCAAGCCAAGAAAAACCGTAGGGTCTACTAATGTTTATTCTCATTAACAGCTCTATTGGAAATGAAGGACAAAACAAGGAACAAAGCAATTCAGGATGTTAGGCCATAAAAAAAAACCCACAGGATGTTATTACTTGCTAGCTACTCCATAGATTTGAGGGTTTATAATTGAGGCACTGGACAAGGAGGTCATGCTAAGCTCGACGCCTGAGAAGCCGGATCTTGATATATTGGTTCCTGTTTCCCGGGTGAGATGACACCCGTCGGCAAGAGTTTGTTGCAAGGGATCAAGAACACTCTGTATAAATCTGAGTAGTGTCCCATCTACAGCAGCATAACAGTAGCAAAAGAGTGATTAGCAACTACATTATTTGTCAACTAAACCGGCACATGCAACTTTTTGATTATGGATTAAGAATTTCAGCTCGACTATACCTTTTGCAGCCACATGCTCCACAAACAAGTAGAGTCCACCTGGTCTCAGCACTCTCTTAATCTCTGATTACAGAAGCAACATATATTATATAAACTTGTTAAAATAAAAGAATTGAACATACATTAACAAGGTCTGTTGTATGTTCACAAATGAAACATTTTCATAATGGTTGCTGTTTTAGAGGTTCTTGGATGAGAATAAGTTCACAACAAGCAAAATCGATCAGGTTCAGAACTTTCATTACCCTTTAGAGTCTTATCGACATCTTTTACAGAACACAATACTAGGGTTCCAACAACTGCATCAACAGAAGCATCGTCTAATGGTATGGCCTCCCCAACCTGGTTAATAAGGATGTACAAAATGAAATGTAAATTCTAGAATCACAAACACAACACAAACAAAACTATGTATTATAAAGGGGGACAGTAACTAGAAACTCAAATTCCATAAAAAACAGTACAAAGTTTTGAATCATCCACAATTTTCACCACCGGCATTGCAAGACAGACAGAGATCAGGATATCACATACTGCTTGTATAAACTCGAAGTTCGAAAGGGGCAAACCAGCAGCCACGGCCGCAGCCTGAGCGTATCTTTCCATCTTCTGATTAGGATCCACACCAAAAACTCGGACACCATCATCAGCACCATAGTATCTTAGATTAGGACCGGTCCCTATACCAATTTCCAACACTCGCTCAGCTTTTCCCTTCAACCTAGAAAACAGCTCCGACTTGTAACCTGCAATCTAACCTCCCATGAAAATGAAAAATGCAGTCACATTCAAAAGTGTAACACTGGTTTCAGACCTACCACTACCAGAAAATGAATCTTGGGCGACGAAACAAAAAAAACCGGGCGACGATTTTTTTTTTCGTCGCCTAAGAGGGAACTTAGGCGACGATTTTTTTTTTCGTCGCCCAAGGGAAAAAAATCGTCGCCTAAAGTCCAACTTTAGGCGACGAAAATAAAATCGTCGCCTAAGAATACATTTCGTCGGCTAAGAGAGAAACTAGGGCGACGAAACAATATTTCGTCGCCTAAGATATTTATTTCGTCGCCTAAGTTTTTTATCCTTAGGCGACGAAACTGAGATATTTCGTCGCCCAAGATTTTTCATTCTTAGGCGACGAAACTCAAATATTTCGTCGCCCAAGATTCTTCTATATATTGTGAGGCGGGATAGAAGAATGAGAACTTTGAAAATTTTAAACATAAATTTCTCTAGTTCTTCAAATCGTTCGGTGTTGTGGAAATTTGTCCATACATAGTTTGTGGAGCTATTCCCAGGTACGTACATATGCATATATATATATTGATTTTCAGTTTTATTTGAGTTGAATTAATGATATATATATATATATATATATGCATAGAGTTTGTTCCAAGCTGAGTAAGGGGCCGTTCTGTCATAGATATGGTTCACAGGTTTGTTTAACTGGATCTCAAGATCACAAACTGACCACTCTTCTCGGTGAAGGGGTCGATAGGGGTTCGCCTCCGTGATCACAAACGAGTCCTGCCTGGTTCCTGTAGGGGGTTCGCCCTCCGTGACATTGACACTTGCCTTCTGAAACCACGGAATCCGCTCGAACTAGATATATATAATTAATAATTAGTATGTTGTATTACATTAATATATATATATATATATAAAAGATATGTTCATTAAATATTGATATATATATGTGTTATTTTCAGGATATGGATAAGAGTTGGATTTCTCTTCCAAGATATCACAGAAAATATGCTGAAGGAGTTTGGGATTTTATGCAATATGCGCAGGGCAATGCTGACGGGAGTGGCATGTTCTATTGCCCGTGCAAGATGTGTAAGTGTCGCAGTGATATGCATCGATTTCCGTTGGGGACAGTATGGGACCACCTGAAGAGTAACGGATTCTGGGAACGTTACACATGTTGGATATATCACGGTGAAACCTCATCACGCCCGCATGATCATGGACAGTTTGATGAGACGGGCAGTACATCCAACGATCCAACAACGACCTTCATCAACGACATGTTTCCTCATGACAGCGGTGTATGCCCTGAACGACAGCACATTCCTCAGGCGCCGATGCAGGCCGTCCCTAGAGGTGTCAACACTGCCGGTATAGCCAAGTACAACAGACTTATTGCTTTCCAACAGACCCCTCTGTGCCCAGGTCATGAGAAGACCGTTCTTCAGTGTGTGATGGAGGTGATGCATATCAAGGTTGACACAAAATCGACCGTGACGGCTGTTGATAGGTATCTACAGTACGCTGCTTCGCTCCTGCCCGACGGTCATCGTCATCCCACCACGCATCATAAGGTCCGTCGTATCTTGAGAGATCTCGGGCTTTCCTACATCAAGATCCATGCATGCAGATATGACTGCGTTCTATTCTGGGGTAAAGATGCAGACGGTAATGACCTTGAAGGCCTTCATCGTTGTCCGGTATGTGGGACCGACAGGTATAAGCGGACTCCCGCAGGCAACAGGAAACCTGTTAAGGTACTTCGCTATTTCCCGTTGAGGGATAGGCTGGAGCGGTTGTATATGTCTTCAAAGACGGCCGAAGCTATGAGATGGCACGCTGTGAGGGAGGTGCATGACGAAGACCTCATGGTACACCCTGCTGACGGGGAGGCGTGGAAGCATATAGACAGGGAGTTTCCTCATTTTGCTTCAGAGGTGAGGAATGTGAGGCTCGGGCTGTCATCCGACGGGTTCAACCCTTTTGGGACCATGAGTCTTTCGTACAGTATATGGCCGGTCATTTTGGTGCCTTACAACCTTCCTCCATGGATGTGCATGAAGAAGGAATACAACATGTTGACCTTGTTGATTCCGGGGCCCGGTTATCCAGGTATCTACTTTCCCTTCATATTGTATATATTGCTGTTGGTTCAACACCTCTCCATTTATTGTTTTTGTTCTATATTGTTGGTCATATATAGTCGTTATCTGAATTTGTTGTGGTTGTTGTTGTTATCCAGGGAAGTGTCTCGATGTGTATATGAGACCGCTGATTGAAGAGTGTAAATTGCTTTGGGAGGTTGGTCATCCCACTTATGACTCCCACAAAAAGGAGATGTTCCAGATGCATGCCATGATTGTTGGTACCATCAGTGATTTTCCTGCACGTGGGATGTTGTCCGGCAACGTTGTTAGGGGATACAAGGCTTGTCCTGAGTGCCTTAGCTCCCAGGGGTGCAGCAATCATTGCAACAAGATAGTCCGGATGGGTCACCGTGCTTACCTACCACATGATCACCCCTGGCGGATAGATACCGGGGCATTTGATGGGACCGAAGAGAGAGGTGTGGAGCCGCATAGATGGTCGGGGGAAGAGATTTTAGCAGTGCTGGATGAGTATGATTTTGGGCAGCTTAGCAATCATCCCGATATTGTGGCCAGAATACCTGAAAGACCAGACAGGTACAAATTCTGGACACATAAGAGCATATTTTGGGAACTCCCGTACTGGAGTACGCTGTTGATCAGGCACTACCTAGATGTGATGCACATAGAGAAGAATGTCTGCGACAGTGTGGTAGGTACAGTGCTCAACTTGGAGGGGAAGACGAAAGACGGTCCTAAGGCACGCGTTGATCTTAAGAAAATGGGAATCAGAAAACATCTTTGGCTGAAAGAGGGGAAGAAAAAGATGCCTTGGGCTCCTTACACCGTGAAGCCTGATCAGAAGACCCAGATCTTCAGGTGGATGAGTTGTGTGACGTATCCCTCAGGCGTTGCAGGAAATATAGCCCGGTGTGTGAACTTGCGGGAGAATAAGATATACGGCTTGAAGAGTCATGACTGTCATATTCTGCTACAACGTCTCTTCCCTGTTTTCATTCGACCGTTCCTTCACCGTCAGGTAAATTTGTGGTTAAAATTACGGTTAACCTGTCGTAAATGGATTTTATATTAAATTTGTGATGTGTGGTTGGCCAGGTTGTGGAGCCGTTAGTAGCGCTGTCAAGATTCTTCATGAAGTTGTGCACAAGGGAAGTGAGAAAATCCGATCTCCGGGAAATGCAGGCAGACATCATATACATCATGTGTAAATTCGAGAGGATCTTTCCGCCAAATTTTTTCGATATCATGCCTCACCTGATGATCCATCTTCCCCAGCAATTGTTGCTTACCGGTCCAGTACACTTCACTTGGATGTATCCCATGGAAAGGTATGTTTTATTCACTTACATCTCCAGAATACATATATGTACGTACATGTTCAATAATTGTAACGTATAGTTTGCAATCTTATATTTACAGACAACTTGGTGAGTACAAAGATTATGTCACTAATAAATCCGCGCCTGAAGGATGTATAGCTGAAGCATATATTGCGCATGAATGCGTCACCTACATGAAGTTGTATTTAGGAGCGTCGTTGGGAGCTCCGCAAGCCATGGAGGAACATGCGCCGCGGTTCAATCTCTCTATAGTTTCCAGTGATGTCGAAGTTGGTGGAGCACGACTGTCCGCCGAGTATGCATTGTCGGATGAAGAGATAGCCATAGCGCACTGGTGGGTACTAATCAATTGTGAAGAAGTTAAATATTGGAAAGAGTTGCACCTAAATTTTCCGGAAGTTGATGGTGATCTCGAGTACCACAACATGACGTTCGCAAATTATTTTCGCACCTGGGTACGTAATTTAATCTTCCCTGTTATATATATATATATATCTATATCTAATTATTTTCTATTGCATATATTTTCGGATATTTACAGTTTAAATATCCGTTACAGATGGACATGATTAAATCTGATGATAATCCAAACTGGTCGCACGAACTATTACTTCTTGCGATGCAACCGCAACGGGCTAGAGTTTATCCCACCTGCACAGTGAATGGCGTCAAATTTGTATCTGAAGAGAGAGACAGCAGACGAAGAACACAGAATTCTGGGGTGATGGCGAAAGGTCATGGCCTTGACTATTACGGTGTTCTCCATTCAGTGGTCGAACTGGTTTATGCGGAAGGCATGAAAGTGCATCTGTTCAAGTGTAGATGGTTTGATACAGGCGCACAGAGCATGAAGATGGATCAGTATGGCAATTTATCGGTCAACACTGCTACAAGCGCCTACGAAGATGACCCGTTTGTTTTTGCGACATCGGTAAAACAAGTGTTTTATCTTGATGACCTTGCAAAAGGTGACGCGTGGAAAATAGCGAACATTGTGCATCCTCGAAACATTTACCGGGCGGCTACACTTGGAGTGACCATTCCAGGGCCAGAGGCTGATGCGTATCAGGAGCCGAACGCAGTAGGTATTCATGATGTAGCTACTGTTCGTCAAAATAATGTTAAACATGGTCGAGTGCTCAGAATTCGTGACGAAGATTCAACCTTTATTGATGTTGATCCAAATGAAGAAACAGACGACGACTCTGACGACGAATTAAGGCATAGATTACCAGATATTAATTCCGATACCGAAGAAGACTCATCGGATGACTCAGATTACGAGCCTTAGCGACGTTATAATTGAGCCTTAACTTTGTAATTGTTTATATACTAAAAGTAAATGTTTGTACTAAGATAATCCAAAGCACATTTAAATTTCATTGTAAAGAAATTTTTATTTTTACTCTTGGGCGACGATTTTAACAAATATCGTCGCCCAAGTATCATCTTGGCCGACGAATTAGCCTAATTTCGTCGGCCAAAAGTAAACCGAATAATTAAAATAAAATAAAGCACATTTAAATTTCATTGTAAAGAAATTTTTATTTTTACTCTTGGGCGACGATTTTAACAAATATCGTCGCCCAAGTATCATATTGGCCGACGAAATTACCCTAATTTTGTCGGCCAAGAGTAATATGAATAATTAAAATAAAATAAAACACATTTAAATTTCATTGTAAAGAAATTTTTATTTTTACTCTTGGGCGACGATTTTAACAAATATCGTCGCCCAAGTATCATATTGGCCGACGAAATTACCCTAATTTTGTCGGCCAAGAGTAATATGAATAATTAAAATAAAATAAAACACATTTAAATTTCATTGTAAAGAAATTTTTATTTTTACTCTTGGGCGACGATTTTAGCAAATATCGTCGCCCAAGTATCATCTTGGCCGACGAATTAGCCTAATTTCGTCGGCCAAGATTAATCCGAATAATTAAAATAAAATAAAACACATTTAAATTTCATTGTATTAAATTTTTATTTTTACTCTTGGACGACGATTTTAACAAATATCGTCGCCCAAGTATCATCTTGGCCGACGAATTAGCCTAATTTCGTCGGCCAAAAGTAAACCGAATAATTAAAATAAAATAAAACACATTTAAATTTCATTGTATTAAATTTTTATTTTTACTCTTGGACGACGATTTTAACAAATATCGTCGCCCAAGTATCATCTTGGCCGACGAATTAGCCTAATTTCGTCGGCCAAAAGTAAACCGAATAATTAAAATAAAATAAAGCACATTTAAATTTCATTGTAAAGTTTTTTTTTTTTAATCTTGGGCGACGATTTTAACAAATATCGTCGCCCAAGTATCATCTTGGCCGACGAATTAGCCTAATTTCGTCGGCCAAGATTAATCCGAATAATTAAAATAAAATAAAACACAAATAAATAATTTCATTTGAATAATGAAAATAAATATCCCGGGTATTTATTTTTTACCAAATTTTTATAGCCCCGTAAGAGTCTCGTCGATTGGAAACTATTCTCAGTTGAAGGTCCGGCCAGATTACGTGATTTGGAGGGTCGAATAGCCGTTTCCATCCGTTTAGGGGTTTGACCACGCCGATTGACCGGACGGATCGAGCCCTTATCTTTGTCAGATGGAGCTGAATTTTTTCCACCTACGTAATTCGTTATGCTGGTCAAATCTGACGGTCGGTTTTCAGTTCCTCTTCTCCGATCAATAAACTCACGTTATATGTACTAATGTTGTATAACTTTTTTATATAAGTGTTTAGTTTAAGTGTCGTTTTGAAGACAACGTATACGTAGAGGCCTCAAACGCAAAAAAGTCGTGAAATAAGATATGACCGGAACGGTGAAATACGTCAACCCGTGAAAAATGAAGATATTCCGTTAAAGTTTCGGTGCCGGTTGTTCCGGTCGCACGAAACACATATATTTCTGCCTAGTGGTAGCCCTATCCCGGTTATTTATTTTTTACCAAATTTTTATAGCTAGCCCCGTAAGAGTCTCGTCGATTGGAAACTATTCTCAGTTGAAGGTCCGACCAGATTACGTGATTTGGATGGTCAAATAGTCTGAATTTTATGATAGTATATTTGGCCGACGATTTTCTTCATCTTGGGCGACGAAATTTATAATGAAGAATGTCGTCGCCCAAGTATACAATCTTGGCCGACGATTTTCTTCATCTTGGGCGACGATATTTATAGTGAAGAATGTCGTCGCCCAAATAGACTATCTTGGCCGACGATTTTTAAAAAAACAGGGCGACGATTTCAAAAATCGTCGGCCAAGAGTCTCTTGGCCGACGATTTTTACAAAACAGGCCGACGATTTTTACAGAATCGTCGCCCAAGAACGCCAGTATAAAAGGCAAAAATTCGGAAACCCTAACCATTTCTTCAGCCGCCAAGCATATTCTCTCTCTCTCTCCGAAAATCCTCTCTCTGCCCTCTCTCTCTCCCTCTCTCCGACCCCGACCCCGACCCCAATTCGGAACCCCGACCCCGACGTCGACCCACAATTTAAGGTATAACCCTAAAACCCTAAATTGGTTTTAATTGTTTTTGTTGTTGTAATAATTGTAAATTGTTGTTGTTGTTGTTGTGATAATTGTAAATTGTAAATCGTTGTTGTTGTGATAATTGTAAATTGTTGTTGTTGTGATAATTGTAAATTGTGATGTACGGTTTAGGGTTTACGGTTTACGGTTTAGGGTATAGGGTTTAGGATTGTAAATGATTAAATAATTTAGGGTTTATTTAGGGTTTAGGGTTTACGGTTTAGAGTTTATTTAGGGTTTAGGGTTTGTAAGAAATAATGGATTATTTTTTAGTAAGGATGTAAATATTCGTAAATTAATTTTTGTGATATAATAAGCCCTTATTAATGTAAATAATTTGTTATGTGAATAAAAAAAATAATAAATCCTATAATAATTATTAAATTATTATAAGATGGTAAAATATTTTTAATAAATTTATGGTTATTTTAAGACGGTAAAATATTTTTAATAAATTTATGGTTATTTTAAACAGGATGGCCAAGAGAAGAACTTCTGGACAAGACGGCTCGGACGGTACCTCAAACAACCCGTCGGAGGAACCGTCGATCGGGTTTCCATGGCAGTTGACGGCCCGACATGCGCAACTGATGGGTGGCGCGAGCGGCTCGGGTTCTGCTGGGCAGTCGGGTCCCGCAGCGACGGCTCCTCGTCATCCACCCATACTTCGCCGGTCGCGATCCCGCAGCGACGCCCCCACACAGTCGTCCCCGACCGACGGTGATGGCGGGTCATCCGGGGTCCCTATGGTGCCGTCCGGCCTCTTCCTTCCTCCGACGATACCGGCGATACCTCGCGTCGATGAGGAGGGTCGACCGATTCGGGAGCAGCTCCCGCATGTGGCACCGCACGAGGCCTATATCTACCGGGAGTTTCCCACGCCTCTTCATCCCGTGAGGGTCTCCGAGCAGGCGGACATAGACGAATCCGTCGGCTCAGCCTCGTCGATCGGTAATTTATTATTACTTTTTTTTCGATTGACGATTTTTTTTTTTGTAAAAATGTATTATTAATATTAAATTTGATTCACAATGTCACAGCCGCCGGAACGAGAAGGCGGAACAGGAGAGGCACCGTCAGCAACAAGGGACTCGATAGGGCGGTCGAGTCCGCTGGACGGATCGCCATCCCGTTTTCCAACGGGAAACCGGTGGACGCCGCGTTGGGAAACCGGTACACGCGCGCCGCGGGAGGCACCATCCGCTCCAGACTTCCTATGTTGTGGGGAGTCTGGAGCCAGGTTCCTGATGGAGTGAAGGAGATGCTCCATCAGTCGATGTCGGTGAGTTTACTCAATCAATTACCTTTTTTTTAACTATTTTTTTAACTAATAAATTATTTCATTATCGAAAAAAATACTAACAAGTGGTAATGCAGCAATGGTTTGTGGTTCCCGAGGAGGGACGTGACTGGGCGGACAAGACCCATAGGGAGAGGTACCTCTAGCTATTTAATAATTTATTAAATTTTATTTTTTTAATAAAATTATTAATATTTTTTTTGTATATGTAGGTTCAAGGAGTGGAAGCACGACCTCCGGGAACACTGGAAGAAGTACGGGAGCGACCGTTCGGGTACCCCGAAGGAGTTCGAGTATCGGGAGTACGAGTGGCGGTGGCTTCTTGTCACGCAGTTCAACGACCCTCATAAACAGGTAATTCGTAAACAAATTTGAATATTTAATTAGTAAATTAATTATAATTGTATGTTTTTAAATATTTACTAACGATAATTTTTTTTTTAAAAAGCACCTCGCCCGGGTGAACGCTGAGAACCGGCAACAGAACACAACCAACCATCGTGCCGGTTCGAGGCCGTTTTCGGCCATCATGGACGACGTGCGGCGAGAGCGGCCAGAGGAGAACCCCTATGTGGGGACCTTTCAGAGGGCATATCCTCATTCTGAGGAGGATCTTGTAAGTTCCTTATATTTATTGTTTTTAATTTTAATTACATTTTATTAAATGTATATTAATATATTTTTATAATATATCCATTTAGGCGAGGGTGAGGGAGGCGGAGCAAGAGGTCATCAGAGGCATGGTGAACGACACATGGCCGGGCACGGCAGAGGATGACATGTCAGAGGCCATGTCCAGGATCGACACTTCAGATCCTACCGTTGGGGCGCGGATTATGGCCACTGCCTTCGCGCAGCGCTCCAACACCTACTACTGCCGAGGTATGGGAGACGCTGGAAAGGGGATCCTGAAGACGACGCCAGGATTTCAGCGCAAGGGAGCCGCCGGAGCCTCAAGCAGCAACAGCCAGACCACTCGGCTACAGGATCAGTTCGCAAGCCTACAGTCTGAGCTGGAAGCCCAAAGAGCGAGAGAGTCTGAGCTGGAAGCCCAAAGAGCGAGGGAGATGGCGGCGATGGCGGAATCATATGCGGCTTCCAATGCTGCGCATATGGAGCGGGTGAATGAAGTCACCAATGCCAACCAGGCGGCTATGGGACAGTGGATGACTGCCTGCATGTCTGCACTTGCGGCCGGACAGCCGTTTCCGCCCATGCCTACGCCTATACCATTACCTCAGTGGCATCCTCAGTGGCCCCAGCCTCAGCAGCAGCCTCCTCAGCCTGACCAGCCGCCGCCTCAGGACCCTCCGAACGGGAATGATGAGTTAGATTTTGGGTTTCTCGATCCATAGGCAGAATTTTTGTAATAAATTATTTATAAATTTATAAATTTGTGTTATTTTTAATTAAATTTTAGTATTAGAAAACTTTAAAGAAATGCCGAAAAAAAAAATAATGACAAAAATTAAAAAAACATTATTTATATATTTAAAATAATTATTTAATTATTTTTTAAAAAAAAAATTAAAATATATCTTAGGCGACGAAATCTATAAATCGTCGCCCAAGATTTAACACCTTGGCCGACGAAAAATAATATCGTCGCCTAAGATGTAGTGATCTTAGGCGACGAAATATTTATTGTCGTCGCCCAAGGTCAGAAGATTTTAAGCGACGAAAAAAAATTCGTCGGCCAAGGTGTTAAATCTTGGGCGACGAATATTTTTGGGCGACGAGAGGTATATTTTAGGCGACGAAATTAGTATCGTCGCCTAAGAGTTACTCTTAGGCGACGACGGAATTAAATTTCGTCGCCCAAGTTCTTCACCGACGGACTTCTGGCGACGACTTCTTGGCCGACGACATGTCGTCGCCTAAGTACTTAGGCGACGAAATTTTTAAACAGGGCGACGATTTTTTTTCGTCGGCCAAGAACTATTTTCTGGTAGTGTACCGAGTTGAAGTCGAATGACCAAACTAACCTCATCTTCATAAGATTGCATGCCCTTGTTCAACACTGACGCATACAACTCTTCGTACCAGTCTGGCCTAGGAGGGTGTACTTTCCTCAATGTGGCCTGTGTTAGGTAAAATACCAGTTATGCCCTCAATTTTTCAGGTGAAGACGAGACCGAAAGATGTTTCGTACGTACCGTATAATCATCGGACTGCAATTTGGAAGCGACGGAGATGGAAGGGCAAACTGGGAATAAAGAAGTGGCGACTGCTGCTTCGATGAGGCGTCTTCTGCCGCAAGAACATAAGCCGCTCGGACAGAACGAGTCCGAATCATCCGAGTTGACTCGGGGGGTCGGAGAAGAAGAAGTTATTTTGCCACGTGGCGTAATGGGTGATGAGAAGAGAGTACTGTTAAGGATCATTGCTTTCTCTCCGGTCTGGGAATGACCGGTGCTTATTTGTTATCTCAGATGTCCTTGCTAACGACAGATACAACTCTGTCGTTTTTATCAATATTAGTCCATTTCTTGGTTGATTTGTAATTACTGGCTTCACTATTAAAGTAACAAGCATTCTCAATTCTCATCACAAGCAATTTAAGAAACAGGAATGTCACATTTTAGTGCAGAGTAATACTGTTACATGATTCATTTTACAACAAGTAAAAAAAAATGTTGCATGATTCAGTTTGCTTATTTGCTCTGGCACTTTGGTAAAAGATCTGGGATTCGGCATTTTCTACTATGGGACTCGGATTCACTCATGACGGCTCTGATCCTCAGTCACGGTGTTTGTGCTGCTGCCACCATCGGTTACGCCACTTTGGACATCCTCCTCTGAAGTGTTGTTATTGACACCATCTACTGTAGAAAGAAAAAAAGGAGTTCAGCAGCTTAACATGGTTAAGGGTGGGGCTCAAGGAAATTAGTTATTAGCAAATACCTTCGATATCATCTGCCCTCGTATAGGAGGCACGCCTGGAACGCACTTGCTGATGTGGTGTGGGCTGATACAAAGAAAAAAGATTAAAACCACTGCATTGTGCCATTAAAGAGCAAGAACAACACACTATCTAGGCTTACATCCAGTATCTTCTATTGATTTTACTACTTTGAGTTGGGAGTTATTACTCATTATGGCAGCAAAAGGTCACTGCTGAAATAAACACTGCTTGCCTTGCTGTCATTCAAAATGACAAGGTCCTTAGCTTCACAGCCTCTAGGAGGGCATCAATGCAAGCGTTCTAACTTGATCTATAAAGACTGGGTGAGAGATAACAGGGCAGACCAAAAATGTAATACATATCTAGTTTTAATTCTCACTCAGTGAAGGATGAAGTTTCTGTCCCAACCAAGTGCTAGCTTAGCTTTAACATTGGGGTAAGGAAATTGAGTTGGCATAGGCAAACGTACCTGCAGCTTTGGGCGGAGTGCTTCGAGTGGTCCTTTCGGCTTATGTGCGACCTGCATTTTAGGAAAAGGAACAAAAGGCAAGCAAAGAAATTAAGCATTCAAAGTTCAGAGATATAGCAACTACAATCTAAGTAAGTGAATCATATACAGTACCTTTCCCAATGCCCAATCAGCAGAATCAAAATAAGCCCGCTCATGGTCCTAATCAAATAATTTAACTTAGTATTAGATGCCTTAATCTCGATATAAAAATGAATCCAGCAGAGCAGCTTCAAATCTATGAGAATGTGAAAGAGTAAGGCTGATAATCACCTTGGATATTAGTGGAGGCTTCTTAGGAATAATGCCTCCATACTTTTTCTTAATTGTTTCCTCCTGCAAAAACAACATAATCATGATCGTACTGCACAATTCATAGATAAAGAGACCTAAAGAAGTATGTTGGTAACAATTAACAGTTTGCATTATTTGACCAACTATTAGATCATAAATGATTACAAAAATTTGGGTGAAACCACTTTTTTAGCATCTGCCAAAAAGATTTTCATAAGGCAGGATATTTCAAAGCTTTTGAAACTAAAAGGTAGAGCAATATTGCACCTCCTTCTGGACTGAAGGCATGGGATGATCTTCATGACTTTCATCTGAAGCTTTCACGTCTTGCTCGGCATTGCCACCATGACCTTGAACAAGCTCTTGGTCCTTCACGTCCTCCATGTTTGTATCCGACATATTTTTTGCTCTAGGCACGGGTGACAGCTGCAAAATTTAACAAATCACTCAACAAAGATACTGGGACAGCAAAACCAATGAAGTCCTTTCCAATAATTTGAAAAATTGGAGGCAGAGATCCTTAAAATTTGAAAATCACACGACATTCAAATCTATAAATATTGGTCCAGTAGATATTGCAATAGAAATCTTTTCACTGTTTCCGTTAAACATCAAAACCGAGGAGGATCGTACTTAGCTACACTGACAGACTCATAGTGAAGTATCATCAACCTTGAGATTTAATCTTTGTGATAATAACCAGATCAGCATCAGAAAAGTCAAGAGTGACAAGATTCAAAATAAACCAAAGCAAATCATCTCAACAAACAACTAAAAAAGAAAAACTATATTTCCTATACAACAACCAAATTGATATATCAGTGTTATACATGCAGGCCTAGCCTTCAGCAAATCCAGTTCCCACTTCGTACTTCACAATGAGTTCAAGTTTGGTAAAAGAGTTTAAACCACAGTAAAAACAGGCTCCAGGTTAGTAGCTTCGTCATGAATCACAGTAAAAGGCACCCACCGATTGGGATCATGAACCGAAAGTAAGCAAAAACTAGCAGTAAAGTGAGTGGTAACTGGTAAGTTGTGCTGATTTGATGACAGTGATTGGTGATTGTGAATGGTATTGAAGTACGAAAGAGAGAGAATTGAAGTGAAGGTAGGTGGATGGTTAATACCTGATGAAAGATCCGTCTGGGAAAACCGGAGCCGGAACGGGGTGATCCAATCCAATTGCAGAGCAGAGATATGAGAACGAAGCTGCAGCCTGGAGACTACGCTATTATAATATTCTCTCGGATGGTGGAGTTTTGGGCTTGGGCCTAAGGACCGTGTCTGAAGATACCGCACTGATTTTGGGCCTTATCTTCACTTGTTTATGATCCAAGGTTTTTGTTTTTGTTTTTTTTTTTTCGGGAAATATATAGTGCATTACATATAGACAAGAAGCGGATGATTAGCACATTCTGTCGGTGTGAATGAAACACTACTAGACTGACTAGGGTGTTCACTCTTGGCGAGTGATTGAAATAGCAATAAGCTCGATGGATCCAAACTCGTTATAGATACAAATGCTCAAAACTTATGATAATATGAGAAGTTGAGATATTAGAAGAAATTAATACTGAATAATTAGGTCATGTTACTAACATTTAGAATTTAGCCATTGTTGTATGTTTCGTTTTCAATCTAAGGAATGAGGTGAATACTAAAAAATTATTATTTTGATCAAAATAGTTTTCTAAATGAAAGTTGTAACTATAGAACTTATTGACGATAGTGATCGGTGAAGATGAATAGTAATGAAGTATGAAAGAGAAAGAACTAAAGTGTATGTAGATTGATGGTTATTACATGAAGAAGAAAGATCCGCTTGTGAAAATCAACGCCGAAATGGGTTGATCCAATCCAATTGCTTAGCAATGGAGCTGCAGCCTAAAGACTACAATGTTATAATTTTTCTCAAATGGTAAAGTATTATTGGGCTTTCAAAAGCTTTTGAAGATCACCCGCTTCTGCCTATTCAGTCCGAATTGTTTCGAGCCTCATCTTGATTAGAATATACGGACCAAAGGCATTTTTTTAACATATACATTATCTGAGGGCTATTTGTTGAGAAGAAGAGTATGCTTAGCACATTTTGTCGGTGTGAATCAGACACTATAAGTCTTTACACTTGGCTGGTAATTGAGATAGCAATAAGCTCCATTTAGTATAAATCCTCTAAATTGCAACCAGGTCATTGTAGATTTCTGATAATATGTAGAGTTGATATTGGAAGAATTTAATTTTGAATAATCTTGTTTTGTTATTAAGATATGGAGTTTAGCGTATGTGAAAATGCAATTTAACAAATGAGCTGGATAGTAAAAAGAGATTTATTTGATCAAAATATGTTTTCAAAATGCAAACCTTCCCAATAAATTCTGGTCGCTCTGCAACTGTACCTCTCAGTTGATAGGTAAGCCATCTTAACATGCGCTATCATCTTAAAGGGTCAATTTTGTTAAGCTCTCATCATTTTGTTGTATAGTTTTGTATGTCCAATGTAAAATATACAAGTGATTGAAAGTAGCAACTATGTGATCACAAACAAGAGGAATTCTTGCGCTACAGTCGTGCCACCTGACTCATGCGACCAGCTAATCTTGTTACACTACATGTTTTTTTTTAGCAGATGACAACACTGTCGGAATTGCTTCAACAATGGCGTCCTCCTCCCTCTTCCGGTCCCCCTCCTCCCTCAAACCCCAAAAACCCATCTCTTCTCCCTCCCCCAAACCCATTTCACCACCATCAAATGCTCCTCCTCCTCTGCCACCCCCAAATGCCATAACACCACCTACCCACACCCCTTCGACTCCTTGAATGACATGTTGTCCTACTCCCTCAACGAGATCGTCTACCGCTCCCAGTCTGGCGGCTCCTCGATGTCCACCATGACAAGGTTGCCGTCAAGAACTACTACGGCGACAATGAAGAGGAGGGAAGAAGAACGCCGGTGTGGGAAGGGAAAAAAAGAAGAAAAAAGACACATGTCAGAACAAGATTGGTTGGTTGCATGAGCCAGGTAACACGACCGTCGCATGCAAGAATTTCTCCACAAACAAAGAAAGAATAGCTAAGGTGATGAATATTCTAATACTTGATTAATGATTATGCAGAAAGTGTTCATGTTCATTTGCTAGTATTTATGGTGATATGATATTGGGTGTCATTGCCATCCTTGAGCATAAAAGCTACATTCCCCTCCCAAAGCCTAAGGAAACCACTAAACCAAACCCACGGAAACAGTGAACGCATATGACTTCATACTTCTCTGAAAATTATAGAGCGCACCCGGCCAATCTCACCGTCCACTCACCCATGTCCGGCCCCACCCTGTGATCTCACCGTTAAATTTCTGAGTGCGCCGAATACGCTCTCATACTTCTCAGTAGGAAATTTACTACGCCATCATCTGAAATGAGAAGCAAAGCCATATCCCAAATTCATGGCATTATCTGTTCGTTGTTGGAGTTGGCAGAAGGCTAGCTCATGACACAACCTTAAAAATGGAGCCAGTTGGAGCAGGTAGGATTGTCACTTGTGAAAAGAATAATACAAAGTTGAACTAAAGCTTTACCAATGAGATCAGCCACTAGTTCTAGTATGATGGGCTTCTGTGCTCAAACACTTGGTATAAATTCCTGAGCAGTATCACTGATTGAGACACAAGCGAGCTTCAAACTTTATATAGATCATCATAACTAAGAGAAAATGAAGACAGCACCAGTACTAGTACTCGAGGGTAGCGAAGCCCACAAATCAATCCCAAAGGTGAGGGTGAGCAGAGTGCTATCTGTTCTCGATTTCATTCTGCGAGTAGTTGCAGCCCTCGGAACACTAGCAAGTGCCATTGCTATGGGAACCAGCAGGCAAACACTTCCCTTTGTCGCACAGTTTGCTCGATTCAAGGCTAATTACAATGATCTTCCCACATTTACGTGAGTAGTACTAAAACACATTCATAATTTCCATCCTGAATTGAAGAAATTAAGTGTTACATTTAAATTTTCATGTCGCATGCAGGTTCTTTGTGATTGTCAATTCAATTGTATGTGTCTACCTTGTGCTTTCACTTCCGGTGTCTATTGTCCACATAATCTGGACTGGAGCAGTGAAAAGTAGGATCACCTTGGTGATCTTCGACACGGTAATTGTTAATAAGTGATGCAAAATTTGAATAAGTATCTATGAGTTTCTGATGAAGTATGCATGTTTAAATCAATGTATTTTGAAGGCAATGATGGGTCTTCTTACTGCTGGAGCATCCTCAGCAACAGCAATAGTGTTCCTGGCACACTAAGGCAGCTCAAGCGCCAATTGGTTTCCATTTTGCCGCCAATTTAACAACTTCTGTGAGCGCATTTCAGGCTCTCTCATCGGCTCTTTCATCGCCGTTGTTGTGATCATACTGCTAATCATACTGTCTTCTGTCACGATCTCTCGCCGCTAGCTGATCATGTGTTGCAAGAAACTGATACTTGGGCGATCGACTATATATGTCATCTTTTCATGTGAATAATTTGAGTTTGTGAGGGAGTGATGTAAACAATTTGCTAAAGTACATACAGAACAATCACTACCACAAATATGGGTAACAGATACTAATACATCCCCACGTTTAAGTTAACGGTGACAAAATGAGTATTGGTGGCATCTTCTGCCTCAGGAGGATTACTTTTCCCATGTCCCACCAATACTCTCAATAGTGTCTAAGTAGTTTTAATATCATTTTTATAGGAAACTGCCACGTGACATCTTAATCCTTATTAAAAAAATAATCATCTTCATACTACCGGATCTCCGCTTTTTCCTTCATCGACAATCCGTCAAATTATTGGAAGAAGAGTTTGCCCCGTCTCGACAATCCTTGCGAGTCTAGCTATGTAGACCGAGGATGAGGTTTGACTGCTAAGTGGAAAACTAAACTCGAGGTTAATCTAGCCCTTAATTCAAGTCCATCTCGAACTGGATTTTTGGATTTAGGGTCTCTCTCAATTTAGGTTTTAATTTGCTATCATGCTTTATTTCATCAATTAGATGTAAATATATTGTATGCTCTGAACATAAAGTCCAGGTGTGGTGCAAATTTAACTGAGAGCTTGATTTTAGATGGGTATGAAAGTCTCAAAGGACATGAACTACGTGTTGTTCTCTTCGGAACCCTGTCTCTTATTTCATTTGACCCGTCCAATTAAATCTCTGGGTCTTTATCAATTTTCAGTCATGAAATATGTAGACTAGGTTGAAATAAGTGATCGCTTTCTTTCTGTTTCAGGTAAAGTTATGCAACGAGGATCTGAAGGCCACCAAGGTTTACTTAGATGTTGAAATTGTTGGGAAGCATGTTGGTATTCCAAATATTACTAAATATTACTAAATAACATATCAACTTTTCTGTGCCCTTATGATTCCGAGTGACTTTTGTTGAAACGTCGCAATGCATGTTGTACTCAGCATCTAAGTTATGCTCCTTTGCTATATCAATAGAGATGTCTTGTCATTTCAGCCATTACGGCGTTATGAACGTTAATGGATAAGACTCAAGTTTTGAAATGAGCAACTTGTTGCTTCTCCTAAAGGCAATAATTATAGATCGTACAAATTTGGGCACGAAGAGTGTTATATATCTTTCTTGAATTTGGATTATATATTTTCTTTTCAGTTATAGTTGTGAAATGTGAACTTGGCTGTTGTTTAATGTCTCAATTATAATCTTACATGTATTACAAAGGTGTTGTCCATTCATTTTGATTCTGTTAGAAAGAAGCATGTGGTGAGATGCTATAGCTCTACAAGCCTCGTTCTGTTTAAACTGTTGTGAAAATTATAATAAAACTGAACATTGTTTCACCTTCTTGTATTGTTTCCATCTTCTGTAGGTGAAGTATAATGATGGACATGAAGAGATTTTAAATCTTAAAAAAGAGAAATGGTTGTAACTTGTAAGTAGAAAGTGACTCTGAATCAAATGGGGAGTTGGTGACCATATTTTATTTGTTAGCTTGAGTATTCCTTCCTTGCTTTATTTGTGTTAACTTGTGTGTGTGTGTTTGTGTTTGTGTTTGTGTTCTAGCTCTATCATATTCCAATGTAATCAATATTTAAGTTGTTGTATCTTTCTTTCAGGTACTTTCCCCTAGACTTGATAGAATTTTGTCTTATTTGATATCAAGGAAGCATAAATGTTGCAGCTACAGGTATTGATATCTATTCGTATAGCTATTGTTATGTACATGTCTCATCACCTAACTCTAAGAGGACACAGTCATTCAACCATACTTGCGTGATTAATATTGCTATCAGATGCAATTAAAAAGCAAAAGAAAACAAATATGTATATATATATATATATATATATATCAGGTCTGTATTTCAAGGTACATGTTCTAATATATACTTTAAGTGCTCATTTGTTTTTTACAAGTTTTAATTTTAGCTAGTTCGAACGCGAGTGTCCATAATTTATGTTTCCATACGACATTTAATCTTATTGAAATTGTTTGTACTCTTTAAACTGATTGCAGTGTACTTGGAATTAGAGTGTTGAAGTTTACGTTCCTAATAGAAGATATTTGGTCCACTACTGATTGTATGTATAAACTCATTTGTTTGTACACCTATTGCACTCACATATACACATATATAATTGCTCATTCTTCCTTTACCTCTTACTTAGGTGACATGCTTGTAATTGGTAAACTATATATGTTTATGATAATATGCTTTTAGGCTATCCTTGTTAGTGGTACGATAACATGCTTGTAGGATATTTGTTTATGATAAATTGGTTGATGTTTACAAGGAATTTTGTGTTTTGGTTCATCATTGTTTGCTTTATTTGCCAACCTGTCTATAAAAAAGTATTGAATTATATGCTTTTCTGGAAATTATTATATGTTAGTTGTATGATTTCCTGAGTTTCTCTTCTTTTTTTCTCTCCCCTTGTCCTATTTCAGGAGGAATGCTTGCTGAAACTACAAAGCCGGATAGACATCGCCTATGGCAGCTCAGTCCCTGAGCACCAGGTATATATTATTTCATGGATTTCACACAATGATAGTTTGTTGTCTTTGCGGGGAGGATTTGCATGAGTGAAAAATTTTCAGCTGTTCAAATAGTTCATTAACATAATTTGATAAAACTTGTCTGATTCTTGATAGTTAATACACCAGAAAGCTTTGAGGGCATTGTGGAATGTTGCCTTTCCGGAAGAACTTTATGGTTTAATATATGAGCAATGGAAGGAAATGTTCATGTCAACAGATTTTAGGAAGATCGAGTGCCTCTTTCGTGATTTGAACAATACTATCGACTAGTATTTGACGGATTTCTTACTTGACAGTTTCTTCTGGAAGTCAAACATATATAAGGTAATTATATAGCTATTTCTTTAAGCTTGTGTGTTGGAATTTTAATTGTTCCACATCAATTTGATATTTCATATGATGGTTGTTGATGTCTTATATATTGTCTAAATATTGGTTTCATATTTTGTGATGCAGTGATCTAGAGGAGAATAGGAACTTGCATATATGGAAGATTTATAATTAACTGGTTTTGGAAATATTTATATCATTCCAGTTTTCCCATAGGAAGTATTACTTGATGTAACTGAATTACCAATTAAAATTCAGCTAGTTACTATTGTAATTTGAATTATTATTTTTTAATTTAAAAATTTTGAAAGTCACCTTTGTTAACAATGGTGGGAAACAGAATAAGTTATAAAAAGAGAATTGAGTCACCGTTGGCAATGGTAAGACCCACAATTCAAAGTCATTAAAAATCTGATAGTGAGTTATTTGGGTTAGCCACAGGACCAAAGGATACTAATCTCATGATAGTGTGAAAGGTCGTGGTTATTTGGTTTCTCCACCAATCATTGGAGTCCATTGCATCAATACACACCATTGAAAATAGTGTTTATTTGTCCAGTTTTGTGGTAGTGAATCTTCCATTTACATAGCTTGGAGTTGCCTTTCTGTATCTTCAATCTGCAATATCTTACATTTTCTTGTGCCATGATGCAACGTTTTTTTATACACTAAAACCAACACCTCTTGCAATGAATCTAGGACAATTCTCCTAAATCCTGAGAGTTCCATCTACAAAATATAATCAAAATGTCGAATACATTGTACTAGGCCAACAACAACACCAGATCATCTATTGATTTCAATGTCTTCTCGTAATATAGGTACGATTCATACACCTTTGGCGTCCGGATATAATAATCCAACTGCAGCATAAACATGATTACATTGCCATCAGACACAGCAAACAAAATTTCGATTGATCCTGCTTTCAAATTTATCTCTGAAAAGGGAATTCTTATAAGCTGTAAAAGAAGTGACATACCTCTTTCATGTTATCCACCAACTCATTGGCCGTCTTGGCATAGTCTTTTCGGTTAACTTCCGGCACCAAAGTCATTGCATTCTTCAAATCTTGAGAAAGATATGCCGACTTCAGGCGAACGTAAAAGAGGAGGTACCTCCAGGCCATGGCCTCCAACATGTCCCTAATACTATGTAACCCTTCAGCAGTTTGCCTAATCCTAAGCACTGCATCTTCTGGAGACAATCCAGGCTCAAAGAAACGTTCCCTTATAAATGAACGAGTCCCCCAAGCCTGAGCCAGTCCAAGCGGAGTAGCAATGCCATGCTGAACCACCCCAACCCCTAGTGTAGTAGCCAAAAATGTTGTCACAACTTTCCTACGACTCGTCGCATCTTCCTCCCCAGTAAACGATGCTCGGATTACTGAGCCCCGGCAACGAGTGTTTCGGGGCTGGGTAATGCGGGCATGGAGGAGGGTGGCGGTGGTGGCGGAGTTAGTGAAGCTGCTCATTGCTTCTGCTCCAAAAGTATGAACCACGTTGGGAAACTATGGTGATTGATGAACAATGCTCCAATGTGGATTTTCCTACTCCAACATGGACCTCAGCTTCTTGCCACGTGGCATTCATTATCTTGTTAAATTTACTTGACCCATCATTGACTAATGGAAAACGAACGACTCAGATTGGTCTCTAATTTCTCAAAGTCCCTGGGATTTAAGTCTAGGGATTTTGAAATTTTCTAGGGGATTCTGATTTCTGAAATATGGGGAAGACTGGATTGTTCGACCTTGAGAAGCACTTCGCTTTCTATGGAGCTTATCACAGCAATCCGATCAACATAGCGATACATATGATCTTCGTCTGGCCCATCTTTTTCACAGCTCTGTTGATCCTCTATTTCACGCCGTCGATTTTCAACGTGGACCTTTCACTCTTTGGGAGCGGCCATGTCGTTCTGGCTTTCAACGTCGGCTTCTTGCTGACTTTGATCTATTCGCTGTTCTACTTCTTCCTGGATGCTAAAGCTGGCTCCTTGGCAGCTCTGCTTTGCTTCATTTGCTGGGTTGGCAGTAGCTTCCTTGCGTGTCGACTCGGGTTTTCGCTTGCTTGGAAGGTGAGTTCCGAGTTGGCATTGGTTTTTGGATAAGAATCTGATCTGGGTTTCGTTTGTTTTTGCGAAAGTTCGATGCTTTATTGAAGTTTTGTGTTAAAGTTCATATTTTGATTGTAACAAAAAATAATAATCATATTTTTATTGCTGAGTTTAGTTGTGGATGAAATCGGCAAACTTGTTATCTTTCAGGTTGTTCTGGTGGCTCAGATAGTGTGTTGGACTGGACAGTTTATTGGCCATGGGGCCTTTGAGGTATCGAAAAGTGTTGTTTTTGAACTCTCTTCTTGTGTGAGACTTTGTGTTGTTGTTGTTGTGCTTAACGCTGTTGAAATTTGTTTGAATATGCAGAAAAGGGCACCGGCTTTATTGAGATAGCTTACTTGTGTGTCACACGTCTCTTCCCTTACTTCTCTCTTCCATGTCTTCTGGTCAAAACTGTGAAACAGTTTTGGTTCAATCTCTACAGTTTAGAGTTGTTCAGATCCACAATTCATGGAAGGTTATTAGGGACTGATGGTTCTTACTCTGTATAGTTGGTTCTTAGCTTGTTTTCTCTCTTTATATAAATAGAGGTAGGCTTGTAATCGTTTCCTGAAGATTATATACAGAAAACCTTCTTCTTCATATCAGTCTCATTTTCTACATGGTATCAGAGCAGTGATCCTCATAGGACCTGCTTCTGTTTCATTTCATAGACTCTTCGTTCATAAAAGGCCTGCATCATGTCTGAAGGCGGTGAGAAAGTTTCGTCTTCATCCTCTTCCAGGCCTGAGATGGTTGATACTAACCCAAATCAACGTCTCAGCTCAACCCTTCTGAATGAGTTCAACTACATCTCCTGGGCAAGAGCCATTACTCTGGCACTTGGAGGAAGATCCAAACTTAGCTTTATTAGTGAAAAGAGTAAAGTTCCTGCATCTTCATCACCTGACTTTGAAGCATGGCAATCTCAAGATCAGCTGGTGATGTCTTGGCTGCTTAATTCCATGGAGCCAAAGATTGCAGAAATTTTCAACTTCTCCGAATCTTCTCTACACTTGTGGAAAGCTGTTAAAGATATGTATGGAGATCTGAACAATGCTGCTAGAATCTTTCAGCTAAAAAAGGAGTTGGGAGAACTTCAGCAAGGTAACTCGAACTTTGTTCAATATTTGGGAACTTTGAAAACAAAGTGGAACGAGTTAAATCTGTACAGGCCTCATACAACTGATTCTGTAACTCTTCTCAAACGTGCTGAGGAGGATAAAGTCTTTCAGCTCCTAGCTGGTCTTGGATCTGAATATGAAGATCTCAAAGGTTACCTGTTGATGACACCAGAGCTTCCCAGCCTTGAAATGGTGTGTAGCACTATTCATAGAGAAGAAGTAAGAAGAAAGGTCATGAATGCTAATGTTGCAGTTGGAGAGACTGATGCAACTAACTTTGAGCCTAGAGCATTCTCCAGCAACAGACCTTATCGAGGGAAGAGGCCAGACTTAAAATGCACTCATTGTGAGAGCATTGGAAGAACTGGCGTAGGACACAAGAAAGAAACTTGCTGGATACTTCACCCTGATCTGAAGCCAAAGTGGAATGATGACCCAAGAACTAGCAGAAACTCTTACCCATCCAATCCTAGAGCAAAGTTGAGCACCACATCAGAAGAAATGAGCAATTTCACCTCCAATCCTATCACACTCATAAATGAGTTTGCAAACTTTCTTCAAAGCAAAAAGGGAAGTCTGGAAAGGAATGGAGGAAACTCAACTGCTCTACTTGGGAAGTTTGCAGGCTTCCTTGAAGAAACAAGCTTTGCTTCTACTGATGACATCCCAGGTATCATTTGCGCTCTCTCAACAGCTATTGATTTGAGTAAAAATGGAGAGTTTTGGATTGTAGACTCTGGTGCTTCCGAGCATATCACAAATGATTTCAAAGATCTTTCTTTTTTTGAAAAATCAAAAACACCTTCTCATGTCTCTATTGCTAATGGCAGTAATGTTCCCATCTCTGGAAAAGGCAAAATTAAAATTTTCTCAGACGTCATTGAGTCTTCTGCATTGTTTGTGCCTTCTTTCCCTTTTAAATTGTTGTCTGTTGGAAAATTGACTCGAATCCTGCATTGTCTTGCTATTTTCTCTGCTGACAATATCATTTTTCAGGATCGAGTCACAAAGATGAAGATTGGTGAAGGCTTCTTCCTAAATGGACTTTACTTCATTTCCACCAACTCAAGTCTTTCAAAGTGTTTTCTGCTCAACTCCAATGCTTCTCAACAAAAGCTGTGGCACAGACGACTTGCACACCCTTCTTTTCCTGTTTTGTCTAGGCTATTTCCAAATTTTTGTAAAGTTGCTCATGAGTGTGAGATCTGCCATTTATCTAAGCAGACTAGGCTTCCTTTTAAACTCTCACACTCAAGATCAACTAAGCCTTTTGAACTAGTGCATTCTGATGTATGGGGTCCAGCCTCTATTGACTCTTTTGATGGTTATCGATTTTATGTTACTTTCATTGATGATTTCTCTCGATCTACTTTTGTTTATCTGCTCAAACTCAAAAGTGAAGTGTTTAAATGTTTTCAAGACTTCCATAATTTGATCATGAATCAATTTTCTTCAAAATTGGGAACTCTAAGGTCTGACAATGGGACCGAGTACACTTCTAAAATCATGAAACAGTATCTTAGTGATCATGGCATCATACACCAAACAAGCTGTGTGGGAACTCCACAACAAAATGGGATAGCTGAGCGCAAAAATAGAGATTTACTGGAAAAAGCAAGAGCTCTTATGCTGCAATCCCATGTTCCAAAGAGATTTTGGTCCCAAAGTGTTCAATCAGCAGCATACCTGATCAACAGGCTGCCAAGTAGTGTTCTGGATTTTAAGTCACCATTTGAGCTGCTCAAGGGTAGGAAAATTGACATTTCTCATCTTCGAACATTTGGATGCACATGTTTTGTGCATGTTCAATCTGATAAACGAGACAAGCTGGATCCCAGATCAATTAAGTGCATGTTCCTTGGTTATTCCTCTACACAAAAGGGATATAAATGTTACAATCCCTTGACACGAAAATTTTTTGTGTCTAGAGATGTTGTGTTTCATGAGAATGAGTCCTTTTATCAGTGCACAGCTGGTGATCTTCAGGGGGAGTGTTTAACTGAAGTGTTTCCTATGACTGAGGTTCTTCCAACCCCCACTTCAACCACATCAACTCCAACTCATGATGAAGTCATTCACAGTAGTGACACTGAGCAGCCATGTGCAGAAACAAGTGACCAGGAAGTAGATCCTGAGACAGTTCAACAAGTTCCATCTTTACCTCGAAGGAATCCTCCACGAGATCGGAATCCTCCTCCAAAGCTGCAAGATTATGTTACTTACTCTTCACGGTATCCCATTGAGCTCGGATTGAGTGACACTCAGCATGCTTACAGTGCCTTTGTAAGCAAGATTCTCACAGAATATGAGCCTCGTACCTATGCAGAAGCCAACAGATCAGTAGCATGGCAACAAGCAATGAAAGATGAATTGAATGCTCTTGATGAGAACAAGACGTGGAGTATTGTCCCTCTTCCTAAAGGACAGAAACTGGTTGGAGCTAGATGGATTTATAAACTCAAATATCATTCAGATGGCACTCTCGAACGACACAAAGCAAGGTTAGTTGCTCGTGGCTTTACTCAAACGTTTGGTGTTGATTATAAAGAAACGTTTGCCCCTGTAGCTAAAATGAATACAGTTAGAGTCCTACTCTCAGTTGCAATGAATCATGGTTGGACTTTGTGTCAAATGGATGTAAAGAATGCGTTTTTGCATGGTGATTTAGAGGAGGATGTGTACATGAAACTGCCTCCAGGACATCCTCGTGAACATGAAGCTGGCATGGTTTGTAAGCTTCACAAGGCCTTATATGGATTGAAGCAATCTCCTCGTGCTTGGTACTCTAAATTGAGTTCAGTTCTTGTAGCATCAGGTTTTACAAGAAGCCATTCAGACTCTTCATTGTTTGTTAGAAACAGTCAAGTTGGAAAATTGGTGGTATTAGTATATGTAGATGATCTTATCATTGCTGGCAGCAACACAGAAGAAATTCAGAATCTAAAAGCTTCTCTACATAAAGCTTTTGCCATCAAGGATCTTGGTTCTCTAAAGTATTTCTTGGGGATAGAGATGGACCTCTCAACTCAAGGTCTGTTTCTAAATCAACGCAAATACATCCTTGATCTTCTTGATGAATCAAACATGACTGCATGTAAACCTGCTCGAACTCCATTGCACAGCAAGTTGAAGCTGGACTCACCAAGTACAACTCTCACTGATCCTAGCACTTATCAGAAACTGGTTGGTAAGTTGATTTATCTTACCATCACCAGACCAGACCTTACATACTCAGTCAGCTTGATTAGTCAGTTTATGCACTCTCCAACTGTTTATCATCTGAGCATTGTCAAGAGAATATTGCGCTACTTGAAAGGAACCATAAGTCGTGGAATTTTGATGTGCAAAAATGATCACTTCAAGATTGAAGGCTACTCTGATTCCGATTGGGCAGGCAATGCCCTTGATAGGAAATCCATAACAGGCTACTGCACATTTGTAGGAGGCAATCTCGTCACTTGGAAGAGCAAGAAGCAGTCAGTGGTGGCTAGAAGCAGTGCTGAGGCAGAATATCGAGCAATGGCATCCATTGCTTGTGAACTTATTTGGCTTAAAGCTCTTCTCCAAGATTTAGGCATCAAGCATTCATCTCCAATTCCTCTGCATTGTGACAACCAAGCTGCCATGCACATTGCAGCAAATCCAGTGTTCCATGAGCGCACAAAACATATCGAAGTTGACTGCCACTTCATTCGAAATCAAGTGCAGTCAAAGCTCATTGAGACTATGTACACAAGATCTTGTGATCAACTTGCAGACGTGTTCACTAAGATTCTTGCTTCCGCTCAGTTTGAGCGTCTGCTGTCCAAGCTTGGCTCAAGGAATTCCCTCGATCCAGCTTGAGGGGGAGTATTGAGATAGCTTACTTGTGTGTCACACGTCTCTTCCCTTACTTCTCTCTTCCATGTCTTCTGGTCAAAACTGTGAAACAGTTTTGGTTCAATCTCTACAGTTTAGAGTTGTTCAGATCCACAATTCATGGAAGGTTATTAGGGACTGATGGTTCTTACTCTGTATAGTTGGTTCTTAGCTTGTTTTCTCTCTTTATATAAATAGAGGTAGGCTTGTAATCGTTTCCTGAAGATTATATACAGAAAACCTTCTTCTTCATATCAGTCTCATTTTCTACAGGCTTTGTTGGACAACCTTGCGCAGGCATTTATAATGGCTCCTTTCTTTGTTTTGTTAGAGGTATGAGTTTAACTAGTGGAGCTCGTGTTTAGATGACTTTACTAGCTTGACAACCATGATGTATGTGTTTTCTGCTTTTTGATTGCTTCAGGCTCTGCAAAGCTTCTTTGGTTATGAACCGTATCCGGGGTTTCATGCAATAGTTCAGGCGAAAGTTGATGCTGAAATTACTGACTGGAAAGATAAGAAGCAGAGACTGGTATCATAGTCTGCATTTGGATTTGTGTTTCAGTGATGTGTATTTTACTGTTGTTTCAGTGGTGTGAAATATACTCTTATATCTGAGAATAGGAAAAACCATAGTAAAGCTTCTATCCATATATACTGTATACCTGTTTTGATTTGAAGTTTTTTAAATTGAATATATTACATGAATGGAAAAGGACCATGTTTTCTGATAACTTTTTTCCTGCTGTTTATAGCTTTAAAAGCGGGGAAGAACTTTCGGAAACACATTTATTTGCTTTCTGTTATCTTTGCATAACTGTTCTTATGGGTCTACAAACATCATGCATCTGATGAACGTCTGGCTACGTTAATCTTCAAACCGTGCTTCATTGATAAAATTGTCATCATCCTATACTCAACTGGATGACCAGGGGCCAGAGTGAATGTGAAAAATCTGCACAGAATGGCCAGCACCATCTTCATTTGAAGGTATGCAGAGTCCTTCCCTAGGCATATTCTTGGTCCTGCCTGTAAATCAAAAGGCCAAAAATATCTTTCTCAGTTTATGTTTATGAGTTATGACTTTTTGCTTTCATGGATATATACTGTTAATATTGCTTGGTTGAGTAACCTGAAATGCGGTGAACTTAAATGGCGATGCATTTAGGAAGGAACCATCTTTCAGCCATCTCTCTGGCTTGAATGAAGCTGCATCAGCACCCCAATTGTACTCCATTCTACCCATCGAATAGGGAACATAGGTCACCATTCCTCCTGCTCTGACTTTTGTTCCATCTGGTAGAATATCATCTTCCAATATGCCTTTAGGGTCCTTAAGTCATATACATTTCTGGTTCACTATGAATGTTTTCTGGAAAGAACTTACAGACCAATGGGGAAGATGCATACCTGAGGGACTGCAGGGTATAGACGGAGTGTCTCTGTGATGACTGCATGCAAATAGTATAGTCGTCCCAATGAATCGTAGTTCAAGAGTCCTGCGAATTGTTCTACTCTTTGATTGAATGAGATTAGGTCCTCCTTGTCATACTGGATCAATGAGACTTTCTCTTCTCGTGCCAGACCTTCCTCCAAAGTCTTCAGCTCCGTATGTAGCTTCTCAGCTACCTCAGGATGTGTCATTATCATGTAAATCGCCCATGAGAGAGTGGTTGCTGTTGTATCCCGACCAGCTATTACGAAGTTGAGGACAATGTCCCTGAGGCTTTTGTCAGTTAGGTTGCTTTCTGGGTCTTCACCTAGCTCGATGAATCTTGACAGTATATCATGCTTCATCTGTATAAGATTTGGGTTAGTCAAAAGATGCATTTGCTGTAATGTACTAGTAAAGAAGACTCTTTGTTACCAATTTACCTGCAGGTTCTTGTCTGAACTCTGTTGAGCATCTTTTATCTCTGATTTCCTTTTCCGAATTACAGAATATGTAAACTCGTCAATGGTTTTCATGCTCTTGTCAAGTAAAGCTTCCGATCCCAAATTTAAGAATTTCTTTATCTTCCATAGTGGATCAATGAATCGATATGTGACGATTATGTTAGCAGTGTCAAAGGCTTGTGCAAATTGATTATCAGGTAGATTTGGAGCCAGGGTTCCAATCTCTACACCGAATCCCACCTTACATATGGAGTCCAGGGTCATCCTCATCAGCAATTCCTGCAACAAGAGAACATGTTCAAGCTCTCTACTTGTATAAAATCCAAGGATGGACAAATTTACGGGAAAGTCACCTGCATGTCTACTTGTAGGCCTTGAAAAGATGCTCGACTCAGAATGCTATGGAGCTTCAAGCTGTAATCCCTGAAGACTACAGTACTGAAGTCCCTCAAATTCTTTGATGCGAATTCGAAACTTGCAGTCTTTCTCTGTTTCCTCCAGTGCTCTCCATCTGAATTGAAGATTCCATCTCCGAGCAGGACTTGCATGTATGATTGGTACACTTCACCCTTCAGTTAATACATTCCTATAAGCAGAGTTTAGAAGAACAACAACCAAATGTGTTTAATGCTTTGGCGAGGATGAAGTATATACCTTGGGGTAATTGGCAAAGTTGGTCTTGAGGACATGTTCTACATTAGCTGGATCTGCAATGTAAGTGTAGGTTGTGAACGGCATTGGCACCACAACAGAGTTTGACTCAGACAGGTACTTGACAAGCCAATCATGCATCCTGTTATAGTTAACTAGCTGTTCAATTGCTGCTCCTACTAGTGGCCATGTTTTGGGGCCTTTTCTATTCCTCTGGCTCCATCTGTGAATAACAATCCATGACAGAACCATGCAAGCTAGCATCAACCATCCCTTGCTGCATCCATCCTCTGAATAATCCTCTAAAACATCAATCTCTTGCGTTCCCATTTCTGGGTAAAACACAATGAAGATATAAGAAAGAGAATTTGATTGAACCAGTGCACACAGAATGCAGTTCGAGGAGTGATTTATAATAGTGACGTAGGCTCAGTTAGCTAAATGTTAGCATTCGAAGCTGGTTTAGTGTGAGTGTTCTATATCAAAGTTAACAATCTTGGTATGCTTTAAGGTCATTAAGGAATAAAATAGAGCATCACCTCCTTTGTGCCATTAACCTAATTCTTGAAAACAAGTGAATAACTTATGTGAAAACCCAACTAATCTTCAACTTCATCGGATGATCCAAAATATATAATATTTGCTGAATTCGCATCACTCCACCTCACAATCTCACAATGAGAGGATTTAGATATGAAAACAGAGGTTGAGTTATCGTAATCTCTCATAAAAGTATAAAACAATTCAACTAATCGAGGATGCTCGAAGTTTCAAACTGGATTAATTAAACTAAGTAGGATTATGTCAATGACTCCATTAGAGGTCTGAAGTGTCATCCTCAGCCGCCAAGATCTTCCAAACAAGCATGCATGGCAAATGGCACATAGTCCACAGTTACTTCATCCCCTGATTGGTTTCCACCCTGTGTATTTGACCAGCCTGAATAGGTCATCTTTTGGATAAGACCGTAGATTACAAGCAACAATTTGCAAGGAATCTTATTGTTAGATGAACTGCCATAGGAATCATATATAGTCTGGGAAAGGATCTTAATAATACAAGTTAGAGGGAAGTATAACATTATTAAGATCGAAGCCATCTAAGAATTCATTTTCACAATTTGTTCAAGATTCAAATGTTCTTTGCCAAACCTATTTTACAATGTTTTATCACAGATTCCGATCCCATCACAGTTCCTAACCGAATCCCGAATTGCCAATTGGCCGGTTAGTGGTTCAAACCATTCATGTTGTTGTTGTACGCTGGATTCACAAATAATGGTTGGTTAAAGGTGCTATTACTCTGATTCATCACTTGGAACTTCCCCGAGTCTGCGCTTTGGTATGGGATTTGATCACCAAACTGGAACGTCTGGCCATTTAGTCCTGCATTGGTAGCCAGCATGTTCTGGAAATCGTAGGTCGGATTTTCATTCAAAAGCTGGGAAATTGGTCCCAAGTAATCCATGTCCAGAAAGCTACTAAAGGAAAAATTCCTTGGGAAATTCACCCCTTGTTCCTCTTTGACATCATTAGCTGTAAAATGATCCATTTGGGGACTTGAATCTTCAAGTTTTGGATCCATGTAAGCCTTGTTGACATGCCTCTTCTTATAGATCCTACACAGGACCCAATCATCCAGCTACAAATGCAACAAGCAAAGGTCAGTTTTAGCTAGTGTTCAATGTAACTTCTCGAAAGAAATGTTGAAATGGTAAAAGATGCTTACTCTCATGGATCCAAGTTGCTTAGTGGCTTGTCTTTTTGAGTCGCTTAACCGATACTCGTGCATGATCCAATCTGTCTTGATCCCCTTTGGTGGTCTACCCTTGTAGAAAACAAGAGCCTTCTTCACCCCCACATACTTAGACGCACTGTGAATTGCCTTGTCTGTGCCGGTGGCCTTCCAATAACCCGACACGGTGGCGCGATTTGGGCGGATTCCGTTCGGGTACTTCCGGTCACGGGGGCTGAAGAAGTACCATTCATTCTCTCCAAACTCTGCTTTCTCTGCACAACATTAACAACAATTAGTACAACATTAACAACAATTAATACTACTACCACTACACATATGCATCAAACTAGTATAATGAAAATTTCGAAACCCGATTCGGGTACCTAATAATCATACTAACCAGGCAATTGCCAGGGATCAAACTTGTAGATATCGACTTCTGGGATGATGGAGACAGGGCACGGCTTAGAAATGGCTTGGTTTTTCAGGTAGTACACAATGAGTTCCTCATCAGTTGGGTGGAACCTAAAACCAGGAGGAAGTCCAGAGCTACTATTGGCTTCCATTGTCATCTACAAGTGATCAAATCGATCTACTGCTAGAAGGAAGCTAAAGGGATATTAGGGTTTTGGAGAAATGAAGTGTTTGAAATGTTTGAACGGAGATGGCTCCTCCTTTTATGGTTGGGGGGATTTGTCGTATTGAGGCGTCAGATGAGGTTGTGATTGGTCATTCGTTTGACTCTGAGTACCTCGTATGTGATACTCGCACAAGAAAACAAAGACCTTTCAATAATTTGGGGTTTGTTCTTGGGTTCCTTGCACTTGATCTATCTGCTTTCGCCAACTTTATCCAGGATGCGATTATTCATTATTCAGTGCGAATATTCCCAATTATTTTCCACTATGTTCCAAATTTGAAAAAAAAAAAATAAGACAGAGATGTTAACGTTACAATAATAATGTGAAGTCTTTTTGAAAGAAAACTATGTCTTGGACCATAGTCTATTTTAAATTGAAGATGATTTATAATTATTGTTAATTTCATATATAATTAAGCTTGATTTTATTTTATTATAATTATCAAACAAGATTTAGTCGTTGTATAATTGTCAAATATTACTTTAAAAAAGTTCGTTAAATGTAAAGATTGAAAAGTCAGTTACGTTAGATAAATTTATATTGTATACTAAAAGATTTCATGTACGATAAAATGTGTAAAACCATATCTTAGCCAATTTTAAATTTATGTACCGTAAAACTTACAAATTCTTTTTTTGCTTGTACTTGTGCCTCGCACGTGTCTAAATAAAATAAAATATGTTTATTACATACGTGATTGACTACCTCACTAGAGTTGAAGAGCACCAAATTCGAAAAAAACAAAAAAAATCTCAACTAAATATATATTTTTTATTAGCCAAATACCGTGGAAAATTAGCAAAAAGTTAAAACCCCAGGCGTAATGAGAGAGCGAGTAGGCGTGTGTAACCCAGTCGCGGATGTGGCGGAGCAGGTGGGAATGGGATTTGGGTCTACTAGGTAGGCTAGGCCGTTGTCCTTTCTATTTAAAAATAAGACGCGTGTCCTTTCCCAAAATGGCAGGATAAGCATTGATGTAGGCGGAGGCTTTCCTTGTGGCACTTATCCAGCCACGTCAGTGTGGGCTCCACGCCCATCGCTCACTTCATTATTCCAATCAGATTATTTTTTATCTGGCACTTGGAATCGAACTATGTATGGTCCCCCTAGGGATTAGCTTCAGACACGCCACGTGGTGCATTCATTGTGGCACCCGGATCACTAAGCTTATCGACGTATCTATACGGTGATGTGTCGAGATTGATCTGTACGTATGAATAACATCTGATCCTAACATCTCACGTAATATCATGTATCGTATTTTTACGCTGAAAACTTTCTCTCAGTATAGTAGTGTGAATTCATACTCAACTACATTTATAGATTCGCGTTATATTGTTATTTTAACTATTAAGTATAAATTATAACGTGATATTAGTCTACGAAAAACTGTACCGTTGTACCTGAGCTAAGTATAATGACTCGATAAGATTGAATATTTATAAATTTAATCTAGTTTATTCTTTAGTAAAATTAGTCGGGTAGGCGTATTCCCATTAGCATGCATGCATGGTGGTGGTGGAGGTAGGTAGGTAGGTAGATAGTTTATTTTGTTTTCCCATAATTGGAGCATATTTTACGACTAATTGAGCCATATTGAGGCTTGGTTTTGTCTTCATGTTTTAAAACAACATATCTTCTAAACTGTGGAATTCTTCATATGAAGAAGACAGATAAACCCCGGTCATTGTGTGCCTATGTACTGCATGGCCTCCTTTGTTGGAATGTTGGACTGGCCTAGCTACTTCGATTGAATCTTAGACTTTTTCTTTAGTTTTGAGACCAACGATGAGACTATTTCGTTTTGTATTAGCGAAGGCTTTAGAAAAGTAGTTCATCTTGGTTTACCAGGGTTAAATACTTAAATTCATATAATATAATGGGATATAAGAAGAAATGACATGATTCTTATTGATAAAATTGGTTGATCGAGTACATTGACGTACACAATAGAAACACATATATAGCCAAAGTGAAAAATAAGAGCTAGCTAAGTCATTTCATCCAAAAAGTAGACGTTTTCTTAAAGTGAAGGGAATGCTTTTAGTTGACGTCAATTTTTAAAAAATCATTTAACAATGTTCCAAGGTTTGGATAGGACATGGCCTTATGCAACGATACAATTATCATTTTGAACTTTGTCTTGGATATTGCATCATATGTATAGTAACATATATTGAGTGGACGGAGAAATAAAATCCAAGCTTGTTTTAAGGTTCTCAATAATGCTACTTCAAATGGTAATACGACAGATGCAGGTTTGAAAAGCCTATATCACCATTTGCGGCGTAGTTTTTTGTTGTTAGTAGCTAACAAGTGGTTGTTGGAGAAGCATGTCATCTCCTTCTTTGCCCTCTATTCGTTCACATCTCATAACTTGGCTTTACAAGTTACTACTCGACTGTTGCATACAATATAATATAAAAAAGATTTAAATTTACCAACCACTACTATGTTCGTCATGGTATGACCATCTAATTAAAACTTGCCACATCTATAACAACTTAACTATAGTTATAGCATTTCTCATCGTAAGCTAAATCTGAAGCCTAAAAAAAAAAACTCTTCTACCATAAGCTAAATTAAATTAAGATTTAAAAAGACTCCACCGTAGGCTAAAACCTAAGGTAAAGCCGTTTATTTTTATTTTCTCATATATTTGTTTAAATCAATAATTACTCATAAAAAAATATTATATAAATATATTCGATATATGACTCGTATGAAAGATCTCGTCGAGATCTTCGCGATGGTTGTGAGTAACAAATTTTTAATTTTGATGATAGTGTAAATTAAAAAGAGAAATGTAAAGTTGAATAAAATAACATTTAATTTTAGCTTACAAACTTCATGAGCTAAATTTGGCTTACCAAACCAAATAGTTTAAGCTAAATTTTTTATCTTGAAAAATGTAATTTGACTTATGGTGTGAGTAAACATAGGCTAAAATTGGTTTTTTAAGCCTACGATGAGAGATTATCTTAGTGTTAGTAATTCAGTAGCTATTAAATTAATTAATCATAAATAAACTCTTTGCTCTGGTCAGCAGAACACATTCATCATCTTCTTCTATTTAATTTTTTCTTTTTCTTTTTTTTTCCATATATTTTTTTTCCCTGCTCAATCTCCTTATATAAATCTACAACATGAATTCCTAGTTATATAATTGGAAATCGCCAGAAAAGCGAGAACCATTTTACAATGTTCCTCTTCCACACGAAAACCGATGGGGAATCCAGAGAAGGGTGGAGATGGTTTTATGGGAGGACAAGGAGCCACCGCTTCAGGTCGGGGGTGAAGTCTCCACCATGGTCAGTTCAAATGGAATCAAATTCGAATCAGCTTCTCTGCCATTATCATCTTGGATTCCTCCCATTCAGTAGTAATCCTCCCCCAACACTCCGAAGTATAACTCAAATTTTGAATTGAATTTTGAACGAGTAAATTACATAATAACACATAATCAAATATCAAAACACAAAAACCTCATTTCTTATAATTTTTATACAAATTAGGACATGAGTCTAAGCCCAAAACCTAGTTATAACAGGCCTGATCCGAATTTATATGTGAAAAGACCAAAATGTCCAGTTTTTTAATACATGTCATTCTCTTCTTCCCCGATCGGGTTCTCTGCAAATACTCTCTCTCTCTCTCTCTCTCTCTCTCTCTCTCTCTCTCTCTCTCTCTCTCTCTCTCTCTCTCTCTCTCTCTCTCTC
Source organism: Fragaria x ananassa (assembly GCA_034370585.1). Classification (NCBI taxonomy): domain Eukaryota; kingdom Viridiplantae; phylum Streptophyta; class Magnoliopsida; order Rosales; family Rosaceae; genus Fragaria; species Fragaria x ananassa. Next base: position 25,688,243 of record CP139761.1, on the reverse strand, counting down.
TCTCTCTCTCTCTCTCTCCCCAATGGCGACGTACGCCTTCACTGTCGGAATCGTCACTCAACCGGCGGCTCAGATCCCAGATCCCAAACCCAAACTGCCTTTCATTTCCCTCTCAAATCCCAAAACCGCCGTAACCGGCATCTTCTTCATCAGCGGAATCATCACTCAGCCTCTCCCTCGGCACTGTCGCGCTTCTAGCTCTTGGAGCATCGATGCTCACGAAGACTTTAACCTTCACCGCCACATTCTCTGCCTTGGGCGATTTAATTCCGTGGATCATCTCCCTCGCTTTCTTTTAGTTCGTATCCTTGTTTGATAGCTCCTTGTTGGTGTCGGCTCGAATTGGCACGATCCATTGGCAAAGGAAGGGTCGCATCGAAGAGAGGAAAAGATTTCGACCGGCATTGTCGGCTAGGCCCGCCGGAGTTGCTAGAAAAGTCAGGGCGGGTCAAGTCTGGGTTAAGGGTAGAGGATGGCAGAGCGGAGTTGGGGTTGGGGAGTAGTAGGGGAGTTGGTGGGAGCACTGTTGGTGGTGGTAATGGTGGTTTAGGATTAGGATTGTGGTTGTGTTAGAAATACATAAAAAATTAACAGTAGCAGCGCGTTAGCATAGACAGTAGCAACGCGCTATCATTGAATCGATAATTATCATTGAATCGGCAGTAGCAGCACGCTAGCATCAGAGTCGGCAGTAGCAGCGCGTTAGTATCAGAGTCGACAGTAACAGTGCTTAGCATGCACTAGCATTAGAGAATTGCCGGGAAAAAAAATTGTAATAGCACCCATAGTAGAACATTTTTATGGGCAGTAGCACATTTCTACTTGGCAGTAGCAGATTTATTGTCGACAGTAGCACATATTGTCGACAATAACACATTTCTTGTCAACAGTAGCAGTAAAATATGTAGTGAATGATAATTTAGTAAAATTATAGTGACAAATGACATATGGACATTAATTTGTCCTAATTTGTTATTTTTTTATCTTTAAATGTATAAGATAATGTGTAAAGAATGTATTTGTAAACTGAAATTTAATTAATAACTTATATGCAATTTACTAATTTTGAATCGAATCGATGGAGGAAAGGACGGTGTTAATCAGTAAAATATGAGATGGAAAGACTGCTAGGAAATGAGATTTTCTTTGAAGTGTAGAGGGAGGAGATTTGGTGTTTAAATTTACATGCAGAGTGAGAAAAGTTTATGGGTTCATCATCATCGAATTGACCATGGACCCATGGTGGTAGGATTAGTTGATAACATTGAATTAAATATTACAGTATAAGAGCATCTCTAGCACAATTGCTAAATCAAATTTTTTTTTTTAAATTTATCAACTTTAGCACAAAAATTTGATAAATTTTTTTTGAAATGCATCTCCAGCACAAAAATTTGATAAATTTTTTTTTTGAAATTTATCAAATTTAGCTACAGTTATGAGATTTAACAATTGATATAAGAATTTAGCTCCAGCAGTTATTGCTATGTATAAGTTGTATAATAATTTTAAAGAATTATAAACTGATACGTGGAAAAAAAAGTAGAGTGAAAATATAAGTATTCATTTAGCAATTTATGGCTCGGTTGACAAATTTATTAATTTTATTTAACAATACTTATATTTAGCAACCCTTTAGGCATACTGTTGAAGCTCTTATTCATCCTAAAAGTTGATAAATTTCTCACTCTGGATGACATTTAGCATAATGCAATTTCCTTTTTACAATTATGAATCCACTCAAGAGCGTAGAAAACAACTCTTGTTTGTAATGCACGTGCAATTGTATAAGTGTGCATTGTATCACACTTGACATCACAAATCCTCTTTTGATCCAAAAACCGATGTGCATTTCGCCACATCATGATATTTAGCCTTTAGAAACGCCACCTTATAATAACTGATGGTCCAAAGTAGCCCAATGTAGTGTCATGTTGTAATGCGATATATTGCATTAACATATAACTTATGTAGATCGAACCATATGAGCAAGACAAAATTCGAATATATATGCCAACAATTGTATCGAGGTTTTGACCATAAATTTATTTCAAAACATAACGACTAAGTAACTTTAGTCAAATATGTGAGGTGTATGCCTTCACAAAACTTGGAAAAATTAACAGATTTGTAGTCACTTAGACTATTAAACCGAAGTCATGTGCTTCATATCTTCCGCAATGTACCTTTTGTTTTTAAATCTGTAACTGAGAGAATAATATTCTCTCTTCTTCCATATATATAATGAGTTTCTTGTTGCAATAACTCCATATATTTCTTGTGTATTGACCATATTATTACTTTCTTTGCAATTAATGAACAGATGTAGAACCACATCAATAACAAGATTTTTCTTTCATTTACTGGCCCAATCTTTTTATGACATATAGGTTTCGAGGAGTTGTCTCTCCCTCTTTTCAGAACTCGTGAAACAAATTTCGTCACTTTTTTTTTATGTCAAATTCAGGGCTCATATTTCAGTCAAATATTTCAACAACAAGATAGAAGATTAACCATTATCGAGATACGATAATTAATTTCAAATATTGAATTAGGTCAAGACCAAGGTTTATGGTAACTCAATTCGATATAAACCGTGACAAATTCCGTCACAAATCGATATTAATCACGACAATTTCTGTCGCAAATCGATGTTAACAGCGACAATTTACGTCGCAAATCGATATTTATCCCTTTATTAACCACGACAATATTTCGTCGTAATCCCGTGACTTGTCAAACTGTCACAAATTTCAAATTTGATATGAGGGGTCCCAATTCCTCACATTAACCCACATTATAAGAAATGTGGGGGTAGAAGAAGGCTACGAAGCCCGGCTATAGAATTAATTAAAATTAAAAAACGGCAAGTTTTATAAAAGCTTACTTACTAGTTTGCCAAATAAACTGCGTTTAAGAGAATGTGCCCTTGCAATTTTCATGCATGTGTGCTGCGAAGTTACTTTCGCAATTCCATCGAGATCCGTCGCGCGAAAAATTTCATGAAAAATATAACATATGGTTAGTCATATTCACCATATATATAAACAGTAAAACTAATTTTAAAAAATTACTGTGGTAAAACTTGTGTTATCCATGGGTTAAAATTTGCCCCCCGTACAATCAATTTCTCTCCTCTGCCTTAGGATCCGAGTATTGATTCGGGCCCTGAGTTGTGTAGATGCTGCCGTCGGAGGAGAAGACGTGCGAGCGTCGTGCCGGGGCAACACTAGGTTGTCAGTGATCGGCGGTCGACAACGAAAGGGCAGCGATGCTGTTGGGTAGGAGGTCCGATCAGAGCTGCTGTGAGTGAGGGGCTGGGCGGGGACTGGGTGGGCCGGAGAGAACTTCCGTGTGCAGCGCTAGGGCGATGGTGCAAGTCTGGGGGTCCAGCGTTGGAGGCTGAAGGTCGCCAGGGCACACAGTAGGTCGTTGGGGACTGCTCGGGCTGGATCTTGGTTAGAGATCGGCTCGGATGATTGCTGGCGTTCAGAGATGGAGGAGAGAGCGGGAGTGAGCCGCGCTGCTCCGAATTCGGGAGGGACTGGGTTGCAGAGGAGTGCCGGTTTGGATTCGACGGGAGTGGCAGGGCTTACTTGACCGTGGTGGGGCAATGGCGTTGGTTTGGATTTGGCCGGAGCTGGTGCAGTGGTCAACGCTCAGGGAAGGTGGGTGCCTAGAGCAAATTTCTGGGTGCCCAGGTCAAAATTGATGGGGTATGGCTGCAGTAAATTTTAGAGTTTCGTTATCAAGTTCGGGTTAGAGCACAGTGCTGATAACGTGTTGAAAGAAAAAAGATAACGAGAATAACGGTCTACTCATTTATTGATAAGAAAACCTATTTATAGGCATTACATAGAGTCTCCCGAAGGATCTAGAAGTTCTATCAACTGAAATCTATTCTAATAAGGAAACCGAATTAACCAGTCCTACGTGTATAAGGGCAAGACACATAACAGAAGGACGAAAATATAATTTCCTTAAACAAAATCCATATAAAAAAGAAAATCCTTACCCACCACTTTATTGATCATCGGTGAATGAATGGGAGTGATGAATGCTCTCTAGGAGGAAGGTGTTTTGGTTGAGAATGTTATGACTGATGTTGGCTTCAATTGGTGGTTATGGTATAGGCCATGTACCACGAAATATTAATGGTGCAGTTTAACGTGTTTTGGTTCGGAGTTCGACCCTATTAGTTCGTACAAGTTAACGATGGTGGCAGACTTGTAAGTGTTTCTACTTTCTAGTAAAATGGGAATTGATGTTCACCATCAGTTATTCCTGTTTTTCTGTAATCATTTTGTTTGTTGAATAAAAGTACATCATTCCAAAACAAAAAAGAAAAGAGTTTATTATACGTTCATCTATATGTCTTTTACGTAACAAATATTGTTTAACTAAGTAGGGAAAATTTCTTGAACACCAACTGACCAAAGTCAAGATGCTTTGTAGCACTCAGACTAACGCATGGAAGGCCATAATATTTTGTTTGCCCCTCAATCCTTGCGTCTGGCAACTTGGGCACTTGCCCATGTTAGCATCGTCACTTAACAAATCACTATAAAAGTGGAAAAAGATGCATACTTACAAAAATGTGATTCACCATTTTACAAGGAGTGCTAAGTTTAATCATGGTAACTCAGTTTAGTACATGCGCTTAGTTTCTCAAATGAAAGTTTTAAAATTCGAAACACTCGCATCCTAAGTTCGAAGTGTTAGCGTGAGTCATGGAGTTAGTTTAGGAATGTAAATTAATTTGTTATTACTTTCCTATTCTGTATGTGTAGTACATAATACGTAGGGTTTGTACAACTTGTACCTCTATATATAGTCTCCTCTGTGAGACGAATAATATATCAGAAAATTCATTCTCCAAACCTTGTTATATTTGACTTGGTATCAGAGCAAAGATCCAAAAGGACTTTGTCTCTTTGTTTTTCCGCTGCGATTTCGTTGACGTTTTTCCCAACGATTTTTTATTCTCCGGACGACGTTTTTCCGTTCGGGTGTTTTTTCTATCACGGGTTACTGTTCACAGAAAGAGAAAGGGAGAGCACGAGGTCTCCGGTCTCTAGCCTTCCCCTGGCTGTCATCTCCGCCCAGAAGACGTCGGCCTGACTCGCATCTCCGTCGTGCCATCGTCTGCCCTAAGACTGCCGCCGATCCCAGAAGCGGTCGCCGTGCCTTGGCAGTCATCTCCGCCCAGAAGACGACATCTCGTCCAGTCCGACGTCCGACCTGATCCGCATCTCCGTCGTCGTCTCGACCTAGACGTGACGACGCAGACGACGCGGCCGACAAGCCTTCCCCGACCCGGTTCCGCTTCTTGCTCAGACCCGACCCGGTTCCGCTTCTTGCTCAGACCCGACCCGGTTCGTCAGTTGCTGGTGACTGGCAGTGCAAGTGCACTGACAGTGCAGGTGCACCCAAAGCAGGTTTTCTCATCCTGCTTTATTGTTGTTGCTGCATAAACTACTGATTTGGCATTTGTGTTACAATGGGTTCTGGAGTTGAAAGTTCTCAGGGGAAAGATGTTCAGACAGTTGAAGTATCCGTCAAGAATTCTAAAAGTGGTTCATTTGGGGGTGCCAAACTCAATGGAACCAATTTTCGGAAATGGAAGAAAATCATGACGGCTCATCTTCGAGGGATGCACAAGATGGGGCATGTAACTGGGACAATTAAGGCCCCTAGTGAAAGTGATGTTGATGCTTACACTAAGTGGGAAGATGATGATGGTCTTGTGATGTCAGTCTTGTACAAGGCCATGAATGAGGACATAGTCGACCTGGTGGAACAATGTGATACAGCTCAGGCGATCTGGAAGACACTGGAAGATTTATATACTAATGAGTCTGATTTCATACAGGTTCATGAGTTAATGTGCACTGCTTCTTCAATGCAACAGAATGGGCAGCCAGTGGCACAGTATTTCACCAAGTTAAGGAACATTTGGGCTGAAATTGATACGAAACGTCCTTGCAAGATCAAGAACCAGGAGGATCTTGTTTGGTACTTGAAGGAAAAGGAGCTTGAGCGAGTTCATCACTTTCTGAGGGGTCTTGATGCAAAACACAACAGTGCCAAAGGAGAGCTGCTCAGAATGACAGAACCCCCTAACCTGATTACAGCTTTCACATATATCCGTAAGGATGAGTCTCAGCAGGAAAGTCTTACTCAAGCACAACTTGAAGTCTCTAGTCTCACTATTCAAGCGAGAGCACCAGCCCCACTCCTTCAGCATTCAAGTTCAGTTCCACTGAACAAGCAAGGACCACCACCAGGCTTTGGGGACCAACCTCGTCCCCCTTGCTCTTATTGCAAGGGTGACCATGCTCGTGAGTCTTGTTGGAAGTTGTACCCTCATCTTAGGCCTAAGAGGCCTACTTATCGTCCCAAGGCAAGAGCAGCTATCCAGTTGGTCCAAGAACCAGACATCTATGGTGTATCCGGACATGACCATCATACAGCAGAAGGCGCCACACCCACAGCATCAGTGGCTGGTCGTGGTAAGATAGGTATGGCCTTAAATATTTCTAGCTTTGTTGGTGGTGATACATGGATTATTGATTCAGGTGCTTCAGATCATATGACTTATGACAAATCTTACTTTACTGAATTATCCTCTCCACCAGTACCATATGTTACTAATGCTAATGGTGAAGCCTTCCCTGTGTTAGGAAAAGGGTCAGTTTGTATCACTCCCACAATAGTGCTACAAAATGTGTTATATGTACCTGCTTTATCTCATCATTTGATATCTGTCTCACAGTTAAATGTTGAATCCAAATGCTCTGTGACCTTTTTTCCTATGTATGTGATTTTTCAGGATCTTCTCACTGGGGAGTTACTCGGTCGGGGGTACTTGAGGGGCAGGCTTTTTCGTCTGGACCAGACTTATGTGGGGGCGAAACCAGGAGCACAGCCACGGACCGCTTTAATATCAACTTCTGACAGGCTAAGTGAAGTTTGGTTGTGGCATCGTCGCTTAGGGCATCCATCTTTTAGTGTTATGAAGAAATCCATGCCTTCTTTGTTTATTGGTGTGGATGAGTCAGTCTTACATTGTGAAACATGTGTTTTGGGCAAGAGTCATCGCTCAACCTATTCACCTCGTATTTCTAATAAAAGTGTCGTTCCTTTTGAATTAATTCATTCTGATGTTTGGGGACCTTCAAAAGAACCTACTGTGTCAGGTATGCGATATTATGTGTCATTTATTGATGATTGTACACGTCTTACTTGAGTTGTTCTTCTTAAAACTAAGGATGAGGTTTTTCCGGCTTTTCAAGCTTTTTCTTCCGAAGTCCAAAAACAGTACAATGCCAAAATTAAAGTTCTTCGCTCTGATAATGGAGGGGAATATGTAAACCGTGTCTTTCAATCTTTTCTGCAAACACATGGGATTATCCACCAGAAAACGTGTCCTTACACACCTGAACAAAATGGGGTCTCTGAAAGGAAAAATCGTCACTTACTTGATATGGCTCGTTGTATTCTCTTCAGTGCACACTGTCCTAAGGATCTGTGGGGTGATGCTATCATCGCATCTACCCATCTTATTAATCGTCTTCCATCTAGTGTCCTCCTGGGAAAGGTACCATTTGAGGTACTAGCTTCTTATGTCTCTTTACCTTCTTTTCATAATCTCCCTGCTCGTGTTTTTGGTTGTGTTGCATTTGTCCATATACCAAAGAGTCAAAGGTCAAGTAAGTTGGATGCCCGGGCGCTGAAATGTGTGTTTGTTGGTTATGGGGGACATCAGAAAGGATATAAGTGCTATCATCCACCTACTGGGAAGTATTATGTCACTATGGATGTCACTTTCTTTGAGGACATGAGTTATTATACCTCTTCTGATACTGCTCTTCAGGGGGAGCATTCATATTTTGAAGAGCTGTATCATGGAGAGGGGGAGACAGGTCATTTAGTTGAGGTTACTGATGCATCAGCTTCACATACACTAGTCACTCCAGATGTTCAGAGACCAGAAGATGATAGACAGGCACCACCAGATGATTCTGGTGCAATTGCTCCAGAGATTCAGGAACCAGAAGCTGAAAGTGTTCCTGCCCCTCCTGCCTCGCCTGCTGTTACTAATACCCCTGACTCATGTCTCCCTGGTACAGAAGATCTTCCATCTGAGGTTAGTGATTCTATTGGGGTTAATACTAGTGATGCTAATAGTAGACAATATGTGTTACCAAATAGGTCTACTAGGGGTAAACCAGCAAAAACATATGAACCTACCCTTCAAGCCAAAGCTAAATATCCAGTGACAAATTTTATGTCTACCAAGAGATTGTCTAAGTCATATGAATCATTTGTGAATCAAATATCTGCTGTATCAGTACCTAACAAAGTGCAGGATGCGTTGGGAGATCCAAAATGGAGGAAAGCAATGGATGAGGAGATGGAAGCGTTACAGAAGAACAATACTTGGGAGCTTGTATCCCCACCACATGAAAAGAAGGCTGTTGGATGTCGCTGGGTGTTTACAGTGAAGCATAATCCAGATGGGTCAGTGAGTCGATATAAAGCACGCTTGGTAGCAAAGGGATTCACTCAGACATATGGCATTGACTATGATGAGACATTTGCACCAGTTGCAAAGATGAATACTATCCGGGTATTGCTCTCTCTTGCTGCTAACTTAAACTGGCCTCTTAAACAGTTTGATGTCAAGAATGCTTTTCTTCATGGAGAACTTGTGGAGGAAGTGTATATGGATCTTCCACCTGGATATAAAACTGCTCCTTCAGGTAACTTTGTGTGCAGATTGAGAAAATCTTTGTATGGTCTTAAACAATCACCTCGTACTTGGTTTGGAAGGTTTTCACAGTTCATGAGGAAGATTGGTTATAAGCAGAGTAACTCAGACCACACATTGTTTCTCAGACATCAACAGGGGAGGGTAACAGCTCTGATCATATATGTTGATGATATGGTTGTTACTGGTAATGATACTATTGAGATGGATAGATTGCAAAAACAGCTAGCCACAGAGTTTGAGATGAAAGACCTAGGTACACTCAAGTACTTCTTGGGCATTGAGGTAGCCAGGGGGAGTGAAGGCATTTATCTGTGTCAAAGGAAGTATATACTTGATCTATTAGCAGAGACAGGTATGTTAGATTGTACTCCAATTGACACTCCTATTGAGCAGAATCACCGATTAGCAGAGTATCCTGATCAGGTACCTACCGACAAGCCTCGTTATCAGAGGTTAGTTGGACGTCTGATTTATTTGACACACACCAGACCTGATGTTGCTTATGCAGTAAGTGTGGTGAGCCAGTTCATGCATAATCCCAGTGTAGATCACATGGATGCTGTAGTGAGGATTTTGAGGTACTTGAAGTCAGCTCCTGGGAGAGGAGTAATGTTCTCTAAACACAGCAGTATTCTTGAGGTTTGTGGTTTTACAGATGCAGACTGGGCTGGAAATATTACAGACCGGAGGTCTACATCAGGGTATTTTACCTTTGTGGGAGGTAATCTTGTTACTTGGAAGAGTAAGAAGCAAAAGGTGGTGGCTCGGTCTAGTGCTGAAGCAGAATATAGAGGTATGGCTCATGGAGTATGCGAGTTGTTATGGCTGAAGAATGTGTTACAAGATTTGGGGGTCAAACCCAAGTGTGCTATGCAGTTGTATTGTGACAACAAGGCAGCCATTGATATCTCACAAAATCCTGTACAACATGATCGTACCAAACATGTGGAGGTTGATCGTCACTTTATAAAGGAGAAGCTAGATGCAAAGATCATTAGCTTTCCTTTTGTCCCTACAGAGGAGCAACTTGCAGATATACTCACAAAAGGAGTTTCTAAGAAGGCCTTTTATGACTCACTTGGCAAGTTGGGCATGGTTGATGTATATGCGCCAACTTGAGGGGGAGTGTTAGCGTGAGTCATGGAGTTAGTTTAGGAATGTAAATTAATTTGTTATTACTTTCCTATTCTGTATGTGTAGTACATAATACGTAGGGTTTGTACAACTTGTACCTCTATATATAGCCTCCTCTGTGAGACGAATAATATATCAGAAAATTCATTCTCCAAACCTTGTTATATTTGACTCGAAGAATATAATGGTTTAGCTATAATTCTGAAAAAGATAGATTAGTTTAGCCATCTCAATGGTATTTAGTAATAAACATGACTAAGGTAACGATGTCCGGTTGGCTGTCCGGTCCAAGTAGATCAATCTTTGCGTCTAATCAATTTTGGCGAAGTGAAAATAAATAAAGATATCAATTTCTCATGGGCTCAAGGATTTAATCAGGTCTTTCATTACTGCAAACCCGGCCCAATAGGCCCAAACTTGGTCAAACCGTGGCACCAAACTCATAGATAACCAGGAGGCTCTGAGGCTTTGCATGTCTTCTTCCAGTTTGGGGAGTTTAGGGTTTTCGCAAGGTCAAGCTGAAACCCTCGCAATCTTTGGTAAGCAATTCGTCTGTAATTGAATTAGGGTTTCTGTTTCATTCATTCAATTTGTGACTATTTTGATTAAAGGTCAAAACTTTGAAACCAAAATCTCATCTTCAGCTCTGATTCGAAAACCAGGCACACTTCCAGAGCTGTTTTGATTTTTATTTTTCATAAATTTTATGTAATATTGTTTGATTCTGCGATTCGATTGCAAATAATTGGTTTCTGTTTTTGATGTTATCAGGTACTTGTGTGAAAGAACATGTATACGTCCAGAGGGAACAATGCCTATGGACAGCAGTCATATGCTGGGCAATCTGCATATGGCCAAAATGTAAGTCTTCATAATTCAAATTCGCATCATAATTTCATTGGTATTCGTATTGGTCTAGTTTCGGTTTTTTGATTTTCTGATTCCCTTGGTGTTGTTTATTGCGATGTTTATAGTTGGGACCGGGTTATCCTGCAAATTCAGTCGGAGGGCCTGATGGGAATGTGCAGCTTCCCATGGTAGCGCGGCATTCAGCAATGTTAGGGGGTTCGGAGGAAGTAGATGCCAATGCGTACAGACCACTTCCTGCAGCTGCTGCTCATTATGGGGGACAGTATAGCTCTCTCTATGGTTCAGCTGCTTTGAGCACTGCACCTCAGGTCAGTGGATTTCTCGTGTAGCCATTATCGTTTTATCGACCAAATGTTAGTAGAAGAATCGTATTGTATTGGCTTGCATTACCTTTAGTGCTCCGCTATAGTAGATCCATGATGAAATACCTCTTCTCTCCCCCCCCCCCCCCACCCGCTTTCCCATATTTAAGTGGTTCCTATTGCATAATTCACATTGTGGAATCATATAACTTCCAGTTTGTGGTAGCATGTACAATATATTTATCTTTTGGTCACTCAAGATATGTAATGCCTCTCCACTTCTCATTTCAAATGCACTTTGGTGGTTTTCACAATGTCAGCCACCGAAATATCTGAGCTGCGCAGCAATTCGCCCATGTGGTGCTTAATGTGTGTATTTTTTATATACAGGCTCCTCCCATTGGTGCAAAAGGTTCAGGACCATCGGTCTTGGAAAGTCGTGGCGTGTATGCTTCAGCTAAGCAAGATTCGCCAAAATTTTCATCCGGGGAGTATATCCCAGCTTCAAGTCATGCACAACTGTATGGTGAGAAGGGTCCTGATTATCCAACTATTGACAGAAGGCAGTATGGTCGTCAGAGTGCTTATATGGGAAGGGACTTGCAAAGTGACCCAACTGGTCGATTTGCCGATTCTGTTGGTTTCGGTCCTCAGCATCAGGTTTATAATTTCATCTTTTACTCTAGCATTCTTATTTATTCTTCTTTTACATTTAGTTTATTATTTTACTTACATCGTCTCCTGTAACAGGCTGAGATTTATGATCGCATTGATAAGGCGGTGCTGCTTCGGCAAGAACAGTTGCTGAAAGCTCATTCTCTGCAATCTGCTTCTCTTGAAGGGTGTGCAAGGTACTTACATCTGCTGATCTTATCACATATTTAGCTGAAACTTGGTTTCCACTTCTTGGTCAGTTGTTATAACTTATAGTTCGTCTTCCTTCCCACTAATGAATGGCCAAGGTCATTCCTCCCTTTCTCATAGCTAACTAGTCCTAATGTAGACATCGAGTCTGTGCCAGTAGATATAACTTACAGTTCATCTCCCGTCCCCATTTGTGAATGGGCAAGGCTGTTTTTACCTTTATCTGTAGCTAAAGAGTCCCAATGTAATATTGAATCTGTGTTCAGCTGTGTTAGATGGTGTTATATTTCTTATTACACTGAGTAGCAACACTTTGTGGCAGACAAGCTGATTATCTTGCAGCAAGGGGTGCCTCTAGTCGTCATCCCACTCAAGAACTTACTTCTTTTGGAGGAAGAATGGACGGTGATCCTCGCAATTTATCGATGCTTACTGGTTCTTCATATGGCGAACAACCTGCTCCATCAATATTAGGGGCAGCTCCACGGAGAAATGCAGATGACCTCTTATATTCACAAAATCCTTCAAATCCTGGTTATGGAGTCAGCCTTCCTCCTGGGAGGGATTACGGCAGCGGAAAAGGGCTCCATGTCTCATCACTTGAGCCAGATTATCCAATTAGTTTGTCTCATGGTGGTCATCCGAGGATCGATGAACGCAAGGATGACAGAGCTAGCTATCTTCAAGAATTTGAACTAAGGGAGGAGGCACGGCGTCGAGATCGTTTACGTGAGAGAGAGAGGGATAGAGAAAGGGAGAAGGAATGGGACCGTGAACGCGAGCGAGAACGAGAAAGAGAGCGTGAAAGAAGCATTTTGGAGCGGCGGTTGAAGGACAGAGAGCGAGAGCGAGAGCGCAAGCGTGCAATTGACACCAGGAGGGAACGAACTCCACCGAGAGTCTCTAGGGATCGTCGCGCTGCGTCTTTGGTGAAGGAGGGGAGATCTTTACGACGGGATTCCCCACATCATGAAGCTCTGCATAGGTGGATCTTGTTTTATTTTGCGTCCTAGTTGTTAAATAGCTGCTTGTCTTGCAGCCTTTCTAACTTGGTGTTCTGTTATGCTGAAGGCGTCATTCACCTGTTAAAGATAAACGGAGAGAGTATGTCTGCAAGGTAAAGGGAGCAATGCAAGAGCTTAGCCTTTCAATGATTTTTCCAATCTGCCTTTAGTTTTGATTGGATTTGGAATTAGTTATTGGTTTTTTCATGCATTTAGTTTGTATTTCCTGGATATCCTCAACCTTTCTGACTTCAGTTTCTCCATTCCTCTTCACTATTTCTTCCTCTTTATCTCTTGGTTCTGCGTTCCTTGCCTTCATGCTTTCGTTGGATCTGCCACGTTTCTTGGCTCCTGTCTTTTCTCAGTATATCTTATTTTCTTGCCTCTTGCCTTTCTCTTTTTGTATTTTGGATTGAATTGCTCATCCCTGCATATGGAGACCAACCTTTGCTAACTGATCAGTGTCTGGATATATAATTCCCAAACTTCCATCCAACGGTTCCAACCTATATATGGTATTCTGGTTCTTAATTGAAGGCGAATGGTATTCATTTGTGCTTGTTGTAGCTGTTTCAGTTGAAGAATGGTACCTTCTGAAACAGTGATATTCTGGTTCTTAATTGAAGGCGAATGGTATTCATTTGTGCTTGTTGTAGCTGTTTCAGTTGAAGAATGGTACCTTCTGAAACAGTGAAATGATTGAACTATGGAAACCCAAAACCCAGTTTATGAAATTTTATCTGTGTGGTGGGCTGATTATGCAATTGAAAATGCTGAGTTTCTCTTTCACTAATAACATCGTCTGGTTGCAGGTTTACTCAAACAGTCTGATAGATGTAGAAAGGGATTATCTTTCAATGGATAAACGATATCCCAGGCTCTTTATACCATCAGAATTCTGCAAGGTTTGTCTCTATTATTTCCTTTCTCTAATACTTTTTAGATGATTAAGTACATAACATTTTAGTGTGACATTATTGTGTCTTAGGCTGTTGTAAGCTGGCCAAGGGAAAACCTTCAACTTTCTATCCGGACTCCTGTCAGGTACACCTTGGTTGTGAAGTTATCTTGGTCAAGTGATTTTGAAAAGATCTTATTTTACTTCAAAATATGGAAATCCTTTAGCTTCTTTAAAAGGATATATTAGTGCTTTGCATATTATTATAATTTTTATTTTATTTTCAAAGAAGTGTTAACCGTAGTATGTTGTGACAGTTTTGAGCATGATATTGTGGAAGAAGAGGGTGCAGCTGTTACGAAAGAGCCAACAACTACAATATTGGCTGAAGAACCTGCAAAATCAGGAGGTGGAAATATTGTGTGGAATGTGAGGGTAGGTTACTTCTCTGTCCTTCCTTACTTTTCTTATTCTTTAAATTGTCAAAAAATTTGTAACGAACCAGCGTCAGTTCCTGGAATAGTGAAATATTGGAAACCTTATTCAAATTGTCAATAACATAATTGAAGATTCTAAGCATGATCATTATCGCTTTCATTTCTGTTGATACATAGGATCTTGATATTGTTGGTCTTGTTTCTGTTAATACATATAATCATGACTATCCTAATATTCCCTCTTTCAGATTATCTTGATGAGTGGGATAAGCAAGAATGCTTTGGAGGAGCTATCATCTGAAAGAAGTCATGATGATCACATACCCCATATCTGCAATATCGTTAGGTTTGCCATTCTTAAAAAGGATCGCTCATTCTTGACAATTGGTGGTCCATGGAATCCCACCGATGGTGGTGATCCGTCAGTTGATGATAGCTCTTTAATTCATACTGCAATAAGGTTTGTGCTGCTTTCTATCAACTATTCAGTTGCAGAGACAATACTCCCTTTGGTATTATATTGAATGATCTTATCTTTGTAGATATGGGAAGGATGTTGCAAAACTTGATCTGCAGAACTGCAAGAACTGGAATCGTTTTCTTGAGGTATAGCTTTTTCCATATAATTATTGTGATGGTTAAGTAATGGCAAGTCGGTTTTATTTTACAGGTTTAATTCATAACTAGGTTTTCATTATATTTTGCTTGTGCAGATACACTATGATAGAATTGGGAAAGATGGATTCTTTAGCCATAAAGAGATAACTGTCATATTTGTCCCAGATTTGTCTGAGTGTCTCCCTTCATTGGATGCATGGAGAGACCAATGGCTTGCACACAAGAAAGCTGTTGCAGAAAGAGAGCATAAGCTTTCTCTGAGAAAAGAGGTTAGTTGTTTTATTGTTTATACCCACAGTGTCCACTTATGTTCTCTTCCTTCTATTATTTGGTCTGATAACTTCAACATCAAACATGGTTTAGTTGCCTTCTTTTACCTGCTTTAATAGTGGTACGTTTGTTTTTTTCAGAGACTGAGGGACAAGGAAGTGCTCAAAGGTAATTGGAGCCATCGAACTAATTGTACATGTGCTGCAGCTTTTCCTTGATTTTCATTGGTGGTTATGCTTATATCATTCATTTGTGTTTGTTTCTAATTTAGATAAGGAAATTGAACCCTCAAAACAAAAAAGAACAGACAAAGAAGTAAAAACTAAAGAGTCTGCATCCACTGGAGAAGCAAAAGAAGTTAAGAACAAGGAACAAGATGGCAATAGTCCAAATGGGAGTACATCTGAAGGAAAGAATGATATGAACGATAAGAAGCTTGATAAAAAAGATGACAGCGGAGACAGTGAGACAGGCAAGAATGAGGAGAAAAAGGAACAGGTAGAAGCTGCTGAAATTCAGACACCTGGAAGTGCAAAGTCTGGGAAGAAGAAGATTGTAAGAAGGGTTGTCAAACAGAAGGTTGTAGGCAAATCAGCCAGTGATAGTACAACCAAGGAACCTGACAATGTGGCTGAGAAGGATAACACTGAAGGGGAAAAAGAAAATCCTGAGGCTCCTGGTGAAGATGATTCTTCACCTGATCCTGCTGGGGTCAAAACCTTTAAGAGAAAAAGAATTGTTAAGAAAGTTTCAGTTGCGAAGGCTGCTCAGAATGAAGATAATACAAACACAGAGGTGAAAGTTGGGCAGGAAGCTGGCTGCTCTGAGGAGAAAACTGAACCAAGCAGTGGTCCAGCAGTGCAAGATACTAATGCAAAAACAGTAGTCAAGAAGAAAATAATCAAGAAGGTTGCTAAAAGAAAGGTTGCTGGTGCGGAACTGAGCAAAGGGGTTGATGTCGATCAGAAAAATGTCGTTGGAAATGAAACAGAAAGTACACAGAAAACAACAGCAATTGTGGAAAAGCCAGCAGCAAAGGGCTCAAAAACAGAAGTACCTGACAAGCAAAAAGATGTTGTCAGTTCAACTAAAGCAGATTCAAAAGATGTTAAGGAGGATAAGAAAGATGAGAAGCGAGCTGGTGACAAAAGTGGTTCTGTTACTAAAGCAGAGAGGAGCAAATCAAAAGATGCTGAAAAATCCAAAGATGAGAAAGAAAAGAGAGATGGAAAAGATGAGTCTAGGGCCAAATTAACTAGAGAAGTGAAAGAAACGAGAAAGCCTGAAGAACCACCTCGACACCCTGGATTCATTCTACAAACAAAATTGAGCAAGGACTCCAAAGTAGGCTGATCTTAACTCAACTTGCACATTACTGTATATCACATGTAGTCCATATAGTTTGCATGTTCCCATTAATCAATTATCCCTTCCTGATCTAATTATGTGGTAATCTTGCTGCAGCTGCGTTCATCATCACTTTCACTTGATTTACTATTGGACTATACTGACAAGGATATTGAAGAATCGACATTTGAGGTTATCTTCTTGTTCTTCATGTCTGCATTACTGGTCTCTACCATCTGGTTCACCTGAATATTCTTTTCGCCTTATCTGTTGTTTAGATACAAATATAGCTAATTGTTCGTTGCCTTCTTATATCTTCTGTGCTCTCAGCTTTCTGTATTTGCTGAAACATTCTATGAGATGCTCCAGCATCAGATGGGATGTCATCTTTTAACATTTCTCCAGGTTGGTTTAATATCGTTTATCTCAACATGCATTTGATTAGATTTTATTTTTCTTTGGTTAGCTGATGCATCTTCTTGCTATGTTTTGTTTGTATAGAAACTGCGAATAAAGTTTGTGACAAAAAGAAACCAACGTAAGAGGCAACGAGAAGAAGAAAATGTTAAGAAAGCGAATGCTGAGAACTCACCAGCAAAGCGCCTGAAGACGGATGAGCTCCCTGTGAAAGATCAGCCTGCTAAATCATCTGAAACATTGGGTACATCTCAGCCTGATATCGTGAAGCAAGAGGAAGAAAAAGCTCTAACTATTTCCAAGGAGAGTAGTTCTGTTGACCATGTTGATGAGGTGAAAATGGAGCATGCAACAGATGATGATGAAGATCCAGAAGAAGATCCTGAGGAAGATCCTGAAGAAAATGAACCAATGGAGGATGGAAGTCCTCCTCATGACTCCAATGAAATTATTGAGGAAGAAGGCAAAAGCAATGTGAATGCTGTGTCTGGAAATGAGAAAGATGAAGTCAATGTTAAGGAAGAAAAGGACGTGAAGGCTGAAGAAATAGTGGCCAAACCAGAAGCAGATATTTGTATCAAGAAAGAGGAGAAAGTTGATACACACAAGAAAGAAACTCCCCGGGCAAAGGAGGTTGTTGACAAGGAACTACTGCAGGTAATTCCAGGAAACATTCTTGTAACTTTGGTTTATTTCGATTGTGGAACGTTTGCGATATCTGTTTTTCAATGAACTAATGTTTTGTTGTTTTCCTATCTAAAACAGGCTTTTAGATTCTTTGACAGGAATCAAGTCGGCCACGTTAGGGTAAGATGCAATCTTCTATTTGTATATTTGTTTTGTGAAATCAATATAGAAATGTAAGTAGTTTTTGTTTTATTTCTAGGTTGAAGATATGAGATCGGTAATCCATAACTTGGGCAAGTTCCTCTCGCACAGGGATGTCAAGGTGAGAATCTGTAAATTTGCTGTTTCTTATCCATTCTATTCTTGGCATCTTTGTTCATACTTTGGTTTATCTGCACCAGGAGCTTGTGCAGAGTGCATTAATAGAGAGCAACACAGCTAGGGATGACCGCATTCTTTACAAAAAGCTGGTGCGGATGACTGACATTTGAGATTTGGAAGTCATTTTTGTTGCAGTATTGTATTTCCCTTGAAACTTGAAAGCTATGCCATGGGTCAAGGGTCAATGAACTTTAGACAGAGGGCTTTGAATTGCAGTCTCTAAAATGACATGCAGCCCTAGTATGGTGTGGTATAGGAAAGAACAGTGTTTAATTTTTGATTCAAATAAAGTAGTTTAGTTTCTGTCATATGACTACTATGACCTTTGTTTTTCTCTCATATGAAGAAATGGTTTGATGAACACATGAAAAATGCTGGCATGAGACTCGCTGATAAAATATATTGAACATCAATGAAATTGTGCGCATTGGGAATTTTATCTTATTACTGGATATCATTAAGGCAAAAATACCCAACACTGCCAAAATTTCCGCAAATGAATCACCAACTATACATTGTAGATGTGAACAAGGATATTGATTAAAGTCATTAAACAGAAGACTGAAATCAATGGAAATCTATTAGTCAATAGCTGGGTTCAAGAATGCCAAGACCTAGAAGACTCTTCATTGCTTTCTTTTTCATTACTTTCCCATTCACTCCTCTTCCCAACTTCAGAGCTCTTTCTATTTCCACCACTGAACTGCCACCATTACCCTTCTTTAGCTTCTCCACCACCATCTTCAACACCCTCTCGTCACTTCCCACAGCTGCCATAATGCTATCAACCACAGACTCCATCGTCGGGATCCGTCTTCCCCAACTTCTCATCAACTTCTCTGAGCCATATGCAGCCCAAAATGAAGCTCTCAAGTACCCTTTTTCCTTCTCCTTCACCTTCCATTTTCTCATGCCTTCCTCCAGCCTATAGACTGCAGCAGCTGCATCCATCCCTCTTTCAAAACCCATCTCAATCTCTCCAATGCCTTCTTGCCTTAAACATAGTTCAGCCTCAAACTTACACCTCCTGCAGCTGCACCTAAATCCCCAAGTCTTTGACATTTCGTTGCGCTTCTCCAACGGATTCAGCAGATCGAAATATGCAAATGTTAGCTCCTCACCAGCCTTGACATCTCTCGAAGCATGAACTACCACATAGTCCCCAACATGCAAACGTCTAGCATTTGGAACACATGAATGGTTGATAAATGAAGCAAGCATCCAAAGCCCAACACCATAGTAATCACTGTTCTTCCCCAAAACCTTAGACGAAATCGAATCCTCAACAATCGAATTGACATCCAAAATACTCAGAATCCTACTCGCATCAACCTTTTTCTCACTTGAGTTCCCAAATTCCTCCGACTCAGGCCTAAACACATTGATCTCAGGCACCTCAAGCTCATCCTCATCTTCACCACTCGACAATGTACTAATCAAACCACACGTTCTCGAACATTTAGCCACAGAATCCAACACTTTCTCATTAAAAGTCTTCCACATAACTGATTGAGCATTCTCATCCAAATCATGCCCGGGCAAAATACCTCTCTCAGTTGCAACTGCTTTACTAATCAGCACCAAACTCCCAGCTTCAATATTCTTCGTCGCAAACAACCCCCTCCCTCTAATCTCCGATCTCCTAATCTCCACTGCCCCAATGTACTCAGCCGGCTCCGGTAGCTTAGCCCGAAACCCACTGACCACCCACTCAGAGAGATCATAAACTCCTGTTTTCGACATCAATTCGAGCTTCTTGCATTTCTGCAAGTACTCATTAAGCCCAACAGAGCTTCCATTAGCCTCAGGATCAAGCTGAGCAGCTCTGAAGCAACTCAATGCCATGGAGTACCTGTTCAGATTCAGCAGAATCTTACCTTTGCACACCAGAGTCTTGAAATGGGCGCTCTCAATCTTCAGTGCCTCATCACAATCCTTCAAATAAAAAAAAAAAAAACGATCTGCCGGTGTACTCCGCACCCATCTCGCAGGCGGAGTCCGCGCCATTCTCTGGGGCGGAGAAATAGAAAAATCTAGAGAGACAGAGAGAGTTCGTAAAAAAAAAAACAATATATCCGTGGACTCCGCTCCCTTCTCTGGAGCGGATAAATAGAAAAATCTGGAGAGACAAAGAGAGTTCGTCCAAAAAAACAAAAACTAAAAAAAATTATCAGCCCGCGGACTCCGTGCATCTTTTCGTGGGCGGAGTCCGCGCCCTCCTCCGGGTGGGAAAAATAGAAAAATCTAGAGAGATTGAGAGAATTCGTCCAAAAAAAAAATTTAGAGAGTGATCTCCAAGCGGACTCCGCGCCCATCTCTTGGGGCGGAGAAATAGAAACATCTAGAGAGACTGAGAGAGAGTTCGCGCAAAAAAATAGTGATCTCGCCGAAGAGATAGAAAAATCTAGAGAGATCGAGAAAATTCGTCCAAAAAAAAAATTAGAGAGTGATCTCCAAGCGGACTGCGCGCCAATCTCGCCCGCGGAGTCCGCACCCTTCTCTTGGGGCGGAGAAATAGAAAGATCTAGAGAGACATAGAGGGTTCGCCCAAACAGTAAAAAAAACTATCACCCCGCGGACTCCGCGCGCCTTCTCACGGGCGGAGTCCGCGCCCTCCTCCGTGTGGCAGATAGTATTTTTTTTTTCTTTTTTGTCCTAACGGTCTCTCATCGCCCTAGAAAGTCCGCTAGGGGTTCTTTTTTTTTTTGCTTGCGAATCTTCTATGCAGTCGCTTGCAACACACAAAACCTTCGCACAAAACCACTGTTCATAAGCGTATGAATAGTGATTTTGAGTGTTGTTTAGGCCCGAAGTCCTCTGGCGAGATCACAAAGCTCTGTTTACTTGCTTGTGAACAGTCACTTACAACACACAAAACCACTGTTCATAAGTTTATGAACAGTGCATGTGAACAGTGGCTTACAACACACAAAACACTGTTCATAAGCTTAGGAACAGTGTCCCGCGAACCACTGTTCATAAGCCTATGAACAGTACCCGCGAACAGCCCGCACTACACACAAAACCACTGTTCATAAGCTTATGAACAATGCTTGTGAACAGTCGACCAAGCTTTAGTATATAATAAATTTGTTTAATATATACTTGTCTTTCACCTGTGCATTTGCCCTGTAAAGAAACTTGAGTGATTATCGCTCTGGGTTTCGATTTATATGACCTCCGGGAGGTACAAAGTACATCTCTTCAGTAGAGGCATGTAGTAACCTAACCTTTAAGAGTCTGTTCAAGGTAGCTTGGAAAAAAATACTGCCCTTTTCCTTCGCTACTAGGAGAGTCAGCTACTTCTATTAGCGCTGGACCTTGAGTCGAATTGTTCGTGTCATTTTGGTTTAGTTCTCTTAATCATTTCTATGTTTATTTATTAGTTCTCTTAATCATTTCTATAATAACTTTTGTTTTTAGTTGTTTCAGTTGTCCTATTAAGAGTAATTATAGTTATGACATTTCTTAATTTGGTGAATTTTCAAACTGTTGGTTTTATTATAGTAGATATATGTTTATTTTCCTTATATCTTGCACTTAAGTAAATATGCTTAATTATGGTTGAAATGCGTCCATACATCCAATAAATTTGCATGTACTCTGAACGGAGATGAAGAGATTTCGGAATGAAATGCATCCATTCCGAATGAAACTCGATCTTTTCTCCTCTATAGATGAGGAAAAAAGGATAAAAGAAAGAGGAAGTATGTGTTATTTATGACGCCAGAAGCCTAGAAGTGTGACCATGCATCTTCAAGATAGCATGTTTTCAATTGTTCATTTGATGTTTTCTATTATTACATTCCTTCAATTTAATTTATAACTTTAAAACTTTGTCATTAATAGCTTTAAGCTTCTGCGGTGAAATAAAAGAAATAAAAATAAAAATAGTTTGGTAGCTAGAGTCTGACATGTGGATCGATGGATAAGAAAGAAAGAAACAGAAAAATAGACATATATCTCTTTGAATATCCATTAAAATTATGAAGAAGAGATGAATACAACAAAATAAGTTTAGCACTAACTACATCTGTCTTTTATTCTAGATCAAATTAACCAGACCACATCTCTTTATTCTACTATATTAGCACTAGCCAGCAACTCCTGAATCTTTAGGGGCAAAACTACCTTGGCAGATATTCAATGCCATGAAAAGACCAAGCTTCGACTACACACTTTATTCCTGTTTTCAACATATACCGCCCATCCTTTTCTTCCTCACTAAAATAAGGTTTCCCCAACAACGAATTTGCAGTCTTTATATAAAATTCAGTCATTCTCAACTTAAGATCTTCAGGTATTTGATATTTTTTGATATCAGTGCAGAGAGATTCTGGTTGTCAAAAGACATGTTCTTCGACCCATTACGGAAGACAGAAAGAATCTTCAATCCATATGGATCGAAGTCCACAAGTGCCAACACAGGAAGCTTAAACTCACTCCTCATTTTACAAAAAAAGAATCTGCTCGCCACGTCTTGGCATGCCTTTCGCTGTTATTAAGATGCAGCCAGCGATACTTTTAGCAAAATCCATCATCGATTAACCGTTCAAATACCGTCTCTTTTTCCAGGACTAAAATAAAAAGTGCACCCTTGTTTTTCATATTTCTAATTTTATCGGTCCTTGACAAGAAAATGTCTAGACTTGTATGAAGATTTTTGTGCTCATGTCCTTTTTGCTAATCCGATAAAATTAGAACATTTTTGATTTTTTGATACATAGTTTACAAACACTATTCGTTCTCACATCATTTTGAAAAGAATAAAAACTCACAACAAATACAAAATAAATTATGGCCACATTAGATTCAAAAACAATTATACTCACAGGAATGTCAAACTGGACTCATTACTCTGATTTGAAAATCGGTTTGGACCTGGATGTTAGTCCAGTTCTTACGAGTCACTAGCGTTTTATAATATTCTTCGGTTGGTGCGCCGCTTCTTTTCGACTAAAATCCACAAAAAGAAAAAAAAAAAGGAATTCTAAGCTTTAGAGCACGGTGTGTCGTTTACGGGGGGCTACTAGCTTTAGAGTACACTGCGACAGAAATTCTAAGCTCCGATGAAACCGAGAGAAGAACACGGGCGTCAACACGCCCCCACAAAGATCCTGCTGACATCGATCTCAGCAATGGTCGCCGAAACGACGACGTTTCCGATCGACCTAGCAAAGACGAGGCTCCAGCTCCACGGCGAGTCACGGGCTCTGGGCTCGACCCGGCCCACCAACGCGTTCCGGGTGGCCTCAGAAATCGTGCGCCGGGAAGGCCCTCTGGGACTGTACAAGGATCTGTCTCCGGCGATCCTCAGGCACATGTTCTGTTAATATATGCCTTGAACCAGCCATCCGGGAGTACCAGCTATTCGGGTTGTTGAGCTTAGTATATCGGGTTTAGGGTTTAGTATATAAACGACCAAACCTTAATTGTATTCTGTGTGATTCTGTTTTTCCTCAAGATAATAAAATTGTTCTCCTTCTGCCGTGGACGTAGCTAACACATCGTTAGTAAACCACGTAAATTTGTGTTCTTTCTTATATCTGTTACAACATGTTCTACACTCCCATTCGCATCGTCGGCTACGAGCACCTCAGAAACTCTTTGAAAACTGATGGTGGGTCCCTCTATCTCCCGGCTAAAGCCATCTCCGATGGACTCTCCGGCGTCGTTGCTCAGGTAAATCGGCGTTCTTGTTGTCTTGAGTTATTGGGATTTTGGAAATATGAAGCATTGTAGTGTTTGGCAAGTGAAGATTACCTTTGTCTAAGTATATGATGCAACATTGTGCTCTGATTATCTATTTTTCAATTTCTTCTTACGTTTTACATGCTATTTCTTGGAGTGGAATTCGTAAGTTATGTGGTTTTGTCATTTGTAGTGCCATACTAATGCTGGAAAATTTATCACATGATTATCTTGATGTGTTGTGCACTTTTTTGGCAATGTCTCAGTGATTGATAAGGCCAACTGCTTTACTTCCTTGAAACAAAGTGTTTGCTTTGAAAGTAATATTATCCTTCTGTTTACTGCTAGTAGTACAGTTGGTGGCAAGCCCTGCAGATCTTGTAAAGGTGAGGATGCAAGCAGATGGCCGTTCTGTGAGCCAAGGCTTTCAACCTAGGTACTCAGGGTGTTTTGATGCTTTAAGCAAGATCACCCGAGCAGAAGGTGTTGGAGGACTTTGGAAAGGGGTTTTCCCTAATGTTCAAAGAGCTTTCTTTGTGAACATGGGAGAATTAGCTTGCTATGATCATGCAAAGCTTTTTGTTATCAGTAATCAGATATCTGAGGATAATATATATGCCCACACATTAGCATCAATCATGTCGGGCCTTTCAGCGACTGCTTTGAGCTGTCCAGCAGACGTGATAAAGACGAGAATGATGAATCAGTCAGAAATCAAGGAAGGGAAGATCATGTACAGCAGTTCTTATGACTGTCTTGTGAAGACTGTCAAAGTTGAAGGTCTGAGAGCACTATGGAAAGGATTCTTTCCTACATGGGCACGACTTGGGCCTTGGCAATTTGTGTTCTGGGTCTCATATGAGAAGTTACGACAAATTGCAGGGTTTTCTTCATTCTGATGATGAACCTTTGATCAACTCGCACTTTACAATTTTTAATTGATGGTCAGCTATGTGATGGTTTGCCATGCCATGGTTGCAGCTTTTATGACAAAACCCTCTAAGTAGGATCAGCTATGTGATGGTTTGCCATGCCATGGTTGCAGCTGTTATGACAAAACCTTCTAAGTAGGATCAGCTATGTAGAACATCTGCATGTGGTAAAAACGTATTCAAAAGAGTAACATGACAAATATTTTTCCAATGATGTCAGTTTGCGTATGCTTATTACGAGGAATGTTTAAGTCATATTAATCTAAGCCATTACTTTGTTTGAGGGCTCTTTTTAGTAATTGGATTTTTGATTTTATCATTTGTTTGGTCAATATCATGTTTGTTGTTCGGAACAGATTCTACGCATCATGGTGATTATTGTAGAAATCATCAAATCACCGTATTCGGAGATAGAATAAAGACTAGAGACCCTTACTTCTTTCTTTTCATCTTCATTTTTTATCCAATCAAATTAAACGTTCATAATAAGAGTATTTCTTTTTCGACATCGAGTCATCACCTCTTGTGTTGGAAACATTTAGGACTAGTTTTTTAGGTTTTGATTTTGTTAATGGTATTAGTATATATGCATGATAGTGCAACGTGGATGATATAACCAAAATATTACATATTAGTTGCTTGGTTTACTTACACCTTGGTACGTAGAAAAATGTTCGTTGTTTCTAACCATAAACCAAGCAAATAACTATCTAATCTCGTGCAACACCAAACATGGATCAATATTAAGACAACACACATGTGTTCTGAACAATTTTTAAAAACAAGGAAGTGTAATGCGCGCAATACCGAATACCAAACTTGCATTGAGAGTATTATGAATTAGATCCAAGGTCATGCTTCCAGAGTTTGTGAGCATCCATGAAAATAAATTTGTACAATAGATAGACTCTTTAGAAGAATGAAGCCATCAATATATGACACTGTTTAATTATTTGAAAAGTTGGAATGAAAAAATTCAAGAATATCGAAAAAGTGAAAAAGGAGAAAGATGAGGTGGAGAAGGAAAGAATCGGTGTGATAATGATTCGTAAACTCATGTTCCGTCAAGGGTTAATCAATATTTATGAATCGATTCTAGATATCTCGCTATTCCCGAATCATAAATTCCAATATCCAAAACTGCATGTCGTTTCGTTCACCAAGTTACTGCGTCCCTACTCGCCTACTAGCTTTACGAGTCTTGAGAAAATCTACGCTCAGTCTCGTCGTCGACGATGAAACCTACCCAAGAACACTGTCGTGAGTGGCCTTCACGCTCCCGCAAAGATCCTAGTCACCTCGATCACAGCAATGGCGGCGGAAACGACGACGTTTCCGATCGACCTAACGAAAACGAGGCTCCAGCTCCACGGCGAGTCTCGGTCTCATGGCTCGAGTCAGCCCACCAACGCGTTCCGGGTGGCCTCGGAGATCGTGCGCCGGCAAGGCCCTCTGGGACTGTACAAGGGTCTGTCTCCGGCGATACTCAGGCACATGTTTTACACGCCCATTCGCATCGTCGGCTACGAGCACCTCAGAAACTCTTTGAAGACCGATGGTGGGTCCCTCTCTCTCCCGGCCAGAGCCATTTCCGGCGGACTCTCCGGCGTCATTGCTCAGGTAACTCGGCTTTCTTGTTCTCTTATTGAATTGCTTTTGAATGTTCTATGTTATCGAAACATAAAGCAGGTGTAGTGATTGGTAGGAGTTTTTAGTATTAGAAGATGCAAGTTTTTTTAATTTTGTTGTTGTTGCATGTGTGTTAATTTCCTTTGAAAAATGCATACTTTTTACCATTGAGAATGAGAAAGATGAATGCTTGAGCTATGCGTGTGGTTCATTGTTCTGGAGTGATCAACCATGTTGCTTTTATGAGGTTTTTATAATACAAGAAACTATATATATGATGGTCAAGCTTGATGGTTCAGTACAAAGAAACTATATGATGGTCAAACTAGTAGTGTTGTGCTGGTGCATATTGGCCTGGTAATGTCGCCAAGAACAAAGAACAAGATGAGTTATTGTTCTGTCATTTTTGTTATTGGCTTCCTTGCCTTGATGGTTTTACTCTAAATTGTCTTTCTGCCTCTGATCTTAAGATTGAGAACTATGAGAAACGCAAATCTCTGAACTGTCGTGAAGATCAGCCTTGTTTAGGTATATATATATATATGATACGACATGTTGTGCTTTGATTATTTTCTTTTTCAATTCCTTCTAACATTTTTTTGCTATGTCTTGGAGTGGAATTCATAAGTAATGTGGTATTGTCATTTGTAGTTCACATTGAATATGTGCATGGTTAACTGCTTTAGTTTTCTTGAAATGGAGTATTTGCTTCGAAAGTTATATTATTCTTCTGTTCACTGCTAGTAATGTACAGTTGGTGGCAAGCCCTGCAGATCTTGTCAAGGTGAGGATGCAAGCAGATGGTCGTTTTGTCAGCCAAGGCTTTCAACCTAGGTACTCCGGGTGTTTTGATGCTTTAAGCAAGATCGCCCGAGAAGAAGGTGTTGGAGGACTTTGGAAAGGGGTTTTCCCTAGTGTTCAAAGAGCTTTCTTAGTGAACATGGGAGAATTAGCTTGCTATGATCAAGCAAAACGTTTTGTAATCAGTAATCAGATTTCTGAGGATAATATATATGCCCACACATTAGCATCAATCATGTCGGGCCTTTCGGCGACTGCTTTGAGCTGTCCAACAGACGTTGTAAAGACGAGAATGATGAATCAGTCGGAAATCAAGGAAGGGAAGATTATGTACAGCAGTTCTTATGACTGTCTTGTGAAGACTGTCAAAGTTGAAGGTCTGAGAGCATTATGGAAAGGGTTCTTTCCTACATGGGCACGGCTTGGACCTTGGCAATTTGTGTTCTGGGTCTCGTATGAGAAGTTTCGAAAAATTGCAGGGTTTTCTTCCTTCTGATGATGTTTGATCAACTTACAGGTTACTTTTCGTAATTGATTGTTTGCCATATATGGTATAATCTGATGGTACTTGTTGCCTTTACCTTTTATTTTTCGGAAAATTCTAGTATACCATATGGTATAGCATGCCTCACACAATGTGTAACTATCATTGATTGAAGAAGCAACTAAATAATCATGTAATAGTCATTTACCCCTTTAAAAGCCAACATGTGTCATACAATTAGACAAATTTGCAATAGGTATGTCATATCATATAGTATGTATAGATAAACCCTTATTTTTCTGATCAAGCTAATATGATGGATCCCTATTGTTTGATTTTGCGAAAACAAAAGAAAGAAAACAAAGTGAGAAAATGAACCCAAAAATAACAAAATTAGTTAACTGCACACTCTTAAGGGTGGAGCAGAAGTTAAATGAAACGTCTGCTAATGTTTTGTTTGAAATGTACAAGACAAACACTGGGATGACCTTGTCCTGGCAGAACCCTTCTTCAAATAAGAACAAAAACACAACCTCTCGTTGTACCAAAAGCGCAGCAGGCAAGGGTTGGGACTTGGGAGATGAGTCATTCCTCTCCAACTCCCCGAACCAAAACATGTCAACTCCCCCAACCAATATTTTGTCACGATATAAACTAGAAGGAGACGAGACAATAGTATAAACAGGGTAAGACATCATGAGTAATGACAATGATTCAACATGTTCCCGAGCAAGCAAGCACAGGTTTTGCAGATTTTGGTAGAGGATCAATTATCATCAATAGTCTCTGTTCAATCAGGAAAATCAGTCTCGATCATCATTCAAAGGCTTCACACCTACTTCTCCCTGGCCCTCCTGCTTGCTTCATTATCATGCATGAAAACGATCTCGATCATTTTCTTCAATAACTACAATCTCATCGAACAGTAGTACAGTATTCTCATGTGCAACTGATCGCGAATGAGTAACATCATCATCAGCTAGAAGTGCATGCAAACTTTTTCCCATCTAGTATCCGATGGTATCGAAACCTCTCCCAAGTCCACTTGATGCAGCAACAATGGAATGAAACCTTCGTCTTATATATAGTGTTGCATTTGAGAGTTATAGTAGTTAAACTTGTTCCCGTGCCGACATCTCATATTCATACAAGTGTTTACTTAGCCTTTTGATTATTCAGCTACTGTAAAATTCCTTCACAGACTAAATTAATAAATTGGATGGTTAGATAGATCATAGATGAAGCAACAACAACTTTCAAAATTAGCCATCAAAAGTTCTTATTGCCCGACCTAGCTAGCATCAAATATTCAAGTTCTTATTGCAATAAAACTTTCAATCACCATAATGGCCTAATTATTTTAGCTCACAACACCTATCTATCACCCACCACATTTCAATACTGAAAACCTACCTGTAAGTCTGTAGAACTTTACCAAAATCCTCGATCCTTCTAAATTTAAATATCCGAATAAATTTTGTACATATTTTCCTGTTTTTATTGAACTAAAATTGATAGAAACATTAGAAAGAGACATACTCATGCACTATTTGATTGATCAAAATCTATGCGTGAAAATACAAATTATTCAAAACTTTCTGAATTACCCAACAGAGTTGGGTGAATAGTCTAGTGTTTGTCGAAAGAAAACATTTTTTCGTAATTACCAACCTCATTGCCACATTGGTAAGAAATTAAGCATAGACTGAGAGTCTGAGACACAACATAAAGATTCAAACCCCACACACTTGAAACGTTATAAATATATGTTACGATAGTACTGTTCTACACTATCGTATATAATCATGAATGAATCGAAGCCTTTCCCCTTCACAAGCTTAAGAGGGAAAAAAACAAACACCCCTAGCCTCGATCTATACAAGTTTCTGGATAGAAGACATGCAATATGACCTATATATATGTAACATGTATATGTAAGGGAACCTAGCTTGTTATAATGCTGTCCGTGTTCCTCTATATGTGTGTATGCATGTTTTATGTTTCCTATCTGATTCACAACGATCTTGGACGCATCCTCTCCTGCTATATATGTGTGTGCATGTGTGTGTATATATTGAATATGTTGGGCAAGAAATCTGCACTGGTACGGGTACATTGTGCCCTAGTTATGATCGAGCTTCTATTTTGTATAGTTGTACTGCTAATCGATCATAATTATAATTGCAGGGTACACACAACAAGCCAGAATTCCAATTGGTCCCTGATAATAGCTCAAACTGGTATTTTTGAACTCATAATTTCATAAAGCATGCACCGGATAGCTTTCTGCAAAAAACCTTTATAAATATTGGTAGATGGGAACTACAATGAAAATATTCATATATATTTATATACATATTTTCTCAGATGCGGATATCCGCATTTATTCTTATGGTGCGGATTTCTACTTTACACTCATTTTTCAATCGAATTTTTATATCTCCACTATCTAGTATTTAGATACTAATGTATAGATCATCTCTGTAAAATTTCAGCCAATTTGGTTATCATTAAGGCACTCAAACTCGATTAAAATAATAGAATAACATAATTCTGTCGAACTTGAACTGTTCATGTTTATAACAGAAAAACGCTGTTTTGAGTGCCTTAATAATAACAAAATTGGTTGAAATTTTGCATAGATGATCTATACATTCGTATCTAAATACTAGACGGTGGAAATGTGAAAATTTGATTGAAAAATGAGTGTAAAGTGAAAATCCGCACCGTAAAAATAAATGCGGACATCCGCAGCTGAGAAGCTTTGTATACACACACACACACACACTCACTTTTCAATCGAATTTTCACATTTTCACCGTCTAGTTTTTTGATACTAATGTATAGATCATCTATGTAAAATTTCAGCTAATTTGGTTATCCTTAAGACAATTAAACCTTTTTAAACCAATGAATGAACATAATTCTGTCGAACTTGAACCGTTCATGTTTATAATAGAAAAACACAGTTTTGATTGCCTTAATAATAACCAAATTGGCTGAAATTTTGTAGAGATGATCTATACATTAGTATTTAAAGACTAGACGATGGAGATGTAAAAATTCGATTGAAAAGTAAGTGTAAAGTGGAAATCCGCATCGTAAAAATAAATACGGACATCCGCATATGAGAAAACATGTATATATATATATATAGATACAAACATTGATATATAATATATATGTGTGTGTACAGGGACGGAGCCAGAACTGTAAGTCTAGTGGGGCCGAGATATAAAATATAAAAAAAATATATAATTTTTTTAATTGTCTATCAAAATTATGTGTTAATTAAAATTGAACTTATTGTTTTTGTTAATGTATAGTTTCATTTATGTACATGTAAATGATTATATACTGAAAGTTTACATGCATGTAAAATGATTAATTAATAACTAATCGATTATGATGATGAATATGACAAGATTGCAATGAAGAAGGAGATTATATAGTCTAAAATATCAAATTAATCATAATTACATAACATATTATTACATGAAAAAAGAGGTCAGATGATTACAATTATATATAATTATATATAATTATAACCATTTAGTCCTTCAATAGTCTTTCAATCGTGGTGTTTTCAAAAGGTTTAAGGGGTGCCATGGTCTTAGTGTAGCTCCGTCAGTGTGTGTATACTGTATAACAGTATATGTAATATATACATATGCGCATCTATAGTGGAATCATCAATCTCCACCCACCAAGTCCTATATATTATAGTTGGCATATATGTCTTTTAACTCTGCTCTGCGTGTGGTACCGGTAAGTATTTGTTTCAATTCATCTATGAGTCTATGACCACGTCCACAACATATGAATGAATTAGTTCTTTTGCATGTTTAGTTTGAAGTTCTATTCCCACAATCCCATTCTGTGCTGAAGATGATCTGATAAGAGTTCACCTGGCCTCTATGTGTCACCCAGAAAAAGGAAAAGAACCGTACCCTAAACGGCTAAACCCGGGCATAAAGGTTTAATTGATCCTTGAATTAATGCAATCAAATATATAAGAAAGACTGATAGCAAGCACGTATAAGACTGATAGTTAGCTAGGGTGATGAATTAACGGTTCATATCACAACTGAAAAACACGGACCAGTTCCCAGTTCTTCAATTTACTTCAAGCCAGCTATAGCTAGCAGATGATTCAGGCTACTCCTAATTAGTTCAGGACAGTGAATCATCGAGTTTATGGATATTTTTCTTGTATATTATATATAAGAAAACTCTTCAATTATTACCAATACAACAGATCGATCAGTACGTATCGCTATACGAATCAGAAATGTCTGTATTGCTGTTAGTAATGATCAGTGGATATATTGGATTATCTGGGTAATTGTGCAGCAGCAATATTTTTCTCAACCGCCAGAAAGGACGAGAAATAAATTTTACGTTTAAAAGTCGCTGCTAGTTGGCCGGAGGAATTGAAGTTGCTCTGTGGGAAATGAAAAGGAAAGAGAGCTATGCATACACGTGAAATTAATTTCACCACCAGCCCCAGTACTTACTGGCCGGAGTAACGTCTCATCATCATCATCATCATCATCATCATCGATCAAACAATCACTCGTCATGAATTCCTTCATCATTTAACATGTCTGCACTCACCTTTATTACTCATCAGCTCATGAGTGAAAAAATTAATAAGTGTGTCTCTTCTTCTGGGATTTTTTTTTTTTCTGGAAATAAGTTTCACCATGCTTGAGAGCATCGATGTAAGAGAAACAGTTATTCAGTCGTTGTACTTGTGCTGTGAAAATGTTGACAACCTCGATCACATGCTCGTGATCGATGTTATATGCTTGAGATCGACTTATTGAGAGCATAAAAATCTGGGAATAAACGGATGCATGGAATCATATCATATGTTCGTACTAGCTCGATCAAGCTGAATGCTAGCTAGCTGCCTATTACTGCACTGTAAAAACAAATTACGACAAACGAATGTCCTTAATGGTAAACAAAGCCAACAATGATCACTCACACTTACTCTGTTGCGCTGGCAGTGTGTCATAACTTTCTACTGCTATTTGGATGATTGGTGGTAGATCATAATATCACTATCTTTATATGACAAGGTTAATAGAGTTTACATTAATCCTGCATACTGATATTGAACATTCTGGAACTTAATGGTGAGTTCTGTTTACGAAATATTTTTCACGTGTCATCAGTGAGTCAGTGACTCGGTAGCATTAGCATTTTAGAACAACAGACCACAAAAATAAGGATGAGAGATCGAATGTATATATGTGATATATATCTATGAACTAATGAACACAATAGTCCAGAAATTAGCTGGATCAGCCATAAATCTAGTTAAAACTAGTTTCAGAAACCATAAAAATGGGGACCTGTATTCAGTAGATGGGGTGGTAGTTTTTTATGGCATTCCCGGAAAAAATATTAAATCACTCAGACACTCACCCCTCCATTTCAACGCCATTCATTAACTAATTCAGAAATCGGGAGGCTCTTTTATAAATTTCATTACCTTATGAATACCTAATGATCAGTAATGCATATCCTTTTCTTCTCAGATATTTACAGTGTGATTATTGATCTCCATAGCTACAGATCAACCCAATATATACGTCCATATCGATCTAAAGCTTTCTTTGATTCGTTAAGTTCCATAGCAAAAATCCCTCTATTGTTGTTATGAAAGTAGATGGAAGGAGCAAAAAGAAATATATAGTAAACAACCATAGAGATATCTTCCATTCCATGACTATTATATGTTACTGTGGGTAGTTAAACAGAACACAAAAAGTTATGAATTTTCTCATATATTGAACAAACCTCAAGTCGAGTTTATATACAAGTACAATTTTAACCCTAGAAGTAAATTAATTACACCGAAAGATTTACATAATCTTAGTTGATTACAGAATATACATTTTTCCAATATACTAGGATTGGGACTCGCGTTAACACTCCTCTTCAAGTTGGTGCATACAAATCTTAAATGACCAACTTGTCAAGTGAGTCACTGAACGCCCTGGACGACACAACTTTGGTAAAGATGTCAGCTAGCTGCTCCTCCGAATGAAATGAGAACGAGATTATGCGAGAATCTAGCTTTTCCTTAATGAAGTGTCTGTCAATCTCTACATGCTTTGTCCGATCATGCTGAATAGGATTATGTGCAATTTCAACCACAACAGTATTGTCACAGTGAAGGGGCATTGACCATTCCAGCTTGAAACCTAACTCTTTAATAAATTTCTCAACCATAACAACTCACGGACTCCTTGAGCCGTACCTCTGTACTCAGCTTCTGCACTAGAACGGGCCACCACATTCTGTTTCTTGCTTCTCTAAGTGACTAAGTTACCACCAACAAATGTAAAATAGCCAGAAGTAGAACGCATGTCAGTGATTTTCCATGCCCAGTCCGCATCAGTGTAACCACTAGTCCTCAAATGTCCATGTTTACAAAACATCAGGCCTTTTTCAGGAGCAGACTTTAAGTATCTCAAGATTCTCATCACAGCATTCATGTGATCTTCACTAGGATTATGCATATACTGACTCACCACACTAATCGCATAAGCAAGATCAGGTCTAGTATGCGACAAGTAAATTAATCTTTCAACTAACCTTTGATATCGAGATTTATCAGTCGGAAATTGATTAGGATACTCTACAATCCGATGGTTCTTTTCTATCGGTGTATCAACTGTGTACAATCAAGCATACCTCACTAGGAGATACCGTAGGAGAAAAATAGCACATGTCTTCACTAAATGTGACATCCATGGTGACATAGAATCGTTGAGACCGAGGATGGTAGCACTTATATCCTTTCTAATGAGATCTGTATCCAACAAATACACACTTAAGGGAACGAGCCTCCAACTTAGATCTCTGATTTTTGTAAAGATGAACATAGGCCACACAACCAAAGACACGAGTAGGAAGTTTGTTGAGAGATGAAATAGTAACATGTTCAGACAATACCTCAAAGGGAACCCGATTATGAAGAGTTGCAGATTGTAGACGGCTGATAAGGTGAGAGGCATACAACATAGCTTCACCTCATAGATATTTGGGTAGATTGACACTGAGTAAGAGAGCTCTTCCAATATCCAAGATGTGTCGATTTTTTCTCTTAGATACCCCATTATGTTATGGTGTATGAGGACAAGTAGTCTGATGAACAATTCTATGTTGCTAAAAATAGTCTCGGAAAGAGTGGTTAACAAACTCTCCTCCATTGTCAGATCGAAATATTTTCACACTAGCATTATACTGAGTTCGGATGAGACTATGAAAAGCGGTGAAATAGCGGTGATTTTTTCTCTTAGATACCCCATTATGTTATGGTGTATGAGGACAAGTAGTCTGATGAACAATTCTATGTTGCTAAAAATAGTCTCGGAAAGAGTGGTTAACAAACTCTCCTCCATTGTCAGATCGAAATATTTTCACACTAGCATTATACTGAGTTCGGATGAGACTATGAAAAGCGGTGAAAGCCGAAAACACAACATCCTTCTTTTTCAATAATATAACCCAAGTTAATCTTGTAAAATCATCAATAAACAAAACAAAGTACTTCATTCATGTCAATGTCAAATTCTTCGAATGTCCCCATACATCAGAATGAATCAACTCGAATGGTGTAAAACTAGAAAAAAAACTAGGAGAATAACTGGACTTATGACTCTTAGCAAAAACACAAGTTTCACAATGGAGACTTGACTCTTTTATTCCAAAAAACAAAGATGACATCGACTTCTTCATGACTCCAAAAGATGGATGACCCATTCGGCGATGCCAACGCCAAATTTCTTTTACTCGATCAGAACTCAATGTCAGGGCAATGGTTGGTGACGGTGCTCTTGCTTCCCTGTTATACATGCAATCCAAGTGAAACAGTCTCCCCCGCAGATCCCCCTTGCCTATTATCACTTGAGATGATAGGTCTCGGAATATAACATACATAGGAAAAAAAAAGTAACAAAACATTTGTTTTTTGAAATCAATTCAGAAACAGACAATACGTGATATGATAGAGTAGGAACATAGATGATTTTGTTTAATACAATTGTTGGAGTAACTTGAATTATTGACCCTATACCTAGGACCGGGAAGGACACCCCATTTTCATTAGACACTTCAGGTATGAGAGATCGATAGGGACAGACTCAAAAAAAATGACTTATCAAATGTCATATGATCAGACGCATCAAAATCAATTATCAATATATCATTATCAATAAAGTCAGAAATTTTTAATGTAATATCAATTTTACCTCTTTTCTCCTAAGAACACATATATGTGGTGAGGTCTTGTCCTCCTACTCCATAGAAATCAGGTTCACGGGAAACTTCAGGTGGATCACCAAATATTGGAAGATCCATTGCAAAGAGGATTTGATGACAGAGGAACAGAACAAGTACGACAAGATTCGACGAAATTGAAAGTTTTCTTCGACACGTCGAACGGATCAAATTGGGATAGGTTTAAAACAAATTTGCAGCGGAAAACAACATGGTGAGATTACCAAAATTGCCAGGATCGACTTAGGCTCTGATCAAACAGAACACAAAAGGTTACAAATTTTCTAATATATTGAAAAGACCCCAAGTCGGGTATATATACAAGCATAGTTCTAACCCTAGAAGGAAACTAATTACACCGAAAGATTTACATAATCCTAATTGATTACATAATATACATCTTTCCAATATACTAAGATTGAAACTTCAGACTCGCGGTAACAGCTAATTTAGCTAGTTTATCTTCCATCTTAATTTTGCGTCAGGGAAGCTAGCTAGTAGCTTGATCCCAGTCTACAGAATGTGAGAATCTCGAGCTCACAAAAGCAAAGTACTTCTTACATGTATAATATATAACTAGCTATATATGACACAAAACGTACAGTAAATCATTAAACTTTTTTTGTGTTGTTGGTGGCAAATTAATGACTAGCTATATATATTAACCATTCAGTCTGAAAAGTTCTTCAAGAATTTATAGGCAAAAACTAGCTCTCAGCATCTAGCTAAATGAACAACAGCAGCGCAGACCCAACCTAGCTAGATCAGCCATGCTCCTAACGATATATAATCACATACGACCAGCGCGCTTATTCTGGAAACTTCAATACATTTGATGGGAGGATTGATCTCGGCAACAGCAAACAAAAGAGAGCGAGATATACATATTAGCACGTACATGTATATTAGCGTACGATTGTTAGTATGAGAAACTGGAACGGTCCATATTAGCACGTACAGTTCGCACCTTTCATATTTACACTCATATAATAATTCATTTTCCTATTGCATGTACAGATTCACAGTTACAATGCATGTACAATTTTAGTTGGATTTCACAGGCTAAGAATTTAATTGGCAGCTGCAGATTTGATAGCAGGTTCATCATATCCTCTTTTACATGACATCTCATGGTAAAATCATCACTACACAACAACCTATTCAATTCCACTCATCATCATATACACCACGGTAAAAGAATGGCACTCCAAAATAGTTTTATTATTCTATGTTTTATTTAATCTGATATATAGTGTTGTGTATATATTTCATGAATACTCAATACTTTTGAGCTTATTATAAATCTCATAAATTGTCGTTGAATCACATTCAAAATCGAACTACTACTTTTCCGAAATGAAACTAGCTAATGATCTCACATACGAATACAAACTCTAATCATCATGATTACTGCAAAATCAAAGAACGTTAACGTATCAATGGAAGGAAGTGTATTTGGATTTTGGAAATCATTTATGACATATGCAAGACGGAACAAGGGAACGTATGGTTTTGCCATCCATCCTGATTGAGCAAGACGGCCGGATAGGAAGAGGTGTGATAATGTTTTACAGGGTACTTTTGGAGAAAGCCAACAAAGGGCATATTGGTCATCATCCTGTTGGCATTGGCTACGTACTGTACTATTGTACAAGACTAGGCTTCTATATATATGTTGGCCTCCCTTCTCTAGTTTCCCCACACCGATATCTGTCCTGCTATCTATAGCTGGATATATAACTCGTGCTTGAGTGAGTGTGAGCCCCAATACTAGTACTTAAATTGAGCTAACCAGCTAGTTAGGGTAGCAATAGAATTTGAAATAGAAATGGGGAGGTCTCCATGTTGCGAGAAGGTGGGTTTGAAAAAAGGACCATGGACGCCTGAGGAAGACCAGAAGCTCTTGTCTTACATCCAGGAAT
Source organism: Fragaria x ananassa (assembly GCA_034370585.1). Classification (NCBI taxonomy): domain Eukaryota; kingdom Viridiplantae; phylum Streptophyta; class Magnoliopsida; order Rosales; family Rosaceae; genus Fragaria; species Fragaria x ananassa. The sequence continues at coordinate 25,650,541 of CP139761.1, read as the reverse complement.
ACGGCCATGGAAGCTGGCGTGCATTGCCGGCTAAAGCAGGTAACTAACTCATGCTTTCCTTGACTGGTTTACATGTAGCTAGCTTAATTAATTTCAACTTAGTAAACTCTTTGTGTTTTCTTTTATAGGGCTCCAAAGATGTGGGAAGAGCTGTCGACTGAGGTGGACTAACTACCTGAGGCCTGATATCAAAAGAGGAAAGTTTTGTTTGCAGGAAGAGCAAACCATCATTCAACTCCATGCTCTTCTAGGAAATAGGTAATTGATTTAAAGAACCCTAATATTATCGATTAATTGATTCATAACCTGATATTAAGTTGGCTGTTACCGATCATCAGGTGGTCAGCTATAGCAAATCACTTGCCCAAAAGGACAGACAACGAGATCAAGAACTACTGGAACACACACCTCAAGAAAAGACTGACCAAGATGGGCATCGACCCCGTGACACACAAGCCCAAGCACCACGAAGCCTACGGGTCTGGCAGCGGCCACGCTAAGGACGCTGCCAACCTGAGCCACATGGCTCAGTGGGAGAGCGCCCGGCTCGAAGCCGAGGCTAGGCTGGTCAGAGAATCCAAGCAGCTCATCATGATCAATCACCCTCTCCATGGCCACCTGCAGCACCATCAGCTCCTCAACATCAGCCCCTCCACCCAAACTCACGGACTTTACATGAGTAAATCCGCCGCCGCCACGTCATCGCTGCCGTGTCTGGATGTGCTCAAAGCCTGGCAAGGGGCGTGGTCGTCAAAGGCGATAATCCGAGACAACAACGGTGGTAATAATAACACGATTGTTTCGGGTATGAATTTGATGATGGCCATGGACGACCTCGAGTCTCCGACGTCCACGTTGAACTTCCCGGCTGCTGCTTACAACAACGCAGAATATCCAATGCAGTCTCTTAACGCTAATAAGCAACTACCTGACTTCAAACAAGAGCTGCACCACTCGATGGTGCTGCAAGACATTCATGCATACAATGGTTGTACGGATGCAAGTACAACAACGACCAACCCGTGGTTCGCCGATGACGGTATGATTAGGTCAAGTGGCGAAACCGATGACGTGAACCACGTCATGCTGCCTGCCGCTGCTGCCGCGTTTTCGAATATCATGGAGGGTTTCTGCGACGGAGCCACCTCAGACATGTTGGTTTACAACTCCGATGATCAGAACATGACGGCCGGAGCGATCTCTGAGACCGGCGGGGATGGAAGCTGTGGGCGTAGTGGCAACAACATTGAGGAGAACAGGAGCTACTGGGACAGTATACTCAACTTGGTGAATGCTTCACCATCCGGGTCGCCTGTGTTTTAATCAAGTAGTGTTTAAGATAGAGCAAGCTAGCGTAATTAGTCCAGTGTACGTTAGGAAGGTGGTGTGACTTAATAATTAAGGGTTACCATTAGCTAGATCGAGCAGCGAATTAAGTCGAATAAGGATCACTAGCTAGCTAATTCTAAATGACAAGTTATTTCATTTGATATTGTTTAACTAATTAGTCTCTTACGATCATAGGTAGCTGCCAAATATGTGTAATATATGGTGAGCTACGTACTTTTGATCATGTAGGTCGAAGAGATCACAAGCTTTGCATTATATTAGTAAGCAATCCTATCATAGCTAAATGCTATATACACACACACTCTAGCTAGCTACTCCAAATCTTTCATTCTTTAGATTGAACAAGGACTTGTACGCACGTATATGGACATGATAAAATTGCATCCAAAGGGAGGGTTGTGCTTCTCTCAGTTTGGTTGTGTCGATGGCCAACACAATTACTTGCAGCTATGGTTATGGGGGGTAGGGGCAATTGGACATTCAAATTCTTTTTTGTGTTGGCTACTTATCGGGACATAAATATATAGAATCTCTCGCTAGCTATTTATCTCTGCAAAGTAAATATTGGTTCATACCTACATACGTACTGGGTTTTATAACACAGTCACTGTCCGATTCCTCCTTCAATCAATGTGATGCAAACTAGTCGACTAGAATTGTCAGATCGATGCAACATAATTGATTTCTGGCTTTTTAGTAAGTCTGAGTTTCTACTTTCAAATTGTTTCGGCAAGATCTCATAGAGTCCTCAGAAGCTCTCGTCACGTCCGTTGGATTCCTTGTCTCCTGATGGCTAGTGACATGCAATAAGAGAATGACCGGGACTTACTGGTCTTTCCCTCTCCGATGGCTAAGTTAGTGGTGTGGTAGGTAAAGTATATTTAATGCTATGGATTTCGTTACCTGTTTAGTTGACCTTGGTACTCGATTTATAAATCTGTGTAGACTTCTCTTTTACTTGTCAATCGATGTGGGATAAATGTACGTACCCTTATAGGTGGTCTAGATGGTGTTTTACTGCGTATCTCCTACCCAACCTGGACTGTTATGGCTACCTGGCCGGGGCCTAATTGGTTTGCCTGGTGGTGGGGCTTCCAGTTAATCCATGGAGCGATGAGATATTTATCTACTACCGACTACACGAATAATATATAGAGACAACAACAGAAAAGCAAACTTGCTACTTTGAACTTCTGGTGGAAAAAAGAAAACAAGTCCCGCTCATAATTAAGTATGCTGTTGGATCATGCATGCTATGATGGACCATATACAGAATATATACCTGCAAAAGTTGAGGAAGCTAGCTACTAAAGGTTGCACCATTTTGTCACTTGAGCTGGTGATTAGGTTAACCTGATGGAAGAGAAGCACAAGTCACTTGTGAATTGATTTATTTACCAAGATGTTTAGCATTAACTCTAGGCTTAGAAGAGGATTTATATTGTGCTTGAGAGTTCCTTTAAGATTTTTATATATAGGATTTTTAGCTTCCTGTTCTCCCTATTCTCGTGGAGATTGGGCACCAGTACTGCATATTTTGATACCCTAGAATCTTGGATTACTAGTTACATAACCCATATTGCATGTATTGGACTTCTATTCTTATGGGCCAACCCATTTAGCTATGCTTTCATATTTTTAGTAAATTTAGTCTAGGGAACTCAAATACTCGATGCATGCCGGTTCATGTTTTGCCCTCACCAAATTCATCACTTAAATCACGACCTCCGAATTGCCGGTTGATTGATGAAGCCCTAAGCCTTACAACAGTGCATTGGCCAGGAAGCAGTAAAACAACAGTGTTATAATCCATCATCCTTAATTTTGTTGAAATTTCATGGGCAGGTATATATGTGGTCAAATCTAGATGATGTGCTCGCAACTATAGCTAGATATATTGCCAAAAATTAACTTGAAAGAGCAACGCCAGCGTGGGACAAATTAAGTTCTAGGACACCTAAAGATCCATGCCGTGCATTATACATTTGTACATGTACCTTTTGAAAATAAGACTGTGTGTCACACTATATAGATGTGAGATTCATCCCTAGATACTCAAAGTTTGAAGGGCGGATACGGATCAATAATGCTCTATTTTTATAACGACGACGAAAAGGACCTAACATCTTTACTTGCAACCTCACATGCACCAGTCTCCTTAACAAGCGTCCTCCAATCTTTGGGGAAATACTGACCATACTTGGCCTTGTGGAGGCAATTACATGCATACATAGGAGAGGCAGCAGAAAGTGTCATCTAGTACTTGGTTCCCCACACTTCATACGGTCTCTCATCAATTATAGTTTCTTGTGATCGAAATTCAACAGAAAATTCATGTATAAAAAGCGTAGAAAATTCTTGTATAAATGACGTATAAGTACATTATGCAATATTAGTTACTGATTTGAACCATGTATGACAAATGTAAAAAACGATTCCATGTGGGATGATAATTATCAGGATTGGAAAATAGTTCCATATATCCAATGCAATTACTCTGGATTAATACTTTAATTTGTTGAATACATGCCATAATACACCAATAATTCTATACACTGTTATGTAATTACTAGTTACATGAGAGTTTACGATTGAAACCCTGCCCACCTTCTGAAGGTTCTCACGTCACTACCTTCCGAAATCGCCATCCCAATCCCAGTCCTTCCATCTTCTCCGACACCCACATAATACAATCTCCACAACTCTGCATTCCCTTCCATCTGTACCAGGCTTGGCGAGCCAACTCCTTTGTTGTCCCATGCATCATCTTCCGATGGGCTAAGAACCGCTCCGTCTTGTACCCTCGTCCACTCGTTCAGCCCATCGGGAGATACAGCGAGACCGATACTTATCTTCCCATCTGCCCTCACACCCTCATACGCCATTAGGTAGTTCCCTTCCTTCCTGTTCCTAACCACACAAGCATTTTTCACCCCAAGCTCGTCAAAAGACCCCTTTGTCCCTCCCCCCATAATTTTCCCCAACTTCACCCATCTTATTCCGTCCCTGGATCTGGCCATCCCAATGGCGAAGTGGCCTTTTTCTGCATCAAAGGAATGGTAATACATTCTCATGTCATCGTTGCCATGCACAACCACTTGAGGTTTTGCAATGAACAAAGAATCCCACTCATTTTTGGACCCTACGTCGAGCAAGGCACCACTGTGATAATCCCCTTCGATTCTGGCCCAGTTTCGCCCGTCCTGGCTACAAGCCAGTCCCGGCAGAGACTTGAGTGCGTCCACCGGATATTGACCTACCGGAAAGTTAGTACAGTCCACCTTTTCCGAACTGTACCCGGTGTAGTAAAGCCAGTACACTGCGCTGTACATTGGACTCGACATGATGACCATCTCGGAAGGCTTAATGCTCTTAATGTCAAACGCCCACCAATTGTTCGAGCAGTTCATGACCAAACCCTCGTCCTCACCACAAGACATGACGTGTTCGGCTCCTCTCGCCCAATGAATCCCATTACTAGAAACCGCGAGGCCGATGGAGCTGTTGTTCGGATCGGACGACCTACCGTGGTACCACATGTACCACCGCTCTTCATTGTCGCCGATGAACCTTTTCACCACGGGAGATCCGATTTCGGAGCTGTCCCACGAGGTTTTGTTACCCAGATCATAGACTAGACCCGTTGACCATGTCGATGTGAGGGTTTGGTTGGGCGGAGAAGTCGTCAGATGCTGTGCTGGGGAACTCGACTCGAGCCCGAGGGACTTGTTTGTGTTGGTCGCGTTGTTGCTGTCGATTCCTGGCTTTGTAGAGCATCTTGTAAATGAACGAGTTTTGAATTGTTGGGTGTGGAAAGATCTGTAAAGAGAAAGTGTTTGGGGTCGGGTAGTAGGCAATGCCAAGATTTTACGGGTTGTAGAAGAAGGCGAAAATGCGTGAAGTGTTTTGATCGTTGAGGCCGCTGCTGCTGTTGCTGTTGCGGCGTCCATTGCTGGACTACAACAGTTGCAGAGAGAAGAGAAGAGAAAGGAAATGTAGTTGGTATTTGCAATGGTGAGAGAGATTGGAATAATTAGAATGGTGATATTCGCGTGGGGTTTTATAGGAGCCAGTGAGTTTTACGTGTGGAGCTGCTAGAATCCGACCCATTCTCTCTAATTATTTATCTGAAAAACTTTGTATATTTTTGAAATGAAGCTTTTAGTAATCTGCGAACCACATGCATGAACCTACTCTTGCTCGAAATTACTTTTATTTGATTCTAAACTGACGACGAGAAGTTTAAGTACCCTTTTTGACCTAGAAGTTTAAGTGTGCTGTAAATTTGTACGCAGAAATGGAGTTTAAGATCAAATATTTGTGGCAATGTTCCAATTAAAATGCTAGAGACTAATTTTAATTTGCAGGAATGGAGTTGTATATCGTTAATTACTTCTTATTATAGTACTTGCTCATTAATTGTCATTTTTTAATCTCGCTAACTACTTTTCTTCTGCATTAGGGATTTATGGTGATATCTGTGAGAGCTTCTTCTACCTGTCAAATGGCGAATGTAAGACAGAAAGTTCCAGTTGACTAGCTCCTTCTTCCCTCATCAGATCAATCCCTTTCTAATTTATTGTTCTTTCACAGTTGGCCACTTGATCGATGAGAGTTGATATTCATCAATCAGTGCATGTTACTGCATATAAAACTTGCTCTGGGTTGGATTGGAGGAACATGCATGTTTCACATGTTATAAACATATGCCTGTAGATCCTGTAAGATTTTGTTCAAGTACCAATCAAGTATCTAAGAGTTAATTATGTCGCAATTGTGATTACCTATACAACAAGAGTTAGTCTGGCATTAAATCTCAACTGGGTCATTGTATGTTCGTTTTGTTTTCTATGTTCTGCTTGTGATGGAAGAGGCTGATCGAGGACACTGACTACTGCGTTTTCTTAGAAGTTAGCAGAAAAAGGGAAAGATTATAAGGTACGTAATCAACAATCGGGACATTTGGTTAATAATTAAACTACATTATCTTCTGGGTTCTGAAATCATGCATTCATCCAATGATAATCACATGCTACATTTTCTAATAGAACAGGCTAATAATATTGCATATTTTGGTCGGTCGTACGTTGTAAATATTATGGATAATTGAGCTAGCTAATATATATCCTCACGTCAATTTTACTGTTTCATATATAAACCATATGCGCATGAAGGACAAAAGCATTCATTAGTATTTCTTTTCCTGAAAGTATATATGTGTACGTGTAAACGAATTGCAACGTACTGATCAATAATTTGGGCATCCAGCTTGCAGATGAACAATCCAGTAATGTTTTATTAAGCTATATGATTTGATACGGTGTATACTGACGTGCAGAGGTTCCAACTCGTTGGGGGTTATAATATCAGAGAACTGGTACTTGTGTTTCTGGACGCTTTGACTTAGGGTTGAGATCGATAGAGGTACTTTGTACGTTCAACGTCTAACTTTCACGTCATGGAAATATGGTTAGACCCAGCTGCAGAGCAGGAGATCGATCGCAGCACCTTCTGTTTTAATTCTTGGAACTTCAAACTCCTATTACGCCTAACTCACTTATATGCATGAAAAAAAAAAAAAAAACTCACTGATATGAATATAGACTCGATATGTGGATCTCATGATTCATGATATTAGTTATACGGAAGCCTTTCTAGTGAGTACCCTTAAATTGACGACTTGGTGAAGATTTTTCGGCTTATCCCACTTTTCGATCTTATATTCACATCTTACCGTTTAGTTTATAGGTATTTATGAGTATATCATTTTTCTAAATTTTCAGCTATATTGAAAATTGTTAAGGCATTTAAAAGTGTGATTTATCAATTATAAACTTGAACGGTTCATATTTGATATATTTGGTTCGTCCATTAATTTGATCTAGTTTATTATCTTAACGAACACCAATTTGGTTGAAAATTTGTAGAAATGATATACTCATATAAACGTGAAAACTGAACGGATGAGATATCAAAATATGATTAAAAAAATAGACATTTTAAACCATAAACCAAAAAATTGTTAATTAATCATCAACTTAAAAGTACTCACCAGAGTGACTCTTTTAATTATACGATTGAATCAATAATTGGTACTTGATTAGACAGAAACGGCTAATCTGCTTACGTACCTGAAATCTTTTCTCTATGACCCTCGTATATATATGTTAATACTATAAGTCTCTGAATAATGCTTACTTGTATCTGGAATCTTCGTTGAGAACAAATTTTAGTCTGCCTATCCTGATTAAACAAAGTTTTAGGGTTTGTCATGATGATCATCTATTATTAATTACATTTAAATATGAATCACTCAGTGAGAGCGAGCTAATCTGCACGTATAGTTTCTGTTCTAGCTAGCTGGTGATGTTTATATGAGAATGAAGTAAAATTTACGTCTACCGGAAAGTCAGACTATATTTCCAATTGCATGTCTGTGCTTAGTTTTCTCTGAATTTCTTCTTGAAAAACAGATCGAAAAGCAGTCGTACTTATTTCTGCGATTTAGGGAAAAACTAATCGTAAGAGACTGCAACTGCCTTGTTGTTTTTAGCTTTATGTTTCATATTAATGTATGATCGAGGTCCAACTAATCATGCAAGGAGATTAATAAATCTTACAACTACGAGCTAATTTTCTTTTCTTTTGTCTGTGATCTCATAACTCTGCATTTCGCGGAAGTGATTAGGGGTAATTTAATTCGCAGTATGCGGAATGGTTGTTCTTAATCAGCTACTTAAACAACTTTAACAGACTTTCTATTTTAGTTTTTAGCTATTTTAGAGAACGTGTTTAGCTGTTTTAGATGTTTTAGGAGCTCCAGCAGCCTAGCCAAACTTAAGCTATTATAACTTTTAGTTATTTCGCTAGCTATATTTAGTTAGCGAAATAACTCAAATGAGGCTAGTTATAATTTATTGCATTCTTTGTAAGATATTTTATGTGATATATAAGTATATTTAAACTATTTAATTTCTATTTGAAGAATAATGTTTATGTAATTATAGCTAAAATAGAGAACAATGATGCAACCATATTTATAAAGTGACTAACCAGATGACATTTTAGCTAATTTGACTAAAATTTAACTTAAAAATGGATATAATTGCTAAAGATGCTTTTATATATTCCTTTCAAAAAAACCTAGTTACATATTATCTTAACTACTGCTATGATTGTTTTTTTTTTAGGGGACTACTATGATTGGTTTTGGTTTAGGTTATTAGTTATATATTATCTTAACTACTATATATTCCTTTCAAAAAAAAAAACCTAGTTATATATACACACACACAAACCTATGTATGTTTTTGTTTTTTTTTTTTCCATTGAAGGTGACTTTGAAGCAATTCCATCACATGTGTATATATATATATGTCTGCACCTAATTAACTCAATCATACTCGATCATCTCATATCTTTCTTTCAACATCTGCCTTTCCCTCTTATATATATTTTACCAACTGTCTTTCTCGACCAAAATTTGAATATATAACTTAAATTCTTTCTGATTTAATTTGAAATTTAATCTCAAATATAAACCATGATCGAACCAGCACACCCAACTTATATACATTCAATATTCTTGGCTGCAAAGCATACGCATTTGATTAAACTGTCTAAACATATATATTCAAGTTGCTCGATGATCATGTGAATACTTATATTAATCCTCCGTAATTCTAACTTTCGACTATATGGTTCAGGAGAGATCGTCATCTTCCATCTACAATTCGAATGAATTTCTATAGATGCATATATCTTGAATCTTGCCTCGGATTCCAGCACGACAACGACTAATATCTGTGCCTGGTATCATAATACAAATTCTTTCAATTATTATATATATATTTTTCTTTTCTGGTTACAATTGATATAGACATATATATATGGTTATTTTATATTCTCATATATCTATATCTTAGAGCATCTTTAACCATGATAACCATATTTAAGTTAAATTTTCGTCAAATTAGCTAAAATGTTATTTTGGCTAACCACTTTAAAAATGTGTATGCATCAATGCTCTTTATTTTAGGTAGCATTACATTAATATTATTATTTTTAAAATAAAGATTAAATAGTTTAAATGTATTTATATATTATCTAAAATATCTTAAAATGAATGAAATAAATTATAGGTAGTCTCATTCGAGTTATCTCGCTAGCTAAAAGTTATAATAGTTCAAGTTTGGCTAGTCTGTTGGAGCTCCTAAAACATCTAGAAAAATCAAACACATTTTCTAAAATAATTAAGGAGTCAAAATAAAAAATCTGCTAAAAATGCTCTTATTCCATATTTTCCTTATGCTTTAGTAATTTACTACTTGAAGATCCAGATCGTGCAGCACAATTGCAGACCATATCTGTATCCCAAATGGCCAAATCAATCACAGACAGGATGACTGGAATCATGGAGCTTCCTCTTGTTCATTCAACGATATTGGAAATTTTTTCTCCATCTGTCTTTTTTGTTAAATTTAAGAGAAAAAGAAAGATCTTTGTTAAGGGACCCCAATTCTTTTCTTTAAAAATAAAATGAAAAATCAGACAACTATTTTTTTTTTTAACGAGAGGCAACTCTTCAACATCATGAGCATATCCTTGACTCTTTGCTATAGGTCGCTATTTCAAATTATATTTCAATTTTTGACCCAAAAAAATGATATCCATTCTTTGCCAATTTGGGCCCATTTGCAATGGTTCTGCTTTTCTTAGCCTTATCAGAATTAAAGACAATCAACCAAGGAGGCTTTCTGTCAACAGCCCACATTTTGGAACCTTAATCAGATGGACCAATCCAAAATTTGGTCATACCACTTTGCTTTCATGTGACAATGCCTACTGTACTAACAGAGCTTCTTATATCCAACTTTAGTTAAATTGTATACTTAGGGTTCTATCAAGGAAGATAGTGATGCATGGAGGTTTGCGATTACATGATGGTGAACCTTTTCTTGCTGGGGCAAATTACTGGAGGGTCACCAATACGTTTTAAGCTGAAAAAAGAAAAAAAGAAAAAAAAAGAGTATCTACTTTGGTTTTACATTCCCCATTTCTTCTTGTTCATTCTGATTCTACATTCATTCATGGCAACACAAGTATGACAAATGAACATGTATATCAATCAATCTTACAAATGAAATCCTTCCCATCGTCTAAACCTTCTATAATCACTCCCTTCTGAAACAGCCATTCCAATCCCTGTCCGTTCTCCATTCCCAACACCTCTATAATACAACCTCCACTCATCTTCTTCCCCATCCATCTGAACCAAGCATGGTGACCCAACCCCTTTGCTATCCCACCCTGATTCTTCCGATGACTTCAGCACCGCCGCATCTCCACACCTTGTCCACTCCTTCAGCCCATCTCTTGAAATTGCCAACCCAATACTCCTCCCTCCATTCCCATCAACACCTTCATATGCCATCAGATACTCCCCACCACCCCTTTTCCTAACCACACAAGGATTCATTGCCCCCAACTCATCAAACTCACCATTACTCCCTCCCCCAATTATCTTCCCCATTTTGATCCACTTCATCCCATCCCTAGACCTTGCAATCCCAATGCCATAGTGCCCACTCTCCAAATCAAATGAATGGTAATACATTCTAAGATCCCCTCTCTTATGAAACACAACATGAGACCCAGCAATGAAAGACGAATCCCACTCCTTCTCCAACCCCACATCAAACAAAGCCCCACTATGATGCTCTCCTTCAATTCTAGCCCAATGCCTCCCATCTTGGCTGATTGCCAAGCCAGGCAAAGACTTGAACACCTCCCCGGACCGTTCCGGATTCTCCAAACCGATCGGAACCTCAGAAATCTCCGCCTTCTCCGGACTATAACCAGTGTAATAAAGCCAATAAACAGCACTAGAAGCTCTAACCTTTGAGCTCGACATGACCACAACCTCGGAAGGCCTAATGCTTAAAGTATCAAATGCCCACCAATCTTTGCCGCTACTCATCACCAAACCAACATCCTGGCTCGACTGAACCGCTCCTCTTCCTCGGTTCCAGTGAACCCCATTGCTTGAAACTGTTAATCCGATCGAATCCGAACCAGGATTTGAATCGGACCGGCCGTGATACCACATGTACCACCTCTCTTCCTCGTCACCGAGGAATCTCTTCACAACTGGAGACCCAATTTCTGCTCCGTCCCATGAGTTCTCCACGCCCAAATCGAATACCAACCCTTTAGTGGAAGAAGAAGGAAATGATGATATAGGAGTAGAAAGTGGATCAACTGAAGTGGGCGGGGAAGGATTTAGGGGTTTGGGATTTAAATTGGGCTCAACGGTCGAATTTTGGTCTTTCTGGTTGTTGGTGTCTGTGTCTGGCTTTGTGGAGCAGCGACTGAGAGAGATGGCTCTGCTTCTTCTGGTGTTTGAGCTTTGGAGATGAAGAGAGTGTGAGTTTGATTTAGTGGGTAGAGTTTGAGAGGTGAAGTCAGTTGATCTTTGGGTGGTTGAAGTTGCAAGGAAGTTGAGGGCTTTCATTGTAGTAGCAGAAGCTGTATCCATGGCTGCGAAGGAGGAAGAGCACTGTGAGAGTAGATGAGGTGATGTATGAACTGCAACGTGACACGTTAGAAGGTTGAGAGGCTGTGAATTTGTGACAGAGATAGGTTTGATGATTGTTTTGCAAATAAAGAACAAATCTTGGTTTGTATATATTGTCTGGTTTGGACTCTTTTGATCTTTTTCAAAGAAGAACTGTGAAAATGTGCCGTGAGGAATCATCTTTTAGGTTTTTAAAATTTGAAAGGTTGCAACTTTGAATGAATGATTCACTCTTAGACACAAGAACACAAGGAAGGTATATAATCTTTTCGACTCCTTTTTCTGTAGTGTATTTTTCTTATTTCGGTAACATATGTACGTCAAGAATCAATCCAAACAAGGATACATCAACTGATTCAAGTAACATGTTAATGATGTTATAGTTGATCACTCTTAATTACAAGGAAAAGGAAAATGCCAATACGTGATAAGCATAGGATGAAATCTTTTATTCAACTTATGATTTCATGGAAGTATCATAATGTGTGATCATGCCATGATACTTCCACATAGTTAAAACATGAAATCTTTTATTCAACTTATGATTTCATGTGTTCAAATGAATCATGATATTATGATTATGTCTAAGTGGAAATTATATGACCAGCTAGCTCACTTCTAGCACAAAGATAAGACCTAAATATCTTATAGGTAAATGAAATCATAGTCTTGTCTCAACTAAATTTGAACTCTAGAAACTCGATATGACTTGATTTATATAACGTGACAAAATGAGATGTTGGAAAAAAAATTAATTTTTAGGAAATCGTTGGCATATTCCAATTGTTATTTTGCATCGTAGTAGTCAACATCATTAATGATCCGTACTGATTTCATTATACAAATAAACTTACCAAATTTGATGTTATCAATCATCAAAGTTTGCTTGTATAAAGTGGAGAAAGGCGATTTTGTTTATGTTTTACATATGCAGTTTTACACCATGTAAAAAGAATCATTTTAATTAGCAGTCATTTTAAACACAACATGGTTCATTTTTTTTTTATATATATACTAAAGGTGTAATCTTTTTTATTTAAACTAATACTTGTTATCTTATCAGAGGAGACGTAATACCGAAACTCTGATCAGGAACAATATTACACAAGTCTTTACAGAGAAGATCCTGAATAAAGTCGGGAGTCTTGTATACTCTGATCATGGTTCATTTCAATACGATACGTATACTCAATTTTGTTTTTGCCATTTCTTCATGGAAAATGTAACATTTAAGCTAACGGGGTAACACGATTAATTCAAACAAAAATCTGGGCCCATTGTTGTTATCCCAAGACGAGGTCCATAGTCGAAGTAAAAAAGGTAAAATTGTAAATATCGCATATATTCGAGGTTAATACGTGCTCGCCATTCATCGTTTGCTATCAGTCTCAGACATTTCGAGTCCAGGTCAAGCAGAAGGTGGGAGCCTCCGCAGTTCAATCGGTAAGTTTCAAGGTCCGATTTTGGCGAAAAGTTGGTTTAATTTCGTGACGTTTGGATCAATTAGGGTTTTAAAGATGGGCAAAGACGCCAAGGCCGGAGGAAAAGGGAAGGGAAAAGCCGCAGCCGGCGGCGGCGGCGACGAAGGCGGAGGCTCAAAAGGAAAAGGAAAGTCCGGAAAGGGCGGCGCTTCCGATGGGCTCGGTACCTGCACGTATGTGAAGGCAAGGCACATACTTTGTGAGAAGCAGGGCAAGATCAACGAGGCCTACAAGAAGTTGCAGGACGGTTGGCTCGGAAACGGCGATAAGGTCCCTCCGGCGGAGTTTGCTAAGCTGGCTGCAGAGTACTCTGAGTGTCCTTCCGGGAAGAAAGGCGGCGATCTCGGGTGGTTCCCTAGGGGGAAGATGGCTGGGCCTTTTCAAGAGGTGGCCTTCAGCACTCCGATTGGGGCTACCATGCTGCTTTCAAGTCCACGTATGTGTTTGATTCTTTTTTCGCAATTTTCGATCTTTATGGTCTCTCAGATTCATTTGTTAGTCTCTGCTATGCATTTGATATACTGATTCGTTTGCCCCTGTCATGCATACTATAATGTTTGCTCTACATTGGAGCACAGTAAAGTACTTGTTTATAATTGTGATACTGAAATTTGTAGAAAGTTGTTGGTTATGGAGGATGTGTTTAGGCTCTTTGGGAGTGATTGGGTGGTTATTAGCAGGACATTTGTTAGAGGGATTGAATTTATTAGTGAACAAGCACACTCTAGGATCTTATTCTAGAGACTCGCTAGCCATTGGTTTGGCATTGGATTCCAAATTTGTCAGGGGAAAAACAAAGCTTCTGTTTATTGTAGTGATCTCCAGAGGTTTTATGTTTATGAGTTTGGTAGAAGTATTGTAAAATTTATGGGGGCATTATTACCCCAAACCTCACGGAAGTCATAAAATGCTAAACAATTTACTTATTTTAACACCCAATCTTGAGCCAGAGTGAGTGGGATTGAAATCTACCGGGGTTGATTACATCTCTTCTCTAATAATCGCGCGTTATTAAAAGAATTATGTCACTCCATGAATTCTTTTTCAGTTATTATTGTTCCCCACTTGCTGAGCTTGTTTTGTTGTTATGGTGTGCAGGCATGGTTACCACATTATCTTGTGTGAAGGCAGAAAGAATTAACAGCGCCCTGATTTCTGATGGAGCAAGTCTGAAACTTTGGCCATAAGAATGATATATGTACTAGTTAGATATTCCCTCATTGTGAATTGCTCATGCTTTCTTCCCGCAACATCCTGTGGTTTTGATTTTTACTTTTCTTTTTCTTTTTCCGGAGACCAGTGCAACAGGTTTGAATAATAACATTCTATATTTATGCATCAAACATGATCCTTTCGAAGATGAAAGTGCCGATTTTCATTTTTCTTTTTCTTTTTCGGGAGGCTAGTTAACATTATATATTTATGGCAAAAAACATGATCAGTTCGCTAGTATTCTTTAGTTGATACTCTGAATGGGTTAAAAATCGTGCGAGATAAATTAGACTCTTATGGCTCTATCCCGCCAGTTCCCCTGCAGATTAAGACTCCAGGAAAATTTGATGCGGTCATTTGTCAAAAATTGTGTGCTAGAGCGAGAGATCTTTCATTGGTTGTGACTGAATCTTAATGCAAACCCCACTAGCAACGCTAATGGATGTTATCATGCTATATTTCAGGCAAAGGGTACCGTAAGATCAGTGTGCAGTGGTAAATGTTCTGGTAGCGTTAGTGTCAGGTTTTCAGTTACTCGATTCACTCAAATTAACAAAAAAAAAATTTCTAAAAATAATAACAAAAAGTTTTGAAAATATAAACAAGACGGTAAGAAAAAACCGTGTGATCTCGAATAAAAACAAATAAAAAAACTGTGATCTTGATTAAAAAAATAAAAACAAATAAAAAAACTGTGTGATCTCGATTATAAAAAAAAAAGACACGATGGCAAAAATAAAATGACAAATAATTGGTCTGTTCTGGAAGGAACTTTGAAGGAAAAAATGGATACCGGCACGAGTAGTTGTGCAATCAAAGGATGAACTGCAGTACATCTTAGTAAAGAAGAAAGAGAAAAGGATGGCATGCATGCATAAATTGTTATTACACACAAATACACACACGGGACTGGTAACTGGGAGTGCAGACACTCGAGGAGTGCTGCTGTACATGAAAAAAAAGAAGGAAAAAATGTACAACAAAACAGAACTCACATGCATTTTCCCTGAAATCCCTGTTGTCTTGTTTTCAATTATTACACCACTCAATAACTCAATTCACTCAATCAATCAACATGTTCGGGCCCTTCCAGCTTAAATTTTACTTGGGCACTTCAACAATCAAGACTCCACTTCTAGCTAACAATCAAGCTCTCTTCATACCTGGATGCTTGCCATGGATACTATTCGATCTGCATATCCTTATTACCACGTAACATAACATACATATATACGTTTATTTCATGATGGAGTACTCACTTTTAACCGTTTCTTCAGATTCTTGGAAGCGTCCACCATCTATACGAAAACGTAACACTCTAACATATATGAACATTGCATCGCTACTGAACAAACTGCAGAATTATAGAGGAGAAGATTTAGTATATAATCAAGAAAAGAACCTGTTTACTTTGAAAACCATTGTGTCAAAATAATGCAACGGATACAAGCTAGCTAGCTAGATCCACCAAAACAAAGTCAAGCAGAGACAATCCTCCCTAAACTAACTAAACACAAGAAAGTTATGCAAGGTGGCCATGCATACACATTTAGTTTCATACCTTAATTAATGATATTACACTGATCATGATGGGAGCTATATTGATAAAGATGAAAACAGCAGGTAAAGAGAAGTACAAGTAAGTACTATAACGTTGTCGAATACATGAAAGACTATATGAATGAGTAATGTATGTGCATGTGGATTCCATTCTATAGCACACCCATTAAGAACAAGAAATTGCACCTATTTTGATCATATGAATCATATATATGTATTTCTAGCTATCGCTCAGTCCTCACTAATGAAACATTCAACAAAATTACATCAATATTTGTAATATGTATAGAGTTCCATTTTCAATAATTTTATGGTGGTATAGATCTAATCAGTTCAACATGGGAACAAAAGAGACATTATAAGCTCTTTCAAGCAAATTAAATCAAATTTTGTTCAAATATCTAAACCAAACTCTTTCTGACGAGGCTTGTAACATGTTTGCTAACTACTAGCGCACCTACAGAAAGAGATGAACATTAGTAAAATTCTAAGGCTTAAGAAAGTTGCTTAGAGAGAGCTCGGTAAATACTGTTCCATAGAGAGGTCACTAAAGACAACTACCAAGATACCTGTCTAAACACAGCTCACGTACAAGCTTACAAAGACACAAAGGTGGTAAGGAGCAAGAGCCAATGAAGCCTCGAGATGAATGAATTCTATAGGTACTTGTAAATGGAATTAAAATTTCTTAAAAGCCTGCTTTGTCTTTCATATGAGATAGGAAATTAAAGTTTTCATTAATCTTTATTTTGGTGTTTGGTAACAAAGGGAAACAAAGAAAAGTTGTCAAATTTTTTTGGATAGTTGGTGCAAGTAAAAGATGAAAAGTGAGTAGTGAGTACTAAATGAAAGGAAAGAAAAGGGGTAATAAATCCCTTGGAAGCATGGAAGGAACCATAATTCCTATATTTCAATCCAATGGCAACATCATCCTTTACTTGCATTGATTTGGATTTTCCCTTATCAATTATTGTTGTTGGATTTTCCCTTATCATCCTTACTCATTGGATTGAGTAAGGATGATGTTGAAGTTTTGGATTGTTATTCAAACAAATTCAAACAATAAGAATCCAAATAGAGAACCCAAATTTTGGTATTATGGGGGACGAGTGGGGAAAAGAGATTATAAAGGCCTCATTAAGGGGGTGGGGTGAGAGGCTTGTCATCATGTAATATGTCACTAATATTAGGAAATCCGGGTCACCCTCCGATTTCCCTAGCCCAAGACTGAAACTGAATGAAGACAATATTCAGAAACAATGTAACACGAACACAAGATATTTAACGAGGTTCAGTCAAATCTACATGACCTACGTCCTCGGGTGATGATGATGAATCCACTAAACGAGAAGAAGATTACAACTGAAGAACAATTCAGTTCATCCCCCCTCAAATAACCTCCCTCCTCACATTTTAGACTCTCAGCTTAAAACTCTCAAATATATCTGATCCCCCATAGCTTGCAACTCTCAAGATCAGAACTTTCAAATGATCTATATCACACCACACATAAAACTATGCCTCTAAGATCCTATTTATAGACTCACTGTTAGTCCAACTTTCATTAGGAATTAGAATCATAGTAGGAATCCTAAACCTTTACTCTTAAGAATAAACTCCAAGAATCCTATATACACTAGAATAATTTACCAAAAACATTTATAAGTAAAGACTCCAAAGCATACATGGAATCAGTTTTGAGACAGAACCCTAACAACTTGTTTCAATCCCATAAACTGAGATTCAGTGTCAATTTTGTACATCAACACTGTCAAACTAGATGAACAAGTCAATCACTAAGCTAATATCATGGCGAGTTCTTTGATTTTCATATGAGGAGGTCACTCTCTTCCATGTCACATCTCAGTCTGAACAATATCACTACATCATTTGTTGTTGAGTCTTATAAAATGAAACTCTTACTATGACACCATGAAAAGACTTTCAAGGTGGGTGTGGGATAAAACAAATCTTCATTTCTACATCCTTAAAAAGGCGAGAAATCCCTATTTTTGTATCATCGAACTTGCTCTTTGCTAAGAGGAAACATATTTCTCGAAGGACAAGAGATTTCTCTTGCTCGAATATGAGATTTTGAAGCCCAATTAAGATTACCAATGAATTAAGATCGAATACATGTCAAAATGAAAAAAGCAAAACAAAAATATATTATAAAAACAAGTAATTGTTGAAAAGATGAAGTCATATGCTATATAATCAATTCTTGTCAAAAATATTATCTTTTACTGATAATTTTTCCAAAACATACCAAAAATTCAATGATCGACTAGAAAAGGTAAAGAATCTGAAGCAACAACCCCGGCCAAGAGTCATTCTTCAAGTTCAAACCTACCAATAAACCTCATGCATCACAAGTAATCTCATTCTTAGGCAATTGATCCCTAGAAGTTTTTGGAAGACTTTATTAAGTTAGAGTGTAGTATGTAGTGACAAAGACCATCAAAAGTTGTCTCAATCTTAAGCGATTGATCCTTACAAGTTTTCGGTCTACTTTATCAACTTAATGAGTAGTGTGTAGTGAAAATCATTTTCACAGGGAATCAATTCTTCATCCCATAAATACCTTCAATTTGTTTGTCAACCTAATAAGATCGACTTGCAGTCTTTCAGTAGAAGAACTTTCATTCTCTACCGAAAAAAAAAACACACACACACACGGGGACACACCCTCACATCTTTCTAAATGTTTGTAAACATCTTAATCGTAAACTATTCTCCGGCGACCCCAATACTTCTTTTTACCACTTATTTTCTGTCAAACTCATTTTGCACCAATCCGATCCATAAAACTTCCGAATCGCCACCTATCTAGAGTTTGCATATATGAACTATCTCCACCGACTCCACGTATCAAATTATATCATGTACATCTAGACCGGTTCATCTAACTGCCACGTACATCTTTTTTACTTTTTATCATGTAGCTTTTTTACTTCTACTATCTACCGTCACCACGGTCTGATGCCATCCAGACAACCACCCAATCTGGGTTTTGTCTCCTCTGTTTTTTTTCATTTTGGACAAAACGACGAGCCAGATGGTTAGCTGAGCAGTAAACAATAATAATGGGGGTCGCATATTTACGGACAGAGGGAGACTCAAACACTAGACCAGTACTCCGGAAAGTTTCCTCTTTTATGATGCATTTATATTACCTGGCAGCAGCAACAACAACAACAAAATAAAAGACATTAGTGGTGTTAACAGAAAAAAAAAATCCAACTTATCGGTTGTTGGAAAGTAGTGCAAACATACATGTGCTGTCTTCATTGTCTATCGCTAATAAAGAAGCAGATTCGATTTGTGGATAGCAACTTCCCAAATATGGATTTTCGTTTTAACATTAAACTATAAATAATATACCTGATCGGGAATGTAACGGTGTTCGTTAGTTCAGCCGCCGAGAGTGAGGGCGGATTTAACGTCGAGCCTCCATGCAAATCCTCCGCCGTCAATCCTCCACAAATCACAAGGCACCAGCTGCGAGTAGTAGCTCTTGTTGTTGTTCGGGCTCTCCACCACCGTGTATTTCAGTTTCACTTGGCAAGTGAACGCCGTGTTGTTCGCCGTGTATGGCAGCTCCTCATTCATCCATAACCACACTGTTACCTCCGGCAACAGTTGCTGCCGCCTCGTCAACATCACCATCCTCCTAAAAGCTCCGTTCAGCCACTGCACTCTGTTCCAACAGTCCGATATGAACCCCGGACACGTGTCGCTTTCCAATCTTCTCATTCTCTCCTCTAACCCGAACCCTTGAGCAGTACTCGGAGCCGTCATGCATGTGCCGCTCACGCACTCCACCGTCACCCACGACTCCACTCCTCCCATCTGATCCATCACCGCCGACGGATCTGACAAGCTCTCAACCTCCTGCTTCCCCATCGCCGCCGCTCCACTCAAACTCAAGCTCAACCAATGACCGCCGTCTCCAACATCCCTAGCATCAACCTCACAGCTAGATCCGCCACCGTGCTTGGATCGGTCGGTACCGCTGCTACCACTATCATCTATCATCTGAGGCAGCAGCTGCAGTGTCTCCACGCGCTGCTGCTCACCCGCTATTTCCTCTTTCCCCTTCTTCTCTTCTTCACTACACTTCTGGACCGACCTAACGTACTTTCTCTTGGTCCTTTTCGGAAGCCTATCCGAAGGTATGCCTCCGGTGAAGGGCTTCGGCGCAATCGGCCGGTACTTGAGCATTATGCGATTCAAAACAGAAGAACCGTCAACACCTTTGCCTGCCTCCATATCTCCCTCTCTGTTTCGATCTCACGCTCTTGGAATCTCACCACAGCTACTACTGCACTAAAACAGAGCAGCTAGCTGTGAAGAAGGAACAACGTGCAAGATCAGCAGCTGGCTTAGCTTTGCTATGGGTTGGTTTGGTTTAGACTTTTCTCTCTTGCTTCTTTCTACGGTTCAGTAGGGCCGCGGGCGATAGTAGCCTAGCCATGTAATTGAGTCCATAGGGCCCACAACGCATCCAATGAATGGCCACTAGGTGTCAGTCGTTCTGCCGAATCAAAAGCTTAACGTGGGGCTGCCTTGGGCTTCGATCCTTGTTACGACGTCGTTTGGATCTTCTCCTCTTTTAACTTACACGCTACCGTGGTCGCGTGAGAGGCACCTCCATAAGCTTTTCCACAACCGTGGCGCGTTGGGGAGGTGTGCGAGTGGGAGAAGTGCGTGGAGGAGTTGTTGTTACGGATCGCTATAGATTAGGAAGGCTTGGTGGGTCCAATGGGAGGGCAAAGATATTTGACGCCATTCGAGGAGGTATTTCTATTATTGGTAAAACTAAATATCCCATAAATAGTTGTTAAAATTTCTATTATTGGTATGTTAAAATTTCCATTATAGGGATATGACTGTATTGGTTGCCACCTGCCATCCGGTACAACTTACAACCACAAAAGACGAATATAATCCCTTGCCTCTCTGTGTCACTTGGCCCACTCGCTACAATGATTAACATTATATTTCTATCTAATTGCGCATTATTCTTGTCTAATACATGATTAGTCAGCTTACGTTAATACCCCCGTCGCAAGATATTTATTTGACTTACTCTAAACCCAACTTTAAATCATTTGATTTATAACGGGTGTTGCTATATGTACATAACAAATTACTTAAAAGACCCAACAACAAATATTTTATCTCACATGTGTGTGTGAAATAAGAGCTGAAGTAGCTGTATTTTATCTCGCATGTGTGTGTGAAATAAGAGCTGAAGTAGCTGCACGCTTTTAAGTCTTTATTAATAAAAATATTAAATTTAATAAGAGGACATAAAACGTAAACTCCAAATAATTATCAAAAGAACGTCCTGAATTAGATGATTGTATATGAATAAATCACATAACTCTTTATAAGATAACAAATAACAAATTATTAATAATTAAATAATATATTTATTTATTAATACTAAATTAACTTTTTTAAAATAATAACCATAGGACATTATTCATTTATAAATGTTTCACCGTAGCATGTTATACATTGTATAAGTTATCTTAATAATGTCATCGGATAGATAAACCTGTTCGTTTTGATCCTCATGTTTGATATTGAAATGGAAATGAATAGAAAAAGAACCACACCAATTAAGTGCCCTCTTTTACCTCCCTCATCTCCTCATCCCTGTTGAAGCCACAAACAAAAAGTATGATGACTCACGTAAATCTGACGTCTTAGAATATAAATATTTTCAAATTGAGTGGGTTAAATATTCTTAAATTTGTTTTTCATGCAAGATATTTTTTATTGAACTGTTAATGACGTGATATCTCATTATCTCACACTAATACATCCCGGTGGTTGTAGTAGCATCGTTGTCTGTCCCTATGAGAGGAGGTGGAGTATGATAGGGTTAAGTTATATACCTACAATGGAAAATTTTCCTTTCCTTTTCAGGACGATATACAATACCGGAAAACTTGTCGGTTTTTCTCGAATGTAGTTTTCTATTTTCTTTTTGGAATAAGGTGTCGACAAAGCTTTGGACCCAAGAAGAAGATGCAAAGAATGAAAGGAGCGTTTGAGAAAGAATGTTTTTTTTTTTTTTTCTTTTCTGAAACAAAAGCCGACATGTTTGTTTTTTTTGTTTTTCGTTGTTGTTGTTTTCTTTTTTGGGTTCTGGCGTTTCGCTTAGGGTTTTGGTAACAAGCTTGAAACGAGCAGATCCTGTATATATTTCATAATTTCCTACTAATTCATCAAAAGCCACTGTTAGTTTTATGCTACTTTACTCGGATCGATCAGAATAAAAGTCGGGCAAAACTAAAAGAAAAGAAGAATGAAATGCATGATGCTTGCTTGACCTAGCTTCAAGTTAAAGCAAAATGATTTCTAGCTTAGTTATCATATAAATCATCTGAACAACGTTCATGTTCAGCATAAATGGATTATGGTCGCATGACATTCAATAATTTAGGAGAGATTTAGCTAGCTCTGTAAGTGATAATGGATTCATGACTATTAACTAGCTGAAGGCCCCATGAGAAAGACCGTAGCTCTGTGACTCCTATGAGTGATCATCATGACTCATGAATATCAATAAGCTGAAGGCCCCAGCTAATATCCTCACAATGCCTTACATTTGGTAATATTGCACCTGTATCAGTTCCTCTTTTCTCCTTGCAGTCCCACAGTGGCGGCGCGTGAAAACAAGGCTCCATCGATTGGAGTCGACGACAAGGTGGATTCGGGACCGTTTGGTTTTCCGGCTTGAAGAGAATCCATGGTTTCAGACCTCCAAGACCTTGAGCCACATAGCCAAATGTTGACCATGCACTTGTGACCAACACATCAGAGAAACTTAGTAGAAACATTTCTGCCAAGGCTTTTCTGTCATGCAGTTTATTATCAGTCCTTTGCTCTCCTTCATGGCTTGGTTGGAACACCCCAATTAAGTCTCCAGTCACAGCTGGATGTTCCCAGTACATAGTCTTCAAATTCTCAGAGTAATCTGGTTTTAAAGAAGTGATTAGTCCGATTTCATTTTCGGGGTGCCTGACGAAAAAATGTCGACAATAGGCTCCTTCTGCTCATCTACTCGAGGCAACAATTTCTCTGTGAAAACACAAGCTAAAATTTGATCCATGACATGCTTAAAAGGACCAGGCCCAGCCGGTTCGAAAGTTCTGACTTGAATCCCAACCCTCTCGTCTGCCTTTGCCAAATAAGCATGGTAATACCTTGTGATCAGCCCCCATACATGATTAGACGGATGAAAGAGGTACCTACCCAATTGATGGAAAACAGTTTCTCTTTCAGGGAACAACTTGTTAAGTTCTTGCTCGAAAGATGGCATCAAGAAAAGTGAAGGGACAAAGTAGTTATCGGTTTTCATAACCAACCAGTCTACTTTCCCTAGATGACTCTGCTCTTCATCACAGAAAAACAACTTGTCTTGATCATCATAATCATGGCCTAGATGGAGATACACATACGAAGACGGTAACGACAACTCGGATGAATTACTAGTCTTTTTCAACATGTTCCCGTAACAACGAGGAGAAGTCTGATCGAACTTGTCAAAATGGCTTTTAATGGGGAAGTGACTGGAGAGTAGCCATGATGTATCTGGAAACGGCTCGCAGAAGAGGTCAGGCAAGTCCTTTCCAGGGTCCAGTAGGAGAACTCTGTTTGTGAGCAGAGCATAGACGAAAGCTGCAGTTATACTCAGTATTCTGTTTCCCAATCCACTATTAGCTATCCATACCACATACTTGCACTCATGGGATGCACTAGTGCTCTTACCATTAGACTTCTTTTTGAGCTGTTTCAGTGATGCGCTGTAGGGTTTGGTATTCGGCCCACATCGTTTATGAAGTTGTTCATAACTTCTGAGTCTAGAGAGAAGATAAGAAGATGGTTTGTGAGTTGAGATTTTGCGGTAGAAACTTGATTGGTACCTGCTGAAACAAGCCCCTTCATCAAACCCAGGTGCAAGGAGTCCGCCATATAGTTTGTCTTCTTTCGGCATTTGGGTAGGTAATTCAACCTCAGGTAAAACATTTTCTGCAACATAAAATTAAACTTTGTTCTCAGCGAGCTAAATTTTGTCATTTATATATCATCTCTTTCTGTATTTCAGTTTTGTCACTGACATTCTTAACATAGGGACCCTATCATCAAGCAACAACTTGAGCCCCCTTGTTTGAATTTTTCAAACAATTATTGGTACATTTTTGCACACTTTGAACATTCTAACCGAGATGGTGAAAAGTTCTTAGGGTTGAAATCAGAACCTTCCTTGACATCATTATCGCGCCACATCATCAGATACAAGACCATGAATCATCAAACATGAATAACATTTCGATACGTAAACGATATATTTCATACCTTAAAACTTCAATGAATTCCAAAAGAGTAAATAAAAATTTGAGCTGTTATGGATACGTACCTGCTGAATTCGACGAGGTGATATTTGAGACAGGAGCTGCTGGTCTTTGGAAAACTTCAATATTCGAAGAGGTGGTAACCAGTGACGAAGGCGTTTCCAAAACCCTTGCGTCTGCGAAACCCTTGATCCGATCGGGAGGTGGGTCGCCGCCAAGAACAAGAGAGAGAGTGATGAGAACTGGGAGAGACACGAGAAGAGAAACGTAGATCTTCATCAGATTCATTACTATCAAGCCCTGAGCAGAACAAATCGCCAAAAACCATATAATTATATTTCTGACTGTTTGATTTGGAAAGAACACATAGAAGGAAAGGAAGCCGGGCTGCAGGTTTGGACTGGGAGGACTCTGTTTCGGAGATGGTGGTTATACCAAGTCCTGGTCTAAGAAACGAGCGGGTTTCATTTCCTCTTCAACGGTCCAAATGATTTATATTATAATGTTTAGAAAGATCAAAGTCTAGGTATAGTAATTTATACAAGTCAAATATTTCATTAGTACATAACGTTCTATTTAATTAGTTCTACGAAATTTAATAAAATATCCAGCTATAGTAACCAAAAGGTATTGGTAAGGAAAGGAGATTGGCAGAATCAGGAAAATCCGATAATGGCTAGAGATTTTCTCAAAGTAATTCATAAACTATGTCCTCAAGTAGGCAAAGGATCATAAAACGATCGTCTTATATATAGATTTTGAATACAAATCCAGTCATTAGCAGATTTTGGAAAAAAAAAAAAGAGAGGAGGCGACTGACTTTACCTTCTTATGGATTTTTCTTTTCAGTCCGAATGCTTAATTCAATTACAAGATGGTACAGGAGAACATGTCACTTTCGGCGTTGTTATTCTAGCTAGCTAGTTCATAAGTTCGTTTTGCCTTAAATGTGAGACGTTTGTGTGGCTTTAGTTAATAGACGTTTTAAGAGTATACGTAATAGCTTTAATTTTATAATTCGATACTTTATGTTACTAATAAGCACTTTCATATGTCCTTTAACTGTTGTAAATTATTAAGTCGAGTACGTATAAATTATATAGACTACGTCATTACAACGCAAGTGTAGTTGAAAATTGAAATCTCAGTTCATTAAGGCCTAACAAGTAAAATTACGACTTGTTGGGCCTCACTTGTGAGGATTATGACAGTTTGAGACAAAGGCCTCTTGGGCCTCACTTCATGCCTGTGCCCTCAATCAAACTATAGAGATATTTAACCGTCCAAAGTTACATACAATTCACTCTGTAACACGCAACACAGAGAGAATCTGCATATTGTGGTGATCCCTAGGGCACCGCATTCGGCCTCATCATCTCTTCCAAGAGACGCTTTCACCGTCAGTGGCGACGCGTGTAGAACTGACTTAATACTGCGACGCACTCGAACCCATCCAAAGCCAATAAATATGAAATGCTGAATTCTAGATCACCCTCTATGGTTATTAAGTCTCGGAGCTGCATGTAATGGACTACGTGTTTACTTGACTTTTAATCCATATGTAGAGCCATAATTTGCTTAACTCGGTGTGCCTCTCGCAGCATAGCTCATACTCAATACGCTGCTCTTCTTCTTTCCAGTTCTTCAGGACTAAGAAACTCTAAGAATGGCGGTTTCTCGGTGATGGCTCTCTGAAAACTTCAATTCTGCACTCTTCAACCCTACATGGTTAACTTCACTGAATCCAGGTATTGTCAATTTACTTTCACTTTCTTAATCAACTTATATTGCTCAATGTGATTGTGTGCCAGTAGTGTCAAAATGAATGATTCTGAGAACCATGCTTGTCTGTTTGTGTTATCCCTCATTGGGTTTTTGCTGAAACATGTGTTTAGATCATTTTATGTTTTGTTTTTGGCTCCCTCAAGTTTTTTTTTTTGGCGAAATTGGCTCCCTCAAGTTTGTATTGTAGGTTTTGATCTGAGCAGTGCTTATATTCAAGTATGGAGTTTACTTCATCTGAGCAGTACTATATACAAGATACATATAGATTGTCCTGTTTCATTTATTTTTGAGCTGTTAGACTTAATATGTTATGACCTTGAACTTGTATGAACTGGTAAAATGGATTTGTGTAGATTGTGACATATCTAAGCAATTAGACTTGCAAGGAAGTAAAAACGATGAAGTTCGCGAAGGAGTTCAAGAAAGAAATGGTGCCCGAGTGGGCAGAAGCCTATATGGACTATAATGATCTCAAGAGGATACTTCGAGAGCTGAGAGAGTACAAGCAAAGTAAGCTGCGCCTTGCTGTGACACCCTCTAGAGCCTTTGAGCAGAAACCGCCTCTTGAAGGAACATTGAGTGAAGGAGGAGATGTCGAAGACCAAGTAATAGATGTGAACACATTGCGCGGAGTTGGTTCCAAGAAGTTTTACAAGACCAAATTCTTGAGGCAGTCAGAGGAAGGAGGAGAAATTGAGGTGACATTTTTCAGAAAACTTGATGAAGAGCTCAACAAGGTCAATACATTTTACAAGGACAAATTGGAGGAGGTGAGGCAGGAGGCAAGTCAGCTAAATAAACAAATGGATGCTTTGGTTGCACTGAGGATTAAGGTGAAGAATCCACATCAAGATGGCTCAAGTTCAGGGAGGGTTGACAATGTTGATTCTATAATGCCTCTTACAAAGAATACAAGTGCAGCTGATACTTCAGGTAAATGTGAACTACCCTTAATTCAACAACCATGCCAAATTTGGAGTAGTTGAGCATATGAAACTGTTAACCGAGTTGAGACTTACGTTTTAGTTCAAGAGTTAAGTAACCATTAACAATGTACATTTACTGTTATTTGATCCTCTAATTCCTAAAGTATATTAATTATTTTCTGGAAAACAGGAGTTGAGTTTAGGGGATTGGAATCTGGAGTAAAAGCAAATGATAAGGATCAGCAAGAACCATACCCTGGTGCCTCAGATGCTGATCCAGCCCATGCTAAAATTACTAGAAGTGATAGCAGGGAGGTATTGCATACTTATGACTATAACCAAGATCCTCTGGAAGTTCTTGAGGGTGTGAGAATTAATCATACACTTGAATCTCCACTATCAACCATAAAAGGTGTTTTTAAGGACTCAAAAGAAGAAAAGTTGAGCTTCGATAAAGAGGAGCTGAGGAGAGCGGAAGAACGACTACGGGTGGCATTTATTGAATTTTACCATAAGCTTCGACTTCTAAAGCACTACAGGTGACAAATAGTAATCTTTTCAGCATGCATTCCCCTTTTGGATAGTGGTCTTCCTCTTTCAGTTGCCAAAATTTTTATGTACTCATACATTTGCGAATTGATAGCAGTTTTATGAACCTCTCTGCGTTTTCCAAGATTATGAAGAAGTACGAAAAGGTCAGGCACACACTCATACTTAAAACTCTCAGGACTTTTGGTTTCATACTCTCAGTGGATTTATAAAAGAAGTAATGAAACTTCTATGCTTATTTACTTTTATGTTTTTCATGAACACAGTTCTCATCAAGAAGAGCATCTAGGTCATACATGCAAATAGTGGACAACTCTGCTCTTGGCAATCCTGATGAGGTCTGTCACAACTTAGAAGTATTCATTGAGGATTGTATCTAATATCATCGATTGTCTCATGTAATCATGTTCGTGGGATATGAAAATATTTACCAAGAGAAAAGAACTCTAATCATAATGTCTTGTAAGCTAGTTGGAGAGGTGGGATATTAGACAGTTTATTGGGTATTTTACATTTCCTTATAGGTTGCTAACCTCATGGAGAGGGTGGAGGCTACCTTCATCAATAATTTTTCACACTCAAATCGTAGAAAGGGTATGAAGTTACTGAGGCCAAAAGCTAAAATAGAGAAGCACAAAGTATCGTTTTTATCAGGTAAGTACATATCTACCTATTAATGGTAAAAAGTTTTGCTCCACCATTGTACAAGATGGATGTCAGAACATGCATTGATACACCAGTTAACAGTTTTCTGGGGTATACCTTGATTACTTCCTAATTTTGACTTTTAGGCTTCTTTTCTGGTTGCTCAATTGCTCTACTGGTTGCTATTGTATTAAGAATACAAGCTCCAAAGATAATGAATAAAAAGGAGGGCACACAGTATATGGAAGATATTTTCCCTCTTTACAGGTAAGGACTGTTTGTACTACTATTTTCATTTGACCTGTTTTTGTTTTCTCTGAGATGCCAGTGGATTTCCTTGCAGTTTATTTGGATACGTTGTCCTACATTTGCTCATGTATGCTGCTGATATATACTTCTGGAGGCGTTGTCGGATAAACTATCCATTTATATTTGGTTTCAAGAAAGGAACTGAGTTGAGTTACCGAGAAGTTTTCCTTCTTAGCACTGGTCTTGCAGTACTTGCATTGAGTGGTTTCCTAGCAAACTTACACTTGGAAATGGACTCGATTGGTAAACATTACAAGACAGTCAATCAGATGATTCCTTTGGGCATACTTATTGTAAGATTTTTCAAAACTTATTTACAGTATTCTTAGTTCTCCATAAAAAAAAACAAAAAAAAACTTACAGTATTCTTAGTTGAATCCTTGATCTCAATTATCGTCCCGCATGATCTCTGTTGCATAACCTTTTTTCTCTAAATATAGCATGGTGCCTTCTGCTCATAAAACTTTTGTATTTGCACAAACTGTTTCCTTTATCTTTGCAGTTGATACTTGTCATCACATTCTGCCCTTTCGACATTCTGTACCGCTCAAGTCGTTTCTTCTTTACTCAGACCTTATTTCGCTGCATATGTTCCCCTCTTTACCCGGTAATGCATAGTTGAAAATAAATTAGTGGACAGCTAGCTGAAATATGGAAGTGCCTTGCTCAATTGTTTTTCTTTACAGGAGACATTCCCAGACTTTTTCTTGGCAGATCAGCTTACTAGCCAGGTATAGTGATCCCTTGTACCTTATGGGCTACCATTAGAAATAATTGATGATTGGATTTAACTTGTTACCTTGCTTTTGTTTGATCTCAGATGCAAGCCTTAAGGAGTTCTGTCTTATACATCTGCTACTATGGTTTAGGAGAATCTTCAAGGAGGCAAAGCAAGTGCCATAAGCATGGCGTCTACAATACTTTGTATATTGTTATTGCTGTCATACCATTTTGGATGCGCTTCCTGCAGGTTCCTTTATGTCTAAGTTTTTAGTGATTTTTGGGCATGTGCTACCTTTATTCCCGATGGAAATGTATCTGACTTGGATTATATAACTTTTGATTTCTAACATCCAGTCCTTGTACTAAAATTGGGAGAATCGTGTATTTTGTGTGGAAAGATGCACTAACAGATTGCATATCTTGTCTTGTAGTGCATTCGTCGATTGTGTGAAGAAAAAGATTTGAAACACTTGTGCAATGGTTTAAAGTACTTTTCGACAATTGTTGCAGTTATAGTAAGAACTGTATATGAACTACATAAGGGAAAGACCTCTTGGATGGTGTCAGCTTTGATAAGCTCTGCTGTTGCAACAATGATGAATACATATTGGGATATTGTAGTAGACTGGGGACTACTGCAAAAGCAGTCAAAGAACAAATTTTTGAGAGATAGACTACAAGTTTCAAACAATAGCATATACTTTGTAGCTATGGTAATGTCTAAATGCATGACTGGTGTGAGTGATATGGTTTCATGTTACAGTTTTTGCTATTAATTGACTATGTTTTTGGGAACTCATTACAGGTCTTGGATGTTATATTGAGACTAGCTTGGATGCAGTTGGTGTTGGAATTCAGATTGCCATCCCTTCATAAAATGACAGTAACAACCATCTATGCCAGCCTAGAGATCATCCGTCGTGGCATGTGGAGCTTCTTCAGGTATAATTTTCCTTTCATCAACATATCTAATGTAGTAGCAATATTGAGGCTTGTTATATTTTTAATCTCCTGTCTTTGGAACACAAGGAGTGCTCAATGCTGTTTAGTTTATGCTTAAGCAATTAATAATGAAGAATTGAAATTTGTTTAGTCCTTGTAGTTTGAAGTCGACATCTGTTTAGTCATTGTGGTTTTATTTTAATCTGAATAGTCCTTAAAGTCATGATTTTTCATCCAAATAATCCTTATGGTTTTATTTTAATCTAAATAGTCTTTAAAGTCATTATTTTACCCAATAATGAATGTGTCAAAATTGAACCAGGTTAGAGAATGAGCACCTGAACAATGTAGGTCAGTACCGAGCGTTCAAGTCGGTCCCTCTTCCTTTCAGTTACATTGATGAGGATGACGACAAAGATGGTTGAACATTAACCAAGTTAACTCCCTCAAACCATAGAAGTTGAGCTTTCACAATTCTGTACTGCAAGCCTATGGGAACATGTGGTAAATCTTTTCCATCCCCAATCACTATGACAGCTTAGGCTCAAATGAAATTGCCTAGCTTGTTCTTTATTGATCATGAACCACTGTCCATGTGACCCACAGTAACTTATCTGGCTCTAGTTTATAAGGAATTTGAATGAGAAACTTCAACTTCACAAGTGTGTAGTTCTTGCTCAGCAATGTGATTTTGCTCTATTGTTGTTTGGTCAAGTCTTGAGTATGGCATCTGCTATACTTGATTTTGCTAGATTAATATTCTCGGCTCATTCTGATTCCTTACGTAAAATTTTGTGAATTTCATTTACACTATTCTCCTAAAATAATTGAAGAACACAAAAAAAAATCTCAATGCAGCTAGATTCACAGCATAAATGAATCAAAAAATAGAAGGGGATACAAAAATTACAGCTTGATAGCTTTTCTATACACTTTACTGGTGTTGGTGAAATATTCCTGTTTTCCAGAATGGCCATAATGATTTCATGAGCCCAAGCCTACAGATCTTTGTGGTCTTCATCATAGTTGAAGGGCAATGGCACTGACTTGAATGCCCTGTACTTGCCAACATTGTTCAAATGTTCATTCTCCAACCTGAAAAAACTCCATATCCCTCGACGAATTATCTCCAAGCTGGCCACAACTGCTGACATTGTTTCTTTATGCATGAAAGGAACTTCAAAATCTAAAACGGTCTGCAACCAAGCAAATCTCAGCAACACATTCAACACCTGCAATTTCCATTAACAAAACATAGCCAGTTAGAAAATGTTAATGTCACTTAAAATGGAAGTTCTCAATGCTGAAATTACCATAGCTCCAAAGTATACACTCTTGTAAGGAATTACAAGTTTGTCTCTCAACCAGCGATTCTTTGAGTTGCGGTGCAGAAGTCCCCAGTCTACAACAAGATCCCAATATGTTCCATACAATGCTGCAATGATCGAAAAAATCCCGGCAAGAATTTTCCAGTTCACATCCTTATTAAGACTGTAAGCTGTCCTCATGGTGACAGCTACTATTGTGAAGAAGTACTTGAGCCCATTGTAACCTTGGTGTGGATCCTTCTCTTCAAACAGCCGTCGTAGGCACTGAAAAACAATGAAATGGCAAACATTACTAAGTGACTGAAGGATGAAAATAGGGCTTGGACGTTTTTGTCAACCCAAAAGCTTAAAACTGTTATAAGGAATGAGCCAACAACAATGTAAACAAGTACAGGGATGAATGGGATGTACCTGAAGAAGGCGTGACCAATATGGAATACAAGCAACTATGAAATTGAAAGTCTTGAATACATCGCTTGATCTGCAACTAGTTACTCTGAGTTTATAATCTCCCCAACCATAGTAGCAAATATAGAACAGCAAGCTTCTAATGGCTTGCACCTACATTCATTAAAATAAATTCAGGTATCAGTTTTTGATTCATAGTTAGAGAAATGAAAGAAGAAAAATGATATCACTGAAATGTCAGATTAGGAGATTGTGCATTTTACTAACCTGGCTAGTTAACTGATCAGCCAAGAAGAAATCTGGCAGTGTGACCTGTCAGACAACAAAAATATTGAGGTGTTGAGTCCCTTAAACCAGT
Organism: Fragaria x ananassa; assembly: GCA_034370585.1. Taxonomy (NCBI): domain Eukaryota; kingdom Viridiplantae; phylum Streptophyta; class Magnoliopsida; order Rosales; family Rosaceae; genus Fragaria; species Fragaria x ananassa. The sequence goes on along the minus strand of CP139761.1, from coordinate 25,618,017 downwards.
GACCACTAACCAATTAATTAGTTATGTTCATCACTTTGATCATTCAAATAAGATGTCTGAAGTACAGTTTTACCTTGTATAGAGGAGCACAGATACAATGAAATACACAAACAAGGAAGAAATAGCGACTTGAGCGATAGACGATGTTGAATGGGCATACTAATATCACAATTACTAACTGCACATTAAGAATTTAGTTTAGTTCAGACTTCTATCTAGAAGTATATATGATGACAGCTGAAATTAAATGTTCAATGATCTTACCAAAACCAAGAAGAGAGGGAGAAGTTCAGTTAATTGTTTGTACTCTTTGGTTTGGGGGTCCATTTCCATGTCAAGATTTGAGAGAACAGCAGCTAGTGCTAGCACTGCCAGACCAAAACTAACAAGGAGAACCTCTCTGTAGCCCAACTCAGTTCCTTGCTTGAAACCAAATATGAAAGAGTAATTGACTCTGTAGCGTTTCCAGAAGTATATGTTTCCAGCATACATAAGCATGTGTAGACAAACAAATCCGAACAAGCTGCATTTGGAACTTTAAAATGTCAAGCAAATGAAGTACTAGTAACCATTTTCTTTCAAAGTTGGACAGATGATACAAAGAGAAACAAGACCTATGATTGTAAAGTTGGACAGATGCTATTTTGGATAGAATAGTTGGACAGATGATTTCCAATACTAGTGCCATTACCTGTATAAGGGAAATATGGTTTCCATGTACTGGGTCCTCTCTGGCTTATTCATAATATCGCGAGCACGTACTTGCAAAATCAGGGCTAATGTAAGAGCAACTGTGCAGCCAGCAAAGCAACCTGAATGTTTTGCAAGAAACAGATTCAGAGGAAAGAAAATGATAAAGAATTTTGATCAGTCTAAGAATCTTTAACTCTATATGTACTGATTTGATTAGTTAGAGGTCTTACCCATGAAAAATGTTATCCTATGTCTTTCTATCTTTGGTTTTGGCCTTAAGACGGCCATCCCCTTTTGGCGATTTGAGTTTGAGAAATGCTTGATGAATGCACTTTCAACCCTCTCTATAAGCTTGGTAACCTGTAGTATTACAACTTTCATATGAGACTAAATAAGACACTGCCACAGAGAAGAAACTATGGCATTTGGACAAGACAACAGTTGCAAACACACAATTTTTCAACATGTATATCTACAGAGATCGAAAATTGTTGTAACCTCATCAGAGCTGCCAAGGTAGGAGTTGTCTACCATCTTCATGTACGGTTTTAATGTATTTCTTGAAGTAACCTGAAAAGTTGATGAGGTATGAGTACAAAGTATCACAAGCCAAACACTCACCAAAAGAAAAGTGAACAGAGTTGAACAACTTTCTTTTGTTCATTTCTTGTATTCTATGCCTTTCAACAATCCTCTAAATATTGGCAGGGGAAATACCTACCTTATCATACTTCTTCATGATCTTCGAAAATGCCAATGTATTCAAGAATCTGTTTCCATTCATCAATAGTCATAATTAGCAACCAGTTAACTTAAATAAGGAAAACTAATCAACTATCACAAACTTGTTACCATTATCTTACCCAAAGCTCTTTAGTAGCCTAAGTTTCTGGTAAAATACAACGAAAGCACTCTTAAGCTGTTCTTCAACTTTACTGAGATTTTCCCTGCTGAATTTGAGCTCGGTCTGCTGAGGCACATTGAGGAAGCCTTTAATAGTCGAACGTGGAGTCTCAACGGTTTGATTCATTGTCACACGACTTAGAACATCTAGTGGTGCAGGTCTAGACCCTCTAATCTGCTCTGGCTTCTCTACCTTAACCTTCCTACCAACAAGTTCTTTCTCTTTCTCATCTATATCATCTTCACCGGAATGTTCCCCTTGGCTACTTGACCCGCCCTCTTCGATCACATCCATAGCCATAGCCTCACGTCCTGAAAATAAAACGAAACACATTATATGCATAAATTATCTCATTTTCTCTCGAACGAAATAACCATTTTTATGCTAATTAGTACATACTGCTTGCTCTGGCTCCTCTAGGAGTTGAAGCAGCCAACTGAGCTGTGGAAGCTGCAACATCTGAAGCAAGACGAGTAATCTCGCCAGACCAATCAAACAGTCTCTGAGGATTCTCCACCTTAATCCGAAAAGCGATCAAAGCATCCATTTGCTTATTAAGCACAGCAGCTTCCTTCAGGACCTCTTCAACTTTTCCCCTATAGAACTTCTCAACTTTGTTGAACTCATCATCAACCCTTCTGAAATACTCCAACTCCATAACCTCGCCTTCCTCGGCAGCCATTAAGAAAGTGGTCTGGTAACTCTCGTGGTTAGAACCTTCTGATCTCACAGGGTGTACTAAGATGGCTTGGTTTTCGATGTCCGTAGTTGGACTAAAGGGTTCTTGGTGGTGTCGACTTCTGGTGAGACCACTGAAGGCTCTGTACAATGTGTGCCTCCGCTTTATTTGGTGGGGCGTTGTGGTGGTCGCCGGGGGAGGCGGAGGCTTGTCTCTTTGCTTCGAGTGTTGAATATCTTTTATGAGTGATTTTAGGTAGTTGTAGTTCATGTATGCTTCTTGCCATTCTGGCACCATTTGTGCTGCAAATTCCTTTCCGAACTTCATTTTGGGGGTGTAGAGACCAATACAATGAGCTAAATAAGTTAGAAATGAAGTGAAAACCCAAATCAGAAATGACAATGAGGTTGAAGTAAAGCCTATATATAATGCATAAGCTTCATTTTTCTGGTTGAACAATTATGCAGACAATTTCAAAAATTATCAAGTACAGAACGCCAAAGGGCAACTCAGTCTATAAGAACTTTCTTTCTTAAAATTCTTTATTAGTAGCAAGCAGGGGACGACCAAAGAGTCAGCAGTGAGCTACGACTGAAGTTCTCTATTGCAGAAATATGATAACTGAAATGATGGTGACCGCAACATGACATGCTACGCGCGGAAGCAGTCTCAGTTGACTTGAGAGTTGCAGCACGCATGGAGAGAAAAAGAAACAAGCTAGAAGCTCAACAGAACTTTCACTTATATTATGCACTGCTATTCTCTATGTAGTTTTCATGAAAAAGTTTTTGAGAATTTTAATATTTTATGGTGCTTTAAAGTATTAAAGTTTTTTGAAATTAAAAGTAGGTAGATCAATTGTTGTTGATTAGTCGTGTGTTGTGTGTTATGTGTTCTACACAATATATGTTGAAACAACACCCTGCACCATTTATATGCTCTAGTGACATAACTAGTGTTTGTAAGTAAGAAGTTGTGCACTTAACTTATGATAGACTAGTTATTGTATATAATTTGTTTATTTGATCAATATAAAATGTGGGCCGAACCTGTATCCATTCTTTTATTTATTTTTTATCAAAATCACATGATTTTCTTTAAAACCTAAAAACTAATCTGTACCAGGAGATAGTGCAAGATTATAAACGTGTTTCCACTGTATGCTTATTCCTTTGCCTCCTTTTCTTACATTCACTTTCATCATTAAGTAACTAGTTAAAGGGGCAACAATTAATCATAGGGTTTTATGCTGAATATATGGTACGGTAATATCGTGTTCAACCCATTGACTTATATAGTTCTACAACGACGTACGGTGATTAGAAACAAAGTCTGCGTACACACCGCCCCAATAATTAACTAAAGAATCTGTTAAGAGGAAATGAATCTAGATAATCATGACCAGGTCGTTTAGGCCATACGGTGTTTAGTTTCACACTTAAATACGCTTAATCAAGCTAGGTTTTAATTAACTAAGTAATTATGAACTGTTCTAGGATATTATGTATCTTTTTAGATATTATTTATGTGTATCTTGGTCTTATGCCAATAAGATATGTAGTTTGACTAGGTTTATATATTCATAATTCTTATCATATTGGTATTGTGTAATTCTCTATATAAAGGACTCCTATCAATGAATAAGATACACATCTTTCACGATTCTCTATTCTCAAATCTCTCTCACTTCATCACGTTACCAGCTTTTGGCTCAACCCTTGAGCTAATAGTTTTTCTCAAACCCTAAAACATCAAAACCGAAGATTCTCAGCCTTGCCTCAGCCACCGCCGCTGACGTCGTGTCCCGACTGCCGCTTCCCGGCCGTCTGCCCTGCCGTTTTCTTCAATCTGATCAAGCATACAAGTTTTCACAGTATGTTTATTTTACAACCCTAAAACTCTTCCAAGTTCAATAATCTCGGGGGAGATAAAGTGTTTTCTCCCATTCTTCTACTCCATTCTATGCTTGGGTCGGTGTATTTGCAGGTTTAAAATCTCGGTTGTCCTCCTCGGGTTCGAAGTTGTGTTTGATCAACTTTGGTTATTTCTTTTTGAAGGTGTGTTTGATCACCTTCACACAAGTTTTCCGGGTCGTGTTTGATCGACTCCAGACACTTAGGGTTGTGTATGATCAACCTTAGAGAGACAAACCATAAATAAAAGCATCGTACTGAGTACCCTTTTTGAGCATCTAACAGAAAACTAATACGACTTGTTCTCTCTTGTATGCAGATGGACAGAGGCATCGAATTCGACATCCTCGACGCCTATGGTACCGAGTACCATCGCTGGGTCTCGGATATAGAGCAGACCTTCATTGCTAAGGATCTGACTGAGACCATATTCCCCGATCCAACTCAGGAACCGCCTCACAAGAGAACAAAATCTTAGGCGCTCATGTTCCTTCGTAAGCATATTGATCCCACACTGCGCAGGCAGTATCAATCAAAGCATGATCCAAAAGATCTGTGGGATGCACTCGCCGAACGATTCGGTAATATCCATTCGACCTTGCTCCCAGAACTAATTGCTCGCTGGGATGAAATCAGACTTTTAGATTACAAGAAGGTTGATGACTTTAACAAGGATATGTTTTGCCTACAAGCTCAACTGAGCTCTTGTGGATTCGAGAAAAGTGATGTCGACATGATTGAAAAGACTTTCTTGACCTTCCCTAATGCTGCTAAGAACCTAATGAACCAGTATCGACTTGAGTTCTAAAATAAGAGGATTACAACATTTAGCTGTTTAATGACGCAACTCCTTATGAAAGAAAATAACAACATGATCAATGATCAACATAATTTGTGTCTTGTAGGCACCCAAAAAATTTCAGAATCTAATTATTATAGCAAACGGAGTAAGAAAGCTCCGAAATGCAAGGATTAACATCAAAATGAACCTTACGCACGTGGGAATCAGCATCACCGCGCCTCTAGTTCTCGGGTACAAGGTAATGGCTTTAGTGGCCGTACCAACACATGGCGCCGAGACACCGGTGCTGCCAGCCCCAAGGGCGGCACCGCTCCTCCTCGGAAGCAGCGTGTTCGCTCTTCTTCTTCTGCCTTTGATGGTCAATGCAACAGATGTGGGTCCAAGGACCACTGGTTCAAAGCTGTCGCGCTTCTGTAAATGTTATTGCCGCATACAAGAAATACAAGGAATTGATGGAAGTCAATTCCACTAAAAACAATAGAGTTAAACATAATGTTACCTTTAAAGTCGCAGACCCCAATGGACAATGTTCTGACATAGATGCTCTTGACTTTGACGTCACCGGCTAGATTATTTTCCCTTTTACAAGTCATGATGTAATAAGGCATTGTTAGCATGCCATGCTTAGTTTTTTTCTCAATTGTTTTTTGAGACCCTTATGTACTCTTTTTCAGCGCATTAATGGAATTTTATTTCTTTTTGGTTCTTTTTTTCTCTACATGGTTCGAATTGATTTACATATACCTTAGAAAACATGACATCTACGCCATATTTGGTCTCTCCCTTAGAGGAGGTGACGTACGGCGCCGTGACTCTCAAGGAGGGTTACTAACGTGTTTTCTGGTTCAAGTCTTTTACCCTATAGCGAATTTTCCATCATCAATTGTTCAATTAGGCTCATCAAAGTTAGTATGATGTCTTAGAATTGTCCGAAATTAAGGAGCTAGTTTTTAAGTGTGCCTCGCACTACCGACCCTCCACGGATATGACTGGTCATACTTAATTTGGAGTTACAGAAAGCTTTTGATTTTGGATCCCTCTTACGCTATTACTCCAATTGCCGTCTTGTAAAAGACGTTAAAGACTTGACAAAACCGAATCACCATCAAATCCTCTAGGTTCTCTGGGCTTGGATTTGAACATCAACACGTCCCTATGGCTAAGCATACGCCTCTATGCCACCGGCAAGCTTCAAAAGCTTCGCTAATGCCAAATCTGTGAAAAACAGTAATCTGTCCTCCCTGGACAGTCACTTAGTTTGAGCTTTGTGAACAGCTCCAAACGAATCAGACAGTGAGCTTTATATCATTGGAAAGCTCCATGAGTCTAGTTTTCAGAAAATTTTGCGGTTCATCCATATCTCTTTTAACGAAGGAGTTATGACTGTTTTAGTGTGCAAAGGTCATCCTGCCGGAGAATTTTTCAGCACTCTCGGGATTGTTGCTGCTTTTAGCATTTTTAATCCTTCTAAATGGCTCGATATCGACCTATTTACTCATATATCTACTCTTTTTTTATAGTTATGTCTCTTGGAGAGATCGACTGCCTCGTGGATAGTGGATTAACCCACACCATTCTAAGGAACCGGCAACTATTTCTGGAGTTAGTGCCATGTAAATCATCTGTGACGACAATGATTGGATCTTCTCCTATGATCCTCGGGCGTGGAACTGCTCGCTTCTTTCTGCCTCATGGAACTATGATCCATGTCACAGATGCTCATTATACCCCAAAAGGGCACCGAACCCTATTGAGCTTTAAGGACATTCGCGCTAATGGCTTTCACCTAGAAACTCATTGTGAAGATGGAACTGAGTTCTTGTGTATCACTTCTCATGAATACAGACGTAAACGTATATTGGAGAAACTTATTAATCAATCTAGTAGTTTTTACCTTACTACGATTTAGATTATTGAATCTTATGTAGTCGCCAAATAGGATCCTTGGGACTCTGACTCATACAAGCTTTGGCATGATCGACTTGGTCATCCCAGAAGGGACATGATGATCCGAATTCTGCGAAATTCTCATGGACATCCCTTCTTCATATCAAAATGAAAATATTTGGGATATTATATCATTTTGAATCATGGTGGTGACGCCACAACTTGTCATCATGGCCCAAAAGGGACTTTGACTTCTCCCGGGCTCGGCACCAACTTCCTGGCTGCCGCTCGGCCGATCCCTCAAGCAATTGAGGCACGCCATTCTTCTCTTGATGTGTCGTTGACTCTTTCAAACACTTATCGTTCGTTTTGCAAAGTAGTATCGAGACCGTCTTACGCTAAAGATAACACCGAGAACATTCTATTTCTACATCGTATCCAAGGTGATATTTGTGGACCCACCCATCCTAAATGTGGACCATTTCAATACTTTATGGTCCTGGTGGATACTTCAACGCGTTTGACTCATGTTGCGCTCTTGTCCACACGTAATGCTTCATTTCCAAAACTCCTAGCACAAATTATTAAACTTCGGGCTCACCACCCCGATTATCCCATTAAGTCAATTCGACTGGATAACGTTGGAGAATTTACATCAAAGACTTTTGATGACTATTGTATGTCTATCGAGATTGAAGTTGAGCATCCCGTACCCCATGTTCACATGCAAAACGGTCTCACCGAAGCTACAATTACTCGACTTCAGCTTATTTCTCGAGCGTTGGTAATACGCACCAACCTCCCAATTGCGTCATGGGGCTATGCAATATTGCATGCAGCCTTACTTATTAGTTTCAGATCCACTGCTAAACAATCATTTAGTGCACACCAGTTGGTTACTGGATATGAGCCTGCCATTTCGCGTTTACGCATTTTCGGTTGTTTGGTTTATGTGCCAATTAAGCCTCCATTGTGTTCTAAGATGGGTCCTCAAAGACGATTAGGTATCTATGTTGGTTATGAATCTCCAACGATTATCAGATACCTTGAGCCATTAACAGGTGATCTCTTTACCTTAAGGTTTGTGGATTGTCACTTTGATGAGACATTCTTCCCGTCGTTAGGGGGAGATACGAACAAATGTGTTCATGTGGAACGACAGAAATGTCATGGTTTGTCCCCACTCTGTCTCATTATGATCCCCGCAACTCACAGACTAAAAGTGAAGTGAAAAGTATTCTTGAACTTCAAAAAGTAGCAGATACGATGCCTGAATCTTTCTCTGAGATTACGAAAGTGACAAGATCAGATATACCAGATGCAAATGTTCCTGCTAGGCTCAAAGTCCTTAAAAAAAGCATGACCATCCCCAGGAACGGGACTGCTGCCGCTGGCAATGCCGCCCACGATGGGGGGGATGGAGGCCGTGGCTCCCCAAAGGAAAAAATGGGAGGCCATTTGGTTCGGTTGACACATGTCCGAGAAAGAAACAGACCGATAAGACACAAGTCAATCCTTTGATCATCGATGTTGAGAATCTTTCTCACGAGATCATCTCTGATTACAGTTATGTTCATGAATTGATGTTAGAATCTATGGGGGACGCCTCAGGATCAATGTCAACATTAGAGTACATATAGATCTCCATGTGTTATGATAACACTTATGAATTGATGAACCGGTCATCAACCCATGTCGATGATATATTTGCTTATTCTGTTGCTCATGAAATCATTGAACACGATGACATCGAACCACGCTCTGTTGCAGAATGCCAAAACAGAGCACATTGGCCTAAATGGAAAGATGCAATCCAGGCAGAATTAGACTCTCTAACAAAGAAACAAGTCTTCGGCTCAATAGTGCTAACTCTGCCCAGTGTAAAGCCTGTTGGACATAAATGAGTCTTTGTTAGAAAGCGTATGAGAAGAATGAGGTACTTCGGTATAAGGCCCGTCTTGTGGCGCAAAGTTTCTCATAACGCCCTGGGATTGATTACGAGGAGACTTACTCTCCGGTCATGGACGTCATAACTTTCCTCTACTTAGTCAGTTTGGTAGTGTTCGAAAAACTTGACATGCAGCTCATGAATGTGTTACAACATATCTCTATGGGAATCTAGATTCAGAGAGAGAGAGAGAGAGAGAGAGAGAGATATATATATATATATATATATATAAATAAAGTGCCCGATGACATTACGTTACCTAAATCAAGTGATTCTAAACCACGAAATGCGTATGCTATAAGTTGCAACACTCACTTTACGAATTAAAGCAATCTGGACGAATGTGGTATACTCATCTAAGTGACTACTTGATTAGGGAGGGATATAAGAATGATGAACTATGCCCGTGTGTGTTCATAAAGAAGACAAGTTCTGGATTTACAATAGTGGCCATTTATGCGATGACATGAACATTATCGATACTCTTGATGAAATCAAAGAGACCGCGGCTTATCTAAAATCTGAGTTTGAGATGAAAGATCTTGGGAAGACTCGTTTTTGCTTAGGTCTTGAACTAGAGCACTGAGTATGTGGAATCCTTATCCATCAGTCTGCATATGTCCAAAAGATGCTCATGCGATTTAATATAAACAAGATGCACCCTGTTAGCACTCCCATGATTGGTCGAAGTCTGGATATAACTAAAGATCCATTCCGGCCAAAAGAGGACAACGAAGAGGTCTTGGGTGCAGAGGTTCCATACCGTAGTGCAACAGGCGCATTATTATACTTAACTCAATGCACTCGACCAGACATTGCCTTCTCAGTCAACTTGTTAGCTAGATTTAGCTCAGTGCCAACCCAACGTCATTGGACCGGAGTCAAGAACATCTTTTGATATCTTAAGCGTACCATTGACTTGAGACTGTTCTTACCCGACACTGATTCAAGAAGGACAGAAGATGGTCCCATGGCTCATGGAAGACACGACACTGATCCACCAAGGGATCGGATCGCAGCCATGGACGCCGCTGGTATGGCTGCTGGACATGGCTCCAATGCCGTGCACACTACCGCCGCCTTGTCCTATGCCGAGACACCCAACAATACGTTGGTGGGTTTCGACGACGCCAGATATTTATCTGATCCTCATAAATGACGTTCTCAAACTTGTTATGTGTTCACCATTGAGAATACAACGATATCTTGGAGGTCTACTAAGCAGACTCTAGTGGCGACATCTTCAAATCATGCAGAGATTATAGTTTTACATGAAGCTGTACGAGAATGTGTTTGGTTGAGATCAATCATTAAACACATTAGAGGGACTAGTGGATTAAATTCTACAACTGATAGACCTACATGCATTTATGAGGACAATGCTGCTTGTATTGAGCAAATGAAGTTAGGTTACATCAAGAGCGATAATACAAAGCACATTTCGCCTAAGTTCTTCTACAACCGATAGCAACAGGCGTTTCTCAACATTCAAGTGAACCAAGTTAATTCTGAAGAAAACGTAGCAGACTTATTTACTAAGTCCTTACCTAAGTCTACTTTTGAGAAACATGTGAAAAGTATAGGAATGTGTCGGCTATCAAGTCTCTTTGAATAGTGTTCACATCATGGGGAGTATCATCTCAATGAAGTAGGCTGGTGCGTTGTACATTTTTTCTCCTACAATCAATGTTTAGTTTTTCTCCCACAGGGTTTTTGTGGCTTGACGAGGCAACAGATCAGCACCATCGACATATCAGCGCGCGGCACAAGGGGGAGTGTTCTAGGATATTTTGTATCTTTCTAGATATTTTTTATGTGTGTCTTGGCCTTATGCCAATAGGATATGTAGTTTGACTAGATCTATGCATTCCTAATTCTTATCATATTAGTATTATGTAATTCCTTATATAAAGGGCTCATATCAATGAATAAGATACACATCTTTCACGATTCTCTATTTTCAAATCTCTCTCACTTCATCAGGAACTTAAATAAAAGCAAAGCTTGCAGACGATAGATTTTGTCGACCGAAATATAGGATCTGGATTCTCTGTTTGGATTTAAGTTGTTTGAATTTGTTTGGATGTCTTATAACCATTAGATAGAGTAAGGATAACATGACAATCTTAGATTGTACTAAATCCAATGATTAGAAGTCATCCAAGCAAATTCAAGCAACATAAATCTAAATAGAAAAGCCAAATTCCGGAAAAAAAGAAGAAGAGTATTTTAAGAGTAGATATAATATTATTGGTAGGGTGTTGTTGCCTAGTTATCTTCAAATCAAGTAGGATGGCCTCTGGAGAAGGACGAGGGATGCATGGGAGCCATTGTTGAAGATTCTTCAAAGGTGTGCCTTCTATTTCTTTCTTTCCAACCTGGTCTCACATTACTAGAGGCCCTCCAAGAATAACACATGCAGCCTCTTTAGAAGACAAAAAACAAGCAGTTGATTTGTCAACTATGCTTAAGCAACTCTTCCACAAATTCATATGTATAGTTTACACTTGACTAATCCGTTTTCTACCAAAAAAACAAGGGACATTAGGTGATTGACTTATGAGTCATACCTCACAGCCGGACGTAATTTTGCTTATCATGATGTAGAACATTAGTTTCGAATGATATTATATATTATGATCTAAACTCCTCTATTATCTTTTGATTAAGTTACCTACACAACAATTACGAAAATTCTGTAACTAAAAGCTTAGACCACCAACAAGTTTGTCATTCAAACATGGCACAGCATTGTAGGACTACGGACTACCCTTGTATGTGTTCGGGACATCACTTCAATTTTTCTAAGAATTCTTCAACTCTTATTTTTCCATACCGATGAAATTTTCAGAACTTTGTAATATAATGTGATACACTTTTAAAATGACTCGGTGTCGAACCCACCAGGATTCCAAACACGATTCGAAAGAGTGGGCCTAAGAGCATAAACCCATAAATGGTCAGATACGTCCAAGATCCAAGCACTGGCCCAGGCCCAAGATAAATTATTACGGGCACTGGCCCGAAAGAATTGAAGCATACACGAAAATATGGACGCAACAAGACTTACAGCAATAGATGAGTGAAAAAAAAAAGAAGAAGCTAAAACTCTAGAAGCTTGAGAGATTGTATACACAACTTTCCAATTTTTTCAGTGTTGGTGTTGGTGATGATCTTCATCATAGTTGAAGGGCAGTGGCACGGACTTGAATGCACGATACTTGCCAACATTGTTCAAATGCTCATTCTCCAACCTGAAAAAATTCCATATCCCTCGACGAATTATCTCCAAGCTGGCCACAACTGCTGACATTGTTTCTTTATGCATGAAAGGAACTTCAAAATCTAAAACGGTCTGCAACCAAGCAAATCTCAGCAACACATTCAACACCTGCAAAATAAATTTGATCGCGATCGATCAGAACATGTTAAGCTACCTTAGTAATGGAAGGATTGGAAGCTCTTTAAATTTTAACATGTTACTGAATGTTAATGTTACTCACCATGGCTGCAAAATACACACTTTTGTAGGGGACTAAGAGTTTGTCCCTCAACCAGCGGTTTCTCGAATTACGTTGCAGAAGACCCCAGTCTACAACAAGATCCCAATATGTACAATACACTGCTGAAACAATCGAGAAAATCCCGGCAAGAATTTTGAAGTTTACATCCTTATTGTGACTGTAAGCTGTCCTCATGATAACGGCCACTATTGTAAGGAAATACTTGACTCCATTGTAACCTTGCTGCGGATCCTTCTCTTCAAACAGGCGGCGGATGCACTGCAAAATTAGTGTAGGGGCAAACATAAGCGTCGCTCTGATGGGGGGATAATCAAACTTGTGGCTCTTTGCATAACCTGAAAACTTAATGGATCGATGAATAGGTTGTACCTGAAGGAGGCGTGACCAATATGGAATAGAAGCAACGATGAAACTGAAAGTGTTGAAAACATCGTTTGATCTGCAAGTGGTGTTTCTGTGTTTATAGTCTCCCCAACCATAGTAGCAAATGTAGAATTCTAAGCTTCTAATAGCTTGCACCTACATTTGTAAAAACCAGTTTAGAACTCGGTTAATATTTCAAACAAAAAGAAAAGAAAGAAGGAAACTGACTGTTATCAGCTAGCTAGTGTAAAGAGGTCAGATTAGGAGGAGCTTAAATATTGGACCAGTTTACTAACCTGGCTAGTCAACTGATCTGCCAAGAAGAAGTCTGGCAGTGTGACCTGCAAAACAAACAAGTTACTGAGATTATTAGAATCTTAAACTGAGTCAGTTATGTTAATACACTTGGATCATTAAAACAAGGTGTCTGAAGTTAAATTGTACCTTGTATAGAGGAGCACAGATACAATGAAACACACAAACAAGGAAAAAATAGCGACTTGAGCGATAAACGATGTTGAATGGGCATAGTAATATCACAACTACAAGCTGCACATACAAGATTCAGTGAATTTTAGAGTTGTAGAAATATGATGCATGAAGTAAGGCAAAGCATAGTTCAGTGATCTTACCAAAACCAAGAAGAGAGGAAGTAACTCGGTCAGTGCTTTATAGTCTTGAGTTTGGGGGTCCATCTCCATGTCAAGATTTGACAGAGCAGCACCTAGTGCTAGCACTGCCATACCAAAACTAACAAGTAGAACCTCTCTGTATCCCAATTCAGTTCCTTGCTTGAAACCAAATATGAAAGAGTAATTAACTCTGTACCGTCTCCAGAAGTATATGTTCCCAGAATACATAACCATGTGTAGGAAAACAAATGCGAACAAGCTGCCATTTAAAGTTTACCATGTCAACTGTCAAGTAAATGATCGAAAATTCGAAATCCTGCTATCTCTTTACTATAAAGTTGAACACACATAATATTATATGGGAAATTATTAAGACCTTAGTTACATTACCTGTATAGGGGAAATATGTTCTCCATGTACTGGGTTGTCCCAGAATGGTCCATAATATGGCGAGCACGTACAATCAAAATAAGGGTTACCGTGAGAGCAGCAGTGCAACCAGCAAGGCAACCTAAAAGTTTTGCAATACACAGATTCAGAGGAAAGAACAGTACCAAAGATTAGATAAGTTACAAGGAACTCAAATAGTCAAATTTATGTAGTGATTTAGCAAGTGCTTAGAGGTCTTACCCATGGAAAATGTTATACTATGTCTTTCTTTCTTCGGTTTAGGTCTCAAGACCGCCATTCCTTTTCTACGATTTGAGTTCGAGAATTGCTTGATGAATGTGATCTCAACTCTCTCAATAAGCTTGGTAACCTTTGGTACGTGATAAAACATTTCTTATCAGACCAGACAGAAACTAAGGTGCCAACAAGAAAATATGAAACCAGTTCCAGCTAGGGTTTTAGACAAAGCCACATAAATACACAATCTATCACCATTCTGTTCATTACATAATCACAAGCTGAGTTGCTTAATATTTCTTCTATGTGGTATAATATATGCATGAAGAATTCTCACCTCATCAGAGCTGCCAACGTAGGAGTTATCCACCATATTCATGTAAGGTTTCGATGTATTTCTCGAAGTAACCTGCAAAATTAAGAAGGCTAATAACATAAGTATTGCAGACCATAGTTAAATAAGACTGACAAAGATTTTACCAACAAGATGCACGTCATTGGTTGATCATCTCAACATTGGCAGGGGTGATACCTTGTCATATTTCTTCATGATCTTTGAGAATGCCAATATATTTAAGAAGCTGTTTCAGTCATTAAAAAGTTATTAGATACCTACAATTAAAAGAAAGAAGAGTCTTGGATCATATATATGTCTTACCCATAGCTCTTAAGAAGCCTAAGCTTCTGGTAGAATTCGATGAAAGCCCCTCTAAGCTGTTGTTCAACTTTTTTGAGATTTTCCCTGGTGAATTTGAGCTCGGTCTGCTGAGGCACATTGAGTAAGCCTTTAATAGTCGAACGTGGAGTCTCAACCGTTTGATTCATTGTCACACGATTTAGTACTTCTAGTGGCGCAGGCATAGCCCCTATGTACCTGTTTGGCTTCTCCACGTTAAGCTTTTGGTTGTCGATATTATGATCTTCTCTCCTTTTCTCATCTTTATCATCTTCACTAGAATTTTCTCCTTGGCTGCTGCTCGATCCACCCTCTTCAATAAATTCCATCGCCCGTCCTGGAAATGAAAAGCGATATGCATAAGCTGACACGTAAGCTAGGCTCTATTTAATTTATGTCAAACTTACAACATAACGATATATATGATTAGTATTAACTGCTTGCTTTGGCCCCTCTAGGAATTGAAGCAGCCAACTGAGCTGTGGAAGCTGCAACATCCGAAGCCGGGCGAGTCATCTCGCAAGACCAGTCAAACAGCCTCTGAGGGTTCTCCACCTTAATCCGAAAAGCAATCAAAGCGTCCATTTGCTTGTTAAGCGCAGATGCTTCCTTCATTACCTCTGCAACTTTTCCCCTAAAAAACTTCTCAACTTTGTTGAACTCATCATCTGCCCTTCTGAAATACTCCAACTCCATAACTCCGCCTTCCTCGGCAGCCATTAAGAAAGTGGTCTCGTAACTCTCATGAGAGCCCCCATCCGATCTCACAGCATGGACCAGGATGGCTTGGTTTTCGATATCGGAAGACGGGCTAGTGGGTTCTTGGTGGTGCCGACTTCTGGTGAGGCCAGCGAAGGCTGAATACAATGAGAGGCGGTGGTGTTGCGGATGAGGCTTGTTTCTGTGCTTGGAATGTTGGATAATTTTTATGAGTGATTTCAGGTAGCTGTAGTTCATGTATGCCTCTTGCCATTCTGGTACCATTTGTGCTACAAATTCTTTCCCAAACTTCATTTATTCAGATATGGGAATCGGAACAACAGATAATGCAGTAAGTTAGCAAAACGAAAAACCAATTCTTCAGAAAGTTGCTTAGAAGTTAGAACAATTATAAGCAGGGTCTTTCTGGGTTGGGAATAAGCAATTGGTTTAGTGTTAACTAGGCTCTGTAAGGAAGGTGATGTTTATATATTGTGCATATCTGAGTTCCTTCATTTAGGGGAACCTTGAAAATTTATCGAATAATTAAGGACATGGGCTACTAGTACGTATGCATGTATGGAAAGTTCTGCTTGAAAAGCTCAAACAGATCTTACGTGCATGGAAAGTTCTGCTTGAAAAGCTTGACTTTTATATGCCATGCAGTTTCCAGGGTTAGGCCGGCCAAGTCCTTTGGCACATTACTCTCTCTCAAAATCTTAAATTCAACTTATAATATTCGATCACGTGATCGACATCTTAAGTTGAATAATCATAGAAGACAAGAAATCAAAACCAGGCTTCAACGTACTGGCATGTGGCATGACAAATTGAGTCAAAAGTTAGGTATTTGTGATGGTGAATCTTAGATTCTCATGGCCAGGTATTTCTCTTGCAGTTTAGTTTTATGAGCGTAACATTTTGACAAATATCTCGATCAAGTTTGGCACTGAGAAAAAAGGAAATCGAAACAGAGAAAACTAAGAATGGCATGCACAGACCCCATAAGTTGTTGAAGAATCTTCAAACTAGCTTAAAGATCACCAAATACTATTCTTAGTTTCTTACTACCAAAATTGTCCACGAAAGTTACAGTACTGCCATTCCCATCTCTATTTACATTTTTCTTTCCTAAGGGAAAATTAGTCAAACAAATTAATTTTTTTTCTTTACTAATGAGTGGGAGCTAGCTAGAAGTGGTACCAGTTTGAGCACATTGTATCCATATTTAGTTAAATGTTTGTAGATGAGTCTATATATTTTTAACTTATGTGGAAATTGCTTTTTAGAAGTTCAAAACTGTTTTAAGATATTCCGTAATGTGTTTCGTATGTATGTTTTGTTTTTATGCTAGTAGGATATGATAGGTTTACAAGTTAGAATATAATTATGTTTTCTACTCCATACATAAAAAGAACTCTCTAATTTTCTACATTAATGACTCATTTAATATACAACAGTTATTGTTTTCCGCTAGCCCATACTTACATTCGTCCACAAACCACTACAAGGCCCAGTAGCCCACTTTTAATTGGTTAATATAATTATTTGAGGGGGGCGCTGTCCTTTTGACGAACCCTAAACCAATAACCAAACCCAGCAGATATTCTCTGTTTTCTCTCTCGCTGGTTCTCTTCCGCCAATAGCTACTTCAACACAGAAACTTTGAAGACGTTCGATGTAGATGAAGAAGGATACGTTCTTGTACTTGAATATGAACGACCGACTTTTTGGTCTAAATCTCAGAGAGTTCACCGAAAGACACTCTTACAAGCCTGAGTTTGAAGTTGTTCAGGTTTTGAATAATCCAAATGGCCGTCGTCCAGGTAAAAATTTCAACGTCAGAGAGAAAGATTGTATGACTGTGTTTGATTCCAAATTGTATATGATGACTGAAACTAGGCGCGGGGCTGAAGGTTTTGAGTTGAATGTTTATTCTTTTGATCCCACTGATCCGGATGACCGCAAATCCATTCGTCTATGTGACAAAAGTGCCGCACCCAGATTCATCGATACTAATTATCCTATAGTGTTCACCCTCAAGGAGAAAATCTAAAGAGAATTATAAGGTGAAGAAAAGACTTCTTGATTTCATTCATGCGTATTACACCTCTTATATACAGATTTTGTTCCATTCTGATCCACTATTCTAGGGATAAACATGGTAACTAAACTAATCTAATAATACAAAATATTGACATAAGGAGAATCCCTAATTACTTGGGATTGCTCTCCTTAATACTCCCCCTCAAGTTGGAGTGTATGTTGATTACACTCAACTTGTCTAACAGTACAGTGAACTGCTTCGAACTCAATGGCTTGGTGAACAAGTCTGCAGGTTGTTCTTCTGTTCGAACATGAAGAGTTTCGACCAGTCCTCTTTCTACCTTCTCACGCACAACGTGGCAGTCAATTTCTATGTGTTTCGTGCGCTCGTGGAAGACAGGATTTGACGCTATATGAATAGCGGCCTGATTGTCACAGAAGAGCTTTACTGCACGTGGTTGGCTTACGTTCAAATCCTTCAAAATATTGCGAAGCCAAGTTATTTCTCGACATGTTGTGGCCATGGACCTATACTCAGCTTCAGCACTTGAGCTAGACACTGTCCCTTGTTTCTTCGTCTTCCATGAAATAGGTGCATTTCCAAGAAAGATGCAATAACCAGTAATGCTTCTTCTTGTATCCCTGCAACGAGCCCAATCAGCGTCGCAATACGCCTTTAATTCCAACCAGCCTGTAGAAGGCAAGAGAATTCCTTGTCCGGGCGCTTGCTTAAGATATTTGAGAACCTGGTATGCTGCATCTAGATGTGGCTGTCGAGGTTTGGCCATGAATTGGCTCAAAATGTGCACTGCATAGACAAGGTCAGGCCTTGTAATTGTGAGGTATATGAGTCTTCCAACTAGTCTTCGATATTGTGAAGCATCTTGCAGTTCTGCTCCATCTCCTTGTGTAAGTACCAAACTTTGTTCCACAGGAAACCGAGAAGGCTTGGCACCTAAGAAACCAGCATCTTCCAGAATTTCTAGGGCATATTTTCGTTGACACAATACAATTCCTTGCTCGGATCTTGCCACCTCTATTCCAAGAAAGTATTTGAGCTTTCCCATGTCCTTCAACTTAAAGTGTTTCGCAAGAAAGCTTTTAGTGTCTTCTATGTCTTGTAAACTGTTACCTGCTAGTATCACATCATCAACATAGACAAGTAATGCTGTGAATCTTCCATGTGTATTTCGGACGAATAATGAGTAATCTGACCAGCTTTGTTTGAAACCGGCACTCTTGAGGGCTTGAGAAAGCTTCAAAAACCACTGCCTCGAAGCTTGCTTGAGCCCGTACAGGGACTTGTGCAACTTACATACTCTAGTCTCCCCCTTTCGTCCGAAACCCGGTGGCAAATGCATGTAGACATCCTCAACCAAGTCACCATTGAGGAAAGCATTATTGACGTCCAATTGATGGAGATGCCAACTCTGAATGGAAGCGAGACCAAGGAGAACTCGGACAGTCGTTAGCTTGGCCACAGGTGCGAAAGTCTCTCTGTAATCAACTCCTTCAACTTTACTGTATCCTTTTGCAACCAATCGAGCTTTATATCTTTCCACAGTTCCATCCGGATTATGCTTGATCTTGTAAACCCACTTGCAACCAATGGGCTTCTTATGCAGGGGTAACGACACTAAGCTCCATGTATTGTTGGCCTGTAAAGCTTCAATCTCTTTGTTCATGGCTTCTCTCCACTTTGGTTCTCGTATTGCCTGAGAAAAAGACTTAGGCTCCTTGTCGAGAGTTATTTTGACAGTAAAAGCTTTATGCCTTGGAGAGAGTCTATCATAAGATAATACATGAGAGATAGAATGAGGAGTGCCAGAAGGAAGTACCTCGTTCGATGAAGACGACAGAATAGGCCTAGAAGGGAGGGCTGCCTCAATATGAAAGTCCTGCAATATGGTTGGGGTCTTGGTTGGTCGGGTGGAGCGACGAGGTGGGATTGTTGGAGATGGCACAGTTTCTTGTGGTGGTGTTTCTGTAGGATGTGAAGTGGTAATGGTAGGTTGTGGTTCTGTTTGAGAGGAGGGAAGAGATGTTGTGTCAGGCATTTGGTGTAGGTCAGCGGAAGTGGTGGTGTGAGTGGGATAGTCATAATCAGTAAGTGATTGTGTTGGAGTAGAAGATTGAGGAGGATTTGTAGGGATGGTGTGCGGACTAACACCACTCTGATAAGGGAATTCATTCTCAAAGAAGATAACATCCCTTGAAACTAGGACTTTCTCTTCCTTCAAACTATAGACCTTGTAACCCTTTTGACCATGTGGATAACCAAGGAAAATACATTCGATGGATCTGGGATCAAACTTGCTAGGACGGAGGGGATGTGTGGAAACAAAGCAACGAGAACCAAAAACCCGAAGATGGTCGTAGGTTGGTGGCTTTTGAAATAAAATTTCAAATGGTGTTTTCCCTTGTAGAAGTAGTGTTGGTGTGCGGTTGATTAAGTAAGCGGCTGTGAGAATGGCTTCCCCCCAAAACTGTTTAGGCAAATGTGCTTGAAATAATAAGGCTCTAGCTACGTTGAGTAGATGCCTGTGTTTACGTTCAACAACACCATTTTGCTGTGGTGTGTTGATGCAGCTTGTCTGATGTTCAATACCTTTGGAAGAATAAAATTGTGTGTGTTTGAACTCTGGACCATTATCACTTCTAACAATTTTCACCCTCTTGCAAAATTGGTTTTCAACGAGATTGACAAAATGAACAAGTAGAGGTCGAGCCTCGGACTTGTGTTGCATAAGATAAGCCCAAGTACTCCTTGAATGATCATCAACAATGATTAAGAAAAATTGTGCTCCAGAAATAGCGGGGACATGATATCCTCCCCATATGTCTACATGAATCAATTCGAAACAAGAATTGCTGGAAGAAGTACTTAACGAAAATGGTTTCCTAGTGAGTTTGGCTAGAGGGCAAATTGAACAGTTGCTTGTATCTGAAGTTTTATTGTGCAGAAAGGGAAACATAGCTAAGATTTTACTAGATGGATGTCCGAGCCTTTGATGCCATAGGTTTGGTGTTTTGGTACTGACCATATTGCATGTTCCTTTCCCTGGCAGATTGAGGCAGTAGAGTCCCTCGCATTCAGTTCCCGTCCCAATCGTCTTCCCCGATCGAAGGTCCTGTACAAAGCAAACTTGTTTTAGAAAGATGGTTACATGAAATGAATCAAACACTAATTTGCTAATGGAGATCAGGTTGAGATAAAACAACGGAACACATAGAACATTGTGAAGGACTAGACTCTCAGTGAATACTATTGTCCCAACATGTGTTACTTTGCTCATTTTCCCATCCGGCAGTTTCACCAAACGATGATGGGTTTGTTTAAGTGAAGTAAGGAATTTCGGATTGCAAACAATATGGTCACTGGCACCACTATCCAAAATCCATACAGCATCAATACTACCCTTTGAAATAGCATTTGCTTTACCTGAGAAGTCTTGATAGTTGGGAACTTTACCAACAAGATTAGCAGATGGCTGAGTCGTTTGTAGCATCTCAAGCATTTGAGGTTCAGCAGCATGTTTTTCAGCAACAGACTTTATTTTGCTCATCATCCCCATCATCTGTTGACACTCCTTCTTTGTCAGAGGAAAACCATCATCATCCTCCATTGATAGGGCTGCAATATTCACCTTGCTTGCTTCTTGTGCTCTCTCCAGGTCAGCTTTTCTTTTCCGGCAATAGTTGTAGGTATGACCCTTGCCATTGCAGTAGGTGCACTTGAGATGTGCCCTGCAATTCCTTGTGATGTGGTTACTCATGCCACACGTTTCACACTTGAGTTCCCTCTCTGTTGAAGGCCTGGCAAACTTCTTGACTGCAAATGCCGAAGCCTCCGTTGTGATAGCAACCTTCTCATTCGAGGCTGCTGCTTGCTTTTCATGGCGTAGGGCTGCTGCATATACCTTGTTCAAGCTTGGTAGAGGATCCATGCTTATAATATTGCTCCGGAGAGACGCATATCCTTCATTCAATCCCATCAGAAACTTTATTGTCTTCTGCGTTTTCATGTAGGTCTTGAACGTGTTTGCAAATTCACATGGGCAAGGAGTTAGTGCACAAGCCACGTCTCTTGCATCCCACAAACCTGTGAGATTCGTGTAATATGTGGTGACCGTACCTGTTCCTTGTTCACACTTGTGGATGTCATTCTCTATGTTGAATAATTCGACAATGTTGGTGTGGGAAAACCTCTCCTTTAGCTCTTCCCATATGTCACATGCAGTCTTGCAATGAGCGAGACTCCGTTTGATCTCCTTTGACATGCTGCTAAACAGCCAAGTCTTGACGAGAATGTTGCAGCGATCCCACTGCCCTTGTTCTGCAACGTTGAAGAGTGATCTGGTTATGGTTCCATCAATGAAACCATGTTTGTTCTTGACTGTGAGTGCCATGGCCATTGAATCGGACCAATCAATGTAGTTGTCTTCCGTCAATGCTTGGGGCACAAGAATCATGCCAGGTTGATCGGAATGATGCATATAGAGTGGATGATTAGGATTCTCCCATGGTGCTACTGCAGCAGATGAGTGCTCAATGACTTTCTGCTCATCATCGCCAGCCATGAGGTATGATAATTCTGTAGAAAAAGTTATGTTCTCAAGATCGTACGCTCTGGTACCATAAAGAGAATTATAAGGTGAAGAAAAGACTTCTTGATTTCATTCATGCGTATTACACCTCTTATATACAGATTTTGTTCCATTCTGATCCACTATTCTAGGGATAAACATGGTAACCAAACTAATCTAATAATACAGAATATTGACATAAGGAGAATCCCTAATTACTTGGGATTGCTCTCCTTAATAAAATCTATGTTCTTGGAAAGCCATCATATTCATATCGCAGGCGAGAAGAAGAGACACAACCTTTTTGGGTGTTTGATCCTTTTCACGAATTCTGGAAACAACTGCCTCATCCTCCTCTCTACAATTTTGATAATTGTAGTTCGGTGTATTATGAGGTTTCTTATGGTCACAAGCTTGTTGTTAATACATACGATCAAAGATACGTTTTCGATGCTCACCAAGAGAGATGGGAGGATTTAAAATGTCCTCGAGCTCGTAGTGCTTATCAGCACAACTTTGGTGCAATTGTAGAATTTGATGATGGCTTTTTAATTGCTGTGCCAGAGAAGAAACAGAAGAAGAGATTTGAGCTTGTTGCTTATAAGTTGGATGTGAAGGGGATCCCTCAGCTGCATCAGGTGCTACACGAGCTTAACGGGATGTTCTCATCTCGTCCTTTGTTAAGTAACCCTAAGGTGCTTTTGGGTAAATATGATGATAACCTTCTGTGGTTGGTCTATTCTGGCAAGGGATAATGTCCAAGGGTTTACTTGTATAGGTGTCTCAGTGTTTCGAGTTTCCATGTCAAATGACCATGCTGGCAATGAAGTGTTTTCGGTAGATATTGAGGCTGCGGATTTTATTGATCATGAAGTGCAAGGCGCCGAGGAGACAGCCCTAGTTTACTCAGCTTCTGCCATGTGCCATGATAATTTGAAAACCAATTGCAAGGACTGGTTTTTGTACTTGAATGTGGGGGATCGACTATGCCGTCTAAACATTAGTGAATTCTGCAAAAGGAGGAGCTCTTTTATGTCTGAGTTTGGAGTTGTACATGATACCTATCCAGAAGGTCGTCCTAGAACAATTCCCAGTAGAATGAGACATATAATTGTGGGATCAAAAGTGTATCTGGTTGGCGGTCGCAGACTCGATCAAAGAATCCATAATGCTGCAGATGGGAGATGTTTTCCAATGCCAAACTTAGATATTTATGCACTCAATTGCGATTATGAAACAGAAGAGGGTCCTTCTATTACCCTCTGCCAATGTGAAGGTTCTATTCCCAGGTTGATTGATCCACGGACCAAGACCATTCCTATCACTATCACTCTTGATGATAAGATCTATGTTCTGGCAAGAAGACCATACTTGGGGGACGCAGAAGAACTTAATGATCATGATCAACCACCACTTTTTAAGGTTTTTGATACGCTCAAACAATCTTGGAAACAACTCCCTCATCCTTCCTGCTATGATATATCATCTCGCGACACTGAGCCTTATGTGTGTAACTACTTCTCTTGGGGCAACAAGATCATTATTCGTACCGAGACAAAGAGGAAGGAGAAGGAGAAGAAGCGCGGCACGTACGTTTTTGACACTCAACAAGAGAGATGGGAGGATGCCAAGAATATGAGTGCAATCCTTGATGAGGGGTTCAGGGTTGTGGTAGAGTTCCAAGGATTCTTGATTGGCATGCCTTATAATGGCCAAGAAATTGTTGCTTACAGTTTGGATTCGGATGGGATTCCCAAACTCTCTAAGGTGCTACACGAGCTGCAAGGGATATTTAGCTCATGTTCACTTGTCTTCGACTGTTTTCTTGGTAAATATGACGGTGACCGTATGTGGCTGCTGTATTCTGCGCAGGATAGTTTAAAAGTATGGCATGCACGTGTAGCGGTGTTTCGTGTTTTCATCTCTAAGGACTTGGATGGAAATGAAGTCCTCTGTGCACATCTTGAGGCGGCAGAATTCTTTCAGTTCGATAGAATAATTAGCTCGGCTTTCACCTATGCTCCATGATATATGTTAAAGTTATGCTTCATTCGTTGAAGGTTATTATGAATTACTACGTACTGGTCGTCATTTTATTTTTCCTTCAGTTTGGTGTACGTATACCCTTATTATTGATGAGCATTTAACAGTTCGGTGTATACCCTAATTATTGAGGAGCAATTGATATGAGCTAGGTTCTTGTTTTCCTATTCTTTTGCTGGTTAGTGTTTCCTTTGGCTTGGTCGTCAAGAAATGCGGTATCAAACCCATTTCCTCATGGATATTTTACATTATTCAGGATGACAGAGCAATACAAGTTTCATAAGCTAACCGATGATCAAAAACTTCATGTATATAGATGCGTTGAAAAATATAGACGTTTAACCCATATAATGCCAGCTTTGATTTAATTCCCAAATCCCGCCAGGGCACACAGACTTCTTTTATTTTGGAAAGAACAAGAAAACAAATACGTAGAAAATTAAGGGGGTGCTGGGATGTGTTGCAACATTCCAAAAAAAAATTGAAAAGAATATTTAGAAAACGAACAATATCCAATTCATCATCACGTACTGATCGACGTACAGTTTATTCATCATCACGTTGCTCTCTATCATGATCATGATTAGTTTAGTTGATAAGTGATGCACATTCAAAACGAAGATAAACGCATCTGCTCTTCTGTTTCTTAAACTTATCAAGTTATCGAGGATCACACATGATTAGGTGAAATTTGTTTACGGTATCAGAACATTAAAAGACTAATTACTGTTGGATCGCTGTAAAAGATTATTTCCTTATTCACATAGGGATAGGATTATTTCCTTAGTTGACATATTGGATCGCCATAGAAGATTGTTTTCTGTTAGAATACCACTTGTATCAGTATATCGAAGGGTAACATCATTCTTTCCGCTAGGACGCTACAGCCTTATTCTCTTCGATCACTATGGAACCACCAGCGCCAAAGAAGGATTGGTTTTTGTACCTAATGATGGAGAATCTGATATGCCGTCTAAACATTGATGAGTTATGCAACTGGAACTCTCCAAAGCCTCAGTTTGAAGTTGTGCATGATTATTATCCTAACGACGACTATAGTCCAGATACAACAATTCCGCGCTATATGCAATCTATAGTTGTGGGTTCCAAAGTGTAATCCACAAGAACGTCTGACAATGATTCTGATGATGACGATTCCGGCGACGGTGAAATAAATAATCCTGAAGATGATGCTGACAACCGTGAAAGACGTCGGCGTGATAATTCTCGTGTGCCTAATTTAGATGTTTTTGCCTTTGATCCTAATGCTTCAGATGGTCCAACCATCAGTCTCAGCGACGGCCGTACCATTCCGAGGAGGATAATTGATCCGAGGCTGATTGATCCTATAGTTTTCACCCTTGAGGACAAAATCTATGTTATGGCTAGAGCACCATACTTGGGCAACGAGGAAGACATTGATCATCAGCCACCCTTATTCAAGGTTTTTGATCCTCTTCACCAATTTTGGAAAGAGCTCCCGACTCCTCCCCACTGTGATTATGGTAAAGAGGCATGCTATTTTTACTGTACTTGGGGTCATAAGCTTTTAGTCCACCATAATCAGCGCCGTCACCTTTTTGACACTCACCATGAGAAATGGGAAGATTTGCCGAGGGAAGAAGGAGACGAACTTTTGTTTGATACGGCTGCTGTAGAATTCGAGGGCTTTTTGATAGGTGTAAAAAGCCATCGGCTAGGTGTTTAGAAGTTGGATGAGAATGGTAAGCCAAAGCTATATCGAGCAGTGTTTTAAAAAACGCGCCTCGGGCGCGCCTTGAGGCGTAAAAGGCGCGAGGCGCAAGAAAATTTCATTGTGTTTTGCTGGTTAGGCGCATAGGCGCAAAAAACGCACCCCCGAGGCGCATAAGGCGCAAAAAACGCACCCTAAGGCGCATAAGGCGTGCGCCTAGTTGAAGCAACGGAAAACGTGAATCGCGAGTTCGCGACCACCAGTCCACCACAGACCATCCGACCATCAAATGGTTCTGATAACTCACTCTCCATTGAAGAGTTGATTGAATCCTGTGATCCTATTCCAACCGAGTTGGCACTAGCACGTCCAACTCAGTCGGACACTGCAGCCATATTGTACTCTTCAGGTACAACTGGGACGAGCAAAGGCGTAGTTTTAACACATGCAAACTTCATAGCCATTATGACACTGCTCAAATGGTCTGTAGATCAAACATCAGCTCAAGATGATGTGTTCTTATGCTTCATTCCTATGTTCCACATCTACGGACTCGCTTTCTTTGCTCTTGGAATGTTTTGCTCAGGATCCACCTGTTATTCTATCCACCTGTAAACTCATAAAGTGAGTAACATACCGGCTGTGCCCCCTGTTATTCTTGCACTAGTGAAGTATGCAAAACAAGCCAGGTGTGACTTGTCATCATTGAGGAGGATTAGTTCAGGAGCTGCACCATTGAGCAAAGAAGTGGTTGATGAGTTCAGACAGAAGTTTCCTTGGGTTGAGCTGAGGCCAGGTTATGGCCTAACTGAAAGTTGCGGTGCAACGACTTTCTTTATTTCAGATGAAGAAGCTAAGAAACACACCGGCTCATGTGGGCATCTGGTTCCAAAATTTGCAGCTAAGGTTGTGGATATTGAAACTGGACAAGCTTTGGGACCTTATAAGGAAGGAGAGCTATGGCTGAAAAGTCCAACTATCATGAAAGAGTATTTGGGGAATGTGGAAGCAACAATTGCTACTATTGATGAAGAAGGGTGGTTGAAAACTGGTGATCTTTGTTATTTTTCAAAAGGCTTACGCCTTGGTGAGGCTCTCGCTCTATAGCCTCGGCTACGCCTTAGCCTTTTAAAACATTGATATCGAGACCTTCATGAGCTTAAGGGGATATTCTGTCCTTTTTTACTCGTCGGTAACGGTAGGTGTGCTATGGGCAAGTGCGATGGTGGCCGATTGTGGGTGGCGTATTCCGGCAAGGCTATTATGGACGCTCATTATACACGTGTAGCTGTGTTTCATGTATCCATCTCCGACGACCTCGATGGCAATCCGGTCATCTCCGCCAAACTCGAGGCCGCAGAGTTTTACTTCTTCCGAAGTTGTCCTAGACTTGACTCAGCTTTTTCGATGTGCCATCCTTCAAACAATGGTGATATTGAGGAGAAAGACTTGTGTGGGACAATTCTAGAACATGATCATCCTCGAGGCCAGATACATGATGGAGGATCGGATATACCAGCGCCAAAGAAGGATTGGTTTTTGTACCTTATGATGGAGGATCGGATATGCCGTCTAAAAATTGATGAATTCTGCAAAAGGAACTCTCCGAAGCCTCAGTTCGAAGTTGTGCATGATTATTATCCTAACGACGACTTTAGTCCAGATACAACTATTCCGCTGGAAATGGAACCTCTTGTTGTGGATTTCGAAGTGTACATGTTTGGTGGTGAATCCAGAAGAACTCGTGACCCTGAAAGCAATTATCCTGATGATGATGATGATGATGACGACGATTCCGGCGACGGTGAACTAACTAATTCTGAAGATGATGATCATCGTGAAAGACGTCGGTATTATGATTATTCTCGTGTGCCCAACTTAGATGTTTTTGCCTTTAATCCTAATGCTTCGGAGGGTCCAACCATCAGTCTCAGCGACGGCAGTACTATTCCGAAAAGAATAATTTATCCGAGATTGATTGACTCAGAGACCTTGTCTGGTCCTATAGTTTTAACCGTTGAGAACAAAATATATGTTATGGCAAGAGCATTGTACTTGGAAGACGAGGAAGACATTGATCATCAGCCACCCCTATTCAAGGTTTTTGATCCCCTTCACCAATTCTGGAAAGAGCTCCCCCCCCCCCCCCCCCCCCCCTCCTTATTATGGTAATGACTCATTCTTTCATCACTTTAATTGGGGTAACAATCTTGCAGTCCACAAAAGTATACGCGGTTCATGTAGAATTCGAGAAATGGGAAGATTTGTCACGGGAAAAAGCAGACGAACTTGAGTTTGATACGGCTCTTGTAGAATTCGAGGGATTTTTGATCGGTGTAAAACGCCATCGGATCGGTGTCTACAAGTTGGATGAGAATGGTATGCCAAAGCTGCATGTGTCGAGAACTGCATGAGCTTGAGGGGATTTTCTGTCCTTTTTTATTCGACGGTAACCGTGGTGTTATGGGCAAGTGCGATGGTGGACGACTGTGGTTGGTGTATACCGGCAAGGATTTTTCGGACTCTGATTCTACACGTGTAGCTGTGTTTCGAGTCTCCATCTCCAACGACCTTGATGGCTATCCGGTCATCTCTGCCAAACTCGAGGCCACCGAGTTTTATTATTTCCGAAGTAGATGTTGTGATGTTATAGTTACCTCAGCTTTTTCGATGTGCCATCCTTCAAACAATGGTGGGATTAAGGAGAGAAACTTGTGTGGGACAATTCTAGAACATGATCATCCTTGAGGTGATTGATTGTCGCACTGAGTTCATTACTTGCTTGAATAAGTAAAAATATTTCATCACTTGATATCAATAAAATCAAAGTCTTTGTTTTCTTTTCCTTTCTTTAGAGATTTCCACCTTCCTTAATTTTAGTTGTTAATTTGTACATACCTTCAATGCCCAATCAATATCAATGAAATGGGCAGTAAGCACCATGTAGTTGACATTTTGCACACTTGTCCAAATGTCTGTGGTTAAATTCACCCTCACCTTCTTCAAAGTCCTTTTCAACTCCTTTTTCTGGGTGCCATGCATATCTAGAAAAACTCTACATAATTTTCTTCTAGAGAGAATATCAAATAGAGAACAGACTCTACCACAAAATCTCTTAAAGCCTTTCTTCTCCACAAAACTAAATGGAAGCTCATCAATTACAACCATCTCTACACAAGCTTCTAAATAATCATCTTGGTCAACTGCTACCAAGCTCAATGAATTAGCCCTAGTCTTATCACATTGTAAGTTTTTCTGCGACTTATCGACAACTGATGAAAAATATCTACAATTCTAATTGATGTGCCTAATTATACCAGACGTGTCACGTCCCGACCCTTAAATTTTATCATATTTACTAGCATGGTGTTAATAAGAGTTTTACCGTTTTCGTCATTAAGTTTGTAATTTAATTAGTCCCCAGAGAGGTTGTAGGGGACGATTATTTCGAAGGATTTATTCGAATGAAGAAATTTTGACGACGGTAAAAATGGTAATTTTTCTTAGTAAAATGTAATTTTTATTGGGGTATTATTTTTGGGGTGTTAAATTTTTGGAATGGGTATATTTAGTGGTGTTGGACTGGATTGGGCCAAGCCCAATTTTCTTCTCCCTCTCTTCTCTCTCTCCTCCCTCCCGATTCTCTCTCCCCGATCTCCCTCCGCCGGGAAACTTTCGGCCGCCCCTTTGCCGCCGTCCGGCCACCCCAGACCGCCGCGCCGGTCCCAAACGGTCGGCCTCCGACCTAACTCTCATTCTAGACCGGTGAGAGGCTCCCTAGCGCCGCCGAGAAGCCGCAGCCGAGCCCGGAAGTTCCGACTGTCCAGAAATTCCCGTCGCCGGAACTCCCTCCTCCGGCCGCCATAGCCGGTGATCCTTGGCTCAAAAGGAAGACCTCATCCCGTGCAGCAATCCCTCCAAATGGCTCCCTCCATCTCAAGCTAGGTAAGGAGAAACCGGTAATGGAAATTCTAGGGCTTTTTATGTGTTTCGGTTCGATTGGCATAGTTAGACTTGGAATTGTGATTTGTGCTAGTTAGAAAAGTTATAAAGAAGTTGAGAAGAATGTGCTGTTAAAATTTGGTAGGCATTAGAGGTCACCGCTGAAAAAGTGTTTTTGATGGGGAATTTTATGAGGAGTTTATTGGTTTGAGTTTTAGAATTTTTGGAGGAGTTTTGGATAGGTTTGGGAATTTTTGAAGTTTGATATTTTCTGGCGGATTATTAAGTTAGAATCCGGCCATTGGATTATTTATGGTGGAAGGTGATTTTGAGGATGCCGGTAAAAATTGTGGAGATTTATGGTTGACAGTGGAAATTAAGATTTGGGGCGATAGGCATGGTTGAGCGCGAGAGACTCATTTTTAATTATGCCTATTTCTTTAAGCGTCGGTGTTTTATTTAAGAATTTATTTATGTTTTTGGAACAGGACGTGAGGAGGCCTGACCGGAAGAAACCTCTGACCGACATCAGACTTAGGCCTAATCTGTGAGTGGATCTTTGTTTTAAATAATGCTTGAAATGTTTTATTATTGAATAATTTTCTTTTGTTGGAAAGTAACCGAAGTTGAGAATTTCGGTGATTTTACTCATATATATATATATATATGTTTATGAGAATAGTATGTATATAAATAAACGCTAGCTAGCTATACTTGATTTCCCCCATAATGAGGTAAAATGTCATTATGGGGTGACTTGAGCGTTAGACGCAAGCGTCGTAGTCTTGTATGATTTTCTATCTTTCGAATCCATTCATAGAATTCATGCAAGGAATCAACACGTATATATATCCACTCGTGTGATTCCTCCATAATGAGGTAAAATGTCATTATGGGGTGACGTAAACATTAGATGTCAGCGTCGTAGCCTTGTATGACTATCTACTTTTCGAGCTTATTCATAGATAGCGTACAAGGAATAGACGAGTGTAAATACATATTGATTTATATAATAATCCTAGCCTGAGAGGCCTTTTTCTTAAAGTTTGGGAGTCTAGCGAGGCTAGACACCTAGTTCAGAATTTTTGAGTTAAGCTTTTAAGCTGTCGCTGGTAAAGCATTTTCAATGAAAGTATTTTTAGGTAAATATTCATGTTTTGTTAAAATTATTTTTGGGCCCTTCGTTTTAAAACGTCCAGTCTGCAGCGTTCGGGTGGGGTCTAGAAGGAGACGATGAGGCATAGTCACCCATTTTTCCGTTACATTTCACCAGTAGGTTACCTGTTTAATCTACTAGGAGATTGTCAGCTTCCGTTGTTTTTAATTTTTAGTAGCTCTGAATACTGTTGGGATTTTTGTTTATCTTATTCTGGATTTTTGGGTTGTAGCAGATGATGTTAATTTTGGTAAAAATGGGTGATTCTAGTTTTTTCCGGGTTAGGGTTGTCCATTTTCGAGGGAGGTTTGCCAAGTTTTTCGGTAAATTTTTCTTGGAGGTGATCCATACAGGACTTACTTCGGATTTCAGGGTAAAATTCGAGATAGGTCTTGACAAGACGTGTCATTCTGACTTTCACAAGCATAATCCCCTAATCTACTAGTAGGTTACATTTTTCCGTTACATTTCACCAGTAGGTTACCTGTTTAATCTACTAGGAGATTGTCAGCTTCCGTTGTTTTTAATTTTTAGTAGCTCTGAATACTGTTGGGATTTTTGTTTATCTTATTCTGGATTTTTGGGTTGTAGCAGATGATGTTAATTTTGGTAAAAATGGGTGATTCTAGTTTTTTCCGGGTTAGGGTTGTCCATTTTCGAGGGAGGTTTGCCAAGTTTTTCGGTAAATTTTTCTTGGAGGTGATCCATACAGGACT
Source organism: Fragaria x ananassa (assembly GCA_034370585.1). Taxonomy (NCBI): domain Eukaryota; kingdom Viridiplantae; phylum Streptophyta; class Magnoliopsida; order Rosales; family Rosaceae; genus Fragaria; species Fragaria x ananassa. The sequence continues at coordinate 25,586,488 of CP139761.1, read as the reverse complement.
TACTTCGGATTTCAGGGTAAAATTCGAGATAGGTCTTGACAAGACGTGTCATTCTGACTTTCACAAGCATAATCCCCTAATCTTTCCCCTATGACAATATTTGCAGTAAGCCCTCTTATTAACTATTTCAGTTAAAGATCTTTATCTTGACTCAGCGTTTTCGATGTGCCATCACGCAAACAATCGTGAGATTGAGGAGAAAAAACTGTGCGGCATAATCATAAAACATGATCATCCTGGAGGGTAATGCGAGTTTGGCCATTGTTGCTGCCTCTACTAGAGATGAGGAAAAGATCTCATTTTGATTGTGGCACTGAGTTCGTTACATATATGCTTGAATTCCTGAGTAAATCTTTTCACTTGAATTGATATCAATATAACCAATCTTTGTTCTCTTTTCCAAGTATTAAGAGATTTCGACCTTGCTTAATAATTCTAATTGATTTACGATGTCATTTTGACTAGCTAACCAACAAGTGATAACTGTTAGCAAATGATCTAAAGTTGAAAATCAGCTGCATAAAAATGAGCTGTTATCCTATCCACAAGCAGAAGCTATAAATGAACCAAACATCTGCAAACACTTGTTCAACACAATAATGGAACTCACTCTGTTCACTCTATCTTCTTCCTCCTCCACTTTCCTCTCCTCTCCTCTCAAATCAAAGCTCAAACACCTCCGACCAACCCTACTTCATCTCAACAACAAACCTCTTCCCTTTCGCGTCACCTCACTCTCTGTCCCCCAATGCGACACCTCACTCCCTCCGGCGATTCAGACCTTCTGGCAGTGGCTCCGGGACGAAGGTGTAGTCTCCTCCAAGACACTTGCAAAGCCAGCTTTGGTCCCCGAAGGCATGGGGCTCGTGGCCAACAGAGACATTGCGAGAAACGAGGTCGTTTTGGAGGTTCCAAAGAGGCTGTGGATAAACCCGGATGCTGTGTCAGCGTCGGAGATTGGAAATGTGTGCAGTGGGTTGAAGCCTTGGGTGTCTGTGGCTCTGTTTTTGCTCAGAGAGAACAGTAAGGAAGATTCCAAGTGGAGGCTTTACTTTGATATTCTTCCTGAGACTACTGATTCCCCTGTGTTCTGGTGGGTTTGGCTGGTTTTCTGTTTTCTAAAGTTTTGAACTTTGTGGTTTGTTTATGGGGCTGATGAGAGTGTTTGTGTTGATGGTTTCAGTGCAGGTCAGAACAGGAGCTTGATGAACTTCAAGGTTAGTTCTTTCCTGTAATTGATCAAAGTTCAGTCTTGGTTTCTAATTTTAGTATTGAGAATCGTAGCTTCATAGGTGGAGGTTTTAGTTGTGTAATGTGATGCCACAAACTTGTTCATGTTGGTGTTAAAATTTAATCTTGGACAGGAAAACTAGAATCGAACATGTTATAATGTCGAGGAGTTTGATGGACATGTTTCTAGGGTAATGTACATGGTAAACTGGTGTTGGATATTACGTTAAATTGTTATTGGTTGTTTGGCAGGAACTCAACTTTTGAGCACAACAATGGATGTAAAAGAGTATGTGGAGACTGAGTTTCAGAAAGTGGAACAAGAAATCATCCTTCCTAACAAAAAACTGTTTCCTTCTCCTATCACATTGGATGACTTCTTTTGGGCATTTGGTATACTGAGATCTCGAGCATTCTCCCGCCTTCGTAATCAAAGTCTTGTTTTGATCCCTTTCGCAGACTTTGTAAGCTGATCTGCAAACTCTTGTTAATTAGCTCTTCCAAGTATTATGATATTCAGCTGGTTTCCCTGATATTTCATTTTCTTTAGATTAACCACAGTTCCAGCGTCACTACAGAAGAGCATGCATGGGAGATCAAAGGAGCAGCAGGTCTTTTCTCTTGGGATTATCTGTTCTCTATAAGAAGCCCACTTTCTGTCAAGGCTGGAGAGCAGGTAAAAATAATAATATCATCACTGTCTCTTTAGGCAGAGGATTGCTCTTGAATACTTACGAATTGGTATATGTTATGTAACAATTGTGTGATTCTCAACAGGTTTACATCCAGTATGATCTAAACAAGAGCAATGCTGAGTTAGCTTTGGACTATGGATTCATAGAGTCTAAGGCAAATCGAAATGCGTTTACCTTGACACTGCAGATATCAGAATCAGACCCATTTTATGGGGACAAGCTGGACATTGCTGAGTCAAATGGTATGGGTGAGACTGCATACTTCGACATATTCTTGGACTGTTCACTTCCAGCACAAATGATTCCATATCTACGGCTGGTAGCTCTTGGAGGAACCGATGCTTTCCTCTTGGAATCTATATTCAGGAACTCTGTTTGGGGATTCCTTGACCTGCCTGTAAGTCGTGCCAATGAGGAGCTCATATGCAGAGTAGTCAGAGAGGCCTGCAAATCTGCTCTATCTGCCTATCCTACCACCCTTGAAGAGGTCTGTTTCTAAACTTCCTATCCTCCATGCAAAGTACCTTAGTGAAGTCTTTTAGTACTTTAGTAGTATGTGAGATGATGATCAGTTGAAACTTGTCTGAGGTCTGAACTAGACTTTTAACAACTGCACACAATCCATCATTTCAGGATGAAAAGCTAATGGAATCAGAACTGGATTCAAGGCTGGGGATTGCTGTTGGAATCAGAGTAGGGGAGAAGAAGGTGCTGCAACATATCGATAGTATTTTCAAGGACAGAGAGTTAGAACTAGACATATTGGAGTACTACCAAGAAAGAAGGCTCAAGGATCTTGGACTCTCTGGGGAGCTAGGAGACATCATCTTCTGGGAGAAGTAGGGAAAGCTCTTACTCGTTGATAGTGATAGTGAGAGTTCCTAAAGAGGATGAGAAAACACTTTTCTAAAAGGATGGATCCCATTAATACATTTTTGTTGCTTATTTTCATGGCAGATGTACCAGTAGACCTACTCTTACCAATATTGAAACACCCACCACTTGAGTGTATAAATTTAACAGTTTGAGAATCTGTATTCCATTCCTTGAATTGCTATTTTTGGTAAAACCTCTGTGACAGAGCATGTAGTGATTCTTCCATAATTTGGGAACTGGATTCACTGCACCAATCATTGCCGTTTCTTATGACTAATACATACAATTTTTGCTAATATGGTGTCAATTGTGAGATTATAGAACTGACCGGCACTGAATTTATGTGAAGTTTTCAGATACAGAGCAAAACAAATAAATATATGGGCATTGATTTAAAGATTGGAAACAAATGAATACCACGTATCTTTGTTGACGCCCGAATTGGGAACTTGAGTCCACTCTTTATGCCGTTTCCTACAAAACTCTTATCTGTGTGTGTACATTGCTGCATGCTTACTAATATGAAAGCAACATGGTTTGTTGACCACTCTCAAGACAACCGTGGAAGCTGGTTCCAGCTTTTGACCGCTTGCACTTCCAGTCACCTAGGTTTACTTAAGTTACCAGGGGTTAGCAAGTCATCACAATTCGTTCCCACGCAGAGGCACTCTTGAGGATTTGCATAAAAGTAGTCTTCCTCCTTTGGCTTATCTGGGATAACTCTTCGCCGAGTTGGCTGTCCAATTCTTCTCTCATGAACGGATCTTACAGCAAGTGAAAACCCTTGCCATGAAAGTGTCCCATTTAAATGCATGTCTAATAACTCGACAAGTTTTTTCCGATCTAGCAAGATGCTTTTTTTAAAACCAAGATGCCTGCACAAAATGTAATTAGCAGCCTAGTTTTGTTACTTTATGAAACAAAATCCATCTGGTGAGATTGTCACATACCTACGGTGACCTTCAACAAGCTTAGCCATGTTTCCATCATAGGTAGGGACGAAAGTATTACTGGCTACCGCAACCATAAAATCCAAGGCAGCCATCTGAGATGAATGATTCTGAAATTGTTGCAACTCCTCTGGTGCGAGAAGAGTTTCCTTCTTCACCTGAAATAAACAAGCAAGAAGACAACAGGAAGCTTACTTTTGAAACAAAGCACAAGGTAACTACATAATGATAGCAATGAAGGGCATGAATGTTCTAGAGTCAGGTCAAATGTGGATGGGATCTATGCGACCCTATGATTTTGCCAGATGACAAAAGGCTAACCCCTGCTAATTATAACCAACAATTATCCTGTTTATATAGACTCCTTATGAAACCAGGATAGCCAGAATCTGGCAAAAGGTTAAGTGTTTCACAACCAGAAGCAGTGCATAGTTCAGGAAACTGACTCACAATTCGGGGAAATGCAGCTCTTAGCAGTGCAAGTCTCCTATCCTTGCCATAAATCTCACCAGCTGCTATATAGATCTGTGTGTCTTTGCTAAAACCCAATGCTTGCAAGATTAACGCACTTTCCTCTGGTGTCAGAGGACACAACCCTTGAGACCTCCTCTCTTCCGAAACTATCTCTTTCTCTCTCCACCAAGGATATGCATACCTGAATGAAAGGTACAGCAAGCAACATTGCATGATACACGTGAGTAAAACTCGATATGATAGCTATATATGAACAATCTTGACAGTAACAAATTTGTAGAAAGCAGACAAATCTATGACTTGATCCAATGGGTTAGATGTAGTAAATCCTGGTCTGCCAGGAACTGAAGAACCTACACCTGAAGATACATAGAGTGGGACTGGTACTGGGACTGTCAATATTGCATTAGCCATGGCAATTCAAACCATTCTTTTTCATATTTCTAGAGTTCTTTTACCAACTGAATAGGAGTTTATAGATTCTGGAACATCTCATTATTATTTATAGACAAAATAACTCACAAAGCTAATTGTTCAACTATCATAACACATACATCAAGTATTTCTTTTTTTCCTGCTGAATTGTAGTGTGTTATCTACTAGCAATAGGGTTTATAAAGAAGCAAGCAAGTCATCATAAGAAAAGTAATGATTACAGTCTGATTTTCAAATGAGCATTCCACAAAGTTAATTGTTAAATTGTAAAACACAACCAACCTTAACCGTTTGAGCTCCTCCGCTTCTTCAGCTGTGCAGCCATGAGTACAGCCTGAGAAGGCCAGCATGTCCATCTCGTACCTTAGATGCAAAGTCACAAAAGGTCCCTTTTCTTGAAGTATACGAACCAATTTGTGACCCAAAGACTCAATCTTTGGAGTGAACTTCAGAGCCTGGAAATTCACGCGACACCTGAGTCTCTGAAGATCATGAGGTATCAAATTGTTTGCCAAGCGTGTATCTGTTCTATTAAAGTGCAACACCTTATGCTTGCTAACAAGTGGCAGAACCTGCATAAGGAAATCAAGGCACTGAATCAGGACGCACCACTTAAACCTTCTGCATAATGGAATGAAATGAATATAATCAGAAAGCAGAGAGAATAATTAAACTCATTCAAGCCCCCAAGAACCAGAAAACTCAGAGACATTTTATCACACTTTTAATTGTATCCCACACCATGCACAAGTTAATCCATGCTATCAAAAGGATGCCAAGAAACAATTTCAATTGCAGAATCATCAATGCAGTACCCTTATACAACCATGGACCTATATAAAGTTCTTTAATTAAAAACAGATTCTTCACCCAAAACGTAATTAAATGAAGTGCACAAACCTGTTCGAGATAGTATTTTTTATTTGCCCAACTAACAGGAGGCATCTCAAGCGGTTTATACCCATATTTCCTACTGAAGTTTTTTGGTAGTCTTCTGACAATTCGGACTTCGTCTCTCAATGAATCAATGAAATGTCTTAAATCAAATATATCCTCAAAATTACTGCAAAACGAATACAAATAGTTAAAGTTTCAAAGCACCAAAAAAGAAGTTTCATGATCACAGACTCAAATTTCAATTTGGATCAAGTACTATACCTAGGATCAGCCCAGAAAGATGTCTTATCAAGCTCAGGAACAACCAAAGTGAGATTCAAAAGCCGAGCAACAGTCACCATGTCACATATCTGAAATGCAATAGTAGCTGTTAATCACTAGATATTGGACAAGGGAAGAAGAAAAGGAAAGATAAACATGGTACAAACCGCAGCACGCATTTGATTCAAGCCCCCATTGCACGACACTCTAAGAAAGCCATTACTTGTATAATTTCCTGCAAGAGTTCAAATCATTAGGCCCATCTTTCCAGTTAAGCATAACAACTTCAAATTCACACATCTCATACCACGAAAGAAACATTTTCAGTAAAATACTTGGAAACAACCTCCAACACAAAGTTAGTTCACAGTTTCAACATAAGCTTAAAACACTGAGCTTCACACAATTCCCAATTGAAAGCGAATTCCAAAAACTAAACCGTATACAAGCATTCCTTTTTTAGTGCAAGCAACACAATCCTACCTACTTCTCCACAACCTCAACTGCTTCAACTATAAAACCAACTATCCTGCATTGTCGAATATGCATCATTCAATCGAAATTAAAAACAGACACTTTACAAATGAGCTAATCTAAATGCATGCATCTACTATGCATTTATAACACAATCCACCACTCAGATTTCCATTAAAACAACTTAACACTATCGAAAATCAGTCCCACGTCACTGACAGAACTCATCTCCGATAGAGAAACAACTCACTTGCAGGAACCAGAGGCGGCGGAGAAAGAACACCCGGGCCCGCCGGAGCTAGAGTAATCTGCGAAATCCGATTGCTGATATTGGAGAGCAAATGCGGATGCCATAGCTCCCCAACCGCCACTAACTGAACCAAACAAGTCCAAAGAAACAAGCTTGAGCACAACCGAATGAACCACACCTGCAGCCGCGTCCGGGCAATCACCGGCGACGGAAGCTTGTCGCAGCGGACATGTCCACCCTCAGATCTAACCTCCATTCCTCTCTCACAATCCACATCGCCGCAGCCTCATCGGAATCCCTCAAATTGCCCGATCGCCACCGCAGCTCATGAAATCCCCAATCTCACAACAACCCGCATTGCCGAAAATCCCCAATAGAACAAATAGAAGAGAGAACTCAACTTTGATGATGAGCAGAAAATCGGTTGGCAAACTCACGGGTGGAGATAGATACGGAGAATTAAAATCTCAACAAACAAACAAATGCAATACGGAGAATTAAAACCAAGAATCTTCTTTCGGCTACTTGCTGTGAGTTTCTTCACTGTTTTTATATTTGAGAAGGGAATATATATATATATAGTTATATATTTGGGTTTGGTTAGATCTCTCTCTAGCGTCTGTGGGAGAATGGTGTCTCTTGTTTTCTGACGACAACGATTGTATTCCTACCTCTGCAGATATGAGTTTGGGCGAATATTTGTAAAGGGTTGTATGAAATTTTGTTTCTTTTCTGTTTGAATGTGTGGGAGATTTTACTGGAGGTTTCGTTGCTTTTTTCTGATAATGTTGCCTGTAAAATTGGACCGTTATTGACGATGCACTCCTCCTCTAAGTGGAAAATCATATTTCTCAAATTGGAAAATCATATCAATCCGTTTGTTTGTTTTTCATTTTGAATCGTTTTAGTAGATTCAGATAGATTAATGTCTCGATTAAGCGATTATCGAAAATTATATAACAAACTTAACGAAGTCTTTAACTGAAGTATTACATTCGAGTAAATAAAGTATATATCATGTGTTCAATTGCTAGTAGATAATATAACGTTTTATGTTTTATTCATGATATTTACGAGTAATGTTAGGTGAGTCAACCAGAGCATATCTTAAGTGGCAGATGAGATGACATAGACACATAATCAACTTATAATTTCTCTTTTTCTTTTTCCTTCTATTTTTTTTACTTATGGATTTTTTTCGTTCTTTTCTTAATTGGATTTATCTTTTTAATTCTATTTCTTGGCTTTCTGATCGTATATCCATCATGTCTTCATCGGACGTTATCTTTCTCCTCTTCTCCCATGTCTTCTCAAACGTAGCCCTCACCTCTCCTTCAAATGAACATCATCTTTTCGATCTTATTAAGGTTTCCTAGCAAGCATATATAACAAAAGCTAGCTCTGCCATTCCTTTTCTGATGAAAATGAAAAAAAAAAAATGAATAGCATGTTTATAATTAGGGTTTAGAGACTTGCTGCAACCATTCCAAAATCTTCCAACAGTCCCAAGATCTGTGCTCTACAAATCTACAATAAGTGTTTGTTATTAGATTTAAGCCATTTAAAGGGCCTATTTAGCAACCCTAGCATCTATGCCGTATGAACTTCCAGCACCCGGACATTTGTAGAACTCAAAGTAAGTATCAAGCTTCTAATAATCCTTTTCAAAATTCTTGAAGAGATCATTCCACCTTTTGAAAGAGCATAGCGTTTATCAACGATACTTGCAAAGGAATTGATATCAGATTGAGGTATTGATCAATTGAAAAGGAGGGGATCAAAGGCTGCAAGGAGATAAGAGGAGAGGAGAATAACATCTTCGCAAATAAGAAAAAGAAAAAGCTAGGGTTTGATATAAAAGACAAGCTCAAGAAATTAAGAAAGAAAAATCCGATAAAAAAAAAGGAATAAAATTCATAATGAAGAAAAATGAAAAAACTAAAAATCATAAGTTAGGTTTTGATGATATGGTTATGTCACATCATCTACCACCTAAAACGGGTTCTAGATGGTTCACTAAAAAATAGTTTATTTAGCATTACTCGATGTTTATTTTAGAGATTCAGTCATATGTCAAATGTTGTCATATTAGTAGTTGCTGGCTTTGAGCTCGGACATTTTTTGAGATTTGGGTTGGTCACGGAGTATATGTTATAGTTGTCTTTCCACTTAAGGTGATTAAGATTCTCTTATTACATTGTTGGTGTCAAAAAGGTTGGAATTATTTTATGAAACTGTTTCAATAAATATTAAACGCATTGCGTGTTATTCATATTAAATAATTTTATAAATAATTAAAGCGTAGATTATATACGCACTTAACATTATACGACCATATTTACTTTAAAAGGATTGCACACGTCCCTTTTAATCACAAATGGTTTTGGATAGAGTAAGACTTTCATGAAGAAAATGATATCCATGTCTTTTGCAAATGCATAAAGTATCAACCTCGATCTATTACTTCAGAAACAAAACCTAACCCAAACACTTTGATGCTTTGCACGTAATCGATGAAATCAAGGCATCCATGGTGGTCAATAACTATAATACACTAAAATAAGAGATTCAGGTTGCTCCTAAGGAAAGTGATTATAAACTTTAGTGATACCTTTTTGTTGGTTCTATGTGTTTTACAAGTGAGAGTATCATACTCCCAAGCTTAAGCCAATTCCTTTGCCGGTCAACGAAGTTTACTATGATCAAGCATCGAATAACAAATGAAAAATAATTAGTTGACCATGCACATCATTTATAAAAACATATTTAACAATGTTAGCCATTTTTAAGTTATATCTTAGTCAAACTAGCTAAAATATCATTTTGGCTAGCCACTTTAAAAATGTGGTTGTATCAATGCTCTCTATTTTAGCTAGCATTACATCAACATTATTCTTCAAATAGAAATTAAATAGTTTAAATATATTTATATATCACATAAAATATCTTACAAGGAATGCATTAAATTATAGCTAGTCTTATCTGAGTCATCTCGCTAACTAAATATAGCTAGCGAGATAGCTAAAAGTTATAATAGCTCAAGTTTGGCTAGTCTACTGAAGCGTCTAAAACATCCCAAAAAACTAAACACGCTCTCTAAAATAGCTAAAGAGTTAAAGTAGAGAATCTGTTAAATATGCTCTAATAACCAATGTCAATTGGCTATAAAAGCATCTTTAGCAATGCTAGCCATTTTTTAGTTAAATTTTAGTCAAATTAGCTAAAATGTTATTTTGGCTAGCTACTTTAGAAATGTGAATGCATCAATGCTCTCTATTTTAGCTAGCATTACATCCTCAACATTATTTTTCAAATAAAGATTAAATAGTTTAAATATGTTTATATATCACGTAAAATATCTTACAACGAATGTATTAAATTATAGCTAGCCTCATTTGAGTCATCTCGCTCTCTATATTTAGGTAGCGATATAGCTAAAAGTCATAATAGATAAATTTTGGCTAGTCTGTTGAAGCTCCGAAAACAATGAATATTATGCATCAATTATTTACTTGAACATCAAAGTCAATATCTTATCTTCCACTCTGGTCATATTACAGTATAATCTCTTCACTATATATACATACATAGTCGGAGGTTCAAGCTATTTTATTGACTGTATTGGTCTATCTTTTCTATACATTACATTTCATCGATAACTATATATCATTTTTAAGTCGATAAATGATGTCTTTTGAAGTTTGATAATAAAATTTTATTTTAACTAAATAAATGATGTGATCACTTATACAGTTTACGGATCGTGAAAGTATAGTTTCTCTCTTTCATGGGCACCGACTTTTGTCGACAAATTTTTCAATGAAAAGCTTTGTTGGGGATTTTAGTTCCAATGGATTCCCCTTCCCTCACCGCAATTAAGCTTCACTTTCACGAAAAGTTTGCCTCGTATGTACATCTGGAAACATTACATGATGCAAAAGTGGGCAAAAAAGTGGTGACTGAAATGATATATATTCTGTGATGTTCAGTTGCGGGGGAAAGATGTCATGAACAAATTATAATGCAGCTTAATCATACGCAATTAGGATTAAATAATGCTGCTTTAACTGGGGACAATGATTCTGAACCCAGAATATTCAGATATATGAATGAAGAAAAGAATCACAGCTGGCTTTTCATCCCTTTTCTAATAATCGTAATGGTTTTACAAAAGGGGTATATTATTATTCCAGACTTAAATGATGATAATTATCTTACAGTTAATTAAAGCACGGACTAATTAAGTACATATTCATGTTTTATCTGCCAGTCTGCCACTTCTGGTAGTCGGAGGCACAGTAGCAGTATAGTATTGTAGCATTTTACCGGGAGCTAAGCATGATACAAACTTTCCAATGATTTCATATTTTCAATTTTTCATCGTAATGATTTCATACTTGTTTTGATCTTCGACTTTGTGGACGGATTCATGATTTTATGTATATACGTGCTGCATGATATGTCACAATCATCGGTTCAAATTACGTCGATAGTTCAGTTCATAGAGTTAATGCAGCGAAACAGATTGCCAATGCCGGTGATCCTCCATCGTTTCCAGAAAGTGTGCTGCAGCTCATTGGCCATCTACTCGTCACTTTGATTCAGCACCATTTCTCTAGGTCACTTCATGGCTATACACTTGTGATTAGATTTATAGATTACTGAAAGAAAGGTGCTACAACTTTTGATGAATGTGGGAGCTCGAGGTTAATAATGCAAGTAAGTTAATAAACTACTCCTCGAACATACACGGTATGTCAGTTTACTATGTGCCATGCACTAATCGGTGCGTCTGTTACTGTGAAGTGTGAACAGGTATTTGCTGGTAGAACAACAAAGTCGAACTCAGAACAACTTGCAACAGATAAACATGGGAAAATTATACAGCGCACCCGAGTGTATCCACCGTCCATTTTGACCCGCTAATAAAAAAAAATTAACGATAAAGATGACAGGTGCGCCAAATAGGCTCTCGATAAACATGTTTAAGACTACCGATGGAAACCGAGTTACATCTCTTCAACAAAATGAGAAAGAGACAAGTAACAACTTCATATTTTAGAAAATTGACTTTCCCAACGTGTTTTAGTTTATAGAGTTTTTTGCCATTTGCATCCATCAACGTCCTTCTGGGCCTTTGAAAATTGGGCCATGAGGCCTACACCAGAAAATTTTTCAAATAAATTACGTGTCCCAGCGAATAGGAGATAGCCACGTGTCGAGTTTCTCGACTGAAAACCCTTAGTACTCAAAGGCCCTAAAAGGCGTGTGTGCAGTCGGATACGCTCTCCCAGTTTTTGCTGCGAAGATCGAGAAGACGAAACCCTTTGATTCGGTTTCAGAATCTCTCTCTCAGAAAAATGGTTGAATCGCGTTTACTAGCAGCTCTGATCCTCCTAGGGTTTCTCATCTCCGCATCCCAATCTCTCCGCTTCGAGCTCCAATCTGGCCACACCAAATGCATCGTCGAAGACATGAAGGCCAACGCCATGACCGTCGGGAAGTACTCCGTCGTCAACCCCGACGAGGGCCAGCCCTTGCCGCCCTCGCACAAGCTCACCGTTCGGGTAACGCCTTTGATTCAATTTCAAATTCAATCACGGAAATACTACTGTTTAGTTTTTGACGGATGAGGTTGATTTGGAATTTTCAGGTGACGTCGAGCCACGGGAATAGTCATCACTACTCGGAGCTGGTGGAATCGGGGCAGTTTGCGTTTGCGGCGGTGGAGGCCGGCGATTACATGGCGTGTTTCTGGGCGCCCGATCACAAGCCCCAGATCACGTTGACTATTGAGTTTGATTGGAAGACAGGTGTGGCGGCCAAGGACTGGTCCAATGTGGCCAAGAAAGGCTCTGTTGATGTAAGCCTAATCTGATTTTACAGTTTCCGATTGCATTTTTAGCTCAGTTTTTTCCTAGTACTGTTACCTCATAGTAATCAATTTTGAACTGCCTGTTAAACCGATAGAACATTTTTACCTGGCAATCTTTCTGAGTATATATATGGAAAGGACGGTGCTTTCTCAGCTGAGGGTGTCTTATGCTCGGCTTGTCTTATGCTCAGTGTTAATAGAGTAGTGTTAATAGAGATTGATCTATTTGGAGTTGTGAATCGACTGAATTGATCTAATAGATATACATTACGTACGATGCTTGATACTATAAAGTTTCTGTATTTATAGCTTGAGTGGAAATGTTGTTGGTGCCTTCGATATAAACCACTGATGATACGGATTCCTGTTTCAATGTTACAACTGATAACTTGTTAGACTGTGCACTTTTACTTTAACATGTTGCATAAACTACAAAATCTTCCCTCAAATGATATTTGTTTGATTGGAGTAGTACTGCTGTATTCAATTGTGAAATAGATTGTGAAATTGAATTGTAGAGTCAATCTAAGCCTGATCTGAAATTTACAGTTTCCGATTGGATTTTTAGCTCAGATTTTTACTTGTGGTTGAGTACTGTTACCTGTGTAGTAATCAATTTTAAGCTACGTGTTAAACCAATAGATCATTTTTACCTCGCAATCTTTCTGAGTATATATCAAAAAGGATGGTGCTTTCTCAGCTTAGACTCGTCTTATGCTTAGTGTTAATAGAGATTGATCTATTTGGAGTTGTGAATCAACTGAATTGATCTAATAGTTATACATTATGTTGGATGCTTGAACTAAAGTTTCTGTATGTATTGCTTAAGTGGAAATGTTCTTGGTGCCATCATTCTAACCCATTGATAAGGTGCATTCCTGTTTCACTGTGACGACTGATAACTTGTTAGACTGTAAACAAACACTTCTACTTTAGCATGTTGCATGTACCACATGATCTTCCCCCAAATGATATTTATTTGATTGGAGTAGTACTGCTGTATTCAATTGGGAAATTTATTGTAAAATTGAGTTGTGAAGCCAATCTAATGCATCCATCTTGATACTTTCAAATGCCAGGTAATGGAATTAGAGCTTAAAAAGTTGTTTGACACTGTCACGTCCATTCATGAGGAGATGACCTATCTCCGGGAACGGTACAGAAACATTCTCTCCCCTCTAATCAATTAATGAAACAGTAGGAAACACTGATCATATCTTCACTTATGGTTTCTGTGTACTGCAATGTTTCAGGGAAGCAGAAATGCAGGATCTGAATACAGCAACCAACTCCAAAATGGCCTACTTGAGCCTGCTTTCACTATTTTTATGCTTATCGGTGGCAGGTTTGCAATGGTGGCACTTGAAGACCTTTTTCCAGAAAAAGAAGCTAATCTGATTTTGTTATAGAGAAGTTCAATATTTTCATCTTTTCTGGTCTTTGTAATATAGTTGACAGAACATTGTACGGGATGTCAGATCACATTGTTAGATGAGGTAGGACAACCAAATGCTCACGATAGCATAAAAGTTCTGTTGAAGTTTACAGTCATTGTATTTCTAGAAAACATTCAATGATAACAAATGTAGTTATTTTCATCATATTTGGCTAACATAACTACATAAGTTTCTGTTGAATTATTTTCATGGAAATTCAAGAACATGCAAATTCAAAGTCTTTGCTTCTCAATACTTTCACTGGTGACTTTGTTATTCTTATGCTTCCATTACTATCATTGCATTCCATCTAGGAAGCATCTTGTTCTCTTTTGGCCCAGAAACGAAACAAAACGCAAGCGAGTATAGAATTTGTGCCGATTATTTTCTCATGTAATACCTTTATCAATAGTTCAATACACATATTCAGAGAGAGCACAATTTGCATGCATAAAAGAACCTTTATTCCAGTGTTACAAGCAAGTTACAATTGACATGTATGAAGAAGAGATTATCCAGTCAAAACATGAAATCTCTATATATATGTTAATTTCAAAGAGATTTTCTGGATATTGTTTGTTGAGAAAAAGACATCCTGTTATGCAGACACAAGAATAATATCAATATCACTTCCTCTCCTTATAACGAGAATCTGAAACTGAATAGTAGAACACCAATTGCAAGCTTTCCCTGTTTAGCATATTCACAATCAGATCTGCACCATTAGGAATACAAGTGATGGGCACAGTATCATCTATTGTACCTGATAAAGTCATCACCTTCAGACTTATGTATTGAATAGGTGCCAGTGATGGTCTGTTTGATGATGTTCTTTTATCCTCTCAAGCTTTTTCAGGATTTCCAAGAAGGAAGGCCTTTGGTTCATGTCAGCAGACCAGCATTGCTCTATTAACCTGTAACAAGTTGAAAGAAAGAAATAAAAACCTATTCAAGGTTCAATGCGTATATTTAAGCATATAGGTCTCTTTGATTTTGATTAGCAAAGGACTTATGTTCTCATTGAAGGGAGCTGGAGATTTGTACAGGGGACCCAAAATGCTTCAGTTTAACATAAATATATGTAGATTGGCTTACTCTTTTAGTTCAGGGGTGTGTCCTTTTCCATGAAACATTGGCCTGTGTCCTTCCGACACAAATTTGGCTGCGTCATAAGGCTCGTAATTTGCAAGTGGTGGATCTCCTTCAAGCATCTGCTTAAAAGTTAAGAGTGACGCAATCAGATTGAATGTAACATCACTTCTTTTCTTTTCTTTGAAAGATGAATCCAATTTTTACACCTTGGACAAACCAACATTACCTCGTATAGTATCATTGCAAAAGAGAACACATCAACCTTCTTATCATATCGCCGGTGCTTAAAAACTTCGGGAGCCATATATCGATCTTTACAGTTGTTCCAAAGCAAAACAGAAGAAAATTCCATCAGTTGCAATGGTTTTATGTAATTCAACAGTAACTTTCAAAGGAAACTTACAACTTCCAGTTTCTCCAGTCATTTTGTACACATCATGAGAATTTTGAACCTTAATGAGCTTGCTTAGTCCAAAATCTCCAACTTTGAGATGGTCTGCACTGGAATTGACTAAAAGAACATTCCTGAGATAAGGAAACAAATTTCAGTAGTAAAATCAGAGTTTCTTTCAACCTGTGAGCACAAAATCATCTGGGGCCATCGTACACTTGTTGCATTTATTAGCACTACTTAACAAGAACATCAAATGCCACCAAATTCTAGAATCTATATACTCACCTTGGTTTTAGGTCTCGGTGAATTATGACATTTGGCTCGTTGTGAAGATAAGCCATCCCTCTGTCCACAAAAGATTTAGAAGCTGAGATTACCACCAGTAATACTTGTCTTAAATATTAGATTATCTTCACTTCTCTCATGCTCGTTTTTCATATACACCAATTCAGCAGCTTACTATAAGAAAACTAAGCTAAGTAAAAACCATCCACATATTTCAAAGAAAATCTTTCTGCAAAATTTAAGGGACTGAAGCAAAATATGGGAATTATTTGGAGAAAAATTGGAAATAGCAAACGTAACCTGAAACAAATGTTATGGTAAACTAACACTCTGCACTTTCTGAACAGCAAGTGATCTAATGATTGCTATGTGATGACTGATGAATTAGACTTCCTGAAAAGCTAACTTTTTGCGACTGAACTTCTGAAAAGGATTCATACCCTTATCTCTCTTTTTTAAAGCTATTTAAGGTGTCTTAAACCATACAGCAATGAGTTAACTGAAGATTCATTACAGTACCTGGCAATGTCCAAGGCAAAGCTGATAGCTGTTGAAGGACTAAGTGAACCCTTTTCCTTGAGGTACTGATGAAGATCTCCCTACAAAAGCAGAATAACTAAGCATCGACCTTGGAAGACACCTTTCAAAAACCACTTCAAAAACTTTAATAAAAAGTACAACGTGCCAAACCCAAATAGAACATGCAAAAGTATACCCCTCTTAAATACTCTGTAATTAACATAAGGGGCTTCTTCTCTGTGACAGCCCCAAGAAATTGGACTATATTAGGGTGGCGAAGCTTCACAAGCAAAATAACTTCATGCCGGAAGTCCTGACTGTATTAGGGGAAAAAAAACAAACCAGTCAGAAATATAATGTAAAGAAGAAATGCTGAACGTTTTCTTTCAATATCAATCATTTATTGAGGACAAAACTTTCCCAAAGAAACTAGATACAGAGAAATTCTTTTATTTGTAGGAAAGAAAACTGAGGAATTAAAGTGTTTCAAGAACCCACTCTCTGTAAATCAAAATCTAAATTCCATTCAAAACAAAAATAAATAATTTGACGCAAACAGCAACAGAGAAATTTTCACTTGCAAGAGCAATTAAGTTGCAAAAAGAAAACACAAAATACTGCGGAACTCACATCACTAATCTATCACCAGAAAGGGATGGAAGAATGCGTTTGACAGCCACTGGTGTTCCACGCCAATGCGCTTTCAAAATCTCACCAAAGGAGCCCTACAAGAAACACACATCAGAGTGAGGCCATATCTTGCAGAATGCAGGTTGATCAAGAACCAGATCCCAACAACATTCATCTCATAAACAAAGCACAATAAACTAGAGAATCCAACTTTGATGTAAATAGAACTACAATATAATCGAATTGGAAGTTCGCAAGGCACAAGCATTCATTCAAATTCAGACCTTCCCTATGGTAACGGAACCGGAGAAGTCGAGCTCAGCAGGCTCAATTTCCCAATCACACTTGTTAGGCAGAGGAGGCGCCACCGGCTTCGGCTCAAAATGACTCCCATTTTGTCCCTGCACCATCAACAACATTCAGCAAAGCAAATTCCAGTCCATAAACAAATCCTCTAAGCACAAAAATGCATAATCAAACAGCTCAAATCTCACATAAGACAAGCCACCGTAAGATTTCAACAGCTCAATCATGGTGTGCTTCTTCGCTCCCTCAGCATCCGCCAGAGGCTGCCATCAGATTTCACCGCAAACTAAAATCAAATCACAATTTCGCATTGCATTTCATCGAATCAAACAGTAAAAAACGAAAAAGAAAAAGAAAAATTACAGTGTTCTTCCAACGATCCTGGGCGTTGACATCGGCGCCGTACTCGATAAGGCACTTGGCGACGTCGATCCAGCCGTGGAGGGAGGCGACGTGGAGAGGAGTGCGGTTGTCGTAGTCTCTGGCCTGAACGAGGCCGCGATCTTCTTCTAGAAGCTTCCGGACGGCGACGGCGTCGTTGTGGTGAGCGTGCCAGAGTATGAGCGAGGTGCGGCTCACTCTCGCCTTCTCCTTTTGCTTGTCCTTGTCGGCAACCGCTGCGCAGGGCTTGGTTCCCGACGACGAGTCGGACGCGTCGGAGGAGCTCATCAGTGAAGTCCGGATCGGAAAATCGGAATCGGAGGAGGCCAAATGGAATTGTTGAATTAAATTTTAAGAGTGGGGGCGACTTATGGAGTCGGTTGGTTGGTCTTGTTGGTTAAAATTACTTGTTTGGGAAATTTAAGAGTGGAGGGTAAAATCGGGTTTTTCATTTCCTCTTGTGTTTTTCTGGAAAGATTGGGGAGCAAGTTAGTTTGTGGGACAGTGGGAGAGGACTGAAAGGGAAATTTACCTGATGGTGATGAACATGAAAAAAGACTCGCTCTTACTTTTTCATTGGAATCTCATTCCTTTCTCACTTTGATTCATCTTTTGCATCGTGCTTCATGTGAATCTAGATAAGATGCTGTACATGCTTTTGTAACTTTTTGATGATTAATTAAGGGCTTAATCTAATAGTGTTTTGCCGGAGGTTCTTCAGTCCACTAGGTCAGTTTTCACCAAAATGACGTAGCAGCATCATAACCTCTTGTTTTGTCAAATCCAAAAGTCCATTAACAATAAGTTAGAAAAATAAAAGGCTATAAGGTTATCACGTCACCTTGGTGAAACTCACCTGATGGAGTGAAGAATTTTCGGTGTTTTGCCACTCAAATATTATTAGTTGAGTTGACAGGAGCCTAGGCATGAAAACTCAATACTCAGGTTCAAATTCGCGCCTATACTTAATGGAGTTATACGTCAATCTGTATTTTTAGCCGCCGGAGTGTAAACTGTGGTGTTGAACTACTATAATGTACTGATTTGTTTGGTACTGATTGATTGTTCTGGGGTGGAGTTAATGAATTAATAAGGCCGCCTTATAAGAAATATAGGTGGCCACCTTGTTTGCATATGGAAATTTCTTGAATAAAACACTTCCAATTTGGATCTTGGACCTAAGCAGTGGCCACCAAACTTGGAAAACAGAGTATATGGTATGTCAAGGCTGCGCAAGAAAAATGACCTCTTTCTCATACTACATAAAAAAGCTCAAGAGACTGAATATAAGTAAGAGATTATATTGATCCTCTCATAGAGAGGATAAGGGAATGAATACAGGAGAAGCCCGAAATTTACAAATGAATATATAATACAGATTCAGGGCAAGTGTATTAGTATGGTTGTATACTTGTATAGAGGATTAGAAGCAGGAGTGTTGAACCTGCACTAGTTTGAAGCAGCTAGTTGTTTATATATGAACTGTGACGTGAGTCTAATCTAGTCTTCTTGGTCTTCAAGGGAGCGCTTCCTGGCTCTAAGGTTGAGCTCCAAGCTTTGAGGCAGAGGAGGCTTTCTCCCACGCCGAAACAGAACTGCAAGAGCTCTCATTTTCTGGCACAGAACGAATACCTATAACATTTCAAACACAAAAGTAACAATTACCAATTGTTCACTCTTAAATCAAGTGTACATTGAAGTCATTGATCTGTTCCTTACTGATGAGGCCTCTATCTCTGCAACACCTTCACAGCCTTGGCCGCCTCCTTGCAACAAATCACAGTACTTCACTGCTTCGTTTGCATCCTCGAAGACCTACAACCCCATTCACATTCATGATCAGATACTCCATAGGTATTGAAAACATAATCTAAAACCAATATGGTAAGAAAAGCTTACAAGCACTCCATCCCTAATATCCTCAACAAGCATCTGGAACTTGTTGCCATTTCTAGGCTGTTTAGCTTGATTCCACTTTCCTCCTTTGGAGAACAATTGCCCAAGCTCCCTTTCAACTTCACTGTCATAAACATACCAACAATATTTAACCCATCACAAAATTAACAGACAAAAACGAATAAAATGAGAACAAACAGAAATGAGAGAAGAACAGACCTCACATTTCTTCGCGTTTTCATTGTGCACAGCTGGTTTTCCCTCTGAGTTAATACATATACAGGCTTGGAAGTTTCCCTCCAAGGATTAGCCTCCAACACTAAACAGAAGCAAAAATCATTAACAAATTCAACACACTATTTATTACCATGGCCGTAATCATTTGGTCTAGCGGCATAAACAGAGCACTCAAGCTTAAACAATCATTTATTCTAGCGGTATAATGAGTACATACAAGTATACAACTCTCAAACTATTATGAATTTTTCTCTAGTTTATTATTAATTTCCTAAAATAAGCCATGCAAAATTTACAATCAAATACTACTATTCAATTTAAACAAACTTCGCCAGAAATTCGAAATCCCTTACCATCATAGCTGCTGCTATCAAACGTCTGCTGGAGATGCCGCCGCATATCGTAGGCGCGTGACGACACGCGCTTCACGAACTCGTCGGAAGTGGAAGGGATGCTACCGTCGAGATGAAGCGCCCTCTCCACCTGCTCGCTCTCATCGTCGGAATCTTCTCCCTCATGACTCGCCCCAGCTCCGCCGCCGCCGGTCGATCTGCACGAAGCGTCTCTGTGACAAAACCTTCTTGTGGAAAGATCAGGAGAACGCGGCACTCCGAAAACGGAGGACAGGCAGAGGTTGCGGTTGTGGAGGCTGACCGGAGAGAGGTTCATCCGGCGGCGCCGCGGACGGAGGGGGTTGGCGGTCGGAGGGAGGATGATGGAGGGAGAAACCGATGAGAGGGAATCCATATATGGTTTGTTATTCGATTTTGGTTTGTGAAATTGTGAATCAGAGATTCAGAGACGAACGGTGTTAGGGTTTGAACGAGAAATGAAAATTCGAGTAGAAATAATAAGGCAAGCGTAGAAGAAATGTGAGTGCAGCTCTCTCTCTTTGTGGGCCCAGTTGAAATGGTTCGTCTAACTAATCCGACCCACAATTTTGTTTGAATATTTTGTGTCTGTAATTAAGTATTTGGAAAATTGCACGAGTGATCCTTAATTTAATTCAAGTTTCAGTTTGATCGTCAAATCAATGTAATATTCATTTTGGTCCTAACTCTTGTACACTCCGTTGTTCATCTTCACACTCAAATATATATCATCTTGGTCCTCCATTAGTCAACTGAGTCAATTCCTCAAACCTACAATTATGTCATGTACACATGAAAATAAAGTATAACTTAGTGAGTGCTGATTGAATTGAGAATCTTAAAAAAAAATCTGGATGGTATAAGCTGTTTAGCTGTTGGAAATTGTTATTCACAACGAGTATAGAGAAAATTTTAAAAACAGTATATGACAAACTTATAACATCCCAAATTTTGAAATTTTTCAAAATTGATTTTTCTTTGTAGAAATAGGAAGTAGATGTTGTTACGAATTCGCCGTATTTTTCGGTGAATTTTTTAGACTCTCGAGCTATTTTTAACGATTTAATTGAAAATAAAGTATAACTCGTGAGTACCGATTGAATTATGAATCTCAAAAAAAATCTGGATCTTATAATAAGCTGTTTAGCTGTTGGAAATTGTTGTTCGCAATGAGTATATATGACACTCGAAGAACACATTGACGCATTGTTATTTGTTGAAAATGTATATGTGTTCTTCCGATTTTGATTTACTAGTATATATCTCTACTAATCTTACTAATTTAACTTGGAACCGAAGAATTAAGGGAACATGTTACTTAAATATCAAAAATTCATTCTATATATCGTATTCGTAAGTAACATAATTGAATTATGAAATGTCGTCAAATGTGTGCTATAGATCTATGAATGCATGAGCTTAGATTGATCAAATTAGTGAATATAGCCCTCGTCAATTGACGATGGAATTAGAAATGTGAAATGACATAGCTTCTGGTGTAAACTACAGAATTGTGAAAACAGTGAAATGAAAAAACTATTAGAAGTTAATGTAGATCATAGGATCGATAAACAACAAATAAAACACGTCTGTTTTCTTTCTCTTATTCGATCTCTATATGCATCCATCATGATTATGCTGGCTACTGTATGTCTTCAGCTGTGGGTTGCGGAACCCAGCCGAGCTCATAGTTCCGGCGAAGCCAGGCGTTTCGCGATGGCGAGTGACGAAGTAAGTACCCGTCATGCAGCTTCCACCAGCAGTGGTGGTTCTTTTCGACACAGTCGTACTCTTTTAACAATGGCAGGAACATTCCATTCCAGCTACCGTCGTTCAGATATACTTGACATCTGTACTTTGGATCAACAAACCAACCCCCACATGTTGACACCTTTGCAATGCCGTTTTTAGATTCAGCTTTCACCTTCAAGTCCAGGGAGACTGTTAACGAGTTCATAGCCTCACACTCAACTGTGAAGGTGTTGTAATGGTCTGGGTGTGCATTTCTGAAGTCTTGCTCGAACTCTTGCTGGACGGTGGTTTTGTACTCCTGGGCGCCGAGGCAACGCCATGAGCTTTCTACAGAAATGGGGAGTGATAAGAAGAGGGAGAAGATGATCGTGAAAATCAAAGAGTTGAGTATACCATGATCACCAGCCATTCTTATTTTCCGGATGAATTAGACTTCTGGGGCGGGACTAGAAATTTATAAGATAACTGTGAGATCATAACTGAGATATGAAATTAAAAACCTCCATCGTTAATTTGCTTAAACGTAACTTGGGTGTTAATTAAGAGATGCATAACAGTCCACAGATCATTGGTTACTTTACAAACTGATGTTTCTCTGTGTTTCATAAATTAGAAGGGAAGTTGGAACGCAAATCATCTCGATCCAATTTAAACCCTAAACCCTGAACTCCTACCACAATTCAAAGTTACCTGACCTATAGATGTACTGTATGAAAAAAGAAAAAAAAAAGAAAAGAAAAGAGATCACGTATTAAACCCCAAATAGGTAAATTCCAATTTAAGTTAACCGATTCAACATACACATGTTATCCTAAACTCACTGGCATTTTGGAAAGAGGTGTCCGGACTTCGTTGAAATTTTAGTGCACAAGCTTAAGATGTGATCTATAAATATACAGAAACAAGATATATAGAGATGGGAAATATGATAAGAATTTGATTCACACATGGATAATCAAGCATACCTACAAATAATGCAGATGTATAACCTGTACCGTAATGGGTAATCAGGAGTCCGTTAATGCGAAAGCTTAAAATATAGAACAAATACGATTGCAACAACAAGAGCTCCAATAACTGAGACGACTATCCACTTATGCTTGGTCATCCTCTGCGACATGGAAGTTAAGACTTTTTTACTCTTGTCTATGGCATCATCTATCCCGTGAAGCTGCAAAAGAAAAAGAACAAGAATGAATTCACACAAACTGCCGCCACGTATATGTTGGGTTTCTGGCTCCTCAAGTAGTAAACTGAGGATCGAGCCAGGCATTGAACATGTCAATGAATGGTACTAAACAATTCAAGTCCAAGTAAGAAACAAGCTCTAGCACAAACATGATCAAATAGCTAACATACTTTCTTATGGGAATGTAGGAGAGTTTCACGCTGTTGTTGCAAATCTTGGAGAATGGAAACACCGAGCTCTTCGGTCTCCAGTATGGTTCTTCTACTCTCAGAAATTCTGTCACTTGATTGATTTAGTCTCTCAACTGACATTGCCACTCTCTCTCTTTGATCAGAAGAAACCTGTTTTGTTGTACAGAAATCAACAACTCATTATAACAAAGCAAAACAAAACAAACGACAAAAGATAAAGATTACAGCACATAAACACACACACACTTGCCACAAAGCATACATCATTATAGAATAAGCAAATAAACAAGAATCATGCACTCAAAGTCTCCAACCTTGGTTCCCAATTTGATCTTAGCTTAAGTTTGAACCACATCAACTATCACGAAACTCTCACCAGGGGGCAAGGAACTTATGTATGTAAGGAACCACACTAGTATATAGGTCTAAACCCTTTGTCCAAATGTTTACTTACTCAAGTTATTTCGATTATAAACATATCAGATGTGTCTATCTATCTCTTGACTCGAAATGGGAGCAGGTTTGAAAAAGGATATTAGAGTGTCTAGGGTTGGGCCAGGAGGGTATTTTTGAAGTTAAAAGAATCTCAATGCAACTCTAATTGGGGATTCAATCTCGCATAACACCTACACCACATTTCCTTCAATCATACATCCTAACATCAAAATTAACACCAAATATGTAACGATCCAGAGAGCAGACATACCACGTGCATATCTGCCATTCCGGACTCCAAAAGCTCATCCCGAGCAATCTCATTAGCATTCGGTGATGTAATTCTTTTGATCTCCCTCTTCAACTTATTGAGATCAGACTTGTACTCCCTCAACTTGGCAAGCAGTGCCGCCTTCGCCCCCGGCTGCAAGCTTCTCGCTTCCAGGTCCATTTTCCGAATCTGAAAACAACCAAATCAACACCACCATTCACAAATCCCTAACATTTCGCAATCAACTCGAAAAAAGAAGCAAAATTTCAGTGTTAAATATTACCAAACCATCAGCATCATCCAATCCAGCTTTAATCTCAGAAAACCTCTGCTGCTTCTGCCCTGCAATAACCACACAAAACCTAATTTTACAAAAAAGCCCCAACATTCCTTCAGCTACAATCTTCGGTGCTACTAATCACTATTTCAAATTGATCAAATCAGTAAATAACACAAATTGAGAACACGGCGAGCTCAATTTGAAGACGGTGAGCAACTCGGTGACTGAAATTTACCTTGGTCAGGAAGAAGAGCGGCGGCGTTACATTTCCGGGAGAGGTTGGCGGAGAGCTCACAGTACTGACGCTCGTAGCCTTCGAAGACCTCACTCATCTCGGTAGCTCGGAAATCGACGCAATCGGAGATGGAGGTCGGCGACGATCTGAGTCCGAGTGAGGAGAACTACGCAGATTTGGAGAACAAAGTCGTCTGCTTTTCTTTTTCGTTGACAGTTAAACGACGTGAGGTAGATTTCTAAGTTTACCCGGGGTCCTTTTGGTCTTGGACAAAATTTCCGAATATCCTTGCTGAAACGGTGCGTTTTGGATAGAACATTTTCACTGTTTTGTCTTTTCTTGCTCTGGCAGATTTTACATTTGTGAATTCTCTACTTACACGTCCAAAGTTGAGGATTGCGTAGACAATCTAGGTGGATATCAGGAGAAAAGAGAAATGGAATCCTATATTTAGGGATGGCAATAATCCCCGGCGGGTAGGTTACCCACGGGTATTCGACCCTAACGGAGAATATATACGAGAATAAACGGGTAACGAGGATGAGAATCTTCAGTATTCGGAATTCCCATTATCTAATTACAGAGATGTGAGCGGGTACTGAGATGAGAAATGTAAAAGGGTATGTGTCTAATATTTTGATCCCCTTACCCTACCCTACCCATTGCCGTCCCTAGGCTATTTTTCATGTGTGTTTTTACACACATATCGGTTTATACTATTCGTGATTCATATGTTTTATAGCCTTCTAGCTCGTGCAAAATCCTATTGAAGGAGTTGTTAGATGTTCTCTACCGAAACCTTTCATTACTTCATTCCAATTCAGTGATGATAAGAGATCAAAAGTATTATTGATGCTTAACTAGAAGAATGTACAATCTTATTGCATCCAATTCGTTTTTCAAAAAAGAAAAGAAAAAGAAGAAGTTTTTCTGTTAGAATGTAAGGAGTAAGGGCAACAAACCCAAGGTAAATCTGAACAAGAAAAATATGAAGCTGCCCATTATGGCACTACTTTAAAACTTCAATTTCACAACCGTCCAAGTCTGTAACAAAGAGTGAAGAAATAGAGGAGTAGATTTAAATTACCACAACAGAGTTAAATCTCAAAATATAAATTTCCAACCTAAATTCCAGACAATCAAGCACAAGTTCCATGTAAAAAAAAAATTATCCAAATGATAGAACCATAAAGATCACAGTACAATTTAGGCTAAGCTCATAAGATGAAAGGATTACTGACGGCATGCTATGCATACCTGTGAAGTTATCACAGAGTTGAACCAAAATAGAAACAAGTGGCAGGTAAGGAACCCGCCTTGCTCCTCTTTCAAGCTCATGCCATTATCTTGGCAGACCTCACGTAGAGGCTATCCACAACCTTGCCCATGTTGGATATCGTCTCCAGTGTAGCAGGGTATATGGCATCCGTCTTCAGATCTTCAAAAATAATGAGGCAGCCAGCACCCTGATCTAAAGTTCCTGCAAACTTCTTGTCCAGAATTAATTGAGACAGCTTCTTCTCCACGTGGTCGACAGGGAGTTCAATCAGTTCGGCAATGTGTGCTATTTCCACCCTTGAGAATGGCTCAATCAACCTGCAGAGATTCTGTTCCAATAAAGTCTCATACAGGGAAGAGAGGTGCCTATGGACAATAGGGTCTTCCTCTAGCTGCGCCTTATAATCCCGTAGAGCAGTCTCGAAAAGCTTCAATGAGCGCTTTGAGTGAGCATCAGCCACTGCCTTCATGGCATCAAGCTCAGGCCCAACATACCGCAAGCCTGCTTTGGATGATATAATTCCTGCCACATCATCAGCCTGGCTGACCATGATTTTGCACAACAGCATATACTTGAGGCTAAAGACAGCCCGAGAATCTTCAAGAGCATTGAAAGCTTCAAAAGCCTCAAAGAAATAACTGTAAGCAGTTTTGTAGTCCTTTTCTTCTGCATGAAGGATGCCACTCTGCAAATCAATAGTTCCCTGTTGAGCTGGAGGCACATAGATAGAATTGGCTGCTGTTCTTGCTGCGGTCAGTGAAGCCTTGGCTTTAGGGAGATTTCTCAAAGAAAAGTGAAGCTTACTCTCCAACAAATCTATGTCCACAAGGAGAAGCTTGTCATCTAGCCTTCTCACTTCTTTGATCAAGCTGGAGAGAAGAGTTAGTGCTTCTGAGTACTCCTTGCTTTCCAACAAAAGAGCTGCAAGCCTGGCTTCCACTCGCTGCCGAAGGAAAGTTCGCTTCTCAGCACGAGTCCACTGCACCATGTCCTTGCAAAGGGAAATCTGAAGTTCAGTTGTGCCAGGGATTTTAGCAATCGTGTCTATTATGCTACGGACAATCTTTGCAGTTTTTGCCTTCGGAATCAAGCTAAAGAAAGGCCTCAACTGGGTAAGAAGGTTACGAAGATCTTCTCCTCGATTCTCTTGTCTAAGAAGATCTGCCAGATCGGTGATTGCCTGTTCCTTTATGCGTAGAGCTTCAGAAGAAGTGGATGGGTTTTCAAGAATACGATACAGAATAGCTATGCCTTCAGACGGAGCTTTGGCCTCTGAAGCCAGAGCAATCGAATCTTTTGTTGCTGGGAGGTATGATGTTGACATTGTGCTTCAAACAAACCAAGTTCTGCAGAAAGAAATCAGCCCAAACAATTACAGTCATATAACAAAACCACCTTACAATCTTGGTACATTCAACATATTGTGGTCATAAGAAGATAAAGAGGCAGAAGTTTGGTTTCCAAACAGCTGGAAACATATTTAAACTTGTACAATGCACTGTGATACCCTTCTAATATAACATTGCAAAACGAAGACGTGCTTCTATCCCAACTACAGCACTAACTACTAAACATGAATATCAAACCTCAAAATCTCAATTCTCTAATAAACTCAGCAATAGAGTGACTAAAAGTGAAGAAGTGCTTCTATCCCAACTAGAACACTAACTACTAAACATGAACATCAAACCTCAAAATCTAAAATCTCCGAAAAATTCAGCAATGGAGCGACTAAAAGTGAATTCCACATATGTTAGTAAGTAAAAACCCATCCCCACGGCATTCTTTAACATTCTTCACTCTTTCCGTATACACACAACTGATTCAGACTACTTCAAGACAACACCCAACCAGCTACCTGGTACAAGAAACTACGAAATTCACCTAGCCGACCCCGGTAAGGAAAACTATGATATTCTGTTTCACTCAACAGCAATCTAAGCAGCTATCATATACCTAATTCAGTTCATTATTCATTACTCCACTACATCTTTAGGGTTAAACTCTCCTTCAAGTAAACACACATCTTTCATAGAGATAGTCGAACAGCAAGGAAATTCAAACGCAGCATCAAAAGCTAACACTCATTACAAACGAAAATTTCCCAATTCACAAAATGCCCTAATTTTCTAGCGACCGCTAGTTCTCAAAAACCGAGACTTCAAACCCAAAATTGAGACAAAATCAAATCCGACGAGAGCAATCAGAGACCCGAAACGGCAAAGTAGGTCGGACAATCAGAAAAAAATTCCGGCAAAATAAATCAAACAATCGGAGAGATACGTAGTAAAATTAGAATCAAAACGAAGCTAACAGAAAATCAGATCGCCGGAGAAAGATAGAGAACGGAAGCCTTACCTGATACCCACTCGAGCTGGAAGCAAGAGTGAAGACGACGACGACGACGACGGTTTGAGATGCGCAGAGAGAATGGAGTCGATTTGTGAACTCCCAGCTCTTTTATGTAAAAGGAAATAAGTTGGGTGAGGAAGACGAGTGTAAATAATAATTATATATAAACATGTTAAATATTTAAAATTATGTTTTTAAATTATAATAAAAATTTTAAAAATAAACAAGTGTCTTATGTTTATTAACGGTGATCAGCCTTGTTACCGAAGTGTCGGGTTCTTAACTAAAAATTAGAAAATTAAAATTAAAATTGGAAGACAAAAAATTAAAAAAATTTGAAGGCAATCTGGGCTTAAATGGGCTAGGCGGAAGTAGAGAAAATGGGCCAACGCGGGCCGTGGGTCCCATATTTAAAAACAACATCCACCAAAATAACTCGCTGTATTTGAACGTAAATCCCCTTTAAAAGCTATAAATTCCTAATCTAGAAATCGCGGGAATTTGACCGGTAGGTAGCGACTTCAGCGACCATTCCGGTGCCGCGCTCTATCGAAATCCCCAAAATCACCTCCGACAAACCTTCCCTCCCTTCAAAAACAAGCATCCCCACGCAGGGGTAATCTCGGCATGCGAAAATCTCAGTCTGGTTTGAGCCACTCAACTCAGCAACTTGTACAAAGGAATTCCCAGATTCTCAATCATATATAAATTCCATTTCGTGCCCGATCCGGCACCACTAGTTCACACAATGCTCGTCTCGGCGCTGGTGACGTCACTGGCCATAAACTCCGGCCTGTGCATTCTGTTCTTCACGCTCTACTCCATCCTGAGGAAGCAGCCGAGCAACTCCGAGGTCTACATACCGCGAGTTTTGGCCGAAGGCGGTTACAAGAAGAGCAGCCATTTCAACCTGGAGAGGCTGATTCCTTCTCCCGATTGGCTCCGACGGGCATGGAAGCTCTCCGAGGACGACTTGCTCGCCGCCTCCGGTTTGGACGCCGTTGTTTTCATGCGGCTCATTAATTTCAGCCTCAGAGTGTTCCTCTTCGCCGGAGTTATCGGAGTCTTCGTGCTGCTTCCGGTGAACTGCTCCGGCGATGCTCTCGAGTATGTTGACTTCACCGATCTGTCTAATAACTCTCTGGATGTGTTTAGTATTTCAAATGTTAGCAGCGGCTCTAGCACGTAAGTCTCTCTCCAATCACAAGTTAATCTTTCTCTGTGTGTTTATGTGTTAGCATAGTGATTAGTGTAGAATATCAAGATTAAGTAAGTAGTGACTGAACTCTATAGGTTGCGATTTTCGCTACACGAATTTCGAGCAATGCTTATGAAATTTAACATTTTACACAGGTTATGGGTTCACTTCACGGCGGTGTACCTTGTCACAATCTTTATCTGCTGCCTGCTCTATTATGTAAGTAAATCTGGTGCGGTTACATAGCTTCATGTATTACTGACTAATCCTGCAGAAAATTTGTAGTGCCTAGAAAGCCTTGGGCTTTGAGGTGTTATGTTATCACCATTCATCAATGTGTTTAAGACTGTGATGAAATTTGTTGAAGCAAAATGATGTTTTATAGTTTTGGTGTATGGTGTAAGAGGGAGGGGATGAAATGGATACTGAATAATAGTTAATTTTGCAGGAATATAGATATATTTCTGAAAAGAGGACTAGTTATTTTCTTGCGTCCAAGCCTCAGCCACATCAGTTCACCATCCTAGTTCGCAGCATTCCTGTTCCTGTAGGGAGCAGCGTCAGTGATAGTGTAGAGAGTTTCTTTAGCGAGTATCACCCTTCTACATATCTGTCACATAGTGTTGTTCGTCGAACAAACAGACTTCAGAATCTCATTGTAAGTTTGACTTTTTCTGATGTCTGTCTTCTGTTTTTGGTGTTTGTAAGTTTTTCTTACCTTCTTTACTCTATTTGTTGTACTGTATTATTCTCATTTCTGAAATATTTGTATGACTATTTAACTGAGAAAGATCTGTACAATCATAAATGCTTGTTCTAAGTTTCTCACTTGCAAGTACAGAATACTGATATCTGTCTTTATTTTTCTCAGAATGATGCCAAAAAATTGTATAGCAGACTCGTTCACTTGCAATCAGATCCCAATAAGCAAAAGTATAAACGTTCCGGTACTTTTGGGTTGTTCGGACCCAAGGTTAATCTTGTAGATCATTACGAAAAGAAACTTGAGGACATAGAGGAGAATGTGAGATTGGGCCAATCAGAGGGTTCATTAGCAGGAGAAGTAAGTGCTGAACATCCCTAGTAATGAAAAGGCAAAATATTTTGCTGCTTTATTAAGCAGTTTGTTGGAGTTTCTATTGGGGTTATCGGGGAATGTTACTAATTACATTCTTTTTCATATGGATTAGGAAGTTCGAGCTGCTTTTGTGTCCTTCAAGTCTCGGTATGGTGCTGCAATTGCTTTCCACTTGCAACAATCGACCAATCCAACACGATGGGTGACAGAGCTAGCTCCTGAACCACAGGATGTTTATTGGCCCTTCTTTTCCTCATCATTTTTTCGAAGATGGATATCTAAGCTGGTGGTTATAATTGCATGCATTCTTCTTACAATCCTATTCCTTATTCCTGTTGTACTTGTTCAAGGTCTCACTAACCTTACCCAGTTGGAAGTCTACTTTCCCTTCCTCACGAGCATTCTAACCATGTGAGTGAATATCCTATTCGTTTTCTTACTTGCAAGAAGATATTTTTAGACTGTGTGATATAATCTTCACTCTTGCAGATTTCATTCTAGTATTCTCAATTGTCTAGTATATATTGAATTAATGATGTTAAAAGAAAAACAGACTAAAGACTTATTAGCAACCAGTTTCTACAGACAATATATACATTTTCACATTTTAGAGCTATCGCATGATGTAATGACTACTGTACTCTGGTTAAGTAGGAGGATTTTGGTTTTTCTTTTTCCTGTTGTGTGCCCTGATCTTAATGGAAAATGTGAATTCTGTCCATCGATTTACTGAATACTTCTGCTGCATAAGTCCAGTTTCAACCAGCTTTGTAGTTTTGTATGATGGAGCCAGATTTTGATCTTTAATTTGAGATTAGAATTTAGGTTTCAGGTGCAATGTTCTAACTTTGTGGTGTTTTTGTGCAGAACATTTGTGAGTGAAGTCGTTACAGGATATCTTCCCAGTCTTATTCTTCTCTTATTTCTGAAAGCGGTGCCTCCTGTCATGGAGGGCTTTTCATCCATTCAAGGCTATATTTCTTTTAGTGCAATACAAAAGAGTGCGTGTTCAAAAGTACTTTGGTTCACAGTATGGAACGTTTTTTTTGCGACTGTATTTTCTGGATCCGTACTCTACAAGATTTCCATCTTTCTTGATCCTAAGAACATTCCTGCAAAGCTAGCTTCTGCTGTTCCTGCACAGGTGTGAAATACTTCCTCTATAATCTGCTTTTATAAAATTTGTCCTACTTAATCCAATTTGGAGAATCACAAATTCAGTATTCACAGAATCCTCAGCTGTTTTTAGTTTCAAGTAGATATCATAACTTGTTTCAAACATGCAAAAGTTGATGAGTATACATTTAATACGTGGTTAATATATCATAAGGTTCACTAATAACAGAAAATACTTTGGGTGATACAGGCGTCCTTTTTCATTGCGTACGTTGTCACATCAGGATGGACAAGTACTTCGACAGAACTCTTTCGCATAATTCCTTTACTTTGGAGTCTAATGAAAAGACCTTTTACTGACAGTAAAGATGATGAACTTGAAGTTCCGGCCATTAATTACCATGTTCACATACCTAGAGTTCTCTTTTTTGTACTTCTTGGTATCACATACTTCTTTCTAGCTCCACTAATTCTGCCTTTCCTATTGGCCTACCTCTGTCTCGGATACATCGTATATCGTAATCAGGTCCGCAGCTTTTGTTTAGTTATATTTTGATCTTGCAAAGTTATAATGTTGAGGTACATATCAGTTGAGCTTGTAGGGAAAATCAGAAAAGTGTTTAAGCAATCCTGAGTTCTCAATTACTAGAAACTTTCCCTCAATAAATTAAGGTTTTGGATTCAATTTGTATCCACTGTACTGATGCTCAGCACAAAATTATCTGCAGTTCATAAATGTATATGCGCCTCGGTATGAAACTGCGGGGAAGTTCTGGCCCATCGCTCACAATTCAGTGATATTTTCTCTGGTACTTATGCATGCTATTGCTGTTGGAGTCTTTACGTTGAAGTCGGTCCCTGTGGCATCAACCTTAACTTTCCCTCTTCCTGTGTTCACACTTCTTTTTAATGAGTACTGCCGAAAACGCTTCCTGCCCAATTTTATTGCTTATCCTGCTGAGGTATGTTCAAAAGCTACATTATTGACACTAGGATTTCGTCCTATATATAAAAATCTCATATTAACCTTATTTCTCTTTTCTTTTTTTGTTACAGAGTTTGTTGAAAAAGGACAGGCAAGATGAGAATGATCCTACGATGCCTGAATTTTACACCAAATTGATTGGTACCTATCAAGACCCGGCTTTGATGCCTATCAATTTTTCTGCAAACGGTGACAGAGTCAGAAGCCCTCTTCTATCTGCTTCTTCTTCAAGTCACTCATGAGGTTGAGGTAGGGTTGTAATCTTTTGATGACATATAGATGGTGGTTTTAGTGTAGGGTGCCATACATTTTGGACTCTCAGTTTGATTCCTTATTCTTTTTCACTGTACAACAAAACTCTAATGAAAAAAAAAAAAAAATCATTCTGCGTCATGTGATGGATGCGTTTGTTCTCCTTGTATCTGCAAATCCATCTGTGAATTCGTGTCCGTAGCCATAGTTATAGGTGTTTTCTTCGGATCATACATGTGTCAATTCAGTATGAAGATATGGATAAACTGATGGTATCTGTTTGATAAAAATGCTACCTCTAGCAGTCAAGGCTAACTGCATATAACGTAGATTGATTGAATTTTATTGCAATGAAGCAGCATCATTTATGTTTCATCTTTCTGGTTTACTTCTCCTTACCCTAGTCGAATGTGGAACTGCTGACAGAAGAACAATCGAAGTAACTATCATTGACAAGCTTCTTAAAAGAATGTATTAAGATGTGAATTGCTGCAATATCCATGCATTAACGCCTTTCTTTGGTCTAATATCATCATCAGCAGATCCTCCTCTTTAGTTTCCAGGTTCGAAATACCAATATTCCGAAACAAAAAGATAGTCAAAGACCGCAGGAATCATGATCTAGATTATCATTTCCAGAATCTGGTATATCTTCCCCACTAACATCCATGAGTGGTATGAGCTAAAATTTAGGAAAAAAGAAAGTGCCTTGTTAGCTTTTAGATTATTCTTCTCCTTTCCATGGCAGATTGTCAAAGTTTACAAGGAAAGGTTTCAAAAAAATCAATATGGCTCTTTGAATTTCAAATATGCAGATCATTGTTCTTAACATATATATGATCTCAATGAAACTGATAAGTGGTCTTATTACTGTTACAGTTTAGCCTAATGACTTAATAAACAATCTCGGAAACATCAAATGCAAAATTAAACATATCTAATGAAATATCAATTCAATTGTCTTAAAGCTTACAAACCCTTTACTCATTCGGTTGATTTTCTATTCACCACCCTCATCATTCCGGAAGATTTGTTTAACATGATCATACTTTGATGAAGGTTAAAGAGACAAAGACAGATATAAAAACAAATGGCTGGAGAGAGTGAAAGTGATATCTTGAACTCTCATTTCATCTAGATCATAGTGCACATAAAATAGTCTCATGAAAACCATTAGGTATTTGTGCTGCCATTATTTAACTCTGTGTTTTCTGAACAAGTTTAAAAATATCAGAAGTCTCAAACAACAAGATGAAACAGAATCTTGCTGTATGACTAATGAGGACTTGAACAGCTAATGGCAGGCACCCCCTTTTCTGTAGGATATTTTAAAGGTTTGTAGTTCTTCTGCTAATCCTGATATTTGAAGTCCCAATCAAGTATCCCATTTGGATTAGGAATTTGGACGACTTGATGTATTAAGTCGATAAGTCCGCATAATCGTAGATCAAAGAGAGTTAGTTTTATCATTAATGTATTGATATCATCTACATTTCTTACTTTGTAACAGCTTATAAAAGCATTATACGAGTCTAGTTTTACGAATAGCTACAAATGTATACAGTATGGACTATTTTTTTTTTTACCGAAGCAAAAATTTCAATGGCATGAATAAAAACACCAGCGGTTTTTTCACTTAAGCAGATCAAGAAAGCAAAAGCCATTGTCTCTAATGTTTTTCTGGTGGTTGAAGTCCTAATCACCCAATTTCAGTGAGGATTAAGCCTAATCTCTTAAAATATGAATTAACTTTCTTTCTTCTAAAGTTAGGCTGGTAATTGTACACTCAATCATACATGACCTATGGGCAATCCTCAAGATTTGTCAATATTCATATTATACAACCAAAAGGCAAAAGTAGTGAGCCAAATGCATATATCTTGCTTGTTATGGTTAGAGTATGATGTGGTCCAAATCTTGGAAAATAAGTTAAATATGAATTGGCTCCACCCTAATGATATTGTTCCATGACTTCCATCCCCACATTCCACAATGTTCATCCTTAAAAGTTAAAATTCAAATAGACCCACCTTCCCAAGTGCATCAATGGCCCCCTTCTCACCGTACTCCACTAATTATGTTCATTAAAGATGAGGCAAATGGGGGTTCTTGAAGTAGAGTACCAAAAGGGAATGTGAATGATATCCATTCTTTCTTCTCTTTTGTTGAGTAGGTTCATTGTGGTGTGAGTTTAAAAGTAAAAACTTTTTTCACTTCATGTTTAAGAGTAGTATTGTTCAAGATCTTCCTTTTCAATCTAAGTTCATTAAGTTGCATGGACATCCTTAATGAAATTCTAAAAGGTTGATTTTTCATTATAACCTGATTTACCACCAAGTTAGTTATGTATCTTATTCACTTTTATGTGGTCCATTGCTTTTCAACCTCAACATTGCAAAAGATTCAAAATGTCCATAACAAATCATGGTCAATTAGTGACAAGTATGTACATATCCAATGTTAATTGGCAAGTTCTTTTGATTTTGGTCAACAAAGTGCAGAATTAATAACCAAATTGTTTAGATTAGAAAAGTACAAGAAATCAAAACAGAAACAAAAGTACAAGAAATCAAACATAGAGATTTATAAGATGAGAGACTAATCACTATCAGCAGCAATTAAATCTTGATGATGTTAGTTTAATAACAAAGCCCTTTCTCCTCTGACTCCTCATTTGACTTGTTAACACTATTCAAGGAAAAAGTCCAGGATAGCACCCACTGTTCACAGGTAGTAGTCAAGGGGCCAAAGGAAGAGGTTTGAATAGTGGACCCTAAACACTAAATTATACTACTATTCCAACACACCTCTCTGAGACTGATGAGGCTTTTTATTCAACTCTTCTCATAAATTTCTTAATAGTGCACCAGGTCCACTTTTCCCTTCCAAATATACTCACCAGAATCAAAAACCCTCCTTCAGAGCTAGAGTTCTAGACATAAAGAACCTTTGGATTTTGGAGCTAAAACCATAATCTCTCCCTGCAATAACTACTCACACACCTTCCCACTGCTTTATTCAGAAAAACAGAACCAACATCTCTCTCTCTCACATGCCCAAACCTCTATTCATTTATCATTCTCATTCTTGTTGTCTACACAATCAAAGCCATGGAAGAGACAGAAGTGTCCAATGGTAACAAGAAATGCAACACCAAAATCATTAGGGGCAGAACCAGAACCAACAACCCACCTCAGAAGCACCATCACCCTCATCACCATCATCAGCTAATACAATACTCAAACCAAAATGGGTTCTTCAACCAGAACCAGTACTATCAGAGATACTACTACCCAGCTCTTCTTCCTCTCCCTCCTCTTATACCTCTGCCTCTAGCTTTTACTCCACCGTTGCCTCAAAACCACAGCTTCAGAACTAAAACCCATTTGCAGAAACCTTCATGCAAGCTGAACAAACCTCCTTTTGCCGCTTCCTCAGAAACCCAAGTGCCCAAAGTCTCGATTTCACCAGGTATATGTCAAAGTTCTCAGCTTTTTGCCTATATCTGCCTTATTTGCATGTATGTTATTTCAAATTGAAACTATGCATTTGTGTTACAAATTATGAGTTGAACGTGTTCTTGAATCAGTGAACATTCATGATACACCCAATACCAAAGTAGGCCTGGAAGTAGATGAAATTTTACTGTTGTTTTCCAAGGCTTAAAAGATAGCAACTTTTTGATGTAAAACAACAGAATATGAAAAGTATACCTGGAATGAAGAGAGTGAAGACTCAAACTTGAAAATTATTTTTCTTGCCAGTTCTATAGCTTAGGTTTTTAAGGTTGATTGAGACTTAGGTTGCTTAAGCAGCAGTGTTTAACAAAGAAATTTGACTTACCTTGTTCTATACAAACATTCAGATGCTTCTAAAGGGTTTCAAAAGCAAAGAAATTTGCCCTTTAAAGGAGAAAATGTAGGGAAGTTCACAGGTGCAAGAACAGGGAAAGCAATAGTGACAGCAAAGAGGCCAGACTCTGGTGGTGTGGAAGGGACTGCTATTTCTCTCTTAGCTAACCATTTCCTTGTCCAATTCGATTCAGCGGAACACATTTTTCACTACAATGTTGAAATCTCCCCTAGTCCCTCCAAGGACATTGCACGAATGATCAAGCAAAAACTGGTTGAGGATAAATCAGCTTTGCTCTGTGGTGCTAGTCCTGCTTATGATGGCCGCAAGAATCTTTACAGTTCAATCGAATTCCAACATGATAAGCTTGAAATGTATGTAAGCCTCCCCATCCCTACAACCAAGCCAACCTTGCCATGTGGGGAATTTGGTGACTTTCAAGAGAAGGATCAAAGACTAAAACTTTTTCGTGTGAGCATCAAACTGGTTTCGAAGTTTGATGGAAAGGAATTGAGTAGTTACTTGAGCAAGGATGGAGATGACTGGAAACCTATCCCTCAGGATTATCTCCATGCCTTAGATGTGGTTTTGAGAGAGAGTCCATTGGAGAAATGTATACCTGTGGGAAGATCACTTTATTCGAGTTCAATGGGAGGAACTAAAGACATTGGAGGAGGAGCTGTAGGATATAGAGGGTTCTTTCAGAGCCTTAGACCAACCCAACAAGGACTAGCTCTCAATGTTGATTTCTCCGTGACCGCCTTCCATGAAAGCATTGGAGTGATCCCATACTTGCAGAAGCGTCTTGAGTTTCTTCGGGACCTTCCTCAGAGAAAGACAAGGGGTTTAAGTAGTGAAGAAAGGAAAGAAGTGGAGAAGGCATTAAAGAACACCAGGGTCTTTGTTTGCCACAGAGAGACTGTCCAGAGATACCGAGTTTTTGGCTTAACCGAAGAAGCCACTGAGGATCTTTGGTTTCCAGACAGAGATGGGAAGAATTTGAGGCTGCTGACTTACTTCAAGGATCACTATAACTATGATATACAGTTCAGGAATTTGCCATGTTTGCAGATTAGTAGGAGTAAACCATGTTATCTTCCTATGGAACTATGTATGATCTGTGAAGGCCAGAAGTTTCTTGGGAAGCTTTCAGATGATCAGACAGCAAGGATACTTAAGATGGGCTGCCAAGGACCGAAAGAAAGAAAATCCATCATAGATGAAGTCATGAGAGGACCTGTCGGGCCAGTAAGGTAGTTTTCTAAACTATGTTGATTATTGTAAAGTTTGAGCTTCTGTTAAATTGCTAAACATACCTCAGTTTGCTCTCTAATTTGGTTTTTGGCTATCCATTTTTCTTTCTTTACAGTGGCATTCAAGAAAGGGAATTTAAACTCCATGTTTCTAGAGAAATGACGCGATTAAGTGGAAGAGTTCTTCAGCCTCCAAAACTAAAGCTTGGTGATGGTGGGCATGTAACAGACCTTATTCCTTCCCGCCATGATCGGCAGTGGAATCTTCTGGACAGCCATGTGTTTGAAGGAACTTGCATTGAGAGGTGGGCATTGATTAGTTTTGGTGGCACACCAGAACAGAAGCACTGCATTCCCAAATTCATACACCAGCTATCTCAAAGATGCGAGCAACTGGGTATCTTTCTTAACATGAACACAATTGTTGGCCCCCAATTCGAACCATCCCAAGTGCTTAACAATGTCTCCCTTTTAGAATCTAAGATTAAGAAAATCCAGCGAGCTGCATCAAACAATCTCCAGCTACTTATTTGTGTAATGGAAAGAAAACACAAAGGGTATGCAGACCTGAAGCGAATTGCTGATACAGGCGTTGGGGTCTTAACTCAATGCTGCTTGTACTCAAACCTTTGTAGATTGAGTTCGCAGTTTTTGGCTAACTTGGCTCTCAAGATCAATGCCAAAGTTGGAGGATGCACAGTTTCTCTGTACAACTCTTTGCCATCTCAAATCCCCCGGCTGCTTAAGAGTGATGAGCCAGTGATCTTTATGGGTGCTGATGTTACTCATCCCCACCCACTTGATGACTTCAGTCCTTCTGTTGCTGCTGTGGTTGGTAGCATGAATTGGCCAGCAGCAAACAAGTATGTGTCAAGAATGAGGTCGCAAACACATAGGCAAGAAATCATTGAGGATCTTGGTGCAATGGTGGAAGAATTGTTGGCTGAGTTTCAGCAAGAAGTAGGCAAACTCCCAAAGAGAATAGTTTTCTTCAGAGATGGGGTAAGTGAAACACAATTCCACAAAGTGCTTCATGAGGAATTGCAAGCCATTAAAAAAGGTTGTTCTAAATTCCGTGGTTACAATCCTCCCATAACCTTTGCAGTGGTTCAGAAGAGGCACCACACTAGATTGTTTCCTTTTAAAAATGATCCATCTTCCAAACAGAACCAGTTCCTTGATGAAAACATTCCTCCGGGGACTGTGGTGGACACGGTGATCACTCACCCAAGAGAGTTTGATTTCTATCTATGTAGCCATTGGGGTATTAAGGGAACAAGCAGGCCAACACATTACCACATACTGTGGGATGAAAATGAGTTCACTTCAGATGAACTACAGAAACTGGTGAACATTCTGTGCTACACATACGTAAGGTGCACCAAGCCGGTTTCTCTTGTGCCCGCGGCTTATTATGCTCACCTAGCTGCGTATAGAGGAAGGCTTTACCTTGAGCGATCGGAGTCCACAACAGCTTTCACAAGAAGTGGCTCCTTACTCTCCAGAGCTGCTCCTCCAAAGGCAATGGCTCTACCTAAACCAAGTGAGAATGTTAGGAAGCTTATGTTTTTCTGCTGAACCTCCTAAGAATGTCACAGAGTATTTGACCATACTGGCATTGTAACATAGATGCTGTAAAATGTAACAGGAAACAAGCTGAATTACCTATGTATTCAGTTTGGAAACATGAAAATGAATATGGTATGGCATTTGAAATCCATGCATTTCTTGTGAACTCTATAGAGCACATAAAAACAAGACCAGCAACTACAGCAGTGTTACATTACTCCATACTGGAGAACTATTAGTCTAGAGGATGATAATATACGATATAAAAGTATACATACACTGATACACATGACCAGTGTAAAGGGAGGATCTTGCGTTTGGGGCAAAGAGCATAGAAGTTTTAGGCAATTGTGACTAGTCACTGAGACACTGACTCACTCTGTTAACTTGCATTTATATTTACCATGCATGCAACTATGCAAGTATGCATTGAAAGCAAGAAAAAAAAAAAGAGAGGAAGGGGTTGATGATGCCCCCCATAGCATAGTACATTGGTACAACCCCAACTCATCATCAGTCGCAATCACTCACTAAAGGTCTTTTGAAAGTTCACTCACTAAAGGTCTGAAGCAAAGCCAATGGGCAATGCCAGTGCCAGCCTTAAGCCAATTGGCAATGCCAGTGCTAGCCTACTATTACAGAGAAACAGAGAGGGAGGTGTAAGTCTGACTTTAGACTTGCCCTTTTGTCTCTTGAGCTCTCTGTTCTATTTATCTCTGGGGCTGGGGCTGGGGACTGGACCCTTCGCCTCTCTGCACCGCATAAGCATTTTCCTTCCTTTACCACCATCCATATCCATATGTCTCTCTTTATCTCTATGTAACTGTGTACAGAGAGAGACTTCTAACTACTGCATGGCCACGGGAAAAAAACAGAAAGACTAGTACTAGGGAAACGACGAGGCAGTGTCAGAACGCTTACTGTGTACACTACCCTACTACTTGATCAGTCTAACAGTACTGCAGTAGATAAACGTCAGCTGCATGGGTTGGCTACACCACCTTGGCTTAGTTACAACTTGACACAGATTGCAAGTTACAAGTATGGCCTAGTTCGAAATCTGTCAAAAGCTGCTTACCTACAAGAAGTGGACCACCTAAAACTGTTTGGTAAAATTTTGTCTTTCACACCAAATCACAGTAACTAAGATGATCATTTGATCTTGATCTGGGAAGATATTAGTAGAGTGTTAGACAAGTGATAGACTGCTAGCAGGTTATTTCGACATAACACAAATGTGTCTTGGAATACCAAGTGATCAGTGTTTTCCTTTCCTACATAGGAAACTGTATCTTGTTCGATGTGATTTTGTCCACAGTAGCTGGTAAATTGTAGGTATGTAGTTAGTACTACTGTACTAGTAAGAGTGAAGCATACCATGAAAATAATTCTCAGTAATAAGTTTATAAATAGAAATTTCAATA
This sequence comes from Fragaria x ananassa, assembly GCA_034370585.1. Lineage (NCBI taxonomy): Eukaryota > Viridiplantae > Streptophyta > Magnoliopsida > Rosales > Rosaceae > Fragaria > Fragaria x ananassa. The sequence goes on along the minus strand of CP139761.1, from coordinate 25,545,813 downwards.
CTTCGAAACATTACTGTGTGTTTGTAAGAAGTAAGAAGAGAGATACTGGAGATTATATGAATTTTACCGAATATTTCTGTCGGTGAAGACGTAAATATGGAATGAAGAAGATTGATCCACCCAAAGTCCCCAGAATTGCATTGCAGCCTTTGCAGCAACGGTATGGCTGGCATAGAAACAAGACGTTTTTAAGTGCTTTGGTGCAACTTACACAGAAAAAAACAAAAAACAAAAAACAGAAACGAAGTACTACTAGTCCTGCGCTGCACCATAGTTCCATCAATCCATCCATCGATTCCCAGTTTCCCCCACAGCCAAATGTCAATTATTTTGTCAAGTATGCAAGGAGGTTTGTCTAGTCATTGAAAGCTTGAGGTGCGAATCATCAACTCAAAGACCAGACTTGAGTTGAAGTGTCTGAGAGATTCCTTCATCTTGTACCATATATGGTCCTTCTTCTGTACCAATAGCAAGGTCTCCAAAACTCTTTCAAAAAGAAAATATGGTGAATCATTGCTTTTGCCCTATTTCACCAGTTCCCTTTTGGTGGATCCACTGGTCTTAGCCCACCAATGCTATTGCTAAACCCTAAACCTGAGCCCACTCGTTGAGGTGTCTTTGAAAGCCCAATTACGGAAGTACCCTCCGTCTGTAGTAATGCAAGTTACCAAGGAAGTGTCCAAACCTATCATCGGGAAACCTTGTCCGGAAGTTCACTCTAGTGGCCGCTCCGGTTAAGTCCCCTCAATCGAACTCTGGTCACTTCTTACTCTACTGCGGTACTTTTTTGTATGATACATGAATCAATACAAGTATGATGTTCTACAAGTCTATCACATACCAAAGCAGCAATGACATGTATGTCACAGAAATAAGACGTTTCTTTTTTAGAACTTTTAGCGTATCATTACAAAAAGTGTTCTAAAACAAGACCGCCCAGTTCGGCGCTCCAAGTCTGCTCTCCGCCCTAGTAGTGCCCGGGTGGTTTGAGCGTTTTAATTTTTTTTATATTTAAGTTTTATTGTTGTTGAAAATTCTCACCCTATTTTGATTTGTTAATTAGGACTATTTTGAAATATGAATATTCATTATGCAATTTTATTACTCTTTAAACTAGGGCTGCATAAGGCGGTTCGGTTCCAAGTCGATATGATCGGATCTTGATTATTAAAAATGCAGCTTTTCGTGAATCCGATCCGTTTAAGGAAGTTCGGATTGAGTCGGCTCATGAAAAGAAGAATGCAAAAATCTGAATAACCGTTGAATTGAACTAGATCTATTGTAAACCGTTAGATTTAGAGTAATGAAAAGAAAGTAGTTTGCTTCTTCTTCTTTTTCTTTTTTTGTCAAGACTTTGTTAAGTTTGAAACTTTAAATTGGTTAATGCTTAATGTTATTTTGTGTCCAAGTTGGTTTGAACTTTTGGAAACTTAGAATATCTTTGCATCCATGAAAATATGTCTTATATTTCAAGCTTTTCGGATTAAAAAAAAACCGAGATCCGAACCAATTTTTTCCAGATTCGGATCCATTCAGATCTTGTATTTAAAAATCCGATCTGAAATAATTAAACGGTTCAAATCGCGGATCATATTTTAAAAAAATGGATCTGATCTGAACGCAGCCCTACTTTAAACCTTTATAAACATTTTTTTTATAATTAAAAGCTATCAAAATAAATAAATAAAAGATTAAGAAATACAAATCTGCCTACAAAGCTCATAGAAGCCCGCCTAGGTGCATGTATCATGCTTCTTAACACTTGGGTGAGGAACATGCATGTAAACTAATTGAAAACTAGGCATCATGTTATTTTCACTTAGCTAGCTGTTGTTGTGTATATTTGGGTGAGTCGGATCAAATTAGACTTAGCATTTTGGACATGATTTTGTAGATTTCTTAGTATCCGGGTTCAATCTCAAACCGCACCAAAAAGTGATTATCTAAATTTCAAGGGTAAAATGCACCAACAGTGTCTGAACTCTTGGAGGACTGTCAATATGGTACCCGAACTTTTAAATGTATCAAAGTGATACCTGGACTTGTATTTTTGTACCAACGTCGTACCTGTCGTCATTTTCCGTCACAGCTCCGTTAGTTCATGTCACATGTGACGCACGTGACTGAAAAAAAAGAGTAAATGACTGAGCTACCCCCTGACCCGATCGACCTCCCTGACCTACAGCAGAGCCTCTCCCTCATCTCCCGCTCCCACCACACCAGCCTCATCAAGCTCCTCGGCGCGTCTCTCTCAGGCATCAACGTCGCATAGAAACGAGGGTAGATCATTGAACCCTAGCGGTCCAGGCATGGAAGGCATGAGCATTGTGGGATTAGATGATCTAGCTGCAGAATCTTTTGAAGGAATCTTCAACACTCCTTCATAGAAATGATGAAAGATGGCAGTAACCGCAGCTGAACAAGTAAAAAATGGAGCTCCATCTATGCCGTGTTGTCGAGCCACGTCTAGCACCCATGGCATGGCTGAGTGGTAAATGACGCACTTGAGTGGGTAGTCATCATCATCTTCATCACTGCTATCACTGTCCGAGGCAAGATCCTTCTTGTTCTTGATGTCGGTGATAAGGTTGGATAAGTTTTGCGTAGCTACCCTGTTGAAAACTTCGTCTTTATTTTCCGACTTTTGAAGGTGTTCGGAGCCATCAGAAATGATCTCAACCCTGAAAGAGGTCTTGTTTCTGGACTCAGCTGCTAGCAACTGCTTCATGGCCACGGTGGCTGCAGAAATGGTTGTGATCACGACGGTGACCCTAACACCCTTTGAAGCTAGGCGTTTGGAGAATTCAACCATGGGGCAGATATGGCCTTGAAATGTATAAGGGAACACTAGAACATGAGCACTACTTGTAGAACTGCTTCTGCTTTGAGGCAGAGCAGCAGCAGCAGTGCCCATTTCCCTTCTCTCCATTTTCATCCTTAATGCAGCTAGCTATGCTATGCTAGTAGCTCTCTCTTTGCTTATTTGCCTAATTAATGGTCGATCTCTGCATTATATATAGAAGATGTGCAACAAATTAACAAGGAGTTAATAAGTGTCTACTTGAGACTAAATGAGAAGAAATATAGCTGGCTAGGGCATATATGCAAATGTAATGTTTAATCGAGCAGTGGTCGTTGATTGATTGGTCAGATAGGGTGTTGATTAGCAGTTGGATTTGTATCTCGATCTAGGGTAAAAAGACAAATATATATATATATATATATATATATATATATATATATATATATATATATAGTACCACGATCGATGGATGAGTATTGAGTAATGATCTCGATCTTCATATAATTACTAATTAGTTCATATAGTTAATTTGGTTGGAAATTAAGTGATAATCACATCCGGTTTCAGCTGGTTAATTTGGTTGCCAATCGATCTGCAAATTCCGTTCAACATGCACGCACCGGATCTATATATGGATCCGAATTACCATATATATTTTGAGTAGCTATAGCTAGATAGATCCATAAACGATCGAGATCTATGCCCAGCCACTCACTAATAGTTGCATGTTCTTACAGAAAACTAAATAACAAATCAGATTGTTATCCTCCCCAGATCCTTGTTGAGCTTCTATCCTCCCCAGATCCTCGGACCCAAGAGCACGCTGTTACAACACTCCTTAACCTTTCGATAAATGAAAGCAACAAGGGAGCAATTGTCATTGCAGGAGCTATACATGATATAGTAGAAGTTTTGAAACATGGTAGCATGGAGGCTAGAGAAAATGCAGCTGCAACCCTTTTCAGTTTGTCTGTAGTAGATGAGAACAAGGTGCAAATTGGAGCTGCTGGGGCTATCCCAGCCCTTATAAAATTGCTCTGCGAGGGGACTCCAAGAGGAAAAAAAGATGCTGCCACGGCTATATTTAATCTTTCAATCTACCAGGGAAACAAGGCCAGGGCTGTAAGGGCTGGTATTGTGACCCCACTGATGAGTTTGCTTAAGGATGCGGGAAGTGGGATGGTAGATGAAGCTCTTGCAATCCTGGCCATTTTAGCGAGCCATCAAGAAGGGAAGGTGGCAATTGCTCAAGCTGACGCAATCCCTATTTTGGTGGAAGTTATACGAACAGGTTTCCCACGCAACCGGGAGAATGCCGCTGCTGTATTATGGTCATTATGCACAGGCGATTTGCAGCAGTTGAAACTAGCAAGGGAACTTGGTGCAGAAGAAGCATTGCAGGAACTCACAGAAAATGGCACTGATAGAGCCAAGAGAAAAGCCGGAAATTTACGGGTCATCCATCTTCCCCACAAAAGTTTCGGTCAAGCTATGGCCACTGACTATTTTTGTTGTCCCAACTATCAAATCATACGCCATTCCTTCCTACAAGACCCAAATTAACACATATATCAGAATGAAGAAGATGGTGCAGGTGGCGCTGGAGTGTGTGGAGGATGAAGAAGATGGTTGGGTGGAGAAAAAGTCATTTATGTCCTCAATTTCTAACTCACATGACCCGCACGTGTTTATAAATGACAGAGCTGTGATGGAAAATGACGACAGGTACGACGTTGGTACAAAAATACAAGTCCAGGTATCACTTTGATACATTTAAAAGTTCGGGTACCATATTGACAGTCCTCCAAGAGTTCAGACACTGTTGGTGCATTTTACCCAAATTTCAAATTAGCTTATTTGAAATGTGGATATGGTTCACAAAGTAGCTTAACCAAAATAAGTGGATTGGTTGCGGTTTTGGGTTTAACCTGTATCGTACCGCACCGTAACACAACGTGCCCACACCTAATTTTTTCAAACAAATATATATACAAATATGAGACAAGCTATGGTACTGGGATGTATATTCTACTTTTATTTTACATGTAATTGAAGAAAAATTACAATGTTATTAATCAAATTACAACATTGAGAACAAATTTACCAAATTTATTTACACTATTTACATGACGTTAAACAAAATTACAACTATGAGAACAATTTGTTCAAAAAGGTGTAAAATGGTTGTACATTTTGTAATTACAATTATTAGAAAAAGATTACAAACAATACGACTCAACATTACCATTTTGACTACAAATATGTTGTTACATTTGTAAATGTAGGTATCACATACGGGTATGTACCATAGAATTTCCCTACAAATATATATATGCGACTAAATTTTGACAATTTTGTCAACATTAAGAAATTTAATCATTACCTCAAATAGGATAGATGTGCTACCTAGGGTTTTAACTTTCAAATTCGAGCTTTCGATAGCAAATTTTTTTTTTTTTTTGAAACGATACTTTAAGAACAAAAGGAACATGTAACTAAGCATAACATCAAAATATTTAGTTGTATGAATCGAAGTCTCTTCATCACTTGTTAATTTGTTCACTTTTATGTCGATACTTTTATTTATCATTTATCAGTAAAAAAGTCGATAAACAACTTATAGAGTTATAGAATTGCAACAACAAAAAGTATACAATGCTTTCTCTTCTTCCTTTCCCTCTCTACAAGGTGGCCGGCCGGTGAGACCGATCGCGACTACCCCTTGGTCGAATTCTAGACCTCTCTACAACGTCACTATACCGATGTCGACCTTGAAGAATTGAACACTTTCAGTTACAAATGCCCTGACTGATAAGGATTGAGAGTGATTCAACCGCGTTGTTTGCCTTGAATGCCTTGAGGTACAAATGCCCCGACTGATAAAGATTGAGAGCGATTAAAACAACATTGTTGGCATGGCCTTCAAAAGTTGCATGTATAGTTACAAATGCCCCGACTGACAAAGAGTGAGAGCTATTAAACCACACTGGAATATATTCCTGAAAACAACTTATGAATCCGGAATGATCCCGAATACAAATAATCCCACTCAACAAAGACTAGCTTGTAGGTTCCCACCATTACAAAGCAAACCCTTTCCAAATGGGGAAGGTTCTCTGCTGTCTAATCACCTGGTGCTTTGCATCTAAATATCTGATGCTGTCACAGCAAACACTCAAGAAGGTGATGATACTAACTCACTAAGCTTCTGGTGTTGATTGAGCAGCAAGCATATGGAGCCAGCAGAGGTAGTACATCCTTCACATCCATCACTGATCATATTCGCTCCTCGAAGATTTCGTATATGTTGTCCAAGGGTTTGATCCGTACAAATCTTCATTTCGTTTCTGGACTTGTGTTTTAATCTTTGAACAAATAATGAACCACAAAAGATCTCAGGAGCATCTAGCAGAGACATTGACACCGACTACAATGGTCGAACAATTCGAGTGGCGGTCAGTGTTAGAAGCCATGGCTACTGGTCCACCACAACTCGAAGCTGGCTTTACTTTAACAGAAGTTGATTGATCGAAGACGAAGGCCACAAGTTCACAACCCAAATCGTGTATGATATAGTCGTGGAGTTCTACAGAACCAAAAAGCAAAGGCTAGAATCTTCTCTCTTATCAAAACCTTGCTATATATATATATAGCTAACTGAGAGAAATATACACATCATGCATGTATCAACTTTTGGCTATATATACTCGGTGGCTTGTGTTTTCAATTTAGTTAATGCTTAAATCTATGGCGAGGGCTAGAGATCAGGAGCCTCTTGTCGTCGGGAGAGTGATCGGAGATGTTATAGAGCCGTTCACGAAGTCTGTGTCTTTGAGGATGACTTACAGTAATAACAGGGAGGTTACCAGTGGCTGTGAGCTTAAACCTTCTCATGTTATCAACCGACCTCGAGTTCAGATAGGTGGAGATGATCTTAGGATCTTCTACACTCTGGTAAGCAATTACTTGCATACATATACCCATCTGTATATTGCATGCATATATCATGCTCTTTGTCTTGTTTGTTTAGAAATGCACGAGTTTAGCCTACAGCTTCCATTTATACTTGATTGCAGGTCATGGTAGATCCTGATGCGCCCAGTCCAAGTGATCCCAACCTCAAGGAATACTTGCATTGGTAATATTGCTCTGTTTTCCCTCTTTTTAGTTATCAAACGCACATGAGAGAGCAAAAGCATGAGCTATAAGCCCTGATACGTAGTATTATTGCATGCTAAGCTTTTTGACGTTTCGAATTCCATCTTCAAGTCAAGATGGCAAGAACTCTAAGGAAACGATCTTGCTAGACCAAGAAGGATATGTGTAAAGGAGAAGAACATGCATCCGTTCATTTTGATTGATTAATTTTCTTTTTATTTCAGAATTAGATATGTCTACGCTAGGTTGATGATGATTGAGGTATTCATCCTTTACATGTTTTTTCAGGTTGGTTACTGATATTCCGGCAACAACTGGAGCAAGCTTCGGTGAGTACTTATACATTTCATCCACTTTGTTGAATTTGGGTTACTTCTAATACCAGCAAGATACTATGTAAACGCACCAACTCATGCAGGCCAAGAGATTTTGAGCTATGAAAGTCCAAGGCCATCTATGGGGATCCATCGCTTTGTTTTGGTTTTGTTTCACCAATTGGGAAGGCAAACAGTGTATGCTCCAGGATGGCGCCAAAATTTTAACACCAGAGAGTTTGCTGAGAACTGTAATCTTGGATCACCGGTGGCCGCTGTCTTTTGTAACTGCCAGAGGGAGAGCGGCTCCGGCGGAAGGAGAATGTAGTATTGTCTATAATGTTTTCTATATAACCAGCACTCGTACTAATATATTGTGTCATAATGCTTGTAAGTTGTGAGTTGTAAGATAAATGTTTACTCGTAATTTTGCAAGGCTACTTTAAGCCTTGTAGGAACTTTAGGAACTCTCGAGCCGAACACACATTTGCAAATGGACTCAAATGGGCTCAAATAGGCTACTTTAATTTTACACACCTCAAATGGGCTCGTTTACTGAATCAGGTGTGACAGTTGCTACAGCTTAATATGTTCCTAGCACAACTTGAAGACGTGAAAAGCTTACAAGGTTATGCATGAAATTGTAAACAGCTTACGTCAGTTGCACATCAAAATACAACCAAGTAAATAAGTTGTTGATGTCAAAAGTTGAGCTCTGGCATAGGTTTCTCTGCAGGAAGCTGGAGTAATTCCCGAATCCCTTCGCATACCTGCAAGCAATTGTATAAGATAGCTTTTCTCATCACCCAGAAAGGTAAAGACTAATATGTTTTTCACTGGAGCAAGGCAACACAAAACTTCCCAGCAGCATATGCTAATTGTGTACACCAAAATGATAAAGATATCTAAAAGTCCGGAAAGACAAAACTGAAGGCTAGATCCCCTTGTTCACAACATATTGCCTTATCCAACATATCTGTCTTTTACCTTCCATCTTGGAACCAAGATTTTCGTTATTAAAAACACCTATTTGCAAAAGACATTGTCTCCTTCACATTCAGCACTATTCAAGTTCAATAATCGAGCGAAAGAAAAAACCATAATAATGATATGAAAAGGCAACATTCAACTTGAAGTGAACTTACCATCTTTATGTGGGATTTAATTGAGGCTATGCGGTTGGTATAATCTTCAATCTCCCTACAATGAGTGGTTTGATACATTGAGCACATTCACAGAAAAAGAGAAGGTCGAAAGTAGAAAAACAGTATAATTTTTAACCAGTTTTGAACCAATCCAAAGTAGTGAAACAGTTGATTTGCTTTCAACCATTTCGCTTCGGTTTGACAGAAGCCATCCCACTATAACAAATTCTTCCAATACAGAAACAACTCTGGACACCTAAAAACAAAAGCACGTACCTCTCTAACTTCTCTTCTCTTTGAGATATGTAGCTCAAAGCTTCGGACCAGGTAAATTCCACATGGAATCCAAGTCCAACATCTACAAATATGCGGTGTGTATCTGGCCTGCAAACATGTAGACAACAGAAATTAAACGAAACCCTCATCAGCACCACATAGAAAGAAAATGCCCGTGACCATAGCTGCCAGGATGGAAACGAGACTAATAGTGATAACAACATCAACACTAACTTTACTGAAATAATCGACTATTTGTAACAAAATTAAATAATGAAGAACCTTTAAGTAAAGATCAAGAATTTAACAATGGCAAATTGGGAAAGCACACAAACATAAGAAGCATGAATGATTACAAGGCATCAACAACAGGAGCACCAGAAGAACAAGAACACAGAAAACTTACACTTCAGCTTGCATATACACTTCAGAGCCAAGATTAACCATCGTCCTAAGACTAGTCACACTATTCTTCTCCAAATTCTCAATGTTCTTCCGTAAATCCGAGCTTAAACCAAGTCAAAGTAAACATTTTTATTCACCAAATGAGGCTGCAACTTAAGACCAAACAACTATTTAACCATTCTGAACATTTTCAAAAAAAAAAAAAAAAACTATTTAACCATTCTGAGATGTGGGTACTGAGCAAAACTACAAATTACACTAAAAAAAGGATACAAAACTTTTTGCTTCTCAAACACCTTGTCCCTGCATAAACAATAAGAAAGTTAACAGAGCAAAGTTAATAATTGAAACCAGCTTGTGTTTTTCGCCGGTTGATCAAAGAAAATTGGAATTTGATTTACCGTTGAGCGATGGTTTGAACGAGGTCAGGTTTGAGGCGGCCATCGACGAATTCCTCCAATTTCTGTATCTTTTGCTGTCTGTAGCTCTCCATCAGCTCTCAGCTCACTCACTCTTTGCTCCTGGGAATTGAACTATTTGAATTAGAAGAAGCTGCTTGGGTCGCACAGTGCTTTTTGGAGGCGAACGACTCGACGGGAAGTTTTTCAGGTTCAGTTTTCTTTGTTTGGGTAGGCTTTTCATCTTAGTGATCTCACCCAATGCACAGCCAGGCCCAATGTTAAAATCATGGTAATATTTTGCTATTGTGCGTTTTTTTTTTTGGGGGTTATTGATCAAGATCCTTCAAGACCTTCTAAGTTTTGGACAATATCAATATGTGATCGATTTTTTTTATAGAAATTCTCGATATTTATCGTATGATTCAAAAGATGTTTCAATCCTACAAAAATCACTTCAAAATACCGATGTCTATAAGTTTAGAGCTTTTCTTCATACTGCTACAATCAATCGTTCTTAAAAATCTAAATCTCGTAAAGAATTAGAAGTAAAATATAGTTACGTTGTTGATCGTATGATATACACATCGATATGAACCTCTTTTTATAGGAAGAGTACAAGATAAATCAAATATCAGAAATCATATTAGGTTTCATGCGTCTATCCAGTAAAACTATTAATGATTTTTCATTTGAGAGAATCGTCTGGAATTTTTGTCTGTGAGAAAGAAAAGAAACTTTGGGTTGACCCGGCAGACGACGACTATGACCCGACCCGACCCATTAAATTTCAGCTCAACAACCAAAACCCATTTTCACACTCCATCCACAAGACTCCAACTCCACCATCTTCTTCATCGTCCTCCTCCTCCATGGCAGCTCCATCTCCTCCCTCCCTAAACTTGCGGGCAGTCCTCACCGAAACGAAACGCATCATCAACGCCCACTCCCGCCACTTCCTCGCCCTCTCCGTCGTCTTCCTCCTCCCCATCTCCTTCTCCTCCACCGTCTACCCAACTCTCCACGGCCTCCTCATCTCCGATCACCCACTCATAAACTCCCAAAAATTCTTCACCTCTTCCGATTCTGCCCCTCCCTTCCTCACCAAACCCCTCCTCCTCGCCCTCGCCTTGGCCCTCTTCGTCTCCGTCTCCTCCCTCTCCGCTCTCGGCTCCATCACCTACTCCGTCTTCCACGGTTTCTACGGCCGCCCCGTCAAGCTCTTATCCGCCGTCAACTCCGTCAGGCTCTCCTTTTTTCCGCTGCTCGGTACTGTTATTGCTTGTCAGCTCATCTTCTTGCTAACCGCTCTTGTCGCAGGACTGTTGTTGTTCTTGGTCATCGGAGTTTTCGAGATGATTGGATTGGAAATGGAGCTCTCCTCGCCGTATTTCGTAGGGCTGTTCGTCGTGGTTGCGATTATATCGCTGGTTGTTTTGCTGTATCTGCAAGTGAACTGGACTCTAGCCGGGGTAGTATCTGTGGTCGAGCCACGTTGGGGGTTCGGCGCGTTGAGGAGGAGTGCGGATTTGATGAGGGGAATGCGAGGGGTGGGGCTGTCGTTGATGGTGTTTTTCGGGGTTTGGAGTGGGGTTTTGGGGTTATGCAGCTCCGTTTCGTACGAGTGGAGGAGTCGGGACGGGTTGAGGAATGTGGTGATGATTGTGTTGTGTTCGACGGGTGTTATGGTGGTGCTGTTGTATCATGCTGCGGCCAATGCGGTGCTGTATATGTATTGCAAGGCTGTGAATGGAGAGCTTGCGTTGGAGTTTGCGAGCGAGTATGTGAGCCTGCCTTTTGATGATGGGAAGGTTCCTCATGTTGTTTCGGTTGCTTATGTTGGATGAGGATGAGGTTAGTGTTTGGTGTAATCATAACAATGAATAATGCAAAGGATATGGTACTTGTAAATAGGATGTGTTGTGGTTTGAAATGTATGATTCAATTCAATATGATCTGTGTTCATAATGCCAGTGTTTGTCCGTAGTTCCATACGGAGATTAACAACTCTTCTGTGTAAACCATCTGCATTAGTGTATCTGCAATGTACTATTATCAAAAGATCTTACTCTGGCCTTCAATTCGCACTTGGTTGCAGCAGAAATCATTATGATGTTCTTTACGAAGTTTGAATGGTTCAAAGGAGAGAAGAAAGAAGCAGACCGGGGATTCAGGTCCGTCTTTTATCATCACTATGATCAACTGCAACAAGATCTCTAACCGAAGCTATCCATGAACAAACGCATTTAGCAAAAGACACTGCACAGAACAAAAGGATGACAATTGTGCCAGCAAACTTGCCATTCAGGCAGTCGCGGAAATCCACCACAATCTGCGATTACGTTTTTCAGACAAGATACAAAGTGTGTCCAGTTAAAACCAAAATCATACAATTTTCTATACAGCGCATGCCATGAAGCCTCGAAACTAAGATCTCAAGGCCGATTACAGCCCACAAATGAAAGAATATTGAACTGCTCCTCTGGACGAGACCAATCAAAATGACCCTAAGTTTCATCATGACACATTTGTTCAGAGCTTTCTACTGTTAGCCAGGCTAGAAGATGCTGCTTTCTGTTTGACAACCCTTTCATCCTGTTCAGAGCCAAAGAGAAGGCTAGTCCAGTTTGCTGTTGACCTTTCAACATTTCTGGAAGGAGGAACCCTGTCACTATCTTCTCCACCCGATGCATCATATCCACCATCACTGGTTGACCTTGACAGTGGGATTCCCTTCTGAGCAGCTGCAATAGCAGCAGGCAGACCAGTAAGCCGCCTTGCCTCTTCTGCTCCTGATGAGGACACCCGGAAGGGATGGATATCTGGTGAGTCTAAACTGCTCTCCGGAGAAGAAGCAGCTATCCCTATTGAGCTTGACATAGCTTGGCTCGTTTGGAAAGCACTCCGAGCTTCAAGCTGAAGAGGGGCCAAACTTGTTGATGTCTCGGTAAAACCTTTATCACTAGCTTTAGCTGGGCCCTTTTTTAAAGCTTCCACAGGAAGGTCAGCTGGGAGGCGCACTCGCTTGGTAGTTCGTCTTCTGTTATTGTCAGGCTTTGGACCCATCCAGCGGCCACTGCTGCCAAAGCTATTGTCTCTTTCCAGTCCAAAAGGAGCATCACGTCTCACAGGCTGCAGGATCTTTGACTTCTTTCTGGCCTCTGCAGCAGCTTTTGATACCTCTTCTGCATTTAATCTTGCCAGAGTCCATGGACTTATCTTTACCGTTCCAGTATTCTTCTTCTTAGTTGGTTCCTCTACAGCCATCTTTTTTCCGTATGAGCTAACAGATGCAGTCTCAGGGGGTACAACATCAAACTGGAAGGAAAGCAAAACAGAAAAACAAATCAGATTATTTGCTTTACATTCATCTTTCACCTGAAGGCTACTGCTATGCTCAGTCCCAGTTCATTTATAAGAATCTCCACTCTAGATCCCAAGAGGGGTCATGATAGTTAGAGTACAACATGACACCCTGAATTATAGTTTTCTTATAAAATCCTATAGAGATACATAGCAACGAGCCTAAATAATAGGCTGTCAGCATAAATTTCAGGCCAAACTGTGTACTTTCTTTCCACAGCTGCTGCTTAGACAGATACCAGCTCCAGCCAAGGGGGAGAAATTTGTACCAATGGTCCATCACTTGGGAATCCACCACCATTGGAGAGGCAATGAATGTTGAAGATTCCGTGTAAACTAAAATGAGAAAGCACTAAAAGACTAATGTGGCAAGGTGGCAAATTACCTGATCTTCAAGGAACAGTCGCGGAGGTGTACACCAAGCATTTCGGTGAAAAGTAGTAAAGGAGCTCGCACTGCTTAATCCAGTAAGTGAGCTTGCAGGAGACATTTGGGGACTATGCTGACCTCCAACTCCTTGTTGCTCTTGTTCCTGCTCCCTTAATGCAATGATGTAATCATATGTGCTGATACCCTGCATAGGATTCGTGTCAAGACATTCAGTTATTAACCATTTGTGATATTCATCTAAAAGAAAATGTCAAATGATTACAGGAAGCAATTGCAATGCTTACCTTCTTGATAAGGAGGATGTGAAAAAAGAACAGTTGAGCAAGTGGCAGGGTTGCAATCATAGCCAAAAGAGTGCACACTGCCTGCAACATAATCAATAATTGTTTTGAATTAGATGGTATATCAGGACTTGAGGCTTAATCCAAAACAAGAGATATATTAGCAGAGACTGACCACAACAATGACGAAAGGCACCAAGGAAAAACTGCTCCCTAACTTTGTAGATATATCCACAGAGATGTGCTTCCTCTCAATTATACAGCAGATGAGCACGAAGATTCCAGTTGACCATTGTAAAATTAGCTGCAAGTAAATTACGGAATCATAGGAATACTCAAGTTATATGTGACCATATGAAATACCCTGACAAAGACAGAGTGGAGACATGTGCTTACCAAGAGGAGAGAGGTAACCATAAGGGTGAAAAATTGTCGATAATTCTTTTTGCCAATACAGTTGTTGAGCCACTAAAACGGTGAACATGTAATTGCCATTAGAGAACTACGAAAGCACAAGAAAAGAATATACAACAAATCAAAATCCTTCATACCCTGCAGTGATGATCAAAACTGTCAACACATTTGTCACAAACTCTGCAGTGCTTGCTGTACTTGAAAACCTGTATTAGGAAATTTATTGCAATTACACAAACTTGTACGCTATCAAGGAAAAACCATGTGAGCATGAGGAGATACCAATAGTACATCATTCTAGACATGTTACTTTTAGCTTTTATATTTCTTTTTTATTACACTATAAGAAGAATTAAAGTGAATCAATCATTATCAATTCAAGGATATCTCCTAGGTGAAATGCCAAGGCAGAATGCCAAATATCTGCATGGAATGCCATTGAAATAATGCCTTCCCTCTAATTGTTATAAATTGAAAAACAGTAAATCATGAATGTGGGCATCTAAGAGCGTTTACACACCTCAACTTCACACAAACTGCAATAGAACATGCCTTCTTCACTCGTTTGATGCAATGAAGATTCTTCACTTGATCCGGAGCAATTACAGATATAAGCACAAGGAGATAAAAGCAACATTAACCAAGACGAATTTTCTGAGGATGCACCCTTCATTTCAATATCACTGTTGGACGCTTTTAAAGTACCAAGTTTTCCGAGTGCATCCTTGTCCAGAGGTCTTCCTCCAACTGTCGAATCATTAGCTTCATGCATTGAGGATGTTGATTCCCCGCAAAGTTTAGAATCTTTGCTTCTAGGATGCTTTTCATTGGCTGGAATATTGAGATACTTCTTTGACCTAAACACTCCTGGATCTGCGGGGTCAGCAGCTGCGCACCATATATATAGGCTGAAGACACATGTAATCTGAAAAGAATAGAAATGTTACTCGATAGGACATTTGTGATAAAACTAGATTTGATAGATGCAAATTTATAACAAGTTAAATATCTTCTGTTAATTGGCACCTAAAATACAGCATTTGGAACCTCCAGATTTCACATCTCTAAATCTTAATCTTTTGTCATCTAAGTAAACCCGTTTTCATTTCTAAATACTTTTTGCAATAGCGATTCACCAGATATGTGAAATATTTGTGGGTATGAATTCTCACTTTAAACAAAAGTGTTGGTCAAACCATGGAAATAGAGAGCAATCAGTGTGATGGAGTGACTCCTTGAAGTTCAAATTAACTACCACAAATCAGCACACAAATAGTTTGATATTAAAGCAATGGCTGCACAAATACTCTGGTTGAGCTAGTTTGTTCATCTACAGGGTTTTGTAGCAATCACTCTACCTCACACAAACTCATAACGCGCTTCTGTCCACACATTAAGTTTGAAACTCATGCATCACATATTCACAGACCATCAGGAGTTCTTACAAGACCAAAAGACCAGCACCCATTTTCCTTATCAGCCATACCATGCTTCAAAATTGAAAATTACCAACCTAAATTGAACTACCCTGAAGTTCAGGAACCCAGATTGGAGAAAACAAACACATAATTCGCATGCCAAAGCAGAGAAATCACGGATCTCAGTTCTTAAACCCAAAAAAAATAAGCAAAAATTCTACAGACTAAAACAAATTTAAAAGATGAATGCTTACAAGAGGAGTGTAGAGGCCGATCACAATATACTGAAAAATCTTCTTCCCCACAAAAGGAGCAAAGAACACATAAAAAGCAAAGGCCAAAGCCAGAAACACAGCTACAGCCACCACCTTCACATATAAACAAAACCAAAATTCACCCTTTAATCTTCTCAGCTATATATCATGAGACAATGCCAAGATTTCTGAAACTAATACCTGAAGAGGATGATAAGGGAGCTGCCATCCATGCTTCCTCATTTTCTGGTTTGAATTCTCAAGACCAACACAAGCAACAAGACAATGAGAAACAAAGATAATGACTTGGGTATCTCCCTTTAGCTTCTTAGTCTGCACTTAATTAATTTAACCTCCCCACTTTCCCTCATTTTCAGGGAGAAACTAAAGCTAAATAGCTAATGGCTTTCACTATAGAACCAACCCAGAACAGATTTCATGGACATTTTTCCAGGAGGGTGTTTCTAATCAGAAAGGGAGAAAGCTATGAGCTTTGATAATATGACAGGTAAGAGGTGGTGGGTTCTGCTTCACTACTCAATCATCAAAAAAAGAAGAGAGCCTTGCTGGTTTTGGGTTTATGGGTCTTCTCTTGTTTCTTCTTCTTGCAGGTCCCCTGTTTTACTAAGAGTTGAAGCAAAGATCTAAGGACTGAATTGACTACACTGTTGTACAAAGAAAATGAGAGAGAGAAAGAGAGAAGGGTCTCACTGGTTTTTTCTGCCTTTGCTTTTCTGGCTTATAATTACCCACAACCCCCACTCCCTTTTACTTTTTTCTTGTTTCTAGCGTTTCCCTTTTCTCTGGGCAAATCATGTCACAGCACAGGCCAGTGTAGCAAACACACAGTTCACAGTAGTAAAAAAAAAATTTCTTGCTTCTTCTTGTTTTTATGTAAATAAAGTTTTGATCTTTTGGTATTTTCTTTGCTCTGTGTATAAATGGTGGTGGTGTAAATCTGTGCTGTGGAATTGGATCAATCTTACCTCTTGTAGAAATGAATAGAAGCACACTCATGTGCTTGTAACTCTTTTGTGGGTATTAGACAAACACCTACTCGTATTGAATGCTGTTTATCATCATGTTGTTTAAATTATAAGGGAGGGTGGTTGGGTTTGATGCCCTTGTAGAAGGGAGGACCAAGCTTGGATCCAAATTGTTTAAACATATATGTGCCTCTAGCTGCTACTATTTGCAACAAGAAGAACCCATGATGATGATGAAGATGATGATGGTGACCCTACTTTTCTCTTGTCTGTGTTGCTTTGATGAATGGATGCTTCATCTGCAAGTTTGCTGGCATTGCAAAGCCATTACTTTCAATTTGTTTCACTAAGGAGACTCAAACCTGTTAACCTAACCACCATTGAGATCAAATCAAGAATGACCTAACTGTGAGACTTTTGGATTCAAGAGGTTATTTGATAAACAACTAGAGAATTTTGTTGCCAAGTATAGTGAATTTGGTGAAACTTTTTAAATTGCAAGTAGCCAAATTTAAATGTTCCATGTGTCTCCCCTCTTCATCTTCATACACGCATATTATACGAGTAATACGACACTCTAAATTGTGACATATTCCGAATTTTCTACCCTAAAATCCGGTGCAAACATAAAGAATCCGAAACCTGTCATATTCGGAATGGCAATGAGACGTCTCCATCGAAAGCCATGTCTAATTACTATTTACCGTATGTAAATAGAAATAGAATGGTAAACAGTTTTTAGTGTTTTTACTGCAGTGGGGGCTGGATTCGATAGTCCAACAAATTGCAGAGGCCAGCAGAGAAGAGAGTGACATAACAGTTAGAAAAGGATGGTCCAGATTGCGAAGTGTTTGTTATATTTATATATGGGTTTTCAAAAACCTTTTGTCAATTTCCCCTTGGCATTTTCTTGTCAGATTTAATAACAAACAAATATGAAAAAACAAATTTCTGTAACCAATTCCATCACCAGTTTAATTGGTAAACAAGCAATTGTAAATGCAATGTACCACAATTGTATAACTAGAATACACCAGCCACCGTTCTTGTTGATTTCCACACCGGTGAGTGTCGAAAATCAATTATTTTTAAGTTAAGTTGTTTTGTTTTCAATTTTTGGATGTGAATCTAACGGTGATTGATCATGAATCTCTTAATCAATTACTGATCAAGTGAACACTATTAGGTCAGCGTTTTAACTGCGATTTGATTTTTCGATATCAATATAACTTTCGACAATTATTATATGATCTGATACGATAATTGATTAAATATCAATAAAATGAATTTTGATGAAAAATATTTGAACTTGTGTGTGGCTATTGGGACCTTTAAATTTACTCAATACACCTCTTTTTTACTTTTCAATATAAGCATTTTCTCACTGGACCTCATTTCAAATTTTTAACATAACCTTAGTTATTTATTAACATATATTTCAATTAATTACTTACTTTACCTCTTATTCACTTAATAGACCTCTCATTGTTTTTTTTAATATCCATTATCCCTACCTTTATTTTTTTATTATTTTTTTTTTCATGCAAGAAAATGTTTTATCATGAACTATTCTATATATCTTTTTAACTTTTGTTTTTCTCTTTTGTACATGTTATTTTTTCTTTGTTTTTTATTTTGAATAATTTGATCTCTATTTTTATACCTCATAATAAATTATTTTAATAGATATATATTTTCTATAATCAATAGATATATATATATATTTTTTTTTTTTTGCAAAAATATTTATGCACCTTGCAAGTATATGCGTTCAACATGTATGATAATACAAAATTTTATGTCACATGATCGATATTTGATCTATATATATATAGTCTGAATCAGAGGCGGACGTCTGCACACCTTTAAAGTGCAGACGTCCCTCTGTTCTCCACCGGATGGCACCCTAGTGGACTCCAGCAGCATCCCCGATCATTTTTCCTCACCAGTGAGTCCGTTGAATTCCAGTTTTCCGGCGAGATCGATCTTGTTTGAAGTTTAGGGTGATCTCGCCAGATAACTGGAATTCGACGGACTGGCCGGGAAGGGAAAGTGATTGGGGACGCTGCTGGAGTCCGCTAAGGTGAAGGCACGCCGTCGTCGAAGCCATCCGGTGGAGAACGAAAGGACGTCCGCACTTTAAGGATTGTGCGGACGTCCTCTTTGAAATGGCTCTGTGTGTGTGTGTGTATACATGCTTTAATAAAAAGAAATTAGAAAACGAAAATATATAAGTAATAAATAATGTAATCAATTATTATTTGATTGAAAAGTCGAGAGAGAATAAATATTTTGACATCACATATGAATATTGTGCAATGGTTCTCAATAATCGATTAATTTAGTTTTACAGATGATTGAGCATTTCAATGTTGAAAGTGTTTTGGCCACGATCATCAGCGTATGGAGCGGAGGTGATTAGCGAACAAAGAGAAAGGGGGGAGTGTTGCGGGCGTGCCACCTCGCGGATGAGGAAGAGGTTGATTGCGTGCTTGACTTCTTGAATCAGGCGAAAGGAGTTACAGGTGCCACCTCGCGGACGAGGAATTTACGAGGACAAGCGGTCGATACTCACGGCGGCGTGAGCAGAGCAACTAATAGGGATGATTCCGAGTAATCGAGGTAGAGTCCGGAGAGCTCTGAATAATTCTAGGCGGTGGTGCGCTTAGAATCGGGGTTTCGAAGAGGCTTCGAAGGGTAACTGGTTGCAGTTGGTTTGTGTTTGTATTTGTTTGATTGATTGATTGTTTGATTGTTATTGATTTGTGTCAGAGTTGATTGTAGAGAGGTCGAACCTTTATATAGTGAGAGCCGTTTCTGCCGCGAAAGACAATCAGAATCCCTGTTGGATTCTGCAACGTGAAGCATAAGGATACTATTCCTCCCATGCAGACCAATCCGCATGTGACACATATCCAATTCGCACAGTCCGCATAGGATAAGGTCTGGACTCTCCTGCGAAGCGGAATGAAAAGTAATCCTTATCTCGCGAGGTATCACAGTCCATGTAGAAGACAAACTCACGCGAACCGCGGACTCTGTAGCTCAATTCCACCTCGCGTGCTATTGCAGTTCGCGGGCCAAAAGAAGGCTTTTTAATTAATAAGGCCACAGACATTGGCCCAAAGCGCGTCAAAGACTGCAAAAAGTCAGAAACGATCACAAGCATTCGCGCGGACTCCGCGTGTGTCTACCTCGCGAACCAACGAATCAGTTCGCCAGCGCGCCTAGATGCATTCCGCCTCGCCTGAGCGAATGTCATTCCACGCTAAGCAGCGAGATGAATCCCCACTCCGCGCGAAGTCATTTCGCGCGAACTGTATTTTTGTCCGAAAGCGCGCGAGATCGGTTAGTCCGCGCAGAGTCATTCCACGGGCGGACTTTGCATTCCATCTCGCGTGGTCTTGCTGGCAGGCCATTATTTGTAAACTTAAAAAACTTGGGCTCGCCGGCTGACATAGACCAAGAATTCAATTAATATTCACATAGACAATTATTGTCCAGTAAAATATTAATTTGGGCGTAAACAGAATGTTCCGTTAAGGACTTTGGTGATGCATTGTCATGTTTTGTTTTGATTCAATAGGTTCAAGAAATCTTGAAATCAATTTGAATAAGAGACTCATTAAGAAGAAAATTTGTTGAGGAAAACTGATGGGAGAAAATGTTAACAAAGGGAAATCTCTCGACAAAGATCTTAACAAGATGAAACCCTTTAGAGAAAAAAAATAAAATAAAATAACTTCCAAGAATATGTCAATGATAAGGTGAAACATTACGAGTAAAGATGAAACATTTTGAGAAAATTCTCAGTAATATGAACTTTTTTAAAAAATAAATAAATTGAGTAGCAGATCTAGAAAAGTATGGGTTGTGTATGTTAAATGAGGGTATTGTAAGAAGTTTGAGTATGTGTATCTAGTAAAATATTTAAAAAAAAGTTAATAGGCGGTGTATTAAGTATGAGATGTATATCTAGTAATCAGGGATGTAATTTCTCATTTTCATTTAGTGAAATACTATATAGTGAAAGAAAAGAGATCCTGGTAGGCCTAGGAAATTGTCCTCATGGATTAACTTGGTTTGATGTTTGTTATAACTTATAAGTGGTACATTTGTGCTCTTGATTGTATTATTCATTCGAATTTCCGATTGTAACTTCATCGGTATGAATACAACGCATTTTATAAGAAAGCCTTATTGTATTGTAAAACGTAACTTGGATAACAAAACAAGTTTTAGTTATTACAAAGTGTTAGTAAACGACATTAGGGCATTTGAACTTTTCTTTCACTACAAGAATAAACAAATAACTATGTAGTTGTTGTTCTTGTTAATCTTTTATTGAATAATGAACAAAAAAACACATGAATTGTTCATATTTTAAGGGAATATAAGTCAAAATCCAACCTAACTGTTACCCAAGAAATTGATGCTTACTTAATCCTTAGTTACATCTTAAACATAAGAAAAGAATTAATCAAAGTACAGAATATCAATGTGGTGCAAAAGAACAAGGATAGAAAAACAAAGAGAATGATACAAAAATCCAAATTGTTACAATAATACTCGCATGTTGTTTAACATTTTCTTATGTCAAAGATGAAGGCCAAAGGATTTGACCCGTGACCAATCTCACTTGTCTAGCTCTACTTTAGGGAAATGTGATTGTATAATATATCCGTGACACATTATCTAGCTTCCCTAGTGTGTTGGACTTGGGAACCCTAATGGTCCTTTCACTTAATAGAGTATTTCCCAATCAAACAGAAATTATAATATGAGTTCTTAATACACTTTTGAATGACCCCAACACCTTATTCCTTCGATTTAGGTGGCACATAACACCCGCTTGCAAAGTTCAAGCAAGAATGTCATATAGTTTTCTTTTGTTTTTTATGTAAATCCAACAAGATACGTTTTATGTATTTACTCGTTTATATTTTAAATTTTTACCGTTAATCGGCATTACCGGAACATTTTACAAATTAATATACAGAGGAGATACACAGCTGACTCTCATGAGTAGAAGAAACAAGTAATTGGAGGAGTAGAGGAGCATGAGAAAGCTCGGGGACATGGAAGAGGGTCACTCATTATTCACACTTTACTCGATGGAAAATTAAAGGAAGGTATATAGATTTCTAGTAAGTGCAGGTGGATGAAGTATGAAACAATGAGACGAGCTTTTGCCTTTGTCCAATAACTTACCATCATTACTCTCTTGGGTCTTTATACACACCTGTGGTGTGCATTCAATCATGGCTAAGAAGGAAAGCATATGTCTCATGTCCTTGACATACCTAAGGCTGTCAATTCTCACAAAATCGTATAGTGAACAAGGAAACTCGTATGTCGGATTTGTATGATCAAAACAAAAATTGGTTACGCGGGTCAAGTCGTCGTAAATAGATAGATCTCGGATTAACTCGCCGGCCGGTAAATAGTCGATATCATATTACGCCACAATATAGTTTGGTCCAGCCAGTTCAACCCTGCTAAATGGGCCCATTATTCATTCACCTTGGGCCGAGACTATAAAACTCCAATAGCTTCTTTTTTCTGCTGGCTTGGGCTTCTGTCAGTCTCCCTCGTGTTAAGAAATAAGAACAGTGTCCTGAGTTTTGGCAATACAAAGTTTTGATTTGAAATGATTCTCTCCCATATTTCCATGTGGTAAGCTACAGTTTACAAGGACGCTATAAATTTTTAGAACATGGAGATTTTAATGCTTTGAGGCCATCAATGGAGTTTAGCTATCTGTTGGGTCTTTAAATTTTACATATCCCCAGTCCCAGCCTTAAATCTTTGTCCCCAGAACACAGGGTTTTCTAATGAAGCATCTCCCTCTGCATGAATCTCAAGAGATGACAGAAACCAAATATGACCCATGTAATGGTTTATTGAATTTGGTCCATTCTTGGTCAAAAATGTAAATGTGTAAAACTAGAGCATTGAAAATATAATATGTTCATGGATTGAGATCACTAATCAAATAATAACAGATCGAATTTGTTAATTCTGCTGCTAGAACTGGTTGAGGTCTGGACTATGGAGGTTGTTGAAGTGGGTGTGGGTTTAGGCTGAAGGGAACAGACTACAAAACAAGAAGCAGTATTGGTAGTGTTTATTGTAGCTGTCTACCACAACACAATAATCATTGGGTTGTTAGTTCACTGAGGATTTGCACAAAAATAATATATATCTTATTTTGATTTCTCTTGTTGGGTTTGCTAATTGGTTGTGAGGATCAAAGATTCAAATATTAATTTTCGAGAAAATTAGATAAAAACTTAAAATATTATACATCTTTTAAGATAAACTCATACATAATTTTCTTTCATTTTACATCCACTCTACATAAGCAAACTTACCGTACAAATTATATGTCTATAATTAATATTTTTATTCATTTTTCGGTTTCTCTGATTTGCCCTTCAGACTGTAAAAAACTAAATTTGGTATCTTTCTCAATTTTAGTATCAATTTGAAACTTCTCAATTTTAACATCAATTTGAAACTCAAATACTGAGCTAAAATTTAGTTTGATTTAACTTTGACATAATCAATTACATTCTTTAATTTCTTACTTTGTTATAATTACTAACTTGAGTGTATATATATATGCTATATACAGAAGTATTCCATTTGTAACATAATGATTCTTTTCATTCCTAAGCTCACAATTGGTGTCTCTCTACATAGTCGAAAAATGTCTAATTGTAAAGTACACCTTCTTGTTCTTTGATTAATTTTTTTAGGTATATTATTATATCATTTCTCATCCTGTTTGAGAGAACTTTTTACTCTCAACTACTTACATTTCTACTGTACCTATTAAGTAGGACATGATGTGATAATATACCTAAAAAGAAGAAACCCGAAATAAGGTTTAGGGTATAAGGTATAGGGTAAAGGTATATGGTATAGGGTTTAGAACTTTTTACTCTCAACTACTTACATTTTTAATGTACCTGTTAAGTAAGGCATGATATGATAATATTCCTAAAAAGAAGAAACCCAAAATAGGGTATAGGGTTTAGGGTATAAGGTATAAGGTATAAGGTTAGGGTATATGGTATAGGGTTAGGGTTAGGGTTAGGGTTTAGGGTTTAGGGTATAAGGTATATGGTTAGGGTTTAGGATATAGGGTTTCAGATTTGAATGAAATAGAGGATCACTTCAGACTGTCACATGGTCATACGGTAACACTGTAAAATTTCTTCATTTTACTCTAATAATCAGATATTTTATTTATATTATATTCTACCTTATGTATAGATCAGAGATTGAATTCTTTTCACCTAAATTTTTTCATAAAAATAAAGAAAGATGCATGATTCTTGCAAATTGATTGAAAAATATTAGTGTTAGAAGAAAAACTCATAATCGAGGTATTTAAGACAACATCAATTAAGCTTATTTATTATGTTTATATGTTATAATTGAATTGTGTCAATTGTGTAAAATTTAGAAAAAATAGGACATAATATGTATCATAATTGATATATTTTAGATGTCTATCAGAAATAAATATTATGTGAGTTTTATTTAAAACCACTCTTTAAAATTGGGTGTATATAGAAATTCCCCTTAGTTTTATCTCTATAAGTCCTTTAGATGACCATCCATTCATGCAAGATCCATATATATACTACTTTCTTTGATTAAACAAAGATTGAAGACTAGAAAACTGTCAAAAAACTTTGAAAGCAAACCTAAAGAATTAGGCATATATGATCAGGTTATCCTTTGTGATCTTAAAGTTGTTAGATATTCTTTGTCCTCCTTGTCGAGTGTTAAGCCTTGATCAAAACTACGGCCACAAGTACAAAACAGATTCAGATAAAAATTACTTAAAAGCGTTTGCTTGATCTTGGACATGTCAAATTTGGTTGACTGAAATACACCGAACTATGTTATTTGTTCTTCTTTTAAACGTAAACGCGCTACAGGCTGTTGGTCATTGTTTCGAGGATCCATCCTGCTAACAGAGGCATGCTTTTGGGTTCCCTGATTGCCTGATCCAATATTCGATGCCTTGTTGTTAGCTGCGTAGCTGCCAGATTTAGAAGCAGGCACATCATGTTTATGTTTGCCCTCATATGTTGTTATGACGGCTTTAGGATCTGTTGCTGCTCTCTCAACATGCTTACGTACATTGCATCCCTGGAATGTGCACTTATAATAGCTCCTGCAGGTGCAGTTAGACAGCTCAGAAAATTCCAGACCAAACATGCTAAAAAAATCGATGAAATCTTCACATAAATGGAAAAGGGCAATAAAAACTAGAAAATTTAGCTATGTCAAAAGATGTCAAGATTTTATGCTACCACTAGGCACAATTTTGATCAGCTGAACTATGGTATGTCATGTAAGAAAATCTAACCTTAACCAGTTTAAAAGTTAGGACCAAGTGGTGTTACCTTGGATAAGGATTGCCTTTGACAACTTTCTGTCCATACTTGCGCCACCTGTAGCCATCATCTAACAGATCAACTTCACTGGTCGTCTGCACTATGATTCTAGGCTCTGTCACAGTCTGATGAGAAGAAGCTGGCTCTGAATGCCTGACTTCCATATTTCTGCAGAGTAGACAGGAAGTTGTTAAGAGCACTAGACAAACAAGTAACATCCACTGGCACACAACTTTATGTGTGCCCATCAGTAGATAGATTGTGAAAAGATCTGTACCGTCTCTTGGCATCAGGTTCATCTTCATCTTTTTCTTCCACTTTTGTTTCAGCATCTCCGACTTCCTCACTGTCACTAGTCCCAGATATTACTAGGCTAGATTCCTGACCCTGCTTAGACATTGAATAAGTCCCTTCTTTTGATTTGTTAGAGTTCCCACCGTGAACTTGGGTCTGAACACTTCCATTTTGATTTCCAGAATCCTTTGGGCGCTTAGACTGAGGACGCTGATGGTTATGCTCACCCTTGTAAATGATTTCAGTTATCTGGCCATCAACCGAGCGTTCAACCTTTTTCTTGACAGGACAACTGGGATGCGTGCATTTGTAATAACTTCTAGGAAACTCACTCCCCTTCACCTGCTTCTGACCATATTTCCGCCAATTATAACCATCGTCATTAGGCTTGTCGACAGTCATTGAAGATGGTTGGGATCTCTGGTCCGAAAGCGAGATATCAGACGATTCTTTCATAGAGACCGCGGAATCAGGTATTCCAGATGGCATCTCCTGGGGTGGTGTTGTACTGGAGCTAAAGACTGGAAGCTGTGTCATAGATCTAGAGTGTTCATTTGGGATATGAAAAGTGTAGGCTTGGGATTGTGAAGCCCGAGCTGTCACTTGAGCCAGGACCTGCTGATGCGTCATTCCAAAGGCTCCCTACATTATTCACATATCACAACAATGAGAAACCAATACAATTAGGATACTGACTGTACTAGACCATGTACATACAAGTAGAAGAAGTAGAAAGGCCAAAAAACATCATTTACACCAAGGTTAGTCATATAAGTCTCTACAAGCACCTTGGAAGCTGATTCTAAACATATAATGGACCACATTCTTGCGCAGATTCGGATGCTAGACACCTTAAAGTCATTCGTATAATGAGAATTTCAGGAATCAATAGAATTTATTCCTAGTGTTTGAACATGTCAAAAATTAAGGTATTTTAGAGCCTTCCCCAAACTTTGCAATTGTTCTGTGTTGGTTTTAGAAACCATGTGATAGCCAACTCAAACCAATTATCAGTTTCCAAATATGGGAGTGTCATTCTCATTCCTCAAGATTGGGGCTTGAAGATGAACCAAATATGAGAGTGCCTTCATTGCCATTAAAAACGGTCTCAGATTATAGAACACGACCAAAAAATCTCACTTCTTCCCCCCCCCCCCCCCCCCCCTAGATATAAGCAGCAAAACCAAAACAAGAAAATGTACTACCATAACATACACAACAGAAAAAGGCAAGGAAGAAAAAAACTGAAACTTTATCCGAAAGTGTCAGACTTTCTAAATAAAGCAAAACACAAATACTACTTCTAATAGAAACTCCCACCTGTCCGGGCGAGAATAGTCCTCCCGGCGAGTCGAGGAAACCCGCCGGAAAAATCGGCGACGGCGGTCCATTTTTAAACCGGAAACCACTGTCATCGCCGGAACTCCTCTCCTCAAGCTGCGGAAACCCGGCCCTGTCCGCCGGAGACATGATGGCTCCCGCCAGCAGCTGAGAAAACGACTTGCAGTCTTCCCCATCAGAGAAGAAGCTCGAAACCAACGTCATCGGCCCCGGACTAAACCCAGTATTCCCGCGGGTGCCGGAGTTGTTAAACATCGTCTCAAAGGAAGTCCTCGGCGGGAGAGTGATCGTAGGGCGCGAAGGCTGCGGAGGACGAGATGACGTGGACGGCGGTTGCCGCTCTTCTTCTTGGTTCTCGTTCATTCTTGATCAGAATCAACAACCCAGCAGCAACAACAACGAGAACAAGAACAACAACCAAAGTATCTCTTTTTGTGTTTGTTGGACTTGGGTGGATCTGAAACTCAAAGCAGAAAGTCCACGCAAAGCAGAGATAGATACGAAAAAGCTGTGTCTGCGATTTTTTGCTCTTTTTTTTTTTGTTTTTTGGTTTTTTCGTTATCCTAATTAACTTAACCTTCTGAAGCTTCTGATATCGACGTGGTGTGCTGCCGTGTTGGTGTTGGTGGCTAACTGCCTCCCTCAACCTCCATCCAACCCTTAAATGACAAACCTGCCCGCGGCGACTTTCTGGAACTACCTGTCTTCAGGTGTAAAAATGGAAACCAAACACATTCATTTCACTGGATATTTTCATGTTTTCCCCTATTATGGCGCAGACGTGCACTGCCGACTGCCGACGGTACCATTACCCTAATACAGTACTATTACATTATTCTAATTTTCTTGTCCAGTTAATCACCGGCTGATCTGTGATCTTCTCGTCCGAGTTGTATTATCATGCGATAAATGTTGTGGAATGTAGATCATGGCGCAACCGCACATGCATCGGGATAGGGCTAGGAGGCATCATCGCATATTTCCAAAATAACTGTAGAACTACAAGTAGGAAAAAAAAATATGGAGTCACAGTCGCAACCAGAAGCTAGCTTGATACAATGCAAACAACATGTACGTTTACAAGTTGAGTTTAGAAAGTGATTATACAGAGGTGTTTCTGGCAATGGTGGGCTAGCTAGTTTTGGAAATGATAACGAGTACTCCAAAATCCAAATTTCAACACAGGCATAGTGGAGCTTTATGATAAAATCTATAAATGTGTAACTGTGTAACGACATGTATATAATTTTTGATAGTTTCCATACAAACGTGGGATATATGAAATGCAGCCAAGAATGGAGTTCGTGGAGACACATAATGTTGCAGGCTGGCAGGGAATCCTGAACTCTCTTACAATTTCAAGGTGAGAATATGTAGCAGGGCTAAAACAGGCCATATGCCCTTTGTGGTACTCCATTCTTCACTTAAATACAACTATGCAAGGGAATCCTTTAATACAGGGGCGGATCTACAGTATACACAGTCTGGGACACTCAAAATATTTGGGACAAAAAAAAATTACTGACATATAAATTTCTTACTTTTCCTTTTCTTATATTGATTGTAAGGTTTTTGTCCGGCCGAAGTCCCACTTAATTACTAGCCAACGTTAGCCCGCTACAATTGCCCAACGGATGTTTCATTTGATTTTGTTAAAAAGAGAGAGAGGGATAAATCAACTATGCACATAGGTAAGAAGTCTAAAAGTCCAAAACTTCTCTCTCTGTTGTCTTCTTCTTCTGGCTTGCAAAGCTATTGTCACACACAGTGAGTCATCAGTCAGGCAGTCCAAATTCACTCTACTCCTCCACTGCACCCAATCAATCCATCTCAATATCTCACTCTTTACAATCTGAAATTCTAAATTAGTCTTCATATCAATTGTAAATATTAAGTGAGATGTTTATTGTACATCTATATATTTTGTATTACATTTATTTAGTTTATATATATATAATTTATGAATGTTGTTTTGTATAAGCATGTATTCAAAAGTTTAGGCTTATTCTGGCCGTTTGAGTTTATACTTATTTACAATTCATAAACTATTCAAGTACCGTCAAGTTTTTTTTTCTTTATTTCTATAGTAAAAAATTCAAGTCTTACCTGATTTCAATTCCTAGATCCACCATTGTTTTAAGATCAATGTTTATTTGTAAATTGTGATACAAGACGCCTCATTTTGTATTTTGTATTTTTTGGCTAGAAGAAGCGCACACACAAATTCCTAAACCTTCAATTTATTAGATTAATAAAAAAAGACAATATGGTACAACAATAAACAAGAACATCAAACTTGTTAGTCTATTAGTGATACAAGTGATCTACCATATACATACCGAATTAACCTTAATTTGAATCAAACTTATAAATAAACGGATAATATAACTTCGAATACAAACTCAAATCCGTAAATGTATACTAAACTTATGCTCAAATCCGTAATTGTATCCTGACAAAGTAACAATGAGTTGGTAGATAATGAAATATTTATGGCCCCAAAAAATAGAAAAGTAGTGACATAGTGACACTCTCACGCGAGAAGTGTAGTTTATGAGTTCTGGGTTGTGACTAGATTGCTCACCTCATTCGACTTCTGAATTCTTTGTCAAATAGCAACGCAAGCTCAAGCTCAAGCTCAAACTCAAACTCAAATTGTGTTGACTGATCGGATTTGAGTCGTAGAACCCAACAATGGAGGAGAAGAGCAACACAACTCTGCAACAAAGCGGTTCTGTTCATCTCACAAAACCGATTCGTTGCATCGTCAAACTCGGTCCGTTACATTCTACCCTTTACCCAACAATGGTGTATTGTTCATAGCTTTATAGAATAAGGTTAGAATCTTTGTTGGTTAATCGGGGATTGATAAAGTTTTAAGTCTTTATTCAATTTGATCACTGCTTTGGATAACTGAAATTGATGGAATGACACTAATTTGAGCTAAGACAGCTCCTTTTCAACTTGGGTTAATCTAATGCTGTGCCACTTATAACTAAGTAAGATGATTTGGATGAAATGCTGCACTTTTTTTTTTTTAGATTGTTAAAATGTGATTTTTACTGCTAGTCTAGGAGGTGCAGCAATTACTTTCAAGAATGAATTAGAGACCATAAATGAAGAGAATCTCAAGACGGTTTCCTTGCAGCTAAGGCAATCGATGATTGCCGGATCGTCTTCTGGAAAGGTTATTGGGATGGATTGGAGCAGGAAAGCAGGAGAACCAGAGATTTCATCTATTGTGGATGATTTCGACGATCAGCCAGTTGCAGAATCGAGCCCTTTTATAGTTGTTCATGGAGCAGGTTAGTTGCTCTCAGCTTTATTCATGAATTTCAAGTTACTTAGATTCGTAGGTGGATAATACATATTGGCCATGTGTAGTACAATGGAGATTGTGTTATGGTGAAATGGTCTAATATGGCATATATGATTCAGTCTCTTTTGGACATTTTCAAGCTAGTAAATCCGGGGTTCATAAAGGAGGATGGAATAGACCCCTGGTCAAGGCTGGTTTTGTTGCCACGCGCATATCTGTAAGACATGATGCATTGTTGTTTTTGTCTCTTGGAGATTGTATTTGTATGTACACTACATTTCCTCCAATTCTGTGTTTATCATGTCAGTTTCAATTATTTCAGGTTACGAATCTCAATCTTGAAATTGTTAGAGCCCTAGCCAGAGGTATTCATCTACCTAGTACAGTGCAAACTTTAGAGCAGGGTTTTGTCTCTGACAACTGTATCACCTTGCTTTTCTGAGTTCTTATATGTCATTTCTTTTCAGAGGGGATTCCTTCCATTGGGATGTCTCCATTTGCGTGTGGCTGGTCAACTCGTGAAAGAAATGTTAGAATTATAATCTGCTATTTTGAAGTTATATTATAGTTCTGTTCCTTTTTATTATATGTTTTGATCATGTTACTTAATCTTCTCTTTCTGACTTAAGTTTCCTGTTTCTGCAGATAGCCTCAGCTGATTTGTCTGTAGTGACCAAGGCTATTGAATCTGGTTTAGTTCCTGTAAATTTGCAATCTTTAAGAGACAAATGATACTTTTTATAGTTTTTCTTTTCTCTGTCATTAGTGTTAATTGTTATCTGTTTCCTAGGTTCTGCATGGAGATGCTGTGCTCGATGACTTACTGGTATCGTCTCTCTTATAGAAACTGAGATCTAGTTGTTTATGACAAACTTGTCTTGATGCCTTGTTAATTGAATTCTGTGACCAGGGCTGCACCATATTGAGTGGAGATGTTATCATCAGTCATCTAGCAGCACACTTGAAACCTGACTGTGTTGTTTTTCTTGTATCCACCATCCGAAATGAGAATTTTTCATGCATTATTTTGGAATTTGACATACAGAATGCATATATATCTTAATAGTTGATACATGACCAATATTGATTATTGAATGCTTGTTTTCTTCTTAAATGTGAATTTAAGACTGATGTTCTTGGTGTGTATGATCGTCCGCCATCAGAACCCAATGCAATACTCCTTAGAGAAATTGGTAAGGTCAACTGATGATCCGGCATATTAATTGAAATGATCTTAAATTAGTAGTGATCTTAAATTGTGTCAGCTTATATAAAAGTTCAATTACAGCTGTGGCTGAAGATGGGAGCTGGTCTGTTGTGAGGCCAACACTTGAGGACATGAAAAATCAAGGTAAGTTTGAGGTACTCCAGTTTCACCCTAATATCATGAAGAATTAAAGTGATCATGCAAGCTTCCAGTCACAACAACAGTAAAAATGAGTCCTTTGCAGCAGCATTTCTCTCACGTATCACTTGCTGTTTTTGACTTTTGGTAAAAGTTTTACTTATAGTAGTAACTTATTCATTAGCATATACATTAACTTGGAGGTATTTTATGGTGATATGACAGTTAAAACAAGCGTAGCAGCCCATGATACAACTGGTGGAATGTTGACCAAGATAGCAGAAGCTGCAATGATTGCAAAGCTAGGGATCAATGTCTATATTGTGAAGGTAAAATATTAACCCCCTCACCTTCCTTTGTTCTTTCTTCCACCTTAATGCATGTAATTTCACATAGTTTGCTGCTGCTTGCAACAGGCAGCCACAAGCCATGCGTTGAGGGCCTTGAGCGGTGAATTGAAAGGCGAAATTCCTGATGACTGGCTGGGAACATTAATCCGGTTTTCAAGTAAATGACCATCTTAAGTTGCAGAACAGTCAAGAAAAAGACAAACTTCTGGTACTGCTTCCAATGAACTTTACTATAACTGATTGATATGTACTGTATCTTTATTTCTGTTGGTATCTGAGTCGGCATCAAAATGATAATGAGTTAGGATCCGCATAATCAATTAGTTCACGGCTGGGAATTTGGAATGTCAGCCTGTCTATTCTGTTTGATAAGGTTGATGGTAACTAAGTTTCCGTGTTCATCTATTTTCCCATTGGTTTCCAAATATCCAAATGGGACCTGAACCTCGTAATTCATCATTGCTGTTGTAGAGTGATGTATGATTATACAGTTTAATTTATGAATATGGCTACATAATATATTACCAAGGCTTAATTAATAAAAGGAGCCAGTTACTATAATTGACAAGATATATTAACCATACGAACATAAAATTTAGACCCCAAAATTCCAACATGTAAACAATGAAACAAAGATTTACTTAATTTGAAGACCTACGAACATAAAATAAATTGGATAGGTACACAGAAGAGTAGCCATTGGCTATAAACATGGTGTAATCTGAAAGATCACCTGTTGTAAAGTAAGCTATCAGAGTCCCTTAACTTGCATTCCAATATCAGACAGATATGCTTTCGTTCTGTCGAGTTAACATTAACTGACAAAAATTTCTCCCCGGCAGCCTAGTGCATAGATCTGTCTCTTTTAAAATACAACGTCAGCCATCTAAGTTGGTCCCTGGATGTAAGTCCAAGGGTCCCTGCTTTGATGTAAGCCTACCCAGATTAGTGGAATGCGATAGTTCTCCAACCACATAACTATCTGGAATTTTGGACAGATAACCTAACCTATCTAATGAACTGGCCTTGTAAGTAAGGGAGACAAATAGTGCTTGGGGTAGTTGATTGTTTTCTGAAAGGGTTCCCGAGTTCTATAATTGAAGGGTTCCCTGTGGAAGCTAAATAAGTTTTCTGACTTAAACATTTAATTAGTGTCCTTATGATAGTAACACCATCCTTCATCTCTTCCTCCGGATCTTGACTAGGTTACCGTGTGCAAATTAGTGTGAATAAGCTAAATAGGTTTCATTCATATTCATCATTTTGATTGATGCATGAATTAGTGTGCAAATTAATACACGCACAGATGGTTACAGAACTACCAATGCTCATCTGATAAAAGGGCAGTAGCTAGTGATGAAAAGTGACAAAACTTAATAAACCATTGAATATATATAAACCATTTTGTGAGACATGCTATACCATATGGTATACTAGAATTTTCCCAGTTATATATCTGTGATTTAAGGCCTCTAGACTCTAACAGGGCAAGGCAAATAAAAGAGTTGGCTCTGGATATCAATAATGTATTACAAAATATCACCAGGAATCCATATTCTGAAGTAATTAGAATCAGAAGCTAGCAGAGTCCATTAAAAGACGGCACAATCCAAAGTCCGTAAGCGTAGCTCTGCATAATCTTTAGAGGGTAAGGTTGTGTGATGGTTTCATCTTCTAAGTTGAACACGGAAGTACGCATACCATGTTTACCACTGAAGTAGCGATTTGAGCTGTAGTATATGGAATTTCGCTGGCACTTGGGAAAGTTTGATACCGAAACAGAGACTGCATGATTGTCATCCAGGAATAGAGCTTCATCTCCGATGCTTCTTGTTTCAAGTAGCTGCTCAATAACGGAGCCATCCCCATCACTGAACACCACCTTGTAAACCTTGAAACTGTGAATCCTACACATACTATGTTGTACTTTTTCGATATACAATACTAACAACAGGTCTCCATTAGACGACTCGACAAGATACCCGCGGCCAAAAATATTCCGTGAAAACGGTTTTAGACGTGGGAGTAGCTTTGCTTCTGGCACATTGTAGCTGTTGCTATCAAGATTCACAGACACAATCTCTGCATTGTGGCATAGAGCATAGATTTGGTTCTTAGAAAATATAGCGTCAACGAATCGAAGAGGTGTTGGTACCTGGATGTAAGTCCAATGTTGTTGTCTTGCTCTAGTGAAAGCCAGTAACCCCAAAACACCTTGTGTCGCTCCAACCACATAACTGTCTGGATTCAGAGCCGGATCCCCAGATAGTATAACCTTTTCCAATGTAATTCGTTTCAAGACAGGGAGACGAACACTAGTTGATGATTTCCTTAAAGGGTGCTGAAGTTCTATTGTCACACCTTCCTTGGTGCATTCTTCAACTGTGGCCAACCAACCATGCCCACAACTGTAACAGCTCCAAGTACTAAGAGGCGGTGATGGTAACTCAACATTATCGTAGATTTTTCCTTCAGAAAAGCTGACCAATGTTATTTTCTGTTGATCACGTATCAAAAGCGTGGGAGGAGGAAGAAGATCCTTGTTAAGTTGGCGGGTGTGTCGGTTTGCCTGGTTGTAGTCCTTCGCAAGAGAATTATAGCGTTTGCAAATGGCTGCAAAGCGACCATGGTCAGCAGGTTATAGCAACTTCTCAAGAATCTCAAACCCAACATCTAGAGGGAGACTATGATTCATCTTCCTTCCTTCTTCTTCCTTTACACGGGTTGGAGGTAGGAAACCATTGGAATTTGGAAAATCGCAGAAGGAGGTTAATGTGAATACGGAGCAGTCTCTCTGGCCGGGGTGGTCCCACCGACTTTTCACCCCTATACGACTCTTCAAATTCGCATCCGACGGCCGTCAGTCAGCTAGCCGCTAATTTTCACCAGGTTTGGATCATCCCGCGAGGTTGAATTATATTGAACGGAAATTATCACCTTAAACCGAACGGCTAAATAGAAACCTAAAACAAGTTCATTCGTCCGGTCACGGTTATTGGATCAAGGTATTGTTCATCATCAATGGATATTGCTTCCACTTTGTGTGGATCACTTATTCAAAACATTGTTAACTGCCGGTACACGTTTCATCCTAGATAGTTTTTGTAATTTTAGTAAGGACGGCTTGTTATGATTCTCTGAAGTTCTAAAACTACGAAAAATCTTTTAAGGAAAATAGGAAAATATTTTGTGCAATATGCATTGTTGAAATTGGCAACTGTTTTTATCTCAATTGTCCAAATAATTATAAGGATGAGTATTTAAAGGTGGTGATCAGGTTGGACGTTCGCTCCACCCCGTTTCATGGCTCCGACTCGCGAGGATGAAACTTTTCTCCCCGACCTCCTCACAACGACGCACTGGTCTCTTTCGATTTCTCTCCTTGTATTCATCACAACTATGACAGTTTCCCACCCCATTGTCAACGATGGGATCGATACCAAAAGCTCAAATAGTTCTCTAAAAAATTTCGACAAATTTGGCCGACTCCGGTCACCGTTTGGGCTGCATATAGTCTTTCATCATCCACAACATGTCTATGTTATTACTTTTTGGAACTGATCGAGTTTAAATCATAGGCATGTTTATGTTTTGTTCTTGTTTTAGTTTTGATCAAAAATTTTGATTAAACATTGAAGGCTCAAAGAAGATAGTTTTCAGTATAATGACATTTTGTCTGACTCTTTCCTCCACACTTAATCAAGCTTTCGTTAGAGCAAGTTTACTGGTGTTCTTTATGTCACATATTACTTAATCTTACTAAATTGTCTTACGAATATTCTCACGCACAATAAACCATCTCTCCTCTCAACACTTCTTCACATCAAGATCTCTGAATGCAAATAAAAATGTCCGGTTTTAAAAACCTTTGGTTTTTCAACCAAGTAAATTCTTAAACAAGCATCTATACACGTGCGGATATTTTTGGTATTTAATCTTTTGCTTGGTAAACATACTGCTCTTTGTTAATGGAAGAACATAACTTTCACTTAACTATAGTAATCTCTCATCAAAGGGGCATGTGAGGAGAAAATCTTAGGTGCGACGGTCGTGCCACGGGATGGTGCGACCCAACATTCACAGGCCAACACGTGTTTTTTTCTTTTTCTTTCACAACTCTTCTTCTTCCTCCCTTCCTCTTCTCCGATCGGAAACCGATCCCCTCCGATCTTCCTTCCTCTTCTCCGGCGAAGCTTCTTCTTCCTTTACACGGTTTATATCGAGGTTGGAGCGGTGAGGCTTATGGTGGAGGCGGCAGGGGTTCCAAGTTTGAGGTGGCAGCTGGGCAGAGGGAAAGAACCTGCTATGTTTTTTCGCCGAAGGGGATCTGTTTCGCCGGAGAAGAGGAAGGGAGGAAGAAGAAGAGTTGTAAAAAATAAAAAAAAAACACGTGTTGGCTTTTGATTGGTGGGTCGCACCATCCACGTGGCACGAACGTCGCACCTAAGATTTTCTCATTAAATATTGGTCCAGAGGAAAAGTGACCTATTTATGATGAGAAACCAATGTGGAATTCATAATGTGAAACAATTTAAAACAGCGGCGTCCTATATGATGCAGAATTTGATAGCATGAATGAAAAGAAGAGATTACCAAGGCAATACCAAGGTGCAACGTTCAAGTAAGGAAATCGTAGGCAATAGGGCAATCCATTCAATGTTGTTGGACAGTAATAAGGAAACCTATCCTGACTTGACTAGGAAAGCGAATGATTTTCACTACTGCCATACGCTTGCTTTTGGTGAAGGGTTCTAGTTGAGATGAGTTTTATACTTTTATACGAAGGATGAGTTTGCTCAAGTAAAGGTAGTCCGGGGCGCCACCACAACAGCACCACATGTTCTCTCGCTAGGTTAACAATCCAATCTCAAATATAACAATTTTGATGGAGGCAATTTTAAAAGGTAACGTATGCTCTAGTTTGTTATAAACCTTAGAAGCCTCAAGTCACTTACCCAACTAGGTCTCTGTATAAGATTACAAAATATTATCCGACTTCAAAAAGCCGGTTGCAGATGTCATACGCCACCCAGCATGCTTATACAGAAGTATAGTATTGCCGTCCAAGGGACCAAATTATAGCCTAGCTAGGCAGTGTATTGATCAATTTGGTAGAAACCTTAGACAACTTGGAACCAGAAAGGAAACTATACAGTCTTAATGAGTTACCAACACCATGAAATTGGGCATATGGTCTAGACAATAAACAGAAAAGAGTGTGGATGATAGGCTAATTAATGGCGACATCAACATATAATCCAAGGCCAACTACAATCAAGAATAGCTCTCGAATGGTGACCCTTCAAGATACTAATAAACCGTCCCAATTTAAATTTTAAGTCTAAAAGCATTCTGGAGGAATAAAAGACAACTACTTTGGACCGATGTCCTTGAGAGCACAGATCTGCTCCTCACCCATAGCAGACATCACAGACACAACCAGGTCTTTCCCTTCACCAAAGCCATCCTTGATCTGCATATATGAATAAAACAAATCCAACTAAAATTGAGCCAAGTGGTCACATATAAAGTAGTTGTTTATTCAAAAATGCGACAACTACAGCCCTAATGTGCAGTCACAGAAAGACCAGGGAAACTGATTCAAAATGATGGTGGAACCCTTTTCACCTCATAACACAAAATAACTGACCTGTGTAAGCAGATTGTCATCGGTTGGGAGCCTCAGGTCATCCTTGGTGTTACCATTCTCAGTCAGCAGACTCACCTGAAATATGTGACAGAATAGTGTGACATAAGACTCAAACCCTGTAACACGGTAGATCAACTAAACCAACTCCAGCAAAATAATATATATATATATTTTTTTTTAAAGTGAGGAATCTATGTTCTTACAAATCCATCCTCAGAGATGTCAATCAGCTGGTAGTCAGTACGGTTGACATGGGGAACCTATAATAACACAGATGCAAAAAATGTTAAGCTACAACAAACAGAAGATAGACTTCAACCATCAACCAAACAAGTATCAATGAGGTCATACATCACAATTGTGGGAAGAGGGAACAATATCCTCAAGCTTCTTGGCAGTGAAGATGTCAATACCAACAAAGTGGCACTTGGCATGTCCGTGCTTGCCGGTTTTGGAAGTGGAAACCTCCACAACCTGCACAACATTGAAGATGATTAGCAAATTTACAAACCGAAAAAAAGAAAAAGAAAAAAAAAAAAGACAACACGAGACTTTCACTAGTTCATACTAGTAGAATCCACTGAAATATCACACTATTCTGACAAACCTCAGAAACAAATGCAAAAGACAGTCGTTTCCACAAATCAATTATCAGTTTATCACACACAAAAACGTGCACAGCGAGCCAAATGATATTTAGTGTCGCAACAAGTTTTCTAGAATGATCAATAGCCACATGCAACCAAATAATATGATTCTTATTCTACTTTTGTTCAATACATATCAAAAAAACAAAAACGAATTAAAGAAAATCTACGATCAAAATCATGGACCAAGCCATAGGGTGCTAGTAATCGAAAATCACATATTTTCAAGCAACAAATCATAGCAGATGACAATAAGCAGTACGTGTCAAGCCATTATCAATAAGAACATCGCTCAAATTCACATACATGATCGATCAGCTTCACAGTCACAAAATTAAAAGCAAACGAAAGCCAAATCCTATCTCGATGAAACCAGAAACCGATCATACTCAAATCAGCAAAATCTATACAACAACGATCCTCTAGCAAACCGAAACCAAAGGATCGAACAAAAAGGAGCAAAGATCTAAAGGAAATGGCCGTAGATCAGGGAGAAAAGGTAGAGATCAAACCTTGCAGGGCCTGTTTTTGATGACAATGTAACCGTTCTTTCGGATGGTGCCGGCCTGCTGAGGATAGGTCTTGGAGGCTCCGGCGTCGGCCTTAGACTCGAAGTGGTGCTCCTCGTCGGACATGGCTGGCTCGCTGAGCTCTGAAAGGAAGAGATTGATTGAAAGCGAAGTGGATTTGGATGATCAGAGAGGGAGAGACGACAAGCGTCAAGGATTTTTGGGAGGGGAGTGGGTATTTATATAAATAAATAACCCAGGTGGAAAAAATAAAGAGCACAGCGAGTTCCCACGATTTTATTTTCATTTTTATTTTCCGGTCAACAAATACTGTCAGGTCGCCTTCCACCGTTGGATTGATGGACTTCTGCAGCCGGCGGCTTATATTAGATTTATCCTCTGTTGCGTTCAGTTCACGCTCGACTGTGCATTCTGCACGTGGTATTATAGCCTTTATGAAACTGAGATATTTTTCATTTATTTCCTTTTAGAATTTTTTTACGTGTTTGGAAAAAATAATTTTAATTTCTATAAAAACTTTAAATTATGAAAATTACAATTCTATAAATTTAGATTTTTTAAATTGAGAATTCTACTGTTTGAATTTCATAATGTAAAGTTTTAAAATTACAAAAATTTGTATTTGAATTGACCTCAGTTAAGGAATTCAAGTCAAGAATTTAAACTTTCAAATTCCATGATTATTTTCCTGTGAAAATTGCTAATTCTACTAGATAAGAATCCAAACGAGAAAAATAGTCCTAAGAAATTTGAAATTCCTTATTTTTTATTAAACTTCCAGAAATTCACTTACATCTAAACACATTGTTAAAGAAATAGTCTATTTTATAACTGTCAATTTTACTCCCTTGAAATGGCTGTTATTTATTTACTACGCAAAGAGAGAGGTAAACTTCTTATTTTACCCAGATGATAATCACTGATGCTCAATTTCTGGTTCAATGTTTTGATCACAATGAATGGACAATGCTACATAACTGTACCATACATTCTAGTGATCCTTACAACAGGTGCAATTACAGGAGTCCTGCTTTGCAGCTAGCTTCTTGTACAGGGATGCCATCAACATCAAAACTCTACACATGATCCTGAAAATAAGGCGAAATTTGAATTTGAATACATAGAAGCCGTCTAAAATACCATATAGACATAGAATATACACATGTAGTTCATTACCTTCATCCTAATGTGTATAATTAGTTACAGGTTGAACTTCCTAATGTCAGTTAGCATTGCCAGAATCATGTAGAAATATCTGAGGGGCCTCTTCTCTGTCACAAGGAAGTGAACATGTAGGAGAATAAGAAAACATGACTAGGAATGCAGTAGATAAAAAGTACATGATAGTGGAAAAATACTGACAATTCAATAGCTTGCCGATATGTGTAGCTTGATGCAACAGCCAAAAGTCGTCCCTGGTGGTGATACGATAAGGAAGCCACACTATTTGGGTACTTAGGCAACTGCAAACATGAAAAATGTTAAGAGAAAGGCGTGGAAAAAAGAAAAGAAAAAAAAAAGGTATGAATGAGCAAGTATGCTTCAATAATGACACGAACCAGGTAAAGATAATATGGTAAATTACATTTAGAGTACTCTAATAAGCAGTATAAGAAATGTCCATGCAACTTTAATGAAACTACCTGAAACAGCCTCTTTCTGGTTTGAGCGTCCCATGCAATAACATGACCCTCGTCATCTCCAGTAAGAAGGGCACCGTAAATGCTAGACCAGAAACATCAAATAAAAGTGAGTTTTGTGGTATAAGCTTTTTCATCTAATAAGAAGCATAATCAATGTTAACTTTACATACATAGGATTGAACACAATTTCATTCACCGCTGCTAGATGATATCTTCTATCAGTTGACTTCGGATGACACCGGAACATATATCTGTTACGGTTGCAACTTATGTTAGAAAATTCAATGCAAAAGTAAGGCTTTAGACGAAAATGCATTCAAAAGGCTATTATTTCATGTCATTTTGTCAGTTTCAAACAAAAGTGGATAAAATATACATAATGACATTCTGGAAACATATATTTCAAATTATTCCAGGCAAACATAGTCCAGAAGTCAACATGAATCATAAAAGAAA
Organism: Fragaria x ananassa; assembly: GCA_034370585.1. Classification (NCBI taxonomy): domain Eukaryota; kingdom Viridiplantae; phylum Streptophyta; class Magnoliopsida; order Rosales; family Rosaceae; genus Fragaria; species Fragaria x ananassa. The sequence continues at coordinate 25,505,216 of CP139761.1, read as the reverse complement.
AAACAAGTAGACAAACAGATATACTTGTAATTCAGACAATAATCTTGTTAATCAAGCCTTCAGCCGAAACAAAGGCAGAAGAATTAAGCATAAACCTGAAATTGACCTGATAGTATCTGAATTAGATGGATGGAGAATCTCCAAGGATACTCGTCCATCTGCAGAGCCAACAGCAAATCCTACAAGAGACAATTCAAGACTTCTATAAGATACTAATATATTGTCACTGTAATGAAGAATCAACTAGCAAGATGTTCACTTAAAATTTGAGATGTTTATCCAATTCAAATATGTAAAATGTGTGAACACATGGCATGATGTTCCCGTGAGCTACTATAAACTGTATATGGTATACAACTATGCGAAATACTGTGACAATACCTTTAGCATGCGGACTCGCACTACCACATATAATCGTTGTCTTCAAATCTGAATCTTTTGATTCAAATGGTTTTAGAGGGCTGCGCAAATCACACATGAGTATTGATGCTCCCATGGTTACCATCATGTTGAGACCCGAGAGTGACATGGATGTCACCTCTGAGTCGAGACTTTCAAACACATATCCTTTACCCTTCTCCATTCGTGCATCCCAGGCATATATCTTCTTGTCCAAACCAGCACTGATTACCTGGCCTTTAGCAATTTGAAGGAAACATTTATTAACAATTAAGTTGACATACAAAGTTATAGCACAAGACTTTATCAGAATAAAGGAAGCTAGTACAATCATATGAATGAAATGGAAGTAAATATTTCTTTCCTCCATGAAATTAGGCAGAACATGACCACAAAAACTACTCAAAAAGCACCCAAATTTATGAGAATCAACAACAAAAGAGCAAAAGGACAGTAGAAATCTCAACCCCTATCTTAAACGTAGATAAGGTGTATCGAGGGTGCTTCAAATGTACCAGAATATCTCCTAATACATCCAACTCATACATGTACCTTAGGTAGTCCAACTAGTATAACATTTCCATAGGATTTACATGAAAAAACTTCTGGAACTAAAATTTCCATACCCTTCTCTCCGGCCTATTGAAATCAGCAACAAATTTCCTAATCAGGTCACTAGATTAACTAACTATGAGTCAAAGGATGTCTCACAAATGTAGGCAAATATATCAAATAACCTTAGCATAGTTGTTATTCTACTGTTACTTGTATGTTTGACAAAGAAAAAAAACAATCAGTAGTATATCAAGCAAACACATAAATCAATCATAAACTCATATTGGTCCATGTTAATTATGTTTCCTAACAGAAATTGAGTCCACCTTTTCCACGAAACTAGCAGAGAATAATTAAACTTAGATGGTAACTTAGAATCCAATAACAATCAGAATAGCAAGGTAATAAAAAGCTTACTTGTTTCATCGGAATATCCAATGCAGGTTGCTATGTCATCATGGTTCCCAATCGTCTCACAAATTCCAGAATCCAAGTCATACCTAACAACATATTCGAAACCTTACAGTCAGCTCACATTGTACTAACACATCATGAAATGTAAAAGAGAGACTAAGAACTTCAAATTGGCCCTGCTCCCAATCTCAAAGCAACTAAATACACCTTAAAATTGAAATTTTAACCTACCTCCTAACACAGCCATCAGAACCGGCGCTAAACGCCGCCGTTTCGTTCTGGAAGCAACAATCGAGTAGCGCAGCCTCCGACGGAGCTGCTAATCTGAGCACCGAGCTCTCCACGTCATACAATCTCAGTTTCTGCACAACAAAGATTCAATTTTTATGAGTGAGCAAGGTCAAAAGCGTCAAATTGGGTGAGCCCGAGAAGAGGAGAGCGGCGCTTACGGAGTCCCAAGAAGAGATGAGGAGGTTGTGTGAGGTTGGAGCGAATCGGATTCTGGAAATTGCGTCTTGGATTGGGGATTCGAATTGCAAAGGGGTTCCGCTCATTTTGGGGATTTGGAGTTCGAGAAGGAACCCAGAATTGGAGCATGAAATTGGAGCCAAAGTTAGCTGCTTTGGGAGTAATGGCGAATTGGGGATTCAATTTTAGTTCAGAACCCTAGAGAAGATGAAGCATTCCCGCTCATATTACTACATTTAATTTGTATAAATATATTAAATCAGGAAGGATACCAACAAGCGGATCCGTGGCGCAATGGTAGCGCGTCTCACTCCAGATCAGAAGGTTGCGTGTTCGATTCACGTCGGATACTCCTTCACATATGTTGTGACTTGTGAATAATTAAGCATTGCTCTTTAGGAGTTGAGAGCAACAGGATTGGCAGAAGAAACGTAAATCATTGATTGGCTAGCATGAATTTTTCATATATATACAGGAAAACAAGGTAGTCTCACTCACTGAGATTGAAACACATCTAAAAGAGAAACTTCTGTTATTTGGCAACCAAAATCTATTACTTGAACCTGGGACTCATCTGGTTCATTCGTCAGGGACGAAGAAATCGAACCTGACATCTACAGAACCAGACTTTTCTCCATTATCTTTGTATTCGATATTTGTTATTGTTCCAGTCTCATCTCCAATTTGATATTCTGGCTTAACCCGTCTTACCGGCACTGTGACTGAGTAAATGGTACCGAGGTCAGTATCAGTAGACACACTCAGCTGAACTTTGTCGCGCGATTCAATCTCCACAAAATCTGACAGAGCATGGACAATGTTGTTGACAATCTTCCGTTTAGCCTCATCACTAACTGCACATCGGTCAGAGAAGAGGATCATTTTCAAGCGCTGCTTGGCTATATTTGCATTAGAGCTCCTTCTAGAGGCTGGTGATGGGAACAATATCTTCCAAGCCAAGTTGAATCGCTCAAAGAAACTCATATTGATGGCGTTGATGAGGAAGCTCTCAGCATCTTGGTTAATGGAGTTCGGTGACATTTGAAAATCTCCGAGAGAACGCTTGGAATGTTGACGAATATCACGTCTGTCAAATGCTATCCCGGGCCACTTTGGTTTAATTTCAGAAATGTTAGACCCTCCACTCAGAAAGCTGACGGATTCTACCTATATCACAGCATAAAAAATGGAAGTTTAATGAATTTGAATAATTTATGAAATCATTTGATTAATTTGACAGTCATATGAATGAAATGGAAATAAATATTTCTTTCCTCCATGAAATTAGGCATAACATGACCAAAACTATAAAGTCACAAACAAACAATACACTTAATCATTTATCACCATGGAAGACTGTAAAGTTTGAATAAGCAATAATAAAACCATTGTTCAATAAGCAGCTCACTGAGCCCTATCCCTATTACAGTGCCAAGAAAGAAGAACACGTCATTGTAGACCCAATCACCTGACCAAAACCCAATCAACGACCATAACAAGCAAGTATCATATCTATAAACCACACCAATACCGAATTGCTAGTTTTGGGATACAAGATAGCCACCCTAGCCACTATGGACACAATTACCCCATACAAAGTCAATATTGGAAGTACTGCATCCATGGTCATCATTTACGAGTATGACAGCAAGTCATCAATCACAGTATCAAAAATCCTTTAGTTTTCCCATATGAGCAAGCTCTATTTAAACAGCTAAAAAGAAAAGGAACCCTCCTGAGAACCTTACTCGATCATTCTGCATACTTCTTCAAGTCACATCAAACATCTACATTGCTAATCAAGACTGCAACAACCAGTTACAGGAAAATCTAAACCAAATAAGGTACAAGTAATACAGTCAAGCTCCCTCCCAAGCTATCACTTTCGTTTCAGCTATCAATCCAATCCCAACCGGTAAAACCCTCAACAGTAAATGCCATAAATAACAAAACCTCACAACCTAAGCTCCTGAAGTAACTGTCACATAACAGAAGCTCTATATACTCTCAAAATCTCTTCCCAAAACTGAACAGAAAACTCAACACAGAAATGAAGACAGATGCAAACTGCAAGCCCCAATTCTCAAAACTTTCCTTCATCTCACAACTCCCCCCAACCAAAAACCCAAAATCCCACTCCATCTCTCCCCTTGTCCCCACAACAAAGCAAACCACCAAGCATAACCTCACAAAATTCATCAAAACCCAGAAAAACTACACACAAAAAGCACCCAAATTTATGAGAATCAACACAAGAGAGCAAAAAGGCATTAGAAATCTCAGACCTTCGGAGATGGCAAAGAGCTCCGGAGAGAGTGCGTCGTACGAGAAGCCAGTGTTGCCGAGACTCTCAGATCCCCAATACTAGCCATACCTTCCCAACTCCTCAGTCCTTAGATTTTCGCTGTCACTCTCTCACCTTTTGCTACTTTGGCTCTCAATGAGGAAAGGACGAAGCTTTTTGTTTCCCCGAGGGTTTAGCATCGCTCATTTCACAACGACACGTCGTCCGCGCACAAAACTTGGAAATAAAAATCAAAACTTTGGCTCTTCCAAACAAAAAAAATCAAAACTTGCAATTCAATTCTGAAATTCTCAGTGAATGGGGAGATGGAGAGCAGCTTCTCTTCTTCTCAAGAACATAATCATCATAACCACACCACCCAAATCTTCATCTTCCTTATTTTTTGAGCCTATCAGTCCTTTTTCTTCTTCAATACCAAGTTACCAATTCAACTTCTTCATCAAGTCTAGGCCTTTCTCTGCAATCCCAACTCGGGTCTCAATCGACCCGACTGATTTCGAATCCGAGCCTGCTTATTGTCCCCATGAACAACTCAATGAAAACGACGACGTTGGGAAAATACCCATCAAGGCGTATTTTCTTTGCACCAGGTTAGCCTCTGGAGCTTTTCATTTGGTGAATTGATCAACTGGGTCTGTTTTTTAGCTCATGGGTTTCGTAAAGGTGGTGCCTTTATGGTTTGTGTGATTGGTTTTGTTTGGTGGGTTCGTTTTCTCTCACTCTGTGTGTTTTTTGTGGTGGCTATTTTTTGGTTTTTGTGATTTTGGGTTTCTCAGATTCGTGGTTTTCGCAGTATCAATCTGAAGAGCATGCAGGCAGAGTATTTGAGCAATGTCATTCCTCCTTCGTCTCGCTCCACGAATTACATTGCACTCAAATTCTGTGATTTCCCTTCGGAAAATAGTGTAAGATGATTCATCTGATCAATGTAATACTTGTCGAGCTTGTTGTGTTTATGTTCATTCAAACACTATTAGGATTTAAGGAGTTGAATGCATCCATTTGAACTTGACCATTTCTCATAGTGAGTGAAGTGAGTGTGTTTGATTATGCATAGTTGACTGGTGACCTATTGATTACCTGGAATCTGTTATAAGTGCATATTTGGTTAGGTTATGACAAATAATGGGCATTGAATGTGATTAGTTTTACGGTGTTTTTGATATCTTGCTGCTCTATTCTAGAGATTTGGAGTATGGGAGAATCCAAGCCCGTGGCGTTACATGGTAGTATTCCAGTATGGATCTACTGTTCTGTTTAATGTTGAGGAGCATGAAGTTCAAGCTTATCTAAATCTAGTCAAAGGGCATGCTTCTGGAATGCTACGAGAGATGGTGAAAGATGGTAAGTTTCTTTAAGACTATCTCATTTCATTGAGTTGGAACTTAATCTTATAATATCAAGTGTAGATCATATTACTTGCTATTGGTACTTCTGCTAAACAATTTTTCCTAAGATTCTGCAATTATTTTGAACTGGTTGCACTGTATGATTCCCTCTATGCTTGCATTAGATTATGCTGTAAAAGAGAAGCCTCAGCTGGCTGACGATATGCAGGGTGGGCCAGACTACATAGTACTTAGAACTTTGGACACAGATAGTATCCGCATTATAAGCAGTGTGCTTGGCCAAAGTATTGCTTTAGATTATTTTGTTTCGCAGGTAACTTCTATGCGTGATTCAGTTTTATGTATCTCATATCAATAGGCACTGTGTTAGTATCTTCCTTTTCATATTAAACAAGCATCGATGCATCACAGAACCTTGTATCACCCTGTCATGACTCTGACATATAAACATTGCTGATGTTTCTTGAAACAGAATCATATCCTGTGATTAGTTTTGCTTGAATCTAAATTTTAGATATATGTCTATTTATCACATTGTGTGTGGTTCTCTCTCTCGAGGTTGATGGTATGGTTGAAGAGTTTGCGGAGATAAACCGTGGCATGGAAAAAACTGGAACTTTCACTATGCATAAAAAGAAGCTTCTTCAACTTGTTGGAATGGCCAACTCGACTCTAGCTGACGTTATTGTTAAAGTTGGTCTATTTGAGAGGTAATGCACCATTGCTTTCATTGGTTGTTTTATGTGATAAGTAGAATCTTGACATACATGTACTCTTTTGCATTTGGTAAAGTTCCCAAAAAGTTCCTACTACCCAATAGATGAAGGTTTCTTGTTGACCTTGAAAATGATTGTTTCTGCTCCTTGTGTTCAAGTTCTTCCTTTGATTATAACTCCTGGACCAAGTTATGTATGAGAAGTTGAGACCTTAGCAAATATAACACATACTTGACAGAATGACCCCCAGTTCATTGTGAGAAGATTGTTTGCAGCTTCTGATATTCATTTTGTTCTTTTATATATCAGATCAGAAATTGCTTGGAGGGATGCAAAGTATGCTAAAATACATGAATACTTAAGGGAGGAGTATGAAGTTACACAACGATTTGGAAACTTGGATTTCAAGTTAAAGTTTGTAGAGGTAACTTGCCTTGTACAATTTATCAAATCATCTGTCAGTTCCTCTACATGGAGTCTCGTTTCTTTTATTCTTGTTGAAAATGCTGTATTGGTGGTTTAGATGTTATGTATTTGGAATTTAGCCTTCTGTTTCTTGAACTGAACCATTCCTTCTTTGCAGCACAACATTCATTTCTTGCAAGAAGTCCTACAAAACAGAAAATCTGATCTTCTGGAATGGTGCATCATCTTCCTGTTGACTATAGAGAATATTATATCACTATACGAGATTGTTCATGATTCAGGTGCATTTTATGGGTGATCTGGCACGCAGAGGAGAAACTTGCAGTAGCATAATTCGCTATAGGAAACCAATTTTGTTCTACAGGGAAAGTGGTCCTTGTGAATTTGTACTCTCAGTAGTTATATTTAATCCCAATTGAATTTCATTTGTTAATAGAGGCAGTAGAATGTTAACTGCAACTACTGTAATCATTCCAAATGAAGCAATGGCATTATATATCCCAATATTGATATTCGTTCAACAGCCAAGGAAAGAAAATGAATTCCAATGACCAAATAAAAACATGCTGCACTTGACGTTGTCAAGATGAATAAATGCCTACTAAACAAAAAGAATATCAAGAATTCTGGGCATCTTGCCAATGATGACAATACCAACGGTGATGCTCAGTATGCCCCAAACTCAAAACTCTTGTACTCTGATAGCATCTTGGGGCATGATGTAGACATCCTTGGATCTTGATTTCTTAACGCCAGCAGTAAACCAGACCTTGTCAGACTTGGTACTTTCCACTGCTACACAAGTAACCTTAACCCATACAACAACTTTTGTCTTCATTCCCTCTATTCCTAAGAGCTTTCCCCTCAACAGATTTGCCTTTACCCGCGTTGCATACCTTACAGAAGATGAATCCTTGAAGGTAACTTCAGATGGCGCAGGCAAATATACAATCAGCTTGGCGTTTGTCTCGGTAAACTCATAACAGGTTATGTTTGCCGGAAAGAGCCCTGGTGGCAAGTTGTACTCTCGAAGGAGTTCTGGTAAGCTCTTTGTTGGCTTTCCTGTTGGAGAATCAGCAAATAAAGAATGTTCATCCTTTGATCAATAAGCATCATCATTCTAATAAATGCAAACTTTTGTTTAAAGAAAAATGACATTGATAGAAAAGAAAGAGATTTAACATAGTAGAATGCAAAAGAACAAGTTAAATACTCAGTACACAATATTGCTTCATCTATTGTTCCACACCTTTTAGCTTATCGAAAATCCATTTTGCCTTCTGCTCAACAGTACTTGAGAAAGTCTGCAACAAGCCAACATAAAGAAAATATCTAATCAAGAATGCCCAATAGGTCAACAAATTCTACCCCTTTTACATTTCTTCCTCTGATAACTAAGTAACTTTTGGTTTCAAGTAAATGCATTCCATAGATGGCAATCGTATTTTATCAACCAGACAAAAAAGAAAGTGCAAGATCAAGAATCATCATAAACCAAAACCTTGAGATGATGAATCACTCATCTGAAAATCCAAAGCCTGTATTGCACTGACAGAAGCACAGCAATAGAATCTAACACAGATTCAAGCGTGTGCCAAACATCCATCAAGGATCGTTTACCATTGCTCAATTGCCATCCAAATCAAAAAACCACATCCCAATTCACTCTTTTTTATCTAAATTCAATCAGATCTCATCCACCCATAATCACAAATGAGAAAAGCAAGATCAGCATGAACTTAGTACCCTCATTTGAACCCCCACATTACACAAATCACCGAAAGCAATCATCAAAAGAGCAAAAACCATAATCAGGGCCAAACAGAAAAGCAAAAAGGGTAGCAGAATGTACTTACAGTGATGTCCTCGCTGATGTTAGACAATTCCTCCTTGGCTTTCTTGGAGATCCATGAGTTCCCAATCTTCAAGCTGCTCACTTTGGTTAGAGCCTTCTCCATTTTTTCTCTTAGGAGTGTACTACACTACCAAAGTACAGTAGGGAATAAGTGAATGAGGAAGAGAAGCCAGTACATGAAGTGGTGGCTCATCAAATCTGAAGGTGGCGGATAGAGACAAACATAATCCTTTTTCACACCACTGTTTCACACTCCTCAACAAAACAAGACAAAACAGAACTAAGAACTTAGCAAGTGTGGTGTGAGAGAATATATAAAAGTTCCGGAAACCCGCGGTTCATAATCCCCGGAATCAATACGGTCATGGGTACTTTTGTACTTGCATCATATTACTCATTCATCAAAATAAAGATCTACTCATTCATTTATAAATTGGTCTTTATATAGGCATTACACATAGAGAATCCCTGTAAATCAGGGTTTGATATCTAACAAATATTCTAGTCTAATAAGGAGAAGATTCAGTCAAGACACATCATCAAGGATATGAATGTAAATTCCTTCAACATTCCCCCTTGTGTCGCGTACCAGAATCACATGGCACATGAATGTTGCCTCGGTAAAAACTTTATCAAGTAAAACATAAACCTCTTGGGTAAAAACAAAAGACTTGGTCGAAGGGAAAAAGAACACAATGCGTCAACTACAACTTGAAATGTAAAACATGTGTCGTAGACTCCCCATAATGTCTACATAATCAACTCCCTCTGATAATCAATCAATCATGAAGTTCAAATAAGCGACGCATATCAATACTTCGCACATGCTTCTCAAGAGTATATTTGGGTAGAGACTTGGTAAACAAATCTTTTACATTATCCTCAAAACTCACTTGGTTCACCTGAATATTCAAAAACTGTTGTTGTTACTAATTGTTGAAGAACTTAGGTGAGATATGTTTAATATTATCACCCTTGATGAATCCCAACTTCATTTGTTCAATGCATGCCGCATTGTCTTCATAGATAAGTTGGTGCTTTAGTGGTAGATGTCAATCCACTGGACTCTCGAATATGAGTTATTACAAAGCGAAGCCAAACATATTCTTTGAGTGCTTCATGTAGTGCAATAATTTCTGAATGATTCTAGGAAGTAATAACAAAGGTTTGCTTGGTAGATCTCCAAGAAATCGCCATAGTTCTCATGGTGAACACATAACCAGTTTCGAAACGTCCTTTGTGTGGGTTTGACAAATACCCAGCATCAGCAAAACAGACAAACACATCATTTGGTGTCTCACCATAGGGGACAATGCCACATTGCGTCAATTTTGAGCTAGAAGGAGCTTTGGAAGCTTGATTTTGGTTGGGAGCCAAAATCTGCTCAATCGCGGCATTGGAAGCCCTCAAGGACCCGTAAAGGCCCTGTAAGGGCTCAGTCATACGCGGCAGGGGCTCGGTTGTAGCGCTGCACGTGCAGGGGCGCGGCTTCTGCACAACAGCATAGACATTGGCACTCAGGGGCGCGCTGGCGTGCAGCAGGCGCGGCAGGACATGGCAGGGGCGCACTGCACTCTACCCGTGTAGGTAGATTGCGGCAGGGGCGCACTGGGCACTGCCTTGCGCTGCCAAGCTGCTGCCCGACATGGCAAGGGCCCTTAGGGCTTGGCGAAACTGCCTGCAATGCAATCTTCAATTGAAACATCAACATTCATGTTCTCAACTTCGATTTTGTAAGGGAAAAACAAGCCCAAATCAATTGAACCCTTTAAGTACCTAAAGATGTGTTTAACACCAGTCTAATGATGTTGCGTTGGAGCATAGCTAAACCTAGCTAACAAGTTTACTGAGAATGCAATGTCTGGTCTTGTGCATTGTGCCAAGTATAAGAGAGCTCTAATAGCGCTTAGGTACGGAATTTTTGTTCCAAGGACTTCCTCATCCTCCTCTTTAGGACTGAATTGGTCCTTTTTGATATCCAGACTTCGTGTGACCATGGGAGTCCCAAGCGGGTGAGCTTTGTCCATATTAAAGCGCCTGAGCATCTTTTGGACATAAGCTGACTGGTGAATCAATATTCCAGTCTCTCAATGCTCTAGCTCTAAACCTAAGCAAAATTGAGTTTTTCCAAGATCCTTCATCTCAAACTCAGATTTCAAGTAGGTCACGGTCTCATTAATTTCCTTGAGATTACCGATGATATTCATGTCATCAACATAGACAACTACTATAGCAAATTCGGTACTTGTTCTTTTAATGAACACGCATGGGCAAAGATTGTCATTCTTATATCATTTCCCAATAAAGTAGTCACTTAGACGATTATACCATATTCGTCCGGATTGTTTCAAGCCATATAGTGAACTCCGCAACTTTATTGCATAGGCTCTCAGTGGTTTAGAGTCACTTGATTTGGGTAGTGAAAATCCATCAAGCACTTTCATATATATATATATATATATATATATATATATATATATATATATATCTCTGAATCAAGATCCCCATATAGATATGCAGTAACCACATCCATAAGCTGCATGCTTAATTTTTCGGACACTACTAAACTGACTAAGTAGCGAAAGGTAATAACGTCTATTATGGGAGAATATGTCTCCTCGTAGTCAACTCCAGGTCGTTGAGAAAATCCTTGCGCCACGAGTCGCGCTTTATAGCGCATGACTTTATGTTTCTCATTCCGCTTTCAAATAAAGACCCATTTATATCCAACAGGCTTCACATTTAGTGGGCATACCACTACCGGACCGAAAACTTGCATTTTCGCTAAAGAGTCTTGTTCAGCCTGGATTGCTTCCTTCCATTTTGGCCAATCTACTTGACATTGATATTCTGCAACGGAGCGTGGTTCAATCTCATCGTCGTCAATAATCACTTAAGCGACGGAATAAGCAAAAACATCATCAATAGTCATGAAACTTATTTCCATCATATCGTGCACATCGGTAAATATTAGTGAGATTTCTTTATTTTCCAACATTAACATTAGATCTGAGGCGTCCCCCAGATACGCTAACATTGATTCTTGGACATAACTATAGTCAGAGACAATCTCATGTGAATGATTCATAGTGTTGATGATGAGTGGATCATTTTGTGCCTTACTGTCACTCCTTTGCGTGGCACAGTATCTACTGAACCAACAAGTCTCCCATTTTCTTGGTAGGAGCCGAGGCAGCGGCCACACCGCCACCATGAGCATCTGACGTGTCCAAGACGTCATTGTCGAGCCCGAGTGCGGCCAGTAAAGTCCTTCTTGTGGGGACTTCTAACCTTACAGGAACATTTGTAGTAGATATAATTGATCTTGTCACTTTCGTGATATCGATAAATGAGTCAAGCATCGAATCTGCAACTCTATCAAGATCGAGAATACGCTGAACTTCTAAATCACTGTCAGAAGTGCGAGGATCATAACGATACATAGTGGGGTTAGATCATGTTAATTCTCGACCTTCAATTAGAACGGAAACGGTCATGTCTCCCCCTTAACGGCGGGAAGAATGTCTCGTCAAAGCGACAATCTGCGAACCTCGCAGTAAATATATCTCATGTCAAAGGTTCTAAATAGCGGACAATCGTAAGATGTTGATAGCCAACCTAAATACCTAATCGTCTTTGAGGACCCATCTTAGTACGCAATGAAGGAGTAATAGACACATAAACCGCGCAACCAAATATGCGTAAGTGTCATTTACCAACTGATACGCACTAAATGCTTGGGTTGCAGTAGGTATAAAACGAATAAGTGCAGTTACATGCAAAATTGCATAACCCCAAGCAGAAACAGGCAAGTTGGTGCGCATCACCAATGCCCGTGCAATCAATTGTAAGCGTTTAATTGTAGCTTCTGCAAAACCGTTTTGTGAATGCACATGGGGTACGGGATGTTCTACTTCAATCCTGATAGACATGTAATAGTCGTCAAAAGACTTAGACGTAAACTCTCCAGCATTGTCCAATCAAATAGACTTGATTGGATAATTAGGGTGGTGAGCACAAAGCTTAATAATTTGAGCTAGGAGTTTAGCAAAAGCAGTGTTTCTTGTGGATAGCAAAGCAACGTGTAACCAACGCGTTGATGCATCAACCAGAACCATAAAATATCTAAATGGCCCGCACTCTGGTTTGATAGGTCCACAAATATCACCTTGGATTCTTTGTAAGAATGGAATGTTTTGTTTAGAATCACTAGCAAAAAATGGTCTTACAGTCATTTTGGCTAGTGAACAAGCTTTGCAAAACAAGCGGTGAGCATTAGAGATTGTCATTGAGGCATTTGGAGTTTCGGCTAGGGCCTTAGAGGCCTAGCAATTGGCTGGCGCATCATGTACAGCCTCATCACCCAATTCGTTGGCAGTAGGAGCTCCAACACGCTTTAGTGCTCTAAAAAATGGATGTCCATGTGAATTCTTAAGAATTCAGTTCATCATGTCACGTCCGGGATGTCCCAAACGGTAATACCAAAGTTTGTAAGAGTCAGAGTCGCAAAAACTGCAATAAACAGCATAGGATTCAATAATCTTGATGGTTGTCAGATACAACACATTTGATTGACTCTTGAGCTTCTCTAAGATGCGTTTACGACCGCAATTATTAGAGGTAATAAACAAAAACTCTTGTCCATTCTCTTCAAACGTTTCCAGTGAAATCCATTGGCACGAATGTCCCTAAATGATAGAAAGGTTCGATTAGCCTTAGGCGCGTAAAACGCGTCAGTGACATGTATCATTGTGCCATTTGGCAACAAGAACTGCGCATTGGCTCTGCCTTGAATCAAAGACGAGGAACCAATCATGGTTGTTGTTTTGGCCATGATCCTCAGCGCATGGAGCAGAGGTAAATAGCGAACAAAAAATGGAGATTGTTGCGGGCGTGCCACCTCGCGGACGAGGAAATTGTTGTATGCGAGCTTGACTGCTTGATCAGGCGGAAGAGGTTTTCCAAGTGCCACATCAGATGAGGAATTTATGAGCACAAGGCAATTGATATTCACGGCGGGGCGCGAGCAGAGCAACAATAAGGAAATCAGTGTAGAGTCCGAAATGGCTCTAGAAAAAAACCTAGGCAGCGGTGCGCTTAGAGTTAGGGTTTTTGAGTAGCTCGAAATACAACTGGCTTACAGTTTGTTTATAAAGTTGTGTGTAGATTGTAGAGAGATTTGACTGTATTTTGAGAGAGAGATTGTTGTGTTTGCAGCTTCAACCGGGAAGCGGATGCAAAGCTCCTGGGACACTGGAGGTTTCAACTAGGTTGAAGGGTTTGTTTTTGTATGTTTTGAGATCGTAAAGTTGTCCTTTTCTATAAACCCTTGAGTCTTTTATATAGTGGTCTGACTTGCGGTAGAAGAAAGATGATTAGAAACACAAGGGCACTGCTAACCCGTGCAGACTCAAACCATCTCGCGGGCTATTGCAGCTCGCGAGCCTTAAAAGGGCTTTTTATATAAAAATGGTCACATGGATTGGCCCGAAGCATATCAAAAACTTGTAAAAGTCTTCAATGATTAATGTGGTGCGCGCGTGCTCCACTTATGGCTTCCTCGTGAAGTATCTCACGCGAGCTAGTTCGCCAGTTCACCTTGATATATTCCGCCTCGCCTAAGACTTTTACGCGAAGTATTATTGCGCCACGCCTACGCGCGAAGTCATTTCGTTCGTGAGATCATTAAGTGGGCGAGCCCTGTATTTCGTGTGAAGTCATTCCGCACGCGAACTTTGTAAGTTAGCTCGCGTGGTCTCACTAGCGACCATTACTTGTAAACTTAAAGAACTTGGGCTCGCCGGTATGACATGAACCAGAAATTTAATTAATATTCATATAGACATTTACTGTCCAGTAAAATATTAATTTGGGCGTAAACAATTGTCACTGAGGATACGTGAAGCATAAAATCCGTAAATAACAGTCTATTCCTCATAATAGTGTGGGTAGTCCCACTGTCGGTTAGACACTCAATTTCGCCACGAGACATCTACACAAATATGTGAAATTAATTAGTCTTGGATCAAGACAAGGTGAACACTCTAATTAAACATAGAGGGGTTAATCAGGAATTTAAACCAAGTTGGAACCTGAATGAGTGCAATTACACGGCATGAAAATCACTTTTATAAAGTCATAACATGTGGCCAGCCTAGAGGCTCGACAGCAGCACCAAAAGTGCGCTAGCAGTGCGCTCGCAGCGCTGGCAGACGGCAAGGGCCCTCTAAGGGCTCACAGGGGCTCGGCAGCGCGCGAGACACGATGGGGCGTGGTATTGCGGCGCCGCACAGTAGGGGCGCGCAGGGGCTTGTCCGGGGCTCGGTCGACGCGCAGCAGGGCACATGGGTGCGGCCGGGGGGTCATCTGGGGCTCAGGGAAGCTCAGTGACACCCAGAGACACGGCCAAGGCGCGGCAGAGACCCTGCTGCTGACATGGGCTTGGCAGGGGCGCGCTGTTGACACAGACGTGCGACAGGTCTCTGCAGCTTGCGGTAGGGGCCCCTTAGGGGCTCACAGCCGGCACTAGGGCTTGGCTTGCTGCGACAGGGGCCTTCTAGGGGCTCAGGCAGCTGCCCAACACGCATCAAGGATGCTCAGGTGCGCCTTAAGGGCGCTGTAACATTTCCAATACACGGCATATTGCTGCCTTGGTGTATTTTCACCGATTTTTCACAATTGTTCTCATGTTTTGCCATTCTTTATGCCATAACCAATTAAAGGACCACAAACACATGTGAATTTAGCATGTTTTCCATGTAATGAAGCTTTTAGCTTTGTGCAATTCAAACCAATCATAAGGGAATAAAATTCTCGATCCATTCAACACATTTGAACACAAGGAAGAGATTTTATTAATGCCAATTGAAAAATACATCAAAGGATGTCTAATTCCATGCTTGTTAGAATACTTGTATTATGTAAAAACTCTTTTTATTATTTCAAGATGTTCTCTCTGTTGTAAAGTAAAGAAAAGAAGAGAAAAATTGTTGGGAGGAGGTAAAAGTCTCCTCATTCATTCTCATTAGCCTCTTTATATAGAGGTAGGGTTTACATCAGACTACATAACTAATTAGTAATTACGTGGATAGCCACATAGATTATAATATTTATAACACTCCCTCTTGGATGTCCACCAATGAATGATGAAATTAGACGCTCATAATGTTGTCTCGTTAAAAACCTTGACAGGTAAGAAAAACCCAGTGGGAGAAAAATAACCCTGGTCAAAGGAGAAAAAGAGTAAAACGCGCATATGTCTTAGGTAACATACTTCTAGATGCTCTCCCTGATGAGAATCTCCCCTGAACGTTGCAAACTTCATGCACCGTAAATAACGGTTTGATTTGTCCATCACTAAAGTGAGACCATGTGTGCTTTGCATATAGGGGCTCATCATGAAATTTTAAACCTGAAAAGTTGAAACAATACTAACAAATCTAAACGATTATAAATAGGTCTTACCTCATTGAGTCGTATGACCAAATTCATACACTAAGTAATAGCTAAACAAGATAAGCAAATTGGCATTAAAACATTGAAATTTCTCATGGCATATCTAGCCATACACATTAATATCTTTGTGTAGTGATGCGTCTCATATAAGTTCTTCAAGAGCTCTGAGTAATTCATAACTTCCCAAGAGTTAGAATATGTAGCAACATAATTATCATAATTCGAATTCGATTCTGTAGTCTGATCATAGTACTTGTTTTGGCCACGATCCTCAGCGTGTGGAGTGGAGGTGAATAGCGAAAAAAGAGAAAGGGGGAGTGTTGCGGGCGTGCCACCTCGCAGACGAGGAAAAGGTTGTATGCGTGCTTGACTTCTTGAATCAGGCAGAAAGGGATTCCAGGTGCCACCTCATATGAGGAATTTACGAGCACAAGGCGGTCGATACTCACGGCGGCGTGAGCAGAGCAACTATAGGGAAGATTCCGAGGAATCGGGGTAGAGTCCAGAGAGCTCTGAAGAATCCTAGGCGGCAATGCGCTATGAATCGGAGTTTCGAGGTAGCTCGAAAGAAACTGGGTTGCAGTTTGTTTTATATTGATTGTGTTTGATTGTTGATTGTGAGAGAGAGAGCTCGCTTCAACGGGAAAGCGGAAACAAAGCTCCTGGAAGCCTTGGAGATTCGACTGGGTCGACGGTTTCAACAAGGTTGAAAGGTTGTTCTGTTTGAATAAGTTGTGTTTTGTTTTTGAGGAGAGAGTTGTAGAGAGAGGTCGGGTATCTGCAAGCCGTCGAGCTTCTTTATATAGTGGGAGAAATCCTTGCCGCGAAGGAAAGACAATCAGAAGCGTGTTGGACTTTGCAACGTGAAGCATAAGGACACTATTCCTCCCATGCAGACCAATCTATATGTGACACATATCCAATTCACACAGTCCGCATAGGATAAGGTCTGGACTCCCATGCGAAGTGGAATTAAGAGCAATTTTTATCCCGCGAGGTATCACAGTCCATGTAGAAAACTAACTCGCGCGAACTGCGAACTCTGTAGCTCAATTCCACCTCGCGGGCTATTGCAGCTCGCGGGCCAAAACAAGGTTTTTTAATTAATAAGGGCCACAAAGATTGGCCCAAAGCGTGTCAAAGACTGTAAAAAATCAGAAACGATTACAAGCATTCGCGCGGACTCCGCGTATATCTACCTCGAGAAATAGCGAATCAGTTAGCCAGCGCGCCTAGATGCATTCCGCCTCGCCTAAGAGAAGTCAACAAGTAACCCATTTCGCGCGAACTGTGTGTATACTGTGCGCAGCGCACGAGCTCGCGAGATCTCCACTCCGCGCGAAGTCATTCCGCGCGCGAACTCTGTTTTTGTCCGAAAGCACGCGAGATTTGTTAGTCCGAGCGGAGTCATTTTACGCGCGGACTTTGCATTTCATTCCGCATGGTCTTGCTGGCGGGCCATTATTTGTAAACTTTAAAGAACTTGGGCTCGCCGGCTGACATAGACCAAGAATTCAATTAATATTTACATAGACAATTATTATCCAGTAAAATATTAATTTAGGCGTAAACAGTACTCATTGAGGAAATTTCGATCATATTAGCTATAACAGAATGAGTATATATGAGCTAACTTTAGACTATTTGATTCCATGAAGTAGTTTCAGGCTCTCTCAAGTATTCATGGATCAAATTACATTATAATCATTCATATACTTGAATCCTTTGAGGATTTGACAAGCGATAAGCTTGTAATGACATTTCACTTTTGAGAATTTGGTTTATCAATGTGTCTTTAAAGACCCTCATAATATACGATGACAACATGTCATAAGTCTTTCGTCCATGTAACACTGTACTTATAAAAAAGTATCATTCGTATAAAGGCAGATTCATAATCCAATGTCTTTTGTAGACATTAAATCATAGTGATTTACTTTTATTGTGGTAAATACCATTTTGTATCTGTAGGGTTAAAGGTCAAAGTATCTCATCACTTTTCAAATATTTAGTTTCATTAGAATTGCTTCTTTCCAATTTTGTCAATAATATGCTTTGTCGACTTGCATAATAAAAACATGGCATAACATCGATTAATACAGTCCTTAATGGTTTTTGGTAGCTACCATTTGTAAATTGTCATAGATGATCATCATTTATAGATCTCACACATTCTTATATGCATGCATTTTTGATATTGGGTACTCATGCCACTTCTGGGGCAAATATTGTCACTTCTAGGACAAATATTCTCACTTCTAGGACAAATATTATCTAGCGAATGTGAATCTTTTACTTGTAATATTATGTAAACCATTAAATGACATGTATAATCTTCCATTTTCAGGAGCTTAAAACTTTAGACCTAGTGGATACATTCCACTCAAATTCACGTCGTTATTCAAATAACAATAGTCTTATTCTCCCCTAATGGCGGGAAGACTGTCATATTATGACCATGCGCTAATACGCGTTTAAAACTCAATCACTATCTTTTGAGTGAGATGTTCATTGGCTGGTGGTGAACCAAAACCAAGTTTGAGGTCAAGAACATTAAATTCATGTGTCAACGAAGATACTATTCTCTAATGGCGTACCTACAACCTTTGTATGTGTAGCCGTATTAAGAACTCTAACATTGTATCATGACATTCTTTTCAGGAGAACCATGTCACATGGATACACATGCATCCCACAAATCAAATGGGGTATAGACTATTTGAGTTAATATGGATAGTCTCATAAACTTTAATCCAAGTAGAAAACAGTGAATCTAGCATATATTTTTTCACAATCTTTTATCAAATCATTAATTGATGACACATATCTCAATATCAAAATGAGATGGCGGTTAAACAACTCACACCAACTTACATCGTTCTTCAGGAACAATCTTTCTCCCCCTTACAACAAGAGGAGTGGCTCATTGAGGTGACAACTTAAAAATATGCGGCATATAGATTAGTGGTCATCAAAACTTGTAACTTATTCAAGACAACACTCTAGATAAATTATGACTTAGTTAGTCATGCCCGGTTTCAATGAACTTCGGGTTTTGCAGTACAATATTTTGAATCTTCTAGTCCAAAAAATATTACACTCGAAATTCATATGATCGAGATATAGGGCTGGTGGTCCATGTGAATAACAATAAAATGTAAACAATATATACAGTAATGAAATTGCATAACAAAATAAAGAAATTTGTAAAGAACAAAAAGTGAATAAATTGTAATAGGAAACTTCTGGATTCATGGATGAATAAAATACACAGAACTTCTGGTCTGGTTAAATTCACCAATATGATCGATAATCTTGTTTATCTCCTTTAATTGTACAAGAATACAATATCAAAATAAGGTGAGGAACTTCGAGTTCTCATATGATTAGGGATCACAAGGTGTGACTTCAATGATCTTTCATAACTATAAGGAACTTCTAGCCCTTGTTAACTGCATAAGTTTTGTGAAACATCATTTCACAATTTCGATTATATTACTGATGAGGAACTTCAAGCCTTCTATATTTCAATTAAGAGACTTCAGGTCTAAATAAGAATAAAAGATTCAATGGACTTGGTAATCGGCATCATGCTTTTAACATACTAGCATGATAATCATATAATGATACAAAAAGAAAACTTATAGGGAACAGTTAAGGAATGTAATCCTTGTATCAATGACTATGACTCCGAATGTACAACTTATAGTCTTGGTTAAGTATCCAACACATTAACCTTCACAACTCCCATAGTCCCATTATTATACGGAGGAGGAGAAAATCTCAAATACCAAATCCATGCCTCTTATATTCATCAAGAGTTACAGTATGTAAGTTCATATACTCAATTGTATTCTTTGAGGATCTTCTGGCCCTTGTAAATTTCACAAGTGCTGAAAGACTTTATATGATCTTTACAAGAAACTTATAGCACTTGTATAATTGAAAACACATGTAAACAATATCCAATTATCCAATATGCATAACGAAACAGGTAGAGACAATTATTCCTTCTATATGGGTGTAATGATCCATGAAGCCTCATATTGATCATTTTACGACTACTGGGGATAAACAAATTTATAATAAACCAAACAATGTAAAATTGAAAAGTAACGACAAAGATTGATTCATGGATAATCATAGAGAAGTATATATCATGATGGGTTGATCAAATCACTTTTGTTTGCTTGTTAAAGCCAATCGAAACATATGATTGTAATATGCAAGCTCGTAGCTAGCCGTCCCATAATCTAGATATATGAAGGACGATCGAACCAATCTATTTGTTTGCAAATACATAATCTTTGCCTAATCTGGCAAGAACTGGAGATAGTGAATTGGATGGAGCTTGGCGTCGTAACCTCCAGGAGATCAAGCATCAATCACCTAATTAAACACCCAATTTCTATGAGGTGAAGCATCAAACAACGATGATGCATCAAACACCCACAAACCACAATCATAATTGCAACCGTTAACAATCAACATGATCTAATTTAAAAAGCAATAAACAAATCAAACTCATAGATCAGGAAAATTGGTGAGAATAAACAACATTGAGTTGCACCGTATGACTTTTTTTTTTTATCATCATTGAGTTCATAAACAAAACACTGATATTCTAGTGTTGTTATCAACTCAAATGTAGAGTCGTGCTGATAACGTGTTGTAAAGTAAAAAAAAGAAGAGAAATATAGTTGGGAGGAGGTAAAAGTCTCCTCATTCATTCTCATTAGCCTTTTATATAGAGGTAGGGTTTACATCAGACTACATAACTAATTCATAATTACGTGGACAGCCACATAAATTATAATATTTATAACACTCTTAATGTTTATTCATTAACTGAGACTTGAGGACAACTACACTAGCCCTCTATAAAAAAATATAACTAAATACACTGTATTAAATTGAAAATAATAACGAACTACAAATTATGATGGATTATATGACAAAACGAATGAATAACATTTGTAAAGCACATGCATGCATTCCTAAAGTCCCATTAAATTCCAATTAGTCCTATTTGTCTCTTATCTATTCCATTGTACCGAACTCATTAACCCTCATTCTCCATAAATCTCTTAGCCCTATTAAAAGCTTTCTTCAAATATCTCTTGAACCTAACCAAATCCAGTTTCACATTTTGTTCTTTCAGGTAAATGTTCATAACCTCCGTGGGCCAACCCGTTTTAAGAAGAGCAAATGGATCCCTTACCAACAAATTGTCCTTCCCATACTTGTCCACCAACTCTCTTCCGCTCCAATTTTGTACTCAAAATACTCCAAACTCAACTCCTTTGCTACTCTCCCGAAAAACGCTTCTGCCGCCCAGCCTATCCCGATCGGCACCACCTGCACAAACACCGCGCCCGGCCGGAGGAACAATGAGTGCGTAAGGGCAGCTCCATGAACCCCAACAAATGCATGGCTTGAATTCAGTAATGCATAAGATTCTTGCAATGAGGTTTTGGTCTTAGGCTCAAACACCACCACATCAAAACCTACTTTCTTTATCAAACGAATGACTTGGGCTTGGTTCATGATCGAGCGTCCGGTGGCATGACGTCGGCTTGCTAGAACAAGTCTGGGCCTGGGTTTTGTGGGCTTAGGGTCGAATATTTGGGCTTGAGATTGGGCTTGCTGGTTATAGGCTTTGCCTAGTAGCCCACGGAAATTCAAGTATGTCTTTGAGTTGGGTAGTAATGTTTGGTTTATGATCATGAAACCATGTGATATGAGTCCTAGCTTGGCGAAAGGAAAACAATGCGTGGTGGTATCACTTCCCAGGTTAACAATAGGATGCTTGGTAAACATGCGTAGCAAATCGGCATACTTACTAGGCCACCATTTAGGAGCTTCAGAAACCACAATGACGAAGTCTTGATCGGGGAAGATGGTGCTGGCGGTGATAAAGAGAGGGATGAATCCATCATTGAAGTCGTGCCAAAAGTTTCCGGTGTAACCTCCGGCGGTGAATACTAGGGCAGGAGCATTGTGTTGAACTCTACACGATGGGATTCGTGGCCCGACAGTGAGTGTGAGGTTCTTGATTTGCGACATTATGAGGTCTTCGAATTTTCGAGGATAGGGTCTGATTCTTTCCACCAATGGAGGTCCGGTGGAGTTCATAGTGAAGAAAGTTGATGTAGCTGAATCCATGACTGTTGGACCGTTGATTGAGCAGAGATCATATCGTATGGAGGTTCGGTCACAGATGATCGGACTCTCCAGAGGAAGTGACAAAGACTCCGGTGGGTGGTGGATTTGTTCACTAATCAACTTTGACTCTTTACGAGTTTTCTCTGAAATCAATATATATAACAAATATTAATAAATTTTGTTAGATGAACAAACTTTTAGTAAACCACTTAGAGCCCACATTAAATGGCAGCTAAACTATCAAAATCACTTTAGTGGCCTAACTAGTTTGAAGTGAACAAACTTTATTGCACATCACTAGCTCATTTTTCATCTCCTTTTGCCTGCTACTGGCAAACTATGCAAATTACAGCTAAGGAGCACTCGTTACATTACTGGCACAGCTTCAAGAACAGTCTAAAATACGTTCGGCTATTAACATAGAAAGAAAGAAAAAAACAGCGTTAGCCTGTTAGGTACTAGTGCAGCGTTGGACTCAGTGATTAACCGTAGAAATAAGTTGCATAATCAATGACATTAGCAAATGCGAGTTGTCGACATGCATATAATTGAAACTGAAATCAGTTGCGTCTGAGAAACAAATTAACCAAAACATTTGAAAGTTTCATGAAATGGGAGTCGGAGACATTAATAGAAAAGTTTTCACTTCATACGCACCTCGAGTCTTAGCTGGAAATGCTGCATTGTTGAGAAATCTGGAGGTTGATGAGACACTGATCTGGAATACAATGAAGAACAAGCACAAAGCAGACACTGCTACCAGAACCCTCTTCTTCGTCTTCATCGTTCAGCTCCAATCTGGTATTGATGACACCAGCTTAGTTCTATTTATAATGAAGGAAAGGGCCTTCATGCATTGCGCTAAAAATTGTATATGAAGATTGAAGGTGACTCTTGGGGGTAGAGATTCTTCGTGGGACAAGATTTTGAATCTGCTTTTGATCTGGTATATATGACTGCGTGATCGCGATCGGATGAAAGTAAGAGTGAGCTCGAGAAGAGGCTGAGATTGCTAGAAGTGAGGGAGTGTACAGAAGAAGATAGTGGAGATGAGAAGAGTGTGTAAACACGTTGTTCGCTTAAAAAGAAAAGCAAGTGAAATGCCTTGTAGCTAAAGAGGCTCATAGAAGAAGACATTAGCTACAGTTGGATTATGGTTTTGAAATGATATTCATTACTTGGCCTTGAAGATGACTTTTACATAGTAAAGTTTCCTTGAGGCGCTATCTAATTAGAGATTCTTACAATTAATGAAAATCGCTAACTTTTCTTTTGGATGTAAGCAAAGTTGGAGAGCTAGCATAAGCATATAAATTACATGATTTACATCCATATTTTCCTATTGGCATCTAGCATGTTTTGATTTATTGATAAAATTGTGTTGTAAAGCATCTATTCCATGATAATGAAAATTGAAATGAAATGCCACTACCTATCCTTCCTTCTCCATAAACTTTTTGGCCTTGTCATAAGCGGCCTTCAAAAACCAAGAAAACCTATCCAAATCCAACTTGACATTCTGTTCCTTGAGATAAATCTTCATAAACTCCACAGACCAATTCCGACCAATCCTACCGGCCGGATCCTTAACCACAATGTTATCCTTGCCGTATGTTTCAGCCAAGCTGCTCTCTTCCGCGGTAATCCTATAGTCAATGTACTGCAGCCCCATTGCTCTAGCTGGATTTTCATAGCACCATTTTGCTATCCACTTAGTCCCTAGCGGCACAATTTGCATGAACACAGTCCCCGGCCGCATGAACAACAAGTGATTAAGGGCCGCACCATGAACACCAACCACCGCATGGCTATTATTAAGCAAGTCATATGCTGCATGCAAACTAGTCCTTGGACTTGGCTCATAAACAATCACCTCATACCCTATTCTTTCTGCCAAGTCCATTGCTTCCTCTTGATTCAAGATTGCTCGGCCCACGGTTACGTTTCGGCTGATGAACACGAGGCGCGGCCAATAGTTGTGGTGGCGCTGAAGGTGGAAGCGTTGTGCGGTTTCCCTTTGGCCAAAGGCTTTTCCTAGCATGGCATGGAAATGTGGTAGCGTTTTGGGGGTCTTCAACATTTTGGGGTTTATGGTCAAAAACCTGTGAGAAATTAGACCCACGGTGGCAGAACGAAAACAATGTGTGGCGGTATCATTATCAAGGTTTATGATTGGGTGCTCGCTAAACACGTTTAGCAAATCTGCGTACCTCTGAATCCATCAATCACGTGCTCTGGAAATCACAAGCACGGGAACTTGATCGTAGAGAATGGAATTGACGATGATGTAGAGGGGGATGAACCCATCGTTGAAATCATGGAAGAAGTTTCCGGTGTACCCTCCAGCACTGAATACGATCGCCGGAGCATTGTGTTGGATCTGGCATTTTGGGCCTGATGGGCCGGAGGTGAGGGTGAACTCTTTGATTCTCGACATTGTTGAATTCTCGTGTTTCCGTGGGTAGGGCTTGATTTTCTCCACCACGGTTGGGCCTATGGCATCCATTACGAATAAGGTCGAGGTTGTTGGGTCCAAAACTGTTGGGCCGTTGATGTAACAGAAATCGTAGTATTCGTCGGAACTGGTGCATCTGATCTTTGTCGATGGTGCAGATTGCAAATGTGTCGATTCGATAGGGTCCTGCCCTCTCGGTGCTAATCGTTTGAAGATATCTGCAATCATTAACAAGTAACATTCAGACTAAAAATGGACAGTGGAGGGGTTGTAGTCTTTTGCTTGGTTGTACATAACACCTAACTGATTGGTCTACGGTCCTAGGAAATGGGATACAAAGATCAGTCCGAAAGGAGGGTATCAAAAAAACATTTTGAAAAACAATTACATTATTGTGTTAAAGGTATTGTAAATTTGGTTAAAGAATGATTATATAATAAGACTGTTTTGTCATGTGACAAGTATCGAGTGTGATATAAGTGATGTTATCGACTTGTCGTCTTACAATAGTGCGGAACATGTTTTTAATGTGGTATCTTTTTTTATCTATTTACAATTTAGTCGCGTGAGACATTACCTTTATGCAATACTATCCCAATTATCTGTCAATGTCAACACATCCTAAAGCAACAACCTAAAGCAACAGTATAGAATCCAAATCCTTAATTTTCTTTTAGTCTCTAATGAAGTTGAATGGTTACATAGATGCTTGTGTGCTTTGTCATTGGTATTTGATATTGATTCTTGCCTTGTAATGTTGTTAATGATTTCTATCCTAGTAGGAGAACTAGCACATGCTTAACCAGACCAGTTTGCAACCAGGAAAAAGAGAAAACAGAACAAAGAAATGTAATGTGCAAGAGATCAAATTGATCCAAGTTTCAATCTGGAGCATACCTGGTTTTGGAGTTGTTGCAAGTGATTGAATGAGTTCGAAGTTCAACTTCAAATTTTCCGACAGATTGATGTGGCAAACAAACAACATCACCAAGAGCGACACCACCAAAACCGTCGCTATCGACTCTTTCTTTTTCATTGCTAGCTATAACCTATACGATTGAAATTCTTCTCTGAATCAAACTTTCTCTGCAACACGATTAACTTCTTGCCGATCAATTGGTGTGACAAAAGGGTATGGTTTTTACACAAATTCTGAGTAGACAAACACAACGAATTTATGAAGACACAATTCGGGAACCTTGTGTTTGAGGAAGAAGCGAAGCAGAGAAAGAATGAGATGGTGTGGGAGGCATCTGATAGCTGCAAAACTGTTATGATCTCACAGCAGGTTCATTAGGCTTATGGCTTTTAGTCTCTGATTTAAGCCTTTGTGGGATTCTATGGGGGCACTGTTTGCTAAAAGATTTAATAAAAAATTTACAGTTGGGGGAGATTAGATTCTTTATTAGAAGAAATGTACCAGCAGTATTTCTATTTTCTACAACCACGGATACTTTGTCACAAATTAATTAAGCTACCAAATCAAGTTTGATGCATTTTATGGTTTATGGAAATCAACACATATCAGAACGATTGATTGGAATGGAAATTACAACATAATTCTAGTAACGTAAATGGAAAGTGGATGCAAATAGAAGTCCTTATATTTGTATGTACAACAAACTAGCAAAGGGATCCGGCAGCTCTTAAATGAGTTAATTTTCAAGTTTGTGAATTTCATAAAATCTAGACCTTTAATTGTAAAGTGCATGAATTTCTATGCTTGTTGGTAATGTAGTGCACGGATGTTGTTTACATCAGTGACGAGTAGTTTCTGCTCTTAATAGACATATAATTACAGTCACTTTACAATGTTTATAATGCTCTCCCAATGATCGTCTCAATAAGATGTTTTTATACTTATTCCCACATTAAAAAAAATTACAAATCATAAATAATACTTAAATATTCTATATGAAATCTACATGATTGTAAAATGTCATGATTGAGAGTGACCGTCTTGAGGCAGTACCATAGATTTTTAGTGCAAATCATAATTTTAACAAGCATGGAACTCTATAAGATAATATTGATCTTATTCACGAGTAGCATGTTAAAGTTGCGTCAAGAACGCAAGTTCTTTATGTTTGGAGAACTTGTAATACAATAACACATAAACTACCAGAACTTTAGCTTTTCGAACAAACTAGCTAACATCAAGCACCATCAACCTCCTGAATGCAATCTTGATGTACTAAAAGTATGGATCTCAAATGCCCAATCATGCTGCTTAATTATCAAGGAAGAAGAAAGGGATTCAGGGGAATTCAATAGTTTCATTCATCCCAATTCAGGGTTTATATACAAGTACAAGGCGTCTGTATAAGACGTGTTCTAATAGGAATATATCAGCTAATGCCTATCACATATACAAGTCACAATTCTATATACAAATGGACTGCTATAATTCAACACTCCCCCTCAAGTTGGTGCATAGATGTCAATCATGCCCAACTTGCCAATCGAGTCTTCGTACGCCTTGTGCGATACACCCTTGGTAAGTACATCCGCTAGCTGCTCCTCAGAAGATACAAAAGGGAACCTGATAATCTTCCTATCTAAATTTTCCTTGATAAAATGACGATCAACCTCCACATGCTTGGTTCTGTCGTGCTGAACTGGATTATGAGCAATCTCAATTGCTGCAGTATTGTCACAATGCAGGTCCATTGGTTTCTGAAGCTTGAAACCCAACTCCTTCAAAACATTCTGAATCCATAGTAGTTCACACACCCCATGAGCCATACCACGATACTCTGCTTCAGCACTAGAGCGCGCAACCACCTTATGCTTCTTACTGCGCCAGGTGATAAGACTATCTCCAATAAAAGTAAAATATCCAGAAGTAGACCTGCGATCGGTCTTATCACCAGCCCAATCTGCATCTGTGTACCCTGTAACTTCAAATTCCCCATCCCTTGCAAATAGCAAACCTCTACCAGGTGCAGACTTCAAATATTTAAGAATGCGCATTACAACATCCATATGCTCTTCACTCGGATTATGCATGAATTGGCTAACAACACTTACAGCATATGCAAGATCAGGTCTAGTATGCGATAAATAAATCAATCTTCCCACTAACCGTTGATACCTGCTCTTGTTTGTTGGAACTTGATCAGGGTATATCGCCAACTTATGATTCATCTCAATTGGGGTATCAATCGGTTTGCAATCCAGCATTCATGTTTCAGCAAGAAGATCAAGTACATACTTCCGTTGTGACAAACTAATTCCAAGCTTGGACCTTGCAACTTCAATTCCTAAGAAATACTTAAATTGGCCCAAGTCTTTCATCTCAAATTCTAGAGACAAGAGCTTTTGTAGGCTTGCCATCTCAACTGGGTCATCACCTGTAACAACCATGTCATCCACATATACAATCAAAGCAGTAATCTTACCATCCTTGAGTTTAATGAACAAGGTATGATCTGAGTTGCTTTGTCGATATCCAAACGTCTTCATTGCATTGGAGAATCTCCCAAACCAAGCTCTAGGTGATTGTTTCAGTCCATATAAAGATTTCTTCAGTCGACACACTTTTCCAACGTCACACGGTCTACAATTGATACCAGGTGGAGTATCCATATACACTTCTTCTTCCAGAGTACCGTTCAAGAAAGTATTCTTCACATCAAACTGGTGCAGTGGCCAATCATGACGAGCAGCCAACGCAATAAGAATTCTCACAGTGTTGATTTTGGCTACCGGTGCAAACGTCTCTCGATAGTCAATGCCATATCGTTGAGTGTATCCTTTAGCAACCAAGCGAGTTTTATATCTGTCAATGCTTCCATCAGCTTTCAACTTCACTGCAAACACCCAGTGACATCCGACTGTCTTCTTCCCAGGAGGCATAGGAACAACATCCCAAGTTTCATTCTTCTGCAAGGCTTCAAGTTCTTCATTCATATCCTGCTTCCACTTTGGATCCGCCAAGGCATCCTGTACATTACTAGGAATAGATACTGTAGATAATTGGTTGACAACAAGTGCATGTGATTCAGACAACCTATGGTGAGATATAAAGCTAGCAATAGGATATTTGGCTTTGGCTTCTAAGCTAGGCTCATATTGTTTCTTTGGTACCCCTTTTGTTTCCCGTTGAGATCTCCTAGGTACAAAAGTTTCTACATTACTCAATTCAATGTTATCAGTTCGTACCTCAGGTTGGACATTCTGGACGGATTGTTCAGTTGATGGAGTAGAAGGGGGGTCTTCCGACACAATTTCGTCAGTTGGAGGAAGTTCACATTCTGGTTCGAGAGTCCTCTGGTCAACCCTATTCATCGACGGTTCAACTTTCTCTGTTTCAGGTGGAATTGACGAGTCGCTTGAGTTGTCGACTGACAGGTCCTCTGTAGTCGACGAGTCAACTTGTGTAGTTGACTGGTCAACTCGTGTATCTGCAATTTCATTTGCTCGATTTCTAGTACCTAATTGACTTTCCAGCCTCTCCACTTCTTCAAATTCAAAGTCATTAAAATTCAGAGGATTTCCTTCATACCTGCTCTCCCCCTGAAGGGAAGACTCTGAAACTCCCCCTGAGTAATAAGGTTCAGACTCACGGAAGGAGACATCCAAGGAAACATGCATCTTATTAAGAACCGGATCATAGCAACGGTACCCTTTCTGGAACTCAGCATACCCGACAAAAACACACTTCACAGCACACGGATCAAGCTTGCCTCTTAGTCGTTTGTTGATGTGCACATACACCGTACATCCAAAAACTCTAGGCTCCAAATTAGGCAACGACGGTACATTGAGCAACTGATGTAACTTCTGATATGGGTTCTGGAACTCAAGCACACGGGAAGGTGTGCGATTGATCAAGTATGCAGCAGAGCGAACAGCTTCTCCCCACAAGTTTCGATCCACATTCATACCAAAGAGAGAGGCACGAACGACTTCCATCAACTGTCTATTCTTCCTTTCGGCCAGTCCATTTTGTTGAGGAGTATACGCAATTGAAGTTTGGTGTCGGATTCCATGAGAGCTTAAGAATGCAGACAGTTCACGATTGACGTATTCACCACCATTGTCAGATTGAAGTACCCGGATTTGTTGCTGGTATTGAGTTGCCACCATCTTATGAAATTCAGTAAACCTGGAACACACTTCATTCTTATACTTCATCAAGGACACCCAAGTCATCCTAGTACATTCATCAATGAAAGTCACAAAGTAACGAAAGCCAGAAGGTGTATATACTTGTGCAGGGCCCCAAACATCAGAATGTATTTTCATAAAAGGAACTGAACATTTATTTAAACTGGGAGAATAGGTAATACGGTGGCTCTTGGCCAGTTCACAAATTTCACACTTAAAATCAGACTCTTCAACAACTGAAAAAAGCTGCGGTTGTAACTTTCTAAGATAACCAAAAGATAATGACCTAAGCGGCGATGCCATAACCACACTGCCTCTTTGGCCTTATTCGGACTACTGGTGTTGTTTGCTTGACTCAACGAACTCAACTGTTGTTGCCCACTTCTTGTCAAATCCAAGTAATACAATTTCCCCCTTCTAACACCATAACCAAGAATCCGCCTTGTCAGAATATCCTGAAAAATACAAAAATCGGGATAAAAGGTTACAGTGCATGAGAGGGCCATAGTAATTTGTCCCACAGATAAGAGGTTATACGCAAGAGAGGGAACTACAAGGACAGAAGTAAGGGTTAAGTCATCAGAAATTTTTGTTGATCCTTCACCGATAACAGGGGAAGGTGAACCATTAGCAGTAGAAACAACATGTTGAGGAGATGGCTTAACAGAGTCTACAAGGCTAGGGTTATTTGTCATATGATCAGATGCACCAGTGTCAATTATCCAAGATCCATTCGTAGATAATATAGATAGAGAAGATGCCTTACCCCTCATACCTGATTCAGCTACAAGTGCAGATGATTGTTCAGGAGACTCCATGATTTGCAAATTTCAGATTCAAGTATACAGATTTCAGGTGTAGCAGAAAGAGTTGGTGGTGATTCAAGTATACAGATTTCGGGTGCAGCGGAAAGAGTCGGTAGTGATGGATTTCTGAGTTTCACTTCAAATTCGGGTTCAATGGCAGGAACCTGGCTCTGATACCAAGAAGAAAGGGATTCAGGGGAATTCAATAGTTCCATTCATCCCAATTCAGGGTTTATATACAAGTACAAGGCGTCTGTATAAGACGTGTTCTAATAGGAATATACCAGCTAATGCCTATCACATATACAAGTCTCAATCCTATATACAAATGGACTGCTATAATTCAACAAGTTCAGTATGTCTTCTCCATCATCAAAAGTCAAAACAAATAAATGCGAAATCATACGCTGCTGCTAGACCCGTCCGCAGAGGATAACAGGTTCTGGAGCATTTGCATCACTTGTAAGACAGCAGACGCCTTATGGATGGATACGGTGGACCCCACGTCATAGGACGAGGACCCTGAGACGATATCTCTGATGCGCAGGGCACTGATTGGAAGGTGGTAAATTAGATCCGGGTGGGGCCCACCCAGAACACATTTTGACGTCACCGGAATTACCCCCAACCATTCTTGTCCCGTGTGGCCATGTACAGTGAATCTGTTACACTTGCCACTTACCGTTTACCGGTAAAACATTTAAAAGTGAATATGAGAGAGCTGGGGCTTGGGTGGGGTGAAGTTGAACTATGAACCTGAAGGTAACAATGGTTAAATGAAATCATTGAAATGGGATGATACTTCACTCGATTCTTAGTTACATTTTAGATACGGAATTAAAGTTTTTACTACAGTTACAATTTATAGATGGATTCACAACTTTTTATAAGTAACAATAATATAAATCTAATTACGTTATATGTTATGCATCGTTCGGTTTTTCATAAATTCAGTTTTTAGGTTTCAAGTTATAATTATGTCGTTTTGAAGTGCTCATTTAATCGATATTATACTTTGGTGGAAACGGATTAGAGATTGTACTATTTTTTTAATCACATCGAATTCATTGTTTCAAATTGCCAAAACTCTGGAATCATTAATTTTAAATACTGTTTTCTTTTGGTGCAAGCATAAAGCTGGAATAGCTCAGTTGGTTAGAGCGTGTGGCTGTTAACCACAAGGTCGGAGGTTCGAACCCTCCTTCTAGCGTTTTACACGTTCATTAATCATTAGGTCAGGTCTTTCCCTTCCTATTTCCTTTTTTTTGTCTTTAGAGAAAGATCGAAAGAGAGGACTGGGAAGTGGAGACTCCTTAGTTGCTCGGCTTTTGGTTTCCTATTCGCATGAGGACTTCGTAACTTGATTTCTATTATTCTCAGGAGGACTTTACCTAAACATTTACTAAACCATAACTTAACGTGGCGTACGAGGAAGCCATTGCCCAACTTTCGAAGCTCCTGAGTGAGAAACCCGACCTCAAAGGCATGGCCGCCGCAAAGATCAAGCAGATAACCGCCGAGTTGGAGAAGGGCGCCGGTTCGAAGAGTTGGACCCGGTGGAGAGAATCCAAACCGGGTTCGTTCACTTCAAGACGGAGAAGTTTGAGAGACATGTCGACTTATACGGCAAGCTTGCCACCGGCCAAACCCCCAAGTTTATGGTTTTCGCATGCTCAGATTCTCGAGTGTGCCCTTCCCACATCCTTAACTTTCAGCCCGGGGAGGCCTTCGTGGTCCAAAACGTCGCCAACATGGTCCCTTCATTCAACAAAACACACTACTCCTCAGTTGGGGCGGCAGTTGAATACGCCGTGCTACGTTTGAGAGTGGAGAACATTGTGGTTATGGGACACAGCCGCTGCGGCGGTATAAAAGGGCTCATGTCGATCCCGGACGACGGGGGCTGTGACGGTGACGACGAGTTTGTTGAGAGTTGGGTCAAAATATGTTCACCTGCAAAGGCCAAGGTTAAGTCAGCTCATAGTGATCTAAGTTTTGCAGAGCAGTGCAAAGTCTAGGAGAAGGAGGCTGTGAATGTGTCACTTGGGAACTTATTGATGTACCCGTTTGTTAGAGAGGCCGTTGCGAACAATACTCTTTCTCTTCAGGGTGGATACTACGACTTCGTTAACGGTAGTTTCCAGTTCTGGCATTTTGATTTCAACACTGCACCCAAATTGTATGCATCATAAATATGAAAATAATGTATAGTATGGTAATTATAATTAGTTTCTCTATTCTCCTTTCTATGCATATCAAACATATATCTTCCTAGCTTCAAGCATACAGGTAATACAGTGATCAATGTTCTTTGTAGCTAGGCAATGCTGCTTGTTTTTTTTTTTTTGGTCGTTAGGCAATAGGCATTGCTGCTTGTATGTAGGTGTATTGTGGTTTAGATTTTCATATTACAAGCTTAGAAAAATAAAAACTACTTTGCTCTCGGTTAAATGCAGAGAGAGAGAGAGAGTATGGGCCTGCTCTAGTTAAGGGCCCTTTAATTTGTAGAGTTGCCCTAACCAAATTCTTGAATACTATACATAATTATTCTGTATTTGGGATTTGGGGTTGCAAGCCAACCAATATTGCTCCCATTTTGTTGGCTTGAAACCTTGCCACATCTGATCTCTTAAAACACCCTCCATTTAAATGACAAAAATATTCACTTTGAAATATCGTATAATTTCTATTTTAAAATTACACAATTTAGTTTCATCATTTATTAATTTGCATAATTTGTAAAAAATATCATGATCAGTACAACTCATTTGAATAAGTCACTACTTTTATATAATTGAGTTAAATTGACCACAAGTCCAGAACACAAACATCCTTCTCAACAACAAGCAGCTTGTTACCACTAATGTGATTTTAACAAGTATCATGTAGCGAAAAGGATAGCCAAAATGTCGTGGAGTTGGGTTGTCAATGTAAATGTGTAATGCATCTTAATAATTAAGACTTGTGTGGCCAAGATGCAGACTTCAACATCATATCCATGCTTGTACACATGATGCAGTAGTTGTCCGTGGGGATCCGGCTCCTCTAAAGTGAGGGGTCTGTGAAGTTAGTTAAAGTTCATAAAATCCACACCCTCTATTTAATCTAAAGGGTTACTAGCATGTCACGTCATTCTTAGATCAATTTAAGCTAACTCATGTTTAACTTGGGTAAACTACCGTCAAGTCGTCAACCACATGAAAAAGAAAACAGGGGGTTACGTTTACCCATGGACAAAGGTTACCTTATGTTCATGTTTACTGCACAAGCTTCTGGATTTGTACACCTACCGGAGGAGGTCACTATGGGTTGGAGAGAGGAGAAACTTGTCAAGACTCATCCCGAATTTCACCCTGAAACATGAGTTAAGTCTTGCGGGGACCACCTCTAAGGAAAATTTACTGAAGAACTCGGCAAACATCCTTTAAAGATGGATAACCCTAACCCGAAAAATTATAGAATTACCCTTTTAAATAAAACTAAATTATTCTCCACTTCAACCGTAATTATCCAAATAATAGACAACGAAAATCTTATACAATAATCTCAAAAGTATTCAGAGCTACTAAAAACAACAGAAGCAGAAAAGAAATACCCTAGTAGGTTAAGCAGGTAACCTACTGATGAAAAGTGGCTGAAAGATGGGTAACTATGCCTCCTCGTCTCCTACTAGATCCAACCCGAACTCTGCAAACTGGGCGTTTTTAAAACGAAGAGTCAAGGGGAAAACATTTGAAAACGTTAGAGTGAGTGGGCAAAATAAATTTAACAGAAATATTTATGCTTCCCTAATTTAATTTCTATAGAAATTATGCTGCATGCGACAGCTCAAAAACTGACAAGTATATGACTAGCTCCGACTAGTCTCCAAAACTTAATAAAATACAGTCTCTCAAGCTAAAATATATATATATGTATGTATTTACACTCGTCATACTCCTTGTATTATTTCTTATGGAGGAAAATAAGAAAATATAAATTCATACAAGGCTACTACGCTTGCGTCTAACGCTCAAGTCACGCCATAATAGAATTTTACCTCATTATGCAGAAAAGAAGGTGTATTTATATACATGCATACTCCCTATATGAATCATTATTATATATATAGAGCTACTACAATTGCGTTTAACAGTCACATCACACCATAATAGTATTTTACCTCATTATGACGGAAAAGATGGTGTATTTATATACTTACATACTCCCTATATAAATCATTATTATATTCATATAGGACTACTACGATTACGTCTAATGCTTACGTCACATTATAATGGTATTTGATCTCATTATGGCGGAAAAACACGTATAGCTAGCTAGCATTTATTTATATACATATTATCCTCATAATCATCCATGTATGAATATATAATAACCGAAATTCTCAATTTCGGTTCTTTTTCAACAAAAGAAATATTCATCAGTAAATCTTTTGCATGCATAATATTTAAAACAAATGTCCACTCACAAATTAGGCATAAGCTTGATGTCGGTCAGAGACCTCCTCTGCTCGAGCCTCCTCACGTCATGTTCCAAAAATATAATTTAAATCCTCAACTAAATACTGAAACTTATAAAAAAAAATAGGCAGAAATAAATATGAGTTTCGCACGCTCGTCCATGCCTAACGTCTTTAAATTAGCTTAAAACCATATTTCACCACAATTACCGACATCCTCAAAATCACCCTCCACAATCCTAACAATACTTACCTTATGACTGCCTTTTAACTCATTAACCGTCATCAATCACAAATCCTAGATAAAATCCAAAACTTATCCAAAACTTCTTCAAAAATTCCAAACTACACTTTTTTAAACTCCCCTCAAGAAAACACATCTAAAACCATAAAAATCCTGCAGGCGGCCGACTCCGGCAACCTCTTTTGCCTATCAAATTTTGACAGCACCTTCCTCTCAACCTCCTCTACAACTTTTTTAACTAGCACAAATACTAATTTCAGGCCTAACTATGTCAACCAAACGAAAACATAAAATAAAGCTCTAGAATTTCAAACACCGATTTCTTTTTACCCAAGCTGAATCGAAAAGAAACCTTTTGATGGATTGAAGCACGGGAGAAGAGCTTCCAAACGAGCTAAGGATCGCTAGCTATGGTGACTAGAGGAGGGAGTTTCGGTGAGGGGGAGCTTTGGACAGTCGGACCTTTCGGGTCCGATATCTCTCTAGCGGCGGCGCTAGGGAGCCTCTCACCGGTCTAGGATGGGAGTTGGGTCGAATGCCGACTGATTGGGACCGGTGCGGCGACCTACGGTGGCCGGACGGCGATGGTCGGGCTCGGGGAAGTTTTCTGGGCAGAGGGAGAGGGAGAGAATCGAGAGGGAGGAGAGAGAAGAGAGAGAGGGGAAGGAATTTTTGGGCTTGGCCCAAACCGGTCCACACCACCTTATAACCCATTCCAAAATTTAACACCCCAAAAATAATACACTAATAAAAATTACTTTTTACTAGGTAAAATTTACTATTTTTACCGTCGTCACATTTTTCTCTTACGAATAATTCATTCGAAATAATCGTCTCCCAAATCTCTCTGGAGACCAATTAAACTATAAACTCAATGACGAAAACGGTAAAACTCTTATTAACATCATGCTAATAAATAAGGTAAAATTTTAGAGGCGGTGTGTGACAAAACTAGTAATCACAGTGGAGTGATGAATCACGGTCGGTACCTGAACTCCCAAAGGTGTGATCCAACGGGTTGTTGGAGATTGAGATGGGTGAGGTTTTGTGTGAAGGGGGATCAAAAGATCGATGGGCTGTTGAAAATGCATTGTTTGGCAAATGGGGATGGTCATTGGAAGAGAGGTCTTATTATTCAAGGAATTCAGGTCCGCCCCAACAGGCAGAACTAGTCTAATTCGATCGTCTCGAAGTTGATTCTAGTTTTTTTTCATGTTAATTATGTCTGTAATCAAGAAAAGTAACATGCTTTAACATTTCAATTTTCTGCAATTCATATATAATGGAGCATGTGATTATGAATCGCTTATGCCTTACTTCAACTATAATTTGAGTCATTGGCCAATTTGTTACATTCGTATCTCTCTCTTTTTTTGTCAATTTTCTATCACTCGTTAGGTCCGAGTTAAAACCCTAGACCTGGAAAGGAAGTTAAAAATTGAAACACAACATGAACCTAGAAAAAGAGTAGATGAACCTATCAATTGTCAGACTTTGGAAGACCCCGGATCTTCCTTTTGGATACACGTGATGCTGCTCCGCAGTTTACATCCAAAGTCTCCATATCTTCAGATGCTATATAGCAGTAGATGTAAACCCTCTATCTTTTTTTTTTTTTTTTTTTTTTTTACGTTGTTGACGACTTGACAGCAGTTTACCCAAGTTAAGAATGAGTTATCCTAAATTAATATAAGAGTGACGTGACATGTTAAAAACCCTTTAGATTAGATAGAGAGTGTGGATTTTATGAACTTTAACTAACTTCACAGACTTCTCACTTTAGAGGAGCCGGATCTATTTTCGGGAACCTTAACTCACCAATCAAAGGTATAAAATCGTCGACCTACCAAATTGCCTTCTTTGAATATATACACCAAACCACGCAAATGTTGGACATGACCTATAAAATCCCTTTTATGGCATTGTACCATAATAATATTGTAACCACATTTCATAATAATATTATGATTCGCGTAATAATATTTTTTTTGTCATGATAAATTGAATGATGCATTGAAATACATAAAAGCCTTTCCCTAACAATTTTACAATGAACCAGTACATTATGGAGAAATTTTTGAAAGCTACAGGAGGACCATGTGACAGTATGATATGGTTCTACATTCCAATCAAATATTGACACATGTATTTATTACAACTAAAATATAAACTAAGGTTTTTCTATTTTTTATAAAATGACTTTCATGAGTCTTTGTTGGGTTTGGACTAGAGTTTAGGGTTTGGGGTTATGATTTAGGGTTTAGAGTTTAGAGTCTAGGGTTTAGAGTTAGAGTTTATAATTTAGGGTTTAAAAAACAACAACAAAATTTGATTGGAATAGCTGATGTAATTTAGGGTTTAAAATTTGATGACAAAATAGCTGATGTAATTTTTTCTTAATAAAATCCATATGTTAATATTTGATTGGAATGTATGACCACGTCATACTGCTACGTGGTCCTCCCGTAAACGTTAAAAAATTTCTTATGCATTCTACTTCGTAAAATACACAATGTAATGAACATAATTAATATTTTCAGAGATTAAACACATGAAAATTCAACAAAAACCAATTGAAACAGAAAAAAGAAAAGGACAATGATGGTGGAAATTCTTGTATGCACGATGTGTATTTACACGACACAATCTTAACCGTTCATAACAATTCATATGTTTGACCACCATGTTTCTATATTATTTCTTTTAATCCTGACCATCCATGTATGTATGTGAAGATACACGTCGTGTACTAAAGATACTCTCCAATGATGGTAAATAATGGTGGGGTTGCAGTTTAGACCGGACTCTTTCTCGAGAAAGCCGGAGGGAAAGTAGATGATGCTCTGCTGTCAGATATTCTCGGGAGTTGGGAGGAGGAGACACAGAGGACATGAGATGCCCATCAATGTGGGGACCCCCATCCCCCTCCACTAGGGGCGTTTTCGTCACACCAAATATACAGTGGCAGTTTCGTTATATTTGTGGGAAACGAGGGGTGGGCTTCTGCCTAGGCAGGCAAGTTCAGTTTAGAAGCCCAAGAATCGTGGACACAGATCGACATGGGGATTTGAGACGGAGAGAGTGTTTGAGATTGAGTGTAGGGTTTTATTTTATTTTTAAGGAAAAATTAAAAATAATTAATTAGGAATTTCGCCGCAAAATTGAAATACATGTACGGACAAGCGCTGGAATCTCATGACTCAGGGTTGTCCGGCCGTCTATTACGGTTTGGTCTTTCTAATATTTTACGTTTTATATTTAAATCGCATGAACGAACAAAGATATTTTTGATAAAAATTCTATAATGATAATTATGACAACTTAATAACATGCATAATAGAAGTTTAAATTATCAATCCGAAGTTAAAATACGTATGAAATCGTTAGTAATTATTATAAAGTCCTCACCAAAAACTTTTTCTCATATAAACAACTCAAATGATGCGATTAGTGTAAACTAAGTTAAACGACAACATCAATCAAACTCGATTTTAATCATTCTTCAAGAAAATCCCCTAATGTTGTTCTTAATCCAATTACATGCTGTTGTTGTTCGTATCATGATAAGTGTGGACTCGTTTTCTTTCTTATAAATCTGTATGGTCACATTTCAAGCTTTCTTCTTTCCTTGGAGATCTAGAGTATGAACCAATTAATTTTTCTCAAATCTATGCCCATTACATGCCATCACTAATGTGGCACGCTTAATATCACAACAGCTATATATGAACTTCGCAATAAATCTCACTTTGCCTAGTTATGGTTACGATGACCCATTTATGTGACAGATCTATCACCAACTCGTTTAAATTTCAATCACTTTGAAAATGATTTATTCTGTTTTTGTGTAAATCTGATGACTTTGCCATATTAAATCCTCAATTGACTTGTCCTGTTTGATATTTTTGGGTGCAGATATATATATATATATATGCTTTTCACCAAAGTTGTGATTCTGTTTCAAAATCTTTTTCGGCTAATAACCACATGCTATGCAACAACAAATTGTGGTGAAGGACATGTAATTGCTATATTGCGGAAAAAGCAAAAATGGGAGGAATTTTATGAGCCCTAGTCCAAGAGGTCCATGAGAATAACCGAATAAGGCCCAAACTTGTCCTTAATTTCTTTTCTGTCAAATAACATATCGAATTTGGTTAGTTACATCACGTTGTTTTCGACTTTACAATTTGTTATGTAAGATATGCGGCCTAAAACAAAAACATTATGCTATTAAAATGCATGGTGACATGATAGACGATAGGTATGAGAGTAGTTAGTTTGATATCTGTAAATACGAAAATATCTGCAACAAATGACAGAACAACACCTGTATAAAGAATAATTTAATTTAATCAATGCGAATGTGGGTTACAATCTTTGTGTACTCCTCTGATTCTATCTCCAAATGTAGGTTTAACTCAAGGGTGACAAACACTTGTTCTTGAGGGTTACGCAGGTTGATCACGTAACGAATATCTAGGATTTGGACTTCTTGTCGTGTTGACGATTTGTAGAAGTTAATTGACCAAGGGCCGTAGAGGCTTGTTCTTGATCGGATTTGATCCACGAGCGGTTTCACGTGGTGGTTTGTTCTTCATCTTGGAGTTGGTGAAGATGTCGGCTATTTGGCAGCTTGATGACTCTTCGGGATTTGATAACTTCTAGACTTGAGGTTGATGAGGAATCGGCTATTTGGCAGCTTGATGATTCTTCAGGATTTGACAACTTCTAGGCTTGAGGTTGAGGAAGGACCGACTATTTGGCAGCTTGATGATTCTTTAGGATTTGACAACTTCTAGTCTTGAGGTTGATGAAGAACCGGCTATTTGGCAGCTTGATGATTCTTCAGGATTTGACAACTTCTAAGCTTGAGGTTGGTGAAGAACCGGCTATTTGGCAGCTTGATGATTCTTCAGGATTTGACAACTTCTAATCTTGACGTTGATGAAGAACCGACTATTTGGCAGCTTGATGATTCTTCGGGGGCTTGGGAGACTTCTGGACTTGATGAAGAACTGGTTATGAGCTTGATAATTCTTCAAGGATTTTGGATTTGATGAAGAACTGGCTATGAGCTTGATAGTTCTTCAAGGATTTTGGGGGAGACTTCTGAGCTCGCGGGAGGGATTTTTCTCTCTCTCTCTCTAGTCCGCTGCTCTCCTTCTGGTCCTATGTCCGCCTTTGTTTCTGCCCCCCTCCTCTTGGTATGAGAGGGGGTATTTATAGTGTTGACATGCCTCCACTTAAGGCAAGTAATGAAGATTCTCAATCAATAATATTTCCTTAATCGAATCAATGAATCTTGAATGATTGATTTACTTGCTGATTTTCACATAATCAAATCAATCAAATCTTAAGATTTAGATATGTCCAGATCGCTTTAGATTGAATGTCCTGATTTGATCAAGATCTTTAGTAAGGGCGAGCCATCTCGCGGGTAAGGAAAGTATCCAGCGGGGCAACTTGATTTCCAAGCAAGAAGTAATTTCTGATCCTACTTCGCGGATTCCCCTACACGAGACCATCTCTCCTTGCCTTTATGTAAATCCACGCACGCGGGGCCATCTCGCCTCGCCTGCATGTAAATCCACTCGCGCGGGGCCATCTCGCCTCGCCTTCATGCAAATCTACTAGCGCGGGGCCATCTCGCCTCGTCTTCATTTAAATCTACTCGCGCTTGGCTATCTCACCTCGCCACTGTTTACTTCTATGCAAAGTTGCTCCACCTCGCCACTGTTTAGTTCTATGCGAAGTCACTTCACCACGCGAAATGCGTTTAGCCTCGTGAGGTCCGGTTTGCCTCGCGAAGTGCGGTTCGTCTCGCCTTCATTTATTTCTATACGAGGTGCAGTTTGCCTCGCCTTTATTTATTCTATGCGAGATACGGTTCGCCTCGCCTTCATTTATTTCTATGCGAGGCGCGGTTCTCCTCGCGAAGTATACTCTATCTGCTGGCGAACCATCACCAATCAATTTGGGGATGTCCAATTAATTTAATTAATACATGGTCATCATTCAACACTTGATAATTAATTTCAACCGGAATTTAAGGTTTTGTTGTCGGCTGACCATTTCCACGTTGCCACCTGATATTTCCGACGGCTTTCCAATCTTGTTGACTCACGAGCCACGTATTTGTTTGGATTATTCAACGATTATTATTATCGTTAAATTTTATATGTCTACAATATCAATTATTTCAGTGTCAATTCGATTTGAAGAAATTCTTTCATATGTGGTTAAAATAGAAACAACAACATGTCGAAATTGTATTAGATAATATCACACCAATATTGTATCTAATTACGACATGTCAAGGCCTTTTTCACTTACCTATTCATTTACAAGTATGAATGTATCTAATAATAAAAAGTCATGTATATATGTAAGAAAATATTATTTTTGGTGGCACCGGGAACAAACGTTTTGAGATGATATTTCAACATAAATTTATATGTCGGTCTTACCTAATAATTTATGTTTGAAACTTTATGGTCTCAATAAATAAATAAAATGTAAGTAAAAACAAACAACAAAAGTTGAGAAAACAAACCAGCATATATGATAAGAAAACTACTGCTAATGGCGGCGATGTGTTTGGCGAATCTATCATTTCTGGTTGTAGATGTAATTACTCTTTATGAGACTGTATCATAAGATATGGTATACCTTGTTGAAGTTGTTACCTGCAAATGTTTGAAGGTGGAAATAATTGCTGCATCTTTTCATGCATAAAGATTGCTATACAGTAATTAAAATGTACCCAATTCAATGTTGCTTCCAATTCTTGCAGATGAAAACAACCAATTTCAAGGTGGGGTTACCCTATTCAATGGAATATAGTAAATAACTGAGTTGGCTTTGCAACTGCTTATCAGAAAACAAGTGCAGAGTTCTTTTTTCTTTTCTTTTTTGGACGTGATAACAAGTGCAGCGTAGATCTGAAAAAAATTCATGACATTTACTTGTGAGACATCGAAGTAAGGGCTAGTTTGGTACTTTGGTATTGCTGTGTTTTAAAAAGAAACTGTTGTTATTGTATTTTGAAAATAATCAGCTGTGAATTAAAACAGTTTTACGTTTGATAAATATTAGTTTTAAAAACTGCTACCAGTAACATGTAATCTAAAAAAAAAAACTGTTTTTCTGTAGTTTACCATCAAACACTATAAAATTAAAAAATTTAGATAAAGCTGTTTTTTTTTTCCTTTTAAAAAACGAAGCTATACCAAACGGAACCTAAGAACAACAAAAAGTACTAATTGTATAAGTACGTATAAGCCCAAAAAATCTTGTTTCGCAAACCCCCGATAAATTTAAATTGAGATTAGTTGCGTTTTTTTCTTCAAATAAGTATAATTTCAAATGGTTGAATTTTTTACCTAATTCGAACGAACATGTCTAAACCTGCCTCGTTATGAGTAAACCAGTATTATTCATTGCATTCAAGTAATTCTTGGGTTCCATCTCATAAAAATAAAATATAATTCTTAGGCTCTTAGCTTTGTATATATCAATTTTACATTCACCCCTCCCCCCAAAGAAAAAATCACCAAAAAAATTGCATCAATGGACACTAAATGAAAGATCAATAAAGAGCTTGACCCTTCAAATGGCGGGACATCATTGCATGATAGAACATAAACAAGTGTGGGGCCCATCACATCTAGTTAAACCCAAATCTTCCACTAGTTGGAAAGCTTCACACATTTTCTATGAAAGTGACCATATGATAAATATAGGACCACATTTTTTTTTAGGTCTAAGGTTTGGAAAAACTATATAATTCTAGATTGATTGTGTGATTACTTGACCAACTTAACCACATGTGGACATGTTAGTTTGGATGGATTAGGGTGTCTCTTTGTACTTAAACATGTGAATGGGGTAGGGGTGGCAATTTGGACCCTGGCGATACCAACCAACCATGTACCAACCGTACCAAACAAATTGGTATGCCAAGTAGTTGGTAACTGAGTTTTCGGTATAGTAGTACCATACCAAGTTTTAGAAGTCGGTTGGTACGTGGTACAGATTTTCTCAAAATACAGTATACCATGTACCAACCGAGTTATATTAAAAATAATAAAAAATAATTAAAACTATTAATTATCTAAGCCGTTGATCTGTGGATGAGTGGATCTAACTCGAATCCTTACTCACAGAGACTCACAGAGTCACTCTCGCGCTCGCCTCTCTCATCTCTCGACTTCGTAGCACCCCCGCGGC
Organism: Fragaria x ananassa; assembly: GCA_034370585.1. NCBI lineage: Eukaryota > Viridiplantae > Streptophyta > Magnoliopsida > Rosales > Rosaceae > Fragaria > Fragaria x ananassa. The sequence continues at coordinate 25,461,798 of CP139761.1, read as the reverse complement.
TCCGCCACCTCGCCTCTCACGCTGTTGACTTAGCAGCACCCCCGCGGCTCCACCACCTCGCCTCTCTCGCTGTCGACTCAACAGCACCTAAGCTTCTTCCTTCTGCTTCGTTCGGTTTCCATTTGTGTTTTTCATTGTTGATTTCCGCTTGCAGTTCAAGGTGAAATCAAAGACCGCAACAAGGATTACGGTACGATTTGGAACTCAGATATTTGGGCTTCTTTGTTCTTATTCGATTCTTGATTTTGTTTTGGGAATTGGTTTTTGTTTGCTGGGTTTGTCGATTGGCATACAGATTTAATCCATAAAACAAGTTTGATTGCATATGTCCACTTATGCATTACACAAATTAAGCACTGGGTTTGATTTATTGAAATAAAGTAATTCCAGTGTTCCAAAACAGGGGTACAATGTACTGTGTACAAAAGATTTGGAATCATCGTAGCCTGTCAATCATGCAATGCATAATTGATTACTAACAATACCAAGTTCATGTTCATGTGTATGATTATGAAGTTATGAGTTCTCTATTCTGGCAAAATCACTACGCATTATACAGGATACATGATACAAAAAATAATGTGTTTTATGGGTTTACTCCTCAATTCAATTTCAGTCTGCTCTCATTTTGCTGGTGGAAACTCGTTTTGACCCTTTTGATCAAGATTTACAATCAAGCTGCTGGTTGTATTCCAAGAATATCAACTCTGAAAAAGGTAGCTCTCTCTCAACTCCATTCCATTTTCCATTCTCTTTTTTTTTTTATGCCAAATTGACGATATGATCTTGAAACCTAGGAGTTTTATGTGACGTTCATTAGTCTGATAGCAGTAATTTCAACTCAAATTCAGTTTTTAATTAATGGAATGTTTAATATTCTATTTGAATTACATATCAGACAGCTGTATAATCAATTAATCATAATTCTTGTGTATTGTGTTGTTGTGTTGTTATATAATCATAATTCTTGTGTGTATATATATATATATTTTTTATTTTGTTGTTGTGTTTACAGAAAATGCTTTTGTCCAAGGCTTTAAGGCAACAAGAAACACACCTAGTAACACCTCTGTTCAGACTGGTGTTTAGCAGTCTAGCTACTCTAGCACTCTCCCGGCCTCATAGCATCCCTCTTTCCCTGCTAATTTGGACTTTTGTGTTTTCATTGGACATGTATTATTTAATTTTCTGTATAAGACTTTAGACGTTGTTGGCCTGTTGTATTTGAACTTTTGAAGTTTTGATCTTGCTTGTTTATGCATTTGAAATTATATGATGTGTGAAACTTTGAATGTGTTTGAACTTTGAATAGTTTGATAATTGATAGAAGTTTGGTATATGCCCAAAAAAATGATTTAAATGAACTGGGTTTTTCAGTTTGTTGGGCCTCAATCTAAACTTGGTAGAGACCCAATACCAACCGTACCAACTAAATTGGTATACCAACTTTGACGGTTGGTTTTGGTACAAGATTTTGTCTACCAATCTTAAGTTGGTTGGTACATGGTATTGGAAAATAGAGTTGGTATACCTACCAATGCCAGCCCTAAATGGGGGTGTGTTTAAATATAATGACATAATGTGTATTTTCTGAATCTATATCTCTGCCTATTGATCGATTAATGATCACTACGAACTACCACATAGTTTATTATTTCATGTCCTTGTTTCAATGAAAAATGTAAGATATTAAGATTCAATTTAATAAAACAAAGCTTTTATGATAAATTAGGATCGTGAATGTCTATTATTATAGATAGTATACCCTTCTAAGACGATATACACTCACTGCTGTATTGATGTATGGCAAACCATCCATATAAGACTCATGAAAATGAGAATACTGCGGATTGGTTTTGTTTTCTTTTGGGGCGGAATTTGCGATAGGATTGGAGACATGAATATTCATGTATATCTGGGTTACTTGAACCGGCTGTGTACCGAGTTGAGTTTTTGTCTGAGATTGGGATGGACAGTTTGGTCATTCAAGTTAAATAGCGGGTAAAGCCATCCCATCCTATGGTCCAGGACAACTTGTGTGCATTCTTTGCTTGTTAGATTTATATTTATGTTTCTAACTGTACGCTGTATGATTTCAATTCAATTTTGAAGTTGAAATATTATTTCTGTTTCTTGTTTACGCATTATGAAGTTATGTATTCCTTATTTTCAAAAGAATAGTGTCTTTCGTAGGGTGGTCATATTCCTTATTTTCAAAAGAATAGTGTATTTCATAGTTGTTTGACGTTCAATAAATCGATATTACCAATTTCACTATAAATTATAGTAGATAAACGTATTATCGATAGATTTAACCAGCATAAACAATATAACTAAAGCTCGAAATGTGTTAATGCAACTAGCAAAAGATACACCAATAATGTAAATTACTATTTGCTCAATAAATTATTATAAAACAGTTAAACTATATTGTTGGTGAAGGATTTTGTTTTTTCTTTTATTTGGTGAATGGGTTGGTTAAAGTGACACTCAATTCCAATGACGGATCTAGGATTTTAGGTTGGGGTGAGCTGGAATTTTTTTCTTAAAGTTCTTTAATTTGTTTTTTCTTTTATATTTTACATAGAGAAATTTTATTAACACATTTCTAATTACTAGATACATATCTCATACTCACATACCCAAACTTCATACAATACTTTTATTTGAATACACAACTTATTTATTAAATACACGACTGATTGACTAAATACACATACTTTTCTAGATCCGCTGCTAAAAAAAATTTCACATTAGTGAGATTTTTCTCAATAGGTTTCATATTTCCTCGTACTGTTTCATCTCATTAACATCTTCCTCGAAAGTTTTTATTTTTCTTTAAAGGGTTTCACCTTGTTAAGATCTTCCTCGAAAGATTTCCTTTTGTTAACACAATCTTTCATCAGTTTTCCTCAATAAAATTTATTCTCAAAGAATCTCTTACTCAAATTGATTTCAAGAATTATTGAGCCTAACGATTTAAAACAAAATAAGACAAATACATCACTAAAATCTTTAACGAAACTTTTAGCATTAGAATGCTCAATTTTGTGTAAAACTAAATTAATCGATTTTTAGGAACTATTGCATAAAGAGAGAAAGCTTGACACTTGGTTTAGAATTAATAAGCAAACAATTGAGATTAGAATTAGAATATCAATAGAAATACAGTGTGATAGGATGATGAGATATTGAGACTATCAAGACATTAATCAATTGAGATTTGAGATGATGGGATATTGGGACTAAATTTGATTAAGGCATTAATCAATTGAGATTTGAGAACTAGGTCATATGACACGGATAAGACCCTCTAAGAGGATGACCGATATAAATAAGAATCATACCTGCAGATTAAAGAGAGAAAGCTTGGCACTTTGCTTAGCTGCTTCGGCAAAAGAGAATAGAGATTTATATAGCGACAAAGAAAAAGAAATAAAGAGAAGAAAGTTGACCTAAACTATACTAAAAGAGTAATTGCTTTTAATAAAATAAACAAAATATATGTAGTCAGATAAAAAAAAATTCATATGGACTAAACTCAATTACATAAAGAAATTTGAGGTGGGTTGGTTTTCATAATTTAACTTTTTTTAATTATAAATATGCAACAAAGCAATGTTTTCTTAAAATCTAAGGTGGGTTGTACCCCACCATAACCCGTGTGTAGATACGTCTTTGCTCAATTCTAGTTTTGGAGCATCCACATCTAATGGTGGGCATAATGAGTGTCTACTCTCATAATCAGCAATAATTATGGACAGTCTTGGTTAGCTTCATTGGATCTTGAATTTTTTTTTTTTTTTTGATTGGGGGGGTTAGCCTTTGTTAGATTAGGTAACACACACACCCATGCAGGGTATCCCAGCACAGCCGGACTAATCCCTGCATCGCCACGGGGCATGAAAGCGAACACCACACACCAGGCACACTTGCCTAGCACGGGCCACCGCCGGCTGGCCACCAAGGCCTTAATGGGGATTCGAACACCAGACCTCTTGGTTAGAGAAGACAGTGCTTTCCACCCCACCGTTTCCCCGGTGGTTTTGGATCTTGAATTTAAGGCATCTTTGGCAATGCTCAAGTAAAATTTCATTTTGACTAGTAATTTTAGAATTACATATGTATTTGTTATCTCTATTTTAACTAAAATTTGATAATTATTGATTAGATGAAGACAAAATAGATTAAATGTTTTAAAAATGACATAAAATGACTTAAAAGAGAAATGTCTTAAATAAACATAAATTATAGAGAATCTTCACGCTATCCATATTTAAGAATGAGACAATTAAGAGTTAAAATATAACAGAGCCGTTAAAATAAAAAAAAAACTAAACATACTCTCTAAATAACTACAAAACAAGATGAAAATTTTACTGAAGTTGTTTTTAAAAATATTAATGTGAAGTTGTGCGCTAAGTATTATTATTTTCTTATAAATATATCGATGATGAGTTATTAATAAAAGACTTACGTATCATCAGCTCAGCTCGTAAACTCATCTGCAATAAAAGTTTTCATGATAGAAAATTATGGGTTTTAACTTTTTTCTTAATTGCAGAAAAAGTATTGATTGACCTGGCGTGATCGAAAGGCATCCTTGAAAGTGCGCCACGTGTTCTGTAGGTTTGATTTCCTTAACGAGGTTAACCCCAGTTCCTCCATGTTACAAGAAACCAGAGGATCCGCCAATCAAAGCCCAACAGAAATATAGAAGAATCAAATCCCATTCTCGTAAATAAAACCCACCTACAAGGGCATTTGTCCCCTGTCCCTAAATCTCAAGAAAAAACCTCATCCCCTTCTACTTATAGGTATCAGAGGGACCCACCTCCTGTCTACCTGTGTTAAACACCATTTAAGCACTTCTTTAAATGAAAAAAAAATAAAAAATTCAGTGCTCTGCTTTCTACTAGATAATTTTTTTTTTCCAGAGAAAATGTTTTAAACTAACTTGAACAGTTGGTTGGATTGCATTTAACTTGATTAGTTGGGATTGTATCATATATACTGAGTCACTTGTATCATGTTGAGACTACCTCTAAATATATCTCGCGCGGTTCGAAATGTTCATATGATAAATAGAAGAATTTTATTTTATTTTTAAGTCTTAACAACATAGAATGAAAAGAGAGAGAAACAAGAGATTGTATTGTTGTCAAGCAAAGCTTTGCCTGTTGTTGCAGTAATGCAGGCTTTGTATATATGTAAGGGTTTGCAATAATATATGCATGTTTCTGAGTCCATTGCTATTGGGATATATTAAAATGGTGGAAATGGTTGTTGTTTATTATTTGAACCAAAAGCAGTGGAGAGAATCTAGAAATGCCCATTTCTTTTCATTACCTCAAAAAAAAAAAACCATAAAGAAAGAAATTGTTTTTGTGATATTGAGGATGAGAAAATAAGAGAGAGAGAGAGAAGTGAAGAAAAAGCAGAGAATAAAAAGAGACCGGATGTTGACAAATTTCATGTACTGTTCTTAGAAGGTCGTTTGTTTGTGTGAAGATTTCTTATCTGGGATCTCTCTCTCTAAAAAGAAAAAAAAAACAAGGAAAAATAAACTCTTTCTCTCTCTAAAGCTCTAGTCTTTCTTTTCTTAGAGAGAGAAGGAGAGGGGAGCAGTGGCCCAGCAGATCGAAAATCTTCTTCCTTTTCTATTCTTTTGGTTCCTCTATTCTTCTTCTAATCTTCTTCAAACTTGATGACGATCTAAGCTTGTTGAATGGTGTTGCAAAGGCACCCACTTTGTTGTTTCTTGTGTAATTCTGGATTGTGCAATAAAAGAGTTCTCAGCTGCTTTGCTTTACTGGCTGGTTTATTTTTTTACCAACAGTGTTGAGTCAATAAGACTTGTGAATTTTCCATGATGTGAAGTTTGTGCTAAAAATGATTAATTCTTGAGGAGGAGAGGAGAGAAGTGATTATAGGATGTGGGTTTGAGGTAAAATTCTTATATGCTTTGTCTGCAAATTTTGATTCTTAGATTACCTTTTTTGGGTGCTTTGATTAATTGGGTTTTCCAATTTGTTACCAAGTTTGGACAATTTGCTGGGTTTTATGCATTTGTTTCTCATTGCAAGTTGTGGACTTGGGAAATTATAGTAATTAGCAGTGCTTTTCTATTTCGATTGATTGCTTTGTTGGGTGTTAAAATCTTGTCCTGGGTGAAATTGGATTTTGTTACTGTAGGTTCTGGATAATCATAGTAGCTGATATATGTTGGTTGAATTGGAACTGTTTAGATCTGTTCTGTTAGCTTTTGTCACTCTATAATTTGGTTTCATCTAAATTTTCATGCTCGATCATGAAGTTTCTGAAAGTTCCAGTATGTATGACAATGGTGTCTGGTATTGAGGCAACAGGCGCAAGTCTCAATTTATTGCTAATATGCTTTCAGTTGCATCATCCACAGTTTTTCCTACTTGAGAATAAAACAAATTGACCTTTTTATTTTCTTAGAGCTTACATTCGTTAGGCTTACAATTAGCGGGGTTGGTTTATTGAGTTTCTATTGTTGCTGATTAGCAAAGGTTTCTATTGAAGGTTTTATACCAGCTTGATTGGATCCATTAACCCGAATTGCATTTGGTCAATAGTATTGTTGCACTTCACTACTGCCCATAATTAGGTTTCTAGATAGCATCTTCAGTTGTGTATCTTTTGTCAATTGAAGTGTTGTCGTATGTTTCCATTACCTCTAAACTTTACTACTCGAGGATTTCAAGTGTGGACATTTTCAATTCGTGATTTGATATCTTGGGCATTGTCAAGTTTTCAATTAGAGGATAGAAGTCGAGAATGCCTGCAAGCCTTTTTGGGAATCACTTGCACTTGGACGATTGAATTTTCTACTGTTCTTGGAGATTATGGAAATGATTTAATTTGATTGAAGAAACATTAGGTTCTCAATTTAACCGCAGTGAAATTAAACGAAGTTGGGGTTGTAGGGTATGATATTCTCCTCATTTTGGGATTATAGTCCAGAGTTAAATTAAGTACCCAGCAGCCGGTAGCATTTCCTCTGCTTTGAATACTTACAATGATCTAGTCTGTCTTGCTTTGATTTTTCCACAAAATTTAATGCTCAATATTTATTCAGTGTTTTGTTAAGTTATATAAAGTGCTGTGGAGTAGTTCTTCTAAATAGATTTTTGTTACATGCTAATGTTGTCTTGCAATTTCTTGTTTAATATGTTCTGATTTGGCACTGATACAGTTCTCCATGTTTTCCAGGAATGGGAACAAAAATGCAGTGCAAAAGCTATTTGCCAGGGTATTACTCAGTTAGGGATCTTAATGAGGATCCAAACAATTGTAGCTGGCCTTTGTACTATGGAGATAAACCCTTGCCAAACACCCAATATTACAATAGTTTCTTGCCGAGGGCCCCTATAGATGCTTATCAAGGGTATGGTAAAGATGCTGTAAAGCAGACTATGCTTAAGCATGAGGCCATATTTAAGAATCAGGTACAATTCAGTCTCACATTGATTTATATGGGTATAATTTTCCATGTTTGCTCAAGATGCTTGTAGTAGAATCCATTCTCAATATTTAAAGACCAAGTTGTCATAGGCAGATTGATTTCAGCCTGTGCTCATGTTATTTCTACTCCATAAGACACTTAAACGGTTTCAATTTTATGTGATCCAGGTGTATGAACTTCACCGCCTGTATAGAATACAAAGGGACTTGATGGATGAAATCAAAAGAAAAGAACTGCATAGATACCATATGCCCGTGGAGACATCACTATCATCAAGTCCCTTAGCATCTCAAATTACTTCTGAACAAGCTCGGAAATGGCCCGATTCTAGCTTTCCTTTGGTGAATTCTGTTTATGTGGGACAGTCAAGTTCAGGTGCTGAAGGCATTCATTCTCAATCTAGTGCCATTAAAGGGAATGGCCAGAAAAATGGTCTTTATCCGTGTCAAAATGGGATTAGTTCAAAAGATGTTGAGTTGTTGGATTCACGACCTACTAAAGTGAGGAAAAAGATGTTTGACCTTCAACTTCCAGCTGATGTGTACATAGATTCTGAAGAAGGGGAAGAGTGCAGTGACGAGAAAGTTTCTGGCATGCCTAGTTATCAGTCAACTAAAAATTGTGAAATCTCACCCGAAGGTGGTGGGAAGGTCTTTTTTGGTGATGGCAGGAAGACTGACCATGCAGGAGATGCTTTGAGATCAGAGAGATGTCCAAGGAGCGAAAATGGTTTTGCTGACTTGAATGAGCCCATTGAACCTGAAGAAGCAAGTGCTTCAGGATATGCTGATCCTCCGGGCCATGATTCCTTTCGAGGAAAGATCCAAATCCCTGATCTACCTGATAAGTCAAGGTCACAGTTTCTGGGTGATGGAGCAAGAAATGGGTGGTTCTCCCATGTTCTTGAATCAGGTATTTATTTTAAACAAGTCACATTAAACCTTAATCCCTTGTGGATGTCTTCGTACCTTACTTTCCTTTTGCTTTAGTACGACCATTGCTATCTCCAATTTTTCCTTGGAAAATTTGCAGTTTAGAATTTTTTTCCTTTTAGAAATAATAATACTATCAAGAATACAAATAATTAATTAGGATTTAACAAATGAAATAAATAGATAAACCGCCAACCTGCTATGGGCTATGTTGCCTATTGGCTGCGTTTACTTTGGGTCTGCAGAAATTTATAGTAAGTGCTCAGCATTTTTTGTTACTGAGCTGTTCCACTGCACATTTAATTTAGCTAGCTGCTATTGTATTACAGGGCAAAATAAAAGCAACCTCAAAATTGTTTCCCAGTGTCTTCAAACAGAGAGGTTGCCTATATCCTCCCAGCCAGTTCAAGTTTCTGCTAACAATGTTCATGAACAAAATTTCTATCTGACGGATAAAAGCAAGGTGGATCTGTGGAGAGAAAGTACAGTTTCTGGTGTTGAGAGTTGTGAAAGAAGTAATGAGTTTTCCAGTAACAAGCATCAGAGTACTTTTATAGCGTCTAATATGCCCAGTCCATATCCCATTCTTCCTTCTGATTTGGCCAAGTCCTGGAATCACTCGGTTTCTTCTTGGGAAAAGCCAAGCAGTAGCTTAAGCCAGAAGTCAATGTTAGGTCAAGCTCACCAGTGTTTTAATTCTTCTGCTACCTTGAGTAAGAGTTCCCAGTCATCGGTTCAGAGTAATGGGATTTTTGGAGACAGGTGGCATCTCAACAACAGTTCTAGATCTAACCAAGGTTCAGGAAGTGAATTGCAGTACCAAAATGGGTTCAATCATGGTTCCTCTTCTGGGTCTAAGGAGCAACTGGTTCGCTTTCCTTCTCTTAACTGTGACTATCAGAGCAGCAGCAACAATCATAACGGAGGTTCTGAACAGTTGATGAGTTATGGTTCAGCAACGTACTACAAGGGTTCAAATCTCTTGGATGTGAAGTCTGCAAAGGAAGTAAACTTGAACGTGATGGTTTCAAACAGTTCATCTAATGAAGAAATACCCCAGAGAGGTCTTAAAATCATGGGTGGACAACAAAAGCATGACGATCCTCTTGCAGCTTTGCCATGGCTAAGAGCTAAGCCTGCTGGGAAGAATGAGTTTGCCAATGGTGGCAGTGTTTCAAAGACCGGTGAGCCAAGTTACTTTCAGTCTTCTGTGAATAATTCATCCAATAAAATTGAAGCTGGAAAGGGTTTCAATCAAATTTTTACTCAGAGTGTAAAATCATTTTCTTGCGGGAATGATGAGGAAGCAAGGAGGACTGAACTAGCTGATAGCCCAAGTAATAGAAAACTTCTTGGATTTCCTATTTTTGGGAAGTCTCAGCTTTCAAAGAATGAGTCCTTTTCTCTCACCTCCCCTTCTGTGTCTATTCCTCACCCATCGGAGAGTGATGTGGAAAATAACAGGAGAAACAGATTGCTGGACATCAACTTGCCTTGTGATACTGCAGCTCCTGACTTGGCCAGAAAGAATGTAGCAGGCATTGTAATGGTAGAAGATGGAAGGGATAAACAGTTTGGTAATTTAAGACGTCACATTGACCTGAACTTCTGTATCAGTGATGATGAAGCATCTTTGAAACCTTCTGCTCCAAGAACCAGTATGAAGATTGCAGTGGAGATAGATTTGGAAGCCCCCATTTCTCTGGAGACTGATGATGAGGATGATGTTATTCATGAGGAAGCATCTGCAGAGAAGCAGAACAAGATGCCTTTAGCATTACCACATAAAAAAACGGAACCTTCTGGAGATGAGCTTGCGAGAGAAGCAGCAGAGGCAATTGTTGCCATTTCATCATGCGGTGTTCCCGATCCTATGGATGACTCCTCTTGCAATCTAGCAGAAGCATCTTTAGTTGACCCTCTTATGTGGTTTGTGGACATAGTTTCTACTTGTGGGAATGATCTTGACAGCAAGTTTGACACTGTTATGAGAAGCGACAATGGTGAAGGTATTGAAGAATCTCTAGTAGAAGAGTTTGATTACTTTGAATTTCTCACTTTGAAACTGAAGGAGACCAAGGAAGAAGATTACATGCCCAAGCCTTTGGTTCCAGAAAATTTAAAGTTTGAAGACTCAGGAACCAATTTACTATCACATACACCCCGAAGGGGCCAGTCAAGGAGAGGGAGGCAGCGGCGGGACTTCCAAAGGGATATCCTTCCCGGCCTTGTTTCTTTGTCGAGGCATGAGGTAACAGAAGATATCCAGACATTTGGAGGGTTGATGCGGGCAACTGGCCATCCTTCATGGCAATCAGGGTTGGCAAGGAGGAACTCAACAAGAAATGGTAGTGCTAGGGGCAGGCGACGAGCAGTGGTGAGTCCCTCACCCCCTGTGGTCATCATCCCGGCTTGCACTCCCCCGATACAGCAGTTTAGTAATACCGAAATGGCACTGGAAGATAGAAGCCTAACAGGGTGGGGTAAGACTACCAGAAGGCCCCGTAGGCAAAGATGTGCGGCAGGTAATCCCCCCTCTGTTCCTTTAACCTAAATACATGGGAAGAGACTTTTAACTTCTTGATCGAGTTCTATAGAGGAAAATAGGGCGTTATATCTATGGCTTCAGGTTGAGGTTGCCATTCGGATTATTACCCTATCTGTACATTTCTTAGCCCAAAGCTTGGGTTGGCTTGGTTTTTCTTTCTTTGGGTGGTTACCATCTTTGTATTATTCTCATAAATAATGTACGTTGCATGATTTATTCCCGGATAGATACCAGTGTTCGTTTTCTCATTTGCTTAATGCATTGCCACTCTTCTGGGAATTCAGATCTTCTATCATTATTTCAGATATGAATATGCTTCTCCTCAATTTCTTTTCTTCTTTTCCACAAATCGTTTCATTCAAACAGTACAGCCATACTGCAGCAGAACATGAACAAAGTTCCAACTCAACGAAGATCAAGTTCCAACTCAACGAAGATTAATGGGATAAACCCACATGGCCACATTGCAGACGAACATATTCGATAGGTAAAATGTAACCTGTATGTTCGAGTTAAAATGTAATTTCGTAAGATCGAACAGTTAAAAGGGCCATTTATGGGGAAATAACGAGCGAGTGTTCTCCTTTCTCATGAAATGGGAGATTTTGTACCTAAAACTCTTCTGAACTCCATTGCCAGTATAATCCATGTTCCTGCATATACAGATCCTACCAAACTGAGAAGCTAGTTATCAACTCAAGTGAGTGAATTATTTGAGCTGAAGATGATGGTGATGATGTTGTTGGTGGCTGCCACATAAGCATGTGAACAAGGGGAACAGGTACCCACATTATGTGCCATGTTTGGTTGTGATAAAGTGGGTTTAGCTTCATTGTCCATCTTTTTGCAGAAATTTGGGAAGCCATTTAGCTAAGCATGTCCCTTACTCAGATTCCACTAATTAGCTAGGTTCCCCATATTTTAGTTGGATTGACATTCTGATCTGACCTAAAAGAACCAAAACTAAAGCAAACAAGGGACAAAAGAAGCTACAAGCTCTTGATTGGCATTTCTCCTCCTCCCTTAGATGCATTACTTTATCTAAAACCCTCACCGGCTTCTCTAATGATCTTCTTCTTTTTAGGCAAAAGTTTATCTAAAGTTAATTTTTGCATTAAGAAACTGAGATCTCTAAGAAACTCAACAAAGGGATGCTTGCATATTGTGTGTTTTTCAGCTTTCTGCATGTCTCTAAATGCACCAATATATATTCCACTTCTTTCAGTTCTTTGATGGTGTGTGTTGACTTACAATTGATTCTAAATGAAAATAAACTCTAACAAAAGATCATCAGCTAACTCCATTATAATCTCTATGTATCCACATTCTCTCCTTCATTTTTCATTACATTTTTTTATTTTAAAATATAAAAAAACTATTGTTATTGATTTTTAAATCGAAAGCACCAAATATAGAGAGCGAGATGACTCAGATGAGGCTATCTATAATTTAATACATTCCTTATAAGATATTTTATGTGATATATAAATATATTTAAATTATTTATGTTATAATTAAACTAAGAATGAGATAGAGAGAAAATAGAAGATCAAAATGTATGAGGAGGAAGAAGTGTCCCTTTCATTCTCATTAGGCTATCTTATATAAGAGTATGATTTACATCGTAAGGACATAACTAGTGAGTATTTACAAAGACATCCACATATATTATAATATTTACAACACTCCCCCTTGGATGTCCACCAATGAATGATATGGTGTTGGACGCGCTTATTTGTTGTCTCGTTAAAAACCTTGCCAGGTAATAAAAACCATGTGAGAAAAAACAACCCTGGTCGAAGGAGAAAAAGAGTGCAACGCGCATATGTCATAAATAACATACTTCTGGATGCTTCCCCTGATGAGATTCTCCACCTGATTGTTGCAAGCTTCATGTACCGTAAATAACAGTTTGTTTTGTCTATCACTGAAGTGAGATTTTGTTCGTTTTGCATACAGGGGCTCATCACAAGATTTTCATACCTGCAAAGTGAAAGCAATACCAACAAAGCTATACAATTTAATAGGTTTTACCTCATTTAGTAATATTATTAGAAACAACCTCACATGTTCAAATTCATACATTATGTAATAACTAAGCAGTAGAAGCTAATTAACACATTACTGACATTCGATAAAATTGGAACGATACATTAGAAGATAAGCATAGCATATCTAGCCACTCATATCAATATCTTCGTTTATTGATACATCTCGTATATGCTCTTCAAGAGCTTTGAGCAATTCATAACTTCGCGAAAGTTAGAATATGTAGCAACATAATCCGAATTCGGTTTTGTAGTCCAATCATAATACTCATTCAGACAATTTTGATCACGTTCACTATAACAAAATAAGTATATATGAGCTAGGTTTAGACTATCGATTGCATGAGTTAACTTTAGTTTAACAGCCCAGCATAACGAGATATGCTCGCCTTTAGGCCTCCCCCTCATGGCTTTCTTCTTGGGTTCAAACCCAAGACACATCTCACTAATGAGAGTTGTGTTTGCATGTATAAGGCACATTACGTCATTTCCCTTAGGTGATGAGGAATCTCACATTCAGACTATCTCAAGTATTCATGGATCGATTTACGTTCGAATCATTCATGTAGTTGGATCCTTTAAGGATTTGATAAACGATACGCTTATAATGAATCTTTACGTTTGAGATTTTGCTTTTAACAAAGTATTTTCATATCCTCATAATATATGACAACTGCCGTAAGTCTCTCATCAATAAATATATGTAACACTATACTTACAGAAAATTATCACATATAAGGAAAGATATTCATAATCTCCATGTCTCTTGTAGACATTGTGCCATAGTGATTTATTTTCACTGTGATTAATACCCTTTTGTATCACGTAGGATTAAATGTCTAAATATCTTATCACGTTTCATATATTCAGTTCATTGGAATTGCCTCTATCCAATTTGACCAATAATATGTTTTGTCGACATTCATAATGAAATGTGGTATTGCATCATACAGTCCTTAACGATATTTGGTAGCTACCATATGTAAATTTTCATCGATGATCATCATTCATAGATCTCACACATTCTTATATGCATGCATTAGCTACTATGAGCTTATTAATATTGGGTACCTCTGCCACTTCTAAGACAAATATTGTCACTTCTACGACAAACATCTCTCATAGATGAATTATATTTAGCGAATGTGGATCTATATTCATAATACCATAAAACATTATAGGACGTGTATAATCTTCCATTTTCAGAAGCTTAAAACTTTAGACCTGGTGGATACATTCCACTCCAAATTCACACCGTTATTCAAATGACAATAATCTTTTATCTCCCCCTACCGGCGGGAAGATTGTCTTATTATGACCATGCATAAAAATGACTATCACTTCATTTCGAGTGAAGATGTCCATTGGCTGGTGGTGAACCCACACCAAGTTTAAGGTCAAAAATATTAAATTCATGAGTATCAACCATATTGATGTATTGTTGTATCACCAAGATATCATCATCTGATGGTGTACTTTAACCTTTGTATGTGTAATACTGTAGCCGTCATATTAGGAACTCGGACATTTTTAATGACATTCTCGTCATGAGAACCATGTCACTTAGATACTCATTCTTCCCACAAATCAAATGGGGGCAAGGTTATTTTTGTTAATATGGTCGGTCTCAGAGATTTTACCCAAATAAATTTTCTTCCCGCTAGTATATAATTTTGTCTCAATAGTTTTTATTAAGTTACTAGCTGTGATATTCCTTAAGCTCAAAATGAGACAATAGGTCAATATTCCACAACAATTCATGTTGTTATTCAAGAATAATCTTTCTCCCTTTCATAACAAGAGAAGTGTCTCATTAAAGTGACAAAAAAAATATGCAGCAAATAAACAATTTGCTATGAGTAGCGTTAGCTAGCAGGCATCAAAAGTTATTACTGATTTCAAGCAACACTGTAGGTAAAATATGATGTGACTAGTCATGCCAAAATAATTAATTTGGTTCAATGAACTTCTGGTTCATGACATTATGTGTCTCACTATATTATAGAATTTAACACACGTAGTAGGCGACATAGCGAGATACTGTCCGTTTTGGATCTCGCTCGCTCTACAATTTTGTGCTTGAGTTGCCAACCCAAAATTAGTCTCACTATGGGGAGGTATGTTTGCAACACATCTCCTCCCCTCCTTCGGGCGATGTGGGATCTCAATATATATCTGGAACCATATTGAAGCCACTTCTTTTAAAGAGGGGATATGATGTGCTCTTCTGGAGCCGTCAATCATATGTGTAATCGAATCTTCAAGTTTAAATTTATAACTACCAGATCCTTGTATTCAAAAATTAGTCATGTTAACTGTAAATTCAAAAATCTCATATTCAAAAATAGTCATGTTAACTGTTAAAGAATTTGAAACGGTTGCATCATTAATTCAATATGTACTAATTGCAATAATAAACATATTAATCATATGGAAATGTGTGTTACGTATTAAGCATATTAAATATATTTAATTGTATTTATAATCGAATTCTAAACAAATTAACGGTTGGTCAACAATTAAATATATTTAATTGTATTTAAAATCGAATTCCAAAAAAAAAAAAATGTATATGTAGCAATTATACATAATAACATAACATAATATATATCATGTGAAACAATGGATGATAGATACATGAAAATCCAAATTTTACATAGTGTGGTTACTATAGCCACATCTATAGCCATATCAGGTTACATATCAGAAGATGCATATGCGTCTATTCATGGTTCTTGGTAGAACAATGATCCTTAATATTGCATATTGAACATGTGTTCAAAAGTTCCATAAAATTATCCACAGAAATGCATGGAATTGCATCATGATATTGCAAAACTCATCCAAACAAATGGGAATAAGAAACATAGATTATTTATCTAAATCAATAATATACAAACCACCTATAATCTCATAGATCATGGTTCATGGTTTTAAGCAATAATCTTGTATCATAGACCACATTGATCATCATGGATCCAGTTATGCTATTTAGTCCCATGTTCATAAGAAGAAATATCGATATCGAAACTTCATGTTCGAATTTTTGTGAACAATTGATCACATGTACATGCACAAAACTTTAAGTTTATGTAAACAATTAAAATTGCAAGTCTAATGTAATATTTGAACTTCAGGTTCATAATCTCGAAAAATTTCAGGTTCGAGTATTATTAGTGAAACTTCTGGCTCACTAATATAAGCAATTGTAAACATAGAATTGAGCAATATAAACAAAGTATATGTGTAGACAAGATATAATCAAAATAGAAATGAACTCATAGATCGTGAGTATGAATAATAAGCAACAAAAGTTGCACCAATATCTCATAGATCATCATGAAGTTTATGTAACAGAATGAGCGATATCGTGTTGATAACGTGTTATAAACTAAGAATGAGATAGAGAGAAAAGAGAAGAACAAAATGTATGAGGAGAAAGAAGTGTCCATTTCATTCTCATTAGGCTCTCTTATATAAGAGTATGATTTACATCGTAAGGACATAATTAGTGAGTATTTACAAAGACATTCACATATATTATAATATTTACAACAATTTACTCTTTATTTGAAGAATAATATTGATGTAATGCTACATAAAATAAAGAGCATTGATGCAGCTGCATTTCTAAAGTGACTAACAAAAATGATATTTTAATTAATTTAACTAAAATTTAACTAAAAAATAGCTGATATTATTAAGGATACTACTAGCAGGGGTAATGAACACGCGCCCCAGGGGAGCGTGGAGGTGAGATGCCGAACGGGAACGAAGAAGATCTTTGCTAACGTACGCCGAAAGACATGAATGAAACTATGAAAGAGAGAGGAGGACTGTCGGCGTCTCTCTCTCTCTGAGTTTGGATTCGGTAGTACAGCGACTACAGAGAACAGAATCTCAATCTACTGTGCTTACCTCCACGTGTCACTCTCTCACCAACTCCCTTTGGATACTCTTCCTGCTTCCCACCAATCACATCCCTCTTTCTGTTCCAACACTTGAAATACCATCCTGCCCCTACCGGACCACCGTTTCCCACTGATCCTAATTTCTCATCTGTCTTTTTCTCATTTTTGATTCTCCTCTTTCTGTCTTTTCGATTCTCCTGCAAATATGTAACATGAAAACGAAAACGATTGTACATGTATTGGGTGCCTTGTACATGTGCATGAGCCCCTCATCTTTGTGTGTATTGTTTTCCAAGTCTTTGATTTTATGGTTTTCTTTGAAATAGAGACTGTTTTGTTGTCATTGTTGTGTTCTTGTTGCGATGAATTATCAAAATAGAAAGGAAAATGAATGATGATGATGATGTTGGCTGCCTTTAATTTGCACATTAGTTTCCTTGATAGAAAGGTTCTTTTATATACACTACAAAATTGTTCAAAATTGTTGTCTTTTACTTTTTGAAATGAAGACTAAAAACCAATGATGACTTCTCGGTCAATGTTGATTTTTATTTTCTAGAACAAAATTTGTTTATTCGGGTGTTCTTTTTACACAAGTACTTAAATAAACTCAAAATAGAGCAATAACAGTTAAAATGTGAAGTCTTGAGGTTGACACTATCTTAGTCATGGTTGCAATGTAGAATATTTGATCAAGTACTAACAAATATGCTAATTTCGACACAATAGCATCAGCAACTAAGCCGACATGACAAAATTTAAGCTTTCAAGAAATGCACTAACAACCCATCATCAACATTAACCAATGCCACTCATCCGAAACAACAACAGACCCTAACATAATTCATAACTAATGACGTCATTATAGGTATATTATGTAACCAATAAAGCTAAAGTCTTCATTTATACGTGCAATATTAGTTGTTGTTAATAACTATTCACATGTAAGGGTCAATCATGCATATGTATCAGTGCCATCTAAACTTAGCAATCTATATAATATGTGTAGATACACGATCGTGTAGTAAAGACTCTCCCGTCGTTCATTTGTTGGGTCTGGAGGGTTCATCCAAGCCCAAATTCAATCCTGTTGGGGTCACACACATGGAATCAGCTTAGGCACATGAACCAGAACAACAGTAAACAGCCCGTTTTAGGACCGCGCGCCAAAACAACAGTTACAGAAGCCGCCAAAGTTAACGGCTTTTCAAATTCTCCGATGAAATTATAAACCCAGAAAACTTGCCGCCGATGATGAAACTCATCTCTAACCTTCAGAAACAAATACCCAGAAACCCTTTACTTCGATCACGAACCCTAACCCATTTTACATACAACCCACCACCTCCAGACCCACCTGAGATTTCTGAAGCCAAAGCCTCAACCCACTCAATCTTCACAAACCCAGCCTTCAATCTTCTCGCAATGTGTAGAAATATCGATTCCCTTAAGAACGTTCATACCTTGCTTGTAGTGTACGGCTTATCACATGACCCTCCTTGTCATACCAAACTGATTAGTCTATACGCCTCATTTGGGCGTGTGGATTGTGCCCGGTTAGTGTTCGACGAAATGCCAAGCCCAGATTTTTATTCGTCGAAAGCGATGCTGAGGTGGTACTTCTTGCAAAATTTGTATGGAGAAGTTTTGGGGTTGTATAGGCGCATGAGAATGTGGGTTAGGGAGCGTGACAATGTTGTGTATTCGATTGCGTTGAAGGCGTGTAGCGAGGCGAGGGATGTTAATGAGGGGAGGAAGGTACATTGTGAGATTGTTAAGGCAGCGTGTCCCGATGGGTTTGTGTTGACCGGGTTGTTGGATGTGTATGCAAAATGTGGGTGGATTGAGTGGTCTCGGAGGGTGTTTGATGGGATTGTGGATAGGAATGTGGTATGTTGGACTTCGATGATTGTTGGCTATGTGCAGAATGAGTGTCCGGAAGATGGGTTGGTTTTGTTTAATAGGATGAGGGAGGGGATGGTTGATGCGAACCAGTTTACGCTAGGTAGTGTACTTACGGCTTGCACAAAGTTGAGAGCTTTGCACCAGGGAAAGTGGATCCATGGATACTTGATTAAGAATGGTATTGAGGTTAATAATGTGTTGGTGACGTCTCTTTTGGACATGTATGTCAAGTGCGGGGACATAAGAGATGCTCGTTCTATATTTGATGAGCATTCCATGATTGATCTTGTTTGGTGCACTGCGATGATTGTTGGGTACACACAAAGTGGGTGCCCGTTGGAGGCCTTGAAGTTGTTTACAGACAAGAGATGGGATGGTCTGTTGCCGAATTCTATAACCACTGCAAGTGTGCTTTCGTCTTGTGCACAGTCGGGTAATTTGAATATGGGAAGGTCAGTCCATGGTCTTGGGATTAAACTTGGGTTGGAAGAGTCTAGTGTGAGAAATGCTCTTGTTGACATGTATGCAAAATGTCATATGATTAGTGATGCTCGATATATCTTTGATACAACATTGGACAAGAATGTGATTACTTGGAGTTCAATAATTTGTGGATATTCCCAAAACGGGTTGGCATATGAAGCCCTTCAATTGTTTCATCAAATGAGATCAGAGTCATTCTCACCTGATGCATTCACATTGGTAAGTGTCCTCTCAGCTTGCGCTTTCCTCGGTTTTCTTCAGGTTGGTTCATCAGTTCATGCTTACTCGATAAAGGGTGGCATATCAATTTCAAACCTCTATGCTGGCACTGCCCTTCTAAATTTCTATGCCAAGTGTGGTGATGCTGAATCTGCTCGTCTAGTTTTTGATGGAATGAAAGAGAAGAGTTCTATAACATGGAGTGCGATGATTGGTGGTTATGGAATCCAGGGTGATAGTAGTGGTTCCGTCGAACTTTTCAATTATATGTTAAAGGAGCGTCTAGAGCCAAACGAAGTAGTCTTCACAACCATACTATCAGCTTGTAGCCATACAGGAATGGTTGCAGAAGGTATGAGGTATTTCAATTCCCTATGCCAGGATTATAACTTCGTGCCTTCTATGAAGCACTATGCATGTATGGTTGATCTCCTGGCTCGTGCTGGCAAACTTGAAGAAGCCTTGGAATTTATTGAGAAAATGCCGGTTCGACCAGATGTTAGTTCGTTTGGGGCTTTTCTCCACGGATGTGGACTCTATTCAAGGTTTGATCTTGGCGAAGTGGCGATAAAAAGAATGCTGGAGTTGCATCCTAATGAAGCATCCTACTATGTGCTAATGTGTAACCTGTATGCTTCAGATGGTAGATGGAGCCAGGTTAATCAGGTGCGAGAGTTGATGAAACAGAGGGGTTTAAGCAAATCCCAAGCATATAGCCAAGTGCAAATGGATTTCAGAAAGAGGGAATTTGGTGCGGCTTATGGATAAACAAGCAGCCATAAAACTTGATGAACCTCAATTTTCTGAGTAATGTAGGATGCATCGCGTATGTTTTGTATTTAGCAGAGGGGTTCGAGTCATTCAACACCTGTTCTAACCTGTTGAAATGATTTACAAATTATCCTAAGCTGCCATTGACCCCCATCTTACTGACTTATGCCATGTTTTCATGTCTAAAAGGTTAGCTTTGAAAATTGTCCCTTGAGCCTCTCACTTACAAATAAAGGAGAGACCAAATAAGACTCTGGACACCCATAATCAATTTAAAGGCAGATAATCACTTCCCATACATATACTCATTTCCCCTTCTTTTCATTTACCAAGTAAAAGTAACAAACAGATGAGCTCTCTAACCTGTTTAATCGTTTATCCACATTCTAATTAGTATTGTTCTAGAAGGGGGGTGTGGTGGGGGAACAATCAGTATGTTATACAAGGTCTGTTACTAAAATGCTGGCGTTTGTCTAAGCATCGCCTCCAGGCTCCTCATCGAGGGGTATTTCATGTCGCGGCCTGTTGAACTTCTCACGTAGTTGCTTGATAGGGATGAAATCACCAGCTGCGTCCATCCCATAGAATAAGAAGGAAATATATGGATGATCAAATCTATCCTGCACATGGTTAACCACAGAAAAACTAGTCATAGGGGGAATATCTGATCTTCTTCAAAAAAATAAAGGTGAACAAAACTTTTTTTTTATAGAAAAATACAGACACAAAGATGGCAAAAAAAGGGGAGGCATCTACTCACCAAGTCTGGTGTGTCAGGGGCCAACAGATTCTCCTCAGCAACTGCAGCACAAGAAAACCCAAAAAAATAAAAGCCTACAAAATGAATATAAGCCAGGCACTAATGCAAAACACTTCATAGGAACAGAAACTTAAGTTTGAGAACCAATTGGGTCAAACAGATATAGATTACCATAAGCCACCAGAAGGTTGGGGTCTGCATGCACATCAACCAAAACCTGGCACAAGATAAAGAAGAGAAGATTCAAGATACTATTGCATGCAATGTTAATCACCCAATCAATGATATTGCATGCAAGGTTTGATCACTCGGCCAATTACTGTTAATTGTAAATAAACTAAGCCTGTTGTTATATTCTAATAAATGATAGGCTATCCAAATTTTAACCTGATAAAATGGCTGATTAGAACCCCGAGACAACTTTTCAACTTGAGCAGTTTCCATCCATGAACTTGATTCACAGCACACTGGATCCATTCCACAAACCACAGCCCGATAATCTGAATACATAAGATCACATAACATTATATTTTGTAACAAAACAAGCAGTAAAGGAGGATACATAATCTCAGTTAGCCCTCCTTTCAAGCTGCAACTTTTAATTTATTTAATTAAATTGCCTATAATATACTCCCTGATTATGAACTTCAACTACCTAGATATGCCTAACCGAGAAGCATCCATTTATGCACTTCTTGACATCGCAATCTTGCAACAGGAATCAAATAGATGAAAGATAAAAATGTCAGCAGAAGTCAGAGATAGAACTTACCAAAATTTTGATGCCTCACTCTCTGTCCCAAACGAAATGAATAGTTTGCATTTTCATGTGCCAAAGCTTTGGCTGATACAGCCAATGATTCTGCCTCCAATTTTGAAATTTCATCCCGTAGCTTGGCTGCCAATGCATAATTCTCACTTTCAATTGCACCTTGCAAATCTGCACTGTAAGAAAAGACAAACGTAGCAGTCTCATCACATCTCTAGCTGACTCCATACACCAATAGAATTGAGAAAATTTAGTAGAAACACAATAATTACACCTCCCACTGAAATTGAATCTAAATAACTGCAGCATACCGTAAGCGAATGATACTTATGGCCTTATCTTGAGCTTCACTTCTTGAAGATGATCCCCTTTTTCCCTCCTGCTGCTTAGCAACTTCTGCTTCAACCTTCCAATAAAGACGTTTATCAGGCAAACATATCTCCTTGTTACATATTTGCACAGAAGTGCATCTCATGCATTCATTGTATTAAGTATTTAAGTTTAAAACCAAAATAACACACCACCAACATTCAAATTGGATAGAACAACTAAAACATCTTTTGTTTTATGTAATGCATCTAAAAGAAATTTAGATTAGAAGCCTAGAAAACCATAACTGTCTCAGTGATTCATGAGTTTGCCAAGTAATGCAACTGTGCAACTAACAGAAGCCTATAAGGTCTGTCATTAAAAGAAGAAGAAGACTCTTCAAGCTAGCTATGGGCACCTTGTTAGCATTTCACTAATAGTGAGGAACAGAGATGATAGGTCTAACCTCAGCCAGCTTGGTTCTCAGTTGTTGTGCAATGTCATACTCTTCCATATTCAATGCATACTGTCAATACAAACCCATGTCAGATTAAAAAAAGCCTGAGATATACGTCACACCACTAGATCCTAAATAACATTACTTGAACACAAAAGAAAACCTCAAGTAAATTAAAATAATCGAAGGATCTGCATCAAACCTGTACTCGAGTTGCCAGGTCCAACTGGAAGAAGAATATCAAAATATCCTCATTAGCACTCTCACTTCGCTCTGAGATGGCATCTGACCCCCGGTCACCCCCTTTAAACAGCCACCCAGCTTCCACCCTTACATTCCTTCGCCTCAACATATCAGGGTTACCTTTCACGAATATGCTATGATCACACTGATGCCACACAAAACTCCTTTCACCACTTATCAGCTCTTTCCTCATTACTCCAAAATGCTTCCTCCATGAAGGCATTGATCCACAAACACAGCTGCTACACGACGTAGCCAGAGTGCTCAGTGACAGACCTTGCACCATTCTCAACAATTACCCTTGTATTTCTCCAGACTCTTCTAAAACAACATCAGCATCTACAAGGGTACATCAAAGTCCAATCAGATTTCCAGCTCAAGCAGATACTGCTAATCTTTACACATGAAATCAAATTCAAAACTGAAACAATACAATTCAACCAAATTTTGCCATCAATAACTCTAAAGCATACAACACCAAATTCATCAAAATCCAATCTTTATGTACCAGGTGTGAAAGTTTGATTCTTTATCAAATCCCAAGTATATCTCTGTTCTAAAACATAGCAGAACAATCGTAAAAGCAATAAAAGTGAAGAGTGTAACCGGAGCTCACCGGAGAGTTGCCGGAGAAAGCAAAGAGGCCGACGTGAGTCCTCGTCTTCAAGATTTTTTATTAGAAATTAAAATCCCAATATATATGAAAACTGTGTGGAACGCTTTCAAGCTCGTCAAGTCCCACTGGGATTTTATCGGCTGATTCGGTGGACTATGATATCAGGCTATCAGCTGTGTCTATCTGAGACTTACTGACAGTGCAACCACCTGTTCTGGGTTGCAGTAAATAATTTTTCTTTTTACTTTGGTAAAATTTAGTGAACTTTTTTTACGATTCAATTTTACTATTACTGAGCTAGTGTGATAATATTGGTTGATTCCAAGCCAGTTTCAGCCATTTAAATTGGCAATGAATTTGCTCTCACAAAACCTCAAACCCACTTGCACTTTATTGATTACTCATCCAAAGATGGTACAAGAAAGAACATTACAAGTTTCATCTTAGACAGATCAATTGCTGATTCAAAATGAGTGAAGGAAAAAAAAAAAAAACAAAAGAATTACAGCTTTTCTACACAAGCAACAGACAAATTTAACTCTCGTCTATTACCTATATGATACAATAGAAGAGAATAGAATCAAGAAATCATAATCCATCGACTTCCTTTGTTGCCCAATGGAACTGTATTTGTGGTACTATGGACGATGATACACATACTTTGTTCTTGGATCAACAATAAGACCCTTGCCACCATTCACTTCCAAATCGTGTCTACATTATAACGGTCATAAAAATCATCAGAATCCAAGTAGAACGAAGAACTTGCTAAAAGACCAAACTAGTGTATGGGCGGAAGGAAGAGAAAACTTAACTGGAACACAAAGTCAGGGATGGTCAACTGCTCACGAGGAACATATCTGAAGAGCTGCAGTAACCTATCCACATATACCACTTTCTTCCAAACCTAGAAACAAGTGTTAGATACGATTTACTTGAAATGTTCTTCTTAAGTGATAAGAACATTAATAACCGAATAAACACAACTGAAACTAGACATACCACACTGTCCACAAACAATTGCATAGCAAATATAGCCGCCTTTAGTCCAAATGTAGGGTGAAGAACATATATTGCCTATGTAAAGGGAACAAGGATCAGAGAAGTGATGGTAGATATATCATGGCTCAAGTAGATGGACAAGTTAGCGAACCTACATGCAGATTACGTTGGTGTTTACGACCAAGTATTTGTTGTAATCTTCTCATCCACCCCAAGTCTGGCTGACTGCATACATTTAGAAAACCAAAACCGAATCAGTTACAGAAAAGCTTACAGGAAACAGATAAGCTATTTAGTGACTGCTTGCCACTTATCCTTAAGGATTACTACTGTTCTACAATTCCTGCGACCTCAAAAGTTGTTTCAATTTTCCAAATAACAATGTGTATTGGGGTGTAATGTACACTAGAATAAAAAGTTCTGCACGGAGACTCATTCAAGTTTTGCATTTTTTCGAAACTAAACTATGAGGAACTTACAGCTGTAGAGATGCTGCAGAGTGGAAGTACACGATTGTATAAGGCTTCTGTATTATGGGCTCAAACTCCTGTCAATCAATAGAGAAGGGAAAAAAAAACATGCATCTTTCAGCATACTTCTAAACAATTGATTAGTGACAACTGCAGATTAACAAGAACTTTAATGCTTTGCAACCTTGACAACATAATGCACAAATCGTTCTAGATCAAGACATCGCAAAAGAAAATGCGCCCCCACAACTACCATTACGGGACGACCTTCACTGTCAACTCCACCTCGGTAGCTGAAATAGAGAGAAAAATACGCAATTCAATATAATATTAACTGCCCCGAAGACAACACGCTCCAAACTTTTGCATAAGATAATAATATAATCTTACAACAAAAGAAAAAACTCATGTGAATCTTCTTTAATAGCCAAGCCTTTTCAGGGTAATGAAGAAATTGATCCACAAAATTTGAGGATAAATAACAAATAAATTCATTTTTAAATATCTCTACCACAGTGCAAAATGTTTTTAGATTAAACTTCATCGGTTTGACATTCAAAATTGAAGCTTCATGTTTTAGAAAGGATAAGTTTCTCAAATTTGTCGTTATGTCATAAATTTGAAGCCGAACCAGAATGGAAGCTCTTTATATATTACTAAGTTGACAGGTGGAAAACTCTATAAGCTAAAGACTTTACAATCACCACCAAAGAGCACAGAGATATGAGAGCGCATACACAATTTTCATTTCTGCAATTTCCGAAAGATTGAGAGAGTTTGCTTCAGCCAGGTATCTTGAATGAAGCGAGTATTCTTCTGCAGCAGACAATGGAGGTCCGCCGAGATCACCAAACCCAAGCATTTTAGCACAATTCCATCCACCTTGTGCTTGAGCAGTTTTTTCCCATTGTTCCCTGCGTCTCTGGTCTGGATCTTTTATTAAAGACATAAAGGCAGGATCCAGAAACGAATCTAAGTGTGATGAGTTCCTGTATAACAATTGATCAGCAATTAGTTAATAATTAAATCCAAAACAGCTAATGATAGTTCAAGGTCTAGTGGGAAGAACCACCAGCTTGATAAATAAAACAGAGAACCAGGTACACAGAATCTATGAGCATTGCTATATAAAACATGGAGTTAATTTGCAGTAAGTGTTCTGTTATATTACTCAAGAACTGCTTTACATTTTCATTTGTAATCTATGCTACTTCTAATTAACTCACCTCCGTACCAAGCCTACATCACTAACAGGGAGGTCAACTGGAGCTCTTGGAGGCTTTGGAATAGCCTTTTTGGGCAAAGGCTTTATCCTGATTTTGCGTTCATCTATAATTGTCTCACCATTTTCATCACCTACATCTGCAGGAAGTTTTGACATGGCAACCTCCTCCTCAAGTCTATCTCGAGGAAAGTAAAGCGGAAGCAATCTACACTTAGAAAAGTAAAGGAGAGATAATGAGCTCTCAAGATTCTGTGAAATTAATCAAAATTATACATGACAAATCACAATGAACCAGAACAAGTTGCATCCGCTTGATAAAGAAAAGGCACCTTTTGTAAATTTCTGTATCAGTTGATGTGGTAGTACAAAAGACAACAGCTGCGATTTTATCCTTCTGTTTCTCGAGAAACCGTCGCACAGTCCCTGAACAAAAGCAGACAATATATGAGCTGGAGAGTAAGAACAAAAGAAATGCAATCTTGAGAAATAGTCATTCAGGAAAAACTAAAACATGGATATACATTCCTGAATAGACATTTTAGCAATTCAGCATGGATGCTTACACACAGCTGGTGCCCTTCATGTCAACATCATTAAAAAGAACTTAATTTAGGACAACATAAGAAACAACTCACTTATAGCAACATGGGCAGCTGGTTCACGAGGATAGTTCTTAGCCTCTGTATATATACAGCCCATTGCAATGCTGCAAATAATTTTGCCAAGCAAAGTGACTTTATGAGGGAAACAAATAAAGTAATAATGATGAAGAGCTGAATATATGGAAAGTAAGGTAATATTATAGCTATTACCGCCCACCTTTGCAAACCATTTTCTATGAGAAGTTCAAGACAAGAACGGTAACAGTGGCTCAGAGCATTTTCTGCAGCAGTATGGTATTTCACAGCATACTTGGGACCAACAGTATGGATAACCCTCCTAATTATACAAGGAGAAAACACATTTTATTACCCAAGAATCTTGAGTGCAGCACCAATAAGAGAAGACGTAACAAAATGCTAATGCGAAGCGTAAAGCCAAGGATTATAGCGCATCAAATGCAAAACCTACATTAAGCTAGCTCACAAGTAATCATGAGTTATGGAAACAGGCTTTATGCTGAGAAAAACAGAAAAAGACAGATTCAAGGCAAAGGAGTTATCTTCAAAATAAATCCTCACAGCCTACTTGGACACCAAGAGAAGTTCACATAACCTCAAGTGATGAAGTTTATAACAGACAATCTTGTGAATCCAAAAATTTAGACATGAAGAGTGCTTAGGTGCTAAATAAGCTTTTCTAATACTACTAATCAGACTTGAGCTTTCATAGAATGCTATACAAAGATTCAGTGTTCTTCTGTCATATACATGGAAAATTCCAATACCTAGCTGGAAGGTCATATGCTTTAGTAACCTTTGCCATCCCTGTTCGGCACCCACCCTGTCAAAGAAAGGTTCAAATCAGTTGAAACTTGATATAAATTAATCACAGTAGAGCACCAGGCAGAAGGCTTTGAAAGAAAACGATACAGTATGGCATAGTATTATGTCATACAGAATTGTATGCCATATCCTATTCAATATTTCAGCAAGGATCTTATGATTGATGTCTGACAACTGACGCCAACAGTCTAGTGCAACCGAGTGTCAATCATACATATTTCCTATAGAATAGCTAAATCGATCAATAAGTAGCATACCAATGCTGCACATTCTTCTGCAAGACCAGGTCCAGCTGCAGCATGCAAGCCAGGGCTGCAGTGTGCTTCATCCATGTTCTGCAAATGATCGAATTGAAAGCACGTTAGGGAATACCATTCATTAGCCACATGCATCCATTGGTTCCCCAATCCAAATGTAATAGATGGTATTTGCAGATTAGGAATTTGGTGGAATAATATACTTCCAAATACCGAGAAAGTTATAAGTTAAAGCAATGCACAACCACAGTATCAACATGCAAATACAGAAACCTTCACATGTCCTATTACACAATCGGACATAGCTCTATCAGGAATCTATCGCTATAAACAAACAGAGTACTCACCTCATTTGTAGAGTTTACTACAGCATCAACCTCAAGATTCCAAGGGTTCCCCCTCCACAAATATATCTTCGAATTAATCTCATGATCAACAGGAAACCTTGAAGCTATTGCATTGAGACCATTTTCAGCCCCAGACTGAGAAGTCAAAGGATCAGGGAAGTAAGAATTTGAATAGGTGGGATCCTCATTATCATATTCCAAAGAGGACCGATGCTCAGCATTGCTCCACCGCGGCACTTGATCCAAACTAACCACATAATCCCCACTATCGGTCGGAGATCCACCCCGGGTTGAAGTAGTAGCTGTAGCCACAGTCCGGTACATATTCAAGACTCCAAGCTACAGCCACACACATCCCAACCCAAAATGCACCCAATATACACCACAACTCTCAATAATTCAAGCTTCAACTCACATCAATTCTACAATGCCAACCTCAACTAATCACAGAGCTCCCCTAAAAACCACAAAACCAACCCATGTCACAACCAAATTAACCAAACTCATACACATATAAAGATCATAACTTTATCAAAGCTTCATAATTTGACCTAAAAAGACTATACTTTTCTATAACCCAACAAAAACCCTTACCAAATTCAATCCCAGAAACTCGAATCACTCTCCAAGAAATCCAAATTCAAATTCCTCAGCAATTCTCAGCTGCAGAAAACGACATGAATTCAATTCAATTCTCCATAACACAAACTCAACTGTGCATATCAAACCCTGTCCCTGAAAATTGAAGAAAAGCTAAGAACTTTATGGTTTTTCAGAGAAAGAAAGTACCTGGGATTTTGAGTTTGGGGATAAGGGAAGAGGAAAAAGGGCATAAATTATTTGTTGGGTTTTGTGTTATTGATAAATATACAGCTATATTTGCAGGGCGGATGAGCTAGCAGAAGAGGTCATTTGGTATTTTGGTCAGGAATACAGAATCAACCGCTTTGGTCCTCTATTAAAAAATATTAAGCTTTCCTTTTTTTCTTTTTCTTTTTTTTTGCTCGATCAACAATGATTGCTGATTATTACTGCGACATTTGCTTTTAATGTTTTTGTTATGTCTTTGTGTTTGTTTGGACTCATAATATCATAAGCACCCTTGCATCTTCCCTTAAATTCCGTGCAAGACCATTCCTCTATCTTATTTCTTTGTTTTTTGGTTCATGCATATCATTGTCTCTTTTCTATAAATGTTTCTTGGAAAAATGCTAACAGTGTTTGATAATGTGTTCCTTCTTATTTTGTAAATATACTGTTGGAGAGTAATCTAACTTTGTATTGTGGGTTAGTTTTGGTCAGATACTAAATTAGGCGAGATCGAATCTTTCTTGTCGGTCTATTACTCGTATGAAATTTAGTACTTTTTATTTACGGTATAGACATTTTTCCAACACTTTTCAATTCTCTAGAAAATTTCTGGTGTAGTGAACATGTGTGCCTTGCTAAGGACGAAGGCGGATGATATTACAAAGTGAAATGCTGAACAAAGTTATTCAAGTACTAGGCATCTGATATTACAAGTGTTCTTTGGAGAAATGAAGCAGCCTTCATCAGTCATCACAGCATCAGTGGTGGTCAATCTTTGACACCAGCCTTCTCCTTCAACATTGCAATGAACTTGTCTCTCTCGTCCGGCTTCATTCCATCTGTCGAGCAATCTCCGACTCCCCATTCTGCTCCCCGCAGGCAGTACTTGTCTTGAATTTCCCTACTATTCCTGAACATGTCCAAGTTTGGTGTGAGAACATTAGAAATTACAACCATGTACATTGTGGTCTATTTCCCATTGATCAAAATGCAAGCAAGACATTACTTCTCTTTGTTGAGCTTGGATTTTTCTAATAGCCCCTGGAGTAATGGAGATGACTTGAATCTCGCATCATTTTCTTCATAAAATTTCCGGTTTTCTTCTGCATAACAATTCAAAAACATTATATGATACACTAGCTTGTTCTGTACTCGCTGGCTGAGAACTGAATGTAAGTAACATATTTACGAAACATGAGTCAGGATCAAACCATTGAAGCGGTCAAGGAACTCCACTTTGGGTAACTCAGGTCCTGGAATTGATTCTAAACCGGTTGATCCGGATAGAAATCCAGCTCTAGCTGCAACACCAAAATAGCTCACACATCAAGTACTGTTCTTTTAAGTTTGCTTCCTCTATACTGACCAACTGACCAAGAGTTCATATTCATTTATATTTTTCACTCAGCTTCCTCAGCTCCCTAGTTGGAAATTTCACCATATTGTGTAATCAATCCTTGTTGTTTTGCAAGTTGGAAATCATTCAACATAATAAAAATCGGAACCATAAGTCTATGAAGTCCTTGGTTAGCTTCACCAATGTGAGTGGCCAAAATTCATGTCAATTGGATAATAGCTTTCAACAGAAAGAAAAAGAACAGATGGAACAATAGAACACAATAGATCATACATTCTAGGGTAGCCAAGTTTAACTTTTGACTGAATTAAACAGAATATTTGTGTTGGTGAATGAGTTTCAGTGATTTCTAGATAAGCGAGCACAAGTTTAGAGCTTCCAATATAGTAGCAGACTAAAGAAACAATAATATCTTCACATACTACTGAAAACTGAAACACAAATTAAGAAGAAGCAAGTAATTGAACATACAAAGATTGGAGATTTGGAGTCATATATACCTGGACCTGACCAGAAAAGAACAGCTGCTGAAGCAGCCAAAGCAACCGAGCTATGAAGAACACCTCGGCGAGATTGTAAAGAAGAAGAACCTTGATCAGTAGAGCTAGAGCAAACTGTAATGGGTCTCTTAATTTGGACTGGTCTCTTAAGAGGGTTGTTTTGTTTTTCACACACAGCCAAACTAGTACATGATGCATAGGAGAAGGAATGAGAAAGAGCTGAGATAGAAGAGGAAACCATGCTGTGGTTCCCCTCACTATACCACAGCCCAAGCTCACCCAAAAAGATATAACCAAACTAAAAGATAATCTTATGGTTCATATCAACCACAACAAATATCATCTAGTTGACAAAACGGCAGATAAAGTTGTCGTTTTACAGTTTAGTTTCTTTGGCTTCAAGTATCCATTCTATTGTTACTCCTCAATCAGTCCCTTGAGAATTTCCTCAAGCCAACCAGCAACCCTTTCAATCTCAGCTCTTCACTCTGCATCAGCTCCTTAATCTTCACAGCAATGTCTTCCCCCTTCACCATCACCGCGGGGTCATCGCCCGTTCCAGGCCCAAGTTTGAAAGTAGAAAGAGCATGATGTCGCGAGTTCATGTTTGAAATTTGCAGGACAATACCACAATGGCGATTAGAGCTTGAAGGAACGGATTCAAATAATGTGATCACTTTCATGTTTGAAGTTTGCTCATTTAATTCAACCAAGTTCCCAACCTATATAACATGCTTAAGCATTTTTGTCAAGGTATAGAAGCCTATTTTATAAATGAGAAATGAAGCATCACGACCCCCGGCCCGATATGCCCCAGATCATCACCATCGCTTTAAGTTTGTAATGAGTGAGGGGATTTTGTAGCTTCAGTTATTCAGTCCATTCTTGCTCCACATTACGAACCTCACAAAATGGTTCATTAGAGGTTGGCAGTGGCCGGGATCAATGAAGAAGATGGAGCACAATGTGGTTTGACTTGAGGGAAAGAACCACATGTGTTTGGGGTTGCAGTAGACTGCCTGAATCTGACATCTTCTGATATATTGTTATGGTAAACTAAGGGTAGCTCTGAATGATGGCAGTCAGTTCATAGTTAAAATTTGAAGATTCAGCGCCTTCAGTTATAAACCACATGAATTGCACTGCAGGCATAATGGTTGGAAACAAATTCAAACTAGCTAATTGCGTTGCTGGGAGACTGCTCTTTACACTGTTAATCCATTCATACTTAACCCTACATACAAAACTTCACTCGGTCATAAACAAAGAAAATTTGACCAACATCTTTTACTACTTTCCCTTGACTGCAACTGGACATCTCCACGCAAATACAAAGAAGTCTCCCTTTTGCTACTGATTTTTTGAATCCTTACACAGATTAGTCCAAAAATATCACCCTTCAAGCATTGCCTTAGCGGCATCGATCAACAATGGTCTAAACTCATTTGAAGCTCGGCCAAGCACTGTGTATCCTTCTTTGTCTTCCACATCCACATCTGCTCCGTGCCTTATTAGAAGAAGAGAAACCTGTGGACAAAGCAAATAGAAGAGATATGAGAAACTCTTCAACTCTGCTTTCTGCTAGAGCAGACTACAAGTTGATTCAGAGTACAAAGGTCTCCAATATGGGGAATATTAAATAAACTAGAAATTAGAAAAATGGCGATGTTCAATCCAAAAACATGAACGTATGCAGTTCTGAAGTTGAACTCCCATTAAAAAAGTTATATCCGGTTTGTCGGTTGGAATTGAGAGCCATTTATTGTTCAAAATCAGATTGTTGAACTTATTTGTAAACTGCAAGTAGTCAGATAACACGTCACCATACTTATATGACTACAAAACGACTATCATCGGAACCACATATGTTAGAAACAAACATATGATTCATGTATATATTTCAGTTTCATGCAAAACCACAAGAAATCATTGGCCAAGCACAATCCTAGCTCACACTTTGAGATACCAAGATCTTTAAGCCTTCTTAACAAGAAAATAGCCATTAGGTAGAAGCATTGTGGAATCCAGTTTGAGAAAATAATGGACAAGAACATAAACAAAGAAGCATTCGTTTACTAAGACTATTATATTTCCAACACTTTCTTTCATTCTAGTAATCAAAATCAGAATGTTTCAAACAG
This sequence comes from Fragaria x ananassa, assembly GCA_034370585.1. Taxonomy (NCBI): domain Eukaryota; kingdom Viridiplantae; phylum Streptophyta; class Magnoliopsida; order Rosales; family Rosaceae; genus Fragaria; species Fragaria x ananassa. Next base: position 25,428,781 of record CP139761.1, on the reverse strand, counting down.
CAAAGCATGGAAGGTAGAAGCAGCAAGCTTTGCTTAGGTCCAACATGCACAAAAGTGATATCAATAGGAATCTGCTCAATCTTACCTCCTTGTTCTCGCAAATCACAGCACTCATAAGAGGAGTCTGGCCTGCTCTATCAACAACATCTATGTCAGCTCCTTCCTCAATTAAAAATTCACACAATTGTGCTTTCCCAGTACTAGCTGCTCTATGCAATGGGGTCGAACCAACCTTAACACAATACATGCCGCAAATTTAACAAATGAAAAAACGGCAAGAGCATTCGAACATGTCATGACAATGAGTATACAAGTATAGTTCCCTGTACCTTGTCGTGTGCATTAAGCTTTGCCCCGTGCGAGATCAAATTCTCAGCAATCTCCATCCATCCCTTGCTGGCAGCATAGTGAAGCGCAACGCGGCCACCGTCATTCTTCAAATTAACATCAGCTCCTACAAACTAAACGAATTAGAACAACGACATAAATCGAATCACTAAATCAAAATGTACCATTCCAAACCCTAACATTGCCTAGTTAACTTATCCTACAACACACATTACTCGAAAACATAAATCGAAAACTGCGAAAACCCCAATAACCTTTACCTTTGCTGAGCAGCATCTCGGCTATTTCTGTGTTCCCAATGCTCGCCGCGGAATGAAGCGGCGCCCAGCCATCTTCATCCTTGCTGTTTATCATGCTGCTGGATTCATCACCAGCTAGTAGAATCTTCACCACCTGAATCACACAAAAAAAAATAAACAAAAATTAATGAACTCTGAAGCAGAGAATATCGAATTGAACAAGAGCAGAAAGAGGTAGGAGGGACCTGAGATTGACCGGAAGAGACGGCGACGTGAAGGAGGGAGCGGCCGTCCTCGTTTCTGAGAGCGGAAGCTAAAGCGAGCTGCTTTGGTGTGAGGGATTCGAACGCCGAAGACTCGCCGGTCTCGGCGGCTTTGAAGAGGTCTTGGCTTTCGGTTTGCGGCTCCGATTGATCGGTCTCCATTTGTGCAGAGTTAGGGTTTTTGAAAGGCTCCGGTCTGTTTCCGGGCGACTTTGGGATTAATATAGGAGACCGACTAGGGGTGATTTTGGAATATTGGGTGAAATATAGGGGCTTTTCGTATTGGCCGGATCCGGCTAGAGTGAACCGGAAACAAATGTGTACATAAAATTGACGACCTCTTGAAATGGGTTGAAGTTTGAGTACAGAATTCTGATTCTCTCGTTGGCTAGTCACTATCCTTGGACTATGTAACTGACATTTAGATTTCCATCAATTGACGGAATCACAAGGCAGGCACAACCAAGGATAATATCCAGCCAAGAAGAGGATTCAGATCCTTTCTTAAAATTGATATTAAAAAGAAGAAGAAGAAGAAATATTCATGTTAATGATCAAAGGTATAAATGTGAATAGTAAGATCAAATTTAGAAATCATCAAATGATTCAATTCTCGTAACTCTCAAATGTGTGCACATTCGAATATATATAACAATGCTTATCTTGTGAAGTGGTTCAATGAAAAACATATATGTCTGCCAAAAAAGAAAAAATTGAAGTATATTTAGAACTAAGAAGTAGAATGTATTTGATTTGCTGGGAGAAGAAAAACTAGGTATTTATTTTTCATTGAAACCCTTCACAAAATAAAACATATATATTCACCAATATCATTATATATAAACAGTTTATCCTAAAGGGGTGACCTGAGAACACAAGGTGCAGTAGCCATAAAATGACCAAACATCATCCTGTGTTCTTAGTGTCACTCCTTTAGGATGAACCATTTGCTAGAGACTATGGTCTTTATTTCAGATTTCATTCATGTATTATGCATACACATATATATAAGGGTGTGTACCAGACTGCTAGCTAGCATATACATAAATTAAGAGCATAATGTCACTATGTGGTCATTCTTCAAACATCATAGAGTGTTGTCATCTCTAAGCCAAAACCAAGATGTGGTCATCCAAACGAAATCATGTGGCACAAAACAATGGCAATCACTCATATCTGTCTCCCTTTTTGTTCATATGTTAAAATCCAAATCTTCCCCGCAAACAAAAATGACACCATTACAACTACATACTTCAATTATGGATCCTTCAATTATTAACATCGAAATTTTGCCAAAATAAAAAGGCATTGATATCGAAGATGCATTCCTCAGGATACACTATATATTTAGAAATAGAGGTAATTTTTACATGGTCTAAACTTAGTACGTACATGTATGTTTAACTACTACGTGCAACAACAATATTAAATTCACATCATATGTGCTAGCTAGAATAGTTTAGATGGTTTTTGGATTGAAGAGATATATGTTATCAGTCGGGATGTCATCTTTGATGATATGTGTAATAATTGAAAGAGTTCAGATAATATGTCCTTTCCGAGTTTGGATTCTCTTATTAATAATATTATTCAAACTGAGGAGTCCGGATAGCCTGGGTCCTCAAGTTTTTTTCAAAAAAAAAAAAAATCACTTCATATGAACAGAGATAATTTTCTTCGAGCAGAAAATTGGTACTAAGAGACTGCTCTATAATTTTTCCTAGAAATAGAAGTGCTGAACTCTACCCATATCCATTTGGCTTCATTTTACACCGTCTGTTATCCCAAAAGAAAAGCAACCATTTATAAGTAAAAGCTTGTTGTTGATGGAGCGTAGTGAATAGCGGGGGAACTCCCTAATTTGAAGTCATAATTTACTATATAAGTGTCCCTAATTCACAGGTCAATTTCCTCATCCAAAATCTAAACAAACCAGAACATAACTGTAACTTCATCCACCATGGACAACGAAGACGATGACCGCCACCAAACTAAGTCGTCTTCAAAATCATCAACAAAACCATCATCCAAAGATCTTGGTTCAGATGCTGAAGACAGTAAGAAAAGTGAAACCAAGACTTCTACAAAGTCATCATCCAAAAATGCTGGTTCTGATGTTGAAGACGATAAGAAAACTGAAACGAAGGCGTCTACAACGTCATCGGCAAAGCCTTCGTCCAAAGGCACTGGTTCTGATGCTGAAGACGAAAAGAGCAGCCAAACCAAGACGTCCACAAAGTCATCGACAAAGCCATCATCCAAAGAGGCTACTTCAGATGCCGAAGACGATACGAAGCGCGAAACGAAGGCGTCTACAAAGCCATCATCCAAAGCTACTAGTTCTGATGATGCTGAAGACGATGAGAGCGACCAACACAAGACGTCCACAAAGTCAACAACAAAACCATCATCCAAAGGTAGTGGTAAGGACTCAGACAAAGATGAAATAACCGAGAGAAAATTACCTACTAAGTCGTCGGGAGGTGCCCATGCAGAGAAGAAGGACCATGTTCCGACGACAAGTGAGCTGATGAGCAGCGCGAAGGTATTAGCGTCAGCAGCGCAGGGGGAAAATGTGGAGAAGGCCGAGTTGGCCGGGGCAGCGAGCAACCTTCTTGGCGCGGCCAATCACTACGGCCAACTCGAGGAGAAAGGGTTGGGATCGTATGTGACTAAGGCCGAGGATATGCTACGTACGTTTGGCCAGAAGTCTGATTCTGAGTCTGGCACCGGTGCTAGTCTGGACCGAGTAATATTTCTTTGTTACTTTTAACAAATGACGGCCTGATTTTCCCCTTTATTTGAAGGAGAAGATCGCAATCAATTTAGTAGCTGTGGTTAAGCATTTAGCATGTTGTTATGCTAACGAGTTAACGTCATCCTTACTCATTCAATCTTCAAACCAAGAATTCAAGATCCATAAATTTATCGTAAAAACACACACAAACTTAAAAATCCTCTAAATATTGTGACCGTAAACTTACGGAAGTTCTCTCCAAAGAGAGACAGAGGAGAAGAGAGCGAGAGACAAACAGAAGAGTCACTTCACATGTCCAGCGGCAAGCCTTTCGCCGTCGTCGGACGGGCTTTAGATATTTGTGGAAAGGGAGTGCAACCGGGTTCTCGGTCGAAGTTTCCTTTCAGATCGGGGGTCTCGCGGCTGAGAGCTGTGAACCAAGGGTTGGGAAACACATGGCGGCGGCTAAGTTTTGGCTATATCCTCTCTCGGCTAGGTGGCGTGGTGTATTGATGGCGGCGGCAAAGTTGCTGAGTGTGGCAGAAATTGCGGCATGGCTGGACCCATGTTTAAGGTTGTGCCCTTCTGCATGGGTGCTGCATCGAGGTCGTGGTGGTGTGACCCGTGGAAGGACGTGGTGCCGACTCTGACGAAAGGACGACGACCGTACATGGAGGATGGTGGTCCGACGCATATGGAGAGACGGGGAGGAGCTTGCTTGGCTGGCGGCTGTGATTATCTCCCCTTGGTCTAGGGTTTTGGGTTGGGCCTGGGCTCACTTGTTGGGCTCAGTCCAGCCTGACCTTATTTTATTTTTAGCTTTTACGGTTTTAGTTTTAATTGAAGTAGTTTTTGAGTCGGATTTCCAGATCTAAAATAAGTCCTTACTTTATCGAGTTTGTTGGTTAGATGTCATGGTTTCTGATAGGTACTTGAATTCGGGTAGTTGATTCGTTGTTACAAGAACCCAGATTATAGCCGGTCTTTGGCCGCTCATTTTATTAGCCTGTGTTGAACGTGCCGGGATATCCTGGAATGGCCCACCCAATGATATTCTGTTGTGGTCGGATCTTGTTCCAGTAACATGATACTTATGTTAGTCAAGTTAACTCGAGCGACTGCCCAATTAGGTTTCTATCAGATCCATTGACATGTCAGTCTCTCCTCTTCGAAGTGAGGACAAGTAGATTGGGGCAAGAGTTATTTGCTCATAGTTGTATTCTCTTGTTGGGTGTTGTGTTTGCTTTGTAATTGCAGTTTATTGAATGAAATTTCATTTAATCAAAAAAAAAACTTACAGAAGTTGCGACTCAAATACTAATCACAAGAGTTTCATGGTAAACTGATCGACAATTTGTTTCCTAAATATTTGGTCTACTATAAGTAAACAAATCAAGTTATCGCATTAATTCCTAATTTGAAATTCATAAACAAAAATGCAAGAAATACCAAAATCCCCAACTACTTGCCAACTAGAATCCTTGTGACGCGGGCTCCGCCACCTGTCCACCCAGCCATTCCCGATTCATATATGCTACGGCGTCGTTTTAGTATTCGGATCAAAATATATACATATCGGCCACCGGGGAAAGACAAACCCAACCGAGCTGATCATCGTCTTGCTTCTTCCGTCCAAACCAATCCCCGGAGCTTCAGATTTCGATTAAACCCATAAAGGTAAGGCCTTTCTTCTCACCTTCAACTACTGTTCTTATTTCAAATGTTCATATCAACTTCGAATGTAGACTCAGTTTTATATGTTGAAATAATTAGTAATGCATTCAATTGTTTGATGGGGATTCATTTCAAAGCTCATTATGTGTTAATCTCTGTAAAAGTTCGTACCTTTTTCATTTTTTGATTTGAAACGTTTTTGGGTTTTGGATTTTCTATGGTGAAATTTGGTTGCATTGTGAAATATTTAAGCTTTGATATGTTAAACTACGGAAAAGGGTAAGAATTTTTGCTTGGTATTTATAGTTCTTTAGTGTCCAGGGTCGAGTTGAGTTGAGCAGTGTAGTCTGATTAGGACTATTTGTATAATCAGATGTGATTTTGGTGTAGCGCTAGTTTGTATAATCAAGGCCTTTGGGTTTGGTTTGTTTTGTTGTTGCAGGGTGGTTCTGTTTGCCGTGTGCTTCATACTTTGTTTGATTAGGTTTACTTATTGACAAAAAGAAGGGAGGTTCAAATGTGGGGCTTTGCTTCTAATGCTATTACGAGCATTGGACTTAGGAGAAGTTCGTCAGAGCCGAGCAGGGTGTTCTTGGACTCCTCGGATGATGAGGTTTGCTCGAATTCAAGCCGAGAGGAAGAGCTAGAATGCCCTATTTGTTTGGAATCTTTTAACATTGTCGAGAATGTGCCCCATGTGTTATGGTGCGGTCATACCCTCTGCAGAAATTGTGTCCTGGCACTTCAGTGGGCAGTCTTCAGATTCTCGACTCAAAAATTTAAGATCCCATTTTTCATTTCTTGTCCGTGGTGCCACCTGTTTTCTTTGCGGCTGGTTTATAAGGGGAATCTAAAGTTTCCTCGCAAGAATTTCTTCCTTCTGTGGATGGTTGAGAGCTTCAATGGTGATAGGGCGAAGTTTGATCCTGCCTCCAATGGGGAAAATCAACAAATTAATTCTCCAAGAGTCAACTTGGCTACTGGAAATCAAGCTGGCAATAGTAACCTGAGGAGGAACCATTCTAGTTGTCCTTTGCTGTCAAGGTATAATGGTGTTGATGGTGGTGGCCGTATGGACCGGCATCATTTCTCCCTTCACAAGTCTTTGGATTGCTTCATTCACATTACATCCAAGTTCCCATTAGTTATACTGCTTCTGTTGATTGTCTTTTGCGTAATACCAGGCAGTGCTATAATTTTGGTACTCTACTTGCTACTCACAGTTCTTTTTGCAATCCCATCTGTCTTGGTATTGTACTTTGCATATCCTACTTTGGAGAGGCTGGTAAGGGACATAACCTCGTGAGGCATCACCAGACCTCCACTTTAGAGATTCTGAGAAATATGTGGCTCCACCCAGTCTGTCTTTCATATACATTCCTACTAACTCTAGTCTTCGATATTCAGAAGATTGTCCCCAGATCATTTGGTATGCATGAAGGACTGGAAGTTTCATCAGCTTATGAAGCTAGCTTTCTTTAGTAAGCAGTATGTTCTGACTTCTGATGTAACTACCATTCTTTATTGGAAAGTGGCTGATTCCTATTATACAAGTTTGAGTACCATCTGTCTTTAATATGTTTTTGCAGTGTACAGGAATAGATTTGGGAATGCCATTGTGTTGGTGTCAACCTTCTATGTAGTCCATCTGATCAATTATTTTGTATTTTATTTGTTTCTTATAAAATAGAATGAACAATCATGATATGGAATTTCCATCTTTTGCTCTGGACAAATACATGTTTGTAAAAGAGATATTTACATTCTTCACAGTGTTCAAGTTTCTGTAAGTCATTGTATTTAGAAGCAGTAACATCCTGTAGGAGCTTCTTCCCCTGTTCTTCTTAGTGTATTTGCCTTTTCTTTCACCTTGAGTACTTTATTCTTACGCTTCTCCTCTGCCTGTGCCCTTGCTCCTTCTGCAATCTGTTTAATAGATTCCATCTCCTTGTTGTATTTTTCTAGCGCTTTTAATCTTCTTCTCTCTATTGCACTCTGCATTTTCAAGAAGTTGGTATTAGTTCTTGATCAAACTAATAAATATATTTGAAATAAACATGGGAGATGAACCTCTCTTTTTCCCATCTGAAGTTTGCTTTGCTTCTTCTTCTTGTTCTCCCAGGAAAGTATTGTAGTGGTTTGCTGCTCATACCTAACAATCATGACTGTTAGAGGAAGAACAGCACTAAATCTATATTTAAAGAAGGAAAGAAGATAATATGATCTTAAATTTGTAGGATGAAAGCCATAGAATATTCTTTGATTGTAGAGCTCAGAAAGTGTAAATCGTATTTGGATATTTGCACAAAGTCTCAGAAAGCCATAGGATGTTCTTGGCTAAATGTTACCAAACTTTAATGTTGTCAATGTTGAGTAGCTACCTTTTGTTAAGTTTAGCTATCTCAGCCTCCTCCCATTCATCTGCTTTTGTCTTAACCACTCCAGGTCTTGCTGCATTCTGCCATTTGGTTTCATTTGAAGGTGTAGCAGGTTTCGAAGTGGTGGGCAAATCCAATTTTGGTGCTGAAGTTCCGGGCTTTAAACTGCTTGTGCTGTTCAATGGTTTATCAGCAAAAGTTGGAGTTTTTCTCATTGATGGAGCAGGAAGGATGGCATCAGACGTTGGAGTTTGTTTTATAGAGGGAGCAGGAAGGAGGGTCTTTTGTGGGATCTTGTGGTTCGGGGAAGTACTTATTGGCACCTTACTATCTTGGTCCTCTTGAGTACCTTTTGTTAAACCTGCACCTAACACAGGCAATCTTCTTAGTTCTAGTTTGAAAACAATAACAAGCAAACTCTTTGCTGTAATAAAATGTTATGCATGTACCATATATTACCTGAGAATAGTTTGGAAAGTCTTCCAGCTTCTGGCTTTGAAAGTGTTGTTTGTTCCTTTTTGCTCTTGATCTTCACGAAAGAGTCACCAGTTTCATTGCCTGCCCGTTTCTTATCAGAGATTGCTGCTTCTTCGACTGATTTAACTGCAAATGCGGCAGCTGCCACCGCTGTTGCATGCTCTATTTCAACGGTAGTATCATAATCTTCATTCATTTTCCCAGAAAACTGTCTCTGAAACCAGTTCTGTGTCTTCTTTTTCTCTGCAAGAAACAACATTAATGCTTCTTATATTACCTTCTATTAATGGCGATATATGTCTTGAGAAAAAGGGTTCAGTACCTTTGAAAGATTGAGATTTCTGAGGTGGTATTCTTTGATCAATCACGCTGCCAGACTCTTCTGCTTTCACCTGATCTACACTAGAAAATCTTACCCTACCAATAATCCTTTGCTTAGTCATATACAGAAAAATTGCTGATATTGATAGTGAAAATGATTGGAAATGGATGGATATGCTCAATAAATTTCAGAGTAGGGACCAGAATACCTCATTTTCTTAGGTTCTATTGTTTCTGAAGTCTGAACAATGATTTGGCACCCATTAGGGCGTTGTTTATTTGAAGGAGAAGCTTAAGCTTGCTTAGGGAAAATGAGATCTTGTTTAGAGCTAGTTAATAGGACTGTTTATAGGGTTGTGTATACTTTGCATGTAAGCAAGCCCTGGTCTGGTTCTGAAAAGCCTTTTTGATCAAGGAAAGTATTCCTTCTTTCCTTCCTTGATTCTTAGCTTTCAGAATTTCAAAGAAAAAGAAGCAGGCATAACAGTAGTCTCAGGCAACACTTTAAGAACCTTATAAAACCTATATTTTAACTTTCATTCAGAAATGAAAAGCTAAGCTAATCTTCTAGTTTAAATTAGATAGCAAGAGAAAAAAAAAACAAGACTACTAACTAAAAGAAAGCAAAATCTTTTCCCAAGTATTTCACAACCCTCCTAACTAAGCGCATGCAGGGGCATGGAAGTCCTTGATAGATACAAAGACCAACGAATCTGGTGCAACACTGACTGCAGAGGTAGGATCCACTAGTTTTGGTTGCATTTCAGGAATGTCGAATGATTCTGTGAGCTTCAATGGAGTCCCATTGAGTAGCAGCACATCACTTTGGATATTACCACCTTCTGGTGTCAAATGATACTCTTCTCTCATTGATGCACCAGTTGATTTTGTGTCAGATTGTTCTTCATATCTTTGCCAAGGATGCAGATTGAACTCGGGGAGAACATCAACATCGAAGGTAGTAGAGTTGGACATGTTGATCAAAAGCAGAGTGATTCCGGGCTGAAAAGAAACAAAACAAGTATTTTCAGAACCAAACACATATTTCAAGAGCCTAAAAGGCCACATTTGACATTGGTTTCAGCAGTGCTTAGCATAATTAGTGAAAACTGACCTTTTTCTTTGAACAATGAGAATAGGCACGCAAGAAAGGAGAGCCATAATGAACGGTAGAGAGCACGCTATTTCCCATCAGTCTATGCCATAGGAGTGCACTGGTGTGATGCAAAAGAGTTCAGAAAGTAAGATTAGTGTTTCAAACATTTCGACCCAATTTATCACTTTAGATATTATGAAAGTCGGAGATTCTAACCCATAGTAGTCAGGATTAGGGATGAAAGATGTGGTATTAAGAAGGGCATAGTTTCCTCCAATCAAGGCTTGTCTGCAGAAAACCTTGTGACTGTAGCTTGCTGTCATACCAAGTTGGTCCAAATACCTAATTCAATTTACTCATGGTTAGTCACAAACTAATCGCTTGCGCGCTAAGTTTTGAAGACAGAACAAAATTTAGGGTTGTGAACTTGTGATCAAGTACCAAAAGCCATTAGCAAAGGTATGTGAAACATCTTTGCCACCACTGTTGTAAGCTCCACCAGCCTCACCAACCCAAGGGTCTGTCCATGGTGCAAACTGTTTAACTGAGTCTGCTGCATCCTTATATGTCTGAGCTGAATTGTCCAGGTAAAATGGGTCTTGAACCTTCTTTACCAGGGTTGGATCGACACCTGAAATTTAAACATACTTCCTCAATTTTTATATTTCACTAAACCACTGACATGTAAGATGCAACACAAGGTGAAATATATACATACCAGGACCAAGATTGTAAGTGTGATGAGTCACGCCGTCTAGGACACCAGGTCCGGTGGCCAGCAGGAAGTCATTGAACCACTGTTTATCATAAAAGCCGCCCGGGCCTAAAACCTTTGGCTGTTTACCATCTGGGAACATCTCTGTCACAAGTTGTTTGAGCTTTTTCATGTCTTTAGCATATTGTTGAGCTTCTATTCTTGCAGCAACGCCACCCCCGCATAGCTCATTTCCTGTATTACCACACATAGTAGTTAGAATAACAGACTAATATTGTATCTGCATATCTCAGTGTCAAAAGTAAAATCTGATTTCACATACCTAGCTCATATGACTCAACAGAGTAGCCCTTTGAGATTGTGTACTCCATGAGGTCACGAGCGTTTCTTGCGTCCCAATCACCAACCCAAAGAACCTTGTCTTTCGAGTCCGGTTTCTTCCCTTGAAGGGCATTCAATCCAAACCAGAGTTTGGCTTGTGTTTTGTTGAAGAAGTCATGGATCTCATCCCATCTATTAGGGTCAAGGCAACCGCCACTGAACCCGAAAAGCCCTGAACTATCTTTCTTCCATCGGTTGCATTCTTTCACTCCATAGCCAAATCCATAAGTAACACTGTCTTGCAATGAACCTCCAATTCTGAGCCTTATTGAATCGAATGCTGAAAAATTTAACTCAAGGGTGTCAGTTTCTTGTGCAACACTTCAACAATATCGGTCCCATATTTATAACTTTTACCAGAAACATATTGAGTACCTACTCAGTACTCACCCTTAACTGCATTGATCAAGGTCTTGTTCTCCAAATCCTGCAAATTAGATTCCAAATACACAAGAAGGTTAACTCAGTTCCTCTAACAAATTAAACAAGATGAAACAGTGAGGAAGATATACATACATACCAGATTGAAAATTCCAGCCTTTCCCCAAGGACATTGACCATAATCACATTTATCAGTCGGCCACCAATCCAGGGTTGCACATATGAAATTGTCATCTGTGTTAGCTATCGAAACCACACCTCGAACCCTGACATCGACATATTCAGCTGAAGCTACTGAGAACAATGACAAAAGAATGAAACATGCAAATGCTATACTAGACCCCATTGTTCACAGAAAGAGAACTAATCTGAATAACCTCAGAAACAATACGTACACACTTATATAGAGAAGCGAAGTCTAATTCATTGGTGCTTATCTTTTAGTAGCATATGGATAGGATGAAGTGTGTGGTGCTATTCACAAAACCTTTGTATGAATCGAGAAAAAGGGTGTGTGCATATATCTATGTTTCTTTCGAAGACTAACCCTTACGAGATGTGTTTCTTTCAAACACTAACCCTTACGAGATGTGTTTCTTTCAAACACTAACCCTTTTGAATCGGAAAACCTACTCACCATGCCAGTGTCTCAAAGTATTAAAATTCGACTGCATTTCTAGTGCGTAAGTAATAACATTTTATTTTTATGGAAATATACCTTTCTAGCATTTAGAACTTTAATCTACTTTAGATAAACAGTCTTGGTAGGATGTTCCAGTTTTAGATAACTTCACCAAAGAGTAGACAATCCTAGTAGCCATTGAACACATGCAGGGTGATGCAGCCAGCTGCAGCAAGGTATTACAAATCCATTCATCTTCTAATTTTGGGTGATTTAATACCAAGACAACTCTAAGAAGAACTCAATGCATCCCAGCTCAACTGTAACTCTTATTAATTTGATTATAAAAAGAAAAAAAAGAAAAAAATCATTGCTTCAAGTAAAAAGGAGGCCTTCGACCAAAGAAAAAAAAAATAATTGCTCTCGTTGAGAGTCGAACTCAAGACCTCCCGCTTACTAAACGGGTGCTCTAACCAACTGAGCTACGAGAGCTATATGCTGATTCCTGCTATATTAATAGTATTATTGGAGAACAGAACTATCTCAACTCACAAATTTTGCCTCTCATTTTTGAAACAATCAATTTTGCTTTTGCTTGAACAATCCCTCCTTCATTGTCATCAGAATCAAACAAATGTTTGTTCTTTGTAGTATACTTTAATCCCATGTCATACAGTAGCAGCAGTACAAGATGCCTCCAACTGTTGGAGAAGTGCAAGAACCTAAAGCACCTCCACCAAGCTCATGCCCAAGTCTTCACCTCTGGCCTTGCCCACAACACCTTTGCCTTAAGCAGACTCTTAGCCTTCTGCTCACACCCACATCATGGTCCCCTCTCCTATGCCCTCAAACTCTTCCACCACATCCCACAACCCACTCTTTGCATCTACAACACCCTCTTAAAAACCCTCCTGCTCAGAAATGAACTCACCCAAACCCTAAATGTGTACACCCACATGTTGCAGACTGGGACTTACCCTGACAATTATAGCCTCCCTTATGTCCTAAAGGCCTCTGTTAAACTCCAAAGCTGCTCTCTTGGAGAGCTGGTTCATGGGTGTAGCTTCAAATTGGGTTTTGAGTCTGATATCTATGTGGGTAACTCTTTGATGGTTATGTACTGTGCGTTTGATAATGTGAGAGGTGCACGCTACTTGTTCGATGAAATGCGTAGGCTAAGTGCTGTGTCGTGGACGGTGATGATTTCTGGGTATGCAAAGGTGTGTGATGTTGACACTGCTAGAGTGTTCTTTGATGAGGCACCTGTGAGAGATAGAGGAATATGGGGTGCCATGATTTCTGGGTATGTGCAGAACAATTGTTTCAAGGAAGGTCTGTATTTGTTCCGGTTGATGCAGGCGAGTGATGTAGAGCCTGATGAGGCTGTTTTAGTTAGTGTTCTATGTGCCTGTGCTCATTTGGGAGATTTGGATATTGGGATTTGGATTCACGCGTGTTTGAAGAGGGTCGGCTTGCCATTGAGTGTTAGAGTCGGCACTGGTCTTATTGACATGTATGCGAAATGTGGGAAGTTGGGTTTAGCTAGAGGAGTGTTTTATGAGATGCCGCAGAGGGACACGGTTTGCTGGAATGCTATGATATCAGGAATGGCAATGCATGGGGATGGAGAAGGTGCAGTGGAGCTGTTTCGAGAGATGGAGGCGGCTGGGATCAGGCCGGATGATATCACCTTCATTGCTGTGTTTACTGCTTGTAGTTATGCAGGAATGGCATATGAAGGTATGAGGGTGTTGGATAAAATGTGTAATGTATACAACATTAGGCCGAAAAGTGAACACTATGGATGCATTGTCGACCTGCTAAGTCGTGCTGGTCTGTTTGAAGAAGCAAGGGAAATAATTGAAAGAATCCCCAGTTCAAGTAACCCTTCTGAAGAAGCAGTAGCTTGGAGAGCTTTTCTGAGCGCTTGTTGCAATCATGGACAGGCTCAACTAGCTGAGGTTGCTGCAGAGAAACTATTTCGGCTAGAGCGTCACAGTGGGGTGTATGTCTTACTTTCAAACTTATATGCAGCTGCAGGGAAACATGTTGATGCCAGAAGAATGCGGAATTTGATGAGAAATAGAGGCGTAGATAAAGCACCGGGCTGCAGTTCGGTTGAGATTGATAGAGCAGTTTATGAATTCATTGCAGGGGAGAAAACACACCCTCAAATGGAAGAAATTCAGTTAGTTTTGCAGACTATAAACAAGCAAATGGAACTTTTTGGCAACAATCCTCTTGGTTGATAAGATATGATGAATTCAACTCCCAAGAGTTGACTGCTGAATATGATGAAACATATTTGGTTCCAGCACTTCCATACAGAGAAATGATGGAAACCAAGATTACCTCTGACAAAATGAGAAAAAAGGAAAGTGGGAAATTGCCAAGTGCCAGCTGCTGTTGAAAAACTTGAAATTGATGCCCTTGTTAAATTGGGTATTTCAACTATTATGAAGCTCTTCTACAATTTACAGATAGAAGGAAAGTTGGCAGCATGGATGCTTTTTATGTGACAGCAAAAATTCATTGGCAGATATTTCCTTTTCATTCAGACAATATATGACCCTTGTTTGGGCAGTACCTTAACACAATTGGTAAATAAATATAAAATATATTGATATCTGGACTAGACGAGGAATTCTGTGTCAGTGAGCTCAAGAACTTTGTGTATGCCTATCGGTTTCACACCTGGCTTGAATGCATTCCCTTCAATATACCTGTGAAATACAATCATCCATATATTAATCACTCAATTACCTTCATCATGTCAAGAATTATAACATAGCGCATGCTTTACTCTCAAATTCATATGATTCTGGCAAAGAAACTCACATGTCTTTCAAGAATGGGTGTTTATAGAAGGCATCAGGAATTCTTCCGGAGAACTGATTATGATCCAAGTACCTAATACAAATCAATGAAAAATAAAATTGTATGGAGAATAGTTGTTCATACAAAAAGCCCTGATCTATAGGAACATCAGCAATCATGTTTTTCAATTTTGATAGCTACAGCTACATTGTCTGGTAAAGGTTTGCTTTTAAATTGTGGAAGTGGCTAAAGTGGTGATTTTGTTAAGCAACGTATGGTACATGTTAGAGTATATAATTAATCTTCATTGAATAGAGAAAAAGGATTCCTGTTGAGAGCACAAGAAGTGCATTTGTTCCAAAGTAAGCAGAAGCACAGAAGTTAAGAAAACTGTACATTATTCCCTTAACCTAATGCACTAACAGGTAGACTTCTTCAGGATTTTTATATCATTAAGTAATGTGAATGAAGTGGATCTTTCCCCGAGATAATTCACTTAGACCAAGAATAGCTATTAATGTAAGAGCATGTTTATATATGGCAGTTCATAGATATTGCCAGAGCAACCTAGATTACAAGTTGAACACTGGGAATAAAAGTAACATATCATCTTTCTAGCACAAACATAAAGAACATGAACCAGAAAAGGAGACTTACAAGTAAGTCAATCGAGGAATATGGGATATTGCTAATGGAACAATCCCAGACATCTTGTTGCAAGACAGGTACCTATAACCAACAAGAATCAACAACATACTTTATGACACAGCAAAATTTATTCCATCTAGATGAAGAAAAACTTAAAGACTTCAGACACAATAGTATATAGACAACTGAGAAGGTGGAAAGGATGCATACAAGATTTCCAAGTTGGTCAAGTTGGCAAGTTGAGCTGGAACTCCTCCAGTAAGATAATTGTTGTTCAGGTAACTACATATGCGAAAATAACCGCTCAATATATCATTTCCATTTACATAGGAGATGGAAGTCACTATGTATTCACAAATTTGAATTAACTTACAGGTTACGCAAAGCAGGAAAGCAGCCCTCAATGCGTATAAGTTCCCTAATAGTACCCACCAAATGATTGTTGCCAACATCCCTATCAACATACAGTATTACAATGACACATCAGTATTCAGATACAGATCCTCATCACAACACTTGAGCAGAAGTATGAAACTTACAAGTGCCGAAGATTTTGCAGAGTTCCTAGTTCCGGTGGAATTCGCCCAATAAGACGATTTTCTTGCAGGTAGAGATAGCGAAGGGCAGGAAGATTAGCAAGCTCTTTAGGAATTTCCCCTTTGAAACTGTTGAAGCTTAGATACCTGCAAAATTATTAATTCACGATGTTACTCAACAGCATTTAGTCAAGTCATAGTACAATAATCCAAATGAAGAAATTTCAAATCATCATAGTTCACTCACAAATGAGTTAAACTCTTCAGTTCACCAATCTCAGGAGGAATGACATCTTGCAGCTTATTCCATCTCAAGTTACTGAAAAGCAACAACAACGAGTAAACAACCAAAGTAATACACACATCAAGGCTTGATAAGAACACGGTTATCAACTATAGCTACATAAATCGTGTACATTGTTTAAAGAATTAAAAATTTTCCACAGGGTTACATTCTGTAACATATGATCAGTGCATAAATCAGTGCTGCTAGCTTGAGTTGTATATCTAAACAAACTAGAGAGAAAGGACTATACAGTATTCGGAGACGCTTCAGTCGTCCAATCTGTGGAGGAATAGGCCCCGTTAGCTTGTTGTTATGGAGATCCCTGTAAAATGAAACACAATTACATACATATACAGCAGATTCTTCAAAAACAAAGATAAAGTATTGATCTTTCATTTCAAACTTTCCTTTCAACTCATAAATTTAACCTCCAGTAACACAAAGTACAGTAATTTAAAGAGGATCAGATCAAAGAAGCGTTCTTACAGCCTAGTGAGATCCAAGAGATTAGTGACGGCAGTAGGAAAAGGCCCAACAATCGAGACAGCATAAACCTCCCTGCAAAAATTCAAACCTAAAAATCAAAACCCGAACAGCTCTCCGTTAATCAAAATCGAAATCAAAACGAAGAACACAGGCTTTACAGCTCAGTGACGACTCGGTAATCGCCTTGAGTGGAGCAAGTGACGCCGGACCACGGCGGAAGGTCGCCTTCGCCGCACGGATCGTCTCCGACCCAGGCGTAGACAACTCTCCACCCCAGCGAGGCCTTGATCTCGTTCAACGCTTTCACTGCGCACAACACCAAAACGACGCCGTTTCAGAGACTAAAATTGAACCGAACGAGTGAGGAGGAAGAGAAAGGAGCCGAGAGACTTACTGTCGCGTTTTAGGGTTTTGGCGTGGAGGAGAAGAGGAGAGAGGAGGAGGAGAGAGAATGCGGCGAAGCGGAGACGAAGCGCCATCGAGAGTTTCAGAGATCTGAAAAATCAGAGCTGGCGATTTAGGTTTGTGAAGTGAGTGGCATTGATTTGAGAATAGATCTTAGAGCAAAGCTCAATTGTGTGAACACTGGAAATAGAGAGAAGCTTTGAGAGCTTCTTCTTCTTCTTCAAGGTGTCGTCGGTGACGGTTATTTCTTCATTTTCATTTTCTTATTCTTGTTTGTTAGGCTTTGGCCTTCTTCCATTAACTTACCCGCGGTTCATTATTCTTATTTTTGTTTTTATTTATTTTGTTTAAATTCCAAGCATTTCAATCATACAATAACCACGTAACGCGCTTAAATAAGTATAGTGTCGCATATTCTGAAACTTTATGAAGTGATCATGAAACACATTTATTTCTACATGTATGTTGAAGTCGGATATATCAAATGAATGATTTTATATGGTTCGATAACATTATTGCATGATAAACTCAAATAAGAGACGAGCTTTAGAACTCATTGAGTTATTGGGAGGCACCATGTCATCACCGTTTATGTAACTATGTAAGTTGCAAACTAAAACTTATCGAATTATAGTTGAGCACAATGCCATCATTATTTGTTTATTTCACCCTCATCGATCATATTTTAAGATTGCATATAACACATGTTATAGTTTTAAGGTAGAAGTCATCAATTTTAATTGCTAAGTTCAACGTACGTAACAATCAAATTATTATTGTCGAGAAAAGTTATGTTATGTTGTTGTGTATGCCCGGATGATTGAATTGAAGGATGGGAAAATGGGTTGAAAACACTAGTAAAACATCCACCAACCAACTCTAGTAAGTATCACATCACAAGATTCAACTCTCAAAAGGCAAATAAAGAAACTCAATTAGGCAAATTGCATTATGAAATTATAATATATAGCTAGGCTTCCAACTGTTTGAACATGAACTATACAAGGAAAATTAAAATTAAAATTACAGACCCACAAATGGTAGAAGAGTGAAAAGTCCATCTTGCCCCCCAAAGAGATAGATCACCCCCCATATTAATGAGACTCATGGGCTTCTTTTGAATCCCTACCCTCCCTCCCTCCCTGACCCCCCTCCCCCTCTGAAACAACAAGACTAGTCGTACACCACCATTATTTCCGTGCTTGTTTCTGATGCTACCACATCTCTATCTTTCCTCTCTAATCAATCAACAAGAAGCTGAGTTCGAAAAACAAGCATGGAAATAGCAGCAAATGGCGTTTTAATCATAATGTATACTACGGCAGAAAACTTCAAAAATCAACTAAGAAACCAAGAACTCGATCTAGCTAGGGCCATATGGAAAGGTTCAAGAAATGAAAGATACCCAAGATATAATTAGAAATGTGAATCGTCGGATTCAGTTGTGAAGAGGGTTTGGCCCGGAAGGAACCCTTCTCTTCTCGACACCGAATCTCGGATCAATCTGATAGTCCTCCGGCGACGGCGGCGGTGACGGAACGTGCTGTGCTCTCTGGAGCTGAATGCACAAAGAACGTAGCTTCTGGCTCGACCTTGAAATCGCGTCGCAACTGTGCCGGCGGTGTGTTTCTTTCGCGGCCGTGTTTCTTGGTTCCACGGTAGCAGATACAGGCAGAAAGAGCTGTAGGAGAACCACCGTCGCCAACGCCAACGCCATTAGAAGCTTTCTTGAAGATGAGGAAGAAGAAGAGGAGAGAGCGCTCTTCATTTTTGGAACACAGACAATAATGGAGCTTTTGGGTTTGAGATAGAGAGAAAGAAAAGAAAGAGGAAGATGGTGATGGATGAAGAGGCTGGTATTTTAGTTAACGCGAAAGAAGCAAGAGACACATGAAGGACTATAAATTTTTGACGAGCTTATAGCCCCAGATACGAAACACCAAGAACAACCTAGTCACAAGACTCTCACTTCTATTTGTACCCTAATTAAGACCAAGAAGAAGAAGAAAATTGGGCCGGGTTTGGGCTTTTATACCTATACCCGTCACGGCCCATTCTGTTCTGTATAAAAGCTTCTACTGTTTTAACTTTTTACATTTCACATTTTTACTCGTCGGGTTGTTTCTTCTCACCGGAAATAACCCTTTACTGCTCAGCCGGTAACAAAGTTTCACCGGAAGGTATACGTCATCATTATCTTCTTGGTTTTACGCATTCCTATATCAATATTATTATATATATAAATATATATATATACACGATCCAGTTTCATTATTGCTGGGTCAATTACCAGCACCACCACGATGGCCGTTGCTCCGCCGCAGTTTGTTTTCTTCTTCATTCTTATACTCGGGTTCTGTTTCGACCCGACCCATCAGAAACCCTCGGTGTCGTTAAACACGACGAGGCTGTCGAAATCCGGCGACTCGGTTCTGATCAAATGGTCCGGCGTTGACTCGCCGTCGAAGCTCGACTGGCTCGGAATCTACTCGCCGCCGTCGTCACGCAACCACCACTTCCTCGGGTACAAGTTCCTCTCCTCCAGCCCGACATGGCAATCCGGGTCGGGCTCCATTTCGCTTCCCTTAATCAACCTCCGATCCAACTACTCCTTCCGGATCTTCCGCTGGTCCGAGTCCGAGGTCAACCCTGACAAACACGACCACGACAACAACCCCCTCCCGGGGATCAAACACCTCCTCGCCAGGTCGCCGGAGCTCGCTTTTGAATCGGGTCGGGTCCCGGACCAGATCCACTTATCCTACACCGACCGCCTCGACGAGATGCGCGTCATGTTCGTGACCCCGGACAGCGCGGAACGCGCCGTGAAATACGGCGTGAGAAAGGACGGACTGGATGACGTGGCGGCGGCACGTGTGAGCCGGTACCAGCTGCAGCACATGTGCGACTGGCCGGCGAATGACAGCGTCGGGTGGAGAGACCCTGGCTTTGTTCACGATGGTGTCATGACCAATCTCAAAAGCGGAGTCAGATATTATTACAAGGTGATCACTAATTAGATTAACAATAATCATCGTAATTAGTGATTAATCACATTAGAAATGTTGAGTGTGAGACTGTGTTGATTACAGGCTGGGAGTGATGATGGAGGTTGGAGTGAAACGCACAGCTTTGTATCGAGAAATGGAGATTCCGACGAAGCAGTAGCTTTCATGTTTGGTGACATGGGAACTACGACGCCGTACGCGACGTTTCTTCGTGTGCAAGACGAAAGTGTGGCCACCATGAAGTGGATTCTTCGTGACATTGAAGCTTTAGGTAACAAGCCGGCATTCGTGTCCCACATTGGGGATATAAGCTACGCGAGAGGCTATTCGTGGCTGTGGGATCATTTCTTCAATCAGATTGAGCCGGTTGCGACGAGGCTGCCCTATCATGTTTGCATTGGGAATCATGAGTATGACTGGCCGTCGCAGCCGTGGAAGCCCGAGTGGGCTAGTTCTATTTATGGGAAAGATGGTGGTGGAGAGTGTGGGGTGCCGTATAGTGTGAGGTTCAAAATGCCTGGGAACTCGTCTGAGTCGACCGGGACTAGTGCGCCGGCCACTAGGAACCTTTACTATTCGTTTGACATGGGGTCGGTGCATTTTGTGTACATTTCGACCGAGACTAATTTTGTGACGGGAAGCAAGCAGCATGAGTTTATAAAGAGGGATTTGGAGAGTGTTAATCGAACAAAGACTCCTTTCGTGGTGGTTAGTGGACACAGGCCGATGTACACCACGAGCAATGAGGGAAGGGATGCGGAGATGAGGAGGCAGATGATGGAGCATCTGGAGCCTTTGTTTGTGAACAACAATGTGACTCTTGCGTTATGGGGACATGTTCATAGATACGAGAGGTTTTGTCCGTTGAGTAATTTTACTTGTGGGAGTAGAGGGCCTGTTCATGTTGTGATTGGGATGGCAGGACAGGACTGGCAGCCGATATGGCAACCTAGAGCGGATCACCCAACTGACTCCATATTCCCACAGCCACTGAGGTCTATGTACCGCGGTGGTGAGTTTGGGTATACTAGGTTGGTTGCTTCGAAAGAGAAGCTTACACTTTCTTATGTTGGAAACCATGACGGACAGGTGCATGATTCGGTGACGATTCTGGCTTCGGGAGAGGTTCTGGGGGGTGAAGCAGGTGGTGATGGTGTCAACACTCTTGGCAATGGGATCAAAGCCGCTGTGAATGATAGTGATGGTTGTGGTGTTGCTGGATTTGGGGGTATGTCGGATTCCAAGCTCAGTTTGTTTGTAAAGGTTGCAAGTGTTTTGGTCCTTGGCGCTTTCATAGGCTATGTTATTGGTTTTGCTTCGCACGGCAGGAAAAAGATCGTCAAAAATAGTTGGATTCCTGTGAAGAGGGAGGAGGAGGAGGGTTTGTGAGCTTATTGGCATTGGCACAGGGCTATCCTGCTTACTTGTTTCACTAGCTATGAATCTGGGATAAACCGGTAGGCTTTGACATGCCTGATATAGAGCTGCAGTCTTTTGTAAATATACAGCTTTCTTGACGCATCAGCTCTTATGGCCAAATGTATGTCCTTAGAACATGTATACCTTGTTTGTATTTTTGATACCGTATTCCTATTCAGAATAAAACATAGATTCATCTCTTCTTTTAGAAATGTATGTCAATTTGTTAGTCCTAATCTTACTCCTCAAACCCAAATCCAAAGTTATGAACAAAAAGACTCATTTTATTGCATGCACATCCCAGATAGGGGAAAATCAGTGATTATACAGTCAAAAGTGGAAAAGAATTTCATCATCCAGAGTTCTGTAGGTCTCCAAATAAGCCTCCCAAGTTTCACTTTTGTTGATGTTTCACTTGCCTAGCAGGTGTCGAGTTCGTTGATTCGCACCTTTCATTCGAGAGTTGAGTTCATCCACATCCTCAGAAAGATGATCCATAGCTTTATTTTGCCTGCATTTCACATGTTACTTAACAACAATGCACAGATAGAGATGAAGTCATGAACAATTTGCAGGGAGTAGAAAAGTAATACTGACCTCTCGAGTTCACTTCCCATGTCCGTAGCCATTCCCTTCAAATCGCCCAAAATATTACTTAGATCTGAAAGAGCATCATCTTGCTTTGCCTTCTCAGCCTGGTATTGATGATCATTCCAACATCAATAACTCCAGAAAACATGTAGCCATATTCTTCATAACCAATTATATTTACACTTACCTCGACTTGCTGAATGGCACTTGCGCCTTCAGGAGGAGGTGTCCGAGGAGCTGACCGGCCTCCTTTGGGTGCAGGAGATATGCCCAACTTTTCCCTCTGCGCTTTAGTTGCACCTTTACTGGTTGAAGCTGAAGAGGAACACAATAACCACATCAAAATCCGTGAATAAAAATGACGTTTTGGATTGTTTCCAAGTTTCAGGATATAAAGCAAGTACACTATAACAGAAGCAAACCTGCACTCATATCAGGGCCATTGATCTCCTTGGTCTTCTTTGCCTTCCAAGGCTTTGAGAATATGCCTCCAAGTCCGTTTAAAAGCTTCTCACCCTGATTCAAGCATGCATGAACGAATAGGTAACATGATCTTACACAATACAATACCACAAGTCCACAACCTCATAATCCTGTTCATAAGTGATATGAAACAATGATCATACCTTGCTCAAATCCCTATCTATATCGACAGCCGCCATGTGTGTCCTATTAATCTGATCACCCTGCTGATGCAATGTGTCAAGCGTGGTTGCAGCACTCTCCCTGATGTCCTCAGCAATCTTGAGGCAATTGTTGACACTCTTTGTTGTCTCCTCAGACTTGTACACAGCATAGTTCTCCAATTCTTGCACGCTCTGGTTCTCTAGCCCTCCCGAGTCACGAAAATCGTTCTGGTATGAAGCAGGAGAAGTCCCTCTTGTTCTAGACCTACCATGTTTCTCATCACCCATGTCTGGGGTGATGAGCACGGGTTCAGAACTAGTTCGTCTCGCTGGGGTAATCTTAGCCCCATCGGATTTAGTTGCTGGATCAAGAGCTCCTTGGTCTACAGAACTTTGCTTTGCAATCTTACCAGGGGATTTCATAAACCCAAACATTTTGACAATAACAGCAACACCAACAGAGCTTTAGGTTGATATCAACTAGTTACTTTTGAGGCAAAGGAAATGACAGAACCCTTGGAAGGTCCACCAATGTTATCCTAGAGAGCACAGGAAAGGAAAATCAATGACAATGGTATCGTAAATTGTTTCACCAATTAACTAAACTACTCCTTCTCAACAAAATGCAAGTGATAATTAAACCAAGCATGAATCTTTGGTGCTAATCATTAAAACAATATCGATTAAGTAAGAACTGCAATCATGCATTAGACTTGTAGAATTTGAAGCCATCTTTAGGAATAAAGAACAAAAATGTCATATGAAGAATGAGAAAGTTGTGCAAGAACTTAAGGATTGACAATGATATCATAGACATGCCCATCAACAACAATAAAATGGGTACAATCAAGATGGAAACGTACTTAGAAATTTGGATGAGAAATCAAAAACTGGTTTCCTGCACAAACCACCGCGTTGGGTTTTGGATTGGGTTTGTGCTTGAAACGGGAAGAAAAAATGGAGTGAATATTTATCAACAAAAGGAAAAGAGCAGAGGGTTTACTATTCTGCAGTCTAGTATTTATCTTTCCTCCCTGTGGCTGCGAGCAAAATCAGAGAAATATGCCGCGGAAAATCATAGAGAAACTGTACGGCTCCAAGTCCCAGAATTGGTAGGCTGTCAAAATTTCGTATTAATTTACCACGTTTAGTCATTTTGTATCAATCGGCCTGCGGTAAATCCAGATTTTACTCAATATTTATCTTTGTAACTTTAACATGATTGGAAGTCTGAAGTGATCTAGACTCCAGATCCATAAACAACAAGGAAATCTTTTGATAAATTTAATTCGTATATATGAGACTATTATCACATTGTATTGTCCCTGGGTTTTAGAACTTGAACCTAAAAACGAAAGTGGTACATGGGTATATCAAAGTATATTAACATTATATATATTCCGGCCACTTTGTCAATAGCATATATATATTGGCCCTGTCGTGTGACCAGGATGTTGTGTTTTCGATTCTGGACAAGCTACTTCTCCGCTTTACTGCAGTTTGTAAGGAATGGCTGGCTCTTTCGAAAAAATACCACCTCACAGCTCAACGATGGAGCACTCAGTTGGTTCCTATGCTCTTGATCCTTAAGGAGGGAAAGCGAAGACTCTACAATAATGTATGTGCCGGAAAAATTGACAACAACAGTCAGTTATCAGTTCTTCCTGTTAAGAGGTTCTGCGGTTCTAGCCGTGGTTGGTTAGCCAAAGATCCCACAGATCCCACAGTAGATGCATGTGAATATTATCAACTGTACAAAGATGATGTGATTATTCAACTCTGGAACCCTTTCGATAAAGCAACATCTCCTCTTTGTTTTCCTCCCTTGGAACTCGGTTGCTGAACAACAATTCGAAAGGTTATCCTGTTACGTGATCCATTAAGAGATAACAATTATATAGTCGCAGCAGTCATAGATTCCAAGTTGGCTCTCTTCAGAGCAGGCCAAAAAGATTGGACTCGCATCCAGGCATTAGGAAAGTGTAATGATCTTATACTCTATAAAGGTCGTATCTATGGAGCTCAAAACAATGGAAGTCTTTGGTCACTGGATGTTAATCACATCAGTACTGAAACTCGTCCAAAACTAGTTACAACCTTGAATCCCAGAGTTTAAAAGCGAGTGCATATTGTAAATTCAAATACCACAGGAGACCTATTACTTCTTCAGAGAAGTTGTAAGCTGCAAACGCCATATCTCGACGAGCCCTACAGCTTCAAGATTTACAAGTTGGTGATATGACGATGGATCTCTAGTGCGACAAGTTGAGATTAAAAGCATCGGAGATGAGGCTATATTCGTAGGTGGAGGCTATCAATCTGTTTCTGTTTTCGCTTCCAAGTTCCCCGGATGTCGGCCAAATCTCCAAAAACTATAGGTGTGTGCAATTTACAAGATGGAACCATCAGTAAACTAGACCCTTTTGATGGAAGCAAGCTCATGCGTCTAGCACTTTGGATTTTGCCAAGGTGTAATGGACTCTCACTCTCATATCTTCTGAATTCATAGATTATCAATTTCCATACCTAGAAAAAAAAAATGCTGTTCTATTTCCGTACTGTACCCATAAAAATTGCTGCTCATCCTTTTGTTGTTGTTTTAGACAAACAACAGAGATTTGATTGGCATCCATTACTAAGACATCAGTGCTCTAATTTATTACTCCTCATTATCTAACGGTTGCTAGTGGTGATGGCGACGGCAATATTAGCATACTTGGGTGGTGGATGTGGTAGATTAGTTGATATTGTTGCATTTTCTTATTTGCTTGTAGGACTTTCGGTCCACAGATTAGTGAGCTATTGATTTCTTCTCACTCTTTCTAATTTGATCGAGTTGGCTCTTTGTTTTTAGTAGATTTTTGGTCTCAGGTTTGCGGGTGTTGTAATTGGGTTTGTCCCGTGATTAATGATTTATTCATTTCTCTTCAAAAAAGAAAGATAGACAAACTTTCTTAAGTTTTTTAATTATCTATTGCATATGCAAGTTAGATTTTATTTGTTGACATTTATCGATGATATTCAATCTACAATTCTACATATAGAAAATTGTGTGTGTTCCTTAGCAGTACTGTCGTTGAAACCTTAATGTAGCATGCTGGCCATATATATAAGCTACTCTTTTTTTAGCCCATCTGCCCAATTCCTCTGTCACTTCATATGCCAAATTTCCTATAAGTGGCAAATTGGTCCTGCAGTTACCACTTGAAGCTTTCAAGTCCAGGAAAACGACGATTCCTTATACATGCATATTTTTGGTTCCCTTCTCTTTCTAGCATTTGGAAGAAAAGGTTAAAACGTTGCAAATTAAGCTATGGGCATGCATATTTTTGGTTCCCTTCTCTTTCTAGCACGGGGTTCTTGTCAGAAACGGAAGCGTGTCACGAGATCTTGGAGGATTGAACCTGAATGCTGGGCCATGGGCCGTCCCGGAATGCATACCACCGTGGGCTTTCCATAATAATGCCAACTCAATGTTTCCCACTCCATCCATTATAGATTGCTGTGATGAAACCGTGGCAAGAAGGCCCAGTTCCGCAACACTTGTCGAGATTGCTGCAGAGAGTCAAAGATTGATTTCTGAAGACAACCCCATCCCCTTGAAGAGAAAAAGAAAGCCAAAGGTACCTTTTGAGGAGAGCAGTAAGAAGACTATTTTGCCTTGCTCGACTCCCAGGAAGACCAACAGTAGAGGAAGAGGTAGAGGGAGAGGGAAGAGGGGTTATGGTAGGGGTAGAGGTAAGATAGAGGCCCCGATAGCTGATATGGTTCCGATGATTGGAACCTCAAAGCAGAAAGATGAGACTGAAGGTATGGAGGATTTCACCCACCTCCAAGGTTGTGGCAGCTGGCCGAATGCAGCTGCAAGGTCTCAATGAATTGCATCTCTTGGAACTGTCAAGGCTTGGGGAAGTCTTTGACGGTTAAGACACTTCGGGAGATTACCCGCTCCCATGATGTTGGTATAGTTTTTCTTTCTGAGACACATAAAAATAATCACTATGTGGATGGAGTTCGCAAGGAACTAGGTTACAGTAAGGGTTACAACGTTGATCCAATCGGTACTGCTGGGGGCTTAAGTTTGTGGTGGCAGCCAGGTTATAAGGTGGATGTTTTTGACTTTTCAAAGTACTACATTGATACAATGGTCCAAGCTCCTGGTGCTGATTCTCCTGTTCGTATTACTTGGTTATATGGGCCGCCCTATAGAGAAGACAAGTCGGATTTCTGGGGTACCTGGAATTCCACCGGGTATACAGATGACTGGTTGGTCATTGGCGATATGAACGAAATGGTCAATCAAGAGGAGAGGGAAGGAGGTTGCCAGTGGAGATACAATCAGGGGCATTTCTTGTGTGATTTCATCTCCACT
Organism: Fragaria x ananassa; assembly: GCA_034370585.1. Lineage (NCBI taxonomy): Eukaryota > Viridiplantae > Streptophyta > Magnoliopsida > Rosales > Rosaceae > Fragaria > Fragaria x ananassa. The sequence goes on along the minus strand of CP139761.1, from coordinate 25,401,955 downwards.
AATGCGCTGATTGATATTGGTTTCAAAGGTCAACGCTTCACATGGGCCAGAACAGTGGATGAAGTTGTAGTGCTGCAAGAAAGGCTGGATCGTTGTTTGGTTAATGAGCAGTGGCTCCTTCACAAGCCAAATACATGCTTAACCCATTTGGCAAGGGTTGGATCTGACCATAATCCCCTTTTGCTTTGCTCTGACCCAAATATGGAGAAGAGAAATTCGGTGTTTCGCTTTGAAGCTTTTTGGGCTGATGATCCTAAAGCTTTCCATATTGTTAAGGAGTCTTGGTTGACTCATTCTCTTATCACAAATGTCGAGGGCTGGATTACTAATTTGCATGCTTGCAAAGTGAGTCTCAAGACCTGGAGTAAAAATTTACTGCCCAGGTATACTCGTTCAGAAATTCAAGCTTGTCTACTGGATTTAGAAGAATTACAGTCTTCTTCCCCTTTCAGATCTTCTTTTGAACAAGTGGAGTTAAAGAATCGACTCGGGTCTCTATGGTTGAGGGAGGAACAATACTGGCACCAGCGGTCAAGGGTCAATTGGCTTACTACCGGTGATCGTAATACTCGATTTTTTCATCTTACTACACTCTTCAGGAGGCAATGCAACAGAATTCTCAAGATCCAAGATGACCGTGATAGTTGGCTAGTGGGGGAAGCTAGCATTCGGGCAGAATTTGAATCTCAGTTTCAGTTGATTTTTACAAGTTCTGGGCCGCGTCAATGGGGCAATGTTTTTTCTGGGACAGAGCAGATTGTTACTATGGAGATGAATAGGGACTTATTGGCTCCTTTCTCTATGGATGAAGTTAAAGATGCAGCCTTCCAGTTGGGAGCTTTGAAAGCCCCAGGCCCCGATGGCTTTCCTGGGTTGTTCTATAGGAAGTACTGGTCGATTGTGAATGATATTGTGGCAGCTACGTCTGTAGATTTCATTAATGGTCGAGTAAGGGTACAGTGCATCAATCAAACACATATAGTGCTTATTCCCAAGATCCTGAATCCGGGAAAGACCACCCACTTTCGGCCTATAAGTTTGTGCAATAACTCTTACAAAATCCTTGCAAAACTCCTAGCCAACCGACTGAAACCCCTCCTTCCGACACTCATCTCACATAACCAAAATGCCTTTGTGTCTGAAAGATTGATACAGGATAACATTTTGCTGGCACATGAAGCCTTTCACTACTTGAGGTTGAAAAAAGAAGGTGATGTTCATGAATTGGGATTGAAACTTGACATGAACAAGGCTTACGACCGTGTTGAATGGGATTTCCTCGAAGCTACATTGGTTCGGTTTGGTTTTGATAGAAGGTGGATCAATCTTATCATGTCTTGTGTCACAACAGTCTCATTCTCTATAGTCTTAAATGGAAATCCTGGAAACTTTTTCTACCCAAGTCGAGGATTACGTCAAGGTGATCCCTTATCTCCATATCTCTTCTTACTTGTAAGTGAAGTCCTCTCTCTCAGGTTAACTAAAGAAGTAAGAGATGGCAATATTTTGGGGGTCAAACTTGCGAGGTATTGTCCTCCTATCTCTCATCTTCTTTTCGCTGATGACTCTCTTTTTTTCCTGAGAGCCACTCTAAAGAATTGCCAGCAGCTCTCCCTATTATTTTCAGATTTCTGCTTTGCCTCCGGACAAATGATTAATTATGGGAAGTCAAGTATCTACTTTTCTCCTAATACCCCTCTTCAGATGCAGCTATTGATGTGCTCCCTTCTAAATATAGTGATCGCAGAGAACCCTGGAAAGTACCTAGGTCTCCCAACCTTTTGGGGACGATCTAAGTCCCAAGCTCTGGGCTATATAAAGGACAGAATTTCAGGGAAAATCAGTGGGTGGAAAGAGAAGTCCCTTTCACAAGCAGGGAGGACTGTGCTTATTAAGGCAGTGGCTTTAGCAGTTCCTGCCTTTCCGATGACATGTTTCAAGTTCCCTAAAAATGTCTGTGACGATATCAATTCTGCTTTGGGCAATTTTTGGTGGGGCTCTGTAGATGGGAAAAATAAAACTCACTGGCGCAGTTGGTCGCATCTCTGCAAATCTAAGGAGGAAGGAGGGCTGGGTTTCCGTGACCTTCATCACTTTAATCTTGCTCTCCTAGCCAAGCAGGCTTGGAGACTTATTGAAAATCCAGAGTCAACGTGGGCAAGAGTTCTCAAGGCGAGGTATTTTCCTAAGGTTGGTTTTTCAGATGCTAAGAAGGGGTATCGAGCTTCTTGGGGATGGTCTAGCCTCCTGGAAGCCAGAGATTTTGTCACAAAAATGGGGTGTTGGCATGTTATTAACGGTTCATCTATAAATTTATGGAAGGATCAGTGGTTACCTCCTCCCAATATAGGCTGTATACAAACTATTGCTCCTATTCCAGATGATGCCCCAACACTGGTCAGTGATTTAATCGACAGAGAAAGCAGGTCTTGGAATTTGGATACAATTCTACACCTTCTCAACCCAATTGATGTCAACAGAATTCTTTCTATTCCAATTGGTCCTGGCATAGGGCTTGACAGGTTGATATGGCCCTTATCTAAGAATGGCAAGTATTCTGTTTCAAGTGGTTATCATTGGGTTCATAGTGTTCTCACTACAGGATCAAGTTCTTCCATAAGCAACACTTCTCATATCGTCAGTGCAAAATGTTGGAAAATGCTTTGGGGTTTGAAAACCTTACCAAAAATCAAATGTTTTCTCTGGAAGTGTTTGAATGGTGCAGTCGCCTCTTTTCCCAATCTTTTTCGCAGGAAACTGTCTCAATCCCCAATTTGTCCTCTTTGTGGTGCTTTTGATGAGTCAATTGAGCACATCCTGTTATTATGTCATTGGGTTGACCCAATTTGGTATGGGTCTCCTCTGTGCCTGAGAATAGATAAGAGAAAGGTTACTACTTTGGACAAATGGCTGCAAGATTCTATTATGAAACACAGCACTGAGAGTGACAGGGTTTGGTGCGGTACCTTGATTAGCTTTATTTGATGGTCAATCTGGAAAGCTAGATGCTGCTTTGTTTATCAACATGAATCACCTTCTCCTATTTGTGTGCTTCAAAAGGGAATCATGTCAGCTTTTGAATTCATCAACTCATGCTCTAAAGAAAATGTGAAAACAAAGAGCAATGGAGTTTTGAAATGGACTCACCCTCCTGAGGGAGTGACTGCTATTAATTGTGATGCAGCCTGGTCTGATGAGAATAATGGGGGTTTGGGAGTAGCTCTCCGCAACCATGAAGGAGTTTGTATCGGAGGGGCTCATGGGCAAGCCTTTCTGTCTTCTGTAGAGGCTGCTGAAGCCACAGCAATACTGCTGGGAGTAAATGTTGCTTTGGATATGGGACTGAAAGATGTAATTGTTCAGTCTGATTCTCTAAGTATAATCACAGAACTCAACTCTTCTAGCTCATGCAAAAATTGGAAGATTACTCAGATTATTGATGATATCAAATGGAAGAAGGTTTTTTTCAATTCCATTACCTGGGACTGGATTCCCCGTGAAGCAAACCAAGTTGCAGATGCTGCAGCTTTGCTTGGAAAAAGGATGATGGGTCTTAACCGATGGGTCAACCGGCCACCATCATCTCTCTTGAGTGTTCTCCGGAACGACGGTTTGCCATGTCCACCGTTGGTGGCAGTTTAGTTGGAAGCCATCTCTGGTTTCCTCCATTTTTTGTTACTGTTATCCTTCTGCTTTCTCTTTTCTTAGAATCTGAGATGAAGACTTCAGTTTTTCTTTCTCTTTAGGCTTTGCAGTTTTGCTAGCTTATGTTTTGTTTTGGGCTTTGGCCTTTTAATGAATTCTTTTCTCACCAAAAAAAAAAAAAAAAAAAAAAAAAGAAAGCTATGCGTCCCACAGAAGAAGATAAGCAGACAAAAAAGCAAAACCCACTCACTCTCTCTTTCACTCATTTTCCCATTAATCTGCTTCTGACTCTCTCTCAGTTAGAGAGTTGAGTAGAGCAATGCCGGCTATTCCATTCTCAGCTACATCCAAACCATCAAAGTCAGCTACTCCTTCAACGTTCATCTCGAGCTTCATAGCAGGCTCCAACCACATAGGAAGACAGTCGAGGCTGTTCTTGATCTCAACCTCCGGTTCTGTTTCTGGCCGAGCTAGGAGAAAGCTGTGTGTGAAGAATGTGGCTGCTACTGATCAGAAGCAAGAACCTAAAGACGTTGCCACCAAAGAAGGTAGTTGTCCTATCTCAGCCTTGCTTCTTTGTTTTGGATTCCTTTGGCTCAGTTTCTGAGTTGCAGTTTGGTACTTGCTTGCATTGCAAAGTGTTATCTTTTGCAATCATTCCATCAAGTCTCGGACTTTCACATTGCTTTTGCAGTTGTCATTTAAAACTAAGTTAATCTCCTAAGGGGTTGGATTTAATTGGTCACAACAAGAATTTAGTGAAAATGGGGGACATTGTATATGATATATGACACTGTTGCATTCAAGTGGTTCAGGTACTTTGGGTGCATTTCCTCCAGATTCTGCATCCATTGCATCAATTATCAAATACCACGCGGAATTCACACCATGCTTCTCTATGGAATCGTTTGGACTTCCCAAGGCATTCTATGCCACAGCGGAAAGTGTTCGCGATATGCTTATCATTAACTGGAATGCTACATATGAGTACTATGAGAAGTTGAATGTAAAGCAGGCATATTATCTGTCAATGGAGTATCTACAGGTTTGACGAGTCCTGCTACTGAAAAGTACTTTGTTCTATATACATAACTTGCATTGATAATGGTAATGCGTGTGTTATTTATATGTTGTGCTCAAAATTGTTTCAGGGTAGAGCATTGCTAAATGCAATTGGGAATTTGGAGCTTTCAGGGCCTTATGCAGAGGCTTTGGCAAAGCTTGGACACAATCTAGAGGATGTAGCTAGGCAGGTCAATTTCAATGGCCATTTTGTTATTTGATCAAACAGTGATTTTAACCTATAGTTTTATCTTAATTTTTGTTTCTCGTTCCATTGAATACAGTTATGTAAGTCTGTATTTTAATTGTAGAAGTCCCTGAATTCTTTGTTGTTGATTGATAGGAACCAGATGCTGCTCTCGGAAATGGGGGACTAGGGAGGCTTGCTTCCTGCTTTCTGGACTCCCTAGCGACGCAAAATTACCCGGCATGGGGGTATGGATTAAGATACAAGTATGGATTGTTTAAGCAGCACATTACAAAAGATGGCCAGGAGGAAGTTGCTGAAAATTGGCTTGAGGTTGTAATCATGGTTCCTTTGCATTTTTATGCAAGAGCCTTGCTTATCCTATTTTTGAGGGGTGACCAACATTTGAGTGAGTTTTTATGGACCACCATGTATATGGTTTCTATGTCATCTGTTGACTGATTAAAGTATCTCTTATCAGATGGGCAATCCATGGGAAATTCCAAGAAATGATGTGACATATCCTGTGAAATTCTATGGCGAAGTTATTTCAGGGCCTGATGGGAAAAAACAATGGGTTGGACGAGAAAATGTCACCGCCGTTGCCTGTGATGTCCCAATACCAGGATATAAAACTAAAACCACCATAAACCTTCGACTTTGGTCCACAAAAGTTGCACCAGCAGAATTTGATTTGCATGCTTTCAACACTGGAGATCATGCCAAGGCATATGCAGCTATAAAGAATGCTGAAAAGGTATGGAAGAGTTCATAAATCATAATCATTGTACATTGTGTCACTGCACTTTTGTATACTTGGCTTTGTAGCTAGCAAAAAATGGTGATTCTCAATGTTATATGCTACATGATCAGATTTGTTACATCTTGTACCCTGGGGATGAAACTGTGGAGGGAAAATCACTTAGATTGAAGCAACAATATACGCTATGTTCTGCTTCTCTCCAAGACATAATCGCACGTTTTGAAAGGAGATCAGGAGACCCTGTGAATTGGGAAGAGATTCCTGAAAAAGTTTCTGTTCAGATGAATGATACTCATCCAACTCTCTGCATTCCAGAATTGATAAGAATTTTGGTGGATTTGAAGGGATTGAGCTGGAAAGAAGCCTGGGATATTACTCGAAGGTACATCATTCCATAATATTTGTTTACTCAGTTCATTGTATATAATAGACTGTTGGCTTCAAAACTTATATGTCATGTCATTCTAACAATATTCTTCCAGAACTGTTGCATACACAAACCATACAGTTCTACCTGAGGCATTGGAGAAATGGAGTTTAGAGCTTATACAGGATTTGTTGCCAAGACATGTTGAGATCATAAAAATGATTGATGAAGAGGTAATATCTCAAGATTATATTACTACAGGTTTTTGTTAGAAAAGTTATCTGTATGAAGAATTTGTAGTGGTGCAAATCTGCATAAGTGAGCATTTACATTCCCATTCATCAACCTACAATATTTTTCTTCTGCAAAATAAAAGATCCCTCATAATCTAATTCAATGTGACATCTGATAAATTGACCAGCTAATTCATACAATCGTTGCTGAGTATGGCACCGAGGATCTTGACTTGTTGCTACAAAAAGTGAAAGAAATGAGAATTCTAGATAACATTGAGTTGCCTGACTCTGTCCTGGAAATCCTTCCTAAATCAGAAGAAAGCACCGTGGTTGATCACATTGAACCGATTGATATTCCTGATAACAAAACTAAGGCCACTGATGAAGGAGACCAATCTCTAGTAGTGGATACTGAGAAGAAAAAAGAGGTTACATTTGAACCAGATCCTGAGCTGCCAAAGATGGTGCGCATGGCTAATCTTTGTGTTGCTGGTGGACATGCAGTAAATGGAGTAGCTGAGATTCATAGTGAAATAGTGAAGAACGAAGTATTTAACGATTTCTATAAGGTAGGAGAACATATCAATGCTATTAATGCCAATTTTTTCTTTATGGTACTTGTTTTCACTTACAGTTCCTTCTGGCAGTTGTGGCCTGAGAAATTTCAAAACAAGACCAATGGGGTGACACCGAGAAGATGGATTCGTTTCTGCAATCCAGATTTAAGTAGACTTGTAACCAAGTATATTGGAACAGAAGAGTGGGTAAAAAATACTGAGATGTTGGTGAACCTTCAAAAGGTAAATGTCACAAAGTCACACCTAAACTAATAAGTCACTGAATATTCTTTGGGTAAAATATTGTATAGTCCTTGCGGTTTGAAATTGACAACTGTTTAATCCTTATGGTTTTATGTTAATCTGAATAGTCTTTAAAGTCATATTTTTCATCCAAATAGTCCTTATGACCTTCAACTGAGAAAATTGTCGGAAAAACTATTTGGATGAAAAATCATGACTTTAAGGACTATTCAGATTAAAATAAAACCATAAAGACTATTTAAATGAAAAATTGTGACTTTAAGGGCTATTCAGATTAAAATAAAACCATAAGAACTAAACAGATGTCGACTTCAAACTACAAGGACTAAACAAATTTTAATTCATATTCTTTGGTATACTATACATTATATTTGGATCTTTGTAATAGCTCAAAAAAATTATCTGATAATGTTTCTCCTGTATGGTCACTTGCTCTACAAAAATCTTCCCTTACTGTCAAGGAGTGTACTGACCTCAAGTGTTCGTCCATGTTATGAGTCTTGTGCTTATCATATATTAACATGAGTAATGCCACTTGTCCACAGTATGCTGATAATGAAGATTTCCAGTCTCAATGGAGGGAAGTAAAAAGGAGAAACAAGATTAAGGTCGCATCATTCCTCAAGGAAAAAACTGGTCATGCAGTCAACCCTGATGCGATGTTTGATGTACAGGTTATCCTCTGCCTCCTATCAAATACTTGTTATGCTTCTCTTGTCCTCTGTTTCAGTTATTGTATCATGTAATAAAGAAAAGGAGATCCTTGCAGTAAAAAGAACCAACTTTGCTACATGTTAATACTTTTGAGTTCTGAATAAAAGGATAGTGTTCAACAATGGCAAAGTCGCAAAGATGAAGCACTGTCTTTGAGCAATGAAGTTGCCTTGACCCTTCTGTTTACTCATACAATTCCTGAATGTTGATAATCAGTCTATGATATATGCAATGTCAGGTGAAGCGCATCCACGAATATAAAAGACAGCTAATGAATATCTTGGGAATTGTTTATCGCTACAAGAAAATGAAGGAAATGAGTCCAGAGGAAAGGAAAGCAAGGTTTGTTCCAAGGGTATGTATTTTCGGAGGGAAGGCATTCGCGACATATGTTCAAGCCAAAAGGATTGTGAAATTCATCACTGATGTAGGAGCCATTGTAAACCGTGATCAAGAGATAGGTGATCTTTTGAAGGTTGTGTTTGTTCCTGATTACAATGTGAGTGTTGCAGAAGTACTTATTCCTGGTAGTGAGCTGTCCCAGCATATCAGGTTAGTGTTTAGATTCACTTCATTCCTCAGCAGTTACTTCAGCTAGTAGGCGTAATTCTGGCCTATTTCGTATAATGATATCTCTCAGTACTGCTGGAATGGAGGCGAGTGGAACTAGCAACATGAAGTTTGCTATGAACGGTTGCATACAAATTGGAACTCTAGATGGGGCTAATGTCGAAATAAGGGAAGAGGTTGGAGAGGAAAACTTTTTTCTCTTTGGTGCCAGAGCTGAAGAAATTTCTGGACTAAGGAAACAAAGATCTGAAGGAAAGGTATATGCATTTTGATTTTGTAGCATTAATATATACCTATGTGTACTTTGGTTTGCCTGACATCTACTTTGTTCTTGATAAAACACACAGTTCGTGGCGGATCCACGATTTGAAGAAGTGAAGGCATATGTGAGAAGTGGTGTTTTCGGTCCTTACAACTACGATGAACTGATGGGATCTCTGGAAGGAAATGAAGGTTATGGTCGTGCTGATTATTTTCTTGTTGGATACGACTTCCCTAGTTATATAGAATGCCAAGACAAGGTCGATGAAGCATATAGAGATCAAAAGGTGACTACTGCATGTTCATCATCACCTTCATTTTTCGTTTACTTTTCTGAAGTTGTTCTTATGGTTTTGTGTGGTCTGGTGCAGAGATGGACAAAGATGTCGATCTTGAACACAGCTGGTTCGTACAAGTTCAGCAGTGACCGTACAATTCATGAATATGCGAGAGACATATGGAGGATTGAACCTGTAGTACTGCCATAAAATGGAGTGATTGTTTCAATTCCATGACCCATTATAAAGAATATTTTTCACCTAAGAAAAACCAGATGAGTACATTGTGTGATTTGTGTCAGAGTAAAAATTGTTGATGGAATCATGTAAAATAAACAGCAACGAAAATAGCAAGAACGAACATATTCAATCCCATGAAATACTACACACAAGGAAGTATGGAGCATACAGAAGCGAGCACAGCATTGAGCTCTAAGGCACTAAAAAATTTGAGAAAAATAAGTAACAAAGTTCAGTAGATTCCAAGAAAATAAATTAACAAACAGCTTACAAAAGCATGCATGAAGGCCAAGCTAGCTTGATGGCTACTCACTGATCCAAACTAGACTCTCCTCACAATCAGTAATGCAAATCGGATATCCCCTAACCACATACAGGCCATGCTTCTCTTCTTCTTTATGATCGATCCTTGCCAACATGTAGTCAGTCCACCCAAATGTGCTATTTTCCGTCACCAGGAATCGGACTAGTCTCCATGGTTTATTAAGCGGATCGGAAAGCTTCAAGTTAAACAGTTTAGACAGTTTAGTCCAAGTGCCACGCAGGCCGCGGTATTCTCTCGTCACCCAGAAATCAATAGAACCACAAGGATTCAGACAATGGCGCAAAACACACAGGCAGCCTTCATGAGAAACACCAATATTGCCAAAATTCATCCCATCTTGGAAAAAATTAGCCGTAACTCCTCCTTTGCAAGATCCAAAGCAAATAATTGATCACGTTCAAAACAAAGCCAGTGAAGTGTTTCATTGCAAAGGGCCATAGAGGGATAGACACACACCCCGCCAGTCCCCCTAGGGTCTTCAATTCGTTTCCAACAATGAGCTCTCAATGAGAATATCTTGATCGCTTCCACTTCTCCAGGATCTTCTTCAAAGCATCCTACTAGAACTTTGTAGTCGTCAGTGGCCGACACATAACCAACGCCAATTCTATAGGTTACGTCATATGAGACCGGTGATGGTAATTGCTTGAAGAATCCAGTTGATGGGTTACATACATAAAACTTAATCCTAGACTCATCCTTAAGTACTATAAATACCAATCCGTTGCAAGACCCTGTTGCAGGAAAGGGAAATTCACCTTCCTATACAAGGACTTGTCTCCAAACGACGACGCCGGCATCTTCAAGTTCAGAGAAACCAACTGCTCAGGGGAGAGGCCAGTGCAGAGGAGCCTGCGAGTGAGGGTTTTATGCTCAGAAGCTAGTTTAAATTGGGATTTGGCAAATTCGATCGGACTTTATGACAAATCGCCATTGTTTCGAGACGCAGGTAAACCGGAGTAAGGATTTGACCGGAAGTCTAGAGAGGATTTGCAGTATAATCTCTTCGGGTAGGTCAACTCCCACCATTGCACTCCGCACGACGATCGAGTTTGAAACAATCTCCAAAAAAAATCCACGAAAGATATTGATTTACGAATCTAGAGTTAGAAAAGAACAACTTACGATCCGACTGATATAGAGAAAACTATAACTAAAGGCATAATGAAATAGATCTATACATAGCATAGTGGTATGAGAAGTTAGTACATGAAGAAACTCGAAACCCGAGGGAGTTGAAGAGCGTGAGACTTCGTCATAAGAGTACATATATAAGAGGGCACGAGAACGACGTCGTTGCTTAATATAATTTTCTTTAGGGGTAGAACGATCCTTTCACACGACATCAAGATGGCAAGTAGCTTAGTAAACGGGACACTTAACCACCCTTTTTATTTTTACAAAAGTAAACTCTTTATAAAATAAAAAAATTCAAAATTGGCTTTGGTCCCGAACCCTAAAAAGTTAGGGCTCCATCCAAACCTAACCTATATCACTGCTCCCTTGTTTATTTGGTTGGAAATCATGGTATAAAAAATGAATTAATTTGGTTTTCTATTTCATTGAGTTGATTAGTTGTAAATAGAGACTGGAAAAAAAAAGATCTGTTTGGAAATCAACTCCCTAATAAAGTTTAAATTCAATTACTTTGTCAGATGTGTGGTATTCTAATTAATTTCATTCCCACCACCAAAGTCACAATTACATAAATTATATTTCTAATAAATTTTAATGTTATATTTATAAATTATAAAAGAGCATTATTGAAAAATATAGTTTTGTATTTCATTAATTATTATAACTTATCAAACGTTACAATGATAATTAATAATACTTGATTCTATCATTTCATTTCCAATATCTACCAAACACTCATATGGAAATACTAAAACATATTCTTTTCCATATCGATCTGTTTTGAAATTAAGGAAAATAAATAATTTTCTTATTTTTACATTATTGTCAACACGTATGTATACAATATACGTATATTTGTATATTCAAATGTTAGCTTCTAAGTTAGCCAAAATACGAGATACTTTAAAGCTCCATAATCGGTTATTTCAGAACCATTAGTTCGCTATGCCTACATATTTTTAGATGCACGGGTTGCACACTATATATAGATGTGTACATCAGTAACGAATATATTTTTGAAGACAACAAAAATCGAAAGGTGTTATTTGCAAATATACATTGGAATAATCTAGCTCAAAAAAGGTGTTATTTGCAACAATAAAAACCAGAAACATCGAACCTAGCTTTCGATGTTGGCCAGGTTCGCACATATGAAATGCCATGTCCATAAACTATTGTAATTAACATCAATATATGGTGGAGGTGAATGCCATGATTCGAGCTTAAACAAACCATATATATATATCGTGTCCCCTTATGGAAACCCTAGCTAATTGAAAGTGACACTCAAAACAATCCACACCAGAGCCAGATATGCTCTATATATAACAATCTTGTTGATGCATGTACTGCTCAAACAAACCAATTACATGCATACAAGTATGGGATGAGATATACCAAGGATATCATATTTGTGATTTATATGAATGAACCAAATCCAAACTAAGCTTTCATGCACATATATTTATTGGTGTTCCTGCACTAGCTTCTTATACTTTTGCTTTAGATCGATCCCAGAATCTCTTGTTCAGTAAGTGGGGTTGCTGGTTATGTATTGGCTACATATAGTTATGAAAATCAAATGCAAATCCCACGAGATATATTGCTTCAGAAAAGTCATCAACTAGTTATTTGTTAATTGATATTTACAATCTAAACTTTATTAGTGTACTAAAGTGAGTCGGTGGTTAGTGTATATAGTGCTTAAAGAGGTTGTTTTTTTTGTGACGTTGGCTATAAAGATATACTGAGGCTTCTTGATTAGGTCTCAGATTACGGTTAAACCTTATCGGTCATTGTTCACAATAATGTTGGTATTTTGAGTATAGCAGAAATGTCCATGTTTTGGTGGGAAATAGGAAAAATTTATGTCCCGATATTTCTGGGCCAAAGGCCTTCTCATGTAGGTGCGTCCCACATCGTCACAAGTGGAAGATCCGGAAGATACCAAAGCTACGTTTGTGGATTGTTAGCCATCTATCAATGGGCCCACTCATGTTTATCTGTCACACAATCTTCTGAGATGACGCGGTGGGTCCCACTTCGGCTTGTCGTGATCCACGTGCTCAGTCTGCTTGATCGGAAGGAGGTGCGGTAAGGCAGCATAGTTGCGAGGCAGGAGATCACTCTTGGCCAATTATCTATAATTATAATTAGTTTTTTTTCTTTCTTTTTAATAATAAAAAATAGTTTTATTGAAAGATTCAAGTGTACCATCTAAAGAGATTTGGCTTGCTTGGTAAGAGCGGACACATTATTTAAGTTCTAACCGCGCGGCGCATTGATTTGTAAGTTTTTATATGAAAATTTATAATTAAATGTTGGTGTTACATGTTCGTGTCTATCTTAAATTTTTAGGATTAAGTTTATAAGTTAATTAGTAATTAGTGCTTAAAAGACTTTATTTTATGAATAATGTTCGTAAGATATGTCCACAACGTACTTAAGGAAGTAAGCGATCGATAATGATATGATTAGTGTTCATTTAGTATTGAGAGGACATAACAGTTCCACGTAAAAGAGTTTTTGATATGGACCATGATTTTTCAATTTGGACCAGATATTTTAGCATACACTATAAATGAGGCTGGGCCAGTTACAATTTTTAAGCCAATGAAACAAACTTAAATAGTACAATATTAATTATCTAGTTTCATCGCTATTTTGGCCTCCCCTAGTAGTATCATTTCCAGAAGAAAATGTTAATTAATTAATATGTCTACTTTATAATAGTTAGTATTCTGTTATTTTATTATAATGGAAATGCTCATACAGTTTCAATTATTGGTTTCACGTAGAATAGCTGATGTTACAATTGATGAAGTTATTGATCCATTATCCATGTCCAAACAACATAGTCACATATATGCTTGTGGGAGCAGCTAGAAGTGATATGATTTTGTTTTTCTTGTATATTAATTAATTAATTAATTGGCTAGATGATACTATTGCAAATTATCAATAATACACTAAGTTATTTTAGTACCATGACTGTATACTATTATGCATGTCGTCAATCAACATCATCAACCTTGTAATGGTTTGTGAACAAACCATAATGAATCTCTCACGAGTACTACATGCATATAATTATATGATGAATTAATCATCAATTACTTATAGTCATGGTGTAATGTTTCAATAAAATATGTACTCACGCACTTAATATAAATAATAGAAATGAGGACGCCGATTTGAGGTTTAATCCTTTTTGTCGATGGAGAATGATCAACGTGACTTTGTCGATCAAAATCATAATAATGCAAAAAAATGTTTTGTTGAGAGTTTGGTTACGCTACACCACCATCGTCAGGGCAAATATGCAATCCTGAATGACTGACAATAGACACTAACACACCAATCTCAAGATATGGATTTTCACAGGCTTGTTGATAGCGGGGATCGAACTTAGATGGGGTCTCCATTACAAACTCATCCTTGCCAACAGAGCCAAACCTCGTTGACACTTAATATGCGGTATTTCGTAACATATACCAAAAAGAATACTCGAGATGTTCTATCTCTACGCTCTAGTAAATTACCAAATGAAGTAATTAGCTAGCTTGCTTCATTTGTTTCTTTGAATATGGAAGAACAATGAGTTCATGCGCGTGTGACCCACTTGCCCCCGCTCCCAAGCTAACCCGTTTGCCTCTTTTGGTTCAATACCAGCCTCCCGTACTATTTCATCGAGGTTGACACCAAATTTTTATAGCTTATCTTTTCCTTCCTCCTCCTCCTCCTTTCTTCCGATTCTTTTCTCACACTCTCTCTCTCTCTCTCTCTCTCTCTCTCTCTCTCTCTCTCTCTCTCTCTTCAACTGTGCATTGACGCGACTAAGCTTTCCATTCCCCCTTCAAAAACTACCACGCCTCCTTTTCCATCACACCAAAACCCTAGTTACTAATTACTTCATCGATCTTAAGCTTCTCTCTCTCTTTCTGTCGCGCCGACACTTTCCGCGTTCAGATTCATGCTCGCTTCTCAATTCCAATCCACTCTACGACGTCGCCCGATCCTCCTCCTCACCCTCCATGGACGGCGACAAGGACACACGCGATCCGGGACTCGCCGACTTCCCGAGCTGGGACAACGCCTACTTCAGTGAATTCGGCTGGAATTTCAACCCTGACGACCCGATCGGCACCGACGACATGTCTGATTTGGCGGGAAGCAGCAGTACTACAACTCTGCAGGCTGAACAAGTTCCCGAAAGAAGCAGCAATACTAGCTCCCGATCCGACCCTGCCCCCGTGGTCGGATCTGTCTCGTCAAGCTCAACTGAAGATCCGCCAGAGAGGTCTACTGGCTCCGGCGGCACGCCACCGCTCGAAACACCGTGAGTGATCATCATCATGCATATATATGATTACATACACACATCTCCCATGTTCATATAGTCGCTTGATTAGTGATCGATTAACCTGCTTTTCCCTGTGCAAAAGGGTCACAGATTTTTACCGAAAGATAAATAGGTAAAAGGCGAATAAAAAGTTAGCAACTATCAAATCCTCAGAGATTTCTGAGCCAAATCTATGAGATTTGATCGTCCGTACGGTTCTAGGTGATAGTAAAAAGCTCATGCAAGTTGAGGGGGCAGAGTAGAGTAATGCAAATTAGGGGTCTTTTTCTGAATTATGATTTTTTTTTTTTTTTTGAGTTTGGCAGTCGAGACCACTTAATGCCGTTTTTGCGGCAGAAATATATCTTTTCACGCTAGCTTTCCGGGAATCCAATTACTGGTAAATTATTAAGGGCATGCTCTTGTGTCTTTGTCCCTGTTATTTTTTTTATTTTTGTCTTTTAGAAGGGGGATAATAATTTTACTGGTGTAGTTTTCTTTTTTCTTGAGGTTTCTTGTGGTTGATCATATGCGTATGCATGTGACGTAGTGCATGACATAATGCTGTGTGAAGAAAGTGTTTTGCGCGATCATAATTCTTCCATGAGATTCTTTTTTGTTTTGTGGTCCAAAATACTTTGGATTGCTTCCTAATAATCAATCATGGCTTATAATTACATGTACCATATATATATGTGTACATTTTGATGTTCTTAGGGTTCCCAAGGTTTTAGCATATATATCTACTCTGTTTTATAAACTGGCCGGAAGAACTATGCCCCCTTAGGGTTCCAATTAGTTTTCTTATACATTAAATCAAGTTAGGGTTTCAAATGTATGTACCTGAGAATGCACCTAATGCTTAGTTTTTCAACCTCTTCTCTTTTTTGGTGAAAAATGGTCACAAAATCAAATTATGAAAGGAGATAATTAACCAGCAGATCGAGAAGATGCATTCTAAATTACATTTACAAACTCATAATACGTAGCCTTTCAGTTTCCCTCTTTCCTTTGGATTTTCAAGTTCTGTTTTTTTAATGTGACAGTTGTAGGTAACATATTTTGTAGGAGTAGCACTACGAAGGTGAACAAAAAGAAGGGGCAGAAGCGAATCCGGCAGCCAAGATTTGCGTTTATGACTAAGAGTGAAGTTGATCATCTTGAGGATGGCTACCGTTGGCGGAAATATGGACAGAAGGCTGTCAAGAATAGCCCATATCCAAGGTATTATCTAAATTCGTTTATAGTCGTTTCAAAATTGATAATTAGTACTAGAACTTCTGTTTATATTCCGATGAATATTAACTTGTTTGTGCCTTTGTGGCGCAGGAGCTACTATCGGTGCACAAATAGCAAATGCATTGTGAAGAAAAGGGTTGAACGTTCCTCAGAAGATCCGACGACAGTAATCACGACGTATGAAGGGCAGCACTGCCATCATACTGTTACGTTTCCCCGCGGCAGCGGCGGCGGCGGGGGAGTCAATATCATTAGTCATGACCAATCTGGCTTTGCCACAGGAAGCCATCATCAGTTAATGCATCAGTTAATGCAGCTTCCTCCAGTCACACAGTCCATGCATTTTCCAACTTCAATTCAACCCAGATCACAAATTAGTCCAGCTCATAAATTGACAATAGGAGGGTCGCAGTCGCATCGATTAGTCCCGGCTGGTGGTACTCATCACCATTATGATGAAGCAGCTGGAGGATCCCAGTGCATTACTAATCAAAACCATGAGCCACTCCCAGTAGTACCAGTTCCTACAGATGAAGGGCTTCTTGGGGACATTGTACCTCCTGGAATGCGTAATCCGTTCGATGGATAAATTGGTAATCAATTAATCACCATATAATTAGACCATTATTCAAAACAGTTTAATGAAATTAGTGATTAACGAAGACATATATACTTTTATATATAATACACGCATGAGTCATAATATATTGTCTACAACTGTAATATAATCACCCCCTTGCATATCCTGCACACGTATATAAACCGTCCTTCTACCCAGTTTTAAAACCCTAATTTAGTCATATATATACGTCCTCTTAATTCCAGCTGATACAACTATATTCCTTGATCTACAAAAAGCTAGAACAAAAGTATTTGCAATATTATACATACAGGAATGATCGGATCGATCATGAACTACAGTAATGGGATATATGCTGCACTAGGGAGAGTAGATACGTCTGGGCATATGGTAGGGAATTGTATTGCTTCTAAGTTGGAATCGAGGTCGAGTTGTTAAATCCTTGTGGCTAGAGATAGATTGATGCACCACTACAAACATTATGCTTATTTATGATTGGTTACAAAGCTATCTGCTACACTGGTACTAACACTTGGATTTAGTGCTTGTTCCATATCTTATTTTTGATCATTGTATTGCAGTAGTACTGGCCTGCACTTGCCCACTTCAATTATTATGCCTTCCGTCTCGTCTTGTTCGATCAGTTCTCTGCTCGATCCTCATTGCACTTCGAATCATTATTTTGGCCAAATGAGCAAGTTGTCCAGTGCAGAAGCTAAAGATCCTCATGAAGCTAGAGATCATAAACCATCGGAAGCTAGGTAGCTAGTAAATTAGTATTCGATTCATCCTCATAGCTGAAGCGATGATCAGATCTTCCTTTCAAACTTCTCTTACAGACAGAGTTGAAGATCCGAAGAATCCCATGATATTAACTCTTTGCACTCTAAATTAATCACCTAAATAATTGCAGTATTTAACTAATTAGTTTCACTGTTTATTCCTGAGGATCTATCTGCTCTCTGATTCGGATTGTATATATATTATATCATTTTATTCATCATGACATAGGTAAATATAATATTAAACGACGTCATCCATCTCTGATATTCTCGATCTAGATCGATCACCTCGTGTTGCAGAGGTTCATCCACAGCTGGCAAATAATTAAGTTGTTTGATTAGCTTAATTAGCTAGCTAAGGAGGAACAGATGTGGCTGCAGGATGTTGGCTACGTTGCGTGGAGTTGCATGTTACATAATGCATAGCTGGTTAAAATAATTAACCAGCCGACACTACCTTTTTACTTTGATTAGTTTAAGTAGTACACTGTACACCCTCTTTTGTCATCTTCGACCACATATTACGCTTCCTTTTCACCTTGCCGACTGCCATAAACTACTCCATGCCAATCCATCCAATTAATAATCAACCCTAGCTCTCCAATATTGCCTTTTCGATCCATTCATTCTCAGAATCAGATAAAGGAGGCAACCCACCAACCAGACAACCATGCACCGACTACTCAACACTGAAGCTGAAAAGTGAAACTTCCGGCGACTCCGGCTCCGGCAATCATTCTGATTAAACCAATCTCCGATGCATTTTGAGGGGAAACAGATATTTAGGTAGCAAGTAAAACTGAGATATTTATCGGATGGTTTGAAGTGTGGGGTGGTTGGACCATGAAGCATGGGTCACTGGGGAGTATGACTGTATGAGGACTGGGACTGTACATGGGAATACAGGATAGGGAGGTCCAGGTGAGAGTGACGGAAGAAAG
Organism: Fragaria x ananassa; assembly: GCA_034370585.1. Taxonomy (NCBI): domain Eukaryota; kingdom Viridiplantae; phylum Streptophyta; class Magnoliopsida; order Rosales; family Rosaceae; genus Fragaria; species Fragaria x ananassa. The sequence goes on along the minus strand of CP139761.1, from coordinate 25,383,465 downwards.
CGACGGGTAAAACAGCGCCGTTTTACCAGCCGTTATGTACGGGAGGAGACCTACACGCCAAACTGAAACGACGACCTCCTCCAAGCTTCGCTCCGATCCCCATCCATATCCAGTTATCTGTATCCTCTTTGACTTGTGGTAGTTATACTGTTAGGTAGGTCTCGTCATTGTCCTTCATTATTCATATGGTGATTTTCCTGATTTAGTCTATTTTTTCTTGTGGAACAACATCAAAAAATTAGAAGAGAAATTAAAGTTGATGCTTTGAGAAAAGAGTGAAAAAGCCATTTTGAGTTTCTATAGGAATGAACAATTTAAAATAAGTTGTTCGTTTGGAGATAATGTTGAAATTAAACAGTGGTGTTCACCTGGTCAGCACACTTGATTAAATAAGATATGTTTAACCACCCTAAATTTAAATAGAATGAATTAAAGTACGTAAACAACCCAGCTTAATAGTAAGTTAGTAACTCTCTCTACCATGTACATCAAAATTAAAAATGGTTGAACGTAATTTATTTGGGAACATTACTAGTGTTGAAAGAGTATGTATATATGCAAGTGTAGTGTTATTCTAGAAAAATGTTAGTAGTTTTTTGTTTCGATGAAGATCAAAAAAATGTTTGTAGTTGATTTATCAGACAAGTTATAATCTGTTTTAAAAATGTTGAAAATAATGCATACAATATATAGTAGCGTTACCCTTAAAAAATTATCGCAAAAGTTGGAAAATTTTGTTTAAATTTTTATTTCACTCTTAGAAGTGTTCACTCAAAGTCTCAAACATAAAAGAAAGGTCTAAATCAAAGAGGCTAAGAGAAATTTATCATATACATTTAACCCAAAATTAATGAAGTAATTCAGCAAATTTCATATTTGTTATGGACTGAGAATTGGGAAAGGAAGATGCAGCGGGCCCGCCAAAAGGCCCATTCCCCATACTGCAATTTACTTTGTGGCTTCCATATGTCAGGTAGCAATCATATATGCAAAATTCCTTACTTCTTCTCCATCAATTATCAAGTTTCTCAACAAAAATAAATAAATAAATTCATGCAGCAAATAGCACCTGATGTGTCTGACAGATTCTTTCAGCTTGTGCAAGACCCAAGTTTTTTTGAGCAACTTTGAGCTTGAATCCAATCCCATCCACAGGCCCAAGATGCTATGCAATAAAATTTATAGGTAATTAATCTAATTTTAGAAAACTGCAAATATTTTTGTCAAAGTTTGGTAATAAATCTAATCTATGATCTCTCAGATCAACTCTATGATCAACTCTATGTATAGGATCAGAAAAAGGGATGACAGAGATGTTCACACAAAATAAATATCAGAAACACAAAGATACCCTACCTTAATTGTTTGGTAATCCATTCACATCTTCTTATGGGATTAGTTGCTCATTTACCCAACAAAGAACACGGAAGCCTTTACAAAAGATATCATGCTGTGTAATTAGGGAAGTTAAGCACCCATATAATGGGCTGTAGCCTATGGTTTAAGCAAAACAATGGGCTTAAGAGTCTTCAATTCCCCTAAATACTAAACAAAGAAGATGTGAGATGTGGTTACTTCTGGTTCATAAAGCTAGTGAACTTTGTGATGATGATGAATGACTTGCTGCCTTAAGAGAAAGCAATAATGCAGTGAGTCGTCTTTGAAAGGCTTGGAGTTTTTCCACAAGTGGGTGTTTAAATACTTCTGATGCATAACCCATATGAGTTCATAGTGACTGATACTCCTCAAAGTGGTTTTTGATTCTGAGTTGATGCAGATGCAAGCTAACTGGGGTTTTCTATGAGCACCCAAAAAAAAAAGGGTGGCCCTGAGGTTGATAATAAGGTTTTGCCTAGAATACACACTATATAAGCGATATATATATATATATATATATATATAAGCGATATTAAAAAAAAAGAAAAAGGGGATATATACAGTTGAAATGACATAGTTTTCATAAAGGTAAAAGATCAAGTGCTGTGAAACTGATTTGCAATTCACAGATTACTGATATGAATATTAGAGCTGAGTGGTTGGTGCTCTGCAACCATCCAGAACCATATTTCTTGTTCAATCATGAAAAGGTGCATATATGAAGTTTGATTCCTCATGATTCCCCAATTTTATTATACACATCCTTCTCCCACCTTCAAGCTTAAGCAATACAAGAATGGCTTGAAGATCTAATCCGAGTGTGGATACAGAATAGACGGTGGCTTAGCTAATCATGTGAGCTATGAAAACTAAAGGAAGCTTCTTTTTCTCTCAAGTCTTAACATAAGAGTGGCACTTTTTAACCATTTCCGAATAAGGCCATAAAGCAAGTGGTCCTTGACACTTAAGGGAAAAATGATCTACACAGTGAGCTTGGTCCTCAGTTTTAACACAGTCTCTAGCTAGAAGTTGAGGTGGAGTTGATCATGGATGTGGTGAAGATGTTAGTGCACATATCATTTTTGTCTTTGAATTTTCTTGAGGTCCAATGACTCGAAGCAATTGGTCATTTGGTCATAGGGTAATGGAAATTGGAAAGCAAAAAACTTTTCTCAGCAAGTGGTTCTCATTAAGATGTTAGTTCAGGATCAGGCACTCTCTCCAGTCTCCATTATGTATTTCTTGTCCCTTTAAATCTTTGAGAACTAGGAACACCAAAATATACCTTTAATTGAAGTTTTATAATAGAACTGTAAAATAATATTTTTAGACATTCCAAAACTGTAAGGAGAATAAAATATAAACAAAATTGAGGGAGGGAGAGAAAGAATCAAAGAAAGAAAAATTTAAGTTTCTGGACCTATATATTTATGTCTGGGAAGAAACAGATCAGTGCACTAAAACTGAGAGAATGAAATAAATTATTAGACCAACAGAAAAGCATAACTAGTCCTTCAAGTCCATGAACAAGAAATTGAAGCATTACCTCCACCCCTTTAATTTGTGGCTTAAAAGGGAAACAAAAAAATGTCAACGTCTATACTGTCCTGCATTTGCATCATTACAGAAGAATGACAGAGTACTGATCTTAAGTAACAGATGATAAAACCCACCAAAAATTCAATCTTGTTGTGGCTTCTAAGTTCTTCCATGCTCAAATCTACCATGACATGTACTCAAAGCTCCCAGTTGCTTCTTCCTCCATAGGAGCTGGAAGGTTAAGATCAAATAGTGTAGGGATATCAGCCTCATTTTCAGGGACTTCAAGTTCATGTTCTTCTTCTTCGTCTTCTTCTTCTTCTTCTTCTTCTTCTTCATGTTCCTGCTGCTGGTGCTCTTGTCCAAGTACTACAGTTTTGACTTCACATCCTCCAACAAAATGGGACCTTTTGTGACCACCCAAGGCTTGGCCTGACTTGAAAACCTTGAAGCAGAATGGGCACTCATACCCCTTGCTTCTCTTAGACCCTGAGTTCCTCTTTGCACCCAAGTCCTGGTTAATTGGGGTTTTGCCTTTGTAAGGCTTATTGTCCTCAACAAGCTTACTCTGAGGTGTTGGAATTGGAGACTCATCACTGTCTATGCTGTTTTCTCCACTCTCATACATAGATTCAGAGTAGCCATTACTCTTTGTATGACTTGTTCTATGATCCCCAAGAGCTCTATGAGAATGGAAGGTCTTGTTACAAGTCAAGCACTCATATTTGCTGCTCTTTTTAACATTCTTGTAGACTTCGACACTGGAAGAGCCACTAGTAAATGGTCTGTGAAAGCCATTCTTAATGGATTTTCTCAATGCATACTTTGAAGAACTCCTATCTACTTGTTCATAAGTTTCTTCCTTTGGCAATTCCTTCACCATTTCAGACTTGATGCCAAACCCCCTTCTTGATTTAACATCATAGGTCTCATATCCCCCAAACCCGGATCCGAATTCAGCTCTGTACTTCTTAAACTCACCATTCCTCACAAACCCATCTACAGAAACATCTGATTCAACCTTCTTGGGTTCATGTATGTAGTACCCAGAATCAGAATTGTCAGAAACAGTAACCTCCTCGTACTTCAACTTTTTCTCTCTAGCTCTCTTCAAGTCCATAACATCACTTACTTTAGCACCATAACTCAGACCTCTCTTAGTACTAATTCTCATATCAATAGAAGATGACTTACCCTCCAAAATCACTGAATTGTTATCTGAAGACTCACCAAACGAATTCAAACTCCCTTTATAACCCGAATCACGAGACAACATCATCAAACTAATAGCCACTTCCTGCTGCTCTTGCTCAACTCCAGAACCAGATGAACAACCACCATGAACTTCAAAGTTGCTGCTCTCCCTCAATCTCTTTGACACCCTCCTCTGCTTTGTTGGAGCTGATGAGGTCTCAGTATCAGACTGACTATCCATCACTAGCTTATGCTTCTCACTAGTCTCGGAAAACTCCTCAATCTCTTCAAGCTTCCTCTCCTTGTCACCCAAGTGACAAGCCATGTGACCACACAATGCTTTCAGCGACATGAAACCTTTCCCACATTCTTTGCACACTTTCATCTGCTGCAACTGAAAGCTCGGGACTTTGTGATCCGAAAACCTCCAAGACTTCTTGGGATTCTCCCGGAGACGGTAACCGGATTGCCCTTCTGGCCCAGAATCCAATGTCAAAAGCTTTGCCGTCCTAGTAACTCTAGCAAACTCGTCTTCTTCGACCACGACCACCTCCTGTTCCTTTTCTCGAGTTGGTTTCTTGTTCAAATGAGTCCTGATGTGACCACCAAGTGACTTCCCACATTGGAATCTCCTGTTGCAAAACTTGCACACGAATTTCTTGTGCTGGCTCTGATCCCCTTCCATTTTTCTCAATCCTTATGACTCGAAACTAACCACAACACAACACAAACTAAAACGAAATCAAAACCAGCTGGCTTTAGCCTTACCTCGAATGTGCTACAGTTCTATGCTACATTCCATCCCATGATGCTGTTCTGTTGCAGAGAGGAAGGAGTCTCAGATCGAGCACAGATCACAAAGCTTGGTGCTTTAGTTGGTGAGCGGATGAGAATCGAAGAGTTCAGAGATGTGACAGTTTTGTAAGTACGAGATCCGACCCACAAAGAGTAGGGACCCTCTAAATTCTTCCATATATCGAAAAACAACAAACGAAAATTGAAGACCCTTTTTTTTCTCTTAGTTTATGGGGGGTATTAATTGAAAAGATCAAAAATCTGAGGAAATGGGTCGGTAATGATGGCGATGAAGAGGCCTGTAAAAAACAGCTCAACCATGACTGATTCTTCTCCTTTCTGTTTCTCTCTCTGTTAGGATCTCCAGGATCAAATCCCAGAAATGCCATTGAAAAAAAGGAAAGAGAAAGCTAAAGGAAAGGTAAATAACTAAAATAAACTTTAGTATTCTTCGATACCGAGCAAAGGCTCCAAAGCAGATACATATACGACTATCAGCTAATCATGTGCCCTACACATGACCTAAAGAGAGCTAATCACGTGCCCCGCACATGACATAAAGAGACTAGAATCCTAACAATCCATCCCCCTTTGACAAACTTGACCTCAAGTTTCAAGTATGAGATACTGAGACCAAGACTAACATGTTTAAATCCAACAATTGGCACAAAGAAAGATACAACTTCAGAGCTGCAACTTTTAGGAGCATATGATATCCTTCGCACCTTTGCCAGTCAATCAACCTGCATAAGAGAAATATCATTCCGGAAACTAGGAACTCTAGCAACCACTTGCAAGCTAGTTTGTCATCCCTAGAACTGCCAGAAGTGATCATCCATTCCTTTACACCCAATATGGAGATTTGGTTCTTAACAACAGGTCTGAAAATATCACCAGTGTTGCTAAATTTATTCAAGTTCTTCAGTCTCTTCACACAGAAAGCTAGCATCTCATTCGATTCTATTGGGGTCTTAATCCAAGTTCTTCGAGGCTGCAAGTAGATATCACATTCTAGGCAATGCATAATGGTCACTTGCTTCTGCAAACCTTTAGCAAAGTCAACTTCACATTGCAAACACTTGAAACACCTACCGGCAGCATTTGGTGCCATAAGGATACCACATTTCCAACACAGTACACTACTAACAGCTTGAGCAACTGTAATTATGCTTGTACTTGTATCATACCTGTTAGATGGAAAATAGGCAGAGAGACTTTCCACCCTAATTTCATGCCCATATTGTTGTAAAGCACTAGCAAAGAAAGTTGTGATTCCAAAATGGGAAGCAAAACTGTCAAATTTTGGGACATGTATATTTCCACCTGTTTTTGACATCTCAATTATATGGTCTCCGACATGCAACCCTTTAGTATGATACTTATACACTGCCATTACTACAGATTTCCATTTTTCCCAAATGTAGTTATACATCATTCCAGCACTCCCTTCCATTTTATCATACTTCTCATCAAGAAACAAACTTATTTTCTCTTCACTTGCCATTTCTGCATAACTTTTTAATTTCCAATTCTCCCATATTTTCTCTGGCACAATTTCAGAGTTCACATATAGCTCTTTCTTTTTTATTCCAGCAGCCAATTCATGCTCCATTTGCTTCATTTCAACCACACATATATCTCCATTTACGGTCCCCAGAGCAACATACAGTGTATCCTTGCTGACAAACATAAGAGTAGCAGCATTTTTAAGTAGCCTTTTCTCTCCAGTTTTCTCCAACTTATCAGCAATAAACAAACTCACGTTCTCGAATTTGTCCTCAAGAGGTAAATAGAAAATATAACCATCTAGCTTCAGCAGACCAACATGTGTAGAAACTTCCTCTTTGCAATCACAGAGCAATAAGCAACAACAAATAAGACATTCTAGCTCATATTTGTCTCCTACATCAAATGGAACCTTGTGTCTCTCAATAATCACGTGGGGTGCTTTCTTAATTATAGGAACTAATTGTATCACCTTCAGAGAAGTCTCATAGGTGCAACACCTTGAAACTTCATTCAGACTCTCAAATTTAAGCTGGAATTCTCCACACTCTTGATGACAAGATGGTGCATATTTTGCAACTTTCTCATGATCACCATTACAGCTTTTATATTCAAGACCCTCAAAAACAGCCACACAGTCATTATTACAGGTAATTCCACAGTTGCCACTCATCAGACACAACTCATCCCAACAATATTGTGATTTCACTGTCCTGAATTCCAAGTTATTGCTGGAGTATACTTCAGTGTAGGCATTCCTTGGCGTCCTCAATGGCCTTGACAACTCCTCTACTTTCTTAGTATATTCTCTAACACACAGTTGCACTGTAGAACCTTCAACCTCTTCTTCAGAATTAACCCCTGATGTGAATTCTATAAGTTGTTGAGCAAGTCCCCCACCTTTGTCTCGAATACTCATGTGAGCAGCAACTCTGCTTTCTGCAACTAAGGAACCAGACAGAGGGGCAATAACACTCATCTTGCCAATTTGCTTTCCATTCCTAGCAACCATCGTCTTAACAGCTTCAACATCATTGTAATCCTTAACAGACCTAGAATTGATCTCTAGTTCATCCACCAATGCTTGAACAGTTTTCTCAATTCCCTTCTCGACTGGAGCGAGATGTGCACCAGAAATTACTACCTTAGAATCATCAAACTCTGTACCATCCCCACTAATCACCCCTTCGGTACTTTGAATCCCAAACTCTCTATTTCCAATGCTAACCCGCCTGCTATTACTCACATGGTTCAATTCCCCAGTCATGCCAACAGAAATATCATCCTCACAACTACTTTTAGACACCACAGCAGAAATATCATTCATCAGACCCACAGTCTCATCAGAATTGTCAGATGCCACAGGGTCAGTGCTTATTCCAGTGTTGAATCTAACTTCATGTTGCAATAAATTCAACCCCGTATAAATAGAGTTTCTTACCACACTATCATCAGCAATAGCCGCAACAAGGTTGACTGACGACGGCTGTAGAGACCCAAATTTCAGAGACATGTCAACTTGGCTTCCATCATTGACAGAAATGAGTGACCCAGTTGTGGCCGAAATCAATTCAGGTGTTGATGACGGTGGAGAGACAAATTTTTGTGGATCATCAACTCGCCTTGCCGAAGATTGCCATGAATCCAGTAGCAACCGTAGTTCCTCCTTGAATTCAGAGATGAAGGTATCCGTCGATCTCTTCAAGGATTCTCGAAGCTCACACATCTTAGCATTGACGTGATCTTTGCCGGAACCTTGTTGAGCTGAGGGTAACTTTCCACTCCCCTTAAGCTGGTCCATAGGACCTGGTGTGAAAGAGGGGTGACCGGAACCAACAATTGAGACCTGCTTTAGATCTGCAACTGGACGCGGTTGCTCAACGGTAGAAAGTGGAGGAACAGACTTGGTTGTCGGAATGAAATTAGGCTGGTAGATGGTTGTTGTAGCTGTGGTATTGGTATTGGTGGAAATGAAAGGCGGTGTGTTGATAACTGGTGATGGAGTATTCTGTGGAGTAGGTTCAGGTGTGAGATAGGCCGGAACCATTGACGTTGGGAGCTGTTGCGGGGGCTGAGAATTGGGGTAAAATAGGTGATTAGGGGTTTGTGGTAGTGATGGTGGGTAGTATTGTGCTTGAGTTTGAGAAGACGCACAAGGAAATCGGAAGGGAAGCAAGTGCCCATTAATTAGGGTTGCAGAATGGTTGTGTTGTGGCGGTGGGCAAGCGTGTGGTTGTGTGAAATTTGGCGGTGGTGGTGCATAATAGTTGTGCTGCGGTGGTGGGTAATGGTTTGGTTGAGTGAAATGGTGTGGTGGTGGGTAAGAGGTTGGGTGTGTGAAATTGGTCGCTGTTTGATAAGAGGCTCCGACGGCAGAGTAATAGCTGCAGTTGCTGGCAATTTCACCACCGTATCCTGCTGGAATCAGGCCCAGATGTGGACTCTGATACCACTTGTTAGGATCTCCAGGATCAAATCCCAGAAATGCCATTGAAAAAAAGGAAAGAGAAAGCTAAAGGAAAGGTAAATAACTAAAATAAACTTTAGTATTCTTCGATACCGAGCAAAGGCTCCAAAGCAGATACATATACGACTATCAGCTAATCATGTGCCCTACACATGACCTAAAGAGAGCTAATCACGTGCCCCGCACATGACGTAAAGAGACTAGAATCCTAACACTCTCTCTCTCTCTCTCACTCTCTCTCTCTCTCTTAGTTTTTGTGTGTGTGTTGGAGTTGGAGGAGAATTCCATGCATGGAAGCAAAGGATTAAAAAGGGAAGAAAAGATTGGCAAGCACGTGTAGAGAAGCGAGAGGCCTTCGCTGGTGGGATGAACGGCTTGGATTTGTGGGTGTGTTTTAGAGGATCCCAAGGTTTAAGGACTAGTACTACTGGTCTTGTACTTCTAGATTTGGCACTCTGAAAATGAAAATGAAAATGAAAACCAGCCAAACTAGGCCGTAATAATAACTTTGTCTCTTGCTTGTAAACTAGGTCAGATTCCCCCAACCGTTATTGATAAGGAGATTTTATGTGCATAGAGCTAATGGCCATGGGTGTCAAACCTTTGTGTGCTGCTATGGCTATGTTATTATACAATTGTTCATAGTGTATCCACCACAATTTGAGGCACTTGTGTTGTGTTGTGGTTGGTGATTTAGGATTGAGTTTGTTACATTACTGTTTACTTAGGCGTTGTTTGGTTTGCAAATCAGAGACTTGTAGATAAGGTTGCGTTTTCATTTACATGCTATTACATGAGAAATGAATGCTCCTAAAACCGCTTTGCCCTTTGCACTTGGTTTATGTTTTCTAATCATATTTATCTCGCAAACCAGATGAGATGGTGAAAATCTTACTGAATGAATTTGGCATTCACCTAGGCATTAACAAATCAAAGAAAAGGTAGTAGAGATGTGGTTGCCATGCCACTCGGTGTGTCAAGACTTCTGATGCCCTAAATAGTTGGGCATGTCTTATACTCGAGCAATCTCTAATCCAAAGGAAATTTCCGATATCATTATGGTAAATAGGAGGTACTTGGTTGTAGAAAGAAGCTGCTTACCTATATCATAGTTTAGCTTTCGTCAAACAGCAGGAATATAGTGAGATAGATGCCAACAATATAAACTTCAAAGAAAGACACATTTGCTTAGTTTTCACCAGTAAACAGTTGCAGTTTGATCAAGTCAACTCACCTTATTGTACTGATATGTTTGTTTAGTATGCATCAATCCAGATACTTATCAAGTCGTTTCTGCAAAATTTCCTGCTTGGCATCTTGCAAAATGCATCATCTTTTCGTCATTTCGCGAGTCTCATAAAATATGAAGCTGGAAATTTATCCACACTCTGAAGATTAACAAAAGGGCTCAACAAAAAAAACCCTCTCCATGTGTATTCCAGCATCAGTATTGTACTGAAGTATGTGTAAACACGAAAATATCTGCAACAAATGACAGAACAACATGTGTACAAAGAATAATTTAATTTAATCAATGCGAATGCGGGTTACAATCTTTGTGTACTCCTCTGATTCTATCTCCGAATGTAGGTTTAACTCAAGGGTGACAAACACTTGTTCTTGAGACGAATTGTTTGTATGTTGGACTTCTTGTTGTGTTGACGATTTGTAGAAGTCGATTGACCAATGGCCGTAGAGGCTTGTTCTTGATCGGATTTGATCCACGAGCGGTTTCACATGGTGGTTTATTCTTTGATTTGAAGTTGGTGAAGATGTCGGCTATTTGGCAGCTTGATGACTCTTCGGGATTTGACAACTTCTAAGCTTGAGGTTGATGAAGAATCGGCTATTTGGCAGCTTGATGATTCTTCGTGATTTGACAACTTCTAGCCTTGAGGTTGATGAAGAACCGGCTATTTGGCAGCTTGATGGTTCTTCAAGGATTTAGTGAAGAACTGGCTACTTGGGTAGCTTGATAATTCTTCAAGGGGGGATCTGGATTTGATAAAGAACTGGCTATGAGCTTGATAGTTCTTCAAGAATTTTGGGGAGACTTCTGAGCTCGCGGGAGGGATTTTTCTCTCTCTCTCTCTCTCTCTCTCTCTCTCTAGTCCGCCTTTGTTTCTGCCCCCTCCTCTTGGTATGAGAGGGGGTATTTATAGTGTTAACATTCATCCACTTAAGGCAAGTAATGAAGATTCTGTATCAATAATATTTCCTTAATCGAATCAATGAATCTTAACTGATTGATTTACTTGCCGATTTTAACACAATCAGATCAATCAAATCTTAAGATTTAGATATGCCCAGATCGCTTTGGATTGAATGTCTTGTTTTGATCAAGATTTTCAGTAAGAGGTGAGCCATCTCACGGATAAGGAAGGTATCCCGCGAGGAACCTTGATTTCCAAGCAAGCGGTGATTTCTGCTTCCACCTCGCGGACTTATCTCGGACGTACAACCAGCCATGCATGCGAACTCTGTCGTCTAGCTTCTTCGCGAAGTGCCTTCGGCAGGCCATCTCGCCTCGCCTTCATGTAAATCTACTCGCGCGGGGCCATCTCGCCTCGCCTTTATGTAAATCTACTCGCGCGGAGTCATCTAGCCTCGCCTTCATGTAATTCTACGCGCGCGAAGTCATTTCGCCTCGCCACTGTTTTACTTCTATGCGAAGTCACTTCACCTCGCCACTGTTTACTTCTATGCGAAGTCATTTCACCTCGCCACTGTTTACTTCTACGCGAAGTCATTTCACCTCGCCACTGTTTACTTATACGCGAAGTCATTTCACCTCGCCACTGTTTATTTCTATTCGAAGTCATTTCACCTAGCGAAGTGTGTTTTGCCTCGCGAAGAGCTTTTCACCTCGCGAAGTCCAGTTCGCCTCGCGAAGTGCGTTACGCCTTGCGAAGTGCTTTTCGCCTCGCGGAGTCCAGTCCGCCTCGTGAAGTACGGTTCACCTCGCAAAGTGGAGTCTGCCTCGCCTTCATTTATTTCTATGCGAGCCATCACTTATAAACCCAATTATTTTGTTAAATTTTACATGTCTACAGTATGAAACCTCAAGTTAGCTCACCTATTCTATACCATCACTCTTCAAACCTATATAAATGATTTTGTAGTTGACCATTATGTTGCATACCAATTCATTAAGAAATCCACCCGTTCTAAGAGCATTGACTTTGAAGAAAAAGAAGTCACAATAGGAAAGCATGATAGTACTAGTTTCCATGTTGACTACAGAACTCGTAGTACTCTGCAGCCACAACTATATCTATACCTTGCGTAATTATTCTATTTTGTTCTTTTGGCTGCAAAAGTCATACCTGTAGCTAACCAGTTCATGTCTTCATTGTCTTCTCATAACTCTCCATCGACTCATGTGTACATACCTTACTTGGTTAACAAAGCTTTGCATTTATATGGAGAAACTGGAAAAGCTACCGGATTTCTCTTGCTTTACGGGTAAGGCTTACCAAGTTACCACAGTTCAAGATCGGAGTAACACAGTTGAAACAGTTGAGGAAGATGTGGCAAATCTTCTCTGACCCTTCTATCATTTGACATTGTATCAAAGGTCATACCCCCTTTTACAATCTTCCTTCTCTATTCGTCCTACAAATTGTGTCATACGCGTCTTGTTAGTTATAAGACAAACTAGTCAAGGTATACCGTTGTCCATCGATATCGCATTAGTTTTTCCTTGGCATAAAGCCAAAGCACACCTGATGTATACATCAGATCACAACCAATACATAATCAAAATGCATCATTGATTAGAAAGAACCTTTGCAGACTTTTCTTGTCAAGAATGTAAAGCATAAGCATCACTGTTTAACTGCTTCAACCAACATGAAGGTCTACCAAGGCATGCCCTTACAAAGAGACATGAAATGCATAAACATACAAAATGACAGGGTGAATCTTCATTCCATTGAGAGAACTTGACATACAATTACAAATAAACATTACATTTCATGAGACTTCTGTACAAAAGGAGCACTGGATTTCAAAATCGCCTGCGCTTTCAGGGAAAAAAATGTTGCCTGGCAGAGAAACTTTACTGCCAACCTCAAAACTTAGCACTAGCCCTCACAAATTCAGAAGGCGACACTGAATTTACATTAGCATACTATAGCACTAAGGAATTATTTCCTAAACCTGATTGCCAACTGTCCATCACTACCCACTAGCTGGTGCCTTTTGGTCATCCCTAATCTTGTAATCCCCCATGCCTTGATCAAATATGTCTTCAATCATGCTCCATGTGGGTAGAAGATCAACACCTTTGATGGGGGGATCCATTGGTAACCTAGCGTCCCAAACTTTAGTGTCACAAGGCTCCAACAGATATCCATGACCCACTACATCACTAGATGCATCATTCTGGCTACGCTCATCCTTGAACCCAGTGCCTAGTAAAACACCAGAAGCAGGTTCACGGTCACCATCAATTCGACCACAAGAGTCTTGCATATAAGGCTGGAACTCAAAAGACACGCATGAATCATCTTGATAACCAAATTCCTCCTCATAACACCCTGGAATCTTCTCCCCATTGTGAGCAATAGTATCATGTTTTCCCTCATCAACCAATTTCAGTCTGTACGATTCTCCTATATAATCCATCCCACAATCTACTCCATATCCCACATAATCATCACCATCACCATCACTGTCATCATCATCACTATCATCTTCTTCAGAGTACTCTCTAGGGCCCACTGTTTGACCATCCTCAACAGAGTCAATGACAGAGTCTTCATCATCTTCTGCAAATGTACCATCATTGGCACTTCCATAGCTTCCATGCCACTCATCATCATCACTGTCTATTTCTAAAGTATTGGATCTGTTCTGAGCTGCCCGTCTACGTAGAATGAACACATTAAAATAATAGCTGACTAGTTCCCTTTTACTTCGAGAAGGGAACACCGCAGACAAATGCTTCCAAAATTTTCTACCCAATGACGCAGGATTGGAGTAAACAACATCATGAAAAGTCTGCTCTTCTTCATCACTCCATCTTCGTGCTATTACTTCCTCTCCCATGTCACAAAAACCCAACTTCACAAACTTTTCATTTCCAAGGGTTCTTCTGAGTTCTTCCCGTGCTTCCATGATATGCTGCTGCACACACCTGCAGGTCCCAGCATCTAGGCATTTACAATTTTTTTGGCCCTGCCCCACCTTATCAAACTCCGGAGCTGACAGGTTCAGGTCAGGCATTGGAGTAACAGTCGTTCCCAAAAGCCTATCCTCAACAGTATAACAGTCGTGTCCACTCCATGATGGAATACTGGCTTGATGATTTGGCCCAACAGGAACTTGTTTTCTTGGAGAGCGATCCAACAAAGAGTAATCATCCTTAAAAGAAACAAATGCTCTCCTGGGGTAATCATATTCAAAATACTCTGCAGGAGGTGAAGGAGCATCTTGTTTACCAGAGCCAACATCTTGTTCACCACAACTGCTGGTGACCAATGCAGAGGTAGCATTGATCACACTACCTTTACTGACGGCTGTTGAATCTTTACCAACATTATACTTCTCTAGAACCCCAAGCCCATCACCTATTTTTGCAAAATAAGATCAGACCTCAATATGAATTGCCCAAAATATCTATGATCACTCATTAAAATTACAGACTACATTAACTGTAGGAAGCAAGACATGAAATGATTTAACACCACAATGTCCTGTACCTGAAACGTAAGGTTTTTCAGGTGCACTATAACAAGAAACAACATCAGCAAATGGAAAACGCTTGTCACTGCAATCAAGCTGCCTTGAATGCTTACAAGGAAGCTCCTGAAAGTCCACATTATCAAAGGGCCTCTTGACTCCCATATCAACCTGAAAGAGAGAAACAATTAGACTTTGTCAATCCCTTAAATGTAATACAGCATCACTACTCATGCCATTAGTCAAATGTAATACGTATGATAACAGGTATTCTATAGTACATTTTGTCTCATTACTTACACAACTAACAAACAATATAAATAGTCAAGCTCAACAGTAATGTTCTAGACGAAATTAAAATAATAACAACTAAAACAAGATTTTACCTCCACAAATAAGGCGGGAAGATCGAACGGATATGGCAGAGAGCTTAATTGATATGATACAGCACCGAACAATATACCAAACTCGATTAATCGACCTCAGGAATCTTGTCCCCAACCTAATTTGACCAAATTCAAAGACTGAATTTTTTTCAGAAACCCTAACCCTAGGTTCCCAATTCGCGAACAAAACCTTGAAATTATTCACAAAGAATTTATGGGAAAGCTATACAGCAGAAAAGGAACAAAACCCCTTTACGAATTTACACAACACACCAAACCCAATCGGTAAGAAATTTTCGAAACCCTAGAAATTCGAAGCGGTCAAAAATCGACAAAATCGAGACCAAATTCAAGAGGGGAAGGAAAGATCTGGAAGATCCGATTGAGGAAACGTAAGAGATTTGAGGATTAGAGGGCAAAAGGGGCCGATTCAGAACCGAAACCCTAGAATTTACGAGCTCAACGAGTTGGGTTGAATTTGGGGTTAATCGATAGAAATTTTTTGGGGCTTGAGCAGATCGGTAGCCGATCTAGAGATTACGAAAAGAAATTTGGAGAAATCTGAAGAAATTTGATGTAGATCTGAGCGTGTATCGAAGGCGGTAGGTAGACGATGAAAGATAAAGAGAGGTAGGGTTCGTGCTTTTGTTGAAAAACGAGGCGGGCCGGACGAGAAAAACCGGGTTTGACTTGATGAGGGATCTATGGGCTGGACCCTATATAAGGGTATAGGTCCGTATCCGTGGTCGTGAATTTACTTAAATACCCTGACCCGTATGTAAATGGAAATGGGAGTCTCTATATACGCGTTATACAAAGCCAGCTGGGAGAATCGATTATTTGGTGCACTGTGCACATACCATGTGAACAAAATATCTTCGGTAATTGACGTGTATCTGATATGAGCGGTTAAAATTAGATGATACAATATACGGTATGGTGGTACAATGCGGTGATACCGTATACATGCGTCTTATACTAATATATTTGATGTTTGAAAAGCAAAAACAATAGATAATTTTCTATTTGAAAGAAGATTGAACACATTGTAGCTGCCACTATTTTCCTCATTTGTTTTTATCAAATGCTTCTTAGCAATTGAAGCTGCCCTCAAACATATATTTCCGCGATAACTCAACATCACAATTACAGTATTACTTCTTCATGTTACTCTCAACAGGGAACAAGACATCATAAACATAAACAAAATGAGGAGAAATGATGGATTTATAAAACTGTAATTTCTTGGTTTATTACTATGAGAAAACAAAATTCAGATATTCCACTAAGCTAAAGACAAACTTGATCAGCTATTGTCTTATGGATCATATTACATGTAGAATAAGACGCAACATAGCCCCAGAGTGTAGGAGTATGGGAACAACAAATAAAAAACGATACAATAAACAACAACTGCACACTCCCAGTACTAGACTTCAATTATAACTCTGACCCTCCATGGATCTTCACATTATGTGCTTCTTAAGTATTTAGGCAATAGCAGGCATGTCCTTGAGCCAGTCGTCAAGGGGCTTTCCAATGGAATAAACAATAAATCCGATTTGCCTCAGCTTCTCTGCATCCACAACATTTCTTCCATCGAAGACAAAAGCAGGCTTCTGCATCTGATCATAAATATTCTTGTAGTCAAGGCTTTTGAACTCATCCCACTCGGTCAGGATGCAAATGCCATGAGCATCCTTTGTTGCCGCATAAGCATCCCAGACTACACTAACTTGCTTCACAGTAGTGGGGCTCAAAGGCTGAAGATGAATAGGATGGTCCCAATCAAACTTCTTCATTGCCAGATCCCTTTGGATCTGCTCCTCATTAACCTGAGGGTCGTATATGCTCAACCGGGCCTTGTCACCCAACAGCCCTTTACACACATCAATGGCTGGGGTCTCCCTGGTGTCACCAGTATCCTTCTTGAAGGCAAATCCCAGAATTGCAATCTTCTTACCGGAGACCGTGTTGAACATTGACGAAACCACTCGGTTGACAAACCGGGATTTCTGGTAGTCATTAATCTTAATGACCTGTTTCCAGTAGTTTGCGACCTCGGGAAGGCCATTGCACTCACAGATATATACCAAGTTCAAGATATCCTTTTGGAAGCAAGATCCACCAAAGCCAACGCTGGCATTTAAGAACTTAGGCCCAATTCTTGTGTCCTTGCCAACAGCATGTGCCACTTGAGTGACATCTGCACCAGTTGCTTCACAGAGAGCTGACATGGCATTGACAGAAGATATCCTCTGTGCCAAGAAGGCATTGGCAGCAAGCTTTGAAAGCTCAGCAGACCACAGATTAGTGCAAATAATCTGATCTTCAGGAACCCAGCGGGCATAAACCTTCTTGAGTTCTTGAACTGCCTTCTCCCCTGCTGGGGTTTCCCTACCTCCAATGAGGACTCGGTCAGGATTGAAAAGATCTTGGATTGCAGTTCCCTCAGCAAGGAATTCGGGATTGGAAAGAATTTGGAAGTTGATGCCTTTGCTGTTGTGAGTCAGAATCTTTTCAATGGCCTCAGCTGTTTTCACAGGCACAGTTGATTTCTCAACAACAATTTTGTCGGACTTTGATACATCTGCAATCATACGAGCAGCGCTCTCCCAGTAGGTAAGATCAGCTGCTTTTCCAGCACCAAGACCCTGGGTCTTGGTAGGTGTGTTGACTGAAACAAAGACAATGTCTGCCTCCATAACATGTTTCTCAACATCAGTGCTGAAGAATAGGTTTTTTCCTCTGCGCTGTTTCACCACATCATCAAGGCCAGGCTCATATATGGGGAGAGTATCACTGTTCCAGGCACTGATCCGTGGCACAGAAATGTCAACAACAGCTACTTCAATATCTGGGCACTTGAGGGCAATCACAGCCATAGTAGGCCCACCGACATATCCGGCTCCTATGCAACAGATCTTCACCATCTTTGTCTCTTCTTCAAAATCTGAAAGAACAATAGGTACTTTATTATTTTCAAACCAAAACAATGTATGACACATTCAGACCAAACATGATACATACAACCAGCCATTATTTTTTATTAAAATTCTCATTTATCCCCAGAATGTGCAAGACATCAATCATAACAAATAAGGCCAGGACGAAACTAATTGACAAACAAACAAATAACATGATCTTGAACGAGCTTATTGCTGATTAAAGCATCAAAGATTCCTATGAGAAATAGCATTATATCTTACAGCATAACTCGTTCAGGCCTTATAACAAAAAAGAACAAGCTTGATCAAGTAAAACAAGGAGCTCGAACAAACCTAACAAATGAATCAAGGTGTCATAAGCTTAAAAATATATTCACATAGCTGATTTGCATTTCCACTTGTAAGTTGCAACTTAAACAGAGCATTATAGCAAACTGTGAGAAAGGAAATCTAAGATCTACAAGTTGGCTAGAGGAAAACCGCATTGAAATTTGCAGATCCAAGAGGAAGCAGAACAAAAATTCTCAAACAGCACAAAAATATCCATGATTGAGCTAATCTACAGACAAATCTCATTATGGGATTTCAGAATCCCAGTAAGGAATTCAGGTGAATCAGATCTATAATAAAACACTTGAGAGACTACAAAGATCGGAACTTTCCAACCCATCACAATTCACAGACCATAATCAAGAACAAACAAGCATTTTTGCTCAAGCAAACCAGAATCACACACAAACCCAACTCCCATGAATGATGAAAACACATCAGCAAACACCAAAAACCCAGAAACGAGAGCAAATCACAAAGCTGAGCTGAGCAGTCAAAATGAAGAATGAAGACGTTGAAATATGAACGAGGGAAAGAAGACCATGAGAATTGTCACCTGGTGAATGAAGAAATGCGAAGGTGGTGGTCGGAGAAAGTGAGAGATCTGATGAAGAAGAAGAAAAGAGAAGAGCTTTAA
Source organism: Fragaria x ananassa (assembly GCA_034370585.1). Classification (NCBI taxonomy): domain Eukaryota; kingdom Viridiplantae; phylum Streptophyta; class Magnoliopsida; order Rosales; family Rosaceae; genus Fragaria; species Fragaria x ananassa. The sequence continues at coordinate 25,364,601 of CP139761.1, read as the reverse complement.
GCAGCTTCTTCTTCTTCTTGTTCTGTCGTTGGTGTTGAGAAGTGAGAATGAAGGAGATCTAAGACAAGGTCCCCTATATATACGCCCCGTTGCTATAGGCGTTTCTAAGATCCAACCAACCAGATCCTCGTCACCGTCATTTTTCTACAAAAAAATATCACGCGGTAAAAAAAAAAAACTTCTATATAGAAGTAAGAAACTGCCAAAAAGGATTAAGAAATTGCTCATGGAATAGCTGGAAAATATAGGGGGAGAATAAGAAGCTCCTCTACTTATATATGGGGTCACATTTACTGATTTGGAATAGCAGGAGAATAAGAAAACTGATTCAAATGCATATATTACTCTTCATGTGTCGATGTGTTAAGATAGAGTGTGCCGAAATGTAAGTGATCGAAGTCACATTAGAAGGTTATCAAACATGAATAAGTTATTTCATTTATCCACAAATTTGCTATTTGAAATCTTATACTCTTACGACTTAGGAGTTCGATCATTTATATTTGTCTCATCTATATGTCATGAAAATGACCGTGAGTTGTAATCTAGAATCGTTAATGCTCATATTTGGTATGAGATTTGTTCAAATGATTTTGTATAAGACATTTTCGTTATGTGTTATTTAACTTAAAACATACTTTCTGTCTTTGAGATGTTTGGCTTAGTACATTATTCTCACGTACTAAGTAACCAAACTAGGGGTCAAATAACATAGTTGTTCATATTCAAACACTTTAATCGAGTGCAATCCAGTAAATCGAATGAAGCTCCAGCCACCCTAATAATAAAGTTTGGAGTACGTATCATGTAAGTTAGCAATGCATAATATAAATTTGAATTGGGGGGTGCCGATCGAGCTCGAAAGGGACAACTAACCTTATAAAAACAGGCACAATTAAGCCCTAAATTAATGTATACAACATATGAAGAAAGCAGAAAGCTAATTAGAGAATTACCTTTACATCATTACAAAAAACATGAAGAAAATGTGAAGAAAACAATGGAGAGAAACTGAGAAATTGATCGAAGCTTCAAATCATTGGAACTTTTAGGGGCCCCAAATGAAGAACAAAAAGATCGAGTAAGATTGAAGGTTTATAATGGAAGCATATGGAAGATCGGTCATGCAGAAAAATTAGCAGGTAGAGATCTGAATAGGAAGATCGAGAATAACTAAACTATAAATTGGTTTGTTGGAGGAGAGGGCATTTTGTTTAATGGGAAACGTGGAGAGTGCCCTAGACGAGGAGGACAAAAGAAATTGGCATATTACTATTCTTATAAGGTCCACTCCTTCATATGATCATGGATGCCAACAGTCTGTCACTCCCTCTCTGTCTGTGTTTTTTTGTTCTGGTTAGCGTGTTGGAATTATGCAGTACTAATTGAGCAAACTATGATTGCCAAGAAAGAAGAAAGCATGTTAATTAGTCACTCACTTACAAAGTAAAGGTGGTTTGTTAAACTAAAATCGGAATTAACGGTGCGCTTGTTAAATTTGAATAAGTCGGAAATAGAAACACGAGAAAAAAGAAGTACGAGTGAATGTGAATTGTTTTTATTGAGACGATTGTTAGCATTCGAAATTGAAGTAAAATGTGCTATACCGAAATTTGATTTCTCCTAGCAAGATTTGAACTAGCTAGTCGGAAGCAAGTGTCCACGCCTTTGGTGTATTTTTCATGGTATAATATGTGATGGTTGCAGATAGTTAAATGTCAACGTTAATGGTCAATGACCTTATGCTAGATTTATTATTAGTTATTACTCCGGATGTAAATAGTATTCAATGGAGGGTGACAAGTCATTAGTATATTGTTTGCATTTCGTTATCTCCAGAATAGTATAGTCTTATGCTCCATATTCCTTGCTTTCTCCATGGTTTGGCCAATTGGCGTATACATTGGAGATTGGTTTGGAGAGGTTACTATCGAAGTCCTGGCATCGGTTGTGACAAATGGTTCTTGTTGATGGTCACCAAGTTTATAAACTTTGTCATTGTGTCCATCTACGCGCCACTAATGAAGGTTTAATTTAAGACCATGGTTGTCGGTTGGTGGGTTAAGCTGACGAATTTAGTTTCTATGCTTGAACTTATGTTGTTTAGATTTGCTCGGAATTCTTGTAACAATTGGATTGTGTACAATCTGAGGACGCTACATTATCCTTACTTAGTCCAATGGTTATAAGAATTTCAAACAAATCTAAACAACATAAATCTAAGAATCTGATATCATTGATGTCCAATAGCTTTGATATAAATAAATTTGATCGTAAATAGGAGCAGTTCGATAAGAAAAAATGTGTGCTATTTTTCTTATCATTTGAAATTTCAAGAATTCACATTACTGTGTGCTGTTTTTCTTCAATTTGTATGTACATATATCAACACCTTGCAAAAGACAGAAGTCACATATCTACCATGGTTTACGACAACTCCCTTCCTCCCACCAAGAACAAGAACTGCAACAACCACTTTGTTTTGTACTTGATGAGTTGGGGTGTAATTGTGGATTCGTCAATTTCAACAATCATGGTCTCTAATCTATCAGACCAGATCTTATTCAAGTTGAAGTTAAGAAGTTCTTGAACCATTGAACAGAGTCCTTGGGGTATCTCTTGAGATTGTCCTTATAGTCAATGAAATAGAGACCAAATCTTGAAGTGTATCCTGCAGCCCACTCCCAGTTATCCAGTAGAGACCATGCAAAATAACCGTTCACATTGCACCCATCTTCTCTGCATATTTTCAACCAGAATATAGGTTAACATGAGCTGCCGGACCTCATAACATATTTATGAACATGGTGTGCTTGATGCTTAGATCAATCAATAACCAAATTCATGGGTGAAGTCAAAGATGGTTTATGTATACATACTTGATTGAAGCTAGCAAGTTTGACAAATAGTCACGGTGGTAACTGATCCTTTTCTCATCCTTTAGAGCATCCTTGAGGGAAATGAATGGGCTATTTGGGTCGTCCATGCCTGTGAAAATAATGATATGAAGAATATATCAGCTGGTTTTCTAAAGAGTTTTAGTATCTTTAGAAAAGGAAAGTTAGTGAGGTAAGTAATGAAATGATCATGAGTAGAAATACTTTTATGTTAATCCCTTCTGTTTGGCTCTCAGAACTTACCATTCTCAGTGATAATCACCGGAGGATTGCCATACATTTTCTTGATGTAGTTCGTTAAGCTTCTCATCCCCTCAGGCACTATGTACAACCATATTGAATTTGCCTGCATTTTTACATGAAAGATGAATGCATAATCGCATAATCAAACAGTAAGAAGCATTTAGCAATCTGATCCGGTTAATCTTCAAACAAGTTAAAGACCACAAAGAATGATTAGATTCTCATAAGAGTACAATGAAAACAGGATGTGGAGGATAGCCCTTCTATGGTATCACATTTACTCTCATTGCTTTAGGTATAGATAAGCATGTGTGTGTGCGCCCGCTTGCGTGCTTCATCTCCTTTATGTATCATTTACAGGGACTTTTCTACTATACATATGTGTATAGCATACATCAAGCTGTGAGCCGTCCGATCATCTTGAATTTTGAATTGCTAAACGATCGGACGGCTCACGGCTTGATGTATGCCATACAAATGTGTATAGCAGCCGAACCCCATTTACAAAGCCTAAATGTAGAGGACATATTTCAACATAGATATGATGTGTGTACATGATTAATATATACTACATACCTTATCTCCAATAGCTTTTCCATCTTTGAAAGCTGAAAATAGGACAAAAGTACTATCTTCAGTTAGAAACCAACCGTTGAAAGGATTCAAATTACAGAGTTCTAAACTTCTGTGATATGGATGTGTTTAAAATATAACAGAAACAACTTGTAGTGTTTAATGTGACTTACGAAGGGTAATGGCACCAGAGTCTGATAGGGAGTCATTCAGTAGTCCGATTATATGAGAAGAATCATTACTGGCATAGAAGGTAGTGTAGTGATTTATGCCCACAAAATCCAATGACCCCTTGATTAAAGTAGACTCAGATTTGGAAAACTTTGGCAGCCGGCTTCCTACTCTACTTCTCATAGAGAATGACCGCCTTAACCCGCCATGACCCGCCTTGGACGACCTTGACCCTCCTTGGACCACCTTGACCCGCCTTAGGTTGTCTTGACCTGCTTTAACCCGCCTTGGGCCGCTTTGACCCATATAAGGCCGCCAAGAGGCCACCTTAAGCCGCCTTGAACCTCCTAAGCCGCCAAGGGGCTTCCATGACCCTCCTAGGGCCGCAAAGGGGCCGCCTTGAACCGCCATGACCCTCTTAAACTCACCTAAGGCCGCAAAGGGACCACCTTAACCCGCCTTGGACCACCTTAACCCGCTTTAAACCGCCTTGGTAAGCCTTGACCCGCTTTAGACCGCCTTAACTTGCCTTGAACCGCCTAGGGCCGCCTTGACCCTCCTAGACCCGCCTAGGGCCACCAAGAAGCCGCCATGTCCCTCCAAGGCCCATCTAGGGCCGCCTTAACCCGCCTTAGGCTGTCTTGACCCTCCTCGGCCCTGCCAAGCAACCTAGGGCCACCACGGGGCTGGCTTTACACGTCTTGACCCTCCTAGGCCCACCTAGGGCCACCTTAACCCGTCTAGGGATGCCAAGAGGCCGCCTTAACCTGCCTAAGGCTGCCAAGGGACGTCTTGACCCGTCGAGGGGCTGCTCTTACACGCCTAGGTTTGTTTTGACCTCCCTAAGGCCCGCCATGAGCTCCCTAGGGCCGCAATAAGGCTGCCTTGACCCGCCTTGGAATGCCTTGGACCGCCTTAACTTGCCATGACACGCCTTAGACTACCTAAGGCTGCCTTGACCCACCTTGGACCGCTATAACCCGCTATGACCTTCTTTGGGCCACCAAGAAGCCTTCATGTCCCTCCGATGCCCGTCTATGGCCGCCTAAACCCGCCTTGACCCGCCTTAACCCGTCTTGGGTCTCTTTGACCCTCCTCGGCCCTGCCAAGCAAACTAGGGCCGCCACGGGGCTACCTTTACACGTCTTGATCCTCCTAGACTCACCTAGAGCCACCTTGACCTGTCTAGGGACGCCAAGAGGCCGCCTTGACCTGCCTAGGGCCGCTAAACGGACGTTTTGACACGCCGAGGGGATGCCCTTACACACCTAGGGTTGTTTTGACCTCCTTAGGGACCGCCATGACCCGCCTATGGCCGCCAAAGGCCTTCCTAATGCCGTCATGTGGTTACCTAGGGCCGTCTTGACCCGCCTTAACCCGCTTTAACCCGCTTTAACCTGCCTTGACACGCCTTAACCCGCCTAAACCTGCCTTGACTCGCCTTGGACTGCTTTGGGCCGCCTTGACCCGCCTTAGGCTGTCTTGACCTGCTTTGGCCTGCTTTAACCCGCCTTTAGCCGCTTTGACCTATATAAGGCCACCAAGAGGCCGCCTTAAGCCGCCTTGAACCTCCTAACCCGCCAAAGGGTCTCCATGACCCTCCTAGGGCGGCAAAGGGGCCACCTTGAACCGCCTTGACCCTTTTAGACTTGCCAAGGGCCACAAAGGGACCGCCTTAACCCGCCATGACCCGCCTTGGACCACCTTGACCCGCCTTGGACTGTCTTGACCTGCTTTAACCCGCCTTGGGCCACTTTGACCCATATAAGGCCGCCAAGAGGCCACCTTAAGCCGCCAAAGGGCCTCCATGACCCTCCTAGGGTTGCAAAGGGGCCGCCTTGAACATCCATGACCCTCTTAGACTCGCCTAGGGCCTCAAAGGGACAACCTTAACCCGTCATGACCCGGCTTGGACCACCTTAACCTGCCTTAAACCGCCTTGGCAAGTCTTGACCCGCTTTGGACCGCCTTGACCTGCCTAGACCCGCCTAGGGCCGCCTTGACCGTCCTAGACCCGCCTAGGGCCGCCAAGAAGCTGCCATGTCCCTCCGAGGCCCGTCTAGTGCCGCCTTAACCCGCCTTAGGCCACCTTGACCCTCCTCGGCCCTGCCAAGCAACCTATGGCCACCACAAGGCTGGCTTTACACGTCTTGACCCTCCTAGGCCCACCTAGGGCCACCATGACCCGTTTAGGGACGCTAAGAGGCCGCCTTGACCTGCCTAGGTCCGCCAAGGGATGTCTTGACCCGCCGAGGGGCTGCTCTTACACGCCTAGGTTTGTTTTGACCTCCCTAGGGCCCGCCATGACCCGCATATGGCTGCCAAGGGCTTGCCTAGCCCCGCCATGTGGCTACCTAGGGCCGCCTTGACCCGCCTTGACACGCCTTAACCCGTCTTAACCCGCTTTAATCCGCCTTGGCCCGCCTAAACCCATCTTAACTCGCCTTGACCCACCTTAACCCGCCTTGGACTGCTTTGGGCCTCCTTGGGCTGTCTTGACCTGCTTTAACCCGCTTTGACCCAAATAAGGCCGCCAAGGGGCCTCCAGGACCCCCATGACCCTCCTAGGGCTACAAAGGGGCCGCCTGGAACCGCCTTGACCCTCCTAAACCCACCTAGGGGCCACCTTGACCCCCCTAGACCCACCAAGTGGCTGCCTAGGGCCACCATGAGGCCGCCTTGGACTGCCTTGGCCCGCCTTGGACCGCATTAACCTGTCATGACCCGCCTTGGACCGCCTTGACCTGCCTTGGACCGCCTTGGCAAGCCTTGAACCGCCTAAGGCTGGCTTGACCCGCCTTAACCCGCCATGACCCGCCTTAAACCGACTTGGCAAGCCTTGACCCGGCTTGGAACGCCTTGACCTGTCTTGAACCGCCTTGACCCTCCTAGACCTGTCTATGGCCACCAAGAAGCCGCCATGACTCGCCAAGGGGTCGCCATGTCCCTCCGAGGCCCGTCTAGGGCCGCCTTAACCCGCTTTAGCCCGCCTTGACCCTCATCGGTCCTACCAAGCAACCTAGGGCAGCCACGGGGCTGCCTTTACACGTCTTGACCCTCCTAGGCCCACCTAGGGCCACCTTGACCCGTCTAGGGATGCCAAGAGGCTGCCTTGACTGCCTAGGGCCGCCATGACCCGTTGAGGAGCGGTCTTTACACACCTAGGGTTGTTTTGACGTCCCTAGGGCCCGCCATGACCTGCATATGGCTGTCAAGGGCCTGCCTAGGGACGCTATATGGTTGCCTTGACTTGTCTAGGGCCACCTTGACCTGTCTAGGGCCGCCTTGGCCTGCCTTAGGCTGCTTTGACCCTCCTAGGCCCGTCTAGTGCCGCCTTGACCTTGCTAGACCTGCCTTGACCCTTCTAGACCCGCCTTGAACCATCTTGGGCCACCTAGACCCTGCTAGACCCGCATAGGGCCGCCATTGGGGCCGCGCCTTGGACTGCTTTGGGCCGCCTTAACCCGTCTTGGGCCGCCTTATCCCGCCTTCGGTCACTTTGACCCATATAGGGCTGCCATGGGGCCGCCATTGGGGCCACCTTGAGCCGCCTTGGACTGTTTGGGGCCGCCTTGACCCGCCTTAACCCGCCTTGGGCCACTTTGACCCATATAGAGCTATCATGGGGCCGCCTTAAGCCACCTTGAACTTCCTAACCCGCCAAGGGGCCGCCATGACCCTCCTAGGGCCACATAGGGGCGCCTTGAACCTCCTAACCCACCAAGGGGCCGCCATGACCCTCGTAGGGCTACAAAGGGGCGGCCTTGACCCGTCTTGAGCCGCCTTGACCTGCCTTGACCTGCTTTGGACCGCCTTGACCCACCTTAGCCATCCCAGGGCCGCCTTAACCCACCATGGGCCACCTTGCCAGCCTTGAACCGCCTTGACCCTCCGAGACCCGCCTAGGGCCGCCTTAAGCCGACTTGGGCCACTTTGACACATAAAGGGCTGCCATAGGGCCGCCTTAATCCACCTTGAACCTCCTAACCCGCCAAGGGGCCGCCATGACCCTTATAGGGCTGCAAAAGGGCCGCCTTTGGCCGCCTTGACCCGTCTTGGGCCGCCTTGACCTGCCTTGACCCGCCATGGGGCGCCTTGACCTGCCTTGAACCGCCTAGGGCCTTCTAGGGCTGCCTTGACCCGCCTTGAGCGCCTTGGACCGCCTTGAACCTCCTAGGGCCGCCTTGACCCTTATAGGGCTGCCATGGAGCCGTCTTGAGCCGCTTGGGACTGCTTTAGGCCACCTTGACCCTTGACCTGCCTAGGGCCACCAAAGGGACGCCTTGACAAGCCAAGAGCTGCCAAGGGGACGTCATGACCCGTCGAGAGGCTGCCTTTACACGCCTAAGGTTGTTTTGACCTTCCTAGGGCCCACCTATAGCCGTCAAAGGGATGCCTAGGGCCGCCATGGTGCTGCATAGGGACGCCATGGGGCCACCTTGACCTGTCTAGGGCTGCCTTGACCCGCTTTGGCCCGCCTTGGAACACCTTGACCCACTTTAGGCTCCCTTGACTCACCTAGGACAACCATGGGGCCGCCTTGACCCACTTTGGACAGCCTTAGGTCGCCTTGACCCTCCTTGACGCGCCTAGTGCCGTCTTGATCCACTTTGACCCGTCTTGACCTACTTTAACCCACCTTGGACTGCTTTAGGCCGCCTTGACCCACCTTGGGCTATCTTGACCTGCTTTAACCCGCCTTGAGCCGCTTTGACCTATATAAGGCCGCTAAGGGCATCCTTGAACATCCTAACTCGCCAAGGAGCTGCAATGACACTCCTATGGCCGCAAAGGGGCCGCTTTGAACCGCGTTGACCCTCCTAGACCCCCTCCTAGGGCCACCTTGACCTTCCTAGACCCGCCAAGGGGCGGCCTAGGGTCGCCATGGGGCCGTCTTGACCCGCCTTGGACGGCCTTAACCCGCCATGACCCGCCTTAAACCGCCTTGGCAAACCTTGACCCGCCTTGACCTGCCTTGGGTCACCGACAAGCCGTCATGTCCCTTCGAGTCCCGTCTAGGGCCGCCTTAACCTGTCTTGACCCGCCTTGACCCGTCTTGGGCCTCCTTGACCCTCCTCGGCCCTGCCAAGCAACCTAGGGCCGCCATGGGGCTACCTTTACATGTCTTGATCCTCCTAGGCCCACCTAGGGGCACCTTGACCTGTCTAGGGACGCCAAGAGGCCACCTTAACCCGCCTTAGCCGCCTTGACCTTCCTAGGCCCACCTTAACCCTGCTAGACCCGCCTTGACCCTCCTAGACCCGCCTTGAACCGTCTTGGGCCGCCTAGACCCTCCTAGACCCGCCTAGGCCGCCATTGGGGCCGTCTTGGACTGGTTTGGGCCGCCTTGACCTGCTTTAGGATACCTCGACCCGCCTTGAACCGCTTTAACCCGCCTTCAGGCACTTTGACCCATATAGGGCTGCCATGGGGCCGCCTTGAGCCGCCTTGTACTGCTTTGGGCCGCTTTGACCCGCCTTTGGCTGCCTTGACCGGCCTTGGGTGGCCTTAACCCGCCTTGGGCCACTTTGACGCATAAAGGACTGACATAGGGCCGCCTTAAGCCACCTTGAACCTCCTAACCTGCCAAGGGGCCGCAAAGGTGCCGTCTTGACCCGTCTTAGGCCGCTTTGACCTGCCTTGACTCGCCTTGGACTGCCTTGACCCTCTTTGGACCGCTTTGACCCGCCTTAACCAGCCTTGACCCTTCTAGACCCACCTAGGGCCTCCTAGGGCCGCCTTAACCCGCCATGACCGCTTTGGACCATCTAGGGCCGCAATGAGGCCTCCTTGAACTGCCTTGGGCCGCCTTTACCCTCCTAGATCCGCCAATGGGCTGCCTAGGGCCGCCATGGGGCGCCTTGGACCGCTTTTCCCCCCTTGGATTGCCTTAACCCGCCATGGACCGCCTTGACCCGCCTTGGATCGCCTTGACCCGCCTTGGACTGCCATGACCCGCCTTGAACCGCCTAGGGCCGCCTTGACCATTCTAGACCCGTCTAGGGCCACCAAAAAGCCGCCATGACTCGCCATGGGGCCGCCTTAAGCCACCTTGAACCTCCTAAGCCGCTAAGGGGCAGCAATGATCCTCCTAGGGCAGCAAATGGGCAACCTTGAACCTCCTAACCCAACAAGGGGCCGCCATGACCCTCCTAGGGCCGCAAAGAGGCCGCCTTTGTCCGCCTTGACCCGTCTTGAGCCGCCTTGACCTGCCTTGACCTGTCTTGGATCGCCTTGACCCGCCATGGGCCGCCTTGACCCTCCTAGACTAGCCTAGGGTTGCCTTAACCCCCTTAGACCTGTCAAGAGGCTGCCTAGGGCCGCCTTGACCAGCCTTGGACCACCTTGAACAGCCATGACTCGCCATGACCCGCTGAGGCCCATCAAGGGGCAGCCTTTACATGCCTTGACCCATCTAGGGCCACCTTTACCCGTCTAGGGCTGTCTTTGACCCGTTTTGGGGCCGCCTTGACGCGCCATGGGCCGCCTTGACCTGCCTTGGACTGTCTTGGGCCGCCTTGACCCTCCTAGACCCGCCAAAGGGTTGCCTAGGGCCGCCATCGGGCCGCCTTGACCCGGCTTGGCCCGCCTTAGACCGCCTTGACCCGCTATGAACCCCTTGGGCCGCTTTGACCCGCCTTAGGCCGCCTTAACCCGCTTTGGCCCGCCTTAACCCTCCTAGACCCACCTAGAAGCCGCTATGACTCGCCAATGGATCGTCGTTACCCTTTTAGAACTGTCTAGGGACACCTTCACCCGTCTAGGGCCGCCTTTGACCTGCCTTGACCCGTCTTTACTAGCCTTGGACCGCCTTCTTAGGCTGCCCTGACCCGCCTTGAACCGCCTTGGGCTGCCATGACCCTCGTAGACCCGCCTACTGCAGTCTTGACCCTCCTAGACCCACCAAGAAGCCACCATGACCCGCCATGGGTTGCGTTAACCCACCTTGACCCTCCTAGACCCGCCAAGTGCCGTCTTGGCCCGCCTTGACTCGCCTTAACCGGCCTTGGACTGCTTTGGGCTGCCTTGACCGCCTTGGGCTGCCTTAACCTGCCTTAACCCGCCATGGGCCGCTATGACCCATATAGGGCCGCCAAGGGGCCGCCTTAAGCCTTGAACCACCAAACCCGCCAAGGGGCCGCCTTAAGCCTTGAACCACCAAACCCGCCTTGGGCCGCCTTGAACCGCCTTGGGCTGCCATGACCCTCGTAGACCCGCCTACTGCAGTCTTGACCCTCCTAAACCCACCAAGAAGCCACCATGACCCGCCATGGGTTGCGTTAACCCACCTTGACCCTCCTAGACCCGCCAAGTGCCGTCTTGGCCCGCCTTGACTCGCCTTAACCGGCCTTGGACTGCTTTGGGCTGCCTTGACCGCCTTGGGCTGCCTTAACCTGCCTTAACCCGCCATGGGCCGCTATGACCCATATAGGGCCGCCAAGGGGCCGCCTTAAGCCTTGAACCACCAAACCCGCCTTGGGCCGCCTTGACCTGCCTTGACCCGCCTTGGGCCGCCTTGACCTGCCTTGACCCGCCTTAGGCAGCCTTGACCCACCTTGGACCACCTTGACCCTCCTTGACCCGCCTTGGACCGCCTTGAACCGCCTTGTTCCACCTTGGAACACCTAGGGCCGCAATGGGGCCGCCTTGGACTGCCTTGTTTCGTCATGACCCGCTATGGACCGACTTGACCCGCCTTGGACCGCCTTGGGCAGCCTTCACCCACCTTGGACCGCCTTGACCCTCCATGACCCGCCATGGACCGTTTTAGCCCGCCTTGACCCACCTTGAACCGCCTAGGGCGGCCTTAACCCTTCTAGACCCGCCTAGGGCCACCAAGAAGCCGCCATGACTCACCAAGGGGTCGGCATGACCCTCCTAGGCCGGTGTAGGGCCGCCTTTACCCTCCTTGGACCGCCTTTTCCCGTCTTGAGGACATCTTGACCCGCCAAGGGACTACCTTTACACGCCTAGGGCTGTTTTGACCTTCCTAGAGCCTACCCACCCCTGCCTCGGGCCGCTAAGGGGCTTTTAGGGCCACCTTAACACGTCTTGGGCCGCCTTGACCAGCCTTGACCCTCCTCGGCCTTGCCCGGCAACCAAGGGTAGCCAAGTGGGCGACATGACCCACTTAAGGCCGCCACAGGGTTGCCTTTATATGCCTTGACCCTCCTAGGCCCACCTTGACCAATCTAGGGACGCCAAGACTCCACCTTAACCTGTCTAGGGTCACCAAGGGGCCGTCTTGACAAGCCAAGAGCTGCCAACGGGACGTCATGACCCGTCGAGAGGCTGCCTTTACACGTCTAGGGTTGTTTTGACCTCCCTAGGGCTCGCCTATGGCCGTCAAGGGGCTGCCTAGGGCCGCCATGGTGCTGCCTAGGGCCTCCATGAGGCCACCTTGACCCGTCTAGGGCTGCCTTGACCCGCCTTGGAACGCCTTGACCCGATTTGGGCTGCCTTGACCCGCCTAGGGCAACCATGGGGCTGCCTTGACCCACTTTGGACAGCCTTGGGCCGCCTTAACCCGCCTTGACCCGTCTTGGCCTGCCTTGACTGTCACACCCCGACCTTGGGATATGACAATTGTGGTGGATTTTGAAATTTGAAAATCAATCCAGAAATATGTTTTTTTTAGAAGATCTGAATAGCACCTCTTGTTTAAAAGCAATTGAATTAATACAAAAAGGGATGCAACATAAGCACTTAATTATGGTTAAAAGGTAACAAGTATAGTGGCCAAAGAAATAGGTTTAATGTCAACACTGAAAGCAAGTATTGTGTTTGCGTGAAACAAAACCTGTATAATGGAAATGTATATGAACTATTCAAATGTTGGCAAAGATCCACTCGTAGACAAACTGAAAGTTTTGAGAACTGAATTATAACCTTAAACTTTATGGTTTCCAAAAATTTAAAGAGAAGCATTTACCATAATTCAACGAGGTAAAAGTGCTTCACTAAATACATTTACAAAGGATGCCTTTTACTTACAAGACATTCCACCACTTGATATCAAGGTTATATCAGGTAACTAAAAGAGTAGTAAGCCTCCTACTCCAATTAGTAATTTAGCAAAACCAACCTTTCAAAACCAAAACACATACTGAGCATAATCTAATGAAAACCACAACAGCAACACATACTCAGTAAAGCAAAAAGCTGCCAAGGGGACGTCATGACCCGTCGAGAGGCTGCCTTTACACGCCTAGGGTTGTTCTGACCTCCCTAGGGCCCGCCTATGGTCGTCAAGGGGCTGCCTAGGGCCGCCATGACCTGTCTAGGGCTGCCTTGACCCGCCTTGACCCGTTTTGGGCTGCCTTGACCCGCCTAAGGCAACCATGGGGCTGTCTTGACCCACCTTGGACAGCCTTGGGCCGCCTTAACCCGCCTAGACCCGCCTTGACCATCCTTGACGCGTATTGGGCCGCCTTGACCCTCTTTGACGCACCTAGTGCCGCCTTGACCCTCCTTGACCCACCTTGACCAGCCTTGACCCACCTTGGGCTGTCTTAACCCGTTTTAACCCGTCTTGGGCCGCTTTGACCTATATAAGGCCGCCAAGGGGCTGCCTTAAGTCGCCTTGAACATCCTAACCTGTCAAGGGGCCGCTGTGACCCTCCTAGGGCCGCAAAGGGGTCGCTTTGAACAACCTTGACCCTCCTAGACCCTCACGTAGGGCCACCTACCTTCCTAGACCCGCCAAGCGGTTGCCTAGGGCCACCATGGACTGCCTAGGACACGCCTTGGACCACCTTAACCCGCCATGACCCGCCTTGGACCACGTAAGGCTGTCTTGACCCGCCGTGGACCGCCTTAACCCGCCATGACGCCTTGGAAAGCCTTGACCTGCATTGGGCCACCAAGAAGCCGTCATGCCCCTCCGAAGCCCGTCTTGGGCCCCCTTAACCCGCCTTGACCCACCTTAACCCGTCTTGGGCCTCCTTGACCCTCCTCGGCCCTGCCAAGCAACCTAGGGCCGCCACGGGGCTACCTTTACACGTCTTGATCCTCCTAGGCACACCTAGGGCCACCTTTACCCTTCTAGGGACGCCAAAAGGCCGCCTTGACCTGCCTAGGGCCGCCAAGGGGACGTCTTGACACGTCGAGGGCTATCCTTACACGCCTAGGGTTGTTTTGACCTCCCTAGGGCCCGCCATGACCCGCCTATGGCCGCCAAGGGCCTACCTAATGCCGCCATGTGGCTACCTAGGGCCGCCTTGACCCGCCTTAACCCGCCTTGACCCGCCTTGACCCGCCTTGACCCGTCATAACCCGCTTTGACTCGCTTTAACCCGCCTTGGATTGCTTTGGGCTGCCTTGACCCAGCTTGGGGTGTCTTGACCCGCTTTAACCCGCCTTGGGGTGTCTTGACCCGCTTTAACCCCCAAAAGGTGGCCTTAAGTCGCCTTGAACCTCTTAACCCGCCATGGGGCCTCCATGACCCTTCTAGGGCCGCAAAGGGGCTGCCTTGAACCGCCTTGACCCTCCTAGACTCGCCTAGGGCCGCAAATAGACTGTCTTAACCCGTCATGACCAGCCTTGGACTGCCTTGACCCGCCTTGGACCGCCTTAACACGCCTTAAACCGGCTTGGCAAGCCTTAACCCGCCTTAGACTGCTTTGGGCCGCCTTGACCTGCCTTGAGCTGTCTTGACCCGCTTTAACGCGCCTTGGGCCGCTTTGACCCATATAAGGCCGTCAAGAAGCCACCTTAATCCGCCTTGAACCTCCTAAGCCGCCAAGGGGCCTCCATGACCCTCCTAGGGCTGCAAATGGACCGCCTTAAGTCGTTATGACTCGCCTTGGACTGCCTTAACCCGCCTTAAACCGCCTTGGCAAGCTTTGACCCGCTTTGGACCACCTTGACCTGCCTTGAACTGCCTAGGGCCGCCTTGACCCTCCTATACCCGTCGAGGGCCACCAAGAAGCCGCGATGTCCCTCCGAGGCCCGTCTAGGGCCGCCTTAACCCGCCTTAGGCCGCCTTGACCCTCTTCCGCCCTGCTAAGCAACCTAGGGTCGCCACGGGGCTGGCTTTACACGTCTTGACCCTCCTAACCTTGCTCTGAGTCGCCTTGACCTGCCTTAACCTGCCTTGGGCAGCCTTATCCCGCCTTTGGCCACTTTTACCCATATAGGGCTGCCATGGGGCCACCATTAGGGCCGCCTTGAGCCGACTTGGACTGCTTTGAGCCGCCTTGACCCGTCTTGGGCTGCCTTGACCCGCCTTGACCTGCCTTAACCCGCCTTAGGCCACTTTGACCCATATAGGGCTGCCATGGGGCCGCCTTAAGCCACCTTGAACCTCCTAACCCGCCAAGGGGCCGCCATGACCCTCCTAGACCCGCCTAGTGCCGCCTTGCCCTTCCTAGACCTGCCATGACTTGCCAAGGGGTCGTCATGACCCTCCTAGGCCCGTCTAGGGCCACAAAGAAGCCACCATGACTCGCCAAGGGGTCGTCATGACCCGCTAAAGGGTCGTCATGACTCGCCTAGGGCTATCTTGACCCCCTTTAACCCGCCTTGAGCAACTTTGATCCATATAAGGCCACCAAGGGGCAGCCTTAAACTTCCTAACCTGCCAAGGGGCCGCCATGACCCTCCTAGGGCCGTAATGAGGCCGCCTTAAACTGCCTTGGGCCGCTTTGACCCTCCTAGACCCACCAAGGGCTACCTAGGGACACCATGAAGCAGCCTTAGACCGCCTTAACCTGCCTTGGACCACCTTTAACTGCCTAAGGTTGCCTTGACCTGCCTTAACCCGCAATGACCCGCCTTAAACCGCCTTGGCAAACCTTGACCCGTTTTGATCGCCTTGACCTGCGTTGAACCGCCTAGGGCAGCCTTGACCCTCATAGACCCGCCTAGGGCCACCAAGAAACCGCCATGTCCCTCCGAGGCCCGTCTAGGGTCGCTTAACCCGCCTTTACCCTCCTCGGCCCTGCCAAGCAACCTAGGGCCGCCATGGGGCTGGCTTTACACTTCTTGACCCTCCTAGGCCCACCTTGTCCCGTCTAGGGACGCCAAGAGGCCGCCTTGACCTTCCTAGGGCCGCCAAGGGATGTCTTGACCCGCCGAGGGGCTGCTCTTACATGCCTAGGTTTGTTTTGACCTCCCTAGGGCTCGCCATGAGCTCCCTAGGGCCGCAATGGGGCTGCCTTGACCCGCCTTGGAATGCCTTGGACCGCCTTAACTTGCCATGACACGCCATGGACTACCTAAGGCTGCCTTGACCCACCTTGGACCGCTTTGACCTGCTTTGGGCCACCAAGGGGACGTCTTGACCCGCCTTGGACTGCCTTAACCCGCCATGACCCGCCTTGGCAAGCCTTGACCTGCCTTGGGCTACCAAGAAGCCGTCATGTCCCTCTAATGCCCGTCTAGGGCCGCCTTAACCGGCCTTGACCCGCCTTAACCCGTCTTGGGCCTCTTTGACCCTCCTCGGCCCAGCCAAGCAACCTAGGGCCGCCACTGGGCTACCTTTACACGTCTTGATCCTCCTAGGCCCACCTAGGGCCACCTTGACCCATCTAGGGACGCCAATAGGCCGCCTTGACCTGCCTAGGGCTGCTAAGCGGACGTCTTGACCCACTGAGGGGCTGCTCTTACACGCTTAGGGTTGTTTTGACCTCCCTAGGGCCTGCCTTGACCTCCGTAGAGCGGCTATGGGGCCGCCTTAACCCGCCTTGGACTGCCTTGGACCGCCTTAACCCGTCATGACCCGCCTTGACAAGCCTTGACCTGCCTTGGGCCACCATGAAGCCGTCATGTCCCTCCGATGCCCGTCTAGGGCCGCATGAAGCGGCCTTGACCCGCCTTAACCCGTCTTGGGCCTCTTTGACTCTCCTCGGCCCTGCCAAGCAACCTAGGGCCGCCACGGGGCTACCTTTACACGTCTTGATCCTCCTAGGCCCACCTAGGGCCACTTGACCCGTCTAGGGACGCCAAGAGGCCGCCTTGAGCTACCTAGGGCCGCCAAGCGGACGTCTTGACACGCCGAGGGGTTGCCCTTACACACCCAGGGTTGTTTTGACCTCCCTAGGTCCCGTCATGACCCGCCTATGGTCGCTAAGGGCCTGCCTAATGTCGTCATGTGGCTACCTAGGGCCGCCTTAACCCACCTTAGATTGCTTTGGGCCGCCTTGACCCGCTTTAACCCGCTTTGGGCCGCTTTAACCCATATAAGGCCGCGAAGAGGCCGCCTTAAGTCGCCTTGAACCTCCTAACCCGTCAAGGGGCCTCCATGACCCTCATAGGGCCGCAAAGGGGCCACCTTGACCCTTTTAGACTCGCCTAGGGCCGCAAAGGGACCGCCTTAACCCGCCATGACCCGCCTTGGACGACCTTGACCCTCCTTGGACCACCTTGACCCGCCTTGGGCTGTCTTGACTTGCTTTAACCCGCCTTGGGCCGCTTTGACCCATATAAGGCCGCCAAGAGGCCACCTTAAGCCGCCTTGAACCTCCTAAGCCGCCAAGGGGCTTCCATGACCCTCCTAGGGCCGCAAAGGGGCCGCCTTGAACCGCCATGACCCTCTTAAACTCACCTAAGGCCGCAAAAGGACCACCTTAACCCGCCATGACCTGTCTTGGACCGCCTTAACCCGCCTTAAACCGCCTTGGTAAGCCTTGACCCGCTTTAGACCGCCTTAACTTGCCTTGAACCGCCTAGGGCTGCCTTGACCCTCCTAGACCCGCCTAGGGCCACCAAGAAGCCGCCATGTCCCTCCAAGGCCCATCTAGGCCCGCCTTAACCCGCCTTAGGCCGTCTTGACCCTCCTCGGCCCTGCCAAGCAACCTAGGGCCACCACGGGGCTGGCTTTACACGTCTTGACCCTCCTAGGCCCACCTAGGGCCACCTTAACCCGTCTAGGGATGCCAAGAGGCCGCCTTAACCTGCCTAAGGCTGCCAAGGGACGTCTTGACCCGTCGAGGGGCTGCTCTTACACGCCTAGGTTTGTTTTGACCTCCCTAAGGCCCGCCATGAGCTCCCTAGGGCCGCAATAAGGCTGCCTTGACCCGCCTTGGAATGCCTTGGACCGCCTTAACTTGCCATGACACGCCTTGGACTACCTAAGGCTGCCTTGACCCACCTTGGACCGCTATAACCCGCTATGACCTGCTTTGGGCCACCAAGAAGCCGTCATGTCCCTCTGATGCCCGTCTACGGCCGCCTAAACCCGCCTTGACCCGCCTTAACCCGTCTTGGGTCTCTTTGACCCTCCTCGGCCCTGCCAAGCAAACTAGGGCCGCCACGGGGCTACCTTTACACGTCTTGATCCTCCTAGACTCACCTAGAGCTACCTTGACCTGTCTAGGGACGCCAAGAGGCCGCCTTGACCTGTCTAGGGCCGCTAAACGGACGTCTTGACACGCCGAGGGGCTGCCCTTACACACCTAGGGTTGTTTTGACCTCCTTAGGGCCCGCCATGACCCGCCTATGGCCGCCAAAGGCCTGCCTAATGCCGTCATGTGGCTACCTAGGGCTGTCTTGACCCGCCTTAACCCGCTTTAACCTGCCTAAACCTGCCTTGACTCGCCTTGGACTGCTTTGGGCCGCCTTGACCCGCCTTAGGCTGTCTTGACCTGCTTTGGCCTTGACCCGTCTTGAGCCGCCTTGACCTGCCTTGACCCGCCTTAGCCATCCCAGGGCCGCCTTAACCCACCATGGGCCACCTTGCTAGCCTTGAACCGCCTTGACCCTCCGAGACCCGTCTAGGGCCGCCATAAGCCGACTTGGGCCACTTTGACACATAAAGGGCTGCCATGGGGCCGCCTTAATCCACCTTGAACCTCCTAACCCGCCAAGGGGCCGCCATGACCCTTATAGGGCTGCAAAAGGGCCGCCTTTGGCCGCCTTGACCCGTCTTGGGCCGCCTTGACCCGCCATGGGGCGCCTTGACCTGCCTTGAACCGCCTAGGGCCTTCTAGGGCTGCCTTGACCCGCCTTGAGCGCCTTGGACCGCCTTGAACCTCCTAGGGCCGCCTTGACCCTTATAGGGCTGCCATGGAGCCGTCTTGAGCCGCTTGGGACTGCTTTAGGCCACCTTGACCCTTGACCTGCCTAGGGCCACCAAAGGGACGCCTTGACAAGCCAAGAGCTGCCAAGGGGACGTCATGACCCGTCGAGAGGCTGCCTTTACACGCCTAAGGTTATTTTGACATCCCTAGGGCCCACCTATAGCCGTCAAGGGGATGCCTAGGGCCGCCATGGTGCTGCATAGGGCCGCCATGGGGCCACCTTGACCTGTCTAGGGCTGCCTTGACCCGCTTTGGCCCGCCTTGGAACACCTTGACCCGCTTTAGGCTCCCTTGACTCACCTAGGACAACCATGGGGCCGCCTTGACCCACTTTGGACAGCCTTGGGCTGCCTTAACCCGCCTTGGGCCGCCTTGACCCTCCTTGACGCGCCTAGTGCCGTCTTGACCCACTTTGACCCGTCTTGACCTACTTTAACCCGCCTTGGACTGCTTTAGGCCGCCTTGACCCACCTTGGGCTATCTTGACCTGCTTTAACCCGCCTTGAGCCGCTTTGACCTATATAAGGCCGCTAAGGGCAGCCTTGAATATCCTAACTCGCCAAGGAGCCGTAATTACCCTCCTATGGCCGCAAAAGGGCCGCTTTGAACCGCGTTGACCCTCCTAGACCCCCGCCTAGGGCCACCTTGACCTTCCTATACCCGCCAAGGGGCGGCCTAGGGCCGCCATGGGGCCGTCTTGACCCTCCTTGGACGGCCTTAACCCGCCATGACCCGCCTTAAACCGCCTTGGCAAGCCTTGACCCGCCTTGACCTACCTTGGGTCACCGACAAGCCGTCATGTCCCTTCGAGTCCCGTCTAGGGCCGCCTTAACCCGTCTTGACTCGCCTTGACCCGTCTTGGGCCTCCTTGACCCTCCTAGGCCCACCTAGGGGCACCTTGACCTGTATAGGGATGCCAAGAGGCCACCTTAACCCGCCTTAGCCGCCTTGACCTTCCTAGGCCCACCTTGACCCTGCTAGACTTGCCTTGACCCTCCTAGACCCGCCTTGAACCGTCTTGGGCCGCCTAGACCCTCCTAGACCCGCCTAGGCCGCCATTGGGGCCGTCTTGGACTGGTTTGGGCCGCCTTGACCTGCTTTAGGATACCTCGACCCGCCTTAACCCGTCTTGAACCGCTTTAACCCGCCTTCGGGCACTTTGACCCATATAGGGCTGTCATGGGACCGCCTTGAGCCGCCTTGTACTGTTTTGGGCCGCTTTGACCTGCCTTGGGCTGCCTTGACCCGCCTTGGGTGGCCTTAACCCGCCTTGGGCCACTTTCACCCATAAAGGACTGCCATGGGGCCGCCTTAAGCCACCTTGAACCTCATAACCTGCCAAGGGGCCGCCATGACCCTCCTAGGGCCGCAAAGGTGCCGCCTTGACCCGTCTTAGGCCGCTTTGACCCGCCTTGACTCGCCTTGGACTGCCTTGACCCGCTTTGGACCGCTTTGACCCGCCTTAGCTAGCCTTGACCCTTCTAGAGCCGCCTAGGGCCTCCTAGGGCCACCTTAACCCGCCATGACCGCTTTGGACCACCTAGGGCCGTAATGAGGCCTCCTTGAACTGCCTTAGGCCGCCTTTACCCTCCTAGATCCGCCAAGGGGCTGCCTAGGGCCGCCATGGGGCGCCTTGGACCGCTTTGCCCCCCTTGGATTGCCTTAATCCGCCATGGACCGCCTTGACCTGCCTTGGATCGCCTTGACCCGCCTTGGACTGCCATGACCCGCTTTGAATCGCTTAGGGCCGCCTTGACCCTTCTAGACCCGTCTAGGGCCACCAAAAAGCCGCCATGACTCGCCATGGGGCCGCCTTAAGCCACCTTGAACCTCCTAAGCCGCTAAGGGGCTGCAATGATCCTCCTAGGGCAGCAAATGGGCAACCTTGAACCTCCTAACCCACCAAGGGGCTGCCATGACCCTCCTAGGGCCGCAAAGAGGCCGCCTTTGTCCGCCTTGACCCGTCTTGAGCCGCCTTGACCTGCCTTGACCCGTCTTGGATCGCCTTGACCCGCCATGGGCCGCCTTGACCCTCCTAGACCAGCCTAGGGTTACCTTAACCCCCTTTGACCTGTCAAGAGGCTGCCTAGGGCCGCCTTGACCAGCCTTGGACCGCCTTGAACCGCCATGACCCGTTGAGGCCCATCAAGGGGCAGCCTTTACACGCCTTGACCCTTCTAGGGCCACCTTTACCCGTCTAGGGCTGTCTTTGACCCGTTTTGGGGCCGCCTTGATCCTCCTAGACCCGCCAAGGGGTTGCCTAGGGCCGCCATCGGGCCGCCTTGACCCGGCTTGGCCCGCCTTAGACCGCCTTGACCCGCTATGAACCCCTTGGGCCGCTTTGACCCACCTTGACCCGTTTTGGCCCGCCTTAACCCTCCTAGACCCACCTAGAAGCCGCCATGACTCGCCAATGGATCGTCGTTACCCTCTTAGAACTGTCTAGGGACACCTTGACCCGTCTAGGGCCGCCTTTGACCCGCCTTGACCCGTCTTTACCAGCCTTGGACCGCCTTCTTAGGCTGCCTTGACCCGCCTTGAACCGCCTTGGGCTGCCATGACCCTCGTAGACCCGCCTACTGCAGTCTTGACCCTCCTAGACCCGCCTAGGGCCACCAAGAAGCCATCATGACCCGCCATGGGTTGCGTTAACCCGCCTTGACCCTCCTAGACCCGCCAAGTGCCGTCTTGGCCCGCCTTGACTCGCCTTAACCGGCCTTGGACTGCTTTGGGCTGCCTTGACCCGCCTTGGGCTGCCTTAACCTGCCTTAATCCGCCATGGGCCGCTATGACCCATATAGGGCCGCCAAGGGGCCGCCTTAAGCCTTGAACCTCCAAACCCGCCTTGGGCCTCCTTGACCTGCCTTAGGCAGCCTTGACCCACCTTGACCCTCCTTGACCCGTCTTGGACCGCCTTGAACCGCCTTGACCCTCCTAGACCCGCCTAAGGCCCCTTGATCCTCTTAGATCCGCCAAGGGGCTGCCTAGGGCCGCAATGGGGCCGCCTTGGACTGCCTTGTTTCGTCATGACCCGCTATGGACCGCCTTAACCCGCCTTGGACCACCTTGGACCGCCTTGACCCTCCATGACCCGCCATGGACCGTTTTAGCCCGCCTTGACCCACCTTGAACCGCCTAGGGTGGCCTTAACCCTCCTCGCCAAGGGGTCGCTAAGACCCTCCGAGGACAGTCTAGGGCCGCCTTAACCCGCTTTGGCCCACCTTAGGCCGCCTTGACCCTCATCGGCCATGCCAAGCAACTTAGGGTCGCCTCGACCCGCTTTGACCAGCCTTGACCCGCTTTAAGCTGCCTTGATGCTCCTAGGCCCGCCTAGTGCCCCCTTGACCCTGCTAGACCCGCTTTGAACCGCTTTAAGCTGCCTTGACCCTCCTAGACCCGCCTAGTGCCCCCTTGACCCTGCAAGCCTTGACCCTGCTTGACCCGCCTTGGACCGCCTTAACCCGCCATGACCCGCCTTGGCAAGCCTTGACTTGCCTTGGGCTACCAAGAAGCCGTCATGTCCCTCCAATGCCCGTCTAGGGCCGCCTTAACCGGCCTTGACCCGCCTTAACCCGTCTTGGGCCTCTTTGACCCTCCTCGGCCCAGCCAAGCAACCTAGGGCCGCCACTAGGCTACCTTTACACGTCTTGATCCTCCTAGGCCCACCTAGGGCCACCTTGACCCATCTAGGGACGCCAAGAGGCCGCCTTGACCTGCCTAGGGCTGCTAAGCAGACGTCTTGACCCACCGAAGGGCTGCTCTTACACGCTTAGGGTTGTTTTGACCTCCCTAGGGCCCGCCTTGACCTCCGTAGGGCGGCTATGGGGCCGCCTTGACCCGCCTTGGACTGCCTTAGACCGCCTTAACCCGTCATGACCCGCCTTGACAAGCCTTGACCTGCCTTGGGTCACCATGAAGCCGTCATGTCCCCCCGATGCCCGTCTAGCGCCGCATGAAGCGGCCTTGACCCACCTTAACCTGTCTTAGGCCTCTTTGACCCTCCTCGGCCCTGCCAAGCAACCTAGGGCCGCCACGGGGCTACCTTTACACGTCTTGATCCTCCTAGGCCCACCTAGGGCCACTTGACCTGTCTAGGGACGCCAAGAGGCCGCCTTGAGCTGCCTAGGGCCGCCAAGCGGACGTCTTGACACGCCGAGGGGTTGCCCTTACACACCCAGGGTTGTTTTGACCTCCCTAGGTCCCGCCATGACCCGCCTATGGTCGCTAAGGGCCTGCCTAATGTCGTCATGTGGCTACCTAGGGCCGCCTTAGATTGCTTTGGGCCGCCTTGACCCGCTTTAACCCGCTTTGGGCCGCTTTAACCCATATAAGGCCGCCAAGAGGCCGCCTTAAGCCGCCTTGAACCTCCTAACCCGCCAAGGG
Source organism: Fragaria x ananassa (assembly GCA_034370585.1). NCBI lineage: Eukaryota > Viridiplantae > Streptophyta > Magnoliopsida > Rosales > Rosaceae > Fragaria > Fragaria x ananassa. The sequence goes on along the minus strand of CP139761.1, from coordinate 25,341,314 downwards.
GTCTCCATGACCCTCCTAGGGCCGCAAAGGGGCCGCCTTAAGCCGCCTTGACCCTCCTAACGCCTTGACCCTCCTAACCCGCCAAGGGGTCTCCATGACCCTCCTAGGGCCGCAAAGGGGCCACCTTAACCCGCCTTGACCCTTTTAGACTTGCCTAGGGCCACAAAAGGACCGCCTTAACCCGCCATGACCCTCCATGGACCACCTTGACCTGCCTTGGACTGTCTTGACCTGCTTTAACCCGCCTTGGGCCACTTTGACCCATATCTGGCCGCCAAGAGGCCACCTTAAGCCGCCAAAGGGCCTCCATGACCCTCCTAGGGCTGCAAAGGGGCCACCTTGAACAGCCATGACCCTCTTAGACTCGCCTAGGGCCGCAAAGGGACAACCTTAACCCGTGATGACCCGGCTTGGACCACCTTAACCTGCCTTAAACCGCCTTGGCAAGTCTTGACCCGCTTTGGACCGCCTTGACCTGCCTTGAACCGCCTAGGGCCACCTTGACCGTCCTAGACCCACCTAGGGCCGCCAAGAAGCCGCCATGTCCCACCGAGGCCCCTCTAGTGCCGCTTTACACGTCTTGACCCTCCTAGGCCCACCTAGGGCCACCATGACCCGTTTAGGGACGCTAAGAGGCCGCCTTGACCTGCCTAGGTCCGCCAAGGGACGTCTTGACCCGCCGAGGGGCTGCTCTTACACGCCTAGGTTTGTTTTGACCTCCCTAGGGCCCGCCATGACCCGCATATGGCTGCCAAGGGCTTGCCTAGCGCCGCCATGTGGCTACCTAGGGCCGCCTTGACCCGCCTTGACACGCCTTAACCCGTCTAAACCCCCTTTAATCCGCCTTGGCCCGCCTAAACCCATCTTAACTCGCCTTGACCCGCCTTAACCCGCCTTGGACTGCTTTGGGCCTCCTTGGGCTGTCTTGACCTGCTTTAACCCGCTTTGACCCAAATAAGGCCGCCAAGGGGCCTCCATGACCCCCATGACCCTCCTAGGGCTACAAAGGGGCCGCCTGGAACCGTCTTGACCCTCCTAAACCCACCTAGGGGCCACCTTGACCCCCCTAGACCATGAGGCCGCCTTGGACTGCCTTGGCCCGCCTTGGACCGCATTAACCTGTCATGACCCGCCTTGGACCGCCTTGACCTGCCTTGGACCGCCTTGGCAAGCCTTGAACCGCCTAAGGCTGGCTTGACCCGCCTTAACCCGCCATGACCCGCCTTAAACCGACTTGGCAAGCCTTGACCCGGCTTGGAACGCCTTGACCTGTCTTGAACCGCCTTGACCCTCCTAGACCTGCCTATGGCCACCAAGAAGCCGCCATGACTCGCCAAGGGGTCGCCATGTCCCTCCGAGGCCCGTCTAGGGCCGCCTTAACCCGCTTTAGCCCGCCTTGACCCTCATCGGTCCTACCAAGCAACCTAGGGCCGCCACGGGGCTGCCTTTACACGTCTTGACCCTCCTAGGCCCACCTAGGGCCACCTTGACCCGTCTAGGGATACCAAAAGGCTGCCTTAACTGCCTAGGGCCGCCATGACCAGTTGAGGAGCGGCCTTTACACACCTAGGGTTGTTTTGACGTCCCTAGGGTCCGCCATGACCTGCATATGGCTGTCAAGGGCCTGCCTAGGGAAGCTATATGGTTGCCTTGACTTGTCTAGGGCCACCTTGACCTGTCTAGGGCCGCCTTGGCCTGCCTTAGGCTGCTTTGACCCTCCTAGGCCCGCCTAGTGCCGCCTTGACCTTGCTAGACCTGCCTTGACCCTTCTAGACCCGCCTTGAACCATCTTGGGCCACCTAGACCCTGCTAGACTCGCATAGGGCCGCCATTGGGCCCGCGCCTTGGACTGCTTTGGGCCGCCTTAACCCGTCTTGGGCCGCCTTATCCCGCCTTCGGTCACTTTGACCTATATAGGGCTGCCATGGGGCCGCCATTGGGGCCACCTTGAGCCGCCTTGGACTGTTCGGGGCGGCCTTGACCCGCCTTAACCCGCCTTGGGCCACTTTGACCCATATAGAGCTATCATGGGGCCGCCTTAAGCCACCTTAAGCCACCTTGAACTTCCTAACCCACCAAGGGGCCGCCATGACCCTCCTAGGGCCACATAGGGGCGCCTTGAACCTCCTAACCCACCAAGGGGCCGCCATGACCCTCGTAGGGCTGCAAAGGGGTGGCCTTGACCCGTCTTGAGCCGCCTTAACCTGCCTTGACCAGCCTTAGCCATCCCAGGGCCACCTTAACCCACCATGGACCACCTTGCCAGCCTTGAACCGCCTTGACCCTCTGAGACCCGCCTAGGGCCGCCTTAAGCCGACTTGGGCCACTTTGACACATAAAGGGCTCCCATGGGGCCGCCTTAAGCCACCTTCAACCTCCTAACCCGCCAAGGGGCCGCCATGACCCTCATAGGGCTGCAAAAGGGCCGCCTTTGGCCGCCTTGACCTGCCATGACCCGCCATGGGGCGCCTTGACCTGCCTTGAACCGCCTTGACCCGCCTAGGGCCTTCTAGGGCTGCCTTGACCCGCCTTGAGCGCCTTGGACCGCCTTGAACCTCCTAGGGCCGCCTTGACCCTTATAGGGCTGCCATGGAGCCGTCTTGAGCCACTTGGGACTGCTTTAGGCCACCTTGACCCTTGACCTGCCTAGGGCCACCAAAGGGACGCCTTGACAAGCCAAGAGCTGCCAAGGGGACGTCATGACCCGTCGAGAGGCTGCCTTTACACGCCTAAGGTTGTTTTGACCTCCCTAGGGCCCACCTATAGCCGTCAAGGGGATGCCTAGGGCCGCCATGGTGCTGGATATGGCCACCATGGGGCCACCTTGACCTGTCTAGGGCCGCCTTGACCCGCTTTGGCCCGCCTTGGAACACCTTGACCCGCTTTAGGCTCTCTTGACTCACCTAGGACAACCATGGGGCCGCCTTGACCCACTTTGGACAGCCTTGGGCCGCCTTAACCCGCCTTGGGCCGCCTTGACCCTCCTTGACACGCCTAGTGCCGTCTTGACCCACTTTGACCCGTCTTGACCTACTTTAACCCGACTTGGACTGCTTTAGGCCGCCTTGACCCACCTTGGGCTATCTTGACCTGCTTTAACCCGCCTTGAGCCGTTTTGACCTATATAAGGCCGCTAAGGGCAGCCTTGAATATCCTAACTCGCCAAGGAGCCGTAATTACCCTCCTATGGCCGCAAAGGGGCCGCTTTGAACCGCGTTGATCCTCCTAGACCCCCGCTTAGGGCCACCTTGATCTTCCTATACCCGCCAAGGGGCGGCCTAGGGCCGCCATGGGGTCGTCTTGACCCGCCTTGGACGGCCTTAACCCGCCATGACCCGCCTTAAACCGCCTTGGCAAGCCTTGACCCGCCTTGACCTGCCTTGGGTCACCGACAAGCCGTCATGTCCCTTCGAGTCCCGTCTAGGGCCGCCTTGAACCGTCTAGGGACACCTTGACCCGCTATGGATCGTCGTTACCTTCTTAGAACTGTCTAGGGACACCTTGACCCGTCTAAGGCCGCCTTTGACCCGCCTTGACCCGTCTTTACCAGCCTTGGACCGCCTTCTTAGGCTGCCTTGACCCGCCTTGAACCGCCTTGGGCTGCCATGACCCTCGTAGACCCGCCTACTGCAGTCTTGACCCTCCTAGACCCGCCTAGGGCCACCAAGAAGCCACCATGACCCGCCATGGGTTGCGTTAACCCGCCTTGACCCTCCTAGACCCGCCAAGTGTCGTCTTGGCCCGCCTTGACTCGCCTTAACCGGCCTTGGACTGCTTTGGGCTGCCTTGACCCGCCTTGGGCTGCCTTAACCTGCCTTAACCCGCCATGGGCCGCTATGACCCATATAGGGCCGCCAAGGGGCCGCCTTAAGCCTTGAACCTCCTAACCCGCCTTGGGCCGTCTTGACCTGCCTTGACCCGCTTTAGGCAGCCTTGACTCACCTTGGACCACCTACCGCCTTGGGCCGCCTTGACCCTCCTAGACCCGCCTAAGGCCCCTTGATCCTCTTAGACCCGCCAAGGGGCTGCCTAGGGCCGTAATGGGGCCGCCTTGGACTGCCTTGTTTCGTCATGACCCGCTATGGATCGCCTTGACCCGCCTTGGACCGCCTTGGGCAGCCTTGACCCACCTTGGACCGACTAGGGCGGCCTTAACCCTCCTAGACCCGCCTAGGGCCACCAAGAAGCCGCCATGACTCACCAAGGGGTCGGCATGACCCTCCTAGGCCGGTCTAGGGCCGCCTTTACCCTCCTTGGCCCGCCTTTTCCCGTCTTGGGGACATCTTGACCCGCCAAGGGACTACCATTACACGCCTAGGGCTGTTTTGACCTTCCTAGAGCCTAACCACCCACCCCTGCCTCGGGCCGTTAAGGGGATTTTAGGGCCACCATGGGGCCACCTTAACACGTCTTGGGCCGCCTTGACCAGCCTTGACCCTCCTCGGCCTTGCCCGGCAACCAAGGGCAGCCAAGGGGGCGACATGACCCACTTAAGGCCGCCACGGGGTTGCCTTTATATGCCTTGACCCTCCTAGGCCCACCTTGACCAATCTAGGGATGCCAAGACTCCACCCTTGACCTGTCTAGGGTCGCTAAGGGGCCGTCTTGACAAGCCAAGAGCTGCCAACGGGACGTCATGACCCGTCGAGAGGCTGCCTTTACACGTCTAGGGTTGTTTTGACCTCCCTAGGGCCCGCCTATGGCCGTTAAGGGGCTGCCTAGGGCCGCCATGGTGCTGCCTAGGGCCTCCATGAGGCCACCTTGACCCGTCTAGGGCTGCCTTGACCCGCCTTGGAACGCCTTGACCCGATTTGGGCTGCCTTGACCCGCCTAGGGCAACCATGGGGCTGCCTTGACCCACTTTGGACAGCCTTGGGCCGCCTTAACCCACCTTGACCCGTCTTGGCCCGCCTTGACTTTCACACCCCGACCTTGGGATATGACAATTGTGGTGGATTTTGAAATTTGAAAATCAATCCAGAAATATGTTTTTTTTAGAAGATTTGAATAGCACCTCTTGTTTAAAAGCAATTGAATTAATACAAAAAGGGATGCAGCATAAACACTTAATTATAGTTAAAAGGTAACAAGTATAGTGGCCAAAGAAATAGGTTTAATGTCAACACTGAAAGCAAGTATTGTGTTTGCGTGAAACAAAACCTGTATAATGGAAATGTATATGAACTATTCAAATGTTGGCAAGGATCCACTCGTAGGCAATCTGAAAGTTTTGAGAACTGAATTATAACCTTAAACTTTATGGTTTCCAAAAATTTAAAGAGAAGCATTTACCATAATTCAACGAGGTAAAAGTGCTTCACTAAATACATTTACAAAGGATGCCTTTTACTTACAAGACATTCCACCACTTGATATCAAGGTTATATCAGGTAACTAAAAGAGTAGTAAGCCTCCTCACCTAGGGCCACCTACCTTCCTAGACCCGCCAAGCGGTTGCCTAGGGCCACCATGGACTGCCATGGGATGCCTAGGACACGCCTTGGACCACCTTAACCCGCCATGACCCGCCTTGGACCACGTAAGGCTGTCTTGACCCGCCGTGGACCGCCTTAACCCGCCATGATGCCTTGGAAAGCCTTGACCTGCATTGGGCCACCAAGAAGCCGTCATGTCCCTCCAAGGCCTGTCTTGGGCCCCCTTAACCCGCCTTGACCCACCTTAACCCGTCTTGGGCCTCCTTGACCCTCCTCGGCCCTGCCAAGCAACCTAGGGCCGCCACGGGGCTACCTTTACAAGTCTTGATCCTCCAAGGCACACCTAGGGCCACCTTTACCCGTCTAGGGACGCCAAAAGGCCGCCTTGACCTGCCTAGGGCCGCCAAGGGGACGTCTTGACACGTCGAGGGGCTGTCCTTACACGCATAGGGTTGTTTTGACCTCCCTAGGGCTCGCCATGACCCGCCTATGGCCGCCAAGGGCCTACCTAATTCCGCCATGTGGCTACCTAGGGCCGCCTTGACCCGCCTTAACCCGCCTTGACCCGTCTTAACCCGCTTTGACTCGCTTTAACCCGCCTTGACCCGCTTTAACCCGCCTTGGACTGCTTTGGGCTGCCTTGACCCGCCTTGGGGTGTCTTGACCCGCTTTAACCCGCCTTGGGGCCGCCTTAGGGTGTCTTGACCTGCTTTAACCCTCAAAAGGTGGCCTTAAGTCGCCTTGAATCTCTTAACCCGCCAAGGGGCCTCTATGACCCGTCTAGGGCCGCAAAGGGGCGGCCTTGAACCGCCTTGACCCTCCTAGACCCGCCTAGGGCCGCAAATAGACTGTCTTAACCCGTCATGACCAGCCTTGGACTGCCTTGACCCGCCTTGGACCGCCTTAACACGCCTTAAACCGGCTTGGCAAGCCTTAACCTGCCTTAGACTGCTTTGGGCTGCCTTGACCTGCCTTGAGCGGTCTTGACCCGTTTTAACGCACCTTGGGCCGCTTTGACCCATATAAGGCCGCCAAGAAGCCACCTTAATCCGCCTTGAACCTCCTAAGCCGCCAAGGGGCCTCCATGACCTTCCTAGGGCTGCAAATGGACCGCCTTAAGCCGTCATGACTAGCCTTGGACTGCCTTAACCCGCCTTAAACCGCCTTGGCAAGCCTTGACCCGCTTTGGACCACCTTGACCTGCCTTGAACTGCCTAGGGCCGCCTTGACCCTCCTATACCCGCCGAGGGCCACCAAGAAGCCTCGATGTCCTTCCGAGGCCCGTCTAGGGCCGCCTTAACCCGCCTTAGGCCGCCTTGACCCTCCTCCGCCCTGCTAAGCAACCTAGGGTCGCCACGGGGCTGGCTTTACACGTCTTGGCCCTCCTAACCTTGCTCTGAGTCGCCTTGACCCGCCTTGGGCTGCCTTGACCCGCCTTAACCTGCCTTGGGCAGCCTTATCCCGTCTTTGGCCACTTTTACCCATATAGGGCTGCCATGGGGCCACCATTGGGGCCGCCTTGAGCCGACTTGGACTGCTTTGAGTAGTAGCCTTGTACGATTTTCTACTTGTTAAAATTATTCTATGTTTTTCCATTCATTCATAGAAATCGTACAAGGAGTGTGCACGTATTTAAACCACTCGGTCTTGCATCCTCCATTCTGAGGAAAAATGCCAGTATGGAGCGACGTGAGCGTTAGACGCAATCGTATTAGCCTGGTGTGACTATCTAATTTAAAGCTTATTCATAGATAGCATACATGGAGCATACGAGTGGTTAATGCATATTGAAATATATATATTTTATAGATTGAGCCTGAGAGGCTGTTTTGTTTATGATTTGAGGACTAGCCAGAACTAGTCGTTTTCATTGATAATTTCTTGGGGAAATATTGTTGTTGTTGCGATTATTTTTGTCCACTCACTCTGACGTGATGAAATATTTTCCCCTAGGCTTTTCCTTCGTTTTTAAATGCCCAGTCTGCAGAGTTCGGGTAGGGTCTAGAAGGAGGCGACGAGGCATAGTCACTCATTTCTCCACTACTGTTCACCAGTAGGTCTTCTGTTAAATCGCTAGGATTTCTAGCAGCTTCCGCTGTATTACTTGTAGTAGCTCTGAATACTTTCGGAAAAATATATGTGTATTATTTTATTTGGATTAAGTTGAAGAATTTATATTATTGGTTAAGTGTTCTTTAATTTTTCCGGGTTAGGGTTGTCCATTTTCAAGGGAGGTTTGCCGAGTCCTTCGGTAAGTTTTCCTTGGAGGTGGTCTCCGCAGGACTCACCTCGGGTTTCAGGGTGAAATTCGGAGTTGGTCCTGACAGAAAGTTTATGCAAGAACGAGATTGTAATATACACAAGCACACACGAAGTCTCTGTATTATATTATTAATATGTAACCATATGATTACAATCAATGCACTGAATATAAATAGTTCATTCAGTTTGTTGATTATATATACATAACTTATCAATTGAGACAATCAAAACGATAAACAAAACTAGATCAACATATAAGGAAAAAAATTGTGTTCCAAGTAATAGAAATGTATAACTTATTTTTTTCATAGGTATTTTAGTAATTAAAATAGTAATTAATTAAATTCTTATTCTAATTCTATGTGGTAAGTAATGAAATTGAAATCTCCACATACTATTCTATTCCGTCTCATATTTCTTTCATCATTCATTCTTGATGAATTCTATTATAATTAAAGTAAACGTGCCATGAGTTTCAAAACTATCAAATTAGAAATAGTTAGTAAGAAAGAGAAAACAAATTAATTGGCACATAAAAAGTTTTCACTATTTTCCACCAATAACTAATAAAAAGGTCCGACGTCGTTTCAGTGTTCCGAAACCCTTCTCCTTCAGCTAAACCTCTGAGTCTCCCCAGTTTCAAAGCAAAGCATCAATCTTGGGTCCTCTGAGCTTCTCTGCGATTCAGCTACAATCACCCAAACAGGTTCGCCTCACCCCTTTTCAATTTTGTGCTTATTCATTAAGATTTCGTCAACCAATTAGTTTGATTCTGTTAATTTAATCCTTCCTTAGTTACTCATGGTTCGGCTCTAATCACTAATTTGGGTTCTCAAATCAGTAATTTTGACGATTCTCAGTTGAAAGATTATATCTTTAGGGTGCAGAATGAAAGCCTTTGCATTTGGATTAAACTGCAATGTTAATTCTTTTGATTTGATTATGATTGATATCCTATTCAGATTGGATTTTTAGTTTTGGAATTTGATCGGGAATTTGTTATAACAAGTTCATACACACCCTTTTAGTCACTAAAAACTGTGTCTTTAATCTGATGGGTCACACTGTCTATGTAAACTAGCAGCTACTAGAGTACCCATTTTGAATCGGAACAAGTTGGCATTGATTTTGGGTAGTGACATTTTCGGACTTAAAGTAGCTGGGTTTTAGGATGGCATTGGTTGTGATTTGCGGGCAGCCCTGCAGTGGGAAGTCAATGGCTGCCGCCTGCCTAGCTGAGGCTCTGAAAGAATCAGGGTCGAATCATGCAGTCAGGGTTATTGATGAAACTTCGTTTCATCTTGACCGTAATCAGAGCTATGCTAATATGCCTGCGGAGAAGAACTTAAGAGGGGTGCTGAGATCTGAAGTTGATAGATCGGTGTCAAGAGACAGTATCATTATAGTAGATTCTTTGAATAGCATCAAGGGGTATAGGTATGAGCTGTGGTGTTTGGCTCGTGCTGCAGGAATAAGGTATTGTGTGGTATATTGTGATGCTGATGAAACCCATTGTAGAAAGTGGAATGAGGAGCGTAGGGAGAAGGGAGAAGATGCATACAATGATAAGATTTTTGAAGATTTGGTAAGAAGGTTTGAGACACCAGATAGAAGAAATCGGTGGGATTCTCCTTTGTTTGAGTTATGGCCACATAGAGAAGGTATAGTAGGATCTTCAGCTGCTATTCTAGATGTGATTCTGTATCTAACTAAGAAGGTGGACTCAAAGATGCGGGATGTGAAAACTTTGCAGCCAACTATTGCAACACAGAACACACGGTTTTCTGAGGCGAACTCTCTGTATGAGTTGGACCGAGCAACACAAGAGGTGTCCAATGCTCTTGTGGAAGCACAATCACAGGCACTTGGAGGGCCTTTAAATGGAGTTTTGGTTGGTCAGGGGTTACCACCTATTAATATTTCCAGACCAGTAGGGCTTCCAGAGCTACGAAGCTTGAGGCGAACTTTCATAAAGTTGAGAGGGCAAACGAGTTTAAGTGGGCGACCGCCACCTTCTGATGCAGACAGCGCAAAGAGGATGTTTGTTGATTACTTGAACAGGGAATTGGCAAATCCTTGAGTGAGGAAAATAAGGTCACTGCTACCTTCAGTTTTTGATATCACTCTGGGTTGCGCCAGATTCTTGCTCTGATAAAACTCCTGCATCGATGGGAATTGCTGCCTTGTTCTGCCTTGCATCTATACTAACTGTTGCTCATCACTGTACTACCATTCTTACATGTTATTAAAAACATTTTTCTTACTCAGTTTTCCTTGTAGAACTCTAAGTTGGGTTTTCTTACTTAACAATTGATGGCATGGCCTTGAATTTTGAATTCTTTTGAACTATATTCCCAACATGAACAGATCTTTACTTAATTGTTGTTGCTGATTAATTCTCTGAGAAGCCAGGGATTTAATGCCATTTTCTATTAAAAGAAACCCATCTTTTTCCCCAAATGGTCAGCACAGGAATCTTGACCACCAATCAAGCCCAAACATAAAGCCTTTGTCTATGGCCATGATTGGCACAGCTCATATTCTATCAGCCCTACTCTGTACTTTGCTGAGTCGGCAAAAACCAACTGTTAACTAATACTTTCCTAATCAGTATCATCATCAATCCCACAATAGTTAATATTTACTAAAAAGGAAATGTATGAAGGGAAAGCTTCAATCTTCAGGTTCAAGGTAGAGCCATCTGGTACCAGCTGAAACCATTTAATTCTGATAATTCTGGGTTTGGTCCAACCATATTTACTGTTTCTCTAATCTGGGACAATGACACCCTTTTCGTTTAGAATTAACTATGGGAGAGGGGTTAAGCTAATCACATATAAATGACGGCTAAATCACAGCCGTCTATTCATTTTTTTATACACCAAATCATGAGGCTAGTTGTTCTCATTCGTCTTGACGTAGACATAAAACAAAAACAACCAGACCAAATTTAATACGGAAAGTAAATAAAAGTTCCAAGACACAATAAATAACAATGATTCCCTTTAATTGGGTTTTTAGTTATTCTATAATTAAATTTTAATGATTGTTTTCGTCTAAATCTGCGAGCCTCTGGATCTGATTAACAATTTGACAGAGAGACAAACATGTATATAAAAACCTGAACACACACGAACAGAAACACAAGAACTCCACAAATTACTAGAATTCCTACAAATTTGGACTCACATTAAAGTTTGAGTCTTTCTCTGTTTTTGAGGGCTCTTTGAATCTCACTCTTCTTCTTCAGCGACCCAGTACCAGGTAAGCATTACCCAAAACCCTAATCCCCATTTTCATGAAGTTGAACCCAATTTGGTTTTTTTTTTTTTTTTGCTTTTTTGTTTTTATGTGGGGTGGTAGTGATTTTGTTTGGTTTTGGATTGGATCTGACTTCCCATTTTGAGATCTGGGATTTTTGGGTGCTCACTGGTTTTGTGTAGAAATGGAAAGTGCTGCATTTGGTTTTGTAACTTGTCATTCTGTGTTTGGTTGCTACTGTGGAGAAAAAGTTGGAGTCTTGTGATTGGAATCTGCTTTGAATTAGAAGTAGAAAAGTTTTGTTTTTCTGTGTAACCAATCTGGACTTGACTTTTGTTTGCGACATTGATTGTGATTGGTTGGACTTTTGGGTTCTCTTGCAGGTTTGGTCTTGGTTGATCACTTGTGGAAAGTTTGTTTCTTTTGGAATTTAGTAGTATTGGTGGTGCTCAAGTTTGAAGCTTTGGTTATATAATTTAGTTTGGGATCGTGTGTAGTTGTGATCCTTTCTGGGTTTGGCTCAGGATGAATTAATGAACAATCAGAAAGAGGCGATTCACGTGTGCTGTTGTGGAAGAAGTGGAGATCACAGTGTCAATGCTTGTAGGAATTGTTCGGATTCATGGTGATAGATATAGAAGCTTGAGTGTGATGATAAATGATGGTTTTTGGTCTTCTTGGAGATTTAAGCTGAAGGTTATCTAGTGGGGTTACTTTGAAGTATTTAGGACGGGGTTGCACGATTTTGGACATGAGAAGCTCCTGGTTGAGTAAACTGTCTCTCAGTTTTGGCCCTAGACTGCCACTCAACTGGTTACTCTTGTGCCTCGTGAGTGTGCTTGCACTAATTGCAGTGTTGGGATCATCATCTTCAAGCTCATTTGATTCTTTAACCCCCAGTACAGTACCAGACATTTACACAAACTATAGGAGGCTAAAGGAGCAAGCGGCAGTTGATTACTTGGAGCTGAGGTCTCTCTCACTGGGGGGTAGTAAAGAAAAAGTGCTCAGCCTTTGTGGCAGAGATAAAGAACACTCTGTGCCTTGTTACAATGTTTCAACAAATCTTTTAGCTGGGTATAAAGATGGGGAGGAGTTTGATCGGCATTGTGAAGTATCAAGAGACAGAGAACAGTGTCTAGTTCGTCCCCCTAAAGACTATAAGATCCCTCTGAGGTGGCCAGCTGGTAGGGATGTGATATGGAGTGGAAACGTGAAGATAACCAAAGACCAATTTCTGTCATCTGGAAGCATGACCAAAAGGTGCTTCATAGTTATAGCTATGTAACACACTCAAGAACATCTTTGTAAATCATTTCTTCCTTTTGGCTTGTACTTCTCTGCAAAGTCATATTTAACTTCTCACCAAACTACGCAGGTTGATGTTACTAGAAGAAAATCAAATTGCCTTCCACTCTGAGGATGGTTTGATTTTTGATGGTGTCAAGGATTATTCTCGTCAAATTGCGGAGATGCTGGGTTTGAGCAGTGACTCTGAATTTCCTCAAGCTGGTGTAAGATTACAGTCAAATTGATGTAACCATTGGATTTCAAAAGAGGCCACAATTTATTGAACTAATACCAATATTGTTTCTTAACTATAAGTTGTCTGTTGGAACTAAATGGCATGCAGCTTATGCTTTTACCAATATGTGATTAATATAAAGCCTGTCCTATCACTACAGGTGCTTATAATATGATACCAGATGCTTCATTTTGATTCTTTTTTATGTGAAACTGCAGGTTCACACAGTACTAGATATTGGTTGTGGTTTTGGTAGCTTTGGTGCTCATTTAGTATCCCTAAAGTTAATGGCTATTTGTATTGCGGCATATGAGGCAACTGGCAGTCAAGTTCAGTTGGCCCTTGAGAGAGGTCTTCCTGCAATGATTGGCAACTTCATCGCAAGACAACTTCCATATCCGTCACTGTCATTTGAAATGGTTCATTGTGCTCAATGTGGTATTCTTTGGGACAAAAAAGGTGATGTTAGGGAGTAGTTATGGTATTCAGCATTTGTATGTTTCCTTTGGATCAAGTATTTGTTCTGAGTCAGACTGTCATTCTCTATCTCCTGCTAATAGCTTAGAGGTTCTTCAATACCATTACTCTCTTGTGTAACCTAAATCAATTCATGTATCAGATGGGATGTTTCTTTTAGAAGTTGACCGGGTACTCAAGCCTGGAGGTTACTTTGTTTTAACCTCACCCACAAACCAGCCATATGGAAGTTCATTGACTATGAAGGAGGGCGTAGCTACAGACTCTTCACCGCTGGAAGAATTAACCCTGAAAATCTGTTGGACTCTTCTATCTCAAAAATACGAAACTTTTATCTGGCAGAAAACTGTGGATTCGAATTGCTATTCATCTCAGTAAGGATATTGGCAACATCTAATTGCTTTTTGAGAATAATTGTTAGTTTTACATTTAAAATTTCCGTACTGTTTAGAGCTTTGGTATTGAGTTGGTTATTGTTAGTGTTGTTGAAGAGCTCCTCTCTTTTTTCTCTTCGACTTGCTAATGCTTTTCTCCTTATTCCTTATTTTAGCAAGCAGGGTGCGATTCCACTTTGTCAAGAAGAGCACGAGCTTCAATCATACTATAAGCCCCTAGTATCGTGTATAAGTGGGACCATGAGCAAACGCTGGTCTCCAATCCTGAATAGGTCTAGTTCTCGGTGGAACTCATCTGAGCTTGAAGTTCATGGAAAGTATTGTTCCATCGTACATTTGTTTTTCTTCACTTCACTATCTCTCATTGCTGGAAGGGGCTGTTTCTGAATGTCTTAGCATCATTATGTTAGTTGGATCTGCTAAGACCATTCAAATCTGTTCCCACATCTTGGTTATCTGCCAGCATATTGATACCCTTTCTCTTTGCAGGAGTTCAGCCTGATGATTTCTTTGAAGACTTACAGGTTTGGAGATCAGCTTTAAAGAACTACTGGTCTTTGCTTACCCCCTTGATTTTCTCTGACCATCCCAAGAGACCAGGCGATGAAGACCCTTTACCTCCCTTCAACATGATACGCAATGTGCTCGACATGAGTGCTCATTACGGGGGTTTAAATGCTGCTTTTCTGGAGGAAAGGAAATCAGTCTGGGTGATGAATGTTGTGCCTGTTAATGCTCCCTATACACTCCCTCTCATACTAGATCAAGGTTTTGCTGGTGTTTTGCATGACTGGTAAGTTATTTGTATCAGGTCTTTTGAAGAGCCGGCTAATTGGAATTTAGGAGCTTCTTTCAGGCTAAATTGATCTAGTTTTTGTGTGTTTATCCATACTGTTCAAAGATCCACATTCAGATATAAAGAACACTTGAAACCAAGGTTGACAAACTTGAATGTAAAAACAAAAACAAAAAAAATTATGATACCTTTCAGCTCTAGATATCCTGCTTTGTTCCACTTCCTACCAATATTTATTTACTCCAAGTTTGAAGAGGTAGTCATTTATCTATTGATACAGGTGCGAACCATTTCCCACATATCCTCGAACATATGATCTGCTGCATGCAAATGGGCTGCTCTCACTCCTGTCTTCAGAGAGGTGCAGCATGATGGACTTATTCTTGGAGATGGACCGGATCCTGCGCCCTGAGGTAGCTTTTTTTGCTTCTTCCTTTTAAAGTTGTACTGCAAGATTATTTTGTAGACGGAGAAGTCAGTTGTTTCCCTTTACTTTTTTTTTTATCCTAAGATTTATTCTTTAAAGGGATTTAATTATGTAAGTTGAATACTGTTGCAATTCCCTTTATTTCTCCCTCATCATTATTTGCCATCTTGGCATGTGATTTCCCTCTAGGCCTCAACAAATTGATTTTGTGATACATTCTCATGTAAAAGTTTGTAACTTCCTTATTTTATGTGATGAAACTAACAATTTTGAGACTTGGACTATGACCGATTGTAGGGCTGGGTTGTTCTCTCTGATAAAGTGGGAGCTATAGAGATGGCGCGCATGTTTGCTACCCAAGTACGTTGGGAAGCTAGGGTGATTGACCCTCAGAATGGCAGTGACCAGAGACTACTAGTATGCCAGAAACCATTTGTGAAAAAATGATTGTTTTACTTCAGGAGGTCTCGTCATTGCGGAAATGTACATTTTTCCTTTAGCTCTGGTAATTTCTCTCATCTTTCAGAAATTCATTTTCAGAAAACGAAATGCAGTCAATGAACTGATTTAGTATTATGAAGTTGTCAGTTCTAAGATACAGGACTTGTTAGGACTAATATGAGGTCTGGTTAGCTATTTTCCTAGTGTCAGATGAATGAATTGGTGTTATCTCTCTTCTTTGCTTTTCTTGATACTTAAAATCACATTTTTCCAGCCCCATCCCCATCCTTGTTCACTCAAACAAAGAACCGGAGGGCAATGGTCTGTCTGGCAATGACTTCTTTGCATTGCCTAGTGGACATAGTTTTCAGAACATGAGAGGGAGGGGTGTTTAAGATCCTTTCGAAGCAAAGAAGGTGGCGTCTTTCGGAATTTAACTATGCTGTATTTGTGTTCCTTATCAGATTATGATCAATTTGGCAACAGACATATACATGCTCAGAATCTGAAGATCCATGAAGATGCACATCAGTCATGACTGGACTAGGAGCATGTGGAAGCTGTAGATTAGAAGGTTTGGCACAGAAGTAGCTGCAACTCAATTTTGTTAAGGCGTTTGTAGCAATTCATTCATCCATATTTTTTCTTTGTTACATTTTCTCTTTTTATTTTTATTTTTTTTGTATTCATCTTGATAACGAACTTCACGTTCTTGTAAGAACAAAGCAATACTGTTGAGTAAAGAATGTCGGTACGTCCACAAAGTGTATATGTACTGATATTCATTCTTGTCTATTGATTTCATTCTTTACTTGAATTTCCAGAAACCAGCAATCATTCCCATTTTTGAACTCCAACTTCAGAATTATAGTTCTCAAATCAGTTAGAGTGATGGGATACAAAGAGAATGTGCTTAATTCTCTCTTAGATAGTTTCCAAATTATTGGCAGTCGGGTGTTCATGACTAGCAGTAGGGAATTTAAATTTAGGTATTGTGATGAGGCCTATCTCGTGGAATCAACGTAGGGGCACCTATGGCACGCACAAAGTTGTTACATAGGAGTAACACAATTCGACGGCAGTGTACTTTTTGAAAAGAGTTTCAGGGTATACAAGGTGGAGTTCAGCGATATAGATGGTTGCATGGTGAAGTATGTTGAGGTAAAAACCATAGGAGATGAGGCATTGTTCCTTGGCAAAAATTATCCAGTATCTGTTTCGGCTTCAAAGCTTCCAGGGTACCGGCCAAATTCCATATACTAACTACACTGGAGATTCGGAATCTGGTATGACAATTTACGATGTAGAGTTGGGAACTGCTTGCTATCCCAATTGTGGCCAAAATCCACCAGGACTCTGGATTGCTCCACCGTTTAAGGGCCTCTGCTAGCTCCTATCACAAGCTGTACTAATATATGACATGACACATTCTTATGTAGCTAGCTAGATTTTCATATTTTCTTTGGTTACAAGCTAGGTTTTTCATATGTTACACTACTCAGATCTTTTTCGAAAATTTTCCCAAATTAAGTGAATATTCGCAGAGCAATGAAATTATTGACAGTCAGGTAAACTAATGAAGTTTTGGAGCTCTCGGTGTTCTTCTTCTGGGGGGAATACCTCTCCCAGATAGACTTTAATAAACAGCTTAGGTGACCTATATATTCCTAGTTCGTATAGGATTGTGTTTGTTTTTTTTATAAAAACGTCCGTATCTTGTTTTCTTGTCCATCATCTAAGAGCAACACTGGCGAGACGTGACCAAATTGAAAATATTGAACGAGCATGCTTCAGCTACCTTTGACCATGTTCTGATCTTCTCTTTATGATTCTGGACAAGTTGTTGGAACCTATTGACCATGTTTGAGCGCTGTCGTCTGCAAGCAATGGCAGTCTCTTGCAAAACAATATAATGTTGCGACCCAGCGCTGGAGCAAGGTACTTCCTATGCTCATGATTTCTGCAGGACCCTCTTCAGCGCTGCACAGTGTTTCTGAAGAGAAAAGGTACATTAAAATATTTCAGCTTCCATGAAAATCAAAGAGGTTTTGTGGCTCTAGCCATGGTTGGTTGGCCATAGTAGACGAAAAAAATATGGACATAACCCTTTTGCACAAGCAACGGCGCCCATTCATCTCCCTCATTTGTATGGAGTAGTAGTCTCAAAGGTCATCCTTTCTGCCGATCCTGCTTTGAATCCGACAAGTTATATGGTTGTAGCAATCTACAACTCGATGAAGTTGGCTGTTCTTAGAGGAGGAGAGAAAGATTGGTGTCGCTTCCACATAGGACACGATCTTAGTGATGCTATATTTCATAAAAATAAAATCTATATGGTATCAGTTCAGGGAAGGATTCTGTCAATGTGTTATCTACTCTAGACTTCGGGTATTCAGGCCTCACATTAGTAATCCATTTGATAAGTATCAGGCACATATTGTGGAATCAACCAAGGGAGACCTATGGCACGTACTAACATGTGGAGAGACATTCAAGGTATACAATGTGGTGTTCAGCGATGCAGATGGTTCGATGGTGAAGCATGTTGAGGTAGAAACTATAGGAGATGAGGCTTTGTTCCTTGGCAAAAATCATTCATTCTCTCTTTCGGCTTCAAAGTTTCCTGGGTGTCAGCCAAATTCCATATACGACACTGGGGATTCGGACACATTTGTTATGGAGAATTTTCGATGTAGAGTTGGGAACCGATTCTGCAAAATACTACCCATATCCTTCTTCGTACAGTCAAATTCCACCCGGCCTCTGGATTACGCAGCAGTTTAAGGGCCTCTGCTAGCTCCTAGTTCATTTACAAGCTGTTCTGTAATGGTGCTTTTCTTCTGCAACTAGATTTTCTTATCTTACACTACTCATTTTCAAGAATATTCCTAAATTATATGAAATTATCCGCATAGGTACTGTTCTTGTAAGTTCATCAGTAAGCTAACAGATGAGAAGGAACAAGGAAAGAAAACACAAAAGTCGTTTTGTTTTAAATTTTAATCTTATAGTTAGATCAAGTTGAGACTTGTTATGATTTATGAGAAATGGTACATGATGCACAATAGTATATCGTTCAGAAACTAATTCAAACATCCGACAGCCTAATACATGAGGTTATGTACGCTCTACTAATGACTCGACAGCTCTATTTCTTCTTCTATCTCTCGTCGCCATTCTCTCCCCATATCTCTGGAAAATATCGGCCAAATCAACCATCCCGGCCTCCCTTAATTTCTTCCCCACCTCCTCAAACATTGCCACTCCTTCCTCATTCGAGTAGTAATGCAAAAACTGGTTATAATTGAATCTAGGTACCTCAAGCCCTCTTTTTGTCGCTCTCTCCACATACTTGGTGGCTTCCAATGACTTCCCTGCCTTAACCAAACCCCCAACGAAAATAGTGTCGAAATTCACAAGCGGATCCTTCCCCTTCCTCCCTCTCTTTCCCATATGCCCCTGCAACAACATGACAAATGTGTGCATGTTAGGCTCACACCCCCTCTTGATCATCTCCCTAAACACTTGCGTCGCTTCCCCCGGCCTTTTTAACCTCAACAGCCCCTTCATTAACCCATGGTACTCTGATATCCGGCTTCTCAATCCCTTCCACAATCCCATAAGCCTCGTTGACTCTCCTCCTCGCCAAAAGACCATAAACCAGTGCCCCCAACGTCAAGCTATCCGCCTCGATCCCTCTCTCGCGCATTTCATCAAACACAACACGTGCATTCTCAACCTTCCCCTTCTTACACGTCCACTCGATCACAAGCCTATAACCCGAAAGCCCCAAGTCCCCCATCCTCTTCACCCTCATCATCTTAAACAGCGTCATGGCCTCGACATCCCGATTCGTTTTAAAAAGAGTCTCCATCATCTTCTCAACAGCACCAACACAAGGATCAAACCCTTCATCCACCATCAAGTTCCAAATCTTGGAAGCCTCAACCAAGTCCCCCACATCACAAAACCCATCAATCAAACACTTATAAGTAACCCCATCAACCCCAATCATCTCCTTCAGCTTAAACACCACAAACCTAGCCTCCTCCACAAGTCTCAACCCACAAAGACTCTTAACCACCTCGTTCAAAATCTCCTTATCACACTCGATTCCACGACTGCTCATGACATGAAAAAACTCCACGCATTTCTTCAACTCTCTAGCCTTAGCAAGAGTTTTCAACGCAATGATGAAGGTGACATGATTAACCAAACGACGCCGTCCCATCTCATTGATCAACTCCCAGAACAGATCGATGTTCCGGGACTTTCCGACGACGTCGAGCATTTTGTTCAGCGAAACTGCGGTGTGGGCTAAAGTGGGGTTGGCCTGCTGGGTGTACTGGTAGAAGAGATAGACGGGACGCCATGAGAGAGGGAAGTTGTTGCAGACTTGGAGGAAGAACTCGTGGGTGAGGTTGAAGCTGAGTGAGTTGAGATTGGAGTGGAGGCACGGCTCCGGCGAGTTCTGTTGTTGATAGAGGATGGTGCAGACGCGGAGGAGGTGGGCCGGGTCGACTGGGGACTGTGGGTTGGCGAGTCGGGGAGAAAGAGGTTTTGCAGGGGTTTTGTGAGGGTTTGTCTTTGTCTCGCTATCATTTTGCATTCTCAGATAGATTCTGACTCGTGTAATTAGCTATTTATATGGAAAAATGAAATGCCCTTCTTACCCAAAATCTTGTGAACTGTATACAATTTATTTGAAAATGCCTTTACTATTTCTTAACCATGATCCATGAAAATATGTATAATGGTATGGTACCAAGGGAAACACTTGCGTTTCCTATACTTTCATTATTTTATACGCATAGATCTTACTCGTGTTTATGAAAATGTTGTGTACAGTAAATCGTGTCAAAATGTTATGCATTTATTTAGTGTGATAAATTAAGTTGGTCAAACTGTCTAGTATGACACCGTTATGTCTAGCATTTGAGTCCCACAAGTTCATAGCCGACCAGCACGTTTAAAGGGTATTTTGGTTCATGCGTCTACGGTAAAGATGTAGTCTGGTTTTTGTTAGAAGACTCTCGTGGACCTCGGTTCGGATACTAACAGTATGTTACTAAATTGGTAACTTAACCGAGATGACTTGCTGTACTCTAAACTCTAAAGTCACATTGAGGCATCATATTAGTCTTTACATCTATCTATTATATTTGGATGAAACTTGCTTTCTTATTCAACTCTCTCACACCAAAATTAATCTTTTTGGCCAATGAAGAAATGAAATAGATATCTCTATAATTTCGTGTAGTGATTAAATGAAATGAAAATGGAAAAAGATTTTGAAAAACCTCAAAAATGGCTCCGATAGAAGGGCAAGTATTCAAAGGGCTCTCCTATCACACAAAGTCACAAAGGCCTTCCTCTTCCAGATCCGGTCATGGTCACCCCGCGACTTGCTCGAACTTTAACGCCGGGTCGTTTTCTTATTTAAGGCCACCCTCGAACTCCTCCTCTATTTCAGTTGTACCTATTGATCACATCGTCTTCCTCCTCCAATTAAACCCCCTACACCCCGCACTCATTTCCTCTCTGATCATCATCATCATCATCTTCTCTCCTCTGCAACGATGTCGTCGCCCGATAAGGAGAGAGAGACCCAGGTTTACATGGCCAAGCTCGCCGAGCAGGCTGAACGCTACGAAGGTCACTCATTCACACTCTGATCTAGTATTCATCTTCTGATTTATGTTTGTGTTTGTCAAAACTGTCATAGATTTCTTCATTGATGTTGTTGAGACCTTCAGCATTATACATATCAGATACTACAGTGTACGTTCGAGACCTAGGCTAGGGTTTGAAGTTGCAACTGATATAAGAAGAACTGAATCTGCTGAAGAATAATTTCTTAAAAGTACGTAGTGATCGGAAACGAGTCATTGACTATTGTTTGTATTTGATTAATGGGGCAGAAATGGAAGAGTGTATGAAGAAAGTTGCGAAACTTGATCTTGAGCTGACTGTGGAGGAGAGGAATCTTCTGTCTGTGGGATACAAAAATGTGATAGGTGCTCGAAGGGCCTCGTGGCGCATTATGTCTTCGATTGAGCAAAAGGAAGAGTCTAAGGGGAATGAGCACAATGTCAAACTGATCAAGAGTTACCGCCAGAAGGTGGAGGAGGAACTCTCCAAGATTTGCAGTGACATTCTCACTGTCATTGACAAGCACCTCATTCCCTCTTCCAGCTCCGGAGAGGCCACTGTTTTCTATTACAAGATGTGAGTCAATTATCTAAGCATCTCAATCAAACAGAAGATAAACATTACGCGTTCGATCTGTTGTTCTGTGATACTAATTGGAATCAATAGTGTTGTTCAGACTAATGTGTTATAGCATTCGTGTTTTAGGAAAGGTGACTATTACCGGTACCTTGCTGAGTTCAAGACTGACCAGGACAGAAAAGAGGCAGCTGAACAGTCACTCAAGGGATATGAGGCATGTTAACTCCACCACTCTTATATGAATGCTTCATCAAAACTAACATATATGTCATTCTTTGACCTAACTATGACTTGGTGTGCTCTCCCATGTCAGGCTGCTTCAGCCACTGCAAACACAGATCTACCATCGACCCACCCAATCCGTCTTGGTCTAGCTCTTAACTTTTCTGTCTTCTACTATGAGATTATGAATTCTCCTGAGAGGTATATTATTACTTGACATATGTTGCCATCTTTTCTTGTTCTTCGTCTGATCGAATAGTTAGTTCCTGATATGATGTTTGTTATTGTAACCTTTAGGGCTTGTCATTTGGCTAAACAAGCTTTTGATGAGGCAATTGCAGAGTTGGACACCTTGAGTGAGGAGTCATACAAGGACAGCACCCTTATCATGCAATTGTTGAGAGACAACCTCACTCTCTGGACCTCTGATTTGCCTGAAGATGGAGGTATAGTCTAGTGCATGTGGTTGGTAATTAACCAGAAACAAAGATTAGCCTTTCCTTCTTTCCTAATTCTCATCCATTTTTAACTTCTTGTACGATCGAGGAAGACTCTTCTCTCTATCAGCTGTGAAACATAAATCAGATTCCAGACATATAGAAGAGACGTACTTGTGACATGTAAATACTTTTGTACAGGTGATGACAATTTTAAAGCCGAAGAAAGCAAATCTACCGAGCCTAATTCTGCTGCGGTATGTTCTTGACCTTTCTCTTGAAGGGTTTTGCTAATACTTTTTACCCTTCACCAACCCTTAAACATGTTGGTATTTGCAGACTTGATGTTGAGGACTTGAGGTACCAGAATTAGCCCGGTACACGCCAACCGACTTTGGCAAGAGGCGACCTTCCTTTAAGCTTTTTCTCACTCAGTTTTCACGAGGGGATTGACTGAAGGACGTAGACATTTCATTTTATGATATATATTCATCCTTTTAGCTACCAAAGGAGATAGGATTTTGATCAATTGTCTGCGGTTTCACTTTGTTTTTTGATATACTATCAGTTGTTTGTTTTCGCTTTATGCTCTCTTTTATGTAAACTTATGTTAAGTAATGGATGCTATGGATTTCTTGTTTGTTACCTCTTCTAGCGCGCCATCCCCAAGGCTCATACACTTACAAGTTGATTTGAAAGAACTTGTGCCAAATACTTTGTTCCACTATCTTAAGAAGTAGCCAAAAGTTCAGAAGTAGTTATTTCATCATAACCTCCGGTAACTATTACCGATCCCTCTGGTAAAACGATTTCAGTTTTCTTATACGTTTGAAGTTTCATATCGTAAAGATGCATCGAGCCACATTTATGCTGGTTGCGACTCGGATTGAGCAGGATATCTCCTGTGTGAATTGAGCAAACAGGACGAGGGCATCCCAACATACACCATTGAACATGAAACATGATTTTCTCCTTGAACCAAACTTCATTTTGCAATTGGTAATCCTTCAAAATCCAGAAATCCATTGCTGTACCATTCGATTCTACCTCAAGATCAAACACAGCCACGCATCCGTTCACTTCAATTACACGATTACTCTGAATCTCTCTTCTGCAACGTCAAAAGCCAAAAGAATAGGTCGATTCTTACAATGTTGCATCCAATGTATGGCTCCATGGATGCACATGTTAGGCTTATCTGTTAAGTTTGTTTGAGTTTGATTGTTTCAAGGTTTAGCAAATAAGTTCATGTTTGTTAGGAACCAAGTAGTTTTTGACTTCTTCTGCAACAGATACCACGATTTCAGCGTGGGTTGTTATTGTTTTGTTTTCCTTATCTTGTAAGGTTATTTAAAGCCAATGGATGCATAATAAACTTTACGGAAGTATTTCAGAATTGGAGTGTGTTTAGCTTCCTTGCTTGAGTGTTATCAAATTCTGGTATCAGAGCTCCACAAATGGGCCTGATTGTGTGTTTGGAGTGTTTGAGTGAAATACAGTGAAGAAAAAAAAAAAGTGAGTGATTCGAGTGTTTGAGTGAAACACAGTGAGGAAAAGTGAGCAAGAGAGAATGGCGACAGAAGGAAATTTTGTACCGGTGTCGATTCCGAAATTCGACGGATACTATGATCATTGGTCAATGCTTATGGAGAATTTCCTTCGATCCAAGGAACTCTGGGACCTCATAGAGAACGGGATCCCAACGGCGACACAAGGAGCTCAACAATCAGTCACTTTCTCTTCAGTGGTGGCAGATAGAGGACAACAAACTGAAGCACAACGTAAGCAAGCTGAGGAGCAGTGTCAGAGGATCGAGGAGATGAAGTTAAAAGATCTCAAGGTCAAGAATTATTTGTTCCAGGCCATAGAACGATCAATAATGGAGACAATTCTTAACAGGGAGAGCGCAAAAAGTATCTGGGACTCGATGAGACAAAAGTATCAAGGCACTAGTAGAGTGAAGAGGGCATATCGACAGGCCTTAAGGAAAGAGTTTGAAGTTCTCCATATGCGAGAAGGAGAAAAGGTGGACGATTTTTTTGCTCGGACACTCGCAATTGTCAACAAGATGAAGGTTCATGGAGGTATAGACATGACACAAGTTGATATCATTGAGAAAATTTTGAGATCAATGACCTCAAAATTTGATTATGTTGTGTGCTCAATTGAGGAGTCCAATAACTTGGACATGATGACATTAGATGAGCTACAGAGCAGTCTCCTAGTTCATGAGCAAAGACTGAATCGTCATGGTAGAGATACAAGAGAAGAACAAGCACTGAAAGTCTCTTATGGGGAACAGTTTGATGGAAGTAGCAGAGGAAGGGGATTTGCAGCTCGGGGCCGAGGAAGAGGTAGAGGAAGGCAACCACTGAAAAGAGCTCTTGTGGAGTGTTTCAAATGTCACAAGCTAGGGCACTTTCAATATGAATGACCTAGTTTGGAGAAAGGGGCCAATTATGCAGAGATTGATGAAGAAGAATAGATGCTTCTGATGGCAGTTGTCGAAGCCAAAAATGCAAAAAGAGAGGAGGTGTGGTTTTTAGATTCTGGTTGCAGTAACCACATGTGTGGGAACAAGCAGTGGTTTACAAACTTTGATGATGTATACAGACACTCAGTAAAGCTTGGCAACAATACAAGAATGGGTGTGATAGGCAAAGGTAACATCCGGATTGAGATCAATGGCATAACTCAAATGATTACTGATGTTTATTATGTGCCGGATTTGAAAAACAATCTACTCAGTATTGGCCAACTCCAAGAAAGAGGTCTAGCTATACTTATACACCATGGGATGTGCAAGCTTTATCATTCAAGAAGGGGTTTGATTATGCAGACAAGAATGACTGAGAACCGTATGTTTGTGTTGATGGGGAGTGTACCACTAGAAAGCTCGGCTTGTTTGCAGACGGTTGCTGAAGATGATTCGCGGCTTTGGCATCGTAGATTTGGGCACCTGAGTTATAAGGTGTTGCAGACATTGCAGTACAGAGGATGGTGAAGGGACTTCCACCTCTTAAAGCCACAACTAGCTAAGTCATGCACCGAGTGCTTGGTAGGCAAGCAACACAGAGATGCCATTCCCAAAAAGAGTCAGTGGCGTGCTTCACAGAAATTACAGCTCATACATGCTGACATTTGTGCCCCTATCACACCAGCTTCAAACAGTGGTAAAAGGTACCTTATTACATTCATTGATGATTATAGTAGAAAGGTGTGGATCTATTTTTTGGTTGAGAAATCTGAAGCATTCACAACTTTCAAAAACTATAAGAGTTTAGTTGAAAAGGAGTCTGGGACATTGATATGTTGTTTGCGCACTGATAGGGGAGGAGAATTCACCTCCAATGAGTTCAATGATTTTTGTAGAATTAATGGCATTAGTAGGCAACTTACACCAGCCTACACTCCACAACAGAATGGAGTAGCTGAGCGCAAGAACCAAATTATTCTGAATATGGTTCGGTGTATGCTTTGTGATAAAGAGGTGCCAAAAATGTTTTGGCCAGAAGCTGCACAATGGACAGCTCATATTCTCA
The DNA here is from genome assembly GCA_034370585.1 of Fragaria x ananassa. Lineage (NCBI taxonomy): Eukaryota > Viridiplantae > Streptophyta > Magnoliopsida > Rosales > Rosaceae > Fragaria > Fragaria x ananassa. Next base: position 25,315,863 of record CP139761.1, on the reverse strand, counting down.
ACCGAAGTCCGACGTTGGTGGTGAAAGAAAAGACACCAGAGGAGATGTGGAGCGAGATTAAACCTAAAGTAGATTACTTTAGGGTTTTTGGATGCCTTACTCATGTTCATGTGCCGGATCAGAAGAGAAAGAAGTTAGATGATAAAAGTGTTCCTTGTGTGCTACTTGGAGTAAGTGATGAATCAAAAGCTTATCGTTTGTATGATCCAGCTACTAAGAAAATTGTAGTGAGCAGAGATGTGAGCTTTGAAGAAGACAAGGGCTGGAATTGGGGGAGGACAGTAGATGAAGTAAGAGGTGATGTGTTGATTTGGGAAGATTGTGACCAAGACGAAGATGGAAGCTTTGAAAGTGAAGATGAAGCTGAAATTGGAAGTGAAGGAGTAAGCCAAGAAGCTAATACGTCATCTTCTCTGCCAGGTAGCTCAGCAAGTCAAGAAGCATCAGTTCAAATTGAGAAAAGAGTTCGAAATGCTCCTCCTTATCTACAAGATTATGTAACCGGGGAAGGCTTATCTGAGGGAGAGGATGAAGTGAATGACCTAGCCATGTTTGCCTCATATGAAGATCCGAACTCATTCGAGGAAGCAACAGGAGATGTAAAGTGGAGGAGAGCAATGGATTTAGAAATTGAGTCCATTGAGAAGAATGAAACCTGGGAACTCACAACTCTGCCGGCTGGAGCAAAGAAACTTGGTTTAAAGTGGGTCTTCAAGACCAAGTTGAATGAAAATGGTGAAGTGAATAAGCACAAAGCTCGATTGGTGGCGAAAGGCTATGCTCAACAACATGGGATTGATTACAATGAGGTTTTTGCTCCAGTGGTAAGATGGGTTACCATTAGGGTGGTTCTAGCTCGAGCAGCACAGAATGGTTGGAGTGTGTATCAACTTGATGTTAAAAGTGCGTTTCTTCATGGAGAGCTTAAGGAGAATGTATATGTAGAGCAGCCTTTGGGTTATATATATTCGGAAGGGTGAAGAAGAGAAGGTCTACAAACTTAAGAAGGCGTTATATGGATTGAAGCAAGCACCACGTGCTTGGTATAGCAGAATTGAAGCTTTCTTTGTCAAAGAGGGTTTTGAACGTTGCCCTAATGAGCACTCTTTTTGTCAAAATAGAAGATCCTTATTATGAGTTTGTATGTTGATGACTTGATATTTACTGGAAATGATGTCTGCATGATTGAAAGCTTTAAAAGTTCCATGAAGATTGAGTTCGATATGACAGACCTGGGGAAGATGAAATACTTTCTGGGTGTTGAAGTTGTGCAAAGGTCAGAAGGTATCTACTTGAGTCAAAGAAAGTATGCATGTGAATTACTTGAGAGGTTTGGTTTATGTAAAGGCAACTCAGTGAAGAATCCTATTGTTCCCGGTTCGAAGTTATCAGTGAATGGAGAAGGTGCTAAAGTTGATGCGACTGTGTATAAGCAGTTAATTGGGAGTCTCATATATATTAATGCAACTCGACCGGATTTAATGTATGTGGTTTGTCTCTTGAGCTGATTTATGGCAGGTCCTACTGTTCTACATATGCAAACAGCAAAAAGAGTTCTTTGGTACTTAAAGGGAACTGTGGAGTTGGGTGTGTTCTATAAGAGAGGAGGTTCTGATGAGCTCTTGGCTTATACTGACAGTGACTATACTGGGGACACTGATGATAGAAAGAGTACGTCTGGGTATGTGTTTATGTTGAATGGTGGAGTAGTTTCTTGGGCCTCAAAGAAGCAACCTATGGTGACTTTGTCTACCACCGAGGTAGAGTTTGTGGCAGCAGCTTTGTGTGCTTGTCAGTGTGTGTGGATGCGAAGAATGTTAGAGAAGATCGGGAATCCACAAAGCAAAGGTACTGTCATGATGTGTGACAACAGTTCAACGATTAAGTTATCTAAGAATCCGGTTATGCATGGAAGAAGCAAGCATATAGATGTAAGATTTCATTTCTTGAGGGACCTTACAAAAGAGGAGGTGGTGGAGCTGGTTCATTGTGGTACAGGAGATCAATTGGCTGATATCATGACAAAACCATTAAAACTTGATGTGTTTGAGGAGCTACGTGGTAAGCTGGGTGTCTGTGAGGTACCAAGCTTAAACTGAATGCATACGTACTGTTTCAGTTTAGGGAAGGAATTGTTAGGCTTATCTGTTAAGTTTGTTTGAGTTTGATTGTTTCAAGGTTTAGCAAATAAGTTCCTGTTTGTTATTGTTCTGCAACAGATACCACGATTTCAGCGTGGGTTGTTATTGTTTTGTTTTCCTTATCTTGTAAGGCTATTTAAAGCCAATGGATGCATAATAAACTTTACGGAAGTATTTCAGAATTGGAGTGGGTTTAGCTTCCTTGCTTGAGTGTTATCAGCACAAATAATGTACCGAGAAATTCAATACTTGAGAAACAAGACCAAGATCTTCACAGTCAATATATGGTACGTCCTTCCATGTATTACTTTTACCACCTAGAGTGAAAACCTTGAACTTGAAGCCCGTCGTCTTAACTAAACTGGTGCCCGGCACCCGTTCTCTAGTAGGAACGGAAGTGAGAACCTTATACTCGTTTGTAAGAAAACTGAACCCAAGAGCAACTTTGGGATAGGGTGTAGAGGTTGGATATATGAACAGGTACTTCAACTCGTTTCGAACTTTCACGACATTCATCTGTGTCTAAAACTATATATATATATATATATATATATCAGGGCCCTTCCAATGAGGGATCCCTATTTTAAGCCATTTATAGGGATATGGCATTACACCAACTTCCCGATTATAATTTTACATCTCCACCGTTCATATCTTAGGTCTATATGAGTAGATCACCTCTACAAAATTTCATATGATTTGGTGATCGTTAAGGCTTTCAAAAGTTCAATTTAGTTTTAATGACCTTCAACGGTTTTAGTTTGACATAAGCTGGACCGTTCAAGATCATTAAAACTAAATCAAACTTTTGAAAGCCTTAACGATCACCAAATCATATGAAATTTTGTAGAGGTGATCTACTCATATAGACCTAAGATATGAACGGTGGAGATGTAAAAATTCAATTGGAAAGTGGTGTAATGCCCTATCCCTAGAAAGTGGCCAAAAATAGGGATCTCTCAATAGAATGGGGCTGATATATATATATATATATATATATATATATATATATATATATATATATATATATATATAATGACAGACTACGCCGGCCGGACTTCAAAAGGAGCATTCATGCATACATTGTGTACAAAAAGATGTGTTCCCCTATCACACTGAGCACGTTATTGCTCTTCAACTGATATTCAAATGATTTCTGTGATTTTTGCGAAAGTAGTTCTTTTTGACTGTGACTTTTACATTCATAATTGTATAGATTTTATATTAACATAGAAATGTTCAGTATGCTTGACATGAGTGATCACTAGAATTGCAATTGACAGTAACTGCGACCACTTATTGCGATTATGGATACTTAGGGTACTATTTTCTCTATGTCCTTTACTTTGTGGTTCTATCTGAAGTTTGAGTTCTGCTTGTGTGATTTGAAATTTCTATTAGGTAGCCAGCCTCTGGAAGTTGGGAAGAGGACACCTCACTTCCATGTTCAAAATTCATCTAAGAAAGATGATGGAAAAAATTGTGCTTTTCCAATTAGAAAGTGGAAAAAGCATAGGCAGGATGATGGTTATGATGTAACCCAGGTTGCAGCATTATTAACCGAGGCTTGTCATAGAAGAGGCTCTCCCGGACTTTCTCAAACACCATACATAAGATTTTCTGTTCAAAGCTCGCAAAGAATGGTAGATAGATATGCCTTCACTTATTGCGTCACTACCTCTGTCACTACATCTTGCAAAAAGCCATTTTTGTAATGTCCTGTAGCATCCACCATCAAGGAAAGATCGAAAACGCTTCAATGGACAAAGATATTGGGAAGGTAGTATAGGAAGTGGAGGGGGTGTAACTGGAGGTTATGCTGGAGACAGTAGTTCTTTGATGGACATGGCAGGTGTAGGTTCTGTAGAAATAGGGAGGGGAAGAAAGTTTATGGAAAGACGTGAAAGTCGTAGACATTGGAAACCTTCAATTTGATGATGGTGGTGAAGCATGTAGTGGCAATGAAAAACTTCATTTCAGTACCAAGTTAAAAGTTGATATTGAAGTTTCAGATTCAAAAGGAGATGTGTGGACTGGGAGGGGTGTTGTCGGCAAGGACAAGGGTAGGGTTAGGACTGGTGACATCTGAAGGTGACGTAGCGGAAGTAGGAAGTAAAGTAGCGGCAGGGGATGGAGAGTCGAAGTTGTCTGTGTCAGAGGTAAGAGGTTGACTGGTGCTAGGGTTCGGAGAAGAGTTTGTTGGAGTGGGAGTGTCATACACAGTAGTGTTTTGTGACTGGGGGGATGAAGTATCACGGCTGGAAACGGACTCTAGAGATTTGTAGGGAAAGTGAGTTTCAAAGAAAATAATGTCCCTCGAAACATGAGTTTTCTTGCTCTTTAATTCATAAACCTTGTAACCTTTCTTGCCGTGAGGATAACCAAGAAAGATGCACTCGGTAGAGCGTGGATCGAACTTAGAAGGCTTGGATGGATGAGTGGAGATAAAACAACGACATCCAAAAACCCGCAAATGAGAATAATTAGGAGGTTTTCCATGAAGACATTCAAAGGGTGTTTGTCCTTGAAGAAGTGGAGTAGGTGTGCGATTAATCATATAAGAAGCTGTAAGAATCGCATCACCCCAAAACTTCTTTGGCAAATTCGCCTGGAAGAGAAGAGCTCGAGACATGTTTAAAAGATGACGATGTTTTCGTTCAGCGACTCCATTTTGTTGAGGAGTGTTGACACAAGATGTTTGATGTTCAATGCCTTTAGAAGCATAAAAGGTAGGCATGATAAATTCAGGACCATTGTCACTACGAACGACTTTGACTCATGTTTCAAATTGTGTTTCAACTAATTGAAGAAAATCAATGAGGAGGGTCCGTGCCTCGGATTTTTGTTTCATGAGAAAAACCCATGTACCCCTTGAATAATCATCAACAATGGTGAGAAAGTATTTGGCACCCGAAAGAGAGGGAACATGATAACCACCCCATATATCAATGTGAATTAAATCAAAACAGGCAGTACTTTTACTAATGCTCAAGGGAAAAACTTGACGAGTCTGTTTAGCTAAAGGACAGATCAAACAAACATTGGGAACATGACTAGTGGTTGAAAGAAAAGAAAACATAGACAAGACTTTCGAAGAAGGGTGACCGAGCCTGTTATGCCACAAGAGAGGGTCGGTTTCTAAGGTGATGGTGTTGGCCATGCTACACGTTCCTTTCCGATCCGGCTTGAGGCAGTAAAGTCCATTCTTCTCATGGCCCATCCCAATCGTCTTCCCCGATCGTAGGTCCTGTATAACACAAACATGTCTCAGAAATATGCTGATGAAGAACGAATCATATGCCAATTTGCTCACAGAAACCAGATTCAGATAAAATGATGGAACACATAGGACATTATGGAGTGTGAAATCCGATGTAAGTTTGACTGTTCCAGCATGTGTAACTAAGGCTTTGTAACCAGACGGCAATCGAACGGTGTAGTTGACTGCCGGCTTAGAGTAAGTGAGCAATTTTTCATGGCATACAATATGGTCAGTAGCTCCACTATCAACGATCCATGTATGTAAGTCAACTTGTGAAATAGTCTTACCTGAGAGCTCTTCATAATTCACTTTACCGACTTGATTAGCCGAGGCAGTGGTGGCATCTTTCAGTAGGCTAAACAACCTACCACATTCCTCTTTCAAGAAGGTGAGATTCAGGTTCTCTTCTTTGGCCGAGACAAGGTTGCTGGAGGCCTGACTGGAACCTTCTCCGGCTGCACGAAGAACGGCTTTTCTTTTCCTGCACTCATCTTGGGTGTGACCTTTGAAAGTACAAAAGGTGCATGTAAGATGAGCTTTGCAGTTCTTGGTTGTGTGATTTGTTCTACCACACTTTGCACATCTCAAACCATCAATCTTGTTCGAGTTCTTCTTCCATGTTTCCCGGTCCTCTTTGCTTGAGTAGAAGGCCGCTGCTTCAGTAGAGGATAATCCTCTATTTCCCGACACTGCTGCTTGCTTTTCTTGTCTCAACACCATAGCATATGCCTTATTAAGAGTAGGCAATGGATCAATTTCGATGATGGTGCTTCTCACCGCAGCATAATCATCATTAAGACCCATCAGGAATTTCATTGTTCTCTGCGTCTCAAGGGCAGTAGCGGCTTCGGTTGTAGCCGCACATGTGCACGGCGTAGATGTGCACAAGGCATCCTTCTCGTCCCAAAGAGCCTTCAGGTTGGTGAAGAATGAAGTCACCGAGTTCCCTTCTTGAACACACTCATGAATGGCAGTCTCAATATTGAAAAGATTCACAATATTGGTTTGTGAAAACCTTTCTTGCAACTCAAGCCATACACTTCTCGCATCCTTGCAGTGCACAACTGATTTCCGGATCTGTTTGCTCATTGAGTTTTCCAGCCATTTTTTCACCAAGGCGTTGCAGCGAGTCCACTGCGTCTTCTCTTCCTCGTTGAACTGAGGACAAGGTAGAATTCCATTGACAAACCCTATCTTGTTCTTGATTGTCAAGGCAGAGGTCATGGACTGTTTCCATTCGACATAGTTGTCTTCCTCCAAAGCTTGCGACACAAGGACTGCGCCTGGTTGATCGGAATGGTGAAGGTAGAGCGCATGGTTTGAGCTTTCCCATGCTGGTGTTTGGTTTGAGGACTTGGTGTCCTTGGTGTCCTTCTTGGTTTCGTCTTCTCCTGCCATTGGGTTAGGGCTTTGTTTTGTGGTGGTGGTTGTTTAGGTCCTCAAGAACGTGGTTGCTCTTGATACCATGAAAAAGCTTTGTATTGCATAATCGAAAACGATACAAGGGATGCCTATATATATAGGCTGCTTAAGATACAAACCAGCAGGGTTTGTATGTATATAGTTACAGAACTAACCCCGTAGGAATAGGAAGCCTAGTTACAGTAGGTAACCTAATAATTAGAGATGATTCTTTCCTTCAATAAGATCGGCTGCCCTCGCAAGAAAGGAAGAAAAGCAAGAAACTATATTCTGGAGGTAATGTTGGTTCTGCACATAAGCATGTTGCACATTTTTTGTCATTTTAGGACAGAAGAAGTTTGACATATGATTGTAATTTTTTCTTATTTCTCTTGGTACAATTGAAGGTTGGATAGGATGTTGTTTTTTACTGCTTTTCTTGTTAAGTAATTTTACTATGATTTTTCATTTATTCTCTTGCTGAAGACTATCGAACTTACCTGCTTAGGTCTTAGTGTCAGAGACAGGAACTGAAAAAAGAACTAGTAGTGGTATTTTCTTTCTTTAAATCTTACCAGTAGAGATGAATATTATAAATTAAATTGTCGATATTTACCTTGAAGATTCACCTTCTGTAAATTTCATGATTTTTTTTTGGATTATGTTAATCTGTTATCTAGAAGCTCTGCGTGTTGAGTGGACTAGAACATATGATTAAATTTATGGCAACTGTAAAGAAGATATGATTATTTAGTTTGTTTGGCCAATTTGCAGTCCTGGAGTTCCATATGTGATGTGTTACTTTTATGGAATTTGATGCAGCGTATTTCTATGATGGACTTTTGGTTTTCCCTTTTTGGATTAAACATCAATTGAGCAAAGATCAGGCAGCATTATGTTTTATTTGTCAATTTGTCATCTATCTTTTATTTTTTGTAGGTCTAGAACTACCTTCCAGCATCTGTAGCTTTGTGAATTCTGGTTTTGGTCTGTACGGCTTTTACAATATATTGAAATTGGTTGTCCTTCATGTAGATGATGGCGCAAAACTGGATGCTCTGCAAACATTGGTGATTTGTTACAGATGACGACAGCATCCACAATGGAATCTGGCAAGTATTATGTGCTTCTATGCTATTCACTATGTGCTTAATTGTAATGCAGTCGAACTCTCTCTCTCTCTCTCTCTCTCTCTCTCTCTGTAGAGTGAATTCGACAGCATTCACACTGTGTACTAAACAGCATTCATCTTTATTTCTACAATGACTTCTGAGAGGTTAAATCTTTTCTGAAATTGAATTAGATTGATTGATTACATGAAAAAGTTTTTTTTAATGACAAAATTGCTTTTCATGATGCAGTGCTTTAATAGTTTCACCGTGACAAATGATACTTTTATCATGCATGGTCAAATGACCACTTCTCATCTTTTTTGTTGGATGTAGGATGCTCAATGCAGTTGAAGGATGAGATAACAACTTTTGAAATGGGAGAAAACTCCAATGTACTTGAATCCACATCTACCATTCATTTCAGAAACAAAAGTAACTCTTCACATGGAAACAAAGAGAACCCTTTGCAGATTCTTGAACTGAGGGTACTATTGCCGAAAGTTTTAATCTGCAGACTCGACACCACGTTGATAATAATGTTAGTCTCCGAATCAGAACAGCTCCACTCTACCATGAAATTGTGGAAACCATCAGTATCTGAGGTAAACCATCAGTATCTGATATTAAATGCTGAAGCAAATGTTGATTATACTGTAACTGAACCTTCAAATCCTGAGGTATATATATCATTCATTCTACTCATGTTTATATCTCGTTCAATATGGTGAATGATTTATTCATCATCTTATACGTTGATGACAAGGATGTGGTCTTTTTCAAGGCTAGTCTTTTACTAGTAATAAGAGAAGAGACTTCGTCTTCCAAACTTTGCCACTGCATCCCATACCCTTTTCACGTTTACAGCAATGTAAAGCCATTGCAGTAGTTTTCTAATAATTTGAATCTTAATTTTTCTCCCCACTTCCTCCTTTTTCCTCTCGCTTACTCTCTCCTCACATTCTTATGTTTTGAAGAAGAATTTCAACTTCCACCCCTATTCCCTCTCTCCATGGGCGTGGTCCTTAGATTAAGGTGTTCACTTCTACAATGTTTCATACAGTCACTTCGGATGGTCAAACTGGTAAGTTGTCTATTTGCATATGACCTTAATCAACTAGGATTCTAGATGGTCTCAAACAGTGGTTGTTTAGTATATAACATGAATTCTAATTATTCTGAACAGAATCAACCGGTGCAACTTTTTGACATTTACTTCATTTTCCTTGCCATAATTTGTAGGCCTTTGGTCAAGAAGAGAATAACCAGTGGCTTTTCCTTTCTTCGGATCTACAGCCCTACTATTTTCTAAAATTTCAAATCAAAGTTTTCAAAGGAGTCATCCACTTAATGCAACTCTAGAACTACAAGTGGTTTTATCCCTCAAGTGTATGTATGCAACTCATTTAAATATATATATGTATACAACCAAAAACACGCATTCTCATCATTGATAAAAGTGGGTTTCCATGTAGCGAGGGAATTAAATGACACATTATGTTTGAAAATGGTCAAACCCGAAATAATTAAACATCTGTTCACAAAATATTTGTTAGCACACACTGTTGGGGTGGCCATGGCGATTTCTTTTGCAGCCATGTTTCATAACAGAAAAAACAAAGAAGGAAAAAGAGGAAGCAAGGCAAATTCAATATTATTATTACGTACATAGCATCACTTCACCAGTGGAGAGACAATACACCATGGGAGAAAGTAAGAAAGGAAAAGCCATACCACCAAATGTTTAACTGGACTCGAGACAGATATGGTACTGGAAACCATGCCAAATGTATTTTCATCAAGAGCTATGGTTGGAAACTGGAAACCATGCATGCTCATTGCTCAACTTGATTGATCTTGATTAGTTTAAGCGGAAAAGGGTTTCCACATAACATCCAGTAACTATTAACGATCCCTTTGGTAAAAAAATGTTAGTTTTCTTATATGTTTTGAGTTTCATATCGTAAAGATGCACCGAGCCATGTTTACGAAGGATCTCTCCTGTGTGGATTGAGCAAACAGGACGGGGGGATCCCAAACTGCACCATAGAACAGGAAACATGATTTTTCTCCCTGACCCAAACTTCATTTTGGTAATCCTTCAAAATCCAGAAATTCATTGCTCTTTCACAAGCATCTACCTCTAGATCAAACACAGCAAAGCATCCGTTCACTTCAATTACACGATAGTTGCGACGCTTGTTTTTAGAATCTTGGGGAAATGGGATGACTCTGAATCTCTCTTCTACAACGTCAAAAGCCAAAAGAACAGGTCGATTCTTACAATAAAACTGTTGCATCCAATGTATGGCTCCATGGATGCACAAATAATGTGCACAGAAATTCAATTGGTGAGGAACAAGACCAAGATCTTCATAGTCTATGTCTGCAACATCCTTCCATGTATTACTTGTACCACCTAGAGTGAAAACCTTGAACTTGAACCCCGTAGTCCCGGTACGAAGGGATGTGAATACCTTATACAAGTTTGTAAGAGAACTGAACCCAAATAGAAACAGCAACTTCAGGATAGATGCGCCGCGGTAATTGAAAAGTAGCGACCTCTCCGGTGTAGAGGTTGGATATATGAACAGGTAATTGAACTCGTTTCAAAGATGCCATTGCGTCAAAATTCATATGACAGACTAGGCCCGCCGAAGCGGCTAAATAGCATGAAGAAAAGGGGTTCCTAACCCAATATGGAGCGCTAAAAAGGCGATTGGGAGGTGTAGTAATATTTTCTTTCTTTTTAATATGTCAACTCATATATTGCTTAACAAACAGTACAAAGAGTAACCACTCATAAAGCCGACAATAAAAATCACTCTTTATGACTACTAAACACCTAGCGACAGCTAAGTCCCTAACAATCAAAAGAAAAAGTCCCCCCCCCCATCTAAAATTAGATCCAATGTACAGAAGTACTTAACTAGGAATGTAGTTACATTTTGTGAGGCTAATCAATTATATACCCAAGGATTTATGTTTTACTTAAAAAAGACGTATGTGTGAAAATTTCCATGATTCAAACAGAGCCTTATTTGCATTCAAAGAGTTATAATATAGAATGGTAGAAACAGGCAATATATGCATAAAACCTTCAACAAATATCTGCGCTGTAATATAATGTAAATGACCAAAAACAGATTCAAGTATACATTAAACCAATTGTGATAGCAGGAAGCCATGAATACCGTATGGCAATAACCAACATGACACCATCTAGCATTCTAGCTAGCACAAAAGCTTTGAGAAATATCATCTTGAACACATAATGGATACACAAGTTCAAACAAAATAAGCAAATCTATACAAATACAAGGAGTTAAGGTTCCTCCTTGACAAAGAAACTTTGAGGCAAGCAAAAGTCTTCCTCATGATTCAAGATGTCCAACTCCTCCTCGTCTGGTTTCTGAAACAAGAGATGAATTACAACGTACGTTTTTAAAGGAAATGTTTGTCGGATTTGCTAAACCATACAGCTTAAAAGGAAATGTCTTAAAATTTTACAAGGTATAGAGAGAAAAATAATTAAGTAATTATTTGAATACACAGTTTGTTAAATTCTCAAGCTCCAACATTCCCAAGACCCAGCTATATAGAGACAAATACGCTCATCCCTATCGAGGTTTGGAAATCTCCCGAAGGTAGGCAATCCAAGCATAAGGGTCGAGAGGGTGATCCAGGATAAAGAAAAGGGTGATTTGAATAGTCAATAAGATAGAATGATACAGAGAACAAGAGAATAAGGAATGTGAGGAAACAAGTTCTCGTTCTGATCTGCACAAAGCAACTGTTTATAGAACATTGAGCAAAGGCCAGGAAATTGATGGAAGAACCTGGCCGAAATCAGTGTTGTGCAACATTCCCTAGACCCAGCTATTCACCTCTTACTCATTGAGTGCAACGGAAACGGTACACAGATGGTCTGACTTTGAAATGATTCTTGTCGAATATAATGATTCCAAGTGTATACACTAATCCCTCACTGAATGAACCTCCTATTGAGTCTACACACAGATGTTTGATATGGGGATTTGAAAGTAAAAGGAAAACAAAAGAATAATCAAAGAATATTGCGAAAGTAGAAATACGAAGAAAACTGATGACTCAAATTAGTAACATACCAGCATTTCCAAGTTATAGAACCGATCCAGCAATTGAAGAACCTCATCAGAAGAGAAGTTCCGATCAAAGCTAAAAACAACACACGAAACTCTGAATCAGAAATTGTAGAACAAAGGAAGCAGAAATTGTGGAAAAATGTTTTAAAAAAAAAAACCAAGGAAGCAGAACAAACCTTCTCCTCAGGAACTCCATTAGCCCATAAAGCACAAAGTGACGATGTATGCCTGCAGGTGAACAAATTGTTGATTGTTTATATATATGTGAAAACAACTATGTTGCACGGACACCGACACGGATACGGCGACACGATACGTACCGACACGGCGACACGGCAAAACTCAAAAACTGCATTTTCGACACGGCTCGGACACGGCAAATATAATTACTTATTTATATATTTTTAAATAATAAAAAAATGCTCAAATATGAATAAATTCATCACATTGCTTAAATAATGTTATAAATTTAAACAATTGTATAACTGTAAGTCTGTAACAAATAATATAAAAGAGAGTCAATATTAATCTAAAGGATGATTACCAAATAGTTATATCAAATTCAACATATTCATTAAACTGAATGAAAATGCAACATTCCTAACCCCATAACAACGTACACCAACTGCCTAAAACCCCATAACTGAGGTATTCAAAATACAGAAGAGCAAGGCACGCATGCATGGGCATCATCTTTTATCCTTGATAGTTAAAATGATTCAAGTTCATAATTAACAACATAAAAGCTAAGAAGAAGCAATTCATCATTGCAAATGAAGAGATGTTCATAAATGACATATGCAATAGCCACAATAGGCAGCAACGTTGGAGTTTGGACGTTTGGGCAACAACTTTGCACCTTCAACAATGCAACACCTAATACACAATAAGAGTTGGTCATTCCATAATCAATCTAAACATCTTAATCATTCCATAATAATTGAAATAATAGAGAATATATAGCTAAGAATTTACCTACTAATCACCTTCAATAGTCCATCTCATCATTAACAAGCATCCTCTCTAATGTCGGTTCATCAAGGGACAATTCTGCAAGCTCAAGCACATCATCATTAATCCCCGGTTCCATAGACTCATGACCATCTCCCGTAAGATCCCACATTGAGTCCCTATCTTTATAATAGGTAGGCTCGGCCCTTGCCAAAAGTCGAAGATTTGTATGAACATACACCAAATCTTGAGCTCTTTTTGGTTCTAACTTGTTCCTCTTCAAACCTTGTATGAAGCTATATGTACTCCAATTCCTTTCGCAACAAGAAGATGAACAAGGTTGATTAAGCAACCTGAAAGCCAAAGATTGGAGTCTTGGTGTAGAAGCTCCATAGGAGGCCCACCAAATTAGAGGCTCAAAATAAAACTTGTTTTCCAAAGCATCCGGTCTTGAGTAATCACCCATGTTCAATGAAAAATATCCATATTCTTCCATCACTTTATTACGAACTTGCGGATCCGGATAGAGCTTGATAAGACATCTCCTCCTCTCATTGGTGAGCTCGGTATCTCTATGTGGAGCAACCCGGTTAGGATCCTCTTCAAGCCATTGAGAGCTATAATACTTTGGGTTCAAAGAGTGAGCCATGCAATGAAGTGAAGTGGAACTCTTAGTCCACCGAGCAATCAAGGTGGAGTACACCACATCATAAAACCTTGATGCATCACAATGAATTGATAAGACATTGGCAAACTCGGGAGTATAAATTGCCTTCTTCACTTTCTCTATCATTGTATCCCACCACTCGTAAACCAAGTGAAGACAAGGCTTATCCAAATCGGCCATCCTTATCATCTCATATATAGGTGACATAAATGCAATCATGAAATCAATTTGCTCCCACAAGGTGTCACTCAATAGCATTTCCTTCACTGCTCTTGCTTTCTTAACATCATCTTCTCTATACATGTCCCATCTTGGACTAATCACCATTTGTTGCATGCCATTCTTCACATCTCTAAACCTTTTAAGCATCACATAATGAGAAGCAAATCTTGTCTCGGCAACTTGGAGCAACTTCAAGGCACAATTATCATTATACATGGACAAACGCATGTTATGGTTCACGATAAAATTCTTTATGAACCAAACATCATTGCAAACATCCATAAGCCACCCCAACTCTTTTTCCACATTCTCCCCGGGTAGATAAGCTTTAGCTTTCAAAGTATCTTTCAAAACAAGATTGAGTGTATGTACCACACATGGTGTCCAAAATATGTGTGGATGTGCCTCTTCAACCATTGCACCGGCAGCAGCACAAACAGGCGCATTATCCGTCACCACTTGAACCACATTTTCCGAACCAATCTCATTGATGGATGCCAAAAGCAATTTTGAAATTTCAGTTTTGTCTTTGGTCGTGCCATCACAATTGACCGCTCTCAACATCATAGCCTTGTTTGTAGCAGCAGCCATCATATTGATTAATGGCCTCTTTTGGCCATCAGTCCACCCATCGGAACACAAGCTCACACCGGTCTCTTTCCATGTCTTCTTCACAGGTTCCAATGTCCGCTCAACATGACGCCTCTCATTATCAAGTAGTGTGGTCCTCAAAGCATTGTACCCTGGAGGAACATAACCCGGAATATTGCTAGCACGGGTGTAAGAGCTTCGGTAGAGAGGATTCCTTGCAACATTGAACGATAGTCCACTACTGTAAAACAATCTCGCAATCTCAGCATCACATTGTTGCCTATCTTCAATCTTGAAAGCTTTGGCTAGTTGTGGACTCACTCTTCTCTTTTTTGCTTCATCATCCCTCTCCATCAATGGAAAATAGCTTGAACCACTTCCGGAAAAACTAGAAGAGGGAGGCAAAGGAACCTTATTAGGAGCCCTCTCTCGCAATTGCTGCGCACACCAATCAAGAAGTTGTTGCATCTCTTGCATTTTTGCTTGTGTGACTTTGGTGCAAGGCTTGATCCCTTTTCTTGGGATTTTAAGCAAATGAGCCTCGACTCTAGAATGTGACCCATTGAATCTCTTTTCACAGAAACTACAAGTGAAACTCACATTTCCTCCTCCTGCTCTTGCAACACCGTCAGCATCAACAACTATATCCTTAGTGACATATTTCCAAAGTGGCGCAGATAAATTTTCCTCCATATTTGAATCGACACTAGGTTCTGTAGATGCTGCTGAAGTACTCATCCTGTGCAATTGAATCACAATATACAAACTTTACACCACATACCGTAAGTCCATTTTTAATCTAACACATATATAAGTCCATGCATAAATTGATTGAACAAAGATGGAGAATTCTCAGTCTAACATGCACATAAACAAAGATGGAGAATTCTCAGTCTAACATGCACATATGTATATATATATATATATATTAATATATATATACCGACTATATGTATGAGAAACAGCTATTAGCTACTCCATTTTCCACCATATATCAGTCACAAGCCGAAAATGAAGTTCCTAGTAAAATTATAATCCACTTCCCAAGTAATTCTTTATTGCTTTACCCCTTCTCAAGTTCTCAGTAGTCTTTCTACCGCAAGTTCTTTTACCAAAGATTGGAGGCCTAGCTCCCCACCACTGAAACTTTTTTAGAAAACTGAAGCCCATAAAGACTTCCACAAACTGACTCTATCCCACCCATCCCCCTCTCTTATCCAAATTACCCAAAACACGGATGCACACTCTCCGCTTCAATACAACACTGACAGGAGAGATAATCACAAGTATTAACCCTCCATCATCTGCATCTGCATCATTAGCAATTGAGCATCATCAACAATTCAAGCTTACCCAACATCCTCATTCCTCTGCTGTCGTTTCGTTCCCGGTTCCTCCGCCCCAACCACACTGGAAATTCTCCACACATATGCACCCACCCACCGCACTTACCTCCTTCCTCCATTTAGTGATTTTAGTCCATTATCTTCATATCAAATTCTAACCCAGTAACCCACAGTCCCACACTGATTTGAGGTCGAAAGATGAAAAGAAAAAGAAAGAATTACTTACAGTGAGGTCGGAGGCTGGAGAGGTCGCCGGTCTGAGGTCGTCGGTCGGAGCTGGAGGCTGGGTTCGTCTTGTGGTCGCTGGGTTCAGCTTTTCTCACTCTGGGAACTATTTGGGAAGAATGGCAAGAATGAGAGAAGTGCGGCTCCAAGGTTCGGCTTGTGGTCAGGTCAGTTCGATTTTTTTTTTTTTTTTTAAATGGTGATGTGGCGTGTCGAAACCGTGTCGACGCCGTGTCGAGAAACGGTCAACGTGTCGAAACCGTGTCGAAAAAGTTTGACTTTTTCGACACGCCACGTGGCGTGTCGGACGCCGTGTCGGGCCGTGTCGGTACGTATCGGCGTGTCGGGGAGCGTCCGACGCTCCGACACTCCATGGTTAGAGGTGTCCGTGCATCTCAGGAAAACAATGATACCAAATAAGGAAATTGATTTCGTCTTTGATTCACTTATCAATTACTCGACTTGCATTAACTCCTCCACAGTTTCTCTAAATACGACAGACGATTGCACTTAATCAATGATTATTCTCTCGACTTAATCATCACATTCCAAATTCAATTCAGCAAAAGTGATAACTATACTCCACACATTTTATCCTACCAAGAGTGCAAACGATCAATGCCACTACAAAATCAGTACCAAACATGCACTATTGACTAAACTGAGCATTTACAGGGTAAAAATTTCTCAAAAACAAGATTCAGTAATGTAATTACAATCAGATGGTGCTTAACCCCAAATTCTATACATTTCCATGCAACACTCACACATAAGATAACAAAGATTTGAAATTTGAAGTTAAGAAACCAAAAAACCTGCCTTGCAATTTGACTGGAGGATAAATTTCAAGAGCTTCCAACAGTCTGAGCTCCAATTCAACCTGGGATTGCTCCTATTGACCATAAAATTGAACACAACTAAATCATGTTTATATAAAAGATATTTATTTAAAGAGAGGAAAAAGGGGGGACCTTGGGGAGGGAAGAAGCAGAGGAAGGAGGAGCCTTGCAGGGAGAGTGTACGGACATGCCGTCTTGTTCTTCTTCTCTTGGTTTACTGCCACCACCACCACCACCTTTCATTGCTCTCTCAATTTTACTTTTATACAAATAAATATACTTTTGCTCTCTGTTTTACTGAGAGGGCAAAAGGGTTTTGTGCTGATTAAATTTGTTCCTGAATTTGGAAAACAGAAACCAAAGCAATTTCCTTTTCTGTTTTGCTAGGTTTTCCAATTTTGATCCAAAACCAATTCCCAAGTTGATGTGGGTTCTGTTATTGGGCTTCTCTACCCAGGCCCAAAATGATTACAATTATCTGGGTAATTTGGGATGCTTTTCCATTGCACATAAGGTTACCGGGCCGACAAACCTCTTGGGTTTCAGGTCGTGCCCACCGCCACTTCAGTCATATCAGCTTTCCGACCCGACAACGTTGAGATCATTACTCACAAGTCACAATGTATAGATTTTTCTCTTTTAGAAACGTAACGGATACACATGCATCTCATTTTATGTAGCAGTTGATGTAATAGAAAATATAACGTATCATCTAATTTTATTAAATAATGTATCTGAGCTACATCATCTGTCACATACGGTGGAATGTAACTGGTTATCTTAGAAGATGGTTCATGTAGCATGATTCTCTAACTTTAGTTTATATATAGGACTCATCACTGAAAACTAACTTGCTTCGGATTATGTGATGAGTATCCATAGCGTTGTGATATTTAAAACATCACTTATTTCCTAACAGCAACAGAACAGAAGAAGATTCATGGTTTGCTATGAAGAGTGGATCTGGCAACTCACATCACATAGTACCCACTAGCTATATTTCTCCGTGTTTAACGATGAAAATAACGTCAACAGACCACGAAATAGTTGAAGAATCGATACAATTCTGATGTGTAGCAAAGGAACAATAATGGTGATGTAAAAAGAAAGCTAACAACCTTGCCTTGGCAATAATGGAGGCTGAGGAAGAGTGACAAAGACAACCCAATTGACCCCATTGGTATCAGCAGCAGCATACGTAGGACACCATGCCCCCCTTATCGATCTTTCTTCTTCTTCTTCTCCATCAGCTAGCTATGCTATTATTGGAGGAGAAAGCTTATAGTTTATTGTTTACATTAGTTAATGTTCTTGATGACCCAACTATCCAAACTAACCAACTTTCGTGATTCATAGATCACAAAGTTACTGTTTCTGCTGGAACCCGCAGGCTCCGCAGAAGCACGGTGGAGCATGAATGTGAACAAGGACAAGATTTATAGTGGTTCACCGTGCCATCGGAGGGCACGGCTACGTCCACTTAAGATTCTACTATCATGGTCAATAGGCCTTTGGTGTTACAATAGTTTTCATCCCGCGCGGGATACAAGAGGAACCATCCCGCGGGGTGGAGTACAGTTTTCCAGATCCCTATATCTAGAGGGGAAGCCTTCCTTTTATAGACAAGGAAGGTTCCCTCTTACATTATGTTTCTGATGTGGGACATAATGCATATTTATACTCTCATGACGCCTTCTTGTGGAGCTTGGAGAAGCACCTTCCTGATGTCGCATTGATGTTCTTTCACCATGGTGAGGTAGCTTGGACGTCGGTCTACAAGTTCCATGACTGGTCTATGGGCAGAGGAGGTAGTTTACTGAATACCGACAACAAGTCCCCGCAAGTTCTCGTTCAAGACATGTCTTGAGTGGGGACTTAATATACAAAATGTCCATAGACCAGTTATTTACATACGGGCACCCGGTCCAGTCTCCCCAAGTCCGTACTCAGGGCGTGTGTTGAACGGGTCTTGCTCTTCTTGATTTCTTCAAGGGTGAGCTGAGGAGTCCGCCTAGAAGATAAGAAATGCCCCTTCCGGTCCCCGGCCGCAAAACTTACTCGGCCGGGCGCGGATTGTTGTACCTTCACAATGAACAAATGATTGACACAATTATGGGGCGAGCCAAGTACGGATATGGCATAATAATTATCGAAAAGCAAATTGGTTCATGCATTTTAGTTCATGTATGCTTCCCGGTGGTACTCGGGTATAAGAATCTCATGAAACGGTTGGTATATTTCTTCCCGTTAGTTCTTATCCGGGAATCGAGATTCTCCTAAGCAGTTGTTGCATGCTTCCTCTCGGTGACACTTATCCGGGACTCACAAAGTTTGAATGGACAATAGTTATCATGACCATGTTATATAGTTCGTACATGAAGCATGATTTGTACATTCATAAGAGGCAATTAAATGAATGACTTATCTGTGTAATTCGCTCAACTTGAAGTACTTTCACGTGGACTGTTGTGGCGTCCGCCTCGCCTATGAAGGTTGACACACGGGCGAGCTCAGGCCCCTCGCGCGAACTGAGCCCTGTCCCCCAAAGTTTGGATTCATGATGTGTTATCACGTCTTATTTTTGATGGACAAAGGTGGCGAACCTTGTGTGTTTCTGCTCGAGCGCAGGGTATTATCCCCGCTTGGGTTATCAGGCCACTATTCTCCATGTGAAGGGAATGATACTGGCATGCCCAACTCCCACTCTACGGGAGCTGTACAAGGGACTTACAGTGTGCATGGCGTTTTGTTGTTTCGCGCATGCTTCCCGGTGGTTCTTGCTCGGGTATATGCACATGCGTGTTGGTTCGTGCATGTCTCCCGTTAGTTATTATCCGGGAATCGTTATTTTCGTAAGCAGTTGTTGCATGCTTCCTCCCGTTAGTTCTTATCCGGGAGTCAAAATTTTCCTAAGCAGTTGGTGCATGCTTCCTCCCGGTCACACTTATCCGGGACTTATAATTTTCCTATCATCTTTTCTCACACCTATCCGGGACTTACTACTATCGTAAAGACTTGGAACTCCCTATTCAATGTCCGGGAGGTAAAGTAAGATGCCAACATAAAGTACGTACATTTTCCTCCAACAAATTTCATGCGTTTTTATGTCTGCATCTCGGGTGAGTAAGATCATGCTGCGTGGTGTTGTATGTCTTGCCTACCCATGAACTTTTTCCCACTTTCTCTGTTCTTCCCCTCATGTATCTTTTTTTTTTTTTTAAATACCGATGTAACCTTCCGGACTTCCGATGATTTCTAACTTTACCCTATACAGTCTTCCCCTTCTAGATTAGTGTGTGGAGCATCAAGCCTTCATCTTTATACCGGAGAGTTGTTTCCGGATTATTGGAGAATGTACTCTAACCAAGATGGGTTTCACTGTACGTAGGATAGGACTAGTGGGGGATTAGAGGGTGAGGACCGGGGCCCGGTGAACCATGGAGAAGCATTCCTTCTCCAATGGCTGCAAATAGTTGACATATCTGAGGCTCTCTCATCAGTGTCCAGACTTAAAAGTTCTTTCTTCCACCTTTTTTTGAACGGGTCAGAGCTGCCTAGTCCCCCGGTGATTGCAATTACTCTTGGAGTTAATTCTCTTTTTAATTCCTCTACTGCTACCGGTGGTTAAATCTTTGGCCGAGAAGAACAAGCTGAGTGCTGGAGTGTTGTTTCCGAGAACCTGGAGTTGAGAGAGTGGTGACTATCTCCGAGATTCGACTCACTGCTACCGTTGAGTGGAGTCTAGTTGTTGTTGATCAAGTCACAAGGACTTTGCTGCCAGCAACCAATGTCATTAAGCGAGATTTCCACGTCATCGGGACCCTTTGAATTTTCTCACCGTGCTAGTTGTCCTCATGCGCTCCTAGGCAGCGTATGGCTTGACTAGCCTATGTCCAGCGAGCATGATCGACGTGTAGATGGGCAGCGGAGAGGCTGGTGATAAAGTGTCAAGGGGCCATCTTAATAATTGATACTGACCAGATGATAATTGAGCTTGCTGTGGGATTATTATTAAGTTCGCGACTTGATCTCTCGAACGGGGGCTTGCTAACTCTGGCTGGGCTGCCTAGTGAGGATGGGATGACCCGATGGGTTTGAGTGAGCATCTCGCTGGTGGAAGAACATCTCTTGCATCAATGATGGTTGAACTTCCATGTGGTCTACATGTGTTTTTGAGTTCAATCCTGGTGACTTGAACTTCCTTTGATCCCTCTGGTGCTACTTAGTCCAATCATGAAGACTTGGACTTACGCATCATGCATGTAGACTTGGACTTCCTTTTTTCTTTCCCGCCCCTTTTTTTTGAATTCGGGACACGAAACATTTGCTTCTTCCTTTCTTCCCCTTCTCTTTCTTTTCCCTCTTTTTTTTGCTTTTTTCTTTCCCGCCCTTTTTCCTTTGCATCTTCCTTCCTGGAAGCCCCCCGAGACCCCCCTTCCTCTCTCTTTTCCCTTCCTTTCTTCCCTTTCTTTCTTCCCTTTCTCTCCGGGCTCCTGAAGACTGCTTTCGGGCTGGGTGCCCAGAGTAGAATCGTGGGTGTCCAGACCGACTTCCTCTTCTTTCCCTCGCCAGAGAACGAGAGGCTAGCGGCTACCGAGCTTGAGGTAAGGCCACCTGGAAGCTGCTGCTGAACTTGAGCCATCGGGAAGCTGCTGCTGCACCCGGGAGAGCCATCGGGAAGCTGTTGTTGCACCCGGGAGTAACCACCTGGAAGCTGCTGGCGAAGCTCCCGGACTACATCACTGAGCTCCGGGTCCCGTTGAATCCTCTCCGGTCATGAACCCGGGCAGGAGGCTTAGCTCCGACGTCCCAATGCTATCTCATGGAAGTCAAAAGAGGAGATGGAACCCGGACGGGCTGGGTTATGCCATTTTTTTTTATGCTTCTTCCTTTCTTCCCCTTTCTTTTTGCTTTGTTTTTATTTCCGGGTGGCGACCTTCGGGCTTCCGATGATGGAGTTTGTACCCTGGCTGAGATGGGTTTCACAATGCTAGAACATCAAATTGCTGCTGGGAAATGAGTCATCGGTATGCCGTGTGCCCATTGTTGTCTGGCTATACAAGTATATATTTCTGGAAGTTGTCGTCAGCAACTAGGATAGTAAAGCCAGCGGGACTATTCCAGGTCGAGGAGCTAGACATGAATCATGATTGGCTAGGTGGCGTTTCAGGTCCAATCCTGATTCAAACTGGACGGGATGCAAGGCTGCTATGTTGTTATATAGCAGGTCCTGGTGAGCTTTCCCCGGGCACTCCCTGCCTAGTGGGCACCCGACCGAACATAATTTCTTTGGTTTTGAATTTCCTTGTCCCTCCAACTCCCGATGGGTGCAAAGAGTAGATTCCCGGTGGGAGCTATATATAGGTGGCCAAAAAAACATTTGAGGAAAAACCCATCGCCATCGGTGCCCTGCCTTTATGGGACTCGCGTAAGATCTCTGAAATTGCTTATTTGAGTTGAAGCTAATCACCGGATACATGCATAAGCGATATCCACCGGTCTTCTGGAGGGTTTGTTGACCCGATGACGATTTGTCCTCCTGATAATTGACTTGCTGACTGTTGCTGCATGTCTGAGCTGCTCATTGAGCTCGGGAATGGTCCATTAGTAGGTATCCCGCTGTATTACTGGCCCAAGGTTGCATTGTCCCCCGGCGATGTGACTTCATATATCCATGGTGCTTCCAATAACACTTGGAGGCTTGGACTTTGCATCCCGGAGAGTAAATCGAGTTGCCCATGCATAGGGCCGGACAAGGTTTCCTATTGGTTTACCTCATCAAAGCAAATAAGTGATTAGTGCAACCTTCTCAAATGATTTAGTAGATTAAATATAACATGCCTAATCTGTATAGCTTTGCTTCCACTTTTGATGGTTCTACAGCATGCATCAGTAAAATGGAACACATAGAACTACCAGTATGATTAGTTATGTGGTAACACTTATTGAACACTTGACAAATGGAGCCACTACGATATAGCTGGGCAGCTGAGTGCCTCTGCCGTGCATATGTATATGTGGTTCAGCATGGAATAGTTATGTTCTATGAGAGTCATGCTTGACATGTGTACTGCAGGAGTTGATAATAGATAGGACTACAACTTTGTCCTATAGTGTGCAGACTAGCATGCATACTAATATATACAGGTCGAATGAAATCATGGCATGAACATCAACAACTTTCAAAAGTCAAAGAGACTATACGATATCTAGACCAAGTTGCCAGGGTACCGGCCGGGGGCATGGTTGGATAGACTAACCCATCCATAGTTTGAGTAACTTTGATACCGTTGTAGTTTGAGTAACTTTGATACCGTTGTTGAGTACCATTCAACTCTGCCTCCGGGATGCCGTTGTTGAGTAGCACTGATGGCCTGACACCTTCAAGACATGTTTGTATGAGAATGTTGTACGTAATTATATCAGATAGCTGTTCGTTATCATGCCCCACACGATCTCATGCCCCACACGATCTCATGCCGCTCATATTCAAACACTGCATGATTACCTATAGAGACAATTAGAGTTGTACTATGAATGATACAATCATCCCCAACTTTCCCCTATTGCTCAAATGTGCATGGCTGATGGGTGCAGAAGAATTAGCTCATGCACGTAAACAAATACCCAATAGACTTGTGCACAAAATAACAAACGACAGGTGTCTAACAAACAAGTTGCTTTCTGGACGCATGGAATCAAGCAGGTGACACGCAAAGTATGATTTAAAGCCAGCATGCATGTCTAACAATTGATATGTTTGAAACTTCAAAACATGAGCCAAGTTTGCTTATGAGAAAGAAAGGAACTTAGCTTGGCACTGGTGGTGTGTACGACGAGTCGGATGAGCAAAGAATGATGATTACCAGACATCAGTCATGTTTGCTTCGCGATAGTGTATAGAGCAGCTGACATACTGTTTGCAGCAGTTTCTCAATTCTTTCTCCATTTTTTTCTTAACTGTTGTCCCGTTGGCAAAGAATCCAAACTGCCTGGGAGTTGAAACATGGGTGAGCTCCCACACGAGGCTTCGTTGATGAGCTATTCCCGGAAGGGAGCTAATCCCTGATTAGGTTGGACTCGGTGACACTAGATGCATGAACCGGTCATGATGCTACCAGAGGCTAGGACGACCAATTAGGTAGAAAAATAAGACTTCCCGTCGAGCAGTTATCCTGCGGGAAGCGATCCCGATGATGATCATGGTGCTACTGTGAGATAGAACAAGCATGCTTGTTGGAAGAGTAACACCCCCCCCCCCCGGCCGGTAGATTCACCGATAGAGAGACTCATCGTTAAGACGGGTGCCCAGAGTAGTTGTGATGGGCCTCTCTTCCCGTTTGTACAGTTGATTCATGCCTGTAATTGTATAAACACAACGGTTCGAAACACATACATACTTGCGAATGATGCCAACGGGTTCCCGTATGGGTGGAGATGCTCCCGGTGATTTGGAACAAACCGGAGGCTTCCACCGGGAGAGGGACCCTCGGGTCTTGTTGAATCATCTTCGGGTGGTGGTTGGAGTTTGTTGCCTGGCATTGGTGACGTCCAGATGATAAGAGAACCACTTGGCCCTGGAGTTTGTTGTCATCCCACTTGGCCCTGGAAGAATGCTCCTCAAGACTGAACTCGACCGAGATGAATGCTGGCTCCCGACGAATCATGCTTATCCTGCTAGAAAATGATTGACGAGCTTGACCCGTTAGGCGATGAGTGGTCCTGGAAGCTAACTCCTGCTTCACCTCGAGACTTATACAGGAAACCTTATTGCGAACAACGCCAGCGGGCTCCCGGCGGATCTGGACTGATGAAGTCCGAGTTGACTGCATTGGCACCTCTCCCGATGACCAATAAGATTGAAAAATCCCGATCACCCGGATGCATGCGAGCGGCTCTGGAAATTCTGCATGGAGCGATCCCGATGACGATCGTGGCGCTACTGGCTAGCGAGATACAACAAGCATGCTTGTTGGAAGAGTTGCCCCTCGGCCGGTGGGATCCTCCGATAGAGAAAGACTCATCTCTAAGACTTGGGTGGTTGTGAATGATGCCAACGGGTTCCCTGTGAGGAAGGATCCGGGATGGGTGTTACTGTTGCTGGAGTCACAGGTAATTCGAAACAAACCGGAGGTTGTCACCGGGAGAAGGAACCTCGGGTCTTGTGCATCAATAAGCGGTAGGACTCGATGCTCCCTGACCCGCTGATTAATTGCACCCGCTGATATACTTGGGCCTGATTGTAGTTGGACCTGGCTGGACGGCTTGCTGGCCCATTGAAAGCTTGAGCCGGCCGAGTGGCCTGCTGACCCGCTGACTGGGCTACTTACAACCCTGGGTTAGGGGATGACCCGATGACCCTATAGCTCTCATGGACATGAGTGAACTGCCTCTTGGAGGCAAAGCAACATGACTTTTCGTAATGCTTCCCACAGACGGCGCCAATTGTTTCTGCTGGAACCCGCAGGCTCCGCAGAAGCACGGTGGAGCATGAATGTGAACAAGGACAAGATTTATAGTGGTTCACCGTGCCATCGGAGGGCACGGCTACGTCCACTTAAGATTCTACTATCATGGCCAATAGGCCTTTGGTGTTACAATAGTTTTCATCCCGCGCGGGATACAAGAGGAACCATCCCGCGGGGTGGAGTACAGTTTTCCAGATCCCTATATCTAGAGGGGAAGCCTTCCTTTTATAGACAAGGAAGGTTCCCTCTTACATTATGTTTCTGATGTGGGACATAATGCATATTTATACTCTCATGACGCCTTCTTGTGGAGCTTGGAGAAGCACCTTCTTGATGTCGCATTGATGATCTTTCACCATGACGAGGTAGCCTGGACGTCGGTCTACAAGTTCCATGACTGGTCTATGGGCAGAGGAGGTAGTTTACTGAATACCGACAACGGTTACCAAGTTTAGAAATACGACGTTGCATTTGGCGGCGCCTGCTGTTGCTTCTACCAGTTCGTCAATAGTCATCAGTTCTTCACCCCATTCCCCTTTTAGTTGGATTCAGATCAAGTGATTAACTTACTGTTAGCTAGCTCTCCTTGTATCAGTTGTATGTAAAACAGTCTTGCTACTATGGTTGAAGAGCCAATACATTACATTAGTAGAATAGAGTTTTAGATTAGTAGAATAGAGTTTGTCCGTAGTTTGAGAATTCCGCTCAAGAATTTATAACACGTTACAAAATTTACAAAAAAAAAAATCAATATCTCTTGAAAAAAAAAAAAGAAGAAGTTAGTTTTCATCAATATAGCGGATGTCATTAAACTAGCTCTTTTAACTTTTACATGCTTAAATCTTTGTAACTTTTGTCACTTTAATCTATCTCATTAGACACTTTTCCAATGTTACATTTTTGTTAGTCTATTTAGTCATATGCTCAAATGAAGTAAGAACACACAAATAGGAAATCCGGCATTCTCAAATATGACTAATTTTCTATAGAATATGATTAAGAAAAATGTGATCAAGGTGGTTAGTTTGTTATGTCCGAGCGCCATTTTTGACAACACACTTTTCGTCTAAACAAGAATATTTTGACTCCAAATACTGCATGACATGGCGAATCAGACGCATGATAAACTCCTAAACTAAATTACTTTCTAAAGCTAAATGCTCTCTTTATACAATATTTGAGTTTTTTTTTATGGAAAATACATAAAATTAAATATGGGAGCTTTGAGTTGTCCTTCATATTACACCACTGTGACCACATCAATGTCTTGCATAATCATAAATTGACTAATGTACTTGGTTTCTGGTTGATTTAGTCCTTCATGAACACCAAGCTTTCATGCCCAACAACTTCATAAGCATCTTGTCTATAAACCCTTTACAGCAACAAAGACAACCATGAACAAACAAAGCATTTCAAGTTTGGTGGGTAAACTTGAGCTACAAGACAAACAACAAGAAACAACAGCCTTGCTAAATGCACCTATCACTCTTCACCAGTCTCCTCACCCTCTTCTTCTTCTTCAGTAGTTACCAGTCTCACTCTCTCTCTCTCTCTCTCTCTCTCATTATTGTCAACCTTCACCTTTTCACAACCTCTATGATCTCTGATACTTAATCACACTCTCTTGGGTGTTCAGATTCTGTGTTGCAGTTTCTCAAAACCAAGCAATAAGTTCTTGTGGATTCTGTGATATCTCTTTCCGTAAACAATGAACGGACTGCCTTTTCTTTTCTTCTTGCTCTCTGTTTTTCCGTTCATCGTTTATATTATAAACAAACCCATCTCCTCGTTTTCACCGTTCATATATTGCTTTAATACAATTCCTCTGTTTTTGCTTACCTACTCAACTCTGTTCAAATTCGTCGACACTTTGTTTCGGGGCTCTGAAAATGGCTTCAATGATCACCCCAGTTCGCTCTCCAATACATACTAATCAAATTTCCTCGCTTTACTTATCATCCACTAGGATTTCACCTTCCAATGTTGCCCTCAAGACTCGGACTCTGTCTTCTCCAAGCTTCGCTTTTTCGCCGTTGCCGGAGAAACTTAGAGTTCCGACTTTGTCAACGGGAGTTTCCGGCTGGAGTCATCACCTGAGACGGCGAGGGAGTGTTGAGTTTCCCTTGGTGAAGGCTGCTTCTGATGGTGCTGAGATTGAGATTACTGAGGGGTTGGAACTTCCTATTTTCTTACTTTGGTTTCTGTTGCTTTTGTATTTTTTTTCATAAACCATTTTGAATATTAATAATGAGTTTGTGATTTTTTGAGTGCAGGTCAAAGGGCTTTTTGGAGAGATTTCCTTTCTTGATTACTAGGGCTGGGCGAAAACCGACCGAACCGGACCGCAAAAATGGTTCGGTCACCGAACCGGTAAAAAACAGTTTAAAAATGCAGTTTTTCCGACCCGGACCGCTTTTGTACGGTTCAAAAGCGGGTTGAAGGGATACACCGGCCGAAAAAAACCGCACCGCACCGGTTATTCAAATATATTTAATATTTATAATTTTTATTTAAATTAATCATATTTTTAATGGGCTGTCAAGTTTTCATAGGTTAGAAATGGGTTTCACGTAGGATCTATTGCATCTAATTGTGTCAAGAAACCTAATTTAATCCCCATATAAAATGCCCAGCCGAATCCTGACTTTTCTCATCTCTATTGACCCAGTCTCTCATCTCCCTCTCAACTCTCATCTCCCGTCGAATCCAAATGGACCCAGTAAGACTCTAGCCGAATAGTCTCTTATTTTTCTTCATAGTCTCTTATTTTTCCTCTCAGTTTCTTATCTGCATCATTTATCATTTTAAGTTTTGGTTGAACAATGATTTCGTTTGACTAATTCCTATTTCAAAGTTTTGGTTGTATATCCGTTTATGATTTGATTTCGCATTTGGTTCTGTTTATTGCTTCTTTACTTTATTTGGTTCAGTTAGTTCATGATATACATGATTGTTTGGTTTCGTTGTTTACAGTACATGATATACATGATTCAATTTCATAGTTGCTTCTATTTATTACGTATTTACTTGATCTGCTTCAGTTAGTTCGTTGTTTGATTTTGTTTATGATAATCAAAATTTGTTGTTTGGTTTCGTTGTTTAAAAGGTATCATACTATCATATACATGATTTGATTTCATATTTGGTTTTGTTAAGTTTATTACTTATTTACTTTATTTGATTCAGTTAGATCGTTGTTTGATTTCATTTATAATAATCGGATTTCGTTGTTTATACATGATTCAGTTTCAATTTTACTTTAGCTTATTACTTTATTTGCTTCAGATCATGTTCATCCATTAATCAAATTTATGTTCATCAATTTATTACTTGATCTACTACAGTTTATTACTTTTATGTCTTTATCTGCTATGGTTCATTCGCTTCCTGGTATATATATACTTCAGTAGTTCATTTTTTTTTGTTGGCCTGATGCAAATATTTTTTTCATTGTTAGGGTGCCTCGCAAACTCCCAATGCAACACCAATTGGGTCAAGCATGGCAACAACAATGACTGCCACCAGTCAATCTGCATCACCGTCTACCCTTATGCCTCCTCCCCCTGCAGTTGCCTCTGCCCCTGCAGCTCCCCCTGCCCCTGCACCTTCTTCTGAACCTTCCCTAACCACTGAAGGGGAGTGCGTGAAGAGGAAGAATCAATCTGAAGTATGGGATCATTTTGTCAAGTTGAAGAACCCTAATGGTACCAAGGTGGCGAAACCGCGAGCTAAGTGCAAGTATTGTCCTCAGACTTATGCTTGCGACCCCAAAACAAATGGGACGACATCCATGAGGACTCACATGCTCTATCAACGCAAGAAATGCCCAGTATACATCCCTTCCAAACGGCAGAAGCATCTTTCTTTTGAGACTCTTGATCAAGGGGGTAAGTTGGTGGCTAAGGCTTGGGATACTGTTGAATGCAGGAGAGCTTGTGCCAGGATGATAGTAAGGGATGAGCTTCCATTTAGCCATGTTGAGGGGGAGGGGTTTATAAAGTTTATGAAAATTACATCCCCAAAGTTTGATCCACCCTCTCGGAGGACAATCAGTAAAGATATCTGAGATATCTACCAAATGGAACAATTACTGCTCAGTTTTTTATAAGGCTGTTTTCATCTTCTAATTTGGTCTTTTTTGTTGTTGTTGTTGGTAGAATCTGTGGTGACTCAGGTGGATGAAAGCTCTACTTAATGATGGGTCAAAAACTTCAAAGCTGGTTGTTGTTATTTTGTTGTCATCTGCAAATTTGCATATCTGTGTTTTATGTTTTTCTGAACTTTGTTAGTTTATTTTGGTTGGAACCACCTTCATCAGTTTATTTTGGTTGGATTTGTGACTTTTCTTTTATATTTCTGCGTTCTGGACTTTTGGAAAATGTTGCAGAGCTTTCAGATGAATACAAGTTTATACTTTCATGGGAAAGTTCTATGATTTCTGGAAAAAAAAATAGGGGCAGATTTGTGAAATAATAAAGCCCATTTAAAACCGGTGTTGGCCCGAAACCGACCCGGGCCGAAGTGAAATTTCGGTTGACCCGAATATTTCGGCCCAGTACTTTAAAAAACAGTTGTCGGCCCAAAAAACCTTAAAACCGGGTAATCCGGGTCGAATCCGGTTTTGGCCCAAAACCGACCCGGGCCGACCCGCGCCCAGCCCTATTGATTACTGGCTTCTTTTTCTTCATGTGGTAAGTAATCAGATTTTTTTTCTTTCTATTTTGCAATTAAATTGTGTGATGATGGTGATTAAAGCAGATAGATGTTCATGATTTTTTGGCTTTTTGGTTATTTCAGGTACTTCTTGAATGTTATCTTCAATATACTGAACAAAAAGGTCTACAATTATTTCCCATATCCATAGTAAGTGTTACACCTTTGCCAAATGAACCAAAAGTTCTTTGCTGAGCCTTTTTTACTGTTTGGTCACAACATTGATTGGTGGATTTGATTCCTGTTACAGTTTTGTTTCTGTTATTCATCTCCTTGTTGGAGTGGTGTACTGTCTTGTTTCTTGGTCTGTTGGTTTGCCGAAGCGTGCTGTAAGTATTAGTTTCTTTCTGCAATTGATTGTTATCTTCGATCTTTAAAGTCATAATATGGCTGTTACTGACTAGATCGTGCAAACTGTTCGCCAGCCAATTGACAAGGAGCAACTGGCTCTGCTGACCCCAGTCGCATTCTGTCACGCTCTCGGACATGTCATGTCCAATGTTTCTTTTGCAGCTGTTGCTGTGTCTTTTACACACACCATTAAAGGTATGAATGCTATAACAAATGTTGGATTGTTCATTCATCAGTGTCTGTTGTTGGTCAATAAATTGAAATGCAAAGGCATATCTCACTGTCTTACAGTACATTGTCAATGTTCATTCTGTAAATGAACGTTGCAGTAGTTCTATTTGAGTTCGGTAAATGGGGTTGTGATTAGCAAGCATAGTGCTCTTGCTAGTTTACTGATATGTGCTTTTGAAATACTAGTAGAAATGAGAGACAAAAAACAAGTTTACCTTTATTTATGATGATAATTTTTGTCTTGAAACAAACTAACTGTTAGCTTACTGATGTGTGCTCTTCCTCAACAGCCCTGGAGCCGTTCTTCAATGCTTCTGCTTCTCAGTTTGTTTTGGGACATCACATTCCCTTGTCCCTGTGGCTCTCATTAGCCCCTGTTGTTATTGGTAGCTAACTTTTTCTTCTTTCATCTTCTTCCATCTTTTCATGTTATCTCTCTCACATGCCTTGAGTTCAACCAACTAAAGTTAACTTGTGTTTTAGGTGTGTCAATGGCATCACTCACTGAACTCTCTTTCAACTGGCTTGGCTTTGGTAGTGCAATGATTTCAAACATTGCATTCACCTACAGAAGTATCTATTCCAAAAAGGCCATGGTAAGCAGGCATCAAGCCATCAACTAATTTGATTACTTCTGTTTTCCACTTTTCCTTCATTATTTGTTTCATAAAAAATTAGAAAATATCACTTGAAATCACAGACAGGAATGGACAGTACAAATGTATACGCCTACATTTCAATAATCGCTCTCTTGGTTTGCATCCCACCAGCACTAGTTGTAAGTTTGTTTCTTTTCATACACATCGGCTTTTTAAGTTTGGCAATATGGTTCATTTACCAAAGACAAATGTTGAATGCATTGTATTAATGTCAGATTGAAGGACCCAAACTGATGCAATATGGTTTTAGAGATGCAATTGCCAAATTAGGCATTTACAAATTCTTGTCTGATTTATTCTGGATTGGAATGTTTTATCATCTCTACAATCAGGTAAACCATTTACACACTTACTGCATATAACCGAAAACATGCATGGTATTTGATACATTTTATATATAGCGCGTTCATCCTATGCATATTTGAGTGCCCAATTATCATTATAAACTGGTTCTTGGGTTTCATTTGCAGCTTGCTACCAACACTTTGGAACGAGTTGCACCACTAACGCATGCAGTTGGAAATGTGTTGAAACGTGTCTTTGTGATTGGGTTCTCCATTGTTGTTTTCGGTAATTGCTCCCATCCTTCTTTGTTGAACTCTGTACTATGATGCTGTTGGTTACCATGGTTGATTAACTCACATATATGAAATCCTGCAGGCAACAGGATCTCTACACAAACTGGAATTGGTACCGCCATAGCAATTGCTGGTGTTGCCATTTACTCCCTGATAAAAGCAAACTTGGAAGAGCAAAAGAAGGTAAGGAGTTTACAATCTTTAACTCTTTCTCTTGAATCTGAAGTAACCATTTTGGATTGAGCTCACATACAATGCATCATATGTTCTATTTCAGAAGGCTGCTGCAATTTCCACATCATAAGAGCTCTAGCACAGGATGAGGGTGCTGCAAGTAAAAGTTGATGCTGCTGTTTGACATTGATGGGTCAACTTACAAAGATCGCAGTGGATTTTTTCAGCGAAATAAAAGATCCGAGAGAGAAGGGAAAGAGTAATATCTATGGAGTCACAGGCTTCATCTATCGAATAGATTACAAAATGCTCATTGAACTTTCGACTGTTTTTGTACCATGCTCCCCAATTTGTTAGTGATCTGCAAAGAGAATTGATCACTGCTGTTGTAAGAGAAAAGCATTGTCTTTCAAATACAATGTTATGTCATTTTTGACATAACCTCTTTCAATTTCATCGACTTCTTTCACAAGCCTTGTTCTCAATGGATATATGCATCCCTGACCCGCAAATTTCTTGTTCCTAGCATAACCGATCTTAACTTCAGCTTTGAAACTTCTTTTCCATTTGTTTTGGTCAGTAACAGAGATATTCTGAAGAGCAAAGCAAAGTCATGAAAAAACGAATGAGACATAATCATCCCATAATTATTAGACCCTAAAACATTTTCTTTCCGTCTAACAATCTACAGCTCTTTCAATCTTCCTCAAAAAAGCACAAAAACAATACAGACGACGAAATCATCAAAATTGAGCACACAGTAATATACAGATACGGATGAAAGTCACATTGCCAGACGGAGCTGGATCTCATGTTCTGTCAGATCTTTCCAATCTCAGCGAAGCAGACCTATAAGAGCAAGCATTCAGTCATGGAAGTGGTTGAAGAAGAGACCTAATTAAGGGGGGCTGAGTTCACATTTGAAGAATGTTAAATGGTTTCTTGCGGCATCTTCACTCAGTGAACCCGGCTGCTATTATGCATACGCAGTGCTATTAAATTTAAGTTCAAACAATCTGGTCCTGCGAGCCTCTCCATCCATTCGAAGGCCGAACGTTTTGGCAAATTCTTCCACAAGATCATCACTCTCATAGTCCATCTCTCGCATACATCGCCTCTTGATCTTTTTCAGTGTTTCTTTTGAAGGTTTAAACCCAGAACTTACCTGTCCAAAGATGTGAAACAAATATAGCTTCTCTGCAGAGGCAGCAAAAACATACAAAGGAAACTGAATGTGAACTCATGGATTACAAAAGTGATCAAATTACCATGTCCTTGACTACAGAAACGGCAACTTTTGGATCTCTGTTGATGAGATGAGCATCTACAAGTAATGAATATGACATTGCATTGGGTCTGACACCCAAACTCACCAAGTGTTCAAATACTCTAGCAGCTTCTGAAGTCTGTCAAACATCATAGAACTATTTTAGTAAGATGCAAATTATAGCACTACCAGAACACATCTTCCAAAGCATATGCCACAACTACTAGTAATTATTTTTTCATATGCATATCACTAAAACAGAAGAGGCCGGCATAGTGATTCGGCAAGGTCTTGGACAGATAAAGGCACTGAAATGTTACCTTCTTGAGCTTCCCAAAAGCCTGCATAAGAGCATTGTAAGAATGAATATCAGGGGTCAATCCAAAGGTGGAACTAATTGCCTCAAAAGTTTGGTAAGCACGGTCAAGGTCCCAGATATTTGCACAGCCTAATATGATGCAATTCAAAGCAGCAACAGACTTGTAAGGAGGGTCTGCACAGCTCAAACTCTCTAATTGAAAATACACCTGAGAAATAGCGATATGTTTAAAGTTAGAAAGATGCAATTGAAATATATATATAAACGCATGCAGTGTGAAATAGTATATTACAGTCCTCTGGAACATCACATACTTTTTCCTCTTAGAAAAAAAAATTAAAGTAACAATTATTATTTGCATACATTAAGGTCCCATGATGTATTCTTAAAAATATAAAAACTATAACAGAATAATGGATGGACATGCTCCCTCCTTTCCTCCTTTTCTTTTTATCAAGGGTATTGCCTGATAAACCTTTTCATCACTGATCCATAATGAGGGAGAAAAGATTGATGGCACTCATCACTTCTATATACAGAGCTATATGATGCACAATAGCATCATAAATCTTTATCAAGTACCCAAATACGGTGTGTACGTAGAACTAGAGCTAAGAATGGTCTAAATTTATTAATCTACGTAAATAGAAATACTTGGTAGCAGCAGTGAGAAAAATAACATACCGTGTCCAAAGTTTCAAAACCATTCTTGGAGCATGCCACAACCAATGGATATAAAGAGGTAAATGGACAGAACAATTCCTCTTCTATTTCTTTGCCGGAATTAGCATAAGCACTCTCAAACTCAGAAAGAGTACGAAAAGCTCTCTGCAGCTCCCCCAGCGATGCAAGGGCAGATATCTTCGCAAGGAAAGATTCAGGATTAGGGACCTTCTTTCCTCGCAAAGAGCGTTGCAAGATTGCCCACGACACATCCAGTAAAGTAGTACTATATGTCCTGCCAGCAGTTGCAAGTGCTGACACAAGCAATCCCTCATCTACAGGCAGAAAAACAGCTGGCCTTGCTGCTTCACCCCTAGCAATCCATTTGGCCATAAACTGCAAGGCATGAACTGCTAACTTGCTATTATCCGCCTGCAAAGCCACGTCCGCAATATAGTTGCACAAGTTCCATGGCGGACAAAGAGCTTTGTTCTGATCCATTGACTGATACCATCACACAAGCAAACTATACTTAGTTCAACAATAATTAAAATTTCCACCCTCACTCCACACAGCTTAAGGTATGAGGAAAAAAAAAAAAAAAACCTTGCACTTGTCAATTATCGAAACCAAAGTATCTAGCTTCCCGGTGTTGACGCATGCCTGTACACAATCTTGGAACACCGTCATTGTCACCATATAGCCAGACTTCAAAGTCAATTCTATATACTTCAAAGCAGCATCGTTTCGGTGCGATTGCAACAGCAAGCTCACAACTATGTTGTACGACTCATCGTCAGGCGCACCGGCCTTGCCTGTCTGTAACATTCTGATACATTACATCAACACAAATGCTCACTAAACATTCATCTAACCGAAATCGAAAACCGCAAATCAACACAGCCACAAAATCGACACACCAAATTGCACCAAATTGTTATACATTTTCGACAGGGAGCTAACCGTTGGAGCAATTTCTCGGCGGCCTCGGACTCCTGGCCGGAGTGCATTGCCTTCAAAACGAGATTAAACGACGCCGTGTTCGGGGCCACGCCGCAGTCCTCCATACGCGCCACCAGATCCAGCATATCCGCCGCCGTGGCGCCGCTCATGAGATTCGCCATCAGGTAGTGATTATACGAGCTCACATCGGGCCTATGCGGCCGGCCGTTCTTGTTCATCGACCTAATCCACACCTCAAACAGCTGCTTCATCTCCGTCCATCGCTGTGACGTCATCCAATCGGCGAAGGTGTTGAGCAGTCCCGGCGAGTCCAGGTCTTGCGCGAGGGACTGGATTCGGTAGCTTGGCGTCTGCTCGAGGAAGCCTGAGGGGAGCAGAGAGGCCGCCGAGGAGAAGTTGAGCGGCGGAGAGCGCCAGTTTTCGGGGTACGAGGTCGGGTTCGGAGGGAGCGGGACGGAGGAGGAGGATTGGGGCGGCTCAGTGGCGGCGAGCTGGGGCTCCTGGGAGAGGAAGGAGAAGGTGGTGATGGTCTTGAAGAAGCTAGGGTTTGGGTTTAGGGTTTTGGATAGGGATCGGGTCCGAGCGAGGATCGCAATCTGTGACGCCATCAGTGGTGACGTGAAGTGAGCTCTCTGTATTTCTCTGAGTCCTTGATTTGTTTTTAGGGTTTTACGAAGTTCAGAGGAGGAGGGTGGAATGGTAATTTGGCTATATGTAATGGCAGTTTGGATGTTATCTTTTAATGTAGTGGCATATTCTTCTGTTCTGGAGTGACCCAACTTAAGGATTGGGTCCAAGTCCAACCTTTGATTTACTAGGGTCCAACTTTGAGGCCCATAGCAGTTTTCTTGGGCTGAAAGGCCCCATTTAGATTTTCACGGGCTGAAGATGTTACTTGTGTACATCTACAAGTATATATACTCTAATTTTTCACTAATAGTTTTTAATATCCCAAACTGCATGTGTGTGTGATAGTGTGATCCAAGGATATGAACATATTAATTGAAAGCAATATTGATGCACACTGAGGCCCAACTTTTAGAGTTGGATCTCAAGTCCGGACTTGATTTTGTATACCCATAGAGCTGATTGAAGCACCTAATTAGAGGTCAAACATGAATATATGCTTGCCCATAAGAGAAGAGGGCAAGAGGGATTGATTGTGTCATTGTGTGGTAGAGCCAAACAGATCAAGCTTACCAAACAGTTTGATGAGAACATCATTACATGTTTGGATGGATGTTGGTAAAGATCAAAATCCTCAAATTATCACACTCTTTGGGTCCCAAGTCCCAACCTTCCAAAACCCTTTTGGGTTTTACCTTTGTTCCTTTCAATTTTGGCCTGAATTTCGTTAAATCAATATGTGTTTCTTTCCCAAGTGGTAGTGTGTATAGAAAGAATGGACATTAGCTAAATAGCAGCTAAGGTAGCAAAGGAAGACTTTGATTTCACTGAAGGTTCCATTCCATATGAACTAGAAAGATGAAGCATATTGCCTTTGGTTTCTGTGGTCCAATTATTCTCTTTTTATTGATCTTTGGTAGGAATTTCAAGTCCCCAATCAAGCTGCTCCTTAGAGACTCATGAAACAAAAGCCACCTAAAAGCAATGTCCACAGAATCCTTGCTAGTGTTTTTCCTTTTGGCACCACCTAAAAATGGTGCCTTGCATAAAGGTTCAATTACTTAACCCTGGGAATTTCATTTTTCCACTCCATTAGTAGTGTTAGGTGTTGATCTTAATAAATTAGCATTTGTTGCATATGCCTGGCACCGACATTAGTGTTTTTTTCTGTAGAAAGTTAACAGTTTGTTATTCTGTCATTTCTGTGTGGAGATTGAGAATAGACTACCCAAGCTGTATATATATAGAATTGAGTATATGCACCAATGATTAAGGAAGCTAACCTCACCAAGATTCCATAATGAGTAAAAAATTTGATTTTATGATAAAGAATTATGTTTAATTTGTTTGAGCTGTAAAGTGGAATTTGAAGAAATAGTTTAAGTGAGAAATTCTATACGTGAAAGTCATTTTTTCTATAATTGCGGAAACTATCACTACTATACATTTAAAATCTTTATACGTGCATGGATGATTAAATAAACTTATTTAATTAATATTTTATCATAAGTATTGAGTTCACATTAGTATACATAATATATTGGTATTACTATATACTCTTTATTTTACTTTTTATAAATAATAATAAAAGATTATATGATATTAGTTTCTCGCTGATAGACGATGTAGGAAACAAGTTTCACCCTTAATCTTAAATAAAAATGGTCTGCCACATTTTAGGAGCCCACCGCCCGTTCTTTTATGATATTATTATACACTTAAAAAGTCATTATACGTGCATGAACTTTTGATTAACGATGACATAAACTTGTTTAACTAATATTTCATCATAAGTATGGAGTTCACGTTAGTATACATGGTATATTGGTATCTGATTAGTCTGAAGTATTTCTGCTATGCTCTTATGTTCTCGAGTCGATATTTGCGTGCCAATGTTTAGATGGGAAAGGGAAACAGAAAAGATTTATGTTCAACAGCTGGGATGATCTACCATCACAAAGGCCTAACTTTCTATATAGCTTTAAAGCTCAAATTTTTTATATTGCAATTGTAGTTACAAAATTGGAATGAAACAATTGAAAAGGAAGAGGAAAGAAGCAATCCACACCCAGGAAAACAAAATGACCAATATGGAAAAGACAGACATGCATCCAACAGAGATAATGATGAAGATGCCTTCAAATCAAAGCAAACACCATGTTGTGACAACACATCCCAAAAAAGATCTCCATTGAACCTCCATGGTAGGGTCTCCCATAGAGGAGCACCAACCTGAGCTAAACCATCTCAGGGTTAACTTTTAACCACCCAAATGAGTTTATGACCGTCTGAAGGGTCAGAAAAACAATACAGTGCTTACAGTCGAGTACAATTTTTTTTTTTAAAAGGGTTTTGGGCGTTCGGGGATGATACCCCTTTATCGGAAACTCAATTCCCATTCGAGCCGCGTTAGGACCGCCCGTAGACGGGGAAGCTCTCCCAAGATTGTTGCTGCATACACAAGGATCGAACCTTCGACCTTGCTTAAGCTACACTAGCTCCCCACCCACTAGTGCAAACAAGCATTGGTCTTACAGTCGAGTACAATGACAACAGCACTCTAAACAAAACCTAGTGTAGTATAATATAAGACTATGAAGATACCCGCGTCTTAGTACGGTGTATATATTAGGTTTTTAATTTAATTTAACATATATTATTAGTTCTCAGGAACAGTTATTGTTCACTAATGATGGTAAAATGAAGGTTTTATCCTCTTCATTCCCAGAGACGAGTGCGGAGTTGGCTGGGAGATCATTATTTTATTTATTTATTTTTTTTGGACGAACTCTCTCTCAATCTCTCTAGATTTTTTTGCCGAGATCACTATTTTTTTAATTTTTTTTATATTTTTTTTTGGACTAATTCTCTCTCAGTCTCTCTAGATTTTTCTATTTCTCCGTCCAAGAGAAAAGCGTGGAGTCCGCTGGGAGATTTTTTTTTTGGACGTTCTCTATATTACTCTCTCTAGATTTTTCTCGCTTTCTCTACCGCTTAAGATGTCTCCGCCTAAGAGAAGGGCGCGGATTCTCTTGGGCGAGATCACTATTTTTTTTTTAGACTCACTCTCTCTAGATTTTTCTATTTCTCCGCCTAATAGAAGGGCGCGGAGTTCGCTGCGAGATCACCTTTTTTTTTTGGACGAACTCTATATCACTCTCACAGTCTCTCTAGATTTTTTTTATTTCTTCACCCAAGAGAAGGACGCGGAGTCCGCTGGGAGATCATTATTTTTCTTCTTCTATTTCTCCGTCAAAAAGAAGGGCGCGGAGTCCATTTGGAGATCACTCTCTTATTTATTGTTTTTTTTACGAACTCTCTCTCAATCTCTCTAGATTTTTCTATCTCTTGGGCGAGATCACTATATTTTTTATATTTTTTTGGATGAACTCTCTTTCAGTATCTCTAGATTTTTCTATTTCTCCGCCCAAAAGAAGAACACGGAGTCCGCTAGGAGATATTTTTTTTTTTGGGACGTTCTCTATATCACTCTTTAGATTTTTCTCGCTTTCTCTACCACCTAAGATGTCTCCGCGCAAGAGAAGGGCGCGGATTCTCTTGGGCGAGATCACTATTTTTTTTTTGACGAACTCTCTGTCACTCTCTCTAGATTTTTCTATTTCTCCACCCAAGAGAAGGGCGCAGATTCTCTTGGGCGATATCAGTATTATTTTTTTTGGACGAACTCTCTCTCACTCTCTCTAGATTTTTCTATTTCTCCGCCCAAGAGAAAGGCATGGAGTCCGCTGGGAGATCACCTTTTTTTTTAGACGAACTCTACAGTCTCTCTAGATTTTTTTTATTTCTCCACTCAAGAGAAGGGCACAGAGTCCGCTGGGGAGAAGGGCGCGGAGTCCGCTAGGAGATCACTATTTTTTTTCTTCTATTTCTCCGTCAAAAAGAATGGTGCGGAGTTCGTTTGGAGATCACTCTATCTTATTTATTGTTTTTTTTTACGAACTCTCTCTCAATCTCTCTAGATTTTTCTATCTCTTGGGCAAGAACACTATTATATATATATATATATATATATTTTGGACGAACTCTCTCTCAGTCTCTCTAGATTTTTCTATTTCTTCGCCCAAGAGAAGAGCGCGGAGTCCGCTGGAGAGAAGGGCGCGGAGTCCGCTGGAAGATTTTTTTTTTGGACGTTCTCTATATCACTCTATCTAGACTTTTCTTGCTTCCTCTACCGCCTAAGATGTCTCCGCCCAAGAGAAGGGCGCGGATTCTCTTGGGCGAGATCACTATTTTTTTTTTGGACGAACTCTCTCTAGATTTTTCTATTTCTCCGCCCAAGAGAAGGGCGCGGAGTCCGCTAGGAGATCACCTTTATTTTTTGGACGAACTCTATATCACTCTCATAGTCTCTCTAGATTTTTTTTATTTCTCCACCCAAGAGAAGGGCGCGGAGTCCGTTGAGAGATTTTTTTTTTGGACGTTCTCTATATCACTCTATCTAGACTTTTCTCGCTTTCTCTACCGCCTAAGATGTCTCCGCCCAAGAGAAGAGCGTCAATTCTCTTGGGCGAGATCACTATTTTTTTTTGGACGAACTCTCTCTCACTCTCTTTAGATTTTTCTATTTCTCCGCCCAAGAGAATGACGCGGAGTCCGCTGGGAGATCACCTTTTTTTTTTACGAACTCTCTCAATCTCTCTAGATTTTTCTCGCTTTCTTTACCGCCCAAAATTTCTCTATATAGGAAGGCACTTCTCATATTCTGTCGCCCAAGATTTTTCTCTGTTCTCTCGCTCTCTCTTCTCATATTCTGTAGTTAGTAATCGAATCCAAATCCTTTCCAGATTTGGTCTCAGTATCTTCCGCCAACTATAATCTTCGTTCTTACATCCATCCAACTCTAACCTTGTCGAAATTGACAATTTCTATAAGAATCTATAGTTGTTTTTCTAATCTTTACCAAACCTTTCCTGCAAGTATTACAGTTGTTTTTACAGTCAAGTTGAAGCTTACACTCCCTCTCAATCTCTCTAGATTTTTCTATTTATCCGCCCAAGAGAAGGGCGTGCAGTCCGCTGGAGAGAAGGATGCGGAGTCCGCTGGGGAGATCACTATATTTTTTGGACAAACTCTCTCAATCTTTCTATATTTTTCTATCTCTTGGGCGAGATCACTATTTTTTTTGGATGTAAGGAAGGGCGCGGAGTCCGCTTGGAAATTACTAACGACAGTAAAATGACGGTTTTGTCCTCTTCATTCTCAGATATGGGAGCCGTTGGGAGATCACTATTTTTTTTGGACGAACTCTCTCTCAATCTCCCGCAACAAAGCGCGGGCCTAAACAACACACAAAATCACTGTTCACTTGCTTGTGAACAGTTAACCAACAAATAGTATATGGGCGCGGAGTTTGCTGACAGGTCACAGAAAGGCGCAGATTTTTTTTTGGACGAACTCTCTCTCAATCTCCTACAGCAAAGCGCGGGCCTAAACAACATACAAAATCATTGTTCACTTGCTTGTGAACAGTTAACCACCCTTTGCTTGTGAACAGTTAACCAACAAATTTATAGGCGCGGAATTCGCTGGGAGATCACTATTTTTTTTGAACGAACTCTCTCTAGGCGCGGAGTCCGCTGGCAGGTCACAGAAGGGCGCATACTTTTTTTTTGGACGAACTCTCTCTCAATCTCCCGCAGCAAAACGCAGGCCTAAACAACACACAAAATCATTGTTCACACACTTGTGAACAGTGAACCATCCTTTGCTTGTGAACAGTTAACCAACAAATAGTATATGGGTGCGGAGTCCGCTGGGAGATCACTATTTTTTTTGGACGAACTCTCTCTGGGCACGGAGTTCCCTGGCAGGTCACAGAAGGGCGCAGACTCTCTCTTATTATTATTATTATTATTATTATTTTTGGACGAACTCTCTCTCAATCTCCTGCAGCAAAGCGCGGGCCTAAACAATAGACAAAATCGCTGTTTACACGCTTATAAACAGTGAACCATCATTTGCTTGTGAATAATGAACCAACAAATAGTATATAATAAATTGGAGTAAATGCTTGTGACACCTTGTAGTTTACACCTAAAATCAGTTTTGTCCCTCACTTTTTTTTTTAAACTGGTATACCCCTATACTTTGAATTCTCGACTGATTTACCCTTTTTTTAAACTGGTATACCCCTATTCACAGTCATAATCAGCTGGAAAAAGGGCAAATCAGTCGAGAATTCAAAGTATAGGGGTATACCAGTTTAAAAAAAAAGTGAGAGACAAAACTGATTTTAGGTGTAAACTACAAGGTGTCACAAGTATTTACTCCTAATAAATTTGACCACATACTGCATAAAACAAGCTCAATTATAAAAGGTTTATAAAGCAGGAAAGCACATCAGTACACATACCCACCGTCCTTCTCAATATTATTGATTGTCTACTAGAATTCTCCATTCTCCACTCGGCACAATACCGTCTCTCTCTCTCTCTCTCTCTCTCTCTCTCTAACAAAAACCATTCAACCAACTCTTAGTCTCTTTAATATTGTCGAAAAAAAACTCTTAGTCTCTTTAAGGATTCCATTTACTATACTCAATCTCAAGTTTCACCTGCAATCTGAGCTTCAATCATGGCTGCTTTAGTGTATATAGTGCTTTTCTTGGCCCTCACTGGCCATTCAAGTAAGCCCCGGCTCCTTCTTTTACCTGTTTTTCATAAACTTTGATCTTATTATTGCTCATGTGAAGGTTGCAAATCACTACAACCCTTTTTTTTTTTCTTTTTTTTTTTTCAATCAAAGTTTCAGTCTTTAATATGTTTTGCTTCAATTTGATAGTGAAAGTTTCTTTCTTTTTCAATTTGAGAAAAAGGGTCACTGAAACTGATGGTCTTGATGAACTGGGTTTTGTGGAAACAGGTGCTACTTATTGCTTGTGTAAAGATGGGGTTGGTGATGCTGCTCTTCAGAAGGCACTGGACTATGCTTGTGGAGCTGGAGCTGACTGTTCACCAATCCTTTCAAGCGGTGCGTGTTACAATCCCAACACAATCAAAGATCACTGCAACTGGGCTGTTAATAGCTACTTCCAGAGAAAGGGTCAAA
Source organism: Fragaria x ananassa (assembly GCA_034370585.1). Taxonomy (NCBI): domain Eukaryota; kingdom Viridiplantae; phylum Streptophyta; class Magnoliopsida; order Rosales; family Rosaceae; genus Fragaria; species Fragaria x ananassa. Next base: position 25,272,901 of record CP139761.1, on the reverse strand, counting down.
CCCAATTGAGCTGTGACTTTGCTGGAGCTGCCACTCAGAGCCAAACTCCTCCAAGTAAGTTGCTGCTCCTTTACCAGCTTATTCATTTAGTTCTTTGTTTTTCTTGATCTCAGTTACTGATCTTGTATCTGTTTTGTTCTTTGTGATTAACAGCCACAAGTTCCACTTGTGTTTATCCTTCAAGTGCCAGGTATGTGTTTTAGTCACTTTGTCTGATATTGAATCTTGACCTTGCTTAGATTAATAATAATAATAATAATAATAATAATAAAAATAAAAATTGGGGTTATGGGGATCTACCTCTGCCAAAAATTTCCCAGAAAGATTTTCTATTGTCGATGTCAAGAGTATCAATCCCCTCTGTTTTCTTTGTGCAATTCAATTGGTTTGATAACTGGTAGGTGCAAATGAAACAACCTCTCACTTTGGACTTGTACCTTTGCAATTACTGATTCCTAAATTGGTAGATTTAAGGGGGTTTCTCCTGAACTAAATTTTCAAGTGGGAGATAATAAGAAATTTTTGACAGTGATTAAGAAAAGTAGATCTTGCATTGTTTAGATGGCATTAGTTGAGCTGTCATGAAGAATATACCTCATAAATTCTTTGTTCTCCAACATATTCAATTCCTCAGCTTCACATATGTTCACTGCATTGTCACTCTATTTGTTCAGGAAGACTATTTTTTCCCCTTTGGCCATTGCTTTTACTATTTGAAATTCCATATTCAGTGAATCAGTGTACCTTTCACTCATCTTACATAATGGATTTTGTTGCTCTAATATTTTGTGCAGTACTTCCACCACAAACTCAACCACCACAACTCCAACCACAACTCCAACCACCGGCACAACCAATGGTACAACAACCCCCAGTACAACTCCCTCAACATCAGTCTTTGGAATAAGCCCAACGAGTTCTTTCACTGATTCAAGCCCTGGTTTAGCTCCTCACTTCATCGCAGCAACAGCAACTCTCTGCTTTTCAGCATTTTTGTTGTTATGGGGTTGAGAGAGTGATTGGTGGGATTTGATATGTGGATGAGAGTTCACTACTTCAGTATTCAGAATGGTGATGGACTTATGGTGGGTAGGGATGTAATATGATATTATGACATTTGGGCTGTGCAGAGGCAAATCCCATTAGGGTTTTCTTTTTCTTCTTTGTTTTTTCTTTGCTCCAATGTGAAAAAGCTGGGGAATTGGATTCCCATTTTGAGTGGTGATGATACATGACTGCTACTGCTGCTAGTGCTCTGTTGGGGTAGAGAAGAACCTAATCTTTCTTTTTAGATTTTGTATATGTCTGAATGAGAGCCAGAACCCTTATTTTTTAATTTAATGGAACCACTCTATTCTAGCATTGCTGCTATTATTTACTTGATGCTCGTGTTTGTTATTTTTGGTGTCATTTTTGCTTATTTTCTTTCATTGGTGATGTTAACATAGAGGGTGGTGTTTCATTATGACCATGTTAGTATAATCCATGGTGAAGTTACTATATATAATCTCCAAATTGGCAAATTCGTTGTGCACCAAAACAATGGCAAACAGGCCAAATGAAGGAAAAGGAGAAAGAGACTTGAGGTAGAAGGTTCATGTGTTAGCTCTCGACTTGGGGCTCTGGTCACATCAATCTTTCAAAGTTGGTAGCCGTATAGATTTTACATGATTCAATACGGCCAGATGAACCTTTGAATTATAATTTTACATGAGAATATTCAAACTTGCAGGCTTCTCTTCCAACACTTCAAATGAAGAGGTGCTAAAACTTGAAGAGTGTAGATCACTACTGTTTTCGTGACAATGGAAACCCAAATCAAGACTAATCCACTCAATTTCTCTGTTTGTTTTCTAAGAAACAATTTACAAGCTTCTAAGGAGAATTAAAACATGTTAGTTTCTAGTTGCGTATGTTCTCTTTTTCCTAGTTTCAGCGTCAGTTTATACATCTGAAGCAGATTTCCAATGAATGTGGCTAGAACGAGCTCTCGCCGGTCAAAAATCCAGCCGGAATATAAGAATTTGACGTGATGCATGGCCGAAAAGGTGGAAATTAATTTTGAAAACAAGAGACGACTTAAATAAAGCCTAATGTTGTTAAGATTAGGGGGTTGGACCTTTGAGAGATGAAGACTCGTGAACTACCCACCAACCATATACATCCATAAACAGATAAACTATAAGACTCTGGAGTAATAATGACTTGATTTGAGACACCAAACACCCAAATCTTCTATGTTCTTACTTCATTGGTCTATTTTCACCCAGTACTAAACTATGGACTTAATGCAACAGTGTATGAACTCTCAAAGATAAGACCAAAAAATAGAGGCTTATACCAAATTGGCAAATTCCCAATGGTCCCTGAATAATTGTCAAATAATCTGAAGCTGTCCATAACAAAATAGTGCCAATAATACCAAGAAAATCCCCTCAGCTTCTTCAAAAGAGATTCTTAACCAATAGAGAAACACTAATGAAGATAACTTCAAGTCCAGGATTGCAGTTGTATGATAGAAAAAACTACTACTTGTTTCATCAGCTAATGAAGAGTCTTGATATGACACAAAAAATATGTCGAAAAGAACTTTATTATGAGTTTTGACAAGGATGCATTCATATATGAATCAGATACCTTACTATAGTTACTATGCTACAAAGGATGGTTGTTACTTCAGTATCACGGATGAAAGATTCAAGATTTGTCAAGTTTGTATAATATAGGACAGGGTGAATCCCATGAAATAGTGATGTTGAAAACAACTAGGCTCAATAATAACAAAGCGGAAATGAAAATGAAACCTTCATAACTGAGAAGTATATTCAACCTCTTTGTAATTAGCTTCTTGAACAAATTCCAAAATCAATTTCGCAACAGAGCTCGGTCTTTCTACATGAGGAATGTGTCCGCAATCTGATATTTGTCGTATGACAGCATTTGGCAGCTCAGAGTGCAATCTCTGCATCATAATGTATAACAATCATGCAATTATCCAATGGTGTAGAATTGCATTGGTGGAAGTGTGTAATAATGAAATATTCAAAACAAAAACTTTGCGAAATCAAATATCTCTTGGAATGGATTTGGAGAGTTGTTTCCAGGTATACTTGAACAGACATGGTGGTTATTTTTGTATGCCTATAGAAAGGAGAAAAGTACTACCACTCCAAGCTTGTTGCTAATAATCTGGTCTTCCTCGCCCCATATGATAAGTGTCCTCTGCTTTACCTGGAAACCAAAATGTAGAGAGAATCACCAAACAAAGAACAGGTTTTGGACATTCTAAAATGAAGAGCACCTAAAGCATTAGACTTCTTGTTCTTCACTTTTTGTGGTACATGGGCTTAGAAGAGAAATCACATCATCCAATTAAATTAAGCAAAAGATTATTGATTTGATTCCTCTTGGTAAAATTATCTAATTATTTATGGAAGTACCATCCCTCTTGTTCATCAGACTTGAATCATGTTTTTAACAGGAAAACTCGTATTTGGCACAGGGACAAAGTAAATTGGAAGGCCAAGCAAGAACAAAACTGAAGTTAAACAGTAGAACGGTAACTATTCATCTTGGAATATAAGGCAAAGGGTACCTCAGTTTCCTATTTGGACGATTGAATTTTAAAACATTTGTCAAAGTCTAACAAATAAATTCAGTACCTGTTCTATCTGGGCACTAACATTATACATCCCACTCATCATGAAATCCACAAGTGCATCCTCCCACCAAGGAAACAAGCAATGCAAGCGGCCAATCTAGATAAGATTACAAGAAACAACAGCAATAGGATATCTTCATCCCCACAATTCCTAACACTTCGAGAAGTTGCATACAAATATAACATGGCAATCCTTTAAGATGAAACCCTTACATTTGTCCAGTCTAGTTTGGTACTCAACGGTATGTCAGTGAAAAAGCACAAAAAGTTGACATAAAAGCGCAAAGGGAAACTCTTTAATATAAATGCCTGTTTCAGAAAATTGTACGTAGTCATTTCAATAATGAATTCCAACAACAAAGGATTTGAAATAAGTGACTACCGAGAAAACACTCACTCCAAAATAGGCTAACATTTTAGACAAGGTTGGTTGGTTTTCAGTGCCTTCTGTATACACACTTGCATCAATCAAAACTAGCCTTTCAACCTGAACAGAAGATGCAAAAACTTTTCATTAAACTCAATGACGCTGAATATAACACCCTCTTCAATGCAGCACTCCTACTGAATTTATAGACCACAAAAAGCACTTACTGCTTCTGGATAGCTGGTTGCAAAGTCAATAGCAACAGCAGCACCAAGGCTTGGTCCAACCAATACCATCGGCTTTTTAATGTAGGACTTCCAAAGCTGTCATGAACATATCATCATTAGTCACTCATAAACATATCAAAATAGAGTCTGATGTTCATGCAACCGTCCTAAAATCGTCATCATTTGAAATTAATACAATGCCAATGACAGGAGATATTCAAGCGAGGCGAAACTGTACCTGAAACAAATGGTCACGCTTCGAGGCCACGATACATGAAGGAAGTCTTTCTGGCACATACACAGCACAAAATTAGCACTCAAACATAAAAAGAAGAAGAAGGAGAAAGCAATGTAAGAAACACCAACAATTAGACAAACCCACCTAAATCAGAGAAGCCCCAACCAAGAACGTCAACAGCCCAAGTCTGGAGGCCGGCTTCCTCAAGCAATGGATAAGTGTATCTCCATTCTAAACATGAGCTGAATAATAAGCAGCAGTGAAATCCAAAGACACACACATCACCTCAAACAATGGTCTCAATATACTTGCATGAACCATTTACCTATCAAAACCATGCAGAAGAACCACCGGGCTCGTCTCCCTGTGTACCAAAGGCTTCACGCAGCTGCTCATTACACAGTCCTCACCAAAACTCACCTGAACAAAGTAACTAAATCATTACCCAAAACAGAACAGTAAAAATAAAAAAAAGGACGTGGAGTTACCGGAAGCCTCTCGATACGTGCGGCGAGTTTCCGGGCAGATGAGTCTTTGATGTGGTGGACTTGTTTGGGGAGAAAAGAAGGGAATGCATCGGAGCAGCAAACAGTGAGGCCTCTTTGGATAGTGGGAGTGGCTCCCATGGCTGTGAGGGACAGCATGTTTCGTCACCTGCTTCAAGGTCGTGCTGCTGTGTGTGGAACTGTGGAAGAAACTGAAGGAGATGGTTTAATTTCTTTTTTCATCTTTTTTTTCTCAAGGCGAAAAGTCGTTATCGTCCCTACGTTATCCTATTATTTCAGAACCCAGAAAGACTCCATCAGGGTGTATGCATGCTTTGGTGTTCTTACACTTTTCTAACTGCTAATCATGAAATAGGTAGGTAGGTAGTATGAAGCAGATATATGTAGAAAATGAAGAGATGGCCAAATTATCCATGAAATTGACTGGTGATTGGTTAAGTAGACATATGGTTGGTCAGTTATCCAACTGTTGCGCTTCCCTGTACAGTTCTAATTTGATGGCTTCTATCCCTCCACTGCTTTCTTCTTGCATCTGTTCATACATGGAGGATATTGTTTGCTATCTGAGTTTGGCAGTTTCATAAGTTAATATTTTGGAGTACTTCAGATGTGGTGAGTATCATTGGGTGTTAATCTGTTGTTAATTTTTGAGTGTGCAGAATGAGGACAATCCTTGTTGTTTGTTAATTTTTGTTGTTAATTAAACTCTCGTGTTTAATTGCAGATCTACGATGTGTCGACATATTTAGAAGATCACCCTGGTGGAGATGATGTCATCCTTGCTACAATTGGTATACATCCGAGCTTCCTTTTGGATGTTTTTTTTGGGACTAATTTCAGTTCAACTTTAGATTGATTATCATGTTAGTTTATTTTCTTTCAATTTCATCAAAAATACCCCTCAACTTTTAATTTTCATCACTCTTGTCCAAACATACGTTTTTCATTCAATTCCCTCATCATGTAATGATTTTCATTAAGAATAAAACTAAATTTGAAATCGCTGAGCCCACAAAAAAAGACAAAATAGACAAATTGCATTTAATCTCACCAAAATCACTAAGGTTAGGAGGGTGTAATGGGTATGGAGATGTGTATCGATATGAGGAAAAAATGGTTAGAAATGTTTTTTTTTTTCTGAATTTGACTTTCTTCTTGATGCCACGTCATCACTTGACGGATGAATTGGATGAAGAACGGAGGTTTGGACACGGCTAATAAAAATTGGGAGTTAAGGGGTGTTTTTGATGAAATTGAAATAAGAAGAACTAACATAATGATTAATCTAAAATTGATAGGGGTAAACTGAAATTATTATTATTATTTTTTTTTCCAATAATCAAGGAGCTCATGGAAACCATGTGCATTGGAGAGCGTCTGCCTCAGTTGAACGAGAACCTCAACCAACTGGTTATCCTGAAAAGCTCATGACCCTGACAAAGCAATACTGGGCTATTTTTGCAGCTGCTGCGGGTATCTCTGTGGTCGTTGGCATCTTGAACTTGCGCAGGAAGTGGTACATAATTCTGCCATTGTTACTTGGAAGGAAATTAGTCACAAGTTTGAATAATTAGGTGATTAGTCAGTGAGAAAAATGGCCCATTGGCCATTGTTACATGATTTCAAATATTGGGAACTTGCATTTTGCGATTCAGAGATCATTAATTTTTTGGATTTCAGATGAGATACCAAGGGGTGCCTTGGTCTGCAAAATACAAATACAGACTGAAAGCTTTGTTGAACATAAATTTAGAAATCAAAGAGAAGACGAGTCCTGAACAAAGGTACAAGAAGCTAGCTAGCTGAGTCCATTAAGTAGTGGGATTGTCCAAAACGGTGGTTGGACATTCCTCTTGGATAGATTTAGAGAAGAACAAAGTGGTGTGACGCTTTTATCCGCTAGGTTGAAGATCCCCATGTCATATGGCGCGTCTCCATCGAGTTCAGTTTCCATGGAATCATCTGTGTAGTATATGGAATTGGGTTGACACCCAGGATAGTCCGAAGCCAAAACCGACAACGAATAGTTGTTGCCTATAAATAGAACTTCATCTCCAATGCTCTCTACCTGGTTTAGCTGAACCTCCGCTGAACGATCTCCATCACCTAGATACAACGAACACACCATTCTCTAAGCGTGGAATACATGGTCCGTCTACCTTTTCGTCTCTCTTGATGAACGTTACCTTGTGAATAACGAAGCTGCTGGTCCAAAGTTCTTTATTGTGATGCAAACCGTTCACATTCTTCTTCGGTTCCTAACGGGGATCAATCTCCTGCACAGGTCTGCAGCAATGGAACAACACACCACACTAGAAATTACAAAATTAAACACCTTAACTGCTCCCAAAGCTGCACTTTTTATTCACTATATCAAAGATATCGCCAAGATGCTAACATCTGCTAGTTTAAATAAGAGAAAAATCATACTAGAAAGGAAATTAATGAAAACATAAAATATTCAAAGATACTACACTATCTAGGAAATCTGTCATGAATCTAAACAATAAAAGCTAAGATTATTCTCTAACATAGTTTTTAAGATATGTTGGGCTGTGAGTCTTCCTCTTTGGCCTGCCAATTATAGATGCCCCTGCATCAGATTCCTAGGGTTGAAAAGGACTCGACCTCGAGTCTGAATCAACTACTGCATTCTCCCCATGGTAAATTTGCAAATCAGCCACATTGAACGATGGTGAGACCCCAATATCTCCAGGGAGGTCTAGCACATAAGCATTCTTAACAGCTCTCTTCAACACCTTGTAAGGGCCTCCACCTCGATCATGTAATTTTCCATACTTCCCACGAGGAAACCTTTCCTTACTCAGATTAACCCAAACTAAGTCTCCCACCTGAAACTCAACATCTTGGCGGAGCTTGTCAGCAGCTTCTTTATACTTCATATTGCTTTCTGCTAGTAGCTTACGCACCTTCTCATGTGTCCTCTGAATAAATTCAACCATGTCTTATGCATCCCCACTAAAACGATCAGTAATTGGTAAAGGAACCAAGTCCAAAGAACTGCTGGGGTTTTGACCATATACTGCCTCAAATGGACTCATGCCAATACTTCGGTGCTGGGAGCTATTATATGCAAATTCAGCTTGTGGTAATGACTCACTCCAGCTTGACGTCTTACCTCCTACCAAGGATCTCAGTAAATTTCCCAACGTCCTGTTCACCACCTCTGTTTGCCCGTCAGTTTGCGGGTGATGAGTGGTACTAAACTGAAGTTTTGTACCCAACTTTCGTCATAAAGTACGCCAAAAGTGCCCAACAAACTTAGTATCCCTGTCTGAAGTAATGGTGTTAGGAATACCATGCAACTTCACAATCTCTCGAAAATAAATGCGAGAAATATGGCTAGCATCCATGGTCTTCTTGCAAGGCACAAAATGTGCCATTTTCGAGAAACGATCCACCACTACCACTACCAAAATCGAATCATATCTTTGTTGTGTTCTTGGTAAGCCCATAATGAAATCCATACTAACATCGATCCATGGAGCTTTAGGTTCAGGCAAAGGTATCTAAAGTCCGGTGTTTTGGCTACGACTTTTAGCTAAGTGGCATACTCTACAACGCTGCACATACTTCGACACCTCTTTTGGCAACTTCAGCCAATAGAAATTTTCACTTACCAAGGCTAGCGTTTTGTCGCGTCCAAAATGGCCTCCTAAACCACCACCATGTTGTTCTTCAATGATCAAGAGCCGTAGAGAGCAATTAGGGATGCAAAGTTTGTTTCCCTTAAACATATATACATCCTTGATATGAAAATCACGTGTAGGATTTGATGCCATACAATCTGCCCATATACTCCCAAAATCAGAATCGTCCTTGTATTGTCACGCCCGACCCTTAATTTTTACCTTAATTACTAGCATAGTGGTAATAAGAATTTTACCATCTTCGTCATTGAGTGTATAATTTAATTAGTCCTCAGAGTGGTGTGAGAAGACGATTATTTCGAAGGATTTGTTCGAAGGAAGAAATTGTGACGATGGTAAAAAATAGTAATTTTTGCTAGTAAAAGATAATTTTTATTTGGATATTATTTAGTTGTTGTCGAATTTACTTTTGTCCACTCACTCTGACGTAATTGAATATTTTTCCCTTGAGCCCTTCGTTGTTTTTAAATGCCCAGTCTGCAGAGTTCGGGTGGGGTCTAGAAGGAGGTGACGAGGCATAGTCACCCATTTTTTCGCTACATTTCGCCAGTAGGTTACATGTTTAAGCTACTAGGAGATTGTTAGCTTCCGTTGTTTTATTTTATTTTTAGTAGTTCTGAATACTGTTGGGATTTTTGTATATTTTATTCTGATTATTGGGTTGTAGCGGAGGAGGTTAATTTTGGTTAAAAGGGTAGTTATTTAAATTTTCCGGATTAGGGTTGTCCATTTTCGAGGGAGATTTGCCGAGTTCTTCGGTAAATTTTCCTTGGAGGTGGTCCCCGCATGACTTACTTCGGGTTTCGGGGTGAAATTCAGGATGGATCTTGACATGTATAGCTCCTTTAATTGCTCAAATCCAACTACTTGAGCTCCCATGATAGATAACAAGGCGTCCTTACGACTCAAAGCATATTCTACCTTATTTTGAACTCCAGATTTATGTCTAATTACAAAATCATACTCCTGGAGCTCTTCTACCCATTGTGCATGCCTTCGGTTTAGCTTATGTTGGCCGTTGATAAACTCCAATGCCTCATGGTCAGAGTAAAGAACAAACTCTTTATAAATTAAGTATTGCCGCCATTGTCGAAGAGCTTGCATAATAACATAGAACTCAATATCATAAGTGGAGTACCTTTGCCTTGTCTCGTTGAGTTTCTCGCTGAAGAATGCTACAGGCTTCCCTTCTTGGCTTTAAACTGCTCCCACTCCAATCTTTGATGAATCACAATCAACCTCAAAAACTTTTTGGAAATCTGGTAATACCAAGACAGGTGCTTCAGTGATGGCATGTTTTATAGCTTGAAAGCTCTTCTCAGCTGCATCAGTCTATCTAAACGTGTTGCTCTTCAAACAATCAGTCATAGGTGCCATAATGGAACTAAAGTTTCTAATGAATCTGCGATAAAATGAAGCTAGTCCGTGAAAGCTACGAACATCATGTATGGACTGTGGTGCCAAGGACGCCCCAATAATAAGTGACATGCATCCATTGGAACCACATCGCACCATTGTGCATCTTGGTACTTGCTGCCAACAGAAAACATCGCTGGTTAACAATCACATCATTCCCTTCCTTGAACCATGAGAGCTTGTATGATTCCGGCTTTCGTTCCGTCTTCAAATTAAGCTTATCAACCATCTCCTGTGACATTATATTCTCACAACTTCCTCCATCAATAATAACATGACATACTTTGCCACTAGCAGTGCATTTAGTATGAAAGATGTTATGTCTTAACCAATTGGGATTGTCTTCTGTTTTCATTGTATTCATCACTATCCGGATCACCAACGACTCTCCATGATCACTCCATGTGATTTCTTCATCAGATTCTTCAGCATATTCATCATACACAGGTGGTCCATATATCCGCTTACTTGTTTCGCCAAATTCTTCTACCAAACTGAAAATTCTTCGGTTAGGACATTCTGATGCAATATGTCCTGCTCCTGTGCACTTGAAACACTTAACATTCTTCCTACCTCCATCCTTAACTTGGGATAAATTCTTTTGCACTTCTGTTGGTTTTCTAGGCTCTACACTTGTTGTCATCCTGGTGGCCCTTGTTTTGGCCACGATCCTCAGCGCGCGGAGTAGAGGTAAATATCGAACAAAAGTGGGGGTTGTTACGGGCGTGCCACCTCGCGGACGAGGAAAGGTTTGAGTGCGCTTGACTTCTTGATCAGGCGAAGGGGGTTTCTAGGTGCCACCTCGCGGACGAGGAATTTACGAGCACAAGACAATTCGATACTCACGGTGCCGTGAGCAGAGCAACCAAGGAGGGATCAAGATTGATCCTAGTAGAGTCCGAAAGGGCTCTGAGAAAAACCTAGGCAGCGACGCGCTTAGGGTTAGGGTTTTCGAGAGGTTCGAAAGTTTGTTCAACTAGGTTGAAAAGTTGTTTGTATTATTTTGTTTGAGTGAGTTGTTTTTTTTTTTGTAAACCCTTGAGTCATTTATATAGTAGTTCGACTGCGGCAAAAGAAAGATAACTTGGAAACCAGGTCGGGCTTTGAAACCCTAATCCCACGAGGACAAGACTTAACCCATGCGGACTAATCAACATATGACACATGTCCAATTCGCGCATTCTGCATGGGCTACTGATTCCATCTCGTGAGCCTTTCTAGCTCACGGGATTTAGAATGTCTTTTTACATTAAAAATGCCACAGGGATTGGCACGAAGCATGTCAAAGAACTGGTGAAAGTCCTCAACGATTAATGTGGTGCGCGCGGATTCCGCCTGTGGCTTCCTCACGAAGTCTTGTCCGCGAACCAGTTCGCCAGCTTACATATATGTACTCCGCCTCGCCTACGCGCAAAGTCACTATGCACGCGAGATCTGTAGTCCGCGTGAAGTAATAATCGCGCACGAGCTTTGTAATCCAGGTCGTGTGGCCTTATTGGCGAGCCAACACTTGTAAACATGGACAAATTGGGCTCGCTGGTTATGAGTGGACCAAGAAGGTAATTAATATTCACTCGGACATTTTACAGTCCAGTAAAGTATTATTACTTGGACAAAAATGTCATTTGGCTCAAACAACCACAAACTTTCTTTGCTTTGAATCATCGCCTCCCGTACGCTTAGTGCGTGGCCTTTGTTGCTTCTCTATCTGAATCGCTAACTTGTACACATCGTTGAAGGTCCAATATGGATGCAGCACCAGAACATCATGTATCTCTCTTCTCAACCCTCCAAGATAACGCGCAATAGTTTGCTCTTCAATTTCAGTTACACCACACCTCATACTTATGAGATCAAACTCTTCCGTGTAATCATCAACATAACGCAGTTTTTGCTTCAAGCCATGTAACTTTAGAAAATTATCTTGAACATAAGTGTCTGGTAAGAATTTCTCCTTCATTGCTTTCTTAATCTTTTCCCAGGATTTGATCTTTGGTTTTCCTAAGCGTTCACACCGAACCTTCAATGTTTCCCACCACGCATATGCTTGTTTTGTTAATTTGATTGCAACCATCTTCACCTTGTCTTCATCAGAGACCACTTTGTAGTCAAAGATTCGCTCCACAGTATTGAGCCAATTGATAAACACATCTGGTTGGATCCTCCCTTCAAATTCTGGCAAATCCACCCTCATATCAAAGAGTTTGTTGCCATGTCCCTCTTCACCCGGCTCACCCAACGGAGCAAGGCAATAGAAAGGGTTGATCTCCAGCTCCCCGTCGAAACCCCCTCTGTTACGGCCTTGAGTTTCGATGCGAGACATTCGATCTGAGAGTTTTTGTAGCACCCTTTTAATTTCCTCCATGTCGTTGTTGTCATTGTCATGACCCTCCGCACGGAATGCCCTCCAACCACGCCTGTTGTGAGCCATGGTATCTACCACCTTCAACCGAGCTCTGGTACCAACTAACGAGGATCAATCTCCTACACAGGTATGTAGCAATAGAACAACACACCACACCACACCAGAAATTAAAGGATTAAACACCTTAACTGCTGCCAAAGCTGTACTTTTTATTCACTATATCAAAGATATCGCCAAGAGGCTACATCTGCTAGTTTAAATAAGAGAAGAATCATACTAGAAAGGAAATTAATGAAAACATAAGATATTCAAAGATACTACACTATCTAGGAAATTTGTCATGAATATAAACAATAAAAGCTAAGATTACTCTCTAACATAATCTTTGAGATACGTTGGGCTGTGAGTCTTCCTCTTTGGCCTGCCAATTATAAATGCCCCTGCATCAGTTCCATAACTCTTAGAACAAGCAACAGGTCTCCCTGTGCTGATTCTACAAGATAGGCCTTAGCTAGTGAACGAAATTGAAGAAATCTAAACACAAAGATTGCGGAAGCTTTTCTTCAATATTTCTTGATGAAAACTTTATAAGATTTAATGACAAGTATATATATAGATACAATAAGAATCATATAAGGGAAAGCTAAAGCAAACTCACCCACAACCACAACTGTGGCACCAAGACCGAGGTCACCAACTTGTTGCAGCAACAGAGAGACAAGCTGCAACAGCCAACTTGTTGTTTCAAAAAAAAGGAGACCAGAAAGACCAGAAGTACATGGTAGCCCACCAGCATAGATGGTAGCATATCTGTAACTTCTAAAGTCAACTTGAACTAGATTAGTTCAATTAGAACTAATCTCTAACTCTATCAATACTCCCCCTCAAGCTGGATCAAGAGGATTCATTGAGCCAAGCTTGCCCAAAATACGATGAAAATGAGATGTTGAAAGAGACTTGGTGAAGATATCGGCAAACTGATCATAGCTGTGAGTGTAATGAGTGACAATGAGCTTGGACTGAACTTGAGCTCGAATATAATGACAATCAACTTCGATGTGCTTGGTCCTTTCATGAAAAACAGGATTAGAAGCAATGTGCATGACAGCTTGATTATCAAAATAGAGAGAGATTGATTGACTACAAGGGGATCCCAAATCAGAGAGCAAACCCTTCAGCCAAATAAGCTCACAAGCAGTAGCAACCATTGCCCTATATTCAGCTTCTGTGCTAGAACGAGCCACAACCGTTTGCTTCTTACTCTTCCATGTAACTAGATTTCCCCCAACAAAGGTGCAAAATCCAGTAGTAGACTTTCGATCAAGAGAGTTATCAGCCCAGTCTGCATCAGTATACCCCATGATGTGAGTATTGCCATTGTTTTTCAACAAAATACCTCTACCAGTAGAGCCTTTAAGATAGCGAAGAATCCTCTTAACAATGTGAAGATGAGCCTGAGTAGGAGCTTGCATGAACTGGCTAACAATACTCACAACATAGGTAATGTCTGGACGAGTGATTGTAAGATAAATTAACTTACCAACCAGCCTTTGATAAGATGTCACATCAGAGAGAAAAATACTTGAAGTTTCAAAGTGAAGCTTGCTATCCAGGGGAGTGCTAGCTGGTTTGCTATCCTAAAACTCTGACTCTTTCAAAAGATCAAGAACATACTTTCTTTGATTTAGAAACAACCATCTGTGAGAAGTAGCCATTTCTACACCAAGGAAATACTTAAGATGTCCCAAATCCTTAGTTGCAAACTTGCTACGAAGAGATTGCTTGAGAACATTAATCTCTTATAGTTTATCACCTGTCACAATTAAATCATCAACATAGATAAGCACCATAAGATTACTTGTTGAACCAATTCGAACAAATAATGAGAAATCTGTATTGCTGCTATGAAAACCAACTTCTTCAAGCACAAAACTGAGCTTGACATACCAAGCTCGAAGGGATTGTTTCAAGCCATAAATGACTTTGTGGAGTTTGCATACCATACTAGGATCAGAAAACTGAGAATGACCGGGAGGCAATTGCATATAAACCTCTTCTTCAAGATCACCATGTAAATTAGCATTCTTCACATCTATTTGGAAGAGAGGCCAACCATGATTCACAAGAACCGAAAGAAGAACTCTAACAATACTCATTTTTGCAACATGAGCAAAAGTTTCTTTATAATCAAGAAATATAAAGAAAAGCTTGTATTTATAACCTCGTTCTTGGTGTCACAGTTGTGGCTGTGACTGAGTTTGCTTTAGCTTCCCCTTATACGATTTTCATTGTATCTATATTTTTACTTCTAATTAAACTTTGTAAAGTTTTATTATCAAGCAATATTGAAGAAAAGCTTCCGCAATCTTTGTGGTTAGATTTCTTCGTAGCAGAACCACACGGAGCTGATTTGGTGATTCTTTGGAGAGGGAATTTTGGCGGGAAGAAGGTTTTAATTGGGTGAGAAGTTCGGCCCGGCGCCAATAGTGCATTTTGGGCTCGTATCCTACAAAAATACGGATACGCATACGGACGTATCCGATACGGTTGGCATCAACTTCCACGTGTAAGCAGGCTATAGTTAGTCCTCATCAACCCGATTCGCGATCCGAAACCCGATCCATTATTACTCTCCCTTCAGATATTACCTAAACACAAAGCAAAGTCTCTCACTAAGAAGAAAAGCGAACCGCCATGGATCAGCAGCAGCAGCAGAGAGTAGGAGCTCCTCAGTATCGTCCTCCGCCTCCAGGCCAAGGTGGCGGCGGCGGCGGCGAAACCTCCTCCGTTCTCTTCGTCCTCGTCGGTTTCCTCGCCATCTTCTCTATGGTAACAAACTCCTCTCCCTCACACTTTGCTCTCCTCTCTTTTACAGCTATTCAACGCTTTCATCAAACTAGGTCTTCACCTTTGATTTGCTTCTCTTGTTTTTTTTTTGTTTTTTATTTTTTTGCATCGCAGTTTAGGTCATTAATTTTGCGGCTTAATTCACAGTAACTGTGTATAAATACTCGCCAGTTCGTTAATTTTTTTGATTAATTGATCTAATTTAGTCGAATACTCAAATTTACTTTATCAGAGTGATCCGGTTAATTTCGTTTCCTTAGTTATTAATTTTTCTTTTTTCAAAGAGAATTGAGTGTAGGTATTAAAATGCACCTGGTAACTTCATCAATTTTCCATATTATGTTTCATTTTAGTGTAATGAAACGATACCTCGGCAGCATTGCTATGTGTTTGGATCTATTTTGTTTTTTCTTTCAGGAATTTGATGCATGGCTTGTGTTAATAGTTAAAACAGACCGTGAATCGGTTATTGGCCTGTAGGTTTGATGCTTTACTAGCCGAAAATAAAACAGATAAGCAGTCATTAATGTACTTTCATAGTTAAAATACTTGATCTAGTGATCTTGTTAGTTGCGGTTGGATTTGAGATGAGTTGTGAAGCATGGTTGAGAATCATGGCTGTAATATATCTAATTGCTATGATATGCTTACTGCTTATAATGTTTAAATTTGGATGGACTGATGATTACAGCTAGTGCTGCCATCCGTATCAACCATTAGCAATAGCTTTTCAATTTTGCACCAAGTCCCGGAAGGTCATGTTGGGGTTTATTGGAGGGGAGGTGCTCTTCTAAAGACTATTACAGATCCAGGTAATTTGCATTGAACATTTTCTCACTTGCTTGCATATAGCTTTAACTTGGCCTGTTTCTCACTATTTTATAATTCAGGGTTTCATCTCAAGTTGCCTCTGATAACCCAGTATGAACCTGTTCAAGTCACCCTTCAGACCGATCAAGTAATTTTCTGATCTAACTTATGAAGATTGAGAATTTTGCCTTTACATTCTTTTACTTTAAACTTTGGTATTTTTTTTTTTTTGCAGGTGAAGGACATTCCTTGTGGTACAAAAGGGGGTGTCATGATCAACTTTGAGAAGATTGAGGTACCACATTATGAGTCATTACTCCGTTGACATTTCAAGATATTACTCAATTGAGATTTGTAATGTGCAAATATTTATAATCTATATTCACTGATTGGGTTTTTTTTTTTTCTTTCCAGGTTGTAAACAGGCTGCGTAAGGAATATGTGTATGAGACACTTCTCAATTATGGTGTACACTATGACAATACATGGATCTACGACAAAATTCATCATGAGATCAATCAGTTCTGCAGCTCGAATTCTCTTCAAGATGTCTATATTGATGTGTTTGATCAGGTAAGCTGGAGTGCTAAACTTCCTTATGTGTTAAAAAGTCTATACAATGATTTATTCATGTATGTTTCTGTACATCAGTAGTGTACTTTTGTTTGCTTTTGGTGTAATGAACCAGAGGATTGTGGCATACTGGGAAAAATAGTCTTTGTTGGCTTGGGAATTGGATTTTATGTTGTCCATCTAGGGGTGAATCGTATTTTCTAGGGTAATTTCTCCACAAAGTAGCTGTTGATTAGGTGCCGTGGAATTTTACATATATACTAAGGTTCCAGTGATTTTGAGGGAGTTAGTTTGTTAGGGTCATTTCCTCGTGCAAATGTCGGAAGTTGGAACATCTTGTTTGGGTCGTTTCAGTGAGCCCTTTTGTTGTATAATAATGTGGCCTGATTTTATTTGATCTCATTTTGTTATATCCACAAACTAATCGTTTTATTTGTTCATATACACTTCTGTTCCAGATTGATGAGAAGATGAAAGACGCTCTTCAGGTTGACTGTACCAAATATGCCCCAGGTATTGAAATCATCAACGTGCGTGTCACAAAGCCGAAGATCCCTGATAGTATCAGACGAAACTTTGAGCAGATGGAGGAAGAGCGGACCAAGGTAAGGATAAGAACAGTTCTTCTATTTAATTTTTCATTCCTAACTTTGTTGCTAGCACAAGATAATCAGTAAGTACTCTAAATCTACCTTACACAGCAATTTCCTTTTTTATGATTAGTGCATCCATCATCATATCGTGTGGGCTGTATTTGCAGGTCTTAATTGCTATAGAGCGACAGAGAGTGGTGGAGAAAGAAGCAGAAACCCGGAAGAAGATGGCTATCAGTGAGGCTGAGAAGAATGCCAATGTCAGTAAGATTCTCATGGAACAGAAGTTGATGGAGAAAGATAGTTCCAGGAGGCAGGAAGAAATCGAAAATGCCATGTATCTAGCTCGGGAGAAGAGTCTTGCAGATGCTGATTTCTACAAGTAAATACATCTGTTCTTATTTTCAAACCACAGACTACTATTTGCTAGAATGCAAGTGACTAATGGTAGTATTCTCTCCCATTTTTAGAGTTATGAGAGAAGCTGAAGCAAACAAGTTGAAGCTCACTCCACAGTTCCTTGAGCTTAAGTTTATCGAGGCCATTGCTGATAATACAAAAATCTTCTTTGGGGACAAGGTCATGCTCTGTTCTCTGCGTTTAGATGGTTATTTTTATTCATGCGTCTTTGTGCTACCTTTACTTAGTAGCTTTGCTCTGCAGGTTCCCAATATGGTTCTAGATCAGAGGTTGCTGGGGAACTTCTTGAAGGTTTCCAGAGAGGTGCCCAAAGATGTATCCAAAGAAATGAGCGAGGAAGCTAACAATGGAGAAACTGGTAAACCTGAAGTTGAATATGCCTAGAGAACACACTGGGTAATGCTTTAGTTTCTGTAGGTATAACATAGTGAGAACACAGTAGGAAGAAAAGGATATCCTTGGGCCAATATTCTGTTAAAATCATTGAGCCTAAGATTCCAGGTTATTAAAAACTTGCTACCTTAAAACAGGCTTTTTCTAGTCTAGCTGAGCTACCCACAGTTTTTTGCTCTTGGGTTTGTGTTAAAACTTATCAGGGTGCTTTCATAGTCCCTTTCATTATGAACCTTGCTTACTTGGACTTCTATTACTTTATGTCTTCGACACATGTTTGCTACTTGTATCAATGGCTCTGAAATTTTCACCATCCATTTTCTTGTTTGGAGGCTTCGGTTTTCCACACTTCATATCCAAACTCTGCTGCTCTTCTTCTATCTGGACGTGCGTCTGAGCAAGAACAAGAAGACGGTGCAGTATTCAGTACTCGAAAATTATGATATCATTGCTCACTGCACCTTCTGAGAAACTATGCCCAAACCTCTGATGTTATCTTCATGGCGATCGTGTTCCTCGTCGTCATCAATTTTGTAGACTGTATCAGTATCTACAGAATGTAACTAAACACTTTGAAGTTACCGTAATTAGTTTCACCACTACAGAAAGAATGCTTAAGGACATGCATTCGAGGAAATCAAGGTGATATGGTGTTTCTTTGCTTCTGTATTATAAGAAAATTACACCTTACAACGAAGAAAAATGAAATCAGCCTCTTTCATATTTCCTAGTGGCAGAAGAATTATAAAAATTCGTCTACTTAATTAATTGTTCAATGTTCGGATACGTTGACTTCTAGTATAGGGCAGCTGCCAATTTGATTCTTCTTACAGCGAACCACATCTTAGGGAATCCAGCTGCAAGATTCCAGTTAAACAAGGACCTCTTAGAATATTGCTAATTTCTATCACATTCAAAACTGAATCTAGCTTCCTCTCTCTCCAAAGTGTATTTGAAAATCTACTTCAATTTGGTTCTTGGGTTTTTCCATGCTGTAACAAGAAGATGAGAATCTGATTAGACCTGGAAATGATCATTGGGTTCAACTGATTTTCTTCAAGTTGTGGGTACAACATTGTTATCTGATTGGTAGGGGATCCTTTCTTTCTACATATGTCCATATATACTCTAATGTCTCTTGTTCTAATCTTCTTATTTTTGTATAAGACCTGCATTGTTGAGCTGTAGATGATGAAGGCAATTCTGTTGTTGCTCAGAAATGGACTTTTGTCATGTTTATTGGGGTATTTGTATGTAGTTTATATATGGAATCTCCCACTCTCTGTACCATGCCTATGATTTTGATATAGTATTTTCAGTAATGAATGCTTTCTCTTGGTGAAAATTCCTGTTCAATTGATTCATAATTCATACATATAGAACTTGTTCTTTGTTAGAAACCGATAGGAAACCAGTGATTGATATTGACTATGCAAATGCAGGATCTTTCTGGTGTTCCTCTGCTGATCCCTTTACCGTCTGAGTGGAAGTTTTTGAGTGAGGTTAAAGATGTATGTGGTGGAAAGCAAAGGAGGTGCCGTAGCATGCATGCTGCTGGCCTTGATCTTATTGGGGACATGGCCTGCTGTCCTGACTATGCTCGAAAGAAGAGGCCGGCTTCCCCAGCATACTTATCTGGATTACTCTATCACCAATTTCTTGGCTGCTGTTCTGATTGCTTTGACATTTGGTCAGATAGGCAGTAGCACACCTGACAAGCCCAATTTTATAACTCAACTTTCACAGGTCAGATTCAACTTTGATCTTCATAATGATTATTCATACTTCAAAATAGGGATGTTCTTATGAAGAAACTTCAGTCATGTGCATTTCTTCACTAGCACTTTTCTATTTTTGTTACTATTTGCTGGTATACGAGTCATAAGCTTAAAGGCTATACAAACCCAACTACACATGAGGCCACAAGCCAAATCTCACTACATACGAAAAAGCAAAGAAGATTTTTGATTGTCCTTGATCTTCATATAATTTAGAAAAAGCCCTGCATATATTCTTGTACTGTGTTTTCGTAATTCAGTGAAGGAATTTTTGCGATTCAATGCCAGATTGGACCCTGAAACACAGCAAAGCATCCCCCTTGTAGAAAGTCTTGCTTGTGAGTCATAATCACCGGTTATGATTATTTACATGAGCTGGAGTTTGGCAATCTAGATTATTTATTCAGCACTGCATCTCCAAAATTCTGAAACAGGACTGATATAATGCGGTTGGAAATATTGCACTTTTACAAACCACTCAGTGGCTCCTGTTCCTTTAACGTATCAGAGTTGATTGCCCATGATGAGTGATGCTGCATCTTGTCACACGTATTCATCTAGTTTTTAAGAATTCTCTAATGACATGTGCAGGATAATTTTCCCAGTGTGTTATTCGCAATGGTGGGTGGGATAGTCCTGAGCCTTGGAAATATTTCTACACAGTATGCATGGGCTTTAGTTGGTTTATCAGTGACAGAAGTGATAACTGCAAGCATCACAACTATCATAGGTCTCTTCTCTCCTTCAATCAGTGTGGTGCTGCACAACTGTATAATATGTTTTTATGTTTCTTGGATCAGCAGTTTGTAATACTGTATATTAAACCTACTGTCTAATCTTTCCTTTTAAATTTAACAGGCACAACATTAAATTACTTCTTAGATGACAGAATAAATAGAGCAGAAATTCTATTCCCTGGTGTTGCTTGCTTCTTGATTGCCGTTTGTCTTGGCTCTGCTGTTCACTCATCCAATGCAGCTGATAACAAAGTAAAACTTGACAGTGTTGACAGTGATCCAAAAGATGTAGAAAAGTATGTTCTTCTGTCCTAGCTTTTAAATTTGTGAGGGTGGGATATAATGGTTCATTTAACAATTTTGTAGTTGGTTAATCATTACTGAACCAAATTTAATGTAATCACAGGGCTTCAAAACAAATTCCAAATAAGGGTAAGCAATTCTCTGAAGTTATAAAATTCTACTATATGCTTGTCTGGTTGCTCTTATGCATACATAGTAGGATGGTGGTTTATTTTCTCGTGATATTGAATATCCATAGATGGGTTGAAGGAGTTGGAGAGTGCCAATGAGAAAGCGAAGGCTGGAACTGCAGACTTTCTTGTACAGCTTGAGGACCAAAGAGCAATTAAGGTTAGTGTTTCGACTTCAATTTGCTTCTCTTCTGTATAGTGAGTGAACAATCCTGATTACAAAGAGAATGATTCTGTCTGTGCAGGTTTTTGGGAAGAGCACATTTGTTGGATTAGCCATATGTTTCTTTGCAGGACTATGCTTCTCCCTCTTCTCACCAGCATTCAATGTCGCTACAAATGATCAGTGGCATACTTTGAAGAAAGGAGTTCCTCATTTGGTTGTCTATACTGCGTTTTTCTACTTCTCCTTATCTTGTTTTGTCCTTGCTATCATTTTAAATATCATCTTCCTGTACCGCCCTATACTAGGCTTACCCAAGACAACATTCAAAGCTTATTTGAATGACTGGAATGGTAGGGGTTGGGCCCTTTTGGCCGGTGTCCTATGTGGATTTGGAAATGGTCTCCAATTCATGGGAGGCCAAGCTGCAGGATATGCTGCAGCTGATTCTGTTCAGGTTAGTTTCATGACATATCACATTGTATCTCATATCAACAAAGAAACTCGTATTGATAGTTTGACAACTTAACATGACGTACTCGTGCATGTTTAGCTAGTATAACTTGCCAATTTATACGCATTGCGGGTTGTAATGCAGGCACTTCCACTTGTGAGCACTTTCTGGGGCATACTTCTGTTTGGAGAATACCGAAAATCGTCACGAAGAACATATGTACTGCTTACTGGCATGTTGACAATGTTTATTGTCGCTGTTGCCGTCCTCATGGCATCAGCGGGGCATCGAAAATGAGTATTCACTCCTTCTTGAAATTTGTATATGTTTGTATAACTCATTATATGTAGAGCAAGAAAATTATGAAGAGCAGAATAAGTTCATCAATCAAGAAGATTATGAATTCGTTTGTTGGTATTCTAGAAAGTAAAATAATAATCTTAGGCCTCAGGAATGATACAAATGTTATCCTTTTACTACCGACACTTTGAACAGAAGCTTATGAATGCTTAAACGATTAGTACGATAGACGAAGTGTTTGTTTTTTTTTTTTTTAAGAGAATAGATAATTTTATTACGTGTTCATAGTTAAAAAGTACGTGTAAGTGTTTGTTTTCTTTTGTTTTAATAAGTTTAAAGAAATGAATGTTTATGAAAAACTTTATGTGTCACAACAGACGGATGAGATTTAACCCGAAATGTTTGGTTGTTTTTATTTTTTTTGTTTTTTTATTTTTAAATATAAAGATATGAATATTCATGATCAACTTCACGTGTCACATCGGAGGAGATGGAACCTCAAACCTAAGTCTATTCATACTCGATACCTAATTCTGTCACCTCTTTAATTCTGTTTCTCATTAGAGGCGATCATTGGAATTTGTAACGTACTTACTAGGGTCCAGAGTTATCTGCTTCCGCTCGTGTAGCACTGACATCAACTATCGTATGTGCGGACTTGAAATATTCAGCGACATACATTTTGGGCAGCTAGCCATTTGCTTCTTCTTACAGCTAACCACATTCGAGTCAAGCCAGAAACCTTTGAATATGAATATCACCACCATTTTCTATCACATCAAAACTGGAAAACAGCTTCTTCTTATCTACTTCTTCAGTTTTTCTCTCTCATTTTCATGGTTTGCACTCTTACCCAGTTACTGTTACATCCTTATTAGTGTTTCTGCTTAGTGAAACCTGGTTCTTCTTCTTCCTTTAATGGGATTCTTTCAGTTTCATTTGAGGATATTAAATATAAGGTTCCTGGATGTTACATATTATTGTTAGAGCATAAGAATCTGATAGAGATTCTGATAGTGACGTGAAAGCAACTCTGATGACACAGCTTCCTGGATCCTCCTCAACTTGTGGGTGCAACACTTTATTGATTGGTAGGTGATCTTTCTTCTTCTGCTGCACAAAACTGAATTAGTTGTATTTTTCTTATTTTGGTATAAGACCTGAAAATATTGAGCTTCCTGGGTCCTCCTCAGAATTCGTTTTTCATCTGTTATGGTATGTATTATCTGTTTGGGATGATCTCCCACTATGATTTTGAATCCATAGAATGTGTTTGGCAGGCTTTGACTTGTAGATACCTAAAAGTTGGGTGTTTTTTGTTTTGGTTCTTACACATGTAGTCCTCTCAGTGGTGAATGCTTTTTCTTAGTGCAATCTTTTTCTCTGTTGAATGATGTGGAGCTATGCATATGCAGGATCTCGAGGGGGTTAAAGATGTTCCACTGCTGGTATTTTGGCCGTCTGAGTGGAATTTTTCAAGGGGCTTAAAGATGTATGTGGTGGAAAGCAAAGGAGCTGCCATAGCATGCATGCTGCTGGCCTTGTTCTTTTTGGGGACATGGCCTGCTGTCCTGGCTGTGCTCGAACGAAGAGGCCGGCTTCCTCAGCATACTTATCTGGATTACTCTATCACCAATTTCTTGGCTGCTGTTCTGATTGCTTTGACATTTGGTCAGATAGGCAGTAGCACAGCTGAGGAGCCCAATTTTATAACCCAACTTTCGCAGGTGAGTTAGAAGTGTCATTTTTGGGTTCAAAGATTGGTAATGATCGTGTGATACATAATGGGTTGTGCAGAAACTTCAGTCATGTGTATTTTGTGCTTTACTTTTTGTTGTGTGTCATTAGTTCATTACTGGTATGCTTTCCATGTTCAATGATGAAGATGCTGCTTCTTGGCTATGGAATTTGTAAAGCAGTGACATAGTTTCAGTTTCAACTGGTTTTTAAATCTTCTTGTGATGACAGTTTTTGGAGAACTGGCCATGTGTTTTATTTGCAATGGCGGGTGGGATATTCCTGAGCCTCGGGAACCTTTCTTCACAGTATGCATTTGCTCTAGTTGGTTTGTCGGTGACAGAAGTGATCACTGCAAGCATCACGGTTGTCATAGGTCTATTTCTCTTCTTCCATCTGTGTGTGGGTGCTGCACAACCATGGAATGTACTTACAAGTATCTTAGATTCACATTTTGCAATATGTACAACATTGTGTTTACTCTCTTCTTTTCAATTGTAACAGGCACTACCTTGAATTACTTCTTAGATGACAAAATAAACAGCGCTGATATTCTTTTCCCTGGTGTTGCTTGCTTCTTGATTGCGGTTTGTCTTGGTTCTGCTGTTCACTCATCCAATGCAGCTGATAACAAAGTAAAACTTGACCATTTGCCAAGTGTTCCAGAAGACGGAGAAAAGTACTTTTCTTTTGTCTGTTATGTAATTTGTTATGGGCAGTTTTCTTTTAATCTTCACTAAACCATGTTTAATGTTATCACAGGCCTTCAAGTGTGATTCCAGAGATGGGTGAGAAATATTTTGGAATTATAACATGTTATACTAGGGATGTTGTATTTTATGAGATGGTACTTTCTCTAAAATAGTATTGGATATCCATAGATGGGAAGGACCTGGAGACTGGAAATGATTATGCTGAGAAAGCGAAGGCTGGGACTGCAGATTTTCTTGTGCAGCTTGAGAACCAAAGAGCAATTAAGGTTGACTTTTGTACACTAGTACTTGAAATGGGTTCCGTCTTTTGAGCAATGTGTGAACTTTTCGATCAGGATGGGTATGATTTTGTTATTGCAGGTTTTTGGGAAGAGCATTTTTATTGGATTGACCATAACTTTCTTTGCTGGAATCTGCTTCTCTCTCTTCTCACCTGCATTCAACTTGGCCACAAATGATCAGTGGAACACCCTAAAGAAAGGAGTTCCTGATTTGGTTGTCTATACTGCGTTTTTCTACTTCTCAGCATCTTGTTTAGTCATTGCCATCATTCTAAATATTACCTTCCTGTACCACCCCATACTAGGCTTACCCAAATCATCATTCAAAGCTTACTTGAGTGACTGGGATGGTAGGGGCTTGGCCTTTTTGGCTGGTATTATATGTGGATTTGGTAATGGTCTCCAATTCATGGGAGGCCAAGCTGCAGGATATGCAGCTGCTGATGCTGTTCAGGTTAGTTTCTTGACATTTACAAACACATTTTTTACCAAAGTGAACAAGATTGATTGTTTGACAACGTAGCATGTTGTACTTGTCTTTCAGCAAGTGACATTCACG
This sequence comes from Fragaria x ananassa, assembly GCA_034370585.1. Classification (NCBI taxonomy): domain Eukaryota; kingdom Viridiplantae; phylum Streptophyta; class Magnoliopsida; order Rosales; family Rosaceae; genus Fragaria; species Fragaria x ananassa. The sequence goes on along the minus strand of CP139761.1, from coordinate 25,247,619 downwards.
CATGTTTAGTGAACATGCCTACTTATATGCATAGATTTAATGCATATGAGGTTGTAATGGCAGGCACTTCCGCTTGTGAGCACTTTTTGGGGTATACTTCTGTTTGGAGAGTACCGAAAATCATCACGAAGAACATATGCTTTGCTTATCAGCATGTTGTTTATGTTTATTGTTGCTGTCGCTCTCCTCATGGCATCATCAGGGCAAAGAACATGAGTATTATACTGCAGAGTCCTTGTCAGGAAATTGTGTACCTCTGTATAACTTATGAATCAAGAATGTTCAAGCAAGAAAATACTGAAGAACAAAATGGGATCATCAATCAGGAAGATTATGAGGTGTTTCCAAATATGAAATGCTCCACTAAAGATGGGAGTTTGTATGTAAATTAGTCAACAGAAATGAAAAAAAATATGGGGCAGTTAAAAAAGTATAGAAATGAAAGTTGTAATATTCTTTTTAATCTTTGATAAAAGTTTCTCTTTGAAAGATGATCCAAGTTGATTTTGATATTGCTGTGATTTTTTTCATTTTCCTTAATTAACAAATTGAGCTTGTCAATTCATTTGACCCTTAGACATTAATTACAGGCATCAAAAATTCAAAATTGATTCTTACGGCTAATGATATCCAACGGAATCTATAGCCAAGATTCCAGTTTGGCATAGAATTTGGTATTCTATCACATCACATATGAAAAAGCAGCTTCAAACCATAAAATAGTCATATAGGGCTATTCTGACAAATTGAAAATTTGAAACAATGAAACCTACTCTTTTATAACACGTCTGTGTTATCTTATCCATGGCCTTACATCTTCTGTAGTGTTTATGTTGAGCAAGTCAGCTTCTGCAGTTAAGGGGATTCACTGAAAAGAGTCTTCAGTCCTCTATAAGAAGAATATGAGTTTCCGGTTCCGATTCTGATTGCCGTGAAAAGCTTGTGGTGTGTCTGCCGACTTGTGGTTATAACACTTTTTGGATTGAGTATGTTTTTCTTCATCTTGTATTGTACTTCAAAACGTCGAGTTGTAGTCAACTCTGGTGTTCCACAGTTGACAGGCTGTTATGATTGTGTTCTACCCTTTTACATAATTTATCCTGCTGCAAACTCAAGTTCAACTTCTTCATATAACAGGATTAATCCAGCAGCGAGTGATATTGAGTCATCCATATATATGTGCAAGTTCTAATTCTTCTAGTATTCCACTGCTGATTCTTTTACCATCTTAGCGGAACTTTTTAAGTTGGTTAAAGATGTATGTGGTGGAAAGCAAAGGAGGTGCTATAGCATGCATGCTGATTGCCTTGACCTTCCTAGGGACATGGCCTGCTGTCCTGACTATGTTAGAAAGACGAGGCCGGCTTCCTCAGCATACTTATCTGGATTATTCCATCACTAATTTGTTGGTTGCTGTACTCATTGCCTTCACATTTGGTCAGATAGGCAGTAGCACACATGAGATGCCTAATTTCTTAACTCAACTTTCACAGGTGAGTTTGAACTTTGAAAGTTATTTAGGGATTTCATTTCTCTCTCAAGTATGTTGTTGGTACTTTATTAGTAGGCTTTGCATTATGTCTTGCAATCTTCTTAGTGACATCGTTTCGGTCTCTACTTATTTCAACTGGTATGTGAGTTTTCTGTGATGATATGTGCAGAATAATTGGCCATCTGTTTTATTCGCAATGGCTGGAGGGATAGTCCTCAGCCTTGGAAATCTAGCCACACAGTATGCTTGGGCTTTAGTTGGTCTGTCAGTGACAGAAGTGATCACTTCAAGCATCACAGTTGTAATAGGTCACTATTTAGTGTTTCTGCACTGAACAACATTTGGCAATATATTAAACCGACTGTCTAATCCTTCCCTTTTAATGTAACAGGCACAACATTGAATTACTTCTTAGATGACAGAATTAATAGAGCAGAAATTCTTTTCCCTGGTGTTGCTTGCTTCTTGATTGCGGTTTGTCTTGGCTCTGCTGTTCATTCATCCAATGCAGCTGATAACAAAGTAAAACTTGACAGTTTGCCGAGTGACAAGAAAGAGGGAGAAAAGTATGTTTCTTTGATCTGTAATTGCTTTGAGAAATTTTCAATGTGACATGAGTCACATGACATTAGTGTTTATTGAACTAGTACCTGTAGTTGGTTAATCTTTACTAAACAAAGTTTAATGTTATTACAGGGCTTCTACTGTGATTCCAATTGAGAGTGAGAAATTCTGTGAATTCATAACATTTCTATACTTGTGTTACTGCTCTTGATGACATGATAGCTCATTTTCTTTCATTGTTTGCTTGTCCATAGATCTGCCAAAGGATATGGAAAATGGAAATGTTTCGGCGGAGAAGGCGAAGGCTGGGACAGCAAATTTTCTTGTACAGCTAGAAAACAGAAGAGCAATTAAGGTTGGTGGTTTTGCCATCTATTTCATGTTTGTATCTCATTTTCTTTTGATATTGAACATCTATTATTTGATGCAACAATGAGTGAACTTGATTCTGTTTGTGCAGGTGTTTGGTAAGAACACTTTTATTGGACTGGCAATAACTTTCTTTGCCGGATTTTGCTTCTCCCTCTTTGTACCTGCATTCAATGTGGCCACAAATGATCAGTGGCATACTTTGGAGAAAGGAGTTCCTCGTTTGGTTGTATATACTGCGTTTTTCTACTTCTCAGCATCTTGTTTTGTCATTGCTGTCATTTTAAACATCATCTTCCTCTACCGACCTATACTAGGCTTACCTAAGACAACATTCAAAGCTTACTTGAATGACTGGAATGGTAGGGGTTGGGCCCTTTTGGCAGGTGTCCTATGTGGATTTGGAAATGGTCTCCAATTCATGGGAGGTCAAGCTGCAGGATATGCAGCAGCTGATTCTGTTCAGGTCAGTTTCATGTCATAAACACATGGCCAGTTTCCGGATTAGGAAACTACACATTTGTCTTAAAATTGATAGTTCACCAACATAACATTATCGGAAAGATCTTGGTTATATGAATTTTAACTTACTGTTGTAATCGCAGGCACTTCCGCTAGTGAGCACTTTTTGGGGGATACTTCTGTTTGGAGAGTACCGAAAATCATCACGAAGAACATATGTGTTGCTTATCAGCATGTTGTTCATGTTTATTGTTGCTGTTGCTGTACTCATGGCATCAGCGGGGCATCGAAAATGAGTACTCAACTCTGAATCTTGTTAATATATAGCAGCGAAATGCTGCCGTTGGTTGGTAAAACATTCAGCTTCTAAATTATGGCAGTTAAACTGTTAAAAGATACCCTATTAAGTTTCTGTTTTTGTTGAGCAAATTGTCACACATAGATTTGGTTCCATGTTTTCCCATATATAGTTGCAGCTAATGGCCAAGTAATGCAAGAAAAGTACTTCTAGAAGCCTACATTACAAAGTAAGATCAATCATATTCCATTTCATTTCTGTTCAACTAGGCAGATCTAAACAAGAACACTCATAATCTAAAAACTGAAAAAGCTAAAAAGTTAGATCAATCATATAGTAAAAACTTACATTACAAAGTGACACTGTGGTAAAGACTTTGGAGGGTGCCGGTTTTGTTCTAATCAGCTTCAGTCTCAGATTATTTGTGCTTCTTCTCCCCATGCAATATTGGATTAGGTAATATCCAAAGGCTTGTTGGATAATAGCTTCTTTCATTCACTGTGAACTGTTTTATTTGCCCTCGTTTTTTCTTCTTTTTGTCCTTCAAGTTGTATCGTAGTACTATGAATTCACGCAGCTTTGGTTCTGCTGGTTGACATATTTCTACTAAGTAAATCGAGTTTCCTTCAACAGTTGGGAAATTCCGAGTAGACAATGACATTGCTGTTTCCTTTCCACCAAGAAATAGAGCGCGGCCGATCAAACTTTCTACCTTTTTCCATTCTCTATCCTTGAAAACTAATCTGTAGACATATAAGTCGTCATCAGCTTTTATCCTTGAAAATTGCTTCACATACAATATCTCACCTTGTGACTCCACTATATAAGTAAACATCTCCTTCCCTCTCTTCAACCCTGAGATTTGAAAATCCATGGTTTTTGAGGGAGATGATTCACCCCGGAAGTCCGAAACCACAATGTGGTTTATGGACACTACAAATAACTGGTCTTCATAGAACATAATCTCAGTCTTCAAGGCAAAATCGTCATGTAACTCACCCAAGTCGGTCCATTTGCTGTCTCCATGCTTCAAGAATATCACCCTAGTTTGAGGAAATAGTTTCAACACAATGACTACGGTGAAGTTGTTGTTGCGAGACGGATCAGTGGAGATTGCAGCTCTATAGGGAGGTAGCCAATAGTCAGTGATCAATGGGAGCTCAGGGAGTTTGATTCTAGCACCAGAAAGTGGGTTAAAGAGATAGGGCAAGTTCAACTGTTTATAATTATACATTAGTAGTCACCCATGTGAGGAAAGCACAGTTTCATCATCTTGTGGGAACTCGTTTTTTATGCTATAGAATTTCTCCTCTGCGGAGCTGAAGAAGGGTCTGCTAGATTTGTCTTGTTCTTTATCAACACTAGGGAGCATGAGCATTGGTGGTTGTTGTAACAAAGGTGTGTATGTAGATGAAACAGATGATTTTGCAGCCAGTTTCCAAGAATGACAAATTGCTGGGAAGCGAACTGCGTCTAAGGCAGGAAGCTTTTTGAAGATTAACTCCAAGATTTCAGGAGGGAGAGTTGGGGTGGTGATTCTCCTCCTTTTAGTAGGAATGGCATCATTGTCTAAAACTCTTCTCCTTTTACTACTCCCTTTACTTGTGGTGGTGCACAACTGACTTGAAAGCTTCTTCCTTTTACTTGTTTTGCATACCTCACTTTCATTGTCTGAAACTCTTCTCCTTTTACTACTCCTTTTACTTGTGGTGGTGCACAACTGACTTGAAAGCTTCTTACTTTTACTTGTTTTGCATACCTCACTTGAAGTCATATTTTCTTCTGCTGAAAGCCTCTTTCTCTTACTTGTGCTGGTGCATACACTTAAAATCGTATCATTGTCTGAAAGCCTCCTCCTTTTACTGGTGCATGGTTCACCTGCAATCGTGTTTTGATCTGAAAGCCTCCTCTTTTTGGTTTAGAAAATTTCATAAAAGTCTACTTTCTAACATTTGTTCCTTCATAAGTCCACCTTAATTTTTTTACCCATAAAAGTCCAATTTAAAGGTCAGATTAGTCATCTTACTTTCATTTCATACCTAAAATACCCTCACAATCACTCCCTACCAAAAAAAATGGCTCTTCCTCTTTCCCAGTTTTATATATATATATATATATATATATATATATATATATATATATATATATCTCTCTCTCTCTCTCTCTCTCTCTCTCTCTCTCTCTCTCTCTCTTTCCCCATTGATATCTCTCTCTCTTCGGCGTGAGGGCCTCCGGAAATTGACCAGAACCCTAAATCCCTCGTTGGAACTCTAAGCCTTAGGGCCTCCGCTGCCTTATATAGCCTCCACGTCGTATCCTTCATCCTCGGCACATCGTCGCCGCTGATAGCAACGCCGCCGCCTCCGTGACCTCGATCTCATCGAAGTCTGTAGCCGACCCGAACGTCGACGAGCCGTAACAGATCGATCTCAAATCTTCAAATCTGAACGACGAGACCTCTACCTCGTCCGATCCTCCGATCATCCCATCGTCATTGCCGGCAGCACCTTCTCCGATTGGCCTCGGCACGTCGATGAGCTAGAGGATTTTGGTGTGTTTTGTGTTTCTGTTGAGGATTTTGGTGTGTTTATGTTGATGAATGGAGTGTTTTGTGTTTCTGTTGAGGATTTTGGTGACTTTCAATGAGCTAGAGGCTGCTGCCATGGCATGTGCTGATCTGATGGCCACCAGACGACTTGTAATCTAGCTTCAGGTGGTGGTAGTAGTTTTTGTAGATGGTAGTAGCAGCTTTTGTGGCTAGTAGTAGTATTTTTTGTGTTAGTCGGAAACCTCACAGTAGTAGCTTTTGTAGGCGGTGGTAGTAGTTTTTGTGTTTCGTCGGAAAACCTCACAGTAATATCTTTTGTAGGCGATGGTAGTAGCTTTTGTAGCTGGTGGTAGTAGCTTTTGTGGCTGGTGGTAGTAGTTTTTGTGTTTTGTCAGAAACCTCACAGTAGTAGTTTTTGTAGGCGGTAGTAGTAGCTTTTATAGGCGGTGGTAGTAGCTTTTGTAGCTGGTGGTAGTAGTTTTTGTGGTTGGTGATAGTAGTTTTTGTGTTCGTCGGAAACCTCACAGTAGTAGCTTTTGTAAGCGGTGGTAGTAGTATTTGTAGCTTGTGGTAGTAGCTTTTGTGGTTGGTGGTAGTAGTTTTTGTGTTCATTGAAAACCTCACAGTAGTAGCTTTTGTAGGCGGTGGTAGTAGCTTTTGTAGCTTGTGATAATAGTTTTTGTAGGTGGTAGTAGTAATTTTTGTCATCGTCGGAGGTCAGTCGGAAACCTCGCAGGAGTTCGGCCGGAAACTTCTCCGGAGGTCGGCCAGAGACTTTTTTGTGTTCGTCGAAAACCTCACAGTAGTAGCTTTTGTAGGCGGTGGTAGTAGCTTTTATAGCTTGTGGTAGTAGTTTTTGTGGCTGGTGGTAGTAGCTTTTGTTTTCATCAGAAACCTCACAGTAGTAGCTTTTGTAGGCGGTGGTAGTAGCTTTTATAGCTGGTGGTAGTAGCTTTTGTAGCTGGTGGTAGTAGCTTTTGTCGCTAGTGGTAGTAGTTTTTGTGTTCGTCGAAAACCTCACAGTAGTAGCTTTTGTAGGCGGTGGTAGTAGCTTTTGTAGCTTGTGGTAGTAGTTTTTGTGGCTGGTGGTAGTAGCTTTTGTTTTCATCAGAAACCTCACAGTAGTAGCTTTTGTAGGGGGTGGTAGTAGCTTTTATAGCTGGTGGTAGTAGCTTTTTTAGCTTGTAGTAGTAATTTTTGTCATCGTCGGAGGTCGGCCAGAAACCTCGCCGGAGGTCGGTCGGAAATCTCGCCGGAGATCGGTCGGAAAATTTTGCAGTAGCTTTTGTAGGCGGTGGTAGTAGCTTTTATAGCTGGTGGTAGTAGCTTTTTTAGCTTGTAGTAGTAATTTTTATCATCGTCGGAGGTCGGCCGGAAACCTCGCCGGAGGTCAGTCGGAAATCTAGCCGGAGGTCGGCCGGAAACTTCGCCGGAGGTCGGCCGGGAACCTCGCCGGAGGTCAGCTGGAAATCTCGCCGGACACTGTTCCGAAATGAGAGTGATTGTTGACTTTTTATACTAGTGGCATTCTTATAAATATAAAGGAGAAAATCTAATTTTTTTTGTTGGATGGCAGTCTGTAATTATGTTAAACTTTAATACTTAATACAAAACTTTATTTAGACTTGAGTGGACTTATGTGGGTAAAAATGTTGGGGTGGATCTATGTGGGAAAAAATGTCTCAAAATGGACTTATATGTAATTGGCCCCTTTTTGGTTTCCATATCCGGGTCGATTGATGTGAGCATGACTGAAAAGGAGAGAGAGTTGTAATTCGGTAGATATTGCAGAGGATGAGGCTTTGGTTTGTTTATATAGGATGGGAGTTAGTATCCTATTTGACTAGGGAGTGAATTTTCTTTTCTTTTCTTTTTCTTTTTGCAGTTTCCTATTTGGTATGGGAGAGAGATTCCTAGTATCATTTGGTTTCCCGGATTTGGTGAAGATAACTTGTCCAACTCCTCTCTTATTCTATTTGAACAACAAAAGTAATGAGTTACTGAGGTTGACATATTTCTGTTACAAATTACAAGGTTTACGCTACTTTGAATTGAAGAGCAGCTGTAAAAATTCCGTCATCTAGCAACCTCAACTCAACAGATTGATCAAGGCTATTTAGGGCAACTACCCCATCGAACAACTTTAAGTCAATATAAGATCATCTCTTTTCAATATTTCAGTACCTAGTCAATCTTGCCATCGGAAGACCCACAGATCCAGTTTGCCTTCCAAATGATCATCAGTGATAAAAGACGTTCTGTTTTCCAACCAGATAACTTTAGCTGCAATACAAATATAAGATATTCAGTGATACTCTCTCTGTATCTTGTCCTTCTCATCTCATCCAAATCCACATACGGTTATTAAACTTTCGAGCTGCTAACAAAATACCTTTTGAATGAAAGCTTCATAATGTTTATTCATCCATGATTGGCTTTCAGAATGAAGATTTCGGTGTTTATCCATTAGAATCGCCATTGCATTTGCATGGAAAAATGACTGCAACACATCTGTGGCAGTAGAATCCTTATGCATAACAATGCAGACAATTCCTTTCCTTTCCATCAGCAAGTACTTGGCTAAAAAGACCAGCACAGAACCAACATATATAAACAGGAAAGTTCATGGCTGAAATTCATTTGTTGGAAGAACAAGCAGACACCAACCTTTCTTGTAATGAGAGCTCACAGAATGCAATAACTCCCTCCTGTTTGAGATTATTATTCATATTTGTCAGAAGTGTACACAACATATAAACTTCCTTAATAGCAGTGATAACTAGGAGCCAGCTCAGAGCTGCTTCTATTCTAAGTGCAAAATGAGATATTTGGTAAAACATATCAGTACATTCCTAAGAGCTAAAATCTATGAGTTTTGAGGATGAGAAAACAACTCACATTTCCAGGTGATTTAGTGAGGAGACCCTGACACCTAGACATATCTCCACATTCGTGAACTCTGAATTCTTTGAGCTCCATGAAGATACCCATATGGGTAAAACATGCTCCATCTTAGAGACCTGTTCAGGGGAGAGAACTGGAAAAAATTTCAGACGCGGGCATTAAATCTCACTAAAAGAAAGCAACAATAAAGGCTTAAACGTAATGGAAGCCGAGTCTCAAAGCAGCATAAAGCACAGATATACTGTCAACACATAACGTGGATTGCATCAGCAGTTAAAGTTACATTTGAATAAACATAACACTCAAGTTCTTGCTTATATAGCTGAGGTACCAGAAATATTCAACTCAATGTTTTTTAAAGTATATGTTGACTAGAGTCATTTTTCTGTATCAATTTAATGAGGTCATTTTGATCATGTAGAGCTGCTAATACATTGCTTTTCAGGAGAGTTTTTGATGACCCTAATAAACTCCGGTACAGGAAAGCATAAGGAGCTGGTGGTAGGGAATGACAAGGAACAGTAAACTGCATACCTTTTCCGGTTTTCATAAAATGCTGCAAAAGAATTGAGCACCTCTCAGGGTTCAAAGAATTTAATGCAAGGCACCGGACAGCCTTGTAGTTTGCTGCACAGGAAAAACAAGTGTTCAGTCAACTGGTTGAAAACAGCACAGATAAGATTGAGCCACCATAAGTACCAATGAAAAGACTGTAGGAACAGGGGCTAGTGGGTTGACTTACCATACATATGAAACATGGTGAGAGACAAAAAAGAAAACCAAATAGCTAGGGGGCGCTCCATAGTTGCACGGGCAAGAAGCATGCCTAGTGCCATACCAATCATCGTTGCCATAGTTTCTTGACTTCCTTCCTATTAGTTTAGGACAAAGGTTAATTCAAAAAACGAGATAATAATGGTAGAAACACTGGCTGTACCTTGGCAGATATATCTGCAGCATTACTCTGAAGGGCAAAATGTTGCGTCAAAGCAGCTCTAGTTGCTCCACTTGCAACACCAGCTAGACGAGAAGAAATGTTAAGAGTCAAAAGTCTGATCACGTCTATATTTCAAATTTTGTTTTTTTTCTCTTAATGAAAACATATATCTACAGGGAGACCTTAACGGTAACTGCCACAGTAAGACTAACAAGAAGAGCACTACATTAAATAGATTGCATTCTCATTGACAACTCTAAATATGTGGGCACATTAGAACTGACAGTCTGACACTTACGAATCAAAGATAAGCAACATAAAACCATGAACATAAACAACATAATATTTGATAACAGTATGATGTTACAAATGGTATACAAGAACTTACTGAAGGATCTCGATAGGCTTCCTAGACAGACCACAAACACAAAAGCAGATGGAAACAAAGGTGAAACAAGGTCCATCAACATTCCTGCAACCAAATAAATATATCTAATGTCATCTGAAGATGCAAATGAAAAGAATAAGAAATTCAAACAATTGATCAAAATGAGTCTGTTCACATACAAAAATTGTCAATGACTGTAAATTACTGCTTCTTTGTTTCTTTTCTTCTTTAGGTAAGGTTCTTTTAAAATGACAGTACAAGGCTCTGACTATTATCACCAAAGTCCAAACTAAGAGTAAAAGGTAAACAACAGTTAGTTCATACCAAGATCATTCATAAGATCTGCAACTAAGCGCCACATTTTAGCATTGCTATCCAGATTTGAGCCCTGATATAAAGAGGTGATTCTCAGCAAGGACTTGTAAAGTAATATAGAGAACAGAATGGAAAATACTTGGTAAATGAAAACTTTAGCCACAGAACCAGTAGCCTAGAACACCCCATACTAGTTCCTTGAAAAGCATCCAAGACCGAAAAGACGTATTAGGAAGCAGAAGGTTACACGTAAACTGTGTATAAAGATATGGCACCTGATAAAATGTGAATAAGATACCTCCCAGCATTCCAGTTAAGTCCCTCAAGAACCACTGCAGCATTCACATGTTAAAAAACTGATTCACTATGTATAGCCGGCTCAATTACTCAATAGACCTCTCTCTTCCACCAAAAATCGCAACACTGATGCTAGAAGTACAATTTTTTTTACCTGAAAGGTGGCACCAATCACAGTTGCCGACTTCTCACCAACCCCAATAGCACCCAGTAGAGCCTTACAGTGAACACAACACAACTCATTCATACACTGATCAGCAATGGACATTCAACAAAACTATAAAGTAACCGAAACGCTTACTTGCGTAGAAAGCATCATCCGAATGTAAGTAGAAAGACCCTTCAGAAAAGAAAACCAACTAATCAACCATACTACATAATCACCACACTATCTTACACTATCAAAGAAACAGAAAAGCATAAGTTGCATAAATCAGTACCTGAAGTGAATCCCACATTTGAAAAGGAACATAATCTGGAGTAACACTACTAGGAAAGCCCTGCATTTCCACCAAACACCACCAAAATCAGAACAAACAAAAAGCCTTATTTTCATTCTGAAGCAAAAACTAGTGACAAATATTAAAAGGGCCTTGCCTCAGGTACAAATGCCTGAAGCATTCGCTGCCAAACATGGTCGAACCGGTTCCCGGATCTTCAAAACCAGCATAAAAATCGGAACTTTAATCAGAAACAAAGTGGGTGAAGACCAAAAAACACAAAGCACAGGAGAAAGGAGTAACCTTTGGATGAAGAGTGAAGGAGACGAAGTTATAGTGGCAGTTCTGGAGAGTTTACTTGAAGATGAACCATTCCATTCCTCCAATATAATCTTCGATATTGCCGACGACACTTCCATCGCCGATTGCTTGCTTCAGTCCTCCTCACAATAAAGTTGACCCCTTTTTTGCTTCCTGATCAAAAATGAAGACCCTTTGCACAAAACCAACCTGGGCCAAAAAAAAATGGTAAAAACAGAGAATCACCAAAAACGCTAGAAGGAGGGTTTGAACCTCCGACCTTGTGGTTAACAGCCACACGCTCTAACCAGCTGAGCTATTCCAGCTGATGTTGTTATTCTGCTTGGTCAGAGGTAGTTGACAATAAACAAGATACTGAGAAATTAGGATTCTGAGGTATAAAAAACAGAGCAGAGAGCAGAGGAGGGTTGGCAAAGTTTGAGACTTTGAGCATAGAATGTGGAGAAAAGCTTTCACTTTGCTTAAACACAGACCCTATTCCTCTTCCCCTGAAATCCCAACTCTCTATTCCTTTCTCCAACCTTCAATCTTCGCCCTTAAAACCCCACCATCTACACACTCTGACCTCCCAACCCCACCTCCCAAAACCCTATCCCCAGACCACGTCACCACTCTAGAGACGACCCTCCACAAGTCCCTATTGACCCACAACACAGATGAGGCGTGGAAGTCCTTCAAGTCCCTCACAGGCAGCTCTGTTTTCCCAAGTAAGTCCCTCACTAATTCAATGATAACCCACTTAGCTTCATTGGGTGAGATTCATAATCTGAAGAGGGCTTTTGCTTCTGTGGTTTATGTGGTGGAGAAAAGACCTGAGCTTTTGGAGTTTGAGACTGTTGGGTCTGTTTTGGGTGCTATGAATTGTGCCAACACTGCTGCCCCTGCTTTTGCTTTGATTCAATGCATGTTCAAGAACAGGTTTTTCTTGCCGTTTAGTGTGTGGGGGAGTGTTGTGGTTGAGATTAGTAGGAGAAATGGTAACTTTGGTGCCTTTTTACGGGTTTTCGAGGAGAATTGTAGAGTTGCTTTGGAGGAGAAGATGGAGGTTATGAAGCCGGATTTGGCTGCTTGTAATGCAGCATTGGAGGGGTGTTGTTTTGTGCTTGAATCGGTGAGTGGCGCCGAGAAATTTGTGGAGACAATGGTGGGATTGGGTGTGAGGCCTGATGAATGCAGTTTTGGATTTCTTGCTTATTTGTATGCATTGAAGGGTTTGGGGGAGAAGATCAGTGAGTTGGAGGGTTTAATGGGTGGGTTTGGTTTTTCGGATAGAAGGGTGTTTAGGAATAATTTGATCAATGGGTATGTTAAGTCTGGCAAATTGGAATTTGTTTCAGAAACTATTCTGCAGGGTTTAAGAGAATGTGGTGGGGAATGTTTGGATTTGGATGGAGAAACGTATTGTCGAGTTGTTAGAGGATTTCTTGATAATGGAAATGTGAAAGAGTTGGCAACTCTGATTATTGAAGCTCAGAAGCTGGAGTCTTCCACAGTTGTGGTTGATAGATCAATTGGTTACGGTGTTGTTAATGCTTGTGTTGGTATTGGATTATCAGATAAAGCACACAGCATACTGGATGAAATGAATGCTCAGGGAGGTACTTTGGGGCTTGGTGTGTATGTGCCAATATTGAAGGCTTATAGCAAAGAGCATAGGTCTGCTGAAGCAACTCAACTGGTAATGGATATTAGTAATTCAGGGCTTAAGTTGGACACAAAAACATATGATACTCTTATAGAAGCATCTATTTCTAGTCAAGATTTTCAATCCGCTTTCTCTTTGTTTAGGGACATGAGAGAAGCAAGAACACCTGACTTGAAGGGTAGTTATCTGACCATGATGACAGGCTTAATGGAAAATCACCGGCCAGAGTTGATGGCAGCCTTCTTAGATGAGGTTGTGGAGGACCCTCGAATTGAAGTGGGTACCCACGACTGGAATTCAATTATTCATGCCTTTTGTAAAGCTGGGCGACTGGAAGATGCGAGGAGGACTTTTAGAAGGATGGTATTCTTGCGGTACAAGCCTAATGACCAGACATATTTGTCATTAATTAGTGGGTACGTTTCTGTGGAGAAATATTTTTGTGTTTTGATGCTGTGGCATGAGGTGAAAAGAAATATTTCAGTTGATGGAGAGAAAGGGCTTAAATTTGATCACAACATGGTTGATGCATTCCTCTATGCTCTTGTTAAGGGAGGCTTTTTTGATGCAGTAATGCAAGTTGTTGAGAAATCTCAAGAAATGAAAATCTTTGTGGATAAATGGAGGTACAAGCAGGCATTCATGGAAACCCATAAGAAGCTTAAAGTGTCAAAATTGAGAAAGAGGAGTTTTAGGAAAATGGAAGCACTTGTTGCTTTCAAGAATTGGGCGGGTCTCAATGCATGAATGCAGGCAGTGCTGGTATCAAATCTCCTATATGAAAATCTGCTTCCACCTTTGAGGAGGAGGAACCTCAAATTTTGCTTTTATTGATGGATGAACATTAAGAGCTGTTTAGTTCTTTGATCACTGGATTCTGCTTCATAAGATTAGAAGTTGACGTGGAACAGTATGATATATGGTCCGACTCTTTTAGAGGTTGATGTTTCTTCATGAATTATAAATTACATGAAATTTGCAGGAGATTATGCCACAGATTCAGATGCAAGTAACAGAAGATTTACTGGTATAAATGCTCTCATCAGTTTATAATAATGATGATGTGATTACATGAATATATTACTGTAACGCTGGTGTTAGTAAAAGTTTATCATAAGCTCAGCACAGTAAATGGAGGGTTTATAACTTGATAACCAGTTTCTGTATGCTGGCTACAACTAAAGGCGTGACTGCGTGAGGGCGTGTCCTTAAGTCATCATATTTCTTCGTGTCATGAGATGTTACTGATCAACGCAGAGGAATGACGAATTCCCTTGGTTTTCACGTATTGTTGATACCGGAAAAAAAAATTACAAAAGAAAAAATAATAATAATAAAAGTAATGATAATCATTTTTTGTGTTACATGCACAAAGCTTGAGTTCAATTATAATTTTTGTAAAAAAAAGTGTCTGGATAGGAATACAATTCGGGCATCAAAATTCAATTGCAAATCAATCTTCTTAGTCAAACACTCTATATAAAGAGGTCAAAACCTTCAAAAGAAGCTGAGAGGGGAAGGCATATGAAGAGAGAAGCAGAGGTAGAAGTAGGCAAAGTCAACACAGACAAAAAGGCCGAGCGAAACATAGGAGAACAGGCGGAGAAAGCAAAGAAGCAAAGCAAAAGGCAGAAGAAGAGCGGCGAGCCAACAAGAAGGTGGAGCTCTCATTCTAACTCTATTTTTTTTGCAACGTCCTTATCTTTCTGTCTCACTCCGCCAGAAGTCCCGAAAGCATGCGAGCCATCTCCCCCTAAGCAGTGGCGAGACGACCTCGCATAAGAGCAGAAGGCGAGATGACCTCGCGAAGTCGTCACCAAAAGAAGGCGAGATGACCTCGCAAGGTCGTCACCAAAAGAAGGCGAGATGACCTCGCAAGGTCGCCCCCTCCTCTTGTCACAACAAATATATGGCTTTGCACCTTGCATAACAAGCCACACAAGGGGAGAAAACAAACATTCCAAGCAACGCGAATTTGAAGAACATGAACTTACCCTTGACGACTCGGAGAATCCCTGAGCAGATCGAAGTAAGCTTAAGTATTCAATACATGTTCTCAATCGAAGCAAAGGAGGTGACATATCTTCATTTATAGAGTAGCTGTTTCCTCAAGTCCGACTCCCAACCACATTCGATTTTCATCTGCAAATAGGTTTTTGCCTCAAGATGATAATCATCGAGGTGGTGTTAAGCTAACTGGAATTGGCCGGGAAAGATGTCTCTAAGGAGTTATGTGGATCATACGAGGCAAAGACAACAAGGTCTTGTTAAAGCAGAGTTCGCATGTAAAGATGACCTCGCATGGAGGCTAAAGCCCTAAAGCAAAGGCAAGACGACCTCGCGTGGAGGCTGAAGCCCTAAAATAAAGGCGAGATGACTTCGCGCCAAAGCAGAATCCCTAAGGCGAGGCGAGATGACTTCACGTTAAAGCAGAAGCCTTAAGGCGAGGCGAGGTGATTTCGCATCAAAGCAGAAATCCAGACAACATGGCCTCGCACAAAATTGGAAGTCCGGGTGGATGATGTCACGTAAAGGTGGAAGTCCAAGCGAGGCATGATGGCTTCACAAAATTGGAAGTCCAGGCGAGGTGTGATGGCTTCACAAAATTGGAAGTCCAGGCGAGACAATGACATCACGACGAGGCGAGATATCGTACCTCGCGAGGAAGCAAGTCACGGAGCACGCAAGGTCCGCATGCCCGCGGAGTCCGCTTACACGCGGAGACTGGAGTTGGAGGAATCACCTACGCTCACCTACGCCCTTACCAAGGACTGCGGCTAAGACAATTCAAGTCTCTTGGTCACACTAATGCATCACCCATTTTGGGTGCCCAAGTCAAATCAACAGACACTCTACCAAATTGGGTGTCCACAAGAAATACAATTGACGAATTCAAAAATATATCTGTCAAACCCAAAGCTGGCACTAAGCCGCAAAACCCACAAAACCTTGTGAACTACGGTCGGTTTGATCTCACAAAGGGGTACGTAGGCAATCTAGCAATCCACTAGATGCAATCACAATTCCAAACAAAATCCCTGACACCACTAGTCAAATTCATCCAATCCAAATGACTCTGGTCAAACTCCTAAAGCACCAGAAAATCAAATCCATAACCAAACTTTTCGAACTACATTGGTTTGGTCTCTTCACAGGGTATGTAGGCAGTCTGGATTTAAATCTAGATGTAACCACCAATCTAAATAAATTCTCAGATCGTCTGAAACTAGAATCTCGCTCCCAAGCTCAAATGTCTTCAGACACTAATCCAAACACATTTCCAAACACTACTCTCACTCTAAAATCAAAGTCGTCCAACGAGTCATTCACTTGTTGGAACTCTTGAACTACAAGTGACTTGATCCCCTCCGGGGTACATAGGCAACTCATTCCCAAATGCGGGTGCAGTCGCAAAAACAAACAAACCTACAATGGTCTCTTGATAAACGGAATCAAAGGGTATTTCCTTGTAACAAGAGATTGTAATTAAAAGATACGTTATGTCTTGAATGGGTAGAACCAGACATAATTAAAACTCTGTTATGATAATGAATATGAGTGAAATTATGTTGGGTGACATTTACGCTTCATGCATATTTTTACTCAACATAGTTTTTGGCGACTCTGCTTGGGATCCATTTTTCTTTTCATCTCCGTTTACTAAGAAACTTGTCAAATTTGTTACTTGTTTGTCTCAGGGGAAATAAGATGGCACCACAAGGAATAATTCAAGACCATAAGCTTGAAAGCACTCAATCAAAGGGTGGACATGCAAGACAAGCTGGTTGTTGTGTCTCATTCGTCATTGATCAAACTTCTATTTCAAGCAACAGTTTGGGGTCTGACCATGATGATAAAGTAAACAATACATTTGGAATGATTAACAAGTCTCAATTGAAGAGATCACCTTCAAAGAATGTTCTCAGAAAGAGTTCAAAGGAAAAACACCACTAAGGCTCAATCAGAAGAAGCTACTCAAAAAGTCAAATTCATCGTAGCCACTCAAAATACATCAACAACTTCAAAAGTCATCAAGACTTCAGCTGTCAAGACTAATCAAGCCGTTGTCATCACTCAAATTATGATTGGCTCAAAGCCCATCAACTTGATCACTACGGCATCACCCCACATGGTTACTCAAATCGGTATCAATGCTACGAAAAATGTAATGGTGACACTTACCAAGGGAAAAAGTGAGGTTCTAAAAAGGCATGAATTCCATAACCTCAAACCTCTAAAACAAGCATCGACAGCCAATATGACTTCCAGCTGACCTCAAACAGTGAAGTTCATTTCAACCTCTCATAATTCGTGCGGGGAAGAGAAAGATGTTGCTATGCGATTGGGGGTAATTCAAACCTGAAAATGCCAAGAAAATGCTCTACAAAGAAGAAATGAGGAAGTAGAAGAAATTTTCAATGTGCTATACAAAGAAAATGTTATTGAACTTCCTAAAATAAAACGTCCAAGTGAAGTCAACAAGACTTCGATAATACATGAATCTAAAACATTACTGACTCCCAAGCCCATTTAGCTATCATCAACAACTCCGCCCTTCACTCTTTCCTAAACTTTAATTACATTTTACTCCAGAGGATCAAAAAATACCCTATGGTTCAGTCGAAGTAACAATATAGCTTAAGAACTATTTGCAATATGTGCGCCCTAAACCAATTTTGATGCATCTAACCGAACTAAAATTGAATCAAAATGCAAAAGCAGTAGAACTGAATTATCAAATTTAGAGCGAAAATCGGGAAGATTAAGGGGAATTTGAATCGGGAATGGGATTGAAAGAGAAGGGGAAAAGTGAGGTTACCGCAAAACCAGTGAGGGCAATTGGCTTGGCAAGGAGTGTTGAAGCCACCGTGGCAGACGAAGTACTGATCGTTTTCAGGAGGACCGTCCATTCCGACCTCTCTCTGTTTGTCGCTCCCTCTCCGATTTCAAATGCCGCAACTTGTTTCAGTGCTGGACTATTTCTCTATTTTCCCTTACTCGGTAAGAAAGGTACCTATGTTCATCCCCTACTGCATTTATTGATATATTTAATGCGCTTAAAAATAAATAAAAAGTAACATTTGGAAACCATATTGAAATGTCCAGTTCTATTTCATCTCGTGGCATAAGTCTTGTTTTATAAGTAAGAGATCGTGGTTTTAACTCACAGTATTATAACATATTATTTTGCATTTCATAAAACAAAACCCATAATAAAGTGTTCAAGTGCTAATTAATGACGTGACTTGTGAATTTGCTAACATAAGTTATATGAAAGTAAAAAACTAATATGAAGGTAACATTTCAACCTGGTGCCTAGTAACATTATCACATTCATAAAACACGCACCTAAATAGTATTTAAATCTGTACTGATATGTGATTGCAGACACACAAATCCAAATGCTTTTTAGATTTTTTTTTAAGTGAATATATTGATTGAAACATTTAGATTCATTAGTCCGCATTGTCAAAGAGCCCTCGTAGCTCTTACTCTACCCAAATGCATTCTCTAATTACATTTCATTCAGAAATATATATATATATATATATATATATATATATATATATATATATATATATATATATATATATATACAAACCAAGTGAAACAATGTCTTCACCTCCAAGTGACACTTTCACATATAACATCAATCTCTTTTTTATCTATAAACTTATGAGAATTAGGAGTTAAGATTTAATCACTAAACATGTCGATTCATGTTAGACTACTTGATTAATTTTGCCACACTGCTAGTTAATCCTTTTAATCGAAACATGTTCTATTTAAAAAGTAGTAATTTTTCTCCTCAAAAATTTTTTTTTGAATGTTAAAAAATAATAATAATAAATAAATAAATAAATCACTACTCTTTTTTTTTCGAGAGAAAAAAAAATCACTTCTAAACAAAAAAACAAAAAAAATCAACAAAGATTTTACTTTTGCATTGTCTTTTATTGGAAATTCTTGTATGCACAACGTGTATTTACACGACACAATCTTAACCGTTCATAACAATTCATATGTTTGACCACCATGTTTCTATATTATTTTTTCTAATCCTGACCATCCATGTATGTATGTGAAGATACACGCCGTGTACTAAAGATACTCTCGTCTTTTATAGAAAAAGTGGAGATGGCGTTTGTCTTTGGAAGAAGAAAGAAAAAAGAAAATAATTTGTCTTTGTTGCATACGTGGCGGAGTGGCATTTCCTTGTCTGCGAAATTACCAACTAACCCCTCCTATATAAATTCCTTGGCAACCGCAAACCCTTTTAAGTTATACCCTACCTGCCTCCTCCTCTCGCTCTCTCTGCCTCCTTCGACTCGGAGTCTTCGATCCCTCCGTCCCTTGTATTCAGGTTTGATTAATTCTGAAACTCTATATCCATGTTCTTCGATTTTGTCAAATTTTGTTTTGGGTATTGTTTGTTTCTCATCTTACAAACTTCATATGCTTCACTGAATCTCATACCCATTATAAATTTCATAACTCACTTTAGTTCTCCACCATAAGTGAACACTTTAATTCGAAAATCCCCTATTTTATATTGAACTGTGAAATTAGTTTCTTCAGTTGTGCCCTTTTGGGTCATATTGGTTAGGATTGCTTCGGGTGTTGGGTTAATTTGATATTGTGATTTTAGAATCTTTTCTTCGGTTGAACTGTGTTGCTGTGTTAAGGTTGCATCAGACTGTTGCTTCAATTGATATTGTGATTTTAGAATATCTGTTTGTTTCGTCGTCAGTGTCAGTGTTATGGTATATGTAATATGTATATTTATTGCTAGGAAGCTAAACTTTAGTAGATGTGCATTTCTAAGGTAGCTGTTGCTTAAACTACAGAATGTTTTATTTTTTGGTCTTAAGCTGTTAAGCATAGTTTCACGCAAGACTTGTGATTCTATGACGAGATTTGTATGTTTAAGATGGTGTTGATCGACTTTAGTTTATTTGATCGCATTTCGTTTATTATCTTTGAAGGGTCAAAGTCAGTGGAGCTGAAGATGCAGTCCAATGAAGCTCCTAGTTCCGTGGAAGTCAAAGCAGTTGCAAATGGAGTTGGTTCAGCTTCTGGGACATTGCCGCCAAAGCCAAGTTTTGAGCCTTTAAAGGCTCATGAGATGTCAGATGGGCAAGTTCAGTTCAGGAAGGTCTCTGTTCCACCACATCGCTATACACCGCTCAAGAAAGCATGGATGGAAATATACACCCCAATTTACGAGCAGATGAAGATAGACATCCGTATGAATCTGAAAGGCCGCAAAGTGGAGTTGAAGACCAGACGTGACACACCTGACATTAGTCATTTGCAGAAGTGTGCTGACTTCGTTCAGGCTTTCATGCTGGGGTTTGATGTCATAGACGCCATTGCCCTTCTGCGTTTGGATGAGCTTTATGTGGAGTCTTTTGAGATCAAGGACGTCAAAACTCTCCGAGGTGAGCACTTGTCTCGTGCTATAGGAAGGCTGTCCGGGAAAGGAGGTAGAACAAAATTCGCGATTGAGAATGCTACAAAGACTAGGATTGTGATTGCAGACACCAAGATCCACATATTGGGATCTTTTGCAAACATAAAGGTTGCTAGGGATTCTCTTTGCAACCTCATCTTAGGATCCCCTGCTGCTAAAGTTTATTCAAAACTAAGAGCAGTTACAGCTAGATTGGCAGAACGGTTTTAGAGTGGGGATGAGTATGCATCTGTGCTGTGCATTTTTATTGTCCATTTAAATTTTTTTTTGAGTATTCTGAATATGAGTATGGCTTGGCAAACAGAAAGTATTAAGTTCTAGGAGATTTTTGTACCTTCAGTAGAAATGACATCTTGTAAGATCTTCTTCCTGCTGGAAGCACTTTATTTGAACTACATATTGTCTGACTGAAATGTTAAATCGGTTTTTGATAAGTTTTCTTTAAACTGGTTCTGGATAGAGTATGGTGAAACTGTAATGTAGCGATTACAGGTGCCATCAGTTGTGGTGATTCTAGTATCTGTACATGGTGAATTTGGCAGTAGATTTAAGGTGAAACTCTTGTGGTGATTCTGGTAGTCGTACAGGGTGAGTTTCTTTTATTTTAGGCAGTATAGATCTGAAATGAAACTCTGACTGGTTGATGACTTTGTCGAAGATGTAACAGAATGCAACATGGGGAATTAGCTACCATCTGGCAGATGAGCTTACTTCAACCACATCATACATAGTCCTTTCTTTTTATACAAACATCATACATAGTTATTGGTTGGTCTTTTTATACAAACATCATACATGGTGAATTGTATTACAGATGCACTTATTACAGATGCACTTATCAATGCTTACGCTCTTATGCTAATTTAGAATCAAGTCTATTAATACCCTTTTGTGAATTGTATCTCTGATTTGTATGCAATAGTTTGATAAAGAAAATGGTGTGATTTCTTTTTTCCTTAGCAATGAAGATGGTACTGAAGCGGTTACTTTATTAGAAACTAGAATGAATGACATGGTAAATCGGTTCTCAATAATTGTTCTTTGGATTCAGTTGCATATATAGCTAAACTTTGATACAAGGAGTCTGGTGCCGTTAGTTGTGGTGAGAGTTCTAGTCATTAGTGATATTGGCACTGGCAATCTAAAAACTTTTTATGCAGTAGCTGAAAGTAAAACTCTGACTGGTTGATGGGTTTGGTCAAGTTGAAACAGGATAAAAAATCTGATTTAGGCAGATGAGATTGCTCATCACATTATGCATAGTTAGATCATGAATCAGATTTCCGTGTTTCTTTAGGCTTTGTTATTTACCTCGGGATGTCTTGCGGATCAGCATTTAGACTCTTGTTCAAGTCGCATTTTTTTCTTTTTCTTTTTTAATTACCGAGAAGTTTCTTGATATATTGTGCTGATTTAGGAGCTTCTAGTGATTCCTTCATTTTCTCAGAGAAGCAAACATGATGTTAGAAGTATGATCCAAATGCACATCTTCCCTGCTTCATTTCCTTGTTAAGGAATTATTCCTTATTTTAGCTTCTGTTGGAAGACTTGCTTGCACATTGTTCTTATTCAGATATTAAAAATGGGTAGTTTTGAAAGTAAAAGAAGGTTAAGGTTATGAACCATCAGTCGAGACAGTTGTTCAGTTTTTGCATGCTCTTGGATGCAAGGAATACATGTCATACATGTAACTACACATTAAGTATTATTTATTAAGATATCTTAAGAAAGGCTGCGCTCATGTATTCAATGATTTAAGACATACTGTCGTATCTGTCCATTCTGAGAGCAAACAAATGTAATTTGACCTGAGTATGTAATGGTGATAGACTTCTCAGAAGGACCGGTTTGTATGAATTAGTCGATGTCTATGTTAGTATATTGAAAAGTAGTTACTTTAGGCAGATAACTGATGATTCTTGGCTATATGCTCGGTGTTTAGTTATATACCAATGCTTTCCCATCTCTTTGTAACTCGTGAACCTTACTATGATCAGTTATTATTTATCATCAACTTAGAAACCTATATCTTCAAATTCACTCTTCATGTTTTTTTTTTGGTTACTCTTCATGTTTTTTCAACCTTATTATGTTCATACATGTGCATTTTATGTTCATATTTGTTCCCTTTTACACTATGATCTATTACGTACAATTGCTTCTTCGTTCTTGTTGTTTAGTTCATACGCTTTTATAAAATGCATCCTCTCATGAACCTTCTCTGATGGGGTTAGCTATAGTACTTGTATAAAATTTCTCAACTTTATATATCTATGTATGTAGGAATTTTGCTCTCATGGGTCTTTCTGTTTGTAAAGAGAAGATAGACAGCAATTGCAAAAGAAATTCAGGTATCGTGAGCTGTTGGAAAGCATAATAATTAGTTATCAAATTTCTGTGGAAGGCTGTCCAATCTCATTTCATATGCAAGTGCAATCTATTTGTTAATCTCACTTCCTTCCTATGATTATGGCAATCATGCTCCCCCTAATTACAAATATTGATAGAGGAATTCGACCAAAATGTTCTTTCTGGAAAGAGTACGTATTAGTTGTGAACTGTGTTCTAAAATATCACCAATAAACCCCAAATTCATCTTTTCTAAAATGTTCATTTTATCCTTCGACATCCAATAGAAAGTGCTTAATTAATTTGCTTTTGATCGTCATAGCATGTGTGGTCTGTAACTTTATTGTAACCTTTTTCTGTTTTGAAGAAAATGACGCAGACAAAATATAATATAGTTGATCATAGATATCTAGGGAAGACATGTCTAACTGCTAAAGGGATTTAGTATCTTGCAATGGTAAATGCAGTTGCTTGTCTATTGTCTTTGGTGCCAAACATGTCTGAATATTCCTAACACTGTAAGAGCTCATAAAATCTCAGGTTAATATGTATATGGTTAGCTCCTGTTATATAATGGGTAGCTTTACAGTCTATGTTGTCGATGTACATGTGCAGGTGCACCTGCAAGAACAGTGGGATGGCGTGACCCTGGATTCATACACACAAGTTTTCTGAAGGAGTTGTGGCCAAATAGAGTGTAGGTTGAAGTTCTGTATATGATTCTCTTGAAGAGTTTGATTGATAATTACTAATTACTTGAGTTTTATGCAGGTATACATACAAGCTGGGGCATAAATTGTCTAATGGTACATACATATGGAGTCAAGAGTATCAGTTTAAAGCATCTCCTTATCCTGGTCAAAATTCTTTACAACATGTAGTCATTTTTGGTGACATGGGAAAGGTTTGAACTACCTTTCAAACATATACGTGCTGTAGTATTCAGATTCTTATCCTCCTTTGAATAACTATTCAACCCCTTTTGTGTTCTAAATAATTGCTGGTTCGTTCATTGCAAATGTGGATTCCTATTGTTATTAACTTTCATGTAGTTTCTGATTTGTCCCATTTACAATTTCACCATGCAGGATGAAGCTGATGGTTCCAATGAATATAACAATTTCCAGAGAGGAGCTCTCAACACTACTAAGCAGCTTATTCAGGACCTGAAAAACATAGATATTGTCTTCCATATTGGAGATATATCTTATGCAAATGGTTACCTTTCACAGTGGGACCAATTTACTGCACAAGTTGAGCCAATAGCATCAACTGTTCCTTACATGATTGCAAGGTATGTCATTATTTGATACTTATATGATTTTGGCAAGAGTTCCTCCCTCTAAATATGGATTTTATTTTGCTTTCAGTGGCAACCATGAACGCGACTGGCCAGGATCCGGTTCTTTCTATGGGAACAATGATTCAGGAGGAGAATGTGGAGTGTTGGCTGAAAATATGATCTATGTTCCCACCATGAACAATGCTAAGTCCTGGTATGGGAGTCTATTTAAATTGTGATAACAGCCCCTAAGTTGCTAATGACCAAGACTATGTATGCTCTTTTAGTATGGGAGTCAGTATATCTATTCATGAATTTTGTTTTTCTACTATTATCTGATAATGCTATTGATCCAGGTACTCTACAGACTATGGCATGTTTCACTTCTGCATAGCGGACACAGAACATGATTGGAGAGAGGGAACAGAGCAGTACTAGTTCATTGAGCACTGCTTAGCATCAGTCGATAGGCAGAAGCAACCATGGCTCATTTTTCTTGCACATCGAGTTCTCGGATATTCTTCTTGTATCTCTTATGCAGAGGAAGGATCATTTAGTGAACCAATGGGGAGGGAGAGCCTTCAGAAGCTATGGCAAAAGTACAAGGTTGACATTGCCATATATGGCCATGTACATAACTATGAAAGAACATGTCCCATATACCAGGTATATCTTCTCAATGTGCAATCACCATTTACAACCCTCATTTCCATTCTAGATTTTAGTTGGTTTTATTCATGGATTATCTTTGTGGAACAGAACATTTGCACAAATGAAGAGAAGCACTATTATAAGGGTAGCTTGAATGGAACAATACATGTGGTTGCTGGTGGTGCAGGAGCAAGCCTATCAACTTTTACATCCCTTCAAACCAAATGGAGTATTTTCAAAGACCATGACCATGGATTCGTCAAGCTCACAGCATTTGATCATTCGAATTTGTTGTTCGAGTACAAGAAGAGCAGGGATGGACAGGTTTACGACTCTTTCAGAATCTCCAGAGATTACAGAGACATCTTGGCCTGCACAGTGGATAGTTGTCCAAGCACGACACTAGCATCGTGAACTGGATTTAGAAGTAAACACTTGTTAATATGAATACTATAACAGTGATTTTCCAATGTACATTGAAGGTTATGTTCAGCAATAATACTACAAGAATAATATCTGGATTATTGCATCTTTCGATACCCTATAACCCCTTATGTTCTGTTAACAATAATTAATATTAGATTGAACTGTAACAATATACCCCCAAATGTGATTCCAACATCTTCAAGTTGTATTTAGAGGTTTTAACCAAGTCTTCAGGTATATTGGTTTCTGATTTTGTTGGGAGAAGAAAATCTGGTTATTTACACTTTACATGAGACCGAAGAAAAGAAGATATCTTTCTAACTACTGAACTCTATGACTACTGGTTTGCTCTGTACCAAATGCCAAAACCAATTTCACTGTAAAGAATCTGAGTCTTCAATTCAGTGAAGAAGTTTGCTCTGTTACAATGGAAATATCCTTTTGTGCCTACAATAAATCAGGAAAGCAAAGTACAAGAACCCACAGACAATACCACAAATAATCAAAACCCAACTGAATGAAGATGGATTCTGAAAAACAGAGGCTGCAAAATTCATTCCGAATACTGCTGTAACAGATGCAAACATTGTAGCCACAAAGGTAGCTGCTGTAAGAAGCAACTCAAATTTTATCAGATGGTTCTGAACATTGCCCTGTGCATGAACAAAAGTGTAATTAGAATGAATTTAGTGAACACATCATAGTAATTCAAAGAAATAGACAATCTAGGGTTTAGAAAACTAGAGGTTGTTAATCACTCTTACCAGTTTGATGTTAATAAAATCTTCGGTATCGTCAATGTATTCTTTTAGCTGCATCACCAGTACAAGTAAAATGAGACATGCAACATATAAGGTGATATATAGGTATTTGCAAACAAACAGACGCCAATTCATGTTTTGAACATTAGATTTTCTAAAAACCTGAAAAACTATGACTTTAAACAGAAAATAGATATCATGGAACATCAAAATGTCATACCGAAAGCAATTTGCTGAGAGTATGGTCAATGACAACAAAGTATGCTTCAAGCAGCATTTCCAGCTGATCAATGTTTTCTTCACTGTTAGATGAATTAATTAAGCTTCCAGTTCTGCTTGAATTCACAGTACTGCTAAAAGCCCTTTGCAAATTCTGTGATCCATTGATTGACTCTACTGGTGAAACAGGAGCAGATTTTGAAACCACTTTTTCATCACCTGAGGAGTTAATTTGAGAACCAAGGTCACTTAGGGTTAAGGGAAAACACTCCGATCTTTGTTTCTTCTCAGTCAGGTACATCTCAGCCATGTCGCCGTCGTCATCCATGAGTTGTTCTATTTCATCACGAACCTAGAATAATGAAAAGAGAATATATTGAGGACATGGAAAGTATACAGATATTATAAACCAGATACTTTATTGACCCCCAAGTCTTCAGTCACCAACCCTCCCATCTGAGTTTAAAAACTTGAAAACACATACAAATAAATGATGGGAACATAAAGCTAAGTATTCATGTTTTACCTTCTGCACTCGTTGTGTCAAGGCAAGGAGGTGACCTTTGAGTCTACGCACACGCTCTAGATTCAGAGTGTTAATGGATGTTGCTAGTTCATCCAGCACAGGGTATATCTCCAGTTCAAGTTCTTTTACCTGTCATAGTGATGCTATGCCAGGTTAGTCAGGACATTATTAATTTGGTATAATCTACACAAGTGCAGCATATTCCAAATGCAAATGGAGATATGCAGTACCTGAGAATCTAGAGATATGCAAGTTAGTTCCAAAGCCAGCTCCAGTGCTCTAAATTCGAAGGGCAAGTCATCTAATCATATAGACTCGTTGTCAGAAATGCATATTAACATTTGGTTTACTTTGATCACCAAAAGAATATAATCAACATTTGGTTTACTTTGACTCAAAGAATTAATTAACGTATCTAAATAATTTTTTCCAAGAGAAACGAGTTGTAACTAAATTTTGGAGGAAACCTCTTTTACTGTTGGATAACATATTTTGTAGGAGTGGCAAAAGAAAAGAAAAGAAATTATCGTTGATATGCTTAAGAAAAGTATGATAAGCTAAGGTAGTAAAAGCCATCAGGTAACTTGGAAGAATTAGTTTCCTTACCAGAATGATCTTTGTTTGCCTGAAGGCGTTTGCATAATTCAGAATTGTACTGAAGAACACATCGATCCAGGGAATTCATAAGGATAACCTCTTCAGCTGTGATTATACACCTTATCTGTTCAAGACTAACAACAATAGCTTTCTCCCTTCCTAAAATTGAAGAAGGGTAAATGAACAAAGGGTCCAAAAGTCGGATATCTCTGGCAGGCAAAGAACAGTGTCTCATAATAGTAGCCTTGTCAAGCTCCAAAATCTTTGACTCCCCCATTGTATCAATCTTTATCCACGAACGATTTACATGACCTCTCTTTTTCAGTCCCTCAATACCACCTGGCCAACCACGAATCCCATCACCTCTCTTCTTCAGTCCCTGGACACCACCAGCCCAACCACGAATTCCATTTGCATTAAACCGAACGCTTCCGGTATTATTAGATGAGGTGGACTCTGGATGGTCAAATTGAATTGAAGGACTTTGTGGTCTATCCATTGGATTTATCCACCTACTGTCAATGCTAATCCAGAATCTGGAACAAAAAGACTTCCATCCGGGTGTATACTAAACAACACAATACTGCAAAACCGAGCAAACCACACCCGTGTTTGCAAAATCTACTTATTGGTGATCGGATGTGTATAAAACTGCAACCACTATATCGATGTCCATCCATGTTCTCA
Organism: Fragaria x ananassa; assembly: GCA_034370585.1. Taxonomy (NCBI): domain Eukaryota; kingdom Viridiplantae; phylum Streptophyta; class Magnoliopsida; order Rosales; family Rosaceae; genus Fragaria; species Fragaria x ananassa. The sequence goes on along the minus strand of CP139761.1, from coordinate 25,219,667 downwards.
CCACATGTTTATAGCCGAATCTGAAAGATAATAAAATGTACGAAGAAAATGAGGAACACTTTCAATTTGGCTGTCCCTAAGAGTATAACTACATCACTGAAAGATAAGAAAAGTGAACTAAAACTTTGAAACATCTCAGTCTCAAGATAAGACTACACAGCTCAGTTGAGTTCAATAACTACATGTCATCACTCATTGAGTCTATTCAATTCGTATCTTGAAAATAACAGGGACTACAGACCAACCTAACACAGATTACCGGCTTGAACTGCCAATGTAAATTTACCTTATGAAACTGACAGCGGTAAATTAGAACTATAAATTTCATTAGCCTAACTGAAACACGAAAATTCCATTCGTTTCCAACCCACAACTATAAATCAACAGGAACAAGTTCTAATACTCAATAAAGACTACTTCTTTAAAACACCCAGAAATTAAAGGAACGATCTTTTTACACAAAAAGGCCACGCCAATTTCCACAAAAGAATCTCACAACACAGCAAACAAAAAACAAAACAAAATCACCTCGGGAAAATAGCTTCAAGATTGTCAGACCTGTAGTCGGGAAACGGTGGAGAGCTGAAAGGTGAGAGAAAGCAGACGGTGTAGACTGTATGTGACTTTGTTTCAGTACGCTTCCGGTTGAACTGAAGAAGAATCTCCGGCTCGGAAGAAAACAACCAATTTTTTTAATTGCATATATAAACACCAACAAATGACTTTTTTATTTACGAAGTACTAGTGTACTGGTACTACCCACCACAATTTGAGCTACCACATCGTATCCTTGGAATGTCTCGTAAGTTCGAATAGGGCTGGGCTCAGCACCTAATTTACAAAGATAGGGCCCGGACTTCCATCGGGCTCATTTTTTGTCAAGAATTCTTAGGACCGGCAAGAACCGGGCGGTCTCACCGGTCCTTCGATCTTGTTGGGCTAGGTTTGTGGGCCGTAAAAATCGAACAAAATAATGTCAAAAATATGGAAAAGAAAGAGTTCGAACCTCTCATCTCTCGCATGAGCTCCAAGGCAAGAACCAGTACCGAGGACTAAAATTTCAGCTCTCGAGGAAATTTCAAATATTCAAAAAATGGATATTTCGATGGAAATATCGATATTTCAAAAGGAAAGATAAAAGGATTGTGAAAATATATAAATATGTTATATATAAGAATGTCTTACATATTACTCAAATGCCAACATAGCAGGATTGTATAAGGTGTTTGGATGACAATGGGACAACCAAGATTCAATTCACCTGGGCGCTTTCTTCTAATTTTTCAAAACTGGGCAAGAAGTGGAGAATTGGACTGCATTGATGGCAGGAAAATGGAGAATTTGGCCAAAATATCATGGTTTAATCAAAATATCGTGATATTATTGTGGTATGTAAGATTAATATCGCTGAGTAAAAAACATAAAATTATCGCGAAAATAATATCAGCGTAGACCAACTCGAGCTTCTAATTATTATGGTACAAAACTTTTAAACGGAAGAAATAATAACCAAAAGTTGAAGAGAGAGGATTGGAACCTCTCACTCAAGTCTCTTTTGCTTCGATCGACTTCCGTTCTTCTTTCACGTTTCCGGTTCATCTTTTGTTCTTTCTCTTCCCTAATTGGCCAATACGTATTAATTGTTGAAATATATGAGGTCGCGTTGACTAATTGAATACTTATTTAGTAAATATATTTCCCCAAACAGGTTGATTCCATGACCCGAATAAGAGCCCACCATATGACCCGGGTCGATCTCGAGAGTCGTTGGCGCGAAAGGAATGCCGAAAATGGCGGAAGGCCTTCCGTAAGTTCAGCATCGCAAAAACCCTAGTTTCCATTTCCCCATTTTCATTTTCTTTTCGACATTTTCATTGTCATTCTCTCTAACAGACTTTCAGGTCTCCCGTCGATCACTTCCTTTTTCCCTCTCTTTTCTTTCCTTTTTTCTTTGATTACAGGTACCAGCTGCTTTTTCTGTTTTTGTTTTTGTTGTTCTTATATTTTTGATGCTAGGGTTTATGAGGGTTTTTCTCCTTCATACATACACAATTTGGGTGTTCATTTGTTTCTTTACAATTTTTGGATTATGAGGTTCGATATGTTTCTCCAGCATCATTCTTAATCGGGGCGAGGAAGGAGCTGTTCATCGCCGCCATGGTTACAGGATAATTTGGATTTTACTAAAGTGAGTTTCTTTCCTACGTTGTCTATTGATTCCAATTTGAGTTTATAGAAATTAAAATGAAATTTATGGAATATGAAAATGGAATTTTATGAATTAATTAAGCAAAATGGATGAAAACGCTTATGGAATTATACAGACATGTATATATGTGCATTAATTTGGTAACTGATGCATATAATTCTTACAATGAACAGTTTAAATTCTATATAATTGATATGGTGTTAAATTTGTTGTTACTTGGCTTGTAAACAGTACTATTTGCCATTTTGAACCCGCCAAATTATTAAAGAGTGCTACTAATTAGTTGGGTATGTTTAATTTGTCTGGGGTATTAATAATCTCTATCCGAACTTGTAATTTCTCGTTCATGAAATCAAGTTGCAAAGCCATCTCATGTTGGTATGGCAAATATTTTCAGTTCTCTTGTAACAGATTATATAGACGTTGAAACGAGCTAAATTAATTTATTTTTCAGTTATGGACTTGGAACATGGCAGCAAAGATAGCAAGCTTCCAGGCATTGTTATTAATGAGAGCGGAAATATTAAGCAGTCCGAAACAGCTGCAAAACTCCATGATGGGAGTGGTGGAGAGATTACACAGTCAAAAACACCTGCAAAAGTTATTGATGGGAGTGAGGAGAGTAAGCAGTCAGAAACACCTCAAAAAGTTCTTAACGAGAGCGGTGAGGGTAAGCAATCGGAAACACCTCTAAAAGTTCTTGATGGGAGCAGGGAGAGTAAGCAATTGGATACACCTCCAAAAGTTTCTTATGGAAGCGGTGAGAGTGAACAGTCGGAGACATCAGCAACAGATCCTGTTGGAAGTGGACAAATCGCGCAGTCGAAAACAGCTATGAAAGTTCTTGATGGGAGTGGGGAGAGTAAACAGTCGGAAACACCTCCAAAAGTTCATGATGGAAGTAAAGAGATTAAGCAATTGGAAAGACTTGCAAAAGTTGATGATGGAAGTGGGGAGAGTAAGCAGTCGGAAACACCATCAAAAGTTTCTCATGGGAAGAGAGAGATTAAGCAATCAGAAACACATGAAACGGTTTATGATAAGAGGGGGGAGAGTAAGCAATCAGAAGAATCTTTGAAAGTTCTTGATGGGAGCGAGGAGAGTAAGCGGTCAGAAACACATCCAATACTCTATGATCACAAGAGTGGAGAGGTTAAGCAATCGGAAATAGATGCAAAAGTTTCTGATAGGAGTGGAGAGAGTAAGAAATTGGAAACATCTCTAAAAGTTCTTGATGGGAACGAGGAGAGTAAACAGTCAAAAACACCTCCACAAGGTTCTGATGGAATCGAGGAGATTAAGCAGTCTGAAACACTGGAAAAACATCATGATGAGAGTAGCGAGACTAAACAGTTGAAAACACCTCTGATAGTTCTTGATGAGATTGAGGAGAGTAAGCAGTCTTCGGAAGTTCCTGATGAGAATAGGGAGAGTAAGCAGTCAGAAACACCTCGAAAAGTTTCAGATGGAAGCGGAGAGAGTAACCAGCCGGAAACACTTCCAAAAGTTAATGATGGAATGTCATCTCCTCCACTCCAATCCAAAGTTGTAGAGGCTACTGCTAAGAGAAGTCATCAGCGTGCTCCATCCGAATCACTTCAAGAAGTTAATGATGGGAGAGGAGGAAGTAAGCACCCGTCTTCTCCTGCATTCCCCTCTAAAGTAGCAGAGGCTGCTACTAAGGGAGGTCATCGGCGTGCGCCATCGGTTCCAAAAGTTAATCATGGGAGTGGAGGAATCAAGCACTCGGCTTCTCCATATAAAGTTGTAGAGGCTACTGCTAAGGGAGGTCATACGCGTAACCCATCCGATAGGCTATTGTCCTTCACCTCTACATCTTCATCAGGATCAGACACATCAATGGATGATCTCTTCCAAGTGGACTCAACAAGATTCTCTAATTCATTACAAATCCCTCCCTTCCCAAACTCTCCTTATCGCCCTCGTCTGTCAAATGTCACACCAACGGAATCCCCTCCTGGAATCCAAATGATGGATCGCTACGGAGGATATGATCCTTACAGAATCCCAGCTTCCGTGTTTGATACAAATAATCTATCCAACAAAGAAATGGAATGGAGTGTTGCTTCCAATGAGTCATTATTTAGTCTTCATTTAGGCAACAATAGCTTTACCAGAGACCATGTAGTTATGATGGGTGATTTGACTCCAACCAAATCACATGAATTGTTCGGGATTAGTACTCCACACACTCCACCTCCAGTAGTAGGAAGACAAATTAACAGGATCGAAGAAGGGAGAGAATCTGCAGGTGAAGAAATGGCAGATGAGAACATCACCAAGAATATTGGACTACATGCAAGTGCTGAATATCATAGTGAGGGGAGAGAACCACCTCCAATTGTTTCATCCCCAAATGCTCCGAGCCTCGTCCCCTCTCTTGCTCCTTCCCATCGTTCTGATGGCAGTGCAATCAGTGGAGCTAGCGCAAAATTATTTGCCTTTCCAATGTACGTCCATTTCCATATCCTTTATAAGGTGAACCATGCATGGAAATACATTAACATATATGGATGTATAAAACAGTGTATTTTACAGGTGGTCATGCACGTAGTTGAATACGTATAAATGTACAATACAAAGTTTGTGCTCATGCAATCTCTAGTATTGTACATGCTTATCATTTTAATCATATTGTAGATTGGCAGATGGGACGAAAAATTCTCTAAAGCTTGGACAAGATTTAGAAGAACAACGTCTAGAGCTACGGCAAATCAGCACAACAAAAAAATCAAAGAAAAAAAAGAGTCGTTGGTTTCCTTGCTTTTCTTGGTGCTGCGGCTGCTGCAAGTGGAGCTGTGGGTGTTTTTCTTGGTGTTCTTTTCATCGTATTTGTTGTTCTTGTCGTCTTTGTTCTTGTTCTTGTCCACGTTGTTTCCGTCGTGCTTGTTGTTTTTAAGAAATGCAAGAGCCACGGATCTCATAGGTCTCCTGCTCCTTATCCGTAATGAATGTTTTGCCTTCCCTCACCAGGCTCATGTGAAGTTAGTTGCACATATACAAGATTGTTAACAAAAGCAATCAAAACCCTCTCAATACTTCGTAGTTAGCAGTGTTTTTTATATCAAATGTAGTTGCAAGATTTGCTTTTAGTTTCAAATTCAAATTTTGTGGTGCAACTGTGATTGTGCTCATGTTGTTTTGTGCTTTCTTATGATGCATGATCAATTGATCATAGTGCATATATACATATAACTCGAGGCTCGTTCAGAGGCGGACGTCTGCACAACCTTTAAAGTGCGGATGTCTCTAATTTCTCCACCTTCAGACGTTGACGACGGTGCTTCTGTTGCCTGATGAACACTAGAGGCCTTCTAGACGGCGTTGACATAAAGAAGAAGGTCAAAGAGATCAAGATCGGAGCTCTGGGCAGCAACCTCACTGAAAAATTCAAGACTGATCAAGGTTGGCTGCAAACTTGGCTGCAAACTTGTAGCCGGCGAGTCCACCGGCAAGAGGAAGCTTAGTATCAAGGTCTGTTGTCTGTTCGTCAAGAAGAAACGGCGCCATCGACTCTTGAAGGTGGAGAAATCAAAGACGTCCGCACCTTTTCGGGTTTGCGAACGTCCGCTTCTGAACGCTTCATAACTCGACATATCATAGTAAGGAAAACTGTTCATTCAAATCAATTATTAATTTTCTCCCATATCTCAAAACAATGCAGTTCACAAGAACAATTAATTAAAATGGTATATGTAGTACGTACATCTCAATCTCTCCTACTTGCTTTTGCTAATGAAGAACTGCTTTACTCATGCCCTCTCGTTTCACATGTTTGTAATGTACTAGCTCTAAAATCATGTTCAGCTCATGAATGTACTCTATATGCTTGAGACCCATGAGCTTGGTTGGAACAGAAAAGATATGAACATCTACCAATACTAGCTAGCTATCACACGCAATTTGATTGAATCATCTCATCACTCATCTGCTTAGGCAGTATGTGATCGAATCTGTAAATAGGTTGCTAGCTGCGTATCCATGTCGGTATTTGGGGACTGGTAGTCACTGAAGAGAAGTCTAGCTGCGGCATCGTTTGGCCAACAAGCTAGTGTTCAGCATGAACCGGGTGATGATGAGCACTTGAGAAGCAATATGCTTGTCACACCTCCTTCAGTCCAAGTCTCCAAGACAATGAACCGCATTCCTCACATTCCCATGTGTACATCACCTTCAGTCCAAGAACCTTAGAGGAGAGGCTTTAACATAGGCTTTGTCATGAAGAGCAGAAACTGCTTGCAGTGGTGAATTGCGATTTTCGACAAGGGCTGATCTGCATCAGACCCAGTCTCTTGAACTGTTGCAAGCACCAACATGATTACAAACAAGATGAAAACTTTCATCTTCGAAAGTTTATAAGAACCAAGAATTAAAATTTATAAGAAAAATAAAAATCTCAATTGCTTTGATTCACAAACTGCAATAAGATAAAGCCAAACCCCTCCACCGTCGCCGATGCGCTGAGACTTTCGCCGTTGTTATCAAACTCGGTCTGAGAAAACCATAAGACCACAACTCTCGGCGCGTCGTCGTTGATTTCATTATGGGTCTTTTTTATCTTTGCTCATATTGAGCTTCGTAAGGAGCTTGTTTGGGTCGGAATTGTCAGCACAATTTGAACAGAGGTAAGCAGAAAGAAACCGGCTTTACAGCTCCGCTAGCCGTTTTAGCATATAATGTTGAACAGGAACTGCAAATGGTTAAGAATTTGTGTCAAACCCTGGTTTCTTTTGAATTTGGTTTACTTGTATTTTGGGTTTTTCATCTCTGAAGAATAGTGCACATAATGTGTTTGAGGAAATGCCTCAAAGAACAGAACTTTACCTGTTTTCGTATTTGGGGTCTTGTTTTTGGTTGTTGGATCGTAGTTTGTATATCTCTGTTGCTTTTGTGTTTGGGGTTTTTCGACATTGCTTGCATTTTAGTTGAGAAAAGATTTTGCATTTGATAACATATAGGATCTGGTTTTGTGTATGTTATTTCGGTGATTTATGTAGAATCTTTACAAGAGTAAAATTTTAGGGGGGTGTATTGTATTTGGATTCATACAGACTTATTTTAATCAACTGACTTTTTGAAAAGTCTACAGATTCTTTGAAAAGTTCATAGACTTTCACTGATTTCTTAAAACCATTGATTTTTAATCACAGACTTTCACTGATTTCTAAAATCTACAGATTTCATATGAATATCTTCTGTAGATTTCTCAATACTTACAGAGTTATAGGAAAGAAAAAATAAATAAAGATGCAATGACAAACACATAATAACACCGATTATAAGTTTAGTGCTCATCTATCTAATTTCGATGCATACAATTGTAATATTTGATTGAAATACATAAACATAGGAAACTAAAAAGATTATAGTAACTTAACAACACGCATACTTGTACGTAAACCAAAGACAGATGTTCTAAAGTGAGACATTAGATGTTCACAAGTTTAATTCACGTACGCAAATATAATAATATATGATCATGTGGTTCTAATATCAAGAGTTAGTAGATAATATTTAGGTTATCGAGGGTTCCAAGCATTACAATTGAAAGACAACAAAATGTTAACATTCAAAAAACATTGAAAAGAATAGGTAGAATAGAACATTGATAGCACAAAATATTATTAAAAAATGAAAATAAAAAAATGATGTATCGTAGGATCAACTTATTCACATGTAAAGAGAAAGTCTATTGTAGACTTTTCCAAATCTTTGCTCTAGTGGATGGAAAAATATTGGAGTTTGGTGTGTGTAATTTACACTACAAAGTCCACAATTATCCATGAGTTATTAATTCCATAAGTATGAATGATATTTTGAATACATCTGAACTTCTATTCATTTTAAAAAGTCTTAATTGAATACCCTTGAACTTTGGTGGAATTCATAATTAATGATTTTTTAAAATCTAGTTGAATACACCCGGACTTTGATTGATTTTTAAAAGTCTGTATTGAATACACCTAGACTTTCAAATTCCATAGACTTCTTTAAAACTTCCACTAATTCCATATACAATACACCCCCCTTAGTGGTTTTTGAAGCTCTATCTGAGTTGCTAAATGTAATGTTCTTTTGTTTTGCTTTGATGTTTGGAGGACTTTTAGATGGAGGAGTTGCTAAACAACAAGATTTTCGCAACGCATGCACTTGCTGGTGTAGGATCAGTGGCATTGGGCACAGCTGTTACTTACCCTCTAGATACTGTCAAAGCCATTATTCAGGTACTTTATCATTCTTCCTTAAGCTAGATTTTGTATGCTTTCTTAGTAATTTCCTCTCTGAAGAGCGCTTCTAACCTGAATTCGCTGTATTGATTGACAATAGGCGGGTTCAAGTTCGAGTAAACAGTTGACGACTACTGAGGTTTTCAACAGAGTTCAGTCATTTTCAGGGACCTCAGGTGCTTCCCTGAACTTCTTTTCATTTTCTGTAATATTTCTGTAAGAAGGAAAAAGTTCCTTAATGTAGTGACCTATTTCAGTCTTCTAAAGTTTTCAAGAACATGTTTAATGCTAATCATCTGTGAGTTGGCAGAAAATGTTTAGTGCTATACTAGAGGGGGCATGAGAGATTTTACACTAGTATTGCTTTTAGATTTACTTATTCAATTCATAAGTCTTGAGTGAGAATGAATTCCAGATTCCTTCTGAAACTACGCTTGTACGCTAGGTAGCCGTTATCTAATTCTTGAATCTGTATGGATTTGCATGCTGCATTGTTTGGATCTGAACAACAATTGATCAAATCAGGATACAGCAGCAGAATGATACATTAAATAGGGCTTTCTCATAATTGTCAAATTTATCCTTTTATGAATATGGCAGGATTGTACAGTGGTTTCTGGTGGTTGGCAGTGGGAAGAACTTTAGGTGTTGGAGCTCGCTTTGGAATCTATGAAATTTTGACGGCTTTCTACAAAGGTTATTAACTGCAGTTTTCCTGTAACCAATAATATCCCGTCTCTATGTACTCTTCTGATTGAACATGTAAATTCGTGGATAGAATGGTATATCAGTATTCATAGTGTGAAAAGTTTCTAATAATTATATACTGCGGTACAGCTTCCTGAAATTTGTGTGGTTGCATCCTTCTGTGGCAGATGGTCGAGAAGATAACCATGTACATGCCTCTGAGGCACTCTTAGCAGGACTCATTGCTGGTTTTGCAGAATCACTAATAACCTCTCCCTTTGAACTTATAAAAGTTCGTGCCCAGATCACTTCTGCTTCCCACATTCCAAAGTCGGCCTCTCTCAGAAAGAAGGTAGCTGTTGCACCTTTGATACAAAAGTTACTACATGGATTCACTCCAGACACAAAGGCACTAAACTATTCTGTCAGTCTTTTATCCACCCTAACAAGTAAACATCCCAATATGATGGCTGCCTTACAAGACTATCCATGGATGATGACTGGTTCTGGGAAGCCGCCATCTGTGGTTAGTGTTAGGAAACCACCTGAAATCATCTCTTTGGAAGGATGGGGATCATTATGGAGAGGTCTACGGTCAGGAGTTCTTCGAGATTCAGTTTTCAGCGGCTTTTTCTTTGGTACTTGGCAATCCCTGCACAGAGCCATGCTTGATTGGAAGGCAGTGGGGATGCATCCAGAACCCAGGTATCGTCGCCTGTATCCTAGATGCCATTCATAAAGATCCATCTAATGTTTTCTGAAGATGTGATATCATAGGAGCACCATAGGGCAAGCTTGCATGATTTTGTGTTTTCCTTATTCTTTCTCTTGATGAGCACTTGCTTTCTCTTCTCTTAGGACGGATGATGAAATTGGTCCGTTGTCACCTTTCGCTGTTAGTGTTGCCGCTGGAGTTTCTGGTTCAGTTGCCGCAGCTGCTTCTCATTGTTTTGACACTGCCAAGTACCGATCACAATGTGTTGTCCTCCCCAAGGTACGCTACTTTCTGAGCAAATGTTCCACCTATCCTAACCACCTCTCAACAAAACAGTGTCCATTCCATCTCATTTCATTGCCCTAATTTCGTGTTTTGTGGTGGCAGTTTCTCTCCATGGAGAGGAAGCTTCTGAAATGGAAAACACCAGGGAAAAGGTTCGAGAGAGCATCAGGCATCCACCCTGCCGACAGGAATCTCCTCTTCCGCGGCATTGGTTTACGCATGGCTTGCAGTGGCATTGCATCATTCGTAATGGTGGGAAGCTATTTCCTGGCCGTGGATCGTCTCGCCTGATGATAAAACTTTCATTTGCCACAATATCCTCTCTTCATTAGTCTCTGATTCAGAGCTAGAACTTGCTTAGTTGTATAAGCTTTACTTCTTGAACTCTTTAAATGAAACAGGACACGTCCAGATAAAGCCAAAGGCATTTGATCATATTATTGATCTTCAACAAAAATAAGCTATTTTATTTATTTATTCCAAACGACGTCGTAGCTCTGACTTAACGGAGTGGCAGTAGCAGTTAGGGTTTTAACTTCAGAGATTTCCAACCTCTGCTTCCCGCTACATCACACACTTTCAGGCTTAAATCTCAGCAACCCAATTCATCTCACCACCCCAATTCTTCGTTTCCAATTCAAATTTCCGATCTTGCATCAAAAAAATTGATTACAAAATGTTACACAGCGGTGCCGCCGTGACAAAAACCCCACCGCTCTTCTCCTTCTTCATCAAAATCCCACTCCCCTTCTTCTCCCGCACGTCCCGCCGCTTTTTCAGGCCAATCCCCCACTACCCAAAACCCCAACCTTCCCCAATCTCCACCCACACCTTCTCCATGAACCAAAGACTCAACCTTTCCACTCTAGCTCTCTCCAGAAACCGCCCGCCGTCGCCGCCGCCGGTTTCCAACAAGGCCCGGAAGAAAGCGCTGCGGGACTCACCGGAGGCGGTGCTGAAGCACAAGCTGGACATGTGTTCCCGCCACGGTCAAGTCGTCGAGGCTCTGCGAATCTACGACCAGGCTAGGACTAATGGGGTTCCGTTGAGCCTGCACCATTACAATGTGCTGTTGTACTTGTGCTCTTGTGACGGTGAAGATGCTGACGTGGGGCTGGGGAGAGGGTTCGAGATTTTCCGGCAGATGGTGGAGGATAAGGTTGTGCCGAATGAGGCCACGTTTACCAATGCTGCCAGGCTGGCTGCGGCGTCGGCGGACCCGGAAATGGCGTTTGGTTTGGTGAAGCAGATGAAGGTGTTTGGGATTGAGCCGAAGTTGAGGTCTTATGGGCCGGCATTGTTTGGGTTTTGTAAGAAGGGGGAGGCTGAGAGGGCTTATGAGGTTGATGCACACATGGTGGAGTGTGGGGTGGTGGCTGAGGAGGCGGAGATTTCGGCATTGTTGAAGATTAGTTCGGAGATGGGGAAGGGGGAGAAGGTTTATGAGATGATGCAGAGGTTGAGGAGTGGGGTGAGGCAGGTCGGGGAGAGTACTGCTGAGGTGGTTGAGGAGTGGTTTAAGTCGGAGGCGGCGGGGAGAGTTGGGGTGGAGAGGTGGGATGTGAAGAAGGTGAGGGAAGGAGTTGTGAAAGGAGGTGGAGGGTGGCATGGGCAAGGGTGGTTAGGGAGTGGGGAATGGAAGGTGGTGAGGACTCAGATGGATGAAGCAGGGACTTGCGCTGGTTGCGGCCAGAAGCTTGTGTGTATTGATATTGATCCGAAAGAGACTGAGGACTTTGCTTTGTCTGTGACTAAGCTGGCTAACAAAAGGAAGGTCAGGGATGATTTTGCTCAGTTTCAGGTGTGTGAGAGACTGTGTCTTGCTTGTTTATCCTCAATCTCAAATTTAAGAAACTTGGTTGTGTGTGGTACATATTATGACTCATATCTCTGAAATCTTAATGATTGGATTGACTTGTGTGATTTGTTGAAAGAATTTTTACTTGTTTGATATGCATCTTTTCACTTATTTCTTTTTATCATGAGTTGAGCTCCAGTGAGGCTTGGTGAATAATGCTTTTTGTTTCATACTTTATAGATTGTGTGTCATTACATTGGTTTGAGGTGGATAGTAATTTGTGATGTTATGGCTTGAATGCCATTTGACATCAAACTTTACGATGTATGTAATCTCTCATCTTCGCTTGGATTATTAGGAAACTATGTTAGGAGGCATATGTCAGTAGTGGCTAAAGAGTATTAGATACAATGCCATAGGTTCTTATTTATGAGATCCCATTGGTAAACTGAATTCTCTTGTTTGATAAGGAAGTGAAGGAATGATTTCTTGAGTTTTCTTGTTATGTTTTTACATTGCTGATTAATTATTAGTCAATGGTTGGTAGTCCGTATTTTGTATGCATCAGGCAATTGATACATAATATGTTTGTCAGCTGACATCCTGATTGATTAAAAGTTAAACTCATCCAGGAGTGGCTTAAGCGACATGGTCCATTTGATGCTATTATAGACGGTGCCAATGTGGGTCTCAGCAATCAACATTATTTCAGCTTTATTCAGGTAGGGGAAATTGTAACTCCAGACTATCAGTATGTTTGATTTTTTATTTTTTTTTAGATCAGTTGTCAATATAATACATCTTTGTTGTAGCTGAATACTGTTGTGAATCGATTACAAAAAATGAGTCCAGCATACAGATTGCCACTTGTTATATTACACAAAAGTCGTACGATTGGTGGCCCTGCTCAGATTCCTAAGAACAAGGCATTGTTAGAGAGTTGGAAAAAGTCCCGTGCACTATATTCTACTCCACCCAGCTCAAATGATGATTGGTAAGTTTGATTTTTTATTTTTAGTTACTTGTAAAATGGTTAGCTTGAGTTATAAGGCATTGTTTCAAGTTGAGAAAATGTGCTACAACATTACGAAAAGAGTGTCATCCATGTATGTTGCTGTCTCATTAGTACCAGATTTAAGCTTTGCCTAAAATGTGTTCTCATGCGATTCATAGGTACTGGTTGTATGCGGCTGTTAGTTGTAACAGTTTACTGGTGACAAATGATGAGATGCGAGACCACTTGTTCCAACTTCTTGGCACTAACTTTTTCCCAAGATGGAAGGAAAAACATCAGGTATCATTCTTTTACTGATTTAATTTTTATGTGATTCATTTTGAGGCTGTGTAGTCAAACTAGTCCAGATTGTTTATCCAACCAAAAACTTGAGGCCCTCTTTTAGGATCCAATATCTTAAACTAAAATGAAAACTTAAAAGGAGTATGATGTTCTTGTACTTTGATAGTTTCGGCAAATACCTGGTATCTGAAATCAAAGATATTCATACATTGCAGGTTCGGGTGTCTGTCTCAAAGCTTGGACTTAACCTTCACATGCCGCCTCCTTACTCAATTGTAATTCAGGTGTGATAATCAGGCCAACTTCTATGAAGCCCCATTTTCATAATGAACACCACTTTCTAACAGCCTAGAACACCTTGTTGAATGCAGGAGTCAGAGGACGGGAGTTGGCACGTGCCAACCACCACAGGTGATGACATTGAGACCCCAAGGCAGTGGTTGTGCGCCACCAGAGCCAGGAACACAAAATAGAGGCTGTTTTTTTTTTTTTTTTCAAAAAGAAAAATTACTTTCAGTTTATATAAGATCAATCATTTGTTCAAGTTATAATGTAATTCATTGTACACTATGATCAAACATGCCATTTCTATAATAACACCTGCATTTATCATCATCACCCTCTGATTAGAATCATAAACTTCCACAATAACCTCATGATTCTCATCTTCTTCAAGCAGGCACCAGTGTCACTAGCCCCTCTCTCATCCTATACAGGGTTAAATTTCTTTAACCCTAAAAATGAAATCAGTTACCAGTCCAACAGAGTAATTTAGAAGTCAGTAAAAAGTAGCTTCTACCCGGTCCAACAGAGATTCCAAAACAAACAGCGAATGTTGGTGGCAGAAACGGACCGCCACGTGGACAGACATGCGTGGGTCCCTTTATCCTATTGGTCTTACAACCAGCATTTATGTTTTTGACCAACTTCCGGGCCCCACACTCCAAACAAACAAAAAACCGCTCTCTTTCTTTTCTCATGAAATTTCCAGGTCAAGAACATAAGAGCAGAAACCAATCTTAAAGACCTCCGTCTTCTTCTTCTTCCTCGTCTCCACAACCTCAGCTCAGAACACAGCAAGGGGTTCTGTCTTTCTTGGAAGCCCAAAACATGAAATGGAGTGTCCCGACCAAGACCCTGTTTCTCCTCAAAGTTGTCTGCTTTCTGTGCTTCTCAGTTTTCGGCGACAACCGCTGGCCGGAGAAGTCGGTTCTGCTCGAGCTGAAAGCCTCGGTGTCGGACCCAGATGGGGTTCTGTCTACCTGGGCCGACAGCAGCTCTGATCACCATTGTTCCTGGTTCGGGGTCTCCTGCGACTCAAAGTCCAATGTTGTCTCGCTCACCATAACCGGCGGCGGTGAAAATAAAAGAGGTAACTTTGAAGCTTTTACTTGCTCTGAGACTGTGAAATTTCAATTTCAGTTTGGTGGGTTTGGGGCTTGGAGAAGCAGTGAGGTTAGTGATGGGAGATTAGGTGGAAAGCTTTCACCTTTGATTGGGAAACTGAGAGAGCTTAGAGTTTTGTCACTGCCGTTTAATGAGCTTAGAGGTGAGATTCCCAAGAAGGTTTGGGGGTTAGAGAAGCTTGAAGTGCTTGATCTTGAGGGGAACTTGTTGGAGGGGGAATTGCCGAAGAGGTTTGAGGGTTTGAGGAAGTTGAGGGTTTTGAATGTTGGGTTTAATCGGATTGGTGGGGAGGTTCCGGTTTCGCTTTCGAAATGTAAGGATTTGGAGGTTGTGAGTTTGGGTGGGAATGAAGTGAGTGGAGCTGTTCCTGTGTTTTTGGGTGGTTTTGCAAAGTTGAAGGGGGTGTATTTGGGTGGGAATAGGTTGAATGGATCGATTCGGGGCAATTTTGGAAGATCTTGCCGGAATCTTGAGCATTTTGATGTGTCGGGGAATTCCCTTGTTGGGAAGATTCCGCGTAGTTTGGGGAATTGTCTGCGGTTACGGACTGTTTTGTTGTTTTCGAATATGCTGGATGGTGTGATTCCTAGTGAACTTGGTAAGATTCGGGGGCTTGAAGTTCTGGATGTGTCTAGGAATAGCCTTAGTGGTCCTATCCCTACTGAGCTTGGACAATGCGCCAATTTGTCAGTTCTTGTCCTGTCGAATCTTTTTAATCCATTGCCAATAGATCAGAATACAAGTGGAGATTCGTCGGTTGAGTTATACAAAGGAGTGGTTGATGATTACAATTTTTATGAAGGCTCCATTCCTGAGGAGATTACAAGGTTACCGAATTTGAGAATAGTTTGGGCGCCAAGGGCAACCCTCGAAGGCCAGCTTCCGAGCAATTGGGGTGGTTGTGAGAACTTGGAGATGGTGAACTTGGCTCAGAACCTTTTCACTGGAGAGGTCATTGGAGTGTTTGATAGATGCAAGAAGCTGCAGTATCTAAATTTGAGCTCAAATAAGCTGAGTGGGAAGCTTGATGGAAAACTACCAGTTCCTTGTATGACCATTTTCAGTGTCAGTGGGAACCTCTTGTCTGGACCCATCCCTACATTTGATTTCGCAGTGTGCCCCCATGTGCCTCGAAATTCAGATCTTGTCCGAGTCCACAATCCATCATTTCCGTATCAAGTTCTCTTTATTTGCAGAACTTATCTTGACACCCATTTACCACTTTTTGGTGCTAGTTTCACATTGATTCACGATTTTAGTGGTAACAACTTCACTGGTCCAATCCAACACCTTCCTCTTGCACCTGAGAGGTTAGGGAAGCAAACTGTCTATGCATTTCTTGCTGGTGGGAACAAGTTCACTGGATCATTTGCTGAAACCTTAAATGGAAAGTGTGATGGCTTATATGGGATGGTTTTTAATGTTAGCTACAACAAGTTATCAGGTCACATTCCATTCAAGACTAGTGTGATATGCAGATCACTTAGACTCTTGGATGCCTCTGGAAATCTCTTATCTGGGTCAATACCACCAGATCTTGGGGATGTGAAGTCTCTTGTCTTTCTCGACTTGAGCAGGAACCAGTTGCAGGGTGAAATTCCTACAGAACTCAGTAATTTGAGTTATCTCAAGTATCTGTCCTTGGCTGATAACAACTTTACTGGTACAATTCCTGCTAGCTTTGTGAAGTTGCGCTCCCTTGAAGTTTTAAAGCTATCAGCAAACTCTCTTTCTGGCGATATCCCCCAAGGCCTTGTTAAGTTGAAAAACTTAACTATTTTTATGCTTAACAACAATAAGCTCTCTGGGCACATCCCTTCTGGTTTGACTAATGTGAGATCCCTGTCTACATTTAATGTCTCATTTAATAACCTGTCTGGTTCATTTCCATTGAGCAATAATATGATGAACTGTAGCGGTGTCCTTGGGAACCCTTTTGTTAATCAATGCCGCATTGTTTCCCTCGCTGCGCCATATTCATCTCAGCCAGGTAGCTCTGTGAGTTCACCAGATACCTCTGATTCTCAGTCAACAAGTGCTCCTGGAAATAATGGTATAAAGTCAATTGAGATTGCATCCATAGTATCTGCATCAGCTATCGTGTTGGTTCTCATCACTCTTATTATCCTCTTCTTTTACACAAGAAAATGGATACCAGATTCCAGAGTTCAGGGTTTTGAAAATAAAGAAATTACAATTTTCACAGAGATTGGGGCACCATTGACGTTTGAGAATATTGTTCAAGCAACAGGGAATTTTAATGCCAGTAACTACATTGGGAGTGGAGGATTTGGGGCAACTTACAAAGCAGAGATTGCTCCAGGAACCATAATAGCTGTCAAGAGGCTTGCTGTTGGCAGGTTTCACGGTGTTCAACAATTCCATGCTGAGATTAAGACCCTCGGAAGGGTGAGACACCCCAACCTGGTAACTTTAATAGGTTACCATGCCAGTGAAACCGAGATGCTACTCATATATAATTATTTACCAGGAGGGAATTTGGAAAATTTTATTAAGGAAAGATCTAAAAGATCTTTTACCTGGATGATTCTCCACAAAATTGCTCTGGATATTGCCCATGCCCTTTCTTATCTTCATGACGACTGTATCCCACGTGTCCTACACCGTGATGTCAAGCCAAGCAATATACTGTTAGATGATAACTTGAATGCTTATTTGTCTGACTTTGGATTGTCTAGGCTGCTGGGAACTTCTGAAACGCATGCAACAACTGGTGTTGCAGGAACTTTTGGGTACGTAGCACCCGAGTATGCTATGACCTGTCGTGTCTCTGAGAAGGCCGATGTTTACAGCTATGGTGTTGTGCTGCTTGAATTGATTTCGGATAAGAAAGCCCTGGACCCGTCATTCTCTTCACATGGAAATGGTTTCAACATTGTTTCTTGGGCGTGCATGCTGTTAAAAATGGGTCGGGCTAAAGATGTATTCATGGAAGGACTATGGGAGGCAGGACCCGAAGATGATCTGGTCGAGATGCTGTACTTGGCTGTCAAATGTACTGTTGAGGTCCTCTCCATTAGGCCTACAATGAAGCAAGTTGTCCGAACACTGAAGCGTATACAACCTGTTTCAAGCTAGCTGAATGATGACCAGAGAATAGGTAAAGTGGTAGACCATAACTTAGTGAGTATAGAAGGTATGCTAGCTGGTAATTTGTACATTTTCTTGCAGGACTGACATTTAGAGGATCCCTCAAAATTGGTTCTCTGTTTGTTCTTTCTCTCTTGTGACATGTATATTTCTCCTGAGCTGAGGAAATTTTGGAACGTGCATTTATACATGTCTCAGTTCATTGCCAATTATACTGGACCGAGGTTTATTGTCTTGTTATCTAGTCATTTCATATTTCCCTGACATGCTGGACTTGATGATGTTGTGTTTGTAAAAAGATGCCTGAAAAATGGTTCTTATTGAAATTAATTTGAAATATCATATGAAGTGAATATTGCTCATATGCAGACAAGTTGCGTGCTGAGGTTTGATAACCTCTTGTGTTGTTGCTTTACTCCATAATCTTTAATCAATATACAGATTAGTTACTCATTATCTTGATTATTTCCACGTTTATTTTGAAGTTGTACCTGTTTTTGCTGTTGCCAAATTATTTGTTTTTGTTTGGGTGAACAGAGAAACAGCCTGGAGCATCCGGCAGAAAAGAGTAGTTTTCTCTATTTTGTATCCGTTAATCAGACTATAAAATGGCAGCTCCAATCTTACAAGACTAAAAAAAATACAGAATTTTTTTCCCTTTGAGCATTGTGGACAGAGAGAAACAAATGTGGTGGGGAAGGGAGGATTATTTTTTTTTTTTCCTACGCTGCTAGTTTTATACAAAAGGAATGAAAAACAAATTTACAAGAAAAACATCTAAAACAACCGGAAGCATGAAAGTCTAAATTGAAAGCAGTCATGGAAGAGTACGAAGTGCACCATGCTAGGCGTCAAACAACAAACCATTAAGGACAAGGAATCGATATCCCACAAGATCTTGGAAAAGGAATAGTGTATGTATGTATGTATGTATGTATGTATGTATGTATGTATGTATGTATGTATGTATGTATAAAAGGCCTCCGGGTCTCCAAGTTAATTCCTGCACTGTTTATTTCATTAGGCCTTTCATTATTAGCCCCCAAAAACTTCAACCTCCTTGCCTTCTTGATCAATCTTCAAGCCTTTTCAATGATGACAATGCATCATCACGCAGCTGATAATGACCATAGGTCAAGATGTCTCAATCCTGCTGCCAAGCCTTTTCTGCCTCTGCATGAAAACCAACGTATTCCTTCTTCACTACAATCCTTCAAACCAGACAAACGAGATGTTGCAGCACCGCCTTTTCAACCTATGCTACCCCAGCCTCACCTTCCTCCTGTTTATGGCTATTATAACCAGCCCTGCATCGGAGGATACGACAATCCAGTTCACGTTTTTGTGCAGCCAAACCAGCCTCAACCTGGATATCATGCTACCAATTTCTATAATCCTGTTATCGGACCTGTGCCGTTTTCTAAACCTCAGTTTCTTGGTCAGGATCCATATTACCAATTAGGTCAGCCAAGTATGGGATTTCACTCTTTGAATTCAGGGGTTCCATCAGCCTCGTTGAGTGATAATATTGTGAAGCAAATTGAATATTATTTCAGTGATGAGAATCTGCCGCATGATTATTATCTGATTTCGCTGATGGATGACCAAGGGTGGGTTCCCATATCAACTGTTGCCAAGTTTAAAAGGGTCGAGAGAATGTGTATGGATATACCATTTATTCTTGACTCGCTGTTGTTTGGTTCAAGACTTGTAGAAGTGCAGGGGAATAAGATCAGAAAGCGTCGTGGTGGGTGGTCAAATTGAATGTCATCATCAGCTGGATCGTGTAGTGGTAACCTTGGCAGTGAAAGTCATAAACAGATGCGAAGAAACAAGTTAGAAGCAAAAATCTTCCACAGGCAATATAAGAAGAGGTGGTGATTGGTGAGTGGCTTAAGAGCTAGGTTAGAGTAGAGACTCCAATATGTACCGTCAAACACCTGTTGGTGGTTAACATACATATGTTTTCCTTTTCTTTTTTTCTTTTTCTGAGAAGGAACAATAAATTTTGATCATACTGCATGCTGATGTGGTGATGGCCGGTGAGTTTTGGAATAAGCAGGTGATCTGGCTTCAAGATTTGATGATCAAGCGAAGCGATACCGATATGGAATAAAAGCATTATGGAAATTTTTACATGTTCACAGCTCTAGCTATCTGTTTGTTTGAATTTTAGTTTGCCTTGAATGTGTGTTGTATCTGTCCAAATGCCTTGTAATACATGTATGATCAATAATCAACTGCTTAATTAGAACATGAAAGGATTGTTTCCTTCGGAGTAGGTCACAGAAAGTTCTTTTTTGGTACAAACTGTGATCGAAAATTACGAAGATTATGAATCAATCAGGGCTATGGATCACTCAATCTCGCAAGGTAACGCAAATGCAATCCTCTCTGGCGTATCAAGACGATTTCAACATTTAATGATTGTCATAGTGTTATATATTAGTCTTCAACCATACGAGTCAATTTAGTAGATGACAGTAGTGAAATCCAACAATAATATGTATTCTTATTGATTTTGTTTATGGCTATTTTCTGTCCTCAGTTGTATCATTGGAAATAACAATTCTTGGCAAGTAGAGATTATGCCTCCATCTCCATCCTCCCGCATCGTTCTTGGCACACAGTATGTTGAAAGGAAAGGGCACAATTTACTCGCGGCCAAAATTAATCTCATACGGAAGTAGAAGACTAGCTACGTAATAAATATCGTAATTAATCTGTATCCTCTATTTAAGGATCTCTTACTTGTTAGACAAGCTAGGTTAACTCTACCGGAAACCCTAGCTAGCTGTGAAAGTAAGAGGATATATAGCAAACCCTTAGCAGTCATCAACCAATTAACCCTTCTCTCGTCTCATCATATAGACATGGACATGGAGGTTGATCTTCCAAATCTCCCATTTACATCATATGGTTTCAGATCCTTACAAGGCTACCTGCCAAGTCCCTGATGCGTTTCAAGTGCGTATGCAAGTTTTGGTCCTCTTCCCCTCTTCCGCGATCCGCTCTTTGTCAGGGCTCACCGTAACATGCACAAGAATCAAAACAGCAAAACGACTCACCTCCTCCTCCTCGGCGACTGGAGCACCACAACAGAACAGAAGGCGTTGTTCTCTATGCAATTGAAGCATGAATTAGGTTTATAAATAGCCCTACACTACAGGCGGACATAGACGCCTTCTACGCCATAATACGCAGATGACGTCGTCTAATTCACGTTGGGGAGACACCAGCCGGAGCTTCGGTGTTAATGGACTAATCTGTCTCTGTAATGAAGATGCCGCTGTCCCGGTTCGTATATTCAATCCATGCACTCGAGAGTTCACTACACTTCCAGTTTCCCAATTCGTCCCCGGGTCGCAGGTCCTAATTAATACTTATCGTATCGGGTACAGTCCTCTCACAAATGAGTACAAGGTTTTCCATATACATCATAAATATGAGATAGATAGCTATGTTGATTTTCATCAGGTTCGAGATTTTCACTCTGGGTAGTACAAGTAAATCATGGAGGGATGTACCAAAGATAGGATTCGATGAGAGTGGCATTCCATTGATGGTAAAACTGTGTGCATCCATGGGGCCATACATTGGGCGGTAATGAAAATGAAGAGACAAACTACCATCGTGGCTTTTGACGTTGGAGAAGAGCGATTCAGAGCGTTTCTATAACATGATTGAAGTGAATGGATGTTTAACTATGTACGAAATCGAATTCTATAATAGGCGTACGACATCGATAGGCATATGAATTTTGAAAGATTACCAAAACCAGGGTGGATTGAGGAGAGTATCGTTCTTCCTGAAGAAAGGTACTAGTTGGGATGGCCTGTTCCAGCATGCACAATCGACACAGGCGAGCTGCTGGCCTGCTGCTCTACTGTTCGGAATATGAAGAAGGATTTAGAGACGTGCATCTTTACGATATGAAACGGAAGAGTAATCGGAAAACTGAAATTAAATTTCCGGGAAGGATTCTGGCTAGTTATGATTAAATTTCTGGGAAGGATTTTGGCTATTTATGATTGAGAAGGCCTGGCCTAAGGTCACATATATTTCAAACTTCAGTTGTTCCATAATCAACCGTACTCGTCACCTCTTTGTTTAGTGTGAAGTCGAATTTTAGAAGACGTCGTACTTCTTTTTCTTTGGTCGCTGAGTTTTGTTTTAACAATCTACCACGATATGAAGCAAGGGCCACACACATCTCGTGTGGACAATAAATTAAGATGTTACATTTTCCCGTAAATGTGACAAATGAGGGTATTAGTGAAGAATGAGAGAAAATTGACATATATATGATATTCTATAAGAGTGCAACAGTACATCTTTACTTTCTACCAAGTTTAAGATGGTTGATAAAAAAAATAAAAAATTAAGATGGTGAAACAAAATATGGCAGGTTAGAATTATCCTACATTAACAACTAATATAGTTAGAAAAGTAGTTAAAGAGGAGGATGGTATGTGCATACCCATCAGTATAACAGAATTTTCCGTTAAAGAGGGTAAAGGTTAACTTAGCTAAACAAAACTTTCTCGCTGTTATACTTTCCTTTTCTTTTAAGAAGAACAATAACATTCCTAACAATTATATTCAAGTTTGTCATCAAATCTAACTCAACTTACCAAAACCTTCCTGTACGTACCATCGATCCTTCCCTTTCCGGAAATAATGAACTTCCCAAAGAGTTAAGGAAACATAACTATATGCTTATAAAAGCACAACCCCTCATCCTCCGTTACAGCTTACTCCAATACTTTTGTTAAAGCTAGCCTCTTCTTCAACGAACAATGATGCCTCAGCAAGCCTGTAAGGAGTGTAAGCTAGCCTCTTCAATGGCGACAATGACCTGCAAGCTAGCCTCTTCAATGACAACAATGCACCAGCAAGCTAGTAATGATCACATTACAAAAACTCTGAATCCTGCTGCCAAGCCCTTTTTGCCTCTTCATAGAGATTATTACTCAATGCCTTCCTCACTGCCATCTTATAACATCGTTCCGGCACCACTTCTTCTTCCTAACTTCTACCAACCTTACATCCCGTATTGTTACCTGCTGCCATGTCTTGATCAACCTCAATCTCAATGTTATACTGCCAATTTCTATAACCCTAGCTCTTTTGTTACCCCTCAGCTTTCTGGTCATGTTGACCCTTGTTTCGTGCCGAATACAGGATGTCATTCTTCGACTTCTGAGGACCCATTGAGGGCTAATATTCTCAAACAAATTGAGTACTATTTCAGTGATGAAAATCTGCAGCATGATAGGTACCTAATCTCGTTGATGGATGACAAAGGATGGGTTCCAGTATCTATCATCGCCAATTTTAACAGGGTTAAAGCAATGTCTACATCTATACCTTTCATTCTTGATTCGTTGGTTGATTCTAGAATTCTGGAAGTCGAGGGTAACAAGATAAGGAGACGTGATGAGTGGCCAAAGTGGATTTCTTCTACTTCAATAACCAAGCAAACAAATAAAGTTTCACCAGCTGAACAACAACCGGGACTTGAGATTGTCGTTCCTCAAGAAATACCCATCTCTGTTGGGAATACCAATGAGAATGGAGTGTCATCGGAGAAGATTCTGACTCCAATCTTAACCACATTGGCTGCTCCCCGAGGAGTAGAGTCTGCAAAAGAGTTTGCTCTTACTGAATCAAGTGAGCCTGTGTTGGAGGGACAAACTGAAGCCGGTGCGAATTGCTCTGAGACTATCAATGCAGCCAACTCTATACTTACCACGCCAACTACGGCTTCACCGATGAACCAACAAGGGAAAGTGGAGATTATGCCTCCATCTCCGCCATCTCGGCACGATACGGTGAAAGGACAGGGACAGTTAGAGAGCTCGTCATCTCCCAAGTACTTCAAGAAAGCTCAACTGACACGGTCATTGTTGGATGTTGATTTTGTCCGTGCTTATCTTGCAAAGGGTGATGAAGTGTATGATGATGATAGATTCAGTGAATATCGCCTGCAAACACAAAAGAAGAAACGAAAGGAGCTAGGAGAGGCCAAGTCTTCCCATATTACCTTCTCGGGCAGTTATCTTACTCGAAATCAAACAAGTACTTTGAAGTTCAATCTCCAATTTATGTATGTCTAAGCTTTAGACTTAAGTAGCTTTATGTGGCATTAGTTTGTCGTTTGAAACTTATGATCAATATAAGAGGTTTAGGTCCTATGTCCCCCCTCTTTGTTCTTTCACTTATTTTTCATTAATAAATTCTAGACTTACTCGTATCTTCCAGTCTTCTACAATGAAATATTATGTGCAAGGGTGTTCTTTATTTTTTCAGTGCAATATATAAGTTGTAATCCCAACACCATTCCCTGACCTTGTTGATGAGCTTACCGGTGTACATAATTAAGTAGCAACGACATGCCCTTAGACTGCAGCAAAAAGAAACCAGCAACAAAGTTATCATTCTCAGAGAAGAGCGCGCACACACCGTTCAGATTTCTGAACACCTGCCTAGATAAGAACCTATATGAAGATGTCCATTTAGAACTCTTCCGCATATGAATGTAAAAACATATTAATGATTTCTTGGTACTGGTTGTAAAAGATGGCATTAAGATCAAACACCACATGTATGCATGAGCGAGGTACTAGAGTGAGTTATCCCCAGATTATAAAGCCTTCCCTTTTCTACTGCCTACTACCTAGTCTCCAGACATCAAGTTGACCCAAAAAAAAAAAAAGGGAAATAGAAACTAAAACAAATCAAGTCCCTCCTTGGAAATGGCTATGAAGGAGAGAAAGAGAACCCAAATGACTGGGACAACATTAGGTATACTCATCCTCTCTGTTTGTGTCCCATGCATCTCATTTATACTTCAAACTAATACCAATTGTCCCTCTGATCATGACAGGAATGATAATATTGCAATAAGAACAAATCACATCCATACTGATGGGAGAGACAACAGATAATCCTCATAAATGCTTTCTATTAAATTGTTGATATACTCTAGATTACCAACAGGGAGCAAATACAAGAGAAAAAGAAACTAAAACCTGATCAGCAAACACCATGCTAAAAGAGGTGGACTTAAAACTCTCTTCCAAATTAACCATGTACAGAACAGTTATTTAATATATATATATATACACACACAGTCTCTCTCAACTGTGGACGTCCGGACAGGTTTTCAGTCGGGATTTCCACCGTTTCTCCAACATTCCAGCGCCGGCGTCCGTTTCTTCTTCCCGGCGTGATCCTAAACCTCCCTCGACGGTGTTGGAATGAAGAAGAAGGCCGGAGAGATCGCGATTGGAGGTCTGCAGCAATCTCACTCATAACTTCACGACTGATCATGGTGGACCTCCGATCGCGATCACTCCGGCCTTCTTCTTCATTCCAACACCGTTGGAGGAGGTCTGGGGTCACGCCGGAGAAAAGAAACGGCGTCGCCGACGTTGGAATGGTGGAGAAACGGAGGAAATCTGGACGGAAAACCCGTCTGGACGTCCGCAGCTGAGAAACCATTTCTAGAGCTCATCATGAACAAATACAAGCTATCAATTTAAATTGTTTCCCCTGTTCCTTGTTTCTATTCAGCAACCCCTATATATTGAGGGGTATATATATAAAGGAGACATCCATCACAAAAAAGAAGTTGCAGCCGGGTTTACAACTATGTGCCGAAGCGGGTTAGTAACGTCACCTCCTCCTGCGTGCTTCACAAACTCTGCCGGAGAAAGAAAGGTGCCATGGCATACACACATTATTCTTACTTCCTCTCCCTTCGCATATCGGTATAGGATTCCTTCTATTTTTCTACCATTAGGACCGTCTCCTTTTGTGAAAACACAAGGCATGTCCTCCATGTGGTTCATCCTACTTTCCCTTCCTTTATCTTCAGAAGGAATAGGCTTCTTGCGCATGCTTTCCATGACAGCCCTGGAAATTCTGTTGGCATGCTCAGGCGTCAATGACCCCAAAGAACGAAGGGTGGTGCCCTGATTGCTTTGTTGATCCTGGTTACTAGCAGGGCTTCTTGCTTCACCACAGCTGCTGGATCCTGTGATGTTAAGGGAAAACTATAAGGAAAATCAAGTAGCAGTCTGTCTTCTTTTGTTCCACCCCCTTCACCTGTCGTTGAATCTTATTAATTTCAAACTCACAAGATTGGCATTAGCAATTTGAAAAATCAGAAACTACTCCAATGTTGCAGTACATTAGATCCTCTCTCAACTAC
Source organism: Fragaria x ananassa (assembly GCA_034370585.1). Taxonomy (NCBI): domain Eukaryota; kingdom Viridiplantae; phylum Streptophyta; class Magnoliopsida; order Rosales; family Rosaceae; genus Fragaria; species Fragaria x ananassa. The sequence continues at coordinate 25,193,692 of CP139761.1, read as the reverse complement.
ATAGAAACCAGTGGCACGACAATCTTGAGAGAGAAACAACAGAACCACAGACTATGACTGGTGCATTTAACTAGATAACTGGTTCATGGTGCAATATGAGAGACAAACAACTTTCATATTTCTTTTGTAGCTTCCGGTCACAATTCTTATAAACCTCAATCCAACCAATATCTTTCATCTGGCAGAGGAAATGATAACAACATAAACCAAAGTTTGCAAACATGTACAAATACATTTCCAACTTCAGTTTTAGAATCACCCTATATCATCTTCACCGGGATACCTCAAGTTTACTCAAGTTATAAATGAATAGCAGTACAATACTCTCACGAAAACATACCAAAGAAAAGATGTTCCAACAGAAATGTTTTCACTTTGAAACTTTAAATGGCAAGTTTAGGACCAAGAATTACGGAGCTCTAACAACCAAACACATAAGCTAAGTTTTTGGCAAACTACTCCACAATGGGTATAGTAAGTTCAACCAACTTATAAATATGATGCTCCATTGACAGGAAATAAATACTACTTTTCCCATAGAGATCATGGTTGCCAAACTAAGACATTCTCTGATGTGTAAAGCGAAAGTTTAGGTACCTCATTCCATTAATAAAACGCCTCCTCTGTTAAAATTGGAACCACTTTCTGAGAGGTAAACTAAACTGAACCGAACCTCACACAAGTATTGAACTTTCACTCAATCCTAGTTCCCAACTTTTCTGAGCAGACCAATTTTGCATTACAATCCACTAACCAGTCTCATCGACCACGTGATTAAAACACCCAACCTACAACAAAGAACAAAAGAGGAGACCATATGGGAAACCTAAATAGGCCATATTCTAAATCAAGCACTTGTTCTAGTAGAGTCCATAATAAAACGAAAATTATGAAGCCGCCTAACATAGCAAACTAGGACACGAACCTCTTAGAACACAAATCAATCACCAATTCACCACCCAAAAACTAAATTCCATCCAAGAATTCATGAAATTCTCAGAATATTTGAAAAGGAAAAAAAAGGTGATACCTTGAAGAGGTTTACTCTCCATTTCCGACAACCCGGACGAGCTTCCCCCTTGTGACTCCACCGAGCCCTGAGAACTGGGCTGCAGCCCAAACCCCTGAAACCCACCCAAAATGTCATTTTTACCCTTGACCGCTTGTCTCGCCGCCGTAATCGCCGCCCAAAACGGATTAGTCCTCACCCCGGAATTGGGGCCCACCTCCTCTTCTTCCTTATTGTTCGAGCTGGTGCTATTCCTCTGCTTCTCCGACCTCCTCCGCTTGGCCGCCAACCGCCGCAGCGTCTGGAGCTCCTTCCTCTTCCTCCACTCCTCCTCCGTCTCCGTCGGCAGCGACGACGTCCTCATCAGCCCCGCGTACGACGCAGACGGAGCGGGAGCGGAAGAGTCGTCGTTGCTCTCTTCCCGAAAAAACGGCATGGTCACCGCAATCGAGGAAGATCGGACTAGCTTGGTCTTGTCAACCCCGAATCTGCCGCCCAAAGACAGGCCTAGATTAAGCTCTAGCTCCTCCTCCTCGTTTGTCTCCTCCTCGTACTTCAACTGCGACGTGTCGTTGCTGCACATTAGTCTCTGCAGCAGATCTCTCGGGTACTTATCAAACGACGACAGATTCTCCACTGCTCGCCTCCTTCTCTCGCTGGCCTCCCCCATCTAAAAAACGACACGCCGTTTCAGTCGGAGGTCATGACTACTGTGACTGACGACGACCAAGTAGCAGAATAAGAACCCGGCGAGTTTTTTGGTGGGAGAAAAAACAGGGGAAAGAAGCAGAAGAAGAAAGCAGACTGTGGGGAGGCGAGGGGGTACTTATTATGTACCGAAAATGCCCTTGGCGTTTGGGATGAGAGAGAAACTACATGGGAGGAAACAACTGGCGGTTTTGAGGAATGGGAGGTTGACACGTATCAGCACTGGCGTTGTCTTTTTGGCGTCTCAACCAGTAACAGTCATGTCAGTACGTTGTCCTTGTGAGAACACGTGTCCGTGGGAGGATGAAAGGAGAGAGGGGACACCACGTGTCGGTCTAATATGGACAGCGCTGGGGAGACGGATCGGTTTGGCCTCGTTAAAAAGCTTCTCTACTCGCGTTTGCTTCTGGGTGCTGTCTCCTTGCTTAGCTGTCGTCTCCAATTATTTAGTCAGTTGATAACTAGCTCAACATTTACGGCGTTTGTATCCCATCATGTATGTTTCACTGCTACAATATTTGTTACACGCAATCACTTCACAAATGTGTGAATGTTACAACTAATCAACTTTTAAATCACTATTCGCCACAATACTCCAATATCGGTAAAATCGACTATAATTAAAAGAATACGACTTCGATGACAATGACTGATCACTTTAAGGTGACTACAACCAATGAACATGAGACATATGTCCATTTTAAAAAGTTTGGTTGTAATTTAACGACATAGCAGGGGGTTTTGACTATTTAACATGTTTATTTATAATTATTGTTAACACTTGTTCATCTCTCAATGGGTGTTTGTTACCTATAAATGACCATATATGGTCACCTAAGTTATTTCCTAATTAAAATCACAATAAGAGAGATGAAGGTTTGATTTTTTGAGAGAGAAGACTGATTGCTAGAGGTGAAGAATAAGGAGAGAACACTTTATCACTTTTGTGATATTGATTTAAGTGATTAAAAGCGAAGAAATGCCGATCAAGATGATTCATACTTCAAAACGAGATAACGTCAATGTAGGTGATTTAGAACGAGAAGAACAAGAAAAACATAATTGAAAAGATTACAGCTAAGATGAGACTAAATGAACAACAAATAGGGGGGAAATGGAATTTGTTGAGACTAAATGAACAGTTGCAAACCTTGCTTAGTTTTTTTTTTAAACAATAAAATTTGTTTAGTATACTTAGCATACGGCGTGTATCTACACATACATATGTAAATGAATAAGATTATAGGACATAATATAAAAACGTAAGTGGTCAAAAATATGAATAGTTTAAACAGTTAAGATTGCACCGTATATTTACACGCCGTGTATAGAATTTTTTTTGGTAAATTAAAGTCACTGTGGTAAAGTCAAATGCCCGATGGGTAAAATTGTCAAGGTCAACGAGTAAATAGGTAAGAAGTAATCGGCGAGTGGGGAGAGAGTGATGCACGTGCCTCCAAATGAGAGAGGACGTCATCATGATTAATTTTGAGCAAGGGGTGGGTCCCGCGGGGACGACAAGTTGCATAGAGAAAAGGAAAAACGAATACGTGGTACATGTCAGGTGGAGTTGCAGGTAGCCACGTGTTGTTGAAGTGGGTGAGGGTCCCGTCTACGCTGTATAGCAATCACCAACTGATGACAGCGACTTGTCGTCTATATTTTCTTATTTTTAGGGTAACCCTTCTGGATTTATTTTTTCTCTTCTTTTTGGTGAAAGGAAATATTTTGTTTTCTATAACTCAAGTTGCCAACTTGTAGCACTAATTCTACAAGTAACACTTTTGAGAAAAAAATAAGCACAGTGATGAAACTTTTTTTATCAGATAGATGATGCAAATGATAACTTAAAATCTTATATTAGTAATAAGTTATCAAAAATATTATTTATCTAGAGAATATTGAATGATTACCTGATGATTTGTTTTAATTGTATTATTTTAGTTATTTATAGATGTTAGTTCGTTAATATATAGTTATAATCTCATAACAAACTTTTTGTCTTGATCATTATTGAAGATGAAACCCAACAAATTATATATAATGTTCTGATTATAGTACGTGAAATTGATCAACCATAATTATTGAATACACCTCAAAATGATGGCCATGCCGTTATTGCAACTTCAAAAATAAATTGACATACCCATTGTAGCCTCACCACAAGACTAAACGTCAAGCAGTAAATGTCGATGCTAGAGCTAGCTGTACGAGCTAGCTATTAGTGTTTCAAAATTTTCTTTCGGCTGTTTTTTTTTACGTTTAATTTGTGTTTTCTTAGTTTTGTTTCTGCTGTACTTCTCTGTCTTTTGGGCTTTTTTTAATATATCACTTCCTTGACCCAAAAAAAAGAGTTAGCCAATGTGGGCACCCTTAAGGCAATTCAAAAGTAATTATATGTATTTAAAGATATTGTTATGGTTAAATCTTTACGTCCACAACACAAGAGAAACAAAAACATGTCATGAAGCTATGCTGGATAAGTTTTACCGTTTTAGTTAGTGTCATCGAGTCTCGCTCTGCTTATGTAGTTATGTACTATGTAGTAGTTAGAGTCTACAGACTCTCTCGATAAGTACCAAACCGTCAGATGATTAGATCAATTTTTTGTATTGTGTGTGCAACTACCACAAATTCATTATATACCTAACAACGACAAATGGAGGATATGTAACGGTTCTCCATGATTTGAGATCATATTATCTAGTGCCTACATTAACAAATAAAAAAATAAAATAAATAAGAAAATAATCGAGAACATAAATCTATTGTACCAAATGAACCATGTTAATTATTGTCACTAGATTAAATAGTTAAGTATTTTTGTCTCAAAAACATACATTGGTCTCTATGAGGCCAATCTCAGAAAAATTGATTATGTAAATGGTCTTTTTTTTTATTTTATTTGTTTGAATGAAAATGATTTCTCATAAAAGGGAAATAAAAAAAGGAAGGAGAGAGAAGGACAACAAAGAGAAGATCTTTGGTATTATGATCCGCTAAGGCACGTCATTGATGTTGATGGGGATTAAAGATTCTCCGACACATTTGTTGGCCACGTGTCGAGTGGACTGCGGCATTCAGGATCAGGATCATGATCTGATTGATTATTTAAATAAAGATGTGAAATCCCGCCCCTCCTTATAATTCACACCTCTTTTCTATTTTTAATCATTATTTTTATAAATAAATAAAAATAAAATCGTTAAAAATAAAATTTAAGTTACCATAAATTAAAAATAAGAGCGTGAATTACAACAGGTGTGTCTATTGCCGCTTTACAAATCACTTTGTTCACCTCATATTTTTTTCACACTCCATTTATATATTTTTAATTATAAGTCTATTTTATTCACTCATTTACAATATATAAAATATCATTTTCTCATTTTTATTTTATTTACCTTGAATTCTTTTTCACCCTACATATATTTTTTTTCAATTTTAGATTTGCTTTGTTTGTTTACCCTACATTCGATCTCTTCTCACCCCGTCTATATATATTTTTAATATTAAATTTACTTTATTCACCGATCACAATATTAGCCTATTCGAATAGCCATTGAACTCCAAAAACAAAATGAAATTAAAGAAAACTATAAGATTAATATTATTTGGGTAAGTGGAATCACAAATTGAACAATAAAAATCACATTAAAGTATAAATCTCAATTAAATAAAAAGAAAAAACTCTCAAACTTAACAACTCATTGGTATCCGTCGATATCAAGATGCACAATGTCTGTAAACTCTATTTGGAAAAAGCCCTTACGCCGATGAAAAAAAAACAAATTGAATATAATTGAGCAACTAGATATGAAAAATTTACATACAAAATCAATATGAGAAATAATAAGTAAAAGGATAGACGAAGCATCAACAAAGAAAAAAAATACAAACAGTTCACCTCATCTTCAGTTGAATGCTAGTGTCTTGTTTAGACTTCATAATAGATCGAATATGATAAATTCTTAGTTAAAATTTATGAAATAATGTGTTTATCTAAAAAAAAAATTTGTAATTTGTAACAACTTAATGTCCTTTACTGTAATGTTACATTATGATATATTAGTAATTTAATAAGTCAACAATCTGTGGGATGAATAAAGTGGTTTGTGGGGTGGCAATAGACACACCCATTAAAATTTGAGGAGTGTGGATTTCACTTCCCTTCAAATATCATATTAGACGAAATATATCTCTACTATGTATAAAACAAGCAGTCTCTAAATTACCAAATTGTGTTATGTTGATATTACCCTTATTAAGTTGCTTCATATTATTAAGAACTTAATTCAGATTATTAAGAACAAAGGTTACTATAGTAAATAACAAAATAAAATGAAGAGATAATTGAGGAGAAAAAAAACGTGAGTAGTGGATAAAAATTAGAAAATGAGATTACAAAGATTAATTATACTACACCAGATACATAAAAGTTAATCGTTACTTAGTTTTAGGTAACTTCATGAAAACGTGCAAATTTGCACGGATAATGCATACAATGACTGAGCTGAAAAGAATTGAAAGCTGAAAATCAACATTAGGATGAACAACTGAAATTTTCTTATAGAAATTATTCCATAGAGAAATAGTTTTACAAAACTTTTGAAATAGAACTCAATTGACGAGAATTGACGGATAAAACTCTATTGTAACTTCAAAACTTGAAATGCCGCTTTCTAAAATATGCCTACAAAAAACACCCAACCTATGCGATGAGGCAAAATTTTGTGAATGAGTTACTAACCAAAATAACCAAAGCCACAACCTAATTCTCACGCCTCGGCCAACGGCTTTGCTGTTTGACGAACAACCTTTCCTCCATTTTGATAAGGCCTGTCTGCGTAGCGTCCGCCATTGCCCCTAGCTTGGCTGAATATTGACCTGATTCACCACGCAAATCGTTTCTCGCATAACCACGGTCTCCACCATAGTTCCCACGGCCTCCTCCTCCACTATAGTTCTCACGACTCCTAAAGTTGTCGTTTCGATATCCACCTTTTCCAGATTCAAACTTTCCTCTATCATTGTTTGCTGCAATGACAAAGATTGTGAGCATATAACAGCACGTCAGCTTAGTTTGAGTATTCAAGAAGTGATGAAACTACTATGAAAGCACATAATTCAAGAAAACAAAACTTGCCTCGTCTTTCTTCGATAGATAACAAACAAGAGGCAAAATCAATAGGAGATGCCTGATGCACACAAATGTTAAGAGTTAAATACACTTCAATACAGTAGCTAGCGAATACTAATAAACACATTGTCAACCATTACAAAGCAGAACATAAACTAGCTTATACCTTTATTGCACTTTGCATTGAGCTAGCAGATTCAAATTCCACAAATCCAAAGCATGTTCCCTGTACCTGCATAGGAGGGTAACACAAGCAGGAAGAAATCAAGCAGGAGGCTCAATTTGAGACGAATAGAAAAAATTTAAATTTTACCTTATTGCTTCTGACTTGAATCCCTTCGCGCTTGATGGATCCAAACTGCTTGAAAAGATTATCCAATTCTTCCACAGTTGCACTCATAGGCAAATTTGCAACAAAAATGGCATGAGCTTTAACTGCAAGATTAAAGGATATATTATATAACTGTGAACAACTCATGTATCAGTATCTCACTTTTTTTTTCCCTGGAGAAAGAATCAACATTTGACCAATTACAACCAAATAGATATTCAATCAAATAAAAATATTAACCTGCAGGAACACTGTTCTTTTCCACAGAACTAGCAGTACTATTATTTCGGGTTAAAGCTTCAGGTGCTACAGATGCAGGGGCAGTCACACGTAGCCGCTCAACAGGTTTAGGCGGGGGTTCTTTGAAGGGAGCTTTATTCACACTCAACGCATTCACCTGAAGAACCATGCAGTCATCAGGTGATAAGTTTAAGATTATTGATTGCAAGTTTGCAACTACAGTTAGAGCCAATACAATGACATACAATTGATGCAAAACTCTTCTTCGGAGCATCCTTCTGGATGCTGGAAGAAGCCGAAGAAGCTGCTTCATTGACATGGTTAGTAGCACTCTGTCTTGAATCAACACTTTTCTCAACAACAACATTTTTCTCAGCAACAACACTTTTTTCAGAAATAACATTTTTCTCAGACTCCTCATAATTCTTCAACACATGATTAACTCCATTGGCAGTATCAACCTCCACATAAGTTGTTTGACTGGGAATAGGCTCGTCCGAAACAGCGCAGAACTCTGAAATAACAATACACAAGAAAATTAACAATGGCAACGAAACGACAATCCACCCGATTCATGTGAACAACAAAGGTGCCAAATTGTACCATCATTTGGGTTCAAAGGAACTTTTGGAGTTTCTTCTGCAACATAACCAGCACTGTAATTATTTGTATTATCATCAATGACAAACTTAAACATGTCGTTCAAGACAAAATATCCTCCTGTCTCTTGCGTGGCTAAAAAGAAGGTTTGAGTAAACCTTCTCTTCACTTTGTCATTTCCAACTATATTCCCAGTCACTAAAACAATCACTCCATTGGCCAAAGAAAACTGAGAATCTACCGTCAATATATGAATAGACTGGCAGTCCAGCGATAATATCTTGTCATTGATGGCCTGCTCCAAACCAAACATCCAATCAATCCAACTACTGAATTAAGGTTAACACATAATAACATCCCACTACAACTAGCTAACATTGGCAAAACAAGTATATTGAGGTGAAAATCCACTTTAGGCGTCATCATAAAAAACAACTAATTCAGTAACTAATGATACCAAACTATGATCAAGCCAATGTGACAATGCAATCCTCCTATAAATAGATTAAATCCATCTTTTACATGTACAAACTTTCATTGTCAATGATATTCATATTTACAGGACTTACTTGTACAGTATTAACTGTTGCCATTGTACCGTCGGCCTCAGGCCGGCTCAAGAGGCTGTCTTTGGAGTAAAATTTGTAAACCTCGTGAGGGCTTTGATCAAGTATTGTGTAATACTGATGCACAAACGCAGTGCCGACAATCTCTGCGCTTGGGATCGGCGGATCCTCTGTCTGATTTGCCATCTCTACAACATCACAAACAAAACCATAACCAAATCAAAACAACAACAATGACTATAAATCAATCCATGCGATTCAGTTGGATAATCTTTCATGCCAATTTGCAATGAATGAACTAAAACACACACAACCAATATCAATCCAAATCCAATATTCTCATTAGTTTCAAACCCAAATCTATCTAAACACCCTACAGAGCGATAAGAGGTGGGTCTATACCAAGCTAGGTAACGAACATGAAGAGACAATAGAGATCAAATTAAGGAAACAAAAACCCTACCGGAAAATTCAATCAAACCAGAGAAGGTTTGAGGAGGAGGAGAGAGCTGCGGGGTGAGATTAAACGGAGAGACAAAAGTGGGCGATTGTTGAGATTTTATAGCGATTTATTTGGGCCAATTCCTGGTGCGATATATACTCACCGTCTTCAGGTTGGAGTTGGAGGGAATTTTCATATTTCGCGTACGAGGATTTCGCTACGGACGACATAGATTTGTTTTTACACTCATCCGACGGTCCTCGTCAATTTGTTGTTGCATGCTGGGTGGGCGGGTGTATGTAACGCGCTCGAGGGGTAAAGGGTGCCAAATATGGTAAAGTTTAAGAAAAATTTGACATGATCTAGGGGAGGGGTTCTAATGAGGACCACTAAGTTAAGGACTAGTTAAGGACTTCTTCGTTTCACCCATTTTTCGATCGCATATTCACATCTCGACCGTCTAGTTTGTAGATATATATGAGTGATCATCTCTACAAAATTTTCATCCAAATTGAAAATCGTTAAGGCATTCATAAATATGATTTACCAATTATAAACTTGAACGGCTCTTGTTTGACAGATTTGGATTGTCCATTGATTTGATTTAGTTTAATCCCTTAATGATCACCAATTTTGCTGAAAATTTGTGGAAGTGATCTACTTATATAGACCTAAAATTTGAACGATGGAGATGGAAAAATGTAATTGAAAAGTGGGTGTAATAAACGATTAATGAGAAAGTCCTCAACTAGTCCTTAACTTAGTGGTCCTCATTAGAACCCCTCCCATGATCTAGGTTTCCTTTAGAAGAAGGAATTGTTTTATGAATAATAATCGATAAATTTATCAATAATAAGCACGTTTGTTTTCATTATCTAGAAAGTGAATCATGAAGATCAAGCAATCCCTTGATCATGAAATGTAACTTTGACAATTAAGACCACCTTACTACATGCAGTAAACCTAAAACATGCACTCGGTTTACTTATGTACTTAAGAAAACAAATCACGTTCATACTACTTCATACATCGTTTAGGCACATGATCATAATGAGGTTATTACGAATACTTATGTATAAGAATGTTTGTAGTGTTCTCTCACTATAGCAATAAACTTAATAAACAAACGTTCATTCCCATCATACCTGGATTAATGCTAGTTGTTGTTATGGATTACTCCTCCATAACACCAATCAAAGAAACTAAATCCATCCATGGCACACGAATTATGTTTATATGAATGAACAATTGAACATGCTCCTCAGATTTTTATCCAAGAAAATAAAGACTCAAATTTAGATAATTTGTTAACAACTTAACATTCACCATTTTGGAGGCAGGTAAAATAATATTTGCTTGGTAAAATCTCTCCAAAGTAAAGAGTCAAAACAAGAGTGGAAAGTTGAAAAAGACAGAGCTGAAAGAGATTCGGGCGCGCATTCGCGGTCTTGGGAGAGATGTGCGGAATCGCTCTGATCATCTACGGCGTTCGCTTCGACTTATCGTCTCTGCTTCTCGGCGCCACACCTCCGGTCACCAAATCCGACCAAGTTAGTCTCTTTATCTCACTTTCCGGTCAACAAAAACAAATCTTTACCCATTTAACCAAAACCACTCTGCAGCTACAGTTCACTACCGCCGACCTCTCCGCCGCTCTGCGACGGAGGGGTCCAGATAGCCTAGGCACGAAGAAGCTTCTTCTTCATTCGTCAGGCTCCAAAGTCGCGTCCTTTATTGATGTTGCAGAGGAGGAGTTACCTTGTATGGACTTTTTTGGCGCCACTTTGCAGCTCAGGGGAGTAAACCCAGTAGCTCAGCCATTGATGGATTTGAATAAGAATGTTATGGTTTATAATGGTGGGTTTATGTTTATTGGATTTTGGGTGTTTTGTGATTGGTGTTTGTGTGTTGGGTTTTGATTTGATTTGGTGTTTGATATGGAAAGGTGAAATCTTTGGGGGAATTGAGATTGGTGGTGAGGAAAATGATGGTGAAGTTCTTATGAGGTTGCTGGGAGAGTGTGGAGGTTCTGTGTCGAATGTTGTTTCTAGGATCAAGGGCCCTTGGGCTCTCATCTATTGGCAGGTAACTTTTGAGTGGTAAGTTTAGATTTAGTGTGTTCGGAAGTTGTTTTCTTGATTGGGATACTGGTTTTGAATTATGTATGTTATATGTGTTCAGGAAAGTACAAGAACATTATGGTTTGGGAGAGATGCATTTGGTCGCCGGAGTCTGCTTGTTCACTGGCCGACAGTGGAGGACTCCCGGTTTCTGTTATCATCGGTATCGCCTGGTGCTTCAAATGAGCGTTCTTCTGGTATGCATTTCTGATTTTAATGCCAAATCTTGAACATATGGAATAAAGGACTGTGTATGTTGAGTAATGTCTATGCACTTTCGACTTTGAAGCTGAAAATGGAACTACCAAGCGTGATTTTTGGGAGGAGCTCCCGTGTGGAATATACAGTGTAAACATAGATGCTCCTGATTGTGATGGGTTTTTGGTTGGTGAAGTGAAAAAGCATGAATGGACTAATGCAATGCTAGAAGAACTGATAAAATGGGAGAGAGCATCTATTGAACCCAAACCTGAAGAGTTGCATATTTCACGTTGCGAGACTGTAAGAGGGCAACATGATATGAACTTACTTGCTTCAGATGTAATGCCAATGCCATCTAAATCAGGTTACTATCATCAATACTGTCAATACTATCTTTTAGCTAGCAAAATCTAAAGATTGTAAACTTAATTATGAAGGATTTTGTTTTTGTGTGGTTCTTATTTTGCTTTTTGCTTGGTTGACTAGGCAATATACAAGCTTCAATTTCAGTGCCAGCAGAGACTGTGCTGATTGCTTTAAGGGAGTCAGTTTTGCGGCGATCTTCACTGCACAGAATTTTTCAGGTCCTGAACTCTTATGCTACTTTCACCCAGTTAACTCTCATCATTCCCTTGCATATCTTTCTTGAGTTTCTGCTAGTCTGCTAGAAAAATCTTATTCACCATCCTAGTATTTCTTGATTGTAAGCACGTTTGTCTTCATTGCTCATATTTGTGCTAAATGCACCATTCTGTACTGACACTATCAAAACTTTAAAATCATGTAAATTTGTGTGATGAAAGCATGTAAGCAACCACATCACCTGATGGTCTGTCATGTAATTTTGGACCTAATTTTTCTAAAATTTCTAAAGATAATTGTATCTATTTTGAACCGTCTTCTAAATTGAAAGGAAACTCTCTTTGTTTTGCTTTAGCAAGGTAGGTTAAGTGATTTTAGGTTTCAGAATTGATGTTGGACATTTTCTTATATACAGGCAGGTATGGATGGTGTGGAAAAGAATCTTGTACCGGTGGCAGTTCTTTTTTCTGGTGGATTGGATTCTATGATAATTGCAGCATTGTTGCATGAGTGCCTAGATCCAAGCTGTAAGTGTTACCACATAAGCTAGCTCTGTTCGGCCCTTTTGCCTTAATCTTCAACATTTTCCTTAGAACTAACTTTACATATTGGATTCGTGTTCAATATAATTGCTGAGTTGATTTTCTAATTTTTCATGGCAGATGAGATTGATCTACTTAATGTGAGCTTTGATGGTCAATCTGCACCAGATAGGATCTCTGCCAAGGCAGGAGTAAGCGAACTGAGAAGAATTGCACCTTTAAGAAAGTACTTGTTTAAGAATTTCACCTTTAAAATACCATCTTTATCTTCATTCGATGTTCTGAGGCAACAGATTCTTAGATCTTTGCTTCACGCTTATGCTTAACAAATGTGCAAAGATTTTCTTACCTGCTTTTTATAGAGTTCTTTGTGGTCCTTGACTTTTGGTTACAGTTGTTGACGGTTTTATTCACTTCTTTCTATTCATGGTCTTTGTTAATGGGAATGGAACTGCAGGTGGAAGCTTGTGGAAATTGATGCTGATTTATCAAATTTGACCTTTGAATCAAAGCGTGTATTGTCTCTCATAAACCCTGCCAACACCTATATGGTACTTGATTTCATTCTACGGCTAATGTTTTTTTACATGCGTCTAATTATTGTTTGAGATACCATAGAGCCTTAATATGTGCTGATTTACAGTTTTCCAAATTGGAATCATAAGTTATTTAGTGTCGCAGGACCTAAATATAGGAATTGCTTTATGGCTGGCAGCTGGTGGTGATGGATGGGTGTATGAGAAAAATAGCAAATATAATGATGAGAATTGTCAAGGTGTTAGATACAAGTCAAAGGCTAGGATTGTCCTTGTTGGTTCAGGTGCAGATGAGCAATGTGCTGGCTATGGTAGGCACAGAACAAAATATAGAAGTGGCAGGTATGCAAATGGATTGTAGTCTTGTAGAGTTTTCATTTTTTGGGGGTACTTATTCGGGTGGTCTGATGTGTTACCAGTTGGCTGCGGCTGCATGAGGAAATGAAACTGGATATGCAAAGAATATGGAAAAGAAACCTTGGTAGAGATGATAGATGCATTGCTGACACTGGCAAGGAGGTATTGCTAAGAACTGGAGCAAATATCAAGTACTGTTCCCTCGACTTGTGCTATGTGTAATTTATGTAATTTTTTTTATACTAGGCAAGGTTTCCTTTCTTGGATGAAGATGTTATACGAACTTTATTGGGGATTCCTCTCTGGGAGGTTACCAACCTTGATCAACCAAGTGGAATAGGAGATAAGAAGATTCTGAGAGAGGTAATAGCTAAATCCTTTGTGCAGCACTTGAGTTACATAATTGGATCCTTAATAAGAACATCACACAAAACACTGGTCATTTACTTACTAACCCAATTATCTGGTCATGGTTTTGATAAGTGACTATTCTCTTCTCCCTTTCAATTTTTTCAGCTTGATGTCAAAACACTTCTTTTATAGATGTACTTTTGCTCTTAATTTTTACTGAATGAAATGCTTTTATGCTTTTTAATCATGACCAAACACTCATTTCTTTTAATATAATGTGCTATTAAGGTTGCGGAATTGCTTGGTTTACATGAAGCTGCTACTCTGCCTAAACGAGCTATCCAGGTATTAATCTATAATGTGTATATTCCTTTCTTCCCTACCTGTATCACGAACATGTGATGAAACTGAGCAGCGGCACATAAAACCTGGTCTAGTAATTGAATATCCCACTTAGAACAGTTCAATTGTCACTCTTTTTGATAGTTAAGTTGATTCAGTCACTGAATATTCTGTATTTCTGGTTCAGTTTGGTACTAGAATTGCAAGGGAATCCAATAGAAAGAATTTCGGAAGTAACCGTGCAGCAAATCAGGCATCTGCGGGAAGTGCAGTGATTCACAAGCAGTTGGATATGGCTTAGTGGGATTCATGGATGCAAGGCTAGCTAGAAGACATGTTTTTACCTCTGTACCTGTATTGTTGATTTGTTGGTTTTGGTCAACTTGAGTCTAAAATGGCTCTCATTTTGTCATTGTCATCTTGGAATGATCTAGAACTAGAAGGAATTAAAACCAACATTGTAGGTCTAATTGGCAATGAAACTATAGCTTTGAGTTGTTCTTCTTGCAGTTGAGTTGAAAGCACAAGGTTCAGATTTTAGTCGATTACACTGACAGGTTCTAGTGTTACAGACTTACAGGCCACCATATACCAAAAAGGCTAGAAAAACTAAAATGGAACAGTGAAGGGTAATGCGGATAAGCCAGGCTGATTGCTAACTTTGAATCTTTTAGAAAACGGCTATTTTCCCGCTTTGTCTCAAACAGCCAATCTTGATCACCATAATCATCAACTACTAAATGAAGTAGAGGCTGAACCCAATTAACAATCAGGGACTGGTGCAGCACATCTCCCCCATTGTCACATGTCGACGCCTTTCTATTCCCGGAAGGCGTGTACGGCAAGCACCGAGACATTTTCCGGCAATGCCAAATTTCCCGACTGCTATATAAGCTTTAACCAAAATCCCCAAGATGATAAAACCCTGGGCTTTGGAGATGCATGATGTTAAATAAATAAAAAATACACATGCTAACTTAATGGTAAAAAAGAACATAACTCAACAAAAAAATTGTGACAAAGTCAACGTGGTCGGCAGGATTCGAACCTGCGCGGGCAAAGCCCACATGATTTCTAGTCATGCCCGATAACCACTCCGGCACGACCACAAGATGCTTACATGTCTTTATACCAACATTTTATACATCGACGAAATAGAGAATAATGACCGACCTACTTAGCCATCAGTCCTGTATGAACCGTAACCTTTGTTTTTCAGGCGGCGGCCGAGCCATGGAAACCCACAGCTCCTCCATCAACGACGACGGCGAATGGAGAGCCGAGAAAGCTATAGGCGGCAACGCGGAAGCTCTCCAAGCTCTCAGAGAACTCATCGTCTACCCTCTCCTCTTTTCTCGCCAAGCCAAAAGGCTGGGTCTCAAAGTAAATTCGTGACAAATACTCCTTCCGCACATGTCTCATTTTCAATTCACTGATCAACTCCTTCTGGGTTTGGGTTTTCTTCAGTGGCCTCGGGGTTTGCTTCTCTACGGTCCTCCCGGCACCGGAAAGGTTAGCCAGATTTCCACCTGTGTTTTATTATTGTAAAGTAAACACTCACTCACCAACAATTTTGGGTTGGTAGACAAGCTTGGTCCGGGCCGTGGTTCAGGAATGTGGCGCGCATTTGGTCCTAATCAGGTACTCTCATTATTCTTGCACTTGTTATTAGTAACGGCTTTTTGATTCTTGTTTATTCTTTCCGCAGTCCGCATACTGTTCACAGAGCCTATACAGGAGAGAGTGAGCTGGCACTGCGAGAGGCTTTCGCGCAAGCGGCGTCACATGCCTTGTCAGGGAAGCCGTCGGTTGTGTTTATAGATGAAATTGATGCGCTCTGTCCTCGCCGTGATTCTAGGTATCTTTCTGTTACATATTTGATTACTTGCTGGATGTGAGTCTAACTTGTTGGAGTTGTTTTGTTTCAAGTGCAGAAGAGAGCAAGATGTTCGTATAGCTGCTCAACTACGTTTACTGATGGAGTCAAGGGCTTCATCAACATCTGTACCACAACTTGTCGTTGTTGCCTCCACTAATAGGTATTCAATTGTCCCTGCAAATTCATCTGTCAGGCAATTCAATATGTTTTCTCATGTACGACCGTTCAGTTTGATCCTATATGATTTCATCTTATATTCTTATGTGTGTATACCTTGTGTCTGTTTATAAAGAGTGGAGGCAGTAGACCCAGCACTAAGAAGGTCTGGGCGTTTTGATGCTGAAATTGAAGTTACTACACCTTCTGAAGACGAACGTTTTCAGATTCTCAAGGTGAGTGATTTTCACCAAGCTTTAATGGAATATGCAATTGCTTTTACATTAATGTGATGCAACTTTGTCTCATTTTTCCTTTTCAAAAATCCGATTCTGTTCAGCTAGTTCAATAAAATGTTAAACATGGGAAGAGATGAGGGTGTAAGATATAATCCATATATATATGTACATCATTTCAGCTCTATACAAGAAAGGTTTCTTTGGATCCTGATGTTGACCTACAAGCCTTAGCTGCAAAATGCAATGGATTTGCCGGGGCTGACCTGGAAGCTTTATGTCGTGAGGCTGCCATGTCTGCGATTAGGAGGTATCAAGATGCAGACAAAGATGCTAATTTGCTAAGCTTAGCAAAAGAAGACTGGGAGAATGCAAAGTCTGTGGTTAATGCAAGTATAACAAGAGGTGTCACAGTGGAAATCCCCAAGGTGACTTGGGAAGATATTGGAGGCTTGAAAGATTTAAAGGTCAGTATCATTCTTGTGTTGATCTCCTCTGGGAGGTTCATGGTACTGAAAATTCATTGCCTTTGTCACTGACAGATAAAGCTCCAGCAAGCTGTTGAGTGGCCTATTAAATATTCTGCAGAGTTTTCAAGGCTGGGAATATCTCCTATACGTGGAATTCTTCTTTATGGTCCACCAGGATGTTCAAAAACCACCCTTGCTAAAGCCGCTGCAAATGCTTCCCAAGCTTCTTTTTTTTCTTTGAGGTATGAACTTCCTCTATAGTCTTCAAGAGGAAATTTAACATGGATTTGTGAAATTCATGATACTCATATACAATACTGTATACGGGGTTTGCTCAGAAGCTGCATTCTGTTTGTTGCGATTCTTCTAAGTCTTTGGGCTGAAGGCTTGGAGTCCATTTTGTGATATTGCTTTTTTTTGTTAGAGACTATTCCTGATTCTTTAGTTCAAACTTTTTATTAAAAGTTTAAAACTGATCACGATGACACTGAAACATTGATTTTGAGGGGGTTGAGCTGACAACAGCAAGACTTTATACTATGTTTGACATATTACCTTCAAAACCTAGAATTATTTCCTAGCTGCAAAAAGCTTGTGATGGCCAAAATGTGTGTCAAACAAAACCAGCTTAATTTTCCCAGAAGCTAGACTCAAACAACTATAATTAGTTGTTTTGATAAATCAAAAGAATTGCATGCATGAATTTCATAAACTTTGAATCAGTGGTGCAGAATTGTTTTCAATGTATGTTGGAGAGGGCGAAGCTCTGCTGCGCAATACCTTTAGGAGAGCTCGCCTTGCAGCGCCCAGCATAATATTCTTTGATGAGGCCGATGTTGTTGCGGCCAAACGGTTAGTATGCTGCTGCAATTATCTAATAAAGAAAACCTCTAATATGATGTGATTTATCTGGAAATTTTCATTTTAATCTACTACCGAATTCCTTAATAAACTCTCACACTACTCGTACAAGTTCCATAACTTATGGTTCTCCTAAAATCACAGGGGTGGGAGTTCAAGCAACAGTAGTACTGTTGGGGAGAGGCTTCTATCTACTTTGCTTACTGAAATGGATGGTTTGGAAGAGGCTAAGGTTCGCATTACATACCATGTAGTTGTATTATTCTTAGAGTGAATCCATCAGAGATGCGATAATGCAACTGTATTTCCTATGGTTATAACATGTATTCTTATTTGTTCTTTAGGGAGTTTTTGTCTTGGCTGCTACAAATCGTCCTCATGCAATTGATGCTGCATTAGTTCGACCAGGACGCTTTGATTTGGTAAGAAGTTGTTTCTGTCACATGATTTCCGTGTTATCCAATTGTTTCCCTGAAATCTTGAAACTTATTATCATGGTATATAATAAAAGGTAATGGTATTTTTCTGAAGTTGTTCGCTTTTGGAAGTTCCAAATTGGTCTATCGAGTTTTTAAAAACTATGATCTGAAAATGAAAAGAAACAAGATGTGGTTTGGTTTTAGGGAGTTTTGTTAACTCTTGTGTGTTCCATATGGAATTCTAGGTGCTCTTTGTACAACCACCGGATCTAGAAGGTCGGAAGCAGATCCTTAGTGTACTCACTCGTGAGATAAAATTAGGAGATGACGTTGATCTCAAACGATTAGCAGAAGAAACGGAACACTTCACTGGAGCTGAGCTGAAGGGTCTGTGCAAGGAAGCCGGAATAGTAGCTCTGAGAGAAGACATATGTGCCAGTGTTGTGTGTCATCGTCATTTCCAGACTGCAAAGGACTCATTGAAGCCAGCATTGACCAAAGCAGATGTCGACTCATATAGGGCTTTTGCCGCTGCGTGAAATCAAATGCCAAGCATAACGAAAGTACATACAGATAGAACCCGACACTAGCATATACTAGCAGTATCTAGTCTGTAACTGAGGATGTAGTTGTACCATTTTTTGGCTCATTGTTCGCTTGTTGGAAGTTGGAACCCCAAATTATGTACAAACTTTCTGATTTTGAAATGGAGTGCCAAGATTTGTATCATTTATCTTTGAATCTGTCAAACGAAAATCATAAAAAGTTTATGAGAGCCAATTTTTTGAGGAGAAATGTAGATCAACTCGGATTCATGGAATAAAAAATGTGAACCGGTGTGTTGCAACCCATCGTAATGGTGATCTATATCCTTGTTAGTCGAGTTCAATGTGCTCTAATCTCACTGTCATGACTCATGAGTAGTCTTTGAAAAATCTTACGTAATATGAATGAACGAGTCATGAATGGTTTAAATTTCATTGATATTATCTGGAGCTCAATGGATTCTAATTTTATTGCGATCGCTGATTGTGTGAGTGAGTCAAAGGTTGCTGGTTCAAATTTCACTGATACCATTGAGAAGGGAAGAAAGGTAAAAAATAGAGGGAATTTAGTACAAATTATGAAAAGAAATAATAATAATAATTAGTGAGGTCAATATTGTAAATCCAGAACTAGTTTATTAGGAGCTGTAATAACCCTAGCGCTCTCCCGCGCCACCACAATTTGCAGACTTCCCGTTTAGCCCCTACTCCTTATTCTCCCTCTTCTTCCAATTCGGTTCTGCAACTCCAATCTTTCCGTTACACTATTACCAGCTCTCACACAGCTCGCTTTTCCTATCTCCTCCTAACCAGCCGTCTCTGAATTCCCAGCTCGCCGCCACCGCCTCCGCCTCCGCCCTAGAAGTGGTCATTCTATGCTCCAATGGCTCACGGACGGCTCAACAACTCCACCAACGGCCACAAACGCAGCTTCTCCGACGAGAATCGTAAACCCGACGACTTCGCCAAGTAAGCTTATTACACAGCTCGTTTTAGCTTCTGCTTTGGTTTGGTTGCTCAGATAGTCTGTGGAAATCAGGTTTTTGATTTCTGATTTGATCGGATTGAAATTGAAATTGTGCGATTTTGATTTCAGGAAGCAGAAGCTTACGCAGCACAGGAAGTCTCTGCCGATCGCTTCTGGTATGAGAGCTGAGCTTGATTCGTTGAAATTTTCATACTATATGTTAGTGGTTTGTGTTTATATTTGAAATTTGTGAGTAATGGTAGTGTTTGTTATCTGATGATTTTAGTTGAGAAGCGTCTCGTAGAGGAGGTTCGAAAGCATGACACTTTGATTATTGTTGGTGAAACCGGAAGCGGAAAAACAACGCGTATGGTTCTTACTATTATGTCTTTTGTGATTTGCGTATGGTGCATTGTGAATGCGAAATCATATTGTGTATCGGTAGCTCTCGACTTGATTGTGTTTCCGTGATGTTTGTGTGTAGAATTACCGCAGTTTTTGTACAATGCTGGATTTTGTGGGTATGGGAAAGTCATTGGGGTGACTCAACCTAGGCGTGTGGCTGCTATGACTGTGGCGAAGCGGGTGGCTGAGGAATGTGGTGTTGCTTTGGGTGAAAAGGTTGGTTACTCTGTGAGATTTGATGATGTGACATCTAGTTCAACGAGGATCAAGTATATGACAGATGGATTGCTACTGAGGTAAATTCTTATACAGTATCGTTGCCTTCCTAATTTGCTAGTGTTAAAACTGATACAATGTTCGGTGTACTTATAGGGAAGCATTATTGGATCCATATCTATCTAAGTATTCAGTTGTCATTGTCGATGAAGCTCACGAGAGAACTGTCCAGACTGATGTCTTACTCGGCTTGCTTAAAAATGTTCAAAATGCAAGGGCAAAAGTTGTGAATAACTACCTAGATACAAAAAACAAGAAAACAAGTAATGACATGCAGTTGAATAAAGAAAATGGTTCCCAGACTTTGAGTTTCTTGAAGCAATGCCAAGGAAAGAATCCATTGAAGTTAATTATCATGTCTGCTAGTTTGGATGCAAAAATTTTCTCCGAGTACTTTGGTGGTGCAAGAGCTGTTCACATCCAAGGCCGACAATTTCCTGTCGATATATATTATACTCATTATAATGTACAAGATTATCTAGATGCGGCGTTAACTGCCATATTTCAGGTATTTAGTGCCTTTGTTGGTTTCTTTGTCAAGCAATGCTTGTTTCTTCAGCTTTTCAATTCATCTGCTCTCTAAAGGTGATCATGTTCTTATATATGTCTTATCTCTGTGCTGTTAGATTCATATGGAGGAGGACCCTGGTGATATACTTGTATTTTTTACTGGTCAAGAAGAAATTGAATCTGTACAGAGACTTGTCAAAGAGAGACTTAAACAGTTACCTGAAACGAGTCAAAAACTAGTAGCTGTTCCGATATTCTCATCTCTTCCGTCAGAACAGCAAATGCAAGTGTTTGCACCAGCTCCTGATGGATTACGTAAGGTAACCTAACAAATATTCATTAACTTGAGCATTTAAAGTGTGCTAATAGGTGGCATTCGGATATTTTGGAACTGTTGACATAATAAATTGTCTATTGCCACCCCAAAAAATATTCATCTGTCCCCTTCTAATTTTTTGCTACAATTTGAGCCATATATAAATTCATATCGAAGTGACATAGTTTCACCCCTAAAAGAATACCAATTGCTTGGGTTCTTAAAGAAAGAAAAAGAAAAAAGAAAGTTCAAGTTGCTTTACCTATTTAGAAAGCATTGTCAAATAGTTAGAAGTTGATTATAATTTGGGTACTCTAATTGTTACATTGTTCATTAGGTAATATTGGCAACGAATATCGCTGAGACATCTGTCACAATACCTGGAATCAAGTATGTTATAGATCCTGGGTTTGTAAAAGCACGTACCTATGATCCGAATAAAGGGTTATCAAGTTTGAATGTTATTCCAATTTCAAAAGCGCAGGCTCTTCAGAGGAGGTATGCAATACTGGGGATCTAACAAGTTGTACTCTTATAGCTACAAATCTCAATAAGGATAATAGAATTATGAAGTTTAAGTTTTTAAAACTATTTAGATTTTTTAGGAATCCCATTCTGTAATTAGAGAGTAGCATACATTATTAGATAATTGTTCTTCCACTTTAGTTGATAACTTCTGTAATCCCCTTTGGCAGTGGGCGTGCAGGGAGAGAGAGATCCGGGAAGTGCTTCCGCCTCTACCCAGAAAATCAATTTGAGAAACTTGAGGATTCAACAAAGCCAGAGATCAAGCGGTGCGACCTCGCTAGTATAATTTTGCAACTTAAGGTTCTGGGCGTTGATGATGTCATTGGGTTCGACTTCATAGATAAACCTTCAAGCTCAATTGTGGGATTCCTTTTGTCTCTTTTTATATTCCTTTTGAACTGGGTGCTTTGATGCATTTTTGTCAAGTAATTAGTTTCTCTAGCAAGTATTTGTTTTTGTTATTTATATTGTTATCAAACTTACGATACATGAATCTGTTACACTTTTGATCAGGTCGGCTATTGTCAAATCATTGGAGCAATTGTATGTGCTAGGTGCTTTAACAGATGAGTGCAAACTGTCAGAAGTTGGACGTCAAATGGCAAGCCTCCCACTAGACCCTATATACTCAAAAGCCCTAATCCGAGCAAGTGAAACTGAATTCAATTGCCTCGAAGAGATGTTGATAACTGTTGCAATGCTCTCAGTCGAGTCTATATTTTTCGCTCCCCGTGAGAAATTAAACGAGGTACTTATTTATGGTTTATTACCTATATGGCTTCCTTTACTTTTCTCATAGAGAATATAGATAGAAAGTAAAATGGAAATAACTTGGTAGCTTATTTGTCATGTATAGGTCTATTATACTACCACAAAAATACACATACATTTCCTCCCTCCTACTTTTCTCGTACACACTGCTATGTTTATACCTCTATTATAATGTATTTCTTCTTGTTGACCAGGCCAGAATTGCCATGAAGTGCTTTGCAAGTCCAGATGGGGACCACCTCACTTTGGTTAATGTATATCGAGCGTTTAGTGAGTTCTCAGAGAAGAGATCAGATCTCAGTAAAGAGAAACATGAAAAAAGTATCAGGAAATGGTGCAAGGACAATTTCATTAATAGTCGCTCCCTGAAGCATGCTCGTGACATACATAGGTTGGCTATTTACTTGCGGATCTCACACTAGACTTGTTGACACCCTTTACACTATGTATCCTTGTTAAGTTGTTCATGCAAATTTGTTCCTCTAAATTTTTTGGCTGTTCTGCTGCAGCCAAATCCGAGGAAATGTTGAACAAATGGGTCTTCATGTAGCTTCCTGCGGGGATGACATGCTTCCGTTTCGAAGATGTCTTGCTGCCTCTTTCTTCCTCAATGCAGCATTAAAACAGCCTGAGGGAACATACAGGTCTTAAACTTACTTTGACATGTTTTGAATTTCTTTTGGCGGGGTTCTCTAGGTTCAGAATTTGTACCATTTTAGTAGGACACCCTCAAGTAAGGATGTTATCAACAGATCTCAGTTGTAGGTCACAAGGTTCTACATTGTTGATATGTTTGTCGTTATGCTTATTATGAATTCTCTGTGACAGGGCTTTAGCAAATGGTCAGGTGGTTCGGATCCATCCTTCGTCCGTGTTGTTCAATGAGAAACCAGAGTGTGTAGTATTTAATGAATTAGTCGAAACTAATCATAAATACATCCGCAACACAACTAGAATCGATTATTTGTGGTTACATGAGCTTGCTCCTCATTTCTATGCCATGCAGAATTGAATCTGGTGCCAAGCGGTATGCTTGTTTGATCATTCTTAATTTCACTTATCCACTGCATAATTTATCCTCTAGTTCTAATCCTGTTTTCCTCTACACAGGTCTTGGATCAATTTGAGCTTTTATTACAAGGTACATGCAAGCATTGCCAGACATTTCCACCTGATCAACTTGGTCGACAGCTCTACTGTAACTCTCTAACTTCAGTGTTTGATTCCTGACCTGCAACAAAGAGACTGATGACTGGATTGTTTGACTCAGATTTTGGCTTGGGTAACGTTTTGTAATGTTGAATGCAACTCTTTGATAGTTGCTCAGAATGCGAACTGTGATCGTGAATCAGTGATGCCACTTCGGTGGTCCATCTGTTATCTATCTACTGAAGAGCCATAGCAGATTTCTGAAAGAGCTTCTCTTAGCAGCGATACACACAACTAGGAGGGGCCGAGTAATATTTACACTGATTTATCCATTTACAGAAGTAATTTTCGCTGTATATTTGCTCAATACTGGTTCAATATTCGGCAGATATCCATATATTTATAAACTGAAGTAGGTCAATGACCTGTTCAGAAAGGAAACAGAGAGATGATGCATAGAGTATTGACTTTAGTTTTGCAATCATGGAAATTATATTTGCCCCGCCATTTTTGAAGGGCATTTGTCTGCTGACTTTAAAACCATTTACATGCTCGTGCTTCCTCAATCTTTCTTTTCTTCTTTCTCTCGTTTTCCACGTTAAATCTGGGTCAAAGAAATTAAACAAAGAAGAATTCTAGCTCTTGTTTTGTACATGGCCAATGTCGGTATGCATGAGCTTTCATAGACGAAGACAAAGTCTCACCCAGTCCTTTTCTCAACTGGTAACAACCAACAACAAACTGGGTCAAACTTTGTGTGTTTCCTGTGTCTCATCATAAGCTTACCATTCCAACATCCAACATCCAAGTCATACATTTGGTGCATTATTCTAAGCCCCCAAAGAATACCAACAGTTTTGAGCCTGCAGAATTCTTGAGCCTCTCTCATTCTCTGACATTGCAGGCCAAAATGGGGAACTCAATGACATGCTTCTCCCCAGCACGCACAGCACCAAAGAAGTTGAGCACCAACTTGTCAAGAAGACCCTCCAAGAGGTCACCCTACTCTTCACCTTTCTTTGGCTCCTCAGCTAGTAGAACAAAGGGCTCTCCCAACAAGGTGCAGACCCTTGAAGATGATCTGATCCTTCAGCAACAAGCTATCGAGGCGGTTCTGATGTTCCAGAACCACCAGAAGAACAGCGGTTCATTACCGCAGACCTTCAACCGGTCCACCTCCGTGGTGTTTCCGGCTCCTTCTGGACCAAAGAAGAATCAGGGCTTTACTAAAAGCTCCAGCTCCAGGCAACCTTTGGGTTCTGATACTCTCTTTCAGCCTCTTGAGCTTGTTGACAAGCAGGTTTGACTTGCCTGCTTCTCCTTTTTTTATTGTGAAGTGGTTCATTCGTCTTAAAACAATGATATAGTTCGTTCTGTTATTCAATCAAAACTATAATCATGGTGACAACTATTTTGGTTTAATTGTTCAATTTTCTTAACAGGATGTGAAGATTGAAGGTCTGGAAACGAATCATTTCGTACTTGTTCATGGAGGTGGGTTTGGTGCTTGGTGCTGGTATAAAACAATGACACTTCTGGAAGAAAGTGGGTTCAAAGTTGATGCAGTCGACTTAACTGGTTCTGGAATCCACTCATTCGATACAAACAGCATTACTAGTCTTGCACAATACGTGAAGCCACTTACTGAAATCCTTGAAAATCTAGACGAGGGCAAAAAGGTTTGTGATCTAGTTTCCATTCGTTCTTCGTTATGTAATGACATAGCTTCCTTGTCGTGTAAGCTAAATTACAATGATAAAATGCAGGTCATTTTGGTTGGACATGATTTTGGTGGTACGTGTATCTCATATGCAATGGAGTTGTTTCCGTCTAAAATTGCAAAGGCCATCTTCATATCTGCAGCAATGTTAACCAGTGGGCAGAGTACTCTTAATCTGTTTGCTCAACAGGTTTACATGTCCTTCATTCACACGATACTATAATGAGACTCATTGCTTTGATGTAGTATTTACCCAGATTTCTCTTTTTGATGATGATGCAGACAAGCTCGAATGATCTGATGCGACAGGCTCAGGTATTCTTGTATGCAAATGGGAAGGATCAGCCTCCTACAGCTATTGGTCTCGGCAAAAAATTTACTGAAGACTTGTTGTTCAATCAAAGTCCAGCAAAGGTAATGTGACATGATTATACAAACTAACAGCAACTTTTCTGATTAAGTATTGCTTTCAAATTTCACTTTTACTAAAGCTGTTAGCACTGTTGGTTCTAAACCAGGATGTTGCATTAGCATCAGTATCAATGAGGCCAATCCCTTTTGCACCAGTCACTGAGAAGCTCTCTCTTTCTGACAAGAAATACGGATCTGTTAGGCGGTTTTTCATAGTCACACAAGAAGATCATGCCATAAGTGTTACACTACAGGAGGCAATGTTAGAATCAAATCCGCCAGAACAGTTTTATCGACTAAAAGGCTCTGATCATGCACCTTTTTTCTCAAGGCCTCAGGCTTTGCATAGGATATTAGTAGAGATATCCCAGGTTCCACCTATCTGAGTTGAGCTTCAATTACTTACCAGATACATATAGCAATGTTATAGAGTCCAGCACATATAAGGCTTCATTGTATATACCAGTATAGTCTTAATTAAGGCATCAAAACTTATATAAAATGTGTTTACTCTCGATTGTCACACAATTTGGTATGTTATGTTATCACTCACTAATAATCTAAATTAAATGTCGCATAAAGTGGGTACAACCAAACACTCAAGAAATTAGGTATGTTGAAGGTATAAAGTGGATTAATCTTCTGACAATCTAAACAACAACACTCAATCTTGGCAAGTCTGAAGAAGAATATGCCAGCAGCAGGGGGTTAATGCCTCAGTGGCATAATGTTCTTTCTCAGTCAATTAGAAGAATACAAGGTACCACAGATTATTGGTGGGGGTTTGGTTGGGGCTCTTAATAGATGATGTATATGGCATGTCTATAGCTGCAATTGAAGCGTATGGGGAATTTTTTTAATTTTTTATCAGGTATTACAACTTCGTGAGTCGAACTCACAACCTCTCATTTACTACGCGCAAATACTATGTTGTTATACCAAATTGTACGAGGCAAATAAGAAAAAGAAATTGATACAAAACATATATATTATTTTTTGAGAATAAGAACTTTCACTGATGTTAGATCAGATAGATACATCAATGCTAAGTATATCTGACAACCATTGTGGTCCATCCTCTAACCAAACTTTTGTCAAAACATATGCTGCCTGTTTTATATATACAAAACATATATATATGAACTAAATAATTTGTGTGATTTTCACTTAGTTTTATTATTTGTGGGGTTTGGTTGGGCCTCTTTTTGTTTTATTAAATAAATTGCACTATCCTATTAGTAAAAGATATGCTTTATTTACTCATCCACAGTTACACTTTCACAATTGTTTGTTTTATTCATTCACATTGTCATGTTATCATATTACATCTTAAACTCAATATGTTTTAAATTATTCGGTCCGAGTTTAAGTCACGATTCACGATATTAATATATCAGACTTTTGATTATAATAATAGAAGCATTTTCTCTATCACGCTACCTAACGGCTAGATTCTCCTAACCGACATTATCAGAGTTCGACTCTAGTCTTTTTTTCTTTATGATTCTCTTGAAAAATAACAAAAAGAAAGAAAAAGAAATTTCAATAATTCAAACAAATAAATAATGATTAAATGGAAGTTCAATAAAGTAGCGAGCTCAAGCTCATCTTTTTTACACTCTCTCTCTCTCTGCTCCCAGCTTTCCCTTCACAAATCTCATCTCAACCACCGCCAGGTACGCCACCTCTACCCCTAGATCTCCTTCTCTTCTCTCCGATTTGCTTTCCGGCGACTCAAGCTCTCAATTTCCGTGCTTGTAATTCCACTGTGGTTGGTTTGATGCTTTTCTTTGCTCTTGTCACTGGATTTTGTGGCCGGTTATGATCAGCTTACTCTAGTGGTAGATCTGTGTGTTGATTTGTGTTAGTGAGTGATTGAGAAGTTTCTGCTGCTTAAATTCTGTGCAATTTGTGAATTTATGGATGAAATTGTTTGCATGTAGAGCCTATTCTGTATGAAATGATCCACTAGGTTTTGAATGGAATTGGAAGGTTTTCTTCTTCTGATTTCGAAAATTAGATTCATTTTTTGGTTGTGTGTAGATGTATTGGCTTGAAATTTGTGTATATGGCTATAATGTGTACTTCAGATTCGAAAAACAAAGCTAGTTTCGTAATCGATTATGGTAGTAGGAAAGAAAAACGGCACTTTCTTGGTGCCGCAGAAACTAACATTAAGAGCTACCTTGCCCTGCCAGTTGATTATGGAGATTTTAAGATTTATGTTTACTCTTGGATTTACTGTTAATGGTTTTTTTACTTTTATGTTGATTAAGCATTACAAGAGTTACATATCTTTATTGATTGAGTGCTACATTGACGGAGGTCTTTTCTATTGGTATATACATGATGGTGTATTTGAAGCGTTGCATGGACAATTTTGTTTATTTTCCTAAATATGCATTCCAAGCATTTCTGCTGGTAACAGATTCATTGAAGAATATGGGTCGTGGAGTCAGCAGCGGTGGGGGTCAGAGTTCCTTGGACTATCTTTTTGGGAGTGGAGGGGATCCAAAGCCAAGAACAAACAATGTCCAAGCTGCCCCAAAGGAAGTGCAGGCTGTGAATGAACCTACTCCCAAACCAACTGCTTCTCCTCCCCCTCCCAAACCTGAACCTGTAGATATCACCAAGCAGATTCCTGCTGGTATCCATAGTACTTCTACAAATAACTACATGCGTGCAGATGGCCAAAACACTGGAAACTTCATTACGGTATATTTCCCTAACCTTGTCTTATTCTATGTTCCTCAAAATGTCACACATTTTTTTCTTCTATCAGTGTTCTCTTGTCTTTTTCAATTTCATTCATAGGGATATAACAAGCGTGTAAAAGTGGTTCTTGATTGATAATGTAACAAGCTTCTCAAAGGTTCTTCCTCAGAGGGAAATTAGTAAAATCTTATCTTGCAAAATTTCTCGTCTTCATGACATCTTAGTTTTAACAGTTTCCCTCAACCTTCCTCAAACCGTCCGGCCCTCTCTCCCTCCTTCTAGAGTAGCAGATAGTCTGGTGAATGGAATATCTAGGTATTCAATGCAATGTAGATTTGAAATGCAATCTCTTAAGTCGCCTTATTAATCTTAATGTGTTGGCTATTTCTATCATAATAAGTACTTTTACAGTTGATTCTTAAACTGGAGTCTGGTTATTCTTATTCCCTTGCCTCGTAATTGTCTTCATGCCCTAAAACTATGTTGGTTGTTTATTTCTTTTTCCGTCTCATATGTTATGTGTCATAATGACGTTCATATTAATTTCCTTGCCTTGCAGGATCGACCCTCTACCAAGGTCCACTCTGCCCCAGGTGGTGGATCGTCTTTGGGTTATCTCTTTGGTGGACCAGCTGGAAACTGAGTGCCTTCATATTGTTGATTTTTGTGGAACATTTACAATCAGGACGGGGAATGTTTTCATCCTTTACATAAACAATGAAAACTTTATGAATCATGAGATGTAATATAGGTGTTGTGATTGTTGGGATTATTCAATCAGGAGTGCTCTATTTTAGATGCTTAAACATCTGATCTGGATTTCTTTGTCATGGACAAAGCAGTTCTCTCAGTGCATGTGTGATGTTTTCTGTAATTTTCAAAGCAGTCTGCTATGTTTTGCCAACTGTTCATATCTTTTAGCCATCTATGCTTGTACTTTCTTTCTGTATTGCTTCTCTGTTGGATAGAATGTTGGTTAGAACGTGATTCGGAGTTGGGACCAACCAGGGTTAATCCTGCCCCTTCTCCAACCTCCAGCTTCTTGCCGCTCGAAGCTTTTGATGTTTTGGTCCAAAACTTTCTTGTCATTCACAGTTGCTTAATTTTTGATTGCTAGACTGGTTGCTTTTGTTATACCGTAGTTGACTCTGTTCCCATAGCCATCTTAATAGAACAACTCAAGAGGAAATACCAATGCACAAGCCTGATTAGATTGTGATGTAATTGAGGAAGCACACTGTCCATGTAATACAACGCACAAGCCCAAGTGGTAATCTTTACTCTGGAAGTATTGAAGTTGCTAGCACGGATGATTACGTAATTCATACAACTAAATGTAATATATCTAGCTCATGAGAATGAACTTATGGAAACAAAACAATATAATCAGTGTCAATATTCAAGCAAATTTAGTGATACATGTGCTCAAGAAATCTCCGGTTTCTTTGCTGGAGCAGATGAGGCTGCTGATGCCTGGGTTTGTTTAGGAATAGCAGGAGCAGGAGTTATACCCCACTTTCTCCGAACATCCTCCAAATCCTCGTGGAAGTGTTTCTCATAGTATATACACATGAGATCTGTTGACTGCATACCAGCTCGAATGGCCCAAGGAAAGTAGTGCTGGAAGAACAATTTTCTCTGCTTATCATTGAATCTCACTGAGCCTCCTACAACGGACATCAAGCACATGGGAAGGTACATTTGCTGAAACTCTATTACTTTGAGTGCTGACTCACCCATCAAATTCGTCGGAAGGTCAAAAAGGGTGTGCCAGAAGTCGTGCACCTCACGAGCCCTCATGGCCACATATGCAAGTTCATCTGTTTCCATGAAACGCACTGGTGGTCGATCATCTGGAGAGAAGTTCCTAGATCCCATGAACTTTGCATAGGCAGCACCAAATGTATTTGCTGGAAGATCCCATGCATGACCCACATTTGCAGATATAACACGGGGTTGCTCCAACAGTATGGCCTGTAAAGAAAAATGCCCATTGGTCTTAGAATAACGAGAGTTAAGTGTCAAGGAAATAACGTACGAAGAGGTTCTATAGAAATGTCTTTCAAGAAGCAAAAAAGGCTTCCTCCATGAGATTCACAGCAAACATAATGTCATTTATTCTCATTCTAGACTTGTGAATTTTGGGGCCATTTTAGTCCATATTGTGTTGCAGATACAAGGCACGACAGATAATTACATATGAAAGTCCATCTCAGTAAACCGCATTATGAGTACTAGGTGATACTGCATATGTGTACCAATCTGGAACTCTATTACTGGAACGAGTATATACTATTACAAAGGCACAACAACACCTACTTGTTACCCAAATGCTATACTGCAGCTGTATATCATATATGACCCATCATATATTCATACAACAATCTAATGCCTAATACTAATTCCAGAAGCTATACTGCAACTGTATATCGTATATTCGTTAATCCTACATACGCTAATTCCATGCTGTCAGTAGGTTCCATCCAGGAAAACCACACAACTCTCAGCAACATGAAGAACACCATTGCCAGTCTTACAAGAAAGCCTGACGGGCACCATTCTTAATCTGATTACACCTTTCCTAGCAGTCTTAATGCCTAATACTATTCTCTTTCTTCCTAAATTGTCACATTATACCCAAAAATCCAACACCCCAGACCTCATTTACACCCAAAAGAAAAGCAGCATAAGCAGAAACATATCATTTGTTAAGTAATACAAAAAAGGCCTTACTCTGCCTTCAGGGATACTCTTCATTCTCTGCAGAACTCTTTCGAATGCCGGCTTCCCAGTCGTCTCCCCCAGAGCTGCTATGAGGTCAGCTCTTCTTGGGTCCAGCAATGCCCCCACCGCCGACCCAACCGCCACCGCCGCCTGCTGCCACCGGTTCAGCCGTACACGCCCACCTCCCATCATGATCCCAGCTAACCCTCTTTTCCTTCAAATCCCTAACACATGACAACACAAACATTCACTCAGACATTTTCACAAACATCTTCTGGGCATCAATTGAAACAATACAAACAATCAAATTCACAAGAAATTGAAAGCATCCAATTAGATATTAATGATTGCTAACCAAATGGGTCTGTGATCCTGATGGTTTACTGAAAATTCGTGCCAAGAAAAATTGGGTTTCGATTTCTGAAGATTGTTCTACGATTCCGGTTTTGTGTTTGAAAATTGCTGATTACTGGATTCCTTTGGGCTTTTGAGGAATGAATTTAAAGGCATATTGGATTGGCCCAAATATAAATGGGCCTCTTTTGAGAGATCTTACCCTCTATACTCATTTCACATTTTGTTCATTGTTTGTATTCCAAGTCATGATGAATTTGTTTTGAGCAGTCAAATTTTGTGAACCAGTACAGTCAAGAGGTCACATTTTGTTCTTGTTCATTCCCTACTGCTATATCTATATACTAGACTACTAGTTATGGTTAAATAATCTTGTTATTGGGAAAGAAACTTGAATCAAGATGGGTGAGAAAGGGAGAAAGAGTTTGAGGAAATAGTTGGAATGGGGAGGGTTGGACAAGAAAACCATTTCATCAAGAATTTCTTTCCAACTCCTCCCATCTCAGAAATTTCCTAGGCTGACTCTCTTTCCCCTTCCTTATTTTTCCACTTGCTACTGGAATCGCGGGGAATGGGAAGAACAGTTTTAACACATTCAGTTTGCAAATGAGCACATTAATTCTTTCCAAAAGCTCAATGTCTTCGATCGCTTGTTCCTCTCTTCCCTAACCTATACCATTATCATCCATCTGCTCTATTAGTTGCTAGTTAAATGTGTTTAGTTGGGATTGTGTTCAGTGTGTTTCTTTTCTGAAAATTAGTTTAAAGCTTTCAGCTGCTAGTTAAGTGGGTTCATCAACCAGATCAAAGCCAATATACTCTTGCATCTGCACTTCGGTTATATGGGTGTACCCAGCAAATTTCTAGATACACCGAGCATTTATGTATTTTCCAACTTTACCTTTTATTTTATACACAAACCCAGCAGTGTGATATACACAAACCCAGCAACCACTTTGACACTTATGTTGGAGTAAAAACTGGGTAAGAAGAAGCTGAATCCTTTATTTAAAGGTTGTTTTCCACTGGTCCAAACATATAAATTTCTTGCTACTAGTTATTAAATTGCTTTCGTGCCTTTAGAATTCTTCAACTGATCCGCTTGCAAATTGATTAGATTTGCTCTTGTTGAAGGAAAAATTGAATATAGATACAGTATGACTACTTTATCATGGATAAAGAATTGGGCTCTCCCTATTTATGTTTTCTACCATATCATTATGTAATGATTCTTGAGATTGAGGTTATCACATCAGACAACCATAAACATAAGAAGATAGGATGCAAATGGCATGGGTGTTTGAGTCTAGTGGACATTTTGGTCCAAGACTGCATAATAAGTTTTGGATAGCGTTTGGGCCAATACATGTGACATTTTTAGTATAAAGCATTTTTAAGTCTCGCGAGCTTCAAGGGCGCGTAAGATGGAAATAGGTTTTAGGAACATGCGAGATAGGTTTCTACAAGGATTGTGACACCTCGCGGGATAATGATGCTTGTAGTTCGAGTCCGTATAAGAGTCTACAATTGAGCAGCACGGAGGTGGTGACCTATGCGAAGTTTGTTGTGCGTTTGACACGTGTCATGCGGATGATTGGTTCGCACTGGCAAGATGGTGTCTTTGTGTTACTCTGCTTGAGAATCCGACTTGGATTGTGATTACATCTCTCCTGGCAGGGTGCGAACCACTACATAAGGACAATCTCTCTCTACAAATCACTCATAACTTACTCAAACAAAAATACAATCAAACTTTCAACACAGTTGAAACCTTCAAGCCTCTCGAAACTCAAATCCTAAGTGCATATTGCCTTAGCTCAGAGCTCGTTCGAACTCACCCCTGATCATCGCCCTATTGTTGTTCTGCTCGCTATACACAGTGAGTATCGAATCGCGAAGTGCTCATAAATTCTTCGTCCGTGAGGTGGCACCGAAAACCCTATACTTGATCAAGAAGTCAAGACCCGACGCACTCTTTCCTCGTCCGCGAGGTGGCACACCCGCATCCCCTCTTTATTACTATTGGTAGCTAATTACCTCTCTACTCCTTACTGAGGATCGTGGCCAAATGGACATATATAACAGAAGAGAACAAATCGCCCATAAAACATATAAAATGAGATCTTATAACAAGATTAGTGTTCTTTCTCCTTCATCTCAATTCATAATTGTGATGATAATGACATTTAGGTTTAATCAAACATAGTTTGCTGGGTTTGGATGATGTCTGTTGTGTTTATTAAATAGAGGATAAAATTGGAAATTTTGTGAGAAAAATAGTGTTGCTGGGTGTATCTAGGAATTTGCTGGGTACATTTAGCAACACCCGGTTATATTAGTTAAACAAAACAATTAGCGTGAATGAATAGATGTAAATTTGGACTGAGATAAGACCTTTTCATTAGGCAAAAAAAAAAAAAAGATAAATTAGCTCTGATAATGTCAAAGCCAGGTCTTTTATATTGATGAACTTGCCGTCACAAGAAAAGTATATATATATATATATATATATATATATATATATATATAGTTCCCTTCCAGAACGGTGTCCCGCTTTGAAGTTAAAGTGTGGACCTCCTTATTTCGCTCATTTTCAAAACGCATTTCCACATCTCAACCGTACAATGTTTAGAACATAGTGTGTAGATCATTCCTGCACAATTTCATTTAATTTGGAGATCATTTGGGTACTGAATTAGATTAAATAAATCAAAAGAACAAAAGTTGTCCAAACAAAACCGTTCGTGTAAATCACGATTACAGAAGATCAAATGATCTTCAAATTGGATGAAACTATGCAGAAATGACCTACACACTATGTTATAGACATTGTACGGTTAAGATGTGGAAATGCAACCTGAAAGTGAGCTAAATAAGGAGGTCCACACTTTAATTTCATAGCGGACACCGTTTTGAAAGGAAATATATATATATATATATATATATATATTGAAAAAAATAAAAATCAGTGTTTTACAGCATCCTATCTACTTGATCGAACAATACTCCGTACACAAATCACGACAAAAAAAACTATAATTACACCAACAATAACGTACAACAAGAATAAGCTTCTCCTTGTTGCTGCCTTGGCACCAGAGGAATATGTCAAACCAAGTTTCGGAGGTGATGAGAGGGATGAAGTATTAGTAGAATTAGTTGCTGAGCCTGATACTTCTGAAGGGACTGAAGGTGAAGATGAGGCACCACTTGAGTTAGTAGCTGGAGTTATTGGTGGTTTTGTTTGGCTTTGTGATGGAGGTGATGGGGGAACATTTGTGGCAGATGAGTATCCAGTCAATCCCACATTGTAAACCACAGTTCCGGCCTGTTGAAATAGACCAAAATTCCTCTCCGAAGTTGGTCCAGCCTTCTTGTTCTCGTTGAAAAGAGCAAAAACATAGACGTCAAGTGTAGGCTGCAAAGGTGTACCTTCATTGGTCAATTGCCTCTTCAATAAGTTCCCATTGTATAGAGCAGCATTCTCTAAATTTGCACCAAGTTCATCGTCATCCCCTTTCGATGGCCACCCTGTCTCCCCAACCTTAACCTCTATATCATCGAACCCCAATGCCTTAATGGCATAAATGACTGCATCTACTTGAGCATACAACAAGTTGTCATAGTGCAAATTGCTACTAGGGTCAGTCATTCCTGCGGATGAACCGGCATTGCTGAAAAGCACATAGTCTAGAAGAATTTCTTTCGAGTTGCCCTTGTACACAAAGTAAGGATATGCATTGATCCAAAATGGTGCCTTTGTGGTTGACAAGAACTGTAACACTTGTGACATTACATCGGAGACATCACTCTTGAAACTGCCAGCAGAAGGTGGATAAGACTCTTCCATCACCCCATAAGAAAAAGGCGATGACACCTTGATGTGTGAATCAAGACCTAACTGAGATAGTGCCTTTTGAATGCTCGACATGGCCGATACAAGGCTAGCTAGCAAATCTGTTGCATCAAGCTCGTTCCCTATCATAATGTCTGTGATTTTCGTTGCCGGAAGGTAAGGCTTGATGCGTGTAGTGACCCACTGAATGGCTGCTTGGGGGTTGCTTAGTTGGCTTAGCATAGTGTTTTCCACTGTCACAATGAGCTGAATATCCGAATTTGCGAATGCAGTTAGTATTTGAGGATTGGTGTCGAAAATTCTTGCTTTTGCGATGTTGTTGGACCTTAAGAGGCTCACAACTTGTTGCGGTGGTAGCAAATTGTCGCCAAGCTGACCATAGTCGATACCAAGGGCTGAAACTCCATTTATAGAACAGATCAGCAGAAGAAGAAGAAAGAAAGGAGCACTGATTCTTGTAAGACTTGCCATAGAGAATGCACTAGGAAAGCAAAGCAGCAGAAAGTTTTACTCTCAATTCTCACTACGAAGAACACATCCAGATTATCCAAAGCCTGAGGTTATTTATAGAGTATATAAGATCGAGTCCCTAAAGCCTACTAGGAATAGGAAGGTTTAGACTCTTCCCTGATTAACTAGGATTCAGAATTTTCCCTGAAAGTAAATTTAGGAAATGGAAAGCCTAAAATCCAGTCTTTAATTTAAAACCGATCGTATAAGGAAACCTATTCCAACTCCTGAATTCTTTGAACAAAAAGGAAAAAGCGTATTCTGATTCAGCTTGGGGTTTTGAAATGATGAGCAAAAGCAGAAATAGCAAATGCTATCCTATCCTTGAAGGCACTGTAAAAAATATACTGGGCAATGCGTTTCATCGACGAGCAAAGCTTGGTCTTGGGCAATGCATATTGTTATCACAGGGTCACAGTGTGAAATTGTGTTAATGCTTCCCTTCTACACCAGAGGCTTCTGTTGAGCATATCTATATGAAAGTAATTAAGATCTTCACAGTTTCTATATATACAAGTCATCCATTTTCCTCTACTGGGAAGTGATTTCTCTTTTTGGCAGCACCTTGGTAATTACTGTTGGCAAACTACAATTCTTGAAGTGCAGGTTACAATATCAGAAACAAGATTATGGAACCTTTCTACAGTTGGTAGCTAGGTAGTTCTGGGTGGTCCATTCACTATCAAGTATCAACACAGAAGGCCAAAACTGAAGCATGGATGCGTACAAAAAATGAAAAAATGAAAAAATAAAAAATCATTAACATTGTGGTAGATTTTGATGGCACGAAAATCTCAGTCCAGTTGCTAATCATCTCAAACCAAGCAAGTATATATCAAGGATAGATCATCTCAAATCTCAGTCCGGCTCCTCTAAAGTGAGAAATTCGTAAAGTTACGTAAATTTCTAAAAATCTAGAAGTTTCATTTAATCTAACCGTCTAAACAATTAACACGTCATTTTATTATTAATTTTTAAGATTTTAGCTCAACACTGTCAGCTCCCTGTTAACTCTAAAACGAGTTAGGGTTTTGACGTCTTTCTCTTCTATTGCACTGCTCAATTTTCTCTTCCTAAATTCCATGCAAACTCGTCCATGGTTGAAGAAAAAATAATACTTCTAATCAAGCAACTATGTATGGTTTGAGTTCTAGT
The DNA here is from genome assembly GCA_034370585.1 of Fragaria x ananassa. Classification (NCBI taxonomy): domain Eukaryota; kingdom Viridiplantae; phylum Streptophyta; class Magnoliopsida; order Rosales; family Rosaceae; genus Fragaria; species Fragaria x ananassa. Next base: position 25,156,692 of record CP139761.1, on the reverse strand, counting down.
AAAAAAAGTTTTAAGTCGAGATAAAAAGTTAAATTTTAAAATCTTCAAATTTATTAACCATAATCAACCAATACCCCCATAACCCCATTTCCCGAAGTGATCGAAGTCTTGTTTGTTGGGTGAATGATCTCTCACGACTCAATGGAGTTTATCGATATAATTTTATTATAGGGTTTATTATAATCATGTATTATCTTTAAGACATGAACACCAATGAATTTAGAGAAAAAAAAATTCTACTTCAACCATGGATTATTTCCACAGACCACAGATCCAAAATGCTGCGGCGTCAACTACGTCTTTTTTGTTTTCGTTTAGGTTAACGGCATATTAACAGTGTTTAGGTAAAATTTTTAAAAATTAATGATAGAATGACATGTCAATTGTTTAGACGGTTTGATTATATAAAACATCTAGATTTTAAAAAATTTACCAACTTTATGATTTTCTCACCTTAAAGAGACCGGATCCATATATCAAAACTTTGTAGCGCGCAATCTCTTCACTCAAACTTTGTTTTTTCTTGACTCAAACTTTAAGTACATGTTAAATTACTTTTACAAAAAATAATTCATATTGATAATCAAAGTAACGCAAAAGATCGCTCTTATTTTGAACATAATATTCATAAAAGGCGCCAAGTAATGTATCATGCACCACTCATCTATCTGTCACAATCTATGTTAAGGTATTAAACTTGTTGAAGTATAGAAATCAAATTCCGACCCAGTTAAGCATGTTGAAACTTGAAACTTGAAACTTGGAAGTGGATGTGGAGTGGAGTGGCGGAGCAGAGAGTGTAGGACTGTAGGAGAGTCCAATTTCCAAGCCGTTGGCAGCTGACACAAGCAGCATCGATCATTTGCCCTTTGATATTTTCCACACTTACTGCAACGACACACCTTTATATCTCTCAGCAGTCTGCACCAACCTACTGACCTAACCCTGCAAAACCTTCTCTTTAGCCCCGCAACAAAATCAAAGAGCAAAATCTACAAGCGACGTAGTCTAGCTAGCTCTCTCGATCTTTGTACTCTGATTTGGTTTAGCTTCACGTGTGTTGTGTCTCACTCAGTTTCGCTTTCTCTCTTTCCAGTTTCTAGTCTCCAATGCTTCCACATGCAGTAAACCGCCCTCCATTGAAATCTGTCGTTGCATTGCTGAACCGGTCCTCTAACACCACCTTTAGAAAGGAAATACCACATTATGACAATAGCTCTGCCGATGCTCTCCCATTATTTTGACATGATCATACATTCACACTGCTAAAGATTCGCTCTGTCAAATCAAGAATCTCGCCCACTCGTTATTACGGAAAATACTTAGCAGAAATGCTTATTGAATAGCCAAAATACATTCATTGATAAATGATCCCAACGAGTCGGACTCAATTGGACTCAATTGAATTTGATCAATCATCATTTGTAGTAGTGATCTTTATATATTGTATTAGCAATCGAAATATCAATCTATCTTAAGAACACAAATTGGGATAGATATTGTGAATATTATTGATTGTTTCAAACCGACTCTTATCCACATCTCAAAGAACACAAATTTTGAAAAAACATAGATGAAAGTTGAATTAAAAGTTGTCTCATCAACTGTGAAACGTACCATAAATCAAAATCCAAAAGTTTAGAGTGAAAATATCTGAAATATTGATGGGGTTAAACCAAGACGGTAAAAGTGAAACTGCCCCAACCATAAACCACAATAATTATCATAAATCAAAAGTTCAAAACCAATTGACGGCCTTGTGAGTTTTGAGTTTCACTTTTAACCCGGGCGGGGTTAGGTTAACTTATTACCATGGTTAGTTTCACCCCACCCATCTTCTATTTAACTAACCCCATTTGACACACTTCGTCTTCCACGCTCACTCTTCACCTTCCTCACTTCCACTCTCCCAAAACCGCTTCAACTCTCCTCCTAAACTCTTCAAAACATTCCCTCAAACCCTTCCACAACCCCGAAAATCTCCATGGATTCCGACCCTTTATTCATCCCCATAATGTTTCACTCCAACCTTTCCGCCTTGGAGCCATTTGGTTATGCTCTGTTTTTCATCTCCCTATTTGCTCTCTGGCTCAGACCCGGCGGTCTCGCCTGGGCTCTCTGTAAGGTCAGAGCTTGCAACACTATTCCCGGCCCACCCGGATACCCTCTCATTGGTTCCATGTCCATCTTCACTGCCTCTACACCTCACAGAGTTCTGGCCAAGCTCGCCAGAAGCTTGAATGCCAAACCTTTGCTGTCTCTATCGGTTGGTTTCACCCGGTTCGTAATCTCAAGCAACCCGGAGACTGCGAAAGAGGTTCTCAACAGTTCAGCTTTCGCTAACAGGCCGAGGAACGAAACTGCATACGAGCTTCTGTTTAACAGAGCCATGGGGTTTGCACCATATGGAGAGTACTGGAGGAATCTGAGGAGAATCGCAGCGACTCATTTGTTCAGTCCGAAGAGAATAGCTGGTTCGGAAGGGTTTAGGATTGAAATGGGGAGGAAAATGGTGGAGGAGATTCGGGGTTTGATGGCTGGAAATGGGGAAGTTGAGGTTAAGAAGGTGCTTCATTTCGCGTCTTTAAATAATGTGATGAAGACGGTGTTTGGGAAATGCTATGAGTTTGGGGAGGAAGGTGGTGATGGGATTGAGCTTGAAGGATTGGTGAGGGAAGGGTATGAGTTGCTTGGAATTTTTAATTGGGGTAACCATTTTCCGTTGCTTGGGTGGTTGGATTTTCAGGGTGTGAGGAAGAGAGCTAGGGGTTTGGTCGTGAAGGTTGAAGCTTTTGTGGGTAAGATCATTGAGGAACATAGAGTGAAGCGGGTCAGAGGTGAAAAGTTTGATGAAGATTGCATTGGGGACTTTGTTGATGTTCTTCTTGATTTGGAGAAGGATCAGAAGCTCAGTGACTCTGACATGGTTGCTATTCTTTGGGTATGAAATTTTGTTTCTAGTCTTACTGTTACATTCTTTGATTATGTAAACTAATTAGTGTTGTTCTGTTTGCAGGAAATGATCTTCAGGGGAACTGACACAGTGGCTATTCTGCTAGAGTGGATTCTTGCAAGGATGGTTTTGCACCCTGAAATTCAATCCAAAGCGCAAAGAGAAATCGATTCTGTTGTTGGCTCATCCAGGCCTGTTTCGGGTTCTGACATACCCAACCTGCCTTACCTTCAAGCCATTGTCAAGGAGTCTTTCAGGGTTCACCCACCTGGTCCTCTACTTTCATGGGCTCGCATTGCGATCCATGATGTGTATGTAGGGGAGAGGTTTGTCCCAGCTGGGACTACAGCCATGGTGAATATGTGGGCAATCACTCATGATGAGAATGTCTGGTCTGAGCCGGAGAAGTTCAAGCCAGAGCGCTTCATGGAATCGTCTGAGGATGTGAACATCATGGGGTCTGATATGAGGTTGGCGCCTTTCGGCTCTGGAAGGAGGGTCTGCCCTGGAAAAGCTTTGGGTTTGGCCACTGTTCAGCTGTGGCTGGCTCAGTTGCTTCAGAGCTTCGACTGGGTTGAGTCTGATAATGCTGGTGTGGACTTGGAAGAGTGTTTGAAGCTGTCGATGGAGATGAAGACCCCATTGGTTTGCAAAGCTATTGCCAGGGTTGCTTAAACTGAATGTGATCATTATTCCAGTTCCAGCCTCCATATTTTTCAATTGCCTTGTTAACAAGCTAGAGTGGAGTTTGATTATGTTGCTTTAAGTTGATTTATAGACTAACGATCTTACATAGCTGTGCTAATTTGGGTATGTAATGGTCTCGAATCTCGATCACATTCTCACTACTGCGAGTGTTTTGTTCTAGTTACCTGGATTGTGATCCAGTATAAATCCTAGTTATCCCTTTTTATTCTCATATATTCTTGCATGGGCTTCATGAAAGTTGATGCTTATATATATATATATATATATATATATATATATATATATATATATCTTTGCTGCCATATATCTTTATCCTGGTAAAGAGAATATAACTGAACTTTCTTTCTTGTAAAGGAGTTGCATCAGGATTTGGATATCCAAACCTACACTTTCTGCTTTCATTCTGAAATTGACCATTGATTCTTATCTATTTCAAGTACATATTCCCACTAAGGTATGTTTAGGATACGAGGGTTTCTGCATTTGGATAGGTTTACATTTTTACTATATGAATGTTATGGCCAAGGATCAAGAAGTTGTCTGTACTGCAGAGAAAGAACACTACGGATCGTGTTAGAGGTAAATTGACCATCGCATATCATGAGCATGACAGTGATCAAGACTGTGATCACGAATACTTGATGCCTTGCGCCAAAAGTTCAGACTCAAATGTCACGTTTGTTTGGGTTCGACTACTATACACATTTGTATGACATACATCAAGCCGTGAGCCGTCCGATCGTTTAACAATTCAAAATTCAAGACGATCGGATGACTCACAGCTTAATATTTGCTACACATATGTATAATAAAAAAGTCCCGTTTGTTTAGTATTAAAGGTTTTACGAAATTTTCGTTTGCACAATAATGCTATGAACTCTTGTATACGCTCGAACAACTCCCATATATATTGTACTAGATTTCCCAACGATTTCTAAGTACAACACACTAATATCATGAATAAATAGGAATTGGATGACGAGAAATGAAGAAAAGATTGTAAGAAAAATGGATTAAAGATAATATCAGATTGGAAAACAAAACTGGCCCAATGGGTTTCTAATTCCAAAACGCAGAGTTGGCCCAGTAAAAGCATCGTGCTCCACAGCTGGCTCCAACTCATCAGCACACATGGCCTTCTTATTCTTCTTCTTTAACAATTTAATACTCTCTCACACACTCGCTCTTTTCACTCAGAAATGGATCCGACCGGCACCACTCGCCGGACCCGGAAAGTCCCGCCGAAACCCGACCTCTACTCCACCGTAGTCGTCCACGGCGACGACGAATCCGCCTCCGATTCCGACCGCCGCGCCAAGTCACCAACGGACCCGGAACCCGACCCGTACGCCACATTCGTCTACAAAAACAATGCTCACGACGACGACGATGACGACGACTCCTCCCTCCCTCCGCTCCTCAAGCGCCTCCCCAAGGACTTCGGCGGCGGCGCCTCCCTCAATTACTTCGACGACCAGGACGACACCGCCGGCGATTTCGGGACCATGATCGTCCGCAATCGGACCACGCGGAGGTCACGTGACTGGGGGAGCCGCGCGGCCGAGGAGGAGGAGGACGACGGCGATGCGTTCTCGACGTTTGTGATGAGGCCGAGTGAGAGAGAGTCGTCGCTGACAGGGACGGTGAGGAGGAACAGCGCCGGCGGGAATTCTACGATGAGCAGAGCCGTCGCGAGTATGCAGGCCTCCGGCGACGGGATGGGGAAGCAGAGGAAGAGCAGCGCCGCCTCGTCGTCGCAGAACGAGGAGGCTCGCCAGAATATGAAAATGTCGGCCAGTTCCATACCGGAAAGCGTCACCAGAGAAGATCCGACTACGAAGTACGAGCTGCTCAATGAGCTCGGTACATTACTACTTCATCTTCAATCTCTTCCCTTTTTTTTTTGTTAACTTTGCTTTGTTTGAGTGGTTTTGTGTAATGGTGATAATGACAGGGAAGGGGTCTTATGGTGCGGTTTATAAAGCTAGGGACTTGAAGACTTCCGAGATGGTGGCAATTAAAGTCATCTCATTATCTCAAGGGGTCTGTTTCTGCTATCTTTTTTGGGTTTGATATACTACTTTTGGTTTGGTAATTCGTTTGAGTTTTGACTGTGCATTGCTGTTGTTGGTTTCAGGAGGAAGGGTATGAAGAGATTTGCGGTGAAATCGAGATGCTGCAGCAATGCAGTCATCCGAATGTTGTTCGGTACTTGGGGAGCTACCAAGGAGAAGAGTATCTTTGGGTAAGTTTTGGATAGTGGTGAATTGGTTAGTTTCTTGTTTCGGTTTTGGGTAATGCATGAGTATGAGACTACCGGTTTCCTGTGTATTGGCAGATTGTGATGGAGTATTGTGGAGGTGGAAGTGTTGTTGACTTGATGAATGTTACCGAGGATGCTCTGGAGGAGTATCAAATAGCGTACATTTGCAGGGAAGCATTGAAGGTATGATAAGCTCTGATTGAATAAAATTGACCTGTTGCACCTCATTAATAGAGTATCCTATGTCTTGTATTCCTATTTTTTTTTTTTTACCAGGAACTGCCTGTGAAACACTATAGTTGGCCACTTAGCTAGGGCTTTAGGGGTACATGTTGGACTCAATTGAATGAACTAAACAATTCTCCAATGATAATGCTGATATACTTCCATTCATTTTCTGTTCAAACTATCTGTTGAGGTTACATATATTATTGATTTGAACAAGAGTCTTTTATTTTTTCTTCCCCCATAGGGCCTTGCTTATTTGCACTCGATTTTCAAGGTCCACCGAGATATTAAGGGTGGTAATATTCTGTTAACTGAACAAGGAGACGTCAAGTTGGGTGAGTACAGTGATCAATCATTTTGTGTACTAGAGATAGAAAGTGAATCATGATCGTCTTTAACAGCTCTTGATCTTTATGGTGTGATAATTCTTCAATCTTACAGGCATAATGACAATCTTAAGAGGGTGTGAAGTTTTAACTTCTCAATTTGACTATAGAATAAAGCATTGAGTACTCTTTTCTATTCTTCATTTTCTTTTTTTTATCATGTAAAGTTACTTTGTTGTCCTTTCAACAGCATGCTGACCTCCAAAATTTGGGATATGTTAATATTGGCAGGTGATTTTGGGGTTGCAGCACAGCTTACAAGGACCATGTCAAAGCGCAATACGGTAGGTCAGTTGCTTTAGTTATATAAATCTCATTGCTATTGCACAATTCAATTGGCTCATAATTTGCAGTTTTATTACTTTATAGACCAGAAATTGATAGTTGTTTAACCCTAGTTGTTTGGTTTAAGGTGTCATCAGAATTTGTTTCAAAACGGGGACCTTTTCAAGATCAATTCCTGTGGTGGTTACCACAGCAACTGCTCTGGGGTTTGACCATAAGACATGACGTACATGGGACACAAACCTCTTTCTATGTCCTTAGGCTTGAGTAGGTGATTTAGTTATTGGAAAATAAAAAAGGAGGGGACTAATGAGTGTTGCCTAGACGTGCTCTATGGACTAGAAAAATATAGAAGTGATAACAAATTTTATGTAAACTTGACAGTTGCAAACCTATGTTTTATGTGATATATTTGTTTGTACTTTGTCACATGAATTTTTTCTTTTTCCTTTGATAATTTGTCTTTTATTCTCAGTTCATTGGGACTCCACATTGGATGGCTCCCGAAGTAATTCAGGAAAGTCGTTATGATGGAAAGGTATCATGTCTACTCTGTACCCTACACAAAATTTGATTACCTTTATATTTGTATTCTTGGCTGAGATGCTGCCTACATTTATGTAATTTATTTTATTTTTGCAATTAGTTGTTGTGCACTACTTTTGGAGATAATAGTACTATGATGAAACTACTAATGATATAATTTATTTTTCTTATTGTTTACTCTAGGTGGATGTATGGGCTCTTGGTGTTTCTGCAATTGAAATGGCTGAGGTAATATATATTTACCATTTAAATTGTTCTCAAGATGGTGAAAATTTTACGAAGCAACTGTTTCAAAGTTTCTTGGTAGCCTTTACATTCTTTCCTCTTCAAATGTAGCAGGGAGGGGGTGGGGAATAGATGATGTTGGTTCCAGCCTGAGTTGACTAACTTTGTTATAATTGGACCTTATGACAGAGCAAGAAACAGTTTGGGTATGGTAATAGTGAGCTTAGACTGATAGAAGTAGAACACCTTTATAGAACTGAGAAGATTTAGGATATAGCTGCAAGTAAAGAGAAAAGAGAGATATGGGACAACAATGTTGAAAGAGAAGAGAAAAGGCTACATGTGTAGTAATGTACTAAGCCTTCAACAACTCTCAGCTTTTGTCATTCCAAAATGCCTAATTCACTGCAAATAGCCTTACTTATAGGCTTCATATATTTATTTCTATACCAAACTATTCACTATAAACCAACCCTTGGAGTACTTGAAAATATTGTACTTGGCCTTAAATTCAAATAGTCTCGTATTAGCACTAAACTGAAATATATACTCTTAATAAAATTTGTATTATAGCTCTTGATTTAACCTTACTGATTTAAATTCATTAGATTACTATCTTGGACCAATAAGTCCTTAGATTTAGAGCTGGCCCAATGGGCATAGTCTTGAGATTCTTGAAAGGGCGTTTCTTATATTACGGTTGCTACTGCATCACTTGAAGAAATAATTGTTTTTGGCCTCACCGGAAAGGATTGATGAGCTATTTTCCTTATAAATTTCAGGGACTTCCTCCAAGATCTGCAGTGCATCCAATGAGGGTGAGTAATTCATCCCATCATTTTCATTTTATTAGAAGTTCAAGCGTATCATGGTTGCTTGTTCAATTAAAACCCGTGTCTTAATTATTAATATGTATCCCATTCTTTTGTTCATTGCTTTTATTGAAAATCTGTTATAGAGATAGTTTAATAAAATTTGGATATTCCAAGAGAAAAGCATCTCAGAGATGGTCACTGATACTGACTTACAAACATATATGCAAGTAGCAATTGGCCATCTCTCTTAGCATGATTGGTGACCCTGCAATGCCTATATGTCATTGTTCTTTCATATTGGAAGAATATGGATTAGAAGTTATGTAGGTATGAGCTGAAGTTGCTAATTAAGGCCTCGTATATTAATAAACTTGTCTCTGTTTTTGTTATGCCTTTCTAATCATTGTTTGTTGAGGGGATATGTAACCCATTTATTGTTTATTATAGGTTCTATTCATGATATCCCTTGAGCCAGCTCCAATGCTTGAGGATAAAGAAAAATGGTCCGTTTTCATGCTTCTCTCTCTGATCTTTTATACCAATTCCAATGACATCAGCCTGTACAAAGCTTATCAGGCATCATAACCTACTATCAAGTCTTTAAAGCACTATTGGGTTCAATAATTTCCAATGGTGGTGGTATTTGCAAACGCTCTGCTATGTCTCAAACTATTTAGCATGTATTGAACTATGACACTTTGCCTGCCAAGCTACTTTACTTGAGTTCAATTTGCATCCCTTTCCAGAGTGTTTTTATAGAAGCTCACATCATAAATATAATTAGTTTAATACAATGGCCATGATCTTCAACTTTCGTCATCTTTATCTGCATCTTTTTTGTTAGTACTGTGACGATCATGCTCAGATGCTTTTGAACATCCTTTAAATTTCGGCTGCCTCCTTTTGCAGGTCTCTCGTGTTTCATGATTTTGTGGCGAAGTGCCTGACAAAAGAACCACGTCTACGCCCTACTGCAGCTGAGATGTTGAAGGTAGTCTTCATATTGACTATCTGTATGTTCTATGTACAAATTGGGGCTGCGTAGATTCTTCCAGTAATATTTTAATCCATCATAGTGGATGTAAATGGTTTCCCTTCTCTTGTTTTGTTCATGTGTCACTGACTATAACTATTCCCTCAAAATCAAACCCTTTCTCTGAGAATGAACTTGAAGCAGATCTATACAAAATGTTCTAGTGCTTACTGTGTTGCAAATTGTCTCTGTTCTGAATGAACAATAATTTTCATTTTATTAATTGCAGCACAAATTCATTGAAAAATGCAAATGTGGTCCCTCTGCAATGGTGCCTAGGATTGAGAAGGCCAGGCAAATCAGGACCTCTATGGCTTTGCAAGCACAAAATGATGCTCCAGATGAATTGGAAGATGATGTAAGAAATGCCCGTGTTCACTTTTATTTGTGTCCCTGTTAATCCTTATCTTATTAGCAGATTGTAATTTGAAACAGGGAGCTCCCAAAGTGAATGAAGATTATGGAGATACTGTTCCTTCAAGGCCTCTGGGGACAAATGAAGTGCCTACAGGCAGCATATTGATGAAGCAGCACATGTCTGGTATTGGGGAGCATGCAGAGGAAGGTATGAAAACTAGATTCCAACTAAATTTGCAAAATTATCTTTAGTTATATTAGTGTTGATGGGCTGCTTTGTAAGGTTATACATGGTAATGCTTGTGGTAACTATGCACGCATCTTGAGTAGGTTTACATATTCAAAGGGTTATTTGTGCAGACAATATTGAATTTTGAGCAGGGGGTGCTAAAGGATGCTTGTATTCTATTTGACAGGTTTATTTTATATTTATTCAATCGCAATGAAAACTTTTTATGTAATTGCAATACTAAATTGAAAACTTGAAAATATCTTGTTTTCTCACAAGACATCACTTGATTTTTAAATTAGTGGCTTATTTCTTATTGTGCATCATGGCAAAGCAGATTATTGCCAACTTTGTGAGAATCTATATGCTCATGGGTGGCAATTGTATTATATTATATGATCTTCTGATATGAAACCTGTGCTTGATAGGTAATTTTGGCACCGTAATAGTTCATGGTGGAGATGAAAGAGATATGACTGGTACTCAGACACAAATTTTTTATTCCAAAGAACATTCACCTGCTTCTGGACTTGGTCTTTCCACTGCTGGCGTAGGTAAATCAAGCGAAGTCAGGTACTTACCTCACCATTTATTCGTGAATTCATTGCCTAGTGTCAAAAGATAAAACTTCATTTCTACTATTCATTCTATCAGGTTGGGAGGCGAAAATAACACTTCGGTTGGAGTACCAAAAACAGTTACACAGACCAAACATGCATTTTCTCCATCACCTTTTAGCTCTCCTGAGCCGAACTTGAGAAAAAGCAGATCTCAACCACAGGTCGGAAGTCTAACTATAAGTGGTGCCACAGTGAAGAATGAAAATGTCAGCCGGAAAGCTTTTGCAGTGCAAGATAAGGTAGTATGCTTCATTAGTTTGTGCTTACCAAGTGTGTCTTATGTACAACAGCTGCTAAGTAAGCAATTTCATTGTAGTTGGAAAGTTACTCCAACATGCATAACATGAACTAGAAATAACTTGTGATCTTAACCGTAGAGTTCTCCTCTCCCATGATGTGTACTGACTAGTAGGTAAAATGCTCAAGTATTCTTGCTACTCACTGCATATCCCTCAATCGTTAATTTCACTGGCCCTTTCTAACAAACTACTCAAGACATCGGAAACAAGTGTAAAAGAACTAGGGATAAAGGTTCAGCCTACCATGGAACCTCTAGATTCTCCAAAATCCACTTGGGTCACCATCTGTAATGACTGAAAAATTTACAGATTGGTTTGTTCACAAAGATGTGTATTGACATGCATGCATTTTATCCCTTATTTTCATTGCGGTGAAAAGTTCACTGCTTAGTTTATTCCCAAATATGCTTTTTCCTCAGGGCATGTATTAAATTTTGTTTCATTGTCAAGAAAAATTCACTTGTTAGTTTGTTCCCAAAGATGCCTGTTTGTCAATGAAAAGTATTTAATCGATTAACTTCCTGTCTCGCAGCTTTGGGCCATTTATGCAGCTGGTAATACAGTGCCTATTCCATTTTTGAGGGCGACAGATATATCTCCCATTGCTCTCTTATCAGATAATGTTCTCAGAGGCATGCAGCGAGATAATAGTGGAGCTGGTGCCATAGATGCACTACAGGAGCTTTTTACTGGTGATGCACAGTCAAAAAAGGGACGAAGAGGACAGAATGAGGTCTCTCTCTCTCATCTCTTTACGTATATATAAATGAATTTATATTTTTGACATTTGGTGTGCTGCAGATGCCCCTTCCTCCAAGTGTTTACAAAAGACTCCATTCAAGTCCAACTCTATTGAATCTCACGCAAGCTTTAGCCTACCACAAGATGTACGTCAGCCAAATTATATTTCTCTTCAAAATTACTTTGGCTTGGCCAATGAGATAATCACTTTCCTGCTGCTGTATAAAAGGACCCGTTAACATAACAAAGTTTTGTTCATTTAATTCAGGTGCTACGAAGATATGCCTCTCCAAGAATTGCAAGCAACTCAGGAACAACAGACTATTCAAAATCTTTGCGATACATTAAGAACCATTCTTCGTTTGTAGCCATATATATTCTGACAATTTGTAACTTTGTTTCTTTCATCAATGGCAGTGGAATAGTTGAGGCTAGATAATCTAAGGTAGAGAAGCTGGGATAGCAAATATAGAGTAGTCATGTTGTCTTTGTGTAGCCTATTAAGTAAATAACTTTCCTTGTACATCACAGCCATACTAATAATTTTGTGGAAATGAAAGTTGCCAAGCTTCTTTCTTTAGTTATTCATGGAAATGAAATTTGTCGAGATTACTTTGTTCGATATCTCTCTATGGATAAGACCTTAGCTCTGGTAAGGTAAAAATACTAAACTGAAACCCTTATATTCGTTGAGCTACAAAGAAGTTAAACTGAAAAAACTCAGAAAGTAACTCTAACTAACGAGAGGGCAACATTGAAATATTAAAGACCGATCGCTGGAGCTAAACCCCAGAGAAGTGAGAGAACTATACAAGATCAACCTTAGGTGCCTGATCAGCAAACTTGGAACGGTACCAGATACCCACAATGATACAAAGAATTATGAAGACTAGCACACTAAAAATAATGATCCACTTCGTCCAGCGTCCCATTGTTGTTGCTGTCTTGACACCGGAGGAATATGTCATGGGGATCTCAGGAAGTGATGGGCTCGGGGTTGGGGGTGATAAGGCATTAGTTGATTTCGCATCCGAAGTTGGTTCTGATAGGGTTGGAGTTGGAGGCGATGAGGGCTCAGTTGAAGTCGTAGGGGGCTCAGTTAAATTTGTATCGGAGGATGGTGGTTCTGATGGGTTTGGGGTAGGGGCATCAGTTGAGTTAGGAGCCGAAGTTGTGGAAGATGAGTATCCAGTCAAGCCCGCATTGTAAGCCACAGTTCCATCGGGTTGAAACATACCGAAATTCCTCTCCGAAGTTGGCCCAGGCTTTTTGTTCTCGTTGAAAAGAGCAAATATATAGACGTCGAGGTTGGGCTTCAAAGGTGTCCCTTCCTTGGCCAATTGTCTCTTCAACAAGTTCCCATTGTATAGAGCAGCATTCTCTAAACTTGCACCAAGTTCATCATCATCCCCTTTCGATGGCCACCCTGTCTCCCCAACCTTAACCTCTATATCATCAAACCCCAATGCCTTAATGGCATAAATGACAGCATCTACTTGAGCATACAACAAGTTGTCATAGTGCAAATTGCTACTAGGGTCAGTCACTCCAGCCGATAAACCGTCATTGCTGAAAAGCACATAGTCGAGAGGAATTTCTTTTGAGTTGCCCTTGTACGCAAAGTAAGGATATGCATTGATCCAAAACGGTGCCTTTGTGGTTGACAAGAACTGTAACACTAGTGACATTACATCGGAGACATCACTCCTGAAACTGCCAGCAGAAGGTGGATAAGACTCTTCCATCACTCCATAAGAAAAAGGCGATGACACCTTGATATGTGAATCAAGACCTAACTGAGATAGTGACTTTTGAATGCTGGACATGGCCGGTACAAGGCTAGGTAGCAAATCCGCTGCATCAAGCTCGTTCCCTATCATAATGTCTGTGATTTTCGTTGCCGGAAGGTAAGGCTTGATATGTGTATTGACCCACTGAAGGGCTGCTTGGGGATTGTTTAGTTGGCTTAGCATTTCGTTTTCTACTGACACAATGAGCTCAATATTTGAATTTGCGAATGCCGTTAGTATCCGAGGATTGGTGTCGAAAATTCTTGCTTTTGTGATGTTGTTGGACCTTAAGAGGCTCACAACTTGTTGCGGTGGTAGCAAATTGTCACCAAGCTGGCCATAGTCGATACCAAGTGCTGAAACTCCTTGTAACGAACACATCAGCGAACAAAGAAGGAGAAGAAAAGCAACAGCATTGATTCTGGTACACTTTGCCATGGAGAACATTTTCTGTAGGTGTGAAGAGTTTGCGATCACTGAAAGTTATTAGCACCTGAATTTCTCAATCTCACAACAAGAACACATGTGGATTGCGTTGACGCCAAAGGTTTGTATTTATAGAGTTGTAAACATTAGACCTACCCGAAACAATTAGGAAGAGATACGTATGTGTCGGATCAAAATGTTCCCAAACAAACTTAGGAAAAAGGAAGTCTAGCAAATAAAGATTAATCTTGATTATCCTAGGAATCTGTTATCCTGCTATCGATAGGTATAGTTTTCCTACTCGATCAAAGGTACTTTGAAACAGAAGCATTATATCACTTCATGTGACACCATCATCTTAGCCATTGGTGTGATCCGAAGGCTCCAATTCATTAACTTATTTCTTAGGCTCCATGACTATTGCTCCACTTTTTACCACACTGTAATGGTAATTCTGGGTCTTAATGTTCCTAGCTCTTCTTCTCTCCTTTGCAAACACGAAGAAAATGATGAGCCTCCTCTTACGATTACACTCGCACACTTCTCCTAGGTCTTCTTCTTCTTTCATCAGAAGCCTCTCTTTCTTATCAACCCACCCAATACCACAACCACCCCTTAAACCCTCTCAACTCTTAAACCCTCCTCCTCCTCCTTCTTCGCCTTCTTCTTCTTCTTTGATTGGTTTCTCTCCTAAATCCAGACCCACTGTATTTTCTCCCTCTACCCTTCGCTTCCTGACCACTCAATCCTCTGAGGATTTCGACGATTACCAAGATGACACCTTTCAAGGTAAAGCTCTGTGCTTTCTGCAGTTTAACTATTTAGTTTTGAGTTTTAACTATCTGGGTATGTCAAAGTTGGGATTTTTATTTACTGAAACAATTGAGTAGTTCACTGCTTGTTATCAAGGCTATAACTTTAGTACTATAACACCCTTTAGACCTTAGATAAGAGTTAAGCTTTTGATGGGTTCTTTAAATTGGTGATTCTCTATGGCTCAAGTTACTCAACATTGGTCATGAAAGATTGGTGCTGCGTTTTTTTATATGCATATTGAAGTAAAGCTGTGGTATGGTCTCTTTTGGTAATGCAACTTTGGATTTTCAGGTGAAGAAACAGAAGAGAGAGGGGCATCAGATGGATGGGAAGAAGGAGATAGTACAGATGGTTGGGAGGACGAGGATGTCGCCGAGCCTATGGTACATTGTTGTGGCTTGAACACTTTTGGTTGCTCACACTTCATTTTTGCTTAAAATTTGGAATATGTTTGATGATGCTAGTAATTGGTCTATGTAGGTTGGTGATGGAGGCGATGGCGGTGGAGTGGTGTTCCATGGTGTTCCCTGGGGTGAGCGGGCACTGTCCATTGCTTGTGAGGTGTTGACACAGTTTTCTGATGACATGAAGCTCTTCTCTTTCAAGACTACTCCTCGAGGATACGTGTTTGTGAGACTTGACAAACTATCAAATGAGTAATTCTTCTGCTCTTTTCATTGACAAACTTGCGAGTAGTTTAACATGTATTTTTTTCAACTTTGGCACGATAGTTTGTTTTATTTTTTGCTCCCAATTTCTATTTTAATGAGATTGATAAGATAAGATATGTTTAACATGAGTATACTTTAGAGACTCTGTTTCCTTCGCTTCATTGTTTGTTGGAGGCTGCTAATAGAAAAAAAAATAAAAAATAAGGGAAAAGTATACAACTTGATCCAAAGCTTCTTCTTTTTGGCACAATTTGTTTGTTTTGTGTAAGGAGAACGGCTGAATTTTGTGATGTTAGCCTTTTGACATAATGTCTTTCTTTTATCAGATATGGGTGTCCAAGCATGGAGGAGCTTGGACGCTACAGTAAAGAATACAAGAGGAAGTTGGATGATGTTGGAGCACTTGGAGAAATACCTGAAGATTTGGCTGTTGAGGTTCATCTCAATCAAGTCTCTATCATGTTTGATCCATACAAATATGTGTAGTGATGAAATTGCATTTTGTTTTGAAGGTATCATCTCCTGGTGCGGAGAGGTTACTAAAAGTTCCAGATGATTTACCTCGGTTTAAAGACAAGGCCTTGAGAGTATGCTATTTAGAAGATGTGGATTCTAAACGCCCAGAAAAGGATGGGGTTTTTATGCTGGAGTCTGTTGAGACAGAGTCAGAGAGTTGTGTGTGGAAGTTGGCAAATGTGAAGGAAAACAGGGATCCAGACAGCAAAGGTAGACCATTAACACGTAAACAGATGGATTGGAGATTAAAATTGCCATTTTCTGTACATAAAAGGGTACTTCTGTACCTAAACTCAAGTTGAGAATTTTTGATGCTTTACTGAAAAATGTTGGTTAGGATTTAGAAAAGATAGATGTTTGAAGAATAATTCTAATGTCTGCGGTTTGTATCCTTGAATTTCGATTTTATAACATCTTACGCAATTGAAGTATCAACCCCAATTTTGATAAGTATGGGCATTGAATTTCATATATTCGGGCTTCCCTGTGGTTTCAAAAGTTAATAAATGCTCAGGTTATGTATAGCTTCAAGCTAGCTGTTTAAATATCATATGTTTTCTCTTGATCTTTTGTTCTTTTTACTCTTGATCTTTGTTGTATGCTTCTATATGTTTGCATAACTGCATCATTCTTTTCTGTTGGGCTTTGAAGTTGCTCTTGGCTCTGTTCATTTGGCCTATCGGCCCAGGTGTCCTAGTTTGTTTTTCCATCTTGTTTAGCTCTCTTGTGGACTTTGCTCTTCTAGTCTTCTCTCCTTATTATGAAGCTCTTTATCAAAAGAGAGAAAACTATTGAGAAAAAAAAAAAGGCTACCCAACTGAACATAATGAATAGGATTGGTTGCTGCAACCTATATAACTTGATTCATTTCTTACTTTTGTCCTTGATTCTGCATTCACTGCATTGGCATCTAATTGAATCAATTCATTTGATATATCATTTTCTGTTACAAAGATAAATCAGAACCGAGTATTTCTACCAGCTAGTCAATTCGTAGTAGTTACTGTTTCAGCTATTTATGCAGCTGGTCAGCTAGTGAAGCAATTTTAGCCATTATTCAGAGGCTGTTTTCACAGGATAGCTACTAATCCTACTATAAGTTATATGTCTATCCTATTATTTATGGCTGTTTTCAATTTTAGCCATTATTGTGTTTCTAACAGTTGGGTCAGCTAGTGAAGCATTTTTTTAATACGGGAATCAATCTATGTTAATGATGGTCATTTTTGAGATGCATGATCTCATGCTGGTCAGATCAAAGGCCCTTTCAAGAAGCTTGCACTGATCAAGCAAAATAAATGATGATACCTCTCCTTTCAACTGATTATGACTGAAAGATGAAGAGACGAGGCAGGTCCGTATCATCATGCTAGCAATTACGGAGCTGCAAAACAGATCAATGATTCAAATTAATGTAAGCAAAGTAGCATTCCATCTCTATCATAGAATTAATTCCCTGCTACTAGCATTGTAGTCATCTTTATTTCATTATAGGAGTCTCTCCCTGGCTTCTAGGATTCAAATAGGTTTACTATATTATAGATCATTTTTCTTTTCTTATTTTCTGTTTTTGTATCATGAATTGTTTTGTTTGTTGGATACAAATGTTTGATGAATGTGGACTACTGAATATATCAGAAAGATTCTGCAGAATTCACCACTTAGCTTCCACATCATGCATACATATTTAGAACAGTAGATCTCAGTTTCCTCCTGTAATTGTTTTGAATGTTCTATGAAGGTTACTCATCAACAAAAATAGACCTAGGTCTTCTTTTTCTTTAATTTCATGACCCATTATGTCATGTAAATTGGGAAAAGTTGAATTATTATAGTGAGCTATAGTGAATCCTTTATTTTTTTTTATTTTCATAGGTGACCACTTGATGTTAACATTTTTGGCATGACTATGTAACTCCTCAGTAAGGAGTTGATGATTTGAAGGTTTCTCTTTTCACTAGGGATTGATTGAAGTTTGGGTTACAGTGCAGTCCTACATTGCACCCAATAATTCATTGGCCCATTTAGTCCTTTAGCAGTTTAGCCACAACATCCAACAGTTATATGATTTGCAATGCTTTGTTTTCCTGGCTGAGATTCTTTTCTTTTCTAGGCCATACATACACTGGTTGAGATTCATATGGTGGCCTCCAGGCTCTTTCCATGCCTATTCAGGTTAGCAAACTTTTACTGGCAGTTGGCTGATTTTACTCGAGTGTACATAAGTAAAAGGCTTTCATCACAAATGGATTACAGAACTCCATTAC
The DNA here is from genome assembly GCA_034370585.1 of Fragaria x ananassa. Classification (NCBI taxonomy): domain Eukaryota; kingdom Viridiplantae; phylum Streptophyta; class Magnoliopsida; order Rosales; family Rosaceae; genus Fragaria; species Fragaria x ananassa. Next base: position 25,138,518 of record CP139761.1, on the reverse strand, counting down.
TGCTAGATTAAAATTCAGGTTTTTGAGGGCTCTATGAAGCAGCAGCTGAATTGATTCAAGCGGAATGTGTAGGAGTTTTCAAAGGGAGTGAGATAAAAGGTCATTATTTTCATAAAGCAAACCAATAAAACAACAAGGAAATGATGGAATTAGACAGCTAAATTGACAGACTTATGAGTTATGAGTGGGATAGACATAGCTACTGTTTGTATTCTGTGGCCTATGGGAGGTGAGGGTGGTTGCTTGTCGGTTTTCAGTTGCTCTAAATCAAGAAAAGCCACAAACTCACATCCCAACTATCTTCATTTGAAAATTACAACCCCCACAAAAGAAAGGGTCATAGTCTCTGGTGATGGAGATGGAATATGCCTCAATCAAGATGATGAAAGATTGATATATGAGTGGGAAATACAGAGGGATGATTTCATCTGGTGCAAAATATGAACATGAATTGAAAAGAGAAGTTGTCCATTTTGGGAGGCCCCAAAGCAATGGTGTAGCTTCATAATAGATAAGTGGACCAATGTACAAACAAGTGGGTTTTGTTCTTCTTACATCATCTGATTTAGACCCTCTTCTCCTTCCTTCACTTGTTGACAAACTTGTGATTAGGTTTTTTGTTACTCAACCCCAGTTGGCTCTTCTTTCTTGAAATGTATAAACGTACAAACCTTGAATTTCAACACAGTTCGTTAGCATCTAGCATGCGGTACAATTTTAACGTATTGAAACTGCCAATCAGCCAATGAAAGCATCATTAAGGCCTATCAAACCTAAAGCATCTCCCGTTATGCGGGCAATATGTGACCCTAAATGTGTGGAGTGCCCGCCCGCAACCACAATCCCGTCGAGTTTCCTCTTTCTTTCCCTTTTTGTAGAGTGAATCATCGATGAGAGCGTTGCGTGTCGCCGGCGGATAACTTGTTTAGCATCCGATTGAAGTTATCTACTCAGCTCTTCTTCTAACGGTTCACACTTATCATAATTTCCGTAAAGTCAACAATAGAAGTTGCCGACTAGCAATCTATTTGACATGCAGCTTCTTTTAATCATTGACACTCATGTTGGGTAACTTTGGGATCCATACAGATCCTCTTTATAATTTTGCTCATAAGGTCAAGATACCCATTATTGTCCTGAACTCATAGTTTGTTACCAATACAAATTTTGATATGAACAACCGAGAGTACCCACCAAAAGATTAGATAGAGAAAGAGTAGAACTAGCTACATTTCTAATGACCAATTAAGTGTGTCTCAACTTGTCCTTGCTTATGCCAAAAGAAGATCAACATTATTGAATTTGAACCATTGTCCCTACTCCATTAGTACCGGTATGCCTCAAGTCTTGGATCCAATGAATCAAGCTGAAAGTCTTGAATCCTTAAACTAAAAGACTGTCTAAATTTAACAATATGCCAAATGCCTTTTTAGCCCAACACTCAGAAATGGCAAACATAAATCCAACAATTAATTGATTATGTAATTTAGTATATATCTATTGGTTGAGTACTGTTCATCTACAGTGAACAACAGTGTTGGGCTCGGGCTGCATTTCGTCGCTTTTACTATATACTAATCCGCGAACAGCCCGCACAACCAGTCCCGCGAAGCACTGTTCATAAGCTTATGAACAATGGCTTTGTGTGTTGTGCGGGCTGTTCGCGGGCACTGTTCATATGCTTATGAACAGTGATTCACGGGACACTGTTCATAAGCTTATGAACAGTGGTTTTGTGTGTTGCAAGCGACTGATTGCATGCACTGTTCATAAGCTTATGAATAGTGGTTTTGTGATCTCGCCAATGAACAGTGATTTGTAAACAGTGAACACCGCGTCTAAACAACACTCAAAACCACTGTTTATAAGCTTATGAACAGTGATTTGTGAACAAAATATGAACAGTGGTTTTGTGTGTTGCAAGCGACTGATCGCATGCACTGTTCATAAGCTTATGAATAGTGGTTTTGTGATCTCGCCAATGAACAGTGATTTGTAAACAGTGAACACCGCGTCTAAACAACACTCAAAACCACTGTTTATAAGCTTATAAACAGTGATTTGTGAACAGAATCTGCGCCCTTCTCAACACTCAAAATGTTATCTCGTCCAAAAGATAGAAAAATCTAGAGAGATTGAGAGAGTTCGTCCAAAAAAAATAATTAAGAGACAGCGAGGCGAGGCGACAAGGACAGGTGAGGCGAGAAGAGAAGAAGCGAAGCGAGGCGAGCAGAGAGGAGGCGAGGAGAGGACAGGCGAGGCGAGGCGAGGAGAGGACAGGCGAGGCGAGGCGAGGCGAGAAGAGAGGAGGCGAGGAGAGGACAAGCGAGCGAGAGGAAGAGAGGAGAGGAGATAAGAGGCGAGGCGAGCAGAGAGGAGAGGAAGCGAGGCGAGGAGAGGACAGGCAAGGCGACGCGAGCATAGAGGAGGCGAGGACAGGCGAGAGGAAGCGAGGAAAGGAGATAAGAGGCGAGGCGAGCAGAGAGGAGAGGAAGCGAGGCGAAGCGAGCATAGAGGAGGCGAGGAGAGGACAGGCGAGGCGAGAGGAAGCGAGGAGAGGACAGGCGAGGCGAGAGGAAGCGAGGAGAGGACAGGCGAGGCGAGAGGAAGCGAGGAGAGGACAGGCGAGAAGAGAAGAAGCGCGAGACAGGCGAGGCGAACCCGCTGCCAAGCTTCCGCGTTCGCGGAGGGAGGATCAGCCAGGGTGGAGAGGCGAGGTGAGAAGAGGACAGGCGAGCAGAGGAGAGGCGAGGCGAGGGCGCGGAGTTCGCTGGGTTTTTTTTTTTTGGCGAGGCGAGTAGAGGCGAGGCGAGGGCGCGAAGTTCGCTTGGGTTCTTTTTTTTTTGGCGAGGCGAGCAGAGGGCGCGGAGTTCGTTGAGGTTCTTTTTTTTTTAGACGAATCCATTTCTCCGCTCCAGAGAATGGCGCGAAGTCCGATCACTTTTTTTTTTTTTTTTACAAATTACTCTTTTTGTTTTAACTCTCTCTCTCTCTCATTCCCAGAGATGGGCGCGGAGTCTGCTGGGAGTTGGTTTTTAATTTATGTTTATAATGTTGGATATGATACATAGTAAACTCTCAAATATTTTTATTTTTCTATGTTTTATGCAGTCCATAATTCTTGAATATGTTAGCTAATCTCGTTGCAACGCGCGGGTAACTTTCTAGTAAATATATACCAGGTGATTATATCACTCACATGGATTTCAATTGCCTTGGCTCCACACTCCAACCATAGCTTTAGCTTATCTTGCCTACTTTTCTTGATCACCCCCCTCTCCAATCATTTGGGTCATGAGGTGTCATTTCCTTTCTAACAATGAAATTAGACTATTACTTGAAATTCTTTTGTTTTCAATTACTTATAGGACTTATCCTTATTTATGGTTTCTAATGGTTCATCTACTAATCTCCTATTGATATGATCACAATTCACACCTTAACATTAACCAGATACAAGTTCATTTTAAGAAGTCTGGATTTCATTTCAGTTATTTTCTTGTACATCATAAAATGTTGTCATTTCATGAGTCACACACAAGATTAAAATTATGTGCTACCTGTATGGCTATATATGACCTATAAATTGAAAATGTGCAAGTGGGAAAACTCCAAGTTAGAATATATTAAGGGAGATTGATTATATACCACTTGATACAAAATGTTAGACTATGTTATAATTTATTGAGTTTCCTCCCCAATGTAATGGCTACTTCTAAAGTAATCAAAGATACCATTTTCCATTTGCAATATGAAAGATATTACTTGGTGAAGTTACTTCCCCACACGTTTGTAACTATCTCAATTTTCTTAACCAATATTTTCAATGACCAAAGCTGAAGTGAGTTTTGTGTTAATGTTGCTTTCAGCCATAACCACATTGACTAACTATGCTTCTTTTGTTGGCTTATTGACAAAATGAAAAACATGCTTGCAACTCCATCACCCAATTACTATATTCTAAGCTGTGAATCCTGTGGTGCTGAGATGAAATGTTCAGGAAGCATATATAACGAGGGCCTGTGTGAAGAAGCAAACTAGAAGACTTTGAATGGGTTTCAAGACTAGAAGTTAGTTTTGAACTCCATTTTAGTGTTACATACGCAATCTATGTTTCCAATTTAGAACTTTATGGGATCAATTAGGACCACCAAAGTTGAGCAAAAGGAGAGAAAATAGGACCACCAAAGTGCTTGAAACACTAATTTTAAAGTTAAGAACACCAAATCTCAATAATGTCTTCACCCAATCAATTATACTTTAGGAAATAGTTTAAGATGTATCAATCTGTTCAACCTTCAAATAGTGTAGGTGAAACTATTTAGTATTTACCTCTGTATTGAGTGGATTTACTAATACTGTAGGTGAAACTAATTACCTCTGCAACTGCTCTCATTAATACTCTAATTCATCAATGTAGATGAACCCATATTTACATGAGGTCTAGAAAAATAAGGATACAACTGACTTCTAGAAAACCAATCAATTTGGTAAAGGAAAATGAAAATAATAACAATGGGTGTATGGTCAATTTCGGTTGTCCCCTATCTCATTCAATGGTTCAATAATTGTGAAGAAGAGGTAGAGAATGAAGGAAGTGTGATGAGTTCAAATTAAGGATGATGAAAATCTTCCATTATAGAATGGAATCAAAGAGTATGATATATAAGACCATGAAAAGAATATATTTACTTGTATATTTGATCTTATTGGAGTAACAGTTAAGTACAATGTCCTTATCAACTAATAGAAAAGGGTAAGTATCTTATAATTAGTTTTAAACAGAAGGAGAAGAAGAAGAAGAAGTAGCTAGTGCTAAAGTTGAGAAGTTGCTCTCAAAATCTAATTGAATGGCATTTGAGAAATGAGAGCATTATCAGAGGTGTCAATTTTTTTAGTTTTGTGTGTGTGTGTGTGTGATGAAAGAGTCAAAGTAAGAAACTTAGAATGGAGGGAGTGAAATGTTTCTTATATGTCAGCCTCAGCCAAAGCCATAGTTCATGGTGCTTTCTTCTCCCCCAAAAGGAGTAAACAAGAAAAGACTCCATCATCATTGTGTTGTTGATATGATACTAATTAATAAGATTCTTGATAAACTGGGCAAGGGGTAGAGCAAGTCTTTGATTTGTCACAATGTTGTGGGGGCTTTGATTTGTTGTTTGCTGGGGGGCTATCTGCTGTATTTACTTGAACTGAAATAAACTTCTTTTGCTATTACTGTTTCTCTGATATTGATAGCAATGGAGTCCAAACTTCTCTTCTTATTTACTTTGGATTTCAGCATTTTCTTGCTTGTGTGGTGGTGGTCACAAATTAGAGGAAACTAATGATGGACTTCCATGACATCTTTAGTATAAACACTGATGCATTAAGAGGATTATGGTAAGCTTGCAGTGAGCTCACATATTGAGTTTCAATGCTTGTCCTTTAAAAAGCAACTGCTTCATATCTTACATATTGTTACTCAATTTGAGTTACAAGTAGGGGAAATTTTTTTTTTTTGGGGATCAATTACAATATATAAGCATTTCATACCCATGAACCAAAATGGCAATTACAGACATGTATAAACATTGTGTCTTCATATATAACAATATACTTTATACCATAACCACATGCCTAGAACATCAAATACCAAGTTACTTAAGGTAAAAAGTTAGTATAAAAATTTGAAGTGTATTGCACTACTCAGTTAGAGAGTCCAACCCAGATTGTGCAACACCTTTATGATCATGAATTTTAGGTTGGTCACCTCAATCAGTGTATTACTGGGTTTTGTTATTGCATTGTTTACTCACTGATCATAGGGTTGCATTATGTTAATGTATATTCTCAAATAGTGTGCATGTTTTCCTAGGTACAACTACTGTTAGTGGAAGAATATGTGGATCTAAGGTAGGTGATGGGTATGAGGTTATTAGACACATATGTCACATGATTATACATCAAAAGTGTGAATAGCTGCTTTTGGGGGGACAAGCAAGTGAAGCAACAACATATTCTAGCAAACAAACAAAATATAGGAAACGAGATTCATCAAGGGAACATCGAAAGAAACCTATTATTAGTACATGGTTGTCTTTGAGTCCAATTTTAGGAGAATTAATTAATACTATATGTATGTAATCTGGTATCACATTTGAGTATATCTTGCAATATATTTTAAATCAAAAACATGTAAATATATATGATAATTTGACATTAAAGAATTACAAAATATATATAGAAATTGATATAACTTGACATGTTTGGACGTGTCATGTGACACATCTTCAAGATTTCATGTGTCATTTGAAATTTACCTTTGTTATGAGCTTGGTATTTGACTATTCATAGAGCATGACTTTTCAAATATGTTTGGCATTATGTATCTGTTAAATAAATGTTCTTTTCAACTTTGAATAAACTTTTTTTCTTTTCCTATATTCCATATATCAGAGAGCCTTGGTAATTGCAGTCTTGCAGAGAGTACAGAACTAATAGGAGGCTTAAGAATGAATTTATCCAGAAAAAAGCTATTATACATTCACCCTATTTCTAGGTTTCCATTAATTTTTGTTGGTCAGGTTGGATATGTTGGTAAACTAGAAAAAGGTCTAAATCCAAAACCCATAAAAGGACACAGTGAAACCTAACAATTGTCCTCGTCACAGAAGGACCGGTGTTCATCTTCTTTAGTTCCCAAACAACCAGGTGGGCATCCTTTAATGAAACTCTGCTCTAGTTTTAGTTTACTTTTCAATATCAAACACTGACAACTCTTTTTTCTAAAGTTCATTAGTGCTTTTGTCTCTTCCTCTCATTTAGCAGAGAATATAGGGCAGAGGGATTTTTCTTTTCTGTAATAGAAAAGAACAGTGAGAGAGAATTAAGGGTTAGTTTTATTTTTTCAGTTTTTGGTTGGTTTTATCCGTTTACTTTGAGAAGAGGTGTTTTCGTCTGTGTGATTTGTCACGATCATTGGATGCACGTGAAAACCCAGAAGGTAAATAAATTCCTTCTCAACTTCTAGTGAATGAAGTAGTATTTTATTCCAATGAGTAAATGGATTTTGGACAAGTAATATGAGTATTTTGATGATGATGATGATGATGATGATGATCACCCTTATATATATTATATAATTATTTCGTTGTTGATACCCATCTTCCACCTTCGTCAGTTTCTCACTTCTCTTCTGCCACCCCTAGCTTCTCTGTCTTCTCTCTTCTTCTTCTTCTTCTTCTTCTTCTTCTTTGTAAGCATCTGTTTCTTTATTTCTTTATTCCCTGTTTTGCTGTCTCCCCCATTTTCTGTTTTCAGTCTCAGTATTCTTAATTTGCATGGCATTATGTGTTTCTAGCTTTTGTGTTGTTTGTGTTTTCTGAGTTCCTTGCTGTAATGGGATGTGTGGTATGGTTGTTTTGTGATCTGGGTATGTCTGCTCTTGCTGTGATATTCATTAAAGTTTGAAACTTTACTGTTTGTAAAGATCTTTAGGCTGTGATCGTCATACCCTTTGGTTTTGTTGCAGTTTGGACCCAATTATGCACACACTGATTGACTATCACTGTTTATGTTTCATTGGAATTATGAATTTCCTGGACCAGTTGGGATATAGATTTTTAATCCCCTAATGTGAATCAAAGCCCATGAGTTGCAAGTGGATGGCTTCATCGGTTTTAGTCCTTTTCTTCTAGACCTTGAGTTTGCCTGGCCTTGGTTGTTTACCAGAGATTGGAATGCAACATTGTTGGTTCCCTTTATTGAATCTGAATTGTTGATCCTTGTCTGTGGCCACAGTGTGTCAAACTTGTGGGGAAGCATGGCTCTTTCCGGAGTTCGTAAAGATAGAGAGTTGAGAATTCATGAAAGTTTGGATGAGCTTAGCGCTGTTTTGGCAGACTACATTGCTGAAATATCAGAGGCAGCGGTGAAGGAGCGCGGCGTTTTTGCAATGGCTTTATCTGGTGGTTCTCTCATTGGCTTAATGAGGTATCAATCATTCCTTTTCCCAAATTTTGGTTCCTTTTGTTTTGTGATTCTTTTGTTGATGTATTGTTGATGGTGGGAAAGCAGAAAACTGTGTCAAGCTCCTTATAACAAGACTGTAGACTGGGACAAGTGGTATATTTTTTGGGCTGACGAGCGTGTTGTGGCAAAAAATCATGTTGATAGCAATTACAAACTTGCAAAGGATCTGTTTTTGTCTAAGGTACTATTCTTCTGTCCTTTTCACTTTCCCAGCCCATTGCAGGCTGCAGTTTGATCTTGAACTAATTGATGCACCGGAAATTAAACTTCATATACTTTGGTTTCCTAGCTTTAATATGATGTTTCTTCGTTGCGCGCTCTCTCTCTCCTTTGAACGACCAACCAAACCAAGGGAAACCAGGGTATGAGAAATGGATGTGATTATAGTTCTAAAAGCAGGGTGTAGAGTTCCCTTCATATTGTTGTTTCGTAATCTGCAGGTTGGGTCTTGCCAGTATTTACTTCAATATATCTACCTTAATTCCTCCAATTCCATTCATATTTTGATTCCATTCCCATCAATGTTTACTCCTGCAACCAAAAGCTACCTTGTAGAGTCATCCAACAAATGTGAGGTGGATTGAAGATTTTTTTTTTTTTTGAATGGAAGATGAGGCAGACCCTAGGTGGGTGCCTCATTCGAAGATGCTTATAGTATCTAGAGTCTGGTTTCAGGTTTTGGAACCCGTTGCTGAAGTCTATAATTTCTCTAAAATCTTCATAATACTTTCCAAACCGCCATATAGATTGAAGCTATTCCTGATAGTTGTCATTCAAGTTTTGGAAATACTTTGGCTTTTGGTTAAGGAAGGTTCACTCCTGCAGATTATGTGGGTTGTTTCTGTGTCTTATATTGCCTCTCGAACACCTTGACTCCATGAGTCTACTTCAACAAACCTTCCTTTCAGTTACTTCTAGTTTCCAAGTACCTCAGTTCTTTTCTATTTTAGCGGCCTCTCATGCTCATAACATAATCAGCTTAAAGCTGGTTATCACTGCATTTCACAGTGGAAGGAACAGTTACTCTTTCTACTACTCATCTGTGCCGAAGCAGAGAAACTTAAAACGTGTAAAAACAACCTTTGGGAAGAGTTTTCATGGTGCGAATAATCTAATATTGTGAATTCAAGACTGACACGTTTAACTTTTTGGTAGCTTCATCAGAATTCAGTTATTGTAACGAGTACTTGCAATTTCTGAACCTTACGACCATTTTTATGTGATGCTGTTTACCATTGTCCTTAATGTATTCTGATTTTAAAACTGGTATTGGGCATCCTATCATTGATGCAAAAAGAGTGATTAACATATATGTTTCTGTAACAAATTTATGGTAAAGTTTGTAGATTGAAGAGGTGGTTCGCTTGCTCCTATGGTTCTATGTGTTTATAGTATACAAATTACTTGCTAGTAAGTATATATCATGCTACAGCTACTCGAGCTATACGTTGAACTTTGAATAGTTTATCTTCTGCATGCTACCATGCATTTTGTATTAGCTGAAAGTGGTTAGAGTATGATTATGCTGATCAATGTTGAATGTAAAATGCGCATAAAACTGTTTAGTATTAGAGAACATATAGATCAAAGTATTAGTCTAATTGCAGTATTGGAATGTCATATTGAGCTTTGCCTTTTCTTTGATTGGAGCATTTTAGTTTACAACTGTGGCTAGTTTTGCAGCAATGCTAAATGTAATTTTGCTAGTTTTCATAATCCATATGTATTCCTCATGCTCATTAGCATTTTATGTACACAGGTACCTATTATTCCGAGCCATGTGCATTCCATTAATGATTCAGTGTCAGCAGAGGAGGCAGCTGATGAGTATGAGTTTGTCATTCGACAGTTGGTGAAATCTCGTGTGATCAGTGTGTCAGATATAAGTGACTGCCCCAAATTTGACCTTATCCTCCTAGGAATGGGCTCCGACGGCCATGTTGCCTCATTATTCCCTAACCACTCAGTGCTTGAGGAGAAAGATGAGTGGGTAACCTATCTAACTGATTCCCCCAAACCTCCACCTGAGAGAATTACATTCACTTTGCCTGTTATCAACTCAGCATCCAACGTAGCTATAGTTGTGACAGGTGAAAGCAAAGCAGAGGCTGCACACCTTGCATTAGATGGTGTGGATCCGAACTTCGCATCAGTTCCTGCAGGAATTGTCCAGCCACTGAAGGGTAAGTTGGTGTGGTTTATGGATAAACCAGCAGCCTCAAAACTCGATGGCTTTCAATTTACCGAGTAGGGTCAATCTTTTCATGTCGAAGTGTATGTTTTGTAGTAGTGAAGGGAGTTGACACATGTGGTTCCATTTCTTTTTCATCTTGTCACCTTTTTTTTTCAAGCTTTTTGTGTGAAGTTTCCCATTTCGCCTTGTCTTCCTCTCTTCTTGATGGGTTTGGAAAAGTGTTGGTACCCTTTTGTAAGAAGAGGTCAATAAAGCTGGGGTCTTTGATGCAAAAGCCATTTCTGGTTCTACTTGCTTGTAGGAGTTACTGAACTATGGACGGAATTCTCGACTGGAGCCTGACTGGCATTTCGAAGAGTTACCTTACATATATTCAGCAAGAGCCAATTTTTCTGTTAGAAATATGTATTTTGCTTCTCTTTTGGTTCTTTTCTCATTAACAGGTTGTGTTTCCCCTACTCTAAGGAACATAGACAAGATCACAAGGCATATGCTAGATGATTTAGCCATGAACATGGTGATCATCTGGCATCTGATGTCCACTAAATGGAAATAGGGGGTTACCCCAATGATCAAAGGTTAGCCTAAAGGAACAGTTACCTAAATTTTAAAGAATCTCAAACTTTAAATAAGAAAATAACATTAAATTACACATTGAATAATGATTGGTGGGCAGATCTTACAATTTGGGTAATCGTGTGGATTACCATAAGCTCCGTAGTTGTGCAAATTTTTCAGCTTAAAAAATCAAATTCTGTGAAAGGAATCTAATATAACTTCTTGGACTGCACTTCTCAATAATTTGAACCTAATATTAGCCTTATTATGTTTGATACTTGATTTGATTAAGAAACAGAAATGCAATCCACCATAAAGTAGAGGAAAATGACATTTCTAATCCCACACCAAGGTTTGACATCACCTTGTTCTTCACCTAACCTCAACCACCCCAGTTTAATCAATGAAAACTACTTCACATATCTGATCTTTATCAAAATAGTGATGCTTGAAGCGTGTGGGATGCATACTCTATCTGGACAAGATTAAGATAACTCAACATGTTTCAATCATTCAATGTCTCCAAACAATCCAATTTCTTGATCCAAAAGACAAATTTACATGATTAGAAGCCTGCACATTTGAACAGATCAATCCACAGCTTCCTCAACACAAAAGAGGAAGAAAAAAAAAATCCCCTGATTTTTCAAAGTCGTGGACAACACACGGTTTTTTTTTACCAAAATCGTAAGTTCTTATTTTGTCACCAAAATTTTCCTAACCTCAAATCATGATTTCAAAGTACTTCTTGAACTGACAGCAGTCAAAAATCTGGACTTTTTTTTTAACGATTTTTCAAAGTCGGAAGAGAAGTTTAAAAAACAAACTAACAAACTGAAAGCTGCAACTGTGATAAAGGATTGCAGCTCTGATAAATTGCACTAGGCTCTAAATCTTTGCTTATGAAGTCTATTCATCACATACAAAATTGGGGATCCTACTAGAGTAAAGCAAAATCACTTGGTTAACTTTGTGACAGAATGACTTCCTATTTATCAGGCAAGGACCTCATCAGGTAATGTGCGATATTCCATTTCGGTTACAGACCTTATACCATCTGGATCAGTAACCACGTCTTCCATATCTTCTCTAGGAGGGAACCCCCTCGATCGCCCGAGCAACCATTGATCTATGACCCCACAATCAATTGCATACTTGATGGAATGCTCCAAATATTCTCTATCAGTAACTAGATGCGGTTGAACTGTCAACATTCTCATGAGAGCTGAAATGGAATTGCAAAACTAAAGTTAGGACAATGCGAATAGCACACTGGAAGAAACCAATGCATATTATACCAGCCCAGATAGACTTACACATTTCATGATATCAGAGTTGAGCATTATTCCAGTTTTATCATTTCAACAGTATACCAGCCTAGCTAATTAGTAATGTGTCCTATAGAGTTGTCATAATGGCTGTTTCTTACAGCTTTTGAATAATTATGGCAGAAAACTTGCAAAGATGAACCAATGATTATTTACATTATCTAAAATAAGAAGAGCTGACATAATCTAAAATAAGAATTGGGCTTTTTCAAATACCTACAAATGATAACAGTAAACATTCATTCTTATGTACATGATGCCATGAGATGAATGACAAGGATATATCTTCATCAGAGAATTCAAACATAATGTTGTATTGCTGTCCACTTTGAAGCTTAACACAAGCCCCCTAGATTTAATTTTTAATTTTTAAAGAAAGTGGACATTCGACAGGCTTGTCTAGGAATGTCTTGTTTGAAGCCGCAGTATTCCCTTAAGAGATTAACTATAATGGACCACTGCATGCTTCTCCTGAAGGTGGATTATGAAGCACAGTAAATGGTTCCTATTTGGGAGTTCTGATAGCTGGCACCCAAATGCAGCTAAGCAGACTCTACACAAGGGAGGGTTACTTTCTAGTAGTTTAAGGGGATCTACTGCTAAAAGTAAAATAAGATAGGTTATATCATAAGTCACATCCACAGAATAGATCACAAGAGTGTACCTGCCACAATACCATTTCCAGATGCTGACATATCAGAAGTGAAAGGACTAATAGGGGGATCCTCCATCCCATTAACAGCACCATCATGTTCCTTTGTATAGTAATGTATCTTAGAAGTACCATTTGTCACAAACAAAACCTTAAGGTTTTCATGCCAAAGTGGGGCAATCATTTCTCGTCTATGGTGAACAAACTTCGATCTGGAATTATCTTTGGTGTCAAATTCCTCAGAAGGCTGGACTCCGCATAGAAACTCAAGCTCTTGCTTAGTAACTTCAATAATATCAGAAATATTCCACACTTGCTGTATGAACAACTTTGTTTCTTCAGAAGACTGCCACAACGGTGATGGAAGGTTTACATCATAGAAAACAACTCCGCCTAGCTGCTTTGCAATTTTGATTGCTTGGAGTGTAGTTGATCTCATGTTTTGATCAAGCAGAGAATGTGTGTTGAAGTAGAACATCTTTGCCTGCATGATAGGTTGTTATAAGCTATCCATGGGAGAAAACACTTGAACTGCAACAATCTAATGCTTACACACTCGATTACACTTTTAGATCATGTCTAATGTTTCTTTTTTATTTGATACTTACTGAGTTACATGTGCGAAACTTCTCAGTAAGAGTTGCATTTTAAGTATAATTGCACATCATGCTCATGATATCAAAATTCATCGCCCCAAATTTTACAACCAAAAGTAAGTAAAAATAAGCAATATAAAAAATATAAAAAAAAAAAAAGGTTTGGGTGGCTGTTTCTAAACCTTATTCCCAAGACTTATGAGGTAAACATCATGCATTTATCAATTGGCATTGTATCAGATATACAAACAATGAACAAGAAAGTATTAAAGTTAATTCATTTTCATAGGAGAAAGTTTTACCTCCTTCAGCACATCCATGTTGATCTCTGACTTTGTTAAAGAATCCTCGGCACAGGGTCTGACACAAGTCAATCTCAAGCGATTTCTTTTACCAATCTTCATCTGTGATACTGCAGTTGACCTTCTACTATCCATGGGAACAGACCGGGTTTGAACATTATTGGCATTCATATAATATAACATGGCCTTGCCATAGTCATCATCTCCAAGTTTTCCCATGAAAGCAACCTTGCTGCCCAAGCTTGCAAGAGCAATCGCCACACTGCCTGCACATCCCCCAGGAGACCTAATGAACTTTTCAGGGGCCCATAATGCATCTTTCTTTCTTTCATGTATTTCATATTCTAAGAGTCTGTTGGCTGCCCTTCCCGATGGCACAAAAGCATGTTGTGCAGCTCCAAAGCAACACACAAGAGGAGGCCAACCATAAGTATAGCTGATATCCTCTCCGTCATCTATTTCCAACTGTAGATCATCCTCAGCCTCATCCTTCACATCCAAAACAAATGTAAGCTCCTCAGCATCACTAACTTCAGCTTCACTAACCTGGCTCTCAATCTCATCAATCTTCTTCTTAGTTCTTCTCTTCCCCACCTTCTTTTCAGATTGCTCTCCCTCCACACTTACCGAAGAAGATACAACTAAAACATATAAAGTTCCCATTTTAGCACATTCAACCAATAATCTATACACAACAATACAAAAACATCAATGAGGGAGCGTACCTTTCTTACGTCTCCCCCTTTTCTTAGGCTCTTCACCAACATCTTCATCACTCGAAGCATCACTATCCGAAGCTGTCTTCTTCTGAGTCCGTTTAGTAGTCCTAGTTGTCTTCTTCTTCTTCACGACAACCTCCTCCTCATTCACTCCATCTAAACCCGAATTCTCTGAATTGTTTATCTTTTTTGACATAGCTGCAAGGCCCCATTTTTTACTGTGTAACCTAAAACCCTGAAGTTGAACTAAATTAAGTGACAGCTTATTCGGCCAATCCAAATGGCATCTGCAAATTTCATTGAACAATTTCACGATCAAAACCATCACTAATCATACAATTAAAGTGTAGGGTTTTAGAGGTTTAAGCAAATTCTAGTCCTTTTCAGGGTTTTTGATTCAAATCCTCAAGAAAAGATTAAAACTATGAAAACCCAGAAAGATTGTTCATTTTCCATTTCAGCTCAAGAACCAAATGAGTTTGAATAAAGAATGGAAATATGAGAGAGTGAGAGAGAAAGAGAACCTGGGTAGTTGTAGAAAGTGAGTGAAAGAGAGCGAAGCCATTGACAAGCTGAAGTTCTGGGTTGTAAAAGCAGCTCAGACTACTGGGTCTTCTTGCTCTCTTCAAACATGGAAGAAAGCTTCTTGCTGATAAGTCTGTGTTGGTTCTACTCCTTAGTTGAGCTTAGCGGGAGAGAGAAGAAACAGCTCTGCACGTGCCAAAAGCGTGCGCTTTTTTTTTTTAAATCATTTTTAGAACCAAGATTTGGGAGCAATAGGGATTAGAATTTGAGACCTTATTTTGGTGAATTGAATATGAATCCACAATTCCGAGCCAGGCTTACAAAAAAGAATATAAATCCACAACATAATCAGATTATGTATCAGAGTTAACGAGTCATCGATTTCAAACTGGTATCACAGAAGCTAATATCCAGTTATCCACCCATACAATCAAAACCAAGCACCCCATAACAACCAAAACCCTTTCAACAGTTCTCCATAGGGATGCCTGCCTAACTATGTGAAATTAACAATCAGTACATGTTTCATTACAACTGAGTTTAACAATGACAAGGATTTGACAGAACTACATGACTATCTTCCTACGATGCCTCGCTTGGAAGCAACGGAACTAGTCCTCCTGTTTCAGAACCTCTGCTTCAGCCATTGCCATGGGGTCATTCTTAATCTCCTCTTCTTTCTCCCCGTCTCGCTCTTGCGCCATCTTCTTCCTATGCAGCTCTTCCGCAGCCTCCATGGCAGCCTTGTTCTCCTTCTGCATACGCAGCATTTCCTCCTCTTGTTGCTGTCGCTCAAACCACGTGTCTGCATCTGCCCAAACTGAACAATACAAAAAACAAAACAAATCAGACTACATCACATTAACACCACACTGCAAGAAAGAGCATCTAGTCAAGTAACTGTTTTGATCGAATATCATCAAACACCTTATTCAACTATTCCGTTTCCAATATCTTTCTGCTTCTTCCAATCTTTGCTACATACTTACAGCTTACTTCTTCATACTTTGCTTAATTTCAGAACTTCTAAGCATACTTACTAAAGACTTCAATTTGACTAACCAAAACTTCTAAAGCGCTTACCTCTCACTTTTTGCTTAATTTCGGAACTTCTAAGCATACTTACTGAAGACTTCAAACTTACTAACCAAATTCTAAAGCGAAAATCCTAGAGTTTGCCTCTAACAAATCTAAGCCTATTTCGAATCATAAACCCTAATTCCCTAATCCAAACCCTAGAAATCGAAACAACATAAGCAAATAAATTAATAAAGATTAGATTGTGAGGAGAAGGAGAGTACATACTGGGCTGAGCGGCCCAACCCTGTTCGCCTCCCTTGATTTTCTCGGGGAGGGCGTAGTTGACGGTGAGGACGCGGCCGAAGAGCTCGGCGCCGTCCATGTTGTCCATGGCGGCGGCGGCGTCTTCTCTCTCCAAGAAAGTGACGAAGCCGAAGGAGCGGTGCTTCTGTGTGGCCTGATCGAGCGGCGTCTTGACGTCTTTGATGTCGCCGAAGGGTATGAAAGCCGAGTGGAGAATCGACTCGTTGACCTCCTCCGCCAACCCTCCCACGTATAACGTGTTCTTCTGCACTTGCTGCGCCATTCTTCCTCCTCTCCAATCTGATTTGGACTCACAGTGTTTCTTCTTCCTTGTGCTTCTTATTCTCTGGTGCAGGCTGCGTTTATATATGAGATCTGCTCTATTGGGCCGTTCCTAATTACGTTTATAGAAACACCGGAGGCCCAAATGGTCCAGATACATACCAACTTTAGATATTCCGGACATACGAATTGTATTTATAGTTCTTTTCTGTGATAGACCTGAAATTTTTTTTTTAAGAGTATCAACGACGGTATTTTTAAAGGCTCAGAGACTAATCCGCGCCGAGGGATCTTGTCAGAAATTTTCCTCCCTTCTAGCCACCAAGAATAAATTAAGATTTAACTCCAATTAACATCGGCTGAGATTCGAACCTAGATATGAGAGTTCCATACCTAGGCTCTTAGAGCATCTTCAACAGCTTCCCATTTTCTTGAACTTCTCAATTTTTGGGAATATAGAGCTGTTTTTAGGTCTAACAGTTTTCCCATCTCATTCCCTAAACTTGCAGCAAAGTCTTCCTTCCCCAAAATTTAATTCTTCACATGCTTCAACGAATTCAAGACAACAATAGAATATTTTATTGAGTATTTTATTGTTAGAATGAAATATATAATGGTCTTTTGTTATAATTAATAATGATATAATATATTTTATTGTTGTATTAAATACCGAAATCTCCAAAATGAAAATGGAGAAGCCGTTGGATTTTGAGCATAATTTTTTTTTAGAGATTTAAGCTTTTGCTTTTTCATTTTAGAAAAATTTTAAGAAAGCTGTTGGAAATACTCTTACCAACTCGACCATCTTAGGTGGTTGGGCCTGAAATTTTTTAAAGTTCAATGTAATTTCGTTTTCAAGCTTCCACCTTCGTTAACGCATTGATAGATGTAGTTTCCCCAATTTCGTATTCCCCAATTTCAGCAAAAATATTACTAAAATGTGTAAACGTCATATCTCATCTGAAGTCCATAAAAATGATATCTGAATCACAAATTGCAGGTTCCCAGTGTACTTGTAATCATAAATCATGTAATAATGGCCAATGGGCCGCTTCTCTCAATGACTAATCAACTAATTATTCAAAATTGTGTGACTAATTTCCTTCCGAGTAACAAGAATTTTGTATTGAATCACTTCTTCCGCAAGTACAAGATGCCAACCACCACAGAGAAGCCAACAACAGCTGCAGGAACAGCCCAGTATTGCTTTGTCAGGGTCATGAGCTTCTCAGGATAACCAGTTGGTTGAGTTTCTGGTTCAGCTGAGGCAGAGGCGTCTGTGTCGAGCTCTCCAATGCACATGGTTTCCATGAGCTCCTTTGCATCTTTGCTATGCCCAGCATCTTCAAATTCATCAGTGGCGTCTTTGCCTGAAATGAAATTAATAACCAAGTCATATCACAACTTCATATATGCCAATACATTGCACTTTTATCTGAAACAAATTATTGAATGTCAAGTTAAATAGATTGGAAAAGGCATCCAAAAGGAAGCTCGGATGTATACCAGTTGTAGCAAGGATTACATCATCTCCACCAGGGTGATCATCCAAATATGTTGAAACATCGTACACCTGCAATTAGTAAATGCAGCATATGTAAATACAAGAGTTTTTGTTGAGGAGCATGATATGAAACTATGACCAGAAACAGATCAATGACAACATTAATTTAGTTCTCTAACAAGAGATGAAACCAACAGGCAAGTGAAAAGTAGAGTCACAATAGAAGTGGTCACTTCGAAACTGCCCTTGACACTAGGAAATCAAGACATTACTCCAATAGGAGAAGACCTCTTATATCTATGGGATTGTCCTCGCTCATTCTGCAGACTCAAGATTTAGACAATCCAAATATTGACCACATCCCAACTCCAAAATATAATCTTATGAAACTGCCAAACTAAGACAGCAAACAAGAACCTATCTACATGAGCAGCTGCAATGTAAAACAATGCGGTATGGGAAGCCGCATCAACAACCATAAAAACTACACAGGGAACTCTACTTATCATTTATCATGGAAAATTTGGGCATCTCTTCAATTCTATCTATTGTTCATACTAATTTGACAACTCTACCAATCCACGTATTGTTC
This sequence comes from Fragaria x ananassa, assembly GCA_034370585.1. NCBI lineage: Eukaryota > Viridiplantae > Streptophyta > Magnoliopsida > Rosales > Rosaceae > Fragaria > Fragaria x ananassa. Next base: position 25,119,930 of record CP139761.1, on the reverse strand, counting down.
ATACCAACTATGAGGACTGTTTCATAGGTAGTGTAACCAATTCCATAACTGACAGATAAACCCTGGTGTCAATAACAAAATCTTATATACCTCCATTTCCAAGCCTAATATAAACAGCACCTGAATCCAATCTTAAATTAGAATCAAATTTCAGACCTGTTTGGTGTCAGTATGTGCTCTCTTTTGCTAAGTACGTAAAACTATACAGATCTGACAAGGAACACAAAACGGTATAAATAATCCAATCCAATCCAATCCAATCCAACAGAAATGTGAAGATGGAGAAGGCAAAGGTACCTTGCCGTCGATGACGATCCAGCAGTCGTCTTTGGTGTTGTGCTGCGAGGCTTCTTTCATTGAGTATAGCTTCGTCAGCGTCGGCATCGTTGAACGCTTCGGGGGATTGGTCAACCTGGTTCAGAGGGACTCCTTGGCTCTTGGACTGGATTCTCTCGTCCTGTCTCTCTCTTTCTCTATCCTATATGGAATCTTCGTTGGGCTTTTAGAAAGGCCCAACTTTTTGGTTAGGTTTGCAGAAAGCTTTTAACTTGCGTGGGCAGGAGGCTACCCTAGTGGAGTAGGTATATAGTATATACGTTAGTAACGTTACCCCTAGTGGATAAGACCCCATGTCTATGGTGGGTCGTGTTATTAGATATGCTTGAGTTGATTGGGTAATTCACATCTTTTTTTTCGTGAGACGGTAAGTCCCATCCTAGACATGACTGTGGTGAAGTAAATTGTGTGGCTCATGACTCGTTGCACCTCAGACCAAAAAAAAGGGACTCGTTGCACCTTGTTACGAGTTATTTAGAGGAATATTGACGATTAAACGAGGGCAATGCGACTCTAAGAAACATTTTCATTGAAAACTATTAAACAAGGACAAGATCAATAATGTTTAATTCCATACGAAAGTCTACTTAGAGTCTGATACATATTGACGATACGAAGGGTCAGTACACCTGTGTTACTGGATACAAAAACAAGGTTTGCTAGAAATTTTATATATTTCACTCTCATTCATATACTGTAAATATGTGTCACTTGGTCTTCCATTTAACTTGTCCCTCAATCCTTTATTCCTAACTCAAAATCAATCCTACTAGTATAAGGAAATACTTTTACTCCCTAGTTAATTAGTTGCTTTTTTCTGTTTCCTAATTCGGTTTGGTATCATTTTAAACTATGGGCCATAGGAAATGAGTCCAATGTTTCCTTGTCCTTGTAGGCTTTGGGTCTTTAAATAGAGGCCCAGGCCTGTTATCCCACTATGATTCCTCTACTCCAAAACAGATCTCTCTGATCCGAAAACCCGATTTCACAATGGAATCCCCAATTCCCGTCGAAAACCCTAAAACCTCCGGAGATCCAGAACCCTCCGATTCCGCATTGCAAGTCGTCGACGCCGGCAGCGACGTCGCCGGAGCTGACTCGATCCTCGACGTCTCCGGCCAGAGTCTAGACTTTCCGATCGGTGTGAACGCCGGCGACGACGTCGGCGATCTATACCTCTACAAAAATGTGTACAATCTACTGCCAAAATCCATCGCCGGTATAAAAGGCTTGAAAACGCTCAAGTTCTTCGGCAACGAGATCAATCTGTTCTCGTCGCCGGAGATCGGCGACTTGGTGAGGCTAGAATGCCTGAGGATCTCGTCGCCGGAGTTCGACGGCTTGCCGCTCCACAAATTCAAGGGGCTGAAGGAGCTGGAGCTCTCCAAAGTCACGTCTCGGTGCTCGGCGGTTCCGATTCTGAGCCAGGTCGCCGGGCTGAAGCTTCTGACGAAGCTATCGGTATGTTATTTCTCCATAACTTTTCTACCGCCGGAGATTTGCTGCTTGACGAGCTTGGAGTATCTGGACCTTTCGTTCAACAAGATGAAGACTTTGCCTGCAGAAATTGGGAATTTGAATGCTCTGGTTTCGTTGAGAGTTTCGAATAATAAACTGGAGGCATTGCCTGAGGAGTTGTCCAGATTGGCTGTGCTGGAGAGCCTGGACTTGTCGCATAATAGGCTGACGTCACTTGGGGATGTTGATTTCGGGTTGATGATTAGTCTCAAGAGTTTGAATCTCAAGTACAATGGGCTGAAGAGTGAGTGTGTAGTGGTGCCTTCGTCGATATGCTGTGATTTGGATGGGAATGGAAATGATGTGTGTGGCGATGAGTCTGGCAGTTCTTCAGTTGAGTTGGATTGCTCGTTGAATGTGAGTAGTGTGTCTAATAAATCGAAAAGTAGGTTTCTTGCAAGTTGGAGGTCGGATGGGAGGAAGTGTTATATTCGGCGGAGAGGTCCAATGCCGATGCGTGTGAAGGAAGTTGGAGAAAGCAAAGCAGGAAATGTAGATGTTACTGATTCTGTAGTAGATGAGGATGAGGATGAGGCCGAAGGATGTCGAGAAGCTGAAAGTTGCTCATTTCTTAACTCTACTGCAGTAGATGAAGGTGATGAAAAAGATTGTGATGATGAAGTATCCTCAAACAGTCGAGAGGTTGCAGGTGAGCAAGATGAAGCATTATGTTCAGAAATGTTAAAAGCCACTTCTGGATCCAAGAGGAAGGAGCATGTCGGGGATCTGAAGAAGCCGAATTGCAAGAATTTAAAGTCAGCTGGAATTAGTGGTGGTCATGCTGTTTCATTAGAGCAAGGTGATAAAAACAAATACGAGAATGAAGTACCCTCAGCTAGTCAAGAGGTTGTTGGAGAGAAAGATGAAGAAGCATCCCCTTTAGAAAAATCAGATCCTACTTCAGGATCCAAGAGGAAGAATTCAAATGGTGGTGAGGATGTTAAGCAGCCAGATTGCGAGAATGGTGATGGCAATGTTAAGCAGCCAGATGGCGAGAATGGCGATGGGGATGTTAAGCAGCCAGATTGCAAGGATGGTGTTGGGGAGAATAAGCAGCGCAAGAGATTACGTCTTGATCAAGTACATAGTCATGATTGTTCAAACATATCTCAAAAATTTAGTGATATGTCTTTTTGCAGTATTGAGGACAGTCTTCAAGATGGCTTTTATGATGCTGGACGTGATAGGCCGTTTATGCCACTAGAGAGTTATGATGGAAATTTCCCTCTTGACTCGCGTGAAGTTATTTTCTTGGACAGCGAAAAGGATGATGAGTTGGATGGAATTTTTCAGTCTGCCAGAGATGCAGTTCACCATTTGAATGAGTTAAATGACAATTGCACTGATGAGCGACAGATTGCAATGTTTCTTGCTCTATTTGTATCAGATCATTTTGGAGGGAGTGATAGGGTTGCTGGTATTGAAAGGAGACGAAAAGGTAGTCCTGATGCAAATGTCAGGAAGCCTTTTGTATGTACTTGCTCAACTAGAAACGGTGAATCTTGTAATTTATCCACCAAACCATACTTGGAGACGGTTGAAGATATTGCTTTTGCTGATATCTCTGAGAAATCTCTCCGCTCTATTAAAGCAAGACGTAAATCTATCCTAGTTCCTATAGGAACTGTGCAGTATGGTGTTTGTAGACATAGAGCATTACTATTGAAGTATCTTTGTGATCGGATGGAGCCTCGAGTACCTTGTGAGCTTGTGAGGGGATACCTGGATTTCATGCCCCATGCTTGGAATGTGATACCAGTCAAGAGAGTGGACTCAACTGAGACTCGTTGGATAGTTGATGCATGTCGTCCAAATGACATCAGAAAGGAAACAGATCCTGAATATTATTGTAGGTATATGCCTATGAGTCGGATCAAAGTTCCTCTTTCTGGAAGCAACTTTGGTCATTCTTTGCTACATAAGTTGCCCCTTATTGATGGAACTGTGAACAGATCTGGCAGTTCTCTCATTCAGTGCAAATATGGATCAGTTGAGTTGGCAGCTAAAATTCGTACTTTGGAGGTAGATGGGACTTCAGGGGATGATGTTAGGAAGTTCGAGTACAACTGCTTAGGGGAAGTAAGAATGTTAAGTGCTTTGCAACACCCCTGCATAGTAGAGATGTATGGACATCAGATATCATCCAAGTGGGCTCCTTCAGTGAATGGCACTCCTGGCTCCCGTACTCTGCAATCAGTAATTTTCATGGAGTACATAAATGGGGGTTCCATAGAGAGTTACATAGAAAAGCTATCAAAAGCTGGTGAGAAGCATGTCCCTGTGCATATAGCTTTGTGCATTGCTAAAGATGTTGCTTCTGCATTGGTGGAGCTGCATTCAAAGAATATCATTCATCGAGACATTAAAAGTGAGAACATATTGATTGATTTGGATAGCAAGACAGCCAATGGAGCACCTGTTGTGAAGCTCTGTGATTTTGATAGAGCGGTGCCTCTAAGGGCATACTTGCATTCTTGCCTTGTCGCTCATGTAGGGATACCTCCTCCTAATGTTTGTGTTGGAACACCTCGCTGGATGGCTCCAGAGGTTCTAAGGACAATGCATGAGCACAATTTTTATGGACTTGAAGTTGATATCTGGTCGTTTGGATGCCTTCTTTATGAATTATTGACTCTGCAACTTCCTTATTCGGGAGTAGCAGATTTGGAGATACATGACCTTATTGTGATGGGACAACGACCAAAGTTAACAGAAGAGTTGGAGGCGCTTCTGCTAATTATGGACGAGCCAGCAGCTCGATCAGCTGCAGAGCTTGGGGGAACAGAGGCCGACTTAGACACACTAGCATTTCTTGCTGTCTTGTTCTGCAAATGTACAGAAGAGAATCCGCAGAGTCGTCCAACAGCTGACAACATCTACAAATTGTTGCTCCAACACAGCATGAAGCTCTCCAGTTAAACTAGGTTAAAAGTTTAGGTACTTCCACTTCAAATTTTGTAACCCTATTGATGGTTCATTGTTGCAATAATGTTAATTTATCAACTATGAAGCCATGGTTTGGGACTTTGGGTTTGTCCAAGTTCCTGCATTAGACTCTATAATTGTATATATCCAATTCTCTATTGATGATTCCTACCGATTTTGTTTATAACATAGCACTAACTTGTGGTTTTGGATAGAAGATAAAGAAATGGGACAAATTCTAGAGGAAGTTTTGGCTCCAAGACCGTAAAGCTATGAAATCAAGTAGACAAATTTAAGTTTTGGCTCCAACGAAATCACTAACATATGATACAACTCAAGCTCTACAAATTTAAGAAAAACTATTCGTTAAATATGGAAAAGATAAGCAGTTATATTCAGTTCGCACAACTATGAATAACAATGAAAGATTACATAGTTCAAATATGAAAGACCTAAAACAAAACCACTAGAGGCTGCTAGCAAAGACCATTGATTGGTGGCACAATCCATATCGCAGGTGGGATGGGATTTTGAGGCCGGTAGAGTTGTGTATAGGAATTGTTTGCTACTGAAGATCCCAATACCACCATTCCTAATGTGATTTGTGAAGTAAATGGAATTTGGTTGGCACCTAGGAAAGTTTGAAGCCAAAACAGACATGGAATGATTATCACCCAAGAACAAAGCATCGTCCCCAATGCTATCCACCACATTCTGCTTCACGATGCTCCCATCTTTTCACTGAACAACACCTTGTACACCACAAAATTGACAACCCCCAGCTTTCGATCAACACCTTCCTTTGGTTTCAAGAACTTTCGAACATGCAGCAAGTCTCCATTGATTGATTCAACAAAATATGCCTTATCCGCTTTGTATGGGAAAACCGGGTGTACCATTGGTTTTAAGGGTGTACGTATAATTGCCTTTGGCTGCTGCGTAGAATCATTACTACTACTGATATCAACTGACGCTATTAGTCCCCCTAGTCCAAAAGGAAAAATTTCATTTCTGTGAAAAATAGCATCAGGAAACATATATGGTTCCTCGAGGTATGTCCAATCTCTTTAACCTGCTCTAATGAAAGCCAACCTGCAACAATTGTCGTAGATTGCCACAACCACGTAGTTATTCGGATTTGAAGACGGATCAGCTGATAGTATAACCTTACGGACATAATAGTGGTACTGCTTCTTCAACTCATCCCGATGCTTCTGCAACTCACTTTGGCATCCTGGGATATCATAAGGGGTTACCAAGGGAGGCAAATGAATGGCCTCCGCCTTTGTGAAAGGATTCAAAAGAGTTATGGCGAAAGTTTCATCCGCTGTGGCCAACCAACCATGACTGGAGCCACTGCACCGCTTATCATAAGGCACCGGTAGTTGAACATTTGTATAGATTTTTCCTTCAGAAAGGCTACAAACCATTCGCTTTGTTCGGCTACCGAAGGGGATCATGAGCATGGGAATCAGTACCTTACACCAGCGCTGAGTTGTACGATTATGCTCTTTCGAAACATTGTGCCAATGCTTGCAAACGGCAGCCAAACGAACATGGTCAATTAGTTCGAACAACTTATCCAACACTAACAAGAAAATGTCCCTATTAGGAAGACTTGCCCATTCAGATACAGATGAGTAACTAGAGCGCCGGGGCTTCTTAGTTGACCTGCAGATTATTCATTCTAACTAGACGTACATAAATACATGACAAAAACCCGATATCAGAATCAAATTCAAGAAATTGACTCGTACCTATCCGGAGGGACCTCATACTCCATAACCTCTCATATTCAAGTTATTACCAGGGTGGATCTCAATCATGGAGCTTTGGTATTTGACGTTGCATTACGATACAAATTTATCGACCAACTTTATTTGCCCACCAAAGTGTCTACCTTTTTAGTCTATTGACACATGTCTTTTTAAATTGTTTAACTTTATTCTTGATAATAAAATAGACATGTGTCAATAAACTAAGAATGTGGGTATTTTGGTGGGCAAGTGCTCGATAAATTTGTATCCCGTTGCATTGGTACATGAATTGTGATACCCTACTACTCGGCAACATGGATTGTTATATAGGGAATATTAGTGACCGACTTTGGAGAGAGCATCATGATTAACAAATGCATGAAAGGGTTAGAAGGACCAAGATCTCTAAAAAAAATGTTTGTTTTCTTGTTTTTAAATTAATATAAATTATGTATCAATGATAAAATGGTACATTTAGAACTAATAAATGATAAAAATGTTAATAAATGTTCATTGATGATAAAACAGTACACCCATTTAAATTCTTTAAACCGTTACCCATAAATTTTTTAAAAATTACATGTCATGCCACTGACTAAAATAACAACACGTTAACCATGATCATCTCTTTCACTCCCAAAAATACGTAGTCCAGACCGATCTCGTCGAGACGTCGACATTTTGCAGCGGGGTAGAGCTGCGAATTGATCCTCCGTCGTCCGGCCACCTCCCGGCGCAAGGTTGGTGTTCACGTCTTCCTCTCGCCGTCCCCGACATTTCTGTTGTATCAGATTTCATGGAGGAGCAATGCTGAAAGAGAATCAGAGGAGAGAAGTGTTTTCTAGGTTCGCCGGCGAGTTTACGAATCTAGCCACAGCGGCGGATATGAATGGTGGTGGTAGCTTCGCCTCAATCTGGAGAACGTCTCTATGACCTTATTTTTTTGAAGAGAAGCTCGGAGGAGGGAGAATCAAAGAGAAGAAGTTCTTGGATTTTTCAACGAGAAATTGACGGATTCCGGCGGCAGAGTCGATCTAGAAGGCAGAGTCGATCGGCGAGCAGAATCGATCTAGCAGGAGGCGAAGTCGATCGGCGAGCAGCATAGATCTAGCATGTGGCGGAGTCGATCCATGTAACTATTCATTTATGTAACTATACATCTATGTAACTATGCATCTATGTAACTATACATCTATGTAACTATGCATGTAACTATCCATCTATGTAACTATGCAAGTAACTATCCATTTATGTAACTATGCAAGTAACTATCCATCTATGTAACTATGCATGTAACTATCCGTGTAACTACAACTTGCTAGTTACATTTCTAGGTAGTTACATGGATTTTAATAGATTTATGTTCTAATACACAGTGGTACGGTGCCATTGTGGTGCAGCGGCACGTTACAATTATTATTAAACAAATTCATGTAACTAGCAATGTAACTATGCATATAACTATCATTGTTGTTTACGTCTAAATTAATATTTTTACTGGACAATAATTGTCTATGTAAATATTAATTAAATTCTTGGTCTATGTCAGCCGGCGAGCCCAAGTTCTTTAAGTTTACAAATAATGGCCCGCTAGCAAGTCCACGCGAGATGAATTGCAAAGTCCGCGCGCGGAATGACTCTGCGCGGACTAACAGATCTCGCGCGCTTTCGGGCAAAAATAGAGCTCGCGCGCGGAGTGAGGATCACGCGAGCTCACGCGTCTCCTACAGAACACACAGTTCATGCGGAATGCCTTTGCGCGGGATGACTTACTTGTTGACTTCTCTTAGGCGAGGCGGAATGCATCTAGGCACGCTGGCGAACTGATTCGCGAACTAGCGAGGTAAACATACGCGGAGTCCGCGCGAACGCTTATAATCATTTCTGACTTTTTCCAGTCTTTGACACGCTTTGGGCCAATCCCTGTGGCCCTTATTGATTAAAAAGCTTTTTTGGCCCGCGAGCTGCAATAGCCCGCGAGGTGGAATTGAGCTACAGAGTCCGCGGTTCGCGCGAGCTATTATTTTTCTACATGGACTGTGGCACCCCGCGGGATAAGATTGCTCCTAATTTCAGTCCGCATAGGACTCTACAGTTGAGAGACGCGCCAGAAGCAGTGTCTTATTCTGAATGGACTGTGCGAACTGGATATGTGTCACATAAGGATTGGTTTGCATGAGAGGAATAATGTCCTTATGCTTCACGTTGCAGAGTCTAATAGGGATTCTGATTGTCTTTCTTTCGCGGCAAGGATTGCTCCCACTATATAAAGAAGTTCGAAAGCTTACAGCGAGCTCTCTCTGACAATTCAAACAAAATACAAGACAACCTTCAACCTAGTTGAAACCCTCGACCCAGTCGAATCTCCAACGCTCTCAGGAGCTTTGTTTCCGCTTCCCCAATAAATTTATGTAACAATAATTATTTATGTAAATAACGATTACGAAAACTCAAACGATCATCAAATTAAATGAAACTTTATAGAAGTAATCGATGCATTAAACCATTATTACTTTATTAGTGTCCGAATCCAAATTCTAGCGACAAAATAACGGAACGGTATCCCAACGAACTGTTAAAGCAATCGAGCTAGAAAAAATAGAATAAGAGGGAGAAACCAAGTAATGGTATTGAGTAATCATATATTAACCAAAACTGTATATATGATCTATTACGATGACTGGTACAGTTTATTAATATATACTTATGGATCTGATAATCAAATAACAACAGCCTCTGATTCCCATAATTACACAACTCGGGATGCATTAATCAATCCATGCTCCTGTAATTATGCTTAATTCACTATATATATGAACATGCTGTACGGATCAAAATTAAGTCCAACCAAAAATCGCTACCTATTGCAACAACAAATATTTGATGTTATATTTTTGCCCAAAATATGTGCTAAGTGCCAATCTGCCACACCATCTCAATATCTTATTAGTTATGTTTTTCAATAAGGGCATCATATATCTATATGCGCTCTCGTTGCATGTGTGTATATATTTGACAAAACAAATATAGTTGTAATCAGTGAGATACATTACGATTCGCTGTTCTTATATCAAGATTGCAAATTGAATAGTTTTGTGGTAGGGTTGATTCACACCATGCGTGCCGATGAACCGTCTTGATCATACATAGAATATTGGGAGTATAAACATTTTGTTTTGGATTAGTTATGTATCCTTTTCATGAATAGCTAAGTGCCTAAGTCCAGCCAACCCGAAGTAGTGTTAATTGCGCGCTGTGGCACTGAGGCTAGATACATATGCTTCTTTTCACTCTCATGACCTGATCTAAGAAATCTCTTTAAACACATACGCCATACTTTGTGTTACATACACAGATGATATACAAGTATCTTATTCATTGTCAATAGATTGATTTGAAGTTAGAAACATATATACCCTATGCATGCAATTGATATCCCTCCTAATCGATCACAATCGATTTCCTACTAAACCAAAGGCAATGATATATGCCTCCTAAACCTAGCTAGCTACCACATTTCACCAGCTACCCATCATGCGTTGCCATTAATCAAGCAGGCAGCTTTTGATCGAATATAAAACTTAAGCAATAAGTAGTTTCCTTTCTTCTTGTTACACTGCCTACACACCCCGCACGAAGTATCCCATACATGTTTCAGTTTCACCATCTATGAACCTTCTCCCCCACACTGACGTTACTATGTTTTCAGTCTCACGCCATCGATCGCTACTTTACAACCTCATATACAGCAATATATTGAGTTCTTGACCCATGCATATATACAACTACAAGTCCACCACTTTATAATGCATGCATTGCATCGCGTGAAGCATAAACCCTGCGCCTTTTAACCCACTATTGTCCTTATCTCATATAGATTTCGTGAAGCAAGTCATCAATCTTGGGAGATGGGGGAATGGGGTCTTGAAATATTTCGGGTAAGTAGAATGAAATATTAATCAATACCAACCTTACTTGGATTATGCCTTAAAACAAGGTTTATTGGTTTGCTCTAGACATTTTTGTTTGTGGGATACTCTTCGCACATTTCCCATACAAATAATTGGGTCTAAAATAATCTGCATGCTTACTTGATTAGTAGACCAAAGTAAGATTAGGGTTGCTATATGTTAGTATATTACATGCTGCATTGAGAGTCTAATACAAGGAAAAGCATGAAAGCTCGAATTTGACTAAGATAAGTTATGTGTATAGTTCGGCTGTTACGTGCCATGATAATAACTTAGACTAGTAACAATGAGTTTTCCAATGAATTAAGTAAAGGGGGGGGGGGGGGGGGGGGGGGGGGGGGGGGCGTTGAGTTTAACCAAAAACGACGCATTAACCAAAGAAAGACAAGGCATTGCAGTAGCGGCAATGTTACTAAAACCCCGGCAAGCTCTGTAAACTTCCCGCTCTTAATTGATAGGGGGTTTGCAACTAATTCGCATAAACCATTTTTAACTACCTGAAAACGAAATGAAACTTGTCAGTTGGTGGCCTTAAGTACTTGTAGCACAAAACAATTGGAAGTTTGGAACCCATAACAATTTTTCCCAAGGATGACACCATGAGCTGTGAATTATTTAGATAACCATATATATATATATATAATATAACATCTTAGCTAGCTAAGAAAGGGAAAAACTAACTAACAACAAGTCTAGTTGTCGTTATTTGATTCATAATGTTGGAGGAGATTGCAAGTTAAAAACTCTCTTTATTTACTAGGGGAAAAAAAAAATCGAACTTGAAACCTCATCCAACATTGGAGAGAGAAATACCACTTGAGCAATACTAGTAATATGTTGAAGAGAAAACTTATACCGGTACCATCTTCTTGTACGATATATATATTATTTACTTAATTCACCTGTAAGTTGTTACTAAGACTAGAAATCTGAATGTTATTTAATTGGTGAAGGCAATAAATTGAACTAGTTGAGAGCGAGAGGTTCCAAGTGTGCTCGCTTAAAACAAGCATATATGCATGCTAGTTTGTCCCCTGAAGAGCATGATTCAATGTGATCAGGCTATCAGAGCTTAAACATGTTTTGTCCAAAGAAATCCGGCCGGTTTTAACCACCTACTGAATCAATCCCCTTTGCAGTTCATTTCTGGGGTGGGATAGAGTGCTCTTAGAAGTCAGCATTCTGAAGCTTCTGGTTGCAGAACTACAATGACATACACATGCAAGTGATGCAAGAGGTCGATTTGGTTGGGTTATGGATGAAGATGTTTTCGTTATCAGAACATAAATTTAGACATGGATTTCTTGGACGGTGAATACGATTACATATTATTCAGTTAATTAGTTAAGGGCCATGCTCTTTTATATCGTCGAATTAATTTGCTGGGCACCCACGACTTCATGTTTAGGTATCTCTCTCTTTCCCTGCATTTCAGAGACTGAAGGCGAAGAGTGTACTCAATGTACTGGAAAAGGAAAGAAGAGAAACTCCCATTTAGAAACAAGACTTGGGCTTTGACATTTAAAGGAATGTTAACATAGCCCAAAGCAATGGGGATGGTTAAGAAATTTTTTTTAATTTTTTTTTTTTTTTTTGCCCTTTTTTTCTGAAGACACCAAAAGTGAAGGGATGGAACAGAACAGTAAAAGCAAGTCCCCAAAATAGGTAATATTTTAAAGTACATTGTGTAGATTCGAAAATAAACTTCAATAGTTGTAGAGTAGTCGCCGACATAATAGATTCACTTCTTATTGTATTTGAAGACTATACTGATCCTCGTAGATTCATTTCTTATTAGATTTGAAGACTTTACAACGATCATCATTAGAGCACTTGTTAGTTATCATTGAGAAGCTATTTGCATTGCTGAGTAGTTGTTTGCATTACTATTATACATAATTATTTATTGTAAAGCTACTAAAGCATATATACGTAATGTATCAAAAAAGGAAAAAAAAATAACATCGCACATGAAAAATACTACAATGGCACTTTCTAAAAACAAAAAAGTGATTGTGGTGTGAGAGCTCAACTCCCGACAACATATGGAGGTAAGGTTCTCTTGATTTGTAGGAAGCAAGAGTTGAAAGAACTCAAGCTCCTCAATTTATCAAATGTAATTGCTACCCACCCTTATCAAGTGGGAGGCCCGTGGAATGCGAGTCGGAAGAACTCAAGCCGAGTTACAAATCAAACTCCCCAAATTAATCAACAATTTGTAGTTGCTACCCACCCTTATCAAGTGGGGGTTGACAAACCAAGACAACCAAAGTTCATCAAACCAGCTTCCCATACACTAATCACTTTAATACATATTTAGTTACAAGCCTCCGCTACAAGACGGGCTCAGCAATAATAACACAAACATCAGCTTGTATAAACATCAAAAACAAAACAATGTATTTTGATGTGGGATTTCTGAAACTAGTACTGGGCCGAGATCACTAGATTAGTGCGGGTAGTTTGGGTACTACCGACAACCCATTAAACAAAGACTAATATCCCAAAAAGTTTCAAAGCTTAGAAATTTACACTAAAAGGTTTGGATACGCACCATTGATCTTTCATGTAAACAGTCCCACACGACTCAAATTTACCTCAATTAGCAAATAAACGAAAAATTAACAAGAGGAAAAAAAAAGACTAAAAAAGCAAGAATCTACGTTTACAGCCTTCCAGATTATTACTTCAGAGATCGTAATCTAGTTGAATATGGGACCTGACAAGACCAGGAGGACACGTGTCCAATACGAGGCAGCGAGTACAATAGGTCAAAGCCATGCAAGCGAGTAGGGGTATCAAATTTTAGTGATGCACTTTCCAAATTGAAAGTTTGGGGAAGATTGATGACACACAGTCCCAGTTGTGATTGTTCCCCTTTTATAGAATACCCTTTCTACCTTTTTCCAGTTCAGGTGATTCTTCTTTCTGTACCTACAGACTTCTCAAATCCCTAAACACAGAAACTGAGGCAGTCCTCTTCTTTACAGTGTTTGCTGCGTTCTTCTAAGCCATCTTCTCAGTAAGTTCTGAAACTCTGAAACTGTTTGAATAGGAAGTTCCTGTTGATTTTATTCTGTTCTTGAAGCATGTTATGGATTTTGTTGTATTGGTTAAGAAGCTTATGGAAGCTTCAACCATGAATTTGGGAAGTTTGAATGAAGTGTTAGTATTGGATTGTCATATACATGGTTTGATTGTAGTCTGGAATTCGAGTTTTGGTGTTTGAGAGCATTAGTTGATCAATGAAATTATTTGAATTTATTTCCCCAGTATGTATGAAGCTCTTGTAAGATTTTACACTCAGTCATCACGGGCAAAGTTCTTACTTCTTTTCTTCATGGTTTTTGGTTAGCAAATATTTGCAATGTGAAATTGAGGCTTTGATCAGTTTTAAGATGACAGAAAGAAAGTTACAGTTTTTCCACACCTGTGTTGTTGGAAAGCTGCTGATATCATCTCTTTAGTTGAAGATAGGTTGAAAAGTTTTGTCGGAATAGTCGGTCATAGACGTTATGTTGTTGCCTTGTTGGAATAGTCATAGTCATAATGCTATGAATGATCTAAACAATTTCATGTTGAGGCGTAAATGAGGGATTTGTGGTTATGGTTTTCACTTTTGCTACTGATCTGATGTTGAATTCATAATGAAACTCTTTAAAATATGTTAGTTTGACAATTTCTTACGATATGCAGACCTGAACATTCAGTAACGAGATAAGCAAAGAGTGCAGTTTCTTCACCCTGCTTAATACCATGCAGTTATACCACCACCCATATTCAATAGATAGCCAAAGGGTGAGACTTACTTTGGAAGAAAAAGGCATTGATTACACATCATTCCATCTCAATCCTGTTACCGGCAAGAATATGAATGCCTCATTCTTCAGAATGAATCCAAGTGCAACACTCCCGGTTTTCCAGAACGGCGAACACAAGATTTTCAATACAATCGAGATTATTCAGTATGTTACTCCACTAACACTCTTTGTTACTACATGAAATCTTGAGATTGATTTTTTTATTTATTTTGGGAGCCAGTTTTGATTTGCATAAATCATAATTTGAGCAGTGTTCTGTTGGTTTTTAAAGTATGTTAATTAGAATCAAAGGAAGATCATTAAAAGTGCCACTGGTTCTTTCAGGTATGTAGAAAGAATTGCAAGTGTCTCTACAGGCGCTGAGAACATGACCTTCAGTGGCAGAGAAGTCACTGGATGGATGCACAGAATACAACAATGGAACCCCAAGCATTTCACACTAGCCCACATCCCGGATAAGTACTTCCGTTCTGTCTCCAAATTTTTGAGGCGGGTGGTGATGGCTCGAATGGAGGAATCTCCTGATTTAGCAGGTGCTTATCACAGTAAGTTGCAAGAAGTATATGACACAGAAGACAAGTTGAAAAACTCAAGCGTAATGATACAGGACAAAGAACATCTATTAAGACTTCTAGATGAAGTTGAGAAACAGCTAAATGAAACAACATATTTAGTAGGGGATGAGTTTACAATGGCAGATGTGATGCTCATTCCGGTGCTAGCACGGTTGGTGCTCTTGGATTTGGAGGACGAGTATATAGGTAGCCGGCCAAACATTGCTAAATACTGGATTATGGTGCAGCAGAGGCCTAGTTATAAGAAAGTGATTGCAAGTCATTTCAATGGCTGGAGGAAGTACAGAACTTTGTGGAAAACCTGGTGCTCTATTCACATCAGAAGCATTCTAAGGAGATTCTGATAAATTTTATTTGATATTCTTTGTCCATTTTTTGATGAAGATGTACATTAGATGAGAAAGGATGTGTAAAATTGTACTTACATTTAAAATTTGGTCCATGTCCCCCTCTCCCATTATGTACTTTTTTGTTTCTCTTTTTTCAATAAAATAACTGAAATCGGGTGTAGAGCTGAACCTTCAGCTTGGCTGGGTTCTGAACCTTTAAAAAAAAATGCGTACGTATCCTTTTGTATTGTAAGATTAAATTAATTAGCTATCAAGCACAATAACTCAATAAGAATCTGTTGTTAACGTCACAATATTAGTCAGAAAGGTAGAATCTTCCAGAGGTGCATCAAATTTTTAGTTCTCAATTCATTCTACTGATTCTAGGCTACTTCAAGGTTATGGATAATATTCAATCTAAGATCACATAAGGTGCGAACGAATGTGGGTGAAGATTGCAAACGTGGTTTTGTTACATAAGTGATACTGTGATAGGATACTGATTTGTATTCCTCTTTCGTGTTAGTAGGTATGGTGTATGAGGTTTAGCCCAACTTTGTATTAGGATAGTAACCAAGCCCATTGGGTCCAAATATGTAGTTACTCATTATAGGAATGTTGTTGATTAGTTTCTTATTTTCTTGTTACCCTTTCTTGAATGGATTCTGATCCAAACAATAAGGCTGAGACCCTAATCCCCAGTTTCCAGATTTGACATGAAAGACATGGTTCTTCTTCGGGATTAAAATCAGAAGAGTGGGTGATGTGCTTTACTCTGTCCAGTTACATATATAGTAGCCCTTTCGGTGTGTATTCGGTATGTAGGAAAAGAGTTGCAGATAGATCATAAAATGCAGGTGAACTTTCATTCATTGTCTATTACATAAGCAAATAAGCAATGCCAATGGAACCATATACAATGCTGATCAAAAGATCTATATATTCTCATGCTTCTATGATCCTGCCACAAACTAATTGAATAACTTAAAATTCCATGGCCAACGGCGCGTAGAAGTTCTTGGCATAGAAAGTCCTTGAATACTAATTTCGACCTCAATTAGGCAACTATCATCCATTGACATCCTTGCGTTTTGTTTTTGTGTAACAAGTTGGTGATTGCCCCAATCAACCCTCCGATCGAACCAGAGGGCTTCAACGGGAGTAGTATACCTGTCGCCATTGATTTGATCCAAAATGCGTAGAGTAACTACCGCAAGTATTCTCGATCCGGGAGGAAGCTCATGTGGATTATGCAAACCCAAAAAAAGAGAAACATGACTACCCTTTCCTCGGAGATGTCCATTGGGATAAAGCATCAAAGTCCATGCGCAATACTTTTGATTTCCAGCAGTGAATGGTAATGAGTAATGACATGTAGTAGCGTCTAACGTTGAAAAGTTAGAAACCTTCCAAACATGCTTGTACATATCACCAGTACTGTTGAGGTTCATGAAGAAACACTCTCCTTTGCTTTTTCTCGTCGTTTCAGAAACCAAGACCTCTGCTCCAAACTCACAAGTGTCATCAATGACATAACCATTTGATGCATCAATAAAATCTTTGAGAGGGATGAACCGATCAAAACCAGCCAGACCACCAACAATGGTGCCATAAATACAGTACTTGTTCTCCTTCTTATTCGAATGTTCAAGAACCAGGTAGCTCTTTTTCCCCTTGTGCCGATTAAGTAAAAACAACTTGTAATCAATTGATACAATCTTGCCGGGTTTTATTTTTTCTTGTTTACCCAACTCCAAGTAGAGAGAGATGTGATCTTTCACCTCACGGTTCTTGTTTCCACTGGGGAAGAGCACTAGTTTCCACATGTATCCTCCGGCCTCAAACTCGCCAGATTCATATTTTTCTGTTGATTTTAGACTTGAAAACGATGTTATGCTCACTTTGTAGTGTTTTGGAGGTTTCTTCGAAACTGACCTCCAGACTAAGCCATTGTGGTCAATGTCAGGAGCAGCAGCCATGACGTTTAAGGTTGAGATTGATGATTGAATGATAAATGTAGAATGAAGAATGCTGACCAACTAGGGGTGTCATTTATAGAGGGAGAGCTATTCCTCAGACTATGAGGACTTGGAAACTAAAATTAAAAGGGAGTGCAATCTGTACCCATTATGGAGACAGGGGTTCCCTAAAAAGATTTGGTTTACCAATCCAAGTTTGTTCTGGTTTAGAATCCAATCCGCAAGAAAGTGTGTTCAGGAGCAAATCACCTATTCCCTCTTCCCGAAGATTAGGAGTAGAGCTAGTGGATCCAAGTTACCAACTTCATTTCTCTAGTAGATTGGCATTCAGATTATACACAGGCCCCTAAACAGCTGAACCATGAATTATCTAGTGACATCACAAGAACAGTTCAAGTTTCTGCTAGTTTGTATACTCCAAAAGTTTATATTCATTTAAAAAGCGCAATCTGTGCTTCATACTACAGAAACTCATCATGCCTCTTGGGAGTAAAGATAATCAGATAATTTCTAATTCAGAGAGCCTATGTGAGGGGTGAATAGCAGTTACCTTCAGAAAATGAAGACAAGTCTTTTGTCTGTGCTGGGTAGCCTGTGCATGATTCAGGACTCGAACATTATGACTCCTAAGTCAGGAACCAACGGATATGCAGTAGATCTAGCCATAGTCACTCTCATTGGCAATTAAACATTTAAGATGTTACAGGCATACCCAACATGAAGGAAATAATCATATAAGATGAAAACTGAACACAAAGGCAACATAACAAAATGAACCAATTTCGATACTATAAAGATAACAAGGATATTGAAATAGCACCTGAATGTAAACCATCTTCTTTCCATTTTTGTATGTCCATACAAATATCATCTTAATCAAGAACAGATAATTCATGGAAGCCCTATAACAATATCAAAATGATATATAAAGAACTACTAACCCATCTGAGGTATTCATCAATGGATCAACATTTATGGGGCATATCACACCTGATAGGAGCATCTTTTTCACTGAGGTCTTTGTATTAGAACTTCAATTGGAAGAAGACTTGAATATTGAACAAAAGTTGATTCACTTAGATTCAATGCCAAAAGTATTAAATGTTGTATGGAAGAAAGTACAATACAATCTATCAAATGTACAAGACAGCCAGTACACTACAATGGTCTACCACCTATGCCAACGCTCAATTAATTTCTAGTGCCTGTTTTTGTCCTCAAATGCTTGGATAAGTTCCCTCACTCCAGACACGCTAGTATTTCCTGCTGCTGCTGCTGGTGGATGGTGAGAGGCTGACAATGAGGCCGATGTGGTTGGATGGTGAGACGCTGGAAGCAAGGAGGATGCGCTCGGATGGTGAGGGAGAGTCCTTGGAGGAATCGGTGGTGCTGTTTCGGTCTGAAGATGAGAGGCTGGCAGCAACGAGGATGCTCTTGGATGGTGAGGGAGACTCGTTGGAGGAGTCGGTGGTGTCTGAAGATGAGAGACAGCTGCAGCAGCAGGCCTTGCCACCCATGTCACTCTATACAACCCCTCGCCAGCAATGTTACTCAGCCACCATGAGATCCAGATCACAAGCAGGAACACCAAAGTGACAAACAACACATACATCATTTTGTGGACCCATTCCCACGGTTGGTTACCAAAGACAGGTAAGGGTACTTCCACTTCAAAAGTTCGAGACACCACAGAATAGTTGCCTTTCTGTTGATCAATAAAACACAGCTATAAATAGGCAATCGAAAAAGTATATATCAACATATAACACATAAGTGACATTATTGACATTATTAGCTGCAGATTCTTAGTTTGCTCACCAGTTGAGCATTGTTGAGTGAGACGTTATGAGGAACCAAAGCTTCAGTAGCATTGTTGGTTATAATATTCTGAGCATTATTCACCGGCTGAACCTCAGTTATATTGGTGACTGTGAAGTTTTGACGAACCATTGCCGCAGCTGCCAGGAGTGCAGTGCCCAGTCGAGTGTTCTTCAGAGATGGCATATCAGTTTCGCGTATTGCAGCTATTTTACCACCTGTGCTCACAACGTTCACTGTTTGAAAACAAAGACAACACACAGAGAAGTAACAAATTAAGACCTAAATGACTCATGTACGAAAGTGAAGGAACATCCCTAAGTAAAGATTATACAGGCATTACCATACCAAAGTGCCATTTCCCAAAACTCAGAGAGCAAGGACTCAGTTTTCCCTCCCAATAAACAGAATGAACAGGAAATCAAAACTCAGTGACCGGAAACAAAATGAACCAGAAATCCAGTCAAGAAACAGAAACCCAAGTTTTGTAATGACTCAGACTTCACCCTCAGGAACTTAGACCAATATTCAGAGCACAAAGTCAGCAGGATACGAAACAAAGATACTACCAATCAACATAAACAGAAACAAAGCAATTAAATCCAAAAGAGTTGAAACATTTTGCATCAAGAAAGAAATACAAGTTTCAGGGCCTTCATAAAATAAAACTTAGCAATCAACATACCCAGAGATGAACTATAGTCAAACCAATGTTACCCATTATCCAAAAACCCAATTTACATTCACAAAACAGAACCAAAATGAAATGCAAGCAACTGATCATCAAGAACAGAAAAAACCCATCAAATAACCTAAAAGAACCGAAACAATTTGCTCTATAGTCAAACCAATGTTACCCATTATCCAAAAACCCAATTTACATTCACAAAACAGAACCAAAATGAAATCCAAGCAACTGATCATCAAGAACAGAAAAAACCCATCAAATAACCTAAAAGAACCGAAACAATTTGCTCCAAGAAACTACCTTTAACACAATACAACCCATCATCAAACCCAAGAAACAAAATTTAAAGACCATATTGTCCAGAAACCACAAATCATCAAGAAAAAACCCATGAAAGAAATCAAGCAAAGATGGAAGCTTTACCAGTGAGAGAGAACAGACAGAGGGCGACGAAGCAGAAAATCATGACCCAGATAGCGCGGGGCCAGTTATCCGACGATGGCCATTTCTTTCCGGCGACGCCACGTGGCGGGAGGAGGCTCTCCGGGTCGAGGTAATCGACGCCGTAGTCGCCAATGTACACGACGTGTTCTTCCGGGACTCGACCCAAGAAAGGCCCATATCTGTCCTGCATCATTTTCGATTCTTAGGGTTTTGGATTTTCTCTGGATTTTGGTTAGGGTTTTGGATTTTCTCTGGAATTTGGTTATGAAGGTTTTTCTGGTTTGGGGGTTTATGTCTAGTTGTGGCGCCAAAAGCTCTTAGAGGCCTGCGAGGCACGTGAGTTAATATTCAAGTGCTCTCTACTCTTGAGCATTCGGGCTGGACCAGGCCAAGCGGCCCAAGCCTAAAGGGTTTGTGTTTTGGTTTGGGTTGGGTTCATTCGTTTTTTCTCTTTAAGCGAGGTTTTGAGGTCTTGGTCATGTAGCTGGTCGAGCGGGTGTGTCATGGTTTTGGTGTCATTTTGAGAAATTATAAGGTTTAATGTCGGTGATTCTTGTTGTTAATGTAACAGAGAGATGCTTCAACATACTGTATTAAGGAGTGAGATAACTTTTTTTTTTTTTAACATGGACGTGAAGTCTTTGACATTCAAACGAAAAATAACAGTTACAACATGACTTACCCGCAATGACAACGATAAAAGAAGTCATGAAGAGGTAATGACAGAATGTGAGAAAACATTTGATGGAACTCAACTTCTGTAGGAACCAAACTCAATTGAAACAGTATACTTCATTGAAATATTCTTCACTATATTGAACTGAAACTCAAACTTCCAATAAAAGTGATCATCCAGATCAAACACCTCCTGCATTAAAATTTCCCAAAATTAGAACCAAAAAGATAAGCCCAAACTTGAATTCACAGAAAACATGATTACGTTAATGGTGGGGTTTTAGACTGTAAAGGAAAGGGAACAAAGAAGTAGACGGAGGAAGTTTTGTGTGGCCTGAAAACAAAGAAAAGAATCTGATGCATACCTACAAGAGTCAGTCATCAAGGTCACCTATCAGCTATCACCACGGAGGGGGACGATCGAGTATTACTGGGATATGGTCTATGATCTTCGATCTTTCTAAGCTAGCTAGCTAGGTCACTATTTATGAATTGAAACTTGTGAAAAGTATTACGTACAAACTTGCGGTTTTGAGTAACTAGTACGAAAGTGATAACCTTACTCTGCACAGGTGGATCAAATTAAGTTTGGTCATGGTTGTATTTTAATTATGAGGACACTTTTTCCGATCTAATTGATTTGATTTTGACAATATAGCACACCCCAAACTGTCGTGAACTTTATCATGCATCGCTCGCTCTTGTCCCCGTTACATATACGTAGAAGTGTTAGCTTTAGAATGATAACTTGATTCAAGATAAGAACAAAGGTTTAACAAGTAGAATGTGACTCCAAGATGGTTTATTGACAACATCAAGTCATTTAAGGTTCATATAATTATAAAGCATCTGGTTGAGACTCAAGGATACATATTTCTTACTTACATACTTTTCAAGCTACTTTCACATAATTAAGAAATCATGATCACAAGCTCCAGACGTTTGCCACAATGCGTCAATGCCTTCACTTTGTATGCTCTCCAAGCTTCCATCTTTGACCTCTAGACTACCTCTTGTTGCCTAAGAAAATTCATACTTTCATTTGTAGTATTTTCTCACATGAAGGAAGACACGGTCAATGTTCACATTGTTTGATACAGCTCCAAACTCTTGATGAAATGGTGTTATAATCCAGCCATTCGAGATTAGGCTAAGTGGCGGTGAGTATCCGACAAGTCTTCTCGATCACCCGGCCCTCTTCATTTTGTTAGTCATATATGTTCATGTATTGAACAGATTTCCTGGGAATTCCCTTTAACGTTAGGATGGAGCAAACCTTCCCCTTGGACATTGACGCAATCATCAGTTACAACCAACTTGGTAACATGGTTCGTGTGATGCTCGGGTTTAGCTTGCGTGTAGAATCATACCTCAATCTTTCACAAAGGTGTTCATCACCTACTGCATGAATTTAATTTACATAGCCGTATATTAAGACACAATGAGCGCTTCACTCTCCAAGAAATGAAGACTCGATCACGTAATTAAATTAGCTCTTGTTCCCCTGGCCATCTGTAATCCGTTGTCCCAAAGCGTAGGCTGACACAGCAAGATCAAACAGAGCTTCATTAGGAAATGGCCCCTTTGTAGAAGTGGAGACGGAGACGGCGAGGCCGATGTACTTGTCGCCGACCGGAGCAACCGGCCGCCGCCTCCAGGAGCTTTGGTCTTGTGCAAATCGAGGAACAGGTATAACGGCATGACGTACTTCATCTTTGCGCGGCTGATATGAAATTGCAGTTTAAGCATACAATAAGGGGTTACCAAGTTACCACATTAATCCTGTATAGGCTGTTACCCATCCTTTCTCCTGAGTAGCCTCCTCAATTAAGCTAGTCTCTAATCAGAAGATCGAGTTAAACCGTCTTTAGGTCTTAGTCTGTTTTAACACATGGAAAATTGATACAAGAATTCGAAGCAGTAAGCACCAAGAGACTTGGATAATTCAGAACCAGCTCATCAATTCTACATAATTTACAAAAATGTGTGCACATCAAGTGCTTCATAATATATCAGCCGCAAGGACATCTTGATACTGAGCTTTTAGCCAATCACAACATCACTCGATTTGCAGATTCTTTAATTTTTCATGTTCTAATCTTTAAACTTGGTCAATTATAACCAATTTGAAACCGGGAAATCTCGTAGCTTGCTAAGATGTCTCTCCATGTCCTTTCTGGTCTTATTCCACTCTTCCCTCTCTATCACTGTGGTGGGATCATCTTTTTCACTCTGAAAGGATACAAGACAGGAAATCAGATAATCCGTAAATGAAGTTTATTAAAGAAATACAGTTGGATTAGAGTGGGTTACCCCATGAACTATTCTGAAGGTGTTGCCATTGTCACGTATTACAAGCAGATCATGTCTTCTATCTCTTGTTTTCCCCCTGGAACAGTGACCTATAGAAGCCACAACAAGCATTCATCCAGCTAAAAAAGCGAACTTCTGAGTAGACATGTATCTTAACTATCTCTGTAAAACTTCTTATGGTACTCGGTGCAATTTTAACTTGTGAACACAGCCAAGCATTAATAATGGAAACAATATCCTGCCAGAGTTCTCCACCGCCAACTTAGAAGTTCTACAAAACTGGTTCCACAGTTTCATAGGTTGGCTCATCTAGATCTAATGAAATTTAAGCAGCTCAAAAGATAAGGAAGAAAAGTCATATGGCAAGTTGGCAACTATCGAAGTTTAATTCATAGTCAAGTGAAGTAATTCCACGAGGCAAATAGAATGAAGCAACACAAGCAACACCATCAGTAAATCCGATTCTATGATGATTTTCTCACTGAATCATACAACAGTGTAGTGGCAACTATTATACAATAATAGCTATTTACATAATAATATTTTTGACCTTAAGTCCTTAACTCTAAACTCCATTTGGTGTAGTCAATTTGAAGACACCAAAAATACTTATGTATTCGTAAAAATTTCAACTTATACGGATCTAAACCAAAAACTCCGACAATTAAGTCAACTCTCGCACAAGCATTATACGGAATGCTGTTATGTTCTTTATTTTTTTATTTTTATCAAACTCACATCACAAAAACTATATTTCATTTGAGCTGATAAGGCTCCCTAAAACTAATAAATTTAGAAAGCAACCTTAGGACATAACCTGTCGAATTTCAATTTTGAAAGCAAAACATGAAGAGTAGAACTCTCACCAGAATTTTTGCTCTGCTAATAGACTTTGTCTTGGAATCAATTACATAAGTCTCTTCAAAATCCAGTACAAAATCAGGGTCTCCCAAGCGCCGGTTTCTGTAGTGCTTTGTCAAATAAACCTGTAACAGAAAAGCAGCCTAGTGAGTGACACCCATATACGAAAAAAACAGAAAATTAAGAACACCAATCCACTTGGATACTCAAAATTATAAATATTGAAAAAGAAACCAACTGTGTTTACGATGGTTGTAACCTTTTAACGCTACATTGCGAACCATTCTCAAGGAATCAAAATACAGCTCAATCTTTCCCATTTCATAGCCCAACAAAACAATAAAGAAACATACACAGTCCTCTCATACCTTCAGAATGTCCCTCTCGGTCTTGTACAATGGATCTCTAGGAGCATCAATCGGCGGTTCAGTCACATTGTACGATGCATATTCACTCTTGGCACATCGAATGTACTGACATTTGCAGCAAAACAAAGGGTAAACAAATTAAGCATCACTAATCAACCATACAAAACTGACCCTAAATCTTAATACCTCGATATCAACTGCACAATTCTAGAGTAGTATCTTGTCAGTCATTGGAGCTAAAACCTTAGGAATGGCATAAACATCTGTATCCGGAGGAGTAACATACATCTAAATTCAAAAAATTATATACCAAAATCAATCATAAAGCTTCAAAATTTAAAGCAATTTAATCCGGAAATTCAAAATTGAACGTGAAAATTTGCAGACCTCTCGGAAATCGAAGACGTCGTTATCGGGGTCCGGCGGTTTCCTGATAAAGAAATAACAATCGAGCAAGCTAATCTTGTGAAACTCGTCCTCGTTGATCCGATAATCCACCACCATCTCAGAGTCCCATCCCTGCGTGTGGACGAAGCTCTTGCTCTGCACCATGGCGATGTCGACCTCGCCGTTGGCGGCGGAGACGGCGGCGGCCGCGGCGGCGAGGGGGTCGTACTCGATGTCGAAGTCCTTCTTGTTGTCGACCTCCTCGAGCTCGTCGTCATCTATGTCGTAGTCTTCGGGGCCGCCTCCGTCGGCGTCGTCGGCGCGGACGAGGAAGGAGGGGCGGCTGAGGGTGGGGTTGGGTTTGAGGGAGCGGAGAGGGAGGGGGAGGGAAGAGTGGAGGAGGAGAGGGGTGGTGGTGGGTGTGGAGAGAGGCTTGTGGGAGGTGAAGAGCGGCGGCGGAGAGAGGAAGAGAGCGGTTGCTCTCATGGCTTTTCCGGCTTTGGGGATTTTGGATTGAGCAACTGAGAGGAGTGAGCTCAACACTAGTCAGCGCGCGCTATCCATTATAACCGTCAAGACGTTAAAAATTCACAAAGTAATAAAAAAAATTTTGGAATAAAATTTAATCGTTGAGATTATTCATTTTTATGAGTTGACCGAATTTTAAACAGATTTTTACGTTAATGATAATGCAACATTTGAAATTGGAGTGTCATTTTAGTTTGATTATTTGATTTAATCGGATAAACAACTCGATTGCTACCACTGGTGTCTTTTGTGTCGTCCAAGACTTTCAACTCATGAATATAAGACCGTGTCATTATACCAAATGATACTCATGTGATGATGTGCGGACAAATCCTCATGTGATGATCGAATGTATATGATCGAAGAAGAAAGGATTGTCAATGACAATTTCAACATCATCAGCTAAATACTAAGCTGATCGATTATCGCCAAATTGAATCACAACCTATATTGTAGCTCTCGTATCATTACCTTTCTACAAGTAACATACCCAAAACTCAAACGTTAAACGTATTTAAACATCATGACACACATACTTTTTGACACAATATAAATAGTTCTTGCAAACGTTATCTACTCTTTGAAGCCAAGGTTTAGTTAGATTCATAAATAGTTCTTGACACAATAAAATTCCTACATTCAATTAGACTAAGCCAACTACAAAAACTGAAACCAAAACTAGAAACGGATATCACACATAAACCCTTTAACCCTAAGCTCAATTTCTCATCTAATAGATCAAAACAATGATAAAACAAAACCGAAAGACAAGCAGAGAGAGAGAGAGAAATATCGACTTGGAGCCCTGAAGCTTGGTGGTGGACTTCTTCTCGAAGCCGAGAATGATGATCTCGGTGCCGTGGACACCGACGACAACGTTACCCTTGCGGACGGCTTAGAAGGCGTACTCGACTTGGTTGATTACTGTGATTCAACACAGTAATCAACCAATCAAACCAGAAATCTGAAACCCAGAGAGAGAGATAGGGTTGTGGTGGCTTACTTTTGGCTAGAGAGCTTCGGTTGCGTCGGTTTGCTCTGCAATTTAGGGTTTTCAAGAAAAAGGGGTTGTGGAGAGAAGAGATGGAAATTGAGGGAGGAGAGGGGGAAGTCGAGTTTTGACTCGATTTGGGTGCAGACTGTGTAAAATGTCGTTTTTGCCCTTTCTTTGATGGACCTGATGCTGGCCACGTCAGCAAACAGATGACGCCGTGATGGAAATTGGCCTGAGGCCTTTTTTTGGTAGCAAAAACATAATTTGAGTACAACATTGATAATTTTTAAAATCTGGGTAACACTTTGACCTTGTTACAAAAGTTACGGTACAACTGTCAAAACTTCAAAGAAAAACCGAAAAGGTTATTTACGGCGGCATTTCCGTTAAACATTCCCGCCTTTTTATTTTCTTCTCTCTCCTTATGTTCCCCAACTCAAAGCTCTCACGCTCCAATACCCTAACTCACTCCAACGTCAAATTACTCAATTCCCCCAATTCAATTTCCCAAAATCTCCACGGCGGTGCCCGCCCAAGATGCTCCAAACGCCGCCGTTTAAGGGCGCCAACGTCTTCATGTCGCGGAAGCTGGTCCCGCAGGAGATTTTCGACGCGCTTCACGACGCGCTCAAGCTCAACGGCGCCAACGTCGTCCTCTGCTGCGACCCCTCCCGCACCGGCCCCGACGACTTCCACGTCATCGCTTCCTCCGATCACGTAAGCAACTCCACCGCTCTCTCTCAATTTCTCGTATTCCGCTCCCAACTTCGCTTCGTCTTTGTGATTCTCGTTTGGTTTTGCAGGAGAAGTTTGAGGATCTCAGAGCCAAGGGCTGCCAACTGCTCGGTATGGTTTCCTCAATCTCGCTGGTTTCTTACGAGTTTGTTGTGCCAATTTGGAAATCCTCTTTTCGATTTTGTTCCAATTTAGGAATTAGGGTTTGTGATTGTTAAACCATTGCAGTGATTAGGAAATAAAGCTATACGAAATTAACCATTTCAATCATAGACTATTTCGTCACACATAAGCAGCATATGAATGGTTTAACTTGAAGTGAACAATTAAGTGAAAGCAGCACCGTATAGTTTGGGATTTGGGAAATGGTGCTGATACTATGGGCATGTGTTTTCTGATGGTTGACAGGTCCTCAATACGTGTTTTCGTGTGCGAACGAGCACAGGCCTCTGCCTAAACAAGGCTTTATTTGCTGCCTTGCATTGGATGGTGTCAATGTACTTGCCTCTGGTTTTGAGGCAGATGAAAAGGTATGGTGCCTACGCTATGCGCGTGTGTTAGGAGTAACACCTGTTACTTATCTTTGATGATCGCTCATTTGAATTATTACTGTTTTGATTGTTGTACCTAAAGTTGTAGTTGCTAAATCAAATTTCAATCATTCTATAGCTGCTATTTCTCCTTCAAGTTTTTCATTCTACTTCGTTTTCAGTTGTCTTCTACTTTCACAATTTTGAATCATGCTCTCTCTCTCTCTCTCTCTCTCTCCCCCCTATTTATATGGCCTTTTCTTTTGGTATAGTATTCCCTTGTTTAATCAGGTGAATTGCAGGATCTCAGCAGGAGCATAGGAGTGTACTACTTGAGCTTCTCTCTCTATGGTTACTGATTTTGTTTATAATTGTGTTGCAGATTAAGATAAGGAACTTAATAACGTCAATGGGGGGAGTTTTACATACTAAAACATCTTTGGATGTTAGCTTTGTCATTGCAAAGGATGTTTTGGCTACGAAATACAAGGCAAGTAAATGTGCTGTTCTTTCACAATACAATACTTTTTAATTTCTTTCTGCATCAATCTTGTTAAAAATTGAGTTTTAGGTGCATTTTAGCCAATAACAAAATGTAAGAACTGATGTACTATGCCACACTATACCTAATCTCATAAAATTTAATGCTCGTGTCCCTTGTAGAAATTAAAGATGCAGAATTCTCTTTCTTCACTTTAGAGATCGTCTTTGAGTTATATATCATCGGTAAATATGTATATATTCGGGTTCTGATGGATCACTAGATTTTAAGGAAAGGTAAATTTGAAAAAAAAAATGCAGAGTTATGGCAGATTTCTTATCTCCTTTCTTATGATAAATATTATATATGTTAAGTGATTGTTTTCCCCTTCTTATGCAGTGGGCTTTATATACATTGAAGAAGCCTGTTCTTACTATAAATTGGTTATATCAATGCTGCAAAGAACATCTCATTGTTCCTCAAGAATCCTTTAGGGTTCTTCCGTTTTCTGGCTTGATGATCTCCGTAACCAGAATTCCAGCAGGTTTTGAAGTTATCTATCTATTGATCTTCTGTAAGAAGATTGTTGTTATATATGTCATAAGTTTTTGTTGCTAATATGCACATATTTTTCAGATGAATGGAAGAAGATTGAAAAACTTGTCATCGAAAATGGTGGACAGTATTCTGGTGAACTTACAAAGAAGTGCACACATTTGATTTGTGATATATCCTTTGGTGCGTAATATAAAGTCACAACTCTGAATCATATTTCTAGTTTCTAGTAGAGACCTGCATTTTAAGCATCTTCATGAAGTAAAACCGTTAAATATCTGGTGGGTTGTCTAAGATCTCATTTCTTTACATTAATTTAAACCAACACCACACCTTCGTTGTCATGTTCTGCATTATTTATAAGGACTTGTTTTTATTTTTTTGTTAATTGTTTTTATCTGGGCAAGCAATTTATGTATTGAAGGAATATCTTTTACATCTGTTCTAGCTGTTCTCTTTCTGATGTTTCAGCTTTTGTTTGCTCTGTGTGCATGCATTGTTATTGCAATTCCATTTATGAACATGTTTCCATCTTGGTCTGCATCAGCAATGACTTTCAAACTTAATGTGTTATCTGAGTCTTCACACATTGTTGTTCTTAACTGCTTGCACGCTCCAGAAGGTGACAAGTACAAGGTTGCACGAAAGTGGGGTTATATTTATATTGTAACTCGGAAATGGTTTGATCAATCGATTGCTAGAAGAGGTAATGCTTTACTATAGCTTGTGTAGCCTTTGATTTATGGAGTTCTGCTTTTGATTGTTTCATCTTGTTGCGTATTTGTGTAACATGCGGGATTGAAATCTCTGTACACCTCCTTTTTCTTTTCTTTTTTGGGATTTTCAGCTTGTCTAAATGAGGAATCCTTTCCAGTTCAAGGTGATTCTTTATCTTCAAAGAAGATTATAAAGGGTTGCTTTGCTTCACATAATAGCCAAAGCAATTGTAGTGGGTTCTTGCAAGCTGCACCGCCATCGGTGGTTGCAGATTCAAATTTTACAGCTTCTACTTGTGGTGGGATTGTAGATTCTGATTTAGAAGCTTCTGTTTCACAAAGCATGCTTCCAAAATCTTCTTGTGGGCTCCAGAGACGACGGTCAATTTTTTTAGCGGCGAGTTTGACGTTTTTTTAGTGTTTTTGGGAGGAGTGAGATTGGAGGGAGGGAGTGGCGGGAAAACGAAAATGGGGATGGGGTTTTGTGGGCCCGGGATTGGATGTTAGGATTACCTGTGTTTGTGGGCTGGGTGTGTGACTGTGCTATCTGGTTGGTTGGTGAGAGGAAAATAGGTGTGATTTGATTGGTGGTGATGTTAATTGGGTAACAGGCGAGTGAGAGAGGAGCTGAAAACTGAGAGAAAAAGAAAGTGGAAAAATATCGCCGTTGCCGGGGATCGAACCCGGGTCACCCGCGTGACAGGCGGGAATACTTACCACTATACTACAACGACCTTGTTGGAAAATCTTGTGATTCAATAACTATTTCTAAAATTTTTCTGGCTTTCTCTGACGAACCCAGTCCAGCTTGTTTTGGGCTGCCCCAATATTCAAATTATATTTGTTTTCTTGTTCTATCAAGCATAACCTTGAACCCATGCTAAAATGAACAAGTTAACTATAGAAACGTAGAGTTAAAATGATCAAGTTAACTATATACAAATAATTGAAGTTGTTTACGTACCGTGACGTGAAGTGTTGGACATTCACAACCTAAGTAGCTAACCACCTAGAGAGTAAAATGATAAAATGTAGGTAGTACGCTGCAGAAGCCTATAAAGGGGAGGTGATGATCGATCGTGTATCATCTAATCTGAATTTCCCGATTCAGATGCAAACCGGAGATGACTATGGCCCCAATGATTGTTCCCAAAATGTTAAGGAACTGAACCGCAAGCTGGATCTGAGGTGTGAAATGGTTGGATAGCTCGTCCGGTCTGGTCTCTTCTGGTCAGGTCTGGTAAGTATGGTGAGGTTCACAGAAGACATGGGAGAATCTGGTGCGCATGCATATGGAGATAAACCAAAAGCGTCCAATGCAATCCAATCCAAAAGAGAGAAGAAAGCTGAAAGCCATTAACGTACGCCTACATATACTAGTCTGCATGCACAATCGATCGGCCTGAGGACTTGGGGCATGCCTTGGGAGAACGGTGTTATACGAACAAGGAGAGGTGGAGATTGGAGTGGTGAAAATGGCTTTATTTCTAGTTTGGGAAACCTGATGGAATCGTCCCATCAACTCAAAAAAGGGCGCCAAAGTTAATTGAGAGCTAGCACAACCCATGTCCTGGCTTTGGCCCTTTGAGAGGGAAGTGACCTCTGCTTTAAGGTCGTGTCTCTTTCGGGTTTCCATGTTTAGCATTGCACCCACAAAAGAAGGGAGGACAGGACCTATATTTCTCTTCCATCTTCACTGCCATGCACTAAGCTATACTATATATCTTTTCGAAATTTCTCATTCAGTTTCATTCACTCCTGGCTAGCTCGTTCAACCTCGACTTTTCACTATTCAGTCATCTCATTCAGTTCCTTCGATTCTAGGCAAGCTGGTTCATTTCTAGTTGGCTCCAAACCCCAATGTCATTCATGGTATTTTGATATTTAAAACAAAGATAGAGAAATACATTAATTTAGCACAAAGCTGATCGTCATGATGGCCTTCTCAAATTGCTCAAGCAACTTTTCATATATACATTTGTACTTGGCATAACTAGCTAGTGATATGAGAAATTTACTAGTTATTGGTTGGGATAAAAAAATAAAAAATTACAACCAAGTATACATGCAAAGCTTCAAAAGCACGTACTATACACATGCACATGAGAAATATATATAAATCCAAACACCAAACTCGATCTCCCAACGAGCTTTTGCTTTTGCGAATTGTCCTGGAGTCCTCTAGAATGCGTATAGGCAAATAGGATATCACACGAATTGGCTAAATATTGTTTTTGATTGGTTTCTCTAGTACTTATTGTAAATTTTGATGGGACATATCATGTATCCGATGATTACTGTATTTTTTCTCCTGTGGAATTGTTATCGTTGTTTGGTGCATGTATAAGATATTTTAAATCATATGTAATTCAAATATATTTCATAAACAATCGTATAATATCTCTCTTAAAAAACTTACAGTTCCTAACGTGAAACAAAATTACGAAAGATAGGTTTAGTAAGATGAGGAGTGAAACTTAAGTTTAAACTTAAGTACGTACATACAGAGCTTAATTTTCACTCCTCATCTTGCGATGATAAAACAAAATTACTAAAGAAAGGTTTAATTAGTAAGCTACTTTATCTGTCAAAATCTTTGTAGAAAGTCGGTAATAACATTATTGAATTTATACATAAAAGAAAGGTTTCGCGTATGATTTCGCATAGTTATGTATGATTGTATCATCATAACATATGCCAAATAAGTACAGAGCTTAAGTATGATTGATACACGTTAGGAATAAGTATGATTGATACTTATTAATTGGCATATGAGGAATGACAGATAAACTAGCTTATGTATCATATGCCAATTATCAGCTTTTTCTTAGTTTTATCATCGCAAGATGAGGAGTGAAACTTATGCTCTGTACTTGCGGGCTAAGATTTAAACACTAAACGATGAAAAAGAAATGGATGATGCATATATCGTCGGTACGAACAATTGGTTTAACAAGTTAATGTGCTTCTTCAAATGTTTGGAAGAAGTTTCATGACTATGATAATGAAATATCTATATATTAGGCTAATTCGTCCGAAACTATCTTTTCATTCACTGAAGTGTCCATTTTGTCTGGCTAAGAATCACCTGATAGGATTTTAGAATGATCAATTACGGAAAAACAAAGAAGCAAACCGGACTTGATTACTAGTTGTGTGATCTTGATCAACTTAAACGTACATGTATCCAACATATAAGACAACCGGGAAACCAAAATCTCTTTCTTTTTTGATTACAGGAGCTCTTCGATTGATCCCTAATCAACACACATGCCATGGTTAAAATGACGTTTCTGAGTTCATCCCGACGGATGATTTCCATCAACTAGAAGATTGACGATGAATTAAGGGGTTGCCACAAAGGTATTGTGGCAAGGAATGTATGTACGTTTCTGAGTTCATCCCGACTGACGACTTCCATTCTTTTCCAGAACCACCAGACATTTTCCTTGCAATTTGATTCAATTTTGTCTTTCTTGCTCTACACTCCCACCTACATATATATAGTGGACAAAGAGATCCAAATGTTTGCTCTTTTCTTTTTCTGTTTCGGAATGAGGAAGCAAATTTACAATACGCTTAGATCTGATAAAACCTTGATGATCAATACTTCGATTATTTAATCTCATCAAGTCTTTTATTCTAATAAGGACGTTGTCATTACCATTTATTTTATCAATCTTTTTAGATTAATTGGAAGAAAAGAATATCTGATATGGAAATTATTCACTTGAAGTGATGACGTGATACAAACCATGTATAATATATTCTCGTGAAAATGGTTACAGGGCATGGCAATATGATGGAATATATTCTCGCGAAAATGGTTAGTCGATTGATCTTGGTCAAAAGTTTATGCAAGTCATGAGGACCTCTGCTGAACCAGTTGTACTAACATTGATGACTAAAGACATAGTTGTTTTAGATTTTCCTTTTGACGCTTAGCTTCAGCTTTGCTACTTCAAGCTACTATAATAATATGCCCCCTCGACCACTCCTCTCATTCATCACAAACCTCAAACTTACATAGCTTTGGCCAGGAGATCGCAAACCACCTCGATCTTATTCTTCTCATCTTCGAGTGGCTTTAGCATTCTTTCACGATGAACCTGGAAGACAAGGTCACCATGGACTTGGTTCAACCATCTGAGCATCTTTGCTACGTTCGGTGCAACTTCTGCAACACCGTTCTTGCTGTGAGTTCTCAATCAACTTATATGTAGAAGCATATACATATATTGTCCTACTTTAGCTTTGTCCCTCTATTGTCTCATAAATTGATGAAACCACGATCCTCTTCTCTCTCTATATATCTCTGTATCTCCATCAACAAGTCAGTTCTCAGAATCATGCTGCCCTTATATGGTTAAACCTAGCTAGCTACAATATTGACTTCTTACAACAGTAAGCTGATCGTCTTGCTTATAAGAAATGTCTGCTGTTTTAGATCAAACAGCAGATCAATCTTCTTCTTCTCGCTGTGTTGTGTTGGTTTGTTAATGTTCATGTTCATGTTCATGTTCATGTTATGTAACTGTACTATAGGTTGGGCTTCCATTCAAGAGGATGATGGACACAGTGACGGTGAAATGTGGTCATTGCAGCAACCTCTCCTTTCTTACCACCAGACCTAATAATCCAATCCAGATCCAACCTGCACCTCATCAGTGCCAGATCAATGATTACCCTACTACCTTGACTCTTCATCAGGTTAGTACATAAAATCTTATTTGTATTTCTACTTGAATTCAAAATATACACCTGTCTATCCTGCATATATAAGAAAGAAAACCCTAGGTAGTATAATATATCCCCTATATCATATCCTATATATATAGTACTAGCTGATAACTAATTGATAGAGGTGTGTCACTGATTTGAATATTGAAATGGTCAATATTCTTGCAGAGCTATTCCACTGATTCAAGAAGGGGTGGTCATTCCTCCTCATCATCGTCACCCACATCTCTGGAAAGTCCATCATCCCCAAAGGCACCCTTTGTTTGTAAACGTATGTAGCAAGCCTGATCACCATTTTTAAGCTAGTTGATTACGTACTTGAACTTTGACATGAAATGAGATTTCTTTTTGGTGTGTTTATCTGGATTTATAATATGAGTGTTCATTGGTTTACCTTGCAGCACCTGAGAAAAAACACAGGGTTCCATCTGCTTACAACCGCTTCATGAAGTGAGAGGATCCAATTTTTAAGTTTGTCTTTCACATCATTCTTAATTATCACATCATTCTAAGCACCTTAGTTTTGTATTATGCGTGCTTGTTATATAGGGAGGAGATCCAGCGGATCAAAGCAGCGAACCCTGAGATTCCACACCGTGAAGCTTTTAGTGCTGCTGCCAAAAATGTAAGGTTGCTTTAAGCCTTTGCAGTTAATTAGGGTTCAGTGTTCACATTTGGTTGCATAGCCTTTTCTGGCAGACCTGGTTAGATTTTATATGTACTTTTTACGTAAACCTAACTATTTAGCTGTCGATATACAGTGGGCAAGGTACCCTAGCCCTTCAGGAGCAGCTGCTGCATCAGCTTCTGGCAGCAGTAAGAAACTTAAGGTAAGAAATTGACACTGTTCGACTTTAGTTACTCGTTCAAAATTCAGATACGTATCGATGGTAACAAGGTCCCAGATTTTGCAGGACTGAGTAGTAGGTCGTTCTATTATGCTAGGCTACCAGAACAGGCATTTATGGAGGAGCGACGTAGAACTGGAGAGGGATCAATGTAGCAGTACTACCGGTTCAGCTTAATTATCTAGATCTAGCTATGATGCATTTATATGTAATCGAATCGTTTTATGTTGGTCTTGTTTGATGCAAGTTAGAACTTTCAACTCCGTCGTTGTAGTTTGTTTAATTTCTTAGTCATGAACTCATGATCGATGAACATGGCATTAAGAATGTGTGGTATTACTTAATGATTATTGTTTCTACCTTCTTTGTCCCGAGTCGGAAAGGGGCCGCGGGGCGGAGCGAAGTAGAATCCTTGAGTCCTGCACTCGGAACCTGCACAAGTGACAGCGTCTCGTGGTCGGGACTGGGGTGGCCCAGTCTTCGACTCTCCGATGCTTAAGTTAGCTTTGAGCACTTGCAAGATAGAGGAGTGCGAGAGAGAGATGTGTGTGTACCTTTTATGGTAGCTTGAGCTTGTTTTATAGGCCAAACTTGAGCACTTTGGCCTTAGTCTCCAATGTGGGACTACT
Source organism: Fragaria x ananassa (assembly GCA_034370585.1). NCBI lineage: Eukaryota > Viridiplantae > Streptophyta > Magnoliopsida > Rosales > Rosaceae > Fragaria > Fragaria x ananassa. Next base: position 25,084,409 of record CP139761.1, on the reverse strand, counting down.
TGCTAGTCTTTGTGGTGTCTCCCCTTTTGGGGGTGTTTTGCCGTTAGAATGATTTTGGCAAACGGTTTGTTACCGGCCCTTCACTCCTTGGATATCCGTGAGGGGCTTATCTTGTCTGGAATGATCTTCGGCGACCGGGTAATTGGGGATTATTCTCGGCTCAGCCAAGCTAGTATTTTGGCTATGTACTAACAATTATGTTTCCATTTCTGTACCTTGGTTAGTTAACACTATTTTTACTGTGTTATATTAACACTATTTTTCTTCTTTTCGTTTTACTCTCTTTATAAACTAAAACATAAACTAAATTTTATTAATTAACAAAAAAAAAAATCACAACCAAGTCACTTCCTAAATACGTCACATTAAGACGAAAAGAAGATGAAGAACGAGGATCAAACAAGGTTTCTATTTTGGATATCACTCTCCGATAGGCCGGTTTGGCAACAATTCCTCATTTGTTCTTCAGGGTTCTTCTTTGGTTACCTTGTCAATGGCATTTGCGAGGAGTACGTATACAATCGTCTCCAATTCAGCTATGGATGGTACTTCACCTTTGTACAAGGATTTGTGTACCTGGGTTTCATATACCTCCAAGGTTTCACCAAGAAAATGGTGAACCCATGGAGAACATACGTGAAGCTCTCCGCTGTTCTGATGGGTTCTCATGGATTGACCAAGGGATCCTTGGCTTGGCTCAATTATCCTGCACAAATTATGTTTAAATCCACAAAGGTTCTGCCTGTGATAATAATGGGGGCATTTATTCCTGGTCTGAGAAGGAAATACCCAATTCATGAGTACATATCCGCAATCCTCCTGGTTATTGGTTTGATCATTTTCACATTAGCGGATGCAAATACATCCCCCAATTTCAGCATATTGGGTGTGGTGATGATATCCAGCGCGCTGATTATGGATGCCTTCACGGGTAATGTGCAAGAAGCAATCTTTACACTCAACCCTGACACCACACAGACAGAGATGTTGTTCTGCTCAACAGTAGTTGGGCTGCCAATGCTGCTTTCACCAATGATTCTCACCGGAGAACTGTTTAAGGCCTGAAATTCTTGCGCCGAGCATCCTTATGTGTATGGGGTCCTAGTGTTTGAAGCCATGGCCACATATGTAGGACAAGTATCTGTGCTATCCCTCATTGCGCTTTTCGGAGCTGCCGCTACTGCGATGATAACAACGGCTAGGAAGGCGGTGACATTGTTGCTGTCATACATGATATTTACAAAGCCACTGACAGAACAGCATGGAACAGGGCTAATGCTCATAGCCACAGGAATCATGCTGAAGATGGTGCCAGAAAACCAGTTTGCCAAGCATGCACAGTCTATCAAAGACGCCGTATTGATGATGAGCCCAAAAGCAAATGAAATAGGATTAGAAGTAGATGAGGAAGTGAACAAGCCCTTAGTGTGACTAATTACATGAGGGCCACAGCAATATTGTTGTTGTTCACTTGTTTTATTTTTTCTATTTTCCTTTGCTTTTCTAGGTTTTGTTTTTTGTTTTTTTTTTTGTTTTGTTCTCATCACAATTTTGGTTACTCTTTGTCATGGATAGGGCTTCTGCCCGTTTGGTTTGGTGAGACTTGTTCCTTGCTCCTTTATTTTCTGGTGATGCTAATGACATTGAATGGGTGCTTTGAACCGTGCTGGTGCGCACAAAGGGTTTTCTTTGTTTGTGTTCAAGTTGTTAACTGTAACATGAATAGAATAAGCAGGTTTCATCTATTCAAATGGCATCTGATGGCTGCAATTTTGTAAGTTTCGAAATGGTATTATTCCACAGCGCATTGCATCATATAAAACCGAAGTAGCCACCAGTATTTGCTACCTTCTATTGGCTGCTGGTTTCAACTTTCATGGGTGGATGACGTATCCAACTTTTTGCTTTGATCGCAAACTGATTAAGGCTCACATGAATACCTTATACGATTTCCTAAGATAGTAAACTTTCCTTCCCTATGAGTGGGATAATCTATATAAATATAGTGGACATAAAAATAATCATTCTCTAAGTCATCATGTTCATTCTCTAAGTCATCATGTTCCGAGGCCTGAGGAAATCCACTATGAGTTATTCATTCAATCATGCTTCAGCAAAACTTTATCAACTAAACAATCCTTCAACATATCTAACAGAATCACCACACTAACTTTGGAGGATCCATTCCTTTTGTTTTTCATGATGGTTTGTGCCTTCAACATTATCTATGCGAAAAAGCATGCGCAGTTGGAAAACAACCCTAGTTCAACTGTGTAATCCTTGCATGAGCATAATCTAAGCACAGAAATAGAACAAAGGTGTCTAAAGCAACTTACAGTATAAAGTCTAAAGAACAATAGACGCCTTCTTCGCTGTTTACTTCTACGAAAAAAAGAAAAGTTTTCTACCATCCTCTGAAATGCACCAATGCAGGTAGAATGTCCCTGATCAAGTGAATCCAAACATCCTCCAACAAGCTGTAGGGGCATCAAATCATGAATATCATTTATAAAGTTATATAGATGAGGAGACAGACCAGTAATTTCATGGTTTTTTTTTTAATTTCATCTCTAATATCTGGAACATCTATCTCTGTAATGTCATCAAGTAGACTAAGTATGCAAGACATATTTTGATCGTCCTTACTTCAATTCTAGATTTTGGATGCCCATTAAAGAAAATTTTGAAAAAGGTGCTACACAGTTCTGAAAGAAAAGAACATGAACAGATTTTTAGAGTGGAAACACTCACATTGCCTCTTAAAGGCTACTTAAGATTGTGGGAAACAGTAGAAATCCCCCTGTTCCTGTTTGACTTGCAAAAAGTTTCTCTCCTGCTCCACTCTTTGAAAATGTGAAGACAATTGGAGCAAATCAAAAGTTGGTCCATTTTCAGGAGAAAGATGAGACTTGTGACTGAAGCAAGTTGACCCCTGGACCATATCTGTGCGATGTTGGAAGTCAACAGCATGACTAGAATCAGAAATCATTACCGAATCCATCTGGTCAGTTCCCATGGAGTTCATCCTGCATGGGAAGGACCCATCTCGTCCACATTTTTCCAAGGCTTTTACAGTGGAAGGCCATTCATTATTTTGACCAGCACCATGATGGGTACTCTGCATTTGCAGAGGGGTAGCCACTTGATTTCTTGCTGAATGGATTGAGCTCTGTGATTGAGATGACAGAAGAGAGAGAACACCCTGGTAGGTTGACGCCCCAGATTCTTTCTGAACATCTGATGCTGTATCAAAAACCGAGTATTCATGTCCTGATATAGGAACTCCTAAAGCATGTTGATTCGCGAGGCCATGCAGATGGAGGAAAGAGTTTGGAATTGATTGCCTGTTTGATGTGCGTGTCACACATTGACTGTAAGTTAATTCATCTTCAGTTTTAATATGTCCATACTGGTTAGATTCTTCTGGATATAGAACGCCACCTGGAAGTATATCTGAAAAGACAAATGGTGTTCTCTTTGGCAAGGAAGTTCCAAGATATCCAATGCCTGCAAACACATACAAAACCTAGCAGTAAATATCATAGCTCATGAAGTTATCCTACCCGGCTACCCCACAGTTACTTCAATGAATTTTAAATGCACATTCACTATCAGTTGTTTTAACACGGTCACATATATCTTAATTTGAAGGTATATAGGCTTATCTTCTTCCTGAACCAAGAAAATGTATGATTAGACAGACAAATTGTATACACCTACACAACATTATCTTTGCTGGTATCAAATGCTATAGGGGGTAAATTGTTTGCACCATTTTAATCATTGTTACATTAGAAGCTCCCAAAATGAACTTTATAGAAAACTAAAAGGAACACCATTGTTGACTGATGTGGCCTTCTTTTAGCTTTAATTTAATGGATGGAATTCTTATTGAAAATGACAAAAAACAGCCTGGTCAAAAGATTCAAATGTAGTGGGACTGAAGAATAGCATAAAGTTATCATGCTCTTACCAGGAAATCCTAGCCATAAAGGTCTGTTCCATCAAACTTTATAAACTTTATGCGGCATGTATATGGCCATAGAATTTTGCGAACTTAAAAAACTTATCCCACTTGCCTCTAGTATCTTTGATCTCTCTCATTGAGAAATCACTACAGAAAATGTTCTAACAAGAATGTTTTATCAGTAGGAGGTTGAGGCATATCATACCTTGATATGACTGAAGCCAGTTATGCGATTTACAATCAAAGGTATCTAGCTGAGGCTTCCTTCGGCGTTGATTGTGGCCAGCTAAGCGTCTACGACAACTGCGCTTAACATCATCGAATTCAGCCAGCAGATGAAACCTAATAACCAAAAAGATATCAATTGGTCATACCAGTGAAAAAATTTGAGGCAGTATACTAAACCTTGGGGTGTATAGATCCTCAATCTATATGGAGATGAGAAGTAGAAATGGACGTTCATTAGATTTATATTCATCATCAGATGTTAAAGTAACAGAATATCGAAGTCAAAACCTAATTTAAGAATGTTACTTAACAAAAAGTCTAACAGAAATTAAGGTTAAAGAGATTCAAATAAGAAGCAGAAAAGAATATCACTGTCCAAATCGACTTGAACTTTATTCGACTACTACTAAGCCATAGAAAAATAAACAAAAACAAGGAAACTAATGAATATTTTAAAATATGAGGTAAAATATCACAAACCATGGAGATTATCATTTCTCACCATGCATATGAGATCGTAATCTGTGCCAAATCCTAGGAGAAAATATTTAAGTCAAGTGCGGAATCTGCAAAATAACTTTCTTTGAGGGGCGTGTGAAAATGCAGATGCACAAACAAGCACTTTTGTGGCTTTCTTCACTTCATGTACATGAGATGCCTCTTAGCATTTCACTTTTCTTTCGTTCCATTTTTGTTCCTCACAAGTCAACAGAGAAAAACCTCACTTAATTTGGAAAATTAACAACCCTTAACTCTGGATTCGTTCTAGATATAGAATAAGGTTAGCAATTAATCCTACCTTTTGATAATTAGACACAGTTGATACAAAATCAAAATTAAAGCAAAGGCATAGCAGATGTATAGGGACAAAAAAAAGAAGCACCAACCTGCTACATTGCTGACAAAACCTCTGTTCAATGCCATTTACAATAACTATCGCAGTCTTTGAGTGAGCATCACAAACTCTATGCCTCTTATGGTACTCCTTCGAAGAGCTAAGATCCATGTTACAACCATGAACCTGGCAGGTGATAGTCTGATAGTATGAACCCTTCGTGCGAGCTCTCTTTGACCTCTCTTTCAGATGTTGACTATCCTTTCCATATTTGCTATCAGCCAACCTCCCTAGCTTCAAAGCAATTAGTGATGAATCATGGCTACTAGACTCACAGACTGGGCTAGAATATTTGGAGCCAGATTCTCCGTCACCCCAAGATGAACTTGAAGTCATCAAACAAGTAGGAGAAGCTACTGTATTGTTACTAGAATCATTACAGCCGACACCACTCAAGATATCCACTACCTGGCTACCATGAAAAGGCTCCTTCATTGTATCAGGCAATCCCGAATCCATAAACTCCATGCTCTCAACTGATTCTTTATCGAAATTAAAGCAAGTTTTGTTATCCCATTCTAAGAATGCTTTTGTACTTTTTGCAAATGCATCAATTGGTATATCCATCTCATCAGCAAATAAAAACCCTTTCCCTTCTGGACCGAAACTCCAAGGCTCCATATGCCTACCAGATACCACAAAAGTAAAGTAAGTTTCAATTTGCAAAGGAACAGAAAATGCAACCAAAATAATGCAAGCCAAGAAACACATATGAATAAGAGTACGAAATCAATAACCATTGATGAGACTACAGAAAAGCAATATCATCAACACTCATATATGAAACAAACCCATCTAATAGAAAGATTAGAACTTGAGCTCCAACGACTAAATATCCCAAGAAACCACTGGTTGATGACCAAACAAAAAGAAAAGAGAAACAAAGCCTACTAGTATTTCTCTGGTTCTTTGATCCCCTAGCAAAGGCCAAAGGGTAATACATAGCCTTTGTTTTCCTCACCAAACCAAACAGAGCCTTTGCAATAAAAGCTCATCACCCATAAACATTATAGGGTATAGTTTGTACAAAGAAAGATTCAAAGCTTAAACTAACATATACCCAGATAACAGAACCACTTATTCCATTGACTTCAACACTCAAAGCTTCCATCAAAGAGATTTAAATGTATTTGAAAGCTCAAAGAAGAAGAAGCAGATAAAGATCAAATCTTTAAAAGAAGCAAAGACAAACGAATACCCATAAAAACAATGAGCAAAAATGGCCATTGAACAGTAATGGAGGGAAGTAGCTGGTTAAAAAACACACCCAATTCTCTCTTGCTCGTTTTATCGGGAACCAAGAGACCCAGTAACTCCCAATGGAAAACGACAGCTCGCTGAGGAAGAAAGAGCTCGAGAGTGACTTGATGATAATGAAGAAGAAAGACTGAAACTTTTTTTTTTTTGAGGAGGTCGAAGCAGACACAGAGAGTGATGAACAAGTCGGGAAGATTTTTCTACACACCCCCACGACGACTCTGCAAGTTGAGGTCTTTGTTTTGTAGCTTTTGAGATGGCAGAGTCGCATTTACATTTCTGGACACTTGTTCTGCATCTTATTACAGAGACAAAGTAGATTGGAGGGCTCTCGCTTTCATCGGTTTTCCACTTTTCCCTAAACAAATGAGTTGAGTTTAGAGGTTAAAGGCTCAGTTACCTGATTTGTCACCATCAATCACCCTTGGGTACTTTTGGTACTTAGTTGGGTAATTATTCTTGTGTTATAATCATCATTTACATGCCTAATCACTTTCCAAAATTGTACGTACCCATCCAGTATTATGTAGAATTGTAGACCGACTTATCAATGCTGAAAATACCGTTAACACGTAAAAGACGTTACATAGGTAACATGCTTTTAGATAATGATCAAATCATGAATTTGTTTAAACAATGTACAAAGATAATGTCGCATTGAATATAGGATGGTGCACCGATACTATTAACACACCCTGTTTATGATGATAACTAATCATAAAATAATTTTAAGTTGTAAGATTTAAATAAAATTAAAATATGTGCATGAAAAAATAAATGATGTGTTAATAACAAAAATTTGTGTTAATAACATCATCTTTAAATATAATATCTCTTTTTAATAGTATATAATAATATAACTTAGGTGGAATAATAATCATACTTGTGCGATGTAGCCTTTTTCATTCTATTTTATTCCATGTAGGAGTTTTGTGAAGCAAAACATATGCAAATGTCTTTTCGACAAGAGATTTGTATGCAGAGGTTGGACACATCTTAATTGGTGGTCTTAAGAATTGGAGCAAAATATGCCTTCCTCTCATGGATGTTTTCGATTTACAGATACAACCCTTTTCTCTGTCACCTGGTTTTCTTTTGAATTCAAACCACTGCTAGCTAGCATCCAAGTTCCAACTGTGGGAGAGAGAACCAGTGAACGTACGACACGAGAAGAAGAACCCAGACAAACCCAGATTGCCACTTGTGTTTGGTGGGCCGAGCGACACGTGTCCCCTGGAGTAGTCTGCAAAAACTGGACAATGGGAAGCGATGGTTGTTCTCCGGCAGGGAGTGCCCTGCCAATGCCACCTTCCACCTGTTGCCTGTTGATGGATGGATGGAGCCAAAATTGCCTAGCTAGCTACGATTGATGGGTACTGACATTTCCGTTCACTGAGCTTTTCACACACCATAATCCACAAGGATATGCACCCATCAATAGGTAGCTGTCAACACACATATGAAGTGTGACTAATTAGGGTTTGAAAGAATATACGACACCTCCAAAAGTTTCATGAAATTTTGTTTTGAGTATCATGTTTTCAATAATAACGTATGTACTTATTAAGCGCGTTACCAAAAAGTATTGAAATATTTTGAATGTGTGATATGTGTGCGCGCATATTCTATGTGTCTTCTATACTTATACCGTTCTTCTTCATCTCGATATTTAAATCATAAGCAAAATATGATGAATAATTGGATCGAGGAAGGAGAAACTAGAGCGGAAGTTCTGATGTTCTTGTCAACATTGTGTCGGAATACAACAATAACTTTCGCTTTAGTCTTTACTTAGTGAGAGCATAGAGACGAGCTCACTAACAGGAAGTGAACACTGTGATCATATGCTATCATGCATAATTGATTTATGGGCCTATATAACCAGATCTCCAAATCCAAAGCAAGATTTGAGAATATTATTGTTGCAGTCTTTACAACCAAATGATTTCTTACTCGATGGCCACTCATCCCTGCCCGTAACAAAGAGAGAGTGCCAGCCAACAAAGATCAAGCACATAAGATGACAATCATTCCATTATGAAGGTGCTCGATCATATGGTATATTGGTATATTACGTTGTGTGCGTTTTCTCAACCTCTATCTTCCTCCAATTTTATCAACATTCAATTCTAAACCAGTAATATGAATCGAAGATAAATGTCATGCGCCACCGGAACCGAGCCGCCTGATCCCCCACTCTATGTGAAAGGATGGAACATCAAGAAGCTCAAATGAAGGTACATAACAAGGAATAAAATCAACCTTTTCAATCTCTCGACGTACCGTTCAAAAACCCTATTTACAAAGGAATCAATGAGGGTTTCATGCATCTATTCTTTTCAGGTACTGCAATCAAACCTCGCAATTGAGAAGCATTCTTCATTTTCTTATCACTCTACAAAGGCACGTATATGTGAATTTAGGCTCTCGGATATGCACGAATACGTATGTGTAAATAAATCGAGTACGTGAAGAAAATTAAAAAAATACCAGTGCAGACACAAATATTTTCTGACAATAAAATGACTTTCCACCTTAAAAGAAGAATCAGTCGTATAGGCCAATAATCCACACACCGGCCCAAGCTCAAAAAACAGCCCAACAATAGCAGAAAGCGAACAACTACGCCAACCAGGAAAAAGAAACAAGAAATGACATGAAATCCCACACCAGCAACCCTAACCCTAATCAGCCGTAATCAGATACCATGATTACTTAATGAGTTTGGTGTTGAAATTCACTCATCAAAATGGTGGTTTAATCACTGATCAGTATCGACTCAGGTAAAAACCCATTAACCCAATTTGCTTATGTTGTTTATTTGATGCGCCTATTGTATTGAACTATTGATGACCCAGTAGTTGGTATCCCAGGTGTTTGATGATCTTATTTCTAAGTTCTAACCTGACCATATTTATTTAATTTCAAGTCTCTATGATCACTACATGAATCCTTCTTTTAAATCCTCCCTCAATGAGTGTGTTACTGATTCATATTCCGGTTATACTTGGTTTTCATTGATCTTAATATCATACCTGATTATGAATTTTAATTTGCAGTTGCCATGTCCGAGTCACAAGTCGATCACAATAAGTTTCACCCCTGGGAGTGGGAGGGGGTCAGATTCCTGCTCTTGTTCCCCAAATGTGGATCAACTATAAAACTTGTTTGATCCTTACGATCTGCTTCAAAAATGTGGTTACATTTATATCAAAGACATATATGGTTGGCTCTGGTGTGATGGGAACCATAGAGCTAGGAACCTCCCACATGTTGGAATAAATCAAAGAAGGTTGTTGTCTCTTCTTTCGTTTACCAGAAGTTATGGCAGATGAACACAAAGTTGATCGAGAACTCCAAAAGGTATATATGCACATTCATCTTTCCACTCGAGATTTTTTTAGTTGGTGTTAGTGTTTATTTGACAGAGATAATGGTTGGTGCTCTGCTTGATCGATCGGGTGTCCATACATTGCTCCTGCCCATTTTCATTAGTCTGGTTCTGTTCTTGGTTCTTAGGCTGGTTTTCTTGCTGCTGAATAAGAAGTACGTACTACCTAGTTTGCTTTATGTTGAAATAGCTTGACTTACAATAATGCTCCTTACTGATTCATTGCCTAACATTGTATCAAAGTTACACTCATCGCCAACTTACCTGCGAAGGGGGAATGCTTATCTATCTATACGTAGTTAGTTACCTAAGTAGAGTCTCGATTTTGTTAGAAGCACAAGGAGCAAAGGGACTAGTAAATGTGATGGGATAGTTTTATCTTTTTTTTTTGGATAATATGGGATAGTTTTATCAGATGTGGTATGTTGAACAGGTTGAGCCAGGGTGGATTTGATAATTGGGATAGTGCCATTATAGTGAAAAAAAGAGGGTTAACGGGAGCTGGTGATCTCACTTTGCAGATACCTTTTATAAAAGGAAGGAGAATAGGAGATCATATTTGATTTGCACAGAGAAAAGCAGGTCATTTCTTTCTTTTTTGAGTTACAGTTTCAGGACGTGTGGGGTTAAACCTTTGTGATCAATATCATCAACATCGATTAGTGATTCTCCAAAAAAAAAAACATCGATTAGTGATAAGTTAACTTGGACCCCCAACACCACCGATATTGATAGTTACAGAACTTAAATCCATGCCTGTGTTTGTTTGCATCATTGCTCAGTTTCAATAGGATATCCAAAACCAAAAGGATCACGATTCATGATTGTTAACATTCCAGTCCTAGTTGTATACTTCCTTTTTCTGTGTGCATAGCAGCGTCACATACATACAAGTAACTGATGCAGCTTTCAGAAGTGGTAATTTGATGTGGTTCAATTCCTTGTGTTAGGAACTGCAGCCACATCAATCAATTGAGTCTGTTGGAGGCCAATTTTCAGACCACACCAGTTTGTTCCTAGTGTAAGATTGATGATAGAAACCAGTCATTCCTATAGCGACAAGGATAGCTCACCCAACTTGATATCATTTTCACCACCTCTATGGCTGAGCTTACATGTTTGTGAACAATTTTGGCCATTTGGGGCTTTCAATTCTGTGGATGGTTTGCATCATTCCCAAAATAATACAGGGAAACTACCTTTTTTTTGTTGCTGGCCCGAATAGTCTTGATTCATGGTTTCCAGAGTTAGGAGATCAAGTAGCTAGTTTGTCATATCAGGCTACCAGCTATGTGCTCAATTTGCCAAGAGTAACTGATTAGTTTGGCTTTGTGTAGAATCTAGAGATATTGTTTCTAATAGTTATCAAAGTACTGGAATAATGCTTGATCACCTTTTTGTTCTAGATATCGTTTTGATTAGACATACAGAGTTTATGTTTAATATCATGATCAATGGCTTAACTATTTTGAGGTTGGGAGCTTAAACTTTTATGCTTTTCCCATGCATCATATGGAACCAAAGCAGATTACCATGTCATGCATCCCCTGCATATTCAGACCAAATGGAATATAAATCCCTTGCATATATTTGTACACCCCACTATAAACACCTACCTGTCTGCTCCCCACTACAGAAGCCATAACCTATGTTATGTTATATGTATATGGCAGATCTAGAGTGGAGACCCGAATAAGAAACCCTACTTAGCTTCACTCATTTGGGTTTATGTGATTGAACCGTTTTCTCTACAATGATTATATAGGCAAAACATTTGCTAATTGCAGAAAGCTTCACTCATTTGTGATCGAACTTTTGCTCTTTTGAGCTACCACGCAATGTACTTAGTGACCAGAACAATATAGTTGAGCTTCTTTTAACTACGTCAACTAAATTTCGGTTTTGTTTTTAATTGATTAATTTTAAGATTTTGGCATTGTGCAGATCAACAAGCAGAGTAGCAGACCATTGTTTCCAAGATGGCCGAATTTGATTATTGGAATTGTGCAGACACTATCACATAAAAGAATTAAGGATGGTAAGAACTAAGAACCATTTTTGGCCTTTCTTTTAATTCTGTTTTTTTTAATATATATATATATATATATATATATATATATTATTAATAACTCACATACCCTACATATGTTAGTGAGGTTTGAACCTATATGACCTCAAAGTTATCAGTTAAACACATTAACCAATTAAACCACAACTCACCGACAACCTTTCTTTTTATAATTGCAGATAAGGAGATTTTTATTTATTTTTTCCGATGAAAATGAAGATAGAAGAGCACAACTGCTCTCTAGCTACCTCCCCTTTATTTCAAAAGAAAGGAAAAAAGAACACACATTGCAAAGGAATATCACTCTAATACATGATGGTAGATGAAATTCCAAGAAATGAAGTTTACTATAAACACACATGTTTAATGGAAAAATTGATGGACATGATTATGTCCAAACTCATGATCGGAAAAGTAAAACACATTGCAGGTCACATGATATGATATGATGATCGTGCATGCCATACTTCTCCAGAAAAAGTATAATTCAGTGCAAGTTTCAGGGATCATATCAAGGGAATTCATGCCTATCAATCAAGCCAATCCACCAAACTGGTTCTAGTACTGGAAATCCTGATTATATAGCTCCAAAACTAACTACTAGTAAAAAAAAAGAAAAAAAGACAAACATTCCCAACTGTATATACAGAGAAAAGCACCGATAGAACTTTCCTAGAAGATGAATGAGAAAGAGAAAAAAGAAGCAAAGTTCATGTCGACCCCAATATCCATGCATGCATCTAACATAAATTTATATGATCATCTCCCATAACAATGAAATAATACACAGTACTAAAAATATATGTTACTATGAGGCATTTGCAATCGGGGTTCCTCTGATATTCTTGATGCTATCCACGTTGGTAGTTTCATACACAGGCAAACCGCTCGAGTAGTATCCCCCCAAGTCATAGTTCTGCAACTCGAAAAGATCGGAGCTCGAATCACTTTCTGCACCATCGTCATCATCAACATCAACCACCTCACTCAGCCTCTTCAACAATCCTTTGTTGTGATCCTGATCTGTTGAACTCTTGTATTTTTCCGACAACGACAGCCGGTTATTGTATTTGAGCTTCTCGTCCAACCAGTTTAACTCTCTGTTTGATGAAACTTTCTCATCCGAGACTGAAGATTTTGCATGTGACATAACATCATGTTTGGACAAATTGGACACCACTGGCTTGTGATCTGAGTGACTTTTTCTCCAATCTTTGTGGCTCTTGGCGGTTGCGATTTGTGCACTGTAAGGAGGAGGTGTTCTGAAGCCAGAGCTTGAAGATGAGTATATGGACTTGGCATCAGTAGTAGTAGTACTGCTCGCGCTTCGGAAATGGCTAATGCTGCTTCTTCTTCTTCTCCTTCCACCTGGACTCTCCTCCTCAGCTTTCATAGACTGCGAGGATTTTGGTTTCTTCTTCTTGGAGCTAGATTGGTTGAAAAGCGAATTCAAGAAGCTAGCTAGTCTCCCACCTGGAGAGCTCGGCTGCTTGTACTTGATCTTTTCTTTCATATTCTGTTTCTGATCCACCGCATGGTGATGATGATGATGAAGAAGCTGATGATCCAGCACGTTTCGGATTGGCATATCAAGACTAATTCTGCCTCCTCTCCATGATGGTCTATCTTCTTTCATCATCGTCGGAGCAGCAGCTTCGTTGTAGCCGGAGAAGTACCGTGCAGCTTCGAACACGTCCAGCTCGCCGGAGTCGTTCCTCCGGTGGAAAGATTTCTTGTGTGCTTTCTCAGCTGGGTCTGCAACTCCTGCAATAGATGACATGCTTCAACAATGACCTTGAAATGAAGTAAATGTCTCACTGGGGATGAAGGGTTTTTATGGGAGAGATGGATAGAGCATAAAAGGAGGGTTTTGTGAGATTGTGGAGAGATTGATGGGTTTGAACTTTGAAATGATTGTGAGTAGTGGGAACTTTGCTTTAAAATAATCAAATATCATGAAGGTTTTTTTGCCATGGAAGAGTCACAATTTACTTTGATGTGGATATCTGTGCTTTACTAGTGATAGAAGAGATGAGTGGGGTGCTACTGATACTACAAGGGAAACAAAGCTTTATGGCTTTATGGATATATACATCAGCTGTATCTATATATACAAATCCTTCACAGATAGTTACTTAGTTATATCTTGCCAAACTAAATGTGAAATTACACCAAAGCTAGGTAGAGGTTGATTGAGATGAAAATGGTGGTGGGGAAGAGAAAGGAGATGTGATGCCTTGGATTCTAGGGCTTCTAGTGCTTGAAGAATTGAAGGTGGGAATCAGCTATCTCAAGTGGGGTGCTGGCTATGGGGCTGTGGGCATGTACTGCTTGCTGACTTTTACCAACAGATATCATCATGGATCTGGATAATTTGGTGGATGCTATCCCACCTAAATGAACTTTGAAGTCAATAAAAAATAAATTTGAAAACCTAAAATGAAAGGTATATTCTAGCCAAGTGATTTCTGACTGGCTTGCTTGGATTGGATATGGCCCAGTAATATCTGCCATGCCTCCTCCTTTTGGGAGGGAATTTTACTTTTATCTCAAGGATCGACCACAAATAGGATGATCAGAATAGAGGATATATGGTTTTACTGCATGCTGCAAGTCGACATCATATATAGCAAGCTTAGTGATCAGATTCGATATATGAATGAGCTGAACTGTCACGATCAAAGCTCTAAAGAGTTAAGGGCTTTGTTGCATATATGTCATAGTGCAGAACTCAGAAATAACTTAGTTGCATCATAATGATAAAGACTCCTAAACCTGTTTCATGCACTTGGAAAATGTGTTCAACGTAAGACATTAGAACATGAACAAGTGCGTTTTTTTTTTTTGGGTTTGACGTTTAACGGAATTACTCCATTGATGTTAATCAAAACGACCATACTAGGTCAAGCTTAGAGATGTCCGAGACTACTCTAATTACATTGAAGTCTACAATTAATCCAAAGAAACTAAAGCAAATAAGCAAAAACACAAGGAAAATGCACTGTGGCGTGTAATCTATTGTCAAAGTCCCACAAATGAGAAAAGTAGCATTGTGGAGTAGCCTTTTGATACGTAAAGAGCTAGACATGAACAGCTTTCATATATTTTTCTTTTTCTCCTTTTGAACTCCTTCGGTTTTAGTCTATGACCTGGCCCATAAAAACACCGCACAACGGCAATCCCCCATTCCTTGATGTTTGCCTGTTTGGGGGCACCCAGCAGTACGTACGTGCGTTTGGTTGTGAACACTCGTATGTTGAAGGCTTATACTGTTCATGTGCATGATGTCAGTATCCATCATTTACGACCAACTTCGATTTATCGATTACCGAAGAAGATTTTCAACATTCCTAAGATGATCTTGATGTGTAGCAGAAATAGGGCAATGGTTTGCGGTTTGCCGTTGGTTTAAGCCGAAATGAATAAGGAAATAGGCGATATTAGTTCTTCGTTAGTAATGAACGCTTGTTTAATTATCCATGTAACAAGACTCAGTTCAATAATATGCATGTATTAGCCAGAAGGAAGAAAAAAGGAGCATTATCTGATAGGCACCATGACCGAACTTGCCCCAAGGTGTTTACCCTATTAAAACCAATGGTCGCAAAATTATAAGGCAATGGCTATAAATCATGACCCCAATGAATCAAAAGGATAATGAACTCCTCTAGCTTGCTCTTTCTTATCTTGCTAGACGTAGGTTCATCACCTTGATGCAGCTATTAATCATGCCCTAAATATCAATCCCTATTTGCCAAAACAAGCCCTAGTTAATTAGGCCGAATACGTTACATAAACAAGGATCAAAATCACAGACAATTTCCAGATGATCGAACTTGAATCCATATACTGCCCCATATTTACGGTCCACTTACGATTCAAAGGTGGTGCATCAAATGTCTGGAACGATAAACATGCCTATATGCTTGTCGCCACTCACTCACATTTTGCCAAAGGGATTGCTACGTCTGCATAGTCTCTTAGCTAATCCTGTACAATCATGTTAGATTTATCTTCAACATGTTCAGTAGCTTTCTTTCGTTGTGCACCATGCATTCCAAAAGTTACCTTCCATGGTCTTCGTTTTCCCATCAGTCCCATCTCTCCACTTGCCCTTTTCAGTACAACTATTTTGTTAATTTCGTCCATGTCTTTCCGATCTAGCTAATGTATATAAACTTCTGCCGATCTGGGATTGTCGAATGGTGAACGTTGGTCGCATCATCAGATATTTCCTCTATCTTAATGATAAACCTTCGATAATGATAAATATGTAATTGGTCCTACAGATTATCTTTGTAGGTGTTTCTGTAAACAAATTCGACCGATATTGTGTTCAGTTTTGTTAATTAACAACGTACTGATGATCTCTTCATTATTGATCGGTGACAATAAATCGGATTAATTGGTTGGAAATTTGGTAAAACATACAGAAAGATCAACGGTAAGTAAACAGTAGATGTGAACTGTGTTAAGTATATGCATGCACCAAATTGAAGAACCCTAATTCTGTGTAGGCTCTCGATGTTAAGAATGAAGATAACCCCCTCCGCGGCTCAGCCTATGAAACTGGGGGAACAACGGCGGCCCCAACTTCTTTTGTGATTGCAAGGACAGTATGGGACAGGACCTCTAAGATGTCCCCCAGCCAAGTCTCAACTCTCACCCAATATATACACAATGTCGATCTAAATGAGTGTACCAAATTGCTGGCAAGCAATATCCTCAGTCCTCGAGTATATATCTGGGTAGGTGTACGTGTTCTCAATCAATGATCAGGGCTAGCTTACCAGCTATATATTCTCCGCTACAGAGAATCGAAAATGCGATCTAGATAAGATAAGAGTGGATATACATGCATGCATTTTTCCAATCCTAACAACTTGAATCCTACTGCAGAGGAACGAACATTTATCTTATAATATGATCAATGAGAAATTGGGAACGAAAGCTAAGTTAATCATTATCGACCAAGTGCTAGCTTTTGAGTTCTCTCATTCTTTGTCTGGAATCGAACCAATCAAAGTATTTGTAGTGGCTACATTAGACGTGGCTATATTAGCTACACTTATAGTGCTCGATCCTTCAGCTATCACATAAAATTCTTTGCTAGCTATATATCGCATTCCTGTTTTTTCAAGCTACATGGAAGTCATTGTTCGCTCCAGTGTTGTTCCAAAATTAAACACAACTCTGGTCTCCTCCTTGTTTTGGGTCCTCATGTGTTTTCGTGAAAACGATAAACATCTTCATATACAGGCATTGCAATAATTCAAAACCTCATCCTTTTCATGAAAAAAAAAACTAGCGTATCACATCTGTCAATTATCGACTAAAACATGCCAGTAAATTGAATCGTTTCCCTTTGGTGTTCAAGTACCTCCGCCACTGCACATTATGAGCGGCTTTGTTGCACACGGTGAAAACGCCCATCCAGAAGCGTCAAAAAAAAGCAAGAACACTAATTTGATCAATCTCATTGTTTACGCTCAAATTAATATTTTACTGAACAATAATTGTATATGTAAATATTAATTAAGTTCTTGGTTTATCTCAGCCGACGAACCCAAGTTCCTTAAAGTTTACAAATAATGGCCCGACAGCAAGACCACGTGAGATGAAATTCAAAGTCCGCGCGCGGAATCACTCCGCGCGGACTAACGAATCTCTCGTGTTTTCGGACAAAAACAGAGCTCGCGCGCGGAATGACTTCGCACAGAGTGGGGATCTCACGCGGAACACACAGTTCACGCGAAATGCTTTGCGCGGAATGACTTTGGCGTCAGGGGAGGCAGAATGCATCTAGGCGCTGGCGAGCTGATTCGCGAGCTAGCGAAGTGCACACACGCGGAGTCCGCGCGAATGCTTGTAATCGTTTCTAACTTTTTACAGTCTTTGACACGCTTTGGGGCCAATCTCTGTGGCCCTTATTAATTTAAAAGCTTTCTTTTGGCCCGCGAGCTGCAATAGCCAGCGAGGTGAAAGTGAGCTACAGAGTCTGCGGACCGCGCAAGCTATTAGTCTTCTACTTGGACTGTGGCAGCCCGCGGGATAAGATTGCTCATAATTTATGTCCGCATAGGACTCTACAGTTGAGAGGCGCGCCGGAATCAGTATCCCTATTCTATGCGGACTGTGCGAACTGGATATGTGTCACGTGAAGATTGGTCTGCATGGGAGGAATAGTGTCCTCATGCTTCACGTTGCAGAGTCCGACTTGGGTTCTATAATTATTTTTCTTCTAGCAGAAGTCGGCTCCCACTATATAAGGGGCTCGAAGGCTTACATAAAACAATCACTCTCAACACACAACTTATTCAAACAAAACAAAACTCTTCAACCTTGTTGAATCCTTCGACCCAGTCGAAATCTCCAACGCTTCCCAGAGCTCTGCTTCCGCTTCCCCGTTGAACCGAGTTCACACAACACAATCAATCAATCAAACAAGTACAAACAAACTGTAACCCAGTTTCCTTCGAGCTACCTCGAAACCCTGATTCTAAGCGCACTGCCTAGAATTCTTCAGAGCCCTCCTGGACTCACCCTGATTCCTTGGAATCTTCTCTATATAGTTGCTTTGCTCACGCTGCCGTGAGTATCGACCACCTTGTGCTCGTAAATTCCTCACCTGAGGTGGCACCTGGAACCCCTTTCTGCCTGATTCAAGAAGTCAAGCACGCATACAACCTCTTCCTCGTCCGCGAGGTGGCACACCCGCAACACTCCCCTTTTCTCTTTGTTTGCTATTTACCTCGGCTTCGTACGCTGAGGATCGTGGCCAAAACACTCATCACTGAGGTTAACATTGCTCATAAAATTTGCTCGGAAAAGGAAAAGGAAAAGGAAATAAGACCATAACCTGATCATGCGTCAACTTATGCAACTTATGCATGAAAGGAAGTAGGGCAAGAAGAACTGAGAACCTTTCAATTTTTGGGCTTTCGTTTTGGGCCTGGGCCCAATTATAACTCAGCAACCGACACGTAGCCAGCGTACGTGGTCTCATTAATCGCGTCTTTGACTGCTCATCCAACAGGTTCTCGACACGCAAGCTTCTTTACGTACCAACCAATCACATCACAAGCTTATTACCGGCGGTCAAATACCCGACCCTAACAAGTCCGTACACACTGCCATACTTATACGTATATGCGTAGAGGGATATATACTAGTGTACTACTACGAAATTGGGATGTGAATGATCATTGCCTACTTTTCCAGAAGCAGCAGGGGTACGTAAACTCCTTCTCAGTTTCCATTTGATACTTGGAGATCCCATTAGTAGCAATATAGGACTATAAACAGATCCTGTTTCTTACATGGAGGTTTTTAATTAGGATGAAAAACCCACATCGTCGATCGAGGACAAGTAATAAATTAGCACCACACTGATGGTCTATCCCATTGTTTTTCACTGCACTACTATACGACAACATTGATTTGTCCTACATGGTTTACCTAAGGTAAAATCGTACGTTTACTCACCCGAGCAACGATCTTTATTATTCACCAATTTCGTCCAGGATATTATCCTCCTCGATCAATATTCTCGCCAAGACTCAATACGTACCCACCAAAAGAAACACAACCAACTAAAAGATTGGAAAAGCATATATGCTTCTACTCTCTTTTGTATTTACAGTATAGTTTCAGAGTTATGACAAGGTAAGGGGAAGTGGGGAACAATTGTTGAGTGCTGCAGTCTGCAGGCGTGCTTGAACTGTAAACGCAGGGGCAAAATCGTCTGGATACAAACAAAAGTACATCACCAAGGTCCCGAGCTTCCCCAATGCTATGTGTGATCGACACGAAAAAACCCTAAAGCTGGGAATGTGCAGTCGGAGTTGACATCGCTAGCTGTCATATTTGTAGTACGTAATAAGCAGCTGCAAACAATAATGAATCTCGTTTTAATAAAGAGACTGAAATGGAGAGGACAAAAGTGACCATTCTTCGTCAGTATTGAACCAGAAGAGAAAACTGGCCGGGAGCTGTATGATGGACCTGTATAATACGCTTTCAGAGTTTAGAATCGTCAGATTGTAAATTGTTGATAACGTGCCCAGCAGAAGACCGTAGATTTTCCGGTGAAGACCGTACGTACGTATAATTCTAACGTCTTATTCTGCTCTTTATTATCTTAACCCTCAGAGAAGAAGAATATATTAAGCGAAAACTAAAACCTAGTACCATGTCAAATAGTATATTATAGATAATAAAATATTAGAAGCTAGCTAAAGCAGTAGCTGTTGATCGTCGAGATGGGAAGAGGGAAGGTGGAGCTGACGAGGATCGAGAACAAGAGAAATCGGCAAGTAACATTTGCCAAGAGAAGGAACGGGTTGCTGAAGAAGGCGTGTGAGCTCTCCGTTCTCTGTGATGCGGAGGTTGCTCTCATCATCTTCTCCAGCCGTGGCAAGCTCTATGAGTTCTGCAGCGGCCCCAGGTACCAGTATTTACAGCTTCACATCGATCTGCTGCCCCCCCCCCCCCCCCCCCCCCCCCCCCCCCAGTTTAATCTATATAAGTACATACTTACATCTGAGGATTAATATTAATCTTGCTAGCTCTTCAGGATTAAGGGTGGTCTATTATTGTAATAGGGAAATCGATCGTTTGCTTTTGATTTTGGAGATGGGTTTTTCATTTTTCATTTTACATGAGAGATGTATGTATGAGCCTACTACGAGTCATAGGTGAGGGGTTTCAATTTCCTTTGCTCAGTTGCTGTACCCAAGAAGAAATTCAGCACATTTGTTTAGGGAAATGGATTTTGATCGATTTGGTCACCCTTTACACTACGCTTATGATCATTTCTTCTGAAGGAGCTAAGTTGATGTCTCTTTTCTTTTTACCTGATGTGAGATTAGTCCAGTGGTAGATACATATATACTACACACTATGTAGAAAACTATAAATATAATTAGTAAAATAAATAAACTCATCATATATAATTATATATATGCAAGTTTTTGACTCCTAGCTTGCTAACTTACTGCAAAAACAAGTATCTGTATACAGCTAGCTATAGTACTTCTGTTGTGACTTGTGACTTGTGAGGGTTGTCAGGCTATATATTCAGGTACTTTTTTTTTTAATACTGGCTGGCATGGCACTTGCAAGCGTTCAAATCATATGTAACAATTGATTTACTGTACGTCCTCTCTGATATATGGGGTAACTAGTGTGGTTTAACTTAATTGGGTGTAGATCGAGTAATCCTTGTTGCAAATCTAGTTATTTTTGGATTTGAATTTAGAACTTGATCAAAATTAGTAGCTTTTAATTTGTTATACATGAACTAATTATATGTAAATTAAATTGACCTCCCATGGTTAATTTACTAGTATCCATCATTTGTAAGTGAACAATGAGAGAATGCCAACATTATTTCTTTGTTAGATCACTAAGACTATAATCATATTTAATTATTTGATCGAATGTGTGTATGTGCATCATTAAGAACAATGATATATAGGTGAATTACATTCTAGATCTCACATGCATAATATATACCATAGTTTCTCTTTTAATAAAGTTTTCATATATATATATATATATGATCATTTTTCCGTCTCATGTATCTCAAAACATATAGGATATCAAGTTTTGAATGTTCAATAAGAAACTAAGAAAGATATTGTGTCTACTGTCTACAGTCTTGTTGTTTTCTCTATCATATATATCTTATCAAATTTACAACAAAGCACAAGGATGTCAACTTTACAGGTTATTAAGACAACTTTACAGATTATTAGGACAACCCGTTTGTTAATTAATATACTTTCCTGCATGCCCTCATTCTAATTGCAATTGTTGGTGGTTTTTCTGCCCAATTTCATTTCAGCATGGAGAAGACACTAGAGAAATATCAAAGATACACTTATGCAGAACTGGAAGCGGGTCAACCTGCTCAGGATACACAGGTTAATTAGCTAGCTAGGTTATACGAATTAGCACTTGCCTATTTTCCAAATCTTCTTCTTACTTAACAAATACAAAACCTCTTTATCTATCTCTGTTAGCTGTATGTTGGTAATGAAATTTTCCTCCACACACCAAGTCCTATTTATGCTCTTGTTGATTTTGATGGAACTGCTTTCATGTTATCTAGCAGAGCAGATACGAAGAATATGAGAACCTAAAAGCGAAAGTAGAGGTCCTACAACGCACGCAGAGGTAGTTCGATTAAGATACCATAGTGATCATAGATTTGAACTACTCTAGATGTAGCCCGGACTCATGCATACATGCATTCTGTCAACAGAATTTGAAACTGGATCACTCTTCACATAATTATGCACCTTATTATTGATATGTACCTAAGTGATAGATCACATGAAAAATCACTGAGAATGAATACTTATATGTGGATTTTCACTTCGTGTTCTTAGACGTCTTGATGGGGAAAATTTGGAACATTTAGACACAGAGGAGCTTCAGCAGCTTGAGAATGAACTAGATTTGTCGTTGAAGCGAGTTAGGTCAAGACAGGTATCCACTTTTGTTTCCAAACTACGGGATATAGTAATTGTGGATGGCTAATCTAGTTGTATATAACAGTTATTTGTGTGAAGCCATTTAAGCTTTGCATCTTATTGTTTAAGGATTTCATCAGTTTCTAAGTGACCGAGAGTAATTTCTTTTCGAGCACGTAACTGGAATCCATTTGACTAGTTATGAGGTTCTAATAATTAGCATATCTGTGGCTTATATATTGATTTATTTACACCGATTGGGGAGTTTGGAGTTTCAATTGTTAACAGCAGGTCGATTGTATATCTTCTGCCCTTGTGGTTGTTATCGTCAAAAACGAAGTTTTTGGCTTGGCTACTTGGAAACCAAATATCATTCTAAGACACAATATCTAGCTAAATACTTTATCCAAGTTAATTACCCTTATTTTATTGCAGAGCCAAAATATACTTGAACAGCTTTCCGATCTTCAAAGGAAGGTATATTGATCTTAACCTTTTGCATAATACTAGATGAACCATATTAATAAAACTCGATTTCATGTATATGTGGCAGAAAATGTAATCACCAATTCACCATATCAAAGTATTTCATTCATTGATGTTTGTCACATAATTAAGGTGGAATTTAGGTGGGATCGAAATTAGTAATTCACCTAACATTACTTTAATATGTACGTTATCATTGATCGATATATGAATCTAGGTGTGACTGTTATGTTACGTACCTATCTAAGTCTTTCAAGAATTTCATCTGCAGGAAAAGATGCTGCTGGAAGCTAACGATGAATTGAGAATGAAGGTATATATTTATATCTATATGGCCAGAACCCTGTACTTGAATGTAGATTTATTAATGTATTTTGGTTCTGAGTCTGCTTCATGTTGGTCACAGTTGGAAGAGAGTAATGAAGGTCTTCAACGACGTTCAATAAAAGCAAATCAGCCAAGTATACCAAATGGCCACCCATCTACTGCTCAATCAGCTCAAGGTTTCTTTGAGCGTTTACAATGCGACAGCTAAACACTGCAGATCGATAATCAAGAATGATCAAACTACTCGATCTCCGTTTGTATTTGTGTTCTATCTGGATTTAATCACAGCTACAATCGTGATCACTCGAACAATGAGGACAATGTAGCAATCTCAACCTAGAATTGTTGCGGATTTGTCTCATAATGGATGCTTTGAAGTCTTTGAGCTGTCTAATATGGTCGATACTTGATAGTGAACTATAGTGGTGGTGTTGTTCAATTGAATACCCAATTTGATACTCTCCTCGATCATTCTTTTTTCACTGAATTGTCAATTTATCCCAAGATAACAAATACATCATCTTTTCAGATTTCGAAAAAGAAATAAACTAATTCTCATATATATATACACACACATATACATAACCAAATCATAGGAAAGAATTCAATTCATATACAAACACTACAAGAAAATTCTCTCTCATCTGAAACCCTTTCTCTTTTCCGATCCAATTCATTTCTCTGATGGAGTGGACGAAGGTGCGGCATCTAGATCTACAACACATCGCTTGGAGCACGAACCCGCTGCAGCCTCATGCTGCCGCATTCCATCGGCATCAGGCGCTCGTCGCCGTCGCTATCAGCGATGTAGTGACTACATCATCGGTGTCTTATGCTTTGAATTCGCTTTTTATTCCAACTTGAGAGGCATTGAGTTCGAATTTGACTCTCTTCTTAAAAGGTATTCATTCTCCAGATTTTAGCTCTTTTATTTTTAATTCTGTTCAATTTTGAGATGCATTTTGTGGCGATTTGAAAGTTGGGATATTAATTTGGAATTAACTTGTCATGGTATGTGAAATTGGGGGTTCGGGGTTCTATTTCCCAATTAGAATTTAGGTTACTGGTGTTGACAATTTCGTACCATTTTTAATATGAGATTGGAGGTGCAGTTCGCAACGACGAAAATGTCAAGGACTCAAGGTACTCGGGTTACGTTACTGGACAGTCTCGCCCAGTGCCTAGAACAGAAGGTGAGGCCTTGTCATAGTTTAGGATCTAAGGTCTCTGGGCATCACTTTAGTTGTTGGTGGATCATTTAGTCTCTCTAAACTTCTTCTCTTGCAAATGCACACGCTTTGCTATCATTCTATGCTTCTTGGGGTTTTAGCCGGGTTTAAGACTCTATTTCAATGTACTTATAATTGAACCCAGAAAGGGTTTAAGGATTTAACCAAAACTATTTGGGATTTTGGGTTGACTTGGTGGGTCATTTTTATCATGTCAGTTTCATGACAGAGTCTGGGTCTTTCTGATATGTTTGGTTGAGGATCAAATACTGATATTTGTATTCTAATCCCTGTTGCACATTCTATAGCATAAGTATGGTTTTTGACTTTTTGGAACCCAGTAAAGATCTGGTAATTTTTTTTATTTAGTAATTTTTCCAATGCCCTCTCTGTTTTGCTGTTGGTTACTTGAACTTTTCAATGGTATATCTTGAATTTTTGATGATACTACAAGATCATATTTTTTTGTGAAAGAAAGTTTTGAATTCTAAAATTTTAACTATGATTTTCTCTAGGACACTCATTCGAGCAATGATGGTATAAAGACAATGTGGATGAGCATCTGTTTCAGTTTGAGGAGGATATGGAGTAGCTACAAGAGGACCATTGGGAGGTAAGTCTTAAACCAATTTATAATGTGATCAGATCATGGTGTCTTGCCACTCTATTAGTAAATACATATGAGTCATCTTATGCCTTACCATTTGTTGGATGTTTCTTGTATTTGTACAGTTTTGTTGCTATTGGTTGATTATCAAGTAGTAGCTAGCTGGAAGGTTTAAGAATGACTACATTTCTGTTATATGGGCAGCTGCCATTCCATACTGACGTACTGGTAAGTTTCATAATCATATTCCAAATTGGTTACTTTGTACTCTTATTCCTTTGTGCTTTATTATATTTCTAATTACAATGTAATGGTTTTCTCCCTATGGTAAGTCTATTTTAAGTTTGGTTATTCTTTTTTAGAATCTTTATTTAGCTACTTAAGTATTGCAGACCACTGCTGATATGAACTCATCATGAATAATCTTTTATAGGCAGAGCAGACATAAAACTACAACTATATCTCCAACTAAGACTGTAAGTAAACAAATGTTCATATCATATTCACATAAATACTGAAATATTGTACCCATAAAACCTATTATTGTACAAAATAAATCTTTGGCATAATTTTAGTATATTATTAGTTAATAAGGTGACATGAACAAGATATTAATTAGTACAACTTGCATATAACATCAGTTATGTATACTTTGGTTCAATTTTTGACAATGCAACTAGACTCTGCTTCCTAATTAGCATTAGTACATTCTCGATGTAGGCTTTGACACAGTAGTTATTGACCTTCAGGTTGATGAGGTGCTTGCAGAAAACTGCATATTAGAGTTGAAGATGTCCAGAGAAGAGGTGTTTTTGTTTGCTATGAATTTGGACGAGGCTGAATGGTTTATAAGATAAAGATGGTTTTATGTTACTTTTTGGCTACTCTGTTAGCTCTTTGTTTGAAATTAGTTTGTAGTCATCATACTTTTGTATAGACATTTGCCTAGAGTAATAGATTAGCGTCTAATGACTTATGTTTTAAGTAGGATTTTCATCATTTCCACAAAAAGAGAACAACTTTAGCCGAGACAATATATCAGCTTTAATTTATGAATATCAACATATTTTCATCATGTTGAGATTATGTAATGGAGAATTGTTCATTTGTGTAATTTTGATAACATTTAAAGATGTATGATAGTAAGACCATTGAAGTTCTATCATATATGGTATATAACGTTCTATGAAAGCTATATAAATGTATTCATAGCATTTACTGAATGCTATTTTTGCCGTCCAATATAGCGTTTATGAAGTGCTATTGATTGATGAATTTTTCATAGCGTTTCCAGAAACGCTATAGTTGACCATGTACCTATTATAGCTCCGGTTGTCATATCGTTTACTAAAACGCTATCAAAATACTATGGTAGCATTTTTCAAATGCTATCTATGAGAATCTGGTGTAGTGAAATAAGGTATCCAACTCCTGTACTATGATACGATACATTATTGACGCACATCATGCATGTTCTTGGTTATATTTGAGTGGCTACATATATAACCTTGGGGACAAGAATTCCTAAAGAGATAATAAGGTTTTGTGAATTAAGTAGCTGGGTTTCTAAATTTTGGTTGGAGGGTTCAAGACGTAGGCAAGAATTTCCCTTATATATTGTCGGTAGGTTTGATATATATGATGTTTACTGTTTAATTTATAGGGTTACCATACATGGACAGGGACATGGATCACTAAAATTGCATATATCCCACAGACCCCACACCTGCTTGGAAGACAATACTTCCACACGAATTTTCTTAGGAGTTATTCACTGAATATATTAAAAAATGAAAATGTTTATTTCCTTCAACACCGCATAATATTATTTGGTCTAGCGGTACAGTCTCTTCTTAGTATGTAAGAGGTTGTGAGTTCGACTTACGAAGTTATAACATTTAAGTTGTTTACTTAATAAAAAAAAGGAAAAACCCGGATCTCATAACAAAAACAATAATAAGCACAACAAACAAATAATTTGCCATACGACACAACACATATATCTTTTCTAGGTTGTATGTAAAAGACCAGGAAACCGAATTCCGCACACTTAATTTTGCGGTCTACACTTTTCCCTTTTTTTTTTGTTAAGGCTTTTATAAATAGATAAAACATATACATACATGTTACTAAAGACAAAATTAAACTAACTACAATAGAAATCACAAGTGTGGATTGTAAAAGGAGAGTGCAAATTTTAATTTCTTAGTAAAATGTTAATTCATTCAGTGGTATCGAACACGATAGTTTTTATTTTTGTTTTTTATTTTTAAAAAGTCAAACACGATAATTTAATGTAAAAGTTTGTCCATTAATGAAAAATAAATCTCTTAACTGATAAATCAATTGACATCACCAAAAACAATCATTGTAGAGATGACCATCTCCTAACCTTTTATTTTAAACCTATTATTAGTGAACTTTTGGACTTCATTGAAACAAGAAATTACGAAACTGCCACGTCACCTCAATGAAAACTCACTGGGTGGATTGAAGAACCTCCAATTATCTCCTAACATGCAAATGCTGTTTTGGCCCACGTCCTCAGCGAAGGGTAGAGAGGGAACAAATGTAAAACTGGTGTGTGTGGGGCGTGCCACCTCACGGATGAGGAAAGAGAACGGTGCGCGTCCTGACTTCTTGACCAGGCGAATGAGGGCTCCGGCGTCACCTGATGAGGAAATATTTCCGAGCTTACTCTTCTGAATCACCTGTCGATCGATACTCACTGTGAGAGCGAGCAGAGCAACAATTGGGAAGTTGGAGACGAGTCCTGACGGGCTCCGGGATCTAAAGCGGGATGCGCTTAGAACGTTAGGGTTTCGAGAAGACTCGAAGGTTTCGACTGTGTACGTCTGTTTGAGAGAGATTTGTTGATTGATTGATTGTGTGTCGAGAGTTCTGTAAGCCGTGGGGCTTCTTTATATAGAATTACTTAGGGCCACAGGTATTGGCCCAAAGCATGTCAAAGACTTGTAGGAGTCTTCAACGATAAGATTGCATCGTAGGCAGTCCTTATCAACTCTTTGTCGTTGCTCTTCTTGAAGGTGATAGAGTTGGTTTAGAATACATTCTTCACGAACGTATGCATGGATCACACATAGCTTAGGATGGTTGCATCCTCACTTGATTACTTCCCTCCATGCACTAATAGCAAAGTGATATATGCAGATATATACTCATCTATATGTATATAGATAGAATAATCCTTCATGTCCAGGACTCCTAGGCGAAGTCTCTGCTCCGCATATATATGGACTTCTAGGGAAGCCTCCTCCACCAAGCAATTAAACAGTTGACCGGTCAACTTGGATAACCCCCTTTGCAATTAAACATGTCTAAACGTGAAGTCCTTCCAGCTCGCATGTATCTCGAGCTCGCCTTATACTTCGCATGCAAATAGACTCCTTGTTGAATGCAATTAAGGATGCAACTAGCTAGCCTTCTTATCCTTCTGTTCCGCAAACTTGATAATGAGTAATTATCAAATGAGCAAAGCTGGTTACTTGATAACTATCACGTCCAATATATATACATCCCATGCAAACTTTGTCTGTAGCATGCGAACTCCGCACTTCACATGCGAGCCGTATCTTATGCAATTAGAGAATCATGCGGAGCCAATGTTGTTCAGTTCTACATTTGCATGCGAACTCTCTTCCTTTGTTTCTTGGCGAAGGCATCTCGCTTCGCGGAACCGAACACAACTCAAGGAGAAGACTCCTTAATTATACGTGCCTCCTTGTATCACACATCTTCTCATACGTCCAACTCGCGTGATATTGCAAGCGAGGCAACCCACCTTTAAACCCAACATTATTCGGGCTCGCCAGTATGACGTGGACCATGAATTTAATTAATATTCACTAAGACAATTACTGTCCAGTAAAATATTAATTTGGGTGTAAACATTGCCCCCCAGCCTCGAAGTCATGAATGTCAAGAATGACTGAAGAGGTTTATGTTTCATGCTGCCCCAAAGCCACTGGTATTGGCTCGGTTCATACATCAAATGACTGTGAGTAAACAAGCCTGTGAATAGGCTCTAAAACTCAAGTACCCGGTAACAAAGCATTGTAGCGAAGTTGCTGTACGATTCGCCCAGTACCATATTAATCAATTGATGACCATACACTTAACATAGGTACCTTGGACTTGAATGACTATATATGAATGATGCCGTACGCTTCGCCTGCTCCACTCAGAGAACATAGTACCATGCATGCACCTTGACTAGATAATGTCCTCGAGAGGATGTTCTTCGCATGGATGCACCTTGCGGCCAAAACTTGTTGACTCGCCATGGACTTGTTGACTCGCCATGGATGTACCTTGAGTAAACGTGCACTTTGACTGTATTCAAAAAATGACCTCCGCTTGAGCTCTTGGCGATGGCGAACCAACTTTTTGATATTCAGATCATGGAGTGACTTCGCTGCCCCCTAGTGCGAACCAATGAGAGTCAAACAAAAAGACCATGTCGGCGAACGATCGCATAGCCTTGAATTTTTTTTTTTTTTAGAGGCCACAGGTGTTGGCCTAAATAATGACCAAGACACCTCAAGAAGGGTCTAAAGTCTGAAATATCTGGAACACATATCTACCCTAATGTGCCCCCCAGTTTTGATGTCTGTTCGACGAATAAAGGACATCAAAACTTTAGTATGTCCCCCAGTGAAGGAGTTGTTAGTATGCCCCCCAGTGAAGGAGTTGTTAGTATGCCCCCCAGTGAAGGAAAGCTCGCTGCAAGGTCATGAAACACATTGAAAAAGCACATTGTAACTTCGCGCGTATCCTGACCTGTCTGCATTCAAACTGCCATAACTCTCTTCAGGAATGGCGAAATGACGAACCGTAAACTCCTCTGGAAAGTAGACATCCAGAGCTTTCCATTGATATATGGCTCGCCTTCTAGGTCGTCCTGGATCGTTCCAGCTAAATCAGCGAAGTTCTTCTTGAATCGGCGAGGTGGACTGTCTGGTATCCTGACCCGCCTACATTCAATCTGCCCTAACTCGCTCCAGGAATGGCGAAATGACGAACCGTAAACTCCTCTGGAAAGTAGACATCCAGAGCTTTCCATTGATATATGGCTCGCCTTCTAGGTCGCCCTGGATCGTTCCAGCTGAACCAGCGAAGTTCTTCTTGAATCGGCGAGGTGGACTGTCTGGTATCCTGACCCGCCTGCATTCAATCTGCCATAACTCTCTCCAGGAATGGCGAAATGACGAACCGTAAACTCCTCTGGAAAGTAGACATCCAGAGCTTTCCATTGATATATGGCTCGCCTTCTAGGTCGCCCTGGATCGTTCCAGCTGAACCAGCGAAGTTCTTCTTGAATCGGCGAGGTGGACTGTCTGGTATCCTGACCCGCCTGCATTCAATCTGCCATAACTCTCTCCAGGAATGGCGAAATGACGAACCGTAAACTCCTCTGTAAAGTAGACATCCAGTGCTTTCCATTGATATATGGCTCGCCTTCTAGGTCGTCCTGGATCGTTCCAGCTAAATCGGCGAAGTTGACTGTTCGGTAGTAGATGTTGCAACTTTCAGCAACTATTGGAATTTCTTCTCTGGCTTGACTTCGCTGGCAGCAATTCAAGGCATATGGAATGCCTGCGGTATTGTTTCCAGGCCTCAGGGATAGGCCTCAAATAAAGTTCAAGCCTTTTGGAGGCAAAAACGTTGTCTTGCATTTCAGCAAAACCAATAATCTCTTTTTGGTGTTTTCTGCTATTTGATTTTTTTTTTTTTTGTATTTTCTTTTTCAATGCAAGAAAGAAAGAAAAATGAAAGCAAACAAAAGTAAAAACTGAGGTAAAACTAAGAGTAAAGAAAAGAAGAAAGTATAGCATGGCTAGTTACCCTTCGTAAGGCCACGGGGGAGGCCACCAATGCTTCACTCCAAGCCTCGACGCCGTTATGTTTCCGGCATGAGAACCTCGCTGTTGAGAATTTCCAAGTGTTGAGCAGAGATGTTGTGCGTCAACCACCTGAAAATCTGAAGAAAGTAGCTCGTAGGGACTGCCTTGTTGCCCCCCAAGCATCTTTGTTATTTGGCAAAGCATGATCTTCAATTGCATTCTTGCGGACAAAATGGTGTAAAGATCTGCCTTGTCACCGACTATCATGTCAGAATGCATGGTCTTATCAGGTATAGCCACACATTGCTTATGGAAGAGGACCATATCAAGAGCTTCACTGGGATTGAACTCTTGTGGAATATGATTATGAGACAGACGCACCAACATATAGTCTTCATCATATTCATCATAAATTGGCGCTGTGTCAAAATCAATTCTGGATTCACCACAACCCAGCGAATCCACCTCTGCCTCTAATGCAAATATATGAAATCCATGAGCATCATGTTTAGATGCCACCAAGTCCCTGCTGCAGACTAGAGTGAGATGACCCTGAGAATATTCGACTTTACACCCATGTATAATAAACTTGCAATTCTGGGTGTAAAAACGTTTTCCACATACAATACTAAAGCCATAGTTTGGCCTTTGAACTTGCATGCATAGACTCCAATTGTATTGGAGTGTGAAGCCTCGGATTGGCCTAGGTATACCACTACACCATGTATAATTAATTTTGTCATGACCTGGGGCAGCTTCTTGATAATGTCCAGTAATAGGACAAGACTTGAGTTGATCATGCCCTTGATCATGGTGGTGGATTAAAGAAAGAAGGCGAGTCACGCCGTGCCCCCCATGCATCTGACCTGTGTCCACATATATGTCTTGCATAGGGAAGCTGGCTTCTTGGACACCTTTCATATGAATTTGTGGTTCGCCATCATCAATGTTCGAACCAATTTCATCTTCTAAGATGGACTGTTCTGTCCTATCTTCAAGCTCCGTTTCCTGAGGAACAACGTCAGTCTTCGGGTCAGGATTATTATCCAAAATCGCGGCCTCAACCTCAGGTTCTTTGTCATTGATTGACAAAGGAATTTCTTCTTTCAACGTGGGCTCGTCCAAAGGAAAATCTTCGCCATTAGATTGGCTGCTAGGCAGTTCAATCTTTTTGGCAGGGACATGCTCGTCAACTGTAAGCTTCACATTTAGGCATTGTAAAGCCTTTTCGTTTTTTTCAGCAACCTCAGGCTCACAAAGTCGCTTGAGGATAGCATCCCATTTCTCTGTAAAGGCAACCCAACCAGCTTTTGCCTTTTCTTCAGCAGCTTTTATAGCAGCCCTTTGTTTTTCTTTAGCAGCCTCTCTAGCAGCCGTTTCCTCTGCGTGTTGCTTGAGGATGACAGCCATTCGTTCGACATGTTTTTTGCGGCTAGCATCTCTTAGTTCGACATATTTTCTCTCGATGGCTCTTGATTTTTCTTGGAAATCTTGGAAATCAAATGGCATCTCCGTTCGTCGATCCCAACGAAGGTGACGTCAGAGACCACCCTGGTTTCCCTATGGTGTCTCGCTTATGCTCCTGGTCCCACTGGGCGTGCCAATGTTTTGGCCCACGTCCTCAGCGAAGGGTAGAGAGGGAACAAATGTAAAACTGGTGTGTGTGGGGCGTGCCACCTCACGGATGAGGAAAGAGAACGGTGCGCGTCCTGACTTCTTGACCAGGCGAATGAGGGCTCCGGCGTCACCTGATGAGGAAATATTTCCGAGCTTACTCTTCTGAATCACCTGTCGATCGATACTCACTGTGAGAGCGAGCAGAGCAACAATTGGGAAGTTGGAGACGAGTCCTGACGGGCTCCGGGATCTAAAGCGGGATGCGCTTAGAACGTTAGGGTTTCGAGAAGACTCGAAGGTTTCGACTGTGTACGTCTGTTTGAGAGAGATTTGTTGATTGATTGATTGTGTGTCGAGAGTTTTGTAAGCCGTGGGGCTTCTTTATATAGAATTACTTAGGGCCACAGGTATTGGCCCAAAGCATGTCAAAGACTTGTAGGAGTCTTCAACGATAAGATTGCATCGTAGGCAGTCCTTATCAACTCTTTGTCGTTGCTCTTCTTGAAGGTGATAGAGTTGGTTTAGAATACATTCTTCACGAACGTATGCATGGATCACACATAGCTTAGGATGGTTGCATCCTCACTTGATTACTTCCCTCCATGCACTAATAGCAAAGTGATATATGCAGATATATACTCATCTATATGTATATAGATAGAATAATCCTTCATGTCCAGGACTCCTAGGCGAAGTCTCTGCTCCGCATATATATGGACTTCTAGGGAAGCCTCCTCCACCAAGCAATTAAACAGTTGACCGGTCAACTTGGATAACCCCCTTTGCAATTAAACATGTCTAAACGTGAAGTCCTTCCAGCTCGCATGTATCTCGAGCTCGCCTTATACTTCGCATGCAAATAGACTCCTTGTTGAATGCAATTAAGGATGCAACTAGCTAGCCTTCTTATCCTTCTGTTCCGCAAACTTGATAATGAGTAATTATCAAATGAGCAAAGCTGGTTACTTGATAACTATCACGTCCAATATATATACATCCCATGCAAACTTTGTCTGTAGCATGCGAACTCCGCACTTCACATGCGAGCCGTATCTTATGCAATTAGAGAATCATGCGGAGCCAATGTTGTTCAGTTCTACATTTGCATGCGAACTCTCTTCCTTTGTTTCTTGGCGAAGGCATCTCGCTTCGCGGAACCGAACACAACTCAAGGAGAAGACTCCTTAATTATACGTGCCTCCTTGTATCACACATCTTCTCATACGTCCAACTCGCGTGATATTGCAAGCGAGGCAACCCACCTTTAAACCCAACATTATTCGGGCTCGCCAGTATGACGTGGACCATGAATTTAATTAATATTCACTAAGACAATTACTGTCCAGTAAAATATTAATTTGGGTGTAAACAAATGCAATAGTATAAGATGAACAACAAATTATCTAATCAGATAGATCAGTACTTAAATCCTTCCAAGTCCCAAATATGGCCTTACTGTAATAATTACTTTTACTGTACTTAGTTAACCAAGCAATGACATACACAGTCCGTCAGTATTGATGTGCGAGTTGTCACAATCGCAGGAAAGCGACCACATAGTACTACTAGCCAATGGGGAGTCGACAGCGCATCCTTAAAAAGCCACACCGGTTTTTTATTTTCCACCAAAACCACCCCTACCCTCTTAAAACCGCTTTTAAGCTTTCCAATAAATAAAAAAAATCCTAAATTCCCCTATTTTCCTTTTCCATATATACACTATGCACATTACTTTTTTTCCTCAGACAAACCTCTCAGATATGGCTAAGCTAGAAGAAGAAACAACCCATTAAATTTTCCTCTCTCCCTTTTGCTTTGATACTTCGAGTTTCAGGTTGTCTTTCTTTTTTTGGGGGCTTTACCTTGTTTGGGTGTTTATCTGAAAGATCGAAATAGAAAAGGAAAGTAGTCATTGATTCAGGTAGAAATATTTATCATCAATATGGGGAGGGGTAGGGTTCAGCTGAAGAGGATAGAGAACAAGATCAACATGCAGGTGACGTTTTCGAAACGAAGAACTGGGTTGCTGAAGAAGGCGCATGAGATCTCTGTCTTGTGCGATGCTCAGGTTGCTTTGATTGTCTTCTCTAACAAAGGGAAGCTCTCTGAATACGCAACTGATTCATGGTACTACTCATCTCTCTCATAACCTAGCTAGCCACCCTCGATCTTCTTCTTCTTCTTCTTCTCCTCCTCCTCCTTCTGCTCCTTCTGCTCCTTTGTTATATTTTTCTTATCTGTCTTTTTAAATCCAAGCTTAGAGATTAATATTATGCAAATATTTTGGTGCTTAATAATAAGAACTTCTTATTGTTCAACAAAGAAAACATTAAGACCAAGTTCTTATTAAAGCAGCGAATTAATCAAGTGGATGCAAGCTAGCTGGGATCGATCTAATGGATAAGAGTGCTTGATTTGATATAAAGTAGTACTCCAGCTTAATGACCTAGATATAAAATCTTTATTTGGGATTTATCAGTACTTCATCTGCTTTTGGGGATACTTAAGCTATCACCTGGGTTTGGCCGGGTAGATGTGCAGCATCCTGTGATAAATCTACTAATTTACATCTTATAAACTTAACTCTGGAGTTGATGACTTGATTCCAGAGCAGATTTTCAAAATGTTCTGATTTTATAATATGCAAATTAAGAAAAAGAAACTTAATATTTTTTTTCTAGCAACACAGAAAGAATTATGAAGGATTAATGAAGAAGTGCGGAAGAGGTGTAGAAAACCTGGATGGAACATTCCATTATCACACATGTCTTTAAAAGAAGAGATCGGAGGACAGCACAATCAAAAGTAAAAAAAAATAAAAAATGACGCAATCTGAATTCCTGGACTTTCTGGTGTACAAATCTAAAGCTCTGTAATTTACTGATATTTGTAATTTTTGTAACGTTTTTATGAGTTTAAATAAGTAAAATCTAAAGAATAAAAAGTATGTAACACTAGTATATATACCAGCTCTTTCAGTACTGAACTTCTTCCTTTGTTAGTCCAACTGGAAACATGTAATTTTGTAGCTAGGGCATGCAATGATATCTCAAACAAGTAGTAAATTAAGACACAAGAAGTCTCATTGTTTGCATTATTTAGTTATTTAGTCTCAAGCAAGTAAAGCTAAAATATATCTCAAGAAACTGTATGTGCATATATGAAAATGTATGTGATTAAACTATCAGTAATATCCTAATGGGGGCCAGTAAGATGACTTTTTTGTTTGATGGAATTAGTAAAAATTGTAAAATGCCTGAGCATAAAGCCTTTAATGGTTTAATTTATATAACAATCTGATGTATGCTTTCATGAAACTGTTGAGAAACTCCTCCTATCCTTAATACGGTTAAGTACAGATACACACTGGAAGATTTAGCTCTCCTGTTTGCATATATAAGTTAAGTGCATCATGTTAGATATATTGGTCAAGCTCCATTTTGGCTGTGCAGCATGGAGAATATACTTGAACGCTATGAGAGGTACTCGTATGCAGAGAGACAGCTAGTGGAACCTGATTTTGATCCACAAGTACTTTCCATTTTGCCGTCACTTGACTGTGGTTCTTCATATATTATATATATGCTAATCAATTAGGTCACTTGGTACTTAATGCAGGGTAACTGGCCCTTCGAACATGCTAGGCTGAAGGTGAAAGTTGAGCTTCTGCAGAGAAACATAAGGTATATATATGTGGCTGCTTCACTACTCTTGTAATAACTTGCCCCAGAATGATTCTGTCCTGAATTGATTGATTCATCTTGATTCTTTGCTTAAACCAATCAAACTGCAGGCACTATTTGGGAGAAGATCTGGATTCATTGAGTATCAAAGAGATCCAAAGTTTGGAGCAACAGCTTGACACTGCTCTAAAGCAAATTCGATCAAGAAAAGTATGCTAACTGGTTTTTTTTTTTTTTTTTGATAAAAAGTATGCTAGCTGGGTTGATTAGTGATAGGCTGCAGCTAGTTTGATCTAGTGCTAATATATATATTTTGATTTCTTGCAGAACCAACTCATGCATGAGTCGATCTCTGAGCTACAGAGGAAGGTTCGGCCATGGCCATTTTGCACACTAACTATTTATTAACATACTAAACTTTATAATGAGCAATTGTTTGTTTTATCACTGTGTGAAATTCTTGGTAACTAATTAAAAAAATTTATTCGTACAAGTCAATTATAATGGAGTTTTGGTTTATTTGTCTGTGAAAGGCGAGGACATGCAATTATACTTGATTTGTAAGTTGTACACATGTATGTGTGTATCCATTTACTTGCAGTCTCAAATTCTGATCATAAATTCTTTCTTTTTGTTCCTCACTGTAACAGGAGAAGGCAATCAAGGAGCAGAACAACTTGCTCTCAAAGGTCATTTTCATATATGCTAGCAATGTCTTTTCTAATTTATGTGATAATGCACGCCTCTTCTTCTCATTAGGTCATGCTTTCATAAATTAATCAACATTATTAATATAGATTAAGGAGCACGAGAAGAATGTAGCGGAAGCTCAGGAGGTTCATGACTGGGAGCAGCAGCAGCAGCAAAACCATGGCCTTAACCTGCTAGCACAGGGTCCAATTCCATGTTTGAACATGGGGTAAGATCCTATTACCATACTTCATACTTAAATTATAAAATACTTGGGCCTTTGTATAATACGTTATATGGTTATGAACTTATGATATATGCAGGGGCACTCAGCAAAATGATCAGTTCCTTCAGGTGAG
The DNA here is from genome assembly GCA_034370585.1 of Fragaria x ananassa. Taxonomy (NCBI): domain Eukaryota; kingdom Viridiplantae; phylum Streptophyta; class Magnoliopsida; order Rosales; family Rosaceae; genus Fragaria; species Fragaria x ananassa. The sequence continues at coordinate 25,047,263 of CP139761.1, read as the reverse complement.
GAGGAACCAGCTCGACCTTACTCTGGAGCCATCGTTGTATTCATGCCACCTTGGATGCTTTGCTTCATGAATATCATCACCAAGTAATATTACTCCCTAAGTGCACTAGTAGCATAAGGTTAAGGTTATATACTCGCTCTATGTTAGGCTGATCGATATAGTAGTGCTTCACCAGATATTTTGCTATAATGTAAGCTTGATTGGTGAGAGGTGGATTTAAGACATCCAATGTGATCGATCAGTATATATACTGAAGATTATTGGGTTTTGCTACAATTCTCTACTTCTCTAGCTCTCTTGATGTTATCAAAATATTATATATTGCCAAAATTTATGCGGCTTGAAAAAAATTCACTGTATCTTAATTAGTGAACTTGATGGAAATTTCCTATGAATTTCTACATATATTGTGCAGTAACTATAAGAAAATTGTTTTAAAAAAGTACTTGTAGATTTGTGAGACAGAGTCTTCCTGTTTATTTAAGCAAACTGATTGAGGTCTGGGCTTTTCTACTATGTAAGGTGTAAACCTAGAGTTTTCTAATTTGGCAAATAATGTCACAGGGTAAGTAGGAAAGAAATCTAAGATAAGTATGCACACAAGTTACTATCATGAAAGAAAGAATAGAAAAACAAAATCGCTAACGAGATGTAGAATTTGGATGGAATTGGTGCATGATTCCCACTGAAATATAAATTTAAGCCCAGAATTATTGCATTTACAGCTTCACTCTTGAAGAATTGGAACAACACATTACAGATCATTTAAAAGGGTTCTCTCAATCCTTGAAGTTTAATTTGATTGCTTGACCAATATCCTCTTCTGCGTTTATATAGGAATGTTTCTACTTCGCTAGCTAGCTGTTGCAGTTGTGTGTTCTCAGAGATCATTGAATGACATCACCTACAAAAACAATTTGCAGTTGGTCAAGTTCAGGACGAAGACTACTCTTGTAGCTATTTTATTACAAACACACCACAACTATTATCTCCCAGTACATTGGCTAATATGAAAACTGGAATTGTGACTTACATAGTTCTAGTTTTCACAGCACCAGTATTCTATTTGTACATTAATTTCAAATCTCCATGTATGTTCTTATCTGGTATCCTTTTCAAATCTCTATTTAGTATGTGATAAGACCACAATTTCATGATTAAATTTTCTACTTTGCGTTGAGCCATGTAAAAATTCATATAGTATTAATCAATTTGAAGGAAGTTCTATAAATATCATGTTATAAACAGTATGAAGCTAGCTAGAGAAATTGGTAACCTGGCTGCAAACTGGACAAGTTTGCTTTCTCTCCAACCATTCATATATACAAGCAAGGTGGAAATGGTGACAACACTTTGTTTTTATCTTTGGATTTTCAGGTGTGTATTCTGCAGAAATTTTGAATCAAGGAGCCTCAGCATATATCCAGCGTTGCATAATTAGCTAGAAAACCAAATCAAAGTGAAAATGTATCGCTATAAACAGTTTTTAAGAGCAATACTCACCTTCAAGACACGTAGGGCATTCTTCCTCTTCTATCAACGAAGGGTAAAGGTAACGTTGTCCTCCAATCTCCTTTTCAATAAGCAAGGGATCACCAGGAAGGGATCGGATAATAGCAGTAGCACTGGCAGCATCCCTGCCAGTCTCACATTGTATACTTCCAAGAGCTACCTCGTTCACCAACGCAATCTGCTGAACCTCAAACTTGTTAGGGTTATCAAACACTCATATATAGTCGATCACACTTAACAAGAGCAACAATATATGGAATGAAAAGTGACGAAAAATCTAAAACATGTACCTTGTTGTACAAGTTAGGGATGATGATCCGGTTACCATCGTTGGCATTGTTAGCATTCTGTGTGTTATCCAAAGGATCGTTCACATCAAAGCAAGAAAATAAACAACCCATCAAGAAAATCACCTCAACTAGATTCTATTTGAACTGTCAGTCCACCCTGCACAGATCGTCAAAAAAAAAAAAAAAAAAATAATGTAACATGAGAAGAAAAAATAGATAGAGAGAGGGGGAGGGGGGGGGGGGGGGGAACCATTCTATTTTAATCAATGATCAAAATCTCACATAAACCATCATATTATCATACACATGATGACTGTTACAACAAGAAAAGTCTCAAGACAAAAATTAAAGCTAATATACATCCCAGAGTTCCAATCTTCCAGACTCCGAAAAGAATTGAAATCACAATACATAGGTGGAGCTAGAGATTTAAGAAACATACTTTGAAACCGCCAGAGCAGATTGCGATGGCATTTTCTTGACTACCAAGAATCCCAGAAATATTAAACGATGGGAAAGAAAACGGAAGAAGCAGAAAGATCGAGTAGGAGTGAAAGAGATAAGAGCTAATGAAGGCGCTTATTTATTAATTAATAAATTAAAGAAAATAGAAGAGAAGAGAGATATAACAAGCTCGGGTACGTGGAACATAAGAGTTAATTGAGATTCGAAGATCGTATCGTTTTGGGAATCCTTACTTGAGATGCGTAAGGATTTAAGCCGAAATACGGAATTAAAGGTCTAAAAGATATCGTGGATTCTCCAAAAGATTTACATGATGTTTTTTTGGTTTTTACTTTTTGACTGTGGAAATGTTATCTCGAGCTCTACTTCCATACTCAAACATAATCCTTTTGGCAAATGGAAAGGATACGTAACTATAATCTCACTGAGGTAATCTTCAAAGTTGTGAAAGAAAAGTAGAAGATCTAATTTAGTCGGACCAAACTATTCAGGTCCGAAGATAATGGGTTTTTTTTGTTGTTGCAAAAATCGCACAGATATTGAACCACTATGTTGTAAGTAAACCCTATATCAGACGATTAATTACTAAACTTGGTTTACAAACGTTTAGGTTAACTAATCTGGTACTTAATTAGCCAGAAGATTCTCGTCCAGGGCGTTCGGCTTTCCGTTACAGTAATTCCAGCTCCACCATTGCTGTAATTCGTTTCTCCAGCCGTTTCCTTCATCTTCATCCTCTTCCGACGAAGCGTAGACGTAACTAAGTTCTCCGACGACTTCCCCCATTATATGTGGTCTTGTTGACACAGGCACAGTTTCTTCATCATCTTTGGGATCGTTCTTAGGACCACAACAACAAACAGAACCCATCACTTACTTCAGAACGTGGATTGATCAATTCACCAAGAACCAAAATCCCAAACAAACAACCACAGCAGAACTATGGAATAGAGAAACAGCAACAAGAAGTATTTATAGATTTCCTCTTTAGACTAACTATTGTCCTTTTCCTAGTTGGGTAAGAAATAGGATATGAATTGTTATCTAATATGGGCTTTTGCGCTCATTCACATAGCCTGCTCAGAGCATGTTAATAAACAGGCCCATTTGCAAATCGCCTTCCAAGAGTCTTTTATACAAAAAAATAAAAAACAAAAAACATAAATACATGATTGACGATAATACTCATAATAGTTAAGGATTGTTCAATCAGACCCATAAGTGTCTATAAATAGTGGCTTGTTAGATCATTAACACCGTAAAAGTTATAAGGTCAAATCTCATTGACATTGTAAGATTAAGTGAGATGAGTTAAGAAATTGTATGTTTATATGGATTGGTTCATACACTACATATCATATCAAGTATAAACATATATGGTTGGCAACTTTGAGGAGATACGCTTATAGGTTTTAGCAGTGGCAGCTTTTTCACATGAGCATCATGGTTGGGTGGTTTGTTATCATAAGACATGCAAATCCTCCATCTTTCTCAAATTGGCTTTGCTTTCGGAGATTGGAATTCAAAATGGAGGTTATTGGCACGTCCCTTTTTTGGTGCAAATTAATGAACAAACAAAATTGTTTCCGCAAACAAAATTGTTTCCGAGGAGAAGCATCAAACTTGTATATATGTCATATGTCTCGGTTTTGATTTGAGAAGCAGATGCAACAGTGAGTGAGAAGCCGGTGCTATACAAGCAAACCCAATTACTTGTACGTATCCAAATTGCAGTTGAGCTTTATGGTCAATCATTTACATATTTTTAGGTGGTAAACAATTATGTACTAATATAATCTCAACTAGAAGGAGTAAAGGGCCCTGGAGCTGAAATTTAAACGTTATGATCATAGTTTGCAAGCGATAACATGTAATGTTGAGAGATCGATCTATGCAGAATGTTCCAAATAATGTCCTGAAAAATTAATACGAATCTCAACAGGGTTAGATCGATCTTTGATGTTCACCAATTTCTCATCTTACTAGCGATCGACCTCTATATAAGATTTCATCGAATGAAAGCATATGATTGTTTCTGCTCACTACAACATAAAAACTAATTTGAGAGGAAAAAGTTCGTGGAAGAAATATTAAGAAAACTGATTGCAGTGACATGCCAGATTACTATCTGAAGTGAATACTGCTGGTCCTGATATGGCCCTACAGCTTCATGACAACCACGTTCGTAGCCCCATCCCGCGCAGAAAAGAAGAAATACAAAGGAAACAAAGACCCTAGCTAACATGATTACTCCTCAATAAAAAGGAAAAAAAGAAAAAAAAAGAAAAAAAAAAGCAAAGCAAAATATAACCATGCATGGCCCATATAAGCTTCTCTAGAATAAATTGCAGACCTTCTTCAACCCTCCTCTTTATAACAATTTCTGGTCCTTGGTTTCAGTCTCAATCAAGGTATAGTCTCATTTCTATCTGAGGACAAATGGGGAGGATAGGCACAAAGTTGCCAAGTTTCTGCCTCAACAGGATTAGGCCTCATGTTCGAGTTCGTTCTCCACCGATACAGTCGAAACCAGATGCTGCAGAGATCACTAAAAATGGTGGGAAAGTTGAGAATTGTGGCAGTGCTGGAGAAGAGAAAGTTACAGATGGAGATGGGGCTAAAAAATCCGGGGTGGTTTTTGCGAGGAAGATCATGATTGTGGTTGATTCGAGCATTGAAGCCAAAGGAGCTCTGCAATGGGCTTTTTCTCACACTGTTCAGAACCAGGACAAGCTTGTACTGCTACATGTAACCAAACCTTCAACTTCAAAACAAGGTTTGAGAACTTTTTAGTTTTAAGTTTCTTCTGATTATCTTTCAGCTTAGAGAAGTGGTTTTCGAATTTGATCATTCGTTACAATTACAGGTGAGGATATTATAGCTCCAAGGGCTTTTGAACTTGTTCATTCTCTGAGGAATATGTGCCAGCTGAAGAGACCTGAGGTGCGTGTATTGAGCTCATCGGTTGCAATATGTACAAGATTTAACTTACGTTTTTCTTCCCTGCACAACAGTTTGGAATCTTACTATCTACCAACTCAACCAAAATTAACTAGAATTCTTCTTTCCTGTAGCAAATTTAGTACATTTGTTCTGGGTAAGCAATATGTACGTATCTATCTTTGTATGCAGAGTATAACAGAGGTTGAAGCATACTGTTTCTTTCATTTAGAATACTACTTTGTTAAAGGGGGTGGTTGAAGGACATCATTGACATGTATAATGTTGGGTGCCTTAATAGGCAAAGTAAACTCCCTTGCCTTTATGATAATTTCCAGTTTAGTCTTGTGTATATATAATGATGAGATACTTCTTATAAGGTGATTAATGATGATTATATACATGGCATTATAGAAAAGACAGTAATAATTTTATGTCATTGCTTTTATAATGTAAATTCGTGATCGATGATGATTAGTGTTGGTGATAGGTACAAACTGAGGTTGCAGTGGTGGAATTAGGGAAAAAGGAGAAAGGGCCAACAATAGTGGAAGAGGCCAAAAAGCAAGGGGTGTCACTGCTGGTTATGGGACAGAAGAAGAGGTCTACGACGTGGCGGCTGCTGATGATGTGGGCGGGGAGCAACCGTGTCGGTGGCGGTGGAGGCGGCAGGGGCGGGGTGGTGGAGTACTGTATACAGAATGCCAGTTGCATGGCAATTGCAGTGCGGAGGAAAAGCAAGAAGGTTGGAGGGTACTTGATCACTACAAAGCGCCAGAAAGATTTCTGGCTCTTGGCCTAGTAAAACCAGCACTAATCAGGCAGACATAGACTTACGAGCAAGATTTATATGATAGTGTAATTGGTTTTGTACAAAGGCATATTGAATAGTGAATAATAATGTGTGAATGGACAAGTGTTACTCATGTGTCATGTCTTTATTCAGGCTGCTATTACCCATTGGTGCCTATTGTTATTGCTTTAAGAGACAATATGGGGGTCCTTGATTATGGTCATGCATGATCTTCTTTAGATGCTGTACCCTAGTAGTTCAATGTGTAAAGGCACATGGTAACAACACATGACCTAAAACCCAACCTAAGTAAATATTTCTGGGACATGACCCCCTTAGTTAGGAGGACACTGGGGAGCGGGGACTAAACCTCATTCTCTACCACTTTATAGCAATCTACGCATCTCTACATCTCATGATGCAAATGAAGTCTATGCTGATTTCCACTCACTAACCATGGTAATCTAACTAGTGATGACTTATAATTCATACTCATAGCACTTCACTTAGGTTATTGTTTGTGTATGTCTAGTCAGAATCTTTAATCATAAAACATTTAGTTGCAAACTCCAAGTAAGAATGGATTGTCAAATATAATATTTTGTCACGAGTCAAGTGCTTAAGTAGAATATTTGTAGTTATCAAGATTGGATTGTCAAATAGAATATTTTGTCACGCGTTAAGTGCTCAAGTGACTAAGTAAAGTAATACATGTACTGACATTCACAAGTCGATTTTGATAATCTATACTGTTTGGTTTTACATTTGAAAGTGTTGTTATAGGATATTCTCTATGTGTGCCTTGGTCTTATGCCAATAGGATATGTAGTTAGACTAGATCTATGTATTCATATCCTTACCATATTGGTATTGTGTAATTCCCTATATAAAAGACTCCTATCAATGAATAAGATGATTCTCTTGCTGTCTCTTTGTCTCTACACTTTATTCTTCATCACGTTATCATGCACTTTGTTCTAACCCTAGAGCCAATAGCCCACCATTTTTTTCCAAACCCTAAAAACCAAAACCCTAAAATCGGGCAGCCTTGTTTTTCCCGATTTCCGACCAAAATTCCGACTGCCCTCCGCGGTAATTTTATATCCCCAGAAAGCTCTTTCCGTCACGGATCCAACGCCGCCGGCCTCACCTTGAGAACCGGCCGGAAAGTCTCCGAACCGGCCGCCGGAAAATTCCAGACCGCCGCCGCTACCGACCACCGGTTCACCACCTTCCCTTGCTCCGATCAACCTGAAATTTTGAAAGAAGCTTTCCCATCCAGATTTGCTCCTCCTGTCAAATTTTCAGCCCCAAATTCGAAGTATAAGTAGGCGAAACGTTATTTCTCCTCTCGGCAGCCTTTAGAAAGGTATGTTTTGAAACCTTAAACTCTTCCAAGTTCAATAACTCGGGGAGGATAAAATCCTTTCCTCCCTTCTCCATCTCCATTCTATGCTTGGGATTTTGTGTGTGCAGGTACCAAAAATCCCGGAATTTTATTCGCGGGTCAAGAGTGTGTTTGATCACTCTTGTTTCTTTGTCCGGGTTGTGTTTGATCAACCCCGACCTTTCACCGGATTGTGTTTGATCAATCCGAGGTCTTTTTCCGAATTGTGTTTGATCAATTCGCGGCTTTTCCGGATTGTGTATGATCAATCCGAAGGACAAACCATTAAAAGCATCGTTTGTGACCTCTATCGAGTCTCATAACAGCTTGGTTTTGTATGCAAGAGCAATGTAACATTCTGCTCCTTTGAGTTTTGACGTACTAGATGCCTAAGGCGGATCTTCGCTTGGTATCTGTGGAACCTTTCATTGGAAAGGATTAAACCACATGTTTTGACCCCCAGGCTAACAAGCCTAGATGCCGAGATTTAACATCTCATGCGCTCAAAGTCTTTGAAGCGCCACATCGACAAAAGCCTTCAACGACAATCTGTGCAAAAAGTAATGACCACAAAGTACTGTGGAATGCACTCATGGAGCGTTTCTCGAAACGTTCATATAACTCTACTTGTTGAGTTATTAGTCAAGTGGATTGCTTACCACCTTAATTGACTACATATTGTCGATGATCTTTTGTGGCATCATGATCCATATCTTTAGCGGATTCGATCATCATCAAGTTCTCTAGGTCCTCCAAGTTGGTGTGGAATTACCAACGAGACTTGATTTTGATCATACAAACAGGAATTGTATATACGCTAATGTGATAAACTTATTTGGGATTATTCCCTAATGTGGGGACAACAATATGGGTCATGGCAACGACAGAAAACGTCGTGCCGATGTCTAGAAAAGAGGGGGAGGTGTTGCTGGCTCTAATAACGACACTCCCGGTCTAGACACCATTTTGTCAAAACTACTAACGTCAGCTCATGACATTAATGCAACCGTTGTGGATCTTCGGATCACTGGTTCAAGATTGTCAAGCTCCTTTAAATTGTGAATGCATACAAAAAGGTATGGAAAATCAATATGAGGACAAGAACGTCATCCTCATGATCGCGAATTTCAAAGATTCGGATCCTACTCTAGCTACCCATGACTTTGATGTCATCGGCTAGACATTGATTTTCGTTCCAAGTTATATGTACTAAGGCGTTGTATCGACGTCCTTTGTCTATTTGAGACCTCGATGTACTCACATTAGCAATAATGAATGCCTTGAGAATTTTTCGAAGTGAAACTATTCTCCTCTTATGGTTCATATTGATTTACAATCAAGATGTACACTTACATCGTCCTTAGAAACATGGCATATTGTGCCGATTTTGGTCCCTTCCTTTGAAGGTGACTCATGGCACTGCATCCTCAAGGAGGATCGCCCACGTGTTTCCGGTTAAGTCTTCTACCCTATAGCGGATTTTTCATCATCAATTGTTCAACTAGGCTCATCCAAGCTCAGTGTGATGTCTTAGAATTGTCCGAAATTAAGGAGATAATGGTTTTAAGTGTGCCTCGCACTACCGACCCTCCACGGACATGCCTGGTCATACTGACTTGGAGTTACCGAAAGCTTTTGATTTTGGATCCCCCTACGCTATTAAACCAATTGCCGTCTTGCAAAAGACATTGAAGACTTATCAAAGCTGGAAAATTATCATCATAATCGGATCCTCTAGGTCCTCTGAGTTAGTTTATGTTCATGTCAGGGAGCTTTTGCTAACTAGTCATGGAGTTTACGACCTTAGAAAGACCGAAAGGACTTGGTTTTGATCATACACACGTCACTTTTGGCTAAGGCAAAAGCCTACACGTCACCTGCAAGCTTCACAGCTTCGCACATGCCAAATCTGCGAAAAACAGCAATCTGTCCCTTCTGGACAGTCAACTTCGTTTGAGCTTTTTGAACAGCTCCGGACGAACCAGACAGTGAGCTTTATATCATTGGAAAGCTCTACGAGTCTAGTTTTCAGAACTTTTCACGGTTCGTCCATATCTATTTTAACGAAGAAGTTATGGCTGTTTTAGTGCGCAAAGTTCATTCTGTGCGGAAATTTTTATGCACTCTCGGGATTACAGCTTTTCGTAGCTTCTTTCAATCCTTCTAAATGGTTCAAGTAGAACTATTTACTCGCCTATCTACTCCTTGTAGTTATGTCTTATAGAGACATTGAGTGCTTCGCAGATAGTGAAACTATCCACAACATTCTAAGGAACCATGTTAAGTTTTAAAAACATTCATGCTAATGGTTTTCATTTGAAAACACATTGTGAGAATGAACAAGAATTCTTTTGTGTATACCTTCTCATGAATGCGGACTGAAGCGCATCTTGGAGAAATTCATGAGTCAATTTAGTGGACTGTATGTCACTATGATTCGAATATCGAATCTCATATTGTCGCCAAACATGATATTTGGGACACTGACTCATAGGCTTTGGTTTGACTAAATTGGTCAACCTGGAAGAGATATAATGATCCAAATTTTAAAAAATTCTCATAGACATCCATTCTTCCGCTCAAAACGAAGACATTCGAGACCTAGCATCACCATGAAGCATGGTGGTGACCCGGGGGACATTGACGTCACCCGAACACGACTCCAACTTCCTGGAGGTCGTCCGGTCAATTCCTCAAGCAATTGAGGTACACCGGCCTTTCCTCGATGTCGCATTGGCCCCCTACAATGCTCATTGCTCGTTTTGAAAGTCTATTCTTTAGCTAAATAAGGAGTGAGACCCTCCTACGCTAAATAACACAAAAGTGAACATTCTATTCTTACATCAAACTATGTAGATAGATACAACCAACTTGCGGACACCTTTTTATGCTTTATGGTGTTGGTTGAAGTGTTAACACACTGGTCACGTGTTACACTATTATCTACTACTTATGCTGCTTATACTTCTACGGGCTCACTACCCATTTTTTAAAGAAGTTTATCGGGATGTAAGTTGAAGTGTCCTGTGCCCCATGTTCACACGCAATACGGTCTCACCGAGGCTACGACCAAGCAACTTTAGCTTGTCGCTCGAACATTATTGATGCGCACCACTCTTTCTATTGCGTCTTGGGACTATGCAATATTTGCATGCAGCTTTACTATTCATCTACGACCCACCATCATTGAATTTTGTTGTACTACAGCTCGTGACTGTGTACCAGGATTGACACGAAATTGCAATCCTTGAGTTCGGCAAGATTGAAACGGATCTCCAATCCTTGAGCTCGGCTAGATGTTATTTCTAGATGCCAAATCGCATTGTCATTGCGTACAATGATTGGTCATTTGAGATGAATAAGTTTAGGTTGGATATGAACCTCCACCTATAATCCACATATGTAGAAACCTTGTCAGGCGATCTCATTCACCGCTAAATTGCGGATTGTCACTTTGATGAGACAATATTCCCGCCGTTAGGGGGAGATAAGAACACAAGTGTTCAAGTGGAACGACGTGAATTGTCGTGGTTTGTCTCCACTAAGTCTCATCTTGATCCCAAATGCTTATAGTGTTAAAGTGACGAGATCACATGCTGCAAATATGTCTGCAAGGATTGATGTCCTACAAAAGGACATGGCGCGACCAAAAGAAGTTGGTCTTAGCGCCATCACCATGGATGGTGATATGGTGACGCCATATAGTGGCAAAATTGGTGTCACAAGGCCGTGTGGCTCCCTAAAAGGAGGGAGGCCCTTAGGTTCGATATATTCTCGCACTAGGAAGAAAGCGAGATTGGCACAACCTGATCCATTGATCAGTGATACTCAAATCCGTCTCATGAAGTCTGAATTGTGATTATCGTTGGGGGACGCCTCAATGTCAAATCCAATCCATATAGAGATTTCTACAAGTATTACACTTGTGTACATGAGGACGTGAGATAATGAGTCTACTATCGAACCACCCTTCGTTGATGGATATCAACTTAGTTGATTGGCCTAATGGAAAGATGCGATCCAGCATTAACAAAGAGATAGGTCCTTGGGCAGGTGATGCCGACACCGCAAGCTAAACCCTATCAACTATACCTTTGTTAGATAGCGTAGTGAGAACAAGAGCTTAGACTCACTTTATGGCGCAAGGTCTATCACTAACACGCACTGGGTCGACTACGATGAGATATGCTCTCGTAATGGATGTCATTGAACTCCACTACTTTGTCAGTTTGGTAGTTTCCGACTAACTGAACATGCAGCCTATGAATGTGGTCATAATAACATCTCTATGGGATCAGAGATATACATGAAGATCTTAAACAGACTTCATTCATCCAAATCAAGTTGCTCCAAACCACAGGAGCATGCGTTTGCTAAATGTATTGAAACGCACATGAACTCTACTTGATTTGGAAGGGATATGGTGAATTATGCCTTTACGTGTTCATTCCGGATTTACATGGACTCTTGATGGATCAAGAGATGCCAATATGTATCAACATCCGAAGAAAAAGATCTTGGGAAGACACAGTCTCGAAAAGGCACTCGATGACTGTATTGATGATCAATCGTCTTAGGCGCTCTATAACTAGTGAGGCCTACATATACTCCCATGATTAGTCAAGGTCTTTGCTCTAAAGAGAGATCCGTTGTTTTGTCTAAAGCAAGATGACAAATATGTGTTAAGAGATGGAGTTCCCATCTAAGTACAAAAAGACGCATCAATGTACTCAACACAATACAAAAGACTTGACATCTCATTCGCTATGAAAAGTTGTAAAGCTAAGTGTAGCTATGCGCCCACGCAACGCCAATGTAATGGCAGTAATTCCTTTTTCAATACTCAATGGTATGAAAGGTTGAGGCTTATTCTATCCCTACATAAGAAAGACACATCAAAAGCGAAATCAGAATCTGCCAAGTTTTGTAGGTCAACTTTCACGAGACCTATAGGAAATCTCACTCACTGGAAAATGGTGAAATTGGTACCATTGGAAAGGTCTATGTGTCTACTTTCCAGGGACACCAACCATTTGATCATACCTATCATATTGAGTGAGTTATGGCCGTTTTCGTAAAGTAGGACGAATCTGTCCGAGAATCTGATTTTAGCAAAACAGTCAACTTCGACGGAATGTTGTGAATATCTCCTGAGGAACCAGAACGTGTGTAATATACGGTTGGAAAGCTAAATGAGTCTAGTTTCCAAAACCGTTTACAGTTCGTTCATATGTATTTCCTAGAGAAAGTTACGACTGTTCTAGTAATTGAAGGTCATGCTGCGCGGAAATCTGATTTCCTGCACAAACTTATGTTTTGAGTTCACAAGCAACCTTCTCCTCAAGATCTAAGTGTAAAAGATCATTTGAGGACAATACGGCATGATTTAGTTAATCATTGTCTAATGCCATATTTGAAGACATGTTAAAAAGCATTGACATGCTAAGTTGTTGAAACTTCCGTGATTAGTAAGAATCAGGAAGAGCCCTATGATTGATGTAAAGATCAGGGAGAGGTGCGAACTTCAGGGGGAGTCTAGCACATACATACATGTCACTATCAAATGTGAAGGGTGTGTTGTACTCTTTTTCTCCTACGATCAAGGTTCAGTTTTTCTCCCACAGGGTTTTTGTGACTTGACGAGGTTTTTGACGAGGCAACAGATCAGCACCATCGGCATATCAGCGCGCGGCACAAGGGGGAGTGTTCTAGGATATTCTCTATGTGTGCCTTGGCCTTATGCCAATAGGATATGTAGTTAGACTAGATCTATGTATTCATATCCTTACCATATTGATATTGTGTAATTCCCTATATAAAGGGCTCCTATCAATGAATAAGATGATTCTCTTACTGTCTCTTTGTCTCTACACTTTATTCTTCATCAAGTGTAAGATTATATATATTTTTGAACAAAATACTGGTCACTCCTCTTATTTTTTAGGATTCGACAGTTTAGTCCTCTTTTTCTCAATTTCAACAACTCACTCCTATTAATTATCACTGTCATACAATTAGGTCCAATTTGGTCCAACTGTTAAAATTGACTGTTAATATGATGATGTGGCACGTTAAGTGTCCACATCGGGCTGTAAAATCCCTAAACTACCCCTAGCTTATTACATCCTTATCAACGTAGGAAAACCCCTCTAATTTGATACATCAACCCACTCCTTCCCCTTCACCTCCTATTGCCGACACCACTAACCTGGGTTCTCTCCTTCTCACCCAAACACAAATCGCCACTCCCCCTCCACCAAAAACCACCATCCCCGATCTCCCACTGCTACCCGCTCCGCCTTCCGTGCGCGTCTACAGTCGCCGCGCCACCAACCCACCACCACCAATCTCCGATTCCACCACTCTCGACCCCAACCCATCCCCGTCTATTCTGTCACCGTCGTCGCCTCTGCCCGAACAACCACCACACACGATCCGACTGAACCACCGCCTCTGGTGGCTCCCTCTGAAGCCTAACCTGCTGCTGCTGCACACCAAATCCAAACTCGATCTTGCTCTGGAATTTTAAAACCCCCCGGAAATCTCACTGATGGAACCGTCAGGTATCCGGTTCCTCGTGCTCTACTCTCTGTTATCGCCTTCTTGTTATACCCAGGCATCTCAATCCAAGGAATGACGTTCGGCTATGGCTGAGGAAATCAATGCTCTCTTGGAATCACACTTGGTCTCTTGTTTCATCGATCTTACAGTTGGTTGCAAGTGGGTTTTCCTGCATTGATAAGGCTGTAATAGGCTAGGGGTAGATTAGGGATTTTACAGCCCGATGTGGACACTTAACAGTCAATTTTAACAGTTGGACCTAATTGTATGACATTGATAATTAATAGGAGTGAGCTGTTGAAATTGAGAAAAATAGGACTAAACTGTCAAACCTTAAAAAATAAGAGGAGTGCCCAGTATTTTGTCCTATATTTTTTTACTATGGAAAGACGGCTTAAAATAACAACAAAAAACTTAAAATCTAAAATTTCTACAACAACCAACTTGAACACTAACAAATGATAAGACATAAAAACCTATTACGGTAGATACCTACAACAGTAGATTATTATACCAATTGCCCATATTCACTAAATCATCAGGTCAGACTGCTTAAGATTACAACAAAAAACTTAAAAACTGAAACTTTTACATTAACCGACTTGAATGCTATCAAACGATGAGACAGAACAACATACAACGGTAGAGAATTGTACTAATTGCTCATTTTCACTTAATCATTAGGTAAGCAATTTATAACATCTTTAGCAATGTTAGTTATTTTTGAGTTAAATTTTAGTCAAATTAGTTAAAATGTCATTTTGGCTAGGCATTAATGACATTTTAGAAATACGGCTGCATCAATGCTATCTATTTTAGCTAACATTACATAAATATTATTCTTCAACTAAATATTAAATAGTTTAAATATATTTATATATCACGTAAAATATCTTACAAAGAATGTATTAAATTATAGCTAGCCTCATCTGACTCATCTCGCTCTCTATATTTAGCTAGTAAGATAGCTAAAAGTCATAATAGCTAAACTTGATCTAATCTGCTAGAGCTCTGAAAATATCATAAAAAACTAAACACACTATAAAATAACTAAAAATTAAAATAAAAAGTCTATTAAAATTAGCAAAAGTTTCGGTGTATCTTGGACAAGGATTCGCCAAGAGAGATTGATCTTGTCATTTAAGCGATTAACAAGCATCTTGGATTAAACGTGGACGATGAGATTTTAGAATACAGTATAGTACGTACTTGATTCTGAGGCCGTTGGAGCTTTGGGCCCAAAACGAGTCGAACTAAACCGGAATCGACCCGACCCAACTCCCAAAATCAGAAATCTCACTGCAAAACCCTAACCCCTATCCTTCTTCATCCTTAAACCCTACCAACTGCCACCACCAACTTATCCCAGCCATGGCGAAGCCAAAGTCCAGCCCACGCGCCGCATCCATGAAGCACCAGTCACCCAAACCAAACCCCTTCGCCGGCAAATTGCCAAAGCTCAGTCGCTCCGACGACAACAGCACCGCCAAGGAGACGAAGAAGAAGAAGAAGAAAAGTAAACTAGGACCGAAAGCGGCGGCTATGAAGGTCCAGCAGCCGAAGCCCAACCCCTTCGAGACCATTTGGTCCCGGCGGAAATTCGACGTCCTCGGAAAAAAGCGCAAAGGCGAAGAGCGCCGTGTCGGCCTCGCTCGCTCTCAGGCCATCGAAAAGGTCAACACTTCTTCATCCCTAAGTTTCATTCAAGCTCTGAAATTTTAGATTTTTTTTTTTGGGGAATTAATCTGGTTTTGGTGAAACAGAGGAAGAAGACATTGCTGAAGGAGTATGAGAAGAGCGGTAAATCTTCGGTGTTTGTGGATAAGCGAATCGGAGAGGGAAATGATGAGCTTGATGAGTTTGATAAGGCCATTCGGCGTACCCAGCGTGAGCGTCAAGTGAGTTTGAATTTTGATTTTGATTTTGATTTATGTGTATGTTAGTGATGATCTCCAATGTGACTGAATTTGTTGGCATTACCGGTTTTTTTTTTTGATTGATAGCTGAAGCAAAGCAAGAAGAGCAAGTATAACTTGTCAGATGGAGAAGACGACGAGTTTGAGTTTCAGAGTCTTGGTGCATTGTCTCAGAGGGATGATTTTGAGGATGATATGCCGCAGGAAGATGGCGAAGATGATGACGGTGGAGAAACTGCTAAAAGTAAGCATTTTTATGGTGATTTTGTGTATGATGATCATTTGCGTTGTCTAGTTGGCTACTGAAACTGCTTATGATTTAGTTATTGGTTCTTTTGATCTATGTTAACGGGATTAACGTTACTCGTTATTCTTCTCTGCAGAAAGATATCAATTTAATTCTGATGATAAGGACGGGGATTTAAGTGACGGAAATGAAAATGTGAGAAATTTTATGCTATCTCATTTGTGGTGCATTGTATTGAAATACTATATTATTTTAGGTTGATATGTCAGCAAAGTTGTTTACTTCAGTAGATTATAGATTTATCGGTAGAAACATTAGAGCGATAAAAATGCTAATGCTTGTTTCGTTGTTTTTGTACCAGAGGCATAAAAGTGACAAGGAAAGATATGCTGAGATAATATTGAAGTCCAAAAATTATAAGGTTTGGATTCTTACTTCTTTATGTCATTGAAATGGCTTGTGGTGGTGGCTACATCAATTTCCTAAGTCTTTAATTTAGTTATGGATTCCTTCCTTATTCTTCTCATCTATTCCCAGTTTGAAAAGTCGAAGGAGAAGGATGAAAACAAAGATTTGATGGAAGAATTGGACAAAAAGTTTACCTCTGTAATTGCCTCGAAAGCTCTTATAGACAAAAGCATTAAGCATGAGGTTTCTGCTACTCAGATCTTTGGAACTTCGGAGCAGGTTTGATATTTTCAATAGATTTTTTTTATTTTAATTTTAATTTTATAAAGTTTTATTGTTCTGTACAGCTATACTAAATATGTTAAACTTGCATAACTTTGAGACTTGGGTAAGTAAATTAGTTTCCTGGCTTTGGCAGGAGAAATCTGACGCTTATGATAAACTTGAAAGAGAATTGGCAATGGAAAGGCGTGCTCAACCCTCGAGTAGGACCAAGACGCCTGAAGAGATAGCACAAGAAGAGAGGGAGCAACTAGAACGATTGGAGGTATCTCATTCATTTATATGCTTGCTTGAATGCAAGTTTCATCTGCAGATCCAACAGCCTTATCTTTATAGATGCTTGTTATTATTAGACTACAGTAGCTTCACCCACCAAACATGAAATTCCCTTTGTCTTGCAGCTATGTATTAGTGGATATTATTGAACTTCCTTGTAGTATTAGAATATGTATCGGTAAATTGTAGATTGTTGTTGGCAAGTGCAGTATGCATAAATTGGTGCACCAAGAACTGTCTTCACTGTTCTAATAAGCTATTTGGGTATATGCCCCTGGATAAGCTATATGTTTAAGCTCTAAAAGGTTGCCATCTTGGGTTTCAATTTGCTTCATTTATCATTTACTTGATTCCAATATGGTACATAGTGACATGTCATTTCAGGATAGATGTTTTTGTTTATTTATCTATTTTTAACTTGGGATTTCCATGTCATTAAAGTTGATAATTTATTAGCTGAATGTTTGTCTCGCTTGTACTTTTTATTATCAAGTTGTAAACTTAATTGCTGACAGTTTCACAATTCAGGAAGAGAGGCAGAAAAGGATGCATCCCGCTGATGACTATAGTGATGAAGACAATGAAGATGCTGAGAAACCATCTACCCTGAGGCCGAGAGCTATATCTGGAGATGATCTTGGTGATTCTTTCTTGCTCGAGGAAGAACCAAGGAATAAAAAGGGTTGGGTTGATGAGATTCTCGAACGAAGAGATGCTGGTGATTCTGAGAGTGAAGGAGATGATTCTGATTCTTCTGAGGGTTCAGAAAGTCCTGAAGATGATGGTGTTGAGGGTTCTGATGAAGATGATAGTGAAGGGGAAAGAGATCTATTGAATAAGGACTGGGAACAAAGTGATGATGATAATCTTGACTTAGACTTGGATGATGAAGAAGAAGACTCTGACGAACATGAAAATGGTGATGATGCTGATCAAAAAGAGGTGGAGCAAAGACATCTGAAAAAGTTGAAAAGAAATGATGCTGTTCAAGCTAGTAAGAATGATGGTAAATCTTTAGATGCCAAAAAATTGCCAGCCAATAAACAATCTTTAACTCAGTCAGACCTCCCATACCTAATTGAAGCTCCGAAAAGCATGGAAGAGTTGGACGCATTATTGGATAATCTTTCTAATGCTGACATTGCCTTGATAATCCATCGAATCCGGGCAAGCAATGCAATCAAGCTTGCAGCTGAAAATAAGAAGAAAATGCAAGTATGTTACTTTTGCCACATCTATTTTGTGTCAATGAATGTTTGACCGTATTTTGTGTGAAACATGTGTTATTCATTATCTCTTTCCACTTAGATACCTTGGCTTGAATTTAACATTTGTATGGAGAAGTGAAGTGACTTAAGATATACTCCATCTGTTGTGATTGCATCTCTCCTTTAATTTGGTTGAAAGATTGCATCTTGGCACTCATTCTCATTATTTCATTTTCCAGGTATTTTATGGTTTACTTTTGCAATATTTTGCCACCTTGGCAAATAAAAAACCGCTAAATTTGGAATTACTGAATTTGCTGGTTAAGCCGTTGATGGAG
This sequence comes from Fragaria x ananassa, assembly GCA_034370585.1. Taxonomy (NCBI): domain Eukaryota; kingdom Viridiplantae; phylum Streptophyta; class Magnoliopsida; order Rosales; family Rosaceae; genus Fragaria; species Fragaria x ananassa. The sequence continues at coordinate 25,028,640 of CP139761.1, read as the reverse complement.
ATGAGCATGGAGACTCCGTATTTTGCTTCAATCTGTGCTCGTGAGAGAATACTACGCACCAGAACAAAATTTTGTGAGACTGTTAAGAACCCAGGTAATCCACAATGGAATGGTATAGTTTTACTTTCTGTGAAGTTATTGGTTGTGCTAAACTATGCTAATTCATGCTCTCTTGTTTTGTTTAAGAAGAAAGTAGTTGTTGGCCTGCTTCAAAGACATTGTTTCTCCTGAGGCTTTGGTCCCTGATATTTCCATGTTCAGACTTTCGTCATGTGGTCATGACTCCAGCAATATTTTTAATGTGTGAATATCTGATGCGTTGTCCCATCTTATCTGGTCGTGATGTTGCAGTCGGCTTGTTCTTATGCTCTCTGCTTCTCTCTGTAAGTATATTTACAATAAAAAATTTCTATCTTTGATGCGCTCTTCAAGTGGAGGCTGAATTTACATTAGTTTGTGTGAGGCGTCTCCTTTGTCTTTCTTTCATGTTCGTAATCCTAATATTTAAACACGTGAGACAAGTTGATTGAGTGCCTGTGACTCCTATGTGAATATAATTAAATTAACCTCAACCTGTAACTTTCAATCGTTTTGAACTGTTCCATGCCTGTGTTTCTTTGCCTCTGCTGTATTTATTTTACAGGCTTAATTAGTTGTATTGCAATGCAGATCACTAAACAATCTCGGAAGTTCTGTCCCGAAGCAGTCACATTTCTTCAAACATTGTTAATGGCGGCCAAAGAGAGAAAGCCAAAGCCTACTCAAGATTCTGAGGTAAGTACACGCCTCAACATAGTCTTTTTAGTAGAGAATACCTTATTAGGTAGTCTAGTTTATGGTTGCTTGATGAATTAACCGTACTCTCTTTATATTGTGGCAGATTGATCATCTTATGGAACTAAAAGCACCCAGACCCCTTTTACTTATACATGAATGTATAAATCAGATCGATCCACTTAATTTTCTCACAATTATGGACCTGCCAGAAGACTCGTCATTTTTCACCTCCGACAATTTCAGGTTTGGAGTTTGTCAGTACTTGATAATATGTTATGATAATATGTGCCCATATGATGCATTAGGCTGAGATTCGGTGCTTATGAAATGAACCCTCAAATCACATCACATTGACCGATGCCACCATCTAATGATTGCATTTTAGAGTTGTGGCAATTCTGTAAATTTTTGCATATAAATTGGTCTCGTAATATGGCTAGGTAGATTATCATTACTTTGAATTTTCATATGCCATTTGTTGTCTGTTATACTTTTTAAGTTTGTTTGTTATATCTTTATGTCAAATTTACAATTTTCAGGTCTAGTGTGCTGGTGACTCTAATTGAAACTCTACGTGGATATGTCAATATCTACGAAGGATTCAGTTCTTTCCCCGAAATCTTTTTACCGATTTCAACATTGGTTCTTGAATTGTCGGAACAAGAAAATATGCGAAGTGCATTAACTGATAAATTTAAAGAGGTTGCTCAACTGATCAAGACAAAAGCAGATAAACACTGCTTGCAGCGGCAACCACTTCAGATGCGGAAGCAAAAGCCAGTGGCTATCAAAATGCTCTATCCAAAATTTGAGGAGAAGTAATTTATTTTAAGCCCTGTTCCCTCTAGTGTCTTGCTATATGTATCTGAATGGCTAGGCTAACCATTGGATGGTATGTTGTTCCCTGCAGCTTTGTCAAGGGCAGAGACTACGATCCAGACCGTGAACGGGTTGAGAGAAAGAAGTTGAAGAAGCGTTTGACACAAGAAGCCAAAGGTGCTGTCCGTGAACTGCGTAAAGATAATTATTTCTTGCAGGAGGTGAAGTCGAGGGATAAGGCTTTGATGGAAGAAGAGAGAGCTGAGAAATATGGAAAAGCAAGACTTTTCCTTCAAGAGCAAGAACATGCTATGAAATCTGGGCAATTAGGAAAAGGCAAGGGGAAGAGAAGAAGATGAGCTCAACTCTTGTTATGTTGTTTGCGCGTCACCTGTGGTTCTCATTCAAGGAATCAAGGTTCATACAAACGCAATACTAGTAATCTGATCTTTGTTGTTGCGTTTTGAGCTCAGTACGTCTCACTCATACGGATATCTATTCAATAGTTAAGACCATGGTCTTGGCCAGAGAAAGAGAAGCAGATGAAGCCAATTTTTGTCAGTATTTTAATTTATTAATACATGTATTCCTTGAACTGAGAATCTGAGATGCATCAATAAAACTCTATAAATTATTCACAGTTTGTGGACTTCGCGATCAAGCTGTACAATCATGTCACAATTTTAACACCGGAATGTTCATAACCATAGAGATGGAAGCAGGACATTTTGGATGAAACATCTGAATTGAGCGATGTCTGATTCACTGATTTCGATGCGGATGGAACACACTACGTCACTAGCAAACTGTATTTGCTATCAAGAACGTTGTCATGGAAGCAGGGATATCATCAACTGTGATGGACTCGGGTTCTCTCTTGTTATTTTTACCTAACTGACTGTTGATTATGAAACATCTTCATTTTGCATTCTTAGTGATCGAAGACTGAAGTTAAAACGAAAGATACGGACTCTGCATAATTAAACAGGTATAGATCCGGCACCACAAGGCAATCATAGACTCTAATTAATCACGATAACATAGATAAAGCGTAAAGATTACAGGTACAAGAACACAGATAAGCTAGGATGCATGAAGCTGAATAGGGTTTGCTTGAACAAAGAAGAAGCATGAACTAGTGATCTACTACTGGTACTTCTACTTGCGCAACTTTTTGAAATAGGAAGCAGGGTCACGCTCAAAGTCGTCCCTTTTAATCCTCTGGTTATTTCGTCCGGGCGCTTTCATGGTTTTTTTCTCCCCTCCTGATGATGACGAACCCGAAAGGAGTCGGGCTACGACCAAAACCACAGCTGCGAGTCCGGCGATAGCGGCAGCGGCGAGTGCCACGATAGCGCCAGCATTTTCACCTCCTTCCTGTCGAGAGCTTTCCCTGCTTTCACTAGCTCCCATTTGTTCCTATTTTCTTTCAAAGCGAATGCTATTGATTCGGTGAAGGATATGTACTGCCATACTGGGACGGTGGTGCTTTATATTAAGGGTGCAGCTAAAGGTAAATGTACCGAGAAAATTACTTAATATACCCATCCATACAAATTGTGATGTTTATTTCCAATATTACCCTTTAATCATCTATAATTTTGTATTTTACTATCGCTAAGAAATTTAGGAAAGAAAATAAGTAACTGCAAATGTCCAAGAACCAGCAAACAACTCACCATCTTTTCATTTCTTCTTCCTTCTTTTTCTTCCTCTCTCTCTCAAGTTTGTTTCTTTTTCTAATCTCAAGGCTGATAAAGGATATCAAGATGAAACATTAAACATAAATCAAACAATTTGGAACCATGCAACATCTTGGATTTGGAGTGTTGTGGTTCATTCTGCTTTCATTTCATATAATGTATGTTACATTGATCAATACTTTTAACAGATAATCAATCATATAAATAGATATAGGCCAATGATCAATAAATGGATTGTTGAAATCTCAGAAACTTTCTGTATTTGGCCTAAAGAATAAGTTCCAGATGTTTTGGTGTAGTTGCAAAACATGAACATCTTTTGAGGTGAATCAATGAGAAAAACAAATGGGTGAAGAACAAGTTACAATGAAGGATATATTATTTATTCTTTCTTTTTTCTTTCTTAATTTATGCAAAATAAGGGGTAGAATTAGAAGGTTAGGAGCAAAAATGATGTGATTGGTACACTAAGTAATTTGCTAGATATATTTAGCAATATTAACAGTAGTGTAAGATCAAAACTAGTGCGTTACTTTATATAAAGCGGTATAAGCGTTGGATCAAAGCTAGTGCTTTATATAGGGTAGAATTGGAAGGTTAGGAACAAAAAAGATGTTATTGGTACACTAAGTAATCTGCTAGTGGTGGATCAAAACTAGTGTTTTATATAAAGCCAGTGCTTTACTTTATATAAAGCGGTAAAATCGTTGGAAAGCTAGTGCTTTATATAAAGCAGTAAAAGCACCACCTCACATATGTGACTAGCCACTAACAACCAGACATGTGTTGATGTTTTAGAAAATGCTCCGCTAGAACTTCCGTTGTTTAAGATGTTATTATTGACCATTGGTGCCTATTATTAGGCAACTGAAATTTACATTTTTAATATAATAATTTAATTCTTATCTTCAGTCACGTGTGTTGTCTTTTTGTAAAAATCTTATTAAAAAAAAAGACGGGAGTATGAATTGTAAAATAGGGCGTATAAATTTCATCTTCATGTTATTATTGCTTTAAGAAACAACATGGGTCGTCCTTGATTATGATCATGCATATATATATATATATATTTTTTTTTTTTGGGTCAAGTTTTATGATCATGTATGATTTCCTTTAGAGTTTAGATGCTGTACCCTAGATCCTGTTAAAAAAAAAAAAAAATAAGAAAGAAGATGTTGTACTCTAGTAGTTCAATGTGTAAAGGCGCATGGTTCTAAGCACCTAACATATGACGTTGAACCCAACCTAAGTAAATATTTCTGGGACATGACCCCCTTAGTTAGGAGGACACTGGGGAGCGGGGACTAAACCTCGTTCTCTGCCACTTTATAGCAATCTATACATCTCTGCATCTCATGATGCAAATGTAGTCTATGCTGATTTCCTACTCACTAACAATGGTGATCAGTGGCCCGCGGATCCAGAAAAATTTGTTAGCTTGGGCAAAAGTAAAATAAAAAAACTTCGACAAAAATTAATGGAAGATAACCCGATGATGTTTATGATTTTATCTATAAATCTATCTAAATAAAAATATAACCTTCGAGAATACAATATATATATATATATATACATATATAGAAGAAAGTTCATAGGAAAGTTGGAAAACCCCAGACCTTCTATAAAAGGGATAAACTGGGAAGTTTTTATTTTTATTTTTTTAAAGTTAGTATTGATCGACTTTGTCAACTAACTTAAAAATAAAGAATAATTCACAATTGATGATCTATGTTGCACATACACTTCTGAGGGCGGAATGTCGGAGTGTCAGACACGCTGCTACGACACGACACTCCTCGACGTGGCGTGTCGGAAAAGTCGACGTTTTTGGATACGGCCCAACACTTTGACCCACATGCCACATCACCAATTTCAATTTAAAAAAAAACATAAACCCAAAAGACAAACTATCACAGTCTGTAAACAGCAAAAATACAAAATAAAAAAAAAATAATAATAATAATAAGAGTGTTGATATATGATGTGTCCCTCCTAGCTAACGTTTAAATTCTAATAGTCTAATCTAGTTTGTAAACTGCAACTTAATCTCCCTATCCACTCTTCCTAGCCATCTTCCTTCATCCCCTTTTTCCACTACAAATTAGTCACCGGGTTTCCTAATAATCTCCATTCAATTGCAACGTCTATTTGTTGATAACCGCATATATATGGTCTTGAGCTCTTGTTTTTAGTATGTATTTTATGTATTAAAATGTATAAATATATTAATTATTTACCATGTCCAAGCCGTGTCGGATCTTAAATTTTTTAGATTTTCAGTGTTGTGTTGCTGTGTCAATGTCCATGTCCGTGCAACATAGTCGATGATTAAGTAAAATTTTACGAAAAACTTGAACAATATGACAATTTGAAAGATAATGTGATTTGTAGACATATTTTTATTGTATCTTAGCTTCTCTTCTTTGTCAGTTTATTTCTGAATTTCGTCTGAACACATTAGTTGTAATCAATTATGAGCTTCAGGAACTTGGAGATGTTTATTTGCTAATTATTATTGTGCGTGAACAAACAAGCTCAGCTCGATATAGCTAATAATAAGTTTGAACCAATTAGATGGATTTTGAAAGCAAAATATGAATGTCAAATGTCCAAAAATCAAAGGAGCTAGGTCTAACTACTGAATATGGAGGTACGAATATAATCTTTTAAAAAGAAAAAAGATTTTTATTGATTTTATTGATCAATGAGCGTTTTGGAAAAATTAGAGAAGTGTAAATAACATTTTATTTATTTGTAAAAGTAAATTGGAGATCCATTAAGCAAGGAAATTCAAGTAACGTGTTTAGAGGTATGGGTAAGAATTCTCTTTAAATATATGGCTGTTACTAGATGTGGTGGATGTCAAGAGCTACTGCCCAGTGGGAATAGGAAAATCAGAAATGATCAAATCAAAACTGTGAGCGATCGATCTGTGATGACTAATCAAATAAAAGTACAAACTCACCTATGATCGATCTATTGATATTGTAGTTGTTGTACTTGGAGGGTGCTTATATATTGATAGGGTAAAAGTTGATGCATATTCCCAGTAAAGGGAATTTAAAGAGTCTGCAATCTGCGCTTGGTTAATAGCAGCTTGCGTTGTGATTAATTTACTCAACTTGACTTCTCCTATTACCTGATATGAAAGCTAGCCTTCATCGGTTTCGTTTCAACTTACGGTAAAACCGTTTCAAATAAAGAAAAGGAAAAAAAAAACGCGAAGAAGTATGCAAGACCTGTCTATGAGAAAGACGACCAGACGAACAAAAGCAAGCTGAGCACGTACCAGTCCAGAGGTACGTACTCTTTCTATTTTCATACATACAATGATACACACACACAATTATACAAACGCCATATAACAAAAGCAAGCTATAGTACGACGTACTGGTACCAGTAGTCCAGTACTACAGACGTATACTGGTACTTATTTATATATATTGTTGCACATACATAGTACGTACGCACGTCCAGGACCTACTTATTCTGTTTGTTACCAGAGCGGAGGCCTTGAAAGTAGCCCTTAGGGTTGCTCTCGAAAACATCCCTGGATATTGTAGCGCCTGAACCTCCAGGGGCCTTCATGGTTCCACCAGAATTGGCACCCGAGGACGCATCTCCTCCGCCACCACCACCCCACCAACCACCACCAGTACCCAAGACACCTCCCATGTTGTAATAAAGCACGCCAAATGCACGTTCACAGTTCACTCACTTCGATCTGGTGAAGGATATGTACTCGGACGGTGGTGCTTTATATTAATGGTAGCTAGCGTTGGATCAAAGCTAGAGCTTCGGAGAAGCTATATAAAAGCATAAAGCTAGTGCTTTATATAAGGCGCGTTGGAGAAATTCTTAGATGGGTTCACCAGCTGTCCTATACGACCACCCATTAAAATTTTGACACGTATATCCAAACCTAACAAATTAGTTTTCTCTCTCTCTCCGTCTCTTCACCGTCTTCACCTTCATCCGATCTCTTCAACTATAGGCAATGGAGAACAACAAACCCAGAAAAGACGCCTTCATGAGCTCATAGAAAAGACGCCTTCGTGAGATCATATTGTTGAGGTATCAATAACACGTCGGAAATATGAGAGCTTACCTGTAGGACTACTTCATTAATTATCAATTAGTTTTGGATATGAACTCGATTACTTTATCATGGTATCAGAGCAGGTTACCCACGTCCACGTGTGAAGCCCAAATGACCACATGAATTCCACGTCAGCCAAATATTGTCCACGTACGTGTTAGGCTTAAAAATTTTCAAGTCTAACACGTGCGGAGGCATGTTAAGATATCAATCTAACATAAAAAATATAGAACCTTGCATGTGGATTTATAAGAGTTTGGTCTACTCTATACATTGTCAATTGTGAAGAAATCTAAACATAAAAATTACGGAAGCTTTTTTTCTATATTTCTTGATGAAACTTTACAATGTTTAATAACAAGTATATATTGATACAATAAGAATCATATAAGAAAAGTTAAAGCAAATTCACTGAAACTGAGGTCACCAACTTGTTGCCACTACTAGAAAAATGTTCTCAAGCAATGAAAACAAACAAGCAAAGCAATTTCCATCGCTTAAGTAACCACTTCAACGACGAAACGCATTTCGCCACTTAAGTGACCGCTTAAACGACAAAACAATATATTTTGTCACTTAGGTGACGACAAAATTATTCGTTGTCAAAATAATCACTTATGTGACAGAATAAACTTGGACGACAAACAATGTTTTACTTAAACGGCAAAATTTTACCATGTAATTTTTTAAAAATTACAAATAAAATAATACAAAAAAATTTCATCATAGGACTGGAGATTTTACTGGATTTAAGGGTCTGTGAGGTCCAAGTCTTTGGTGGTTCCTTATTGGTCGTCAACCAGTTGGTGGAAAAGTTCAAATGCTTGAGTTTGTCCATTGAGCCATATTTACGGAAAGCATTTGACATTTTGAACCGCTTCAATAATGTCCACATTGAGCACATTCCGTGCGAGTTTAACTTCGCGGCGAATGAGCTCGCACAGGTTGCCTCTGGCCTCAGCTTGCGAGATGGAGTGCGCGAACGGCTGCTCAAAGTCGAGCGACGCACTCTTCCGTCTTTTATTGCTAGGGGCAATATCAGGAAGACTCTCCTGACGTTGCTGCTTTAGACCCTATTGATGAGGATTGGCGTCTACTGTTCATTGCCTATCTCACGAACCCTCATGATGCCACTCATTCCCATCAGATGCGGTTCCTCACCCTCAATTTTGTGTTGCGCAATGGCGAGCTTCGCCGGCGCGGCGAAGACGGTAATGACCTCCGCTGCATGTATGGCAATGAAACAAAACGATTAATGCCCGAGATTCATTCCGAGGTTTGTGGTTCGCATCAGGCGGACCCAAAGATGCGTTGGTTAATCCGTCACCACAGCTACTATTGGCCTACAATTCTCAAGGATTGTATTACTTTCGCTAAGGGCTGTCAAGATTGCCAAGCTCACGGACCAGTGCAACACATTCCCAACATTCCGTTGCAACCAATTATCAAGCCATGGCCAAGTCGAGGATGGGCTATAGACTTCATAGGCATCATCCATCCCCATTCCTCGGAGCAACACAAGTTCATCATTTGTGGCCACTGATTTCTTTACCAAGTGGGTTGAAGCCGAACCACTCAAGGTTGCCTCTGCGACCTCGGTTCGCAATTTTATTTTCTACAACATTATCTCCCGCTTTGGTATTCCGGAGTGCATTGTGACAGACCGGGGGGCTGCCTTCATGGCTGATTCTGTAGTCACCTTCCTCACTGGTTATGGTATCAAGCTTCTGCATTCCACCCCTTACTATGCACAGTCTAATAGTCAGGCGGAGGCGAGAAATATGGTTATCCTTGGTATTTTACGCAAAATGCTAGAGTTGAACCCTTACGTCTGGCATTTAGAGTTTTACCATACTTTATGGGCTTATCGGACTTCCAAGCATGGTTTGACAACTACTACCATATGCTCTCATGTTTGGTCACGATGCCGTCCTTCCTCTCGAGGTTCACGTCGCCTCGCTTCGCATCCAGGAACAACATCAGTGCATGAAGACCTCGACGATTACGTTCAAGCGATGTGGCAAGAACTTGAAGACTTCGACGAACACCGCATCACTGCATTCAACAATCTCGTCCTTGAGAAGCAGCGCATTGCGCGGTCCTATGACAAGGTTACCCGTGGTCGGAGCTTTGCCGAAGGCCAAATGGTGTGGCGAGCCATGCTACCATTGGGAGAGAAGCCTGAAGGCCGCGGGAAATGGTCTGCGCAGTGGGAAAGACCCTTCATTATACATCGCATATTACCCAAAGGGGCGTTCCATTTACGCAACTTTGATGGCACGCTCCATCCCAATCCTATCAACGGACGTTTCCTGAAACTCCATGTTGCTAGCGTATGGGAGCGCGCTGATCCATCACCATCTGCCCCGCGCTAACTATCCATAGTGCTCAGCGTCATCGCGCGCTTTCCGCCGCCTCCCACTAAGGGGGCAACACAAACAAGAGCATTGAGTTTAGTTAATTTTCTTTGTAAACGTACGAGGTCTAATCAATAGACTAATGCAAGATTGGGGCTTATTCCAGATGCCCTAATTAATTTTTACATGCAATTTCATCGTGCTAAATTCTTGGTTTCCTACATAAACGTGCAAGGTCTATTCAACAGACCAGTACAAGATTGAGGCCTATTCCAGAGGCCCTAAATTAAAGTCTGACCATTTTTTCATCTTTCAATGGAAGGTTTGTCGCCTAGCAAAGGAACATTCATGCATGAGGGCAACATGACATGCGGAACAATTTAGACCAAGGTCTCTTAAGTTTCCCTTGCACGCGGGGGGTCAAGGCTGGCGAAGTCCGTTTCTCTCATTGTTAATCTTATATTCATCAGCGAGATGACTCGGTTCGCTGTGCTAATCTTGCATTGGGATACCTACCCTCTCGCGACATGTTCAATAAGGCCTTTTCGCTTGGACAATTCAAGCTCAAGGCCTAGGGGGCAATGTTTACGCCCAAATTAATATTTTACTGCACAATAATTGTCTATGTGAATATTAATTAAATTCTTGGTCTATGTCAGCCGGCGAGCCCAAGTTCTTTAAGTTTACAAATAATGGCCCGCCAGCAAGACCACGCGAGATGAATTGCAAAGTCTGCGCGCGGAATGACTCCGTGCGGGCTAACAGATCTCGCGCGCTTTCAGACAAAACTTTAAAAGCCGAAGGTTGGGAAAGTTAGGGATCCACACGGGTTGAACGAAAAAACAAAGCTCGCGCGCGGAATGGCTTCGCGCGGAGTGAGGATCTCGCGTGTCTCGCGCGGAATGCCTTCGCGCGAGATGAATTACTTGTTGATTTCGCTTAGGCGAGGCAGAATGCATCGAGGCACGCTGGTGAACTGATTCGCGAGCTAGCGAGGTAGACATACGCGGAGTCCACGCGAATGCTTGTAATCGTTTCTGACTTACTCCAATCTTTGACACGCTTTGGGCCAATCCCTGTGGCCCTTATTAATTAAAAAGCCTTGTTTTGGCTCGCGAGCTGCAATAGCCCTCCAGGTGGAATTGAGCTACAGAGTCCGCGGTTCGCGCGAGTTAGTTTTCTATATGGAATGTGACACCCCGCGGGATAAAGATTGCTCTTAATTCTTCTTCGCATGGAAGTCCAGACCTTATCCTATGCGGACTGTGCGAATTGGATATGTGTCACATAAGGATTGGTCTGCATGGGAGGAATAGTGCCTTTATGCTTCACGTTACAGAGTCCAACATGGATTCTGATTATCTTTCTTTTGCGGCAATGATTGCTCCCACTATATAAAGAAGCTCGAAGGCTTACAGAGCGGTCTCTCTCTCAACACAATCAATTACAAACAACACAAACCAACTGTAACCCAGTTTCCTTCGAAACCACTTCGAAATCCTAAACCTAACTAAGTGCACCGCCGCCTTAGTTACAGAGCCCTCATGGACTCACTCCGATCCCTCGGAATCTTCCCTATAGTTGCTCTGCTCACGCCACCATGAGTATCGACCGCCTTGTGCTCGTAAATTCCTCATCTGAGGTGGCACCTGGAACCCCTTTTGCCTGATTCAAGAAGTCAAGCTCGCACACAGACCTATTCCTCGTCCGCGAGGTGGCACGCCCGCAACACTCCCCCTTTCTCTTTGTTCGCTATTCACCTCTGCTCCGCACGCTGAGGATCGTGGCCAAAACAGTTTCTACTAGAGATACATTTATAGACATTGTGCATCTTGATATCGACTAATACCATTGAGTTGTTAAATTTGAGAGTTTTTTTTTCTTGTTCTTTAACTTAGATTTATACTTTCATGTGAATTTTTGTTCACTTGGTGATTTTACTTATCTTGAGCAAATATGAATTTGACGAAATAGATGAAATGAATGTAAGGTGAACAAAGTAGAATTGAAAAAAAAAGTTTTTTAAGTATTGTTAATGGGTGAATAAAGTAAACTTACAATTAAAATTATATGAGTGGAGTGTGAAGATGGTACGGGTCAAGCAGTTTGTAGGGTGGCAAAGTATCAAGAATCAAACGTGGCAAACAAGAAATCTTTGAAAGGGCAAGTGAAAACTCAAAATGATTTAGATCTCTTGATTTTGGCTTTTTCTCACATCACAATTAGAAAAAGGTGAAAGCTTTTCCCAAAACGAGAGCGTATTCGGCGTACCCGGGTGCGCCGCGTACCCGGAAATTGAACGGTGAGATCGCCGGGTGGGGCCAGACACGGGTGAGTAGACGGTGAGATCACCCTGGTACGCCGCGCACCCGGGTGCGTTGTATATTTTCATCCCAAAACATCCAAGACCCACTAAAACTGAGCAACAAAAGAACCAAGCTTTGTTTCCTCTCTCTGGTAAAATTCAATAAATTTAACCTCTTTGTTTACTCTCTCAGGTAAAACCCAATAAATCTAAGCTGCTGCATTTCTTAGTCAAATCTACAAGCTCCAGAACAATACAGTGTCATCTTCCATGCTTCACCATCCTTCGTTATATTACCTCTAAAGATCACTACTTTCTTTTCTTCCTTCCGCATTTGTTGTTGTTTTTTTTTTTGCTTGCGAATTTCCTTCTGCATCTGTTACAGGGTCACTCTAATATTGCACCACAAAGATAATTGTTTTTAGGAGAAGATAACATCAAGTTGGTGTGGCTCATTATGTTTTGGGCAACCACATTGGATGTAACCATGACTTCAGTCATGAACACCCACGTGAGATCACTGCAGAACCAACCTTATCTAGAGAGATACTAACAATGTACAAAAAAGATGAACATACACGACTCTGTTTTACTTTAACTTGAATATGTTTCATCCAAAAGCTAGCAATATTGGTGCAAAGACGTCATTGGTGACCAAAGCAAATAGTTTGATTGCATTTTAGTGATTAGTGATAATAGGTGTGGCCACTGCACAGTCCAGCGAAGTTTTGATGGATCCTTCTACAAAACGCAAACGGCATTGAGTATGTGTAGAAGAAAAAGAGAGAGCCATAAGAACATAAAAAGCCTATCACAATACACAAACATACTGATCAAGATGGGAATGGTTATCCTTCTTTCAAGCTTTCTGTGTGTGTTTCTTGTCTTAGGCCTCATCAGGATCATTTACAAGCTATGGTGGGTTCCAACTCGCATACAGAAGTTTATGGCTTCTCAAGGAATCAAAGGCCCTTGTTATAGACTCATCCATGGGAACACTCAGGAAATCTCCAGCATGCACAAGGAAACCAGGAGTAGGTCATTGGGTTTATCCCATGACATACTGTCTTATGTTCAACCTCATGTTCACTCATGGACCAATATATATGGTATTTTAAGCTCTTCACTAGCTCTTGTTTTTTTTGAATTTTCGTTAAAATTTTTACATCTGGGGTTACCTTTGTGACAGGGAAGACTTATCTTCAGTGGCATGGCACGCGAGCTCAGTTGGTGATTCAAGAACCTGAGTTGTGCAAACAGATACTAAACAACAAAGACAGGGCTTATCCGAAAAGGGAGTCGCTATACTTTGTGAAGAAGCTATTAGGGGATGGCCTTGTAACTATAGTAGAACATGAAAAATGGGCAAAATTGCGAAGGATAGCCACCCATGCCTTCCATGGAGAGAGCTTAAAAGTAGGTTGTTTTTCTCAATTTACTTGTAATTTCTTGCAAAGTGTACTACTGTGGTTGATATTTGTGTCAGTTATTTTACAAAAGGTAGATTTGATAATAGCATGATGGTATTTTTGTACTAGACTATGATTCCAGATATGATTGCTAGTGCTGAGACAATGCTAGAAAGGTGGAAAATCCACGAAGGAAAAGAGATTGAGGTGTATGAGGAATTTAGGCTGTTCACTTCAGAAGTGATTGCTAAAACAGCTTTTGGAAGTAGCTACGTAGAAGGAGAGCTCGTATTTCAGACGTTGATGAAGTTGGCCTTCTTATTATTCAAAAATGTTCTCACAGTCAAGGTTCCTGGCATAAGGTAACCTCCTTTATAACTGATTGTGAAATTAGGCATTAAATAGACCATTTGTTCTATGTTCATTTGAGTTGAGGATAGTGAGAATCCCAGAAAGATTCAGCCTTTCGTTTCGCTGAAAGTGTCCACATTTGATCGACTAGACTGTTGATTCATCAATCTGTGAGATTTATTGCCTGATTTTCAGTATTCAAATGAGCTATGGATTGGTTAAAGGATCCTCTTTGAGAAAGATTAAAATGTGAAACCATATCAAATATTGGATATCCTAGCCTTATTTCAGGACGAGCAATGCGAATCACTCTCAACTTCATGAATTATTGTTGACCCAAGATAGTCATGAAAAGAAAATAATATTCTTTGTTTTTTATTTCATTATTTTCCCACCTACTGTTTGGCAAACTATCAAAACATGGTTTTTTGATGATTACACATGTTCTTATATTTAGTTTTTCATGCAAAATGCAGCAAGATATCAAAAGGCAGTGATGAGTTAGAAGCAGAGAGACTCGAGAAATCAATTCATGACTCCATAACAGATATTGTTAAGAAAAGAGAAAAGAAGGCAATGTGCAATGAAGAACACAGCTATGGGAGTGATTTTCTTGGATTACTTTTGAAGGCTCATCATGATGCCAATATGAGCCATAGAATTTCAGTGGATGATTTAGTTGGCGATTGCAAGACATTTTACTTTGCTGGACAAGAAACCACTAATACTTTGCTTTCTTGGACAGTGTTACTCTTAGCACTTCATACAGATTGGCAAGAGGAAGCAAGGAAGGAGGTCCTACAATTATTTGGAAAACAGAATCCAAATCCTGATGGCATTTCCAAACTTAAAACGGTATGAATTTAAGTCGGGACGAACTAAATACTGTACTTGCTATGCTTGTGAAAGTGGAAGCAACTTTTGTTCAAGCCTAGATCTTGATTGGTTCTATCTCTTTGTTGAGTGCAGATGAATATGATCATCAATGAGACTCTAAGGTTGTATCCTCCTTTTGTGGCCCTTGTAAGGAAAGCTGAAAGAGAAGTTACACTAGGAAAGGTCATTGTTCCTGCTGATCTTGAACTAGTTGTCTCAATTCTATCGCTTCACCGTGAACCTCAATTATGGGGACCAGATGCGCATCTTTTCAAGCCAGAGAGATTTTCAGAAGGGGTTGCCAAAGCTACTAACAATAATACAGGTGCCTTCCTCCCCTTTGGCTTTGGACCTCGAACTTGTGTGGGCTTGAACTTTGCAACCACTGAAGCTAAGATTGCACTGTCGATGATTCTACAACGCTACTCGTTCACCCTTTCGCCAGGTTATGTTCACTCACCCTTTCAGTTTATTACAGTTCGTCCACAACATGGAGTCCAAGTAATGATACAGCCATTATAAACTGTGGATTTTAGAGTGAAGAAACTTCTGTGTACCACTTCCTCAAAGAGTATGAGACACAAAACTAGGTCGGTTTTTGTTCTCACATACAGATTTCAGATGTTCAGAAACTATACTAGTGAGTACTCATGGTGTGTGTGTGTGTGTGTGTGTGTGTGTGTATGGTTCATGTGTCATTGCTAGAACATGTATACAAGAATATATGTACTAGTCTGTGTGAGCAATTTAAGAAAACGAAAGAAAGAAAGCTAGCTTTCAATGTAATCATCTATATCTGTCACAAGCTTTTAATATTTCATTCTGAATATGGAAGCAAGACAAATTGTTTGGCATAATGCTATTGTACATCTCAAATTGGTTGGCAGCTACAGCTAGAAAGATCAGACAAATTGTTCATCAACATTGTCATTTCCGTTTCACATAGTATTTTGCTTGTCTGAGGTGGGTAGTACATGTTTGTAGTTTCAGGAAAGTAATGGACTGAAACGTCAAATAGTTCCACTGTATATGGCATCTCTTCACCTTTAGATTGTAGTTGGAAATAGAAGCCAACAAGCTTTTATGGTGTATCATCATTTTGACTCATCTAATACAAACTATTAGGCCTTGTGCCTTCAACCAAAAAAGGAAGAAGAAGCTTTTATGGAAAAAAGAAAAAGAAAAAGAAAATGAAAGATCATGCTACAGTCAGTAATAGAAGTAAAGTCAGAAGACTGAAGACTACAATTTCCCAGTAAATCACGAAGTAAAAGTGTATTTGGATGACTTGGATGAGTTGGATCAGAGGAGTCCATCTAAATTTTCTGACCAAAATCAATTCTGATCAGGCTATAGAATATAACTCTTGTAGCTCTGATCTTCAAGATCCCTCACAAATTCTATATGGTGGACTCCGGGACGCATCAGAAACTTAGGGAACCACAGAGAGCCTCCTTACAGACTCATCGACGGAAACCAATGGGATCTCCAAGACTCCAACACGTACATGGATGCCATGACCAGGCCCTTAGATTTGTCACACGACGAAGTAAACCTAGTTCTACCTCATGTTCATTCAAGGATCAAGATCTTTGGTACATATTTACTACATCTAGCACTCTTCTAGAAAGATCAGACAATTAAATTGTTCATCAACATTGTCACCCCCGTTTCACAATTCACATAGTATTTTGCTAGTCTAAGTTGGGTGGTATTCATTTGGAGTTTCAGAAAAGTAGTGGTGGGAAACATCATACAGTCCCATTGTAATTGTAGCCGCTTGGCATCTCTTCTCCTTTAGAATTGTTGCAGGTGGAAACAACAGAAGCCAACACGTACACTTATAAAGACAAAAATGGTGTTCTGATCGTGTTAAACAAAGATGAGCAAGATAAGTTTAAAAGTTATATATATGTATTATGGGATACTAGCTAGTAGTCCGGTAGGTTCAGAAAATCAGAGAGACAGAGAGACCATGAGTTCTTCAGGAGGACTAGTGATCATTTTTTCAAGTTTTCTGTGTCTATTCTATTTTGTAGCTCTACTCTTTAAGATCTTTCACAAATTATGGTGGACACCGAATCGCATACAGAAGTTGATGGCTTCACAGGGAATCAAAGGCCCTTCTTACAAACTTGTCCATGGAAACACGAAAGAAATCTCCAACATGCACAAGGAAGCCATGAGCAGACCCTTAAGTTTATCACACAACATATTTGCTTATGTTCAGCCTCATTTTCATTCATGGAGCAATATATATGGTACTTAAACATTTAAACCTATTTATGAACTCTGGATTTTTGAACTTCGAATTCAGTTACAAGATAAATTGTGGTCATTTTTGTCAATAGGGAAGAATTATCTCCAATGGCTTGGTCCGCGAGCTCAGCTGGTCATTCGAGAACCTGAGTTGTGTAGGCAGATACTGAACAACAAAGATGGAGCTTATCAAAAAATACCTCCTGAAAACTTTGTGAAGAAGCTATTAGGATATGGCCTTGTAACAATAGCTGAAGGACAAAAGTGGTCAAACTTGAGAAAGATCTCCAGTCATGCCTTCCATGGAGAGAGCTTAAAAGTAAGTTCTTCATATCAATTACTAGTAATTCTTGCAAATACTACTGTGGTACCAATATTTAGGAAGGTTGATTCTGATAAGAACAGGATGCTATTGTTCTACTAGACTATGATTCCAGATATCATAGCTTGTGCTGAAATAATGCTCAAAAGGTGGGAAAGTCATGAAGGGAAAGAGATTGATGTGGTTGAAGAATTTAGGTTATTCACTTCAGAAGTGATTTCCAGGACAGCATTTGGTAGCAGCTACTTAGAAGGACAACACATTTTTGAGATGTTGAAGAAGTTGGCTTTGATATTATTCAGAAACTCGCTCCAAATCAAGGTTCCTGGTGTCAGGTACGTACTTCCTTTTACAAGTTATTGATCTGGGAGTTGCAGGAATATCCATATTTTTGTATGTTCGCTCAAGTGAAAGAGTGAAGGAACCCTATTGTGAATCAGTCTTTCTTTAGCTATTGAACCTCTTTTTAACTAGCAATGAATGATATGTTAAATTATGCTATGCAAATGCTCAGTGGACTGTTACAGACTTACAGCAAAGTTATTCACAACCAGATTCTTGGATGGTCACCCTTGTTCTCATGTTTAATTTTTAATATTGCAGAAAGTTGTTTAAGACAAATGATGAAATCGAATCAGAGAAACTTGAGAAAGGAATACATGACTCTATAATAGAGCTTGTTAAGAAAAGAGAGCATAAGGCAACTAGTGGAGAACAAGATAACTTTGGGAGTGATTTTCTTGGATTGCTTTTAAAGGCTCATCATAATGCCAATCTGAACCAGAGGATTTCGGTGGATGATATAGTTGACGATTGCAAGACATTTTACCTAGCTGGACAAGACACGACTAGTACATTGCTTACTTGGACTGTTTTTCTCCTAGCACTTGATACAGATTGGCAAGAGGAAGCAAGAAAGGAGGTCCTACAATTATTTGGAAAACAGAATCCAAATCCGGATGACATATCCAAACTTAAAACTGTAAGAATGTACAGAAGAAAGTGTTACTAGCTTCCGTAAGTTGTGAAGAATTTTTCATCTATATTTAATTGGTAATTTTTTCTCTATCTTTGTGCAATGCAGATGAGTATGATCCTCAATGAGTCTCTAAGGTTATATCCACCTGTTCTTGCAATTCCACGGATTACTGGAAGGGAAGTTAGACTTGGAAAGCTCATTGTTCCTGCAGATGTTGAACTGTTGGTCTCAGTTCTAACACTTCATCATGAACCTCAATTTTGGGGACCAGATGTGCATCTTTTCAAGCCAGAGAGATTCTCAGAAGGGGTTGCTAAAGCTACTAACAATAATATAGGCACTTTCATGCCTTTTGGACTGGGATCTCGAACTTGTGTGGGCTTGAACTTTGCAACCACTGAAGCTAAGATTGCCTTGTCAATGATTCTACAACGCTACTCCTTCACTCTTTCCCCGGCTTATATCCACTCCCCATGTCAGTCTCTCCTACTTCGGCCACAACATGGACTTCAAGTATTGTTACAACCATTGTGAATAGTAAAGCTCAGACAAGATATATGTGAAAGATATATATATCCACATTGAAAACAAAGAAGAAGCACAAAACAGAACATAAACTTTGTTATTGGTTTTCCTCGATTTGTATAACTACCTCTGTTTCATTTTCTCAATAACACAGAATTTTATGACATTCTCAACAAAAAAAAAAAGTGGAAGTTTATGAATTTTATTCGTTGGTATATTGTATTATTGTTCATGCACCATTGGATCATTGCTATGTTTCACTTTCATGCATATTTGCTGAAGATTTCTTCTGTTATTTTTGTTGAGATATTAATCTCATATCGGGAACATGAGACATTGCATGTGAGTTTATAAGGGTTTGGACCACTTCACCCATTACCAATTAGTTTTGGATGTGAACCCTAGTCTACTTTATCGATTACAATCTTATTGACATATTCTTCAAATTAAAAGAATTTATTAGTCGAATTGTTGAAACTGATCTGTAATTTTCTGTATGCTTCAGCACCAGTAGTAATGTACTACCTGTCTAGTGTCTACCTCTCAAAATCACTACTTTCTTCTCTTCCTGTTTGTTAGTCAAGGGTCACTGTAAAAATGGATACCATTTGTTTTATAGGACACATTATCAGAAAATAAAGGCCTCATAGAGATGATGTCACAGACCTAATGAGTTTGTGTTGGACAATAAAGACCAGAAAACTTAGAATGTTTGGTGGAGCTTTTGAAAGCTCGGTAGGTTTAGGATAGCCGATCAAAACCCTACACTGAACAACAAGCAGAAGAACAGAGACCGAATGCTAATCATTGGACTCTTAGTTTTGTAATTCATTCTGTGCTTCATGTCTGAGCAGACTATATACATGGTTCTGCTGGCTCAAACATAAATCCAAAAGCAAAGAAATGTCTTCTTTAAATGGCCTACAAATCACTGGTTCAATGTGTGTGTGTTTTCTGGTAGCTGTGATCTTCAAGATCTTTCGCAAAATATGGTGGACTCCGATTGCGTACAGAAACTGATGGCTTCACAGGGAATCAGAGGACCTCCTTACAGACTTCTTGCTGGAAACGCCAAAGAAATTTCCAACATGGGCAAGGATGTCATGAGCAGGTCCTTAGATTTGTCACACAACATCTTACCAGTAGTTCTACCTCATGTTCATGCATGGACCAGAATCTATGGTATGTATTTACAAATTCTTGAGACAACTATAGTTTTGAAGTATGGGAATATAATTAGACTTTGGTGTTGCAACTAGGGAAGAACTATCTTCAGTGGCATGGTACTCTACCTCAGCTGGTGGTGACGGAAGTTGAGTTGTGCAAGGAGATTTACTAATAAAGATGGAATTTATCTGAAACCCAAGTTCAGACCTTATGCAAAGAAGATATTTGGGAATGGGCTTCCAGCATTAGAAGGTGGAAAATGGGTGAAATCGCGAAAGCTGGCCAACCATGCTTTCCATGGAGAGAGCTTAAAAGTAAGTTGTTACAGTAGCTACTAGCTAGTTACATAGATTTCATTCCCCCAAGAATAAGAAAGAAAATTGAAAGAAATACACTATCCAGTGACCTGTGAATTTTGATATAGCCAGTCTCTCTTTTCCCTGCATTGTGGTTTATGTGTTGATCTGGAATGGTGTGGTGTGGTATTGTTTTGTGTTACTAGAATATGATTCCAGGCATGATAGCTAGTGCTGAAACAATGCTAGATAGGTGGAAAGGCCATGAAGAAGGGAAAGAAATGGAAGTGTATGAAGAATTCAGATTATTAACTTCAGAAGTTATATCTAGGACAGCATTTGGCAGCAGCTATGCAGAAGGGAAGAACATTTTCGATATGTTGATGAAGTTAAGCTTATTACTCAAAATTGATTTCAAACTCAAGTTTATCAGGTTAGTATATCCATATTCCAACACTCCTTGTAGAAACTATCCACCAAAAATCTATATGTACTCGGTGGAGATTACATAAGTCAGTTGTCACTTCTAAGATTTGTGTCTTTCACTTGTCAGCAAGCTTTTTAAAACCAAAGACGATATCGAATCAGAGAAGCTTGAGAAAGGAATACGCGACTCCATAATGGGGATCGTTAAGAAAAGAGAAGAAAAGGCAATGAGTGAGGAACAAAAGAGCCTCATCATGATTCCAATGACGTTCATTGGATTTCAGTGGACGATTTGGTTGATGAATGCAAGTCATTTTACTTTGTTGGACAAGAGACCAGTAATACTTTGCTTTCCTGGACAGTCTTGCTTCTGGCACTCCATACTGATTGGCAAGAGGAAGCAAGAAAGGAAGTCCTACAGTTATTTGGGAAACAGACTCCGAATCCTGATGGCCTTGCCAAACTGAAAACTGTAAGCAAGCCATGAACTCAATCAATATCCAATACACTGCTGCTTGCCTAGTTTGGACTACTCTCACTTGGTTCGTTTCCATGTTTGCACGTAGATGAGTATGATCTTCAACGAGTCCCTAAGGCTATATTCTCCAGCTGTTACCGTCACAAGGAGAGTCGAAAAGGATGTTAGACTAGGAAACCTCATTGTTCCTGCTACTACAGAGTTGATCATCCCATATCTGGCGCTTCACCATGAGCCTGAGTCATGAGGACAAGATGTGCAACATTTCAAACCAGAATGATTCTCTGAAGGAGTTGCTAAAGCTACAAACAACAACTTAGCTACATTCTTACCCTTTGGAATGGGACCTAGAGTTTGTGTTGGACTCAACTTCGCCACCATTGAAGCCAAGATTGCTCTATCAATGATTCTGCAACGCTACTCCTTCACCCTTTCCCCAGCTTATGTTCACTCACCGTTTAGGAGTATGACACTTCGCCGCAGCATGGAGTTCAAGTAATGCTGTACTCCTTGAACTGTGAAGACTGAAGATTGCAATTCCTTCCCAGTAATTCTAGGAATTGGCCTAATTCTAGTTGGGTGCCCAAGTCACCAATTTTTGGGCCCAGTCCAATTCAGTTGGTGTGTTCACAGCCACTTTGGGGCCCAACTTGGCAATGTGATTAGGTTAATTGGCTTTACTATATCGAGTTTCGTCTATAGGATCTAGGTGGATAAAAGTTGCTCATAGTGTAATAGAAGAATAAGTGAGCATCGAATGCACCACAACTTTATTTCTGAATCGCAGCGGAAGAGTATGGAAAGCTATTCTGACATGAGATACAATTTTTGACCATCATTTCATGTTTTTAGTGCTATTATCAAAATTCTTTCAGAAGTAATTCTATGAGATAATAATTACTAATGTAAATAGAAATGTGTCAATAGAAATAGAAATGTGGAAGAAAGATACCAAGTACTATTGTACTAATGTAAAATTTTCACGGTACTTTACTCTTGTGTTCCCTGTAGTTGACTCCAAAGAAAAATGAAAGGGGTTACATTATCCTATAACCTTTTTTTTTAGGGTAATCAACCCCCTATTTTATTAAAAAAAATATAAAAGTAATACAAAGAAGGAGGGGGACAACAACCTGACCTCCTGTATCAAGCAATTATCTAACTAGAGATGATAAACAAATATTTAATCTTACATGTATACAGTTCCACAAGTGTGGACCATATGAAAATAAAAAACAGTCAGTAGCATCATGTCATTGCCCGTACTGAGGAACGAAACTAGGAGCATCGGCCGATAATAACCAACATGATCGTAATCTCTCGCTTCCTCTCTTTCTATTTGCAGCCACCTTGCCAAATAACAAAACCCAGCCACCAATGTTCAAGACTGAAGACTACCAATGCTGCAAAGAAGGAACGCATGAATCGGAATCCAATTAATATTAAGATCAAGACAGATGGTTGATCTTAGCTTGCTAGCCGCTGCTTCACTTTCTTCGTATAGTAATCACGCTTTCTCTTCTCTTCACGTTCAAAGAGACACAATATGACTTCCTCGGAAGAAATTGTAACAAGTCTTTCAATAACTAATCTACTTCTCTTCTCTCTTGTAATTCTGATCTTCAACATCTTTCGCAAAATATGGTGGATTCCTACTCGCCTTCAGAATTTTATGGCGTCACAGGGAATCAAAGGTCCTTCGTATACACTCATCCATGGAAACACCAAACAAGTCGCCAACATGTACAGGGAAGCCATGAGCAAGCCCTTGTTAGATTTTTCGCACGACATAGTACCTATAGTTCTACCTCATGTCCATGCATGGAGCAACAACTATGGTATTTTCTGGAATCTTGAGTTCATGAGTTTTCAACCACTCTTTGGTTTCATGTATATTGATTAGATTTTGGTCGCGCAAACAGGGAAGAATTTTCTTCTGTGGCAAGGTACTCAAGCTCAGTTGGTCGTGACGGAACCTGAACTGTGCAAGGAGATATTCAACAACAAAGATGGAGCTTATCCGAAACCCACGTCCGAAATTCCAAAATTGCTACTTGGGAATGGCCTTCCGTTGTTGGAAGGTGAGAAATGGGCGAAATCACGAAAGCTAGCTAACCATACCTTCCATGGAGAGAGCTTAAAAGTAAGTTACTATTGTCACTGTTGGAGAACATTGAAGATCTCTACTGATTTGTACGTAAGAAAAGAATCAGTTGACCTTGCTGATATATTGTATGATGCATGATACATGTTCTTGTGTTTGTTTCACTAGAATATGATTCCACAAATGATAGTCAGTGCTGAGACAATGGTAGAAAGATGGAAAAACCATGTTGGCCAAGAGATTGAGGTGTTTCAAGAATTTAGATTGTTGACAGCAGAAGTGATTTCTAGGACAGCATTTGGCAGCAGTTATTTGCAAGGACAGCAAATATTTGATATGTTGATGAAGTTGACCTCCATAATTTCCACCTTTGATCTCAGACTCAAGCTTCCAATCATCAGGTTGATAGGTCTACACTATTAACAGTGTGTTATATATTAACAAGACTACACACACACACACACACGCACACACTTTGAGTCTTTGATGATAGGATTAATTACATAAAACCCCCCGAACTATGGGGCTTGCTTCAATTTCATACCCAACTATCAAATTCTTTCGTTCTACTACCTCAACTTTCATACCGTTAACACCTTCATACCTTGCCGTTAAGACCTCAGTTAAACACTAACGTTGCTGTTAAGTCTGAGGGCAAGTTCGTCATTCCATTCTGTCATAATCCAATGGACCAAAAATATTTGCATGCCTTGTGTTTCGAACCTCCGACTTCGCTGTTTGAAAATGCGATGAACGGAGGCCTACAGAAACAGTATCAAGGCTCAAGTAGCCAAGCTCACCAGGTCCAAAGAGACGAAATCGCACTGGAGTTGGTCAAAACTATTCCCAGTAATGCAGACGACAGTAACGCTTCAACCGCGGTACTCAGCATAGCAAACGACAGAGGCAACACGCCGCTACATCTAGCTGCTCGGGTTGGGAATGTACAAGTGTGCCATAGCATTGCTGCCAAGGCGGCGAGCCTCGTCTCCCTTGGAAATGTGGAGGGAGAGACACCTCTCTTCTTGGCAGCTCTTAAAAGGCTTTTCTTTGCCTTCATTTCCATTGCCGAGAAAAATACCACTCCTTGATTAGGGACAACAATGGGGATACCATCCTTCATGCCGCAATCTTGGGTGAATACTTCAGTAAGTTCAACTCCTTCATCAGTTATTTCCTCATCTCTCTAGGACACTGTTTCTGTTTCTTTGCTCATCTGGTGGGAACCGAAACCCGAACCTCAAACCGAATTGGTTCTCGGTTCGGTTCGGGTCAAAGCGTTTAAACCCGAATGGGTTCTCCGTTCACTTTGGTCTCATTTTTCTGTGAACATCTATATCTGACTTCGATCTACATAAGATCAGAGCATGCCTATTCTTCCCGGTTGGGTCAGAAATAGGTGGAACCGAAACAGAACCCGAACGGGTCTTCGGTTTTTGATTTTCAACTCCTAATCCTTGATCCCTAACTAAGGCTTATGACCGAATGGAAGGACGAACTTGCCCTCAGACTTAACAACAACGTTAGTGTTTAACTGAGGTTTTAACGGCGAGGTATGAATGTGTTAACGGTATGAAAGTTGAGGTAGTAGAACGAAAGAATTTGATAGTTGGGTATGAAATTGAAGCAAGCCCCATAGTTCGGGGGGTTTTATGTAATTAATCCTTGATGATATTACTAATGTACGTATTGCAGCTATTCTCATAGATGTAATCTTTTACTTAATATTGCAGCAAGTTTTTTAAGACGAGCGATGAGATCGAAGCAGAGAAGCTTCAGAAAGGAATCCGCAACTCTGTAATGGAGATTGTTAAGGAAAGAGAAGAGAAGGCAACGAGTGGGGGAGAAGAGAGCTTTGGGAGTGATTTTCTCGGCTCACTATTAAAGGCTTATCATGATACCAATGACAAGCAGAGGTTTTCGATAGATGATATAGTTGATGAGTGCAAGTCGTTTTACTTTGCTGGACAAGAGACCGTCAACACTTTGCTTGCATGGACTGTGTTTCTTCTGGCACACCATACCGAATGGCAAGAGGAAGCGAGAAAGGAAGTCCTGGAAATTTTTGGGAAAGAAACTCCAAATCCTAATGACCTCTCCAAACTAAAAACAGTAATTCTTATACTTATTTTGAAATGTTGGTTTTTCAAGTTTTGAAATTATTCTTTCCTTGCGATTCATTCATTTTCATATATTCATGCAGATGAGTATGATCATCAATGAAACCTTGAGGTTATATTCTCCCATTCTTTACGTTACAAGGAACATTGAAAGGAAAGTGAAACTCGGAAACCTCGTTGTTCCTGCTGATGTTGAGTTACTCATCCCATTTCTAGCAATACACCATGACCTTCAATTCTGGGGAGAAGACGCACATCTTTTCAAACCAGAACGATTCTCAGAAGGAGTTGCTAAAGCTACTAACAACAACATGGCGACATTCTTACCATTTGGAATGGGACCTAGGAATTGTGTGGGACTTCACTTTGGCACCACTGAAGCCAAGATTGCTCTTTCAATGATTCTACAACGCTACTCCTTTACCCTTTCCCCAGGTTATGTTCACGCGCCGTCGAGGCAGCTGGCACTGCGCCCACGGCATGGAGTTCAAGTAATGCTACACTCGCTCTAGCTGAACTGTGAGGTCCGGAGAGTACCGCATCTAGCTAGTGAATTGTTTTACCTTTTTTTTTTTTTTTTTGTATGATAATGTAGGGAATAAGTCCTACACAATACTGGTATGATTTCTGTATGCTTCTGTAGAATCATTCCGGTATGTTATTCCAACATTAACCAGCAAGCAAATTTCTTAGACTAATAGACCCTTCATTAAGACTGATATATTTTAAGGATACATATGAATAATGTGAAGAATCATTCATCCATTTCCGGAGTTAGTTTCCAGCATCAGCTTTGCATGAAGATTACTTCCACTGCGCTCTGTAGTCAAATAATCCAAATCTGTAAGATGAAAACTAATGTTCTGACTATTCTGAGACAGTGAGATGGATTTTGGAAGTTTCAAACATGCTATGTAACACAAAGAGATCCCAAAAGAGAACACAAACAACAAGATAAAAAATGATGAGTTGGATGAGAGACACAGTGCTCACTCTTCCCACTGCTTTGTGTACTTTCCTTCTTCTGTTGGCTCTGATATTCATCAAGATCTTTCACAAACTATGGTGGATTCCGACTCGTACACAGATATTCATGGCTGCTCAGGGAATCAGAGGTCCTTCTTACAAACTCATCCATGGAAACAACAAAGAAATCAGCAACATGCTAATGGAAGCCATGAGCAGGCCCATACTGAACTTATCACATGAAGTACTATCTGCAGTTCAGCCTCACATTCACTCATGGACCAAGATCTATGGTAATTAGCCAACTCTTAACTGAAAAATGTTTATTTGTCGAGTCTTACTTCAAAGATGTGATCTTTTTGTGGTTAATTACTATCTGCTACAGGGAAGAATTATCTACAATGGTATGGTCTTCAACCAGTTTTGGTGATTACAGAACCCGAGTTAGTCAAGGAGATACTCAACAACAAAGATGGGGTTTTCACCAAACAGAAGCCCAGTATCTATGTGAAGAAGCTATTGGGAGACAGCATTTCCATGGCAGAAGGTGAAAAATGGTCAAAACTGAGAAAGCTTTCCAACCATGCCTTCCATGGAGACAGCTTAAAAGTATGTTCCTTTTGTTGCATTTATCCCTGACTCAAAACCAAGTTGTTTAATTTGTGAATAAATAGTACTACTTACTGGTGACCCTTGCAAAGATTAGTGTAGTAGTATTAGGTAGTGGTACTTGTCTCAATTGTTCATAAGAAATGCACAAATTGTAGGACAATTTGCTTACTGAATTAGGGTACTGTTGGATTTTGCTAGAATATGATTCCAGACATGATAGCTAGTGCTGAGACAAAGCTCGAAGGGTGGAAGAAGCATAAAGAAAAAGAGATTGAGGTGTATGAACATTTTAGGAGGTTCACTTCAGAAGTGATTTCTAGAACAGCATTTGGTAGCAGCTATTTAGAAGGGAAGGATATTTTTGAAATGTTGATGAAGTTAGGCTCCTTAATATTCAGAAACTCTCACAAATTCAGGGTTCCTGGCATCAGGTACCTTCCTCTGAATTGAAACAATTGATGTTCCTTTTAGCTGTTTTTTGATATTCTATTATATGATGTTCTGGATTACTTAAATGAAGATGTATGATATCAACTGCTGAGTGGTGTTACTTCTTAAGCTTAGTGTTGAATTCAAAATTGCAGCAAGTTTTATAAAACTAGTGATGAGAAAGAATCAGAGAAGCTTGAGAAAGGAATACGTGACACCATAGTAGAAATTGTAAAGAAAAGAGAGAGGGAGGCAGTGACTGGAGTAGAAGGCAGCTTCGGGACTGATTTTCTTGGGTTACTTTTGAAGGCTCACCATGGTGCCAATGACAAGCAGAGGATTTCAGTGAATGAATTGGTTGAGGAGTGCAAGACGTTTTACTTTGCTGGACAAGATACCACTAACTCTTTGCTTGTTTGGATTGTCTTTCTTCTGGCTCGCCATCCGGATTGGCAAGAGGAAGCGAGAAAGGAGGTCCTGCAAATATTTGGCAAACAACCTCCAAGTCCTGATGGCCTTGCTAAACTGAAAACAGTAAGAAAGTATAAAAACTCTGTCCTCATGTATATGTTCGTCTAAATGGGATAAATGTTCGATTAATCTTGAGCTGCTCTTTATATTTTGATGCAGATGAGTATGATCATCAATGAGTCTCTGAGGCTATATCCTCCTGTTATAGCCCTCGCACGAAAGGTGGATAAGGAAGTTAGACTGGGAAAGCTTACTATCCCTCCTAATGTTGAATTTCTTGTCCCAAATCTAGCACTTCATCATGAACCTCAGTTCTGGGGACAAGATGTGAAAGTTTTTAAACCGGAGAGATTCTCCGAAGGTGTTGCTAGTGCTACCAACAACAACATGGCTGCATTCTTACCCTTTGGAATGGGACCTAGAACTTGTGTCGGCCTCAACTTTGCCACCATAGAAGCAAAGATTGCTCTTGCAATGATCCTACAACGCTACTCCTTCACACTTTCCCCAGCTTATGTCCACTCACCCTTTCAATTTCTCACAGTTCGTCCACAGCATGGAATTCAAGTTATTCTACACTCACTCTGAGGGGTGAAGACCAAAATTTCCCCATAAAATCTTACATTCCATCTATAACATATTGTAGCTTATAAAATAAAAATTACTATTCGTATTTAACTTTCACACCAGTGTTTGACCAGTTCATTCTCAGTTTTTTACCTGTTTAGTTACTCCACGGCATTTTATTTCATATTCATATCATCAAGATGTGGACAAGATTGGCCTCTAGTATTTGTCATACTCCTTTGCCTGCCAAAATGTCAAAGTCAACAATAATTATCAATGAATACCAGAAAACTTAAATAGCGGACTGAGCCTGGAAGAAAAATGACAAGAAAGATGATCATGATGTTAAGGTTTCTGTGTCTGTTTCTTCTTCTCTTAGCTCTAATCAAGGTGTTTCACAAACTATGGTGGACTCCTATTCGGATTCAGAAACTGATGAGTCTGAGGGGAATCAAAGGTCCTCCATACAGACTTCTGTATGGAAACGGCAAAGAAATCATCAACATGCAAAAGGAAGCTGCGCTCATGCCCAGAAACTTATTATCACATGATATATTTCCTCGACTTCATCCTCATATTCACTCGTGGACGAAGAGATATGGTATCACAAACTCTTAGTTACTTAACTAAATGTAGCTTATTATCAAACTCTGTTCAATGTTTTAATTTGGTCCAAGCGCTGTGTTACACAGGGAAGAACTTTCTTATGTGGTATGGTGTTCAACCAGTTTTGGTTGTTACAGAACCTGAGTTATGCAAAGAGATTTTCAATAACAAAGATGGAGCTTTTCCAAAACCAAAGCCTAGTGACATTGTGAAGAAGCTATTTGGAGATAGCCTTGCCATGACAGAAGATGAAAAATGGGCCAAGTTGAGAAAGCTGGCCAACCATGCCTTCCATGGAGAGAGCTTAAAAGTAAGTTACTCTTCATAGTTGTTTGACTTGTTTCTTACTTTCTTACAGCAATATGTTTAGTACCAATGTACCATGAGTTCTGTACTTGTGGCTGTTGGTTATTTGTCAAATTATGATCGTGGAGATCATGGGTTAGACTAGGAATGTACCATCCATATTTACTTATTTAGGTCCTTCAATCAATATGTTTTAGTTTTAATCGGAAAAAAAAAAAAATCAATATGTACCTGTTCAGAAAGTTTCAGAAAAGACAGTTATTTCTAAAATTCTCCTAAAAGAAGAATATTAAACTTAATAGTTGTATGATGGTATTTTGTTGCAAGGCTATGTTACCAGACATCACAGCTAGCGCAGAGGCGATGGTAGAAAGGTGGAAAAATCATGAAGGAAAAGAGACAGATGTGTTTGAGGAATTTAGATTGTTGACTTCAGAAGTGATTGCCAGGACAGCGTTTGGCAGCAGCTACTTAGAAGGACAAAACATTTTTGAAATGTTGAAGAATTTAAGCATCATAGTATTCAAAAATCTTTACAAGACCAGGTTTCCTGGAATGAGGTAACTTCCCAGAATCGATCTTTCCTTTTAGCTATTGAATGTTGATTAATTGGTTGATGCATGTTACTTCTCATTCAAAATAGCAGCAAGGTTTATAGAACCAGTGATGAGATTGAAGCAGACAAGCTTGAGAAAGAAATACAAGACTCTATAATGGAGATTGTTAAGAAAAGAGAACAGAAGGCAAGCAGCAGGGAAGGAGAGAGCTTTGGGAGTGATTTTCTTGGCTTACTTTTGAAGGCTCATCATGACACCAATGACGACCAGAAATTTTCGATAGACAATGTGGTTGAAGAGTGCAAGGCATTATACTTTGTTGGACAAGTGACAACTAGTACTTTGCTTTCTTGGACTGTTCTTCTTCTGGCACAACATCCTGAATGGCAAGAGGAAGCAAGAAAGAAGGTGCTGCAGTTATTTGGCAAAGAAACTCCAAATTCTGATGGCATTTCCAAACTCAAAACAGTAAGAACATCACTATCTCAATTGAAAAAAAAAAAAAACACACACACACACACATATATATATATGCTCGTCTAATTGACAGGCATCTGCAACTAAGTTAGTTTACTAATCTTGGTTTACCTCTTATTTTTTTACATTTTGATGCATGCAGATGAGCATGATTATTAATGAGACTCTAAGGTTATATCCTCCTGCTAATTTGCTCGGAAGGATAGTTCCAAGAGAAGTAAAACTAGGAGCAGTCCAAGTTCCTGCAAATGTTGAATTACTTATCCCAACTGTAGCAGTTCATCATGATTCTCAAATATGGGGACAAGAAGCGGCACTTTTCAAACCAGAGCGATTCTCTGAAGGGGTTGCTAAAGCTACTAATGATAACATGGGTTCATTCTTACCCTTTGGAATGGGACCTAGATCGTGTGCAGGAATCAACTTCGCTTCCAACGAAGCAAAGATTGCGCTCTCAATGATTCTACAACACTACTCATTTACCCTTTCCCCAGCTTATGTCCACTCGCCTTTTCAGTTTCTTACAGTTCGTCCACAACATGGAGTTCAAGTTATACTACATTCTCTTTGAGCTATACAACAATCTGTGAGCTATGCATGGTCAGACTCCCAACAATATCTCGCGGTTGGCATGTTGGATATTCTTAGCTTTGTTATAAAAAAAATGCTACTGCTCAACTGACTGTAATGAATCTAAACAGTTCTTAAACACCAGTCCCAATGTAAATGAATAAAATATCACATTTCTCGGTTAATATATGCAATCCGGTCGACCAGTAGCCATATATGCTCGTCTAATTGATAGGGATCTGCAAGCTTCCTACAATATCTCACGGTTGGCATATGGGATCCATCATCAAAGATTGAACATTCTCTATGTGAGAATGTTCAATCTTTCAGGTTGTTGTATAGCTCGTCTTTTCTACAATCTTCAATCCATCATCAAATTTTCAATCTTTCTCACCAAATTCACAGTTCCCATACAAAACCCAGAATTTTGATCAAAGCCCAGTTACCAAATTCAAGCCTTTACCGAACCCCTACAGTCCCAAACCTCAAATTCCCATCACCAAACCCTTCATCCCTGAACTCGTTTACAGCAAGAACCCAAAATCAACACAACACAGATAACAACTCTAACTAATCTAACCAATGTGAAAAACAGTTCTAAGAAATCAATCACTGATACTCAGTCTAATATGTTCAACAGTTAAAAGTATAAATCTCCGAACTAATCTCCTTCAGCAGTGTCAGCAGCTTCTAGTACTAGTTCAACACCACCACAGCAGCCGAATGTGGAATCACCTGATTCCTCAAACACTAGAATTCAATCCAGCTATTTCTAACAAAAATGACTCTCGTATGAAGTCCCTGATAATATTCTTCTTCCTCTTGTGAAACCAAGACACACCAAAACCCAATTCACCAAAATCATAAAGGAAGAAAATTTCAGGGTCTAGTTTGAAGGTGGGTACCTGAGACCTTTCTCTTGTTGACGTAACGGCCACGCGGAGCTGCCGCCGGAACTGACTCGTCTTCTTCAGCCTTGTCTGCTGCCATTGCGGCTTCCCAAACTAGCGAGACTGAGAGAGCTCAAGTTGTTTCGCGGTAAATGCTAAACCAGGATGAAATGTCAATATTACCTCCACTATCAGATTTATTTACAGATACGTATCCGCATGTATCGAACGGATACGGCAGGATACTCCAGGATACGGGGGCAATACTGACTTTTCGCCTTTGTGTATTGGCAAATCGCAGTGTTGCTTCTCCTTTCTCCTCTTGTTCAACATTTTCATGGAGATGGATGCTCAATTTAAACAAAGCCCAACTGAGATTGACAGCTACCCTGTAGTTCAAGCTGGAAAGACGATCATTGCAGGCCGAGCAATCGCATAAATGCTAAGCTTTGTTATAGAAAATGCTACTGCTCAACCGACTGTAATGAAGCTATATATTAAACGACAGTCCCAAATGCAAATGAATAAATTAAACATCATATTTCTCAGTTAATATATGCAATCCGGTCGACCAGTAGTGCCATGTACTATCAAACAAGGTTAACCTTTTTTACAAGCTTACATATATCAAGTTTTCTGTGATTCATGATCCTCCTATGTTCCTGTAAACAGCTAAATGCCAGATGATCGCAAGTAATATTAACTTTGAAGCCTAAATACCAGTTTATGACAAAACCAACCAGTACCAGTTTATGATAAAGGAGATTCTCTTCAATAAGAGGAAGCAGGAAACTGAGTTCTGCATCTGCACTCAAATGACAACAAATTAATCCACAGCCGAATTGCTTATTGTGTGACAGATACCAAAGTGTAAGATGCTGCATAATATGAGTGACCACAGTGATACTTTTCACAATCAATATGTTCTGTCAAACGTATCAAAATTATGTGACCAAAGTGGCAATTTTGCCTATCAACAAAGCCTCAGCTAGCCGACTTGCTCTAACTAAGACAAATACCAGAGATGCACAAGAATGCATAAGGTTAAAATTGGAGTAGCATCTATGACAACTATGTTACATCAATCCTCTTGGAATTGATCGAAGACATGAAGTATATTCATTTAGGGTCACCTCTCTATGGACAAGTTTTGGCTTCTCTTTTGCGTCATATAGTTCTTTGCCTGCTGAGTATCAAAATCAATAGTAATCAAACTAAGAGCAGCAACCTTAAATAGTTGACTGAGCCAGAGGAAAGTAACACAATAAGGAGAATCATGATCTTAAGCTTTGTTTGTGTGTTGCTTCTCTTAGCTCTGATATTGGCCTTACACAAACTATGGTGGACTCCAGTTCGGCTTCAGAATATGATGGCTCTGCAGGGAATCAAAGGACCTTCTTACAGACTTCTCTATGGGAACGCTACAGAAATCACCAACATGAAAAAGGAAGCCATGAGTAGGCCCATAAGTTTATCACATGATATATTTTCTCACGTTCAACCTCATATTCACGCATGGACCAAGAGTTATGGTATTTACAAGCTCTTAACTTGCCTATGATTGGTAATTAAGCTTTGTTTGTGTAATTAGTGGTCATTGCTAACACATGCAGGGAAGAATTTTCTTCAATGGTATGGTGTTAAACCAGTTTTGGTTGTTACTGAACCTGAGTTATGCAAAGAGATCCTCAATAACAAAGACGGAGTATATGTAAAGCCGGAGCCTTCAATCGTTGTGAAGAAGCTATTTGGAGATAGCGTTGCCATGACAGAAGGCGAGAAATGGGTCAAGTTGAGAAAGCTGTCCAACCATGCCTTTCATGGAGAGAGCTTAAGAGTAAGTTAGTCCTTTAGTCTCAGCTTCAAAGGAAATGATTATTAAAAAATTATTTCAAAATTTATAATAGTTGCTGAGGCGATGGCATGGTATTCTGTTTCTAGAATATGTTCCCAGACATGATAGCTAGTGCTGAGGCGATGGTGGAAAGGTGGAAACATCATGAAGGAAATGAAATTGAAGTGCTTGAAGAATTTCGGTTGCTGACTTCCGAAGTGATTTCCAGGACAGCATTTGGCAGCAGCTACTTAGAAGGAAAGAAGATTTTTGAAATGTTGATGAGGCTATCCTCCATAATAGTCAGAAATCTTTTCGGCATCAGGTTTCCTGGCATGAGGTAGCTAGGGAGACATCTTTTTTTTTTTTTCAGTTGAGTCTTCTTTTATTGGTTGTTGTATGTTACATGTTGCTTCTCATGTTTACTCTATCATTCCAAATTGCAGTAAGCTTTTTAGAACTAGCGATGATATTGAATCAGAAAAGATTGAGAAAGGAATACACAACTCCATAATGGAGATTGTTAAGAAAAGAGAAAAGGAGGCAAAGGGTGGAGAAGAAGATAGCTTTGGAAAAGATTTTCTAGGATTGCTTTTAAAGGCTCATCATGCTACAAATGACAAGCAGATGATTTCGGTGGATGAATTGCTTGAGGAATGCAAGACGTTTTACTTTGCTGGACAAGAGACCACTAATACTTTGCTTGCTTGGACTACTCTTCTTCTGGCACTTCATCCTGAATGGCAAGAGGAAGCGAGAAAGGAGGTCCTGCAGTTATTTGGTAAAGAACCTCCGACTTATGATGGCATTGCCAAACTAAAAACAGTAAGATCCCTCCTAACATTTGATGATTTAAAAGTTCAACTAAGTTTGAAAAAAGTTCAACTAAGTTTGAAACTAATCTTTGTTGCTCAATCTTTTATTCTTTCTTTTGATACAAGCAGATGAGTATGATCATCAACGAGACTCTAAGGTTATATCCTCCTGCTATTTTGCTTGTAAGGAAAGTTTCAAGGGAAGTTAGACTGGGAAAAATCTTGGTTCCTGCTAATGTTGAATTGCTCGTCCCAACTTTAGCACTTCACCATGAACCTCAGTTATGGGGAGAAGAAGTGGAATTGTTCAAACCAGAGAGATTCTCTGAAGGGATTGCTAAAGCTACTAATGATAACATGGCCGCCTTCATGCCCTTTGGATTGGGACCTCGAATTTGTGTAGGATTCAACTTTGCCGCCCTTGAAGCAAAGATAGCTATGTCAATGATTCTACAACGCTACTCATTTACCCTTTCCCCGGGTTATGTGCACTCGCCTTTTCAGTATGTTACTGTCCGCCCTCAGAATGGAGTTCAAGTAATTCTACACCCACTTTGAGCTGTGAAGATCAGAACTTTCCATAAAATCTTGAAGTTGGATATATATCTTATGCTAGCTTATGACACAGAAATTGTTAAACTGATTTGTCAAGAATCAAAATGGTGCTTAAACACCACACCTCCAATAAATAAAACATCACATCTCTAAAGTAATATACATATCCTATATGATACATATATGCAACTCACCAAACTGTGACACTACCTATGCATGCTTTTCTATATTTCAGTCAATCAGCCAATTTAATCCTTCATTGTTTCTTACATATCTTAACCTTTGATTCCAAGGCAAAGGTGGAGTTTTGGGTCTTGCAGAAGTGATACTAATTTGTTTGTTTTTTTTTTTTTGTCATATATATGCAAATTTCTAAACTTCAAATTTGGACTGGGATCGACCTAGAATGTGTGTAGGCTTCAACTTTGCCACCATTGAAGCAAAACTTGTTCCGTCAATGATTCTACAATGCTATTCCTTTACCCTTTCACCGGGTTATATCTACTCGTGAAGAAAAGAAAGAACAAGTGTTGAGAATGAACTAATGAAAATTGAATTCAAGTGTACTTGATTTACAGCATTTACATCCTTATATTCTATCTATAACAACGGCTAGATGGAGATATCAGATACAAGCCTAAGAGTAGGACAACTACAACGTTAACATCCGGAAAAAATGGATCTAGAGCAGGTTGTAGAGCAGGTTGAAAGAGACTAAACCCAAAAGCCATAGCAGACTAAAAGTGACTAAACCCGAGCCATCTCTTTCTCCTTTTATGATGTCTTGAGGACCACGCATCACATGTCAAAGCTTGTGAGTCTTGTGAGTATCTTTAACACTCCCCCTCAAGCTTGTATCAAGAGAAGATCTTGATCCAAGCTTGCCTAACAACCTTTCAAGCTGAGCAGTAGGAAGAACCTTGGTAAATAAGTCCGCAAGTTGATCACAGGAACGAACATACACAGTTTGAATCACTTTGGATTGCACTTGATGTCGAACAAAATGGCAGTCGACCTCAATATGTTTTGTGCGCTCATGAAACACAGGATTTGCTGCAATGTGCATTGCAGCTTGGTTGTCACAATGGAGTGTGATAGGCTTCGAACTCTGAATTCCCATATCAGACAGAAGAGCTTTTATCCAGATGAGTTCACATGTTGTGGATGCCATGGCACGATATTCTGCTTCTGCACTTGATCGTGCCACCACCGTTTGTTTTTTACTCTTCCATGTGACCAGATTGCCACCAACAAAGGTGCAATATCCAGTGGTTGACTTGCGATCAAGGGAATTTTCTGCCCAATCTGAGTCAGAAAAACCTTCAAGAGCAAAATGACCATTGTTACTCATGAAGATACCTCTTGTGATGGAACCCTTAAGGTATCTGAGGATTCTCTTCACTAACTGAAGATGATCAGAGGTAGGAGCATGCATAAACTGACTTGCAATGCTTACTGCGTAGGCAATGTCCGGTCTGGTTATGGTCAGATAGATGAGTTTTCCAACCAGTCTTTGATACACAGTGATGTCTTGCATAACTTGACCATTATGCTCTAGCTTGAGATGACTAGGAAGAGGAGACTTCTTTGTGCTACAAGTTTGCATATTTGCTTCGTCTAATAAGTCCAGTACATACTTTCTCTGATTGAGAAACAAGCCCTTAGCTGAGTACTCTAACTCGATGCCAAGAAAATACCTGAGTTGGCCGAGATCCTTGATAGCAAACGTCTGATGAAGGGAGAGCTTGAGAGAATTAATTTCTTCAATGTTGTCTCCTGTGATAATCAAGTCGTCTACATAAATCAGCACAACCAGCCTTCCAAACTTCCCAGTTCGAATGAACATCGACGAATCAGCATCACTGCATTTGAAACCGGAGTTGCACAACACAGCACTCAGCTTGGCATACCAAGATCGAGGTGACTGTTTGAGGCCATATATGGCCTTGTGTAACTTGCACACCATTCCAGGTTCATGTTCCTGAGGATGACCTTGAGGAATCTTCATGAAAACATCTTCCTCGAGATCTCCATGGAGGAAGGCGTTTTTTACATCCATTTGGAAGAGAGACCAACCATGGTTTATGGCCACAGATAGCAAGACTCGCACTGTATTCATCTTAGCAACAGGTGCGAATGTTTCTTTGTAATCCACTCCGAAGGTTTGAGTGAATCCACGCGCCACCAACCTTGCCTTGTGACGTTCTATGCTCCCATCTGAATGATACTTTGTCTTAAAAATCCACCTGGAACCTACAACCTTTCTCCCTTTTGGCAGTGGCACAACACTCTAAGTGCCATTATCATTCAAAGCTTGAAATTCATCCCTCATGGCTTGCTTCCAAGTTTGCGAGCTGCTTGCTTCCTCAAATGTCTTGGGATCAACTTGTTCACTGAGTTTGGTAAGGAACACATAATGAGCTGGTGAGATTTTTCCTGGATAGATAGCATTGCATCAAGGATACTTATGAGTGTACATTTCGAATCCTTCATAATTAGAGGGCAGTTTTCTAGCACGACTCGGATATCTAGATTTTGAAGCTTCTCTCCTTTCTTGATGAGTTTGTGACTGAAAATTGTCTTCTACCACTTCTTCTTCATGATCACCTGCTTCTTCATGAGTGATATGATCACTTACATTTTCTCTAGGCTCATGATTGTGTTCAGTGACATCTGCTTCTGCATTTTTTTCTGGTTCCAGTTCTTTTCCTTCTCGAGGACAGGTCATTCTTGGCTCTATAGCAGGAACTGTAGGAGTGGTTGAATCAAATAACTCCCCCTCACTGCTGTCTTCACTCTTCTGAAAGAAGAAGGTAGACTCATCAAACCTCACATCTCTAGTTACATAGAGTTTTCTTAGTGTTGGATCATAACACTTATAACCCTTTTGGGTTGAGGAATAGCCGAGAAGTACACACTTTACTGCTCTTGCATCGAGCTTTCCTCTGTGTGAGGCCTGAATATGCACAAAACACACACATCCAAACACCCTAAGATGCTCAAATCCACCTGTCTTGCCTCTGAGAACTTCGAATGGGGATTTAAAATTCAAGACCCTGCTGGGAAGTCTATTTATAATATATGCAGCTGTTTGGATGGCATGAGACCAGAAGCGTTTTGGAACATTGGCATGGAGCATGATTGCCCTCGTTTTCTCCAACAAATCTCTGTTCTTCCTCTCACCAATTCCATTTTGCTGAGGGGTTCCCACACATGAGGTTTGGTGCAGAATGCCTTGGTTGTTGAGATAGTTTTGCATAACATTGGATGTGAATTCTGTTCCATTATCGGATCTGAGAATGCATATATTTGAAGAAAAATGGTTTTTTACCAAGTTATGAAAATCTTCAAAACATTTTTGGACTTCATGCTTAAACTTTAGAAGATAAACAAAAGTATTTCTTGAGAAATCATCGATGAAAGTAACATAATATCTGAAGCCATCAAAAGATACAATTTTAGCAGGGCCCCAAACATCTGAATGAACAATTTCAAAAGGTCTAGATGCCCTTGAAACTGAAATGGGAAAAGCTAATCTAGAGGATTTTGACTTGTGACAAGTCTCACACTCATGGAGTGGTTTACAGATATTTGGAAATAAAAAAGACATAACATGAAATGAGGGGTGTGCCAGACGCAAATGCCACAAATTTTGCAGACTTGAAGAAGGTGAATCTGCTATGAGGCTCTTTGAAAAACTTGAAGATGTTGAAATGTAGTACAAGCCATTGAGATAAAAACCTTCACTAATCATCTTCTTGGTGACTCGATCCTGAAAAATGATGTTATGAGGTGAGAAAATTGCAAGACAGTCAAGCAAACGAGTGATTTTTCCAACAGATAGCAATTTGAAGGGGAAATCTGGCACATACATAACACTCGAGTTAATGGTTTTTGAAAACAAAGACAGTTTTCCTGTACCAATCACAGGGACACGATTTCCATTTGCTATGGAAACAAATGATGGCTTATCAAATGAGTGAAAGTCATTTAACACAGAAGAATCATTGGACATATGATCAAATGCGCCAGAATCCACAATCCAAAAATTACCAGTTTTGCTGAGATCCAAGGCAGTAGATAGACAGCACATAATACCTGGTATGTCATCCGGTTCAGCTAGGTGAGACTCGGCTAAGAAACCAGCAAATTTTCCGAGCATAGCTGTTGCATTTCCACCTGCTGAGGACCCTTGCTTCTGCTGAAGGAAGCTTGCAAACTCATTGATCAGATTTATGGGATTTGTAGAGTAATCTACAACTTCTTCTGAGACAGTGTTTGATGCAATGTTTGCTTTGGGAGCATACGCAACCCTCATTTTTCCTCTCTCACCCCCAAGACTCTTTGGCTTGAGCTCAGGATGCAGCAGCCAACAAGTTTCTTTGGTATGGCCTATGCCATGTCTACCAATGCGCTCACAATGAGAGCACTTCAAATCAGGCCTTCTTCCCTTGTAGGGTCTTGTGCTGACAAAAGCTCTAGACTCTGTAATGGTTAGCTCAGCTACACTAACTGCAACATCAGCTGACATTACCTTTCTTCTGGTCTCTTCTCTTTGAATGGTTTGACACACTGCTGTCAAGGTAGGGAGCTCGGGTGACATGAGTATGTGACTTTGAAGATCCTCATAGTCAGGACCAAGGCTGTACAGTAGCTGAAATATCTTGTCTTCTTCAACTCTCTTCAATATGGTTTTGGAATCAGTAGTGTGAGGCCTGTAGAGGTCGAGC
Organism: Fragaria x ananassa; assembly: GCA_034370585.1. Lineage (NCBI taxonomy): Eukaryota > Viridiplantae > Streptophyta > Magnoliopsida > Rosales > Rosaceae > Fragaria > Fragaria x ananassa. Next base: position 24,988,883 of record CP139761.1, on the reverse strand, counting down.
TCGTTCCACTTCGCCTTGAAATTCCCCAAGTGCTCAATAAAGGTCTGGTTACCCTTCTTGAGTTCAGCCAAGTCTTTCTTGATTTGAAACACTCGAGCTGAGTTGTTGAGGTCTCCATAGAGCTCTCTCACAGCCTTCCACATGTTGAGAGCTGAATCGGAGTATTGAAAAATCCTTTGAAGCTTTGGCTCCATGGAGTTGATGAGCCAAGATCTCACCAGTTGATCTTGTGAGAGCCATGACTCGAACTCTTAAGATGTGGCAGCAGGGACTTTGGCCGTTTCGCTTATGAAGCTCAACTTTTGCCTTCCACCAATGGCCAGGGTCATGGCACTTGCCCATGATATGTAGTTGTACTCATTGAGGAGGGAGGAAGTGAGTCGTTGGTGGGTGCTTGACTCGAAGTCTTCTGAGAACTTTGTGCCAGATGATTCAGCCGAAGATGACTGAGTGTTGTTTCCCCCAGTCATTATGAAAACTGGGATGTAGTTATAGAGTTAATGGGCAGAAGCAGGTCCTATGAGGATCACTGCTCTGATACCATGAAGAAAAGAAAGAACAAGTGTTGAGAATGAACTAATGAAAATTGAATTCAAGTGTACTTGATTTACAGCATTTACATCCTTATATTCTATCTACAACAACGGCTAGATGGAGATATCAGATACAAGCCTAAGAGTAGGACAACTACAACGTTAACATCCGGAAAAAATGGATCTAGAGCAGGTTGTAGAGCAGGTTGAAAGAGACTAAACCCAGGAGCCATAGCAGACTGAAAGTGACTAAACCCGAGCCATCTCTTTCTCCTTTTATGATGTCTTGAGGACCACGCATCACATGTCAAAGCTTGTGAGTCTTGTGAGTATCTTCAACAACTCGCCTACTCAGTTTCTCACTGTTAAATCACAGAATGGAGTCCAAGTATATTTAGTTTCCTACACTCATTTTGAGCTGTGTGGAGACTTGCAATTGGTGTATTGGATATGCTGGCTTATAAAACTCCAACTGCTAAACTGATTGTAGAGAATCAGAATAGCTGCTTATAGGCCACCTCCCAACCTAAGTAAACATCACATTTCTGAGTTAACATATGCAATCACTAGTAGTGCCATAGTCAATACATGATTAACATTTCTTAGCCTTTTGTTGCAAGGCAAGGATGGATATTTGATCTTACCGAATTGAAGCTTCAAGGATGAAGCTCAGTACAAATAGCTAAATTACACTGTACAGAACCATACCAGTTCTGGATAAGGGAGATTCTAACTTTGATGCCTAGAAATGATAAGTGAACAACTATACACAAAATTACGCAAGTACTGCAACAAAAGAGTTCTGCATTCCAACTGCAGAAGGAAAACAATAAGGTAGTTCCATTAGGCAAATGTGGTACGTACCAAAAGTCATGAAGGCTTACTCAAGGCGTAATATTATTAATGCAGCTAAGTGGCTAAGAGCTAACTATTTACAAGTTTGTGACGGGATCATCTCAACAAAATAAAATCAAATAGAAATATTCATTCCCTGGGATGTCTACTGTTGGTTCTTTTTCAAGCTCTCTGTGTTTTCCTAGCTACCCCAAATGAAAACAATTCTCAGCCTACTTGCTCGAACTATGACAAAAACAAAACATTAAGAATTGATCAAGTTAAAAGGTCACCCTATGTTACTTTCTCTTGGCATTGTCGTTAGGGTCAGCTAGATCTATGTGGACAAGACAGGCACTTGTCCTATAGTTCTTCGCCTGCATTGAGTATCAAAGATAATATTTATAAAATGACGAGCAACGATGTTAAGTAGTGGAGTAGTGGATGAGCCAGATACAAGAAAACCTTACAACTATAATCATGATTTTAAGCTTTCTGTCTGTGTTGCTTATCTTAGCTCTGATCAAGGCCTTTCAGAAATTATGGTGGACTCCAACTCGCATTCAGAATCTGATGTCTCGGCAGGGGATCAGAGGTCCTTCTTATAGGCTTATCTATGGGAACGGCAAAGAAATCTTAAACATGCAAAAGGAAGCAACGAGTAGACCCATAAATCTATCACATGATATATTTCCTAGAGTTCAACCTCATGTTCACTCCTGGATCCAGACTTATGGTATTCACAAACTCCTGTTCTTAGGTTTTTGAACAATTCACAAACACTCAAATATATTTTATATTAAACTTTGTCCAAAGTTGTAATTAGTTTTGTCACTGCCACACAGGGAAGAATTATCTTCAATGGTATGGTCCTAAACCAGTTTTGGTTATAACAGAACCTGAGTTGTGCAAAGAGATCCTTAATAACAAAGAAGGAGTATATCCAAAATCCAAGCCTAGTGACTTTCTGAAGAAGTTAACAGGAGATAGCATTTCCATGACCGAAGGTGAAAAATGGGCAAAGTTGAGAAAGGTGTCAAACCATGCCTTTCATGGAGAGAGCTTAACAGTGAGTATTGAACATAGTTCAATAAACAATGTCTACAAGAAAAACAATATCAAACATGCTAACTAATAATTTCACGATGGAATTGTGTTATTAGAATATGTTTCCAGATATGATAGCTAGTGCTGAGGCGATGGTAGAAAGGTGGAAAAATCATGAGGGAAGAGAAATCGATGTGTATGAAGAATTTAGGTTGTTTACTTCCGAAGTGATATCCAGGACAGCATTTGGCAGCAGCTATTTAGAAGGACAGAACATTTTCGAAATGTTGATGGAGTTTTACCCCTTGCTATACAAAAGCCTTCTCGAGGTCAGGTTTCCTGGAATGAGGTAGATAGCTACCTTTATTATTCTATATTAAACCCAGAATAGATCTTCCTTTAATTGTTGAATCAACTTTGATCTGTCAATATATGTCATTCAACATCATGATCACTTTTCATTGTCTGGCTTTCACTCGAATTGCAGTAAGGTTTGTAGAACCAGTGATGAGATTGAAGCAGACAAGCTTGAGAAAGGAATACGCACCTCCATAATGGAGATTGTTAAGAAAAGAGAACAAAAGGCAATGAAAATTACTGGGGAAAAAGAAATCTTGGGGAGTGATTTTTTGGGACTGCTTTTAAAGGCTCATCATGGTGCCAATGAGAAGCAGAGAATTTCGATGAATGAATTGGTTGAAGAGTGCAGGACGTTTTACTTTGCTGGACAAGAAACCACTAATAATTTGCTTGCATGGATTATTGTTCTTCTAGCACAACATCCTGATTGGCAAGAGGAAGCAAGAAAGGAGGTGCTACAATTATTTGGCAAACAAACTCCAAATTCTGAGGGCATTTCCAAACTCAAAACAGTATGAACATCTATAACTCAATTACATATGCTTCTGTGAGTCCCATAAATGTTCAACTAAGAGTGAAACTACTTGGTTTGTTTTCTTATATATAATTTTGATTCATGCAGATGAGCATGATAATCAGTGAGACTTTAAGGTTATATCCTCCTGCTAATTTGCTTGTAAGGAGAGTTGCACAGGATGTTAGACTCGGGAAACTCCTAGTTCCTGCTGATGTTGAATTGCTTATCCCAACTCTAGCACTGCACCATGATCCTCAACTATGGGGACAAGATGCAGCACTTTTCAAACCAGAGCGATTCTCAGAAGGGGTTTCTAAAGCTACTAATGAAAACATGGCTGCATTCATGCCATTTGGAATGGGACCTAGAATGTGTGTAGGCTTCAACTTTGCCGCCATTGAAGTTAAGATTGCTATGTCAATGATTCTACAACGCTACTCATTTACCCTTTCCCCCGGTTATATCCACTCGCCTTCTCAGTCTCTCACTATTCGCCCACAGCATGGAGTTCAAGTGTTTCTTCACTCACTTTGAGCTGTGAAAACCAGACACATCATGAATTTCCAAGTATTTTTACACTAATATAAATTGCAAGTGCTTGACTGACTGTCAAGAATCACAATATTGCTTACACACCAGCTTGAGACTTGAATAAATTACGTTTTCGTATTTGGTTGCTTACATCTTTTTACCCTTTCATTCCAAGGTCAAAGGGTAGAGTTTTGGGTTTTGCAATGCTGATCCCAGTTCTGTTAGTTTTTTTATTTTTTTGTCACTTGAGAATCAGAAAGCGTGAAATTTAACAGATCTCCTTCAGGAAGCTACCAATTAAATTGCCTAAACCAACAGACATTACAGAATCATACCAGACCACCAGTAATATGGTATGGGAGACTGTAACTTTGATGCCTAAAATGAAAAGTGAAAACAAAATGAGATCATCCCTCGAAGAAATTTGGTACATCCCAAAAGCCTTATATGAGAGATGTCATGAAGGGAGAAGTCAAGCAATTAAGCAGGACTCCCCTAGAGAACATATATCTTCTAAGTGGAATTTTGTGAGCTTGTCACTATCTATAATTATTCTATATACATGACCCTAATAAATACCCTATACATTTTCAACATCTTGTACAGGTTAAACACAAACTACAATGGGAGGTCGGCGGCGGATGCAGTTCCGATCACCACTATACCAGTTTAATTAATTAGGTGGAGATTTTCGGACTCCCTCCGGATTTGATGACTAAAGAGGCACTCTTCATGGTCGGGGCAACCCCAAACCCAAGTGATCGAACATCACATTTCTGAGTTAATTAATGATCCAATACATGTTCAACCCTTCTTAAATGGTTGCTCAACTACTTTGATCCTTTGACTGTTAGGCAAGAAAGGAGTGTTTGTTTTTTCTTCTTCAACCAAACTCCCTATAACTATCTAATTCAACAAACAGTCCAGAACCACACCACACCGGTAGTATAGTTTGATGCTAGAAATGAAAAGTGAGGAACCCAAGTATGATGGGTTTTTTTTTTTTTTTTGGAGAATTGTGATATTGTACCAAGCCTAATAGAAGTTATAGAACAAACTAACAAAAATATGAAATTGTGAATTAGTAAGAAATACCAAAACTCATAGAGGCTTATGGTTTTTTTTTGTTGGTGAGCCGTGGCTTAGTTGATTAAGGTGTTTAACTGACAACTTTGAAGTCATGGGTTCAAACCTCATTGACATAGCAGAATGTGTGAGTTATTAATAAAAAATTAAAAAAAAAAAAAAAAAAAAAGGAGAATAGTTTTGCCAAGCAATCATTTAGTGTCTGCACCAGCATCTCACCATCTACAAAAGTGTATATCAAGTATAATATATTAGGGGACCAAAAATGAATGTTATAATAAAAATAAAAGTATGATGGAATCGATCATGTCAACAAGATATGGTCAAAAGTGGCATCTTGGTGCCGTTTTGGTTTACCACAGGTATCTTCATGAACTATATATCAAGTATAATATATTAGGGGACCAAAAATGAATGTTATAATAAAAATAAAAGTATGATGGAATCGATCATGTCAACAAGATATGGTCAAAAGTGGCATCTTGGTGCCGTTTTGGTTTACCACAGGTATCTTCATGAACTATAATATAAACATCAAGAAAACTTTTCTTTTTTTTTTGATTAAAAACATCAAGAAAACTTAAGCTAGTCAACTATAGAAAAAGAAAAAACAGTTGGTTCTGGTTCTGGTTCTGAGATGAGTTCTCTGGGAGGGCTAGTATTCATTCTTTTAAGCTTTCTGTTTTTGTCCCTTCTCTTTGCTCTGATCAAGATCCTTCACAGACTATGGTGGAAGCTGACTCGTATACAGAAGCTGATGGCTTTGCAAGGAATCAAAGGACCTTCTTACAGATTCATCCATGGAAATTCCAAAGAAATCTCCAGCATGCAAAAGGAAGCCATGAGCAGGCCCAAAAGTTTGTCACGTGATATATTTTCTTATGTTCAACCTCATTTCTACTTATGGAACAGGGCATATGGTAACCAATTGATCCTTATATATCTAATCTTCATTTCCTGGTTTCTAAATCTAAAAACTCGGTCACTTATTGTTAGTACATAGCCAAAATACTTGGCTGCGCCGAGAATAAGGTACAATTACCCGGTCGAGAAAGCTCTGGCGAGCCCTTCACGGGGCATCCAAAAAGTGAAGGGCCGGTAACAAACCGCTTGCCAAAGTCACTCTAGCGGCAAAACACCCCTAAAAGGGGAGACACTCCAAAGGATAGCAAGTAGTCTCACATTGGAGACTAGGGCCAAGGTACCCAAGCTTGGCCTATAAAACAAGCTCAAGCTACCATAAAAGGTACATACTCTCTCTCTCTTTCACACTCCTCTACCTTGCAAGTGCTCAAAGCTAACTTAAGCATCAGAGAGTCGAAGACTGGGCCACCCCAGTCCCGACCCCGTGATGCTGTCATTTGTGCAGGTTTAGTGTGAAGGACCCAAGAATTCTACTTCGCTCCGCCTCGCGACCCCTTCCCGGCTAGGGACGAAGCAGGTAGAAACAATTGGCGCTAGAAGGAGGGTCCCTATCTTGTGGAACTCCCATTTGCCTCGGCACTCAACACCATGGTGGAAATCATTGATGACCCTGTGGACCCTGGCACTCAAGTAGAACTTCAACCCAGCGACACATCCCTTCCCCAAACCAGCAGCCCGGCCCCTACTAGCCATCCCGACCCCGCCACAGCCCTTGAAATCCTCAAGCGAGACTTCCATTCGTTCCGCGAGCAAGCGGCGAGAGAAAGGGCAGAAGCGGAAGCGTACCGGGTACGCATTGCTGAGTTGGAGAAAGAGCAATCCTTGCTCCGGGCCACGTTAGAGCATCGTAACGTGTACAACGATCGTTCGGACTGCGCGGCGCGAATTGCTAAGACCCCAGATTCCCTTCAAGACCAGACTGGTTCCGTGCTCTCGGGAGGGCCTAACCAGATCGTATACATGTCCCATCCCCTTGCCCACCCCTCATTTCCACTCCCAGCCCCCCAGCCATCTCCAATCCTCAATGACTCCCCCCTGCCACATCAACCTAATCCATCTACCCAACCCATCCCCACTTTCACCAAGTCACTGCAGATGGAGAAGTGTAAAGGCACGAGGGACCCCTATCTCCACCCCGAGACACTCTTCTCGCAATATAGTTCCACTGGCCACAGCGACGCCATAGTCTAGAACGGGCAACTCCACCAATATTGTGCTCGTGGCCAGATTCTAACCCTGCATGGCGGAGCTCCACGGTTCCCCCAACGCCAGCCTTCTGTAACACAGCAATGCACGGCACCCTCAGAAATCCTTAACATCCAATGCGGTGTCATGATTACCCCATCAGCGTGGGATCAAGTGACATTCCGCAGAGGTGAGGATACCACAAATCGCCACCACTGTGAGCCTTTAATAATCAATGTGCAAGTGGATCATTACAGGTGCCACAGAGCTTTAGTGGATACAGGGGCCGCTGTAGGTGTCATGTTTTCTGATTGTTACAAGGGACTCCGGCGAGACCGAAACTATACAATAACCACGACCCCTTGGTCAGCTTCTCTGGTGACATTGTACAGCCGCTAGGTTCAGACCGCCTAACCGTGGTGGTGGGAACTACTCCTTGCCGCTCCTCCATTACAGCTCGCTTCCTCATAGTTGATTGTCCATCGTCCTATAATCTTATCTTAGGCCGGGACATCCTTTGGGGGCTGCAATGCTTCGTAGCCGGCCACATGCTCCTCATGAAAGTTCCTACCCCAGGTGGCATCCTGACAGTTCAAGGGGACCGAGCAGCCATTGAACACTGTCATCTTAACGCCATCCAGCAGGGGCGCAGCGCCTATGAGATGTTGCCTCTCAGCCCCTCGGAACCCATAGATGACCCACGGGACGACCCAGAGGGGAGTGGAAAAAAGAGGGCCCCGCGACCTAATCCAGCTGAAGACACGGAATGGATATCCCTGTCCCCCACTGCCCCGGAAAGAAAAGTCCGCATTAGCTCAAGTCTCGGCCCGGAACTTCGCCACAAGCTCATTACTTTCCTCCAAGAAAAACAAGCGATCTTCGCTTGGTCCTACGCCGACATGCCGGGGATCTCCCCTGACATCATCACCCACAAACTCAACATCCTCCAAGACCACCCCCCTGTCAAGCAAAAGAGACGCGCCTTCCACCCAGACAAGTATCGAGCTATCCAAGCCGAGGTTCAACGGATCAAGGAAATCAAATTCATCCGGGAAGTTTCTTACCCGACATGGGTCTCCAACGTCGTCATGGTCCCCAAACCTAACGGCAAGTGGCGCATGTGTGTTGACTACACGAACCTTAACAAGGCTTGCCCCATGGACAGCTTCCCCTTGCCACGAGTCGACCAGTTGGTTGATTCCACAGCTGGCTTCAAAACGCTCAGCTTCCTTGATGCCTACTCGGGCTACAACCAAATCAAAATGCATCCCGCTGACCAAACTCACATAACCTTTGTCACCGATAAAGGATTGTACTGTTACGAGGTCATGCCCTTTGGCCTCAAGAATGCTGGGGCAACTTATCAACGGCTCGTTAACGCCATGTTCGAAGATGAAATTGGCGAGATTATGGAAGTATATGTCGACGACATGTTGGTCAAGAGCAAGACAGAAGATGACCACATTGTCAACCTCGACAGAGTATTCACTAAGCTCCTCGAACACGGGATGCATCTCAACCCTCAGAAATGCATCCTTGCTGTGGGAGGCGGCAAATTTCTTGGCTTTATGGTCAGTGAAAGAGGCATTGAGGCCAACCCAGAAAAAGTCCAAGCCATCCTAGACATGACTGCTCCGACATCCCGGAGCGAGGTCCAGTGCCTTACAGGACGCCTGGTAGCCCTGGCACGCTTTATTTCCCGCCTCACAGACAGGTGCAATCCCTTCTTTCAACTGCTCAAGGCACAGCATAAAAAAGATATCACTTGGGGCCCAGAACATGACGATGCCTTCAACAGCATAAGGGCATATCTCGCCACTGTTTCTGCCACGGCTGTCAGTGCGGCGCTCCAAACCAATTCCCGGAGAAGTGCTTTATTTATACTTGGCTATTTCTGCCACGGCCGTCAGTGCGGCGCTCACACGCCATGCCCATGATCACGAACTCCTAGTTTACTATTGCGGCAGAGGACTCGCGGATCCAGAGACTCGCTATCCAGACATAGAGAAACTTACTCTCGCCCTCGTCACTGCCGCTAGGAAACTCAGGCCGTATTTCCAAGCCCACACAATCCATGTACTCACCAACCAGCCCTTACGGCAAATATTGCAGAAACCTGAAACCTCAGGCCGCATGGTCAAATGGGCAGTTGAGCTGGGAGAATTTGACTTGCACTACAAGCCGCGAGTGGCCATCAAAGGGCAGGCAGCTGCAGACTTCATTGCTGAATTCATCCCATTGGCCGATAACAGTTCCCACCCAGACACCCCCGTCGGGGACGCCATCTGGGAACTCCAAGTGGATGGATCCTCCAACAGCAAACTCAGCGGAACATGAATCATCATCACGGACCCAGAGGGTCACTTGTATGAGTATGCCCTCCGGTTTGAATTCAAAGCCTCCAACAACATTGCTGAGTATGAAGCTCTTATCGCAGCCATTCAACTTTGCCGAGAGCTCAGAGCCCGACACCTTCACATCTTCAGTGATTCCCAACTTGTTGTCAGTCAGGTGGCAGGGGACTTCAAGGCTAACCAGCACAACTTGGAATCCTATAAAAGTCTCGCGAGGCCACTTCTGCAAAACTTCACCTCATTCAAACTCACCCAAATCCCGCGAGCCAAGAACTCCAAGGCTGACGCCCTCGCAAGACTCGCCACGGCTCCTCCCGAGTCCACGCCCCCGGATGTCCACATCGAAACACTGGACAAGCCTAGTATCTCAAGAGCCTATTCAGAAATTTTTGCCCTTGAGCCCAGGGAGCAGCCCTCATGGATGGACCCATTCATCGCTTTCCTTTCGGATGTCACCCTGCCCCAGGACAAGCATGAAGCACAGCGGCTACGCCGCAAAGCCTCCCTTTACTTGTTCAGAGGTGGAAAGCTATACCGCCGAGGCCAGTCATGTCCCCTACTGCGGTGCCTACCCACAGCAGAAGGACACAAAGTGCTGAAATCGCTTCACATCGGCATTTGTGGGAACCACGCGGGAGCCCGGAACCTCATGTTCAAAACGCTTCGCGCGGGGTATTATTGGCCAACCCTAGAGCGTGATGCCAAAGCGGTCGTCAAAACGTGTCTTCAGTGCCACAAATTTGCAGATTTTGCACATCATCCCCCGGTACCCCTCTCTATCATCATCTCGCCCGTCCCTTTCAGCCAGTAAGGACTCGATTTCATCAGACAACTCCCCACATCCCTAGGACAGTTCAAGTATGCCATTGTCATTGTGGATTACAACACAAAATGGATTGAGGCAGAGCCCCTCGCCACAATCACCACTGAAAACGTAATCAACTTTCTTTGGCGAAATTTGTATTGTCACTTTGGAGTGCCGCAAGCCATCATTACTGACAATGGCACCCAATTTGACAATGACATATTCCGGAGATTCTTGTCCGATCAAGGCACAGCAATCTTTTACGCCTCCTCAGCACATCCCCAAACCAATGGCCAGGCAGAAGCTATAAACAAGTTCATCAAGCAAAACCTGAAGAAACGCCTGGATGAGGCCAAGGGTTTGTGGGCAGCAAAGCTCCCGGACGTCCTCTGGACACTCCGCACCACCCCCACAACGGCCACGGGAGAGTCCCCATACCTCTTGGCTTACGGCACCGAGGCGGTGGTACCAGTGGAAATGAAGGTCCCAAGTGAACGTATCACAACTTATGACCCCGAGACAAATGCGACAGGGCTACGACTTAATATGGACCTCCTAGAGGAACGCCGAGACAAGGCATACCTCAGAGCCATCAATAACAAACAGAAAATAGCCCGATACTACAACAAAAAAGTCGTCCCTCGCCCCCTGAAGGTAGGCGACTGGGTCATGAAAGAGGTTATTCCCCACCCTACTGGTCTCAAGGCAAAATGGGAAGGCCCACTCGAGATAGTTGACGCTCCGGGACCCGCCACATTCTATCTCCGCGATTGTGATGGTCGCGTGCTACCCCACCCCTGGAACGCTCACCACCTCCATCTCTATCCCAGTTAATTACTTAATTGTTTATGTATTTTAGCCCAGCAGCGGCACCAACAATGTACACTTCGCCCACTAGCGGCTCACTCTAGGTACAATGAAGTGTTTTGTCATTCCAACATGCTACACTTCATTCCCACAAGACAGCGCCACAAACCTATTCGCCCCATAACGGCTCACCACGCTGCTAACGCGGTTCCTCTGGCCAACTCGTACGACCCGTCCCGCCACCCCTTATTCCTAGCCAGCCCAACAACAAAACTCTTACCCTGGGCTTCCTACCAACATCACAAACATGTGAACCGCCCCATTCACCCCAGATAAATCCAAAGACAAAGAACGCCACCAATTCACCGTGAAACAGTGGACCCGCGTAGTGGCAATGAAGCTGGTTGCAAACAGCCAAGCACTCGCGCCCACTCGATCGAGGGTGAACTGGGACGCTTCCTAATCTGAGATTTACAGAACCACCGAAACCCTAGAACACAAATTGCGGCTCACCCAATTTTCAGTTTCAAAATAACGAGTCTCCCCAACCAAGCGCGGACTCACTTGCCACGCAGCAGCCGCAACGCTCAATTGCGACAGTCGTCAATCAAGCGTGCACTGACTCGCCACATAGCGACAGTCTCCAACCAAGCGCGGATTGACTCGCCAGGGCAGCGGCCCGCAACGCTCAATAGCGAGTCTCCCCAACCAAGCGCGGACTGACTCGCCACGCAGCGGCCGCAATGCTCAATAGCGACAGTCGCCAATCAAGCGCGCACTGACTCGCCACATAGCGATAGTCCCCAACCAAGCGCGGACTGACTCGCCAGGGCAGCGGCCCGCAACGCTCAATAGCGAGTCTCCCCAACCAAGCGCGGACTGACTCGCCACGCAGCGGCCGCAACGCTCAATAGCGACAGTCGCCAATCAAGCGCGCACTGACTCGCCACATAGTGACAGTCCCCAACCAAGCGTGGACTGACTCGCCAGGGCAGCGGCCCGCAACGCTCAATAGCGAGTCTCCCCAACCAAGCGCGGACTGACTCGTCACGCAGCGGCCGCAATGCTCAATAGCGACAGTCGCCAATCAAGCGCGCACTGACTCGCCACATAGTGACAGTCCCCAACCAAGCGCGGACTGACTCGCCAGGGCAGCGGCCCACAACGCTCAATAGCGAGTCTCCTCAACCAAGCGCGGACTGACTCGCCACGCAGCGGCCGCAACGCTCAATAGCGACAGTCGTCAATCAAGCGCGCACTGACTCGCCACATAGCGACAGTCTCCAACTAAGCGCGGACTGACTCGCCAGGGCAGCGGCCCGCAACGCTCAATAGCGAGTCTCCCCAACCAAGCGCGGACTGACTCGACACGCAGCGACCGCAACGCTCAATAGCGACAGTCGTCAATCAAGCACGCACTGACTCGCCAGGGCAGCGGCAAACGTTTCTTCTCGCCAACCTGTTTTCGGAACATCACCCCCGTCACCTCGCGACTCTCGTGTGGGGACTTGGGGACTCGGCACCATGCCTCCCGCACCCGGGTAAAACCTATTCCCGACATCTCTAGAATAACTCCCCACCTAAGAGCTCTATCGGACTGGGGACTTGTTAGTACATATCCAAAATACTTGGCTGAGCCGAGAATGAGGTACAATTACCCGGTCGAGATAGCCTTTGCGAGCCCTTCACGGGCATCCAAAGAGTGAAGGGCCGGTAACAAACCGCTTGCCAAAGTCACTCTAGCGGCAAAACACCCCCAAAAGGGGAGACACTCCAAAGGATAGCAAGTAGTCCCACATTGGAGACTAAGGCCAAGGTACCCAAGCTTGACCTATAAAACAAGCTCAAGCTACCATAAAAGGTATATACTCTCTCTCTTTCACACTCCTCTACCTTGCAAGTGCTCAAAGCTAACTTAAGCATCGGAGAGTCGAAGACTGGGCCACCCCAGTCCCGACCCCGTGACGCTGTCACTTGTGCAGGTTCCGTGTGAAGGACCCAAGAATTCTACTTCGCTCCGCCTCGCGACCCCTTCCCGGCTCGGAACGAAGCAGGTAGAAACACTTATACTGCAAGGAAAAATTTTCTTCAATGGTATGGCTCTCGAGCCCAGCTGGTCATTACAGAACCTGAGTTGTGCAAAGATGTACTAAATAACAAAGATAAAACTTTTGTGAAAACCGATATCCCAATATTTATAAAGAAGCTATTGGGAGATGGACTTGTTACAAGTGAAGGTGAAAAATGGGGAAGATTGCGAAAGCTGGCCAACTCTACCTTTCATGGAGAGAGCTTAAAGGTAAGAACTTATAGGTTACCATTCTATCAGTTTCAATAACTAATTAGGAAGCAGTAAGGGAATAGAAGTAAACTTGCTAATGGTAATTATGGTATGAAGTTATTGTCTTACACTCTTACTTCTACTAGAGTCTGATTCCCGCAACTATAGCTAGTACCGAATTGATGCTAGAGAGGTGGGAAAATCATGAAGGGAAAGAGATTGAGATATTTGAAGAATTCAGGGTGTTGACATCAGAAGTCATTTCAAGAACAGCATTTGGCAGCAGCTACTCAGAAGGGAAGATCATTTTTGACATGTTGATGAAGTTAAGCTTCTTAACATTCAAAAATGCCTTCAAAGCTAGGATTCCTATCATCAGGTTTTTTCAATATAATCATATAATGAGATGAGAAACATGCTCAATTTCATTTGGTTGAATAGCATCTGCTGTCCTGCTGATAAACTATTTATCTTAAAAATTCTTGCAGTAACATTTTCAAAACCAGCGATGATATTGAAGCAGAGAATCTTGAGAAAGGAGTACGAGACTCCATACTAGAGATGGTCAAGAAAAGAGAACAGAAAGCAATGACCATGAGTAAGGAAGAAAAAAGTTTTGGGAGTGATTTTCTTGGATTACTTGTGAAGGCTCACCACGATGTCGATGTCAACCAGATGATCTAGTTGATGAGTGCAAGACGTTTTACTTTGCTGGACAAGAAACCGCCAACAGTTTGCTAGCCTGGACTGTGTTTCTTCTGGCATTCAATACAGACTGGCAAGAGGAAGCAAGGAAAGAAGTCCTGCCACTATTCGGCAAACAAACTCCCAACCCTGATGGCATTTCCAAATTAAAAACAGTAAGGAAGTTAAAAACTTGACCATTAATTTCCTTGTCACACTAGGAGAAATGTTGTTACATTCTCAGGAGTTGATTTCAATTGTGAATTCTATTCGTTGCAGATGGGTATGATCATCAATGAGTCTCTAAGGCTATATCCTCCTGTTGTGTCCATTGAAAGGAAAGTGGCACGAGAAGTTAGACTAGGGAAACTCCTTGTTCCAGCTGATCTTGAAATCCTTATTCCAGCTTTGGCCCTACAGCTTTGGCCCTACAGAAAAGGACAAGACGCGGAACTGTTCAAACCAGAGAGATTCTCAGAAGGTGTTGTTAAAGCTACCAACAATAACATGGTCACATTCTTACCCTTTGGAATGGGACCTAGAAATTGTGTGGGATACAACTTTGCAATCACTGAAGCCAAGATCGCTCTGGCAATGATTCTACAGCGCCACTCCTTCACTCTTTCCCCGAGTTATGTTCACTCACCCTTTCGGGTTCTTACAGTTCGGCCACAACATGGTGTTCAAGTAATGCTACACTCACTGTGACCTCTGAATTACTCTTCAGCGCCGGCGAGGTAGGCTTTGTGCCTAGAGATCTCTTGTGCCTAGATCATACAAAGGGAGATGGAGCTGGGAGCTGGCTCTGACTTTGTTTGGGCTTTTTGGGCTGTTGCTTGAGTCCTTAAGTAGTCAAATGAGACCATGAGTCATAAAACTAGAATATGTTGTAAATATGTATGGCTGTCCAAATTATTTTGTGTTGTAATCTTACGTAGAAAACTTGTACTAAACAAGCTACCATGGCTTGTGAGTATTTAGCAAGTTAACTTATATGTGTTGACCAAGTTACCAAGTTTCTCCATCAAGTTTTATATGTGTAATCATCAAGTATCTCAACCCTATATAAATGGGTGAGTGAATGATGAATGATACAGCACCAACACCACCACCACCATTCCCCCATCTATTCTCTCTTGTTCTTCTACTCTCTCCTATTAGTTCTACTCTTCCATTACCTAGCTAGTATGTCTCTTTCCATTTATTTATAACACATTATCAGCACGATAGTCTTTACCGCTCTTATAAACTAGATGATGATCAAAGAGTCATATGGTGCAACAATGTTGCTTTTAACCAATGCTCACGATCTATGATTCTCAAATCAAATTTATTTATCTTGCATTTATTATGCTTTGTATGATATATGATTCTCTCATGCTAAATTTATACTATGTCTCTCTCAATCGGCAAAGGTAAAATATATACATTATTGTTATCATCTTGATTTATTATCATGCATGTTTATATTTGCATGTGCAATATATATTCACATCTTATAATGGTTGGTCTAACTCAAACACGAAGTTTAGAGTGCTAAGCGTTTTGAACCCCATGTTCAAACCACCAACATTTAGAACCTCATGTTCTAATAATAAAGTCTCGAATCCAAAGTTTCGAGCACATGACTCATCCATGTTCCATTGTTCAAATAGATATGTCAACCTCGAACCCAAAGTTTCGAGTGTATTACTTCCTCATGAAGTTTGAATTATTTCAATGTTAAGAGCCACAGTTCTAACATTTATGAATTTTGACATATCTCATCTTCTTGGAATAGGAGATGGCAAACTTGGTAAAATTGGAATTTGTCGCACTCGACATATCCGGCAAGAATTACCTTTCATGGGTCTTTTATGCCGAGATACATCTTCAGGCCTCAAACCTTGGAAATACTATCAAGGAAGGCAATACTACATCCCAACAGGATCGCCCCAAAGCCATGATTTTTCTTCGTCATTATATTCATAAAGTATTGAAAGATGAATACCTCACTGTCAAAGATCCGCTTGAGCTTTGGAAAGCCTTAGCCGAGCGATATGCTCATCAAAAGGATGTGATGCTCCCTAGAGCTCGCTTTGAATGGTCGAATTTGAGACTTCAAAATTTCAAGACAGTGAAGGAGTACAACTCAGCTCTGTTCAAAATCAGCTCCATGCTAAGATTGTGTGGTGAGCAAATAACTGAAGACATGCTGCTAGAGAAAACATTCTCTACTTTCCACGCTTCAAACATGCTCCTACAATAGCGATATCAAGAGCATGGATTCAAGAAATATTATGAATTGATTTCTTATCTTCTTGTGGCTGAATGATAGCGACTGAAACCGGGCGTTTCAATTAAAAACATTTTTGTGTCAATTGTAGTATATAGCAAATAAAAGTATCGTTATAAAAGCCGGGAATTAAGGGTACCTTTACAATTTACGTTATTTACAAAACAAGATAAAACAAAAGATGATAGTACTAGAGATATGGAGTTTTGTGATTATAAACAAGAGAAAATAAAGAAACAAAATAAATTAGAAAATATCAGATGGATGAGACGTTAGAGACTTGAAAATCCACTACCAAGTATGTTTCAAGATATGTTAACAACAAAAGCTTCAATCATTAAGTCGCAAATCGGTATCAATCAAGAACAAACCGTTGCGTAAGTCCTTATTACTTCCCTTGAATACTTAAGCAAGATGAACGCACCAGTACTAAGCCTTTAGAATAACCAATCAAGGTATAGACGCTATCCTATCAACAAATTATTCTAAGCATTAAGATCAATGAAAGTTTGATTGAACAAGTATGCAAAACTAGTGTGGAATGCCTACCTAGCATGCAATCCTTTTTATTTGGTTTCACCTATTGTCCTATAGGTTTCACTACTTTGAAACAGACATTTTTAACCGTTTAGGAGATTAATCAACCTATTTCTAGCTCCACTCACAAGTTCATAATGTTCTACGTTGCGCATACATGAACATAAACAAACAAGAGTTTCCCATAAACCAAAACTAAATAAACAATTTGAAAGACTCAATAATTTAAAACCAAGGTTCAAAACAATATCTCAAACATTCTTGGGGCTTCAAACCATGCCTCTAACTAAGAGAATTCAACCACATATATCTGCAAAATCACATAAGGAGAATAAAAGATGACAAAGGAAAAGTAAACCGTGGATGATGGAGATCGATGATGGCTTGGCGGCTTCCTTTTGATGATGTAAGATTGTTGGCCTCCTCTAATCTTTACGTCCTCCTCTTCTTTTCTGCTATGATTAGGGTTATGAAACCCTTAAAACTCGTCCATGGGCTTACCAATGTGGTCTGGGCCTCCAAATAGAAGTTTTGGTCCAAATCAGAAATTCGGGCAGACTGACCTTTGGTCACTTAAACTGTCATAAATTCTTCTCCAAAATAAGTATTGATGATCCGTAAAAAGTTCTGGAAATTAGACTCTTGTAGCTTTCCTTTGATATATGGCACATATCCTGGATCGTTGTGAGCTAATCACAATCTTCTGTCGAAGTTGATCGATAATTTCTAACAGATTTTCTGATTTCAATCCTTGCACGACATGGATTCATTTTCCTTTAAGATTTCTCTTTTTTCGTCTCTTTTGGGCTTCTTGGCTTTATTTATGACCTAAAAATACAAACTTAGTTAATATGAATATTGTTAAAGAAATTACATAGCTAAATAGGGTCGGATATATATTATAAACGTTGCACTTTATGCTCCTATCACTGAACAAAATAATGAGTTGTTGATGAGAAATCATCAATCCCGTCCAACTGGGTTACAACCATTCCTAGAAGCAAATGCATCAAATTTTAGCGGGAATAGTAATGGATGTGGAGGAAGGCATGGCAATTGATGTAATCATGGCTGCAATCATGGTCATAAACGTGGCCGTGGACGACACAATGGTCGTGGTCGTAAAGGTCATTACCAAAATTTGGGACCAAGAAACACTGCCAAGTTCAACAGAAGGAATGACCAGGTAAGCAGAGTGCCCTAAAATAATGACAATAATTGTCATAGATGTGGTTCATCAAACCACTAGGCTAAGACTTGTCGTACACCTAAGCATTTGGTGGATCTTTACCAAGCCTCCCTAGAGAGGAAAAATGTGGAAATAAACTACATTAATCAATCTGATCCTTAGGAATCGTCTGGGCCATTAGATATAACTTCCCTTGATATTTTAGATTTCTTTGCGAGCAATAGGAGTCATGTTGATGACATGGTTGGTGGTGGCGTCCCCAACATCAACTAGTTTAATATCTATGTTATTTCATTTTCATGTTTAATCTAGTATTTCCCTTTGAGAAATTTTATTAACACATCTCTAATTACTATATACACATCTCATTCTTAATACACCACGTATTGACTTTATTATTTTAACATTTTACTAGATACACATACCCAACTTTTCTATAATATCCTCATTTAAAATACATCACTTATTCACTAAATACACAATCCATTCACTAAATACACATATTTTTCTAGATTTGCTACTCAATTTATTCAAAAAAAGAAAAAGAAGAAAAAATGAGTATATATATAGCATTATCTAAAGTTCTAGTTTGGTGTTCAGTTTGAACGACCTAACATGCGTGAACAGTTTAATATAAATTTCTAACTTCAATTTGTACAATCAATAGTAAAACATTGATAATTTAATATTTGATAAATTAATAATTTTGATTAAATAATATTTTTTGCCAGCCCCAAAATAAAGAATTAGCAAAATTGATGTCGATAAATTAACAATCTCTATTAAATAATATTTTTTGCTGGTCCCAACGCTATTAATTTATAAAGGTTTAAATTATAAGGTTTGGTACATTCACATACGTTATTCTTGTATAGAAAAAGAATACTTTAATAAGCGGATATTTTATTTTAACAAGTTTTTTTTACTTTTGTTATGAATATCTCTTTTGGTAATTTTACGTACCCACAAACTCTTATATAATTTGTATAAAAAAAGAGATGTGTATTTAACATTTAAAGATGTGTTAATAAAATTTCTCTTTCTCCTTTCATGCTTAATTGAATAAAAAAAAATTGTACTTCCTTTCCTTTATTAAATAAATGTATATGTTTATCTTATTTTGCATACTATCTCTATTTATGTTGGTATTTATATTATTGTCTATGAAGGAATAAATATGGAAAATGGATGCTCTCAAGATGAAAAAGATATATGTCTTGCAGATAATGCGACCACGCACACGATCCTTCGAGATTGAAAATATTTCTCCACTTTAAATTTGACAAGGTCAAAAGTGACATTCAGGTCCTGCAGACCTAATTGAAGGCTCTGGAAGAGCTCATATTCGGTTGTCAAATGGTACCCAATTATCCATTCAAGAGGCATTGTACTCGTCCAGATCTAGAAGGAAATTTGTTGAATTTTAAGGATATACGCTTGAATGGGTACCACATAGAAACCACAAATGAGAACAATGTGGAGTATCTTTGCATTACTTCTAATACTTACAACCAAAGGCATATATTAGAAATGATGGTTGCCCTCTCATCTGGTTTGTACTATACAATCATTAAGTCAATCGAGGCATACCATGTCATGAACCAAAAGTTCACTGATCAACACATATTAATGTTTTGGCATGACCGTCTAGGTCACCCAGGATCCACGATGATGTGTAGGATCATTACTAATTCCAATAGACACCCATTGATGAATAAGAATATTATTTTGCCAAGCAATAATCCTTGTAAAGCGTGCTCACAAGGAAAGTTGATCATTAGGCCATCTTTTGCAAAAATTGATGCAAACTCCCCATCATTTTTACAAAGAATTCAAGGGGACATTTGTGGGCCTATACAACCATCTTGCAGACCATTTCGGTACTTTATGGTCTAGATTAATGCTTTTACAAGATGGTCACATGTATGTCTCTTGTCAACACGTAATATGGCATTCGCCAAGCTTCTTGCTCAGATAATTAAATTACAAGCATAATTCCCAGATTATTCTATCAAATCAATTTGATTAGATAATGTTGGTGAATTTACATCTCAAGAATTTGATGATTATTGCATGTCTTTAGGAATTGAGGTTGAACATCCAGTCCCTCATGTTCATACCCAAAATGGCTTGGTAGAAGCTCTTATTAAGCGCTTGCAGATAATTGAGCACACCTCACTCATGAGGACAAAGTTGCCAACTTTTGCATGGGGACATGTCATT
Source organism: Fragaria x ananassa (assembly GCA_034370585.1). NCBI lineage: Eukaryota > Viridiplantae > Streptophyta > Magnoliopsida > Rosales > Rosaceae > Fragaria > Fragaria x ananassa. The sequence continues at coordinate 24,968,711 of CP139761.1, read as the reverse complement.
TTGCATGCATCATAATGAATCCGGTTAAGGCCCATAGCCAACCATCAATATTCCCCATTACAACTTGTTTTTGGGAATCAACCCAATATTTCTCATCTAAGAATTTTTTGTTATGTTATTTATGTGCTTATTGCATCACTACAACGTACTAAGATGGGCCCTCAATGAAGAATGGGAATCTATGTTGGTTATGATTCACCATCTATCATTAGATATATGGAACCTTTGACAGGTGATATCTTTACTACACGTTTTGTAGATTGTTACTTTGATGAGACATTATTCCCGCCGTTAGGGAGAGAAAAGACCGTTCCTAAAGAACGTCATGAATTATTGTGGGATACACCCACTATGTCTCATCTTGATCCTCGTACTGCACATAGTTAAAATGAAGTACAAAGGATACTACATATTCAAGATGTTGCTAGCAGAATGACTGATGCATTTACTGATATAGCAAAAGTGACAAGATCACATATCCCAGCGGCAAATGCACCTACAAGGATATATGTCCCAACTGGAAAAAATAATGTGGCGGCTAATGAGCCATCTGTTGCACGCCTCAAGTGTGGCAGATCTGTAGGTTCAAAGTATTCAGTTCCTAGAAAAAAGAAATCAAAAGCATATCTGAATCATAATGACATCGCTGTTGAAAACGTTATTGGGAAAAACGTTGACAACCGATCCACAATTCATGATCCTATAATTATAGAAGAGCAAAGTGTCCATGTTGAGACACAAGCCCATGAAGAGGCTGATCAGGTACCTGATAATTAGGAAATTTTCATAAATTATGTGCACACGAGTGAACTGTGGGATCACAGAGAAACAATTGTCGATGATGTATTTTCATTTGCAGTAGCTACTGAGATCGTTAAAATGATGACTTTGAACCTCTTTTTGTCGATGAATGTAGACAGAGATATGATTGGCTCAAATGGAAAGATGCAATCCAAGTAGAGCTAGATTCTCTCAAAACATGCAATGTTTTTGGACCAATAGTCCAAACTCCACCCAATGTGAACCCTGTCGGTTATAAATGTGTGTTTACGAGAAAGCGCAATGAGAAGAATGAGATTGCAATATAAAGCACGCCTTGTCGCATAAGGTTTTTCATAAAAGCCTGGGATTGATTATGATGAAACTTATTCCCCGGTCATGGATGTTATTAATTACATTTCGGTATCTCATAAGTCTAGTACTTTCAGAGAAACTTAATATGCGACTTATGGATGTTGTTACAACATATTTATACGGGGAGTTAGATACCGATATATACATGAAAGTCCCAGAATGAGTTGCCTGAAGCAACTAAAAAATCACGCAACATGTACTCAATTAAATTAAGACGGTCATTATGTGGATTGAAACAATCCGGACGAATGTGGTACAACCGTCTCAGTGAGTACTTAACTAAGGAGAGATATATTAATGATCCTCTATGTCTTTGCGTGTTCATCAAGAAATCAAATTTTAGTTTTGCAATAGTAGCAGTCTATGTCGATGACATGAATTTAATTAGGAACCCTACAGAGCTCACAAAGACGTACTGTTGAATATTTAAAGAAAGAATTTGAAATGAAAGATCTTGGGAAGACAAAATTTTGCCTCGGTTTGCAGATCAAGCATTTTGCTAGTGGGATTCTTGTCCATCAATCAATTTATACTGAATAGGTTTTGAAAAAATTTGGTATAGACAAAGCCTATCCATTAAGCACCCCAATGGTCGTTCATTCTCTGGACGTTGAGAAAGATCCATTCCATCCGAGACAAGAAGGTGAAAATATCCTTGGTCCACAAGTACCATATATGAGTGCTATAGGTGCCCTGTTTTATTTGGCACAATATACTACACCGGATATTGCCTTTGCGGTAAATTTATTGGCAAGATATAGCTCTGCTCCAACATTACACCATTGGAATGGTGTAAAACATATTTTGCGCTACCTTTGTGGTACTATGAACATGAGTTTATTTTATACTTACAAATCCAAAAATAGTCAGAGTATCGTTGAATATGCAGATGCTGGTTTTCTCTTTGATCTGCATAAAGGTTACTCACAAACAGGTTATGTATTTACTTGTGAAGACACTGCAATTTCATGGCAATTGACAAAGCAATCACTGGTAGCTACGTCCTCCAATCACTTAGAAATACTTGCGCTTCACGAGGCTAGCCGAGAATGTATTTGGTTGAGATCAATGATTCGCCATATTCGAAGAACATGTAATCTACCATTGGTAACAAATGCTCCTACAATCTTACACAAAGACAATGTAGCGTGTATAGCTCAAATTCAAGAAGGATATATCAAAGGAGATAAAACAAAACACATTGCACCAAAGTTCTTCTTCACACATGAGCTTCAAAAGCATGAAGAAGTTGAAGTTAGAAAAATCCGATCATTTGACAACTTGACAGATCTCTTCACCAAATCTCTACCAAAATGTATATTCAAAAGAAGTTAGTATAAGGCATTAGAATGCATCAACTCTCCAAGCTTCGAGAAGAAGTGTGCAGTGATCAGGGGGAGCACCTAAAACCATTCTCAAAAAGACATGCGCGTTGTACTCTTTTTCTCCTTCGACCAGGGTTATTTTTTCCCACTGGGTTTTTGTTACATGATAAGGTTATTAACGAGGCAACATTAAGGGCGTCCAACACCAAACTAATTGGTGGACATTCAAGGGGGAGTGTTGTAAATATGTACGGTTGTCCAAATTACTTTGTGTTGTAATCTTATGTAGAAAGCTTGTATTAAACAAGCTACCATGGCTTGTGAGTATCTAGCAAGTTAACTTGTGTGTGTTCACCAAGTTACCAAGCTTCTCCATTAAGCGTTATATGTGTAATCACCAAGTATCCCAACCCTATATAAAGGGGTGAGTGAATGATGAATGATACAACACCAACAACACCATTCCCCCATATATTCTCTCTTGTTCTTCTACTCTCTCTTATTAGTTCTACTCTTCCATTACCTAGCTAGTAAATCTCTTTAGTTCTACTCTTCCTAGTTCTACTCTTCCATTACCTAGCTACTATCTCTTATTAGTTCTACTCTTCTACTCTGTTTTCCTAGACTATGATTCCAGCGATGATTACTAGTGCTGAGACGATGCTTGAAAGGTGGACAAATCATAATGGGAAAGAGATTGAGGTGTTTGAAGAGTTTAGGTTGTTCACTTCAGAAGTGATTTCTAGGACAGCATTTGGAAGCAGCTATATAGAAGGAAAACAGATTTTTGAGATGTTGATAAAGATGGGATTCTTAACATTCAAAAATGCTTTCAACCTCAGGTTTCCTGGCATCAGGTAACTTCCTTTTAACAAACTTAAGCACACATGAACTGGGAACTGTAGCCATATCGATAGCAATGCATAATTAAATTATAATGCCAGAGGGGTTCTCAGTAAGTGCAACTTTTCTTTTGTTGCTAGTAGAATTATGAAATAGTTTAATGTTGTTCTCTCTATTCAATATTGCAGCAAAATCTATAAAACCAGCGATGAGATTGAATCAGACAAGCTTGAAAAAGGAATACGGGACTCCATAATAGAGATTGTTAAGAAAAGAGAAGAGAAGGCAATGAGTGGACAAGAAGACTACTTTGGGAGTGATTTTCTTGGATTACTGTTGAAGGCTCATCATGATTCCAATGAGAAGCAGAGGATTTCGATGGATGATTCAGTCGATGAATGCAAGGCCTTTTACTTTGCTGGACAAGAAACTAGTACTAGTTTGCTTGCTTGGACTGTCTTTCTTCTGGCCCTCCATACTGATTGGCAAGAAGAAGCAAGAAATGAAGTCCTGCAGTTATTTGGCAAACAGACACCAAACCCTGATGGCTTTTCCAAACTGAAAACTATAAGGAATCCAAGAACTACTTAAGAAACTGATTTTATACAAGTATACAACACTCGTTTATTTTGAAATACTGACTTGTTTTGTATCAAAACTTTTGAATACATGCAGATGAGTATGATCATCAATGAATCTCTATGGTTATATCCTCCTGTTCTTGCCATGGAGAGGAGAGTTGAAAAGGAAGTTAGACTGGGAAACGTTCTCATTCCTGCTAATGTTGAACTGCATGTCTCAAGTCTAGCACTTCACCATGAGCCTCAATTCTGGGGACAAGATGTGCAACTTTTCAAGCCAGAGAGATTCTCAGAAGGGGTTGTTAAGGCTACTGGGAATAATATAGTTGCATTCTTACCATTTGGAATGGGGCCTCGACCTTGTGTAGGCTTCAACTTTTCCACCATTGAAGTAAACATTGCTCTTTCAATGATTCTACAACGCTACTCGTTCACCCTTTCACCTGGTTATGTTCACTCTCCCTTTCATTTTCTTACACTTCGTCCACAGCATGGAGTTCAAGTGCTGCTACACTCGCTGTGAACTATGAATTGCTCGAAAATCTTGCACTTGGCCTATTGACTACCTAGAATTGCTTGTGCATTTGGCTTATGATGTGAATATGGTAGTCCAATTAATGACTTTATCACATAACATATTATCTGCTGTTCAACCTTATATTCACTCATGGACCAACATGTATGGTACTAACTATTAAGTTCTCTCAAGCTTCCTGTGTGTGTTTCACTTCGGTTGACAAGACACTAGTACTAGTTTGCTTGCTTAGACTATCTTTCTTCTTGATCTCCGTACTGATTGACAAGAGCAAGCAAGAAAGAAGTCCTAAAATAAAACACCAAATCCTTATAGCTTCTCCAAACTGAAAACCGTATGTTAAGTTCTTAATACACGTTTTTTCTAAGTTACAGAAAACAGCTAGCCTATAAATTTTGAAGTTCTTACCACTTTTTTTATCATTTCATATTTACACTGCAATTCACGCAGTCACGCAGATGAATATGCATGATCATCCTGAATCTCTATATGGTAGTAACATTCCTGTTTTGTATGAGAGTTGAAACTTGAAAAGAGCTAGACTGGGAAATGACATAATATACTGACCCCTCGACAAAGAAACTTAATTTGAAACTAGATACCAGACGAATTGGTCAATCACAAGTAGGCATAATTATCAATAACCTATAAAAGAAAGACTGAACATCAACTGTGGATTAACTATTAATTGGATGTGCTGTCTATTCCTTGTTGGCTAGTCTATTTTTAGTTTTCACTTTCTTTGTGGCTGCTTCCTTAGTTTTATGCTATTTTTCATGTTGAACCATGTGGTGGCCTGTCTATATTATTGGCTGGGACTTTCATAAAGAGGAAATTAGTACAGTTGAAAGACAGTAAACAAAATGAGATCTATTGGACATCTAGTGATCACAGGTTCAAGCTTTCTGTGTGTATTTCTTCTGTTATGTCTCATTAAGATCATATACAAGCTATGGTGGATTCCAACTCGCATTCAGAAACGGATGGCTTCCCAGGGAATAAACGGCCCTTCTTACACACTTATCCATGGAAGCACCAAAGAAATTTCCAACATGACGAAAGATAATATGAGCACGCCGATGAGTTTATCCCATGAAATATTATCAGTTGTTCAGCCTCATATTCACAAATGGACTAGAATATATGGTAAGAAATACTCTTAATTAGTTTTGGTTTTCAAATCTTAGTTCCAGAACTGCTCAAAATAAGCTTTTGTTATTTTCTGCAAGCAGGACAGATTTTTCTACAATGGTACGGTTCTCAACCTCAGTTAATTATATCGGAACCAGAACTGTGCAAAGAGATACTCATTAACAAAAATGGAGCTTATTCAAAAAAGAAGTTTCAAGGCTATATCAAGTTGCTACTAGGGGAGGGCCTGGGTTGTGCTGACGGTGAAAAATGGGTGAAACTGCGAAAGGTTGCCAACCATGCCTTCCATGGAGAGAGCTTAAAAGTAAGCTCTTGCAGTTACTATTGGTGATTCTAAATTTCTAACAAAAATTTCTGTATAGTAATATAGTTAGACTAATTATTTGTAATATATGACATGATTTTATTGTTTTCATAGTCTATGATTCCTGAGATGATAGCTAGTGCAGAGACAATGCTAGCAGGGTGGAAAAGTCATGAAGGAAAAGAGATTGAGGTGTTCGAATTGTTTAGGTTGTTCACTTCAGAAGTAATTTCTAGGACTGCCTTTGGCAGCAGCTACTTAGAAGGAGAGAATATTTTTCAGAATATTATGAAGCTATCAGTTTTCTTGGTCAAGAATTCCTTCACAGTTAGATTTCCTGGCTTAAGGTAACATCCTTTTAACTAAATTTATTTCTGAAAACAGTAACTCAATTTCTCTAATATGCATATGGTGTCTATCTTTTAATTAAATTCCAGCATATAACTTTCCATTTACTCTCTTGTTTGTCTACACAAGATGCTTCCAACAAAGCATGCACAAGCTAACAAAAGAAACCAACACATATGTTAATTAAAGGACAAAGGTGTTGTTGAAACTCTACTTGATTGATCAATTTATGATGTCTCTTCTTATGTACACTCTATCAATATTGCAGTAAGTTTGTCAAAACGAACGATGAAATTGCGTCAGAAAAGATTGAGAAAGGAATACGCGACTCCATACTAGAGATTATAAAGAAAAGAGAAGAGAAAGTACTAATGAGTAGAGAAAATGAAAGCTTTGGGAATGATTTTCTTGGACTACTTTTAGGGGCTCATCATGGTACCAATGACAAAGAGAGGATTTCAGTGGATGACTTAGTTGATGAGTGTAAGACTTTTTACTTTGCAGGACAAGAAACCACTAATAGTATGCTTGCTTGGACTGTCTTTCTTCTGGCACATTATACAGATTGGCAAGAGAAAGCAAGAAAAGAGGTCATGCAAATATTTGGCAAACAAACTCCGGATCCGGACGGCCTTACCAAGCTGAAAACAGTAAGAACAACATAACCTATTCTTTGTCTAAGCAGTCACACAAATGTTCATAACTGTTGAAGTTTGAAATATGCCTTATTTCTCTTCTGTTATTTGTTCGGTTATGCAGATGAGTATGATCATGAATGAGTCACTAAGATTATATCCTCCTGTTCTGTCCATTGAACGGAAAGTCAATTGGGAAGTTAAACTAGGAAAGTTCACTATTCCTGCTAATGTTGATGTGCACATTCCAACTCTAGCACTACACCATGAGCCTCTATTCTGGGGTCAAGATGCGCAACTTTTCAAGCCAGAACGATTCTCCGAGGGGGTTTCTAAAGCTACTAACAACAATGTAGGTGCCTTCTTGCCCTTTGGAATGGGGCCTAGAATTTGTGCAGGTTTCAACTTTGCAACCATTGAAGCCAAGATTGTTTTGTCAATGATTCTACAGCGCTACAGCTTCACCCTTTCTCCAGGTTATGTGCACTCTCCACATCAATTTCACACCATTCGCCCAAAACATGGAGTTCAGGTGTTGCTCTATCCACTGTGAACTGTGAAGAAGAATCACACAGTCGCTAGCTAGCTACATAAATTGCCTTTTGAATAAAATAGTGCAGTACGTACAGCCTCTGTTATGTGTTACACTGCAGTACCATCCTGTGGTTTGTCTTTTGCATTAATCATTGATATGCAAACTAGTCTGGTTATATTTTGTTGAGAATATATTTGCATAATACAGTAGTTTGAAGAGCATAGATCTCAAGGCACCAAAAGAGGCATTGATCAGTTGGTATTAGCAACACCCCATATCATGTCTCAGACCATGCAGAACAAACAAAATAAGGACAGTAAATAGTAAAATTTTATTACAACACGACTTAGAAGAGAAGGGGGGGGAATCAATTAGCATTGAGCAATACTCCTCACCAATAAGAATCACTAAACGTGTCACTAAACAACAAGCCCGTCTAGCTCAGTTGGTAGAGCGCAAGGCTCTTAACCTTGTGGTCGTGGGTTCGAGCCCCACAGTGGGCGTCCACATTTTTTTGTCTCGTGGACACATACCTTTCATTTTTTGGAAGGATTAGACTTGAGTCCTGAATAATTGCTGCATAGTGTGTGCCGAACGAGGGATCTGCTCTCTGAGTGCATTTTCATTATCAATATCATTCTTGTCTGTTTGTGAAGACCAAGAACACAATGATCATCCATAACCTGTAATCTGTTGGCATATTATAGATTGTCGTCCCCCTCGCAAATGACATTCAATAATCTCTGTTAAATTGCAACAGATTTGAAACTAGTGCTTGTTAATAGGCCAAGGGGGACTACTTCAAACAGGGGTTCGTACGTTATATAGTTTTCAACAAGAGCAAGAAACTTTAAAAATACTACAGAAACTTTAAAAATAGAAAACTTGGATTTAATTTTTGGAGGCCCGTGAAGTTTAAGGGCTCTAGGCGTAGGCCAGCTGGGGGCCGGCCCTTACTGGCCGCTACTGAATCATCATGAAGATCGCTGCTGCTAGTTCAAGCACCATTTTCTGTTGTGTTGGAGTTCTTGTGCTTTGTTGGCTCTCATATTCAAGGTGCTTCATAGACTATGGTGGACTCCAACAGGTTTTCAGAAGCTGATGGCTTCCCAAGGAATCAGAGGCCCTTCTTACAAACTCATCCATGGCAACACCAAAGAGATCAACAACATGAAAATACAAGCCATGAGCCGGCCCCGAAATCTGTCACATGACATAGTATCCGCAGTTCATCCTCATATCCACTCTTGGACCAACATATATGGTATGTCTTTTCTTTGATCCTCATTAGCCCGATATTTTCATAAGTGAACTTCTAGTCAGTAGTGAACTAGTGGTTGAGTTTTTGAATGTAAAACAACGCAGGGAAGAACTATCTTCAGTGGCATGGTACTCAGGCTCAGTTGGTGATTACAGAACCAGAGTTGTGTAGAGAGATACTGAATGACAAAGAAAAAGCTTATCCGAAAATGGAGCCTATACCCTTTATCAAGAAGCTATTTGGAGAAGGCCTTGGCACCAGAACCAAATCCGATGAAAAATGGGCACAGCTGCGAAGGATCTCCAACCATTCCTTCCTTGGAGAGAGCAGCTTAAAAGTAAGTCCATCCATCTTACTGTTATTATACAAGTTAATTGTGATTTTTGCAATTAGTATAGTAATGGAAAATGAGTTGAAGGAAGATTTGTTAATTAATTGTGTATTGATTGTTGAGATATCAATCCCACATCGGGAATATGGGATATTGCCTGTGGGTTTATAAGAGTTTGAGTCACTCTATCTATTACCAATTGGTTTTGGATGTGAACCTTAGACTACTTTATCATCGATGGAATCTTTATTTGGCAGCAGCTACTTAGAAGGACAACACATTTTTGATATGTTGATGAAGTTTTACTTCTTAATATCCAAAAATTTATTCACGATCAGGTTGCCTAGTTTCATCAGGTAATTTACTTCAAAATTTCACCTCATACTAATTGATCTGCTTTCTATTGATATCGATAGAGGAAGAATTGTTGAGTCAATCTATGAAGCTTGGCCAAGGAATCCGTGACTCCATACTGAAGATCATTAAGGAAAGAGAAGCCAAGGCAATGAAGACTGGAGAAGAAGGCAACTTTGGACAAGATTTTCTTGGCATGCTCTTAAAGGCTCATCATGATGCCGATGTCGATCAGAGAATTACAGTAGAGGAATTGATTGATGAGTGCAAAACGTTGTACTTTGCAGGACAGGAGTCCACTGCTAGTTTGCTAGCTTGGACCATCCTTCTTCTGGCACTTCATACTGATTGGCAAGACAAAGCGCGAAAGGAAGTCTTACAAGTATTTGGCAAACAAAACCAGCCAAATCATGATGGAATAGCCAAGCTCAAAACAGTAAGAATCTTGAACTCATCTGCTAGTATATCAGTCAATTTGTTCTTTCTTACTAATGATCTTGGCTGTTTCCGCACAGTTGAGTATGATCATCAATGAGTCCCTAAGATTATATCCTCCTCTTGTTACCGTAAGTGGGAGGACAGCTGACAGAGAAGTTAGAGTGGGAAAGCTGACCATTGATCCAGCAGCTAATCTTGAACTGCTCATCAAACCTTTATCATTGCACCATGATCCTGACTTCTGGGGACAAGATGTGCATCTCTTCAAACCAGAGCGATTTGCAGACGGGGTTGCGAAAGCTACAAATAATAACCTAGCCGGATTCCTACCCTTTGGAACTGGACGTAGAATGTGTGTGGGATCAGACTTCGCCACCACTGAAGCAGAGGTTGTTCTGTCAATGATTCTGCAGTGCTACTCATTCACCCTTTCTCCAACTTATGTACACTCGCCCTATGAAGCGCTTACGCTTTGCCCACAACATTTAGTTCAGGTGATGCTGCACTCACTGTGAAGCTGCTTGCAATGGCAAATTGGGAAGACCAGAAATTTCTATAATTACATTAATAATGCTTTTGCATATGTTTGCTCTATGAAGAGTGCAACCTAGCTTTCCTTGATGCTTGTTATGTGTTACTTCTCTTGTTGCTCAATCTGCAACCTTGCTTCTTGTACAACTACAGTTATAATTTCATCACCTTGCACCTTGCACCTTGCTTCATATTATCAAGTGAAATGTGCAAGTCCTTTTCCAGTCATGGATGAGACTACATACACTAGATTGTTCTTACCATATCGATCTCATATTGCCATTATATATATCGTTTGGTACTATCAAAAGTCTTGTTTTGCAATTTTTGCAATTAAGGTAGTACAGATTGTTAAGAAAAGAGAAGAGGCAATGACTGGACAAGAAGATTACTTTGGGAGTGATATTCTAGGATTGCTTTTGAATGCTCATCATGGTGCCGATGACAACCAACGGATTTCGATGGATGAACTGATTGATGAGTGCAAAATCTTTTGCTTTGCTGGACATGAAACCACTAATGCTTTGCTTTCTTGGACCGTCCTTCTTCTGGCTGATTGGCAAGAAGCAGCAAGAAAGGAGGTCTTACAATCATTTGGCAAACAAATTCCAAATCCTGATGGCCTTGCTAAACTAAAAACAGTAAGACAGTCAACAACTCCATCAATTTATTTCCCTAATCATAAGTTCATAACTAGCAGAGTTTGAAATTCTGAATCACATTATTTTTGTTCAGATGAGTATGATCATCGATGAGACTATAAGGTTATATGCTCCGGTTATCTCCTACGAGAGGACAGTTGAAAGAGAAGTGAGACTGGGAAAGCTGACACTTCCTGCCGGTCTTGAATTGTACATTTCCAGTCTAGCACTTCACTATGAGCCTGAATACTGGGGAGAAAATGTACATCTTTTCAAACCAGAGCTATTCCCCGAAGGTGTTGCTAAAGCTACTAATTATAACATAACCACATTCTTACCTTTTGGAATGGAACCTCGAATCTGTCCAGGGTTGAACTTTGCTACCGTTTAAGCCAAAATCGTTCTCTCAATGATTCTGCAGAACTATTCCTTCACCCTTTCCCCAGGTTATGTCCACTCACCCTATGAGAATATGACTGTTCGCCCACAGCATGCTGTTCAAGTAATGCTCCATTCACTGTGAAGTGTGAACTGGAGGTGATCGAATACCAAAATTGGCCATAATAATCTTAGACTACACATACATTAGTGTTGATTTTGGAAGTTTGGAAATGATGAGTCACTTCCTGTTCTTTGTGCTTTGCAGCAGCTTACTTGCAATGTTTTAAAAAACGCTGCCCAGCTCACTGTTCCGATTTTCCACTGATTGTTCAACTTAGGTGCCAACGCGACAATCGGCCGCCTAGGCGGTGCAGCTGGGCGGCTCGATTAGTCTTTTTTTTTTAATCAAAATTCATCAAAGTCTATCTAAACTCAAAACCCAAAGACGACCTCTATAACAGTCTTCTAAACGCAAAAGGGCCTATAGAGGACGTGGTAAGAATCTAATTTATTTATTCAAATTGTTTTTTTAACATAGTAGTTGACCATTTTATTTATTTTTGAAGTATATTTGCTATTTTGGAACAATATAATGCATTCTATAAATTTATTTTTATATTTCATTTGCTATTAAAAAATAAAAATATAGAAAATACAAAACCGTCTAAGTGTCTGATTAATCCTCTGGCCGTTAGGCGCCGGTTATCCGCCCAACTAGCGCCTAGCGTTTTTTAGAACATTGCTTACTTGTTTCTACTACAATCATGATATGATGATATATGGCACCCCCAATAGAAAAGATTTTAAGCGCTGAAATTTTATGTAACTTCTGTTTCTTCACGAAATCATGGCAATGTACTAAATTTCTCAGAAACAATTTGCAAGGATGCCTTATAGTCCTCAGTAACTGGCTGCAAGTTCATATAGGAGCACCAGAGCGTTAGTTTTCTCTAACAAGATGTAGAAACACCCTCTATAATTGATTTAAGTGTTAAATAACGACTTTTTTTTCGAAATTTGTTAAACAATGATTTGGTACTACTGTGATATCATGAAACATGATAAAAGAACTTAAACTATCACATAGAGAATCAAAATCGAACAAGATACTCATCATACTGTAGTGCGGGTTTACTTTTCAACTGATTGTAGGAGCACCGGTAAGTGATGCACCTGATGGCCTAATAAACTGATTTGTTCGAAACAGAAAATTCAGTGTGTACCTGAACTCATTACAAGTTATGACTATGGCAACTGGAATTACACTGAACCAAAGAATCTGAGTTAACATTCTTTAATTTGAATGAATGATTTCCTTTGGCTAACTACAACTGTGTTACAATTGATATTCATAAAATAAAATCAGGCTCAAAAATGCCAAGTCATGCACTGACGACTTGGGGCAGATGCACCCACAACCAAAAAAGAATAAACCTTAATCTCCTGCAGTTAGAAACCTGTAAGTTGAACGAAGATCACAACTTTGTATTCAGAACCAGGTGGTTGTTATCAATTTCTCCTTCATGCGAGATATAAGCTTAAATTTTTCCTCAGCTTCAACCATCTGGCGGATGTCAGTTCTTGATGCTCGATCAGGGTGAAATTTCAATAATGCCCGTTTATAAGCTGCATGCACCTGAAATAATATCAAATTCCATTAAGGATATAGTATATTCATAATGTACATGCATTTGTCTGATTTATATACATTTCTGCCCAACATATCCCACTTATCCAATTTACCTCCTGTGGTGAAGGATGGACACCTGACAACCCCACTTGTATTCCCAAGCCGCGAAGCAAAGAAGACATACTTTTGCATTCCAACAATCTGTTAAGTTCCTTCCTTACTTCAGCACGAAATTTGTCTTTCAAGTTCAAATTTTCTTCATCCTGAGCATCACATTTTCACACATCAGGAATTTAAAAATCTTAAACAACTAAAAGCAAACTACTGCTACCCAAAAAGAAAAAAGAAGATATGAAGCATAACGACTTCAGAGAAGCAAAGATAGGGTAATTGTTGAAGATATGAATCCAAAGTTTCAAACCTTCTTTTGAGTCTCTCTAACTTCTTCCACGCGTTGCTTTTGCCTTCTCTGCATGTCCAATAAGCGCATGCTTTCAGCTTTTTTCCTTTTACGCAATCTCTGTGCCTCTTCTGCCTGAAAGAGAACAAAATTAAAAAGATTGATATGGTCATTACCGATGTCAAGGTTCACAAAGGCTACAAGATACATAAGTGCTATGTATAATATTTATAATAAAACAAAAAAAAATAAACAAATAGACACCAGACTAGGGATGAACTATGGTCAAGCTTGTATAGATATTCTGTACATAAGAACTGTGTATAAAAGCGGTGAACTACCCTTTTTTAGTCTGGATATTATGAGCTTTTGTGAATGATTAATACTCAATGAAGAAGAGCAATTAACCACCACCCTATCAGCCAAACTATTTGGAAGGTCTTGGACTATACACACATGAGGAAAGAGACTCTAGAGGGAAATAAAAAGGGTATTCATGCATATGCATAACCTGAATTTGTAAGACTTGCCGCCTGGATTCCATTTCTTCTTCCATTGCTTGCTTGTATTCATCAGTTTCTTTGAGCTTTTCCCGATCAGTGATAATATTGTTTTGAACAAGAGTAACATTACCATCTTCAGGATCCCTCGATTCAGATGAATCTGTCCCCACTTTCTCCCGTGACACATCTTTGCCGTTACTAATTTCAGACTTATCCACGTAGACTCTACTTTCTCTAGGAACAGCCCCGAAGTGATCTTCAGAAATCTCACAGTCCACATGTGTTTCATCAGGTGGCTCTCCAAGAACTGATCTCACCTTTCCCTCAGAACTAGATCCTTTCTGAAATTCATTGTCCTTGACTCCTAATTCAACTCTGTCCTGGTCAGTAAGCACTTCACCTGAGTGTTGATTCTTGTAAGAAAGCTCTTCATTCAATACCCCGGGGCATCTTTGATAATTGTTAAACCTAGGTAAGGAATCAGAGAAACAGGTTTCATCCCTAAACTTTTGTTCATTATGCATATGTTGTTTAGATTGTTTCCCAGCTAATTCTTCCGTGGACCGTGAGGAATTTTCTTCAGGATTTTGATTTTCTTCATTCCAAAAACCAGAGATGCCTTCCTTATGAAGAGATTGTGACTTGTAACCATGAGGATCTTCAGGGACTGTGCCTCTTACATGCTGAAAATCACCATTCCTACGTAAGCTTTCTCTTTCTTTAGCTGACCTAGGTTTTTCACATGGAATACTGTTTTCAGCAACATTCTGATTGGACTCCATAGACGAAGTTTTCATTTTGGCCTCAAAAGAACTACCATCAAAGTGGTGATCACGAGTTCCCATGTCTGGAGGGCTCTCTTTTTCATAATCTCCATGGTCTGAACTTGAACAAACAGGAGCCTCTGCATGCTTTCCTGTTCTATTCTCTGCATCAACAGTATCACCATGAGATCCAGATCCACTCGCTTGATCCTCTGGACCCGACTGACAATTACGAGAAACATGTTTTCTCTTTTGTGAAGCTTTTTCCCAACGTTCATGGAGCACTGAAGCTTCTACCAACTCACAATCAGAATAATCAGTATCAGAGGAACCGGACTCAGACTCCGAATATAAACCATAACCATATTTACGGGGAGCTGTACTTGAATGGGTTTGCTTGCCTTTTGAACCCTTGGATGGAAAACCTTTTTCCTGGACAACTTCACATTCATCTCTATCTGAGCGTACAGAATTCCACCAATAGTTAGGAGAGGGAAACCGACTTTTGCTTGAGGTGGCATCACTGTCCAGGTCCCCAAGATCTTCAACAGAAAAAACACTATCGGTGTCACCACCCGCATCATCATCATCATCATCATCATCATCGTCTATATCAATGATAGTACTAAATTCTCTGTTTTGTCTCAGTGTACTAGAGCCTCGAGATGGTGGCTGCTCAATATCATCTATGTTAATGACATCGTCGTCGTCATCAAGATCGATGATCTCAACTTTGCCAACACCCTTATTTACCTTGCAACTTTCTACAGGCTCTTTCCCAGAACATCTTCCGAGTCCAGGAAAGACTCTTGCTGATTTTCTCCCTCCCATCGGCTCATCCACAGCTGCAACAAAACGAATACATAAACCATCAAAAACTAGCAAAAGTTGAGTTCCGACAACATAAATCAGCATCCGGAGCATGAATTAAATGCACTCAATCAAAACCTAGCAAAATCATGCAGACACACACGCATGCAAAGCGCATGCCACTACTTACGCATTGTATTTCTTACCTATTTACGCATTCTACACCGGAAAAAAAAATCCAACTTTAAAGGAACAGCATTAATGAAATCCTTTTACCAAATTCCGCCAATCGTATAAATTCTCCTAAACCCTAGCTCACCTACAGCTTTGTTAGGCATTATCATCTCATCTACTAGCAAACTAACTCAAACGCCAGTACCTTACCAAAACAATCAATTGATTCCTAGGGTTTGTTTCAATTGAACCTAACATGTCACAACTGAACAAGCACACTCATATAACCAACAGCTACATCAAATCACCCAACTCAACATAAAACCCTAAATCAACAATTCATAATGAAATCAAAATCATAAACATTTCCCACACAAGAAATTAAATATCAATTGAGCCCTAACTTCAGCCAAGAATCCATTGATTAACGAACAAACATAACCGAGAATCGAGAATTAAACCTCACCTTTGATAAAGAAGAAGAAGCCCTAGCTCGTCGGCACAGTGAAACCCAGAAAGGAGGGAGCTTTATTGGGAGGTCCAATTTGGGGGAGGGGAGGAGGGTTTTCGAAATTGAAATTGAAATTGAAAATTGGAAGTAGGAAAAGATTGAAACCATAACGAAGAGGAAAGGCCAGAAAACGTTTATATACACAAAGAAATTATTTATTATTTTTTATTTATAAAAAGAAGTTATGTGGGTGTGTGTAGGTGGGTGACGGTAGGGAGGTTCACACACGGAGAAGGCTTCACGTCCGCGGTTGTGGGGCCCTGGTCGAAGAAGATGATTGGTCTGTGATTCACTGTGTAATACTTGACGTGTGTTTCTAATTGTATTGACTAATACGTGGTTGGACTATTACAAATTTATTTTCATTCAATTAAAAAGATTTGGATTAATTTTTTTTTCTTTATGAGGTTTTTTTTTTTTCAATGGTGGTTGGATGTAGATTCCAAATTTGATTTTCCTCTCTTCATTTGATTATTAATAATAATGAATTTAAAGTTTCAAAAGATAATATGGAAATAAAAATAAAGAGTTAAAATGGTCTAAAAACGTTAAATTCAAATTAGATCTGCATAGACGGTTAACTAAATCTTTTTATGTGAAAGTTAATTCGTGAATGTGTAGCACTTGTCGAGAACTTCATAAGAAAATGACACGAATTATTGAAGCTGATTTCTTTTTGTTGCTTTTGATATCGATATCATAAAGTTTTTACTTATTTAGAATAAGATGAGTTTACGAAATAAAACGGCGATTGATATATTTATACATAAGTTCTCATGCATTGAGAATGTACCCAGCATCATGCTTAGGAACTCAGTTCAACTACCTAGGAGGAATATATGCATCTGAGATTGATTGATGAATGTTTCTTACTCTAAATAGTAGGAAATAGTGTCTAGCTTATAGTCCCACAAATTACTTCTCTAGACAATTCAAGGGATATGATACTCAAACAATCAAAGTATTTATGCTTCAATTTGTGTTGTTGATTTTGGACCGGTTTGAAGGATGGTTATTGGGTTTACTACTCACAGCCCCAATAGAAAAATATGGGCTTTTCTATGTTTTTAAGAAAGCACTTGGTTTAAGCCTACACTAGATAGAGAACGGAATAGAGATTGCTTTACATTCATCTTGGGCTTGTTGACTACTAGTAGTGCTTTGCATTTCAGAACAGCAGGAATTTTATACATGCATGATCTGTGATTTGTTGGCAAACTCATAGAAACAAAATGTACATACAGAGTTCATACAAATAGAAGATACAATGTGCCTTAGAATAGAACTTCTGATCACATCAGCTTGCCACAGGATATAACCCCTCTGAAAAATTCCTCAAGGCTTTGTGTAGCAGCACTAAATTTACTTGTTGAGTGCAGCCAGATTCAAGCAAAGAAGGCAAGACTAGAGGAGAGAGTAGGGGGATGGGACCTTTACTTTGATAGATGAATGAATTCAAAGAAGAAGAAGAAGAAGAATTTGAGCTGCTCGAGCAACCAGAGGAGCTGGCATTGCCATTGTTAGGCTGCTTAATCAGCTGAAGAGGACAAGGAGCTCTTCGTTGCAACCGGCTCAACCGCCTTCTGAAAATACTGTCATCCTTGTGTGCACAAGTTTGGAAGCCTGGAAACTCAGCAGTTGTATCTTCCATGATGGTTTGTTGCCTCTAGAGTAAGTTATTGGGTCTTTGGATTTCCCCTCCCTATGGTTTAAGTACACTCTTTCTTTATAAGAGACAGATCTCAAGCATTGCTTAATTTAGCTAGCTAGGGGAATCATTAATGTTACAATAAGATTACACTTGACCATTGACTCCATTTTCCAGATAAGCTAGAATCTCAACCTCCATGTCGAAAATTCTACCATATCGACATATACTAGTTAGTTTTAAATCATTAACTCGACAAGTTCTCTTTTCTTTTCTTTTCTTTTTCGAATATGTCATTTTTTCCATATACGGTATAGTAAGAAAACCCCGACGAATCGGCTAATTTCCTATGAGGTTTGCTAGTTACTAAAGAATGGAACATATCATGTGCAATTGTGCAGAATCATCACTGGAATTGCTGCATAGTTTAATGGGATATGTAATAAAGCATCTCATATGCTCAGCTGAGATTGAGCTTCCTTCATGTGAGGGGAGGTTGCTTCCTTGCTGAGGTTCAAAGAAAACTACTTAGAAATCTTGCATTCCCCCAATGCCCACTTTCTTTCTGTCATGTGGGGAGGAATAAGTGCACACATGCACTCAAAGGCCATTGCTTGACAAAGAAAATGCAGGAGGCACATGATTCTTGATAACTTAAACAATATCTCTGTAAATAAGTATTCCAGTGTTTTTGCAGATGAATACGGGCTTTGATTTGTGGCTCACCATCACTGTTAAATCATATATTTTTTTATCCTCGTTTGCATGATCATGATTAGGCCATGATTGTTTTTTGCTCTTGGTTCATCCATATATAATAAACAGTAAGGTTCACTGTTGACTAATCCAAGAAGAATACTGCACAAAAACAGTGGTGTATCTCTGTTGTGCAGTTCTGTGTGATTTTGGTGTTTAACTTTCTACCAAAACATGATTCATGAATGTGTCACACATTCACGGATTCACAGTAAACATCTAACTCTTTATAGCAGTATATCAGCTATGTAGGCCAACTCGATATCAGACTTGACGAATCTCTCAATACATGGAGCCGATCGTATATACTTTCTACTTGATGTATCCATATATTAGTGTACCGTATACGAAACAAAATTATAAAGGAATTGTCAAAAGGGGAGCAAAGAAAAGGAAATGAAGGGTGGACTACATTTGTTCTGATAGTCTTGACATGGACATTTATGTTTATCAAAGACACATACAATGTATGAAGGAAACTTGCAACTAGTAAAATAACAATCAACTACAAAGAAATACACTACTCAAGTAATCTGTCTACTTCAAGACATGCCTTTTCAAGAGAATAGTCTTATTATTGAAGCTTTCTCAGATTTAACTAATCTCTCTTTAGCTTAAGTGGTAACCAAATTATGTGAGAAATTTGCATTACAAACACAATGACAAAGAAACGCAGCTGCATATAATATTTTCTTTAAAAAGGAATGAAAAAAGAACACCAATTATTTTGTCACTTTTGGATTGCTTGTCCCTCTTGGATTTCTTCTTCTTCTGGTGGCATCAGCAACCAAGATAAGTGACGAAATCCAAGTGGTAATAATAGTGCCAATTGCAAACACTAGTGAGGAAGACGTATCAAAGAATTATTTGGCTACAAAAAAGAAGGCGCATTTCCCCTCTGCCTTTTGATCTCTCTTTTCGTATATCTGTTGCTTTGTTGCTTTCAAACCACACACAGCATCCTTTGCTGGGGTACTTGGTCAAAAGGGATTGTTCAAATTGGATATGGATTGGCCTAGAATGATCATGTAGCTTTCCTATTCAAACCAGTACTGGGTCCAAACCAGTTTCATGGAAACAAGAAAAGAAGCTTACAGAACAGAATATGCACTGAGATTCTTTCAACTCTACCCCAAATTTTGGGTTATTCTGCCCAAAAAAAAAACTTCCAGAAAGATTCATTCATTCCCAGGTTTTAGGCTTTCAAAGCGCATGTCTCCATCTGATAGTGATTGAATGCACAACTAAAAATAGATAGCAAATCACTCATAACCTGCCCAATTGGAAATGGAGTAGTCAAATGTTTGGTACACTCACCCACCAAGAAAATTAGAAAGAAACACATTTGAATAATGAATACTCAAAACACAAAGGAACCTTTTCTATGCAGCTTCTTGTGTTTGTTATTGGGACCTCAAGTTTGCCAAGAAAATTCAAATCATTGAATACCAATAAGAAAACTGGAGCCAATTGACTGATGCCTACAACAATCACCCCAACCACAAAGTATATACAAAACAAAGATTGAGATTCAAAAAAAATACTATCATGACATGAACAAGGACCAGAAAAGAAAATTATTATATACAAAGCTCAGAAATGATCTTCTCTGATCATTACACAAGTTCCTTTGCTATGATGACCCAATGGGAGGTTGGATCACAATAACAAACACAGGATGCTGATAGGAATATTTACAAATACTTCACTCTACTTCTTTCCTTTAATAATTGGATGTTTTCCTAAACTGAGGGCTCTAAACCACTAAATTGGTCTAAATTTTGGTGAAGTTGAACTTTGACTGATCTAATATGTACATTAGGGGTGATCAGTGACCAGTTTCTCAGGAATAAGACCTAATCAGTTTAAAATTCACAAAAGATCTTGACTTGAACAGACCACCAAAGAGGAACCTGGTTGGTGATTCCTGAGAACCAGGATTGAAGTCTTCAGGAGTGCCTTTCACTTTAAGAATAGTCTGCCCGATTTCTTGACGAATCGACTCTATGGTTTTGGAGTCAACAGGATTACCTGATGCCTCACGAACGTAAAACGTATTAACAGCTTTGCCTGCTTTGGTTGTCACTTCTGCTCTGGTTACGGTAAGGCTATTCTCTCGGAATATTCGAGTGACATCAGAGAGCAGCCCAACTCTATCTGTAGTACAGAGTTCTAGCTTCAAACCCTGAATCAGGAAGAAACATATTAGTTGTCTGTATATCAATGTAGTCTTTCAAAAACATATAAACAAAACCAATAAAAAAAATATGACTAAACAGAACCATAGTATCACCTATTACAGAAATTAGACAAACAGGTGAGGGCAATAGAACATAATGAGACAAATGGAATATATTACAGCAAAACTGGTTTAGTAAAAGAAAAGGGTCAACATCAATGCTTTTAAAATAACAACTTGAGTCATAATCATATCAGTAAAACAGCTAAATTCTGCATTAGCCGAAACAAATGACTATCACTCCTCTGTAATACATTAAGAGCTATCAATGCCCTCAAATGAATACTTTTGGTTCCCTTTGGAAGATTACTGCCCATAACAGAATCAGACATACAGAAAATCTGAGATACAATAGCTAGTTACCTCAGATACTCTTCTCTCAATAGCTGCTTCAAGGCATTGTATCACTCTTTGTCTCTCTGCATCTGATTTCACAGGAGATCCATCTATATGCCTGATATAGTATTCCTACAAACGCATCAAGACAATAATTAGGGAAGATTCTCTAGCGAAACCAGGACTAAACGAAGCTCATCTGACCAAGCAACCGAATAAAAAAACCACCAATGTTAAGTGGCAAAAGTTAAAATGGCATACTTGATAAGCTTCAGGCCCCTCAGCATCAATATTCGCATGATAAACCACATATTGCATGTCTGTTAGAGTGCAAACTGTATCGAAGAGAAGCTTTGGCCTATCTTTACTCCGAATAGTAACCACTGAGTAGTCCTTATCATACCAGTTAACAACATTCACATCTGGTCTTTGCTTGTCATCCAAGACACTTTCATCCTTAATTCGGTCATAGTCCCTATCTGCAAACATCATTTGGTGAAGCCTTCGTTCTGGGTGTGTGACAGTGTGAGAGACAACAGTCCTAGATCCCCTGGATTTGATGCTTCCCTTAAGTACATTGCATACAGATTCCCTAATACTAGCTAACCTCTCGGGATCAGTAATAGCCAACCCCGTCTCCTCATCGGTAATGTGCATCACAGATGCAGCCCTTGTGTTGTGCGTCCACACTTGCGCACCCACTACATTGCATTTAAGAATGGCGAGCACAGCACTCACTTCAGAGAGTAATCCCGGTCTGTCTGTTCCACTTAGCTCAAGTGTAGTATGGTCCATGGATTGTATAACGCCAACAGATCTCATGGAAGAGGCAAAGCAAGACTCAGGGCCAAGAGACTGAAAATAAGGTCACCAAAATTAGTAGCCATATTACAAAAATGAACAAAATAAGAAAAACCAAACAGCAAAAACAACTCACCTTTCGAATATAGTCCAAAACCCCTTCATCTGTAACCTTGTTTCCATCTTGATCAGTGACATTAAAAACTGATTTCAAAAGCAAATCACTAAGGGTTAAAGCACATGTATTTCACTTTGATAAACTTTTAACAGTAAAAAAGAAAAGGAGCCTAAAACTAGTATTACCATCCATGAACCAGCCTCCATCCGAAGATATGTACGCTTTGGTTACAATAAGGTTAAGATCAGTGAGTATCTGTACAACTTCTAGAAGTATTCCAAGTTTGTTAGCACTATCAACCTGCACCAGAAAATTGGTGTAAGTACCAAACCTTCCACCAAAAACCAGAATTAGAGCCAAAAAGGACACAAATAAGTACAGAAAGGATGACCATACCCTTATCACCGTAGCATTCTTGCAGGCTTCATTATCAATCACAACCCTGACAAGAGACACAGAGGTGTAAATCTCAAAACAGGTATGGTAAAGACTCATTTACTTTGAGCAAAATTTTGAAGAAAATGGGATTGCAAACCTTGGTGGGTTCATTCTCCTACAAAGTTTCTCATACTCATCATCCATGTCATTTGAAAAGCTCATGCTAACCTCTGAAGAAACCCGCAAAAAGTAAATTAGACAAAAAGGTGGGAGAGAATAAAAGGCACCAATGGAAGAAGACTGGGAATTTATGCAGAACCAATCAGGAAATGATACTTGTAACTCCTTAAGAATCTAACAAAGCAAAAAGAGAGACCAAGAAAACCATCAAGGTGAATCATTTCAAGGACTTGTAGCACAAGACAAAGCTGGATGAGGGTGTAGAGAGTGTAAAGTAACCAAAATCCAAGACAAAACTTGTTCCTCAATCTTCCAATCAAGAAAACCAAACTCAAAAATCCACACTTGCTCACCCTCCAAACTGATTCCAAGAACCAAGAACAGAAAAATTCACAAGCCATGAAACCACAAATCAAAGAAAACAGCACCTACCCATTTCAATTTGCAGAGAATTGGTGACCTCCAAAACCAAAAGCTTTCTAATTTTTCTTTCTGGGTTGTCTCAAAACAAAGCAAGAAAAGAGAGCAGAAGGGAAGAGAGAAAAGCTGGGCTGGTATGTATGTATTTATATGCAGAAAGGGAGGAAATATCTATAGGATCTTAGACTTGCCCCCCTCTGTTGATCTCTCTCTCTCTCTCACTATGGAAACTAATAAACTATATATCTATATACTTCCTTAAAATAAAACCCAAAAATACCCAAAATTCAAAACCAACTGCCCATTGAAACTCAGAGACCTCCCGACACAATACTCCAAAAAAACCTGCAAGTTCAAAAGGTACCACCAAACACAGTCACACAGCTTTCCCTCTTTTTCTCTCTTCTTGTTTTTCCTTTGTGGGTTATGGTGGGTGTCTTGAGTTCTCTCTCTATAAAGTTTGTGACTTTCCAAATTCAATTTCTCTGTAAATTTGAGAAATAAACTCGCTGCTTAAAAATGGAGACGGTATAAGTTGGCTGTGGCAGGGCATGTAAATCTGAACTAACAACTACACCTGGCGTAGTTTAGCACCAAACCCGAACTTTGGGGGAATGATAACGTGGCTAGGTGCTAAAGTGCGCTAAGTAAGTTTGAGATAGGTGTAATTTTCTTTTCTGGTCCTTTGGTTTAGTTTATCTTTCATCTTTGTCTTCCATTTTAGTCAATTTAGTCTTTGTGTTCTTTGTTTACGAATTAGTTCTCCACATACTTCACCAGTCCAAGATTATGCACAAAGCCTTTGTGAAGTCTTTCAAGGCAAAGGGGCGCAAGTGATTATGCTCAAAAATAAATAGGTGTTCAAAGAGTTGTTGTTGAAACATGAAAGTAAAATGACGGAATCTCTATGACTCTCATCAAATTTATTGTGAGGATTGAATCTGAATCTCTGAATCTTTTTTGGGTTCAGAAATGGTTTCTCATCAATGATTTTGAATATTTTGATTTCATTAGTTAATTTCAACCTTTAATTTTGCTGCTTAATTTTAAAAGGAATGCTTCAAAAGAGTAAGTAATTTACTAATATTCACAAAGTTATGGGTTGTTTTTGTAAATGCATATGCATGATGCATATATGGGTCAATTGCACCCTGCGTTTAAATATACAAATCCCTTCCGTAATTATGTTAATCAAAGTTGTTGTTCACTAATTCAGCATTTTTACTCATTTGTGCGAACATCAACTTTAAATCTTAATTTGATATTGTTACTTGTTTCTTATCTAGTGTGTAAACTTCTGAATTTAAGTTATCATTTTTGTTACGATAACAGTCTATGTTTTTTAAAGTAATAACAAACCCAACAAAACATATCCGATAAACAAACAGTAATTGAACTTTTGAATTATCCAAATTAATTTGGGACATGGTGACAGAAAGAAATGGAATCCAAATCCCTAGCTCCTCCCTTTGCCTACAAGATGAAAACATATGAATCAGAGATTCAGGATCAACATTGTTTCATGACTCATTCTGTGCTGTCCCATGCCTCTGTCTCTAATTTTTCTAATCAAAATCAATTTGATTTAATAATCCTCCTCCTCCACGATCAAAAACTCAGTCAGTCTTTAGTCCAATCCAAAACTTCAAATTAGAGTACGAAGTACAATAATCAAACTTAGGATAATGTTTTCATTGGGTATTAGTGCCTCACACAAACATAAATTAGCTAATTAATTAAACCTCAAACAAAGCTAATAGATCATATACTAATCAAAATCATAAAACAAACCCTCATTTGTATTGCTCGTCAACTTCTTAATCTTTTTGCTGCCACTGCGCTAGCAAATTTTGATCACCAACTTTCAAGGTCTAGTTATTAGAAGTTGGATTTCCTCCTTCGTAGAGCTTGCTGTTAATTTTGAACTCTTTAGAGTATGTTGTTTCGGGAGATATGTTTTGTAATTAGTCTTTTAGTATTTTAAAAAATATATAAAAAAAAACAAAAAAAACAAAAAAAAACCTTCCTTAATCGCTTTCCTATTCAGCTCGATCGAGTCTGAGTCAAAATCTGGTGCGCGCGCACATACGCGTGTCTTATGGTGCATGCCGGCCTCATGCCTCCTCCCACATGGCCCCATCTGCTTCCTACTTAAACTATGGTTTGCTCACTTTTCCAGTTTCTTATTGGGGTAGTTGCCCTAGCTAGCAAGCTAGTGGTGTATGATACAGATGAAACCCTATTCGAGTCGGGCCAAAACAACCAGAACCCAGAAAACGCAAATTTCAAGGGCGTGCCTGTTTACCATGATTGAATATATACTGGGTGTGATTCCGGTGTCTTCCACCTGGTGGTGTTGGTGGTGGACCGGTGGTGGTGGTGGAGGTAGTGGTGCTACGCCTATGCAACGGCCACTTGAGCCGAGCAGCATGATGGTGATATATATTACCAGTCAAAGCATGAATGCTTTGAAATCAGAGATCGAAAACCAGAAAGGCAGAAACTAAGGACTACCGGTCAATTAACGAAACCACTTGCATAGCTTTTTACGAGCTTAGTGCAGAGAGGCCATCGATCTCTATAGCTAGAGTTTGGCTAGAGAGCTAGAGCCCGAGACCCGATGGGAATGAATTAGGCTCTCATTGTGGCCAGACCTACGCCCATAAGATTGTGTGCTAACCCCATTTGAAAGGGCAGGCGCGCCATTGAAGCTATCCAAGTGTCAAGTGGGTGTGCCCTGCTCAGGGCTTTCTGTTGATATAGGGCTCGCTTGCTAGTTCTTCCTGGTTCTCTCCAATTTAGTCCGCAAAGTTGACTGTATAGTAGTGTTTGTTGCAACGTTCAACACTGTAATCTATTTGTATTTCTTGACTTCGCCGAGAGCAATTCAAAGGTATGTGGAATGCATGTTGTCTTCAAGCCTCAGGGATAGGCCTCTAAGTAAAGTTCAAGCCTTATATAGGCAAAAACTTTGTCTTGCATTTCAGCAAAGTTAAGAATCTCTTTTTGTGTTTTTTACTATTTGATTTTTTTGTATTTTTCTTTTTCAATGCGAGAAAGGAAGAAAATGAAAGAAAACAGAAGTAAAAGTTAGGAGTAAAAAAAAGAAGGGACCATAGTATGATTAGTTATCCTTCGTAAGGCCACGGGGGAGGCCACCCATGTTTCACTCCAAGCCTTGACGCCGTTATGTTCCTAACATGAGACTCTTGTTTTCGAGAACTTCCAGGTGTTGAGCATAGATGTTTTGCGTCAACCACTTGGAAATTTGGATAAGGTAGGTCGTAGGGTATGTCTCATTACCCCCCCCCCCCAAGTATCCATGTCGTTTGACCAAGCATGATCTTCAATTGTATTCTCACAGATCGTATGGTGTTGAGATCTGCCTTGTCACCGATTATCATGTCATAATGCATGGTCTTATCAGGTATAGTCACTCATTGATTATGGAAGGAAACCACTTACTGGTCTCTTTTCACCATATCAAGAGCTTCACTGGGATTGAACTCTTGTGAAATATGGTTATGAGACAGACGCACCAACATATAGTCTTCATCATATTCATCATAAATTGGCTCTGTGTCAAAATCAAATTTGGAGTCAACATAGTCCAGCGAATCCACCTCTGCCTCTGATGCAGATATATGAAATCCATCAGCATCATGTTTAGACGTTGCCAAGTCCTTGCTACAGACTAGAGTGAGATGGCACTGAGAATACTCGACTTTACACCCATGTATAATAAACTTGTAATTTTGGGTGTAAAAACGTTTCCCACATACAATACTAAAGCCATAATTTAGTCTTTGAACTTGCATGCAAAGACTCTAATTATATTAGAATGTGAAGCCACAGATTGGCCTAGGTATATCACCACACCATATATAATTAAGCTTGTTATGTCTAGGGGCAGCTTCCTGATAACGTCCAGTTATTGGACAAAACTTGAGTTGATCATGCCCTTGATCATGGTGGTTAATTAAAGAATGAAGGCGAGCTATGCCTTGCCCACCCCCCCACCCCCATGCATCTGACATGTGTCCACATATACGTCTCGCATTGGAAAGATGGCTCCTTTGTCACCTTTCATGTGAAATTGTGGTTCGCCATCAGTGTCTGAACCGATCTTTTCTTCTAAGATGGAATGTTTTGTCCTATCTTCAAACTCTTTTTTTTGTGAAACACCATCAGTTTTTGAGATAGGATGATTATCCATAATCTCAGCAGCCTCGACCTCAGGTTCTTCGTCATTGATTAACAAAGTAGTTTCTTCTTTGGACGTGGGTTCGTCCAAAAGAAAGTCTTCGTCATTAGATTGGTTGTTAGGCAGTTCAATATTTTTAACAAGGACATGCTCGTCAACCGTAGGCCTTACATTTAGGTATTGTAAAGCCTTCTCAAACGAGGTAGCCCATTGTTGACGAGACTCCTCTAGAAAGGCCTTTTGTTCAGCCTTTTTCTTTTCTTCAGCAGCCTCTCTAGCAGCTCTTTCCTCAGCTTGTTGTTTACGGATGACAGCCATTATTTCGGCACTTCTCCTTTGGATGACAGCTAATCTTTCATTGCTGGCCGCTGATTTTTCTTGCCAACCGCGCCAATCCATTATCGCATCTTTGTTTTCGTTCTCCGATCCCAATGAAGGTGACGTCGGAGACTACCTTTGTTCCACTAGGCGTGCCAATGTTTTGGCCACACCAGTAAGTCTAGGTATGCAAAGTCTCTTTTAGTCCTTACGGGCGTGCCACTGCGCAGACGCGGAAAATAGTGATTGTAGTAGCGGGGTGTGCTTAGCCTTCTGCTTCTAATCAAGCGACTGAGGATGGAGAGAGCACCAACTCTACCGCATGGTTCTTTTTCGCATGCGAACTCCGCTATCCAGCTCGCATGATTTTGCTGGCGAGTCATCGCTTGCAAACCCAATACTTCGGACTCGCCGGTGTGACGTGGACCATGAATTTAATTAATATTCACATTGTCAATTACTGTCCAGTAAAATATTAATTTGGGTGTAAACGCCGAGTACCCTAAGACCCCGTTTGGTTAGCAGGAAAGTAAAAATGAGAAATAGATTTATTTTCCTTTCCAAACAGATATATATGGAATGAAATATGTTTTGGTATTTTCATGTAGGTGTTTGGTACATATTGGAAATTTAATGATGGAATTAAGTATATTAATTCCAATTGTAATGTTTGGTAAGTCATTATAATGAAATACAAAGTAATATTTTTCAAAAATACCCCTTTATAATTTCCAAATACGTACAATATTAAAATTTATTAGAGGATAATTTATGTAATTGTGGCTTTGATAGTGGGAATGAAATTGGAATACCACCCATTGATAATGTAATTGAATTCAGGTTTTATGAGAGAGTCAATTTCCAGTCAAATCTCTTTTTTTGTTTCATTTCCGATCTATATGTACAACCAATCAACATTTTAGAATGAAAAACCAAATTAATTCCTTTCTCATATCATGGTTTTCTGCCAACCAAACGGGACCTAAGTAAAAGCAATTGTGTCTCACATCTCAATTAACCATATCACAATGATAGTGGAAGCTTTCATCGTAGATATTTCCCTCCATGGAAAATTTAAGTTGATGAAATCGATCTGACAAATATAATTAAGATGCGATACGTAAATAACTCAAACAATACATTTTATGAGTTAGAATAAGTAAGAAAGTAATAATCAAAATCTAATCATAGATAATTCATTGCACGTAGTCTAATCGAATATGTAGCAATATGATATACATTCCACCTCCTAACTCTAAGAGAATATTAATACTAATCGTATCATGCATAGATGTGGGAGTAAACTTAATTTGTCAAAAGTAAAAAGAATATTCATTTCCAAACAATATAACAAACATTTAGCTCTTGCGATCAGATCATAATTAATCTTCCATCACATACTACTTTAATCCTCAATTTTTGGATATCAAATCCTATAAAATTATGATTCCTCTCCTTCTACATTACATTAACCCCGATCTCTTTTCAGACGTGCACTAAGTGGATTATCACAAATGATTAGCTTAGGTCCTCTCCTAAACCAAATTAAGAAATTCATAAAACTAATCAACAATGCTTTCCAAGCAAGTACCCATCATCATCATCATCGATTAGAACCTCCCCAAAATCCTTATCATTAAGCAACCACGTTTCCACAACATTCACCAACAAACCGCCTATAACTACTAACCACCATTCTTAACTGTCTCAATGCTTCAAAGCTAACCACTTTGGTTAAGTATTAGCAGTCAACGGTCAACAATCCTATGCCCCTGAATAGTTTAACACCGACCCGACCCGCTTTATTTATAAAAAATAGTTAAAAAAGAAAAAGAAAATTGCCATAAAAAAAGGAGTTAATATTTGTGTCGAGAGGGGTCGAACAGATGCACGTGAGCAAGTGAGCAGACTTTGCATATGGGAGCTGGCATGGCAGTCAGCACGTGCGTGTCATAATCTTTCGCGCTCTTTATCTTAAAAGATTAAAATATAGTACGTCCTTTGGAGGCCACCAAACGTCGTTCCGTACGATGCCAGTTCACGTCCCACGTCAGAGTAAAAAACAGAAAGAAAAGATGTCGGGACCAAACTATGCCACTCCGAACCGTAGAAAATAAAAATGTTCATTTATGATTAATTGATGAAATATCATATAGTAATCTAGCACCGATAAAAGGTAAAGCGTAAATAAAAAAAATAATAAAAGTGTTTACGTTTAAATTAATATTTTACTAGACAGTAAATATCTATATAAATATTAATTAAATTCTTAGTTCATGTCATACCAACGAGCCTAAGTTTCTTTAAGTTTACAAGTAATGGTGAGCCAGTAAGACCACACGAGCTGAATTATAAAGTCCGCGCGCGGAATGAATTCGTGCGGACTACAGATCTCACGCGTTTAATAGATTTCGCGCGGATTACAGAGCTCGCGCACTTAATGACTTCACGCGTAGGTAAGGCGAAGTGATACTTCGCGTAAGAGTGGAGCCTTAAGCGAGGCGAAGTACACGAGGCGAGCTGGCGAACTGGCTCGCACGGGTGACTTCGTGAAGAAGCCACAGACGGAGTCCGCGTGCACCACATTAATCATTAGAGACTCTTACAAGTCTTTGATATGCTTCGGGACAATCTTTGTGGCCCTTTTAATATAAAAAGTCTTTTTAAGGCTCGCGAGCTGCAATAGCCCGCGAGATGGTTTGAGTCCGCGCGGTTTAGCAGTGCCCTTGTGCTATTAGGGTTTCAAAGCCCGACTTGGATTCTAAGTTAACTTTCTTCTGCCGCAAGTCGGACTACTATATAAATGGGTCGAACTACAACTCTAAAAAAACAATCAAATCTCTCAAAACAAACAGAAAACAATCAAACTACTCAAACAAAACAATACAAACAGCCTTTCAACCTAGTTGAACAAACTTTCGAGCCTTTCGAAAACCCTAACCCTAAGCACACCGCCGCCTAGGATTCCACAGAGCCCTTCCGGACTCTACCCCGATTCCCCCTGATTTCCTCATAGTTACTCAGCTCACTACACCGTGAGTATCGATCGCCTTGTGCTCGTAATTCCTAGTCCGCTTGGTGGCACCTGGAAACCCCTTCCGCTTGATTAAGAAGTCAAGCTCGCATACAACCCTTTTCTCATCCGCGAGGTGGCACGCCTGCAACAAATTCCCCTCTTTTTGTTCACTATCTACCTCTACTCTGCGTGCTGAAGATCGTGGCCAAAATATTGGCACACCCGGTGGAACCAGAGAGTATAAGCAATTCATCATAGGGAAACCAAGGTAGTCTCTGACGTCACCTTCATTGGGATCAGAGATCGCAGACAAAGATGCGATAATGGGTTGGCGCGATTGGCAAGAAAACTTAGCGGCCGTCAATGAAAATTTACGGTCGTCAATGAAAATTTTGCAGCAGTCGTTGAAAATATAGCAGCCTTCCAAAGGAGAATTGACGAAATGGTGGCTGTCCTCTGCAAGCAATTAGCTGAGCAGGCGGCTGCTAGAGAGGCTGCTAAGGAAAGTGTTCCTCAGAAAAAGGAACATGAAGATAGGACAGAAAAGTCCATCTTAGAGGAAGAAATTGGTTTGAACACTAATGATGATGGCGAACCACAACTTTGCTTGATTATTAATGTCTACGCATTTTATGCTTGATTATTAATGTCTTTCTCTCTACATTTTGCTTTGTTATGAGCTTAGTAAATATGTTCTAACTTGTTTTATGTTTTTAGGTAGAAAATAAAAGAGAAATAATAAAGGAGGCGATTTGGACCAAAATATGTGCAATTACATGGTATTCTCGGCCAAAGAAGAATTGGAGTCAAAAAGGAAGCTTGTGTTGACTAGGAAACAATTTCCTATGTTGACTAGGATATGGAGCAAGTAGTGATGCATGGACATTGATGAAGTCTAGTCCATGAAGGAGATGTCCAAACCAAGTCCAATATATATGGAGAAGAATATCTAAATTCGGCAGAATATCAAGGAATGTCCAAGTCTTGATTCCTAATTAATTCGGGGAAATTCCTGTGCACATATCACAACTTCAACGGACTCTCCAGGACAGCTCAGAATGAAGCAGAAAACGTGCTAGATATGGATAGAAAGCTACTGGAGTCTAGTTTCCAAATCAATTGAAATAACCTCAATATCTATTTTCTAGAGGGAGTTATGACGAAATAATCAGACAGAGGTCATTGGGCCGAATTGAGAATAACTAGTGAAACCTAAACCAATTCGGTTTAGGATTGTGTGGCCGGCCTCTCTAGGGTTTTTCTTCTATAAAGCATGACTTAAAGGGGAGAAGAAAGGATCACTTATCAAAGAGCCGAACCCCTGCCCTAGAGTCCTCTCAAGCCTCTCCAAAACGTCATAGTCTCCAAGGAAGCCGCCTATCCTCACCAATCCGCCTCCATCAACATCCAAAGGCCGAAGGCATAGCTTGGCAATCCCAAGGTGTCTTCATCCTCCATCCATCGAAGAAGCATCAAGCACGGATTAGTATAGGGCAATTCCCTTACTCAAAAAGTGTAACAATGACTTATTCTCTTTATTCTTCTTCCTTGTGTAAACTTATGATTATTATGGATTGGTTTCTTGAAGTCTTTTGGTTAAATAATTCTAATTAGTTTTGTATGACTTGTTTGGTGTCCTTTGAAATTGGTTACTCATGCGTACTTGTTCCTAACGCTTAATTTGAATGCAGGGCAATTCCCGGTTTAGATTATGATGTGTTGAATATCGGGCAATTCCCGAGTTTGGCACTTAATTATGAGTTATGCATGTAAAACGTAGCTAATGACTTAGAGACCAAATAGGTTGCATGAAATTGGTTAGGTTATTAAAGGATAGGTAAATTGATAAGTTGATCTTGTAAATATTAGATTTAGGTATTATTTTCGGCTATGATGCATGTTTGGTAATTTTAGGGTTCTTTATTGTTTGCTTGTCTATGAGTGAAGCATGTTAGAATTCTAGGGTTCCTATATGTTTGATTGCCACGTTTTGTAGGAAAATTGGTTAAAACAATCTTGCACCCCCCTAAACAACTTTAGCATAGTTATGCAAGCACCCTCAATCCCCGGTTAAGAACGATCCCTACTTATCAATGCTACATCTACAAAGAAGGGTTTTAATTGTATTTGTGTTTGATTGAGTGTTTAATTTAACGCTTGAAAAGACGCGAATCAATCAGGTTGTGCAAGGTTCGCTTTCTTCTTAGTGCGAGAAAATATCGAATCAAAGGGCCTCCCTCCTTTTGGGGAGCCACACCGCCTTGTGACACCAATTTTGCCACTATATGGCGTCACCATTTCACCATCTATGGTGATGGTGTGAAGATCAACTCATTTTGGTTACGCCATGTCCTCTTGATAGGACATCAATCTTTGCAGACATATTTGCATCATGTGATCTCGTCACTTTAACACTTTAAGAAATTGGAATCAACATGAGACTTAGTAGGGACAAACCACGACAATTCATGTCGTTCCACTTGAACATTTATGTTCTTATCTCCCCATAACGGCGGGAATATTGTCTCATCAAAGTGACAATCCGCAATATAGCGGTGAAAGAGATCGCCTGACAAGGTTTATATATAGGCGGATTAAATAGTTGGAGATTCATATCCAACCAACCTAAGTACTTACTCATCTCAAATGACTAATCATTGTACGCAGTGGCAGTGCAATTTGGCACCTAGAAATAACATCTAGCCAAGCTCAAGGATTGGAGATCAGTTTCAATCTTGCCGAGCTTAATGATTGCAATTTTGTGTCAATCCTCGTACACAATTACGAGCTGTAGTACAAAAATATTCAATGATGGTGGGTCATAGATGAATAGTAAAGTTGTATGCAAATAATGTATAACCCCAAGACGTAATAGAAAGATTGGTGCACATCAATAATGTATGAGCGACAAGATAAAGTTGTTTGGTCGTAGCCTCGGTGAGACTGTATTGCGTGTGAACATGAGGTACAAGACACTTCAACTTATATCCCGATAAACTTATTTAAAGAATGGGTAGTGAGCCCGTAGAAGTATAAGCAACATAAGCAGTAGATAATAGTGCAACACGTGACCGGTGTGTTATCATTTCAACCAACACCATAAAATATAAAAAGGTGTCCGCAAGTTGGTTGTATTTATCTACATAGTTTGATGTAAGAATGAAATGTTCACTTTTATGTCATTTAACGTAAGAGGGTCTCGCTCCTAATTTCTTTAAAAATAAGCTTTCAAAACGAGCAATTAGCATTGCAGGGGGCCAATGAGACATTGAGGGAAGGCGGTGC
Source organism: Fragaria x ananassa (assembly GCA_034370585.1). Taxonomy (NCBI): domain Eukaryota; kingdom Viridiplantae; phylum Streptophyta; class Magnoliopsida; order Rosales; family Rosaceae; genus Fragaria; species Fragaria x ananassa. The sequence continues at coordinate 24,934,891 of CP139761.1, read as the reverse complement.
ATCTCAATTGCTTGAAGAATTGACCGGACGGACTCTGAGAAGTTGGAGCCTTGTTCGGGTGACGTCAATGTCCTCCGGGTGCCGCCATTTACAACTATGACGTCACCATCATGCTTCATGATGAAGCTAGATCCCGAATGTCTTCATTTTGAGTGAAAGAATGGATGTCCATGAAAATTTCTCAAAATTTGGACTATTATATCTCTTCTAGGATGACTGATTTGGTCAACCAAAGACTATATGAGTCGGTGTCCCAAATATCATGTTTGGCGACAACATGTGATTCGATATTCGAATCATAGTGATATACAATCTACTAGATTGACTTATAAACTTCTCAAAGATGCATTTCAGTCTGCATTTATGAGAATGTATACACAAAAGAACTCTTGTTCATTCTCACAATGTGTTTTCAAATGAAAACTATAGCATGAATGTCTTTAAAGCTCAACATGGTTCGGTTGCCTTTCAATGCATAAAGGGCATCTGCGACATTGATCATGGTGCCATGAGGCATCAAGATTCAAGCTAAACCGCGTCCCTAAATGACTGGTATGATTCAATCATTGTAGTTACAAAAAATTTACAAGACACAAAATCCAGAGATAGTTGCCGGTTTCTTAGAATGTTGTTGATAGTTCCACTATCAGCGAAGCAGTCAATGTCTCTATGAGACATATCTACAAAATGGAGTATATATGAGAGTAAATAGTTCCACTTGAACCATTTAGAAGGATTGAAAGAAGCTACAAAAAGCTGTAATCCTGAGAGTATATAAATATTTCCGCACAGGATGACATCTACGCACTAAAATAGTCATAACTTGTTCGTTAAAATAGATATGGACGAACCACGAAAGGTTCTGAAAATTAGACTCGTAGAGCTTTCCAATGATATAAAGTTCACTATCTGGTTCATCTAGAGATGTTCACAAAGCTCAAACAAAGTTGACTGTCCAGAAGGGGCAGATTGCTATTTTTCACATAATTGGCATGTGCGAAGCTGTGAAGCTTGCAAGTGGCGTGTAGACTTTTGCCTTAGCAAAAAGTGATGTGTGTATGATCAAAACCAAGTCCTTTAGGTTGTTCCAAGGTTGTAAAACTCTATGAATAGTTAGCAAAAACTCCCTGACATGAACGTAAACTAAATCAGAGGACCTAAATGATTCGATCATGATGATGATTGTCCTGTGTTGATAAGTCTTCAATGTCTTTTGCAAGACGACTATTGGTTAATAGCTTTGGGGGAAACCATGATCAAAAGCTTTCGGTAACTCCAAGTTAGCATGACCAAGCATATCCGTGGAGGGTCGGTAGTGTGAGACACACTTGAAACCACTTTCTCCTTAATTTCGGACAATTCTAAGACATCACACTGAGCTTGGATGAGCCTAATTGAACAATTGATGAGGAAAAATCCGTTATAGGGTAGAAGACTTAACCGGAAACAAGTTGGCGATTTTCCTTGAGGATGCAAGACCGTGTGTCATCTTCACTTGGAAGAGACCAAAACAGCACAATCTAACCATGTAGATTGTAAATATGCCATGTTTCTAAGGACAATGTAAAAATGTACATCTTCTTTGTAAATCAATATGAACCATAAGAGGAGAATAGTTTCATAACTTCGAAAAAAATCTCAAGGCATTCATTATTGCTAATGTGAGTACATCGAGGTCTCAAATAAACGAAGGACGTCGATACGACGCCTTATTACATATAACTTGGAAAGAAAATCAATGTCTAGCCAATGATGTCAAAGTCAGGGGTAGTTAGAGTTGGATCTGAATCTTTGAAATTTGTGATCATGAAGATGACGTTATTGTCCTCATATTGATTTTCCGTACCTTTTTGTATGCATTCATAATTTAAAGGAGAGCTCGACAACTCTTGAACCAGTGAGCAGGAGATCCACAACGGTTGCGTTGTCATGAGCTGGCATAAGTAGTTTTGACAAAGTGGTGTCTAGATTGGGAGAGTCACCATTAGGGCCGACGACACCTCCCCCTCTTTTCTAGACATCGGCACTGTGTTTTCTGTTATTGCCGTGACCCATATTGTTGTCCCCACATTAGGGGACAATCCCAAATACGTTTATCGCATTAGTGTATATACAATTTCCGTTTGCAATTGTATGATCAAAATCAAGTGTCACGCCCTGATTTTTAAATTTTTACTTTATTTACTAGCATAGTGTTAATAAGAGTTTTACCGTCTTCGTCATTGAGTTTATAGTTTAATTGGTCTCCAGAGAGGTTTTGAGGGACGATTGTTTCGAAGGAATTATTCGTCGGAGGAAAATGTGACGACGGTAAAAATGGTAAATTTTTAGCTAGTAAAAGGTAATTTTTATTAGGGTATTATTTTTGGGGTGTTAAATTTTGGAGTGGGTTATATGGTGGTGTGGACCGGATGGGCTAAGCCCAGATTTTTTTTCTCCTCCTCTCTTTTCTCTCTCCTTCCTCCCGATCTTCTCTCCCTCTCCCTCTGCCCGGAAAAGTTTCCCGAGCCCGTCCGCCGCCGTCCGGCCACCGTAGGCCGCCTTACTAGTCCTAGTCGGTCGGCCTCCGACCCAGCTCCCATCCTAGACCAGTGAGAGGCTCCCTAGCGCCACCGTGAGAGAGATATCGGACCCGGGAGGTTCGACTATCCAAAGATTCCCGTCGCCTGAACTCCCTCCTCCGGCCACCATAGCTAGCGATCCTTGGCTCGTTGGAAAGATCTCTTCCCGTGCTTCAATCCTTCAGAAATTTACTTTTCGATTCGGCTTGGGTAAGGAGAAATCGGTGTTTAAAATTCTAAAGCTTTATTATTTGTTTTCGTTCGATTGGCATAGTTAGGCTTGGAATTAGTGTTTGTATTAATTAGGAAAGTTGTAGAGGAGGTTGAGAGGAGTGTGCTATCAAATTTTGGCAGGCAAAGAGGTCGCCGGAGTCGGCCGCCGGCCGCTGCTGTTAAGGGGATTTTTATGGTTTTAGATGTGTTTTCTTGAGGGGAGTTTAATGAAGTGTAGTTTGGAATTTTTAGAAGAGTTTTGGATAGGTTTTGGATTTTGTCTAGGATTTGTGATTTATGGCGGTTAATGAGTTAAAAGGTAGTCGTGAGTTAAATATTGTTAGGACTGTGGAGGGTAATTTTGAGGATGTCAGTAATTGTGGTGAAGTATGGTTTTAAGCTAATTTAAGAATAAAGACCTTAGACATGGACGAGCGTGTGAAGCTCATATTTATTTCTGCCTATTTTTCTATAGCATCGGTATTTAGTTGAGGATTTAAATTATATTTTTGGAACATGACGTGAGGAGGCTTGAGCGGAGGAGGCATCTGACCGACATCAAGCTTAGGCTTAATTTTGGAGTGGACTTTTGTTTTAAATAATATGCATGCAATTGTTTTTGGTTGAGCAAATTATTTTGTTGGAACATTTGACGTCATATTTATTTGACGATTTTTTGTATTTTGGAGAATTACCGAAAATGAGATTTTCGGTAAATTTTAAATATTTCTATGACGAGAGTATGTATAAATGCTAGCTAGCCATATGTGTTTATCCACCTTAATGACATAGTCTATAACTGCATTATGGTGTGACGTGAGCGTTGGACATAAGCGTAATAGCCCTATATGAATGTTTAATTCATATAGAGGGTATGTGCACATATTTATACGCATGTCTGTCCACCTTAATAACGTGGTGTAGCACCACATTAAGGCGTAACGTGAGCGTTAGACACAAGCGTAGTAGCCCTATATAGCTTATTTTAAATCTATTAATTTATATTGGGTGTATGAGCATGTGTAAATACATACATAATATTGCTATATATTTTTTGAGCTGAAGATGTTCGATATTTATGAGATAAAGGGTTTCTCATTTGAATCATGCATTCGATTTTCTTTGGAAATTAATTTGGGAAAACGTAAGTGTTGATACTTATTTTTCTTTATTTATTTTTGTCCACTCACTCTAACATTCCCGGATGTTTTCCCCTAGGCCCTTCGTTTTAAAAATGCCCAGTCTGCAGAGTTCGGGTTGGATTTAGTAGGAGGCGACGATGCATAGTTACCCATCTCTCAGCCACTTTTCACCAGTAGGTTACCTGCTTAACCTACTAGATTATCATTGAAGACTTTTGTCGATGTGGCGCGTTAAAGACTTTGAGCGCATGAGATGTGAAATCTCGATATCTAGGCTTGTTGGCCTAGGAGTCAAAACATGTTGTTTAATCCTTTGAAATGAAATGTTCTACAGATACCAAAAAAGATTCGCCTTAAGTATCGAATACGTCAAAACTCAGATGAGCAGAATATTACGTTGCTTTTGCATACAAAAGCAAGTTGTTAGGAGACACAATAGAAGTCACAAATGATGTTTTTTAATGATTTGTCTTATGGATTGATCACACACAATCCAGAAAAGCCACGAATTGATCAAACACAATTCAGAAAATGCCTCGGATTAATTAAACACAATCCGAAGAAAGGTCGGGGTTGATCACACACAACGTGGACAAGGAAACAAGAGTGATCAAACACACTCTTGACCCGCGAATAAAATTCCGGGATTTTGATACTCGCATGCACAAAATCTCAAGCACAGAATGGAGATAGAGAAGAGAGGAAAAGACTTTATCCTCCCCGAGTTATTGAACTTGGAAAAGTTTAGGGTTTCAAAACATATCTTTCGAAACTTCCGAAGCTTGAAGAAGTCGAAAATTATAGTCGGAGGAAACCAAGAATCGTTAGCGGGCAACGGCCAAGGGATGGGTAGCTGGTGATGTTGGACGGCGGCCGGAAAAACCGGCTGCGTCGGTAGTTAGACAAAGGAGCCAAAAAAGAAAAAAAAAATTTTTAGGGTTTCGGAAAACAAATTAGTTCTAGGGTTAGAACAAAGTGCATGATAACGTGGTGAAAGGTAAAGTGTAGAGAAAGAGATAACAAGAGAATCATGATCTTATTTATTAATAAGAACCTTTTATATAAGGAATTACAAAGTATCAATATGGTAATGATAAAGAATACATAGTCATATTCTAGCTACATATCTTAATGCATAAAGCCAAGACACATATAAAAAATATCCTAGAATGATGCAGAATATCCTAGACCAAGCACAATAATATAATGTCTTTTATAGGTATTCATACAAACCAAACTAAGCCACTCTTTTGTGTAACAAATGTAACTAGGTTCAACTGTTCAAGTTGAGAGTTACGATTTAGTAGTGATTACAAACTAGGAATTTAAAATCCTTTTACAACAATAGTACACTTTTCATAATCCGACGCTGAATTTTAAGAAACTTATGATTATATTTGTTATCTTAATAATATTCTTTGGTATTAAATTTCTATTTACGTCAATCTCAACTTTATCTCTTAACTGAATTCAAACCAATTGAATGTCGAACAAATGGTTATTCATTGGACGTGAACAATAACCCATTTTTATTAACACTTTTTTACACTACATGACTATTTTCCACCTATGTTGCACCGACACCAACACCGACATGGTAACACGACAAGGCAACACGACAATTCTTAAAAACATAAGAACTAACACGGTTTGGACACGGCAAATAATTAATATATTTATATACTTGTAATACATAAAAGAATTACTAAAAATATGAAGGATTAAATGCTTGTGACACCCTGTAGTTTACACCTAAAATCAGTTTTGTCCCTCACTTTTTTTTAAACTGGTATACCCCTATACTTTGAATTCTCGACTGATTTACCCTTTTCCCAGCTGGTTATGACTGTGACATGCTCATTAACAATGCTTGTAAGTGCTTCAATGGTTGGGTTTTGAGAGCAATGTCTAAGCCCCCTATTACTATGCTAGAAGAGATAAGAGTGAAGGGTTATTTAGACTGTTAATGAGCATGTCACAGTCATAACCAGCTGGGAAAAGGGCAAATCAGTCGAGAATTCAAAGTATAGGGGTATACCAGTTTTAAAAAAAAAGTGAGGGACAAAACTGATTTTAGGTGTAAACTACAGGGTGTCACAAGTATTTACTCTAAATATGAAATATTATTAATTTATTGACCCAAAAAAATCCTAATTATGTCTTTTAATAAACACAATATAAACTCAAAACACCAATATCCTTTACTTTCTTCTTCGACGTTCTAGCTATTCCAGTCCCCTGTCCAACTAATGACATAAACTAGCTATTTATGATACTTTACACCTCATAATTCTTCCGTATTAAAAATTCTCAAAACCCAGAAAAAAATTAAAAACTTTCCTCAAACATATATAAAACTCTTGAAACAGAAATCTCCACAAGCCAGAATCTCTTTTCTCTCTGTTTAATTAACTCTTCCCAAAATTCTATTTATCTCTGCTTCACCTCTTCTTCTTCTTCTTCTTTCTTCGCTCCTATTAATACACACATTTATCAACGGTCAAAGAGAAGCAACAGAAAGGAGAAAATAAACTGATTTTTTGTTTTTTTAAGGTTGATATAGTTTAGGTTTTTTGTTTCATTTTATTTTTATTTTTTTTAAAGAACAATTTTGATTATGTGATGTTTGAAAAATCAACATATTCTGACACGTTATAACGTGGCGTGATACGTATAGGGATGTGTTAATGTGTCGAGTGTGTCAGACACTAACACTCCACCAGTATGAAATATCGGTGCAACATAGAATTCTACACACAAAGTATTTGAACAACAGAAAAAATCACCATCTTCTAACACTTTAACACTCCATACACAGTCTTGATTTGAACAACAGAAAAAAAATCACCATCTTCTAACAGTTCAAGGGAACACAAGTTTCAAACACAAAATAATTAGAAATACGAAAGATTCAAAATGATCATAAAAAGAAAATTGAAATTGATAACAATCATCTATCAATAAAAAAAAAAGACAAAATCGTTTCTGCTTTGCCGCGAAATCTAGGTGGGGGTCCGTCCTGGTACACAGCCAGTAGGCAATAGCTGTATACGGAGGATTGATTGAGACCCGCACAAGACGGTGAAGGACAAGTTGCCTGTACACGTTTCGTACAAGGACAGCGTCCACGTAATAAATGATTAGACGAAGCTAATGTGGGCCTTGCAGTCCAGACGGGCGAAGCCCAATACTGAATGATTTGATGGGGACGAAAGCCCATAATTGTGGCCGTCACGTCCGAAGCCGTACCATGATAGAAACTAGTCTCTTTCCCCTAAACACGTTTCAAAAAAGTACCTTGTAATCCACGTCATTAATGACGTAATGGAGTTTCTGAAAAAAAAAGAAAAAACTAATTAACTGGGTGTTTAACTTATCTACCGACTGGTTTGCTAGTGATGAGTGACCCTGTGTATCGTTATGGTGTGATACTGTGCTCGCCTTTTTATTTTCTTAAAATACTACCATTTTTTTTCTTTACAATTAAAGACTGTTAATTAACAAACATGGTATGCTATACACGTGACACATTTGTGTTAATTAACTCACAATCTCTAAGTTTTAAGAAAAGACTTGTATCATTAGACCAATTGATTACACGGGTGGATATAGTTTTTTTTTTTTTTTTTCAGTTTTAAATTTTAAATTGCAATTTATGAAAATATTGTTTAAAATAAGAAAACGATGCCCCTCAACAAACAATGTGAGACGGTGAGAGTGATTCCACATTCTCAAAAAAAAAACAAACAATGAGAGAGTTGCTCGTATGATTAAATATGTTACCGCATGCTAGCTACTATCTTTATTATATGCGTAAATTAGAAAACATGTGTTTCATGCTAGCATAAAACTTCAAAAAATCGTAACATTCTAGCTGTTGAAACAGACTGTCAGTTTGTTGTTCAAAACATCAGTGGCAGAGACTTCTTGTAAATTGATTGTGGTAATATTCTAGCTGACATTCATGTTGCTCTTAACAGAATGAGAAATGTCAAAATCACCTTTGCTGCTAGATCTACAAATTGTGTAGCTCTTAGACTAGCTAGTTTTGCTTTTGAACAATCGAATCAGCCATGCTTAGAGAGGTTCTAAGGTATGATTATACCCACTTATGATTCTGCCTGCTACCACCTCTTTTCCCCTAAAAAAAAACAGAAAATCGTAACATTGAGCTAAAGTAATTTTGTTTTAATTTGTTTAGTGATTCAATCAAACTTCAACTAATTCAATTTCCATGCTGTTCTTAATTAAAGTTCATCAAGAAAACTTGATATAAAAGTATTTGATTAGATTTGCATCGTCGAGGTGAATGAGGTTTGGCCCATAATTATGACATGCAATCTGAGTTGGTGTAAGAATTTAACATATACTATTTTTCGTCAAGGGCAGTTAATGTTCACTAATGACAGTAAAATGACGGTTCAGTCCTCTTCATTCCCAGAGATGGGCGCGGAGTCCGCTGGGGTTTCGTTTTTTTCTTGACAAACTCTCTCTGTCTCTCTAGATTTTTCTATTTCACAGCCCTAGAGAAGGGCGCGGAGTCCGATCACTCTTTTTGTTTTGTTTTATTTTTTTTCTGTCCTCTTCATTCCCAGAGATGGGCGCGGAGTCCGCTGGGGGTTCGTTTTTTTCTTGACAAACTCTCTCTGTCTCTCTAGATTTTTCTATTTCACAGCTCTAGAGAAGGGCGCGAGTCCGATCACTCTTTTTGTTTTGTTTTATTTTTTTTCCTGTCCTCTTCATTCCCAGATATGGGCTCGGAGTCCGCTGGCAGATCTTTTTTTTTTATGGATGAACTCTCTATGTCTCTCTAGATTTTTCTATTTCTCCGCCCAAGAGAAGGGCGCGGAGTCCGATCACTTTCTTTTTCTGTCCTCTTTATTCCCAGAGATGGGCGCGAAGTCCGCTGGGGATCACTATTTTTTTTTTCTTAACTCTCTCTCACTCTCACTAGATTTGTATGGACGAACTCTCTCTCGATTTTTCTATTTCTCCGCCCAAGAGTAGGGCGCGGAGTCCAATCACTCTTTTTTTTTTCTTTTTTTTTACATACTCTCTCTCACTCTCACTAGATTTTTCTATTTCTCCGTCCAAGAGAAGGGCGCGGAGTTCGCTGGCAAATATTTTTTTTTGAACTAACTGTCTCTCATTGCCTTAGAGAAGGGCGCGGAGTCCGCTGGTAGATCGCTTTTTTTTTGGACTACCTGTCTCTCATCGTCCTAGAGAAGGGCGCGGTCTCCACCCGCGAGATGGGAGCCGAGTCCGCTGGCAGATCGCTTTTTTTTTGGACGAACTCTCTCTGTGTCTCTAGATTTTTTTATTTCTCCGCCCAAGAGAAGGGCACGGAGTCCGATCACTCTTTTTTTTTTTTTTTTACAAACTCTCTCTCACTCTCACTAGATTTTTCTATTTCTCCGCCCAAGAGAAGGGCGCGGAGTCCGCTGGCAGATTTTTTTTTTTGACTAACTGTCTCTCATTGCCCTAGAGAATGGCGCGGAGTCCGCTGGTAGATCGCTTTTTTTTTTTGGATTAACTGTCTCTCATCGTCCTAGAGAAGGGCGCGGACTCCCCCCGCGAGATGGGCGCGGAGTCCGCTGGCAGATCACTTTTTCTTTTGGACGAACTCTCTCTGTGTATCTAGATTTTTCTATTTCTCCGCCCAAGAGAAGGGCGCGGAGTCCGATCACTTTTTTTTTACAAACTATCTCTCACTCTCCCTAGATTTTTTTATTTCTCCGCCCAAGAGAAGGGCGCGGAGTCCGCTAGTAGATAATTTTTTTTGGACTAACTGTCTCTCATTGCCCTAGAGAAGGGCGCGGAGTCCGCTGGTAGATCGCCTTTTTTTTACTAACTGTCTCTCATCGTCCTAGAGAAGGACGCAGAGTCCGATCACTTTTTTTTTTACAAACTCTCTCTCACTCTCACTAGATTTTTCTATTTCTCCGCCCAAGAAAAGGGCGCGGAGTCCGCTGGCAGATCTTTTTTTTGGCGAACTCTCTCTCATTCTCTCTGAATTTTTCTCGCTTTCTTTGCCCTGTCTCTCTAGGATCCTCTTGCTTTCTCTACCGCCCAAGATTTATCTATATATAGAAAGGCTCTTCTCATATTCTGTCGCCTAAGATTTCTCTCTATTCTCTCGCTCCTAATCACTCAGTAACTGAATCCAAATCCTTTCCAGATTTGAATCAAATACAGGCTCAATTAATTCAGTTAGAGTGGTAAGCTTTCATGCTTGGTCCATCTCTTCAGCATCTGACATAGCAGTTCTGATATATAATTTCAAGTACAGTGTCTTCCTGATCAACATCTGAAGAAAAAAAAATGGAGGGTATTAATTAATTTATAACTATCGTTATTTCTTTTTTTACTTTATGTTTATAATGCTAGATATGATACATAGCAAACTCTCACATATTTTTCTTTTCTTATGTCTTATGCAGTCCACAATATTTTTTCTTTTTAGGTTGCAATATAACATGAGTTAAGTAAGCAAATTTCTCTACAACGAATATTTCAAACACCCACAGCAAAGACGAGCCTAATTTCTTGAAGATGATATTGAAGATATTAGCTGATCCCGTTGCAACGCGTGGGCAACTTTCTATATATATATATATATATATATATATACAGCCCCCTTCCATTGAGGGATCCCTATTTTTGGCCACTTTCTAGGGATAGGGCATTACACCACTTCCCAATTGAATTTTTACATCTCCACCGTTCATATCTTAGGTCTATATGAGTAGATCACCTCTACAAAATTTCACATGATTTGGTGATCGTTAAGACTTTCAAAACTTTGATTTAGTTTTAATGATTTTGAACGGTCCAGCTTATGTCAAACTAAAACCGTTGAAGGTCATTAAAACTAAATTGAACTTTTGAAAGCCTTAACGATCACCAAATCATATGAAATTTTGTAGAGGTGATCTACTCATATAGACCTAAGATATGAACGGTGGAGATGTAAAATTATAATCGGGAAATTGGTGTAATGTCCTATCCCTATAAATGGCTTAAAATAGGGATCCCTCTTTGGAAGGGCCCTGTATATATATATATATATATATATATATATATATATATATATATATATATATATATATATATATATATATATACAGGGCCCTTCCAATGAGGGATCCCTTTTTTTGTTCATTTTTAGGGATAGATCATTTGACGAACTTTTCGATTACAAAATCAAATCTTCACCGTTCAGTTCGTTGGGCTATATGAGTAGATCATTTCTACAAATTTTCAGAAAATTTGGTGATCGTTAAGTCATCCAAATGAGGGATTTATTTTTAATAATATTGAACGGTGTATGTTTGACATAAGTGTTAAGTTTTTTGTTTTAATCTCAACCATTCAAGTCTATTAAAAAACAGATCTAATGGTGTGGACCTATCCCTAGAAATGAACAAAAAAAGGGATCCCTCATTAAAAAGGCCCTGATATATACACACGTCATAGATGAGCCTCGTGTTTCATATGTAGTGCAAAACCAGCCAGTAGCCCGCAACCAAACCCTAGCTAGCTGCTAATCACCTAACTCACTGACTCAAAATATAAACAACATTCATTGCTCTCTTCAATATTTTCTTCACACGTACACAAGCTAAATCAAAAGCAATATGCTAGCTAGCTTGGGTCGTGTATAAGATCGTCATGATAATTAGGTCGTCCTAGTTAGATTTGTTAGTTCGAGAGATTGCAGTTGTTATACATAGCATTAAATTTTATATAGTCGACTATATATAGGATCAGATACATTAATTTTCCCTTAATTAGAACTTCATAATTAATCCACCAACTTTTGGTGCGGACGATCTCTATTGCAACACATTTTTGTGAAAGGAACTCATCATGTATTCCATTGGTTTGTTTGATTGGTTACGTACCTGTTAGTACTGGTTTTGAAAGAGTTTGAAGAAACTGTATACCTTAGACAAGGGCATAGCTAAGGGCCCGATGTGCCTCCATATATTGGCCAGGTTTTCAATCACACTAGTACTATTTCATTCTTGTCATCATTTTCGCTTCAACAAACGATCAAAGTTGATTAAGGAAGCATGCATATAGTAGCTAGTACTAGAAGTTGGGAGAATTTGAACATGGATATATAACTATATATAGGACTTTGCAAAGATATATGTCTCTTATATATGTGGTGCATTTAGATGAGTCCCAATTAGTTGTTCTGATCAAGCAACAGTGCAATGAAAAACAGAGATTATAAGTGGTGAAGAATTTTCTTCCAGAATGCTGCTATAATGGTACAGAACAACAGGAATTCGAATTCAAAGCACAGCACTACTTTCATTTGGGTCGATCTTACTACTATATAGTACCTATGATACGGCAATCAGATTTTGTAGTTGGGAGCGACCAAATAGTTTGGTAACACATAAAGTATTAGCTAGCTAATAGCAACAACATATAGCTGAAAATAGGAGCTGGCAACTTTAAGAGGACTCAAAGTTAGTTGCAGTTAGAAATTCTGGCATATATAGTCGGCAAAGATGAACTACTCAAGTAACCCCATATATTGTAAGTAAATCAACACACCAAACGTCTCAGAAAATCTGTCGTATATATTGTCTTCGATTTTATTTTATTTTAGGGTTTAGCATACATGTTCTAGCTGCATGTTATATTGCATCACGATTTGTTGAGCAAAAATTGTTAATATATATATACCCAACACAATTTCACTCTATCTTATTAACTAAGATAAAGTTTAATTATATCTGGTTCGACCAATTCAAGACAAAATATGTCTTTTAATTACAATATCTTATTATAAGGGATCACCCTTTGATTCCGTTTACCAAAAGACCATTGTATGTTTGTTTGTTTATATGACTGCGCCCACATTTGGAAATGGGTTGCCTACATACCCTGGAGAAGATCAAGTCACTCGTTGTTCAAGAGTTCCAACAAGTGAATGACTCGTTGGATGGCTTTGACTTTGGGATGAGAGTAGTGTTTGGATTTGTGTCTGAAGGCATTTGAGCTTTGGAGCGAGATTCTGGCTTCAGGCGATTCGAGAATTTATTTGGGTTGGTGGTTGCATCTAGATTTAAATCCTGACTGCCTACATACCCTTGTAAAGGAATCAAATCAATGTAGTTCGAAAGGTTTGGTTATGGATTTGATTTTCTGGTGCTTTAGAAATTTGACCAGAGTTATTTGGACTAGATGAATTCAACTGGTGATTGTCAGGTATTCTGTTTGTAATTGTGGTTGCGTCTAGTGGGTTGTTAGACTGCTTACGTACCCCTTTTTTAGGATCAAACCGATCATAGTTCATAAAAATTGGGTTTGGTGCCAATTTTGGGTTGACAGATATATTTTGAATCCGTCAACTATATTTCTTGTGGACACTAAATTTGGTAGAGTGCCTGTTGATTTGACTTGGGCACCCAAAATGGGTGATGCATCGATTGTCTTGGTCACAGTCCTTGTTTGGGGCGTACGTGATTACTACAAATCCAGCCTCCGTGTGTAAGCGGACTCCGCGTGCATGCAACCATTGTTGTAAGCGGACTCCACATTCATGCGTGTAAGCACGTGCATGCGGCATCGCTTGTAAGCGAACTCCGCTAGCATGTGGACCCGCGTGTAAGCAGACTCTGCGAGCATGAGAACCTCGCGTGTGAGCGGACTCCGCGAGCATGTGGACAACTTTGTGAGGCCATCCCGCCTCGCCTGGACTTCCACTTTTACATGACGTCATCTCGTCTCGCCTGGAGTTCCTCTTTTGTCAAATCATCTCGCTTCGCCTGGACTTCCAGTTTGTCAAGTCATCATGTTTCGCCTAGACTTTCAATTTTCTGCAGTCATCTCACCTCGCCTGTGCTTTAGGACTTCAGCAGCTTTGCTTTAAGGCTTCTGCTTCCACGCGAGGTCATCTTTGCATGTGAACTGCTATCAATCTCGCATGATAATGTTTTAACATGAACTTGTTGTCTCGGCCAGAAGAACTTGTAGCTTTGATGAGATTGATGAGGACATGTGAACCACATAACTCCTCATAGACGTCCTTCCTAGTTCAAACCATGTTTGACATCACCTCGATGATTATCATCTTGAGGATAGAAACCATTTTGCAGATGAAAATTACATGTGATTGTGAGTCGGACTTAAGGAAACTGCTCTTCAAATTCGCATTTCTTGGAATGCTTGTTTTCTTTTCTTGTACGGCTTGTTATAAGAAGCGCAAGATCATATGTACAAGAGAAAGGGCCGAGCGGTCTGTTCTTCAAACTCGCGTTGCCTGGAATGCTTGTTTCCTTCTTGTACGGCTTGTTATGCGAAGCGCAAAGCCATATGTACAAGAGGAAGGGCCGAGCGGCCTGGTCTTCAAACTCCCATTACCTGGAATGCTTGTTTCCTTCTCTTGTATGACTTGTTATGCGAAGCGCAAAGCCATATGTACAAGAGGAAGGGCCGAGCGGCCATGTATTTGTTGCAACAAAAGGAGGCGGGGGCGAGGTCATCTCGCATTCTTTTGGTGACTACCTCGCGAGGTCATCTCGCCTTAGGGGGGGATGGCTTGCGTGCTTGCGGGCTTCCGGCGGAGTAAGGAACGAGATTGAAAGATAGAGATGCTGCAAAAGAAATAAAGAGAGTTAGAGTGTGAGCTCCACCTTTTTGCCGGCTAGCAGCTTCTTTTTCTCTCTCTTTCTGCTTTTTGCTTTGCTTGTTCTTTTCTCCTTCTTCGCCTCTTTTTTCTTGTCTGTGTTGACTCTGCCTGCTTCTGCCTCCGCCTGCCTATGCGTTTCTCTTGTTCCCTGCTTTTTGCTTCGCTACACCTTTTCTGTCCGCCCCCCTCTTTTGAAGGCTTTGACATCTTTATATAGAGTGCTTGGTTAAGATGATTGAGTTGTTATTGGACTTTGATGTTCGTATTGTGTTCCTATTTAAACACTTTTTTTTCCAATTGAACTCAAAAATATTATGCATGTAGCACAAGAAAAATATTATTATTATATTTTTTGTAATTCTTCTCTTCTTTTTTCGGTATCAACACTATTACATACAGTAGTACTAGTATGTCGATCCAGTATTAATTCGAAGCCAATAGCAGCCACATTGATCGAGTAGTTTCTTAAGAATAGAAAGTAGGTTTGAATGTAATTACCTTGATCACTCCTGATATTCTGTCTTACCATAGCTATCCCTAGAATAGTGGATCGGATTAGGATTTGTTTTGTATATAAGAAGATGTAACTCAGCTGAATGATATCAAGAAATCTATTCCTTCACACTGCAATTCTTATATGGTATCAGAGCATCACGCTCTTGAGACCTAGAAAACAAAACTCATGGCCGGAGACGACAGTAAGGGTAAGGACGTGGTTCAGCCACGAGTTCCCCAGCCATGGGAAAACAACCCATATCACGAACTCTACTTGCACCACTCGGATCAAACAGGCGGAGCCTTGATCCCTATTCTGCTCGAAGAGGACAACTATCAATCGTGGCAGGAGGCCATACAAGATGCTCTAGACGTCAAAAACAAAACCGGATTCCTCGATGGTACACTAGAGAGGCCAGAGGCGGATGGAGAAGAAAGACAACAATGGCAGCGCTGTAACACCATGGTTAAGCACTGGCTTCTTGGATCCATGAGCAAGACCATGCACAAGAGTGTTGCGCGGATGAAGGACGCTAAGAGCATCTGGGACGAGTTGAAGGAGCGGTTCACCCAAACCGGCTGCTTGTCGATGATTCAGATCGAGGAGGCGCTGAACAAGGTGGATCAGGGATCCTCCACCGTGAATGCATACTACACCAGACTCAAAACTCTTTGGGATGAGAGAGATGCTCTCATAGTCTACCCTACCTGTAAGTGCAATTTGACTCAAGAATGCCATTGTGAAGCGGCAGGCCGTAAGGTTCTTCAATCCTTTCTTGAAACCAATAAGACTATGAAGTTTTTGCTTGGCTTGAATGGAAGTTTTGCGCAAACTAGAAACAATATAACTGCTGTTGAACCAATTATGCCTCTTAACAAAGTCTTGGCCATGGTGCTAAGGCATGAGAAACAGGATGTCATTGTAGCAGATAAGCACACTCCGGTCTCTGTCGAGGCCTCGGCCTTTGCGGCTAAGATCGTGGCTAAAAAGGGAGGCAGCGACAATGGAGGAAAGCAAGGGTCGAGTGAATACGGGGGACGGTACTGTGAGAAGTGCAAGGAGACGACGCATTCAACGAAGTACTGTCGTGCGCACATAACTTGCACCTATTGCGGTGGAAAGGGACACTCCATCGACTACTGCCGCACGAAAAAGCGCCGGGAAGGACAAGGTGGCAGCAGCATGACACCAAAAGCAAACGCAGTGGTTAAGCAACCGGATTTTTCTGGTTTCAGACTTTCAACCAAGGAATGTGACAACATGCTGGGCCTCATTTCAAAGATCAGGGAGGCAAGTCGTGATGCATCGGATGACAATCACCTTCTTGACATGATGAGCTCATCTTCAGCCAACTTTGTCGGCAAGGGTCCGCGCATTGACTACATGTCAGGTAATGTGATTGCTTTGGTTAGTAAGGCGGTAGACGTTCTTTGGCTTATCGACAGTGGGGCTACGGATCACATAGTCCACGATCACAGTCTTCTTACTACAACCCGCAAGGTAGAGCACAAGCAAGTGCGCCTGCCAAACGGAGTTTTATTACCTGTTACGCACATTGGTACCGTGCGTTTTACAGATGAATTTGTTCTGCATAATGTTCTCTGTGTGCCGCAATTCTTTTTGAATTTGATCTCAGTGTCGAAGCTTGCTTTGGATACTTTGTGTGCTACGGTTTTCATTCGGACTATCTGTTTTATTCAGGACCTACAAACGGGGAAGATGATTGGGACGGGAGTTGAGAAAGAAGGCCTATACTGTCTCAATGTGCCACAGTCAGGAGCTTGCAATTCAGTTCGGACATCACCGGAGTTACCATGGCACGAGAGGCTTGGGCACCCGTCTGCTAAAGTATCGTCTCTGTTTCCTTTTCCAATTACTAAACCTTGTGTTCCTGAACAATGTCATATTTGTCCTCTAGCCAAACAAACTCGTACACCTTTTCCATTGAGTCAGTCTTCTAGTCAGTCTATTTTTGATTTGATTCATGTTGACATTTGGGGAGGTTATCGCGTCCCCGCAATTTCTGGTGCAAAATTTTTCTTAACAATTGTTGATGATTATTCTCGTGCTTCTTGGATTTTTCTTATGCATGCAAAATCAGAGGCTCGATCATTACTTCAGAATTTCATTATTTTGGTCGAAAATCAATTTGAAACAAAGGTCAAAACAATAAGAAGCGATAATGGTCCTGAATTTAACTGCAAAGAATTTTATGCACAAAGAGGCATTTTACATCAGACTAGTTGTGTTAGCACACCCCAACAAAATGGTATTGCGGAAAGAAAACATCGTCATTTACAAAATGTTGCTCGCGCACTTTTATTCCAGTCCAATTTACCACCTGAGTATTGGGGAGATGCCATTCTCACGGCCGCCTACCTTATTAATCGGACACCTACACCTTTACTGCACGGCAAGACACCCTATGAAAAACTTTTTCAAAAACCTCCAAAATACGATCATTTGCGCGTTTTTGGTTGTAAGTGTTATGTTTCCACTCACAATTTAAAACCGGACAAATTTGAGCCTAGGTCTAAGGTCTGCATATTTTTGGGTTACCCACATGGAAAGAAAGGTTACAAGGTCATGGACTTAGAATCTCAATCAATATTTGTGTCAAGGGATGTTGTTTTTAATGAGAAAGAATTTTTTGATTGGGAAAATTCCAATTTTACCGAAAACTTGTCAACAATTCGTCATAATTCCCTTCCTTTTGAAAGGCTAACCCATACTCATGAGACCAATCCATCTCCCCTACCTTTTTCACCGGTCAAATCAGTTTTTCCTTTAGAGTCTGATTCTACTCCAATCCCTCTTTCCTTAGACTCGTCAAATCCTCCTAATCCTCATAATGATGTTGCTCCTTCTCCCTCTCCCATTATTACTCCTTCATTCCCTCAATCTCCACCATCATCGGATAATCATTCCCTTTCTGATTTTTCTGACGATTCTTCTGGGCCCACTTCCACCAATATTCCCATGCAACCTCACTCAAACCCTACCACCACCCAAACCATACCTCACCCTATCCCATCGTCACCAGCGCCTCTGCCGCCCCCATCCCCGCCCCTGCCTCCGCCACGCCGGTCCACCCGGGCCACTCGCCCACCACCGAAGCTTGATCAGTTCCATGTTGAGACTCAACTGCCCTCTCGCTCGTCCCCGTCTTCTTCCTCGAATGTTCTGGTCTCGCCCGGTGCTCCTCACGCATTGTCTACGGTAATTGGGTTTGATAAGTTACGTCCCAAATATCTTGCTTTTATCAACAATATCTCTATGGTGAAGGAACCTCATTCTTTCGCTCAAGCACAAGCCAATCCGCTCTGGATTCATGCCATGAATGCTGAGATTAAAGCGCTGCAAGACAATGGTACGTGGTCCTTGGTCCATCTTCCGGCCGGCAAGAAAGCCATTGGCTGCCGCTGGGTTTACAAAGTCAAGCGGAAGGCTGATGGCACCGTTGAGCGACTCAAAGCTCGGCTTGTGGCCAAGGGGTATAGTCAGGTTGCAGGGCTCGATTACCAAGAAACTTTTGCCCCGGTGGCGAAGCTCACCACCGTCCGCCTACTACTCAGCCTTGCTTCCATCCGTGGTTGGCATTTACATCAGTTGGACGTCAACAATGCCTTCCTCAACGGCGATCTCTATGAGGATGTCTATATGCAATTACCGCCGGGGTTCGGCCGTAAGGGGGAGACTCGAGTGTGTCATCTACACAAATCATTATACGGCCTCAAACAAGCTTCACGGCAATGGTTCTTGAAACTTTCAGCTGCTTTGAAGCAAGGTGGCTTCGTTCAATCATGGTCAGACTATTCCTTATTTGTACGAAGTCACAAAGGTACTTTTACCGTTTTACTCGTTTATGTGGATGACGTGATAGTTGCTGGCAACAATATCCATGAGATCAACTCAACGAAAGAATTTCTTGCAAGCCATTTCAAACTTAAAGATTTGGGGTTACTTAAGTTTTTCTTAGGCATTGAAGTTGCTAGATCTACGAAGGGTATTGTTTTGTCACAGAGAAAATATGCATTGGATGTACTTGAAGACGCAGGGTTTCTTGGCTCGAAGCCAGCACAAGTGCCTTTCGAGTCTGGTGTTCAGTTAGACAAAGGCACGGGGGAACTTCTTCCTAATCCCTCACAGTACAGACGCCTAGTAGGTCGGCTCATATACCTGACCATAACAAGGCCAGACCTCACCTATGCGGTACATATCTTATCACAGTACATGGACAAACCCCGAGCTCCTCATCTTGAAGCGGCACACCGCGTGTTGAGGTATATCAAGGGCACACCGGGGCAGGGAATCATGTTACCAGCGTCAGGAGAACTGCAAGTTACGGCGTACTGCGACGCCGACTGGGCAAGATGTCTGGATACCCGCAGATCGACCACGGGATTTTGCGTCTTCTTAGGAGGAGCACCTGTTTCGTGGAGAACGAAGAAGCAGCAGACGGTATCGAGGAGCAGCGCCGAAGCGGAGTACAGGTCAATGGCGGCGGCTTGCTGTGAAGTTACTTGGATCACAAGCTTGCTGCGAGACCTCCATGTTCATCAACGATCTCCGATCAAGCTGTTTTGTGACAACAAGGCGGCGATTCATATAGCATCGAATCCGGTTTTCCATGAGAGGACCAAACACATCGAGATAGATTGTCATGTTGTGAGAGAGAAGGTTGAACGAGGACTTATTACTACACATCATGTTCGAACAGATGAGCAACCAGCGGACATCTTTACGAAACCATTAACGGTAAAACAGTTCCTTTCTCTTTTATCCAAGTTGGGTGTAATTAACATACACTCCAACTTGAGGGGGAGTCTTAAGAATAGAAAGTAGGTTTGAATGTAATTACCTTGATCACTCCTGATATTCTGTCTTACCATAGCTATCCCTAGAATAGTGGATCGGATTAGGATTTGTTTTGTATATAAGAAGATGTAACTCAGCTGAATAATATCAAGAAATCTATTCCTTCACACTGCAATTCTTATATAGTTGATCTGCAGATTTAGGAATTTAGTACAAGAAGAAGAGGGAGATGTACAAGAAGAAGAAGCACAAATTGGTCAGACTAAATCGAGACAGAAGATATAAAAGCCTAATTATTAATCCAACTCCAGCTTAATTACAAAGGGTACAACTCCAACTCCAGCCTCATCAACAAGGCAAGCAATCATGGGAATGTACCAGTACTGGTTTGCTGATATAACTGGCCAAACAGCCAATGATTCGGGCTGTTGTCAAACCCTAAATTTGTGGTTCTATCAGTTCGAATGGTAGAAAAGAAGAATAGGGCTATAAATGAATTTAGTTTCAAGAAAGAAATGTACCAAAAAGCTGATATTTATATTGCGCTCAATGTGTAATTTACAAGGAGGGCGCTTATTTGGTTAGAAGTTAGGTCTCATCCTTGCAACTAGCTAGTTACAGGCAACTAGCTAGTTCGGTTCATTATATTGACATTACCACCCTATAACTGTTCTTAGTAGAATAATAGTAGTCATTAGGTGCTGATCCGGAGCCTTTCGGATCGATTATCTTTGTATTGTTATTTTTTGAAGCCTGATCTTCATACTTGTAAAAAAGAGTTCGAGCGTATGAAAATGGGATAACTGTACATCTATTATAAGTCGGGGCTTACTTGGGATCCTGTCCCTTTTTTCACTTGTGGCATTGTGTTCGTTTCTTAACCTGTGCCTGGTTCATGGGCATGGGATAAATCAGTGATATGAATTAGATTCCAGCTTCTTTCTATTTTCATTTCTCATGGAGTGTTATCAGATACCAAGTTTGAACTTTAGCCCTTCAAATTGGACTGCACAAATATTTTTTATTCATGGAGAATGGGATGCATATATTGCTCGACCTTGGAACTAATCAAGATCAAATTATATATGTTCATACATATTATTTTCATGATCGAGATTTAGCAACGGATATTGGAACTGACCAAAATCAAAGTACACACAAACAGGAACAGCTAAGAAGTAGATAAACACACATGCATTAGCAAACTCAGAATTTTAATCCAGAACCTTGCAACTTTTCTTCAGTGATACGGTCTAGCTGTTCAACCATCTCAGCTGTCAAATAATTCCTCCAGTCTCCCGCCTTCCCTTGCCTAAAGAATACACTATTCTCCACCCTCGTCGATAATCTCCCGTTTTTGTTCACATCCAAATTGCTCAAAGTCTCAAAACTACACAGCTTCAAGACATTGTCCACCACACCCTGTGCCTCTTCTTCCAGAGAAAACGGGCACCCCAAGAACTCAGCCAGCCTCCTCAAGTGCAGATCAGGTTCCTCTTTTATTTCCTCATATTTGACGAAGAACACTGTTTCAGGCCTTTCCAAGCTCTCCTTCCAATATCCCAGTACATGATCCCAGAAGGGTCCATACCCATTCATTCCCCTGCAGAAGTATTGGAATACCTTTTCAAGTGAATCCTTCACTTGATGGTGAACTTCCTCCACTCGATGGCGAGCTTCCTCCATTCCATGATTGAGAGAACTGATAATATAGCCTCGGGTGTTGATGGTTGGCTTCCTTCGGTCGATATTGAGCATTCACACTCATTTGTTGGGTGGAACAGATAATCTCCTCTTGGACTTCGTCCACTCGGTGTTGATCTTACTCTATTGGATGATGGACTTCTTACACGTGATGGTGGTGTCCTTACTCATTTGTTGGATGACATTGATACTCACTTCTTGGACTTCCTCCACTCTACGTTGAGCTTCCTCCATCTGATGATGAAAGGAGCTTTCGCCATAAAGATGATATACAAAAGTGAAGAGAAGGAAGGTCATCGGAGGACCAGCCTAAGGCAGGCCAAACAATCTCCAATGCCCAAGTCAATAGAGTGTTAATGAATAAAGATATGAGAAGTGTATAATGCTCTGGCATTGGGCTGATGCATCCCTGACATGCGAGCAGAGAGAGAGAGAGAGAGAGAGAGAGAGATCTTTGGCATAATCTTTGGGGGAGAAGTGACATAGCTCTTCTTATCACTTCGACATAGTTTTGGGACCGAAGAGAAGAAGAAATTGGAGATGTGGAGTTAGAGGGAGATTATGCACTTTGGCATAATATTTGGAGATCGAAGAAGGAATGATAGCCTCTCCTATGCATTTTGGCATGGTTTTTGGGAGAGAAGAGAAGAAGAAATTGGAGATGTGGAGTTAGAGGGAGATTATGCACTTTGGCATAATCTTTGGATAAGAAGGAATAATAGCCTGTCCTATGCATTTTGGCATGGTTTTTGGGAGAGAAGTAGAAGAAATTGGAGATGTGGAGTTGTGTTTTAGCCTTGAGAACACTTGGTATTTATAGGAGATGAGTGTGCTTATGTGGAAAGAGAAGCATGAGTTCTTCACCAAACCCCTTACCCTGACACATTATGGGTTTGACAAGGATTGAGTATGATTGAGTGGGTGGCTGACACAAGATGGGCTGATGGAGTGAGAGGTCAAGGCACATGTCATATATCTATGGCTCCATTGTCCTTGAGTCAGACTAAAGCCATACCTAAGAGACATGGTTGATGTTGGAGCATGACACATGGAAGAGTTGGTGAGTTTATCCTTAGCACTCAAGCTGACTATTGCATGTCTAAGAGTGACTTGAGGGTCGAGGATCAACCTTGAAGGTTGTGACTATGACAATCAGGGGTCGAGGCTTTTAAGCCTCGGATGTTGTACTCTTGGTCTAAGAGTTAAGAGTTAAGACTCTTGATTCGTTTGGACTTGGCTTCCCTAATGGTTAGATTACGATATGCTCTAGTTTTGTCAATGCATGAAAGTGAGGTAATCACTTGATGATCATCCAAGATACTTAGTGGTTGTCCAAGACACTTGGTGATAGTCCAAGGTTGGAGATTTGGAATGCGAAGTTAGGCACCTTAAAGGTTTAAGTGTGTTGGAAGGTCAAAGTCTTATGCGGATCTTTGACATTTCAACATGTCATACATGAAATAAGTTAAAAAGTCAAGTTTCGTCGTCGAACCAAATTATGACATCAACAGTAACATTGGACATCAAATCGGCAATACTTTTATTTCACAAGATTCAAATATTGACGTTGTCACGTTAGAACTAACCAAGGTCAAGTTCATACATTTTATCTCATGAGATTGAAGATACTGACATTAGAACCAATTAACCAAGGTCAAAGTCCACACACAAACACAAACACAAACAATAAAGACGTAATCAAACACATGCACATACGCACACTTAGAATTTCAATCCAGAACCTTGCAACTTCTCTTCAGTGATACGGTCTATCTGTTCCGCCATCTCAGCAGTCAAATGATTCCTCCAATCTCCAGCCTCCCCTCGCCGAAAGAAAGCACTATGCTCCTCGCCGGACGATAACTTCTCTCTTTTGTTCACATCCAAATTGCTCAATGTCTCAAAACTACACTGCTTCAAAATGTCGTCCACCACCCCTTGTGCCTCTTCTTCTGGAGAAAATGGGCACCCCAAGAACTCAGCTAGCTTCCTCAAGTGAGAACCGGCTTCTTCTTGTTCTTTCATTTCCTCATATTTGATGAAAAATACACTTTCAGGCCTTTTCAAGCTCTCATTCCAGTACCCCAGAACATGATCCCAAAAGGGTCCATACAAACTCACTCCCCTGCAGAACAATTCCAAAGCTTCTTCAAGTGAAATGCTTCCCCAACTCTCGGGTCTCAATTTGTTTGCGAAGTGCCAGATTGAAACAAATGTGTCCTTAGGGTTTCTACACAGATAGACAACCTTGCAAGCAGAATCTTTGACTGATTCCGGTAGAGACACAAGTGGTAGGTGACTTGAAAAGAGCCGAGGAGGGGCATAGGAGGCGAGGTCAGGTACCGGTTTCTGAAGGTACAGACCAAGCTCCAAGAAGGGCACAAGAACATGAGGGTTTTTCGTGAGCAAGGGGTGGTCTTTAGGGTCTGGATGATAATACTCTCCTCGTTTCACAAGGGAAAACAAGATTGCCTTGAGCCAAGTGGTACCTGATTTGGGAGTAGTAACAAGTAAGATATCAGAATCTTGAGCTCGGAAGTTTTCTTTGCACGCCAAGACTCCTTCTATCTGCCTAGTTGAGTGCCAAAAGCCTTGGTACTGATAGAGATGACTTGCAATCCAACCTTGATCTCTAGGTAGAGTAGATATCATGTCTCTGGTTTCTTGGCTTATCTCATTTTCTTGCAAGTATTGGGGAAGAGCTGGAGGAGGCTGAGTTAGTGACATGATAGTCTTCTGGTAATCGCAAAACGGTTAGATTTTGATTGCCTACTAAACGAGCTAGCACAGATGTATATATCCCCAGCCTATTGATCAAAGAACAGTTTTCTTTACCTACGACATTTTAATATCGGAAGACGCGTAAGAAAATCTTGATGAATCTTAATATAGAAAAGCTTGACTGTAATATTAAACCTCAATTAGTGTCGGAAGATGCGTAAGAAAATCTTGATAAAATCTTAATATAGAAAAGCTGTTAATATTAAACCTCAATATATTGCCTGCTAACAAGCATGGACGGCTTCCATTATATAGTAGGCAACCACGTTTATGGGTGGTTTTGGCTTTGGCTTTGAAGGTTTGGTCAGAATGTCAGATATATATATATATATATATATATATATATATATATATATATATGTCCCCTATTGATCAAAGAACCATTTTTTTAATCTTCACATTATACCTACGATTTGCTTCTGTAAGACTACCATGAATGCTGAGCCATTAGTTAGAAGTTAGAACATGTAGTAAAGCTAAAATATTTAGGAAAATATTGAGCAGCATGAAACAACCAACCATAAAAAACGGTAATAAATTCAGAGTTCAGACAGAAAATGTACAAGAAGCTCAACATACTTGGATGAAAGTTTGGCTTAGCAGTAGTAGGCTGCTCCTACATTCTAATGTGAACCTCGGGTCTAACACCTTTTTGCCTGAGTTTTTACCAAGCTATTCAAATCAAAATCGTAATTCCCATCCATTTACAGGAAATTAGTAAAACTGTTTCAAAGGCTTACTGCTCTCCAAAGAAAACATTAAGGTGCTTTCTCCTCAGAAGAAGTAGCAATCTCTTGTCATGGGTGCCCAAGTGACAAGGATGAACTAAAATGCTTTCCACAAAATAGTGCATCTCCCATCCTTGCTCCTCAAAATCAAGCCTACAGAAAATAAGAAAATTTTCTCCTTGGTCAAGCACGTTGAGGTAACACTTTCAGTAAGAGTAAGATACATAACGGAACAACTCCGACTTACATTATATATCAACATTGGGCACTCCTAATAAAAAGGAAGTTGGATCCTCAGATCCAAGTAGAGGCATATACTCTGATCCTCTGACATGAACACTGAAGCAAGCTACAGAAACATCTCAAGGGATTAAAAAAGAATCAAACAAGGAGAACAACAGTTTTCTGATGTATAGTGCAAACTGTAATAAACTTTTGATAGAAAAAAATAGGAAGAAACTTTGTTGCACTAGAAAATAATAAAAAGAAAAGGAGAAATTTGCATTTCAGAGGTCACTTTATTATTATTATTTATTTTATTTTATTTTTCTATTTGTGCTTGCATGAGTTAAAACCTGTCAAGTACTCCTACTCTGATCCCATTCACATATCCCAAGTAGAAACTCATCCTATGAAGCATTTACATTTATTTCAAATCATGCTAGTTCTTGAGATTAAATTCGTAACATTACTACAGGCAACAAAGCTGCAGAAAGAATACCATTCTCAATCTTCATCACACTTTGAAGCATTGTATCCATTTTCGTCTTCATGTCATTACTATCATCCATAAAGGGCACAACTAGGGTCAGTTCCCTGTAAATTTCACGCACAAACTTGCATATCTTCTCAGAAAATTCAACTTCACCATCTGAAATTCGACCGATTGCTAACCGCATCAGCTCTCCAGTCAAATCTGCAAGCTGTACATCAACACACGTACTGCAGTCAAATCCAAAACACTCAAAAACTTTTAGTCACCTGCAGTACTCTTAATCCCAAAACCAAATCCACCCAATCAACTGGCCTACATTTTCCCGTTCTTACTAAAGTAATAAACCCAACATCAACATCAAAGAACTTACCCCTAGGAGATAATCAAGGACATTGATCTGCAAAGGCTCCAGGGATGGATCACTGAGCAGTAACAAAGTAGCATTCATCTCATCAAGATTCAAAAGCCCCCCAGTCCTGCAGAACTTACAGAACGTTGCAGCCTCAACATACTCCTGTATCTGCAAAAACACCAAACCACAACTCGATAAGCTAATCAACAACACATACATCACTTAAATCGACACAACGCAACCAATGCAGCACGAGTAGAACCTACCCCGGGCGAGTAGGCTCGTCGCAGCTTCCAGAAATCAGTCCCTTGGAGCTCCTTAACCAGCCGGGCCACGAACTGATCCGTCACGGCGGCTAAATCCTTTTCGGCTTTCTGCAGAACCTCCTCCCTGTTGTGCTTGCTCATCCTGCTCAAATCCGAAAACGGCATTAGTTATAGTCATCATAAAGAAAACAATCAAAAGCATACAAATGAACGATTAGGTCACCTGTGAACTTGGAAGATGACCTTTTTGCTGTTCATGGTGATGTCACGGCTCGCTTTCACGATTCTTTCGCGTTTATCGTTCTACAGTTTCAAACACAAACAAAGCAATTGAAGCTGTTTACTAATTTGATAGAGATGAAATTTAGGGGAGTACGTACTTGGTTGTTGAGGTAATCGGCGTATTTGGTGAAGGCGTCTTTCATGGAGGAAGATTCGGTGGCCATTGTTCTTGGCTTCTTTGCTACGCCGGGCGACGTCGTATCTGTGACTGAGGGAGTAGTGAGTAAAGAGTTGAGTTCAATCAGAGTATCTGGTTTTAGTGGGAGAGAGAGAGTGTGTGAGAATACATACGGTTATGGAGGCGGTGGGATTTGAGAGCCATCACTGAACTTCTCTGGAGTGCGTAGCGCTGCAACATCTGTCGCTCCTTCCTAAAACACTTCTGCAATTTTTACGCCCTATCGGACTATTGGACGACACCAACATTCACGTCGTTTGCTGTTGAGTGATGTTGATCATTTCATCATATGCGACGCCAGTCAGCTATTGGCGCTGGGCGAGTTAGTTCGCGCTAGGTGGCGAAACTCTCATGCTATTGGCGCTGGGCGAGTTAGTTCGCGCTAGGTGACGAGACTCTCGGGTGGCGGGCCGCTACCAGGCGAGTAAGTTCGCGCTAGGTGGCGAGACTCTCACGCTATTGGCGCTGGGTGAGTTAGTTCGCGCTAGGTGGCGAGACTCTCGCGCTCTTGGCGCTGAGCGAGTTAGTTCGCGATAGGTGGCGAGACTCTCGGGTGGCGGGCCGCTACCAGGCGAGTAAGTTCGCGCTAATTGGCGAGACTCTCGGGTGGCGGGCCGCTATCAGGCGAGTAAGTTCGCGCTAGTTGGCGACTCTCGGGTGGTGGGCCGCTACCAGGCGAGTAAGTTCGCGCTAGGTGGCGAGACTCTCACGCTTTTGGCGTGGCGGGCCGCTGCTGGGCGAGTAAGTTTGCACTATGTGGCGACTCTCACGCTCTTGGCATGACGGGCCGCTGCTCTAATGGCAAGACAGTTTGGCGGGGTCTGGGGGAATGTTTATATATAGGGTTGGGGATAGCTGGAGGGGGGAGTTCGTGCTTTCGAAACTGAAAATTGGGCGAGCCGTAAAGCGTTTTAGGGTTTCGACAATTCTACAAACTTCAGACTGGGAAACGTCCAATTTCATCCTCGATCGAGTGGGTGCGAGCGCTCGGCTGTTTGCAACTAGCTTCACTGCCACCACGCGGATCTGCTGTTTCAAGGTATAAATTTGTCGCTTTCGTTGTCTTTGGATTTGTATGTGGTGGTGTTTTTGTTTTGGGTTATTTGGGGTGAGTAGGATTGTTCACATGTTTGTGATGTTGGTAGGAATTCTAGGGTGAGAGATTTGTTGTCAGGCTGGTTAGGGTTAAGGTAGCGGGGCAGGTCGCGCTAGTGGCGTGTGTAGCTAGAGAATGCATATTTGAATGATGGCTGTTTACACATGCTGTGTGTGTAGCCTGATATTGATATAGATAGATGTACAACAATGTTTGGCTAGTAATCATGTGAAGCAAGTGTATGTGTAACATGTGATAGAGAATGTTTGCTAACTCTATGTCATGAGACCATATTATGTTGCATGTGGCATGTTATTTTTATGATAATAACTCAATTGAATAGTGTAAAGTGACACTTATCTGGAGCCGTGTAGAGCCGCTATAGTCATTGTAGAAAAATTGGAGTTGCGCGGGGACTCTGTCGAGACCAGTGGAGTCCGCGAGGAATGGCGAGACAAGGAGTCCGCGGAGTCTGGCATGGCAAGCGGTGTCCGCGGTGAGAAATGGATGATCCCAGGAGGGAGGAAGAGAGGAATGGCATCGGGAGAGGCTCTGAGACACGGGAGGGGGTCCCTGAGAGAGGGTTGTCAAGCCGGTCACTTGTGCTGGCATGTTTTGAGAGTAAGGTAAGCACGGGAGGGGGCCTCGGGAACTCGAGGGGCCATGTGGGAAGGGTTCCCGGAGCTTTGGATGGAGCCACTTGTTTCTTGTCACGGGATCCTGGGTCGGGACAATATCACATGTCAGGACTAAACTCCGTGTCAGGAGGGCGGATTCTTGGTTCCGGGTTTTGTAGGAGGGTTCTGAAATTGATCTTCCCGAAGGTGAATCCTGCCGGGACAGTGTGGTCGCCGCGACTGGCCTCGCTACTCTGATGGGCGTCCAGAATTTGTATCCTTCAACCAGGGGAGAGGCGTCCCGGGAGGCCGTGAAGGTTTTGGGTGTCCAGATCAATTCTGGGCGGAGGGCTGCTCAAGTGGTCTCGGAGAGAAGTATTCAGCCAGAGCCCAGAGTCATAGATATATAAATGCATGTAGCTCAGAATATATGTGGCTGCTTGTGAGCTCTGCATTCAACCATTGGTTGATTGTGGAGGACGTGTAACTCAGTCTCAGGAAGGGGAGGTGTCGGGGGCAGGCTGTTGGGTTGCTGAGTTTTTTTTTTTTTACATCCTTCTGTCGGGATAGAGGAGTCCCGGGAGGTCGGGATGGAGAGCAATGTAGGGGTCCACCAGAGGAACTACTAGGGACGTCCCCACGCGAGGTTTAAGAACTCTGGCGAGATCAGGGAATGCCGCTAGGAGCTGACGAGGCGAGACCAGGGGAGTCCGCGAGGGTCTGGTGAGGTCAGCGAAGTCCGCGCTGACTGGCGAGACTAGCGGAGTCCGCGCTGACTGGCGAGACCAGCGGAGTCCGCGTTGACTGGCGAGACCAACGGAGTCCGCTAGGGGGGTCCGCGACAATGTGAGTTCGCGAGGGGATGGCGGGACCTGAGCAAGTCTGCGAAGGGGGCCGCGACAATGTGAGTCCGCGAAGGGATGGCGGGACCTGAGGAGTCCGCGAGGACTGGCGAGACTAGCGGAGTCCGCGAGGGGCTGGCGAGATCAGCGGAGTCCGCGAGGGGCTGGCGAGACCAGCGGAGTTCGCGCTGACTAGCGAGACCAGCGGAGTCCGCGGGGGTCTCGGGAGAGAGGCACTGAGACACGGGAGGGCGTCCCCTGGAGAGAAGTATCAAGTGGGTGCCAAAGGCGAAGGCATGTCCCGGGGGGAGGGTGCCGAGATTGGGGTCGCGAGACCGAAAGCATATTCCCGCTTCGGTTGAGGGAAGCTGGGTGTCCAGATCAGTTTTTCTGGGTGCTGCTCACCAGCGCGTGGGACTTGGCCGGAGGTTAGGGTGGCCACGCTGGATTCATTGGAAGACAGTGATGGCTGGAAAGGTGAGCTACCTTGCTGTGGCACGCCCAAGCGAAGGAGAGAGAGAGAGTCAGATATACTTTTCTCTCTCCTCGGGATTTCTGGGCAGATGATGGCCATGGTGAGCGACGTGAGGGTTTCCACTTGAGGAACCCTCCTTCTAGCTCCAATTGTTTCTATCTGTCTGCTCTGAGGTCCCGAGCCGTGAAGGGCTGGCGAGTCGGGGAGAGGTAGAATCATTTGTTCCTGCACTTGGTACCTGCACAAGTAACAACATCAGGAAGTCGGGACTGGGGTGGCCCAGTCTTCGACTCTCCGATGCTTAAGTTAGCTTTAGGATACTTGCGTGTACGAGAGAGCGGGAACAAGTTGTGTGTGTGTCTTTGATGGGAGCTTGTGCCTGTTTTATAGGCCAAGGTTGGGTACTTTGGCCTTATTCTTTGATGTGAGACTACTTGTTAGCCTTTGTAGTGTCTCCCCTTTTAGGGGTGTTTTGCCGCTAGAGTGATTTTGGCAAGCAGTTTGTTACCGGCCCTTCACTCCTTGGATATCCGTGAAGGGCTTACCAGGGCTATCTTGTCTGGAATAACATTCGGTGACCGGGTAATTGCACCTTATTCTTGGCTCAGCCAAGTATTTTGGCTATGTACTAACAGTAAGATTACAGAATCACAAATTACCTTATATAGTTTATGGTTGTTGATTGCAGGAGTTTCAAAAGCTGGCAAAAGAATGCTATAACGAAATTCCTAGAGGAGCAGAATATTACAATTAGCAAACGCGATTTCTTCTGAATCTGATGTCGTGGCATTGCATATACTCAAGTTTTTTCCAAGAGCAAGCACATTTTGTCACTGAGATTTTAGTTGACAGAATTAACATACTGTACTTGTACCGATAATGGCAATGAGCCTATGTGTCATACAGTTGTAGAGAATCGATCATATGAAATCAAATTTCTATTTGGATTTGATAGTCCTTAATTCCTTGTTATGCATGACATTCGCCGCCCTAATGTGGCTCAAATGAAGCCCCACAATGGAATTGAACAAAAACTAGGGATCATCTAATTTATAAATGAGGACTTATGACCAAATGATTTGAGCGATGTCAAATTTCACTCTATTTTTTTTCACCAATATATTACAAGGGAATTCTCAAAGCTAGGACTTGACTTGCCTATTCGGGCGTGGGCTAATAGTCTTGTGACGAAGAGGTTAACTTTGATCTCCATCTCTATCAGAGCAATTTCTGGGCTATTTTCTCTTGTCAAATTTGTGGTGGTTATGTTTTTCTTTTATTGAAGTATTAAGTTTATGTTGTCGATTAGCCCTCAGTAATGTCAACACATTAGCTTAGCCTCATGATATTAAGCATGCATGCATGAATCATGATCCTTCTACCCCCAAGTATCACAAGTGTCAACAACAAAAGGGCTGGCATGCAATATAAATAATATGACATGAACATCCTCCTGCTAAGGAGTGAGTAGCAAGACATATAGGCCATAGAAATGTTTCTCCACAAGTATGACTTGATGTCTTGAATTCTTGATTGATAATTTGGACTAGCTTAAAGATAAAATGTAAGAAACATGAAGTTAACGTTTTCTAGATTTTGTTTATTAGAAGTGAAAATGGCGAAATTTATTTGTATTATACCTTGAAGATGATAACATAAAAGTCGTGACCTTGTGGTAGTTACCACCTTCAAGGTTGCCTCAATTGAGTCATGCAATGCTCAACTTGATGCATGTTTTAAGTGTTATCTTTCTTTGATGGATCTATAAAATGTGTCACTTTGTTTCTTTATGGATGCGTGAACACGAAAGACAAAGGATATTCACAACGAGTTTAGAATCAAGTAAATGACCATAAATTTAGAATCGAAGTCATGAAGTATTACCACGGGATTAAAATCAATTATAGCGCAAACTTTTGCAAACTACACAGTTGAAATGGGATAACACCTCGGAACAACCCCTAAATTCCAGTTTGAACACGACATAAGGTAAACAAAAAGTGACAGATCGAGGTATATAAAGCTAGTTAGCTTCCAACACACCTAAATTTCTCTGATTTTTTTTTTCTTGGAATACTATGCGAGATATCAATTCAGAGAAGAGAAATAAATGGGTTCAAACTTCTGATGTCTACACTCAACACTAAGTTGTAAATAAAGAGAGAGAGAGAGAGAGAGAGAGAGAGAGAGAGAGAGAGAGAGAGAGAGAGAGAGAGAGATCCCTTCAAGTTCTGAAAAGTTAGAAGAGACGCAAAGTGCAAGGATGCAATCCTTCTTGCCAGCCCAGAATTCAGATACGCAGGTCATCATCGATCTCTTCCAACACTCAAGCGGAAAGTCAAAGCCAATCCAAAAGACCAAATTGCTCGCTGGCAACATCTCAACCAAGCTAGCTAAGGTTAACTTAATATGCTTATATATATTTACAGTCAATTAAGGCAAATACACATGGCGGGGAAGCAGTACTGTATATTAATCTTGGAGGTGATGATCGATGAAGCTCGAGTCACGCTGCTGCAGGTATATATTTTCTATTTCTCTCAGTAAATCCATGTTTGGTAACCAACAAAAATTAATATGGAATTATTGATCATGTATAGCCGACCAGGACATTTTCAGAATAAGGGTGTGTACTAGAGGACATCAGACCTACCTTGGTCGAAAAGCAACAACTGCTAAAGTTTAGAGCTGAGCCAAAATCCAAAGGAAGATAGGTGTGTCTTCTTATGGGAAATTTGAGCAGGATTGGGAGGCAAATATTTGTTTCAAAAATGGCTCCTGCTTTCTGGTCTGATTTGTCCCCAAGTACTTGGATTCTTATTCTGTCCTCTTGTAATGAAGGACGCGTGTACATAGAGAAGATGAGGGGGTTTGAGGTGACAGACTCAGATCATGCATGTAGCTTTGGCTTCAACTCGTTCGGGGTTTCGCTTCTGGCGGCAACATGTTATGTCCGACTTCAAACAAACTCACAGATGATGTTTTAAGAAATCCGAACAATCTTTTACACAGAGAGAAAATGTGTTACTTGCGAAACTTACACTTCAAACTTTGATATCTTCAACAATATAGGTATATATGAAATCATATACATTTGCAATAGATAACAACTATATATACGAAATTTATGTTTGAATACAAGAAAGTAACGGACCCGATCGCCCACCAATGTTTGCATATTAGTTAGCTAGTCCAAACTTCCAACAGAGCAGACTATATATAGTTAAGTTGATGCTGAAATGAGTTGCAGTATTTATTGGCAAGGACCAGGTGTACCAGCTCCCAGTGGTCCAATGATGAAATTAATTTGATTAGATGGAATTTGTTCTGGTGAGGAAATTGATTGATAGCAAGGATGCCTCTCATGCATGGCCGGCTTTGAAGCAAGACCAATTAGGCTGGTGTCTAGGGCCTCCCACAATTACAGGGGTCTCTAGATTTGAAACTTTTATAAATATTTTCATTAAAATTCATTAATTGGTTTGTTTTTAAGCTGTTTTTTACTATAAATAAAAAATATACGTTAATTATCAAGATTTATCTCTAATTGTATATATTTTTTTCTATTTTTGTGAGTTCAATTTGACATTCAATTAACTTGTTAACATAAAAATGATTAACTTCTTTTCATTATGAATGATTGGCTCTTGAATTTCTATTAATTGGTTAATAAAACTTTTCATGAAAATTAGTTTTTAACCTTAACATCTAGAACCTCGACTAACACAGGGCCGACCCTGCTCTCATGACTATTATAAATGTCAGCTCCACAATGATTTATGAATTAATTCAATCCCAGAACCATATGTGTGAAGCTAGCTAGCTATAAACTACACAAGGAAACTGATGATGTGAAATTCATTTATGCAGATCTTAGGAAGGTTGTTGTAATAGTTTCAACTAAAATCTGGGTACCTAATTTCCAGTACACAGATCAATACAACTTTCCATATATATAAGCACAAATTTCTTATTTTGGTGATAGAAAAACGATCATGCATATCCCTAAGACCCTAAAGTATCAAGATTTGAACACGAAAATATTCCAAAATGACTAGTGAAGTCAATTAAGGATCCTAAAACAAATGCAGCTAGCTAGTTAGATGAAAACTCATTCAAGGAGTACGTATCTGAATTCTGTGATACCAACAACCCCATTTAAACAAATATATCCATAAAAAGGATCGGAGAATTCTCCCATTCAAGTAGTCTATGGGATTGAATGTGAACGATTTATTAAGTTTTCCCATATCTATCAATCAATTAGTTTTCAACAGATCCCAGCCCAAGAACAGGAAAATTTTCCACAAACTTGAATTTGCAACATAGAGTAGTTTACTGGTGATTTTGTACTTAAAAACCAAATTGACGATTTTTTTTTTCCTTGTGATTTATTTACTCTATATTTGTTGAATGCTGTGACTAAACCCTACCTTCAGCCTCCAGCTAGCTGATATCAGAAAGTTCTGTTATTCAAAAATAAAAGTCCATCTGTTCAAGCTTCCAACCTGATGGGTTGTTTAGTTGATGACAGATCGAGATTTGTTTACATAAAAACAAAAATAATTAATCAAAACTTTTAGTGGCATAGTTTCTCATGCATGCATAAAAGAGAAGTTGTAAATTCGACCCATAACAACACACTATTATATATGGTGTAGCATTTGAATTGTTATCCGATAAAAAAAAGAAAAACTCGTGATCACGGTGCCCTTCAAATAAGGTGTAGTCATAAGGGAGGGCGATGGATTGATTAACTAACTAATATAACAAGATTATGGAAATATTGACATTTGTGCATGTGATTTCTGGTTTCGTTTATTAGTTTTTGACACTCCGTTTGGACCACGTTACCAGAAGACAACATCAATATCATTACATTGAATTAGATGATGGATCTGTTTCCTCCATAACAAATAAAAGAAGAATGTGAGAAGAGAGAAGAAGAACCCCAGTTTTTCTATATGGCAAAATGTCACATTGGATACTCTCACTTAATCAAAATTTCATCCTTATTTATATAAGCTATATTATTTGTTAGCTACCGTCACTCCATATTTAATTAACTTGAAGAGTTCATTTGGGATCTCCAATCTCCACATGTAAACAGGTGCACACAAAAGAACAGAAGAATCGAATTGTCCCAGATGAAATAAGAAGCAAGAAGAGGGTATGTGGAATCCCTATGCAGTAAGAAAGCCTGCCTTTTAATTTGCCTTTGTTTACTCGGAGGTCAAAACTCTCACACACTGTGATCGATCAAGTGGTATTGGAAAAAACTATTTAGTAGAATATGAGGGGGAACAAAACCTTGGATTACTATACTAATTTCATATATTTTTCGGCTTACAATAGATTAGTTGTTTCAAATTTTCGATGGATTACGGTATGTCGAGCTTTTTATAATGCGGACTAAATAAGTTCAAAAGAGATCGACTACAGCCTGACAAGAGAGTTGGTTTAAAGTTAGTTTTGGTGTTGATCGACCTGCGCACTAATAATACAGACTTACACTTCAGGAAAATACATCTATAATTGAAGATGAGAAACCTATATATAAATGAAGAAAATGAAGGATCGACGCTCTAGCCGAGCTTTGTTGTGGACAGCACAATGACTTGGGTTTCTTCTCCTTTGTGAGAAAGAGAGATGAGAGAAAAAGAAAGTGGTCACAGTGTACGTAGTATGATCGATTACCGTAAAAAAAAAAACCATGAACCTAATATATGTGTTTGTTGAATACTTGAATTCAACCCACCTTCCATCACAGTCTCCGTCGTTATTGCTATCTAGCTAGCTCCATCAATCATAAAGATGATGAAGCCCTACCGGCGGCTACCTCCGACCTGCCCAACCTACTCTGCTCCAGCTACTCCATTCTATGCCCTCGAGCTCATGCATGACTCTTTCTCTAAACCATTCAGACGAGTTGCCTCAATTTTAGGGTGACCGATATGCTTGTTAGGTGCATAAGATCAGATTGAATATGCAATTATTTAGATCGAAGAAGGAGAAATATGGAGGCTGCTGCTAACTTCCAATCCTTCATGGATCCAGGAGCTCATCGATGGATCAAGCAAAACATGCAGCTCCATCACAATCAACCTTTACTTTCTTCAGTTGGGGTTTCAGCTTCCAAGCATACCAGGCTCTCTCATGCATGCCATGCATGAATACTGTTAATTTCCAGGCATATATGTCTGGTTTCTAGCTAATTTCTAGCTCTTGCCCCCTAAAACAGGAACCACAACACAATCTACGGTCTGTAAATATAAGCGTGATCGAGGTCCTAGTTTACATATGAAAGAATCATATATGATTCTATCAATTGCTCGATCATTACAAATATAGCTATAGGTTATATATAATGCATCAACCAACTTGGTATGGCAGGCTACAAGCATGGCATTATCACTGTGCCGTAGCTACTCGTAGCCAGAATATTAGGTTTGGGACCTCATCAATATTAGAACTACCTCATCTTCTACAAAAGTGGGACTAGAATTGGCTTTCAATTCGATCCTTTGAGGAGTTGGAAACTCTTTGATCACTCCCTTCCAATTAATTTCTTACCAAATGATGATATGAATAAACAACGGATTATATATATTGGATATGGTATTTAATGTGAAAATCTTTCAGATTCCCCCTTCATAAATTTAATTTATGGAAATGACATAATGTGCCATGATATACACTGTCCCTCTTTCATGTGTTGTTCTTGTTTAGCCTGCAAGCAAGCAACTTGGCAAAAAAGCAAAGGGCATGTAGCACATTTAAAGACCATAATATAAACTTTAGGCCAACAATGGCTGTAGTATATAATCAATTTTATGTATTTCAATCACTTTCTTTATAATGAGAATGGTCATAAATCTCTATATGTTTGTTCGGATAATTATTTTTTTGTTTCAAGTTCGGTAATAAAAATAAAAAAATGAGATTATTAAACGGACCCCTGATTTGTTGTTTTGTTTGCTAACTAACCAAATCCGCTCCCACCATTCCTCCTCAGCCGAGTGCCGACAAGAAAGGGTCACGTCCCCCCACCCCCAGCGCACATTAGCACCACCACAAGGCCAGAACTAAAAAACACCCACCCCTTTTCAGATCACTTATCTCTCTTCAATCCCCTGCTCCGCCACCCCACCGTAACCCACCCTCTAATCTCGGACCACCCCCTGATCTATCCAACGGCCCACACGCCCCCACTCCAAACCCTAACACCCCAGGAAAGCGACGTTAGACTTTCGGAAAGTGGAGAGGATGAACAAAACTCGTTACCGCCGGTGGGCCCCCACACTCCGACTCTCAATAAAAAACACTGAGATCCCTGAAACGACGAAGGAAACATATCAGGAGTGTTAATATATGTCTTGAATCAGCCATCCGGGGGAACCAGCCATCCGGGAGTACCAGCTATTCGGGGATCTCGCTGCCCGGTCAGCAAGTTGGGTCCAGGGGCAATGCGCACTGGTTTGGGGGTTCGAGGGCAACGCCCCCGAGGCCCATCAAACCCTGTTATGCTGGGTTATGGTTTCCTGTTGGGATTAGTATACCCTGTTATGCTGGGTTATGGTTTCCTGTTGGGCTTAGTATATCGGGTTTAGGGTTTAGTATATAAACGACCTAAACCTAGTTGTATTCTGTGGTTGTGTGATTCTGTTTTTCCTCAAGATATTAAAACTGTTCTCCTTCTGTCCGTGGACGTAGCTAACACATTGTTAGTGAACCACGTAAATCTGTGTTCTTTCTTACATCCGTTACAACAAATTGGTATCAGAGCTCCAGGGGGAGTTCGAATTCTGGGACGGAAGAAAGATGTCTGGTTTGACCGTGAAGATCGATAAATTCACGGGGAGAAACAGTTTCAGTTTATGGCAGATCAAGATGCGAGCCTTGTTAAAACAACAAGGGATGTGGGCACCGCTTGTGAAGAAGTCGGGGGATCCAGAAATCGCTGAGATGGCCAGTCTGGAGGAGAAGGCACACTCGACAATTTTGTTGTGTCTTGCAGATGACATAATCACCGAGGTCGCAGAGGAGGAAACTGCGGCTGGTCTGTGGTTGAAGCTTGAGAGTCTATACATGACGAAGTCTTTAACCAACAAGTTGCTTCTAAAGCGACGTCTGTTCAGTCTGCGAATGAAAGGAGGTTCTGGGCAGAAGCGGTGGGTACTGCTGATAATCCCGCTGATATGTTCACCAAGTTGGTTCCGCACAGCAAGTTCCAACATTGTTTGGACTTGCTAAATGTTACAAGCTGTTAGTTGCCCTTTGGGGGCAACATCTGAGGCATAGGAGTTATTTGTACATCTGGCATCACTGTGGTGCATCTGGTACATCTGGCATTACTGTGGTGCATCTAGTACATCTGGCATTACTATGGTGCATCTGGTACATCTGGCATCACTGTGGTGCATCTGGCATCACTGTGATGCATCTGGTACATCTGTTATTTGTGAGAGGATTCAAATCAAGGTGGAGATTTGTTAATATATGTCTTGAATCAGCCATCCGGGAGAACCAGCCATCCGGGAGTACCAGCTATTCGGGGATCTCGCTGCCCGGTCAGCGAGTTGGGTCCAGGGGCAATGCGCACTGGTTTGGGGGTTCGAGGGCAACGCCCCCGAGGCCCTTCAAACCCTATTATGCTGGGTTATGGTTTTTTGTTGGGATTAGTATACCCTGTTATGCTGGGTTATGGTTTTCTGTTGGGCTTAGTATATCGGGTTTAGGGTTTAGTATATAAACGACCTAAACCTAGTTGTATTCTGTGGACCTAAACCTAGTTGTATTCTGTGGTTGTGTGATTCTGTTTTTCCTCAAGATAATAAAACTGTTCTCCTTCTGTCCGTGGACGTAGCTAACACATTGTTAGTGAAGCACGTAAATCTGTGTTCTTTCTTACATCCGTTACAAAAAGGAGAAAACTACAGAGTCAGCTGAGAGAGAAAGAAAGAAACAAAACAAAACAAAGGTTTGTACTTTGTAGTTTGTACTAGTCTTTAACTACAGCATTGTGCTTCAAAGCTTCAACTTTCCCGGTGATCGTGATCGTCGGAAGTGAAAGAAGATATCGGAGGTGGTTGTGGGAGTGAGAGAACTGGACAGGTAAGAAGGAGTAAACTAGTAAAGAAAGTTTCGGAATGAAATGAGTTGAGTGTTTGGGGATGAGGGCTTTCGTATTTAATGCTGGAACCAATTCTATTTATTAGACCAGACAAGGCAGAACTTCCCGTTCCAACTCTTTTTTTTTTTTTTCGTTTTGACTCCTTCTTTCTCTACGTTCGTATCTCTCTCTGTACCTGTATCTGTCATCAACTCTGTGATTCTTTGGTTTTTCATTAACCCTGTTCATCATGATCGGAAAGTTGTGTCGAAGGGTATTGTTTCTGTTGATATGTGTGACAGATTCATAGATACATGTATGTATTGTTTGTTTTTTAAGTGTTTTTCTCTGAATTCTGGAGTTGATTTGTTATTGTTCTGGGTTTCTGGCTAGTGGGTGGAGTTGGTTCTGAGCTGAGGAAGAGGAAGCTGCTGTTCTCTGTATTGACAGATTTAAGGTACTGTCTTTTTTGAGTTATATTTTTTTTTTATGATTTAATATCTTCTGGGATCTGATTTAGATCTTTCTTATTCCTCCACTTTGGTTTTTTTACTAGTTTTCTTACTCTATGGAGAGGTTTCAATAGTTTCAATTTGGGTTTTCACTTTTCTGCTTGTTTGTTTATTCATTTCTTGTCTGAATTCTACTGGGTTTAGATCTGATCAGTTTGTATGCCTGACAATGGGAACTGGGAATCTTGTAAAGGATTGGAGGTCTTTGATTGTGAATATTTTACTAGTTTGTTTTAGCTGTTTAAAGTCTGTGGAGGCTGAGCCTCCCTCAAAACAGTTGCAACCTTTTTTCTGTTGTCTTTTTGTACAGTTGAGAAGTCTCTCACTTTCGACTCTGTCTACCACTCTGCCAAAAACAATTTCATGCTCTGAACTGGTTTTATGTCTCCCTATTATTATGTTTAACATTGGTTTTGGGGTTTTTGTTGTTTTTCTTTTGGTGAAAGTAAATAAAGAACTTCTGGGATGATGGTTATGTGCCCAGATTTTGTAGCTGGAAAGGAAAACTCTTTTATTTTCTTTTTCATCCCAGAAAATTCAAATAGGTGGTACTTGAGGAAAGCGTTTTTGATTATCTTATGGTTGAAATGAAAAACTGTGTGTTTGTGGGTGGCATTTTGTATTTTTCTTTTCTTTTCTTTCAGGGTGGTCAGGTTGGTCATCTTCTTTTCTTTCCATTGGTCTTAGACTGCTCAGTTGTAACCCACCATTACCTGATACTTTCCTTCATAATCCACCGTTTTCAAATACTTTTCTTCATTATGAAGAGCAATAATGGAGTTGTGGGAGCTGGTGATTATTATTTTTCACTAAACTGCTATTAATTATTATGTTTGAGGCCCTAAGGTGTTGTACAGCAATGTTTGAATTTCATGGCTGCTTTTGATGGTCTTCTAGATTTTCACTAGTTCTTGATAAATCATATGAACGTTCATTGAGCTGCAGGAATCATTGAATCCTGTGATATTCCTTTGAAGCATCATAATTTCACATGTTTTCCAAACTTGGTTCATATGGAATATATTTAACAAATGCAATGCATTTTGATCGGCAGGCTGATTATTGAAAATATCCCATGCTGTAGCTCAGAACTTGGAACATTTCTTCTGCACTTTTGAATCTATGTAAACATGAAACTTGGTAAGTTTGTTTTACTTCTCATTTTCTGTCTCTGTTGAAGTTTCATATTTTGTTATTACATTTGAGAAGATTTTCATAAAATAGATTTTGAAATACTTTCTACTAATGTAGAATCATATAGTTTTCTTCCCCTCATTGACTGGCTAGGGGTGAGTTTGCTTATTATAGTACATAGGAGTCCCAAGTCTCTAGGGGTCGAAGTACTCCTTCTAGCATCCACCTGGGGTTGTCGAGTTCTACAGTAGAAACCTTTTCAGACCTTTTAAATCTTCCTACTGTTGTCGAGTTCTTCTACTTACATTAAAGAAATATCATTTACTGCAGAGAGGGAACCGGTGTTTGGCCAATTAAGCCACAAGCCTGATTTTAAATCTTTTGATCACAACGAGATTAATCAGAATTCCCGGGGATTAGAATCAGCGAATTTGATTGGAAAGGAAAGTCAGAACAGAGTTTTGTTTGATTCGAAGGACAATGGGGAAGATGCTGGTCAAATTGATGCACTTGACTTGACTGCGACAAACTTTGATTGTTCAAAGAGTGTGGATGATTTGAAAACCTATGATGAAGGTGAAATCAAAGATTTTGTGCCTGAAATATCTTTAGAGAAGCAATCAGATTATTATATGGACAAAAGTGTTACAGAATACGACTTGCCAAAACTGATAGTGTGTTACAAAGAGAGTAGTTGCAATACTATCAAGGACATCTGCATTGATGAGGGAGTGCCTTCCCAAGAGAAGATCTGGTTTGAGACTAACATGGATGAGAAGGCATTTTGCAATTATTTGTCCCCTGATGAGGTTCAGAAAAAGCAACTGCTTCAACAACAAATGGACATTGTTATGACCATTCCAGAAGATTTCAAGTCTTCTGCACAAAAATATGACGTAAAGGAGGATTTTGTCATTTCTAGTGATGCCAAGGATCTGGTGCAGAGAGGGGAGGCGATGTATGATGCATCAGAGAAAACTGCAATTGATGTTTCCAGAGATATATTTTCTCCAGAAAACGAGTTGTCAACGCATGACTTGCGCACACAGAACTTGAACTCCAAGTCCTCTAGTAAGGCTAGCAGTGAAGCTGAACAAGATACTGTTCAGGTATATACTTAAACTTTTACTAGTGCATAATTTACGTTAAAAATGCTGTAATGGAAGCACTCCCTT
Source organism: Fragaria x ananassa (assembly GCA_034370585.1). NCBI lineage: Eukaryota > Viridiplantae > Streptophyta > Magnoliopsida > Rosales > Rosaceae > Fragaria > Fragaria x ananassa. Next base: position 24,893,041 of record CP139761.1, on the reverse strand, counting down.
TACTTCAAATGAAATGTTTACCGAAATTTAGACACCGCATGGTGTTTTGAGAGTATTTGGAATCCAGGTTCCATGGTAGTCTTTTATTAATTACCGGTATGATGGTGCTTTTCCAATGTTAGTAACTGAGATGTGTAGTTTGATAGCTGGTTGATAAAAAGCCTAAAACAAAATATAAAAAAATAAATTCTACAACGTTAAAGGAAAGATCAATGACTCTCTTTTTAAATGGAATTAGACATTTTCATTTTTCACAGCAACCATTACCTATCATGTGCTTGTCCTTGGTCTCGCTGACTGACAGCTCTACGTCTCTCTTTGCCACCGGCAATAATTTGATGGAAATTTGAATTTTAGCTAGATGCTGTGGAAAAGGATATGAGTGGTTTGTAGAACCTGATGTTAGTATCTTGTGGTTTCAATGCAGATGTCGAATGACAAGGAAAATGAAATAGCACAAACTCACAGTAGTCCTTTGGTTTCAGCAACGGGGGAATCACTCTTGAAGCTAGATCCTGTTCCTTCAGCTGTAGAACTAAATTGCCATGTCGATGAGTTATCTGACAGTAGTAAAGTGGAGAATGGAAGCATTGCTGTTGGTGTGGACCGTTCGGCACCTGTATCGATTAGTAGATTCCCAAACCTGGATCCTGTCTCTTCCACTGAACTATCAAACTGTCTTATTGATGAGTTGTCCAACAATGTTAGAGCAGACAAAGGAGGAAGCAGTAATTGTGGTTTGAACTGTTCAGACATTACCAAGGATGTCTGTACAGAAAATGGGTTCAGCAAACATCCTGAAACTCTAAATATGGCTGAAGTTGATAGTGATGACATATGTGAATCAAAAATCATTTCAAGCAAAGTTCTGCCTTGTTTAGCACCTGTGACTACTGGCAGAGAGGATTGTCCTGAAAATGGTTCTTGTCAATGTCCTGAAACTTCAGATACGTCTATGGTTGATGAGGACATTTCTGATTCAGAGATTGTTTCTAGCCAAGTACAGCATTCTTTAGTCGCTTCGACTATTGCCAGAGACGAATGTCCTAAAGATGGGGATCATAATGCACAGAATGTTCCGATCCAAGTTGAACGTGAGCTGGGAGAGTCTAGTTTCTCTGCAGGAATTCCTTTCGCGACTCTTATAAATTATAAGGAATCAATACCTTATTCAGGTACACACAATGCTTCGAGTGAAGTGCAACATGATCAAGGGGAATCAAGTTTTTCAGCAGCAGGTAACTCATCGAGTCTTATAAATAGTTCGGGACCAATACCTTATTCTGATTCAGAAAGATTCCTTGTTCAACGTGATCTGGGAGATTCGAGTTTTGCTGCAGTAGGTCATGTCTCGAGTCTTATAAATAGTTCTGGACCAATACCTTATTCTGGCAGTATCTCCCTTCGATCAGATAGCAGTGCAACCAGCACCCGCTCATTTGCCTTCCCTGTGTGAGTTGCACTTGAACTCCTGGTCGTTTCTATTCAAACAATTTTATAGTTTCTCCAATTACATTGACTGACACGTCTGACATATGTGCTTTGGCATGCAGTATGCATCCACATGAACCATTCAGCAGTCCAGTGAGAATGGCAAAAGCTGACCGGAGGCTTTTGCGTAAACATAGGGGTTGGAAGCGGGGTATTTTCTGCTGTAGGTTTTGAATGCCTCTATGTTCTTAGTTTTAAGATGAATATATTGAGCCTAAAATTATTTATCGTCAATACATACTTCATGCTCTCTGTCTTGGGATGTAATTTGCAGTAGGATTGTAGGGGTTTATGCGTGCACTTTAAGGTGTAAGCAGTATCTTATAATTTTTTTCATTTTCTCATTGGTTTATTTTTGATGTCGAAAATATTTTCAGTCCCTGTAAATCTATTAGATTGCCGAGTTCTATAAGAAAATTCTCCTCATTGAGCTGCTGGTTTGGTTTATCCTTGGTGGCCTGGTCCTGTAAAGAAACTTAACATGTTGAAAACTATGGAATCTAAGACGTTGATTGAAAAATCATACAAATTGATTCATTGCAGGCATAAGCCAATTGAAAAATTATACTCCAAGAAAATATTCAAGGAAGTGGCTTCCTGCTGTTTATGCCTATTGGATGGCTTCTGCCTTCTGTTTATATTCAAAACTAAGATGTCAAACAAAATGTCTCAAAGAAGATGTACTACGTCATTTATTGTTTTGGCTCTACAAAGAAAGTTCAACACTGTTTTTTCATGGGTACATTTTGGTTTACTCATTTCATCCACCAAGTTCTGGAGAAAACAATGTAATCCTAAGTACATTTTTCTTCTTTTGGGGTTGAGATAGTCCAGGAAGAAATTTCAAGAAGTGACTTTGGGTTTGTTACATTGAGTTTTGGGTGGATTATAAGAAGAGAAATGCGATTTTCTATAAAGTAAAGACAAAATGTTCGATGAAATGTTTCACATAAATTGAATGTGGTATTCTTTAAAGTGAATATAAAATGTTCGATGAAATATCTAATAGTAATAAAAATGGACAATTATTCATATTATCTCACTCTTGTGAACAATATAACGTTACAATTGCTTCTGCGTTGGTTTGCTAGTAATAGTCGGCATCATTGCATACATTTAGAAATTGAATCTTGAGCTGTCCATGTTATTGATTCAATCCTCTGTGGCTGGAAGCCCAATGAAGAAGAAAGAATTTATGTAACCTACTAATTGCATTGTTATGGTTCATCTGACATAAGAGGTGGCCTTTGCACCTTTTGAGCTATATATGCAGAAGTTGGAATTGTGATATACAGAATCAAGAGCATGTCATATGGAAGCAGTGGAATATCTTACTTTCTCTCTTATGGGCAAGAAAGGCTTGTGCTGTAGTTGAAGCTAAAACTGGTATTAACATTTTGGGCTGATGGAGATGTGTGATTAAACATTGTTGTTATAAAAAAAAGCAAGGGTCCTACTAGCATGATAGTATATAGAAGGTGACAAAACCAACCCAAATGGTGTGAAACCCTTCAAAAGGTAAAGCATATGTAGAATTAATATATACCAGACATTTCCATCTCTAGTTGAAGTGTTTTGGAACTCTAAGTTTTGTGTTCTCTGTATTCCTCCCATCTCTCTCTCTCTCTTTTCTTTGTGAGTTTCCAGTCACTACTCATAATAGTGAGAAGAGCTAGCTACTCTAGTCATTCACAAGTATCTCAGACAATTCAGATAGTATGGAGTTGTTATTCTTCACCAGTGTCACTATGCTATGCATTCTTCTCTCTACTTTGCTAACACCAGCTTGTGCTTATTCTCTGCATATTCAAGTCCAGCCATCGACTGAACTAGCTGGTAATCTCTCTCTCTCTCTCTCTCTCAAGATGAAAATGAAGGAAGTCACACTAACTACGTTGTTTCATTTCTGAGCAGGCAAGAGAGAAGTTCAAGCATCTCAGCTCCATGCATTGCCAAGAAAGCTTCGACTCGCTGAAATAGAAGCTACTGTAAGAACAACGTTATAGCCTCTCAAACGGTCTTTCTCATCAGTTAGTCATTGATTTTCAGCTAGGTTCAACTTAGTATATCACTTCCTAATTAACTAATCTGTTTCCGTTCTATGTTATGAAAAACAGGTTGTAGGACAAAAAATCCAAGATTCAGCTCCTATTCACAAACAGCAGCAGAAGCAAAATGTTCTAGCTGCAGGTACGACTGGTACGTAGATTTGAAAAAACTTGTTCATGATCTCTAATGATGTTTTCTCATGATGCAAACATGTTTAAGAGGGTTTCGATTTGAATTTTGTGAAGTTAGCCAACTGCCCTCTCCTGCTTTTTTTGTGTGTGTAGTTCTATGCCGTCAATTTATTAGTTTTTCCAACTAAGAATGTCATCTAGTCAATGATCTACAGAAGAAGTTTATATTTTTATATCAGTCACATCCACATTGACCTAAATTAATAAGGGTGATTATCTAATCAAAACGAATTAATCTATATGAATGATCAGGTGCTAAGCCATTGATCCATGAAGAGGAAGAAGAAGGTGCAGAGGTGATGCACAGAAGCAGTAGTTCAGGGACATGGCAGGAGTGGCGAGAGGGCGAAGACGACGACACATCGGCATTCTTCACAATGGACTATTCCAAAGTGAGAAGACGACGCCCGATACACAACAAGTCCTTGAAACCAAATGGCGTTGCTGTTACAACAGCAACTCCATGAAACATGCATGTTTCGTCTCTAGCCCGAATCGGAAGTAGTACACAGACAGGAAAAAAAGCTTTGCGGATACACAAACTATTAGTTAAATTTGCAAAAAGTAATGTTAATGTAATTAGGGAAATGAGGGATATGTCTTGTTAACCATCGATCTTTTGTGGCCGACATTAGGGAGCAAAGCCCAAGATTTGCTTAGTTAACTACTACTAACTAGGTTTAAGCTTCTTCTTAATTATGTTGTGTTTGCTCACTAGCTAGTAGTCAAATGTGGGCTACAAACCCCAACATTTCGTAACGTGGTCTCTTGCAACTTATATTTCCATTTTCAATATCTATGAGCTTATGATATATAGTATAACTACTTAGTATTAGAAGTATTAGGTGTAACCCAACATTACGTGCTTGAATGCTTGATTATAGTAAACAACATTTGTTTTGTAATACGAGTGGGTGACAATCATCCTTGGTAGACTCGATTTCTATAGCACACAGTACATTTTTCACATTTACATATGTACTTACCAACACTAATTAACTAATTACGCTACCATGAATCTTAAGTGATAAAAATTAAGGAGGCATGCATTCATATGGCTACTGGTGCCCTAAAGAGGGCGTTAATTCCGAGTATTTTTACTTGGTTTTTTATCAAAGGTCGAGCTTGACACATTTGAATGAGAGATGTCCGCCAAATTATGTGAAGTTGGCTTTCTTAATTATCATGTTGTTAAGTGATGAGTAACGTTAGATGAATCATATTTGTGGGTACAAGTAGATCGCACATTATGTGGTAACTTATATGATTGATGTAAATGATCGATGTAGCACCATGAGTTAGTTCATATATATGATCTATCTTCTTCTTCTTCTTTTAAATAAAGGGCTGGTTATGTGGCTGCTCTCAAGCTTCAATTAATGAAACTATTGAATACAAAGAGAGAGCCATTAAACCTAAACTCATTATTATAAAAACCTGAAATACTATCAGAATTCTCTACAACAAACATATACTTAGACATGCACCAAGTAGCAAAAAATACTTTAATGACTGCTTCATTTGTTTTTACATTGCGGTGACATAATGAAAAAAACACTTGACATGTAACCCGATTACATATTCAGATGTCTAATAAACCAGCTCTACAACTATCACTACCAGAACAGACACTTTAGCCGACGAAAAATTTTCGTCGGCCTGTTAAAAAAATTCGTCGGCTAAGACCTTAGCCGACGAGCCTTCGTCGGCTATAGTGTCGTCGGGAAAGGGTCGTCTGTGATGACTTTAGCCGACGAGACAAAAAATTTCGTCGGCTATAGTATGACTATAGCCGACGAAATAATATCGTCTGCTATAGTTCAACCTTTAGCCGACGACATTATTTCGTCGGCTATAGTCATACTATAGCCGACGACATTATTTCGTCTGCTAAAGTATGCACTATAGCCGACGATTTTGTTGTCGGCTATAGTCCATAACTTAGCCGACGACATTTTTTGTCGTCGGTTATCTTCCAAACTTTAGCCGACGAATAATTAAACATATTCGTCGGCTAAAGTTTGTAATAAAAAAAATATAAAACATCTATGGCCGACGAAATATAGTGTTTTTCGTCGGCTTTATAGGCATTTAACCGACGAATTAAAGCATATTTCATCGGCTATAAGTGAATTCCAGTAAAAAAAAAAACCCCGAAATTTCTGAATTACCATTCCAAGCAAGCTGCAAAAAACATATTTAACAATTTCATATAACCAACAACAAACACATAAAAGAATATATGAACTACATAAAAGTATCAATTACATAAAAGTATATATCAACTACGTAAAGTCTATATCGTCTAAATTAAAGTCCTCTTCTTGGGGCTGCTCCGGAGCTTGCGGCGGCTGGGGTAGCGGAGGCATGGGCGGAGGCGGAAGTCCTTGAATCTGGGCAGCTGTAAAGTCATGCATGTACTGTAACAGCTGGGCCTGTAACTCGGCAGCATAGGCTGTCTGCGCGGCATTAAAGGCTGCCTGCGAGGCATTATAGGCAGCCTGAGCAGCACGGAAATCTCGTAGTCTCTGAACTTCCGACTCTAACTGAGTCGTCCTGTTCATCGTGGACCTGGTCCTGCTGCTGGTCGAGGCTGCCTTTCGTTGAAATCCTGGAGTGGTCTTCAGGACCCCCTCGCCTCTCTTTCCTAGACCTCGGCAGTAGAAGTTGTTTCCTCTCGGTGGGAAGGCTGTGCCCATGATCCTCTCCCCAATCGTCGGATCCGAAGTGTCGATCCGGGACATGGCTTCGGACATGTCTTCGTCCTGCGTGTCCGGCCATGCCTCCCTCACTACGGTACTCATGACCTCGTCAGTAGCCTCCCTCACCCTCGCCTATATGGATAGGGAAAAAATTATTAATTAAAATTTTTACATAAATTTAAAAATTTAAAAACGTAAGGTAACTTACAATATCCTCCTGGGAGTCGGGATATGCCTTCTCGTACGTATAGACGTACGGGTTGACTTCTGGATGTTCCTTGGCCGCCTCGTCCATTAAGACACCGAACGGTCTAGAACCGGCATGATGGTTCCTTGTGTTGCGTTGCCGGTTCTGAGCGTTCACCCGGGAAACCGCCTTCAAAGAAAAAAGTAAACTATTAGTAGAATATTTTAAAACGCACGTACTTATTTTTAAATTAAAGGTCTAATTTATTTAAATACCTGTTTACGAGGGTTGTTGAATTCTGATGTCAGAAGCCAACGCCACTCGTACTCCCTGTACTGGAACTCAGCAGGGGTACTAGAACGTGCGTTCCCGTGCGTAGTCCAATGGGTCCGCAACTCGTTCTTCCACTCCTTGTACCTACAGATACAACAAAAATATTAGAAATATTATTAATATCACATACAATTTTGTTTTTCATTAACTTCCCAACGTACCTTCCCCCATGCACAACGTCGGCCCAGCTGTCCCTCAGGTGCTCGGGAACCTCAAACCACACCTGTATTTAACCGTTTATTATTAGTTTAGCTTTTCGAGAAATCAACAATTTAATACATAATATTATTTTGTAAACTCATCGACATCGCGTTGTGGACCATGTCCTTAACCTCCTGCGGGACCTCGCCCCAGTCGGACCACAACATAGGGACTCCATCCCTAATGAGAGCTCCCACACGGTCGGCGTACGTCCTCGACTTCCCGCCCGATACTACGTGGCCATCCCCATCAATATCGAGGGCGATCCTCCCCACGTTACTCACCATCTTCTCGAGAGCTTTCCCTATGACGGGGCCTCTCTTCTTCTTTGTGCCTATGACATGATTCGGCCAAATTGATTATTAAAATATATATGACCCTTTAAAAGTAATCATGCATCACTGATTACCTGAGGAGCTCGCGACGGATTCCGGCTCTGTCGCCGATGATGATACCCTCGCAGAAATAAGAGGCGTATCAAAAGGCAGGAACCGGTACGCCGCTGATGGAGCCACTGGCGGGGGCAGTGGATAAATCGGCGTCCCAGAGCCATCGACTACAGGTAACGCCGGTATCATCCGCGGAAGGAACAGATGAGGCGGCGGCATCTGTACCCCAGATGACCCACTATCCGAAGAAGTAGGACCCGGAGTGGGCGCCCGGTGTATCTCGGGCATACGAGGTGCAGACACCTCCATCTGAGGCCACAAGGGCCTCGGGGAACTAGGGACGGCCGCCTGCCTCGATGAAAGGGCACCTCCGGCGCCGTCTCCAGAAGGCTCGCACGTCTGGCTGTCATGTGGCCCTGAAACGTCGTTTGAGGGTTGCTAGAGGTTCCCTCAGACGATTCGGACCTTTGGCCCTTCGACTCTTCTTCGATCGAAAAAAGCCGCTCATCTTATTTAAAATATTAATCTAAGGCTTTAGATTATTTTGTCTTTATTTTATAAAAAATTATACTTATTCAATAAATAGATACACATACCAATATATATATAGATATATATATATATATATATATATTTTACTTACATAACAATATTATATATATCAACATCATCATAAATTAACTAACATATCATAAAACTAAATTCGAAATCAAAAATAAATTAACACATATATTCAAAAATAAACACATAAACTAACATAATTAAATTAACACAAATTAAATTAACACAAATTAAATTAACAAAAATTAAATTAACATAAATTTAATTAAGACAAATTAAACCAAACTATAACAATGAGCATCAATTTATCAACAACAACAAAATTAAGCACCAATATATCAACAACAACAAAATTAAGAAACAACAACAAAATTAAGCACCGAACCTGAGAATAGGGCGGGAGGCAGGGAGGAGGGCGGAGGGCAGGGAGGAGGGCGGGAGGCAGGGAGGAGGGCAGAGGGCAGGGAGGAGGGAGGGAGGAGACCGGGAGGCAGGGAGGAGGGAGGAGGCGGCGACGGGAGAGGGAGGGAGGAGGGAGGAGACCGGGAGGGAGGAGGGAGGAGACCGGGAGGGAGGAGGGAGGAGGGAAAAACTGCGGAAATGAGGGAGGAGGCTAGGGTTTCGCAATTAAAACCCGAAGACTTTAGCCGACGAAATAATTTGTTTGTCGGCTAAAGATTAAAATTTCGTCGTCTATACATAAATTCGTCGGCTAAACCTTTGAAATTCGTCGGCTAAACATTTGAAATTCGTCGGCTAAACATTTGAAATTCGTCGGCTAAACCTTTGAAATTCGTCGGCTAAACCTTTATACATTTGGCATGTTGTGATCGTGATGATCAAACTTGAGAAACACAAATCCAGCCGTCAGATCTGACCATCATGATAAAATACATGTATGGGAAAAAATTCAACTTGATCCGAAAAGAATAAGGGCTCGATCTGGACGGTCAATCTCGTAAGTCAAACCCCTAAACGCACGGAAAAGGTCGTTTGACCGTCTAAATTACGTATTTTGGGTTGACCTCCAACTGAAAATAGTTTTAAACCGATGACACGCAACAAGTCGTATAAAAATTTTACTCAAAATAACCACCGAACCCAGGGCTACCCATAGGGAGAAAGAATGGAAAATTGCATTGACCGCAACTATCGGCACCGAGACATGACCGGAATACCGTGATTTTTCAACCGTAGACGTATTTCACCATTCTAGTCATGTCTTATTTCACGACTTTTTTACGTTTGAAGGATCTACGTATAGTTTGTTTTTGAAACGGAACATTTACATAACACTTGGTAAACAAGTTATACAACATTAGTACACATGTTGTGATCGTGATGATCAAACTTGAGAAACACAAATCCAGCCGTCAGATCTGACCATCATGATAAAATACATGTATGAGAAAAAATTCAACTTGATCCGAAAAGAATAAGGGCTCGATCCGGACGGTCAATCTCGTAAGTCAAACCCCTAAACGCATGGAAAAGGTCGTTCGACCGTCTAAATTACGTATTTTGGGTTGACCTCCAACTGAAAATAGTTTTAAACCGATGACACGCAACAAGTCGTATAAAAATTTTACTCAAAATAACCACCGAACATAGGGCTATAGTAGGTAATAGAAATATTTTAGGGTTTAGCCGACGAATACCCTAACATATTCGTCGGCTATAGTATGTAATTAAAAAATTAAAAAAATAAGTATAGCCGACGAATTATTAGGTTATTCGTCGGCAAAAACCATATTAGCCGACGAATTACATTGTATTTCGTCGGCTAAAGTGTGTAATAAAAAAAATAAAAAACATCTATGGCCGACGAAATTAAGGCTTTTTTCGTCGGCTAAACTCTCTTAGCCGACGAATCACAGTGTATTTCGTCGGCTAAAGTGTGTAATAAAAAAAAATAAAAAACATCTATGGCCGACGAAATTAAGTCTTGTTTCGTCGGCTAAACTATCTTAGCCGACGAATCACAGTGTATTTCGTCGGCTAAAGTGTGTAATAAAAAAAATAAAAAACATCTATGGCCGACGAATTAAGGCTTTTTTCGTCGGCAAAAAACATCTTAGCCGACGAATTATAGTGTATTTCGTCGGCTAAAGTAAAAAAACAGGGAAAAAAAAACAGACGATATTCATAAACCATACATTAAAAAAACCCTGTTCATTATGTATCACCAAAATTCATATAAAATAACTGAAATATATATTCAACATGTGTAAACTATAAAGGAAAAAGTCTTTGAAAAATTATACAAATTAATCGGAATCATACATTAAAACTAAGGCTCGTAATCGGAATCATCCGATGAGTCTTCTTCGGTGTCAGAATTAATTTCTGGTAATATATGTATTTCCTCATCGCCAGAGTCTTCGTCTGACTCTTGATTTGGATCAACATCAACAAGCCTTGGCTCTTCATCACGAATTCGCACCGAACGACCCGCTTTAAAATTATTAAGGCGAATGGTAGAGGAGTTAGGAATACCTATTGCGTTGGGCTCTTGATACGCAACATCCTCTTCCTCGTCTTCGGCCTCTCCAAGTGTAGCCGCCCGATAAATGTTTCGAGGGTGCACAAGGTTGACTACTTTCCACGCGTCACCCTTAGCAAAGTCATCAAGATAAAACACTTGTTTTACCGATGTGGCAAAAACGAAGGGGTCATCCTCGTAAGAACTTGTAGCAGTGTGCACTGATAATATTCCGTACTGATCGGTCTTCATGCTCTGCGGCCTAGTATCAAACCATCTACACTTGAAGAGGTGCACTGTCATGCCTTCACCGTAAACGAGTTCCACCACTGAATCAAGAACACCGTAATAGTCAACTCCATTCCGCCCACCATGTGCCATGACCCCAGAATTCTGTATTCTCTTTCTACTGTCTCTTTGTTCGCATATAAATTGCACGCCATTCACCTTGCACATCGGATAAACTCTTGAGACTATCGGCTTCATGGCTAGAAGTCTTAGTTCGTGCGACCAATTTGGGTGACCATCAGATTGAATATGGTTCATCTGCAACCAACCATCTCAACTGTAAATATGGATAATTATGCAATAAACATAAACCCGTAGAGAAAAATTAAATTACGTACCCAACCGCCAAAATAATCTGCGAACTCCCTGTTGTGGTACTTGAGATCACCTTGAATGTTGGGATGATTGAGATGGATGTCTTTCCAGTATTCAACTTCTGGACAGTTAATCAATACCCACCAGTGGGCAATGACTAGCTCATGTGGTTGCAACTTGTAGGAGTCTGGCAAAATTCCATACACTTCAACATCACTAGAGACTATGGAAAGATTGAACTTCGGTACATCTACCGGCATGGTTTGCAGAGTTTCCTTCAACGCTCCTAAATACAACTTCATGTAGGTGATGCACTCGTGCGCAATATATGCTTCAACTATACATCCTTCAGGAGCGGATTTATTAGCCACATAATCTTTGTAGTCTCCAAGTTGCCTGTAAATCAAGTTGCAAAATGTTATGATTATTGAACATGTATATATATTGAGGAATTCATGAAAGTAAAAAACGTACCTTTCCATGGGATACATCCAAGTGTAGTGTACTGGACCGGTAAGCAACAATTGCTCGGGAAGATGGATCATCAGGTGAGGCATGATGTCAAAAAAATTTGGAGGAAATATCCTCTCAAATTTACACATGATATAAATGATGTCCATTTGCATTTCCCGGAGGTCACATCGAGACACTTCCCGTGTGCATAACTTCTGGAAAAATCTTCCCAACGCTACTAACGGCTCCACCACCTGACGGGGAAGGAACGGTCGAATGAAAACAGGGAAGAGACGTTGTAGCAGGATATGACAGTCATGACTCTTCAACCCGTACATCTTATTGTCCCGGAAGTTCACACACCGGGCAATATTTCCTGCATAGCCTGAAAGATACTTCACACAACTCATCCACCTGAAAATTAGGTTATTCTGGTCAGGCTTCACGGTGTAAGGAGCTTGAGGCATTTTTTTCTTCCCTTCTTTCGACCACAAATGTCTTCTTATTCCGCATTTTTTTAGATCAATGCGTGCCTTAGGACCGTCTTTCGTCTTCCCCTCCAAGTTCAGCACTGTGCCCACCACACTGTCGCACACATTCTTTTCTATGTGCATCACATCCAGGTAGTGTCTGATCAACAACTTACTCCAGTATGGGAGTTCCCAGAATATGCTCTTATGTGTCCAGAATTTGTACCTGTCGGGTCTTTCAGGTATTGCCGCCATAATGTTGGGATAATTGCTGAGCTGCCCAAAATCGTACTCATTAAGCACCGCTAAAATTTCTTCCCCCGTCCATCTTCTGGGAGGCACGCCGTGTTCTACGGTCCCATCAAATGCCTTGTCATCGAACCGCCATTCGTGATCATATGGAAGGAAAGCATGGTGACCCAATCTGCATATCTTGTTGCAATGACTGCTGCTCCCCTCATCGCTAAGGCACTCTGGACAAGTCTTGTATCCCCTAACAACGTTGCCCGACAACATCCCACGGGCAGAAAAATCATTGATGGTGCCAACAACCATGACATGCATCTGGAACATCTCGTGCGTGTACTTGTCATAAGTGGGATGACCAACGTCCCACAAAAATTTAAGCTCTTCAATCAAAGGTCTCAAGTACACATCAAGACACTTCCCCGGATAACCGGGCCCCGGAATCAACAAACTCAACATATTGTATTCCTTCTTCATGCACATCCATGGGGGAAGGTTGTACGGTACCAAAATCACCGGTCATATACTGTATTGCAGACTCATGTTCCCAAAAGGGTTGAACCCGTCGGATGAGAGCCCGAGCCTCACATTTCGGACCTCTGACACAAAATGAGGAAACTCCCTGTCTATATGCTTCCAAGCCTCCCCGTCAGCAGGGTGTATAAGAGTATCTTCGTCATGCAATTCCCTATCAGCGTGCCATCTCATCGCTTCGGCCGTGTGTGAAGACATGTACAACCGCTCCAACCTATCCGTCAAAGGGAAATACCGAAGTACCTTTACAGGTTTCCTGTTGCCTGCAGGAGTCAGCTTATATCTGTCAGTGTGACATACCGAACATGCGTCAAGGCCACCAAGGTCATTCCCTTCTGGATCTTTACCCCAAAAGAGAACGCAGTCATATCTGCATGCATGGATCTTGATGTAGGAAAGCCCAAGATCTTTCAGGATACATCGGACCTTCCGATGAGTGGTAGGAAGACGATGACCGTTGGGCAGCATCGAAGCAGTGTACTGTAGATACTCATCAACAGCCTTCACGGTCGATTTTGTCTCAACTTTAATCCTCATTACGTCCATCACACTTTCAAGAACGGTCTTCTCACAACCGGGGTACACAGGGGTCTGTTGGAAAGCAAGCAGTTTGTTGTACTTTTCAATACCAGCAGTGTTCACAGCTCTAGGGAAGGGCTGCACCGGGTCAGGCATATACTGTCCTTGAGCGCATACACCGCTCTCATAAGGAAACATGTCGTTGATGAATGTCGTTGTTGGATCGTTGGATGTACTAGCACTGCCCGTCTCGGAAAATTGGCCATGATCATGCGGACCCCCTGATGATGTTTCACCGTGATATAACCAACATGTGTACTTCTCCCAAAACCCGTTACTCCTCAGGTGCTGTCATACTTTGTCAATGGGAAATCGATACATATCGCTGCGACATTGACATTTCGTGCACGGGCAATAGAAAATTGTATTCCCGTTAGCATTATCCAGCGCATATTCTATAAAACTCATAACTCCTGCACCGTATCTTTTGTCCCATTTTGGAAGCGAAATTCAACTCTTATCCATATCCTGAAAATATAACAAAATATATATATATATTTATAACACTGCTAGCTAATTATTAATAAAATTTCATGCCATATATAAAATCTCAATTCATTTAGTATATATTCTACGTACGTACTACAACTAATTAATTACAAAATTATCATCATGAACTCATATATATCATCAACAACTTCATACCATATCAACACAATAATATTATAAATTAATATTAACATATATATATATATATCTACTATTTATTAACAACAAATTAATTCATATATATTATCAATTCAAATCATCAACCAAATCAATCAACACATATATATATACATTCAACGTATTCAAAATTAATCAACTCAATCACAATCAAAATCAATAAACTCAATTAATCACACTAATTAAAATCGATCAACTCAAATAAAACTCAATTAATCAACATATATATACATATACGTACCTATATATGGCTCCACAAACTGATTATGGACAGATTTCGACAACACCCAAACTTTTTCTCCCCTTTTTTCTTCTCCCGTTTTTTTCCCGTTTTTTTCGAAATGAGCTGCTGCTGCCCAGATCCGCAAATATAAAGCACTTTAGCCGACGACTATGAATTTCGTCGGCTAAACTTTTAAATATTTCGTCGGCCATGGTTTGTGAACTTTAGCCGACGAAATAAATTCTTTAGCCGACGAAAGTTTATTTCGTCGGCTAAAGTTTGCCATAGCCGACGAAAATTTAAAATAGCCGGCGAAAGAAAATTTCGTCGGCTAAAGTGGACATCATAGCCGACGAAAATTTACCTTAGCCGACGAAAGCTAAAGCCCACTATAGCCGACGAAAAAATGCTTCGTCGGCCTGGTTTTTTTTTTCGGCGGCTATAACCTTTCTTCTGGTAGTGTATGTTGCAGCCGGAAGATAGATCCGACGACACTCATTTTCACCTTACCACTAGAAGACAACGACCATTTGATCGATCTTGTTAAATCACATAGTTTTCTATCATCACGTAAGGTCATTAGAGCATTGAGTGGTACATTATATTCATCTATTAATGTTTTTTTTTGGGTACAAATCTATTAATGTGCTTTAATACGAGCAAAGGATTTTGATTGTAATAGTTTCTTTGCGGTTCTTGCCTAGCTAGGAACTCAACATGTTAAACAAGATGAGATTATTCTCTTGAGTTTCTAGACGAGAATTATTTCTAGATGGTGCCTAAGTTTTTCAAGTAAATTTCACGGTGCTTGATTAGAAGAGAAACCAATGACAAAAGCAGAAGAGAAGAAGTCACTTTAGTAAACGTCCTACTACCTTTGTCCTGGTTAACATATAACTATGTAAAGTACGTACACTCCAATATCAAGTAAAGTGAATTCTGGCTATTCCACTGTTTAATTGAGAATGATTATTTCTGCATTACTGTTAGATCTAGCTAACGATTTTCTGGGACATATGGGATAGGTGGCAAATCAAACATGACTCGAGCAGTCGAGCTCGTTGTTATAAATTGGAATTTAGTTGTGGAAGAAGATTTGATGAAAACCAATATGTGATGATTGAGTCAAATACGTGGACAAAGTGTTCCAAGTGTTGCTGATCACGTATGTGTTCTTTGTTTGATACAGATGTGGTTAGAGGTTAGAGATAAGAGTCTAAATTTGATAACAATATCTCATGCATTCTTTATACACAATGTTTTATAAGATAGTTGTTCTCGATCATAAGTTAACGAGACTCATGAGCATTAACCGATCGTCTGTATACAATGCTCTTGAGGAAATTGTACGAGCATTTGTGACATTGTCGCTATGATTAAGATTAGTCATGTTGTTGAGGAGCGTAGAGATTAAATTTAAGTTTTTATTATCGAATAAGTTTATATTTCAATTTGTTGTATTTAATCTATTAGGTATCATTTAATATATTTCCTTTGATACTGCATCAGCACATAAGCAAACTCAGGTATTAATGTATTATACATCTTTCAAGAATTCTTTTATGTATATCGTATAAATAAACTGTGTAATGTTGATTATTTATAAATTAAGACCTCTCAACATGCTTGTTTAACAAAATCATAATGTTTGAGCCCAGTGGGCATTTTCGGTCCAAGACTCGAGAAAGACTTGGATATCATTTGGGCCAACGCCTGTGGCCTTTTTTAGCCCATAAAGGGTAGCGAGGTTTGGCAGCACGTGACGTGGCTTTTATCCAGAAGATTCTGATACCTTGCGAGATTCGGTGTCTACGCGGGATCCTTATCTCCAGTTCGCATGGGACTCTATAGTTCTTGCGAGGATGGGTTGGAAATGACTAATAACACCCTCGGGATAAGGTCGCTTAGTGTTTGAGTTCGCTTACTACACGACAAATGAAATGCAGCGAAGCAGGGAACGAAACCTAAGCGAGATAGGTTTGACACGTGTTGCATGGAGCGCACGACTGGCGAGTTAAACGTATCCTTGTGGGATTCTAATTGCAGAGTCCGCATTGGATTGTGAGTAGATCTCCACGAGTTGCTTACGGATAGATATATAAAGAAGCTCCACGGCTTACAGAAACGCTCTGACTACACACACAATCAATCAATCAACAAATCTCTCTCAAACAGACGTACACAGTCGAAACCTTCGAGTCTTCTCGAAACCCTAACGTTCTAAGCGCATCCCGCTTTAGATCCCGGAGCCCGTCAGGACCCGTCTCCGATTTCCCAATTGTTGCTCTGCTCGCTCTCACAGTGAGTATCGATCGACAGGTGATTCAGAAGAGTAAGCTCGGAAATATTTCCTCATCAGGTGACACCGGAGCCCTCATTCGCCTGGTCAAGAAGTCAGGACGCGCACCGTTCTCTTTCCTCATCCGTGAGGTGGCACGCCCCGCACACATCAGTTTTACATTTGTTCCCTCTCTACACTCGCTGAGGACGTGGGCCAAAACATTGGCACGCCCAGTGGGACAGGGAGTTCACTTTTCTTGCAATCATTGGGAAGTTTGACAACTCCCCCTACCGGAGACCTTCGCTTTCTTGCTTGAAACATAAGGCTCCGCAATACAAGCCCCATAACAGCGCGGCTTGCAGATCTCTCGCTAAAGAAGAGATTCTCAATCGGTTCGGCAACCCCGACCTTACTGAGTCCACAATGGCAAACTCACAACCAATCCCAGAGGCGGGACCTGCTCTGTCCACAGAGGAGGTCCGCAGAATGTTCGAAGAACTAAGGAGCGATTTCAAGAATGAGATCGGCGCGCTCAGGAGAGAGTGCGGCTTAAAGGCTGAAGAAACTCAGCAAATTGTCCAGGACCTCTCTGCGCAGGTCGCTAAGGACAAGGAGATCTGGCTCGCAAACCAGGAAAACCACGCCAAGCTCAGCGAGGAGTTCAACTATGTGGTTGGCACAATCAGGGAGGACAAGGACATAATGACCGGCTCTCTGCAAAGGGTCCAGACTGAACTGGATCAGAGCAAGGTGGCCTTTACAAAGGCCCTAGAAGCCCAAACCCATCGTCTGAACGACCATGACACCAAGCTGCAGCAACAGCAGGACGCTTCCTTCTTCGGGAGCAAAAACAGCATGGAAAAGCTCGAAGACTACAAAGAGCGCCATGATACCCTGAGTATAAGGGTCCTGCAGATGGAAGACTGGATTCGGGCCCAAGCGCCGAAGAATCACGCTCTGAACTCCACCAGTTCAAGCGCAGCGGAGGGCTCGAGGTATATCCCGCCAAATGAGCGTCCTAGGGCAAATCCGAGGGTCGGGGGCCAGAAGGCTCCCCAATTCACATTGGGGGCCAGCTCATCAAGGACACCACCCCGTTTACCCTCGCCATGCAGCCCTAGGATCACACTCAAGGGCACCGATGCTCTTGCGCCGCAAGGAATGGGGACACCAGACGACCCGATCGTGGCTTATTCCAGTTCGACTCATAAGAACGTCGGACAGGCCCCTAGTTTCTCCGCATGGCATGGCCATGACCAGGGGGCAGATTCTGCACCAGTAACGGCGGCCGACTGGCGCCAACTCATCTCAAGCATTGTCAAGGAGCACACCGGAAAGGGTGATGCTAGCTTGCACTACCGTGACCCCTATCCAGATAGCGTGGCACAATATCCCTTCCCCCACGGGTTCAAGAACATCGTCTTCACCACATTCTCTGGGGAGACAAGGGAAGACGCAGCAACTCACATGGCCCGTTTCAAGGTCCAATGCGGCCAATACGGGAATGATGATATGCTGAAGCTCAAGCTCTTCGGGACTTCTCTGTCCGGAGCCGCCTTCACCTGGTATTCCAGACTGAAGCCAGGGTCAATTCCAGACTGGCCCACCATGGAACGTCTCTTCCGAGAGACATACGGCACAATTGAGCCCGAAGTCGGCCTCGACTCCCTCACGCAGATGAGCCAGCAGATCATGGAGTCCGGAGTGTCTTTCCTCCAGCGCTTCAAGATCCAGCAGGCCAAATGCGATTACCTGCTGCCTGAGCAGGAAGCCATCAAATTGGCTATCCGGGGGCTGGAGCACCGCCAGCGGCTGAAGCACCATGGAGAGCGTTTCAGCTCCATGGGCGACCTAATCAACAAGGTTGGCAGCTACGAGCTCATCCTGAACGAACTGGACGATAAGGCCAACGCTTCCAAAGGAACCTATGTGCCAGGGAAGAACCGGATCGTGGGGGCACTCAGCATGCAAACCCCTGCTCACGATCCCTACTATCAAAGGCCGGAGCCAGCCCATGCAGATCAGGACTTGGACGACATTGGCGCGGTAGAGCTGACCGGCAAGCAAGTGGCTCACAAACTGAAGAACCTGAAGATGACCCGCGAGCCGATCACCATCCAGTCCTTTGCCTGGACCAAACCAGAATACGAGTCGTACACTTACGACGCCAAGAACGCCCATTTGGTCTTCAATGACTTAATCGAGGCGAAGTACGTGCGCCTGGACCACAAAATTTCGCCTAAGGAGGAGCTGAAGGACAAAAAATACTGTGCCTTCCACAATGTGTACAATCATGACACCAAAGATTGTGTCAAGCTCCGAGACCAGCTGCAGACTTGGTTAAACTCAGGCGAGCTGAGGATGAAGGCACCGGGTAGCACGGCCTCATTGGTTGATGTAGACCCTTTCCCGCCCGTAGTAGGCATGGTCGAGGTCAACTGGGCTGACCAAGCCCAGGATGACGAACGACGTCGCGCGCCTAAAAGGGGCCGCGAGGAAGGAGACGATAATACCCGCCAGCCGCGCCGCCAGTACACCTACAATGAAAGTCTGGCACACGAGGTCTTAGAAGATCTCAGAGAGGCTGGACTCGTCACACTCCGCTCCTTGCCATACAGCGAGTATAGGGACGGACGCGTCCATTACAGTTTCCATGACAGTTGGGGGCACAGGACCTGCGAATGTCGCCAGCTCCGAGACCAGATCCAAGACTGGCTTGACCTTGGATACATCTGCTTCAAGGACGAGGGCGGCTTTACAATCGCAACGGCTGGTTTCGCTTGGCCTCGCGTCGGCCAGCGAATGATCACACTAGACCTGTCACCAAATGCAGGACCATCCGATCCGCCAGGCCGAAACCGCAAACGGCCGGCGAACAACTACATGCTCCCGGATAACCAGACGAGGAGCACAGCCGACCCAGCCCGACAGTTGGTCGCAAGACTCGAACCAGACCGCCCCTCCTACAAGGATAAGGGCAAAGCAATCATGAGGGACGATAAACCGTCTCCCGCCAAAGGTTCCCAGCCTACGAGCCCCAGGACTCGCGAAGAGCTGGAGAAAAGGGTAGCGCGCCTTGAAACGTACGTCGCCGCTCATTGGGCAGCAGCGATACCTCTATCCCCTACCGCAAGCGAGATGGACATTTCAGAATCCAGCAGCGAGAGTCACAACAGCGGCGCCCCAAGCCCTCGTGACGGCGTCTTGACCAACCCTTACATTCCCCCGACGTCCAAATCAGCGATCAAGGAAGGGGTCTGGTACACGCAGCAAGGGGGCAAGGCGGTGACCATCAGCAAGTCCAAGAAGCGCAAGCTCCAGAAGCAGTACGGCAGCATCCTACGCGCCTTACGGGCTGTCGACGAGGGCGCTATACGCCCCTCGCAGCTCGCACAGACGCCTGAGCGGATGTGGCGGGAAGCAGAAGGTCTGCGCGCAGTCCTTCAAATGCCGCCAGTCGCACCTCCAAGGATCTGCGAGCAGTTCAGTGACGATCCTGCGCCCAAGCCAAATGTTTTCTGCCGACTCACGGTTCCACCAAAGCCGGATTCGCAACCTCCCAGGCGCAGGCAATCACCACCACCTGAACAAAGAAGGGATCCGCAGCCTCCTAGACGCAGGCCATCCCCAGCACCTGAAAGGAGAAGAGACCAGCAGCCTTCCAGACGCAGGCCGTCACCCGTGCCTGACAGGAGACGGGATCCACAGCCTGCTAGGCCCAATCCATCACCGGAGCCTACCAGGAGGAGGGATCAGCAGCCTTCCAGACGTAGGCCGTCACCGGAGCCCGATCAAGGCAAGGCTCCACCTACCGGCCCTAGGCGAAAGTTGTTCATGACTCCGGACTCAGAGTCTAAACGCGAGCCGCCTCAGCCCTCACGACGACAAGAACGTCAAAATCCAGAGGCTGACGCTAGAAGGGAGCCACCATCGCCACAACAGCCTCGGCCACGGCGTACCCCGGAACCCGAGACTAGGATGGTTCCCCGAGTATCTGCCCTGCAGCAGTTAGGGAAAGAAGACAGCGGTAAGGCTCCGGCGGCAGCAGACAGACAGCCAGCTAGGGATCATCAGCCGTCACCCAAGCCAGTATGGCGTCCGCGGCAAACTCAGGCTTCAGAGCCACCAGCAGAGACACCGGCACCCTCCAGTCCTAACCTCGCCGAACAGATGGCCCAACGTTTCCGCGAGAATGAGGAAGCCGACGAGGCACATTCAGAACCTCGGCTCAACCTAGAGGAAGAGCAAGACGAAGAGCAGGCTGAGTCATTCACCTGCAATATGATAGAGATCTCTGGTTGGGAAGCTGAGGAAGGGTTCAGCCGAGAAGCAGACGCCTTTGCAGTTCTCGAAGGGGAACATGGGATCATTGACACACCTCTGGTCCCAGTCTCCGAACAATTCTCGTTTCAGGTCGGGATGGTGTTCTTCATTTCGGAACGATACGCCCTTCCACCAAACACAACCTGCAGTGCGGCGGACATCACCATCGTCAGCGAGGATGACAGCATACCCCCGCCATGCAGCAGCGAAATGGGCCCAGTACTGGCCCCGGCCGATGGCACTCAAAGAAAGTTCGAGTAGCTTCGCACCAAGGCCAACCATGACCTTTTCTACGCCAACCCTGGACATGGCCACCCACATGCGACCACTGTATATCACAGCAGAGGTCCAAGGGAAACTGATCAACAAGGTCATGATCGACACCGGTGCCGCGGTTAATGTCGTCACAACCCGCACCATGGGGCTCCTCGACATCCCGCGCTCAATGATCCAGACAACGTCCTTAACGGTGAAAAACTTTACAGGACAGGTGTCCAGGACCCTAGGTTTGCTGTTCCTACGGGTCAAGGTCGGGCCAGCATCGCGGGTTTATACCTTTTTCGTTGCCGAGTGCGTTTCCTCTTACAGCATGATCCTCGGCCGCGACTGGATTCACAGAAGTTTTTGCGTGCCTTCCTCCATGCACCAAGAACTCATGATCTGGGACACCGAGAAACGCGAGTCAGTCATCATCAAGGCCGACCCGCGGCCTTTCTCCATTTCCGCCAACCTCAACGATGCCCGATACTATAATACAGACTTGGGCCCGTTGGATGTTCAAGGCGTCGATCACAAGGGCCGCCCATACGGAGTAACGGCCTCCAATCTAACGCGATGGGGACTTACCCAGGCGAAGGACGATCTGCAACGTCCTCACACCATCGCGACTCTCACACCCCATTTCGATGGATAGTGCCCTTTCCGAGGAGGCACGCGAGGCTGGCGAGTCCTTGTGCGAAAGACTCCTTTCGTACTGGGCAGAACGCGAAGCCTACGACAAGGTCGCGACTATGGAATATGTCGATGAAGTGGTGGATTTTTCCGATACCAAGGAAGAAGTTATTCAGTTAGCTCCTGCTGCCTTGGACGACACTCCACCTCAAGTCCGCGACCCCACTTTACAAGTTGATGTAGGGACTGCAGAAAAGCCCTTACTTATTTCCATCAGTGCAAAGCTGGCGGAGGAAGAAAAGGAAGCCCTCCTTGACCTATTGCGCGAGTACAAGGATTGCTTCGCCGACAAGTACGAAGATATGCCAGGCTTGTCCCCGGACCTGGTCTGCCACCGGCTACCAACCTATCCCGACCGGCGTCCAGTCCGGCAGGACGGTCGTTTCATGCGAACTGAAACCCAGATCGTGGTTAAAGAAGAGATCGAAAGCATGCACCGATCGGGAATCATTCGCGTAGCCAAATATAACGAGTGGTTGTCGAACGTCGTCCCCGTCCGCAAGAAAAATGGCAAGATGCGTGTCTGTGTTGATTACCGAGATCTAAACAACGCAACACCAAAGGACATATACCCCATGCCTGTGGCTGACCTACTTATTGATGCCGCCGCAGGGCACGAGGTGTTATCCTTTATGGACGGCACGGCCGGGTACCACCAGATCCCCGTCGCCGAGGAGGATCGACACAAGACCGCCTTCCGTTGCCCTGGTTTCGCTGGCGCGTTCGAGTATGTTGTCATGCCCTTCGGCCTTAAGAACGCGGGGGCAACGTACCAGCGCGCCATGAATCTCATCTTCCACGACATCTTGGGCAAGTTGATTGAAGTCTACATCGACGATGTGGTAGTCAAAACCAAATCGCGAGCAACCCACGTGGAAGACCTCCGGCAGGTGTTCACACGGATGCGCAAACATAACCTCAAGATGAACCCCGCCAAGTGCGTTTTCTTCGCAGAGGCCGGTGATTTCCTTGGTTTTCTTGTACATCAAAGAGGCATCGAGATCCCAAAGGACAAAGCACAGGCGGTCATCACCGCTTCGCCTCCCACTACCAAGAAGGAGCTACAACAGCTACTAGGGCGAATCAACTTTCTCCGCCGCTTCATATCAAACGCGGCAGGGAAGGTCCAACCCTTTTCCCCTTTACTTAAGCTCCAGGGGGCAACCGAGTTCGTATGGGAACCACAACATCAGCAGGCCTTTGATCGAATCAAGGACTACCTTACGAACCCACCTGTCCTAATCCCGCCCCGCGACGGCGCCCCGCTCAAACTTTATATCGCCGCCGCCGATCTATCCATCGGTGGACTCCTGGCCCAGGATGATGAGAACGGGGTAGAACATGCCGTCTATTACCTCAGCAGAGTTTTAACAGACTGTGAGACACGCTACTCGCCCATGGAGAAGTTATGTCTCGCCCTCTACTTTGCAGGATGCAAGCTGCGCCATTACATGCTTGCCTTTACCACGGTCGTCATCGCTCAATCCGACCTGGTCAAATACATGCTTTCTCGCCCTATCTTGCGGGGACGCATCGGCAAGTGGATCCTCGCCATGTCCGAATTCTCGTTGCAATATGTTCCGCAAAAGGCAGTCAAAGGACAGGCAATAGCGGATTTTCTTGCCCATCACCCACCATCAGAGCTCACAGCGTTTCGCGAGTTGGACTTCGCCACAGTGACACTCGCCCCCTGGACCCTGTACTTCGATGGTTCACGGACTGACATAGCAGCCGGAGCCGGGATAGCCATCACTAATCCCGCTGGAGATCGCTTCTCCTATTCGTTCCAGCTCGACTTCAAATGCACCAACAACCAGGCCGAGTACGAAGCATTAATCATTGGCTTAGAGATCTTGTTGGACTTAGGAGTCCGCGAGGTCCAGATCTTTGGTGATTCTTTGTTGGTCGTTAACCAGCTTGTGGAAAAGTTCAAATGTTTAAGCTTGTCAATTGAGCCATACCTGCGCAAGGCATTCGAGGTACTGGATCGATTCGACGACGTGTACATCGAGCACATACCACGTGAATTTAACTTCGCTGCCAACGAGCTCGCCCAGATAGCGTCTGGCCTCAGCCTGAGAGACGGAGTGCGCGAACGCCTGCTCAAGGTCGAACGCCGCACTCTTCCCTCTTTCATCGCCAGGGGGCAATTTCGGGACGCCATCCCAGAAGTTGCAGCCTTGGACCCCATCGACGAGGATTGGCGGCTACCATTCATCGCCTACCTCCAGAACCCTAACGATGCTGCTCATTCCAGGCAAATCCGTTTCCTCGCCTTAAACTTTGTACTACGCAATGGCGAACTCCGGCGGCGTGGGGAAGACGGCAACGACTTCCGCTGTGTATACGGAAACGAAGCTAAACGTCTCATGCGCGAAGTCCATTGTGGCGTTTGCGGCTCGCACCAGGCCGGGCCCAAAATGCGATGGCTAATCCGCCGCCATGGATACTACTGGCCAACAATGCTGAAAGATTGTATTGCCTTCGCCAGAGGTTGCCAAGACTGCCAAGCTCACGGACCAGTGCAACATATTCCTAACATCCCATTGCAGCCTATCATCAAACCTTGGCCGTGTCGCGGATGGGCAATGGATTTCGTGGGCATCATTCATCCCCATTCTTCTGAGCAGCACAAGTTCATTATCGTTGCCACCGATTTCTTTACCAAATGGGTCGAGGCCGAACCACTCAAAGTCGCCTCTGCTAACTCGGTGCGCAACTTCATTTTCCGCAACATCATCTCACGCTTTGGTATCCCGGAGTGCATCGTTACGGACAGGGGGGCAGCTTTCATGGCCGATTCAGTTGTTACGTACTTAAACGATTACGGCATCAAGCTTCTACACTCCACGCCATACTATGCACAGTCCAATGGCCAAGCGGAGGCTAGTAATAAGGTCATCATTGGCATCCTCCGCAAGATGTTGGAGTTGAACCCTCGCGTTTGGCACCAGGAACTCTACCACACTTTGTGGGCCTACCGCACCTCCAAGCGAGGCCCAACGGATACCACACCGTACGCTCTCATGTACGGTCACAACGCCGTCCTTCCCCTTGAGATCAATATCGCTTCGCTCCGCGTCCAGGAACAACATCAACTACTTGGCGAGGATTACGTCCAAGCCATGTGGCAGGAGCTTGAAGATTTAGACGAGCATCGTGTCGCCGCTTTCAATAACCTTGTCCTGGAGAAACAGCGCATCGCCCGCTCCTATGATAAAATCACGCGCGGACAGAGCTATGCTGAGGGCCAGAAGGTGTGGCGAGCAGTCCTCCCGCTTGGGGACAAAACAGATGGTCGGGGCAAGTGGTCCGCTCGCTGGGATGGACCCTTTATCATTCACCGAATCCTTCCCAAGGGGGCATACCATTTGCGCGACTTGGACGGTACTATTCATCGCAACCCTATTAATGGCCGCTTCCTCAAGCGCCACATTGCAGGGGTCTGGGAGCGCGAGGATCCTATACCTCCACCAGATCCCGCCGCCACAGTCAATAGTGCTACGCGCCATCGCGTACTCGCTCCGCCGCCTAACACTAGGGGGCAACTCGGGACAGAAGACTAATAGAATACATTGTAACGTACCAGCCTAAAAAGGCCTGTATTAGATTGGGGCCTATTCCAGAGGCCCTAAAAAGTTCTATTGTTTTCTTTATTCTCTGTAAACGTGCAAAGTCTAAACACAAAGACTAGTACAAGATTGGGGCCTATTCCAGAGGCCTAAAAAATAAATTCATTTATTTTTGCCCTTTTTGACTTTGTTCAATACATGTTTCGAATTATGGCTTTGCGGCCAAAGCAATTACATTGATCAGAAAAGGTAAATTAGACTATGTTTACATTTCAAAAAAGCATAGATCTACAGATACTGGAGCCTCGTCCCGGCTCGCTTGGCTAAAGAGAAGTCTGCCGCGGCGTCCTTCGCTCAAAGTTGACGAACGCTTCGCAGCTTTAAACCAGCCAAAACCCTGACGCCGGCCTGGACCCAACAGAAAGTGTTGGGAAGCTACAGGTCCAGCGGGTCAGGATCCCTCATGCTACCACCAGTCTTCCGTTTGAAGGGCCGGCAGAGCCAGACGCACTGATAGAACAGCAGGCGCAAGGCAGAGGGTACCCGACCTTTGGTCAGGCCGAACAAAGGCTAGGCCTGAGAGTAGATTCTTAGAATCACTCTAGGCCTGAGAGTAGATTTTCAGAATCAGCGAAGGATGGGAATGTATGGCTGAGGGCTTTGCTCTAAGCAGGGACAAGAGGATGAACAGAAGAGAATAAGAAATCATGGTGAGGGGGCAGAGACTTCACTGATACTTCACCCCGGCCAAGCGTTTCTTTTTATAGGCGGAAGGGGCGATTGTGCGTTTGACAGTTGTCCCCCATGCAATATTTGCTCCGAGATACGGGCTTTGGAGATAAGGTCAGACGCGTTTTTCAATAATGATTGCCCGCGTTCCGAGCGAGTAGTTACATTGGAAACCGTCGCTAAATCTCGGAAAAGGATTTTTTCCCCGACAGTTATTACAGAACAGTTGGCAAAGAGCGGGAAAAATTCAACTTTGATATTATCATTAAAGTTCGTACATAAGGGGGCAAATACAGTTAAACCTACGCACGCCTACAAACCCTATACAAATCTAAGAGCATGCCTTCTAAGGCTATTTCTTCTTCGTAGGCTTGGGCTTGAACTTCTTCAGCAGCGGCCACGGCCGAGTCCAAAGCCTCCTGGGCCTCCTCCGCGGCCTGCAAACGAGCTTCCACTTCCAAAGCGCGGGCCAAGTCTTGGCGAGCCCGAACAAGCTGAGCCTGCAGCTCTGCTATCTGAGCCTCCAAGGCTTCCACTCGCCGAGCATGGCCAGCACTTGGATTCTCTGAAGACGCTCCAGGAATGCCAGCTTCACCAAGCTCGGCCAAGAGGTTCGCCATCTGGTTGTCCAAGTTGCGGCGAGCTTGCTCACGGAAGGCCGATTGAGCACCGATATCCAAAACTCGGCGAGCCTGCGACTCGACAGCATCCGCCAACTCCAGCGCTTGGTCCAGAACAGGATTGCCGCCAGCGAGATGTCGATCCAGAGCTTCATGGGCCTCGCGAATACGTCCTACCAAGTCAAAGACGTTCGGGCGAGAGCCGTGATGAAACAACCCATGAAGGAAAGACCGAGCTAAGCGGATGGGTTCTGGATCAGTAGGCGGAGTAGTTCGGGCCCAAAGACGAGCGGCCCGGGTACTGAAGGAAGAAGACTCCTCGCCAGGTTTCCTTGTTGGGACCGGAGTGATTGGTTCAACTTCGGCAGCCGCTTCAATTTCTGGAGAGGGTGGCGGAGTGCCACGAGCTGTCTCTGTCTCCACCAAGGGGGCAGTAGGATCCTTTGTTGGAACCGCCGGAGGCACTTCACCGGTATGACCCGCACGGCCCAATCGCAGAGGAGGAGCCCAAAGTATCAGTTGGAGGCCTTCGGGCGGAGACGCCAAGGGGGCAGTAGGATCAGAGACTTGGTTGGACTGGTCGAGGGCTGCATTTTCAACCAGAGCCAAAGATGGTTCTGGGATTGGACCAGCTTCGCCAGAAGCGGCGTTTGGAGAGGAGGGCTGTATGACTTCCTCGCTAGCCTTGTCGGCCCCCTCGATGACCGTAGTAGTCTCCTCCGCAGCCGCTTCGACAGTCTCTTCAAAGGTCACCTCCTCGCCAGATTCAGCAGATTCTTCGGCAACCGTTTCCGCGCCTGCCACTGCAAATTCCTCAATGACCATCTCTTCGCCGGCTTCGGCAGTTACCTCGAAATCCATCTCCGCGCTTGCCTCAGTAACCCTCTGGAGGGCCAAATCCACGCTGAATGGTTCTGGAGATGGGACATCCGTTGTCTCGGGCGCCTCTTCTACGACAGCGAGGCGAGGTCGAGTGCGGCGAACCTGTCAAAAGCAAAGTTAGCGAGTTGTTGACTGGCTTAGGAAAATTTAATTCAAAGTGGTCCGCTTACCGGGTCGCTTACCAAGCCATACTCTCGCTGGTACTGCACATCCTCCAGCAAGTCCTCTTCGTCCTCGATAGGACGCTTCCGCGAGCTCTCGCCGCTCGTTGGCCGAGGAACGACAGGAGCAATCTCGCTGTCGTGGCCCGCCACAGTCTCCCTTCGAACAGGTGCCTTTCCTCTGGCAACTTCGGACCTGTCAACGTTTCTCCGGCGGGGGGCAGACTGAGAAAAGAAGAAGAGGATTAGAGAAGAGCATTTTATCAATATGTCAAAAGAAGTTCAAAATTTACACGGTTAGTGACATACCGAAGGTGTGGGATCGCGTTCTCTAATGACGATCCCCGTCGGGCGGCGAGCAGTAGGAACTGGCGGAGGCGCGAGCCTAGTTCTTGTCGCAGCCCCTGAACTCCTTTCCGCATGGTCGCGCTGGCCATCGAGGATGGTGCGATCTGATTCGCCCAAAGTGTCGTAAAGGGGACGAAAAACGGCAACGAAGACTGCGTCGTCTGGGAACTCCCAATGATTGTCAGACAAGGACCGCCACCAAGCGAGGTAAGCGGGGTCAGTACCCAGCGAAGGCTCGATCTCCAGCAGGTTGGGAGAAAGAGGGTAGAGATTTTGCAGCGGGGTGACCCGATCAGACTCGCCAATCTTCCTCCACGAGGTGTACTTGTTGACTGAATGGAGAAGCGGGTAAGGAATCTCTTGATGAAAACCAAGTTGCCTTGCGAAGTGATTGGGAGCATATAGCTCGAAGCCTTGCTCATCCTCAGCGAGTTGGAGGTCGCAGCATGAGGTTGCTCTTACGAAGGCAGTCCTCGCATCGTTGTCAGAGTCTTGGCGGGGGAAGAAACCCGTCGATAGGACCTCAGGGTGGCGCCGGCGAACCATCATATCCATAGTCGGTGGTGGCTCGATGTGGTTGTAAAGGATGGACAGGCTAGCGAAGAAGGACAGAGGGGTCCGATTCGCGTCATTCCTGCACACCGCGAAGCCAAGCAGCCGATCTTCAGGCAGGAATTCCACCGGGGCTCGCCGGAAGAGCGGAAAGTACAGCTGCGTCCACAGGTCCAGGATCCACAGAGGGCCGCCAGAAAGGTGGAAAGGCTTCAGCGACAGCAGATGCAGAGTCCGGTAGAGTGCGCCTAATACAGGGTGCCCTAACCCGACTTCAACCCCGTTGTACAGCGCTTCGGCCAACTTGGTCCATCTCCCGGTTGGTTTGTGAGCGCTGCCGCAGAAGACAAACTTGTCAAGCCAGTACTCCAAGAAAGCGATGCCTCCTTCATGCGGCTCCGCGTGGCCCATGTAAAATTTCCGCCATGCCCCGTATGAAATTCTCAAGGCGCGGCGGGCTCCCAAATTGCAGGCGTATGGGAACTCGGTCGACGCAAAGTCGCCTGGCAAATACGGCTTGGCGTGGATTGGCAACCCAGTAATGGCGAGGATGTCCAGCAGAGTAATGCCCATCTGCCCGAAAGGGAAGTCGAAGGTGTTTGTGGCGCTGTTCCACAGACAGGCCATGGCAGCGATAGGCGCTCGGTCGGTATGAGAGGGCAGCGAGAAACTCAAGGCAATGGCCTCATGGATGCCGGTGGCTTCCCAGATCGTCTGATCGGTCTGGAGGCGCTCCTCGTACCATGTTCGCTCCTCCGCGGTGGCGCTGGGCCACTCCCCGACCCGGACATTTACATGAGAGCGGGCTTGCCAGGTAGAAAAGTTTCCCGGTTCGCGCCGCTGGGCCAAGATTGGCCGACGCACGGAAGAGTTGTAATGGTTAAGGTCGGCGTCGGACAGGGGCTTTGAAGGAGTCGGGCCAAGCAGAGCCGCCCCTGTATCAAGGAAATAGATTGGTGTTCCTTGAGGCGGGTTGGTGGCGAAGCGGCGAGCAAGGCTGGTCGACCAAGAGGTCGCCGCCGTAAGGTTCAGGTTCGGGTCATTGGCAAAAGGTTTAGGAGGCATTGTTTCCGGTTAAAGTCTGTTTGGTGCTGGAGTTTGGCTGTTTGCAGAAGGCGGAGATTGTTTTGAAAGCGATGGTAAGATGTGGGGACCCGCGTCGAGGTTTATAAAGGAGACGAACCGTAACGTCCCTTTCAATCAATGGTCGCAACGAAAAGACGCAATGACGACCGAAACGTCAGCGCGTTTCAAAATTCGAAAAGCCGTAATGATGAAGGGAAGCGATAGCGCCGAAGCGTCAGCACCTTTTGAGATACGAGTTCCCATAAAAAAGCTCAATCAGGCCTTTTCGCTTATCCGTTGCGAAACGGATTAAGCTCAAGGCCTAGGGGGCAATGTTTGAGCCCAGTGGGCATTTTCGGTCCAAGACTCGAGAAAGACTTGGATATCATTTGGGCCAACGCCTGTGGCCTTTTTTAGCCCATAAAGGGTAGCGAGGTTTGGCAGCACGTGACGTGGCTTTTATCCAGAAGATTCTGATACCTTGCGAGATTCGGTGTCTACGCGGGATCCTTATCTCCAGTTCGCATGGGACTCTATAGTTCTTGCGAGGATGGGTTGGAAATGACTAATAACACCCTCGGGATAAGGTCGCTTAGTGTTTGAGTTCGCTTACTACACGACAAATGAAATGCAGCGAAGCAGGGAACGAAACCTAAGCGAGATAGGTTTGACACGTGTTGCATGGAGCGCACGACTGGCGAGTTAAACGTATCCTTGTGGGATTCTAATTGCAGAGTCCGCATTGGATTGTGAGTAGATCTCCACGAGTTGCTTACGGATAGATATATAAAGAAGCTCCACGGCTTACAGAAACGCTCTGACTACACACACAATCAATCAATCAACAAATCTCTCTCAAACAGACGTACACAGTCGAAACCTTCGAGTCTTCTCGAAACCCTAACGTTCTAAGCGCATCCCGCTTTAGATCCCGGAGCCCGTCAGGACCCGTCTCCGATTTCCCAATTGTTGCTCTGCTCGCTCTCACAGTGAGTATCGATCGACAGGTGATTCAGAAGAGTAAGCTCGGAAATATTTCCTCATCAGGTGACACCGGAGCCCTCATTCGCCTGGTCAAGAAGTCAGGACGCGCACCGTTCTCTTTCCTCATCCGTGAGGTGGCACGCCCCGCACACATCAGTTTTACATTTGTTCCCTCTCTACACTCGCTGAGGACGTGGGCCAAAACACATAAATCTTAATCATCCACATAATGTCGTGTATTCACATTTGTCGTTCACATAATTCACTCTATTTTTAACATAGGATTCTTCCACTTGAACATAAATGAAAATGGCTTGGTAGTCTTTGCCAAAAAATAAAAAATAAAAAATAAAAAAATAAAAAATAAAAAAATAAATAAAAGAGAGGCTCGGTAGTGTCTCTCTTTTTTTTTTGTTGGTTTTGGATTTTTAGTCTCTCTTTTTTTTTTTTTTTTTTTTTGATTGAGTTAGTGTCTCTCTTTTTAAGAGAGATCAATCTTCAAATTAAAGATGGATTAGGTCCTTAGGAGAAGAAAAAAAATTAAAAACGACCTGTCAAGTTATTTAATGTAGACTAACGACATGCCGTATTAACAACCGCGTGGATGCTGAGCTTTCATAAGAGTAAATCGCACCGCAACGACGTCGTAGCACTGCATCCTCTTCCTCTCTCTCTCTGTTTCTCTGAGCTAAGTAGGACTGAGACAAAGTCACCAAATCCAAACCCAAATTCGATCAAAAACCAAAGCAATGGAAGACCTCTGGAAGCGGGCCAAGAGCTTCGCGGAAGAAGCCGCCAAGAAATCCCAAACCATCACCACCTCCTCCGCCTCCGCCAAAATCTCCGACTTAGTCTCCGAGACCGCCAAACGCTCCCGCGAGTTCGCCGCCGAGGCCTCCAAGAAAGCCGACGAGATCAAAACAGCCGCCCTCAAGCAAGCCGATCAGATCAAGTCCCTCTCCGTCTCCGAGATCATTCCTCCCAACCTCTCCAACATCGTCAACTCCTCCTCCTCCGCTTCCTCCGCCTCCGCCGCTGAGCCGTCGCCGGAGGAGCTCCAGAACTTCGGCGTCTCCGACGATCTGAGAGACTTCGTCAAGGGGCTGACGTCTGATACCTTCAAGCATTTTCCGATCCAAGGCGAGTGATTTACTCTATTTCAGAAAAAGTCAATTGAGCGGTAATTAGTGAGTTTTAACCGGAATGTGCGTTGCTAGATGAAGCGGAGGAGGTTAATGAGGTGCCGACGACGACGACGTCAAATGTGAGGAAGGATCTGACTGAGTGGCAGGAGCGCCATGCTACTCTGGTTCTCACTACTGTTAAGGTCAGTTTTCGATTCCGGATTCCGATAATAGTCATGTAAACTATGATTTGTTGAAAGACTGACCGTTATTGTTTGAATTCAAGTGTTTATGTCTATGCATAATGCTAGTTGATCCTCAAGATTAATGCCTTTGGTTGTGTGGAATTACGGAATTAAAGTCTTAATGTTTCGTTTCTGATTGTCAAGAGATTCCTTTCTTCGTCATTTCATGCGTATAATTGAAAAGTGCTGTGTAGTGATGCTCTGTGATGATTGCTGTTTACTTTGTTGCAGGAGATTTCAAGGTTAAGATATGAACTGTGCCCGCGTGTTATGAAAGAAAGAAAATTCTGGAGGATATATTTTACTCTTGTGAGCAGCCATGTGGCTCCGTAAGTATCAATTCATTTCAGTTAAATTGATGGTTTACGCAAGTGTGTTAGCTTCTTTCATGCTAAGTGAACATGAGTATTGAATAAGAATCAAGCAAGCATCTAACTTTAGTCAAGATGCTCTTTTGTGGGGTTTTTAGAGGATGAGTGTGCTTATTGCTAGGAACAGATTTGTTAATCTGAAAAAAAAATTGTCTTTATTGGTAGATCTTTTCATTCAATGACTGTAAACTTGTGATCAGGTATGAGAAGCGATACATGGAACAGTTGAAGCTCAAGGAAGAAGAGAAATTGAAGGATGATAAAGTGAAGCAAACACCTGTGGTTGGAGAGGCTGACAAAGCAGGAGGAAGTGAAACAAACAACAAGGGTTTGACTTCCAAATCTTCATCAACTGAGCAGGACTTGGATTCATTCCTTTTGGGGGATCTTGAAGACAGCGATGGGGGTCAAGGTCTAGCTCCTTTTCCTTTTGACCTATCAAGTTCTATCATAGTGTAGTTCGTGTGTAAATATCCACCCTGTTTTACGTCAAACATGCACATACCTTCCCACTTATTCTTCTAAATTCCTTTTTTTTTTATTGATTTATAGTCTTCCATCTCTTAAAAGATTTGTATCCTTGAAGGGAAGGGTGGTATTTTCTTAGAGTCCCTTGAGTTTTACTTTTACCTAAAAAAATTTGAAAGCACAAACAGGTAGCTAGAAATTGTGATAATCCCAACTGCCGTAACTTATTATTACTCATGGTTGGGTATAATTTTCTTTGATTAAAGGCCTCTTTTTTTACCCAGTGAAACAGTGTACAAGATGAAACCCTTTATTGTCCTACAAGATAGAAAACCCTTTTTAGTTTTCCTTAAACTGCTCTGAAAGAATTCTGCTCCTTATTTTTGTTTACTTTTTGCCATCTGTTTGCTGACAATTTTGTATCTCCAGATGATGGTAACGACAATTTTGATGATGATTTTGACAAGATTGGCGATTCGGTAAGCACCATTAACCTTGTGATTCATGTATTCAGTATTTTCCTCTGTTGATTTTACTAGAACCTGCGACTTCCATGCATGTGTCAGTTTTTGTACTAAACCCTCCTATCTTTGGTTCATGGAAGATTTGTTCCACAAATAAAGTACACTGCAAATAATAAGAGTTATTTAACCCTGCAGGATGTTGATGATGAAAAGCAAGTGAAGAAATGACATCTGCAGCATTTCATAAAGTTGCTACTAGGGACACTATGAAGCAGAACACAAACACGGTTCTGTAACAAATGGATGAATCATGGAGCCACTACCCAGCAAAGGAAGAACACTGAGCTGTTATTTCGTTATCTCTAATATCTTATCTCTTTTAAATTTATTTTGGGAGCTGTAGAGTTGATTACGTTGTAGAACTTGAAGTGAGATGTTAATTATAAGTCATTCATATGTTATATTTGTGGAGAGTTTGTGATTCCCGTTAATGTCCAAAAACGGGTCGATCCGACTGCCTGCTTGTGTACAGTTGACCTGATTATGTTGAATATAGTTTCTATACTGGTCCATAAATTCGTTCATTTCTCTGCATAGTTTCTTCCTATCAGAAAGCCCTAATCTCATGTGGATAGACAAACAAAGTAAGAGAGACTGGGAGCCTATAGCTCCAGTAACACCAGTAGTTGCGAAATCATCGAGGAGGTTCTTCACAATGTGGCAGGGAGGGCCTCTAATTTGCCTTTGATACTATCTTTAGCAAGTACACCAAGCCACACTGTTAACTTAATT
This sequence comes from Fragaria x ananassa, assembly GCA_034370585.1. NCBI lineage: Eukaryota > Viridiplantae > Streptophyta > Magnoliopsida > Rosales > Rosaceae > Fragaria > Fragaria x ananassa. The sequence goes on along the minus strand of CP139761.1, from coordinate 24,858,749 downwards.
CCCTGTATATGAGCTTTGGGTTGCAATATTTAAATTGCTGCTTTAGAGCTTCGCAGTTTGAGTCAGGGTTCCCAAAGGGGGTGGAGCTATCTGCGTTTTCCTGCAGCACCAAGTTACAGCACCTAAATATAATCACCTTCCACAGTTCCACCTCCAAATATAAGCCTTATGTGCCTCGCCCAAAAAAAATATATATATATAAGCCTTGTGTGGGCTAAAGCCCAATTAAGAAAAATAATTCATGCGGGCCAGGCAGAAATGAGATAGGAACTAGGCGATCCAGGTGGCGTGTGTCTTTACGGGCTAAGAGGCCCACCATTAAAAAAAAAAAGGAAAAAGAAAAACAATTTCACCGGCTTAGACGGAGAAGGTCCACGTGGCGTGGGTCTTCACGGGCTGTGGGGTCTACCCAAAACTAAAGTAAAAGAACTGGAACTGGTTCGGTTCTCCTGCATTTTGGAGGCTCCAATGGCTCTTCTTCTTTCCTTCATCCTCAACCAAAAGTGTTCCCTCCAAAAGTCCCTAACTTTTACTTTAATCCCCAACATATCCTCCTCCCTCTTCTCTACTCTCTGCAGAGACCACCCTACTTTACATTCCTCACCGCCGCTCCCAAAGAAAGTACCCTTCACAGTCTCGGCTCACGGCACAACGTGGCAAGACCCCTACCATTGGATGTCCAACACCGACGACCCTGATCTCTCCGACCACCTCAGCCGCGAAAACTCATACGCCGATGCTTTCATGGCTGACACTAGCGGCCTGCGACGTACACTCGTCTCTGAGATGACAAGTCGTATGCCCACCAAGATTTCCACTCCTCCTGAGCTTTGGGGACCCTGGTTTGCTCCTTCAACACTTACCCATTTCATAAATTTGCACAGTTTGCTTCAGTTTTTGGTTTCTGAGTTACCCTTATATATATATATATATATATATATATATATATATATATATATATATATATATATATATATATAGGGCCCCTTCCAATGATGGATCCCTTTTTTTGTTCATTTTTAAGGATAGATCATTTGACGAACTTTACGATTACAAAATCAAATCTTCACCGTTAAGTTCGTTGGGCTATATGAGTAGATCATTTCTATAAATTGTCAGAAAATTTGGTGATCGTTAAGTCATCCAAATGAGAGATTTATTTTTAATAATATTGAACGGTGTAGGTTTGACATAAGTGTTAAGTTTTTTGTTTTAATCTCAACCATTCAAGCCCATTAAAAAACAGATATAATGGTGTGGACATATCCCTAGAAATGAACAAAAAAAGGGATCCCTCATTAGAAGGGCCCTGTATATATATATATATATATATATGCATCCAGGTTTTAGAACAGTTTAGTGATGATGCATTGTGAGATAATAAGAAAAAGCTGCAAACTTGATGAGAAAGTTTGCATTTTTTTTTGGGAAGGAGGAGTTTGATTCTGCTTCTTTTTTGCATTCTAGAGGTGATGCTACATTGTGTGATAAAGCTTCAATAGTTCAGTACCCTTTTCGTTGCATTCAAGTTGAATTGGAAACAGTTTGGGATACGCTGAATTGAGCGATGATAGGAGAAAGTTATAAACTTCATGATAGGGAAAGTTCAAATTTTGTGGGAGGGGGGAGTTTTTGGTTGTGCTTCTTGGTTGTGGTTAGTATGTGTGGAATTCAAAGGTGATGTCAAAATCTTTTGTGAAACTTGAGCAGGTTGTATTACCAATATATTCCGGAGGGGAAAGAATACCCGGTTCTTTGTAGAAGATTAGAACTTGGGAAGAATGGTTGGATTAAGAGTTTTCTTCGTTATGCAAGAGGAGGATTTGGAAAGGAGGAAGTTTTGCTTGACTGGAATGAAATTGCCAAGCAATATGGAAAGCTTCTTTCTCTCTTTCTCATGTGATAACTAGGCACATTTTCTGTCATTTCTAAGCTAGTATCTTATCATCATATTAGTGATTTACTGTAGTTTTATATTATATGTAGGTTACGTTCATGTTGGTACATGTCGAATTTCACCAGACCACCATTTCCTAGCATACACACTTGATATCAAGGGCAATGAACAGTTCATTCTTCAGATTAAGGACCTAAGATGTGGATGTATCATTCCTAAAGTGCAAATTAGCGGTGTTGTTAGCTTGGCCTGGGCTGAGGATAGCAGTACTCTGTTTTATACACTATCAGATGAGAATCAACGACCTTACAGGCATGCTTTATCTCTGCAATGTATCTTCTTTTCTAATGGCTGACAATCTTGTTTCACCAATTTGTTCCATTGATTTTGTTTTTCCCTTTTGGCAGGGTTCTCTGCTCAAAACTAGGATCTGATGATATGGATAATATAACTGTGTTTACAGAAAGGGATTCCAGCTTCTGTGTAGACATAACAAGCACAAAAGATGGCAAGTTTATAACTGTCAATTCAAATTCAAGGACTTCATCTGAGGAAGGAATTTTACTAGTTTAACTTCTTTTCCCCTTTCAATGCAGCGTCCATTGTCTTTTTAAGACGCTAATTTTGTAGCTTAATCTACAGGTTTATTTGATAGATTCTACCAACCCATTAGGTGGGTTGCAGAAAGTGTGGAAGCGCATTTCTGGTGTACAGTATTTTCTGGAACATCATCATGGAACATTTTATGTTCTTACTAATGCTCCTTTGAATAAAAACAAGGAATGGTCAGGTGAAGGTTATTACCTAGCTACATGCAGTGTTGAAGATATACTGTCATCTAATTGGCAGGTCAACTTTCTTCTTGCTCATGAATCTTATATACCGTATGGTTTTTTCCCTTTTATGATCTTATCTTAAGTTTTCACAACTAAATCTCTCATGGTTTCTAGTCTTTTCTAGATTATGACTCGTCTGCTTTTATTCTTTAGAATATCATCCTTCCAAGTGAAGACTTCACTATTCAAGATATGGACATGTTTGATGGGCATCTGGTTCTTTTTCTTAACAAGGATTACTCTATCTTTTGTTCAATTGATTTGCCTATGGCTGTTGATTGTAAGGTATTGATCTCTCTGATACTCACATGTTTGTTTACGGATAATAAGCATACGAAGGATCTAATACAATTTATATATGTAATAGAGTATTTCCCCAAAGTGCAATCTTTTATCTCGTCTCACAGTGCTTTTAGATCATTAGATATCTAGTCTCACAACTGCTTGTTTCTCCCCATCTCTAAGCTTGCTAAAATACTTGTTCAGGTCATGTTGAAGAACATTTTAATATATTGTCTTAAAGAACAGTGCTTCGAGTTTATCTTTATATATGAGATCTGACATATACAAATGCTTTCTCATTGACTTATTTGCAGCATCAAGTGAAGATTGAAGATCTTGATCCTTGGTTTTTCCCTCTGCCCTCAAATTCCTGTAGCGTTGCTCCAGGTTCAAACCATGACTTCCAGAACCCAGCATACCGTGTGGTGCTCTCTTCTCCTGTGGTATGACTTCATAAACTTGATTATGAAAGTTTCTTACTTTTCAGAATAAAACTTAACCATGTATGATTAGAATAACTCTCTTGAGGGCTGAAATCTGCGTTTTAGTATTCTACACCACTCTTAGCTGCAGTTTTACTTTAAGTTGATATGGAAGCATTACCATTGGATTTTCAGCCTAGTGGTACCGCTTGTTTGCTAGGGGAATAATTGCAGAGGGTTCAATTCATGGGAGGGGAGGTTGGGGAAGGATATTGATTCTTGAGTGCTTGAAGTCTGCCATTAGATACAACTTACTATTTCTCTATTTTATTCTTACACAACACAGCGTTCTCCAATCCCAATATTATTGAATCTGTCTATGCTCAAGTTTGTTCTCGTAATTCAGGAAAATATGTAAAATATTCATCATTACATCTGCTCTGCTACTTTCAGATATACAGTTAACCGGTGTTCAGTTTGACTTTCTTGCATGTATGACTCTTTTTCCTTTGAAATGTGCAGATGCCTGATGTAGTTATTGACTATGACATGTCAACACGGAGATTCTCAGTTGTGCAGCAAGAAGAAGTGATGGGCTTTCGTGACACAAGCCCACCAGCCAATGAGCTAGATATGAACCAAACTCTTGTTCAACTAAATGAGAAGGATAGAAACATCCATATAAGTGAATCACAAACATGGAAGGATTTTTCTGGTGTATACTGCTGTGAAAGGAGGGAAGTTGTTTCCCATGACGGTATTAGCGTTCCTTTGACCCTACTGTACTCTCATACGGCCTGGAAACAGGGTCAGTCTCCTGGGCTTCTACTAGGATATGGAGCATATGGGGACGTTTTAGATAAAAGCTGGTGCACTGATCGGCTGAGCTTACTTGACCGGGGATGGGTGGTGGCATTTGCTGATGTGAGGTTGGTTTTTTTGGACTTTTTCTTTTTTAGGTTGATTAAAAATTCATTTGACAGAACTGATGTACGTTACTGAAGCATTAATGTGATGATGTTTCTCCTTCCAACCAAGTCTACTTTACTTGAGCTAACAATTTCAGGTTGGGCTTAAGTTGACCGTATAAATGTAGAACATTTCAGCCTACTTGATATGAGTTATGCTGAAATTATTTATTTGTTTCAAAATATTGCCAAAATTTATCAGTGTTGTGTGATATTTTGTGTCCTCATTACTGTAATTGCCAGTTGTGTATTCAAAACAAAAGTATATAACTATACTCTAGCTAGTCAGGATTGTTCTATGAGTGATTTCATAACCCTTGATCAAAATGTGATTCTACTTTCTGAGGTGAACTAAATGTGCTGTTTTTGCTTCTTGTGTTTCATTTTGTTTTCTTGGTTAGATTTTGATGTGGTTGTATTATCAGGGGTAGTGGTGGAGATTCTTCATGGCATGAAGCTGGGAGTCGGTTTAATAAACTGAATTCGATTTACGATTTTGTATCATGTGGCAACTATCTGATTAAGGAGGGTTATGTACATAGTGATAAGCTTGGTGCTTTTGGATGTAGTGCTGGAGGTCTTCTTGTTGGAGCAACTATCAATATGTACCCAGATCTATTTCGTGCTGCTATTTTGAAGGTGAGTGTTTTAAAGTAAAATGTCTAATCATACATTCATATACCATCAATGTTGTTAGTATGAAGGAAAATGAACATGCAGCGTTCATTGCTAATTAGAATTATGTGTGTATTTGTCGCATTGTTCAGACAGACTGATATTTAGTTCTTTCTTTATCAGGTTCCATTCCTTGACGTATGCAACACTCTAATGGATCCCAGTTTGCCTCTCACGATTCTGGATTATGAAGAATTTGGCAATCCTAAGATAAAGTCCCAATTTGAGAATATCTTGAGTTATTCACCTTATGATAATATCTCCCAAGGCAGTTGTTACCCTTCGATGCTTGTTAGAGCGTCCTTTCACGACTCGAGGTAAATCTTGTGCTTTCGACATGTGTTGATTACTTGCTTATAGACTTTATTTATATATTTAACTTTTATTTATTTATTATGCGTTCTCAGGGTAGGGTTTTGGGAAGCAGCCAAGTGGGTGGCCAAAGTTCGAGATAGCACATGTTCTCATTGTTCATCTTCTGTTATTCTGAAGACAAACATGGGTGGAGGACACTTTGGCGAAGGCGGACGCTATGCTCAAAGTGAGGAAATTGCGTATGATTATGCTTTCCTAATTAAAGCTATGGGGATGCTGAAGAATGAAATGTAAGACTCATTATGGAAGTCGGTCTTACAAGAAAGAAGCCATATAGAACTCACTTGAGTACCAAGAAGAAACACAATGTTCTTCTTGCAAGCCTGCTGGGTGTCTGCAGAACAAGGCACTAAAGAGGCTGGGACTTGGCCATTCTAATAGTCAGCACTCACTAATCTCACTAACATCCGCAACAAACGAGATCACTTCTGTACGAGGTAGAGCAGCACCAGATTGACATAGAATGGTATGGGTTCCTAGTGCAAGCCTTTGCTTGGATTTCTCTTGAGGAGAAGTCGTTCAGAGATTCACCAGCAAAGTTTTCATCAAAGATGATAAAAGCTCATATCTCAGTCGAAGCATGAAAGAGGCTCTCGCCTCCAATGAAGTTTGTGGAGGTTCACTGAATCACTGGCAAAGTCATATATATTTAAATGTAGCAACACTGACATTGCAAATGGATTCATGGCATTATTATTTGATTGGACTCCTTGACCCACATGTAAAGACTAGAGATGCATTTTCAGGTAGAAATCTTGATGGAACATTCTGATTATGTTCTCATGTTTCTTTCTCTCTCTCAAATTTTCCATTCCACGTTTTACATGCTTGCAGAGTTATGGAAATGTATGTATAGATGGGTTTGATTGCTCGAATGTTACCTTGAAAAGATTGGAGCATGAAATTAACAACATTGAGAATTATTGCTGAACGTAACCTTGAAATGATTGGTGTGAAATTAAAAACAATGATAATTAACAGATATCCCATTTTAATTTTGATCACAACAGTAGTGGTTGTCACAATTCTGTTCAATGCATTAACAAGACCACATTGATCTCTGTTGGTTACAGTCTTAAATTGGGCAAACAAGTTTGATCACGAAAGACAAGTAATTAGTTTGCATTCAAAAATCATCTGTATTCTTTTTTCTTAAAAATGGTCACTGTTCTTTTTTAATTTCTGTACAATCAGGGTTTTGGTTTCATGAATCATGAATGTATTTCTTGGTTCGATGTCAACATGGAGTTATTTTTAAACCCCAAAACCTCAAGCAAAACAATAAAGATAGGAAAAATGATGAGTAAGGGTTACATTTAATTACTCAATAAATAGAACCAGAACCTTGTGGCACCAAAGGCAAACAAACCCTGTATGTGAGAACTCCTCATCTCACAACTTAGAACAATATCCATCATTTCTTCTATTCCGATCGCAGTAAATTCTACTTGGTTTTGCTTTTCTTTGTCACATTCATAACCAGTTAGTTTTTGAGTATGGATGGAAAAGATGATGATCTGAAGGAGCCAGAATATGGGCAGGTGGTGAAGGAGAAGTCTTACATTAGTGGTAAGCTCAAGTACTGGAAATACGCAGGAGGAATGAAGGCTGAACTGTTGAAGGATTTGATGAACGGGACTAATCTCAAAACCGAGAAGTACTTGAAAGGGTTGGTGATAGCTAGGGCACGACTCGCTCGGTTGAAATTGTGGGCGGTTCGACTCACCAAACTGCTGCTACTTCTGGCTATTGTATTGCAGATCAAGGGTTTGGGTGATACCTTGTCGTCAAAGATATCCAGCTTCTCTCTTCCCCCAGAAAGTAATGCACCAACTATTATCACAATCATGAATTACAAGCATGCATGAATAAAATTAAGAAGAGTGCACAGCTAAAATGAGCATATAAATGCCATATATTTGTGATCTTCATTTTTATTTTCTTGACGAAACTTTTCCATTGTTATACATCTCCAGGGATTTACGAAAACAATGGATATTTGATGGTTTCATCCAATGGAGGACTAAATCAGATGCGATCTGGTGTAAGTAATTTGCTCATTTTACAATTTTTAGTTACATATATAGATTCTTAAAATATTAAAAGTATGTTGATTATGATCTGTTATATATGGTGGTTCTTGATTATTGCAGATATGTGACATGGTAGCAATTGCAAGATACTTAAACGTCACGCTTATAGTTCCTCAGTTGGATAACACCTCCTTCTGGAATGACCGCAGGTAAGTTTATAACTGCGCCCAAGGCTTGTTTAGCAGGTTAATTGATCTCATTGCTCCCTTCTTCTGTAACTTCCATACATCTAAATATTTGATGCATCATGCAGTCAATTTAAAGACATATTCGATGTGGATTATTTCATTACCTCGTTGAGAGATGAGGTCAAAATTTTGAGAGAACTACCTCCTAAGCAGAAGAAGAAAGTGGAATTAGAGTCCCTTTATTCCATGCCTCCGATTAGTTGGTCCAACATGACTTACTACTACAACACGGTTCGTACTCAATTGAGCAATCCAATTTTTACTTACATTTAACGTAGAAAATCATATCATGAATGTCTCGAATTGATTCATTGAACTACTTGATTAATATCAGATTCTTCCTCGCATACAAACATACGAAGTTGTACACTTCACAAAAACAGATGCTAGGCTTGCCAACAATGGCATCCCTGAAGAGGTTCAGAAGCTTCGCTGCCGTGCCAATTACCAGGCTCTGAAATTCTCTCCTGTGATTGAGGCATTAGGCAAGAAAATCGTTAATATCCTCCGCGAAAGAGGCCCTTTCATGGTTCTTCATCTTCGGTACGAAATGGACATGGTGGCCTTCTCTGGTTGCACTGAGGGTTGCACTCGAGAAGAGATTGAAGAGACCACGAAAATGAGGTACACACATATGCATCAGTGAATGAGGAATTACTATTTGTTGGTTTTATTAATTATTATTTATGATAGACTTAACTATTAACTGTTTGGATGTGGATCATTTTACTTGTAAGATATGCTTATCCATGGTGGAAAGAAAAGGAGATTGATTCAGAGAAGAAGAGGAAGGATGGACTTTGCCCTTTAACACCTGAAGAAACTGCTCTAGCATTGAGAGCACTAGGCATTGATCGTGATATTCAAGTCTATATTGCTGCTGGAGATATATACAAGGCAGAGAGGAGAATGGCACCTCTCAAAGAAGCTTTTCCAAATTTGGTAATTGATGAAGAACTTTAACTATTTCACTAAAAAATTCTAAAACATTCTAATTTGAAGAACCATGTACATTAATCAAAACATTTAACAGGTGAGAAAGGAGACACTGGTTGATGCATCAGATCTTCTTCCTCTCCAAAACCACTCGAACCAGATGGCGGCTCTGGACTACTACGTCTCGATAGAAAGTGACATCTTTGTCCCAACATATGGAGGAAACATGGCAAAAGTAGTTGAAGGCCATAGAAGATACTTGGGATTCAAGAAAACCATTCTTCTAGACAGGAAGGCTCTGGTGGATCTGATAGACCAGTACAACAATGGAACCCTTAGCTGGAACGAGTTCGCCGTCGGAGTCAATACTGTTCATGCAGACCGTATGGGAAACCCAACTAGGAGATTGGAGGTTCCAGGAAAACCTAAACTAGAGGACTACTTCTATACAAACCCATCTGAGTGTTTGACAATGCCGGCTGAAGATGATAATCAACTATTACAGTAGTACCTCTGTACCTAGTACCTACACAGTCTTTCACATATATTTTTCATTACTTTGGCTCGTAATTTTGTGCTTCTTTTGACAAATCAGAGAAGCGTTTCCAAGTCATTGTAATATTTATAAATGAAAGGTATATATATATATATATATTTATGATTACAACAACTTACATGCATTTTGTTCTGCAAATTAATTACTGCAGGCGATATTCATTCAATAAAACACAATGTTAAAAACCTAGTCTCGGTTCTGCTTCGAGAAGATAGGAGCTTTCTGTCACGGGCCTAGCCCTTCGGCCACCACACTTGGCACATGCGGCGCTCCCATGCTAGGGAGCCAGCCTTATTAACCGGGACAACGACTGGTTTCGCCCTGCCTTGGGCTCGTCAGGGGATCGGCTCCAGACCCCGACCAGTTTGTGTAGGGATGGCCTAGTCCCCTCTTCAGCGTTAGGTCCTCGGCCTGCCTGAACTCCAAAGGGACTGCACGTATGCTCCTACACTCCTTGATCCTGGAGCGCAACCCCGCATATCCATGCAGCTTGACAACCAGTGTCGCCCATGATGACACTCCTGAAAGCGGGACGTGACACTCTCCCCCACCAAAACAAGGTATACGTCCTCGTACACGGCTTCCCCATGCGGCATGCACTCCCACGACGCACCACAATGCCAATGCCGAAGGACGAAGGGAGGTTTCCCCATGGACCGCTCAACAATGCTCCGCGCCGAACTGTAAGATTACCTCCCCGCAGCACCTCTGCCACTTAGGCCTATCTTCACAATCCGAACCCCAACCTCTGGGGCACCCTGCCTACTCAACCCCTTCCCCACGGGGACTCCACTCTGGGAACGCGACGACACGCGTGAGCGCTTGGCGACCAACGGACGACAATTGCCGAGGCGGCTCTGATACCACTTGTCACGGGCCTAGCCCTTCGGCCACCACACTTGGCCCATGCGGCGCTCCCATGCCAGGGAGCCAGCCTTATCAACCGGGATAACGACTGGTTTCGCCCTGCCTTGGGCTCGTCAGGGGATCGGCTCTAGACCCCGACCAGTTTGTGTAGGGATGGCCTAGTCCCCTCTTCAGCGTTAGGTCCTCGACCAGCGACAAGCTCCCCAAACTCAACCGGGTCGGCCTGCCTGAACTCCAAAGGGACTGCACGTATGCTCCTACACTCCTTGATCCTGGAGCGCAACCTCGCATATCCATGCAGCTTGACAACCAGTGTCGCCCATGATGACACTCCCGAAAGCGGGACGTGACATTTCGCTCACTTAGTTTTTCCTCCCAAACCCTAGCGCCGCGAACTCTGTTTCGCCTCGGTTCTCTACAGATCTCCACCTCTCAACCTCGTCTATCTCTCCATGGCATCTATTGTTGCTACTGCAGCAAGCTCTGCTGCTTTTGGCTTTGACTACCGGCGCTCCTTCAGTTTGTTGGGGTAGATTGGACAGGAAGGCTGCAAGGCGGCAACTATGGGGCTCCGGGCGGAAATGACTGTGCCGATTGAACCAGTTGACGACTGGAAAGCGTGGCCGCCGGAGATCCGCAGATGGTGGCCGGCAATAACGTCACCGCTAACCTGGAAGAGGATAGGGATTGGGGCTGTCAAGGTATGGGCTTGGATCTGGGCTTTCGGACCTGGGTTGGTTTATTCCTTTATGCGGGCCTTTAGGTGGACCTGAACCAAAGTTTGCCCAGAATTTGTCTACTCTGTATCCTCGAGATATGATCAGGGAGAGGCTATCCCTAATAACAAGGGTAATGACTAATGAGGTAGTTTAATTTTCTTGTTTCTTACCTAGACATTTAATAGAAGACTATTCTTGTTTATATTTTGGTTTTACTTTGTTGTACACTAATTAAGGTCCGTAGGCGACGGGTATTACCGCTATATAGAATTTAGACAGGAGTAGTTGGAAGTTAGGTGTGATAGGCTTACTGAGCGTATTTATACATAATGAGGGCTACATGTCTCTTTGTCAATGTTTTTTGTTAATTAGACTTATTAGTCGCAAGTAAGCAAATTGATGTAAGTGTCTTCTGGTTGTGGACAAGTTAATGAAATTGTCTATTTTCTTAAAAAATGAAACACGATGTTATATGAATAGATTTTGGGAAATTTGTTTTTGTCAGTAATATTCCAAAAAATCAAAGATGTGAATAAACTCCCATCTTGCTCCTTCTCATATGACTGATACGAGCATCATCGATTAGTCGTATAAACATAGCCTATGATGAGATAGAATGATTAATGATGGATCTTTTTACTCTAAGAATGTTGATCACTATCAAAGTATGTTATACGTAATTCTTGTGATACAAGTCTCCATCAGTTTCCTCAAACAAACAAACAAACAGACATATATATGCATCGATGTAACTATGTTTTCCTTTTGCACTCTTAAAAGTATGTTATATACACGTAATAATTAACTGATACCAGTCTCGATCAGTTTCCTCAAACCATCCAGCAGATAAATAATCTATGCATCAATATAATTATGTTTTCCTTTTTTTCACTCTCCAATGCTACCTTGAGCTGGGAAAATTGTACAAGCCACGAGCATACGCACGATACAAAATTACAAACACAAAAAGAGAATGGTTTCACGTAATTGAAGTGGGTCATTATATGCGTGATTATGAATTATGTGGCTTAGTGTTGATCCTCTAAAACGACAGGACTCATTTATCAATAACGTCCCAAATTGCACCTCACCAACTTCTTATACATAGTAAGTCATATATAGTGCCAAATGTTTATAAAACACAATTGCTAGTATTTCGGCTCACATTTCTAGAAACTCACAAAACATTGATAAATGATTTTTCGTTAAACGCACGCCGAAATACTTTCTGAATGCTTTCGAAATCGTTAAGTTCAATACCAACATTTTCACCCACCATACGTACTTAAAAGAGTTTGAGAATTGCCCCACACCACCAAAATTGATCCTTACCCCTCCAATTCTCCAAAGGGTGCATCCCCAACCTTCACGAAAGGTAAAGGTTTGGGTTTGTTCCGATGACCAAACATAAGGGTTTAGGTTTTCTTGTCGGAAACCCTAGCCTAATGTAGTCGAGCCGCACTCAAATCGGCTCCAGACGAGTCTCCAACTCCAACCCCGTTTTAGATTTCAACGACAGCCTAAAATACTCTCCGTCACCACGTTAAATATAATTTAATGATTTGTTGTTACATATATTTCATGATGAATAGTGAAATAAAACTAATACACGTACATAAACACCACGACACGAAATTTTGTAAAATCTATTTATGCATGCGTCATTATTTATGCATTAATTTAATTTACCATGTTAATACGCATTTGCAATTGACTTCAACTTGAAGTTTGGCTTTGTCTGCATTATTGGGTGCCGAACCTATATATCCTCCTCGAGTTCACAATCATGCATACTAATAGTTGTGATAGGCACTTGATCGAGTGGGACTGATCATATTGAAAATTGAATGTTCTACTCTTCTTCCACATAATGTGAATGGGGGTGAAATCTATAGTTGTATACCGAAGTTTGATCAATATTTGCCGAATGCCGACGGCATGCATACAAGTCAAAATCTATAGTTATCTATATTTCTGTCTAAAATTATGAATGTCTACATAGTTTGTTATAAAGAATAGAGCATTCAAGTCAGAATCTATGATAAATTTTAAATTTTAATTCATTATTCGATTAACGTCTATAATTAATCTCCATCGATTAACCAATATAAATGATAAATGCCACTCCATTTACAATTATACCTTGATGTATTTTTTTGCATAAAATTATGTCTTGATGTTTATCTGATGGAAAATGAGATGGTTGCCACATAAAAAGGACCTGATTAATGCTAATGACCAAACCCTGGTCTAGTCTCAACGATATGTGACTTTGATTCCAAATTTATTGTACAATTTATGGCTCTAAAAGTCTAATAATAAAACCAGACAACAAGTTCCGGCTGCAAAGTTCTAACAATTTTAGTTTAACATTCCCTAAAAAAGCTGGTTGGGAAAACCATCTCAGCAGGTGCCTGTCAAATTCCACCCCCAGAATTCTGTAATATCAACTTATTGTTTCTCATATATATGTGATACATGTTCACTTAGAAGCTGGGTAGCTAGCTGCAGATACGTACTAGCTATTGTGCGTGAAGATGGAGAAAACTAAAGCTGATTTAGAAGGATCTGAATATGGAGAAGCAAAAGTTAAGCATCAGAAGAATATGGATAACTACTTGAAGGATATAATGGGAGGGATCAAAGTATTCAAGGGAGAGAAGTTAACGAGCTTGATTTCGCAGTCACGATTCTGCAGACTCAAACTGTTAGCAGTTGCAGCCACCACCATGTTGCTACTATGCGCCTGCGCGGTGCAGTACACCACGTTCAGCGATGCAATGAAGCCAGGCATGCTTATATTTCGCTCTTCTCAACATTTTGCTCCTCCACTGAACAGTACTGCTGATATTGAAAGTAAGCATGCATACTGCAATGTTACTCTTAATTTTCCCATCTTATGTTGAATTAATAAGGAGCATGTTGTTAGTTGAAGAAACCAACTACTATTGGTGATGTGTTATAGTTATTTCGAGTAGAGAACAGATTAATCCTTAGTTCTAAACAATTTTATCCTAAAATTAGAAATCTCTATTAATAAACCAGCACAATGTCCATGAGAAAAGATATGAGGAAGTTAAAACTGGCAACCTAATTTGGAACTCAATCCCTATCCCCGGCACAATCTCTATTAATAAACCAGCACAATGTCCAGCACAATGTACACAAAGTTTTGAACTTTTGATGTTGAATTACTTACAGAAATGTAAAGGTTCCTACTGCAGCTAATGCATTCACTATAACTTGACATTGCCATTACTATGGAGTAATATAAGCCAGCCTTTTGAACTCAACAGTCAGTTATTTCTAGATGTTTGCCGCTAATATTATTTCTCAAGGCACAAGAAAATTATGTTAATGAAAGTTTGCTGGAAATATATGCACAAGACACCAATTATTACCAATAAATCAGCCCTGAGTGGCTCCATTAGAAACAAATATGTACCAGACAACTGAAATGGCTTTCCCTAACACAAGTCTTGAAAGAAATCTATTATTAAAGAAATGGTTCTCAACATATGAGTTCAAGAAATAGTATAAAGAAAACAACGCAATGCATGTACACTAACCAGTAGATGGCACTAAGACTTCCAAAGTAGAATGTGAGAGTAAAATCTGAAAGTAATGGATACCGAGTAAAATCTTATGACTTCAGCCGCTTATGAACTTGATCTGAATCATCTCCACTGCCAGCATCCCTAAAATGTGCCATTGTTTGATTGCTAGAATGGGGATTCTCATGATCCTGGATAGTGATTAAGGAAGATTTGAGATCAGCAATCCTCTGTGTGTGTGTGTGTGTGAGAGAGAGAGAGAGAGAGAGACCTTAGAAGCAGGTGTTCCAGCAGACAACCCTCGGTTTGCGCGATTACCAAGATCAATCTGCACTGAGACGCTAGCCTGTGACAGATCTACACCTGCAGTTTGCAGTGCATGACTCAGAGAGTTCAATAACCTGCACATCATCAATTTCATGGTTGTTATGAGCTAAAAATAATAGACCTAAGCTGTAGGAAACCGCTTTAAAATTGATACATACAGACATTACACTGAGCATAATGACCAAAATAGTCAGAGGACAAACAAGGCACAAGCTAAAGTCCGCTCAACTTAGCTATAAGCGGATATGATTCAGATCAAGCTCATAAGGGATGGTTAACCAAAAAAAAGCAAATACCTAAACAAGAAAATGCATGGTTAACAACTACAAACTAATCAAGAAAAAGCAAATACCTAAACAAGAAAATGCCTGGTTGACCAAAAAAAACATATGGGACTGTGGAGTCTCAACAGTAAAAAAAACTAGGCTAGTTTGATTCACTGTAACTGACTGGATAGGTGGCAAATATTTCCACCATAAAACACCTCTAACCTTTTGTTTTTAATTCAAGTCCTATCAAAGAAGGATTTATAAAGATTTGGTAAGAGAACCCACCCTTGTGAGTAAACACTTGATATGCTTATTGTTCCACCTTCGATAGTCAGATGCTCTTGTTGATTCAGTGCATCACCACTGGTAGTGGGACATTGAGTTGACTGAGCATCAGAAATTGGTCCATGCAGAGGATGGGCAAGCATACCATCACTTCTGACAGCGGGAAGCAGATTTTCTGGCAGAGGCATAGGTGGAGGAAGTCCCTTATTCACTATCTCGGTTTGCTGATCCATGATTTTAGATGCAACATCCCTGGTAGGTTCAGATTCTACTGGATTCTGTGTGCTGTTTGCAAGAATATTCGGGGTAATAGAGATGTTATTTTCGTCAAACTTTCCAGGAAATGGTGAAATTACACCAATATCATTCTTTATTGGCTGAGGATGACCAGCAAAACTTTGAACACGCCAGTGGCTATTTCTCTGTTTCACACAGGGAATAAGCATGTCAAAATAAGGTTTCAGTTTGAGAGGAATACAAGTGTCATATCAGAAGCTAGGCTCATTGCATTCTTCTGCCACAAACATGCATTCAAAGAAGTTAAAAGATCCCATCCTATTCTTACAGATAGCACATAGCCAAGTCAATTTAACACACACATGTTCTTAAGCATTCAGATGAACCCTAGATCCCTACTCTAAGACAACACAAGTATCCAGAAATCAGAACATTACCCATGGCATTAACTTCGTCGTCTCTGCACTCCACCCCTGGCACGAACCTTCATGCTTGTTTACCCTTTCCTGTAAATACTGCACATACTCGATCACCTGCAGACCAAAAAATAGAAATAGACACACAATCAATAAACAAATGCATCTTGTATTCAGCTTTTACACAACTCTTCCACACAAATACATACCTCCAGCAAGAATGATGCTGTATCTCGTTTTTGCTCACTATGGGGTATTAGATCTCTCAATATCTGGAATCTGAAACAAAATAACTAACCAGCCTCAACCCTCATGAAAAATTCCATTTAACATAAAACCAAACATCCGTTACACATATCTATCACACAACATAACACAACAACTTCAACATTCTATCAACACTACAAAAATTACAAGACTCAAAACTTTCTCTACCATTTTAGATACTGAACTACTAAACCATACCTCTCATTGATCTTGCTCCTTCTCCGCTGCTCCGTCACCGAATGCTTCGATCTTATAGCACTAGCCTTATCATTGCTCTTAGCATCTGCTTCCCCAATCACAAAACCAATGCATAAGACTATAGCTATAGCTAAATACAAACCCAAATAGCTTCCAACGCAAACCAACAACAATTTTCAATTGCTAAACACATAATTAGATCCAAGAACCCCAAAATTCTCAAGCTTTATTGATAAAGATGGTACCTTTACTATTGGGATTGGATGAATTGGAAGAAGGGCCATCTTTCTTGGAGCCAAAGTCGTCGTCTTCGTACTCGTCCTCATCCTGGCTACCTTTCCCTGCGCTTCTCATATTGAATTACGCTTCTGGGTACCTCTGAATTTTGGGTTTTTCAAGATTTCCTGTACGAATCTGAGAAATGAAAATGCTCAAAATCTCAGATAAGTTACTGGGAATTTCGTACTGGGAGAAATTGGGAATTTGGGAGTGAGATTTTGAGTGAGGAATTGAAGTCGGGTGGTTTTTTTTCCGGCGAAAAGCGCCACCGTGGCTTTACAGTAGTGAATAGCTCGTGTGAGGGTTTGTGTCAATGCTATGGCGACCTGTGTGGCACCATGGCTCGTTTGAGAGAAAATGATATGGGGTAAGATTAGCATGTGGGTGACTTCATGTGCGTCTTGTGAGCACACGCCTGAACTTGGGCCGGTTACCCAATAGGTTCGGGTTTGTAGGCGTCAAGAACCGAGGTTTTGATGGGTTGGAATTGTCGTTCTAAGGTTATGGCTCTAAACTTGATGTTGGTAGCGAGTTAATCTGATGCGAACCGTATCTTGATGTAAATAGCTAGATAAATGATTTTTTTATGTGTCTTCACATGGAGTGTTTTTAGTCGTCATTCTTGATCACCTAGTCAGTAATTGAACAAAATATTTATGATTCCTGATCACCTAATCAGTAATTAAACAAAAGATTTATGGTCAATCATCTTTATATGTAAATATAATGGTAGAGAAAATTATTTTTAAATAGAGTTGTTTTGTTTTCAGCATTTGGATGTAAATTCAACGGTGATTGACCGTAATTCTCTTGGTCAGTAACTGACCAGATGAACACTATTGTTTAGTCGTTGTTGATACCCAAAAAATCAATATTCATGCTTAATACGTATTACAAGCCCAATAACAAAATACACATACGAATTACATTCGGAAATGCAAAAGTTACGTATTTAATCGAAGTCATGCCACACATGTGGACCCAAGCCACAATCATGCTCTTGGGGCTTGCAGATGTGGGTATGGTGTGGAAGATTACGGAAACGCAAAATGCTCATTTATTGATTTGACGTCGTTGGTGATTTCGGTCTTAGGCCTGAAATCTAAGCCCAATGACTTCGACAGACAAATGAAATGGTGAACATGCATGAGAATATTGGGCTAATCCTTTTTTTTCCTTTAGACCTAAGGCCCAACTATGCTTAAACCAAAGTCAGTTCTCGCTTCCCAAGTCTCTTGACTTCTTCTTCCCCGCAGCAACCAATTACCCAGATTCATTCTTCCTTGCAGCAACCATATACCTAGTCCAAACCATGATCTCTCAAAGCTATCACATTATCTTGCTAAGGAGAACCCTTGAAACCAGTCAAGGAGTGTCATCTTCTCCCCAAACCACAAGCTCAGTCTTCACAATCTCTCTTGTCCACATCGTTCCGGGTTCTATGCTATCATATATCTATCACTGCAGCAATTAGCAGTCATCACAAGTAAGCTTTTTCTTCCTGATTTTTAGGCAGAAATCATGTATCTAGAAGATTACTTTGTTTTACCCAGATATTCATATGTTTTTTTTCATCAAAACCTTATCCATTGAGCCTATAAAAGGTAAGTCTCTGCAGTAGAAAAAGGGGGGGGGAGAATCCTGTGAAAACCCAGAAAAACGCCTAGAAACAACAGCCTTTCCTCAAGCTTCCAAACCTTCAAGCCTCAAGCACCAATCCTTGCCTAGTTAACCATCTTCCCAAAACAACCACCTTCAACCTCCTCTTCTCTTAGACATCCTTACCCATAAATCCCTAGATTCTCTCATAGCAGTGCGTTTCTAGCTCCCACACCATGCTTTCATGTTGTCAAGCTTCGATTTTCAGGTCATCTGAATCACGGCCGAATTTCTCTCATTGATTGGATTATTGGGTGGAATTCGGCTTAGTTGCAATTTAATTCAAAAAAGGACCCCTACATTTTGGCGCGGTGTATAATTCAATGAACGAGCAGCCCCTGTTAAACATTACCATGCGAGCTGGATAGCAGTTCGCATGCAAAGATGTCCTCGCGCGGAGACTGAAGCCCTACAGCAAAGGCAAGATGACTTCGCGTCGTAGCAGATACCCTAAAACGGGGCGAGGTGACTTCGCGTCAAAGCAGAAGCCCTAAAGCAAAGGCGAGATGACTTCGTGAAGGAGAGAAAATTCCAGGCGAGCGAGACGGCTTCCAGGCGAGGCGAGATTGCTCCGCGCAGGGGACTTCGCGAAGAAGAAAAAGTCCAGGCGAGGCGAGAGGGATTCCAGGCGAGTGAGAAGGCTTCCAGGCGAGGCGAGATTGCTCCGCGCAGGGGACTTCGCGAAGAAGAGAAAGTCCAGGGGAGGCAAGATGGCTTCCAGGCGAGGCGAGATTCTTTCCAGGCGACGCGAGATTGATCCGCACAGGGGATTTCACGAAGAAGAAAGACGTGCAGCCCGCATGCACGCCAAGCTCATCTCTAACACCAAATTCAAACCTTTGAGCCAAAACCCCACCAGCCAAACCCAAATTCTTTCCAGAAAAACCAATTCTAAAACCCAGTCCAATTCTCATCACTATGGTGTGCCTTTAGCTCCCACGCCGGCTCACGCCACAAACCTCTTTCGTCTTTGAATCACGCACAAGATTAACCCAGTAGTATTCGGGTTAATTTTGGCCTAGTTACCTTTCAATAAAAAAGAACCCCAACAATCGTTTACTATACTTGAATGATTTTCAGAAGGAGTCAGTGAGATAATGAATTATTCATGTTCCTTTGTTTAGAGATGAAGTTGATTACAACAACAAATTACATTATCAATACAAATTTGATTCCTCGTAGCCTTAGTAAACTCAAATTCGAAGGGGGAATATAATGATCGACTCCCATATATTCATTTCCATTACATTTTAGTAAACGCACCCATGAACAATAATAGACATTGTGCTAATAATGTCAGGACCCGCCCCGAATTTCCCCTCGAAACCCGAGGTGAGTCCTGTGGGGACCACCTCCAAGGAAAATTTACCGAAGAACTCGGCAAACCTCCCTCGAAAATGGACAACCTTATCCCGGAAAAAACTAGAATCACCCCTTTTTACCAAAATTAACATCATCCGCTACAACCCAAAAATCCAGAATAAGATATACAAAAATCTCAACAGTATTCAGAACTACTAAAAATTAAAAACAACGGAAGCTGACAATCTTCTAGTAGATTAAACAGGTAACCTACTGGCAAAATGTAGCAGAAAGATAGGTGATTATGCCTCGACGTCTCCTTCTAGACCCCACCCGAACGTTGCAGACTGGGCATTTTAAAACGAATGGCCCAGCGGAAAAATATTCAAATACATAAGAGTGAGTGGACAAAAATAATTTCAACAAAACATGAATATTTTCCTAAAAATACTTTCATTGAAAACGCTTTACCAGCGACAGTTTAAAAGCTTAACTCAAAAATTCTGAACTGATGTCTAGCCTCGCTAGACTCCCAAACTTTAAGAAAAATGTCTCTCATGCTAGAATTATTATATAAATCAGTATGTATTTATACTAGTTTATTCATTGTACGCTATCTATGAATAAGCTCGAAAAGTAGATAGTCATACAAGGCTACGACGCTGACGTCTAACTCTCACGTCACCCTATAATGACATTTTACCTCATTATAGAGGAATCGCATGAGTGGATACATATACGTGTTGATTTCTTGTATGAATTCTATGAATGGATTTGAAAGATAGAAAGGCATTCAAGGCTACGACGCTCACGTCTAATGCTCACGTCACCCCATAATGATATTTTACCTCATTATGGGGGAAAATCACGTATAGCTAGCTAGCGTTTATTTATATACATATTATTCTCATATATATATATGAGTAAAATCACCGAAATTCTCAATTTCGGTTACTTTCCAACAAAAGGAAATTATTTAACAATAAAACATTTCAAGCACATTATTTAAAACAAAGGTTCACTCACATATTAGGCCTAAGCCTGATGTCGGTTGGAGGTTTCTTCCGCTCGAGCCTCCTCACATCCTGATCCAAAAACATAAATCCTTAAATAAAACACCGATGCTTAAAGAAAATAGGCATAATTAAAAATGAGTCTCTTGCGCTCAACCATGCATATCGTCCTAAATCTTAATTTCACTGCCAACTATAAATCTCCACAAATTTTACCGACATCCTCAAAATCACTTTCCACCATAAATAATCCAATGGCCGTATTCTAACTTAATAATCCGCCAAAAATACTAAAATTCAAAAATTCTCAAACATATCCAAAACTCCTCCAAAAATTCTAAAACTCAAACAATTAAACTCCTCATAACATTCCCCATCAAAAACGCTTTTTCAGTAGCGGCCGGAGGCCAGCTCCGGCGACCTGCAATGCCTACCAAATTTTAACAGCACCTTCCTCTCAACCTCCTCTGCAACTTTCCTAACTAGCACAAATCACAATTTCAAGCATAACTATGCCAATGAAACGGAAACACATAAAAAGCCCTAGAAAATCCATTACCGGTTTCTTCTTACCTAGCTCGAGATGGAGGGAGCCCTTTGGAGGGATTGTTGCACGGGAGGAGGACTTTCTTTTGAGTTAAAGATCGCCGGTTATGGCAGCCGGAGGATGGAGTTCTGGCGACTGGACCTCCACGGCAGTCGAGGCTTTCAGGCGGCTTCTCTCCCTCACGGCGGTGCTAGATAGGCTGCCACTGGTCTATAATGAGAGCTGGGTAGGAGGCCGACCGTTTGGGACCGATGCGGCGGCGAACGGCGGCCGAACTGGCGACAAAAATTTCTGGCAGAGAGAGACTCGGGGAGAGAGAATCGGGAGGGAGGAGAGAGAGAAGAGAGGGAGAAGAAAATTGGGCTTGGCCCAAACCGGTCTAACACCACTAAAAATATACTCATTCCAAAAATTCAACACCCAAAAAATAATACCCCAATATAAATTACATTTTACTAGCTAAAATTTACTATTTTTACCGTCGTCACAATTTCTTCCTTCGAATAAATCCTACGAAATAATTGTCCCCTACAACCTCTCTGGAGATTAATTAAATTATACACTTCATGACGAAAACGGTAAAACTCTTATTTACTCCCTGCTAGTAAATAAGGTAAAATTTAAGGGTCGGGGCATGACAAATAAAGTGACTAAATTGAGACTCATTCAACTAAGCGTTTGTGACATGCACAAAGTTGTTTGGTTCGAAGGTTACTATGGCCTTGAGAGAAGTGCAACAGCCTAGGTTACCTGATCAACTATAGTGTGGTTTCAAAATCAGAGTTAAAATTAAATAAAAACCTAAAATACTAGACATCTTTTAAGATAAACTCATACATAATTTTCTTTCATTTTACACCCACTCCACATAAGCAAATTTACCGTATAAAGCATATGTCTATAGTTAATATTTTTCTTCATTTTTCGGTTTCTCTGATTTGCCATTCAGACTGTAGAAAGCTAAATTTGGTATCTATCTCTATTTTAGCATCAATTTGAAATTTCTCAATTTTAGCATCAATTTGAAACTCAAATACTGAGCTAAAATTTAGTTTGATTTAACTTTGACATAATCAATTACATTTTTTAATTTCTTACCTTGTTATTACTAACTTGAGTGTGTGTGTGTGTGTCACACCCCGAATTTTTGATAAATAAAAATTCCAAATTCAAGGCATGATAACTAAAAGAAAAAAAACAAACTTTACAACACTTTAGTTTTACAACTTGTGAAAGAATAATTTGAACCAAATAAAACCTCCCTCAAACTCACTGCAAACTAGAAAGTAAACAAAATGAACTATGCCTATCTGCCGCAGCCTCAACTCTGCTAAACCTGACCTGCAAAAACAACCTCTACACCATGGAATGGTGTACCGGGTTGTAAACAACAAACCCGGTAAGCTTTAAAAGCTCGTATGAGTAAATCTTACAACAACAGACTCAACCCAACAACACATAAGGTAAAAACAAGAGTTCATGCAATAAAAATAAATAAATTCAAGAGATCATACAAGCAAGAGAAATCAAGAAGAAATTAAGAAAACACAACAATTCAAAATCACTCAGAATCATAAATGAAATCCTGCAAAAAGGGGTAGTTCAGGATTCCAAAAATCACACAATTAAAATTAAAGAATCTCCTGCGGATAAACATAGTTCAGGAGATACTCAAAGCAAAGAATTTAAATAACATCACATAAGAATAGCACTCAATCATTTCTCTACTCTTACTTATGGGTTCGTCAACGCATAGTCATCCCCCATAAGTAACTAGACAAAACACGTACTCATGGGTTCGTCAACACATAGTCATCTCACATGAAGTACCGACAGACTAGAGCTCTAAAACTGACTGTAACCAATCACCCGGCCAAGGCTTGGTTCCCGGTCCACCACGAAGGCTCCTATTCTAATACTCAAAACCACCACACAAGCACACAACCACAACTAATGCAACATTCACCACTAAGGCAACAAATCCACAACGAATGCACTCACTCACCACTAAGGCACACATAAACACGTGGATATAAATATTTAAAACAAGAATAATTCTACCAACTCTAATTATTACTCATGATCGGAAGTCCTTTTGAAAGATTATTTTATTAACAGAAAACTTGTTTTCACTTACCATGAGCCGTTGACGATCAAACTCATTTATATTTAAAAA
This sequence comes from Fragaria x ananassa, assembly GCA_034370585.1. Lineage (NCBI taxonomy): Eukaryota > Viridiplantae > Streptophyta > Magnoliopsida > Rosales > Rosaceae > Fragaria > Fragaria x ananassa. Next base: position 24,835,406 of record CP139761.1, on the reverse strand, counting down.
CAAATCATTTTCTTTCAAGGACAACTTCACAATTTGCAATAATTATCATCATCATCAACAAAATCATCATCAAAATCATCATCATCAAGACCACCATCATATTCATCATCCTAATAATTATCATAATAATTGTCATCATATCATCAACAATTCCATCAACAATTCCATCATTAATCTCATCATCATAATCGTCATCATAACAATTATCATCATCAAAATCAACATCACAATCATCATCAAATCATGATCAAAATCAACATCACAATCATCATCAAATCATGATCAAAATCAACATCACAATCATCATCAAATCATGATCAAAATCATCATCACAATCATCATCAAATCATGATCAAAATCAACATCACAATCATCATCAAAATAAATAGGCCACAAAATGGACCTTAGTGAGATTTTACTCACCTTAACTCCCGCTGCGTCTTCATAAGCACAAACGCAAGCGTCTAGCTCAAAGGCAAACTCCACAAGTCACCCTAATTAAAACAAATATTAACCTTAGTAACCAAACAAACTAAGAGTAACATTTGCCCTCTTAACCCAAAACTAAACCTCTTACAACTGCCAAAACGGCTCCTACTTTTGAAAACACAAAATAAACACACCTCATCGAAAACGACTCCAACATTAAGCATCACAAGATCTCAACCTAGTCTTATAATATATCAACGTGCTCACAACAACAAGAACTAGCTAACCCTTGCAACTAAGCCTACACATCCTGCCAGACGCACCGCCACGCGCCACCACAGGCGGCGGCGAGTGGGCCCCACGCGCCACCACAAAATTTCTGAATTAGGGCAAACTCCCAACACAAAACTTGTAGAATACTATAAGGGAAACACTTTTCATACCTGAAGGTCCAACCAAATCGGCCGGGAAGTCGCCGGAAACTCGCCGGAAAGATGAACGACGACCACCGCCACTCTCCGCCGTGTGTCGCACTTCAAGGCCACCAGCAATCGGACCAAGACGCCAAGGGGCTTCTATCCCGATCGGTCTACTACCTTGTCGCCGCCGCCGGATGAAGGAATCCGACCGGGTCTCTAACCCGAACTTCCGAGCTTCGGGTTACCACCTCGGGACCGAAACGGCGCACATCACCACCACAGGTCAGCTCGGACGGAGGAGAGGAAGAGAACTCGACCGGTGCCGTCATCTGGGTCGGCCGGAGTTGGCCGGAAAAGTCAGGTCGGGTTGCCGGGTCCGGGTCGGGTCGGCTGGAAAACTCGGGTAGTAAGGGTGAGGCGCGAGAGAGAAAGAGAAGAGGGAAGAAATGGTTCCGGAAAAATGAAAGGAACCCTAACACTTTTCTTACTTATACTAAAAATTCCCGATAACCACGAACTTCTGCTGACCATAACTTTCGCATACGAAGTTCGTTTTACGCGTGCCACGTGTCTACGAACTCGTATCGTCGTGTTCTACAACTTCCGTGAAGGAAGTTTCTCGAGAAACCCAACAGATTAGAAAGTCAACTCTTGACCTTTCAGAACCATAAAACCGGTTCAGGCAAAAACGCGTCCGAACACTTCCGCTCTTTCTTCGAACCTCCAAAACACACTAAGTTCTAACTCAAAAACTCCCAAATAATATTAGAAACTAATATCAAATTTTCGGGGTATTACAGTGTGTATGCTATATACAGAAGTATTCCATTTGTAACAGGATGATTCTTTTCATTCATAAGCTCACAGTTGGTGTTTCTCTACATAGTCGAAAAATGTCTAATTGTAAGGTACATATTCTTGTTCTTTAATTAATTTTCTTCTTTTTAAGTATATTATTATATCATTTCATATCCTGATTGAGATAACTTTTTACTCTCAACTACTTACATTTCTAATGTACATATTAAGTAGGACGCATGATATGATAATATACCTAAAAAGAAGAAACTCAAAATATAGTTTAGGGTATAGGGTTAGGGTTTAGGGTTTAGGGTATATGGTTTAGGGTTTAGGGTATAGGGTTAGGATTTAGGGTTTAGGGTTAGGGTTTAGGGTTTAGGGTATAGGGTTTCATATTTGAATGGAATAAAGGATCACGTCAAACAGCTACATGGTTACGTCAGACAGCCACATGGTCATACGGTAATACTGTAAAATTTCTTCATTTTACTCTAATAATCAGATATCTTATTTATATTATTATCTACCTTATGTATAGATCAGAGATTGAATTCTTTTCACCTAGATTTTTTCATAAAAATAAAGAAAGGTGCATGATTCTTGCAAATTGATTGAAAAATGTTAGTGTTAGAAGAAAAAACTCATAATTGAGGTATTTAAAATGACATCAATTAAGTTTATTTATTATGTTTATATGTTATAATTGAATGGTGACAATTATGTAAAATTTTAAAAAAATAGGACATAATATGTATCATAATTGATATATTTTAGATATTTATCAGAAATGAATATTATGTGACTTTTATTTAAAACCACTATTTCAAATTGAATGTATATAGAAATTCCACTTTAGTTTAAGCTTGTGTTATATATTTGCTTACTCCATATATAACTAAGAAATCTAACTGGCCGGATTTATATAAGATGAATCTCCGTCAACAATGGAGTGCCACCGATTAGTTTTAGGAAAAGAGCCGGTCATAGAAACGCGGTAGGACGCCCCCGATATAGAGACTGACCTATTTCTACGCAGCACATCCCATTTCTCTCTTCTCTTCTTCTTTTTCCGGTAAATCCCACATTCCATTTTTTGCCTGCATTTTCCTTCTGATTCATACTCTGAAACCTCTCTTCACCCCTCTCCAAATACACGTACATAAATCAACACCATGGGAACCTCTCCGATATTCTCACCGGGAGATCCACTTCTCCGTCAGCCCCCTCCGGCCACGTGGCTCCCGGTGTATATATTCAGCCACGTGGCGACGCTTATAGTATAGCTACCTGACCTCCTCAAACTCCTACATTAATTTTCATCATTTTTCTGATCTGAGATCTGCATCCAATCCTGATATATAGATAGAGATATTATTCCTAGCCCTAGCTGCCGTCTCCAAACCCTAAACCCACGCACCCACGAACCCACGTAGATATTTCGATTAGTGAAACTTCATCAAAACCGTCATTCTTTTTCCCACTAGAAATGCCAACTCAATTTTCATGGAGGAAATACGAGAACTCAGTTTTGTTCATACTGCTAAAGTTGTGGGCAAAGGCAACCGTATGTGTAGTGGTGCTCCCCACAATCCTCTTCGTTTGCGTCCCACTCTCTATGCTTCTTATCCCACCTTTATTTATTGCTTCGACATGGGCGTTTTGTATGTGCAAGTTACTATATTTCTTGTGCCCCCTTAGAGTTGTAGACACCATGAAGTTTTTCAGATTCTTTACCACGTTAATATTAGGCAGCAGCAGCACAGCCAGCACAAGCAAGGCTAGTGATAACGACGATGAGGGAAATAAGAAGGAGGAGATGATAGCCAAGAACCGGGAGGATAAGGAGCAGTCGGTGAGCGTGGTTGAGTTGGACCCTTCCGAGGTGCCGTGTTTCTACGAGTCCGAGCAAGAAAACAAAGAAGAGCAGAACAATGTTAAGGAAGTTAAGGAAGAAGTGGGTAAAACCGGCATGTACGAAGAAGGGTCATGGCAAGTTTTGGTACCAAAGCCTCCAATACCTAAAAGGAAGGAGCAACATACGTATGATTTTCGATCATGTACAATGATTTTCAATGCTTTTGATTTTAACTCGTATATGTTTGTGTTTTGTTCATTATGACGTATTTTTACAGTTCCACGAAGTTTTGTCATATTGAAAAAGCAAGGAGAAAGGAGAGGCAGCATCAGCTGCAACAAGAGAAGAAGATTATTGCAGCATCTAGTGAGATTAATGTAGGACTTGGAGAGAGTTGTTCAGATACTCTCAATCTTTTTTCTTTTACATTTCGTCAATTAACCACATAGTAACAGTGGACAAAAATCAAATTCAACATCGAGCATGTATTGTAGTGTTGTACATTTGCTATGTTCAATGGAACTCTACCATGTGTGGTTAATTTTGAAGGTATAAGGATGATTGACAATCCTAGTCTAACAAAATACTTGGAGATTCCTCCTGAACAAGAACAAGTGTCATTACAATCCCCTATGGTCTCAGGTAAATCATGTATATGCATATCACTGTTTTTCACAGAAGATAGCAGCCCTGCTTGTTATCCTGGTTATGAATCATTTATCTGTCCAGTTTGAACTCAAAGAATCTGTTCTATTAGTTTAATAGATTATTGTTGTTTTTCATTTTCAAATATCAACTGGGTTGAGGGAAGCGCCTTGGCGCGAAAACTAGTCTAAGAGTTGAGATCTTTTGTTATGTCAACCCATGACCAAATGGTTTGATGCTCAAGGCTCCAGCTTGGATCCTATGATACGGTAACCTATGCAATAGCTAGTCCCTGTGTGATTCAAAGACCAGTCACTTTCGACTGTGACAAGTCCATTGATGGACTGAGTAAGAGGGTCTGAATCCTCTTTGCTCCCTGCTTTGAATCATATTCATATTTTAAGAAAGGTATATTTGTCTTATTGAGATTGCTCTTGTTATCTCTTTTCTGGTTACATCGCTCTCAGCTTTATAGTCAAAGACTACTGTCCAAACCTTTCTGAAAACTGCTGAGATCAGCTGGTATCATCTTTTGATGTCTTGTCTGCCTATTTATATCTATAGCTTTAGCTATGCTCGATGGTTGTTTAAAACTGTTGTGGTAGCGTTTTCTGTGTTGAGTCTAGTTTTAGCTTGCATTGTTCATGCTGATCTAAGTCTTCCTCGTGACTGTAAACCTTAGAGCTTGAACTCAAAACTTCTTTCATCAACTCATATCATGTTGCATACCATGAGGGATGTGTAGTGCAACCAACCCAAGAAGCATTCAAGGTTGAATCTGCTAGTGGTTAACAGAATTTACAGACAAAGCTTCTCAAAGTATTCCATGTTGTAAGGGCTTAAAAACAAGAGAGGAAATAGGTCTAGACTAATTTGGGACTAGGAGGGATAGCACTGTGGTAGTGTATCACTTGAACTATTATTCTTGTAAGAAGTCATTTCAACTTAGTGGAAAGGTTTATCTCTCTAGAGTTAGAGACACGCAGTTTTTCTCCCTGATTTTAGGGTTTCTGCGAGAACAAAAACATCTTTGTGTTGTTTCTTTACTTGCTGAGTTTTACTTTCTGCATTCTTGTAGACTGAGAATCTGGGATATCACACGTTATTGCTATCCTCAGATACTGAAGTTATCGAAAACTTAAAAAATACCTATTCACCCCCCTCTAGGACCTTTAAATTTTCTGGAAAGAGTCGTTCATTTCTTAATTATATGCCCTTGACTATATAAGTATAAACGTGTTCAAAAGGACAGGTAGCAATATTCCATCATTCAAATTCAAAGAGCATATCTTACACCATTTTAGAAAGAACCCCCTGATCATCACATCCTGGAGACGTCTGATTTTAGGAATTCATGACACATGCAAATACATATTATAAAACGAAACATATCAAACCCTATATACAAATTTCATAGGGTACCTGTTTTTCATCTCTGATATCATATGGATGTTATAGAGTCAACAGCCACAGATATACGTACAGCTGTTGTTGATCGACTAGCTAGTTGTATCGAACTTTGTGGGCTGAAGAGAAATGCTTCGCAGCAGCAACCATAGTTGCCTCAGGACCATTCTTTGGTACAGCTTTTGAACCCCTTGCATCGTCACCTTCACCATCTGAGCCGAAGAAGCACCAAGTGAAGGGACTCAGTACCTTACTCTCTCCCTTGCCCTTTCCCATGATCTTATTACTTATCAAATTACTATGACTGCTTGCAGTATCCATCGATCTGTTGCCAGTTACAGGACCTGAACTATCTGGAGCTCGCTTTAATTTGTGGGTGTTTGAGATTTGAGAGAATTGCCTTTCTGCAGAAATGATGTTGTGGTATAAGTGAAAGAGTAGTAATGTGCTCGATTTGTTTCTTGAGCATTATGAAACCCATTTCTGCCTTTATGTAGTCTCGGGTGCTACTTGGTGGCCAAGTTCAGCACAGTATGACCGTGACTTGTTTGGTCCAGAGGGAAAGATCCCAATGAGTAGATTACCACGTTGTCTTGTAGACCAAGACTAACAAGAAATGACTTGCATGAGAGCACCAGTGCTGGGAACTTTATTAGAATTAGTCAACACATGTGAATCTTCCTCCAATGAAGATTGAGGAATATAACCTATACTGGCAGTCAAAGCTAGCTAGCTGCATAATGAAATTTCCAACATTGTTCTTGGGGAGGACGTAAAAAAAAGTGTGACAAAGTCGACAATGAGAGCATAATTGTGTATATTATCATCAAGAATAAGGAAACACTGAGGACATAAAATCCACAAGAAATGACAAATACACGATCAGCTTACGCGTATTTTTCTATTTTTTGGTTCTTTGTATTGAAAACGAACTAGAGGTTCCAATCAATTAAGAAATACCCTGTGTCAACAATTGTCATACTCATACCTGGAAGTACAAGTGAAGCAACCAGGAAGTTTATAAGTCTTTTCTAAAAGCGAAAGCTAGTAACTATATGTTCATTACCATTGATACACTTGAGCGATATTTGACAATATTACACCGTAAAATTAGTTGATGTGCATAACTGGATTCACTCGATTTGATAGTGTCAATGCTTCAAGAGTTTGTGACATGCCAATTTTGCATAGAGCCACAGATTCACTAATGCATAATCTGTCAATACTACATATACACTGTTCCAGTGAGCTGTTGGGAATAATTAGTTACACGAAAATAGTAGTTATCAACTATATATAATTTCCTGTATTTTCCATCTGATATAAACTAATTTAGTTTAAGAAAGAAAAGTTGATCATAGCTAGGTGATCAATTTACGTCACATATATAGTGTACTTTGATTGTTTGAATTGAAATCAGGTATATATGTTGCAAGTATATCATGATCCTAATAAGAACCAACCAAGTCGCCTGTATCTTGGGAAATGAAGTCAAAGGCCGGATTGATCAGCAATGGGAACCTACAAGAGCAATGGATCGGATATAATAGGAAAAACATGTAATGACGACCTTATAAATAAGAACTTTAGAATGTGAAACTTTAGTTAGTCATATGAAAAGAGGATTACATCACATGATCATAAGCATTACAAGGCATAAGTACGAGAGGAGAGTCAATCTATAATAAAGACAATCCAAAAACGAAGATGAAAGCCAAGAAACAAAAGCGCACATATATATTACGAACACTACACATTCATCTTAAGCTCCAAGCTAATAAACTATTCAGCTCCGACTGAATCTAATGCCTCGTTCCAAAAAGAGAAACGAAACTTGACCATATGGCAATCCCTTTGTTCCATTTTTGGGTACGATATTAACGTGCACTATAGTCTTCTTAATATTAGATAATGAAGATGGGTTACTATCGTAGAATTCGAATTATCCAAACAAAACCTAAAGCTCCTCCGAATCCCTTAAAACCACAGCAAACTGTCACCAGGAATATTGGAAATAACTAATTAACTAGCTATCTTACACATATATAGCTGCACTTTTCTGTTTTCTCAAACAATGTAGCAATGGCATATATTCTATATCTTATCCTGAGGACAAAGCTAGCTCGATGTTCAGGCTAGGGTTTTGATACACCGGTGCCCTCGTGTGCATATATATATAGAACAAATATGAACCTTCATCCACGTGAACAGTAACATAGTGTATGATTTACACAGAGCTTTTCATAGCCTAAAACAGCGGGCTCTGATAGAATATTAACAAAACAAGAAGAAGATGCCTGTAGCTCAACTTGTCTCTGTGTATCAAAGTCTCTCTCTCTCTGAGTCGTTCATCTTCTCTGACTCTGTCCCAGGAAGCCAAAATCCATGTGTGCCAACCACCGCCCAACGCCTACCGGAAAGGCTGTACAGACCCTTGCAGACCATGAAACTGCTTCACCATTCAGGTGGCGCCACCTGATTTGTTTCTTTAGGGTTTTATAAACCCTAGAGGAATCTCTGGAACGTGGTGACGTTCCCTCACGCTATCGACAGGATATCTATTTGTCTGCTCTGAAGTCTGAATATCTGATATATTCGTTTTACAAAAAGATAGTATGCAGTGTATCGGGTCTTGCGGCTCGACCAGTGTGCTGATCTGAGTCATGGATTGGTTATGGGTTTTCATATTCAATTTCTGTTTCTTTACGTTGTCCCCGCAATCTTCTTTAGCTCCATTGAACATGGCACGTACAAAATCAGACAAAAAAGAAAAGAAAAAAAGAACAGAGCACAAATAATAGGTAAGACATTATATAATATGCAGATCAATATTTTTCTCAGAAACTGTCTAACTATATGAAATCATATTTTACGGATATATATATATACACAACATATTTGTATGTAGAGTAATCAAAAACACTAGACACGTATCCGCATGGGCAATTGTACGTATAGAAGGATTCCATATGTAGAATTGTACGTAGTGTAGTGCACGATGGGGGACAAGTATCACCACTTGGTATATCAAAAAGAGATACTTGTAACTAAAAACACTGCAGAATCAAGAGGAAATGGTATCGTAGCAGCAAACTGAGGATAATATCGACAGGTAGCATAGATCGAGTAATAAGCTTCATGGTGACCAATCACCATCACGTGCAGAATGGCACTCGTTTTGGGATTCAGATTCGGTTGACTGATAGAGTGAGGAAGACGACGGAGGGGGATATATATAGGAATATAAATTCTAGCGTACGTTTGAAATGATTGAACAAGTTGCAGTTGCTGAGTTAGTTAGCTAGGGTTTAATATGTGACGACTCAGCAATACTGCAATCTCTACAGGTTAATTGGTAGCTCGGTCGAAATCAAGCTGACCGTCCCCAGTTAGCTTCTTGTTTATTCAGGCGACAAGATATGGCCGGCCCTACTTGTAGAATTATACTAGTTAATCCATGCATTTAATTATCCATAAAAATGTTTAACTAAGCAGCCACCTATTAGATATGGCTATGGGCGAAGTCCTTGATATTGATATTTGTCTCGTCATATTTCTGTTTGTTTGTTTTATGACTTTTATCCTACACAACCATATATTATATGTGCATGGTTATCCTAGCTAGCTGTAACCAAATGGTAAGATGTTGATGTGGATCGCTTCGTAAAGTGTTGATTAGAATTATATATATATATATATATATATATATTTAAAATGTACGAATTTTTTTAATTGACTCAATTTTCTATTATATTTTTCACATTGCTGTATGTGTATATGAGTAGATCATTTCTATAAATTTTCAGTCAACTTGATAATAATTAATACATTCAAAGATGTGATTTAGAACTAAAAACACGAACGGTTCAGGTTGAACAGTTTCATTCGTTCATTAATTTAATTTATTTTCGATACCTTAACTATCTCTAAATTATCTGAAAATTTGTAGAGATTATATACTCATATATATCTACAATGTGAACGGCTAAGATGAGAAAATATGATAAAAAGTGGGTCAAATTAAGAAAATACGTACATTTTGAATAAATAAAGATATTTGGACATGATAATATATACACACACATGCTTTCTCTGCTACACACGTCCGCATTTATTCTTACGGTGTGGATTTCCACTTTACACTCACTTTTTAATCGAATTTTCACATCTCCACCATCTAGTCTTTAGATACTAATGTATAGATCATCTCTGCAAAATTTCAGTCAATTTGATAATCATTAAGGCACTCAAACTCGATTAAACCAATGGACGAACATAATTCTGTCGAACTTGAATTGTTCATGTTTATAACAGAAAAACGCAGTTTTGAGTGCCTTAATGATAACCGAATTGGCTGAAATTTTGTAGAGATGATATATACATTAGTATTTAAAGACTAGACGGTGGAGATGAGAAAATTCGATTGAAAAGTGAGTGTAAAATGGAAATCCGCACCGTGAGAATAAATACGAACATCCACACCTGAGAAAGCATGTATATATATACATATATATATAGAACGAGTTTAGTTTAGTGATCAATGAAGAAAAATGTACGTTAATAACAATGTCATCTTTACATGATTTAGATCAATTTATTGCGGTTAATAGACCTCTAGTGGTAAGACATACTTCCCCAAACTAGTTTGTAATTAACATGGACTAGCAATAACAATGAAAGACCGTTTCAAACACGATAGCAGCACGATTAACAATTTTAAAAATTAATCCCTACAAATAATTTTTCTTTAATTAAGGAGATCATCTAATTAATACCGTAGTCACAACCACACCGAGTTTAATGACGGGTTAGGCCAAATTGAGGTGTATGAGTTGCACGAAGCTAGTGTCCGAGTTGGATATCAATCTGATCGCCCCTTGATCTGAAAAGTGGATCCATCCTCTCTAAAGCTGATTTTGTAAGTGGTGGGATTTGAGCAACAAGAATTGATCAGGGCGAAAATAGGTAAAGAAAGTCAAATTGTCGCCGCCATCGTTTAAAATCAAAATCTTCAAATCTTATCCAAACTCAAAATCGTCGCATGCCAGATTTTTCATAAATTTAGTTTCCAAACTATTTAACCGTCCACCACAACACAACACAACACAACAAACATGTCCAAAATCCCTACAATTTTTGGCTAAAACGAGCTGTCGTAATCACCCTAGTCATGTTATTCATTTATTTACAAATATTTTCGAAAGAAACAATTTCCGATTCTCAATGTCACTTCAGACCTTTGGATCAGTCCACCCACGAGCTGGACTTCCACTTCTCTCACTCTCATGGGTAATTTCGTCATTCCAACTCCCTGATTAACGGTGAGAAATTCCACGTAACACCCAGTCCCTTATCTCCACGTCACCGCTACTCATTGCTCACGGTCCCCGCGCACCCCATCCAATCACACGGCCCGCGCTTCCCCAGGAGTCGCGGATCCAGCGGCCCAAATCCCGTGTTCCAGACTCTTCGAATTTCTAGACGCAGAGACGGTCACATTCTAACCCTGGTTAGTTATCTTTAACCCAACCAGCGTTCCCCGCTGGGGTTAAAGATCGTACACAGCCTCTCAGACTCACAGAGCAACAAGAATAGAAAGAACGAAGCTTACAAATTCACAGAGGGGTTTTTGCGAGTCAACTCTCTCTCTCTCTCTGAAACCCTACCGGACTCGGTTCGTTAAGCCGTTTTGATTTTCCTTTTTTTCCGGCGGGAGGGCCATCCGTCGCGTCAAAACGGCAGCGTTTCGGTTCCAGATCTCACATTCCGGTGAGTCTCTGCATCTGATTTTCGGCTTTTTCTTAGCTCCAGCAATGTTCGATTTCTCGCCTTCATTTGATTCTTTCGTTTTTATGATCTTCGTTTTCGTCTCGTAGTCTTGGATCGGATTGAATGCGGTGTAGATTTCAGTGGTTTAGAGATTTGGGGATCGGAGAAGCATGTATTACTGGGAATAGTTACAGTTTGAGTTAATCGATATTAGAGTTTGATGCTTTTACTGAGTGATTAGTATGGAGTTTTGTATTAAAAAGATGTTAGATTTTACTATAATGATTGAAATTTTGAGATTAATGTTTTTGTCACCAGATATTGTACAGTGCATTAATACCTATAATTTCTACAATTTAGTTGTTATTGTGTTGGTTCCGCTTCGATTAACTGGGCAAATGTTGGATTCAACATATGTTTGATATAGTAATGTAAATCTCAGACTGTTGCGCTCTCTGTTGCAGCTTCGCAGTGGGTCGTAACTCCTCGGTTCATGTAGGATTGACGAATTGCTGATTTTTCAATTTATCATGGTGTCTGTGATCTGAGAATCTCGGTGGGGGTTGAAAGTGCTTATGTTCATCAATTAATGATCGTATTGGAACTGATTTTTGTACTCGTTCCATTTTCGGTCGCTTTGGAGTTTGGCACCTTTCGGGGAGGGGGGAAGCTCTCTTCTACTGCCGCCTCTTTTGCTGGCCATCTGATCTGCTGCTCCTCTTTGGTTAATGTCTCGTAAGCTGGACAGTCCCGTGCAGACCCAAATGGCAGTGGCATTATTTAAGGGTCCGATGACTGGTGATTACCCTGGAAGCAAGAGGGTGGAAGGGAAGCAGCCTGCTGGTCGGAGGAGAGTTTATGTGCAAACTGAAACTGGATGTGTCCTTGGGATGGAATTAGATCGCGGTGACAGTGCCCATACTGTGAAGAGGAGATTGCAGATTGCTCTCAATGTTCCAACTGATGAGAGCTCATTGTCATTTGGAGATTTGGTGTTGAAGAATGATCTTAGTGCAGTTCGAAATGATTCCCCTCTTCTTCTGACACGTAACCTTATGCATAGAAGCTCATCAACTCCATGTTTATCACCTACTGGGAGGGATCTTCAGCAGAGAGATTGGAGCGGTCCTATAGAAATATTAGGGAACTCGGATCGGTTTGCTGGAACAAAGCAGGTGGTGAAGGACATTAAGAAGGCCATCAAGATGGGGGTTGATCCAATTCCTGTGCATAGTGGGCTTGGAGGTGCATACTATTTTAGGAATACTAGAGGTGACAGTGTTGCAATAGTGAAGCCAACTGATGAAGAACCTTTTGCCCCGAACAACCCAAAAGGTTTTGTTGGTAAAGCTCTGGGCCAACCAGGTTTGAAGCGATCAGTGCGGGTTGGGGAAACTGGTTTCAGAGAAGTTGCTGCTTATCTGCTCGACAAAGACCACTCTGCAAATGTGCCTCCCACTGCCTTGGTGAAGATAACTCACTCAATCTTCAACATAAATGATGGCGTGAATGGGAACAAGCCACAAAAAAAGAGGCTGGTTAGCAAGATTGCATCTTGCCAACAATTTATAAAACATGACTTTGATGCCAGTGATCATGGGACATCCAGCTTTCCAGTAGCAGCTGTGCATCGTATAGGTATTTTAGACATTAGGATTTTAAACACAGACAGGCATGCGGGGAACCTCTTAGTTAGGAAACTTGATGGCGTTGGGAGGTTTGGTCAAGTGGACCTCATTCCAATTGACCATGGCCTTTGCTTGCCAGAATGTTTGGAGGACCCGTACTTTGAGTGGATACATTGGCCTCAGGCTTCTATTCCATTCTCAGATGACGAGCTTGATTACATAGAAAAGCTTAATCCGGTTGAGGAATGTGAGATGCTGAGAAGGGAGCTTCCCATGATACGAGAGGCTTGTCTCAGGGTTTTGGTTCTCTGCACCATTTTTCTGAAGGAGTCTGCTGCATTTGGTCTCTGTCTTGCTGAGATAGGTGAGATGATGACTAGGGAATTTCGTAGTGGTGAGGAAGAGCCTAGTGAACTTGAGGTGATTTGCATGGAAGCAAGGAGGATGGTAGCAGAAAGGGAGGTGCCGTCCCCCAAGGCTGATTTGGGAGTTGAGGATTTCCTATTTGATATAGACTGTGAGGATGCAGAATCAGACTTCAAATTTGCAGCAGAGGATTATGTAACCAGGATAGCTTCTCCATTTGGAAATGGGAGTGGACATGGCCGCTCTCTTCTCTCTAAACTGGAAGAAAGCATCGAGGAGGAAGAGGAAAGTGAAGGGGAAGAGCAACAGGCGTTAGCAAGTCTGCCACCTTCCAAACATATCCCTTCAGTCGCAAAGCTTTCTATGTCGCTGAAGACTACAAGTTTGGGTGAGAAGAACTTACTGAAATACGTTGGAGCGAAAACTGAAAATGTACAGATGGCAAATACATCATCTGGACACAGGAGTGCGAATGAGCAACTTCCTGCAAGCATGAGCTTTGTGAAGCTGGCTGACATGAATGAGGATGATTGGACTTTGTTTCTAGAGAAGTTCCAAGATCTACTTTACCCAGCATTTGCAAAACGAAAGTCCGTTACTGTAGGTCAGAGGCAGAGACTGAGGCTTGGTACCTCTTGCCAGTTTTGAGATTGAGGCAGCAATGTGCGGCTATGATAGGGTTTACTAATGGTGGACAAGAAGATTAGTACTGTTTGTGGGAGCGGACGATTGGTACTTTTGTTGTGTTATTTGTGTTGCTGTTTTCTTCTTCCTGGAGAAAGAGGGTGCTTTAGTTGACGAGTGACTGTAGGAGAGTTGCTGCTGTAAATATTCTTGGCATCACTTGATTTTCTTTCTTCTTTTTTCTGTGTTTCTTTTGATTTTTTTTTTCCGTCGTTTCTTTCACTCCTTGATGTACTTGTTTGATAAATAATCTGTAGAATGAAATCCAGAAAAGAGAGTTCATGTATATAGTCAGTCCTGTTTTCTTGCAATCTTCTTGCCATCTGCATTTTGTGAAGTTATTATTTCATGCATTTCCCTGCCTGGTGTTTTGCTTCTTTCCTTCCAAAATTTACAGAGCTGTTCTCAACTTCTCGCCATTGGATTCTGCTGTTACCTTTTGAACTTAGAACTGATATGGGAATAAGTTGGATGTTCTTCTTCCGATGAGTCTTGGTCAGAAAATAGGAAATGTGAGAGGATCAAAACATGGTTCTTTTTCAGCTTGGGTCCAAATGTCTGTGCTTGTAGCCGTCTTTTCCTTTTCCTTTCCTATCTTCCCTTTTCTTTTCGGTCGTCTTGGACGAGTAATGTCAATGATGATGGCACAGGGTGTGCTATGTTTTCCATGACGTCCATTTCTTTCCATTCAAAAACATCAGGCCGCCATCCACAGATCAAAATCGAAGTCTATTATTTCTGGGGGTGCGTCAACTATTAGGGATTATATATATCATTCTCATAGCTTATTATATCAATCTCAAATTTTCCAATCGAAAAAGACACGACTCTTGCTCATGTCACGGTTGTTGAAATGAAGCATACAAATGAAGAGCTCCATGGAAACTTCGTCCATGCTGACATAGAAAGCAAAACCGATATTATCATATCAACAAACCAAGGAAGATATCACATGGATAAAGGTCCCACGCTCAACTTTGTCTCTGAATAATTTCAAGCTTTGGCCTTCCAAATTGTTTTTCTTTCAGGAGTTCTGTCAACACACTATATTGCACCGGATCTCGTTGTTCTTCGCGTCTAATATCCCCCTTCGCGTCTAATATCCCCGACAATGTATATTAAGTTAACATAAAATTTTGTTTAGAGAAGCGACTTTGTATAAGATAAGACTTGATTCGGTATTTAACTAGGATTGAGCGGTTCGGACAAGAGCTAACAACGTTTATTAAGTTTGTCCCAAATGGCACTTGATGAAAGTTTGCTTGAGATGGGTGCAAAGGCAATCAAGGGTTTACCTTAAATATGCCATTTGTGGTGGTGGGGTTTAGGGTTTAAACTTCAGTCTTAACAAAGTTGGTTTTGGACTTTATCAACCAAGAGGATAGGCACTGAGGTTTGCTGGGGGTATCAGCTACCAATCTTTGTGGGCGGTCAATGCCTTTCGCACTTAAACCAGATGATGGAGAATCGGTTCTTTGCTTAGTTAGATCACGATCCACATGTTGATGAGTGGGATTAATGGAATAATTAATCAGATGTAATATGATAATTATGGACGGAGACTGCAATGAACGTGGCAGCCTAATCTTGAAGGTGACTTGCTGCTTTGTGTTGTATATTGCCACTTGTAGGTCTTTGGTTCAGCAGAGGGTCCTTCTTCTGGGGTTCACTTTCCCAGAATGGTTTGAGATGCAAGACAAAATGATGGATGCATTAGCGGTGGAAATGGAGAATGCCAAAACGTGAGATTGAGACTTGCTATCCCTTTCGTTACTTTGTTACTGGTGTCCTCTTCGGTATATTAATGTATCGATACACGACGGTGAATATGTTCATTAATGTACGAAATATATGTTTGGACTTGTCAAATGCACTCGATCTGCTGTATATTTTACCCCGACACTGGTATTATTACTGTTTTGATATGTGCCAATGTGCCATGAAATCCATGAAACTCAATTTTACAGTATGATAACCTAGTTATTATGGGCCTGCTCGGGTTGCGTGATGTCTCATGTTGAGATTTATTTGGTGTTTTCATGGATCAATCTGTAAAAAGGGCCTTTGAAGCAGATTCTGATACATATATAGGTGAAACACTTTCTTATTTTGTGAAGCAATATGAATCACAGTCAGGCAGATAGGCTAGCTAATGCCTTTTTATCGAGAAGCAAACATCATAACAATAGTACTCTAACACCAACTTGCTATACATTCAGTTTATGCATGAATTGTACTGTCTGAAATGCACGAATCACTGGCAGTTAGGTGACTTTGGTGGTCTCTAGAGTTCAGAGAGGGTGTAGCATTACTCCATGCTGCGGACGAACTGTAGTGTACTTGAAAGGTGAGCGGACATAACCCGGGGAAAGGGAGAAGGAGTAGCGTTGCAGAATCATCGAAAGAACAATCTTTGCTTCAGTGGTGGCAAAGTTGAATCCCACAGAATTTCTAGGTCCCATTCCGAAGGGTAAGCATGCGACCATGTTACTATGACTATTAGTTGCTTTAGCTACCCCTTCTGAGAACCTCTCTGGCTTGAAAAGATGCACATCTTCTCCCCAGAGTTGAGGATCATGGTGAAATGCTAGGTTTGGGACGTGCAATTCAACATTTGCAGGAACAATGTTCCGAGTCTAACATCCTTTTCGACTCTCTCCTTATGATGATGGAAACAATAGGAGGATATAGAGTCTCATTTAGGATCATACTCATCTGCATGCAACAAAGTGAACAAATGGAAAACAAGTGAGCATACATTTTGGACAACTTAGACAGCAAGCAAACTGATACTTAACATTCTTTCGTACCGTTTTGAGTTTCGCAAGGCCATGAGAATTTATAGTTGTTTGTTTTTGCCAAATAATTGCAGGACTTCCTTTCTTGCTTCCTCTTGCGGTCTTGCCAATCAGGATGCATTGCCAGAAGTAGAATATTCCAATAAGCAAGTAAAGTGTCAGTGGTTTCCTGTCCACCAAAGTAAATGTCTCGCACTCATCAATTACATCATCTACTGTAATCCTCTGGTTTTCATCCGGATTATAACGAGCCTTCAAAAGCAATCCAATAAAATCATCTCCAAATTTGCCTTCTTTGATTATCATAGTCCTGGCCTGCTCTTCTCTTTTCTTAACAATCTCTATTATGGAGTCATATATTCCTTTCACAATCTTCTCTGATTCAATTTTGTTGATGCCGATTTTTAGCACCAACTGGTCAACGAGAGTTTCGTTGACATCCAACGTGTAAAGTGGTAGGGTTGTTCTCTTGTAGTGGGTTTATTTCCCTCCTCGGTTAGTTGGTCCACAAGCGTGGTCTTGATCGTCCACCTCTGATTGCTAAAGGTATGCTTCGGTGGTCTAGGATCCTGCCTTTGTAGTCCACCGTATGTGACTTGAGGAATGACATTGATGGTCTTGTGCATCCCACTTCCTTCAATGAGATTGGATTATTGATCATAGACATCAGCTCTCTTCTTCTTAAAGTGAGGTGTCTTAGAGCATTGTTGTTAGCCTTTGACATCCTTCACTTGATGGTGAGTTTCCTCCACTCGATGGCGAGCTTCCTCCACTCCTTGATTGAGAGAACTAATAGTATAGCCTCGGGTGTTGATGGTTGGCTTCTTCGGTCAATGTTGAGCCTTCACACTCCTTTGTTGAGTAGAACTGACAGTCTCCTCTTGGACTTCGTCAGCTCGGTGTTGATCTTACTCCACTGGATGGTGGACTTCCTACACGTGATGGTGGTGTCCTTACTCATTTGTTGGATGATGCTGATACTCTCCTCTTGGACTTCTTCCACTCGACGTTGAGCTTCCTCTACCTGATGACGAGAGGAGCTTTCGCCATGAAGATGATCTACAACAGTGAAGAGAAGGAAGGTCATCAAAGGACCAGTCTAAGGCCGGCCAAACATTCTTTGACGCCCAAGTCAATAGAGTGTTTGAACAATGAATAAAGATATGAGAAGTGTATGATGCGCACTTTGACATTGGACTGATGCATCCTTAGCATGCGAGCAAAGAAAAAGATAGATATAGAGAGAGAGAGAGAGAGAGATTATGCACTTTGGCATAATCTTTGGGGGGAGAAGTGAGATAGCTTCTCTTATCATTTTGACATAGTTTTGGGACCAAAGAGAAGAAGAAATAGAGTTGTAGAGATAGAGGGAGATTATGCACTTTGGCATAATCTTTGGAGAAGAAGGAATGATAGCCTCTCCTATGCATTTTGGCATGATTTTTAGGAGAGAAGAGAAGAAGAAATTGGAGACGTGTCTTCCTTTTCCAGCCTTGAGAACACTTGGTATTTATCAGGATGAGTTTGCTTATGTGGAAAGAGAAGGCATGGGTTCTTTACCAAACCCCTTACCTTGACATACAAAGAGACATGCTTGATGTTGGAGCTTGACACGTGGAAGGTTGGTGGAGTGTTAGGATACGTGTCGCACATCCAAGATAGCTTTGACTATTGAATCACCATTCATATGTCATGAGACCCATACTTGATGTTGGAGCATGACACATGAAAGAGTTGGTGAGTTTCTCCTTAGCACTCCAGCTGACTACTGCATGTCTAAGAGTGATCTTCTGAGGGTCGAGGATCAGCCTTAGAGGTTGTGGCTATGACAATCAAGGGTCGAGACTTCTAAGTCTCGGATGTTGAACTCTTGGCCTGAGAGTTAAGACTCTTGATTCGTTTGGACTTGGTTTCCCTAATGGTTAGGTTACGATATGCTCTAGTCTTGCCGGCCAATGCTTGAAAGTGAGGTAATCACTTGGTGATCATCCAGGATACTTGGTGGTTGTCCAAGACACTTGGTGAGAGTCCAAGGATGGAGACTTGGAATGCTAAGTTAGGCACCTTAAAAGTTTAAATGCGTTGAAAGGTCAGTCTTATATGACTCTTTGACATTTCAATATGTCCTACGTGTATTGAGTTGAAAAGTCAAGTTTCGTTGTCGAACCAAATTATAACATCAACAAATTTCATCGGGGATTTTGATAAAGTGACTGCAGTTTTGAATTCCATTAGTTTTAAGACTCATAATATTGTTTACTTCAGTCTCATGCATGTATTTCCATGGGTAAGAAGGGCCTTGAACTCCCTGCAGATTATTCATTGTTTTCTTAATGCGCATCGGAACCCACCATTGCTTGTAAAAGATTTTGATGAGAGCCAAGAGAAGAAGGTACAGAAACACAAAGCTTGAAAGAGTGATTGCTAGGCCTCCAAAGGAAGCCATCATGTTAGTTTAGCTTTCGTACTCTCCCTCACTCTCTATACCACTCCTACTGTTATTTCAAGTTAAAAGACGACTTCTGATGTTTATGACATATTATCCTACGCAAGCATGGTCTTGAAATTCAAAGAATGAAATATTAAGAATGAGTTTCTGCCTTGACATTAAGGTAGTATATATGTCGGGTTGATTTTGTTGACTTGGTTGGTAACACTCTCCTATCTTAAAGAATCAAAGAATCAACCCCAATCATTACTAAGGATTAGTTTGATTAGTATTATTCACAGTAATTAGTTGACCTTTCACTTATTCAGTGCATATATGATAGATGCTGGCACCTGGAGTATATACAAAGCACAAATAGCCTATGATAGAGGCTGCATGGTGCTTATCATTTGAGAACCGTTCAAATTTTGTGTACAATGTTTTAAAACTATTCTCACGGGTTTTTTATATGAATTGCAAGACCAACTGAACGTAAGAGGATTGTCAAGACTCAAGATAGAGCAACTATTAACAATCTGTTTATTCATGTGATATTGCACTTCTGTCACAAATTGTGTCTATATATGAGCTACCAGCTGGACTATAGGAAGTATGGATCGAATGCAAGATTTACTGACAATTTTGGTCTCCAAAGTTCAGAGAGGGTGTAGCATTACTTGAACTCCATGCTGCGGGCGAACTGTAATATATCTGAAAGGCGAGTGAACATAACCCGGGGAAAGGGTGAAGGAGTACCGCTGTAGTATCATCGAAAGAGCAATCTTTGCTTCTGTGGTGGCAAAGTTGAATCCAATACAATTTCTAGGTCCCATTCCGAAAGGTAAGTATGCGACCATGTTATTGTTAGTAGCTTTAGCAACCCCTTCTGAGAACCTCTCTGGCTTGAAAAGATGTACATCATCTCCCCAAAGTAGAGGATCATGATGAAATGCTAGATTTGGGACCTGCAGTTCAACATTAGCAGGAACAATGATTTTTCCGAGTCTAACATCCTTTTTGACTCTCCTTATTATAGAAACAACAGGAGGATATAACCTTAGAGTCTCATTGAGGATCATACTCATCTGCATGCAACAAAGTGAATAAACGGAAAACAAGTGAGGACGAATTTTGAATAATTAGCTTAGACAACAAGCAACTGATAGTTGGTATTCTTTCGTACCGTTTTGAGTTTGGCAATGCCATCAGAATTTGGAGTTGTTTGTTTGCCAATCAATTGCATAACTTCTCTTCTTGCTTCCTCTTGCCACTCAGGATGAAGTGCCAGAAGTAAGATAGTCCAAGCTAGCAATGTATTGGTGGTTTCTTGTCCAGCAAAGTAGAATGTTTTGCACTCATCTATTACATCATCCACTGTAATGTTCACATTCGGATCATGGCGAGCCTTTAAAAGCAACCCAATAAAATCACCTCCAAATCTGTCTTCTTCATCACTCATAGTCATGGCCTGCTCTTCTCTTTTCTTAACAATCTCTAATATGGAGTCGTGTATTCTTTCTACAAGCTTCTCTGATTCAATCTCATCTTTGTTTTTGATAAAGCGACTGCAATAATTGTGTTCCATTAGCTTCTGGAGCATAATACCATGTCATATTAGTATGATAAATCAAACAAGGATATGATCCAACAGCTAAAAGAAAATCGGCTCTGAGGGATCACTGGCTGTTCCCTCTACAGTGTTTGAGATTTTATTACATGGAAATTACCTGATGCCTGGAACCCTGAGTCTGTAAGTATTCTTTACCAGAAATGAGGCTAACTTCATCAACATCTCAAAAATGTCCTGCCCTTCTAAGTAGCTGCTGCCAAATGCTGTTCTCGAAATCACTTCTGAAGTCAATAGTCGAAATTCTTCGAACACTTGAATCTCTTTCCCTTCTTCGAAATTTGTCCACCTTTTTAGCATCGTTTCAGTACTAGCTATCATTGACGGAATCATAGTCTAGTAAAAGTAAAACAATCTCTTCATTAACATCATCAAGCAATTAGCACAGTTACATTCATCGATATTTCTATCACCACATATATTTTAAAGAAAATTAAATAAAAAGCCAAAATACTAAACCTCTTTTAAGATAAACTCATACATTTTTTTTTATTTTACAACCACTCCACATAAGCAAATATACCATATAGAACAAATGTCTATAATTAATAGTTTTCTTCATTTTTCGGTTTCTCTAATTTGCCCTTTAGACAGTAGAAAACTAAATTTGATATATTTCTCAATTTTAGCATCAATTTGAAACTCAAATACTAGCTAAAATTTAGTTGGATTTAACTTTGTCACAATCAATTACATTTTTTAATTTCTTATCTTGTTATTACTAACTTGAGTGTGTGTGTGTATATATATATACACACAGAAGTATGTCATTTGTAATAGGATGATACTTTTCATTACTAAGCTCACATTTGGTGTCTCTCTACATAGTTGAAAAATGTCTAATTGTAAGATGCACGTTATTATTTTTTGATTAATTTTCTTCTTTTTAAGTATATTATTATATCATTTCTTATCCTAATTGAGAGAACATTTTACTTTCTACTACTTACGTTTCTAATGTACTTATTAAGTATGACATGATATGATAATATACCTAAAAAGAAGAAACCCAAAATTGGGTTTAGGGTATAGGGTTAAGGATAGGGTTTAGGGTATAGAGTTAGGGTATAGGTTCAGGGTATAGGGTATAGGGTTTAGGGTATAGGGTATATGTTCAAGGTATAGGGTGTAGGGTGTAGGGTGAAAGGTTTAGGGTTTAGATCATATATCTTATTCATATTTTATTTTACTTTATGTATAGATTAGAGAATGAATTCCTTTAATCTAGATTTTTTTCATAAAAATAAAGAAAATTACACGATTCTTGCAAATTGATTGAAAAATGTTTGTGTTAGAAGAAAAACTCATAATTAAGGTATTTAAGACAGCATCAATTAAACTTATTTATTATATTAATATGTTATAGTTGAATGTTGGCAATTGTGTAAAATTTAGAAAAATAGGACATAATATTTATCATAATTGATACATTTTAGATGATTA
This sequence comes from Fragaria x ananassa, assembly GCA_034370585.1. Taxonomy (NCBI): domain Eukaryota; kingdom Viridiplantae; phylum Streptophyta; class Magnoliopsida; order Rosales; family Rosaceae; genus Fragaria; species Fragaria x ananassa. Next base: position 24,813,107 of record CP139761.1, on the reverse strand, counting down.
TCAGATAAAAATATTATGTGGGTTTTATTTAAAATCACTCTTCAAAATTAGATGTATATGAAAATTCCCTTATATTTTAATTACAGTAATACTTACTTTTAAGCTCTCTCCATGAAAGGCGTGCATGGAAATTTTTCGCACTTTTGCCCATTTTTCACCTTCTATTCCCGGAAGGCCATTGCCTTGTAGCCTTAACGCGAAGCCCTCCTTCTTGGGTTTTCGAAAAACTCTATCTTTGTCATTCAGTATCTCTTTGCACAGCTGGGTATCCATAACTATCAACTGAGCTTGAGAACCATACCACTGCAGATAAGCCTTCCCTCCTACAGATTAAAAACATGACCATTATTAGAAAGCCAGATCACATATATAGATATACATGCAGTTACTGATGAGCTACTTAACTTGTAAGGACATACCATATTTCTTGCTCCATGAGTGAATATGAGGATAAATCAGTGTGCGTATGTCATGTGACAAACGTTTTGGCCTGCTCATTGCTTCCTTTATCATGCCGGCGATTTCTTTGGTGTTGCCATGGATGAGTCTGAAAGGAGGGCCTGTGACTCCCTGCAGATTCAACTTCTTCTTAATACGCGTCGGAATCCACCATTGCTTGTAAAAGATCTTGATGAGAGCTACAAGAAGAAGGTAGAGAAACACAAAGCTTGAAAGCGTGATTACTAGGCCTCCCAAAGATGCCATCTTCAGTTTTGCTAACTTCTTCTTTTTGGCTGCTCTCTGCTGATAGATATTTCATGTTCGATTGTGAGTTCTTATATATAGATTCAAAACCTTAAGCTGGCAACAATGACGTAACATGCTACGCATGAATATGGTCTTGAAATTCAAATTAAGAAGGAATTTTAAGGACGAGTTTCTTCCATGCATGACGTAACATGCTACGCATGCATGGCCATGAGTCAATAGCAATCAGTAGTTGACTAGCTAGATATAGTAAGATGGTTTTTATTCTTTTGTTTTCTTCTAGGTTGATTGATTAGTTCTTTGGAAATTAAAAGTAGTTGATTTTGCAGAAAGAATTTTACAAACAAAAATCACTAATTGGCTACTAATATCCATTCAATACTATGCTCGAATCAATTTAGATGACGAATTGACGATACGTAAGTTCTATTCATATATGCAAAGTTGGAACCCATCAAAGATGTTGTGGAGAGCTAAGAGAAGGAAGAACACGCACGTAATGCGACCCATAGTATATAGGATAATTTATTTTGCTGTAAACTTGTAAAGGTGGCAAACTGATTGATTACATAAGTAAAAACGCACTCACATTAATTACCATACAGCGAGTTCCTGTAGATGCATCAAATTTTGTATGCGAGTCTTCTTCTTCTTCTTCTTCAAAAAGAAAAGAAAAAAATAACTTCTCTATCGTCGGAATCCACCATTGTTGAAGAAAGATGTTAATGGTGCATATGGTGAGACCTACGAGTAGAAGGAACAAAACACTTGCAGGGTGATGCAGCTTAGTATAAGAATGTTGGTTAATTATGTCCGGTTTGGCTGCTATACCGAACGGTATGTCTATCACTAAGGAGAGGGAGGTTCAGCAGGGGGTCCAGCAGGGGGCGATTGGTTGCAGAAATTCTGCCTGTGTTTCCAGCAGGCATGCTATGCCCTCCGGCACAGCAGAATTTTCCAATTATGTCTAGGCCTCCCATGGAATTCATGCATGCTTTCAGAACTTTGAGTACACTGTAGTAGATTAATCTATTTTTGCAGAAACCAAGTTTGTGACCTCATTTATATTGAAATTTTGCTCAACAGGACAATGAACTAATCACTGAGGAAACCATTCGTCTTCCTTCTTGGTAGTACTCAATATGTAAAGATATCCATTTCTTTTTCTCATTAAATAAGTGCACAACTCACTGGTACATTATACATAAACACAAAAATGGAAAAATGATGAGCCTCTAGATCCAACTTGGATCCTTTTCTACCTCTCCAGCTATTACAATTTCATAAATACATAATTAAAAAAAACTATAAATCATTAAGTTATTGATATATTCCTACGTACAGAAGTGGTATGCAAATATACAATACATAGTTCAGTTATTAAGTTAAGACAGGAGGAGGAGTATAGCTAAATATGTCTCCAAGGTCTTTCTGCAAGGCTTACACACTCATTGTACCTATAGCAATCCACAAGATGATCGATTGTCAACCCAGCAGCCTGCATGAATGAGTACACAATGACTGGTCCGACGTATCGGAATCCTCGCTTTATCAAATCCTTGCTCATGGCTTCTGCTTTCGGGCTCCTCAGAGGAACATTTCTTGGGTATCTGAACCTGTTGATCACTGGTTTATGATTCACAGAACCCCACATATAGCTACTGAAAGATCCACATTCCCTCACAATCTGTATTCATTTTGACAATAAAGAGATATGATCGATCAGCTAGGCAGTTCTTGTGAAAATAGTGATCAATGTAATATTAGTTAATTTTGAGATGAGTAGATAGCTTCTTTTTTTTTCTTTTTTCTTTTTGGAAATGAGATAGATAGCTAGCTTGCCTTCAATATGCATTTGGCATTGTCTACAATGCACCTGACTTTGCAGTCCGGCAACATTAGAGCTTTGTTGGAAGCTATCTCTTCAATCTCTTCCTCCCCCATTTTAGCAACAATGTTTGGATCAAATCCAGAAAAGGCTTCCCTATATAAGTAAGAAACTATATGTTAAAATCATGCACCATAATATTATATATTCAGTCATGCATGTACCACTCATTAGTCACAATATATATATGAGTAACCTCCTTAAACTTTTAAAGTGAGGATGTTTTTAGTTCTACCATGTATTTTGACAATCAAAGTCACATATTCCCTAATTACTTACCTGAATCTTACAAAAAATTAGCCAAAATGATAAACATTTAACCATTTGATTAGCACAATATTCGTTTTAATTTTATCTAACGGCCTACAATTGTTTACGTCAATTTGAATTACCAAATGATTATGAAATTAGTTGAAATTCTATAGACATATTTCTTTCATATGAATCTAGAGGTTCAACGGTTGAGATCGTTAAATGAAGTCATATACTAATGTAAAATAGTAGAAATTCTCAAATTCTTAAAGTAAGGAGATCATCTTTAGATCTTCCTTGCATATATATATATATAGAGAAATTTGAGGTTACATATTCACCTGAATAGCTCCCTTCTTTTCACAATTTCAGTCCAATTGTGGTCCATCAACATACCAGACAGTGCAAGCAGCTCAAACAATTGACTGTAATCACAATGATTAATTATCACTCTCTTAGTATATAATTATCAATCATAAGCAGTATTCTGGCCATGATTAATGGTTAAATAAGTTTGATTATTAAAAAGTTATAAATTAATAAAGGACTTACTTGTCATCATATACTGGAACTCCCCAGCATTCATCATGAAATGCAACATAAACTTTATCTGTATGCATCAAATCCTAAAACCATTGAATGTCGGCATATAATTCTAAAAATTGAAATTAAAAGAAAATTTCTTTTTTCACATTTTCGATCATGCATTATTATGATTCTACTTGAGGTGGATAATTAAAAAGCTGTAGTAGGTAGAGAGAATATTGTTGGTCAAGGTCTATTAATTATTTCAGAAAAAATGTAGCAATCATTCATTCTTCGAAGTCTCACTTCAGATAAATGCTTTAGGTAGGAAAGAGTCGGTGAATGTTTGCCTCATCATGTTGTTGTCAATTTTATTATCATCTCTAAGAATCGCTACAGTTAACAATTGACTATATGTGTATGATATGTAGGACACTTTGTTGAAATGTCAGCTACTGTAGTAGATAGTAATGCATCTAAATATCATTGATGACAATTTTAAGGATTAGCATGTCTATTACTATCATGTTCTTTAGATTCCATATCCCACCATTTTGTCTAGGTCCATCGTATATCTTGCAAACCAAGAAAGAAGTTCGAAAATCGAAGATTTCGAATGCGGGATCTCCCAGAAACTAAGACCCAGATACCATATTTGAGACGACATGAAATGGTCCAATTCATCCTATTATGTATGTCGAGCTAACAACTTAAATGAAGAAGTCTACGATTTGAAGCCTTCAAAATTTGACATCAGAAGTTGACATATCCCTATGCATTGCTTGAAGGTTGTTATTGCAGACCTCTATTCAGACTTTAGTGTATATGGTAGCATTTCAATATATATAGTTTCTTGCTTTAGTTCACATAATCAACAAAGTATATATTATGCAATATAAATGACATGGTGAGATATATACGCTACACTACTTACATATAGAGCTTACCACTATTCTTTGTTATCCAATTGCACCTCCTCAACTCCCCATTATCAGTATCCTGAAAGCTTTGACTTTGCTGCTGGACAACTTTAGGCACCGGAGACTCTCTTCTTTGCGGTGGTGCAATGAGGCGGAGCGCTAATGATATCTTCTGCTCGAGTGGAGAAGCAGAATCAATGATAGAAGAAGAGTCAATGGAGTTTTCTGACAAAGACAAGGATAATGATGATAGGGATAGAGAGGAAGATGAAGAACTCTTGTGAAGCCCAATTGGGTAGATTCTCTTTAGGTGTTTATAAGAGAATATGGGGCTGAATGCAGTAATTGTAGTACTCTTCTCTTTGGGAACCTTGTTCTTCTCCAGAAGTACTAATTGTCTTCTTACATTTGCTTTAGACATGTTGCTGAGGACAAGTGAGTGAAGCTATGTCTTCTGCTCAAATTGGATAGATATGTTAAAAGTGATTGAGTTATATAAGGGAGTGAGAACCATTTTAAATTTGAGGTGTGAAAAAGGGTTGTGCTCAAATGTTGGTTGGTGAACTGTGAGTTTCATGCATAATAACTATGGATTACCATTTTCACCTTAATTAGGTTCCAAGCAAAACCCAAAATAGTATACATACTGTGATGGGGAGAAACATTATCCTTTTTTTTCCTCAATTTCTTCAATAGATTAATTCCAAATTAACCTGAAATATTTTATGCTTATTCCCATTGAAACAGTAAAGCAACAAGGACATGGAAAAATATGATTTTATAAATGAATTGCTCTACCTGACTTGTTTGAGTTGCTTCCCAGTGAGGTGATGTGTAGCAGATTAGGTTCTAGAGAGGTTACTATAAGATTTTCATGGTGGTCAATTATCTATGGAGCCACATATTTTAAGATTCTCCATCACTTTCTGAATGATTTGCTTAGCATTTAACCCTGAACCTCAGTGTCTATTTCTTTCAAATAGAGGAGAATGCAGTAGCTGGTACGAGTCCTCCCCATTATTTCAAAGGGAAAAATTGTTATAGGTGTGGTGATTGTTTCAGCTCACCACAACTAGTGTGATAGGTAATGGGTCCAAAAAAAACAGTAACATTCTTAACTCCTACTCCTAGTTATATCTGTAGCCTCTCAACTCTAAAGGCCTGAGGTATACTTGTTGCCTACACAGAAAAGGATATCCCATCCATCATTTATACCTGATCATTCTACATTTCCACTGGGAATAGTTTCACTAAACTTGTTTAGTTCAATCTTCTTCTTGGGTTGCTCCTCACAAATTTATCATATGAGGCCCTCATGGAAAAAACATAAAGAAAAAACTTTGATCATGCAATCGTAGAATCAAATTGGTGAACATGATCTTGGTCTTGATTATATTAGCCTCTACTAGTTTAGTGAAGAAAAGCACCAACGTTAATCAGACCACAACATACGACGTCGTTTTATTACACTTGCCCCAAACATCCAAACATAGCCTGCAGAAAGTCTAATGTTTGCTAGTTTGTTACTGGGCCGGGTCAACCTGACTTGGCCCAAGTAAACTTTGTCTAGTCATTTGGTGGAATTGGCTCCATAAACCCTATTCATCTTCATTCTCCATAGCCACTTCATTTGCCTTACCGATCACCAGAGACTGAAGGAGGAGAGAAAACCGAGTGCTACGATGGAGGACTAAGCGTCCGAATTGTTCGTCGTGCTAATGGAGAATCAAGAGTCTTTATCCTTCCAATTCCCAGATGGGTTTGTAGTTACCAAATCTTGTATCTGTGGTTTATAATGGGTGGCAATCCTTTGAGAAGCTCACGTTCAGATCACTTCCTTCCAAATCCCTCCATATGAATTCTTTGTGGTTCGTGTCAAATAATAGGACTGGGTCGCGCCAGTCCTATTATGATAGTGTTGAGCCTGTAGGTTTTGGTGATGAGCCAGGCGGGTCTGGTGATGAGTCAGACGGTGATGGTGAATGTCAACAACTATGTTGCAGCGTCTTTCTCTCCTTGAATTATATGGATTTACCTGACTTTTTTTAGTCTGAGATCCACATGGTCGAGCAATGCAGATACCTATACAATGAATATCCTTTTATTGAGTATAGTCCTGATTAGCGTGTGGTGGTCGACAAGGTCCGTGCAGCTTGTGCGACAATATTACCCTCTATGCCGGAAAATACGAGGAAGAATTTGAAATTTATTTGATTAATTTTATGCGAGACGTTAAGAATCTTATAAAATCCATCTCTCAGGTATTAAATTTTGATGTGGTATTGGGTTGTGTTGAGCTAGCTGTTGCAACTTTTAAGTTCTTGACTGTTGTTAGCCAGGGTGTCAGTCATTATGTGTTTGGTGGTGAAGCACTGATAGGGGAGGTATTCTATGACATTTTAATCCCGAATGTGAGGTTGGGTGTTGCGGATAAGGAATCATTTGACACGAACTACAAAGAATTCATATGGAGGGATTTGGAAGGAAGTGATCTGAATACTAACAGGACGATTTCATGTGAGCTTCTTAAAGGGATTGCCACCCATTATAAACCACAGATACAAGATTTGGTAACCTCTTTTGCTACAAACCCATCTGGGAATTGGAAGGATAAGGACTGCGCAATATACCTGATTCTATCATTTGCTACTAAGATGGCTGGTGGCAGTACTCTTACTACTGATTTGGTTGATGTTCAGAATTTCTGTGAGACAGTGATTGTTCCAGAACTGCAGAGTGATGATTTTAATGCATGTCCTATGCTGAAAGCAAGCGCCTTGAAATTTCTAACCAAGTTCATGCTTCATATACCGAAGCCTATTACATTACAAGTTTTTCCAGGTCTGATAAGGTTCCCTCATGCAGAGTCCATCGTAGTTCAGTCTTATGCTGCAATTTGTATTGAGAAGCTTTTGCTGGTAAAGGATGAGGGTGGAAAATCAAGACATGCTTCAGTAGATATATCTGAACTCCTGCCAGAACTGTTGACCAACCTGTATCAGGCTTTGATGAAACCAGGCTCTGATGAAAATCAATATGTGATGAAGTGTATTATGCGAGTTCTTGGGGTTGCAGGGGCTTTGGGACCTTATGTTATTTGGTTGACATCAATAGTGAACAAAGCTCATGGAAACCTGACAAATCCAGTATTTAAGAACTATTTTTTTGAGTCCGTTGCTGTCCTTATGAAGCGAGCTAGTGGAAGGGATGCTTCTCTCATATCAATGTTTGCAAATTTTATCCCCAGTGATCTTAATATAGTGGTCGAAGACATGTATGCCCTTCAACTGCTGGCTTTACGTGTTGAGTTGAGTGACACACAAATTCCAGTGCGTTACATGCAGGTTTTTGAAATGCTGCTGTCTCCGGACTTGTGGAGAAAGGCTTCCAAAGTCCCTTTTCTTGCGTGTTTGCTTCAGGCATTCCTTTGGAAGGCACCCAAGGAGCTCCAAAAAAAGGACAGGTTGACCAATGTCCTTAAGATATCCTTTGAGCTCATCTCAGCTTGTAAAACGGAGCAACATGGTTTCTCTGTGCTAAATACTGTCACTGAGATCCTTGATCATGAAGTCATTGCTCCATTGCTCCTTACAGTGGTCTGATTTGGACAGCCCTCTTCACACTGCTCCAAAGCAGGCAGACAGGAAATTTCATCAATTGTCTATTGATTTTTTTGTCACTCTTTCTAATCAAAAATGGCTCTACAGAACTTGTTGTTTCAGTGAATGGCATTCAAGCTGACCTATTTCTGATGGTCCTGCAGCAGTTTTGGATGCCTGTGCTTATAACAGGAGTTGCTGAGAAAAAGTTAGCAGCTGTTGCATCCATTCGAGTTTTGTGTGAATCGCAATTGCTTCTGGATGAGCACTGGGGGAGGTTGCTTGGCAGCATTTTGACCCTTCTTTCACAACCTAAGCAGGACAGGGTTGAAACAGATCTGGAAATGTCTGAATGTGCAGAAAGTGTTGGATATTCTGCCACTTATCTTAAGCTGCACAATGCTGGGAAGACTGAGGATGATTCGCTAAAAGAGATTAAAGATGCAGAGGAATTTTTGGTCACTTCGTTGGCTACACTTTTGAAGGTCTCCCCTGACAGATACCTTCAAATCATCCATCAATATGTTGAGGAAACCAATCAGGCCTAGTTCATCTCTGCAGCTTCTATGGCTGCGAAGTTGTTTAAGTATACAAGTCCAAACTTTGTCTTTGCTTTTTTACTATGCATGTCTTTCTATTATTTCTGATGGATAAGTAGGAAGCATGTCTTGACTACAATCTGGAACGACTAGTGCTGATATTTAACTTTGACCGCAATATGTAGCGGAAACACGTGAATGCAGAGTTTGATTCTGAAAGGTGTTGCTATGTTAGTTTGCTAGAAGTTGTCTCCCTGTCTTTGTCGTTGTTCTCTTCGAAATTTTAGTCAATTAGATTGTTATTATGTTGTTATTTTATTTATCAAATGTTTGTGTGTGAATTTCCAGGACTTGGTGTGTTCTGAAGATGAAGGCATTCTATTTGAATTTTCATTGTCAGCAACTCATGTTTTGCAGATCTGTAACGGGATTTTTGGTACAGTCTTCTCTGCTAAAGTTGATCGGATATTGAATTTGAAGTTCTCTATCATCATGGGAATATCTTTTGTCCAGTTTTGTTGCATGTTTACAGGATTGGATCTCTATGATTTTAATGTTAATGACATCTTAGTTGGTTAAAGCGAAAGGTCGGCAGACTTTTCTTGTTTCTGCTAAAATCGAGTTATTTTTTTCTGCTTTGGTTGAAGCTGACATAATTTTGTTAAGTTTGGCAGAAAGCTTGCTTCGTTGTGGGCTTCCCAGTATTGAGTTTTGAATCTTTGACAGTGGGAGAACAAAACTAGAAACTTTTGCCAAAGTTAAAAATGAAAAAAGGAGTCTTGCCTCTCTTAGCCTTTGACTTCAAGCAAGCCTCAACTCCCAAACTTCTACACTTCCATTGAAAGCGCTGCCTTATATTCTCTCTGTGTGCAAAGCGATCCCACTCTGTCAAACTTGGATCCTCACGTTCCTGCTTAGTTTGGTATTGTGCATCTGTTATTTTCCAATTTTACATATGCACAACATGCACCTTAAAACTCCAGCTTATAAGGTAGATTGCAAATCCAGGCACCATGAGAAGTAATAGAAAGCAAGCAGAGGTCTCTGGTCTGTCTCGCATGAAGGAGTGCTTATCTTTCACTGTTTCGTTGCGAGGGTTTTTGGCTATGTCAAGGCCTTCTTTGTGGGTCAGGCTAAGAGGTTGACAGCAAGAAATGAGAAAGAAGCAGCAGAAGCAGACCTAGTAACTGCCAAAATGCAACTTGAAGCTACCGATGCAGCCGAGGAGACCAAGAACAGACTCAACAAATCAGTTTAAATCGTAAACACCATGAGCCTTCTATTGCAGTACGTTCAAAAAAAAAAACACCAGCTTATACCTGACGAATAAGAAATGGATCACGACTTCAAACGCTAAAAACTTATTAAGGTTGAAAAGGATGTTGAAAAAGTTTCCAGAAAGTTTGCAACTTTTCAAGTGTGAAATAATCTTCCCCCTGCAAGTAAAGATGTCAAAAGTCGTTATCCCAAAGAGTACATGGGTAAAGATCTCATGCCAGTAAGATAGGAACAAAGACGATGATGTTCTAACTCAGATCCAACCTGTGAAAATATTCTATCAACGATCCTGTAGGTAAGGGCATGGTTACCATATCGAATAAGGTTCTCTTTGTCCATGAAGAAGTCATGGTCTGTATCCAGCTCCCAAAACTTGCAGTTTATTACATAAAAATGTTCATAAGATCTTATGAAGTATCTGAAATTTGGCATAAAGAATATCAATAACAGAACTCGGATTCAATAATATACTTTAAAGAAAACAAAAATCATATTTCTTTTCATGTCCTCATCAGCACTCTAAGGTCCCGTTTGGTTAGCAGGAATGTCAAAATAGAGAAATGGTTTATTTTCCTTTCCGTACCGATATAGAATGAAAAAGGTTTTGGTATTTCCATGTAGGTGTTTGGTTGATATAGTAATTCATTTCCATTCCTACTACACAATATTTAATAAATCATAATAATGAAATTGAAAGTTTTAATTTCTAATAACACCCTTTTATTAATTGTATAAGTGATTTATTTAAGGGAATATAAACTTTTTAGATGGCTAATTTTTGTAATTTATATTTGACAATAGGAATGGAAATAAAATATCACCCCTCACTAAGTAATTGAATTCAATTTTTATGAGGGAGTCGATTTCCAGTCATATCTTATTTTTTGTTTCTTTTCATGTCTTTATTTACAACCAAGCAACACATTAGAATGAAAAATAAAACTAATTACATTTCAATACCATGATTTCCTACCTTACAAACGGGGCCTAAGAAGTAAGGATTGAGAAAATGCATGTCCTGATTTCAATACTTGTTTCATGTAAATTTAAATAGTTGAACTATTAAAAGTTTAAAACCCTTAAAGTCAGAAGTGTTAAACCCAAGCGGGATTGAAAACACAGATCAATCCTAGTCGCTGAATATATATAACAACAAAATCTATAGCAAATTGATAGAGTAATAGATAACTGAATTGAAAACAATTCATATACTAATCTAGGATTTAGAAAGATATCAATCCTAATATATAAACAAAATTTAGAAGAACAAACTTGTGAGAGAGGCTTGCAAAAGCAATGTCCTAATACAGAATTTCGTCCCCGCACCTATGCAATGCTTGATTGAATGTAGACGTCCGTCCTACAAGATACAACTCTCGATCCGAGGCCTTTGCACAGATACCTTGAACCCTAGCGAACTTCATTTGTGTTTCTCTTTAGGAATTTTGATTGTAGAGATGTCAAAAAGAATCGTTGTTTTGATTTTTTTTTTCTTTCTAAATGAATTGATCGTTCTTTTATAGAAGTTAGATAAGAAGACATAATTGTTCACAAAAAGAGTTTGAGTTGAACAGATGTAACTGTTGATAAAAACAGTTAGGATTTTTATTTCTTTTATCTGAAAACTCCAAAGAAAATAAATTCATTTATTGGAATTTGAATTAAATCCAAATACAAGAAGGAGACTTGTCTCCAACATAGGACTCTATCCCAACAAGTTCTAACAATACCTCATATTTTCTATTCAAACACCAACAATACCCCACATTTAAATAGAAAATAAGAATTTTGAGATACCAACATCTCTTATATATGTAACCAAAGAGAAAATAAGACTCGATAGGCATCTGGAGAGGTGTTTTTTAGACTTGAACCTTCTGTAGAGAACACTTGTCGGATTTATTTTGCGACATAGTGAAATGATTCTTGAACTATTCGCTTTTGTAGTAAACCGAGACAACAAATATCACACCCACCGAATCTAGCACATTTCGGTTCTTGCAGTTGTGTTCATTTTGGTCCTGAACATATCCCGATTCATGAGAGCTCTAGAGAATATAGCCATGTAATTCTCATATATGCGACCCACATCACTCTCATATAAGTGGCACTAATTAAGAATATCCTGACATATTCCTCTTATTAGCGTCATTAAGAATAATAATATTCACCCTACACATCGACAAGTAACACACTTGGTACATCATAGAAATGGGAAATATAGTGTGTTCTAATTCTTGAACATTCCCAACCAGTTTGCCTATTGAACCTAGACCATGGGATCGCCAATCAACTATGTTAGGTTTCCATCGGGTTAGTCCATTAAATTGGCATTAAATTCATTCCCCTTGATGTAGAAACAACTTGCTCCTTTGGTAGGCCTTTTGTCAAAAGGATCTGCTATATTGTCTTTTGACTTAACATAATCAATGGATATCGTTCCATTATGGAGCAATCATTTTATAGTATTATGTCTTCGCCTTATATGCCTTGACTTCCCATTGTAAATTTTATTTTTCGCTCTAGCTTCTGTAGCTTTATTATCACAATATATACATATTGCGGTCAAGGGCTTAGGCCACAATGGAATATCTGATAGAAAATTTTGAAGCCATTCCGCTTCCTCTCCAGCCTTGTCTAAGGCTATAAATTCGGATTCCATTGTCGATCGTGCAATGCACGTTTGTTTGGACGACCTCCAAGACACGGCTGCTTATTCAAGTGTGAATACATATCCACTTGTTGATCTTGAGCTAGTGCTATTGGAAATCTAATTAGCATCGCTATATCCTTCCAACACGGCTTGATATCTCTTGTATTGTAGACCATATCCAATGGTATGTTTTAGATATCTCAATAATCTAACCAATGCATTCCAATGATCCTTTCCGGGATTAATTGTATATCGACTAAGTTTACTAACCGAAAAAGCAATGTCTGGTCGAGTACTATTCATGATATACATCAAGCTCTCAATCACTTAAGAATACCTTAGTTATGAGATTCCTTCACCCTCATTTTTTACCAATCTAGTGTTGGGATCAAAAGAAGTAGTAATAGGTCTATCGTCAAAGTGTCCAAACTTTTTCAACACATTTTCCACATAGTGAAATTGAGTAAGAGAATAACCTTTATCATCTCTATGAATCTTAATTCCAAGTATTACATCCGCTTTGCCCATATCTTTCATATCAAAGCACGAACTCAAGAATTTTTTTGTGGAATTAATCACATCAATGTTTGTACCCAAGACGAGCATGTCATCCACATACAAACAAATAATGACACATGAATCATTTTGATAACTTTTCACATATATACATTTATCACATTCATTTATTTTGAAACCATGTGATAATAATGTATTATCAAATTTTTCATGTCATTGTTTGGGTGTGCTTGTTTTAACCCATATAAGGACTTCACAAGTTTACAAACCTTGTGTTCTTGACCTTCAACCACAAAGCCTTCCGGTTGTTCCATATAAACTTCCTCTTTTAATTCACCGTTTAAAAATTCGGTTTTAACATCCATTTGGTGAATTTCCTAATTGAAAACATAAGCTATAGCAATTAGCATTCTTATAGAAGTGATTCTTGAAATAGGAGCATATGTATCAAAGGTTATTGTCAAAAAGAATCACTTTGATACAAGGCTCGTTTGGTGGCCAAAGGTTTTTGACAATAACCTTTGGCCACCAAACGAGCCTTGTATTTGTCTATAGTACCGTCGGGCTTTAATTTCTTCTTGAAAATCCATTTGAAACCAATTGGTTTACTACTTGGAGGTAAGTCAACCAATTGTCATGTATTATTGTTCATAATGGATTCTATTTGACTATTAATAGCTTCCTTCCAAAAGGGAGCTTCCGGAGATGCTATAGCTTCTTTATAAGTTTGTGGTTCTCCTTCGGTCATGTAGGTCATAAAATCGGAACCAAAGTCCTTAGCAATTCTTGCCCTCTTGCTCTTCTAGGTTCATGTTCATCATTTTCTTGAACTTTAGAAGATGAACCTTGAACACTAGAAGATGGGTTTGGATTCTCTTCACATACATGTTTATTTGTGATGCCATTTCATCCTTCCTTGTAAGGAAAAATATGTTCAAAAAACTCGGCATCATCACTATCTATAAGTGTATTAACGTGTATGTCTTCAATTTCAAATTTGAAGACAAACAATCTATAAGCCACACTATTCGTTGCATATCCAATAAATATACAATCTATAGTTTTTGGTCCAACTTTTGTTCTCTTTGGAAGAGGAACACGAACCTTAGCAAGACAACACCACACTTTGAACTTTTTATAGGAAAGAATTTTTCCCTTCCATATTTCATAAGGAGACTTGTCCGTTTTCTTATGAGGAATTCTATTCAAAATTTCATTTGCAGCAAGTAGAGCATTACCCCACGAACTATGTGGAACACAACAACTGTTAAGCATGAAATTGATCATCTCTCTAAACATTCTATTTTTACGTTCCGCTACTCCATTTTGTTGTGGAGTATAAAGTGCAGTTGTTTGATGAACAATTTCATGTGAAGATTAAAAATCCGAAAAAGCATTGGATTCATATTCTCCACCTTTATCGGATCTTATGATCTTGATTTTCTTGTCAAGTTGATTCTCTACTTTAGCCTTGTAACGTTTGAACATATATATCTAAGGCTTCATCTTCACTATGAATCAAATAGACATAGCAAAATTTGCTACAATCATCTATAAAAGATATGTAATAATTCTTTCCTCCACGAGTAGGTGTTGCTTTAAAATCACAAAAGTCTAAATGTATCAAACCCAACACTTCATTTGACCTTAATTTCTACATATTTGAAAGGTTGTCTTACAAATTTAGATTCTAAGCAAACTTCACATTTCTGGCCATTATATCTCTGAGGATTGCAACCCGATTTGTATCCTGTATCAGGATTTCCATATCCAGTATTGGGATTGCACTTTGGCAACAATCCTAAATGCACAATTCTTCTTAAAGAACGATAATTTGCATAACCTAAACTTGAGTGCCATAAATTAAATGACTCAAGCAAGTAAGTAGAAGCCTTATTTATTTTATTCATATTAGAAATAGTAGTGTAACCATCAGTGGGTATAACACTTAATTTGAAGAGCCCATTGTCAAGGTAACCCTTCCCTACATATTGTTCACCCTTATTGATTACAAAGACAAGTTTAAAACCCTTATTCACTATGTTGTCTAACTCAAATTAGGTTATCCATATTGAATATTGTCTGTTAATTGATATTGGTCAAAACCATAACTGATGAGGCTATGGTCCTTCAATGTGGGTAATTAGGGAAGTATTTTGGCAGGGGGGGGGGGGGGGGAGGAATTGCTAATTAACCTACTGATCTTAATTTCTTCATCAAATAGAGAGGGGTTTGGGGTTAGAGAGCTTTTTTTCTCGAGTAATAAGGAAAATTTCATTTCAATTTTAAATGCCGAAACGGCACGGATACATATATCTTCATTTACCAACAAAAGTCAAGTTAGAGAATGTGGTATGCTAGCACCACCTTATTTGTAGAATAAGCTCATCTATTCAGACAAAATAAATAAACCTAACACTATGAAATCTCACGTAGAATTAGGCATAAAACTAAATACCTAATACTTAGAGTGCACAAGAATGCTGAGACGTAATTAGACAAGCTAAAAACATACAAGGTAATAACACAAAGTTATTACAATTCCGAGCTGCCAAGACAACCCACCAAAGAAATTCACTCAAGGCCCAAATCAAAATTGATGCGGACCGGTCCACCATTTGTGTAACACCCCAAACATGTTGCATCTCCTCAGTTTAGCTACGCAGTGCTGCAAGACTCTAAAATAAAACAACAAGAAACGCAAGGCAGTTTATTTAAGAAAACATATTAATAAGCATAACGAAAAGGTAAAAATATTTTGAAGTGTAAAATCTTTATTTTGCTAAAAACTCATTTATTGGCCAAAAAACGACATCAATAATGGTTAGGAAATGACGAACTCAAAGGAATATAATTTCTAATGAAAATGTCTCTAAGACAATACGCATAAAAAGTTTGAAATATAATCACGAGAATATGTATCAATGAATAATGCAGGAAACAAGTTACCAATCACCTAATTCTTCGGCACTGTCTCGTCTCGGTGCACAGTACCAATATGGTCAATATGATCTTAGTTGGATCAATCACAGACTACAATCTTGATCAATTATGTCTTTATTATATCAGTACCTAACTAAAGGAAAATAACCAACTTTTCTCAAACCACTGTGATACGACGCCGTTTACATGCACCTGCCCCTAACATCCAAACATAGCCTGCGGAGACATATTACCCAAAAAAAAAAAAAAAATCATGCAGAGACCCTCCTCTTTCATTTGCCCCAAAACCCTTCAAAATTGCCGGGAAACCCAACGGCTCCCTTAAACCCTAAACCTCACTAAAGCTTCAATCTTTGATGTCCTCTCTCTTTACCCACACCTCTCTCCACTCAGATTTTCCATTCCCTTTGAACCCAACACCTCCTTTTTCCCTCTTTCGCTTAAACCCTAACCCCCAATTTCCATGCTCAATCACATCCATCAATGGAAGAAACCCATCCAATTTCTTCAAATTTCTCGAACCTTCTCTTCCCTCATCTTCACTGAACCCCCATCCTTCGCCGCAAAGCCCGCCGTCGATCCCGCCGCCGGCCCAAGCAGCACTGCCAATGTCGCCGAGCTCCTCACCGGCCTGAGAACCTTGGGTTTGGGTCGAATTAGAGGTGACCATTACTATAGTGACATTATTTCGAGCTTGAATCAGACCCAGGTGGATGTTGTTATCGAAAGGTTGAGCCTTGAGGACCCTGAATCGGGTTTTGGGTTCTTCAATTTGTTGAGGAGTGAGTATGGTTTTCGGCATTCGAGGGTTTCGAGTTTCGCAGTTGCTCATGGTTTAGGGGGGAGGAGGCGGTTTGAGGAGTTGCGGTTGGTTATGAAGCAAATGGTGAAGGAGGAAGGTATGGTTTTTTTGTTGACTTAAAAATGTTCTCGAGTAGTTTATAATGTGGTTTTGTAACTTATGTTTATTGAAAATGGATTGGTGTTGGTTTTGTGTGACATTAGTATTGCTTCGTGTAATTAGTGTTGTGCACATTTTGTTATTTATATATATTTCTGGTGATATTTGTGATAGGTTCTGGTTCTGCAACATCACTTTGTGAGCTGCTATTGAGTAGATTTTGGGACTGGAGCTCGAGTGGTGTGGTGTGGGATGTTTTGGCGTTTTCATATTCGAGAAGTGAGATGGTTTATGATGCCCTGACTGTTCTTGCTAAGATGAAAGATCTGAATTTGAGAGTTTCCACTTCGACGTATAATTGCTTGTTGCATAATTTAAGGCACACAGATATCATGTGGAATGTGTATGATGCAATTAAGGAAAGTGGAACTCCTGAGAATGAGTACACTAGTTCTATACTTGTAGATGGACTGTGTGAACAAGCCAGCATACAAGATGTGGTTTCGTTTCTCATGGAAGCTCAAAGGAAGGAGAGTGGTCCTTCAGTTGTTTCGGTCAATACCATTATGTCGAGGTTCTGTAAATTGGGTTTTGTGGATATTGCGAAGTCGTTTTTTTGTATGATATTCAAGTATGGACTACTTCCTGATTCATACAGTTATAATATTCTTATTCATGGGCTGTGTGTAGCAGGTTCTTTGGAAGAAGCTTTGGAGTTTACACAAGACATGGAGAGGCACGGGCTACACCCTGACACAGTGACCTACAATATTCTTTGTAAAGGGTTTCGTCTACTTGGTTTGATGAATGGAGCTCAGCAGGTCATTCAGAAAATGCTGGTTAAAGGGTTGAATCCTGATCATGTTACGTATACAATTCTAATTTGTGGGCACTGCCATTCTGGCAATATTGAGGACGCACTTAAGCTGCGGGAAGAGATGCTTTCAAGGGGTTTTCAGTTGAGTGTCATCTTATATAGCGTACTGCTCAGCAGTTTGTGTAAAAGTGGACGAATAGAAGAAGCATTGAGGTTGCATTACGAGATGGAAGCTGTTGGCTTGGAACCAGATCTTATAACATGTTCCATTCTGATTCATGGTCTATGCAAGAAAGGTAGTGTTCAAAGGGCTATTCAAATATATAGAGAAATGTACGTGAAGAGAATAATACCCCACTATTCTGCACATCGAGCAATTCTTTTAGGTCTGCGCGAGAGAGGGGATATATCTGAGGCAAGGAAGTATTTTGATGCTCTAACAACAATCACAGAGGATATTGTGTTGTATAATATTATGATGGATGGATATGTAAAGCTTGGTAATATTGCAGCAGCCTTACAATTATATGAACAAACAGTTGAAAAAGGAATAACTCCTACTGTTGTCACTTTTAATACGCTTATGTATGGTCTCTGCAAAAGTGGAAAACTAATTGAGGCCAAACGGATGTTGACTGCCATTGAGCTGCATGGAATGCTACCCAGTCCAGTTACTTACACGACTCTTATGAATGGTTACTGTGAATGGGGAAACATTCATGGGATAATTAAATTGCTCCAGGAGATGAAAGCAAAAGCTGTTGATCCGACCCATGTAACTTATACTGTATTTATCAAAGGACTCTGCAAACAGAGGAAACTGCAAAAGGCTGTCCACTTAGTTGAGGAAATGTATGCTAAGGACCTAATCCCAGATCAGATCACATATAATACCATCATTCAATGTTTCTGCAGAGCTCGTGACTTGAAGAAAGCTTTTCAGTTGCACGATGAGATGTTAAAGCATAATCTCGAGCCTACTCCTGTGACATATAATGTCCTCATCAATGGTCTTTGTGTATATGGTGACCTAAATGATGCTGACAGGCTATTGGATTTTCTGGATGACCGCAACATCAATTTGACGAAAGTTGCTTATACCACATTAATCAAAGCACATTGTGCAAAGGGTTATGCACTCAGGGCAGTGGAGCTCTTTGATCAGATGGTGGAGAAAGGATTTGAAATCTCCATCAGAGATTATAGTTCTGTAATTAATAGGTTATGCAAAAGGTCTCTAATAACTGAAGTGAAATATTTTTTCTGTATGATGCTATCTGATGGGATATATCCTGATCAAGAGCTTTGTAAGGTGATGCTCAATGCTTTCTGTCAAGATGGTGATTCAAGCTCACTATATGAATTCCTTGCTGAGATGATCAAATGTGGCTTTCTTCCTGATTAATCCATGGAAAAGGTGATATTGCTTGGCATCTGGCTATTGGAAAAGTTGTTCACTGGCTCATAAACAAGGTTTCAGTCATGAGGTATTGCTAACTTTATGTATATATACACATCAATCTAGTATTCTCATAAAGTATGTGAATACAAACCAGAAATGAAAATTAGACTAGACCAGCACTCAGGACTCCTTTTCTAGTTCTTTCATAAAACCACTGGGTACATACCATTTTATATCAAGATTGATGCTGAATGGTAATAAATTACCACAACTGATCAGAGAAAACTGCATTTAGTTCTGATGAGCTTCTGAAGCTTTCTTTAAGTTATGCAACGAAGTATGCTAGTATGTACCAGCCATTGTTCCTTTTCTATTTATATCATCTTCATATCTTTACTATGCAATGAATGTAGGCTAAAAAAATTGAAGCATTTGTATCTCTTTCTTATTTTCTGCTGCCAAGAGCCAAATGCTGTTGTTGCTCGAATGCAAAATATATATTCTGCCAATTCAGGGGTATTTCTAGTGGAAAGAAGGTTTCTCTTTTGTTTGGACTTAAGGGTGTTAAAGAGTTGGCCATAGTTATCACTTTGTATGTGGTAACATGAGTTCATGTAAACAGCAAATGTATAACTACTTTATTTTAATTATAGAAGACTTTGTTTATCAATTTATTTTAGGTCGTCATAATTCTGTGGTTTTATGTGCAGCTCTCAGGCCTACCCTATTTCCTTCCAGACAAGGTTCTTAGAGAGATGCAAAGAAATGAAATCTGAGCTGGCATAAACTGCCACTACTGTTTTTGTCATTTTCCAAGATGGGATTTTAAAGTAAGTCCAGATACGCTTTCATTTGTATGGTTATTATTGATTTTATAGAATTACTGTAATGTGTTCTGATTCATTTACAGGACAGTTCCAGAAGATAGAAAAGCATTGATAAAGAGCCTTCCTGACAGATGGCGTTGAAACTGGTTCAAAGACATCTTTCCAGATTGTTATATTTCCTCTGAAAATGAGTTCTCAAACTATTAGCTGGTAATGTTTTTGTTCACCCCCTCTTATAAGTTTGGCTTTATTTTAGTGTTTCCTTGTGGCTTCAAGCAAAACTCTCAGGTTGCTTGTTTGCTTTCTTTGTACTTTGTAGAGATTATAACTCGGGAGTCATGAGTCAGGATCGAAGTGGGCTGGCTGGCGTTCCCACTGAAGTAAAAACTATCCCAAACGCTCTTTTTCTAATTCTTTCTTTGCAACATACCTTCGTACCTGGTAGATGATTTGTGACTATTTTTTTTTCCTCGCAGGGATAAAGTGCAAGTCATGCATGTCATGTCTCTATCTCATGCCTTCCAGAGTTCCGCTTGAATTGTTTTTGCCATGACCATATGGCTGGGGATCATTTGCAATGTTGAAAAATGGAGCTGTGAGGTGGGTTTCTTCTCAAAACAACCAAACACATACGTCTTGCCTGCCTCTTGAAATCATGGCCAAACCTAGTAAGCTGGATTGGTCACCATGCTCTCCTCATCAACAAGTGCATAGCAGGTACTTCTTGCAGGGTAGTATGAAATTTATATTATTTCACTGAAAAGTGATAATTTGCTACACTTCCTTAGATGTCTTTCAGCACATAAATGCTAGGTCCTTATTGTGGTTGTGGTTGTACACAGTTTGTAAAATTTATGAAACCATCGTTGTTAGACAGAATTTATATACTTATGCGGTTATGCCTGAAACTCATTTCATTATTGCTCGGAGTTGGCTCTCAAAGCAGGGAATGCCAATAGAACAAGGAGAAAGAGTTCCTCACTTCCCAAAAATAAGACAAATCCACAGGAACTAGGAAACATTAACAGAGAAATTAGTTTTTGAAAAAAGCATTCCTGGTAGATTAAGGGATTGTATTCAGTCTTATAAAAGTGCTGGTTCTTCATAAGCAACTTGAAAAATTCCCATCTTCCTTCCTCTTTGTGATCACTTTTGTTAGGCTTCACAATGAGTGAAACCACCAACTATCCAAAGCCAAATAAAAAGCTGTGTATTCGCGGGATCAAGGCTATGGAATCAGAATGGCAAAATCTTCCAATGGATGTTGCCTTCTTGATTCAAGATAAGTTGTTTGAGCCTGTTGACCATCTCTGTTTCGCCAAGGTTTGCAAAGAATGGGAATCCCTTTCAAAAGACTATAACAAGGGAACACACCATTTGCGAGAGGGCAAAGTACTTCCCATTTTCTGGAACTCTACCGACTTCCATTCCAAATCCGAAGGACATCCAGGACTGCAGAGCATTTCTACAGAAAAGAGATACAACAAGATTCGCTTGCCACTGGCTTATGGCAAGAGGTGTTGTGGCTCTAGCCATGGCTGGTTGGCCACAGTAGATCTGGTAGGTCTATCTCTGAACATAACTCTGGTGTATCCCTTCAAAAAATCAGTGGCGCCAATTTGTCTTCCTCCCTTGGACTTCATGATCAAGTCCTCCATATTAGAGGAGGACCTGAACTACTACATTATCAACTACAAGAAGTATATCCCAAATGTTATATTGTCCGCAAATCCAAACTTGCAACCGGACAATTATCTGGTCATTGCGCTCTACCACTGTGATACAAAGTTGGCTTTCATTAAAGGAGGACAAGAGCATTGGAAAGATTGGGTTTACTTGGATAGGCGGCAACGCTGCCTTCATGAAGTTACATTCTATAAAAATCAAATCTTCATTGTTGGAAGTCGGGGAAGGATTGTATCGTTTGATGTTAATTACTGTAATGTACCTAGAAAGCGGCCAAAAGCAAAGAGACTTACGCCACCAGCCCCCTTCAGAACCTATGCTGCTAATTCCTACCTTGTGAAATCAAGCAAGGGAGACCATCTGTGGCATGTTCGAAGACTACTTTCATTTTGTAATGTGACGAATATACACAAGTATAGGGAGAAGTTCATGGTTTACAAGGTAATGTTCGACCTCAAAAATGGAGCGGTTGTGCAGCAAGTTGAGGTGAAAAGCATCGGAGATGAGGCTTTGTTTTTGGGTGGCGGTCATTCTGTGTCGGTTTTGGCTTCAAACTTTCCTGGTTGTAAGCCGAATTCAATATACTACACCAACTACGATGTACCATATTTTGAACATGCCTGCCGCAAACCATATCGTATCTTCAGTTTGGAGAATCAGAATGTTACACTGCACGAGGTTTGCCCTCGCCATGCACAACTTGCAGGTGGAGTTTGGATTCTGCCGGCGTTCAATTGACTATTGTGCCAAGCTAGGCTATGGTAAGTGTATGTAACTCTGTAGCTACTTTACAACTCAGGTCTAGGGATATGTAGTATTCAGTCTTATAAATTGGCTACTTCTTTGTTAACAACTTGATAAAAAAAATTCCATCTTCTTCCTTCCTCTTTATGATCACTTCTGTTAGGCTTCACAATGAGTGAAATCACCAACTATCCAAAGCCAAATAAAAAGCTGTGTACTCGCAGGAACAAGGCTATGGAATCAGAATGGCGAAATCTTCCTATAAATGTTGCCTCTTGATTCAAGATAAGTTGCTTGAGCCTGTTGACCATCTCTGCTTCGCCAGGGTTTGCAAAGAATGGGAATCCCTTTCAAGAGACTAACAAGGCAACACACCACTTGCGAGAGTGCAAGGTACTTCCCATTTTCTGGAACTCTACCGGCTTCCAATCCGAAGGACGTCAAGGACTGCATGTTTCTTGACTGCTATCGTAAGTTCTATTCAGTGTTCACAAGGAAATGAAAGCAATCCAAAGCAAAAATACAAACTCTGAAAATGAAATAATCAAATGAAGGCAAAGCAAGGCTGCAAATTCTCACATAATCAAGGAAATGAAAGCAAGGAAAAGTGAAAGAAAGACAACGAAACGATTAAAACAATTCTCACATTCTGGCGACCATTAAAGTTTAGCAATACAGCAAGCTCAACAAGCAATTGATAGCAAATTGCAATTATCCAAACATCAAGTCAATCCATCAGTTAAATTTGAGCACCAACTGTTCAAGATCAATCTCCAAGTCTCCAACAGTTCAACAAAATTTCAAATAAGAAAAAGAAAGGCTTATAATTCTTTTAAAGGGGACAGAGTGCTTGTTCTCTACTTACATCATTGGGGTACACAATCAGGGATGATTCAGATGATGAATTATTGGACCCAAGCATCTCTTTCGAGGATCTACAAGTTCCTGCTGAAGGATTCAGATTTGAGTGATGAATTCAGACCTATGTTTTTTTTTCTCTGATATTATTTTTATATAAATTTTTTGAGGTAAAAATGAAATTATTCATACCATATTTAATAGAGGCCGTCGAATTTTTTGGCCATAAAACATCAGCCCTCATATTTAATCTGTGTTTGTTGGAATGAGTTAATATTAATTAGACAAGGTTGCATCAAGCGGGGTCCACCAAGCACATTTCTCTCTCCTAGCTGCCTTCAAGCTCGTTCATGCACGTTCCCTCCATATGCGCACATGTCTTTCCTTTTCGAATTCTTAACGCGTCAATGCATTTGGTTGGCTGCCTCAGTTTAATTGTTGCGGGCTCAGGCTACTGTTTGAGTCTTGGTCTTGAAATTTCATCAAATATAAGACTCAATTTAGGACTATGTTCTATAAAACCAAAACCAAACCCCCCCCCCCCCTAAAAAGGATTGTTGGAGATGAAAAGTCACTAAAATATGACCAAAACCCAATTATAAGACCACTCTTGCAATTGCCTTGAGGAGGTTATGTAAAATTTCAATTTATTTGTATCTTGAAGCAATGGTTTTTAACCATGAGTAAATTTATTTTGTTTTGAAAAATCAATTACCATTAGCCCAATACCGTTTAGTGAGTGGCATAACCTCTCCTTAACAAATGAGATGTTGTGAGTTTGACTCAATAGACTAATCGTAACATTTAAGTTATTTATCAAATAAAAAAACAAGTACCATTACCATTAGGCTAGGTGTGTAACATAATAAGAACAATGCTTCTAATTAAAATTTGGTAATCATAACGGTGTCACTCAAAGTTGGCTCAATTCTTTCACAAGCTCATCCAAATCTTGCAACGAGCTCCCACCATCGCTCACAGCTGCATAGGCCTTGTCCTTTAGATCCTTTGCTCTCACTTTTTGGGCCGAGTCGCCACTTAGAGACTCAGCAATCACTTTCCCTAATTGGGCGGGGTCGGGTACACCGCTCGCACCCTCGCACACTCGTATGGCCACACCCATGTCCTCCACCAACAGCTTGGCATTCACATACTGGTCCGCTTCCATGGGCCAACACAGTATGAAAACCCCACCGGCTATCGCTTCGAGCACAGAGTTCCACCCGCAATGGCTCACGAATCCGCCCACGGCCCGGTGACCCAAAATCAACACCTGCGGCGACCAACCTTTCACCATCCAGCCCCGCCCGGCAACCCGCTCCTCAAACCCCTCAGGCATGACACCGTACCCGTCTTTCGCCTCTTGGGCCGAGCCCGTTTTCACAGCCCACACAAATCTCACCCCGCTAAGTTCGAGCCCACTAGCCAACGCCTCCATTTGCTTACTATCCAATAACTTTTGACTCCCAAATCCAACATAAAGCACAGACCCATCAGGACACCCGTCAAGCCAGGCCATTACATCGTCACCGGAACCCGTGTTCACGTTCCCCAGATCCAAACCGCCGTCTACGGCGTCGATCAGACTCAGTGGGCCTACACTATAAACCCTGTTGTGGCCCATTCTTTTCTTTAAGAAATCCAAATACTCACCCTCCAAATCTTGAAATGTATTAAAAACACATCCCCAGCTGTCGGTATTGGCAAGCATGGAAACTCTCAAGAGCTCGGAGTCGGGATCGGTTCCTCTGTGAGCTAACACAATGGACGGTACGTGCTCCTTCTTCAACGACGGCTTTCGAGGAACGTAGGGGAAGTCAATAACGGGCGACGAGGACTGGACCAGATCAAGGTGTCGCCAACAGTACTCGAGAATAGAGGCCAATAAGGCTCTAACCGAGAAGAAAGCAATTCTGGGTATTTTGAGGTGGTCGGCGAGGCGGAGAGTGTGGCCGAGAAAGAAGTCTGAGATGAGAGCCACAGGGGGGTTAGGGTGAGACTTGAACCACTGGATGATCGGGTCGTGGAGTTTGGCGAGGGCGTTGATGACGGAGATGTTGCCGTGGTTGCCGATGTCCTTGACGTTTTCGACGCCGGGGGGTATTTTAGGGTGTGAGGGAAATGGGAGGACTAGGGTTTGGATGGAGGGGTGGGTGGAGAGGAGCGGTGCGAGAATAGGGAGGTTTTTAGGGGTGACAATGATTGAAATGGTGAAGGAGCGGAGGGCTAATTGGTTGGTTAGGTCAAGGAGTGCTAGCATGTGGCCTTGTGCAGGGTAAGGGAAGACTAGGATGTGAGGGTGGCTGTGGTTTTGGTAGCCGGAGATCGACATGGTTGTTGGTAAGCGGAGGGGTGACTGGGGGAGGAAGAAGAAGAATAAGAAAAGTAGAAAACCAACGAGAAGATAAGGTTTTGACCAAAATAAAAAATAAAAGGAGAGGATAAGGTGTGTAGTTGTGGAGCTGGCAATGGGAGTGCGAGCTTTGTCAGAATGTGATTCGGAAAAGAAAATGGCACAGTGTCAAGTAAAGCCTAGAAGATAAATGATGAATGCGAATGCACGATCGATTTGCACAGTATGTAACTTCTGGGGTCAATAAGGTTGATCTCATGACTTTTAATGGATTACATTGAAAGTGCATCAATCATGAAAGTTGTTGCAACATCAACGTGTGTGTACATATGTTTTTCAGCTATGGATGTCCGTATTTGTTTTTACGGTATGAATTTTTATTTTATACTTATTTTTCAATCGAATTTTCACATCTCCACCGTCTATTCTTTAGATGCTAATATATAGATTATCACTGTAAAATTTCAGCCAATTTGGTTATCATTAAATCACTCAAACTCGATTAAACCAATGGATAAACATAATTCTGTCAAACATAATTCTTGATTTTTTAGATCAACTAAACGACCAAAAATTGCTTAAATTTTAACAAAAGCAAAATGGAAAACCTCCACTAGCTCACTCTTTTCTAGTCATCTTCACGCATTTAGTTTTCTGAATCAATATTTCGTAATTTTAAGATTTGTATAAGTTTTTCTTTGTCTTCTTAGTTGATGTGTAATTGATTAATAGTATTTTTAACTGAACATTTATTTGCAAAGTGACCGGTCTTATTGCATTTAAAATATTTAGTTTTACTTTTATCGAAAGCTTTGTGTTTTAGTTGACTATTTGGTTTTTTGGACCAATTTTTGCGAAATTTATTTTTAGAATAAAAATTATTTGGTTCAAAATTGCTTTTATAGGGTTTAAATTATTGTTTTGAATGATATGGAATAAATTTATTGCTTGCCTTTTTTCTTCTTGAAGGCGGTAAGGAGGGTAAGTCATATTGTTCACAAAAATTTCTTAGTTCATACTTAGCTGTTTTCTTATCTGATTTTATTTGAGCATTTAGTTTCATATCTATACACATTTTTAACCCTTCTTTTTGGATCACTGTAACTATATTTTCATAAGTTAAAGAATCATAGTTAATGTGACATGTTTCATTACCAAAGACTTGCCTAATTTTATGAGCAAATAAATTTAGGAGACCATTTATGAATTTTTCTTTCAAAATGGTTAGTAGTATAACTCTAAGCATAACACGGGAAATGAATACATTTTTGTACCATTTTAAATCACTTAAGATAGGTCATCTAAGGTTACTGAGTTGATCATGAATTCTAGAAGTAATATGACTAGGGGTGCCTATGAAATGTTGGATGATTGTGTAAAATAACATGTTAACAGCATCATAAATCTCTGTTCTGTGCGTTCGTCGAAGATGGGAGTCACATCTTCATCACGTTTTATGGCATGTTTAATGGATGATCTAGAATCAGGAGTGAGATATTTTTCCCACCAGGAATGAAGCATTCCTGTAAATCCTGTGGAAAGTATGTCAATGATTTCGGGCTGACTGAAATTATGATTAGTGACATAGCTATTTGCTACCATAGACATGTGATGTAATTTATTTAAAATTTCTTGTTCGGATAAATTATCAGTGTTCCATTCATAAGTTTTATCGGAAGAAACTGAGAATTGATTGTTAATGTGATTACTAGGTTGTATATCTATAGAGAGATGAGGTTTTGTCCAAGTTTTAAAAAGCCTTTTTTTTGGATGAACAATTTTATCTATTTGTAAGGTTTGAAGTATTTGGTTTAATTCTGTAATTTGGCTAGTGTTACTAGAATCGCTACTAGAATCGCTATCGGATGAAGT
The DNA here is from genome assembly GCA_034370585.1 of Fragaria x ananassa. Lineage (NCBI taxonomy): Eukaryota > Viridiplantae > Streptophyta > Magnoliopsida > Rosales > Rosaceae > Fragaria > Fragaria x ananassa. Next base: position 24,785,826 of record CP139761.1, on the reverse strand, counting down.
AGATGAAGAGAGTTTTTATGTATAAATTACTGCAATTCTACTAGATCCAAGTGTTTCAATTTTTAATTTTTCTAACATTTGTTCGATCTTTTGAATGGAAGAAGTAGGATTGATTGTAGGTTTATTCAGTTCACTGAAATGGACTAAAGACGTTTATGGTTTGGGTTGAGGTAGAATGTTAACTTTAGAGGATATGTTATCAACTTTTGTTTCTATTTTATCTAACTGGACTCCTATGATTACTAAGCTTTGGTTTGTGTAATTATTTTGTTCAATAATTTTTTTAGTTTATGGGTTGATTTTCTTAGTCTCTAGATCTTCTACAACAATTTTAAAAGGTGAGGCAATGATTGGACTGTTGAGATGATCAATTATTATTGTTTCGACAAGAGGATGACTAGAAAGGACTAAGCTAGTGGAGGTTTTCCATTTTGCTTTTGTTAAAGTTTGAACAATTTTTTGGTCATTTAGTTGATCTAAAAAATCACGAAAGAATATTTCAGATTTTGTTTCAAGCATAAACGTTTGCCAATCATGAAATAATTTTTTTCGTTGAGTCATAAAAGAACACTTCATCCTATAGAGGTTTCTTCTAAGAATATTTTCTTGTGATTCAAGATGTTTATCTAATCTAGGATAGTTGATTACGAAAGGTTGGGTAAGTGTACTTAATTGAGGATTTAGTGGGGGAGTAACTAAAAAATCAGAAGATGTGGGAGAAGCTTGATCTTCATCTGTGACTGAAATATTTTGAGTTTCATTTTCTGTATAATTTGGGTAACTAACTTGGAAATTAGTTCTAATGTTTTTAATTTTGAGCTTTTGCGATTCATCTTCTAATTCTTTAATCCTAATATTTTTAATTTATTTATATATATCATAATCTTGTTGTAGTCGGTAGTCGGTAAACTACCTTCTCCGCCCATAGACCAGTCATAAAACTTGTAGACTGACGTACATGCTGTCTCGCCATGGTGAAAGATCATCAATGCAACGTCAGGAAGGTGCTTCTCCAAGCTCCACAAGAAGGCACCATGAGAGTATAAATGTGCATTATGTCCCACATCAGAAATGTAATGTAAGAGGGAACCTTCCTTATCTATAAAAGGAAGGCTCCCCCTCTAGATATAGGAGATTGAAGATAATATTCCACCCTGCAGATCAGATAGTACTCCACCCCGCGGGATGGGTAGACCCTCCTACTCCCCCATGTATGTATAATCCACCCCGCAGGATAGGCTCCAGTATCCTTCCCTTATTCCACCCCGCGCTAGATGGATGCACTTGTAGCACCAAAGAATGATAATTGATTCTAAGTGGACGTAGCCATGTCCCCCAAGGCATGGTGAACCACTATATGTCCTTGTGTTGTCACTATTCATACCCCACCATGATTCCGCATAGCTCTCCCGGTTTATGCAGACACACTTGTCTAGACATTGTTTCAGCTATAGTGGAACCAGCAATTGAGTGTCTAGCAGTTGCGAAAGAATGTCTAGAAGAATTTCTTATTTCTTGAATTCTTGAGTTTTGATTTATCCTTGAATTTTGAAAATTAATTCTTATTGTGCCATCATTAAACTGTTGAATACAGTCTAAATCAGCAAGACTATGTTGTGCATTGGAAGGGTGGTTCTCACTAGTGAGAGACCATTCAGAAAGAAGATGAACATCTAACCTTCTAATTGTGTGTGAAACATTAATATTGGTGTTTTGTTGACTGCTTTGAATTAAAAGAGTATGATTTTTGGGGCTTTTGCTAATAGCTTGGAAATTCATATTTGTGCAAGTGACGTTATAATGGATTATGTATATTAAAGCTAAAGGTTGGGTTCCTTCAAGAATATGATATCCTGAAGTTTTAACATTTAGGGTTAAAGCTTTTAAGATATGAGGGTCACTAAGGCTAATGGTAAAATCTGGGAAACAGTTGAAATGAACTGGACCATTGAATAGACTTGGCTCAATTAATTCAAGGGTACTGTCATTAAAGTCAGTAAACCTTGCATCTCTTAAACATCAAATGATGGAGGCATTAAGACCTTTTCTAGTTAAAGGTTTAACACCTATTTAAACTAATCCAATATGGAGGAAATTATGACCATTTTTTTTATGTTTCTTAATTGATTCAGGACTAAAAAGTTGGCAAGTTTCATGTTGTTTACTGAGGGTATAAACTTGTTCTACAGATTTAATATGATGTTCACTTTTGAAAGAAGAAAGACTTCATTTTTTCTTATAAATTTCATGACTAGAAACTCTGGGGATATTCCAATCATTAATATCTATGTTATCGTTTGACTGAAATTCTACTTGTTCTTCATTAACTATATCTGAGATTCTATTGAGGGATGACCTAGACGAACTAGAAGTGACTGAGTTGGATATAAAAAGTCGACTCATTTTGGGAAGAGAAGAGAAAACTGGACCAAAACTAAAAGGATAGGAGGTTTTAAGAACCTTAGTTTAGGACCCTAAAGACTAAAACTCACTCTGCTCCGCTCATGCCTCACCTGGGACTTAGTGTTTAGACATGGACTTATTGTTTGGTTGGAGAGAAGAAAAGTCTTAAAAAGAGATAAGGGAAAGAAAGTAAAACCTAAATCCTTGAAATTAAGGGACAGGAATCAAATTATTTCACAAAATAAGTAAACGAAATAGATCAACTCAAGATCCACTCTTAGGCGGTAGTCCACCACCTGGGGATTGAGAAGTTTAATGAAAGAAGAATGTGATAACCTCCAGAGCCACTCCTAGGCGGTAGTCCGTCACCTGGGGTTGGAGACTTGTAATGAATAACTATATCAGGCCGTTTTGGCTCTGATACCAAAGTGATAGAATCAATTAAGAAAACAAAGGAAAAGATGGTCTTAATGCCTCTATATATATATAGACCCGATCAGAGGCGCACGTCCGCACTGACCTTAAAATACGGATGTCCCTTCGTTCTCCACCAGAGGGCTCCGACGACGCACTACTGGAAAAAAAACTCTTAGGCGACGGAACTATTATGTCGCCTAAGTAACAAAATTCGTCTCCGAAGTACTTAGGCGACATAATTTTCGTCGCCTAAGTGGAGTGAGGTAGGTGTCTGAGCGACGAAAAATTGATTTTCGTCGAGTCAAAATTACTTAGACGACTGATATTGTTTAATGACAAAAAAAATTATTTTTCCCTAGGCAACGGAATAAAATGGGCGCGGAGTCCGCTAGCACAAAGAGGGCGCGGACTCCGCTGGCACAAAAGGCAGGCGGACTCCGCTGGCAGGGGAAGGGAGCGCGAAGTCCACTGACAGGGAAGGGCGCGTGGACTCCCTTAGCAGAGAAGGGCGCGAAGTCCCCTTGCACAAAGGCGCGCGGACTCTGGAGTCCGCTGACAGAGAAGGCGCCAAGGAGAGGCAGGAAGCGAAAAAGAAGGAAAGGCAGAGGGTGAAGAAGAAGGTGAGGCAGATGGAAGAAGAAGGAGAGGCAGAGGGCGAAGAAGAAGGTGAGGTGGAGAGAAGAAGAAAGTGAGGCAGAGGGCGAAGAAAGAAGGAGAGGCAGAGGGAAGAAGAAGGTGAGGTAGAGGTATGCGTGGAAACTAGGTAGAGGAAATGAGGGAGAGATAATATATAAGGAAAGTTTGAAAATTTTGGTTCAAATTTTTTTGAAATTTTTTGCGGAAAAGGAGCCGCTAAAATTTTCTGTACTTAGGCGACTAAAAATATTTTCCGCAAAAAATTTATGTACTTAGGAGACGAAAAGTATAACTTACTTTTCGTCACTTAAGATATTAATAATTTTTTTAAAATAATGATTCCGTCGTCTAAGTACATTTTTCCGTCATCTAAATCAATCTTAGACGACAAAAATGTATTCCGTCTCCAAAGTGAATAAATTTTATTTTTTATAAAAAATAATAATTATGTCGCCTAAGTAAATTTTTCCGTCGTCTATATCAATCTTAGACGACGAAATACGTTTCCGTCGTCTAAGTGAATAATTTTTTATTTATCTTTTTATAAAAATGATTTCGTCGCCTTAGTAAATTTTCCGTCTCCTAAGTTATCACTTAGGCGACAGAACACTATTTCGTCGCATATGTGGTAACTTAGAAGACGGAATTAAAACAATTCTGTCGCCTAAAAGATTTTTTTCACTAGTGATATAACGGTGTCCCACTTTAAAATTAAAATGTGGACCTCTTTATCAGATATGCAAAAGCCAAATTCAAACTTTTGAACCTACCCACTAGATACTCAAGTTGTTTTCACGAACAAGAAGAGAATCGTAAAATGTTATTAATTAAATGTCAGATAAAGAATCGGTGTATATAAGCAATACTCTTATTATTTTGTTATAAAATCAAATATATTTGTCAAAAGTACTGTTTACGTAATTTCGGTCGATCACCCTTGATGGTACAGAACTAAGGGTGTGTTAGGGTATGCTACAGCACACCCGAAGTTTTTGATCAGAAAATGTTTAGTACATATTGGTCTATCACCCACACCACACAAATGCATTATTCTATTACTCTTATAATTTTGTTTGGTCATTGATCCTTTTGTGTCCACCAAAACCCCACTTTGACTCTGTCAGATCAAACACAGAAGAGTCCTGCGAGAGTTTTTGCGACAACGGCTTCTGCTGGCAGGAAAATGCCTCCTCAAAAGCAAGAGCCTCAGCAGCTGGAAAAGAACATGCCATGGACCCTATCCCTCAGTTCTCAAACCCGGATCACAAAGTACAAACCCTCCAATTAACAAGCTCCAAGGAAAGGTGGCGCTGGTGACCGGAGGAGACTCCGGGATAGGACGATCGGTGTATCATTACTTTGCTAGGGGGGTGCAACAGTGGCCTTCACTTATGTGAAGGGCCAGGAGGACAAGGATGCACGTGAGACTCTTGAAATGATCAAGCAGGTGAAGACTTCTGATGCCAAGGACCCTGTTGCAGGTGAAAAATTCTTAGCAAGATATGTAAATTTACCCCAGCTCTGTTTTAATTTCTGGTTCCGTCTCTCTGTGTTAATCCACCGGTAGAGAACAAATTAACTCATTTTAATCATAACTCACGATCTTTACTATTGGATTTACATCTAAAGTTGGTTGAACATTATTTTCTTGACCATGTAACTAACTAAATAAACACTTTTGTGTTTGCCAACTGGTGTTATTGCTTCACATTTTCTTGGATGCCATATTTCATATATTATACGAATTTTATAGGCCACTGTTAGTACATAGCCAAAATATTTGGCTAAGCTGAGAATAAGGTACAATCACCCGGTCGAGATAGCCCTGGTGAGCCCTTCACAGGCACCCAAAGAATGAAGGGCCGGTAACAAACCGCTTGCCAAAGTCACTCTAGCGGCAAAACACCCCCAAAAGGGGAGACACTCCAAAGGATAGCAATCAGTCCCACATTGGAGACTAAGGCAAAGGTACCCAAGCTTGGCCTATAAAACAAGCTCAAGCCTTCATAAAAGGTACATACACACATACACACATACACACTCTCTCTCTTTCACTCATCTACCCGTACAAGTGCTCAAAGCTAACTTAAGCATCGGAGAGTCGAAGACTGGGCCGCCCCAGTCCCGACCCCGTGACGCTATCACTTGTGCAGGTTCCGTGTGAAGGATCCAAGAATTCTACTTCGCTCCGCCTCGCGACCCCTTCCCGGCTCGGGACGAAGCAGGTAGAAACAATTGGCGCTAGAAGGAGGGGCCCTATCTTGTGGAACTCCCATTTGCCTCGGCACTCAGCACCATGGTGGAGATCATTGATGACCCCATGGACCTTAGCACTCAAGTGGAACCTCAACCCGGCGACACATCCCTTCCCCAAACCAGCAGCCCAACCCCCATTAACCATCCCGACCCTGCCACAGCCCTTGAAATCCTCCAGCGGGACTTCCATTCGTTCCGCGAGCAAGCGGCAAAAGAGAGGGCAGAAGCGGAAGCGTACCGGGTACGTATCGCTGAGTTGGAGAAAGAGCAATTCTTGCTCCGCGCCACGTTAGAGCATCGTACCGTGTACAACGATAGCTTGAACCGCGCGGCGCGAATTGCCGGAACCCCGGATTCTCTTCAAGGCCAGACTTGTTCCATGCTCTCGGGAGGGCCTAGCCAGATCGTATACATGTCTCATCCCCTAACCCACCCCTCATTTCCACTCCCAGCCCCCCAACCATCTCCAATCCTCAATGACTCCCCTCTGCCACATCAACCTAATCTATCTGCCCAACCTATCTCCACTTCAACCACTGCCAACTCTCCCAACCCACCTCTTGACATGCCAACCCGCTTACTACTCCAACTTAGCCAAACTGTCACGCAGTTAGCCTCACGGGTTAAAGGCGTCGAGAGTCGCGGGACTCAGCGACCCTTGTTCTCTGGCTATGGACATCGCCCAAGCCCCTTCACACCCCGAGTGCAGATGGAGAAGCGGCCTCCGGGAGCCAAGCCATTCAAGATGGATAAATATAAAGGCACAGGAGACCCTCATCTCCACCTCGAGACATTCTTCTCGCTATGTAGCTCCTCTGGCTACAGCGACGCCATAGCTTGCCACGCCTTCCAAGAGACCCTCTTGGACTAGGCCCTCAGTTGGTTCCTCAGCCTGCCACCCAACACCACAAACATGTGAACAATCCCACACCCCAAATAACCCGAAACAACGCCGCCACCACATACAAAATCAAAGACAGAAAACGACGAATTCATACCTGGAAACAGCGGGTTTGCGTAGTGGCAGTGAAGCTGATTACAAACGGCTGAGCGCTCGCACCCAATCGATTGAGGATGAAATTGGACGTTTCCCAGTCTGAAACTTGTAGAATAGTCGAAACCCTAAAACACAAATCGCGGCTCAACGGTTTCCAGTTTCAAAGCGCGAACTCCCCCCTTCAGTTCTCTCCAACCCTATTTATAGGCATTCCCCTGGACCCCACAAAAAGAAGCGGTCAGGATAAAGCCACGTCACCTTTGGCCATTTCAAAAAAAAAAACGAGACAGTCCCCAATCAAGCCTGGACTGACTCGCCAAGGCAACGGCCCGCAACGCTCAATAGCGAGTCTCCCCAATCAAGCGCGGACTGACTCGCCACGCAGCGGCCGCAACGCCACATAGCGACAGTCCCCAACCAAGCGCGGACTGACTCGCCACATAGCGACAGTCCCCAATCAAACGCGGACTGACTCGCCAAGGCAACGGCCCACAACGCTCAATAGCGAGTCTCCCCAATCAAGGGCAGACTGACTCGCCACGCAGCGGCCGCAACGCCACATAGCGACAGCCCCCAACCAAGCGCGGACTGACTCGCCACATAGCGACAGTCCCCAATCAAGCGCGGACTGACTCGCCACGCAGCGGCCGCAACGCTACATAGCGACAGTCCCCAACCAAGCGCGGACTGACTCGCCACATAGCGACAGTCCCCAATCAAGCGCGGATTGACTCGCCAAGGCAACGGCCCGCAACGCTCAATAGCGAGTCTCCCCAATCAAGCGCGGACTGACTCGCCACGCAGCGGCCGCAACGCCACATAGCGACAGCCCCCAACCAAGCGCGGACTGACTCGCCACAGAGCGACAGTCTCCAACCAAGCGCGGACTGACTCGCCACATAGCGACAGTCCCCAATCAAGCGCGGACTGACTCACCAAGGCAACGGCCCACAACACTCAATAGCGAGTCTCCCCAATCAAGTGCGGACTGACTCGTCACGCAGCGGCCGCAACGCCAGATAGCGACAGTCCCCAACCAAGCGCGGACTGACTTGCCACATAGCGTCAGTCCCCAATCAAGCGCGGACTGACTCCGGACTGACTCGGCAACGGCCCACAACACTCAATAGCAAGTCTCCCCAATCAAGCGCGGACTGACTCGCCACACAGCGGCCGCAACGCCACATAGCGACAGTCCCCAACCAAGCGCGGAATGACTCGCCAAGGCAACGGCCCGCAACGCTCAATAGTGAGTCTCCCCAATCAAGCACGGACTGACTCGCCAGGGCAGCGACAAACGTTTCTTCTCGCCAACCTATTTTCGGAACATCACCCCCGTCACCTCGCGACTCTCGCGTGGGGACTTGGGGACTCGGCACCATGCCTCCCGCACCCGGGTAAAACCTATTCTCGGCATCTCTAGAATAACTCCCCACCCAAGAACTCTCTCGGACTGGGGACTTGGGGACTTGTTAGTACATAGCCAAAATACTTGGCTAAGCCGAGAATAAGGTACAATCACCCGGTCGAGATAGCCCTGGTGAGCCATTCACAGGCACCCAAAGAATGAAGGGCCGATAACAAACCGCTTGCCAAAGTCACTCTAGCGGCAAAACACCCCCAAAATGGGAGACACTCCAAAGGATAGCAATCAGTCCCACATTGGAGACTAAGGCAAAGGTACCCAAGCTTGGCCTATAAAACAAGCTCAAGCCTCCATAAAAGGTACATACACACATACACACTCTCTCTCTTTCACTCCTCTACCCGTATAAGTGCTCAAAGCTAACTTAAGCATCGGAGAGTCAAAGACTGGGCCGCCCCAGTCCCGACCCCGTGACGCTGTCACTTGTGCAGGTTCCGTGTGAAGGATCTAAGAATTCTACTTCGCTCCGCCTCGCGACCTCTTTCCGGCTCGGGACGAAACAGGTAGAAACAGCCACATTGTGCATTTGTGCGTATCCCAACCATACACGATATGGAATCTCGAGTTTAGGCGTTTAGTGCAGACAAATATTATTTCAGTCCAAGTACTTGGCTAGTGAGCTGCATGCATGTCACTCCTGCCATTGTTTTCCTTTTTTTTAATCTTTGGCTTGTCTAACGAGGATGTCTAATCTTTGGAGCATATTACTAGCAGTTGGCATTATTCTAGACTTCTAGCCATGATTTTATTTTGCTTTGCAAATCAAGCACCGTTAAGCTTGTTAATAAATTAAGGTAGCTTTTCTAATCATGACCACTATAACAAAGACTAGTCGAAGACTTTTTAGTTTGTAGTTTAAAAGATCAATTTTTCGATTACATTTTAACATCTCATCCGTTCAGTTTTTAGTTTTATATGAGTAGATCATTTATGTAAGTCTTCAGTCAAATTGATGATCGTTAAGATATCAAACTAAATTAAACTAATCAATAATAAACTAAATCTATCAAACATGAATCATTCAAGTTATAATTAATTAAACATATTTACGGATATGTCTTAAAAATTTTCAATTTAGCCGAAGACTTAAGGTTCAATTCTTTCACAAGCTCATCCAAATCTCGTACGTAGCTCCCACCATCGCTCACAGCCAAAAATGCCTTGTCCCGCTCCTCTGCTCTCACTTTTTTGGGCTGAGTGGCCCCTAAGTGACTCGGCAATCACCTTTCCTAATTGTGTTGGGTCGGGTACACCACTCGCGGATCCAGATCCTCTCCTCATATTCCTCTCCTAATATTACCTCACAAGACAATATTGACCGTTCGATCTTAATCAAGGGTCAATATATTACATATTTTAGGTTTTGAGATACTTTCCCCAAATTCTCGTACGAGATGAGGATCAGCAGGTTGGACTCGTCGCTCAGAGCAATTGACTCAAGAACCATAGCCGAAGCAATTCTCGACTCAAGGGTTCCCTGTTGGAGAAAAAGCAGCAGAGAAGCTAAGTAATCTCCACCGCCATTTTTGGCGCCGCTCTTCTTCAACACCCTCATCAATTCATCAAATTATAATGATTTGATCGAGAATGCAAATGTTCTTGCTCCCGTGACCTCCGTTGTCGGTATTGCTGCCAGCTGCCACCGAGAGCCTTCACGGTGGAGAGTTCAGTTGGGGACGAAGTCTTAAGAGGGGAGGACTTGCATGGTGGAGGGGTAGGTGTTGTTTCCTCCACTATAAGATTTTCCCTCTCCAAATTTTCTACTCGATTCTCTTTACCTCTTACTTCAAATTGTCTGCTTCAATGTTCACAATTTTTCACTGGAAAAAGCTTATTTGGTCACCCAGAAAATTCCACATGGATAACAAGATAAATAAATGGCACCCACAATTTCTGTCTTTCTGGGTGTTGAAACAGTTAGAAACCCAGATGGAAATAGCTTTTGGAAAAAAGAAAAGAAGACCTGGATTGGAAAGATCGAATTTTACAGGTTATCAAGTTCAAGTGTTTATAATCGATTTGATGCTTTGAATTTGGATTCATGTTGCAAACTTAACAGTTTGCGTTGTTTGTTGGATGGCAGGTGTGGAATTTTTTTTCGTGTGGAATTGCAGAATGCTGAAGTTTCAATTACAAAAAGGGAACTTATGTCCAAACTACCCATATTAGCACTATATGTATGGTCTTTTGTCTTTGAACATCTCATATTCAAGGTAGGACGAAAATTTGGTAATACAAAGATAGATCGGAGGGCAGATGAGAAATTTCTTAAAAACTAAAGAATGAGACATTTTGGCCCTTGATTAAGATCCAACGGTTAAGATTGTCGTATGAGGCAATATTAGGAGAGAGATACGAGGAGAGGATCCGGATCCACCACTCGCACCCTCACACACTTGTATAGCCACACCCATGTCCTCCACCAACAATTTGGCATTCACATACTGACACTCGTCAAGCCAAGCCATTACATCGCCACCGGAACCCGTGTTCAGGTTCCCCCGATCCAAACCACCATCTCCGGCGTCGATCAGACTCAATGGGCCGACACCGTAAACCCGGTTGTGGCCCATTCTTCTCTTCAAATGATCCAAATACTCACACCCTCCAAGTCTTGAAAGCTATTGAAAACACATCCCCAGCTGTCGGTATTGGCAAGCATGGAAACTCTCAAGAGTTCAGACTACGGATCCGTACCTTTGTGATCTAACACAATGGACGGCACGTGCTCCTTCTTCAACGACGGCTTCCGAGGAACGTAGGGGAAGTCAATAACGTTCGACGAGGACTGGACCAGATCTAGGTTTCGCCAACAGTAGTCATGAATGGAGGCCAAGTAAGCTCCGGACGAGAAGAAGGTTATTCTCGGGATTTTAAGGTGGTCGGCGAGCCGGAGAGTGTAGCCGAGGAAGAAGTCTGAGATGAGAGCCACAGGGGGGTTAGGGTGGGAGTTGAACCACTGGATGATACGGTCTTGGAGGTTTGCCAGAGCGTTGATGACGGCGATGTTGCCATGGTTGCCGATGTCCCTGACGTTTTCGACGCCGGGGGGTATTTTAGGGTGTGAAGGAAAAGGGAGGACGAGGGTTTGGATGGAGGGGTGGGATGAGAGGAGAGGAGTGAGAGTTGGGAGGTTTTTGGGGGTGATGATGATGGTGATGGTGAGGTGGCGGAGGGCTAGTTGGTTGGTTAGGTCGTGGAGAGGGAGCATGTGTCCTTGTGCAGGGTAGGTGTAGACTAAGATGTGAGGCTGGCGGTGGTTTTGGTCGCCGGAGGTGGACATGGTTGTTGGTAAGAGGAGGAGTTGGAAGAAGCAAGAAGACGAAGATGGGGTTTGTTGTCGTGGGGAGCTTTGGGAGTTTATGCGGGTTTTGTCAGAATGTGTAAAGATGCTTTTGAATGAATTAATGGCAGTTAAAAGGGAAATGATGATGTGCGATGATGTGCATGGCATGTACCTTTGGGGGTTCGGAAAGGTTGACTGCATGACTTGTAGTTGAATAGTTTACATGGAAAAAATGCAGATGTAAAAACCATGGAAGTTGTTGTAGTGGTAACTCATCAATCCTTCCGTCGGTTACAAATAATGCAAAGGAGCATGCTCTTGGTCTCTGTTCTCTACAAAGACTACCGACACGTTTGTTATCTGAGATTAGACAGAAACGGTGGCAGAACCATGATGCGAATTTCGTCTAAACTAGTTAGTTAAGAGTTTCTGTTCCATTTTTTTGAACTAAATCAACGAGTAATGTACCGGCAAACTTCTTCTAACTAGACCAGCAACATCATGTTTTATACTTATTTCCGTACCTTTTACTTTAAGAAAACAAAAACAAAAATATAATAGAAAACAAAACAAAAAAAACTATCATCGCCATTTCGGACGCATCTTTTTCCTCTTTCGTTTCTTCTTCCTCTTTCAATGTCTTCCTCTTCTTCTCTAACTGTAATCTCTTTTCGGGGTCTCCCTCACTTTCGCTCAATCTTGGATACAATACATAATTACATATCAGAAAATCAATTCATTCAAGTTTTGGAGGCAACAACTTTGATCGCTACACTTCTATTATTCACTTTTTCTTTCGTTGATTTTGATCAGTGATTCATAGTTCTACCTCATGGTGCATATGCATTTGCATGAATTAAGGCAAGATCTAATAACTCTAAGATGTCAAAATCTCCAAGGGAGCAACATCTAATTATAAGAACTGGAGAACAGTTTAATTTAGCCAAAAAAAAAAGAGCAAAACTACCACGAGGCATCATATAATACTTGGAAGAGAACATAGACATATAGAGGAGGTCCCAGCCTCTCTCATTGAGATTAAAGATGTCCTTTGAGTCCATGAGAATGACGGACGGCAGACCCACGACGGACGGCGGCGAACCAAGAAACCTACTTCTTTTTCTTCTTTTGTGTTTTTGTTTTTGTTTTAAGTCATTTAAATAAGGGGTAAAAATGGAAAATTGATAGTAAAAATTGTGTCGCTGGTACATTAAAAAGTTTATTGGGTACATATAACACCACCCATCATATATTATATTTGTTTTTTATAATAACGAAATTATAGGAAGTTGTTGGAAATCGACAACTACATATCTATAAGTTTCAGTTTACGATATTACTTAATTTGCAGTAATATATTTGAAACGTAATGGAATTTTTCCACCACTTCATTCATTATTTATCATATTATATTTGTCTCACAAAATCTTTTCGTTCTAGGTAAACAAACTAATCATAAGTGTAATATTCATTAGTAGAAACAAAACTTATGGAAATTATAACGAAATATTGAGCAAAAGGTCCAAACTTTATTGGAAAGGCTACAGAGCAATAGCTAACTCCACTAGATTTCGATAGTACGTAATCGATGGATCAGTTAGTTGTTCTTAGGCGGGTGGTGCCTTGGAGCATGGTAATCCTCGTTAAAGGCTACAAAACCAGACTTATCAACTCCCTCAGAAAAACTAGTCCCACTTTCTTGATTACACTCTACGTGATTACCCCATTTCACTTGATCACAATTCCCTTCAAGCTGGTTTGAGCTCCTTGCAGCACTCGTGCCCTCCTCCGCTTTAACTTTCTGAACCGCCATTTTCCTTCCTCCTAGTAACCTGTTCTCCTTGGTATCAATATTTGGAGGACTAACCACTTGAATATGACCTTCCTGCAGGTGTGTGTGTATATATATATATATATATATATATATCCAGATATCAGTGAGCAATTGATGATCAATTTTAAGTGTGTATGATCGTGATCATGACATGTATCCTTACATTTACAGTCGAAACAGCATGAGTTCTTGTCACAGCAGCATTCCCCTCTTGACATATAGAAAACTGAATTGTTAGTATATATTTAGCTTATGTAATACATATGTATAACTCAGTTGAAGCAATACAAACCAGGAAACTGAGGATCTAAGGCCAGCTTGTTAGATTTGCGGATCAGAGACGATTATATATGTCGAAAGAGTTTTCCCATTTCGGTTTAATTAGTCTAAATAAGTTCACCGGAAAAAGTATATATCTCACAAAATGAGGGCTTAAAGGTACACAAAGAGAGAAAGAAAGGCAGACTAAGTACCTAATAGACGACGGGGATATGCGTCGGAAGTCTTCCACAGACATGCAGCAGAGAGATACAACAGCAGTGCTAAGTAAGCACACTTCACAGGACCCATATATATAATCTGTCTTCGTTAGCTCTCGTAAGAAAAGATAGAGAAGCAAGTAAGAAATGAAAGCTAGCCAAGTACGTGCAGTAGAATCTGGAATTCAAAGAGAGTCGAGTGTGTAAAACCCTAGTCAAGTATATAGGTAGCCAAGCGAACACATATATACCAAGTCAAACGGAAGACTAGGGTTTTCTGAAAACGTAGTAATATTGTTTAGACCAAGACGAGCACTACAAATACTACATAAAATAGCGAGTCACCCATGTGTAGTTTGATCTTCGAAGCATTTGAGAAGAATTTGATGTACTTTTTGCTCGAGTTTTCAGAAACAAACTAGGAAGCTCTGTATATAGAAATGGTGAAAGGGCATGGTCAAGTGGAGACTGTGGAGGAGAAATATGTACTGTAACGTGGAACGGAAGCTACGGAAGTTAAGGTGTTCTGTGCCTGTCTGCCGCCAACAACAAGAACAAAAACAAGAGCTGGCTAGCTCTTACTGCACGATTAGCTTAGCCTACATTGGATTTAGATGCCGAGGTGCCTGAGCTCGTTCCATGTATACAGTTTCAGCTGGGAGGCTACTGTTTCTCATACATGAAAGTGCAGTCAGGCAGTTTGAGCATCCCTATGTGTATTCGTAGTGCAATGCATGAGATGTAACGGTGAGTTTAAGCAAAAGACAACTAATGTATTGATTTATGGTTCAGCTATAACATATATATTTTGATGCTACGTTCAAAAGTTTGAAATACGCCAAGCACCCGACCGGCCATATTTGCTAGGTGTTCGGATTATCACATATCATTTTCTTTAAGTGATAACTGTTGTAGCAGAAATTACTTGATCTAATCTATAACAAAATATCACTAAATATCTACATAACATGTGACTGTCACATAAAATTAGATATATGTGATATCTCAAAATATGGTTCACCTAACATTATTCGTATTACATACAGCTATTTTCAGTGGGTGTCTCTCGTCTACAGTGTAGCTCGTTCGTTTTAAACCACCTCGTCTAAGTATGTTTCTTCAAATAAATTAGGTCGAACTTTGTGCAGTGTTCATCCCATTGTACGTTCGTGTATCCACATTCTTGTGCGGCCACAGATTCATTAGTTCTGTGCCTTTCTCTTTTTTTTTTTCTGGTTTATATTCACATTGTTATTTATGCACTCTCGGACATAATTAAATTTCAAACAATCAAATGCCATCATACGTACTAAGGCTTCGACAACGATCCATATATATATTTCTTTTACCAAAAGTTCAGAAAGATATACGAATGAAACCCCCATATCCTCTAATTAGATCAGCAGATATATTAACAAATAACCAAAGAAAAACAAATCCAGAGGAAAGGGTGTAGAATGGTGGAGATCGACCTTACCCTGAATTGGGGTTTGATAATGTGGATCGGAAACCGTATGAGACTGATCGAGCCCGAAGGAAGGGATTCGGATTCAGCAAATCTAATCATCAAGAGATGACATATATCTGTAGCAAGTTTGTCAATTAATCATATATAGATCCAATGTAGGTAACGAATACAATTGTATTTGGTTTTGAAATGATTTATTAAGGACACATTAAATGTAGTCAATACTGATTCATGCATGTAAAGATAGAGTAGGGAAATTCATAAAGGATATTTCAAGATAATTTTGGTTATGATGTTGAACACTTGATAAAGGTTGAAGATGCTAATAAGCAGGTTGAAATTGCTTAGACATATTACGGGGATCGGGGGATGCTTTCCAAGTTTTAGCTTGAATGAGATTTTTTATATTCGAACGGAACTAATCTCAAATCAGGATCTGGTTGTCTCTCTCTTGTTGCCAAGTTTAGTGATATCGTGCCACCACAAAGGCTCGAAGTATCGACAGCTTGTGGTGGCGACGGGACATGCAGGTCCTTGGCGCACTTGGTCTTAATTTCCTCCCTTGCGACGGGACAAAGGCTCGAACACGTTGAGCTTTTGTTGTTTTATCTGTTTTGCTGGTGTCTTGTAATGTCGACCTATATTTTGGGTCGTCCTCACTTTTGTGTTTGTTTTCCGAAAATGCAAGTGACGTTATATTAGTCTACTCTCACTACCCTACTTTACTTGCATATCATAGTTTCTTTTGTGCGTATTTTGTCACTCAAAGGCTAGCTGGAGCTACAAACCTGATTGAATGAACTAGGATTGATCGAGCTTTAGGAGGAAGAAGAAGCTTAAGCCACATAATTAGATGAGGATTTGATCGAGTTTCGAGCATCGGAGAAGAAGCATGCACATTTGCGTTAGTGTTGAAGAATCAAAACTAAATGAATTGTAAGCCGTGGTATAAATTGTAAGCATGCACATTTTCCTATATTGTTTTTCACTCTTGGTATTAAATGTTTTTATACTAGCTATATGGCTGGCATTGGCCTAGTCCTCCGGCTTATTGTATTTTTTTCTTATTTTTTCAATAAATTTTCGTAGGGGGACGTTGTTTTGTCTCTCTACGCTTACCCAAAAAAAAAAAAAAAAAAAAAAAAAAAAAACTAAATGAATTGTAAGCAAGTAATATAGTCCAGGAAAATATACAATGATGTTCCCCCGCCCTTTTATAAATCATCCCCCCACCCAGCATTCATTTGTTTTCTTTTACTTATTGCTTCATCCCCACAAATTCATCATTCATCTTCTACTTTTTGCATGCACCTCTATTATTTTTAAGTCTCACTAGCTCGATGGAATGCAAAGTCACTATTAGAGTGATGACATTCAAACTATATTTAAATTTTATAAACGCATATACTAGTTTTTTGGTTAGCATTTGCTTCACAACTAGCTTATATATTACTGTCGGTAGTGAATGATATATATATATATATATATATATATATATATATCATAATTCCAATGACTTGTACCAAAAAATAAAAGTTAACGAAGCATAACTTTGAAATTAAACTACCAAATATATTTTCCTTGATTCAAGATTTCCCATTTAATTCAAAGATAGCTAGTCGATCACACAATATCCATCAGTTATGGCATGGCTTTGTTTAGGGTTTATGACAGTTGATTTTACAAATAATTTATTTATTATTCCCATTTCTGGAAAGTTATATTACTTTTATTTTTGCTAATGATTTTGTGTCTGATCCACCAATTATGCTCTATTCAATTGTAATCTAAATATTTATGGTCAGATTTTACTGTGTGAACTCGTTTCTAAACAGAGAATTCAAGTCCATATCCTACAATGAAAAAAAAAATTGAAAAAATATATAGTAAAATAAATACTAAAATTCAAAAGAAGGAATGAAGACTTATTTCACTCTTGTCCGACAAGAATTCCTTCCGGAGTTCAAATATCTCTCTCTAGTCTCTATGTATCTTCCTCATGATGTCCTTATTTTTCCAAGTTTTTATCTCTGCCTCTCTATCAATCCCAATGAAATATAAACATAGCTAGCTAGCTTAAACTTCAATTCTGATTTCCCATGCTTCCACTTGAAACAAAATCCCTACTTTACCATGCAACAAAACTCATAGTCACCTTCTAAACCAATCTTTCAATTCTCCCCCGATCAAATCAAAATGGGGTCTGCAACATCGTCTATGGCTGCAAAGTTTGCATTTTTTCCACCAGATCCTCCATCATATAACATATTCGTCGAAGAACCTACTGGGAAGATGAGGATCTCTGATGTTCATCCCAGAGAAGATGTGGACGTTATGACAATCAACACCAAGAAAGGGAATGAGATTGTTGCCTTGTTTATCAAAAATCCATCTGCTTCACTCACTATGCTCTACTCTCATGGAAATGCTGCTGATATTGGCCAGATGTACCACGTTTTCAGTGAGCTTAGTGTTTATCTGGGTGTTAATCTAATGGGGTCAGTTTATCTGTTTGAGTTTCCACCATGTTCATTTTTATAAGTATTATGAGCTATGGACGTGATAGGTTAATATGGTTAATTTGCTTTGCAGGTATGACTACTCTGGTTATGGACAATCTTCAGGAAAGGTATAATTTTCTTGTGAGATCAGTTGGCTCAAATCCATTGTACGAGCATGCCTCAATGTTTCACTAAATTGGATACTGTTTGTCAAATAAGAGAGAAATGATTTTTGACTTCTATTTTTCATAGAATGTTTACAATACATATTGTTGGGATTGCTATAGGTGTAGAACAAATTAGGGGTTTGAAAAAATAATATGATGAAGACTACCATATATATGATGTTCCGAAGTTCACAAGCAGAGATATTTTCTTCATTGGCTTTCTGTTGAATCAAAATTTATGTCTCTTGTGGCAACGTATACGATGTTATGGTCGGTTTAATATGTATTGTTTTCATGCTAGCATAGTTTTGCGTCTGTTTAATTTGTGTTCGTTTGGTGCTTTTGAGATACGTGACATGAGATTGTAATGATAAACTCTACCATGGATTCCATGTCAAAAACTAATGAAACTTGAACTATTTTCGATCATGATCATTTTCCACAACATTGTTTCCTTTGTTTTAAATTCACTTTTCAACAATTTGATTCAATATAGTAACATATCTTTGTCCATTGCACTAGCCAAGTGAGCAGGACACATATGCAGACATAGACGCTGCATATAAATGCCTTGAAGAAACATACGGTGTAAAGGAGGAAGATGTCATATTGTACGGACAGTCAGTTGGAAGTGGACCTACTTTGGATTTGGCTGCTCGTTTGCCTAATTTGAGAGCTGTGGTTCTTCACAGTCCAATACTTTCTGGTCTTCGAGTAATGTACCCTGTTAAGAAAACATTCTGGTTTGACATTTACAAGGTTTTCCCCTAACTTTTGATTGAAGAAGAACACATTTTTTAGTTGTTGGAGTTATATACTCTGTTATTGAAAGTGTTTGCTTTGCATCTGTCGCAGAATATTGATAAAATGCCACTCGTCAATAGCCCGGTTTTGGTGATTCATGTAAGCCTTCATCAACTGATTTCTTTTTGTTCTTGTTGTATGCTACATATAATAATCGACTATTAGTATTTAAGGTGTATTGTGTTGCTTATTCTGAAAGTAAGCAATGCTTTTGTTCATGTAATTGAACTAGCTGTCATGTTTTGTTAAATTTTTCTAGGGAACTGAAGATGATGTGGTGGATATCTCCCATGGTAATATTGAGATAGCTTACTTGTGTGTCACACGTCTCTTCCCTTACTTCTCTCTTCCATGTCTTCTGGTCAAAACTGTGAAACAGTTTTGGTTCAATCTCTACAGTTTAGAGTTGTTCAGATCCACAATTCATGGAAGGTTATTAGGGACTGATGGTTCTTACTCTGTATAGTTGGTTCTTAGCTTGTTTTCTCTCTTTATATAAATAGAGGTAGGCTTGTAATCGTTTCCTGAAGATTATATACAGAAAACCTTCTTCTTCATATCAGTCTCATTTTCTACATGGTATCAGAGCAGTGATCCTCATAGGACCTGCTTCTGTTTCATTTCATAGACTCTTCGTTCATAAAAGGCCTGCATCATGTCTGAAGGCGGTGAGAAAGTTTCGTCTTCATCCTCTTCCAGGCCTGAGATGGTTGATACTAACCCAAATCAACGTCTCAGCTCAACCCTTCTGAATGAGTTCAACTACATCTCCTGGGCAAGAGCCATTACTCTGGCACTTGGAGGAAGATCCAAACTTAGCTTTATTAGTGAAAAGAGTAAAGTTCCTGCATCTTCATCACCTGACTTTGAAGCATGGCAATCTCAAGATCAGCTGGTGATGTCTTGGCTGCTTAATTCCATGGAGCCAAAGATTGCAGAAATTTTCAACTTCTCCGAATCTTCTCTACACTTGTGGAAAGCTGTTAAAGATATGTATGGAGATCTGAACAATGCTGCTAGAATCTTTCAGCTAAAAAAGGAGTTGGGAGAACTTCAGCAAGGTAACTCGAACTTTGTTCAATATTTGGGAACTTTGAAAACAAAGTGGAACGAGTTAAATCTGTACAGGCCTCATACAACTGATTCTGTAACTCTTCTCAAACGTGCTGAGGAGGATAAAGTCTTTCAGCTCCTAGCTGGTCTTGGATCTGAATATGAAGATCTCAAAGGTTACCTGTTGATGACACCAGAGCTTCCCAGCCTTGAAATGGTGTGTAGCACTATTCATAGAGAAGAAGTAAGAAGAAAGGTCATGAATGCTAATGTTGCAGTTGGAGAGACTGATGCAACTAACTTTGAGCCTAGAGCATTCTCCAGCAACAGACCTTATCGAGGGAAGAGGCCAGACTTAAAATGCACTCATTGTGAGAGCATTGGAAGAACTGGCGTAGGACACAAGAAAGAAACTTGCTGGATACTTCACCCTGATCTGAAGCCAAAGTGGAATGATGACCCAAGAACTAGCAGAAACTCTTACCCATCCAATCCTAGAGCAAAGTTGAGCACCACATCAGAAGAAATGAGCAATTTCACCTCCAATCCTATCACACTCATAAATGAGTTTGCAAACTTTCTTCAAAGCAAAAAGGGAAGTCTGGAAAGGAATGGAGGAAACTCAACTGCTCTACTTGGGAAGTTTGCAGGCTTCCTTGAAGAAACAAGCTTTGCTTCTACTGATGACATCCCAGGTATCATTTGCGCTCTCTCAACAGCTATTGATTTGAGTAAAAATGGAGAGTTTTGGATTGTAGACTCTGGTGCTTCCGAGCATATCACAAATGATTTCAAAGATCTTTCTTTTTTTGAAAAATCAAAAACACCTTCTCATGTCTCTATTGCTAATGGCAGTAATGTTCCCATCTCTGGAAAAGGCAAAATTAAAATTTTCTCAGACGTCATTGAGTCTTCTGCATTGTTTGTGCCTTCTTTCCCTTTTAAATTGTTGTCTGTTGGAAAATTGACTCGAATCCTGCATTGTCTTGCTATTTTCTCTGCTGACAATATCATTTTTCAGGATCGAGTCACAAAGATGAAGATTGGTGAAGGCTTCTTCCTAAATGGACTTTACTTCATTTCCACCAACTCAAGTCTTTCAAAGTGTTTTCTGCTCAACTCCAATGCTTCTCAACAAAAGCTGTGGCACAGACGACTTGCACACCCTTCTTTTCCTGTTTTGTCTAGGCTATTTCCAAATTTTTGTAAAGTTGCTCATGAGTGTGAGATCTGCCATTTATCTAAGCAGACTAGGCTTCCTTTTAAACTCTCACACTCAAGATCAACTAAGCCTTTTGAACTAGTGCATTCTGATGTATGGGGTCCAGCCTCTATTGACTCTTTTGATGGTTATCGATTTTATGTTACTTTCATTGATGATTTCTCTCGATCTACTTTTGTTTATCTGCTCAAACTCAAAAGTGAAGTGTTTAAATGTTTTCAAGACTTCCATAATTTGATCATGAATCAATTTTCTTCAAAATTGGGAACTCTAAGGTCTGACAATGGGACCGAGTACACTTCTAAAATCATGAAACAGTATCTTAGTGATCATGGCATCATACACCAAACAAGCTGTGTGGGAACTCCACAACAAAATGGGATAGCTGAGCGCAAAAATAGAGATTTACTGGAAAAAGCAAGAGCTCTTATGCTGCAATCCCATGTTCCAAAGAGATTTTGGTCCCAAAGTGTTCAATCAGCAGCATACCTGATCAACAGGCTGCCAAGTAGTGTTCTGGATTTTAAGTCACCATTTGAGCTGCTCAAGGGTAGGAAAATTGACATTTCTCATCTTCGAACATTTGGATGCACATGTTTTGTGCATGTTCAATCTGATAAACGAGACAAGCTGGATCCCAGATCAATTAAGTGCATGTTCCTTGGTTATTCCTCTACACAAAAGGGATATAAATGTTACAATCCCTTGACACGAAAATTTTTTGTGTCTAGAGATGTTGTGTTTCATGAGAATGAGTCCTTTTATCAGTGCACAGCTGGTGATCTTCAGGGGGAGTGTTTAACTGAAGTGTTTCCTATGACTGAGGTTCTTCCAACCCCCACTTCAACCACATCAACTCCAACTCATGATGAAGTCATTCACAGTAGTGACACTGAGCAGCCATGTGCAGAAACAAGTGACCAGGAAGTAGATCCTGAGACAGTTCAACAAGTTCCATCTTTACCTCGAAGGAATCCTCCACGAGATCGGAATCCTCCTCCAAAGCTGCAAGATTATGTTACTTACTCTTCACGGTATCCCATTGAGCTCGGATTGAGTGACACTCAGCATGCTTACAGTGCCTTTGTAAGCAAGATTCTCACAGAATATGAGCCTCGTACCTATGCAGAAGCCAACAGATCAGTAGCATGGCAACAAGCAATGAAAGATGAATTGAATGCTCTTGATGAGAACAAGACGTGGAGTATTGTCCCTCTTCCTAAAGGACAGAAACTGGTTGGAGCTAGATGGATTTATAAACTCAAATATCATTCAGATGGCACTCTCGAACGACACAAAGCAAGGTTAGTTGCTCGTGGCTTTACTCAAACGTTTGGTGTTGATTATAAAGAAACGTTTGCCCCTGTAGCTAAAATGAATACAGTTAGAGTCCTACTCTCAGTTGCAATGAATCATGGTTGGACTTTGTGTCAAATGGATGTAAAGAATGCGTTTTTGCATGGTGATTTAGAGGAGGATGTGTACATGAAACTGCCTCCAGGACATCCTCGTGAACATGAAGCTGGCATGGTTTGTAAGCTTCACAAGGCCTTATATGGATTGAAGCAATCTCCTCGTGCTTGGTACTCTAAATTGAGTTCAGTTCTTGTAGCATCAGGTTTTACAAGAAGCCATTCAGACTCTTCATTGTTTGTTAGAAACAGTCAAGTTGGAAAATTGGTGGTATTAGTATATGTAGATGATCTTATCATTGCTGGCAGCAACACAGAAGAAATTCAGAATCTAAAAGCTTCTCTACATAAAGCTTTTGCCATCAAGGATCTTGGTTCTCTAAAGTATTTCTTGGGGATAGAGATGGACCTCTCAACTCAAGGTCTGTTTCTAAATCAACGCAAATACATCCTTGATCTTCTTGATGAATCAAACATGACTGCATGTAAACCTGCTCGAACTCCATTGCACAGCAAGTTGAAGCTGGACTCACCAAGTACAACTCTCACTGATCCTAGCACTTATCAGAAACTGGTTGGTAAGTTGATTTATCTTACCATCACCAGACCAGACCTTACATACTCAGTCAGCTTGATTAGTCAGTTTATGCACTCTCCAACTGTTTATCATCTGAGCATTGTCAAGAGAATATTGCGCTACTTGAAAGGAACCATAAGTCGTGGAATTTTGATGTGCAAAAATGATCACTTCAAGATTGAAGGCTACTCTGATTCCGATTGGGCAGGCAATGCCCTTGATAGGAAATCCATAACAGGCTACTGCACATTTGTAGGAGGCAATCTCGTCACTTGGAAGAGCAAGAAGCAGTCAGTGGTGGCTAGAAGCAGTGCTGAGGCAGAATATCGAGCAATGGCATCCATTGCTTGTGAACTTATTTGGCTTAAAGCTCTTCTCCAAGATTTAGGCATCAAGCATTCATCTCCAATTCCTCTGCATTGTGACAACCAAGCTGCCATGCACATTGCAGCAAATCCAGTGTTCCATGAGCGCACAAAACATATCGAAGTTGACTGCCACTTCATTCGAAATCAAGTGCAGTCAAAGCTCATTGAGACTATGTACACAAGATCTTGTGATCAACTTGCAGACGTGTTCACTAAGATTCTTGCTTCCGCTCAGTTTGAGCGTCTGCTGTCCAAGCTTGGCTCAAGGAATTCCCTCGATCCAGCTTGAGGGGGAGTATTGAGATAGCTTACTTGTGTGTCACACGTCTCTTCCCTTACTTCTCTCTTCCATGTCTTCTGGTCAAAACTGTGAAACAGTTTTGGTTCAATCTCTACAGTTTAGAGTTGTTCAGATCCACAATTCATGGAAGGTTATTAGGGACTGATGGTTCTTACTCTGTATAGTTGGTTCTTAGCTTGTTTTCTCTCTTTATATAAATAGAGGTAGGCTTGTAATCGTTTCCTGAAGATTATATACAGAAAACCTTCTTCTTCATATCAGTCTCATTTTCTACAGGTAAGCAGCTGTGGGAGCTTAGCAAAGACAAGTATGAACCTTTGTGGCTTAAAGGAGGTAACCATAGTAATCTGGAACTCTATCCAGAGTACTTGAGGCATCTCAGGAAGTTCATATCTGCCGTGGAGAAGCTACCACGACACCGGAATCTAACTGAGCTGAGTCCTCTCAAGACAATAGACGACAGCAAAAAGGCAAGATCAAGCAGTGGAAAGAGGGACAAGGCTAGGTGGAGCACCGGGCAGCTGAGAGAAAAATCAAGAAGGAGCACAGAGAATAGAGATAAACCGTGGTCAAGAAGCAGTACTTATAGTAGAGAAAAATCAGGGAGAAAGCCAAGTGTGGATCGATCTGGGAAGGCAAGGAATAGCACAGACTCGGATAGAGCAAGAAACAGCTTCGACCGGTACTCATCTTTCCATTTCCATTACAATATTCTCTGTGAATTTTCTGATTGTTGAAATGTTGATGTCATTGTTTTGCAAACTATGCAGCTTGGGGGATATGGTGAGATCAGTTGGATTGTGCAATGTTGATTGTATGAAGCCAGCAGCTTTCGAAAATTTCGATGCTTGAGGTTGACAGAAAGATTGAGAGTGAACATATTTTCTTAGATTCCATGCATGTTTGGTTGATGTGAAGTTTGGCTAAGGGAATGACTTTTACCCAATATTTTATTTTTCCTTTTGGTATTGGAGAAGCCCCTTCTCCCACGATTTATTTATCAACTGGTAATAATATATATCATACCCCAAGTCTCATTTGGGTATTCTTTGTGTTCTTTGATCTTTAAGTTCAGTATACATATAATTTAAGTTCGACTTGTGTTTTTATAGGATCAATATTGAGCTTAGTCGAAGAATGTTTAATTTCATGGTAGTAGAAATGTAAAACACATGATTATTTGTTGAACATTCAACTCATACCATATGTATTATGCTTTAATTGTTTATGTATAATTCTTTATTTGAGCCAGACGAGGCTCGATTTAACTATAGTCTAACTCATATCCGAACTCATTCTAAACTCAAGTTGAGTCGAGTTTAAATTCAAGAAAACGCATGCAACACAACTCAAATTTTCAATTTGTTAAATTAAATAAAAATAAGAATAAACTTCACCGTCTGTTAAGGCCCAAATAAGAAAGAACAACATAGGCACGACTAAAACCAAGAATCTGGTGCAACTAACTAGTGTTGTATCAACGTTGGCACCTTAATGTTAAGTTGTTAACACAACAGCTATAGCTCACCTAAACAATTTTTGCTCATATTTGGTAATACAATATATATAAAAAGAAAAAAGGAAAATGAAGAGGATATTGCGGGGTTGCTGATTGCTGATGTGGCAGCATCTAGGCCTTACAAAATCCCCCAGAACAATGCTCACAAGTCCAAACAAAACTCCATTGTTTTCTTCTTTCTAGAACCCTCCTTCTCCCCTACTTAAAAAAGTGTTAAACCCTCACAAAAGTCACAAGGGTTTTTAGTTTTTACACTCCAAAACACTAGCGGTATTCCAAACCCAACAAACACTTCTAGAGTTTAGGGCTCAATGGCTCCTGTTCTGACCAGAAGCTTATCCACAGCCTCTCTTGCTTCACTTCCTTCCTTCTCACTCAGAAACCCCAACAAGGCCTTCAACCTTAGAACTGCCTTTGTGCCCCAAAATGGGCTCAGGAAGGGCTTCACTTGTGGTGGATTGAAATGGAGGCTTGAGACAAACAACAGGCAAGTCACTGTTCGCTGTGATGCGGCGGTCGCCGAGAAAGAGGTCGCCGATGCGCCCGGCGAGGAATTCGAGTACCAAGCCGAGGTGGGTTTCTATCTGTTTGTACTCAAGTTTGGTTCTTTTTGGGCTCTGATTGAATTGGGTTATGAAATTTATAGGCTTTTAGATGATTTGTGGGGTTATTGTTATATGGGGTAGTCAAAATGGATGCATTGAGTTTAAAGTTTGGGTCTTTACTGTTTATAGTATTCATTTTCATTATAAATTGCAAGGGTTTTATGTGAATTGTGGTGTTGTTTGGGTTTCTGAGTTATGGTTTTTTGCTTTGTTAGTAGCTTGGAGTGTTTGTGGTTTTTATTTTTGGAGTTGGGTTTTGGTTTGTGAACTGCAAGTTGAGGACTTTGGAACTGATTGCAGGTCAGTCGGCTAATGGATTTGATAGTGCACAGTCTCTACAGCCACAAGGAGGTGTTCCTTAGGGAGCTTGTTAGGTAAGCTGAATATGAGTAGGCCTCGATAATTCGGGGTATATTTAGAATTGGAATAGAATAATATGTGCATTATGTTCTGTGTTTATATGCTGATTTTGTTTTGTTATTATGTTGTAGTAACGCAAGTGATGCTTTGGACAAGTTGAGATTTTTGAGTGTGACTGAGCCCTCTCTGCTTGGAGATGCTGGAGAGCTACAGATACGCATCAAGCCTGACCCGGAGAATGGGACTATCACTATATCGTATGTTTTTTCTAAGCGCTTTAACTTTTAAGTTTATCTTGAAGTCTATTTTGCCCCTTGATGGAGTGGCAGAGATGATTGATATGTTGTTCTCTGATGCTTAGGGATACTGGTATTGGGATGACGAAAGAGGAACTCATTGACTGCCTTGGTACCATTGCTCAGAGTGGTACTTCAAAATTCTTGAAGGCTCTGAAGGTGTCTCTCATACTACATTGTTTTGCAGTTAACTGAAACTTGGTTTTGTTCATTCATGCTTTTGAATCTTTATTCTCAACTTTTTGAGTCTTATTGTTGTGCTTATGTTTTGTTAGGAAAACAAGGATCTTGGTGCAGACAATGGTTTGATTGGTCAATTTGGTGTTGGGTTCTATTCGGCTTTTCTTGTTGCTGACAAGGTGCAGTATTGGTTTCACTTTTCCACACTTGTTTAGTTTTGTGCCTAGCAGAGCTTATTGTCTTGATCACTTGCTAATTGCCTAGTACATATATCGCACAATCAGGTAGTTGTATCTACAAAAAGCCCAAAGTCAGATAAGCAATATGTCTGGGAATCAGCTGCTGAGAGTAGTTCGTATGTGATTAGGGAAGAAACTGATCCAGAAAATATGATTAGCCGTGGGACGCAGATCACACTGTATTTAAGGGTACCTTACTCCTTATTCATTTCTCAAACATTTGGTCATTTTGCATGTGACTTTGTTGTTTGTTGGGCAATGGAAATGTGTCCAGCTATTTATTTATGCTTGGATGACCGTCGTATATATTTCTTCTATATTTCTTCTTGCAGCCGGATGACAAGTATGAGTTCTCAGAGCCGGCCAAGATCCAGAGTTTGGTGAAGAATTACTCCCAATTTGTTTCCTTCCCCATCTACACGTGGCAAGAAAAATCAAGGACTGTTGAGGTTTGTTTTCTGCTTTTAACAAGCCATTTCCCCCTTCTATAAACTTAGCGGATTCCTTAGTTCCACTTTTTCTTTCTTTCTTTTAATTAGATCATTACTTCTTTACTAGTTCAAGGTGGTAATCAGAATAACGATTCTCATTCAAATGTTACTCTTGATAAGGTCTTCATTGTGTTGACCTTACAAAATAATCCGGAAGTCTAGTCTCTTCTATAGACATCATGAGTACTCGTTCACTATAAAAATGAGTATTAGCCTTTCCACCAGTATTTACTAAGTTCAAACTTTTGGCAGGTTGAAGAGGAGGAAGAACCAAAAGAAGGAGAAGAAGCAAAGCCAGAGGTAATTGACATGCAATCGGAAGTGTAGGCAATCTTTGTTCTTAGAAAACATTGCATTGAAGTTTGTGTACTTGTTTATCAGGGTGAGAAGAAAAAGAAGACAATAACTGAGAAGTACTGGGATTGGGAATTAGCCAACGAAACAAAGCCTATATGGGTGAGTTCCATAGTACTTTTTATTTCACCGTATGTAATATAGATTCAGTATGATCTGTTTCTGATGTTCATGTGTTCCCTTCTCTTACATTTTACGTTGTTTTGCTTTTGTAGATGCGGAATTCAAAGGAAGTGGAAAAAGATGAGTACAATGAATTCTACAAGAAAACATTTAACGAGTTCTTGGATCCACTTGCTCACACTCACTTCGCCACTGAGGTACTGAAATTACTCTCTCTCTCTCTCTCTCTCTCTCTCCCAGAAATTTGGTTGGGAAGATAGAAACTGTAGCCCAATTTGGACGCTAACTTTTACTTTGATATCTATGCAGGGTGAGGTGGAATTCAGGAGTGTTCTTTATATTCCTGGGATGGCGCCAATGAACAATGAGGATATAGCAAATCCAAAAACAAAGAACATACGATTGTATGTGAAGAGGGTCTTTATCTCAGATGATTTTGATGGTGAACTAGTAAGTTTCTCCATACTAGAAACTGTACAAATTTGATAATCCATTGAGTCGATTCTTTCTTTTTGTTTCATGGTCATAATGTTCTTTGTTAAGCATTTAAGTCCATGTTGTGATGGAAATCATGGAATTACAATTGGTATATCATTCAGTTGCTTGTGTTGGAAATATGAAATTTTTGTTGGTTATTGTTTTTTATCCATCATTAATAGATTACGATAAGATGTCCGTTGATGGTTTTTGATAGTCTATTTTTTATTTTATAAAATGTTTATGTTTCAAATATATTGTAAATGATATGGACGTCATATGCTTATTTGCTAAAAAAAAAACCTGTTTGTCAATGCTGTATAACTGATATCCTTTTCGTAGTTTCCAAGATACCTGAGCTTTGTAAAGGGTGTGGTGGATTCGAACGATCTTCCTCTTAATGTTTCTCGAGAGATTCTTCAAGAAAGTCGAATTGTAAGTCTACTATTTTTATCTTTATCACCAAATCATACTGTTTGTCAGAATGTGTTTAGATTTTTATTAGGAAACATGACGTAAGTTCATACTATATGCTTACTGATTTCAGGTACGAATTATGAGAAAGAGACTAGTTAGGAAAACATTTGACATGATTCAAGAAGTCTCTGAAAGTGAAAATAAAGAGGTGGGTGGAAGCTACATATTTGTTTGATCTTTTTGTTCCAGCTTGAAATTGATTTTGACTCGGAATGTTGTTGAACATGTGCCCAGGATTACAAGAAACTGTGGGAGAACTTTGGCAGGTTTCTAAAGCTGGGTTGTATTGAGGACACTGGAAATCACAAGCGCATAACACCTCTGTTACGGTTTTACACTTCAAAAAGTGAGGAAGAACTGACAAGTTTAGATGAATATGTTGATAACATGCCTGAGACCCAGAAGGCCATCTATTACTTGGCAACAGACAGTCTGAAAAGTGCAAGAAGTGCTCCATTCTTGGAAAAGTTGGTGCAGAAAGATATTGAGGTATGTATCATGCACACTTTGATCAATAATGTTATTATGTAGAGCATTCCCCATTTGCAAGTTGTTGATATGACAAGGTGATATAGTCACCTTTTGTAATTCTTTTGTCTATTTATGGTGACTATTTATCCCCAGGGTGCTGACGTTGATCCTTTTTCTTAGGTTTTGTATTTAGTTGAACCTATTGATGAAGTGGCCATCCAGAACATACAAACCTACAAAGAGAAGAAGTTTGTGGACATTAGCAAGGAAGATTTAGAACTTGGTCAGTACCTTCCCCCTGTTGGATTTCACTTGCTTCGTCATGTAAAAATGTTATTGGAAACTTGTTTGAGTTGTTTCATTATATAAAGTTTTGAGGCATATGTCTCATTATCTTCCTCATGATTCTCACGTAACTTTTTTATTATATCAGGTGATGAGGATGAGGTCAAGGACAGGGAAACTAAACAAGAATACACTCTGCTCTGTGATTGGATAAAGCAACAACTTGGTGATCAGGTTGCAAAAGTCCAAGTCTCGAAGCGTCTAAGCTCATCTCCCTGTGTGCTTGTTTCGGGCAAGTTTGGATGGTCTGCTAACATGGAAAGGTAGATTTTGCCTTAAATGATACATATTCAGACCAGTGCTGTTGATAGCTGCCTTCCCTATAATCATTTTAATAAAATGTTATTAACAATAATTTTTTTTCTTCAACAGATTGATGAAAGCCCAAGCACTAGGAGATACTTCAAGTTTGGAGTTCATGAGGGGCAGAAGAATATTGGAAATTAACCCAGATCATCCTATCATTAAGGACCTAAATGTAAGTTCATAAAACTTTGTTGATTAGTTTTTGATGTAGTGGTGCGTCCCCACCTAATCAAATTTCAAATATATGAAAAGCATAGAAAAGAAAGTACAGGGTTTCATAGATTACTGGATTGACAAATGTTGACAAATGTTGCTTCCTCCACAGGCTGCTTGCAAGAACTCCCCCGAGAGCACTGAAGCCAAGAGAGCTGTAGCCCTCTTGTTTGACACAGCATTGATCTCCAGTGGATTCACTGTAAGGGCAAACTCTCCCTTTACTTTTCTCTACCGTCAAGAATTATAACTAGCTTAATGTGATCCTTACCTTTTTGACCATTAATGATGCAGCCCGACAGCCCAGCTGAGTTGGGAAACAAGATATATGAGATGATGGCAATGGCACTGGGAGGAAGATGGGGTAGACTGGAAGATGAGGAGGCAGAGGCAAAGGCAGCAGATGACAATGCCGCAAACTCTGATGCAAGCGCTGTTGAAGCCTCTGAAACACAAGTAATTGAACCATCAGAAGTGAGGGCAGAGAGTGATCCATGGAATGATTAAATGGCTCGGTGAAATCATGTACTACAAAAATTTTGCCAGTATTATTTTGCTTAGTGCTTAGATGCTTAAAATGTGGACAACGGGAAAATGGTGTTGCTTTAGTAAAAAAAAAATGGTGATGGTTCCTACTGATACTCATGTGTTGGGTCCTAGAATGAATTAACAGATCCTTTATAAGCTCCTCCTGTCTCAAATTTTCTCCATCAATAACCTACTGAAGCATTCCAGTTCCCATTTTTCCAATATTCATGAGATTAAAAGGATGTAGATTTACAATACCAATTAAGGGGATCTCCAACATATCGGCCTTTGAGATCTCGAATCATCAGACGATTGCCAAGGCCTCAAAGTTGGGAGATTATTCCCACAGAAAGGCACGTTGATTCATACCAGTCATACGGCGGTTATTGGCGGAAACTGAGACGAGACGTCCCACTGCATGTCCGATACTGTAGCAGCGCCTACCGGTCCAAAAGTGGTGCTTTCATTTTCCGTGATGGCAAGAGAGGCCGCCTGCTGAGCCGAAACAACATCAACCATGATAAATTTTGCAGCTAATTGCACCTCTTGATTGAGCATGGCTGGATTTGCCTGGTTGTCTTCAACGGGAATTGTTTGTCGGCGAGAGGCGAATTTAGTGACTGATCTCCAATCATGCGGCAGCAATATGTGAAGAGGTCTGGTGAGAAAATATACTTAGTCTAGTCTCTTCTATTAGTGCTTACAATCTCTGTTAGCCAACTAATGATTGTTTCAGAGTAAAACAATCATAAAACTGCAGCAGCAACTGACCACTTGGGATGGGACTGACTGACAGAAATCAGATTCTGAATTCAGATCATCAACAAAGTCACATCTTCATCAAAGTTTAAAAGAAAAACGGATATACGAGCAAAACCACTTATTTATAGATACAATTAGAGATTTAGGATATCATATCCAATTTGATGATTGCGACAGCAACATAAATTAAGAAGCAAAACAAGGATTCTGGACCAACATACCTGCACACAATTTTTGTGCAATATAGCAAATAATGATGAGTTCGGCCCTGTTCTATAATCCTAACCAATTTGCCAAATGAAAAACATGTAACCATGCATAAAAGTTCTCTTTGTAAGATAGCAAGATGGAATATACAGTAAAGGGTTTTCACATCCTTACCTATCATGATTCCAAAGATTGAGAAAACAGATGGATCTAAATTCAAATGCCAACTTTTGGTGCTAAGAAATAAAAAAACAAGGTTCAGTTTGAAGAGTAAACAACATCCAGTTGTATCGAATACTACATAATGAAGCTTTTAGAATTAGAGCAAACAAAGCTAGAGGGAAGGGAAATAAAAGCAAACAGAGTGGAGAATCCCACATACAGAGCTCAAAGCAGAGGGGACACAGATGGTTAATCTCCAGGCACCGGACAATGCAGTGGACATGAAACTGGTGTGTGCAGGGCAACCGAGTGAAGGGTTCTTGTTCAAAATCCTCCAAGCAAACAGCACAAGAGGACGAGGAGGTATCAGCATCAACTACTGTCACTGGATTGAAGACCTGCTGGCAGGAGAATAACCTTTCATAGTAATTGCTGTCGTTGTCAGATAATTGCTGCTTGAAATGAGAAAACTTTACCTTACAAGTTTGAAATTTAAAAGCCCAGTCAGCCTACCATAGGATGAATCAGCCCAAAAATTTAAACGGTTCGGGTCGGTGCGACCCGAAAGCCTCATAAAATACCGAGAAGAGAAGGATCCTAGGTTTAAGCAGGGTTTAGTCTTCAGAGGCAGCCACTCCTCACACTCCCCAAATCTTTGCTCGCACTCCTCAACATCTTTCTCTTCCAAATCACTTGCTTAAAATCCCAACTTTGCATCCATCTTTCTCCATAATCCCAATCCAATCCTTCTTTTTGATGTACTGCATCATCTAGTCTCCAAGATTCACCTTTGGGTTGTGGGCAAGCATGTGGAGAACCCTAGCCAAACAAGCCGTTTCTTCTTCAAAGACCAAGCTTTCCTTCCACTCTGCTCTCAAAATCTCCACAAAACCGACCTTTCTGGACAAAAGCACGCATTTTGAGACTTGGGTCTGCAGAAAGTACGGATCTTTGTTAC
The DNA here is from genome assembly GCA_034370585.1 of Fragaria x ananassa. Lineage (NCBI taxonomy): Eukaryota > Viridiplantae > Streptophyta > Magnoliopsida > Rosales > Rosaceae > Fragaria > Fragaria x ananassa. Next base: position 24,753,146 of record CP139761.1, on the reverse strand, counting down.
TGGGTTCAGTTCAGATCGGTGAATTGGGCAGACCCAGTTTGCGGAACAATCCGGTTTACCCTTTTGGGTATTGCAGAGGGTATGCCAGCTCTGCTGAGGCGATTGCCTCCACTGATGAGGAGTCCGGGTCTGAAGAGATTCAGGTAATGCTGGAGGATTTGGTGAGGGAGAGTACGGTGGAGGATGATTCGAGGCAGCCGAAGAGGTTGGTTAGTGGAATGGGGGCAGGGAGGTATGGCATTTTGAGGAGGAGGCAGGTGAAACTTGAGACTGAGGCTTGGGAAGAGGCGGCGAATGAGTATCAGGAGCTTTTGAGTGATATGTGTCGGCAGAAGCTTGCACCGAATTTGCCTTATATTAAGTCATTGTTTTTGGGATGGTTTGAGCCTTTGAGGGATGCTATTGCAGCTGAGCCGGGGACTTGGAGTGATAAGAAGGGTAATTGCAAGCCTAACCATGCTCAGTACTTTGAGCTGTTGCCGCCTGATAAGATGGCTGTTATTACAATGCATAAGTTGATGGGGTTGTTGATGACTAACAGTGGTGGAGTTGGGGCTGTCAAGGTGGTTCAGGCTGCTTGCGCTATTGGTGAAGCAATCGAGAATGAGGTTTGTGGGTTAGATTTGTGGTTGTATTCGTGTTTGCTTTCTTGCTTTTATGGAGTTAGAAATTATGTTGTTGGTCACATGTCTGATGAAGTATGAACTTTTGGCTAGAATTTGCATTCTAGTTTGTGGAAAGCTATTGGTTTATGATGTTAATAGTTTAAGTCAGAAATCGAAAGTTGATTTGCTTGGACTGCTTGGATTCACAGTGTCCATATTATAAGTCCTTTTGAGTTCTCATGTCTCCAAGACTAATGGAAGGCTTGACACGCAAATTTAGCACTCAGTCAGCTGGCTTATCACTCTGTTTCATTTTCTGTTGTTTTTGAAGTTAATAAGAATGTAATTTGACCTTCATGTGCCAGGTTAGGATACTCAGATTTTTGGAGAAGACAAAGAAGAAGAGCATTGCTACTAAGAAACCTAAAGCTGAATCTGATACTGTGACCAATGAACACGAGAATCTTATGAACGAACAGGAGAAAGAGCAACTAACCAAAGAACAGGAGCAAGAGCAACTAACCAAAAAACAGGAGCAAGAAAAACTAACCAAAGAACAGAGGCTGAGGATAAAGGTTACGAAGTTGCTTAAAATGAAGAAACTTCAACAAGTAAAAGAAATTGTGAAGGAACAAGATAGCTTAAAGCCATGGAGTCAAGAAGCTCATGTTAAGGTTTGTGACGATGAGAGATTAAAATCCACACTATCCCGTTATCATTTCTGTTATCTTATATTGGTTCTTTTACTTGCTAGGTTGGCTGTCGACTGATTCAGTTAATGACAGAAACAGCTTATATACAACCTGCAGTTGATCAATTAGGAGATTCTCCACCTGATATTCGCCCAGCATTCATGCATACCCTTAAGACTATAGCAAAAGAGGCACAGTAAGAAAGATTGTCTCTTTGTTCTACTTAACCTCTCTCCCTCTTACATAATAACTGTCTCTCTCAGTCCCTCCCTCTCCCTCTCTATCTTAACTTCTGTGATATATATATATATATATATATATATATATTTTTTTTTTTTTCTGGATAGGAAGACCAACAGGACATATGGTGTTATTGAGTGCGACCCATTAGTTCGCAAAGGGATGGAGAAAACGGTAAGTAGAACAGCTGGTTTAGCTCATAATTCTTGTCTCGGTCTATTCCCCAATATTTCTTGTATTCTTATGACATTACTACATGAGCAATTATCCTTTGTCCATTTTTCTTTTGCACCAATGTATCTCTGAGGAGTAATAGCTCCACTAACTTTTTGTTTGTTTATTTCTGTGATCCTTTCTATCCAACCAGGCAAGGCACATGGTCATTCCTTATATGCCGATGTTGGTGCCTCCACTTAACTGGACAGGGTATGCACTTTAGATCAGATATAAACTGTTTATGTTTTCTCAATCAAGTTTTTGCAGTGTTTAGATGAGTTGAACTGCGTAGCCCTAGCAGTGCAACCTTTTCCTTGGTTCAGGATTTTGCTTTCATTGGGATTTCATTTGAAATGACTAGCCAGGTTAAACACCATTGATTTAGCCAGCTCTTACCTTTTGTTATTTTTTGGCAGGTACGATAAAGGAGCACATTTATTCTTACCCTCTTATGTTATGCGAACTCATGGAGCGAAACAACAGCGCCAAGTCCTTAAATCGACTCCTAGGAAGCAATTAGAACCTGTTTTTGAGGTATCCATAGGTTCTATTACTTTTAGTTTCAGTGTGGTATCTGTTCCTGCCTTCAGTAATAGTGGTTCCTCCTTATTTCCTCACGAAATATCCATTAACTTTTCCATAATCCAGGGTTTCTGACTTGTATGCTTTGGCACATCTAATCTTTTGATTATTCTCTGTAGGCTCTGGATACTCTTGGAAATACCAAATGGAGGATAAACAAAAGGGTACTTGGTGTAGTGGATAGGATATGGGCTAGTGGAGGCGGTCTTGCTGACTTGGTTAGCTGTGAAGATGTGGGTTACATTTACTGTTCTTTTTTTCTTTTCTTTTTTTCCATATTCAGTGGTGCATTTATCCTTTTCTAGATACTTGATTGCGTTTCTGTAATTCGTACTTCGTCATCCTTGTTCTTCTTTTTATTACTAAATGATCCAGCATTACCTGTTTTGGGTTAAATAGGATACTTTACCTGAAGAACCAGACACAGAAGATGAGGCAGAAGTGAGAAAATGGAAATGGAAAGTTAAAGCTGTGAAAAAGAAGAATAGTGAAAGGCACTCGCAGCGGTGTGATACAGAACTTAAACTTGCTGTAAGAATCATTCCTTGCAAGCTGAATGATGTAGTTTGATCGGATACTGTGATATTGACTTTCACTTAATGAGAGCAGGTAGCTCGAAAGATGAAGGATGAGGAAGGCTTCTACTATCCGCACAATCTTGATTTCCGTGGCCGTGCCTACCCCATGCACCCATATCTAAACCATCTTGGTTCCGATATGTGCAGAGGCGTCCTGGAGTTCGCAGAGGGACGCCGTCTTGGAAAATCTGGCTTACACTGGTTGAAGATACATTTGGCAAATTTATATGCTGGTGGTGTTGACAAGCTCTCCTATGATGATCGAGCAGCATTTACGGAGAACCATGTAGACGAAATTTTTGATTCCGCGGACAGACCTCTTGAAGGAAGACGGTGGTGGTTGGGTGCCGAAGATCCTTTGCAGTGCTTGGCAGCATGCATTAATCTCACTGAAGCATTGAGAAGCCCTTCACCGGAGACTACAACTTCTCATATGCCTGTTCACCAGGTACTTGATCTCTTAGCATAGTCTGCAAAAAACAGAAAAATCATATTACTTCATTCTCTTATATCAGGTAATACCAAAATTGAATTCTACATGGTTATGTACAGTTGACTGTTATATGTCACCTTTTCCTTTGGCTGTAATAAAAAACATAAGGCAAAAGTTTAGTTTTCTGGTGGCTGAATTGGAAGGTGACAAAGATATAAAACATGTGGATAGATAAAATATGATAGAGAAGCACACGTTTTTGCAAGAGTGATACTGAGAAAGCCACTTGTCAAGTTCACTTTATTGAAGTTGAGGGGCTATCGGGCCTCTTCCATGATTTACTATGCTTTATATATTGTGATTTCCTAGTTTGTACCGATGATTTTTTTTAGGGAATTTATATACAAAAATTGATCTTAGTTTCTCCTTTTCTGTTGCAAGGATGGTTCGTGTAATGGTTTACAACACTATGCTGCCCTTGGAAGGGACAAGGTAAGGAACTTCTCTTAAATTCCTAGGATGCTCTTAAGTTTGGTAGTCATAATACAGTCATGCAATATTTTATAATGCTACAGAAAGCAAAAAAGACGGCATTGTTTTTCACTTTACGTTAAATTCTTTATTGTAATATCTTTATCAGCCAAGAAGCAAGAATTCAGGAATTCTTTATTGGTTTGTTTATACTTAATAGAAAACAGCTTATTCATTTTTTTATTAAATTCTCATCCTTTTTCAGCTTGGAGCAGCTGCTGTAAATCTTGTTGGGGGAGAGAAACCGGCTGATGTTTACTCAGGAATTGCTGCCAGGTCTCTTTCTCTCTCTCAGCTTTAAATCTATTCTTCTTTTTCAGTTCTGTAATAATGGTGCATTTTCTTTTCTTAATATTGGTTCGCTTAAATATGTAGAAATCGTAGGAGCAAAAGAATCAACATCTGTTCATTCCCCTAAGGATCTATATTTATTGAAGGAGAAAAAGAAAGATCAACATTTGCTGATTTCCCTAGGAATTTAGCATCGATAAATGACACCATTATTTATTTGGGTACTAACTTTTTTTATATTTTGCAGGGTACTTGATATAATGCGCACAGATGCAGAGAAAGATCCAGCCATTAATCCAAATACATTGCACGCTAGGCTTTTGATTAATGAGGTTAATATTGTTAGTCATATTTTCCATTGGTTTGAATTCCTTTAATGGACAATGAAACTGGTAGCCAGCATATCAAGGTTAATTACATCAGGAATTGTTAATGTTTTGTCTTATTGTCCTAATTTTGATGATGTGGCTACTGAACAAATAATTTGTCTTGTAAAGAATTTTCTTCTGCCCTGGTTGTGCAACTGCTTCATTTCATGCTTCTAAAACTTTTCACTTGTAATTTGAAATTTTAGGTCGACCGTAAATTGGTGAAGCAGACAGTTATGACCTCTGTATATGGTGTTACTTATATTGGTGCACGCGATCAAATTAAGAAGAGATTGAAGGAGCGTGGTACGATAGCTGATGACGCGGTGCTGTTTTCTGCATCTTGCTATGCTGCTAGAGTAAGTGAATAAAACTTGAATAGAGTACATGATTATGTTCTTGTATTGTAGTCTGTGCTGATCAATTTGCTATTTACAGACCACGTTGACTGCCCTAGGAGAGATGTTTGAAGCTGCCAGAAGTATTATGAGTTGGCTGGGTGAATGTGCGAAGGTTTGTCTTATGTACTTTGTGTAATTATGGTCATGGTCCCGGTCCAGCTGGTGTCAGGGTAGGATATGTGGTTTGGAGATTATATAGTTCGGTTGATTGAGTTGCTTATGTTAAGCAGCAAAACAATTTAAGTTGGATCGATTTTGCAGTTACATTTTTAGTTTTACTTGACACGTAGAATCTGGAACCTGGACCATACTCGTTGTTGGCCTTTTGCATTATTTTAATTCAGATCTGGGTTATGGTTAAATCTTAGAAGATTGAGCACTTAGTTCTTGGATTTGTCCCAATTCCCAAGCTAGGTTTTTCCTTCTGTAAATTTGGGGGGCTCTTCATGGCTTGCACTGAGCTTTTGTTAAGGCTTAACTTTGGATAAAATTACTTGCTTTACTAAGGGTCCAACATAGTGATTTGGGCTGTGGTGAAGTCTTGAAGATCTCTGTATGGCGGTGAGATACACAATTAGGAACTTATAATGTGAGAAGGTTACAATGTTGTAGGTGCTGAATTGATGCTGGTTTGTAGGCGCTTTCCTTTTTTTTTTTGCATTTAAAGTTTAGGAGATGTTCTCTGGCCTGTTGTGCTTTGGAGCATAATATCTGATCTGAAATATCATAATTTATGCTTCTTCTAAACTGTCTGCTATTAAATATGATCTACAAGTACTGACTGCTGTGATCAAACATAAATAGGTTATAGCTGCAGAGAATCATACAGTTCGATGGATCACGCCCCTTGGACTTCCTGTTGTACAACCATACCAGCAGTTAGGAAGGCATCTTGTAATACTTTAACAACTTTTCATGACTTCAAATGTGTCCAAATATTGTTACTTATACGAGAAAAACAAAATCGATGTCAGTATCTCATTAAGTTGCCACTTTGAATTAACTGCAGATTAAGACTTCCCTTCAGGTGCTGACATTACAGAGAGAAACAGACAAGGTCATGGTCAAACGGCAGAGGACAGCCTTTGCCCCCAATTTTGTGCACTCCCTTGATAGTACCCACATGATGATGACTGCTCTTGCCTGCAAGAAGGCAGGGTTAAATTTTGCAGGTTTCTACTAAATCCTCTCTCGCTCTCTCTCATGTACTAGCATTAGTGTATTTTCTTTCCATATAATGTTGTTGATTACAGGAGTGCATGATTCATACTGGACGCATGCAAGTGACGTTGACGAAATGAATAGGATACTAAGAGAAAAGTTTGTTGAACTTTACGAGCAACCAGTATTGGAGAATGTGAGTTGATTTACATGAAGTATTTTGTTCAAATAAAAAAATCATAAAGTTAGATTTGGAGTCTGCTCTGTTTGCCGCGTGTTTGTTTTTTTTAATTTTTTTGTGTGTGTGTGCAAGCTTATCCTTGTTTCTGATAGGTTAAGGGCTTCCTTTGCTAGATTTTGCTTGCTTTAAAACTAGGAGCGGCGATTATAAAACAAAACAAAAAAAGAATGAGATAAGTTTATGTAATTGGAATTTAGATCAAAATATTGTTTGCCATTATGATTTTCTTGTATTATTGTTTTTTTTTTTTCCGAAAATGAATCTAGACGTCTAGTGTTATTGAATATGTGAAAGTTCAAATTTGTGAATAAAATGCATCATTTGTGTTAGCTGGTGAAATTGAAGTATATGCCTTAATTTTCCTCTTTACGTTTACAGTTGTTGAAGAGCTTTCAAGAGTCTTTCCCCAAACTTATTTTTCCTTCTTTACCGGATCGCGGAGACTTTGATCTCAGACAAGTTCTCGGATCTACTTATTTCTTCAACTAATATGACCCAGTTGATTGCTTGCCTCCTAGTCCTTATGTCATCCAATCAGGGTGATGCAGTTAATTCACATTCTCATTTACAGACACAAGTCTTGTCATGATGAGTTTCGAATCCCTGTGAAGGAGAGGTAGTTCAGAAGAAAAAAAGAGCTTGATGTTTGGCTTCTGGCAATAATGTCCTGCTCGTATGCTTGTACATCTAGATACAATAGCTGGAAATAACTTACAGGACATGGTATCTTCTGGATCCTCTATTTGTAAGGGTTTGAAATAAGAAGGCCAACAACCTGCAGCATTTCTCGAAAGAACAGCTTCATCGGTGTAATTCAGAGAACGTTAAAATGATCAAACATTATCAGAACGTTGGTGAGTTGATCAAACAGAAGGGCAGGACGCTTGGGAGATTGCTATTTCAACAAAGTTGATTAGTGTAGGTTGGGTGGGCTTATGATTATTATTCACTTGCATGCATAGAAGGTCAACACAATTGTTGTCAGAGTTTTGTGTTAGGAATTGTACATCAGTCTTTTGTATTCATTTATAGGAAGTGTAGAATAAGTCACAGTCCCGATTCTTGTTTGTTTGGATACTTGTTCTGATATAAAGTGAAACATTACAGAGTTTACCTAGAAGTACACTGATCTTTAGTTTGTGATTTACAAATGTGTTGTACTGAGAAAACAGAGCTGAAGATGACAAGCAGTGGGACTTGAACATGAATCATGTCAATCCAGGCATTTTTTTTGTCCGTTCTTTTTTATAGAAATGTATCAAACAAACTTTCCATTTCTAATATCATCATAGAAGTTTCTCACATTAAATCTACAAAGTATAATACAGAGGGAGCCGGTGGCAACATGTTCAAATACAAGGAAGTTTCTCGTTCACTAATATCTCCAGTGTTTTCTGGGCTACAAAGGGACATGCTAAACCTCCAAAGGAACTTAAGCGTTTTTCTGGGTTTTGAATGCCCATATCACATAATATGTTCATCTAACGAAAGAATCCTCTTGGTCTTTGACGCCTTCGAATGAACAATGTAAGCTCACGCATGAGGGGAGACATTCTTTTTTAACAAGGCCACGGCATCACTGTATACTGCTATCAAATTAGCGAACACAGCAAGACCAATCATGAAAACAGATAAGGTCTTGTCCTTTGATGTTGCAATGCCATGCCGGTCCCTGAATCACAAAATTTGAGATCAGAAACAATAAATAAACTCAATGACTAGCAGGATATCACAATGTCTGACATAGCTTTGATCAAATAATCCTAGTTTTGAAACTTATATACATCTAAAGCAATTCAAGAAACACTAGCAATTCATGTAAGGAATTTGCGTACTTGACTCCTGTGCGCACATTATTGCTGAAATGGAATATAGAAACAGTTGAATGTCACAGAGTTTACCTTAGAACAATGGCAGCAGGGAAGATAAATCCAATGCAAACTGTGGCAGTCGCTCCAGTAAACTGGAAAACATCCCAGATGCTTGGAATGAAGTTTGCGCCCAAGAAGATAATAGAAATGAGTCCCAAGGTGATTAATGCAAACCTACGATTATCTAAATCCAAAGGCCTAGATGAAGGAAAGAAGAGATCATCGAAGTTGATTCGCAATGGATGAAAGATAATAGGAAAAACAAGCATGAGGTGCAGGGCATAGCTAATGCGAACAATATCACTGAGCATAGAGCTGTAAGGGATGCCAAGGTCGGTGTCAAAGTTGGCTAACACATCATCAAGGATTGAGTCCCCAAAAAGGAGGAACCCGAAAAGGCTTGTCAGTATGTAGACAGAAGAGCACAATCCCAATGATGTCCACACAACTGGTTGAATCATGCTAGGCTTCTTAAGCTCATTGCTGATCGTATGCACTGCAGGAAAAGAAACTCTCATCAAATTTTATGCTTTTCCACTAGCATGAAAAGACACATATTCTGTTGGTTCAGCTAGCTATACCATTGAAGTGGCAGATGAAAGCTGTCACAAGAACAGGAACAACTGTGAAGAGATTCCACACTGACGTAAGATCAGTCAACACAGGAAGCAACCTGGGCATGGAAATATCTCCATGAGAGATTTTAACAGCTGTGATTCCTGCAGTAATGACTAGAAAAACGCCCGCCAGCCCAACTGCTAAAGCAGATGAGTATCTCAATGAATCTGCAAGAAAAACACCCACTAAATTACATCTAATTGTCAACTTACAAGACATTCACCACATATTTTTCAGAGAAATGCTTGATCTCAAAGGCCCTAATCTACACCAATCTCATTCTTTCATAACTAGAACAAGAAGCAATTCTGATCATGAGGGGACACTGCTTCAATTCATAACAAATATTTTATGTCATTAAAGACTTTGAAGACTACCACCTCCTGTTCTTCTAAAAGAAAAGGACTACCACTCATATGAGTGCTCCAAACACAACTATTAGTCCTTTTGGGCAGTTAAAATCTCAAAAACAAGGCAGAACTACATATTTACCTATTCGTTTCAGGGATACCAACGGACCAAACACGAAAATCGTTGTAACAAACAAAACGAAAAGACGCCCATTCCACCAGTTTTCACCGAACCACCCTTCCAACACTCCAGTATGATGAACTCCACTTGAAGCAGTTCCAGACAGCACATCACCTAATCAAGCAGCATGTAGACCAAAAATGAGTGCCACTACATTCTTACTTGCAGTCAAATGGCAAGAAAAACACACATAGCCAGAACAATCCATCCATACCAAGCAATACAAACGGAAACAAAGTTATACAAGGTAATAATATATTGCAAGAAAAACACACATGGGATTATTGGCGTAGAACAATCCATACCAATCAATACAAAGATAATCAGGGAAACACAGTTATACAAGGTAACCCAAAAAATCAAAATGAACTTGTAACCGATGTCACACCTAATCATTCAAAGTTACTACATTTACTTCCAGTCAAATTTTCAAGAAACACAGACATGAAACATGAAACATGGTCATTTGAATTGACCCCAAAATTTCTTACCAAGTATGATCATATACACAATGAGAGTCCCGAGGTTGTTAACCAAAATAGACAACTGAAACACAACCCTGCCACCTGTCCCAAAAGCATCCCCCATAACACCACCAAACGACGCCGCATTGCCGGCCCTACTAAACCTCAGCAACATCTCCACCGCAGCCTCCGTCAAAACCGCAACCAACACGATCATCCCAATCCCAACTCCGAGCCCCAGCACCTTCATCGTCGCCGGCAAAGCCATAATCCCGGCACCAATGATCGTCGTCGACAGGTTGAACACCGCGCCGGAAAACGACCCACCGGCGGTTTCCTCCTGTGGGTTGTGCAGCAGTGGACTGTTCTCGTTAATGGGTAGGTCGGACTTCGGTAAAGACTCGGTCTTTTCGTCGCCGGTGGTCATTTCTTGAAGCTCAGGTAACAGTGAGCTTAAGTTTTAGTTTTCTTGGTTTTTTTTGTTTGCGGAAAATAGTCGCTGCTATTATGTTGGAGAGAAGTAGACGTAAGAGAGACAAGTTGGGGTTCTTATCCAATGACAGGGCTGAGTTGAAGCTAAGAGCAGAGAAGAAGACGAAAATGTGGTTCTGTAATGGTATTTCTTTCTTATATATACGACTGGGTGTTACATTCAGTGTACTTATATATACGTGACGTTTTTAGCATGGTCTGCGGGTTTTGTTTGTTTTCAGGTGGGTGGCGAAATTGGCTGGCCGGAATGTCCACGTGGACATATTGTCTAGTTTCTCGTGCCGCTTCTGAGATGGAAAAATGAAGCTAATCTTGAATCCGGAGATAGTTGATTACATACATAGACATCTAATCTTTTAAGACATGAGTTGTGAATGAACGTCAAGCAAATGGAGCCGGCAAAAATATGGAAACTGGAACAAATAAAATTTGTAGAATCACAAGCACTTAATTATTATTGTTTAGTCAGCATAAATGTTATCATTTCTAGTCATCTATAAAAATTTCGGACCAAGCAACCGTAGAAACTTCATCTCTTTCGGTTCTCTGCTTCTTAAAAACCGGATTAGAAGAAAAACCCCATAGTCTTTTGCCTTCTTTTGTTGTAACCACGTTTGGCAACTAACAACATAAACGTTTTCTTTTTCAGTGTCCGACTTATTTGAATATGGACTAGAAGAATCTCCGAAATCACTTTCATGCTTTTGCGTTTGGCTAGAATTGGTGAAGAATCTCTGTCGTTATGAAGTCAAATGCGGTCATAGTATTAAGCACGTTTCGCCGATGACATCATTACTACCACCCTCTTCACTCCTAACAATAATTAACTATCAGTTGCATTATATTCTATTAACTGTTAAAATTCACTAATCTTAGAAAAATCCAAAACCTATCCAAAAGTCCTTTAAAAATTCCAAACTACACATCAATAAACTCCCCTTAAGAAAACACATCTAAAACTATGAAAATCTCCTTAACAGCCGTGGCGCCGCCGCCGGCCGACTCCGGTGACCTCCAATGCCTACCAAAATTTGACAGCATCTTCCTCTCAATCTCCTCTACAACTTTCCTAACTAGCATAAGAACCAATTCCAAGCCTAGATAAGGTAATCGAACTGAAATAGGAAATAAGCCATAGAATTTCAACTCCACATTTCTCCTTACCTAGCTCAAGAGGGAGTGGGTCATTTGGAAGTATTGCTGCATAGGAGGAGAGCTTTCAAACGAGCCAAGCCGCTCCGGTTATGGTGGCCGAATGAGGGAGCTCCGGCGACGGAACGTCACGGGCAACCGTACCTTTTGGCTGTGTTTTCTCTCTCACGACAGCACTAGAGAGGCTGTCACCGGTCAAGGAAGAAGGCTGGGTTGACGGCCGACCGTTTGGGACCGATGCGGCGGTCTAGGGCGGCCGGATGGCGGCGAACGACGGGGAAGAAGTTTCCGGGCAGAGGGAGAGGGAGAGGGAGAGGGAGAGAGAATCGGGAGGGAGGAGAGAGAAGAGAGAGAGAAAATGGTTTGGGCTTTCCAAACCCAACCGGTCCAACACCAAAATATAAACTCAACTACAAAATTTAACACCCCAAAATAATACTCTAATAAAACTTACATTTTTACTAGCTAAAATTTACCATTTTTTACAGTCCTCAAATATTTTCACTACGAATAATTCCTCCATAGTAATCGCTTATAAACACCCCTCTAGGGACCTTTGATACTATATACTCATTTACAAAGACGGTAAAAACTCTTATTAAAACCAGGCTAGTAAATAAGGTAAAAAATTAAGAGTCAGGATGTTACACATTATTATAAGAATGTAAGCTATACTTATTGGGTTTGTGTTACTCATGATGCTACACATTCTTGTTTTTAGATAACGAATAGATGCTTGGGGAATGTGATGAACCTACTAAATAAAAGAATGTTTTCTATTGCTATTTTGAGAATAAATGTAATGTCAAGACCCGTCCCGAATTTCACCCCGAAACCCGAGATGAGTCATGCGGGGACCACCTCCAAGGATAATTTACCGAAGAACTCGGCAAACCTCCCTCGAAAATTGACAACCCTAACTTGGAAGAATTAAAGAACCACATTTTTAAACCAAAATAAAATATCATCCGCTAGAACCCAAAAGTAGCCAGAAAAAATTATACAATAATCTCAACAGTATTCAGAGCTACTAAAAATAAAATAAAACACAGCGGAAGCTAATAATCCATAGTAGATTAAACAGGTAACCTACTGGCGAAATGTAGTGGATATATGGGTGACTATGCATCGACGTCTCATTCTAGACCTCACGCGAACTCTGCAGACTAGACATTTTAAAACGAAGAGCCCAAGGGAAAATATTCAATTACGTCAGAGTAAGTGGAAAAAACAATTCTGACAACAAATAAATATTTCCCCAAAAAACGCTTTCAAAGAAAACGCTTTCAAAGAAAACGCTTCATCAGCGACAAAAACAAAAGCTCAACTGGAAAATTCTGAAATGGTGTCTAGCCTGGCTAGACTCCCAAACTTTAAAAAATTGCCTCTCAGGCTAGGATATTATATATATCAGTATGTATTTACACTCGCCTACTCTTTGTACGATATTTATGAACAACTTGAAAAATATATATCATACAAAGCTACTACGCTTGCGTCTAACGCTCACGTCACCCCACACTAGAATTGTACCTCAAGATGGGGGAAGCGCCCGAGTGGTATATATACGTGCTGACTCCTTGTATGAAATCTATGAAAGAATACGAAAATAGAAAGCCGTACAAGGCTACGACGCTCGCGTCTAACACTCACGTCACCTCATACTGGTATTGTACCTCAGTATGGGGGGAAATCACGTATAACTAGGTAACATTTAATCATATACATACTATTCTCATATAAGAGTATAATCACCGAAATTCTCAATTTCGAGAAATATCCAACAACAGAAAATCATTCAAAACGATAAAGCATTTCGAACATAATAATTAAAACAAATGTCAACTCACAGATTAGGCCTAAGCCTAAAGTCGGTCGGAGGTCTCTTCCGCTCGAGTCTCCTCACGTCCTGTTCCAAATAAATAAAATCCTTAAATAAAACACCGACGCTTAAAGCAAAACAGACATAAATAAATATGCTTCGCGCGCTCAACTAAGTCTAACGCTCCAAAATCTTAAATTCACTGCCAACCACAAAACTCCACAAATTTTACTGACATCCTCAAAAAATCACACTCCATCAAATATAATCTCATGGCCGGATTCTAACTTAATAATCCGCCAAAAATACCAAATTCAACAATTCTCAAACATTTCCAAAACTCCTCCAAAAATTCTAAAACTTATTTCATTAAACTCCTCACATTTTTCCCCACTAAAAACATTTTTTCAGCGGCGGCCAACTCCGACGACCTCCAATACTTACAAAATTTTGACAGCACATTCCTCTCAACCTCCTCTACAACTTTCCTAACTAGCACAAAACACAAATCCAAGCCTAACTAAGCCAAACGGACGAAAACACATAAAAAGCCCTAGAATTTCCTTTACCGATTTCTCCTTACCTAGCTCGAGATGGAGGGAGCCCTTTGGAGGGATTGCTGCACGGGAGGAGAGCTTTCTTTTGAGCCACGACTCACCGGCTATGGCGGCCGGAGGAAGGAGTTCCAACGAAGGGAACCCGCGGACTGCCGGAACTTTCGGACGGCTTTTCTCCCTCACGACGGCGCTAGAGAGGCTGCCACCGGTCTCGAATGGAAGCTGGGATGGAGACCGATCGATTGGGACCGGCGCGATGGTCTGGGGCTGCCGGACGGCGGCGGTCGGGCTTGGACAAAATCCTGGAAGAAACGGGTCAGGGGAGAGAGAGAGAGCGCGGGCGGAGAGAGAAGAAAAGGACATAAAATAATGGGCTTGGCCCGATCCGGTCCAACACCCCATAATATACCCAAAACCAAAATTCAACACCCCAAAAATAATACCCCAATAAAATTACCTTTTACTAGCAAAAATTACCATTTTTACCGTCGTCACAAATTTCTTCCTTAGAATAATCCTACGAAATAATTGTCCCCTACAATCTCTCTGGGGATCAATTAAATTATACACTTAATGACGAACACGGTAAAAACTCTTATTACTATTATGTTAGTAATTAAGGTAAAAATTATGGGTCGGGGTGTGATATGTAATGTCTTATATTCTTTTACTAAAACTCTTGTATTGTAAAATATTTGATATTGTAAAATATTAATGCTTTCACTTTCTAATAAAAGTATTATTCAGCCATATATATTTCGTCTTCTAATAAATTATTTGAGAAAATTTTACTTGTTTTAACTCACGTCGCAAATTCTGGCACCATATTTCCTTATAATATTGGTCTCAGTTTGGGGGCGTGACAAACTTGACCACCATTATCTCTAAAAAAAAAATAAGACTCAATCAGAACGTCAAAGCCACCTGCATCAGACTTGGAATCATTAGACTCACTAGACTCGAACTCATCAGATTCACTAGACTCAGACTATTGTATAAGCCTCGATCATATCAACAGTACATAAGAAAAGGATCGTCAGATCATCAATGTATTCATCAACATAGAATTTCATATCATTCATGTTTTCAAGGATTTTGAACTCGTAACGAAATTTCTTAAACATAGAGTCGAGTGTTAATGCATGTGATGCATCAATTTTATCCTCAAGTTATAAAATGAGTCCTCAAAGTAGTAATATTAGTCCTCAAAGTTCTAATATGAGTTTTTAAAGTTGTAAAAAAAATTAGTTACAACATTAGTCCTTATATATCCTTAAACTGGTAATTGAGTCGTCAAAATTGTAATATGAGTCATCAAAGTTGTAACAACTTTTTTTAATCATTTTAAGGACTCAATTACTACTTTAAGCACACATTTTATCATTTTAAAGATACATGATAACTAATGTTGTAACTAGAAATTTTACAACTTTAATGACTCATATTACAACTTTGATGACTAATATTACTAGTTTGAGGATTTAATTTACAAAGTTGATGCATCACATCATTCGGAGAATTTTCCTTAACATATAATGATGAGAATCTTTTCATCAGCGTACATATTATTACAGCAAACACACTTCTTCCTCAGCTTCAGATCCTTTAAATGGTAATCATCCAAAAAAAGAAGAAGCAAGAGTCAAATTTGTTGGATTATCGGAAGAATTGTTGATGGTGACCGAAACATGATACATGTGATATTCTAGTATCTAAGCTTGCATTGAGTTATTTAAGGGAAAATTTGTTAGATGAGGGGGTAATAGCTCAGGGCCATCGGACGAGGAGGAGAGAAAACCCTAACGTGGCTACAATGGATTAGAATCAGGCAGATGATTCTTTTAGGAAAATTCTATAATGTATTAATGTATATGATGCTTTAACTTTGTTCTAAAATTGTAAAATGAGTCCTCAAAATAATAATATTATTTTTCGAAGTTGTAATATGAGTCTTAAAGTTGTAAAATTTTCTAGTTACAATATTAGTTATCATATGTCCTGAAAGTGGTAAAATGTGTGCTTAATTATAGTAATAATTAAGTCATCAAAATGATTAAAAAAAGTTGTTACAACTTTAAAGACTCGTATTACAACTTTGAGGACTCATCTACCACTTTAAGGACACATGAGGAATAATATTGTAACTAATTTATTTGTTTTACAAATTTAAGGACTCATATTACAACTTTGAAGACTAATATTAATATTTTAAAACTCATTTTACAACTTGAGGTCATAATTAATATTGCATCACATGTATTAACACACTCTGATCTTAGCTATTTGTTCGAGTCGCTGATGGATGTCATAACCTTTTGTGTTCTATAGGTGGGACGAGAGCATATTGAGAACACCCGGGTGCGCCGCGCACCCGGAAAAAAAAATGACGTGGCGGTGACGGTGATGATGGGTCCGTTATATGAGGGCGGGGTTCCGTTACACACCACACAACATACCTCATGTCCTTCGTATTCTTCTTCTCCACACCACACAACATACCTCATCTCTTTCATATTCTTCTTCTCCACACCACACAGCATCTCCATACCTCCTCTCTTTCTCCCTCAAAAACTACTAGAGTCTCCCTCAAAAACTATCAAAGTCTCCCTCTGCCAGTCTACAACACCAATCGCTGCCGCTCAATCTTCAGTCGAGTCTCCCTCAAAGCCTAACAGCCACTTAACGGCAACTAACGATGTACTCGATTGACTTCTCCACGTGTCAGAATCTGACTGTGAAGAAACCGGGTGCGCTGAATAATTTCTGAGGTGGGACTGCTATTAGTCTTTAGTCATCATAATGTCATCCACTAAATCGAATAAGATTATTGGATTGTAAGTTTTCGGACCACAAACCGTATTATAACCGTCTTGGCATCTACTAATTTTATACGTCCAACTTAATTCTTACATTCATTTAGGATTTGCTGAGGGTTTGCTAGAGGGTCCTTCCAGTTCTACTGTTCTAGGCTAGAAGATAGAAGTATAGAACACTTGCGATAAGATTAAGAGGCAAACAAAGAAAATGACGATGAACTATCTGTCAATAGCAAAATGCATTTTTGAGTTTCAACAATATAGTTTCATTTCCGAGTCCTGAACCTTACCTTGTTAAGGTTGAATGCCGTTCATGAATTTTAGAACTGTGTTCTAGAAAAGATACATCACTTGAAGGAAATTACTTGTCAACCTAATTGACAGAGTCAGTAACTGCATATAATAATCATGAGATGCCATTTCAACCCAGACGTATTGGCATTAGTTTCTGAAATAGATGCCATTTCAACTCGATCCCAATCCTATGGCATTAATTTTTGGAAACAATGACTATATGCACCATTAACCAATACCACTTGCTCTCTTCATTATGTTTAATCATCAGAAAGAAACTTTAAACCAAACCACAAGTGACTTCTAGCTGACCAGGTCTTGTTCTCAGCTCCATTTATACAGACATATCATCAGTGACTGTAAGTGGGAAATGCCATCTTTCAAACGACTTATGCAGATTGAATATGTTAGCACTTTGGATTTGTAGGTTGGAGCTGAGAGCAGGAAGGCCATAGTGCAGAACTACTTCAATTGGATGTCGGTATGAGCCTTTTACTGCATATGAGTTTTCCTATTAATCTTACATAGTTTTTATCTGTCCGGCAATCGAGTTCTGGGAAGTTTTTCACAAGTTATATATGTACAAGATGGAACTTTCTGCTATTTAGTAACCATGAAGCCATGTATGTGTTAGTTATGATAATTCCATAGGCAAGAGTTTTGTTAAGTTAACTTTTCCCAAGTGACACTAGAGTGATCGAAAATGTTATTTGCACAAATGAAAACATGAAATGTTAAAGTGATTGATCTTGTAAATCATGAATTTTATTGCTGGAAGAAGATCTATTTCCTATATACATAGCACTAGTTGCGATAGAAGTTGTAGAGCTAGTGTAGTATAAATATAGTGAAAATGACCTGTGTTGTTCTTGGTATTCAGCTCAAGGAATATGGAAGTCCAATTGAGAGTCTTGCTGAGTTCATATTGGCAACCATTTCTGATATCACAGTATTGGTACAAAGCGTAGCAGTAGAACAAGAAAGTTTTCTTGAAACTGCATGCTACCTTTATCGAGCTTCTGTGGCCATCATGGAGTTGATGACCAATGACTACACACGCCAAGAACATGCCATGGAAAATTTTCAATCTATTTCTAGGAGTGTTAATCTTGCCAAACTTCTTGTGGAGAAATGTCAACAAGGCATTCAACCATTTTCGGATCCTGAACTCCTTACCATTACAGCGCAGCTGGAGGAGATCATCAAGCACATAGGAGAATGCCTGAGCTTCATACCACCATCAACATTTGGAGACCAACATTATGCAGAAAGTTCAGTTCAGTCCCTTTCGAATGAGATGCAGACTGCTCACTTTGAAGCTCAAGCATCCAAGACCAGTGAGATAGATAAAAAGACGTTATCCTTCAGAAAACAACCAAAGGTAGAACCAACATCAACACCAACAGAAACGGATCTCTACTCTATAAGTTTTGAGGTCTCCACAGAGAATCCTTGGTTCTTAAATACGCCGCAGCTGATTGAAATGCGTAAGAGCACAAGTTGGATCAGCAAACGAAAACATGAGGATATGAGTGGATCATTAACAACAATGCCTCCAGTTGGTCAGTACTTGGAGCCTATGTATGAGACTTTCTTCTGTCCACTGACAAACAAGGTTATGGAGGATCCGGTAACCATAAGAAGTGGAGTGACATTTGAGAGAAAAGCAATTATTGAGTGGTTTGAGAATCTCAATGGCTCGGAACAAACAATATTGTGCCCAACCACTGGCCAGAAGTTGGTGAGTAAAGCTTTCAATGAGAACATAGCTCTGAAAAGCACAATAGAGCAGTGGAAAGAAAGGAACGAAGCAGCTAGGATTAAGGTTGCCTACGAAGCATTGTCCTTGGCTAGTTCAGATGCAATGGTACTTGAAGCAGTAAAAGAGGTGCAAAGTATCTGCAGAAGGAAGCCGTACAACAACACTCAAGTTCGTGGTGTCGGAATATTGCCATTGCTTGTTCAGTGCCTGGAGTACAAAGACAAAGATGTTAGAAGCACAGTCCTAGAGCTTTTACTACAATTGATTGAGGATGATAACGAAAGCAAGGTCAAATTTCAATTCCTTGGCTTTTGATGAATTGAAATAAGATAAACTCTATGATTTGCGGAAACTTCTGCATCAATGAAGTACACCATTTTTTACATCCAACTTCTAACAAAGTGTTATCTTGTGCAGGAAAGAATTGCTGAAATAATCAACATTCCTACCCTGATTGAAATGCTTTCTAGTAGTCACCAGTCTATAAGGCATGCATCATTGCTTTTCTTGCTTAAGCTTTCAAGATCACAAACAGTATGCGAGAAAATTGGATCAGTTACTGGAGCTATTCTTATGTTGATTACGATTAAATATGGACGGTCGCATGATGCATTTGCTTCAGAAAAAGCAGAAGAGACCTTAAGGAATTTAGAGCTTTCGCAAAACAACATCAAACGCATGGCAGAAAATGGACTCATGGAACCCCTCCTGAAGAATCTTGCTGAAGGTAACTACTAATGATAGCCAAGCATTCATGCTGAGCCGTCTCCAAAAAACATGGTTTAGTGATTATCTTGAAATAAAATGTTTTAGTTACAATGAAATATTATAAGAAACAGAAACTGAAATTTTGGATCACTAGTCTTACCGGAGACCATTCTGAAAGTTCAGATAAAATGAAATGCTTGATAATCTAGTTGTTCTCTGATAAAATATGAAATAACAGGTTGTGAAGAGATGAAGATAGACATGGCAGGTTACCTTGGGGAAATTGCTCTTGGACATGACGGCAAGACCTATGTTGCTCAAAGGGTCTCTCCTACTCTCATCAAAATGGTACATAATGGAAATACACTGGCAAGAAGCGCGGCATTTAGAACTCTGGTGCAACTCTCCTCACACCAGCCAAATGCCAACATACTTGTAGAAGCTGGAATTGTACAAGTCATGGTTGAAGAGATGTTCATCCGGAAAATTCACAATGAACCAATGAACTCAACAAGTGAAGCAGCTGCAATCCTTGCAAATATATTTGAGTCTGGTCTTGAGCTTGAGGAACTCCAGGTAAACTCTCACGGTCACACCATGACTTCAGACTATGTTGTGTACAACATCGTTTACATGCTCAACAACTCAACCCCAGATGAACTAAACAACAATCTTATCAGGATTCTTTTAGTCCTTGCTAAGATCCCCAAACCAGAAGCCACCATTGTGTCGTTGGTAAAAGAGACTGAAGCAAGCTACACCCTCATAGAACTCATCAATAACCCACATGAACGACTTTCAATTGCAGCCATCAAGCTACTAAGTGTTCTTTCACCCCATATAGGACACCTTCTAGCCGAGAGGCTCTGCAAAACCAGAGGCCAACCGGAGAACCTTCTTATTGAGCACTCAACTGAGACCACCCTCATTACTGAGAAGCAGGCAGTTTCAGCAAAATTTCTAGCAAAACTTCCCCACCAAAACCTGACACTTAACCTAGCTCTTCTATATAAGAATATTGTGCCAACAATCATACAAAAAATCGATCAAATTCAAGGAAGACGAACAAGGTCAAGCAGGTTCGAAAGCACTTACTTTGAAGGTCTAGTAGGAATTCTAGTCAGATTCACTACAACATTATATGAACCTCAAATGTTGTTTCTAGCAAAAAACCAAAACTTCACAACAGTTTTCACAGAACTGCTCATGAAAACATCAAGTGATGAAGTTCAGAGGTTATCAGCAATTGGATTGGAGAATCTCTCCTTGGAGTCCATAAGCTTATCAAAACCACCACAAATCAAGAGAAAAAAGTTCATGAAGTTGTTCTACCTCCCTAAATATCTATCTTTTGGCACTTCAAGGAGGAGGAGAGTACCATTGTGCCCGGTTCACCGAGGAGCCTGTTCCTCTCAAAACACCTTCTGCATAGTTGATGCAAAGGCAGTGGAGAAGCTACTAGTTTGTTTGGAAAATGAGAATCCAGAGGTGGTTGAAGCTGCATTGTCAGCTATAAGCACTTTGTTGGATGACAAAGTTGATGTGGACAAATCTGTGAGCATGTTGAGCGAGGTTAACGCTGTACAACATGTTTTGAATGCAGTTAAAGAGCACAGGCAAGAGGGATTGCAGCAGAAGTCATTTTGGGTGCTCGAAAAGTTCTTGAATAAAGGCGGTGATGAGTCTGCTTCATATATATCAAATGACAGGGTGTTGCCTGCTATTTTGGTCGGTGCTTTCCATCATGGAGCTGGAAATACAAAGCAGATGGCTGAGAAGATTTTGAGGCATTTGAATAAGATGCCCAACCTCTATACTTAATTCTGTCTACTACACCATGTAGAAGTAGGAAAAACATGTTTCTTGGTCATACTGTGATGTTGCCATTGCATTCAGGCATTTTGTAATGTCATGCTCATCTCTCACCAACATGCCATGTGTTTGTAAATGAAATCTGATAATTCTGGTTGGTAATTGGATGTGACTTGTGTCAACGGTTACCCAAATGAAAACTCAGAACTTCGAAATATATGGTTGCCTTAAAACAGGGTTTGGCTTCATATCCATGTACTAATGACCTCTGTTTTGTTTTTCCTTTCATTTTTGGTTACTTCTATAGTTCTATCAACTCAGAACCAAATGCATGGGACACATACAGTATTGGAGTTTTATAACCAGGTCAAAAGCTCCAAAAGAGTATCCAGGTTTTGGACCTCAGTATTTGGATGGAAGTCTAGAAGTGATTTCCAAACATTGAAAAACACAGAATCAGTCACCTCCTACTCTTTGTTTCAACTTTCAGCATATTGGGTTTGAATCCAATTATAAACTGAACAAACAAGGCTGACATAATAACATACGAAGGAGAGACGACAAGCAATGCATAAGGGTTTTCAAAAGAAAAAAAATATATGGGAGGAGTGAGGGACAACCTGGCCAAAGCAAACTTCCCCTCCGGGACATTTGTAACACAATGGGGCAAGTTTTGGCCGGCAATATAAAGCAAAGATATTCAGCCAGAAACAACTGAACCATTCTCACAGAAACAAATGTAAATATTAAACTAAACTATTACATCACTAATATGGCCCGCATGGGATGCTTATTGTTTCAAACATCTAATATTTTTATTATTTGAAGTCTTTATAAATATTGAGTAGTTCAGCCTAAACACCAATACAGTATACCTCAATAGGATATATCCCAGACCTGTTCCAGTAAAAATTGATTCATTTTGACCACTTTCTGCTCTATCTCTCTCTCTCTCTGGAAAATGGCTTCTTTTTCGATAGAGGAATTTGTTGGGAATGGGGTTCTGAAAGGACTAATTCCAAAGCTATTGGAAGAGGGCTGGGATGATGTGCCAACCTTGAAGATCATGAATGTGGAGGATATGGATGCCATAAACATGACACAACAGCAGAAGGTTGCCTATTTACAGACCCATGTTTTCATTCTGTCATTTGCTGGAACTAAATTCACAGTAAGAATTCAAAAGTTGTATTTCAGTTTGTCTCTCCTTATGTGGTTTCATTTCTGTTGTTTACTCTAGGATGCACTGGAAATCAGGTCATACCTGCACGAGCGTGCTTTGATGCAATATGGAGATGCTCTCGAGTCCAGCGGGAAAGGTTTGCCTGAGATCCTTACCATAGGTGCTGGAGATCTTACTTCCCAGTTTGGTATGAAGCGAGGCCATATTGCTCGTTTCATGAACAGAACAGGTCCATCCAGTGCATGTGTAGATGATCCAAAAGCTGATCCTTCCCCTGCAACAAAAAGAATTAGCACACTTTCAAAGAATAATAGCATTTACAAGAGTTTTCAATCTGTAACCTCTCAAAAATTCCCATCAAGAACTACTTCAATCACTGAGAAAACTCTTGAACAATCTCTGGTGAGTTTTAAGATTAAGGATGGATACGTGTTCAAAGGAATAGTTGCCATGGAGCCCGCTGAGCCTAGAGCATGTGGCTGCGTACAACCTCCTGCTGTAACTGACAAAATAGCTCCATACTCTGCTCTCGAAAGCATCTCAGTGCAGAAGCTGACTCCCGAGTATAAAATTGGAATGGAGCATCTGGTGAAAACCAAAACTCCTCCAATGAAGGCTGCAGAACTATGGCGAAATAAACCAGCTGTGCTACTCTGCATCCGACGTCCAGGGTAAGTTCATATACTCAGCTTTTGACAAGGCTTTGCTCACAATTAACAGCCTCCTTTTGTCCATCTTATATATAAAGTGCTAAGTTTACCGTCTGAATTCAGACAAGTAGGAGCTATCACTGATCAATTTTTCACAAGAATGTACTGAAGCAAATGATGACAGCCAAGTACTATAGCAGACAATCATGTTAATGTGAAAACATGGAGGAGATAATAACCATGTTTATAGTTCAAATGATGTAAATATAACAGATAACTAGTATAAGCAGGAATGGAGTCTCTACGATATCTTTATATCCACTTCCAGGTATCAGCATCTGCCTTGTAAATGATTAACTTTCTTCTGTATGCATATTCAACTTGAAACAGGTGCATCATGTGTCGAGCTGAAGCTCACCAGTTATATGCCAAAAAACCACTATTTGATGCACTAGGAATTCAGCTATTTGCAGTTCTTCACGAATATAAGGAATCAGAGGTATTTACCATACTGCAAGCCTGAAACTTTTGGCTGCTCTTTATCACCAACTTATGGTTGCAGTATAATTTTAATGCTCCAGGTAAGAGAATTCTGGCCTAGATATTGGGGTGGTGCTATTGTATATGATCGTGGAATGGAATTCTTCAAAGCACTTGGTGGGGGGAAACTGCTGAAGGAAAAATTTCTATCTGGTTTTGTGTTCAACCCCCGAGCTATAGCAAATTACAAGCGGGCAAAAGCAATGGGAATACAGCAAAACTTCAAAGGAGAAGGTGAAATAAAGGGAGGACTCTTTATAGTTGGCAGTGGAAAAACTGGCATTGCATACCAGTTTATTGAGAGAAATTTCGGTGATTGGGCGCCAATAGCTGAAGTCCTTGACATCTGTACTCAGTTGCAGGTAATTCTTGTTGGTCTTCCAATTCTCTGCAGTCTGCATAAGTAATAATTTTAAATTTAACAACTTGTTTTAAACTGAATGCAGAACCAACAGGAAAGTCAAGAGGAGTCCAGTAAATCATCATCTCAGTTTAAATGAGTGTTGGATCGTGCATATTCAGATTGACAATGAATAAAAAAGTCTACACATTGTGATTCCAGAGTAGGCAAAGTACTATTTTATGAATAGTACTTTTTTCACAGATATTGATTGTACTATTTTGAATGCAAGTTCGAATATGAATTTATTACCATGCAATTCATTTTGAAAGAAAACAATACCTTATATGAGCTCCCGATCCCAGACATTCCAATGAAATTGTTTATCTGGGAACAAAATATATGGTTTTACAGTCCTCTCCAACAGCCTTTGACACCATCAGAACACCATCACCAAAAATCTCCACATGAACAAGTTCCGTCTTTAAATAAGTGGTAGCGGACAGCATCTCTTACAAGAATCTCTCTCTTGGTGATCTTGGAAATATATTTAGTGGCATTGTGGCAGTCCCCACATACTCTAAGGTTTTTAACAACTCGAATTGGAAGGCCAGAAGGAATAAATATCAATCCGAAGGCAATAGCAAGCCTCTCACTATGGTAATTAAGCATCTTCGTCTTTTGCAATTCGTCAACATCATGGAGAACTGAACTCACATCAGGCTCATATCCTTCTGCTATCATTTTAGGATATAGTTTTTCCAGCTCAGCGTATATCTGATCTGAAAATGGACTTGACTGGTCATCTGCTGAAAAGATGTGTACTCTGCTCTTATACTTAATCCAACTGCATCCTGGTTCCTTTCTGATCCCCTTATCTCTCATTCCTGTTCTCAATTTAGAAACTTCATCCCACTTCCCTTTAGCAGCATAGATGCTTGAGAGCAAGACATAGCTTGCTGGATTCTGGGGATCTATTTCTCGAAGAGACTTAGCTGCCCATTTTCCAATCTCTATATTTGAGCGAATTCTACATGAGCTTAGCAATGTGGCCCAACCAATTGCATCAGGATGCATAGGCATCTTAGTTATGAAGCTTCTTGCTTCTTCTAATCTTCCAGCTCGGCTGAGAAGGTCAATGATGCAAGTGTAGTGATCAAGAATTGGTGTAATTCCATGTACTTTAGTCATTGATTCAAAATACTGATGTCCTTTCTCTACTAGCCCTGCTCTACTACAGGCTGAGAGAATCCCTATGAAAGTAACTCCATCAGGTTTCAAACCATGGGCCAACATCCTCTCAAACAAATCAATTGTCTCATCGGCTTTTCCAAACCGGGCGTACCCTGAAACCAATGCTGACCAGGAGACTTCATCCCGGATGTTCATCTCATCAAACAGCCTATGGGAGTCTTCGATACTTCCACACTTACCGTATAAGGTAACAAGTGCATTTGAAACTGTAGTGAAAGAAATCAGGCCCGAAACTAGAGCTTGACCATGGAACTGAGCACCTTCTTCTAAGCTTGCTAAGTTAGCACATGAGCTAATCAAGCTTCCCAGCGTATATTCATCCGGTTCAACCCCACTCCTCTGCATATCACAAAAAACTCTAACAGCTTCTTCACTATACCCATTCTGACCATAACCAACAAGCAACGCAGTCCATGATACTACATTCTTGCAGCTCATCCTCCTGAAAACCGTCTCCGCAGCTTTTATGCTTCCGCACTTGCAATACATATCGACAAGAGCGCTACTCACAAACACATTATCCACAAAATCAGTCCTAACAACATAAGCATGAACCTGCTTGCCCTCCTGCAGCGCCAACAGCCCACCACAAGCAGTCAATGCGCTCCCAAATGTATACTGATCCATCCCCAAACCTCCCAGCCTCATTTCCCTAAACTTTTCAAGCGCTTTCCTGCCTGCGCCATTTCGTGTCAGTCCAGTAATCATCGTGGTCCACGAAATGGAGTCCTTCTCATTCATTTCACCAAACAAACACTCAGCATCTCCAATCAACCCACACCGTAACAACCCAGTAACAAGCGTATTACACATCACCACATTCCTCTCCGGCATCAACTCAAACACCCTCTTCGCATCAAGAAGCAGCCCCGCCTTGGAGTACATATCAATCAAAGGACTCCCCACAAACAGATAACCCTCAAACCCAAACTTCACAATATGCCCATGAACCTGTCTCCCCAAATCCCCACACCCCTGACTAGAACACATCACAAGCATTGTCGAAAACGTAATGCGGGTCAAATTAGCCTCCCCGTCTCTCAACATCAGCCCATAAACATTGACAGCGTCGGCAACCATGCCGCAGCCGGCGTAGCCAGCGATGAAGGAGCACCAGGAGACGGCGTCGCGGCTTGGCATGCGGTTAAAGAGGTATTGCATATCGGAGACGCGGCGGGATTTGGAGTAGACGGAGAGGAGGGAGTTATAGGAGAAGAGAGTTGGGTGGGGAATTTGGTCGAACACATGGCGTGCGTATTTGAGGTTGCCGAGTTTGCCGTAGGAGGTGATGAGATTGTTGAGGAGGAAGGTTTCGGGGCTCGGTAGGGTTCGGATGATGTGGGAGTGGATGTTCTTGGCTTGGGAGTGGTTGGCGGATTGGCAGCAGAGCTTGAGGAGGTTGCAGACATTTCTTGGCGGCAAAGAGCAGCAGAATGAGAAGCATATATACCATTTCTTTTTTGTGATCTGGTGGGATGCGGGTTCACGGTAGGGGAGGTGTTGCTCAAAAGTTTAACATTTCAGTCACGAGAGATCATAAGTGTAACATTTGAGTCGATAGAGATAATGTCAGAATGTTTCCTACCTCATGGCTACTAAAGTAAACCAAAACTTAACTCTAATCAGCCTTGACGAGATTCGAACCTGAATATGAGATTCCACACCTAAACTGAGACCAACTCGATCATAAACAGAATATGAGGTTGGTTGGTTTATATTGTTCTTTAGGATGTAGCTTCATGTTTTTATAGGTGGGAATGATGGGTTATGGACTTTTAGACAAAGCATGATCTTTGCAAAATCTTGAGTAGTTGTGGGGAGATTAGTCTGTGAGCCATGATTGTTTATTGGCCAAGTTATGATGGGTGTGGGGAGGAAATGAACAGCCTCACTTTGATTAGAGGTAAGACCCAGAAAGAGAAGATTACATTACATTTTGGTGATACAGAATTAATCGACACAAACAGATTCTTACTCTAAATTCTAAAATGAACAAAAGCATCCCCCAAGATTCTTAACCCCAAGAAACAAGGACCCCATCTCAGCTTGGTCCCTATATCTCTGTACATGATATCAGTGATCCACAAAAGTCTGGTTGAAGCAGATAGCAACAAAGCCCCTCCATTGATCAATTTATGTCACCTCTCTGCATAGGAAGCGTTGTTCAGCATGTCAACTGCTTCTGCAACATTTCTCAGTCGTCTCCAAGCTAGAGGCGTCATGTCCAACTGTTAGAGGAGAGGGTATCTTAATCATCCTTGGTGATACGAAGGAATATCGTGATGATTGTTATTTCATCAAGGTAGTAATGTGCATATACGGGCCGTATGAGTGTTATGTCAAACAGAAATTGTATAATCAAAGTTCAACTTTCATATGGCCTGGTGTACCAGAACCTGCAAATTCAGCACCAAACTTGGCTCAAGACAATTCAGAAATATCAAAAGGAAAATGCTTATAAGGAAAATTAATGCCACAATACCATCCACATCTTGGCTATTGGAGGGAGTTCCGGTTCCATAGCTCATTTGGAAAACATTCTGGAGCTCATCCTCCCACACATTTGGTACCTTCAGCAAATAATATGATTATGAAATTTCAGTCGTAATGTTTTAACTCTAAAAGCTGAGGTGCCATGATATTGTGTACAAAATTCATGTGGCACATTCCACCATCATTTGAAATATACCTGGGAAGGGTCCTTGAATCCTCCAGTCATAGGTGCCATTTGGGAACCCATTACCCTTCGAAGTAAATCAGAAGTACTCCCCATCCCAGGAAGGCCTGCTTGAATAAGTCCTGACTGAGATGGATGAAGTGGAGGAAAGGCAATATGCATATCCGGAGAAAATCCCATCGAAGATGAAGGTCCAACTCGTGACTGAAGCATCTATTTATAAAATGTAGAATGTAGGGTTAATCAGATGAGGCTCCTAGTACTGAGGAACAAAGAGAATATGTGCATAGGTAAAATCACTTGCATCTTTCTCTAGGAGGCTTTCGATGTTTAAATCCAATCGTGGATTCACTGTTGCAAGCTTCATTGACAAAAACTACAGGAAGAATAGGTCACTGTTAGAATCAAATACGAGGTGTACCAGTCCAAGATACAGGAAGACCACACTAGATACACGGAAAGAAAGTTTTCACTACCTCAACCTGCCGTTGCAAGGACTGTACATAGTTAATGATTTCGTCAAGCATCACTGCCTTCCCAGTTACCTGCAGATTGACAAAAACCATTTGATTGTCATGATGAATAGAACTAGCAGCTTTCAGGTGAACATCATCATAGTTTAATTTTTTGAGCTTTTAATTTCAACAAAAACAACCTTGCTGCATCCAGGTACAAGATCTTGAAGAAACTTCATCCTCTCACTGATCTTTTCCCTTCTGACCTGTGTGCAAAAATCAATCAACTCCTACTCCAACATTTCGTATAATGTTCATTTAATGTTTCCACATAAAACCTTACTCTTTCTGCAAGACTATGGCTATTTGTTGCTTGGCCTCTTCGAGCTCTAACATGAATATATTCATCTTTTGGTGGATCAGACGTCTGAGACCCTTGTTTGACAAGCTTTCCGGAAGTCTTGTTGGTAGTTGAAGCTCCCTTCTGTACTATTTCAGTATCATCCTTTGTTGATTCACCAGGTTGCTGTGCGGCTGTTTTGGTTTGATCAAGTTCATTAGCCTGCCATCAAATATACATAACGTTAATATAGAAGAAATAAAAGAAATTTCTCACATGTTTTACAAAATGCTCAAAATGATGATATACCTGTCCATTCCTCTTCCTTTTCTTAGAGCTTTTAGAAGGTCCTACAGCTGCACCCTCCATCATAGACGGCTCTTCTGCACCACCACTGAAATCGGCTTCATCAGACTCGTTACCAGACCCATCCGCTGCATTCTTTACTTCATCATGAGACTTCACAAGACTCTCACTTTTCTTCTCATTCTTAAGTGGGCTCCCATCAGTTGTTCCATGATCAATAGGCACAGAAACCTCGTTGGAAGCATCACCTACTTGATTGAGCTCATTGCTGGACATTGCTTTAGGCCCCTGACCTGCTACAACCTCCTGTGCCCACTGCATCATTCCCCCACCCTTTGAATAAAGACTCATTGATTCAGGAACAACAAAAGGGTTCATCATATCACTAAAATTACCACCATTGAAGCACGAAAACCTCGCAGCACGCTCAATGAACCCAGAATCAGCTGGAAACTGAGACAAGCTCTGCGGCAGCATCCCTGCCGGCCCATTCGGCAAGAAAATCCCCCCTTTTAACATCGAATTCGGAGGGTTCCAACACATATCAAGTGGTCTATCAATCCCACTTCTCAAAGAGGCAGGAATACCTTTTCTAATCCCCATTGTGTTTGAAGTGCTTGCACTGGTCTGACCATTAATGTCACAAAAACCCAAGTTTTGTGAACTGGTTGGGTGGTCCCAAAGCACTTGGCTAAATGACTCCACCATTGAAGCAGAGGGTTGTGAGGAAGAACCAATCAGATCCCCTTTAGTATCTCCCATAGAATTCCCAGTAGGAACCAAACCCATTGATGCATTTGTGAGATTGGAGCCACCAAACCCATAGGACATAGAAGGTGAATAGCTCATAGGATCATCATTCCTATTCTCCAATTCAAATTTCTCCTTCTCACTCATATCCATCTCTTCCCCTCAACAACACCAAAAACTAAACCACCCCCTGATCCCCTACCTACCCTAGTAGCTCAACCAAAACCAATTAGGGATCACAAACCTAGAGCAAAGTAGAATTCAACTCAAATAACATACAACTTACACTAACTTGCCCCAAAGATTGAAACTTTACAATCAAATTCAACCCCAATTCCACAAAGCTTGAAACTTTAAACTCAAAAATCAAAGAAATGATAAGTACTAGGTGGTGAAGCTGACCTTCTTCAATAAATGAGCAGAAGAAACCCAAAACAATGAAAGGAGAGCCATGTAGCAGTAGCAAGAGTACGAAATATCACACAAACTTAACAGAAGCTACCATTTCCAAAGTGGAAGACTGAAACTTTGTACCAAAAACTCATAAAGGGAAGCCCTCCCGAGACAGAAACAAAAAAAACAAAGACAGTTCAAACAAGGAGCTGGTAAAAAGTGTGGCAGTCAAATTAAAAACAAAGAACATTGATTTCAGGGTAATAAATACCACCCCTCATTCAAGACCCCAGTCAGAAGTAGCAGTAGAAACCCAGCTCTGGAATTGATACTGAGACACAGAGAGAGAGAGAGAGAGAGAGAGAGAGAGAGAGACCCAACAACTAAAAGGGGTTAAGAGAAAGATACCCAATTCAGATTTTGTGCCACTTTTGGTGTACTCTGCCTCCCATTCAAAGCCTTTTACTACCGAAATTGGGTGGCTCTGTTCAAAGTTTCAAACACACCCTCTTCCTCTGTTTTTTAGCTCTGCTAGGCTTCACTGTCACAACCCCAATAAAGACTAAAGAGTGAGAAGGAGAAATCCTCAACCTGTAAACAAAAGCAATGGCTTTAAATGGAGACAGTGAAGGAGAAGAGTAATGGCAAAGGTGCTGCTTTTATACCCACGCTTACATCAAAAAGAGAGCTCTTGATGATTAACCACCGCCACTGCTACTGTAAAATATATAAAGAGGACCTTCCCACAAGCTTTTTTTAACTCTGTTTCAAGTTTTTTAACCTTTGTTGTATTGATTCAAGTTGCATAATTGTAGTTGTTTAAGCTGATAATTATTCCAGTTGAGCTTGCAAAACTGACACTGCCAACTCTTGCTTGGGGGTTTTCCTTTATCTTATTGCATTGTCCTCCATTGCAAACCTTGGGAGGAGAGCTTAACGAGATCTTTAATGGGGTTTGTTTGGTCAAGAGACCAAAAATCTAGCTCATTTTCACACTTGGTTTTTAATGGAAATTAATCGATTAAGAAACTAATCCATCTGTTTCATGCAGCCTGCATTATTGTGTGGGATAACCTAGGCTATCCCGTTTTGATAACTTGACCGTCTTATCTAGCAGACTAGCTCACCCGAACATTGAGCTATGTTCATGTAGCTTATAGTTAGAATCAATTTAGAGAGAATGGAACTCATAACCTCACCCGTTAATGTTTTATTTGAAGTAAAAAGTAAAACATGATCAATTTGAGGACTACTCCTCAGAATTTGAGTGTTGAACTGACATGTCAGGTATTATTAGCTCTTTCTCTTTCGTATTAAATTGTAATCCACACTTTCATTTTTCTTAGTAACTTAAATTTTATTTTTAATAACTTAATATTTATATTTTTATAAAAATAATGACTAAATATTATAACATGAGCAGTTTGAATTTCACGTATCAAAATCAAAGGTAAAATTTTGCAAAGCTTCTTGGTATTCTAGTACCGTGTGGCGGACTGTGGCCTATACCATTGATGGACTGTCTCTTTCACTCTTTCCCTCCTGTCATTATTAGTTGGCATTGGGACTTGCAATCACAGTGACCTAAGCTTTACTGCTTTAGAATAATGGAATCTCTCTCCACAAAACCCTAATCTACTTGCTCCATAAACTGAAGGTCATACTAAAATATATGCTACAAGCTTTGACAAATTGGGTAATTAAGAGCTGAAAATGATTGCTTAAGTAGGTATCCAGGGTAGGAAAAAAAACTATCTTCTTGACACAGCAGGAAATTAACCATGCGTGTATGAAGTGTAGCAAGAAATGTTAAATAGGGTAAAGGGATGGTCCAAAGGAGAAGACAGAAAATAAGACCTACAGGTTTGAGGCTACCGCCCTCTATATAAAGAAAGAAAAGAGTGGATTAGATTCCTTCAAATCAATTTCTATCCAATTAGATTAGACATAAGAGAGCCAAGAACTGACCTATGTGAATCAATTAATGGGTCATTGCCACCTGTAGGAGGCCAATTGATTGGTGTCATGGTACGTATGTGAATTGCAAACCAGAAAAGTTGGTGATAAACTAAGCCCTAGTATATCTCATATATGAGAATTATTTAGGGTTGGCATGGCTCTTCTTTTGGGAAAGCCAAAACCAAGCAAGCAAAATCCATCCATCATGGCAACACCAACATGATATGGGAATTGGGGATTCGAGATCTCCTAACAACAGCTTTACAATTCTTTAACCTCAATCAAAGACCAAGTTCATGCGCTTTAGAAGATGTTCATAATTATAAATAAAGTATTAGTACTTGAATTACACCTTTAATCAAAGATTAGAGAAGCACGTTTGACTGTTTGGGGGTTATGTAAGTCTATTATTAGTACACTTCCAATAATCCGATCACTTATAGAGTACGTACGTGCATAATCATACTTTTGAAACTGGATACTAACTTTCACAAGTGAATCAAATTACGACAGCTATTTGATCTATGTTCTTCCTATTAATTGAGATGTGAATACAAGTTGCAAATCGTAATTAGAAAATGTACAAACACATTGTAGATCCTGTACATGCATATGGTTTTGGCTAGATTATTCCAACTCTACTATATAATCAAACAATCAAGTACTTGCATGGTTTAAAGTATATGTAGCTTGCAGAAATGCAGAGCACAGCGCATTTTGCTTGACTTTTGTTCACAATATTTCTAGCTAACTAGGAACACATAATTTAAGTAATTACATGCATATGAAACGGATTCTACGTATTAAGATAAACTCTAAATATTAAATTATATTTGCATATACCTTACACATTAGAGGATAAACCCCAATAACTATGTAACTTAATTACAATGCATTGATCTTGAAGAGTAGAGGAAGAATGTCAGATGGGTCTACAATGGCCTCCAGATATGAGAAATCATCACCCCAAATTTTGTGATGAATTTCATGCAAACATCATTACATAACATAATTATGAGATACCTTCCTGAATGACTGTTTTTCTTTTTTCACAGAACTTTTGGGTCGCTTTATGTGAACCCTAAAGAAGATGCCTTGTGGAAAACGTAGAGGTCTTTCCTGTTCCTTTTCCCCCACGTTTTCCCTCTATCTACTTAAGCCTGCAAAAGTTAATGTAAGATGATATATATATCAGAGATCTGGGACCCTAACTCTGATAAAAGAGATCGCTCTTTGCTTCTCCATGCTTATGAATGTCTCTACTCTCTAGCTAGAGATCGATCGATGATCTTTAATGAGTGTATATGCATAGACTAGGGCTACTGCTAAGACGACACTCTTTAAACATTGGTAGAAGGTAGAGATAAGAGAAGGGTGAAAACTCAGGCAATTTTGGAACTTGAATGTCGTTTCTCGTGATTTCTAGCTGTACTACTCAGATCTTGTTCTGAAAAATTTTGATTGCACATTGCAGAATATGTCCAAGAATGATTTCTTTCATTCATGCCCCAAGTCTCCATCATATATTTACCTAATAATGATCTCAATTCTATGTATTATCCCTGATACTGTTCTGCATCACTTGCCGCTTGCCCTTTCTTTTGTTAGATATTTTACGTCTTAAATCGATTGCCCTTTCATAATGAACGAGTGTGCAATTGTCTTGTGTCATCAGGACTCAGGAGTATGAATTATATCCTCGATTTATATACATATACATTATCAATCGATCATATCACTTCAAGAGAAGAGACAATGAGATTGCCACTTATGACTTCTGTTCCAAATCTAAGCACTAGTTCCACCATCCAATCGAAGTTTTTGAGACCTTATTGTACGAAGGTAAGGTCTCTGTACAGAATCTTCAGACTTTTATAGCAGTGACTGTAGTGTCTACATCGTCCATAATTTACACTTCATACATGTTGGTTTCTAACTAAACCAGTTCCTTTCTTTGGTTTGAAAGCATAACCATTCATTGTGATGAATCAGAAAGAATTTGCCTCGATTCAATTCTCTAAGTCACTTCAATACAATATAGACTACTATTTTCATTCAAGATGAACGTAGCAATGTCATTGAACTACAACCAGCAGATTACATTTTCAGGGTTTGGAAATGTATATTATTCATTAGATCCTAATCCAAGTTCATCGATCATTAGGCTTGATTCAATTATTTGTTAATTCAGTCCCCTTTTCCTTACAGCTACTTTATCCACTTAAACTCTCTAAAATCTAAACCAGAATGTACGGATCTTATTCCAAATTGGCAAACTAATAATTGGGGTATTTCCATGTAACCCTATCATTGGGATTCTTGGTACTTGGGGGACTGGCTACTGCACCATTTCGAAATGCAATACCTCGATCACGTCCAATAATTTTCTTCCAAGTACAAAACTCTCTAGGGTTTCTTGTTTGGTGACCAATGTCTTTATCCAAAAAATGACCTGAACAGTGGAAAAAAGTGGGCAAAAACTCCAAGAAGTTTATAAGCAAACGAATGGAAAGCTAGCTAGTTGTTAAACATCATGTCTAGTCGTCTAAAACTGTAGATCGTCTTAGCATGTGGCTTCTGCAGGGATGTATTACACGAACACAGTTGATATGGCTTTCCATTTTTGCTTCCTTCTTTTGTTAACGATTTGAGGCTAATAAAGAAAAATCAAACCCTAGGATTTTAAAGTGAAGTGATGGGTCATGAAAGGAGAACATCATCTTTTCTGGGGTAGTAGTAGTAGTATGGATTCGAGTAGTCCATGTTTACAAAAGTTCTGGTGGAATCTATCGCAAATTGATCTCTATAAGGTAAGGTGAGGATAAGAGTATTGCTCGAGCAAGTTTCCTCTTACTTGTAATCAGCTTCGAGAATGACTTTGAGATGCTCAATGATTGTTAGTTTCTAGTTAAGGTTAATGATTGTGAATATGTAGTTATAGATTAGGCACATTTCAAAAGTAAAACTGTAGTCGGCTGTGCATAAAACAACTTCTCAAGCCCGTAAACCAGAAAGCATCCCACCACGGCCAAGACAGCCGAGGCCACCCTAGGGTTCCCGTCCATGTGTAGGATGGGCCAGGCCCGACCTCGGTAGCAGCATTGGGCCGGGAACGATTCCAGAAGGCATAAGGGAGCCGGGTATTTGAAATAGCAGCAAAGGCATTGTCCCACATCAGTTTTCAAGTAAAAGGAACCCTGGGCCATAGCTTATCAGGTATGATCATTAACTGCTTCACCATATTCATCAATATACTGACTTAAGCTTCGGAGGAGGAAAGACCGGAACATCCCGATCACCTTTGTTATTGCAGGCCGGGAGGAGGATAACCCACCATCAGCTTCTGCTAACCCCATCCGGGATTGTGCAGAAACATTTGGCGCTATCTGTAGGAGATCAGTGACGGCAGACAAATATGCCCGGGCAGCAAACGAGACACACTCCCGGCAGTTCTGTTTCTTCGAGTATAAGAGGCAGAACAGGGCACGAAACTCGTTGATGGTCGGTCAACCCATCTCGAACAAATAACACAAGCAGCAAAGAGAGAGAGCAGCTGGCGCCATTGGTTTGGGGGTACCTGTCCGGGAGCAAGTTGAAGCATGCTTAACAGGTACTGGACGCACTGGGGAAGCGGGAGGGAGAAACTGTTCCTAAACATATGCTCGTGCACCGCGACAAACCCGTCTCTCGGACAGCACGCTAGCTCACCCTCATATAGGCCACACAGGGTAATTGTGGGCGGGATTCCCCAGTTTTCACGGAACTGTTCTATCTCAGCTGGGGACATACTACTCTCGGGTTCATCGCACACTGTGTCATCCTCCAAGATATATCGTCTTGCCGAGCTTGCAACATTGGTAATCGAGACGCTATGGAACACTTATGCAGTCTAGTCGATATCTCGGGCGGGTACGCTTTTGGGTAGCTCAGTACACTTTCGACTAATGTACTCTTTCATCCTCTAGTCATTGTCCACTATCAGCTGAGAGGATGTGCTCGCTTGGCTTAGATCAGTCAAACTTCGGGAGTCCATCTACCTAGAATAACAAACTCTAACATCTATCAGTATGCGCCGCCAGGAGTACGCACACCAATTCAAAGTTCAACCCAGCCTCAACCCAGAAATCCCTAGAACTCTAAACATTTCCAGTTTTACCCATACAAGCAACACAAACACAGAGCAAAATGGAAAGGCAAAAACAGAAACAAGCATGAAGCGCAGCAAAATGGAGAAAACCTTACTAGATTCTCGACGTAGTAGCAACGCTGGAAACGCAGACGTCGGGTGACACCTCACAATCGTAGGGATCGACAGCAGCGAAACACAGAAGCAAAAAGAAGCAGAAAAAGGGGAAACACCAGAGCGACCAGAGAAGAGTGAGCGAGAGAACGAAGACGAGATAAAGACGAAACGCAAAAGGGGGCAGAGTATACTCGGTCAGTAAACAGTCACCTCGATCCACGAGCCAACACAAAAACCAGTAACCAAAAAAGAGGCACCCTTAGCCACCCGATCAAACTGCAGGATGGTGCCACGTGGCACAACTGACGTAACTTCTTGAAGAAGGAAAGAATGAAGCGATGTGCATTAAATGCATGATAATTATCCAGCATTATTGTGACATCCGACGAACATGCATTTAATGCACCTGCCACCACTGCGCAAACTTCGAAGTACAAAACCCATCTCGGATATGCGTCACCGAGATCACAAATGCAAGACCCATCTCGAGTGAAAATCACCGAGATCATAAGACCAGTGTACGATCCATACCGAGTGAGAGTCATCGAGATCGTACGAAGCAAAACTCACCTTGGCTGAGTACCACAAATATATTCATTCCACCTGAGAGGCATTCGACCAAGAGATTGACATTCCACCGAGAGATTGACATTCCACCGAGATTGGCATTCCATCGAGAGATTGGCATTCCACCGAAATTGGCATTCAACCGAGATAGACATTCCACCAAGATCGGCATTCCACTGAGATAGGTAATCAACCGAGAGACATAAGTTATTGAAATCTCGAGTAACACCAAGTGAGATAGGTAATCAACCAAAAGACAAATTTTATATCATCCCTTTAAAAACGGAGCAAATGGCTTGATAAACCACAGACGACGTTAACACCCCATCACTCGAGTAGTAACATAGGATGTAACACCCAGGTACAAGACCTAGCTCGTGTTATAGTCTTTGTACGCGGAGCGAACTCCTTAGCTCGCGTGACAATTTCAGTCCTTGCGTGGAGCGAACTCCTCAGCTCGCGTTATAGTCCTTGTGCGCGGAGCGAACTCCCCAGCTCACGTGACAATTTCAGTCCTTGCGTGGAGCGAACTCCTCAGCTCGCATTATAGTCCTTGTGCGCGGAGTGAACTCTTCAGCTCGTGTGACAATTTCAGTCCATGCGCGGAGCGAACTCCTCAACTCGCGTTATAGTCCTTGTGCGCGGAACGATCTCAGCTGGCGGACAATTTCAATCCTGCTCGATAGTGTCGGCCTTTCTGAGCGAGGCGGACTCAACAACTCGCCCGGTAATGTCAGTCATGTGCGAAGATATCCAGAAACGAAGATCGGTTCAACCCACCTCATGAGTCCGGACTTGGGGGGACTATGGCGGGACCCATCCGAAATAGTACACTGGTCTACGAGCTTATTTTAGCAAAGTCCCCACTCAAGATGTGTCTTAAACGAGAACTTAGGGGGACTTATAGTCGGTTGTGCATAAAACAACATCCTAAACCCGTAAACCAGCAAACATCCCACCACTGCCAAGACAGCCGAGGCCACCCTAGGGTTTCTGTCCGTGTGTAGGATGGGCCAAGCCCGACCTCGGTAGCAGCATTGGGCTGGAAACGATTCCATAAGGCATAAGGGAGCTGGGTATTTGACATAGCAGCAAAGGCATTGTCCCAGATCGGTTTTCAAGTAAAATGAACTCACCCTGGGCCATAAATATGGCTCAGCCACCAGCTTATCAGGTATGATCATTAACTGCTTCACCATATTCATCAATATACTGACTTAAGCTTTGAAGGAGGAAAAACCGGAACATCCCGGTCACCTTTGTTATTGCAGGCCGGGAGGAGGATAACCCACCATCAACTTCTGCTAATCCCATCCGGGATTGTGCAGAAACAAAAACATAGCTCGAAACTGAAGTATGTCATACAATCATAATGGATTATCTAGATAACCAAATTTATAAACAAATAATAATATTGCTAACCCTCATTGATTGTTGAGTTTGTAAAAGTCTAGGTAAGAACTCGTATACCTAGGTTTGAAAATATAGCCTATCTTGAAACTAAAGTATGTTAGAGTGTCGTTAATGGATTGAATTTTTTAAATAACCAAATTTACGGAAAAAATTAGCTAGCCACCGTTGATGGTTGAGTTTGTAAAAATGTAAGTGCATGTGACCTCCCATAACCAGGTTGTTGTATTCTTTGCACAGATTAGTCTTACTGTATAGCGAACTATTTCTTTCATTCTTCTTATTTGATTTTCCATATTGCTACCGCCAATAGATATTTTGTTGAGGATCATAAGTTAGTCAAAACTTAAACTCTGTTGGTGCTGGAGA
This sequence comes from Fragaria x ananassa, assembly GCA_034370585.1. NCBI lineage: Eukaryota > Viridiplantae > Streptophyta > Magnoliopsida > Rosales > Rosaceae > Fragaria > Fragaria x ananassa. The sequence continues at coordinate 24,714,472 of CP139761.1, read as the reverse complement.
TGAAAGAAGTGACAAGTATCAAATTTCAAAAAAATGTTGATTCAGAAGCTTAGACAAGATATTTGCATCTGTTTGGTTTTGCTTCAATAAAATTGGATTCTACAAGTATGACTGTTACTACATAGTGTTGCCAAATTCACATATGAGCAAGCATTCATTGTAATAGAAAAATTCATTATTTGGCAACTTAGAACCATACAATCTAGAATGGATAAGAAAAAGAAACACGGCCTTTAAATTTTATATATGTGAAAGATGTTTGTTTGATTCATATCACTTCCTACCTTATTTAATGTGTCCCAACTTCTGGTTTTCATTCAGAAAAGAAAATTTTAGATTTGTTTCATCAGATCGAAAATGCTTATTGTTAGCAAGTTCAAATAGGACTAGGTATACATTGGGCTATATATGTTACAATTCAACCAATATTCTAGCTAATATTATCCATTCCAATCCAATATGATCCAATTAACATGCTTGCCTTTATTTTCTTTCTTCTTCGGTCTTTTAAGAGTGAGTTTAGCAAGCCACCTCAGTTATGCTACACAAGAGTGTCCAAACAAAGCTAGACTAATCTTCCACTGCAGCCGCACAAATTTAGAGACCCATCAAACTTGATGGAGACAAACCGATGAGAATTGAGACTCAAACTCTTAACATGAAACTTTACCACATCATGTGGTTTTCTTCTTCATTTCTTTAGAAAATATCTAAGAAATAATAGCATTTTAGATGGAATATCCGTTATAGGGATGTGCCATAGATTAGGCTCATTTTACCAAATATGACTAAAATCCCCACTAATCCAAAGACATAATCATAATCCTTCCATTAGTAAAGCCATTAATTTCATAAACTGTTGAAATCCCCTGCATTCAATTGCTTAACCACCGGCTTTATGCAACAAATCACATGCAAAAGAACTGCAAATCCCTTCCACTCCACAATAATTGCTTTGGATTATGATGAATTACACAGAATGACGGATGATCTGGTATATTTTAACCACAGTTATTACGATCAGGGAGCGTTATAAAAATTTGTAGTCTAGTACACTCTCAATTATTGAAGGTCCAAAGTGACGGCGTGCACCGCACAACACAAAGAGTACGGCAGCTGTTTGAGTTTCACTGTTTTAGCTGTTGCTGTAGCACCAATCAGTTTTGACTCTTGACCAATCAGACAGACTTGTTCACCTTCACAGATCCCAGAAGAAGGCCGCAGCAAACTTCAAAGTCCACCTCACCTTGATCTCTAACGGTAAAACTGAATGAGGTAGTTAAGGCCAACTGTCTCACTTTCTCGTTCTTTCTGGGGTAAACTGCAAACAGGTCCAGAAGATTCAGAAGGGCCTTATCCCAGGTATTACATCTCAGGACCCAAATTTCCCAGGAATTATATATAATTGTGTTGGTTGATTTGTTTGCAAGTTTGAATTTTCGATGCTGAATTCTTTAACTTTGTGACTTTGCTGAATCATATATGACATGTAGTGGAATTTTCTAGTTTCTATACTGATGAGAGAAAGGAAATAGGATCAAACATATATACTAATTTGGGTCAATTTGGATCTTGTAGTTGTGGAAGAATGTACTTTAGATTTCATTTGCATAACTTAATGGACTGGCATTATGGATGTGAATGATGATAGTATTTCATTGAGTTATAAAGTTTCTCCTTTGCTTTTAGTCTACAACTCTACATTCATGTCACTGATGTCAGACATTTGGTTGAGTAGTTAGTTACTTGTATTCTGTTGGTCAAATTTGGTGGCAGTTATGTAGAATAGATAGTATGTAACCACCAAGAACTGAATTTGAGGCAAATTCCCACCCCTTTTCTTTTTAAAACTTTGTAGAGACTTGAAAGAACAGATCGGTACTACTGAGCATTTGGGATGGAAGACCAAGCTGTGTGTGATGTTAGTGTTAGCAGTCCAGAGTATGAGATAAGCCACACAGACCAAGAAGTGTCATCTAATGAATCCGGGGCGCAAGACTTGGAGAGTTCTATGAAAGTATTGACAAAGGTGGACTTGGACTTGGCCTATTCTGCTGAGAAGTTAGCAAATCTGCAGGCACTTATGATGCGCCTATTCTCTCAGGAAATTGATCTTGAAGCAATGGCCACCGCAAATAATTATATCTTGGCTGATTTTCATGAGAAAGTATTGGTCTTTAATCTCCTGTCTAGCATTTTAGATTCCGAGGTCAGAGAGATGGAAAGTTTCATGGATACTCTCCAAGCAGAGATAGTTGGTGCCCGTCACACTATATTCTCATGCAGTCATTTGGGGGAACAGTACACAGCAATGGAAGAAAAGTTGTATGATTCTGAAGAGTCCTTAAAGCAGTGTCAAGAACAGGTTTCAGAGGTCAAAATGCTGGCAGCTAAGTTTCGGAGAACTGCTATCGCTTTTGTACATGACAATTGTAAGTTTATAATTTCTGTCCACTTAAGACTTTTGTTGAAGTCATTCACTACTACTTGGTCAATATTTACTTGAGGTACATATGTCAACAGGGAAAACTGACAATGCCATGGATTCATCAGAAGATCATCAAATGTCAAATAATTATGCAAAGTACAATATGCAGATGCCTAGACAACAAAGACATAATCTACGAATGCTTGAAAAATCACTTTCACGGGAGATAGATCTTGAGAAGAAATTAACTCAATCAAGACAAAATGAGGAACAACTTCAGTTAAAGCTACATTATACAGAACAGGTAGCGGTTGGCATGGAAGAAGCAGCAGAAGGTATTTGGGGAAGATTTTTAGAGGCAGAAAATGCTGCTGAGGTGCTCCAGGGGATTTCAAAGGATTTATTAGGAAGACTGCAGCTTCTGAATTTCAATCTGAACGGTTCATTTAACCGTGAAAGCGAGTTAAAATCAAAACTTCAAGATTGTTTAGTAGAGCTTCAAGCAAAAGATGCTGCTTTACAGAAGCTCGATCATATCAGTGCCGAAACCATTACTAAAGATGCTGAGATATTAACTTTGAGAGAAAAGGTGATGTTTCTTGAGAAACGGCTGAAAGAATCTGAGCTCCAGCTGAAGAATGCAAATGCAACAAATGAATCAAGTCTAGAGAAACTTAGAGAAAAGGAGACTTTGATTGAGTCTATGAGAGAAAGAATCTACAGGGAAGAAGTTAAAGCGGAGAGTGCAGTACTTAAGGTTGCAGAATTAACCGGGACAAATGTGGAACTCACAGAAGAGATGAGTTTTCTCAAAGGAAGTGTTAGTGACACGGAAAAGAAAGTTGGGATTCTCGAGAAGCAGTTAAGGGACGTAGTGATCCAATTACAGAATGCAAAAGCCTCTTCTGAAGCAAGTCAAGAGCAGCAGAATATGTTGTATTCTGCAATTTGGGATATGGAAACTTTGATTGAAGAATTAAAATCAAAGGTGTCCAAAGCTGAAAATAAGACAGAAGCTGCTGAGGAACAATGCATAATGTTATCTGAAAGTAACATAGAGCTAAATGCAGAAATAACTGATCTAAGGGCTAGAGTTGAATATTTGCAATCTTCTTTGGATCGAGCTAACAATGCAAAACTTGCAAGTGCAAAGGAAATCAAAACCAGAATCAAGTTCATTATGGATATGGCAATGCAACTAGCCATAGAGAGGGAGCGCATCCAAAAACAGGTACATATTCATTTCTCTGTAGTAATCTCTATTTAAGCATATGATATCAATTCCTTTATCATTGTTTGTGCAGTTAAATGGCCTAACCATGGAGAAAAAACTTCTGGTAGAGAAGTTATGGGATGCAAAAAACATAACGTCTGTAACTGGTTGCAACAATGAAGACGGTGACAGCAAAGAGCTTCCATTTTTAAATAATGGTGTCTCCAATGCTACTTCTATAAAAACATCAGTGGAAGCAGTGACAGAGTCCCTAGATAAAAGTTCTCAGGCAGGTATCCCCTTTGATTTTCATATACGAGAGAAATTAATGATTTAACTGGATCCCTTTTCAAAACCTCTCCATTTCTTCCTATGATCAGATGGATGAACAGTCACAACAGGAACCTGAGTGTGGTACTGAAGGGGCTTCCGGTTCTTTGGATGATGCTGCTGTCATTGGTTTAGATGTTGACACTGCTGGAGATGCCAGGCACTGCTTGAGCCTAAAGTGTGTTTTCAAAGTAATTTTTATCTCACTATGTTTAATCTCAGCCCTATATATACTTGACCAGAAACCTTTTATCCTTGACGAGCTATGACGGATTTATGTTGCTGATGTATTGTGCAATGGTAATTCTTTCTGAAGCACTCTCGAAGCTAGGGTGTCTTCTTACTAGGTTTTAATGTTCTATAGGTTCTGCAGGATGAAATGTAAGTACAAAGGGAGTGATGTATTCATTGTTGTATATATGATATGGACAAGGCTTTTCTGTTGAGGAACCCAGTAATCACTAAATGTCGTGTTAAAAGGCTACTGCATTATATTGAGCCATAGATCATTTAGGTTCAGATATATGGTCCTCCATAAAGAAGAGCACATTTTCTTCATGTCTTCTTTAAGTACTGCGATGTCATGGTCTGTAGGCACCAATTTGAATGGTAAAGAAGAAGAAACAAGCAACTTTAACCATTCGAAGAGCGACTTAAGAGCCAAAGAGAAAGCCAAGTGCCCTGACAGATACTACATCTTTGGAGTAAAGTGAATATCAGTGGTTGGTACTTGGCAATCAGGAGTTCAGGACTAATACTTGCTTACTTAGAAGCAAAGGAAATTGCCAGAAGAGTCTTGAATATAATTTGATTTGAATTTATTCAACTCATACATGGTACATGTATGATGTCCTTTTATACCTATCTGTTCAACTTGATCTAGTCCCTAGTTGCCTTCATACCTTGGCCTTGTTGGGGAGGAGTGTCACCGCCGGTGCATATGCATTTGCCATCGACGCAGCGCCAGGGATATCCTTGACACACAGGACTGCAGTCTATCATACGAGGACACTCTAACGGTCCCCTTGCTTCAACCACTGGCATCCTCCAAAATGCCATACCTGAAAATATTTCATTCATGATTTGTGCAACCTAGCTCGTTAATCAAAATCATGCACAAACTAAGAACTGTGTGTGAAAAAGAGAGAGACTAACAAGTCATTGCAGCCAACAGAAGAAGCAATGAAGCTAACTTTAAAGAAGGTTCTCTCTCCATAGAGGTTCTGGCGGTGTTCTAATGGCTATGTATCGCTGGAATTTCAGTATGCAAAACACTTTGATCGCACTCAATCTTATAGGAGAAGGAGGATGCGTGTGAGTGTGTGACATGATACCCAAAGGTGGTTAATTAATAGAAGGTGTAAGCGATGTGAGACCTCAAGGTATTCTCCTTATTAATGATTTCACGATCGAGAATGACTCCTTTGTTAATACTACAGCAAGATACTAGTGAATCCTTTGATAGCAAATTTCTTTTCTACTCATAATCCAACAATTGGAAAGTTATTATTTGTAGGGATCAATGTAGAATTCTAATAATATTTCAAAGGAGAAAAATGATTAAGGATAAATAGTCCTAGCTAACTGCCTTTGCAGTACACTTTATTTTCGTTCATCCATACTACACTTCTTATGACTACTAGATATTCGTCATCGACTTGTAATGAGTTTAGTTTGCTTAGAATAAGGTTCCTGATTTTCTTGCTTGTATCTTATTTGTGAATAAAACTAGACCTACTTTTTCCGATTGTTTGATCTAATGATGAAATGAACTTCTATCCAACAAAAAAACCGAATATTCATATTGTTGGGTTTCTTTCATGCTCATTCAGTCTTAGTGCTAAAAAATCCAACTAAACTTAAATATTAATTGTTTCCACCATTAGTGGAGCTTGATTTTCTTACATCTCCAACAGTTTTCCTAAAATTTCTTTAAAACGGGAAAACAAAAGTCAAAATCTTTAAAAAATTTATGCTCTAACTCCAACAAATTCTCTATTTTAGAGATTTCAGCATTTATTACAACAATAAAAAATGATACATTATTATTAATAATAACAAAAAAAATCATTTATTTCATTATAACATAAATTACGTAATAAAATATTCTAAATTTTTGTTCTTATCGTTGGAGCACGTGAATAATTAATATTTGAAAAAAGAAGGCTTTGCTACAAATTTGAGGAATGAGTACTTCTCTTTCTTCTTCATCTCTATTTTAGGGAATGAGATGTGGAAGCTGTTGGACTACAAAACAACTCAATATTCCTCAAAATTGATAAAATCAAGAAAATATGGAAGCTGTTGGAGATGTTCTGACTAAGTAAACAAACTCGCAAATTATGTCACTTTTATTTTTCATTATACAAAATCAAGTACACAACGAAAAGAAAATAAAAGAAAAGACAATTTTACTAAAGATCTTTCAATCGTTACAGATATCAGAGATAATCATGATGATCTTTTTTTTATTTTTTTTTATTTGAATAATCATGATAATCTTAACTGGATTTAACAATGTCGTCTGATGCGCTATATTTTGTGTGAGTGATTAAACTTTAATGAAAACAACAATTCGATTATGATTAAATATTGTAGGAGTTAAATTTCAGAAAAGAAGGAGCTAACCCGCGATGAGCCCACGAGAAGGTCAAATTCAGAGCCAATGACCATTCCGCCCATGAACTGTTTTGCAGGGCCACGTGTACAAACTATTAACCCAATTTGTTCCAAAACCCTAACCCCAGCCCCCCTATAAAAGCTTCTCTTTCACCGAAGTGGAAGAATAAGCAGACTCCAACCTGATAGATCTGCTTGTAACTTTGCTTATTTCGGTTGTGGTCCTCTCTTTTTTCTGCAAATTCTTTAGGATTTTGACACACAAGTGTACTTCTCATGCACCAGATAGCCCCTTGCTTCTTTGAAATATAGTTGCGAGGAAATTTCGAGCAAAAGGGTTCAGGTGCAAGATTGAATCTTAGGCCTGAGTTGTGCAGTGGTTGAGAGGTTTTCTCTTGTGCAACCATGATTTGCCTGAAAAGGGGTGTTATCTTTAAGGTTGGCAAAGCAAAATGATGAAGCTTTTTGAATCTGAATTAGATGTTGAATCATGTATTATGCCTTCAAAGTTCTCTGATTGCTTTGCTAGATCTGTTATAATGTGAGATCCAATTTGATTTAGTAGTTTGATGTTCTTGCTTATAAATGCATGATCTTGGAGAGCTCTATAGCGACCATTAGTTAATCTATTTCTCACTTTCTCCTAGTTTGGTGTATTTAACTGAATCTTCAACAAACGAAAATAAAAGGATGATCGAGATTCTTAGGTACTGGTTTTGATGGGGAACTGTTCTTCAAATTGGTATTACGTTTTTAGTGCTACTGACGGGATTTTCCAGAGTCCAACATCATTCCATTGATGGTAAAAATTTATTGAGTTGTGGTTTTGATTCCTTGTAAATTTAGGGTGTTATTTTCTTTTTATTGATCTTAGCTTGCCAATGAAAGCAGTTGAGGATGTGGGCACCAAAATTCATAGTCTGTAATGTTTCTCTGTTGCAGACTGTACGAGCATGGTGCAATATTGAAGTTATCTCTTTGCTTGTTCATAGCTACTTCCCTTGTATTGTCATTACAATTGAGGCAGATCTAGTGAGAGAACATGTTGCCTTTGTGCCAATTACTTAATTAGTGTTCTGAGAGTGTTATTGGCTTGGTTTATGAGAGTGCTCTTGTTGAGTAGTAACTAGTTATTGATCGAGACTTGGTTTATGACCCATCTAAGCCATCATTGTTACACTATCATATAGTATTTGATAACACACACATGTATATTAGCGTTGCACTACGTTAAACGCTTGTTGAGTGCTTTTTAAGGACCCAGGTAAAGTCTTGTAGATCATAAATTGGAAATAGAACAACTGACTCTACATCACAAAATGTGAATGATGAAAAAATAAATCAAACACTAGTGTTAAGTGCATCAATCTCCCTCCTTTTCTCCGGGCTTGGGACCGGCTGTGCAAATGACACAACATAACAAGCATTACACAGGCGAAGTTAAGATTTTTGTTGAGCCAACATGTTTTGGGCTCTCTTTTTTTTTTTTTTTTTTTTTTCCTGTTTCTGGGTTTTGGTTTCTAGAGATTGCATAAATGTATAGTATAACTGGAAATCTTATCTAACCTAAGACAGGCTGAAGGCTACGGTAGAAGAGGCTAGCAAGGAAATGGAAAAGGCCAACCAGCAAATCCATGAGATGTTGCTAGGGAGAAAATTACTCGTCATTAGGAAAAATCCGATTGCAGCAGAAGCACACCCGGTTTTCTCTATGAGAGTTGCCGCATTTGGGTAAGAATGACTTAGGAATTCCAGAGAAACAAACCTGCAAAAGCAATCGCCATGGCTACTCCAACAATCTGCCAAGCCGGTGAAATGTATGATGAAGTGCTATTTTGAAAAGCAAGAGCGCAGCTGACAATGGCTTAGGAATGTGAGACTGATGATTGTCTTGCCCAATTTGAGTGGAGTCTTTGGTTGGTAACTGTTTAACTCGATATGACAATCAGTAATAAAAACTGACAAGTAATTTGAGGCTTCCACTGATTCTGATCTACCCAGCAGCTGTAACTCCTAGTTTGAATAATAAGAGAGGTTAGGGAAGCCATTGAAATGAGTGAACAAGTATCATGAACACAACAACGGATGCTAAATGTCAGTCGCTTTATAATGGAGCAACGGTTATGTATTGGAAAGTCGAATTTTCAGTGAAGCTTCTAACTTCCAAGTCTATGCTTGCTTGGTCTAATACACTAATTTACATGGTCGACTTCTCTTTTAAGTTTCAGAATGATAAGGTCCATGGCCGGCCACGGCATTTTCCCTAAACAAAGCCACAAGCATGAAGCATGTCACATCTAATTTTGTCAGTGTTCACCGACCTTTGTAATTGAAAAGAAGAAAGATCACCGACCTCGCAAATGCATAAGTTTTCTATCACACATAATGAACAAGGACAATTGAAGCTTCATTCAAGCTTTTATGTGTGCAGAGTGCGCTTGGTCTAACTGCTTCAGTTAATTTCTCCGAACGATAAGGTCCATAGGGCCACAGCAATAAGAAGTCGCACAAGGCATGAAGCATTTTACACTTTGGATATATAGGTCTGAATCGTAATGCTTTCAGGAATGTTTTCAGCTCGCTTTGGATATAATTAGGGTTTCACGAATCCGTCCCCACGTACTAACTCTCACCATTATTCTCATCAGTTTACTTGTAAGGGGTCTCGTTTGGGTTATGTGCAAAACATATCTATTGAAATTTAGGATGTTTTTGTTGATTCGGGAGGGATGGCTGTTGCAGATCTGTGTAGTTAAACATGAATCCTGAAATGATGTGACTAAGATCACTCGCTCAAACAGTCTCTTTAATCTTTCACTTTGGTAGACAAGAGTTGGAATTTACAATACATTTGAGGATAGAGTAATGGATACCGTAATCATCTGCCGCTTATTCACATTGTGTGATCTTCAGCTTAAGAAAAAATTGATTTTACTTGAGGATAATGTAGGGCATGTAGCTCGTTGTAGAAGTTCTTGTTTGTAATTTTATTGTTTATATTTAAAATAAGTATGGTACGTACAACTCTATTTTTTATTTTTTAAAGCACGTAATACTTGTCATAGATCATTTTCAATATCATTCATTATCTGACTTACACCGACTAAAATGAACCTGGCTGTACGCATTGGCATTGGCCATGAACACGTTCAGCTGGAACACATGAAATTTCATAGCAGTCAGATGGAGGACAACCTTGTTAGTCGACGCTTGGTCCGGCTTCTGGAGGAAAAGCGGTGGAATCAGCTTCTGGTGGTCCGACGTGTACACATTTGCAGATGCCATTAACACATTGGACATGCCATCCAATTTCGTCCATGCCTATTGTGCTTTTGCAGTCCTTAACAATGGTACATTTCTCGTCGGTTACTACTTCAGAACGTGGTGGCAGATCGAAGACACATTTGCATTTGTCATCAACACATTCAACATGCCATCCAGGTTGGGGGAGGCATTTGGTGCTTTTGCAGTCCGTAATAGTGGAACATGTTTCGTCTTTCATCACCACCGGAGTCTTTACCATCATCGTATTCGCATGAGCATACGCCATTATTACAAAAAGCAGGGCTTCTGGTTGGATAACATCTAGTATTTTTACAGTCTGCCTTTGTATGACAGAACTTAACCTTGTCGATGGGAGCAGGTTCAGATTCTAATTCAACTGATGCTTGTGCTCTCGTTGCCGATGAGAATGACACACCTGCATGAACACAGCAATTAACACTAGTATACTTCGAATTCATTTTACAAAGTACAGATCAGTCTAGTTCAGACCAAACATACAATTGATCAAATACTCGTAGATATAAACGGATAACACAAATAAGAAGTTAAAACTCACAAGATGCAATCGCGACTAAGAAGATGGCCAAAATGGCTGTCTTTGATAATATTATAGATTTCTCCATAGCTGCAAAGTGATATGTAATGGGATTTGATTAAGGTTTTGCACGATAACAAGCGAGCTATTTGCTTCATATTTATAAAAGACTGACTTTCAAAACGGTCATGTGATTAAATACTTTCTATACTTTGATATATGCTTTGGGACAAATATATGCATTTGCTAGTAAACTGTTTAGAATTATGTTGAGAGTTATGGTAGGAATATATTGATGAGAATAATGGTGAGAGTTAGTAGAGACGGATTTGTGACACCCTAATTATATCCTAAGCGAACTGAAAGAAATGTTTATACCTGATAGTAGAAATGTTTTAAACTTTTAATTGTTATCCTAAATGCATATGTTTGACCAAAAGCAATAAGAAATGCATATATCAAAATATAGAAACTACTTTGATATATGATTCGTTTAGAGAGCTAGTCTTCATCTATAAATATAACGCAAAGCGCTCGCTTCTCTATTGCAAAACATACAGCTTTCTATATTTCAAAAGCAAAATAAAGCTTAATCTAATTCTGTTACATCTTTCTCTACGTATGGAGAAGTCCATAATATTATCCAAGGCATGCCAGCTATCTTTGTTAATCGTCATTGCAGCTTGTAAGTTTCGACTTCTTACGCTTAATATGTCTCTTCTTAGATCAAAGGGTATTGGATTGATTATGTTTGATCTAGAATGTACTGGCATGGTTTGTATTAGAAGTATTGGAGAGGAATAGATCTCACATCAGAAAAGTGACAAATAAAATATAACTTATATGTGGATGGATCTTATCCAATTGTACCGAGACCTTTTGTGATTAAAACCCAACACCTTAAAGGTGGTTAAGTTGGGACAGTATTGGTACAATGTGATCCACGGGCCACGCTTGTAGCTGTTTAACATGGTATCAGAGCGGGTCCCTTTCCAATTACTTCTCAAATTCTCATGGGCCCGATTTGGGTTCATTCTCTCATACGGTCCGAGATTCTATTCTCTCGCTCGGTTCCGGCTTCTTATGTCACCATCGGAATGTTCCGATTGGATTGTCACCAAGTGTCCCTTGGTTCGTTCCATCCCGATTCATTCCACGTGCGGACCTTGAGTCAGGTTGCACGTGAGGGGGCGTATTAGAAGTATTGGAGAGGAATAGATCCCACATCAGAAAAGTGACAAATAAAATATAATTTATATGTGGATGGATCTTATCCAATTGTACCGAGGCCTTTTGTGATTAAAACCCAATACCTTAAAGGTGGTTAAGTTGGGACAGTATCGGTACAATGTGATCCACGGGCCACGCTTGTCGCTGTTTAACAGTTTGTATTGTGTACAATTTGATCTTGTTAACTAACCAAACAGATGTGTTAATGCAGGTCTCCCGTTCTCATTAGCAGCAAGAGCACCTGCTCCGGTAGACGATGTGTCGCCAAACCTCAGAGCATGTTCAACTTTCAAAGACTGCGAAGGCATCACTTGCGACTCAGTGATATGGCATGTTGAATGTGTAAATGGCTCATGCCACTGTATACCCAACGTGCCGGTAGACGATGTAGTAGCATCTGAACCTGCTCCGCCGGTAGAGGTAGACGATGTGCCACCAATCCCCAGAACATGTTCAACTGGCAAAGACTGCAAAGGCATCAGTTGCGACGTCGACTCAGTTGTATGGCATGCCGAATGTGTTAAGGGGACATGCCATTGTGAACCCCATATGCCGGCATGTTCAACTGTCCAAGACTGCAAAGGCATCCGTTGCGACTCAGTGAATTCGCATGCTGAATGTGTTAATGGGATATGCCAATGTGTACCCAATGTGCCGGTAGACGATGTATTAGAAGCTGAGCCTGAGCCGGTAGACGAGGAGCCACCAACCCCCGTACCATGTTCGACTGTCAATTTAAATGAGTGCTAGACGAAGAAGTCTAGTTCATCATTGTTTGCTAGTAATAAGAGTGGCTAAGCTATATTGAGAAGGATCTGTGGCAGCTCTTTTTTAGTTGAGAGAATAATTAATAAAATCAATTATCTACAATGTGCAAATGGTTCCGTAATATTTCTTTTGTGGCTATCTATACATCTATGAAACAAATATACGAAAATACACTAGGAGCCCTTAACAATGTTTCAGACCAATATAACTTCATTCCTAGTTAAGTAATTATATTGGTATTTTGTTATTTAGGTTTCCTAGTCCTAGTATGATTAGGTTTACGGATTCACATAATCCATCCATTATATAGCTAAGTTGCCACTGACATCTTCCTCCCCAATTTATATTCGTATGTAGCTGTCTAGGTTCCCTAGTCCTAGTATGATTAGGATTTGGTTTTCTCTCACATAATTCATCCACTATATAGCAAAGCTGCCACTCTCTCTCGAACTTCCCTTGTCTCGGGACGCCGTCGCAAAATTACAGCGCTGCGACGGTGTGGCGATGATGTAAGATCGCGGGTCCTCGTTCGTCACTGCAGGTATCCCTTTGTTGATTCTCAATCTTTCCATTTTTGTACTTGGATTATTAGGCGAGAGTTGAGAACTTTGCAGGAATCGTAACCCCTATTTTGAATATAAGTAAAGCATAATTCCTAAAATGTTGAGTGCTGAATAATTTGATTTGATTTGATTTTAGCCTTTGGGTGTGATATTATAGACCTTGTGAAAATGCATATTATTGATTTTTCTTATGATATGTGAATTCTGGGTTCAATCTGAACAGCACATTGTTACAATTTAGTTTTATTTGGGATTGAGGAAGCAAGTGGTTTTTCAGGTGGTGTTTAATTGAGTGCCTCTGGAAGAAAACTATGTTATAAGTTGACTTTGTTTAACATGAAGTGATGAAATCAATGACCATTTTCACTGTTGTTGACAGATGAAACAACGTTGCATCCATCGCATTGCTTAGGACTGTGCAACCACTTGGGATACATGGGCTCTCTGTTTACATTTCTATGTTGGATTTGCCAAAGAAAGGTACTGCTTCTTCTTCTTGCTCTGTCTGCTTTCCAATCTGTGTATTGCTTGTGTCTTGGGTTGGTTAAGTAAATGGTTCTGTACTGCAATGTATTTCGTCCATGGAACTTGGTGAATTTCAGCAACTTTATTTTGGTTTTGATGTGCTTTTCTAGAATTTGTTCTTCGTTTTCCTAGGTGCATTTCATCTTCTTTGTTTCTAAGTTGATTTCCTTTGCTGACTCGGCAATCAGAGTTTAGGGTAATATCTAACATATCGATGTGTGTATGTGTAATTTTGAAAATTCAAGCTTTGATCTCTTTGTGAAGTTGAAGAGCTATCCTTTTTTATCACCAATAACCCAAAGCACTCTTTGAGACTATCATAAACCTAAAAAAACCAAACCTAGGATGAGGTGGTGATTGAGTCATCTCCTCCTGTGCTTAATTTTGGATTTCTGTTCGTATTTGTTTGTATAACTTTGTATGGGGATCTCATTGTTCTTTTGTCTGTCCATCAAAATTGACATTTGTTTGTTGTCTTGGAAGGTTGCCTCTTTTCGTTATGAAATTGTTAGGCTTTTGGGGGCATGGTTTTCTGATCTGGTTTCCTGGTCATATGGGATTTCGTGGACTTACAGTTCATAACGGCTGAAGTAGGAAGTCCACTTTGATTAAAGCTACTGAACGAAAATTATACAGCGCACTCGGGTGCGCCGCGCACCCGTCCATCTCCGCAGTCCATTTTGAAAAAGTCAAAAGTCCGCGTCAAATGGACGGCGGAGATGGACGGGTGCGCGGCGCACCCGGGTGGTCTCTGCAAGCATTTCAAGAAGCTCACTTTCTGAACATGTGGTTCTTTGGTTTTTTTTTTTCTCTTCAAACTTTTGCGTATGGAAAGCGTAAATAAACCTGAGTGTTTGCTAAAGGTTAGTTCGCTTTGTGAATGATTTCATTCTCATTGTAAGAGGGCTTGCACTTCTTCAGATGGCAAGTGGGGAATGATATCAAATGAGAATGAAAGCCTCTCTTACAATGATCTCAAATAACCATCTATGAACCATAGAAATCACTCTCGAGTGGTTCATATCTTCAGCCGCAACTTGTTGCTTGCACCTTAAGATTATAACTGTCACTACTGAATATCAGTGCCCATCGTTAAGGACATAATTGAGAGAAGTTTACTGGTATGTGCATCACTTTTATTCTTTGAAGTTGTATATTACTTGTCATCTACAACTTTGTATTTTGATTTCTTGTTTGGATGTAATGTTGACTTGCTGTATGTAATATCATTTTGTTGCAGATAGTTTGATGTGTAATGTCTGCCAAGAGTCTACCAAAGAGACTGATGCACCTGTTCCGTATACCAAGTGGAATGTAGCACATTGTGATACACATTGCTCCCTAACTAATGATTTTTCTTAGTCAGTGAGGCTTCGGTAAATCATTGTTACTCTTCCAGTTGTAAAATGATAATTGTAGTTGATTGAGATGGTGTTTTAACTTTGTATGAAATGTTTCTTCTACTGTTGGTGTTGTACTTCTACTTTGTGTTAATGATATCTTCAAATGTGTACACATCGGACCACCACAAGCTAAATCCAACGATTCTCTATCAGGTTCATTTTAGTTAGTGTAACTTAGATGATGAATTGTGTCCACAATTATGATTAATAAAATTTGAGAAAGATCTATGACTTCTAGTATGTAGTTACGTGCTCTTGTTTTTGAAACTAGTTGAGAGAAAAATCGATAAAATCAAACTTCGCTTATATGCATACAATGTGAATGAGAGGCAGATGACTATGAATCCCTCAATTGGAAGCATGGTTTAGAACTTCAGATCAAACATCAGTTCAGTTTCGACACATATCTCCTTAATGCCCTGATTACAGGGAGAGGATTTTCCAGATGAGCAGCATGTCCACAATCTGGGATCTCAACTATCTCACAAAGTTCATTAGGTGCGCCATCATCTCCAGTCAATTTGCCATCACCATTACCAATCACAAGTGACATATCCTGAGCTATTGTCTTGAACTTTTCATCTTTCTCTCCGACAATTAGTAAAAGAGGCGTTTTGCAGTGCTTCAAGTCTTCCCACAATGGCCTAACATGCAAAAATAATGGTTTACCTTTGAATCAGAATACTCTACGAAACAAACATTCAGTAAAGTAGTCAGAGCACTTACAGCTGCCTCCCAACACTTAGAGCAGACAGAACTTCTGCAAGACTCTCCACATTTCCATGGTGCAGGCGGTCGGCGACTATCTGATGAAAGTGCGGGTGTTCTCTTAAGCTGTTAAAATTGGATATACAGTTTAGGATGTATACACAATAGTTATTTTTAGAGTGACAAAAGGAAGTCACATAATATATATAATTCTTAGAATCACCTGTTCCAAAGCTCTCCAGCATACCAGGTGTCTAGAAAGAGCTTTAAACCATATGCAACAAGGAAACGTGCTCTGGAATCATCTTCAGCTCTACGAACTTTTCTTGCCACTTCATCTTTTAATCCTGGGCTGCCAGATACGATGATAGCTCCCTTAACCTTCATGATCAAATCAATACTTTCGTTAACACCACATAAACAGAATTAACATTCATACTGCAGACTTACTTTATAGCTCCCTTAACCTTCATACTGCAGACTTACTTTATTGGGAAGCCTCAGGGCCATGTACAGTGCAATTCTGGCTCCCATAGAATATCCTACAAGGGTAACCTTCCCAGGAGTGATATGCTCAATCACTTTACATAAAAGATCGGCAACTACCTCAACACACAAACCTGAAGCTTGTACAGCATCCCGAACACCATGACTTTGTATCTTTGTTCCACCATGACCAGGAAGGTCAATAGAAATGCATTTTCCACATCCTGATACGGCCTTCATGATAGCAATCCAATCTTCACCAGTTCCAAGAAACCCATGAAGAAATACAAGTACATTATCCTGCATCAGCTTAATTCTGGTCAACTAAAAGCGCAATTTAAGGAAGGTATCAAACTCTAAACTTGAAAATTACTGAATGAAAGGCAACAGAATGCATAAATTGACTTGGGGAATGCTGATTGCAGCTAGAGAAATAAAAATATAAAAAGAATTGAGAAAGAGCAAGTGGATAAGTCAGTGAAATAGTTACTAACATCATATCTTTGTCCAACCTCCTGAATTTTGATGGAGCAAGACAAACCCCTTGAATCTAAAGGCATCTGGTAAACACAAACTTGCTCTCCCATAAAATTTCTACGACTTGTGTTCCCATTGATTTGAAATTGCTGCAAAACTCGATCAGCATCAGCAACAGATGCTTCTACAAACCCACTACGTGGATTACGATTTATCTTGAGAGGCCTAGTTGTCACATCTTCTTTTAGCCAGCGGTAAGTTCCTAAACCATGGGCTATGGATGAGGCTAATGGATAGTTCATCATTGTACAAATCTCAGAATTCTTCTGGTTGAGATAACAGGAAAACTGAATATATGCTGACAAACCTAGGCTGCTTTCAAATGCAGCACTAATAACAGCCATTTTCTGGTGCTGCTGGGCCCATTGTGCAATTATTGCTGCATTTTCAAAGCCGCCAACAACACTTGGCTTGATTACCTGATGGAACCAAATATAGGGAACCATTAGATTATTGCAATAGTGTTCATAAATTTCAAGAATAATCAATTTGCCAAAAAATAAGTTCATTCGTTGGTATTTAAATGGTTTCCTGTGATTCCACCACTGCCTACTACATGTTTACTGTTCACTTTCCCACTATGCTACTATTATGGAAAAGAGGAAACCACAATGGTGATGAACCGAAGATATTCCTATGTACCAGCACTGCTCTTGAAGGGCATGAAGCTGAGCACTATAACCTCGTCGACAATTTTACCAGTCCAAGCAATTTAAGCTGTGGCTCGAATACGGCATTGAATAACTATATAGATCATTTACCTGTACGACATGGTTTCTAACAATGTAATCTTCAAGCTGAGCTCTACTAGATTCAGATTTGACTTTAAAAAGGTGAATCAGGGTAGTTTATGCACATGACATACGTAACCTCAGTATTTCCCAACAATGACGTCCTACTATGTGCATCCCTAAATTATATGCCTGAAATACTTACAACAGCTACTATTCCTGGATGGGTGTACTTTGAGAGCTTTATAAGTGGATGTTCTCCAATACTGTCAATAGTTTCATCCAGTGCCACAGGCAACCCACTTTCTTTGCAAAACTTGATAATATCTTCTTCAATTTGAACAGGCTCCTGAAAAAATTAAGCATTCCTATGGTTAATAGTTGCAATAAAATTACTATGGACAAGTACCATCAATCCTGAAATGATACAAACAGAAGGATATTGCGGCACAAATTGGAATAATCAAATTTTCAGAGTCTGCCTACAATGTCAAAACGTACTATCCATCCAGATGAAGGTTTTGAATACAATTTTAACCAATGTTAATACCTCAATGTACTGCAGATCACAATCCTTCACCAAGGAACCAAACTGGATAGCTTCTTCATAGGTCCAGTTCCGATTGGCATCTGCACGAATTTTAATATGGTGTCCAACTTTCTTTCTGATGGCTTGTATTACTGCAGCATCCTGTAACGGACTCCCAGAACTAGCTACCTTTTGCAAAATCATTGAAACAAACCAAAGCATTTGTTTAATTTGATGTATAAGTTAGCCAAATTAACATCATGCTCTGTAATATTGATATTTTGAATTTCAAGATAGTACCTTAATCTTTACTGCAGTAAATCCTTCTTCAACAAGCGTAGCAATCGAATCAGCTACTTCTGTGGGCGTCCCGTTGGAATCAACAAGGGCACAAATCTGAACTGTGGATGAGGATTGTGATACATCTCCACCTTTCTGGCCAAGTAGTATGCCTAGTATATTGGAACCTTGTCTAGTTGCTATGGCATTGAGAATAGCCATTTCCAAACCACATCTGACGCTAGGAAAGAGCGTACATGGCTTCATCACAGTCAAAAGAAGATGTTCGCTCAAGCATAACTTTATTCCAGATAAACAAAACAAGATATAATTATATGCTATAAACAATGCTTCATTCTTTCTCCTTCTGATAAGTGACAATGTATCTTTTTTCTATACAAGCTTTTCTGAGAAGAAATTTTCTATACAAACTTTTAAACTCTATGAACAAGAAAATTAGTGGATATACCAGGATTCCAAGGTTGGACCGTATCCAAGATGAGAATGAGCCCTTTAGCAGGGGAAGGAAGCAACTGATATGAGCTCCTTTCATTGTATGGATGAGAAACCTCAGTTGCTCTTCTACATCTAGAAGGTTTTCTTTGCATATATCTAGAGGTGAAACCTGTTCAATGTAAGTCATGAATGGTCATATAATAATCACAAGTACAGAAGTGGAGCAAGTACAAAAATATTAAACAAACCTCGCCAAGCCCAAAGCTGCCATCTTCAAAATACAAAGTCAAAATAAACCCTTCCCTGTAGAAGCTAGTGGCACCACCATCAACAGAGACCATAGTATGAGGAGCACACAGTGGCATTCTATATAAGAAAATATATATATATATATAAAATATAGTTAGACCACTATTTTATTTTCAGCATATTATAGATTTAAATTTATTCCATAAAAGAAAATAACCTAAATAGTGAGTACTCCATTCTTTGGACTCTGCAGAATGAAGTGCCATCTAATATTGAGTCTTGACTAGAAGGCGTTACGACTTGATCCGCTGCTTGGCAGGCGAACTTTCTTAAAGTACTGAGATAGAAAAATAACATTTTACAGACATGTGATAAGTAGTAAAATTAGTGGAAAAATATGTCAGCCATAAGTTGACAACCTTTTCCTTTTTTTCATCAAGTGTAACCAACCTGTGAAAGCTCGCATTGGTATCTATGCAGCTCTCAACTTCAATCACATAATCTATCCCGCCTTGTTGAGATGTGAATAACGCATCTTCAAGATCCAACTTTGTCTTCGCATGCAGATGCATCACACTGCAAAATTAGAACTTTATTAAGTCTAAAAGAAACAATGTATTTGCCAATACATGACACCAAATCAAACATCAAATAAGCAAGTACTAGATCAGTTTCACATCAAAGATTTAGGCATAATCTCTAGCTAGATTCCAAATATCATATTGTCAGCTCTTTACCTATTGGAATTGTACAATTAGTGATATGAAAGATAACGTTAGATCTCTATTCATACTACTGAATTTAAGGTGGCTATCCTCACTACAGAAAGCAGAATAAATTTAATATCTATCTTGTTAATATGCTGTCTCTTGTCTCACAGGGTTTCCCATGGATTGGTAATGAGTAATGACCTAAGTGGGAGATCACTACGCCAACATCTCCTATGATATTTGATTTTAGATATCTTTTCAATTGCCTGTCATGACATGTAAAACCTTTAATCTTGTGCAGTTCCACTCTATGGGGAAAACAAAAAAAAATCAATTTTGTGAAACTTTTCTTACTTTTAGTTCAAAAATTTCCCAAAATGCACATGTATGCCTACATGAACTTACATGAATAACATATTCATACAAATTCTAGACAAAGAAGCTTACCCATGTGCCGCACACAGCTCACGGATTGAAACATTGTGAGAGGTGTAGAAATATTGATCTAGTATTCTTGGTTTGACTCTATCTGCTAGAGGAAGTAGGCTGAATATTGCACCACCATGATTGTTAACCACAATGATCGTCATTGGTTTCCGCAATGTCCTTCACCACATGGTAAATATGTCAAAGCAATGGTAAAAAGAAATATGTATGGGTAAAACACCAGAAGAGAACTCAGAATCCTGAAAAACTAATAGAGAAGTTCTTACCTCTGGTTCACAATTGCTAAGCCATTTGTATCATGGAGGAAGGAAACATCTCCCAGCACACAAAGTACCTGAGACAAACCAGCAAGCACCTTAGCACTCTTTTTTCTTTTCTTCTTTCCCCTAGAAATGGAGACAAGTATCAAAACTCACTCGTTTATTGCATCCTACAGCAAAGCCAACAGCTGTGCTGAGTAACCCATCAATACCACTTGCACCTCTATTCCCAGCCACCCGAACCAGTTGACAGGGTAGATTTGATTTTAAATTCGTGACAGCAGTGCTACTAGTGCACTCTGACCAACCATGCCCATACATATCTGCATCACGTATTGCCATACTGTTCCCAATGAAAAGAGCAGACTCAGCTGAAAGTGCTTCTGAAATTAGGTATGCGACTTGAGGTTCTGTTAAGGAGTGTCTAGCACAAATTTGAAATGACAACTCCCTTTCAACCTATTATAATAGAAATAGAGAACTTACAAAAGAAACCCCAGAAAAGGAGAATAAGGAAGAAAGTGGATTGTGCTGGATAATAATGAAGTTGGAAAGACTATAGCCTCAAGTTTAAAATCCATTTTGCAGTTGTTAAAAGTACCAGATGTATACTTGATCAATAAAAGAAAAGTATTATGTATACTTAAATTCATATCTGAATGTTGAGAGGGAACATCTAACTAAAAGTATAGATATTGACTCTGGAAGAAATTATTCAAACGAAGAAGATAAGTAACAATGACCATAATTTAGTAAACCAAGGTATGTTATATCCTAGCCTAACTACTCTCTAATGTTTAGTCCAACCAGTGCTTAACAAGACAGTTTAGTTTAATATGAAAACTGCCAAATAGTTTAATCTAAGATTAAGAGCCTAATTCTTTGAAATTCATTACCGCTGCATTTAACATTTGAAGATAAGTGCTCCATTCCTTGCTGAGATGGGGAAATTCAGCTTTAAGGACATATTCAGCAAATTCAAAAATGTCACTTTGGATCCTATGAGTTACAATATGAGAAGGATCATGACGAAATGGATGCTTGTCAACCATGATATACGAGCAGGGAAAGCATTCCTCTAGCATCTTAGCAATACGCTTGCTTGTAATCCTGCTCCCAATCTGTTTGTGACAGAAAGAAAGGCAGTCAATTATTGAGAGGAAAATAGCTTCCCATGCAATAGGCATCTGTACTGTAAGTACACAACCAAGGTTTTGAGATTTTTAAAGTCCATGCAATGGATATATATTCAGCATATCAACTTGTGTTTCTGACGTCTCTTCAACAATCACCATTATACCAACAACCCCAAATTCCTAAAAACTATAAAGCCAAGACCAAGCACTGCAATATCAGAGTTTACTAGGCTATGAGTTAGAACTAGAGATTAGAAAATGATTCCATTTTTCAAGAATAACTAAGTTACGATTTACAAAGATTCTTATAATGCAATAACTATTCCACATTTGCATGTTCCCCACCTGGAAATATAGACAAGGTGACTCACTTCCATAAATAAGAGTAAAACACACCTTAAGGCAATAAAACAAGCCTACTAGAAGAGGTGAGTGGAGGATGGAAGAAGTGGTATACCTGAATAATCACATCAATGTTAATCTCGTTACTGACAGATTCTGATAGTAGGGCATGATCAAGATAATCAATGAAAAACAAATCATTGTCAACT
This sequence comes from Fragaria x ananassa, assembly GCA_034370585.1. Classification (NCBI taxonomy): domain Eukaryota; kingdom Viridiplantae; phylum Streptophyta; class Magnoliopsida; order Rosales; family Rosaceae; genus Fragaria; species Fragaria x ananassa. The sequence continues at coordinate 24,692,494 of CP139761.1, read as the reverse complement.
TCAGGAAAAGTAGTCAAAAGCTTTCTCAATCGTAATCCTGACAAGATGTCAGCTATAACAGGCCATTGAAGGTGTTTAGCCAAGAGAAGAACTGCCCACATCTCATCTTCTGAATGGATTGCACCGATAAGTAGAAGACCCTTATTAGTCCCTTTAATTGCATTGAGAACCTCTGACATACCACCACAACCATTATTACTTGCATGAGCATGTTGTACTTGAATATACTTGGTAAATGGTTCAGAATTAGACATCCAAAGGTTTAATCCCTTCAAACAACTCAGCATCCAATTTCTAGGGCTATTTTCTAGTGGCTCCCTAAAAGCACAATTAATATGAGCAGGCCCACATGGTGAAGAGGTAGCCCAATGTACAGCAGAGTCGAGAGTTGTAAGGACCATGCGAGCTGAAATCTGATCTGTGGGTGCAGGAAGGCTGAAGAAAAACCGCACAAAAGAGCCAAAATGGTTTACCTGGAATAAAAATTCTCAAACGCGAAACTAAAGAAAATATTCATTTATCTCAGTTAAGAAACTTATCAACGCTTTTATGAAACTAAGCTAGTATGGAAGCTTTATACCTCAAAATCAACAGATTATAGCATGACAGAATTTCCATTCAAGGTAAAACTGGAAATTTTAATAGTCTTTTATACCTGATTAATTGCTTGGTTTGCTCCAGTATCCTGCAATTCTGCAGGACGATCAGCTGTGAGCAATAAAAGTGGTACAAAATCTTGACTAGCCTCGACCACCTGGATGTTTTTCTCTAATGTTAGCAAAACACCAAAGATTAAAGAACCAATTGCATCATAAACGCATGCAGAATGAGGCTTCACAAAGATAACAATGAATTGAGAAAGATTCTCATCACAGCAATGATAAAAACTACAGGGAAAAAAAATATGGAATGAAATGGCCCGAGCAGGCCAAGTGGCTAACTAAAGTATGAATACCATAACATTGAAGAACTGATAGGCATAAGAAAAACAGATTTCCAGAGACCTTGTAGGTTACAAGGTCATTGCATAGAAGACAGATATAAATCCTCTAATACACTCACCGCAGGAAGGAGGTTTGAAACGGCAGTGCCAGATGAAGTTATGACTACTGCTGGTTTGCCATATCCTCTTGCATACCCAACAGCATGAAATGCAAGTGAGCGTTCATCATAACATACAATACATGAAATAAGTGGATGAGTGGATGCAGCGACAGCAAGAGGGGATGATCTTGATCCTGGAGCTACACAAAAATACTAGAACAAAGAACTTAGAATGAATACGACAAACTTGAACATCAAAGATGAAATAGAATATCATAGCTTATTCTCACCGTCAAACCAAGTCGTGAACACTCTTCGATTATAAGTGATGCCCACACAGTGTTGATGTTGCCACAATCTTGCACTGAGAAGCACATTTTACTGGCATGATCCAACTGATAATAGAAAGAAACAAAAATCCTGACCAATATTCAACAAAGTTTGTTGCTCCAAAATATAACAGCGGAAGAGTAGAAGTATGCATATGATATATATCAACATGTTGCATTCTCCCCAGCCACTCTTGTTTTGTATTTAACAGTGCTCCTAAGCATGCAATGTATCTAAGAACATGATTTTCCCATATTTATCTACAAAAGGACAGTATCATACCATGTTATTAACAACAGCCATGGTAGGTGAAAGCCTCGCACAAAACTGGGAGGAAGATGGAGCCTCTTTCTGCAAAAGAGGTAGATGCCTAAGTATGTCTCGGCTTCAAAATGGTAACAACAAAAACAATAATCGTCCACAGAAGAAAATGAACAATTACCAGGAAAGGGAGGATACCAGTGCCATGATGTCAGCAAAAATGTTCTTTCCACCAGCTAACAGCATGTTCATGTGTACCTACAAAGTCCTGTTTATCAGAGATTGAATATGAAACAAATAGACAGATAAGTGAATATGGGAATCAATAATAAAATTTCAACCCAGATTCTAGTTTTAAGTACAAATATAATTCAAAATGCGGTAGTGGTACCTTAGAAACAATTCCATCCGCCAGAAGACTGAGCTTTCTAAGAGTAGATCTTATAAATGTGGCGTGGAATTTCTTTGTTGTGGAACAAACGTGGCAAATAACCTGAAAAACATAGATCACAATGAAATCATGAGTAAAGAAATCAGTACAGCTATAAACAATTGGAACTGCTTTTTCAGACTTTAACTTTATTTATTGTAATACTTCATTGCCTTATGCAACATACAACTCTGTAACCAACAAATGAACTATAAAAACAAGCAAAATGATTTCTCTGGAGGAACAGATAACAGTAAGAAAAGAACAAAAAAAACTTTTCAGCGGTTAGAGAGATGGTGATGCATGAGTGCTTTAAATGAAAAAAAATTAAAGCATATGTGTGGAATGAATAAATGGCAAAGAATATAAAAATGTCCAGGTACAATGCCATTATCAGCAATAACTGAAACATTAAGTCTGGAAATTTAATCAAATCTTTTAATGTACAAGACTAATGGCTCCTAATCTTTCTCAGTACCAACCAAACACTAAACTAATTCCAACCAATAAACAATGCCAGAATAGTGGAAAAGGAGAGACTACAACCTCACGATACCTGGTTGAAACATGACTCATAAGAAAAAACTGCTTCCTCAAATGTACAAAGGGAAGACTCACTCCAACCAATAGTTGCTGCTAATATAGAAGCCCCCTCATGCTCATGTAACTCAATCTGTTACAACACTGTCCATGTTAAATAGTAGTTCTACTGAATAATCCTCAATCTGAAGAATCTAAATTTCAAAACTTGAAAGGAAAAGGAAATGATGCACTGAATCATCACATTAACTAGGATGCAAGAAAATGCAACCTTACCTGAGGAATAAAAAAGTAATATGAACCTGCCTCATGCTTCATATACGATGACTCTTGGTCGTAATTAATATCCATAAAACCATAAGTTATTACCACAGCCGATTCATTTGATAGAATTCTGTAAAGGAAAAAAAAAAGATTCATACCCCCTAAGCTATTTTCATACATTCATATGCGATGTTCAGTTACTATCATAGCATTAAAGACCTAGTCTGCTGTAAGAATTCAAAATGTAAGCAAGCATTATACTTACTAACCTTTTGATTGAAGAACAAGAAGAAGGCGTGAAGTAAACTGCAGCACCGATTCCGAAAACTCCTCGAGTTTCATTCACATACAGTGACTTATAGCTCGGATTTTCAGTTTCCTTGGAAATGAAGAACAGTGGATAGACCGGAGACGGCTCCGGTTGACAGCAAAACCAGTTCAAAGCTTTCGCACTCGGCGGCACAGCCACCTGTACAATCCAACTCAACTCAAATTCACAAAATTCAATCCACATTGTATCAAATTGTAATTCAAAAAACCTAATTACCTGAAACCTGATAACTCCGCTACAAGTTGAAGGAGGATTGAGCTTCAACTCCTCAACCGCCGCCTTGATCCTCTCAAGACCTTGCTCAAGAGTCAACGCCGGAGTCAAATTCCGCGTGAGGCAAGTCTCGATGACCAGATCGCCGTCGTCTGCGTCCGTCACGTGGCTGGTTTCGATCGCCGGACCGTGGAATCTCACTCCTCGAGCGACCTGATACAGTTGAAATCGAAGCGTCAGCCTGAGATTTGATAAAGAATCGATATTGAAGCGGAAGTGAAAAACCTTGGAGTTAGGGAGACGGAGATGGCGGGAGTTTGGGTGGAGAAACGGGAACGGCGGCTGTGGCCGCGGCGGTTTTGTGTGAGGAAAAGACCTCGTTCTGGTGTGTAGGAAAGAGATAGAGTTTGTGAGTATTAGCATTGTGGAGGTAACTTGAAGTGAAGAAGAAGAAGAAGAGTGAGAGTGAGAGTGAAGAAGAAGAAGAAGAAGAAGAAGAGATAAGGATTTAAGGACCCGCGTTTTTCAGGTGTGACCGTTATCCATGACGGTGTGGGCCTCGATGGGCTTGATGGGCCTGTACAGGCCCAGCACTTGTAATAAAACCGGCAAACCCGAGGAGGGTTTATGAAGTTGGATTCACGGTCACTAATCACTCAACTCAACTCAATTCAATTCATGTACACTATGAGCACTTGAGCAGGTAAAATCACGCAAATTACTGTTTGTAAAGAAATGATAAGGTAAAAAGAGGACTGTGAAAATACTTGATTAGATAAGCTACTAGGTTGCTATATTGATGATAAGTGATTCACAAGATTTGAAAGTGGGATTGGTTTCAAGAAATTAAATTTTCGCTTTCTAATTTATAATTTTACCAATTTACCAGCGATTGTAGTTGAAGCAAATATTATCACCTCATGCATGAGCACACGCCCACCACAGTGTTTCTTCATTTCGGCACACGCTCACCACAGTGTTTCTTCATCCCGGAGTCGACGCTCAACGGGAGCTTTGAACCTTTTAAACCGGACCTAGACTCCGGCAGAATCCCTTAGCCATTATATATATGGCGTTATAGTGATTATCAACCCCAACAAACTTAGTTTCAGACTCGTGAGTCCACCAACCCACGTCAATCTGAAACGAAGTTAAGCTACCATGGCAACCAAACCCTACTTCATGCTCATTGCCATCTTCCACCTCCTCCTAACCTTCACGGCCCTCAACGTTTCGGCAGAGTCGACGTCCTGTGGGGAAGACACCTCATCATGCCACAACAAAGCGGACGCCTTGAAGATGAAGTACATCGCCATAGCTTCCATACTAGTGATGAGCATGATCGGGGTTTGCTTGCCAGTCTATTCTAACAAGGTGAAGGCTCTTCAGCCCGATACGAACCTATTTGTTATCGTTAAGGCGTTTGCATCCGGTGTCATACTCGCCACCGGGTACATGCATGTCTTACCTGATTCGTTTAACGACTTGACATCCCAGTGCTTGCCCCAAAAGCCGTGGAGGAACTTCCCCTTCACTACTTTTGTGGCAATGCTATCTGCTGTTATGTGCATGATGATCGATTCATTTTCAATGAGTCGTTATAGAAAATCTTTTATTCGAGCTACCCGTAGTGATGGCGAAGTGAGTCGAGAAATGAAAATTGAGGAGGGATTCATTACTAAAGAGGAACAACTGATGAGGCATCGTGTTGTGGCCAAGGTATATCTAAATTCTCTACTTCTCAAATATCTATGCTAGCTTTTGGATCAAACCCTAGCTATTTTCTGTATTGATTAATCAATAGTGTTGGATGGAATATTCTACTTGGTGTTGATGCAGGTACTGGAAACAGGTATTGTAGTGCACTCAGTAGTGATCGGATTATCAATGGGGTCATCTCAAAATCCTTGCACAATAAGACCGCTCATTGCTGCAATTTGTTTCCATCAACTATTTGAAGGAATGGGTCTAGGAGGCTGCATACTACAGGTGATTGATTAGTCTTGGTCATATATAACTGACTGAAATTTATAAAGTGGTATGAATATATGATTATAATTATATTTTGGTCTGACTTGCAGGCTGAGTTTAAGAGCAAGATGAAGTTAATAATGGTGTTCTTCTTTTCATGCACAACACCATTTGGGATAGCATTAGGGATTGCGTTGAATACTGTATACAGTGACACCAGTCCGAAGTCTCTGATCGTGGAAGGGCTGCTAAATGCTTGTTCTGCAGGGCTACTCAACTATATGGCATTGGTGGATCTGCTAGCAGCTGATTTTATGGGTTCTAAACTGCAAGCAAATATGAAGCTCCAAGTATGGTCGTATATTGCAGTTCTGTTAGGGGCAGGAGGCATGTCAGTGATGGCCATTTGGGCATAGTTTATGATTCAGATCGAACTATGCCAAAACGAGAAGAACGTTTTGCCTACGTACGTTGTAGTTTTATCCATGCTCTTCACGTACAAAGTAGGATATGGTTCTCTAATTTTTGCACCTCTAGCTAGGTTTACAAGTTTTTCTCCATTGCATTTTCAAGCTGAGTTTGATGAATTACAATTTGGGTTTCCATTATTACCTTGAGCACTCCGTTACTGGTTGATCGATTACCTCTCTCATGATTTAGTCTCCTTACTATATTTCGGTTAAAGCAATTCATGAAGCAAATTTGAATGACACTACCAAGCAGCAAAACACGTAAATTGAACCAATTAGAGACGTGGTTATTGGAATGGATCAGAGAAGCTGATCTGATACCACTTTCTATGTATTCAATTAACGTGAACGACAACAATTATACTTACGGTGAAACTCTAACAGATAAGAGATAACTATATACTAGCTAGCATCTAGTATATATCTTCAATTAACTGTAATTAGACATTCGTATTGTACCGAAGACTTTCAATAAAATTCAATATATTGTTTCCGAGCATGCACGAAGAAGAGTCATGTTTTAAACAGTAACAAACATAATCAGGGAATTATTCTTATACCGATACACGTTTGTTCGATGTTTAACACTAAGTGTATATACATACATACATACAACTGACCAGTATAGTAGAAGAAGAATTGAAGCCACTTATAATATATAACCATGGTTCGATTAGTTTAACCAACCCCATTCAGCGGCTGTTATTCACCAGAAAAAGTGGGATGAAACTTGAGTGGGACAATTAATCTAAATGGAGACACCAAAAGACCTGAAGTTGACAAGCTCTTACGCAATTAATTATACCTTCAGTAAGGTTAAAGTGATGACGATTCTTGCCACACAAACGAATTATTAACTGGGCATTTTTTTTCCACACAATGTCAATGTCGAGTATATCATGCTCGAGATTTGCTATCATTACCAAATTAGCAGCTAATCTTATTATGGTGGGAGCATGGGACAAACAAATGCAAGTTTGTGGCCCTCGATACATAATCCTTGAATAAAATCTGAGCAATAGATCTATTTCTTGGTTCAGTTTTATGGTAGGGTGATGTATGTACCAAATTAAGATGTGGATGTTCATCATTGATAACTAACTAGCTATAGCTACTCAAAAAGGATAGAGTCATAGAGATTGATCACTGTGGCACTTCTGTTTTGTTCCAAGCCTGGCAACAGTGTGACTTCAGCCTTTGATTGGGACTGTACTAGGAAGTGTTATTATGGTGATTGATTGCCATTGGTGATCAATTCTCTAGATTGGCATATCAACACTAGCGAAATACGTACTATGTTTATATTGATATCCCGTCTTAAGAAAATTGACATAACATTGTCGGTGAGTTATGGTTTGGTTGGTTAAGGTGTTTAACTGACTTTCACAACATATGTAGGGTGTGTAAGTTATTAATAAAAAGTTTTTTTTTTTTTTTTAAAAAAAAATTGACATAACACTAAAGGCAAGGTTTGTGCAAAAAAAAAAAAACACTTAGAGAAGGTTGTGATAAATTTGTTGATTCTTAACACGAGGGAGCTCTACTTCACCGAAAACAAACAACAAACCTATAAACTCGCAACAAAAATGTATGTTGGGAAGCCTCAACAAGCAGTCCTTTACAAAGAGAGAAAACAAAGTCAAGTCTCACCACGTCAACTCTATAACTCAATTCACTAATATATTTGCAACTCCGTTACCTTCTCTCGCTTGTCATAAGCTCGAAAATCTCCAAAAGATGACACAATAAGCTTGTGAAACGGCTCGACACGTAGGGCTAGCTTCTCAGTGCTATCTGGCTTACCACATATGTTGAAGATATGTCTTTTCGATATACTGAAAGAGGAACTAAACAAAACCTAATTGCTTTGAAATACCTAAACAACTTTAGTATCCACGTTGTTAGTGGATTATGAGCCCAATTAAGTTGCGTAAGCACACGACAAGAATATATGGCTTACTTTTATTCTAGCATAATGCGTCAATATCCCACCGTAAATAATACAGGACAAACTACACTCCATAAACAACAATGCCACAAGAAGATTTGAAGAATAACAAATCTACTAGAATTTCAAATGGAGTTTGGAATAAAACTATGGGATCGTATATAAAATTCATCAGAAGAGAAAAAGGTGATGAAGAAGAAGAGGATCGATGATGATGAGCTTATCCTATAGAGGCCAATCAGTAGAAAGTGTCAAGAGTGTTGCGAAGCTGGTAGGGAATTGAAGGGAAAGGTCTAGTTGATTGAGTGGGGGGAAAGTGGAGACAGTGGCATCAATATGGTACGTTATTGTCGGTACTAAAAATCAAATTGGAAAAAAATTGATATCAAATATGTGATGGTGGTAAAAATCCAAAGGGGCATGTCGATCAACAATATACTGGTAGTCTGGTGCAGAATAAGTATTCGTTTTTCATCTTCACGAACAATATATTGTTGTGTTCTGCTTCTGCATTCGGACACAATCTAACAAAAATTAAACAAACTGTAATGGTGGTTCAATATGCAGAACCCAAAATAAGAAACAAGGAACATGCCACAAGAACAAAGAGCACAGCGACATCAACATCGAATCGCCGGCAAGCACCATGCACGTTGCGGCAAAACGAGGAACGAACACCAGCAGTTACTCAGTTCATGCATGACATCAGAGTATCAGACTCCAAAATCAAAACCCTAATCAGCGAAACAGTTCCCAGACATGGCTGATCACCACAGTTCTATATCTTTACCATTCTCGATAAGGTTCTTTGTACTACAAGCACCAACTGACCAACATGCAATGATCAAAGTGAAACCCATGTTGATCTTATCTTCACAACAGATGTGACTTTGCTACTGTAAGTTCTCTCCACCACATAGAACAGTACAATGTGCATCAGTGCATGTACGTCGGTACCCAAGAGTTTCAGCTCAGATGAAACTAAAAGGGAATTCCAAAATATTCAAGTCATAGAATGCATATTCATGTGCAAATCTCCAAACCGATCTGCATATCTATGTATAACCGATCGTGTGGGATCTCTCATCTCCAACACGTAGTCGATTGGTAGCGAACCATTTGAGCTCAGCCGACATATAGTGTTTTGGCTACACCAGTTAGTCTGGACGTGCAAAGTCTTTTTTAGTCGTTGCAGGTGTGCCACCGCGCGGACGCAGAAAGTAGTGGTTGTAGTAGTGGGGTGCGCTTAGCCTTCTGCTTCTAATCAAGCGACTGAGGATGGAGAGAGCACCAACTCCACCTCAGGGTTCTTCAAATTCGCCTTGCGTACTGAGCAAAAACTTATAGTAGTTTGCCTGAGCGTCACAATATTGATACTCGACGTGAGATCGAGCAGTGTGTCAACTGGGAAAGAAGGGAAAAAAGATAAAGCTCCAGGGAGCGTACAAGGAAATGAGAGCAAAGCTCCGGGGAGCTTGAAAGGAAAAGGGTTGCTAAGGCGAGATGCTTTAGCGTCTGGGTTCGACTAAGTCGATAGTTGTATTGTATTTTTGTTGAGTTGTTGAGTGACTCTAGAGACTCTCCTCGAACTCCTTTATATAGAGTTATTTAGGGCCACCGGTATTAGCCCAAAGCATGTCAAAGAAGTGAAAGATAGGAGTCTCCAATGTTAATACATTGCAGGCGAGAAGGATCATCACATTTGATATGATTCTGTTAGACGACGCCAACACATTTGTGGATATGCATGAAACTTGGCGTGATCGGTCATAGACTCCTTGTTGAATGCAATTAAGGATGTAGCTAGTTGGTCTTCTTAACATTTCATTCCGCGTCCAACAATGAATAATTATCCAATGAGCAACATGGACAAGTTAGCTACTTGATAACTATTATGTCTAGTATCCCATTCAAACTTTGTTTGTCTACAAGACTTCGCAAACAATTAAATATTTGACTGAGTCAACCACATCTCCTAATCTATTTACGTGGTCTTCTATGTGGAGTTTTTTATGCGAAGTCATCTCGCGAGCGAACTGTACATCTAACTCGCATAACTTTTTCGACGGGCCATCACTTGTAAACTTAATATATCGGGTTCGCCGGTGTGGACTGTAAATTTAACTAATATTTATCTAAACAATTATTGTCTAGTAACATATTAATTTATGTGTAAACATGTAAAATGTCCTAACCACACTAGTTTAACTTCTATCTTGGTCCATGACCACATTGATCAGTCTATCTATAACTGTGCGTCGGTGAGCAGTGAGCGGAAGATAGTTGCGAGGCAGAGAGGTGGGTAATGGTTTGTTCCTTACTTTGTTAGGGCGACTGAGTTTGATCGAGTTGACAAGCCATGGCAAATGGGGCAGCGCCGGCCGGCTCCCTAAGTGGGTTGGTCCACCGGCCACCCCACGCCAGCGACTGAGCGAGAGCTTGCAGAAGCAAATGTGCATAATCATTTCTCATGTTTCATGTTTCATGTTGGTTGCCCTCTAAATTCCTAAATGATGTAATTATATAAGTATATTTTGTAAACAAAATGGGCAGCTGTTAAATCTAGTCCCCTCCGTACGCACCACCTTCCTCTCTCATGTGTCTGCATATATTATCCTCATTGCTACAACCCTGAAACAACTACAGATTAGACTAGGCACATATGCAAACCATTGCAGCCATGGCTGGATCGTGTTCATATCTTTTGCTTCCCTCGTTATTCCTTTGTTGTTTTCCTCTAATGCGTAGGTCCCTAAATTTCCGACTTCGCACTCCCAATGGATATTTTTTGTTTTGTTTAATTCTTTAATAAGTTGTCTGGCAAATCTTAGGCACTTGTTTTTCTTTTACTTTTACTTGTTTTCTAGCTTGATTAATTACAATTACTGAACTTTCATCAGGATCCTGTTAAAGGGCTATTAAATTTTACTTAATTTTTTACACTCTTTTTAAGTCTTTGGATTTTAATGTATTCAATGGTCCGGATTAAGCGTGAGAATAACATGGCATAAATAAATAAAAGTGATAATTTTAGAACCAAAATAAATAGATTTTCCTATTATGAAATAAAAGATTAAAAACAAATAACAAACAATAAAAAAGAAACGAAACACAAGAACAAAAACACAAACACGATCATAACACCATATTCATTCCCGTTACCTTCCCCAATATCCAGATATTAAAATTCATATTCCAGTTGCGTGATATGTGAACCGCCCAACACAGGTTTTTTTTATTGTGGATATTGAATTATTGAGAACTTCATTATCACCATATAAGAAAGAAAACAAGGGACACAATTCCCAGGTTTCAACCCCATAAGAGCTGAGGTGAAGTCATGAGAAGCATAGGTAAAATGAGATTTCATTTGCACATAGACAATTGGTCTCTTCTGTTAAACCGCACACAACATAATTGCATATAACTTTTATCTATCATATTCAGTGAATGTCATGTGCATTTGAAAAGAGTAGAACAAATATATGAGAATCAATTGAATAAGAGACAGAGATTTAATCACAATTGAAGGAGATATGATCGATAATCATACTCAACAGGGGTTTAAGAAAATACAAGGTCGGGAAGTTGAATAAAGGGTTTAAAACCATGAGGAATGAATTAAATTGAGTTTACTTCATGAAGATGACCACCATGGTTCTTTTCTTTTCTGTTGGTGTTCTTGCTATTGTTCTGAGTCTCGGATCATGTTCTTCAATTCTTATTCTTCCAATTCTTCTAATTCTTAATATTATTTACTTTTATATATTACTCTTTATAAAAATAAAAATAAAATCTTAACTTATTTTATTTATTTATTTAGTTAAGACTAAATCAAATATCATGTCATTCTCACATTTAATTTGAACCATTGATTGCATTAAAATCTAAAAATTTAAAAAGAGTGTAAAAAATTGAGTAAAATTGTGTAGCTAGCCGTTGAACCGGATCCTCACTATATATATATATATATATATATATATATATATATATATATATATATAGTTGGCAAGAACTCACATATATGCATGCATATATACCCACCAAAGCAAAAACAAAGAAGAACGGAAGCTTGTTACATGTCTTGCATGACGTTGCTAAAGGTGATTAATTTTTTTGGGAATGCTCTTTATAGATCAACCATGCGCCCTTACTAATATTTATCCTGATGAGTTTGCTTTAGAATTTAAAAAAAAGAATACTAATTTTCAGTGGAGAAGCACCTAAGTCCTAAACCATGCATTGTTCATATAAAGGGAGCTAATGGATAGAATGAGAACTGTTTTAAAATATGAGATACAGAGAAAGATTTGCGTCTGGAAGTAGCTGTCTGGCTCTGAGATTTGGCCAACACTTTTTTAGTCGATCTAATCTTCTTCAAGCATTCATCGTTGTTCTTTTAAAATTGCAAGTAGGTTTCAACAAGAAAAAAGTTGGCCACACAACTAAAGATTGGAAATAAACAAGAATACTTCACTATTTTCATATCAGTGACTGGCTAGCGCTACCACTTATATTTTTTTTTTTTGTAATAAAAATGGTGGTCGGGTGGGACTATACCACTCCGGGGCCGAGAGCACGCGGGTAAGACCCCTTCCCATGGAATGTTTTTCACAAGCGGATAATCGAACCAGTGACCTTCTTACTACCAGGAGTAAGCGCTACCATATATATATATAGTTAGGTTTAGAACAGTTGTTTCATTATGTTTTAGCCAAAACCTGTTACGTCATGAAAGAATAATGATACACTTGGAAGAGGCACTAAACCTTTCGATTCACATAATAGATAGTGGTGGAAGCTCAAGTTAACAATGATTAATGGCTTTTATATCCTATGAATCCACACAAGGTCTCATATATATCACATTCAATAGTAGTTTATATGGTATTACTGTGTAATACCCTAGATTTTCATTTTACTTTTCTTGTGTTATTTCTATATTTAATGAAATATTATTTATAGAAATTCTCTAGTTTGTGCGAAGTTGAAGTTTCAGAAGTATTTTTAAGGTACTTTGACTTTTAAGAGGCTCAAGAGTTGACTTTATTTTTTGTAAGTTATCTTTGAAAACTTCCTTCATGAAAGTTGTAGAGCTCGTCGATACGAGTTTGTAGACATGCGGCACGCCCAAAACGGAGGTAGTATGAGAAAGTTATGATCAGAAGAAATTAGTTTCCGGGTTTGAAAACTGTATAAATAGAAAAATATGAGGGAGTTATTTTTGGAAAACTAAAATCGGATTCACTCTCTCTCCTCTGTCCCAACCTCCTCCCGCACTCCCATTTTCTCCAGCCGATTTCTCTGCAGTCCGGCCACCAAACCGGTCGCCACCAGTCCCGTTTGAACCGCACGGACCTCCTCTCCATTTCTAGAGCAATCCCGCCCGCCGTCGAGCTGCCTGGAAGCCGTCATAGAGCGGCGGAGCTGCTGCGGTATCGCCGGAAAACCGGCGATTTGGGCGGCGTTTAGGGTAAGAGTTAGGTGAGTCTTGCTCCTTTCCTTCCTCTAGTGATGTTTATACGGTGATCTGAAAATCAAGTTTTAGTGCCGGTTTTGCAGCTTTTGTTTTTGATTCCGTTTTGAATTTTCGGGGCATTTTCCTGCCGAACCAGTCAAAACCCCAGGTATTAAAGTTGTTCACCATACTTCAATCTACAAGTTTCATGTTGTGAGTTTCTCCTAATTCGAAAGTTTTGGGGTGGCGCGTGGGGCAAGTGGCGGCGTGTGGCTGCACGTCCGGCTGAGTTGTGACCTTAGTTTCTTGTGGTTAGCTAGTTCTTGCTGCTGTGACCATGTTGAGTGATAGTTTGGTTAAGTTTGGAGCAAGGTTTACATGCTAAGACTTAGGTTTATTTGTTTTGGCTTAGTTGAGTTTGAGTTTAGGTTTTGAAGATTTGAGGCAGCTCAATTGTGTCGTTGAGTTCAATGACCTTGGGAATTTTTCTCCCTTGAGCTAAGGGTTAGTTAAAGGGTATTGTGTTATTCTTTAGTATTTGGTTTCTAAGGTTTTTAATTGTGCTATTTTAGGTGATTTGTGATTTTATGTTGGCTTGCCTTCATTGTGTTAGAGGCTTCGCAGCGGGATTTTAAGGTGAGTAAATCTCATCAAGGTTCATGTTTGAACCAAATTTTATTATGGTTATGTCATGATGATAACGATTATGATGTTTAAATTAATACTATGTTTTTAATTGTTTTAAAATATATGAGCTTGATCGTCAACGGCTCATAGGTAAAATAAAACAAGTTTTCTTAATTATTGTTAAGTTATGTCTGTGGAATAATATTTTTATTTTTCATATAATTATATCTTTGTGAAGGATATAATCATAAGATGTAATCTTGTGTTATGATGATTGTTGGATAAATAGCCTAGCCGGGTTTCAAGCCTTTAATCGGGTGATTGGTTGCGGTTAAGATGCTATTTATCATTTTTATGTTTTGATATTAAATAGCCAAACCGGGTTCCAAGTCTTTAATCGGGTGATTGGTTGCGGTTCTGATGATATTTATTATTTTGTGTTTTGATATCAGACAGTCAAACCGAGTTCCAAGCCTTTGGCCGGGTGATTGGTTGCGGTTAGGAATAGAGCTCTAGTCCATCTGTCAGTATACGACATGAGGGATACCTTATCGTATTTGGGTTTCATGGGTACACAATTGTGATGTTGTAGGTCATGAGGGGTATTACATCAATACAGAGACTCATGGGTACACGTTATCTGGAAAAATGTTGGAATTGTGGATATATTCATTGATGTAATTGCTTTTGTGAAATTTCGAGATGTGAGAAATGTTATTTTAATTTTGAGTTTACTTATATGAGCTTTTTAGCTTACTGGGTTTGTTATTTTACAATCCTGGTACACCAATTATTGGTGTAGGGGTTAGACCTGCAGGTGTTGATCAGCATGGTTGAGGAGGAGACATAGCACCAGAGTTCAATTTTGGCTTTTGTATAGTTTTGTAAATCGGGTAAATAATTTTAAGCTCATGAGGTTGTTCTTATGGTTTTGTATTTCAAGTTTATGTAATTATGGAAGTGTAATATTTAACTCAGTGATGAGTTGTATAATATTACTTTTCCTTTATTGAGTTCTAGTTGTTTGGTTTTGTTTTTAAAACCGGTTAAGTTATTTAATTAAGTTAGATCATACCACAATTTTTAAAATTTATCTTTTTGAAATTGGGGTGTGACACACTGACCTTTTTGGAATAGTGCCATCTAGTTCCCTTCCGATCATCACAACAACTTTGCAATGCTTAATTTTTTTTATAAAAAAACCTAAATATTATGTTAAACACTAACAATTTCATCAAAAATTATGTATCCCGGCCAACACCTATTACGTGATCTCAATCCTATCTTGATATTTATAGTCATATTTGTAATATTCATTTAATGGTATTCGACCATCAACTTACATATATTTAGTTGTCCTGTTTATTTTCATGTCAGGGAAAACAAGCTAATGAGAAAAAATTAATCTTGCATGTTGATGCTAGCTCTGAATTCATTCTCATAATTTCCATACCATTTTATATAGCTTTGAACATGAATCTTTTAAAAAAGAGTGTGGCTATTGGGACCTCTAAATTTTCTTACTATACATTTCATTCTCTTTATACCTCTTTTTTTATTTTTCAATATAAACATTTACTCACTAACCCCTCATTTTAAATTTCTAACATAACCTTAGTTATTTACTGACATATATTTCAATCAATTAATTACCTCTTATTCACTCAATAGACTTCTCATTCTTTTTTTTTTCTTTTCCCTTTTTGTTTTTCAACATTCATTATATCCCTACCTTCATTTTTTGATTATTTTTTTTTCATCCAAAAAAATGTTCTACCATGAACTTTTTTATATATCTTTTTATTTGTTTCTCTTTTGTATGTGTTATTTTTTTCTATTTTTTTTCTTTTTAATAATTTGATCTCTATTTTGTACCTCGCTCATAATAAATTATTTCAAATAAATATATATTTTCTATAATCGATAGATATTAATTTTTTTTTTTTTACAAAAATATTTATGCACCTTGCAAGTATATGCGTTTAACATGTATGATAATAAAAATAATTATGTCACATGATCGATATTGATTATTTTTTTAGCTCTTATAAACTATATATACGCTTTAATAAAAATAAATTGGAAAACAAAAATATATAAGGAAAATCATAAATAATGAAATCAATTATTATTGAATTGGAAAGTCTAAATATAATATTTCTTTTTATATACTGATTGTCTTTAATAGTTATTGTGTATAAGGATGTATATGTTATTTAATAATTCACAATAAAATGAGGTATAGTGAGCAAATTTAGAGGTCTCAACAGACGCATTTTTTAAAAAATGACCCGATTAGTTGGTGATTGGGTTTTGTTCACTGGATTAGGACGTTTGCACTAATTTGGTCTACAACTGGTCTGAAATTTCCACTAATTTGGTTGCTTATATCTCAAATTAATAGACGAATATTATGATCAAAACCTCTAGATCACGAATCTTTCTCCCGCATGACAAGAAATTCTATCTTTGCAATCCCCTTTGCAATTTTGTCTACACATATAATGATGCTAATTAAACAACGAGAATCAGGCTACGTACGAATCAAAGAACCGTGTTGCCAATTAGGGTCGTCATATAATCATATATACTTCAGGAATCTGCATGCTCAGTTAAACTGATTAGTTATTTTGAAAGGGAAATGGATATTGGGCGGGGGTTTAGGTATTTGATGCTAACAATTTAGATAATTTTTTTTGGTTACACAACAATTTAGATAATTTACCTAGATGGGTCCAAGGGTTGAAGTCTAGAAGTGCTCATTGAGTCATCAATTTTGTTTTTCTTAATAAAAATCATCAATATGATCCTTCACAAACTGATTTACCTTTTAAACACTAAGCCATTTCATGCATCAGGCTACACATATCAGGCGACACATAGAAAATTAAGTGTGGTTCGGGGTGTCGGGGCGACACATTTTTTTTATGTGTCGCTGGAAGTGACCTTAGACAATACCAGTTTTCTTTGAAAAAAATGTCTATTTTCGGGGCGACACATATATGTCGGTGAAGAATGTGGTCAACTTTAGTCTCAATTGTCTAAATTTTACTCACGTTAATCCGACGACATTTATGTGTCGGCTCATATTGAATTTTGTTGAATTGACAACTTGTGTGAAAATTTTACTTCATTTTATAGATAAGACGACATATATGTGAAGCCTGATATTGAATTTTGTTGAATTGACAACTTGTGTGAAAATTTTACTCAATTTTGTTGATACGACGATATTTATGTGTCGCCTGATATTCAATTTTGTTGAATTGACAACTTGTTCCAATTTTATTTCATTTTGCTGATAAGATGACATTTATGTGTCGCCTGATATTGAATTTTTGATGAATTGACAACTTGTGTGAAATTTTACTCCATTTTGTTGATAAGACGACAATTATGTGTCGCTTGATATTGAATTTTATTAAATTGACAACTTGTGTGAAAATTTCACTTCATTTTGCTGATAAGATGACATTTATATGTCGCCTGATATTGATTTTTGTTGAATTGACAACTTGTATGAAGATTTTACTCAATGATGTAGATACGACGACATTTATGTGTCGCCTGATATTGAATTTTGTTGAATTGACAAATTGTGAGAAAATTTTACATAAAATGTAGATACGACGACATTTATGTGTCGCCTGATATTGAATTTTGTTGAATTGTCAAATTCTGAGCAAATTTTACTCAATTATGTAGATACGACGACATTTATGTGTCGCCTGATATTAAATTTTGTTGAATTGACAACTTGTATTAAAGATTTTACTCAATTATGTAGATACGACGACATATATGTGAAGCCTGATATTGAATTTTGTTGAATTGACAAACTGTGAGAAAATCTTACTCAATTTTGTAGATACGACGACATTTATGTGTCGCCTGATATTGAATTTTGTTGAATTGACAAATTTTACTCCATTATGTTGATACGACGACATTTATGTGTCGCCTGATATTGAATTTTGTTGAATTGACAACTTGTGTGAAATTTTACTTCTTTTTGCTGATAAGATAACATTTATGTGTCGCTTGATATTGAATTTTGTTCAATTGACAACTTGTGTGAAAATTTTACTTCAATTTGTTGATAAGATGACATTTATGTGTCGCTAGATATTGAATTTTGTTCAATTAACAACTTGTGTGAAAATTTTACTATATTTTGTTGATGCGACGACATTTATGTGTCGCTTGATATTGAATTTTGTTGAATTTATAACTTGTGAGAAAATTTTACTCAATTATGTAGAAACGACGTCATTTATGTGTCGTCTGATATTGAATTTTGTTAATATGACAATATGATGTGAAGATGTTACTTAATTATGTTGATACAACGACATTTATGTGTCGCCTGATATTGAATTTTGTTGAATTGACAACTTGTGTGAAATTTTACTTCATTTTGCTGATAAGATAACATTTATGTGTCGCCAGATATTGAATTTTGTCCAATTGGCAACTCGTGCGAAAATTTTATTAAATTAATAAAATTTTGTTGGTAAGACGACATTTATGTGTCGCCTGATATTGAATTTTGTTGAAATGACAACGTTTGTGAAAATTTTACTACATTTTGTTGATACGACGACATTTATGTGTCGCCTGATATTGAATTTTGTTGAATTTATAACTTGTGAGAAAATTTTACTCAATTATGTAGATACGACGTCATTTATGTGTCGTCTGATATTGAGTTTTGTTGATATGACAATATGATGTGAAGATTTTACTCAATTATGTTGATACAACGACATTTATGTGTCGCCTGATATTGAATTTTTTTGAATTGACAACTTGTGTGAAATTTCACTTAATTTTGCTGATAAGATGACATTTATGTGTCGCCAAATATTGAATTTTGTTGAATTGGCAACTCGTGCGAAAATTTTACTACATTTTGTTGGTAAGACGACATTTATGTGTCGCCTGATATTGAATTTTGCAGATTTTACAAATTATGTGAAGATTTTACTCAATTATGTTGATATGACGACATTTATGTGTCGCCTGATATTGAATTTTGTTGAATTGACAACTTGTGTGAAAATTTTATCTCATTAGGTTGATATGACGACATTTATGTGTCGTCGGATATTGAATTTTGTTGAATTTACAACTTAAAAAATTTTACTTCATTATGTTGATACGACCACATTTATGTGTCGCCTGATATTGAATTTTCTAAGTGTATGAATTTGTGAAGCAACTATATCTTGTAAATAGAATTTTGCAAATTCGTCTGTAGGATGTGTTAGGTATAGTGAAATATGGTTACCATAAAAAAATCACATATTTTCGATAATATTTAGATCTCGATCGAGACGGTCAACCCTTTTTACGCTTATTATCCCCTATGGGTAACTCTACCCCCGAAAGGTAAAATTTCTGGAAATTTTACTCAAGCTACTACATCACATTTATGTGAGAGTGTGTGCAAGAAAGAATCCTCCAAAACTAGTCAAGAAGGAGGAGGTAAGAGCGTATTCGCTTAATTAGATGATGTTGATTTAATGTTGACCACATCGATCGAGACCCAAACTTTATCAAAATTAGGTGAATTTTTTACCATATCCATATTTAAATATGTTGATCACATCTGACGGTCGAAATTTAATATTATGAATTTTAGACGTTGGAACCACAACATGCCTACTAATGTGGTATAACTTGTTTTGTGGGATTTTTCTAAGTGTATGCATTTGTGAAGCAACTATATCTTGTAAATAGAATTTTACAAATTTGTCCGTAGGATGTGTTAGGTATAGTGAAATATGGTTACCATTAAAAAATCACATATTTTCGATAATGTTTAGATCTCGATCGAGACGGTCAACCCTTTTTACGCTTATTATCCCCTATGGGTAACTCTACCCCCGAAAGGTAAAATTTCTAGAAATTTTACTCAAGCTACTACATCACATTTATGTGAGAGTGTGTACAAGAAAGAATCCCCCAAAACTAGTCAAGAAGGAGGAGGTAAGAGCGTATTCGCTTAATTAGATGATGTTGATTTAATGTTGACCACATCGATCGAGACCCAAACTTTATCAAAATTAGGTGAATTTTTTACCATATCCATATTTAAATATGTTGATCACATCTGACGGTCGAAATTTAATATTATGAATTTTAGACGTTGGAACCACAACATGCCTACTAATGTGGTATAACTTGTTTTGTGGGATTTTTCTAAGTGTATGCATTTGTGAAGCAACTATATCTTGTAAATAGAATTTTACAAATTTGTCCGTAGGATGTGTTAGGTATAGTGAAATATGGTTACCATTAAAAAATCACATATTTTCGATAATGTTTAGATCTCGATCGAGACGGTCAACCCTTTTTACGCTTATTATCCCCTATGGGTAACTCTACCCCCGAAAGGTAAAATTTCTAGAAATTTTACTCAAGCTACTACATCACATTTATGTGAGAGTGTGTACAAGAAAGAATCCCCCAAAACTAGTCAAGAAGGAGGAGGTAAGAGCGTATTCGCTTAATTAGATGATGTTGATTTAATGTTGACCACATCGATCGAGACCCAAACTTTATCAAAATTAGGTGAATTTTTTACCATATCCATATTTAAATATGTTGATCACATCTGACGGTCGAAATTTAATATTATGAATTTTAGACGTTGGAACCACAACATGCCTACTAATGTGGTATAACTTGTTTTGTGGGATTTTTCTAAGTGTATGCATTTGTGAAGCAACTATATCTTGTAAATAGAATTTTACAAATTTGTCCGTAGGATGTGTTAGGTATAGTGAAATATGGTTACCATTAAAAAATCACATATTTTCGATAATGTTTAGATCTCGATCGAGACGGTCAACCCTTTTTACGCTTATTATCCCCTATGGGTAACTCTACCCCCGAAAGGTAAAATTTCTAGAAATTTTACTCAAGCTACTACATCACATTTATGTGAGAGTGTGTGCAAGAAAGAATCCTCCAAAACTAGTCAAGAAGGAGAGGGTAAGAGCGTATTCGCTTAATTAGATGAAGTTGAGTTAATGTTGACCACATTGATCGAGACCCAAACTTTATCAAAATTAATTGAATTTTTCACCATATCCGTATTTAAATACGCTGATCACATCGGACGGTCGAAATTTAATATTTTGAATTTTAGACATTGGAACCACAACATGCATTCTAATATGGTATAACTCATTTAGTGGCTTTTATGCAAGTATATGCCTTTGTGAAGCAACTATATCTTATAAATAGAGTTTTGCAAATCCGTCCGTAGGATGTGTTACGTATAGTGAAATATGGTTACGGTAAAACAATCACATATTTTCGATAATGTTTAG
The DNA here is from genome assembly GCA_034370585.1 of Fragaria x ananassa. NCBI lineage: Eukaryota > Viridiplantae > Streptophyta > Magnoliopsida > Rosales > Rosaceae > Fragaria > Fragaria x ananassa. The sequence continues at coordinate 24,671,267 of CP139761.1, read as the reverse complement.
GTCCTGATCGAGACGGTCAACCCATTTCATGAGCAAATGGTTCAAAAAATCACCAAAAGTTTAATTTTTTTGCCCAAATATTTGGCGGGCTGTTTCCCACCCTCAAAATTTGGCCCAAATTCGAACTCACTTAAGAGCCCAATTTATTTTGTCGCCCTAGTCTCGCACCTCATACACTCTCTCCCTCCTCTCGCATTCTCTGAGAAAGAGAGAAGACGAGCGACACAGGCAGGCGGTCTCGCCGTCGCTCCGCCGCCGCCTAACCTCCTCCGAGCACCTAACCCCCACCATTTAAACCCTCTGACTCTCTTCCCATTTATGCCCTCAATTCGAACATGCATCCATTCCCCATCTCAGATTGAAATCATAACCCCAAGCCCCAAATCGGATTCAGGCGAAATCTCTTCTTCTCCGACTTGTTCTTGCTTCAAAAAGGTAAACCCACTACTTTCCTTTCAATTTCGAGCTCCATTAAGCCTTGCTTTTCAGTTCTGGAACCCAATCTCTTACTTCTCTCTTTTTCTGGGTTTCTCGACAAACCGCCACCGTCGAGTGCTCCGATAAAGCGCCGACGAGTCCTTGTAGCTGGGCTATTTGCTGGGCCCTAGTCTTGGAGCCTCGTGTTGGGAACAAGTTCAGACTGGGAAGGAAGATCGGAAGCGGCTCGTTTGGGGAGATCTATCTCGGTTCGTTTGTTCTGATTTTGTGGTCAATTTTTTTTGGATTTGGGGATTTTGGTTGTGGTGGTTAAATTTCTGATCTTTTTTGATGTAGGTACCAATATTTAGACGAACGAAGAGGTTGCGATTAAGCTGGTGAGTGTTGTTAATTGAGCTTCTGGTGTTGACTTTTGGGTTTTTGATGCCAATTTGGATGTGGGAATTGAGCTTCTGGAGTCCTACGTATTCACAACAATCGAAATGTATTCACAAAAATCGAAGATTAGCTTTGATGCTTGGCAATTGTGAGGTCGAAGCGCACAAGATGAATCAGAATCACAATCACAGTAACAATAAGAAGGAGCCTGTAAAGCGTACTGCTGCTAATTCTTATCTGTTTGAATACGGGTGTATTGATGAAAATGGTTTCCGAATTCTGATGACTGTTAATAGGGTATGCATGTATGGCTTCTTGCTCATCATTTGTATCAATATGCACTTATGCATTACCTCATTGTTACTGTTGTTCTATTTGAACAGGGAATTGATTATCATATGGATTTAGGGGGACTAGGACCGGCCTGTTTCGCTGTCGAAGAGTTCAACAAGCGAAAGGTATGCATGAACTCTTAACTAACTCACTAGCTTGTTCTAATCTGGATTTTATATGTTTCATCTTGGATGTCTATTAAACTTATCAATGGGTATGATTGTTCATGCAACACATGATTTTCTTATATATTTCGTTCATACCAAGTGGTTTGGACTAATAACAAACCTGAAGTATTGTTTGCATCTATTTGATCAACGGCTTTGTTTTGCTTCATCATACTCTTCCAGAAATCCGATCTGCAATTTGTGATACTGCAGAGAACTTGGATGAAGCCGCTGCTTCACTGCAAATGTGTATGTATACTGGCTAATTGCTTGCTGGCTAATTGCTTCTGAGTCTGTTCTCTTCCTGTTCGTTGGTTTCTATCATCTTTACTTTGAACTTGTGATAGTCAGCTGCTAATCTTATCATCTTGTTATCATTACATTTTGTTTCTACATGATTGAAAAATTGAAAATCATTTCAATCATGTATAGTACTAGTACTATACATGATTTTGATTTTGAGATAATTACTCGCACTAGTATGCTATGTTTAATCTAAATATGATGCGACCTTGAAATAATTGTACTGCTGAAAGATCATAATCATCATATGGTTATGGTCCATAACTAATGCACCAGGCATACATTTTGCTTTTAGTTTTTGTAAATGTAGGATTTAAATCGAGATAACTAAACTGAATCAGTCGTATGTTTATTAATTTTGGATTCTAGTTTCTGAATACTGTATGTAGTTATAATTTCCTTGTGTGGCTACTGAGGTTGAAAGTTGACAAGGATATGTATATGAAAAGACCAAGAGCTTACTGTTTAGAAATGTGTGTCCTAACTAGGTGCTTCCCAATTACTTCAAGCTGAAAAGAGGTGTAGAAACTCTGTGATTCAATAATGCTTTTGCATTACTCCTAATGATCGTTTTCCTGCTTATTAGTTTATTAAATAGCGCTTGATTGTGTACACAGTTTGAAAAGGTTGAAGGCTGTGAGGTTCATAGGGATTCATACATGTTAATCATCTTCTCCTTTTTGTTTGAAATGTATGTTATTTGTTAATTTTTTTGCTTTGAAGTATTAATTTGATGAACAAATAAGTCTGATTTGTTTGGATTTTGTGAAAGGATTGAGTTATGTTATATTTCTGCTAATTTAAGATTTATTGAAGTTAGACAGTTTTGTTGTTGCTGCAGGGACTTGAAGGGCTGTTTGGATTGACATAAAATAGCGAGAATCATGCTGGAGCTAGCAGTTTGCCAAGGTCTATTGCTGCACACCAAGGCTCCAAGGGTCTTTGTCTTTTACATCAGTGGGTCTGGGTGTTTCGTTCCTTCCAACTTGGAGATGCTCAATTTAAAAGGCCCTCTATTTTATGTTTATAGAAGGCATCATAACATGTTTAGGCAATTTAGCTTTAGTTCTTGTAGCTTTATTTTGTGTACATTATTAGGCTTTCTACCAATGCACATAATTTTGTGTACTTGAAACAATGGTGGATTAATAGAAATTGCAATTAATGATTTTGGAATTGATTTTATGGTTTCATGTATGAATGCCTAATTGAACAGGGACACCAGATATGTGTAGCCTACTATCAAAACCACAATAGAAATTAAATGAAAGTGAAGACTAAATCGTATCATAACAACATATATATGTGGTTTGACAAACTTAAATACCATGAATGGTTAAGTATACGTTGCTATTTTCCTATTCAGGCGACATATATGTGTTTGCATAAATCCATCTAGACAACATTTATCTGTCATTGGAAGGCATATCAGATGACATATATCTATTGTCTCAAAGAGATCAAATGAAAAAAGAAAAATTATACGTTGTCTGAAGATCATTCACCCGATACATATGTGTCTAGACATCAAAAGTATGTCATGTGGGTTCATCCAGCAACACATAAATGTAGTGTGTAAAAGTTCAAATTCTAATTAACCAAGGATATGTCGCCTCTAACATTTTCACACGATGTTTAAATGTCGTCTTTAGTTGAATTAATCTACGCATATATGTTGTTGTAAGACATTTTTCTCTCTCACTCATAGTTATCAGGCGACACAAAGAGATGTGTCGCCTCACGGCAAAAAAAAGATGTGTCGCCTTCTAGCATGTCGACGTTTATACAATCAGGCGACATATATACCCTGTCGCCTTATCTTTTATCAGGCGACACATAATGAAAAAAAGTCTTCTGTCGCCTGATGTTTTTATAGGCGACATAACATTTGTGTCGCCTGATAGTTTAAACGTCGACATGCTAGAAGGCGACACATACGATTTGCATCAGGCGACACAACAGTTGTGTCGCCTGATGCAAGAATTGGCATAGTGAAACTAGCTTTCATTGCGCCACGGGTGAAGGTGTTGGGTAAGTGAGCTCTGCACTTGTAATTTGCGTCTGAAATTGGCTCGAATCTTCAAAGTTGACCTTCAAATCCGCTTCTCCGTTTCTTAATTCGTAAGGAGCGGATTTCACGCACAAGGTATATTTACACCATTAATATACAAGTCACCCGATTGAAGATGCAAAGATATAATAAGGAGCTCAATTTCTTCATATGGTATTAGAAAGTTGATCTTGTGTATCTTTCATATTATGAATGTAATTCTTTGTGATCATATTTCCTATTGTAGTCCTTAATTGTAGATGTTGTAAAGATTGTTTCCTATGTAGTCCTTAATTATAGATGTTATAAAGATTGTTTCCTATTATAGTCGTTTATTGTATATGTAATCAGTCGAGTATCAATATAATTTTTATCGTAACCAAACTATCTCTCTTTTATGGTATTAGAGCAGTTTACTTACATCCACGTGTGAATGCATAACGGCCACACGAATTTTACGTCACCCCAAATGCTGTTCACGTGTTAGGCTTGAAAATTCACCACACGTGCGGGGGCGCCAATTAGTTGTGAAAAGTAGTCTAGGGTTCACATCCAAAACCAATTGACGATGGGTGAAGTGACCCAAACTTTTATAAACCACAAGTAAGGTCCTTTTTTTCTGATGTGAGATTTATATCTCAACATATGACATTTTCATTTTTTGATCAGATCAGGTTAAACATTAATAGCTTCAATCTCGGATCTTCACCTCTTGTGTTTGAAACGTACATTTGTACTAGTTTTTTGAATTTCAATTTTGTTAATGGCGTTTGCATATATACATAATAGTGTCACACATATGATGACTATATCAAATAAAAGACCGAAATTACATATTAAATGTTCGGTTCACTTGCCATACGGGTACAAGAATTTTCACACAACACCAACCTTTTTCTCCTCTAAGCCATCGATGTGACCCAAAATGATTTATCCAAAACTTACATGTATTCATAAATGCATGCACAGCCACATATAGTCATAGATACAAACACACAGTCATAATAAACATCACCAACCAACTCAAATATAAGATGGTCTCACTCCCAGCTATTACCACCACAATCAAAATGATGAAATAGTTATATAGGGTCCATGTGTTATATGCAATATTTATGCATATCTACCTCCATATTGCTACATTGCACACACTTGTAGTTGTCATTTCAATAATTGCTTTTGCTTATGTACGTAAGCCCCTGAACTGGTACTCTAATTGTTGCTAATTTTGGCCCACTATCTCTTCTCAATCTCCTCCTATAAAAACCCTTTCACTTCTTCATGCTGTCATCCCATGCCCTCCAAACCCTTTGCATTATCAGTACAAGATATCCTTCAAGTACTGAATTGGTTATAAAGCCTAGCTAGCTACCCTTAAAAACTCAGAGCCATGCTTTCTGAGATTTCAGGAATTCACTACCTGACTACACCTGAATTCCAGCTTCCAAATCCTGCAGACTTTGGCAATATTATCATGCAGGACAACTTACCAAACTCCTTCCATTTCAATGAAGCATCAGTCTACAGCAACTTACTCCAAACTCAAATTCCTCCTCCGGGGCATGGTCAATTGTTCGCTACTCCGATGCAGTCCTCGAGTCTCAGCAACAACTCCAGTACCTCCGATGAAGCCGAAGAACAAGTGCAGCAGCTGAGCAACATCATTGATCAAAGGAAGCAGCGGAGAATGATATCAAACAGAGAATCGGCTCGCAGATCACGGATGCGGAAGCAGAAACACTTGGATGAGCTCTGGTCGCAGGTGCTTCGGCTTAGAACCGAAAACCACATCTTGATAGACAGGTTGAACCATGTGTCCGAGAGCCATGACAAGGTTCTTGAGGAGAATGCAAAGCTCAAGGAAGAAGCATCGGATCTTCGACAAATGCTCACCGAGATCCAGATCAGCATGGCCTTGAGATCGACAGAGCTGGAAGTAGATGTGGCCTGCAGCACAACTTCAAGCACCGACTTGCTCCATTGAGATGAGATCATTGATATCACTGTTCTAGCTAAGCTCTCCATTATAACTACTAGCAGCTACTAGCTAGCTAGTGTTCCTTTTGTTCACTATATATAATTGCTAATCCTACGTTTTTTTCCTTCATCGATCGCTTTATTGTATGGGAGTAAAAAATAAAAGGCCGTGCAGGATCGCACTTAACAAGCTAAGCCACCATCTTATCTGCACAACTTGGCTAATACATCATCTTAATTTAAACAAAATCAGATACTCCAAATTTAAACTAAAAACCAAGTACTGCTTATAACCACCTCTCGCCGCATAAGTATATATCTAAATAATGTACTTGCAGAAGTCATGCAGCTATACCAAACAGTGAATCACGTACAGCTTGTCTTATTTTTCTTTCTCATTTGATTAATTACCCTACGAACGACTTGAAGACTAACATAAGGAACACGAAACAGCGCGTCGAATTTCGAAAATCCGAAAAGGGTTACAACGTACAGATCAAAACTGTTATATATATGAATTCTGGGGAAGATATAGAGCAACGTACTGAATTCTGGGGAAGATATAGAGCAAGAACAGGTCAGTTTTTGTGTGGAGTCGGTGGCTTTGTGGGAAGCTTGGTACACTGAAAGGTGCAGTTTTGCAGAGGACAAGATGTGGTGGATGTGCTGGTGCTAGCTTGTATGGCGACTCATCATGTTATACAAGAGAAACAAGACATTGAAAAAGGTGATCCACTAGCCTAAAACACCCAGGAATATATGTGGATTCATGCCTTTGAAACAACTGTGATGGCATCAATGCGCCTTGTCTAACATTGTTCCAGCCATTGTTGTCATAAATTGGAAACCTAGCTACCAAGAAATTGGCTACGCTAGCTTCAGGTGTTGCTTGAACAGTGCCTTCACATTCTTTTGATGTAGCACTACTGTTTACATATGCCATATAATGCAGCTAGTGCCATTACCATATAGCAATTTCTAGAGCCAGAGTTTCACAATTGTGGAATATGCATGACATGTTTCTAAAGCAGCTTCACAATTGTGGAATATGCAATTTCTAGAAAGATAAAAACATGGGGAAAATGGTAATGGTTGAGGCATATTTGACATCCTTATTATATTGTTGACCTAGAGCTATACCTATTGGTCTCCTTCACATTAGCATTTTGACAATTTTTCCGTATTCTAATCCCAACTGAATACCACAAATTAAGATAAGAGGCAAAACTTGGACAACTGAGATAAGAGTAGTGAGAGACAAGCCGAAAACTCTAGTGGAAGAACACAATCATGACACACATGCATCCGATGCATATAAGAAACCACAGTATTATAAGGAATATTCTATTAAAACAAATGAAGCTCAGCAATGTATCCAAGGAATGAATCTATAAATTTAACCTAACAGGGTGATAGCCAAAACAAATGACCATGACTGATACGTACTTATCAGCAATAGCTATGAAATTTTTCACAAAAAGGATGCAACCAATTTGCGCAATCCTTTATCACTTAAAAACGAACGAATACTATTAATTTGTATATGTTATCCAACCTATCTTTTAATTAAATGGTATGTGCAAACAACTGCATGCAGTTGATAATGTTATCCTTGCATTTTATGGTTAATGTTTAGCCTTTTCAAGATAGCCAGCTGCATGCCCCTTAATCTTCATTTAGCCTTTTCTAGGATCAATCTAGGTATCTTTGCTTCCAAAATCGACCAAAACTGTCCACTACGTACCAAGTCCAGCACGTTGTCACATACGTACACCCGCGCGTACTCGACGAATCAAGGTTGTGCGATAAACAACGTATATACTTAATCATACGTGATAACGGTGCGGGTTCTCTCTGTCACTATTATTTCGACATTGTTAATATCTTTTTGTCAAAGTCTTTTATTATTATGTGATTATCTTCTCCTAGGCTTTCTATTTATAACTTTTATTTTTCTGTAAACTTGATAATTTTATTTTTTTTGAATCTAAAGGCTAGAAAGCAGTTATCACACCATTACTATTAATGAAACCGTATAATACAAAGGGGAACATAAAGTTTAAACCCTATAGTGTAAGAATACCTAATAACAATATCAAGAGACCATATACAACATATGCATTCAAACAAGAATCATTTAGTAAAAAATGTATATCATTGACGACTTTATTTGTTTTACATAAAACATAATGACGTAATAGAAAACTAAAACTCATATAAAACCATAAAATACTATATATATCTGTTTCCCATTATATGAAGATTTCATTATGCCATAAAGATTTCATATTCACATATCTGGGTGAAGAATCAATAGATCCCAACACAGAGAAGTCAACTTTCTCTCTTCTTTTTGGTTCTTATTTGCGAGGAAGAAGGTTTGGGCGCCCAGAGAAAATTCTGGGTACCTGTATATCGGCGCGTGAATTGGTTTTTGATGTCGGTGGTGAGTCACGGTGGTGCTCGGAAGTTGGCGGTGGAGGAGAGAGGAAACTCAGATCTACTTTCTCCTCTAAAATCTCTTTAAACCAAACCCCTTGAATTGGCTTGATTGTGAAAGTAAACAAATATAGGATGACTGGTGGAAATCTGTTCGATCTACTTGGGGGCAGACCTGAATTTCTCTCTCTTTCATGAGAATGGAGTTAATGGACGGATGTGTTCTTCATATGATGAACATGTAGGGTTCTTGTTTCTATGGCAGACAAATAACAGTGTTTTCTTAACCGCTAAATGATATGGGTGGTGTGTAAAAATAGATACAAGTGTCCTTGGCTTATTCGTTGGGTACGCTACCTCAGCCCTGTTCCGGGTACACCTAATAATTCTTTATTTCCACAGGGGACGTTCATGGTGGCTCCGGTGTTTTTACAAGGGACCGACAGGGGTGTGGATCATTGGATCACCTTCAGATATGTTGAACACTTCGTAATTCATGGTGGTGGACGGCCAAGGAGCCTCTGCTTGGGGCAAGAGCAAGGCACTTCCCACTGTAAGTAATCGTTGCACTTCTATCGATCTCTAGCTAGCTAGCTTGATACTTGAATGTGAGTTAAACTCGTTCATGTCGATCACATGCCCGTAAGCTCGTCCATTTTAAGGAGAAACTTTGTCATGCACAATGTATTTCAAAAGCAATCGATCAAAACTAGCCCTTCAGATTGATCCTGAAAATTAGGAACCATGCAGATCATGGTTCAATTAAGGATCATTTGAATGGAGCTGCCATTTATGCTAATTCCGCAAGTCTATCGATTACATGGAATAAAGGGGCATAAAAACCAGAACCGAGTCACCAACTCTCCAAGAAAAACAGAAAATACATACATAAGTACTACTTAATCTTGCGTTTCCTTTCTATCGGCTCCCGGTTTCATATTCTTGATGTTGGATTGATATCTCAACACGCTCCCGCACGTGTAGCGAATTTTCAAGCCTAACACATGGACAACATTTGGGTGACGTGGAGTGCGTGTGGCCATTAGGTTTTACACGTGGACGTGGGTAACCCGCTCTGATACCATAATAAAGTAATCTGGGGTTTGTTTACACCCAAATTAATATTTTACTGGACAATAATTATCTATGTAAATATTAATTAAGTTCTTGGTCTATGCCAGCCGGCGAGCCCAAGTTCCTTTAAAGTTTACAAATAATGGTTTGCCAGCAAGACCACGGGGGATGATCACAAAGTCCGCGCGCTGAATGACTCCGCGCGGACTAGAAGATCTCGCGCGTTTTCGGACAAAAGTACAATTCGAGCGAAATGAATTCGCGCGGAGTAAGGATCTCGCGCGCTTCGCGCGGAACACACAGTTCGCGCGGAATAACTTTGGCGTCAGGCGACGCGGAATGCATCTATGCGCTGGCGAACTGATTCGCTGGTTCGCGAGGTAGACACACCCGGACCGCGCGAATGCTGGTAATCGTTTCTGACTTTTTACAGTCTTTGACACGCTTTGAGCCAATCCTTGTGGCCCTTATTAATTAAAAAACCTTCTTTTGGCCCGCGAGCTGCAATAGCCCGCGAGGTGGAACTGAGCTACAGAGTCCGCGGTTCGCGCGAGTTAGTCTTCTACATGGACTGTGATACCTCGCGGGATAAGGATTACTTTTCATTCCGCTTCGCATGGGAGTCCAGACCTTATCCTATGCGAACTGTGCGAATTGGATATGTGTCACATGCGGATTGGTGTGTATGGGAGGAACAATTCCTTTGTGCTTCACGTTGCAGAGTCCAACACGCTTCTGATTGTCTTTCTTTCGCGGCAGAAACAGCTCTCACTATATAAAAGCTCGACCTCACTACAATTAAGGACACAATCAATCAATCAAACAAATACAAACACAAACCAACTGCAACCAGTTACCCTTCGAAGCCTCTTCGAAACCCCGATTCTAAGCGCACCACCGCCTAGAATTTGTCAGAGCTCTTCGGACTCTACCTCGATTCCTCGGAATCATCCCTATTAGTTGCCCGCTTGTGCTCGTAAATTCCTCGTCCGCGAGGTGGCACCTGGAATTCCTTCCGCCTGATCAAGAAGTCAAGCACACTCATTCAATCAGCTTTTCCTCGTCCGCGAGGTGGCACGCCCGCACTCCCCCTTTCTCTTTGTTCGCTAATCACTTCCGCTCCATACGCTGAGGATCGTGGCCAAAACATGGTTCACATCCAAAACCAATTGGTAATGAGTGAAGTGGTCCAAACCTTTATAAACTCACAGACAATGTCTCATATTCCCGATGTGGGATTGATATCTCAACATATCTGTAGGCGGCAAATGCATATCCTTCCTTCCCAATTCAAACAACATCAACATTACTAGAGTTCACTGTGGCCCTGGACATGGATTTAGCATCGGAAGCATTTCTAGTGGCACTGTTCTAATTTGAACATAAGAAACAGCAGATTAGTTGGTACTCAAAATGGTGTGAGAATCAAGACCAAGGCTCATCCATCTCAGCCAGGCAATGTTGCATATATTACATTTGAGCACATTGAGATGGAGAAGGTTGGCAATCCGATAGTCATTGATCAAAACTATTGCCCTGGTCACGGATGTAGCGAAAAGGTACAGATTAAGCATGTTAAGTTTGATAACAACGCTAGCGTATATGCTGCCTAATCATGCAATAGTACTATGTAATATATGTTTTGCTGCCTGCAGGAATCCTCGCAAGTTCAGATTAACAATGTTAACTTTAACTTGAATAACATTTGGGGAACTTCAAGCACAAAGACACCAGTTACTTTCAACTGCAGCCAAAGTAAACCTTGCTATGAGATACAGCTGAGAGACATCAACCTAAGTTTTGATGATGGTGGACCTGCGAATCCGTTGTGTTCATATGTGGATGGCAAAGCTTATGGAAAACAAAACCCTCCTTGCCTATAAATTAATTAAGATACCGCACGCTGGTAGCTAGCAGTCCCTTATGCAGATACTTAAGCATGCTAGCATCTGCTAATCTGGCTCCGAAATTCTTGTTGTTTATGCTGTAAATGCACATGGAACTTGACCGAAACCATAAACCGTAGTAACCCTCAACAAACACCAATATATTGCAATGTTCAAAATAAAGATCGATCTAAAGCAAATGAAAATAAAGATCGATCTTAAAGCCAAGAATCCGGTCTCTGTTAATTTATATTCATCAAGTTCAGCTTGTGTTCTAAAGACAAGACTATATATTCTCTTTACATTCTATATATATATCATACAACTGACTGAATCCTTTTATTTTATGTTAAACAACCTGATGGTGTTAAGAGATTGTAGAACCAAAGTTTTAGATAACACTGAGGGATTGAGTATCACAAATTTATAGGAAATTCTTGTTCTTGGTTGCCGATGAAAAGGGAAGAGTGACTGGATAAGCCTGGATAATCACCATGCATTGAACTTCATGTGATAACAAACATCTCAATTCCAGGGTTTCATAAATCAAATTCAACACAAACCTTCGTTTTCCGTTATCAACGGGATTTCCCAAGATTTACACAACAGAAGGTAAAGAGGAAAATATTAGCTCGCTAGTGATCTTACGGCTCAGTACTAGTGCTGATATCCTGGGTGTATATATAATCTGTGTGAGCAACCATCGACCTTCTCATCAAACATTCCTCGCCTTTTAAGCCCTTGCAAGCATCATCATCATCATCATAGATATCACTCAAGCTTGCTCCACTCTACATATTCAAAGATCAAAAATTGTAACGAACTTAATTATTACTATATATAATTGTGAAGCAAAGTAATTATGAGAAATTAAAAATTCAAGAACGGAAAAACGACTCACAGCAGGTGATGAGGATGTTATGGAAGTTGAAGAAGATGACAGAATTGGATCAGATAGAGGCAAAATGGGGGTTGCAGGCATTGGTCTGGCTTCCACCTTTGAAAGTAGAAGTAAAACCAGAACGAAGAAACTAAGGCCAATATTTGCCATTGGTTTAATCTCAACTCTCGAATGAGTCGAATCACAAGCTTAACATTTCAGAATAGCTCGATTTGTCTGTCTTTATATAGTAAAATAGATCCAGTACTACTGACATGGGTCAGTGTGATGAAGTAAATGATTCTGATCCCATTGGACTTGGGAAGAAGAGAGAGTACATGAATGAGCATTGAAACTATTGTGAAGAAAGTCAAAACGGTGCCGTTACCCATTAAGGGGTCAATGCTAGCTCATCTTCTTTAATTTTCCTTCTAGGAAGAATCACCAGGTTAAAGACATCATTGAGAAGCGTTTTTCTTCCTCGCATCATCTTCTTTTGTTTAGTGTTGTTGCTGTCTCTGTGATAGGAAGCTAGCTGTACTGGTAGACGTCTGGTACAAAGCAGGGCAAGTGTCACATACATGCTTGTTTGGACTTCTCGCTCATTTCATTACATGCAGAAGTCTATCATACTGCATTACTGCACAAATCCACAACAGTGGTTTTCATCTGGTTATCTGGTTCATCCTATCAAAAATCAACATAAAGATGAACTTTCTAGTCCTGTATTTGGCAACAATGAGGAAGTCGTATTCATGCGTTGGAATCTGAAGTGAACCTAGGTGCGTTGAATCCGCTCTGTTTTTCATAATTGATCTTTCACCTGATGCAGTTAGGTTCTGTTTCGGTCCAACATTACTGCTTGAACTCTAAACTAATTGAGTAATTGTAAATTTGTAATCCACGTTGAATGCAAACAAACAATACAAAATTCTGAAGAATGCAAGCTAGGTCTTTCAGCCATTTCGTTGAAGCCGCTCCATGAACAAGAACAATAAAGACGTGCGGGGTAGCACTAACATGATGAGGAACCCCAGAAAAGAAAACCTATAGATAAATCCAGCATATAAACTACATGAATCAAAGAGCTTTTTGCAGGAAACATGAAGCCTCTTCTATGTTAATTAAACTAAGAATCAAGTCAGAATTAGGAGGTCGTGCACTCGTGCGTCACCTTTGTTTACTTGTTAGACTACAGAGATTATGGTACCGATGCTCGTTGACTCTCATGGCTTTCATCTTAGAACTTAGGATTCCGTTTGCCTCTTCATCAGTCTAGATCTCTTTTTTTTTATTTTTTATTTTTTATTTTTTTATCAAATCGTGGATTTAAGAACTTATTTTTTATGACGCGCGAAATGGAAAAAATGTTAACATTTGATAAAATTCACACTAAAAAAATAAAAATAAAAATTAAGTGTTTCATGACCGATCTCATCTACCTTATGATTTCTTGTCAAAGATAAGCTGGATTAGCTCAGTAGTATCAGAACACTTACAAGCTGACCTTGGATAATCATCGTTTGTTATGCTCAACAGATTATGATTTACACGTTGTTCTTGTCCACTCTCGATCATGATCTTATTCCCGGCTCGACCACTTTTGATACATGAATCTTCCATATATACTTGTTCATTTCCAAGTTAAACACTTGAGCCATACAATCAAGTAAACAAAACCATCATTCTGTGATCGTAAAAACCAAGTTAATTAGTTGATGCATTGTATATATAACAAATACCCGGGCCTATGAGTAATTGGATTTCATTCAAATGAGTTTTATTTTCCAATTTTGTTATATATAACAATTCTTCAATTAAGTTATCTTATAGATTCACTGTTGGTGTTTGAAAATAATAATTGCAATTCGTTACGTAATCATATAGGGTCAATCTAGCTAGCCGAATAACTGCACAGTTTATCACCAAAAAAATAAATAAAGAATAACTAACTAACTCTACAGTTAGTTGATCATGCAGCCTTTGGATGTGATAGCACCAAAATAACTTCCAAGATTTTTTGCACTCTTATCCTCCAAAAGCCCAAAACTTCAAAACTTCACAACTATCTTCAAACCTATCTCCAACTCCAAGCTTCAATGACTTGCAAGTCCTGAATTCAAATTCATGTTCACCAACTGAACTGAATCACCATGGCATTTTCTCCAACTCCTATCTCTGCACTATCTTCCACCAACCCAACACTGCCCAAAAGGCCTTCTTCACCTTTCACCACTGCAAATCCAAAAGGCATCCCCAAAGACCTCTACTTTAACCATGATGGTTCAGCCACAAAGAAACTTCTGGTAAGCTGTTAATATGAAGCTCACAGCTGGGTTTTGCTTGACATTATATTTGATTGGGATGGTTAATTTGGTGGTTCAGGCAGGGGTGAGGATGGTGGCAGAGCTGGTTGGGGTTACATTGGGTCCAAAGGGAAGAAATGTGGTGCTGCAGAATAAGTATGGACCTCCTAAGATTGTCAATGATGGTGAAACTGTTCTCAAAGAGGTAATATAGAATAGGTATTACTGTATACACCTTGTTTCTTGTTTGATTAGCAATTTGCGGTCTTGGGATTTAAGCATTCACATACATTATGACTGTCCCTATAATCTATGCATCAAATTTCTAAAGTTGGTTCTTTTGTATTACTTGCTAACAATTTCTAGGATTCTATTAGTTGGTCATCAGAACTTCATTGCCTTTTAACTCCTATTACCTAAATAGATACTGCAGTTGGTTTATTCCTCAGTGGTTTAATATGACTAATCAAATTGTATAAGTGATTCATTACGAATTTTTCAGTAAACAATAGTAAACATAATTCTTTTCTTGACTTATGTCTTCTTTTGTCCTACACAAGATCGAATTGGAGGACTCTGTGGAGAATGTCGGAGTTAAACTGGTGAGGCAAGCTGGTGCAAAAACAAATGATCTGGCTGGAGATGGTTCCACTACAGCTGTAATTCTTGCTCATGGTTTAATTACTGAAGGTGTGAAGGTATGAGTAATCTAATGTGACATTGTCATCCATAGCTTGTCTACTTGACTCAATAGAAACTAGTATATGAGGTAATATGTAGGCAGGCTTACTGGCTTTTGAACCCTGTCACACCTGATCAGTTAATAAGATTCAAGTCTATGAGCATACAGAGAATTTTCGTGTAGTGTTAAGTGGCTCACTTTTTTTTGTCAAAAAATCTAGTTTCATGTCATAACACTATAACTAGTTTTCCTAATACTTCAACATGTTTACTTGAATGTGGGTTGATCAGTACTGTTCTGCTATGCTTTGGATATCTTCTGGTATCACACATGAACTTTCTTCTAGGTTACTGCAGCTGGCATGAATCCCATTCAAATTGCTCGTGGGATCGAGAAGACTGCAGTGGCCCTCGTATCTGAACTCAAATTAATGTCGAGAGAGGTACACTTGATTGTTCTCCTTCTAATCTTTCGAAAGTGCTAAGGCCATCGGATCACATTATTTTGAGAGGTACGTTTCATTATGCAGATTGAGGATCACGAACTTGCAGATGTTGCTGCAGTTAGTGCAGGCAATGATTATACAGTGGGGAACATGATTTACAGTGCTCTTTGTCAAGTGGGAAAGAAAGGTGTAGTTTCTATTGAAAAAGGGAAGTCTACAGAGAACACTCTTCAAGTTGTAGAAGGAATGCAGTTTGATCGCGGATACTTATCGCCTTACTTTGTCACTGATCGACAAAAAATGATAGTGGAGTTTCAAGAGTGTAAGGTAATAACTGTAGGTTATATGTAGGCTGACATGTTTTCCTATGAAGTAACTAGAGGCCATGAAATTATTTGGTTGCAGTTGCTTTTGGTTGACAAAATAATTACACACCCGGAGGAGCTGTTTAAGATATTGGACAATGCAGTGAAAGAGAAGTATGCAATAGTGATAGTTGCAGAGGGGATTAAACAGGAAGCTTTAACTCCAGTAATAAGAAACAAGATCAGAGGTGCACTGAAGGCAGTTGCCATTAAGGCGCCTGCCTTCGGTGAGCGCAAAAGTCACTACTTAGACGACATTGCCATTTTGACCGGAGGTAGTAGGTCAAACACAAAATCATATTTATTTATTTATTTTCTAGACCTAATATATGTTCATTATATTTATTACAATCTTCTTATTTCGTGTTTGATGTTATTTGCAGCAACAGTAGTAAGAGAAGAGTTGGGAATGATCTTACATAAGACTGGCCCGGAGGTATTGGGAACTGCTACTAAGGTTGTGATAACTAAGGACACTACACTGATAGTTACTGATGGAAGCACTCGAGAAGCTGTTAACAAGAGGGTTTCTCAGATACAAAGGCTTGTTGAGGTAACTTTAACATCCATTATTCCTCTTCTCAATTTATCAAGAGTAGACGGAATTGTACATATTGATAATTCTCTCTTAAGTAGGAGTGTGTGACATAACATATTCTTGTTTTTCAGAACACTAAAGAAGAATTTCAAAAGAAGATATTAAATGAAAGAATAGGAAGATTATCAAGGGGGATTGCTATTCTGCAGGTAACCATAAGCTTATTGCACTTGGCATCTTTGTAAACTGAATGTCAAGAGACTGACTTCCTTTGAAGCTGATGCAATGTGATTCTTTTAATAAAATTATAGGTAGGGGCACAAACACAAGTTGAGTTGAAGGATAAACAACTTAGAATTGAAGACGCTTTGAATGCAACCAAGGTAGTTCTTCCTGTTCTTTAATTTATAAAAATTTAAATGTGAATCGCTACTGGTTGACGTTGATCCTAACTTGGAATATAATACAGGCAGCAATTGAGGAAGGTGTTGTAGTTGGTGGTGGATGCTGCCTTTTGAGGCTCTCTAAAAAGGTGGATGCCATCAAAGAACTTTTGGATAATGAAGAACAGAAGGTAGCATTCCTCCTCTCCCATGTTTTGAAATGTTTGATTATGAGTTGGAAGATACATGTGCATTTTTCTTAGCAGAATTCTAATTTTATATCACCTCAGTTTGCATAAGCACGGTCTGCTTATCTCCACTAGTTCTCACAATCATTGTGACATTTTATCTACCCTTGTGCAGATTGGAGCAGAAATCTTCAAGAAAGCTCTAAGCTATCCTGCAAAACTGATTGCTAAAAATGCCGGTGTAAATGGCAGTGTTGTAGTAGAGAAGGTCTCTGCATGTTAATGATCTTCTTAAAATGTAGTTGTACATTAATTGCATTTCACGCTTTAGATTCAGATATCATAGAATCCAATTATCTGCCCTGTTTTGAGACTAGTTGAGTTTTGCAGGTTCTATCAAATGCTAATATGGGGTATGGATATAATGCTGCAAGAGACTGTTATGAAGACCTAATGAAAGCTGGGATTATGGATCCATCAAAGGTACATTTTTCTTCTTCTGACTAATAGTTTTAATAGACGAGTGCACTAGGTATGTTTATGTGGATTGTTATACTCATGCATGTTAAAGCTGCTATCTAAACTTGGACAGGTAGTTAGATGTTGCTTGGAGCATGCAGCATCAGTCACGAAAACTTTTCTGTTGTCTGATGCTGTTGTCGTCGAGATTAAGGAATTAAATCCCATCCCAAGAAGAATGCCGAGGCGAAGGCCAAAGCCACCCCTTCCCCCCATGCCCCAAACGCCACAAGTGCCGCCAATGTCATCCATGCCGTCAATGCCACCAATGCCACCAATGTCCATGCCAATCTCAGGTAATTAGAGTTTTATTTCTCCAGTCCTTCTGCTCTTTGTTATATTGTGGTTGTTGAATTCCAAATCCCTGATCATTCAGGTGCTCGAGCATTCGGTTCCAAGTATGGCAGATGAAACACATTGACTATAGTGATTCACCCCTGATTGATTCATGTCATTCAACAAATGTTACAAAGCCCTGCTTCCTTCTATTTAACCAAAGTTGAAGGGGGCAGTCATGAAATCACAGCACTTAATAGTTCAGCTCCTTCAGATCAAATGCATTGTTTTCAAAACCACATCAACTGAAGTATGCATTTGGGGAAAGAAAACTCAAAGCTATTACTCCGATAAGGGAATGCAGCAAGAGAAAGCCTTTGCCCACTGTTAATAGGATTAGGATTCTTTTTGTCCACAATGTAACTAACACATACTGGTGAAAATTCCCAAGTTCCTGAATCAGATATGTAATAAAACTATTTCTTATCCATAATCAAATGTCTCAATTTCTTTCAAAATGATCCCCATTCAGAGGTTTTAAGACTCCCAATCATCAATACATCATATACATCCAAACCTTTGATACATGCCCCCAAGAAGATGGAGTCCAAGTGGTCTCATCAAGACCTCACCGACTCATGATTGTTCCTCCTCATCCTCATCAGACCGTGCACCTCTTTTTTGGTTTCATCAACCACAATTCACACCCACATTCATAACAAATTTTCCAGCTTTTGCCCAAATACAAATACACACCAGATCTCAGAAATACAGAAGCAGCAGTGTGACTCACACCCCATATTTGCAGGGACAGGAAGACACGTGGTGAGAGAACCATAAGGCACACACTCCCAAAAAGTGAGAAAGCCTCTCTTCCTCAGACCCCAATTTTTTTCTTCCTTTTGTTTGTTCTTTCCCTTGTTCTCCTCTCATGATCTTCATCCGAGTATAAATGTATACACACACCGAATTTTCATCTCCTTCTCTTACAAGCTTAGATCAGAGAACCCATTTTCAGTTTTGTCTGAAAAAAGATTAAACGATTTCACAGAACTAAATGTTCAACCCGATGTGGATGATGGGTTTGAGCATCCAGGGCATCTTGGATTTGTTTGTGGCAGGTGTTTCTCTCATGATCGGCCTGAGTGTCTTCGCCTTCATTGCCTCTGTTCTTTGCTCTGCTGCCTTCTTGTACAGCGCCAAGGCTGCATCTTAATCCAGGTAAATTACCCCAATTTCTCAGATTCACCATCTTGATTCTTTCCTTCAATTACAGTAGTATTACAAATCAAGATCAAACCTTTTGTTTGATCCAGGAAATTCAAGGTCAACCCTTTTACATAATTCAGTTCTTTTCACAATATTTAATTCTTCTTAGGCAATTCTTGACACAATTTCACCTGGTTTATACAAAACTGCAGGACTGACATGGTTTGGGAATAAAGCTGTGATTCCACTCTAGCTAGCTCTAACTGGTTTCGACTTTTGAAGCTGGGTTTTGTTCATGTTGTATCAATGTAACCCATACATTTACCGCGAGAGAAAAGGGTAAATTTTTTTGGATTCAATAAAACTTACCCTTTGTTAAACACTTGAACAGAGTTAGAAATGATGAATGAGAATGTAAACCAAGCCACAAATGATGAATGATGAATGTAAACCAAGCCACAAATCTCTACATTCCAAATCCCATTGTGCAAAATCAATGATGAATGAGTTAGAAATGATGAATGAGAATGTAAACCAAGCCACAAATCTCTACATTCCAAATCCCATTGTGCAAAATCCCAATCTTTACTATGATACAAAAACAAAGATGCAGTCTTTGGTGTTAGTTGTATCACTTTTATTTCTTTGGCTTTCTGGAATACACCATCCCTCGGATCCCATCCGGGTCGGCCACAAAGCCCAACGGCCGATAAAACCCGAGAACCCGCTGCTCCGAATACAGAGCGATATTCCCGATCCCTTTCTCCACAAGCTCCTCCACCAGCCGCTCCATGACGGCGCGGCCGAGCCCGATGCCCTGAAAGGAGGGGTCCACCACGACGTCCCAGATGATGGCGTTGAAGACGCCGTCGCCGGTGGCCCGGGCGAAGGCGACGGGGCGGTTGGTCTTGGCGTACTCGAGCCAGAGGAGTGCGTCGGTGTGGTCGAGCGCGATTCGGATCTTGGCCGGGTCACGCTTGGGGAACCCGACGGCGACGAAGACCTTGTTGAGGTGGTCGAGGTTGAGGTCGGCGGCGGTGCGGTGGAGGAGGAAGCCGCGGGAGTCGAGGTCCTGGTCGGAGATGGAGTACTTGCTGCTGGTTGGGCGGGAAACGGTGAAGTTTGGAGGCGGGGCAGCGACGGTGGTGAGGCGGCGGAGGGAGGGGAGAGGGGCGGAGATTGTGCCACGTAGCAGCATGGTTGGGATTCGAGAGAGAATTAGAGCGATTAGGAGAGTGAGGAGTGAGGAGTGGTTGTTAAGCACCGTTGGGAAGATAACGATAGTTTTACTGTTTTAGCGCGCTAACATGACGACGTCGTTTTTGGTGATTACAGTAGATGTTTATTTTTTTTGTACAACACCTAAAACTGAATGATTGAAATTGAAGACTGTGATGGCAGGCAGAGGCAGCTTCCTGAGATTGTTCGACTAAAGATACAACCACAAGCTAATGCTAATGATGAGTTGCATGAGTAGAAAGACTAACTCGAGTTTGAGTCTCAGCATTCACATTCCTAGTTCTGTTCCTGAATTTCACTAATGTCATGTAAACTCGGTTGAAAGCTCTCTCCATCATCTTTAGGCCAGATTGAGCAAAGAGGCGAATTGATGGTACCGAAATATGACATTATTTTTGAAAATTCCAGCTCCGTTGAGTACAATTTTTCTCGAACTTCAAGGATAAAAGGACACAAGTACTATGATGGCCTCCACTCTGAGAAGGACGAGCCAGATGAGTCTGTATGGCCGGCCCTTTAAAGATAATTGTGAGTAGCAAATATATGGTATAGTACTCCTTCTCTTGTGATCAAAGCTGGCAACTAGCAAGTGAAAACAAATTACAGTACTGTACTACTATTAACAAATTACAGAAGTACTACACACTTAAACCAGGTGATAATATTTGACATGACCACACATTAATTCCCAGGTAATTGCAATTTGCAAAAGCTATGCAATCACATACCATCTATATGGATTTTGATTTGCTTAATGCCAAGAAATTTTGACAGAAACATAGCAAGCTTGCTGATCTTACCTTGGCTGCACTTGAACTTGTTCAAATGTGACTGGCAGCACTATCTGCCTTGTGCTGCAATATATCCTCTACAGCTTTCTCTCTGTTGATCATTGCATTTTCATGCTTGTTCTTGCTCTTCTTCTCTGTGCTGTGTTTCTTGGCCCCTTCCTTTTCTGCATGCCTGAGGCGAGTTGCGCCGCGACTTCTCTCAGGGTGACTTGGGCCAGAAGAGGCATCTGAAGCCATGGAATCATCACTCTCTTCACCGTCGTCTTCGTGCTCAAAAATCACCTTACTTCCTTTGGTTGTACTATGACTACTGGAATAAACATCATCTCTTTCACCATGAATGGAGGAGGCAATGTACATTGTCCACCCAGACTCACCACTGCCACTCCACTCCTCAGCACCAACAACTTGGGAAGACTCCATTATTGTAGCTTCAAGTGATAACAAACTATAGATCCAAATGTGTCCAAAGCTTTTGCTTTAATGCTGTAAATGCAAATTCTCTTAAACACTATGATGGTATGCATTTATATCTGTTTCTTCATAAAAAGGACAAAGGAGGCCATCTGAGTTGCAGTGCGTTTGAAAGCCTTCATAATTGACTTGCCAGGAGGCCCTATATTAAAGTCACCACCTCACTGGCGGAACTAGCTTAGGACCAAGGGGTGCCTTTGAAAAATGTAAATTAATTAATGCTATCCTATTAGTAAGATTGTATGGTTATTATTATAATTGACACCCTCAAAATTTTGAAAAATATCAATTAATAGGATTGAATGGTTATGATTATAATTGTATAGATCTAGCTTCCTTTCTATGTAATATTATGTCATGTTTCCATTGCCTCTTATTACCATATGGATACATCACCACAATTAATTAGATATTAACTAATCATTTTACATACATCTAAATTTTCAATACACATATATGTCGTTACATAGACATAAATGAAACTTTACAACGAACAATTATGTTTAAAGATTATGAAAAAACAATAATATTATTTTTAGTTAAAACATAATTTTGTCAAACGATTTAAAATTATTATATATCTTTTTCCGTTCATTATATTTCGGCCCCCCTAAACTTACGATTCTGGCTCCGCCATTGCACCACCTGGCAAACCTATCACCATAATCTTCACTGTTCAATTGAATGACTTGAATCACAACAGGACAGTGTACCTTCTAGTGGTAAAAAATGATTCTAGCTTTATAAGTATGGTTGGAGTGTAAACCTATGTATGCTACAACTTGTCCTCTGATCTTTGTCCCAATTCACCAGCAAAAATACAAGTTTTACCTCTCTGTATAGTCATAACACAGATGGAAGGGACCTTTACTTCTCTGCATAGTTCATCAAGAAAGAGCAGCCTTTCTCACTACATTTGTGTTTCCCTTGGGTTGAATTCCAACAGAAAGGACAGGATGAAGTGGGTGAAAATGTCATAAATTCTGCTTCTGTTTTGTTCTTGCAATTTGCTGAGTTTAATTTTTCCCAACAACCACGTCTTACATTTGTCTTCTCTAGCAACTTATTACCTTGCACAAGCAATGACGTTATATATGCATACATTAAATCTTCATAGGCTGATGTTGGTTTCATGGAAATGTCTCCACTTTTTGGCAACATTCTGTGCGTTGAAAAGGAATGAGTAGAGGGAGGAGGGAAAAACATGGTTTTGATTTGCTGGCTTAAATAGATTCATTCACACATTCTCTATGACTAGCTATCAATTATCAACTCATCAATATTTCTTGCATACAACCCGACATATGTAAATGTTACACATTTTCTCTCTACTTTCCTAGTTTAGATTTTCGCTTCCTCGTCACAAATTAAAGGAGTTTGAAAATTTTTATGTGAAACACTGAAATTGGATGTTCTGCCTCAAACCAGTAACACTGAGATTGCCAAGACCACAATAAAGTCAGGCACTGAACTTGTATTATTGGCTTCCCTTTGCCTTCCACAGATTGTATATCACAAAATCTAAAGCTTTCACAATCACAAAATGCCCCCAAGTGAATATTATAGTTCATACATAAATTCCAGCAAACCTTCCCCTCCGCCACGTGTCACCCTCCAAGTAAATCTTCGACTCACATAGGGAACCATCCTAGTCCACTGCCCCAGTCCAGAAGGGGCAGTCTCGTCAATCCACACACAAACTTTCTGCATTGTTATTATTATAAACAAAAAAAAAAAGATTCCTCAAATCAAAGCGTCTCTGTGTCTTTGAGCTGATGAACAGAAACGAAATCGAGCTGAATGTCTTGGGTGGTCTCTGAATCTGATCCAAAGCTTAAGACTTTGTTTGGTTTCAAGTGAAAATCGGAGATGGGTTTGAGTCAGTACTTGAGCTCAGTCGATTGGGAGCAAGAAGCTTACCCACTATACCAAGACTTCGCTGTTCTTCCTATCTTCGTTTTGTTCTTCCCCATCGTCAGATTTGTTCTTGACCAGTTCGTGTTTGAGGTACTCTATCTCTGCATCTGTACTAGTTATATATATATATAAATATATATGTTTTGGGGATGGGTTACTTGAGATTGTTAGATCAGTTGTGGGTTCGTGTTCATTGATGTAATGCGAAGTATTTGATGGATTTCTGTTGGGAGTGTTCTTGCTGATATGTCTAGATCAAAGTAGTCAACTTTATATGGTGGGTAGTAGCTTGACTGGTATGAGATCAATAAATGAAGAGCTTAGACTGGTACAGAAGTAAAAGCTTTATTTTTATTTTTATTGTTTACCAGAAAGAAGAAAAAGGTAAAAGCTTTTTGAGAGTTACTTCTCTCTTACTAAAAGGAAGTTTTGTTGAGGCATTGATTGTTAGATCTTTTATCCTGAAGTTTCTTGATGAAGGACATGTTTTACCTGAGGAGTTTTTATTAATAAGCTAGGCTGCAATGTGGAAACTGAATTTTGGTTTTATCTATGCAGGCAACTTGTTTCGTTTTGAGATGGATATTTAGCAAGTTAGCATTATGAATCTCAAAAGATTGGAAAGTTAGCTTGATTGTGATGAAATGTTACCTGTCTTCTCACACAGCTCTTGAATGTTACATCAGTGTCAGTTAGTATATATACTTGCATGTCTGAAAGTACAGAGCTGCTTGTTAGTAAAGATGAGGGGGAATAAGTAGAGTGGAGTGGTTTGTTCAAAGGAAATGTTAACAAATTTGGGACAGCTAGCCTCATTATCCATTTATTTTCATTTGAAATCTTTATTTGTTTCTGTTTCTGTTCATCTCTTATCACCTGCCAGGATGTGTATTCTCAATCCAGAAATCTGATTGTGAATGCTTTTCTCTTTCTTGTAATATTTGTTAGTTTGGTCTAAATTGAAGTGCATATTGCAGAAACTGGGGAAACGGATAATATTTGGAAAGGGGCATCGGCTACCGGATGTTCAAACTGATGACCAAAAGAGGAAGATTAGAAAATTCAAGGAATCAGCATGGAAGTGCGTCTACTTTCTTTCAGCAGAGTTGCTAGCTCTTTCTGTAACTTATGATGAGCCTTGGTTTACTAATACAAAGTACTTTTGGGTCGGGCCAGGAGATCAGATTTGGCCTGACCAGAAGACAAAGTAAGATTTATATTTTATATGATGAATGGATTTACATCTTTGTTTGTTTATCAGGCATTCACATATGATGCAATTGACACTATTTTATTAAATCATAGTTTGAATTATATTTCAGAAGCTGAGGTTTGTCAAAGTCTATAAATGACTCCTTATGAATTTCAGGTTGAAATTGAAGTGGGTATATATGTATTGTGCTGGATTTTACACATACTCCATATTTGCTTTGATTTTCTGGGAAACAAGGCGTTCCGACTTTGGAGTTTCAATGGGCCATCATGTAGCAACTGTCATTCTCATTGTGCTGTCTTACATTTTCAGGTATGTTCTGATGGAGTGAGTTTGTAGCTTTCTCATGTTCTTTTTGTCACAAAACCAAGCCAGCAAGAATGTATGTACCAAAGGTATGCTGGAGGGCTTACTTTGACGTCGTTAAGTCCTCACTGCATCTATTATCTTAAGCTTAAGATGTGGTTTAATTAAGTTTAGTATTTGTGTCTTGCAGGTTTGCCCGTGTAGGTTCAGTGGTTTTAGCTCTTCATGATGCGAGTGACGTGTTTCTGGAGGTAGGGAAGATGTCCAAATATGGTGGTGCTGAAAGGATTGCTAGCTTTTCATTTATTCTTTTTGTATTGTCTTGGATCATACTGCGTCTCATATACTATCCATTCTGGATCCTTTGGAGCACAAGGTTTGTCTAAGTTATTTTGTCACTTACATTGAACTTGTTTACTTTTCATCAGTGATATATATCAGCTGGCGAATGTGATAAAAAAGGCACATTCATCTTTTACGTTCTTATTAGGAAAACTCACCATAGTAGTATTACAATGAAGGACTGGTCTCTGTGGTCTTTGTTTCAAATTTATGTTGTTTTGAATAGAGGTATCATACTCTAGAAATGTTGCATTACAAATTTCTGATGCATGCTTAGTGATGATAGATTTAAATCCTCCGAATTTGTACGGATCAAAGTTTTTTCTAAGGAGGGACAACAATGTTCTGAAGTAGTTTGCGAAATGTCATAAGCAGTTACATATTCCTTTAGATGACGTACACATGTATATTGTTACACATCACTTCTTCTTCTTTTTAAAAGGGTCACACATCCTTCATATAAGAAAGAAATATGTATTGAAGTATATTCTATTGTTTCTCTTTGTGGCAGCTATGAAGTTATCCTGACATTGGACAAGGAAAAACACGCTGTAGAGGGACCAATATATTACTATGTATTCAATACTCTTCTTTACTGCTTGCTTGTTCTTCACATTTTCTGGTGGGTGTTAATTTACCGTATGCTTGTTAAACAAATTCAAGCAAGAGGCCAGCTTAGTGATGATGTTCGATCAGGTAAGGGACATGTCTCGCCCAGACCGTTTTTAATTTACAGACGCACACACTTGTATCATCAATAAAATTTGAAATGACAGTTGAGTGGCAAAACAGTATGGGTATTGAGGGATTTAAGAAATGATCATGGATATCAATGGCATTGATGGATGGATAAGTAGTAATGACGGTCTAATCATGTCACTTGTATAATCCATAATTTTCATTTGTGGATCTGGTGTCTTCAGTTATGCATTCTCATATTTTTAGCCTGATGTTTCCTCTATCAATTTCCTATGCAGATTCTGAAGGTGAAGAAGATGACCACCAAGATTGACCAGGAAATAGAAGTATAGAGCCACAGTATCACCCTCTCTCCAACATTGGAGCATTTGTTGGGTTTCCCCAAGAGAGAAACCACAATCTCACTTGTAGTTATTGAACAATGATCACAGCTCACGCTTCGTGGCTGGAGTCGCAAATATCCTATTTTTCTTGTACCATAAACATTTGAGGCCGCTGTTTAAGGATTAAGTAAACGGCGCCGCCTCAAATGATGTTCTTTTCACCGTTTCCCTATGCTAGTTAGACTAAGAAAAAGCTGTTTCATGAGATATGAATCCTGCAGACGAGGAACATCTTTCATTTTACACTCTGATGTATTACATTGATAGTGAAAACATTTTTAACCGCCTCTTGGAGTTTTGATACGAAACGGAGCATTTTTTATTTTATTTTTAAAGTCACAGCAATCCCAGACTGGCTTGGAATCTATGTCAAACTCTAGAGTTGCCACTCTTGAGTCACTGTTTATGACGTGTCGTTAATCGGACGTTGGATCTTTTCTTCTCCGAAAAGAAAGGAAAAAAGACATTCAAAACGACGTCGTTTCTATTCTCACTTCATCACTAGTGCTCTTCGTCTTCTTCCTCAAATCTTAGGGTTTCTCTGCAAATTCTTAAATCCACTAAAAATGGAAGACGTTTTAACGGAGAATCCGCCGCCGTCTCGATTCTTCCAGGAAGATCTGAACAACTTCACGCCTCCGTCACCGCCGATTCCCACTCCTTTCCTCGTTTTCCCAACCACCGCCGCCGACCTCAACCTTCCCCTCCGCCCCTCTCTCCTCATCGTCGCCATCTCCGCCCCCTCCCTCCACCTCTTCCACACCGCCACCTCCAAAACCCTCGTCGGAACCCTAATCCTCCCGGAAACCTCCTTCGCCGGAAACTCCGTCCTCTCCTCTCCCAAGGACAACTCCTGCAACATCTACTCCCTCGACGGCAACAACCAGACTCTCCTCGTCTCCGTCCAGTGCCCGGTCGCCGCCGATCGGTGCCACGCCGTCGCGAAGCTGCTGGTTTCCTATCAGATCGTTCCGGAGAGGGTTCTGATTCTGGATTCGGTTCAGAACCGGAACTTCCGGGGGAAGCTTTCCAGAGACGAGGCGCTGGTTTTCAAGCTCGAAACGACGTCGGAGAGGAAATCGAAGTCGGTGCTCAAGGATTTGAGCTTGGAGTATTTGCCGTCGGCGAGTGTGGTGGATGGATTGGGTGCTGCTCTGTTGGCCAAGTGTGAAATCAAAAACATCAAGGCGGTGCTTTGTGTGGCGTGGCCGGAGTTTGGTGCTGGTGTGGTGCAGCTGATCAAGTCTAGGGTTTTGCCTGCTCTGGATTTGGGGATGAGCTTCTTCAAGGCTGATGGTGATGATTACGGAGGTTTGAGGCAAGATAAGGATCCTTTCGATTCGGATTTGTATTCGTGATGTAAAAGGCAAGCTTTTTCGAGCTTAATTTCATTATAATGCTTGGAGATTTTGTGACTTTGTTCGTCTTGATAGTGAATTGTGTGTTCAAATTTTAATCTAAGTTACATTTCTAGTCTGCTGTTGCTTTATGTTTAAGCTGCTGCACTATGTTATAATTAGTATGAAACAAGAAACCAGCTGGTTAGCAGAGAAATGTAATGTATGTAGTGATCAGGGAGTGCAGGTGCGTAGCCATGGACGCCTTTCGTGTTTGTGCCAGGTACAAGCCGATAGGTCTTCTTTCATGTAGCGCAATCTGGTGTAGGTTGGGTTAATGCCATGTTCATGCCATCTTAGCTTGCAGGTGGTTAGATGGAGCAGCATTATGCTTGATGAAACCAGCATATTGATATTTGAGTGCAAGCATGATAAGCCGTGATAGTCTGATGCTTTTTGCTAGTCTCCCTTGATTCCTTGAATTGGTTATACCAATTAGGTTTTTTCGCATAGAAAAGCGATCAAGAATGCAGCATTCTTGTTTGTGAAGAAAAAGTGGTGATGCTGATGACATGCATTCTGCGGCAGACGAAGTAGGATTCAATTTTCTCAACCAAAAACTTCAGCACAAGAAAATCTATAATCAAGTTTACCTTTCAAATCAGATGGGATGGCCATCCAACTAATCAAGTCTCAAGCCAAATGACAATGGGACAAATGATTGAGCATCACATTTTAACTTTTCATACAACGTTAGATTGATATAGAGACCCTTTGCTCCGTCATAGTATCTTCCCGGAACTGGTTTTGATTTACTGTTAAAGATCAGAGGAGAAAGTGAAGCTTCTAAAGGGTTACATTAGTTGTTAGTAGCTTTGTTTGGTGGCTGGCTTAGTCTTCTAATTAGTTCTATACAACTGAAATTGGGAAAGCACACGTCTTTTTTTCATCTCTGTTGTGCTATTGGGAGCACCTGGTTTGGGAAAACCTACCCACCAGGGCAGTAGTAGTTGCATCTTCTATTGACTACAGACTTCTTTATTTCCAGTACTCAAAGTACCAAGTAAAACCCCATCTTACTTCTTCACTTATATATCTCTCACAGTCCCAAGTCCCAACCATCACTTCCCACTCTGTATTTTTGGTTGTTCAAGAAAACCATAACAACAAAAATGGCAGCTTCCCTTCGTTTTGGACACTTCAGACTCCATCTCATGCTTTTGCTTTTTGCCATCTTCAACACCATGTTATTTGCAAGTGACCATCCTTTAACGTTGGACTACTATGCATCCAAATGTCCCACCTTGTTCGAGATTGTAAAGAAAGAAATGGAGTGTGAAGTTCTCTCAGATCCTCGTAATGCCGCCCTGATAGTCCGGTTACACTTCCATGACTGTTTTGTTCAGGTCTGGATTCATTAAGTTATTACTTAGCTATAGTTCTATATATGCATTAGCTGCTGTTGTATTCTGGTAACTCACTGGTGAAGAAATTCATGAACTTTTTGAAAGCAGGGATGTGATGGTTCAGTTCTGCTAGATGATACGATCTCACTAAAAGGAGAGAAGAAGGCTTCCACCAACATAAACTCGTTGAAAGGTTTCAGGATTATTGACAGGATAAAGAACAAGCTTGAATCAGAGTGTCCCGGAATCGTCTCTTGCGCCGATATCCTCACTATTGCAGCAAGAGATGCTGTGATTCTGGTACTAAGAATTATATCTTAGTCAGTACCATATTGAAGTCTCTTTTCATGCAAGAGTTTTTAACTGATCTGACTTTGCAGGTTGGCGGACCTTATTGGGATGTTCCTCTGGGAAGAAAGGACTCTATAACTGCTAGTCCTGAACTTGCAGAAACCAACCTTCCTACTGCAGATGAAGGCCTTCTGTCTATCATCTCCAAGTTCCTTTACCAAGGCCTTTCAGTAACAGACGTGGTAGCTCTTTCAGGTACTTGATTATAGTGGAATTCATATTCATAACATCATTCAAGGCTTCCTAAGCTAAGTAAAGCAAATCTTCTTACGTGAAACATGTGCATACAACGTCCCTCCAACGATAAAGCTTCTTGTGAAACCATTTTACGCAAGATTTTTTTTTTCCAGGTGAGGCATTCCTGATTTGTTAATGTTCATTTTTTGTACAATAATCTCATTCAGGAGCTCACACAATTGGCATGGCACGGTGCGCGAATGTTCGATCAAGGATCTATGGTGACTATGAATCAACTTCAGGAATCGACCCTCTTTCAGAGTCATACCTCAGCAACTTGAAGTTAACTTGCCCTATAGGTGGAGATGAAAATAACATAACAGCAATGGACTATGTTACTCCTGAACTATTTGACAATTCTTTCTATCATATACTATTGAAAGGGCAGGGACTACTGAACTCAGACCAGGAACTGTATTCTAGCTTGTTGGGGATCGAAACCAAGAAACTTGTTCATAAATATGCAGAAGACGCCGTTGCTTTCTTCCAGCAATTCTCAGATTCAATGGTGAAACTGGGGAACATTACTAATGAGGACAGCTTTACCACCGGAGAGGTTAGAAGAAATTGCAGATTTGTGAACACATGAGCTTCTGCAATTAGTCCCCAAGAAAAAAGTTCATTTTACAAACCATATTTGTGTGCTACTTATACCAAGAAGTGATCAAAAATTCAAGTCACTAATCAAATTATCCCAATA
The DNA here is from genome assembly GCA_034370585.1 of Fragaria x ananassa. NCBI lineage: Eukaryota > Viridiplantae > Streptophyta > Magnoliopsida > Rosales > Rosaceae > Fragaria > Fragaria x ananassa. The sequence continues at coordinate 24,641,036 of CP139761.1, read as the reverse complement.
AGTGCCTCTTTTTTTGCTTGATGTATATAGAACAGGAATCACAACCTCACATATCTCATTTTATCTGTGTAGATATCATCATTGACCTCCACAGGTTAATTGATCAAATAAAACAAAATCGTTTTAACTATAAATTTGGGATCATAGTGATAACAAATTCACAGTCATTCATATCCCAACCTACCTTGGTGAATAGTTGAACATAGATATTAGTAGTGACTCATTTGAAAACTTCTATATCGAATCAAATCCACTTATTGGTCTAGTTGATCCCGGAAAGGCAATTCAATAATTTGTAATAAATATTACTCCATCATTATTTCACCCCCAAAAAACGTACCAAATATTCCATCTTTGTTGATCATGATCTTTAGACTGTTTCAAGTCGCCAATAGTGGCCGGTTCATCTCATAAAAGTGATTAGACATATACATGTGTGTGTAATCATAACCCTTTGGAATGGGTCAATCTTCAATTGAAGATAGAAATGAGAATATATTGGCACTTTTCTGGACTCATGCTGTAGTTGACTTAAGATTCTTACCAAACCTATAATAGTTCAATCACAGATGACTTCTTGGTTCTTTGTGATCTTATTGGTATTTTGGACTGACCAAGCCCCTTTCTCAGTCATTTTCATCAAATTTTCTTTGAATAAATGTTTTTTTTTGTCTGTCGGTTTTATAAAGATTAAATGATTGTCTTGTAATATCAAATTATCAGAGATTATGGAGATCGAATGTAGTTCGATTTAGTGTGTTAAGATCGTATAATTGTTTAACTGTCGAATTTCTTATAGTTTTTTTTTTCATATATGATCAACATTGTAACGTTAAAAACTCTCTACGTCTGTATCTTAAGCTAAAATCAATATACGTGTAACTGTTTTTGGTAATATCTACTATAAGGTTCCTTCACTACTACGACACACATTCTCTTTCTTTGAAGATGGGTTTAACATGTTCTTGTTCCCATTCATACTTCTTTCATGGAACTTGCGAGGCAAATACACCAAAGTTGGCAAAAACATGAACGACCATATATAATGCAATGTCCACATTATATGAGAATGTGCTATTATTAGACTGGCATTCATTCCTTCCGGGATATGTATAAATCTGACAAATACAACTTGTTTGGGGATTTTGCTTCTAGCTTTGGGAAGTAGCTAGCCAACTACGGATATGAGTTTTTCTGTGCTTCCATACATGTCACAATTGCGTGCTTTTTTTCTTTTTTAATTTATGAATATTAATAGTTACGAAATGATATACACATTGACACTTTTTTATTCTTATTGGCTTGATTAATCAAGACAAAAAAAAAATATACATAACAAATTTCGGCGCAATTTGATCGGTGATTTGTGCTCCACCCACTCCATTAATACATACATTCATTAGAAAAATAAAACTAAAACTAAAATCTCCTAGAGTACCACACAAATTTTTGACTCTGACCAGTGTGGTTCCCTTCATCTAAAACACTAAACTTTTCACCTCTGACGTTTGGAGAAATTTAATTCTTAACAACAATTAAAGCGGAAGAAGATCTCAGAATTAAACTGTAACTAATTGCAAATACTCAAAACGAAAAAAATATACTATTTAATACCCTCTCTTCTTCTACTCTCTCTCTTCTCAGACTGCTCGCTTCTCAGACTGCTCGCTTCTCTCTTTCGATAGTTTGCAGATTCTCTAGAATTCCCACTTCCCAAAAAATCTTCCCAAAAAAAAAAAGAACTGAGAGCCTGTTTCTTTGCAGGAAGGGAAAACATTCAATAGTGTTGTATTGGGAAAACCAAAACCTTAATATGATGCCAAGCTTGTGAGTCATCATTGTGTTTGCTCAACTCTCACTTCGACTCATTGCCGCATAAACTGGTGAGTTTACACAACCTCACACTTTGGTTCGGTTTTCATATTTAGAATTTGTACTCTGCACACTTGGGTATTGGTTGTTTTGGCATTTTGATTTCTGGGTAATCTTTACTTTTTCTTTATGTGATTCCTGTTTTTCTGGAAAGCACTCCTTTTTAGATCCAAACTGGGCTCAAGAACAGAGCTTTTGAGCCTGGTGTGTGGAATTTGGATTGTGTTCTTGTGTTGATTTTGGTTTCTGGGTGTGTTTTGTTTGTGGTTTTGATATCTGGGTGGTGATTAATTCAAGCTTTTGTGATAAAGAACAATGTTTGGATCAAGAATTTGTAAGGGGAGTGTAGAAAGGTGTTTGCTTTGATGTTTATGGTCTTAGTTTGTGTTTGGGGAGCTAAAGATTAAAAACAAGAACTTTTTTCATTAGAGTGTACAGCTTCTCTGGGAAGCTTTTGGTTAGACAATTGAGCTATCAAGAATGTGTCAGTTTTGTTTAGCACAACTTAATTCTAGCATGTGGGTGTATCTGAGTATTAGGGGACTAATGGGTGACTAGTTATCATATGGATTCTATCTTACAAATGAACAGTCTTTGGTATGGTGATATTTTTTCTTCTTTTCTTTTTACATCGTGGGTTTTAGTTATACGCTGCAATTCTTCTGCAATAAGAATTATCATAGTTGATGCTGACACTAACTGAAGTAGTGTTAACTATGATCATAGCCTATTGATGATTTTGTTGTGTATTTAGTGAAAAGAAAATTGGTAGCGTCAGAAAGTATGAGGTAGAGGTTTGCCTGTGCCATTCGATGCTTTAAGCATCCGAGGCATTCCATATATTTGGAGTCCTTTCAGAAGGTGATTGCGAATTTTCGTTATTTTGTAAAGCTATTATCTGGAGTAGTTATCAGCAGTGCTGTAAATCGTCTAGTTGTGGAAAAATGTCCGTTGATTTTGCAGTCGTATTTCGGTATTACTTAAATGGCAGTTCCTTAACGTTTGGATGCCGTAATTTAATTTCTTAAACTTTCATCAATTGCAAGACAAGCAGCATCCTTGATGTGTCTGATCAGGGGTGTGCATGCATACATGAATGTTATATGTCTTTATCTTTAAGTAGCTAGAATTGCGCCATTGCATTTATTGCAAGCAGTATTTAGTCCTTCCCTTGCCTTCAATTGTGAGCTTTCATATGTACTCTTTAGTTGTCTCACTCCATGTTTTTGCTGTTTTGTTCTCCTCAGAGGGAGTCAGTAATATTAATGGCTCAAGATATGTCTGGTGCTGAGTCACATCAAAAACGGTCAGGCCTTTTAAAAGATCAAGTCCGATTTGTTAAGAGGAAGGATTCCAATCATTATGAGATTGCACCAATCCAAAATCCTTTGTCATTCGAGAAGGGTTTCTTTATTGTAATCCGTGCATGTCAGTTACTAGCCCAAAAAAATGATGGAATAATATTGGTAGGAGTGGCGGGTCCTTCTGGGGCTGGAAAATCTGTGTTTACTGAAAAGATACTCAACTTCATGCCCAGTGTTGCGGTCATATCCATGGACAACTACAATGACGCTAGTCGAATTGTTGATGGAAACTTTGATGGTAAGTCAGTAGCTCAGCTACTTCTCTCAGGTTATGAAGCTTTGTAGATTCCTTTTTCTTTCTTATTAGGAAGAAAAATAAAAGAGTTGTTCTTGCATAAAGTTTCCTAGGGAGTATTTTTCATACAATCATATTAGAACTATGCCTGGATGCATGATTACAGTATATATTGCTCTAAACATTAATCAACTCTCTCGGATCATTGTTCATGTACCTTGTAATTGAAGATGACAATTATTTTTAGATTGTTGTTCATGTACTTTGAAATTGAAGATGACATGAAATTCTTTTTAGATCCTTCCATATGTAATTTTGCAGCAGAACTTATTTATATGGTTCAGGTTTATGTGCCATCCACGAGAGTAGGCATTTTCAAGTAGTGAGACAATACAATAATTCTTTTCCATTCATTTTATGTTTTTCTTTGCAGATCCACGTTTGACAGACTACGACACATTGCTCCAGAATGTCAGTGACTTGAGAGCAGGGAAAGCGGTTGAGATGCCAGTTTATGACTTCAAGTCCAGTTCCCGCACAGGTTACAGGTTGAGAAAGCTTATCATATCCTAGGCATCTTGAATATGGATTTTTAATTCTGAAAAAATTTGAGTGTAGTGAATAGTGAATACATCTGAGCTTGATTTTATTGAAATCATAATTGCCTTTTGTTATTGAAGGATTAAGCACCATAATGAACAATAATGTTGACCTTTCCTCTCAAAATCATTCCAACCTCCCCTCTCTCTCTCTGATTGTTATTTTTGATACTTAAGAGAATGCTTCCTGGGTGGAACAGTGCCTTACGAAACTATTTATTGATAGAGATTGTGTTTTCTACAACTTTTCCTATTATCTGATCTGGCTGAAATCTTATGTTAAAGAACGTACTGGTGACAGGACAGTTGAAGTCCCAAGTTCCCGTATTGTGATCATTGAGGGCATCTATGCTTTGAGTGAAAAGTTGCGACCTTTACTGGATCTACGAGTATCTGTCACAGGAGGTGTTCACTTTGACCTTGTCAAAAGGGTTTTACGGGACATACAGCGAGCTGGCCAACAACCAGAAGAAATAATTCATCAAATATCTGAAACAGTACTTTTCTTCTTCCCTCCTTTACCATTAAGCACTTGACAAATTGTTGCTTTTCCAGAAGCTCTGAATTTCTTTCACATGTACAGGTATACCCAATGTACAAGGCTTTTATCGAGCCAGATCTTGAAACTGCTCATATAAAAATTATCAACAAGTTCAATCCATTTACTGGATTTCAAAGTCCCACTTACATTTTAAAGGTTGATCTCCATTCCTTCTAGTAAATTTACTGGTGTTGGTATTGATTGCTAACCTGAAGTTCTTATACCTGCGTCTTCACTAAAAATTGAGTGCACTGTATGTTGTAGTCAGCAAAGCCCTTGTCAGTGGATCAAATAAAGGCAGTCTTTACTGAAGAGCATACAGAAGCCAAGGAAGAGACCTATGATATATACCTTCTACCACCTGGTGAAGATCCAGAATCTTGCCAATCATATTTGAGGATGCGGGATAAAGATGGGAAATATAGTCTCATGTTTGAGGTTTGCTTTTTCAAAGCTCAATTTTTGTGTTTTTTGTGATATGAGAAAGGTTGTGAAGGACTTACTGAGGTCAAAATTTTATCTAGTTTCAATTATAAGAGAGTTACATAGCCAAAAGTGATTTATTTTCATATACGTGATTAGACAGTGTACTGCATATTTCAGGAGTGGGTGACGGATAATCCATTTGTTATATCACCAAGAATAACTTTTGAAGTCAGTGTGCGTCTTCTTGGTGGACTAATGGCTCTGGGATACACAATTGCAACTATTCTTAAGAGAAGCAGTCATGTATTCTCCAATGATGGTGTCTGCGTAAAGATTGATTGGCTAGAGCAACTAAATCGTCAATATATTCAGGTTTGCTGTTTCTTTTTTATGTTCTAATATCTGGATACCACTTTATGATTGGATGCTCTATACTTGCTCGTAATATTTCTCTTAATTGCACTAATACATAATTAGGGCCGGTTAATCTTAATCAGAGAGAAGAAACATATGGGAGAAAGGAGGGAGAGATATGAGAATCGAAAACCAAAACTGATATTGTTCCTAATGAGGGGCTTACTAGATGGTCATGCTTTGTGATATATTCCAATTTTCTTTTGCTGATCGTGCTGATAATACTTCTGCATAGTAACATCAGTATAAAAAGTAAATAAAGAAGAATGAAAAAGTTCTAACATGAATGCATGTTAATAGGATATCTAACAGGTATTCTGTAACATTCAGTATGCTCAATTTTTGCTTGATTAAATTTTAGTGTTAGAGTGGGTCTATGGATTATTATTCTAGTGAGACTGGAATAAGATGTTGCCTCTATGGATAGGCCCCTTATCTGATGGCTTTGATAAATCATAAACCTTCTGGTTCATATTTTCTAATTCATTTGTTGTTTCTTATATCTATTATGAAATAAATTTTATGCGTATTCGGTAAAAGGTGCAAGGAAAGGATCGAGTAGTTGTAAGATGTGTTGCAGAGCAGCTTGGCTTGGAAGGTTCATACATCCCTCGTACCTATATTGAACAAATTCAACTGGAAAAGCTCATGAATGAGGTCATGGTAGGAATCTACATCTTTTTTTTTACTATCTGGGGTGATATGATGGTGGTCCAAAGCATAGCTTGCCTTATTTCTCTCTCTTTTCCCCCTTCCGATCATCTCTCAGGCCTTGCCAGATGATTTGAAAACAAAGCTTAGCCTAGATGAAGATCTTGTTTTGAGCCCCAGAGACACGCTTTCTAGAGTATCTGCAGCTGTCATGAGAAATAGGCATCTCAAGAGGTTTGATTTTCAATCCACCTATAATTTTTTGTGTACTGAAATTTATGGGTGGGTTGGGACGTTTGGGGTGTTTCTGAAATTTATCTATCTATCTGGTTAGAATTGCATTGTGTTTTTACTACTTTATGGTCAGAAGACATTGTTTGAGTAGGCAACATAAGCATCAGTCCAGCATCTTGAAAGTGATAGTGTATCAATGTGTTAAATGGAATTTCAGGTTTTATTGCTTCACAGGAGATGGATGCTTTGGCATGTCAATACAGATTTTTTGGTTCTTTCTCCCCTTAACTTAACTAAACAATCAGCAATCTTCCTGTCATGAAATAGAGTCCAGTACTTCATTGAAAAAAATCTCCACTTCTATAGCAAAGCATTGGGTCTCTATATTCAGAAAGACATCATTCTTGTTTATAACATTCAAGTTTTTCTGTTTCTGCGTATTTTAATTTCTGCCCAAAACTGAGACCTGAGCCTGTTATGGACAGTGGAATGTCACAGTCATATACAAACCAAAGAGACAAAAGTACATCCCGGCTCACTGGATATTCTAATGGTCAAAGGTTTGATGACAGAAATTCAGAATCACAAGCAACACTAGCAAGCCAGGTACTAGAGTGGGCCTTAATGGTCATTATTTGTGCTTTCGGCATTGGAGCCACCTCTTGTTAATGTGATCACTTACCAATTTGTCCTATTTCTCCGTTTCCCCCTATTGTGGCAGGGAGTCATTACTCAGCTATCAGAACATATTTCCTCGCTGAATGATAGAATGGATGAGTTTACGAACCGAATTGAAGAGCTGAATTCCAAGTTGACTGTGAAGAAAAGTTCTAGCCAACAAAACCTGGCTCTTCAAGCTGAAACCTGCAATGGCTCCGCTCCCACTTCTTATTTCATCTCTGGCTTAGGCAGTGGATCTATAATGCCTAATTCCTCATCTTCTGCCCAGCTGGCTAAGGAGTCTCCAGCACTGGAAGAGGTATTATAATTTGACCCACCTCAGTTACTCTATTAAAATTTGCAAGGGAATGCTTGTGAGGAATATTATCACCATACATACAAGTAATGACTTTGTTGCTCTCGACTGGTTTGCTAATCTTCTGTTTTGTCAGATATCAAATATTACAAGGGGACAACGTCAAATCATGCATCAGTTAGACAATCTCAACAATCTCCTCCGGGAAAGCATGGGAGAGAGAAATGGACTGCCAAGAACAAATAGCAGTAAAGGCACAGATGGTCGTTTTGAACCCTTGACAGTTCCTCTTGCAGTAACGCTTGCTGTTGGCATTTTAGGAGTCATCATATACAAGGGCGTTTCAAACCGAAGCTGATTTGACTTGAAAACTTAACAGACTGATAGACTTATCCCACCTGAGTTTTAATGCAGTACTACCCTTACCCTTCTTGCCCGGGAAAACACAGTTAACAGATAGAGATAGCGGAAGCAAATATGAGCTAGAGAGCTTCTTTGAGAGTTTATGAACGAAGGGTGACGTAGCAATTTTGAAATTTTGTGGGATACTTGCATTAGTTCATGATTTTTCCATTCAATCGCTAGTTTTAACAAAAAGAGGATCAATTCCAGCGTTAAAAAGACTTCTGTCGCAAGCAACCTCATCCCTTTTTCGGTCAACGTTGCCAACTCCATGAAATCAATCTGTCATCGAATCGTATCACCATTTGATTCATAAACAGTGTCACTTTTTAGAGCAATCAAAGCGCGATCTGGGTTCTAGAGCTTCCTAGACTTTCAGAACATAACAGTGAAGTTCGTCGTTCAACACTTTACCATGAGAGCGTGCGATGTTGAGGGGTACAAAACTCATTTCACTTTAAAGAATTAAAATTAAAGATGGACCCACCTAGGCCCATTCCGCCTAGCCCGCTTAGGCCCACTTTGGCTATAAATTTTTAATATTTTTTTTTATGTATTTGTATAATGTCCCGACTAGAAGGTGTTAAACTGTGCTTTGTCTCCAACCGCCGCACCGAACTTGACCGACCGCCGCGAACACCTGTTCAGTCCTGACACGGAGGAAGTATTAAGGTAGATTTTACATTCTGGAGAAGACAGCAAACCCGAAATCTCGTTAATCTCGTTAAGGTAAAAGGTTTCAGTCTTATATTTTGGTCGGATTTTGTTGCTTCCATTCTTTCATTTCTCAAAGATCTGGTATTATTTGATCATTTGGGTTTGCTTTGATATAATGGAATTTCATAAGGGTTTTGATTGATGAGCATGGTTTGATTAAGAGAAAGATAAATGTTTTGAAGTGTGTTATATGCAGAAATGTAAAGGAAACAAGTTTGAAGGCTTTTGTGTATTGCATTCACTAAAAATTGGAACAAAGACTATAACTTGATGTCAGCATTGTTTTTGTTTCAGACCCTGATGGTGAAAATTATGTTTTCTCCCCAGAATTTGTGATTTTTTTTGGAGTTGATGAATGTATAATTGCATTTTAGTTTACTGAAAGAAATTCTAAAGGTGCTTGTTTTCTTTGTAGCAGTTTAGTTGGAGTATGCAAATGGGGGATAAACCGGATCTTGATTTGTTAAGCAATCTGCCTCAGAGCATTATAGAGAGCATTCTCACCTATTTGCCGATAGGAGATGCTGTAAGAACTAGCTGCTTGTCAAGGAAATGGAGATACAAATGGACTACACTGACTCATCTTGTATTCGACGAGAAATGTGTTGCTCAATCCGGTGACCAAGTAGCTGTTGAAAAAAGCCTTGTCAATTTTATAACTCGAGCTCTCTTTCTTCACCAAGGCCCTATTCACAAGTTCCAGGTCTGTACTTTGATCTTGCAGAGCTGCCCGGATATAGATCAATGGATACTTTTCCTTTCGAGGAATGGCATCAAAGAAGTGGTTCTTGAATTGGGAGAAGATGGCGAGTGGTTTAGGGTGCCCTGGTGTCTTTTTCATTGTGAAAAGCTGACCCGTCTGGACCTATTTCGCTGCGAGTTGGATCCACCTCCTTGTTTTAAAGGATTTCTGTGTTTGAAGAGCCTCAATCTTCATCAAGTTTTGGTTGCTCCTGAGGCAATTGAAAGTCTTATTTCTAGTTGCCCGCTACTTGAGACTCTGTCTTTGTCATACTTTGATAGCCTAGCTTTAAATATCTGTGCTCCAAATCTCAAGCACTTATGTCTTGAAGGTGAGTTTAAGGACATATCTCTTGAAAATACTCCGCTTTTGGTTGATCTATCTGTTGCTTTGTACATGACTGATGAAAACGGAGAGAACCCTGAGCATAGTTCAAATTGCAAGTTTATCAAGTTTCTTGGTGGCATACCACGCCTTGAGAGGCTGGTTGGGCATATCTACTTTACTAAGGTAAAAGTACTAGATGCTTTTGTTTCTTTGTTCATACTTGCATTTCACATTTAAGCGTAGGTACCATAGCTGTATTTATGTTTCACAACAGCGATACTCTTCTTATTTCTGCTTTTACTTTCTTTGTTTCAAGTATTTGAGTATAGGTAAAGACCCAGGAGTTCTTCCAATTACATATAACCATCTAAAGATTATTGAATTATATCAAGTGAGTTTTGAAGATATGAAAGAGATACTAGTTGTTCTTCGCTTGATTACAAACTCTCCTAATTTAAAGGAACTTCAACTCTCGGTAAGTTATTGTGAATATGTTATATCCTTTGTTTTTACATTTCCTTACTCATAGTTATTCTAGTTTTCAGCTTTACCCTTCAGTTAATAGTTAAGATTACTGCCAAACATAGGGATCCTCTTTAACATCAACGGAATCACCCGATTTGGACTTCTGGGAGAAAGAAGGCCCTTCGGATTGCACATTCCACAAACTTAAAGTCGTGAAGATGACAGATATATCTGGACTGCCACATGAGATGGAATTCATCAAATTTCTGTTGAGAAAATCACCGGTGCTTGAGGTCATGGGTATCATGCCTTGTGTGTTTGTTACTATGGAGGCACGTTTGATAATAGTCACTGAGTTGCTGAGTTTTACAAGGGCATCTCCTAAAGCTGGAATTGTATTCATCCAAGATTAAGTACTATGTCTGATATTGTTTGACAGAGCTGGCGAGCTGGGCATCTGTTGTGCTTGTTCAATTCAATATCTTCTGAGAAATGACAATGTGTTGATAAGGTTTAGACTTTAGACAATCACATGTTCCATGATTGTTGAGATTTAGGACCATGGCAGACAGTTTCGTTTTGTTCTGCTGGTTTCAATGTGACCAATATACACGCAGGAACAAAAGAATGCATGAAAGTTATTTCTGTTGTGCCTTTGATATCTGAACAATGAACCTCTTGAGGAATCCAACAAATGCCATTGAATTTTTATTTGGTTATTCATCATTTTGCAGAAATATGACTATTAATTTGAAAAGATAGTACATTCCGAATCCAATTATGAAGCAGGTCTCTGATCCAAAAATGCTATGCTGCCATTGAAATTTATCAAGACAGACAAAATTCAATCCGAGAACATTATTCTTACAATCTGAAGACCTCAAACCGGAAAGTCTCAGGAATACACTTTTTCACTCGAGAATAATCGAAAGCGCATGTCACACACTCAAATCTACATGTCAGATTTCTCATATCAGATTCTGTACAGTCGAAATTTAACACAACTCTTTTGAGCTTCAATATGAAGATGATGATGCTAATATACAACAATACAACAAACTCAATGTTGATCGACTCATGTTCATGGTATCAACTTGTATCATGTCCTGTGCCTATGCATTTCTGAAGTTCCTCTACCTTGAGGCTTGTTTTATTACCTTGGTCCAGACAGCTCCATTGCTTGTGCAAGTAATGAAGAGTCATCAGTGAGATCAGAGTAGCGCTCAGAAGACGAAAATTCATTGTTGGTTCTGCACCTGTTTGATTCAGCTCTTTGAGAAGCTTCCCATTTCTCTGCGAGTCCATCTCCTTCGAGCATTCGTACCACTTCAGACATCTTTGGTCTTTGACCAGGAAAATTTTGAGTGCATAAGAGAGCCACTTGAATCATTTCTTCAAGCTCAATGGTATCATAGTCATTCTTCAGTTCCTTGTCCACCAGCATATCAAACTTCTTTTCCTGTTGAATTTTCTTCACCTGCAGTAAAAATATATGCATTAGCTAAGTGCACCAACTAAAGCATAATAGCTTAATAATCAGCTGAAGAACTCATTAGCACACCCAGTCAAGTATAGCTCCTTTCTGGTTTGCTGCTTTGCCAAATTCCAAAGCTCTTTGGCCAGATATCAGTTCAAGTATCAGGATCCCAAATCCAAAAACATCAGTTTTCTCCGAGGACTGGCCAGTTGAGAGATACTCCGGTGCTATGTGCCCCACGGTGCCCCTCACCGCTGTTGTAATGTGTGATTCATGGTGATCCAAAAGCTTTGCTAGCCCAAAATCTCCCACCACAGCCTCATAGTAATCATCAAGCAGTATATTCGCAGCCTTCACATCCCTATGAATGATCTTGGGATCACACTGCTCATGCAAGTACAGAAGTCCCCTTGCTGCTCCAATTGCAATCCTCTTCCTTGTACCCCAATCCAAGGCTGGTTTGGCTGCAAGTTTACCAAAGTTTGTGTTCATTCTAAAGACAAACAGATTATAACAAAGTAGTGACCTGTGACTAATGTAAAATTTGCAATTGGATGGAGAAAGGAGACTTTACATTTAAGACGCGAAGCCACACTTCCATTAGACATGTAGGGGTAAACCAGGAGCCTCTCTTTGGCTGTCATGCAAAATCCATAAAGGCGGAGGAGGTTGCGATGCACTGCTAGGCTGATCATCTCAACTTCTGTCTGAAATTGGATTTCGCCTCCTATGGCATTTGCGTCCTTGAGCCTTTTGACAGCTACCACAGTACCATCATGGAGATATCCTTTGTAGACATTTCCAAAACCACCCTTGCCAACCAAGTTTTTGCTGCTGAAGTTGTGTGTTGCAGACTGAAGTTCTCTGAAGTGAAATGACTTCAAGTTTCCGAGGCAAACTTGTTCATGTTGTGATTCTGAAATTTCAATTGGTATTAGTGAAGACAGCTTTCGCTAGTCTACATGACTACATCTGAATGAATTCAATTTACTTTAAATACTAACCGTTAACTTCTAAGAATATCTGCTGGTTGTGCTTTTGCCTCCACCAAAGAAGGAAACCAAAACCAAGAATTAGAAGACAGATGCATCCCAGGCTTGAGGCAAAGGCTAAGGCAATCTTATGGTTCTTAGGTCTCCCAGCAGGTTGAGAACCTTCAGAAACATTAAGAAAAGCAATTTACGGTGTTTGCAAGAAGTTTTTTCCTTAGGAAAATAACATTTTTCAAGAGAACAACTTGAAAAAGTGGATTTTGAAATTTCAGATAAATGATCATTAACTTGAAGCTAAAGTAAAGCAAGTTTCTACTATTTTAAGAAAGAAACAGAATACAACTTTAAGAACAGAACTTCAAAATTTGAATCAAACAAGAAGGAACCATCAGTACTTTGTGAACTATTCAAGGGAAAAGATAGCGGCATAGGCGTTGTTCCAAAGCAGTCTTGCTCCATTCCAGCGGCTCAAATCTGATGGTTTCCCACTATACTGTGTCAATTCGAAAACTAGATAAATGAGTGACAAGTTTTCATCTTCTGAATTAAGGAGGGAAACACTTTTGGAGGCAAAAGCAACTTTAAAATGGCTCACTTGAATGCTCTAGCAGGAAACCTGGGTACTGGACCACTTAAATTATTGTAAGACATGTCCCTGCACCATTATGTAAATCCAACCTTATTAAGGTATTTCCCAACAAGAACTAACACAAACTGAAATTAAAAACAAGAAGTTTGAAGATAATTACAGAAAGGCCAGCTGGGTCATGTTGGCAAACGAAGAAGGAATTGCCCCAGTGAGACTGTTATTGTTTAGCCTCCTGCTTGCAACAGAATTAAGATTCATGACCATGTTTCTTTACTTGGACAGTAAATAATTGAGTTCAGCAGTTTCTGAAAAATAAACTCACAAATATTGGAGGCTTTTCAGGTGGGATAGAGCTGTGGGAATTTGACCACTGAATAAATTGTTAGACAGATCAAGTGTTTTAAGCTTCTGAAGCCTCCCAAGCTCTGTTGGGATTGGTCCTGTGATACTGTTATCCTGAAATGTCCTGCCAAAGGTATAAAAGATAAAAAGAATAAAAAACCAAGAACAAGAACACACCCTTTTTAGTAAACTTTGATATTGAATTACCATATTTACTCACACAAGCAGGAGGTTTGTCAAGTTGGCTATGCTTGGTGACAAAGTGCCTGATAAATTCTGGCTTGGAGTTCCTCTGCATAGAAACCATTGCAGCTACTTAAATACTAGTTTTTCATGCATGGTGCATTTTGGAATTTCTCACCAAGTCATGAAAATACAAACACAGTACTACTTACAGGGCAGTGACTAAACCATCAGAGCAAGTGACCATATTCCAGCTGCAGGGATCCACAGAAGTTTCATCCCAATTGTGAAGAACGCCGCGAGGATCAACTAGTGAATCCTTAATGCTCCCCAATGCTATCACTGAAAAAATCACTCAAAACTATCACACACTACTCAATTACTCAAAAACACAAAGAATTTGCAGAACTTGATCAATTACCTTCCATGTTGACACCTTTGGCTGTAAGGGAGCCACTTGCACAAGTCCACAAGCACAAAAGAGTCACAAAGCACAAAGCTTCACCATGCTTCCTGATTTCCATTGAGTTTAAGGTCTTAAAGAACAGGCACCCAGATGTTAGATAAAGCTTATGGAGCTGGTTTGAGTAGTTTGAAAGCTTCAACACAAGAAATCTGCAACCGGGAAAGCTCCAAAACCAGAAATGCACTGACTCACCAAGTCAAGTCCTAGTGTCAGAGGCAAGAGCCAAAGAAGCAGATGTTGGTTTGGTTGTATTGTATAGAGAGAGTAAAAGACTAAAGAGAAGTAAGCATGCTCTGCCAGTACTACTGGTTTCAGCAAAGAAAAAGAAGCAAATGAATATATAAAAGCTGAGGAGCAACACTACTAACCATATCTAGATAACTGCAAAAGATGATTGCAAAAGAAAATTCCTTCAATCATGTATCGGGTTAAACAAAAGGTACGTGCTTTTGGAAAATTATTTTCATTTACTGTTATTCCCTCATTATAAAATGTAAAGCAAGTGAAGGATTACCTGTTAAGCACTGTAAAAGCTATGATTAGGACAACTTAGTCTGTTAATCAAAATATACTGTGCAGTCAAATAGCATCATTTTGCTGTCAGTGAGAGAGAGAGTAATCTGTACAGTAGGCTAAACCTTCCATAGTGGCTCCTGGGAATCTAACATTCCATTAAGTTTGGCCATTTTTATTTGATTCTCGAATTCCACCGTATAGATTCGAGTCACTACAACCGCAGATGAAGTCAATTTTTTGTTTAATGTTTAAACAAGAAATGAATGTTCGAATTTAGATCTTACCGGATGTACCGACATAAGTCACAAACTTCGACCTACTACTCATAAGCTATATATTTGTACGAAAGATTCTAACAGTAATTGAAACACATAAAACTTGTGTGATCGTCCAACACTTCAACATTCACTGGAAATTAAGTGAAGACTAAGAGCATATATATATATGTATCTAATGGCGAAAGAATTTCGAATTCAAGCAAAGAAAAAAGAAAGTGATAACACACTCGATCACTGTCTCATGAATCAAGAGACAGTCCATGAAATAAACAATGAAAAGCAGCAACTTTTAAAAGCAAAAGCTGCTCCCTTTCTCTTTCTCTCTTGCTTTGTTAGAATTAATAGGTAAATTAGCAGTATGGAATTTTTAGTTTTTAGATTCGAACTCAAGAAATAAGAGCGGATGAGGTAATGCATGAAACATATCGCAAACAATAACTAATATAATGGCTTAATCACCACAGGTGGTCGAGTTGGTAAGAGCTTAGCTGTGTAATCCTCATACTCAGGTTCGAACTAGCCGACGCTAATTGGAGTTAAATCTCAATTTATTCTTGATGGTAAAAGGGGAGGAAATATTCTGACAAGATCTCTCGACGATGATTAGTCTCTAGGCCTGGACAGCATTTTAGGATATCATTGTTAATACTCTAAAAAAAAAATTCCCTATGGTTCTTCTTGTATCAAAATTCTTCAAAATCTGAAATCATTAGATTAAAATAAAATTTTAAAAAAAAAACTAATCCAATGACTTCAGATTCTGAAGAACTTTGATCCAAGAAGAACCATAGGATTTTTGTTTTTGTTTTGGTAAATAAACGAGTATATTAAACTAAAAAATGGAGGGCAAGCCGAGTACAACCGAACCCAAATACAATGAAGCTTCAAAACAACAAAAAGTAAGTTAACCAAAGGAAAACAAAACAAAACATGAAAATGAACAAAGTATGAAAGAATTAAGAGAAAAAACTTACCTCCCGACCGAGAAGAAGCCAGGATTTTAAGAGCCAACGTTGCTGGGGTTAATTAAGAGCAAACAGTGATTTACGTGTGCAGCTAGTAAACTATATGAAACTGGAATAATTATGGGGTCACGATGATGCTAGCTACCAGAGAAGAAAATATGATGCGAACAGTAATGATATAAGGGGTACATAGATGCACGTGCAATCTGGTCCTATTGTGCCGCTGACTTGATTCATGTTCAAACGTTGCTTTGGACCGGGAGGAATTGCTCTGTTGCTTTCATCATGATCAATCTTAAGATGCTGTAAATCTCATATTTTATCAACTGATGAAGAGATTCATCATAACAACAAACATTCTGGAATGATTGAATCATATATGGTTAAAATTATAAGACAAATAATGCAAGAAAATAAAGAAATTAAGCTAAAACGTGACCAACTGTAGCTGGATTTGGATATGGGGTTTGAGCTTCCTGGTAAGGTTAGAGAGCACACACTGATCGTATATAAAAAAAAATGATACATTACCAAACATATTAGAATCCGTCGATATCATTTGGTCACTGTGGCATTAGTCTTTTCAGATAAGAGGGATTATGTGAGTCCAATAGAACTTGGTGACAATTCTTTGTCACCCATTGCCACCTATAGGTGACCAACACTAATAAAAAGAAGACACTTATCATTTTTTAGACTTATCTTAAAGAAATAAAGCTTGGTTTTGGTAACAGAGAGATTAATTAAGTGGCATCTAGCTCTCTTTCCCAAAATTTCTCACAGCCAAATCCTCGTTTTCGCGGAGACGAACTCTTATTTCCCAAATTCGTCATTAAACCCTTGCATTCGCCGATCTGCTTCTCGTCCTCCTCCTCATGTCTCTCTCAATTCTCAGATTTGCAAGTTTACCCAAATTCTATCTCAAGTTCTATCCATTGGACTAATCACCTAAGTTCACCCAAATTCTCTTTGACAGAAAACATCCATTTAATTCTCCGTTAACAACTGCAAACTTCCTTTTTTCTAGGCAAGTTTAAAAAAAATATCAAGTGACGTCATGTTATTGATGTTGGTCCCCTAGAGGTGACAAATGCCCAAGTTCTATCCATCCATCTGAGTCTGACTCACGACATATTAATTATTGTAAGTGAAGAGTTCGACTCATGAAAACCTAGTTAATCTCTTTCTTTGCTCTATAATGAGGCTTTTCGATCAGTCATTAATAACAAGACTAATCTTCTTCTTTTTTCGGTGGAAGTGTTAATACTTCAAGCAGTTTTTTCTTTTCTTTGAAGAGTGTTTCAAGCAGTTTTGTATGAGAAGCATATTCAATCCAGTTCTGTGCACAAAACAGGGTTTCGGTCATGAAGGCTGAACTGTTTTGCGTTTATATAGGAGCTGATCATGGCTCAAATTTCTTTAATGTTCATAGACAAACTGCACGTAATTCTCAATCATGAATCCAACTGTTCATCTCAAATAGGATCCCAATAAGCACTGACTTTAGTCTGTGGCCCTTTCATGTCTTCTAGCTACTCTAATCTCCCTCGTGATTGGAACATGCAGATCCACTACCACACTGTGCCCTTCTGCAGCTAATTAAATCGTACGTCCTCAATCTCAAACCAAGTTTCAGTAACTATGGATGAAGCCGAGGCACACATGCATCGTCCTTGAAACAGCAACCATAACCAGGAAGCAAGCAAGCAAGCAGCATCAATTAGTTTGATCGATCAGTTGCTGGTGGACCTTAATCGACAAAGATCGAAATTCTGGCTCTCTGCAACTCTAGCTGTTCCTGACAATGTCATCTTGCTCCATTACCACTCAATTTTGTTTTCCTTCCCTGGATTCCCCTGATAAAATACTTAGCGGAATCTTTGCCCAATTTGTAATCAAGGAAATTTCAAAAGGGAGTCAAACTAGTGGGTTTTAAAGGAAGTTGACCATAAACCCTAATCAAGATGTATATGCATTATGCACTAAAAGGAGCCAAAAATGATGAGTAAGGAATTATTGTTCTTTTATACCACTTGGGTTGGCTTGGTTTGAGACTTGAGAGAGTTCTGACTTCAGAGGCCACTGCTTTGAGCAAACTCTACCACGCTACATTCATCATTTTGTTATTTCTATTAAGATCAGTAGCATAAGTACCCTACCTTCTTCCTCTTTTCATTTTCTCATTTTCTCATTTTCTGAATATGTATTTATATATCGATCAGTCTATTCAGTTCCAGTTCCACCATGTACGATGATTCTCTCATAGGGTATAGGGCTGTTTCTTCATCATTCATGCATGTATATATGAAATGCACCTTCAATGCATGAATCAATGCCCTGCCTAGCTTGACCCCTTGATCATATTTCAAATTTCAAAAGGACATGAAATGTTTTTCATGTTGTAGAGCATAGCGTGTATTTGCACCCGATAATATTGTGGGAAAGTAGAATCTACATTTGAAAATCTATGTCATACATAACGACGTACATGTAAGATCTCGCTTGCCTGACTTACAGAACCACAATCAAAATTGAAGATTAAGAACTGCTTAGAGGAAGTTGATTGTCAGTCTAGTTTTAGTATGAGTCGACCCACTTTCAGTGAATGGCCAACATGGAACAATTCCAAATGGTGCCATGCATGTATCAAAAGCTTAGGGTACCTCACACGCATGTAACTCTCTTTTCTTTCCTTTTGTAGTGCACATAACTTTACAATTCTCTCATATTCCATCTACCAAAATAAAACTCTCGTCCTACATTCCTTATAGCACCCAGAAAAGGGTGGAAATTAGAAGAGAAAATGTATAACTATCAAAGTCCCCTCTCATGCATTCTCACTCGTTCAAATGAAGATGCTAAGAATCCATATATAGTTGGTCCTCTAAACAATTTTGATTTTCTTTAGTGGGGTGATCGAATGAGAATCTTTGCCTCTTTAAGTCTAAAAATGAACAATGCAAAGTTCAGGGAATCAGGGTCTCTTTGTTTGGCCATCAGAAACCGATCAAGGTTGTCTGGTTCCCTTTGGTTGTGTGTCCAAAGCTAGTGCGTAAAATCCACTACTTCTCAATAATTTTGATTTAACAGGTTTTAGCTTAGAACAAAGATCACAAGGATAGATGGAAGAGCATCTACAATAAAGACAAAGGGCATTACATAAAGTGGAAATTAGACCACTAAAAACAATCCCAACTAAGATTTTCTCCCCTAAGAAAATGTTAAACCAAAAGTAAATCATCTTTCTGTAAAGTTAAAGGGGGATACATACAAACTTACCTGACCTCACAAGCCAAAAGCTTCAAAGGCATCATGATGAAATGACAGATGAAACAGTTTACTGAGGCCTTCAACAATTCAGAAGTTCCAGAGAGACTGGTGACTTCTACAACCATTCCATATAGGCCAAGCCATATCTCCTTGTGCAGTAGCTATCTTGCTCATACAATAATTGGGGAAGACATTTAACCATTTACAGACATGCCTCTAGTTTTTAACATTTTCCTTGCAGAATAATGTTGAATTATTCTTCTCCCGTTGGTCCCTCCTATATCTCATTGCAATGTTTCAATTGCCTTTTGAAGCAGACAGCTGGTCCTGATTAAAGCCTGTAAGATTACTAGCCCCAGAGGTATATCAAATGTTTTCAAAAGCCAGAAAAACAGCTGAACTAGAGCTTTATATTTGATCCATGTATGGACATGAATTAAGCAGTTGCTTGATTTGCCTGGTTGGCTGGCCCCCTTCTCCCTCTTTCAGGGGACTAGGAGCAGGAAGATGCAATGTTATGATAAATGTGCAATTGCCATATACAGGACTTAGTGTTGTACTCTCATATGATGTATGCTATTATAGCTTTCATTCTGGAGATTAAGGAGGGATCATGTTTTTCTTTCAGAATATGTAGCAATGGAATTGGGGAAGCGAGTTACTTGTTCCCAACCCTTTTTGTGGTTCAAGAAGAACTAACCTACATGCTAAGGAATTGAAGAAACCCAACAATACTCTTTCACCTTACATGACATTTTTGTAGCCATGAAGAATATTTAGATTAGTTTTGTGTCAAATCTGTTAGGTTGCGGCTCAAAACTGATTCTTTATCTAATTTGGATTCTTTACTTCTGAAGGTTTTGGGTAAGTTATTTAAGTGTATATAGGATTCTTGGAGTTTATCCTTAGAAGTAATAGTTTAAGATTTCTGTTATGGTTCTAAATCCTATTGTAAGTCGGATTAATTATGAGTCTATAAATATAACCTTAGAGGCATAGTTTTAGGTGTGGTGTGATGTAGATCAATTGAGAGTTCTAATCTTAAGAGTTGCAAGTTATATGAGATCAAATGTATTTGAGAGTTCTCTGCTGAGAGTCTAGAGTGTGAGGAGAGAGGTTATTTGAGGGTGGAAGAACCGAATTGTTCTTCAGTTGTAATATTCTTCTCATTTAGTGGATCCATCATCATCACCTGAGGACGTAGGTCAAATGTTTTGACTGAACCTCGTTAAATATCTTGTGTTTGTGTTACATTGTTTCTGGTTATTGTCTTCATTCGGTTTCGGTCTTGGGCTAGGGGATTCGGAGGGTGACCCGGATTTCCTAACAAATGAAAATCATTATAAGTATTGGAGAGTCAAAAGCCTATAAGTGTTTGGTTCGTAATTGGACAAAATGGAGGATGAAAATTCCAAATTAGTGAAGTTATGATATTGATAACATGTCAGACAATCACTGAACCTTAAAAGCTAAAGTTCATAATGATTACTGACTTGCTGTATTTCTTCTTAATCTGCATATATTGTTCATCACAGTTAGAATAAGGGGAAAATGGATGAAGAATGTATGCAGACATGCAGTTGAAGTGGTTTGATAAGCAAGCAATGTGAGGGGGAAAGAATGGTGTGTTCTTCCACGTCCATATCCACAGCATTATGGACCTCTGTACAAATGAGCTAGCTTTCAAAACTCCCTTTCGTTTTCTAGGCTCCCAAATTTTGAAGGCAGATATTGTAGTCAATGTCAAAAGTTGAGGCTGCCCAAGCCATTTCAGTGTAGTTTCACACAATCATTCTACACCGTAGACGGGATATTTCATGTCGCTTACCACTATTGGTCAAAAGTTAGACAACATGACATGCTCTACGATAGTAGACCACAGAAACTCGATTATTTTCACAAATCCTCCTCCAAGATCAAATTGCAACCAAGCTCTATTTGATTGTCAATACCACACACATGTTGAGCATAGAATATATCACACAGATCATATATGGCCCAGAAAGCCTCAAACTATCAAATATCTGGTCATGTAAGTTAACATCGATGTAGATACAACAGGCTATAGTTATCCATGTGGATACAACAGAGAAAGAGGCTATGGTTAAAGCTCATAGATAAGCCACATACAAATCACTTAAACATGAGTTTCTATGATTCATAACCAAAGGGTATCTACTCACAAAAAGCCAAGGATATAGAACAGAACCAAATTAACATGACCATGAATGTGATAACTGAAGATATAAAGATCTTTTGGTCTTGAGAAGATAATACAACTCATAAAGAATAGAAAGAATTCAGCAAAAGAACATACAACCGAAAAATTCTACACATTACCAATATCAAATCATGTCCGACAGGTAATTATTTATACTTAGAAATAGTAAATGGCGACCAATTAAGTTATTGACTTTCAAGAGGATTCGTAGTCCTCATCTTCCTCTTTCCAACAGCCTTTAAGAGTTGATCTGGGAGAACCACAGGCCTCAGTCTTGAGGAACCTGTACTGAACAATGGAACCACCCATTCCAAGCTCCTCGTGGCTGCTCTCTTCACGAGAGTATCCCTTCAAATCCAATGAACAAATTTGCTGGAGTGACTTGACTGCAACATCAGCATGGACAGCAATGGAGAACTCACTCGGTTTGAAACAAGCCAAAACCCTCTCAGCCAACTGGTTAAGGTTCAACTCATTGAAGTCATATCCTGCGGATTCAAAACTAGCATAGCTAAAACCATCTTCTGGTGTAACGTGAATGGTTGAAATCGCCGCTCCTTCAATGGCATTCATCGAATAACCACAGGGGTCAAACTCAAAATCACAAATATCAGAACCTGGGAGGATCTTTCGGATGCCAGAATCATTGGTCATTGCAGCTGCTGAGCTTGACTCGGTTTTGTAGAAAACAGAAGCCTTGGTCCTGTCCAAACCAGTCATGCACATTTCCAGGGTGTATACAGGATCATCCAAGTGCGCTGGTTCAGCAGATGCGGAATACACATGCCATTTCTGAGGTCCGGCAGACCCACCCATCATATAAGCTCTGCTGCCTCCCCCGAGCTTCCCAAAGTATGCGTCAAGTGTAGAAACTTCTTCGGCGAAGTTTCGATGAGGGAATGATTGTGCTCCAGGGAAAATGAAACTCCCACGAGTGTACCTCACAGATCTCACGGTGAGACCAATGCTTTCAGCTAACTTCAGGATAGGTGGGATTGCTAGGAGCAACTTCGTCGTCCCACAAGTTTTGATGATGAGCTTGTACGAGTAGATGAAGAGGCTTGACTCCGAAAGAACATACGAGTCAACATCATCGTTTGACAGGGAAGAGACAATAGTGCACTCGGCTTGTCCAAGAAACTCATCCAGCTGGGATTTGGACAGGGAACGAAGACGCCTTCCTTCAGGATCACGAAACACACTTGGTTCAAAGAATGCAATTTCCAGCCTCTTTTCGTATCCTTCAAATCCGATTGCAGAACCCGCCATCGACATTGTGGCTAAAAGGAATGATAATAGTCCGAATAAGATCACAGATGCAAACAGAACACAGTTGAGAAGAGATTGCAGTCGCGAAGAGAGAAAAAGAGGAAGACGCGGGTCGAAGCAAACATAAACAAAAGAAAACAAACTAAAGCTATCAATGAAACCACGTCAAGTGGTCAGGTTGCAAATTTGGGAATATCAGGATGGCTTGCGAGCGCACTGCACAAAACGAAAGAACAATACTTAAAATCTGTATGTACACCGATCCATCCAATCCAACATTTCACATCCGAAACCAATTCACATATAGAACAAACAATAACATTGAAAGCAGAAAGTTAAAGCCAAGACTTACGTTGGAGTAAGCAGCAGATCTGAACTTCTTGATGCCACCGTTAGGTCGAATGTCTTCAATGCTGTATCCGAGAGGTGCTTCGTAGAATAAGGATTTACTACTGCTAGACTTTTTCCCACCTTTAGACTCCATTAGAACATTCAGTTCTGCTTGATCACACACAAAACACAACAATCAGAAATCAATCTTCAACAGAATCAAGACACATTCTAATCAATATATGCGAAAGACACAACCTTTATCGAAATTCAAACCCCTAATCTCAAATTGTTGATTCACTAGCAATTAAATCCCCAAAATTCCAACACAATCTGATCCCCAAAATTACACACATGGATCAATAATACTCAAATCGCTAACAAGATCAATATAACATATTATTCTCAACCTAATATACACAATTAAATTTAACAATTTAGGGGAAACAATTTAACATATTATCAACCTTACTGATATGAAATAGACGGCCAGAAAACGATGGGGTTGGGCCTCGGAGAAACTCTTAGATTGGAAATTGAGAACGAAACTCTTTAGATTTCAATTCGAAATTGCAATTTCGCAAACCCTAGAAATTTTCCGATCAAAGTGAAGAGGAGGCTGTTGTGTTTAGGTTTTGTTAAATGAGGGATTGCAAGGGGACTTATTTATAGGGGACGAGGGAGGGAGGGTGAAGGGTGTGGATTTCCGATTTTGCCCCTGGGCGAATGGAGACAACGGCCATGCGTCTGCCACGTTGGTTCCGGGAAGCAGCTGGAGGTTCAGAGAAAGTAGCTGGCCTTGGAAGTTGGAACTCAAATGTGAGGCCCTGATTCCTCCTCTATATCACTTTTTCTTTTTTATTAAAAATTGTAACAATAAATGCCTCAACCTAAACGCTTATAAAATTTTCTGTTTCTAACAATAATGACTTAATATTTTTAAAATTAAAGAATATCACAATTATAAATTAATCCTATCTAAAACTGATTTCGACAGAGATTTTGATAATACAATTTTTTTCATAAAAAAAAAATATATATATATATATAAAAGAAAAATACCGAGTATTGATTGAAATGAGCACAAGACCAATGTGTTATTTGAGTTAACTCGAACATGCTTAAATTTTTACTGATTTCAAACTAAAAAATGAAAAGTGACATAATCATCTTAACATTGAATTCAACAAAATTGTGAAAATTTTAGTAATGTTCGATATATTCAACAAGCAACAAATTTAAATTAAGCCATTAATGAAATTTTAAAATATATTGAGAAGAACTTTTTATTTGCAATTAGTGGCATAAAAACATCCCGAGATACTAAAGAAAGTCTCAACCACGAAGAATGAATTCTAACATGTAACTATTAGCGAGAGTCTCAACACAAATTTGAATTGTCTTATTTTGGAATCGAATTTATTTTCTTAGCTCATCGAATGTATAGCAACATTTGAATTTAAATTGGTTAAAATGGAGAAATTAATTTGAAATATAGAATAGATAATAAAATAATAATGGAATAATGACACGAGCAGAATCAGATTCGTTTCGGGAGGCCGGAGATTTAGATTTGAGTGGGGGCAGAGTCACTTACTCACTTTTTTATGATAGGATTGGTTTCTGTGGTCAATATCGTCTTGAACAGCGGACCCCAACCAGCCACATGTTCTGCCACGTGTGCAACCAGTGTGGCTGTAACCACACGCTTCCGCTTTTCTCGTCGCGCGTGGTGCTCAACCTCTTTCCCTATTCTGCTTCAATCATTATTACTCCTTGGAAGCCAGGTAGGTTAAAAGTTCATCCTCATGACTCAACGGTCACAAGTCCAACATGCATGCATTTTCTCTTCATCTTATTAGGGTTATAATTTGATAGCTCATATCACCTATAAATTACTTGGTACTAAGTAATTGATCATGAGTTTATGTAACTACTAACTGGGATTTACGTTGAAGATTGAGAAGTCTCATTTCGGTAAATATCTGATCGAATAAACATTTACTATATAGCTACGTTATTTGTTTTAGTACTTGATATTGTTTGAAACATAACTCGTTTTATTTTTCGTTAATTATTCCAAAGTTTATATGATTCTGGCTTTTTTCTTGACACACGGAGTATTCTAGACCATTTCATGGGATTAGCTTAGAAAAAGAAAAGAAGTTGTGTCATATTCATTCATATTCTTTTATCAACCATGGGGACGAGACTCGACAATTACAAAATTAACATTATATTGATTGATTGGTTATCGAAAATTAGAAATAGAATCGAATATCGAAAATTAGAAGTAGAATCGAATATCAAAAATTGGTTTGATCGATCACAACCTCCAAACTTTCCATTTGCTGATATTTTAGAGGGTTAGAGGCTTTTAGAGCTTAAGGTCTTGAAGCCGTTACATATTGCGGTCTTAGATAAACCTAGTCCATCGAATTATGCACCACACTTTGTCTATCATCAACGTGTGAATGAATCAATTCTAAGCTAAAACAGGGCAAAGAACAATTGTAGAAACGGAATAAGACGAAATTCCCAAGCAAATGGATTCCTTTTCTCATATGTCAAAAGATAATATGCAGAGACCAATTATTAAGCATCAATCTCAAGTCAGATAAACTTGGCATAGATTCCGGAAGATATTGTAATGTAAAGAACATATATACAACCAAATAATTTTCGTTTTCCAAAAGCAAACGATAGAAAATCAAGTCAAGACTCAAGAAGATTTGATAACACTATCTCTTATCTGGCACTAGAAATGCCCTTTGTCTACCCTTGATGACTGAGACGAGTCATCCTTAATCTTATTGGTTAAAAATACTAGCCGGCAATGCATGTAGTTCGAAGATTATTGGCATTAGGGTTTATGGGTTTCATCAGCATAATCAAATGGGGTATTTAACAAGTGCTCTTGGACAATAATGTAGTATTGGTAAGCATTAAAATGACGGATTCGATTCTCTCCTTGGCTAGTCGCTCTCTTTGGTTCTGAACTTCTGATCCTTGCCTTCTTATCTCACTAAACAATGGTGATAGTGCTTAATTAGCTTCTTTTGTCTATAGTTAAACCAAGTTTGAAGGGACCAATTGGAGGGGCGAGGAGTGGGGTGGAAGTTGGCCTGAGATTTCTTAATATGAAAAGGTGTTTTATATATACGACGGCTTTCTGTATTTTAAGTAAAATGCATCAGTATTAATCCAGGATTATGTATAAAATACTTTTCTTTTGAGAATCATTATGTATAAACAAAGAAGAAATGATAAGATCTGCATGTATGTTCATGAGCTGTTAAGCACTTTGACATACGGGCCTTATCTCCTTAATCAGATCCTAGCTTGTCTATTTCCTTAGTCTCTCTATATTTAGACTTGGAATGAGGTAGTGTCGTAATGAGTCCGCTATAAGTGTAGTCTTAGGCTCCGTTTGGGATTGCGGTTTCGGAAAAATTTTAGCTTATTTTTAACGTTTTGGGCTTTCAGCCCGTTTGGTAAATTTTCCAAACCCGTTTTTTTATAAAAATCACGGCGCAAAACCTCAATTTTTATAAGCAGGTCGGATCTGGGTTTCCGAAACTCTCGCAGACGACACAGCTGACTCGTTTACAATTGTGAAATCCTAAAATACCCAGCGCCAAATCCAAATCTGATTCGCGCTCTTGCTACGCTTTCCTCTCAAATCTACGTGCGCTTGCTATGTTTTTCTGTCAAATATGCCCGCCATTTTACCGATTTCTCCTCAATTTGGGCGCAATGCCTTCTTTCAATTCTAGGGTTTGTCTCTTATATGAATCCGGCAAAGGTGTTCCTCCTTATGCAGTTATTCTCAATCTCGTTTTATCAAGGTTATCTCTCTGTCTCTATCTTTCTCTGGTTGTATATAATCCCTGTTAACTTAAACATGAATTGATATATTTATAATTCTATTGTAGGGAAGCCAAAAGGTTGATTGCAAGTGCCATCTTGAAGAGGCGATTTCTCTGCAAATAGGTTAGTAGTATTCTCTTAAACATTGAATTGGTGTTTTCATGGTATGAAATTTTGAATTGTGTTCCGTGTGCTATGTAATGAAGTAATGAATCATGTGAATTGGTTTATATTCATTGGTTTGGGAATATAATTGATCCATAGGCTCACTAGATGTATAATTTGAAGACGAACTGGTTAAGTTGTGTAAATATTGAAGATGAAAGTCAAAAGGAAAAAGCCACTCTGAACAAACGTAATTGATACCAAGTCTTTAGAGTACTTGCTCTTTAGAAGCATAAATATATACATATATGTAGATAAATATATATATATATATATATATATATTTCACTAATGGAAGATGATGTTGCTATCGTTGGAAAGTTTTGGTGGTGGAAGAATTATCAAAGCATACAGAGGACACAGGGCATTTTGTGAAAAATCTTTTGTTTTGTTTGAACTTCCATTGATTACGGTTCTGCATTCTAAGATATAGCTATATATAGTTTTGATGCTATTATTTGGTTAAATAGTAGTTTCTTTATTTCAGTAGTTTCTAAAAGGTGTATGTAATTTGTATATTGGTGCATATACTTTATAATTCTTTAGTGAACATGGCAAGAAAGAAGATTACTGGTGACAATTGCACTGAGTTGATCAACCTTGAAAATGGGCAAAGTGGAACTAAATCAGCTACCTGGAATCCTCAAACCGTAGCTATATTTTGCGACTTATGTATCAAAGAAGTTCGGAAAGGACAAAGGCCTGGAACTCACTTTAATAAAGAAGGATGGGCTAGCTTGGTTGTAAACTTTCATGCAGAGACTGGAAATAGCTATGACAAATCACAATTGAAGAACAAGTGAGATTTACTAAAAAAAGAATGGAAATTATGGAAAGATCTGATTGGGAAGGAAACTGGCCTTGGTTGGAATCCCACTAAAAATACTGTTGATGCATCAGATGAATGGTGGAGGAATAAAATCCAGGTATGTAGCACAAAGATATCTATGTTCTAATGTTATTTAGTTTGATATTGTAGTATTACGACTGCATATTAACAATTATCTTTATGATTTATAGATAAATCCACAATATGTGAAATTGTGTGTTCGAGGCATCAATCCTGATATGGAGGCGAATTTGGATATGATGTTTAATGGCGATGTAGCTACCGGTAAATATGCTTGGGCTCCTTCTTCTGATCTGCCTCCGTCTCAAAATGGGAAAGCTCCAAAGGACAACGTTATTTCGTTGGATGATAATCTTGATTACGAGGAGTTTGACCCCAATGAAAGTCCACTGTCAGCTCAAGTTACCAAAGAGACAGGAAAGAAGCGAGCAAATGGTCAACTTGACACAGAAGGGCTGAAAGAGAAAAAGGCTAAAATGGGAGGTGCCGTGAAATTGTCCCTACAAATTAATCGTCTTGTTGAGGTAGTTGAGGCTAGGAGTACCACAACGTCTGCATTGATAAAAGGTTCACAATCCACTAGTGTTTCCGAAGTGATGAAGGTAGTTGAAAGTTTGTCAGGGATAGAGATTGGTAGCCAACTGTGGTGGTTTGCAACCGAGTTATTTTGCTCCCAAGAGAAGAGGGAAATGTTTTCGGTGATGAAAGATCCGGAGATGAAGCTTCAATTTATCCTGCGTAATCAAGAGAGGGAAAATAATTAGTTAGGAAGGAAGAAGATTACTAGTGACATTTTACAAGATGTTTTATTGAATTGCATCTTATTTCTGTTTCCCTATCATTATTCTGATCTTGACATTTTTTTTACTATATTTTCAATAAGCATTCACATATTTGAGTGTTATTATTATTAGCTTTTTTCTTGTCTTGAATATATATTTAGCACGTACTACTACATGATAGCTTCATGGATATTTGTATAATTTGCAGGTTATGAATATGGACATTTTGGAGGAGGAGGAAGAGGAGATTAGTAGAATTGTCTGCATTTGTGCTTCTATGATAGAAATGTATCATGAAAAGTATATTCATAAGGTCCCTTGTATGAATTCTTTATACACCGGTAACATTTGGGTGATGAAATTACAATCAGGGAATGACACTCGTTGTCATAACATGTTCCGGATGAACAAAGATGTATTCTTTAAATTGTGTGACGATTTGAAGAATACTTATAAGGTGAAAGCTTCCCGGAGAATAAGTGTGGCTGAGAAGGTGGCAATGTTTTTGTACACTTTAGGAGGAGGTGAAGCAAACAGAAGTGTACGAGAAGGATTTCAACACTCTGGCGAGACGGTTAGTAGATACTTCAATAAAATGCTCAATGTGATATGTGATGTCATGGCAAAAGATTTCATCAAGCCATCAGATCCCGAGTTCAAAAGCACTCCACCTGAAATACTTGGTGATTCTAGATATATGCCTCACTTTAAGGTAAGTTATTTTACATCTTGTAGTCATTTTTATTTTTAACAAACAACGTGGTATAAAATATCATAGTTTGTGCAGGATTGTATTGGAGCTATAGATGGCGTGCATGTTCATGCAACTATATCACCATCAGATCAGGTACCATACATTGGCAGAAAAGGAATACCGACTCAGAATATAATGGCAGTATGCAACTTTGACATGCAATTCACATTTGCATGTGCAGGTTGAGAAGGCACCGCCCAAATCCTTAAATAATTGATATTACCAAAGGAAACTCTGTGAATGATTATTAGAGTTTTAAGCTCACTCATGGAATCACATAGTCTGAAGCTCATATACTCATTCTATTATAGTCAAGATATGACAAGACTAAGATATCGAATTCGATTATGATTATAATCATGATATTGCAATATTTCTAACTTCCATGAAGTTATTTAGAGCTCCTATTGAGCCTATATGAGATTATCAATTATACAAATTGACATTTATGGCTAAAGTGTGTCATTTAAATTTTGGTGCTTAAGAATAATGCTTGAAGGAAAATGTGTCAATTAGTATTCCGTAATATCTGTATGCTTTAACTAATGTCATATCAAAGATTTGAACAAATGAATTTGGTCAATTACCATGTGAGGTAAAATTTATTCATAAAATTATAGTTTTACTGGTATCACCCTAACTTTTGCAGGATTGAATTTTAATGATGAGTCTCCTTTATGCAAAGCTCACACAGTCTCACTTTTGTGATCGACACACCATATCTACTATATAAGATACATGTATTTCATCACATATATGATATTTGAGCTTCCATCAATCAATCAAATAGAGATTCTTATCAGGGGAGCATTCAAGATCATGCTATCTAGGGACATATGCGCGTTGCATTCTTTTTCTCTTTCGACTAGGGTTGTTTTTTTCCCACATGATTTTTATTACCTGACAAGGTTTTTAATGAGGCAACAATAAACACGTCCAATACCATATCATTTATTGGTGAACATTCAAGGAGGAGTGTTATAAATATTATATCTATATGGATGTCCACGTAGTTACTCGTTAGTTATGTCTTTATGATGTAAACCAAACTTCTATATAAAAGAACCTTATGAGAATGAATGATACAATTCTTCCTCTTTCCACATATTGCCTATCTATCATCTCTCTAATATTCTTAGTTTATAACGTACGTAATATTCTTACCTTTTTATTACATTGTAATCCTCTAAAATTTTCTTAACTCTCTTGTCTCTACGTTTTACATTATTTGGGACGCTTTTGTAAAATACCAAAGCCCATAAATTTACCTTAATAATTCCATACCTTATATGGTATTAGGGCGGGAATATAAAAATAAATAAAAAATTATATTGCCTTTGTCTCTCCTTTTGTGCCGTTTATATTTAGTTTCGATCGAAGACACTCTGTGTTCCTCTGTCTTGCGCGATCTCTACCCACTCCAACAAGGTTAAATCTACATCCTTTTCCCTGTTTATCTCATCGATTCTACTATGTTTGTTTCCTCTACCCTTCTCTGATCTGTTACCCACTTCTTTCGTATACTTTCTGTAAGATTTTAGATTCCCCACACCCATTTTATCGGAAGAGAAAAGATTAATCTTTTGGGTGCCTTTTCAAGATTTAAAGCTCTCAAAGTTTGAATCTTTATTCGTTTTTCTGGTTAAATGCTTATTGGGTTGTGATTTCTGTGCACTTCTACCATTACCCAGATGCTTAAATGTGTTATTGTTGCAGAAATTGGATTTGGTTTGAGTTTTTTGAGCGGTTCTGCAGTGATGGATATGTGTGGGGATGCTTGTATTGAGTTGTTTTAGTTTAATTTCCTGTGCAGGTTGTTCTGTGAAACGAAAAAGGAAGAGCTTGATTTGTAAGAAATGGGGTATATTGGGTCACATGGTGTGAATGCCTTGCATAAATACAAGTATAGTGGTGTGGATCACTCCTTGGTATCCAAATATGTCTTGAATCCCTTCTGGACTGGCTTCGTGAATTTCTTTCCCCTATGGATGCCGTAAGTTAAAACCCGCTTTCTGTTTTGGTTATGAGTGTTGTGCATGAGTATGGTTCAGATAAAAGATCTTGTCGTTTATTGGGTTTGATCGGCTGCTTACACTATGAGGTTGTTTGTGTACCTGAGAATCGACATTTCTTTTCTGAAACTTAAGAGGCATAAGTATCCTGTTTGATAAGCTTGTGTTAGGTAAGTCTTGGATACAGTTATTCCTTTTTTTGTTAGTTTACATCTCATGCATTTATTTAAAAAATAATTCCAAATAGGCAAGGACTTCAGTTAGCATGCATAGTTCTAGATTTTTGGTGGTATTACAAACTGACCACTGTGTGTTTTATTTATAGATGTGAGCATTTGCATTGCATGCACATATATGTGTTGCAGTTGCAGCTATTAGCTTAGGAGTTATAGTAGTTACGAGTGTCATTTGTTAAAGGGTGCTTTTTTGGCAGTCTTTGTGAATGTCTGCATATGATCATTTGGTCATGAAATTTCGCATTGCCTGTTCGTTTGCTTATAGAACTTTATCACTTGTTTATCTTTTTGCTGAGTTTGTTAACCTTTTCTCTTCCTCTGGTCGCCTCACATATTCACAATTCTGAGTTCATTTTCAGGCCCAACATGGTAGGAGTTCTTACTTCCATCTGATTATGTTGCTTCCATATGAGATTTGGTAATCATCACTCTTCATTTCTAATATTTGTGATGTTTTAATTTCTGCCAGATTACACTTACAGGGTTCATGTTCTTACTCACATCTGCACTGCTTGGCTACGTAAGTAAAACTTTTCTTGTCAAGTATTCATGTTTATTTATTTTCTTTATTTTACATGTATGTTAGGTTTCCTAGTCCATAATGTTAATTGTAAACTTGAACACCGACGCTTTTGTATGTTTACTTTTACTATTGTTAATGGTGTTAAATGCAATTCCTCTTGTTGCAGTGTGCATGATCTGTAGAATAAAAATGCTATTGTTTACTGAACTCCCATGAACTATGTTGTATTGTTTTCTGCCCAGATATATTCACCAAGATTGGATTCAGCTCCTCCTAGATGGGTCAATCTTGCTCATGGATTGCTACTTTTCCTATACCAGGTTAGTCCTAAAACATGTTGAATCTATGTGTTTTCTGTACAAGAGGCACAATGTATATGCATTTTTGTGTGCATCGGGATTTTCCATTATTGCCTGCTGATTTGGCATATGTCAAATATGTTAGACCTTTGATGCTGTTGATGGGAAGCAAGCCAGACGAACAAATTCCTCAAGTCCACTTGGGGAACTGTTTGACCATGGTAATGTACTTTATCATATTTTTCGCTATCCACTATTTACGTTAAGGTAGAGATTGATGACTTATATTTTGGACATTCTCAACTTGTATTGCAGGATGTGATGCACTTGCATGTGCGGTATGTTTCTTCATCTATCTTAATATTTTGCAACCTTGTTAATGTATTTCTTATTGTTATATCTGATGCAACTTGTTTTGCCTATGGTTTTGTTTAGCTTGAAGCATTGGCTTTTGGGAGCACTGCAATGTGTGGAACAAACACTTTCTGGTTCTGGGTGATTTCAGCTGTTCCATTTTACTTTGCAACTTGGGAGAAGTGAGTTGCCTAACTCAGTTCACTTTATATTTAGTTTACACATTCTCGTCCCTCTGTGAGTAAATCCAACATTATGGTTGATGTGTAACTTGATTCTCAAGTTATAATGGTTTCTTTTCTCATCAAAAAGTTTTACTCCACCTTTTTTTCTGTGCGGAAAGAATAGGGAAGTCGGTTGATTCAAATTTTTCTGATAGAATGTTTGTAATTTGTTACTGCTAAAAGAATTCTAATATGAAAATTGATGATCTCTTACTAGTACTGATATTTGGCTTTATTGATCCAGTTACTTTACCAATACCCTAATACTTCCTGCCTTGAATGGGCCCACAGAGGGTCTCATGCTGATATATTTGAGTCATTGTTTCACAGCATTTCTTGGTAAAATTCTACTCTTGTTTTGCTATTTTTTACTTACATGTGTATAAAATTGAAAGTTTCCTTTGAAATTGACACCATAGTGATTAGTTTTCCCTATAATGTTGTGTCATAAATGTGGTTATACTATTTCACTTTTCAGGTTCTGAGTGGTGGGCTCAACCATTTGGCATGTCTTTGCCTTTTCTGAGTTGGATCCCTTTTCTAAGTGGTAAGGTTATGATTTTGTTGATAACCCATAATTTAATATCTGTCTCAAACATGTGTATATGAATCCACATTTCATGAGGCTTGAACTTCCATGTAATTTATTGAACTTCCTTTAAAGATAACTTGGTCATCTTTCATTACCTAGTTGATAAGAGTACTTTTTAATATTTTACTTATCCGAATGAGCTATCATCAAGTCAGAGGGGTTTGGTCTATGCTCTCATTGTCCAAATATTTCACAGCAGTTGGTCTAAAGTTTATCCTTTTGCTGTTTCTTACTTCAGAAATTACGATGTCGAACGCTGTGTTGTTACTTATGATAGCTTTCGCTGTTCTTCCAACAGTTACATTCAAGTACGTAGCTATCACTCTCCAACATTTGAATGTTTTGTCAAATTTATTTATAACAGTTTCTTGTTCCTTCGTTTCTCTTAATATTCCTGAACTCTTGATGCATACATCCTGACTTATTTAACTCTGGATGATTTGTTTTTGGTTGTCTATTTTGTGTGGAGCCTGTAATTTGATACCCATGCTTCTATGAATGTAGTTGCATATGCTAAAGTCTTAGAAGCAGGGTTGGTACAGATGAGCCCACGTTGTTGACGTGAACTCATAGTTACTGCATTACCACTTTCATCCTCATATTTTGCCTACGTACTGACATCATGGTCAAATTAATAACAAAACTTTGTATATATATAACACCAACCTGCTCTGAATCTATGCAAAATTTGCTTCTGAAGTGCTTTTATATAGTGTTTTCTCTCTGTTAAATTCATATGAACTGTCAGAGCTGAAAGGTACACTCCAATAGTCATGTGAAGGCCAATTAGACCTTATGTGGTGTCATGCTTATGTGCAGTGTTATGAATGTTTACAAGGTCGTCCAGGCAAGGAAAGGCAGCATGCTATTGGCACTGGCAATGGTAATGCTATTATCTTTTGTGTTTCTTGTATATTGAGTCTCCATACTCTATAAGCAAAATGTGATTCCGGTTGTTTCCTCCCAGCTTTATCCTTTTGCTGTTCTATTGGGAGTAGTTTTGGCATGGTATGTCTCACTCCTTTTATCGCCTTGCCTACCTTTTCTTTTCCTTTTAAGAAAGAGAAAGATCAAATTAGTGGCATATTGATGCTGTATATATCTATTGTCAGGGATTATTTGTCATCAGCAGGCATCATGAAGAACTATCCACATTTAGTCATAATGGGAACTGGGCTTGCTTTTGGGTACCTTGTGGTAAGATATATGTCTCTTTATAACCCTTTTGGAGTTTCTCATTTTATTCATCTCAAATGGGATTGCTACATTTGCTGCTATGGAAGTCCTATATTTCTAATAACGTGATTTTGAGCAGCATGTGAACAATCAAGTTCTTTATATACAATTGTTATTGAAGAAAAGCTTATTTTTGCAGGGAAGAATGATTCTTGCTCACTTGTGTGATGAGCCAAAGGGCTTGAAAACTGGAATGTGCATGGTATGTAGGTTTATGTTAAGATTATACCTTGTGTATTCAAGTATCATGCTGATCTCCATGGAAAGAGGAGTTTTATTTGTTTTGTATGAAATAATTTTATTGAAGACCTGATTGGATTACTGATTTCAATATTTATTAACCGTACAGTCATTGTTGTACCTCCCATTTGCTATTGCAAATGCACTCACAGCTAGGCTGAATGACGGGTATGTTTTATTTGATATTACCATCTCTTCTGTCTTAGTAAAAATGTTATTCTTCTGTTCTTGATGGTCCTGGCTCCTGATATCTCATCTCTTGAACTTCCTCTGTCACCTTCTATTGCAGTGTCCCATTGGTTGATGACAGTTTGGTTCTCCTGGGTTTCTGTGCATTTACAAGTATGATAATACAATGTCCATTTTCCTGACTACAATATAAATTTTCATTCTTAATTACTGTCCTTTTAGAATCTTTTTCAGATATAGATATGCATTTGCAGCTGCTGCTTTGATATGAATTTAGAGGCTTATTAATCTTGTATCATGTTATAGTGTTATCATGACTATCTGTAAGATATTTCTTTTCTTCCAAACACAGTGGCACTCTATCTTCATTTTGCAACATCAGTCATTCATGAAATCACGACAGCCTTGGGAATCTATTGTTTCAGGTGAGTATGGTATTGTATTAGAGCACATTATTCTCCACTTTTATGGATTTTGCCTTTTTTTTTTAATCGGACGCACCTACCAGGTTCAAATAATCCGACTAATACTTGCCATTCCGCTTTATCTTCATCCTTCATGTCCTATGACCAACTCTACGTATGATCCTAACTATCAGTTTATTGTCGAATTACAGGATAACTAGGAAAGAAGCTTGAGTTGTGGCTGTGTTTGACTTCTGGGCCTTGTCTTCCCATTCATTTCATCCATTTATATGTAAGTGTAGTATGATTCATTGCGGGAGATTGCTGTGCTTTGTGTTAGAAGTGCGTAATTTGCATTCGTTCTCTGATGTTGTAAACATCTTTCACTTCTGCCAGCAAGTCAAGAATGATGCAGGTCAACTGAAGGATTTCATCAATATATATTTATATATATTGTGTAAGAAGTTTAGTAAAGGATGCATTGATCAAGATCCAATTTATTTTCATTGCACTGTTGTACTAGATTGTTTTGTTGACTTTCAGAATAGAGTAGCATATAGGTATCGTTCTTGTTCACTTGTTGCGTCTTTTGAAATTTATAAAATAAATATTTGAAGTTTGAACAGAAAGCACATCTTTTGTGTGATGCTGGAGGAATGTGTATTGAACTTCACGTCTATTATTTTCCTCGTCTGTTTTAACCCTTCATCGTCAGGAAACGGGAGTCAAGCTCTGGCGTGTTGTGAGTTTGTTATGTTACAAGGGTAAAGGGTAAGACAAGATTTAAAACAAAATTGTTCCAGCAGGGAATATAAGACCAACGGAAATCTGTATTCTCCTTTACTCAAATGATATCGAGTTATACAGGTAAAGAATAGTCATTAACAATGATGACTGATGATGATACATGATACCACAGTAGCAATGCTTACACAATCCTTGTAGCCCTATCCCAACTCATCCAATTATCAACATTAAGAGGCTTTTTTCACTTACAATGTATCGAATATGGCACACGTCATAATTATTCAGTCCCTCAAATGCTGTTATATCGCCTTCTCCAGCCATTTTGGCAATCTCAAAGATGCCTTCATCCCGAGCCTTGAAAGGAAGGCAGCATACAATAGGTGCAGCAAGAATGTGAAGGACCCGTTATTTATAAAAACCTGTTAAGAAAGGCAAAGCTTCAGTAATTCAATATTAAAGACGGGGATAGAGAGTGAAGGGTAGTTGATGATACCAGAATACTAAATAAGGCATATATCGCCTCCATCGATGGAACAGTATAGATGCCTGCTGCTGTGAAGATGAATGTTAGAGAAGCATGAATGTTTATGGTGATCTGCAAGCAAAATGGGTGCATCAGAAATGTAACTTGAATCTCGATAGACAATATCAAGCAAATAATAGGAGAAAGTATTACCAGAGCAAATAGGTTTTCTCTTATTAAGAAAGAGGTGATCAAAACATAGCCTACAGAACCCAATGCTCGAACCTGCATATACAATAATTTTGCCATTTAAAACATTTTAATTATAGAATTAGAGACAAGAAATATTGCTTAAATATCATTAGTGGTAAGGAGAAAACATTACAATTGCACATAACAAAACAGAAACAGTCCAATTTGCCCCTGACCTGAGAAGATGCAAAAAAAAAAAAAGTTAAAACCACTAAGCAGCATGACTTAAATTTATTATAAACTTCAGATTTTAAAAAAGTAATCCATAACCACAGTTTTAAAATAATGTGAACAACTTCATACCTCCACAAACTTCCCATTGTGAAGCCAACTAGTCCATGCTTAAGCTGCACACAAGAGAGACATCTACTAAGCAAGTCAATAATCAATCAACATGTTGAAGTGTAAAGCTTTCATAAATTATACTAAATAATTTGAAATCAAAAGATGTTCTGAAGTAAAGGATCAGCACCGGCTAATAACCATGAGTTGGCCAGTTGACATTAGTTCAGGTTTTTGGGTTAAATATGGCCAACTGGCTAGCCAGTTACTGGTCAACCACAATGGGCATACAAATCCAATATAGTTTTCACAAGTATGATATCAACGAACAACTATATCTAAGCAAAGTGAAGATTTGAAGAACAAATAGACAATGAGTTTGAACATGATGAATCAAACAATTGCTTTATATGCTAGTTCAAATTCAATGAAACAAGCAAAAAACGAATTACATAGCATGCTCACCAGATAGGTTAAGGCTTTCAGCGGACCAGACAATACAAGTAATAGCATAGTCGTTGCCACCTAAAAAGACAAATGTTCATCGACATTACTGCAAAATTTACAAAGCAAACATTATATCAATCTCGAAGGTATGATCACAAACCATAGTTTTTCTTCCAGCTGCGATGCCCCATCTCATGGAGGTGATCACTATTGGCAGCGAAAAGAAGCAACCAAAGTAATTCTGCACCAAAAAATCAACTCCCATTGAACCAAATGCACATATCAAACTAACAATGACAAAATTCCACACCAAATTAGAAAACGAGTGCACTAATATCCAATTCAGTACATTCTTTCATTCCATTCTAATCTCTCATAAATTACCCTCATAACTTGCAATTAAATACTGAAACTGACTTCACCCATATAATCCATATTATTAGACTGTTGATAAATAGCCAGTCTTTTGTTCTGAAACAGACATATTTAAAGTTCAACACTTCAAGATTGTCTGAAATGAGTATATCATTCTTGATGAAAATCTTAATGCCACAAAGACATGAAAAAGTTTAGAAACCTCTTTTCTAATTCCAAACTGAGAAAATGATTATACCGACACTTAGAAAATCATACATAAACCTGTTTTCTACTCCAAAGTCCAAGCATCAAATGGAGGTGCCTTTGGAATTGGCACTATCAGTCTAAAATTGTGTTAGAGCATCAGTGACGGAAAAATAGCAAAGAACAGCCATCCTCACTACTAATTATCAATAGCTACAAGAGAGTTTAACTTTTCTCTATTGCTAGGAAGTGAATAACAAACTGAACTCCAGAATTCAGTATGACAATTTAGACCAAAAGTCACAGAAAAATTGAGTGGACCGAATCCCAGTTGAATATTTCAGAAAAAAAAAAAAAACGTATTAATGTTCAAATGGGACAAAGCAAACTTAATTGATGTGCCTAACAAGATACATATATGTTTGGTTAATTGTTAGAAATTTCATGTTGCAGACTAGCTGGTTCACATGGATCCTCTCTTGGCTAGTAGAGAACAGATATGGTCTTGCAGCGTGCCAACAGTTGGCATAGAGATTCATCAACTGAAACTGAAGACTTCTCATCGAGCTTTTCACATCTTAAAACCATTAAGTAATGTAGGGAGATTACTGAGGACAGCAAGTTGATACAGTAGCCATTCAATAGCTAATCAGCTACCAATCAATGATGCATAATCTAACAGAAGACAAAAGATAAGAAACATGTTTCCTCAGTAAGCATCTTTTCTGGTAATGAACAAAGCGAAAGTAGAGACGATAATTTAGAAATCTCCTAATTGTCAATACTGAGAATGATGCTTCCATTTTATCTCTTCCTGATTCAACACTATCAAGCCTAGATTAAACCAAGTGCATTAAGTGTAACCTCTGATTCCTTTTTAACCAAGTAAAGCTTAAAACAAAGTACTCTCACAGCTTCAATGAAATACTGAAACCAACTTCATCCATATAAAGACCAGAGCTTGTTAGTTAATTTGGGTTAATTGGAAATTCTAAGAACCCAGAATTGAATAGGACCCAACAAACCTCAATTCCGAGAGAATTGCTGAGGAAATAGACCAACCCAGTAAGAGCAGCAAACATGGAGCACTCAACCAATGCAAGTGTTTTCCGGTAAACGACGCCGTTTGGGGACAAGTCGTCGAGACCAGATGAAATTCCGGTGGTGTCCTCCTCATTTCCGAAGAAAAGAGATTGACTTTGTGAAGCCCTTAAAAGCTTGAAGGTGGGTTTTGGGAGTGGAATTGGGGGGAAGGTGAGGAGGTTGGGTTTGGGGGAAAGGTGGAGTCTTTGGGAGAAGGGAGAGAGGAGGTGAGGGGTCGTTTGGGAAATTGGCAAGTAGGGTGGAGTGAGGTGGTGAATTTGCAGTGGAATCATTGGAGCTCTCTCAGGGAAGTGAGAGAGGTCAGGGGAAGTGGGAATAGGAGAGGACTGTGGTGGATTGGGCTAATAGGCTATGGGGGTTGTTGGGCCTTGCTTGGTCTTGGGTCTGACGCTCTTTGCTAGAGAAGTTGCGACATATTTCTTAGGAGTGGGCATGAGATGGGATAAGACGAGATTATGATCATCCAACGGCCTATCCTGGACATTGCACACGAGACGGGATCGGAACGGGTCTTACGTTTTTAAGACTTGATCTCAATCAAGTCTCGTCCCAGACGGGACCGGGACGGGACGGATCTAATCCCGCCCCAATATTACTTGATAGTGATATCAATATATTCCTACAATATATAAAGACTGCAACATATGAATACATAATCCATTACTAAAATTAAACTAGAGTAACATTAATAATCCATAATTATTTAAGTTCACACATCATAAAGTTCAAAAGAAAACAAGAAAGTAGTGAATCTGATAGCACAAGCTCCAGGTTGCTCTAAATACGAACAATTTCAACTCTAATCCTCGATGAAAATACCGGTTGCAACAGACTTCCCTTTCCCTTTCACTTTTGCAGTTGGAGGTGGACAATTGTTCTTGCTTGAAGCAGTGCTCTCATACTCTGCAAAAATGAAAAAGAGTTAGTCCATGCATATGAAAATAACCAAAAAGTGTAAACACATCAAAATTCATACCTCGCTCAACATCGTAATAAAAGTCTGTGTTTTCAATTGTTGGTTCATCAATTGAAGGCCAGAAGCAGAACGGTTGGGTCGCACAATTACTTTCTTTATTTCCTCTCGCCATCGTTTTCGAGTAATTTCCCCTGCATTTAGCCATTCACAATAAACTTATTCAACTTTATAGATAATCAAGCAAGAAAGTGAAGCTTCTTTGAATACATACATATAGATAATCAAATATGTAGTAACTACATCCAATACATCAAATTTTGATACATTAACCACATCCACAGATGCAGTAATTAACCACATCCAATACACACATGTATATAATCACTTATTCTATGATACATTAACCACATCCAATACATCAAATTTTGACTTGTTACCTTTAATATTAGATCAATTTTATACAATCATAGACTAACTAATTCATGATCATGGTAA
Source organism: Fragaria x ananassa (assembly GCA_034370585.1). Lineage (NCBI taxonomy): Eukaryota > Viridiplantae > Streptophyta > Magnoliopsida > Rosales > Rosaceae > Fragaria > Fragaria x ananassa. The sequence continues at coordinate 24,600,176 of CP139761.1, read as the reverse complement.
GCACAATAATACTTTTAGTAAATGCAGTAGATAATCACATATGCAGCAACAACAACTAATTACCAATAGCTCACCTTTACTCAACACCTATAGAATTCAAGGGAAGAGTAAACAACGTTACAGGACATGGTTCGTTACCTTGCACCTTGCTCAAATTCTTGATTTTTATCGATGATGGTTACAGGAAATTATATGATGGTTAGTTTCTTTATCTGTCCAGAGTAGCACATACAAGATCAATAAGATTACAATATTAAACCCCAGCTATCAAGATAAACTAGTTCCAAAGGAGGAAATACACACCTTAGCAGCATGAGGGAAGAGGAGGGCGAGGCGAGGGGAGGAGGAGGCGGGCGAGGTGAGGCGAGAAGGAGGCAGGCGGTGAGGTTAGCGGAGGCGGTGGATGAGTTCAAGGAGGATTGGCCGAGGCGATTTGGCTAGATTGGGATTTGAATCATCATCGATTAAGGTTTAGCTGGATTGAGGAGGGTTGAGAGCGATTTCCCTTTTTGGCTGGATTGGCGATGAAACTGAAAGACAGAGAGTGAAAGACTGTAGCCATAGTGAGATAAGTTAGTATTAGGATTCAAAAATGTAAGGTTGGGATCAAAACATCTAAAAAACCAATGACTTAGAGTAGTCTATATTTTTACACAGGATAAGACGGGCCTTAACTTTTCAATCTCGCGTCCTGTCCCTTTGTTTATCTACGGGATGAGACTAGACATGCCTTGTATTTTTAGAATTATATCCCGTCCCATCCTGTCAAATTTCGGAACGGGATCAAGACGGGATCATGATTTAGGTTTTTTATGCCCACCCCTAATATTTCTTGCTCTCTTTTCATCTTTGTTGCGTTTGGTCTATACACATTTTTCTTACCTGCAATGGAGAAACAACGAAAGAGAACAACCTACAAGGTAGGAAACTACATTATCTGCCCACCATCATAGGGTGGTATAGTTATGCGATACAATAGTTTCACTACGCGTGAGTTAACAACACATATTATAGAAACTATATGATGAATCTTCGTTAATCACAATTGACCTGAACAAGCGAGCATGTTCTTTAAATGAGATTAGTAATGATTCTTATGATTTTGTATAAACTTACAAAAACTCTTAGTTAATAGAACACAATGTCTCATCCTTAACAACTGCACGTGACAAAGTAGTTTTATTGTCTAGTTGGGTGTGCTCTCCCAACCTAAATTCGATTATCGAAGATTTTAAGGTGGCTAGACATTGTACCATAATGCCTAGTTGAAACATTTCAGATACGCCGAGAGATTAACTACTAAACATAAAAAGTCTTTGAGGTACCTTAGAGCTTCATCCTTTTTATTTTTGAAAATTATTCTACGTACCAAGGTGTAAGTGAACCGAGTAACTAATATACAATATTTTGATCGGGTCATCTATGTCGCATTATCATGCATGTAGTCTAATACCGGTAACAAAATTGAAACAAAAAAAAATAGTCTTAAGTGTTTCTAACATAAAAAGTAAGGACATAAGGTGGTTAATCAGATCAAAAATAAAAATAAATTGAATAAATTTAAAATCACTAATCTTCATTCGATATTAGAATTTAACGATTTGAAGATTTTTACATTAATACTGCAAGTAGAATCCACTAGAAATGTGCCCGCGCTTTGCTGCGGATGAGTCCTACATTCACATTTGTCTTCTCGTCTGGGAGAACTCATGCAGGCCGTATATACATCAGCAGCTTCATTCTTCTCAACTTCAGTGTTCGGTTCTACCTCTCTATTTTTACAAATTTAAGGCTTTATTTATGCCAATGGAGGCATTTAACTCTGCAGGTATCTCCGAAACTTCAAGCTGCTCGTAATATCCTTCCGCAACTTGAAATCAATATGACAAACCAATAAAGTCAAAAACATGACAATCAAAGGGGGAAAAAATCATTTTATGAAAGCACAACACTGCTTTGAAAGTACAAATGGAATGTTTAGCAATCATACATGTATAACTAAAGTTGAAAACAGAAGCAAGAAACACAAATACGGTAACAGCCTATGTACCTGTTACATATACAATAAAATGAAAATTAATTTTTCAGATGTCAACCGATATAAGGATTATTGCATCTTTATTTGTAAACAACAAAAGCTATAATTATCATGATCATCCACCATTTTTGTCTCTGTCACCTACGATCCATGTTCCACTAAAGAAGAAAAAGAAAGATAGCTTGAAGTATTTGCTGACTCAAGGTATTTGCATAATCACATATATAAATGCATAGTTCAATCAGAGATGCCTAATCCATGTACCCGAAATGATGCAAATTCCAGACCTGAGAATGATTGAAAATAAATCAATGTTTTATTTATAGGCTTGTATAGAGTGGTATATGATAGCAGTACATGTATTAGCTGGAAAAAAGGTACTTAACTCCGACACCAATGTATCTATTGATGTCGGTAATGTTCTATGAAATAAGATCATTATGTCTGGTCATTATTATGCAGATACATATTTTAAAAGCAAAAAAGATCATTCCCTATTTTCTACTTAACTCCAAATGAGAAGCAACTTTGATTTAGATCCTATATGTATAGAAATATAAGTGAGAGATACAAAGTGGTACCTCTAAATAGTTCTATGAAGTGCAAAAAAAAAAAAAAGGACTTACCTGATATGTTTCTACTCTTATGTCCAGACTTCAGATATGGCAGTATAAAACTGATAGGCAAAAACTGTTCAAACAACAGTAAAAGAAAAAATCAATTCAGAATCAGTAGAAAAAAACACAGATTAACTTGGAGCGAATTCCTAATATTGAATAGTGTCATGATATTAAGGTGAGAAACATTTGAGATGAATAAAGCTAAATTAGTTGATATGATGAGCATCAGTCCCAGGTAATTTCTCTATTCTACCCTCCTTATGAATAATTGAATGTGTTATACATATACAGTCTTCTCTTTGTTTATGGCTTATAAAAAGAGAGCACTTAAAACATGTATCACATATTCAGATGCATTGTCAATGCAAATAAACAATACGGACTATAAAAATTGTTGCCTTATACCACTTATGACTATAATATAGTGATATATGTGGTACCTAATCTAGCATTTTGACCAAAGCCGGCTAAATCTTTTTCTATGTTTACATAAGAAAGCAAAAGAATGAGGTATGTTAAGCTCTTCTATATAAGCAAAAGAATTACTGAAATAATGAATTTCTTTTTGAGTTCTACGACTTTCGGATCCTTTACTACTGTTATTTTCCAATTCCTGCTCCAATTGCGTGAGTGTTAGATGGAAGGCCCCAATTGATATCAGTTACAAATTGGATGAAATGGTGAGATAATACTGATGTAACAGTATAATGTAAATTAATACTAATATAGGGGAAAAAAACAGAACATATTTAGGAACAAAAATATTAAGGAATGTACAGCAAACAGTGAGCAATATTGTAGGCAATTTTTTTTTAAATACGCATATACGTTCACCCAGTTGATACTGTCAATGTTTTTTGAGACGGAAAGACAGAGAGAGGATAAAAAGCAACTGTCAAAAACGCTCTGAAAGGTGAGAGAAAAGTCGTCTGTATAAAGTAGTATATGATTAATTCATGCATTAGCTGGAAAAAAAAAGATGGTAATTAACATCCCCACCAACATATTGACTGATACATATTTTTATCCAGAAATGAAATAGCCATATACCTGAATCCAAACAGGTTGTAGTACACAAAGGCTTATAGTTCGCTAAAGCTGCTCTACCTGAGTTCAAAAGAGCTAAACAATGTAATAGTTCCCTCTTATCTGAATCTGCAAAATGGAAAAAAATTATTGATCAAAGATTTTGACACAGCTACATAAAAAAGAAAAGCAATTACATAGTAGTATTAGAGTAAGGGTGAATAAACCTTTACAATCAAATTCATATTATATCGCTGATAAGTCGAATGAAAAATACATCTTCATAATACAAATTCCATTTTAATAAAGTAGCATTGGTTTATCACTCTTACTAATACTACACAAAAGACTCAGATTATAAATTTAACAATAAATTTGGCTGAAGACATGAAACGACATTTGCATAAACCAAATGCCAACCAAAAACTTACCAACTACACAAACATAAACTCAAAACAAAATTCATGATAAAAGAACATTTTTCAAAAGTTAACTATCAATTTCTAACCATTAATAGTCACAACATAATTCATGATCAAGTTCAAGATAGTTATAAAACTTTACAGCAAACAACACAACAATCCTGGAAAACGAAATGGAAGTGTTCAACCCATTTACATAGATTTTATATCTACAGTCTAAGTTAATAAACTTGGTATCTTGCTATTATTCTATCCACTTGCAGGTGAAATGGGTATTAGTATATGAGCCAAACTATTGGAAAGAATAATAAAAAATGGGAAGCAGTCCATGCGATCTATTGTAATTTAAACTTTATAAACGGTACTAAATATTAGATCATAGGAATGAAATATGTTTCAAAAACATGAACGAAGAACATATACTTCGTTAATGTTGTTAATGACTCATTAGGAATCTATCTAATCACTATCTTTGTCCTGGCCCCAGAAAAAAGAGCAACCACCAGCTTTGTTCTTGCTTTGTTATTTGGATTTAACAACCAAACATATAAGTTAGTGGAGGAAAGCTAAAGCTGATCAATGAGCTAATATATGTATAACAGAGAGTAGAAGAAAGTGCCAGATTGGTAAGACATATATATTACAGAGAAAAACAGCCTCGTGCCTCATATCAGATGAGTGATGCTTAAAGGCCTCACTGATTTTAGGGTCGTTTTAGACACCATTCTTGTTATTTTGCAGAGAGATGGAAACAAACTCTATCACTAAAAGCATCAATCAATAGCTTAAATCGTTTAGAGAAGAGAAAAACTATAAACATGAATTGAAGATCAATCACCCAGAATAACCCATAAATACAGACTGCACAAATCTATGTCATGAGTTGAAGAGTGGGTGCATATACTAACCTGGAATTCTTGGAGCCGATATCTGGCAAGGATTTGGATTCTTGAACTTACTACGCACACCTACAATTTATAAATAAAAACCCAGACAAATCTCTCCTCTTCTCCTTTCTCCTCTCTCTCTCCTCGATCGTTGTGAAAATCTATGGAATTGCTCTTTCTGAAAATGAAGTAGGTTTCAAGATCAAATTTAATCGATTACAGAAAATAAAAACTATAAACATGAAAACCACCATGAAATCTGAAAACCAATCTTCAAATCTGGAAACGAATTGGATATGGTTACTTACCATGAATTGGATTCGGTTACTCACCCTTTATAGATACACAAACCCAGACAAATCCCTCCTCTCCTTTCTCCTCCTCTCTCTGGAATTTCTCGCTGCTGTTTGCCCGCGCTTTGCTGCGGGTTTTTGAATTTTAGGCCCGCAGATAATATGCATAAAACCTCGCGGCAAGTTTTGAAGACAAACCAAATGCGCAGTGCTACATATAGCGAGCATCAAAAGTTTAAAGTTTGGAAAGCACTTTGCCTCTCTTGTTATCATCATGTTCAACTATTCTCTTCGCTCTCTTTCTCTCCCTCTGTTTGCGATGTGTGATGAAGGCGCGAGAAGCTCACAACGACATAGCGGATAAACAGGTTCCTTAAACATCTGTTTTCTCTCTCACTTTCTCTGGGACCTTCTTTTCGATTCTGGAGTTCTGGGTTTCTAGAGAGTGATAGAACTTACATGGGTCATCAGGGCAGTTATGGAATTTCCCAAACCCAAACCCGGGGTAAATCAAGGAAACACACTGTTCATACACTGTTTCCGTGAACAGTGCGATAAAGAATAGATATATAGTAAATTTCGTTTTATTTTCTGATCGAGTTTTTTTTTTTCTTTTCTTTTTTCTGATTCAATGAGGTCACCAAAACTTGTACCTAACAAATGATGTGAATGATTAGAAAGCCGTAGGTGGAGGCACATGGCACAGAGTCACTGACAGCCCAAAGAAAGTGCATGTCAGACAGCAAGCGTGTTCACTTCATAATAATATCATCTCTTCAGCTAAACTTGCACTCAATCATTAGCACTGTGCACTTTCAAATCAAAATTTAAAGCCCTAGGTCACAGTGCCCTACCCTCTTCTTCTTTTTCTTCTTCTTCTCTTTCTCCTTCTTTCTCAGATCACTCAAATGACTCAATGTGGTATAGCCATATAATTAGTGTTAACCTTTCGATCCCAATAACGTTTTTAAACCCAATGAATTGCAAAGCAACAAAATAATTAACGAGCTCACAGCAATGGAAACACAATGATCACCACACTTCCCACCATTGTTTAATCCCACATTACATTACATTAAACAAAACATTCTTTCACCAAATAATTGTGTGCCTCAACTATACACACCAGCAGGATCCGCATGCGTTGGGCGTGCCAACCTTGCTATTATGGTCTCTATCCAGACGTACCTTCTGGTACTGCATGTACTGCTGCGTACCATTTTCTTTCTCATTTCATACTCAAAATGAAAACGAAAACATAAGAAGAGGTCGACAGGGGAACAAACACCGAAACCTCTCGAACAAGAACCCGAACAGAATATGAAAATCAAGTTCATGAAGTTGAAAGTGGGAGAATATGACCAGACGAGTGAATGGAGCTGCATGGATGGCACTTGGTGATCCGTTGGTGTGATGACAAGTGCTGAAGAGTTGTGATCATCAGTAATGAATGTGAGTTTTCATCAACAGAAAAGAAGGGGTCCCTTAATTCATGCAAGTTATGAAGGGACTGGAATGAGAATCACTGAAAACTTACAGAAACAGTACAAACTGAGCCAAGCCTACACGGCAGGTCAAAAGCTCCGATATGATTTTTGCTTCTTTTGTTTGTTTGTTTGATGAAGCATACATGTCACACACACTGTGATGGATGCAAACCACTCAGTAGCATTATTGTTCTAGTTACAGCTTCGCGATCATAATGTGAGAGGCATCGATATACATAGTATTGTTTTCATGAAAATAAACAAATGCATCTTTGTTTCTTGAGTTGTACACCTAGCTCTTGTAATTTAGCAGTCCGACTTATATATTGAACGAAAACTCTTTCTAGCTAGTTATTGGTAACTTGAGAATTGAGATAGAGACGAGACAGACTCATTCCAGAAACATCACCACAATGTGATCAAATGGTGTGATACCAAGTGTAAGATTTGTGATGATGAATAATAATGTGGGTGAGTTTACATCAGGTTGATAACTTCATTCATGTTATGGAATATAGAGAAACGACGAGAATCACTACAAACTCAAAGTCTTCACGGTACGTCGAAAGCTCCGATCTGATTTATCAAAACTTTTTATTTGATGAAACCCCCCTACTACACACTGCGACAGATGCAAAAACCATCATCATTCATCATGTTGTCCTAAGCCAGCTTTGCGACTTTGAGAGCCACTGATAGCAGCCTAACCATGAGTTTCGAGCTCGATTCAAATGCTCACTCCAGATCTTCCTAGAAATGACGATGCAGACACATCAAATGGTGGTTACTGGGTCAGTGGCAGCCTGAAACACATTAGCATCGTCCATTTCCCAGTTGGGAAGGGTCAAACAACATGAAATTTTAACTGTCGGTGGGACACGTGCCTCTATATAGAACAAGAAAACGACATGGTATTAGATTGTGTCTCCATGAATGATTATGATGGTAGAATGTCCAAGGGAAATGGACAAACGCAATGTCTGCTTCACTCTTGCCACCCCTTAGCTTAACTATAACACCATGTGAATTTCATTACCTTTCCGTGTGCACTTTTATATGTAGCATATTAGAATAAAAAAAATGTTCGATAAATTGTCACAAAAACTTACTATATATTGTTAATTCATTTCCAATGATAACTTGATGAAACTCATTTCAATCCATCAAAAAAAGATATATGTCCGAGTTTGTAATATTTGCGGTAATGTGTCCTATATTAATTTCTTATGTTTGAGGAATAAGAAGGAAAGAAGAGGCAAATGTTTTTCAAGTTAAAGTGAACTTGGCATCAAAAGCAAGGACATGAGGAAAAAGAAAAAGGAGAGGGAAATAAGGAAATCTTGGACGGCAGAAATGAAGTTGACAAAACAGATGAAAGACTGATGGGATATAGACCAGAAGATGTAATGACTTTTCGTCTTGTGTGGGGAGTAGGGAACTATGTGGGTTTGGTTTGGTGGGTCACTGGGTCTGATATTGCTTTGTTATGGTGTACAAATGCACACAGAACCAGTGTAATAGATTTATGGAGGTTTCTCTTTGGTTCTGTTCATTGATTTTACTCAAACTTGCTGTGACATTCACTTCCCTACACAATAATGCCTGCAGGAATTAGTGCTTTTCTTGCATCACTCGCTCTTTTTTCTCTTCCTTGCTTATACTGTTGGCTGTAAAGCAAACGTAAAGTTGACGCCTCCCTTTCATCTATCAATTCGGCCGTCCTTCAATCACCCTCTAAATCTCAATACTTGAATTCATTCCCAAAGAAAATCTCTTTACTTTACTCAATCATCTAACCCAATTCTTTCAAGGTTCTCCAAAGTGATCACATTGTGTTGTGCCTTCCATTTTATAGCCCACAAGACTTCTAGGAGCTGGCATTTGATATTAAAACATCTCAAAGCTTTGATCCATTTTCATTCTCTTAGACCCTTTTTTACTTGAAACTTGATCTTCAAGACTCAAGCTTTCATTTATTCTTTCAAGCCATGAGAGATAGAGGCAAAGCTGTGGAGTCATCTCACAACTTTGACATGGAGTACTATTGTTCTTCATCTGAAATGCCATGCAACAAACACCCCAATTCTTCCTCCATTGGAATATGTGCTTATTGTCTGAAAGAGCGCCTAGCTTTACTAGTGTGTTCAGATTGCGGTGAGCAGCGTCTCTCTTCTTGTTCTTGTTCTGAGATCTCATCCTCATCGAATCGAAACTCATGCACTGGGGAGGTAGGGAGTGTTGGGAGAGTCTCTTTTCTGATTGAGAATGAGAAGAATGAGGCTTTAGTGAAGCAGAAGACTAAACCACAAGAGAAAGAGGAGGCTGTGGTGCTGAGGAGGAGCAGCAGCAGCTGTGCTGAGATCAAGAGAAGTGGGTTTTGGAGATTTGGGAGGTTGTTTAGGAAGAAGACAGAGAAGGATTGTGGGAACAAAAGTGTTGGTGGGTTTGATGAGAAAAGTGAGATGTGGTTGGTTGATCATGTGGGTGTGTCAAGGTCTAGGTCTCTTTGTAGTTTTAGAGGTGGTAGTTTGTTTGAGTCAGAGGATGGTGGTGATCATTTGATGGTGTCTGGGGCTAGGAGTTCAATCTCAGCTGCAAGGAGTTCTAGTGTCACTGCTGGTATGGTTTTGGATTCTGGAAGAAAGAGTGGGTTTAGTGAAGGAAGAAAGAGTGGTTTTAGTGAAGGAAGGAAGAGTGGTTTTAGTGAAGGGAGGAAGAGTGGTTTTAGCGAAGGGAGAAAGAGTGGTTTTAGTGAAGGAAGGAAGAGTGGTTTTGATGGTGAAAAGAAAGATGAAGTCTTGGTTTCTGAATTTGGTGGTGGTAATGTGAAGAAGAGTGAGTTTAGTGGAGCAACCAAGAGAGTTTTCTCACTCAAAGAGAGTGATTTTAGTAGGTTGGATGAGTCAAGGTTTATTGACTTGCAGCTTGATTACTCAACAGAATCCAAGCCAGATTTGAAGATGGGAAGTTTGACAGGTTCGGAATCCTTGTTTGGAAGCATGAGGGGTAGTGACTTTGTTGCACATGAATATGGTCCAGCTCAATTTGGGGATGGGATTTTCAGTAATAGTGGTTCTTGTAGAATTACAGTAAATGAGAGAGGGATAAAGAGGGGAAGGAAAAGCTTGAAGGGTGGTTGGAAATGGATTTTCAGGCATCATCCAAGCTGGGGATCAAGTACTAGGAGGAAGAAAGATGAAGAAGATATGATGCTCAAAACCTGAGAAAAATGCTGGGCCAAGATGACCAAATTTCTCTGTTCTTTAGTTTTACAGAAATCTTCTGTCTGTTATTTCTTGTCTTAATTCGCATTCGTAGTTAGTCACTAGTTACCACATTCACATCACTGCATCTCTAGTTTCTCTCCTCTTTGTATTTATGTTGCTGTTAGTAAATGTTAAAGAAAATAGTTCATACTAACTGGGATGTTTGCATAGAGTCTAGTTCAAGTGTTTTGCTTAGGGTATGATTGTGCAAACAGCATTGTACTGAGGAATGAGGATCATAATAATTTTTCTCAGAAAATGATGTCATTTTATTTTGCAGATAGAGTTTAAACTGTATGATTCTTATGTATTGTTAAAATTTCAAATCAAATAATGATTAATAATGTTATTTTAGGTTTTCCTATGTAGAAATTGTGAGGGGGTTTCTAGAACCTAGAGAAGCTTCATGAACCTTAAAGCTTGTGGAGACTTTTAGACAAATGGTGAAGGCTCTTAAATAAAGAAAAGTGTGGAAGCTTCATGAAGTTTTATGAATCAAGAAAAGTATGGAAGGTTCATGAATATGCAAGTTGTTGAAGGGGTCTAAAGAGTTCCTCCATGGCCTATAAAAGGAGAGGTCACTTACCCATTCAATTGAGGATTCAAGCTTGAAGTCATCATCTTCCAAGTAGAGAAGAGTGTCCACTTTAACTAGAGAGTGTAGTGTTGTAGGTAGCAAAACAAGTGTGAGAGAGTGTTTCATTCAAATGTGTTCTTGAAGTTGTCTACCTCTTGTGCCCACCATTTGATAGTGAAAGTTCTTGTTGTTGTTGTCCCGTGGACGTAGGTAAATTGCTGAATCACGTTACATCCGGTGTTCTTTTTCCTTTACTCTTTTGCTTCCTTGTTTACTCATACTTTGTGTGTTTGAGTTTATACTTCTATTATCTCCATTTTTACCCAACAGTGGTATCAGAGCCCTTGGTTCGTAGGGCGTGAGTGTTACAATGGCAGGTTCAAGGAGTATCATGGTGTGACTCAACCACTCAAATTGGATTACATGGAAGCCGCGAATGGAGGACATCCTCTATTGCAAAGATTTGCATGAGCTCATCGAAGGAGTCGAGGTTAAGCTAGAAGGGACTTCAGATGCTAATTTGAAGAAGATAAACCGCAAGGCGATCGGTCATATTCGGGAGTGGGTGGACGATAGTGTGTTCCACTATGTAGCCAACGAAACCGATGCGCACAAGTTATGGAAGAAGTTGGAGTCCTTGTTCGAGAAGAAGATGGCCGCCAAGAAAACCTTTTTAATCAAAGAGCTTGTCAACATGAAGTATAGTGATGGCGTGAGGGTCACCGAGCATCTAAACAACTTCCAAAGTACAATTAATCAATTGACAACCATGGGGATAACGATCAATGATGAATTACAAGTACTGTTGTTGGGGTCGTTGCCGGACAATTGGGAGACTTTTGTCATCACTGTAAGTAACTCCGCTCCTGATGGTAAATTGACTATGGATAATGTCAAAAATAACTTGTTGAATGAAGAGACAAGGAGAAAAGCCTTAAGCTCCGACAGTAGCCAAGTCTTCGTGGCGGAGAACAGAGGAAGGAGCAAGAGTAGAGAACCTAAAGGTCATGGAAGGAGTGTAAGCCGATCCAGAATGAGATTCAACGAAAAGTGACATCATTGTGGCATTTTTGGGCACATGAAGAAAAATTGTCACAAGTTGAAAAAGGATCAAAAGGAGGTGCGAGAAGGCAGTTCTCAACCAAAGGATGACACGAGGAACATAACCGCTGTCGTGTGCAATGATGTGTATGAGTTTCTTTGCCTTGAAGGAGAATGCCTACATGTTCATGACGATACTCCCGGTGTTCCATGGGTCGTTGATTCCGGAGCCTTTTTCCATGTCACTCTAAATAAGGAGTTCTTCTCTACATATAGTGTCAAGACCTGTCCCGAATTTCACCCCGAAACTCGAGATGAGTCCTGCGGGGACCACATCCAAGGAAAATTTACCGAAGACTCGGCAAACCTCCCTCGAAAATGGACAACCCTAACTTACGAATTTAAGAACCATCTTTTTACTCCAAAATAAAACTTCTGCTACAACCTAAAAGTAGCCAAAATATAAAATTACACAGAAGAATTCCAACAGTATTCAGAGCTACTAAAAATAAAATAAAATACAGCGGAAACTAACAAACTCCAAGTAGATTAAACAGGTAACCTACTGGTGAAATGTAGCGGATAGATGGGTGACTATGCCTCGACGTCTCCTGCTAGACCTCACGCGAACTCTGCAGACTGGGCATTTTTAAAAAACGAAGAGCCCAGGGGAAAATATTTAACACGTCAGAGTGAGAACGATTCCGACAACAAATAAATATTTCCAAAAAAAAAAATGCTTTCATCAGCGGCAAAAACAAGAGCTCAACTGGAAAGATTCTGAACTGGGATCCAGCCTGGCTAGACTCCCAAACTTTAAGAAATTGCCTCTCAGGCCAGGATATTATATATATAGTATGTATGCACACTCGCCTAACCCTTTGTATGATATCTATGAACAACTTGAATAAAGTAGATATCATACAAAGCTACTATGCTTGCGTCTAACGCTCACATCACCCCACACTGGAATTGTACCTCAGGCTGGGGGAAAGCGGCCGAGTGGTAATATATACGTGCTTACTCCTTGTATGAAATCTTTGAATAATTAAATACGAAATTAGAAGGTCGCACTGGGCTACGACGCTCGCGTCTAACGCTCACGTCACCCATACCGGAATTGTACCTTGGTATGGGGGAAATCACGTATAGCTAGCTAGCATTTAATCATATACATATTATTCTCATATAAGAGTATAATCTCCGAAATTCTCAATTTCGGGAAATATCCAACAACAGAAAAATCATTCAAAACGATAAAGCATTTCGAACACAAAATTTAAAACAAATGTCCACTCACAGGTTAGGCCTAAGCCTGATGTCGGTTGAATGTCTCTTTCGCTCGAGTCTCCTCACGTCCTGTTCCAAATAAATAATACCTTAAATAAAACACCGACGCTTAACGCAAAACATACATAAATAAATATGCTTCGCGCTCAACCAAGCCTAACACTCCAAAATCTTAAATCCACTGCCAACCTCAAAACTCCACAAATTTTACCGACATCCTCAAAAACACCTTCCACCAAAAATAAAATCCAATGACCGGATTCTAACTTACTAATCCGCCAAAAATACCAAACTTCCACAATTCTCAAACTTATCCAAAACTCCTCCAAAAATTCTACCACATGGTCAACTCCAGCGGCCGGCGACCAACTCCGGCGACCTCCGATGGTCACCAAAATTTGGCAGCATCTTCCTCTCAACCTCCTCTACAACATTCCTAACTTCCACAAACTCTAATTCTAAGCCTAACCAAGCTAATCGAACACAAACACACAATAAAACTCTAGAATTTCACAAACCGATTTCTCCTTACCTAGCTCGAGATGGAGCGAGCCCTTTGGAGGGATTGAAGCACGGGAGGAGGGCTTTCTTTTGAGCTACGGCTCGCCGGCTATGGCGGTCGGAGGAAAGAGTTCTGGCGAAATGAGGCTTCGAGAAGACGGAGCTTTCGGGCGGCTTTTCTCCCGATCGGCGGCGCTAGGGAGGCTGCCACCGGTCTAGAACGACAGCTGGGTCGGAGACCGATCGATTGGGACCTGCACGGCGGTCTGGGACGGCCGGACGACGGCGGTCGGGCGGCCAGAAGGATTGGGCAGAAACGGGTTTGGGGGAGAGAGGGAAAACCGGGAGGAAGAGAGAGAGAAAAAGAAAACGGGCTTTGACCAAAACAAAGGCCCTGTCCACTCTCCAACTTATACCCAAAATCAAAATTCAACACCTCAAAAATAATACCCCAATAAAATTACCTTTTACTAGCAAAAATTACCATTTTTTTTACCGTCGTCAAAATTTCTTCCTTAGAATAATCCCACAAAATAATCGTCTCATATTCCTCTCTGGGGATCAATTATATTTTACGCTTAATGACGAACACGGTAAAATTCGTATTACCACTATGCCAATAATAAAGGTAAAAATTATGGGTCGGGGCGTGACATATAGAGGTGGAGAATTTGGGATTGTAAAGATGGGCAACGAAGACTACTCCAAGATTGCAGGAGTTGGAGATGTTTGCCTTGAGACTGATTTTGGGAACAAGCTTATGTTGAAAGATGTTCGACATGTTCCCGACTTACGTCTCAATTTGATGTCAACTGATGTGCTTGATCGGGAAGGATATCATCATCACGGAGGAGACTAAAGTGGAAGATTACCAGAGGATCACTAGTGGTGGCTAGAGGGAAGATGTGTTGTACCCTCTACAAGACATACGGTAAGATATGTAAAGGGGAGTTGAACGTTGGAGAAGACTCTTCCCCAAGTCTATGGCATAAGCGGCTGGGCCACATGAGCGAGAAGGGATTGCAAGTTCTGGCAAAGAAGTCTTTTGTTCCCTTTGCCAAAGGTACCTCTCTTGACTTTTGTGATCACTGTTTCTTTGGTAAGTAGTAGAAAGTCAGTTTTTCTAATACATTCGCCAAGAAGGAGAATCTTTTAAACCTAGTACATACTGATGTATATGTCCCCATGGAAGTTGACTCATTAGGCCATAACAAGTATTTTGTTACTTTTATTGATGATGCTTCACGGAAGGTTTGGGTGTATTTGTTGAAATCAAAATACCAGGTGTTCCAAACCTTCAAAGAGTACCATGCCATGGTGGAGAGGGAAACGAGGCGAACCCTTAAGTGTCTCTGCATGGCCTTAGACACATAAAGACAGTACCTGACACCCCACAGCATAATGGTGTAGCAGAACGGATGAACCGCACCATTTTGGAGAAAGTGAGAAGTATGCTGAAAATGGCGAACCTTGCGAAGAAGTTTTGGGGTGAAGCAGTAACAACCGCGTGTTACCTCATCAACCGAATACCATGTGTACCGTTGGGCTTGGAGACCCCAGAGAGTGTTTGGACCGGTAGGAGCGCTTCATACTCTCACTTGAGAGTGTTTGGGTGCAAAGCATTTGCACATGTGCTAAAGAAGGACAGATTAAAGCTAGATGACAAGGCCATACCATGTATCATCCTTGGGTATGGAAACGAAGAAATGGGCTACCGGTTATGGAATCTGATAACTAAGAAGTTATTTAGAAGCAGAGATGTGGTGTTCCATGAGGACCAGACTGTCGTGGATTTTGACAAGACTATCCTAAAGGATGCATACCGCCTCACCTATGACTCCTCACCGCTTCAAGAAGAATCTACAGGTGCCGCAAATGATGTCGCGAATGAAGCTGCATATGTGGCGAATGATGAAACAGAAGCTGCAGAGGTAGCAAATGATGTCCAGGAGGCCGCGAATGATGTTCAAGAGGCCGCGAATGTTGATCAGGCTACCGCGAATGATGATCAGATTCAGGAGGATCATGATCAGGGGGAGCCTAATCAAGAGCAACAACAGGCGAATGCCCAAGTACCAGTTCGAATATCTCGAAGAGCGCTGAAGCAAAACGCCAAGTATCCTTCTTCCCAATATATTTTGCTTACCAGTGATGGAGATAATCCATATTCCAGATACATTTTGTTAACCGGTGATGGAGAGCCTGAAAGCTTTGAGGAAGCAAAGACTCATGTAGACGGCAAAAAATGGATGTTAGCCATGAAGTCTGAGATGGAGTCCTTGATAAAGAATGGTACCTACGAGTTGGTGGAGCTTCCTAAAGGCAGAAAAGCTCTCAAGAACAAATGGATGTTTAAGCTGAAGAGGGATGAGAATGACAAGTTGACAAAGTTCAAGGCCCGTTTGGTTGTCAAAGGTTTCGGGCAAAAAGAAGGAGTTGACTTTGAGGAGATCTTCTCACCTGTTGTCAAGATGACTTATATTAGAGTAATCTTGGGCATGACAGTTAGCATGGATATTGAGGTGGAGTAGTTAGATGTGAAGACTGCATTTCTACACGGTGATTTGGAGGAGGAAATATATATGGAGCAACCTGAAGGTTTTAAGGTTGAAGGCAAAAAGCACATGGTTTGCAAGTTAAAGAAAAGTCTGTATGGGCTGAAGCAAGTGCCAAGACAATGGTACAAGAAATTTGACTCATTCATGGTGAGTCATGGGTACAAGAGGACTGATGCAGATCCATGTGTGTACATTCGCCGATTCGCTGGAGGTAACTTCATAATTTTGTTACTTTATGTTGATGATATGTTGATTGTGGGGCAAGATGTTTCTATGATCTGCAAGTTGAAGGCAGATTTTTCAAAGTCTTTTGATATGAAAGACTTAGGTCCAGCTAAACATATTTTGGGCATGGAGATTACACGTGGCAGGAAGGCAAAGAAGTTGTAGTTATCACATGAGAGGTATGTTGAACGGGTGCTTGAAAGGTTCAACATGAAAGGAGCCAAGGCAGTGAGCTCACCTCTAAGTAATCACTTCAAGCTAAGTAGATTATTATGCCCAACTACACAAGAGGAGAAAGACAAGATGGCAAATATCCCTTACTCGTCAGCTGTTGGCAGTCTTATGTATGCCATGGTATGTACTCATCCGGATATTGCTCATGTAGTTGGTGTTGTTAGTAGATATTTATCTAACCCTGGCAGTGAGCATTGGGAGACTGTTAAGTGGATACTTAAGTACTTGAGGGGCACCTCAAAGTTGTGTTTGTCTTTCAGTGGTTCTGGACTCATTTTGGAGGGTTTCACAGATGCAGATTTAGCTGGGGACCTGGATAACAAAAAATCCACTTCTGGTTACTTGTTTACATTTTGTAGGGGAGTTGTGTCATGGCAGTCCAAGTTACAGAAGTGTGTCGCCTTGTCCACTACCGAAGCTGAGTATATAGCGGTGAATGAAGCAAGCAAGGAAATGTTGTGGCTGCAAAGGTTCATTCCCGAGTTGGGTGTGAAGCAAGAAATGTATGTGGTGTATTGTGATTGTCAAAATGCTTTTCATTTGAGTAAAAACTCAGTATACCATCCTCGCACCAAACACATCGATCTCCGCTACCATTGGATAAGAGATGTAGTGTCGAAGAAGCTCTTGCTGTTAAGGAAAGTTCACACCAACAAGAATATTTTTGATATGTTGACCAAAGTTGTGCCGCAACACAAATTGGAGTATTGCAGTAAGTTCGCTGGGATGGACTTCAAGTAAGAAGCCTTGCCTGATATTCCTCGGGTTGGTCTGGAGGGGGAAATTGTTAGAATTCCAGACCAAATAATGATTAATAATGTTATTTTAGGTTTTCCTATGTAGAAATTGTGAGGGGATTTCTAGAACCTAGGAGAAGCTTCATGAACCTTGAAGCTTGTGGAGACTTCTAGACAAATGGTGAAGACTCTTAAATAAAGAAAAGTCTAGAAGCTTCATGAAGTTCCATGAATCAAGAAAAATATGGAAGGTTCATGAAGGTGCAAGTTGTTGAAGGGGTCTAAAGAGTTCATCCATGGCCTATAAAAGGAGAGGCCACTTACCCATTCAATTGAGGATTCAAGCTTGAAGTCATCATCTTCTAAGTAGAGAAGAGTGTCCACTCTAACTAGAGAGTGTAGTGTTGTAGGTAGCCACTTACCCATTCAATTGAGGATTCAAGCTTGAAGTCATCATCTTCTAAGTAGAGAAGAGTGTCCACTCTAACTAGAGAGTGTAGTGTTGTAGGTAGCAAAACAAGTGTGAGAGAGTGTTTCCTTCAAATGTGTTCTTGAAGTTGTCTACCTTTTGTGCCCACCATTTGATAGTGAAAGTTCTTGTTGTTGATGTCCCATGGACGTAAGTAAATTGCTGAACCACGTTACATCCGGTGTTCTTTTTCCTTTACTCTTTTGCTTTCTTGTTTACTCATACTTTGTGTGTTTGAGTTTATACTTCTATTATCTCTATTTTTACCCAACATATATGTCACTCACTACTTACATGAAGGTGCTGTTCAAAATGCATACAGGGCTAAACCTGTAAGGGCCAAAAGGGCTGAATCACATTAGCATTATTTGAATGCAATTAGCCTATGCATATATGTCTGAAGTTTTAAAGTTAGAAAAGAGAAAAACCCTCCTTTTCTTTTTCCCCAATATCAATAAAATTAAAGGGTAGTAGACAAAGATAAGATCTTTCAGAAAAGAAAATAAGATCTAATAGACTTTCTACTCTATAGGAGGGAGGCTTAAGACAGGAGAGGGTTTCATCTTTTTCTGCTAGCTACAAATTTTGAGTACAGGACTTAAGGTGATGCTTCATTTTCACTTCAAGAGGGTTTTGTAGGAATGTAGTGTTTTGCTTCGCAAGCAAATCTTGTAGACCTTGAACTTTATTCCTTACATGTGATATTATTGTCGACTTTGATACGTGCTACAACTTTTGGGTTTATCCTCTTCCCTGGACCCTAGCCATCAGTCCATTACTCAGGTTGTTGATATTTCTTTTGAACTTAAAACCACTTCAACATCCAATCCAATCCAATCCAATCCAATCCAATCCAATCCAATCCATAAGAGAATTGGCCTCTAGTGAACATTGAACAAGCCATCACTTCACAAGTCACAATCACATATTTGGCAAATCTTATCCCCAATATCAGCTGTATGGCAAATGCAAATTTATTGATCACCTAATTTCAACACGTTATTAATAGTCAACTAGAGCTGCTACCGACTACTTCAACTTCCTGAAAATGCAAGACTATATTGATCATGAGCATTAAGAGCTTGAGATCCTCCAAGACCAGAAAGCATTAGATTTTTTCATTCTTTGGATAGGAATCTGTGGCATAATGTATGTGACAAGGCCTCTCTCATGGTACAAAAAGTATCCTGCTGATCTTTCATTGCCACCTCCTGAAGGTCCAAATTCTGGTATTCTTGTTCTCCAAGATGAAGAACCCAGATGCTGTAATTTGTTCAAGAGTGATATGATTCAAGACCTGCCTCTTCCTCAGAACAAAAGTCTAGAGCTTTACTATGCACAAGGGTTTTATCCAGGAAGAGAACTTCATTTTTTCAAAGTTCTATTCATTCCAGTTCTCGATCAGCCACTGTCTTCTAATCAGTACTATGCAATATATCCATTTGGGAAGGATAGAGGGTATGCATGCATATTATCAATTGATACTTAAATTTTATTATACATGTTAGAAACTGCGAAAGTTATATATGTTATGTTATTAGATTGTGAATTTGAACCACGAGACTTTCGTGTCTCTTTGCAGGGAAGGGTACACAAGCTCAAAAGAAGATGAAACAGACATGGACACATGTTGCTTCAGCAGCTGTCCTAATGATGTAAAGCCGCAACGTTTTGATCCGAAAAATCTGTACCAGCAATATCAGATTGATCTTCACAGAAAAATTGTGAACATTTCTGGTGGCTTTGTGGCTACTTGTATGGCTAAAGATGGTTGTCCCCCAGATGCATTGTGGAGAAGAGGGTGGAAACTCACTTGCTCAACGCCTAACGATTTCGAACTAGGTGATGCATCAGGCCTTGACACGACTCTCCGTGCCCAACTTCCTGGTTTTGATTTCCCATTGAAGAATGTGGTTGTAGGGAAGTGGTATTGTCCATTCATGTTTGTCAAGGAAGTCACACCTTTGAAGACAATGTATTATGAGATGACACTTGAGCAGAGATGGGAACAAATATTTGTGAAGGAGAGTATTGAGAAACATGATACAGGCAATGCTGTGAATGTGGATGCTGTTGTGCAAAGTGAGGTGGTTGTGGTAGGAGGGAGGGAAGGTGTGTGTGATGAGAGATATGTGGAAGATAATGGGGTAGTGTGGTTTAAGAGTGTCAACAATGTGGGTGAAGAAACAAGAGTTGGGTTGAGCTTTGCAATTGTTGAGAGGATGAAGTGGGAGCAAGAAAGAGTTGGGTGGGTTGGGGGAGATGATGAAGGCAAAGTGAGAGTGAAGAGAGTTGAGGAATATGGAGGGATTGGTCAGTGGAAGAAGTTTGGTTGTTTTGTATTGGTTGAGAAGTTTGGGTTGAAAAGAATGAATGGGAGCTTGTTAATTAGCCATGAGTTCAAGCATACTCATCAGATTAAGTGTAAATGGGAATGAACATCATGTAGCTTGTCATTTGGTACACTTCCTATCTGGGAAAGTTGCTTCTGTATTTGTTTAATTAACCGATTCGAATCGAGAGATCGATAATAATTTTGCAAATTTGTGATCATTTTTTCTTTTTCCAGGAAACTTTGTCTGGCTCATGGAACTTCTGAGCAACTATCAGATTCATGAAACTGTAAACTTTTGACACAAGCAACACCAGTTTAGGGAAATTCTGATATTTGACCAGTCTGTCTTCTTTCTTCCTTGTATGTTCCTAAAATCCTATAAGTCAAGGCTCTGACCATTTCACTGGATTGTAATTCCATCAATATTTGTTTGATGAATAGAAATATTCATAGCTAAGCTGTTGGTGATCCCCATCTAAAAGAAAGCTTAGTACATGAAGGAACACAAAGAGAAAGCTTGATATACTGAGAAATGGTTCTGGCGGTCTGCAAACTAACTCAACATTATTCTTGTTGTTTATTGACAACTGAGATTGTGACAGAGTACACTATATATTTAAGTTTCGTGCTCTTAATGAACTGACATTTTTATTTTTTGCATTGTCTTCCTAGGCAAGCATACACCAGTTCGACAGAGGAGGATTTGGGAACCTGCTGCTTCCGCACCTATGTGCGAGATTTACCACCACAACCCTTAAATCATAATAACATACGGCAGCAATTTCAGGTCCAACGCAAAGGGAGATTTAACCAATGTGGTGGTTTTGTTGCCAAAGCCATAGCTTCAGATGAGTTTCCTCCAAAGTTTCTTGGAAGAAAAGGGTGGGAGATATATACCTCAACTCCACGTGACTTCCATTTAGATGAAGCACCAGGTCTAGACTCTGCACTACGTGCCCGCCTACCCGATTTCAACTTTGAAGTATCGAATGCAGGCTCAAAGCCTGTGGTTGTGGGGAAGTGGTATTGTCCCTTCATGTTTGTTAAGGAAGGATCATTAACACTGAAAGATCAAATGAGCTGCACAAGGTATTATGAGATGACACTCGAGCAAAGATGGGAGCAAATATTTGCAAATGAAGCAATGCATGTTCTATGAAATGAGACTGGAGCAAAGATTTTAGACAAGTACAATGAGGGAACAAGAAGCAATCCTAATGCTGTGTTTGTGGATACATTTGTTCTAAGAGAGGCGGTTTTTATTGCTGGAAGTGAAGCATTTTCGGATAATCTTGACAGATTTAATGTCGCCGATGATGGTTTCATGTGGTTTAAGAGTTCTGATGGGGCGGGAGGAGAAAGGAGTGTAGGGTTGAGCAAGAAAATTGTGGAGAGAATGAAATGGGAGCAAGATAGAGTTGGATGGGTTGATGGGGAGAAAAGAAAAGTGAGAGTGGAGAAAAGTGAAAAGTTTGGAGGAATTGGTGGAGAGGTTTGTGTTGAAGAGAATGGATGGAAGCTTAGCACTATTGACATATGATTTCAAGCACACTCACCAGATCAGGTGCAAATGGGAATGACAAACTTTTAATATTTAGTGAGGGAAAAATCTGTATATATGACATGGTTCAAAATACCCCCGTAGTCTACTATAGTACATCTATGTAGTTTGTGACCACCAATCTTTCACAAATCATTTTCTAATTCAGCTTTGTTGATTTTGTTCAGTATTCCACAAACTTGAATCAATGATATTCTGAATAAAGATATTCTGAATTTCTGAGACTTGAACAATTTGTTTACATCTTCCTCCATATATAGAGAAGGCTTACATATCAAGGCTTTGACCATTTCGCTGGACCGATTCTTAGTTAGCTTATACAGCATGTAATATGTCACATGTCAACCTGCCAACCTGCAGATGCATCCACCTTCATCCCTATACTACTTGTAGATAAGTTAAATAAAATATCTCCAGATTCTTAACATTAGTCTTTGTCAAAAGAAGACTATTCATAGTAAAGTGAAAAGTTTGATTTGTAGCTTCCAATGAATCACCATTACATGTCCAAATTCATCCACCTTGATCCCTATACTACTTGTAGATAAGTTAAATAAAATATCTCCAGATTCTTAACATTAGTCTTTGTCAAAAGAAGACTATTCATATTATAGTGAAAAGTTTGATTTGTAGCTTCCAATGAATCACCATTACTTGTCCAAATTGCCCACGTTAAGTTGAGAACTTCATCATATATAAGTAGCTCAAAGTTCATTTGATCCTCCTACCCAAAAGTACAACACAAAAATAGCTGTGCAAAGAGATTTAGAGAGAAAATGTATGTGACAAGGCCTCTTTCTATGTACCAGAAGAATCCTTCCATGCTCTCTTTGTCACCTCCAGAGGGTCCGAATTCCGGTATTTTGGTTATACAAGATGAAGAATCAGAGCCTACAATTTTCTTTGGATTGTTTAAAGGTCATGAGCTCAAAGACCTCCCTTTCCCTCAGAACAAGAATCTGAAGCTTCGGTATTCCACAAGCACAGGAGAGAACACACACGTTTCATATTTCTACACTGCCCTCATTCCAGTCCTTAACCAGCCTCTGGCATCCAATTGCTATTATGCAATTTCATCTCGCGGGAATAATATGGGGTATGATTGTATGAAAGTTATCTCAAACTGTACTTAGTTTTATGGTTTGTAAATAGATAATGCTATAGAGATGACATTTTGCAGCATGTGTAAATTATCAACTTGTCACTAATGCAGTCTTAAAATGTGGTCCTCCTAGCATTACTCTTATAGTTCACCAATTTTTTTAATGAACTGACATTTTTATTTTTTGCATTGTCTTTCTAGACAAGCATACACCAGTTCGACAGAGGAGGATTTGGGAACCTGCTGCTTCTGCACCTATGTGCGAGATTTACCACCACAACCCTTAAATCCTAGTAACATACGACAGCGATTTCAGATCCAATGCAAAGGGAGATTTAACCAATGTGGTGGTTTTGTTGCCAAAGCCATAGCTTCGGATGAGTTTCCTCCAAAGTTTCTAGGAAGAAAAGGGTGGGAGATATATACCTCAACTCCACGTGACTTCCATTTAGATGAAGCACCAGGTCTAGACTCTGCACTACGTGGCCGCCTACCCGATTTCAACTTTGAAGTATCGAATACAAGCTCAAAGCCTGTGGTTGTGGGGAAATGGTACTGTCCCTTCATGTTTGTTAAGGAAGGATCACTAACACTGAAAGATCAAATGAGCTGCACAAGGTATTATGAGATGACACTCGAGCAAAGATGGGAGCAAATATTTGCATGTGACAGTGATGCAAGTGTTGAAAATAATGCTGTGGTTGTCGATGTTTCTGTTGAAAATGAATTTGTCACCATTGCTGGAAATAATGTGGAAGCAGTGCATGAGGAGAAGGATGTGGCTAATGGGGTAATGTGGTATAGGGGTTTTAACAAAGTGGGAGGAGAGAGCACTGTAGGGGTGAGCTTAGCTGTTTTAGAGAGGGTGAAATGGGAGCAACAAAGGTTTGGATGGAATGGAGGGAATGACAGGAAAGTGAGTGTGAAGAAAGTAGAGGAGTTTGGGGGTATGGGAAGGTGGAAGAAATTTGGTTGTTATGTGTTGGGGGAGAGGTTTGTGTTGAAAAGAATGGATGGAAGCTTGGTACTAACTTTGGGATTCAGACACACTAATCACATTAGGAGCAAATGGGAGTGAGTAATAATATAGATTCTTTTGTTTGCACAATCAATTATGTATTAATCCATGCTTGGAGGATAGCCTAGTTGTAGTTCATGTATTGAAGTATATTCTTTCATATTATGAACATTGTCTTTTCAAGGGTGTGTTTAGTTTGATTGAAATTGTAAGGGTTTTAAATCAATTGAAGCTTTCCAATGTAAAGAACTAAACTGTCCTCGTTATAATGCTTCCAATTGTTGAGTTCTTGGCTTTGATGAATAGCATACATAAACAGACATTAAAATTGAATAATTTTCCAGCATAGAGTGATTGGAGAAAGGTGATTTACCTGTGTACCTTTGCAAATCCATGAAAGTTGATTTGCTGATGTGATTAATAGACTGCAACAAGGATTAAGGCACTTACAGAGAAGATGTATGTGACAAGGGCACAAGGCCTCTTTCTATCATTCTATGTACCAGTAAGTACCTTCCATGCTCTCTTTGGTACCTCCAGAGGTACCAAATTCAGGTATTTTGGTCATACAAGAAGAAGAAGAAGAAGCTGAGACTACAGTTTGCTTTGGATAGTTCAAGAACCACTAACTCAACACCTGCCTTTCCCTCAGAACAAGAATCTCAAGCTTATTTATAATGTATACCACAACACAGCCTGGCTGATCTCAGCTTGTTTCTATGATGGCTAGGGTTTTCCATGGGCTGTGGGCTTTTGTTTTGGGCACTCGAATCTGGGAGCCTAGTAGTTACTGTAGTTTTGAAGTCTCTTTTAATAATGTAGACGGTCTTAGTTTTGTGGTTTTATAGTATATACTTTAAGAGAAACGGAAAACATGAAAATGAGGTACAAGCAACGAAGAAAAAATCGAAAGTTTGAGCCGCCAAAATTTTCGTTTTTCTCATCTAACGATATATATTTCCCCTCCCAAACATTTCTCGTCCGAAACTTTTGAAATTTTCTGATATATCCTAAAATTTTCCGATATCTCCCAAACATTGGTGTTATAGGAAAAAATTATACACCAAGAGAAAGAGGCAAATGAAGCATGTCAAGGCATGAAGATGATTTTTTTTTATCTCCCACTATTGACTCATTTGGTGTGGGAGGAAGCAATAATGGACCATACCCTTACGGCCAAAATCTAGCAATGCCTTATCTAGTATATACCATGCCTTATGTGATGCAATCAAGTGATAACTCATGGTCACAGTCAGAAGAACAATATTCCAATGATTATAGTTATAGCCAAGGTCAAGCGATGCCTAATCCCTACTATAACTTCCAGTATGGAAACCCACAGTCAGCCCCCCTTGACCTATATGGTTGGCATGTAAGTTTTTTTTATTATTTTTTTTATTAATAATTCACACACCCTACATATGTCGTGAGGTTTGAACCCATAACCTCAAAGTTGTCAGTTAAACACCTTAACCAACCAAACCACAGCTCACTGACCAAGTCAATACATGCAAAACTACAAAGGTGAGGTATCATTTAATTACTATTCTTCATAATACACTGAAGGTCTTACACAGAGAGACGATAAAGATAGTGAAAATTTTGTACCTCATAGGTCTTCTACGTGGTTTTAAAGTACTCATGTATTTCCATGTGAAATGTATCATATGTATATAAGGCGTGATGGTCTAGCCTCCCTTTGGGTTTCCAGCCATCAAAAAAAAATTTGTTAAAAGTAAACTTTTAAAAATTATTAACGGTTCAGCAATAACTTTTTCACCTTAACTTACTACAACTCCCTATAGATTAATGTTTATTCAAGGTTTTCATTTCAAATATAGTACATAATATAGAAAACAAACATATCTTAAAGTTTGGTTTAAAATTTCCTTATTTTTCTTCAAATTTCTATCAAATTTCTAGTTTTTTTACTGTAATCGATATTTCCCCGAAATTTTCGTCGAAATACCCATATTTTTGAGGGTCGAAATTTCCGTAATCACTAAAATTTTCTTCCTTGGGTACAAGATATCATCTCTACATGTTAGTTAGACCACAACGTTAACAATTAATATGGGAAATTAGGGAGACCTAACCAAGCATGATTACAAAAAAGAAATGATCAATGGGGACAGTATATACAACCAAAAGAAACTTGTAAAGTTGACTCAATACGTTGGAATTACAAGGAAGAATTGGTTCCACTTGTTATGTTTTCCTTTGTCAATGACTCCATGGAAGAACTCTAGTGTGATGTTAAACTGTTCTTATTATAAGGTGTTGGTCCTAGAGGGGGTGAATAAGCATTTCTTTTAATTTTTGATAACTTCAGTATCTGAGGATAGCAATAACGAGTGCTATCCCAGATTCACAGTATACAAGAATGCAGAAAGTAAAACTCAGCAAGAAAAAGAAACAACACAAAGATGTTTTTGTTCTCGCAGAAACCCTAAAATCAGGGAGAAAAACTGCGTGTCTCTAACTCTAGAGAGACAAATCTTTCCACTAAGTTGAAGTGACTTCTTTACAAGAATAATAGATCCAGTATACACTACTACAATGTTATCCCTCCTAGTCCCAAACTAGTTCTAAGCCCTTAGAGAAAGCTTAGACACAGGTAATGATTCGTTTGCGCTCACCCTCAGAGAGAGCCTAGTACAAACTGTTGAGAGTTTTGATATTCATTCGAGCAGCAATTTTTTCAGAATTGGTCCACTCAGATCTAGGCTTTAGTACACTTGCACCTGCCACGATTGAGGTCAGTTCTGGAGCTGACCAACCATCTTCAACCATCTTCAACCATCATCCATTGTTTCCCATCATCTTGAGAAATAAAGAATGCGGTCATCATGATTTTCCATTGTGAAAAGTTCCTTCCCTCAAACAGTGGAGGACAGTTCACGGAAGTGCCTCTATCACCAATTTTAAAACCCGAGGATCTTACTAGCAAAGGCTAGGAACTGCTCTGGTACCACTTGTTGGTCCTAGAGGGGGGTGAATACGCCTTCTTTTAATTTTTGATAACTTCAGTATCTGAGGATAGCAATAGCGAGTGCTATCCCAGATTCACAGTATACAAGAATGCAGAAAGTAAAACTCAGCAAGAAAAAGAAACAACACAAGGATGTTTTTGTTCTCGCAGAAACCCTGAAATCAGGGAGAAAAACTGCGTGTCTCTAACTCTAGAGAGACAAATCTTTCCACTAAGTTGAAGTGACTTCTTTACAAGAATAATAGATCCAGTGATACACTACCACAATGCTATCCCTCCTAGTCCCAAACTAGTCTTAAGCCCTTACAACATGGAATGCATTTAGAAGCTTTGTCTGTGAATTCTGCTAACCACTAGCGGATTCAGCTTTTAACGCTTCTTGGGTTGGTTGCACTACACATCCCACATGGTATGCAACATGATATGAGTTGATGAAAGAAGTTTTGAGTTTAAGCTATAAGGTTTACAGTCACGAGGAAGACTTAGAGCAGCATGAACAATGCAAGCTAAAAGCTATACTCAACACAGAAAACGCTACCACAACAGTTTTCAACAACCGCAGAGCAAAGCCGAAGCTATAGCTATTTATAGACAGACAAGACATCAAGGATGATGCCAGCTGACCTCAGCAGTGTTTCAGAAAGGTTTGGACAACAGCTTTTGGCTATAAGGCTGAGAGCGATGTAACCAGAAAAGAGATGACAAGAGCAATCTCAATAAGACAAGAAAGCCTTTCCTAAAACATGAATGATTCAAAACAGGGAGCAAAGAGGATTCAGACCTTCTTACTCAGTCCATCAAAGGACTTGTCACAGTCGAAAGCGACTGGTCTTTGAATCATACATGGACCAGCTTTGCATAGGATAACGTATCATGAAATCCAAGCTGGAACCTTGAGCAACAAACCATTTGGTCACGGGTTGGCATAACAAAAGATCTCAACCCTTAGACTGGTTTGAGCGCCAAGACATTTCCCACTAACTCAGTTGTCCATTTGGAATTGAAAAGCAACAAAGATCTATTAAACTAATATAACAGGTTCTTTAAAAATCTGGACAACTGAATGACTCAGAACTAGCCTCTGTGAAAAACAGTGATATGCATATGCATGATTTACCTGAGCCATAATGGATGTTAGTGATACTTGTTCTTGATCAGATAACAGAATCTTAAAGTGTTTTGCAAACTAAACGGATTGCCAACTATCCTTATACATTCAATCTCCCCCTTTGACATTCCTTCACAAAACACCTCATTTGTAGGAAAACGACCTGCAAAAAACATCTTCAAGAACAAGTGAAGAATCACAGAAACAACAACTGAGTTATGAGTACATTAACCAACAACATCGTACAAACATAAACATCAAATCCTACAAACATAAACAACAAATCCTACAATTAATTCTCCCCCTTTTGGGCAAGGAATTCCAAAGAGAAAACAGAGAATAAAATATCCGAGAGGTTTTAAAACAGGAAACAGAAGAAACCAACAACAATTACAAAGCTTCTTCAGACTCCGCAGCAGAAGTGCCAAAAGAGTTGCTCGAAACAGTTATAATAATGAGAAGTTGACTGGTTAATGAGAAGGCAGAAGCGTTGAACATGATCAAAGTGTCTCGAAAACCGTCAACCCACTAATCCCAACTGCTCAAAACAGTTATAATAATAAACCCATGAAATGATGAAGTTATGAGACGTGACAAATCAACACCGCCTAGAGCGACCAATGAGATCCTATGGAAGAACCATGTAAGCAGAAGATAATAAACAAAAACACTCCTAGAGACCACGCAAGTCTATACTCCCCCTAAGAGTATGCATATGATAAAGTGAGATGATGTTTGTTTCTGAATGATAGATATGAAGAAAACGACTGCACACAAGTTTAGAAACAAAACCACTCAATTTGCATCCTTATTTTTGAAGTCAGTCTAAGCCAGACTCACAAGGTGATATATCATAACAAACAAACAAGCCTTGATCAAACAAAAGCAAATCACATAGATTTGTGATAGTGACAAGTCCCAATGGTCTCTATTTTTATATGCAGCACTTTAGAGTGAGTGTGTAAGTGAGATAATGTCACATGATGCTTGTCAAACTTGAAGGGCATTAACTGAGTATTTTGCAGAAGGAGTTTTAACGTCCAATATCATACTGGGATATCAATTAGTCATTCCATCCTTATTTCTCCAGAAAGTGAGTTTAAAGTCCAAAGGCTACAAACAGCCGAGAGGTTATTTTGTCTAATATAAAGAGCACAACTTCAACTGAGAAATCATCCTCATAGGTTCAAGTAGCAGAAGATGTGTCATTGCTTCACAAGATCAGTTGACCTTGGATAATATGTGTAACAAGGACACTCTATAGACACATCATCCGAACCCATTGAAGGATAGAATGCATCTCAGAAATCCCCACTGCATGCTAAGACAAGTGAAGGACTAGCTAATTCAAGAGGTCATTTGGAAATGGCGTCTACATTTTCATTTTACAACTTGGTCCAACCAGACTTCCTAATGCTAAACCAATCTCGTTTATTCCCACCCTTATATCGTTCATCACGACCAAGGAATGTGTACTTTGAGATTAGTCTAGAATATTGAGTTCTTTGAACCTCAATCATCAAACCAGCCTCGTTTCTGCCCACCCTTGTATTATTCACCACAACCAAGGAATGGTTACTTTGAGATTAGTTTGGTATGCAAACTCCCCCTTAGTATGAACTCTCATCTCAAGTATATAGCCAATGATTTAGTGTAGCCAAGGTGATCATTAAGAGTGAACAAAAGGGACTGCAGATTTGCACTAAAAAATCAGACCACATACAACATCATCAGAACATATGCACACACCTATGTGAAGAGTAAGACTAAACCAAGGAAAGGAAAGACAGATTGTCACCTCGGTTAAGTTCAAAAACAGACTAAGGATACCATGATGGTCGTTTATCCTGAACCTGTAAAGGAGAACTGAAGGAAAGATTTCTTTTGTAGAACATATGTACATAAAAAAAAACACACACACACACTAGCAGGGGAAGTATTTACTTGTTGTCACACAACCCTATAGCTTTGCACAGACTTAAAAACCTTGCATTGTCAAGTGGTTTAGTGAACAAATCAGCCAATTGTTTTTCAGTTGGAATGAAAGTAAGCTCAAACAATTTCTCTTCAACCAAGCCACGAATGAAATGATATCTTATCTCTATATGCTTGGTTCTAGAATGCAGCATTGGATTCTTTGAAATGTTGATGGCAAAGGTATTATCACAGAAAAGAGATAGCGTACCTTGCTGGAAACCATAGTTTGCAAGCATCTGCTTCATCCACATGATTTGCGTGCATCAACTTCCAGCTGCTTCGTACTCAGCTTGAGCGATAGAGAGAGAGATGTGCAATTTTTTTCTTGCTGTGCCATGAAACCAGATTGTTTCCTATGAAGAAGCAACCACCAGAGGTGCTCTTCCGGTCGTTCGCATCTCTAGCCCAATCCGAGTCAGTATACCCTGCAATCTCAACATTGGTGTCAAAAGTGTACTTGATTCCATGATCATGAGTCCCAGCAACATATCGGATTATGCTCTTAACTGCCTTGACAAGAGATTGTTTAGGATTAGCTTGATAACAAGCACACACACCAACACTATAAGCAATATCTGGTCTACTAGTAGTCAAATACATAAGACTACCAATCATACTCCTATAATTGGTTGGATCCATATTAATACCAGACATGTCGACACTGATCTTACAACTGGTGCTCATGGGAGTGGGGAGGGCAGAGGCCGTTTCCATCCCAAACTTCTTAACAAGGTCATGTGCATACTTAGATTGACAGATAAACAGACCATTTCAATTTTGCACAACTTGAAGACCTAAGAAGTAGCTTAACTTACCACAGAGGCTCATTTCAAATTCTTTCTTCATGAGTTCAGAAAATTCATGCACCAAGGATGGAGAAGTAGACCCAAACACTATGTCATCAACATATATCTGAGCAATGATAATGTGCTCTGAGGTACATTTGACAAACATTGTTTTGTCAACTGAGCCTCGCACATACCCATGGTCAACAAGGTGATTTGACAATCTCTCATACCAAGCTCTAGGAGTTTGCTTAAGACCATAGAGAGCCTTATCTAACCTATAGACATGTTCATGATGGGTAAGACTCTGAAATCCTGGGGGTTGTTCCACATACACTTCTTCTTTAAGGACATCATTCAGAAAAACATTTTTCACATCCATTTGAAACAAGATGAATTTTAAGTAGCAAGCAATAGCAAGGCGAAGACGAACTGACTCAAGTCTAGCTACGAGAGCAAAAGTTTCATCAAAATCTAGACCTTTTATTTGAGAATATCCTTGCACAACAAGTCTTGCCTTGTTTCGGGTGATAATACATTTTTCATCAGTTTTGTTCTTGAACACCCATTTAGTTCCTATGACATTCTTATCCTTGGGTCTAGACACTAAATGCCAAACATTGCTTCTTTCAAACTGATTCAACTTGTCTTGCATGGCACTGATCCAATCAGCATCAAGCAAGACTTCCTTCACATTCTTTGGCTCAATTATAGACACAAAGCCATAGTATGTAATGGTGTTGATGTCATCTTTATACATAGTAACACAACATTTAAACACTGACAAATTGCTTACCAATCGACTAGTTTTACTTCGGGTCTTTCTAGGCTCAGACATATTACCAATTACATGGGATAGATCATGGTCCTTCTAAACTTTTCTTTTGCCACTTCGATGAATTGGCTGACTGGCAAGAGTAGCATCCTTCCCAGATTCTGGAAGGTCTGTGTCATCATCCATCCCTGAGCCATCACCTCCTTGATCAGACTTGGTTTCTGATGAGGTAGGTTCAGTTTCCTGTTCGGATACCTGCTCAGAAAAAACACACTCATCATTCTTGCAAACAAGAGCATCATTAACAATCACATTTACTGATTCCATAATTTTGCAAGTTCTCTTGTTATACACCCGATAAGCACGACTATTTCCAGCATAGCCAAGAAACACACCCTTGTCACTTTTAGCATCAAACTTTGTCAAATACTCTCTGTCCCTATAGATAAAACAGGGACTTCCAAACACTTTGAGGTGAGAGATATTTGGCTTCCTACCTTTCCAGATCTCATAGGGAGTCATGGTTGTTCCCGGTCTAAGAATTACACGGTTTAAAGTGTAACAAGCATTATTTACTGCTTCTGCCCAAAAAGAATGATCAAGGCCAGATGTAGCTAGCATTACCCTAGACAATTCCACAAGAACCCTATTCTTTCTTTCTACAATGCCATTATGTTGTGGAGTGATCGGAGCAGAGAATTCATGATGCACACCAAACTCTTCACAATAATTTTTAAAATAAGAGTTTTCAAATTCAGTACCATGATCTGATCTGATTCTAACTATATGCATGTCATCATTTAATTTCTCATTCGTGATTCTTTTAGCAACACTGTAATAATTTTCAAAAGTTTCACCTTTGTTCGACAAGAATCTCACCCAAGTGAACCTAGAGAAATCATCAACAATAACAAGAGCATATTTCCTACCTCTAATGCTTTTAGTCTCAACAGGTCCTACCAAGTCTAAATCCAACAGTTCAAGAACATGAGTAGTGGGATTAACATTCAACAAAGGATGAGAAGTTCGAGTCATCTTACCAACTTTGCATTCACTGCACATACCTTGGGGAATACCAGCAAGCTTTGGTATTCCTCTGACGACTTCTTTTGAGGACAGCTTCACCATATCCTGATGATTCAAGTGACACATACGTCTATGCCAAAGATCTAAAGGTTCCTCACATATCATAGATCTAAAGCATAGTTGTGGTGAAAACTTCTCTTTTGCTACAACACAGTAGCATTGATCCCTAGTTCTCTTTCCTCTCATTAAGCTCTTCCCTTTACCATCTAAGACCACACATTTCTGCGATAGAGTCATGCTCATCAACAATCTGACTCACACTTAACAGACTTACTTCTAAACCCTTGACCAGTAAGACATTTTTCAGACTGGGGAGACCAGGGGCATTTAATGTCCCGCTTCCTACTATTGAAGCTCGAGCTCCATTCCCAAAACTAACATTCCCTTCTAGATGAACATCATCCATGGACGAGAACCACTTGGGATCACCGGTCATGTGTCTCGAAGCAACACTGTCTATATACCAAGAATCAGCACAACGTGCTGTGAGGGCTGTAAGGGCTACGCGACACACTGCTACTGTTCTAGACTCATCAGCAAATCTTGCACCAGTCCTAACACGAGACAAGAAACAGACAATGTTTTCCTCCTCAGGATCACTGTCACATTCGTCAAGAAGGTTTGAATCTGAGTGCGAAGGTTTGAGAGTGTAAGGTCTAGAGTCCTTTTTCTTAACCCAAGCTGAGTTCCTGTTTGGTTTTCTAGCTACGGGGACAAACAGACCCTTAGCTATTCTAGTAAATTCCTGCCGAGATTTTTCTAGAGTAGCTTGAAAAGATATGAAGAAACTAGCAACTGACTTGTTGTTCTCAAGGCTGACAGACTCGTGGTTTCTCTTAGGGTATACCTGGCTGTTTTGGAGTTTCCTACAAAAAGGTCGAATGTGACCAGGAACACCATAGTGATGGCAAGTAGGTTTGAATCTTTTTGGAGGCCCAACCTTGTTAGTCACTACTTTAACATCAGGAGCTTTGCTTTTGACAAACACAGTTCCACTACTCTTAGAGTTCTTGCCAGTTTCAAACCCTAGACCTTGTTTATTCTTATCTGGTCTACCCATTCCACACATTTTGGTCAATTTTTCAGACCCTATTGAGAACTTAGAAAACTGTTGCTGAGATTCTTTGAGAGAAACCTCAAGCGCTCGTTTTTCTGTCTTAAGACCACTAAGAGAGTTTTCTAGACTCAGCTTTTCAGCTCTCCACACTTCTTTCTGGGATAGCAATTCAGCTTGTATCCCTACTTTCTCTTTTTCACACTTCACAAGGTCTTTGGTTAGAATATCTATCTTAGATAACATGGACTTTGATGTGTTGAAAAATTCAGTGAACTTTTGCATTCCATCATCATCATTATCATCATCCTCTGGAGTCTCGTTTTGAGATACCATGGCAATGAAAGCAACTGGTTCTTCAACATGATCCAAGGAGGAAATGGGGACAACCCGAGTTGTGAGAGCTACAGTGTCCTCTTCTTGATCAGACAAGGGATCATCTTCACTGTCACTGTAAGTAACGGCAAGAGCCTTTTGAGGACGAATCCTCATATTTGCACAGTCAACAGCTCTATGTCCCACACCCTTACACTCAAAGCACACATCGCTTCTTTGAGAACTCTTACCCTTAGGATTTCTATCTTGACCTCTATCCTGAGAGGACTCCGCAGGATAATTCCTAGGATATCTGTCATGACCTCTATCTTGTGACGTCTCACCAAATCTAGATTTTCCAAAACTCCGGTTCGAAGAAAAAGGTTTCCTTCATTTCTTGAGAAAGTTCTCAAACTGTTTTGTAAGGAGGGCACACTCTTCTAGACTGTACTCGACATCCTCTAGAATCTTAATGTGTAGGCTTGACTTAGTTTCTTTGATGGACGAGAGGGCAATGAATTTTTCTTTCATTAGACCCTTCTTATGAGCTTCATAGGTTTTTAGGTTTCCTACTAGCTCCTCTAAAGAATAAGTTCTCAAGTCCTTGGATTCCTGTATAGCCACTCTCTTATTTTCAAAACTAGGGGGAAGACCTTTAAGAAGCTTTCTGACAATCCTAGATTGCTCTAAGGGAGAGTCAAGATCAGCACACTGATTTGTTATGTTCAAGATACGACTGTAAAACTCATCTATCGACTCATTTTCGGACATTTTCAACCCATCAAAATCTAACAGAAGATCTTGGAGCATCTGTTCTCTCACTTGCTCATTACCTTCATACGTTGTTAACAACACTTCCCAAGCCTGTTTAGCTGAGACACATGTAATGATTCGTTTGTGCTCACCCTCAGAGAGAGCCGAGTACAAACTGTTGAGAGTTTTGATATTCATTCGAGCAGCAATTGAGGTCAGTTCTGGAGCTGACCAACCATCTTCAACCATCATCCATTGTTTCCCATCATCTTGAGAAATAAAGAATGCGGTCATCATGATTTTCCATTGTGAAAAGTTCCTTCCCTCAAACAGTGGAGGACAGTTCACGGAAGTGCCTCTATCACCCATTTTAAAACCCGAGGATGTTACTAGCAAAGGTTAGGAACTGCTCTGGTACCACTTGTTGGTCCTAGAGGGGGGTGAATACGCCTTCTTTTAATTTTTGATAACTTCAGTATCTGAGGATAGCAATAGCGAGTGCTATCCCAAATTCACAGTATACAAGAATGCAGAAAGTAAAACTCAGCAAGAAAAAGAAACAACACAATGATGTTTTTGTTCTCGCAGAAACCCTGAAATCAGGGAGAAAAACTGCGTGTCTCTAACTCTAGAGAGACAAATCTTTCCACTAAGTTGAAGTGACTTCTTTACAAGAATAATAGATCTAGTGATACACTACCACAATGCTATCCCTCCTAGTCCCAAACTAGTCCTAAGCCCTTACAACATGGAATGCATTTAGAAGCTTTGTCTGTGAATTCTGTTAACCACTAGCGGATTCAGCTTTTAACGCTTCTTGGGTTGGTTGCACTACACATCCCACATGGTATGCAACATGATATGAGTTGATGAAAGAAGTTTTGAGTTCAAGCTCTAAGGTTTACAGTCACGAGGAAGACTTAGAGCAGCATGAACAATGCAAGCTAAAAGCTATACTCAACACAGAAAACGCTACCACAACAGTTTTCAACAACCGCAGAGCAAAGCCGAAGCTATAGCTATTTATAGACAGACAAGACATCAAGGATGATGCCAGCTGACCTCAGCAGTGTTTCAGAAAGGTTTGGACAACAGCTTTTGGCTATAAGGCTGAGAGCGATGTAACCAGAAAAGAGATGACAAGAGCAATCTCAATAAGACAAGAAAGCCTTTCCTAAAACATGAATGATTCAAAACAGGGAGCAAAGAGGATTCAGACCTTCTTACTCAGTCCATCAAAGGACTTGTCACAGTCGAAAGCGACTGGTCTTTGAATCATACATGGACCAGCTTTGCATAGGATAACGTATCATGAAATCCAAGCTGGAACCTTGAGCAACAAACCATTTGGTCACGGGTTGATATAACAAAAGATCTCAACCCTTAGACTGGTTTGAGCGCCAAGACATTTCCCACTAACTCAGTTGTCCATTTGGAATTGAAAAGCAACAAAGATCTATTAAATTAATATAACAGGTTCTTTGAAAAATCTGGACAGTTGAATGACTCAGAACTAGTATAGCAAGCAGGGCTGCTATCCTCTGTAAAAAACAGTGATATGCATATGCATGATTTACCTGAGCCATAAGGGATGTTAGTGATACTTGTTCTTGATTAGATAACGGAATCTCAAAGTGTTTTGCAAACTAAACGGATTGCCAACTATCATTATACCTTCATAATGTCTCCTCATTAAGCCTCTGGCATTGATGATAAGATCGTAATACATACAGATATAGACGTTAAACTTGAAGACTTTTCCAGCATAGAGTGATTGAGAGATATGAACCTTCCTGGCATATTCCACAAATTCCGACTTAGCTTGCTTCCTATAATTTGAATGACTTCATGAATTCTATCACAATGAATACTATATATATGTTAGTCTCTCCTTTCTATCCATCATCTTCTTCCTCAATTATTTAGCAAAAACAGAAAAAGAAAAAGGCAACATGTATGTAACAAGGCCTCTGTCTATGTACACCTGAGTCACTATCTGTACCAACGCCGGAAGGGCGAAATTCCGGTTATCTTGTACTCCACGATGAAGAATCGGTTGAGATTACATGTTGCGGTTGCGAAGATACTGAGGTGAAAGACTTGCCTTTCCCTCAGAACAAGGATCTCACAGTTCATTATTCCTCAGATAACGATGATGTTGCCTTCATTCCAGTTATTGATAAGCCTTTATCTGCCAATACATACCATGTGATAAATCGCCGGCATGGGAAACGCAGAGGGTACAAAAAAAATTGTATATGTATTTTAACATATGAAAGTATCAAAATTTGTTGTCATATCTGTACCTGTATGTCAAACATGTAGGTACCTAAGAAAAATCAAATCTTTGTATAGTACGATAATATTTATGAATTTGCAGGGAAGTGTACAAAGGAAGAAGAAATGGTAGATTGCTGTTTTGGTAAATCTCCTCAAGATGCAAAACCAAAACCACTGGATCCATCAGACATTTACCAAAAAATTGAGATAATTCCAAGGAGACACCGCGGTCACTACACTGCTAGGGCTGTTGCTTCAGATGGCTTTCCTCCTTATTTTTTGAGGAGAAAGCATTGGAGAGTGACTATGGACACACCCCGTCATTACCAACTAGGCGAAGCTCCAGGACTCGACTCTTTAAAGCGATCAGGCTTTCCAAGCTTCGATTTTCCATTGTCCAAAGATTGTTCTGATGCAATGGTAGTTGGGAAGTGGCACTGTCCTTTCTTGTTCATCAAGGAAGGTGGACTGAAGTTGAAGCACCAGATGAAGCAATGCATGTTCTATCAAAAGAGACTGGAGCAAAGATGGGAGAGAATTTTTGACAAGTACAATGAGGGAACAAGTAGCAATGCTAATGCTGTGTTTGTGGATACATTTGTTCAAAGAGAGGCTGTTTTTATAGCTGGAAGTGAAGCTTTTTCGGATAATCTTGACAGATTTAATGTCGCCGATGATGGTTTTATGTGGTTTAAGAGTTCTGATGGTGCGGGAGGAGAAAGGAGTGTAGGGTTGAGCATGAAAATTGTGGAGATAATGAAATGGGAGCAAGGAAGAGTTGGATGGGTTGATGGGGAGAAGAGAAAAGTGAGAGTGGAGAGAAGTGAAAAGTTTGGAGGAACTGGAGGTTGGAATAGATTTGGTTGTTGTGTTGGTGGAGAGGTTTGTGTTGAAGAGAATGGATGGAAGCTTAGCACTACTGACATATGATTTCAAGCACACTCACCAGATTAGGTGCAAATGGGAATGACAAAACTTGTCTACTTGCAATAAGGAATAAAGCCATAGTATTGTATCTAGCTACATTGTTTCATGGTTAAATTCTGTATCTACATACATTAACTTGAAGACTTTTTCCATCATAGATTGATTGAGAATATGAACCTTTCTGGCATTTGCTACAAATTCTGACTTGGCTTGATTCTTGAAATATCAGTTGAATATAGTTCATTTGATAATTCAAGTGACTGAGACTGGGTCTGTATTTGGCCCTTGGGTCACCTCAATCCCAAAGGATAAGCTAGCAACCATTATTGATATACAACTAGTACAAGTAATAGCTGTCAGCATAGAGGATATGCTTAGAGGAAAATGCATAAAAACTAATTATGAACCTCATAAGAGTTTGATAGGTTCATGAATTCTATCTATAACAAGCAAATAGTATATGCTATTATGTTATTAATCAAGTAAATGATCAACCCAATATAGAGCGAGTACTCCTACATTTCCATTCACCTAGCCTCTTCTGCTCTTCTTCCTCAGTCCATTGAGGAAAAACTACCTCATCAGCAAACAAAAATGTATGTGACAAGGCCTCTGTCTATGTATAGAAGGTCTCCTGAATTACTGTCAGCGCCAACCCCGGAAGGGCCAAATTCCGGTTATCTTGTACTCCATGATGCAGAATCAGATGAGACTACATGTTTCGGGTGTTGCGATGAAACTCAGGTGAAAGATTTGCCTTTCCCTCAGAACAAGGATCTCTCAGTTGGATATTCCTCAGATAGTGATGAGGTTGTTTTCATTCCAGTTCTTGATAAGCCGTTATCTGCCAATGCATACCATGTGGTACGCCGGAGGGGGAGACACATAGGGTACATACGCATAATATATACTTTCCCTATTAATTTCTATACATATAGAATTATAGATACATATGTATATATAATTTTGGTAAACAAACTGATTTGCAGGAAAGTGTGTACAAATTCAAAGAAAGAGAACATGTTAGATGGGTGGTTTGGCAAAACTGTGATTGATGTAATCCCAAAGCCATTGGATCCATCAGACATGTATCAACAAATTGAGATAATTCCAAGGAGGCACCGCGGTTCCTTTACTGCCAAGGCTGTTGCTTCAGATGGCGTTCCTCCTTATTTTTTGAGGAGAAAAGGTTGGCCAGTCACCATGGCCAGACCCCGATATTACCAACTAGGTGAAGCTCCAGGACTCAACTCTTCGAAGCGATCAGACCTTCCTGGTTTCGATTTTCCATTGTCCAAAGATTGTTCTGAGGCTGTGGTAGTTGGAAAGTGGCACTGTCCTTTCTTGTTCATCAAGGAAGGGGGACTGAAGTTGAAGCACCAAGTAAAGCAATGCATGTTCTATGAAATGAGACTCGAGCAAAGATGGGAGAAAATTTTCGACAAGTCCAATGAAGGAAAGAGCAACAATGCTAATGCTGTGTTTGTGGATGCATTTGTCCAAAGAGAGGCAGTTTTTGTTGCAGGAAATGAAGTTTCTTCTGATTATAACCATGCAAGAGGTAATATTGTCGATGACGGTTTCATGTGGTTTAAGAGCTCTGATGGTGTGGGAGGAGAAAGGAGTGTAGGATTGAGTATGAAAATTGTTGAGAGAATGAAATGGGAGCAGGAAAGAGTTGGATGGGTTAGTGGGGATGAAAGACAAGTTAGGGTTGAAAGAGTAGAAGAGTTTGGAGGGACTGGAGAGTGGAAGAAATTTGCTTGTTATGTGTTGGTAGAGAGGTTTGTATTGAAGAGACTGCCTGATATGTCAGCACTTTTGGCATATGATTTCAAGCACACTCACCAAATTAGGAGCAAATGGAAATGAGAAACTTAGGGATTTCTATACCAAATTAGGATCAAGATGATAATGTTGAATCAAATGAAATAAGACGAGTTGTTTTGAGTTTGTTTAAAGTCACGCGCAACATCTTAATAAGTTGATCACATATTTACTAAATGAAACCCCTCAATCAAAACACAACATTACGTAACAACGAAGAATGTTAGGTGAACCAGATGTTGAAAAAATACAATATTTTCGCAAAAAAAACATAGCATGTTCATGGGCCACAGTAGCATGATCATTTTGAATTCCGGCCCAACTAAGCAGGTGGATTTTTTTAGCAACCCTATTATCTCTGCGCTGCTACTAGTATCGACTATATAAACCAAAGCCGCCTCGACTCTGCTCTCTCTCCGATTCACTTGGAGGCGGGAAGCAAAGCCCATCAGTATTTAAAAACTAAAATCCTCAGAGAAATTAAAACAAATTTCACCGTCGGCGATTAGGGTTCGGAGTTTGCTATGGCGAACTTGAACATCGTTCTCGATGAGGATCAGCAATGGCTGCTCAATTGCTTGTCTGCTACTCTCGACCCTAACCACGAGGTCCGCTCTTTCGCCGAAGCTTCGCTTAATCAGGCTTCTCTCCAACCAGGTCTCCACTCTCGCTTTTCAATTTGATTTTGATCTTTGATTTCTTTTCTTTTCAGTTGTTCCGTTTTTCGCTGAATAATGTGGATTTAATTTCGATTTCATTGATGAGTTTGAAATTCCAGCTGGAAATGATGCGCTCTATTTGATTGTCTTGATTTCTTCGTGAAACGAATCCAACGATCCTTTCGAGCTTGATTGCTAGTTTGGAATTCTAGCTGAAATGAGATTTTGAAAAATGGAGTTATGAATTTGTGTTATTTTATTTGAAATGAGTGGTTGATGATTTGATTGCACTCTTTATTTGCTTTCCTTGTTCTGCTTATGGATTGCTGCGGCGCATGGAAACTTAGATTGACGGGTTTATAAATGTCTCCAGGTTTTGGAAGTGCTTTATCTAAGGTTGCGGCAAATAGGGAGCTCTCGTTGGGGTTGCGCCAGATATCCTTTTGTTATCAAGCTTCCTTATCTAGCATCAGGAGCTTATATTTTTTCTTTTCCCCTCGTTTTATTTTCTTGGGAACCTTAACATAGTGTTACCTAGCTGCTGTTCTTCTTAAGCAGTTTATTAAAAAACACTGGAACGAGAGCGATGAAGCATTTGAACATCCTGCTGTTTCAAGTGATGAGAAGGTATTTCTGGCAGTTGATATTTGTATATGTAACAGTGGGTGTGTACTTGCTGGTGAAAATTGAGTACTTTATAATTTGTAGTTGATCTTGTCATAACATTTGACCTTTAATTAAGAGCAACTTTTTGATCAAAATTAATATAACTTAAACTCCTACTATATCTAATTAAGTAATGGTTACATTTTCAGGTGCTTCTGCGCAAACTTCTTTTGTATTCATTGGATGATCCTCATAGGAAAATTTGTACTGCAATTAGTATGGCGGTAGCATCAATAGCAGGTTATGATTGGCCAGAAGATTGGCCGGACTTATTACCACAACTAATGAAGTTGGTTAACAACCAAACCAATATGAATGGAGGTAAGCCTGTCTGATTCGGGATCTGCCAACTCTATCATGTGCTTTCTCATATATGTTATGACAAACTTTTCTGCTAAAGATTAAGGAGTTTCTTAAATTTTGCAGTGCATGGAGCTCTTAGATGCTTGGCTCTCCTCTCAGTGGACTTAGATGACACAGTGGTCCCGACCCTAATGCCCGCTTTGTTCCCATGCTTACTTACAATTGTATCGTCTCCTCAGGTTAGTACCCTCTGTCTTCTTTTCCAATTAATTGTCTTTCAGCTCTTTTCTATTTAAAAGGCAAGTAAAGCTCCTTTGTAAAATGCCTGTTATGTGGCCTATTTGAGTCTCATGTTCATCTGCTTATGAACTGTGGTTATTTTGAGAGGGAAAACTTTTTATGACATTTGAGGCTCTTAATGCATACTTTTTTGTCATGTCAGTTATCAGTTTGAAAATTTATGTTTCCTTCAGTTAATCATGTGGTCTATTGTGGGATTTGTATGTGCAGGTGTATGACAAATATTTACGCACAAAAGCCTATTCAATTGTTTATTCATGTATTGCCGTCTTGGGAGTGATGAGTGGTGTATATAAGGTATTTGATATGTTATCAATTTTAATGAACTTCACACCATCTGAAGTGCAGTAAATTAAGCTTCTTCTATTATGAATTAACAGATTAAGATGTTTATGTCCAGACGGAGACCACTGCATTAATAGCCCCTATGCTAAAACCATGGATGAATCAATTTTCGGCAATCCTGAGTCATCCAGTGCAATGCGAAGATCCTGATGATTGGAGTATAAGAATGGAGGTTGGTTAGTGATTTGTTACAAATTTGTTGTGATACATGTATATCTTCTATTAGACTGGGCATTTTATATATGGTTTGTGTTCTTCATCAATAGGTATTGAAGTGCTTGAATCAGTTTGTTCAAAATTTCCCAGGCCTTATTGAGAGTGAATTCATGAGTAAGTCATTCCTATCTATCAATGTGAGTCATGTGGCATGTGACATGTGACATGTACCGTTTGTATCTATGTGCTGCTCGTGGATGATGTGCATGCAGTATTATTCATATCTTGCTCTGAACTGTTTCTGCTTTGGCAGTTATTGTGGGGCCATTGTGGCAAACTTTTACGACCTCTCTTGAAGTATATGTAAGATCGTCAATTGAAGGTACAGAAGATTCATATGATGGAAGATATGATTCAGATGGTGGTGATAAGAGCCTAGATTCCTTTGTCATCCAGGTAGTTAAATCCACATGACATTTGAAAATATATTTATCGACTTCTTATAGAGTATGGCAACCCCCATTGTCCTCATAAAAGCTTCTTGATGTCTTTCTGGATCAAATACATAACTTTATTGCTTTATCACATGTGGCAACTTTCTTTACACATGTTGTTTACAGATTTTGTCACTGTAGTTGTTAAAACATCTCTATTTTTTTGCAGCTATTTGAGTTTCTGTTGACTATCGTGGGTAATGCAGAATTGGTTAAGGTATGTTACCCGTATCTACTTGTTGCTTCTGTTTTTTATTGCATACCTTTTGATGTACAACGGTTTTCTCCTTAATCCTATAGGTCATCACGAATAATGTCAAGGAGTTGGTGTATTACACCATTGCTTTTCTGCAAATAACGGAACAGCAGGTTGTCTTGTGCTTTTGGATATCTTTACACTTGTTTTCTAGTCCCAACTATCATATTCTAACCATCATGTCCTCATGCACCTTAATGTGATATTGGTATCTCATAAATATGGCTCTCTTTGACCACTTGAGACTAATTAACAGTATACTGGAACCCACATAATTATAATCATTATACTCATTATGTTCCTCTAGATTGATTTCATCTGATCGAGTTTTCCTGATTGGGAAAGCAAATCACCTCTAGTATTACCGAGCGTTCTTAATTTCATGTGCTTTTGTTGTATTAAAACCATCATTTTAATGGTTGTTCCTCTGTTTTCATTGTTCTAGGTTCATACTTGGTCGATGGATGCTAACCAATTTGTAGCTGATGAGGATGATTCTACTTATAGTTGTCGTGTTTCTGGTATGTGTAGCATCTCTATGCGGAAACTTTCCTTGACAATATATATATATATATATACACATATTTTCTCAGGTGCGGATGTCCGCATTTATTCTTATGGTGCGGATTTCCACTTTACACTCACTTGTCAATCGAATTTTCACATATCCACCGTCTAGTCTTTAGATACTAATGTATAGATCATCTCTGCAAAATTTCAGCCAATTTGGTTATCATTAAGGCACTCAAACTCGATTAAACCAATGGATGAACATAATTCTGTCGAACTTGAACTGTTCATGTTTATAACAGAAAAACGCAGTTTTGAGTGCCTTAATGATAACCAAATTGGCTGAAATTTTGCAGATATGATCTATACATTAGTATCTAAATACTAGACGGTAGAGATGTGAAAATTCGATTGAAAAGTGAGTGTAAAGCGGAAATCCGCACCGTAAGAATAAATGCGGACGTCTGCAGCTGAGAAGCTCTGTGTGTGTGTGTGTGTGTACACGAAAACAATATGAAGAGGACGTCCGCAAAAAATGCGGACGCCGGCTCAAATCAATTCCGGCGGCACCAATTGCTTCGTTGTTCTTGCTAGTTCCAAACAAGAGCTCCATCTGAAGCTTCTTCTCGCCGGTAGACTCGCCAGTGATGAGTTTTGAATCCGGGATTGAGCTTCTTCAAGTTTCTGCAGTTTTTCCAGCGCCGGACCTTCTTTTACGATCACCTTGGCATTCAACTTGATGGTAATGGCGTCTGAGGAGGAAGAAGAGCTGCCATATGCAGCTGCCGGAGTTGATTTGAGCCGGTGTCCGCACTTTAACATAGTTTGCGGACGTCCGCTTCATATTCGGCCTCTATATATATATATGGTTTTTCATGTCATATACATAGATCTTCCTTTTTCTTTTACTGTAGTATAGTATTGCTGATTTATGGAACATTCGATCATTCAAGATCAGTTTTGTAGAAAAACTCATTTCCATCCTTGAGGCTACTTCGTGATTCTGTTTTAATCTTGTCTTTGGGGTTAGATCTATTATTTCAAATTTGTAATCCTGATTTAAAGTTCAATTTTCTTTCTTCTGACCTACTTGAGCTTTAATACCACTTTTCCTTTCCAGGTTCACTTCTACTTGAAGAAGTGGTGAATACTTGTGGTACAGAAGGAATCAATGCTATCATTGATGCTGCAAAAACACGTTTAAGTGAGTCTCAAAGAGAGAAGCATGCTGGTTCTGCCATATGGTGGAGAGTAAGTAAACATCGTTTTTCCTATGCATTTCATTTAATTTTTCTTTGTTAACTCGTTATTGCTGATAT
Organism: Fragaria x ananassa; assembly: GCA_034370585.1. NCBI lineage: Eukaryota > Viridiplantae > Streptophyta > Magnoliopsida > Rosales > Rosaceae > Fragaria > Fragaria x ananassa. Next base: position 24,555,602 of record CP139761.1, on the reverse strand, counting down.
ATGCTTCAGATGAGAGAGGCGACTTTATATGCTTTGACTTCTATATCAGAACTATTGCTTGAAGCAGAGGTTTGTGCTTTCTTGTATATATGATGCCATTTATTTCTATGGGTTGGTTTTTATGCTTCTGCTTGGTGTGTCTTCTTTTCTTTGTGCATGTCACTCACTTCCAATTTCAAGTGAATTCACTTTGGTAGACTCTGATTAATGTTAGTTCACAGGATTCAGGATTGATGAGAGTTGGCTTAGGAAACCTTCTGGATCAGATAATTAGTGAAGAGATTGGATTAGGTTTGGTTCTCTTTTCCCTGCAATAGGAAACAACCCCCCCCCCCCCCCCCCCCCACACACACACACACCCAGCCTCCAAATAAAAAGAAGAAAAAAAAAGAAAGGGAGAGGAAGAAGCATTCATTCATTTGTGATTAAACATTTTCTGCTATTGTGTTTCAGATGTTCATGAATATCCCTTTCTGTATTCTCGCATGTTTTCATCGGTTGCCAAGTTCTCCTCTGTGGTAATTATTCTTTACTTATCTATTTAAAATTCTTGTTTTCTTATATGATCGGAGTATTGGACGTATCTTTGAAACATTTCTAATGTTGTATAGATCAGTGATGGAGTTCTTGAGCACTTTCTCTATGCTGCTGCTAAAGCAATTGCCATGGATGTGTACATCTCTCTCTCTCTCTCTCTCTCATTTCTGTTCATGAGGAATTTGTATCTGACCAAGAACTGAATTCATCCTTTGTCATCACTGTTAGGCCCCCGCCTGTCAAAGTAGGTGCCTGCAGGGCACTTTCCCAGCTCCTACCTAAAGCAAACAAAGGATTAATTCAACCACATATAATGAGTTTGTTTTCATCACTTTTGGATCTTCTTAATCAGGTACTGATTACTAGTATTTACCTTGGCTTAGTGTTTCTCTTGTATTTGCATTAAGCATCTATTATAATTCTGGTTTTAGGCGTCTGATGAAACGTTGAACCTGGTACTTGAAACACTGCTAGCTGCAATTGAGGCAGGTGAGTTTTAAAGGGAATACAGTTGAAGCAGTTTCTTTTTAGAATTAGATTGATTTGTAACTCTGTTATACACTTCTTATCCTTCTGTTTTTCTTCCTTCTTTTTTGTGTGTGTGTTTTTGGTGTGAAATCATTAAATTATTTGGACTTTGAAGAGGTTGCATACCTACATGTTTTCTATTCAATTGTAGGTTACGAATTATCAGCATCGGTAGAGCCTATCATTTCCCCTGTGATCCTTAACATGTGGGCTTCACATATATCTGATCCTTTTGTCAGTATGGATTCAATTGAAGTTCTAGAGGTAATTTTATGGAGCATTGTTGGTAGATGTAATAACATATTTACATGTGTATAAAGCTTTTACTTGTTTGATTGACCAGCTTTTGTTTATGATATTTATCAGGCACTAAAAAATGCCTCTGGCTGTATACATCCACTGGTTTCCCGAGTATTACCGTATGTTTCACCAGTATTGAATAAAGTATGTCAGTGCTTGTAACTAAATTGCATTATTATTGTGTTATAGTTTAACATTTTCAGAGGAAAAATTATTTGCTTCTGATGCAAATTGATGGTAATTGTCAGCCCCAACAGCAGCCTGATGGATTAGTGGCTGGATCAGTGGATCTGGTGACAATGCTATTGAAAGTAAGATATGCTTCACTGAAGATTCATCTCTTATTTGCTTCATTTTTTCCTTCTTCTTCTAGTTTATCACAATCTTCTCCCCTCAAATTTCCAGTTTAACTTCAGTCTGCATCTTGGTGGATTGCTAATCAAACTTTTTGATAGCGTTGGTACAGAATGCTCCCAGCGATGTGGTGAAAGCAGTATATGATGCTTGTTTTGATGGTGTTATCCGAATTGTCCTACAAAGTGATGATCATAGTGAAATGCAGGTACACACACTCTCTCTCTCTCAATCAGAAATTGTTTATACTATTACATAGTTAAGTGACACAAGGTTGTTGCAACAACTATACCAGAATGCAACAGAATGTTTAGCTGCTTTTATAGCTGGTGGAAGACAAGATGTGCTTACTTGGGGTGGTGATTCTGGAAATACAATGAGAAGGTTGCTTGATGCAGCTTCAAGGTAATCAGATCTTGAATAAAATAAATACAGTTAAGGAAAAGGCAGAAAGAAATAAAAGAAAGAAGGAAAAAACTACTTTATTTGCCTTCCCTAATTTCTTGCAAACTCTTATTTGGTCTTCTGGTTTAAATTTTTCCACATACTAGTGGCCTCACCTGAAAAAGGAGTACTGATGAGCACTCCTTTCCTGACTTTCTGTCCCTTTAAGTCTCTCCTAATGGGACTATGGGAGTCTAGTGTGTGTATTCCAATGGACCCAGTGCCTATGTCCTTTGCTTGCAGTGTCATGTTTGTTTTCTAGATGCCTTGTTCTTTCAAAGTTTTTGGTTGTTTAATTTTTTCTCAATCATGAAGGACGCTTTGATTTTTATGATCCTTGAATTGTGACAGTCCATCAGAACTGGCTGGAAAGTTATATTTATCATTTTGATGGATTCAAGTGACTGTTTCCTCTTTCCTTTTTCTTTATTATGCACTTATGCTTCATATGAGAATTACATGTTCTCCTTTCATGCTTGAAGTGTCCGCCAGGTTGTGATGATATGCCTTATAATCTTATATGTCTTTTAAATTTTCATTCCATTTTTTCAACTGGATTGAGTGTTTATTTTAATTATTATTTTTTTGAATATGAAAGTTCATCATTATTTTTGTAGGCCTATGAACAGAAAAATGAAAAAGAAATTTCTTTAATATTGTTAGATTTGGTTACTGTAAGCTTTATGCTGAGTGCAGGCTTTTGAACCCTGATTTGGAAAGCTCTGGTTCTCTATTTGTTGGGAGCTACATTCTGCAACTTATTTTGCATCTGCCATCACAAATGGCACCCCATATTCGAGACCTGGTTGTTGCTCTTCTTAGGCGCATGCAATCTGCTCATATAGTTGGACTGAGAAGCTCACTGCTACTCATATTTGCTCAACTGGTATGCACCGTAACACTCTATGTTTGTAAGGTCCCCCAGTGACCACCATTTACGGGTTATACTGAAACCCTATGCAAAGTTTTATTATTATTTTTTTTTCAGTTTTTTCCTGAAAGTAATCAGCGTATTTTTACCCTAATCCATGAACGTTTATGACTAGCATATATATACTAACTCTCAATGAAAATATGTATGTTGTCTAGTTGGTTCATATTCTACCTTGTATGTTTTCGTCATTGTCCTGAAAATCATACCTTTCCAGTGAACTTATACTTAGCAGCCTAGTTTGGTGTGTCTCTAGCATATGCTTGTCCATGTCTTATATGGTTTAATTTTTTCATGTTGAATTTCATAGGTACACTTTAGTGCTCCAAACGTTGAACAATTTATTGATATGCTCGTCTCCACTCCAACCGACAGCTATGATAACTCTTTTGTATATTTGATGTCAGAATGGACCAAACAGCAAGGTAATTTTTATATGCTTGTTTACTTCTCATATAATCTTAGCTATATCAAAATACAAATCTGGAGTAGAAGTTTCTTGTTGGTGCAATGTTTGATTTATTAAATCCAGTTGATGAAACCCAATCATTGTCCCTGCTAAAAGATGCAACATATCTTTAGTACAAGTTTGCATCTGTAGTGTCCTATTGTCCTTTGACAAACTGGCGGACTTGTAGCAACAATGTTATGTATGTTTCAGTTCTTTGCTTACATGCCAATATGATTTCAGCTAACATTTGAAGGGTCAAATTCAGCTCACCTAAGATTGTTCCCCGTGTGATAAGTCTATTTCCCTATTGGATCTGTTTCCTCTTTAGTTTATGTTTAGCACTTAGCAGAAGGGCATTTGAGCATAAGTGTGCAATCATTCTGCATTTGCACATACCCTCTGTTTACTAAAGAGGCTGAGACTTATTAGAGGCCCTGCAGAATTCAGATCTTAAGATGTATTAATTGAATGCAGGTGAGATTCAGGGGGCCTACCAAATTAAAGTCACTACTACTGCTTTGGCCTTATTGCTCTCATCTAGGCATCCTGAATTAGCAAAAATCAATGTGCAAGGACATTTGATTCAGGTCTTGTTGAAACTTGTGTTCCTATTCATTTTCTTATATATGCTTTGCTGGCTAAAAACTTGATCTGCTTCCCTTCTGAAGGGTGCTGCTGGGATCACGACTCGTTCAAAAGCTAAATTAGCTCCTGATCAGTGGACAGTGGTGCCACTTCCTGCAAAGGTACTACTTGGGGGGGGGGGGGGGGGCTTGTTTATTATCATTTTATTCTTTTATCAAGCAGGAAATTTATTTTGAGCTGACAAGCTTGTGAATGCACATAACTTTAGCATGGTGAAGTTGTTACGCTTGGCAATTCTGCAGTTATTTCAGTGGATATGTAGTGGCTACTGCAAGATTGTATATTAGCCAAAAGTTATTGATTAGTGCCTGTGCTCTGTTGTGCTGTATTGCTGGAAATACCGGTTTTAGAAAGAAAAAAAAAATTATTTCACCATTTCTCGGTTTTGCAGATAATGGCTTTATTGGCAGATGCATTGGTTGAAATCCAAGAACAGGTTTTAGCTAGTGATAATGAGGTAGTCAATCTTTCTTTACTTGTTTGGTGAAAAACACATCAATAATGAGCTTTAAGGACTTGATGCATCTTTCTGCTTTACTTATTATATAATGATCTTTCTGCTGCAGGATAGTGACTGGGAAGAAATTGAGGCAGATGGTGCGGAAGCTGATAAGGACTTGATGCATGCAGCAGGTGTAACTTCTTTTGGCCAACCCACACATGAACATCTTGAAGCAATTGCAAAAATATATAATAAGGTATTTTATTGTTGGTTATTTTTACATTATGAAAACTGTAAACCTTGGAGTAGATATTGTTTTATCTATAGGTGTATACTGTATATGAGTAAATCAGTCATGAAACTTGACATTTTCTTAAAGGATGAAGAAGAGGATGGGCATGAAGATGATCATTTAAGTGTAGCCGATCCCCTTAACCAGGTATCCTGTGAAACTTGCCTTCTCTTTTTCAAATTTTTATGAAACTTGTTTATATCTGCCTAGTATTATGAAATATGTTCTGTTCATTTATTCTATGATCTCACTTTACAGATTAATTTGGCAAACTATCTTGCCGATTTTTTTGTGAATTTTTCTCAGAGGGAAAGACAACTGTTTGATCATCTTTTCCAGGTCAGCTTCCGTAGTTCATCCTGATTATTGAACAAAGAGTGACAGTTAATCATAATTCTTGTTATGGCTATATTTATGTGATATCTTTACTTTCATCAACTGCAGTGTCTGACACAGAATCAAAGGAATGCTATTAAAAAGGTCAAAACTGTGTGAGGGTTTTATTGTATCCGTTAAGCTTGGATTGTGCGCTTGCTAATTGATTATTGTTGAATTGCCCAAAAAGAAAGACTCCCCAAAAAAATGGAAAACAAGGTTTTCCCTGACAATGTCATTAGTTTTGAATAGCCCAGTCTATACCGACAGGACCACAATTTTGGAAATGCAGGTAGTCAATAGCCAAAATGCAGAAAGTCGAGCCATGTAATTTGTTAATTTATTCTGCATATTGTTTGTGTTTAGTCATGGATTTCTGAGATATCTTGGTAGGCAATGTCTTTCTGGCTGAATTGCTTGTCATTCTTTTATGAACTTTCTTTACTTAAAATATTAGCGAGGCAAAAAAGAAAGTACTGCCATTGAAGCCTGATAAATGAGGTACATGATTGTTCTCCAACATCTCATTACTGGTACCGTAATTTCAACTCTCTTGTAACTTTATAAGTTTCATATCGTAAAGACGCAAGCATTGCTAAGGAGCTAGGTTGGTGCTCTGCTGGAGGAGGAGTTCACCTGTGTGGATTGAGGATTGAGGCTTTCCCAACTCGTTCCTTGGATCGGAACAGAAGTCGCTCTCCTTAACCCGCACCTGATTCTGGTAAATTCTTCAAAATCTGCCCGAGTCTATGACCCGCACCTGATTATAATGATGCACTAGTTGTATCCAGGTTGAAAATATTGAACATGAATCTGTGATCATAATCAAAACTGTTACATCTTACGACAAGCTCAACGAAGAGGTCTGCCACCATCCCAGAGATATGCTCCCGGCATGTAGAGCTCCTTGTAGGCATTGAACAGCACCATTATAATTCAGGAACCCCATAAACCAAAATTCATGGTCATCAATTGAGATGATCTGTATGTACTTCTCACCAGGATTGGATCTGCTTACCGAAGTATTGACTGCTTTAAGCTGATGCAATGGGATAACCACCTTCAAACAGCTACATTCAGTTTGGTTTTCAACTTTGTGTAAAACGTGATTGTCACTGCAATAAGCAACCTTGGCAGTAGATACATATAGCACTCCTATTAAACTTGGAAAAATAAACGGATTTGTAGTCACTTAGACTATTAAACTGAAGTCATATGCTTTATATCTTCCGCAATATACCTTTTACTTTTAAAATCAGTAACTGTGAGAGTAATGTTCTCATCTTCTTCCATATAGTGAGTTTTTTGTTTCGAAAACTCCATATATTTTTTGTACATTGACCATATTATTGATTTCTTTGCAATTAATGAACAGATGTAGAACTACATCAATAACATGATTTTTCTTTTACTAGCTCAATCTTTACATGACATGTGGGGTTTGAGGTGTTGCCTCCCCCTCTCTTCAGAATTCGTGACACGAAATTCGTCATTTTTTTTGTGTCAATTTAGAGCTCATGTTTCGGTCAATTATTTCAAATAACAAGATGGAAGATTGGCTATTATCGATATACGATAATTAATTCCAAGTATTGAATTTGGTCAAGACCAAGGTTTATGGTAACTCAATTCAATGTAAACCGTGACAAATTCCGTCACAAATCGATATTAACCGTGACAATTTCCATCGCAAATCGATGTTAACAGTGACAATTTCGGTCACAAATCGATGTTTGTCCCTTACTAACCACGACAGTATTTCGTCGTGATACCGTGACTTGTCAAACTGTTACAAATTTCAACTTTGATATGAGGGATCCTAATTCCTCACATAAACCCATGTTATAAGAAAGGTGGGGGTAGAAGAAGGCAACGAAACCCGGCTATGGAATTAATTAAAATTCAAAAGCAGCAATTTTTATAAAAGCTTATTTGCTAGTTTGCCAAATAAACTGCGTTTAAAAGAAGTTGCCCTTGCAATTTTCATGCATGCTCATAATTTCATCGCGATCCGTCATGTGAAAAATTTCATGAAAAATATAACATATGGTTAGTCATATTCACCATATATATATAAAAAAACAATAAAACTAATTAAATAGTTACTACTGTAAATAAACTGTTTTTAGGTGCTCGGGGTGGTGAGGGTGGGCGCCGGTGGAGCTTCAATATTGAAGCACGTGGGGCTGGGTCACCGTCGAAGTTGTTAGGCTAGTTTCGTCGGATCTGAGGCTCGTGGACGGAGGTGGAGACGGCAGGCCGCTGTGCAGGTTCTCGAGTCATCTGAGGTGGCCGGGCTGGGCAGAGCGTTGATCAGAGCGACAAGGCCTCGAGGCTGAAGGTCACCGGGGCGCGCAAGCGTCGTCGGGGAATGCTCGAGCTGGGGCTTGGCCTGTGACCGGCATGGTTTCGGCTAGGCTCGGGGCTGGGTTGAGCATGCCTGAAGCATGGAATAGTAAGTAGCAGCTAGTGAGAAAAAAAAACTATAGTTTTTTTGTTTTTTTTGTGTTTTGTTTAGGTTTCGTTATCAAGCTCGGGTTAGAGAAAAATGCTGATAACGTGTTGACGGGGAAAGATAACGAGAATAACGGTCTATTCATTCATTTATAGAAATGCCTATTTATAAGCATTATATAAAGTCTCCCGAATGATCTAGAATATCTATCAACTATAATCTATTCTAATAAGGAAACTGGATTAATCAATCTTACGTGTATTAGGGCAAGACACATAAACAGAATAACGGAAACATAATTTCCTTAAACACATTACATATTACCAAGTAGGGCTCGTGTATTTTTTAAGGTAATGCAGCTCGCAGCTGAAATTGAAATCACCAAAACCTCATCCTCTCAACATTTAAAAAATTAAAAAAATACCCAAAAGCTCGTTCTCTCAATTTAATTAGTTCATCAGTCATCTTCACAACTCACCTTCATCAGTTCGTCAGTGCTTGCTTCTTATTCTCTCTCTCTCTCTCTCTCTCTCTCATCATAATCTTTTATAGCCAAAAACATGTAATTGTCATGGTCGATCTAAGTAATAATCAAACAAGTACTGTATTAAAATTTGACAGTTTCAGTCAAAGTAACTCATCAAGTGATGATCACTAGACTTGAAAAAACCGTAGAAGACAAAACAATAAGCTAGCAAAGTTAATTAAATATAAGAGTCCTACCTAACAAGAAGATCGAACAACATCAATAACCGTCTTATGCATGAGAAAATTTACATGGTCATCTCATGATCTCAAGGAGATCACACTTTCATCATAACTAACAGTAAGCAAGCTACATAGACCATTATTCCCCACAGGCAAACTAATCTTACATTCTCGGAATCTATCGCTCTCTATATTGTAAAGATAGAGTACGCAGATATCATCCCCACCCCCGGACTGTGTCGGGCTTCTTGAACAGCAGCTCACCTGTGTGGATTGTACCCAACGGATGAGGGGATTTCTGCCAACTGGAGGGAAATATGATAGTCTTCTTAACCCACACATGATTTTCGTAATCCACAGCAACATAAAATCTTGTGCAGGGTAGTACAAACCGTATACGAGGTTGGTACGGAGAAGAGTTATAATCTCTTCAGTGCAGGGATTAAAAACATAAACAGGTTTTTCGTTAATAGGCAGGAAGACTAAAGAGGTGTTTTGTCGGATTAATAATAATCTTCCCTCCTTCTTGGTCGAGTTTGACAGAGTAAAAGTGATGAAGTCGGGTTGTGGTCTCGTCCGACATGGTGAAGAGGAGGTTAGTGGAAGCTGGGCTGCACCGGAAGCTGTGGTGGACGGCGAGAAAAGAAAGGTGGCGGGTAAGAGCGGACCATGATTTGCAGACGCATCTGCAACGGATCACGAACTCGGTCGGTAGCCTTGGAAGTATCTGAAAGCATATGATTTCGGTTAGGAGCTCTGGGATCTCTGACTTAATATACTTCCTTGAGTTCCATTCCATCTATGTAACTGGAACGTAACCCGCAGGTTTTGACTAGTATTTAGAGGTGTGGTGGAGCCATGGATATATCATGTTTCCTTTTTGGGCTAGATATTGGGCCGGGCCGGGTTATTCTGCCCTAAGTAGTGGAGCCAGCTGTGGACTATTCTTTGCATATGTAGGAAAATAATTTTTCTTTCGAGGAAAAATGGTGGCTTTGCTGCCTGCCGGTAAGACCGAAGAGTGTCTCACTAAGTCAATATTCTTCCGGATTTAGGGTCTTGCATGCATGTTGAAGTGTTTAATTCATCTACCATGAGTTAAACAGTTGAATGTTATTATTTTTAAATAATGAATTTACTTCATTGATCAAAGATGACATTCTACTGAAATAATCTCCTCTACATACAGAGGAGGTACAAGAGAGAAACCCAAATTCATTCTAGCATGAGTTAACAGTTGAATTGTAATACAATATTTTCTAATAATTGTGATTTGAATGCGGATAAGTAAGGTTCATTACGAGAAGCTCAATCATTAAGCCGCTTACCGTGATTATTCTTTTATTTTATATATTCTAACTCGAAAGCATGCATAACTATATCTAAAATGGCGTCTCTAGCTGCTTCCGTCCCTGGATTCTGGTTTAGCGCAACCACCATGTATCCCGATCTTTATCCGACCGAAAAGAGCAGAACCTGAAACGAAGAACTTCGCTCTGAAACGGGGATTCTTTATTTACTGGGGGAGCTAGGAAATTCCGGCAAAGGGGACACGTAACATGATTAAGACCTGTCCAGCGGTCCAAGCAAGCTTTATGAAAGAGATGAGCACATTTTAGTTCTCTTATCTCTGCTCCTTCCTTAATTTTGCATATACACACAGCACATTCAACTTCAGAACTCACAGCACTGTCGGGGCTTTCGTAGTGGACTGTGCTAATACGAGTAGTCTCTGTAGCTTCTGCAGGTAACTCAAACTCATAGCTGGGTCTGGCAAAAGAACAGAAAAGCAAATAGTTGAACAACCAACTTAACTGGGTAGCAGTTTGAGCTATGAACTTCCACATTGTTCGTAGAAGAAGAAGGAATAAAATAAGAATGAGACGGGTGGATCCTGGGACTTGGGCTGGGATGATGACTTGACGTACGAGGACCAAAAGTAGGTATTTACAGAAGAAATTAAGTTGAAGAAGATGCGAAGTGCATTACAGAACACACATTAACGTCCTCTTGTCGATTCATAAAAATAAAAAATAAAATGAAAGATTGGTGAACTGAAAGTACTAGATCTTAATGAAAGAATCTGTTTTTCATTGATTCAATATGGTTTACAATGCTGCTATATATAAGGTACATCACGGCTTGGAAGTCAAGCACGAGACTAGAATAAGATGTATGTTTGATTAAATAATAGGGGTCTCTACATAATATTCAAAGATCATCTAGATATTAATCAGATTAGGACTTTTCCAGTTTATAGATTAGTAGAATATATCTGACTTATCTGGCTCCTTTCATTAGCTACCCAAATAGAAAACAGCATACCTATTTAACGGCTTCGAAATGTTGACACTGACCATAAAAAGCATGACCATTCCAGTTGACTACAGATCGATGCTTACAGAATTTTCGACATTTGCTTACAGTTGATTATTCTCGTGACTATTTGTGGAAAAATGAACACAAAAGAGTGCACGACTTGAAAACAGTATGAGACAAGTTACAACCGCCGGAAGTGGGACGTTGGCTCTGAATCTCTCGGCTCCAAAGCCGAATTTTCTGACTCATATCTGCATCCAATGTATGCCTCCAACGTCTCACACTTTTCGTAGATAAGTCCAACTTTATGTGCCTCCACCTAGAGTGAAATTTTGAACCTCAAAGACCACACATAATCCTGATCATCGTCATTATCCCAAGCTCCAGACCAATGCACTTGGAGAAACCTCATACAATTCAAGTTTGTACAGCACTGAATCCGAAATTCTGTGTAGACCAATCGGCTACGAGGCTGGTATGGGGAAGAGTTGTAATCTCTTCAGTGCAAGGATTGAAAACATGAGAAGGATTGGCATTAACACCATAGGCTAAAATCGTCAAGCCGTTGATACTATAAACACCGGACAGAAAGGAATAGGGACTTGCCGGAAGGCTAAAGAGATGCACTGTTGGATCAATAATATTCTTCTCTCCTTCTAATGGGTTGAGTTTCACAGAGTAAAAGTGATGAGGTGGGTTTATGGTCTGACCTGGGGTCGTCCAAAATGGTGAAGAGGAGAGGCCCTTCTTCCTTTGCATATTTAGAAAAAGATTTTTTTTTTTTTAAGGAAAATAGTGGCTTAATTTGCTCAATATTATTCGGGATTTAGGGTCTTGCATGCATATGAGTGTCTCGCATCATCATCATTTTCATTGGTAGTTTTGCTACTTACATCTCGTGGATAAGTTAATTACCCTCTAGCCGGGGCCTATGGTTCTGCATTTCAGTGTATCACATTCTCACTTTTGGTGCTGATTGTGCTACCTAGATATATTCAGTGTAATATCACGTCTTATTTCTTTTCTTTTTAGCCAGGTAGATCATGTACTATGACTAGCTCACTAATGGAGTACAGAAACTAGTATTCGCTCAATATGGTGTTAACCAAGCTACATACTCATTATGAATATTGATTTGACATTGTACGTAATGGCCGGTATGATCCCAAAGATATTCTGCATTGCACACTATATTGAATCTTTAATGATATATCTTTTGCGACAAGGGTGTGGCTGCTGTGCAGCACTGTACGGCATGTCTCACAAATCTGATCCCATTACTCATTTATTATTTATTCAAATAAAGTAATTTTATTTTTAATTTAAGTGGACATTAATGTTTTTATGTTGTTTTGTTTTTTTTACCTACTACAAATAAACAACTTAAAATGAAAATTTTTGTACTACTCCAGCTCTTTCTGCTCCACTAGATGATAGTAATATTCTCAAGATGCTCATCTGCTTTGGTCTTTGTTTATTCACTCGCTGATTGTTATCTTCTCATCCTTCCATCATGTTCAAAATATTGTGTGCCTCTTCCTCATTCAGATTTTCTCAATAGTCATTGTCTGCTTCATCTGCTTTCATGGCTGCCAACATCTCCAAGTCTTCTCTATAAAGCATCTCATAAACCTCTTTGGTAGTCTTGCATTTCCTGATATTTGATTCTGGTTTAGGGCGGCTTAACCGGTGCTTGCTATAGAGCTTGACATACTTGTTTTGATAAAGCAGATTGAGATGGCTGTCATCCCCAATCTCATGGTGCACTATTTGGGCTCCTTTGTATTTCTGGATGTCTTCTATTGTATCTACTCTCTAGTATTGGCCCAACTTCTGGTATAGTATAATCTCTTTTCATGATGGTGATGATAAATATGTGTTAAGAGATGGAGTTCCCATCTATATACGATAAGAAACATCAATGTACTCAACACAATACAAAAGACTTGACATCTCATTTGCTATGAAAAGTTGTAAAGCTAAGTGCAGCTGTGCGCCCACGCAACGCCAATGTAATGGCAGTAACTCTTTTTTCAATACTTAATGGTATGAAAGGTTGAGGCTTATTATATCCCTACATAAGGAAAGACACATCAAAAGCGAAATCAGAATCTGCCAAGTTTCGTAGGTTAAATTCCACGGAACCAACATGAAATCTTACTCACTGGAAAATGATGAAATTAGTACCATTAGAAAAGTCTATGTGTCTACTTTCCAGAGACACCAAGTATTTGATCATAGCTATCATATTGAGTAAGTTATGGTTGTTTTCGTAAAGTATGACGAATTTATCTGAGAATCTGATTTTGGAAAAATAGTCAACTTCGACGGGACTTTGTGAATAGCTCCTGAAATGTGTGTAATATACGGTTGGAAAGTTAAATGAGGCTAGTTTCCAAAACCGTTTACGGTTCATTCATATGTATTTCCTAGAGGAAGTTACGGCTGTTCTAGTACCCGAAGGTCATGCTGCGCAGAAATCTGATTTCCTACACGAACTTATGTTTTGAGTTCACAAGCGGCATTCTCCTCAAGATCTAAGTGTAAAAGATCATGTTTGAGGACAATACGACATGATCTGCATAATCATTGCCCAATGTCATATTTGAAGACATGTTAAAGAGCATTGACATGCTAAGTTATTGAAACTTTCGTGATTAGAAAGAATCAGGAGGAGCCCTATGATGGATGTAAAGATCAGGGGAAGGTGCGAACTTTAGGGGGAGTCTAGTACATACATACATGTCACTATCAAATGTGAAAGGTGCGTTGTACTTTTTTTCTCCTACGATCAAGGTTCAGTTTTTCTCCCACAGGGTTTTTGTGACTTGACGAGGTTTTTGACGAGGCAACAGATCAACACTATCGGCATATTAGCACGCGGCACAAGAGGGAGTGTTTTAGGATATTCTATATCTTTATAGATATTCCTTATATGTGTCTTGGCCTTATGCCAATAGGATATGTAGTTTGACTAGATCTATGTATTTCTTATTCTTACCTAATTAGTATTGTGTAATTTCCTATATAAAAGGCTTCTATCAATTAATAATACACACATCTTTCACGATTCTCTATTCTTAAATTATTTTCACTTCATCAATTAGCTGATTTATCTGAATTTAAATGAAATAGTTTGAGTGAAACATCTTTCATGTTTGAGTCTTGTTTTCACGTCTCTCTTTCGTGGGACATTCTTTGCTGACTCCTCGTGTTCATGTTAATTGAGAATGTTTGATTACTCCTAAGTATTGAAATTGAAACTTCTATGAACTTAATTACTTATGACAAACTCATCAACTCAATCCAAAAACAAGACTTTCGACATTTTCTCTAATTACGTTTGTTTAAATTCTCTCTGCTGCTACATAATATTTATCGAAAATATGACACATGTTTTCGATGTTACGCACATTGTCCCCATTCCCCAAGGGCCGAATTGTCATTTTCAACAGACGAAAAATGCACGGATTCCAACGTTTACTTCCGTGCAGCCAACTACTTATAACAAGGACTAAAATATCCATAATATCCTCGATATTTCCTCGAAATTTCCGTTTTTTACAAGCACCGATATTAATTTTCATATCTTTCCGATATTTTATATTTAGTTTACTTTTAGTCAAATATACAAATTTTAGTAAAATTTCCATCGATAAGGAAAACATGTTCTGGTATTGGAGCTATAGGAAAACATTATACACCAAGAGAAAGAGGCCAAGGAAGAATGCCAACGCATGAATATGATTTTTTATCCACTTTTGACTCATCTAGTGTGAGAGGAGGCAATGATGGACCATACACTTATGGCCAAAATCTGACAATGCCTTATTCAACTTATTCCATGCCTTACGGGGTGCAATCAACTGAATCAAGTGATACGTCATGGTCACAGTCTGATGTACAATCTTCCAATGATTATGGTTATGGTCAAGGTCAAGCGCTGCCAAATCCTTACAACTTCCAATACGGAAATCCACAGTCAATCCCTCTTGACCCTTATGGTTGGCATGTAAGTCAATATATGCAAAACTACAAAGGTGAGGTATCATTTAATAACTACTCTTCACAATATACTGAAGACTCTACACAAAGAAACGATGAAGATAGTGAAAATTATGTACCTCATAGGTCTTCTATGTGGCTCTAAACCACTCATGTAATTCCATGTTGTATCATATGTATATAAGGCGTGATGGCCTAGCCTCCCTTTGGGTATCCAGCCATAAAAAAAAAATTAGATGTATAAACTTTACAGTAAAAATTTAAGAATTATCATTGGTTCAGCACTTCAGCACGTAGTTATTCACCTTAAATAACTAAAACTTACTATGATTAATGTTTATTCAAGATTTTTTTTGTCAATTATAATAGATAATTGAGATAACAAACATCTCTCAAACTTTCACTTAAAATTTCCATGTTTTTCTACTAATTTCCGTCAATTTTCTCATTTTTTTCTGCAATCGATATTTCCTCAAAATTTTCATTGAAATATCATCCATGTTTTGTACCGTCGAAATTTCCACCATCGGCGAAATTTTAGTCCTTGCATATAACACCAACCAAAAAAAAATCTTCTTCGTCTTCGTTGATTTCAATTTCTCACCACGTTATGGCGGTAAATTCACCGACGAGTCGTTGCGCCGCTCAGCTCAGCCGCTCCCTCACTCCTCGCTCGCCTCTCTCTTTCCTCAATCGGACCTTCCCCCGACCCAGATTCCGACCTGACCCGCCCACCCCCAGGCTCTTCTCCGTCCGTTGCCAAGCGCCGTCTCCGGACGCCTCCCGATCCCACCGGCCGGTCGGCCTGGGCCAGCCCGAAGCTCCTATCGCATCCTCCACCTCCTCCGCCATCGATTTTCTCACATTGTGTCACTCTCTCAAGGTAAAATGCTGTGAAATCTGGTTGAAATTGAAATTAGGATTTGTTTGTGTGTAAAGATTGAGACTTTGGTGTTGTGGTGAATGTGAGTAGACAACTAAGAGGAAAGGGTGGGTGAATCATGGAATAATCAAAGGGGAGTCGATTGCTGATCATATGTACCGCATGGCTTTGATGTCTTTGATTGCTGGCGATATTCCTGGTTTGAATCGAGAAAGGTTCCACCTTTTTCTTTAGATGATATCATCACATTCTCTATTTTCTGTAGATTTTGATTCTTAGTGTTGCTTTACACCTTTTTTTGTTTGGTTTTGGTTTAGAACAGGTGTATAAAGATTGCTATTGTGCATGACATTGCTGAAGGTACCTTTTAGCCTGCTCGATCTTTTACAATGGTTTAATATGTAGTTCAAGGGAAGTCTGTACATATAGTTGAAACAGGTTATACACTTGAGATTTTCAATGCTTTGTAAAGTTTGCGATGATGATGATGATGATGTTTTACTTTATATGGAATGTCAAGAGTGTAGTTCTATACTTTAGAAGCGTAGGAAAAATGGAAGAAAGAAGTATAACTGTGATGTTTGCCTCACTGGTTTCAAATCAAGTGTCTAGCCGGAGCTCAAGGCTCTATGTTTATACTGTGATTTACTAATGTAAATTTTACACATAGAATTAGTTTTCTCCTATATTAGTTGGGGATATGGATGGTTAGTTTAGATGTTAATAATTCTTACTATGTTAGAGTAATTGGTAACGCACATGTATGCCTATGGTGCATTTCTATCTCTCTACATGCGTAACTATATCTATATTTTGTGGGGTATTGATTCTTGGTTGGTGTTTGGACTGTTCTTAGCTATCGTTGGTGATATAACACCATCTGATAATGTGCCCAAAAAGGAAAAGAGTAGAATGGAAGCAGCAGCTTTGAATGAAATGTGCGTAGTTCTTGGTGGAGGGATGAGAGGTATCACTTTCTCTTATTTTTGTGGAGTTCTTTGATTAGTTTAAAGTAGTTGGTTTTGGCTGTACATTAACTGTTATGTTCTAATCTGCAGCTGAAGAGATCAAAGAACTTTGGGAAGAATATGAAAATAATTCCTCCGTCGAGGCAAATCTTGTGAAGGATTTTGACAAAGTATGTAAATCTTGACTGGCTGAAGTATACTTATGTGTGATTGTTGTGTATATGCTGCGTGCTTCCACTGTTTCTTCGTTTAACATCGTCAATGCAACTGTGTCCAGGTAGAAATGATTCTGCAAGCATTGGAGTATGAACTGGGTATGTGTTTCATACTTTCATTTCTTTAACTATGCATTTGCTTGTTTCTGATATTCTGAATCCTGTAACAGAACACGGAAAAGTGCTGGATGAGTTTTTCATTTCTACTGCAGGTAGGCTTAAATCTTTTGATGTTAGCTGAGTAGATAGTGTTTCAGGCCTCCTATATGTCTTTAACTGTCTTTCTTATTTCAGGAAAGTTTCAGACTGATTTAGGGAAGAGTTGGGCAGCTGAGATCATTTCTAGAAGAAATACACAGCTGGGCAAAAGCCAGAACTGATTTCCTCTTTGCAGTAAAAGCCACTCCTTTTTCTGAAGACATCCTTCTGGGCATGCTGCAGGGAAAGCACATCAGCTCAGCAACAAGTCCGTTATATGTGGTGATCTAGGCGCGAAATGAGCAGTGGAAATGTCAGATAGTTGAAGACTGCTAACTGAATTGAACATGGAAGCAGGAAACCCCTATTTCTACTTAAAGCTAATCCAGTATTTCCTAATTTTGAATTTCCCAGTAGTCACTTTCTCCGAATACATCAGTTAGAGGTCTGCTGAAAAAAATGAACTTCTCTTACCATACACTTGCTTAAATTTGAGTGAAAGGATCAAACATTACACACGAAACTGTGTTATCATGCTTGTTACAACTCTGGATCGAGCAGACCTAAAAGCCTAATATGGTTTGGTAACTGGGTTTGGCGAGGTCAGTCTCAAAGTGCTCCCAACCCAACTCAATGACAGGGTACACACGGTGATCTGACGTGGTTACAATCATGAATAGAAGTTTCTTACTATGTGAGCCTCTTACATTCCTACCAAGCATGATGAGCTTGAGTGGGAAAGCTAAGATCTTTCACGTTCAGGTTAACAAGTGTTTCCCACTTGTGTGTTCCCCGTCTGTTTGTGCCACATTGGTGCAAATGTGTGCGTCAAATCTCTGGTTGCTTTTACTTTTCTTGCCCATTCTAGATAGATATATGCAACCCACCCCACATATTTTGTTGGGAAATATTCTCTCATAATGTGGTGAATTTCTAATATTGATGAGGCCAAGTCGGTGTTTACTCCAAAGAAACACATAACGTCAAAATCTGTGACAAGAATTTATTCCATATTGAATAGTGATCAAAGATAAGAAGGGATGATGATGAAGAAAAGATAACCCTCCAATTTTTGCTTTATACCATTTGCAACAAAAATTGTGTACCATATGTAACCATAGGAAATGATGACTGAATAAAAATTAATTTTATCGTGGCATGGAGCTCGCTCGTTTATCATTGTAGGGTAAATTTATGATGATAACTTTAAAAGGTAAGTTTGAAATGGAAATTAGTGTAACCACGATCCTTTTTAGACCGACTTGTGATGGAGAGAAACTCTCTCTTATGCAAAACAAAGCTAGACATGATTGAAACTCCTTCATGATTGAAACTCTCTTGGCTCATCCAAACCAGAACTTGGACCTAGGCCGCAGTACACTTACCTAATTGTTGCCACTAGTTTTTCAAGGAATCCTTAGCAACTCTTGTTCTTTTCTCTAGCACAATTAGGCTCAACCATCTGTACCTAAACAAAAAGGCAGAGTTACTGATCTCTCCTCACAATCCGAAGCAGCAACCAGTGGAGGAGCCTATGCTTCACGGGCACAAAAACTGCAGAAGGATACGAGAATAATTAGAGGAATATCACATGACCTACCACCAGTCCACACCACCTTCAGGCCTTTGCCATTTCAGCAAGACAAGACTGAAGACCCACTTCTTTGCCTGCAGGCTTCTAAATTAATTAATCACTCTTGTATTACACAATACTGTGTGCTAATTAAGCATCTCAATCTAAACCAATGTTCATTGCTAATTTAATTCTTTGTGAACTAGATCGCTCACTCTCTCGAGTCTCTTCCCTTGTATGCATGAACTATTGTATGCATGAACTATTGTATGATAATGGAACAAAATAACAGATTGTGCAGTATATCTGAGGTTGTCTTTGTACGTTCAGATCGAGGAACAAAGCATATTCATAATATATATGGATCAAAATTCTTTGATAGACATATTAAAAATGGGGTCGGGAAAATCTAATCAAAGTATTAAACTGACAATTAGAACTAAGCTGCATTATAAAATGCAGTCAAACTCAGGGCTCCATATAGAAAATGCCAAAAAGTACGCGCAATTTACAGCAATGTTTTACTTGTTTATGATATCAGATTAACGACAAAACAAGTATTTAAGGGAGGTAGGAATTTTTATCTAATTTAATCATCATACTAAATGGAACAATGACGATTTCATAGAATTCTCATAACGTATAGGCCACATTTGGATAGTTTGTATAAGCTTCATAATCATAGTATCGTTTTCAATATTTATGAAAAGTGGAAAAGGTCCAAACTTGCAAAGGCTGACCAATATGATCACACTCTTTATTTATTTTTTTTTCTTTTTTTTTTGAAAGTAATGATTGTGATCACACTCTAGCATTGCGTTTACGTTGCGTAGTACCGAATGGATGTTTGAAAAAGCTTAAAATATGGGGATGTAGGAAGACATTTAAGATTTTGATTTTTCCTTTGGAAATTGATGATAATGATTTTCCCAACCATAGTATTTAAAACGTATTTAAAACCAAAACCAAAACAGTATCTTATCTTTTGTTTCTTATCAATTTTAATACCTTATATTTTAAAAATATCATAACGATAACTCATCAAAGATCAGTACATAAAGTTGGTACTCCGTTACGGATTCTGTTATGTACATATTTTTGGTCACAAATTAACCATTTTACCCTCTCAGTTCTTTTGCTTCAGCTACTAGGCTCTTTTCCAAAGCTCTTCCGATGACAAAGAATTAAAGTTTAATTCATGGACGAAAAGAACAAATTCAAGTTAGAAATCCTTTGTCTCTGCTTCATCAAAGAAAGGGAAATCGTATGTCTCTTTTGCAAATGATGCAAGGTTTACGAATAACCCAAATTGAACAAACAAAAGAAAAATCATGGACGTCTGTGATTGATTGGAGCGAGGTGGATGGACTGTCGAGGTTGGGTTTGAGGTCTCTGAGGGATTGAAATAATTGGGTTTTTGAGAGGAGGGATAAAATTAGAAGGAAAAGAGAGATTAGTGATCGATGAGGTCATTGATCATGAGTTATAAATCTGAAACGATTATTTGATCAAATAATGAACCAACCAATGGCAACAGTGGAACAAAAAATTCAGACTGAATCTCTCTGAGACTGGATCGATTACTCCATCATTGTCTACCCAAACTCTTCAGCTTTACTAATCCTCCTAACTTCTCAAGGTTTCAGGGAGGGATTGATAGATGGAATTAGCAAACAATTATAAGGGGGTTGTAGGTCTGGTCTTCGGCAATGAGAAATCTTCTTGAGATTGATGTACTGTATAAGCATGGGAAGCTAGGTGGCAGAGGACAGGAGGACTGCTAGGTGGAGCTTTAGTCTATTGTGGTTGAAAGGTGTATTGATCTGGGTTTTGGGAGATGAGGAAGGTTGCTACCAGTCTGCTTTGGGAGATGAGGAAAAGCCAAAGGACAAAAGTAACCTTCAAAAATTGCCGGCTGACTGTCTCTTTAACGATGTTTACCACCTTATAGATCAATCTTTTCGTCGAGATGAAAACATGAGTTATTATCGTTGTTCACTTGTATTCTTTGAGGTCGTTTTCACATAGGGGAGTTCCTGACCCTTCAATCCGTGTCTCTGTGTGGTTGTGTTGAGTTGAGCTGCTTCAGTTTAGAGACAGTTCCACGAAGAATCAAGATTGGCTGCAATTTTTGGGAGGACAATAAGCTCACGTGTGGTTTTGGTAATCATTTGAGGAACAATTAATAGCGAGTTGGTGAAGGGAAACAGGTCAGCCCTTTTGAGATTTTGTTGCTTTTGTTTTGCCACATTTGGGTGTTTGCATTGGCTTCATTTGGTCACTGAAGATTTAGACTTTTAACTGTTGAAACACATTAGAGTGAGATCAGTGATTGATTTTGTAGAACTGTTTTTCATTTTGGTTGGATTAGAGACGTTTAGAGTTGTTTTATCTGTGTTGTGTTGATTTTGGGTTTTTGCTGTAAACGAGTTCAGAGATGAATAGTTTGGTGATGGGAATTTGAGGTTTTGAGGTTTGCGACTGTTGCGGTTTGATAAAGGATTGATTTTGGTAACTGGGTTTTGATCAAAATCTTGGCTTTTGTATGGGAACTGTGAATTTGGTGAGAAAACTTGAGAATTTGACGATGGATTGAAGATTGTAGAATAGAAGCTTTTATGATTTGTATGTTGTCGATTTGGTGAGAAACAGATGGCAACCACATCGCCATCTCCAAACTCATCTCCTTCAGCTGTGCCACCAGCTTCTAATACTAGCTCAACACCACCACCACAGCCCAATGTAGAACCACCAGCTTCCTCAAACACTACAATTCAATCCCCACCGCCTGATGTTCCTTCAGCTCCTCCTCCAACTTCATCATCACCACCTCCAAATCCATCCCCTCCTTCATCTCCTCCAGTGGTTAAACAATCTGATCCACCAGCCTCACCGCCACCACCATCTTCTTCATCCAATGTGCCTCCCCCGACTTCAAATTCTCCACCCCCACCATCATCTGACCCTCCCAAGAGTTCACCTTCACCGCTGCCACCAACGTCTGATCCACCTGCAAGTTCACCTCCCCCACCGCAGCCAGTGAGTTCACCCCCACTGCCAACTTCAAGTCCACCTAAGAGTTCACCTCCACCTCCATCAACAACAACACCCAAAAGTTCACCTCCACCACCAGCAAAGCCACCTGAGAAATCTCCTCCACCTCCGCTAGCAAATCCCCCTGAAACATCGCCACCGCTTCCACCAACATCAAAGCCCCCTGAAACATCACTACCGCCACCACCAACATCACAGCCACCTGAAAAATCACCACCACCACCATCAGACCCCCCAAAGAGTTCACCACCACCTCCAAAATCTGAGCCACCCAAAAGTTCACCTCCACCAGCATCACCTCCAAAAAGTTCACCTCCTCCACCAGCGTCAGAGCCTCCCAGCAGTTCACCCCCACCTTTGAGCCCCAACCCTCCTCCACCTGGTTCTCAACCAACTCCTTCAGCACCACCTCCAAAGTCATCAGCTCCGCCACCCACAACACGACTCTCACCACCTCCACCCTCACATGATGCTCCTCCACCTATTCCTCAAATTCCAAGCCCACCATCGAATGTTCCAAACGCAACCATTTCCAGTCCTACTGTGCCACCAAGTTCAAATGCCACAAGTAATAAGGGCCTTAGCACTGGAGGGGCAGTGGCAATTAGTGTAGTGGCAGGGATAGTAGTGCTTAGCTTCATTGCATTCACTGTATGGTGCATGAGGAGGAAGCAAAGGAAAAAGGTTTCTGGATTTGGAGGTTATGTTATGCCATCGCCGATGGCATCTTCTCCTCAATCAGGTAAATTATGGTGACTTACTTTATCATGTTGTTCTTCCCCTCTCTTCTTCTCAGTATTTTTAGCATGTCACAATTATAAGATTGACACTTCAAGTATGACCTGTATGAGTATTTGTATTTGTCTCCTTGAGCTTCCTTCTTATACATGTTTATATTCTTCAGGGGTAGGTTTATATATAGTGTGTGATGAATTTACATTCACCTTGTGATTATGGATATACTATCCATATAACAATAGTGCCTTACAATTCTTACCTTTTTCAAATGATCTGGATGGTGCAGTGATGTAAAAGTTAAATATATTTGTACGAGTAGTTCATTTGGACATTTTCTGTTTGATATCAAAAAATAATTAAAACAACTTCAGTATATTTATCATGTATGTAACTAGTTTCATGAAATCAGGATATGGTTAAATTTATCGAGGCATATTAACTGTTGGTGGTTAGATGCTTTAAGACAATGTAATATTAAATATTTCGAAAATGTAGTCATTCAAATGAACTAATGAGTTGCGTAACTTGTTCCCAGATTCATCATCATTCTTGAAGACACATTCTTCAGCTCCCCTTATCGGAAGTGGTTCTGGTAGTGATTCCGTGAATTCTCCTGCTGAACCGGCAGGGAGCAATTCAAGACCTTGGTTTACTTATGACGAACTAGTTAAGGCCACAAATGGCTTTTCATCTCAGAATCTTTTGGGGGAAGGTGGATTTGGTTCTGTATATAAGGGAATCCTTCCAGATGATAGAGAGGTGGCAGTAAAACAATTGAAAATAGGTGGGAGTCAGGGTGAGAGAGAATTCAAAGCTGAAGTTGAGACTATTAGTCGCGTTCACCACCGCCATTTGGTTTCCCTGGTGGGCTACTGCATTTCTGAGAACCAAAGGCTGCTTGTTTATGAATATGTCTCTAATGATACCCTCTATTTCCATCTTCATGGTAAATATATACCCCGAGCTTTGAAGAATCAATTATTGATAATAATTGATGTACTCAAGTTTTTGTACTTGCAATTTGCAGGCGAAGGTAGGCCAGTTCTTGATTGGGCCACACGTGTTAAAGTTGCTGCTGGTGCAGCTCGTGGAATCGCGTATCTTCATGAAGACTGTAATTTTCTACCCTTAGTACCTAGTCTAATAACTGAATCTGTACTTCATTCCATAGAAAATTTAAGATAGTTACCTGTTGATATAATTTCTGGTAACAAGTGTTAGTTACTATCCTATTAGGTTCTACTTTATAATATTCATGCAGTAGGTTGTCAGCTTACATGTTTATCTGCAAACTTTTTGTTAACTAACTTTGTTTCGCTCAGGCCATCCTCGCATTATTCACAGGGATATAAAGTCATCAAACATTCTATTAGATAACAACTTTGAAGCTCGGGTATGCATAACTTCTCTAAGAGTACATTTCAATAATCCATTCCAGGTAGCCAGTAGATCACCGTTTCCTCCTTTTTATATACAGGTTTCAGATTTTGGACTTGCCAAATTGTGTCTGGATGCAAATACACATATAAGTACACGTGTCATGGGAACCTTTGGGTATGTGAGCCTAGTATCGTTCATATATGCTTCTATCTATTTCAACCTATTATTCAGGATTCCTGAATGTTTAACTTATATTGTTATAACAAATAGTAGATTATATAGTATACTGTTGTGCCAGATGTAAATTTATCCCGCTTGATTTTCAGATATGTGGCCCCTGAGTATGCTTCAAGTGGCAAATTGACTGAGAAATCTGATGTGTACTCATTTGGAGTTGTGCTTTTGGAATTGATTACTGGACGGAAGGCTGTGGATGCATCCCAGCCATTGGGAGATGAGAGTCTAGTTGAATGGGTAAACTTACGATCAATCTTGTTCAATCTTCTACTTGCTACCAATTGTAGCATGTTCCCACCATCAATATTGCTTAACTTGTTCTTAGACAGGAAATTGATATTTGATATCTTATATTTGAAGCTTGATAAATTTTATCTTCCGAGCCAAGGTTGAAGTTTTGTTATTGGATCTGGTCCATATCAAGTGCTACTTATCTGTCTAATTTTTTAGGCCCAGCTTTCCTGATCCATTAATTTTACTTCCCAGGCTCGACCCTTATTGGGTTATGCTCTTGATAATGAGGAATTTGAAGGTTTGGTTGATCCAAGGCTTCAGAAGAACTATGTTGAAAGTGAAGTGTTCAGACTGATTGAGATTGCTGCTGCTTGTGTGCGACACTCAGCTGCTAAGAGACCAAGAATGGGGCAGGTAATAAAAGCTCATACTATTTCTTATGTAGTTTGTTTATTCCACTAGGGTATACTCATCTTCCTTAGCATCCTTAAACTTGTCAGGTTGTTAGAGCTTTTGATAGTATGGCAACTGCCGATTTAACCAATGGAATGAAAGTGGGGGAAAGTGAGACATTCAACTCAGCTCAACAATCAGCTGAAATTAGAATGTTTCGGAGAATGGCATTTGGTAATCAAAATTACAGTACAGATTTTTTCAGCGAAGGTAGCGGGAATAGTTACGTGGTATAGTAAATATAAGAAGAGATAAGGATTTGGCTCAGCAGAGACCCCTGATTTGTCTGCAACCTGCATCAGATGTAGAGACTGAAACCACATTACTTTTTATTGTTCATATATAGGCTCATTTTTGCTTCTACCTGTCATATAGTAGTTTCTGCACTGCTATTTTTTGCCCTTGTAATTATCTAGCCATGTATGATCTTTGCCCTTGGTGCTATAAAAGTAGAGGAATTATTCAATTTTGTTAGCTTTGGTTGCTTTTCTGAAAGGTGGGTTGGAGATCGTTGGGTATGTGAATCTACTCTAACTTTGATGTAATGTGAATCTGGATTTGCCAATCTTTTAACTAATTTGCAAGTGATCTCAGAAAGGGTGAGAGATACATCTTTGCAAGTGAAGCTCTGATTCTCTCAACAGCTGTCTAAGAAATCTTCGACCAAGCAGTAGAAGCCAAGTTACAACAGCGTTGGTTCCCTTCACATCCAGTACTCTATTATATTGGATAACCCCTCTTACAAGCTACAGTTCCACATTCAGGTTTGGCAATGATTGAAGTAAAGACCCATCACACGGCTTTTTTCATTAGCTATGTGCCACATACAACTCTGATTGCTTGACCCTTCACATAACCTCCAAGGAAGGCAAGGAACTTGTTCCCCTATGTCTTCTCTAAACCATTCTCTTCACCACCATCACCCTCTTCCTCCCGACTTCTTCACCGCCACCATGGAAGACTGCAACATGCTCGCTGCGGATTGCGTTGTGATCTCGTGCTGCTGCCAGTGCTTGTTCCTCCAAATCACCATCTTCATCTTCTTCAAGCTTCCTTGCAAGTTGATCAAGAAAACAAGAGCGTACACCATGAAGAAGCTTCAACAAAGGAAGAGAAAAGGGATTGTTGTGGAAAGCAAAACAGTATATCAATGCGAAAACGACATTGTGAGTATTCTTGGAGAGTCTATGAGATCTATGGAGGAAATCCACAGTTGCAGATGTTGCATAGAGGAGGTTGACAAGGTTCTAGAGGAGATGTATCAGAGAGGAGACTTTGGATTTGGAAGCTTTTGGGGTGGAGGAGAACTGGGTTTCTCCCCAACTCATCGTTTAGGAAACGATGATCAATTTGACCCTAGTTTTGTAAGGTATCAATTGATCGAAATGATTGATTCAGTTAGCTATTGAATCCTAACACAGCTTAGCTAGGCTATAGCCTGGTCAGACAGCCATTGATGAACAAACTTACATGTATCATGGTTAGTCATGTGATTACGATTTAGAGTTTCTGCAAAGCAAACAGCCATTAATGAACAAGTTCTGGAAGGAATGAGCTGGTTTGAGCTTCTGGGCCTTGAGTTTAATTGTCCATTTCAGTACGTAAAGTCCTAGCTGACATCATTTACATTATTGCATGTCCAATCAGAGCCTTATTTGATGATATGCTTCAAAGACTACAAGCTAGCCTTCTATTACTTGATGAATATCATGCCAACATGTCTTGATTAAATTATCTCTAAATCAAATTCTTTTCTTGTTTGACTTTGGATTAATGTACACACTGTACCACACTAACCATTTCATCCCTCGAATTTGCTTATATATATATATATATATATATATATATATATATATATATATATAGAGAGAGAGAGAGAGTAGAGTGCTCTCTCACGTACATTAAATTTATTAATAAAAAAATTACATGATGACACTAAAGCCAAAACTCAATAGTACAAAACAAAAGATATCAAATTATTTTATAAAGAGTCTTTTTAATGAGGACTAGTTGAAAACTTTTCGGCTTATTTCACTTTTCAATCTTATATCTACATTTTAACCGTTGAGTTTATCATTTATGCAAATTATCAGCCATATTGAAAATCGTTAAGGCATTCATAAATGTGATTTACCAATTATGAATTTGAACAGTTCATGTTTGACAGATTTGGTTCGTAATTAATTTGATAGTTTGTTATTTTAACGATCACCAATTTGGTTAAAAATTTGTATAAATGATATACTCATATAGACCTAAAAACTAAACGGGTAAGATGTCAAAATGTGATTGAAAATATGTCTTTTTAACCATAAACCAAAAATTCATCAACTAGTCATCATTAGAAGGGCACCTCTATTCTATAATACAAATCAATGAAAACGAAAGTTAGAGAGACCAAACTTACCTCGTTGGTATAGTTTTCGAATGAAGTGGGAGACTCGTCCCACCAAGATAACGCAGACAGCGAAAAACTAATGTTAGAAAGAGCATCTGCCACTTGATTACCTTCTCTAAAAATATGAGAAAATCAAAGGTTCATCTGAGAAATACAATACAAACAATTACCCAATGTCACTTGCAATCGCTATGGAACAAGATGTGAATCACTTAAGAACTTAAGCATAATTGTTCAATCCCCCTCAAGCCAAATACGCTTACATTCCCTAATCCACCGCAAGTACTAATTTTAACGTTCTTAACTCGCGATCGTTTATTCACTTTAAGAACCGACACAGTATAGATATGAATTAGATAGTTTCTCATGATCCAAAACAACAAAACAACAAAGGAGGTGGGGGAAACTTCGTTGACCATGGTGGAACGCGTTGGACTTGGTAGGAGAGTTCCAAACCATATTTGACCCTAGAAAATTCTCCGTACCAAAATAGTATAAAACATGCTTAATTAACTAAATAAAGGTTAACAAGCAAGCTAATCACCGTCGAAGAAAATTACCATACGAGCCCCCTTCTAATTATTACGTACGTTCATAATTGTAACATTATACCACAACGCGCTTTCAGTTTCTTCTAAATAAAAACAGAAATGGACTCCGACGGCAGCCTAACCCACCTGGAGCTCGCCAGGCAGCTCCGTTCCCTCGGCGTCAAGCCCCACCGTTGAGTTCGAGGCAGGTCCGGACCTGAGATTTTGAGGCCTGAGTCGAACTCTTAGAGTTGGGCCTCTAATTTTTTTTATATATATAAAATAGCATATAACATCCAAAAATATATAAGATTTTTATGCAAAATACTTATTATGCAAATAAGATTCCAAAACCTTGATGGTTTAGTAATCTTAATTGTATTATAAATCCTATCTATACAACAAATATCTTACATAATCGTGTTTGGCTGCTTCTATTTAATATTTTAACTTTTTTATGGGTACAAATTTAAAGTAGTAATTGATGGTTTGGGCCTCTCATCACGTGTAATTGTCTTTGATTTAAGATAGTTGTCTTTAATTCATGTTAGATTGCACAACTAAAAAGCTATTGAAAAAAAAAATCTGGACAACTATAAATTTTTGTTTTGGGCCCCTTAGATTTTTGGGCCCTGAGTCCCAAGCCTCTTATGCCTCTATTCAAATCCGGGTCTGGTTCGAGGAGTTGGTAAACGCCATCATGCCAAACATGAATGACGAGATTCTGGTCCACCAAGAGCAACTCATGGAGGTCTTCCGGTCGTTCGACCGCGACGGTAACGGCTACATAACGACGGCTGAGCTAGCGGGGTCGATGGCTAAGATGGGACACCCCTTGACGTACCGGGAGTTGTCTGATATGATGAGCGAGGCAGACACCAACGGTGACGGCGTTATTAGCTTCAACGAGTTTGCCACCATCATGTCTCGGTCCGCCGCTAACTTTCTCGGTATCTGAGGACAGTGTCCGGCAGGGAGGAAGCGCCGCCACCGTAGGGGTGTTTTCGTCATTTATAGGATGATCTGACTCTTTCGAGCTGACTTTTGTTAGTTGGATTGTTCTTCTTCTTAATTTGTTATCTTTGTTCTTCTTATGTGTGCATGTTTGGGTATTTAGAATTTCAAGTGTACATTATTTGAAGAAGATGAAAAGGTCTGTGTAATTGTGCATGAATGATGAATTTATATATGTGGAGACATGCAATTATTGCCTTCTAGTTCATTCAGATCAGAAGATAATTACCTTTTAATTATCAATAGAAACTTGTAAATTTTGCATCAGAAATTGTTGTGTTATTATTTGCATTTTGTCCGAATTAATTTTTCTAATTAATTCTCATGATGATTATATATATATATATATATATATATATATATATATATATATATTTCTAGAGTGCCTATTGAGAACTCAATAACCATTTTTGATATCGATAGAGGCAAAAGTTTGGTGGGATCTGTCCGCATGTTTGATGAGAACTGATTCGATTTGTTAGTACTTGGGGAAATGAGTTTCTTATAGCATTTCAATTCTTCTCCTTTTGCTGGTGTCTTTTTTCCAGGCATTGGTCGAATTTGCATGGATATATATATAGGGGATCCCTTGGTTCATGAAGAATTTGCCATTTTACTTAAAAGAATCTTCTTTTTCTGATTTGGTCATTCCATTTTGTACTAGCTAGTATGAAGCTCAGACCAACACCTTTTTTGTTCTTTTCTTTTCATGCTTATTTGGAATTGCACAAACAACTCCTTCAGAAACTTGTTGCAGAAATTCTCCAACAAAGAAAAACTTACCGCAGAACTTACAATAAGCAGTGCATTAGTACGTAATATATTCCACACATCAAAACCAAAAAATGATAGATGTGAAGGGAGAGAAACAATCGCGGATGACGCGGATCAGGTATCGAGAACAAGCCTCCAACAGTCATTCAACAGACACCAAAAATAAGGAGTAACAAACTTGTATAAAAGGGCAAATCTATGCCGTAAATAAACTGATTTAATTAATAAAACATAAGCTCTCTAACAACTATTACAATACTCATATTTATATAGGTTACAATACTTGGAGAATAAGTAGCCTCAAGCTAAAAGAAAAGCTAATTAAATGTAAATTCTAATAATTATAAAATAATTTCTTAAAACGATATTAATAATGAAATATCAAAGATTACGAATTTATAATTAAATATTTTCTCATATGCTCATGCATCAGACTCCCTTTGTTGGAAAGAATTTGCCCTCGAATTTGAACCATTGATGTAGAAAATCCAGACAAAATCTTCAATTGCTTCAAATCTTTTTTTGACTGATTAGCTTGCAATTGAATTCTTCCTTTCCAAATAAATAGATATTTGGAATAATTGCTTGATTGTGGATCTAATAAATTTTCTCTTCAACTTTAATCTCGCAATCCCAAAATTTTCTTCACCATCATTGATTTGATTGACAATATTAACAACCACTTTGGGAATCTGTATAATGAAGGCACTAACTCCAAGAAAATCAACAAAATTATGGTTAGTATCCTTTTTCAATGCCTTGATTGCGTCCTTCTTAGCATCTTCATCTTCTTCCATACCACAATTGTCATAGCTAGCCTCACAAAAACAATCATCGTAAATTGGTGGCTTACTAAAATCCACGACTCCATCTTTTTTTTTCTTTTTCTGAACTATTATTGACTGAAAAAGCAAAGATAGAATTTGAACTTTCATAGTCGAAACTAATAGGTTCTCCCCTTTCACCCAACTCACACAACGGAGTACAATAATGAAATGGGCCAGCGTAAATCTCCCCGTCGGAACCGTCACCATCTTGGTTGAAAGTTTTGATGTGATCAATACGTTGATGATAGGTGGTAACGTCTCTCTCCCAGTCGGAACTCTTATGACCCCGTTGTCGAGCTTCGATGTGATTTGATACGTACCGCAAGTTGTTGAAGAATCATTTTGATTTCAGCCATGTCATTGTTGACGTCACGACCCTCCATTCTGAAACCTCCGCCTCTTCACCCGACCTGAGACATGGAATCCATCAAGCTCTCGCCAGAGCTCTGATACCAACTGATGCGATCAAGTATCGAGAACAGGCCTCCAACAGTCACTCAACAGACACCAGAAATAAGGAGTAGCAAACTTGTATAAAAAAACAAATCTATGACGCAAATAAACTGATTTAATTAATAAAACATAAGCTCCTTAACAACTATTACAATACTCATATTTATATAGGTTACAATACTTAGAGAATAAGTAGACTCAAGCTAAAAGGAAAGCTAATTAAACGTAAATCTTAATAATTATAAAATAATTTTCTAAAACAATATTAATAACACTACCAGAAAATGGGTCTTGGGCGACGAAACAAAAAAAACCGGGCGACGATTTTTTTTTTCGTCGCCTAAGAGGGAACTTAGGCGACGATTTTTTTTTTCGTCGCCCAAGGGAAAAAAATCGTCGCCTAAAGTCCAACTTTAGGCGACGAAAATAAAATCGTCGCCTAAGAATACATTTCGTCGGCTAAGAGAGAAACTAGGGCGACGAAACAATATTTCGTCGCCTAAGATATTTATTTCGTCGCCTAAGTTTTTTATCCTTAGGCGACGAAACTGAGATATTTCGTCGCCCAAGATTTTTCATTCTTAGGCGACGAAACTCAAATATTTCGTCGCCCAAGATTCTTCTATATATTGTGAGGCGGGATAGAAGAATGAGAACTTTGAAAATTTTAAACATAAATTTCTCTAGTTCTTCAAATCGTTCGGTGTTGTGGAAATTTGTCCATACATAGTTTGTGGAGCTACTCCCAGGTACGTACATATGCATATATATGCACATATATATATGTGCATATATATATATATTGATTTTCAGTTTTATTTGAGTTGAATTAATGATATATATATATATATATATATATATGCATAGAGTTTGTTCCAAGCTGAGTAAGGGGCCGTTCTGTCATAGATATGGTTCACAGGTTTGTTTAACTGGATCTCAAGATCACAAACTGACCACTCTTCTCGGTGAAGGGGTCGATAGGGGTTCGCCTCCGTGATCACAAACGAGTCCTGCCTGGTTCCTGTAGGGGGTTCGCCCTCCGTGACATTGACACTTGCCTTCTGAAACCACGGAATCCGCTCGAACTAGATATATATAATTAATAATTAGTATGTTGTATTACATTAATATATATATATATAAAAGATATGTTCATTAAATATTGATATATATATGTGTTATTTTCAGGATATGGATAAGAGTTGGATTTCTCTTCCCACCTGCACAGTGAATGGCGTCAAATTTGTATCTGAAGAGAGAGACAGCAGACGAAGAACACAGAATTCTGGGGTGATGGCGAAAGGTCATGGCCTTGACTATTATGGTGTTCTCCATTCAGTGGTCGAACTGGTTTATGCGGAAGGCATGAAAGTGCATCTGTTCAAGTGTAGATGGTTTGATACAGGCGCACAGAGCATGAAGATGGATCAGTATGGCAATTTATCGGTCAACACTGCTACAAGCGCCTACGAAGATGACCCGTTTGTTTTTGCGACATCGGTAAAACAAGTGTTTTATCTTGATGACCTTGCAAAAGGTGACGCGTGGAAAATAGCGAACATTGTGCATCCTCGAAACATTTACCGGGCGGCTACACTTGGAGTGACCATTCCAGGGCCAGAGGCTGATGCGTATCAGGAGCCGAACGCAGTAGGTATTCATGATGTAGCTACTGTTCGTCAAAATAATGTTAAACATGGTCGAGTGCTCAGAATTCGTGACGAAGATTCAACCTTTATTGATGTTGATCCAAATGAAGAAACAGACGACGACTCTGACGACGAATTAAGGCATAGATTACCAGATATTAATTCCGATACCGAAGAAGACTCATCGGATGACTCAGATTACGAGCCTTAGCTTAGTTATAATTGAGCCTTAGCTTTGTAATTGTTTGTATACTAAAAGAATATGTTTGTACTAAAATAAATAAAGCACATTTAAATTTCATTGTAAAGAAATTTTTATTTTTACTCTTGGGCGACGATTTTAACAAATATCGTCGCCCAAGTATCATCTTGGCCGACGAATTAGCCTAATTTCGTCGGCCAAGATTAATCCGAATAATTAAAATAAAATAAAACACATTTAAATTTCATTATAAGAAATTTTTATTTTCACTCTTGGGCGACGATTTTAACAAATATCGTCGCCCAAGTATCATCTTGGCCGACGAATTAGCCTAATTTCGTCGGCCAAGATTAATCCGAATAATTAAAATAAAATAAAACACATTTAAATTTCATTATAAGAAATTTTTATTTTCAATCTTGGGCGACGATTTTAACAAATATCGTCGCCCAAGTATCATCTTGGCCGACGAATTAGCCTAATTTCGTCGTCCAAGATTAATCCGAATAATTAAAATAAAATAAAACACATTTAAATTTCATTATAAGAAATTTTTATTTTCACTCTTGGGCGACGATTTTAACAAATATCGTCGCCCAAGTATCATCTTGGCCGACGAATTAGCCTAATTTCGTCGGCCAAGATTAATCCGAATAATTAAAATAAAATAAAACACATTTAAATTTCATTTGAATAATTAAAATAAATATCCCGGGTATTTATTTATTACCAAATTTTTATAGCCCCGTAAGAGTCTCGTCGATTGGAAACTATTCTCAGTTGAAGGTCCGGCCAGATTACGTGATTTGGCGGGTCGAATAGCCGTTTCCGTCCGTTTAGGGGTTTGACCGCGCCGATTGACCGGACGGATCGAGCCCTTATCTTTGTCAGATGGAGCTGAATTTTTTTCCACCTACGTAATTCTTTATGCTGGTCAAATCTGACGGTCGGGTTTCAGTTCCTCTTCTCCGATCAATAAACTCACGTTATATGTACTAATGTTGTATAACTTTTTTATATAAGTGTTTAGTTTAAGTGTCGTTTTGAAGACAACGTATACGTAGAGGCCTCAATCGCAAAAAAGTCGTGAAATAAGATATAACCGGAACGGTGAAATACGTCAACCCGTGAAAAATGAAGATATTCCGGTAAATTTTCGGTGCCGGTTGTTCCGGTCGCACGAAACACATTTATTTCTGCCTAGTGGTAGCCCTTTCCCGGGTATTTATTTATTACCAAATTTTTATAGCCCCGTAAGAGTCTCGTCGATTGGAAACTATTCTCAGTTGAAGGTCCGGCCAGATTACGTGATTTGGCGGGTCGAATAGCCGTTTCCGTCCGTTTAGGGGTTTGACCGCGCCGATTGACCGGACGGATCGAGCCCTTATCTTTGTCAGATGGAGCTGAATTTTTTTCCACCTACGTAATTCTTTATGCTGGTCAAATCTGACGGTCGGGTTTCAGTTCCTCTTCTCCGATCAATAAACTCACGTTATATGTACTAATGTTGTATAACTTTTTTATATAAGTGTTTAGTTTAAGTGTCGTTTTGAAGACAACGTATACGTAGAGGCCTCAATCGCAAAAAAGTCGTGAAATAAGATATAACCGGAACGGTGAAATACGTCAACCCGTGAAAAATGAAGATATTCCGGTAAATTTTCGGTGCCGGTTGTTCCGGTCGCACGAAACACATTTATTTCTGCCTAGTGGTAGCCCTTTCCCGGTTATTTATTTTTTACCAAATTTTTATAGCCCCGTAAGAGTCTCGTCGATTGGAAACTATTCTCAGTTGAAGGTCCGGCCAGATTACGTGATTTGGAGGGTCAAATAGTCTGAATTTTATGATAGAACTCTTGGCCGACGATTTTCTTCATCTTGGGCGACGAAATTTATAATGAAGAATGTCGTCGCCCAAGTATAACATCTTGGCCGACGATTTTCTTCATCTTGGGCGACGATATTTATAGTGAAGAATGTCGTCGCCCAAATATACTATCTTGGCCGACGATTTTTAAAAAAACAGGGCGACGATTTCAAAAATCGTCGGCCAAGAGTCTCTTGGCCGACGATTTTTACAAAACAGGCCGACGATTT
This sequence comes from Fragaria x ananassa, assembly GCA_034370585.1. Lineage (NCBI taxonomy): Eukaryota > Viridiplantae > Streptophyta > Magnoliopsida > Rosales > Rosaceae > Fragaria > Fragaria x ananassa. The sequence goes on along the minus strand of CP139761.1, from coordinate 24,520,939 downwards.
TTACAGAATCGTCGCCCAAGAACGCCAGTATAAAAGGCAAAAATTCGGAAACCCTAACCATTTCTTCAGCCGCCAAGCATATTCTCTCTCTCTCTCTCCGAAAATCCTCTCTCTGCCCTCTCTCTCTCCCTCTCTCCGACCCCGACCCCGACCCCAATTCGGAACCCCGACCCCGACGTCGACCCACAATTTAAGGTATAACCCTAAAACCCTAAATTGGTTTTAATTGTTTTTTTTGTTGTAATAATTGTAAATTGTTGTTGTTGTGATAATTGTAAATTGTAAATTGTTGTTGTTGTGATAATTGTAAATTGTTGTTGTTGTGATAATTGTAAATGTTTGTTGTTGTGATAATTGTAAATTGTGATGTACGGTTTAGGGTTTACGGTTTACGGTTTAGGGTATAGGGTTTAGGATTGTAAATGATTAAATAATTTAGGGTTTATTTAGGGTTTAGGGTTTACGGTTTAGGGTTTATTTAGGGTTTAGGGTTTGTAAGAAATAATGGATTATTTTTTAGGAAGGATGTAAATATTATTATATTAAATTTTGTGATATAATAAGCCCTTATTAATGTAAATAATTTGTTATGTGAATAAAAAATAATAATAAATCCTATAATAATTATTAAATTATTATAAGACGGTAAAATATTTTTAATAAATTTATGGTTATTTTAAGACGGTAAAATATTTTTAATAAATTTATGGTTATTTTAAACAGGATGGCCAAGAGAAGAACTTCTGGACAAGACGGCTCGGACGGTACCTCAAACAACCCGTCGGAATCACCGTCGATCGGGTTTCCGTGGCAGTTGACGGCCCGACATGCGCAACTGATGGGTGGCGCGAGCGGCTCGGGTTCTGCTGGGCAGTCGGGTCCCGCAGCGACGGCTCCTCGTCATCCACCCATACTTCGCCGGTCGCGATCCCGCAGCGACGCCCCCACACAGTCGTCCCCGACCGACGGTGATGGCGGGTCATCCGGGGTCCCTATGGTGCCGTCCGGCCTCTTCCTTCCTCCGACGATACCGGCGATACCTCGCGTCGATGAGGAGGGTCGACCGATTCGGGAGCAGCTCCCGCATGTGGCACCGCACGAGGCCTATATCTACCGGGAGTTTCCCACGCCTCTTCATCCCGTGAGGGTCTCCGAGCAGGCGGACATAGACGAATCCGTCGGCTCAGCCTCGTCGATCGGTAATTTATTATTACTTTTTTTTCGATTTACATTTTCTTTTTGTAAAAATGTATTATTAATATTAAATTTGATTCACAATGTCACAGCCGCCGGAACGAGAAGGCGGAACAGGAGAGGCACCGTCAGCAACAAGGGACTCGATAGGGCGGTCGAGTCCGCTGGACGGATCGCCATCCCGTTTTCCAACGGGAAACCGGTGGACGCCGCGTTGGGAAACCGGTACACGCGCGCCGCGGGAGGCACCATCCGCTCCAGACTTCCTATGTTGTGGGGAGTCTGGAGCCAGGTTCCTGATGGAGTGAAGGAGATGCTCCATCAGTCGATGTCGGTGAGTTTACTCAATAAATTACCTTTTTTTTAACTATTTTTTTAACTAATAAATTATTTCATTATCGAAAAAAATACTAACAAGTGGTAATGCAGCAATGGTTTGTGGTTCCCGAGGAGGGACGTGACTGGGCGGACAAGACCCATAGGGAGAGGTACCTCTAGCTATTTAATAATTTATTAAATTTTATTTTTTTAATAAAATTATTAATATTTTTTTTGTATATGTAGGTTCAAGGAGTGGAAGCACGACCTCCGGGAACACTGGAAGAAGTACGGGAGCGACCGTTCGGGTACCCCGAAGGAGTTCGAGTATCGGGAGTACGAGTGGCGGTGGCTTCTTGTCACGCAGTTCAACGACCCTCATAAACAGGTAATTCGTAAACAAATTTGAATATTTAATTAGTGAATTAATTATAATTGTATGTTTTTAAATATTTACTAACGATAATTTTTTTTTAAAAAAGCACCTCGCCCGGGTGAACGCTGAGAACCGGCAACAGAACACAACCAACCATCGTGCCGGTTCGAGGCCGTTTTCGGCCATCATGGACGACGTGCGGCGAGAGCGGCCAGAGGAGAACCCCTATGTGGGGACCTTTCAGAGGGCATATCCTCATTCTGAGGAGGATCTTGTAAGTTCCTTATATTTACTAATTTTTAATTTTAATTACATTTTATTAAATGTATATTAATATATTTTTATAATATATCCATTTAGGCGAGGGTGAGGGAGGCGGAGCAAGAGGTCATCAGAGGCATGGTGAACGACACATGGCCGGGCACGGCAGAGGATGACATGTCAGAGGCCATGTCCAGGATCGACACTTCAGATCCTACCGTTGGGGCGCGGATTATGGCCACTGCCTTCGCGCAGCGCTCCAACACCTACTACTGCCGGGGTATGGGAGACGCTGGAAAGGGGATCCTGAAGACGACGCCAGGATTTCAGCGCAAGGGAGCCGCCGGAGCCTCAAGCAGCAACAGCCAGACCACTCGGCTACAGGATCAGTTCGCAAGCCTACAGTCTGAGCTGGAAGCCCAAAGAGCGAGAGAGTCTGAGCTGGAAGCCCAAAGAGCGAGGGAGATGGCGGCGATGGCGGAATCATATGCGGCTTCTAATGCTGCGCATATGGAGCGGGTGAATGAAGTCACCAATGCCAACCAGGCGGCTATGGGACAGTGGATGACTGCCTGCATGTCTGCACTTGCGGCCGGACAGCCGTTTCCGCCCATGCCTACGCCTATACCATTACCTCAGTGGCATCCTCAGTGGCCCCAGCCTCAGCAGCAGCCTCCTCAGCCTGACCAGCCGCCGCCTCAGGACCCTCCGAACGGGAATGATGAGTTAGATTTTGGGTTTCTCGATCCATAGGCAGAATTTTTGTAATAAATTATTTATAAATTTATAAATTTGTGTTATTTTTAATTAAATTTTAATATTAGAAAACTTTAAAGAAATGCCGAAAAAAAAAATAATGACAAAAATTAAAAAAACATTATTTATATATTTAAAATAATTATTTAATTATTTTTTTAAAAAAAATTTAAATATATCTTAGGCGACGAAATCTATAAATCGTCGCCCAAGATTTAACACCTTGGCCGACGAAAAATAATATCGTCGCCTAAGATGTAGTGATCTTAGGCGACGAAACATTTATTTTCGTCGCCCAAGGTCAGAAGATTTTAAGCGACGAAAAAAAATTTCGTCGGCCAAGGTGTTAAATCTTGGGCGACGAATATTTTTGGGCGACGAGAGGTATATTTTAGGCGACGAAATTAGTATCGTCGCCTAAGAAGTACTCTTAGGCGACGACGGAATTATATTTCGTCGCCCAAGTTCTTCACCGACGGACTTCTGGCGACGACTTCTTGGCCGACGACATGTCGTCGCCTAAGTACTTAGGCGACGAAATTTTTAAACAGGGCGACGATTTTTTTTCGTCGGCCAAGAACTATTTTCTGGTAGTGTAATGAAATATCAAATATTACGAATTTATAATTAAATATTTTCTCATATGCTCTTGCATCAGCGGAGGTAAGGTTATATAGAAAATAATCGATTAACAAGAAAAATGAAGAAAGAATTGAAGCTTTGATTCAAGAGAGAGCTCATTTATTGAAATCTACAACGAGTACTTTCATAGCTTATACAACTCTACAGTCTTTAAAGAGTAAAGAGCCTACCCCTCTAATGTATTTACTGCTAAATATTGCTGCTTCTGTACATAGCTAAGTATATGCACACTACAGGGTCTACTCCTAGAACAATTAGACACAACAAAATCTCGTATATTTTATACATGCAACCCAAACATATACAAGTGCAGAACCCCGAAAATTGGCAGAGATTCATGAGGTGTGTATACTCTGAGACCTAACTAATCCAAACACAAAATTCTATGGCTATCATTGCTATCTTCTTAGTTTGTTGGTCCTAGCTGCTAACCGTGCTGTGAAACCGACGGTTGTTGGCCTCAAAGATCTCTGCCGAACCATATCACAAAACTCGGGATCATTTGACCGTCCCTCGTACCTAATCCATTGTATCATTTTATGATACAATGGAAAGAACCGCATCCGAAGCGATGAGTATGTAAAATATGGGAGTAAAGCTGAGATTGGCACAAGCAATGTGATAAGCCAGAAAGAAGGGGTGGGGGCAAGGGTTTCGACGAAGACTTTGTAAGCATTGGTAGAGAGTGTGGGTGACATGGCTCCATATGCTAACATAAACAGATACCAGAGAGTAATGGAACCCCAGATGAAAAGATGTTGTATCAAGGTGAAGTAACTTATTGCAAGTGCCATCTGCAAGTTCACAACCCAAACGGTGCATGTGTACATTGTTGCTCCTAGAATGTCCTTCCCAGCAGTTTTTCCATCTGGATTGAAGGCACATGGTTGTAGCGCTTTCATGCAGAAAAAGAAGATGATCACAGCACTTGTTAGTCCATTCAACATCCAACCAATTATTCTACGCCAGCTGAATAGAACATTTTGCACTCCTTCTTGGTATAGTAGAGGAAACTGCAATAGTGAACAGTATAAACAGTATGTTCAGTAAAGCCAAACAACATTATACTCGAATCAGACTGGTATTTTACACCAGCTTGAATTGTATTCCATAGTTTACAGTATACCAAGTCAGTTTACCTTGAGACAAAATCGTGCAGAAACATCCTGGTCGAAAACTCCCATGGCAACCACCGGAAGTGATGAGAAGAATACATTATACAGTGACAAAAACCAGTCATTGTATACAGGTTGTCCAGAGAAGGTTGTGGATGCCTCATATAGGAACACAGCTAAACCAAATGTGATGTTCTTGTAGAAGAAGTAGCATATCTGCGAAGTTAATTTGAGAACGTCAAATCATTGTGAAGCAGAAGTTTTAGATTGTATGAAATTTAAGCTTGCCACACTGTCAACATTCTAAAATCTCAAGTTTGTTTGATAGAAGGTGAAATGTGATACCATTGATGAGATCCTTCTGTAACACCAATGTCCATGAACAAGCAGCAGGCGCTCCAAATAACGAAATTGTGCTATTGCAATATCACTTGACATGACCGCCTGGATATGAAAATAAGCATGAGAAGTTTATAAGAACAAAAGTTCAGTGAAATTGCAGGAAACAGAAAACAAACTAACAAAACATGCAGAAGAACCGGTAAAGTACCTGCATTCCTTCGACACCACTAATTCCAATCCCAATATCTGCTTCTTGGAGCATTCCCACATCATTGGCACCATCACCAATTGCAAGAGTTGTTTTACCAGTTCCAGATTTGACCAGTCTAGTGACCTTTTTATCAATTTCACCAATTAAAACAAATTAGTTCCTAACTCTGAGCATGATATAAGAATGAAGATGCAAGATATCATCCTTATGAAGGCATTATAAAGAAATGGTAAAACCCATAAGATAGAAATTTGTGACATACCAGTGCTTTCTGTTTTGGTGATGAACGGCAACAAATAACAGATGCACAGCCCATTGCAAGCTCTAGAAACAACGACTTTATATCATCCTCGAGAGCGTACGCAAGAGACTTTCCATCAATGATCAGCGCAAATGCCTCGGAGCCCCCACTTGATGCTGTAAGTTGAGCCTTTCCCTTATCTATTTGATGGAGGACTCTTGCTCTTGATGCCTAAAACATGAGTCAGAAAATTTTATCAACATCATATACTCTAACTTCAAATAGTTATGCCAGTTATACTCTTATGTAGTTATGTTGTACGTATAGCCAAGCATAGTCTAATCGCGAGAGAAGGCTGGCAAGCTCTTACATTGTTCAAGATTCAAGAACACTATTTTATTTCCTTGAGGAGAATACATTTTCAATACATGAACTAGATATAACATGTATGTATACTATATATGAATATGTTTATATAAGTTTTACCTTGGTGATGGCATCCTTATCTCCTTCCTTTTCCAGCATCTTAATTTCTGGAGACTCCAAATTTATCATAATCTGCGTCATTCCTTGTCTAAGTAAGCTACAGGCAAACCTGCAGGTTAACAATGTGAGTTAGAGACTTTCATCAGCATAGAAATTTATGGTCACCATGTAATTAATATGCATAAATCATACCCAATGTTGATGGCAGTTTCCATCTTGTCTCCAGTCAAAACCCAAATCTTGATTCCTGCTTGGGCAAGCTTGTCAATGCAATCAGGAACCCCATTTTGAAGTTTGTCCTCAACAGCTGTTGCACCAAGAAGGATTAGATCTTTCTCAACATTATCTGTTACTTCATCAATCAATGCTTCACGGTCTGCACTAATTGAGTTCTTGGCCTTGATAAATTTTGCATTAAACTCTGTGTATTCATCTTCCTGAAGTTCACGATAGGCAAGAATCAAAGTCCTCAGCCCTGCATCAGCATACCCATTTAAATGCTCCTTGGTCTCTTCTTCGAACTCCCTACCATTTTTGGCAAGCCTTTCAAACATGACACTGGAAAAAAAATAAAAAATGAGCTGAGCGGGTCAGAAATTATATAATGACAAACACGTAGAAATAGGGAACTAGGGACTGATTTGAGGTTTAATGGAGTTAACACATACTTGTCTGCACCTTTACAGAGCAATAATACTTTTCCTTCCTCATTTCTTACAATCACAGACATCCGCTTCCTTGTGCTGTTGAACTCTAACACATTCAGAAGAGTGTACAACCTGCAAACCAGAAAATTCAATGAATATAATCTCTTAAGCACACTAAAGAACTAAATACTAGTGTGGGAAGAAACACATCAAAAGTAAATGGGAGAAAGTAACAAGAAGCACCGCACAGATAATAGAAAGAATTGGTTATTGGATATTGTACGCTAGGCTTTGCAAAACAAGACTGAAGCTTGAGGTTAGCGGTTTCTGCTGTATCAAAAATGCCTTTTCTAGTTAAACGGTAGTCAAAAGATTCAAAACTTCATAAGAAAGTATCAAATAGGTTTGTATGAACAAACTAGATGCTTTCTTAAAAGCATGCATTGTTATGTTAACCTGTATATTGCTCTCCAAAAATGCCCAATCCTCCAATATGGAAGAGAAATTTTATTCTATGAGATATAGCCCTATTATTTACATTAATTTTCCAATGCAGAAGCTGAGTTTATATTATTATGCCTGGTGTTAAGTGGTTCTGAAATCAATGCAGAGGCTTTGGAATCAGGGTACTGGATGAACCCGAGACACATATGAAAGTTGAATAAGGCTGTTTGAGATTTCTACTTATCAGATAAACAATGAAATGTACTGACCTATCAACTTGCTGTCCTGAGGCTCTGTCCAACTCTCTCACTGATATGCTTGTTTGCGTCCTTTTATAGAATTCGAAACCAACTTCTCTTGCTGCAATCACAAATGCTGCTTCATCAGGAGACTCAGCCTCGTACATAACCTTCCCAGTTACTTCATCAACTTCTGGAATGGCTGTATGGCAGACTGCTAATAAGCGGAAAAATTTCTGGATGAGATCTCCATGAGGCTCATTAACCCAATTTCCAAACATGATCCTTTCATCTTTAAAATTGAAGCCTTTAATGGGTGCCGTTTCATCCTTCCCTATTAGAGCTTCATGAACTGGTGAACCATTTCTCCTGCCCATAGACCTCTCAACCTCTGTAAAACCACGGCCATAAGCTGTTCCAGCCACCGAACATTTGATAAACTCCATTGAATTGCATGTCAAAGTTCCAGTCTTGTCCGAAAGAATTGTGTCTACTTGGCCAAGTTCTTCATTCAAGTTTGAGGTACGAGCATGTGCTGGTTTATCAGCTTCTTCATAGTACATGTGAATATCTTGATTGATGAACACGCTCTGAAGAACTTTAACAATCTCTATTGACACATACAAGGAGATAGGGATCAAGTAGCTATATAACATCAGAGCAGTCAGGAAGTGATAAATTGCTGCAACAGGAGCTTTTTTGGGATCATAGAAAACTGTAGAATCATCTGGCTTCAGATACCACCTTTTCATGATCCCATTGTTTAAGTCATCTTTGGTTTTAATGCCAAAGAAAATGGATCCAACCGATGACAAAGTAAATAAAACACCAAACAAGAGGTAGATAATTTTATCCATCTTCTTCTCAACTCTGCTTCTTTTTGAAGGAGGGGGAGTAGAGTTTTGAATAACCTTTGTATCAACACCGGTGAAGATAACCACTCCGTATATGTAGTCTGTATTTCGGAGTTTAGAGTCTCTGAGAAGAAGCTGTTGAGGAGAGAGGGGATACTGCTGCTTTTCAAAATCCATAGTTCCGAGAAAGGAGTACAGATTTGCATTTGGGTCCTCACATTTCACCATGGCATGAAAATCGCTGATGCTGGTGTCCTCCTGTAACGTTGAAGTTACATCCAATGCTTGTTTTAACTTTAAGTTTGTCTCCCCATCAAGGTTCATTGTCTCAACATAGCAGATTGCATCTTCATAACTAGACGAAAGTAACAGGAGATCTGTTGGAAAGAATTCATCCTTTTCCACTCTCACTATATCTCCCACTCTCAGATTCTTCCATTCAGTATAATCAAACTCGCCACTACCCTTGTGCACTTTAACCTTTCTATTGTTCACTTCAATATCCTGAAAAAACATTCAACATAGTAAAATTATAAATCTTTATCCAACATCTTACCAGAAAGAATCAATGATAAACTAATCAAAATACAACCATAGCAAGAATCTCCAGCAAGTCAAACATTTCCAATTGATGGTATCTTAGAGAAAGTCAACCAATCCAGTTCATTCCACATATCCGAAAAATTAAGCACAAAAACATAACAATGAATCTGAACTTTTCATTCTCCTTAGTGAAATCAACAGATACTCCTCATCCTCAACAATCCCATAACAGAAAAGCAAAGAAGAAAAATACAAAACTGAAAACTTCCCCAATACTTAAAATTCATTGCAAACCACATCCTAATGTTGACTTTGCATACACAATGAAAATTATTCAGTTAAAACAAACACAAACCAATTGAAACATGATCATTACCTGCTGTTTTCGACGCCAATCTTCGATCCCCTCCTTGGTCATCGTCGCGCCAATAACGATGATCAGAGGAATAATAGCACTGACAGCTGAATATGGAGCCAGAGGAGTAAAGGCCAAGATTCCAGTGACCAAGAAGTAGAAGTTAGCTACCCTCCTGAACTGCTCAAACAAAGACTTGGGCAAGAATGTAGCAACTGTATACTTTGTAGTGCTGACATAGTTATCTGCATAATTTCGAATCCCGGCCTCAAACGAATCCGGTTCGTTGCAGAAAACCACTCTGGAAAATCCTGGCCCTCCAATCTGTGAATGCTCCTCCTTCAAAGAAGCTCTTCCACAGCTGAAAGAATAGATCTTGCTGAAATGCAGCCTTCTCTTTCTCCCACCACTCCTCCTCATTTTTCGAGACTAACACCAAAAATTAATGCCAACCTAATAAGGCCTAACTCTGTTTTAAATGCCAACCCTGTAATTAATGCAAAACCAAAACCAGTCGAAGTTCCAAACCCAGAAACAGAACCCACTTAAACAAGTGAAACTTAACTTGAGTAAAAAAGACAGCTTCTTTGTTCAAGAAGGACCAAACCCAGCTCCACAAGACCCCAAAAGTTCACAAATATTAAACACAGAGACCCAAAACAAGAAAAACTCAGAGTCCCAGTAATTTAGAGATTAAAGAATCTGAATACTGAACAGAGGAGGTAAAAAAAAAAAAGAATAAATGAAACAAAAGAATCTGAAGAGGAAGGAAACTAAAGAGAAGCAAAGCAGCTAGAGAGGTTTGAAGTTTGAACAATAAAAGCAGAAGCAACCCAGTTATGTAATCTACAAAAGCTTTAGGACCCAAAAGGAGTTGTGTTCTTTTGTGCAGCTAAACCAAAAGAGAGAATATAATTATGAAAAGAGGTTCAGGAAGGGCATGAAATAGAGGAAAGGTTTGAATGAGATATGCGGGTATTTGAATTGTTCTCTACAATAGAAGAAGAAGGCTTTGAACAAGGACTTGGCTTTGGATCTCGCATGTTTTTGACTTTGGTTATCTAGGAAAGACGCGGCATTTGGTTTTTGGGCTTGTAATATGGAATGGTTTTGTATTTAACCAAATTGAACTCGTTTCCCAGAAAACAAAGAAGAAGGAAAACTAAAATGTGTGAAGCATAAATATGAATGGTGTTTTCTGAGAAATTTCAAACCCGCGGGAAAAGTTATAAGAAGCTGAGAAGAATATGGTAGGGAGAGGAGTGTTAATGTGTTCTGTTTTTGGGGTATGAAATGGTCTTCGTCTTCTTGCTCCCAACAAAGACCCAGAAAATGAAAACAAATTAGTTTAATGCAATTATTAATCACAGGAGATTAATTAATTGAATCAAAGGAGGGAATGATGAAGACACATTAGCAAATTTTCTGGTTAAGCAGATGAAAGGGAAAGAAAAAAAAACAGATAAGTTCTGTTTTTTTTTCCCTTTATTTCATGCTTAACCAGAAATTTGATGCCATCACTTGATCTGGTGTGTCTGGGGGAGTTGTTATGAGCAGAAATTACTGAAAATTTGGGATTTGTATTCCAGTAAAATTTTGTTGCTTTGGTTTAATAATAGAAAGGTCGGTTTCATTGGTTGGAAAATTAACAAAATAGAAACAGAGGAGTTAAGCTGTAGAAATGAGGGAGATAGTTTTGGAAGAGAGAAAAATGAAACGTGGTGTGTATGGGGCACAATGGACGGGTCAAACACTCTGTGTACAGAGAGACAAGGACCAATGGTCTCTTCCTATTTCACATGCAAATATCTTGGCTGCTTGTCTGTTCATTTCTTGCTTCATATTTTTACTTTTGTTTGCTCTTTTAGTTTCTGTCAGAATCTTTGTCTAATTCAAGTTAAAGAACTCCGTCTTCGTTTTGATTCAAAGGTGCGAGTATTATACATATTTGTATGTATGACATGGTAAACCGTTCAATTGTTTAGCAATTTAAAATTAAAATAATTAGACGGTTCACAGCTTGATATATATTATACATATATAGACAATAAAAAAATCCTTATTATAAAGCAGTAGAAACACAATGTAAATAAGTTAGGGATAAGATTTGATTTTACTTTGATTATGTGTTCCATTTTTACTAATTTTGTCTACGGTACCTTGGAGATGAAGGAATGAGTAAAGTCTAATACATGTTCTTGTTTGGAAAATGATTCAAGTGGGAGATTCATGGATTGGATTGGATTACGTAGGTAGCTAGGTTCCTTCCTCTCTTGTTTTACACGTTATTGAACTCGCGATTTGTAGTTGGCAATTCATAAGTTATAAACTATCCATTTTCATCGACGTAATTTTTTCTTCAAATGATAGATTCATATATTTATAGTTTGCTCGTGTTATCACATCAAAAGAAATTCATGATTATATGCAAATGTGCGAGAGTTCGTGAACCAGAACAATTCCATTTTTTCATCCAACACTGGCCATCTCAATGGCATCAATACCAAGAAACTTGCACATCTAGCCGTATCCATTTCAAGAAAGTAACTACTCGATTGAAAGAAACATACATTTACTGCTATTATCCTCATTTGCTCGTTCAACCTGATACAAATTTATCTTTGGGTCAAACCACTTTATATTATTTGATATGCGAGAGAGAATTGAGTTTCTCCAATTTGATAGATGTCTCTCATTATATAAACACGAGAGAATGAAATACGTACATTGAACTAAAGATAACATTTCATTGAGAAGTAGTCGTTTAGGTTTGAACATGATACCTCATTCATTTCCATTGCATGTGTAGAAATACCATATAGTTATGTTTTTCTAACATTTTTTGTGTATCCAAACCAATAAACAATACAGACGTGTATTTTTGAAGGTGTTGGTTAATATAAGCACATGTACTCCTGATGTACAGGTAGTAGAATATGGAGGAGGAAAGAGGCAAAAGAAGCCGCCGAGCCCGTGAAAGAAACAAAGACGGAGAGAGATAGACCGTTTGGCCAGCCAGCATTGATCAGCAACACCTACAGAGTGTGTGTGTGTGTATATCTGCCTATTATACTAAAACAAACTACCGTCGGGTTATTACAAAAACTACTACGTACCAACTTTGTGAATCTATAGAATGTTTTGCCGTAATTAAGCTGAGCTAGCTCTGCTGGCGTTCACTGCTCGATCGATCGCTTCAGCTTCATCGCCAATCACTGCATGCATGCCAGTTCATCTGTAATTAGAAAACTGTAGCCGCCTGCATCTATGTGCCTTAACTGTCGCAGTGTTCACTGGAACTCTTGTTGTTAATATTAGTCGTCCTTCCATGCATGTTGTGGCTTCATATATTAGCTTATATATATATATATATATATATATATATATATATATATATGTGTGGCTTCATATATTAGCTTATATATATATATATGATTCATGTTTGTTTATATTGATGTTTCGAGTCCAACCGGTGAAAGGAAACTCAGTGCTAATTGTTGGCACGTACCTAGCTGATCATTGCTTGCTCTTGGCTCTCTTAATATATAGAATGATTGAGCTCAATCAAGGAAAACGTAATTGGTGTGTAAGAAAGATGTTGATTCTAGCTCGATCGGTGCTTCGTTTTCATTAGCAGCATATTATATATGTACGTACCATGAAAGGGGTAGACATTTATCATTGTTTATGGTATGAGAGCAAGATCAATGTACGTATATATGTACAGTAGTATACCCTTTGTTTATTGTTGGCATGGGTACATGAAAAGAGCTCATTCGATAAAACAAAATAATGTATGCCTGCTAGTTCCATACGTAGCTAACTAAAATGGTGACAACTGAAATTTAGGCTTCCCTAGAACTTAAACCAAACCTAATGCATGAGTTAGGGTTGGTGCTAGCTATACTATTTATTGGTGGACGGTCTAGTAACTAGGAAAATCAATTTTCAAACTACTAAATATAATTCAGGCACCACATTAGTGTCTGAGGTCGATCAATTAGTTTTCCCAGTTTCAATTTCAAGTATAGTATAATTATGTTATCTTTCATCCAAGTTTGACATTTATCAAGTTAATTTATATATTAAGCCAACAGACTATAAACTAAATGCTTGACCTCCAAAAGGTAGAATATACAAAGTTGGGTGATAATCAAATGAATTAGTAGGTGATTTGAACCTACATATTCGACAATTTGGCCACGCTCTCAGTATGATACAAGACCAAAAGGTATATGTTAATTCACTTAATTGTTATTCTAAAAAAAGAAAAAGACAAATAATATATATATATATATAGCTAGCCCTTCTATTATATTAAGGAATCTATATTTTTAACTATTTATAAAGATATAACATTTCACCAACTTTCTGATTAAATTTTTGTATCTATGTGTGTTATACGAGTATAGTAATCGTTAACAAGATTAAACGTCCCAGTGGTGACCCTAGCCTGCAATCCTTTTCGATACAAGAAATTGCATTATCTATATGATTCTGAAAGGGTCAGCTTCTAACAGCTATTTGTCTGAACCTTATTGGGAGAATGTTATTTTAAGACCCAGATCACCCCCTTTTAACAAATCAGAATGCAGAAAGATACTCGTGGTGGATGAAAGGGGAAAAGTATATACTATACAAATTTCTAGGGTTTGTATCATTGCTTACATGACCCTTGACGAAACAGATCGAGTGACACGTTTTTGGCACGACTTGGGGGGCTGCATCGCCTTCAGCTACAGATCGAGCCAAAATCAATTTATGGAAAATAAGCAAAACCTTGGAAATGTGCCATAACTGGTATATTCGCCGTGCAACGACAAACGCTTGCTACTCCAATCTCTTTGATTCTTCGAATACTATACTCCAAAGAATATATCCCACGCACTCCTCTAACTTTGTAGCTAGGTCTACAATTCGATCATCCTGATTCTGAAGTTTATCGATGTGATACAAAGAAATTAAATGAGAGCGAGATGAAGTACGTATGTACGTAACAACTTCATTTAGAATAATCCTAATTAATATACAAATTTATCACTTTTTACTTGGATAGAAAGCAGCAATTTCCACATATTGGATCTAATACCAAATAGTAAATAAATTAATGTTCTAGATATACATATGAGCAAAATGACTATAAATGTGTCATACGAGAGCATCGAGATCGATGTATCGGTCATTGTATGTAACAAATTCAACGACTATAATATCTAACTCCGAAAACTTACACGAGTTGACAAAAATGAAATAAGTGTCATATACATATGTTTGGCAAATGCACATCGATCCTCGTGATAAACATGCATATTATTCAGAGTTCATAAACTTATATTGTTTGAAAAAAATGAAACCAACACCATTCTTGACTTGGTGTGTATAATGAATGGTACATAACTATATACATGTCCCGTAATGCTATAGTAGCTATACACTGGTCCATCTTAATTTAATTTACAAGAGAAGCTTCTCCCACAATTATGTTAGTCTTTCTTTGTTAAAAATCATCACTAGCTAGGATGATCGAGTTCGTATCAAAGTTTGCCTTGGGATTTTATTTTTGTTTATGCTTTTGTCAACTGTATTATTGATCTGCGTACGTAGTTTCTTTTATCTTGAAAAATAAGCAGAGACCAAAGACTGGACTGCAAATTCATATCGTAAACTAGTCTAGCTAGCTACCATTTAGTACCAACTCACCATTTTGGCTGCTAATGCTCTACTGGTGGCGAATAGTTTTAGCTTCATAATCAAACATGTAACGTGCAGAGCCAGGAGTTGCATAATTCAACCTACTCCTCAGTTATTAATCCATTTTATCAAACTTATTGTTGAGTGTGATCATGAGTGAGGTAGCCATGAAAGAAATTAAATCCACGTCTCCCCTGGTGGGTTGAGTCAGTTGGAAACTATTTCCGCATTTGTAAACCTGTCTGCAAGAACAAGCTAGCTAGCTAATGTTGTTTAGGTCATTCTAATTTGGGATAATTGACATCTGTGATTGATCTGCGTATTTGTTGGATTAGTTTATGAGTATAAGTAAAAGACTCATGGATAAAGATAAAAAGTGTATTTCTAATCGTAACTAAATCTTCAGTTTTTCATTTCTACAGGGGAAATTGAAGTAAAACAGCTATTAAACAATGTCTTTGGTTTACTAAAGACATCGATCCATAAATTGTTTTAGCTCGGCAGAAACAAAATGTTTTTCCTAAAGATCTTTTAAATAGAAGTAAAGAACAAAGTAACTAGAAAGATTGTTAAAATAAAGAGAATTTTCATATACACTCAATTTTGAAGAGTTGTTTTAAATAAAACCCTCCTAATATTCATATCTGATAGACATCTAAAATGTATCAATTATGATAAATATTATGTTTTTTTTTCCTAAAATTTTACACAATTGTCATCATTCAACTATAACATATTAATATAATAAATAAGCTTAATTAATGATGTCTTAAATACCTTGATTATGAGTTTTTCTTCTAACACTAACATTTTTCAATCAATTTGCAAGAATCATGTAATTTTCTTTATTTTTATGAAAAAAATTTAGATTAAATGAATTCATTCTCTAATCTATACATAAGGTAAAATATAATATGAATAAGATATATGATTTAAATCCTAAACCCTAAACCCTATACCCTGAACCTATATCATAAACCCTATACCCTATATCATAAACCCTATACCCTATACCCTATACCCTAAACCCTATACCCTAAACCCTATACCCTGAACCTATACTCTAACTCTATACCCTCAACCATATACCTTAACCCTATACCCTAAACCCAATTTTAGGTTTTTTCTTTTTAGGTATATTATCATATAATGTCCTACTTAATAGGTACATTAGAAACGTAAGTAGTAGAGAGTAAAATGTTCTCTCAATTAAGATAGGAAATGATATAATAATATACGTACTTAAAAAGAAGAAAATTAATCAAAGAACAAGAACGTGTACCTTACAATTATATATTTTTCAACTATGTAGAGAGACATCAAATGTGAGCTTAGAAATGAAAAGTATCATCATATTACAAATGACATATTTATGTTTATAACATATATATATATATATATATATACACACACACACTCAAGTTAGTAATAACAAGGTAATAAATTAAAGAATGTAATTGATTATGACAAAGTTAAATCAAACTAAATTTTAGCTAGTATTTGAGTTTCAAATTGATGTTAAAATTGAGAAATATACCAAATTTAGCTTTCTACTGTCTAAATGGCAAATTAGAGAAACCGAAAAATGAAGAGAATTATTAATTATAGACATTTGTTCTATATGGTATGTTTGCTTATGTGGAGTGAGTGTAAAATAAAAGAAAAATATGTATAAGTTTATCTTAAAAAAGGTTTCGTAGTTTAGGTTTTTATCTAATTTTCTTTTAAAATAAATTACGATCAGCCATACCAGTGCCATATATTTGCAGCTTATTGTTTAATTCCTTGAGTGATTGATAGAATTGCATGTGAAAATGAAGAGGCTGAAATGAAGTAAGGGTTTGGTTTAGGTCGTGCAAATGAGTGGTAAGTTTTCGTATCTGTAGAAACCGTGAAGGGGACGCTAGCTAGTTAGCTATATATGCACCATATTGCATATTCCGCAGCACAACGAGACTTTCAGAATTTGGTTTGGTTTGAGAAGGACAAGATGGGAAAGACTGATGAAGAATTCACAATCGAGGAGCCTATTCACTGGCTCCACAAATTAACCAAACTTTCAAATGTCGTTATGAATATCAAATTCATCTAGATATGTTATGTATAGTTATGATTTTACATAAAAGACTATGAAGTTCATAAAACGAATAAAACAAGATAAAACAGTTACAAAACTTCTAGTATATCATGCATGAACATAGATTTATCTCCAAAAAAAAAACATAGATTTAACTGTAAAAAATATTTAAACAGTTTTTGAAAAAAAAATTAAAAAATTAAGAATCGTAATCACATAATTAAAGAGAAACATGAACTATTGATGTGAACATAGAAATTATACTCTTGTTGAAATAGACATATATGCACATACACCTTATTAAGGTGATCTAGAACGACCTACCATTGTACCAAATATATCAAAGATACAAAGTCTTTGTGGATAAAATTTGCACCATTGATATCCACCAACCATTAGAAGAAGAACAATGAAAATTTCCGTACAAAGTATATTGTAAACTAGCTCATTAGGGATTAAAAATTGATGTGACACACCCAAATAGAAGAAGTTGTCAAGGATCAAAGAAAGAATTGGCAAGTAGATTATAAACACGGCAGCTCAGCCCAAGTAGGAAGTGCAAGCAGCTCAGCCAAGTAGGAAGTGCAAAGTTGCTTTCGTAGCAACCCAATTTTATATCATCCAGATTATTTTTTATCATGCATTTCATGATTGACAGTCATCGAAAATGAATGGTGATGTCAACACAAACACATATTAGGAAGCCCAACTCTACTATGAAGCCCAAATAGCCGACCCGATTCTGAAGCTCACAGTTTTCCTCTTTCCCATTTTTCCCCAGTTCTACCAATCTGATCTTCACAAAGACCCAATCTTTCTTCACTCCAAAGCTTCACTGCCACCAGCTCTGCAAAACCCACTTGTCAATCTCAAAGGTAAAACTCTCTCCTTTAATGTCTATCGCTCTCTCTAACCATGCAGAGCGCATATATTAGCTCAACTCTGTACTCATTCAGAACCAAAGCTTCAATCTTTAATGACTACTCTTACTTGTTGAATGAAAGATTTGACAGAAACCCAATTCACTCATCATTAGTATCAAAACCAACATGTTATTGTTGTGATTGTTGTGCATTTTTGAGTCCTAGAGTGCCCATAAGCCCTTGTTACTTGTATGGGTTGAGGCAGTGGTCATTGCTTCAGTGGGGAGGTTCTAGAAGGTTGACATTGAATGGCAGGGATCGGGTTTGTTACCGGGTTCAGGAATGTGGGCTGGGTCCGGGTAGTTGTGAGCTGTGTTGGGGAGTTGGGGAGAGGAGTGGTTATAATAGGGGTGGGAGGAGATGAAGGGGAGATGCGGATGTGGGGTTGAGGAGGAGGGGGAGAGTGAGGTATGCGATTCGGAGGGATTTAGTGATGTTGAGGCTGTGTTGAGTTTGTTGAGTGAGGAAGTGGGGGAGGAGTGTTTTGGTAGGGGGAGGAATGGGTTTAAGAGAGTGGAGGTTGAAGGGAGGAGGAGAAATGTGGGTTTTTCTAAGAGGGTGGAAGAGGAGAGTAGGAGGAGTTTGGGTGGTGGTAGGAGAAATGTGAGTTTGTCAAAGAGAGTGGAAGAGGAGAGTAGGAGGTGTTTGGGTGGTGAAAAGAGAAATGTGAGCTTGTTGAAGAGAGTAGACGAGGAGAGTAGGAGTTTGGGTGGTGGTAAGAGAAATATGAGTTTGTCGAATAGAGTGGAGGAGAGAAGGAGGAGGAGTTTGGGTGGTAGAGATAAAGGTGAGAGTTCTGGTAAGGGGAGAGAGAAAATTGAGAGTGTATCGAAGGGAGTGCAAGTTGATTTTGAAGAAAATGATAGGAGTGAGTGTAGCAGTGGGGAGAAGAGAAGTAATGGTAGGTACTCATCTACGGAGAGTAATTCAAAGCATCGATTGGAATCAACCAGAGTCGAGTTAAGTGAAAAGGATTCTAGACAGAGAGAAGAGACGGGAATGCTTTTAAGAGCTCACAATCACAAGGGAAGGAAAGAGGGTTCCAGTAGTTCATCTTATTACTCCTTGTCATCTTCAGGGGATTTTGGAAATGAGATTGATGTCAGGGATAATCATGGCCTTCTGGAGGAACCAGGTTCAAGTAAGTATAAGGATTCACAGTATGATAAAGGTAGATACGATGGGCGAATCAGTGAAGAGTACAGGAACCGTAAAGATGATGCCGAGGCTGGTAGTGAAATATCGAAGCACAGAAATAATGTAGTTGAGGGGAGTGGTATGTGGGATTGGAGGAAGAAGTCAGAAAAGAAGCTTACAGAAGTAGTGATTGAAGAAACACATGCATCAAAGAAATCCTCAGAAATGCATTCAAGAGTAATGAAGACCAACGAAAGTGAGTTAGCAAAGGCCTCTGGGTCACAAAAGCAGTTTGATGATGAGAGGGGGAATTCATATTGGACTCGGGGAATAAAAGAACAATATAGTCAAACAGGGAACCAAGTTCTTGAGACTGAATCTAGAAGAACATTTCAAGAAGGCAAAGAGAAATCAGAAGTCCATAGAACTGATACTGAAACAACATCCCGGTCCCAACAGAGACACAGTGACAAGGAACAAAACCTAGCTACAGCTACGAACATAGTACAGGAGACAAGAGATGAGCATTACAAGACAACTGGCCGTATCACTAAAAGGGAAGATATTAATATTGACATCCAGAAGCTCTCAAGGGTTTCACAAGTTCAAGTTGTTGATACTGAAAGGTCCTCCAATTGGCGGAGGCAGTCTGATACGGGGACCAACCAAGAAGAACACAAAAATGTGGGGATGATTTCAGTTGAGGGGACAGAAGAGCAATGCCACCAAATAGGGCATCGGTTAGATCAAAACGCTATTCAGAGAGTTCAATCCAGAAAAGGAACCAATGATGTTGCTGAAATGTCATTGGTTCATGCGAATGATACAGCAAGAAATACCGATTCACAAAGAACCTTTGACAAGAGATCTACCAATCAGGAAAGTGTTACAGTATTGGCTGCTACATCAGTTGAGGAAAAAATACGGAGAAATAAACGAACTGATGAGAAGCTCATGCAAGTTAAATCAAGAAAAGCTGCTGAAAGTTCAACAACAATATCAACTTTTCAGGAAAAAAACTCGGAAGAACCTTCTAGTTTCCAAGCATCTATGAGTATGGTTTCCCAAGCTAGAATGCAACGGGAGGATGTTGAGGAGCATAAGAGAAGTCCACAGGCACCATTGTGTTGTGTTTTGGCTCGTTGATATGATTTGGAAATTAAGGATTCAGCAGGAAAATCTTAGTCTAGAAAGGAAAGAGGATTTTCTATAAGTTTTAGGAAAGTAATCTTTCAAGATCTGTTAGGATTTTGTCTGCTAGGTTTAGGAGTCCTAAAAAATCTTATTGTATCAGCAGCCCCTATAATAGGGAGCCGCAGGGGGATTCTCTATGTGTGAGACAGAAAACCTAGAGAGTCAAGAGTGATAGAGAGATAAGAGATCTAGCAGGGAGTTGGGGATTAGCATAGGGATTTCAATAAGTACTTGTAATCAAGTTGTTATTCTCCATAGTGCTAGTGATTCTCTCAAGAGAGATCACAAAGTGGACGTAGGCTAATTATAGCTGAACCACTATAATTCCGCTGTGTCTGTTTCTGTGCTCATTTTGCTTATATCGTAAAGTCTGAGTAAAGATCCTAGGGACTTAACCACTATAAGTGGTATCAGAGCCTGGTCTCAGGGTACTTTGCGATGGTGAAAAGCAAAGGGATGGTCGAAGCAGGAGATGTGAAAGTGTCCATCAAACCCTTTGATGGCAAGGATGATTTCACGCTTTGGCAGAGGAAGATGAAGAACGTCCTGATTCAGCAAGAGACCGACGAGGCTATTGGAACAAAGCCTACAAGCATGTCTGACGCAGAATGGACGAAGAAGAACAAGAAAGCAAAGAGCTGTATTGAGTTGCATCTTGCTGATAATGTCTTACTTCACATTGGAGACACAATGACTGCAAAGGAAGCATGGGAAAAGCTTGAAAGCGTCTACAGGGGTAAAAGCATCGGCAACAAGCTACTCTTGAAGGAACAGCTCTTTGGCCTCAGGATGGAGGAAGGGGATGATCTTAATGATCATATATGCAAGTTCCAGAACTGCATAGCAAACTTGGAGAAGGTCGGAGCGAAGATGGATGACGAAGACACGGCTGTTATGCTACTGCATTCGCTGCCACCTTCATTCAAGCACTTCAAAACCACCATGATATTCAAGGAGTCGATCACACTCTCTAAAGTGTGTGAGAACCTGGAATCTTACATCAGATTGGAGAGAGAAGAAGATAGTTCTCAAGCACGGGGACTCTATGTCAGAAGCAAGGAGAGAGGAAGGTCAAGGAATAGAGGTGGTGGATTTCAAGGAAGGGGCAGGTCTAAATCCAAGGGAAAAGGCAAAGAAAAGAAAGATGGTTGCTTCATATGTGGTTCACCCGACCACTGGAAAAGGAATTGCAAACAATGGAAGGAGAAGAAGGCGCAGATGTCAGGAGAAAGCTCCCAGTCAGCCAACGTCGTCATTGGATACAATGATGAGGATGGAGAACTCCTCGCAATCTCAACCAGCTCCGGCGCGCCTAGACATTGGACCTTGGATACGGCCTGCACGTTTCATATGTGTGCACACAGAGATTGGTTCAACACATATAAGGAGAGGAACACCGGATCAGTTTTGATGGGAAATGATTCACCAAGCAGAATTATGGGAATCGGAACAGTAAGGATCAGAATGCATGATGGCATTGTCAGAACGCTGGGAAACGTTAGACATATCCCAGGTTTGAGCAGAAATCTGATTTCATTAAGTACCATGGATAGGGCTGGATTTTGGCATAAAGGTCAGAATGGAGTGCTCAAAGTAGGAAAGGGACAAATGGTCTACATGAAGGGTGCAATACAACCAGATAACATGTATAAACTCACAGGTTCTACAGTAGAAGGTGGAGCAGCAGTTTGTACGGAAGAAGACAAGACTGAGCTTTGGCATAGAAGGCTAGGGCACATGAGTCAAAGAGGGTTGCAAGAATTACACAAGAAGGAACAGTTAGATGGTGTAATGAGTGCAGCTTTAGAATTTTGCAAGTATTGCACACTTGGGAAGCAGACCAGAGTGTCATTCAATTTGAGCAGCAGCGAGAACAAATCCAAAGGAGTACTGGACTATATTCACACAGATGTCTGGGGGCCATCAGCAACAATATCAAAGGGTGGAGCCAGATACTTCGTGTCCTTCATAGATGATTTCTCAAGGAAGGTCTGGATTTTCTTTATGAAGACTAAAAACGAGGTTTTCACCAAGTTCAAGGAATGGAAAGCTGAAGTAGAAAATCAGACGGGCAGAAAAATCAAGTGTTTGAGGAGCGACAATGGAGGTGAATATAGAGATAAGAAGTTCTTACAGCTGTGCAAAGATGAAGGCATCACAAGGCACTTTACTGTTAAGAAGACTCCCCAACAAAACGGTGTTGCAGAGAGGATGAACAGAACTCTCATGGAAAAAGAAAGGAGCATGAGATTTCATGCAGGGTTGCCTGAAGAGTTTTGGGCAGAAGCGGCTAATCATGCATGTTATTTGATTAACCGATCACCTTCTAGGGCTATTAATTTCAAGTGTGCAGAGGAGGTATGGTCTGGAAAACCGGTTGATTATTCCAACTTAAGGGTGTTTGGTTGCAGTGCTTATGCACATATTCCCAAAGACGAAAGAACCAAGCTGGAACCTAAGTCTCTTGAATGCTTGTTCATCGGCTTCGAGAAAGGAGTAAAAGGTTATAAGTTGTGGGATATAGTCAATGAGAAAAAGGTGATCAGCAGAGACGTTGTCTTTGATGAAAAGACCATGCCATTAAATGAAGAAGCTAATAGCAAGAAGGGGCAGATGGCTGTTGATGAAGGAGAAGCAATCAGTATTTCATTAGCTAAACCATCAGTTGCAGATTCCGAAGCTCAGGTGGAGCAAATTGAGCAAGGGAATGATGAAGTAGCTATTGAGGAACCAGAGCATCAACAACAGCCAACCGTTATGGCTCAGGTGGAGCAATCTCCACAAAGAGGACAGAATTCTCCTATCCCACAAGCACCTGAGTCATTCAAAAGAAGCATAGCACTTGACAAACCCAAAAGGAATCGAAAACCAATTCAGCGTTTTGGATTCGAACCGGAAGAAGATGTGAGTCGTGCTCTGAGTATAAGTCAAGGAGATCCAACAACATACGAAGACGCCATAGAAAGCGTGGAAAGTGCAGGTTGGATTGGTGCTATAACTGAAGAGATGGAATCTTTGCATAAGAATTCCGTGTGGGAGCTGGTTCCTAAACCCAAAGAAAGAAAACTTGTTGGCTGCAAGTGGGTGTTTAGGAAGAAAGAAGGAATACATGAAGATGATGCCATAACTTACAAAGCACGTTTGGTGGCAAAAGGGTATTCGCAGAAAGAAGGAGTGGATTATGATGAGATTTTCTCTCCAGTCGTCAAACACACTTCAATCAGATTGTTGTTGTCTATAGCAGCTCAGTATGATATGGAGATTGAGCAGATGGATGTGAAGACTGCTTTTCTTCATGGGGACCTCGAAGAAGACATTTATATGTCGCAGCCAGAGGGTTTTGTTGAAACAGGAAAAGAGAATCTGGTTTGTCGCTTGAGGAAGTCTCTATATGGGCTCAAGCAATCACCAAGGCAGTGGTACAAGCGTTTCGACACATACATGCTGAAAATAGGCTACACAAGATGTCTATATGACTGCTGCGTCTACTACCATGTATTCGAAGATGGGGAATTCATTCTACTACTTTTGTATGTAGATGACATGCTAATTGCATGCAGGGAGATGTCGAAAATTCAAGAACTTAAGAAGAAGTTAGGAGCTGAATTCGACATGAAGGATCTAGGAGCTGCACAGAAGATCCTTGGGATTGAAATAAAGAGGGATAGAAGCGAAGGAAAAATATGGCTGTCACAAGAAAAGTACATCATGAAGGTACTTGAACGCTTCAACATGGATGGAGCCAAGTTTGTTTCTACCCCATTAGCTGCACACTTTAAGTTGAGTGCACAGCAAAGGCCATCAAATCAGAAAGAAATTGATGTGATGAAGAATGTTCCATATGCAAGTGCAGTAGGGTGTCTCATGTATGCAATGATATGCACAAGACCAGATTTAGCTCAAGCATTGAGCGTCGTCTCCAAGTATATGTCAAATCCGGGTAAACACCATTGGGAAGCAGTAAAGTGGATTTTAAGGTACTTGAAGAGGACTAAGCAGCTTGGAATTATGTTTGAGAGAAAACAGGGAGAAGCATGTGTTGCTGGTTTTGTAGACTCTGATTTTGCAGGAGACTTAGATAAAAGGAGGTCCACAACAGGTTATGTTTTCACCTGTGGAGGAGGACCTGTGAGCTGGAAGGCAACTCTTCAAGCAGTCACAGCTCTATCTACTACAGAGGCAGAGTATATGGCATTAACAGAGGCTTCAAAGGAGGCTATTTGGTTGAATGGGCTGGCAAGTCAGTTTGGGATTCACCAAGAAGGCGTGGTAGTGAAGTGTGACAGCCAAAGTGCCATTCACTTGGCAAAGAATCCGGTGTTTCATGCAAGAACGAAGCACATTGATGTTCGCTATCACAGGATCAGAGATTGGGTAGAAGCTGGAGATATCATTGTGGAGAAGGTTCACACAAATGACAATGCAGCAGATTGTTTAACCAAGCCCGTTTCTGTAGAGAAGTTCAAGCATTGCTTGGACTTGCTCAGTGTCACAGCTTGCTGAGTTGTGGTGGAGCACCTCCTCACTTGAGGTGCGTTAAGGCAAGAAGAGTCTTGCCAAGGTGAAGGTTCTTGGAGCTTTTGTTCAGGGTTACTTCAAGAAGATTCAAGATATCCTGAAGGGAGCAGCAATCATTTGGTATCAACTCACCAAGGTGGAGATTGTTGTGTTTTGGCTCGTTGATATGATTTGGAAATTAAGGATTCAGCAGGAAAATCTTAGTCTAGAAAGGAAAGAGGATTTTCTATAAGTTTTAGGAAAGTAATCTTTCAAGATCTGTTAGGATTTTGTCTGCTAGGTTTAGGAGTCCTAAAAAATCTTATTGTATCAGCAGCCCCTATAATAGGGAGCCGCAGGGGGATTCTCTATGTGTGAGATAGAAAACCTAGAGAGTCAAGAGTGATAGAGAGATAAGAGATCTAGCAGGGAGTTGGGGATTAGCATAGGGATTTCAATAAGTACTTGTAATCAAGTTGTTATTCTCCATAGTGCTAGTGATTCTCTCAAGAGAGATCACAAAGTGGACGTAGGCTAATTATAGCTGAACCACTATAATTCCGCTGTGTCTGTTTCTGTGCTCATTTTGCTTATATCGTAAAGTCTGAGTAAAGATCCTAGGGACTTAACCACTATACATTGTTACCTCCCCCTCCTCAATTGATTGCTAGAGGACCGGCAAGCGTTGAGTTGATGTGTGAGACTGCAACTCAGGGAGTTTCTGGAGAAACTTCTGAGAGTAATTCAGCTGTGAGCTATGAATCTTTTGGTGGAAACAGTAACACTGGGACTCCAGCAGATATTTTATACCTCGGTAATCCTGAAGATGCTTTGGGTTCAGCTCATCGGTTGGAGGAATCATCTTCACAGTTTGTTGGGGAGTTCTTTGAGAAAATTAGGTACGGAGTCTCAACTTCTGAAAACCAGACTGCAAAGAGTGTCTCTGGAGCAGATTTGGTGTATGGAGGTGAGAAGTATGGACAAAAGACTTTGACTTCGTCATGCAGCGGAACTGGAAGTGATGAGACTCAAGGGGAGACTTCCTACCTCATTCATCCTGAAGATACTTTTGGTTCAGCTCAGCGTTTCCATAAGTCATCTTCACAGTTTGTTGGGGAGTTCTCTGAGAAGGTAAGGCATGAAGCCTCAACTTCTGAAGAATATGGCACGGAGACGGTTTCTGAAGCACAATGGGTGCCTGGAGGTAAGAATCATGGGCAGAGAACTCCTAGTCAATATGGGTGTGAAGATTCGCAGCTGAAGGGGAACGAGTCAAGGCGTTCATCTGGAGGTTCTGGAACCAAGGGGCCTTCAATTGAAATGTGGGATGTGGCCGACACATCTACTCTTAAAAGCCCGGAGGAAGAAAAACCAGAAGCTACTACAGCTGGTGAAAAATCAGAGGCTACTATAGCAAGTGAAAAATCAGAGGCTACTACAGCAAGTGGAAATTTTGAGGCTACTACAGCAAGTGGGAATGCTGTTGCCAAGAGAACTGGCCGGTCTATATGGAATCTTGTGGCAGATATAGTTAAGCTGAGGTGGACTGCTCGTGTTGAGACCCATCCTTCTGCTGTGAGGTCAGGTGAAAAGATTTCATCAACTGAATCTGCAAGTAGTGAAGCATGGTTTTCTGGCCGTGAGACTGAGGAGAGCAGCGAAAAGAATGTGAAATGGGATAAAGGCTTGCAACCAGAGACCACCACTGATCAGCTACAACCTGTGAAATCATTTTCTCAAACTGAAAAAGCCTCTGGCACTGTGAAGTCGAAGGACAAAGTAAGATATCTTGAAACAGGTATGACATCTTCTCCATATAAAGAGGGAAGTAGGTTGACATCAAAATCCGTTTCCTTGTCTTCTGGTGAGGAGACTTTGAGTCCAAAAGATTATCAAAAGAATCTTCGAGGTTCTTCTTCTGGCATTCAAATAGTTGAATCATCACAACCACAAGTTGCTACTGGCATAAAGTCTCCCGTTGTCGAAGAAATTTCAAATGCTGGTTACACTGTCTCTGAAAGCGGTTCAGAGGAGAACAGGGACCATTTTGGTCATCAGAAGTTTGATGAAGAGTCAGACAATGTGCAAAAGGATGCTGAATTGAAACAAAGGAAGCTTCATAGGAATAAACAAGTCATGAAAGACAGATTTGATGAATGGGAAGAAGCTCATACGTGTGAAATTGAACAGAGAAAAACTGATGAATTTTTTATGAGAGAAGCACTGCTGGAAGCGAAGAAAGCTGCTGATACTTGGGAGGTTCCTGTTGGTGCTGTACTGGTGCAGCAGGGGAAGATTATTGCACGTGGATTTAACCTGTGAGTTTAATAACCTTATATGTTTGTTTTATAGTTGTTAGCCGAATACTTGTTTTCTGGATATTTATACCGCTTTGTTTACTAGAGTGGAAGAATTACGAGATTCAACGGCCCATGCTGAAATGATATGCATAAGGGAGGCTTCAAACGTTCTTCGCAGTTGGAGGCTTGCGGTAATTTCTCTATTATTGTCCGTACTTAGTCCAAGTTGTCATTATAAATCATATTAATAGTACATACGTATATAGTAATTTTGATGTTTTCCTTCTGTCTGTTTGTTGTTTTGGTCAACTGATCACTAGTTCTGATTTATGAAACTACGGGTTTTACCTGCTCCTTGAACAATTAGGAATAATTAAGCCTGCATGATGTCACTAAAGTTTGAGAACACCCTTTCCTTTTCCTTGAACATTAAATGGTTTCATCTTTTTCAGATATTTGAAAACCTAGAGTGGAAGAATTAGTTTGTCAAGTCTATTGAAACTGATTTTTATTTTGAATGCACCATTTACCACGAATTTAGGATAACATAATGATTACATTTTCATGACCATGGAAGTGGCTTTGTTGAAAGAAATTTGTCTGCTTCTCAATTTCCTGCTTAATGATGAATGAGCAACTCTTGTTTTGACCTGAATCTTGTTTTCCTATATATCTTAGGAGTGTACACTTTATGTAACACTTGAACCCTGCCCTATGTGTGCTGGAGCAATTTATCAAGCAAGAGTGGACACTGTTGTATGGGGAGCTCCTAATAAGCTTCTTGGAGCTGACGGGAGCTGGATAAGGTATGATTTATCTACTTCCTCGTAGGCCATCTTTGATTTACAGAGGCTGCATTGAATCTTTGTTGCATTCCACATCTAAAAATGACGTACTTATCTTGTCAACTCACAGACTTTTTCCTGATGGGGGCCAAGGAAGTGAATCGGAACGGTCAGACAAGCCAGCTGCGCCAGTCCACCCATTCCACCCGAACATAACCATCCGACGAGGTGTGTTGGCATCAGAGTGCGCAGATATAATGCAGCAATTCTTCCAGCTGAGAAGAAAAAAGAAAGAAAAGAGGCAATCAACCCCACCAGCACCGCCCTCAAACCATGCTGTTTCTCACCATCCACGGAAGATACTAACCAAGCTGCATGACATCTTCCACATTATGTTCTGTTTATGAGAGATGGTAGAATGTCCTGAATTCCTTGTACACATTGTCACAAATCTGTGTTAAAATTTTGCCCCCGTAGAAAATTATTATTGCCGCAAATGTTTCAGTGTTGTGTCAATGTACATGTTATGAGCATTGACTAATTAGCCTTGTGGTAAATAGTGAGGTGGTCCGTAGTATCATAGCATTAACAATATAACACGTCTCATGTGCAGTTGCATCTGCATTAACAATATAAGCTTCAGAGCCACCAAACGGTGGTTTCTTACTTTCATTAAGTGAAGGATCCTCAACTGAATAAGATCAAATGAATAAATGCCTTGCAAGAAACTGTGCTTGACCCTGATAGGTACTTATTACCATAGTTCAGGTTTGCTGTTAAGATCAGCAAACAGCAGTAGGTAGGTATCAGTTTTTCTTTTTCTAATCGGATTTAGTGACTCGCTTAAGTCTTTTTCTTCTTTCCATCTGTGATATGAGAAGTATGTGCAGCAATTGCAGAGTTGTATGCTCAATTTATGAGGAAAATTTCTCAGAATCTAGTGAACCCTGCCCATCTTCATTAATAACATTGCAGGCCAAATGATTAGAAGGAAAGTATCTATCACATGAAAGTTACATCTGTCCCTTCTCTGTTTCACCAAACGTTTCTTTCACTTTCTGCATATTTCTCTTCTCAAAACCCATATATAAGTTTGAATTCTTCTCAATACTATCCATCTGAAAAATATGGCTTCCACTCTTTTGGCCCTGGTTCTAACGTGTCTCACCTTTCAACTAGTGCTTATCAATGCACAAACACCGGTAGCTGCACCCACTACGGCTACAACACCACCACCTTCTACCACACCGGTTGCACCAGCTGCACAAGCACCGACAACGACAACTGTAACACCACCCCCTGTAACAGCAGCAGCAACCCCACCCACAATCCCGCCAACAACATCTCCAGCCCCTAAAGTTGCACCAGCCACAAGCCCGACAGTTCCACCCCCAAAAATTCCACCAACACAACCACCAAAGATTTCACCAGTCTCAACTCCATCTCAGCCACCACCACTACCACCACAGGTATCCCCAACCCCAGCTCCTGTTAAAAAATCACCGGCACCAGCACCAGCTAAGGTAGCACCAGTGCCCTCACCATCACAAGCACCACCAGTCCCAGCGCCAACACCATTAAAGGCATCACCTGCGCCAGCACCAGTTGTTGCGGAACCAGCTCCAGCACCAGTGGAAGTGCCATCACCTGCACCAGCTCCACATAAACACAAGAAAAGGAAGCACAAGCACAGGAGGCATCATCATGCACCGGCACCAGCGCCAACAGTCCAAAGTCCCCCAGCTCCACCTACAGTGACAGATACAGTGGATACAACACCAGCACCATCACCAAGTTTGGATTTGGTATATGATCTGACCAGCCTTTACTGTTAATAGTTCTTTTTCTACACTCAGTCTTGACCAAACAACATAACATCTCCATATATTGAGAACCCAAATTTTATTAATGCTGCTTGATAACAAAATTTGTTGGATGACCCTTCTACTTTCTTGTCCCATAGAGCGGAGGAAATGCACTGCACCAGAAAGGAGCAAACCCAGCTATCTGGATTACGACTGGATTAGCTATTCCTATACTGCTGGCAATGACAAACTAGAATCTTAGATGATGAACTATGAATTCATTGGTGGTGCACAGAGACATTTATTTCATATGTAAAACTCAGATGTAGGAATGAATAATGCAAGAGACAGACCAACAACAATAGCATTTTTATGCCACATGTTCAATATATTGAGGAAGATGATTTTTGGGTTTCAACAACATCAAGTAACTCGAATACCACAACGAATTCAATTTCAGACTAAACTTCATCTGCATTTGAATCCGAATCCATATCCCCTCTCAAGTCATATTCAACTACAAGGCCAAAGATTATCAACTAACTTGTGATATTTGAGGCACCCTGCACACTGATGAAAGTAATGTAATTGGTCAGAAACAACCCTGGAACAATAACCAGACCACAGAAACTAATATATCAATCAACAAGAAGAAATTACCTGCACATAAATAAGCCCCTTTTCATATGCCAATCGGTTCACGAGTTTGCTTTTTCTTTCATTACACAAATCACAAGTAAACTTCACAAGCAGGTTTCGTCTTGGCAGTTGTAAATCAATGGTGGCATCCTGTAAACGAAACCAGAATCAACTTCGATAAGAAGATAAGCATTCAAGCAATAGTGAAATACACACATTGAAAATGAGAACAATGCCACTTTGGTTTCAAACCATGACATGACCAATTCAAGTCACTAAAACCATGACAATACATTCTCATATGAAAGAAGACAATGATGGCATCAAATAAAGCTAGAATCTTATCACTAATATACCCTATTCAGATTGTTCTGTTCCAATTCTGCATCTGTTTCAGAATCGCCGCCACTCATCAACCCAGAAACAGCCAAAGCTTTGTGAGCAAGCTTTGGCGCTACAGCTCTCACATGGGAAATTCTTGAGCTGAAAACCAAATTTCAAGAATCAAAGACTGACCCCAAAAAAAAAAAAAAACTCTAATGAAAATCAAAACATGAAAGAAACCATCCCAAGTAAAGGTTTTGCCTTTGAGTTACAGACCTGCAGAGGCTGATGGGTTTTCTCCTGGGAGCAGAAAAGGGTCTGAAAAAGTTAGGACCTTGAAGGGTTTTAATGGGTTTATGAGGGTTAGTTGTGGGAGGCTAGAAAAATGGAAGGGTAACAGTTGATGTTGCCGCCATGAGTGTGTGACTCTGTAACAGTTGATTCGCCAAGAGCAGAAGTTAGAATACAAAGGTCACAAGACACTTCAAAGAGCAGAAGTAGGATGAAACGCTACAAATGTGAAGTATTTGTACTGACCAAGTATACAACTCCAACCCACGCCGTATCGAATACAAATACGAATTCAGCCCCCGTCGACTTTACCCCGAATCCAAATCTCCCTCAGGCAAAATCGAAACACCCTGGAATCGGTTGGAGAGTCAACGCCGATGACCTTCTTGCCGGCTTCTTCTTGGAGGATGACTTCGCTGGATTTGACTCCGACTTCTGGGATGAGCAGAGGGTTCTTGAGCCTTTCAACACGTGGAGATTTCCAACAGTAAAATCCGAGCTAGTTAAGAGTGAGAACAAGCCTAGGTTGGTTTTGTCTTTTTAGGTTTTTTTTTTTTTTTTTTGAAAATTACATAGTAACATTACCAAATTTAGAATAACAAAAATCTTAATTTTAATAATTTTCTAATAGATTAGGACATGAGCCTCGGACCCATAATCTATGGCACCGGCCTGATCTATAAACGTGTTTGCAAATGATCAAAAAATCGTAGGTTTTTTTAATTACATAGATGTCACTATGCATAAAGGGATCCGAAATCCCCAATTTTGGTTCAGTAATGTTAGTACATCGTAAAACATCGGTCATACTAGCCTAAGAAGACGCGTATCGCTACATAAAATGGGTTTGGGCCCTAACTAAGCCCAAGAAACTTACACTATCCCTTGAGGGAATAATGATAATACACTCTCTAATAAGAACAAAGTGATATTTTTAGGGTACATTCACCTTATCCCTATAAATACCACTCTCCACCCCTCATTTGGGGACACTACATCTTCACCCCATTCACACCTTATTTCTACTCACATATGACTGACTTAGGCATCGAAGGGTCGAAGGCCGGAACACCCGGTATTCCCTCTGACGTTTTTCATTCATGATTGACAGGTTATGTGAGTTTGAAGATGGTGTTCCCACATTATGTGTGATCCACCCCCTCAGCAATCACACCAAAACAATGGCGCTAGAAGGAGGGGCCTCAAGTGGAAATTCTCAAATAGCTCACCATGAGCATATCCATAATCTGCCCAGATTTCCATCTCTGGAAATTTTCTTTTTCCGGTCGCCAACCTTCTCTTTTTTCTTGAGCTTCTCCATGCCCGCATACAAGGAGTTAGCCTTCTTTACATCTTAATTTTCACTACTCACAGATGATTATCAAAACAAGTCTAACTTCTGGCTTGGTTTTAGAGAAATCCCGAGGAGAGAGAAAGTAGATCTGACTTTTTCTCTCTCCTTCACTTGTGCGTACCACCGCAAGGTAGCTCACCTTCCCAGCCATCATACTCGCCGTCTTCCAATGAATCCAGCGTGGCCTCCCCGACCTCCGGCCAAGGCCCACGCATCGGTAAGCAGCGCCCAAAGAACTGATCTGGACACCCAGCTTCCCTCAACTACGACACAACGTCCTGGAAGTAGCTTCCCAACAATGATACGTTGTCAATCCAGCGAGACCCATTCCAGTAGCGAGACGAGCCACGCCAGTCACGACAGCGACACAAGGTCCCGGTAGGGATATGCTCTCGGTCTCGCGACCCTAATCTCGGCACCCTCCCCCCGGGCACTTACCACCAGGACATGCCTTCGCCTTTGCCACCCGCTTGATACTCCTCTCCCGGGGACGCCCACCCATGCCTCGGTGCTTCTCTCCCGAGTCCTCGCGGAGTCCGCTGGTCTCGCCAGTCCTCACAGACTCCCCGCGGACTCCACTGGCCAATCATCACAGCGGCGACACCCTCACTACCAACTCCCTTGGCAGACTCCCCTGACAAACTCCCCTGGCGGACTCCCCTTGCAGGCGCCCCTCGCGGACTCCCCTAGCAGACTCCCCTAGTCTCCCTAGTTCCCCTGGCTGGGGGTCGAAGGCCCTGCAATCTCCAGACACTACATGGGAGCAACGACCCCAGTGTCTCAATCATATATAGCAACACACGACATACCCCACTTGGAGGAAGCCGGACCATCCCCTCCCTTGCATGGGGAATTGGGGGACTGGGGACTGGTTATGTCGCCACTAGTAAGACTCGTACTCTCGATATTCTATCAGATAAAGTCTCCACCCAAGAGAGTCTCTTGACCGCAGACTTGGGGACTTGTTAGTACATCGTAGAACATCGGTCATACTCGCCTAAGAAGACGCGTATCGCCACATAAAATGGGCTTGGGCCCTAACTAAGCCCAAGAAACCTACAATATCCCTTGAGAGCATAATGGTAATACACTATATAATAAGAGCAAAGTAGTATTTTTAGGGTGCATCCACCCTATTCCTATAAATACCACTTTCCACTCCTCATTTAGGGACACTCCATCTCCACCTC
This sequence comes from Fragaria x ananassa, assembly GCA_034370585.1. Taxonomy (NCBI): domain Eukaryota; kingdom Viridiplantae; phylum Streptophyta; class Magnoliopsida; order Rosales; family Rosaceae; genus Fragaria; species Fragaria x ananassa. The sequence goes on along the minus strand of CP139761.1, from coordinate 24,487,708 downwards.
ATTCACACCTTATTTCTACTCACATATGGTTGACTTAGGCATCGGAGGGTCGAAGGCCGGAACACCCGATCTTCCCTCTGACGCTTTTCATTCATGATTGACAAGTTATGGGAGTTTGAAGATGGTGTTCCCGCATTCTGTGTGATCCACCCCCTCAGCAATCACACTGAAACAAGTAGCAAACACAGTGTCTCCTTCCGTCTCGTCTCACCGCGCCTAAGGTTTCTCGCCTTCATCTTCTTCAACCTCTCTCTTTGCAATTCCTCTGGTAAGTGATGGTACTGCTCTTCTTTCTCTCTCTGCTACTGTTCTAGTTCAATTTCTAAAGCTATCGAACAAAATTTTTGGTTTTTGGTTTTGTTTTTAGGAGAAAACCAGTAGCAGTAACCTTATTTCCTTCGATATCGAAAACGATTCTTATGATTTTGCTTTGATTAGGAGAAAATCAGTAGCATCTTTCATTTTATGGAAGAAGCAGTACAATTTGATTTATGGAAGTAGTAGTACAGTTCGTCTTGATCTTTCTTTTTTTGTCAAATTTGAATTCGATTTTATGAAACTTCAGTATCACTAAGCTAAAACGAGTATTAACCGTTTGATTTCTTTACATTATGTCACTGAATTAGTTGGAGCAATTTCATGTTAATTTTTGGGGTCAGTAGTAGCCTTTTTATTGAGTTTTTATGAATGTAATTGTGTTGAAGGTGGGGAAGCAGGCTCTAATGGTGTGATTTTCATATTTTACAGGACTTTTAAGTCAGTAGCAGCTTTTGTACACAAAGATATGGACAAAAACAATAAGGTAATTCTGTATGAATGTGCATTGAATTTGTAATTGCTACTGTATTTACTTAGAATGTTTGTGTGTTTTGAATTTGAGAATGTGAGAATATGAATATGCTACTATTTGCAGGTGCAAAATGCTATTGTCTGAAATTGGTGTAATTATACTATTGATGTTATTTATAGTGTCAAAACTTGGAATATAGCTTGACATGTGCAGCAAGATTAGACTATCGTGACTATATCATGCTGTGTTTGGTTGGTGAAAATGCAATGTGTCGAAACTTGCATTGTGGTTGGACATGTGTGGTGAGATTAGGCTGTTGTCACTATCTAAGCTGCATTTGGTTGGAATGTGGTTTGACATGTATGATGGTGACTTAACAGAGGAAGATAAATAGTGTTTTGTTAGTTTGTTTAGTGTTGGATTTGTATTGTGGATAAGAGTTGAGTTATGATTTGATGTCTAAAATGAGGAAATTCCGTTGCATGATATGAGGAAGTGTCTAAAATCCGTTTCTTTTTCTTGTTGGATGTGTCTGCAACTGTCGGATTCTAGTTGTATAATGATTTTAATACTAAGAGAAAATTATTGTTGGCTTCGGATCATGCTATCGATTGTATAAAATTGAGCAAGTGTTTGTTGTTATGAATGTGTGGTCTGTTGATTTAACTTGTAGTTGCTACTGCATTTACTTGGAATGTTTGTGTGTTTTGGAATGTGAGAATATAAATATCAAGTAGCTGAAATAGAAATACTATATAGCTGCTAGCACAGAATATCAAGTAGCTGAATAATCAACACCTCTAGAACCATAGAAAAAAAACAGAATGCTCCGAGTTTCATGGAGCACTCTAGGGTTTTGCAGCAAACCCTTTCCAGCGGCGGGGGTGTTTCTCCGACCATCCAATGGCCAGTTTCTGGCGATGACTAACCAAAGGGAAAGACTCCTCTCAGATGGCGGCATTGGCAACCTGACCACTCTAGTGTTATAGCCATGGCGTTGTGTTGAGGTTGAGAGCGATTTTAAAATATCTAATCCGATGTATATCGCATCGAAGAAACTGAGCGGTTCAGGTTTCAGATTGATGGCCTTTGTGACGGTGATGGCAGAACTTGACGACTGGAGGAGGGCTTGAAGATCTCCGATCTTGGAAGTCGGCAAGATGAACTCGTTGGTCGGGCTGGATTTCGATCTAGATAACTCGACCTGATCTCAAATGGTTTTTATGGCTTGGATTATGAGCGGTGTTACCAAAGTTGGTGGATGTTTGACGGCCGGCTAGTGGCTGCTCAAGGTGCCGGTCGAGTTTTTCCAGTGGGCTCAGACTTGGATCTGGACCCAAGTCTTTGGGCCGACTTCTGGGCTCAGTCCTGGGGAGATGGCTTTTGACCTTCACTTGACCTCTTTTGGTCATAGGTTGGGCCTACTCTCCCATACTGGTAGCACCTACGAAGTCTATGAGGAAGCAGATCTCAGTGCGCTAGTGGGCGGCATTGCTCCAATCCCGGCCTCTAAGGTGATATGCCCTAACACTCTTCCATGACCCGATCTTAAGGGCAAAACAAAAATTCAGTAAGTGTTAGTGCATTGATAGCTTGGCAGACTGTGCGAGTTAGATGCAGCGAGATGGATTCATAGGATTTAGAGTACAACAATTGAGCATCTTGGCTCTAATTTTATGTTTCTCTGGTATCTTGTTTTGTTTCTTGTTTAATTCTCTGTTAAGCTCACTTGAATAAGTGAGCTAATTATTTAATGTAATGATGTTTTGATGTCATTATGGCATGAGTTTATTAATAAAATTTCTGGGGCTGTTGCCCCTTTTCCCTTCAAAAAAATCAAGTAGCTGAAATTCAAACATTTTCCTGTAAAATCTGAAAATCTGTAATTTGCTACAGCAAAGCAATAACATCTACTAAAGTCAAATTTTCTACTGTCAAAATGTGCTACTGCTTAAAAACATCGATCTATGACCAATTTTTCCCTAACATGCTTAGTTCCTCATGACACAAACTTCTCAAAAGAGCTAAAAAAAAAGAATCAATGGAATCACATTTGCTAATATTACTATTTGAACTTGTTGTGCTGATATTGGCTACATATGCCACTGCTTATATAGCTGCAGTGCATGATCTGCTGTTGTGGTGGCCAAGTTGATGACAATGTTGACATTGCATTGGTCTGGCCTTTTCACCAAAAGACCTGATCCTCCTTGTTTTTGGTCTTCTAGGAGGTTTTCGAGTAATGGGAGGCTGCAAAGCAAAATCACCAAAACTACTAGGATTAGGCTTATCACGATCCAGGACTGAAATAATAGCTTGGTCATGTGCACTTCTATAAAATGAAGTCTTCCACTAATCTTCAATATAATGGTAAGGTAGGCGATTTGCCTTTTGCATCACTTGAACTGCATGAGAACAAGGGAAGCACTGAAACTGCCACCAACCACAAGAACACTCAATCTCAACCAAGTTCACCACGTCATTACTATCCTCTGTGCACAATTAAAAAACATCAATGCTAGACTGACTCTCCAGTTTCTCCTAGTTTCCAACCTTTTGGACAGCTTTTTCTCAAGCTTAGGACACAACACAGACCTCCAAGTAGAAGATTCGGCGGCCTTCCTTTCATGAAACTTATTCATAGTTTTGACACGAATGCCTTCAAGCACCTAGGGTAGCAGCATGCATCTCTCATTAATGAGCATCTTATTGTTGCTCTCTGCCAAAGAGTTACTCATTTCGCCATTTCTTTTGACAGGGAAACATGCAATAACATAGTTTTCTGGTGCCAACTTTTGAAGAAAGGACTCACCCTGATTACGACTTTCTTTCTTGCTCTTCTATTTTTTTCATTAAAGATGTCCATAGTCCTTGCATACGCACATTTCTGAAACAATTTGACAATGTGTTTCTTATAAGTAGAACCAAAAGAACTTGGATACTTGCCACTCAATTTGTCCTTCAAATGCTTAATACAAAAAGAGTAGGGCGCATTTGGAAAAACCTGTTTCACACCATCTAAAAGACCACGTCCACGGTCTGACATTAACACAATATTGCGATACTTAGTCATCAGAATGATTGCTAAATGCTCCAGAAACTAGTTCATCGGACAAAACGATTGAATTCCACAACTGATCGACGCCTCAACGGACTCTACTGAGCTTTCTGGTGAGCAAAACAACCAAATTCCTCCGGCGAATGTCTCCGACGACACTGTTCGTCACATAGAAGAGAGAAAACGAGAGAGACGTTGATCATGTTAGGTTTGGGAACTGAGACTTCTGATTTTTCCTGCTATTTTTATGGATGGGGAAGAAGGGTATTTGGGTAAAATAGGTAATGACAGATGACTTGATGATATTAGTTTGTTCTAATTTGTTAATATTTGTCATTAAATATGTAAGATATTGTGTAAATAATGTATTTACAAGTTAAAATTTGATTAGTAACTAATACGTAGTTTACTATTTTCTTTTTCTTTTTTTGAGAAAAATATCTATAATTACATTAACCGAAATATAATATTACAACAGAAGCCCTGATACATTCTTACAGTCTACCTCAAGAAGAAACAACTCTTTCAAACACTATATACCAAAACAACCAGTATATATGCACATATAACCTTCTCATTACATTGACAACAAGAACTAACCGACGTTAAAATAGTCACTGAAAATGACACCATAACCATAACACACCCACAACACGACCGACACAAATCTACCATAACCTTAAACCCTTGCTCAAAGAGGAGGGACCAACTAACCAACCAAAAAACAAAACAACAAAAAACCTTAAAAAAAACCTAAAAACCTATACCTAGGCCCAGAAAAGGCCCCGGCCCAAACCACCTCAATGGACCTCACAGATCAGGCGAGTACGCCTAGATACAGACGCAGCCCACTGCTGCATCGACGATGTCAGCCGCAACTCGAAGAACAGCCGTGACCCAACGTCATGCCACCACCCTTCAACCTCAAAGATACTCTGCAGAAAGAGACAAGAAGGCTGAAACAGGTCAGGGAATTCACCTGGAAGACCTCCGCCGCTGCAATCTCCCCATCGAACCGCTTAGGCCCTCTATCCCTCCTCACAGTAGACACGTCGCGAATTGCCGCTCCAGAACGATGACGAAGCCTCCACGACAGAGCATCAACGCATTGCAAACACAGACCACCCACTTCTAGATCCGCCTCCATGAAAGCCATCCCTGTTTCAATCCACTGCCACCACCTACACGGACAACACCCACTGATCGCCGTCAAACGCCCGTCCGGCAGCAAGCCTTAGCCACACCGACGAGGGCTGGGAGCCTACGTCGGCATAGAGGCGCCGCCGGACAAGCGGTGGAACCAAGAACGAGAAAACTCTCTCTCCCTACTTTTGCGGAGCTCCTAGGGTTCCGTTTCGGTTTTCTGTCTTTTGAGTATTGACTCTAGCACGTGTGGGGAACCGGAGATAGTCGGTTAACCTTCGAATTTTTCTTCATGTGCCTTGCACATCAGTACAGCAATACACTCATACACGCTCAAGTGAAAAGTCACTACTGCCACCACGATCCTAAATCCAGCCATATCGGACACGTATCGGGCCGTGTAAAGACGTATCGGGCCGCCCAAATTCTGAAACTACAAGGAACCGGAGACGCGCTGGTATGGCTGGAAAAATCTGAAGACGGCATAAAACTGCCGGATACGCGTACGATACGTTCGGATACGTATCCGTAATAATTCAGATACTCGAGGGTAATAATGACTTTTTCTTAAGAGCAGATCTTTTAAGAGAAACAGAACATGGTGCAGTTGACGTCTCCGACGACCATAACGGTGGAGTCCGGGTCTGACGCAGTTTTGATAAATATTGATTCTGAGAGTTAGCTTCCTTTCACTCTAGCTTTGAGCTCGATCATCAACCGCTTTGAATCACAAATTCTGGTGATTGCGGTTATGCCAATAGATTTTCAGCAGAAACATATAAATAAGTTGGTATTATTACAAAGGCAATCAAGATATATTATTGAAAGTAAAAACAAACATCTTCACACATGAAGTGGTTGCTGGGTTTTCTAGAACAATATGATTGGGGACAAAGTCATAACCAGGTAGTTAGTCCGGTCACAATCTGCAATTGCCTGCTCTTATTTTTCTTGGTGATGATATAGTTCAGTTTTTATCGAACTTTGTGGTTTGACTGGTTTCCTAGGGTTTGGTCAGCATCTGATTCTTGGTGCAACACGAGAAGTCGAGAACTGCGGATTTCTGATGAGATCCGGTGCATTATTGATCGTATATAAGAGGTGTTTTACTCTAAGGGTGAATGAAAAGGTGAGTATAATGCAACATGCATATATAAGAATGTACTGTGTTATTATCACTGCATTTGCACTTTGGATCATTTTGTGTTCATTTCATTGATGAAGAGATTTGTTGTATACAAGTATGAACAATTGTTCCCACAATCCATCGAACAAAAAACGAGATACGTTGATGATGTCTTGTTGCATCAAATTGAATGAGCTCTACAAGCTTAGGTTCCTATTTGGGACCATTTTGTTCTGAACATTAAGTACACCATTCCATCACCCTAGAAACTGAATCCAATTCTATGTGCAACTGTTGCCAATGGGGCATATCAGTCTTCTTCATCCACTTCATGGAAAGGAAGTGGTACTGTTTTAACTGCTCTAAACTTCCCCGCATTATTTAGATGCTCATTCTCCAACCTGGACCATCGAAACAAGTGATCATTAGATCCAGCAATTGAAAAGATTACGAGTTTAGTTTGGATATAGACTCATTCATATCAAAATCATAGGGATTTATGGGCCTAATTGAAGAGAAAACTTGGTTTTACCTGTAAAAATTCCATAAACCTCTTCTAATGACTTCAAGGGCTGCTAAAAATAGCCCTGTTACTCTGTAGTCCACATGTCCAAAACTTGAATGCAGAACAGTTTGCAACCAAGCTAGCCTGAGAACAAGATTTAATCCCTGCAAAACATACACATAATTGTTCAAAATCAGATTAGGAAGCTGTTAAACTACTGATAAGACCAAAACTGAAACCCTGAAGAAGACAGAATTTGCATCTATGATGTCATCTAAACTATGTGTTCATATTGTCATATCTGAACTAGACTGGGAATCCTCTTTGATATATAATGACATTATCAGGATTTATTTCAAGAATATGTTCATTGTCTACTTGTTTATCCCAGTCAAGAGGAACTTCATTATCCAATTTATGACCTATGTTGATCATTTGTGAGATGCTATATCGGTTCCCCTAGCTACTTTTGTTAAAGACTATGCCCAAAGACTGTTAAGAGAGAGAGAGAGAGAGAGAGAGAGAGAGAGAGAGAGAGAGAGAGAGGAACTTCATTATCCAATTTATGACCTATGTTGATCATTTGTGAGATGCTATATCGGTTCCCCTAGCTACTTTTGTTAAAGACTATGCCCAAAGACTGTTAAGAGAGAGAGAGAGAGAGAGAGAGAGAGAGAGAGAGAGAGAGGGCCATGACATATACCATCGAGAAGTAGTAAATGATCTTTCCGCGAAGCATTAATTCATTCCTAAGCAAAGGATTCTTGGAATTCATTTGAAGCAAACCCCAATCCTTTACAAAGTCCCAATACAATTGGTACACTGTCGCAAAAGTTGACATGATCACAACCAGACAGAGCCATCCAGCACCCTTTTCCTTCTCATAAGCCACTTTAGCTCCTGCCGCTAGCATTGCAGACACATATTTGCCGAGATTGAGCAGATGGCTCGTCTCTCCCTCATCAAACCACCTCCTAGCACACTGCAACATCAATTGAGCCAAACAAAAAATCTTTGTTAGATATTTATTGGTCATTGGAAAATGAAAGTGAAAAAGTAATACAGAGAAAAACAAATGGAGCAACAAAGCCTAGTAGCAATGTAGCATTACCTGCATTGCTCTCCAGTAATAGGGCAGGAAGGACACAGCATAAGCAAGATCACGGTAATGCGTGGCCCTCATGCAATAGCCATAGTCCTGAGTTTTGTAGCTTCCAGTTATGTAGTAACATGCCACATACTCGAGGTTTCTAAGCATCGGAACCTATGTAAAGCAAGAAAGCTATTGTTATGATAAATCTGAACAAGTAAAAGATAAAAACAATGTAAACTTCTTTAGTAAATGCTCAGTAATACCTGACTACAAAGTTGGTCTGCCATGAAGAAGTCTAGCATGACAACCTGTTGTAGAGAGCAAACAGAAGTCAGAAACATTGACATACATAGTCTATTAGCCCATCTACAGAAGTACAGAACCGAATTGAATAAGATATCTAATGGATGCTTGAGATATTTACAGTACCTTGTATAGAGGTGACAAAATGATATTTCTTATCACACGAAGAAGACGACAACGGCTTGATTTGTAGATGATGTTGAAGGGGCACACAAGTAGTAGTAGAAACATCTGCATATTATAAGAAAGTAAAACACTTGATCTTTACACTAGATAAACTACTCCAGATTTTCATGTCATGAGTTGAAGAAAATACCAGCAGTAGAAGACCGGGGATTGCTTGAACTTGGGTGTATGAATATCCTTTTGTTAGCAAGAACAAATGAAGAAACATGACCCCAACCACGACACTCATTGATGTGGTACATATCAAGAACACATCTCTGTACTTCAGCTCAATTGTTGGGGATAGTTCAAAGATGAAGCTGTAATTTATACGAACCTTTCTCCACGCAAAAATGTTACAGCCATACAGGAAGAAGTGTAGAAACAGTAGGCTGAACATGCTGCAAAACAAGCTGTTTTGTTAGCTCCTTCTTTTACATGTTCATCTAAAGATGCCAAAGAATTTACTTGGAGAAATACTTGCCTGAGTATAGGGTAGGCAGTTTCCATGTATATCGAATTTGGTTGCCTTCTGTACAACCCAGTAATATGAGCCATAATGACATATCCAGCAAAGAGTGCAATAAAACACCCCGTAAACAGACCTGTTTATTACAAAGATCAGTCACTTCTAATGTAATCTAGGTATTGTTGAAGACTGTGAAGTTGCACAAAGTGACACAGTGATCTCCGCAATTTAGAGTTATACAGTTGGTTAAGTTAGCAAAAATATGTCTAAACATTTAGAAGTGTTCATGCTGCTACTTTGGTAACACACTGAGGAAACAAAAACAAAACATTGCTGCTCTATAGGTGCTGATGGATCTTTAAGGTTCAATCTTTGTACGATAAAAAATGGTCTGGAAGATGACAATATATAGGGTAGCTTTAGATCCATTTATGGGACCTGTGCTTTATAGTCCACCCAGAAAAGGGAGACTAGTCAGTGCTCTATAATTCAAGACTAAGTAAGTGGCCTTAATGGGTCCATACTCTAAAATCTCTTTTATGGTCACAGATTGAGCAAACTTATAAGTACTTCTCCATTAATAATAGTGTTAAAAAAAAACCCACTTAACTTATTTAACTTACCAATAAAGAATGTTACAGAGTGTGATTCTTTGCGATGATGTGGTTTAAGGTATTTCATGGCCTTTCTTCGGTCTTCTTCAGCAAAGTATTTGATAAACAGCTCCTCAACTTCATCTGCTAGATTCATTACCTGTCATTTTCTCAAACTAGTTAGCTAAACTTATACTGGTTCACTAAGTTTATTTACATGTCAGACAAGCATATCTAAGTTCGATTTCTGTACGTATATGTTAATGGCATCCATTGTGCAGTCATGAATTACAGAATCATATCCACTTTTTATTGTCGGAAAATATTTTTCGAATATCACATTACATCTAAACACGGTAGCTGGTGGCCGACATTACATTTGAGCATGATCCAATCATTCTCATTCAAATATAATGCACAGATGTTCTTTTCGCACAGGAGTTAGATATTTACTTGATGAACTAGAATTTGATATAGTGAAGTACCTTATCTGAGCTGTTGAAATAGGAACTCTCCACAACTTTTAGATAGATCGGAAGAACTTGTTTTCCAGTCGCCTGAAAACAAGAAAGAAAGAAGCATCCTCTTTATTACATAAAAAAACCAAAATGCAATGCTTACAAAGATGTTAAGGGTCATGCATTTTCTTACCTTATCAAACTTCTTTAAAATCTTTATAAAAGCAAGCATGTTCAAGTTCCTGAAAACCATTAGTATTGTACACAACACGTAAGCTTTTAAATTCGAATACGTAACAACTAACAACTAACAACTAAAAGGTTTTTTAAGAAATTTTCCATCTAATTTTGAGGTTTGGATGATTGATGATATACCTGTAAGTTTTGAGATATCCCAAGCCTTTGTACAGCTCAACAAAAGCTCCTCTGATCATCTTATCTGCATGATGCAACTTAGTTTTGTTGACGTGCAGCTTACTCATGCCTTCTGAAGTGCATTTCTTTGAGGACTGATTAACAAGATCCTCCCAAACTAAATAACTGATTGCCGAGAAGGTACGCGACGGTGTAGTCAGAGGAATGTTAATCTTTAAGTTCTTCCCTTGGCAATTGAAAGAACGGCTTGATACACTCCTCAGTTGCTTCCCAATATCCTCACTATTCATTCTCACTGGTTTCACTAATTCGCCTGATGATGGGACTTCTGTGTACGCTACTTCATCTTTTTTCTCCAATTCATCTGTTTCTTGCAGCTGTTCAAGTTCTGTTTTGTCCTTCACAGAGTCCTCTTCTGTTTTCAAGTAAAATGATCATGCATAAACATCAATTTTCGGTTCCATTAGTTGAAATTTTAGGACTAGGTACTCTAGTGTGTTGCAAAATTTTAGAGGAATTATGGGACGACCCTGAAGTAAAACTTTTGGTAATAAGCGTCAAAGTACATAACTTGAGAAAAGTAGGAAAATCATACATGGGAAGTTTGACAAGAAGCATATCCTAAAGAAAAGAATGTGCAACTTATAAATAACATCCTACAAAAACTAATACTTAACCATTTTGAAGTGCATTTTCTTGCTCATTTTGATTGGAAATCAATACAAATTTGAGAATATAGGTAAATACCAGATGAGAAGGTGCAGGGGATAGAGGCTTCCTCCTTCGAGTCCTGAGCAGATGCACCACCTTTGGCGCGCTGTTGCTTGAAAGCAGTTTTGAGTTCAATGAGTATATCCATCTGCTTCCTCAAGGACTCCCCTCTCTCCATGAACTCTTTCTCCTTTTTCTGGTAGAACTGATTCACCTTGTTGAGTTGAAGGTCCAAGCATGCGAAAAACTCTTTCGCAGCATCAGTATCAGCAAGTTGCTCGAACAATTCTGTCTCGTAAAAGTCCCCCTTGCTTGCTGATGAGGCAAGCTTCTTGTGAACCTGGTGAGCAAGAGTCAAGACCACAACATTAATTCATCATTGTACAATATGTAACAGTAACAAGGGGTAAATCAAGAGAGAGGGATCGAGTAGTACATGTATGAGTTCATGTTCTCTGTGTTGATGGCCAAATAGAGAGAACTTCTTTATAGATGTGAAGAGAGTGTTAGATAAAGAGCTATTATGAGTAGGTGTGTTGTTGTTGTTAGTATTAAGGAGATGGATTTTTTTGAGATCCTTCTTGAGTTGCCAGTAATCTACAAATGCATCTTTCCATTCGGGGACTAGTTGCGCCTCGAATTGCTTAGAGAACTTCACCATCTTCTCTCTCTGCTTCTTAAGTTGATGAGCTGAGAGACAAGAAGTAAGAGGTTCTTCTTCTATCACTTGTGAGTGTTCCATGGAAGCCCTCGACGACATTATATATGGTTTGGGGATGGAAAAGGAAGTGTCTGATTGATGTGCTCGTACTGATGCTCTTAGCACATTCTCAAATATCCTTGCACGTATACCATCCTATTCCTCCTCCACTTGGAGAGGTATCATGGCCACCTTTTTGCCGGAAAGCTTGCTGAACCGCCACCGGAGATGCTATGACTTCCGAGCCAATTTGTGCTCATGAAGATTTTGAAAGTGGTACCAAAACTAGCTCAACTCAAAATTTATATGATAACAAATGACCCTTTTAGGGAGGGCATAGTTTGTCATTAAGGAGAATTAGCAAAGTGATTACCCCCTAGTTTACTACAAAGCCCTCTGTTTTAGAACTAATATACATGGATGAAGGGCATGCAAAGGGGCAATATTGATACTGTCAGTGCCCCATAAGTTAGTGAAGAGCTGCTTAATTATTTGTATGTGAAAAGTGAAGCTCATTGGCTAGAAATATACAAGCACACAAAGATCATCCTAATTAGACCAGCCTAAATTCCACTAAGTGAAGATCAACTAAAAAGTTTAAGTTATCTTTCTTCTCTAAGAAATCAATACTTTTGTTGTGCAATATACTAGAGGTGATATAATATATGCTGCATTATCTCATACAAGATCACCAAGATATGAGAAAGTTCAATGTCCAACACGACTCAAATTAACTTCCTAGTACATGTACACAAACTTGTTCCATCTTTCTCAAAACAAAAATGAAATGAATGAAATTATATGAATATAAAAGTATTATTTTATCTAGTGACATAGTCGTTCTTTTTGTAAGTGAAAAATTATAAGTTCGAGTTGTTTATTTGATAAAAAAGTAAACCATTATTTCTTTTAGCGGGTGCATATGATCACAGTATTGAAAGCCAACATAAATATGCTTGATTAGACTATTCTAAGTAGGAAAGGTATATGTTTTGGATATCATTTCCATAATATGAATTATGAAATGCATGCAAGAGAATAATGCTCATGATCCAAAAAGAAAAGGCAAAGAGAATACTAGTGAGATCATAAAAATGCATTATTTATATACTAGTTAGGCTAATTTTTTGCTAGTAGTTCTAGTAGGGCAATAGTGGTGGTTGTAATGTAGAGGTTCCATGTATGATTTGTATTATGTTCTAATATTCCTTTGTTCTAAATCCATTCTATTGGCAACTTGTCAACATGAAAATCATAGCTTCCACAAAATGAAAACATAAAGCTAGAGAGAGAAAAGAAGAAGAAGAAGATCCGCAGCCGTGGCTATGCTACCGGCAGGGCCCTAGTTATCATCCTTTTCTTCAAGGACATGGATTGCACCTTCTAACACTATAAGAATTGTGGAAAATTGACAGCGCTGCGCAATGATATATATGCCCTACATGTATTGTTTTTTCTTACATCTGTACACTCACCAATATAGCTGGTGAAAACCGACATTTTTTTTCCTTTCCTTATTACAGTATTGTGTTGCATGCATTCAAGAAAGTGAGAGACCAATACTGGTGGTTCCCAGAAATATAGAGGCTAGGGTAGATATGTCCTTTTCTTTTTAGACGAAAACAAAGATAACAAGAAGACGCCTCTAAAACAGCTAAAATTACACAAATCAAATTAAAAAGTTTGCGAGACGAATGCTCCCGATCCACATCTTCGGAGAAAAGAGACTATGACCAATATCAGCTAAAGCAGCAGATATGTTTGTTTGTCTATAATGCAAACAAACGATTTTAAATGGAAGAAAAAAGATTAATGTACAATCATTCTCATTAACTTGTTTACTAATCATATGAAATAGAAATATGATTGAATGATCCGTAATAAAAGCAATATGTAGTAAGTTAGTAACCATTATATGTGTGTGTATATACATATAGTTTTCATTACACCGTACACATTCGAATTCATATAAGGTACATACATAACCAATAGGAATTAGGGTTAGCTAGGCACTTGCAATTATTAAAAATGGTGAGATATCGGAAGTTTAGTCTAAGACTTTAATCCTTGCAGGCTTAACCACGAAATCTAAAGCCTTTATAGAGCCAATGAGAAGCCACGGAAATGGTGATCGATTCGGATACCATATTGTTGAGTGCTCTCTCTCTCTCTCTCTCTCTCTCTCTCTCTCTCTCTCTCTCTCTCTCTCTCTCTCTCTCTCTCTGTATTATTGGAACCCTAGTACAGTACGCGTGGGATCAATCATACGTGTGTGCGTAGTAGAAGAGATGAGCTAGATCGAGTACGTACGTATATATCGAACTTAATTTGCTGGTTTTCATGAAACTATTCATTATAGATCATCATGTCTGAAATGCTTGTACCAAGATCACTCATGTCATAGCTAGATAAAATATTATATTCGAGAATGAGATGCCACTCTTCAATTATACACATTATTCTTGATCGCCAAACCCAAATGTACGTACTATTTTTCCCAACTCATTTTACATATGTAGCAAAGAAAAATCTGCATTCTACAGTCATATGATGATCAGTGAGATGATTCTAGGGCATACGATTCTTGGTTTCTTCTCATTAAAACAATGACCTGATCAAGAATATCCACTATTAAGTGTAATAATTCCCATCTTTGTCTCCTATAATATTATCTCTTTGCACAGGTTGATGATTCACTCAGAGCATATACCTCCAATTAACTGGTACGTGCTAGATATAATGATAGTGTTATATCCGCTGGTATTACTTTTAGGAGGAGGGGGCATAATCGTGCTACATTAAACCAAAGCCACCATGGATGTTAATTTTGTGCTGGCTAGCATAGTACGTATATGCTCAACTTTGCATCTTACACATAAGCGTTATCATCCTAGCTTTGGTACGTTTAGAAATGGAAGGCAATGGATTTTGATTCTCCTAAACGTGCTCAGAATCATGCATATGATTTTCGACCTAGTCTAAGGGATCAATTTCCCGGGGGAAGGTAGGGATCATTAAAAGTTAGATATTAGAGTGTGCGAAATGGGTAATACTGTGTGCACAAAGAACGTACGTACCCCATTAATTGTTAGGAACAAATGCATGGAGGCCTAGTCGGTTATGAGCTTCGATCTCGATCATTGCTTGGAAAGTTGGAAGTGATCGACTTTGGATTATATTCTCATGTCGATGATGATCGATATGATCAGGATCATTATCTTCCAGAATGTTGGAAAGGAAGGTATAATGGTCATGGCCGGTCATTCAGGTTCTGGCAACAGCAGTACGTACAGTGAATTAGTACCATATGTTGATCGACCTGGCTGGTTTGAAATTGACAGTATATACCTGCGTTTAGGGTTTATTCATTCCAAGAAGCTAGTAATAAGAACCATGCAAAGTAATATTTCTTAACTTGAAGCACTCCGGCCATGGTTAAAGAACAATCAAAAGATTTAGGATTGGCTGGGTGTCACTATATATTATATCCTCAGAAGTAGCTTATACTTTTATACCTAGTATAATTCGACCACATGTATGTTAAACTATGCAAAGTCAGTAAGTGGAGTCGCAGATTGTGTATTAGATAAGAGATGGCTTCTAAATAAGGGAATATTTCTAAATTCTATATATGCTTCTTTCCCAGAATATTGAGCACCCCAGCAACAGAAGAGAAAGAAAAAGAAATCTTTTTACCGCCTCATTTGAATAAGATCCGATATATTATTACATGTATGATAAATAACCAAATGGTTTTCTAGTTAATTAGTTTCTTTAAATGAAGAGAGAGCTAGCTAGTGACACAAAGGAAGAGGCATTTGAGATCGAAATTGCCCTGTACGTAGTGTCTACATCCTCTTCGTGCATATACTTATATTTTTGAGTGATACTACGTGAACCAAACTTTTAGAGTATCAACTTTTATATAATTTATATATAAAACGAATGTAGAATGACATGTCGAACTCTAATCCTAACCCTACAATATTTCACTCCGCTTTGCCTGAGTGATCCTATAGATCGAGAAGACCGAAAC
This sequence comes from Fragaria x ananassa, assembly GCA_034370585.1. Classification (NCBI taxonomy): domain Eukaryota; kingdom Viridiplantae; phylum Streptophyta; class Magnoliopsida; order Rosales; family Rosaceae; genus Fragaria; species Fragaria x ananassa. Next base: position 24,472,183 of record CP139761.1, on the reverse strand, counting down.
GAAGTGTTCTTAATTGACTTCTACTTTAGATATATGTATGTTTAGTACGTGCACGGTTCATCATCAGACAAGGCCTGATATATCTGCATACACTGGTTTCGTCACATAATTGGTAGCTGCTAAATGATAAGCTTCGCGCATGCAGTTTGGTAAGTTTCAGCTCCTAAACAATGAAATCAAATTAAGGTAATGAGTAATGACGCATGATGAGTTTGAGATGTTGTTTACGTACTAATCTAAGCTCTTTTGTGCTTTCCTTTCAATGCTGATTTGAGATGCTGTCTACATAATTACATTTGAAATGATCGATGATCCGACACAAGACAACAGCCGAATATTTACTTGCTTTGTGGCAGGAGAATCCCACTATAAACAACCTAAAATTCAATATAAATGTGTATTCACTGCTCACTACGGCATGTAAATGAATGGGATCTTGATCTGTACTTGTTTTGGATTAGTGGTTTTTAAACGGGTATAGATCAAAAATTTGAACCGTGGATATGTTAATCTGTTTATTAAACGGATCAGATATGGATTGAGGTTGATCTGATCCGTTAAGGACCCGGATAATATTTTTATAAATATAATATTACTAATAAATATTAAATAATATAATAATTATTTGGACAACTAAACATTTAAATTACATCTATAGTATGATTTGATGAAGTTAAAGGTTACTTATGCCTATATTTTTTTAGCATGGAGAGTACAACGACCAAAGACTCAGATTACTCTTTTGTTGATTAGAAAGGTGAGTTGCCGGTTGGTATGCTAAGCCTTTAGAATTGTTTTTATGAGTGTTGGTTTATTTGTGAGCACAAAAAGAGAACAAGGATTACTTGTTGATTGTGAATTTGATGTAGATATAATTATTGAAAGAAGTACAAGACTCTTATTTGGTAAGAGTGGGTGTCCTTAGTCGATTGTGGTATATATCATAACTTGGGATTTAATTAGTATCTTATCGGAGTACTTTGGTTAAGTATGGTAGTAATGGTCTGATTGAGCTATATGACCAAGTTGAATGAATTACAAAATTGATATTCATGATTGGTCGGTATATACGTTAAATTGTTACCTAATGAAGGACAAGTATTGATCCTTAAGATCTCATTGATTTTGAGGGATAGTTTGAAGGGTTGGCAATGTGGTAATAAGGAATTGAAATATCAATGGGGTGTCCATAGTGTATTAAGGGACATGTTATGGCTACGAAAACTAAGTTAGTTTCTTCTTCATATATATATATATAGGGTATGGATCGGGGGACATCTATTTTTACACAAATTTTGACACACGTTTTCAGCCTTTGGATTTTAAAATCTTCTGCGGTGGAGATTGAATACGGGTATGCACAAAGGTGATGTGGCAAATGACTTGGCACTCTATATTTTCCCTTATCTATAATAATAACAAAACATAAACAAAATCAAAAATCAAACCCTAAACCTATTGAAAGAACACAAGAAAAAAAAACACAAAGACGTGAATAACAAATAAAGTTGAACCTAGAAATTCATATTTTGAAAGCTAGAACGGATCCATGTCGAATTTCACCCTACATAGACCAATATAACCACCCTCCTTCAAATATATTCTGATCACAAACCCTAAACCACCCCCCACAAAACCAAGATGAACCTCCATGTTCTCAGTTTAATCAAGAAGACAAGATCGAACAACACATGGAGTGAGTTCGGCCGATTCACACATATAATGCAATGCGAACTCACTCTATTTGATAGCCAAATTATGATATGCATATAGAAACCAAAAGCCTAGTTCTGTTAGTCTGTTGGTTCGTCATCCTTCCTTTTTTTTCTTTCTTCTGGGTTCTACTTTCTATTCCCTTCAATCTATTGTTCTTCACGTCTCTCTCTTTTCTTTTTATTTTTTTTTATTTTCCGTTTTCATTCAATAGGTTTAGGGTTTGATTTTTGATTTTGTTTATGTTTTGTTATTATTATATATAAGGGAAAATATAGAGTGCCAAGTCATTTGCCACGTCACCTTTGTGCATACATATATTTAATCTGCACCGTTGAAGATTTTAAAATCCAAAGGGTGAAAACGTGTGTCAAAATTTGTGTAAAAATAGATGTCCCCTGATCCGGACCCATATATATATATATATATATATATATATATATATATATATATTGATCATGTGAGATAGCATTGGTCATATTACTGTCATTGATTTGAAGTGATTTAATGACAATTGGGTATTGTCAAACTAGGGACTCCAGTCACCTGAAAATAAAGATGGTGGTGTTGGCCTAGAGAAACCTAATGGAATCAAGCAGCGATATTCCAGGTAGGGGGTTCTGGACTTGCCTCAGTTAGTTTTTTATGCATATGATATTAAAGTAAAATGATTTATGCATGAAATATATATTTTTCGATTCCTTGTGAATTATTGTTTGATGACCTGAGAGTGAATGGGGCATAGCGACTTCTTTCGGTGTCGATCCCCTAAACCTCCAGGGGGGCTGTACGGACTGGAGGACGTTTACATCCTTTGAAGTGTGGCGTCACTCCTAGGCGGTATGGCAGAAATGGACACTCTCGCTACACCTTACCGGTGTGTACGATAATAATCGTGATAAGGTTGTAGTTGGCTTGAGATAGATCGGTCATCAGGTTTGTATATCTATTTTGGGCCCTACTTGCATTTTTACAAGAAATAATTATTTTAAACTATTATGCATTATTTTCACTACTAGCCATGACAAATGTTTTAAATTGTTTTCACACCTAGTTGGGGAGTAAAGTTTATTGAGCAGCGAGGACGAAAGCTCACCCCTACAACAGTTTATGAATGCAAGTACTGTGTACGGAGACGGGACAGTTGGACGACATTGGGTGTGACTTAGAAATTATATACTTCATGTTATTGTCAGCATTAAATCTATATGACAGGTTTCCTTGATTATCGTGTTCTTGTTTAGTCCTTTGATCGAGTATGTGTTTATTCGTTAAACTATTCTTCTTGTAAGTTTTCGATTGTTGATTATGAACCGGACTAATATTGATTTTTGTTCAAAGAGGGCTTGTTTGATTTGAAAGATATCTAAACGTTTATATTGTTTCACCTCATTTTAAAAATAAACGCTTATGAAAACATTTTTTTTTTTGAATTTTTCTTTTGCCTTGCGGGTTCGTAGAACCTGAGTGATGGATCCTAGCTTAGGTTTTATGAATACGCGGCCCTGTAATGTGCTCGATTTGATGAGGAGCAAATCGGGGCGTTACACATATTGCCCCTAGTAGACCCACTTACTGCCCTCAGTAGACCCATCAACTGCCTCTATGCCCCAGTAGACCTTCATACTGTCCAAGACTCACTTATTGCCCCCAGTAGCCCCACATACTGCCCCCAGTAGACATTCTTACTGTCCTCAATAGATCTCACCTAATGCCCCCGATAGATCTCGATCATATTGCCTCCAATAGGCCTCATATTGCCCCCAAGAGACCCCTAGGCAGACCTCATGTATATTGCCTCCAAAAAAACCTTACTGCCCCTAATATACCTCCCGACAGACCCCTAGTGCCCTTAATAGACTCTTATTGTCCCCAATAGATCTCCTATCATTGGAGTTCGGTAAACGGTCGCCAGGGCCTGGTCAACAGTTGTCGGAGCCCAATAAACAGTCATCGGAGCTCGGTCAACGACTCCCGGAGCCCGGTCAACGTCATTGGTCGTGTGAATCCAATCATAGAAACTTTATTTTATAATAGATTTTTATAAGAATAGTCTATCGTAGTTTATTTAATTCATTAAAAGTATAATTGTCTTTTTCATGTTTAAGTTGACTCTTGAGAATTTTAAAATCTAATTTGTTGGTCAGAATAATTTTTTTTTTTTTAAATTTAGGCTAGTGGGCATTGTCTATTTGAAAATATTTATTATTATAAATTGATCGGATTAACATGTCGGGTATCTGTTAACCCGTCGGATCCGGATTTGGATCGAGCTATCAATAATCCGGCGGGTAACGGGTCAGATCCGAATCTAAATTTTTTATTACGGATCCGGATCCAGATCTAGATCAATCCACTCCAGATCCGTCTATTTACAGGTCTAATATAGATTGTATTTATACGAGTACTTCAGCAAATGTGGAAATTAATCAAGAATCTTTATATATTTTAAGCATGAAATTCATTTTTCGATATTCTCAAGGTATTTGGCTAAATGAATTTTGGAAGCGGCAAGTTGACTGCTATCATTTTTTGCGTAAACGATTCTTAATACTAAAATTATTACGAACGTAGAATGATTTTAATCATTAGTTTGAGTCACCTGGCTATTCGCGCGTCAACATCATCGTTCTTTCTCCTTGTGCCATTTTCTCGATTCAGCCTTGGAGCCTCCAACATCTCTTCTCCAGGTTCAAGTTCATCTATTTCTCTCTCTCAAAATTATTTTTCGCTCTCTCCTCTTTAACCTCTCTACGTTCTTCTTTCTCTGTCCACTCTAATTTGATTATTAGAGCAGATTTGTTTATGGGTTTTAATTATTTTTGGTGTGTGGGTAGCTTGATTTCTTCTCGAGTTTTGATCATTTTGGTGTTGGGTAGTCTGACCTGATTGAATTGTGATCAGTTTTCACGGTTGGTGTTTGATCTGGAAGTCTGGGCTGAAAGAATAGGTCGATCTAGTAGAATGATTTAATGAATGGGTTTACAATGGTCTGGAAATCAAGAAACACATAGGAGTTTAAGATTGCATCTGAACACTCCATGAAGTTTAAAATGGTTTAGACATGAAGTTGCTTCTGAACACTCCTGGGAGTTTAGGATTGATGAACTATAGATTGATGTAGTGCTGAATTTGCTAAAATATATATCGAAGTAATTTTGTTGTATTCGACAAAAAAATCTGGGTTTAAATTTCTTCTGGTGTTCTTTGTTGAACGAATCTTCCTTCTGTTGCTGACCTGCAATCATCAGTCTTCCATTGCAGTCATCAGTCCAAACACCCAAACAACACCAAACATGCAAGGGTCAAGTCTAATCTCTACTAATAAATTGTGAACTTTCATAATTACCTTTAATGAATTAGCTAACATAAATACAAATAATTAGCTAACATAAATACAAATAAGAGTTATTATAGTAAAATCAAAATCAAAACAAATTAAATAAATAATTATAAAAACTACTAGTTTGTGGTAAGACGAATAACTGTATAATATAGTAAACTTATTGAAAACATTTTCGGGTAAGGTAATCCTGAGTAACAAACATACCCTTTGAGCATTATTGGAAATAGAAGGCAGGCCACATGCATACACACCAAAGAAAAAGAAATTTAATTATTTACAACTCAATGGTATGCAGACTAAGCATCCATTAGCATCATAAATTCATCAGTATAATGACTTTACGTACCTTGGCTACAATACCATTTTCCATTACTCTATTAGACTCTTGGCATGGGAAGTTAATATTAGACACGAGCTAGCTAGGATGATCATCATAAGGATGATCACCGCCGTTTCAAAATCAATTCGGCGGTACCTAATTAGCTGGCTAAGCTCACGATTGATTGAAGCCTTGCGTGTATGATGCTCTAGTCTGCAATTAATCAACCAAAAAGATATGAAAACGCACTGAAGGCACGTAAATGGAGTGAACTCCGATCCCAGGAGTTTGCTGCTAAATATAAGCACTTGAGCTGCTTGAGGTTGATGAACGTACTTGGCAGGATCTTCCGGACTCGACTTACTACAGGTTCCTTCAAAGTGCTAATCATTTTGAATCGACAATCAACCACTTACGATATTGTGCAAGCAAACAAATTAGTTCTTCACAACTTACTTTATATGAAAATCAAAGAGAAAAAGTTAGGATTTCTTGACAAAGCTGGCTAGCTAGATCTCGGTATGCCTATAGGGCAACTAAATCGCGAATCATGCATCCGTTTTCCCACATACTCTAAAGTTGCATAGGCTTATTGCTCTCACGACAGCAACAGAGGTCGTCTATACTAGAAAGCAAAGTGCCTGCCCTAGCTAGGTTACAACATTATTCGATCGAGTTGTCTTTCGCGACAAACATTACCGCGGGTAAAGAAAATCATCAAAAATTCTCCGTAGTGCATCATTCAAATCCAATCAAACTAGCTAGCTCTAGAGAAGTTATCAAATCAAATTCTTATACCTTACTTGGCATACAAGGATTCACAAACACTTTGGGTAGCTAAGTAGCTCATGCTCTCAGTATGTGCATCTACTATTTCATCTCCAACATACATACATGCAGTACGTAGCGCTCAATGTATGCGAAAAGAAACCTGAATTAGTTGAATGTATATTACAAACACATCTGAAAGTAAATACAGAAGATCATCATCTATTCTATATATATTATGAATGGATATGGAAGCAGATAGGTGGAGATTAAGCAGGGTGCAGTACGTGGACTGTTGGCATGGCCAGGCATAGAAATCGCATGGTCTTACTGAGCCCTAACAAAGGTCTCGAGTCTCGACTACAATTATATATACTACATGCATGTTAATATATTAAATTGTTTACTAATAATGGACTCAAACCGATCTTTGTTCTCTATGATCACACAGAAAGTGTTTAAAATTGGATTTGCATTATTAGTGTGTACTTACTTATCCAAGGATTAGAGAGGTTAATTGGCATCCACCTCTCTTTGGTTGGATTAAAGTCAATACTGATGATGCATGGCAAAAGACTACAGGGAAATCTGGTTATAGTAGAATTTTTAGGGATTTTCACGGCTCTTAACTTGATGCTTTTGCTTCAAACTTTGAAATTCTTAACTCTGTGGATGCGGGGGTTATGGCGGTTATTCAAGCTATTGAGCTGGCTTGAGTTAGGGATTGGAAGCATATTTGGCTTGAGGTGAATTCAACAATTGTGCTCAATTTCTTGCGGGATCCTCATCTTGATCCATGGCGATTGAGAGTAGCATGGTGTAATTATTTGTACCGTATTTCTCAGATGAATTTTTGATCTTCTCATATATTTAGAGAAGGTAATCAAGTGGTAGATGCTTTTGCCAATATGAGTTTGTCGATGTCTGCATTATCTTGGTGGGATAAACCTCCCCACTTCATTCGGGGCATGTATCAACGAGATAAGTTTGGTCTCCCAAACTTTCGTTTTCATTGACTTGTTTTATAGTGTAGTTTGATGTCTCTTGTTTGGTGTTTTCGGGTACTGGCTTTAGTGTCATCCAATTTGATTGTAATATTTTTTTTATTAATAAATTTAAGGTGGGAGAGTACTTTGCTCTACCTATTTCATGTTGGCTAAAAAAACAAAAAAAAAAACTTATACTCAGGAAAGGGAAGCTCTTGCTTTACAACCCACCATCCATATATCTAACCAATAATTTCTCTCTTTTAGTTGATTTAACGTTAATTATGTATTCTACTGATAAAACAACTATGCTTTGCACCTACTTTGGAATTCTTTTATGAAAAAAAGAAGGAAGAAGAACTATGATTTACGAATCCGACCAATGCAATTTGCAACATAGATATGTTTCTATGGTTTGACCACTGAGCTAGCTATCAACGCAGCCACAGTGGATGCAAGATCAATCATTTTGATTGTTGTGATTAGTGTATGCTAGCACACCTTACTAATCAGGAGTCTGTGAATGAAGTACTCGAATCTGTGATCAAAATGAGACATGTTGGTAGATTGATAACGATCATCAATTTCTTTCCAACTTTTGAAGAGCTAGCCAATCTAGACTTGTGCTATTTCGGAGCCCAATGAACTATGAAAGCCCATCTGTTGTTTGTTGGATTCCTCAACTCCTTAAACTAGTCTGTAAGTAAGACATGGTATTGAGAGCCCAGAAATGAAAAGGGAGCCCGGATGAGTAGCGTGTGTGAGATTCTTTGTAAAACTTCCGAGACAATGGCACACAATTTCTGACCTCCTATGTAGTTTAGCCGTTTAGGTTAGGTCAAAAAAGGAACATTATGAAAGATTATGCACTGAAAATTTGAGAAGCCAAGAATAGCTGAGTCATGGCCAACTACTCTCCATTGTTGCAATCACATAATGCATTGTGTGTTATAATCGAACACCTAGAAAATGTTTGGCTGTATGAAATTATGAACATTTATGCCTCGATGTTTATCTACCAAACCCTTTCTCATATGGAAAACCTAGGCACATCTATGCAAAACATTTCTATCACAATATGTTGTCGCAATTTACCCGTTTCGTCAATATCATAACACGCATAAAGATGAAGGCATAAAACCTAAAAATCAAAGAACTTGCCATTTCATCCACGCAGGATAGCTTGCAAATGAAACAAAATGAAATCAAACACCCCTCTTATTATTGCCTCCATAGGAATCAATCGTCATAGCCATTAACAACCCAAAGGACAAAAGAAAGAACATCACAAGAGGCATTAGACGACCAATTCCAACTCCTCCTCCAAAGACAAAAGTTTTCTACTTTTCCCCAATACCATAACACACCACGTGTCACACCTCAACTGGGCCTTCCACAACCCCACACTTCCTCTCTCTCTGGTCCTACGCTGGTTTTGACAAAACACAGACCAATGCCTCCTCCTTCCTCTTCATCCTGTTCTTCATGTTTCGAACCTCAATCTCCAGAATCTCCACCCTTTTCAGAAACCCAAATCCCCATAGACTCTTAATCCCAAACCCAATTCCCATCACCACCAAAAACATCAAAAAAGCTCAAATCTTTATTCCCAAAATGCCATCACAGCAAATCCTACCCATCACATACCACCCTCCACCATCCACAACGGAAAAGCTTCTAAGCAAATCCGAAGACGACCCAGCAACAAGGCTCCTCCTTTTCTCACATTTCGAAGATGAAGAAAAGCCCGCGCCTTTAAGGCCTCTTCTTCCCAAGTCGGCCAGTTACACCTTCAACACCTCCTCCGCCTCCGCCGCAGCAGCCACGCCGGAAGGCTCTGCCAATAACAACCAGAAACGGCGGCGGAGGACGGCCAGCGACAACTCGCTTTATTCATCGTCGTCTGGTTCCTCGTCGGAGGAGGCAGCTGAACGTCACTCCATCGCCGGCGATGTGGAGCACGCCACCGCCGAGACGTGCTTGGTCACCCGGCTGAGCTTGAAGCTTTTGAGCTATCTTGGGTATGTAAAGTTTCTTTCTTTTTGGGTTTTGGTGTGTTTTGGATTGTTTTGTGAATACCCTTCTTTGTAATTTGGATGATTTGTGAAGATGGATTGGAAATGGTGTATGTTTGGATTGGAGTCACTTAATTTAGGGGTCAGCTTACTTAATTAAGGGATATTTGAGACTTTAGTATTAAACATTGAGTTAGAACTGTCTCAATACGATCATTTGAAGTTACATTTCCATGTAGTGTGAAGTGTTTTATTATTGTGATTCAGTTTGTTAAGCTTAAGAGGTTGAGTTTTCTAAGGATGACTTTGAATAAGGGATAGATTGTGGGGACAACTTGGTGAAACTTATGCAACTAATGAAATCCGAGAGCATTTGGATATAACTGTGAATTTGTGTGTTGTGGATTTTGGTATTACTGCTTCTTTTAACAAACCGTCCCTGATGATAGATGCTTCCTGATCGTATATTTTTATTCAGGGTAGGCTACAGATGGATTACAAGATTTATGGCCCTTGGTTGTTATTCGCTTTTACTTATGCCAGGTTTTATTCAAGGTTCGTAAGAGTTATATGAACCCAATTCAATTTTGCATGCATATATGCATAAGTTGTTGTACAGATATTATAGTCGTTTTCCGTTTAGACATTAATCATTATGGACATGGTGATGGACTTGTGGTCATGATATAGTCATCAGAAACTACCTTCCAGAGGGATGTAACTAGTGTGCCTGTCTCTTTTGCAGTTGGCTATTACTATTTCTTCTCCAAGCAGGTCCGCAGAGGTATAGTTTATGGCGATCAACCAAGAAATAGGTAGGATAACTTTAGTGTATATTTTTGTGTTTAGAGCAATAAATATTTTATGACTCAACATTTTTTGTAGTAATAGCTGAAATTTTGTTCTACAGGCTAGATCTGTATCTACCCAAAAATTCTGATGGGCCAAAACCAGTCATTGCATTTATAACTGGCGGAGCCTGGATTATTGGGTGAGTGATTGATTCTTGTATGTTTATTTCTGAATGGTTCCTTGATGGTGTAGCATGCATATCTGTTTGTTTTCAGAGTGTAAAGCTCAGTAGAGCTGAGATGTAGATTAATCAGATCACTATTCTAGGAACTTGAGTCCAATGCTTGAGTTGTAGCTCCAATGTGATAGTTTTGCTTCTTTTTTTTTCCCTTTTTTGTTTCACTTAAGATAATTTCTTCTTGCAACTTGTGCCTCTTTTTAATTCACAATATTTCATTTTCTGTTGTTGATGCAGTTACAAAGCATGGGGTTCTCTTTTAGGGCAACAGTTATCAGAACGAGACATCATAGTGGCATGCATAGATTACAGGTGATTTGTTTTTTCCTCAAGCAAGTACATGCTATAAATAGTAGATGTCATATAGCTGAATGAATACTAGGAGATCCCATCTCTAAGGAATATGTCATCTGCTGTTTATGAAAAATTTAACTACAATTTAGTTCTTGCTGGTCTCTGATATATTGTGAAAGAATTTCTGAAATTACTTTGTAGAATGTATTACTAGTCATAGCTAGTGGGTATATGGTCATTACTGAGATAAATGAGTAGAACCCCCCTCTTTCATGGTTTGACACAGCAACACCGCCTAGCTTTTCACTTGATATAGGATCACGTCCTTGTTAATTCATGTCTTGCAATGATTTTCCTCATCACCTTGAGACAAAATGCATATTCCATTATCTGATCCTCGTATCATCCTATATCGAAGTTGAACTATTGCGTACTTGTACATTTGTTTGCTACTGAAACACAATAAGCTAACTTAGATAATTTCCCCTTGGTTGCCCTATAGTCTAATCACCTTTTTTATTCCCAACATATGTTATCTTTCTTTGTAAAGAAAAAGCCACTGATCAATCATAACATCACTTCAGATTTTCTCTTTTACGAGAATGTTGTTTCCTGAACCTGACTGACTGTCATATCCTCGATCATAAACTGATATCCTTTTAACATACACTGTAACAGTAGTTAGCCTTTTGGGAGTATTACTGCATTGGTGTAAACATATGCTCTATAGTGAAATGCTTGTTAGGCTGGAATAATAGAAGGATGGACTGATCTCATTTAGAACTGATGCTGGGATGGTCAAAGCACACAACTTTTCTTTGTTCTATACTTTTCCTTTTCAAGCATAGAAGATAACTATTAAATCCTTTATTTGGATCTGTTAATATAGTAATCTGGACATGCTTCCATCAACATACACAGACATCCTCAAAAAGAAACCAGATTTAGTAATTAGTAAGTACCAGTCTGTTGCATTTAGGTCAGTATCAGTAATTTCAATGTCAAGTCGTACTTCTTGAAATACCTACCCACCTGTAATTGTTGTCTGATGCCTTCATGCAGAAACTTTCCTCAGGGTACTATCAGTAGTATGGTACAGGATGCTTCTCAAGGCATCTCATTTGTGTGTAATCATATTGCTGAATATGGAGGCGATCCTAATAGGTAAAAGTATCATTTTATGCTTTTCTCATATATGTTCCCCTGAAATTATGTTGGTGATCCTATGGCTGAAGTTGGTGTTGGTCATGCTATGTTTCTGCAGGGTTTATGTGATGGGACAATCAGCTGGTGCACATATTGGTGCATGCGCAATCGTTGACCAGGCAATCAAGGAGCTTGGTGAAGGAGAGAGCACTTCTTGGAGTGTTTCCCAGATACATGCTTACTTTGGTCTTTCTGGAGGGTAAAAATTGGATCATTATAAGAGGACTAAATTTTAAATTAAAATATTGAAGCTTCTTTTTATATAACTTTTGTAATTGTGATATCTATCTTTTGATCATTCTGACATGCTCACACAGGTACAATTTGTTTAACTTAGTAGATCACTTCCATAGTCGAGGCCTATACCGTTCAATTTTTTTAGGGTATAAACCTTCTCTTGCAATGCCACAGTTCTGCTAGAGTTGCACTTTGTTTGAGTATTTCATGATTCCTAAACTTTTTACAGCATAATGGAAGGGGAGAACTCATTGCACCGTTTCTCTCCTGAAGTCATGATTCAGGACCCCAATGTCAGGACCGCAGCTTCTCTTTTACCTCCTATTATTTTATTTCATGGTACTGCAGATTATTCCATACCATCAGATGCCAGGTATAAGTCACGTCTGAATTTATTTCTTTGATTATTTACAAGTTATTTCTTATCATAATTGGGGTAAAATTCTGAGAATTAGCTCTTAAGAGATAATTAATATACCTGACTTTTTCAATCTAGTAATAACTGAACTTATGGTTCTCCGCCAGATCTTATAAGCATATAATTTCAAGTCCACAGGTTTTGACAAACATGTTGTCTTGTGCAGCAAGAACTTTGCAGAAACTCTTCGGAGTCTTGGAGTGAAAGCTGAATCAATTCTGTATGAAGGGAAAACTCACACGGATTTGTTTCTTCAGGTAAGAGAGCACTAAATGTGGTTCTTTTTAGTTTATATAAGTACTTAAGTAGCATGCATATCTCTTGGAATAGGAAGCCATTTTGTGCAGTTGATACTTTATAGCTAGGAAGTCGCTGAACAATGTACTGGATTCCTTGGTTTTCTTAATTTGAAATCCCATTAGTATATGACAACACCATTTTATCTCCTTTCGATTCTGAACATGAATGGCTCTAGTGCTAGATCCTTCGTACTGTTTTCATTTACCTGTTTTGTTACCTCCAAAAAGGGGAAATGAAACACAACCACAAAAAGATAAAAAGGTGTTTGGTGTATGTGTTATTTAGGATCCAATGCGAGGTGGAAGAGATGATATGTTTGAAGATTTGGTAGCTATCATTCATGAAGGTGATTCAGAGGCCCTTGCCAGAGATGCAGTGGCTCCACCAAGAAGGCGCCTCGTACCTGAGTTCATGCTGAAGTTGGCTCACAAAGTCAGCCCATTCTAGCGATTTTTGTTGATCATTCATCACCCCAAAATATACAGTTTTTCTTTTTGATGTAATCTATTCTTTTTTGTAAATAGCATTAGTGAAAACCCAACCTTTTACCCCTTATTTTTGGGTAACCTTCAGAATTCCCTTATTCTCATCAAGTTAATGTAGATCAACTTGTAAAATTGTTGGGAGATTCTGAAATTCTGCATAATTAATACCACGATCTTTACTCGTTTGAATACCAAACAGATGATGTATTCATTAGTATTCCCATTTCAGTTTTATTCGGGTTCTCCTTATGTCTCCAGGTTTCTTGAAAACCCTTCTCCTCTGCCTGACTGGCAAGTTGCCAATCTTTGTATTCTTGATCTAAATATAAAAAAAACACTTAACCTTTAACAGAAAGGAGTCACTTTGCCATTTCATTTCTTTCCTGGACCGGCGGAGTCATGTGTTGAGGACTTAAAAGGCCAGTTTGATTAGCTTCCTAATAAGGAAAGCTCAATTCAACCAATCCTGAACCTTAGCAGTCTGAGTTCAAAATCCTAAAAATATTCTGAAGGATTCATATTAGATACAATGTAAAGTTTTGTAATGTATTTGGTTTGATTCTAGACAAGTAGCAGAATAGCAGTTCCTGGTAGTAGCTGAAGAGGTATATTTATTTCAATGGGATTGCTCACATGGATGACATAAAGTTCCCATGCTTGCACTCATTGGTTACAAATTCTAAAGGACAATATATACTATGATTGTCTCTTGAGTCTTGAAATATAAGCATTCGTCAGCAATTTGATCAGTTCTTTGCTGCAGCTTTGCCATCTTTACCCTGTAAAATTCCGATTATTAGTTTGTTACCGGAAAAAGTTTACTGGGAGACAGAGCTATAGCTGCATATACATCATAACTAATTAGTTTAAGCAGGTTGTACTTGCTGTACCTTCTTCTTAGGTGCTGGAGCTGGCTTGGCTGGAGCCTTCTTTGGTGCTGCTTTAGATGCTGGAATTTTGGCTGCACCATCCTTGGCGACGGCAGGTTCTTTCTTGGCCTGCCCAAACAGTTGAGTCCCAACTCCTCTCTCAACCTTCATTGATGCCATACTTTCACAAACTTGGAAACTGTTTCACAAAGATATGAAATGTATGTGTTCTCTAACTTGATTGCCTTAACTACTTTCTTCTTCTGAGCCTCTCCTTTTTATAGGCTATAGCCTTCTCTGCTGTGAAAAAGGAATTGGAATAATCAGATCATGCAAGTTACTATAGAATATAGAGGATTGATGGTGGTGATTTCTAAGAATGGAATAAGAAATATTGGCAGACCTGTATGCACTTGAAGGTACAGGTTATAGCATCAGATGCTCATGCTTGATTACTGCTTTCTGGTATGGACTGAAACTGTTTGAATTCTTGTAGGCATATAATGTCATATGGTGATGGGTGTAAATGAGATTTTGAAGGAACAGAATAAGTGATCATGATTCCTTTCGAATATAATTTTATGATTCTCTAATCCAGTGTATATGGAAGTGCATGTGCTAGTGAATACATTTGATATGTGTTGAAGGGGAAAGACTACATTTATCAATCGGTTGATCCTAATTTTATTGGGGATGAACCATAACTGCAATAAGCCCCCCCCCCCCCCCTCTCTCTCTCTCTCTCTCTCTCTCTCTCTCTCTCTCCACACACACACAGAGTCATTATATTGCATTATTAGTTGAATCTTATTTGCCTACTAAACCGGCCATTTGACTGGAGAATGGTCCTCCTCTTTTAGGATCAAAACAAAAAGAACTACTACATCCACAATGAAGAAGGTCATGTTATTCTTCTTCTGGCTAAGAAAGAAGGGAAACTAAGGAGGCCAGAGGTCTCATGTTTTAATTTGTTTTAGGTGACATATCGATCATATTAAACTGTAGCATTTCGATTAAAGAACAAAAAGCCACTTGACACCTTAGACATGCAACACCTGACAGAACCTAGCATTTTTCCCAAGGAGCTTGAGAATCAGAACCTTAGATATCAGAGTATATCCTCTGTATGCTTTACAGGACATCTTATACATACTACTCTTGACAGATTCTGCTATTAATTTATCTTTATATACAGTTCTGCTAATAATCTATCTTTATTTCAAAATTCACAGTAAATCATATAATAACAGGTTTTACTTCCCATTTAAGTTCACTTTGATCAAAGTCGCTTCACGCTAGCCAGTATTTAGTTTGTCTTACAAGGAAATGAAGATTCTTTGTGGTGGCTTCTGAAGTTACAGAATTTGAGCATTTTAGTTCAACCAGTTGCATAATGATTTAGTTTATCCTTGTCTTGTCCCTTGAATGATTACATATGTGAAGAATTGAGTGATTTAGTAGGATTGATTCTGCATATAGTTTAAGCAAATTCCAAACTAAGCTTCTTTAAAACATAGATATTTTATTAAAAAGACCAAGCTACAAAGAGAAACATGGATATAAATCATAACCAGTACTACTGGTTATGATTTTATTGAACATTGTGGAGGACAACGATATTTAACATCTTCATGCACTCCACACCTCGCACTCTTCATCCTCGTTCTGCTTAATTCTTGGCTGCAGCCGGTTTGCTTCCAGTTGTCTAGAAAAACATTCACAAAGAAAAAAATTTAGCTCATGAAGAAAATTAAATTCCATATATGTATAAGAACAATTAATTTTGTTAATTAGTGGATGAATTTGTAGGGTTACCCTCTTCCTAGGCTCCTTAGGTTTAGTCTCAGCCTTCTTAGGGGCGGCTTTGGCGGCCGGAGCTTTGGGCGTAGTACCACTGGCTTTTGGAGCTGCAGGCTCTTTCTTCAGTTGTACTACAGGTTTCTCAGCCTTGAGTGATGCCATTTCTTTCTAAGATTTTGAATGTGGTGATCACTTCCTTCCTGTCTCTGGCCTCAAGTGTTAGTTCTAGTGCAATAAAACTATTTTATAGTGGCTCAGTTGGGGTTCATAAAATTGACTTGGAATCTGAATCCCTGTTTATAGTAGAACTGAATGGAGAGAGATGAGCATGAGGGAATGGAATAATACATATGTAAATGGAGTGGTGGTCTCTTGAGGGATGCTGGTGAATCTGATGCTCAAACAAGATATATCTAAAATGACATCATTTGATGCGTATTCTAGTGCCTGCAATTGCTGATATTTCATCTTAAAGCATGGAGATTATATAGTAGTTTGGACTTTGGACTAAAGATTATGTTCAGTTTCCTCTGAAAACCTCACATTACGAGATATTTTCGTCCTAATGAAATTGGTAATATGTAAATCATTTGTAGCAAGGATAGGACTGTAGGGATTTGCAGTTGTACCTATAATATAAATAGCCTTTCAAACAACAATGAAGAACTTGATGAGCATGATATATATGACTGAATTGGAGAAAATCATGATCAAATTTTATAGCTCTTAGGTTGCAATCATGTCAGTTTCTGATCCTTACATAAGCCAAAATAGAGAGATTGACAGAAATCTTCTAAGCATCTTGGCATATATGGTGGGAGCCAGTACAAGCTTTAGTAAGCCAGAAACGCTAACCCTGTAAATTTCAGTCATGGAATAAAGACACTACAAGCTTTCATATGTAATTCTGAACAATTTTACATTTTAGGGACCCTTTCTGAATGATTTATAGTCTCCATGGAAGGTTGGTCAATTTCATCTTCAAAATCATTGCTGGATTACTAAGAACTTCAACATCCACCTGTCACAGGGTGGAAATGGTATCGCAAACTGCAGACATTCAAATAATACAGATGAGAAACTTAGAAAGGATCATTCTTACGCACAGATTTGAACTTTGTTCACATATACTAATACTAGCCTTACTATATAAGTATATGTAACAACTAGGCTCGAGTCCTGATGTGTTAAAGTTCAGTATTGACAAATTGGACTTAACTAGAGTTGCAATCTGCAAATTACTTGTGAACTATTCCAGTCAATATCAATGCCATATGATGTTAAGAAAGATGAAAACTTGACCAAGAATTAATCTCTTTGTTGAAATTTTTACTCCATTCTTGTTTAACTTGTTTATGGATGGAATTTCCAGAGATGGTGCCATCCAATTAAACGAGTCCCTCATGTAACAATCTGTCACTGCCATTGCTGAACTTTTCCACTCTATGATCTTTATGTCCAAATGCTTGAGACTAGGCCATGGTGCAAAACAGGTCTGCCTCGTATCTTCTGAAAAGAGGATATCCTACAGCATTTCCCACAACATCAAAAAATAAGATGAAAATTTACAAGAACTATCGAACAACACATACAAGAAACCGAAAGCTGATTAAAACTTGGCATTTTGCATACCTCAGAACCAAAAGCATAGATGGATAATTTTCCTGAGCAGTCAAAATTTGCAAGGAAATCCCTGAGGGTAATATGATATGTATCCCATCTTGTTCTCTTGTGAGTCTTGTCAAGTATGACCGTAGCCTCAAATAAATTTGGAGCAAACATGCGTGAATAGATGCTTCTGGAACCAATGAAGCGAATAGTATGCAGATTTGGAGTAACAACTTCCACATTCATTTTGTGATCACATCCACCCAATACAATATGTTTCAGGTTCTTACTAAACACTTTGAGATCTCCCCTGTCGATGCCACATTTATATAAGATCAAACTTTCAAGAACTGGAAATTTTGAACTCAAGTTGTCAAACCATGCACCTACAAACCATGCCTGAAAAAACGCTAGATTTCTAAGTGCTCCACAAGAAGAGAATTGAATGTTGCATAACAACCTCCGATAGTTTGAAGCATGACCATTTTGGCCAAATCTAAACGTTTCTAGATTCAAAGCTTCAACTTGGAGTTCAACACCTGAGCTGAAAACTTCCAAGGATTTAAGGGTGGAACTTGAAACTATGACTCTTTTCTCAAAGCCTGTACACTTTACAACGTACTGACAATTCTCAAGGGAAGGACACCCTGCCATAAGGTGATGGAATCCCAAATCACCAAAACTTATACAGTTTAGAGACAAAGATTTCAGAGAAGGAAGAGTTACAGTTTCATCACCTCTAAATTGAATAGAATCCAAACTTAAAACAGTTAAACATTCAGCATTCAGAACTTTGAGGTAAGAAGTACTCTGACTTAGCAATATGCAACTCTTTTAACATTTCTATCAAGAGCAAAACTCAAACACTTATCCATGAGCGCTCCACAGTCTCTACAGTATTAACAGTACGCCATGCGAAGCTGGATTTTATGTAACAACTTATCTCCTTCACGACGCTTCAAACACATTGTCACAAACTCCAGGAACTTTCTGTGTTGACGAGGGCTGGCATTGTGACCATTTGGTGCATTCTCGTCCTCGTCAAAATCTAATACTGGGACCAAGGGCCAGACACGTTCCCATTGCTTTGAAAGAATGCTGGCCCGGACTGCAAACTTAGTACAAAGCGAATGGAGGATTTGGCAGATCGCAAATATCCGGTAACTCAACTGTATCAGCCATCTTCTTTATTGGTTTACCACAAATTTTTTTGCGATTTTCACAGAGAAAAAAGCAGGGACATATGTGATGAGAATCAAAGAAATCTCTAGCACATTCCTTTAAGCGTACAAACCAATGTCCAACGACAAAAAAGAACGACTAAACCGAAGTCTCTAGCATAGGATCTAGGAAGTGACATTAAACAAATAATGATAAGATGTCTATAACAATCCAAGTTTCATATGCTTCATCCGTCCATGTACACATCAACAATAAAAAAGATTCAGGATTACTTGAAGTGTGTCCTGGCAATCCATTGCAGGGAAGTAGTAGCTGTGTGAACAGGTTATAATTCAGCTTCACAAGGGTATGCACTCTATCTTCACTCAAATTCATGGCTTATGCTTTAATGAAGTGTATGTGCCACATCAGCTATCACATAAGGTGCGATACATGTAGTATCCAAAATGTGGTTCGTTCACCTAGCATTGTCTATTTAATTAAGTTTGTATCTCTATGAATCTATGTCGATCGATAACTAATTGCTTTGTTTCCTTTGCAGGTGAGGGCAGCTTAATGAGCAGGTTAAATTTCTTTAAAGGGTGTGCTTCCATGGATGCAATAGATTGAATGTCTGTCACGACTAATATAGACTCATAGAAGTAAGGACTAAAATATCGACATCACAAAAATATCGGTGGTTCGAAAAAAGAAAATCTAAATGGATATATTAAGAAAATATCAAATATCTATTGGAAATTTTACCAAAATTCTATATTAGACCAAAAATATACTAAATATAAAATATCAGAAATATATAAAAATTAATATTGATGCTCGTAAAAAATAGAAATTTCAAGAAAATATCAAGGATATTATGGATATACTCTAGTCCTTACAGAGAAATACTATGAACACAAATGATGCATGCTTAACCCTTCTTTTTCTTTTAAATAGAATAAAGGGTGATGCATACTCAAGGACTAAAATTTCGCCGATCGTGGAAATTTCGACGGTCCAAAAAACGGATATTTCGATGGAAATTTCGAGGAAATATCGATTGCAGAAAAAAAATGAGAAAATTGGCCGAAATTAGTAGAAAAACATGGAAATTTTAAATGAAACTTTGAGAAATGTTTTTTATCTCAATTATCTATTATAATTGACAAAAAAATCTTGAATAAACATTAATCATAGTGAGTTTTAGTTATTTAAGGTGAATACTACGTGCTGAAGTGCTGAACCAATGATAATTCTTAAATTTTTACTGTAAAGTTTATACATCTAATTTTTTTTTGATGGTTAGGAACTTTATGGAGGTGCTCTCTGTTCCATTGTGCTTCTTTAGAGTTACGAATTGCTTGTCGATACTCTCTCAGTTCCTCAAGGGTCATGTTCTCATCAGGATATACAATTCCTTCATCATCACTGTCATCTTGTGAGCCAATTAATTCTCCACGAAGCTCTGCACGAACCTCTTCCATCACATGTGCCTTTTTTGCCTTTTCTTTTTGCTTATTCATCAATAAGGATTTAATATATGCCTTCACTTCTGTTGGAACAGACTCACATTGCAACACATTGTTTCCAGGATCCATGCCGCTTAGGTGGTACTTGAGACGTGTCACTCCACCACTTTTCATTGTCAACCGACAATATTTGCATATGCTACCATTTTTGTTGCTAGGAATTTGAGCTCCATGCTCCCATGCAGGATCACGTCTACTTCCCCCATTAGCCATTGAATTTCCTTATAAAGACCTCCTGCATATGTATTAAGTTAGAACTCACAAGTCTAAACATAGTAGATAACTAGATAGAAGTGCATTAGTAATTAATTAGAATAATAAACTAAATTACAAAAACATTTAATAATAATATAGACTAACCACTTACTAAAACATCAGAGCATGAAATCAATGCATGAACTAAATGAGGAAGAAGCAGGAGAAAGAACTCAATGAAGAGTGTAGTGAAATATAGAAGAAGGAAATAGCTGACGAGAAAGATTAAAAGTTGGCTGTTATATAGGAAATATCTTTGAAAGGTGGTTGCAAATTAGTTGCGGTAGAAGAAAGAATATATACAATAAAGATGTAAAGATAGTCAAAGACGAATGAGTAGTAGAGTTGGCTAAGGTGCTAAGTCTTGTATTTTCATCATCAAGGTTCGAGACCCGGAGAGAGCAACTTTTGTCATATTTCCATCCAAATTCAACCAACCCACGTTGGTGACCTTTGGAACTTTGCAGATACAAGCCAAGTGGGGCTGTGGGGGACAAAGAGTCAAAGACAAACTGACAATTGGAGCATCTAAAGAGAAAAGGCAGCTTCTGCATGGGGACCGACAGAGATTCAGAAAGATCTCTGACCGATAGAGACAAAACCATGTGAAGGAGGTGCGCATTTGTTGGGCCGACAGATAAAGAAAAGCCACGTGATCTGAGATTTCTGTGAAATTTCCAAAATATCGCGATATTTCGGCATTTTTCGACGAGAATGAAAGGGGAAGTGAAAGATATATCGCGATCATTAAAAAACGAAGATATCGGCGATATTTCGCCGATATTATCGATTTTTTAGACCTTGTGCATACTTCACTGATTTCATACAAATCAAATAAACTAACCTAGGATCATTTCAAATTACAGTTCTACTGGGCACTTTCTAGTGGAAGATGTTCAATTGTTCATAATCAGTAAACTGAACTGCAATATCTTTTACAGACCTAGGTACAAATAATTATAATATCATATTGATTTTCTTGTGAAGGAGTACAATTGAGATTTCTCCAGCTAGCTATCAGCATAAGATCTTCATTCACAATATCTCAGTTTGAAACCTTGATTATTTGATAAAATCGGAGATTGAAAGTCATCATCATATTCTGTAGCCTTCGGCAGCTGCAAAATGTCAGTTTCGATTCTGATCTATGTATCATCGTCATCGATCAAGAAGTAGCTAGTCAGTGAGGTTGCCCCATCCTCAAAGCAACATAAGCTAGAACCCTATATCCCACCAGCATTACACCCAAAGCAGCAACATCAGACCACAAACCATCAAGACCCACAAACTTAACGGCAGGGTAGTCTATTACCCTGCAACGCACCCCTAAATCGCACTCGTAGACTTCCTTCACCGAGTACTGAACTCCCAGAAGAAGCTTATAACAGTAATGACTGAAAGAAATATACTTCAGCCAAGCTATGAAACCCGGCATGTGCTGAATGTAGTATCCTCCTACTAGCAAAAATACCAACATGGTCACTGAAGCCAGAGTTGTCCCCTGTTTCACATCCATTAGAATTGCACCTAGTGCTAGTCCAAGGCCTTGTGAGACTAGCACATTGAAAAGAACTATGAAGAGGGTTAGTCCATATGTGACTAGTGAAGGCTTGAGACCCCCCATCCAATAAGCAACCGTCACAAACACAGTGGGGAGTACAAGCTCCATTGGCAAATCACCTACAGTTCTGGCAAAGTAATACGAAGAGAGACGGTACATGCCAGAGGAGCGTTCCTTTCGTAGCATCGGTCGTTCCATAGGGAAGGCAAAAATGGCATTGAATAGTGGGAAGAAGCCCCAGAATATGGAGAAGAAAAACAGAAGTCCAACCTGTTCATATCATGAAAGTACTAATTTGATTAGTTTGATCGAAAATTATACAGCGCACCCGGGTGTATCCACCGTCCATTTTGACCCGCCAAAAAAAAAAAATTAACGGTGGAGATGACGGGTGCGCCGCGCATCCGGGTGCGCCGAATAGACAGTTTGATTGGTACATACTTATAAATTTATAATGGAACATCCATGCTAGTAATTCTAGGACTTAAAATTACAATACCTGATCTTGCAAATGTGAAGTATCTGAGTGCCACCAACAAAGGCCTGAGAGAATTGCAACTGACACGACTTGGAAAATCCTTAAACCCGAGAAAGATTCATGCTTTCTCTCTTTCAAACCCCTCTGAAGCAAAACTATGAATTGCTCCAACCAGCTGGTCGTCCATTCATAATCTCGACTACCTACAAGCACGCACTGCTTATCGTCAGAACACGTTGTACAAAATGGTAACATATGAAACAAAGCTTCACTCGAATTTCGGATACTAATGTACCTCTGGATGATAATGTTCTTGAAGAAGAAGAAGAAAGAACAGCTGGGTCTTTCTGACTTTGCTGAATCTCTGCCTTCAGTGCAGGGTGTAGGTTCTTCTTATAGGATGATACCAGAAACTGCTTAGTACTATTTTGTTCTTCGTGTTGATCTAATCTGCCATTATACTCTAGTTGATCATCTTGTTTAGCATCAGGTGCTATACCTGCTTGTCCAAAACAATTCAAACTAATTAATCAACATTTTCTACTACTAACACACAAGTAAATTAAAGTGTTTGATTAAACAGATGGTTCCCTTTGCCCTTTCTGTTCTATCTATGATCATCACAAGGCAGTCGGTCCAGCGAAAGTTGTAAACCTTTTTGGACCACTCACACACCCAGCACTAACATGGTAACATTACACTTATGAAAATGGACTCTTACCTAATTAGCCGCAAGTTAAAAAGCCAAATATCTCAAAACTTTCATGACATGGTCATAGTAACCAAGGATTAAAATCTCTGCGATATATCCGATATATCCTCCGATATCTCCCTTTTTCGAATGACCGATATATCTTTAGGGGTCAATATCTTATCTTCCACCGTATCTACGATATTTCCCCGATATTTAGGAAATATCCTCAAATATCACCGATATTTAGGAAATATCTCCGACATTTATGATATTTTCGATATATCACTGACATATTAAAAAAATATCTGTAAAAAATTGAAATGTTATCCGGAAGAGAAGTAACTAATTCCCTCGAGGTGTATCCCAATGACGAGTGGTGGTCTCGACTTGAAACTGCAACCGCCAATGGAATCAACGTACAAAGGGTATTATCTGAAGAAGTTGTTGGAAACCTAAAAGATAATTTAGACAGTGATGATACATGGGGCGGCATAGCAACTTCGGATAGTTCAGATGATGATGAAGATGGTGGAAGCGGAAAAGGTGGTGGAAATACTGGCACCGGGTTTGCACATGGACAATCTTCTACAGTTGGTGGATTGAACAATTTTTCATCTGAAGAAAATTACGATCATGCCTCCCATGATCATGGCTATAGAAGTATTAGGTATGGAGCGCAAGAGGATACCATGTATGGGAGGAGGACTAGAGGTCCAAATGATGATCAAGATGTTGTTTCAGTTGCGCTAAGTTTTGATTATCAGTTTAGGTAGTGGGACTGGAACCTCAAATGAATCCCAAGAAAGCAACAATCAATATGGCTATAATGTTTATGGCTATAATCAATTCGCGGAAGTCAGTGATCAGTCATCCAGTTTTCATCATCCTTACTATCCACTTATAGGGGAAACAGTTGGCAGCTCCAAAGACATATATGATTATCATATTCAACACTACAATTTGTACTATATGAGTCATATGTCTTGGTCTGATTATTGTACTTTTGTGGATCAGCGTGTGTCTCATGACTCTTATCAACAACCTAGATTCTCATTCTGGATGTAGATGAAGTTGATATTTGTAATATTTATATATAAATCTAATAAATTAAATATTTCAGAAAAAAAATTCTTCCCAAAATACCGATATTTTTTTCCCGGGTTTCCCCGATATATCCCCGATATATCTGAAATCTCCCTTTTTCAACGGACCGATATATCTACCGATATCGATATTTTAATCCTTGATAGTAACTATAGCTACTTGTGTCTTGTGGGTGGGCAGTGAGGTTGACATGTTCAAAATTTGCAACATCATATCCTTAACTTTCTTAATTAGTGATAAGTGATGTTTTCTCATCACTGGTCTAATAACCACTATCAAAATCCTGCAATTAGCTGCTTTGATCATTTTGTTCTTCCAAGATAAATAATGTTCTTATCACTTTATTTACAAATCTATACGATTATATGCTACATATATCTGAATTCTTCCACAGTCTGCTATTATTAGATGTTTAGATACTCCACCACATTCTGGGACTTATTAATTATTATGTTTTTAGATGCACTTTCACATAAAAAATAAAAATTGTCAAATGCACCGAGGACTAATAATAATCAAGTTCTATAATGGGTCAAAGTGGGATTTATTATATTGTCAAGCACTATACGCATTTTAATAATTAAGTTCCATAATAGGATAAGGGAAAAGCTAAGGAAAATTATTTATCGGAAAAGAAATGTAAAGGTAAAGATGAAATTAATTGAAGATGATGCTTACCATTAGCAAGATCAAGCAAGAAATCAGCCGGGTTGATGAAATTGAACCCGACCTCATATCCAATGGACCGGAAGTACTCCATGACCCGACCCGCATGCCCGCTGTAAATCGGGCACCCGTCCGATAACACCACCACCTTATCAAACATCCTATACAGCCTGCTGGAGGGCTGGTGGATGGTGGTGATCACGGTCCTCCCACCCCCAGCTAAGCGTCGCAGCGTAGCAACTATACGCTGCGCCGTGGTAGAGTCGAGCCCCGAGGTGGGCTCGTCTAGGAACAAAAGACTTGGGTTAACCAACATCTCCTGCCCGATACTGACCCGTTTCCTCTCCCCACCCGAGACCCCACGTAGCAAGGGCCCGCCAACAACACTGTCACGGCATCGGGTCAGCCCGAGCTCCACCATAACCGTCTCGGCCTGTTCTTTTTTCTCTTGCTTGCTCAGCTGCTTTGGAAGCCTCAAAAGGGCAGTATACGTTAGGGTTTCGAGCACAGTTAGATGAGGATACAGAACATCATCTTGCGTCACGAAGCCAGTGTTGTGCTTCATGGAGCTTGAGAAATGCTGGCCGTTGTAGGTCACTTTGCCGGTGATTTTTCCCTGCAAGCGGCCGCCGAGGGCAGTCAAGAGAGTGGTCTTGCCGCTGCCGGAGGGCCCCAGCATTGCCAGAAGCTCACCCGGTCGCACAATCCCACTCACCCCATTCAGTAGATTTCGTGTTTGCTTTGGCTCATTATATGAACTGACGCAACTGCCCTTTGTCGGTTCGAGCTTAATGCTGTAGGTGACGTCTTCGAACTGCAAACATAAACAACCACATCAGATTACAGTGCAGCTGCATTATTATGAAACCTCTGACAAAAATTTAATCCACCGTAACCGATCTAGTTACATAACAACATAACATGTCTGACGAGATAAGAACAATTCCGTTACCTTAAGTGTGACGGGGCGCAGGGACTCTCGCAAGACTGAAGCTCTATGCGGAGTACCCGGACGGGGTTGTTCCGGCATGTCGTCCGGCGCCAGACGCGGGCTTCTGTTAATACTTACGGGAGAAGGTTCCGCATGAACCCAGCCGGTCTGGTAATTTTCAGACCGGCTTACATTAGAGAGCATGCTAGACTTGTTAGGTGGAGTACTGCTGGTGTTTGTCATGGTGTTTTCCTGCTCCGGTGGTATCATTGCTTTGAAAGCTAGGAAACGGAGATCGACGGCCGGAGAAGAGAGAAGAGACGAGAAGAAGTGAAGCTGAGTAACAGAGAGGACGAGTAAGAAGAGAAAGATAGAATGCTTAGCTAGATCGATCAATCACATGCAAATGGAAGTCATGTGATGACTCTTTATAAAGTGAGGGGAGCTGGGCACACGAGAAACAGACCACTTGGGATTTTCAGCGGGTCATGTCACAATATTTGGGGGAGGGGGGAGTCATATATACGGGTGGGGTGCCCCTGTGCCGCTAGTTTCTGAGGGTGATGCATGCGTATATGTATGTATTATATTCATGAATAACAGTAGCGTGTTCGATCTTTTCCTACTTTAGGGTTCAGTTCGGATACATACGTGTCAACTCGAAGGCAACGCATTTGTTAGGTTTTAGCTTCTGCCACAGCTTAAACAACACAAAGCTTCATACTACTATATATACTGTGCGCCTCAGCTGCTCGCAATTTATAAATGACTACTAATATTCCCGATCCCAGGCCATTATTCCCTATTATTTTCAGGGTTTGCCGCTGTACGGTGAACCGTCGGATCATTCGGCTATTCAAAAATTATAATAATCTGACGGTTTACAACTTAACATATGCTACCGTATAATTAACAAAAATTTCCTTATTTTCAAACAAAGATTTGTTTATCAAATATTCTTATAATTTGACGAAGGTGGTAATGATAATTATTAAAGGGTGGTGCAATGTACGTAGGCTAGGGTTTCCCCTGTAAAATATATACTTTGCTTGAAAAGACGGAACAAAATACAGATCCTACTTGTAACCAAAAAAAAAAAAATACAGATCCTACTAGCTAGCTCTAACTAGTAGATTCGTATTCCAGATTTTCATATGGACTTGCACGATTTGATGTCAATGATCCATAAAATATAGAGATGTCACATGTCATCAAGATAGCATGGTATTTTGTGTATGCCCTAATTTCCAAGGTACCGCACTAATAACCCTAAATATATATAGTTGACACATTGACTGCCCATATATTATAATTGATTCGTGCTTGTGAATTGAAGCTAAAGAGGTAATGCCACTCTCGACCTCTCGTAGAGCTTTTTCGAAAATGGAATTGAAGCACCTAGCCTGCAGACAGAAAGTAGTGCATCCTTTCGATCACCCTTTCTTAGCTTTAGCTAGCTAAGCTGATTCCAAATTTCGAATATAAAACGTACCATGTGCCCTTGAGGATCATGAACCTTATAAATATGATCAAAATCCCATCGATGTTCATTGTAATTAGAACATTACATATGTAGGACCCTGCCACTGAAGAAACTATATATGCTTCATGGGGTCAGAGTTGACAGTACCCAAACACTAACATATATTTGATTAACGAAGCAACTAATTAAGTAAGACTATATCATTATGCGTATCATCATCATCCACTTATGTTTCGAAGTTAAACAATACATGCATATATATATAAACTTAAATTTCAAAGTTCAACCAGAGAACCCATATTTATTTCTATCTAATTCCATCGATCGCTTTAGGATTTTTCTCCTGTAGGGTATAATATCAATCGAGCTCCTTCAATTTGGTGGTGGTTCTTGAGGAAAATTAAAAAGAGGGGGGAAGGGTGTTATGGTGTGGGTTCTTAGCTTGTGCTTTTTTCTAGGTGTCAAATGCTTATTCATACTATGAGATAGTGGCTGAGGCTCTGACGTCTTTCCAATAAAAGGAGGGCTTATTTTGGTCCCTCGCTCCCAAAGGTGCTGCATATGTCACCGTCGATCTAAAGGTAGCCAAGCTTCTTTTTTTTCCTAAATTTTTTTTGGATTGGAATCACCAAGCAGTAGTCACTTATTGGTTGGTGGCGTAGTTATGCTAATTACTCTCACTAATGACGTGTTGTATGCAAAAACAGCAAAGGATCTCTCTGATTAGTTGAATTTGGTCAGGAATATGTTGCAATCTGAAAGATTATGAAGATTATTTGATCGAGCATGGCCTCAAGTTTGAGTCCTCTGCATGTACTCGACTCACAAAATTTGGCTTAGTATGTTCTTATGTTATGCTTAATTGAGTGGGGAGTTCAAAGCCGAGAATTTATGCTCGATACTTAAAATAATGAACCTTTCTCTTTTTGAGAATGTGAACCAATGTTTTTATATGCTGGTTTCTTGTTCATTTCTCATTTTTAACTATGAGTTAGGAAAAGGTGATCACCAAAATTGGTTTGCTTTGATAGTTTTGGCCAATCTAGCTACCATTTCTAACATTACAATACAAGTTAGGCTAAAAGCTCATAAAATTCCATAGAATAAGAAACGGGAAGAAAAGAAATAGAATGAGCATGCATGTTTTACAGCACTTGTTTGTTTGCCTTTTTACTGTATAAGTACAGTAAATTTGATTCGGGGAGTACTTTATGGTCTCCATTCTTATCATGTAAACGATGAACGAAGGTGTTCAAGTGTGCCAGGTGTTGCTATGCTTTGTTATTCAACTTTGAACTTTAAAACTTTGGAAAGGTCCCTCTTGAAGATCAAGACGCACTCTTTTTCCCAGTTTTTTCCAAAGCAGCACCATATAAACAAGATTGCCTGGAGTGGATTATAATCCATACAACTTTTCAGTTCAATTTTACACGTTGCGGTTGCCTGTCATTGTTTACAGCTAGCTAGTGCCTTTTCCATAATCTTCCTTTTCAATCTTTCTTTAACTTGACCAAGAAATAATACTGTCTAAGGTACTTTCTCTCAAGTTAATTACAATTAAGAGAGAAGCAATGGGTTTAGTTAATCTGAGATTATGCTAGTTGCCAGAACAGACTACTGCACAGCACTCTTAACTTATTGCATATGATCTGATCACTGATGAAGTCAATCTTGTTCACTCTCTCCTTTTGGGAACCACAAAGACTACTTCAGTCTCAAAAGCTTTGTCGCATGTATTTGAAGGATCGGAAAAGTCGATTGCTTTTGTTGAAAATTATTTTCAGCCTCCCTAGCTATGAGTACAACACATGTTTTTTTTTTTGGGTAAGAATGTGTACAACACAGGTTTGGTGACAAAGCACGTCTAGCAGTTGTGCACTTTGGCAAATCCGTAGGGGTCCCCCATATATCACATTATGGGGTTGGTCATGGCAATTATTATGTAAAAAATAATAAAAATAAAAATAAAAAAACTTGTACGTATTGTGTTTATTTAAAGTTTACATGAATTTTCAGTTGGTATAAGTTATATTTTTTGTATATAAAAATATTTAGTAAACTACATATTAGTTATTAATTAAATTTTAATTTATAAATACATCTTTTACACATTATCTTATATATAAAGACAAAAATTAACAAATTAGGACAAACTAATATCCACATGTCATCTGTCACTGCATATTTTACCAAACCTTCACTACATATTCTGCTGCTATTATGGACGTACTACTGTCGTGTCGACGAGAGACATGCTACTGCCGTGTCGACATGAGATGTGTTACTGCCGTGTCGACGAGAGACATGCTACTGCCATGTCGACATGAGATGTGTTACTGTCGTGTCGACATGAGAGGTGCTACTGTCGTGTCGTCCTTAGACAATATACTACTGTGTCGACGAGAGACATGTTATGTCGTGTCGACATAAAACGTGCTACTGTCGTGTCGACGAGAGACGTGCTACTATCGTGTCGACGAGAGACATGCTACTTCCGTGTCGACGGGAGACGTGCTACTGCCTTGTCGACGGGAGATGTGTTATGTCGTGTGGACATGAGACGTGCTACTGTAGTGTCAACGAAAGACGTGCTACTGTTATGTCGACGAGAGAAGTACTACTGCCGTGTCGACATGAGACGTGCTACTGTTGTGTCGATCGGAGACGTGCTACTGCCTTGTCGACATGAGAGGTGCTACTGTTGTGTCGGCATTGACGTACTACTGTTGTGTCGACGAGAGACATGCTACTGACGTGTCAGCATGAGACGTGCTACTATCGTATCAACCAGAGACGTGCTACTGCTGTGTCGACCGGAGGCGTGCTACTGCAGTGTCGATGAGAGATGTGTTACTGTCGTGTTAGCATGAGACGTGCTACTATTGTATCGACCGGAGACGTGCTACTGCTGTGTCGACCTGAGACGTGTTAACGCGGTGTCGACGAGAGACATGATATTGTCGTGTCGGCATAGACGTACTACTGTTGTGTCGACGAGAGATATGCTAATGCCGTGTTGGCATGAGACGTGCTACTGTCGTATCGACCGGAGACGTGCTACTGCGGTGTCGACGAGAGACATGCTACTGTCGTGTCGGCATGGACGTACTACTGCCATGTCGACGATAGACATGCTACTGTTGTGTCGGCATGAGACGTGTTACTGTCGTATCGACCAGAGACATGTTACTGATGTGTCGACCGGAGACTTGCTACTGTAGTGTCGATGAGAGACATGCTAGTGCCGTGTCGATGAGAGACATGCTAGTGCCGTGTCGACGAGTGACGTGCTACTATCTTGTCATTTTGCGTAAATTTATTTCAAAAATAGGTATTTTAGTCATTTTGTTTATAAAAGTTTAGATCATATTTGATACCATTAGTTTGAGTCTGGACTTATGTCCTAATTTGTACTAAAAATATTAAAAATGAGGTTTTTGTGTTTTTAAATTTGGTCATGTATTATTATGTAATTTTCTCATATATATTTGAGATTTGTATGTTGTCTAATAATGGAGGAACAAGTCGGTTATCATGCTAGCTATAGCTAATTAGTTGAAAAAACTACATTAGTAATGAATGATCGAGTATCTTGCTTGCATATATATAGAAGATGGTATAGCCAAGACAAGCGAAGAACTCTGATGTGAACTCTATTGTCGTAAAAAACTCTATTGTGAAAGCTGTTACGTATTCCTAGTTACTAGAGATCGAGACCAATTTGTGCGCAATTTGCATTGGTTATTTGCAACAGAAATAATATTGACACCATATGATACCTACGTTTACTCATGGATCCAAGTACGAACGTGTCATCCTCATTATCAAACATACGTCAATTCGTGCTTAAAGAACACTGGACCAAATCAATGTGATATATCAAAATTCTGACGGAAGAAAAGCATACATATTGTTAAAGGAGGTAGCTACAGCCTACAGATAAGTGTCTGCTGGGTTAATTACAGAGCAAGCATGTTAAGGAGATAAGCGACACGATTAGATCAGTTAGCCTTTCTCGTTGAAGTGATTGAAGTTTCTCTCAAATTAAGACTGGCGTATACGGAATCATGTCATCTACAAATGCATATGATTTTTGGTGTGAAATTAATTGGGTTGGGACTAGGAGAGTGATCGATCATATTTTTGGGTAAGATAGTGAATGTAGTTTCTCTTATGTGATATATAAGGATAAATCTAAGCCATGCATATCCATAAATATAGGATATGTGAAAGTGACCAATGATAATTATCATAGGGTAATGGACAACACTCGTAGTCATGTTTCAATTAATGAATTTGGGTAGATTCGTATTAACTAGCTTGTATGTTTCTCTTCGATGAGTACTGGAATATAACTAGTTATGTAATTCGAATTGTTCGTCTATTTGATTCCACACACAAAATCTTAAATGGAATGATCTACTTAACTCTTTGATTCAATTAATTAGATAAATAAAAAGGATCTCCAATTGATTGATATATATATATATATATATATATATATATATATTCCTTTGCACAACCTTTAGAAGGATGGCTTAATATATGCATGGTTTTAGACTACTTCTGATTATGAGATTATATCATGTCCAAAGAAAAAAGAAATATATTATGAGATTACATTACATAATGAAAAATGATAATTACATTCATTTGGTCATTCCCACCGTATATAGTTATAGGTAGTTGTGTGTCACGCACTGACCAGTGAATCGAAACTAATTGGTCAGATATTTATAAGCATATATATGAGCAGTTGATCGAATAAATTGAATCTTTAGCACATTTTCAGATAAGAGCTAGCCAGCTAGTGAATCTTGTCGATTTCAAGTGCTTTAGGAACACATTTTATCATAGATAAAGAACCTTTACTTGCAGAATGAGTATCGTAGGGGCCTTCCGTAGCAAGTGCGTGAATGTTAGAAATGCTCGCCATCTTTTGGTGAACTTGGATAAAAATTATTAGATGTCAATGCTGCTAGCTTAGCTCGCCTGCTACACTAAAGTGAAGCATTCACCTATATCTTGTTGATGATGAAGTATACAAGGTCTCAGTGCCTGCCTTAGCTTTGCTCGTAGCAGTACTCTATCCCATCGATCTCTCAATCTATTGGCTTCTAATCTGTTCATGCTAGCTGCAAATTTAAGAGGCTTGTCCCTCATGTTTGTCCCAAATTGGTATCCACATAGCTTATATTGGTGTCCTATCAAGCTAGCAACCAGGGTTTCCTTCTTATATTGGTCGATCTAAAAGTTAGTTCCGTACGAAAATTATTTCTCTCTCCATTTGAGTGATATATATATATATAGTGGGATTTCAAATAAGGGGAATTTTCATATACACCTAAATTTAAAGAGTGATTTTAAATAAAACTCACATAATATTCGTATCTGATAGATATCTAAAATGTAACAATTATGATACATATTATATCTTATTTTTTTCTAAATTTTACACAATTGCCACATGGTATTCAACTATAACATATAAACATAATAAATAAGCTTAATTGATGTTGTATTAAATACCTTGAATATGAGTTTTTCTTCTAATTAACACTAATATTTTTCAATTGATTTGCAAGAATCATGCAGTTTAATTTCTTTATTTTTATGAAAAAATCTAGATGAAAGGAATTCATTCTCTGGTCTATATATAAGGTAGAATAAAATATAAATAAGATATATGATTATTAGAGTAAACTGAAGAAATTTTACAGTGTTACCATAGAACCACGTGACTTATGACTTGAATCTAAACCCTATACCCTATACCATGAATCTAAACCCTGAACCTATACCCTGAACCTATATCCTAACCCTATACCCTAAACCTAATTTTGAGTTTCTTCTTTTTAGGTATATTATCATATTATGTCATACTTAATAGATACATTAAAAATGTAAGTAGTTGAGAGTAAAATGTTCTCTAGATCAGGATGAGAAATGATATATTAATATATTTAAAAAGAAGAAAATTAATCAAAGAACAAGAATGTGTACCTTACAATTAGACAATTTTCGACTATGTAAAGAGACATCAAATGTGAGCTCATGAATTAAAAGAATTATTCTATTACAAATGACATACTTTTGTATATATCATACACACACACACTCAAGTTAGTAATAACAAGGTAAGAAATTAAAGAATGCAATTGATTATGACAAAGTTAAATCAAACTAAATTTTAGCTCAGTATTTGAGTTTCAAATTCATGCTAAAATTCATAAAGATACCAAATTTAACTTTCTACTGTCTGAAGAGCAAATCAGAGAAACCGAAAAATAAAGAAAATTATTAACTGTATACAGTTTTATATAGTAGGTTTGTTTATGTGGAATGAGTGTAAAATAAAATAAAAATATGTATGAGTTTATCTTAAAATAAACCTAGTATTTTTGGTTTTTATCTAATTTTCTCTTCAAATAATTATTTCTGCTTGATATGTACATCAATATAATTGCAAGAAATAATAGATTTCCAATAAGATTCACAATTAATTAGTTTGAATCGGTCTCTCTTCCGGACTTTCATATATATCCTTTTCAATTCACATAGACGATGATTTCTGCGTATGATACTTTTCTTTTAACTCTGCAATGCCATTTTCTGGGATGGCTAGAGAAATGTAGTTACGTGCATGCACGAAGCTAGTTATATATATAGCTTGGGGACATGAACGACAAAGCCATTGCAGGTTCAATAAATTAGTACTCATATACATGCATGGTGATGAACTAGTATAACTATATCATCATGATTCATGAAATGAAACTGATGATCGAGACGAATAACAAATTTGTGGATACATACATTGTACCAATATATATGAATCTGTTAAATTCGTATATATTGGTACCCTCACCCCTTTGATTTTTCTGATGTATATACGGCTGAACCAGTCGCCGTCAATTTCAGGTAATTAGAGAGCTGGCGGTGCCGGATAGTACATATCAAATCCTTTGTCTTGTCCTAACTGATCCGGGATTGCATTCATGCATCTTATATATAAATTAATGCTCTCTTGGACATCATTAGTCAATATATGATACCTTAAACTATGGCTTGCTTGCTACAGAAAACTGAAGCACCAATTGTTTTCATGTTTAGTTTCCTGTCAATTTCTCACACATATAAGGTATAACTGTATAAGCCATAGTTCTCATGCTATTGCACGTACTGGGTCGACATCAAGTGTGTTGTAGATTTAGCAATTAGATATCCAATAATGAACACTAGCTGCTATATGATGTAATAGCTCCCTTTATTGTTAACTTGAGGAAATTTATGCAAGTGATCGATATTATATAATTATCGATCTTCAAATCAAATAATGAAGTCCGCTGGCGTACAAACGTCAATAATTGTCCTAAATCATCAATTCAAATCAGTTTCGATCTCTTGCTACTTTGCTCTGCAAGATCCGATCAATGAGATTTCGACGCTTTGAAATTTTCTTCTCTAGGTTGGCCGAAAGAGCATGCATGCTCTACTCGAGTTGAATATAATGGTATTAGTTAACACAACAAATGTCATTAGCCCGATTAAAAGAACCATTACCACTAAAGCTAGCTAGATTCGTCAGTGTTTGATCAATTTAAGGATATATCAATATGCTGCAGTTGATGGCTGGCCTTAAGTCTACGTTTATATTGTTTAATATCTTAGCTTTTTAAGAACAACCAAACTAACTTTGCCACTCTTACATACGCATAACGCATTCTTGTAATAATTTGTTCTCAGATGTCAATGTGATACAAAACTTCCTAATCCAAAGCTTCATTAAGAGTTCATGATGGTGCGCAACGTTTATATCATTTCTCTTAGTATGTGATCGATGAAACGTAAGTGAAGTTGAACGATCGATCGATGAGATTGCAGTATAACCTGAAATTCAAGGGTTGTAATGAGTCTTCCTTAGTTGGATCAACTTTTTTATTACATTAAATAACGTGAAATCCACACACCCAAAATTGTATTTCACACATCCACTTTTCATTTTTAATAACTTAAATTTTGTCCGTAATGACTTAAATTCTGTTTTCATATGAAAATGATTACTAAAAATAGAAAGCTGATGTAGTGTGTGAATTACAATATAAGGTGTGTGGATTTCACAACCCTAAATTTATTGAGATAAGATCAATTAATGGAGAGTCTTCCTTAATTAGATCATGGTTGTAATGACAAAATTAGTTTTTTTTCTTTCTCTTCTTTCGGACACAAGCAAATTAGTATTAGATTGTTAAGACTTGAGATCAGCTACTAACGATATCTAGAATTAGACGTACCCATTAGCATTTGGTGGCCGGCCGTCCAAACAAATATCATTGTCTGTCTGGAATCTAATTTTAAACAAACACACACATGTATAATGGAGGGAAAGTGATATTCAAGGTTGACATGCATGGTAGTCGCTTGCAGAATATCAATATATTTGGAAGCTACCGTAGAAAATTTCAAATTGGCGATTATCAAATTTTGTTGTCGATCAAAGCAAATCCTCGTAACATTCAGCACGTAATATGTTTCATTTCGTTTTGATAAATAAATTTGAAACCATAACAATAAACCAATACATGCATAGCTGCAAATTTCAGTGTCTTCTTCTTCTTCTGCATATATCATTGTCTTTCCTATTACATCAACTTGCGTTTGGGAAGCATTATATGGGCCTCTAGCTCAAGATCGCACTAGAAGATTGTTGAACAGGTCGTTGGCATTTAGCATTCACCGATAACCGGCCAGCAGACAGAACATTTTATTTTGACTTCAATCAAGTAATATCCAGTCTTAGCTTTTGGAGATATAATATATATGTCGTACGTCTCCATGATCGATCAAATTGGAAATGTGGTGCTAGTAGTGGAAAAGGGATTCATTACTACTGCACTGTCCAAATGAGCTATGGTCAATGCATACCATCATTGTTAATAGTGGTTTCTAAACACGGGAGTACAATTGCAACCGTGTATGAAGAGAATTAACGA
This sequence comes from Fragaria x ananassa, assembly GCA_034370585.1. Classification (NCBI taxonomy): domain Eukaryota; kingdom Viridiplantae; phylum Streptophyta; class Magnoliopsida; order Rosales; family Rosaceae; genus Fragaria; species Fragaria x ananassa. The sequence continues at coordinate 24,435,934 of CP139761.1, read as the reverse complement.
ATTTGATGGCATGTATTATGGCAATGGGGTTAGTTACATAGCCATTACAAGCATAGATGTATAGGGTACATTATTTGTGCTCGATCTTGGTTGCATTTTTCTCTATGTGCTTTTGAAACTATTGCACTTTTGAAAATGGTTTAATTTCACTTCAAATATCGACCAGTACATTGGATTTTCATTGTTTAATTAGTACTATGTAGGGAAATTTACGCCGGTTGCAAGTTACATATATGAATGATTCTCGATCACTCATATATCTCGTTTCAACAAATATCTAACCGTAAATAAAAAAAGGTTCACAAAACACCCTTAATCACCACCTTGAATCAAATATATAGTTGATATCATGAAGAATGAAATATAATATCGATCTTAAGGGCGTAAATTTACTTCACCGGTTAGGATTTCAAAATTATAATTAATCCATCACATAAATCATAATATTACGGTCTGTAATTATTTTCATAAAATGATGAAAATCGATATGAGTTTTATGGACCTAGAGCTGTCCCGTCAAACTTTTGGACTCGATAATTTTAGCACCTACTTACCTTGCTTAGCTTAGCTAGTTTTTGCTAGTACTGTGTGATTAGCTAACCCAACTCTGAGGAGCATAATAATTGACACAACATTCTCATGACTCGATCAACTTTACTGATTATGTTCCTTCCGTGGAAATGACTGGATCTTAATAGCTAGCTTTCCAAATAGAAACTATTCTCCTAGCTAGCTAAAAAGAACAGATTCCTCAAAGTCTATCATATATTTTCAACGATGCCTGATACAGATGAAAACTCGATCTGATATTCCGTTCATGTCGATCGGTAGCATTTTAAGCAAATAGAACCTAGCTAGTTATGTTCTAAGTTCGGCCGGCTAGCACCGCACCAATTATATTACACAGAATTACTTCAATCATTCCTTTTCAGCAAACTCGATCGATCAAAAACAAGTCTTGCATGATCGATATCTATATAATGGAAGTAAGAATCCGAGAAAGAAAAGCAAATGAAGTGAAATGAAATGACTGGCTCCCACCCAGATCAGGCATAATCCAAGACTGGAGAGTGGAGAGGCAGGAGAGCTAGCTGGTGGTGGACGGTGGTGCAGTGCTGCACTACTACTAGGGCTAGACATACAGCTAGCTTTGCATGAGATGATCGATGTATCTAGATATTCATGAGATTAATAATTGGGTGCTGTAAACCACTATGAACTGAAGCATGAAGCTTTGAACTAATATGTACTAGGGGATCACTTCCATCGACCACTTCACTTAACTAGAACTGCACGGTATCTTCTTTACACAACATTTCGCATCTTCTGCACTTAAAAGATGGTCTAAGAGTAAAGGAGGAGAGGAGAGCATAGAGGATCTTGTAGATTTTTGAAATCGGGTTCTAAATTTAGTGGAAAGTACAACTAAATCTTACATCCCACTAGCTAGATTGTAACTCAAGCAACTAATATATATCTATTATTACTGGCGCATATATATATATATATATATTACATTCAGCTTTTCATATAAATGGGAACACGCTAATACACTGAGTCCAACAAAAATTATTGAATTACAAAGAGAACACCTAAGAGGGGGACATGAAATCTAGACACTAACAAGAAACAACAAAAGAAAAAAGGAATCAAAACACAAACAAAATCAAACAGAGCTAATTGAATCAAAGATAACAGTTTCCTCGACTTTGAAGTTTTGGACAAGAAAGAAAGCAAGCCATTCATGAGACTGATGAGAGACGTGTAAGTGGCGTACTGATGAGAGACGTGTAAGTGGCGTTAACGAGTATCTTCTCCTCCATCTCAACGTAACGGAGCCACACATCCATCCAGGCCGGGTGGCGTGCGATGGCGCGTTCGAACACGCGATCAAAGCTTATTGTCTCATCTACCAACCTGCACAGGCCCAGTTACACTGGGTTCCGCCTAGCCGGTCCAATGCTCCGCCTAGCCCCGCTCAGGCCCAATCCGCATTTAAAAAACGACGATGGAGAGAAGTAGAAGAAAGAGAAGATGGGTTACGTTCTGCGAGTGAGGTTGGCGTCGTTCTTCGGCGGAGCTGCGGTGGCGTCGTTTATGGGGCTTTACATCCTTCACAATGACTATAAGGTCGCTCATGAGGCCATCTCTCATCAGGTACACTCTTTCTTCTTCGCTTTTTAAATTTTTAAATTTTTATTTATTTTATTTTATTGTGTTTCTCAGTCTAGGGTTTCTTCGTCACTGAAAATTTTCAATTGGTGTTGAAATTGTTCAGTACGATATGTTTGAGGATTCTTTGGGTTTTAGAAATTGTTCACCCCAGTTTTCCTTCACACTTTTCGATCGAAGGGCAAATTCAGTGGCGAGCTTCGATCGAGATTATAGAGAACATCCTCCAGAGAGTGCCAATCTCGCTCAGCTGCAGCTGGATTCTGTGTTGAAACGGTGTTCAGTCCTTGTCCGATGCTATTGTACCTACTACTAATTAGTGAACTCTTAAGAGCGGATGTGGAACGTGTGTTGTAAGAGAGACTTCAAGTACTACCGCGTTCTCACAACTGGTGATGCCAAGACTGTTTTCAACAAGTTGATGGCGTGATAAGTCAAGGAACTTGAGGTATTGAAGAAACGAAAGAAATGGTGGAAAGCTACGGAAAAGAAGAAAGAGGTATCACACTGTATGCTAGAATCTTTACTACCGTTACTTTTACAGTTTTGCTCTAGCACGTACACTTGTTTTACACTATATATATATATATATATATATATATATATATATATATATATTTGTTGGTCCAACAAATGTTCAGAGTGTGAACATTACCAACAAATGTGTAAGTGGTTTTGTTTGAAAAAGTTGATTATCACTTTGGGTCGGGTGACATCAAATTAGAGATGGCTATTGTACATGGCAACTAAAAATATTGACTTGTCTTTTGTTTTGTTTTGGCACTATGGCTTTGAAGCAAGTTGCGGTGTATGGGAATGAACTTTGCTTTGAACAAAGTAATTGTACAGGGGATTTTTAGATAAAAGTGCAGTCAGCAATGGACAAGCTTCGTATCTTGCTTTGAGAGAGACTGTGGCCTTACAATTTATGTAGGTGAATTATTGAATGATCTCCAGCTCTGATGAAGTCAAACATTGGAATAGCAGTTAACCCCAAATCAAGGCTATTATCAGTGGCTCCTCAATTTGGTATAGCATGTGTCCCACTGTACTGTCTTCTTAACAAGTTAAAGTTAGTGAAGTCAAGCGAGCAAGAGGAAGGAGTCCAATCCATATGGAGGGCAGATTCTGGTGTTTTTTATACAGTCACTAACAGGGAGGAATTGTACTTATGCAGTGTATGAGGAGTTTGATGCCAAAGACTTGCAACGTGCACGACTTGTGTGTTTTCCACTGCCTTGGTCTGATTCCAAATGACAAGTTCTTTGCAGGTCTATAGCTTCTACCTGCCAAGTTTGAGATTCGACAGCTCAATCAAGGTGCACGCGAGATCCTTGGTACTGCAATATGCAAGGTACGTGGTGCCGAGATATTATTGAACAAGTACATTGAGATGGAGCTGCAACTTGGGAATGTAGATCGTTGTCGAAAAATGAAAAATATATAAGAAGTATATAAATTTGCAAAGTTTGAGGCTCATCAGGTTTACAGAGATGGTGGTATAGATTCAGCCACACAAGAAGAAAGGAAACACTCTATTCAGCGTGCTAGAAGGGTTTTTGAGAGAGCTATAAACTATTTTGCAACTTTATCTACAGCATCTCCATTACACATGATAGATGTATGTATGCTGCAAGATGTTGGTTGGATATGGAGGCTAGCTTTGGGGTTTGTTGTTTTTTGGCTCAACCTTGTACGAGTCATAGTAGTTCTTTGCTGTCTTTAAATGGATAGAGATGTAATAACCATATGTAGAGGTTATTTGGTGATTTAAATTGGGTGATAACTGCCCTACGTGTAGATAAACAAAACTGAAATACTGCAGCAGTTTTGTTTGAGAGAAAAATAGAGAAGTGTGAAAAGCTGTGTGCTTCTCTGTTGTTTAGTATAGTTCAAGAGAACTGTAAAACCATCCTTCTCTTTGATAGTGGAAGTTGAGTAGTTCTATCTGCTCCCCAGATGTAGGCTTATTGCTGAACTGGGTAAAAGTGTTGTGTGTTGTTTCTTTTCATACATTGCTGTGTTTTTACTTGGTACTTATTTGGTTATAGTTGAGTACTTTGTATTTGCTGCTACAGTGCTACTGTGTGATTTTGTGAGTACTGGTGTGTCTTCTTGGTGTCCATTTAGCCCAACAGGGTTCTGGGAGATGTTAACCTCATGCAGCATTGTGCAGACATAATTAGTTAAGCAACCGAGTGAAAATTTTAAAACCATTCCAACATTTATCACTGTAGTATGTTATATGTTCATATATGGGAACTGAATTGTAGAACATTCATTCATTCCCTTATCAACTTTGCCTCAAAATAACAGAACCTCTCGAAATAAACAACTGTATACGAAAATTAAATGTACGTGGAAGTTGGAAAACTCCGGTAAACAAGAACTTAGCCTGTATTTCTCATCCCTGCAGCGATCCCGTTGATTGTGATTAGCAAGATATCTCTGAGTTCTTTATTATCATCATCACTTCTCAGTCTCTTCAGTGCCTCAACCTGCACAAGTTCATGGGATTGAGATAGGGCAGCCTACTCTCAATCAGCCTCCTCAAGATGCGATTATTACCACCAGTAGGTTTCTCATGTCCACTAACCACCAACACCACTTTCTCTGTCCCTAGGAGCTCCATTCTCAGTTCATCACCAAGATGGCGCCTGCTTTCTGAGACGAGGACTTCATCATAGTGTTTGGATATAAAAGTGTCTGCCTTCCCTAAAACCATCTCAATGAGGTCAATGGTGGACTGGAAGAAAGGCCATTCTTTGTACATAGCTTTCAAGTCTTCAGTGTGTCCCTTCTCACAAACCCCCCTTAAACCTGCCCCAACTCCAAGCCATGCTGGAAGAACAAATCTGGTTTGAGTCCATGCAAAAACCCATGGAATTGCCCTAAGATGTCCAATTCCTGTAGAAGCCTTTCGTCTTGTGGGGCGGCTTCCTATATTGAGAAAACCAAGCTCAGCCTGGGGTGTAGCCTCCTGGAAGTAGGGAAGGAATTCTGGATTTTCGTAGACTACACTCCTGTAATTCTGACAACTGATTTTTGAGATCTCCTCCATGAGGTTACGCCACTTTTGTTCTCGAGGAGGTTGTGGAGGACGCAATGTTGCAAGCAACACAGCTGTTGTGTATATCTCTAGCTGTCTGACAGCAATCTGAGACAGCCCAAACTTTGCCTGGATCATCTCTCCTTGCTCAGTAGCTCGTAGAGTACCCTGAAAAAATGTATAAGCACTATACATATAGGTTGTTGAGCAGAAAACGTAGCTTTTTTGTTTAACCATGAAAGATCAGGCCGAACAAATTTAGAAACTACAGAAAGAATGTAATTACAGAATTCAACCAAGACATACATAGTTTAATTACACTAGCATATCAAGAATGACATAAGTAAAATGGTGAGAGCTGTTAACTTGCAAATTGGTGAATTCTGCTCGTTTTCAAACATTTCAAAACCTCAAAGACAATCAAATTATGTTGGAGCATATTGGTGAGTGCAAAACAAAAAGGTTACCATCACAGAGCCAGGCGGCTGGGATTGAATGGCAAGATATGTAGGGCCCCCTCCACGACCAATACTTCCCCCTCTCCCATGAAACAGGGTGACTTTGATATCATACTCATTACATGCAGCTACAACATCCTCTTGAGCTTTGTAAAGTTCCCATGCAGCAGTAAAACGCCCTGCATCTTTCCCAGAATCAGAGTATCCGACCATCACCTGTTCAATATAACTTTGTAAGCTCCATAATATTCATCGGAATTCAAAAGGTGCTTCTATAGCTACCTCTTGATGCCCATTATGGTTCCTGATGATGTGATCCCGGTACCAATCAATGGACAATAATTTCCTGATCACTGAGCCAGCTTCTCTCAAGTCCTTAACAGTTTCAAACAAAGGAACCACACGCAGCCTGTTCCAAGATGTATGAAAACTCAGTCTGTATTTAGTGTAATTGCAATCTTAATATCAGAATGAACTTATAGGCTTTAAATTATTTCTGGAATTAAGAAAATGAAGTTTCAAACTTCCCCTTCCCACTTTAACATTTTACCAATAAAAGTCAAAGATGGTAAATAACAACGGACTACATGCATAACTGCAGAAGTATGAGGTGATTCCATAGCAAGTAACAGAAATCTAACTGGAGAAGAAACCACCTCCAAATACCAATCCTATCTCTTCTCTAGGCAATGGGGAATCAAGATGGATCAGAAAGTTGCCTAAGAACTACAGCCTAGTTTGATGTGCACACAAATTAACAAAATGATAGTATATTAAATCATTTTCTGTAAAGCCAGAGAAGTAATCCAATGAATTAATGAAGTGCAAATATCAGATGCCATGTAAAACATAAATAAACAAAGAGGATCAATTTAACTAAAGAAAAACCATCAAGTCTAGCAATTTCAACATAGAGGTTATACTTACGTTCCACCAGGACATGGTTTTCCTATCTCTCCACTTACAGCAAGTCGTGCATCTTTTTGCAAAAGCTCCACAGCAAGGACATCACTTGCCTGCCAATTACAATGTACATGGTTGCATCTTATCAATTTTGACAAACAATTCATGTATAGAAACTTCGCAATTGGAAATTGGAAAATCAAGTTCCTTAGCCTTATAAATGCAATGCTGGAAATCTATAATGAAAGTGGTATGCCATACGTTAGAAGCCATAGAAATCACATATGCTCCAAGTGAATCACTCCCTAGCTCAGCAGCGACGCTGAAGGTATCCAGTACTTCTCTAACACCAGAAGCAACCTGAAATGTCATGGGGAGATGCATGAGCCTCACACATGAAGTCAGGGTAATAAGAGGAAGGTTGCAGTTTTAATACCAGATTAGTACTTCTCTCATTTCTGTAGTTTCTTTTCCTTTTTTCTTTTTGTTGCCTCCTTTCAGAGACATCGTCTTTCAATTTGAAAGACCCTAATTTGATTCTTCAAAGTAACACCTTACAACTGACCTAAGATCCATTTTAGGAGTAAATTGCAAATTTACCCAATTATCCATGAAAAATAGATTTGGGTTCGGCAGAACTATATTTCCAAAGTTTTACACCAATTACTTTATGATTTTATTTTCAAAACTACACTTCTCTATGAGTTTTCTTACTTTTCTAGGTAGAAATAGTTGTTTGACCACACCTTCATTGTTTAAGATTTCGGCCAAAACTCAATAGTGGTAAACCCAACATTTTATCTTCGTATCAGAAAAGATCATAAGTTGGAAATGTTGCAATTGCAAAACTATCATTTAAGTTGAACACTTGCTATGAAATGAGATTGAGAGCATAAAACAAAGTGTTGGCCTTAATCCTAACCGCTTAAACTTTTGGGAATAGTAAATGAGTCCACCATCACGCTAGATCAACTTGCGCTTATTAAAAGTTTATTCTGCAGGCAAATAATGACTACCAATAATTTCATATATTAGTAGTAATGTAGAGACACATCACATATATAGCAAAGAATTCTCGTCAGATTTTTCTTTCAAAAAATTGGGTAGAAGTAACTAATTCTGAACTTTGGAACATAGTAATCCTAACACTACTAATTTACCTCCATTTTAGGTGGGACTAGCGGTCTTTTTCCTTTGAGCTCTCTTGTTAGAAATTCTAGTTTCTTTTCTTCATCCCACTCACTGTATGTGCCCATATCCAAATATTTGGTAACTGCATCAAGTGTTTCAGCATGTCTACCAGATTCCTGTCCCAAATATTTGGTAATCTTAAGTTAAATTTTGTTTCAAGAGCAAGCAACTTCTCCTACAAGAAAAGAAAAAAAAAACACCTGACGCAAATCGAGCTTCATTAATACCATCCCAAAGGTAGCAACTCTTCGGATCAAATCAGTAAGCCGACCATCAGCGAGGACCCCAGATCCACATTCTTGCTGCAAAAAATGATGGTTGTTAACTTGTCATTCAAACATTACACAAGTCTATATGCATGCAGATGTGGCACAAAATGCGTGTGTGTGAGAGAGAGAGAGAGAGGGAGAGAGGGAGAGAGTACCAAAGATTCATGGCATTTGATCAGTGGTTCTAAAAGTTGATCTGATGTGTGATAATAATCCAATGGATCAGAATCGCACGGAAGATCCTCCAGAAGAAGCTCCAATCGTCTTTGTGTCTTCATAAGCTGTACCCGCAGCACATACACATGCATAAGTAACTAAGAAAAACAAATGACCCTGTAAAGGCTGTAATCATTCCCTTTCAATCAATCTTCCACAACCAAACATTGTCAGAATGGACAAGCTGTTCCAGAAAAAGGGTGGTACCACTGGTATCCCAAACCAGCATCATGAGATATCAATCAATCAAGCTTTGCGTATCAGGTAACAAAATACTTGACATATTCAAAGCAGATATCATACCTTATCTTTTATATTACCAAGAACAATTCTATAAGGACCAATTCCAGATCTCTGAGTGGGTGTTGGCTCCAAAAGCTTTTGAAAACTGGTCCTTCCAACTTGGGACTCAGCAAACATTCTCCTTTTGGCTACAAGACTAGCATTACGAAGAGAGTTCTGTGATGGAGACTTTGGCATTGAAGATAGGGAGTTCTGTGATGGAGACTTTGGCAGTGAAGATTCCGGAACATCCTAGCAAATGAGATAGTATAAAGATGACAGCATATTGAGTTACTGCTAGATTTTGCGAAACTTATATGTTAAACCACAGAAGTATAAAAACAGTGGTAGAAGCAAATCTCAGCATCCTAAAAAAGTACTTACCAGCTGCTTGAGTGGCCCAGGCCGCGCAGTTCTTGGAAATTCACTTCTGGGGTAGTGAGATTGACCAACATTACATTCTGCATGAAGAGGTAAGTGTAAAAGGATTGAGGAAGCATGAGTAACATTGATCATAGAATACATTAGGTGCTGGTCTATAAAAGACAAACAATCAAAGAGAAAAAAGGAATTGCTAACAGAGATTCAAGGTGGAAAGAAAACTCTAGCTCACTATTGTACAGAAAAAGTAGTGTTTTCTTTATGAATATTGATTCCCTCCATTTTTGAAGAGGAAATAACTTCAAGAGCTCATGTGATTCTGATTTCCTTTCTTGGAACTGATTTCAGGTCTCTTTATAACATACTTGAGCAAGTTCTCATTTACTCAACCAAAAAACTTTCTCATTTATGCAACAGAGGATGGCAGCATGTGAAAATAATAAAGTAACACAACTTTCAAAATCCTCAATTTTTCTATAAAGTTTCTCTATGTACATATATAGAATTAAATAAGCAGTTTTAAGAGGATAATCAGATGTTCACCAGTGCAAGAGGGTTGATCAGCTCTAGCTGGAAGTTGAGTTGGAAGTGCCGCAGCTTGTTGCTTCACCTGATTTCTATTAAAACAATGATGATTCCAACTCTGGTGAACGTCATATTTGGATTCTGAAGAGAGAATTTTAATTATGTTAACATAGTACATTTATCAAAAGTATTATCATCATCTAGTAAAAATTAATTGAAACCTTGAGAAATCCAGGATAGATGACCAGTGCCTACTTAGGCATAAAAGAGTTGGGTCAAATTCCCATAGTTCCATAAAACTTACACTATGACTACAATTTTTCCGCTCAGTTATTAATTAACCATCTGGTCTATCCTGCCTGGCAGAAAATAAAGCAATAGTACAGCTATCTTTGAACAATTTTTACTCTGCATACACAGAAGTGATATAGAGACTTATAGTTCTTCCATCTATAAGATCCCAAGTCTCAGACCAACCTAATTATGGCCCCTCAAACTTAAGTTCAAGCAATAACAAGCTTGATTAACAAACAAAATTCAGAAACATGGGAGTAATCTGTTAAGGAAATTGCACAAAGATAAACAATGGAAGCCATATATGCTTTGGTACTCTCCATATGATACCAGCTAGGCAGCAAAGGGATCCGAGGCAGCAAATACTAATGGCAAGTGAAAAGAACTGCAAATTGCCATACCTAGCTCTAGAATATCGTGTGCCAGTTTTGACAAGCCATCGCTGCACCTATTCATGGATAATTCAAAACTCAGGCTATCAACTTCTCGGATATAGAGATCAATAGTCATCCACCTACATAAAAGTGAGACATCTTTTGTGACCTGCAACAACAGACGGAGAAAAGTTGATGTAGTTGTGTAGAAGAGCTATACAGTCTGACAGCATTATAAATTATACATAAACAATAATTTTCAGTTTGCAACTAATCACGAAAACTAGCAGCAAACTTGAATCCTTACAACTGAAATCCCCTCTCTCACAACAAAATAAAGAGAACAGGGAAAGGAAAGAAGAAATGAGGGTTAAACTGATGGTCTACATGTTGAGCTGCTAAATTCAACTCACCTACAGTGAAGCAGTAAATCTGGACTACAACAGACAGCTGGAAATTATACATCTATGAATTATACCATACATACCTAATCTTGACACTAAAACTTTACACAACTAACTGATTCATGTCTCTGTACAGTTTACTAAGTGATTTAAAGTACCAGGGCTTGCTTTATTCCCCTCAAAACATACATACTTCCCCATGCAGTCCCAACACCATCACCGTTACAGCAAACTAAGTTATGTATAATAGAGGTCTAATATATGCCAAAGTTGTGATTAGTTCATGCTTCAGGTCTTTTGCTGACATTAAAGGCCTCTTCTGATTTGATAGAGTAAATAATACCATTAGCAGAAGATTTACGAACAAAGTATCAATAAGGACCACAAGTACCTTTGCTGTCACATTGGGATTTCCATCTCTATCACCTCCCATCCAAGACCCAAACCGGATTGGTGTGCAAGTCAGTGGAAGTGGTTTTCCAGTGTGCTGATAAAAATGTAAAGATTTATGAGAAAAGGTACAAAACAAGAGATGGTAGTGTATAAAACATAAAGAACTAGAAACAGATCAATATCAGGAAAGAATTTGAAGACTAACTTTCTTTAAAGCAGTGCTGACACGACGTAAATAATGAGGTACAGCTTTCCAAAGGGACTGTTCCACAATGTTCAAACCTGTCGTAAACAGCATATACAAGTTTATTTTGTAGAGAAGAGATATGCAAAATTTCAAACAGCCAAAGCAAGTGAATACCATTGAATCTAATGTTGAAGTGGTTTACCTGCCCTAGCTTCATCAACTGGTGTGGGTTTATGGCGCCTAAGCTCATCTGTCTGCCATATAGAAGTTATCTCTCGCACCTATAAAGCAAGAGTTTAAATTAAATCAATCAGAAAGAAAATTAGAGAATATACAAATATATCAATGTCATGCAGATGCAATCCCCCTCGCCAAGAAAAATGGTTTTGGAAGAGGAGATTAAGGTTGGAAACGCAATACCAGATCTTCAATCACCATATCTCTATCTTCACTAGTAAGATCATGTCGGTCTCTATAATCTAAAAGATTCTGCAAGTAACTTGATATTATTAGTCTAAAGAAAAATTGAAAATGTCTTGTAATCATAATGTTCACCATCAAAAAAAGAAAAAGACAAAAGCCACTAGCCACTCACAGAAAGTCTAAGATGTTTGTATTGTAAAGTTCTGCGATTAATTTGTGTAGGATGTGCAGTGAGAACAATCTCGACCACCTGCAGCAAGAAGAATGTAAGGTTGATATTTGAGAAGACCGCTCACTAACTCAACAACAGTAGAAATGCACACACATATCTTATGTTCCACAGCATTCTAATAAAACGAGGCAACCTGACCTCATTGATCATATTTTCTTAATTGGGTGAGTTTTATCTATTACAGACACCAAAACAACATAAGTGACACATTTTCCCCACGATTTTCTGTCTAGGCATACAAATCAAGACAAAGGATATAAGGAAAAGAACAAACCTGCTTGCAAACAGTATCATAAAGCTGATCTGGGGGAACACCACCCTGCCGAAGCTGATTAAAAATATCATCACACGATTTTGATAGGGATGCCACCTTCTTCTGTCTACGAACCCTGCACAGATCAACAATCTCCCTATTCACTAAAATGCCTACAAAACTCGAAGCTGAAAAAAATTTCAACCAATTTTTCTTTCATGTGATCTCTAAGCTAGTGTCCTCAAAATTTCAACCAAGCTCTGGTGATTCATATTTCACATCCAAACAAATCATATATGAAATTCAACCTTTTGGTTTTTCAAGACATTTAGTTCAAAACAAAAAAGTAGAAAAGAGAGATCAAGTGGTTGAGTGACCTGTGATGAACTTCAGCAATGCCCGTCAGATTGAGGTAATGGCTGAAAGCACGAGCAAGAGTGAGTGCCTCCTCTGTGCTCATCTTCGAAATCTCCGAAACTAGCTGCTTCTCCAGCAGCTCCGCCGTGTCATCTATCCCCGCCATCCTCATATTACAAGCACTCTGACCACAAAAATGCACCGTTCAATATCATTCTCTTCCAAAATGAGTCAAGTTATGGTACTCACTCATTTTACATATCCACTTCAACAAAAATTAAAATTTATATGAATAATTACAACATTAAAAACAAATTCATTTATATTGTTTACATAAAACTAACGCAAAATTGACAACAAATTTGATGGAAAAAAATAATAATAAAATAACTTGTAATTAGGACTCAACGTTTACTGCTATGACCACAAATTTGTTGTGGCATTTGTAAATACGGGTAATGACGAATGCAAACAGCGTGGGAGATGAAGAATGAAGGGAAATGAACCTGAGCGAGGATTCTGTTGCGGTCAACTTTGTCCCTCATCTGAACTCCGGCTTCTCGCTGGAGAACCTCGAGAAGAAGATTACCGAGCATTTTGCAGTCGTCTTCGTAGCTCTGGAACGAGATTTCCACGGCGATATCGTCCGTCGTGTCCGTCATTGTTTTGTTGCACAAGAAAACAGTGTGCCTGCGATTGTGAGTTGTTTAGAGACAGAAAGTGAACGCAGAGAGAGAGAGAGAGAGGGAAATGGTGATGGACGGAGTTGGTGAAGAAGATTAAAGGAAGATGGAGCAAGCAGAGCGAGAGGAGAGGAGGGAGAGTCTCACCGTACGTACGGATAGTCGCACTGGGAGGGGTTACTGTGGGGTCCAGTTTTCTACCGATTGAAGTGCCCAAGGGTTTATTCACAAGTGGCACTCATCCCCGGGTTTTAAGGGAAGCTATTCAGAGAAACTTGTGTGACTCCTCCATGATTGAAGCAAAAATCTTTTTACACAAAAGCAGGGGAAGCAAGATGTCACATTTTGGGACGTCAATCAGAAAAGTATTGTTGACTTAAATTATTAGTTATTGAATTCATTAGTGCTTAATCCCCCGCTTCACAAGGTGGCGGGAAAACCCTACAGGGCGTTGGCGGGTAAAGTAGGGGTCCTCCTTTTCAGTCCTCTTGGGAAGACACCCCTTTACCTATAAATCCGACGCCGCCGTCAGGGGTACGACCGTCCCGCTCAAAAATGGCAGAGTCGTCTCCGGTGCCCAGAGTAGGTGTGGTGGTGTTTCTTCTCAAAGACAAAACCGTGCTCCTAGGACGACGTCGTTCCTCCATCGGCGCCTCCACTTTCGCTCTCCCCGGTGGCCACCTAGAGTTCGGTAATGGTCTTATTCGCTTTATTGCTTACCCTTTATTCCACTCTCTCTTCATGTTATCCGATGTTGTGGGATTTGTTTTTGAACAGGCGAGAGCTTTGAGGAGTGTGCGGCGAGAGAACTGAAGGAAGAGACTGGTGTGGAAGTAGACAAGCTCGAGTTTGTGACGGTGACGAACAACTTGTTCTTGGACGAACCCAAACAAGCACATTACGTGACCATCTTCATGCGCGCCGGTATGAAAGATCCCGATCAAGTTCCCCAGACTGTTGAGCCGGACAAGTGTGAGGGCTGGGGTTGGTACGAGTGGGACGACCTCCCCAAACCACTGTTTTGGCCTTTGGAGAAGATGGTGCAGAGTGGGTTTAGTCCTTTTCCTGATTCCAATTCAGGGCAGTAGAGAACCGTTCTGCTATGTTTTACATGCTTGCTTCTGAGTTGTAAGGGTTGTGTTTCAATATGATTGCAGATTTTGTGGACCTTGTGATCTCTTTTGTAGTCTGGAGAATTTTATGGTACTGATTCTTCTTCTGTGTACGTTTTTGTTTGTGTTGTTCATACTGGCTTCTCTTAATCCAATTGAACTTGTGAATAATTGGGACATGGTTGTGAAGTTTTATCATGTACACATGTGAGGGTATATTGTTTTGTGATCTTAGTGATTCTGGTTCAAACTTCAAAGGATATGGTGACCCCAGACTTCTAGGCTCCTGATCTGCATCTGCCTGTTCAATTGGTATAGTGAGAATATGAATGGAGATGGCAACCTGCAACATTTCATATTCAAGACTTGAAGTTGTGAATTTAGGTAAGTACTGGAGCTGCCATTTTGCCAACATTACAATGCCGCTGCCTTTTCATTGCATTCATATTTCATACTGAAGTGCCACAAGTGATGATAATACAAAACAGGCATCACAAATAGCACACTTGTAACAAAAGACAGACCAAAACGTCCGATCATAACTTCTTGAGCTAGTAAATCTCCAGTACACTATGAGGCAGCGGTAACAATGGTCATACTTGGTAGATTCTTACCCTACTAAGTGCCAATAAAGTTGGCCAGACAACGTTTGGCATAACTGGGAAGCGGCATTGAACTGGTGAAGAATTAACATATGCTCGAGTCAACTCCGCCTCCTGAATATTGAAATACCCAGTAATAGATGCAGCAGGTGTAAAACGTTATCACTCGACTAAACACTAAAATGTTTTGTAACGAGAAAAGGGACCACAAATTGTAGGAAAATGTAGGAATACAAAGACAAAAGGCAACAAAGCTAAACAACAACCTAATTAGGAAACCAGAAGAAATACAGAAGCCACATCCCACGTTAGTAGATTCCTGGGCAACCAATTAGGAAACCAGAAGAAATACAGAAGCCACATCCCACCTTAGTAGATTCCTGGGCAATCATGAGTCCAATAGCCGGGGCCAAAACCCAAAAGTCTGTTGGCCCAAATCAAATCAAAGACCCAGGATCCAAACCACTAGTTGTTTTTGCCCTACACAATCACTGTAGTTGGGGATCCCCCACCACACTCCAAAACAGCGCCATAATAAAGTCCTGGGACACTCCACCGTAAATACAGAAAAACCCACAAGACCATACCATTGTCATCGCATTCTTTCGTATGCTATTTATTTTTAAATTAAATTTTAGTTAAATTAGTTAAAATGTTATTTTAGCTAACCATTTTAGAAATGTGGCTGCATCGATATTCTTTATTTTAGCTAGCATTACATCAACATTATTCTTCAAATAAAAATTAAATAGTTTAAATATCACATAAAATATTTTTTAAGGAATTTATTAAATTATAGTTAGCCTCATCTGAGTCATCTCGCTCTCTATATTTAACTAGCAAGATAGGTAAAAATCATAATAGCTAAACACATTCAAGCTTGCTGGAGCTCCGAAAATATTAAAAAAAGTTAAACACTCTCTATAATAGCTAAAAGCTAAAATAGAGAGTCTGTTAAAATTGCTCTTATGATAGCGGCCATAAAGGCTTCAGTGTACTTGAATGTAAACTATTACAATTTGTTATGAGATTAGTTTCGTAATTAAAAACTATTACATTGGCCATCTATGCATGTTACTGACCTAATGACCTTAAAGTATACTAATCCATCTTAAAGTAACCCTTAATAATGAAACCTTAATTAGTGCCCTAGTAACTACGAATATGTAGAATAACTGAATAAGAACTTTTAGTCTGAGATTGTATAATAAGCAGATTCATTGTACTTGAATGTAAACATAATTAAACGTTTTGTTCTGAGATTAGTTTCGTAATTAAAAACTATTACACTAGCCATCTAGGTACAGTTAGATTAATTTGAGTTTCAAATTTCACATGTACGTGCTTGATCTAATTCCCACTTTCTTATCGACTGCTTTCGTTTGAACTAATAATTACATAAGTTAGCGGCTAGTCAAATATAGCATACATGTATGAATTGTTTCTGCCAATAATATTGTGCAGACATTTGAACATACATGTAGAATTTATAGCACCTGCATAATAGTCAGACGATCACATAACATCCCAAATTATCAGGCATCTGATTGGACTGTTTCCTCCGCTGTCGGAAAATAAATATATTTAAATTATATTAAATACACTATACAACCTTTCAAAAAAAAGAAAAACACACAATACAATCGTACAATGACTTCTATACTTTTAGTTGGTAATTGTTTCAGTTTTTAATTTCGATTTTCATAACATTCGTTGCTTGATTTAGAGGTTTTTCTTTGTAAATTTTCGTTTCTATTACCATAAAACTTTCAGCTGGTGTAGTTCATTCTAACGAGAAAAATCTTGATCGAATTATTGAATCAAGCTAGCCATATAGGTGTCGGAACCCGTATTAACTTATTCTTTATCGAACGTATAATAGATTGATCTCATATTTCATGCCTTTATGGTATAATATCCAAAAACAATAAAATACTGTAAACACGAAAATATCTGCAACAAATAACAGAAAGACACGTATACAAAGAATAATATTTAATTTTATCAATGCGAATGCGGGTTACAATCTTTGTGAACTCCTTTGATTCTATCTCCGAATATAAGTTTAACTAAAGGGTAACAAACACTTGTTCTTGAGGGTTACGCGGGTTGATCACGTAACGAATATCTAGGATTTAGATTTGGATTTGGTGAAGAACTGGCTATTTGAGGAGCTTGATAATTCTTCAAGAGGAGATTTAGATCGGGTGAAGAACTGACTATTTGGGGAGCTTGATAGTTCTTAAGGGTTTTGAGAGACTTGTGAGCTCGCGGGAGTGATTTTTCGTCTATATGGTTCGCTGCCTTGTTTTTGCTCCTTTGTTCGCCCCTTCCTCTTGATATGAGAATGGGTATTTATAGTGTTAACATTCATCCGCTTATGGTATGTAATGAAGATATTGAATCAATAATATTTCCTTAATCGAATCAATAAATCTTGACTAATTGATTTACTTGTCAATTTTACCATAATCAAATCAATCAAATCTTAAAATTTAGATATGCCTAGATCGTTTTGGATTGAATATCCTGTTTTGACCAAGATCCTTAGTAAAGGGGCGTGTCATCTCGCGAATATGGAAGGAATGGCGGGAAATCTTGATTTCCAAGCAAGTGGTGATTTCTGGTCCCACCTCGCGGACGACTCAACTTGAACGTATATCTCCGCATGCATGCGAACTCTGCTGACTAGCTCCTTCGTGAAGTTTCCTACGTGGGGCCATCTCGCCTCGCTTTCATGTCAATCTACGCGCGCGGAGTTATCTCGTCTCATCTTCATGTACATCTACGAGCGCGGAGTCAGTTCGCCTCGCCTTTATTTATTTCTATGCGAAGTCCAGTTAGCCTAAATCCTGGCGAACCATCACCAATTATCTTTGGAGATGTCCGACTTCTTTGTTTTGATAATTAATTTAATTTAATTGATATCTGATCATCAATCGACACTTGATAATTGATTTCAGTCGGGATTTAAAGTTTTGTTGTCGGCCGACCATTCACACGTTGTCACGTGTCATTTCTGACGGCTTTCCAATTTTGTAGACTCACGAGCCACGTATGCAATTTTTCAGATCTACATATTTTCTTGAATTATTCAACGACTATTATTATCTTTAAATTTTATATGTCTACACATGTATAATTACTTCAGTTCATCATATCGTTTCAGATTTTCAGGCCGGTGAAACGAGCAAGTTAGTTATTAGTTGCCGACTGATATATATCTTGCATCTTTAATTGGTATCATGATTATGTAAGCACTACTTCAGACCCAAAAATAATAATTATTATAAATGTAAGCACTATATGTGTGATACGTATGTACGTTTTTTTTTTATCAAAAAAAAACGTGACAGAATTACGTACGCACTAGAGAAGACCTCTACTTCATTAAATTAATCTCATTTAATTTCACCATGCAACCAATTTGACAGAATTTTATAATAATAATTTTTCGAACTATTCCGATGATCCAACCCTAAAAAACAAAGATCCTAAGAAACAAAAACCGACAAAAAAAACCTTTAAAAATAATATGCAAGAAGAAATAGTAAATAATGGATTTGATAAGCAAAATGGGGAACAATTTAAAGATAAAGGACTACGTCAAGTGAACGTTTGCATAACGTGCATGTGTCGGGTAAGTTAAACCAAAACGACATTACAAATAATTGACCGGCGGTTTTGACTTTTGAATGAAAGTCAAGCTGACCGAGCTAGGGAGGGGAGGGCTCTCGGTACACTTAGATTAATTTTCTATATCTTCTTTCTAGATATAGAAAATTAGCTAGGGTAGTGAGTGTGACGTGAGGTGTGTGAGGGCTATATAAAGAAGGTGATAGAGGATATGTCCAGTACTGCAAACTAGCTCGAGCAATTCCTTCTTCCCCTTTAGAAAAAGAAAAAAAAAACAGAGTCCACAGATCGAAAGCATGGGAAACGATACTGTAGCAGTGGCTGAAACTGCCGGGTCGATAAATGTGGCGGTGGTGTTGTGCCTGTTGAGAGGCCAGAAGGTGCTCTTGGGAAAGCGCCGCTCCCGTCTCGGAGATTCCACCTTTTCCCTCCCCAGTGGCCACCTCGAGTTCGGTACGTAGTTAACTATGTGTCTCTAGCTTGTTAGTTCTTTTGAGTTCTCATCCTGCACTGCACGCATGAACGTACTAGAGAAACAACACTAACATATCTAGCTAGCTAATTGATTTGGTTTGCAATATATTGTTGATCAGGTGAGACTTTTGAGGAGTGTGCAGCAAGAGAGCTGAAGGAAGAGACTGATTTGGACATTGAAAACATAGAGTTGCTAACAGTCACAAACAACCTGTTCCTAGACGAAGCCAAGCCATCGCAGTACGTTGCGGTTTTCATGAGAGCAGTGCTGGCAGATCCCAGCAAAGAGCCCCAGAATATGGAGCCAGAGTTCTGTGATGGTTGGGGATGGTATGAGTGGGACAATCTCCCCAAGCCACTCTTCTGGCCTTTTGAGAAAGTCGTGCAGAATGGATTTAACCCTTTCCCAAAATCAGACAGCTGGTAGCTAGCTATATATATTCTGCAGATTCATAAGCACTAGCAGGCTAGCTGTTTTAATTTCCTCGATCTATCTTTAAGATTATATCCAAGTATGTCTGATTTGTTTGTATTATGTAACTTCACTCAGCATTAATCGAGATTGTCTTCTATATATAATCATAACTCTTTACCAGCCTGCGCTCAAATGAAATAGTTCAGTTCTATAAATTACGTAATACATCTGAAAGTAAAACAGTATCACATTAACATTCAGGACTCTTGAATAATAAGGTGAAAACGAATGAATCATTTTTTTTTCATCCAAACATGAAAGAAAATTAAAATGAACTGGACCGGCAATAAATTGATCTATTAAATGACGGTATAATTGCTGCTAAAAACAAGTCAATTATTACATTGTACATACAAAACTATATATCATATCATGACAATTGTACTTTAATTACAATCATAAGGTTTCAGTGAGATAGCAAATTAAGTATTTGACAGAAGGAGCAAAATGAATTAGTTTTCCTCTCACAAAAAAAGATCTGGAGAGAGTACGTTTTGCATTCGAAGAATGTTTATTATGCAGCTTTTGCCCCCATAGTTTCCTGGACTGTGCGGGAAAACATATAAATTTTCATTAGCTATATCATATATGGTTCAAGTACTTCTCTCTTCATTTTCTCCGAGTTTTCTTCCGATGAAGGATATCTAGCTATACGAATCTTTCTACATGCGATACTCGATCTCTTCCTCATTATTCCGGCGGGCCTAGAAATTAAGGTTTGGTGTTGTGTGGTCATGGTAGAGAGAGAATCATGGAAAGTCAAACATCATGGAGTAGTCGAGATTAATGATCGAGTTATTGACTTTCAAAATTTTGAGATCAAGTGTCCAACTTAACTGAATCTTTTTTTTGGTCGTATGTCCAACTTAACTGAATCGAAATGAACAATTGTTGGGGGCACTTGACCTGAGCTAATTATATGGCAAGAGACAAAATCTACGTACAGAAGAGACCAAGCAGATCGATTTGTTCCGGTCGCCAACACATGCCTTATTTGAAACTTCTAGATGAATTAATCCCCTCGTTGAAACAAAATTACGGCTCTTTTTTTCTTTTTCTATACGACAATTTACGGGAGTTGCATGGATGCATGTTGATTCAGTCTCGATTGCTAACTGGTATAAACGGACAAAGGTTATATTTGGATTTACATACATACACGTTACGCATACGTATATGACCATTCTTGATAGTGTTATATATATGTATATATATATATATATATATATGTAATTATATGCAAACAAATATAACTATGAACTCTCATCAAGCAGGAAACCGAAGATTTCACACACACGGCCACTAAAGAAATGATCTATGAATGGAAGTCTTGGAAAAAAGAAAAATGGATGCATAGTATGAAATAGTAATAAAACGAAACAGTGTAAGAAGCAGTCGACTAGCAAGGGAAAGTCAGAGCTGGCTGACTTGGAAACCATTTCCCTGTATAAGAAGGCCGGCCAGTGCGGGTTGAGGGTACTCAGATAAGAAGTGCAAATTAAGCTCAAACAAGTTCGCACATAAAACATGGCGGACGAGACGGTGGTTGAAGCTGCTGCGAGGATACCCAAAGTGGTAGTGGTGGTGTGCGTGTTGAGAGGAAACAAGGTGTTGTTGGGGCGGCGCCGCTCCTCTCTCGGTGATTCTATGTTTTCCTTCCCCGGAGGTCACCTCGAGTTTGGTAATTAATTGCTTAACTATCTAAGCCGTACATGCAGATTTAACAATCAAATGATTCACATAATTGAACGGTTTTAAATTTGGCTAAACTTATGCATCATCGATCGTTTTTGCGTATAGAAATGAATCTGATCATGTGTGCGTATTGATCCGAAGAGAATAATTTGAGTCTTATGACTTATTTGGATACGTACTTGCAGGTGAGAGCTTTGAGGAGTGTGCAATAAGAGAAGTGAAGGAAGAAACTGGTTTAGACATTGATAAGTTAGAGTTTATAAACGTCACAAACAACTTGTTCTCTGAGGAAGGCAAACCATACCATTACGTGGTAGTTTCTATGCGAGCAGTCTTGGCAGATCATCAACATCCCCAGAATGTTGAGCCAGACTTCTGCGATGGTTGGGGATGGTATGAGTGGAACAACCTCCCTAAGCCACTGTTTTCGCCCTTGGAAAAAGCAGTTCAGGCTGGATTTAATCCTTTCCCTGTTTAATCTTTAGCTATGTGTGCTCGTATATAAATATAGTCCTAGCTTACATACACCTTGATCAAATAAGAAACGTACTAATTCAATTCCGAAACTTATCTTAAAGATTAATTGTGCTCAAATTTAAAATTATACGTGTATGTACGTAGATACGCAGGCTACTATATACTTCTTGTGATAATTTGTTTCACTTGTTTTGTGATATATGCCTGCTTAACTCACCTCCTGATCAAGTATTCTGCTTTCGAGAGGTAGAAGAGAAGCTTATTACACGATTGCGATATGCTATAAAAGAAAGTTTGAGGAGAAATCCAGTTTAAGCAATTGAAACACACAAACTCGAAGCCAAAGGCACAGGACATTTACAAAGTAAATTGTACAAAACAAATGGACCTTCGAATGATTCTGGAAATCTGAAATGTATATTTTTTGGTCTGAAAAAGCACTACTCAGAAGATGGGCTTCTGACTAGCAAATCTAGAAAATGGACAGTGCCTAATGTGATGGGCTTTAGTTAGACTTTTGGGAAGCTTGATGAGCTGGGCTGAACTTGATGAAGTTTGGTTTTCACTTTTTCAATCTGCTGATTACTAGATGCACTGGAATGGCTTTGGACAGACAAAAATTCTTACACACGAGATGGTGGAAGTATGCAGTGCAATAACTAACTATTTATTTATTTTTGTTTCAGATACACAGACAAAGAACTTAGACGAAATGAGTCTCATTTTCACCGTTGCAGAAAGCAGAATGATTTATGTTTCTAGGCTATCCAAATTACACTATTGCTCGATGTTACGTTGTAACAAACACTGAATAGATATATACGTACGGAGTGGTTGCATCTAATAATCTGTTACAGTATCACTTCCAGTTTTTGCTTGTGGATCATAGTTAGTTGATCCGTGATATTTGGTTGGTCCAGATCCTCAAATAATAAATTGGCCTCCCAACTATTCTCTGTGTATTGGTATGCAATCGCACACTGCAAATTCAACCAGTTTTGGCAATAAATATAATAGACTGCTCCACACCACATGTGGAGCATATGTAGCAGCACCAGCTGGGTCGCCATTAGTCTGAGACAACATTCCAATACTTAAGCGTCTTCTTCTCTAGGGATTCACCAATTTCTGAGTAGTATTCAAACATGAGTGGATGATAATGAACTCTACCCAAATATTTCAATAAAAAAGAAAAAGAAAGAAGGAACTCTACCCAAACAGCACATTCTCTTCATTGTAAGAGGTTTATTGGCTCAATGGTATTAGCCATCATCATTAGATCCCCAATAGGCATAAAATATGCCGGTGTGGATGTGTAGACTCTGAAATGGCGACCTTGATAGTTGAAAATAAATGTACAAATGATGCATAAGTGTCTGCGACAATAAGAAACGGAAAAGTATAACAATTTAGAATTTTAGAACTATTTTTATGTTCTATTAATTAGACATTATTAGACAGCAGAGAAACTATTAGTGACACTAGTGCCTGTGCATCATAGCTGCAAGTATCAGTCCAATCGTTTTCTCAAAGCAGTAGATGGGGATGCAAAAATATTATGGTGGCTACTGGGGGCTCCTGGGTTTAAGTGCAATGTTGCTAATAGCAGGGGCATGATTAGACTAGCGCCGAGAACCTTGTAGACGGCCGATGGTTCTGGTAGGCAGGCAGGTCGAACTCAGTACGGTCGGTGTGGGCTTTCCCTGTCCTTGGAGATGTCTCCGATGCAAACCCAGTCAAGCCTCACATACACATCCCCCTTATTTTCCGCAAGCCCCCCTCTCTAGTACTGATATAAGACACTAGGCTTTGTCTCCATTTTTACACCAAAACCTCTTTCACATCCTTCCCCAGATCCACTTTTCACCTATAGTTGTGTCTAGCTTCTTGTTACAGTTAGGTGGTGGCTGCTCACCTTCTTTTTTGTTTTGCCATGGGGGACTCTTTTTCTCTCGGCCATTCTATAATGCCCCCCAATGACAAAAATGTCAAAAAGAGTGTCACAGTTTTCGACTAAAGCACCCATTATAAGATATAACTCCTACAATATATAGAACCTAACACAAACCAAACCTCCCAACATCTTTTACTCTTTTAAGTTCTCTCCGTTACTCTTCTGATACATAGTCACAGCAAGTTCAACCACATTTCTCTGTGACTTTCTTCTTCTAGTTATACTTCTGCTCTGTTTTTACTTCCCCAAAATGAGGACAATCATGGCAGCCAAGACCCCTCATGACTCCTCCTTCTCATTTTCCAGAAGGTACTTCTGGAAAAAGAAGGTCGACGATGATGAAGACGACGATCACGAAGTCCTCAACTTCAGCTCCTACTCACACTTCTCTGAGGAAGAGAAAGAAGAGGAGCTGGCCCGGAACATCCATATGTCAACAGCAACCGATCAGATTGTTGCATCAGTCTTACCTGAAGTGCCACGCAAAAAACACTCACTGGTCTCAGTCTCTAAGCTCCGGTCAGCTCTTTTCGGCAAGAGCCGTGCTGGCTCTCGCTCCGGTTTAATGGGCACTCTTTTCGGGTATCGCCGCGGCCATGTTCACTTGGCATTTCAGGAGGATCCCAAGCTGAACCCTACGTTTCTCATCGAGCTGGCTACACCAACTAGTGTTCTGGTTCGAGAAATGGCTTCAGGGTTGGTCAGAATTGCGTTGGAGTGTGAGAAGAAGACTGATCATAAGAAGAAGGGGCTGAAGTTGCTGGATGAGCCGCTGTGGAGGACTTACTGCAATGGCAAGAAGTGTGGTTTCGCTATGAGGCGAGATGGTGGTCCAGAGGAGTGGAAGGTGCTGAAAGCTCTGGAGCCAGTTTCAATGGGGGCTGGGATTTTACCTGGGAATGAAGATGGAGCAGGATCTGAAGGTGAGCTCATGTACATGAGAGCCAAGTTTGAGAGAGTTGTGGGGTCTAAGGACTCAGAGGCCTTCTACATGATGAACCCTGATGGTTCTGCTGGTCCTGAACTCAGTGTTTACTTGCTTAGAGTCTAGTTTGGCTATGAAGAACAACAACATCATCATCCACTGGAAAGTTGGTGGTTCAGTTTGTCCTTGATTGTGTCCCTCTTTTTTGTTCATTTTGGAGCTAATTAATGATTATGGGGTTTGAGAGTTGTAATCATGCTTCAAATTTTGGATTGTGGGGGGTTAGATATGGGATTTAGGTAAGGGAGTGGGATAATGCATGTATAGGTTTTCTTCCTCCTTTTCTAGCTGAAATGTGAAGATTGTTGAATGCTTATTGTTGTGGGAATGAAGTTCATGGTATTTGAAATTTGAATGTTTTATCTTCTGATCTCCTAATGCAAAAACCAATTTTCATGTTCATGCTTGGAAATTTAGAATTCAAGAGGCCCAAATCTTTATAAATCAAATGTCTCATTTTCTCGGTGTGAAATTTATATCTAAACACGTCCCGCACGTGTGTCGAATTTTTAAGCCTAACACGTGGACAACATTTGGGATGACATGGAGTTTGTGTGGCCGTTATGTATTTATACGTAGACGTGAATAACCTGTTCTGATACCATGATAAAGTAATATGAGGTTCACATAAACCAATCGGTAATACTCAAACTTTTATAAACCACATCCAAAGTCTTATTTATATGAGATTTATATCTCCACTCAATCGTTGTGAGTGAGAGATGAATAACATTAAAAATGTATTAAAAAAATAAAAGATAAAAATCAAAAGAGGAGGATTAGATTAAAATCTCTCGTAACAAAATACCAACGAAACAAAACTAGGAAAACTGAAATTGGGGAAGATCTATAAGATCACTACTACAATATGACAAAATTAAAGGAGGTGAATCTCACCAAACCAACTGTATTAATGACGTATCGTGATTAGTCAGAGCATCTGCAACCTTATTCCCTTCACGATAAATATGAGAAGATCGAAATGTCATATCTGATATGCAACATAAACAATTAAGTCAACGAACACGTAAATGTCAAGATACAAGCAAAGAAGACCGTAGATAGTCTAACACAAGCGACGAGTCAACCTTTAACCAAATGTATTTCCAATATCCAAACAAATCAGAACAGAACAATTCTCTCTTGGTATTTAACTTTTGTTCTTACATGCGAAGCATGCACAATGTTTCTTAAGTTCAAGGGGTTTGTCGATTCGATAATGCTTTAAGTATTGGATAGATCATGTTGGATTTTGAGGTTTTTCAAATTTGTCTGCTGCCTCGTTTTTGGTTTGGGAAAAAGCACTCGATCCTTGGCTTCGATTCGTTCCAACTCAGCGACTGAGATATATATACATATATATATATATATATATATATATATATATATATATATATATATGAAATACAAGTGACATGCTACATCTAAACCACAGCTTTCATAATATAAGAGATGCGATGGATTTGATCAGTAAAGAATAGCCCGATCACAGTTACTTAATCCATGTATTCCAACTTATGATGAATACATAATAAGTATGTGGATATATTGTATTCTACGTTGAGAGTGCAATATAGATTATATAAGAATTTAGGCCTCTCCAAACTCTATCAGTCAGTTATGGTTAAGTGATGAACTAATCGAAAAGAATTAGAAACTTTAATTGTAATACTCAATAGTAATCCAAATTAGTTTTCGTGTGATACTCATCAATTTACTATGATCTCAGGACCTCATTATCAATTGGTTTGGTTGTGATACTGGTCTATTTTGAATTGAACTTACAATCTGTTACTTACAAAAAAATAGACTATCCAACGGTAGTGGACAAATCCTAATAGTATAGGGTTTAGAGTTTAAATTTGAAGAGCCTATATGGGTTTTCCTATCTTTTAGTCATTGTGATTCAAAACAGTCCTACCATGGTCTATATTCTTATGATAGAGCTGGGCGGGCATGCAGCATGGACTTCTTTTAGTCATTGTGATTCAAAACAGTCCTTCTAGTCTCGTTCGGGCTTAACTTAATTGGATCGAGCCCATTTACACTAACCCAGAGTCCAGAGAGAGACCACCCATCTTCTTTCCCCTTTCCTTCTGGATTACCTTTTGCAGGGAACGAAAAATGAGGATGTGTTTTCATGACTTCATCCCCAAATAATGAAACCACAACGTGGATAACTTCAAGGACCAAGTCTATTTTCGAATATGAAGAAATGGCAAATGGCGATAGCTGCTTTGCCTTGCTAGTTTGCTTGTTCCAGTTTTTGGTAATAGCCAACTGTGCCTAATCATTCACAGTAGTACGTCCTCACACTGCAGCTCAGTAGCAGCTGGCTCCTCCTTCAGTCCTTCACCCCCACATTGAATCAGAGACTGTGTCAAGGCTCCGATATATCGAATATTCTGACCACCGACTCCTTTCTTCTCTTCTGCAATGTAATCTAATCCCATCTAGCCCATATAAAAACATTCCAGATTGAATTTGTGATATTATTTAGGTTAATCACGTACAGCTAGCACATACACGACTGTTTCTCTTTTCACATTTCAACTTTGTTGAGATGAGATTTGCAGTAAACTACGTATGTATTTGACTTTCCCTCTTCAACACGTAGTCATGGACTCTTGGCGTGTACAAGGTTGAAACTTGAATGTCATCCTCCAGTTGAATCAAAGTCTTTGTTCCAACAGTAAGAAAATTAAAAGACTAGTACTACTTAAAGAACAATTTGCATAGAAGAGACTGACATATATATTTCAGGTCTTTCCAAGTGTAGACTTTCCATTTTTTCCTGAGTTTCCTAACTCGCATGCTTAGCTGAGATGAAAAAGATAGAAATCCTAAACAAGAACAAAGCAGAAACAATAATGTATATATGTGTTTGAGGTTAAAAGTCATGGCATGAAGTTGCAGTCGCTAAACTGGCTATAAAAGAATCAGGTATTTTGCATATTTCTATTAGCTTCTAATTTTCTAAAACAGATCGAATGGCCCTTTTGCTGTCCTTCATGTTCTCCAAGTCAAAAGGGTGTACCTTCATTGTGCTAAAAAATTTGCATAATTCTTTAAACAAAAGGAAAAGAGAAGTCCTAGTACTGCTCCTCTTTTGCACAATCCAACATGCATGAAACATTCTACCATTTTTTCATGGTTAAGATGAGTATGAACCAATAATGTCAAAGCGAAAACAGAAGCCTTTTGCTTTTGATTATGTCAACTTTAACCAAAGCTAGCTCGTGGCTTTGATTGAGATTCAAGAAAGGGAAACCACAACCAAAACCGTACAACAAATTCCTCCCAATGGGAGACTACATGTGAATTTCGCCTCTATTAAACTAAGAATGTATGGAAATGGTCAATGAGAATTGTTTGCTGGAATTTAGTTTCCAGATTTGAAGTTCTTGAGATTTGGTTTACGCGTCCAAGTTCGAGAACCTCACACATTTCCATGTTCCATTTTGTAGAATATTTTGAATATATTTACTTTCCTTGTATGTGTAGGTTAAACATTATATATAAGTGTATGAAATAATTTCCGCACTATAATTGTATCTTTATATAAACCTCTTATATGGAGAAGAATAATACATTGAAGCATATCAAACCATATTGAATCATTATTTTCTACTTGGCATCAGAGCTTTCCAGGTTCGATCTTTTGAATTTACACCCAAAAGACCACAAATCGCTGCCTACCAGAAACCCCACAAATCACACACAAATTCCAAAGTCCCAAAACCAAACCAAAATCCCGAATCATACCACAAACAAATCATTGCATACATCAAAATCATAATTCCCGAATCCTTGAATTGAATCTCAAAAACCAAACCTCCAAAATGGCACACCAAATCCACTATCATACCAAAGCACCATGCCAGTCTCCATGCAAACCAAATTCATATGCGAACTCAAAATGTCCGCTATGTGGAGTATTAGGATATAGCAAGCAACGTTGCTTTGAAACAATTGGGTACCCGGATTGGTGAGATTTCACCCTGAAACTCTGAAAGAATCAAGCAAAAGCTGTCATAACCACTACAGAGGAAGACCAACCATTCCATGCCTTCAATGTCGCACAGTCAGGTATGAGTGGTAAGGTATCTATGAATAGGTCCTAGATTATTGATATATGAGCATCAGATCACATGTGTAATGATCCTAGCCTCTTGAAAAAAATTAAAAACCCTCCTTTCAAAATTGTTTCTACCGCTAATGGTACTCCAACTCTGGTTACCGGAGAAGGCTCTATTGTCCTATCAAACATATTAACCCTTGATTCTGTATTAGTCGTCCCTTCATTGTCATACAAATTTCTCTCAATTGGCCAAATCATTCAAGAATTATCATGTATTGTCACATTTTATTCATCTTTCTGTGTATTTCAGGACATTCTGACACAGCGGATTTTGAGTTATGGAGTGAGAAAAGGGAAATTGTACTACCTAGATCTGACAAAGACATAAGAGAAACATATGCAGTCTTTGGGTCAAGCTAATCAGGTCAATAGAGCTGAGAGTGCTAAGAAAGATGTGTGGTTTTGACACCGCAAGTTGGGTCATCTAAACTTCGGTTATCTTAAAAAGTTGCAACTGTAATTATTTTCGGGTGTCGACTATTCAAATTTTCGTTGCGACATATATGAACTGGCCAGAGCCATCGTATTTCATATTCACCAAGCCTAAATAAAAGTCATGCTCCATTTATAAAGATTCACTCTGACGTGTGGGGTCCTGCAGAAATTTCTTCTCTCTCTAGCGCCCGGTATTTTGTGACATTTATTGATGATTGTATTCGTACGACTTGGGTGTCTCTATTGATGAACAAGAGCAATGTTTATTCTAGATTCAAAGAATTTCACAAGATGGTGTCCACACAATATCAACAGGTGGTTCGAGTTTTTCAGTCTGACAATGGCGGAGAATATATTAATGGTTATATACAAGAGTTTATGCAGTTACATGGAATTCGACATCAAAACTTCAAATACTTATACTCCTCAGCAAAATGGATTGGTAGAGAGGAAAAATCAATAGTTGCTTGAAGTTGTATGTGTGTCTTTGTTTGACATGAATGTACCTGTAGAATATTGGGAAGAAGTTGTGACATCTGCTGCCTACCTCATTAATCGTACCCCTTCTCGGGTTATTGAATGTCAAAACCCTTACAACAACTTCATAAAGTTATCTCGATTCCTCCGTTGCCTAACTTGGAGCCTCGTGTATTTGGATGTACAATGTATGTTCATATTCCAAAACCACAACGAAATAAGCTTGATCCATGTGAAAGGAAGTGTATTTTTGTGGGTTATGAAGATTTTCAGAAGGGATATAGATGTTATGATCCTCTTACAGACACCATGCATGTATCCCTTGATGTTTTTTTCGTGAATTTGAGTCTTACTACTCAGGGGGAGTATCAGAGTCTTCTCTTCAGGGGAGAGAGCATATAAAGGGAATTTCAAAATTTATTTGAATTCGAAGAATTTGAAGAATTAGAAGCATTGGAGTCGAGATTTAGAGTTGGAGAAACCACAAATAACAAAGAGACACAAGAAAAGGATAAAGAGACAGAAGCTACTAACGCTGGCACAAGCCCACGTGCTGACTTAGGCGCAGGCTCACGTGATGCCCAGCCGAGCCAGACGAGCTGCGTTAGATGAGAGATACAAGCGCCATGTGTCGTGCAGCTTGAGGACGGCGACACATGTGATGGACCACAGCTGGAAGGCACTCTAAACTCGCCACGTGTCTTGTAGCCACTAGTTGACACACCATGTGCTGCACATGGTGTCGGTAGAAACGAAACAACGTCTTTACGGGGGGACCCACACGACAAACCCATCAATTTAATTGTTGAGCCTTCAGATGTCGTCCCTGTAATTCCAAATTCTTCTGAGTCAGATAGTTTCCCTTTCTCTACACCATCAACCTAAGAATCTGCTGCAAATGTCTCTGCTCAGGTACCTTTAAATTCAAACCAATTATATGAAGTAGATAATATTGTAACTAGGAAATCACAGAGGATTACCAAGGGTATTCCAAATAAACAACATCAAAACCAAAGCAAAATACCCTATAACTAATTACATGTCTAACGATAGGTTAGCTGAGTCATGCTCTTGTCATTAATCAATTATCCAATGTTACTATTCCTAGTACTGTACAAGATGCAATGACGGATCCCAAGTGGACTCAAGCGATGAACGAAGAACCAGAGGCATTACAGAAAAACTCAACTTGGGGTATTGTGCCTAAACCAGCTGGGAAAAAGACCATAGGATGTCGTTGGGTATTCACCGTAAAGTTGAAAGCAGATGAGAGCATTAACAGGTATAAAACACGGTTGGTTACGAAGGGATACACGCAACGGTATGGCATTGATTATGAAGAAATGTCTGCGCCTGTAGCAAAGATCAACATTGTTCGAATCTTGATTTCACTTGCGGCAACTAAAGATTGGTTTCTACGACAATTTGATGTGAAGAATGCTTTCCTCAATGGAAACTTGGAAGAAAAGGTATACATGGACATGCCCCCAGGAGTTAAATGTAGACCTTGCGAAGTCGAAAAAGTTTGTAAGTTGAAGAAGTCTTTGTATGGTTTGAAGCAGTCTCTTAGAGCTTGGTTTGAAAGATTCTCCAAATCAATGAAGACATTTGGTTATAGACAAAGCAACTCAGATCACATTTTGTTCATCAAACGTAATCAGGGTAAGATCACCACTCTGATTGTGTATGTTGATGATATGATTGTTACAGGAGATGACCTAAAGGAGATAAAGGCTCTTCAAAAGTACCTTTCAAAGGAGTTTGAGATGAAGGACCTTGGACAATTGAAGTATTTTCTCGAAATTGAAGTTGCAAGGTCAAAGACGGGGATTTCTTTATCCCAACGAAAGTATGTACTTGACTTGTTAGCTGAGACCGGAATGCTTGACTGCAAGCCTGTTGAGACACCAATTGAGATGAATCACAACCTTGCCATCTATCTGAATCAAGTTCTAACTGATAAAAGAAGGTATCAACGTTTAGTAGGGAAACTTATTTATCTTTCTCATACTAGACCTGATATTGCTTATGATGTGAGTATGGTTAGTCAATTTATGCATGTCCCAGCGAAGAGCATATGGATGCAGTGTATCATATTTTGAAGTATCTTAAGATGACACATGAAAAAGGCTTGTTGTTTGAAAAGAATGGTGAATTGGAAGTTGTAGGGTACACATATGTTGATTGGGCTGGTGATAGGACTGACAGACGGTCTACATCTGGGTATTTTACATTTGTTGGAGGAAACCTTGTGACTTGGCATAGTAAGAAACAAAAATTCGTTGCAAGATCAAGAGCTGAAACAGAGTTTCGAGGTATGACACATGGAGTTTGTGAGATGTTGTGGATTTGTAATGTAATGTATTAAAAGAATTGGGTTTCAAACTCAAGAAACTCATGGACTTTCATTGTGATAGCACATTTTGTCAAGACCCGTCTCGAATTTCACCCCGAAACCCTAGATGAGTCTTGTAGGGACCACCTCCAAAAATTCTAAAACTCATTCCAATAAACTCCTCATAATTTTCCCCACCAAAAACATTTTTTCAGCGGCGGCCAGCTCCGGCGACCTCCAATGCTCACCAAAAATTGACAGCACCTTCCTCTCAACCTCCTCTACAACTTTCCTAACTATCACAAAACACAATTTCAAGCCTAACTATGTCAATCGTACAAAAACACACAAAAAACCCTAGAAATTCCTTTACTAATTTTTCTTTACCTAGCTCGAGATGGAGGGAGCCATTTGGAGGGATTGTTGCATGGGAGGAGATTTTTCTTTTGAGCCAAGGCTCGCCGGCTATGACGGCCGAAGGAGGGAGTTCCGGTGATTAGAGACTTTGGGCAGTCGGACCTTTTAGGCGGCTTCTCTCCCTCACGGTGGCGCTAGAGAGGCTGCCACCGGTCTAAAACGGAAGCGGTCAAGATATGGACTAAACACCCTATTCATGAGATCCATGAACACTGCAGGTGCATTCGTAAGTCCAAAAGACATCACCACAAACTTATAATGACCATAGCGTGATCGAAAAGCAGTATTGGCTACGTCACTCTCCCGAATCCGCAACTGATGATAACCAGATCTCAAATCAATCTTTGAGAACACCGAAGCACCCCTCAACTGATCAAACAAATCATCAATGTGAGGCAACGTGTACTTATTCTTTACTGTGACTTGATTCAGCTTCCTAAAGTCAATGCATAGTCTCATGGTGCCGTCTTTCTTCTTAACAAACAACACCGGAGCAACCCATGGAGACATGCTAGGCAGAATAAAACCCTTATATACCAACTCCTGCAATTGAGTCTTCAACTCCTTCAATTCCGCTGGAGCCATTCTATAAGGTGCCTGTGAGATAGGCATAGTTCCAGGAAGTAACTCGATAGAAAAATTTATCTCCCTTACAGGAGGCAAACCAGGCAAATCCTCGGGAAACACATCCGAAAACTCTCTTACTACAAGAATATCTCGTACTTTCAACACTCCTATACTTGTATCCACAACATGAGCTAAGAATGTCTGACAGCCTTTATTTAACAATTTTCTAGCGGCCACAGCTGATATCAGGCAACTCGAAATCACATCTCTTTCCCCCTGAAAAACAACTTCAAAACCATCCAGACTTCGAAGCACTATTTCCTTTCAGAAACAATCTACCATAGCTCTATAAGTCTCCAAGAAGTCCATCCCTAAGATCACATCAAACTCCACCACACTCAAAGCATCCAGATGACTGCTGCTGACCAAAGGAAAAAGTCTGACCACCAGATGATCCCCCTTTGAGAACTACCACCAACACTAAACTGACCGGCCTGCTGCCTTCCCAACTGGCTCCTAGAGGGTCTCCTGAAACGTCCTCTAATTCTGCTCTGAGGACCATAACCCGATCCTCCACTACTGCCACTGCCCGCTGAAGATCCAGAAGCGGACGATGAAGCAGCATTCTTAGATGGACCTTGACTGAGACCACTGAAATCTCAAGGCCGAGCACTATAAGTCCCTCTGGTCTCAATGGCCATAGCTGCCCCAACTGCATCAAGGAATGTCAGATAGACAACACGACCATCTTGTCTGCAAACACTCTGACAAGTGCCCCAATAAACATACAAATCATGGTCCTCTCATCATGAATCAAATGGGACACATGGTAGCTCAAAGTAGTGAACCTCTGCTCAAACTTGATGACTCCCTCATCGTCTCTCTTCTTCACAGAACGAGGAGGCTAAACCCTATCCAGAACACCTCTAAACATGGCCCCTATAAAATCTGCTAATCCTCTCACTTCCTCACCCTCATCGGCGTTTAGGAGGCATAGTACTTAAGAAGGAAGATATTTAGTAGTCTGTAAAAAGACTAACAGAACTATCACACATACCCAATAACACATAGTATTAAAAACAAAAACTGCTGATAAATCTGCCGCGGTCGGATCATCACTCTATAGACACTACGGCTACTTAGGCAAATACGATAGTGAATAGGAGACAGAAAATGAAACCTAGAGCTCTGATACCAACTGTCAAGACCCGGCCCGAATTTCACCTCGAAACCCGAGATGAGTCCTACAGGGACCACCTCCAAAAATTCTAAAACTCATTCCAATAAACTCCTCATAATTTTTCCCACCAAAAACACTTTTCCAGCGGCGGCCGGCGGCCAGCTCTGGTGACCTCCAATGCTCACCAAAAATTGACAGCACTTTTCTCTCAACCTCCTCTACAACTTTCCTAACTAACACAAAACACAATTTCAAGCCTAACTATGCCAATCGTACGAAAACACACAAAAAACCCTAGAAATTTCTTTACCGATTTCTCCTTACCTAGCTCGAGATGGAGGGAGCCATTTGGAGGGATTGTTGCACGGGAGGAGGGCTTTCTTTTGAGCCAAGGCTCGCCGGCTATGGCGGCCGGAGGAGGGAGTTCCGGCGATTAGAGACTTTGGGCAGTTGGACCTTTCGGGCGGCTTCTCTCCCTCACGGCGGTGCTAGAGAGGCTGCCACCGGTCTAGAACGGAAGCTAGGTCGGAGACCGACCGATAGGGACCGGCGCGGTGGTCTGAGGAAGCTGGACGGCGGCGAACGGGCTCGGGTAATTTCCGGGCAGAGAGCGGGTCGGGGAGAGAGAGAGAGGGCGCGAACGGGGGAGAGAAAAAAGAAAGAAATTGTTGGGCTTGGCCCGATCCGGCCCAACACCCCCAAATATACCAAATCCAAAAATTTAACA
Organism: Fragaria x ananassa; assembly: GCA_034370585.1. Classification (NCBI taxonomy): domain Eukaryota; kingdom Viridiplantae; phylum Streptophyta; class Magnoliopsida; order Rosales; family Rosaceae; genus Fragaria; species Fragaria x ananassa. Next base: position 24,401,199 of record CP139761.1, on the reverse strand, counting down.
CCTCAAAAAATAATACCCCAATAAAAATTACATTTTACTAGCAATTTCTTCCTTCGAATAAAACCTTCGAAATAATCGTCCCCTAACACTACTCTGAGGACTAATTAAATTATACACTTAATGACGAATACGGTAAAAACTCTTATTACCACCATGCTAGTAATTAGGGTAAAAATTATGGGTCGGGGCGTGACACATTTGCTATTGAAATTGCTCATAATCTTGTTCAGCATGACCGGACAAAGCATGTGGAAGTAGATCGGCATTTCATTAAGGAAAACTTGGACATGAAAATCATTTCATTTCCCTTTCGTGTATACGAAAGATCAATTAGCAAATGTTCTCACAAAAGGAGTGTCAAAGAAAGTGTTTGACAACTCAGTTAGCAAGTTGGGCATGATCGATATCTATGCACCAACTTGAGAAGGAGTGTAAAATATTTTGAATATATTTACTTTCCTTGTATGTGTAGGTTAAATATTATGTATAGGTGTAGGAAATATTTTCCTATTAACACTACAATTGTATCTCTATATAAACCTCATATATGGAGAAGAATAAAACATTGAAGCATACTAAACCATATTGAATCATTATTTTCTACTTTGCAAATCACAAGTTCAGGAGTTGTACATACTATAGATTAATCGTGTCGATTCTTACTTCTTGATTAGCTAGGGAGCTCCAAATTTCCAATCCAAGATAGGAAATCAAAACTAGTACTTAACCGATTTGGAAATCGGCATCATAACTTTTCCAATAACAACTACTACAAAATTAGATGATTTGTTGTAGGGGTGGGCGCGGTTCGGTTTGGATCGGTTTAAGACTCAAACCACAACCGAACCGTTTTTTTTTTGGTTTTATAAATTTCAAACCGCAAGCAAACCGTTTTTTTCGGTTTTATAATAATTCGGTTACACAATTTTCCAATGCGGTGCGGTGCGGGTCGGTTACGGTGTGGACCGATTTATTTATTTCAACTAGTAAGGGATGTTTAAATTTTTGCCTAACAATTTCTATAAGGCATGAACAAATTTTGAATGCATTTAGAATCCATACAAGTCTACAAATGTCATCCAAATATCAAATAACTAACAAAAACATCATATTTAATCACTTAATAAATCAACATATATCAAGTATTATCAACTATCATGCAAACACAACAACTTGCAAACTACAAACTTGAAAATAAATTAATTTTTTATATATTACAAACCAAATTCCATCAATGGAAAAAAAAAAAAGTAATTCGGTGCGGTTCGGTTCAAATCGGTCGAAGTATAATCTCAAACCGCAACTGAACCGTTTTTATGTGGTTCGGTACGGTGTGACTATAAAACGACACTGTTTTAGTTCGGTGCGGTTACCGAATCGTTTTTTTCGATACGGTTCAGGTCGGTAACCTCATTTTCGGTGCAAATCGCCCACCCTAATTTGCTGTCTTGAGTTTAGCTCAATCTAAATCATGAAAGAAGCGGATTAGAACTTGAAATCACATATGGGATTTCAAACCTTGATGAAAGCATATCTTGCATTCCATCAAGGTCAAATCTTCAAGTTTGCATTCCGTACACTAACTAACTTGTTTAATCAAATGCTCCCTTGTTTTCAAAGGAATGTAGTCCTGTAATTGGAATTATTTACTACCTATATATTTGATCATGGACCTCATGATCAAGGTGGCATTTGCTCTGCTCAATAATATTATTTCAGATTTTCAGTTAACATCAACAATATGGGTTCCTTATATCAGGGTAGATTTGGTTTTACTTGGTAAACCTAACAAAATTTAAATGGAAAGTTTGACAACTTGAGGTGTTTTTCTTTAAGAGAAAATTTTTATCAAAATCTGAGAGAAAATGAGGACAAGAAAAGACCCTTGAGCTAATAATGTATCCATCATCATTCTATATCTCATCAGCTGGTCTCTTTCGATTACACATCAAGTTCTTACATATTGAAACCGTGACAGATAATCAGAAAAATGAAATAAGAAGAAAAGAAATCAAATTTATAAACCATATGTGAAGAATCCAAAGTGCTTCATTCATTCAATGGTGGAAGGCTCAAAACTAGTGGGCTAATTCAGCCAAACTCTAGTCTAAACTAAAATCCAAATAGTGAACAAGATTTTGGGGAACCACTATTAATTAGAGGTCATCCTTTGATCTCAACTCATACTGCAAAGTCAAAACAAGAAAAGCTAGAAATTGGGGAAGCTAGCTTGCAATTTGATCCCAATATGATGAAAACTTGTTCAACAGAGATTGTAAAATGCAAAATCAGATCATAATGAGATACAGAGGATCAAGAAACCGATCATATTATCGCAAATTGTAGCATTGATTTGAAAGGTACGCCAACTCTTTTCTATATTGAATTGAATAGAACATGTCAACAAGAAATCAAAGTTGTTTCTTTCTATACAGTATAACTGGAATTTCACAAACCTCAAAATGAAAGAAAAAAAGAATGATTATCTATATATTTTCATCTCCTTCATGATCTGATCCTGGCCAACTGAGGTTTCATGATCACATCGGATTCAAGAAGACTTTGCAACCCTTTTAACAAGATCAATAATGGAGTCGAGAAAAGAAGCCTACAAACAAAACAAAACAAGTAGATGAAGCAGCACTACCAAATAATCAAGATCCCGTTGAATGTGATCGCTATCAGTTCGGAGGCGTCGAGTTCACCACAGAGTTGTGTCTCTTGGAAGGACCAGAAGGAGGGATGGGAGACCCTTTGGGGAAGAAGCTGAATATCTCCCCTCGAAACCGAAAACCAGTCTTGTGTTTCCTCAGATTGAGCTCTTTTGTGTTCTCCATGTTCATGTAAACTCTCTGATCATGATCCACCAGTGTCTTGCCTTGCCTTGTAGCCGAACACGAACCAACTAACAGAAGAACTAGAAAAAGAATCGAAAGGTATTTCGATCTCGAACAGGAAGAAGAACAAGAAGAACAAGGAGAAGAAGCCATTGGAGGCAGAGCCGAAACAGTATGTGGGTTTGTTAGAGAAATGTGATGCAGGGTTTACGGAGTTGCTGGCTTATAATTTTAATTTTTACTGAGATTGTGTTGGGTTTTATATAAGCATGTGCATGGGAAAACAGGAAAGAGGTTAGGCACTTGGTTTGTAAAGACTGGGAAAAGAGAAGGAGCTAGATATCAATGAAGTGAATGGCACGCTATATAGAATTTTCAATTTTCAATTCTAAATTTTCTGAATGTCAACCCTTTAGAAAATTTATATAAATTTCGGTACGAAAGTGAGAATATAATAGAGGACGGCTCCAAGACTTGGCCTTTCTTGCCATCTTCACCTTCCCCATATTTTTCTTAATTTCAAGTCAAATTCTTTGAAGGACTATTACTATTTCCTGGAAAATATATATGCATCTGCTACTGCTCTGCCTCTGCGTGTGGAACACACCATCAAATTAGGGACCCTTTTCTTTGAAACCAAAGATGAAGCTGTCTGCACTTGCTTCGACTGCGTTTCGGATCAGGTTGTTTGTTAGTGTGTGATCAATTCTCAAACTTTTCACAAGGATTTTCTGGTGCTTTGAATTTCCATTCCAATCTTTATTTTTCTGGTTTTTGGGACAGGAAGTAATCTTGTCGCGCACGCAGCAAATTGTGTAGGAGGAGTTCAGGGACGGCAAGCATCAGAACTCTCATATCTTTATACGAACTATGACAGCAAATTTAAAACTAAAATTTAGTGCTAATTAATCACGTTACATAAATCATTTCCAAATAATTAAAATGATTTGTACATGGATGTAAACCCTAAGCATCACTCATTCAAAGTCATTAAGCTTTTTTAGGATAGATGAGTCATGATGATGAGGGTGAGAGGATGATCTTTTGGGTACGAAGGTCTGATAAGAAATTTAGCTCCCCCAATTGGGGTCCCATATTAGCTTTTTTCTTTTAGCATGATATTGATGGACACCTGTTTTTGGTACATAATCTCAGTTCTAATTTCAGCTATATAAAAACCACCAATAAGAGCTAAGTAGACTTTTTCACTATCTGTTCAATCATGCATGCATGTATGTATTTTCCAGTTTTTCCAGTCAATCAGACTTCAGTAATGGAGGTTTTCTTTTGAAATATGATAAGAGTCCAATTATACACCTGAATTGACCAAAACACAGCTAGTTATTTCCATGGAAATAATACAGCATAATCATGTACAAACTACAAGTATGACCAAGAAGCTAAAGCGTAATCTAAATCTAAATAGAATTCTTCATTATATTTGATATTGTGGTTGTGTTTAAACTTTAAAATGATATTCTTCGGTAGTATAAAAGAAAAAACAGTTTTTCTAAATGAGGATTTATCATTTGATGTCTAAATTGAAACTGGGAAGGAAGCTTTGTGAGGTGAGCATGTGGCAAACCAACTGGGTTTGGTATGCAATGCAAGATGAATATCACTATGCCATGAATCAAAGGTCAATGTGATGCGCATGCCATTCTATAAAACCAAGTTGCTAGAAAAGTTGACTAAGCTAGAACCCAATATTAGCCACCATATTGGATTCTGGTTTAGGTTTTGTTAATCCAAATCGAAGAAAAATGGGACAAATGGAAATAGGGATTTATATAAATTGCCTGACCTGTTGAGACCGACATCCGAAGCAGGTGGTGTACGCTAATGGAAATGCAGGCCAAAACCGGAGATTATGGCTGAGGTGTTGTTCTTGATGTTTGACAATTTAGAATTCTTGAGTGTGAAATATGGCGTAAAATTTGGAGCAGAATTAGTGGAAAAAAAACAAGATCATTGTATAATATTCAAGGTCGTAACGATGGAAATGTAGGTAGAAACTTAGAATATGGGACCAGTTGCAGCATATATTTGGTGAAACTTGAATTCTTGAAATGGGGTTTAGGGTGTGAAACATACATTGGTTTGATATGGCTATCTTATGTGACAGTGTCACACCATTTTCAGCACGAATTGGTTGTGCTTACAGTGACTGGAGATTACAGATCGAAACCAACGCTGTCAATGTGCTTCATGGCTCAAGTGATTAATACGAGGAGTTCACTTCAGTGTCTGTATTGTGCTGACCTTGGTTTTAATTTGATGTGTGATCTTGTTTGGTAATTAAAGGGTGATCTGCTTACTCATTGAACAAATTGAAGGTCAGGTGTTTTCGACTAATTACCTAGGATAGAATTTGATAAGCAAATCAAGTTGTTTTGGGTTAAAATGTCATTAGAACTAGTATTATGTTGTGAAACTGCAGCTACCTACTAATATTCCAGGCAAAAAGAACTACCTACTGATGTACCTAGAGGCTGATTTTTCAGCATATATAGCAATTGAGTTGGCAAATTAGCTCAAGTGTAAACTCTGTTTCCATCTTATGGTGTAGTTTTTGCTAGTCAATTTATCTAGAGAGGTGACATCCACATGTTTTTCAAAACTTGGGTAGCTGAGAGCAACACCACTACCAGAAGGGATCTCTTATAGCCTTCTGCCTGTCTGTTTCCTTTTCTTTTTTTTCATCTGAAAGGGACTTTGGGATTTTAATGAATGTGATTTGTTCCAAACAAGAACACCCAAGAAAAGCATTGCATGCATTATTATGTTTTACTTGAAACTAACTACTCCATTATATATAGGATCCACTAGCAAATCACATCCCAGAATTTGGTCACCTTGTTAAAGAGGTCCAGCATGGTGGTTTAGTCTTTAATCAAATCTGTCTAGCCTTAAATCAAAATACACAGCATGGTGGCTATGTATTTGTTTAGGCTTGAGAACCTCTTTTGATCATTTCTTGTTTGTGTTGGGCTTTAGGTTTTTGTCTCGCTCTTGCCTTTTTGGTATCTCGATAAAGTGATATGTGTGTTTTAAGAAAGTAACAAACTCTTCACGTTTAAGTTTAAGGGTAAGACATACTACATTATATGTCTTCGAGAATCTAATACTGCAACTAAAAGAAAGTATCTACATTACCCTCCCTCTACCGATTATTGATTTAACTTCATGAGGGCAGAATTGAGCAATGGCAGTCTAAATCAGTGTTGCAAAATTGTAATGGGGAGGTGGATAAGACATGATACATCATCCTTCTCAAAAAAGAAAAAGAAAAAGACTTGAAACATCATGGGTTTGCATAATTTCTGTTTAGAGTATGACAAGTTTCAACTTCAACTACTGACAAACCAAACCAAAAAACTTTCTGATACAAAGCCTTGAACTTGGACCTACACTTTGAGCCTACTTGAGATTGTGGGAATTTGGCAAAGCCCATTGATAATTAGATCTTAGCAAGCCCAAGGTGTTCTAAACTATCTTTCTATGAGGATTGAACTGCAAAATTTAACTTCAAACTGTAGAGAACAAAACAAAAAAATGCAAGTTATGCAACTAGGGCAATTGGAGACAATGGAAGGAATATTCAGTCTCCATTATCAACCATCCCCAAGAACAATTACAGAAACAGAGCCTAGATCCTTGTCATCCTAGAATAAAGAGACCCGCACCTCCCCTATAGCTATTGGTTCACATTTAATTGTCTTTTTCTCTTCTTCAAAATCACAAGGTCTACAAAAGCCATTGCACATTGCACAGGCTACAAGTCTGTCAAAGTACAAATCTATGCTGCTATGAGCCACCTCCTCCATATATCTATGCAGATATAATGACCTCTCCAAATTTCACTTTCTATGTATTAAAGTCATCAACATTATTCACAGTACCTTTGCCATTATTATTGGTATTATAATTTCACACTTACCCATATTCCATGAATTCTCTTCCTTCTGCTGGTAAAATTCCCAGCATTTATAGTTGGTTGGGGTTGCTCTGTTTGGCAAGAAATCGAAATGAATTCTCATAGCTGTAAAAATCTTTGGTTCCTGAGCAGCAGGCCAATCATATGCTCTTCTGCTGCCCTGTGCTGCAATTATCATTCAAGATTTCAAGTCACATTTAACTAAAGGGCAATCTATCCCTGTACAAGATTTTGCAGAAAAGAAGTTCTCTTCTGCAAGTTTAGACTTGTGTTTTTTTACACTTTTGGCTCGTATGGTTTGATCAATTTGCAATTGTTGGTCCTTGCATACCAATCTTTACGGTTAATATAATGAAATTTGACATGAAAAGACTAGTAGCAAGCTCCGAGAAATCGAAAGTAACTGTAGTAAATGTCAAAAGTAGAGATGAGATAGAGTTGCTTGCAGAATTGTGGGATAGTAAAAGACATTTGTGCAATGAAACTATAGATAGAAAGATGAGCATTACATAAGCTGTTGGCCTGTTGCTATATATTTGAATTCTTGTTAGAACTTAGGAGAGCAAAGCAAACTACAGATCAAGTTACTATTACAAACTAAAAGGGTTGGTTATGATCTGGACTTGAGCAAGATCAGCAATAACCTATATGAACCAATTCAACTACAGAACTATTATTAATTGCAGCAACCCACCAAGCCACCAGATCCCATCAATGCCGCCACGACTTGAGAATCCCAAAGAAGTAGTGATGTAGGAATTTTGATTCAAACCACCATCTTCCAGCTTTGCCTTTGAATTCGATTCAAGCAATGTGACCTCAGCTTGGCATGGCTTGACCCCAAATGGTACATTGCTCTTTGTGACCAATGCATCAGTGTAGCAGAGATTAGGGTTGTTCCAAGCACCAAAACGACTCCCCATTTTTGCGTAAAACGACTCGGAGAACTGAAGCTCCCCTGTTAGGTTGTTCCCATGTAGGTAAAGTGCACTAATGCAAGGCAAAGTTGCAAGCTTTGGTGAGAGGTTACCTCTAAGCTGGTTGTCACTTAGACCCAAAAACCTCAACCTCTTTAACTCTGATATGGACTCTGGAATCTCCCCTGTTAACCCTGTTTTGGCAAGATCCAAAATGACCAATTTGTCCATGTTTTGCCACTCTAAGGTATTGAGGTCTCCACCAATTGGGTTGTTGGACAATGCCATCTCTTCCAAGGTATGCATCTCTTGAATTGACTTGGTCAACCCACCAGAGAAATTGTTACTCCTCAGGTCCAAAAGGGTCAGGTTTTTCAGATCAGCCACTTGAGAAATTGACCCTTCTAATAAGTTGTTGCTCAAGTCAAGCTTCAAGAGTGAAGCCAAGCTTCCAAGAGTGCTTGGCAAAGGCCCAGATAATGAGTTTTGGCTTAAATCAAAGATTAAGAGCTGATTTAATTTACCAAAACTATCAGGAATTGGACCTGTAAACCAGTTTCCAGAGAGAACTAGCCTCTTCAACTGTACCAAGTCACCAATGTTACTTGGTAACCCACCATTTAATCCATTCTCTACTAGCACCAAAGATTGGAGCTTTCTGAGGCCACCAAAGCTACTGGGGATTTGACCAGTAAGACCGGGATTTGATCGAAACTGCAGTGATTCTAAGCTCTCAGACAGCTTCCACCAATTCTCAGCAGGGATTTGAATTGGGTGCTTGTGTGGTGAGATGAAACAATTGGAAAAGGACAAGGATTTTAGGTGCTTCAAATCAAACAGTTGGGGTCTGAATTTCGCATTTGAGGAACAACTAAGAGAGTTGTCATGAACAGGTCCAATGTTCATAACTGTCACATACCAAAGCCCATTGAAGAGATCACAAGACACCCCCTGTAAAAGAAATTGAAATCTTATATCAAATTCAACCTCAAAAGCCTAAAAATTTATGAAGCATTGTCTAAATAACTTACTGCTGGTCATGAACTACTGTGTCAATGTAACAGTATAGAGCGTAGTTTATCATTGCTTACAATTATTGAAACTATTTGAGTTTATCGTAGTATTTTGTACAACTTTTTACCAGTTGTATCTTCTTCTTTTTTTCTATAATCGTGAAAGACAAACTGGGGATTGTTGAGAAGTATTATCACAAGTACAAGAGTGATATAAATGAAAAAGGAAAAGAAAGATTGTCACTTTGGCATTTGGTAGAATTGAAACAAAGCCAGTACAGAATGACGGGGGTTAAAACGTGAAAGTAACATTACCTGAATAGGAGTCCATCCACAAGGATCCGGGTAGAGGTCTGAACCATTCCACAATTTGCCCACAAAGCCTTGAACAGCTGAGTAGAGAGCTTCTTGCTCTGTTTTGTCCATTGGAGCTAGAACTTGTTCAATTTCTTCTTCTTCAGAGCACGAAGCAGTTGAGTAGAGAATGAAGACAGCGAAAATGAAAACACTGATGGAAGTGTAGCTTTTCATGATGGAACGGATTGTAGAATCAAATACCAATACGATATTCAAAAGAAACAAACTGGAAACAGAGTAAAACAGAACAGAGGAGACTGTTTCGTTTCAGGGATGATGAGCAAGAGACCCGAAAAGAGCAAGGAAACAGGAAACAGGAATTGGAATCATGGACGGAGTTTCATGACAAATATCAACATGGGGTCACTTTGAGGAAAATCACAATTGTTTGGGGACCCAAAGAGAATGAAGAAACTATCCAAAGATGTGAATGAGAAAGCAAAAGTGAGAGAAGCAGAAACAGATAAAACAGAGATAAGCAGAAGCAAAGAAAAGAAAACAGAGCTCGCTCTCTTTCTCTTACTTTCTCCTCCTCCTCCTCCTCTGTGTTAATGGCAAAGCCAAGAAATATAGGTGAAGCAGAGAGAGGCAGAGAGAGCTAGAAAATCCACAGCGCAATTCTCGAAGAGTAATGGTATTGAAAACTGGAAATAATAATGGGGGGGGGGGGGGGGGGGCGCTGAAAGTGAAAGCTTAGATTAGCCTTTGTACAAGCTCTGCTATACATTCATTAACATATCTTTTCAATTTACGTTCATTAAAATTGCAAGATTTTTTGGATAATTAAAGGGAGAAGGTAGTTGGGGATGTTAAGGAGGTGAGATTAGTTAAGTTTGGATAAGGGTTTAGGGTTTTAGGGGGACCAGTTGGCCATGCAAAGCAGAGGTGTATGTAATTGTATGCAGGACAAAAAGATGGGTTTTTATGTCTCTGGGTTCTGCTTGCTTGCTCTATAGGTTTAGGCTTTTAGGTGTCTACTGGGTTCTGATTTTCTGAAACGAGAAGAGGGAAATGACATAAAAACGAGAAGAGGTCATGAATCCGAATACTAGACTGACATAGAACCGATGAGATGGGAACTAGAAGGTGACGATGAGTTTTGGTGTCATGCAAGAAAGGTATGAGAATGGTAGTGTAAACAACAAATTACTTATGGGTTAAATCGACGATCAAAGTAATAGAGTTTCAATTTAAATGATTAGTAATAATACAATGTGGTTAGATTAGAGGAACGCTCTGTGATATCTTAGTACTCAAGAATATTACAACCTCCGGACACTATCTATTGAGTTTTCAATATCGCTCCACCACCATAAGAAATGAAGAAAATAAATTATTTCCTTTATAGATTATATTAAAAAATATAATAACGTGTGTATATATATATACACTCCTGCTCTGGGAAGTTGAGTACACTGACCACACTCAGACATCAATCAAGTTAGATCTTCTGACCTCACCCTTCACTTTTTACCCCAGACCATTGTTTTTGCCATAGGAAAGAACAAGAGTAACCCGTTGAAACTGGTTTTCTCTCTGTTCTTTGAGGTCATTGTTATGGACTGCAAGTCTGAAACGATATTCTACTAGCAAGTATGAAAATCCATCAAATCCATAACAGAGGAGAAGACAGAAACGATCCAGATCCACTCTTCTTCTCCAGAAAAGAAACCATCAGTAACCCTTCATTATAGCATTGAAGAAGAAAGCTGGTGCGAAGAAGTTAATAAGAGTGACTTGGTTTGGAGCTTTTGATGCAGATGAGAAAGCAAAAGGACCACAGTGTTTCAGTAGTGGGGATGGGGAGAGATGGAGAAGGCTAAGACGGCAGAGCCGCATAGCCCGAGCTCTACTTAATTGGTTTTGGCAGGCCTATGAATAATCCTAGCAAAGCTGACAAGTCATTTTCTTCACAAGCTTCTCTTCCTGTAGAGGTCCCCTTTTACACTTGTGTTTGTATGTGAGTGAAAGAGAAAGAGTTAAAACTGAGGAAGGATGATGGGTCTTAAAACTAGTGAAGAGCTCCCCAGTTGGCTTTGCTTGACTAATCTCTATCATTTAGTCAGTTTATGTCTATATGAAACCTGTAAACAAACCAACCAGATCCTCAAACAACCAAAAAAGGGGTCAACTTTGTCAAAAGAAAGAAAAAAAGAAATCGCAGTAGTGACTTCCGATTGAAACAGATCATCTGAAAACTTGATTCCGAAAACTTGCGGCATTAATAAACAAGGACTGATTTATACACTTCAATCGGACTGCTCAGTTATCAATTTGCAGGTGCTATAGCTGGTAATGGAATTACAAGGCAAAGAAGGCGAAAAGAAAAGAAAAAGCTAAGAGCCTGAAGCTAACTCAATACAGGGCTAAAGATGCTGAAGCTAAATCATTGCCATTACAACATGTTCAAAAATTGTCCAAGAGTTAGATTCAACACATCATGTGCTGAAGAAGGTCCAGATCTTCTTCCCTATTGACACTTGACCAGGATGATCCTCATCATCATAGTCGTCGCTGCTCTCATCACCTGAGCTGTCGCCACTCTCACCACCTGTGCTGTGGCCACGACTAGATTCTGTGCCATCCAATTCTGTACTCAACTCAGCCTCTTCAACCAACTTCGTTGCATCAGCATTGCCATTAACAGTGTCTTGTGGTTCTGGTGTTGCAAACTGTACCACAATAAACAGAAGTTACACACAACTTCATAAAAAAGTTCAGTAATTTCAGCTAAAAACCACCACAAATTGTAAAAAACAAAACCAAATAAATTGAGGATTTTACCCTCACAACTCCCTCCTCTGTTGACTCTACAGCTTTTAATGTTGTAACCTGAATCAGCTCTGTGCCAACAGATTCAGGTTTTGATTCTTCCTTCCTTCTACTTTTCAAGTGAGGTGCTGCTGACGCTGCTGCCAATGTGCCTGCACTGAACAACGTTCACACAAAAGTTTACAATACTTGAAACAAACATGGAATCAGATTCTACTTTAATCTTCTTAAACACCAGAACGTATAATTCCACAATTACCAACAACAAACATGGATCAACATATCATCTTCACAGTGTCTGTCTTAACATTGTATCATCTTCACAGTGTCTGTCTTAAAATTGTATCAAATAATAGGAAAGAAGAATCACATTTTTCTCCATACCAATAACAACTCAGTAACAGAAAACTTATTTATTAACAATAAAGCCTTCTCCTTTCACAGGAAATGAAAAAACCGAAGTAATTTGATTGCTGTTGGACCAATCATTTGAGAAAGGAATCGGTTACTGAACAAGGCACTTCAAGGCTCAGTTAATTTAAGCCATTATGAGCTGTTATGCACTTGGTAGGAGCTTGGAATAATTTACACCGGTATGACTAAGCGCAAGTTCAATTTCTCAAGTTTCAAATCAATGTGAACATTAACAATAGAAAAGGTTTCAAATCAATGTGAGCATTAACAATCAAAAATAAATAAAAAATCAGTGTGAGCATTTAAAAGGGGACCAACAATCTATATGAACATAATAGAAATACAAAAAATTCTGAATAAGTTTAATTTTTGAAATTGACAACGTGTTGGAATCCCAATAGTACAAAAAAAATTAAGCTATTTGGAAAAAAACCCAAAACGGATCTAGCATAGCAAAGACTCACAACACATCTACTTAGACACATAAGATGCTGGTCTTGGAAGTTGACACCAGTTGAACTACAAACCCAAAGGAACTTACGTCTTGCGGTTTCTGAGATTATATCGCTGTCCACCTGGGGTTTGCACTGCTGAAGCAACAGGTTGCCTCCTCTTCCTACGCCCACCAGCTGTGACACTACCAGAACGTCCTTCACTATCGCAATCATCTTGCTCGCTTTCTACCCTGGAGCTACGAGGGCATGGTCGTTTCAGACCGATGCTAGTAAAACTGGAATCACCCTCATTTATGTAACTACTCTCATTGAGCAAACTTGCATTTGATGGTTCTGGAGTTTCTCCTAAAATTTTCTTCGCATCTTCAACAACTGCCTTCACTGAGTGTGTTCTAGACAATCTAGACTTGCGTCCCCTAGCTGATTTTCGTCGGCCACTCTTCAGCTCTGATTGCTCAGAATTTTCTGGAACGTCTTGCTCCGGGCTGTTAATGAAACTGTAATCGTCAACTGATGGGGCATACCCACCATCCACCTCTTTAGAATTTTTATCAGCTACGGCTGCTTCAGCATTGGCAGAGTCATTGCATCTCCTAAGAGATGGCTGAGGTTCATTTTCATGACTGCTATGACCTCTTGCTTCCTCATTAGCAAGAAATTTAGGCTCCTTCCCTTTCTGCATAGCTGGTGGTTGTGGTAACTCGGTAGACACATCAAGTTTTTTATTTGAAGTTACTTTGGAAACCACTAACTTACATTTCTGTTGCAGTTTTTCCCCCCATCCCGACCCTTTATGTTCTAAATAAGGAACAGCCTCAACGTTATACATCCCAGGTACTTGGAGATCAGAGAGCACAAATTCCCTTGTTATTTCTCCACAGTCCTTGCAACTCTTAACCCTCTCGACAAAGGCAAGAAAGCGACCTCTTTCCTCAATCAGCTGTTCCCTCTGGCACTTGATCTTGTTGCTAAGCTTGTCAAGCTGATCTATGTCTTCTCGCATTTCAAGTTGGTTGGCTTCTAGCTCCTTCTTCTGCAGTGCAAGCGCTTCCCTTTCCTTTTCATTCATATTCCTTTCAGATAATAGCTCTTCTCTTTGTTTATCAGCAACTCCCTTCAAGAAATTAATATTAGTATATTCTCTATCCTTATCCTCCTCAAATGCTCTCTCCCTTTCCTGCAGTTGTTTTACCATCTTATCCTGCCATTTCTGCATATCAGTCTCAAGATCTCTTCTCCGTGACTCAAAATCTTGGACCATTTGAGCATGCTCAGATTGGGCCTTTTCAGATAAGGCTATCTGCTCATTATTCATCTTAGTGGTAAATGATTCTCTCTCCTGTTTGAGATTTTCTATCTCCCTCTGTCTGTAATCCTCCACTGCTTTTCTCTCTTCTTTCAACCTCTCTGCTTCAATACATTGCAATCTTTCCAATTGTTCTTTCTCTTCAACAACTTTTCTTAGCTCTCCATCAACTTTAGCTCTTCTCTCATCTAAATCTTCCCACTCTTTTTCGAACTTTTCCCTCTCCTGCTTCAGATCTTCAGCTTCTTTCAAAAGCAACTCATTCTGAAGTCTATAATTGTTTATTTCCTGATGTAGCTCTGACTGCAAACGCAGGTGGCCCGACTTCTCTTTCTCAGTAATTGCATGCTTCTCTCTCCCTTCACGAATTTGCTGCTCCAGTTGAACATTTTCATCTTTTATTTTCTGAATTTCATCTTTAAGATTCTGAAGGTGCTCTATATCAACAAGTATTTGCTGCCTTTCCAGCTCTAACTTTTTCTCATCAGCTTTGAAGTTCTTCTCTCTCTCCTTCAAATTTTTCAAATTTGCTTCAACTTCCTTATTTTTCTCCTTCAGCCTCTCAGATTTCTCATCCAACGCTTTCTCTTGCTTCTTCAATATTTCTTCCTTGTGACTAATTTCAAGTTCCTTTTGTTCCACCGTATCTATCCTGCTAGTCAGTTCTTTGTCAAATTCTTTTCTTCTTTCCTCAAGTCCCAACTCAAAGGCTTGTGTTTTTCTATCAAGAATGGCCCTGTGCTGGTCAAGATGCTCTTGAATCTCTACCTGTAAAATCCATAGATAAGCAGTGTCAGACTTATAGTACGACCAATTAGATAAGTGAAGATTCAAGCACATTTCCCTCCCTCACAATTCCTCAATCATAGACACTCCGAACTCTCGCCTAGATTCTTCTATAACTGCAAGCAAATGGATAGTTACAGGTAATAGCGGGCTACCTATAAGTTATAATAATGAGCTTACAACTAACGAAAAAATACATCCTGCATATTCCAGCAAATCTATTCAACAAGACCATGTTGAGATGCTAAACCAAAAGGTGGCTTCAATTTGCACATATCAGTACAGAGCGCAGAAGAAAATAAAAAAGCTATAACTTTGGTTGGATTGAATAAAAAGATTCCAACTAAATAGTCTAATTCGAGTATTGCTGTGTCAAATTATCACTGACTCAGTTAGGCAACATCTGAATTATAGCCTAAGAACACCTTTAGACCACTTTGGAAATCAAAGTAATATATCAACGGCTAGTCATCAGTTAAATTGCATAACTATCAAAAATTTGGAACTTGAACTCACATTTTCTCTTGAACTTAGTTTTTCCTCCAATGCATGTAATTCTTTCTCCTTCATCTCTAATATGTATGAAGCTGAATCAACCTCCTGCAACAAAACAGAACATTGAGCAAAACTGCAATTGAACTTGCCGGAAAAATGAAATAACTCTTCTAGACAAGGGATACACACCTTTTCCTTTGAAACTAGGTCAGCTAGTCGTCTATTGACATCATCTTCCTTGTCTTTCAATAGAGCATTTGAAGACTCAATCTTCCTTTCAGCCTCATAAAGGTCTTTCTCTTTTTGCTTAATAATTATCTCGTTCTCATTTGTTCTTTTCTCTTTCTCGTTCAAAAGTTTTCGAAGATTGCTCAGCCTCGCTTCCCCTTCTTTTAGCTTCTTCTCCCACTCATTCAAATCTTCTCGTTGCCTGTAAAAGGTTTCCTTGTGTGCCTCTCTCCTAATAATAAAAACAACAACCACAAATCACTTAACAGATTAAAACACTATCTCACGTTCATTGCAAATATAGAACAGCTACATACGGTAGTAATATGCATATCCTAAATGCCAGGTATTCATGGGGCATAGAGCATACTCTGTAGCTAATGATGCTTGCTCCCTCCGAAGCACATTCTCCCGTGTTTCCACCACTTGCAACCTCCTCTCCACCTCTAGACTCTTTTTGTTGGCCTCAGCAAGCTTGGCTTCCGCAGCAAGGAACTTCTCATCTGTCACTAGAGATTTATCTTCAACACTAACAATCAACGCGTTGGCATCAGCCAGCTTCGCCTCAGATGCATGCTTTGTCCGGGTATACTCCTCGTGCATTTCACGCAAAGACTTTTCGAGCTGCAATGACCAAATACATCATTACTCACACACATTTCCAAATATTTAATCACAAATTCACAAAAACATGACAGACAAGCATACCTCAGCTACGGCCTTCTTTTCCTCCACCAATATCTTCCTCAAATTCTCCTCCCGGCTCTCGACTTCCGACATTGCAATTAGATGAGCCCTCTGCTCCCTGTGTAGAATCTCTTGAGTTTCAGCCAATGCTTGGCTCAACTCCTCATGCTGCAATGCCCACTCTTTCTTCTCGATAAGGAGAAGCCCCATGTTATGCTGGTACTCATAAAGCTGCAAAACAACAAATCATATACAATATAATCAAAATGCAAATCAAAGCTCAAATTCTAGGGTTTCTGATCAAGGCAATAATCCAAAAAATCCGAAAAAGGTGGCGGCTTTACCTCGGCTTCGAGCCTATCAACCTTATTGGCGAGTTCTTGGCGGTCACGGCGCTCCATCGCCGCCTCATCGAGCAACCCAACCTCCTTAAACCTCCTCCAATCGGCATTCTGCAACTCCGGCGAAGTTTTGGCCCCGCCGCCGCTTCTGATTTCGCTCAACGAACCCAGCGGCGGCGGAGGACCGTCGACGTAGGCCACGGCCTTGCCTTTGTCGGTGTTCCTCGGCGTCAGCGAAAGCGCCGCCGGCACCTTCCTCAGCGGCGAGAACATCTGTAAAATTGGAATGCCGAAACCCTAATTGGTTTTCCCGAAAACGTCGCGACGAGAAAATGAGAGCAGGAAAGGGTAAAGATTTGAACTTTGAGAACGGGAAACCCTAACTCCGATTGGGGATTTTTCAGTGGGCTCCGATTTGGTTTTTTTTTTTTGGTTTGGGGTTGGTTTTTCAGGTTTTGGGGGTTTATGTAGTTTATTGACCGTGATGGGTTTGGGGGAGCTTATTAGCTCCCCTGATTATAAGCAAAGCCACCTCAACATGTTTGGTTAAGAAAAATTGTCTGCTCTGCTTTTAATCACCTGCTTTTTCTCCTAAAAAGCCGAAGCAGCTTGACCCCTCCTTTTAAAAGCCAGAAGCACAGCTTCCGCGGCTACAGTTTAATGAAGCGCGTCTTCTCTGATTCCTTCTCATTGAGCAAATCTAAGCAAACCTCTCTATTCCTTTCTCTCTTCCTCTGAACTCTCCAACTTGCTCTGTTTCCATGGCTTCCACTTACAGCTGCTATTCACTTTCACTCTCTCCCATACCCAATTCACCAAACGTCAACAAAACCCAACTCAAAATCCCCCTACACGTCGATTAATCCCAATTTCATCACAATTCTCCATTCACAGCTTGCTTCACTCTCCGGTTTCCTATTTCAAAGCCGATGGTTCTATAGCTAAGCCAGCAATGGAGTCTCCGTCTCCGTCTCCGTCGCCGGAGTCGATATTTCTCGAAGACTTAGGTCAAAAGGTTGACCTGACGAGGCGAATCCGGGAGGTTCTACTCAACTATCCGGAGGGCACCACCGTGCTCAAAGAGCTGATTCAGAACGCTGACGATGCCGGCGCCACCACCGTCCGTCTCTGCCTCGACCGCCGCCTCCACGGTTCCGACTCGCTTCTATCCAAGGCATTGGCGCCCTGGCAGGGACCTTCGCTTTTGGCCTACAACGACGCCGTTTTCACCGAGGAGGATTTCGTTAGCATTTCGAGGATCAGAGGGAGTAGCAAGCACGGTCAAGCCTCCAAGACCGGCCGGTTCGGGTGTGTTTTTGGTTTCTTTTACTCTACTCTCTGGTTGCTATCTTTGATTGAATTCGGGTTTGAAGAGCTTGTTAGGTTTTAATTAGGTCAGGGATAGTAGAATTGGCGGGAAATAGAGAATTGTGTACTGAGTTTGTTTGATTTTTTAGGGTTGGATTCAACTCGGTGTACCATTTGACTGATTTGCCGTCGTTTGTGAGTGGGAAATATGTGGTGTTATTTGATCCCCAAGGCATTTTCCTTCCAAACGTTTCGGCTTCGAATCCCGGGAAGAGAATCGACTATGTTTCTTCGTCAGCCATTTCTGTATATAGAGACCAGTTCTTGCCTTACCGTGCCTTTGGCTGCGACATGAAGAAGCCGTTTTCCGGGACTCTATTCCGGTTCCCTTTGAGGAATGCCG
The DNA here is from genome assembly GCA_034370585.1 of Fragaria x ananassa. NCBI lineage: Eukaryota > Viridiplantae > Streptophyta > Magnoliopsida > Rosales > Rosaceae > Fragaria > Fragaria x ananassa. The sequence continues at coordinate 24,382,943 of CP139761.1, read as the reverse complement.
AGCAGGTGGCGACCAGTAAGCTTTCCAGGCAAGAATATTCCGAAGACGACCTTAGTTCCTTGTTGGTTCAACTGTATGAGGAAGGTGTTTTCACGTTACTTTTCCTCAAGAGTGTGTTACGTGTCGAAATGTATGTGTGGGATGCCCAGGACTCTGAACCGAGGAAGCTTTATTCCTGCTCAGTCAGTTTTGCGAGTGATGATATTGTTCGTCATCGGCAGGCAGTGTTGAGATTTCCCAAGTCGGTAAATTCTACAGAGTCTCAGGTGGACTGCTATTCAGTGGACTTTGTAAGGGAGGCATTGACAGGGACCCAAGCGGAGAAGAGGACAGATAGTTTTTATCTTGTACAAGCACTGGCATCCACATCCAGTAGGATTGGCAAATTTGCAGCTACTGCTTCTAAGGAATATGATATGCACTTGCTGCCGTGGGCATCAGTTGCTGCTTGCATCACAGATAATTCAGAACAGGTCAGTTGCCATAAGAAATTCGTCTATGTCTTTTCTAGTTGTTATGTTGTTTTCATCTGTGTAAGATCCAAATGAACTGATGCTAGTGAAATTTGATTTTAAACAGAACGATGCACTTAGGGTTGGTCAGGCATTCTGTTTCCTTCCGCTGCCTGTAAGAACTGGTTTGAGTGTACAAGTTAATGGTTACTTTGAGGTTTCGTCAAATCGTCGTGGCATCTGGTATGGGGCTGATATGGACAGAAGTGGGAAAATTCGTTCTGTCTGGAACAGGCTTCTTCTAGAAGATGTTGTGGCGCCTGCATTTACACAGCTTCTTCTTAGCATACGAGGACTGCTAGAGTCCAGGAAGCTGTACTATTCCTTATGGCCAAACGGTTCTTTTGAAGAGCCATGGAATATTCTTGTTTCCAATTTTCAGATCTTGAGAATCCGCGAAAGTACTTGCCACCATTGGACATTCCTGAGTGCTTTCTTGGAGCTGAGTTCCTTATTAGCTCAGATACTGAGCTGCAGATTCTGTTAAGATACTATGGTATTGAAAGAATGGGGAAGGCACACTTCTATAAGCAGCAGGTTTTGAATAGAGTTGGGGAGCTGCAACCTGCATTGTACTGTTTCAATGACTCTGTATTTAGTCCGCAAGATCTTTATGCAATCTCAAATTTTATTATCAAACAATCAATCCTAAACCCAATATAATATTTCATGTCCAAATTGGTCATTCTGCAATTAAAAGCACAAGCTCATTCACATTTTACCAAACGCGTTACCACTGCTTTTACCACTCACAGCACTTATAAAAAGCCAGATTATCAAACACACAGCTTCATTGCTTTTCAGCTGCTTATTCTAAAAAATAAGCAGAAGCCAGCTTATGTTAAAAGTTCAGCTGCGCCAAACATAGCCATGGTGACGCGACTCACGCGAGTCAGTGATGCGGTGCGTTTTAGGTACGCGACTATTGGATAGCGATAGTGATTCAAAATAGGGATATTCATGAATTTATTTTCCTCAATATTATTATTATGCATAATTAGCGTGCAATATATAAATGGGGTACATATATTAATTTCCTTCTAATGATTTATATATAATGATGATTAGTACATAATTAGTTTATCCTGTTTTTTGATCTTATTTCCAAACATTGATGTTCAGTTTATAAGAATTCATGAGTAGATCTATGTAAATTTTCAGCCATATTGAAAATTGTTAAGTATGATTTACCAATTATGAACTTGAACGGTTAATGTTTAAGGGATTTGGATCATTATTTTGATATAGTTCTGTTGGGGTCATTTTGAACAGATGTTGCTAGATTTGCTTGAATAATTTACTTTCCTCTTTCTACCCCTTCTGAGTTCAAGGACTGATCTCAAATCTTCAAAGAGCTTTTGTGCGTGTTTTCCCCAGGATCTCCCTTGTAGTAATATTGGCTTGCTGCGAGGATGATAGTCTGCTGTGGTGACATGTTACTTGTGATCTGAAGCCATGGACTTTAGTGTGGATTTGGTAGCATGGCAGATGAACAAAATACATGAAAGAGCTTGCAAGATGGCATAAGGTGTGGGAGCTAGAAGCACATGGGTTACAGAAGATGAGAATTTCCTATGGCTAAGGGTTTGCTGCGAGGTACTCTGCTGCAGTGAGGAGAAAAATGATCTGGTGGTGTTTGATGAGTTCAGGGTTGTATAGAGGTTGAGAATAGTTTTGGATTAGAGGCTTTTGATGTTTGGCTTGATGCTTGAGGCTTGCTTATGTTATCTAAGATGTATTGCTTGGGGGTTGTATGTTCTGCTGCCTAAGAGTTGTGTTTACAGTACCTAAAGGCCCTAATTTATACTCTGGAAGGGTGATGTTAATACATAGGAATGAGGTCAGTCTGCTAGACAATCAAGATTAATAGGTGATGTATATTGTTATGCGTGGAGTTAGAATTGGAGTAGCATATCTTAAGGAAACGTTGATGTGTGTTGATAGATGTGTATATTGGTATAACATGTGGAATCTAGAGCTTATAACAGAGTGAAGGGAAAAAGCTAATAGGGATTTATGCTTAGTGTAGAAAAAGCTGACTTGCTGCAGGGTAAAGTAAAGCTGATAGGGACTTGTGCTTGGCGTAGAGGAAGATGAATTACTGCTGGGTAAAAACAAGTAGTATTGTTTGTGTGGCTGGAAAACTATTGGTTTTGTACGTAAAATAGGTAATTAGTTTAAGTATATGAATTTGGATTATCTCATCTTTGCAGCCCATTAAGCGATTTAGATTGTTAGGCTTGAATTTTGGTTTCAAGTCCAAAATCGCTAACAACTAAAACCGAGAATGAGCCTCATGTACTTCCGTTACCTTCCACACCACATCCAAACTTGTAAGCCCCAAGAGCATGGTTGTGGCTTGGGTCCACATGCATGATATAAATATTCAAATAAATATGTAACTTTTGTATTTCAAATGTGATTTGCATGTATATTTCTTTATTGAGTTTAGAATATCCATTGAGCATGAATATTGATTTTTTGGGTATCAACAAGTTCGTTATCTTAACGATCACCAATTTGGTTGAAAAATTGTAGAAGTGATCTACTCATATAGACCTAAAAACTAAATGGATAAGATGTTAAAATGTGATCGAAAATGAGTTTTTTAAACTATAAATCGAAAAGTCTTAAACTAATTCTCATATTATAAAGGTCATCATTAGAAAAGCTCCCTAAAATATAAAACTTGACAATAAATATGTACTCAAGTGCAAAATGTGTTGTAATGACAACTCTACCAAAATGACTCTACGTATGTGTATTAGATCGTTGCGATGAAAATACATGAAGCATGAACAAGAAAGAAGAAGAAAAGGGAAGTTGAGCTTATGTGTGTTTTGTGCTTTTAGGATATCACCAACAACATACCCAAAACAAAAATCGGCAACGACAATAAATCAACAAATGAGTATTTTGTGTTTCCATAACCTACCACATCATACCCACTTTTGTAAGTCCTAATAGTGTAGTTGGCTTGGATCCACATGTGTTTCAAGACAGCTTAAGAAGATACTTCAGTTTTTGGCTTTCCAAATGTACTTTCATATTGAGCCTAAAATGTGAGAATGACATATCTCGTGTTTTTTGTGTATCAACAAAAATATAACTAGCAAATGCATTATTTTTCTACTATGTTTTCACTGGATAACAAATCAAACGACATTTAGCTTCACCATGCCACATATAGTAATGACTATGTGACAAAACAAGAAACTTTGTATGCGCACTGAGTTACAAAGGCCAACTACCTCTGCACATTTAGCGTAAGGCCTTATTGGTCGTAAAAGAAGCAAACAACCTACGAATAAAAAAGAAAAACAACAATTAAACATAAACAAAAACCCAACCTAGGGTGAACCCAGGGGCGGATCTAGGGCAATCAACACTGGGACTCAAGTCCCACCCTAATTTTTTGGGAAAAAACAAATGCATATAGTCATCTCACCATATTACTATATAGTGTCCAACTTCAACCCAAGTCTTACTCCAAGTGCCCAATTTATTTTATGTTTGTTACAAAGAGGGAGAGAGTCGTCATCTTCTATTTTACTAAAACATAAAGACTTATTATCGTTTTCACCCTCCCAAAAAGATTCTCGTGGTTAGATTTAGTTAGTTGAGCTATGTTTTACATCATATATGTATTTTGTGTTGCATTGACATGATTATTTAGATTTTTTGTGTATTATAATATCTAGAATCTTATTTTGTATTAGCATGTATTGGAGGCGTAAAATATCTCAAGAACATCTTTATTTTTAATCTTAAATTGCTTTTATATCGTCGAGATTTTTTTATGGTAGAAAGTCAAATTCCATCCAATTTCAATTCATAGATCTACCCCTGGGTGAACCCCCATACTTAATTACCAGAAGAGGCCCACATTCAAATTGAGGTTGTAACGTCCATAAGGGAGTTTCCACTCGTACAGAAAAACTACGTAAGTGCAGATAATTTTCATCACATTTATAAAGACCATTATGATGAATATTAAAAGAGTTTCTTCCCAACTACATTTTGCTTAGTTATTACTTTTTTACATGACTTTTGAGAAAAAGTGACACGTTGACACTTCTCATACATAGTGTGCCAAACGACAAATTCAATGAGCTTCCATTGTCATCAATTGACAACAATGCCTTAAGTAACTACAAACACATATACTTGATTTCAAAGAATGTTAAGAAACAACTCAGTATTGAATTAAACATCATACATTTCGATTTATAACGGCTATTTCAACGAACCACCACATCGTAACTCGCATTACAGGTCTATAACTCAAATTGGTGAGCATTCCTAAACCCAAAACCTCTTGCACCGATTTGAATACAAGTCAAAATCACATACAATATTCACTTGGAAGATTAAAATTCTATATATACCAAGTCACTACACTGCTCTTGATCGTTTACTAAAACTAGTAAACACACTTGGACCCCCTTTTCTCCTGATGTTCCAACAAAAAGACCAGCGAGTCCTACACCCTCCCGCGTGTCCCCCACTCATTGGCCCCGTCGAGCATTATCAGCAAAATACACATTGACCCCTAATAATATATATATTCAGATCTCCATCTTCTCCACAGAAAACGAACCCGATAATCTCAAAGCGGTCTGACCCCAAAACCAAAACCCTACTGCGCTCGCTTCTATGCTTTAGCAGTTAGAGAAGAGAGAGAGAGAGAGAGAGAGAGAGAGAGAGAGAGCCATGGCTTCCGAGGGCGCTGCGAGATCGAGCTCGGCGGCGGATTCGTACATAGGGAGCATGATTAGTTTGACTTCCAAGAGTGAGATCAGATACGAAGGAGTTCTCTACAACATCAACACCCAAGAGTCCAGTATTGGACTCCGCAACGGTAATTTTCACTTGCTTTTGCTATTGATTCTGTTCACCCAGGGTTAAATTGGATCGGATTCATCCGTGTTAGTTTGTTTTACCGACTCGACTCTGCTGTTGAAATTTTGACTGTTTAGTAAATTTGAAGTCTGATTTAGCGTAGTAAAGACTGTGAAAAGAGACTGTGTTTTGTTTTGGATTATGTTTATATCTCCCAGTTTCGCAATTGCGATACTGTGATTTTTAGTGTATTGTTGAAATGTTATAGATGGTACAAGAAAATGTCAGCAGTATGGTGTATATTGTGTGTCAGTTAGGGTAATTTGACCTATGGTGCTGATATATATATATATATATATATATATATATCTTGGTTGAATGGCAGTGCGTTCTTTTGGAACCGAAGGAAGGAAAAAGGATGGACCGCAGATCCCACCGAGGGATGAAATTTATGAGTATATACTCTTCCGAGGGAGTGACATCAAGGTATTGAGACCCTTCATGAGGTTCTGTGGACAGTTTATGAGGACTTGCGTTATTTTCTGTTTACATGTCAATGCAAAGATGCAGACGCTAATTGTTTATTACTGCTTTGCTTTTACAGGATTTACAGGTTAAATCTTCTCCACCAGCTCAGCCTACACCACTGATAAACAATGATCCAGCTATTATTCAGGTAAAGCAAGGAGGTAAAATCCGTGTGGTGTATCTAGCTAACCAAATAAAGGGAAGTATTGCGGGTGTAGCAAACGTCTTTTGAAGTATTGTGTCTCTTTTGTAGTCTCACTATTCCCGCCCAGCTCCGTCGACAATGAGCGTGCCTTCTCCTGCTACTGGGCCTTTGCCAGATGTTAATTCCCATACCGCACAGATGGGACTACCTGGTTCAAATTTCCAAAGTAGTTTACCTTTATATCAACCTGGAGGGAATACAGGGGCATGGGGGATTCCACCTCCTCCTCCAATGGCAAATGGCGGCGGGCTTGCTATGCCAATGTACTGGCAAGGATATTATGGCCCTCCAAATGGCCTTCCTCAGTTACACCAGCAATCTTTGCTTCGTCCGCCACACGGACTGTCAATGCCTTCTCCCATGCAGCAGCCTTTGCAATACCCCAACTTTAGTTCCTCCTTGCCCACTGGACCTTCCAACTTTCCTGAAGGTCCGTCGCCTTTAGTATCAGATGCTAGTGGTAGTTCTCCTAGTTTGACATCTGTGTCTTTAGCACCACCAATTGGCCCCATTTTGCCGACAACTCTGCCTCTAGTACCTTCCACCACACTAGCTTCTGAAACATTACCTAACAAGGCACCAAGTGGTTCCCCTTCTGTAGGCACTCTTAGTGCAAGCTTGCCGCCACTTTCTTCTCTGACCAGTTCAAGCCCAGATATTAGTACTGCTGTATCATCTATCTCTAACAAGCCTTCTGCAGTTTCTGGTTCAACCGTGCCCTATCAAAGTGTATCTCAAACTACTTCCTCAGTTGGGGCATCCAATTCCGTACGCCCGGAAACACTGGTTCCTTCTTTGGTAACCCCAGGTCAGCTCTTGCAGTCTGGTTCTGCTACTGGCCCCTCAGCTCAATCGTTGCAAGCAGCTAATAAGGATGTGGAGGTTGTTCAAGATTCATCAACAACCTCACCAGAACCATCTGTCCCAGTATCAGCAGAACCTCAGCCGCCAATATTGCCATTACCACCACCTGCACGGGCAGTTGAAAAGGTGTTCTTTTGTCACACACGCTCATGCACTTGTATGTTTTGTTATGCCTCCTGTTTGTATATCTATTGATATGTGGGATTGTACTGCATAAATTAATTTAACTGGGAGGGTTTATTAATGTTCAGAGATATGGGGGCAGGTTTTCCACCTAACTAAGCTTACCCTATGAAATTCAATTGTCAGCCAACCTTTTCTTTTTCCTCTTTCATCTTTCCTTGCTTCTCTTTGTTTCATTTCAATGCATAACTTCTGGGTTTGCTAACCAGAAAAATACATAATTATCATCTTTGATTTCAAGTCAGGGTTTTAAATGAGTCTGAATTCTTTAAGTATGTGGATATACAGTCTTTCTTATTCTCTATATTTCTCTGGATGAGCAATAAAAACCTAGTTGTGTGTCATCAGTTAGGACCCTTATTTGTATATGTAAATTTCGACACTGCTGGACTCAGTTTAATCTCATTTTATAATCCATTTCTGACTTTCGATTTGTTCCCAGCCAAATGGATCTACATTCCAAGGTCGCCAGGGATATGCTTATAGGGGACGCGAGCGAGGCAGGGGAACTGGGGTAATATGCTATCTTCTTTATCAGTGTACAGTTAGTTGAGTTCTTATATTCCCGAAGTGCTTTAAAATTTGATTGTGGTTGAGCGCTTACATGTGATTGAAGTTCAGAGTTTGATCGGAAGTTTCTGGTCATGATAGAGAAGTAGTTTTCAGCTCTTCTGACAACTTCCAATGCATTGCAAGTGACTTATGTGATAGATTAACTACACTATAAAAAAAATTTGGAATGATTTTTGACAACTCTGATGGTGCCAAACATTTAAAGTTTGGTGTGCAGAGTTCACGTCCTGTAACAAAATTCACTGAAGAATTTGACTTCATGGCAATGAATGAGAAGTTCAATAAGGATGAGGTTTGGGGTCATCTTGGTAAGAGTAGCAAACCTTCTAAGGATAAAGAGGATGGAAACGACAGTGAAGAAGAATATATCGAAGATGAAGATGATGTTGAGTTGCCAAAGTTTGATGTCATGGTGATTAATTTCTAATTTTCTATGTTTTTCATTGTGAAGGTAGATGTGTTTTTCTTAATAATAATAATAATAATAATAATAATAATAATAATAATAATAATAATAATATTGTACTGCTTCCTTGATCTCATTATATTTAATTATGTCTTTGTCAAACAGCCTGTCTACAATAAGGATGATTTCTTTGACACCATCCCCTCCAATTCTTTCAACAACGAACAGAATGGAAGGACTCGGTACTCTGAGCAAGTGAAGATAGATACAGAGGTAATTCCCTTTCCTTGCTTTCTTTGGTGCATCTGGAATTTGGAGATTTTCATCAACATGGTTGCTTATTTGCTGCTACAGACTTTTGGAACTTTTTCAAGATATCGGGGTGGTCGAGGTGGCCGTGGTCCTGGACGTGGTGGCCGTGGCCGTGGGGGTTACTATGGAAGGGACTATGGTAGGGATTATGGAAGGGGGGGATATGGCTATAATGGAAGGGGCCGTGGCAGAGGGATGTCTAGTCAAGGTCCACAGTAGGCGCTTGGTATTATGAAAGTAGTTACCCGGCAGCCCGTCAGAACAAAATACTGATTTAGCAGGGCTATGCTAATGTGGTTTTTCTTCTTTTATCTGTGCTTGTCCAGAAAATAAACATCAGTAATTGTTTTCATTTTCTTGTATCAAATTGCACCTGTTTCCTGATTCAAGAGTCCTTTTAGTGACCTAATCAAGAAGTATCCAATTTCGGTGAATCATTGTGTTTAGATGTTGAAGTTAAAACCAGCTGATATGACCTTAGAATGTCTAGGAAGACGAAGTTGATTTCAAGCTGCTAAATCTGTATTTGGTACTACTGCACCAGATTTGGCTGATTTGCAATCTGATTAGGCCATTATGGTATGTCAAATACGTAGACATATATATTGTTATGAAATTGCAATTTGCAACTAAACTTTTAGGCCATTAGTAGCTGCATACTATTTACATCTACATCGACTTTTTGCATAAAAGATTAAACATTTATTTATCACTCGACCAGTACAAGAGATGGGAATTGCTGTAAATGCTCTTGGAATCCGACAGATGGATAATTAAGCTTTAATGACCCGCCACATTTGTCTCTGGTTCCTCCAACTTTTGGACTGATTGGGTGAAGGTTTATCTACTAAAAAGTAATTCGTTCTGGAATGCTCCTCTTCCTTCTGTTTGCTCTTGGAATTGGAGAAAATTGCTTAAAATTAGGGAGCTTTGTCGTTCTTTCTTTGTCAATATCATTGGTGATGGTCGTGCTACTTCATTATGGCCTCTTGGCCCTCTTACTCTAAGATGGTCTTCTAATATTATTGGTGAATCTGGTCTCTCTAAGTCTGCCATGGTGAGTGATGTGATCTGTAATAATCATTGGAGATTTCCTTCCCTATCCCGTGAGTTATTGGAGATCCGAGTGTGTTTGACGCAAATCATTCCTAATTTAGAAAGTTGGGTCAGCTAACTATGGTTAACTGAAGCTAACTATGGTTCAACTTTCTTCCTTCTGGTTGGGTCGCTGAGACTCACAACCATCTGTTCTTTGATTGTGCTTATTCTTTTGGTATATGGACTCATGTGTTGTCTAAGTGTGATGTGAGTAGACCTCTCCTCCCTTGGTCTGATTTCATCTCTTGGGCGGCTACAAACTGGAAAGGTAATGGTTTACCTGTTGCGATCTTAAAGTTAGCTTTACAAGCTGTGGTTTATGCAATTTGGCGCAAGAGAAATAACCGCAGGTTTCGTAATGAGAGTTTTCCTCCCGCTGTTGTGTTCAAAGGAATTGTGGAGTCCATTCGCCTCTGCTTATTGTCTTGGAAGATCCCTCATACTCCTTCTAACGCTTACATTTTTCCATGAATGGAGACTAGCTTATTAGTTTTCTGTGTTTTCTCTGGGAGGTGTTGTTTTTTCTCCTAGGTTTGTTTTTCCTCTCTGTTGAGGGTGTTGCTTTCTTAGCTTTAGCTTTGTAGCTTCTGTTCTTGTTGTTCCTTGGCTTGTTTTTAGCCTGGGTTCTTCTATATATTCTTTCATTTACCAAAAAAAAAGAAGAAAAAAAAAGAAAAGAAAAAGATAATTAAACACAAACATCAAGCAGGTCTATTTCAGACCAGTCCGTTATTGCCTTGTATGACTGAAATGAGATAGTATAATAGATAGTACAAACATGATGATAATAAGGCCAGCAGGTAACCATTAACAGTCTGCAAGAGATCATTACTTGCAGGTAGCAACCAAGACTCTTCTGGGAGCAGCAGAAGGCCTCCTTCCATGGAGCAAAGCATAATTATCAAAGAAGAGCACATCACCCTTCTCCCACTTGAACTGGATACTTTCTTCTTCAATAATCTCTTGGCACCTGTTCACTACATTGTCTGGAATCTCCGATCCGTCGGCCATCAAAGCAGAACTGTGCTCCTTTCCATGCATTCCCACAACCGTGTTGAACCACATTCTCCTTCCTTTCCTTCCTTCAAACACCCTTGTCAAGGATCTTGGACCCAATATCGTCTTCATCGAACCATCTTCTAGCCACTCCACATCCATGCCTAAAGCATTAGCCCTGCCACAAAAGAAACTGTTAACACAAAGTTTTTAATCAACGAGTGTTGTACATTATCATGTTACATAATAATGTTGTATACCTTTGTTCAGCTATGGCACGATCTGATGAGACAAAAGCATCCTCCCAGCCCCTACCTCTCATTGAACCTGTGCTGTTCTTGCTAGGAGCTGTGAAGGTGTACTTCAAGCCATTTGCCTCCATTTCTTCTACAGCTTCTGGAAACTCCTCCAGCATCCTTTCGGTCACTCGGAAGCTTGGAACAAACGGTGTCTGTCCTCCTTCTGGTGGTGGTGTCTCACAGAATAGGATGACTTGTTTTGGGAACTCCTTAATCTGGTTAGTTAGTTAGAGATCATTAAAGGTAGTTCAGAGATCTTTCATATGCAGAAATGCCGACACAAGTCTTCGGATTAGAATACTAGAACATATATACAAGAGATTAGAGAAGTACGATCACATTACATCATGAAAGCACAATCTGATGATGAAGTACTGGTGTTATGATGCAAGCTGGGTTTAGTATTTGTAGTGGTTTTCAACATGAATATGCTAATTTTATAATGAGGTTGGACTGGGTTTATGTTTGACTTGGCTTAAGGAACTCGGCAAACTATTTGTTGTAGATCATGTCCATCTATATATGTGCAAGTTAATAATGTTAGTTTCTCTCTTTTAAGGGAGAAAACATCTGATGCATTCTCTACCATAGGCCTTATTGGTGATCACCAAAATCTGATCACATAGAAGTATCAAACTAAACATATATACTATTATGCTGTACCGTGTTCCCTAGCTTAAACATGTCTGCAGAAAATCTGAAGAATTTGGCATCTTCCATTGCTGGTAAATATTAATATGGATTCTTTCTCCTGAACTCTCAATGTTAATGCAGCAAGGAGTAAGATGCAAAACATCATAAATTTACCAAGATATTTGAATGACGAAACGAATGAAGCAGCTTAAGTGTACTATGTTCTCATTTTGTGTAATAGCATCTTCCATGCAAAAATATTTCTACTATACATGGAGTTATGAACTACTTCAGGACTCTTGAAAATAGCAAAATCGGAACTTCTAATTGTGAGTTTTGTTTGTTTGCTGAAAATAGAAAGACTCTCTGGTGGATTAGTTCCGACTAACAGGAAGAAGCAGGATAATGAAGCATTCCAAAATAATCACAACTAGCCTTTTAGTGACTAGATTTTGCTAAATAGAGAAGAGTTATAGAGAACTCTTCTCCTATAAAAGTGCAGATAGCACTTGAATAAAGAATAAAAGAGGCTGTCTGTACTTACCAGCACCATCTCATGGTGATAGTATATGAACTCAGACAGAGGTCCTTCATTGGCAGTCCAGACACGCTTGTGAATATGTGTTCGAGGAGCAGGACCAACGTAACGAATATCATCCCACCCAAGAGCTTCCACAATATCATTGAACTCCACTGCATTCTGTACATTGAAACCTCTAAGCAGGATTGCACTGTTCTTGATAAGCATCTGCTCAAACCAGTCCTTGTTTTTCTTGATAGTCGACACAAGCAACTCTACATCATTCCTGGTTGGCTCTGGAGGCTGCAGCACCAGTGGCATGGTCTCTCCATCCACAACCTTTTGGCCTTCGCATGCGCCTATGCTGAAGTCCTTGCTGAAGTGTTCCATCTTCTCTTTGTGTGTATCTTCTTCTGTGTTTATGAGGAGTTTAACTTCAGCTTTTCAAGACTTCTATATATAGTGGTGTGCAAGATTCTTGAATTGGTACAGCCATTGTTATTATTCGATGTCCTTTTCTATATGCTGCCATGCCTTTTGTTTGTTTCTTTATTAGCTTTCATTAGGACTCAAATTTGAGACTTGTGCTTAAACAATGTGCGACTGTTTAATAAAGTCAGCTATAGAAGCCAATTAACTGTATGAAATGCAGTACATTAGGCTGTATGTAGTTAATTTAGCACACAGATGAACAATTTAGAGAAACTTTTAATAGTAAAAGCCAGATGGAAATGTATTTTACTAAAACTCAAGCTTCATTGTCTTGGCCGCCCAAGTTGTCATCCCTTGCTTACGGTGAAAACAAAGTGCCTGTAAAAACAAAACTGAACAACATAATCAAGAAGAAGATGGTTACTTCTTGATTTTTCTTATGTAGTATTAGGCCGCATTCACTAACAATTTGGCTTGGTATCTTCGACAGACAACAACTGGAAACTCTTTCTGCTGTCACAGACAAAGCTTTCAAGGCTAGCCAAGTTCGTCCGAATTTGTAAATTGTAATTTCCTCTTATGTATTTTATTTGATTAGAATCTTGTTTATGTTGGAAGGCCTTAATATAAATGTTAATATTAGTACTTGGATTGGCTAACGTTAAGGACTAAGCAAACTGTCTAATACAGAAGCAAGTTGACAAATGATCTGTCTAGAATTAATCTACGCCGGCCTTGCTTGTACATGTCATGATTCTGGTCACCATGAACAGGTTGATTAAGATCATACGATATAAATTAAGCGCGATTATACTACTCTCTTCTTTCTTAATCATGTGTTTCCCACTCCATGTAGTCATAATTTCTGATTATTTCCGCTTATTAAGCTTAATCTATCAGTCTCATATGACCAGCTTCTGTCCTATGCATTTTCAGCCTACGTCAATAGAACTCACACTTGGCAATTGATAGCCTAAGACCAGGAAGGAAAGTCCTTTTGTACTAATTGAATAAACCATGCTCAAATTTTTATTTATGCAGGTAGCAGGCAACGCAATTCTATATTTTCAATGTCTTTGACTAATCACAAGTGCTACCTAAAGGTCATTATCATGATCATCAAACAGTGACCTACACCCTAAACCCTTCTTTGCTTCCATGCTTGAACAATCTGATCAAATAATACTAAAATGCTTCATGTTTTGGTAAGCTTGCAAAGAAGGGCCTGCCACAACAGAAATCCACAACAGATTATGAAAGTCAAAAATGATACGCAATTTTGGAAGGAAATCTTGTGGTCTTTGAAGCAAAGTGTTCCATTAAAACTAAAGCAAGTCAAACACATAATGACAAGACCCGTTTCAAAACACACCGGAAAAACAGGCAAGTCTTACGGGTCCACTCTAAAAGAGATTATATCGAAATTTCGGCATAACCTCCTATAAAAATAAACAACCTAACCTGAAATAAAACTAAGACACACTTCAACTATCACAATCCATCACAACATATGGAGCCCTCCACTCCACAGACTCAACCCAAAGATCACCACAACATAAAAGCAATCCAAACCAATATTCAACTATATTACATAAACAGAAAAATGAACATACTCTCAGGGGCGGAGCTAGAAATGTAAGTTTAGGGGGGCCGAGATATAAAATATAAAAAAAAAGTATATAAAATTTTAAATTGTCTGTTAAAATTATGTGTTAATTAAAATTGAACTTATTGTTTTTGTTAATGTATAGTTTTATTTATGTACATGTAAATGATTATATATTAAAAATTTATGTATATAAAATGATTAATTAATAACTAATCGAATATGACAAGATGCAAAGAGAAAAAAAATTATATAGTCTAAAATATCAAACTAGTCATTATTACGTGACATATTATTACATGAAAAATGGGCCAGATCATTACAATTATATATAATTGTAACCATTTGGTCCTACAATAGTGATAGAAATTGACCATCTTCACAAGGTTTGGGGGGTGCCATGGCCCCCCTTGGTCTTAGTGTGGCTCCGCCAGTGCATACTCTATTTGGCTTATAATCCTTAAAAGCCACTTCAATGTAAATAATCTCATGGTTCTCAGAGATATGTGGCCGGAGAAGAAAGTTTCGGCAAGGCTAAGCGCACTGCAGCAGCGGCGTCCCCGCGCCTCAACTCCGGCGAGTTAGGGTCGGCTACTACCCCAGGAAGTACGTGCAGTGTCCCAGCTGTCGATCGGGACTGGTGCGGCAACTGGGCGTGGACGGACGGCGGCGTTCCGTCGAAGAGAGTCGGACGGATTCAGGAGGTCGGGGAGAGAGAGATAAGGTGGCTGGTGAATTTGTCTTCTTAGCCTAACAAAATGGCTGAAATACCCCAGCCCAATAGCAGTAAATAACTTCTATTATTTCCTACAACACTTACGCACACGTACCAATCGGGTAATTAAAAGTCTACGAGTTTGTTCACACCATTTTTATCAAAATAAATAAAGAATAAATCTCCGTACAAAATTTCAAATTGATTAGCTATCATTAAATCGGAAACCATAGTAAAAATAATTACTAGGTTCGGGGTATATCACATAAACACATATATATTAACAATAGACAAGCTAATAGACTCACACCTCAGGATGATGATTAACCAATCAATACCATGAAGAAACACTTATGTGATTAACTGCAATTATCATAATTCCCTCCTCTCGCATTCATGTGGTTCTGAACTTCAAATTCCATGTACTCGTAATCCCTGATCAATGCTAATCACGCTTTGTTTTTATAAGAGCCTCCCATGACCAGCTTCTGTCCTATCCTTATAGAACTCCATTTGGCAATTTGCATAACACA
This sequence comes from Fragaria x ananassa, assembly GCA_034370585.1. Classification (NCBI taxonomy): domain Eukaryota; kingdom Viridiplantae; phylum Streptophyta; class Magnoliopsida; order Rosales; family Rosaceae; genus Fragaria; species Fragaria x ananassa. The sequence goes on along the minus strand of CP139761.1, from coordinate 24,367,686 downwards.
CTAGGATTAGAAAGGTAATTCCTATTGTACTAACTGGAAAACCATGTTGAAGTACTTTTATGCAGGTAGCAGGCGTCATATGATCAGCAAACACTGACCTCTTCCCCCTTAGCCCTTGTTAGGGAGTGCATGGCATGAGTGCAGAAAGCTCCTCTTAACGTACATTTTGCTATACTTTCAAGAAGGGCCTGCTCCAGCAAAAAGCCACATCACACCATGAATGAGAAGAATGATTTTTGACTATATATACTGCTTCCTTCCGATCAAGGGTTAATATGAAAAAGTCTTTACTGCTCTGGCGTATTGAAACTCTAGAGTCGGACGTAACAAACTAACAATCATATAGCTAGGTTAGGTGAAACATTATTGATATGCATTTCTGGAAAGAAATCTGGTGCTCTTAAGACCATAGTCTCTTACAAGTCAGACAAACACCAGTAACCAATTTGTCACATTTTGTCTGTCAGCAAGCTAATTAGACAGCCTACCCTAAACACATCTGAATGATTAACCAAGCAACCTGATTGGGTTTTTATTTTATTTATTGGCATCCATTTCACCATTGACAAATTCCATGTGCACCAATCCACTGTTACTGAAATTTCTGCAAGCAGTTCAAAATTAAAAACAAACAATGTGACTACAGTGGTCCAAAGAGATTGACATCTCTGCCATCTATGCCGGCAATTTAATTAGCCTCACTCAATTCCATGCAGTTTTATTTAGTTCGACAAAGCATCTTGATTTACTCCTCACTTAAATTCTAATGTAAACAAAGAATCATCAATTAGTAATCTGAAAAAAGAAAAAAAAAACATGACTAATGGGACATACTGCTACTGGGACTCCGAGTAAACTGAATCAACTTTTTTCCACATAAAGATATCCAAAAAGAAAGTGGCTTTACTCAAAATGGGTATAGATAGTACTAGATCTAGAGCTCTGCTGTCGGTTGCTACTTAGCTTCTTCTACTTTCTACACTGTTAAGCTCTGAGTTTTGGTTGCCATGGCCACAGGTTCACTAGTCCCTCTGCTCTTGCTTGCTAGAATCTCTGGGCTTTTGGTGGCAGTGCTGGTCTTGATTTGGACCTTTTCATTCAGGTCCAGCTTTCATCATCACTCTACTGATGAGTCTTTTGACTCTTTTCCCCAACAAGACCAAGGGATCACCTATTCAGTATGTGCATACCCAACTTCATTTTTCCTTTGCATTTCTTGATTTGTAGTGAAAAGCCCATAAAGATTCTACATTTCTTGAAGCTGAATCTGGTGGGTTTGGTTTGGTTTTACAGGCTCTTCATCCTTTGTTCATGGTCATTGGCTTTATTCTCATCAGTGGAGAAGGTAGTGGGAGAGCCATAACCAAGTAGTTAGTTGATGTAAAGGAAGTCTTTTTATTAGTTGGGTTTTGATTGTTTTTCTTTTTTATTGTTTTGCACAGCAATTTTGATACATAGGTGGTTGCCTGGTTCAAGAAGTTCGAAGAAATCAGTGCATTTGTGTCTTCAAGGTGTGGCTTTGTGTTCTGGGATCTTTGGGATCTGGACAAAGTTTCAGGGCCAGAGGGGTGTTGTGGCTAACTTCTATAGTCTTCATTCTTGGATGGGTTTGGTCTGCATTCTCTTGTTTGGAGCTCAGGTACTTGCTTCTCTTCTTCATCATTTCTTCCATATAAACTCAAGTTTGATATTTGGGGTTGAATTCACAAAGGGCTTGTTTCCTGAAAACTGCATTATTGTTATAAATGATCATGGATAAGAGGTAGTGATGCCATTTATGGTCCCTTAGCAACCTCCCATCAGCTTCAATCTGTTTCTCTTTCACTTTCAATTTTCATGTTTCAGAACTTGATGACAAAGTTTATCAACATTGTCAATTAGCATAGATGCTTAGGATGCTTTTAGATGTTGCCAAAGCATGAAGGTCAGGTTATCTGTATATTGTATACACCATCAGTTCTTCAATGAAAATAATTCATCAAATGGGGCCAGAAGGAATCCCAAGACCCAACACTAATAATGGTGGGTTTATTTAGTGTCATTGTAAATGATTGTTCAATCACTTCCATAGTTAATCTTTTTCTTTTTATGGGTTCAATTGGAATAAGAAGACCTACATAAAGCATTCTGATAGTGATATTGTTTGTGTTCCAGATTGACCAAATTGAAAAGAAAAACAATGGCTGATATTGGTTTTGGTGATTATTGCAGTGGTTGATGGGTTTCTTGAGCTTTTGGCATAGAGGGGAAGCGCGCACAGTAAGGCTAAGGGTGTTGCCCTGGCACATCTTCCTGGGGCTGTACACATATGGTTTGGCAGTGGCTACTGCAGAAACTGGTCTTCTGGAGAAGTTGACATTCTTGCAAACAAGGAGGAATGTGTCTAAACACTGCCCACAGTCCATGGTTGTTAATAGTTTAGGGCTTGGGTTGGCCTTGCTCAGTGGCATTGTAATATTGGCTGCAATATCACCCAAGTACCAACCCACTCAGACTAAACTCATTTACTCAGATACCAAAAAATGTCCCTCTTGTTAAAACAATTTTGTTAATGAAATCACCATTTCTCTATGTAAAGGGCAACAAAATCAATTTCTTCAGAGTTTCAGACACCAAAATCACTTGATTCCCTGCTAAGATAGAAAGCAGGAATGAAATGAGCACTCCTCGTTACAAAACATGTTTTGGAACATCTCTAAAGTCTAAACTATGCAAAATGAATTACCTTTTAGAAACATTTCTGAAGTTTACATTTTATTTATGTTTTGATGCCTTGATTTAAGACTCTGTACACTGAACAGTGAAGCCTATTATGTAACTATAAGCACTTCAAGCTCCGCTGGTATAGGTGGAACCTGAGATATATCTACTAAGTCACTAGTCGTCACCACCTCCGGCTCCCCCGATATACGACGGCATCCTCATAATCTACGGAGTCTCAACAACAAGCAGCTGCATGTGCCCGCCGTGACGCCAGAGTAATTTTGGAGGTGAGGGTTACCACCGCAACTAAGGGCGTTGAGAAATCTTGACGGTCGCGGATGCAGGATTTGACCACCATGTTGACAGTTTGGGCGCTACATCGATTGACCATCTACGCCATCACGAGAGGGATCTGCCCCAAAGTTGACGGATAGGTTGCCACCGAACGGATGAACGGCACCGGCCGGGGAGTTTAGGGTGCACTCTGCCATCCCACAGAATGCATCGATGAATTGGGATGAAATATTTAACTTGTGATCCTAAGTTAATGAGTAGAACTACAAAAATCAGCCTTGCCAAAATGGAAGGATATGCATGATATAAAGAAGAACAAGCAAAATCAAGCATAATGGTGAAAATGATGGAGGGGGAAGCTTGGAGATATTAAAGAAACAGAGAGAGGGCCGGAGACGGAGACTATTGTATAGAGATGAAAGATGGTGATGAAGTTATATATAAAGAACGACCGGATCCAGAGCTCAAACCTTTTTGCCCTCCTCAACATTTTCAAAGGATTTCAGTAAGGGGCTTCACGTACTGTCCAAGACTTCGAAAAACCCTGATTCTCAAAGGACTTGTGAAAAAAAACAGTGAAAAATTTAAAGGCAAGCACGGCGAAAAATAGGCCAATGGGGTCCCATCTATAAATAAAGAAAATAAAATAAAATTAAAGGCATCTGGGCCTAAGCGGGCTAGGCGGAATTAGAGGAAATGGGCCAACTTGGGCTTCGGGCTCCCACCTTTATATAAAAACTATAAAATAAAATAATAGGCCATTTGGGCCTGAAGCGGGCTAGGTGGAACTAGAGAAGATGGACCACGTGTGATGGGGGGTCACCTTTAAAACCACCTTTGTACTTTAGTGTTCGGCGACCAAACAGAGATGCCAAACTGCCACCTCCTAGTCTCAGTCACCACATCTAACTCTCTCTCTCTGAGCTTCTTCATCGTATCTCAAATCCCAACTCAACTCCAATCCCTAGAAGCTGATCATGTGCTCATCTAGCGCCTCTCTGTTCCTCCCAACCTACACTTCCTTCCTTGTACGACGTCGTTCTATCTCCCCAACCGTAATCCTCTACAAACCCAGATCCCGAAGACTCCCTCTTCGCCTCTCTGCCTCATTTTCCGACCAAAGCTTCGGCCTTTCTTGGTTTCCTCCCGACCCTGATCACTACGGCGGCTGGGGACCCCTCCCAGCTCCCATTCACCCCAAAAACCATGGTAAATTTCTTCTCTTTTTACTGTTTTAACCTCCCCAAATGTTCTTAGATTGCAAAAATTGGGTCTTTAACTAACCCTTGTTGTGAATTTACTGTGCAGGGTTACCTACAATTGTGATCAGGACTATTGGGGCTTCAGTGGCAGTTGCTGTGGCTGCCATTGCTTACTTCTCGCTAACACGAAAAGGTCTGCATTTTACTTGTCCTTTTGCTCTTTTTTATTACTGAGTTGGGTTAATTTGGTTTAGTAGATTGTAGAGGGTGAATGAACTTGGTAGTTTCGTGTACTCGGTGCTGAATTGGTTGTTGGGGATACCACATTGTTGTGTTTTTGTAGGTTTTAAGTTTCGAGTTACTAGTCCATTGCAAGTTCTTCACGGGATATTAAGTCCGGCTGATACTAAAACTGTAAACAATGGAGCATTGGATGAGGATACAAGGTCGGAGACTATACCTGTTTCCGACGGGAAAAGTGTTGTTTCAGGTATATCAAACTGAGCACTTTGTTATTGTTAAGCTCTGTTGGCTATTTATTGCTGTGATCATGTTTGGGGAAACCCATTATGATTGCCTTGTTCTATTTTGAGGATTCCTAAATGTGTTTAATTTAATTCATTTCTTATTCTTGTTTTGTATGTTTCAGCTGCTGCAGAGAAGCTTGAGAGGGTTTTAGTCCCGGTTGCTTTAGATTCTACTCAACAGGAAGCTTTGACAGTTTTGAAGAAACTGAAGGTTTGTTTCTCTGTTAGATTTTGTCAAGTTTAAACAGGATATTTTTGCTCAGATTATTATTACCATGTCCAATGTTTTTGAACCAGGATTGCTCATGTCTCTTACTCTAAGTTGAAATTTGAAAATAAAGGAACAGATGATGCTAAATACTTTGACCGAAATATGAGTTGCATACTCACCGAACAACTTCATCATGAGAATGTCGTGCTATTGTAATTTTTTGAGACCTAAAAAGTTATTTTGTGCATTTGCTACGTTGCTTGAATTTCGAACAATTTAATATAGTGGAACTGAAGCTTTGGTACAGTTCTGAGCATGAATATCTCAACTGTAATTAAGGTATGCAGATCATTGAAGATGATGTCAAGCCTGATGAACTGTGTACTAGAAGGGAATATGCTAAATGGCTAGTTCGAATAAACTCATTGTTGGAAAGGTAATTTATCCATACACGACTTGAAAAATGTTTTATGTGTTTTCTTTGAGATGTTTACTGCAGTCTTCCTAACATACTTTTAATGGGCCTGCTAGGAATGCAAAGCACCGACTTGTCCCATCAGTTTCACTTTCTGGCTCCGTAGTTGCTGCATTTGACGGCGTGAGTGTCAAGGACCCTGATTTCGGATCCATCCAAGGTAAGGGTTGATCCTTGTACCTGTTATTATTAGTTTTATTTTTATGGGACTTTGTCTGAAAATGAGAGCAATTTGAATCTGGGTTTTTAATTTTGTCCCTAAGCCCTGGCGGAAGCTGGTGTCATTCCCAGCAAATTATCACCGAAGAGCTCCCATGGAAACAACTATTTCTTCCCTGAGAGGTACATTCTATGCTGGACCTCTTCTCTTTTATATTTGACTTACCTTAAATGCTAAAAGAAGTACATGGTGCTGCAGGTTTATATCCCGACAGGATCTGATTGACTGGAAAGCCCATTTAGAGTATGACTTTTCGCCAGGAATAATTGATCAGGTAAAAAAGATTTGAAAATTATCATCCATAGAAATCTTTCGTCATATTCTCCCAAAAACAAAAAGTAATGCCTTTTTAGTTTCATAGGTTTTAAAATCTGCCTTGTTTGCAGTCCAGATATCAACAGTAGTAGGTTTTATGGATGTGAAAGAGATCAGTCCAGATGCATCAGCAAGACTATATACTGACATGCTTGCCGGGGAAAAAAGCATACTCAGAAAAGTCTTTGGTATACCCATTTTCTATGTTTCTGTAATTTGCTTTAGCAATTACAAGCATGCATACTTAGGCACAAGAATAGTTACACAAACAGACATGCTAGATACAATATGCCTTCTGTAGATTTTGGCCGTGTTTGTTACTAATATCTGTTCTCAAGGTGAAGAATCAATCTAGGGAAATTAGAGTTGTTTTGGTCCATGAAGGCTAAGAGACTTAGTATTGGGATTTAGAGAGTGAACTGAACTCAAATGAATTTCTTATAGCGGGTATCATGCTAGATGGATACATAATACCTTTTTGGATAACACCTTGAAATCTAATGAGAAGATCTGTAAGATCACCAGGAATGATGATTTTTTCCCTTATATGATATAGGATCTGTTATAAGTCTCTCTTTCGAGGGAGATAAAAAAACTTATTTTGTGACTTGTGAGACGTAAAAATATGCTGGCAAATTACAGAGCTAAGAACCCTATGTCATAATATTCTTGCAGGACAGTGCAAGCGACTGCAACCAAACAAACCTTCAACAAAAGCACAAGCAGCAGTGGCACTAACAAGTGGCAGGATTTCCGAAGCAATTTCTTCTGAACTTTTGAGACTGAAGGCAGAAAGTTCTGCAAGGAAGGCAGAGATGGAAGTTATTAGGTCCGAGTTACTGGATAGAGAAGACATACAGAAGTTTTGGGATGAGAAACTAAATGCAGAGAAAACCCATGGTCTTGAAGTGGAGAAGGCTTATCATGCTGCCCTTAGTATTTTGGAAGAGGAGAAAGTTGTTCAAGAAAAGCATTCTGCCGAGCTTTTAAAGGAGAAGGCAGCTATGGACTGTCAAAGGCAATTACTTCTCAGTCTCAAGGAAGAGATCAATGAGATGTCAGAAAAGCTTGCATCCGAGAGGACTACTTATGTGGCTGAGAAGTGCAGTATGCAGCATGTGCTGAGTGATTTAGAGACCAAGCGGGAAAGTATGCTTGATCAGAAATCAATACTTGAATCTGAGATAGAAGCTGTCCGAATTCTTAAGTATGCTTTCAGCTCTCACTAATTCATGGACATCTATTTAAACTTCACCAAACCTTAATAGTTATGCAATGGCATATTTAAATCTAGTTTCTCATAATCTTAATCAATGATGCAGATCTTGGATAGAGGATGAAGCAAAGAAGAGCCAAGCTCGTGCCAAGGTACTAGAGGAGGTAGGACGAAGGTGGAAATGGGTTAACCAAGCTTAACCATCCTCCTTCCTAAGCTTGTAGACAGAGACGTATCATGTTAGTTATATAAATTCATCATCGGAGAATCTCCTTACGGAGCTTCCAACTGTTTTGATGTGTATGTACTCAAGGCTTCCTTGTATAACTTCCAAACACCTGATGTGATTTTGAATATGCTATGAGAAATTGGTGAACTTTCCAGTTACCGCACATCCGAGACTTTGATGTATGTTTAACACTTAAAACCCATGGGGGTTTGTTTTGTGGAACCAAGAAATTCATTTCAACTCATTGTCGTTAACACTTTGAAATTTCTTCCCATTAACCCCTCCAACAACTCAATAGTGTTGAATGCGGTTACGGATCCAGCTGGGGTGAAACGGTAAAATACAATCCATACCTGACTGGCTGACTGACTAGTCAGCCGTTAAAGTACAGAAGACAAGACAAGCGGTCAAAACGTGAAACCTCCCGCTTAGTTCTTAAAAGCTTACTGCAACTGTCCCAAGATTCAAGCTTTGGCCATGTCCAACTGTACTTACAGCTTCCGTGAATCCCACAAGGTATGTTCTGCTTTACCCTGCTCCATATTTTCCATTTTCATCTCAATTAGCTATATATCGGGAAACTTCACTAGACAACGTTGGATATCACGAAAGAGACACCAGTTTCTTGTTTCATTTGGTGAAAGCACATATTGTTGTTTTGTTTGGTCTAATCCTCGAAGCCAGCTAGCCATAAGAGAACATGAAATAGTTAGAGCCCCAAAATTCACTAGGTTTTTAGATAATGGTTTGGCTTCTGCTTCTGAGGTGGAGCTGCAAGAATTTATAACCCAGAAAGCGATTTCTTTCTTGTTGTTTTTCTGGGTTCTTTGTGTCCTTGACATGGTCACAAACTCGAAATTCCCTCGTCCAAACAACTCTGACCCATTTTGCTGGCCTGACTTCAACCACATCTCAATTTTCAATCTTATCTATTATTTTCTGTTTTATTTGCTTTTTATTTTGTCATAATCATACAGTTGGGATGAGTAGAACACTATAATGTTATCTTTGAATGTTACATGGGTTAAAAGGTGAAGATGATTCTGGGTTTTGAATCATGTATATATGGTATAATCATAAAGTTCAACTATGTTTACCCAAAACACACAGAACCAACCACAAAGAAACAAGCTTCTAGAGAAATGCCAAAAAGGCAAACAAGTGGCTTTGTTTGGTCAATAACTAGAAAGTTTGGTTCATTTTGCATATGGTTGGCTGCACCTTCCATAGCTCTAGTCCACAAGCAAGAGGCTGAGAATTAAAATCAGCCCTATCTATAGTCGTCAACCTACTTCCTAATTGCTTGACAAGCTATACAAAGCTTGTCTTCAATACAAGAGCCGTTTGGTCTGCACCTACTAAATTGATTAGTAGTTGCATAACCAAAAACCACACAACCATTTATCACCGGTAACTTCTGTAAATCATCTGCCATCTGATTTTAGTTGTACAAAGTCAGGGAGATGGATCAGATGGCAATGATTGGTCAGATTTGGTCTTTGTATTGCAATCAAGCTGAGCTTAGCTCTGCGACGTGAACAAAAACAGAATGATTAGGAAGAACTGCCCACAAAATATTATTTCGTCGGGCCAGTAGAATTAGCATTGGAAACCCGGACATTCACATGACTGCCAGATATTAGGTAATATCTATAACAGGAAAGATATACAGTTAAGCAGGTTTTATGGGGGTCCAAATTTACAGTTGCTAGGGTCTTTTCACTCTTCAGCTTTGGTTTTTGGCTTGTTTAACTGCATATCATCCTTACACAGACTTGTTTGGACCCACCCATTTGTGAAGTGTCAATCCTTTTGGAGAAGAATGGCCACTAGATATTGGTGGTTCCTGTAGCTCTTAGCATTAAGAGCTCTATTGGAATTCTATTTATCAAGAACTTCTGACTCAAGCAATCTTTCTCGTGTGGTATGTAAGATGATGGTTGATGGTGTGGGAATGTTTATACTTCACAAGTTATTAATTTAAACATATAAATGCAAAATTCTTCAAACTGTTCTGGGGATGTGTATGATTGGATATGACTGGAGGACAAGGATTATTTTCTTAAGCTCTCTTGGGAATTACAGATTCTGGGTTGCTGTGGCTGCACTTCCAGGGCTGTAATGGTGTGAGTTATCAATTATGGGGTGGGAACAAAGTGGGTGGTGCATTGTTTTGGAGTTGGTTTATATTAGTAGATGAGTGGGATCATAAGCTTTTCGTATTTACAATATCTTCATGATAAGGTTAGGCCTCCTGGTCGCTGCTTCAATTGCAGCCTATGCAGCGAAGCAGTTCAACATCAAAAACTCGAATTCATCAGCCTCGACCACTAGACCTTCAGGTATTCATCTTCATACGTTTGATATCTATCTTTTCCTTAAAGTATTTCTATGAACAAGGATGGTGGTATTTTAACTATTTTTATCAGTTGATGTATTGTGACTGAGCTGTATTTGTTATAGACAGTCTTATGGCGGAGAAGAGTTCATTTCCAATGTTCTTTCTGATGTAATTGTTTCATATTCTTCAATTCTTGATTGTTATGTCATTCTTCTTCTGATATTGCAACTTAGAATATGGCGAAACAAACTCTAAACATGAAACTGAGAACGAAGACGAAGAGCAGCTTGCATATTCTAATGATAGCCTCAAAGAGAAGGATGTAAGTACAAAACAAACTTCTATTGAATTCCCATCTCTTCTGCTATAAAAACTAGCTCGTAGATTTAATAATTTGCTATACTCTTTGTTTTTACTTGAAAAAGATAAATTGTGAGCTAATATGTTATACATGTTGCAGGGTGAAGAAAAAGAAGCGAAAGAGGAGGATGAAGAACAGGTTAAATTAATCAGCAGTGTATTTGACCGAGCTCGTGATATTCCACCTGCTGATGATCTTGATGATGAAGATATATTACCGGAATTTGAAGATCTTTTATCTGGGGAGATTGACTACCCGATACTTGTGAACAAGGATAGTAACGAGAAAGGTGTATATGAAACTGAAATGGCAAATAATGCAAGTGAGATGGAACGACTACGCAATTTGGTAAAGGAATTAGAGGAAAGAGAAGTGAAACTTGAAGGTGAATTACTTGAGTACTATGGATTGAAGGAACAGGAATCAGATATCACTGAAATACAACGGCAACTCAAGATAAAGACAGTGGAGATTGGCATGCTCAACATTACCATCAACTCTCTGCAGACTGAGAGGAAGAAGCTTCAAGAAGAGATTGCGCAGAGAGCTACCACAAAGAAGGAGCTAGAGGCAGCAAGGAATAAAATCAAAGAGTTGCAGAGGCAGATTCAGCTCGAGGCTAACCAGACAAAGGGCCAGTTACTGTTGCTGAAACAACAAGTTTCTGGTTTACAGGAAAAAGAGGAAGAGGCGGTCAGGAAAGATTTTGAAATTGAAAAGAAGCTGAAAGCTGTGAAAGACTTGGAGGTGGAAGTCATGGAGCTTAAGAGAAAGAACAAGGAACTTCAAATAGAAAAGAGAGAACTGTCTATTAAATTGAATGCTGCTGAATCAAGAGTAGCAGAGCTCTCTAATATGACAGAGGTTAGTCTGAGTTTCTTTTTGGCTACTTTTGGTTTACACAATAGCGCCCTTCACTGTTTTGTGTTAGGACTAGTACTTTTCCTTTTGGCACTGGAACTTGAGTCTTGTACTTCTACAATTTTTTTATTTATTAAAACTCAAATAACAACCTGGTGGAAGGGCATAGAGAATTTAAGTAGCATTATGAACAAAATATGTTGTATTTGGTGCTTGTAAAACTATTCGTTAAAATTATCCTTACAATGCTTTCCTCACTATTTTAGACTGAAATGGTCGCCAATGTAAGAAGCGAGGTCAATAATCTAAAGCATGCAAATGAGGACCTGTTAAAGCAAGTGGAAGGTCTTCAGATGAACAGGTTCAGTGAAGTTGAAGAGCTAGTGTACCTTCGTTGGGTAAATGCATGCTTGAGGTTTGAGCTCCGGAACTATCAGACACCTCAAGGAAAGGTATCAGCCCGTGATCTCAACAAGAATCTGAGCCCCAAGTCACAGGAGAAGGCCAAACAACTGATGTTGGAGTATGCAGGATCAGAGCGTGGGCAGGGGGATACAGATATGGAGAGCAACTATTCTCAACCATCTTCACCTGGAAGTGAGGATTTTGATAATGCTTCTATTGATAGTTCCACCAGTCGATATAGTACTCTCACTAAAAGACCTAGCTTAATCCAAAAGCTTAAAAAATGGGGAAAAAGCAAAGATGATTCAAGTGCTCTTTCATCTCCAGCCAGATCATTCTCCGGAAGCTCTCCGGGGAGGGCAAGTATGAGTGTTCGACCAAGAGGACCACTGGAATCATTAATGCTAAGGAATGCAAGCGATGGTGTTGCAATCACTACCTTTGGGAAGATGGACCAGGAACTTCCTGACTCTCCTCAGACACCCACTCTTCCCAGCATTAGAACACAAATGCCTTCTAGTGACTCACCTAATTCTGTTTCATCATCTTTCCAACTGATGTCTAAATCTGTTGAAGGAGTTCTAGATGAGAAATATCCTGCGTATAAGGATCGTCATAAGTTGGCCTTAGAGAGGGAAAGGCAAATTAAGGAAAGGGCTGAGCAAGCAAGAGCAGAGAAGTTTGGTGATAAATCAAATGTAAGTTTCAGCTATGAGCCCAGAACAAAGGGTGACAAGGATAGAACAGTTAGTTTGCCACCAAAACTTACCCTTATAAAGGAGAAGACAGTTATTTCGGGTGATTCAAGCAACCAAGCAGATGGTGGTAAGGCTTTCGATCCTCAAGAAATAAGCAAGATGAAACTTGCTCAAATTGAGAAGAGACCTCCTAGGGTGCCTAGGCCACCTCCGAAATCTGGAGGTGCCCCTACTAGTTCAACTCCAGCTCCCTCAAGTGGGATACCACCACCAGGTGGCCCACCACCACCTCCTCCACCACCTGGTGGACCACCTCGTCCACCTCCTCCACCAGGAAGCTTGCCAAGGGGCGCAGGAGGTGGTGATAAAGTGCACCGTGCTCCTGAGCTGGTTGAGTTCTATCAGTCGCTTATGAAACGTGAGGCAAAGAAGGATACATCATCTTTGATATCTACATCATCTAATGTATCTAGTGCAAGGAGCAACATGATTGGGGAGATCGAGAACAAATCATCTTTCCTTTTAGCTGTGAGTAGAATGCTGTTCTTCATTTTAATATCTGCTTGGACCTATGTTGTTTATTACTAGAATATAGAAATGCTAAAAATGTATGGGCTGGATACAGGTGAAAGCTGATGTTGAAGCTCAAGGTGACTTTGTTATGTCATTGGCAACTGAAGTTCGTGCAGCTTCCTTCACAAATATTGAAGATTTGGTTGCCTTTGTGAATTGGCTAGACGAAGAGCTCTCCTTCTTGGTATGCCTTATGAAACATATATCAAAATGTTTCAAAGCTTGAAGGAAAAGTATTTTACTCAGCAAAAGATAATTGCAACTGCTAAAATCAAAGACCATAAGACTTGTTTCAGTATGGATTCTCTTATAATGCGTTTATGTTGCTGCTTATAGGTTGATGAAAGGGCCGTCCTCAAGCACTTTGATTGGCCAGAAGGGAAAGTGGATGCATTAAGAGAAGCAGCTTTTGAATACCAAGACTTGATGAAGTTGGAGCAGAAAGTCTCCACTTTTGTTGATGATCCCAAACTTTCATGCGAAGCGGCTCTAAAGAAGATGTACTCATTGCTCGAAAAGTATGAACTTTATCTTCATGCATTTACATGCTGGTTATAAGACATGAGTCTTTCTGTTATTCTCAAATTTTCCTGTTATTTGGTTGCCAGGGTCGAACAGAGTGTATATGCTTTGTTGCGAACAAGAGACATGGCTATTTCACGATGCAAGGAGTTTGGAATTCCAGTTGACTGGTTATTAGATTCTGGAGTGGTTGGCAAGGTATGCTTCAAAATTTGAAAGAGAAATGGTTTTACATGTACTACCTTTGATTTTATAATCTCCTGTATGATAAAATCAGTCTCTTATATGATGTTTGCTTTTGTAGATCAAGCTCTCATCTGTACAGTTGGCAAGAAAGTACATGAAACGTGTAGCTTCAGAACTTGATGCAATGAGTGGACCTGAGAAGGAACCAAACAGAGAGTTTATACTTCTGCAAGGCGTGCGTTTTGCCTTCCGTGTTCATCAGGTATATTGGAACTTTACTCTTGTTGAAGATGTATGATAGTTTGAGATACATTATTTTCAAATTGCAACAGATTTGAAAGCATATAATTTGAAAACGCTAATGTTGAACTATTTCCAGTTTGCTGGAGGCTTTGATGCAGAGAGCATGAAGGCATTCGAAGAGCTAAGGGGTCGTGTCAATGGACAACGAGAAGAAAACAATGTGCCAGAAACTTAATTTGAATCTTGCATTTTATCCTCCTCCTTCAGCTCTAGTTTTTTTTTTTTTTTTTTTTTTTTTTTCTGTTGTATATTTCCATCTTTACCGATTCATGATGCAGAGTCATTCATATCGAACATGTAATACAGTTACAAGTCCATTGAGGCCAAAAGTAAATTAAGCAAGTTACTCGTACTTGTTGTACAAGACTTCTTCCATATGCTCAGTGGCACAAACTGGAACACAACATGCTTATTATACCTTGATAGGAAAACAGAAACTTGCTGTAAATTTTCTTTTTCCGACAATAACTTGCCGTAATTGAGAACTTCCTTTATTGAATATAATGATATCAGTGTATAGCTTAACTGCCTTGACATGTCAATTTGCCTAATTCCTCTCAGAGATACAAAAGTGATTATGAATAGGTAGAGTTACCAAAATTTGATCCACTACACTCTCATTGTGATTACAAGACTTCTGTCTATGAACTTGGCACCACCAACCTTCCCTTGAATTTTAGGAGGCAGATAAATTACACGTCTTTGATCCCCGGCTTCTACTAATAACTCGGATCCTCCCCTATACTGCATTTATCAAAGGTTTACATGTTCAGTGTCAAACTAAAGTCGCGTAAGACTATGCATTGTCAAAAGATAAACAAAAAGGCATGATAACTCAACGCAACTGCAACAAGAAGAGAAAACTGAAAACAAAATAAGGTTAGCGAACGAGCAGTAGAACTAAATGCTTAGGTACAATCATACCTGATATAGCTTGATCTCTGACTTGTCAAAACCTGGCATGAAAAGAATTACTGACTTTCTGGCTGCATCAAACGTTACTGAGGACATTAGACTACTGCTGCCACTTGCTGTTGTAGAAAGAAGATTTCGTGCACTTTCACTGACAGTGTTTTGCGTGATTGCAACCCAGTCCAGAGGCAGGGAACTTTGAGAGATATGTGGAATGAAAGCAAAAGGCAAGGGTGAAAATTTATTCTTGAGTTCTTCCTCTGATTCTGTATTCAAATTTGGTGATGCAGTAGCAAATGCTCCAGAAATCTATCCACCAGCTTGGATTGTACAACCCCAATATCGTAATGCCGAACTAATAGATGCTGGATTGTTTGGGTCCAAAACTAGGAAGCAGCCAAATTTCTGAGGTTCTGAGAAAGCAGACGACCCTCTCTGCACCACAAATTACCTAGGTAGGATCTTGATGGATTTACATAAAAATGGTGGTAATAGGAAATGGGGGGAAGGGGTACTCACCTCCAACATTTTTTCAACACTGTTCCATATGTCTGCACTCCTATTCCCGTTGAAAAGATTTGTACTGTTGGTTAAACTCATGGCTTCATCCACAAGTCTAAGAAGTGAAGGACCAGCCAACCTCCCAAAATCTGTTTTGTCAGCCACGTTCCGTAGATATTTCAAGTACAACCTGTGCATAGTCACGCAACTCAATCTCAATTCATAAATAATAACATCGCTGAAAATTCTTTGAGTGTGAGAGAGAAAATATGCTTGACCTTGCTTTACCAGCCGCACTTATCATCCTTAGCATTTCCTCAGAGCTCATACCATCGTACACAATTATGTCAAATTTATCTTTATTGTGATTTCTCTGAGCCACATTCCCAAAGAATCCCACAAGCCTCTCCAGTGCTAATGCGGAAAAAATAGGATCCATCCCAGGAAGCACGCCAAGCTCTTCTCCAAAAATCTGCCCAATTGAAAAGAAAAGTGCATCATAAAGGACCCCAGAAGATGACACACTTAACTGCAGCTAAACCATTATATGATGTCACCTACCTACCCCTTCAAGAACTCCTTGTGTCATATTAAGTCGAGCATCTGCTTGCTTTAGCTGCTTCAGAGGTCCTAAAAGCATCTACATTACCAATAATTACATCAATTTATGTATATGGCGACTTTCGCAACGACATTACATACATTGTATATTCTTAAAGGGGAAAGATAAGGAGAAAAAGAAATTTGGAGAACACACTTTGGTGGTTTCAAACCTAAGAGCCGAAAGGTTTTCACTGCACAGAACAGGAGAGGTTCCAATTTTGCAGCTTAGAAGAAACTCAGCAGTGGGATCTTGTGTATGTATCACCAAACATGTGCTAAATCCAGCCATTGCATAATGCTGAAAATTCATCATTTGAAGAAATAAGTAAAGGGTGCAAACTGAACAAGATACAAACTACAATTCTATGCTTCAAGTTCCATTGCTTAAAGAAAACCCGAAATACTAGATCATTCTATATTTAATGCCACAAGTATATAATCAGCTAAAATTGTAACAGGAACAAAATTAAGCTGCCTTAAAACAATTCAATGAAAGACTCAAACTTTGAAGCTTAAATCAGAAAATAATGGCATTAATAAAGCGGAAATGACAACCTTGGTGTCGATTATTCTTCTTGATTGTGAAAGATATAACCCAAGCACAGCTATCAATCTATTCTGAAATTGGAACATAATGGCTTTGAAAATAGAGTAAATTACTAATCTTTCACAAACTGTGTGGTTTATTCTTCTTGATAAACCATGGAACAACTATAATCTATTCTGAAATGGAAATGCGTATGATAAACAGTTGCTCAATATCATAATCTCAAACCAATGCTATCAATCTTAATTTGGGGATCACATTTTTATTTGTTGTAACCTCGGGGATCAGACACGTCAGAAACAGCAAAACTGATACATAGTGTTTAGCAGGTCATATGTAACATACAATGTAGATTCAACTGAGATACCTGAGCAGCAAAAATGGCAGAGGTGGTCTTGCCGGACCCACCTTTACCCAAGAAAGTGACCAGCTTTGTTGACTTGTCAGAATCCTCGGACGAAGACGAAGCAGCCAAGGTCACAGCTTTGGCTCCTGATCGTGTTCTGGTTTGTGTTCTTGTCGTGTGGACCAGGTTGGGTGTTGTGCGGCTTAAGACAGAGGAAGAAGAGAGGACTGGGCAGAAGGTAAGCAGCGCCATTTGGTCAACTTGGGTCAAGCTGCTGGGTGGTTTGGTCTCTAGCTTTCTGTGAGATTGGGATTGAGAGAGAGAGAAGAGAACAGTCTCGGGGATAATCTGGGAAGTGTAACAACTCATATTTTACTGCTCTTAATCATGTTAGGCTATTTAGGTGACACATTTATCTTGCATTGCTCGCTCTTTCAACTCATTCTGCACATAACATTCACATGGAGATTGTCCTACCAAACTTAAAACATTTTCTGACATTTAGTTGGTTCGTAAATTAAACTCAAAATCTCTCATTTATAATAAGTAAGATTTAGATAAAACGACATTTGAGATAACATAATTATTTTAAAATAATATTTACGTTTGTCTAAATTGCTCAACTTGTCAACCAAAAAATTGTTCTACTTTACAAAATCAACTTTGTATCTATATTATATATGTACCTAATCTGTTGCAAATCAGTAATATAAACAGTGAAGAATATTGCATACAAATATGCAATCATGTTTGTAATGAATCATGTCCCTTGATTTAGATCGATGCTCTAGTATTTTCTAAATGAAGTTCACAAACCAAGTGTGAAGTGTTACCCCAATTAAGTTCCTCACTGTCCTTTTCACCATATCACATTTCAGGCAATTGATGACACGGTATTTTATTTTCTATTTCTTTCATCATATTCTTCGTGCAGTTTCATAAAAAAGATTGATGTGTTTTGTCCCCCTCACTTTAACCAAACAGTACTTCCTAGATTGCTTTGTCAGTAGAAAAAGTAGATTGCAACTTCCCCACTCTTTACTTGATTAGTTGCAAATCACTCAATTGATCCATGTGTAGTTTCACTTCCAACCCTTAATAGTGATGGATTAACACATAAATCCTGTCTAATTCCCCATATGCATCAAAATCAAAGACAAATAATGAAGGGTTTGACAATGGAAATATAGCAGCTAGCAAGTCTCCCATGAAAGCCACATATACACATTTCTTCAACTCTTCTCTCCTCGACCAAAATTCTTATTGTCTCCTACATATACATATATATATATATATATATATCATCGTAAATTAGTCCATTACAGGCAGCTGGCAAATAATCTTGAGATTTTCCTCCATTAGGTTGGTTCATTCTCTCATTTAACTCGTCGATCGATCCATGCTTCCCCTTCTCATCTTTCTCCTCCTCCTAATATTTCACCATGGCCTTCAGAATCCCTCGATATCACCATCACCTACTAGTTCTGATCACCATTCTCTGCCTCTCCGTCCTCATCTTCTTCTTCCTTCAATATGAATGCTACAACTCCAAGACGATCAGTAACATCCACAAACAAATCTCCCAACACCATCATCATCTTCATCGTCGTCGCCCTAATCTGGCAATGAGCAGAAAAGTTCTAGCAAGCAAGTTCGATTTCACCCCCTTCGTAAATCGCCGCAAGCAACACCACCAAAGAAGGCATTCAAAGGATCATCACACGCAGCCTGCAGATAATTCCGATGAGGTCGATCCACGTTATGGTGTCGAAAAGCGGCGAGTTCCCACTGGTCCTAACCCATTGCACCATCGATGAGTCCCTTCTCAGGTGATCGATGAAGTCAAAGCAACAGGAAAGATAATATGAATGTTAGTGGACCATTTATTGAAACCTATGGTATATGTTTTTTTCTTCTTTTTCTTCCACTAGCTACTGCAGCTCTTTTTGTTTTTTTTTTCAGAAAACTATAATGCAGATGAAGAAATGTATGAATATCGTGATTGATTGAGCTTGTACATGGTCGACAGTATGATTGTTATTTTCATGATGAAAAGGGTGAATTAATTGATACTACTCGATCTTTCTGTGTTATCTTTTGGTTAATCTTCAGTGAATGCATTATTATTACCATGAGTTATATAAATTACTTTTAAAACTTTGGTGTTGATATTTCTATTTCTAAACCCTAAAGTGATCGATATATAAGTAAGAAAACAAACATGAGTAACTGTGACGGCAAGGCACAGTGATACTGTCATTGCTAAGCTAAGCTAAAAGCATATATATCAATATAAAGTTAGGGTTGGGTTAGTGTAAAAGCTTTTGTTTCTTTGAAGAGATTGATAAGCTATCTAGACTTGTATAGTTGTAGGTCGGTGCTACCACGCACCATGCTAACTTGCACCAAACAAAAAGAGAAAGAAACTAAGGATCGAGTAGAATACTAAGAAATAATTAAGCAGCTGGCATGCGATCGATGATCGTGTAGTTTACTGTGATGCTCTGTAGCTGTGTCTGGTCGATGTTTTTTGTGTCATATCTGGAAGGTAAGGTGAGCTTGGGGTTTGTCTTGCTGCATGCTCGAGTTATATCATGGCTGTTCCTAGAGAGGGCAACTGCTCTGATTTGCAGATACGGGATTAGGAAGGGTTCTCTGAGTTTGGTGACTTTTTCTCTCTGTTGTGAAAGCATATCGATCTTTGAACTGATATTAGGTTTCAAAATAGTAAAAACCGTTCGCTTCCAGGTTATAACGAGTCATTTATACAAAAATAATATGATAAATGTAATTCAGCTGGATTTATTTATGTTGATTCAAGTAAACCTTTGGTGCTTTGAATCCTCTGCCAAAAACATGTGGCTCACACCAATATACAACACTCACCTTCGAACCTTCCTCTTTGTCAACCGACCTAGTTGCTTCTCAGAGTAACCTGCAACTCCCACAGCTTAACAAAAGTACCCCAAAAAAAAAAAAAAATTTAGGTTGGACTTCCTTTTAGATGAGCCCAGCCTACTTCAGTATTCATTAAATAAAGAAAAGGATAAAGGGCCGAGGCCCATAAGATCGCGGAAACAAGAGACCGCCACCGTCTTGGTCGTCCAACAAAGACACGGAGAGAGGTGAAACCACAGCTTCAATCAAATACGACGATTCAAATCCAAACACTCTCTTCTAATCAGAAATCCTAAACCTTTTGATCCGATAATCCTACCAACAAAAAATGGTACGCTCTCTTCTCTTTCTCAATTTGATTACGTTTCTCTTGTCCAATTTGTAAAATTAGGGTTTCCTGATTTGTGTTCGTTTGGGGGTTTTGCGTCAATTCAATTTGTCTGACTCTGGATTGTAATGGGTCGATTTTTCTGAGATTCTAGGTGCTTAATTGGGCCCAATTTTCTTTTTCTTTTTTTTATTTTGGAGATGAGTAATTTCAATAACAAGAGTCAAGATTTTGGTGTTGTTTTTTGTTGATGTAAAGAAAGTATATGGAATTGTTCATCTTGATATGAAGTAGTGGCCTGGAATGTGTTTGTTGGTATATGATTGGATTTGAGTAATCTGCTGAACTTGTGTTTGTTTCGATTTTCTGCAGTCTACACTTGCAGCTGCTAGAGCCGACAACTTTTATTATCCTCCGGAATGGACCCCGAATCAGGTAAACTTGGAACTTACTGTTTCTGTTTCGGTGTTGTATTGTGATAGGATTGGTAACTTGGCGTGCTGATTTTCGTGGTGCTAATGTGTGCAGGGCTCTTTAAACAAGTTCAATGGTCAACATGCTCTGAGGGAGAGAGCACGGAAACTGGATCAGGGAATTTTGGTCATCAGGTAACATATCAGGCTTATTTTTTTAGTTACGTGGTTGGTGTTAAGATATGTCTTTGTCTCGTAATGGAGGTTTCTATTGTGGCCAACTGACTGACTTACATAATTGCTAATGAAGGAAGTCAAGTCCTTTTCTCGAATTGTAACAAACTGTTATTCCTACTAAAAGCCTGCATGATGTGTAGGTGTTTTGAGATGTTAAGGTTTTCTGTAAAGAACCATAACATCATTTTCTGTATATGCAAATTCAGCTATCAATATGACAGAGAGCTTAGCATCACTGATGATTTATCACTATACTAGGGAATTCATTTTAACTGTCAATCATCTTCATGGGCTATATGCTATATTCTGGAGGGATTAATTCTATCTGGTAGTTTGCTCTCTTAGGTAATTCCTATGTGGTATAGTCATACGCTTGTTTTATTTTTTGTATTGTTTACCGAATTACAAACTATTGTAAGAGATATGGTAGTCCACTTGAAGTATCTGTATTTTTTGTTTGTGTGAATTTTGATTAAATGATTAGGGACATGCAGTTCAACTTTAAAGTGGGGAAATTCTGAAGACTTCTGATAATTGTTTTCATTTCAGGTTTGAGATGCCTTATAACATATGGTGCGGTGGGTGCAATTCTATGATTGCAAAGGGTGTTCGGTTCAATGCTGAAAAAAAGCAAGTGGGAAACTATTATTCAACAAAGGTACGTTTTTCAACTAATACTGATTGTTCTGAGTTTTCCATCCTTTTTGAATTAAGCTGATAGAAATTGCATTGTGCGCCCCCCCCCCCCCCCTATATAATGGAATTCATGTTTTTAATGATGATTATCGTCTTTTACTCTGCAGATATGGAGCTTTTGCATGAAGGCTGCATGCTGCAAACAGGAGATTGTTATTCAGACAGATCCAAAGAATTGTCTGTATGTGATTATGAGTGGGGCTCAACAAAAGACTGAGGATTTTGACATTGAGGATGCAGAAACCTTTGCACTTCCTGCAGAAGAAGGTTGGTTTTACATTTCTGGATTTTGATGCCATGTTGAAATAGATTGGCCGACTCATTGGAATTAAAGAGGGGAGAATTGGAATAACCAGTGAGTTTGGGAATATTTATGCATTATTCTAACTAATTTTTTTTTTCTCTACAGAAAAAGGTATGCTCGCAGATCCATTTTACCGTCTTGAACATCAAGAAGAGGATCTGCAAAAGAAGAAAGAAGCTGGGCCAGTGCTTGTCCGCTTGCAGAGAATTTCTGATGACAGGCATTCAGATGATTATGCCCTTAACAAGGCTCTCAGGGCCAAACTTAGAGTATGTCACTGAGACCATATTTTTCTCCTTTGTTTTTTGTTGAAAGAAAAGTTGTCAGTCTTTAGGTTTGTATAACAAGGATAGAGACAGTGAAGAGGTAACTAGTTTTTCATTCTGCACAGTCCGCATTCCCTTAGCATTTAGGTTTTTGGGAAAGTTATTTATTACCAGGATCAAAACGCAAAAATTTGATTTATTTTGATGGAATGGAATTTTTTTCTGCCTCTTTGTAGAGAATGAGCTGAACTTAGTATTGAATCTGGTATTGGATAAAAGAGCTGACTCATTATATTATTTGTATTGTTTCAGTCTCAAAAGAAAAGAGTCGCTGAAGAAGAGGCTGCTTCAAGGAAAATGGGCTTCCATATACGACTGCTTCCAGCGGCAGAAGAGGATACTGCAACTGCATCACGGGTGAAGTTCTCTACCAAGTTTGACAGAAATAGGAAGGATAAGCGAGCTTTGATCAATGCTTCATCAATCTTTCCTGGATCATCTGGGACTTCTAAGAAAGCCTTGGAACTGGAATCTAAGAGAAGGAAAATAAGTGCTGCAGCAGCATCTAGCTTACTTGCTGGGCGAGTCAAGCCTTCATCTTGGTCTCAGAATTCTGTTTCTTCAAGCAGGCACAATGGCCCTGCAGTCAAAGTGAGACGCTTCTAGCTATTATGATTGTTTCTGAACTAGGGAAGAGAACTTCGGGTTCACGAGAAGTCATGAAATCATTCCCTTTGCAGTTGGCTTGAAGAGCTATAGGTGTGAATTACACTTGTGATATTGCTTGAATGCATGGACAATTTTCATGTTCTCTTAGTTTAAAAGAGTGTACGTGTTAATGACTAAAGAGGGTATTCTCTGTTGTACAGAATCATGTTAAAATAATCAAAATGATATGGTGTTAGATCACCGCCGGCTTCCTTTCTTTGTTTTAGTGAGCTGTTTCAACTTGTTAATGAATTACTGTCTTTGCACGGATAATGAAATTTTTTTCATAATGTGATATAAAGATAATTAGTTGAACAAAGTACACGTAAATTGATTATAATGATGTTATCGATATGCTCTCTGTTGAGTGTTGACAATCTTGACCGACCCCAACCCTGATGATCCTCTTGTCCCCGAAATTGGCAAATGGCAGATGCATGATTCCATCTCCGTTTAGGTTGAAGAGTGAAAAAATCTTGTGTTTTTGAACATGAAGAGATAAAGAAACCATTGCAATTGCCGGAAATACTACACCCACTAAAGGCACAAAAATGGAGGGAAAGTTGGTAAGATTCTGGAACACTGAAAAATTATTTGTCTTGATTCATTTGAAGACATTTGGAGATGGGAAAAAGAGGAAGAGGGAGGGTAGTGAACAAGGTTTTATGGGTTTGTGAAGGAGTTGGCGGGGACATTGGAAATTAGATGCCAATAAGTTAGTCGTGAATTTAAATCGTGCCTCTTCGTGTCGAAAATTAGTAGTTTAGTAATCTCTATCAAAGACTTGTATCGTTACTCTTTTGACGATAATAGTGCTGATACTAAGCGCACACTGATCATGATGTGGATTGTGGAAATATTATTAGGTCGAAAAAGAGAGTTGACAGACGGAGATGCCTATAATGATTTGTGACATGATCATGAAATCTCTAAAATAGAGTTGTCGTGTATTCGGATGTCGCTAATCACTATCAACATGCAATCTCCATTTTCACAGTTCAGTTGGTTTTCTTCTCTCGTATATTTGCATATTTTACCTGGTTCGGAAAACATCAACATGTCGTTGATGTTCCATACCCCAAAAGAGTATGGTTATCACAACTACACTACAGCATATATATGCATTGTTACATATTGGGCAAACATCAATAAATACGTATGCATTATCAATCCAAAAGCTCACATGTATCAGAGGGAGATGCAATCATCATACAAAATGCTCCATAATCCACGTAATTAGTAACTAATATAACTTAATTAAAAATGATGCAGAGCAAATAAACGAATAAAGTTTGGTGCTTTAATTCTCTGAACTTGAAAGTGCCTGAGAGTCTGCAAAAGTAAACCAATCGTTCATAGCCTGTTAGCTTTGTGCATGCATGAGCCCTCCGGCGGAGATCAGAGCACCAGCTCATCTATAATCAAGTAGCAGCAGTTCTGGATCGATCGTCGTAAAAAGAAAAATGACTGTGCTGCTGCTCACATATATACAGAAAGGTCTGCTCTGTATATTTTATAGCAATTGTGCTATAAACCACCAAATTGACTAAACACAAGAAACACAATCATGGTTGGTGCAAGAACAGAGTACTGCCACAGTAATATAGGGTTGGTCTCTGCTGGTTGGTTCTCACTATCTCAAAGATGATTCTCACTATCTCAAAGAGTACAGATATGCATAGCTAGCCAGTCACACTGTATCCATACATTCATAACTGTCACTGTGTAGTAGTGTGTTGCAGTGTTGCTACTTGATAGCTGTATCAGATCTTATGCGCTGTTTGCCGGTTCCTTGTTAATTAATGAAGTAAAAAACCATTTAGCTAGGAAACTTATGGACAACTATTTCTCTTTTATAATTAGTTTACAGAATTAAGTTCTTTAGTATTATGAAATACTAAATACTAAATGGCCGGAGTCAAGTTAGAGTCATTTGGATTAGTTCATTAATTATATAAGGCAAACCACAAATTATGGAAAATACTTGCATCCAGACTAGTATGTACGTGTGCGTCTGGACTCGCTCTTATTTACACACTTTGGTCAATGTAAATCATAATCTTAACCGTTCAAAAATTAAATTAACCAATACAGATCACCTCTGCCAAAAATCAATATAAATAGAAATCGTTTGTTTAGCCGATTGCATTAAATAAATAGACAGTTCTGGTGAAAGTTAGCAATCTCATGATCCGCCGTCAATTTGATTAATTAACAAAACTAGTTTTTGTTTACATTGATTTTTGTATATGTGTTAATTCAAGTTTTGAACAGTTAAGATTATGATTTACATTGATCAAACGTGTATAAATAAGAGCTAATACGGACGCACACGTACATACTAATCCGGACGTAAATATTTTCCGGAAATTATAGCAAATAATATAACAATTAATGCATGGCTCAGAAGTTTCAATTTCGCTATTTTACTCGCTACAAAAGCTCATTCAACAAACAAACGAGTTTTGTTTACATTGATTTTTTGTATATGCGTTAATTCAAGTTTTAAACAGTTAAGATTATGATTTACATTGATCAAAGTGTATAAATAAAAGCTAATACAGACGCACACGTACATACTAGTCCGGACGTAAATATTTTCCGAAAATTATAGCAAATAATATAACAATTAATGCATGGCTCAGAAGTTTCAATTTCGCTAGTTTACTTGCTACAAAAGCTCATTCAACAGTGATACCACATGAATATATTGCTAGAGGTTAACCAAACCTAACACTGCCATAAGATCACGCAACTGATCAATTTCAGACAGACAAATCCTACACTGAAAGAAGAGAAAGATCTCGATGCACGGCTTTAAATAATGAAGCATACCTACACAAGAAAAGAGTGTTAAGGGCTCTCTCTCTCTCTCTCTCTCGACTTTTGCAGTAAAGTGTAAACTTCACAGAAGTAGTAGTGCAGCTGCAACATATACACTATCTTCTCATACGAAAAGGTCCAGTAGTAGGGGATCAACAGACAACAGTAAACCAAATCTGTATGTTTTTTGAGCTGCTATTGCTTGGTTTTTGGCGTTATCTTTCTTTGAGGGCGGCGATATGGAGGCATAGATTGATCGCCGGCCCAGTTAATACAGAGATATCGAACAATGCAATTATGCAGGCGTTCTAGGTCAGTAGTAATCTACCTATTATATAGTTGTTCTATCTCTTTTTGAGTTGGAAGTGATCTATCTAATTAGTAATCCTCATATGATTGTGGTTCTTGATGTTAATCTGTGGTTCAAAACTTCAAATAGTTAATTTGGCTGGCTTGATTAATAACGTTTTCTCATGCTGTTAGTATTTTCTTTAGAAATCGTTCATACAAGCTAGCTTGTAGTAGTTAATTATACCCCGGCCCTCTTTAATAGCCTCACTTTTGTCTCTCTGGGATCTAATAATTAGAAGTGAAAGTGCATATTATACTATAGTAACAGTATAAATATATAACCGAGGATGGATAACCAAGACTTGTAAGGACTTGCTCTGCAGCCTTACCTGAACTGAGCGAGAGGCTGAGACCAGAGTTGTCATTGAGCTTTTGGCTACCAGAACCAGTACTCTACCTCTGCATCAATTTCAACATTTGGGGCTTGCTGTTCATTTTCCACTATGTCAATATTGTTTCTTCTGCTAATTCTTATGAACTGTCTACTGTTGTAGTAAAATGCATGCTCGCACTGGGTGGAAAAAAATATTGGAAAGATTAAATTGATCGACCACAAACGATTATAGTCCTTGGACAAAAAAAAACATTAATTGTTTTTACATTGGTGTATAAAGTGGAGCAACTAGATTACTAGTGCGACAATTCTATTTCTAGGATGATAATTAACCTCTAATTTGTAACTAATAATATACAGTGTCAAAAGCTGCAAAACATAATCATATCACAAATAATCATTGATTTTTGACTCATTAATTACTTTACTCACTCATATTTTAAAAATATCACTTAACTCACTCATTTTTGATTCCGTCTCTCACTTAACTCACTACCGTTAGACCCAAAGTTAGGAACCGTTAACATCGAGGGTATATTCGTTAAAACACCAAAAAAGAATTCCAATTAGTTTTTTTTAGGAAAAAAAAATAAAAATTGTTTTATTCTCATCTAATTTTAATTCTAAAACATTTGTTTTGTATTAGAAATTACAGATTGTTTTTTTTTGTTTGAAGTTGAAAATAACTTAATAACTTTCAAAATAACTACTACAAATAGTTTTTTTTTCAAAATAATTTCAAATTTTATAAAGTCACTATTTTTCATAAAATAAAAAGGGAAATGATTTAATAACTTTAGAAATAAAATAAAAAAGTTAGAAATGCATTTTATGTGGTTAGACAAATATACCCTTAATTTTAACGGTTTCTAACGGTAGGTTTAACGATAGTGAGTTAAGTGAGAGACGGAATCAAAAGTGAGTGAGACGAGTGATATTTTTGAAATGTGAGTGAGTAAATGATTAATTGGTCAAAAGTTAGTGACCATTTATAATTTTTTGAGTGTTTTAAATATGAATGTGAAGAATTCATCACATAAAATTCCTAGATGACCGGCTAGATGATTTTACTCATTATAGTTGAGGTGAGAGAATAATTGAACTAGCTATTCAAAAATAGAAATTAGATTTAGAGATATAAGTTTCATCACACACATAAAGGAGTAAGATTACTGGCTAGCTAGGCTATCACAGCTCACAAGTATAGGGAGCAAAATTATTCAACTAACAAAGTAGACAGGATATCATGCATTTATAAATACATAATTCAAAAGCCGCAAATTGCAACTACCAAGCTATTTTAAGAATTAAAATGTCATAGTGATAGGTGAAAACTTCATCAGCAAGGACTGTGTAGCATGATCCGTAATAATAAAGGTAAATCTCAGCTATATATCTTGACAGCTGATTCAGAAATTTCACACAAACAAAAGATATATGGTTTGGCAATTTGATTAACACTTCAGATAAGAAACACCATATTATACTTTTAACTCTGCAAACAAATGAGAATCCATGCCAGGAAGCAGTTTGGCAGTAAACATCCAGTTAAGAACGGCGGAGGTATGAATTAACCACATTTTTCTTGCTGCACAGAAAAATCCAATAACAATGTATATAATGAAATCACCATCTTGAAGTGTTCAGCATCTAACTAATCAACTTGGTATGAGTAAGTAAGCAAACCATATAGGAAGTGGAAGTTTTATCATGCATGAAGCCATATATATACGCTGTCTTACAAGCTATACAGAAACATAATTAGTGATATATATGCAACTTGTTAACAACTAGAACTAAAATTTATGAACAATACAGGGAGATGATATATACAACCAATTATGTTGTTTTTCTATACCCGGAACAAGATGATTGCCAGCTAGGTGGCCCTTAACAATACATTGCTTCAGCGCGCTCATGATGAGGAAGATCAATATTGTTACCATCCGAGCCGATCAGATACTCATCGTTATGTATGTGATTTGTAGTTCTCATCTAATAATATGTAACATCTACTGCTATGGTAGGAACTTCATCAGTGTTAAGTTGCCAACAGTGAAGAAGTTAAGCTAGTGATTTATTAGCTAGCACAATATTGTTCCTAGTAGTACGTTTTCTTGATTTTCAACTGTCATTTTGTACCACTTCGCTACTCTTGATCTAATTAAACATGAAGCTTGAATAATATGATAGTAGGATCATACCTGACACTATATATATCCACATCACCCAATTTTTATATTCAAGATAGCATATCAACATTAGAAAATCTTCAAATTTAATTACCAAAAGTCTCGAATAGAATTTGAATGAAGCAAACTGCAATACTACTGAAAACATAATTTAGCTCTTTTCCTTCGTGCATACACTTTCAAAGATAGTATCTGTCCCACTTCATAATACAAACGCGGCACTGCAGTGAAAAAAGCTTCTTGATTAAGATTTATACATATTTGAATTGACCGGTCTCAGTTAAACTTGAGGAACTGGCCTGGGTTTTGGTCTGGAGAAATTAAGGTGGCAATGAAGATTGAATTAGGGTTATGGTCTTGGTTGGGTATGAAATTAATGGAGCAAGGGTTCGAATAAGTACCAGAATAGCTCTGCTCTTGAGAATTTGAACTACTGAGAGAGAGACATGTAGTAGTACTGCTAGGCTCTTGATATTTGGAGGTTAAGCCCATAATTGGTGTACTAGGGTTTTCTACTTGCAGCAGGTTGTTACCTGTAAATGACTCGGTCACGTTCGTTGTCATCTTACGGGGATGAATAGACTGCATCTTGTTATCCCAATTCCCAGTAAAACCCGGAAATTCACAACCATCATCTTCGAAACTTGCCCTGCTTCTAGAACTAATTGATCTTCCCATGAGAGTTTTGTGATCATCAGCATTGTTCCTCTTCATGGAATTCGTTCGACCTTGTTCAAGAAACTCGTGATTAGTGTGTTTCTCAGCTTCCTCCCCCAAGCACAACAACCCTAGATCCTTAGGGTTTGCCTCATCGTGATTAGCTTGGCAGCTTAATCTGATCCTTAGCTTCTGCCTTGTTCTTTCTCTCGCCCTTGCTCTCGCCTGGTCCCTCGATCCCTTCCCAACCCTAGATCTTCTAATGTTCTTCCTGGGATCTCTATTGATCATTCCTCCGATGGAAGAGTCACTCTTAAGATCCTGCATTGTCTGAGATACAACTTCATTGCTCTCAGCAGCAGTAGAGAGGGAGTTAATAGTACTGCAAGTCGGCAAGACCAACTGTTGCTTCCGTTCGTTGATGGCAGACTTGGACTTTGTGAAGAGCCAGTCGATGGTCTTGCTGGCCTTGTCGAAACCAAGCATGTCTTGAAGATCAAAGAACTTGCGGGCGATCTGAACCGACAGCCTCATCCTCCGATCTCTCGGGCCCTGAGCCGTGTAGATCTTGCTGTGCCGGTCCTTCTTCCCGCTGCTTCTCTTCCTCGGTGCCGCCGCCGCCTTTCTCTTCTTCTTCGAGCTCTGAATCTTCTCCTCCTCCATCATTAGCCCTTGGTTTGAAGCCGCGACGCTGATGTCAGCAGACTGAGATGAATCAGTGTCGAGCTGCTGCGAAAGCAAGTAGCTCAGCACTACTCCATCGTGATCTTGAAAATAAGATGAGTTGTAGTCGTTGTGGTGAGGATAATGAGGCAATGATGATGAGCTTTCATCATGAGTGCTAGTCATGTTGCCAAGAAGAGGATACATATCGATGTGGATCTTTCGCTCTCAACTAGCTGCTAGCACCTCGGATATATTATTTGAGCTATGATTTGGAAACGAAGACAAGAAGAAGATCGATCCGGTAAGGTGAAGGGTTATTGTTGCGACATAGATGTCGGTCTTTTTGGAAATGCAAGAAGCTCAAGCTGAGCTAGAGTACTCCTGAGAGTTAATAAAAGAAAAGGGATGTACAATGTTTAGGGTACACTGTACATATATACCTACTGGTATCGAAAACCCAGATCAGAGATATGAAGACGACTCCATCTTCCTCAGTTCACTAGTAGTACTCCTACTCTTGAAGATGCACAGTGATTTGGGAGGTGAGTGGTGACACATCACATGGGTGAGTGCAGGTGGGAGATGGCATGGATAGCGACCGGTCCTTGCTAGAAAGCTATAGCCATTCTTTTTCAGAATGTATGTGTGAGAGAGGGAGAGGGACGTACGTACTAATATAGATAATATATCAGTGGCTGTGGTTGTGTTCAAAGTCTGGTCAGAACTTATTACAGATGCATTATGCATATATGGCTCTCGCTAGCAAGCCAGGCTACGAGTGCCCTAGATCAAAGAAAGTGATAGAGAAAAGAGAAGGAAGAGAGGGAGGTAATTATATGATGATGTATGTAACAGTGGTGCTAGAGGCTCTTTGTACAAACTTAAAAGAGGTAGCTTGCTTGCTTGTATAACTAGCTATAGCTTAAGCTTTATTGCCATGGAATCCAACGCTACCTGCTTTGAACTTTGACTGGCTACCATATGTCCCTTTCTCTCTCGACATGAGAAATGAGACCGGTTTGAAAAAATAAAATAAAAACTAATTATCGTTTAAATTTCGATTCTATTCTTGTACATATTCATCATATCATCGATGAACAAAACGTCCACCACAACTTTAAAGCTTCAAACGCAGTGTCACTGTGGAAGCGTACCCTTCTTAATTTGAAGAGCTTGTTTGCTTAATTGCTAGTCGTTTAGGCTATACGAAATACTACTGGCAGAAACCATTTCACCGTGTTACTAAAGCTTGAGGACTAATGATCATTTTGGATTGCCCGTGACTTGTTGACCTAGTTTCCTCTATAATGACTGAACTCACTGAAGTAACTATCAAAGAAAGTTTAGTGTGATCAAATTTCCATCAACTATATTGTCACACGTGAAATTGTTTCCCAACAGCTGAACATGGATTAATGATAATACAATCTAGCTAAAGAGAAAATTGACAAATGTTTCTCATTGCATATAATTATGGCACTCTCTTTCGATGAAATTGACAAACTAGGTAATTACATGATGAGTATATATGTCGCGAGGGCTGACAACTATGTTAAATAGCGTATGTCTGCAACTATATATGTTAAAGTGTGGACGTCTGCTCAAAACAACTCCGGCAGCTGGATATGACAGCTCTTCGTCCCTCCTCAAAGGCCAATGGCATCCTGGACGGCGTTACCATCAAGGTAAAGGCCAAGAGGATCGAAGAAGGTCCAGCACTGGAAAAACAGTAGAAACTTGAGGAATTACGAAACTTGTCACCTATTAGAGTCTGTCGGCGAGAATAAGCTCAAGATGGAGCTCTAGTTTGAAATTAACAAGCAAGATCAACGACGCAATTGGTGTTGATAGAGTTGTTTTGAACCAGCGTCCGCATTTTAACATAGTTGCGAATATCCGCTTCTTATCCGGCCTTCATATATATATGTAACCTGTTAATTTCTCGCAAACGAAATGATGGACGGGTTTCTTTATTTTGAGCCGATACGCATGGAAAATTGAAAATAAGATCTATATTCAATTCTCAATTAAGATTGTTGTCACACCCTAATTTTCTGAAAGATAATTTTCAAAAATTTGAGCATGATATAACTCAAAACATCACTCCCAAAACCTGCTAAACAATTTTCAAACTAAACTCAAATGCTGGAAATGTAAATGTCAACAAAACTCAACAACTGAGTTAAACATTACATCTCCTTAATTACATTAACTATAAAAGTCTAGTAAAATAAAGTCGCTCAAAAAAACTTAAGAACAAACTGTCATAATATACAAATAAGTGTATGTTAGTACATAGCCAAAACACTTGGCTAAGCCGAGAATACGGTACAATTACCAGGTCGAGATAGCCCTGGTGGGCCCTTCACAGATATCCAAGGAAGGAAGGGCCGGTAACAAACCGTTTGCCAAAGTCACTCTAGCGGCAAAACACCCCCAAAAGAGGAGACACTCCAAAGGAGGGCAAAGAGTCCCACATTGGAAACAAGCTCAAGGTACATAAGCTTAGCCTACAAAACAAGCTCAAGGTACACATATATACTCTCTCTCACACAGATTCACATTCTCTCCCCTACTTTCATTCCTCTACCGGTATAAGTGCACATAGCTCACTTAAGCATCGGAGAGTCAAAGACTGGGTCACCCCAGTCCCGACCCCGTGACGCTGTTACTTGTGCAGGTATCGAGTGAAACCCCCTCAGGAATTCTACTTCGTTCCGCCCCGCGACCTCTTCCCGGCTCGGGACGTAACAGGTAGAAACAATTGGCGCTAGAAGGAGGGTCCCTATCTTGTGGAACTCCCACTTGCCTCGAAACTCGGCACCATGGTGATTATTGATGACCCCGTGGACCCTGGCACTCAAACAGAACCTCAATCCGGCGACACATACCTTCCCCAAACCAGCAGCCCAGCCGGCTCAACTCATCCTGCCCTTTGTTGTAGGCATTTTTCAGCTGTCGCTTGTACACTTCACCCTCCCGGAACAGCCTTTGCCCCGCCATGGCAGCTCGCTCGCACTTGGATTTCCAGGACACCTCCAAATCCGCAAGTGCTTGCGTCAACTTGGCCACCTCAGCTTCCAAGGACGTTACCTTAGCAGCAGCCACTTCCAAAACCTCTATCTGCTCATCCTTCTTCCTCATAACTTCCTTTAGCTCCGCCACCTGAGCCTGGAAGGCAGCGGTATTCTGATCCGCTTGAGCCAGCTGCTCTGCAAGGTTCCGCTCGGCCTCAGCTAGCTGCTCTGCAAGGCCACGGTTACGTTCCTCGGCCTCCCTCAATTGCTGGCTCTTCGCCTCAGAATCATCCTGCCAGTGGGAGGCCGCCCGTTCCGTCGCGGTGTACATCAGCAAAGTCGCCTGCAGTCACAGCAATGCATAAACCCCAAGTTCAAACCAGTGAAGCACAAAAAAGCATATAAACACTTACCCGAGTCAGTTTCTCCTTGGCAAGAGCCACTCCCGCCGGCGGATCCACATCCTCTAGTACATGCATGTCACGAGCACGGTGACGCATGTCATAAGCCATTTGAGCCAAGTGTGGCTGAGCCTCCCCCGTCCCCTCCAAGGCTTGAGCAACCTCAGCTAAGCTTGCAGATCCCCCAGACCGGCTATCCCTCCTCGACCTATTTGACGGGCCCTCGCGAGCCGGGTTAACCCTCTCCTTCCTCTTTCGAGTCCGGGCCGCGACTACCTCTTCCTCGCGGTCCGCCACCTCCTCCACAACAGGCTCCTCCTGCACCTGGTCGGGTTCGCCCTCGCGATCACCCTCCGCCGGTACCTCCTCTCCCTCCAACTCCACATCCTGGACACCTAGGCCCATCGCTTCCGCCACCAATGGAGGTACATAGGCGTAGTCATCATCCGCCAGGTTCAGCCTCAGAAAGTCATCACCGTCATCCAGCTCTACCTCCCTTCCCTCCCCCGTCTCCAGGTCGATGTCGTACTGCTTGGCGTGATCAGCCTCAGCCAGCAGCCCATCTAACACGTCCTCATCCGACACTTTGTCGTAAGGACCTTCCTTCTTCCGTGAGCCCCGGTCGCGTGGCATCGTCACTGCAACAAACAAACTAAGTCACACAACGACTCGCAACCTTACAACAAGTAGTGCAACTACTAAAATACAGACCCAGAACCCTGGCGTAGCCGAAGTGGCTGTATATGCCAAGGCGGCATATCCGATACGAGCTCCTACATTCAAACGCCCATATCACCCGGCGAATCCGCCGCTCCATCAGCTCAGTTAGATTGTACTCTTGCGGCACTACACAAAACTAGTTGTCAGTAGTGAGAAGGCAAACAAAACAAAACGACACAAGGCAAGAGCACGGTACCTATTCTTTGGAAGCTCCCCGGGACCCGGAAAGGATGCCCATGCCACTCCTGCCACTGTCCCCCAACAAGGAAGCACCTGCGCCTCCAAGTTTCACTTGTTGAGGTGGGCAAATCTTCCACCAAGACTTTAAACTTCTCCCGTGACTTCATCGTCACGCAGCCCCGGCTGCCCTTCTTTGCGCACCACCCCATGTGCCAGGACGCATTGAATTCGTCACAGTTG
Organism: Fragaria x ananassa; assembly: GCA_034370585.1. Lineage (NCBI taxonomy): Eukaryota > Viridiplantae > Streptophyta > Magnoliopsida > Rosales > Rosaceae > Fragaria > Fragaria x ananassa. Next base: position 24,333,704 of record CP139761.1, on the reverse strand, counting down.
GGGAACTCCTGCTTCAGCAGGCGGAACAGCACGCCCGTCCCCAATATTTGCTTCAACATATTGGGGGTAACTTTCCCCGGGGCGACATGCAGACACGCTAACGTGTACTGCACAAATGGGGGCAGCGGGAACATCAACCGGCACTTCAGTTGGTACTCGTATACCAACGTAAAGTTACCCAGGGGATCCCAAAACTTCACCCCCCGGTCCAGCGGCCGCAACAATACCTCCTCCGGGATGCTCCAATTTTGGCGAAGCACTTCAAGCTCCGACGACGTCAAACTCTCGCCAGGAGGTTCCCAGAACGAGTCATCCTCCTCGTGCGATGTCGCCATGATCAACTCCTCTACCTCTTGCAATAGAGGGTCATACGAGGACACATGAGACCCGGCATCCACCACAGGAATGCCTTCCCCCAAGTCAAGGGCAACTTCCGTCATAAGGTTAGCCAATCCCTCTTCCATCCGGTGCAAAGTGTCCGAATCAGCACTAAGTGAACTAGAGACCTCCACGATCTCTTCGCTGGACACCCACACCGGATCTGCCATTCCCCGCTACCTTAACCCTAACTAGTCCGACAACAAATCCCTCACCCTAGAATTCCTACCAACACCACAAAAGTGTGAACAATCCCACACCCCAAATAACCCGAAACAACGCCGCCACCACATACAAAATTAAAGACAGGAAACGACGAGTTCATACCTGGAAACACTGGGTTCGCGTAGTGACAGTGAAGCAGATTACAATCGGCTGAGCGCTCGCACCCAATCGATCGGGGATGAAATTGAATGTTTCCCAGTCTGAAATTTGTAGAATAGCCGAAACCCTAAACCGCAAATCGCGCCTCAACAGTTTCAGTTTCAAAAACACGAATTCCCTCTTCAGTTCTCTCCAGCCCTATTTATAGGCATCCCCCTGGACCCCACAAAACTGAACGGTCAGGGTAAAGCCACGCCACTGTTGACCTCGCTCCAAAAAAAAAAATGGACTGCCTCGTCAAAGTAGCGGCCCGCAACGCTCAGTAGCGAGTCTCCCCAATCAAGCGTGGACTGACTCACCACGCAGCGGCCCGCAACGCCACTTCGCAACAGTCCCCAATCAAGCGCGGACTGCCTCGCCACATAGCCTCAGCCCCCAATCAAGCGCGGACTGACTGGCCACTTCGCGACAGTCCTCAATCAAGCACGGATTGCCTCGCCATGTAGCCACGGTCCCCAATCAAGCGTGGACTGACTGGCCACTTCGCGACAGTCTCCAATCAAGCGCGGACTGCCTCGCCATGTAGCCACGGTCCCCAATCAAGCGCGGACTGACTGGCCACCTCGCGACAGTCCCCAATCAAGCGCGGACTGCCTCGCCACATAACCCTCAGTCCCCAATCATGCGCGGACTGACTGGCCACTTCGCGACAGTCCCCAATCAAGCGCGGACTGCCTCGCCATGTAGCCATGGTCCCCAATCAAGCGCGGACTGACTGGCCACCTCACGACAGTCCCCAATCAAGCGCGGACTGCCTCGTCACATAAGCCTCAGTCCCCAATCAAGCGCGAACTGACTGGCCACCTCGCGACAGTCCCTAACCAAGCGCGGACTGACTCGCTAGAGCAACATTAAACTTGTCTTCTTGCCAACAGGTTTCCGGAACATCAGCCCCGTCACCTCGCGACTCTCGCGTGGGGACTTGGGGACTCGGCACCATGCCTCCTACTTCCGGGTAAAACCTATCCTCGGCATCTCTAGAATAACTCCCCACCCAAGAACTCTTTCGGACTGGGGACTTGGGGACTTGTTAGTACATAGCCAAAACACTTGGCTAAGCCGAGAATACGGTACAATTACCCGGTCGAGATAGCCCTGGTGGACCCTTCACAGATATCCAAGGAAGGAAGGGCCGGTAACAAACCGCTTGCCAAAGTCACTCTAGCGGCAAAACACCCCCAAAAGAGGAGACACTCCAAAGGAGGGCAAAGAGTCTCACATTGGAAACAAGCTCAAGGTACACAAGCTTAGCCTATAAAACAAGCTCAAGGTACACATATATACTCTCTCTCACACAGATTCACATTCTCTCCCCTACTTTCATTCCTCTACCCGTACAAGTGCACATAGCTCACTTAAGCATCGGAGAGTCGAAGACTGGGTCACCCCAGTCCCGACCCCGTGACGCTGTTACTTGTGCAGGTACCGAGTGAAACCCCCTCAAGAATTCTACTTCGTTCCGCCCCGCGACCTCTTTCCGGCTCGGGACGTAACAGGTAGAAACAGTGTACATCGTCCAAAACCCAGCTACTATGCCTCTGTCTCAAACCTGTTTATCATTACCTGCAGGTCTAACCCTTACATCATGTGTTTACGCTCAAATTAATATTTTACCGGACAATAATTGTCAATGTGAATATTAATTAAGTTCTTAGTCTATGTCGGCCGGCGGGCCCAAGTTCCTTTAAAGTTTATAAAAAATGGCCCGCTAGCAAGACCACGCGAGATGAAATGCAAAGTCCGCGGGCGGAATGACTCCGCGCAGACTAACAGATCTCGCGCGCTTTCGGATAAAAACAGAGCTCGCGCACGGAATGACTTCGCACGGAGTGGGGATCTCGTAAGCTCGCGCGCTTCGGGCGGAATACACAGTTCGCGCGAAATGCGGAATACACAGTTTGCGCGAAATGCCTTCGCGCGGAATGAGTTACTTGTTTCGCTTAGGCGAGGCGGAATGCATCTAGGCACGCTGACGAACTGATTCGCTAGTTCGCGAGGTAGACATACGCGGAGTCCGCGCCAATGCTTGTTATCGTTTCTGACTTTTTACAGTTTTTGACACGCTTTGGACAAATCCCTGTGGCCCTTATTAATTAAAAGCCTTGTTTTGGCCCGCGAGCTGCAATAGCCCGCGTGGTGGAATTGAGCTACAGCGTGAGTTAGTTTTCTACATGGACTGTGGCACCCCGCGGGATAAGATTGTTCCTAATTTCAGTCTGCATAGGACTCTACAGTTGAGAGGCGCGCCGGAAGCAGTGTCTGATTCTATGCGAACTGTGCGAATTGGATATGTGTCACATAAGGATTGGTTTGCATGGGAGGAATAGTGTCCTTATGCTTCACGTTGCAGAGTCCGACTTGGGTTCTATAATTATCTTTCTTCTAGCAGAAGTCGGCTCCCACTATATAAAGGGATCTACGGTTGACACACAAAGACGACATAACAATTCAAACAAAATACAAAACAATCTTCAACCTTGTTGAAACCCTCGACCCAGTCGAATCACCAACGCTCCTCCTAGGAGCTTTGTTTTCGCTTCCCCGTTGAAGCGAGCTCTCTCTCTCTACAATTTTTACAATCAACACAAAACAAACTGCAACCCAGTTCCCTTCAAAGCCACTTCGAAACCCCGATTCTAAGCGCACCACCGCCTAGGATTCTTCAGAGCTCTCCGGACTCTACCCCGATTCCTTGGAATCTTCCACATAGTTGCTCTGCTTACACCGCCATGAGTATCGACCGCCTTGTGCTCGTAAATTCCTCATCTGAGGTGACACCTGGAAATCCCCTTCCGCCTAATCAAGAAGTCAAGCGCACGCAATCAATCTTTTCCTCGTCCGCGAGGTGGCACGCCTACAACACTCCCCCTTTCTCTTTGTTCGCTATTCACCTCCTGTCACGGCCCGACCCATAATTTTTACCTTTATTACTGGCATAGTGGTAATAAGAATTTTACCGTGATCGTCATTAAATGTAAAATATAATTGATCCTCAGAGAGGGTAGGAGACGATTATTTTGTGGGATTATTCTAAGAAATAAATTTTGACGACGGTAAAAATTGGTCATTTTTGCTAGTAAAAGGTAATTTTATTGGGGTATTATTTTGGGGTGTTGAATAATTTTGGATTGGGGTTTATTTAGTTGGACCGGGCCTTGTTTTTGGTCAAAGCCCGGATTGTTTTCTCTCCCTCCCGATTCTCTCTTCTCCCGGTTTCCTCCCCGAGCCAGAAATTTCCCGTCGCCAGCCCACCGTCGTCCGGCCTTCGTTCGCCGCCGGACCGGTCTCAAAAGGTTGGTCTCCGACCCAGCTGCAATCCTAGACCGGTGGCAGCCTCCCTAGCGCCGCCGTGAGGGAGAAAAGCTCGCCGGAAGGTCCGACTGCCGAAAGCCATTCTTCGTCGGAACTCCTTCCTCTGGCCGCCATAGCCGGCGAGCCTTGGCTCAAAAGGAAGCCCTCCTCCCGTGCTTCAATCCCTCCAAAGGGCTCGCTCCGTTTTGAGCTAGGTAAGGAGAAATTGGAATTTGAATTTTCTAGGGCTTATTGTGTTTGTGCGTTCGATTGATGTGCTTAGGCTTAGAATTGGAGTTTGTAGTAGTTAGGAATGTTGTAGAGGAGGTTGAAAGGAAGATGCTGCCAAATTTTGGTGACCATCGGAGGTCGCCGGAGTTGGTCGCCGGCGCCGCTGCAGAGAAAATGTTTTTGGTGGAGAAAAATGTGAGGAGTTTAATGGATTAAGTTTTAGAATTTTTGGAGAAGTTTTGGATAAGTTTGAGATTTGTTGAAGTTTGGTATTTTTGGCGGATTATTAATTTATAATACGGCCATTGGATTTTATTTGGTGGAAGGTGGTTTTGAGGAAGTTGGTTTTTTTATGGAGATTTGTGGTTGGCAGTGAAGTTAAGATTTAAGACGATAGACATGGTTGAGCGCTAGAAGCTCATAGTTAGTTATGCCTATTTTATTTAAGAGTCGGTGTTTTATTTTAAGGAATTATTTATGTTTGGAACAGGACGCGAGGAGGCTCGAGCAGAGGAGACCTCCGACCGACGTCAGGCTTAGGCCTAAGTTGTGAGTGGACTTTTGTTTTATATAATGTGTTTGAATTGTTTTATTGTTGAGTAATTTCCTTTGTTGGATATTTTCCCAAAATTGAGAATTTCGGCGATTATACTCGAGGCACAATTCCGAGAATAATATGTATGAGAGAGAATGCTAGCTAGCTATACGTGGCAGCCCTCATCCTGAGGACGAATGCCAGTATGGGGTGACGTGAGCGTTAGACGCGAGTGTAGTAGCCTTGTACGATTTTCTACTTTTTGAGATTATTCTATGTTTTACATTCATTCATAGAAATCGTACAAGGAGTAAGCACATATTTATATCCACTCGGTCATTACCCCCATTCTGAGGAAAAATGTCAGTATGGGGCGACGTGAGCGTTAGACGCGATCGTATTAGCCTGGTGTGACTATCTATTTTAAAGCTTATTCATAGATAGCATACATGGAGTAGACGAGTGGTTAATACATACTGATATATATATATATATATATATATATAATTTGAGCCTGAGAGGCTATTTTTGTTTATGATTTAGGGACTAGCCAGAACTAGTCGTTTGCATTGTTAAATTTCTTGGGGAAATATTATTGTTATTGAGATTATTTTGTCCACTCACTCTGACGTGATGAAATATTTTCCCCAGGGCTTTTCCTTTGTTTTTAAATGCCCAGTCTGCAGAGTTCGGGTGAGGTCTAGAAGGAGGCGACGAGGCATAGGCGTCACTCATTTCTCCACTACTGTTCACCAGTAGATCGTCTGTTTAACCCCCCTAGGATTTCTAGTAGCTTCCGCTGTATTTCTTGTAGTAGCTCTGAATACTTTCGAAAAAATAACTGTGTATTATTTTATTTGGTTATTTGGATTAAGTTGAAGAATTTATATTATTGGTTAAAAGTGTTCTTTAATTTTTCCGGGTTAGGGTTGTCCATTTTCAAGAGAGGTTTGCCAAGTCCTTCGGTAAGTTTTCCTTGGAGGTGGTCCCCGCAGGACTCACCTCGGGTTTCAGGGTGAAATTCGGGGCGGGTCTTGACACCTCCGCTCCACACGCTGAGGATCGTGGCCAAAACATTGGCACGCCCAGTGGGACCAAGGAGTTCAAGCGTAACAATATAGGGAAATTTGAGGAGACACCATACAGGAAGCATCAGCCTTCTTGTCTCAAACACAGATCACTACGGTACAAGCCCCATAACAGTGTGGCTTGCCGTTCGCTGACTCAAGAACAGGTTCTCGTTAAGTTTGGCAATCCAGATTTCGGCGAACCCGACATGGCAAGCTCTCAATCAACCCAAGACATGGGATCTGCTCCTCCTATGGAGTAAGTCCTCGAGATGTTGGCGAAGCTCAATGATCGGATGGATGGTCTGGACACCATTCAACAAAGTGTCGCCGAGCAGGGTATGGCCACTCAACAGAGTATAGCCGACCTAAATGAACAGCTCAGACAAAACAGAGCCTTTTTGCTAGCCGACCAGGACAAAAAGATTGAATCGCCCAATGAAGGCTTCAATGGGCATGTCTCTGCCGAAAAGATTGAATTGCCTGGCAGCCGATCTAGTGGTGAAGATTTTCCTTTGGACGAGCCAACGTCCAAAGAAGCACTTTGTCAATCAATGACAAAAGGCCTGAGGTTGAGGCCGACAAGATTATAAATAATAATCTCATCTCGCAATGGACAGAACAGTCTACCTTAGAAGCAGAAAGTAGTTCGCGCACTAATGATGATGGCGAACCACAAGTTCACATGGAAGGAGACCCAGACGCCAACTTTCCCATGCGAGATATATATGTGGACATAGGTCAGCCGCATGGGGGGCAAGGCGGAGCTCGCCTGCTTTCTCTACCAATTCGTGACAAGCGAACTGAAGATGGACCAGCACCTCTTGAGTTTCCGCTTCAACATGCACACGCGGGGTGACAAGGCTGGCGGGGTCCGCCTCTCTTGAAGGTTCATCTCGCTGATCTCTTGTTCACCAGCGAGATGACTCAGTCCGCTTCGTCAATCCGAGATCATGATACGCCTAACTATACATGGTTTGGCAGTAGGCCGATCCGCGGTTTCAGTTTTCAATATACTTGGAGTCTCTCCATGCAAGTTCAGAGGCCTAAAGGGGACTGTAGCTTATGGGCGAAGTACGTACATGTCCCATGCATGCCGTTGGTTGCAAAGAAGGTCGAGCTACCGACCTTTGTTGATTCTGCATGTGGTTTTGACACAGAACCAACTTATGATGAATACGATGAAAACTATATGTTGGTGTATCTGTCTCCAAATCACATGCCACAAGAGTTCAATCCCAGTAAAACTCTTGATAAAATGAAAAGAAACAAGCCAATGTTTCTCTTTCCTGACCAATGCATGGCTATTTCTGGTAAGACCACGCATTATGACATGATAGTGGGCGATAAGGCATATCTCAACATCATTCGATCCACGATAAAGCAGTTGAGGATCATGCTTGGTCAACAGACAAGGATACGTGGGGGGCAACAAGACGTACCCTACGAAATACCTTGCCCAAATTTTCAAGTTGACATGGGACAACTCTGCTCAACACTTGGAGATTTTCAACAGCAACAGTCTCACGTTGAAAGCATGACAACATCGAGACTTGGAGTGAAGCATTGGTGGCCTCCCCCGTGGCCTAACGAGGGATCACTACTCAAGCTATGATCTCTTCATTACTCCTAGCTTTTAATTCAGCTTTTACTTTCGTTTTCTTTCAGTTTCTTTCTTTCTCGCATTGTAAAAAAGAAAATACAAAAAAATCAAATAGCCAAAAACACAAAAAGAGATCATTGGTCTTGCTGAAATGCAGGACAATGCTCTTGCCTATATCAGGCTTGAACTTTACTTAAAAGTCTATCCATGAGGCTTGACGACAATAGGTATTTCATATGCCTTGAGTTGCTGCCAGCGAAGTCAAGACAGGTTGCAATGCTGAAAGTTGCAACAACCACTACTGAACAGTCGACTTCGCCGATTAAACTGGACTGATCCTGGAAGAACTAGCTGGCGTACCTTATATCAACAGAAATCTCTGGATGTCTAATTTCCAGAGGATTTTACGGTTCGTCATTCCGACATTCCTGGAGAGAGTTATGGCAGTTTGAATGCAGACAGGTCAGGATACGCGCGAATTTGCAATGGGCATTTTCAATGTGTTTTCATGACCTTACAATGTTTTTCCTCTATTGGGGGGCATCTATAGAAGTTTGAGGTACCTTTATCCATACACCAGGATCTACTCAAGGCTGATCCACAACCTTTTTTGGTGTTCGCCATTTTCAGTGATGCACGGTACCACAACTCCTTCCTTGGGGGGCATGCTAAAGTTTTGAGATCTTTCATTTTCCTTAATATCGGCGAACAGACATCAAAACTGGGGGGCACGTATGTGTTCCAGTTATTTCAGACTTTAGACATTCTTCAAGTGTCTTGGTCATTATTTAGGCCAATCCTTATGGCCTCCAAGTTTTCAAAGTGTTCGCTACCGTTATGCAGCCATTTGCCGACCCTTTTTCAAAGTTGGTTTGCCAGCATTATGTGGCCGCTCGCCAACTCTTTTGCCTCTTACTGGTTCACACTGGGGGGCAGCGAAGCGCATGGAAGTTGATTTGCCATCGTTATTAGGCCGTTCGTCGAACTTTTTGCTTGTTTCTGATTGGTTCGCGCAAGGGGGGGGGGGGCAGCGACGTATATGGCCAATGTCACTCCATGATTATCAAAAAGTTGGCTTGCCATCACCAAGATTCGCGAGGAGCCATTTTTGTAGTCTAGTCAACGCAAATGTCTGCTCCAGTTAAGTGATATTCATGCGAACTACATTCGCTCGCGGTGTGTGCATGTCTTCTAAGAAGAGCAAGCGAATGCATTTGAAGTCCAAGTCCAAGCTGCCTCGTTATGACAAGTTTATCAGTTTACTATGGCACAAGACGAACTGTACAGAAACGTCGCTACAATGCCTTGTTGGGTGCTTGGGTTTCAAGGCCTATTCACATGCTTGTCTACTCACACCCATCTTATGACCTGAGCCAATCCAGTGGCCTTGGAGCAGTATGAACATAACCTTCTTCAATCATTCTTGACATTCATGACTCCGAGACTGGGGGGCAATGTTTACGCCCAAATTAATATTTTACTGGACAATAATTGTCTATGTGAATATTAATTAAGTTCTTGGTCTATATCGGCCGGCGAGTCCAAGTTCCTTTAAAGTTTATAAAAAATGGCCCGCCAGCAAGACCACGCGAGATGAAATGCAAAGTCCGCGCGCGGAATGACTCCTTGCGGACTAACAGATCTCGCGCGCTTTCGGATAAAAACAGAGCTCGCGCGCAGAATGACTTCGTGCGGAATAGGGATCTCGCGCGCTCGTGCGCTTCGCGCGGAATACACAGTTCGCGCGAAATGCCTTCGCGCAGAATAAGAGCAAATTAAGTTTACAAGAATATAAACTCGTGCATTGGAGACAAAGATCCTACACACTGCTCAATATGCAATCTAGTCTAGCTAGCTTCCTCGAAAGTCGGGGAAAGCCAATGTTCCCATTGCATGAGCTACTGCCCTTAGGGACAGCCTTTTAAAAGCCAAATAGTTAAACTACTCTCATATTATGGTATGGTTGAAGGGGACTCTGCTCTCATAATTAATTGTGTTACTGGGTGTTTCAAGTGCCCCTAGAAGATGCTCCAAATTGGCCGAGAGATCAAAATGATTGCCTCTTCTTTTAGTTTGGTTTATTTCCACCATATTCTTTGTAAGCGAACTTTGCAGCCAAGGTCTTAACAAATTTGGGACATAATTGGATATTCAACATTGTTGAGAGTCGAATTTGCCGAGAGATAGCAATGAATTTTGATTTATTTATTGATGGTTGTCCGAGAAACGGTTCTTTATAATTTAGTCTTTTAGCTAAAAAAAAAAAAAGGCAGTCAATGATCCATTAAGGTTAATTTCATACACAATATCCTACAGACATGCATGTGCCACCTGCTTTATTAAGCTTATTTAGGGGTGAATGAATTATTCTATCATAATTTTAATCTAATCTCTGTACATTCAGTTAATTAATTAAACACATGAAATAGTGAAATACACAATGATCGACGACACCAAACATGCACGTACAAACAATAGTAATTGTAATTGTGCAGATTGCTCCAGTTCGGGTACCCATTTTTTAGTCCATGAAATAATCGAGACCCAGACCCAGACCCAGACCCAGCTCATGATCAATATTTGTCGTCAACGTAGCATCATGCATGGAAATACAGAGAGATTGAACTTTGTCCGTGTACTATCTCACATGCACTGCTGCTAGCCAGGGCCCGTCCTGAGAATTTGGAGGCCACTTTTTTTTGAAGGTCTTATGTTTATTACATAATAAAATCTTTTATATATATAAAAATAGAAATAATTAAATTAATATTTCAAGAAAATCATTCAACAGTCCTAGTAGATTTGATCTAGTAGCATAGTCTTTATTTTGTAAGTGAAAAGAGTTGTGAATTCGGTTCATGATAAACTAGTTATAATATTATATAATAGTTGATTCCAACGTTATTAATTTGTTTATTAGATAACTCTCCTTCTTTTCTCTTTTTCAAGATAACTTTTTTTTTTTTTGTGCATTCGAAATTGGGACTATATTCATTAGATTTCAGCAAGTTCAACACAAATGTAAATTTGACTATCGGTAAAAACAATGCTGGGTGTACTGAGACTGTTGGCCATAAACGAAGAGTGTACAAGTTTCGAAACTCGGACCAATTTGATTATTCCGGTCAGGACAAGAAAATCAGAAAGGAAATGATGGGGAAGAGGAAAACAGAAAACGGAGATGAAGTCCAGGCAGCACCTACCAAGTTCAGGACAAGAAAATCAGGAAGGAAAGGGCACGGTGAAAGATGATCCAAATCATCCGTTCATAATCCATTTCCATCTTCAAAAGCCCAAACGACAAGGCCCAAAATCCCAAACATGTATCTCACCGTAAAGAAATACAAATACACCTGTACACGTACACAAAAGAAGAAAATACACATTAACGGTACACAACCTTTAAACGCGTCACACTCCCCAGTCTCACTCTCACTCTCTCACACAAAAGTCAAAAATGGTCTCACTCTCCCAACTCTCTTTCTTCTTCTTCTTCCTCTTCACAACTCTCTGCAACTCCCAGCACTACCTCCAATTCCCCCTCCTCCACATTCGACCCTCCCCTACCCCCAGCCAAGCCCTCTCTTCCGACACCCCCCGCCTCTCTCTCCTCCACTTCCGCCGCCGCCGCCGCTCCGCCTCCTCCCCTGTCGTCTCCGGTGCCTCCACCGGCTCTGGCCAGTACTTCGTCCACCTCCGCCTCGGCTCCCCTCCCCAGCCCCTCCTCCTCGTCGCCGACACCGGCAGCGACCTCGTCTGGCTACGCTGCTCCGCCTGCAAATCCTGCTCCCGCCGCCTCCCCGGCTCCGCCTTTCTCGCCCGCCACTCCTCCACATTCTCCCCCTTCCACTGCTACGACTCCGCCTGCTCCCTCGTCCCCCAACCCGACCCGAACCCGTGCAACCATACCCGGCTCCACAGCCCCTGCCGCTACTCCTACTCCTACTCCGACGGCTCCACCACCGCCGGATTCTTCTCCCGAGAAGCCACCACTCTAAACACCAGCTCCGGCGCACCGGCGAAGCTCCCGGACTTGCAATTCGGGTGCGGGTTTGACGTCTCGGGTCCGAGCTTAACCGGGCCGAGCTTCGGCGGGGCCCACGGAGTCATGGGCCTGGGTAGAGGCCCAATCTCGTTTGCATCGCAGCTCGGTCGCCGGTTCGGAAACACATTCTCGTATTGCCTGCTGGACTACACGCTCTCGCCGCCGCCGACGAGCTACCTGAGAATCGGAGTCTCCAAATCCGACGTCGTTTCGAAGCTGAGCTACACGCGCTTGCTGCTCAACCCTCTCTCCCCTACTTTTTACTACATCGGGATCAAGTCCGTCTCCGTTGACGGCGTTAATCTCCCGGTTCGCAGCTCCGTTTGGGCCCTCGACAAGAACGGTGACGGCGGCACGGTGATCGACTCGGGGACGACGTTGACGTTCTTGCCTGAGAAGGAGTACCGTTTGATTCTAACGGCGTTTAAACGGAGTTTGAAGCAGGTGGCTAGCCCAGCCGAGCCGACTCCGGGCTTCGATCTCTGTGTCAACGTGTCGGGTTTAGGGAGGGCGAGATTGCCGAGGCTGAGTTTCGCGCTTGTTGGGGGCTCGGTTTTCGCGCCGCCGCCGAAGAACTATTTCATTGAGACGATGGATCGGGTCGAGTGCTTGGCGATCCAGCCCGTTGATTCCGGGTCGGGGTTTTCGGTGATTGGGAATCTTATGCAACAAGGATTTTTGTTCGAGTTTGACAAGGACCGCTCGCGGCTCGGTTTTTCACGTCATGGCTGCGCGCTTCAGTGAATTAATTTTTTTGTTTTTGTTTTTTATTTAATTTAATAATAATTTAATTCATTTCTATATGAGTAAAATTAATTTTGCACATTATATGTGAGGTCCTCTTTGTAATGTACAATTTTTTCTTTGTAATCCAATAGTACTAGCTCGATAAATATATAAGATGCATATTTTTTTTTTAAAGAAATAAGATGCATGTAGACCTTGTTGGTCCAAATCCAATAAATGACAATGGTGGGGGGGCAGAGAGAGTTGGCATTTTACAGAAGCAGTGCAAGAAATAATGAATGAAGATATGGAAGGACTTGCCTTGTGATCTTATGGTTTTTGGTTGATTGTGATTTTGAAGAACTGTAGCGGACAAAACATCACACGTCCTGCTGCAACAAGCTCTTCAATTCCCTCTTTAATTCAGTATGAGGTTAAGACCGTTGGGCACTTGGAATGGTATGTTAGATAATGAATGATTTCCAGCAGCCCGTTAGCATTTTCCGGTTGAATTCAATCAATTCATGGTGTTCTAAAAAAGATCCCAATCACATCTCGCATGCATACTTAGCTAGATGATGAGCTGCATCATTAATATAATTTGTAGGTACGAATGAAATAGAAATATCCGTAAATCAGCGAGATGTTAAGCTCTAGCCTAACCCGGCCGTTATCGGAAAAATGCATGTTCACCGGCAACAAATTACTCTCATGGTCTGTTAAGGGCTGCAGCTCATATGCTAGATTGTCGCATAGTACTGCAGGGTGTTAGTTATTTTGGATCCAACATTAAATAAAACCAGACAGCAGATAGACAAATCTACATGGCTGGATAGGGAGGGGTTCTAATGAGGACCACTAAGTTAAGGACTAGTTAAGGACTTCTTCGTTTCACCCATTTTTCGATCGCATATTCACATCTCGACCGTCTAGTTTGTAGATATATATGAGTGATCATCTCTACAAAATTTTCATCCAAATTGAAAATCGTTAAGGCATTCATAAATATGATTTACCAATTATAAACTTGAACGGCTCTTGTTTGACAGATTTGGATTGTCCATTGATTTGATTTAGTTTGATCCCTTAATGATCACCAATTTTGCTGAAAATTTGTGGAAGTGATCTACTTATATAGACCTAAAATTTGAACGATGGAGATGGAAAAATGTAATTGAAAAGTGGGTGTAATAAACGATTAATGAGAAAGTCCTCAACTAGTCCTTAACTTAGTGGTCCTCATTAGAACCCCTCCCTGGCTGGATATATGTTGCTAATGTTTCTGGTCTCATATGCTCCGATCCAAGACTCATAGCAGCAGGAGATATGGGCATTAACTAATCACTAGTACAAGAGCATGATCTACAAATCGATACACATAAATGTAGGAAAACATGAATAGGAAAAAAACATGTGAAGGAAATTAGTGAAGTGCGAATGCTGAATGCATCTTGATGATCATGTAGATATATACAGTACTAACGACCAGGCAATCTAGCTGGCTGTGCATGAAACAATGAATGCCCACAGTTAGCTAGTCTCTCTATCTCTCTCAACCCGAAACTCTAACTCTCATGTTCTGGGCTCCTTTACATTTATTGATACTTTTGGTCTCTATCTTCCAGTGCCACCATACTAACCTAGCAAATAAGTTGCTTATCTTTCTCTGTGACTGAGAGTAGATACATACAGTACGTACGTATGTGGCTGCAGACTATACTGTGTTAGCTAGGTTCTCCAAAATAATACATGTCTCTAGCTCTAGCTCTTGCATTCTCCGATGATTCCAAGAATTCAGAACTGGTTCATACTAGTACTGTAGATCAATTATCACCAACTGGATGGGTATGGAGCCTACTGATTTGGACAAAGATGCCTCTCATTATCTTTCAAATACTACGAACAATTTCATGATACAGTACAAAGTATATTTTATGATCTGCTTGAAAGGAACAATGGTTTTTAATTTTTTATTGAATAGAAGGTGCATGAAATGAAAGGAAAGCAAAGAAATGGAGAGAGAGTCTGGAGGTTGCATTGTGCTATTATATTTTTGATTAAAAGAAAATGCGCAGATTTCAAACTTCTTCCATCCATGGGTCCTGTAGATAGGCAGTGGGGGAATTGGTCCCTATCCAGCCATGATTTGCCCCAGGCCCAAGGGCATCCTCCATTCTGGACTTGGTTTGAAGCTAGCAAATGAATTGAAAGCATTAGTTATATATTCTATTAAAGTCTTTCTTCTGAGTTCTAACCTTCCAATATATATATGTATGGAATTAATAATACACGTACGTCCTTCATTTCAAAAACCATGATCTTCAATTTGTGGCCCTCAACGACAACAAATTTCCGGTTGCGACGGAGAACAAGCATAGGATCTCTTCTTAGTCTGACAATATAATTATAATTAGAAACAATAACGTTTAATTACATGGCTACTGATCAATTTGTAATCACAATGATCATCCACATTTAGATTTAATATAAATGTTGTGATGATTATACGTTTATTAAGTGTTTCGAACATAGTGATCATTCATTTTTCATCGCTAGATGAGTAGATAACCGAGTGAATCAGACTTTAGCCATGTTCACACTACCAGAAATTTCAACTTGGGCGACGAAAAAAAATCGTCGCCCTGTTAAAAAATTTCGTCGCCTAAGTACTTAGGCGACGACACGTCGTCGGCCAAGACGTCGTCGCCAGAAGTGCGTCGGCCAAGAACTTGGGCGACGACAATTCATTCCGTCGTCGCCTAAGAGTAATTCTTAGGCGACGATACTAATTTCGTCGCCTAAAATATACTTCTCGTCGCCCAAAAATATTCGTCGCCCAAGATTTAACACCTTGGCCGACGAAAAATTTTTTCGTCGCTTAAGATGTTATAACCTAGGGCGACGAAACTAAATAGTGATCATTTATTTTTCATCACTACATCTTAGGCGACGATAATTTTTTTTCGTCGTCTTATATGGTAAGTCTTTGCCCAACGATTTAGCAATTTCGTCGCCTAAGATATATTTAAATTTTTTTAAAAAATACTTAAATAAATTTTTTAAATATATAAGTCACTGTCATTATGCTCTGCTAATAATTTTTAGGGCTAAATACTTGTGACACCCTGTAGTTTACACCTAAAATCAGTTTTGTCCCTCACTTTTTTTTTAAACTGGTATACCCCTATATTTTAAATTATCGACTGATTTGCCCTTGTCGTCAAGTGAACCCGTTATGTAGCTGACGTGGTTAACATGTTGACACATGTATGAGACCAAGGTATTGAGATGACAATTTTACCCACCTCGCCATTTCAATCCTAAACCCTTCCGAACCAGCTATTCTCTTCGGACTGAACAAATGAGTCGCTGCGATTCTCCTCAGATTCCTCCAGTGCTCTCCATATGGTGCAAACCCCATGGCTCTGTTAAACAGAAGCTCGTATGCAGTTTCATTCCTCGGCCTGTTAGCGAAAGCTGAACTGTTGAGAACCTCTTTCGCAGTCTCCGGGTTGCTTGAGATTACGAACCGGGTGAAACCAACCGATAGAGACAGCAAAGGTTTGGCATTCAAGCTTCTGGCGAGCTTGGCCAGAACTCTGTGAGGTGCAGAGGCAGTGAAGATGGACATGGAACCAATGAGAGGGTATCCGGGTGGGCTGGGAATAGGGTTGCAAGCTCTGACCTTACAGAGAGCCCAGGCGACACCGCCGGGTCTGAGCCAGAGAGAAAATAGGGAGATGAAAAACAGAGCATAAGCAAATGGCTCCAAGGCGGAAAGGGAGGAGTGAAACATTATGGGGATGAATAAAGGGTCGGAATCCATGGAGAGTTTCGGGGTCGTGGAAGGGTTTGAGGGAATGTTTTGAAGGGTTTGAGTATTTTTTATAGACATGAAGTCCTCCTTGGCCGACGTCCCCCTCAAGGAGCTCTTCGACTCCGCCGACCCCAGGAACATGAAGTCCAAGGGCGACCTTCCGGCAAGCCCAAGGGCGAGCTCACCTTCTCTTATAAGTTCGGGGAAAAGGTCACGGTGCCGAAGCCGGCCAAGAAGAGTGAGCCGGTGATGGCGTACCCGGTTGGTGCAACAAAGTCGACGGGAGTGAAGTTACTTGCAGCTGCTTTGAAGACCGGATGATCCGACGTTGTGATGAGAGATATTGGTTTGGTTATCTCGAAAAAAACTAGGGTTTTAATAACAGGCTTTTGCATCTGACGTTGAAGGCATAGATAGCGGCGAACAAAGTAAGGAGCAGATATGAGATTATGCCAAGTCGTACTTGAACTCGTCTAATTTCTAGAAAACCTGGAATAATTCCAACATATTTTGATTTTGCTTGATTCCCAAGCATCACACACACTTAGAAGTTAGAACAATGAATCTTTGAAAACAAGAGAGAAAGTTGCTCTCTCCAAACCCTAGAAAACAAGACTACGCATGCAGAAGACCCAAACGATGTAGCAGAAGACTTTTGATGATAGACCCAAAAGATGCAGAAGACTACAAGGCAGAGAAAATAATATGCAGAAGACCTCTGAGTGGAGAGTGATTAGGGTTGATGATAGACCCAAAATATGTAGCGCAGTAGTACCAGGGCTTGCTATGCTTGTGGGAAGGTTGGCCATATAGCTATGAAATGCAATAAATAAAACCAATTAGGGATTTATTGAACTCGGTGATGCTACAATTGCTGTAAGTACGACCATTTTGCGCGAAATTGCAGCAACAAATTAGGCTCTGCAAGTAAGTGTTTGCAAATAGCAATACTAGTACTGGGTTATATAGAGGTAGAGGTACATGCTACAAGTGCGGTGAGTCTGGGAACTTCTGGCGGGAATGCACTAAAAGAACACAAGAAAAAGACCTGCAGCTTTACAATAGTTCTTCATCATGGTCAGATATTTCAACTGATATCTTTAGCCTAGTCACTTAGCGTCTCCTAGTTGATGATGTTATTCGCTTGGGGGCTGTATGCAAGAGTTCGCAGCAAGCTATTCGAGTTCAACCTCGTTGTCGTGCAAGTATGCCTTGGGTAATGAAAACTTTGGCTTTCTCTTGCGACTTCAAGGTTTCTGACTTTTGGAGAAATCGAACTTACTATCTTGATAGAATAGTAAACAAAGATTTGGAAGAATTATGTCATAATCATCGATCATGGAACTAAACTACTTTCAAAATCAAAGACAAGTTTTTGATAACTTTCCTTCCAATTTTTGCCTGATTCAAGATTTTATTCCTTCATGCTGAATACTAAACTACTGATTCAAGATTTTTGCATAAAGTACATATGGAAGAGCTCATGCAACAGTATTCCATGGAGAGTTTCGGGGTCGTGGAAGGATTTGAGGGAATGTTTTGAAGGGTTTGAGTATTTTTTATAGACATGAAGTCCTCCTTGGCCGACGTCCCCCTCAAGGAGCTCTTCGACTCCGCCGACCCCAGGGACATGAAGTCCAAGGGCGACCTTCCGGCGACCTTCCGGCAAGCCCAAGGGCGAGCTCACCTTCTCTTATAAGTTCGGGGAAAAGGTCACGGTGCCGAAGCCGGCCAAGAAGAGTGAGCCGGTGATGGCGTACCCGGTTGGTGCAACAAAGTCGACGGGTTACCCGACGGTGCAGCACAAACCAGCAAAGAAGAAAATCCTTATGGAAATTACTGGAAGTTCACCGACCCGGTTTTCGACCCGAGAAAATCCTCCTCCTTCTCCTCCCTCCCTTGCTCCTCCCCTCTCTGCCGCCACCTCGACTCACCCGGCTGTGGGCGCCGTCGTCGGCGCCGTCGGTGAGGCTTGCTGAAGGACCTGTAAAAGTCACTATAGTCAGGGGTATATTGGACATATTATGTCGATGTTGCAGGTTTCTAGCTGAGTCTCAGCAACTTAACAGTCTTCTTTAACGGTCAATTGACGACAAGGGCAAATCAGTCGAGAATTAAAAGTATAGGGGTATACCAGTTTAAAAAAAAAAGTGAGGGACAAAACTGATTTTAGGTGTAAACTACAGGGTGTCACAAGCATTTAGTCCTAATTTTTAAATAATGTTTTTTCACGCTGCTCACGGTACTGTTTTTCATCTAAGTAATACAAATTCTCTTTAGTTCGGATTGGTATGAAATTATGATATGAAAATGTTTAGAACGCGCATTTTCCAAAATCGATTACAACAAAGATACCGTTGTTTCTCATGTGTTTGCCGGTGAGTTGTGACATGTTTGAAAGTCACTAGATTCAGTTCTCACTAATCAAGAGATGAGTGGGGTGGGGGTTCAAAAAAAAAAGAGGAAAAAAGAGAAGAAAGAATCTCAGTGCTTGATACCCTTAAGACCACTGGAACTCAAACTTATATGATCATCCTTAGCCAGGTACACACCCCTTGAAGAACAAGGCTGCAAATCTAGCACCTTGTTAATAAACAATTTATCGATTGGGAAGGACATGATATACACATTGCAAAGCACAGGCCAGCAAAAATAGATGCACATACAAAGCTGTACAGAGACTAACTTGTTAGTGTACAAAAATATTTTTACACTAAACTATAACTAGCCATCCTACGCAGCTAACTTAACCGACAAAACACCTGGAACTATATCTAAACACAGACTTAACGCACGTAAAACGTCCCTACAACAAGGATGTACTCATGGGATTTGCAAAGTAGTGCTCACGGCAAACCAGCTTTGATGGTTTATAGCTGCTTCCAAGGAGGGCACCTAAAATTGGAGGGGGCCCAGCGCAGGTAGTTTGTTTATGGGGTTGCGGGGTCGGGGTCGGAGAGAGGGAGAGAGAGAGGGATTCGGTGGATTTTCGGAGAGAGAGAGAGGGCTTGGATTTGTGAGCGGCAGCGCGAATGGTTAGGGTTCCGAATTTTTGCCTTTTATATTAGAGTTCTTGGGCGACGATTCTTGAAAAATCGTCGCCCTGTTTTTTGAAAATCGTCGCCTAAGATACTATACTTGGGCGACGATGTTCTTCACTATAAATCTCGTCGCCCAAGATGAAGAAAATCGTCGGCCAAGAGT
This sequence comes from Fragaria x ananassa, assembly GCA_034370585.1. Taxonomy (NCBI): domain Eukaryota; kingdom Viridiplantae; phylum Streptophyta; class Magnoliopsida; order Rosales; family Rosaceae; genus Fragaria; species Fragaria x ananassa. The sequence continues at coordinate 24,314,423 of CP139761.1, read as the reverse complement.
TCTATCATAAAATTCAGAATATCGTGATTTTGGTGATCGGAGAAGAGGAACTGAAAACCGACCGTCAGATATGACCAGCATAACAAATTACGTGGGTGGAAAAAAATTCAGCTCCATCGGACAACGAAAAGGGCTCGATCCGTCCGGTCAATCGGCGCGGTCAAACCCCTAAACGGACGGAAACGGCTATTCGACCCTCCAAACCATGTAATCTGGCCGGACCTTCAACTGAGAATAGTTTCCAATCGACGAGACTCTTACGGGGCTATAAAAATTTGGTAAAAAATAAATACCTGGGATAGGGCTACCACTAGGTAGAAATAAGAGAAATTCGTTGACCGGAACAACCGGCACCGAAATTTTACCGAAATATCTTCATTTTTCACGGGTTGACGTATTTCACCGTTCCGGTCATATCTTATTTCACGACTTTTTTGCGTTTGAGGCCTCTACGTATATGTTGTCTTCAAAACGAAACTTAAACTCAACACTTATATAAAAAAGTTATACAACATTAGTACATATAACGTGAGTTTGGTGATCGGAGAAGAGGAACTGAAAACCAACCGTCAAATATGACCAGCATAACGAATTACGTAGGTGGGCAAAAATTCAGCTCCATCTGACAAAGATAAGGGCTCGATCCGTCCGGTCAATCGGTGCGGTCAAACCCCTAAACGGACGGAAACGGCTATTCGACCCTCAAAATCACGTAATCTGGCCGGACCTTCAACTGAGAATAGTTTCCAATCGACAAGACGCTTACGGGGCTATAAAAATTTGGTAAAAAATAAATACCCGGGATAGGGCTACCACTAGGTAGAAATAAGAGAAATTCGTTGACCGGAACAACCGGCACCGAAATTTTACCGAAATATCTTCATTTTTCACGGGTTGACGTATTTCACCGTTCTGGTCATATCTTATTTCACGACTTTTTTGCGTTTGAGGCCTCTACGTATATGTTGTCTTCAAAACGAAACTTAAACTCAACACTTATATAAAAAAGTTATACAACATTAGTACATATAACGTGAGTTTGGTGATCGGTGAAGAGCAACTGAAAACCGACCGTCAGATATGACCAGAATAACGAATTACGTAGGTGGGAAAAAATTAAGCTCCATCTGACAAAGATAAGGGCTCGATCCGTCCGGTCAATCGGCGCGGTCAAACCCCTAAACGGACGGAAACGGCTATTCGACCCTCCAAATCACGTAATCTGGCCAGACCTTCAACTGAGAATAGTTTCCAATCGACAAGACGCTTATGGGGCTATAAAAATTTGGTAAAAAATAAATACCCGGGATAGGGATACCACTAGGTAGAAATAAGAAAAATTCGTTGACCGGAACAACCAGCACCGAAATTTTACCGAAATATCTTCATTTTTCACGGGTTGACGTATTTCACCGTTCCGGTCATATCTTATTTCAAGACTTTTTTGCGTTTGAGGCCTCTACGTATATGTTGTCTTCAAAACGAAACTTAAACTCAACACTTACATAAAAAAGTTATACAACATTAGTACATATAACGTGAGTTTGGTGATCGGAGAAGAGGAACTGAAAACCGACCGTCAGATATGACCAGCATAACGAATTACGTAGGTGGAAAAAAATTCAGCTCCATCTGACAAAGATAAGGGCTCGATCCGTCCGGTCAATCGGCGCGGTCAAACCCCTAAACGGACGGAAACGGCTATTCGACCCTCCAAATCACGTAATCTGGCTGGACCTTAAACTGAGAATAGTTTCCAATCGACAAGACGCTTGCGGGGCTATAAAAATTTGGTAAAAAATAAATACATGGGATAGGGCTACCACTAGGTAGAAATAAGAGAAATTCATTGACCGGAACAACCGGCACCGAAATTTTACTGAAATATCTTCATTTTTCACGAGTTGACGTATTTCACCGTTCCGGTCATATCTTATTTCACGACTTTTTTGCGTTTGAGGCCTCTACGTATACGTTGTCTTCAAAACGACACTTAAACTCAACACTTGTATAAAAAAGTTATACAACATTAGTACATATAACGTGAGTTTGGTGATCGGAGAAGAGGAACTGAAAACCTACCGTCAGATATGACCAGCATAACGAATTACGTAGGTGGGAAAAAATTTAGCTCCATCGGACTACGATAAGGGCTCGATCCGTCCGGTCAATCGGCGCGGTCAAACCCCTAAACGGACGGAAACGGCTATTCGACCCTTCAAATCACGTAATCTGGCCGGACCTTCAACTGAGAATAGTTTCCAATCGACGAGACGCTGATGGGGCTATAAAAATAAAAATAAAAAACTAGTCGCCCGGTTTTTTTTGTTTCGTCGCCCAAGACCAATTTTCTGGTAGTGTCACCGACCTAGTCATCAAGAAATTTATGCTCAACCATCATTTAATACTTACTATTAAGCATAATGATTGTTTTGTTCTTGACCGTTGGAATTTGGATGTAAATCTAAGAGTGATTGGATGTAAATCTAATGGTGATTCAGCATAAATTTCCTGATCAGTTGATCAGTTAGTAAACAAGTGAATGTTGAGATATAAATCCCACATCGTGAATATGAGACATTATCTATGAGTTTATAAGGGTTTGGATCACTCCACCCATAACCAATTAGTTTTGGTTGTGAACCCCATACTACTTTCTCATGGTATCAGAGCGGGTTACCCACGTTCACGTGTGAAGCTCAACTGTCACACGAACTTCACGTCACCCTAAATGTTGTCCACGTGTTAGGCTTGAAAATTGCCCAACTGTCACATATACTTCACGTCACCTCAAATGTTGTCCACATGTTAGCCTTGAAAATTCGTTACACGTTCGGAGACGTGTTGAGATATAAATCTCACATCGGGAATATAAGACTTTGTTTGTGGGTTTATAAGTTTTTGGGTCACTTCACTCATAACCAATTGATTTTGGTTGTGAACCCAATTATATTTTATCAGTGGATACTTTTTCAAATGTTATATGATACAGTTGTTTAGATTAATGGGCTGTTCTGATAAAATTAAGTACACTCATTTGTGAGCCTTATCAGGCATGGGCCTCTATGGGCATTAATGAGTCAAGTGTCTGTATCAAAGACATAAAATGGTTTTAAGCTGCAATGAATATTGATTTCCCCTTAATCTTTCTTTATGCGATTCCCATGAAGTAAACTATAGAACGTCAATAACTGTGCCTTTCACATGCCCCAAAAGAGACAAGCTTTGCTTAAGATTGAAGCCAGTTGATTAGGGCACGCAAAGTACTTAAACTTTGGCAGGAGCATGTTGCGCTTTCTAAAGACCCTGCTGCCATTTTCATGAGCTCATCCTCCTCCTCCTCTGATATCTCAGATACACATACAGAAACCATATACAAAGGACTCAACTTTCGGCTGGAGATCATTTCAAGTATCACATAATTTCTCCTCTGGTATCATTGACAAAGACCTATACATAAATATATAAAAGATCGAGTAAAAACTGGCCTTGTGGTGGAGGGTATCATCATGACTATATGCACAATGCCATTGTCCCACCATAGGGACACACCCCTTGGACAATTGGGTGCAGTAGTCCTACAAAATTACAAACCCAATCGGGGACTATATGCTAGAGTATATCTTCTTGTTCATCCAGAATCCAATATATATTGACCGGGACAGCTACTCCTATATATACAGTCCTACCAATAATATCAGCTACCTTAGCTTAGGGCTAAAGGGTACAGACCATTTATACTGATAGTCAAGAACCCTAGCGCTACTGCTACTTTATTGGGATGTTGGATGATTGTGGAATTTTGGCTCTGATGAGAGTTTGTCTTGGTCCACTTAGAGATATCGTCTTCAACAATACATCAGAATCTGAATATGCCTCCATTGCTCTGCGTGGTCTAAGTTCTTAAACCCTAGCTAGCTGTTGGCTTTGGTAGCAAGAATATGCAGGAGGGATCTTATTTTATGTTCCCAGAAGATCAATTGCCAATCTTGGTCCAACCAATTTTCAATAACTTCAGGCTGCTCAGTCGACCCTGCAGTTTCAAAAGCAGTTTTTGCATTGAAAATCAGATCAGGAAGGCGATGCCTCATATGAAGAATTGAAAATATGAATATTTTAGGTTTTCTCGTTTGAATAATATTAATCCTCAAAAAGTAGTATCCAAATGGATAGCTAGGGTGCCAACGTTTGGCTGGACTTTCAACTTTCAAGTATAAACTTTTGAGAGTTTGTTAATTTGTAATATTGTATATTTGATGTACTGGGAATGAAACGTATGCTGCAAAAGTTTGATAGACTTTATGTACATATTTAAACATAATGGAAGCACATAGAGATATTGAAGGAGGATCCTCAAACTTTTGTAATAAGGTGACAAAACGCGAGCGAGATAAACAAAAGGAGTAAATACTTGTGACACTCTGTAGTTTACACCTAAAATCAGTTTTGTCCCTCACTTTTTTTTTTAAACTGGTATACCCCTATACTTTGAATTCTCGACTGATTTGCCCTTTTCCCAGCTGGTTATGACTGTGACATGCTCATTAACAGTCTAAATAACCCTTCACTCTTATCTCTTCTAGCATAGTAATAGGGGGCTTAGACATTGCTCTTAAAACCCAACCATTGAAGCTCTCACAAGCATTGTTAATGAGCATGTCACAGTCATAACCAGCTGGGAAAAGGGTAAATCAGTCGAGAATTCAAAGTACAGGGGTATACCAGTTTAAAAAAAAAAGTGAGGGACAAAACTGATTTTAGGTGTAAACTACAGGGTGTCACAAGCATTTACTCCTAAACAAAATTGAGTGTCTTTCTGGTTTTTTAGTACGAGATAAACAACGTACAATACTTTAGTACGAGATAACATTATCTTACTTTTTGTGGCCATCTAGCCAGATGGACCATATTTTCAGTATCATATTCATATATAGTAGGGTTAGCTCTTGTTGATTACTCGATCGGTTAATGTTGGTATAGAAATTTATACAGAATGCTTTTGCATATATATTAGTTTCTGATGTTGAGAATCAGTTGGATCGAGGAGCCTAATCTTCTTTTCAAAACACTTGGCGTTCTCCCCACATCGTACTAATGTGAGACGCAATCTTAAGTGGCTAATGTAAGGATTGATTTGGATTAAGGATCATATATATATCTTAATTGGAGTGACAGATACAAAGCACTGGCTGGAGATTGTAAGTGGGTAGCCAGAAATCACTATAAAGGGAACTGGCCGAATGAGTGAAATATGGAAGGAAATTAATAATATAGGCTGAGTACATACCGTCTCAATTAACGAGCTAGGCTTTCTTATTTATACGAGAAATTTACAAAATGAAAACTTTCAGACCAACTGAGTTTACATTATCAAAATGAACTTTCAACATTGCTCGTATCTAAACCTAGTTAATTACCCCACGTTAACGTAACAAATCCACCGATAACTCATGTAACTCTATGAGATCATAGACTTATATGTCAGTATACAAGAAAATCTGAAAATGTCTAGTTTGGCCCACTGAGTATAAAAGTTTGCTTGTGGTAACTGAAGGCATTTACACAAGACACTGAGGCAGACATGGATCGATCATGCGTGTACTTAACCTCATGTTTTCATCATTGTTCAAAGTACTGAGCAGGTTATTCCATGTTTGGAGCGCAGACCTAACCTAGCAACTTTCCCTGTGGAATTTCATGTATTTGTAACAATGGAACGGCTATTTTTGTATCTGATCGAGATGGAAAAAAGCTAGCTAGTACATGATTCTTCTTGTTTTGTTTGAGAAAGATTGGAGCGTCTGGCGTTCAATTAAATTTCATCTCCATACATACGTACATATACACACACGCTAATTAAGATATCATTCTTACATACTAGTTTGGACATGTTAACGCATATACGAAATACACAAAATAGATTATTTCTAACTTAAGTGCTTACCATAGGATGTTGAGGACAGTGAGAATCAAGATTGAAGGACCAACTCGATTACGAATGGAAGTATATGATCAATCATCGTAATTACCAATTTGTAATTCTTGTTATTGTTCCGCTATATAGACCAATAGAATGAAATTATATTAACGTACACACACAAGTTACATTTTGAATTCTTTGTACTAGCTAGTTGTCTACAAAACCTTGATGATCTTCTATATTTTCTACGGGTAAATGTTGATATTTTATTTCGGGTCATCTTCACCATAACATATATGAAGCTTTGTGTTGAAGAAATACCAGAAAGAGAATGAAGTACTTTTAGAAACAGAGATGTGGTGAAAGAGAATTCAAAGACCACTCATCATTACAAAACCCAACTGTACAGCTTGATCGTAAACTGCAAGCTTCACAATGCCAGAACTAAATAAGATGATTCATGGAGATCGAGCTAAGAACCAAATAGCAAGAGCTTGAGGGGGGAACAAACGTCATGACAGGGTGGGACTGATGTCATGATACACCCCACAAAACACATACATGTAAAGGCTCTTCTCGTGCTTTAGGCTAGTGGTGCTGCAGCTATCATCAAATGTTTGAAGCAGCATGCATCTGTAATTTATATATAAAACCAGACCATATTGTTAGATCGGGTATATAAAAAACAATTTAAGCTTCAAAAAGATGGAAAACAAAATTGAAAAGAATTGGGACCAAACCAAACCATGCGTGTGACCACAAAGGCTATAGCTCCAAAGACAACCCTCTTTCCCTCTTTGCTTGTAGCTAGGTTCGATCTCCCAGCTCTAAATACAGGCCCGAACCTGAGATTTTTAGACCTGAGTCGAACTTTCAAATTTGGGCCCTCAAAATATAGTATTCATTCAATTTTATTTTCTTTTTTTAAAAAACACACAAAAATTTTCACAAACTAAAACTATAAACTCAAAATCTAACCACAAAAAAAATTATACATTCTATTTATATTAAAAATCTTATTAATACAACAAATATCTTACTTAGACTCCTCGCTCATTTTTTCTAAAATAGCAACTAATAATAGTAATATAAGGGTAAGATTTTATCTTTATTTTTCTCTTTTGTAATTTAACACCACCCTAATTGGATCGGATGCTCTTAATTATTTTTTATTGTTTTTAACTAAACTAATGTGATCACACAAAGAGAAATAATATTTTGGGCCCCTTAAGGCTCCAGGCCCTGAGCCCGCCATCGACTCTTAGGACTCTATTCAGGTACGGGTCTGCCTAGATATAAAATCAATAATACAGCAAAAGCATTAATATATATATGTAGGGTAAGATCATGAACATGTATAAAGCTATAGAGGAGGTTGCTGGGGACTTAAGCAAAGGGCATCAGGGGAGAACAGCGCAGCTTGTGAGAGCCTGTGACTTGACCTAAACATGGTAACACAGAGGAGATGTGGGCAAAGCGGTGCACAAGAGGGAAACATTGGGAATAAACTCATGCTAGCTCGTACTTGTTAATAACTTGGCTATTTTATGTGTTTTCCTTAATCTGCAGAAGATAAACTTAATCAATGTGTCAAAAGGTAGAGCTCAGACATGATAAGTAACTAATGGCACTGATAATTATATGAACTATGTGATTACCCAGATCTTTAAGCAGCATGATCTATATACAATTGATTTGTTTTTACCACAAGGACATGATGAGTAAAAAGGAGGAGTAAACTTCTTCAGGGCCAACCAGCAACCAGTAGAGGCAGGATATTCTAGGGCTCCTGGTGAGAGATGAGGAGAACAAAGACGACAAAGAAGGGGGGCTTGGAAGAGTGTGCCACCACATCAAAAAAGTGCTTGGAAACATCAATTATTCCATTTCCTTGGTGTTTTGTGTTGTGGCCTTTCAAGTTTTAATGGAATGGAATTGGAATCGAATGGACAATCTTACCAACTACCAAAATCATCCGCCCTTTTTGGTATTTTTTCCAACCATTCATCATTTTGTCCTCGTTGCAGTGTGACAAAGAATTACATGACTATCACATATGTGTGTTAAAACTACATGTCCTAGTATGTATGAAGCAGTATATCTTCCCAGCAACAGGAGGAAGATGTATATAAACCGGAAAAAAAAAAAAAGATACGAGCCATACGGTGAGCACATGGCGAACTATTCTTTCGTCTTTGGAACCAGGTATAGAGCGAAAACTCTTTTACGTATCAAGGTACAAGAATGAACCGTAAGTGAAAACTAGTTACAGTGTTGTTCGATTGCTATATTAATATAGCTGATTCCTTTGTAATTAATATATAGGAAGCATAAATAATTAATACACAATACAAATACATATAGGCACTGCTGAAATCAAGGAAATTGTAAATTTACGAGGAAATGGTTAGCCTAGAGAGATATAGAGATGATGATGAAAATTGAAAGGGGTGTATAGTAAAGGGGGGGGGGGGGGGGGGTGGAGTGTGTTCCAAGACACAATGATTACATAGTGGTCTTGGGGAAGCAGAAAGGGTTGGCATGGAAGTAGCCAAAGTGTATATGGAAGAACGTGGGATTGACTGAGGTAATGAAGCAGGGGGGAAAAGGCCTAAGTATATGTAAGTTAAATTAAATTGATGATCATGAAAAATTGTATGTTTACCCTTCCCTGATAAGAGCCTTTGTTTTATATATAATGCATGATAATGATAGACTCAGCTTTTCTTTGTCTTTGGTCGGTCGACAATCTGTGTGTTGTGTGTTCACTCTGTTTAGTTGTAGTATGTGCCACTGTTTCCCATTCCTAACTAGCCTTGCCTAGCTCCTTCCCACTACTAATTATTTGCTTTGAACCAACCACTAAGCAACAAACAAAATTAAAGAAACATGATGCTTTTGCTAATTTATATGAATTATTTAGAAATAAAATAAAATTATTACATAACAGACTTGATGAATAAAATTGAGAGAAAAAGATCCCCACCCTGAAAGCTATAGGGAAGAATGGGATAGAGAGAGAATGCCGTAAAAAGAAAGCAAAGGAGACTAGCTAGCAGTACTCAAACACAAACAGACTTAAGTACCTTATATATATTTAGAGTGGTGGAAACTGGAAAGGGTGAAGGTGGTGGAAACTGGAAAGGGTGAAGGTGGTGGAAACTGGAAAGGGTGAAGAGTGATAAATAGTCTCTCTCAGACACCATCACATTCATCTTCAGAGAGAGAAGGCAAGAAAAACAAAGGAACTAAAAAGATACCAACAAAGCACAAAGGAAAAGGAAAGCTCAGTTGAAAACCAATTCAAGGATAAAAAAGGAAGAGAAGGAAGAGAAAGAGAGAAGCCTTTGCCTCTTTGTATTGCCCTTTTGTTTTGCCACAACCAAATTAAACCATCTTTCATATATCAAGCAAAGGTAAGGTTTTTTTTGTTTTTTGTTTTTTGTCTTATATTCTTTTATGCATCCATTTTTCTTCCACTGAATCCCTTCTTCCTTCCACATCCAATATCCTTTTATCTTCAAATTTCCTTTTCATCATCTTCTTCTTCATCATCATCATCATCATCATCATCATCCATATGTATGCGGTCAGAGGCTCAGAGCTAGCTAGACCGGTGATGATCATGATGATGATCCTATGAAGTAAGCAAGCCCTAGCTTGCCAGTTAATTGCATACACAAACAAACTGACAAATTTGCATCAATACATATAAAGATGATGTGTGGAAAGAAAGAAGATCAAGGCGAGTGTTCACAGACTCATCATCATCAACAAGTCCAGAACTTTCAAGAGCAGCTGCTTCTTCAACAACAACAACAGATGATGCAACAACAACAAGAAAACCACAATGATTTGTACGGTAGTCGAGGTTTTATCTTCCCTCATGATCAACCTCCACCTCCAATCCTGCAGCCATGGACTCTCCCTCAGATCCACGCCTTCAACAACAACATCGACCCATTTCTAGTCCCTCCTCCAGCTCCGTCGTCATCCTACGCCAGTTTCTTCAACAGAAGAGGAGCTCCATCTCTACAGTTCACGTACGACGGTTCAGCATCCGATCACCACCACCTTAGAATCTTATCGGAGGCTCTAGGACCGATGGTCCAGCCTGGTTCGGCTCCTTTCGGTCTCCAAGCTGAGCTGGGGAAGATGACCGCCCAAGAAATCATGGACGCCAAGGCACTCGCAGCTTCGAAAAGTCACACCGAGGCCGAAAGAAGAAGAAGAGAGAGAATCAATAACCACCTTGCTAAGCTGCGCAGCCTATTACCCAGCACCACCAAAGTAAGCAACTCCTCCATATTAATATTTAATCATATTGTGCTTGTCTAGTATGAACATCGTCACCCTTTTGGATTTGTTTTTCAAATCAAAGATCTTTGTGGATCTTTTCCTCAGATTCTATTCCGTTCAATTAGTTTACAATCCGTTTCAAGACCTAACAATACATTACAATTTTACCAATATATGGCTAGCTTTTTGGTCCATCTTCTCTTTTGGTTTCTTCTTTCTTTCTGATCAGTTCTGTGGTAGTTCCGAGGTGAGGAAGAAGAAGAAGAAAAAACGATAAAGAGAAAAAAGGAAATAATGGTAATGTCGCTGGGGTGATATGATAAAGAGGAACCATGAAGCAGTTAAAAAGCTTCCCATGGAAATTTCTTGCCGGATACATAGAGATGTATCACACATCAGTCAAAACCATATTTCCACAATGAACAAAATAAATAAAGCCCCAGACAACCTAGCACTCTTGTCAGTCACACTAACACACATTCTCCTTATTCCTTCAAAAACCACGCCGTATTGTTTTTAATTTTAATTATCTTTCTTAATCCAAAAAATTTGATTGACTTTTTTTATTTTTGTGATGATAGACGGACAAGGCTTCATTGCTTGCTGAAGTGATACAACATGTGAAAGAGCTGAAACGGCAGACTTCTGTAATAGCGGAGACCAGTCCGGTGCCGACTGAAACAGACGAGCTGATAGTTGACGATGCCTCAGAAGAGGAGGGCAAGTTCGTAATCAAAGCCTCGTTGTGTTGCGAGGACCGGTCGGATCTTTTGCCTGATCTCATCAAGACACTCAAGGCATTACGTTTGAGAACGTTGAAAGCTGAGATCACAACGTTAGGTGGACGCGTGAAGAACGTTTTGTTCATCACCGGAGAAGAAGATCATTCGAGCAGCGGCGAAGAGCAACAGCAGTACTGTATAAGCTCGATACAGGAAGCGCTCAAGGCGGTGATGGAGAAGAGTGGCGGAGGCGAAGAGTCTAATTCTTCCGGCAGTGTTAAACGGCAAAGGACTACTAATAATACCAACGTCAGTATCCTCTAATCAAGTGTCATGATCTTTTTTTTGGTGTGGTGTGTTTTGGTGTGATGTAGCAAACAAAACAAAAAACAGTGGAGGATCTTTTTCGTGGGGGAGAGAAACCTTGTAGAAAATCCAAACATAGAAAATGGTGGGTGTTGAGTGCGCTTTGATCCGTTTGAACTCAAAGTTTCAGACTTTGTTTCTATATATTCCAAGTGTACTGCGTAGTAGTGTGGTGTTTTGTTGTTTGTGTTGTATCGATCTTCATTTTCACTGAACTGGTTCAGAGTTCAGAAGTAGTTTCAGACTGGGAGTAGTGGTGGGAAACTGGAACTAGATGACAATGTGGGTTAAGGTCATGGTCATGATGAAGGTGACGATCTGGTTTGCGTCATGTGCCTTCGTCCCCACAATCAACACCGGGACCAGGTACCACTACTTACTTCTCTTGTCTTCCCAATTCGTACGGACTGTGTTTCTCATGATCTCTGGGTTTTTCCAGTAATCAAGGGATTAGAAAAATGGCAGAACCGTAGTTAAAATGATCCAGACACTGCGTCATCGATCTGAATCTCAGTTGCTTCGGAGAGCTTATTGTAGTGTCGTGTGATATGATTGACTGATTTTGAGATCGACTGGAATCTGTTTGTATATACAACATTAATATATATAAATTATATATATATATATATATATATTTCCCTTTTGTATTGTATTAATTTCTTTTATCATCCTTCATTTTTCTAAGATCCTGGAATTTCTTTATTGGGAATGTGTGGTTGCATGCATGAGTTAATGAGCATATTCATCACAAATATATTCTTTCAGTGTTATATCATTTCTATATATTCTTTCAGTGTAAACAATTATCTATATAGCGGCATGCATGGCATGGCATGCATTCTAAATTTGCACAGAACCATGCATGGGAACGGTTACTTAGTTAGGTTTATGAATTATGAAAACCATAAGCCTCCACCTCCTATAATTATAAGAATAATCGGATCTCTCTTTTTTCTCTATCTTTCTATTTGTGAAAGATATCGAGAGTGCATGATATACCAGTGCAGGGATCAAAGTAGTACAAGAATGAACAATAAGATAGAAATAGAATTGCCGCAAGCTAGATAGTCGTGATCCCATCAATAAGGTACTCAATGTGTATCTCATGTACGTAGTACGATGTATCTCGTGCATAGATTCCAATTTCGTATGATTGAATATCTCACCTGCAATGGTATGTGAAAACAGAACAAGATTGCTGGATGGATATCATCATAATGCTCTTGAATGGAAGAGGATGATTACGAGGAATCAGAATAATTCATGAATATGTGATATTCATGCATGTGTTTAATTAGTACATGAATGAATTGGAATTGGTGTAGGGGTAATATCATTATCGAGAAAACAATTCATAAATAACACTTAACTAATTGTTAACATAAGGATCGAGGGGGACATAGGGTATGATTTATTCTTATACTGAACTTTTATCGTTTTTATATTTAGTTATTTAAAATTATTAATTTTTTTTTTTATATTTCAAGTAAATAAACGTGTCACTTTATTAATCATCATAATAGTACGACAGTTTATGGTTTTACGGTGGCCGTACGTTGTTGCTGCAGTGGTGACTCTTGTTAGTCAGGCTACTTTTAAAAAGTGCACGTGGTATTAATTATTAAGTAGAAGATGTAAATTCTCTGTTATCAAGTTTATCTTGTAATTGGGCCGTTTTGGCTCCCCTCCTCCCCCGATCTTGTCTTTTTGGGCTTGAACCGTTGTGGAAAAGGTTATTGAGTTGGGCTGCATGAGGTCCTAAAGTTGGGATCATGTATAAACAAACAAAAGAAATGAAATCGTCAATGTGCCTGGAACAGAAAGCTAATGACAATGATTGGTGGCCTCTCACGACAATGACGAAGCTTCCTTGTTCATGATCTTCTTGCAGGATCGATATCACCCAACACAGTACGTTTTCTTTTACTGCATTCCCCTTTATATATAGAGCTAGTTACCCAGAAATCTGATCCAGTTTGTTTTAGAGTTCAGACCATGAAAGATTAGACCTCATCTCTTTTGTTCTCTTCCTCTTAAATATGATTTCAGACTGTTCACTGTTGCAGAAGAGATGGTGATGATGATGTTAAACAAAACAATGGGCCGGGGGGCACAAACGTCCAACCAGGATTAATTATAAACTACCTATATTTATATAAATTGGCATAAAAATGGTGGTTGATTAAGAAAATATATTTATGTAGCTAGCTTAATCGTTAAATCCTACGCAAAAGAACGCCAAATATATATTACTTTCCAAACGAAAGGGAGTCGCAATCATATCCATTTATATAGATATGTATGCACTTGTCTTGGCCTCTGGGGGTTATATAACTATTATAGTCTGTGTTTAGGGTTGAGTGTCAGCAAAATATTAAAAAATGAAAATAGATTAAGTGATATAGATAAAAAAGAAAATACTCTATTACAAATTTACATAAATGGTTAGCATTGAATTTTGTTTGGTAGCAATAATGATCTCTAATTCAAAATGTTTTGATTTGTAATTGCAGTTTGTTTCGGCGTGATCTTTGAGGGGGTGTGGATCACACAGATGCAGAACACCATCTTCAAGCTCCTATAATCTGTCAATCATGAATGAAAAACGTCAGAAGGAAGACATGGTGTTCCGGCCTTCGACCCTCCGATGTCTAAGTCAGCTATATGTGAGTAGAAATAAGGAGAGAATAAGGTGAAGATGGAGAGACCCCAAATGAGGGGTGGAGAGTGGTATTTATAGGGATATGACGGATGCACCCTAAAAATACCACTTTACCCTTATTAGAGAGTGTATTACCATTATGCCCTCAAGGGATAATGTAGGTTTCTTGGGCTTAACTAAGACCTAAGCCCATTTTATGTGGCGACACACGTCTTCTTAGGCGAGTATGACCGATGTTCTAATATGTAATAACAAGTTCTCAAGTCCGCAGTCAAAAGACTCTCTTGGGTGGGGACTTTATATGATAGAATATCGAGAGTACGAGTCTTACTAGTGGCGACATAACCAGTCCCCAGTCCCCCAAGTCCCCACGCAAGGGAGGGAATGTACCGGCTCCCTCCCAGTGGGGTATGCCGTGTGTCGCTATATATGATTGAGACACTGGGTCGTTGCTCCCATGTAGTGTTTAGAGATTGCGGGGCGATCGGGGGTCGAAGTTGAGGTACCGCTGGCGAGCGTCTCGCGAGGGCCACGGGTATCAACATGTTTGTATGCCTTGGCGTTTTAGTAGCCTTTGATATGTACCAGCTATATGCTCGAGCTAGCTGAGTTATTCCAGCATACGTTCGAGGGGGAGATTGTGGTGACATATTTTGTGGTTGTCTCTAGGTGAGTGCTAGAGTGCCTACGTACCCGTTTATGGGATCAAACCAAACGTAGTTCACCATTTCGCCATTGAGGCAAGTCGGGACGAGACCACTAGTCGAGAGGTCGAATCCTTGGTTCCGGGTTCTGTACTAGGGATGGCAGGGAGGTTCGTCTGGAAACTGGGGTGACCAGGGGAGTCCGCGGGGGAACTAGCGAGGCCAGGGGAGTCCGCGGGGACTGGCGAGGGAAGGTGAGTCCGCGGGGGAACTAGCGGGACCAGGAGAGTCTACGGGGACTGTCGCTAACATGGGAGGGTGTCCCCGGGAGAGGGGTGCCAAGCGAGTCCCGAAGGTGAATTCATGTCCCCGTGGCAGGGACTCGGGGGGAGGGTTCCGAAATTGGGGTCGCGAGACCAAGAACATATCCCTGTCTGGACCGTGTCGCCGCCACGACTGTCGCGGCTGGTCTCGTTACTGGGATGAGCGTCCAGAATTTGTATCCTACTACCAGGAGAGAGGAGTCCCGGGAGGCCGTGGAGGTTCTGGGTGGAGGGGGGCTGCTCACGGAACTGGATTGGATATGAACTTGGTTGACATACAAACCAAATATTGGACAGCGCCTATAGTCACGTGGTCTCGGAGAGAAGTATTTAGGTAAAGCCTAGAGGCATAGATGTGTCAATGCATGTAGCACATAATATATGTGGCTGCTTGTGAGCTCTGCATTCAACTCTTGGTTGATTGTGGAGGACGTGTAACTCAGTTTAGGAAGGGGAGGTGCCGGGAGCAGGCTGCTGGGTTGCTGAGACCGCAAGTGCCGGGAGAGATGTGTTTTTTTTTTGTATCCTTCTGCCGGGAGAGAAGAGTCCCGGGAGGTCGGGATGGAGAGCTGTGCGTGGGAGTTCTCCAGGGGAACTACCAGGGAAGTCCTCAAGCGAGGGTCGAGACCAGGGGAGTCCGTGAGGGGCTGGCAAGACAAGCGGAGTCCGCGAGGGGGCTGGCGAGACCAGCGGAGTCCGTGACCAATGGAGTCCGCGAGGACTCTGGCGAGACAAGAGGAGTCCGCAAGGGGTCGGCGAGACAAGAGGAGTCCGCGAGGGGTCGGCGAGACAAGCGGAGTCCGCGGAGATTGGTGAGACAAGCGGAGTCCACGAGGACTGGCGTGACCAGAGGAGTCCGCGAGTGGTTGGCGAGACAAGTGGAGTACGCGGAGACTGGGGAGAACAGCGGAGTCCGCGAGGACTGGCGTGACCAGGGGAGTTCGTTGGGACTGGCGAGACAAGAGGAGTCCGCGAGTGACTGGCGAGACCAGCGGAGTCCGAGGGGGGGGAGGGAGAGAGGCACTGAGACATGGGTGGGCGTCCCCGGGAGAGGAGTATCAAGCGGGTGCCAAAGGCGAAGGCATGTCCCGGGAGGTCGGTACCTGGGGGGAGGGTGCCGAGATTAGGGTCACGAGACCGAGAGCATATCCATGCCTCGGTTGAGGGAAGCTGGGTGTCCATATCAGTTTTTTGGGCGCTGCTCACCGGCGCGTGGGCCTTGACTAGAGGTCGGGGAGGCCACGCTGGATTCATTGAAAGACAGCGAGTATGATGGCTGAGAATGTGAGCTACCTTGCGGTGGCACGCACAAGCGAAGGAGAGAGAAAAAGTCAGATCTACTTTCTCTCTCCTCGGGATTTCTCTAAAACCAAGCCAGAAGGACTTGTTTTGATAATCATCTGTGAGTAGTAAAAATTAAGATGTAAAGAAGGCGAGCTCCTTGTACGCGGGCGGGGAGAAGCTCGAGAAAGTGAGGAGGTTGGCGACCGGAAAAAGAAAATTTCCAGAGGGAAATCTGGGCAGATTATGGATATGCTCATGGTGAGCTATGTGAGGGTTTCCACTTGAGGGCCCTCCTTCTAGCGCCATTGTTTCGGCGTGATCTCTGAGGGGGCGTGGATCACACAGATGCAGAACACCATCTTCAAGCTCTCATAACCTGTCAATCATGAATGAAGAGCGTCAGAGGGAAGACCGGGTGTTCCGGCATTCGACCCTCCGATGCCTAAGTCAGCCATAGGTGAGTAGAAATAAGGAGAGAATATGGTGAAGATGAAGAGACCCCAAATGAGGGGTGAAGAGTGGTATTTATAGGGATATAGTGGATGCACCCTAAAAATACCACTTTGCCCTTATTAGAGAGTGTATTACCATTATGCCCTCAAGGGATATTGTAGGTTTCTTGGGCTTAACTAAGACCTAAGCCCATTTTATGTGGCGCCACACGTCTTTTTAGGCGAGTATGACCGATGTTCTACTATATACTAACACAGTTCATTTCCCATTAATTACTTTTTTCTCGCTTTTCTGATGATGAGGTAATGTCTCACATGATTAAACCACTTGATTTCAAGTAGCTAACTGGAGGTTGCGAAAATTACACCGTACATTGATGTATATATCTACATATCAAATGTATATCAGCTCTTTATAGTTGAATACTATTTTGAGATCATGTATAACTAGTATGAGGTCACTCTAACTTATATATTGGAGTGGTCTACCAAACACATCAATACACTAATGTATCATGCATAATCCCTAAAAGTAGAGATATAAAAAGAGAAAAACGATCTTAAACTTTAGTTTGAATTATAAAAGTATCAATTTGACAGTTTGTTCACGCATCACTCTCTAAGAGCAAGTCCACCCCATGGTGAAAAACCTGACCCAGGCCTTCTTACACCTCAAAGGAAGACCCAGCAAAAAAAAGCCAAGTCCACCCATAAATTTTCTTTAACCCAGGCCTTCACTGGGTCTTTACCTGGGTCAGACCTGTGACCCAGGCCTCCATTTTTGAAGACCCAGGCCTTCGTCTCCAGCTCAGCCCAAAATCCGACGTCAGCCATGTGAAGCACGACGTCAGCCATGTGCAGCTCGAGCAAGTGGCGCGGAAGAAGCGAATTGGCGAGCGAGTGGCGCGGACGAGCGACCTGGCGAGCGCGTGGAGCGGGACGAAGCGAGAAGGCGGGAGCTGAGGACGACGTCAGGGCCACTCGTCAACAGCTGGGGTTGGTTTCCAATTCAAATCCAACGGTCATTTAATCTGGACCGTTGGTTGTAATTAAAGAAGCAGATCAACGGCATTCAATTATACAACAAAAATTACCGTTGGAAAAATTACCGTTGTGTTTCCAACGGTTTAAAATGTTTGTTTTTTTTTTTAAATCCCAACAGTAAGAAAAAAAATTTAAAAAAATTTTATTCAATTCTCTATAAATACATATCACCCTCCTATACCTTTTTCATACCACACAAAAAATTGTGATCCATAGTTCTATAGCTATTTTCTTTCATTCTCCTATAGTTTTCATCTTTTTTATTGTTTCGATTCATGGCCGGTGGATCTACTTCCGATAGAAAACTTTGGGAAGCCGATGAAGACCTCCAATTGTGCAAGTCATGGAGATTTGTTAGCCACGATGCGGAAAAGGGCACCGATCAAAAGAAAGCGCAATTTTGGGATAATGTTCTCAAGCACTACTTCGACAATTTTCCGGATGCTTACCCTCGAACAACAAGTGCAATGATAGGGAGGTGGAAATCTCTAAAAATAGAATTGTTTCAATGACATTGTGCGATAAGGCAAGCTAAAAATTGGGTAAAAAGCGGTTCATGTCTTGTTGATGAGGTATGAATATTAAACTTTTTTTTAATGTATGTTTCGATAAATTATCTTGTATGTCATACATCTTATTAATTGTAGTTTTATTTATTAATTTGTAGTACAAAAGAACACAAAATATATGGAAGCAAGAGATGACAAGGATCAAAGGAAAGAAACAAAAGAGCGAGTTCAAAGCGCAAGATTGCTACGCCGTAGTGGAAGGTTTTCAAATGTTTCAAGACATTCCTAGCAACATGGAGATGCATGAGTCACCATTAACGGGAGCCGATTGTGAAAGGATGGCTTCACAATCAACTCAAAATGAAGAAGTTGATGAACCTTCTATCAACTTGGCCCAAAATAGTGATAAGGTACCCCCGAATCCAAATGTGAGGCCTATTGGAAGGAAGGCAACAAAAGAAGCCGCCCGGAAAGGAAAGAAGGCGGCCAAAGATGTGTGTCCCATGACATCCGTTGTTGTCACGATTGCAACCAACCAATCATCAATATTGCAATCGAGGGAGAAACGCGACGAGGCATACGCAAAACAATTGCAAGACCAACAACAACGAGAACATATGCGATTGCAAATGGATCTTCGGAATGAGCACTTCAAACTCCAAGAGAGGGAAGATCGTATCAAAGAGAGAGAAGAAAAGATTATGGAGGTAAATCCAAGTACTATGTCACCGGGGCCTAGAAAAGATTATTGGCGGTTAAGACAAAAAGAAATAGCGGAAAGGCAAGAAAATACAACTAGTGGATATCCCCACACATCCTTCCCCGGCGGATATCCTCAAACACCTTTCCCCGGTGGATTTCCTCAAACACCTTTCCCCGGTGGATATCCACAACCACCTTTCCCCGGTTATTACTTTCCTCAACCACCTTCGACCGGCGACTCGACCAACCCGACCAATCTCAATGACCCCTCAAACACCGATTTCTTTTGTAATGAGGATGTCGATAATTAGACTTAGAAATTTATATTATTGTATTTTTCTTTTCTTTTTTTCCTAGGCTTGCCTTGTCAATTTAAGTCATGTAATAAATAAAATTAATTTTAATTTCAATATGTCATTTTGTTTATTTAATCATAATTTTATTAATATATAAAATCATTATTCACATTAAAATACCTAATATAAAATTCAATAAACAGTTACTGCCACGTGGCGACCCAGAAACAAAAATCATGGGTGTAAACTGCAACCCAAAATCACTGTCACGTGGCGACCCAGGTCTCGCCCATGACCCAGGCCTTCCCAACGAAGACCCACTCCTCAAAATTGTCATCAATCATAACGAAAGACTTTCTCCTTTCGTGTCAGGTCTTCGATTTTCTTCCGGGAGTAGCTCAATAAAACTTTGAAACACATCCTAGAAATGGCTTGTGAAATGAGTCTTAAAAAGGCAAACTTGTCCAAACACAAACGGTTTGAGAGGTTTGTTCCATACCATACGTGGACAAATCTACCCCCGCCCCTCCTCTATCATCATACCAAAACTAAAGGGCATTTCCGTCCAAATGAAAAACTCTCTCCTGCGTTATCAAAGTAGCAGGTGACTTGGCTTTAGCGTGAAAATGAAGTAGTCCCAGCTGGAAAATTAAAAAACAAACAAATCAAGGTCTCCTTCTTCTTCTTCTTCAAAACCGCCAACACCTTTCTTCTTCTTCGCTCCTCCACCACTGCGACGGCCTCGATTTCCATTTCAGCTGTAAATGCTGGTGCAACGGAGAGTGATGACGTGGCGCTCCGTGGCCAAGTCTCTGCAAGCTCTTTCGGCGCACGCCTTGCTTTTCACATTCACCGTCCTCCTCGCTCTCCGGCTCCACCACGCCGTCCGCTACCCCTGGTGGTCAGTAATTTCATTCCTCTCTCTCTCTTTTTCTTGCTGTTTGCTTCGAAACTCGGAGAAAGTTAAGGCCGGAAGGTCTGAATTTCCGGCGAGAATGTAATATCACACGCTTTCTGTTTGTTTATTACGTTATTATGGAGATTGAGAGTCATTTTTAATGTGAATTGGTGAGTTTTTTTTTTACCTGCATGTGTAATTCTGTATTTGCGAGACTGTAATTGATTTCTTTGCCGACGATTAGCTGTCGAATTAGTAAAATTATGCGGTGTTGTTCATCTGGTAGTTTTTACTAGATAGGAAAGTGCATTCTCAGTGGTGGTGGAGTGTGGCTAGCTTTATTGAGCATAGATTGCTTAAAAGAGATTTGGCTCCTATTTTTGATGTTTTTGTGGTTGATTTTGTAATGCTTGCTGGTTTAAGTTGGAACGAGATATTTCGAATGTTTGAACTGCGCAAAACCAGAGTTGCAATCATATAATTTCCTCAGGAAGTTATTATGGTGCAGACAGTTTGTTTTCTCTATATTTGTAACGGCAACTGTCTTAGCTTTGTACGTGAGGAGTGAAGATTGTAGGATAGAAAAGCTGTATTGTAATTAGTTTTTGTTGCTCGTAAGTGTGTTAAGAGTTACAGACGTCTCTGATGTTTTCCGTATTGATTCAATATGTGTAACAGCTGATGTTTGCTTATTGATTCAATATGTAACAGTTTGCTGTTTTAATACTGCAGGATTGTATTTTCCCCTCTATGGCTTTTCCATGCAGTTGTAGCACGAGGCAGATTCTCATTACCAGCTCCAGTTCCACCTAATGGTCGCCATGTATGAGATTCCAACTTCTCTGGGTTTTGTCATTTTTCTTATGTGAAATTCTGATTATACTGCTGTAGTGGTCGATTTTGTTTCATTACTCATCTCTTAACCAATAGACAGAATAGTGATGACTTGCCTTTCATTGACAGTGGGCACCACTTCATGCTGTCATGGCGACCCCGTTGCTCGTTGCGTTTGAACTACTGCTTTGTATGTATCTGCAGAACAGATACGGTATACAGGCAACATTCTTACTTTTTGATAAGTTGATAAATGATTATCTTTCATCATCACTTATCACTACTTTAAATGTTTGCAGCTCTAAGCTTGAAGATTGTCTTTGTGCCATTGTTGGCATTTGAACTAGCAATTCTATTTGACAATGTCAGGTACTATTGTATTTCCAAATTTTAGGCATTTCACATTTCTTATTGTTTTTTGGTAACCATTTATCTCTGCCATTCTGTAATTGTAAATGGACCTACTTTCACAGTCCCACCAAACTCCTTGGAGACATCCAAATTATGAGATGAGAATAAATTGTAATGAACTTAGTTAGTAGCTTCATCTTCTTAGACAACAGTTAGCAAACAGTTTATCCATTACTTTTCTTTTGAAGATTCTTTTAAACCAATTTTAATTTTTTTAAAAAGGGAAATGTATTTACAATTGTACTGGTGTGTACTATTTAGTGCTGAAGTTGTGTATTGGATTTATAATTAGTGTTTCTGTTGTATAGGATGTGTAAGGCTCTGATGCCTAGTGATGAAGACACCTTGAATGATGATGTGATATGGGAAACACTTCCTGTAAGTTAATCACTCTATTGTAGGACTGACTTGGAATTATATATTTCTTACTGTATTAAGTATTAACTATTGGCTTTAGTGGGTGCAAATGACTAGTATGATTTGAAGTTTAGCGTCGTCTATTTATTCTGTTCAGCTAGGTGTTTATGATAAGAAGAATTGCTGATTTGCTGTTAGTTGGAGCTGTACAAGTGTTTTGTTCATATAAATTAGTCTGCCATAAAGTCTGAAGGCCTAACAATATATTTCTAAACATAAAATTATTTGGCAATGAATATTATGAATCTGTTATTCTCTGTAAGAAATTAATAATAACTCTGTTGTCAAGAAAGAAAGAAAAATATATATAATAATTTATCAATGGGTGTTAAGACCTTCAGTTCTGACCGTGAAAGTCAAATTAACATTACTTTTTTCTTGTTGCCAGTCAGTTGCAAAAATAAAAACTGTTCTGAATTATTATCCTTGTCTATGTATTATTTTGTTATATTTACTCGAGTTGTATGGATTGGAAGTTAGACTCCTCTACACTGTCTGTTCTGATTTACTGAACTTTGGCTTACAGCACTTCTGGATTTCTATATCCATGGTCTTCCTTATTGCAGCCTCAACATTCACTCTTCTAAAGATAAATGGTAAGTTTTAGTTTTCTACTGAATCACTTGTATTTGATGGCATCTGTTATCGTATTGTAATGACATCCTTCATCTCTCAGAAGTATTTCTTAGTGATGTAGTTTCCTTTATGTAATATTTACAAATTATACGGTCCATAAAAGTCTTCAAAAGGGACCATAGTGAGCTTACGTGAATGATGATTAAATTGCAAGCATGCTCGTACTTTACTCGTGCACTTCAGCCTGTATTAACAAATAATGTACGTTATGATCAGCTGTCCTTTGGCTTGAGTAACTTTATCTGACATGCAGGTGATATTTCTGCTCTGGGCTGGTGGGACTTATTTATAAACTTCGGGTACAGTTACTTTTATGCTTACAAATAATTGTTCATTAGTAATCATTATTGTTCTCCGTCTTAACCTGTTAAAGTTTCTTTATTCTCTTACAGTATCGCACAGATGTTTGCCTTTCTTGTTTGCACGAAGTGGTATAATCCAGCAATTCACAGACATGCTCACTCTGGAGAAGCATGTTCATCTTCAATGACCATAAGATATCTTGATTGGAATAGAGGGTTTGTAGTATCTTCAGACGACGACCAAGAAGAGAGTGGAATATGTAGCCTCCAGGATATTGGTGGACATTTTATGAAAATTCCTCTAATCACTTTCCAAATTCTACTGTTTATGCGTTTAGAGGTATCTAAGGTGTTTGCAAATCACTATTATTTTAAATACTTTGGAATTTTCTCAACATGTCATTTTCTTAAGAAAACCTATCTTTCAGGGATCAACATCGGGTACTAGTCAAATATCAATTCCGCTTCTTTTTGCTCCTCTTCTTTTACTGCAAGGAGCTGGTGTTTTATATGCTGCATATAGATTGATAGAGAAAATTGTACTTTTAGTACGTAGTGGAGCTGTTTCTGAAAGATACTTGGTCATAACATCAAAAATTCGTGATTATTTTGGGTTCCTGCGTCATGGTTCTAGGTAACTCTTTTACTTTAGGGGAATTCAACATTCAAATTTATCTTTAAAGATATATAATGCGAACTTGAAAGAAAATAGACGTTACTGTCTAGCCATTCTTATTGGTATGATGCATCCTTTTGACAGGCTTCTGGGTTGGTGGTCAATTGATGAGGGAAGTCGAGAGGAACAGGCTAGACTGTTTTCTGCTGGATCTTCAGGGTCAGTGTTTCATGCACTCAATACTTTCATTTATTTTCTGCAAAGTATAGGCAATCTTCTTCTGTGTCCTCTTGCCTTTTTATTGAAACAAGTCCTCATCAATGGAATATGTCAATTGAAGATCTATGGAAAGCAAAAGGTTGTATAGACAACACACCACGGTTCATTCTAGTGTTGGGAAAATACCAATGCTTGATTTGCAATTTATCCAATGCATGACAGTAGCACTTGATTGTAGGAATTACAAAATGTTTTATAATTGCTTAGTTTTGCATATGTGCTCCAGCATTGCTCCAGATATTGGGATGTTTCCATCTTGTATTTGTATCTAGAATGTGGAAGTGTAATCATGTGAGGTAGTGATCTGTCAATGGGCAGACCATCAGCATTTCAAAGAAGGAAATCACTTTCATTAGTCCTTTTCTCTTTATTTTTGCTACACATATTGGTTTCATTCATTTTCTAATGTGTGATTGATTATTCATAGATGCACGATTTTCTTGTGATTGTTGCATAGGTAGATGTTACCTTCCTTGTGTGGATATAGAGGTCTCTTGCAAAGTAATAAGTAATAACAGTTACATCATTGTCATCAATGCTTTCATCTTTTGTTCAGGTATAATACTTTTTCACCTGATGTAGTGAAGAAGATGCCCAGGTTGGACCTTGTTGAGGAGGTGAACACTATTTAATTTCTTGGGAATATTCTTGCCTCTTAGTTGAACCATTTCCTTCATTACAGAATTGTTGATATTTGTTACTGTAATTAATGTTTATTATTTTCTTAAATTATTTCTGTTTTCCCTCTGTCAGATTTGGAAACTGCAAGCTGCACTTAGTGAGCAAACAGAAATCACAAAATTTAGCCAGCAGGAGTATGAAAGACTTCAGAATGTAATATTTCAACTGACTTCTGTCTTTCAATGTTAATTTCTTATGTTTTAACTGATTTTAACTAAGCCAATCCCTTCGTATGCATAGAGTCATTGAATTAGCTGCATGAGTTCTCTTTATAATGCAAATTCTGAGCATAAATCCGTTGTACCCATTTTTCCTGTCAAGAGCGGTTTCTCCTTTCTTACATTAATAATCTTGTGCCTACCTGTATCATCTTTTCCCAAAACTGTTCATTTGGTTTTTAAGAATCATTATGCATGCTGACGTCAAGAGGCAAATGTCATTTAATTAAAGAGCCAGTGCAGTGGAGGAATCTATGGGTTTTGACAATGAAATAGTTATAGCCTATGTGGTTGTTTGTTCTTAGCACCAGATAATGTATATTAATATTGTGAATTTCTGATATTACCCATCTTGCATGATAATTATTTGAACGGCTCAATGAATCCAACAGGAAAAGATCCTATGCAGAGTATGCTTTGAAGAACAGATTAATATAGTCCTCCTCCCATGCAGGCATCATGTTCTTTGTAGGTAACTTCATCTACCCTTCCATCATTATATTCTTTGACCATGAATGTATGCTCAAGTTGGACTTATAGAGAACTCATTGTAGCCACTAATCTGAATTTTAACTGCATTTCAGCTCTTGCTGTGAGAAGTGTAAAAAGTGCCCCATATGCCGGGTCTGTATCGAACAACGACTCCCAATATATCATGTATAATTTCAAACAAGTAAAGCAGGATGAGCAGCAGCTCCGGAACTCCCAGGTTGTTGGCTGTGAATTTTGGTTGAATCCAGCAACCGGATTCTGGCAAAGTCTGCCTCCTTTTGTTCTTCCTAGAGTGTTGTAGTTTCATACTAAATAACTGTAAATTGTATAGCCTTATAGTCAACACCAGCGGTCCTGTCATTTGAAGTTTCTTGTTCATGTCACAGTTATCCTCCAGTCAACCACTGTGTTAAGTCAGGAATGTGGTTTGGACTCTCTGAAATTTCAAAAGTTTTGATCATCTTTCCTTTCAACTTTTGCTTTTTTTGCTGCATACACGGGGACATTTGTTTTTACTATAAACGTTCTTCATTACAAGATGAAGGTAAGGTTCAGAAACGTTCGATGATCATCGTGAAGGAAATTTGCAACTCAAAGCCTGTTGAATATCGATTCTGTTTCATTTTTTTCTGAGAAGAAGGTCTACTCATACGGTATGCAGCAAAAAGCAAAAGTCTATACCATTAATAGAAGAGTAAAATACACCTAATTTTTTTGGTACGCTTAAAGTGGTATCTAAATTTTTAAATATGGGTATATAAACTTTGATTTCGTTACCCAGAAAAGGCCGGTGGCCAATTTCGGTAACTTAGCGTCTGTTTGCTGACGTGGTTAGCATGGGCCCACTAAAAATAGATCTAATGACAAAAATAACCTCTCTTTCTTCTTCACCACCCGCTCCCTCCTCAACTCCGCCCAACACCTCCTCTACCTCTCCCTCCGCTCCACCTGGTTCGCCCTCTACCAAAACCCCAACCCCCTCAACGCTGCCGCTCGCCTCCTCGTCTCGATCCCTCCCGTCCCTATCCCCTCCGTCGACAAGAGGATGGATATGGGGTGGAGAGAGGGAAATCAAAGTAACCACCTTTATTGGGAGGCTTAAACCGATCCCGATCTTCCTCCTCAGAAATTGGAGGCTCTGAAGCCACGTCCTTCTTGAGTAAAAGGAATCTCATCCTGATCTCCATCTTCAAGAACTGTGACAGGTTGCTCTGACTCCAGACTCTTCTCAGGGAAATGGGTTTCCAATCCAGGTACTTCATACTCTGTTGAATCAGAGAGAAAGAGACAACAAACAAGACCCATTAAACAGATTGCAATCACAGACTTGACTATCCATCGCTTCTGCTTTTGGTTCATCACCATTGTCTCTTCCTTACTTTCTTAGCTCACTCACAGAGAGTAAAGTTCAGATATTTGACGCTATTTGCTGCTCTATAGCTGATGACTCAATGTGGGTCTCACTCAAAACCCAGATTATCACTCAAAAATCATTACTTTTTTATTAATGTTGGGTCGTAATTTGAGGTGTGAGATTGGGATTTTTGAGCTGTGTTTAGGCTTTTGAGCTACCATGGATATGGGGTGGAGAGAGGGAGGGCTTGTGTGGTGCATGGGATGTTGTAGAAATATAGCTGCATCAAATTGATGTTAGTGCTTGATAAAGAGATATCATGCAGTAGTAGATATTGTGGGGATGATGATGGTGAGGAGGAGGAGGAGGAGGAGGATGAAAATGGTGTCGGGGTCAATGAGAGATACAGATGCAAAGCCAAGGATGGAAAGAAGCGAGTAGTGGAATTGGGTCTACAAGGAAATTGGGAAAGGCCAAACCGGGTGGGGTTTGGATGCAGACTGTAAAATATCGTTTTTGCCCTTTTTTTGGTGGACTAATACTGGACACGTCAGTAAACAAACGGCACTGTAACGGAAATTAGCCTACATTTTTTTAGTAGCAAAAACAAAATTTAGGTACCACATTATTAGTTTTTAAAATCTGAATATCACTTTACCGTGTGTCACAAAAATTAGGATACAGTACTGTCAAAACTTCTTAATAGAAAGCCACTGTCAAAACTTCTTAATAGAAAGCCAGAGTATTATAAGACATGAACCAATAGGGTATAACTATAGCCAAGTGTAGTCGAAAGCCTCGACAATTTGACATATGTTCTTACAGCCAACTTGAATAAGAGACAACCCATTTTGACATCATATACCCAAATGTCTAAAACCGATAGTATATATGTGACACAACTTTTTATTATATTCACAACTGAAAACACTGGTCTTTGAAAATGACACCAAAATTAACTCGACCGTTAACATCAACATGACGGAGATCTCAAATCTTAGCATGTAAATTACTGTATAAATATTAAACTAACTCGACCGTTAATATCAACATGATGGAGATCTCAAATCTTAGCATGTAAATTACTGTATAAATATTGCTTATGATAGGGTATACATAAAATCTATGCAAATTTTGGTAATTAAATTGGACTATTGGAGTTTGAAGCTTGCGCAATTCATAAGAAGAGATGAACATTATTAACATCCATCAATTATTTCACATATTTGAGCAAACTATTACATTGAATAACCAAACAATCATAAGTTCATAACAACAGCTGGATCATTTTCATGTGCAGATGAAAATGCAGCTTCCTTGCTTTTACCAAATAATGAAATTAGCACATTCTCTTTGAAGTAAACGTGGGACTGCTAAACAAATAGTGGAACTAACTTTTCTGGGGAGTAACAGGACAATGTCTTTGGTGATTAGGATATGGAATGTTCTTCAGGCACAAGTAGCCGTGATTGCCATAGGTTCAACTCCGACCGCTGCCGTGTTCTTGGCGGCAAGTTTATCAGTCTCTAGCTTCCCCCCAACTTTGACAAGAAAATCATTGAAGCACTCATCCAAAGTCCTAAAAGACTCTTCAGGGTAGAGAGTGCCTATATCAACATCATTCGGACCTTCAATGGGGAAGTTGGTTTGACAACCTTTGATAAAAATATCATGAGTGAACGAGGCTACAATACTTTCTGGTATACGGTTCTCTGCAATTTAGAAATCGAAATGTTAGAGCAAATTGGTAATAGTGCGCCTTTTGTTCAAGAGTTAACACAGTTGAATGAGATGGAACAAGATAGAATGGACCTGCAGCCATAGTCAATAGGTCGTTCTCAGTTATGGTAACTTTTGGGAGGGTGCGACCAATTTTCTTCTCCCACAGTGAAGCAAGTCCATTGATATCATATAAATTGCTTGAAGGTCGAAAGTGAACATTTTTGTTCATAGTTCTGATGTCGTCCACCGTCTTCATTGTGAATTTTCCGATATCAGGGCCGTCGACGAAGTAAGCTGTGAACCAAATAATGTCAAAAATTGCACGTAAATTCATTATCAATGCTGTGGATTAGTGAATGTGTCTGCAAAAGAGAATAAAAAATCCAACAAGCTCTTGGGCCAACACAGTAGTTTCAAATCAATGTTTATGTAGCATTCCTAGGAGTATCAATATCTTTTCTTCAGACTTTTCCAGGAATATATCGGAAACCGTACAGTGTATGCTACCATACCTTTAACCGTGCCATCACCGTAGATCTGGAACTGATCCAACGGTGGGACAACCTCCGAAGGATGCTTGTTGTCATAGTAGGGCCAAGAAGCAATAGAATTGCAACAAATATACGTGTAAGGGACCCCACTCTTCTCAATCGCACGCCTCACCTTGCGCTTCTCCAAATACATGGTCAGACCCGGTTCCACCGGGTCGGCCCGGTCCACGTCGTGCCCGAACTCCGACGGCAGAAACCTCTGCACGGTCATCAGTCCAAACACAGAAAAAGTAACTAACGGTCAGTTTTTTCTTTCCCGGTAGAAAAGAGAGACACATTTGATTTGCTGAAGCAGATTTACCTTGACCGTTCCTACAGAAGTAATGGCTTCGACTAGGGTGATCTGGTCTAGAATTGTTGCACCACCCACGGCTGATATGACTATCTCGATCTCATGCTCTTTCAGTAGCTTCTCCATCAATGGCTTATCACTCATCACCCCCTGAAAATGTTTAATCAATAGAAACAATCACTAACAAAATTGAAAGAGGGAAATTAAAGAGTGTAGGTCGTTTTTAGGGTTCGAAATCGGTGACGGTTTTGCGAAGTTAAATATGGACGTGTGGTGGGTTTAAGAATGTTACTACGTACATGTAGGATGATGGCACCTCTGTCTTTGAGGGACTTGATGGTGTCGGACTTGGAAGGACGAGACGGGCCGGGTCGGACGAGGACGTAAGTGGGAAGGCCGGAGTCGAGGCTGGCTTCGGCGACGAACTTGCCGATGAAGCCGGTGGCGCCGATAATGAGGACTCGGCCACTCTTTGCAGCAGAGGCAATAGAAGGTGACACCGTCATGGCTGCTGCGGCCCTTTGTTGAAACAGAAGTCGTTCCTTTTTAACGTGAAAATTTGGGAGAATTGTCCAAAGTGGGTAGCTAGAACAGTATAGCTTATTTTGATTCGCCGGGATGAAGTGTGTAGGATATATTTATATAGGGGAGAGGTAGATATACATATGCTCTCCAAATTTCTATAAAAAGAGAGGACTATGATGTATATAACCAGATTGGATTTGTTGTTTGCTCTGGTTAGACGAAATATAAAGAAAGAATGGAGAGGATCAGCTACCCAGTTTAGACGTGTAGCTATTCATGCATTGACTGATAGCTAGCTTAATTTGCTCTTGCTTGCTTGACCTGATTGGAAACCCATCATCTCTTTGGTTGTTGGTATGGAAGTTTATCTTAGTCATATTCTCAGCCATCTCTATCTAGCTATGATGATGTTGGGTTTTGGTTATTGAAATGAAGAGAATGGGGAGACTATAGTTTTGTATTATGTACGTTACAAGTTAGACATTCCAAGAAAACTTATACCTCAAAGTTGGTTTAACTAGTCAAATCTTGGAAATTGATTGGGAAAATAGATTATCCGATCCAAAATTGCTGGAGGCCGGTGTCTTCAACTTGAAGAAATTCTGGGGATGTCTGTAACGACTGGGGGATATATCGGGAATGAGAATACGCAAGCATGTTGTGTTGGATTGGGGACTGGGAATGGAAATGATGAGATTGTTACGGCAGTGAAATTATATTGTTTACTGCAACTAGCCATATAACTAGGGTTTGCTAATTACTTACTTTAATCTTACGTGCAAGTTATTCCATATATGTTAATATGTACGTGCTAGGGAATCTACAGCTTGTAGTGATGAAAATGTTAGATTCGGATTAGTTTATGTCTCATTTATGAAGCTTTTGGTAGAATTAGTCAGTTTACAACAACAATTATGATATGATTTTATGAAACAAAATCTACACCATCATATTGAGACTTAATTTTTAGTAAAACAGTGAAACTAGTTAGATTCTCGTACGTCAATAAGAATTTGGTCGACTTGACTAAAAAGATTAATGAAATTGTACTGTGTATGTAAGTACGTATGACTATCGATGTGTAGCTTGATATCCCCGGAACATAATTAGATATATACACTACCAAAAAGAAAGCTTTAGGCGACGAAATCTAAAAAACCGGGCGACGATTTTTTTTTTCGTCGCCCAAGAGGGAACTTAGGCGACGAAAAAAAAAATCGTCGCCTAAGGAATAAAAATCGTCGCCTAAAGTTCCATCTTGGGCGACGAAATAAAAATCGTTGCTTAAGGAAAAAAAATCGTC
Organism: Fragaria x ananassa; assembly: GCA_034370585.1. Classification (NCBI taxonomy): domain Eukaryota; kingdom Viridiplantae; phylum Streptophyta; class Magnoliopsida; order Rosales; family Rosaceae; genus Fragaria; species Fragaria x ananassa. The sequence goes on along the minus strand of CP139761.1, from coordinate 24,283,669 downwards.
GCCTAAAGCTCCATCTTGGGCGACGAAAAAAAAATCGTTGCCTAAGGAAAAAAAATCGTCGCCTAAAGTTTTTAAATCCTTAGGCGACGAAACTCAAATATATCGTCGCCTAAGTGTTTTATTTTTTATTTTTCTTGGCCGACGAAATAAAAGAATTTCGTCGGCCTAGTAACATCTTGACCGACGAATTTCCCTAATTTTGTCGGCCAAGAGTAATCTGAATAATTAAAATAAAATAAAACACATTTAAATTTCATTGTACATGATTTTTTATTTTTACCCTTGGGCGACGAAATTCACAAATATCGTCGCCCAAGTATCATATTGGCCGACGAAATTCGGTTATTTCGTCGGCCAAGATAATCCGAATAATTAAAATAAATAAAGCAAATTTAAATTTCATTGTACAGGTTTTTTATTTTTACCCTTGGGCGACGAAATTCACAAATATCGTCGCCCAAGTATCATATTGACCGACGAAATTAGGATAATTCGTTGGCCAAGATAATCCGAATAATTAAAATAAATAAAGCACATTTAAATTTCATTGTACAGGATTTTTTATTTTTACCCTTGGGCGACGAATTTAACAAATATCGTCGCCCAAGTATCATCTTGCCCGACGAATTACCTTAATTTCGTCGGCCAAGATAATCCGAATAATTAAAATAAATAAAGCACATTTAAATTTCATTCTATAGGATTTTTTATTTTTACTCTTGAGCGACGAATTTAACAAATATCGTCGCCCAAGTATCATATTGGCCGACGAAATTATGTAATTCGTCGGCCAAGATAATCCGAATAATTAAAATAAATAAAACACATTTAAAATTTTAGGAAATGTTTTTTATTTTTATAGCCCCGTAAGCGTCTCCTCGATTGGAAACTATTCTCAGTTGAAGGTCCGGCCAGATTACGTGATTTGGAGGGTCGAATAGCCGTTTCCGTCCGTTTAGGGGTTTGACCGCGCCAATTGACCGGACGGATCGAGCCCTTATCTTTGTCAGATGGAGCTGAATTTTTGCCCACCTACGTAATTCGTTATGCTGGTCATATCTGACGGTCGGTTTTCAGTTCCTCTTCTCCGATCACCAAACTCACGATATATGTACTAATGTTGTATAACTTTTTTATACAAGTGTTGAGTTTAAGTTTCGTTTTGAAGACAACGTATATGTAGAGGCCTCAAACGCAAAAAAGTCGTGAAATAAGATATGACCGGAACGGTGAAATACGTCAACCCGTGAAAAATGAAGATATTCCGGTAAAATTTCGGTGCCGGTTGTTCCGGTCAACGAATTTTTCTCTTATTTCTACCTAGTGGTAGCCATATCCCGGGTATTTATTTTTTACCAAATTTTTATAGCCCCGTAAGAGTCTCGTCGATTGGAAACTATTCTCAGTTGAAGGTCCGGCCAGATTACGTGATTTGGAGGGTCGAATAGCCGTTTCCGTCCGTTTAGGGGTTTGACCGCGCCGATTGACCGGACGGATTGAGCCCTTATCTTTGTCAGATGGAGCTGAATTTTTTCCCACCTACGTAATTCGTTATGCTGGTCATATCTGACGGTCGGTTTTCAGTTCCTCTTCTCCGATCACCAAACTCACGATATATGTACTAATGTTGTATAACTTTTTTATATAAGTGTTGAGTTTAAGTTTCGTTTTGAAGACAACGTATACGTAGAGGCCTCAAACGCAAAAAAGTCGTGAAATAATATATGACCGGAACGGTGAAATACGTCAACCCGTGAAAAATGAAGATATTCCGGTAAAATTTCGGTGCCGGTTGTTCCGGTCAACGAATTTTTCTCTTATTTCTACCTAGTGGTAGCCATATCCCGGGTATTTATTTTTTACCAAATTTTTATAGCCCCGTAAGAGTCTCGTCGATTGGAAACTATTCTCAGTTGAAGGTCCGCCCAGATTACGTGATTTGGAGGGTCGAATAGCCGTTTCCGTCCGTTTAGGGGTTTGACCGCGCCAATTGACCGGACGGATCGAGCCCTTATCTTTGTCAGATGGAGCTGAATTTTTGCCCACCTACGTAATTCGTTATGCTGGTCATATCTGACGGTCGGTTTTCAGTTCCTCTTCTCCAATCACCAAACTCACGATATATGTACTAATGTTGTATAATTTTTTTATGTAAGTGTTGAGTTTAAGTTTCGTTTTGAAGACAACGTATACGTAGAGGCCTCAAACGCAAAAAAGTCGTAAAATAAGATATGACCGGAACGGTGAAATACGTCAACCCGTGAAAAATGAAGATATTCCGGTAAAATTTCGGCGCCGGTTGTTCCGTTCAACGAATTTTTCTCTTATTTCTACCTAGTGGTAGCCCTATCCCGGGTATTTTTTTGTTTTGTTTTTTATTTTTATAGACCCGTAAGCGTCTCGTCGATTGGAAACTATTCTCAGTTGAAGGTCCGGCCAGATTACGTGATTTGGAGGGTCGAATAGCCGTTTCCGTCCGTTTAGGGGTTTGACCGCGCCGATTGACCGGACGGATCGAGCCCTTGTCGTTGTCCGATGGAGCTGAATTTTTTCCCACCCACGTAATTCGTTATGCTGGTCATATCTGACGGTCGGTTTTCAGTTCCTCTTCTCCGATCACCAAAATCACGATATTCTGAATTTTATGATAGAACTCTTGGCCGACGATTTTCTTCATCTTGGGCGACGAGATTTATAGTGAAGAACATCGTCGCCCAAGTAGAGTCTCTTAGGCGACGACTTCAAAAATCGTCGCCCAAGATTATCTTAGGCGACGATTTTCAAAAAACAGGGCGACGATTTTTCTAGAATCGTCGCCCAAGAACGCCAATATAAAAGGCAAAAATTCGGAACCCTGACCATTTGCGCAGCCGCTCACAAATTCAAGCCCTCTCTCTCTCTCTCCGAAAATCCATCGAAGCCCTCTCTTTCTCCCTCTCTCCTACCCCGACCCCGCAACCCGACGCCAACCCCGACGCCGACCCCGACCCACAATTTAAGGTATAACCCTAAAACCCTAAATTGGTTATGTTCATGAAAATTTTAATTGTTGTTGTTGTTGTTTGAAATTGTTGAAATTGTTTGAAATTATTATTTGAAATTGTTTGAAATTGTGAAATTGTTTGAAATTATTTGAAATTGTGAAATTGTTTGAAATTTGGGAGAAGTACAAAATTATTGTTGTGTTGTGAAATTGTTGGTGAAATTATTGTTGTTGTTGTTGTAATTTAGGAAATTAATGGTAAATTAGGGTAAATTTGTGTAAATTATGGTAGGATTTTAGGGTAAATTATGGTAAATTGTGATGTAAATGATAATTGTAAAATATTAGGGTTTACGGTTTAGGGTTTAGGGTTTAGGATTTGTGGAAATAATTTGTAAATATATTGTAAATGATTAAATAATTTTTGATTAAATAATTAAATAATATAAATTATAATTGTAAATATATTGTGGAAATTTTGTAAAAAATAATGGATTATTTTTTAGTAAGGATGTAAATATTCGTAAATTAATTTTTGTGATGTAATAATTTTGAATTAATGTAAATAATTTGTTATGTGAATTAAAAAAATAATAAATCCTATAATAACTATTACTTTTTATTTGTGCTATTATTGTTGATAAATTTTTCGAAATTTATGGTTATTTTTTGTTAAATTAATTATAAGACGGTAAAATATTTTTAATAAATTTATGGTTATTTTAAACAGGATGGGCATGAGGAGAACTTCTGGACAACGTCCGGGTGCGAGGAGCCAATATTCCTCGGACGGTACATCAAACAACCCGCCGCAATCACCGTCGGTCGGGTTTCCGTGGCAGATGACGGCCCGACATGCGGCGCTTAGGGGTGGCGCGAGCGGCTCGCGTTCTGCTGGGCAGCCGGGTCCCGCAGCGACGGCCCCTCGTCATCCAGAGATACTTCCCCGGTCGCGATCTATCACCGTCCCCACACAGTCGTCCCCGACCGATGGTGAAGGCGGGTCATCCGGGGTCCCTACGGTGCCGTCCGGCCTCTTCCTTCCTCCGACGATACCGGCGATACCTCGCGTTGATGAGGAGGGTCGACCGATTCGGGAGCAGCTCCCGCATATGGCACCGTACGAGGCGTTAGATTTCGAGTTTCTCCGTAGGCAGATAGATTGAATTTTTGTAATAAATTATTTATAAATTTATAAATTTGTGTTATTTTTAATTAAATTTTAGTATTAGAAAAATTTAAAGAAATGCCGAAAAAAAAATTCCAGCAAAAATTAAAAAAACATTATTTATATATTAAAAAAATTATTTAAATATTTAAAAAAAATTTAAATATATCTTAGGCGACGAAATTGCTAAATCGTCGGTCAAGGACTTACCATATAAGACGACGAAAAAAAATTATCGTCGCCTAAGATGTAGTGATCTTAGGCGACGAAATATTTACTTTCGTCGTCCCAGGTTATAAGATCTTAAGCGACGAAATAATTTCTCGTCGGCCAATGCGTTAAATCTTAGGCGACGAATATTTTTGGGCGACGATAAATAGATCTTAGGCGACGAAATTAGTGTCGTCGCCTAAGAATTACTCTTAGGCGACGACGGAGTGAATTTTCGTCGCCCAAGTTCTTCACCGACGCACTTCTGGCGACGACGTCTTGGGCGACGATTTTTTAACAGGGCGACGATTTTTTTTCGTCGCCCAAGATCCATTTTCTGGTAGTGATAGTTTTCTTTAGCATGTAATTCATGAGCTAGCTAGCATTGAAGTAATACTGTTTTTTTTCACCAACTTAATGTTAAATATGAGGCTAAACAAATTAGTTCATAGACCCAAAAAAAATATATATTAGTTCTGGTTGTTTATTTTGAAACAATTAATCTATATATGACATGTGATTATATTAGCTACTAATGGACATGTCTCTGTCTTTTAATACACTCACATAATTTGTAGTAGGTAGAGCTCAGTTTGCAATTTGTTAATGTTAAATAATCATATACATAAACGACGAGATCGATATGAAATTATGAATAAACTAAAAGCTATGTAAGAAACTAAAAACTGTAAAACGATTGCCGACCAAAAGGTCCAAAAGTCCAAAAACAAAAATGTTTCTTGAGTGATAACCCCACAAAAAGAAGTAGGCAACTCGATGAATAACTAAGGCGCGCGCAACGTTCGTATCTACTACAAGTCGATCTGCCTATATATCATATCAGCTGCTAACCCCCTCTCCATCTCGATCTCGATTTGGGTTTTCAAACTTGTTCCATCTCCTGCGAATATGATCAAACACAAACAGTACTGTAGCAGCAATGAAATCGAAGCAATTCTGTTCTAGTTAGTTAGATGTATAAAGTATATATCAATATATGTACTCTGATCGATCAGGCATCCATGCATAAAATTATGTGAACCTCTACACCAACATACGTACACCTTTTGTAGATTATGTAATTTACAAGCAAGTACAAATATACAAGGTTAATTTCCATGCATGCTTGTGATTGATCTGAGATAGCAGCGAACAGTTTTAGTACTTCAGCCTAGCTAAGCTATATATAACTAATTATAGTTAAATTCGATTATATGATTACACAGATTGCATTCACGATCCATTTACTTCTTGTACATGCTGCTACATTGTCCCATGGTCCATATGATATTTGACTTTCAACTTATCTCAGCTGGGTTTCAATTGTCAAATCGTAGAAATTGATCGGAAATAAATTAAATAGCTAACTGCAAAAAAACTAATTCTATGATTCTATCAAAAGTATTCCAGAATAAAGATTCTAGGATGACTTTTTTTTTGTGTGTGTGCGTGTGCAAAATTAAAGAAATTGATTGATGAGTAGCTACTTGCGAATAATAGAGATGTCACTGCCTATTAATATATAGATGGATATACCCACAGTTAACACGAGATGAAAGGACTAAAAGCGATGCGCTGAAGCAAAAAATACAAGAGGAATAGCTCAAACTCTCACAGGCGCCTCAAACAAATTGTGTACTGTTCTTGAGTGCTAATTAAGTGTGTACTGTTCTTGAGTGCTAATTAAGTGTGTAAGACCCACAGAAAGAAGTAGGCAGCTTGATCAATCATTTACGTACTTACATATCATGAATTGTGTTCATATCTACCACAAGTCCATATATCTGCCCACTTCATCATATCAGCTGCTAACCCTCTCCAACTGGGTTTCGAACTTCTTCCATCTCCTGCCCAATATTAACAAACACACACACACATTTCATGTTTACAATTAACTGCTTCAATAGCGACTTGTTCTAGCAAGTATATAATTTAGACTACGTACCCAAATACTCAGTAGTAAGTACTAATTAAATACTATACACACACACACACACACTAAAGTACGTACCTACTCTGATCATGCATATAATTTGACGTGCGTCTTACGTACACCTTAAGAATTTACAGGTACCTACATAGATACGTACAAGGGCTCCCTACAAGTGCTCAATCTGACCTAGAGAGCCATCCATCAGTGCAACTTCAACCTAGCTAGACTTAATTAAACAGCAAGTTGCTGATGAACTATACGATCGAACGTCCTCACGTCCTCATCGATCACGTCGCAATTGACAAACATAGATCGTATTTCATCAATTTGAAGACGTAAACGATTACACACACTGCATATATCCATCTACTCCTACGATTGTATCCATACGACTTTCAAAGTTTCAAGTTCCAACTTAGTTCAGCTAACTAGGTCTCTTATGCGCAACAAATACAAAGATCAAAAGACAAAAGGCCAGAGGGATCGAGCTTGTTGTATGAACCGTATATACACGCGAGGCAATTAAAAAGCGTAAACACAAGATTAAACAAATCAATTATATATAGGTCAAATCTCAAATTAATATGATTTTTGAGTCCATAGTATAATATGCACCATGATTTTTTTTTAAAATTTTTTGATCGGATATATATACGCACCATGATTGGATCCTGCATTGGACAAGTATATGTAAGGCAGTCTAATCAATCCCTATCACAAACTAATCTTATCTTTGGATCCTCTAACTTGGCCAACACAAATTAATGCCAGGTTCTTAACCTTGTTCATCACTCCGGAATGTATGCGTTTTGTGAACTTGAATATAGATTTTCCCTTTCTAGAAGCCATGACCTCCATCATCACTCCACTGGGTTTTGAATAGATTTGAACTTCTTCTCGTGGTTAATACTTAATATTCATATTTTTTTTTATCAAATGCACAACAATGTACTGTGAGTCGAATTTATAACCTTTCACTTACAACTTAATATTCATATTGAAATGGTGTTTTAAGCTTGTTACTAAAGAATTTCTTTTTCTTCAATTTAAGGAATCACATGTAGAATAATCAACTCTGCGACTCAATCTCCACAAAAAGCAAAGATAATCATATAGACTATATTATGAGCTTGTTAATTTTCCATCCACCGCTGTTTTAATTTGTTCAAGCCTCCCATCAATGTCATCGTAAAGTAACATTTTTGATCTGTAAGATAATTAATATAACCCTGGCGTTATCGATCATTTTGGTTAAATCAAATAGCCAATCCACAATTTACAAACCATATTGTTAACCAATGATATAAGGGGGTTGGTATGAATATCAACCTAATTATATATATTGACAAATTTTATTAAATTGGTTTTGGATATGATGCATGATATATATATTAATTCTGTGTCAAATGCATATGAACCACCACGATTGAATCACCGAATCTTTTGCTAAAATCGGCAAGTCCTATAGATACAAACCTCATCATCTTGGTTTTTCTTAATTAATTAGTCCAAACATGCAAATAATACCTTAATTATATATTATGTTATTAATTAATCTTACACCCATGCGTATGCGTTTTGTGCACCCACTCCATTATCAATCATTTACAATGTTCCGAGTACTTGACCATAAAATTCAAGGAAAAACGAATTGACATGTTAAGCGTACGTCACCGTCACCGGCGGCTATGCTAAGATTATAGAAAAACTTAATTAGACCATACTTCTCTCGACAAGCTAGTGTGTTTTGCAATAATATATAGTGCTGAGTTCAGGATGAGACTCATGAATAGGGAGAGATGAGACAGAGACAAACACAAATAGTTAGAGTGGGTGGCAAATTTTGAAAGCCCTGTTGTTAACTTGATTAAGCAACAGAACATGTTTTGATATTATGAAATGTGGAAGAAATTGGAGTTGAAACTAGGAGTTTTAAACGTTTTCTTCCATTTTCTGGCTTTTGCCTTCTACAAATTGAGAGTGAAATGATGAATCTTTCGATTGATACATATGAAAAATGCAATGTTACATGATCATCAGCATGGAGAACCTGCATAATGCCAACCAGCATTCTATAACCAAAAAAAAAATTGTTTAGTACTCATAACTCTATGTCTTAACTATCAACCATCACACGTGGGTGAGTAGGCAAAAACCCGTAACTATGAAACTCCCACGCCGGGGACGCTGATTGGAATTACGTCTAATTTATTTTCTGTTTACAGTAGGGAAAAAAACGTTCTTGTATAAACCATGACAGAAAAATCTTTAATCTTGATAAACACACAAAAAAAAAAAAAAAAACCCTCAACTAATCGCAAATGCAAATACAATTCCCACCTATAAATTGAATCTGACTGGAATCTGACTGTACTCTGGATTAATTAGATGACATTCAGACCCACAATCATGTTCTTTGTCCATATATTAGAAGGAAATCTCATATTATATATCAATTGGGGTGCTTGAATGAATAATCTCATGTTACACGTGAAAATGGGTTATGTTTTTGGGTGACCAGCTTTACATTGTAGGCAGAGCAGGTTTGTTAGCAATCTGCAACCACCTACTTCATGCCCATGTGTTTTTCAGCTCATGTGTTTTTCCTAAGATGTTTTGTCTTAGAGTATGGTATTCCAATAAGGAAAGGATATATCCTTATTGATGATGATATACCTGTAATCTTGATTGATTACAGAGAAGGAATGAGACATTATTGCCTACCACTAATAGAAATATGATTTCCTATTTGGTGAAGAGATCTGAAGATCCTTATGGCTATATAAGGAGGGGTTCAGCTCTAGGGTTTTGGATCGCAGAGACAAAGAGCAAAGTGTGTTCCATTCTCGGTTAGAGGGTGAGAAAGGGCAGAGAGGAGAGAGATAGGAAGAGAAGAGAGAGTCCTTGTTTTCTTATACTTTCTGGTGTACCCATTATTAACATAGTGGATAGTGTTTTTTGCCGGTGGACGTAGGCAAAAGTTTTGCTGAACCACCTTAAATCTGTGTTCTTTGTGTCTTATCTCTGTGGTTGTTTCTCTTGGTTTGATGTGTTCTTTTGGGGTTCCTTGACATACATAATTGGTCGATATCTCTACAGTGGTATCAGAGCGGGGTTAGCCTGTAGATCCAAGGTTTGATTCGGCAGGTTTGGTGTTGTCAAGATGAGTGAAGACAAAGACACAATGATCAAACTCAGCCACACGAATTGGGTGACATGGAAGCCAAGAATATAGGATATCCTTTATTGTAAGGATATGCATGAGCCTATTGAAAGTGTGGCTGGCAAGCCTGCAAATATGACGGATGACAAGTGGCGAAAGTTGCATCGGAAAACTGTTGGCACGATAAGACAATGGGTAGATGATTCCATCTTTCACCATGTGTCGAAAGAAACTGATGCGGAAGAACTCTGGAAGAAATTGGAATCCCTCTTTAAGAAGAAGACCGCTGCAAAGAAAGCTTTCCTTTTCAAAGAGATAATCAACATGAAGTTCAATGAGGATAAAAGTGTTGTTGTACACTTGAATGATTTCCATAATTTGACCAATCAGTTGGCGACAATGGGTATGAAGATTGGCGATGAGATACTAGTATTTTTCTTGCTAGGGACTTTGTCAGACAGTTGGGAGACTTTCGTGATGACCTTGACTAATTTTGCGTCTGATGATGTATTGTCTATGGATACCGTTAAGAACAACATGTTTAACAAAGAAACAAGGAGAAAAGTCGTTGGCATAGACGATGGGCATGGAAGAGCCCTTGCTGTAAAGGGTAGAGACAAGAATTCAAATCTAAGGTTTAGTGGCACATGTCACTACTGTGGTGAGAAGGGCCACATAAAGCGGATGTGTCGAAAGTGGAAACAAGACAAAAAGAAGGGCAACTACCAAGATGATGAAGATAATGGCTTTACTGCTACTGTCTCGGGGGAGCTTCTCACTGTTCAAGAATGTCTGTATGTTGGTGACAAGGGTCATGATTGGTTCGTGGATACCGATGCAAGTTGTCATGTTACTTCCAACTTGGAGCTCTTTACTACATACGAAGCAAGCGACTTTGGGATATTGAAGATGGGTAATAGAGGCTGATCCAAGATTTCAGGAATGGGAGACATTTGCATTGAGACTGATCTTGGTTACCATATGACATTGAAGGATGCGAGGCACGTTTCTGATTTACGTGTCAACATACTGTCTGCAAGTGCTCTTGACAGACAAGGTTTTCACCAGTATATTGGTGATGGAAAGTGGAAGCTTATTAATGGGTCGTTGGAGGTTGCTAGAGGAGTTCTGTGTTGTTCCTTGTACAAGACACATAGCTTGGTGTACAAAGATGACTTGAGTGCAATGGGTGATACTTCTTCGGGCGCATGGCACCAGAGTGATGGCCATATAAGGAAGAAAGGCGTTCTGGAAAAGTTGTCTCATATTTCCTTTTCTAATGGTTGTTCTGACCAGGAAGAAGATGGTCAAGAGTTGTTCCACCACTAGGGACATGGTGATGAGTTGTTCGATCAGGGGGAGCTGCACGCTCCAACCACATAATTCTGCATCAAGTCAGCTTGGGCGGACTCCTGGTAATGGATTCGTGCCAGTGTTCCTCCCTCATGGTTTGGAGGGGGAGATTGTTGGGTTTCCAGCCCATGTGTTTTTCCTAAGATGTTTCGTCTTAGAGTATGATATTCCAATAAGGAAATAATATCCTTATTGATGATGATATACCTGTAATTTTTGTTGATTATAGAGAAGGAATGAGCCATTATTGCCTACCACTAATAGAAATAGGATTTCATATTTGGTGAAGAGATCTAAAGATCCTTATGGCTATATAAGGAGGGGTTCAGCTCTAGGGTTTTGGATCGCAGAGACATATAGCAAAGTGTGTTACATTCTCAGTTAGAGGGTGAGAGAGGGCAGAGAGGAGAGAGATAGGAAGAGAAGAGAGAGTCATTGTTTTTTTATACTTTCTGATGTACCCATTATTAATATAGTGGAGAGTGTTTTCTGCCGGTGGACGTAGGCAAAAGTTTTGCTGAACCACCTTAAATCTGTGTTCTTTGTGTCTTATCTCTGTGGTTGTTTCTCTTGGTTTGCTGTGTTCTTTTGAGGTTCCTTGACATACATAATTGGCCAATATCTCTACAGGTGAGTAGGCAAAAACCCGTAACTATGAAACTCCCACGCCGGGGACGCTGATTGGAATTACGTCTAATTTTTTTTCTGTTTACAGTAGGAAAAGAAACGTTCTTGTATAAACCATGACAGAAAAATCTTTAATCTTGATAACCACAAAAAAAAAACCCTCAACTAATCGCAAATGCAAATATAATTCCCACCTATAAATTGAATCTGACTGGAATCTGACTGTACTCTGGATTAATTAGATGACATTCAGACCCACAATCATGTTCTTTGTCCATATATTAGAAGGAAATCTCATATTATATATCAATTGGAGTGCTTGAATGAATAATCTCATGTTACACGTGAAAATGGGTTATGTTTTTGGGTGACCAGCTTTACGTTGTAGGCAGAGCAGGTTTGTTAGCAATCTGCAACCACCTACTTCGTTGAACTGATTCACAAATGAAGATGATGGCTTACTTAAGCCGTAGAGAAAATAAACCGTAAAGCACTAACCGTACCATTAGGATTTGCAAAAGTAAAAATCAGGTCATTTCAGGATCAAAATGTTAACATAAAACATCTCATATTTACTGAAATCTTGGTAGCATTTCAGAACACCATGGCAAGCGGCATTCCTGAAAGAGAAGCAACAATTGCAAGTAATTGGAATGAATTCTCTAATCATTTACCTCAAAATTTTCATATCTTGATTCCCCAACAAGGGGATCTCCTGCTCTAACTCAATTATCATATGGCTAACACTTAACAAATAAGGAGAGAACCATGTTCTGAGATTAACGTTGCTGTGCCTGATTGTGTATGTCCAAGTATGACATAAGGAGAGACGTGCCTGCTTGAAATTTAGGGGGTCCAATACTTGCACCTTGTTTTGCTCCAAGATGGATGATCGAAAATCTGTGGTTGGGGCATTTAACATGCTTTTTTGTGCTAGTCCAGATACCTGTCTTCAGGATTCTCAATTTCACAATGCCTCTTTTAGATGGAAGGTCCTAGCTACGTCCCTGGCCTTGTCATACTCATTGAGCTCAACCAGCATCTTCTTCAATCTACGAGCCAGTCCACCAGTTTCACTTTGTGTAACACCCAGTGAATGCTTCTTCTCTATAGTCTTCCCCAGCGTCAGCACATAATCCACCAGGGATTGCAACTTGCGGCTGCATTGTTATTGGTATCATTAGATCTCATTTTCGGAATATGAATAGATAACATTAAATCTGAAGTTAAAGAAACGACCTAAAGTAAAAGTTACAGGTATTGTACAGTTCAAAAGTTATACATTACCAATTTTACACTTTATATATAAGACTGAAGGTAAAAGACAAGAAAACATCAGAGAGAGACCCAGAATGAATCGGGAGACAGCAGGAAAACTTATGCTCAAAGGGCACTAAGCCAGTGGCTAGTTATACAAACAAACTGACATCCGAAAGTTTTCTCAATTGAGAAATTCTATTTTTATAAGGGGTCAGCTTATTAGCCAAAAAGACTCAAAATAGAAAACATATTATGTTGAATGCCTTGAACTTACACTCAACAATTCACCGAAGCATAAAACCAAAAGGGCACCTTGCTCTTCACAGAACACTCCCTTATGCTTTTCTCCCTTTCTCACAGGATTTCCTCACACCATTTGAGAGATAGACCTAATGGCAACTCAACAACATGTCCATGCAAAGGCAGATGGGTTTTTCACCATTCTGCGGCTTAAGTAACCTCACCTAAATCCCCAAAAACAATAAAAGGTAACTCCACTTATTGCACTAAGTTTCTTAAAATGAAACGCACTAACCTGCTTGGAAAAGTGGGAAAAACTTTCATCAGGTATGGGAGGGGGAGAAATTGAAGGAAATAGATCTTAACTTTATTATGAATTGAAGACCCCTATTTGGGCATACATCACCCGCTATATTAGATCAGTTGAAGAATTGTGCATCATATGCAAGGGACACAGAGATGAGTCAAAAGGTTGATTAAGAAATCATACATAACATTCACACGGCTAATATGAGTAAGCAAGCTGATTTAAGCAGAAAAAATTGTTTATCTTAAGTACGGCAGAGGCTAATTAAAATGGCAGATAATTGTAATCTTTTAAAAGCACAATGGTCAGTAGCAATACCTACGGTCTCCTGTAACATCTGGACCTGACCACACCCCTGACAGAGAAGCAATAACCCTTTCAGTTCTTGTAACTGCATCATGAACATCGGCAGCAATGCTTCGAATGTGAGGTATAACTTTGCCACACAAAAGCTCATTAATAGCAAGCTTCTCTAGAACTGGCAAAGCAAGGATTTCTTTCCACAAGCAGATATTTTTCATCAAACGAACAGACATGCCAAATCGATATGCTGCAATTCTTGCAGCATTTGGCACTGCGTTCAATACAAGTGGGCTCCATGTTGGGACCTATAAATAAGAAACGATTGAAAGTTCATGTAAGTTCTTTGATCAGAATTTCTCACCCTTGAAACCAAAGGTTATCAGAAGATTGTAAATATAGTTTGAAAAATCTGATCAAACAACATATGTTCTTTAGCATATTGGCCAGTTATCAAAACAGGCCTATCTTGTGCTTATGCTGCTTAAATGAATCAAAAATTATGTTTGACAATTCAGATGTTATACCGTAAGTTTCGAGACAGCATCTGCCAGACGGGTGCGAATAGCAACTAATAAGTCTTCAAGAGCCTCACTGGAAGAGACATAATCTGTTACCAAGCTCATGGCAGCAACTGCATTCTTTGTCTCTCTTGTGCTGAGAATATCCCAGCAGTGAACAATTTGATGATGCAAAATGGGTAATGCAACCTTTTCCACCAATGCAGGGATAAGGTTAGCATCAGCATCATCAGATGCAAAATCTGAACCATCCTCCGGTACACCGTAATTCTCTAATAATTCATGCCTGCACAGGGGAAAATGACCTTATTAGTATGATGATGTAAACCAGCATGTTTGTGTGTGCTCAGTGCTCATATGAAACATATGCTGCGGCTAGTGATGCCTTGACCAAGCAGGCCAAGCCCAACAAGGGAAGCAAGTGTACATAGAAGGTGTGAAATAAAAACGAATAAACAAGTACCAGCTCATCTTTACAAAATCTGTGTTCTCACGGAGAGGGTCCCACTTCAAGAGCTCCAGCCTTACGTATGGAGAAAATATAACAGGAACACTCAATGACATGTAAGCATCACGGTAACTTGATCGATACTCTCTCTTCCATTTTTCAAACCTTTCTTTGACAAGTGAAAGTTGTGAATATTCCTCAGCTGCATCACTGAAAACTTGATCAGCAGTCCCCAGCACCAACTGGAGGTGTGACTCGTACTCTTTACTCTCACCGTCACTATCATCAGTGCTCGATTCCCCTTCTACTGTCCGATCAGGACTGTCCACATCCATGGATGACTCTCTCTTAGCTTCATACCGTTTTCTCCTGCGTTGACGAGCCTCAGCCCTGCCCTTCATATCCAGACGTTTCTTAAGGTTCATATCTCTACCGAATTCATCTAGCTTGACCGGTAATTTTTTTTGTTCTCTCACAGCAGCAGAAGCAGCTTGTGCTGCACTTTTAGCAATTGCAATTACTCCAGCACTGGTACCTTCTTTACTGAAAATAGACATTGCTGCATTTACAGCTGCTTCTACTTCCATCATTTCATCATCATTATCAGCAATTCTTCTTTCAAAAATAGCTGAGGCACGTTCGTCACGTTGCTTCTGCATTTCCTCTTCAAGCTCCTCTATCAAGGGAGCTTTATCCTGAAAATATGTAAACGATTAAACGAAGTAAGCAACGAAGACAGACTATATCTATAGTTACCCATTTTCCATTTTCTAATATGGCGTGTTAGAAGCCTCTATTGAATACAGGTTAAAAGGTCTTATGTAATGTGCGTAATGCATCTTGGGATCCTTTTAGCCAATGTAGTGAAAAATCAACTACGAGATATCCATTAAGATGTTTTCAGGAGCAGTCATATATGCTAACTAAAGTGGAATATTGATTGATGATCTGTGCCTGATTAAAGTAGGAAGGTGCCGTAATTTGTTAAAGAAGTCAGGTCGCCCAGCATAATTCTTGATGCAATTCACAACCCATTCATCAGACTAGCTTTTTTCATCTTCCACTCAGTAATGCTATGATGAAATGCTAAGATGAATTAATGTATGTGGAAGAACTTATGGAAGAAACATAATTTCTCAATATCATCACAGGATATTGTTGTTTAAGAGAGTTGGTCATTTGCAATAGATATCAATGATTGAACCCATAAGACCTTTCGTTTGCCATATAAAGTCAGTACGCAGCTCATTTAGAAATAATGTAAATTTATAACACTAGGATTGTGATTATGGTGCATGAGTTGTTGTGCAGGATTCCTCCTTTCTTATGAACTTATACAAGTACATGTGTGTATTTGACGAGTTGAATGATAAGAGGTATAAGCGAAAGAATCTAGAATAATGCAGTCAACCATATTTATAAACAGCTGCTACTCTAAATAAATCTGGAGTTCATATTCAATCAAGATAAGATTTGATAATAGCATACCTGCAAAAAGTCACATATGGTAGAGACAAAGTCGCGAAGCTCTTGCATGAACTTGTACTTCTCGTCAGCACCAGACAGAGACTTTTCAAGAGCAGTAATGTTCAATAGCGAGGTAGATAGATTCTCTTCAGCCTTAGTTAGTGACATCTTTGTTCTTCCGTGACTTTCCTGAGAGTTTTTTCAAGAAAAGAAAAAATGTCATAAATAAAAGAACAAAACAAACAATAATTTAACATATTCTGAGTATACATATACATATGCTCAAAACACAAATTTATTAGTCTGGATTGATCATGCCATAAATGAGTTTCCTGACATAGAAAAATGCATATACTACAATACTACATTATGGCACACATATACTGATGTATAAAACCAAAAAACAGATAAATCGGCTAGACTATAAGATAGGTAAGCCTCTTAAGACCATACAAGTGCAACATATGTAGTACACATTTTTGCAGATGTATAGTTGTTCAAATAGGTAATGCAAATAAGTGAATATATCCAAGCAAGTGACTGATTTGACCAATACGTCAATACCTACATTAGTATATAAATGTATATCTGAACAGAATAAAAGTAAAGGCTTGCAGTATTTGCATGTCACAAAGACTACTTAACATCTATCTACCATTGTCAGACTGAATAGAAAGTAAAAGTGAATAAATATATTGTTGGTCCTCGTATACATGTAACTTTGTGTTGCCAGGAAAAAAAAAACCTAAATGGCATTTAACATTCCGTAGCAAGTAAAAGAATTAAGTGGTAAAGGCCAAGGAGTTGCGATTCAGCTACTGAAAATGCACACAAGAGAAGCAGTTATATTCTTATAGTTTTGTTCTTAATGCCAAGTGCGGAAATACCCACAGACCTAGTTAAACGCATCCAGCTTCAACTCTACTCATGGTATTAGAGAAAATAACTATGTCACACATCCATGACACTAGCACTAAAAGCCAATATCTCATTTCGTTATTGATCCTATATGATCTTGCATCAAGCATCAGCACATATGACAAGGAAATATAACACCAGCATTCATGAAATTCAATATGAAAACAGAAACAAGCAATTCGTACCTTAAGCTTCCTCACATTTTCCAGCAAAGCTTTCTGAGCAATCTCAGATTGCTCGTTTATGGACAAAGCATTTGAACCTTGTGATGCTCCTGTTGCCCCTCCTATACTGGCCACACCAGCCAGACTCTGTGCCAAACTATACCCCGCGATTGAATTGTAACTAGCCTTGGGCTGCGGCGCAGCACTATGAACTCTAGGAACACTAGCACTAACCCCTAAACTAGCCCCATCATTATCCACCCTCTTCCCCAACCCTTTCCGAAACTGCTCTTCCTCCCAGATCTTCTCTTCTTCATCCTCATCGTCTTCGACTACAACACTCTCTCTTCTCAAACCACCATCCACTTCCCTATCATCAACATCCTCAAAAACACCTTTCTTATTCTCCATTTTCTCCCCAAACATTGCAATTCGGTTGCGAAACTCCGGCTCCTCATCACTCAACCCCTCCGCCGCGCCGTGGTTGCTCCCTGAATCCAATGCAATGAAATCCGGCGCGGCGGGCTTGGACTTCCGGAGCCGCTCACGTTTCTTCCGAATGGCTTCAATGGTGGCCTGATCAGGATACTCCGACGTGTCCTTATCAATCCCCATCGAAGCCAATCTCGACTCGGCATCAACCCTATCATTCCTCCCTTTCTGTTCCTCGTCGTCGGAGTCCAGCTCTTTAGCTCCGTTCACGGTGTCGGCGATCGAGGCTGCGGCGGGATTAATCGAGCCCCTGAGGACGATAGTAGGCTCGGCGGCGGAGGAAGTTCTGGAGCTGGCTAGGGTTCGAGTGTTCTTCTGAAGCTCACGGAGGGCTTCCTTGGTGTAGGTGCCGGCTTGTGGCTGAACATTGGAAGGGAGAGAAGCGGAGGCGGCGGAGGAGGAGGAATTTACCAAACGGTCCTTGGCGGCGGTGAGCTTGTGAGCTGAGGACGGCTTGGCGAGGCGGGAGGAAGACGACTTGTCGCGTTTTGAGGAGGTGGAGCGAGACGGCGTGGCGTTTTCTTCGTCGTCGACGAAGCTGAGGAGCTTCGGGGCTTGGCTCTGAGGCTTCATAGGCTTGGCGGCGGAGGAGGAGGGTTTTGAGATGGATTTGAGAGTGGAAGTGGTGGAGGGGGTGTCGTCGTCGTCGTCGATGCGGCGGCGGAAGTTTTTGGGTCTGGCGGAGCTCATGGCGGCAGGAACGGTGGGGTTTTGGGGGGATTTGAACGGAGAAGAAGAGTGGGAAAGAGACGGTGGTGAGGGATTATCTTGCTTCTGCTTTGTTTTTATGTTTTTTAGTTTTGTGTTGTGGAAGAGAGAGCAATGAGTAGGAACCAAGATAAATAACCCAGCCTTTGTCTTAGGGCCCATTGGGCTGGTTCAACCCGACCAGGAGTTCGATCCGCCCTCTAACAAAACTTGTCCTTAAGCTTAAGACGATGAGATCGAGGTGTACTGGCCTATTGTGTTTCGATGTTAACCTCAATACGTTGTGTGAGGTACTACTTGAGGGTTTAAAACTAGCATTGTCTATGCATTTGCCAAGATCGTCATTAAGACACTCGAAATCACTATGTATGATGCTAAATCCTAACATTACTGCTAGTTTTAACACTTTCGGTCAGTAAGAGTTTTATCGATGAGCAATTTTACAAGATAAATAATTATAAGAGTTCAAAATTCAAACCCTAATCGATTTTCTCACTTCAAATTAAACAAACGACTAAAAATGGAGTAAATACCACCCACGATTGCCCAAGTCAATAGGTCAACCGAACCCAGAAACCTCAAGAGCCGCAGAGTCTCGTCGTTTCACCCATGGCTGGGTAAGTCCCCCTCTAACTGATTCTGATCGTCTTAGTGTTTTAGCTTCCGTAAAAATTAGTTCTTCAAGTAATGGATTATATAAAGCTCGAAGCTTTAGTACAATCTGGTTGGGATTTTGCTTCAGTTTTTGTTTATGCTCATAAATATCGTTGATTTGTCTTGAGGGTTTTGTTAAAAACGATGACACAGTTTGGGTTTTGGAGGAAAGGTTGAGACTTGTGAGGGTTTCCATAATTGTGTGTGTGTGTGTGTGTGTTTTTTTTTTTTGGTGCAAATGATGGAAGAGACTGTGGCCACTTTTAGCTGTGAGCGTAAAGAGGCATTACTAAGGCCTTGCCGTGTTGTAAATTAGTGATTTTTGTATCCAATTTCGCTATTGATGTGGTGAAAATTGTGAAATAATCCAATGTGGCTGACTGCTTGGACGCTTCTTCTCTTGAATTGTGTCTTGCTTTAGTCACATTTTACTATGATTTGGTGCTTGTGTGCTGTACGTCCCTCTAAGTCGGGAGTTTATTGCCGATAGCTTCAATTTTGTGATCTCCTGAAGTATTTATGGACCTTGCCAAACTCATAGGTCTATGTTTTAATCCTTCTGGTTCTGTAGACTTTTCGAATAACGGCCAAATGCTGATAGTAGTACTTTCATGGTTGAGAAATGAAAACTGTAGTTTTCTCGACAGATTGACAATTGTAGGCAGTTTCGTACATGATTCTGGAATATGATGGAATCATCTTCCTCATACTAATCGTAATGTCTTTGTATATTTTCATTGTACATGCAATTTAGAATATATGATATTAATAGGTTTGCATACATATTCTGGCATTGAGAGTAACTTTTTGTTTCAACTGTTACTAATTTGTATGTTCGTTGCAGACCATCTTGGTTGGTGGACAAAAAGAGAATCGCAACAAAAATCAGGAATGCATCTACAAGTGATCCTGGAAGAATCAAATGGCAAAGCAACCCAACTAGAGCTTGCCCAAACTGCCAATATACGATCGACAACAGTGATGTAAGGATTTTATGTCTCCATATGCTTTACTATGTTAACTTTCATGGAATTGAATTTTTACGACTCCGTCTCAATATATTAAATTTCAAATGTTAAAATTGAGGCTTGATGCCAAGAGATATTTATAAAGTCATCTGATTTGTTGGAAATCTCACCTGTATTAGGGGTGTTCACTTCACCTCATCAAACCAATAATTTTAAGACAGTTCATCTCTAGTAAGGCTAAATTCGCTTACCTGATTCTAAGATAGTCTATGTGAATTCAGTACATACTCTCACAACCAACACACAAATAAACTAAGATAGTATTGCTCATATCTTTGACATCCCCTCAAGACTTACAATCAACTGTAGTGTGCTAATCTCAGACCTTTTGTCTTGCAATGTCAATGAGGTCAGATGATGATATCCAGTTGCCTTGATGTTGTGTATCTCTAGAATACTAGTCTTGATTCGTGAATAAGACTTAATATAATCACCTGTATCAACCATATGGAATAGTAAACAGCTAATATGTGTGCCAAATGTTATGCTTGATTAAGTTTCTTTTTGTTTATCAGTGCTTCTAATTTGAACAAGATTTGCACAACTTGGAAAGTGAGTTCATTTGCAATTTATGTTTCCAGGTTTCTCAAGAGTGGCCAGGATTACCCAAGGGTGTGAAATTTGATCCAACAGATCAAGAGATTATATGGCACTTGCTTGCAAAAACTGGTGCAGGGGATTTGAGACCCCATCCTTTTATTGATGCATTTATCACAGATTTTGATGGTGATGACGGAGTCTTATGTTCTCATCCAAAGAAGCTGCCTGGTAAGTGACAAATATATGATTTGGTTTAGTGCTGTGGTGCTTAAATTCTATTATTGATTCCAAAACTAAATTTTTAGGTATCAAGCAAGATGGAAGTGTATCCCACTTCTTTCATGTAGCAATTAAGGCTTACAACACCGGTACTCGAAAGCGTCGAAAAATACATGATGATGATTATGGTGATATCCGCTGGCACAAGACTGGAAGGACTAAACCAGTGATCCTGGATGGGGTTCAAAGAGGGTGCAAGAAGATTATGGTTCTGTATACAAGCACGGCTAAAGGAGGGAAAGCTGAGAAAACCAATTGGGTCATGCATCAATATCACCTGGGAACTGATGAGGATGAGAAGGAAGGGGAGTATGTTATTTCTAAAATATATTACCAGCAACAGCAAGTCAAGCAAGCTGATAAAACTGATCAAAATTCTCCTGAAAGTAGTGATCTGGTGATTCAAGCCGACCCGGTTACTCCTAAGTCGGTGATTCCTGAAGCTCTGAACCCTGATTTTAATTTGGTAGAAGATATTCCTATTTGCGCAGAACCCAACTCAGTAACTCCTGAACCTCTGCGCCCTGAAAGGAGACAATCTACTCTTGGTTTTGGGGAAGGTACTCATGTTGCTTCCACAGATCCCTTTCTTCAGGTATAGTTCCTCTTCCCCCTTTTCTCTATTAGTTCAGAAGCACAGAAGTACACCCTCCATTGCTTTTTCATGAGCATATTGAAATAGAATTATTCAAAACGATACTGTACCGCAGTTTTATTCTTCCTTGACAAGATATTTAGTTGCATATACTGTGCAT
Source organism: Fragaria x ananassa (assembly GCA_034370585.1). NCBI lineage: Eukaryota > Viridiplantae > Streptophyta > Magnoliopsida > Rosales > Rosaceae > Fragaria > Fragaria x ananassa. Next base: position 24,262,151 of record CP139761.1, on the reverse strand, counting down.
GTACTAAATCCCTAATTTGTGATTTACATAAGAGATACTGATGTTGGCTTGCTTTTACTTTTAGATGCAAATGAATCATCGTGATATGAACTGTTTTGAAGATGAAGTTCATCATGGATATGAACAGTCTGGCTCTCATGATCAACACAGCGTAGAGATTCCAAATGATGAAGCAATAAACAATGATGTAAACCATGCTCAGGAAGATCCAAAGTGGTGGGACAGTGAGTCACAGAATCTGCTGGATTCACAACAACTTGTGGAAGGCTTGTCTTTGTGTGATGATCTCCTTCAGAGCCAATCTCCAATTAGGGGTGAACATGGAAATGAACCAGCACAGATCAAACCGTGTCTTGCTGATTATGCTCAGCTAGGAGCAGAAAATCTAAAGAAGGATCTAGAGGAGTGCCAAAATATTATCCTCGATCCTGCTAATATGGAACTTGGAACACCTCCAGATTTCCGACTTAGCCAGCTTGTACGTTGTCCTCCCCATCATTGTTCACACATCGTATTGAATTAGCCAAATTATATATTCTTTGCATTTTCTCTCATGGTAATACATTGCTTAATTGCTTTTGTAGGAATTCGGTTCACAGGACAGTTTCCTTTCTTGGGGTGGCAAATTGGCGGAGTGATTTGGTCGCACTAGTAGTGACCATCTTTTGTTTAAACCATGCCTGATGATCATCTCTGCTGAGTGTCCATCTCTAACCCTTTGTAGTACAGCTTGAATTGACATCTGGTGGTAAAGTACCACCCTTTTTGTAAACTTTAAGTCACAAATATTTGATATTCAAGCACCGATCAAACTTGCTCTTTTGCTCCCTTTGCGCTTCAAATTACATATCAGATCAGGTTTCGGGTTTCCTTGTAACTTCTGTATTCTAAAATTGGCAAACTCAGATATGTGTATCCTTATCTTAATGGTCAGGCTTAATAGATGGGTTTTGCAAAGTTCCTGTTTCTGTATTTCATTGAGTTGCATGTTAAAGATGTGAGCAGTCATATTGTTGAGGACTACCATTCATGTCACCTTGAGCATATTAGGGATTCTGGTAACACAAAAATGAAGTGTGGACCAGCAAATTATTGTAAAGTTCATGCCTTGTTAACGTTAAAGGAAAACACTAACTAAATGCTCGCCTGTACTGAAGCGAGCTACACGAGTTGGATCATCGCAATATTCATGAACTTGGGGCGATTCATAGACAATGCTAGTTGGCTCTACAGTGAAGTTCAAGGTTGCAGAAGTGCTTGTTCACCAGCAACATCATATTGCTTGTAGAGAAGCCAGACTAAGACCTGTCTTTGCAATTAGCCTATGCTTGAGGTCTGGTAACATGTTGTAGGGAAGTGCTTTGGTCTTAGAGTAGGGCACCCTCACTTAGCAGTATGAAGCAAAAGACTCCCAAGGTGAGCTAAAAGCACCTTGAAATGTATACCTGTGCTTACTCTTGTAATTAGTGTGCGAGGCCCTTTCTCTTGTCTTGGATGCAAATGGCACAGAGGCCCAAAGCAACTCTGGCATTTTTGGCTCTAAATGTAAATCATGACTGTTCTTGAATGTTAGGTCATTTTGTTCTCTTCTACCCAAGCCATACATTGCACAAGAAGATTCTCAGATTAAGCTAAACTGGTTTATGGGTCAATCTTAGACTTGATCATATATTTAAAAGCATTGTAATTACATGACCTTAACTGCTAACACTACATGCTGTGCAGTTAGGTTTCCTTAGAGATTAGATTCAGCAGCCTTGTACCCACCTACCACAACTAATCTCCTTACTACTGAGGAGACAGCCATAACACTTTGATATGATTTCCTCTTTTGAAAATAACAATACTAAATTCTCCATTAAGTTGGCTCAAGACCTTAAATAGACGAAATTAAGTTTTAAGTTCGATTCTAACTTCTTTTTATGTATATAACAGCGTGGATCGAACATCACCGATTTCCTATCCACATCCCCAAAAGTCACAACCCTAAATCAAAAACCAGCTAAAATGCAATCTACATGGATCATGAAACCGAAACCACATCTCAACAAGATTCCATATGGATGGATGTGTTTCCCACTTTTTTTCATTTTTGGAAAATCCAGTTCTTGCGGGGCTATGATCATGAACTACATTATTGGACGACTTATAGGATGGGTGCCGCGTGGGGACCACGCGCGGTCCCCCCGACCAACTTTGTTTTTGAATAGAATAGAACCAGACGTCTCTCTGTGGTGGTGGGGTTGCGGATTAGGGAGGCGCACGCACGATAAGGCTGCTATTTTGACCCGATCGGAGGCCCATTTCAGAAAAGGAAAGCCCAAACAAAAGAGTGATGACGCGGCACTCTCCTGTGTGGCCGACAACAGAATATTTACCCTGCACTCTCAGCCCTCCTGACACTCGGACCCGCCACCTGACACGTGTCGACTGTGAAATGTAATTTTCAAATTTGATAACAGTGTTTCGTACAGGTGTCTGTATGTGATGTGGACGGAGCATGATGTTACGGTGCTCCTGCAGATTGTGCAGTTCTTTCTATTCTGACCATTCCTACTTCTACTTTCAATAGGAAATAAGAGACAAAAAGGGGAGAGACCCATCGTTACCGTACACGTGGCGCACGTGAACCTGAGTTGGGATCCAATAATTCGACTGGCCCACAGAGCAAAAGGAATTCATTTCAAGTTTTTTTTTCTTTACAAAAATAATGGCCGGGTAACACCGGAGTCGGGAGCAATTTTAGATACGACTATGTTTTCAAAAGATGTTTTACTAGACCAGTCTCATTGGCATTGGGTATTTCGAGTTTCACTTTTGACCTAAAGCTTGGTATTTATTTATTTATTTTTATTATGAAAATAAAATTACGGCACAACTACAAGCATAGCTGGCCCCAAAAAGATCTAAAACTAGGTTTGCAATCTATTCTAATCACATTGGTTTATATCTTTCGAGCGTGTTTAGTGCTACTTCACTGTAACAAAATAGTCAAACTTGTCACGAGGAAATTACACATTGTTTCTAATAATGCAAATAGTTGAAGACAAGGCTTGGGTGGAAATGATCTTAGGGATATGGTTGTGCTGTTAGGTTGAAGACAACAAGATCAAGACCAAGCTTATTGTCACTATTATTATCAGGGTTGACATTATAGTGATGGGCCAACTACAAGTTGTTTCTTCTATAAACAGGACCCTAATTAACAATTTGGAACTAATAATGGGAAGGGCTTGCACAATTAGACAGATTAGACAGACTTTTCAATTCTGTCACAACTAAAACTGTACTTAGGTTCAAGTCAGACTACTAATTAAGCCCTTTTTAGAAAGGACCTTGAATCCTATCTTCACAATTATGATACAATCCCCAGTTGAAATGATTAAATGGTGTGCATGATTATGATTGTTCTCCAAAATGATGGATGATCATGGTCCATTTCATAAATTCCTTTAACTTTCATCTTTAATGAAAACACTGTTAGAGAAGATATTTATGCTCTCAAGCTCCAACCAAAATTAAGTGGCAAAGAGAAGCTTCATGGGGAGTATATCTTAAATTCTTAATCTTGCATTTTGTACAAGCCCAAGTGGTAACTCAACTGATATGATAATAAGTTGGGCATTTGCAGACTCCACAATGACTTGTTTGGAGGAATCAAGTATATTAAGCAAGAAAAAAAAATACTAGAAGAGTGAAACAAACCCAGGTTTAAGGTTTGACTTTCTTAGGCAGAGGTAGAGCCTTCACAGAATTACTTGTCCTAAAATCCCCTTCCATAATCATTTGAGATCATTCAAACTCTTGGTTTATCAGAAATTCTTGTATACACAGGCGGTGCCAAGTTAATGATGGAAATCCGAACAGAAAAATCACAATAGAAACAAGTGTAGTGTTTATGTAAAAAGAAAAAAAAATGAGGAACATAGATATCAAATTAAGTTTCATATATTAATGCTATCCGATATACATATCTAGCCCACGAAAGGCCATTCCATACAAAATTGGTTTCAGCTGATTTTCCGATCACATCCTCAGCTTCACTATTTACAGTAGTGCTCCACCAAGAAGAGAATAGAAAAAAAGTGAAGAAAACAAAAAAAAACAAAACCAAAAATCTTCCTTAATCAGCCAACTGCCCCCTTGCAATTGACAAAGCTAGTAAACTAAGCTAGGACTTCAAATTCTTCAGAATCAGATCAATCATGCCAGCATAGAAGCATGACCACACACCTCCTTATGATGTAAAGCCTGGCTCTTTGCTCTTTGAGAACACCCCCAAGCCCTCTGCTTGAAGATGAAGATAGCCTCCTCTTGCTGGCACTGCTGCTCATCTTCATATCTAGCTTAGATTTGACTGGTGGGACTGATGAGAATATATGAGATGAGCTTTGTGTGATTTGGAAGTGATGACTGAAAAGCTTTGAGCTTTGTGTGAATGTAAGAGTTGGGTTTGAATATGGAGGAGGGGAAAGGGCGTTGTTTATATAGAGAGAGGGTTGAAGGGTATGGCCATGGTTCCAATTGGTCTAAGAAAAGAGCCAAGGATGGGGCAGGAAAGGGCGAGAAGTGCCCCCAAACCCACCAGACAACACCCTAATTAGGGACCCACCTTTCCCACTCTGGAGTCCTTACTCATCACCCTACATATGAGAGAAAATGATAAATGAATATATAGAAGCCCTGTCTCTCACATGTATAATAATACTATCATATGTTTATAAACATAATGAAATAGAAAACTTTTTTATATATCTTGTGACGATATCTAGTTTTGAATGCAATGAGAGTCATTACGCAGTATTCAACTGTAAATACGTGAACCAACTAATCAATTTTCCTTTCTGATGACTAATATGATGCTCATTAAGATGATCGTGATTCAACAAAATAGAACAATTCGGGGACCATGTAGAACTATACGAACGATTTTGAGTAATGATCGCAAATAGAGATGTATAAGTTCATCGATCCTTAGCGTAGTTCAGAATCACTTGAGACATAGGTAAGTAAATTTTCAACTTAATCAAGTTATTAGGAAGGTTGATTCCTATCGAGAGCTAAAACTATGCAAATCTTCTCATTGAAATACATGGTAAAATTAACGTGAAGATATCCAAGGATGGAAATGGGGACCTTCATCCTAAATTCGGCAAAGGCTATACGCCTATACCACGCCTATACATCATATGTTTGTATACTCATTACCAACCAGGTTAATGGGTTGGCCACTACTGATGAACAAAAGGTCCACAGGGGCAAGCAAGTGTTCTAGTAGTTCATGAGCTGCATTCAACATTTCTGCAAATGATGAGGTGATAATTCAATATCTGCAGGGCTCACCAGTTTGCCCTCTTCTTCTGTTTGGGAAAAAAGAAGACTCCCTTTCTTTTTAGTGCTTTGTTGTTTGTTCTTGAACTTTTCTGTTGGCGGATCCGCCTAAACATGCAATAGGAGAAGACAAGTTGAATCCTACATAAGAATGCATATAATCTAACTTTAGTTAATTAGCATTGTTTGAAATTATAATGACTTCGTCATCTTAATCACCATCATCACCATCATTTAGACATCTAACATATAACAGAAACCAAGATTATTGTAGTGACATGATCCTTGATAGTGAAATCTGGGTTTTGCTAGGATTAATGAATACTTGAATTCCACTTTACCAACAACAGTCCGGTAATTAGTGCATATTTTAGGTGACTAGTGAGTCATTGACCCATACAAGAAAATGGAGATGATGTATGATGACAGTAACTTTAATCAAAGTTTAATGGTCATTTTGGCTGCATATGTTGCCACTATCTTTTAGGATGATGCTATTACTTTGTTGAGACGTGAGTTTCTCACAATAGAGTACGTATTTTCTTCTTGCTTGTTCTCTTAGGGTAGAAAGTTGCATTTGCTGAATCAGGATGATATTATTTTGTGGACTATGAAGTATGCACCAGCTCATATGAGAAAGCATGCAGTGAGATTTGCAGTGCTCAAAGAGCTGCACATCTTATGTGTTTTGTAACGTCAAGGAGGCAAATGTTCATAGAAATGTATAAAACTAATATAAGAGAGAAAAACTAAGATTTTGTGACAAAGAAGATTTTCTCTGCAAATAGTTGCTTGAAACAAAAAAATCTTGATACGGGCAATGTGACAGACACAGTTGTCTCTGTGCTAAAATGAGACAGTAGGAATATATGAAAAGGGCTGAAGCCATTTTTCCAATATGATCAAAAGGCTGAAAACTTAGATCAGCATTTCAAAGCTAATGACCAAAGATTCCATAATACACTTTGATAATCACAACCTTTATGTATGTAATCCAAGGGCTTGAATATATAACTTCAAACACACTCGAGCAAGAAGCAAAGCAAAGCAAAACCACTTGCTTCATCTTGTGCTCCTCCCATTTTTCTAAAGACATACCTATTTCCAATACCCCCAACCTTCCATTTTCTATTCTATCTTTGTTCAAATCTAAGCTGTAAACACCCAGTTACGTTTTTCACTTCTGAGATACCAATTAAACTAAGCTTCGGGAACTCAAACAGCGCTGTGATCAAAGTGTGTTGATCCCATCCCAGGTTGAGAATTGCAGCTCATCGTGTGTCTCGTGCTGTCTTTGTTAATTGGTGTCCCCATTTACACTTCAAAGGAAAAAAAAATTATGGTCTGGTTTTGCTGAACAAGAAGGTCAGAATCACACGTGAAGTTCTCGTGGTTAACACAATGGCATTGCCCCTGATACACTTCTCAATTATTAGATATATGTTATCTCTAACTCTAAGCCCCGTTCTGGATCATATAGTTTAATCAGAGCATGCACACTTGTTCTTGTTGGCATTGAATATTTTGATATATGGTATTGCTTCCATACCTTTATATGGCACTTGAAGCATGTGAAATCCCGGTGGATTGTACGGTTCTGAGTAGCAGCTCCAGTTCACATATCTGAGTTTTGCTGCAGGCTTTTGCTTAGAAAGGGAAGCTTTAAACATGATTAAGCTAACACGTTCTTGAATTATGAGTCCATTACAGCTCCTAATTCGCCGTACCACAATGGATTATTGTGTTGGGGGTCATTGACTATAGATATAGCCAGCACCAAGAAGCTAGCTTTGGTCATTTGTAATTGGCATTGTTCATTTTGTATCGCTGCAAAACCCAACTTAGGCCAACTGGACTTCTGTATTTTTCTATTTTTAAGAAGATGATGGGAAAATATGTCGAGGGTTGAAGGAAGCTGCAGCTTCAGACTATGAATTCCTGTGCATATATATATTTATATGTATCTAAAATCCAGTAAAAGTCATTGCACGTGTGCTCAAAATATACAATTTTCTTGATCACTACATTCAAGGTATGTTTTCTTTAGATTCCAGCTACTTTGTTTCATATATGGTACCAAGTTGGTCATTTGAGATTGCTACACAAAATTTACAAAAAGAAAAAGAAAGTATGTATGTGTTTACAAGCATCATTCCTCTTTGGGAATCCACCTGCTCCACCAGAGACTCTTCCTCTGGTTGTTAAGCTCATTCATGCTCTCATTCAATGTTCTGACAATCTTCCTCTGCAGCCAAAGAGCTGAAGCAAGAGCATTTCTCCGAGGACTAGACTTCTTCTTAGGCGCCGTTTCCTGCAAAACATAGGATAATAAGAATCATTGTGAAAGAAAACATGAATTACTGATTGCCTAGTCTAGTTCAGGTACAAACCAAGAGCTCCTGGAGCTGAGCTTCAGTGAAGCCACCGTCCTGCTTGGTTCCTGATCTTGCCATTAGCCGAGTAACCCATCTGGCAGCCTCTCCATAGTCTTGCTGTGTGTATCGGAAGAGTTGCAGCCTCAGACTCTGCATGACAGAAAGCGCCAACAGGCCTTCCTTGTCAAAGTAGGGATATGCTAAAGCTGTTTTTGCACTGATTCTTTGTCTTGGTTTGTACCGAACCATTGATGTCAGTAGTTCCCATCCAATTCCACCATCTAAATCCAACAACTCAAAACCTTTTCGGAGTTCAGAGCTAGCTCGAGGCTCAACAGTATTCCTCCATGCAACCAAGTCATAATCACATCTTTTAAGCTGACGGTTGAATTGTATGAGGCCGCTGTCAGTACGTAATCCTGGGAATGCCTGGATGAATAGCAAGACACTTAATCAGAGGTTTGTTAACATTAGTCATGTCACCAACAATATTGTTACTTACCATTTGTAAGAAAATGAGTCCAGTACTGTAGATATCAAATCTATCAGGCAAGTTCATCTGTTTAAGATCATAAAATCAAACCCATTAAAGCAAATGAGTAGTAATCTAGCTCCAATCAAGCTGATGAGATGGTTTTACAGTTATTCCACCTGCCATAGAACTGGGGAAAGTGCTGTTGCCACTGGAGCTGAGGGCGCAGATGGTGTTTGTGTGCTCATGATGTATTGCTCTGGTGCAGCATATCTGCAATAGGGAAAAATCAAATGCCATTGTCATTGCCTACTCATTTGAACAGACTACATCGAAGTCACTAAGAGCTTATAAGGAAACTGAAACTAGGTACTAAATGGAAGATGTAATTTAGGAAGATGCTTCTTATACTGTTAAATTAGTGAGCATGTCATCATAATCAAGTATCAATGTTTCATCAGAATTTAGTTCTCATGTATCAATAGCATAAGATATGGATACGGGGCAACAACTACGGTACGATACATAATTGAATAAAAATAAAAAATAAACTTTATTTTCTTAAGGATTGATGCTGCTTTTATTGTAATTGTTTTCTTATCCATTTCTCAAAGTACAAAAAGAAACTTGTTTTCTGGTACGAGACTAAAACCTCATATCTGAGATCCTCCAGACCCAAACCCACCACCTCTCGACACCGCCTCATATCTAAATAACTTTTACATATGAAATTCAATTGTTGGCTTTGCTGTTTTTCAGACCCCAGAACAAATTCGAGATCAACTGTAATTTCAGTTCTTAAGTTCTAGACACTAAGCTGGTAAACTTCCAATATCAGACCATTCATCATGTATTTGGGTACAGAACCAGAAGAATAATCAATTGAAGATAATTGGTAGAAATTTATGCAATCTACTACTTACACAACATAACGGAAAAGTGATTTTGATTAACTGCATCAATGTAGGATGTGGTTTGACAGAAGGTACCTTGGATCCAAAAGAAACTCCTTTGGAATGTAGTTGATGCCGACTCGCAAATCTGTTGCAGCTCCAAGGTCAATGATCTTGAAAGAACGAGAGCCTGCTCATTTCAAAATTGGAGTTAAGAAATTACAAGTTAAAATGGAGAATGGATGAGCTTTGTTATTTCTTGATTGACTGATGTACAGCATGTGCTATATACGAGTAACATTACCTTCAGAAAAAATAATATTTTGAGGCTTTATATCCCTGTGCACAATCCCTGTTGAGTGAAGACCATCCAATGCAAATAAGATCTGTCTCATTATTGTTTGAATGATTCTATTTTCCCTTTCAAGACCCTTGGGCAAATCCTGAACTTTTCCAAGGATCATGGTTTCTACCTGACATTATATGTGATCATGAATGAAGTCGACAGCTGATTAGCTTAATTAAACCAGGACTTGCTATAAAACTCAGAAAGCAAATAATCATAGGCTTCAAAGAAATCATTCAGTTACAAAGTTATCGAAAATCAAAAGACCGATGAGAGAAAATACCAACATTGTAGGGAAAGTCTTTGCTTTGCATCAAATCATAAAGTGTGGCTTCCCCTTCAAACCGCCATATAAGCCAATATTCAGCTTCTTTCTTTGAAGAACTCTGCAACCACATTCAAAAATATACATCTTATCATCGGATATTGGGATACAATCTACAATGGTAATGCGTAGAATGCTTCAAGATAATGATACCCTTAAAATCATATGAGACTAGTAAGCATTATAGAGAGCAACACCTCACGGAAGCCGTACTTAAAATCAGCACAGCTGTTGGCACACGCCCTTCGCACCCGCTCATTCATCCAAATCTCCACCGCACCATATTCAGTAGCCTTTTTCAATACCAACTCCTCTTCTTTCTGGCGACAAACCAAAAACCACACATTCGCAAATCACATCCTTCCCGCAACACAATCTCAAGTATAAAACCTCAAACATACAGCACAACCCAATTTCTCATTTCTATTTCTCGTGATGCTAATAAGCTAATTAAGCCATACATCCTTGAGCAGATTAATTTACTTCATACCTTAGACTTGTTGTTAGCCAATGAAACTTTGTAAACCACTCCAAAAGCTCCTTCACCCAATTTCTTCCCCAAAACAAAGTCATCCTGCACCACAAAAACCCGATCAGAATTCAATTAAATCGCAAAACCTGACCTCAATGCAAAACCAAACCAACTTTCCCAACCTTCTTGTAAGTGGGTCTGAACAACCTCTCGACAAAAGCAAGAACAAACATGTCAAAGAACCCGGGAGCCACACCCGGAGTGGCCCAGAGATAAGACAGAGCCCCCATAGCCAGAATGGTACCGGGTACCGTGATCGTCAAGCCATTAGATTTCGGAAGAGTGCTTCTGTAGATCATATCACCGCACTCCATCACGGTGCAGGGCAGCCCCACCCCCACCCCTAAAAAAAAGTCGTGAACCGAGTGGATCAGCTCGCCACCGGAAGCGAAAACCACTAAGGTTTTATGGTTTGAGCTGGTTTTGAGTGAACCAGAGGGTTTGATTAGTCTGAGCTTCTTGCCTAGAAACTGGGATGTGGGTTTTGAGTGGTGAGGGTGGAGCCGGGAAACTCCGATACTAACTCCTCCTGCTGCGACGGTGACGGCCATGGCCGTAGTAGGAGGGTTTCAAACAACTTTGAATTCTAAAGTGGTAACAGTGCTTCAAGAACACAGAGAAGAAGACTCTCTTGTGGAGGGAAACGGCTCTACAGGATTGGTGGCTAATATTCACCACAAATGACACGTAAACTCGAATCAACTATTGGATCGGGCTCAAATGGGCTGAGAAGTTGAGTTCACTAAAAGCCCGTGTTGGGAAATTGGATCAAGAATTAGAGGGATTTCAATCATGCAAGTTTATTGATTGATACCTGCGCTTGTCACTTGGAATCATAGAGGGCAAACGTCCACATTATCTTAGCTTTCCTTTGAGCATGCTGTGCTTTAAGTGGTCTTTGTCAATCACCGATTAAACCAATAAATCGAGATCATTGTGATCAAAGTTCGCATCACGGCGGTTGCGAGGTGAAGCATCTATCCTCATCAAGATGCTTCAATGTCGAAACTATTCCAGCATTGCATCTGCAAGATGCTCAATACTCAGCAACTCTATAGGTTGATATGAAACCTTCTACACAAACTCAAAATTTATTGTGAATATCAGACACATGACGCGGATCGCGCGACGATATACCTTGTTGCTTGATAGGCACTCCTTAGGTCTAGGGGCCCATACTATACTAACTAAATACAAGAATTCTTACTAAATTGTATATACAGATGTACAGAACTACTACACACAAGCGATGGGGATCAAACTTGAAGCAAATGATTGATTGAGTTGATCAAGTGTGTAGTGTAGCCCATTAGTGCCCACGCCGTCCTATAGTTCATTCACCCACCATCCTATCTATAACCTTCACTAAAACCCAAAAAGCCCGAATCTTGACCAACGACAGGTAACTAATCCAGTAAAAAAGTCACTTGTTTACTTGGCCGACCTGGTTCCTCAAAATTTCAATCCGCATTGTCGAATATACCCCCCCCCCCCCCCCCCCCCGCCGGCGTCATCATCAGCTATCAGCGAAGAGAGAGGAATGTCGAAAGAGATCATATGGGGCCCACAGGCTATCCAAGGGGCACGGCCGCTTGGAGTCCAATCGGAGCCATGGCTTGCCCTTACCGCTCCAATGGAGCAGGCTCACCGGGCCAGGGTGGAGGTCCCTACATAGCCCCTCCAGGTTGTCACCGCCGAGTCCGTGCTGGTTCCACCTGTGCTCCACACCCTCCACGTCACCCGCGAAAACCAACAGAAACGGCGGCAACGACCCAAGCTCGTAAATACGGTGCCGTTTCTGCACGCTCATCCAATGCTCCAGCTTCTCCGTGTACCTGCCTTCTCTCCATTTCCACAGATCGATCACCATCACTCCGGTGTTGAAGTAGCATGCGCTCCGCCCTGAGAACTCCGCCGCGAGCGCCGCGTTCGACCAGAATTTCGCTGTGAAGTAGTTGGTGAAGTTGGCGTGGCAGTACTCCGGCGCGCCGAGGACGCGGCGGCCGAGGTCGATGCGCCAGAGCTTGGCCACATCGTCGACGACGATCAGGTCGGAGTCGAAGTAGATGATGCGGCGGACGCCGGAGGGGAGGAGATCGGCGAGGTAGATGCGCGCGTAGTTGAGCGGCTGGTCCAGCGCGCGTCGCACCGAGTACGAGATCTTGCCCCTCACGAGGTTGCAGTCGAAGTGGTAGAGGCGGAAGTTGAGGTAAGGGAAGGTGGCGGTGATGACGCGGCGGAGGTCATCGCGGCGGTGGCGCGTGGCGATGAAGTGGAAGACGATGTTCTCGGGACACGTGGCGTGCTGGAGGACGGAGAAGACGCCGGCGACGGAGCCGCGGAGGTAGGTGGAGTCTAACGTCATGGCGATGTGGATGATGGAGGGGTTGTGGGAGTGCGCGTCCACCGAGGACCACGCCGTCCGGCGGCACCCGCGGCCATTCCGGAATGCAGGTGCTTCTCGGAACTTCGGGAGCTCGACGGCGGCGTAATCCGCCGGAAATTGTACCGCGGCGGCGAGGACGAGGACGAGGAATGTGCAGAGGCGGCGGTGATGCTTTGGTAGTGGCATTTGGTTCTCTGCGCTGCTCTGGTGGAGTGAGTATGGGGGACGAGAGAATAAGAAACGATGGGTTTTACTCTCTTTGATTGGGGGTAGTTTCGTCATTTTGCGTAGGGAATTGAGTGCAGCGGGGATGATTCCTTTTGATTTCTTGCGGGTAGGAATGGAATGAGGGGCAAAATCCAGGCTGGAAAGACGCGTACTCTTTTGTCTGTGTGATTTTTTGATATTTTCTGAAAGTGGGTAGTGGGGCCTGGAAGTGGCTGAAAACTTAATATCGAGCGGTGGTAAACGTAAATGAGAGCGGTAATGCGGACGACAAAAGTTAAATCGTGTCTTCTTGGCTCTTCGGCAAAAATTAAAATGGTAATTTAATGTTTTTGGAAACCAGTCGATCGCTTTTTTTTTTCTTTTTTCTTTTTGAAAATGAAGAATAATTATAATTTCATTTTTACCTAAAAGCATCTTCAACCGTTTTTCAAAATTTTTCTAAAATAAAAAAATAAAAAATAAAATAAGTGCGACTATTGAGACTTTCAAATTTGCTCAGTATACATCTCATTCTTTCTATACCTCTATTTTACTTTTAAATACAAGCATTTGCTCATTTCAAATTCTTAAAATAATCTTGTTTATATAATTCATATATATTTTAATATATTACTCATTACACCTCATATTCACTCACTATACTTCCAATTCTTTTTTTCTTTTTTTTACATGCGAACATCCATTCCCGACTTCATTGTTTAAAAAAAAACAAGGGTTGTCTCAACTTTTATTTATCGATCATCAAAAAAATGTTCTTACATGAATTATTCTATATTTTTTTCTTTTGTATTTCTATTTTACATATACAATTTTTTTTTGTAAGTTTATATTTTTTTTTATACCTCATGATGATAAATTATTTTAATACTTATTTATTTTTAATAATTGATAGATCATAATTTTTGTAAAAATATTTTTTTTCACTTTGTATATGCATATGACATGTATGATAATATAAATATATAAATGCTTTAATAAGTATGTGGTAAAACTATAAAATAAAAATCAATACAGAAAATAATAAAATGCAATTCATTATTATTGAATTAAAAAATTTAGTAATATTATTTTTTGTTTAATTAGTGTCCTTAATAGTTATTGTGTAAGAAAATATATATGTCATTTAATAATTCATAATAGAGTGAGGTCAAGTGAGTAAAGTTGAAGGTTCCAATAACAGCACTTAAAAAAAATTTGCTCTAACTCCAACAATTGCCACATTTTAGAGATTTCGGCATTTATTACTATAATAAAATATTCTACATCATCTTTAATTATAACAAAAGAAATATTCAATATTTTATTATTATTATGATTATTATTATTATAAAAATAAAAATAATCTCAAATAAAAAAACAATAAAAATATTCAATCAAGTATTCTTCTCATTTGAATATGTGAGAAATTTTTGATAATGTTAATTTCAATAATTTGATGAATAAATGTTTTACTCCAAATTTAAGGAATGAGTGCTTTTTTTTCTTTCTCATCCTTATTTTGAGAAATAGGATAAGGAATCTGTTAGACTATACAAAACACCCAAAAATTTTCAAAATTGAGAAAATTAAGAAAATAGGATAGTTGTAGGAGATGCTCTAACGCTCTTACGTTATGTGGTATTTTGTTTTAATTAAGTAAAACAAGAGACACTTTTAATCTGAAAGACAACAACAACATGCAGATTATAAGTTTAACGGGTAACTTAACGTTAACGGTGAAAATGAGATATGTTCATGTCCAAAATTGGTCGATGGGCATAATGCAGTGATGACCCTTACTGGGATGGTTTTGCAGCTTATATATTTATGAATTAATATGCTTCAAACCGCTTTTGAAAAGCTGGGTATATTTTAGCTTTTGAGTTTGGTTTAGACTAGTTTTACAAATCATAAGAGATAACTCTTATTGTCTTCCTATAAAAGATATGTTATATTGTTTTACTCAAATAAGGTATGTTCATGTTCAATAGTATATTGGGGGATATGTGTAATACGGAAAAATCATGTGTGATGTACTTATATAATTATGGGTTGTTTTAAAAACATTCTAAATGATTTTGGTATGGAGTATAAATCATTCAGTATGATATAACAAACTAATCGCAATCAATCACTATAAATTATCGAAGTGATGTTTATAAATACAAATATTGAGAAAAAGACTGAAAACAACCTGTTGAGTAGACCTGATCTTGACTGCTAAAGCTTCACATCAGCAACGTAACCATGAGCTTTATAAACCCCGCTGCAAGCATTTTCAAAGACAAGTTTTGAGGATAAACAACTCCATTGCACGGGACTGGTTTGCTACTAAATAATTTGCTTGCGAATTTTCATTCAATATTGAACTAATATATACTTGTTATTTTCTTATCATTACTACTAACTGTAGAGACTAACACATTACACATCCCTCAGACCAAAAAATATATATATCACATCCCCCGGTAAACAATTTTGTTTACACAAAAATTGGAATATTTCAGAGTAATTAACCTAATAATCTATGCGTGTGGTGGGATCATTATTGAATTATTATTCCAAGAGCTAACAGACATATAATAGTGATGTACAAATATAATAAAAGAGGTAGATAAAAACAATTAAATGTCACGGGCGAGAATCGAACAGAAACCCTGCATTGCAAGCCTCCAACCAAGACGTACAAGTGTCTTAAGGATTATTAATGGAATAATTAAACACTAATTCAGTATAGCAGGTGGCAGCATTCACTGCATATCAGACTGGTTGGCAGGGTTTAAAGTTTAATCAGTACCTTTCTAAATTACCACGTTTTAGCTTAAGTCTATATAGATATGTACAAATATCGAAAATCAAATGTTGGATCACTTTCAGAAGCAACCAAATAATAATCCAACCAAATATACAAATATGCAATGGAAGGGATAACAGTCATCAAGAACAAATATATGATGCCCAATTAGGCTGGACATGACAAATGAGGTATAAGAAGTTTGAAAGAAGACTATACGTTAGCTTATAAATCCGCATATCACTATAGTTAGAAATTTCAATCATCATTCCAAAGAAGAAAGAAAAGAAATTTCAATCATATCCTAGCTCATACTAGTTGAGTTGGGAGGCCTTATTGTCATGATGTTGTAAGTTGGGTGTGTTTATGTGCAAATCCCCTAACACACAATATCTTGTCAACCGGCTGTACTGTTAAAGTATGAATCGTGATTGTTACTTTCCGTTTCTCACGTGAAAATGATAAATCTTATTAAAATTTGTGATGTTAAGTCAGAACTTTTATTGGACTAGAGTCTCAAAGGACGATTAAAGTTAAGTGCCTGATTCTCTGACCTTGAGATCATCTTGTAGAGCTAGGGCTAGGCTGTCTCGCGGTGGTGCATGTTGACTCTTAATTAACTATCTTTTATAATTTACTTTTACTGATAATTTATATTAAAACTATCCACATGCACATCAATATTATTAGATTTTCGTAACATAATTAACCACCTCAATTTTTTCATCACAGTTTATGACTTTAGATTATTCAATATCTGTTACATAAATTATCAATATTTTCGTGATTAATAACGTATCAAGAATCACATTTTCACACTCTATATACTTACCTCAAAACCTCAGCTCTTTGGATCACTCAAACGCTATTCCCAAAACCGCAAATCCCTTGGTACCTCGTCCATGTCATCTTCTTGAAACCCGCCAAAACCCCAATCCCCAAACGTCCTGCACACGTCACCACGACGCCCCCACCTTCTCCGGCGAGGCTCAAGATTCTCCGGCTCACATTCCGACCCCCTAGCTCACGTGCCCCCCTGCTTTAAGTCACGGACGTCATTTTCATGGTCAACCACTGACTGACCAAATCAACACACTATTATTTATTCCCATAAATTCGTTAAAAAGAAAATCAAACCCCAAATCTGACCCAGCATTTACTTTCCTCTCCCCCAACTCCAACTCACTCGTCTCCCGCTAATCTCGCTTCTTTTTTTTTCCGTCTTCTTCTTCTTCTTCTTCTTATTTCTCGGTCTTGATGAATCTTGAGGTCCCCCCAGTCGTGTCCTAACCCAGACACCCTCACCCAAATGTCGCTCCTCTCCTTCTTCCTCCTCCCCCTCCTCTCCGTCTCCGCCCACTCCTATTCCTACTACGGTAACTAATTTTTTTACTACAATCTCTAACTGACTGCTCTTTTTTTTACTGACTCTGTAACTGTCTCTCACAGGGCTATCCAACAACATAGACTGCGGCAGCGCCACCAACTCCACCGACGGCTTCAACACCACGTGGCTCTCCGACCGCTTCTACACCGGCGGCTCCTCCTACTACGTCTCCGAGCCTCTCCAGTTCCGCCACCCCCAGGAGAAGACCCTCCGCTTCTTCCCTCCCTCCTCCGGCAAGAAGAACTGCTACGTCGTCCCTAACTTGCCGTCCGGGAGGTACTACGTCCGCACATTCACCGTCTACGACAACTACGACGGGAAATCGCACCCGCCGTCGTTCGATGCCTCCGTCGAGGGCACTTTGGTCTTTAGCTGGCGCTCGCCGTGGCCGGAGGACCTCACAAGGACCGGAGCCTACTCCGATCTCTTCGTTTTCGTCACCGACGGCGAGGCGGATATCTGCTTCTACAGTATCGCCACCGACTCGCCGGTAGTCGGCTCGCTCCAGATCGTCCAGGTCGATCCGGCGTCGTACGACGGCGGCTTCGACGGCCGGAAGTATATTCTCGTCAATTACGGACGGTTGAGCTGCGGCTCCGGCCAGTGGGGCCCGGGGTTCAGTAATGACACTGATCAGTTCAGCCGGTCGTGGCAATCCGACGCTCAATTCCGGACAAATGACTCCGAATCGCCGGCAAGAGTCATTTCCACGACAAATTCGATTTCACACGCCGGAGATGCTCCCAATTTTTTTCCGATGAAGCTGTACCAGTCGGCGGTTACGGCCGACGGCAAGAAGAACTTGGAGTACGATTTAAACGTGGACGCCAAGCTGGATTACTTGCTGTGGTTCCATTTCGCCGAGATTGATCCGAAGATGAACAAAGTGGGAGATAGAGTGTTTGATATATTCATCAATGACAAGAATGTGACTCGGATTGACATTTACAAGGAGGTTGGGAGTTTCAGGGCGTATACTTGGCATTACACTGTTAAGAATTTGAGCAATACGCAGTTGAATGTGCAGCTTAAGGGTGTGGCTGGTACCCCGTTGATCAGCGGGCTCGAGAACTATGCTATGGTTCCTGCGGATGTTGCCACGCTTCCTGAACAAGGTAATGTGTCAAATTATAGCTCATTGATTCGGAATGATAATGTTGGTTGTTGTAACAGCATTGCAGGATAACCGCACTGAGTTATTATAGTTGATGATGTTTCTTTGAATTGGAAGTGTTGGTTAACCGTTTGATTGACAATGACATTTGTGTGATTTTGTATTGTGAGGCTTACTGATTTGGGGGTTAATGTGTCCAGTTATTGCTATGAGAGCATTGAAGGAGTCGCTGCGTGTTCCTGATAGGATGGGGTGGAATGGCGATCCGTGTGCTCCTACTAACTGGGATGCTTGGGAGGGTGTTACGTGCCATCTCAATAAGAATGAAACTGCTCTTGTGATATCTCGAATGTACGGTTTTCTTTCCTAGTTTTGAACTACAATACATCTAATTTTTGTGCCCCTGCTAAAATGATCTGATATAGATCCACCTTAATTGAACTGCAACTTGACTGAATTTCAACCCTTATTCCAATCCTGTATAATCAGTGTCTGTGATTTGTGAGAATTTTCTGAAACTATGGTGGTCTTTTATGTGGATTTTGTAGTTTTGGCCTTGTACCAATTAGTTAGTTACTCGGAGAACTTTTTTAGCCCAGCAGTCGACTACTTTTATCAGTGCTTATGTATTAGCCCAGAGGTTTTGTGTCAGTTTTTATGTGTAATATCTGCTGTTCAATGAATTGTACCATGATTCCAGTGATCTTGGAAGCCAAGGCTTGAAAGGGTTTATCAGTGACCAGATCAACCTATTGTCGGACTTGCTAAGTTTGTAAGTATCAGCTGCAAAATTAATATTTAGCTTCTGTTCTGTCTTTTCAAGTGTTTCAGAGTAAAGTTATATTGTTTCACTATTTCTTTGGAAACAAATAATCACAGGAACCTAAGTTCTAATTCACTGGAGGGAAAAATACCATTAGGACTGGGCCAAAAATCTCTCCAAAGGCTGTAAGTATTTTTGGTTTACATTATCAATATTATTGATCTTTATTGTTGATTTTTTTGGGCGAATTTTCCACCTTTTCCTTCTGCTTGGTCTCATGGTTTAATTCTAATACCTAGTTTCTATATGTTCCTTTTCTTAGGGATCTGTCAGACAATCAGCTTACGGGTTCTATACCAGAGAGCTTAACATCTTCAAATCTCCAGCTTGTGTAAGTGAACAAGTGATGTGCCTCAAATTTGTATTCTGGTGTTTCTTGGCATGTATTTTAAATCTGTTGTTGTTGACTGAGGCCCTGACACATTATATATTTACTGTTTGGCATGCATTCCAAACTATTTGACATTTCATAGCTATGTAAAGCTCCTTTCATTTGATCTTCCCCCGTTATAGAGGTTGTAGGTTTTTTACCGAGTAAAATCTAATTGTAGGGTTCGTTATACTAACACTAAAGATGAATGTTACACGCTCTAGTTTTTACTTATCATTTTTGTCACATTGCTATTGTTCTGCAAGAACTTTTTACTTCCCGGCATCCATATATAAAGCAGGGCTACTGCATGTGTCTTTCTTCCCCTAACCCTCTGCATAGAGACAGAAAATCTGTGGATTCTGCTTTCTTTGTTCAGTGGTTTATTGTTAATTTTATGTGTATCAGGTTACTGAACGACAACTCATTGGATGGCCGAGTTCCAGAGCAGCTATATTCAATTGGAGTGCATGGCGGTGCAATTGAGTATGTCATAGTTCAATTTGATATTCTTCATTGCAAGATTTGTCTTAATCTTGATAAAGCTGTGGGTTGTTGCTACTTGGTTGTATGGTGGTGTTCTCTATGATTGGCCAGATGGGGGCCAGCTCTCACGCTCTCTGACTTTGGGAGGTCAACTTGTAGGAGATGTACACCACTCTTTGTTAAAAGAGGTTTGGCATGACCGCTGTGCTGCAACCCTGGTCTAGGAGTTACAAGATGATTGCATGTCTTTCCCTTGCTAGAGTTGTATATCTTGTTTAACCATCGTATATCTTTTCTCTTTGACAGTCTCTACGGGAACAAAGGCTTGTGTGGTGTTCCATCTTTGCCTGACTGTCCTTTGTTTTGGGAAAATGGAGGCTTATCTACGAAGGGTAAAATTGCAATAGGCATATCTTGTGGTGTTATCCTCTGTTTGATGTTGTTGGTGCTGTACATAATCTATGTCCGAAGGCGTAGGAATGATTATGACTTCGGCTTTCCTCATGATTTGATACGTAAGTATGATTTGCAGCGAGCAAAAATTTTCCAATATTTTTTTTTATCTTATATGTATATTTCTTTTCGGAATAAAGACCTTTCTCATATTTCCTCTTTCATGCTCTTTCTCGTTTTCTCAAATTACCATTACTGGCCATTTGCTTTTTTTGTAAGTTGAGAATCTATCATTTGCTTTTGGTCACTTTTAGCCTTTTTGCAAGGAGATTAACTCAGAAAGAGAAAAACACAGCTTTTCCCACTGCCTTCTAATTTAGTATTTATGCATATATTTAATATTGTCAATTTGGTTAAATTTTTGTCCACCGTGTAGCAATTATTTTGTTTGATGATTATATCAATTTTTGTTTAATCATCTTGTAATGAAGGTTAACTTGTCACTAGTTATGATTCTAGTTTCTGTAGACTTCTTCATACACCTGCAGTTTCAAACTAAACAGAAACAGTTTTATGTTTTACCCATCATTGAGTTTTTGAAAATTCCTGGATGATTCATTGAAATGTGAATTTATGAGCCTGTTCAGTTTGGTTGAACTCTTTTCCAAAGCATGTCCAAAAAGAGATTGTTTTGGGGATGATCAACTTTTCTTCAAATGTCTAGCTGTTTTGGACTTTAACCCATAACAGTTGCTTATTAGAGAACTGAGGTAATCAGATAGTTGTAATGTGTATAGGCATTTTCTCTAATTATATGAATTTTTGTACTCTTTTTAATATTCTTCAAATGACATATTTTCTTATGCTTTTGAAATAATGGCTCTTGTTGCAGCACTTGGTGCTAAGACAAACAGGTATCATAGACAGAAGTCCATAGCTGTTCTTGAAATGGAGAGCCAACATGCCAAGGCTGATCTTCAACCCTTGCAAGGGAAGTGATCGACAATGTTAACAATCATACCACTTTTGAAGAAGACATACAATGACGAGCTTGATTGTGTTTGTACAAATTTCTCAATCAAGATAAACAACGGCACCTTCTCCTCCTGAACTTGTTGGACTCATGGTTTTAAGCTTTTTTGAACAATGTGTTCAGGCACGAGGTCCTCTAAAGCCAGTAGTCTGCACGAGACAATGCTACTGAATTTTTTTTTACTGACGAAAGAAATGCACAAGGCACTGGCCATATCATACCAAGTTACCAACAGTTTGCAGGCTTTGATGCATATACTGATGTAAATTTATAGTTGAATGCATGGACTGCAACTTACCCAGCATTGTTTCGATGAATTCTTGTCCAAAATTTTTCCCCCAAATTATACAGTTTCTCATTGTTTTTGGGCTTGTTATGAACTCCTTTTTGTTTTTTTGTTTTTTTTTTTACTGAAAAACTATTTGAACAATGTTGTTTGTTTTCTTTGCTATCATTTGGTATACTGCGCTACTGTTATTACGATTTGCAAGTTTACCACATTCCAGCTGATATGCAAGTTGCTGTTTCGTGGTTAATTTTCTTTCGGTAACGAGGCTAATGCTAACCCTGGTTGCTGGGGCAATGCTCAAAGCGCAAACAGAAACAGAAGGAACCTGTACAAACTAACCAGCAATGCAAAACAATGATGCAAAGGAGAGGTCGCAAACTTCAAACCAATAGAACAACGAGGACCTCCAAACAGTGTTCAAGGCCTAATCGACAGTGACACTAAGTTCCTTTCCCTTCATATGTAGTAAATAGAAGTAGTAGTTTTCACTACTGACCTCAGAGATTACATCATGTATGACTCCAAACAACAATTAGGCTTGGGCCTGTGGCCACCATCAACCCAATAAGCCGTAAGAATTTATGTATAGAAATTGTCACACCTTTTAAAGTCTTTCATAGAATTCAGAGAAGACTATACAGCAAAGTCGAAAACTGTACGCCTCTCATGAAAAAACGATACAATCCACAAAGTTTTCGTGGTTCTGAACCGGCTACTCCCAGATATTGCTGGCGAGTTAAGTCTTCGAGTTGTTCATATGGAGTGTGATACTCTTCCTAGCTATTTTGGGGTGGGTTTATAAATGTCATTATATACTCTTTTGATGTAGTCTTTTTTGGAGAATGATGAGTATCGTTTCGATAAAAACAAATTAATGAAACTAGGCACATCTATAGTATCATGGATTCATTTTGCCACACTCAAAGAAAGAATTTTTCCCCACAAAGAGTCAGGTTAATGTGGCCGGGAAGAATACTTGCTTGTGCACAAATATCTCTTTGTATTAGGTGTAGAAACATCAGCCTTTTCTATATTCTAAACATTGTTTGTCTGAAGTGGTAGAATTTTTGCACTTGTGTGTAAAATTCAGATTAAATCCCCATCATAATCCACAGTATACAATACGTGACAGCTTTGATATATAGAACAACGGATGATGAGTTCCCAATGTGTGAGATTACTTGGCCGAGCTGCCATGTTTAGTTCAATAATGTTAATCAGTTTGACAAAATTGCAGAAGTCAGTGGATTCTTTTTGTTTGAATCAGAAGAAAACCAGACTGAGTCGCTGTGAAACAATTAGGACGACTCCATAATTAACAAATCCAACTTCCTTGCCTAACAAGGCACATGATCTCATCTCTTACAGCTCACCATCCCCTATCACGTTCCAAATTGCAGCGATATTTTACGATTTTTTTTTCCAGCAGCAATGGATATTTTAGAACAAATGGAATCTCTCATGGTTTCCCACAGGACTTGTGATCACTAATTTGTCAAAAACTAATTTAGTTAACTGCATATTTTTGATTCTTTGAATTAGATCCATGATTACGACTTCGATTAAACAATTAGCAGAAACATAATCCCTCGCAGTTTGCTAGTTAGGTCAAGATTAGTGACAAACTAATCTCACGTTGTCATGCATGAAACAACGTAGGGCTTGTCTCTTTCAGACTTCCAGTATCGATCTCTTTCTGGGAGTTCTCTGCCTTCTGCTTCTGCTTCTGCTTCTGCATCTGCTTCTGCTTCTGCTTCTGCAGAAGAATATGAACTATTCCTCTTCATTGTGATTTACTAAGCTTGATTTGAACAAAACGCATGTAATTTTTCACCTTCCGACTTTGTCAAATATTGGAATGATGAATCAAACCTAACATAGCCGAATTGGGTGGTTCACAAGTGATGAGTACAATAACATCGAGGCTCTGACTTTGGACTAGCTATGGCATGCAAAATGAGACGTGAAACCCTAGTTGACATTTAGCTTTAATACAAACAACAAACAAAGTGTACTGATGATGATCAGAAGACTATGACGACTCAAATGAGCCCACAGATTTATATATGAGTTAGGAAGTGATATTTCAACATCCAACCACTGATTCTGCTTATATATCATCGAATAGTAGCCCTTTTGATTTTTTGACTATGAATTTGGACTTTTGATTCATTAACATAAACAAACAAAAGTAAACGTACCCTAGCTGATGAAATATATGCACCTCTAATCAGAAGAAAATTAAGCATGTAGTATTCGATGTTGTTTGAATTTACGGACGCACTGTTGTGTTACCAATACTTTGTTATGAACAAGGGAAAATTCAATCCGTTTTAATGGATTGCGATCCAGAATCTGAAAACAAAACCCCCCACAGATCAGCTACGATTCTTGTTGGGGAATTTGATAAACAAGTCCGGTTTGTGTTTAATCCAACAAATTACCAAGAGCTACTAGCTAGTCGTTCACAATGATCTTTCTGTTCATATACGTACGTACTTCCAGTCCCTCTCTCATTTTATCGATCAGGTACGTGATTAGATTTGCTGCATTTTGTTCTTTGTTTTGATTAATTTGCCTCGTTAACGAGTAATTGAACAATAGAAAGTTCAAATTGACGTAACATGAAATTTATGAGTATATCTATCGAGATTGAGAACATATCAGACTATGTAGAATACTAAATGACTTCTAACAAGCTTATATATAGCATAGATTAGTGTAATATAATGCTGCTCTTAGATTAAGTCTTTTACCAGCTCATACATATATATGAAATGAAACCAGTCACCACCCCCAGTTATTGACCCCTCATGATGCTCATAAGCCTCCTCTCCTCTAATTCTTTTATAATCAAAAGCTGTTTAATTAACTTGCATGTTGACTATCAAAGCTACTATACATTGATAATGTAATTACAAATTAAACCCATAATCCAATGCCAGTTGTCACCAAGCACATAGCTAATAGCCTAATAGGGGTGATATATCAAAAAAAAAAAAAGTTGATTAGTCTTCCCTAATTAACGTGCTCATAGTTGATTAGTCTCCTCCAATTAGTCTATGGTTATTGCTAAGTTGCTAAACGAAGAAAAATGATTCGTTGACTTGGTTGACCTCGTGTTGTGTTGTTCTTGCATGAAAGGAAAGATATGACCTCACCCACATAATTTGCCAAGCCAGTGTGAATTTGTTAATTAATTTGGAATTAATTAGTAAAAATAAATTGTTCTTCCAAGTTCCAATTGAAAGCCAGCTAGTTGGAGATGACGTGGAGATGGATAAATGCTTATCTTGTGCAACATATAAGCAAACAAAACCACAAATCAATTCATTGGGACATTGCAAATTTGGTCCTATTTGGAAATGGCTAGCCAACTACTCGTGGTTCTAATTTTTTTGCAAAAATTAGTGCATTTTTCGTTATATGCCGTTCACAAAGAAAAAACGGTTTACTAAGAATGTGTTGTTAGAACTGTTTTTTATGAAGTGAAAATATTTGAAATAAATGCGCATTTAGAGTTCATGATTTAAGGCTTTGAACGTGAAAGAGTCAGAGTAAACCATACGACATGAAACAAAGCAACATCAATTAGCTGCACACCAAATAAGCTTTTGAAGAGGAAAACCGAGACACTCTCAATTATTTCATTGATCAACTCAAATCAACGAGACCCCCCCCCCCGTATATATTGCCTAGATTCAATTAGTGGGTCAAGCTCAACACACACTTGATGTACACTCTGTCTAGAAGGGGCATATATTTTAAAACCCTAGTTGTTGTACTATTATAAAACCATAGCTATCACAGTGACCCAATTGATCAAAATGTTAAATATAATGTGGATTAATTTGATTAAAATGTTAGATGTGGTTAATATTAAGCCAAGATAATGTGAACTACTATAAGCATAGTGGAGCTAACTAGGGCAACAATTCCTTATCTAACTCGATGAGTAATATATACTTAGCACACAGGGTCCTGTAGGACCAATGGGAATTGGTTGGCACTGGTTATGTGGTCAACAAAAGCAACTTATAGACTTGTAGAGCTAGTACTACTACCACTATCACTAATTTACATCTATCTAGTTGATCAACTGGCAGTGATGGAGCTCACTGTTGGTCTGAGAGATTCCAAACAATACCTGTTGCTTTGCCCTAGTTGGTGTAGTATAATTTGGTTAAAGATAATTTGGAATTCCAATCCAAAACAGAAAGAAATGAACATGAAGAGAATCTTCCTTTTTTGATTTGAGATGAACAACGATATCCACACTCCAAATTCTAGACTTGGACCCGTTCATGTCTCTTCTGATTAGTTTTTTTGAATTTGAATTTTTGAGCTGGACTTGTGCGTTGATTTCACCCGTTGTTTGATTTTCTGGATCATCGCTGTTATTGTGACTGATACCAACCTCAATCATAGTCCTCCATTCCAAACGTTTGAAATGTAACCCCAAAAACAAGATTCCAAACTATACGTTCTGGAAGAAAGTATATATGCATACAAATGTAAATGTTTATTACTAGCTAGCATACAAGGTGTAATTCGTACTTTAGGTGTTAGTCCGACATTACACATTTACATGAATGTCAATATGTCATGAACAAGTTTACCTTATATGTACATAATATATCACATAAAGGGTAAACTCAAGATACAATATTTACCCTGTATATATATAATCACATGTACAGGGTAAACTCGAGATACGGTAACAATTTGCCAAATCTTCGTTAAAAAGATTGACGATGGAGTAGTAATAACAAGCAGCAGTAGAGAGCAGAGAGACTAGAGAGTTGAGTGGGTGATACGATCTCATGTGGTTTGACTTGGAATGATGGGTCATTGTCCACATATATATCGCTAGCTAGCAACGGTCAAGGATTAATATTGAAGCTTAATTTCTTTCGCGTGTGAATAGAAGAAGAAGAAGAAGAAGAAGAAGAAGAATAATAAGAAAGAAGACGATCATCACGGAAGAAGATGGGGAGGCGGAACAAGTTGGTAGATCAGAAACAAACAAACAACAAAGTAATATGCAACAAATAATAACAGCGTGTTGTTGACGCATAATACTGTTTTTTTTTTTTTCTCACAACTAGGGCAAATTGCCATATAAAAGTAGACCTCCGGTGGTCCAGCTGATCGACATGAGCTGAGCTCCACCGCGTGTGTGGCAGCTTGCCGGTAGTGCAGGTCATTTTGCTTATTAGGACTTTGCCTTTCTAGGTGTGATCGATGTGGTTTCTATATATCGACTTAATTGTTTGTATGTTCATAAGTAGTATCGTTTTTGTCGATCTTCGAACACAGGATTACTTCATGTAAAGTTCAGCTTGATCTAGAAGAACCAACTTTCCGGTAGTTTCTTAGTTCATATCCTGCATGAAGATCTTACCGATTTTTAGCCCTCGAACCCTATTGATCTGAAGAGCGCAGCATAGTAATCAACAACATATATATTATTAACCATTTCCAAGACATTATCGAATGCAATTTGCCATGCATCAAAACTTAACCAAATATATCTACCCAAAAGAATACGAGGATTTGCACTTATCCCATTCATACATACTTTCGATTGGGATCGATGGGATATAACTTATCAACAAGTTGTTTAACTTCTTCTGTTAAAGATCGATGTAGATCCAAATGATACTCAAATATTAAGACGGAATCAAACACCTAAACCTCTACTCATTAACATTATCACTTGAATTCAATAATCGATAACAATATCTTGAACCCTTAAATATCTTGTATATATTCCTAATTGATCTTTCCAGACCCAAAGCAAAAGCTGATGACACAAATTCTTTTATCCACTTCCAACCTATATATCAAGACAAAAATACAATCACGCTAGCTCCACAGTTTTCCTTTCCTATTTTTCTTCCCAAATACGATTAGATTATTTGTATCTTTTCTTTCTAGGACAAATACACATAATCAGATTCATCACAACTATAAAACATACAGCTTCGCAAAGCTACCCAGAAAATCAAAATTTAAGTTAACCTTCTAGCTGTAGGCGTTTGAACTATAACAAAATTATCTTCCCACATTAATTTCATAACAAAGCTTCGTTTTTGATAGAAACTGTATGTGTGTGTGTGTGTATATATTCTTTAGCTTATCTTCGTTATTATCTATATTTTGAGAACAAATGATTACATTAATATGCATGTATATATCGTCCCTTAAATTTAGGGTGCGTCTATTATCACTTTACAAAACCACTTTGTTCACCCCATGTTTTCTTCACACCCTACTTATATATTTTTAATTATAAGTCTACTTTATTCACTTATTTACAATACATAAAATACTCTTTTCCTATTTTTGCTTTGTTCACCCTACATATATTTTTTTCAATTTCAAATTTGCTTTGTTCACCCTACATTTGATCTTTTCTCACCTCATCGATATATTTGTTAATTTTAAATTTACTTTATTCACCAATTTGTAATATACAATATCACTATCTTCCAATAGCCATTGAACTCCTAAAATAAAATAAAATTGAAGAAAATCATAAGATTACTATTATTTAGATAAATGGAATCATAAACTGAACAATAAAAATCACATTAAAGTATAAATATCAATTAAAGAGCAAAAAAAAAACTCTCAAACTTAACAACTCGATCATTAGTATTTATCGATATCAAGATGCACAATTAATGTCTGTAAACTCTACTTGAAAAAAAACTATGATGCTGATGAAAAAAAAAACAAATCGAATATATATAAGTGAGCGACTTGACATAAAAATTTACATACAAAATCGATATAAGAAATAATTAGTAAAAGGATAGACGAAACATCAACAAATAAAAAAAATAAAAAAAATACTAACAGTTTACCTCATCTTCAGTTGAATGCTAGTATCTTCACTTTTCAGATTTCATAGAAATTCTGGGTTAAGGTTTATAAATTATGTGTCTATCTAAAAAAAATTTGTAATTTTTAATTTGTAACAAGTTGTTGTTCTTTGTTGTAATTTTACATTAATGTATATTAGTTATTTAATAAATTAATAATATGTTGGGTAAACAAAAATAGACGCACTTGTATTTCGTCATCACAAACGTTAAAATTTCCTTTCTCTCTTTATAAAAGGGATTTGACATGGAACTTGTTGCAAGTGCGTTGGCGGGCGGTGACGTGTCGTCATCGTCAACAACTAAATAAAACCCTAGATATATAGCTTAATTAGAGGCTTATAAACTGCCAGCATTATAAATAATCGGATTAGATAATCACGTAGGATTTGATTAGCAACAGATAGACACTATGCTTTTGCATGCTTTTAATATTACTATGCAGAGTATTAGCCACTGACCCGATTCGGATTAGTGACAATGAGAAATAATCTTCGTCGTCACCACCGCCAACTATATATGGTAATCTTCAATTAATTAAGCCTAAACGAGATTATTTGAGATAAGGGTGTGACAAGAAATCGATTATTCTTTTAATCCGTCTCCGATTTGTTTAATGAGTCGAACAATTTCTCCATTGGTTTATGGATGATTCATCTGTTAATTATAAACTAAGGTGAAAATGATAGCTCAAGTTTATGGTAGCCACCTAAGAGATAATAGTTGGACAATCAGCTCAGTGAGAAGATAGGTTGGTGGGGGGTGGAGCAAGTGATTCCAAAATGATAATATTGTTAACAATCAGCTCGATGATGTAATTAAAAGAAAAGATCAAAGAAGGTATATTACATAAAGTTAAAGATATGTGACCCACGTTTGTTACTATTGTTTTGGGGGGTTTTTTGATTTATTTAATCGTTGGATTTGATAGATCATGACGTATATGCACAATACGAATCATAAATGAATATGACCTAATATAGAAATATGCATGCCCTAATGGTTACGGCAGATTTTGTTATTGGCTAATATTAACCAACATATCACATCTACATTGATCTGAAATTTGTGTATCACCATTTACCCTGTTTCAATAATTTGACTATACACAATCAATGTAAACTTTCAAATCAAATATAATTTAGGGGACATGTCAATTCAGTACATTGTTTTCTTACAACAAGATGAATTATGTGACAAATGTATGTTTGTTTTCTTACAATAAGATGAATTGTGTAACAAAAGTATGTTTTTCTTAGTTATCGTTAGTTTGCTACTGTTAGTGTAACCGGTAGCTAACACATTATATGAAATCCTGTCTAATTGAGATAGCTCCAACCTGGGGTTTATACATCTTTTATTGTTGTTGGATGGAAGAGCTTCCAAATCACACTGCTTGTTATAAATCTGATTGATATCGTGTCATTACTTTAGAAAAACAAATTAGATTTTAAGATATTCATTATTGGAAATCATTCGCATGTCAAAAACGTAACACATAAGTTAAGACGATTGTAAACCGAGAAACATGGCAAAACTCGAACCCAAACACGTTACTTGTTTATACAACTAAAAAACAAAATTGATGAAAACCAGCAATCAACAATCCATTTAATCAGATCATTTTTGTTTCTTATTTCTAGTACAAGCAGATCTCCATTACAAGGGGGTGCACCAAATAATTGAGTCCATCCGCCATATGGCATACCCTATCATTTCCTTAAGCTAGATCCCACATGCAAGGAGTGGCCTCGACACAAAGATGAAACAGTGTTTCCGTATACGTATACAAAATACCGTACGTACGTTCCCTTTTTCTCCCAAAACAATTAAAATACAGAAAAAACCCCAAACCTAAAAATTATTAATTAATCCTTAATCCACGTAATATCTCCAAAACCACTAACCGTCATCACCGCTCCGCGGTTTTTATCAACTCCCATCCCACGTGGTCCCGCCAAACAGACCGTGGACTCCTCCGTACATAAAAACCCACCCAAATTAATAAAAACAATATCTGCCTTAAATATCCTAATTATTAGAGGACCAGTTCACCGCCGTTGGATCGGCTTCTTCTGATCCCCAATATTGATCCGACGGCCGACGTGGTAGTACTACTGTGTGTGTCAATTGCAAATAATGGACCTCTTTTTTTTTTTCAATTTTTTATTTTTTTGATTTTGATTTTAATTTGGAAGATACTAAGTAGGGTTGAACCTGGCCAATAAGACAAACAAGGAAAGCTGGGAAGGACGAATGAGGTGAAGCCAGGTAAGTGGAAATTTCTTGTTGGATGAGCTTAATTTGTACATCAAACTGGAAGTTCCAATGCCTATCCAATCCATCTCCATCCTCTCCTTGCTCCTCCGTTTAACTTTTAGCCCCCACAGCCCATCCTAGTGGAACTAACCCCTTCCTCAGGTCTGTGTCTCATTTCCTCCATGTTTATCTACTTCCTAACCGGAGCATACACCAATCATACACTCAATCTCAACCCAAAATATCGTCCTTTGTTTCTTTTGTTATATATGAACTTACGATGGTAGGTTACACCGACACGTTCTAGAACTAACCGGGTATTTTACTGGATTATGAGCGCACTAAAATCGTTAGAAACTCGTTTCGTGTTACAAAAACAGTTCGTTTGGTTACTTTTTTGGTTTCAACAAAAAACAACATACATATTGCGAAAGTATTATTAAAACTGTGATGTGAAACGCGAAAATTCTTGCATACACCAAGGTACAAGTGAACCAAGTATTTATTAGAAAATCTTAACCGTTGATATTTATACTTAATTTTTTATTTAAATATTAAATAATAGGATAAATGTAATCCAACGGTCTATTCATCTTGGTTTAAGTACACCTTGGTGTTTTGAATCCTCTCTCTGTGAAACGTGACCTCCTGATTTACATGTGTTTCTTGACCTTTTTGGTAAATTGTTACAGATATACATACTTTATATCTATAACGCTCGAAAACATTCATTTTAAAAAAATTAGCTAATTTAACCAATTTTAATTTTTGTTTGTCGACCCAAGAAATATAGCACCGAGACGTTTTCAAGAGATTACATATTCTAACTTAACTTTAGAGTTTTGTTAAAATCCGATAATGAATCTCGGTTTCAAAACACTCTGCTAGCGAGGTATCATGAGAATCAAAATATGAACAAGGAGAAGGAGGCCATGCTGGAGGGAGGGGAGGGAGGGGAGGGAGGGGAGTAACGTCTCAGGGGGATGAACTCGACTAAAACACGGTCCATACTCATGTGAACCCCATCGCCAACTTGTTCCGGGACCCACCCCACCATACACAGCCCACAACCCACACATACTATGAGCCTCCCTGCGCTACTTCATTTTACCTTTTTCATCAATTTCTCATTTGCCATTGTTCACAGGAACCCATGAACCTTCCTACCTCCTCACCTCACCATGCCCCTGGGGTTGACCCACCACACCCACATCCTCATATCTCCCACCCTTATTATTATATTTTAAATATTAATTATTATTACTATTTTTAATATTAAACAAAAGCCAAATGAAAAACCATGGACCAAGGCCACCACCCCTCCTATATATACTCACTCTTCAAATCCCATTTCATCATAACAGAACACAGCAGCACTCTTTCTCTCTCTTTCTTGCCCACATCAATTGTCAAAAGCAACACCTTCTACTTATCCTCCTCATCTTCTTCTGCTTCTTCTTCTTCAGATATTGAAATCCACAGAGCTCTGAATTAACCATGGACATAACAAGCAGCACAACAGATGAGAGCACTACCAGTGAGCTCTCAATGTCAATCTCACCTCCCCCGAGACCAAACACCCAACACAACAACAAGCTCTCATCGCCGCCGCAGAGCCTCTGCCGCGTCGGCAGCGGAGCCAGCAGCGTCATTCTCGACTCCGATAACGGCATCGAGGCCGAGTCCCGCAAGCTCCCCTCCTCCAAGTACAAAGGCGTCGTCCCCCAGCCCAACGGCCGCTGGGGCGCTCAGATTTACGAGAAGCACCAGCGCGTCTGGCTCGGCACCTTCAACGAGGAGGACGAGGCCGCACGCGCCTACGACGTCGCGGCCCAACGCTTCCGCGGCCGTGACGCCGTAACTAACTTCAAGCCCTTAACAGAGTATTTAACAACCACCACCACAACCACCGACAACAACGACGACGACGAAATCGAAGCCGCCTTCCTCAACTCCCACTCCAAATCCGAAATCGTCGACATGTTACGAAAGCACACTTACAATGACGAGCTGGAGCAGAGCAAGCGCAACTACGGCAAGCGGCGGGCCCGGGGCGAGGGCGGTCCATTAACGGGTCCGGAACGCGCCGCGAAAGCGCGTGAGCAGCTTTTCGAGAAAGCTGTCACGCCCAGCGATGTCGGGAAGCTGAACCGGCTGGTCATACCCAAGCAACACGCGGAGAAGCACTTTCCGTTGCAAAGCGGAAGCACGTGCAAAGGCGTGTTGCTCCACTTCGAGGACGTCGGCGGCAAAGTGTGGCGGTTCCGGTACTCGTACTGGAACAGCAGCCAGAGCTACGTGTTGACCAAAGGGTGGAGCCGGTTCGTGAAGGAGAAGAATCTCAAGGCCGGCGACATTGTGAGCTTCCAGAGGTCGACCGGGCCGGACAAGCAGCTTTATATAGATTGGAAGACAAGGAGCAGCACTGGGCCGAACCCGGTTCAGATGGTCCGGCTGTTTGGGGTGAACATTTTCAAAGTACCCGGGAGCGGCGGCGCGGCTGGTACTACTGTGGAGGCTCCTATTGGGTGCAATGTTGTGGGGAAGAGAATGAGGGAGATTGAGTTGTTGGAGTTAGAATTTAGCAAGAAGCAAAGGATAATTGGAGCTTTGTAACATTTTTCTTTTCTGTAATTTTTCTTGGGAGTCTGAAGAAGGGGGAAGGAGGAGGAAGGAAAAATGGGGGGAGGTGAATCTGTAAATCACATGACCAAAAAAAAGAAGCCGATGAAGAAAGCAAAAGCTTTTGTTTGAAGTGTTTTTTTTTATGAAAATTTCTCCAAAGGAGGATTTTAACTGCCAATTTGATCTTGTTGGAGCTATTATTATTCATGGCTTTTTTTTCTAGTTTGTTCTTTCTGTTATGCCTTTCCCAAACATTACAGATCTCTTTGTTCACTAACTCGTGTATGGCGAAAAGTTACGCCTGTATAATCCACGCTTCATTTTCGGCCGATAATAATGAGTTTTGGATTATAGTTTATCGAAAATATCATGTTACTTTTGTGTGTTCGGTTTCATAAAATATAATGACCAAGATTGAAGCACAGCATACACAGATAGTTAACTAAGCAATACTAATTGATGGAAGTAGATCTGAAGTTATGATATTTTCTTTCTGAACAGATCTCGTTGCAATGTAATATTGGCTGAAGGGTACGAATCGAAGACAGGATATTTGGAAAGCAACAATCTCCGTGTATTAAGAACCCAATTTGCATAATGATCTCAAAAAAGATCATTGTGGTGGGGTTGACATCAAACATGAGAGATTATATATATGGAGCTGAATACGAAAGAAAGAAGCCTAACATTAAAAGATCACATAATATATCGTAATCCATTATGAACTTGTTACTTGTGTGTGGTGTGTGCCTCAACACAAATAGCAACTTAAATTTCATATTAACCAAAATGCATGTGTCCATGCCCAGAAACCAAACAGATACATGTACCGGATCTTCCACCAGATAACGTGACAGCAAAAATCATGGTTATGCACTTATAAGATTATATGCTAATTTACGAACCCAACGCGACGACAATTAACAAACTAATCGAGGATTAATAATATTGATCATGGTGTGGCAAATAAGAAAGGATCAAAATAGGACAGTAGCACTTGTGAGAATTAGTATATCGATCGATCACATGCATAGGTTCAAAAATTCTAAATATGAATGGTCAAAATATGCATATTATTCCCAGTACCTCGATGGGGATTGAGTACTGGAATTTCTATATATATCATTGTCTCAGGCTTCAAAACCACACAAGATGATTGACCTTTCGGAATTAATATTTGACGAGTTCAATGCAGAAGACTATGGTACTTGTACACAGAAAGCAAATATTGAGGAATAATTAGAATTTGTAATCAATTTATAAGCAATATATTAGTTAATTACATGTTGGCTTAGGTTAATTATTTGCATGGTTCCTCGTCACTTCTTCAGAGTCATTGCTACAGATATTTCTCATTAATTATCGATCTGCTAGTGTCATGGTTGCTATATATATATATATATCGTAATAATCGAAATACTTTATTATTAGTTCAATTAGTGTGCTACTAATTTGAGATTAATTATATGTATTTGAATCGATCATACATTCAAATAGGGTGGACTAGGTGGTTGATCACGGCTAGGTTTGGATCGAAATTTTGGTGGAAAACAAATTAATTAACTCAAATTTAGAAGAGTGAGTGACCGAGTTTCTTCGTATGACATGCTATATATATATAAGAACAATTAATACTTCATCATAGAATTATAACATCTAGCTAACTACAGAATAACATCTCGTTGAACAAATGTACGAGAACAGCAAGAAAAACATCATAAAAAACAAAGAATAACTAAGATTTTGAATTACATATAATCACTGACAGATTCAAAGATTTAATTCTTGAAGATAATTGATAAATGACTCTCAATCACGTATATAGTGACATAAGCATGCCTTGCCTTCTTTTCCTTTCAAATCCTTGTTTTACGAGCAAAAGATCATAATCTTGCATAACGTTCTTCTATGTAATTTCGAAAGATCATATCTGTGGGATTTGGTTAGGCTGATGATGATGGACTTGGTCTACTGGCAGAGGGAGCCAGCTGCTAGCTGGAGACGGAGCTAGATTCCTTGGAGGATGAACCTCTCCAAACATGGTATACATGTCGATCATGAAAGCTAGCTTCGCTAGGTTTCCCTAATATGATCGATGATTTTGTCTCGTCAGTCTCTGCAGAAAGCTAGCTGTATCCAAGTATCAATGAAACACTCAAACTCAGTACTACTATACTACTACCCAGTTGTGAGATGTGTACCACTCACATGCTGAAACGTCTCAGAGTCTCGGACTTTCAGCTTTCATATTCATATTCATACGGGTAATTTGAGTTTGGTGTTGAACTACTTTTCATCTTGTTTCGCTCGCCGACTCGAATCATATGAAGGCAATTCAAAGGCTTATAGCAGGTTACAGGTAGCAGAGGAATCTTGGAGACTTTAAGCTAAAGCGGCTCAGACGTCCAGTACTTGCTACCGGTTAAAACGTCGACGTAATGTCAAGGCATCTGTGTTGCAGGTTTTGACTGAGCGTGCTAGCTAGGTGTCGGTCTTGGAGAATCAAAACGAACACAGACGTAGGTTTTAACAATTGGTTCCAAGTCTCGACTAATTAATCTCCACGTTTACTGGTTAATTGTTTCTTAATTTCCTCCTTTGGTTTTGTCGTTGTCGTGATCCCGATCTCCCAGTCAAGACTTGCTCAAAGTCTCGTCCTTGTGTTTGCAAGATACTATATATGATTATAGCCTTCCGTACATCCAAATTAATGTAGATTAATTATCTACGTAGACATCCGCTAATGCAATAGTAATCATATGTCTTGCAAACTCAGATGAACTTGGAGAAAGCTAATTATCTCAACTTTTGAACTTGCCTCTCACACTCAATTTGATTGTTAGCCAGGGAGTTGTGTGACTCGATCTACACAAAATTAGCTTTCATTTGCTCTTTTATTCTTAATATAAAGTTTGTGCCCTCTTATCATAACTAGATAACCCTTGACACAGCGATCCCAGAAAGAAGCATTTTATATTTTATTTTGGTTAGAAGATGAATTTGATTTGCTCATGTTATGAGTTGAGTTGATGAAAACAAAGGTGAAGATTTTATCTCAATAGAGGACCTAATTACAACGATGTTCGCGATCACTATAAACTGTCAAAATTTCTGATTTTTAACTAAGTTTTTCTCTTTCATTAATAACACGAGCCTGAAGTTGAGTCGTCTAGTTTTATTACGCCATTGTCTTCTTTAAGCTCTCGCTAGGAATTCCCTGCATGCTATTTTATGCACCAAAGTTGTCAACAAAATTATAAAAGAGGGACTTGTGAGCCTCCTTCCTGAAAAATTGGGCCTCCTTATTTACGCTGGGCCAACAAAGCCCAGAATATTCTAAAGCCCACATCTCTCACCAGAAAAGCAATCCAAACACGCACACAATGACTCCATCAAATTCTAATTCCATTATCCTCACTCCCTCCTCTACACCCTCGCCGTAGAGTGACAATGGCCGCCGTCGCCGGTCTGCA
Organism: Fragaria x ananassa; assembly: GCA_034370585.1. Classification (NCBI taxonomy): domain Eukaryota; kingdom Viridiplantae; phylum Streptophyta; class Magnoliopsida; order Rosales; family Rosaceae; genus Fragaria; species Fragaria x ananassa. Next base: position 24,225,348 of record CP139761.1, on the reverse strand, counting down.
ACTCTCCGCTCAGGTCCACGGCCACGCCTCCCTAAGCTCAGCCAACTCAGCTCTCTTCATGGCGTCCCCGCTCACATTTCCGCTCCCCAATCCCTCCGGTTCGTCTCTCTTCCCTTTCACACTGTTCGCTTTCATCTCCTCTCTTCTTGAATTTCCTCGGTTCTGGTTCTTAATCGTCGTTTATGTGTTATCTATGTCCAGGAAGAGCGTCGTTTTCTCGGAAACAACTCGTCGTTTTTACTCGCAAGCTTTCCGGCTTGGAAGAGGCCATGAGAATCAAAAGGTGCTCTCTCCTTTGCTATTTTGTTCTAAATTTCTGATTAATCAAAACTCTTAGCGGTAATTCAAAGTAGCTTAGTAACAGTTTATTCGGTGTTGCGAAATTTCGAATAGCTTAGTAGCCTGTAACAGTCATGGAGTAGCAATTTGATACTTGTTTAGTGTTATAAAATTCTACACTAAAGTTGAAATATAATAGTGTGTTAGGTATATATATGAATCAAGGGTTATCAAGCCATGATATGAAGCGTTTGGTTTGAATTCGCTTGTTAATTTTGATGATTGATGCTAAGAACGTCATTTAGTGATCTTAGCTGGCCTTGTTGGTTGCTTGTTTGATCCTTTGTAGAATGCGCGAGAGTAAGGTTATGACAAAGGGTAAGAGAAGGGTGCCATTGAAGCGTGGGAGGGTGTCCCCGACGCTTCCTGTTCCAGACGATATTCCGAGGCCTCCTTATGCAGCTACATCTATACTGCCAGAAATTGCCAGTGAGTATCAATTTCCTGGTTCCGAAGGCATTGCTGCCATGAGAGCTGCATGTGAACTTGCTGCCCGCGTTTTAGACAATGCAGGGAAGTTAGTTAGGGTGAGTTTGTGAACTAATACCGGTTGATATTTATATTGATTTCTTTTGGTAGTCTCACTATGCTGGGTGTAAAGCCTGCTGACCTCAACTCACTATCAAAGTCCAGAACCTTGCATGTGTATGCTTATTGTGTGTGTGGTTGACTTATATTAGTTATTAGTTATCCATAAAACTCGATGAACTTTAGAATTATTTCATCTTGATTAGGTCAGACAGTTTCTGGCTTACAGTTCAGCATTGGGCTATTAGAGTACATAGACATGCCAAATGCCATGATTCTCAGAATTGCTTAATTTTCAAGCAACATGTAAATGTTCACGATACATTTGGATATTAACTTGTCTGGAAAGTTGATGTTGATCTTCTAACGTGATCCTTTTTCATTCATCTTGGACTTTAAAAGTTGAATAGGTCCCTAAAGTTGTCACTTCTTTCTTTCTTGATCATCTTCCTGTATCATAGCTTTCAAAATTGATGCAATATTGGCATTCTATTGACATGTCTTCTAATCCTTTCAGCCTTCGGTAACCACTAATGAAATTGACAAAGCAGTGCACCAGATGATTATTGATGCTGGTGCTTATCCCTCACCTCTTGGCTATGGGGGATTTCCAAAGAGTGTATGCACATCTGTTAATGAGTGCATGTGCCATGGAATACCTGATTCTCGTCAATTACAGGTTCGGAATGCCTTGCAAGGTGCTCCATGCACAGTACTCAACCCATTCCTCACTAACTTTTGTTTTTTTCCTGGTGAATTACGCACTGATGTTTTTCTTCTTTTGCAGGATGGAGACATCATAAACATAGATGTTACTGTCTACCTAAATGTATGTTCTCTAATTAATGATTTGTATGATTTTCATCTTAGCTCATTCCTTGCTTAACCTAATGAATCTGGTCTAAACTATGATTCTATCAGTAATCTGTTCAAGTGTGCAAAATTACTGATTTTACATAAAGAGTTATAGGTGTTACTGTGTTTATAGAAAGTGTGTTCTATATTACCTTTCTGTAGCGTATTGTGCGAAGTCATGCAAATGAGTGAAACTTAAGACTTAAAAGGTGATTGACACTTAAAACCTCACTTCCATTATAGATGATGAATAGCATAATTCAATCGGTGGTATTTCACTGCATTGACTGCTTGTATCTGTTTGTTATTAGATAATGAATGTACGAAGTATCGTATTGTTTTTATCATCCTTATCAAAAGTGGGAGCTTAATTTTTCCTTATACTCTGTTACGCCTTCTGTGACAGGGATACCATGGAGACACATCAAAGACATTTCTTTGTGGGGAGGTCAGTGATAGTATGCAACGCCTAGTGAAGGTAAGCTTTTCAGCTTGGTAGCATACTTGCATTGCAGCCTGTAGTTCCTATCAGAATTCCGCTGAACATGCATAAAGTTGATTCTTATCATTCATGTCCGTTGAATATCATGTTGATATATGCTTGTCTGATTTTGACGGAGATTGTATTTTTCCCACATGTAGAATCTATGCATCGCCCATTCATATATTGTCATTTTGTTTCTTTTGGTGATAGGTAACGGAAGAGTGCTTGGAAAGAGGCATAGCAGTTTGCAAGGATGGTGCTAGCTTCAAGAAGATTGGAAAGAGAATTAGGTATTATTTCACCTTTTCATGATATGTTGGATTAAACAGGTCTTGGATTTCTTTTAGATTATTAAGTTGAATCCTAAAAAAAAAGCACCAAACTGAAAACAGCATTCACAATGTCAGCTTTTGGATATAGATGTGTGTCATAAGTGTGATGCATGCCTGGTATATGTTAGTGTTTTAGATTTGAACTACAAATTAACAGTTTCTATGTGCGCTTTATATACTATTGAAATTAGCTACCACATAGATTGTTAGTGTTGCTTGACTACTTGAATGTAAGGTCAAACCAAAACCTTAGTTTGTACTTTGTACTAATACATGATTATGCTTTAAATTTTTATGTGGGTCAGTCGATGATTCTCTTGGCTTTTATAGTTGTAAGGAAAAGTAGCTTCTCTGAAAAAGCTATTATTGTGGATGCTGGATACTTTGAAGTGATGATTGATAGAGTAAACATGTGAATTGCAAATGGTGAATGCTTATTTCACATGGGAGCTGATTTCATAAGTTCCTCTGTTACTCTTAACATTGTATTTCGTTTTCAGTGAACATGCTGAAAAATTTGGTTATGGCGTGGTAGAGCGTTTTGTTGGGCATGGTGTGGGTACCGTATTTCATTCTGAACCATTGATATTACATCACCGTAAGTGACTCGGTTGTTCCAACTTCTCGCATAATCTTTTACTAGTTCTTCAGTTTTTATACAAGGAGCAGTGAACTCCTTATATATGTTTACTATACCAAGACTGTATTAAGACATTCTAATCCCATTACACTGATAGGTAGGATTTGTGCTCTTAACACAGCTTCTTTAGAATAATCAATGCACCACCAGCCTTAAAGGTTTAAGATATTTACATTTCACATATGATGTGATGACTGGGTGCCAGATATATGTAAATATAAACAAATGATTGATGTGGAAATGTGGCCTGGAAAATTCTCTCATCCCCTTTATGTCCTTTTTTATTTTTTCTTTTCTTTGGGCAGGGGTGATATAAGTTTTCTGTAGCCTACTAATCATTCTCCTTTGGATTAACAACTCTCAGAGTAATCCTTTGTATCTAATACTCCTGTTTTACAGGTAATGACCAGTCTGGTACAATGGTTGAGGGTCAAACTTTTACTATTGGTGAGTATAGTTTCATCATATAAAACAAAGAATTTACTGAAGGCAACACGTTAAACTAGTTTGATGGCTACAAGATAGAATTTAAATTATCGCAACCATAAATATTATATCCAGAAGCACAAAAGTTACGGAGTGAGCAGTAGAAGTTTGGTTTACAAATCCTTGTCTCATTAATGTCTCACTCTTTTTCCTTACTGCAGAACCCATTCTTACTATGGGAAGCATCGAGTGCGTAACATGGCCAGACAACTGGACAACTCTAACCGCCGATGGTAGCCCTGCAGCGCAGTTTGAGCATACCATTCTGATTACTAGAACTGGTGCTGAAATTTTAACGACATGTTGATATGGTATAGGTATTATCCCTTTTCTTTAATATACGTCATAATCAGAAGTCCTGCATATATGGTAGAATAAGAAATGTGATTCCAACTTTCCATTCATCTATTCTTGTTTCTGTTAGATTCATGTAATAATCTATCAGAACTTGAAAAGTCTCCTCAAAATTAGAATATATTCCCCATTCAATACCTAACATGCTTTTGTCATCAAAGAGGCCAGTGTTTTATATTAAGACATCAGAAGGTTTGACCCAACTTTCTCAGTAATTCCAATTTGATTTGGTACATGCCCTTTTCAATTTCATGCAGGTCTTTTGGCCGGTTAGTAAAACACCAAACAACATTGTGCCGGGATATTGAAATGCAGCCCCAAATTCCATTGCTCACCGTCCAAGTATCTGTGACGGCGAAGCTTCAGCCAATCAGCACGTGCTCCTTCCGATCAGATTATCAGTCTATACATAATTACAGCGCTGATGAATTTTCCCACCTGAATCAGGCACCCCAGTCAAACCTTCGAAACATTCAAGCCTGATTGCCTATTTTGTTGTTTGCTATGGCATTATGTGCCTGGTGTAGCTGAGAATGCTGGACATTTAGATTGGTCAATATAATTCTGTAAAAGAACATTGACCTTTCAAAGACTTGGAAATTAGCTCTAGTGAGATTGGGAAAGTCGCAAGTCGCAACATAATTCATTTTTCTTTCAAAAAGACCTAGAAAAAAACACGTGGGAAACACTATACTACCGACCACGTCCCCCCTTTTCTTTCAATTTTTCATTTCAGAATACCACGAGTTCGGTGTTCAACACCATTATTCTAAGAACTATCCTTGTTATATAACCCCCGCTTCCCCATTCAATATATCCATCATCTTCAACCTCTTGAATTTCCAGATCAAAATCTTAGAAACTCCCTTATACTCCTGTTCTGTTCCCTTCAATGGCGTCTGCAAGCTCTCTCAAAGCCATTTCTTCTCTGTGTCTCACCAATCCAATCGAGTCTGCTTCACCTTCTCAAACCCAAAGATTGTTGGGTTTCAATCTCTCACACTCCTTCCCTGCCCTCAAGTCCGCACCAATCCACCAAGCCTCTTCAAACTCGAAGAGCTTCAACACCGCAGCTTTCTTCGGCCAGAAGCAGAAGACAGCAGAGCCCTCTACAAGACCCAGTAAGTACTTCTCTCGTTAAACCCCTTTTGATCATATCCAATTTATATTGTTCTTTCTGTTAAACTTACATGTTGGTTTCATTGTTCTTCAGCTAAAGTTCAAGAGCTAAATGTGTACGAGATCAATGAGCGAGACAGAGGCAGCCCTGCTTACTTGAGATTGAGCAAGAAGGAGGTCAACTCACTCGGAGACCTAGTCCCATTCAGCAACAAGATCTACTCCGGTGACTTGGAAAAGAGGCTGGGGATCACATCAGGGCTATGTGTGCTGATCCAAAACGTGCCGGAGAAGAAAGGTGACCAGTATGAGGCAATCTACAGCTTCTACTTCGGGGACTATGGTCACATTTCAGTTCAAGGAGCCTATTTGACATATGAAGACACCTACTTGGCTGTTACTGGTGGATCTGGGATCTTTGAGGGTGTGTATGGGCAGGTGAAGCTGAAGCAGATTGTGTTCCCCTTCAAGCTGTTTTACACGTTTTATTTGAAGGGTATTGCTGATTTGCCTGCTGAGCTTACTGGGAAGCCTGTAGCTCCGTCACCTAGCGTTGAGCCGTCTCCGGCGGCCAAGGCAACTGAGTCCCAAGCAACTGTCAAGAACTTCACCAACTGAGAGTGGAAAGTGGAACTTCCAAATCTAAATTTTTCGTGTTTTATTTTTCATGTAGTGCTAGATTTTGGGTTCTCTTTATCCTGGGTGTTTTTGTTCATGTATGTGAGGAACTTCAAGTTAAACTTACAGTGTGAGTCTGTATCGAAGCTAATGGAGCTCTCTGATGGTGCCATTTCTTTTGCTCAAAAAGATACTCTCAAAACTGGTAATCTGGGAGGCAGCATCAAAGAAAATGAAGAACCTTAAAAAACAAGAAAACCGAAATAACGTAGTTTCTGAGAAGTGTATTAGCCCAACCTTTCCTTTGGTTTGACAAGAAACAAATCTAAGGATCCCAAATCTAAAGCTCAGGCTAGCTCATTGGGCCTTGTCAGATTTAAACAAGCCTCTCTTTTCTTTATTAGAAGTCAGGGCCCGTTTACTGTTTTTACAAAGTCTATCTTTCCGATCAGTCACCCAAGCTATATGCACTTCAGATTAAAGAACACCGAGCTATGTTTTCTGCCGCAGCAAATCTCTATTTAATGAACGGAAAGTTGCATCACAATGAAGATGGAGATCAACCTTATTTCGCGAGTTGATCGTTCATCGACGGCAACTACTGTTACACCTCCAAAGAAAATGTTGCTAATTGATGTGCAAGAGAAACATCTAGGCACATAATTGCAAGACACATTTCAGAACAAACTGTGAGAATTCTTGGGTATATTTCGAATGCTAGCTAGGATATGCAAGACTAGGCTCATTCTCGTGATGAGCACAAAGAACGTCGACATGCGCATCAGATTTCACTGCAATGGATGAGAAGCTAGCTAACTCAATTAAACGTCACTTTGATCTAGTATGGGATATGTTAGTAGTTATACTTTAGTAGAAAAAGAAGAAGAAAAAACAGGTCGGAATGGTTTTAGGCTTTTAGCACATTTCCAGCCATAAAGAACTGGTTGTTCGTCTTTCAACTGCTTGTGCCTGGCTTGACCAAAGTACTCTTTCATCTTTTACAAAGGAATAAAGATCCCCATCATAAATTGACAACTATAAAACGACAGATCGTTTTCAATTCCACATCACACAAACACCTTTGATCAGTTTCACAGACGATGTAACTCAACTGAAATTTTACACTACAGAAGCAACAAATATTCTGTGAGTTTGTTTTTACCGGTCGATGCATTGGTAACTCCTCCGGACCTCAAATCATGTTTATTCATTACACAATGGATTCGAATCCGAATGAATCTAAAATTTGATGATTATGTCCAGTCTCCACAGGCCCCATAATTCATACAGCAGCAGACACATAATAATCTATGTATCAGCTAAGAATCTGGGTGCAGGATAAGTATGTATGCACGAAATTTAACTTGCATATATATTTTATGGATTTTGCTTTGCTTGGCCAGGAAATTAACTTCAACGTGATGATCTTATACCATATATTGTTGAATGCTCTGCCAATCCATTATTCATATATAATATCAAGGCTAGCTCACATGGCACCAGAGAGAGAGAGAGAGAGAGAGAGAGAGAGAGAGAGAGAGTGCATTATATACATGATCAGGTACTACCTGCCTGCCTGGGGATAATGTGTCAAGCTAGATCAAGTTTTGTACTTGGGACAGTTTTATTTGAAAGCATGCAGTCGTTTTCACTATGGGTAAATTAGTCCGGGTAACTTCAGAGCTGACAGAGTAAAATTGACAAAGTGGGAAACATAATGGCACATCTGATAGCAAAGCCTTTTTCTGCTTAGCATGAATATGGTGGAGCCTCGTTTATCGAAGATCCATGTTTGCAGTGACAAACAGATTCACATCGAAATGTTTAGCAAGATCTTAATAGTTTAGATTTTATAATATGTATGCATGCAAACGATTCTGGGATCCTGAACCCCAAAGTTCGATCTCTATTAATTAGTAAAAAGCATTTTATTTATTAATTTAGGTTCTAGAATCTTAGACCAAAAGTCCTTATGTTTTTAGCTTCTGTAACCCTTATCCGAGACATGAACGCTGAGCAAAATGCATGCACACACGCACAGATCAGACAAGACTAATTAGTTTATAATTAACTGCAAGATTAATCTCTTCATGAATTACCCTGGTAATTAACTTCGATATGATGAATCCATGTATGCAGGGGGAAATTGAAGTAGCAAAAAAGGAAAACGAAAGGATCGAGGCTGAAACATAACATGTAGAAAAATGGTAATAAAGCCAACCAGAAAGGAACCATGATGATACTTAGTACTCATTATTACTATTCCATACACACAAAATTGAGATTGATAGACAGAGACGGAATCGACAGTGAGAGACAGAGAGATATATAGTGTTTGATGAGTTTTAATCGATTCAAAGAGAGAGAGAGAGAGAGAGAGAGAGAGAGTAAAGCAAACGCAGAAGAGAGAAGCTAGCAGAGGGAGTCTGAAAATGTTTCATAATGATCTGTTTGTAGTTGTTCTGAAAAGGAAAAAGGTAGAGGTCCTTCTCTTTGGGCGAAACCCCAAATACAGTAGTAGTTTGTAACAGTGGTCCATCTCCTTACCCTAGCTAGGTCACTGACATATAAGTTTTACCAGTGATAGTAGGAAGCAAGTGAAGCTCGTACACACTCAGAGACTCAGAGTACTCGGACTGGTTTAGCAAGGTATTAGTTAATATATATATATATATATATATATATATGCATGTATAAATTATCCCTAAGCTAAGGCTAAAGATATATGATGCATAAAAACATGTATCAACAGTAGAATCTGTGACTACTGTGCTCATTGTCTGCATGTATATCTGCCTTCATCTCTGTAATCGCTGACCACATTCAACACTTCAATGCCGACTGATCTGTTCATTTGTGTGGCTCGATATGTATGAGTCATGGCCTGGTCACAGTTTAGTCTGAAGCTTTTGACAGACCATTTTATTTCATACTATCTCCAAGTTGAAGTCTAGCTTCGCCAAGAATACAATAGGGTACGTTTGACACATTTTAGAGAACGTACATGTCATCCAATATCTTGTCCAAGTTGAAGTCTAGCTAGCTACACCCAAATATGCAACAGGCCATGGCTATTCCGCAAAGGTGAGAGCACAGAAATTGAACTCACAGAAAAACGTTATGATCTATTCGAGACATTACTTTAATTGTTGATTATAGTCGTTCATGGATGATTGAAGTATATGGCCTGAGTAGATTTAAAACAATGTCAAAACATGAAAAATAAAAGGAAATATGTATGGGATCTCCGAGAGGTAGATAGATATTAGATACTTAAGTTAAAGCATGGAACTGCCACTTCCAACATTAAATGTAATAGAAGAACCTTGTCTATCATACTGTTTGTCTTCATCTTCTCGCTCCCTCTGTTTCTCTCACTCTCATAAACACACAAGAGACAGACACAGACATTCACACAGTCAAGTTGAACTAGTCCTCAGTCCTCGCCAAACTAAATCTAGGTAATTACACTCATTAGCAACCTCCATGCGAACTAGTATCATACTAGCTACTACTGCATTCCATGATAATGTTTTGACTTAGCTTAACTTATAGTTAAAATAAACAGACGTCCCAACTCCATGATGCTGACCTCCTCCAACAGTGTCCCTACTCTCGTCATTATCATCCTCATCCTCCAGATCTTCTTCTTCATCTTCCTCAGCCTCAGCGCAGAGCTCCACAGCGTACTGTGCGTGACCGTCACCGAAGCTCCTCACGTGGTCCTTGAGCGACCTTTTGTGCTTGAAATCCGAGCCGCAGATGCAGAACCAGAGCTTTCCGCAGTTCTTCTCGTGCGTCCTCCAGTCTCCTCTCACCGCAAACGGCTTGCCGCATTTCCGGCAACCGAATGGCTTCGTGCCGTGTTTCCTCTTGTAATGTGTCTGCAGAGTCCTGAAGTCTTTCAGCGGCCGCGACCTAGGGTGAGCTATGTTGTTCCTGCAGCCCTCGGCGCAGCAGTAACAAGGTAGACGGAGTATGGATGAAGATGGCTTCGTTCCCCTCAACGATTCAGGTCCCTTCCTGTATTGCGAGCCATGCCCCCACATATGCATCTAATGAAACAAACAATGAACAGCAATAAGAATTCAATTTATGGAATCGCTTAATTATAAGGCCGGCCGGCTCATCATGAGCTCACCTGCATGTTATTGAATCTGTTGAAGGTTTTGCCGCAGACGGGGCATGAGAATTGAGTCGGGCCGACGAGGATTTGCGCCGCAGAAGGAATCCAGTACTGGCCTGCTTCCATAGGAGCACCGATGTGAACATTGTTGTTGATGTTGCTTGAAGGTGCAGAAGTGGTCAAGGGCTGCCCAATGTGAAGGGCTACTGTGACACCATCCTCGTGATTGAAGCGGTAATTAGGGTTTTGATGGTGAGGCTGGGTGGATGAGGAGGGGGATTGTTGGTGGTAGAGGACATGGTTGTGGACAGGCTGTCCGGGAGGGCCGAGAGTGAGAAAAACCGAGTCGTCTTCATCTTCGTGGTGATGCATGGTTTGTTGGATGGATAGAGAGGGCACCGGAGAAGAAGAAGAATGGGAGAAAGGGAACTAGCAGCAAGGAGGAGGAGGCATAAAACAAACCAGATTGGATTAATGTTGGGATCGTTTTTTTTCCCCTCTCACTATTTTCAGGCGTAGGGAAATCTAGCGAAGCTAAAGCTATAGGGTAGCTAGCTATTATATATCATGTCAATCTTCCCCATCAAATGAGAGGGATTGGTTTGTGCTTTGGTTGAGAGTGAAAAAAGTTGCACGTGTAGAGGAGGAAATAGATTGATTATATGTGTGTGTTTTAGGTTTTAGCGTGTTTGGAAACAAAGGGAGACAAAAGACCAGCAAAGGAGGAGAGTAATGGAATATATGCATAGAATAGCGTACCAATATATTCATTCATTACCAATACCACTCTCACTCACTTTGCTCCAAAATAATGCTCGTTTCCCAACTCTCTCTTTCTCTCTGTAATGAAGCTCTCTGCAAGCTCTCTCTTCATTTCTTTTATATGAATATAGTAATCTGATATCTGCCCTTACTCACTCTGATCTCTAAAAGACTCTCTTTCAGTCTCTATCTCTGTCTCTCTCTCGAACCCAAAAAAGAGAGAGAGATGCAGAGATAGATACAGAAGGCAGGCATGGAGGAACTGTAGACCGGAATGCGTGAGTTTTGATTATCAAACTTTTGTCATTAAATTAAATAGAGATGGGGATGACAGTGATAGTATTTTTGGTGGGAAAGGGACGTTACCATTTACCACATCCACAATTTATTTAACCTTAAATTACCAATTACCAAACGTACACTGATTCCTGGGACCTGAGTGCTAATCAATTGGATGAAAATGCATACACAAAAATCTAAGTTATTGTGGCATAATTGAAGGGCGAAACACTTTAGGGTAGGGAAAGAGAGCTCACTAAAACTGAGTAGTATTGCTGCAAAAACTATTGTCCCTGCTGGTGCTAAAGTAACTACTATATACGTTCGTTGATCATCTGCTCTCTCTCATGTTGATTACATATACCTTTTCTTTTCTTTTTAAGATTCTTAGACAAAATCCTAGCATAATAAGTGCCATCATTGTACATAAATGAACAAAAATCTCAATGTTGGCCAAAAAGTGAAGATGTCATGAGACCATTCTCTTCTTATCAACTCAAAGTCATCTACAGCTTACTTTGTCGCAGAATTGCTACTTTAAACATACACCTATCACTTTTTCATGGTGTTCTATAGGTCTATATATGGAGAATTTGAACTGTTTGATTAGCTCATTGTATATGACTTATCATAACTAATCCAAAGCTTTCCCACTCAGTAGAGAATTTTCACACCATATCCCCAAATAATGGTACGTTAACATGCCTACATACTTTATATATATATATTACACTAATTAATTAAATAATTAATTCATCAATAATTTTGCAGAATTGCATGAATCATTTACAGAACTAATGCAGACAATATTACAATATATACAAGAAGAAAGAATGTGCTGGTTTTGCACACACTGACACACACACATATCAAATTATCAATTTATTTATCTTGGTTATTACTGTTTATTATTATCATTTTAGGTATATTAATCAATGGGCCAACCAGAGAAGTACGATAGTTTGACCAGATACGGCCCAAAACAGAAAAGTGGAATCGAATTCAAAGTTTCAAACCATCCCATCGAGGGTAATCTCACCACAGAGATTAAAACACAGATGGTAAAACTGCTACCGATCGATCATTGCGCTTCTTCCCGAAGAAAATAAATAAGACTAGACTGGCAAAAGGTTTTGTGAAAGTACTACTAGGTTTGATCACCTCCACTTTAAACTTTGAAGTTGTTTATCAAGAATAACTGGATGATAATGACTCAACCTAGCTAACAGAAAAGGCAGAAGAGAATGGTAATTTGCTATAACCCTAGATCCAGCTAGCATTCTATATACACACATATATAGATGACTATTTGAGTGCTACTTTTGCACATCAAATTTGCTTTGCTGATTAGTTGATACTAGCTTCTTAATTGATTATTTTCTACTCGATCTCACTGAGAGACAGAGGCCAAGTTCTACATGTGGGATAAGAACTCTTTAATCTTCATCCACACTTTTTGCCTTTTCTACCCAGAAATGTAGTGAGAAAGTGGATTTTGAGTCTTGACCATTACTCATAATTTGCAATGTAGGAGATACCCCCTAACCCCTAACTGATCGAGAGAAGTAATCAGCAGCTTTCTATTTTTGACATTTAATTTGAGATATAGCTGTGAAAGTTCGATAATTCATGGTTGATATGCATTATTATGAACCACTCAATGCTTTAATTCCGAATATGTAGTAGTGCAAGTACTCCTAGCCCTAGCATGAGTAGTATATGTTTTGAATGACATGTGCTTGCTATAGAGAATTGAAGATGAATGAATGAAATGAGAGACATAGTGTGTTGGTCACCCATAAGTGTTGCCTTGTGAAAATATGTATATGCGAGACCTGTATCTAGGAAAGACAAAGTAAAAGTTTCCAATTCTTCGTCTTGTCTGAAAAAGAAACTGGGGGAAAGCTAAGAGTGGCATCTGATCAGACTTCATAGCCGCCCCATTGATCTGTCAATCACACACAGAGAGAGCCCTGATGATCCTATAGAGCTAATTAAACTACTGTTCAAGTGGCAGTGCCAAACTCTATCATCAATCACAACACTGCTTTCTAGTCAAGATTTTATATTTGACTCCACCCCAGTTCCAAAGAAGAGGAATCTAGAGAACTGCAGTTCTGTACCTCTGTGTATACTACTGTTCATATTTCAAAATTTCTGACTGAGTATTAGGTTTCGGAGACTGGAAAGATGCTTTCTTTGAGTTTTTTTTTTCCTTCCATTGTACTCGTATTTATGGCCGGGTTCATGAAGGGTTTAACTTTAACACCAATTTTGGTACCCAATATTAATTGTAAGAAGTTAGCTCCCAATTCTAATAGTAAATATAAAAATTTGATTTTCAGAGTGTATATATGGAATTGTGGATGATTGCACGTACACGTACCTTACACCAGTGTGAAGATAATCCTTGCATTTGAGAATGCCATTGTGCCAAACCTTTGTTTCCATGACAAGGGATCTAAGTATATGTTGTTGTCATCCCTTATATATATTCCCATTAGGCATAGTCACTCTCAGCTCAGCAGTCATCTTCACCGAAAAAAAGAAAAGAAAAAAAAAGGATGATAATATGAGACAGAAACAACAACAATAAACGGATCCCTCAAAGTGAGTTATAAAGTCAAAATTAAATGAAATTTCGGCAATTAGGTATGATTTATGAAAATTATAAACTTTAGGGGGTACATTTTAAAACTGAAATGAAGTTAACCCCAAATCTCAGAAGGGTAAAATGAATTTAATCCTAAGAAATAAAACTTAAAATTCAATTGATAAATTCACAAAATCTATGTGTTTTGTGAAAAATAATTATGTATCCAACCATTGCAGCTCAAAAGTGGCTCCTATTCCTTCTTTAAGATCTGCCAATATCTGCAGTGAATCTTCACCATATCTGTCCATCTTTGATGCTGTAAAAGGATTTTAACTTAACCGACTTTAAGTAATGCCGCCAACACTTACTGTTGATATTTCCACAGCAGCGTGGTTTTTCTTTCAAGCACATGAACTCCTCATAGATGAACTGCAATGCACAAAATGTTGATCATCAATACACACACACACACACACACACATATATATATACTCGACTAGACTTATTTTCAACTTAAGAAAGAAAAGAAAGGCTATATATCCAACAACCTCTATGAACTTTTTATTGTCAACTAGACCGTAACATCGCTTTAGTTCTATAGGTAAGGTGATAGGATGAGATATCCAAAGTAAGGCACCAATGGATTCCAAATTTATATTTAACGGTGGCAAGTGCAGTGACAAATCCAAGACTTGTGAAGGTGGATGAATTTCTTCGTGTCTTAGTTTTCCCGGAGAAAATTTGATCTGCACATTTGGGAGAAGAGTAAGACGTGAATACTACAATAAATAAAATAAAAAAACAAACCACTCAATGCAATGAGCTTATTTAAGACTTACTTTTGTAGGATTGGTATCAAGTTCTAAGGTGAATCTTTCAAGTTGTGGAAACTTCCCAAGATAATTTCGCAATGCAAGAAGCCACTCAGAGTTGAGACTATTTGCAGGGTACTTAAGGCTACTAGAAATACTAGGACGCATCCTTAGATTAAGTTTTAGTACCTTCAGCTTCATACAGTCCTGTTGGCTATCCAAGGATGGGATTAATTCAGGACCCTCGTATGAGAAATAATGAAGATTTGGAGTCTTTAGGTTGACAGTAAGGTTTTTGCAACCCATGATTCCATACACAATACCAATTGTTAGGGATTTGAGTTGATGACTCGAAACTGTCCAGTATAGTGCTGATCCGTAACCGGTTTTCAACCTCAACAAGCCGATAATCGTTCATATATATGCCTGAAATCGCAGAATACGGTGTATCTATGTGCAGAACCTCCAATTTCCAATTCTTGAGTACTTTGACATCCAAAACCTCGGGAGAGCTTGATGCAAATCGAAGAGTTCGAACCCCTTTCAGTGCTGTAATCTTGTTACCTTTTGAACAATTCCGAGAATCAAAGGGAAGATATTCATAATCACCTTGATCACAGCAATACTTGACGCCCAGATTTTCAAGCGAAGGACATTTAAATAGGAGCTCCCAGAAGATCCCATTCAACTCAACGTGACACAAATCAAGGGACTTCAGACAGTTTAACTTAGTCTCGTTTTGGACTAATGCTTTGTCCAATACACAAACACTTAAACACAATCTTTGGAATGATACGAGATCGATAGGACTACAAGGAAAACGGTACCTCGATGTCGAATAATATTGAAAATCAGAGAAGGAGATATCCAGGGATAGTAGGTAGTGTTTGGTTACCAATTTGATCCATTGGTCAACAAGATGATCATGCGCTTCTGCTCTTTCCTCCCTTCCTGAAAAAATTCTTGTTATCTGAAAGGCTCCGATTTTTCGTTTTGGATCATCATCTTTGTGTTGGGTGAGTATACTCAAGGTTTTATCATCCTCAGAAGTTACAGAATCTGCGGGAGGGTTTTTATCGATGATGAGGTCAAAACGATAAGGAAACTGTGGCCATGTCTTCGACACCAAGCTCATACGCACTGCAGCTTCTGCACTGGGCAATAGATAGAAGATTCTCTCCAGAATTTCTTCCGGCAACTGCGGTAACCGATCCACATCGTCGGTTATTCGGATCTTTTTCATTATCAAACAAGGAGGCTAGTTTGATCACTTTCCCTCGATCTATTTTGTTTTGCAGGTCAAAACCCTAGCCTGGGTATATCTACGAATGTGTAACTTATATAACCTATTTTGTTTTGCAGGCTGTGAATGAAGCCCAGATTAAAACTGCGCTTTCCTTTCGGGTTTATGCATGAATTGGTCCAATAATAATCCCTCATGACTCTCAAATGCACCTCCAACACAGACAAAAAATACTAATTTTTTTATATATACGAAAACTAAACAACTACGAAGAAAATTTTCTCGACCAACCCGAGTTTACATAATTAAATAACAAAGCTCTAGAAGCAACCATTAGTATCCATCTTGCTACACCCGACCGTTAGGAAGTCGGTAACCTTCATTTGCAAAAATATGTGCTGCAAAGTTTGTCTCTACACACACAGATATATATATATATATATATATATATATATATATATATATATATATATATATATGTATGATTAAAGAAAACTAAGGAGAAAGAATTTGCAATTGCCTGAATTTGTTAGACAATCTTTCACAATCTCCATGAAGGGCATAATTTTCCATAGATGGCATTATATACTAGTGGAAAAAACGTCTTAGGTGACGAAAATGTTTTAATTTTGTCTCCTAAGTTACCACATAGGCGATGGAATAATGTTCCGTCGCCTAGGTGGTAACTTAGGAGACGAAAATTTTACTAAGGTGACAAAAATATTTTTATTAAAAAAAATAAAAAAAATTATCCACTTAGGCGACGGAAACGTATTCCATCGTCTAAGATTGAGATAGACGACGAAAAAATTTACTTAATTAGGCTACGGAATTGTTATTTTTAAAAAAATAAAATTTATTCACTTAGGCGACGAAAATGTATTTCGTCGTTTAAGATTGATTTAGATGACGGAAAAATTTATTGTAGTCGGTAGTCAGGAAACTACATTCCTCGCTCATAGACCAGTCATGATACTTGTAGACCGACGTCCAAGCTATCTCGCCATGGTGAAAGATCATCGGTACCACACCGGGAAGGTTCTTATCCAAGCTCCACAAGAAGGCACTATGAGAATATAAATGTATAGTTAGTCCCACATCGAAAATATGTAAAAAAAAAGAAACTTCCTTAGTTATAAAATGAAGGCTTCCCCTGTGTAGAAACGATAAATATCTGATATACACTCCCCCAGACTCTCTGATCCCGCGCGTAGCCTTTGTGTGTGGAGCCATATGTAGAAGAGAGATATCTTAGAGAGACCCCCCCCCATTTGTAACACTCCACCCCGCGGGATGGGTAGACTCTTCCCCATTTGTAACACTCCACCCCGCGGGATAGACTCCCCCATCCTTCCCTTACTCCATCAGGCAGGATGGATGTCCTTGTAACACCAAAGGCTTGATAGTTGATTCTAAGTGGACGTAGTCATGTGAACCATTATATGTTCTTGTCTCTCCCTCCCATGATTGTCTCTTGATCATTAATTATGTTCCACCGTGATTCCGTATAGCCTCCAGGTTTATACAGAAACATTTACTTAGACGACGAAATTATTATTTAAAAAAAATATTAATATCTTAAGCGACGAAAATATATTTTTTCGTCGCCTAAGTTGCGAAATTTTTAACAGCTCATTTTCCATCAAAAATTTCAGAAAAATTTGAACCAAAATTTTCAAACTTTCCTTATATATTCTCTCTCCATTCTCTCCTCTACCTAGTTTTCACACATAGCTCTGCCTCTCCTTCTTCTTCCCTCTGCATGTCCTTCTTCTTCGCCCTCTACCTCTCTTTTTTCTTCCCTCTGCCTCACCTTCTTCTTCCCTCTGCCTCACCTTATTCTTTTCTCTGCCTCTCATTCTTCCCTCTGCCTCTCCTTCTTCCCTGTGCCTCACCTTCTTCTTCCCTGTGCCTCTCCTTCTTCTTCTTGGCCTTTTCCTCTCCTTCATCTTCGCTTCCTGCCTCTCCTGGGCGCCCTTCTCTTCCAGCGGAGTCCACGCGCCTTTGTGCCAGCGGACTCGGCGCCCTTCTTTGCCAAGGGAGTCTGCGCTCCCTTCCATGCCAGCGGAGTTTGCGCACCCTGTATGCCAGCAGACTCTGTGCGCTCTTCCCTGCCATTGGACTCCACACGCCATTTGCGCTAGCGGAGTCCGCACGCCTTTTGAGCCAGCGGACTCCGTGCCCATGTTATTTTTTTAAATTTTTTTTCACTTTAGTGATTCCGTCGCCTAGGGGAAAAATAATTTTTTTTGTCATTAAACAATATCAGTCGCCCAAGTACTTAGGAGACGGAAAACATCTGTCTCTGAAGTACTTAGGCGACCGAAACAGTTCTGTCGCCTAAGTAATTTTGACTTGACGGAAATCAATTTTTCGTCGCCCAGACAACTACCTCACTCCACTTAGGCGACCGAATTTCCGTCGCCTAAGTACTTCGGAGACGAATTTTGTTACTTAGGCTATGGAATAGTTCTGTCGCCTAAGAACTTTTTTCCAGTAGTGCTATTTGCTACCTTTGTCTCTCTTGTATCTAAAATAAGAATGGTAGGGTCTTATTATCGAGCAGCATATGCAATGAGTTTGGAATATAGTCGACATCCTCTTCTTCTTTTTTTCATAAATATCAAACCTAAATATCAAGGAAAATCATGTTCTCCACACCAAGATGTGAAAGCAAAATAGGGTTGCAATCCAACCCTTCCATTAGTAGTATTAATCTCCATACATCACAAAATTCTTAATTCGTAGTGTACAAAATCAATCAACAACGTACACTTCTTGGAGATTGAAGTGAGAAATAGATCAAAGTTACAAACTTACAACTAAACTCTATAAACGAAATTAATTAACTAAACCAAATATTGTACTTCTTGTCACATGTACTAAATTGGAAACCATATGCTGCATATATATCAAGAACCCGACTTCGGTGACAAGCTATTGTCACCTTAAGGTAACCACAACTAATGAACATGAGACACGTGTCCATTTTAAAAGGCCTACTGCAATTTAAGAACATAAACGAGAGATTTTTGGTATTTGACATGTTTGTTTATAATTATTATTTACACTTGTCTATCTCTTATTAGTGTTTGTTACCTATAAATAACTTATTACCAAAATTATTTCCATACATCAAAGATGGAATTTCTATATTTCCTGACCAAATCAAACACACAGTACAATATCCACACGGCGTCGAGAATCCAAGAATGCATATGCCTGTGAACACCAACGTGAAAAGTGTCAGAATCCCATTGGTCCGGCCCACGCGCGTTCCGGTCACAGCGCGTGGGGGACGCCATCATGAACCGCAGCCCTGAAACAGAAGGGCAGCGTGGATAGCCATGGACTCATAGAGGTTTCGAGACAAAGCACTTGGCCCTTTCAGAACCCGAAAAGCTACATCCCCGAATCATACGCGACGTGGGCACCGCGCGTCCACTCACGCTCCCCTCCCCTCTCGGAAACCCCTGGAATATTCGGACCCAGCAACTTAATACCAGTCTTCGATCTTATCCTATAAAATTTATGAAAAAGAAAAAAAGAAAAAAGAAAAGAAAAAGTAGGTGTGGAGGGTGGTGACGTCATCGCCAGCCCATAGAATAGGAATCAGACATCGAATATTCACCCCTCCCACGCT
This sequence comes from Fragaria x ananassa, assembly GCA_034370585.1. Classification (NCBI taxonomy): domain Eukaryota; kingdom Viridiplantae; phylum Streptophyta; class Magnoliopsida; order Rosales; family Rosaceae; genus Fragaria; species Fragaria x ananassa. The sequence goes on along the minus strand of CP139761.1, from coordinate 24,206,132 downwards.
GGTTTGCTAATTTCTTTTTTATTTCTTTTTTCAGAAAAAAAAAAAGAAACTCACAGAAATCAAAGATTCTGTTATTATGTACGCGACGCCACGACCTCGACATCTCCATCTCTCCCTTTCCTTCTGTTTTTACCCTGGAGATAAATACACCTCTAAATTTTCCAATTTTCTTCTTCTTCTTCTTCCATTTGTTTATGCAATTCTACAGACTTGGGCTTTTGTTGGTTTGTTATAAATAATTTGGTTCCGGCTATTAGCCATATTATTCTGTATTCTGATTCTACTTAGATCCCATATACCCCAATTTTCCCTCTTGTTCGGTTCTATCTATGCTTCTTGGGACAGCAACACCAAACCCTCCTCTTCTCTCTCTCTCTCTCTCTCTCTCTCTCTCTCTCTTTATATTCACATTCACAATTCCACAACTCATCTCCTTCTGATTGAAGACATCTAACCTGAACAATCCAAGATAAACAAACCAGAAATGTTAGTGAATTCGACAGAGGAAATGCAGGGTTCAAAGCTTGGTTTGTATGTGAAGGCCTTGGAGGAAGAGAAGCAAAAGATTCAAGTTTTCCAAAGAGAGCTGCCTTTGTGCTTGGAGCTTGTCACTCAAGGTACATACCTTTTCATTTCTGAGCTTTTTTTTTGTTCATTGTTGATCGGTTAATTTGGTTTCAAAATCATGAAATTTTGTACATTGATGAGGATTCTTTTTTTCTTTTTTTTGTGTGTGGGGTTTTAGCTATTGAGAGGTGTAAGCAGGAGATATCGGATAATAGTATTGAGTATAGACATGGGCAATCTGAGTGTTCGGAGGAGACTTCAAGTGAGGGACATGTGTTTGAGGAGTTTATACCATTGAAGAGGAGTTCGTTTTCTGATAGTGATAATGATGAGGAGCTAGAAGAGTCTGATCATCACCGGAATAAGACTAATGACAAGGATAAGAGCAACAGCGGTGACAAGAAAAAGTCAGACTGGCTTAGATCTGTTCAGCTTTGGAATACAACCCCAGATGTACCCCAAAAAGAGGTACTGAAAATAATGCAAGTTTTATTTGAACAGAATTGTAATTGGTTGATTAGTGATTTGGTGTGAAAGAGTAGGAAATGATGAAAATTGGGTTGTTTTGGTAAATGCAGGAATTGCCTAGGAAGGCTTCAGTGGTGGAGGTTAAGAGAAATGGGGGTGCTTTTCATCCTTTCCAGAAGGAGAAAAACATTGGGAAGACTAATGGGGCAGTGGTGAAATCGCCTGCTTCGGCTCCAGCCACGAGCTCAACTGCTGATACTGTTAGCGGTGGCAGCGGGGGTGGAAACAGCAAGAAGGAGGATAACGAAGGACAAAGGAAACAGAGGAGGAACTGGTCGCCAGAGTTGCATCGCCGGTTTCTGCATGCACTTCAACAGCTTGGTGGTTCACACAGTATGTTACTTGAAACATTTTCATGTGTTTGAAATGAATGTGGCAGTTAGTATGATTGGATGTGTAACTGATACGTGGTTGTTTTGTTTGGTTTTTCGTGCAGCTGCTACACCTAAGCAAATTAGGGAGCTAATGAAGGTTGATGGGCTAACTAATGATGAAGTCAAAAGCCATTTACAGGTTTGTATATGTGATTATCTATCAGTTTCGATAATTAGATTTGTGACCATGCCATACATTGCAGAAACTGGAATTCGTATATAACCAAAGAATTTTTTATGAACTTATAAGATGATTTGTTGTTTTAAAAAAATGAATTTCCTAATAGCTCAACTCATGCTAAGGTAGTATGATTGGTCATCTGAATTTGATCATGCATTGCAACTTCTGCAGGTTATAGAAAACACGGTAACTTGAAAGAGACCTATCTAAAAAGCATGCATTATCAAAATTATGGATTTTTATTGAACTCAGTTAAGCCTAGTCTAATGTTCTTTCATCTTCCAATTTTTACAGAAATATCGTCTACACACTCGAAGGCCAACTCCAACAATCCATAACAGCAGCAGCAACAACAACAACAGCAATGCACAAGCACCACAATTTGTGGTTGTGGGAGGCATTTGGGTGCCACCGCAAGATTACAATGCAGCAGTAGCTGCTGCAAACACCGCTTCAGGCGAAGCAACCAGGGTTGCTGCTGCAGCCAATGGAATATATGCACCCGTGGCTTCAGCACCTTCTGCAGTCACTCAGGCGTCCCCATCAACGATGCATAGACCGCGACCGAAGAAACCAGAACCCTCTTCCCATTCGGAAGAAAGGGCCAGTCATAGCAGTGAAGTTCGCGGTCACTCCAACTCCACTGCTACATCACCCTCCTCCACTCACACCCCTGCCTCCCCTGTGTTAAACGTTTTTTAGCATGAGAAAATGATGTAAAATTTTGTAACCAGCCTTGTAGAAATTTAAGTCGTTTTGATCAGTTTCTGACTTTTCATCCATTGTTATGTTTTTCTCTCTTGTTGTGTTTCTGAATTACAAGATGTAGAGGCGTTGGATTCCGGGGATAGTGACAGTAAAGTTTTCAAAGTTTGAATAAATTATAGACACAATTTGGAAGCAGGTATAAAAAAACAATCTGATGCTCCAGCACGCCAGTAATAACATACTGTGTTTGGTTCATTCTTTGTTCTATATGTATGGACATTTGCATAGCAGCTGTTTGTGGTAGAAATTCAAAACGTTGAAATGGTAGTGGAGCGTTAAGGTTGAATTGTAAGCTAATTAATTTCCACATCTGAATCTGTCCAACCGGAAAAGAAGGTTTGGTGGAAAAGGATGGACTATTGACTCTAATTCATATATAGCCATTACTTGATGAGGGAGTTAAAAGCATTGTTTAACAAAGAATGGAATAATCCTGTTCTACTTGAAAAGTATAAAAGAATGGAAATGCAAGAATCTTGACCCTGGAGAAACCTCCAACCCAAGAATATAAACAAATCGATCATAAGAGTTGCAGATCTAATCAAATTTTTTCTGTTTGCCTTCCAAGTCATTGAAAATTTGGTACCATGTGAATATTCCTTGTTCTTTCATGGCTGGAGAGAAAGACAGAGAGAGATCCACGTTTTGTTGGATCCACATCAAACTTGTGTGAGAATTCTCCTATGCACTAGTCATAAAACTGTAAATGACCCGGCAACTCTTAGGTGATATCTTCATTTAATATAGGGTTAAATGCACCAACAGTGTCTGAACTTTTGGAGGACTGTCAATATGGTACCCGAACTTTTAAATGTATCAAAGTGATACCTGGACTTGTATTTTTGTACCAACGTCGTACCTGTCGTCATTTTCCGTCACAGTTCTGTTAGTTCACGTCATTTTCCGTCACTCTTTTTTTCAGTCACGTGCGTCACATGTGACATGAACTAACAGAGCTGTGACGGAAAATAACGACAGATACGACGTTGGTACAAAAATACAAGTCCAGGTATCACTTTGATACATTTAAAAGTTCGGGTACCATATTGACAGTCCTCCAAGAGTTCAGACACTGTTGGTGCAATTTACCCTTTAATATATATCATTAATTTTTTCTTATTGACGAAAAAATACTTGTGTTATTCCGAGCTCTCGATTCTTGGTAGTGTTAGTATACGTTAGTGATTGAATTTTCTCTTCAAACTTGTATAGAGTTTAGCATAATATTAAAGAGGTGTCTAAGAACAGAAACCAAGAAAACTTCACTTCTTATTTTATCTAATTGTTACGTTTCAAAAATAGTTTCCTCGAATGTCACATTCTAGCTAATGTGGGTAATGAGTGTATGTTCTAAGATACCTTTGAACAATTTCTATAGCTACACAATATAGTTTTAACATATCATGAAGGATCTATTTTAGTCGATGATAATACAATTTTTGTTCTAGTGTGTGTTACGTGTTTATCAAGAACATGAAGTACTCAATGATGCAAACGTACAAAGCATGCTCTTCATGTTTGCCTTGTACTTTGTTCATATCACCACCCTCTTCAAACATTCATACAACAAATCAAGCATGATAAACATGACATCAAAAAATCAATCTTATCAACATCATCTCATCAAGCAACGACAGACTCATCTCTAATTTCAGATATACACTTATTTCTAAACGAAAATGATCTGCAAATGTGTGATGTTCTGGCTGCATAATATCTATCTAAGTATCTAGAATATTACATGAATATTTCGACAAATAATCAAAAATTTCAAGATACATTGATGTGTGACGGTGATCTATATCAAAGTTTAAAACGTGGCAAGCAAGAATATCATCATCGTTTAGTGTTGTTAACCCACAATACACATATATGGGACAAAGCTATCTAATTTTATAGGTTATCGTCCAAATTTTTCTAAGCAAGACAAGAAGTAATATACCGTGTAAAATTTATGGACCACACCCGAATATTCCATTGTATTCCAGGACAACAATTAGGTATTAGGTTTTAATAATTCATCATCTTGTTCAATTATGGAATAGGAAATTCAATGTGTGCATTATCAATCTAAATTGCAATGTGCTACTATGTTCCGGTATTTCTTTAGCTTATCTTTCTGGGCAGATGGAACCAATCAGAGAAGTGTTCTGATCCTCAAGAATCTTACCTTGTCCAAGATTCTATCGTATGAATTTAATAGATTGATTAATCAGAAGAAAAGCTAATTGGTCACAAATGTGTTGGGTCTCTTTCTCTAACTAGCACCCAACAGTTCCCAGCTCAACAGATGCCGAGTATATGCAGTTTTGATGTGGACTAAAACTTTTGTGAATGATATGATGAAGACTAGTGTGTGTGTGTATATATATATATATATATATATCATGGATTGTGAAGTTTTCGATCATGATTGAGTTGGGGTTTTTTCTTTTGGTCTTGTCTAGAGTAACAAGAACGAGTCCAATGCATTTATCGTGCAGCTCGAAGTACATGCAAGTGTATTTGTAAATCTCATGTAGCATACTAGCATATGCAATTTACTATCTACAAAGTATGAATGTGTTGCCCAGGTATATATATTATGGTTCTATCTTGTTTCGATTGCATCCAAGAAATGTGTAATTCTAACTTTGTCTTACAACATTATCATTTGTTTCGATTTTATTATAGTTCAATCTTGTTTCAAAGCCGTATGTGAAAAAAAAGAGAGAGAGTAGAAGTGTCCATATTTAGTATACAAACTTTAGCATATGACATATACTATGTGAGAGATAATCTAAGAAATTTCATAGTCTAATTACTCTACTGAAAACTGAGCATATGACATATACTATGTAAGAGATAATCTAAGAAATTTCATAGTCTAATTACTCTACTGAAAACTGAGCCTTTCGACTGACTCTTCATATTTTGAAATGATAACTATAAATCTTATGTTTTATTTTATTTGAGACAGTCTGTCTGTCGAACGAATATCACTCGATCACATCTTCCAAAGATATCTCACAAAGAGTCGTCTCTTATCGGATAAGAAAAATAACAACATTTCATCCATTCCCAAGCAACTAAGAAAACAAGTATCACTTGAGAAAATTCCCTGTTGTGTTCCAGAAGATGAACATGATCCTTAGAAGGTGGGGGTTGAAATTAGGGGCTATAGCTAGATTCAATAGAGAAGTGGCTCTTGGGTGAATCTAAGGCCAAGTGACTCTTTCTTTCCTTCAAACTAAACTAATCAGTATCCGTCAATAGGAATGAATGCAAAAGACATTTTTTGGTTCGTTGGATGATCAGAATTAGTTGTCTTCATAATGAGGACATTGATCAAATAATCTAATCACCTCATAAAATATAAAACCAGAATATAGTTTATCCATTCCTATATCCAAAGAATTATCTCCTATTTGAATTTAATTACTGGAATAGGAATGAATCATGCCATTTCTGTCTGTCAAACTTGAGCTGGTGATCGACTTGGAATAGATGTTCTAGATTAAAACCGGAAGCAGAAAGATTCTGATAATATTACATGGATATTCTATCTGTGTCTGCACACACAATAGACATGGACTCCAGTGAATTATCTGGTGTTTTACCTTCCCATGCATTTAAAAATGTCTTTGTGTTTTTGTTTTTGTTTTTGTTATTGGAGCTAGCTAGCTGGGTTGACCTTAGTGAAAGACAGAATTTTTGCAAACAGTAGGGTGGAATATTACCCAAAGTCCACATTCATGTGCTGGCTGCATGATCCAACAACCGCATGGAGCAAGATTATTAGTTAATTTGCTGCCATAGACAACAAGTGAATGACTTGTTAGAAGGCTTTGATTTTGGAATGCGAGTAGTATTTATCTACGACTATGAGGTAAATGGAGGAAAATCGAACCCTTGTAAAGCCCTACTCGCTAATTCCCTTATATTCCTCTTTTGGCTTTCATGAGAGGATAAGAAAAATGTTTTGGTATCTGTAGTTCTGTACGATTGGCATTTGGGACAATGACGGCGACTTGGTTGAGGTCGGATTCTTAGTCATGGCTGACTGAGCTAATAGCATTGTACCTCGAAATATTGTGTTCACGTTCATTCCTCCTCTCCCTCAGGACACAAAATCGTCCAAATGCATTTGACGAATTAGTTAATACTCGTAGCCTCTTCAGCAAGCAACAATGCTTTAAAGCTCAATCCATCATCACTGGATCAATGATTCATAGGTTCGTGACCATGCGATGAGTTCATCGTTTCCTCGTCATTGTTGACAATCCAATGCTGCATGTTCATAATAATTATAAACCTCATAAACAAAGATGACGAATTTGGAAGACTCATTCAGACCCGGCCAGTCCCCTCGATGACACCAAGCCGTCCAGATGCATTCCTTCCTGGTTTTCTCTATTGGCTCGAGTGTGCTATGTACTTTGTACTTCTTCTATTTAGTTGACATCTTTGCACTATTGTTTACATGTTTATCATTAATCAAGTGATATTAAAGTAGGTTTATGGGATAATACTGCAGTTGGAGTCTTGAACTGCGCACTAATGTGTATATGGAAACCGGCCAGGTTCTTCCAGGTTGTCGTTAATTCGAAATTAGTGAAAATCGCCATGTAAAAATTAGCTAATCAGTCCAAAATGAGAAACAAACGAGTGAACATTTGTAGAATTATAGAAGCAAGTGTTTGATTGGAACAGGGGGCCTGAGTTGTGGGATTTGACACAACTTGATGAGTATGACAATGTAATTCATCTGTCAACGATGTACAATGCAGCATTGTATAATAAGCCTGATGAATAGGGTGTCTTCATATTACTTACAGAGGCAAGAAGAAAAAGATCCTTTAAGAAAAAACCTCTGAAAAAAAAAATGACTAATTTCAGTTTATCCCTATCAACTTTAAGTCGATTATCATGTTAGTCCATTTTTTTTTTCAATTTCATCAAAAACACCCCTCAACTTCTAATTTTCATCAGCCTTGTCCAAACACCCGTTTTTCATTAAATTCCCTCGTCATGTTATGACTTGCATTAAGAAGAAAATCAAATTTGAAGTCGCTAGGCCAATAGAAAAAGGGCAAAATAGACAAATTTCATTTAATCCCACCAAAATCACTAAGATTAGGGGGTTATGATGAGAACGGAGATGTGTATCGATATGGAGGAATAATGGTCAGAAATGTTATTTTTCGGAATTTGACTTTCTTTTTGATACCACGTCATCACTTGACGGAAGAATTTGATGGAAAAGGGAGGTTTGGATACAGCTAATGAAAATTGAAAGTCGAGTAGTGTTTTTGATGAAATTAAAAGAAGAATGACTAACATGATGATCGATCTAAAGTTAATGGGAGTAAACTGAAATTAGTTCAAAAGAAAACAATGCGACCTTCCCGTTATTTTGAAACTTGATTCTGATGTTGGGACCTCTAGTTGAGCCCTAAATACTAACTTCTGTTGTAATATGAAACTTGTGGCCAAGCCTCCTGGGCCTAAAAATGGTAGAAGAAACCAAGGAAACATGCAAGGAAGAGAAGATTTCATTTCATTTACAATATCAAGAGTTGGATGAATGTACATAGTTTCAGCTTGAAAGAACTACAGTGTGGATATACAAGTAACCATACTATTGAAGGTTTGAAAGCGGAGGCACATCTAGCGGTACACCAGGAGTTGGCTCTAGTACTTGTGCATCTGGTAATTCCTTGGATAGAAGTTCCTGCATTAGATAACAACAGATTCAATTACCATATTGCAGTGAAAGTCTTATACTTGAGCAACCTAAGAGGGTGGAGTTGTGCTGGTTCACAGCTCATTATATGTGATATTCTTAATAATACAATTAGTACAGATTATTAAAAAAAAGAAAAAGAAAAAAAAGTACATATACTGCACAGTAACTTTACAATGGTAGTGAAATATAGACATGCTCAGACAAATTTTCCACATGATAGTAAGAATGCACAGCATGACCAGCAGGCCAAAGGTCAGCAGAGTATAACAACATAGTCCATATCTATGTTTGCTTGTGGTTTCATGCAAAGTCTAGTAAAAATCTTACTGGGAAAGTGAAAATATGAAAAGGACTGAATGCCTCACAATTTACCAACTTATCAAGATGATTTCTCGTCTAGGGGATAGGCTACTTCTACTTGTGCATCACATCAAAAGCTTGCATTGATTTTAAGTTAGAGTACCAGAAAGGAAATAGGCCTGAAATTTTCTGCAAAACTAAGATGACTCTGCTCATTGAATGCATATCATAGCAAGACTCTGCATAGTGGAATTTCCTGAAAACTCTATCCCATGTCATCTAATATAAATTAGTGTTCATTTTCCTCTATATCAAAATGAGTAAAATGTGAATGATAGCATTGGGTATGAGAACAAACCTTGAATGATTCTATTGAACCTTCAGATTTGACTATACTAGCAAGCAACCCTTTGCTCTCCAAGTCCCCATTTCTCATTGGGACGATGAACCTAGAAAATATAAACAGAGACATTGGTATGCTTACAAGGAAACCATATTTATCTACATCAGTATGAGGTAAAAAGGATTTTTACTTGGCATCAAGAAGCTTTGCAAGTTGAACTGCATCTTCTTGTCCCGAGACCAGAGTGAAATATGGAAGAAGCTGCTTTATGACCGGTGTGATGACAATGTCAGCCCTTTCCTTCTCCAACGAACCAGTGTTATATACACAATGGGGTTCATAGTAAAGAGTAAATTTTTCTTGTGGAGAAATGACTAGATATCTGGTCCAACAAAATACACAATCTAGGTAACTAGCCCTTTAACTACAATACAAGATATTACTTCAAATGAAATACAGATTGCCGAAGGAATTCATGGGAAGCAGATACACAGACCACATATTTATGCACATAAGTAACAAGTTCTAAATATGTACTTAAATATCAGAGGATCATAAAAAAGCATAGAGAGATGAAACAATACTTGATATATGGAATTCACCAGAGTCACATTTGCAATAAAAGAATTTACCCGTTTTCAGGGCGCTGCCAAGGAGGACCTAGAACTGGCCCTGCAGTGGCCTGAACTTTGACTTTAGCCCTGTTCCTTGCTTCAATAGTGGAGCTCTGACCAGGTTCCAGATATGTGACCTGAAATGGAGGATTGAGAGTGAGTCCTAAATAGAATAGGCAACTGAACTTATGTTCTGAGCATTTAATTGTCTAGATATATTGAATGCTGCAAGTATTGCCAGTTTCAGAAACCAAATCCAAGTTGAAACACGACAGTAAGGTCCATTTGCCAGAATTATGCCCACCGTCATACTGGCATGTGTAACTAACCGAAAATTGAGAGGAAAGAGATACACAGCCAAAAACCACAAATATTCTACAGACTAATTGCCATGTCCTAAACAAAAGACTACAATACTCTACATTGGTTCTTGAGAAACAAGATACACTTGATCAGTAAGACAAACAAAGGCACTTCCCATCACTACTCTCGCTGACTCAAATCACTCTACTTAGTTTTTTTTGTTTTTTTTAAATTTTTTATTTTATAAAAAAAAAATCACTCCAACATTGACATATTTATAATTTGTGAAGTTGATCAGACAATTTTTCCTCTTTACTACTTAAAATTGGCAGATAGAGTATCCGTTTCAGTGTACCAACATTATAAGCTTCTGAGAAGCGCTATGTGAATTGAATCTCATATGTTAGCCTTTTATGGTGGCTACGAAGAATGATCTACATCAATTGGATAAATAGCATATTTAAGAGAAAACATTCAGGTACTGCTGCCTATAAAAGAGCACACCAGTTCAAATTGAATACACTTACATTGCTGAAAAGGGGATCCAACAATGCCTTAGCATTTGGAGTAGCTATTACTCTAAGAGTTGGGTGCTTCTCCGAGAGGGGCTTTAACGTCTTCAAATGGCAGTGATCATCAAGGCTTTGTGTAATCAGTAAGCAATCAACTTCTGGAATATCAGTTAGCTGCACTAAAGTCCCACACCAACTTATAAATTCCATTCTAATTCTTCAAAAGAAGTTTAATTTATCCATAAAAATATCAAATTCCAAACTGAAAGAGTACCTGGAAATTCTTCAAAAACCTCTTGGCAGCATCATAAAGCCAAGGGATTCCAAAATCCAAAGTACCCACCAAGATTGGATCCACCAATAGTTTCACTCCACCCACATCCCACAACCAACTATTTCCCTAAGGAGAAAAGCTTGCATACTCATGTCAAGAAATGCTCAAAATCAATCAAATATGAGACAAATCATTAGGAAAATGGAAACCCACCTCCAAGTAAGTGAGTTTGAAACCATCAGTATCATCAGACGAACTAGACGTGACTGCGTTTTCCTCAGAAACCAAAGCAGAAACAACCTCACCTCTCCTGTAAACGTGTGACTTAGAGACATGAGACCTGGACATTGAAAGCCTTACTGGTTTGAAACTTGAGCAAATTTGAGTGGCTCTAATAGAAGAGAGAACTGGAGAGTGTGAGAAAGGGGATAAGTGTGTTTTATTTGAACATGGTTTGAGAAGATGGCTGCACTGAGCAACAGCCATGGTGTTCTTCCTGCGAATTTGGAGTGTCTTCAACTAAGAATGAATTTTTTTTTCGACAAGAACTAAGAATGAATTGTATACAGTTATTACCTAATCACTTTGTTTCCCAAAAGTTCAGGAAGTTTCAAATGGACTTAATGCTGCCACTTGCTCACACCACAACAACACAAAAAAGACTTCTTTCTTTTCCTAGTCAACACCAAATTCACATTCATCATGAAAGTTCATATCTAGACGTATGTTTAAAGAATGAGAAGCACAAAAAAGATAAAACATAGAGACTAGATAGAGATATTAACTCTTAACATTACATCCACCACTCCCATAAAAGAATGAGGAAGCCATTGATCTTAATTTGCTTTTGTTTCGTCTGAGTGCCTAAGGAGGCCAAGAACACTTCACAATTAGTTTTTTTTTTTTTTTGTATACATTTATATCTTGAAAGCAAGTTCTCTTTCCCATCTTTTGGGAATGTAAGGTATAATACTGGCGATTTTGTTACCATCTGGTTTTGGCAACTCATCACCAGAGGGGACTTTCTCATGCCACACAAATTCATTTTCATGTTCATGCTTCCTGAGTAATTCGGCAAAATTATCGATTTCCTTCTTGATAACAGATTTCCAAGATTGTTCACTTGGTATTTTCCTTTTCGCATTGATCAGTGCATGTCGAAGGAGTCCAACAGCAACCCCGAATTGGCCATCATTCTTCAGGCTTTCAGCCAAGTATTTCTGGCTTTTTAACTCATGTAACACTTTGCAAGATGTGATGAATTCCTGCACAAACCAGAGAGAGCATCCAGAATCAGTTCAGAACTTTTTACTCAAGGTGAAACAGTTCAGAACTTTTTACTCAAGGTGAAACATTATTGAACTTTTTCCCAAAATTGAATGACGCAAATTGTGCACATACCACTAAGCATGAAGAGATATCTTTGCATTCCATGGAAGCTGTATGTAAAGAATCTGTGGCTTCATCAAGCAACTCTACAATACCATAGTGCAGCTTTGCCAAAAGACCAAAACTGGTACCTTTTTCTTCAGCCCTCTTTATTGTTACTGCCTACAATGGTCACATAAACAACTTCAATTATTTCCGACCATAAAAAATTCAACTGATCAGAAGAAAAATGGTTAAGGAAAAACAGTTGATCTGTTCACATATTACAAAATGGAGTGAAAGAACCCATGATTCTGTAGTGAAAACACAGCACGTTCAAGAGAGTGACTACCAAAGGACTGACCTGGGCCTCAGCCAAACAAATAAGGCTTATGACAGTGGACACAGATGGGACAACTTCTGGTGGCTTTTCCACAGGGACTGAAGGCTGTAGAGAAGGGAGGACCTCATGAGCAAGATAGTGATAAACCCCAGCAGCTTCTCTGAAAAGGGTGACGGATTGCAAAACGTCTGTAACAAGGCAAAGAAAAGTTATTGCATCTATGGTGATAATAGAAAACAAATACTACAATAATGATTGTTAGACTGCATTCCCAACCTGATGGAAGAACTTCTGATGCTCTCTCCCGAAGGATTGCGCCATAGAGGAAAAGAGTCATAACAATCTCAAATCGCAAGTTATCTATTTGAAAATATTTAGAACCTCCAAACTTAAAGAAGGACGATGAACTAAGAGCACTAGTCCATTGTATCTTAAGTTCTGAAGTCCACTGAACTATCTGTTCGTTGCTGCTGACTGAATCAATGTGAAAGAGCAAATTTTCCAACACAGGAAGATACAGTTCTAGTTTTTGAAGATCCTGAGCCATTAAGAAGGAAACAATACTAGAATAAGTATAACAGTAACTAGATACTGGATCACATAATCAATAAGAAGTAATAGTATCCCAACGCAGACAAGTTCTTCATGCAACATTATCACACAATCTAGATGCCGTGAAGATTGAAGGACAACGATTTACTCACATTAGACTAAATACATTCACAGAATCAAAATATATCTACAGACAAGAGATTTGATATATAAACGGACAAATTACCTGTTCAGACTGTGAAGTTAACCCTCCAGACATTTCCCTTGCAATGGCCTTAGTAATGGGACTGCTCTTATTAGTAGACTCCATGAGAATCCTGCGCTTAGAGCTCAACTCTTTCAGCTGTTCAAGTGTTGCAGAATCACGAGCAGCATACGCCTCTTCAAACACAACCTGTCCCCATCAACAACACAATGGCAAGTCATTAACTACATGAACAACAACTAGTAATCCCAAGTTCATGAATAACAAAAAAGACACGAACTTTTGTGTATTCATCTCCAGAACCTCCAATAGCCATCTGCCCCCAAACTGACTAGATTTTCCAATCAAGAATGCTCACAATGCCATAGTATTAAAGTTCCTCTCTTTCCCTAAACTCTCTCTCCTTGAGTCCTAAACAAGTCTATGCAGCATTCACATAAGAAACTAAAGCAAACCCAACTGGGTATATCCAAAAGAACAAAACTTTTGATTCAGTGTATACAATAAGTCCATGAAATCAGAAAATCAAGAAGACCCAAGAAGCTTAATCAGTACAAAAAGGCCGTCAAATTTTAAAAGGCACCAAGAAACTACCTTCTTGGTCTTAAGATTTGCTGGGTCTCGAAACTGAAGCATCATCTTCGCTAATGTAAGCAAAACCCAGAAGAATCCCTTAAACCCTACAGGGCTAGCTCTTGGATAATCATACAATCTTCAAAACCCACAAGTCCCTAGTATAATTAAAATTAAAACCCAGTTGAGATCAGAAGAGAGATAGAGAGAGTATGTAAGCTTGAGGAACTTGGAAAGTGTATATCATCATCTCTCAGGTTATTGAAAGCTAAACGGGTTTCTGTTTGGGGGATCCGGATCCTCTCCTCATAATTCTCTGCTAATACTTCCTCATAAATGAATCTGGACCATCCAATTTTAATGGATGGCCAGGATTTCTCTTGCTTTGTTTGTAGAGATATTTTCGTCTATCCCGTTCTCTTCCTCATTATCTCAAATTCTCCATTCTCAAACCCGTTTCTCAAATTTCACTCACACGGTCACATTCACACCTTCGATCTGTCTCTCATCTCTCTCTTCTCTCTCTTTCGAATTCTCTCCATGGGAGAGCGTAGCGGTGGTAGTAATGATAAAGTTTTCAATATAATGGCATCTCAGACATCTCGACGACCAGAACCGGTCATAATTGATATGAGGAGAAGGGAGATTTAAGGACCAGAGTAGATCTCAGAGCGTCTTCGGAGAAGAGCGAACGCAGATTTGAGTTGCATGTGTCAGGAATCGAAGGTCAGACCGGGGGTCGGTGCGTGTCTGGAATCGGTAATCGTCTGGATTGAGTTCATGTTTCTGTAAAGCTTCTGGATCAGGTTTTCGACTCCGGATTCGATCGATGTCGGTGTTGGAAGTAGTTCAACCGGATGAAGACTGTGATTGCTCTTAGGAAAAGGACTTGAATTTGATTGCCTTAGACCAGAGAACATCAGTCTTACTCTAAACACCACTAAAGGGACACTTTTTGGAGATGATTCACAAATGTTAATGAAGATGAATTCTGGGTTGATATTGGTATTGGAGACGATACCTAAATGAAGATAGTTAATTAGTTTTATATGTTCAGTCTTTGATCAGTATCCTTCATCTCTCCAAGATGACTGTTCAATTTGATAAAGAACGACTTGGCTATAAAATATTTTCTTTATAGTTTTAATTCTCCTTCTCATATAACAGTTTTTTCTTCATCACAAATCATATATGGCTTCAGTTGCAGCGTATTAACAAGCTGGGATCTCTAATAACCTCTAATAACACGATTTTCTCATTTCCATAACACCACAAGAACCGGTCTTTCCCATGACACATAAACCCAGTAAACAAAGAACATAGCTTTTTCCATTGAGAGACAAACATATGTCCTCGAGACCCATCCCAGCATTCTTCCTCTTTTGGCTGCTGAATCGAGTCGAACAACAGATAGGTGATAAAATTATATGCAATAGGATTTATGTGGTGAAAGATATGAGCTTTGGGGTTGGGGTGAGAGAGGGACGAGAGAGAGAGATGGGAGAGAATAGATGAGAAATTTAGACGAGAATTTGGGAAGAGGAAGATAGACGAAAATATCTCTACAAACAAAGCAAGAGAAATCCAGGTCATCCATTAAGATTGGATGGTCCAGATTCATTTATGAGGAAGTATTAGCAGAGAATTATGAGGAGAGGATCCGGATCCCTGTTTGGGGTCGTTTTCTGGGACTGTTTCTTGTTGGCTTCGTTTCCTTCTCAACCAAGGTTTGAGATTGGAATGGGCCCGCGGATACCCACGCGGTTATTGGGCTCTACCTCTCTTTCTGTCACACATTTTTTTTATTTTTCTGTGAAGAATTCAACCAATTTTATCTATTTTTATAGGGGAGTTTAAAATTGTAGAAAAAGAAAATTGAAAAATAAAAAAAGGAAAAGGGAAAAGATTGGAAATTTGTTCGGATTCCAACATCGAGATTATTCAAGAGAATTGGGGGAGTTTTGACAAATATGATAAAATAACTATAAGTCCTTGATTGTTTCGTGAAAAATAAGTATAGGAAATGAATTTCATTTTCTGCATTTCGGGAAGCGAAAAGAAAAGAAACAGTTTTTTAATAGAAGAGAAATGCGGAGGAAAGTGATTCATTCCAAAATCTAAATGAACCATTTTTCTTGTTACTTTCTTTACATTAATTACTCACAACGTAATCTTTTAATATATTTTTAACAATTTTCCTAATGATTTTCTTTGTCTTACAAAACAACCGAATACAAAGCTAATATGAAATTTTATTTCCGTTCTCTTTTCCTTCTTATAGGAAAGAGGAATAAACCATTTTTCTTTCCATGTACCAAACGAGCTCAAAATGAAAGTTCTCACAAATGATCGATTAATTTCTTAGAAAATCATTTATGTGAGTTTTATAACAACTTACTTGACTGCAAAGTGACCCAAATAAAAAATATGACATGTATGGTTGAAGAATATGTCAACTTGGCAGAGGCTCAAATCAAACGAGAGGAAGACTTTGAAAAACATTCATGGCATGAAGACATAAACATGCATATACATAATTTTCATGAGGTTGATCTGTTTGGTGTGGTAGTCGGTGCAATTCCATGGTTAATTTGCATAACTTTTTAAGTTCTTACTCAATCTTATATGTAAGTGACGATGATTTTACTGCTTTGAATGACAAATGACATATAAATAACTAAAAGACTTAAAAAAAGACGATATATGACATTTAATAACTAAAGTCAGTCAGTTAACGTGTTTCAAAATTTATAAACTATTGATTAGACTGTAGCATTTTGTTTTCAATCCGTAAAATCAAAACCATATAAGAATTAAGAAACCACGAGTTGCCTATTTATAGACACAATATCTGATTCTCTATACCAAAAACTCCAAAATGACACGGAGGTTGATGGCAGCATATGTCACATAAATAGTGTAGGCGGATGTAAGCAAGCATCCCCACCAAAAACGCAGCGTTTTGAAACCCAGTGAGATTCCCGGTCTCATATAAAAAGCAATGCTTCCCTGCTCTACCATTTCACATCCACAACAAGACCTTCAAATTTTTCTTCTCACCACTAATTGGTGGGAAATTCAAACCTCTCCGCCTCTCTTCTCCTCTCCTTAAAACCCCTCCGCCGCATACGTCGCCGCTTCGTCTTCCGCCTCCTCCTCCTCCTCTCAGCTCTCTCTTTCATTTCCGCATTTCGGACCGTCTTCTCCGATGGCGGAGAAGCAGCTGATCGTCGTCGTCGAAGGCACGGCGGCCATGGGGCCTTACTGGCCCGCCGTCATCTCCGATTACGTCGAGAAGGTCGTCAGGTATCCTTAATTTCTTTACACTCACCTCATCGTTTTCTTTCGCCTTTTCTTTGAGTTGCTAGGGTTTCGGTTTTTCTATCCTTGATTCATTTTGATCGATTCTAACTCTTTAACCTTGGAATTTGTGCTATTCTTAGTTCAATTTTGAAATTGGAGACCATATATATATATATATATCCAATTTTTGATCATATACAGCTAGTTATGAACTTGAGTGCGCAAATGTTTCTAGGGTTTAGGGACTTGGGGAATCATAGCCTTGGTTCGATTTCGAGTTGGCAGATTTAGGGAGGTGATATGAGTGTTTGCTGGAGTATTGAATCTCGATTTATAAACCGATCATATATAGGCTTGGCTGATTTATACAATGTACCAAGTTTGACTATGTACAACTAGTGGTGGCAACTGGATTGATATTACTATATCTATATGCCAGTTCTGATTTTTGTCTGCCTGCAGGTCTTTATCTGGAAATGAGTTAAGTGGTCAGGTATGCTTCTTTTTTCTACTAATATAATTGAATCTCCTTTACCACGTTAGGACTTTGTATTTCTTTTCTATAAGTTTAGTTTTAGCTTGCTAGCTGTATTTATAATGATGCATTATTTGGATTTGATAATGCAGAAGCCCTCCTCTTCTACTGTTGAGATGTCTCTCGTCACATTCAATACTCATGGATCTTATTCTGGTATGTAGATTTCACTCATTTTACTAAGTGTTAATCAATTATGACTTCTTAATTTAAATATTCCTTTTGGGGTAACAAATTTCTCCTGTATACCGACATCATTCAAACTGCTGACACAAAGTCAAATAATTTTCTAATGTAGTTACTCTTTGTGCATAATATATCGTGCAACCTTGATATTGGAATACAAATAGATGCATGAACTGGAAAACTAGTAGATTTTCCCTTCCTCTTGGTAGGAAAACTTGGCTATAAAGTTTTTTTTGGTAAAAACTGTTACTTATGTAAGAGATATTGTGCCTTGCCTGTTATGCATTTTAATCGCATAGCAGCTGGATGATGTGCAAAAAATTCAATCTTTTAAGTGCAACCAGTATTAGCTTAATGTCTTATGGAGTTCTACATCTTTACTGTGATCGATGTAGCTCAGTGATCTCTATATAAATCATACATCCGATATGCAGGTTGCTTGGTACAACACACTGGTTGGACAAGAGATATTGAACTCTTCTTACAATGGCTATCAGCTATTCCTCTAGCAGGTGGTGGTTTTAGTGATGCTGCAATTGCAGAAGGGCTTTCTGAAGCCTTAATGGTATGCCTTATTATCTGTATTAAACCATCGATGTGTAAGACCTAAAGTGCAAATGTATCTTGGCAATGCTTCCATCTATACTAGAGACATTGGTACACATTCACACATCTTGTGCATATGTATGCATATATATATATATATAATGTATTATGTGAGAGATTAGAATCTTAGTTTCACTGCTGGCTATAAGTCCATGCTTCCATGGGAGAGATGAAAGCATGTCTTGTTGCCATTTCAGCCACCCCATAATCACTATTATAACATGTCTTACTGTAAAAGATAAGTTCGTGAGTTCAAAAGGTGTAAAATTTGTTGTATTTAACAATTTTGGAGATACGAGTTAAATTTTATATTACAAGTAGTATATGCTGTAATCTATTGATATTTTCAAAACTAAATTGAATTTAAGGATCGTAGATGATTGCATTCCTATTGTAACGTGCTTAACATTTACTATTCTTGCTGATGCAATACTCAGATGTTCCCTACCATTCAAAATGGAGGCCAAAATCAACAAAATGTGGATTTTCAAAAGCATTGCATTCTTGTTGCTGCTAGTAACCCTCATCCCCTACCCACACCGGTCTATAGACCACAAATGCAAAATGTGGAGCAGAGTGAAAATTTTGATGCACAAACCGAAAGCCGTCTGTATGATGCTGAGGCTGTTGCTAAATCATTTCCACAGGTTTATTTTATTTTATTTTATTATTATTATTATTATTATTTGCGTTTATGTTAATGTAGCTGTTCCTTCTCTCATGACGGTGGAACTGTATCATTGATGGGCCTTGATTCGTTAATTTTCTGTCCAGTGCTCTGTGTCTCTGTCAGTCATCTGTCCAAAACAGCTTCCTAAACTCAGAGCTATTTACAATGCGGTATGATCATGGATCAGCTCTATTTATTTATTGTCGTCCTTTTTAAGCTTTTAACTAAGTCAAACCTTTCTTTATTTTCCATAGTTCTCTGGTGAGCTTTACAGCTGGGCTCTAAAAGTTTAAACTATCATGAACCAATAATATAATTCCTATTTTGGTATCATATTCATTTAAACACTATATAATTTGTTAATTACATGCAATGAATGTTGACGATACAATAGGGAGGTGGCCATAAATATTTCCGGACTGAATATTTTTAAGTTTGCTAGAAACTGGGAACAATAATGACCACTTTGCCAATGCAGGGAAAGCGCAACCCCCGGGCAGCAGATCCACCAATTGATAATGTGAAAAACCCCCACTTTCTTGTTCTAATCTCAGAGAATTTTATTGAGGCCCAGGCTACTTTAAGTCGTCCTGGAAGTACAACTTTGCCCTCAATTCCAAGTCCTGTAAAGATGGACATAGCTCCTGTTGCATCAGTAACAGGGCCACCTCCAACTTCTATGCCATCTGGTACTATATGCAGTCAATACGCTCATCCCTTTTTACCTTAGCATTTTTATTATGCTACACATTTAATTACCTTTTGTTTTGTTTATGAATTTTTTAAAACATTTAATGGAAGTTGTCTGATTGGCCTAAAGGGAAATGAAAGTATTTAAGCTTACTTGATTAGTTCTTGCTTATCCAGCTTTTATTCTTTGGCTAACCCCTTTTGTTTTGTTTTCTTTTCCAAATTTTTAGTGAATGGATCTGTTATGAATCGCCCATCAATTTCTGTTGGAAATGTGCCTCCTGCTACAGTAAAAGTGGTAAATTCCATGCTATATTCAATTGAAAATAAAGTTCTTTATGTTCTTTCTCCATATCAAAATATCTCAAGTAGTTGTAGACTTCTGATATAATTTTCTTTTAGGAGCCAAGCACTGTAAGTTCAATGGTAGCTGGACCTGCTTTTGCACATGTTCCATCTGTTCGTCCTCCTTCCCAAGGAGTTCCAACCTTGCAAACTTCTTCACCATCTTCTGGTGAGATGAATACAAATAATGAGAGTGTGCCAGATTTGAAACCTATAGTGAGTGGTGTGACACATCAACTACGTCCGGTAGGCAGCATCCTCAATAATATCTCTCAAGCACGAGTGATGAATTCTGCAGCCTTATCTGGAGGAACTTCTATAGGTCTCCAAAATATGGTTCAAAATCCAATGGCCATGCATGTATCAAACATGATATCGAGTGGAATGGCATCTTCAGTGGCTGCTGCCCAAAACGTATTTTCATCTTCAGCGCCTCACACTCTTACACAGGTTCCTCAGAGCTCAGGTCTTAATACATTCACTTCAGCTACTTCCAATGTGTCTGGAAATTCTAACCTTGGTATGTCGCAACCAATGAGTAACCTCCAAGGTGGTGTTAGTATTGGGCAATCTGTTCCTGGCATGAACCAAAATCTCTCAGGACCCCAAATGGTTCAAAATGGCATTGGAATGAATCCAAACATGATGAGTGGCCATGGTTCAGCAGGTTCGTCCTCTGGAACTGGTACAATGATTCCTACTCCTGGAATCTCTCAACAGGCCCAATCTGGGATACAGTCACTTGGTGCAAACAATAGTTCAGTATCTAATCCATTGTCACAACAGACGTCAAGTGCTCTGCAATCTGCACAATCCAAATATGTAAAAGTCTGGGAGGTAAGTCTGGTATACACTTTCGCAAAATAAAGTTGGCTTTGTAAATTGCTGGTGGAAACATTTTTCATGTTAGACAGTCAGGGAGATTTTTAATAGTCTTGACTTCCAAATTGGCTCTCTATTGCTATGTGATTCTCACTTTTTATTGGATATTCAAACAATGCAGGGAAATTTATCTGGGCAGAGACAAGGACAACCTGTGTTTATTACTAGATTGGAAGTATGTATCCAGATGCCTCATGCATTTCCCTTCTACAGTAACTTCTGTTTTTCGTTTTTGTTTTATTTAAAAAAAAAAAAACTATACTTGTTACAAGGATCCATTTCACTTTCAAATTTTGAATGGAAATTTACAGATACACCCACATGTCTTATGGTCAATGGCTTTTTTCATGCTCATACATCTGCAAATTTTTTTCATTCCAGAAGTCGATATAATTTCAAAGAAGCATGTGTATGGCAGTGATGCCGATTGGAAAACATTTTAGTAAACTATGAGCGAGTGTTATCAAATAAACTATAGAGATGTCTGTTTCAGGACCTGACACATGGAGTGTTGTAATTAGTGCATTTATCTTTTACAATACATCAAATACTCTGCTGGTCATTATATTCACAAAGGCTTCTTCTCTTCCTTTGTCAGGGATACAGAAGTGCTTCAGCATCTGAGACGTAAGTCCACAGAACTCTATACTTTCTTCCAAATACACTAGCTGGAATACAGTTAATGCTTTAATGTTCAAAGTTGCTCTCTTTAACCATTTTTTATTTAAGAAACAAGTAACTAGTTTGTAAAAGCTGAAATAATATGTTCTTGACTGAGTTTATACTTGACTTCAATTTTGACACCTTTAATAGAAAGCTATTGGATGATATGGTGAATGTGTTTTCTTAAGTAACCTCCAAATTTAAGAGTCCTAATTCTATGCAATATAGTATGCTGGCCTATATTGAATGTCCTTAATTATGGGAAAGTGCTATGTCAATAACATATTTAGGGCATCTGAGCTATGTTTTGATTGACAAATGTCTTGTCCACTCCTCAGGCTTGCAGCAAACTGGCCACCGACAATGCAAATAGTCAGGCTTATATCTCAAGATCACATGAATAACAAGTAACTTCTCATTTAGTGAAAACCTTCTCTCTGGTTATTATATAAATGCAGTGAGATGTTTGTCTCAGTTTTCCTGATTATTCCGAGTTATTACATTATTTCAGGCAATATGTGGGAAGGGCCGACTTTCTAGTATTTCGGGCAATGAATCAGCATGGATTTCTTGGGCAGTTGCAAGAAAAGAAGCTTGTAAGCTCTCTCTCTCTCTCTCTCCCCCTTTCTTTTACCTCAGTGAACATATTCCAACATGAGTCTTCATGAAACATAAGCACATTCTTTACTGGGAAGAAGGGGAATTTCAAATTTGCTATCAACATTGAAATGACAAGACAACCCCCAAGGCCTCAATGCATGTTTAATTTGAGGGTAAAAGTGTACCGTTGTGGAAGTCCCTATTTGTACTACTCTCACAGTCTCACCATTGCTATCTGTGATACTCTCTCCATTTTTCTCTTTTCCAGTGGTAAAATGATGATATTGGCTTAGTGTGTGTGTGTGTGTATACGAAAACGATGTGAAGCGCACGTCCGCACAGTCCTTAAAATGCGGACGTGCCTCCGTTCGCCACCGTCCGGCGCCAACGACGGCGCGCCTCCACCCCAGTGGACTCCAGCAGCGTGCCCGACCACTTTCCCTCTCCGACGAGTCCGCTGAATTCCAGTTTCCGGCGAGATCGATCTTGTTTGAAGTTTTGGGTGATCTCGCCGGAAAACTGGAATTCGGCGGACTCGCCGGGGAGGGAAAGTGATCGGAGACGCTGCTGGAGTCTGTTGGGGTGGAGGCGCGCCGTCATCAGCGCCGGACGATGGCGAAGGGAGGGACGTCCGCACTTTAAGGACAGTGCGGACGTGTGCTCCACATCCTGCCTGTATATATATACACACACACACTTTCTCTGCTACACATTTCCGCATTTATTCTTACCGTGCGGATTTCCACTTTTCAATCGAATTTTCATATCTCCACCATCTAGTCTTTAGATACTAATGTATAGATCATCTCTGCAAAATTTCAGCCAATTTGATTATCATTAAGGCACTCAAACTCGATTAAACCAATGGATGATCATAATTCTGTCGAACTTGAACCGTTCATGTTTATAACAGAAAAACACAGTTTTGAGTGCGTTAATGATAACCAAATTGGCTGAATTTTTGTACAGATGATCTATACATTAGTATCTAAAGACTAGACGGTGGAGATGTGAAAATTCGATTGAAAAGTGAGTATAAAGTGGAAATCCGCACCGTAAGAATAAATGCTGACAACACCTGAGAAAGCCTGTATATATATATATATGTGTATAACTTAATCATCTTAGAACCTTGTCAATCTGGTGTTGTAGAATAGTTAATTTTGAAAATGATACTTCATTAAATTATATGGTCAGATTTTGTGATAAAAACTATTCTGTTGGACTTATTTACTGGTATTTTTGGCTGATTAGTACTTTCTGGATTCTGGTGCTTCAGGTCAAAGCTAGTCAATGTATTCTATATTATTTGATTAGTCATTATTCTATTGCAATGAAAATAAGAAACTAAGGATATATATATATATATATATATATATATATATATATGAATCGTCCTAAAGCTAATTTCCACTTTTTCAGTGTGCTGTCATCCAATTGCCGTCTCAGACACTACTGCTATCTGTTTCGGACAAAGCTTGCCGCTTGATTGGGATGCTTTTCCCCGGGGTAAGATTATTACTGATTTATGGTTCCTTTTTCAAATTAAGTTTTAACTGCCACCACCCTGAGCTTGTAGATCCTCAACATGTGAGGCACCTTCAATATCAAAAGCAACCTGCAAAATGAAATAGTAAGCCTGTATTTCCGGGAAGACTTTGTAGGCATCTTCTTGCCTGTGTTAGTTGCTTTTGATGCTGAAGGCTCCATGCATAAAATGCAATTTTTATTTGTATTTTGTTCCAAATTAATGGAGGCCTATGGGGTTCTCCAAATTGAGGTTGTGGCTCGGCATTGTAACTTTGTCTGAATTTCTTATTAAAGCTAAGTCTACCATCGGTTCAGGATATGGTCGTGTTTAAGCCACAAGTAGGTGGTCAGCAACAAATGCAACAAATGCAACAACAGCAACCCCAGCTACAACAAATGCAGCAACAGCAGCCTCAGCTACAACAAATGCAGCAACAACAGCCGCAGCTACAACAAATGCAGCAACAGCAGCCACAGCTACAACAGATGCAGCAACAGCAGCCACAGCTACAACAGATGCAGCAACAGCAACCGCAGCTACAGCAGCAACAATTGCAACCACAGCTACAGCAACAACAGCAACCCCAACTGCAGCAGCATCCACAGATGCAACAACAACAACAACAACAACAACAACAACAGCAACAGCAGCAGCAGCATCCGCAGATGCAACAGCAGCAGCAGCATCCGCAGATGCAACAACAGCAGCAACATCCTCAGATGCAGCAACCACAGCAGCAGCTGTCGCAGCTCCAGTCACAACAGCAAATTCCACAACTGCAGCAACTGCAGCAACAACACCAACAACAACAGTTGGTTGGGGGTGGAATGGGTCAAGCTTATGGTCAAGGCCGGTCACAATTAGTTTCACAAGGACAAGTTTCATCGCAGCAAGGGTCTAATATGCCTGGAGGAGGCTTTATGGGTTAACAAGAGTGTTGCTTGTTAGAAGTAGAAGTAGTAGACTGGCATAAAACTTTTTGTATTAGCATTGACAAACATGCTGGTGTTCATTGCCTTGATCGATGATCCTTGTTTAACACGCATGAGGGGGCAGTAGAGAAAATTCCCTGAGTCAATGTTCGGGAAACAGACTGAAAACTGAAGCTGAAGACACATTTCTCGGTCCTTGGCATTTCCAAGTAACCGAGAGGGACAGTTTTTCTGGGATATATGGTCGTAAAATTCAATTCTCAGTTGCATTTCTAGTATGATCAATACGTGATATGAACATGACGGTAATTCGGCGTAAGATTAAACTAAACATGATACTTAAAGCCTTAAACCTTTAGTTTTGTGGTAAGCAGTGGCTTGCAGTCAGGCTGGGCTCCCAAAGTGACTGGGGACACTTGAAAGGAAGAAGGAACAAGACACCACCACTAAAGCATGAAGAGCATCCTTTGCCTTTAATCATTACCCCCTAAAACTAATGCCCTCTTTATATAGCCACTGTGTTATAGTTGTACTGATTGATTTTAGGAAGTATCCATTCACCAACCAACACGCAAATTTCATCATTGGTTCAAATCATGGATAACAAAAAAAATGGTCTTTTTTTTTGGTCTAAAGTATAAATGGTCTTCATGTGAGATAAATTGATGGTTGAGCTTCATGGTGCTTTCAAAATGGTGGTCCTTCACAATTCCTTGATTTGGGTCATTTAGTTGGTGGGAGGAGTATATCACAATTCTTTGCTTCAGTAATCTAGTTCAGTAGTGGGCTGCCAACTTTTCCCAATATATACAAAAGGATTGCTGTATCAACTTAAAAATATTTACTGCTTCCTGCATCAGTTTTTTTCTTCTACTTATCTAATTACTCTTTAAAAGCACTTGTGGGGATAAGCAATGTGCATCCCACATTTCCTTCTATGTTCCATTTCCAACACTTTGGCTTAACTTTTTAGGTCACTAAGCCCTATATAGATGATGATGGTCACTGAACTCCCACACTGAAAGTGCTTCTCTGTCTTCATTGCTAAAAAGATGGTTTCAACTTCTCCTCCTCCAAAGGTGAGCACCACCACCCTTTACTTAACTCACAGCAATCATACACTTGGTACTTGTTTTTTCAATTTTCACTCTGTTTGTCTGATTTTCCATGTTCCAAATACTAGCAGCAGGAAGCTCTTTCAGACAACAAATGGAAGGAGGAGGCAGACAACACGCGCCGCGCCAAATGGTGGTACTCCACCTTCCACACCGTCACCGCCATGATAGGCGCCGGTGTCCTCAGCCTACCATATGCCATGGCCTACTTAGGATGGTACTATACTGATCACTCGATCAAACTACTTAGCCAAGCAGGGTTCTTGTACTTATAGACCAAAGTCATAGAACCATTTTTCTATCTTCTTTGTTTCGCTATGTCAGGGGTCCGGGGACAATGGTACTGGCAGTTTCTTGGTGTATGACCTTGAACACAATGTGGCAGATGATACAACTCCATGAATGTGTTCCAGGGGTTCGCTTTGATCGGTACATAGACCTCGGTCGACATGCCTTCGGTCCTAAACTCGGCCCATGGATCGTGCTTCCACAGCAGCTAATCGTCCAAATTGGGTGTGACATAGTGTACATGGTCACTGGGGGAAAGTGTCTGAAGCAGTTCATGGAGATGGCATGCTCTAGTTGCACACCAATCAAGCAATCCTACTGGATTTTGATGTTTGGTTCCATTCATTTCTTCCTTTCCCAGCTTCCCAACTTCAACTCTGTCGCTGGTGTTTCGCTAGCAGCAGCTATCATGTCACTAAGGTATAGAACTCTTTGTCTTACTTCTCACTTCAACTTTACTCTTGGAGTTACGATTAGAGTCCAAACTTTGGTACAACTCCCTACTGAGAAACGTTTATTGGTCACAACAAATCTTTCTGTAATAGAATCATAGGAAGTAAGAACATTCGTAATATTTGGACCACTAAATCTATATTAATGTAACGATATATTAATTTGTCGATAAATTAGTAGGTTATTATTTACAAAGATAATATTTTTTGGCTTAAGGTTATCCTACTATTCTTACAGAGCAGAGCATCACCAAATCTTTTAGTTGGCTTTGGTATAAATTATCACAGAAAAAGAAAAAACATGTACTCAGTTTGAAGTTCTTATTACTGTGCAGTTATTCCACAATAGCTTGGGCAGGTTGCTTAAGTAAAGGCCCGGTAGATAATGTTAGCTATGCATACAAGAAAACTAGCTCAGTAGATTACATGTTCCGGGTGTTCAATTCACTTGGTCAAATCTCGTTTGCATTTGCCGGACATGCTGTGGCTCTTGAAATTCAGGCAACAATGCCATCAACTCCGGAGAGGCCTTCAAGAATACCGATGTGGAAAGGTGCCGTCGGAGCCTATATTATTAATGCAATTTGCTATTTCCCGGTGGCCCTGATCGGTTACTGGGCTTTTGGGCAAGATGTTGCTGATAATGTCCTAGTGGACCTCAAGAGACCTGCTTGGCTAATTGCATCTGCAAATTTAATGGTTGTTGTCCATGTTATTGGCAGCTATCAGGTAAATACTCGTCAAATTTGTTTACCAAATGATGATTGTTAGTTCATTACCGATATGAATGTAACTAAAAAGTTGTGTGTCTAGGTTTTTGCTATGCCGGTTTTTGACTTGTTAGAGAGGATGATGATGAAAAAACTGAACTTCCCACCTGGAGTGGCACTTAGACTAGTTGCTAGATCAGCTTATGTTGGTAAGATTCCCAATCATAATATGTGTTTGATTTTGATCAATCATTTGATTAATCCCTCAAGTACTTCATTCTCTTTCAGCATTCACATTATTTGTTGGAGTCACCTTCCCTTTCTTTGGAGACCTTCTTGGTTTCTTCGGTGGATTCGGTTTCGCCCCAACTTCATACTTTGTAAGTCATTCTCTCAGTCACCCTTTATTTTGTTTCTCTTATCTTACAAGTCTTCAACAAGAAACTAATCATCTCGAGCATGATAATTTTACAGCTTCCTAGTATAATGTGGCTAGCTATCAAGAAACCGAAGAGATTCAGCACCAATTGGTTCGTCAACTGGGTAAGCAAATTAGATAATTCATCCCCTCAATTTCTTTGGAACAATAGAAATATACAGCGAGTAAAAAGTTGCTTGACAATCATATATGACTGTTTTGTGCAGGCTTCCATATTCGTTGGAGTGTTCATTATGTTAGCATCCACCATTGGTGGTTTGAGGAACATCGTCACTGACGCATCCACATATCGTTTCTACACTTAAATTATAACCAAATTATGTCATTGATTGGACCAAAGTACCAAACTCATATACTATCAAACTAGTACTTGGCCAAGGACTTGGTTATTTGATGCTGCCACTTGAATTGTGTGGATCCTGTCTACACCAATCTACCAAGTAGTTCTTCTGCATTTTCAGTTGGTAACATGTGCCTTTGCTCCAGCAAAAGCAGTGAAAGGAGTATTTTAATTAGCTTTTTTATTTTTGAGTTGAAAATGTCGTCTAATATGAAATTCAATAAGCAGTACAATGATAACATGTATGTTAAGGCCGCCAGAAAATGCTATCACTCAGGATACACAAAGCGTGCTCTCTCCTCACACAAGAATACAATCAAGCACATGGACTAGCTTATTTCTTTCACATTTGCAGTTATATAAAGTTTATAAACGATGAATCAGTATAAGTTTCTAAAAATTACAACTCCGGTTTAATTTAGACCAAAGTGAGGAATTCAGATGGAATAACGTTTAGAACACTGTCTGGCGCTAGGGAACTTTAGGTAGGTAATGACTTATAGGAAGTAAATAGAAACCGATTCCAGTGAGGCGGTGTCTCTCTTGACTCTTAAGGCCTGAACATATGGGAATTTTCTAAGGTACCTACTTGTTTGTGATATCTATATTTACCGATATAACAACAAATTTGTTGTTGTTTTGGTAAAGATAGTCATTACTTAAGAAATTTTTGTTCTATTAAAGAAAATTACTTAACTTAAGACAATTTACAAGTTTATGAACAACTTGTTGTCGTTGTAGTAACTTGGTTCAATTATATGTAAATGTGTAAAACAAATGTAGTAATTTTATTGTCAATGTTGTAAATTTTACTCATTTATTAACTTGTCATTGTTGTTCAATTAGTGATAAAATGAGTGTATGATATACATCCCAGTACCGCAAACAACCCCTGAAACAGAAATGTTAGCGGGCAATTTGGTTGAAGAGCTTAAAGTGTTGATCACCCAAAGTCCCAAACTAGTATGCAAAAATGTATCATCGTTCTAATGTATGCATTTGAGAGAGCCTTGTGATCTCAGCTGGTATACAAGGAATTAATCTTTAATTCTTTATAATTTGATCATGTTATCAACGTTATAGTTGAAGGGCTTTCCTCGAGAACCTTTACTTCGAACAGGTAGAAATTAAGCCAATCCGATCGAGCGAGCGAGTCGATATTAAACATTCCTGCACATCACCTAATATTTTCCGATGGCTAAGTCATAGCTTATGTGCCTTAGCATATCTGCCTTACCTAAATTTGGTATAGATGTTTGAGGCAAATCCTTGGACGAAAACTAAAACAAATCCCACGCACAATAAACAATTATATGCTTCCCCAACTTGTGCCATTGGAAGTTTGTGGGGACTCGATCATCTGGTTCCATTCGATGAATTCTCCCCTTGGATCTGACTGGGAAATTTACAATCTAAAATATGCTCCCCCCCCCCCACCACTTGTCCTCGATTATGCCGATTTCATTGACCCTAAGAAATCTGGGTTCTTCACGTTCATAGCCATTCATGCAGAAAAAGCACATTGAGCCTTATCCAATACGCAGACTATTGCGACTATTGCATAGCATGCGTGGCTGCCCTTCTTCAGTTCTGGCCGCCACCCAACGTTCTCCTTGCAAGGAAGATGCACTTACTTACACTATATATACCAGTTCATGCAAGCACCAAATCACTTCAACAGTTCAACTCATACCAACTGAAGTTCGATTGAAAGCAATCATATCGATTACGTAGTTAGCTTCATTTGGTTCTGTAAACAAATGGCTCTCCATCAAGTTTTAGCATCTCCAGCTCCAACCCTGAATGCTGCTTTCGATGTTAAGCCACGTCCTGCTAATTATGCCCCATGCATGTGGGGCGATCATTTTCTCTCAAATTCTTCTATGGTAATTAAGTGATACACATGCATATATGTTTCTTACGTGCATGAAGTAGACAATGCAGTCAATGCTAATTATATTCCCAGTCACTTATTGTTATATGTTTCTTCAATTTGCTCTTATGTAGGAAGTAGACGTTAAACTCGAGCAACGTGTTCAAGAACTGAAAGAAGAAGTGAAAAGAATGCTAATGGCTGCAGTTAACGAGCCTGCTTCGCACATGTTAGACATGGTGGATAACATTCAGCGTTTAGGATTGTCGTACAGTTTCGAAAGTGAGATTGATACAATCTTGAAACACGTTCATGATCATTTTTATGGAAGTAAAGATCTTGGAAAGGATGGTGACCGTTACAACTCTCTATTTTCGATTGCTTAGACAACAAGGCTATAATGTTTCATGTGGTAAATAGTCTGTTATCTTTTTTCTTTTTCATCATATATATTTATAATCACCCTATATGAACCAACTTAAATATCTTATGCACATGTTGACTAACTTCATCAGCATCTAACTCTAATGCATGAATTGGCTGGTCATGTATGTAGATGTGTTCAACAAGTTCAAGGAAAGTAACGGGACATTTAAGGAATATCTTACGAGCGATGTGGTAGGACTACTAAGCTTGTATGAAGCCACTCACCTTAGGGTTCATGGAGAAGACATACTTGAAGAGGCACTGATCTTCACCAGGACCCATCTCGAGTCTGCAGCACCCCGATTGAGCTCTCCCTTGTCAAAACAAGTAATTCATGCCTTGTATCAGCCACTTTGGAAGGGATTTTCAAGGGTTGAAGCAAGGCACTACATGTCTGTCTATGAGGAATATGATTCGCACAACAAAAATCTGCTAACTCTTGCAAAGTTGGATTTCAACTTAATGCAGAAAGTCCATCAGAAAGAACTATGTGATATGACCAGGTTAACATATATATCATTGTCATTTCTCACTACGTATGCTAATTACTGCTCTAATATTACGGAAAATTAATAATGCTTTAATTTCTACTATTTTTCTTCTTTTCGGTGTTTACTTTCAGGTGGTGGAAGGACTTGGACTTTGCAAACAAGCTACCTTTTGCAAGAGACAGAATCGTCGAGACCTACTTTTGGGCTTTAGCAACTATATTTGAACCTGAATATCAGTTCGCTAGGACGATGGTATGCAAATATGGTGCTCTAACGACAGTCCAAGATGATGTTTACGATGTCTATGGCTCATATCAAGAACTAGAGCTCTATACAGATGCTATTGAGAGGTATATTAATTCAATTTTGTAGTATACCGTACGTCAATATATTAACCTCAGAAATTTCTATAGGCTCATGCAACGAGTAGTTTACTACTTCTTAACCAATTATTAAGATCAGTAGGTTACTGACTTGTACATTTTGATCGATCAGGTGGGACATTTCTGCTATTGATGATCAATTACCCCAGTGTTTGAAGGATTGCTATAAAGGACTGCTGGACAGTTACTCTTCATATGAAGAAAAGCTTGCGAAAGAAGGAAACTTATATCGCCTTGACTATGCCAAAGAAGCAGTAAGTCTTACAAATATATGATTTGTCTGTAGTCTGCATTGGATCCTAGTTTAGTAGCTTTATGAAGCCTGCTCTATATTAGTTTCATTTTTTTCATTTACAAAATATTTATAGTAATGTTGGTAATTAAGTACGTGGTTTGAATCTCTCAGATCAAAATTCAACTTAGAGGTTACTTCCAGGAAGCCAAATGGTTGAAGGAAAAATACACACCAACAATGGATGAATATATTCCAAATGGACTTAACTCATCCTTTTATCCGATGGCAATCACATCCTTTGTTGGCATGGGAGGTCTTGTTACAAAAGACACCATGGATTGGGTGTTGAATGACCCTAAGATTGTTAAGGCTACAGCACTAACCGGCAGACTCCTCAATGATATGGCTGGCCACAAGGTACTTTATATATTCATATGTGGATCAGTAGTATTTCCTTGTTCAGTATCAACTATCAATAACACATGACATCACGAAGCCATCATATATAACCTTCACTTTGCTGTGTCTGTAATACTGTATATGTAGTTTGAGCAAGATATAGAGCAGGGCGCCTCATCGGTGGAATGCTACATGAATCAATATGGTGTCACAGAAGAGGAAGCGAAAATCGAGCTGACTAAACAAAAGGATGATGCATGGAAAGACATAAACCAAGAGTGGCTCGATCTCCACTCCAGCAACAGTATCCCCAAGCCCCTCCTGCAGATCATTTTGAATCTTGCACGTTCTGGTGAAGTTCTTTACAAGAATGAAGATCTCTATACCAACGCTGAAGCTGGACTCAAGGGTTTTATAGTTTCTCTCCTCATCGAACCGGTGCCTGTTTAAGCCTATAAGCCTATAAGCTCTCTGCCATGAAATAAGTCTCGTCTAGTTCTGCATGTCGAGAAATATGTTTATATATATGTTCTCTAATATAGTTTCACAGATGGCCTGATGGCCACTATGTGCTGTTGGTGAAACGATTTGGTTTGAAATAAAGCACTTTATTTTGGGATGAAATAAGCAATATGTATTATGGCAGGTTTTCTGCCTTGTATCGAGTAATGACCTATAATGTATTATAGGTTTTCTGTTTTGCATTGAATAACGACTCTTTTAGTTTGTAGTGGAGTTTATGAGTTTATCTATTATTTAACCTAGCATAATTTGATTGTATGGTTTTTGCCTTGGAATGAACCATTCGTAGCTATTTTTCCTTACAAATAAACATGTATGTCTACTACTCGTCTAGTAATATTCCTTGGTAATTCGAGGAAAGATGTGAAGTGGTTTTGAACCTACAAGAACTTGAAGATGGACTCTCTCAAGCTTGGCGTGCTTCCGGAATACTGAGGGGGTGAACGGGCTTGGTGATGTACGTATTTCTTCCATGGGTAGGTGGCTATCAGGTTTTTTTTTTTTTGAACAAGAATCAGGTTTGGTTTGAAGGGAAAGGGAATTTGGGTGAGAGACAAGGGTGTCGGCAATACAATTGGGTATTCATGTTTAATTTTTTTATTTATTATTATTGAATTTCACACATTATTCTAGTAGTCTAATCCTAAACTAAATTATATTTAAATCTGAAGCTAGCCACATTCATCTATAATTGTGGCCATACAAGATGAGAAATAATAAACGTGCAATTGCCTTCCTCACTATCTTAGGCATTGGTGGGACTACAATGTCTGTTCATAGAGAATTATTCACGAATGTATTAAGTGTGGGCAACCAAAATGTGGCTGTTGGTCCTTCTTGTAGCAGTGAGCTAGCTTGAGCCTTATCTAATAAGTGCACGGTAGTCGTTTGTATAGAGGATTATAAACAAGCGTTTATATACGCACGACTATTGCGATAGCATGCGCTGCCGACGCCACCCAACGTTATCCTTGCAAGGAAGAGATAGACACTTACTTCACTATATATACCAGTTAATGCAAGCACCAAATCACTTCAACTCACACCAACTGAAGTTCGATTACTAAGCTTCATTTGGTTCTGGAAACAAAATGGCTCTTCATCAAGTTTTAGCATCTCCAGCTCAAACTCCGTATGCTGCTTTCGATGTTAAACCACGTCGTGCTATTTATGCTCCTTGCTTATTGGGCGATCATTTTCTCTCATATTCTACTATGGTATGTGTGTGTATGTATGTATGTTTTATTTTCTTATCTAAAAAAAATATGGTAGCTGATAAGGTGGCAAAATTGGGGTTGTCAAATGCTTCATTTACTTGGTATGATAATCCTCCTACTGAGCTTCATGATTTCTTGCAGGCGGATTATTTAGGTATTCCAAATTATCGGTTTTCATAGTGGGAGGATTGTCTGGTTTTTATGGGTATAATAAACAATGTCTTTTGGTATGTTGTTTTGGTATTTGTTGTTGGAATGGTTTTGGCTTACTCCCTCATTCCTCATTTCATGTAAATTTTTTTTATAAATAAAAAATCTGATAAGGGACGGGCAGTGGGTTCCGGGTTACAACGGTCCTCTTCGGGGTCGAGTGAGTGCTTTATCACCTAACAGACTGCTACAGAGGAGCTGATATCGTCAAATCCTTGTCAGTAATTTAATATATAAAAAATGTATGTATGTATGTTTTATATATATAGCTAAAGTAATTAATTAAACAATGCTAATTATATATTAAATTTCCCAATTAATCGATTGTTGTTATATGTTTCTTCAATTTGCCCCTATGTAGGATGTAGACGTCAAACTCGAGCAACGTGTCCAAGGACTGAAAGATGAAGTGAAAGGAATGCTAATGGCGGCTGCAGTTAACCAGGCTGCTTGGCACATGTTAGACATGGTTGATAACATTCAGCGTTTAGGCTTGTTGTACTGTTTCAAAAATGAGATTGATATACTCTTGAAACACGTTCATGATCATTCTTACGGACGTAAAGATCTTGAAAATAATGGTGACATTTACACTACTGCTCTCCATTTTCGATTGCTTAGACATTTTATCTGGTAAATAGTCTATTACTTGCTTCTTTTTTTCATCAAATTCATAATCACGATAAAATTCTTTATGCATCTTGACTAACTTTATCAGCATCTAACTCTAATGCATTAATTTGCTGGTCATGTATGTACATGTGTTCAACAAGTTCAAGGAAAGTAACGGGACATTTAAGGAATATCTTACGAGCGATGTGGTAGGACTGCTAAGCTTGTATGAAGCAACTCACCTTAGGGTTCACGGAGGAGACATACTTGAACAGGCACTGACCTTCACGACGACACATCTAGAATCTGCAGCACCCCGGTTGAGCTCCCCTTTGTCGAAACAAGTAACTCATGCCTTGTATCAGCCACTTTGGAAGGGATATTCAAGGCTAGAAGCCAGGCATTACATGTCTGTCTATGAGGAATATGATTCACACAACGAAACTCTGCTAATTCTTGCAAAGTTGGATTTCAACTTAATGCAGAAAGTCTATCAGAAAGAACTATGTGATATGACAAGGTTAACATATATATATATATATATATATATATATATCATTGTGAGTTTATAAAATATTATTTCTTACTACGTATATATGCTAATTACTGATCTAAGATTAAAGAAAATTTAATACTGCTTTCTACTAATTTTCTTATTCGGTATTTACTCCCAGGTGGTGGAAGGACTTGGACTTTGCAAACAAGCTACCTTTTGCAAGAGACAGAATAGTGTCCTACTTTTGGGCTTTGGCAACTATATTTGAACCTGAATATCACTTCGCTAGGACGATAGCATGCATATATGGTGCTCTAACCACAGTCCGAGATGATGTTTACGATGTCTATGGCTCATATCAAGAACTAGAGCACTTTACAGAAGCTATTGAGAGGTTTGTATACCGTCAATATATTATCCCCAGAAATTTCCATAGGCTCATGCAAGGAGTAGTTAATTACTTGTTAAGTAATTATTCAGATCAGTAGGTTACTGACTTGTACATTTTGATCGATCAGGTGGGACATTTCTGCTATTGATGATCAATTACCCCAGTGTTTGAAGGATCGCTATAAAGGACTGCTGGACAGTTACTCTTCATATGAAGAAAAACTTGCGAAAGAAGGAAAATTATATCGCCTTGACTATGCCAAAGAAGCAGTCAGTCTTACAAATATATGATTTGTCTGTAGTCTGCATTGGATCCTAGTTTAGTAGCTTTATGAAGCCTGCTCTATATTAGTTTCATTTTTTTCATTTACAAAATATTTATAGTAATGTTGGTAATTAAGTACGTGGTTTGAATCTCTCAGATCAAAATTCAACTTAGAGGTTACTTCCAGGAAGCCAAATGGTTGAAGGAAAAATACACACCAACAATGGAAGAATATATTCCAAATGGACTCAACTCATCCTTCTATCCGATGGCAATCACATCCTTTGTTGGAATGGGAGGTCTTGTTACAAAAGACACCATGGATTGGGTGTTAAATCACCCTAACGAGCCTGCTTCGCACATGTTAGACATGGTGGATAACATTCAGCGTTTAGGATTGTCGTACCGTTTCGAAAATGAGATTGATACAATCTTGAAACACGTTAATGATCATTTTTATGGAAGTAAAGATCTTGGAAAGGATGGTGACCTTTACACTACTGCTCTCTATTTTCTATTGCTTAGACAATAAGGCTATAATGTTTCATGCGGTAAATAATCTGTTATCTTTTTTCTTTTTCATAATATATGTGATTCATATATATTTATACGGAGCCGTTCGAAAGCAGAAGTCCGCACGGCTCTTAAAGTGCGAACGTCCGTTCGTTCTCTACCGTCCGGTGCCAACGACGGCGCGCCTCCACCCCAGCGGACTCCAGCAGCGTCCCCGACCACTTTTCCTCCCCGGCGAGTCCGCCAAATTCCAGTTTCCGGCAAGATCTACTTTGTTTGAAGTTTTGGGTGATCTTGCCGGACAATTGGAAAAGAACGGACTCGCTGGTGAGGGAAAGTGGTCGAGGATGCTGCTGGAGTCCGCTGGGGTGGAGGCGCGCTGTCATCGGCACCAGAGGGTGAAGAACAGAGGGACGTCCGCACTTTAAGCCCGGTGCAGACGTGCACCTCTAATCGGGCCTGTATATTATAATCACCATATATGAACCAACTTAAATATCTTATGCATGTTGACTAACTTCATCAGCATCTAACTTTAATGCATGAATTGGCTGGTCATGTATGTAGATGTGTTCAACAAGTTCAAGGAAAGTAACGGGACATTTAAGGAATATCTTACGAGCGATGTGGTAGGACTACTAAGCTTGTATGAAGCCACTCATCTTAGGGTTCATGGAGAAGACATACTTGAAGAGGCACTGATCTTCACCAGGACCCATCTCGAGTCTGCAGCACCCCGATTGAGCTCTCCCTTGTCATAATAATACATGTTAATACACTTGCATATGCATATATGAAACCATCTAACCTTGACCTTGTATCTTAATTCTGATTATGCAGTTTGAGCAAAACAACGAGCAGTGTGCCTCATCAGTAGAATGCTACATGAACCAATATGGTGTCGGAGAAGAAGAAGCGAAAATCGCCCTAACTAACCAAAGGATGCTGCATGGAAAGACCTAAACCAAGAGTTGCTCGATCTGCACTCCAGCAATAGTATCCCCAAGCCCCTCCTGCAGATTATTTTGAATGTTGCACGTTCTAGTGAAGTTATTTACAGTAATAACGAAGGGTATACCAACTCATCTGCGCTCAAGGGTTTCATAGATTCTCTCCGTATAGAACCAGTGCCTGTGTAAGCCTATAAGCTGTGCTCGTTTAGTCCTCTTTCTGCGAACAGTATGTGCTTTTTACCAGAGGGATAGTATTTGCTGTAGGCGAAACCGGTTGTCGAATATATATATAAGCACTTAATTTTGTGATGAAATAAGCAATGTGTATGGAAAATGGAAATATATTGAAATGATTTCATGTAATTTAGATGCGACCGCTCAATGGCGTAAGAGATTACGTAGCGGCCAATATTATCCATTGTAACGTAAAGTTTGGTAGTATCTTTGAATCATACAGGGAAAGGAGACAAAGAATAGTTGATACATGAAATTGCAGATCGAATGGTTTAAATTCATAGTCCGAGCAAACATGCATGCAACAATAGTGTAGCTCCCACCCTTGCCAGGGTGCAATACTGGCCTTGATCTTGTAAACAATAACTCTTTGAATCAGTTCCTTTTCTGTTTAGTACATTGCTCTGCTGTAAAATAAAAGATGCACACCTTGTAAGTGTAAACACCCCTTGCACAATGCGTAGATGA
The DNA here is from genome assembly GCA_034370585.1 of Fragaria x ananassa. NCBI lineage: Eukaryota > Viridiplantae > Streptophyta > Magnoliopsida > Rosales > Rosaceae > Fragaria > Fragaria x ananassa. The sequence continues at coordinate 24,168,625 of CP139761.1, read as the reverse complement.
AGGTTCATTAATTCAATGAGTCAGCCTTCAATCCCTGACCAAAATTTGTATTCCCAACTGATGGACTTGACTATGTACTTTAGAGAATGATAATGTATGAGTTCTACATAGTACTGCATACTTACTGATCATGAATCAGACGCTACGTATCACGCCTAAACCGTTGATAGGAAGGATTGAATTCCGAAAACAATGAAAAGAATTCCACCTGATAATGCAACCTGAAACAAAACAGTTACAACTTACAACTTTGATGCTACAGATTATCTACAGATACGATATATATAACTAGAGCTATAATTTGTCTACAGATTCAGGTGTATGTAATTACAATTTTCTCAGATATCTGAGATGCCAAGCTCTTTCCACCAAGGACAGCAGCAGTGGTACACAACGCTTGTCCTCTAAAATCAAAATAAAAAGGAATCACGATTGATCACATTGATGAGGTAAAGAATTTGATTGGAAAACATGAGTACAAGGATAGGTGGTTTACATGATTCCACCGATAACCACACCTAATGGGTTTTCATCTGCAGCCAAACCAATAGTAGCTAGCTGAAAGGATAGCAAGTTCAGTACCAGATAGTGCAGAAGCAAATATTTGTTAAAGTTCTAGTCAGAGGGGCAAGTGCTCACCTGGCTCTTGTCACCCCATTCACCGAAAAAAGTAATAGAGAAGGCCTGCAGAGTGAGAATAATTTCAGTGTCCAGTGATTAAAAAGGCCTACAAAAAGATCCTTTTTATGTAAAACATAGAATGCCCTAAACCACAGATAGACTGACCTTTAAAAAAATGGGTGAGAAGAATTGCAAGATAAATGAACGATTCTGCTTTTTCAAATCATCGTCATCCTGGAAGGCCAAAATTGCCATAGATACACAAATGAGCTTAACTAACATACAACTGGTAATACATAGCAAGAAACTACGGGGACCCCCATGATAAATGAAATTAAAGATATCTCAACACTGTCAACAAATATGCAAAAACTAGCCATTTGAAAGATTGAAACACATAGAATATATATATATATATATATATATATAAATATAGAGAGAGAGAGAGTGTGTGTGTGTGTGTAGCCATTATCAAGTGCAAATGATGGAGAAACTGTCAGATCACCTTACTACTCTGTTTGGTGGATCCTGCCTTGGCATCCTGATGAGTGATCACACCACACATGTTAAGTCAGAAAACAGCTGAGTACCTAGTTGTAAGTAATCTAAAAGTAAAACCAGAAATACGAACCAATTCCGCTTCAACTTCTGCAAATTCATCATCCCCCCTGTTGAGTAGACCAGAATTAAATTCCACCACAAGCAGAAAACAATGAATTAAAGTCCACTAAATAATAAATCCATTACCCTTCTCCTTTAAAAGCATCCCATAAGGACCATAGGCCAAACCCAAAGAACAACACTGTTGTTATGTGATGGGTCCATGTCCGCGAGAGCTGTGTAATTTAAGATCAGAGTCTTTTCACTTTTCAGTATCCATATGAGAATATAGAAGGTAATACAAAGAACGACAGAATGATCAGCCTATGCTAGTTCATTGGATTATAAAAGAACAAACCCACACAGGCAAAGCAACCTTGGGGCAGTAGAGTCAGAGTACGTACCAAATTTGGAGCAGCCCAGCCAACCAGAACAGAAAGAATAGTCATCACCTAAAACGCAAGCAAAATTGAGGTACGTGATTGCTGAGTCCCCGAAATAAGAAACACGCAAGATCACACAGATAACTTTGTAAACATATATAAAGTGGCAACAAGATGCTTACAATTAGAGCTCCTAGGCAACCAGACAAAACGAGTCTCCTGGGATGGCGCATCGCAAGGATCTTCAAACAAACATCACAATGTTAAACTAGCACACAAAAAACAGTAAATAGATACACATATACACACTGTTAGAAACTATCAACCGGATTGTGATTCTTACTCGTACAACTACAAAACATACATACAGAATACACAAATACAACAAAGTTATTCAACCTCAAATTAGCAGAAAACTTGCAGAGTTCATTTTAGTAAGTCATACCTACTATCGACATACTCCAAATCCGTTGAAATTGAATCAGTACTTCACATTTTCTACATCGAAACTCAAACAAAGGAAGCAACTAAACACTCACCGCGGCGGCGAAGAAGGTCTTGTCGCCGATCTCGGACAACACAGTCATAGCAAGTGACTTGGTGAAACCCTAATTGAAAGCACAGCTCGCACAATTAGCTCAAAAACAAATCGGAATTGAAGCAAAAACAGAACGCGGTGTGAGAAATTAGAGAGAGAGAGAGAGAGAGATGGAATTTACTTGGATGACGGTGCTCATTTTGAGAGAGAGGAGGCGGAGAATGAGGGCGAGAAAGTCAGAGGGTATGTCAGGAAGCTCTGACTGTCTCGCTGAATTGGGGCGACTGGGGATTCTGAGTTTCTCTCGGGCACGGCTAAGGAGTAGTACAAGCGTGGGAGAATACAAACGCGGCTCAAGCGTGTCACGCGTGCGAGGTTATTAATAGGCAGAGACAAATTAGAAAGATAAACCTTTTTTTCTTCAATTTTTATAAAAATATAATGAAAAGGAACTGTTACTTTGGAATTTTAGATTATAGATGAGATAGATGCTCTTCTACAGTTTTACTGAACAGTCTTAAGAGTTTTTACTACAAATATTGGGGTTTTCTTCTTCTTCTTTTTTGAGTCATTTTGGAGTTTATTCTTTGGTCTGATTAAGGCATCCAAAGGGTGTTTATCTTCTTCTTTTTTGTTAAAAATAGAAAGTTGATGAAGGAAAATGCTCTGAGAATGAGAATAAACATAAAACAAAAAAAACTGAAAAGAAAAAGAAGGGATGTGTAGGCTTTATGATGGGTAAAAGTTTGTGCTAGGGCTTTGTTAATATATGCCTTGAACCAGCCATCCGGGGGTACCAGCTATTCGGGGTTTTCTGTTGGGCTTAGTATATAGGGTTTAGTATATAAACGACCAAAACCCTAATTGTATTTCGTGGTTCAGTGTTTTCCTCAAGATAATAAAACTGTTCTTCTTCTACCTGTGGACGTAGCTAACACATCGTTAGTGAACCACGTAAATCTGTGTTCTTTCTTACATTCGTTACAATATGGGGTTAGTGACCCATAGGTTTGTGATGAGATTCTATTCTTAAAACAATATAAAACATGAAATGATATACGAATTCATAATCAAGTTCTTTATAAATATTTCTTAATGAAATACAAGTTAATTGCAAGTTTACGGCTTGAAAAAGGAAGTGAGTAATTAAGTGATCATGATTGACGATGAAAGACAAACCTTCTCTCTTAATTGGAAAAAAAGTAACGTATTTTCAAGCTTCACGTTGTTGGGCATACTAATCAAATGTCATAAATTGCAAATATGACTATATGAGTATGAAAATTATATATATGACAACGCTTATGTAAATACAATCACTGAAATAATACGCAAAAACATATATATTCTCATCAAAAAGTGCATGATTAATCTAGTTAGGTGATGAGTTTAGAACCAGAAGAAATTACTCATCAAAATCTCGATTCCAACTACCAGCTAGCTTTGTATGTATTCTCTTATAATGGAAAGCGATTATTTGGCTGCAAGTCAATCCATATTAACAAACCGCGTAAGGTATTAGCTTAAACAAATATCGACCAGCTACGTAGATGGAGGATCAATGAGGAATGGTCCGAATGGAGGCCAGGATAGCAATTTCCCAGTGACGGAGAACATAGGGAAATAGGGAATATATATAGTTATCGTCTAATATTTCTAACACAGTAGTCAATGTTACTAGGATAAGATATGTAGCAGTTGGCAATCGCAAATCAAGCTCATATATAAAACAAGAAGATAGTCCAAACTAATTAATCAAAAACTTAGAGATTAATTTAGAGCAAAAGTTAAGCTTACCTTGGACTGCCCTCTTGCGTGTCCTTATTGCTTGCATTTCCTTAATTTATTTTTCAATTTCCTTAATTATTGATCTGAAAACGACCATATATATATGTATGTATTACAGTGAGGATATTTATTCCTAACAATGTTAAACTAGAACACCTTAAACAGGGCAAGAACAAGTGAGAGGTAATCAACCAAATATAATGCTAGGAATCTGAGTACAAGAATAATATCTTCGCACATTGCAAACCAAGATATTAGAGTCGTTTACTCGTGTTTATAAGCCAAATAAATGATATCAATCTAATTATATAAATGATTATCATCAGGCCCTTAACATGAGTGAAACTTTTAAAATTGGGCCTTTAAATTATAATATTCATTTAATTTTATTTTCTTTTTTAAAGAAACACACACAAAATTTCACAAACTAAAGTTATAAACTCAAAATCTAACAACAAAAAACATTAGAAATCCTATTAAAAATCTTATTTATACAACAAATCTCTTATTTAGGCTGTTTATTTTTCTAAAATAGTAACTAATGATAGTAACATAATGGGTAAAATTATATATTCATTTTTCTCTTTTGTAATCTAACATCACCCTAATTAGATGATGTTAAATATTTTTTATTGTTTTTAACTAAATTAATGTGATCACACAAAGACAAAAGAAAATTTTAGGCCCCTTAAAGTTCTAGGTCCTGAGTACATCGACTATTAGGATTCTATTCATGTACGAGTCTGATTATCGTTTCTAATAGAATATTTTTTCCAAATTATATATACTACATACGACTTTGCAAGTTTTCATGGAATGGCTTGTCAGTAATCCTTAATCTCCGTGTAAGTTTGTTAGTGCAAATCTCCCTCGTGCTCGGGGAAGTTCACAACATAAGCTAAAATTGATGGAAAATACGAAAATAGAGTGAAAATTGAAAGAGATAAAGGATCAAGGTTAGATTTATAACTTATCAACAAGTTACAGCTCACTGACTAAATTATGTTTAATTATCTATCCCGTTTTCAGAATCAAACAACATGAAATCATACTTTTCATTTATAAGAAGAATTGATCGAAACCATCAAGTTTCCAAAAGAACATTGATTATGGCCACGAAATGCATGAGAATATGATACTCATGTTGTCACATAATGAAATCAATGGCAAGTGCATGACAAGGGATGTTTAAGGCTTTTCCTTTTGACCCAACAGTAGAAAGGTCAGAAAGAGTACTACAGAAAGAAAGCATCATGCTACAGGAATCATGCTTTATCCCCCACAGAGATGTTAACTACTTAACTTTAAGCTCTCTTTATGTTTGAGGCAATCAAAGCCTCAAAAATAGATTAATTAGCACTAATCCAATGTTAAATCTGACCTGCCTCGAGGCTCTGCTACATGTTCTTGTTTTTGAGTCCCCCTATCTTTATCACATTTTAACCCCATTTGCTGGGCTCTCATCCAAAGCTAGCTGCTCTCCACCCCATAAATTTCCCTTTGTTTTCTTCCAACGTCCTTTACGTGAATCTCTGTAAATCTACCTCTTAAATAAACACTGCTTAAAAATACACGAAGCATTCTCAGGCACAGTTACTCTCTAAATCTCAGATGGGTATCCTCTGCTACTACTTTCTCTTTGCTCTCCTCTCTTACCCTGCTCACTCCCGCAACTTACCCACCACCACCTCCAAAACCACCGTGCTCGACGTCGCCGCTTCCATCCAGGCCACCCTAAACGCCGTGTCGTCCTACTCTAACAGTGGAGCTACTCAGTCACTAACCCACTCAGCTTCCTCTTCCCTCTCTCTTCCACTACATTCCCGCATTTCACTCCACCAGCATTCCCACAAGGACTACATGTCGCTCATTTCAGCTCGACTCGGGCGCGACTCGGCCCGAGTCAGATCTCTCACCACCCGGTTAGATCTCGCGGTCAGTGGCATTGCCACGTCGGATCTCAAACCGGTCGATACCGAAAGCTTCGGAACCGACGAGTTCGAGGGCCCCGTTGTTTCGGGGACGAGCCAGGGCAGCGGTGAGTACTTCTCCCGAGTCGGAATCGGCAGACCGCCGAGCCAGGTCTACGTGGTGCTCGACACGGGCAGTGACGTCAGCTGGGTCCAGTGCGCGCCGTGCGCCGACTGTTACCAGCAAGCCGACCCTATTTTCGAGCCGACTTCCTCGGCTTCTTTCGCGCAGCTGTCGTGCGACGCCGCTCGGTGCAAGTCCCTCGATGTGTTCGAATGCCGCAACAACACGTGTCTCTACGAGGTGGCCTACGGGGACGGGTCCTACACCGTCGGCGACTTTGTGACGGAGACGATCAGCATCGGCGGGGAATCTTTGAGCGACGTCGCCATTGGATGCGGGCACAACAACGAAGGCCTCTTCGTCGGCGCGGCTGGCTTGCTTGGACTCGGCGGCGGGCCGTTGTCGTTTCCTTCACAGCTAAACGCCACGTCGTTTTCGTACTGCCTCGTCGACCGTGACTCCGACTCCACCTCGACTCTGGAGTTCAACACAGCAACGCCTCACAACGCCGTAACGGCTCCGTTACGGCGCAACCGCCAGCTTAACACTTTCTACTACGTCGGGCTGACCGGGATCAGCGTCGGCGGGGAAATGTTAAAGATTCCGGCCAACGCGTTCGAGATAGACGAGAGCGGGAACGGCGGGATCATCATCGACTCCGGGACGGCGGTGACGAGGCTGCAGACGGAGACGTACGACGCGCTGCGGAGCGCGTTCGTGAACATGACGCAGGGGCTGGAGTCGACGAGCGGGGTGGCGCTGTTCGACGCGTGCTACGACTTGTCGAAGATTGAGAGCGTGGACGTGCCGACATTGTCGTTTCACTTCGAGGACGGGAAGGAGCTGCCGTTGCCGGCGAAGAACTACCTGATTCCGGTGGACTCGCAGGGGACGTTCTGCTTCGCGTTCGCGCCGACGAGCGGGGCGCTGTCGATAATTGGGAACGTGCAGCAGCAAGGGACACGTGTCAGTTTCGACATAGCTAATTCGGTGGTTGGATTCTCAGCCGCCCAATGCTAGGAAATCATGGGTGTGACTTCTGAACATTTTCTTCTTCTTCTTCTTCTTCTTCTTCCTGGGTTTGGGTTTCTTTTTTTAAAAGGGGATCGCCTCCCTGTTTAGTTGTGTGTCCATGTTGATGTTACCATCCAAATATATTTGGGTTTTAGTTTTTAGGTCACTCTCATGCTGAACAAGAACGCAGGTTGGAGATGAGGGGGTTTAGAAATGGACCACTATCATCCTAACCTTTTAGGTCACTTCATGTCACAAACTAATTCAATTAAATTATTGCACTTGGATTCTTGTTTAGTTTCAGGGTTTCGAACTTTGATTCTTACGGAATTACGAAATTAAAAGGTTACGATTCTTTTTCTATATTATGAAATTAAAAGGTTAAGATGCTCCAATAAAAAACATAGATCTGTGCGGAAGTCCAATGTTAACCATTTTGCTGCACTAGTACTAGTGAGGAACCCAAACCAACAAAACTATAGCGTTAGCTTTGGTAAGTAGGCCCCTCAAGAAATTGGGAAAAACCGATGACACCAATGATGATCTCCGATCAAACCTAAAGAGATTCATATGTAAGACAGGCGAACCATGCGGCGGTACGCCTGCCCTATAGGAACAACTCAACCTAAGAAATTTTCTCGAAACTAACTCAAAATTTTTCTGAGTTGAAGTTTGAGCTGGTTTGCTACCCTCATTAGCTAACACTGTTTTGAAAACTTGAAACTCAAGGTTAACTTGGGCTTGGGTTTTCCAAGAGGTATGGGCTTTCCTGGTAACCTAAGAGCTTCGGCTCCTTGACTTGAATTATTCCAAGTAGAATAAAAGAAGCAACCTTCCAATTTCTGACCGGAATCAAATAATTGAAAATTATGCAGTCCCTTCCATGCATTTCATTAATTCATTTTTTTTCTTAAAGGTCTCTTTCGAGTGATTTTCATCGAGGCTGCTACAGCTTAGATATTTGGACAAGCAAGAGACATATAGGGAGATTTCCTAAGGTTTACAATATTTATTTATATATAGTACTTGAGTTGACCAAAATAGGAAATATAAGGTAGCCGGCTCAATTACCACATTAGTAGCGCCCCCTCCCTCCCTCCAGCATTTGGTCATTTGCCAAATCCATCAACAACACCATTGATGAGGTAATTGAGCCCATACAAGCTACTTACCACAAAAACTCGCTTTTTTGTTTAGAACTAAGAAATAAAGTCTCGCATAACACCTTTTTTCAGCTGATTTAAGAGAAATATTGGAAACACTATATGGAGGCGACATTTAAACTATACAACTGAAGTATGATGAGAGTAAACCAAATTTACAAGTTTGTCTTGCTATGAAATTAGCTTGTAATTATAGCACAAACACTTTATTATTATTATTATTATTATTATTATTATTATTATTATTATTATTATTATTATTATTATTTAAAGGATAAGCAAATCTAACCAGTTGTACAGCCAGGCTAGAAAAATTGCAATTCCCACCATTATTTTTTCTCTCAATCTTATCCCATATTCATGTATATTCTCCCAAATAAAGAAAACAGAACCCATCGTCTTCTTGTTCTAAAATGCTCAACTTCGTTGTTGGCCACTCTTTGCAAATTGGGCGACTATGAACTCATCCAAAAATTCTCTTCTAGATGATTATTGATCACAGTAGAATTACTAGTCTCTAGACTTGACCAATCTCCTCTCCAATCTTGACAAATCAACCCCATACAAATTTCTAAACTTGCAAACCAGGACACTTTACCATCTCTGCACAGTGGTCAAACTCAAACTTGCAAACCCGCTCCCATGATCTGAGTTTTGTTTTTCTCTCGGAAACTCACAAGAATGATAATTATGTGAATAAGGTGCGCAGGCAACTGAGTTTCAGCAAAGGCTACCATGTTCCTCCAATAAACACAGCTGGCGGTTTGAGTCTGTGGTGGAGACCAAACTACAAGGTTGAGGTAGTTGATTACTCAAAATTTTTCATTGACCCTTTGATTACTTACCCTGGATCAGCTACTCCCCTTCGAGTTACTTGGATGTACGGCCCACCCTATGGTGAGGACAAGGCTGCATTTTGGGAAAAGTGGTACAATTCTAATCACAATTTTAGTATTCCTTGGCTAATTATTGGTGATATAAATGAGATTACTAACTCATTTGAGAGGGAAGGGGGATCTTGTTGGTTACCTGGTCGCAGAAATTACCTAAGGAATTTTATTTCTTCCAATTCATTGCTTGATATTGGGTACAAGGGATCGAGTTTCACATGGGCTCGTAAAGAAGATGGAATGGTGGTTCTCCAGGAGAGGTTGGATCGTAGTCTTTTAACTGAATGTTGGTTTATGCATTGGCCCAATACCCACCTTACTCATTTGGCGAGGGTTGGGTCTGACCATAATCCGTTACTTTTATCTACGGAACTTCCTTGTGATAAGAGATGTCACATTTTTCGGTTTGAAGCGGGTTGGGCTGATGAGAGTGAGTCCAAACGGATTATTGAAGAATGTTGGAAGCCACAGACTTACTTGACTAGCCTTGTTCAATGGAAAGCAAATCTCTCCTCATGTCAAAAAAAACTTCGTTTATGGAGTAAAGAAAGTTTCCCAATTTGTAACAAACATGAGATCAAAGAGTGTCTCTTTCGACGTGAAGAATTACAAGGTACTGATCCATATGGTTCTTCCTCTACCCAATTGGATCTCACTAACCGGTTGGGTACTCTTTGGCTGAGGGAGGAAAAATACTGGCATCAAAGATCTAGAATTCGTTGGCTCTCGGCGGGTGATTCCAATACCCGTTTTTTCCACTTATCTACTCTTCATCGGAGACAAAGGAACATGATTCTTAAGATTCAGAATGATTCTGATCAGTGGATTGTTGGGGAGAAATTTATTAGATTGGAGTTTGAGAATCAATTCCAACAGACTTTTACCAGTAGTGGTTTGAGGGATTGGGGGGATGCTTTGAGGGGAGTTGCCCCTGTTATTACTGATGAGATGAATGATGATCTCGGCCGGCCTTTCACTTATGATGAAGTTAGAGATGCAGCTTTTCAATTGGGTGCGTTGAAAGCTCCAGGGCCAGACAGATTTCCAGGCCTCTTCTATCATAAGTATTGGGGAATTGTTAATGAGATCATAAGGACTACTTCCTCTGATTTCCTTGCTGGGAAGGTGGGTCTTAGGAGCATTAACCAAACACATATTGTTTTAATCCCAAAAATCCCAAACCCTGAAAGAACTTCCCACTTCAGACCAATCAGCCTTTGCAACAATTCCTATAAAATCTTGTCCAAACTCCTAGCCAATCGACTTAAACCTATCCTTTCCTGTATTATATCTCCCAACCAAAATGCCTTTGTCCCAGATCGTCTCATCTAAGATAATATTATGCTAGCCCATGAGGCTTTCCACTATCTCAGGTTGAAGAAGGATGGGGAGAACCATGAGTTCGGTTTAAAGCTTGACATGAATAAAGCTTATGATATGGTTAAGTGGGATTTTCTTGAAGCTACCCTTCGTCGGTTTGGTTTTGCAAATGGTTGGGTGAACCTAATTATGGCGTGTGTGACTACAGTGTCTTTCTCTATCGTTCTTAATGGCTGTCCTGGAAGTTCTTTATGTCCGAGTAGAGGATTGAGGCAAGGAGACCCTATCTCCCCTTACTTATTCCTTTTGGTTAGTGAGGTTCTTTCTCTTCGTATTACCAAGGCTGTTGTTGAGAGGAGTTTACTTGGTGTGAGACTTGCCTGTAAGTGTCCCCCATTGTCTCACCTGTTTTTTGCTGATGATTCACTATTTTTCATGAAGGCCACCCTCCTCAACTGTTCCAAGATATCTTTGATTTTCAAAGAGTATTGTTCGGCTTCAGGTCAACTTATTAGTCTTGAAAAATTGAGTATTTATTTTACTCCTAATACCTCTGATCAGATGAAGCATCTTATGAGTTTGTTGTTGGGTATTACTTGCACTGACCAACCGGAAGTATATCTGGGGCTCCCAACTTTTTGGGGAAGGTCAAAAAATGGGGCTTTGGCATACATCAAAGAGAAGGTGGCGAACAAGATGGATGGGTGGAAAGAAAAGGTTTTGACTTAAGCTGACAAGGAGGTACTTATCAAGTCTGTGGCTCTTGCTATCCCTTCTTTTCCCATGTCATGTTTCAGATTTCCTAAATGTATCTGTGATGATTTAAATGCTGCATTGGGGAATTTTTGGTGGGGGTCTAATGAGACTGGGAACAACATCCACTGGAAAAGTTGGCAATTTCTGGGTTTACCTAAAGAGAAAGGAGGAATGGGATTCAGGGACTTGCATGAGTTTAATCTAGCATTGATTGCTAAGCAAGCTTGGAGACTAACCAATGATCCGAACTCTTTATGGGCTAGGGTCTTAAAAGGGAGATATCATCCTAATTGTTGCTTTGCAGTGGCAAAAAAGGGTTATAGGGACTCTTGGGGATGGTCGATCCTACTTGAAGCTAGGGATTTTATCACAAAGAATAACTACTGGCAGATTGTTTCGGGAGCTATGGTTAACATATGGATTGACTGTTGGCTCCCGCCGACTGACATAAATGATCTGGTTCGCCCAATTCATACTACTGGACTTATTCCGAGTCATGCTCCTATCATGGTTGAAGTGATTATTGATTGGGATACTTGATCTTGGCATCTAGGAAACATAAGTCATCTAATCCAGCAAGTAGACTTGAATTGTATACTATCCATTCCTATTGGCAGGAGGGAGGACCCTGACCGTCGAATTTGGCCTTTAACTAAGCATGGTACTTTTACTGTCAAGTCGGCTTATCACTGGTACCACCATATGCAGTCAACTGCTCCTATCAGTAAATATGGGTCTTCCCACACCATTGATACTAGATGCTGGAAGTTAATATGGAAACTGCCTGCGCACCCAAAGATCAGGCGTTTCTTTTGGAAAGCCTTGAATGCATCTACTCCTACTTATCTTAGTCTTTATCGGAGAAAGATCATCAAATCTCCGTTGTGCCCTATGTGTGGTGTTTTTGAGGAGTCTATTGAGCATGCAATCTTTATGTGTCCATGGGTTGACCTTGTATGGTTCGGTTTCCCTCTTGGATTGAAGATTGACAAACATTCATACACTACACTCGATACTTGGTTATTACAGGTGATTAAGAAATTCAATAGTAAGAAGGTTCGTCAATGGGTTCTTACCTAGGTATGTTTCTTCACCTGGTCGATCTGGAAGGCTCGTTGCCGGTTTGTATACCAACACATCCCTATTTCTCCGACCATTGTTATTCAGCTTGGTTGGGAGGCGGCTTCCGAGTTCATGGCATCGACAAATCCTACTACTGAATCTCCTATGTCTGAACAAGTTTTGAACTTGATTCCTCCTCCAATGGACATGATTGCTATCAATTGTGATGGAAGTTGGGATATTTCTGGATTGGGGGGCAAAGGTGTGGTGATTAGAAACCACCTGGGGTTGTTTATGGGTGGTCTTGCTACCCCGGTCCGCGCTACCTCTGTAGAGGTTGTGGAAGCGCTAGCCATTCTTGCCGGCGTCAATCTCGCCATTGATATGAACCTGAAAGCAGTCCAAGTTCAATCTGATTCACAATCAGTCATCTCAGATTTAAATTCTATGGTCACATGCAATAATTGGATAACTAACCTGATTGTAGAAGAAATCAAATGGAAGAGCATGTTTTTTGATCGGGTTCACTAGAGGTGGATACCGTGAGAAGCTAATTCTGCTGCCCACACAGCAGCACAGCTTGGAAAACAGGTGTTGGGCCTCTACATCTGGTCGGAGATTCCCCCACCGTCTCTCACTATGGTGTTGAGAAATGAAGGGCTTCCATGCCCTCATGATGATGTAAACTAGAGGAAGCACTGTGTTTCCTTCTTTTTTTAGCTTTGTTATCTCCTCTCACTGTCACTGTTTGGTTTGTGCTGGAGATCATTTGCTTCTTTTGAGTTGTGCTTTTATCTTTTAGGCTTTTTACCTCCTTATTGAATTATTTAGCTTGTCAAAAAAAAAAAAAGATACTTCTTCGGTTCTGTCTACCCCATTTTTTTCTTTGTTCTTGAATATTGAAACGAGAAACCAAAAACGCTGCACAGTAAAACCCTTATATTATTAACACCTCTCCATCATTGACCTGCTCTCCTACTTCGCCTTGATCCTCACGTTTTTTTCGTTCTTCCTTAATCTTCAACTCTTATATATAACACTACTCACAAAACCCTCAAACTCCTCCAAACAATAATAATGCGCGGCTTTCAGTCCAGCTCAGCATGAACAACGTCTCTCACAGCTCCTCCTCTTCCTCATCCGTCAACTCCGCCTCCATTTCCGCCTCCGATCCGGTAACCCCACCTCTCCTTTTTTACATATTCGTGCAAAGACTCGACCTTTTAAACTCAATTGTATCATACTATGATGTTTTTGTTATAGTTGTTATGTATGATCAGTTCAGTTCTGTTAATGTCTGCAAAGTTCTCAACTTTGTGTTTGTTTATGTTGAAATTGTTGGGTTTCAGTTCAGTTTGTAATGAAAGGTTGTTAATTATTTTTTACTATAGAATGTGGGCCGGAGCCGGAGTGGCGACGGCAGCCAAACCATGGCGGCGGAGCCGTCACGGCGGTGGCGTGATGTGTTCTGGTTGGGGATATTTATGATTCATTTGATTTTAGTGGGAGGTGCTCTGGCGGTTTTGGGGCTCAATAGGTTTAAGAAATCGGATAGGCTGAACTTAGATCAGTACACAAAGAAGTACTTGGAAAATCAGAAAGGATTGACTGAGGATTATTGGCCGCTTTATGCTCTTGCTGGTGGAGTTGGGACTGTTCTTGGTTGGACTTGGTTGTTGTTCCTTGGATCTCAGGCGAGTCATATGATGAAGATTGCGGTGCATATCTTGACGACTTATCTTGCTGTGCTCAGTGTTCTGTGTTTTTGGATGGAGCAGTTCTTCTGGGGAGTTGCATTTGCGATCGGCGCTGGGTTGTTGTTCTTGTATGTGTTGGCAGTCATAGACAGGTACGAGTTTATTGTTTATTTTGGTGCATTACAAGTCTAAGACAATGTCTAGGGATTTAGTGAAGTTTGAGAGATCAGGATGGTTTCGTTGGAGTTTTTTTTTTTAATAGCATTTAGCACATGCAGGTGGTTCTTCTGTTGCACTATTAGCATATTGTATGTCAAAATTAAATAATTTGAATGATACTTGTCTAGGTTATAAGTGCAGAATCGGGTGAAAGGGATGCCAGATCTAGTAGGTTCACCTTCAAAGGTTGGGAATCTGTAGACTACTTGTCTTAGCATTTTGAAAACCAGTAATGAATCTTCTACGTATATGTCTATATCGAGGCTGGATTGCCGGGGTTTTACCTATATATACAAACTAGAGCTTGTGTAGGGTTATATCTATTTTACAAATTATATGATGTGGATCATGGATAGTAGTACCTTGTTAGTTAGGGTTTTGATAGGCGCAAAAGCACCTACAAAGATACCCTATTATCAAATCAATTATATCAATGTAGTAAACGGCAAATAGGGGTCATTACCCGCAGAGGATTGGTGATACTAAGACTTAAACACACAAGAAACACAAACAGACGCGTAAACCAGAAATCTGGCAGACTCGACCTAGGAGCAGAAACCTAATTAATTAGCTAATCTAGACTCAACCAAAAATTATGAAATTAAATACACAGTAACTAGACACGGTGGCGGACTACCACACAAATTTTGAGGGTATTCGGAGTTGTTTTGATTGGTGAACAAAAATAGATAAAACAGAAATACTGCTGAAAACAGAATATTAAAAAGTGAATATGGATGTAAATATGAGAGAAACAATAGCTAGGAACTTCTCTCCACCACTAGATATGCTTTAATCACCCCAAAAAAATGCCAATGACTAAAGATGAATGCACTCACAGTTAAGCCAATGTCGTTAGGTCATTAACCGTATTACGTTCTCTTACTTGTCATGTTAAGTGAAATGTCGGTATCGATTTAACTATATTCCCAATTAATTGACCTATGAAATGTCGGTATCTAGATCAAAATAACTGAAATCATGAAGATCTAAGAACGTTTGAGTAGCAACAAAGAATCTAAGGTCAATGTCGGTAGCCTTAGATTACCAAGGAATTACTTCACACAAGTACCTGCAAAGAACTTGTTATCTCTCATAGAATATGCAATGATATGTCGGTCATATACACATTCAAAATAATAAACCCTAAAACATGCATCAAAGTGTCGACCCAATGAAACATGCAACAGAATTATCAATGAACAATCAGTGAAGAAATTCTCATCTAGAATTATATAAATCAATTGGGGTTCAAAATCGAAAACATATCTAGGGCTTTGATCAGCCCCTAACTATCAAGGAGTTTAGTTACACATAGTCTTGAATAAAAACATTAGAGAATCCATGGAAGATGAAATAAGGGTGAGAAGAAGAAAACTTGATTGAAGAAGATCTTTGCCGATCGAGTTCTTTTTCCTCTCCTTTCTTTCTTCTCCTTCTCTCTCTTTTTCTTCTCTTTCTTTCTTCCCTTTCTTTCTTCTCTTTTTCTCTCTGGTTCTTGTTCGGCCTCCTCCTCTTGTTCGGCTGCTCCCTTGTATAAATAGGTTAGTTAACCTATATCTCACGTCCATCACCAATCCAACTAGGATTAGGGATCCTAATTAAGCCCAATTATCTCCTTTTTCTTTGTTTGACTTCAAAACACCTAAAAACAAATAAAGTTAATTAAAAATAGGAAAACATCACAAAATAACTAAGTAATAAGAATAATTAACATGATAAAAGTCGCACAAATATGCGACTATTAGGTTTGGAGGATTCCAGTCGCATATGCTGTTTTTAGGTTTCAGAATTCAATATTTCTTTTCTCATTTCTCGATTCATAGCTAGGTTGTAAAAACTCTCAGTTCCGTCCAATAAGATGCTTGGATATGTAATTAACTTATATTGACTGATTATGTTGTGAGATGACTCTCTCTCTCTCTCTCACACACACACACACACACACACACACACGCTCACTCTTACACATAAACGCAAACATGCCAATGATGCCATGCTTAAGTTAGAATTGAAATGATCAGATTCCTTTGCAGTCTTTCTGACTCTAGTTTTAATTAATAGACTACCCTTTACCATGCTGGTGCTACAAGCAGCTGTCAAGATGGTATGGAGTCTACCTGAAGTTATGAGAGTAGCATATGCATTCATGCTTATTATGCTTTTATGGATGGGAATATGGTCCTTTGGGGCTGCTGGTGTTGTAGCTTTAGGCATTGGAGATGGTGGACGCTGGTGGCTTCTTGTGGTGAGCTGGCAAGTTTTGCTGTTCTTTCATCTATTCTCATGGCATAGAAATGCAAAATAAAACACAAAACTTGCCTCAAGTAATGACACTAATAACGCTGTCACAAATGCACGTAGGTTCTATCTGTAAGCTTATTTTGGACGGGTGCTGTTCTCTGTAATACTGTACATGTTATAGTGTCTGGGATGGTGTTTCTTGTTCTTTCCCATGGTGGTCGAGAGGCCTCATCAATACCTCCAAAGTCACTAATGAAGTCTCTTCGGTATGCAGTCACAACTTCTTTTGGCAGCATCTGCTACGGTTCACTCTTCACAGCTGCCATACGATCTTTGCGCTGGAAGGTATATATTCTTGCTTAATCTTTTCTTGGTGATGATTCACTAATCCATATACACGTGACAGCGATTAGTTTAGTTCTAAGATTCTGAAATATAATTCAGATCAGGGGAGTTCGGTCCAAGATTGGCAACAATGAGTGTCTACTTTGCTGTGTCGATTTCCTCTTTCATCTTGTGGAGACACTTGTGCGATTCTTTAACAAGTATGCCTACGTTCAGGTACTTCTTTAGAACCTTTGTGAGTTTGATTTGCATTTGACTTGTTAATGGATCAAAGTTACATTTTGCAATTGTTTATGTCCTAAATATGTGCTCCACTGGATCTGCATTAGTACAGCAACCTCACAATGTTGAGGAGGAGTGCAAGGGCAAAAACCCTAAATCTTTCCCACGATATAAACAGCAGAGGTTTTATTTTACCCAAAAGAAACATTTTTTCTATTTTTATGCAAGTTAAACTGCAAGGCAGGTCATTGGTTGTATTTCAAAATAACAGCCTTTCTTTTCACATTTGGTTGCTTTTATCTTCCCTTTACATGTTCTACGTGTCCCTAAATGTAGGTTTTACAAAAATTTATCTTTCCTGATAGTGGTGTGCTCTCAATTCCTAAACCGACAGTTAATTCTTGCTATTTTCTTGAACTTGTTTAGACCTAGTTATTAGTCAGTGATATGGTTCCTGTTCCCTACAGATAGCTGTTTCTGGCAAAAGTTTCAATCATTCAGCGAGGGATGCTTGGGAGTTATTTCAGTCTACTGGAGTCGAGGCCCTCATTGCCTATGATTGCTCAGGTGCTGTATTATTGATGGGCACACTCTTGGGTGGGCTTATTACCGGAACTTGCTCAGGCATCTGGACATGGGTTAAATATAGGGACAGAGTGGCCATGGTTGGTTCCACTGCAATGTTGATGGGAATGATCTTGGTAAGTTTCTTCAATGTGGGATATCCCTTTGTTTTGCTTTTTCTTTTGTTTGTGCTTTAGGTTGGCAATTTGAAAGATTAACTGTAACTGATTTAATGGGGCATAGAATTTTAATGGGATTTCTTAAATCTCCTAGTGCTTAATTTTTGACATGCTTTCTGGATCTTTATGTGAACTCAGTGAAGGTTTTCTCATGATACTAATCAAGTTTTTATGTACTCGACTTTTGATTGTCTTGATATTTTATTTTTATTGAGTTTAAACTGGCATGTATTTCTACTTCTCATGTTATCCCATTCTTACAGCAGCTCCCTTCTTTGTTTTCCATATTTTCCCATTCTTAAATCGGTTGATCATAATAGATAAAGAAAAGTGTGAATGGCATCCCCTAGTTGACAATCAAATAATCACCTGCCTTGACATCATTATACATCCATAACCTCTATCTGGGGTTGGCCTCAAGTGTATTAGATAACATGTTGACTAGTTTATCTTCTTGGTTGTCTATCCTAAGCCACTAAATAGAGCTTTGTTTGGAGTACTATTATCTGATAAACAAAATATACCATGGATCATGAAATGTTTCAGGTGGGGATAGCAATGGTGGTTGTGGAAAGTGCTGTTACATCTATCTATATTTGTTATGCAGAAGATCCGTTATTAATTCATAGG
The DNA here is from genome assembly GCA_034370585.1 of Fragaria x ananassa. Taxonomy (NCBI): domain Eukaryota; kingdom Viridiplantae; phylum Streptophyta; class Magnoliopsida; order Rosales; family Rosaceae; genus Fragaria; species Fragaria x ananassa. The sequence goes on along the minus strand of CP139761.1, from coordinate 24,150,356 downwards.
TGGGATCCCGAATTCTTCAACCAGATGTCGGAGATGCTTCACCAGCGTCTTCAACACAGGAGTGCCCGGGCAAGGGAAGTGTTAACCCACAACCGGGTTGATAACCACCACACACTCCCTTTTTGAAAAATCACTCGGTCTCATAATTGTACAATGTAATTAATAGCTCTATAGTTCCTCATCCAAAGCAAATCTTTGAGTTTTGTTTCAGGATATCTAATCTTTGTTACACACAGAAGAGCTAAAACTTGATCAATAGGCAGTGCTGCAATTGGGGTCTGAGTTGAGCAAAGAAGTTGGTCAATCGGGTTGGAAGGTTGCATAAATTAGAACAGGCGAGCAACTTCATTTGTATAACTTTGGTTATCGATTGCTTCTGCAATGTTGTATGGCACTTTCTTCTCTCTTAACTTTTTGGGTCCTAGTTGAACACTTTATGTAACACTTATGAATTTGTCTGTCGCACACCCACAATCTGTTTAGCCACACAACCACAATCTGTTTAGTCATTATTGTTTATGTTACAACGCTGGGTAATATCTTTTGCGTCTGAAAAACTATCTTCATGTCAGAAAAAATTTAAACCCATCGAAAGTCCAATTCTTGTTATTAGTTCCAAGTTCCTTTCTCTTTTTGGCTCAAAGAGTAATTGATAAGTGACAAAAGAAGAGCATGACTTCTCTTCTGTTTGGTCATGCAAGATTACAAATTTACAACCCCAGCAAACTTCAGAAGCTCAGAGCTCTTGCAGATAAAGATCCTACACTCAGAGACTAAGCTAGAGATGGAAAACAGGAAAAGGCTTTGTGATGATGGGCAAGGTGACCATGGCAAAAGTAGGCCATTTCTCTGCTTGCATCATCACCAAGATCTTCATCTCTCTCTTTCTCTGTCTCTCTCACAGAGACACCACCAAACAAGGTGCAATTACTACTAATACTACAAGTAGCAGTAGCATCTAGTGCATGAACCCAAAGGCTAAAACACCAAGAGGGAAACTGACACGCCACTATGTGTACGACTGGCTCTATGGGATAGCGTCATATTCCCCGTTTGGCCCAAAAAAATGTATTTTGCAGTTTGCATGCAAAGGCTGTAAATGCAATGCTGCCAATGGAGTCTGCCACACGCAGAAGCAGACGCAACAGTAAATAAGCGGCCGAGTGTTGGTGCTGTGAAACTGCTTTGCCATTACCAAGAGGTTCCTTTCAAGCCACGCCAAACAGGGAATATATAAAATTACAACTGTACTTTATACTTGAAGAAATTTTGGTCTCATTTGATTCACATCCCATCAGTTTTCGCGCGCAGACGCTCTTCCCCATGGTACGTATATTGTTGCAGATCCTCACAGTGATACTAGTGAATAATTCGGGGTCTACAGAAGCAGGGGGGAAGAGAAAGATAGTGTTGGAGGAGATGGATAGAGAATCAATGAGCTAGGCCAGCTCAGAGTAGGAAGAGACCCCTACACCATCTAGTGTGACTGAGAGAGAGAGAGAGAGAGAGAAACGAACAGAGAATCAACTAAGTTGGGGTCGTTTTCTTTTGTCTTGGGGCAAGCTTGGGTTTGATCATCCCACACGCTCTCTCTTCCATCGTGAACCCCATGATAACTATCATCAATCACCAAATTTTAAGTGTACCCTCAAACAAAATCACTTTTTTCCCTCTTTAATACCTTTCTATGGAACAAATTGTTTCTTTACGTTAAATTTTATGGTATCTACCCGTATGTGATATTTATATATTTATATTTATAAATATGATAATATATTTGTAGTTAAAGTGATAATGTTGAGTCGTATTGTTTGTACTTTTGTTCTAATAATTGTAATTACAAGATGTACAATTATTTTATAATTTTTTAAACAAATTGTTCTCATAGTTGTAATTTTATTTAACTTCATGTAAATAGTGTAAATAATTTTGGTAAATTTGTTCTTAATGTTGTAATTTAATTCATAACATTGTAATTTTTGTTCAAGTACATGTAAAATAAAAGTATGATATACATTTCAGTACCATAACTTGTCTCTACAATGAAATGCAACCAAATTGAAATAAATCAAAACGAAGAGTTTCAAGTTTGCGTCCAAACTTTAAAACGTGATAGGGAGTGATCATTCTTTGTTATAAAATCAACGAGAAAGTTGGTTTCCCATAAGACATGAGCAAGTAACAAGAAAACAAAAACAAGGACTTCACTACATGATGGATTTCTTGAACAATCAACTTGAAAAGCCAAGGAGTACTGCAGACCAAATTTTGGATGTTAAGTCTTTTAGTAACAGAAAAAACCACGTTTTAATCTCAAATTTTATTAAGATTTAAGTAAAATATAACCAAAAATATCTTTTAAATAACAAAAAAAAATCTTCTTCCAATACCATTTCAGCTGATTTGCAATGGCAGATTGACACATGTTTGATGTATCATTTTGGTACTTTTTCTTTTATCAAGAGCAAGTGTCATTGTTGGTACTTGTCTTTTCCATTTTCAATCTGAGTTCCTCTGGTTATTTTCAGCAGCAGTGACATGGGCGACAGCGGAGAGTGAGAGAGACGCTCCAGGGGGAGAGAATGGGGGAGGAGGGATAGAATCGTGGCGGGGATATTGGGAAGCTAAAATCCCAAGTCAGAAAGCAATAATAAAACAGCCTCAGTTGTTTTAAAATTTTAATATATTAGGAGTCCTGATACGCTATCCTCTTCTTATAGATACATCAAATTGTATAATTTTTCTTTTCCATCTCACTTCACTTCACTACGCTCCTCATTCTTCTTTTCTCTTCTTTCTTCCTTCTCCTTCTCGAACTCACAAAGTCTCATGTACATCATCTTTTGCTTTCCTTTTGCTTAAAGAGATTGTTAGGAAACCCTCACCTAAGTTCAAGAAATGCAGAGCTTCAAACCAGTTCAACCAAACCCAGAATTGTATTCCCACTCTTCCTTCTATTTCAGGTAGGATATAGCTTCCTTGGCTCTTCTTGTAGAGTTTTCATGGGTCTCTTTTTATAGTTATGGTTTTTTTTTTTGTTGGGTGTTGATTTTGCACAAAAAAAGATGAAGTCTTTGATTTTGGTTCCTCTGTTTCTGTGTTGTGAACTTTTAAAAAACAGAGGAGATGACACCCAAACGCGTTTTGCGGATCTTGGAGAGCTTGATCATTCCGCTACTGTGTTTCCTCACGATGATGCTCTTGATTTAAGCCCAAGTATTCTATCCTTCCTCTTTTAGTATAGAGTTTTTCTTTGAATGAAAGATTTTATTTTACTCATATCTGTTAAACTGTGTTGTAGGCTCTATCTTCAGCTTAAAAGCAAACAACAACAACGTTGCTGTTGTACCTAATGCTTTCCACTATGCGACCTTGAACACGGTACACTTCTGAATCGTACCAAATCATCATCTTTGTACTTTGAAATCATAGTGCTCTGTTTCGCTTTGATAATTTTTAATGGTGTTCGTTGTAGAGCCCGGGGTGTTTGGACATAGGGTCAACCTTGTCCGGAGAGCAGCAGTACATGTACCAACATCACAAGGGAACGACGTCGTCTGGAAACAACGGCCACTTTGAGAACTGGGGTGACTCGGCTATGGCGGAGCACAGTCAGCAGACTGACACCTCCACAGATATCGACACTGAAGACAAAAACCATGTAACCTCTTTTGCTCTCGTCTCTGTTTGTTGAACATATGCAATGTCTTCTACTATGTCTTTTTTTCGATACTGTGTCTTTTACTATGTTGCTTGTTGGGAATCTTTGAGGTTTAGTATCGGTGGGTCATTTGGTGGAATTTAGAATCTTTTTTTCTTTTTTCGAATTGGAACTGTTGGACTCCATATCTCTACGTTGTTCTGATCTTCCAGAAAGGTCCAATGTAGTGCTTGCTCTGTGCAATGTGTTGCTGTAAATTTAGGATACCAGATAATGTGGATTTATATTGTGCTCAACTTTGTGATTAAAGTATCTGATTTTAATTTTGTTTTAGCTTCGTGGAGCTCAGCATGCAGCACTAGTAGTAGTGGATTCCAATTCCATAAAGCAGGCCAATGGAAGAACTGGTGACCAAAAGGTTCCAACCTTAATTCTACTGTAAATTTGTGTTATTTGTTGTTTCCTTTTTTAGTATATAATTATTTTGAAAGTTAATGTGATTATTTGGGCTAATGAATTTGCAGGCACTTCGTCGGTTGGCTCAGAATCGAGAAGCAGCAAGGAAGAGTCGACTTAGGAAGAAAGTATGTATTTCTTCTGATCTGATGTCATTTATCATGTTGACTCTTCACTATTGATCTATAATGCAAAGGCATCATAGCCTGTGTGAATCCAGGCTCTATGCTGCTGTTAATGTGAATCCAGACATGAATATCTTGGTCCACACTGCCCTGTAGATCCACCAGCTATAGATTAGGTTTGATATAAATGCCTTGTGTCTCTTAAATGACTGAGCCTTTATTCAACTTGCGTCTTCTTCTCCTCTTTAGGCAGGATTAGATGTACCTTTTCGTTTTTTGCTCCCTTATACAGTTAGCTCAACATTTCCGCTAAATCTTGGACATTATTTATTGAAAATAATTACATTGTCTTAGGTTAATGAATAAGTATATTTGGAACATTTATAGGTTTTGGTTTTGGATAGGCATATGTCCAGCAGCTGGAGAATAGTAGACTCAAGCTTTCGCAACTTGAGCAAGAGCTTCAACGAGCACGCCAGCAGGTGTGCACAACTTTGTAGTTTTTACCCAAAAGAAAACAATTTTGTTTCTCTGACATCCGTTTTCATTCTTGGTTTGGTATGTCAATGCAGGGTATGTTTGTTGGACTTTCAGGGGATCAGGGTCATTCTGTGGCTGGAACTGGTAAGCTACTTCAGATAAACGTATACTTGTTTCGCTTCTATCCCTGGTTTTATTTTAAGGACTTTGACCCGTCCATAGAGCTTGAACTGAGTCCAAGGAAATTCTGATAAGTATTTGATATATTGAACTAAGGTTTTAACTTGCCCTTGCCCTTGATAAAAAGGTTTACAAATTCTTGTCCTGCATTCCCACAAACAGTCTTTGGGAAACTTTAAGTTCAGCGAAGATAAAACTAGTTGAGAATACACACACACACACACACACACATACACACGTCATTTGATAACCATTCCTAAAGTGGTTGCTTGTTTTAATTTCAGGGGCCTTAACATTTGACTTTGAATATGCACGCTGGCTTGATGAACATCAGCGTCTAATACATGAGCTGCGATCGGCTGTGAATTCTCATCTGGTAGATAATGGATTGCGAATTCATGTTGATAGTGTTATGACACACTATGATGAGATATTCAGGTTAAAGAGCGTTGCTGTCAAGGCTGATGTCTTCCACATGCTTTCTGGCATGTGGAAGACACCTGCTGAAAGGTGTTTTTTGTGGTTGGGAGGGTTCCGCTCCTCTGAACTTCTCAAGGTGATCAATCATCTGTCAATTATCTCTTTGCTCATCTTCAAGTACAAGTCGGTTTACTGAAATTCAATCGTGTTTGACTTTGTTGTTGGGTGTGGGCGTGTGGTCATCAGACACTTGGGAATCAACTTGAGCCTTTAACAGATCAGCAGTTGATGGGAATATGCAATCTACAGCAATCTTCTCAACAGACTGAAGATGCCTTAACACAAGGGATGGAAGCTTTGCAACAATCGCTTGTCGACACACTCTCCTCAACTAGTAATGGCTCTACTGGTTCAGATGTTGCTGACTACATGGGCCAAATGGCGATTGCTATGGGCAAGCTTGCCACACTGCAGAACTTCATTATCCAGGTAATATGCCTAATCTGTCACTTATTCTGTGCACCCCTTTAGTAGTTATGAAATTTTCATTGTGGTAATAATGTTTATGCTTTTTTCCTTGTTAGGCTGACCTATTAAGACAGCAAACTCTGCAACAATTGTATCGGATTCTGACCACTCGGCAAGCTGCTCGTGCCCTTCTCTTTATCAACGATTACTTCTCGCGTCTCCGAGCACTTAGTTCTTTGTGGATGGCCCGTCCTAGGGACTAATATTTTCACTTTCAGTCCGGCCATAGGATTTACATAAGCTTAATCAGTTATTGCCCCCTGTAGTATTAGTAAAACAGCTTTAGTAGTGCTGAGACCATGAAGATGGTTACTCATCAAAATGCAGACTCAGCTATGAAGCCCCATTTGTATTATGCTTCATTTGGCTTTTGTAGACTTTAGTAAAGGCTGATATGGTGGTTCTCCAACATGTAAATTAATTTAAGGAATGTCTTCTTTGGGCAAATGCATGTATACTAGTCATTTTCACATTGTATGCTAAATTCAAACAATGGCATCAACGAGAATATAATGAGAACACCAATAATAAGCACATGTCGATTTTATTGAATACGATAACAAATGAATGAAATAAACATGGATAACAATGATTCCGAAATTATTCAGTTTAAGCATTCACTACATCTGATACTAATTTGAATTGTTTCCAAATAATCTGGGATCAAAAGAATATAGCTAGCTTAATTATCCAATTTATTAATATTTTTCTGGGTGAGACTGCAGTCAATAACTTTCATGATCAGTGCTTGTTCTCCACTGGCTTGTACATTTTTTTGTCATTCACCTTTCCTCCTGATTCTGGTAAAAAAAAACATCAATAATTTGGCGAAATTGATTAACTAAAAGAAAAACCCACCTTTTTTTTCTTTTTCTTTTCTAAGATTTAAAAGAAGAAGACTCAAAATATGATGACTGATGAGAGTTACATACTTGGCTTGTTATTTTTTCTGGATTTTACAGTAGTTTTAGGGATGAAAACTCCAGTCCCTTTGCTAATTCCCGAGGACTTTGCAGGCTGAACTGGTGCTGCTACTGAATCAGTAGTGCTATATTCATTTTGCCACAAGCTCTTAAAGCCTTGTGATGATATAGAAATTGAGGTTTTTGGTTCAGTGACACTACTATAAGTTGGCTTAACGATTTTGGTCTCCGGAAAATCATCATATTGATCACCAGTCAAAATCATAATCTGCCTCCTCATCTCAGCATAGAATTCATCATCATCATCCTCAAGATATTCAAGACAGGGGTTCATGTAAATGCCCATGTCGAAGTTGAACTGAGGACTCAAAGCGAATTCCATGGCGGCAAAGATGGATATTTTTTTTTTCTCCCTGAATGCTGTAGGTATTGGTGACTAGGGTTTTGGTGTAGGGATGAGTGAATGGGATGGAGTTATTTATAGGGTTTGGAAAAAAAAAGAAAAAAAGAAAAAGACTGTTTGTGGTCAATAGAGAGTCTTAGAATTTAGAAAAACAATGCTGATTTGCATTTGTGTTCACAAATGAATCCAAGTCCAGGAATATGTCTCTCTCCGCATGCCCAATTCTTCCTGTACATATTAAATTCCTTAATCCTATTCAAGAACGTAGATGAGAATGAGTATGCAAAATTCATTTCCTATAACAACCAAATTAGCAAATCCAGGGTCCCGATTTGTCTTACAACTGTGCCTCCTAAATTCATAGAATTTGCTTGTCGACAATTTTTAGTATAGTTATAAACCATTGTGCCCATATTTGGTTGACCATTAATATATGCAATGTCCCTAGTTCACTAATATTTGAAAAAATAAAATAAAAAAAATACAAGATTTTCTCTTTTGTTTTTGGCTGAAGAGATAGGGATTGTTCCCAATTTTATTACTCAAGGAAGAACTCAATAGGGAGGGGACAATACCTAACCTCTCAAAACAACCAATAAAATCAATCACAATTTAACGAAAATGAATACGAAATTGAAGAATACTCTGGAAGGATGTTATAATAGCGAGATAAAAGAAATCAGAGGAGTACATAATTTACCAACGCAACAACTACGTTACCAAAAATTGTGAGAAGCGATCGAAAGTCATTTGAGACATTTGGTAATGAATTAAGCAAACAGACACAAAATTGCCAAGATTATTCTTACTTTAGAAGACGGTTTGATTATTGCCGAGTCGATGAAACATTGAACTAAGCAAAGATTTTGCTCAAAATAAGAAAGAGAAATTCGTCTGAATGATATACGAACTTTTGCTCTTTATAAACTTTGGTATATCAAGTTTTAAAAATATCAAATTGGTATCTCATGTTTCCATCTCAACTTAAGATTGGTATATATAGATTAAGATGACTAATTTACTCTCAGACTAGAAAAAAATGACCAATTTACCCTTAAATTCTCTTCTTCTTTTTTCTTAGTTTTTCTTCTTTGTTTTCATATTCCAATTATCTTTTTTTGGCTTTTTATATTTTTAGGAATGTAGAGAAAAAATCCATCGTCACTTTCTCCTTCCTAATAATCAGTTATTCGTCTCAATCATCCTCGAATGTCAACGACAACAACAAGATCTTTGAATGTCAGCGGAAACAATAAGGATTGAACTTGTGTATGTTTCCCCTCTTCAATCTTTTTCAAGTTTATAAAGGCCAACCCAAATCATCAAATTTCAAAACCTCTTCTAATATTTCTGGAATATGAAAACAAATATAAAAGAACTAAGAAAAAAAGAGAACTTAAGGGTAAATTGGTCATCTTAATGGCTGTATATACCATTCTTAGGTCAAGATGAAAACATGACAAACCGTTCTGATATTTTCAAAACTTGATATACTAAAATTTATAAGGAGCAAAAATTAGTATACCATTCAAACGAATTTCTCAATAAAAAAAGTTCATAAACAGAGTAAACCAAATTGTTGACCACAAATGATTTTTATCGTAATTATTTCATGTCAGTGAATGTAATTGAATTTGAAAAAAAATTACCAATTCGGTAATAGTTTACGAGTCCAAAATTATCACTTCTATCAATTTGGTCATTTATGAGGGATTCAAATGCATTTCATGTTTACTGGGCACATCGATCCCTTGAAGAATCCGAAGCCTGGTGTATGCAATTGAATTTGAAGAAATGACCAATTCGGTAATAGGTTACAAGTCTAAAATTATCACTTCTATCGATTTGGTCATTTATGAAGGATGCAAATTAAATGCATTTGATGTTTACTAGCAATACAAGAAATCGCGTCCTAGCCGACAGAAACAACTCGTCGCTTAAGACAAATAATTCGTTGCTTAGGATCTTGGTAGACGAATTATCCGTCGACTAAGTTCCGTCGCCTAAGTGTGGTGAGGTAGACACGTAGGCGATAGAAATAAAGTTAGTCGTCGACTAAGAGGGATCCTAACCGACGTACATTTTCCTGCTTTGTCGACAAACAGGTTCGCCGAAAAGAACCACTGTCGACGAAATGTTTGTGTCAGTAGGATTCTTAGCTGACAAATATGAAATTATTCTTAGCCGATGAAATGTTTTTCGGTATGTATGTTTACCGACGAATATTGCATCGTCCTTAAGCGACTGAATATTCGTCGGCAGAGTTTTAAACCGACGAATTCATAACAATTCTTAGTCGACGATCGATCTTTTTATTCGTCGGATAGGTGGTTTATCTTAGGTGATGAATGTTACTGTTTCCGTTGCTTAAGAGATTTTATTTAGGGTACTTATTCACTGTTTCCAAAAATTACAAATCAGTAAAAATAATCAAACACATACGGATACATCAGGCAAGAAGCACTGGATTTGGAAAACATATTCATATAATATTGATCATGATAACTAGATGGACAAATATTGTTCATATATACAAAATAATGAACTAGCTAGAAAATTGTTCATACAATCTAGCTAAACTATGAATGAAGTACTACAAAATCAATAATACTAATTGTCATTCTCGTCCAATTGTCGCCTCTATCATCATTGTTATGTGGGGAAACTTGTGGAGGAGGAGAAAATTGTGGAGGAGGAGGAAATTGTGGAGGAGAAGGAGGTGACATACATAGGTGCTTATATATGGCTGCAACTTGGGACTGCACAACACTATATATAAACTTGGCACGTATGCCACGTTGCTGAACCTCTTGGATTTGCTGCTTGGCATGCTCCTCTGATTCCTTTAGTGTTCACTCATAGCGTTTCTACACCTCTTGGAGTTGCTGCTCATCAACTTTAGGAGGACAACTACGTGAAGTAGAACAATTTGAAGAATGACTCTGTAACATCTTAATTTTTAAATCTTCTCAAAAATGATTTTTTTTTCTTAGAAGTGGAAAGTAGAAGTCACCACGAGTTTACCGTATTTTTCAGTGAATTTTTTAGACTCTCCAGTTATTTTTAATAATTTTTTCAAAGGTTTTTTTCGAAGTTTTATCAAAGTTTAGTCGGGAGCACACTCAGTGATGACGTGGCAGCATCTCTTTGGTTGTTGGTTGATTAGACTTGCTGGTGGAGGGTAGTCTTATCGTCAAATGGGTTAGTCATTTGGCACTTAAAACAAAGAGATGTGCTTTGTTTTATCTTTGACGAGTGTAAGAAGGTTTTGGTGTTTTCTTCATAACTTGACAAGTGCCACTCACTTATAGACCAAGCCCTCCAACCGACTGACCAAGTCGGCTAACTCTCCTATATATATATATATACACAGGTGCAGCTGCGTTATCTCTATCTCTCCATTTTTCCTACGTCGTTATTTTCTCTCTTTGGCTTTTCGAGCTCTTTAAATTTTTTTTAAAATTTCGACAGATCATCACTTTTGATTCGTAATTCTGATTCTGAACTCATGAAATGTTACGGCTTTGTCTTGATGTCATTTTTTTATCCTTGAAGTTTTGGTTAGATGCAACGGTGATTTTTAGATGACTCATTTTAAGAGGCTCGATTTATGATCGATGTTCTTGGTGGGGATTCGTGTGGACGAGATGAGTGGATTTCTGTAATATGTTTTAAATATTCTTATTTGTTATCAAAATAGTCGAAAAACATGATTTTAATCTATTTATAAAACATCTCTTTATTTTCGAGTGAAACATGTTTATTTACGAAATATGTGAAGTTTATATATATGTATGTGTTGGATCTATAGTTTGACTAATCAGGGAACATGTGAACTTCTTGATTGGTTATGCTGAAGTAAGTATGTGACACACATAGGTATAGGATTTGAAGGTCATTAGGTTCTCGTGGGGATCACTAAATTGAATGATATCCAATAAAAAGATATTGTGCGATGTGATAAATTGCGTGAAGTGATGTGTATACGATATACGTATTTTGTAGCGTGTGTAAAATGACATGGCTTTGCGGGCATATTACATTGGTGTACTCACTGAGCGCGTGGTTATACTCACCTACCCATCTCTGATATTTTTTTTACAGAAAAGTACTTAGGTTGTATCGAGCTGGGAAAAAGGTAGACAACGAGCCTAGAGTGAAGAGCCTAGAATATAGTACTTTTGTTCACATTTCGCTTTGCACTCATTCATGCCTCGGAAACGGCTTCCAATGCTTAAAACCTATCGACGCCGGGACTGGGGTGTGACAGGCTCAAGTCTCGCTCGCCTCCTCGTCCCATCCCTCTGATCTCCTTTCATTTATGAGTTTTGAGCACCGTACCAACATCTCAATTTGTTGGGACTGAACACTTTCCATAATCTCCTCCTCTGTTGCGTCAGGGTGTTGTTCTTTAAATGCATCATTTCGTTTATTGACCTCATTAACCATGTCATCCTGCATTTAAAATACATCAATTAATAAACAAAACAGTTCAACATTTCCATAATAAACTTGACATTATGCATAATAAACGGGGAAGCTTAGCTAGGGCTATAATGAGACTAAAATGAGGAAAAACAAGATTCATTGCTCGGTTGTGTTCCTAAGGATGACTTCTTCCAAATGCAAGTCAAATGGTTGCAAGTTCCTTGTTATATCAATAAAATCCAAACTAGTTTGAGCACCAAACTTTCCAAATCAAAGAGTTCCAAACTTTCCAAACCAGTTTGAGCATCAATAAAATCAAATAGCACCAAAATTTCCAAATCAAAGAGTTCACATATGGAAGAACAAGAGTACTGTTTCCGCACAATCCCGGACGGGATATGCCGAAGCTGATGGTGGGGTATGAACAGTATGAACAGTGACAACACAGACATATAGTGGTTCACCATGCCTCGGGGGACATGGCTACGTCCACTTAGAATCAAGTATCATCTTTGGGGTTACAATGGTATCCATCCCGGTGGAATACTATCTTTCCAGTATCCAGATCAGATCCTCTATCTAGAGGGGGAGCATTCCTTTTATAGATAAGGAAGGTTCCCTCTTACATTACATTTCCGATGTGGGACATAATACATATTTATACTCTCATGGTGCCTTCTTGTGGAGCTTGGAGAAGCACCTTCCCGATGTCGCATTGATAATCTTTCACCATGGCGAGGTAGTCTGGACGTCGGTCTACAAGTTCCATGACTGGTCTATGGGCAGTGGAGGTAGTTTACCGACTACCGACTACAAGTCCCCCCAAGTTCTCGTTCAAGACACATCTTGAGTGGGGACTTAATATACAAAAATGCCCATATACCAGTCAATGCTTCCCGGTCCCAGTCCCAGTCCCCCCAAGTCCGTATTCAAGAGGTGGGTTGAACGGGTCTTGCTCTTCTTGATTTCTTCAAGTTCGCCGGGTCTCGTCCGACCCCGGCCTCAAAACTGAATCGGCCGTGCGGTCCGCCTTGAAGATAAGAAATGCCCCTCCCGGTCCCCGGCCTCAAAACTTACTCGGCCGGGCGAGGATTGTTGCACCTTTCAATCTTGGTCGAATGCCTATCTCCCGGTGGAATACCTATTTCTCGGTGCAAAACTTACTCGGCCGGGCGAGGATTGTTGCACCTTCACAATGAAAAAATGATCGATAAGTATTTGCACAACACAATTATGACATAATAATTATCGAAAAGCACAATGGATCATGCAATTGTGTAATACTCTCTCGGTGGAATGCCAATCTTTCAATCCTGGTGGAATGCCAATCTCCCGGTGGATTGCCTATCTCCCGGTGGAATACCTCTCTCTTGGTGGAATGCTAATAACATGCATGTTGACTTGCAAGTAGAATATTTATGAATTTTCAGACCAATGGACGAGACTTATCTGTGATAATTGCTGCCGAATGGGTGGACATAAGAGGTGTTGATTCATGCCTGTATCACTCCCGGATGATGAATCCTTGGTGCCAATACGGTCGGGCTACCTGCAAGTTTTTTTTTTTGATCACCGAGACCCGTTGCATGCAGATTAGACTGGCATTGAGCCTTCCCCTTTCGATACCCGGAGATAAAGGTGGTAGGGCCCTGACTTGCACATGGGTTCAATTCTCTACCTTCTTCAATTTATTTTCTGCTCGCGGATGACTAACTCTTTAGACCTGAATTCATTGGGGTAAGTTGATTAAAGCCCGGAGAGATGAAGCTGCTGCCGAGTTGGGTGTCCATAGCAGTTGTTGGTTGTTTGGGTGCCAAGAGTATTTCCTCTTCTATGCCTTTTAACTGATCCATACTGACCGAGAGCAGACGAATGACATGGTTTCATCACCAGATAACTCCATGTCATTTGAACATGACGAACCATTCCCGAGAAGCTTATGTGGGTGCCGTGCGGGTGCCCAGAGCAAGTCGCTGGGTGTCCAGATCAACACCACTCACGAGTGGAATTCCCTTGCAGGCTTTGGACTGAGGACAGGGGGGCCGGGATGAGGGTGGACATTGGTCCCGGACGCTTTCAATCGGGAAGCCTGGAGAGATGAAGCCTGGAGTCCATAACAATTTCAGTGGCCACCCAACCGAACCCGAACGTGGACTCAGCTATCCCGGACGGGAGAGCTCATGAGGTCGGTCCCGAGTGGTGGAGACGATCCCGGGAGAAATATTGCCGAGTACCACTGGCTGGGTGTCCACAACAATTTCAGTGCCCACACAACCAACCGAACACAATCTCCTACAGTTTGAACAATGCCAGCAGATCGAGTGACCCAAGTTCCAAGTTGATCGAGGCCGATCAGGTCCCGGACGCTGCCAATCGAGAACCCGGAGTCATTTCTTCGGACTGAGGGGACAAGGGCCCGGGATGGGAATGGCCTGCACGTCCCGGACGCTTTCAATCGAGATGGGTGTCTATAACAGTTTCAGGGCGCACCCAACCGAACACTTTCTTGCCCGAACACGGATCATGGCACTTTCAATCGGGAACCCGATCACTCCCTGCATTGAGTCGCTCAGAGCCAGCTGGCGAGAGACCGGTCACCAGGAGAGAAACCACTGGCCTCATGCATCGATACCTCCTCGGCTTAGATGGCATCTGGACCGGGTGTTGGAGTCTCCGGGAGAGGAGCCATCAGACCCAGCCGGGCACTTGCTGGAGTGTTCGAGTCTCCGGGTGTCGAATCTCGGGGGGGGGGGGGGGCATTGGTAGAGCTTGGTGAAAGGGGGAATTCTGGTTCTTGCACGGGACCTTCTTTCTCCTATGAATCAAGAGTCCAACTCCCGGACCCACTAAATTGGGCTTGTATACAGATTTAGGCCCGATGGCAGTTGGACCCGGCAGGGCACTTGCTGGTCCGCTCACTAGCTAGCCTCTTGCTGGGCTTGGGCACACCCCGATGGACCTATTGCTCATGGAATTAGGTGAACTGCCTCTCGGGTGGTAGAGCAATATGACTTTTTGTAACATTTCCCACAGACGGTGCCAAATGTTTCCGCACAATCCCGGACGGGATATGCCGAAGCTGATGGTAGGGTATGAACAGTATGAACAGTGACAACACAGACATATATTGGTTCACCATGCCTCGGGGGACATGGCTACGTCCACTTAGAATCAAGTATCGTCTTTGGGGTTACAATGGTATCCATCCCGGTATCCATCCCGGTGGAATACTATTTTTCCAGTATCCAGATCAGATCCTCTATCTAGAGGGGGAGCATTCCTTTTATAGATAAGGAAGGTTCCCTCTTACATTACATTTCCGATGTGGGACATAATACATATTTATACTCTCATGGTGCATTCTTGTGGAGCTTGGAGAAGCACCTTCCCGATGTCGCATTGATGATCTTTCACCATGGCGAGGTAGTCTGGACGTCGGTCTACAAGTTCCATGACTGGTCTATGGGCAGTGGAGGTAGTTTACCGACTACCGACTACAAGTACAAAGTTTAAGCAAATGGAGTCCTAAATCCTGATAAGTAAGCAGACACAAAATAGTTGCATTGCATAACATGAATACAATTTCAGCATCAAGAACTTAACTTTGAAAAAAAATCACCATAATTCATCAAACTTACCAAATGACACCAAATTTTACAGATAAATAGTAAACACAGGAAACAATAGCTCTACAAAATTTCCAGCCAATTGGATTCTCAAAGATTTCAACTCCCACCATAGCAACTATGAATGCAAACCAAAATATTCCTAATTGCAAATTTCTCACTTTAACTGTTTCTCAACCTATCAATGAAATGATCAACACTCAATTATTACTAATTGTAGGGCTGGTAGGTTATGAACCAAACAAGTAACAACATCAAAATAAAAGATCCTAGCTTATAGTTATTGATTGGCTACGTGGTAACCAGTCTAACTTATCATGCTATACTTCCCATGGGGCTCATTTTATTTACCAAGTCCAACAGTAATGCCCCTAACTGTTTTCTTAAATGTGATCCATCTAGGTTGCTTAACATGTTGGTGCCCATGCATAACAATTGGACGCATCGCAGAAATTGTGGACAGGGGATCAACTTGTAAGTTTATTTCAACTTAATCGATCTACCATGAATTATGTTCGAAATTTCCATATATATGTATAATGCTTAAGTAACATACTGAATGTGCAGCCTGTGGAGTGAGTGGAGCACTATACGGTTTGATGATGTGCTTGATGGGTTGCTCGTGCTTCTATCGAACCAGACTGAGAGGGCAGTACTTCTTGGAGGAGAAGCCATGCGCAGATTGCTGCGTCCATTTTTGCTGCGAGGAATGCGCTCTCTGCCAAGAGTATCGACACCTTCAGAACCAGGGCCTCGACATGACCATAGGTTGGTATGGCAACGTCCATAGGCAGAGACGACTAGCCGCAATGCAGCTACCGCCGGCTATTATGCTTATGGTGGAGCATAAGCATTACCCTTACATATATATAGCTAATGGAGTGGACTTGTAACATTACTTTAAGTTCTTTCTATTTCTGATTATACATACATAACGTTTTGCAACAAATTTTGCGAAATTTTTGAATGATTAAGATACAAGGATGAGTCCCCGGCCGATTTTTGTACATAATATGACTTTTTATGTCAAAATGGCAAGAGGATTTTTTTTTTTGACGCTGAATGATCAAGAATCGCCTATCACTATTTTATTAATAAAGAAAAAAGAAACAAAGGAGGGAATCAAAACCAAAACCTCTCGAAACAAATGACAGATCAGTTAACACGAAATTGAGACATACCTCTAACATCGTTATTAGAAGACAATAATATGAAAGATGGACGCTCATCCCATCACACCAATTCAGAACATGACGTACCTTGATTTGCCAGAGCATCAACTATTTTATTCCCTTCACGAAAAATATGAGTAGCTTTGAAATTCATCTGAGAGATTTGGTACAAGCAATTCAACCATCAAATTCAAAGAGACCAAGGAACAAGAGAAGGTCTACGAACATAATCAAGTACTAAAGATGAGTCATCTTCCAATCAAATATGTTTCCAATCTCGAACCCAAGCAAACTCAATAGTTTTAATAACAATCATTATCTCTGCTGAAATTGAACTATGAATTTCAAGATTCGAGGTAAAAGCACAAAAAAAGTGGCCCTTGTAATAAATATAACTCGTTATATTTTCTGAAAATTTATGTATGCACAACTTGTAAGTACATGGCGTGATGTTAACCAATCGGGTATCAACATGCATATATATTAAAGTTATCTGATCTTAACCATTCTTATAAATACACAACTTATACGAGTCATAAATATCTACCATAAAATGTGAATATATAACTAGAAACAATCACGACCAATGATTAAAATCTCTGCGATATATTTGATATATACCCCGATATCTCGTTTTTTAGAGTGACCGATATATCTAGAGGGGTAAATATCTTATCTTCCACCAATTCCGTCAAATTTCTCCTATTCTGTCAAATATTTTCGATTTCATCAAATATCTCCGATTATGTCAAATTTCTCCGATTCCTTCAAATTTCTTCGATTCCGTCAAATATCTCCCATTCCTTCAAATTTCTCCGATTTTGTCAAATATCTCTCATATCTAGGAAATCTACGATAAATTTCTGATATATTAAAGAAATATATGTAGAAAATTTGGGCGTAAACAAGAATCACCATCAACAATATTCAAAAAGAAATGTAAGGGGAACAATTAGCAGCTCCAAATATATATGCATATCATATTCAACAATACAATTTGTAGTGTCAAAATTTTGGTCTGAATACTATAATTTTATGGACCATCGTACGTCTTTTTAACCATTTGGAGTCTCTTTCTGGATATAGGTGAAATTGATGTTTGTACAATTTATAAGTAAATACAATAAATTAAAAAATTTAGAAAAAAATTCTTCCCAAATTTCTGATATTTTTTCTCTAATATCTCCAATATATCCCCGATATCTCTCTTTTTTAAAACACCGATAGATATACCGATACAAATATTTTAATGTTTTATCACAACCACACAACTAGAATAGCTATAAGATCGAAATTATTTTCAAGTGCTTCCTTTGTCCAGTGGTCTTAAATTCGGAAAAACTATGTATTTGTAACACATACGTACAAGCCCCCATAGACTCAAAATCTTCAGCATATTCCATGGATGTCCTGAAAAACAGGGAGGCTCTTGATTAGCTAGTGCTTGATTTTCAAAACCCAATTGAATCCATTTACATCGATTTCAACGAGCTATAGCTATCCCACTTAGCAAAGCTATCTAGAAGTCCAGAATGCTCGATCTGCTTCGACTTAATTGGGGTGGATGCATGATGTCCAAACAGTTCCCCAGCTTCAAGGTAATCTGATGTTATTGGTAGGCAACCAAATGTTAGGTACTCTCTTGTGTAGTGCTTTGACTCCACTAAAGTACACAGCAGCTCGTGTCCCTCAAAATGTCAACAATGTCATGCACAAATTCTAAAAGCTTTTCCAAGAGAGCTAGCTATATATAGTTTAGGGCATCATATGGTTTCACATATATCATTAATTATGATGTTGCCTTTTAGTTAACTTCTGTTTAGCAATTGTATATCAACTGTCGACCACATTACTATGTCGTTGAAAATGGTTAGGTCACATTGCACGAGCACTTTGGGTTCTTACCCCACTAATGAGTAGCCGAATCACAAGATTGAAATATCTTAGTAGATCGCTAATTCACAATACTTGGTTTTAGATGAAGCAAAATCAATTGGTTAATGAAGGGAGCAGGTGTTTGGTAGAGTGGACGTGATATTTGTGTGGCATCTTACCAGTAATCATAAGCTTAAAACTTTGATCTTACTCTAGAACATTTGAGTTATTTTGATAACACCAAATTAGTGTCGGAAATGAGGTACAAGAAACACACTCAATTATTCAAGAATTGTACGTCTATGTTCGGAGCACACAACTCCCTCTAGGGCCCCTAATACACTTCATCCACGTAAAGACACCTGGCCAGTGGCCATTACAACTCTTCTTGTCGAAACATCTATAAAAGGGATCTGCAATTCTGCATCACTGCATACAAACCCAAAATAGTACCAGATTTTCTGCTAGCTAGCTAACACGCATTCTCTATATTTCTATCTTCTCCTTCTCATAATGAGAGCACAAAGAATGGTGGCTGCTATCACCTTGGATCCAAGCTATCTGAAGCAAAAGACCAACAACACAGTCGACCATCACCAGCAGCAAGAGAACTTTGTGGTCGAAGAAATCGAAGGGCTTATCAAAGTATACAAAGACAGACGTGTCGAGAGACCCCAGATCGTCCCGTGCGTCACCGCCGCGGTCGATCCGGAGTTAGGCGTGACATCCATGGACATAGTCATTGACAGGTTCACAAACGTTTCCTCACGTTTCTATGTTCCGATACGCCGCGACATGAATAATCCGATGAAGAAGCTCCATTTGCTAGTGTATTTTCACGGAGGTGGGTTTTGTGTTGGCTCCGCCGCTTGGAGTTGTTACCATGAGTTTTTGGCAAAGCTAGCCGCCAAGGCCGGTTGCATAATCATGTCCGTAAATTACCGTTTGGCACCTGAACACCCTCTTCCAGCTGCTTATGAAGATGGACTCAGATCCCTTGTGTGGCTAAAACAAGAAGCTTCTTGTGAACGTGGTGGGGAGGAGGAGAGCAACCAGTGGTGGTCGACGCAGTGCGACTTTTCTAGAATATTCTTGGTGGGGGATAGTGCTGGTGCCAACATAGCCCATAATGTGAGCACGAAACTGCTTTGTTCTGGGACATTTTTATTGCCTTTAATTATTAAAGGTATAATTCTCGTGCAACCATTTTTTGGGGGAGAAGACAGGACGAGTTCGGAGAAGAACCACGACATGGTGCAGCCACGACGTCGCTCGGTGTTGAACCTGGCAGCTTCAGATACCTACTGGAGATTGGCACTGCCGGCCGGTTCGAACCGCGACCATCCATGGTGCAATCCTTTGGCTAACGGCTCGTGTTTTGGCTCCGATAGCGTGGCGATGATGGTGTGTATTTCGGAGCTGGACATATTGAAAGATAGGGAGTTCGAGTTTTGTGGTGCAATGGTTAGAGCAGGGAAGAAGGTTGAGACTGTGGTGTACAGAGGGGTAGGGCATGCGTTTCAGGTACTAGATAAGTCTATGCTAGCACAAACTCGATGCCAGGAGATGATAACTCATATTAAGGCCTTTGTTGAAAACAACTAGCTAGAAGAATCTATGTGAGAAGAAATGAGAATTTACATATTAGAAGTATGGTAGCTAGAGAAATCACTTATCCGATCCCTTGTATTTTAGAAAAGAATTTGTAATGTATGTCCATATGTAATTATGTAAAAGCAATCTAATCATAAATTCTCATACAACTCCATCTAATCAGAATGCAAGATAAAGCTTGCTGCTTTAATTAGCTACAGCAAACTAGAGCAACAATTTTTTTGAAGAAAAATTTATGCATTGAAAATCAGAGCTAGGATACCCTTTTGGTTCATACATGTGTATATATATTCATTCTCAAATAACAGTTTCTTTTTTAGAGAAAATGACAACTCATAGTAAACTAGGAGGTGAACTCCCAGTACATAAAAATACTTCCTGAAAATACAAGGTGGAGGTTCTAGACATTAAGCTAAAGAATTAGATGAACAATAAGCAAACTTGCTAAATTATGAGCCAAACCATTAGCTTGACGATAAGCATGAGTAAAATAATAACCTTGTATCTACAATTAGATGAAAGATAATGTCATACACACACTTTCAGCTTGGTTGTTAAAAAATAACAAATTTTGTCCCAAAGATAACTGGAGAGACCTTGTTGGATAGCAAATGAGATTGCCTCCCTCCTAGCTAAAGCTTCAACTTGCTGAGCAGAAGAAACATTAGTCACATGAGCATATTTAACATCCTCCCAAGTCCCAAACAATGCGGCCAATGCCCCTTGTCATCTCTCTCACAATCACACCAATCCCACCTGAACCAGATCGATCGGCATGGAAAGAACCATCCGAATAAATTTTCACCCAACCTGCACTTGGTGGTCTCCAAGTTGTCGCTCTTTTATGCCCCGTCATGTAAGCTTTGCGCTATGATGGAGTTGATATTCCTGGAGTCTAACAGAAAGAACCAACAGTACAATCTATCACTTACCAATATGAGACTTATACTAGCTAAAACATATATATAATTCTTGTTTTATATTAATTCTTGATATACTAAACGTATGTGGCATTACATCATAGCTAGCTAGCTGAGGAAATATATTTAAAACAATTTTCTTTGTATTTTAGGGCTAAAGGAATTTGTGATGTCTTCTCTCACCCATAACCCTAGCTAGAAGAAGGTTGAAGTATGATTGTGTTAGAGTTATATCTAATGTGGACTCAATAATAACACATGAGAGTCCAACATATATAAACATCTTGTGAAATAAGTAAATGAGGTTAATCGATAATATTTAACTTGGATATTTATCTTAGTAATCTGATTAGATAAATACAAGGAGTTTGAGTTAACATATAATTTGTGTTATAGTTATCACATAAGGTAATTGATTGGTTTATTAGAGTTGCCTTGTGAGATGAGACTCTAAGTAAACTTTTCAATATATAAAGAGGTCCATGTGTAAGCTCATTCTACGCTGTAAGTTTTCTATACTCACTGAGAAAAGACATTCTGGAGAATTACACAGAAGATTTCCTCTGCTCTTGTTTGATGGCGTTGAACATGAACAATCAAGGTTGGTGTTTCTAATCCTTATGCATGTTTACATGTTCATGTTGTTGCTAAAACATGATACAATGTGTTTATGTTTTATGTGGTTTACAGTCTAACAGTTGGTATCAGAGCCAACCACAAATTTTCATAAACCTTTTGTTGTGTTATACATGATCATTGAAAATTTTCTAGATTTTTTTTTCTTTTCCTGACATGAACACGAGTTGGGCCAAGAATATGTCGAGGCCCAATACACAAACCTAACACAAGCATGAACCCAGATTCGTTTTTCTTATAAACACGTGATTCCTTTAGATCCGACCCGTTCGTCCTTAACCGAATTGGTTGTTAAACATAACAGTCAAGAACAAAAACCCAGAATTGGGGATTAGGGTTCTTCGGCTAAAGCTTCGATTTTGAGATGTTTTTTCGCTGCTTGATGATTTGTTATACATGGTTAGTGCACGATTTTGATTCTGAAATACATATTGTTGTTACTAACTCTGTTTTGCAAGCGCGGGAGCGTCCTGGTACGTTTTCAATCTCAATGAAATTGAGATTTTACTGTTTTGTGCGATTGAATCATGCATATGAACCTTAGAACTCGCCTGGGGAGTAGGTTGAGATGCCCAGATGAAACTTCAATTTCGAATTGTTTGAAAGTTGGCATGCATAATATGAAATGTGAATTACTGTGATTGTATGCTTATGAATGATTAGATAAAATTGTAGTGATTTTGAGTATTTGAATGTATGATCACGCATAGCTTAATATTGAAATTGACAGATATATATATATATATATATATATATATATATATATATATATATTTACTCCCAAATCTATATATGCTTGTTGAA
The DNA here is from genome assembly GCA_034370585.1 of Fragaria x ananassa. Classification (NCBI taxonomy): domain Eukaryota; kingdom Viridiplantae; phylum Streptophyta; class Magnoliopsida; order Rosales; family Rosaceae; genus Fragaria; species Fragaria x ananassa. Next base: position 24,128,105 of record CP139761.1, on the reverse strand, counting down.
ATATCAAGATTGAGCATGGTTGGTTTTCTGACAGTTTTATGAAATTAGAATTTGGGAAAACGTAAAGTAACAATCACAGGTATTTAGTTAATAGAAATTTTAGAATACATGTTGCCACAGAAAACTATTTTAAATGGTTCTTGTAACTAAGAAACATACCTGAAAATTGCATATTTTTATTGAAATAGGGACTGTATCATCCACAGATGGTTTTAAACTTTATCTATCTTTGATAACAAATATAGTTCTGAATATGAGATACTTTAGTTCTTAAAGTGTAGTATGGTCTTTTATTCTTGCCCACAGGTGTTGACTGATCATGTTGTAGGAATTAAAATGTGTTGTAGTTCAGAAAAACTAAGGAATAACTTGTGTTTTGCCCACAGGTAGACTGGTTATTGATTAGACTGAAACATTGTTTTTGGTTTAAAAGTATGCTTCTATATGTATATATTCTGAAAAGCTTAAACTAAAATTACACTTTGTGTTATATGGAATTACCTTGTTTTGGTTTGACACTTAAAGTGTTGTATGAGAAATGCTTGTTTTTTGGTATGTTTCTAGTGTGTTTTTCATGTATTTTTTTTGAAAATTTTACATACATACTGATATATATCTATATGGATATAGATAACTAGAAATGCTAAAACTTTTGTTTTCTTTTATGTTCTTTTCAGTTTTGACTCCTGTAAACATAGGGAGTGTGATGCCTTTGAATGGTAGCAACTATAGGACGTGGAGAGATGATATAGACTTGAACCTAGCTCAACAGAATGTAGATTGGTGTCTGAGTGTCCTAATGCCAGCTGAAAATGGTGCAGCTAGAGATAACTGGGTGAGAGCTAATAAGATCTGTAAGCTTACTATTATGAGGACTATGTCTGATGCTGTGAAATGTGGTATTCCTGAGAAAGATGTAGCTAGTGAGTACCTTACTGCCATAGCTGAGAGGTTCACGATTAGTGATAAGGCTGAGACTGCCATGTTGTTAGACCAGCTGCATGGTATGAAATATGATATGAAGATGAACATCAGGGAGTATATTCTGAAGATGATTGATATTGGAGCTAAGCTTACTGCCCTTAATATGACTATGGCAGAAGACATGATTGTGATGCTAGTTCTAAAATCCCTCATTGTAGAATTTGATCAGCTTAAGACCACCTATACCACTTAAAAGGACAAGTGGACATTAAATGAGCTGATTGCTATATGTGTCCAGGAACATGAGAGGATCAAGAAGGTCACAATTCACCTAATCACCATAAAACTCCAATGGAAGAAACCTGAAAGGAAAGCTAGCTCTTCTAAGAACCTGGGAGTTGACAAGAAGGCCATGAAAGTCAGTGGCCACAAGGGAGGCATTAAATGCTTCTTTTGTAAGGTTTAGGGCCACATGAAGAAGGACTGTGGCAAGTATAAGACCTGGAAGGCAAAGAGAGGTAATGAACCAATGTTTATTTTTTATATTGACGTGAATTTAGTTAACATTCATACTGATACTTGGAGTTTTGACACTGGCTCACCTGTGCATATCACCAATTCTCTACAGGGGCTGCAAAGCCAGAGGAGGCCAAAGGAAAATGAGATCAGGATCCACGTTGGAGAAGGCACGAGAGTAGGAATTGAAGCAGTTGGTTTTGTTAAATTAGTTTTGAGGCCAGGAGTTTTTCTAGTTTTAGAGCGAGTGTATTATGTTCCTTCCATGTCTAGAAACTTAATTTCAGTTGCTATTTTGGTAAAAGACAATTGTCAGTTTTTGATTGATCATGATGGAATGAAAATAAGTCATGCTTCTCATTATCTTGCCACTGCAAAGTTTATTGATGATTATTGGTCTTTGCCTAATACTTGCCACACAGAAGTTTTGTTGATTGAGAATAATGTTATTGATTCAGTTAATCGAAATAAAAGAAAATTCAGTGAAAAGTCTGCTTTCCTTTGGCATAGGAGACTTGGACATGTCTCAAAAGAGAGATTAAAATTGATGGTGAAGCAAGGAATTTTACCTGAGTTAGACTTCTTTGATTTGGTGGATTGTATTGAATGTGTTAAAGGTAAATTTGCTAAACATACTAAGAAAGGAGCAACTAGAAGTACAGGCCTTTTGGAATTAGTTCACACTGATGTTTGTGGACCATTTGCGATTCAAACTATATGTGGAAATAGTTATTATATCACCTTTATTGATGATTTTTCCAGATATTGTCATGTATACCTTATGTCTGAAAAGTCTCAAGCATTAGAAAAGTTCAAAATCTTTAAGTTAGAATTAGAAAAGGAGTTGAATGCAGTTGTGAAATGTGTGAGAAGTGATAGAGGTGGTGAGTATTATGGTAGATATACCGAAACTGGTCAGCATAAGGGACCGTTTGCTTAGTTTTTAGAAGAAAATGGGATTATAGCTCAGTATACCACACCTGGAACCCCTGAGCAAAATGGAGTTGCAGAGAGGAGAAATATAACTTGTATGAACATGGTGGGGAGCATGATGTGCACCTCAGGCCTCTCACATTTTCTTTGGGGTGAGGCACTTAAAACAGCCAATTATTTGACTAATAGAACCCCATCAAAATCAGTGTCTGCAACCAAAACCCCTTTTGAGTTATGGAAGAATAGAAAGCCTAGCATCTACCACACACATGTTTGGGGTTGTAAGGCTGAAGCTAGGCCTTATAATCCAAACGAGAGCAAGCTAGATCCTAAAACAGTGTCTGCATCCTTTATTGGCTACTGTGAGTATTCCAAAGGTTACAAGTTTTATTGTCCCACACACTCCCACAGAATTATAGAGACAAATAAGGCAGTGTTCCTAAATGAAACAAATTATTCTCATTCTTTTGAGGATTTTATTTTTGAGGAGCTTACTGAAGATGTTTCTACTACTGTCACTTCATCACAATCTCAAATTGTAATTTTAGAAACCACACCAGCTGTTTTCAGTGGGATTGATGCACCTGCACCTATCCTAGATCCTTTAGCACATGAGATTGACGCACCTACCTCTATCCCAAACCCTCCACCACCACCAGTGATTAGAAGATCACAAAGAGAAAGAAGATCAAGACTTGAAGCATTGTCTACTGATTTTCAGGTGTATGATGTTAAGGTAGATTATGATGCTGGTGAGATTGAAGACCCCAAAACCTTCAAAGAAGCCATTACTGGAGATCATTCACAAGAGTGGGAGAAAGCTATGATTTCAGAAATGAAATCTATGCATGTGAATGATGTCTGCGAGTTGGTTGAGCCTTCAAAGTCACAGAAAGCAATTGGCTACAAGTGGGTGTACAAGACCAAGCTACGTGCAGATGGAAGCATAGAGAGGTATTGTTTTGGCCACGATCCTCAGCCTGCGGAGCCGAGGTGATTAGCGAACAAAGAGATAGGAGGAGTTGCGAGCGTGCCACCTCGCGGACGAGGAAGAGGTTGATTGTGCTTGCTTGACTTCTTGAATCAGGCGGGGTGAGTTCCAGGTGCCACCTTGCGGACGAGGAATTTACTAGCACAAGCGGTCGATACTCACGGCGGGGTGAGCAGAGCAACTATAGGGATGTTTCTGAGGAAACAGGGGCAAGTTCCGGAGAGCTCTGAGGAATTCTAGGCGGCGAGGCGCTTAGAATAAAGGCTTCGAAGAGGCTTCGAAGGGGGATCGGCTCCTGGGAGCGCTGGAGGTTTTCGACAGGGTCAAAGAGTTTTCAACTTGGTTGAAGGTTGTTTGTATTTATCTTTGATTGATTGATTGTGTGTCCTTTTTGCGATCTCCTTTATATAGTGGAGTAATCCTTATCCCACGGAAGAAAAGCAATCTGAATCCCTATTGGACTCTGCAATATGAAGCATAGGGATACTATTCCTCCCATGCAGACCATTCCTTGCTTGACACGTATCCAACTCGCACAATCCGCATAGGATAAAGTCTTACACTCCCATGCGAAGCGGAATGGAAAATAATCTTTATCTCGGGAGGTATCACAGTCCATATAGAATACTAACTCGCGCGGACCGCGGACCATTGCACCTCACGGGCTATTGCAGCCCGCGGGCCAAAAGAAGGTTTTTAAATTGATAAGGGCCACAGGGAGTGGCCCAAAGCATGTCAAAGACTGTAAAAAGTCCAAAACGATTACAAGCATTCGCGCGGACTATGTCTACCTTGCGGGCTCGCGAACTAGCGAGTCATTTCGCCAATATACACTCCGCCTTGCTTAATGCCAAAGTCATATTCCGCGCACAGCATTCCGCGCGAAGCGTGCGAGATGGATCCTCACTCCGCGCGAAATAATTTCACGCGCGAGCTCTATTTTGTCCAGAAGTGCGCGAGCTCAGCTATTATCCAAAAGGGCGCGAGATCCTTAATCCGCGTGGGACCTGTAGTCCGCGCGAGCTATACTTTTGTCTGATAGCGCGCGAGATCTTTTAGTCCGTGGAAACTATATTTTTCTGTGTGAAGTCTAAGCGTACAAGATCCGTTAATCCGCGCGGAGTCATTCCGCACACGGACTTTGCATTTCGCCTCGCATGATCTTGCTGGCGGGCCAATATTTGTGAACTTTAAAGAACTTGGGCTCGCCGAATGATATAGACCAAGAACTTAATTAATATTTACATAGACAAGTATTGTCTAGTAAAAATATTAATTTAGGCGTAAACAGGTACAAAGCAAGGCTAGTAGCTAAGGGTTTTACACAGAAAGAAGGTGTGGACTACACTGAGACATTTTCTCCAGTCTCAACTAAAGATGCTTTCAGAGCCATCATGGCTATGGTTGCCCATTATGACATGGAGCTGCACCAAATGGATGTAAAGACAGCTTTTCTGAATGGAGAGTTGAGTGAAGAGATTTTTATGAAGCAGCCTGAGGGATTCATTGAACTTGGGAAGGAGCATCTAGTTTGTAAGCTTAACAGGTCCATATATGGATTGAAACAAGCTTCAAGACAGTGGTATTTGAAGTTTGATTCAGTCATTAGTGGTTTTGGATTTAAGGAGAATCAAGTTGATGAGTGTGTTTACATGAAATCAGAAGGTAAAAATTTTATTTTCTTGATTTTATATGTAGATGACATTTTGTTGGCTAGTACAAATTTAGACTTGTTTAAAGAGACTAAGTCCTTCTTGTCAAAGAAATTCGACATGAAGGATTTAGGTGAGGCTAAGTATGTACTGGGGATAGAGATAAAGAGAGATAGATTGAGGTTCCTACTTGGTTTGTCACAGCAGAGCTACATAAACGCAATTCTAAAGAGGTTTGATATGCATAATTGTGCAGCTGGTGCAATTCCAATGTCAAAAAGTGACAAGCTGCATAAAAACCAAGATTCAAGAAATGCATTGCAGAGAGAACAGATGATGAACAAACCATATGCAGAGCGTATTGGGAGCCTCATGTATGCACAAGTTTGCACCAGACCAGACTTGTCATATGCAGTTGGCATCTTGTCAAAATTTCAGTCCAATCCAGGAATTGAGCATTGGATTGCATGGAAAAAGGTTCTCTTGTATCTTCAAGGTACTAAGGGTCACATGTTGGTTTACAAAAGAGTGAAAGAGCTCGAAGTTATTGGTTATATAGATGCAGATTTTGCATCTGGATATCCACACTCAAACAAGTCGACTACAGGTTATGTTTTTACAATGGCTGGAGGTGTTATTGCTTGGAGAACAGTGAAGCAAACGCTCGTTACTACTTCGACTATGCAAGCAGAGTATATTGCAATTGATGATGGAGCATGTGAATCTTTATGGCTGAAGAATTTCTTGATACAAACTAATGCAATTGACAGCATTTTTTCAATCCTTATGAAGATTTACTATGATAACTCTGCAGCAGTATACTTTAACAAGAATAACAAGAGGTCTGTTAATTCCAAGCACATATACCTTAAGTATTTTAGCGTTAGAGAAAGAGTTAAGCATAAGGAGCTTGATGTGTTGAAGATAGGTACTGATGCTCAGCTAGCAGATCCCTTTACCAAACCCATGACTGTTGCTGCATTTGAAGAACATGCAGCCGGTATAGGCATTTTGCTTAAACTTGATTGATATGGTCAGTGGGAGCTTTATTTATAGTTTCAGTAATTTTGCTAGCAGTTAAAGACTTTTCTTGTGTAATTCTCATTTTGGTTACAGTTATGAACCTTGTGTTTATTTTTGCAACTTATGAATTTTCTGATTGAGAAATAAAAGTTCGGTGATGTTGCATTGCATTCTTTCTATGATTAGTTTGAATCATGATATAGCTATATGAATATTGTATTGTCTATTGAGACAATGTTTTCAGAATTTTAAAGGGCATATGTTATAATTTCATTTTTGGAGATGATGTCAGGTTCTTGCATACAGAACCATAAAGAGGATCAAAATAAATTTTAGACTGTGTCAGATACATCAGGTAGTCTACAAATGATTACAGGTTGATAACTTTGTTTGATTGATGTGGTTTGTGGTTAGAACTACTGTGGCTTTGGAGTGGTTGTGTTACAAATGCAATTCGTTTCTTGGTTCAGTACTACGTACACTGCAGATTTTACAGATCAAACTTGTAAACTTTTGTGTTGTTTTTAATCTCAATGAGCTCTAAAGATCTACTACATTCTAACTAAGTTTATATCTTGTTGTATGTGTTATTCTTGGTCCAAGTGGGAGAATGTTAGAGTTATATCTAATGTGAACTCAATAATAACACATGAGAGTCCAACATATATAAACATCTTGTGAAATAAGTAAATGAGGTTAATCAATAATACTTAACTTGGATATTTATCTTAGTAATCTGATTAGATAAATACAAGGAGTTTGAGTTAACATAGAATTTGTGTTATAGTTATCACATAAGGTAATTGATTGGTTTATTAGAGTTGTCTTGTGAGATGAGACTTTAAGTAAACTTGTCAATATATAAAAGGGTCTCTGTGTAAGCTCATTCTACGCTGTAAGTTTTCCATACTCACTGAGAAAAGACATTCTGGAGAATTACACAAAAGATTTCCTCTGCTCTTGTTTGATGGCGTTGAACATGAACAATCAAGATTGGTGTTTCTAATCCTTATACATGTTTACATGTTCTTGTTGTTGCTAAAACAGTCAAATATAACGAGGTTTGGAGAATAAATTTTATGATATATTATTCATCTCACAGAAGAGGCTATATATAGAGATACAAGATATACAAACCCTACGTACTATGTACTACATGTACTGCACATATAGAATAGGAAAGTAATAACAAATTAATTTACATTCCTAAACTGACTTCATGACTCACGTTAACACTCCCCCTCAAGTTGACGCATATACATCAACCATGCCCAACTTGTTAAGTGAGTCATAAAAGGTATTCTTAGAAACTCCTTTTGTGAGTATATCTGCAAGTTGCTCTTCTGTAGGGACAAAAGGAAAGCGAATGATCTTAGCATCTAGCTTCTCCTTTATAAAGTGACGATCAACTTCCACATGCTTAGTACGATCATGTTGCACAGGATTCTGTGAGATATCGATAGCTGCTTTGTTGTCACAATACAGCTGCATAGCACACTTGGGTTTAACACCCAAATCTTGTAACACATTCCGCAGCCACAACAACTCGCACACTCCATGAGCCATACATCTATATTCTGCTTCAGCACTAGACCGAGCCACAACCTTTTGCTTCTTACTCATCCAAGTAACAAGATTACCTCCCACAAAGGTAAAGTATCATGATGTAGACCTCCGGTCTGTAATATTTCCAGCCCAATCTGCATCTGTAAAACCACATACATCAAGAATATTTTTGTGCCTAGAAAACATTACTCCTCTCCCTGGAGCGGACTTCAAGTACCTCAAAATCCTTACAACAGCATCCATGTGATCTACACTGGGATTATGCATGAACTGCTCACCACACTTACTGCGTATGCAACATCAGGTCTGGTGTGTGCTAAAAAAATCAGACGTCCAACTAACCTCTGATATCGAGGTTTGTCGGTAGGTACCTGATCAGGATACTCTGCTAATCGATGATTCTGCTCGATAGGAGTACCAATCGGAGTACAATCCAACATACATGTCTCTGTTAATAGATCAAGTATATACTTCCTCTGACACAGATAGATGCCTTCACTCCCCTGGCTACCTCAATGCCCAAGAAGTACTTGAGTGTACCTAGGTCCTTCATCTCAAACTCTGTGGCTAGCTGTTTTTGAAATCTATCCATCTCAACAGTATCACTACCAGTAACAACCATATCATCAACATATATGATCAGAGCTGTTACCTTCCCTTGTTGATGTCTGAGAAACAACGTGTGGTCTGAGTTACTCTGCTTATAACCAATCTTCCTCATGAACTGTGAAAACCTTCCAAACCACCATACAAAGATTTTCTCAATCTGCACACAAAGTTACCTGAAGGAGCAGTTTTATATCCAGGTGAAAGATCCATATACACTTCCTCTATAAGTTCTCCATGAAGAAAAGCATTCTTGACATCAAACTGTTTAAGAGACCAGTTTAAGTTAGCAGCAAGAGAGAGCAAAACCCGAATAGTGTTCATCTTTGCAACTGGTGCAAATGTCTCATCATAGTCAATGCCATATGTCTGGGTGAATCCCTTTGCTACCAGACATGCTTTATATCGACTCACTGACCCATCTGGATTATGCTTCACTGTAAACACCCAGCGACATCCCACAGCCTTCTTTCCATGTGATGGAGATACAAGCTCTCAAGTATTGTTCTTCTGTAATGCTTCCATCTTCTCATCCATTGCTTTCCTCCATTTTGGATCTCCCAATGCATCATGCACTTTGTTAGGTACTGATACAGCAGATATTTGATTCACAAATTATTCATATGACTTAGACAATCTCTTGGTAGACATAAAATTTGCCACAGGATGCTTAGCTTTGGCTTGAAGGGTAGGTTCATACTTTTTTGCTTGTTTACCCCGAGTAGACCTATTTGGTAACACATATTGTCTACTATTAGCATCACTAGTATCAACCCCAATAGAATTACTAACCTCATATGGAATATCTTCTGTACCGGGGAGACATGAGTCAGGGGTATTAGTAACATCAGGCAAGGAAGGAGAGGCAGTAACGCTTTCAGCAGGAACGCATTCAGTGTTTGACTCTTGAATCTCTGGAGCAATTATACCAGAATCATCTGGTGGTGCCTGTCTGTCATCTTCTTGTCCCTGAACCTCTGATGTATCTCTAACCTCAATTGAATGACTTGTCTCCCCCTCTCCATGATACAGCTCTTCAAAATATGAGTTCTCCCCCTGAAGAGCAGTATCAGAAGAGGTGTAGTAGCTCATATCCTCAAAGAAAGTAACATCCATAGTGACATTTTACTTCCTAGTAGGTGGATGATAGCACTTGTACCCTTTCTGATGGCCCCCATAGCCAACAAACACACACTTAATCACCCGGGCATCCAATTTACTTGACCGTTGACTCTTTGGGATATGAACAAATGCAACGCAACCAAAAACACGAGCTGGGAGATTATGAAAGGAAGATAAAGAGACATGAGAAGCTAGTACCTCAAATGGTACTTTCCCCTGGAGGACAGTAGAAGGAAGACGATTAATGAGATGAGTAGATGCGGAGATAGCATCACCCCATAGATTCTTGGGACAATGGGCACTAAAGAGAATACAACGAGCCATATCAAGTAGATGATGATTTTTCCTTTCGGATACCCCATTCTGTTCAGGTGTGTAAGGACACGTTTTCTGGTGGATAATCTCATGTGTTTGTAAGAAAGACTGAAAGATACGATTAACATATTCCCCCCCCCCCCCCCATTGTCAGAGCGAAGAATTCTAATTTTGGCATTATATTGTGTTTGGACTTCAGAAAGGAAGGCTTGAAAAGCCGGAAAAACCTCATCCTTAGTTTTAAGAAGAACAACCCAAGTAAGACGTGTACAATCATCAATAAATGACACATAGTAACGCATACCAGACACAGTGGATTCCTTTGAAGGTCCCCAAACATCAGAATGAATTAATTCAAAAAGAATGACACTTTTATTAGAAATACGAGATGAATAAGTTGAGCGATGACTCTTGCCCAAAACACATGTTTCACAATGTAAGACTGACTCATCCACACCAATAAACAAAGAAGGCATGGATTTTTTCATAACACTAAAAGATGGATGCCCTAAGCGACGGTGCCATAACCAAACTTCACTTAGCTTGTCAGAATTGGACATTAAAGCCATCCGGGACGATGCGCCTGGTTTCTCCCCTACGTACGTCTGATCCAGATGAAACAACCTGCCCCTCAGATACCCCCGACCTAGTAACTCCCCAGTGAGAAGATCCTGAAAAATCACATACATAGGGAAAAAGGTCACAGAGCATTTGGATTCAACATTCAACTGTGGGACAGAAATCAAATGATGGGATAAAGCAGGTACATATAGCACATTTTTAGCACTATTGTGGGAGTGATACGAACTGATCCCTTTCCTAACACAGGGAAGGCCTCACCGTTAGCATTAGTAACATAAGGTACGGGTGGAGGTGATAAGTCAGTAAAATAAGATTTGTCATAAGTCATATGATCGGAAGCACCTGAATCAATAATCCATGTATCACCACCAACAAAGTTAGAAATATTTAAGGCCATACCTAGCTTGCCACGACCAGCGACAGATGCTGAGGGTGTGGCACCTCCTGTTGTATGATGATCACATCCGACCACACCATAGATGTCTGGTTCCTGGACCAACTGGATAGCTGCTTTCGCCTTGGGACGATATGTAGGCCTTTTAGACCTAAGATGCGGGTACAACTTCCAACAAGATTCACGAGCATGGTCATCATTGCAATAAGAGCAAGGAGAACGAGGTTGATTCCCAAAGCCTGGTGGTGGTCCTTGTTTGTGGAGTGTAACAGAACTTGATTGCTGAAGGAGTGGTGCTGGTGCTCTTGCCTGAATAGTGAGACTGGAGACTTCAAGTTGTGCTTGAGTAAGGCTGTCCTGCTGAGACTCATCCTTACGGATATATGTGAAAGCTGTAGTCAAGCTAAGAGATTCTGTCATTCTGAGTAGCTCTCCTTTGGCACTGTTATGTTTTGCATCAAGGCCTCTCAGGAAGTGATGAACTCACTCAAGCTCCTTCTCCTTCAGGTACCAAACAAGATCCTCCTGATTCTTGATCTTGCAAGGACGCTTCACATCAATTTCAGCCCAAATGTTTTTTAGCTTGGTGAAATACTACGCCACTGGCTATCCATTCTGTTGCATTGCTGCAGCAGTACACATCAACTCATGAACCTGTATGAAATTAGACTCATTCGTATATAAATCTGCCAATGTCTTCCAAATTGCCTGCGCAGTATCACATTGCTCTACCAGGTCAACTATTTCCTCAGTCATGGCCTTGTACAAGACTGACATCACAAAACTATCATCATCTTCCCACTTAGTGTAAGCAGCAACATTACTTGCACTAGGGACCTCAATCACCCCAGTTACATGTCCCATCTTGTGCAGCCCTCGGAGATGAGCCGTCATGATTGTCTTCCATTTTCGGAAATTGGTTCCATTGAGTTTGGACCTCCCAAACGAACTAATTTCAGAATTCTTGACTGATACTTCAAACTTATGAATATCATTGACCTGAGAACTCTCTTCTCCAGAACCCATTGTAACACAAAAAACCAAATCCGTAGTTTATGCAGCGACAACAATAAAACAAGGATGAGGAAAACCTGCTTTGGGTGCACTTGCACTACCAGTTATCAGAAACTGAAACCGGGTCGGGTCACAACAGACAAGCAGGGTCGGGTTAAGAAGGCGGGTCAAGCAAGCGAGTCAGGATGAAGTTGGGTCGGATCACACTGAGCCGGGTCGGGAGAGAACCGAATCGGATCTGAAACAAACGACATGGGTCGGATCGACGTCGGCGACTAGGCACGGCGGCGCCTTCCTCTTCGAGGCTTCTGGACAGATCGTGTCGGGCTAGACGTCGACCTGGGCAGAGAAGGTGGCAGCAGAACAGCTCCTGGGCACAGACGGCGGCGACAGCAGCTTCGGGGCAGAGGACCGGCGACAGCAGCCTCGGGGCACAGGGCCGGCGACAACAGAGGGCCGGAGAGTGTTTGGAGAAGGCGGCGGCAGTTGCAGCCCGGAGAGACCCCGTGAACAGTAACCCGTGACAGAAAAAAAACACCCGAACGGAAAAACGTCGTCCGGTGAAAACAAAAAAAATCGTTGGGAAAACGTCAACGAAAAATTTGCAGCGAAAAAACAAAGAGACAAAGTCCTTTCGGATCTTCGCTCTGATACCAAGTCAAATATAACGAGGTTTGGAGAATAAATTTTCTGATATATTATTCATCTCACAGAAGAGGCTATATATAGAGATACAAGATGTACAAACCCTACGTACTATGTACTACATGTACTGCACATATAGAATAAGAAAGTAATAACAAATTAATTTATATTCCTAGACTGACTTCATGACTCACGCTAACAAAAACATGATACAATGTGTTTATGTCTTATGTGGTTTACAGTCTAACAGATTGATGAAGGCTGGAAACCTCTTTTGTACAACCCAAAATGCCCTCAACATGAAGGTTCGTGGTCGAGGTTTCTTAAACTCCCTACAGTTCACAACCTTCGCCTACAAACTTCGTCGTACATTCTTGCTCAAATGAGTGTTCCAGATGAATATCGTACTGAAAAAATGAAAGACAAATTAATACATATATCATAAACACTCTACGTACGCCAATTTCCCAGCAAGAATTTAGTGTCTACCTGAGGTTTACACAGAACTGGTGATCTCTTTCTTTCTTCTGGTTCCTCTCGTGATTCTGAAGCTACTTCCATGCTGTGAAGAAGCATTATGAAATGAACTGGTAAATGGTAACTGGGGAAAAAGCTTAACGTATGCATGCTTACAATCCCATTTAACATAAGGGTCTGTATTTATAAGGGATCCCCATCATGATCGATCACCTTCAACCAAACCAAAGCAAGCTAAGTATATGGGGGATTGATTAGGTGGGAAAAAGGTGCGAACCATCGGTCGTTGTTTACAATACGACTCAACCCCCAAAACTGTAGTCTTACAGTCTTACTGACACAGACAATCTCTATGATCCATCACCATGAAGCATCAACGTTAAGTAGGGTGCACGTTTAGCAACTCCTTAGCTGCTTTGAACTACAGACCGTGCCACCTCACCTTACTGGTAGTGCGTCCTTATTTTCGTACCAGTCTATGTATGTTTTTCTGCTCATTTTTATTTCACTATTGGGATGATTTCGTTATGAAATTTTAATTTTAAACATAAGGGTGTTTTGAAAAATCCGTATATTGCTAAACCTAAACACTTCATTCTGTAGTATCGTATAACATATAACATAGATAAATAGATGGATAGATAATTTACGTGTGGTTCTGACTTTAAACATAAAGAATAAAATATCTTCGAAATAGTTAAAGAACCAAAGGATGATCACTCTCCCCTCATCTCCCGTATGCCTTCCTACACCAAACATTCAGATTGAAACCACCAAAACCCAATCCCTTCTTCTCTCCACACTATTTTCTTGTAATGCTGCTGAGATTCGTATATGTTCTAAATGCATTCATTTCCTGTGAGGAAATACAAAAAACAAAACCATAGAAAAGGACGCATGAATAAGCTGGGAAAGTGTTAAATCACCCTCGTATCGTTATCAAACTATTGACGGGAGAAAAATGGAGTCCACACTAGTCTACCATTCAGAAAACCACCAAACGAGTAGTCTCCATTTTCACGTGGGATGGCAGCTTGGTCTTCATCTCAGTGGAGAGTAAAGAGTGCAGACCAAACAAAACTGGCATAGTGGCATCCTGGATATAAATGCCGATCACATTTATTTGTCTACCAAAGTGTCTATTCTCTTAGTCTATTGACATATTTCTTATTAAATTATTTAAGTTTATTCTTGATAATAAAATGAACATGTGTCGATAGACTAAAAAAGTGGACACTTTAATAGGTAAATAAATGTGGTCAAAAAATTTGTATCCGTGGCGTCCCAACCCAAAACCACCTCATTTTGATGTAAACAATAATCTAGCAACAGTCTAGAGAGTCTTCATGGTGCGTAGATAAATGATATCATGTCAATAGTTAAGATCTATAATTTCAATACATAACGGTTTTAATATATGGATAAATAAAATTATACCGTATTCTTACACATCGTGTATACAATCATTTTTATAATTTTTGTAACCGGATGAGCTTCCCAATCAACGTAATCTGGGATACACATTTCTGTATGGTTTGTCACTGTCTAAAACTTGGTGTTCGTATTTGAAGCTTGTACTGTTCGGTAGTGTCGGTAATCCACTCTTTGCAAGTAAGAAATTCTGAATAACTATAGAAGCGAATTAAGAAAAGAGAACATAAATCGTGATCAAGTAACATTAAAGAGAGTGATATATTGTACCATCTCGACCATGAAAGAGGTGAACCAGGGTACGTTTAGCTACCTACTACACGGTACCAATCAAGATGCATGTAAGACTGGAGAGCATGATCTGATGTGGGGAAAAATTACTTTCAACAATCGATTCAAAAATACATATTATTCACCAACAAAACAAAATGGTTGTCCAATTCTAAACAATATCGTCCTACTCACGAATGCCTGATAGAAACAACAACAAATTGCTGACCGGGATAAGAAAATAGAAAAGAAGAAAAGGAATATGAAAGCTTATTATCATACAACTATAACATATACCAGATGACATAAAGTTCAGTAGCCAAAACGGTCCCGCATGTTAGGCACAAAGTACTAGCACACTCAGAAGCTCCAGCAAAGAAATATAACTACTCTGATCTGCAGAAATGGTTATTATCCTCTTAACCATTACTCTTGAACAACTAGTGTGTAAAGAAACCTGGCTAGCTTGACATCATAACATGATCAATTGCTTGAAGTGCCTGGGTAGCGAAAAATCGGACATCAACATCTGGGTCCTCACTAAGCTCAACCAAAGAGGGACGAATTGTCTTCTCCACAACCTGCATCAAAACAATTTTCATGCCACGTGAAATCAAAGATGAATTGCAAAAGTATTCAATAATAAACTTGCTAAGAACTTAAGATTCAGGTAGATACTCACCGACTGATCAACTATGGGGATAAGGGACTGCAGCACCTTTGCCACATTGAACTTAATGTTGGGTACTCTGAAGAGGAAACAAAACAGAATAAGGCCAGCAAACAGGCATCTCTCCACTCCATCCTATCTTTCCTATTTGGTAGACACGATCTATAGAATATACATACCTGTCCTTTGACGCATTGACAACCACCGGAAGCAGTTTTGAACATGTGATTTCTGAACCCATAACGGGGGCAAGGAGGCAGATTGCACGCAGAATTGTCATGCGATACAAATAGTGTGGATTGTCAATCATCTCCAGAACCTACCCAAATGGTTCGTCAATTCACATTTAGTTGGAAAAAAAAGGTACAGAAGTAGAATGCATAAAAAAAATTATTCCAGTATCTCCCATGACAAAGCTGAAAGGAATGACATGAGTCACAGTACCTGTGGAACAATGTGCTGCATTGCCCATTCTGGACCAAATTCTTCAGCAAGGCGCTTCAAATTATTAGCAGCAGCATCACGAATTGAGTAAACCTGCAATAAATCCCAAAGATAATAAGCACGGGGAAAATATCATAACAGATAGAACAGAGACATGTGACATGCATTGAAAATCTTTCTTATAAAAAGTAGCTATCCACTAACCTTATCCTGCAACCACTGCATGCAAAGGGAACCGAGCTTATCATCAAAGAACCCTACACCCAGCTGACTTGCCAACAAAGGTATGTACTCTATAATTGCAAGTCGAACTCTCCAATGTCTATCCTCCGCAAGCTCAACTATGGCCGGTAACAAGGATTGAGATAGCAAATCGATTCCAATAACCTGTAAGACTGACTTGCTTAGGCTTCCCCATAAATTTTTATTTCCTTGGAACCAACTGGATAATAAGGTCTGATATTCTGAACTAACCAAAGATGCATGGGAAAATAGTATACAACACAATTTAAGCCCAACATTACTTTCTCAAACTTAAACTGACCTGATTCACTTGATCAAGCTTGCTAATGATATTGAGGCGCACATCAGGAAATTCGTCCTTCAGAAGTGAAAGAAAAATGGGAAGGAGCTGCTCAATTGTAGCATCCTGCAATTTGCAAAAAAGTAAATCCA
This sequence comes from Fragaria x ananassa, assembly GCA_034370585.1. Taxonomy (NCBI): domain Eukaryota; kingdom Viridiplantae; phylum Streptophyta; class Magnoliopsida; order Rosales; family Rosaceae; genus Fragaria; species Fragaria x ananassa. The sequence goes on along the minus strand of CP139761.1, from coordinate 24,111,855 downwards.
CAACAAAATTCGTTTAGCGAACTCAAACTAGTAAAGATTATCAATGACATAAGTCAACAGTTTAAATTGACTTGTACAAAAATAGTTATCTGAATCTAACTTTGGAGTATGAACCTGATACACATTTGATTATTAGGTATAGTTTATTTATTTAAGTCAATGTTCATTGAATCCATCCAACCATAACCACTACGAACCTGCCCCCCCCCCCCCCCCCCCAAAAAAAAGAACAAAACAACAAAAAGATCCCCATAATTGCACGTGATGACCAACGCTAAACTTTTCCTAGATAACAATAACTACACTGACCACTATACGGCATTCTCACCTTTCCTAATACAAGAGCCATCCCCATGATAACTGAAGCCAGAGCAGATCGGACATGTTGGGAAGAATCTGATGACAGTTCCTGTAAAATGTGGATATGGATTATTAATAGAGTTAATAGAAAAGAGAGTATATAGTGAAGTTGATAACTGACATCACTTTAAAAAGGCAAAAGTTTTTATTTAAAGCATACGCACCTTCACACAGGGAAGAATATGCTGAATTGCAAGTTCGGGATTTAAAATCCTACAAAACTTGGTAACTTTTCCAGCAGCTGCTATACGTACTTCAGCCTCATTATCTCGAAGCAATCGCACATATGCTGGAACCAAGTCCGTCCTACAAATACAACCACCACAAACCAAAATATTTCAAACAAAGAAAACATCCGAAAGCTATCACTACATGGCAACAGATAGAAACATGGCTTAGCTGAACAGAAATTAACTGTCTATTGTTTAATTTACAGAAATCCATACACTAGTGGTATTCAACATTAAGTCCATATATCAATTACCAAATATAATAAAATTCTTGGAGCAACAGCCCAGTTCATACAGTATGATGGAAATACCTTGTAGGGTCAGGCCCCACAGCTTCACAAAGCTCATATAGTTGATTTGCGACCATATATCGCACACGCCAAGATTTGTCCTTTCAGAAACAAAGCAAACATAATTAAGCAGCAGGTAAACATTTAATGATATCATTGATACAGAAAACTACTAGCTACTCCACGGTGCCTTATTATTGTAATTATCAATGCAGCTGTTATCTGGCAGTACACAGTACAACTATAACCTGGAGAACCAAGCTTCATCTATGAAGTCACAGAGGTTGGAATGAACCAGCACAAACATCAAGAAACCAAATGTATAGCTCTACCTGAGAGAAGTTGACGATAACCGGGAGGATATGCTGAACACAATCTTGGGGCTCCAATAACTTGCCAAGAGCAGCACAACCCTCAACAGCCAATAAACGAACAGAATCTTGATCTGATATAAAATTATAAAAACTGAAAAATTTTATTTTTATTCAGAAACAGATAATAAATAAACAACATAATTATGAAACTGACGATGCAAGAAAGAAAGGCTGTTATAAACATTCAATCAACTCCTCATCTGGAATCCATCCCTTACATTTACTACAGATCCAATAAAATATGTCGCAACTTCAGAATGACTTATGCCTGCAATCAAATGAAAAATATGTTGAAGAAACTAAATAGCAACAGTCTACCAGGCCAGTTAGGATGTGTTTGGGAGCTTACATGAGGGAAAATATAAGATGCTAAGCTATCAGGCATTGCCAGCTACTCCTTCGCAGCACCTTTACCTTGGCCACTTAACATGCTATATTGCTATATTAGTCTCTTAGATGTAATGTCTTCACTTTCTTAATATTTAATCGTCCCTAATAACCCACTAATTAATCACCAACGAAGAGAGACCAAAACTAAGCCAATGTCATGGATTATCCTCACCAATGCTAGTGTGATTACTTTGAAGGGAGTTATCCAAAGCACTAATCTTACAGGCATGCAACACATGATTCAACAACACACCACGACTAAGCCAACGGCATGGACTACCCTCAACAATGCTTCTTTGATTACTTTTAAGGGTGTTTCACTATACCCTAATCTTGCAGGCATGCAACACATAGGCCTAAAGGTGGATATAAGATTCAATAATTCTTAACAGAATTGTAATATTTAAAAGATCAATGTAAAGAGAAAACAGTCAAACTTATTGCAAGAATCGCACTACAGAAGTGTCTCCATCTATTTTACTGAAGGTGAACATTTTTAATACCATCTTGTGTGAGATCCTCAAATATGGACATGATATCAATCTTCAGATGCGCTGGTTCAACAGTTGCTGCAAATTTTCCCAGATTCGTTGCAGCAGACCTCCTAACCATTGGCATGTCATCTTGACACAACTGACTGTATATCGACCGAAGCTCTGTCTTTAATGTCTCTGATGCGCTTGGGTAGGCAATATGAAAAAGGCCACATGCAGAGACTCGGGCTGTAAACCACTCACCAGCCGCCAACCTCTGAGGAGAAGAAATTACAGCAATGCATGTATTAGGAAATTAGTGAAGGTAACATCATTAGAAAATATAATGCAGAAAACACATATATGTTCATATTGTCATGCAAACATCACAGGTGTAACTTTACTATAAGCTGGAAAAGAATATTCTACCCACGAACACTCATGAGATTACCCAAATCTACTCACTGTCTATCCTAAGTCACCCTCCCACACTACTCCTGCCTCCCCCTCTTGTTTTAAGGATTATAAGCGAGAATCAATGTCTATGTGCACATATAAGCAAGGAACAGTATCCGCAAAGCCTGAACTAAATGTGCCACTCATATTGCTAGAAAATATTTAAACGATGCTGCACAAAGAAATAAAAATGAAGAGCTAACCTTCACAAGAGGAATAAACCAGTTGACTAAGTCACCCTCCCTCATCTGAGACCCAATCCTACATAATGACTCCACAGCTTTGTCCCTCACACAGGTTTCCTCAACAGTGCAAAGTGTTTCCAAGGGTGGGAGCAAAACATGTGCATGTTCCACACCCCCAACATATGGAATGAAGACCCCCAACTCCTCTGCCATTGCAAGAAGCACCTCATCATCATCATCATTGTTTTCGCTCAAAAACGGGATCAACTCCTTCCGCGTCCGATCTTCCCCAAGAGCGCGGGCAATTGTTGATAGCCTGCGGATGGAGTTCAACCGTAACTGGATGTCGTCATTTTTCAGCTCGTCTATGAGCACGGCTATCGGGTATAGCGGTTCATCAACCACAGACATTGTAATTCAACCTTATCTACAACCTTCAGCCATGAAAAAAAAAAAAAAAACAATTTAACATGAGCACTATCTTTTTGACTTGTAACATTCTAATAATTAAGTAAATGACAATGTAGAATCTACGAAAATTAACACAATCCCTATCATTTCATTTCGGATTTCGCTTCCTATGACTTCCAAGCTATTAAACAGGGCGTAATTCATAAAGCCAGCAGATCAGACCAAATTCAAACCCTAGGATTCAAATCACACAAACAAAAAACGCCGAAAACAACACAAAAACGAGAGATAAAATTCTTTGATTCCAATAACGCTAACTCTAACTCTCCGCTTAACCAATACACTTCACAAATCAACAACTAAATCACCAAAAAAATCGAAATTAATTTTCTAATCGACCTAGCTCATTTTCTCCGGCAGAATTCAGCGATTTTTCCTAATTTCCAGGAACGAAGAACACGAAAAATAGAATCTGGTATCGTTATTTGCTTACTTTCTCTTAGTTTTTTTTTTTTTTTTTTTTTGCAGAGCAATCTAGAAGAGGCTGAAGATCAAGCAGGAGCTACATGAAGCAAAAATTGTGAAGAAGAAACGAAGCTATGCATGGAATAGGAAATCGATGAAACTTAGAAGCCGAAATGGACGTACCGATCTCAATGCCTACCGCCGGCTGCCTCTGATTCGATGATTTGCTGAGAGAGAGAGAGAGAGAGAGAGCAATCTGTTAGAGAGAGATGATGGTGTTTATTGGTCGGAGCTTTTTAGGCCCGTTTTGCATAGAAAAGAGTAGCAGGCTCCTACTCGGGTCGGACCATCCGAGCCCAGCTCAGTGCGGATCGATTTCTTTTTCTTCCCCTTTCATTTTAGGTTGATAAAAAAAAGATTGAATTCAGTTTATCCTCTGAGGTTTGGGTTTAACATCATTATACTCTTTATACTTTTAATTTTAAAAATTTATCTCTTAAAGTTTTATAATTTTCATAAATTATGTCCAATTGCTGAAATTTCATCTAATTCAGACATTAATTTTGACTTCGTAACTCACTAAAAACGCTAAAATAGTCATATAACAACATAAATCGCCTTTTATGATCTTTTTTAAAAGATTTCATGCTAATATTTAACCCAAATTGGACGGAATTTTAGCAATTGAGCATGATTTATGAAAATTAGAAACTTTAGGGGGTTCATTTTTAAAATTAAAAGTATGATGAGTGAAATGATGTTAACCATAAACCTCAGGGAGTAACTGAAATTAATCCTAAAATAAAATTATAAGAAAAGAGGTTGGATAAAAAAAACATTACCCGTGCGAAGTCTCACACTCATTTCAACCTCGTCCATTTCTCTTTGCACTATTCCACGTAAGTAAACATGCATGTTATACGTCATATGACAAGTGAGAGTTATGCAAAGTTGCATATTTACTAAATTTACTCAATATATCTCTTATTTTGTCTACACCTTTTTATTTTTCAATATAAGCATTTTCTAACTATACCTCACTTAAAATTCCTAACATAACATTAGTTATTTATTGACATATATTTCAATTAATTACTTATTTTACCTCTTATTCACTCAATAGACCTCTCATTCATTGTTTTTTCTTGTTTTTTACCTTTTTGTTTTTGAACATCCATTATCCCTACCTTCATTTTTTGATTATTTTTTTCATGCAAGAAAATGTTTTATTATGAACTATTTTATATATATTTTTAACTTTTGTTTTTCTCTTTTGTATGTGTTATTTTTTCTGTTTTTTTTATTTTGAATAATTTGATCTCTATTTTTATACCTCATAATAAATTATTTTAATAGATATATATTTTCTATAATCAATATATATATATATATATTGCAAAAATATTTATGCACCTTACAAGTATATGCATTCAACATGTATGATAATATAAAATTTTATGTCACATGATCGATATTTAATCATTGTTTTAGCTTTTATGAACTATATATATATATGCTTTAATAAAAAGAAAATGAAAAACAAAAATATATAAGAAAAATAATAAATAATGTAATCAATTATTATTGAATTGGAAAGTCTAGAGAGAATAAATATACCATTTTCTTTTGTATAATTATTGTTCTTAATAATCATTGTGTATGAGGATATATATGTCATTTAATAATTCACAATAGAGTAAGGTCTAGTGAGCAAATTTAGAAGTCTCAATAACCGCACTCTTTACTTTGAATACTTGAAACATAAGAAAAAGGACGTTACCTTTGTGCCACTTATTATTTCCTTTTTCTTTACCTATCAACTCAACACATGATCTGACCCCTACGACCCCAGATATTTATTTATGGTTTTAGCATTTTCATTTACTATTTATCTACTTATCAAGAACCATCATATTTTCATTTATGATTTATCTGATGGGAAGGCCGATGTCATTTGATTTGAGGTTTAAGTCTCATTACACAATAATGCTATGTACCAGCTCTTATGATTTTCTTATTAATTTTGAAAACAAAGGGTATTGAAAAATGGAAGTCCTTCTAGTGAAAACCCTTAAGTTAAGGACTCGGTAAAGACTTTTCAACTTATCCCCACCTTTTGATTTTATATCAACATCTTGACCGTTCAATTTATAGGTATTTATGAGTAGATTATTTCTTCAAATTTTCAGCTATATTGAAAATTGTTAAGGCATTCATAAGTCTGATTTATCAATTATGAACTTGAACGGTTCATATTTGACAGATTTGGTTCGTCCATTAATTTGATCTAGTTTGTTATCTTAACGAACACAAATTTGGCTGAAAATTTGTAGAAATGATCTACTCATATAAACCTAAAACTTGAACGGATGAGATGTCAAAATAAAATCGAAAAAAAATGAGTCTTTAAAACCATAAACCGAAAAGTCTTCAACTTAAGAGTCCTCACTGGAAGGGTTCCCATTGAAAAATAAGAAGAAATTTTGAAAAATGACCTCTTTTAAGTACTCAAAATGATTTTTAACCAAGCTTTCTCAAACTAATGAAAATTGACCATCTTGAGCCATGAATAGTCATAATTGTTCTTGTCATCGTTCTTCTTTGCAATTGTTTTACTATATAATTCTTGTACCAAAACTCTTTAATTATATTCTTATTCGATCCTTTCAATTCACCAATGAAGACTCCTCTTTTTATTATTTTTTTCATATTTTTATTTCAAGTGTTTAATACAACAGAAGATTTCTCTTCTCCTTTCATGGAGCTCATATTTTTTTTATCTCAAACGACTTATCTTCCTTTTCAAATATTGTATTTTATTGTTGATAACAAGTTGAGAAACATGACTCTATTTGAGAAACATGACATAAGAAGAAGAAATATGTTGTTGAATTCATGAGTAGATCGAGCTAGTTACTTTTAGAGTCATCAACACCATAAGAGATGCCAATATTACGTTTAGATTGCAACCCTCATAGAGATCTCATCTCTTTTGCGTTGTTAGATAGTTGTGCAAGTACCAAGAGATCTCTTTTTATCAAACTATTGCAAACAAAACAAGGCTTGCGGAAGTTAAAGATCAAACCACATTCACATAAGATCCAAAATATTAGTCAAGAATTTTGACAAAATAATGAAAAATAATCTCAAGACCTTAAGTTCGTTATGGCCGTGATGGATACTTATAGAGAATAAAACTAGGGTATTAGGGCATATTTTTATAAACAACTTGTATTCTCTTTACTCTGTAAAATTGAAGACTTGGGGTCCTCATGCAAAGATTATTCCATTGAGCTAGCATAGTACTCTAGTTATTTCATTTCGATGAGTTTCTCTTCAATTAGTGTTTGGATTCAAGAGTAATGACTGCAAGTCTTGGATTCATATTTGCAAAAAAAAAAGAAAAAAAAAAGAGGAGTTGCATAGGAGTATTTGTGAGAATTGAGATTGACAGTAATAATATCATTTTCTTTAGAAGGTAAATATGATTTTCTTTAAATGAGGTTGATGAATGGGCACTTTAGACATTTGCTTCATTCATGTGGTCATTTTTCATAACAAGGTTAAAAATCAATTTGGAGGCCTAAAGTTGGTTATTTATAAAAATTTCTCAAAAATAAGTCCAACAAATACTAAGTACTCCAAATTCACATCCTTATTACATATAAAAATGTTATGCAGTAATGTTGGAGATTTAGTTTTTATTTAAATTTAATTGGAATGTAACATTTGATTTTAGAGAAATTCAACCAAGCATACATACATTGTTCAGCTATCTCTGTAGTTTACACTTTCTTGGAAGACTGAAAGATAAAGGCAGCCTGGGCATTTCTACTTCAAATGGGGATTTTCCCAGCTGGTTTTTCCTCAAAATGGTATACAACATAGGGTTCAGAACAAAGTCACACTGGCTTTTTACAACATATATTCATACAATTGTAAAGGGATGTCCTGTTAAAAGAACCAAAAAGCACATCCAATCAAAATTATAATATCAAGCCAACTCTTCAGGCTTGGACCAGAAGCGCCGATATATTCTGGTCCAGAACCCGCCTACCTCTTTGGTGTCCGATGAGTCCATAGGATCCTTAAAGTTTGCTTTCTCGCTAAGCTCTACAAATTCATCCACTAAATTTTGAAGCCTTGCCACAAACTCGATCAGAAGAGATGTAAATGTTGCTAAGGATAAGGAGCTGGCGCTTTCATATACTTTTGATTCTTCTAGTTCAGGTTGAGGTTGCATAAGATTTCCAGTAAATGATGTAAGGCGTGAGGGCCATGCTGTTAATGATTTCTTTAACACACTATCTGTAGATATCCATTGTGACATTGAAGGATCGCCGCCGCCACCACCTGTTCCAACATTTTGACCATCCCAGGATTCACTAAGGGACTCGATCACGTTGTTCTTATTATCCTGCTCTTTATCAACAAAATTGTCAGGATCTTCAAATTTGCGCCCTAGTATTTTGGGTCCCCAGCCTTCATAATTGACAAGAAGGTACGATTTCTGGTCTATCATATTTTGCAATTCTTCTGCTGCTTCATGCACTTCAAAAAGTATGTCTTTGGGACTTAACTTTTCCATCCTTTCTACATTGCTTCCTAGCTCACGTAATACTTTAGCACCTTCGGTACCAACCCTCAGGAGCTCATTTGCAAAAACCTGTCTCTTCTCTGGTGGTGCCTACAGAAACACATCCGCAAAATCTAAGCATGAACATGGAAAGCGCACGGTATAGGAGTCTCAAGATATTGAACGCACACACGTTACTAATAAACTAGTTGGTAACACATAAAAAACATAGGATTCTGGTTTACTTAGTCAACTTTATGAACGTAAAATCCATAGCAAAAAACTTTCACAGCTATTCTTCAAAAGTAGTGGTATTGGTATGAGATCAACAGTGTGTTAAATATACATCTTTAAAAACAAAATAATTAAAAATAATTATATGTGCGGCTAATTGGCATGACAAATTTTTCGGCAACAATCTTTACGCATTTACACAATTGATACTTACGTAAAGGAAATTGCAAGTATGTCTAAAATTTTATGAAGAAACTAACAATTGAGCAAAACCAAAGATAAGTTTCAAGTAAAACCAATATTTAAGGAGACAATACTTGGAATCTCATTTTTCTTTTAAAAAAAAATGCTGCTTTGGGGTATGAAAGAATTTCAAAGTCATTTTACTTCATGATCCAGCTCCGTAGGTCTATAGACATTCAGAACTAATACTCAGGAGGCAGGATAACAGGAAAAGAAAAAGGGTAAGAAAAATGCTTCTACTTATATAACCTTTCGCTTCTTCTATTACATACTTTCTGCATAGCGACAGCAAGAAAGGAAAGAGATATTATATGTACCTGTATTTCTGACAGAATGCATCCATGCATTGCCATGACCATGAAAGCACAGTGCCTCAGAGAACCACCAACTCTGACATAATTTCTCCAAGGATAATTGAATGAATTATAGGGGCCATGCGGTGGCTCCCATAGTGCAAAGTCTAACTGCATAAGGAAACACCAATTAGTAAGTTAAATTACAGCTCCTACCATATTCAGTTCAAATTCGACCGACTAGAAAAACAAATGGGATGTATTAACAGACCAGGGTTTCCTCTTGGGTTGAAGATTGTATAGTGGTTCTATATCCACTATACAATGGTTCATCAGAAGCTTGGTATGTGAGAATTTTCGAAGGAATTCTCTCATACTCAACACACTGCAGATATCCATTAACAACACCTATAACAAAACAAAATGATGAAACCAATCATGTTACTGCTTTTGAGTAGATTATAACATATCTAATCAGCGAAAACCGGTTCTACCTTCTAAAGAAGTAGCCACACCCTTGAAATTTTTCACCACCAGCTTGTGGAGGTCCTCCCCTGCCCAGATGGGTAATATACATATGTTTATAACTAAACAGATAGCAGCACCCACTCCAATGAGTAGCAATCGATAAATTGCTGTTCCGATAAATGATGAATTACTCCCGGATACCAAAACTATACAGTATGTCAACAAGAACACCCGAAATCCATATTCATAACTCTTCATCGGCGGATAAAGCTTGATATAGCTAGCAAGAAAACCTAACATCACATATCCCAAACAGTCAATTCAAAACAGATCAACTCCAAAACCAGCCATTTATATATATCAAATGATCCAAACTCTAACCTGCTATGAAAATATTGGCTACAATCACAACCTCCTGCCAACTTCCAGCCCTTACAGCCAACTCAGCTATCCCTAGAGCTATCCCTCCGGCCGATATCGTCCCCAGAGCACGGTTAAACCCTTTGTTCAACGTCGCACCTTTCCCATTAAAACGACAACAAAACCTTAACTAGTCAATCACACCATCCAAATAAAAAAAATGAGATGAGATCAGTCGAGTAATGAGATTACCTATACTGAATTCGAAAACGACGACTACAGTAAGAATCGCCCAGATGGAATATTGGCTAGCATCTTTGAGCGGCTCCTTGAAAAATATAAGCAGCGAAACAATCGCTAGAGACAACCCCATCTTGGCGGCGAAGTAAGCTTTCCGAGGATCGGAGCGGCCCATTTGATAGAGCTTAACCGAAACATCCTGAACGCTGTTGCAGAAGTTGACGAACCCATCGGACATCCTCCCAAACCAGCCGCATTTCACGCGATCCTCGCCGCATTCTGAGCTGTTGAGGCCGAAATCGGAGTACCCTTTTCGCGACAGCAGCCTCTCCTTGCTTCTCTCGGCGAAGCTGTGCCGGAATGACCCGATTTTGGCCGCCATTTCTTCTCCTTGAATGAAATGGCTCACAGTCAGTATCAAGACATAGGAAAGCGAAAAAGAGGGGAAATAGTATCAGGGTGTTCTAGATATATATATATATATGATAGCGCATTACCGTAAATAGGGGGATACGATCGTTATTGAGTCTGCGAGGAGACGGCGTCGTTTTGGATGGAAGTTGAGAGTGGTGGTGCTTGCTTACCTTGTTAAAGACGTGAGGAGAGCACCGTGCCTATAGATGGAGGTTTGCAGGTGGACGAATCATGTTATATTTCAGATATTCCAGAAGTAGCAAAATCATGTTGGAGTTTATGAGTATCAGATTCACTAATTTCCACGTGGTGCGATGCGATTCGGTAGGGGACAAATTGGGGAATTACTAATTAACCAAAATTATTGACATTTCGGACCAGACCATAAAAGTGAATTTAGAGAAGCAAGATGCCACTCGCAGCGGTTTTATCATGTGGACTGGAGGACCATCTAGAATCTTTTTTTTTTTTTCTTTTTTGGAAAAGTATCCAATTCGTGTATAACGATTTAAACCAATCTGTAATTTTATCTAATCTGTAATTTTATCCAATCTGTAATTTTATCTAATTGAAACCTTGGCATGATCTTGTTCTTTCATGACTTCAATAAATAAAAAATATAATTTTGAAAGAAAATAGAATAGGTCATCTGCTTTCCATGGATGGATCATGGAAATTTTGTGAGAACTTGTAAAGGCTAGATGGAAAAAAGAGATGGGGCATCCTTGGAAACCATGACTACAATAGCTGTCATAATGCCTCTCTCTTTTTCTTTTTTTCTTCTTGATTTACACACATCACCGATATAATTAAAACTTGTGTTGAAATGTTTTAAGAGACGTGCATATGTTTTTTTTCATTTCTAATTTCAATAATTTGTTTAGCGATCGGTTTTTCTTACATAGATCAGATGAGCTAATGAGCTATATTACTTGTAAGATAGTTCTTGAATATAATAAATTATTCACTTCAGATGAAAGCAACACTCTTTGTGATGTATGATATTATTAAAATTGAATTGCAAAACAAACCCTATACTTTCATTTCTTTCATATTAGAGCGTTGAAAAAGACATTCCCATCTTACTTTGTAGTTATATTTAATTCGGAAATAACCTTTTCTTTAGAGAGATTCGCCTATACATATATTGTGTATTTTAGACTCTAGAAGATTGGCAAATGAAAATTTTATGTGAAAACAACCTCGACCTTTTAGAGTTGTGCATACCAAATCCCAAGAGTTTTGGCATAGGACGACGTCAATCATCGATCAGTTGCTTGCTTGGTTTCGTCGTTGGAGGCTTGGCTGGGTGCTCAAGGTTTCACAGTATCAATGGTGAGGTAAGCTCGACATGTATTGGTCATATTTGTTTTGGTGTGTTGTGGTCGCAAGGAGAGGCGGCGAATGGAGAACGAAAACGAGGCTACCTATGAATGATAACGACGTGCAAGACTGGTACGGTTGTGCCGGATCGAGTTTGATTAGGTTGAGATTTGTTTTAGACTGTAACAATCCACACAACGAGATATTGTTCGTTTTGTGCTCTACTCGCATGGTTTTGTTCTTAGGTTTCAAATCCAAAACGCGTCTCACTAAAAAGAGACGTGTTTGCACATATAAGACATATCAGTTCCCTCCGTCAGGTGATGTGGATCTCACATAAACATTTTATTAACAGCAGGTACGGCGAGTCTCAAAAACAAGGCAACGATGCTTGTGTGATTACTGAAGGCGGTACACCAAAGACTGGAAGACATGCTCTGTTGGCGGGGGACGTCAGCGGATTGATTTGACGGCGAAGCAGCACCGGCAGCCCTAAGGCTTAATACAACTGGGTCGGGAAAAGAGGGGAGGGGGTGAAGGTGGGCTTTTCAGTATGTTTTAGTCCAGGTGCCATCTTTTCATTTTGATTTGGACTGGGCACATATTTAAGTCGGGCAATGTATGTAAAGATCCCGACGCAATGCTAACCTTATAGATTGGCGGACATGCACACCACTGGATCTCTAGGCCTCTTGTTTATGTATTGGGACATTGATTAGTGTTGTGTACGTCATTTCGCTTTCTAGTTTCATTGTCCACTTTTCTGGGCGTAGGTTTCATTTCAGTCTGAATAATTGCACTAGTTTGAGTTTTTATCGGAGCTTTTGTTCCTGCTTGTCTACAATTAGTCGGTCATATGGCTTTGAAGTTTGAATGGAACATATCTATCTTTTTCAAAAATAAAACAAAAAAACAAAGAATGGCAGATGAAGAAAGCCTGGGCATTTCTACTTCAGGTGGGGATTTCCCAGTCTTTTTTCCTCAGAATGGTTTAAAATATGTTTCGAAACAAACTCACACTGACTTTCTACACTATAATTCATACAATCGTAAAGGGAGCTCCTGTTGTATGAATCAAAGACCATTCAATCAAATTTACCATATCAAGCTAACTCTTCATGCTTGGACTGGAACAAGCCTACCTCTTTGGTATCCGATGAGTCCATAGGATCCTTAAAGTTTGCTTTCTTGCTAAGCTCTACAAATTCATCCACTAAATTTTGAAGCCTTGCCACAAACTCAATTAGAAGAGATGTAAATGTTGCTAAGGATAAGGAGCTGGCGCTTTCATATACTTTTGATTCTTCTAGTTCAGGTTGAGATTGCATCATATTCCCATAATTAAACAATGCAAGCCGTGAAGGCCATGATGTCAATGTTTTCTTTAACATACTATCTGTAGATATCAACCGTGACATTGAGGGATCGCTGCCGCCGCCACCATTTCCGGTATTCTGATCAGCATCCCAGGATTCACCAAGGGACTCGATCACATTGTTTTTATTATCCTGCTCCTTCTCAACAATATTGTCAGTATCTTCAATTTTGCGCCCTAGTATTTTGGGTCCCCAACCTTCATAATTGACAAGAAGGTACGATTTCTGGTCTATCATATGCTGCAAGTCTTCTGCTGCTTCATGCACATCAAAAAGTATGTCTTTGGAACTTAATTTTTCCATCCTTTCTACTTTGCTTCCTAGCTCGCGTAATACCTTAGCACCTTCAGTACCAACCCTCATGAGCTCATTCGCAAAAACATGTCTCTTCTCTGGTGGTGCCTAACAAAAACATCCACAAAATCTAAGCACGAAAACGGAAAGCGCGCTTGGATGAGTGTCAAGAAATTGAACTCATACATATTAGTAATAAAGCAATTGGTAAGCCAAAACACATAGTGCTATAGTTTACTTAATTATATGAACATAAAATCCATATCAGAAACTTTCATGTCTGTTCTTCAAAGTAGAGGAATTGGCATGAGATCAATGGTGTGTTGATCATACATCTTGAAACAAAAAACAAAGTAACTTAAAACAACTTGACGCGCATGACAAATTTCTTACCAACAATCTGAGGGCATTTACAGTGTTGATACGTACGTAAAGGAGATTGCAGACATGTCTAAAATTCTAGGAAGGAAATAACAATTGCTTCTTCTACTACATAATTTCTCATAGTTACAGCAAGAAAGGAAAGAGATTATATCTACCTGTATTTCGGAAAGAATGCATCCATGCATTGCCATGACCATGAAAGCACAGTGCCTAAGAGAACCACCAACTCGGACATAGCTTCTCCAAGGATAATGGAACGTCTTATAAGGGCCATGCGGTGGCTCCCATAGCGCGAAGTCTAACTGCAATAGACAATTCCAACTCGTAAGTTTCATTCACAGTTCCTTCGTTCTTCTGCTCAAATTTAGACCACTATAAAATCAAATGGGATGTATCAACGCACCAGTGTTTCCTCTTGGGTTATAGATTGTATAGTGGTTCTATATCCACTATACATTGGTTCATCAGAAGCTTGGTATGTGAGAATTTTTGATGGAACCCTCTCATACTCAACACATTGCAGATATCCATTAACAACACCTATAACAAAAGGAAACAATAAAACCAATTAATCATGTTACTGCTATGAGTAGATTACAACATAGAACATACATAATAAGCGAAAATCGGCCATACCTTCTAAAGAAGTCGCAACACCTTTGAAATTTTTCGCCACCAACTTATGGAGATCCTCCCCTGCCCAAATGGGGAGTATACATAAGTTTATAGCTAAACAGATACTAGCACCCGCTCCAATGAAGATCAATCGATAAATTGCTGTTCTGATAAATGATGATGTACTCCCGGATACCAAAACTATACAGTATGTCAACAAGAAAACCCGAAATCCGTATTCATAAGCCTTTATTGGCGGATACTGCTTGATATAGCTAGCAAGAAAACCTACCATCACACACCCAAACAATTAGTTATTCTGACGGAGAATAACTTCAAAACTAGCCATTACTATATATGAAATTATCCAAACTCTACCTGCTATGAAAATATTTCCTACAATCACAACCTCCTTCCATCTCCCGGCCATTACAGCCAACTCTGCTATGCCTAGAGCTAGCCCTCCAGCCGATATCGTCCCCATTGCACGATTAAGCCCTTTGCTCAACGTCGCACCTTTTCCATCAAAACGACAACAAAACCATCACTCCTGAATCACATGATTAAACTAGAAATGAGATGAGATGATGATCAGTAGAGTAATAAGATTACCTATACTGAATTCGAAAACGAGGACTACAGTAAGAATCGCCCAGATGGAATATTGGCTAGCACCTTTGAGAGGCTCCTTGAAAAATATGAGCAGCGAAACAATCGCCAGCGACAGCCCCATCTTGCCGGCGAAGTAAGCTTTCCGAGGATCAGAGCGGCCCATTTTATATAATTTAACCGAAACTTGTGGAACGTTGTTGCAAAAGTTGACGAAACCATCGGACATTCTACCAAACCAGCCACATTTGACATTCTCCTCCTCGCCGCATTGGGAGCTGTTGATGCCGAAATCCGAGTACCCTTTACGGGAGAGAAGCCTCTCCTTGCTCCTCTCGGCGAAGCTGTGCCGGAAAGACCCTATTTTGGCCGCCATTTCTCTTTCTTGTTTGAATGAAAATGAAACACAGTCGGTTCCTGTTCTTGTCTGAATGAAATGGATCACAGTCAGTGTTGGGATTTCATGGGAAACGAAAAAGAGGGAAATAAGACCAGGTGTTCACAGAGATATGAGCGCATTACCGTATCCTACCGTAAATAGGGGTATGCGAATTGTTACCGAGTCTGGGATGAGACGGCGTCGTTTGTGGGGATACCTTTTTGACAAAGAAAATGAATCTGTTTCATTTCATTATAATAATACAACCTAAATTATGAAATCAAAATGAAAGGCAATTGTGGGAAGAAAAACGGAAATTACAATAAAGACCATAACACAACCTAAACTATAAAAATCAAAAGTGATCAAAGATTAAGATGCTTAATCTGTCAGCAACTAATTAGAACGAAATGAGTCGAATGACCAATAAATGTAATTAAATCAGAAAATGAGTTTGTTTATCGAAGAACATGAGTGAGTGTGATTAAAGTTTATTGTAGTCTTACATTATGAACAAAATGTGTGAATACGTCAAGAAGTTTTTTATTTTGTTTTTAAACCACTTTAAAGTAATTTAAAATAAATTTCACCCTGCACTTTGGTAAAACATAACTTTTACCTCTTCAAACAGTAGTTAACTTACTTGATAAATGGGCCGAGCCCAACAAAGACCAACTAATTACAGTAAACCAGCTCCTCACTCTCTCTAGGGTTTAAGAACCACCACACCTTTGTTTTTCTGTAGACACTCCGGCAGCTCAGCGACGATGGAGAACGACGAAAACGGCGCCGTTCAGAGGAAGCCGAAGGTGAAGGGCAAGCACGACAAGCCCAAGCCCTGGGACGATGACCCGAACATCGACCGCTGGAAAATAGAGAAGTTCGATCCTTCCTGGAACGAAGGCGGCATGCTTGACGTCACCACTTTCTCTACCCTATTCCCTCGCTACAGAGGTCCCTCCTCTCTCTCTCTCTCTCTCTCTCTCTCTCTCTCTTCTCTTGTTTTCTTTGGCTGCTTAAATTTCCGATTATTTCTGTTTATCGTTTGGAATTTTACTGTACATGATTGATAGAGTTGATGAAATTTACTGCTGATAGATAGTAATTTTGGAGAAGAAGAAAAAGTTTAAACTATTTTGGTTGGACTACTATGAAGTATGGGTTTAGCATTGTACTTTCTGATTTATGAGCCTCTGCATTGTGTTGTGCAGAGAAGTATTTGCAAGACGCGTGGCCGGCGGTGAAATCTGCTTTAAAAGAGTACGGCATTTCTTGCGAATTGAATCTGGTATGTCACATTAGTGTGTCGAGTTTGTGAATCTGTGTGAAAGTTTTTTGTGGATTGGTCAGCGGCTTTGATATTTAAGATATTTAAGTGTTGTGTTACCGGTTCTGTTAGGTTGAGGGTTCGATGACGGTGTCTACGACCAGAAAGACTAGAGACCCCTATATTATCGTCAAAGCTAGGGATCTTATTAAACTATTATCCAGAAGTGTTCCTGCTCCTCAGGTACGAACGTCAGGCTGTTTGCTGTTACCTTTTTATTTATTTATTTATTTGTTCCTGTCTTGTTCAAGTGGTTCGAAGTAGTTGCTGTAGTATTTCTTTTTTATGTTTCGATATACTAAGGTTCTCTTTTGAGGCTATATTATGAGTGATCTCTCTTTAATGTAACTCTTATGTGAGCTGTGTTTTCTCTTCACTTGGTTTCATAGACTGGTTTATGACTTCAGATATTTGTACTCATGTCTAATTCAAGTGCTCAACTTTCTCGCTGTAGGCAATAAAAGTGCTGAATGATGAAATGCAATGTGACATCATCAAGATTAGCAACTTGGTCAGAAGTAAGGTGCGTATATATTAAAGTCCTTCCATTTAAGGGAACTGATATGGAATCCCCGTTCACTTTGTTTCAAAGCATTCTGTGTTCTTACACGAGACCCTTGTGTATAAGCACTCTGTTTTGATGAAGTTTTGTTAGATGTGTTAGCTTAGGTTTAGTGAATCAGGAGTGTGAGGGATCTAGGTGGATAAAAACTAAAAAGAATGTGTACCCAAAGCTCAATTTCAGGGGTTAGATCATTTTAAGTTTATAATTAAACTACTTAGTTATTAAATAGTAGGAGTTAGGTTCAGTGAATCGGGAATATGAGGGATTTAAGTAACTTAACTCCAATGGTAAGTAGTGGTTGTTGAACTTTTAGGATTCTACAATATGCAAAAACTATCACTTAATCAGCTTTTTTAATCTCTTCTGTGCAGGAAAAATTTATAAAACGAAGGCAACGTCTTATTGGTCCCAATTCCTCCACTTTAAAGGTGCATACAGTATAGTATATGTATCATATTATCTTCTTTTACTGACTGCTCTCACCCAAAGAAAATGAAAATAAATAAGAAACAATATGTGGTTTAACATTCTACTAGGTAAATCTACTCTTTGTTCTGTTTCTTTAATTTTTACCTATATTATTGTGGATGCAGGCCCTGGAAATACTGACAGGCTGTTATATTCTGATACAAGTAAGTGCTACTATTCATTTTCATTTTAATCGTCATATTGCACATTCCTTATTTGGTTCCCTGCCACTTGAAAAGAAGTGTAGATCATGGATTTACATATAAACTTTGGCTTGTAAATAAACAGGGAAACACTGTTGCTTCAATGGGTTCATTTAAAGGATTAAAGACAGTTAGGAGGATTGTGGAAGACTGTATTGAGAATAAAATGCATCCGATATTTCATATTAAGGTGATTATACTACCATTTTGTGCCTTTTCACTTCGCAAAACTACAGGTTTTACCTGAAGATTTTTGAATGGTTCAATCTTGATGATTTTTTTTTCTGTCTCTTCCCCTGATAACTAGATTCTCATGGTAAGGAAAGAACTGGAAAAAGATCCAACTCTAGCGCAGGAGAACTGGGACAGATTTCTTCCGAAATTCAAGAAGTATGACATCTCTATCATTTGTTACAAAGTGTGTATATGTCCTTGAAGTTTATTTATGTGTTAGGTGTGTATTGATTTATTTCTGAACTCTCTTCCTCCAGGAAAAATGTTAATCAACCCAAACCTAAGAAGAGTAAGAAGAAGAAACCAGAATATACACCCATACCACCTCCTCAACCACCTAGCAAGGTAATAAGTTCACTCTTTTTTTTTTGGTATACTTTCTCTCTTCTTTCAAGGGTTCTGCATGCTGATGTGTCTATTTCATCATGTTATGTCCTGTGCTCATCCTTAGATTCTGTATAAAATTGATAATTAAATTCCTTAACCTCAACAAAGATAGTTTACTGTCTTCCGGAACTGGAAGTGATAGTGTTGGTTAGAACTTAGAAGTGTTCCCTGACTTGGAACTTCTAAGACAATAATTTTCAGTACATGACTTTAGTCCCTGTCACAGTAATGATAGGGGCCTAATTTGCATATTTATTTTTCACTTGATTGTTGTCCACCTGCCTTTTCTCATCCCCTTCATAAAATGAATTTGGATGAACACAGTTAATTCACCTCAAACTTGCAGTTTAGTTGTTATATTGATCTTGGCTGTTGGTTTGGCCCCACTGTGTGGTTGTATTGATATGGTCTGTCTGCATATGCAAATATATCAAGAACATTTTGTTTTTTTGTTTTTGTTTGTTTTGGCATTGAAAGCTTTCTTTATTTAGTACTTACGGATAAATGATATATGTAAACGATCTGCCTGTACGATGCTATGTGAATATTTTAGGTTGACATACAATTGGCAACTGGAGAATACTTTTTGAGTGACAAAGTGAAATCGGAAAAGAAGTGGAAAGAGCAGCAGGAGAGACAAGCTGGAAAAACAGCAGAAAACAAGCGAAAAAGAGAAGCTGCTTTTGTTCCTCCAGAGGTAAGGAGTCATAGGAAATTTATGTTCAACACCTCTACATTTGTTTTGGTGTTATTTGCTACTAATTATTATACCTTCTCATTCCTGTGCTATGTGTAATTAATTGTCTTCTTTCTTAAATCAGGAGCCTGCGGTACAGCATAACAAATCAGATGACAGTACCAAAGATGTTGCTGCCCTGGCCACGTCTCTGAAGGTAAATGATATGAACTGTATTTTTTTTTTTTTCTCTCTTCGTTTTTCTTATCTTTGGGTTTAATAATGGATTGTCCAAGTAGCCCGCTTGAAATATATAGAACTCTGTTATAGTGACTTCTCAAGGGGGTTTAGAAAAGTGATGTTGATTAGTGATCACCTCGAGAAAAACATGGTGAGTGACTTACAGTACGGCACTTTGCTGTCCTTTGTTGATGCATATGCTGGTTGTTTTGCAGAAAAAGGCAAAAGAGTATGGAAACAAAAAGTTGATTGAGAACGTAAATCCAGAAGCTTATCTTGCAGAGTCTGGAGAACCTTCAAAAAAGAAATCCAAGAAATCCAAGGGCTCAGAGTCTTAGATTCCTGAGTTGGATGTTATATACAAGCTCATAAGACGAGTTGTTTGTTGGACGTGTGTAATCTGTTCAAACTCTGGTCGGATGGTTTGTTAGGAAATGCCTCCCAAACCTACTGCTTTACCTTCTTAATTTAGTAAAAAAATTCTCAGTTACTGTGTTGACCAGGTTGTGTCCAGTAAAGCAAGCCAATGGCTCAACATAGAAATCTACATATTTATATTCTAACCTATCATATGTGGAATAATAAATGAACTATCCTTGCTAGAAGATTTTCAGACCAGTAGTTTATTGGAAAGGGTAACTAGGTCGATTTTCAAAGAAAGAAGGCGTAACTAGATCAATAGCCAACTAGCTGCACTTGGGGACCTTATTTTTGAACCAAGCGAAATCAAGATTTCTTCATAGCAGGGGGCCAAGTTCTTCACTAACTCGTAAACTTTGCTTTTTCACCAAGTTCTTCAAATGAATCGACCACATTTTGAAGCCTGGCAACGAATTCGATTAGGAGCGACACAAATGTAGCCAAGGACAAGGCGCTTGCACTTTCATATGTTGTGCAGTTCTCTTCCTTGCCTACTCCGAATGGCCAAGCTGGTTGATTCCTAAACACGCATTCTGAGGAAGCACCTTGTGTTGCAGAAGGTGTCCATGCTGCAGAAACAGACCTCAGGTCAAGCACAGTTTCACTCAAGGACTTGAGTCCCAATTTCATATCATCACTGTCCTTGTAATCCGAAACATTTTCAGCACCTTCTTGTTTTCTAGGTCGTCTTCCGATTTCCCAATTCTCTGAATTGACCAGTATGTATGATCTATGGTCTATACTCTTCTGTAACTTTTCTGCTGCCTCATGAACATCTTTCAGTATGTCTCCGGGGCCTAACTTTTCCATCTTCTCTATCTTTTTCCCAAGCTCTCTCAAAACTTTTGCACCTTCTGCTCCGACCCACCGGAGCTCCGTACAAAAGACCAGTCTCTTTTCGGCTGGGGCCTGCAGTATACAAGATCACAACTTCACAAGCTTAGTTAATGGAAAACTCAGTGTGAAGGAAGCTGCATATGCATACTTCCAAATAATAGATGCAGTGTAAAAGGACACTCAGAAGACACCACATTTAACTTCGAGGCAATTTCTCGCTATATAGTATTCTTTTAGAGTTTTAGGTTTTTCGAGAAAGTATGCACAACATTTATAGGTAAACTCATAAAACGTTTACCTGTATTTCAGAAAGAAGGCATCCATGGAGTGCCATGACCATGAATGCACAATGCCTCAGTGCACTGTTCACTTTGACATAGTTTTTCCAAGGATAATTCAACATTTTATATCGTCAATGAGGTGGTTCCCAGATTGCAAACCCCAACTGCATATGTGAAAAACATAAACCAAACCTATTATTTCGACTGTCTAAATAATCAGAAGCACATAATTAGTGAAATCATACACACCAGAGTTTCTTCTTGGCTTTTAGACTCCATCACTGATTTATAGCCCTTGTGCATTGAATCATCTGAGGCTTGGTACGTGAGAATTTTCGATGGAGTCCTCTCATATTCGACGAATTTCAGGTAGCCATCGACACACCCTAAGCAAAGAAACCTGCTCAGCAAGTATCATCAACTAAAGTTTCACCAAGAAATTAAGTACGTGTATGTATACCTTCTAATGAAGTAGCAACTTCCTTGAAATTTTTGACCACCAAGTTATGCAGATCCTCTCCTGACCATATTGGGCATATACAGATGTTAACAAACAAACACACAGCAGCACCCACAACAATAAGCACCAAACGAGTCGTAACAGCCCCGTTATACTCCCTTGTTCTATTCCCAGCCACCATAAGAATGCAATATGTCAAGATGAAAACTCGAAATCCATATTCATAGGGTTTCATTGTTGGATACAGCTTCAAGTAAGATGCGAAAAATCCTAGTCGTCAAAAAGAGAGAAGCAGAGTAATTAGAAAAGTGGCAGCATAGAAAAAACAAGTACTAATTTTCTATTTAAGTTGGGAAAAGCTAATACTAACCAACTATAAAAACGCTTATGACAATTACAACTTCCTCCAAATTTCCAGCCAGCAGAGATACTTCGGCGAAGCAGAAAGCAAGGATTCCAGCAACCAAGGTTCCTAACCCTCGATTAAATCCTTTAATGAAAGTCCCTCCTGCATTAAGAAAGATTTAGTACTAAAACCAGTGAGTAAAATAAAAAATGAACTCAAATATATATTGTTCAAGTGTCATAGTCAAATGTAAGTAGTACCTATGCTGAATTCGAACATGACAATGACGGTGAGGATAGCCCAGATTGAGTACTGACCAATATCGATATGGTGGAATGATTCTTTCCAGAATATGAGCGAAGAAACAATGGACAATGCCAGCCCCATTTTTATAGCAAAGATGACTTTTCTGGGATCAGAGCGACCCATTTCCCAAGCTTTGAGAGCAAAATCAAGTACATCTTCCCCAAACTTCATTACCTTTTGGCCCAAGAAACTGAAACAGCATACATATGTGCTGCTCTCTCTTTCATACTCGTCCTCTTTGAAGCTAACCAAAAGCGACTTCTCCATGCTCTTTGAGTCTTTGAAAACAACTGAGAATTCTCAACTACTTGAGCCGAAGTAGTTCCTCTTCTTCAGTTCCAGTCTTCCAGATGATCTACAGAGTACCAAGGAGGCAAGGAGACAAAGTTGATGCAGAAAGAAGTAATGACAGGTTCACAACTAACAAGGACCTAGTTTTAGCAAAGAGTGTAGTATTTAGCAAATAGACCCTGGATGATCGAAAAGTGGAATAAACCGATGGATTACTTACTTCATGCATTGGATACACACCCCTCGGGTGCTTGGATGTAGAAGGACAGATTAGCAATGGTAACATATGATCAAAGACACTTATTCTTTATCTACTATTATTATTGAACGTGTTTAACATGTGTGTCGTGTCGTCGTCACATTATTTGATGAACAAATCTAACATCTAAACAAGTTATGACGAAAAACATAATTATTGAATTTTTTTTTGTTTTATTTATTGAACATCAACTACTGCAGCAAGTCGGCAAGAGTTCAATCCATTTTTTGTTTTTTTGTTTTAATACCTAACTGCCCAAAGTTGTTCATTGATGCTAAAAAATGTTAGAATTGTGACTTATATGTAATTTTCTAAAAACAAATCATAGGTGAAGAAGACGGGGTAAGGAGAAATGTGTTGAAATTATTGGGCCACACTGGCTTTTACTGAGGAATCTTCGTCTCAATCTTCGTCTCCTTGTCTTTCTGTGCAAGGATAAAAGTATAGGAAACTTCTTGTCTATCTTGGCGATAGCCTGATGTTGGTTTTTGATTCTTGTGATGTATAAAAGCCTAAGAAGCAACCATATCAACTGGGATATTATTGAGCTGCATTGTCATTCATTCTTGGACCATAACCACAATGTACATTTACAGTTCCTCATCAAGGTTCAAACAAAGAAGGTAAGCAACTAAGCCAATCACGGGCACAAATCTAAGGTAATTTACGATACCAATCTTGCTTCTCTCAACATTCTGCAGATTGTCACCTATCAACCAAGGCTGGAAGACACTATAAAGAACTATATCCCAAATGAATGCATAAGCCAGCCTCTCGGATCCTAGATAGCTGATCAAAAACTCCCAACGCTCAGAAATGCCACCAAAGTTGCTGTCCATCCGTCCATAAAGTGCCCACAATGCAGATATCAGACATATCCCTCCACCAACAAGTCCGACGATGCGAGCACCTTTGGTCATCACATCTCCAAGCTGTGAGCGCTTGCTGGGAGTATAGTCCGATTCAGGTGCATTCAGCCGAATAGCCATGTAAGGTATCAAAAATGCTGTTCACATCACATATACAAGAAACAAGTCATTGATGGAAATGTAACTCAACTCTAAACATACCAAATTCAAAACAGAACTTCAAATCACCGATCCACTGAATAATATATTTCTCATCCTTCCTTCATTAGGTGAATGAAGGAAGGTAAATACTTTATTTACCTGATTCACTGAATAATTTATTTCTCATCCTTCCTTCATTAGGCAAATGCACATTTTAGGCACATTGACATGTTATATCATTAGAAGGTCAATCAAAATCAGCTGAGTAGCTGATCTATGATATACCATATATTCCTATGGAGTCAACAATGAAGGTAAATACTTTGATTTGTGTTCTACATGATAAACCTAATCGAGCACTCGGCTCGTTCTCATTCAATCATAAAATATCAGAGTATAAACAAAAGAAAGCATACTGTTTGTAAGGAACATCTGAAAGCCCCATAAGACATCAAGAGAACCCTTGTATCTGTCCCTCTTCCCATCAGTGAAAAGCAAAGGAGCAAACATGAACGTCCACCCAACCACAAAGTTGAATAGCCCTTCAGACATCTGAATATTCCAAAAGAACCAAACTTACCCCCATTCCAATCCAAAAAACACATTGCTTCAATTGGCAGTAATAAGTAACCAAATTGACTCACACACAATAATCTTACCGGGTGAATAACTGGGGCATCAATAAAATTAATACCAACTACTCTGCCATTAAATTAACCACAGAAATCATCAAGAATACAGTAAAAAAAAAAATCACTACCAAAATACATATCCAACTTGATTTGATCATACCAGAGTTGAAAAGAGGCAACACAAAGAAGAAATTCAAAGAGAGGCCCAGAAGAGAATTCACTGTTTCTGAACTTATAGCCCACACTGGGTCTCCCTGCAGTATTAGGAAACCCAAAATCATTAACAGCCATAATTCTCTATATCATGTCACTCACTGAAGTTAAACAGGTAATAGAACCCGGTAAAAAAATGTAGGCACAATTACACACAGGAGCATAAGGAAGGAGAAACAGCCACAGAATGTAGACTGCCTCAGCAACCCAGAGACCAGTCTGAAACAGTCGCCGGGAATCTTCATTTCCGGTCCCTGGTTGGATAGCTGTGGTGGGTTTCCGACGTGACGCGTGGCACACAACTAGTGGCTTCAGCTTTGAGACCATGAGCGACTGTGGTGCCGAAAAATGCGCTTCCAATGCAACCGGGTCGGGTTTTCGGAATCGGGTCCGGGTCGCAAAAATGGCGCGGTTGGTGCAGAGAAGAAGCTGAGATGTCGTAGTAACGGTGGCCATTTGTTTTCTGGGGAATGAAAAAAAAAAGCGCATGGCGTGGCTTTCCTTCTCTACACTAAAATAGAGGATTGGTTGGTTCTGTAAATTAGGCTTCTATCCGAGGGTAATTTCATTTAACTGGTTCGAGGCGGACTAAAACGACGTCGTGAGAGTCGGTAGCTGCTTATAAAGGAAGCCAGGTCTTTGCTTCCTTCTTCCATTTTCAAAGCGAAAGCACTAGGTTTCAGAAGCTTTTTCCCGCCAACAATGGCGCCCAAATCCTATAACACTGAAGGTAATCACACTCTAGCGAAGCTCTTAGTTCTACTCATTTCGATTTCAGATTTACTGAGCGATAATCCTTCTCTTTTGGTTTCTGAAAACTTGGCAGCAATCGTTCTCAGATTCGTGAATGAGGTAAACTCAGATTTCTCCTCTCACTTTATTTTCGTTTTCGAATTCATACTTGATTTCCGCTATTGATTTCTGATTTCATTTCAGATCTAAAATTTTTAGGCACTAGCGAAATGTAAATTTCCTCTTTCTGAGTTTTAGGCTGTTTAGGAGGTTTGGAATTCGAAATGATCTTGATCTTTCTTCGATGAACCGATTCAGCTTGATTTTTCTTGCTTTAGTTTCAATTTTCAGCATCATGATCTGCTGTAAAGGAGTAGATGGAAGGAAATTTTCGGATATGTGTTAGGTGCTTTTGGCTCCCTAAATGTTGATGTGTACTTGTTTGTGTTTTGCTTCAGCAAAATAAGCCACTGAATTCGCAGAATGTGGCGGATGCGCTGCAAAAGTACAATCTTAAGAAGACGGCAGTACAGAAATCGCTGGATACTCTTGCTGATGGTGGAAAGATTTCGTTCAAGGAGTATGGGAAGCAGAAGATATACCTGGCTCGGCAAGACCAGTTTGATATTCCGAACAGTGAGGAGCTTAGTCAGATGAAGGAAGCAAATACGAAGCTGCAAGGACAGTTGGCTGAGCAAAAGAGGGCAATTAGCGAGGTGGAGGGAGGTACTGATACTGTTTTTTTGGTATACGCTATAGTTTTCTCAAATAATGTTGCTGGTTTTTCGGTAATTTGATTATCGGTTTCATGATGCACTTGTTGTTGCAGAAATCAAAGCTTTGCAGTCGAATTTGACCATGGAACAAATAAAGGAGAAGGACACCAAACTGAGAAAGGAGGTAGGTTAAATGGGACTGATTGAACTTGTACTCAAAAGATCTGTCTGTGGAAACACTGGTATGATGAAGCTGTGGAGTTTTGAATTGTGTACCAGGTCAAGGAACTGGAAGACAAGTTGGAAAAATTGCGAGGAGGAGTTACCTTGGTCAGGCCTGAAGACCGCAAGATTATTGAGCAAATGTACTCGGAGAAGATAAGCCAGTGGAGAAAGGGCAAGAGGATTTTCAGAGATCTTTGGGACACTATTACTGAGAATTCACCTAAAGATCTCAATGAGTTCAAGGTTTGTTGGCTGCTTTGTTATTCAAGCTCATGGATTCTGCTATGGTATAGTTCTTAATAATTTCTTATGTTAACACAGGAAGAGCTAGGGCTTGAATATGATGAAGATGTTGGTGTGGATCTACAGTCATTCAGTGACCTTCTGCCAAAGAGTACGAAGCGGCCTAGAGGCTGGTGAGGTTTTATGGTGAAGTTATGCATAGTCAAAGGTTGGAAATGAGTTCTCTGCTTATTTAACAACTGATAGTAAACTTATGTATATTCTGCATACTCTGGAGATTACAATGTAGGTTTAATGGTTAAATCTACTGATGTTACATGCTGAAACCACATGATGAAACCTTTGAAGTGATTAGCATGCTGAAATCTAGATCTAAGGGGTTTTGACACAAGTCTAATCTGTTTGTTATATTAAATCTGTTGGGTGTTGCAGTTGTACTGTAGACCCTAACTTGGGGAAAATTTGTCTATCCATGTCCATCTACAGACAGCACCCCACTTATATTTTGAGTTCTTACTGTAACAACAACATACAACTTTTTCATAGAATAATATCATAGAGCTTCAAAACTTAACACACCAAGTTTTAGACTTCGAGAAAACATATAAGAGAAAAATAATAATCAAATTAATAGCCAGTTACCTTATTAGCACACTAACAAAACTTACAAGCAGATCAACACACCATACCACCCATGCTCCTTAGTGTCCAAAGACCCGTCTATTTCTCAGAGAGAATGGTCCCTTCTCGAAGTTTAATGTTAGCCTTCTAGATGATCCCTCCGGCTCGACCTTCATCCCAGATTGAACCCTTGAAGGAACTCTCTTAGGAGATGGGGCCTTGGTACTTTGTTCATCTTCACTATCATCAAAAACTGTATCCTTCCCTGAATGACTGGGCTGGCCTGTGGCATCCAAGGACACTGGAGGAGTCACCTCTGATATATCACCTTCTGAATCTGAACTTGAATATGCTGACCTCTTCACTTCTTCAGCCTGATTCTGCACAGTGACGTGCTCATTCTGTGATCCGAATTCAGTTTTTGAGGATACATATCTGCTTGATAACTTGCCTCGTTTAGGACCAGGACTGTTTTGATCATCAGAATCATGAGTGTCAGATCTGGACAGTTCCACAGCTGCTCTTGCAGCTGCTGCTGCATAAGCTGCAGACTCAAAAGCAGCCTGAGCTGCATGAGCCACATCCTTGTATTTCTTCTTAGAGTACTTGTCATCTTTTTCCGTCTCATCTTTAAAAGCCTGCAGGACTTCAGCTGATCCAGCTGTGCCACTTGAACTAGCCTGTGGGTGTGGTGGTGTCTGGACCATCTTATCCTGCATCAGTCACACACAGAGAGTCGCATTCATGAATATTCTTGTTTAATTTCATAGTAAATAATAGCAATTGCTTTTTCTCTTTATAAGACAGTCACATACCTCAATGGAGCCAGAAGTTTCTTCTAGGTTCAGAACAATTGAATTATCAAAGGCAATTTCTTTAAGCACCTTCATTCTGCTCTCCCTAGTTGGCATCCTAGTCGACAGTTTTTGGGTCATGATAAGGCTGACTCCGCAATTGTTGCGCAATTCAATGGAACTAGCAGTGAATTCCTTGCCAAAGCGAGCGCTGAGAATACTACGAATCTCTTGAAGCTCCGGGAAATCTCCACATCTTGAAGCAGCATACAGCATACTTGATGCTGCCTCCCTCAATTCCTCTGGACATTCCCTGTACATTAAAAAGAAAATTTTCCATCAATGGCTGCCTACGACTACACCACAAAGCAAACACTAGTGGAATGAATCAACTAACAAACCTCTCTTGTTCAATGAGGTGAACTCTTTCGATCAAGAGGTTGCAATACCGCTCGATCATGACATACACATCCAGCATGTTCTGCTCCTTGATCACCTGCTCAACCTGCAAACAATCAAATGAAACTCTCATCAATACAAAGTCAACCGGACAAACCATAGATGCTACCAGTTAGTCAACATAATTTCGATCTTACGCGAAGAAGAGCTCGGTCATGGTGGCCGAGCTGGAGAAGCTGGAGCACATCGGATCGGGACTGGCTGCACTTGGCCTGACGCTGCGTTTTGAGGACGGCAAGGCGGGAGAGAGCAAGAGCGAGGACTGGTTTCAACTTAGAGGTCTTGCTCCTTCCAAGCAAAGCGTCGAGCTTTCTTCCCATATTGCTCCGTTGTGTACCGCTCTCGTACAAATCACAACACAACAAAGAAGCTCAGGGTCGATTGCTCCTTTTTGAAATGACGAATATGGAAATGTGAATATGCGACCTTTAAAGAGATTTTAAGTATGTGTTTCTTTCGTTGTTATACAACGTCGTGTGGACTAAATAGCGTAGGGGCTAAGTCTGGTTTCTAGATGCATGATTTTGTTTATGCAAGTGCAGACGAGGAGGGTGTAAAATTTAGACGCGGTGCGGTTTAGTCTTACGTGGAAATTGCTGCGAAGAGAGGCTTCTCGGTCACACGAGCGAGCACGTGACACACCAGTCGACACGGTGGGGGCTGCCATCAGTGGCGGATTCTTTAAGAGGCGAGAGGCTGTGGCTCTCGCGGCAAGTTTTAAATTAGCTTTTAATTACATTTAATTATGGTTATAATCACAATTAATTATGGTATAATTATATGATTACGTTATAATTGTCTTCTATTTATGGTATAATTGTGAATTTATTAGTATTGAGTTCAAGAATTTGATATATATTGGCCCCTCCGAAATTTTGTTTGAAGTTCCATCACTGATTGTTGTCATTTTCTCTCTTCTGGATTTTAGCTTTTGTCAACCCGATTTACTTATTTAATTAATTACTTACATAAAACATAATTGAATTATAGAAGGCTATGTCACCCAAAACGGTCTATGAAAATATCAGGCCGCAAATAAGCATGATAAGATCGCGTTACTTTTTCTTAAAAGAAAGAGAAAATCCAAGAGATCAACTAGAGCTCAGTTTTGAGGTGAGACCATTTTTGTTAGAGAAAATGACATAATAGTATATAACTAAATTTAAAAACATAAAAACTTCACTTTTAATATTTTTTTGTACAAATTAAGACATAAACCCAGGCCCAAACTAATGGTAGACTTTTATAGGTAAAATGACTAACATATCCATTTTCAAATAAATTTATGTAAAATGACACCGCAGTAACACGTCTCTCGTCGACATAGCAGTAGCACGTCTCCGGTTGACACGACAGTAGCACGTCTCAGGTCGACACGACAGTAGCACGTCTTCGGTCGACACGGCAGTAATACGTCTTCGGTCGACACGGCAGTAATACGTCTCCGATCAACACGACAGTAGCATGTCTCATGCCGACACGGCAGTAGTATGTCTCTCGTCGACACGACAGTAGTACGTCTATGCTGACACGGCAATAGCATGTCTCCCGTCGACAAGGCAGTAGCACGTCTCTTGTCGACACGTCAGCAGCACACCTCTCGTCGATAAGGTAGCAGCACGTCTCGCGTCGACACGACAGTAGCACGTCTCATGTCGACACGACCAAACACGTCTCCCGTTGACACGGTAGTAGCACGTCTTCGGTTGACACAACAGTAGCACGTCTCCGGTCGACACTGCAGTAGCACGTCTCCGGTCGACATAGCAGCACGTCTCATGTCGACACGGCATTGGCACGTCTCCTGTCGACACGATATTGGCACGTCTTCCGTCGACACCGTAGTACCACGTCTTCGATCGACACAGAAGTAGCACGTCTACGGTTGACACGACAGTAGCACGTCTCATGCCGACACGGCAGTAGCATGTCTCTCATCGACACGGCAGTAGTACGTTCATGCCGACACAGCAGTAGCATGTCTCTCGTCGACACAACATTAGCACGTCTCCGGTCGACACAACAGTAGCACGTCTCATGTCGACATGACAGTAACACGTCTCTCGTCGGCACGGCAGTAGCACGTCTCCAGTCAACACTGCAGTAGCACGTCTTTGGTCGACATGACAGTAACACGTCTCCGGTCGACACGGCAGTAGCACGTCCCCGGTCGACACGGCAGTAGCACGTCTCATGCCGACACGACAGTAGCACGTCTCATGCCGACACGGCAGTAGCATGTCTCTCGTCGACACGACAATAGTACGTCCATGCAGACACATCAGTAGCATGTCTCACGTCAACACGACAGTAGCACGTCTCCCGTCGACATGACAGTAGCACGTCTCCCGTCGACACGACAATAGCACGTCTCAGGTCGACACGACAGTAACACGTCTCTCATCTCGTCAACAAGGTAGAAGCACGTCTCGCGTCGACACGGTAGTAGCACGTCTCGCGTCGACACGACAATAGCACATCTCATGTAGACACGACATAGCATGTCTCCCGTCGACACGGCAGTAGCACGTCTCCCGTCGACACGGCAATAACACGTCTTTGGTCAACACTGCAGTAGCACGTCTCCGGTCAACACAACATTAGCACGTTTCATGTCGACACAATATTAGCACGTCTCTCGTCGACACGACAGTAGCACGTCTCCGGTCGACACGACAATAGCACGTCTCCGGTCGACACGACAGTATCCCTTCTCCGATCGACAAGACAGTAACACGTCTCCGGTCGACACGGCAGTAGCACGTCTCTGGTCGACACGGCAGTAGCACGTCTCCGGTCGACACGGCAGTAGCACGTCTCCGGTCGACACGGCAGTAGCACGTCTCCGGTTGACACGGCAGTAACACATCTCCGGTCAACACGGCAGTAGCACGTCTCCGATCAACACGGCAGTAACACGTCTCATGTCGACACGGCATAACATGTCTCTTGTCGACACGACATAACATGTCTCTCGTCGACACGGCTGTAATACGTCTATAGTAACAGTAGAATATGTAATAAATGATAGTTTGGTAGAATATGTAGTAACAGATGACATATGGATATTAATTTGTTCTAATTTGTAAATTTTTGTCCTTAAATGTATAAAATAATGTGTAAAAAATGTATTTGTAAACTGAAATTTAATCAGTAACCAATATATAGTTTTCTATTTTCGTTAAAAAAATGAAAAATGGATTACGTAGTCGGTTCTGATCAAGATCACATTATATTGTTTGAAGATTTTTCAAATTCCGAGACTAATAAGCAAGCGACCATGTCAAACTCAGACATGTTCAGTAAGTGGATTGTGATTTAACTCGAATCAACTTCGTCAAGAATTGAACCAACCCAATGTGAGTACAACCCATCAAAGCTCTTACCAAAGTTCAATTTGATACAACTCAAAGTTCAATACTTTCGTGCTACATTTTCTTTTGGTCAAGTTGCATATCTGACTGTAAATATTATGGATTCAAATCTCACTAAACGGGAAAGCAATTTTGATGTAAACAAGAACAGAAGGTTGCATAGACTCTAGAGCATGTAGATCAAGAGTCTTTTTCAATATGGGCCCTTGAGTTTTGAACAGTTGTGGTGAAGTTTCTTGCACATCTCTATATACGTTCTTGGCAAGAAACTGAAATAATGGGGCTCTTCATTGCCCGTTTTGAAGACAAAAGACACATTCTCTGTTCTCTTGTATCACAAGTCACATGAAATCAAATGTCCACCAAACACTATTTTAACCCAACAAGCATCCAAAAACGATACCAATAAGATTATTGGATTGCTTGCTGTGGTTTCATCCACCCTAGAAATGATGTCATATGATGAAAAAACTTTAGCATGCAAACAGTGTTTTCTTGCACGGCAAAATATCACCTACCACTACCACTAGATTTCACATCACTTTCAATATTCTCAATACTAATGTCTAAATGTACCTCACTTGATGTTGAGGATAGTAATAGACAATCAATTAGCAGAGTTGTCATGGGTGACATGGTACCTGTGCATAAAGATGGAACTATCCTAGCTGATTATCAGCTTCTGTTTCTTGGGGGTTTGACCCAGTTCACAAAAAACAGAAAAAAGTGTTCAAAGGTATTTGCTTGGTGTTGAGGACTCCTTTTGAGAAACAGTTCGCATTCCTAAAGTGGGAGCGTTATTCGTAGCATATTAGAACACTTTGGTCATATTCTGATCTAGAAGGTTATATATCATTGGATACACAAAATTTCATAACAAATAACATTGAAGTATATTTAACATTGAAGTATATTGGACGCATTTTAGCAAGTACACATAACCACTCTTCATTTCAACCAATCCGGTAAATACACATTTCAGCTCAGTTTACAAATGTATGCAAGGAAGAGAAAGCCCTTTCGGCCCCATCCAGCCATTGGCTAGATGATATAAAGTGAAATATAAAAAAGTTGGCAAGAAGACGGTAGACCTAGAGAGACAAATGAAAACCAACAAGGATAATAGCGCCAGAATCTGGCAAAGGGATATGTGCCATTATTAACTGAAATAATTGGGTGCAGCAGACTGCTTACGTAGACATGGACGGTATTCTGAGGGGACTAAAACTAAACTATGGAACTGTTTAGCTAGCTAGCAACTCTGATTTTTTACAGAAAAAAAGAAAAAAGAAAAAAGAAAAAAGATCAAGACATTGCATTACTTTAATTGGAAGTTAGATACTTTATTTATATCTAGTATAATCCTGTAGCCAAGGCCTCTATCTTCCCAAAATAACAATATTTTTAAAAAAAATGTTTATTTGAAAATATTAGACACAATGTAACGATATCATATAGAAGTTAAGCCATACCGACAACCTACATTAAGAATCTGACAAAAACGATGAAATCTAAATCTATATCTCAGTTTGTTTACTATTATATTCCCTATTCACTCATAACACAGCTGAAATGTTGCTCCACTGCCATAAAAGGCAATACTTGGCCTCTCAATAACAATATATCAGCAGAACAGACATCACACACAAGTCCAGCAGAGGTTACAAATTAAGATAATGCATCTATAGAGATCACATACATCAGTATTGATAAGCTGGAATACTTACTTGGACTTTCTTTTTGATGCAGACAGCAGCCACATGCCTCCTGTGCAAGTGCCTCCAGAATGACCATGGATCAGATGCAATGCAATCTCATTAGGAATTTCACATATTAAGGGTAACAGACAAAATGAAAAAACACAGACAAGCAAAGACCAACAGATACACATCAGAGTACAATTGCATGCATATATAGCTCAACGTCAAAGAATATAAACATTCAGCAGAGTAGATCACCAAATCAAAGCATGGTTCAGAAAAACAAAGGCATTTTTAAACAGTCGAACACAGAAACAGATGATTCAGACACCGAGTACAATGTACGTTGACAACTATCTTTCACAATCTCGCAAGCCAACCAAAAGCACACACCAAAAAAGAAAAAGAAAAATGGAGCTTGGACCATATGTTTGCAAAAAGAAAATTACAAGTTAACCCCCATTAGTTCTTACTTCTTATCAGAGAACAAAAAGACAAAACATGCAGCATAAATGACAACTACTTCCAAGTCCCTCACAAGTCTCCTAATAAACAAACTAAGGTACCTTCTCCTGGTTTCCTTTTTAGGCATCTAAGCACTGGAGGGTTGCCTCAAAGCAGTGGCAGATATCCTGAATGAAAAATCTAATTAGAATCCCCAGAGCGAATAGTTAAAATGAACTGGCTATAAAGAAACGACAGATAAAAGCTATATGAGCATAGAAGTGAGCTTAGCAAACCTTCAACTAATCACATCATAAATTCTTTGGAAATTGAGAATGCAGAAACCAAGAAAATACATTACAAGACAAGGCAAGAAATTTTAAAAATGAAAGTAAAAAGAACAAGTATCTTGTTTCTGAGCTCATAGAGATATATGTATATATAATGAACTTCTGTTTTAACAGAAACTATATTGCAGAAACCAGGTTCAAAGTACACATTATTAATGATGGGAAGTTATAAGAGATGTATTAAAATTAAGAAGCGGCCAATCATGAATGATTACAAGGGGAAAACGCCTTCGGCTAGTTGTCTTACGATAGAAACAGTACACTCCACTGAAAGAACCAGCCAGTAATGAGTACTCCTGACAAATATCCCCCCCTTCAACCATGCCAAACTGTGTCAAAAGCTCTCCGGCCACCACATAGAAGAGAGATAATGCCCAATGATTAGAAACTGAATATGAATAAGGACAAATGTACAAACATCTAACGGAACAAGAATTCTGGAGTGAGAAAATCAGCAACACGGTTCACTTGCCAGTGATGAATGGATGATTCAAACCTTGTGATACTGTCAACCTCTTGTCTGGATCAAGCACAAACATTTTATCCAAAAGATCTTTAAAATCAGCTAATAACTTGGGATCTGGATCCTCGCCAGAAGAGCTTGCAATCATTGATCCAATATCTTTTGGCTTTATGTTGATAATCACACGTTTAATGACCTACATCAGAAGAATTGAAAACCTAAATCAACATGATACAGGAAACGAATGGGAAACGATTGACAGCTAAACTCAAGATATCATGCAAGCCACAAAATACATAGAACAAACAAGTTGAGAGATGCTTACCTTTTTTGTAACAGGATCATCTTCTGTAGCATGAAAGTTCAGATCCTGATCGAAATTTTGGTAAGTAAATGCTCCCTGTACGTAAAAAACAAAAGAAAATAGACTATTAAAAATCTGTAACAATATCAAATATATAAAGGCGAACATAGTTGCATATACAAATACTTGCCTTCCGAAGCATCTTCTTAGGGAAAAGGCCTTTCAATTCCATGTGATGACGTAGCATATCATTGTTTGTAGCACCTGGAAAAAGGACTTTTCCAGTGTAGAGTTCGAACAAACAGCAGCCAACAGACCAGATATCCAGTGGATGATCATATGGCAAGCCAAGAACTGCAACACAACCAGATGAAAATCAAGATATTCAGATGCAAAATACTAACTGAACTCATTATCTAATATAAAAATAAATGAATGAAGAAGCGATAATAAAGAATTAGCAACAGGATAACTTACTTATTTCAGGGGCACGATAAAATCGGCTCACAAGGTACGGTGTAACTTCATTCTTGCCAGCAAACATGGCATTACCAAAATCACAAAGCTTCAGAACATTTTTTGCTTCGTTAACCTGCATTACAGACAATTGAAAAATATTTGATGAGAAACATAGATAAAATCAATCTGATCACGAAAAGATAGTAGCAAATAGCAAGATCATACCAGCATGTTATCTGGCTTTATATCACAGTGCAGTACACCACAGTTTTTGAGATGCTTCAACGCAATCAAGAGTTGCTTAGCATATATCCTCACTGCAGTAAGCTTCAGACCAATATTGCGTCCAAACTTCTTTAAAAGTTCACGGAGATTCATATGCAGAGATTCAAAGACTAAACATAGATGATTTCGATACTTGAAACTTGATAAAAAACGAACACAATAGCGCTTATTGTCAGGATCTTGACCTACTAGTTTTTTCAATATGGCCAACTCAGTCATACCCGCCTTGTACCTACATCACATATAGTTGGCCATTAGTGCAAGCTCATCTAGACCAAATCATGCATATCTATACAAACGATAACCAAAAGTAGCACCATCACAACGACTTACATAGTATCATTGCTACGAATGATCTTAATTGCCACTTCTTCTGGTTCACCATTACCAGCCTTAAGGTTCTTTGCACGAACAACTGTTGAAAACACGCCTTTCCCATGAGCAGCAGTAATCTCATAGCGGCCATCAAGTAACTCCCCAAACCGGTAGCCTGTAAGAGAACATCATAAACATGAATAAGGCAACAAAATATACATGATCGGTAACTATGAATTTACATTTATGACCAACTTTGAGTGAGAAAAGGGAACATTAACATTTTATTTGACATGAATAAGACAAGGGCGCGAGGAATATGGTAGATACTTAACGCTCCAACGTGAGAAAACAAGACAGGGAAATCCAGGATCTTTATTGCAGGAAAAAAAAATGTAAGACTGGGGTGTAGGTTAATAGATAGAAACTGCTAAAAGGTCAAAAGGAAGAAGATAGAATTTGGCAAGTAACCACCATCCAACAATATATGTAAACACAATTTCGAAAATTCAATACTATAGATTGGTCAAATACTTACTGTAGTATCCTTCTGCATCATCCCAGTTGTCACGGAGACCACTCCTTTCAATACGTACAACATCACCTTTGTCCTGCATAGGAAAAAAGCGTAAGACATTACATCAACTATATATTAGCAATGACGTTCAGCTGAAATAATAATAATAATAATAGATATATATATATATATATAAACATATATACAAGTATAATTTGACAATCGTACAACTTAAGAACAGTATTACTTCAATTAAATAATCAATCTACTGAAGTCACTATCAATATTTAGATGTCATATATGCATACGATAAAACAAGACTAAAAGGTGGTAGATAAATAACTACAGGATGCATACGGATTGAACCTTACCAATTTTCGAACTCCAGTTGGGGTCTCACCAAAGATATCATCGCATAAAATACCATCAGATCTTTCTTGTTTGCGTTCTGAGCCACCAGAGCTTTCACTCTGCAAAAGTTGCATATTGAAAAGCAAAAGTCACATAACTTGTATCAAATACCAAGAACTAAGTAGTTCAACAGCAATTGCAAGTCTTTAACAAATACACAATGTCAAAGAAACCGTGGGTACTCTGAATTTTGAAAAGAAAGGACACACCTTTGGAGTACCCTCCCCAAGCCCTGGGGCACCATTGCGCCGAGCTGTAGTAGAAATTGCTTCTTCCCAAGCACCATCAACCTCGGTTTTGATTTTGACAACCCTTATTGTTTGATCCAGATGATCTGCAGGAACACAATAGTGTAGGCAAATTATTATTTCATTACTTAAATAACAGACCACAAAGTAGTAACATGCAGTAGCCAGAATAGAAAGGAAAAAATATATATATATACCAACATCTAGAAATGGAGAGCAATTTGTTTAGAAACAAGAACTTGGCTGAAAATAACAAAGAGAAACATATAACTACCTTTATTTTGACCATCTAAATGATTGGGTTGCTGTAACTTTGACTCAGTTTGTATGTTGGTCTCTTGTTGTGATTGTGATTGCTGACTTTTATATTTTTCCAAGATTGCTTGCTTTCTCCTTCTGCTTTCCTCCTTAATTCTGTTAAGATCTTCCTCTTCCTCATCAGCAACTTGCAAACCGACCATCTCTTCATCATCTCCTTGCTCCTCTTCGTCTCTACAGAAGAAGAAAAAAAAAGAAAAAAAAGAATGCATACATCAAGGATAAGCATATTCATCTCTACAGAAAGAATGGAATTTTATGCATCAAGAAACAACAAAGAGAGTAAGGAGAGAACGAAATACCTTTCTAGCCGAACTTCTACTTGATCAGATTTTGTTGAACCGTCCTGGTTATATTCTTTTTCTTCATACCTTGATTGACCAGAATGATAATACTTGTCTTGAGTTCTATATCCACTTTCACTTTCATTTCTCTCCCTCTCCATATCTCGACCCTTGTCCCTATATCTATCATCCCGCCTCTCCCATTTCCGGTCTGTAATTCTGTCCCTATCCCTATAGCGGTCCCTCTCCATATCTCTATCTCTGTCTCTGTCAGCAGGCTTGACTCTGCCCCTGCTCCTATCAACATCATCCTCCCTTGTCCTGTCTCTACTCCTATGTCGCTCTTCCCTTCTACTTTCCCTATCAACCACCCTTTCAATACTATCACCACGTCCACTTCCTCTTTTCCTGTCCCTTAACAAATCTCTTTCACTACTCCTTTCTCTTTCTTTGTCCCTTCTATGATCCCGGTCACTGTTCCTCTCTAGTTCTTTCTCCCTTCTCCGAACCCTGTCCATCTCCCTCTCCCTACTCTTCTCTCTCTCTCGACTGCGATCTAATCCAGAGTATCTGCTATAACTAATACTGTGTTCCCTTTCATCATCCCTCACCATACCTTCATCATCAGAGTTGTGCGCAGCCTTTCTTTTCTCGGCATATACTGAGATTTCTTGATCATGATAACGCCTCCTTTTAGAAAGAGCTTCCTCTTCCAATATACTGCGAGAATGAGATCTTCTTCTAGACGGTGCCTCCTCTTGAACTATACTACGGGAACGAGATCTCTCTCTCACATGGTCATGTGACACTGATCTGCTCCTGCCACACAACCCTTCACCGTACCTGTCACCAATACTTCTATAGGGTGGCTTTTCTTTATTAGGTAAGTTGCTTCTATCATCATCCATATTTTCACTATAGTATTTCTTTTGATGACCACCTCCTCTAGAAGGTGACCCAGATTCCAGGTGCCGCCTCTTCTCCAAACTCCCATTGGCACGATCTTCTTTGCCAGGCTCAACACTAGAATTTCGAGGCAAACCAGCCTCACCATGAGACTTACCCCCAATAGGACTCCCAGTATCATCATCACTACGAAGTTCTTTGCCCAAGGTCTTTGAGATTTTATCCACAGTACTGTCACCATAACGTCCCTGCAGAACCGTGCCAAGAGGCAAACAAGTAAGCACTCAAATTTCAGTACTTAACACCATTCCGGGGGAAAGCAAATAAAAAAGAGTTAGTTTAATATGCAATGTAACCAGCTCTTACAAATTAAAAGTAAGCCATCAGCCTTCATTGACGGAAACGCCTATGAAACTTATTTTGCAATTGACTCATGTTCGGCTAATGCAAGTGCAGGTTCTTATATATGTAAGGAACAATGGCTTTGGCTCAGCCACTTGAACAATCTCTCACCCAAACAAATTCATCACACAGTCGAAAACAACCGAAAGATACAATGCACTTTTCGCAAAGGAAAGAGTCAAACACCTTCTCCAAATTTTCGACTAAAGAAGCTTAAAGAAAAATCTAAATGTTTGAAAACCAATAGAACAAAGAAATCATGAACAAGCAAATAGAGGCACATGTAATGAAAAACAAGAGAGATAAGGGCAATCAGAACACACCGGATTTTTCTTATCAGAACGTTCGCGAGCTCCGGGAGCTTCAATTTCACCGGACTCGGCACCAGAGTCCGATTTCGTTTCCAAAACGCCGTCGTCAAGAATTTCGCCTTCCTCCACGTCCTCGGCCGGCCGAGGACTATCCGAAGGAGATAACATAACAGGCGGCGGAGGAGGAGCTTCGATATCCTCCGCGGCAACCTTGGTTTCTTCTTCGCGCTTCTTGCTGCTATGGCGGTGACGGTGGTGGCGGTGGTGGTGACGGTGCTTGTGGCGCTTGGAGGACTTCTCGGCGTCGTCGTCGGAGTGATCGCGGCGGTGCTTGCGACGCGAATCTCGGTCCTCGCCGGACATTGGAAAATCTAGGGTTTGCGGTTCGATTTTTCACCTTTCGTCGATTTTTGGGTTTTGTGAGAGCGAGAGAGAGTCCGCGTTGGGGGATTTTGGTTTATTTATGACTTTTTTAGAGTTGAGATTGGAAAAGGGCATGTGGATTTCCTTGTTCCGGTCTACAGAGGCACGTGCGAACTAATTTGGGCCTTTATTGGGCCCCATCTGGTACATGTTTGGGAGATACATAAGGTAGGAATCAGATGATTCCAACGAAATTATTCATGTATTTACTCATACGTGAAGGAATAGGAATTAGTGTATATCAGAAATCAGTTTCTGAATATTCAAGAATGTTATTAAAAAGAGGGAAGATGGTTTAGGGGCTGTTTCAGGATACTGTTTCTTGTATTATGAATTCAAAAACAACATGATACGTGTTCGGTGTAATAATTTATGAAAACAAGAAGAATTGTTCTCGCAATACAATTTCGAACTCCCGTGTAATTACCCTATTACCCATACGGCCTAAACCAAGCTCTCTATAATCATGGATGGACTCGCATTCCCTCTCTTCCCACAACCCTTGCTCTGTCGTTGTTGTGATGCTGGATCTTCCAGTAACTTTCTATGGTTAGATTTTCGATCTCTTCGATATGTTGTTTATGAACTGAAACGTTCAAAACCTCTTTTTAATTGAAAGAGAGAAGACATATACGGAATCCCATAGTTTTCCTTCATGTCGTTTCTTTTCTCTAGCTGTAAACCGAACAACTCGATTTTAAGATAGGTATGTATAAACTCAGATCGAGGTTTGGAATAGGTGGGATGCTTAGCATAAAAGAAGAACATTGACTGCTCATATTGAAAATTTGCATTCTATCCATGCACTTTGTTGCATAGACACGTACATCAGTACACGGAGGTATTTGGCAGAGAGAAAAAGAAAGGAACACATGTGGATGGAAGAAGAGAATAAAGCCTTCAATTTAATATTGATAGGAGTGATGGTCTCATCATAAAGAAGATTTTTAAGATGATCTTATTAATAAAAACATTAACGAACATGTCCTTAAATTATGAAAAATTGAAATACAATTTGTTTTGGTCACGATCCTCAGCGCGCGAGCGAGAGGTAACTAGCGAACAAAAACAATGGGGATTTGTTACGGGCGTGCCATCTCGCGGACGAGAAAAGAGTTGTATGCAAGCTTGACTTCTTGATCAGGCAAAAGGGGGTTTCCAGATGCCACCTCAGATGAGGAATTTACGAGCACAAGGCGATCGATACTCACGACGGGACACGAGCAGAGCAACTATAGGGAAATCAGGGGAAATCAAGGTAGAGTCCGGAAGGGCTCTGAGAAAACCTAGGCGGCGGTGCGCTTAGGGTTAGGGTTTCGAGTAGCTCGAATGGTAACCGGGTTACAGTTTGTAAAGAGATTGTCTCTGAGTTGTTGTTGTAAAAGTTGTGTGTTCAGATTGTAAACTCTCGAGGCCTTTATATAGCAGCTCGACTTGCGGCGGAAGAAAGATGATTAGAAACCATAATAGCACAAGGGCATTGCTAACCCGCGCGGACTCAAACCATCTCGCGGGCTATTGTAGCTCGCTTCCATTTCGCGGGCTATTGCAGCTCGCTTCCATCTCGCTGGTTATTGTAGTTCGCGAGCCTTAAAAAGGTTTTTTTATATAAAAAGGGCCACAAAGATTGGTCTGAAGCATAACAAAGACTTTGTAAGAGTCTCCAACGATTAATGTGGTGCACATGGACTCCGCCTATAGTTTCTTCGTGAAGTCTCTCACGCGGGCTAGTTTACCAGCTCGCCTCGCGTACTCCGTCTCGCCTAAGGCTCCACTCTTACGCGAAGTATCACTTCCCATTGCCTACGCGAAT
Source organism: Fragaria x ananassa (assembly GCA_034370585.1). Classification (NCBI taxonomy): domain Eukaryota; kingdom Viridiplantae; phylum Streptophyta; class Magnoliopsida; order Rosales; family Rosaceae; genus Fragaria; species Fragaria x ananassa. The sequence goes on along the minus strand of CP139761.1, from coordinate 24,070,141 downwards.
CATATGATGTTGAGATCTGTCTTATTGCCAACTATCATGTCATAATGCGTGATCTCGTCAGGAATAGCCACGCATTGATTATGGAAGAGAGCCACTTGCTGGTCTCTTTTCACCATATCAAGAATGTCACTGGGATTGAACTCTTGTGGCATATGATTATGAGACAGACGCACCAACATATAGTCTTCGTTGTATTCATCATAAATTGGGTCAGTGTCATAATCAAATTTGGAGTTACTGCAGGCCAGCGAATCCACCTCTGCCTCCGATGCAGATATAGGAAATCTGTGAGCATTATGTTTAGACGCCGCCAAGCTCTTATTGCATACTAGGGTGAAATAAAAATCACTAAAGCCATCTCCAGGCCTCTGAACTTGCATGGAGAGACTCCAATCATATTGAAATATGAAACCGCGGATTGGCCTAGGGATATCACCAAACCATATATAGTTAAGTTTATCATGACCACGGTTTGACGAAGCGGACTGAGTCATCTCACTGGTGATCATAAGATTGGCGAGAAGAATCATTAGGAGAAGTGGACCTTGCCAGCCTTGACACCCCGCGTGTACAGGATGAAAAGGAAACTCAAGAGGCTCTAGTCCAGCTTCATTTCGCTTGTCACGACTTGGGGCAGTGTCTCGATCATGTCCAGTAATTGGACAAAGCTTGAGTTGATCATGCCCTTGATCATGGTGGTTAACTAAAGAGGGAAGGCGAGCTCCGTCTTGCCCCCCCCATGCGGCTGACTGTGTCCGCATATACGTCTCACATAGGAAAGCTGGCGCCTGGGTCACCTTCCATGCGAACTTGTGGTTCGCCATCATCATTAGTGTGCGAACCAATTTCTGCTTCAAAGATGGACTGTTCTGTCCTATCTTCAGGCTCATTTTCCTGAGGAACACCGCCAATCTTTGAGATAGGATGATTACCCATAATCTCAGCGACCTCGACCTCAGGTTCTTCGGACGTGGGTTCATCCAGAGGAAAATATTCGCCAACCGTAGGCTTATCATTCTGGCGTTGTAAAGCCTTTTCATTTTCTTCAGCAACCGCTTACGCATCTAGTTGCTTGCGGAAGGCTGCCAACAGTTCGTCAAATTTACGCCACTCCATTATCGCATCTTTGTTTCCAATCTTCGATCCCAATAAAGGTGACGTCAGAGACTACCCTGGTCCCTATGATGAATTACTTGTACTCCCTGTCTCACTGGGAGTGCCAATGTTTTAGCCACGATCCTCAGCGCGCCGGCGAGAGGTAACTATCGAACAAAGAAAAAGGGGATTTGTTACGGGCGTGCCACCTCGCGGATGAGGAAAGGGTTGTATGCGAGCTTGACTTCTTGATCAGGCGGAAGGGGGTTTCCAGGTGCCACCTCAGATGAGAAATTTATGAGAACAAGGAGATCGATACTCACGATGGGATGCAAGCAGAGCAACTATAGGGAAATCAGAGGAAATCAGGGTAGAGTTCGGAAGGGCTATGAGAAAACGTAGGCGGCGGTGCGCTTAGGGTTAGGGTTTCGAGTAGCTCGAATGGTAACTAGGTTACAGTTTGTAAAGAGATTGTCTATGAGTTGTTATTGTAAAAGTTGTGTGTTCAGATTGTAAACCCTCAAGGCCTTTATATAGCAGTTCGACTTGCGACGGAAGAAAGATGATTAGAAACTCTAATAGCACAAGGGCACTGCTAACCCGTGCGGACTCAAACCATCTCAGGGGCTATTGCAGCTCGTTTCCATCTCGCTGGCTATTGCAGCTCGCGAGCCTTAAATGGGTTTTTTATATAAAAAAAGTCACATGTATTGACCAGAAGCATATCAAAGACTTTGTAAGAGTCTCTAACGATTAATGTGGTGCACACGGACTCCGCCTATGGTTTCTTCGCGAAGTCTCTCAAGCGAGCCAGTTCGCCAGCTCACCTCGCGTACTCCGCCTCGCCTAAGGCTCCACTCTTACGCGAAGTATCACTTCGCCTTGCCTACGCGCGAAGTCATTAAGCTCGTGAGCTCTGTAATCTGCGTGAAGTCTACTAAGCCGGCGAGATCTGTAGTCCGTGCGAAGTCATTCCGAGCGCGGACTTTATAATTCAGCTTGCGTGGTCTTACTGACGGGTCTTTACTTGTAAACCCAAAGAATTTGCGCTCGCTGGTATGACATGGACTAAGAATATAATTAATATTCACATAAACATTTATTATCCAGTAAAATATTAATTTGGGCGTAAACATAATTTATTGTTTCCGTTTCGTAAAGTAGTTTTCTAAGAATCTTTTTGTAAAATGTTAACGAACAAGCCCTTAAGAATCAACCACCCGGTATCAATACTGATTCATGATTATTTTCATTCCAAGTAAGTAAATGTGTCAGTGTTGCAATCTAAACTACTTCAGATTCCAAATTAAGGGCACTTTTACTTAACTTGGAATAGAAATCATCATAAATCGGTATCAACAACAATCGATATGAGAATATTTCATACCATTCTACTGTTTACTTACCATAATGAATCAAAACAAAAATGAAACTAATTACGATTGATGTTGTTTACTTACCGTATGGAATCAAAATTAAAACTAGTTTGATTACTAAAATATCCCTACAAGAAATAAATTTAAAATACCCCTAAAATACAATATATATATTTTTAGGGTTGAGTAATTTAGAAATATTATAATTATGTGAGAATATTTTGGAGAGAAAAAATTAATTTTATTACCTGAATTGTGATACCTATCACCTCTTTGAGTATCGAATAAGGGGTTTCATCAGGAATCCTGATAAATAAATGGGACTCATATCCATTTCAATAGTAAACGCCGGAATTCACCAATTCCGTAATCAATTACACCATTCTCAATTTCATTCTAAGTTAGTAAACATGTCCTAGAATTTGATACTACTTATGAGCCCTAATCAAACTAGGACTTCTTCCTTTTTGGGCACTTATATGAAGAATCCTATTAGGATCCACATATTCCATTGTAAAAATCTTCTAAGAGTTAGTGTAGTTTGCTTAACTAGATGATTGTAAGAAATGATTTGAAATTCATCCATTAACATACCCGCAGCCCCCGAGGGCGGAGGGCCATCGATTTGTTAATTGAATCCGATGGATCAGTGGAATTGTGAAGCAGAAACAGGTGAGAAGCTCAGATGTGCACAAGTGTTGAGAGTTTCTTAGAAGCACTTAGCAGCGCTCACCAAACTAACCTTTATAATTATAAGTTATCATGGCTTGTAATTTCTAGTGTCATGAAGTAAAAGTCTGAAATTGTGGATGCTCAAGAATTATTATTCACTATATAGATCACCAGCTAAACTACATGTTCCTTACAATACAATTTTGAGGTGTTAATAAAAATCTAAACATGCTCTATTTTCCTTTCTGTATTGGCTTTCAATAGGCAGCAGTAATCATAGGCCTTTGGTCCATCTGTTCAGTAGTAGTTTCATCAAACTCATGGATTTCCAGAATTTCGACTCTGCGTTTCATCTTGTTCCTCATCTTTATTGCCACATCTGCTGGTATAAATCTCCCACATACACTAACCCTGCATTGCTGCTTCTCTATCAGATGTGTCTCTATTGCTTCAACACAAAACCAAAAATGGGATAATTAATTTTGTATAATTTAAAAGAGTTGAAATGACTGTTATGTACCTTACCTTTCATATTGAGAAGTATTCTCCTTACTTTCCTAACACATCCATTGCAATCAACATTGAGCCTCATCACCATGCAACAGTACTGCAATTGCACAAAACAAGCTTACAAACCCCATAAATATCGAAGCGCTTAATAGCGAAAAGGAAAGACATGGATGCCACAGAACTTGCCTTTCCTGCCATGAAGTTGGAGTTGCCAAATAGCGGAGATCAATTATTGGGGTGGAATGATGACTTTGAAAAGAGGACATGAAAAAGGTTATATTGTGGAATATTGAGAATATGGTAGATTGTGAACCAACTTGTGGATCATTCCGATGCAAATTCTTGCCTTTTTGTTTTGGAATCTGATTAGGCTCAAGTTAAGAAAGGGAATTTTGTTTCTTATGCATTTAAGTTATTATTATCCTTAACTTCATTCTAAAGCTTTACCTGTTTCCTCAGAAAATGGCAAAGTTTTGCATATGCATCGATACTGCCTCAACTCAAAGGCTTACATATAAAATTTGAGGTCCCCTTTTAAAAAGGGTCTCTCTCCTTGTTTTTTCTTCCAAACAAACATAACTCCAAAAAAGAAGCCAAAATTTTCCCAAATCATCTCCAATATCTCCCCTCTTATTTCACATACCAGTTACCGTTAGATTCTGTACATATCAACTATTGATCAAATGTAAAACCAACAAGCACAGACACTCAATTTCAGAAAACAAAAATCACTTCTAACAATGAATTTTCCCTAGCATGTAATGCTGGTTTTCTCTTGTTTGGAATCATTCAACTTGAGGAAGAACGAATTATGCGTTTAATCAAGGCAAACTTGTTAAGAGGACTCCTGTGTACAGCAGGAACTAGCGGACCTGGCACCTTGGCTGCTGCAGTACTTGGATATCTGCATACGATTGTAACCTTCTTCTCCGAAGCGCTCACCACAACCGACTCTATATCTGCTGAAGCATGTGAGAACAAGCATAATCACTTACTGTGCTAATAAAAGAGAGCAAGTACCATCATGGAAGAGTAATAAATTTTCACTTCAGGAAATTAATGGAAGACCCTAAAGTTGCTAAAGTACATGACTATGAACAAAAGCGTCCATGAAGACACATGCAGTGGTCCCTTTGCTAAGGACTAAGGAAGAAGATACTCTAAGCCCTAAGCCAAGAGTTGAACTAGCAGACAAACATATACAACTGCAACAGAAAACACAGGACCATACTGCACCATAGTGCTCCTTTCTAGTCCAGGCTTTTGAACCTACCAGGCTGCTGCAACCAAAGTTCAAGCTCTGCATAAACAGTACTGCAGAATCATGACCAAAGACCAAAACTCTATGCTATATACTATTTCCTCAAGTTCTGAATGCTGAATGATCTATCTTAATTCGCTGCAAGGATCAGAAGAATGAAGGCTGTTTCAAAAGCTTACAACCCATTTTGGACATCATGTCAGCACGTCTGCTTTGACATCCAGAACATCGTATATCAGACGAGAGAACAACCTCCTGGAACTGTTTTTGAAACAAATTAAGGTCACAAGTCGGGCCTAATTGAAAATGAACTTTGTGAAATAACGCATGTAACAGAGGAGAGAAAATACACACAAGAGGCATGGATAAGGATTCAACAGCAGCAAGACTGGATCCAGAAAGCAATAAGCTGCTATTCGACTTCATTGATCAGAACTGCATTCCATGGCTTCCTTCTGCAGTTTACGGGACTCACTCAAGAATAGAGCAAATTATAGACCGTCATACAACAAGGTACCAAGTCGAATCCCATAAAGGGAAGCAAGATCCTTTTCTCTGAAGTTGAAAAGGATCTAAGAACAGCTCCTTTTGTAAACTGAGAGCAAATCGGAAAAGGTAGCTGGACAGAAAGGGAAGCAAGATCAGACTTTATAAAACAGCAAAGAGATTAAAGGAGGGATCTTTATTTTATGTACTGTGGACATGATGGTTCATTCACAAATGCTATCATGCAGCAGCCCCACAATCACAATAGTATATTCCATACGAAGTTTTTTGTACCACCAACTTTACATTTTAGTCTTTCATTTACGAATCCGATGTGTACGAGTCCAATCATTCACTAATAGTATGATGATTCTCTTAGAATACAAGTACTAAACAGCTGTAAATAAGCACTACAGATTAGTCGTAGTTTTGGTGATTTCCAGTAAGAGGAATGAGGCTCAGCTCTTGCAAATTTCAACTACTTTACCAACTCCTATCAAAAACACCCCAACCAAGTACATAGGAACCCAACAGTCAAATATACAACGGCTACAACACAGAACAAGTCTCCTCGATGCTCATCGCTTTCTAATTTTGGACAGCAAAAGAAAAAAAGGAAAGCAAATTGGTAGGAGGACAAGGTCAAAGTTCAAGCTAATGGCAAAAAACGAATTTTATTATGCAAAATAATTACATTAAACATACAAAGGATATGAAGAAAAAGCTAGTTCCTCTACAAGGCCTATTCTAGATTCCTATTGCACCCAAAATTTCAGCCTGACAACAGGGCATAAGGCCCTTCAGGCTGATTATTGCATAAATAAGATAAAACCTGGATGCCATGACCTCTCTCAAAATATAAAACATCCAGAGATGACATTGCTGAGCTAAACTAACTAAAACAGAGCAGCATCAATTCGATGCCCAGAGCTGATATATACTGTGACTAGAAAGACTACATGACTAAGCTTGTTAGCGGAGGCGCAACTGACGAACTGAAAAGAGAATCCCCTAAATATTTGCAGTTCTCATGGTCACCCATGAGGGATGATGGAATCAAGTATCTTTCGCAAGGTTTTGATCCCATAAGGCTGGAGGTGCTTTTACCATCAACACCAAAATGCAACTTTTGAACAGAGCTCCCATTACCACGTCTTCTCTTCCTCGAAGACTTCCATTTCAGCTGGGCAAAGAGATCATCCTTCAAAAGATCAGGAACCTTGTCGACTTCATTAACTTTTTCATCCTTGTCACTATCAGAGGTAATAGCAGATGTTTCACGTTTCTTCAAAACTCCGCTATCACTGATTTCAGACAGCCCTGACATGCCATCAAATGAGTTTCCAACAGCTTTCTTGGATTCTAGATTACTTGATATTGAGGCCACAAGGTCTGATCTATCCTTAATATGAGCCCACTCTTTCCCAAGCCACTCTTGAGAATGTCGCACTTCACTACGCCCCACATTCAAAACCCGATTTTCTCCTGCAGGGTTAAATTAGAAAAGATGAGAGACTTAAAAAAAATGCCAACAAAAGATTATGTGCAAGAATTGAAATGAATTGCCACAACTAGAATACAAGAAGATAAGCGGTTTCAAACCTGGGAAGTATACATGGAATCTGTCATCACAATCCTTCTGAAGTACTATGCCTTCCCACCAACCATCATGCCACCAGACATCAACAATGCTCCCAACATCAACAGACCATGAAACTCTTCCTGTATTTGACTGTACCCATGGCCGAATACTTGGCCTATCACAAAGCCGAATGCCCAATTGATCAGGAGCTGCAATCTTCGATGCTAAAAGCCATTCCTACAACACCCAAAAAATTGACTTTTAGCATACTTCAGGAAAAGAACAGGACTGCATACGAAATCTACAAAGCATTAAATGAGAAAAAGATAAAGGTGACAATGCCTATACATACCTCAAGTTTGTTAGCTTCATCAACTGCATCCTGAATATGTTGGTATTGCACCTTAACTTTGTTTTTATGCTTCTTGATAATCACTGCTCTAAACCAACACCCTCTAATGCCACTATCTTGGGAGAGGACTTCAACCTGGGAACCTACAGCTAGATGCGGCAGCAGGGTACGTTTCACCTCTGGAAAAGGTACAATAACAGCAGAACCTCTTTTACTTTTACAATCAGTGCCATTCTTAGTTATGTAGCCTGCTTCCCCACATGCTGCACCCAGTGACACCCTTCGATCAAGGCCTTCAACATGCAAATCATCTTTTGAAGAACGCTGCCTCTTTTTAGGTCTGATATCACTGGCATGACCAATTTCTCCCACTTTCAACTCATCAACCAATCGTTGAGAACTCACATGAACCTTTGAAGGGATGAGTGTGTGCATGTATCTAAGTATCTCCTGTTTCCAATAACCTTCAACTAAAGTAATGTCAAAGGGCGTCACATCATCATTTTCGAACTGTTTGTAGCATACAAAGGGTTCCAGCTGTGTTTGCTTCGCCTCTTTCAGAAATTTCTCAAAATGCAAGGGGCTGAGGACAGTAGCCAATCCATCAATGCATTCAATACTGAGATGTTGGTGACAAAGAGAGAAGAAAATCTCTCTGTCATTATAATTGAGAGGCAAGACCATACCAACCTCATCAACTTTGTGAAACCAGCGAACAACAACCATCTTGTTGCCCTTAGAGTCCTCGTACATATCTTCTAAGTAGGCAACAAGACGCTTATCCTCCTCTGCTAAAACGAATACAAAGTCATGAACCTGAAAATATTTGTAGAGAAACAGAACATCAAATGACTGATGAAATTAAATTTTCAAAGGACATACAGTTGACACTAACATGTATTATAAACATTAAGTAACTGAAAGACAAAAGGTCACAAAAAAAAGGAGAACTTACAGAAACTATAACTCCATTACGGCTGAATGATTGATAATGCCTCCGTTTCTTCCGTCCCTTCAAAGGAGAACCTAACCACATAAACTCTGTAGTATAGCGGCCCATCTTCCACGAGTGAGTAACCTACAAATATAGAGAATCAATAGATATTAAGAACTGCAGATCCTTTGGGAGAAGAGAATAAAGTGAAACAGTCAACAAAATAGTCATGAGTCAGCTAAACCATTCTTACCCTCAAAAGTTCAACATCTACCTCGCCAGCATCTTTATCATCCAACATGCTTCCATCTAAACCAGATGGTACACGAGGCAGCGCATCTACAGAATCCACACAGAGACAAATTAGCAATTTGGATATTTAACAAGAATTAGGATTTAAATCATTAAGAAAAGAAAAATTATTGACATTTACACATATGTACAGACAAGAAGATAAGGACATCAAATACAGAAAAGAATCAACTAAAAATGTCTAAGCTATTATGAAAAGAGTGTTATTTGGGAAAGAATATAATCGGCCATGAGAGGTCTTAACCTAGAAATTTTGAGGGCAAATTGAATCCGTTGCTCTCAACCAGCTCTTTAAAATTTAACTAAATATCCTGCAGCCCAGATCATCGTCAGTTCACAGAAACAGGAACACCGACAACATGATGTAGAACAGCATACACAAGAACAAAACTAGAGAAACACAAACAAAACAGGGCAAGCCACCTATATCTTACTTACTACCAAATGACAAAAATCCTCATGATGTAGTTTATAAAAATCATTGTTCAACAAAATTACAAAAATCAGTTTTATAGCCAGAAACTATTCAACTTTTCAATATGATAGAAGGGGCATCCAAGTCCCGGAAGAAATGAAATTTCGAGAAAGATAGATTCGGTTCTCCCAACTTTTCAACATGAATAGAGATCTTGAGGAGCTACAAGGCTATCTACAGCTCATAGGACCTAGCCCATCATGGTTCTGCTTAACAGTCCCGGGGCGATGGAAAGGGGAAGAAATAGAAGAAAGGAGTCTCTCCTAATAAGAAAGATTGGACAAAACAATCTCATATCATATCAACAACACCAGGAAAGCAATCTCCAGAATCGTTATACAAAGCAGAGATGAGGAACGAATCAAAACTGGACGAATTCTACATCAAACCCCAACCCCAGACAAACCGTCCAGATCCAGAAAATTGTGAAACACAAAACTACAAATGAAAAAATCCAATCTTTCTCAAACTCAAAACCCCAGAATCATTCAAAACCCAAGAAATTTGAGAGGTGGGAAATCGAAACAGATGAAAAAAATTACCTGAAACCACAGAATTGAGCCAATCGACGACCTCCCTCCGCGACTTCAGCTTGACAAGCGAAGCCGCCGGGAACAGAGACCGGTTTCGAAACGCGTAGTGATACGACATGTGCCTCAAGCTCTTCTCTTTCCCAATCACAACCAGATCTGAGCTCCCGTCGCTCCGTTTCAGATAGTAATGAACCTCCCTCCGCCCCTTATCGGCCGAAACAAACACCTCCTCCCACCTCACATACCCCAGCGCCGCCGTGGCCGCCTCCGCCAATCTCTCCATCTCCGCTCAATTCCAATTTCAGATTCCAAAAATCGATTAAAACGACGCCGCTTCGGCTCTGATTGGTTGCATGAAGAAAACCCTAAGAGAAAGAAAGAAAGAAAGAAGAAGGCGCTCCAGAGAAGAATGGAATAGGAGGGTGGAATGAAAGTTTGAAACTTTATTTTAAGGCGGAGGAGGGGAAGATGCTAGGGTTTCGATATTTGTGGGAACTGAGATGGACGGCTCAGATCGAGTCCACGAACGTGACACGCATGAAAGTCGCGAGGAAAGCAACTGTTTTGGGTTTACGAATATGCCCCCGAGGGATTGCGGAAATCGCCGGTGTGTCCATCACATGTTGGTATTTGGATGTATTTGGATGATGGAGCAAGTTGGGGGGCGGGAGTGGTGCCCGCGCTTGTCGGGGGTAGAAAAGAAGACTCGCTCAGTTTTGGCTGCCAGCTCTCTCGTTTGGAGAGTTTTTACGGTTTGGTAAAAGTAGATTTATCACGTTTCTTTGTTTTCACCGCGCTATAATTTGAAGGATTTTCTCACGTTTTGCGGGTGAAAACAGTTGAGGACGAAGAGCCCTTGTGATGTGGAATTGTTCTTCTCAAATATTTTAGGTAAAACGTGCTCCGTGAAATTTAAAATTTAATGCGATCGATTAATATCCCGTAGTAATTGTAACGACATGATACTAATCGATCACATAAAATTATTGTTTCATTTTAAACGTCTAAATTGATACGAATATTAACTGATTATATGAAACGGTTATTACAAATATCCGTTAAAAGTGATACGTAAAGAATTGACTATAACATGATGTATGTGTTTAATGTCAATAAATAAATTTAAGAAACAAGCATATATAAATAGAGATCAATCCAATCACTGCAAGTAGCCTTGTGGTTATCGATTAGATGTGCATACTAATGAAGTTCAAATCTTAAAGTTGGCCACTTATACATACTTTGAGTATTTCATATACATCGAGGGATGAACTTATGAGTCTAGGAAGCATTTGAGGTACCCTATTACTACCAACAACAAAAAAGATCATTTCCCTGTGGAATCAGCAGTCTATTAGATGTATAAAATTATCGCAAGAGTCTAACTAATTGTTTCTACCTGCTTCGTCCCGAGGCGGGGTAGGGTCGCAAGGCGGAGCGAAGTATAATTCTTGGGTTTTTCACACGGAACCTGCACAAGTGACAGCGTCACGGGGTCGGGACTGGGGTGGCCCAGTCTTCGACTCTCCGATGCTTAAGTTAGCTTTAAGCACTTGCAAGGTAAAGGAGTGTGAGAGAGAGAGAGAGAGTGTGTACCTTTTGTGGTAGCTTGAGCTTGTTTTATAGGCCAAGCTTGGGCACTTTGGCCTTAGTCTCCAATGTGGGACTACTTGCTAGTCTTGGTGGTGTCTCCCCTTTTGGGGGAGTTTTGCCGTTAGAATGATCTTGGCAAGCGGTTTGCTATCCGTGAGGGGCTTATCTTGTCCGGAATGATCTTCGGTGACCAGGTAATTACACATTATTCTCGGCTCAGCTAAGTATTTTGGCTATGTACTAACACTAACCGATCTTTGATTAGTCGTATTACTTTATAAATGGTTCACATAAATAATATAGACATGAAACTTAAATGGTACAGAGCTGAAGTAGTCGTCCCTTTATTATTTTAACGTATAAGGGTAATGAAAATGAATGACTTACATATGCTTATATGCTTTGAAGTTTGAAGTAAAATCTTGAACAAAAATTTTATGTTTTTTTTTTGGTTACAAAGGGGGCACTAAGGCCCAGAAAGAAAGAACAAAAGAGAAAAACTAGTCAACAACTGAATCACCAGTTCTTCTAGCTCTAGGAACATCATTTAAATCATCAAGGTAAGCAGAAGCAGCATGGATAGGAGGCTCCTTCAAAATGACAAGACCTGGAGCATGGTTGATGCTCATCTTGGCAAGAGAGTCAGCAGTCATATTACACTCTGAAAATGTGACTAAACTTAATATTCTCCATGTTGGAGTTGAGAAAGTGGCAGCCTGCAATAAGGGATCTAAGGGGGGTGACAAGAGAGATCAGCATGTTGAAGAAGGTTCATGATGATGGCAGAATCAGATTCAACTTCGAGCTGCATAATGTTTAAGTTCCTGGCAATTTTCAAACCATAGTAAATCCCCCAGGCTTCAGCATCCACAATAGCACCAATGCCAAGATTAACTTGAAAACCTGTAATCCAAATACCATTCTGGTCCCTAATTAGTCCTCCAGCACCAATCTTTCCAGAGGTTGAAGATCTAGATCCATCCACATTTAACTTGAAAAAAAATTTCATGAGGCTTTTTCCAAGTAAAGAGATTGTAATCACAGTCCATTGTCACTTTGGCTTTGAGAGCAGCAGAATTCCACTCAACAGCAGCATTTAAAATAATTTTCCCAGGATCAGAAGGGAAAACAAAGCTAGAATAAAAAATTCTCTTATTTCTCCACTTCCAAAGAAACCAGCACACTCCAATGAAAAAGTTACACCACTTAATACTCTTATGAGTAATGCTCTTGCAATTAAGTTGAGTATGAAACTAATCTTGCCAATTAAAAGCAAATGAATTGTTAATAGAAACAGGCTTTGAGATAGAATTCCATACCATTTGAGCTTGAGGACAATCTCTAAAAAGATGGAGAAGGCTTTCATCAGCATTATTACAAATGGAACAAGTGGATATAGTGGTAAAACCTCTTCTGGCCCTTTGAACATTAGTCAACAACTTTTTATGCATGACCACCCAAAGAAAAGTTTTATGTTTAGGAGGAATTTGAAAGCTCCAGATTTTCTTTTGCTGAGGATCAATGTTTTTTAAAATAAAAAATTGAGTTATATGCAGACATCACAGAAAAATAGCCGTTTGAAGTGGCAGTCCAAATTTTGGAATCCTCACCACAACCCTCAAATATTAACAATGACATCAACAACATGACTAGGGAGAGAGGCAGCTAAGAGATCAAAATTCCATCCAAAATCATTCTAAAAGTCACAAACAGAAGCAGTATGATCTATAGTAATATTTGGAAGAGCATGGGAGATAAGAGCAAAAGGAAGAGCTCAACAATCATACCAGAATTTAATTGTTTTCCCATCTCCAATGCGCCATGAGAGATCTTTTCTGAGCTAAGCAGCACCATGAATGATACTTCTCCAGGTATGAGAACAGTCAGAGGGAGGTTGATAGTTTTCATCAACAAGACTTTGATTTTTCAAATACTTGGCCTTGTAAATATTGGTCCAAAGACCAGAATCTCCATGCCAAATGCGCCAACTAGCTTTAGCAAGCATAGCTTGGTTCATATCAGAAGTGTTTTTAATACCAAGGCCACCAAGCTGCTTTGGCTGACAAACAGTTTCCCAGTTAACCAAATGAACTTTTTTTTTATCTTCAGTATCTCCCCAAAGAAAATCTCGATTAAGCTTATCCAACTTATCACAGAGACTAAGAGGCAATTTAGCAGTCTGCATGACATAATTAGGAATCGCAGAAGAAAAAGACTGAATAAGAACAAGCCTACCTGCCATACTTAAAGTTTTACTCTTCCAACTGGATAATCTGCTCTAAACTTTATCAAAAATATTAGCATAAGTGAATTGATTGACTCTCTCATGGACAAAAGGCATGCCAAGATAGTTTCCCAGATCATTAGTAAGAGGAGAGCCACGGATGGTACTGATGTCAGAAGCCATGGACTTAGAAGTATTAGGAGAACAAAAAATAAGGGATTTTTCATAACTCACAGCTTGACCAGATAGAGAGCAGAAAAGATCAAGACTCCTTTTCAAAAGAGTAGCTTGTTCAGAGGAAGCTTCAGCAAAGAGCAACAAGTCATCCACAAAAAATAAATGTGAAACTTTAGGACTAGACTGTGAAGCTCGAACTCTTTTCCACTGACCCGCATCAACCAATGAATGAATCAGATGTGAGAGTTTCTCCATACAAAGAACAAAGATGTAGGGAGAGAGGGGGTCACCCTGTCTAATGCCCCTTTGACTATGAAAAGAATCAGTGAGCTCACTATTTCACAGATCTGATGCAGTGCATAATAAGATTAATAAGAGACTGAGGAAATTTAGCTTCATGCAAAACCATCTCAATGAAATTCCAGCTCAATCTGTCATAGGCCTTAGCTAAATTCACCTTCCAAGCAAAAAAACCTAACTTGCCTGAAGATTTTTTAAACTTGAAAAGAAGCTCTTGAGCAATCATTATATTATCAGAAATATTCCTACCAGGAACATAACTCACTTGATTAGGGATGAGAGGCCTAACTCAGAAATATTCCTAATCAAATTCTGCATGAGAGGCCTAACTCTTGCCACAATAATTTTAGAGATCACCTTATAAACAGTAGTGCAAAGACTAATAGGTCTAAAATTAACCATGTGCTAAGGCCCCTCAATTTTTGGAATTAAAGCAATGATGGAGTGATTTAAGCCTTGAGGGATAGAACTAGTTCTAAAAGCTTCAGTGACTACCTGAATAAGATCATTAGCACAGAGATTCCAGTGCTGCTGAAAGAAGAGAGCAGGAAAGCCATCATATCCAGGAGCTTTGAATTTACCAATGGAAAAGAGAGCTTGCTTAATCTCAGGCAATGATATGGGTGCAGAAAGAGCATCCGTGTACTGCTTGTCAATATCTGGAAAGAGACATTCAATGATGAACCTGGAATAGTCAAAAGTTTGCATAGAGAAGAGATTAGTAAAAAACTCAACAACAATATTTTTCATGTCTTTGGAATCAGTAAGCCAAACACCATGGGCATCAAATAAGCCCTCAATCTTGTTTCTTCTCCTTCTTACAAGAGTAGTCAAGTGGAAAAATCTCGTATTTTTATCACCATCATGCAGCCACTTATCATGAGATTTTTGCCTCCAAAACAGATTCTCTTACTCACAGATATGATTATACTCTTGAATAAGAGTAGCCTCCATATTAATAAGGAAAGAATTTTCAAAACGGTCTCTAGCTTTTTGGATACCACCTATTCTGGCAAGAATATGCTTCTTCTTGTAGAATAGATGACCAAACACTGCTCTATTCCACTTTCAAAGAGCTGAGGAAAGGAGAGAGACCTTCTGTTGCAGATTTCATTCAAAAGAGTTTCAAGAATTAGAAACAAACTCAGGGAAGTCACTATGGCTAATCCACATAGCTTGAAATCTGAAAGGGGAGGCATTTTTATTAACCACATTGGAATCAAGTTGCAACAGAATGGGGCAATGCTGATCTTGTCTTTGGGAGATGTATGATAAAAGCTTCTGCAAAAATAGTCCTCCATTCAGTACAGCAAAACCCTATGTCCAATCTTTCCTTAACTCTATTATTACTCCAGGTGTAGCAAGATCCCTGAAATCCCATATCAATCAATCCATTTCTATTAATCCAGTCCCTGAGACCAGCAAATCTACCAGTGTAATTACCAGAATTCTTATCAGCTGCAGAAACTAATTCATTAAAATCACCAATAAAAGAGCAAGGAAGATTAGTAGAAAGCATTAACTTATGCAGCTGATCCCAAAGAGAAGCTCTAATGAATTGGTCAGGGCTGCCATAGATCACAGTGAGAAGCCAGGTAGGCTTTCCAGGAATGGAGATTTTAACAGCAATAAATTGAGAACTCTCATCCACAAAATCAACTTGAATCTTGTTGATATCCCAAAGAAGCCAAATACCACCAGAGAAACCCCTAGCCTCAACAATTCTACAGTTAAGAAAACCCATATGTCTAAAATCAGTTTTGACTCTATCAAACTAAATCCTTGGCTCACAAATGGCCACGATGTCAACAGAATAGAGCTTAATCATATCTGCAATTACAGACTTAAAACCATCACTCTCAACACCTTTAGAATTCCAGAAAATGGCTTTAAACATCACTGAGATGAAGGAGAATCTTATGGAATATCAAGTTTAAGAAACAACCATGCCTTCCAAATTATTAGAAGGTAGGTTCTCATCATCATTCAATAAGCTATTGGAAGCAACAGTCATATCTACAAAGTTGGATGGACCATCCATAGTTGAAGAAGTTCCATTTTCATCCGTAGCAGCAGAAGAGTTCAAAATACATACCTCAACCTTCTCCTCAAGAGGACTGTGGCCAAACATAGTTGCAGGGTTCTTACCAAATAAACCATGCTCAATAGTTTCAAAGGAAAGCTTCTTGGAGACGTTGAACTGCTGTTTAGATGAGGAGCTTTTGAGTTTTCTTTGGTAATGCACAGAAGACTTTGGAGTAGAACCACTAACCAGTTTGTTAGAAACATCACACATAGGCTTTCTTTTATCAGAAGAATCATTATCAGAAGAGAGAAGCATATGATCTTTAACAGGTCTAGTAGAGGGATAACTGCTTTTAGTCAAAGAAGAAGAAGGTTTAGAAACTACAGGCTCAGAATATTTAGAGGCATTCTTCAGCTTATTTTGAAGATTAGACCGCAGCTTAACAATAGGAGGGTTGGTAGTGATAGTAGGATTGTCAGTAATGGTCTCAGCTTCATCATCAGCAACAACAATATCATCTTGAAGAACTGAAAATCTAGATCCCTTAGAAGGACTCTTAGCCTGACCACCAAATTTAGAATTCTTCTTTTTATTCCCATAATTCATCAACATCTAGGGCCCCATGTCTTCCTTAATAACAGAATGGTGCTCAAAAGAAGCATTCATCTCATCAGGCACTTTCATATTGTCGCCATGGACAACATCATTAAGAGAATAGTTAGGAACAGCAGAGGAATGATCAACATTAGAAGCAAGCATAATAGAAGGGCATTTGTCTTTGGATTGTCCGAAGCAACCACATTCAAAACAGATCATAGAGATGCCCTCATATATGACATTATAAGCAACAGACTCAACTTCAACAAAAGGCTTTAGAGGTTTTCCTAAATCCACTTCAACACAGACTCTAACGAATTTGCCTTTAGCTTGACCAATAGTGATAGGATCAACTCTAACAACATTGCCAAGGATTTTACCAATTTTGTCAACAACATAAGACTTCAAATACTTAACAGGTAAGCCACAAATTCGAACCCAGAGAGCCATTGAACCAATAACATCAGTCACAGGATCAAAATCAGGACTCCATTTACGAACAATCAAAGTCTGGCCAGCTATAATCCAAGGACCTCCACACAGAATTTCATTCATATCATCCTCAAGATTTAATTTAACAATGAAATAGTCATTAGGTAAATCAACTAGATGCCACCCACCTTTAGTTTGCCATTTACGTCTCAGACCCTTAAGGATAAAATCAAAAGTGTCTGTGGAATTAGGCTTACCCATGAGCTTAATGATGATAGAGCATCTCCATCCGAAGTCCAGTTTGTTGTGGACCTTCTCCGAGAACGACACATTGAGGCCATGTTTGCCTTGAGAGTAGGTACAGTCACTTTCAGAGAATTCAAAATCCTCAGACATTGTTGCAGCAAACCGATTGACCGGATTCTTGAGCATCGAAGCGATCTGAAGATACATCATGACCAGACTTTCATCAAGGAATTTGAGGCTCCGCCACTTCCTGAGGGAAGGGCGGAGAAGGTAAAGGCCGGAATCGCCACCAGAAACAGAAGGAAGCAACGAAAAATCAAGGGAAAACGTGAAGAAAATTGATCAATTCAGTATCAAGATCATAATTGGCTAGTTGGGGAAGGCGCGTGAGGCGCATTCTCTAAAAAACTAGCAGGAAAGATTGGATAGCTGTTGTTTCTTTGAAGGAAGGAGATCTCCTATCACTATAATTTTTAAAATATAATTTTAGTTACAATATATTTTTATGTCTAGACGTGTTGCATAATGTCAATAATAGAATATACTCATTGTACATGAAAACATGTCACTTAACATGTTTTTGTACAAATCTATATTATTTATAACTAAGGAGTCAAATATTGACAATCATGAAAATTTCGATGGTTTGAAGAAAAAAAAATCTTGATGGATATATAAGATAATATCGAATATTGACAAAAATTTTATCTAAAAGTTGTATATTCGACTAAAAATAGACTAAATATAAAATTTAAAGAAGATATGAAAATTAATATCTGTAATTATAAAAAACAAAAATTTCAAAAAAATATCGAAGATAATTTATATATTTTACTCCTTGTTTATAACTGATTAAAGATATTTTTATTCAAACAAACAAAGTCGTTTTATTGTTCGACTTGGTAGGGTTACTAGGAGATGTCTCATGATCAACTCGGGGAACAAAGGTTTTGGCAAATGTTTCCTAATCACACTGTGAGAACTGAGACAAAGCAACTTAGCTAGTCCACAACGGTCGATGACCAAAAGCAAGTCCACGCGCAAACATGCTGACGCCACCAGGTCAACATGCCTACGGACCACGGCAGTACGATACAGCCCCGGTGCAGTGAATCACAAACAACTCAGGCATATACTGATGCGGAAAAGAAAAGAAAGAAAGAAAGAAAAATAATAAAGCAGGGATAAAGGGAAGCGAATAAAGACAAAATAGAAGAGGTGGGCCAGTGGGCCATTGGAAATGGCTCCAAAATACAGCTAAGCAGGCCCTCAAAATTTGGCACCATCATCACTCTTAAAGACGCGGGAGTATTGTCCGCCAATTTTTTATTTATTTTCTTTTAATTTTAATATAAGGAGCCGTAAATATCCTTCAGCATTGCTTTAAATAGAAAGCTACATGTCGTCCCCTGCGTCTTCGAGAAGACAATTGACCAACGACAATCGTGTATCGTCATGATGAATGAAGATAAATTTTTCTGTCCTCTGGGGACCGCGTGACATGCTCGTCCACCTCACTAATAACAATTGACACATGAATTTTCTCAATTAAAACATAAATTATTAAATAATATTTAGAATCTTCTTCTTCGTTCAATCTCCCGATGTTATCTCTCCTCTCTCTTTTCCTATTTTTCTCTCATATGAACTATAGTTTGCTTATCCGTAAAATCTTTAGCTATCAACCTAATATGAAAAAGAATTCAACTAATTTCATATTAAGAGGTATCAAAAATAAATTTTCCTCATCATTGTGCAATCATGAGATTCATTGATCTTGTTAATTGAGATGCTGCTCTCCATAAGAAGAAAAACACGGACGAAAGGAAAGCCCAGATTATGCAATCATATGAGGTTATGGTTAATTAACATCTATTATCTCCTAGTGAAAGATGCATCACCATGTCCAATCATGAGATCGACATGTATTAAAATGATAACCCAGATCGCAGGCTCAAATCTTCAATATATGTTGTGTTTTGGATTTCAATTTGAAAGCTTTCATTGATGAATTTGTTCGGATTTGCAAGGGGAAATAGCAAAGGACAGAGAAGTACAAAAAAACTAAATGGAATTTGGTTCATGCATATCGTCAATATCCTTAAGAACAAGGATTCATATATGTAGATCAAGATCTGAGTTATACAAGTTCTTCACGGCAATAGAGGTTGATATCTAAAGGTAATTTCACAAAATAATAGAATTGCCCAATTTATGTTTTAATTGAGAAAATCCACATGTCAGTTTTTTAAGGGTAGGGAGGGCCATATCAACATGACACGTGGTCCTCCCGAGGACAGAAAGATTTCTCATGAATCTGGACGGGTATCTTTGACAAGTTGACTGATATTCTTCATAGACCAATCGGACTCCTATTTCCCATAGGAAAAACTTACAACTGGGTTAGGTGGTACAAGGTGTACCCGGATCTGGGCCTTTACAATTACTCCAATTCTAAAAGTAGCATGTATGTATTGCAAAAGCCCATAGTTCAAATGGGTGGCAACATCAAGTTTTACCAGTGTGGCCCAATACCTTAGATAATGTGCGCATTCGGAGTTCAAGCTCAACCATCAAATTCTAGTAATACTAACACAAGCTATCTAATTATTTAGTACTACTGATCAGTAGCTTTCCATAGGTTCATGGTAAAACTGCTTCGAGCTTATGATCGATTTCATGACGGCGTTGATTTCATGTAGATTAATTGAAAGCGTGATTTCATATTGAAGCCGTATGTTATGAATGAAGCATTCTGCACTGGTTCAATGTTGATGAGTAATAAACAGCGAGCAGTATATTATTGTGACCTCATGAGCTGGGGCAGATTGCCAGTTTATGAGGCAGTCTTTGGTTTGGGGAAATCAAGCCAATATACACCGCTTCTTGCCTTTGTTTCTTTGAATCCAAGATTGATAACATGTAAATCATTGGACAATTGGTCCAGTGAACCAAATGCAGGGTCAAAGCTAGAAGCAAGGAAAAAAATTCTTAACACACCGATAGTTAATACAGCAGAAGATCAAGCCAAAAATTGCAAGAAAAGGTATCTTAATACAGACATATAGTGATAGTTAACACAGCAGAAGATCAAGCAAAAAAATTGCAAAAAAAAGTTGGACCATTTCTCGATTTATGCGTGTCATCCTTGCGCAGGGGCCATGCTAATCTTCTCTGTATCGTTCCAATTTTATCGGAGGCTTACATGGGAGTCAATTGTATATAAAGAAGTCCTTGTAGACAGAGGTTTCCGATGTGGGATTATTTCGTAGCTTTTGCTCTTTAAGAGTTGGGGACTGTTTGGGCCTGAGAGGCGTTTGCAACCTGTTATAGAATTGAAAGTACAGTAGAATGAGCACAATAAAGTCATAACAGGGCCTTGGTCAAATTCGAAATGGCATGGATCTCAGATATCCTAGATCTTGAATTCAGGAAACAACAAAACAGAGAATCGTATGCTTTGATACATGAGAGAGAGAGAGAGAGAGTGAGAGATAGTGAAATTACAAGGATTCAAGGGGAGGGTCGTCGTCGGAAGTTGAGGAGGAAGCGACGGAGTTGAAGGAACGGGAAGCAGAAGAGGAGGTATAGAACTTGGTCGCTACTCAATCTCTCGGGATTGCAAGCTATGTATTGACACGCGTATGCCGACATGTTTGCTACTCTTACCGCAACATGGCTGTTCAACACCATCTCTCTTCTCTTCTCCTGACTTCCTTTCTCTTCCCTCCTTCCCTTTGGATCTGCAATTTCTTCTTCCTCTTCTTTTCTTTATTTGGTCCCAGCCTGAGCCTGGGTTTTGCTTGATTGTTTAAATATCGCTTATGTCCTCTTTCTTTTCTTACAGAAATTTAATGATAATTCTTTTTAGGAAAGAAAAAAAACATTTCATTTTAAGGCACGGTTGCTATTCTCGATTGAACGGAGCTAAAGTCTGTTTGGTGTAGTTGGGCTGTTAAGAAAAGTTGGTTTTTATTTATTTTTGAGAATAAGTGACTAGAAAGTAAAATAACTGAGTATTTAGTAAACTGACTTTTTATAAGTATTGTGAGTTGCAAAAGCAAAATGAACGTGTTAGGTAAACTGAAAACTGGTTTGCGTCTTTTGTTGTGGATTGACCAATTTGGACATATTATTTTGACTTGATTGTTTGTTACTACTATATTACTTTTTATAGCTAGTTTCACCTTCTCATTTTTATAAATCATGGTGATCCTATGATCAATATTAGATAATTCTAAAATAAATTGTACGACTATTTAGGTAATGGGCATGATCGGACAATGATTGATTTTCGATACATCAATCTGATACAGTTACATGTAAATAACTGAATACATAAGTTTTTATTGTGAACAAATAGATCCACATGATAGCTTGAGCTCTTCAGCATAAGATGTAGGTGAGACTTCAGCTTGTAGCTAAAAGATGGGCAAGAACAGAGTACCTTGATTTTGATTAATCAACTGATGTAATCTCGTAAACTCAAAACATACAAACCACCTTAATTTGGAAAACCACTAAATTACTAAGGGGCATCCAAAAAGGTTTCCATAAATGAGAAATTTTAAAAAAGGGAAAGTTTTCTAAATTAGAAACTTTTCTATCCTAATTAGGAGTTACAATACCAATCACAGAGTAACTTGACAACTACCTTTACGGTCTCTGCTAGATTCTGTCCTCTCCGGAATCACTTGCCGGATTTCGGTAACTTGCCAGAAATGTTTGCCGGACTCCAGCAACTTGCCAAAATGGCCATAGCTTTCCCGTAAACTTGAATCACCAAGTTCTCGACATGAAAACAACCAAACAATTGAAATAAACACCAAACAACCAACTCGGTTCCAAACAACATCAACACAGCAACTTCAAAATATTTGAGATCGAGTCTTACCATCTGCTCACCCAACACCCGAATCCAAGAGCTACTCCTTGCCAAAACTCAACTTGCAGGACTTCCAAACATCCCCAGCTGCTGCCTTAGTCGCCACCTTCACCGAATCAACACCACATCACATCGGGTCCTTTCTAGCCAAACACACCGAGCCTCTGTCTTGGTCCAAATCGATGACTGCAGCTCCACAACACACTCCAAGGTCCCACCAAACTCCCTACTAGGCTTCAAGGACTCACCAAAACTCGAAGTACTCGCTGGAAACCATTGGACGCCGGTCGCCGGAGCTAGGAGCTCAAAACCTAGAAAAAAGGGATTTCAATTTAGAGCTCGATTCAAGAAGAGAAAGGCACTGGAATGTAAAGAACGAAGAGAGGAAGCTAACCCTACCATTTACTCATCAAGCCGTGGCCGGAAAACTTGAGACTCGCTGGAAACAATCAAGCTTCCCCTTCGATTGATCACTACCGAATCGCGTTGCAAATGATGATCTATGGACTGGGTTTTGAAGAGAAGAAAGAGATGAGGAGATTGGTGGTGATCTCGGGGCCAGAGGTGGCCGAAATCGGCGATGATGTTTCGGGATTGACTGATGCAGCCGGAGAGAGGAGAGAGAGGCAAAAGCTCGGGTCAACGCTCGAGTGTGGCTTCTTGACTCAGTCAACACTTTCCTTCTCTTTATACTTGAATTGACGGTCAAGATCAAAACTCTAGCTGATCAAACGATCTAGATTAAAAGCTATACTCTAATTTCAGAAAATCAATTCTAATAAACTTGAACGTTAACTTACTAAGTTACTGAGCACGGTTAAATTTCTCAGTAACTCGTATAATACCCAATAAATATGTAAAATTTAGTCCAGGATGTTACAACGATTGTTATGGTTAGGGGTTGTGCCTGATTGGTTCATGAATGTCATTAATGGTAACAAACCTCTAAACTTGTTCTCAAAATAGAGATGCAAGTGAAGATTTTTTGTTTACCATCGGTAGCTCCCATATAATGTAATTTCATTTTATCAAATAAAACTTCTTATTATTCTCTTAAAAAAAATTGCAATTGTCAAAAAGTGAAAAAAAGAAGAAGAAGAAAAAACCTAACAAGTAACAACGAAAGTGACGAACTGAGAAGAGCGGCCAAGTGCCAGGCGAATGGCGATGTAAACAATTTAAAGTTCAGTTGAGGTTAGCTCGAAGCCTCCCAACCAACTCCACACCTCGTCTTCTCCGCCCTCCCCTCTCTCATGATCTCCCCCCAAACTCCACATTCCCACTCTAGAAGTCTAAACCCCCCAATCCCTCCTCCCTCGCATTCTCCGCACCCCAAAAAATGGCCTCCTCTCCTTTCCTCTCCAAGTCCCACATTTCCTTCTCCTCCTCCGTCTCCACCTCCCTCCCATGGCGCCCTTCTCTCTCCTCCTCCTCCTCCGCCGCATTCCGCTCCAAGCCCCGCCGCAGGTCCCTCACCGTCCAATCCAAGATCAGGGAGATCTTCATGCCCGCCCTCAGCTCCACCATGACCGAGGGCAAGATCGTCTCCTGGATCAAATCCGAAGGCGACGTCCTCTCCAAGGGCGAGAGCGTCGTCGTCGTCGAGTCCGATAAAGCCGACATGGACGTCGAGACTTTCTACGACGGTATCCTCGCCGCGATTGTCGTCGGCGAGGGCGAGACCGCCCCCGTCGGCGCCGCCATCGGGATTCTCGCCGAGACTGAAGCCGAGCTTGAAGAGGCCAAGGCCAAAGCCAAAGCCGCTGATTCCGGCGCCGCGAAACCCGAGGCCGCTGCCGTTACGCCTTCTACTCCTCCTGCTACTGTCAATCCTGCTCCTGCTATTGCGCAGCCTGCTACTGCTGCCACGTCAGCTGCGCCGGCTGGGCCCAGGAAGACTGTGGCCACTCCCTTTGCGAAGAAGTTGGCTAAGCAGCACAAGGTGGACATTGCCGCCGTGGTGGGGACCGGCCCGTTCGGGAGAATTACTCCTGCTGACGTGGAAGCTGCCGCGGGAATTCAGCCCAAGAAATCCGTGGCTGTAGAGCCTGCTCCGGCTGCGGCGGCTCCGTCCAAGCCTGCTGCCGCCCCGGCATTGCCTCTACTTCCAGGCTCGACCGTCGTGCCTTTCACCACAATGCAGGCTGCAGTTTCGAAGAATATGATTGAGAGTCTCTCGGTGCCGACTTTCCGGGTGGGTTATCCGGTGAACAGCGATGCCATTGATGCGCTGTATGCTAAGGTACATTGGGGATTGTGTTTGATTTTAGGATTTTGCAGTTGGAATGTGAATTTGGTGTGATTGGTGTTTGCATTTATAGGATTTGAGCTGAATTCGTTGGCATTGTGCAGTTGAAATCAAAGGGTGTGACCATGACTGCCTTGCTTGCCAAGGCGGTTGCTCTGGCGCTTGCTCAGCACCCGGTTGTGAATGCCAGCTGCAAAGACGGAAAGAGCTTTTACTACAACAGTAGCATAAACATCGCCGTTGCTGTGGCTATTGACGGCGGGTTGATAACCCCTGTTCTTCAGGATGCAGATAAGGTCTGATATTTGTGAATTATAAGGATTTTTTTTTATTGTTTCGTAACAGTTTGTATTTTGTTTACTGTTTACTGAGTGGTAAGTTTTACTTGTTGGCACAGGTGGATTTGTATTTGTTATCCCAGAAATGGAAAGAGCTGGTGGGAAAGGCTCGCTCAAAGCAACTTCAGCCCCATGAGTACAACTCAGGTCTTGATCTTTGAAACTCTTGTTCATGTTCACTGATCTCATTGCATTCTGTTGTACAATGTACTCATCAGGTTATACTGAATCCTATGTAGGAACTTTCACTCTCTCCAATTTGGGTATGTTTGGAGTGGACAGGTTCGATGCTATTCTTCCTCCAGGCCAGGTGAGTTTTAATCCTCAAATTACATGAACTGATGACATTGTTCTGCTTGTTGGGAGATAAGAATTATTTAAGTTTGCTGAAAATTTGGACTGATGATCAGGGTGCTATCATGGCTGTTGGAGCTTCAAAACCCACCGTTGTAGCTGATGTAGACGGATTCTTCAGTGTAAAAAGTAAAATGCTGGTGAGTATGGACACAATTTTATTGAAATTTATGCCATGTTTCTTTATCTTTGATGCACTTATATACTGGAGCTCTATTAGAATATATATTTCAAAATTTACCCCTTTTTAAAGCATCAAGCTCCTAAGTTGAAAAACTGAACCGCATAGCATGCATATGAAAAAAGTACATGACAGTTTCCTTGTTACACTTGAAAAGGGGGACTTGAATTTCTTTGTTATTAGTTGTTACACCTGTGCTTGTTCTACTGAATTCCATATATTACAGATTGCATAGCATGCAAGTCATTGTTAGAGGTTTTCATAGCTTTGCTGAAAGAAAGAATGATAAGAAGCTTTATATATTTTACAGTGAGTAGAAGATGCAGGTTATTACTACCTTAAGATAAATGGTGTGATGTGCGGAAGTATATGCGGATTTATACCTTTCTATTCTTCATGCTTGTCAATTAGTTCATAGGAGAGAATCTTGGTAGTAAACATACCTTACAAGGAACCACACTCAAGCATATCTATTATATTGTCATTTTTCTTTTTCTTTTTCTTTTTCTTTTTCTGTGCATCAGTAGAAACTCTAGGAACAGAAAATTAATGCTTATGGGATCTATCTACAGGTGAATGTAACAGCAGATCACCAAATTGTTTATGGAGCTGATTTGGCTGCCTTCCTAAAGACATTTGCAAAGATTGTTGAGAACCCAGAAAGCCTGACGTTGTAGATAATGTTCAGGACTCCCATGATCAAAAGCTTTTACCCTCCGGCCTCTATTTCTCATTAGCAACAAAGGGATGATCATCTTCCAAACGGGGTGCCCAACTAAGAACACACATTTGCAGTCATTTCTAGCATTTTCTGCTCATATTGTACTTTAATTTATTTTTCGAGTTTTACTGTTGAGAAAATTTTGAAGAAACAGGAAATAGCAACTTTGACAATGTTTTGATAAATACTCTGTGCAATAATATATCACAATGCTTTGGTAGTTAGTTCGAAGCCCACAGCCGTTCAATAATATCACAATGTTTGGCAGTCATAACATCATTATTTGTGGTTTTTTCAAATCAAACATGGATAAATTGCCCAATGAAGCATTTGATCTTTTGTCAAACATCATGCAACAAAAGCTTTTGACAGAACTAATAGAATTTCTGAAACTGTGGTCTGAAGAATAACCCCCTATTTTTAATCGTATCAGTGGCACAATAACAACATTTACGTACAGACCCTCTTTTGTTCTAGAGAATATAGCGTCGCTTAGCAAAAGCCAGGACAAAATTCTATACCTACCACATGAAAATACTCCTCAAGAATTCTGCACAAATCTCTTAACCTGGTACCACCCTTTTCTTATCAGCAGAACAGGCTTCTGTGTGGCGGGAAGATCCACCATATACAACACCTACTAGACGAATACTCTCAAGTCACCAGTCCAAAACGATATTCCTGGAAAGGTACAGGTTGTCAATGTATTGGATAACCGGAAGTGCGGCACGGATGTACTGTTTCATTTTTATCTCTGCCGATTGATCTGTAACAAGTTCGATGATAACCGACAAGTTAGCATGAAAAATTAACTTGATCCGTAACAAGTTTGATGATAATCCACTATTAGCATGCATCATTCAATGAGAAGATCACATAAGCTAACTGGATCTGCCTATGAGCTATAAAAAGATTGAGCCAGGAAAAACTGCTGCACTTGAATTTTTAACTCAGTCATCTGACTCATCTCACACTTGTTCAAGAAATGGTTTAGTGAATCATTTTCTACATAGATCACGAAGGTGAATTCTATCCCTTTATATTATCGTTTGTAATTTCTTCTTATTAATAGTGTGAAGAAATATGATGTTTATGTCAAGCACTGTCAATTAGTTGCATAGAATGCTTTAAGTGTCAGGTAATCTATTAACTCCTCGTCTTCACTATATCAGAAGAACAAGTAAGACCAAAATCACTCAAGTCTATCTAAGAAAACAAAACTAGCAGGTTGTTGACAGAGACAAAAATCCTAATAAGATTATTGATACTCAGGGAAACTAGGCTCGAGAATAAGTGTTATGACATAGTTATTTGATGTAGAAGTAGTAAATCTGAAATGCTGAGCTCTGACCAGATTTATTTTATACTTACGAGTTTCTTTGAGATTTATCAGTAGTTGATCCCTTGAAGGAAGAGCATACATCCCAGCAGCTACTGCCGTCCTGACTGCCCAAGTGTGATATGGGGCACAAACTTGGGCATAAGCTGTTGAAGCTGCCTCCTTTAAGGAGTCATCACTGAATGTGAAAAAGAACATAAAAACAAGTTAGAACAAAAGAGGAGAATGATATCCGATACAGAACAGGCAGTTATAGATTAAGATTACATGGGAGAACATACTTTGTGGCCAAAAAGTTTTCAAATATAGCTCTGATGAGGTCAAGACCCTGCCTAACTCGGCGTAAGTTGCGTGAGCGGCTGCCTGGCGATTTGACAGTGTCATTTGCAACATCAAAATCAAGTATGTTTTCTAAAGTGTCGTAAGTCTTTGCTGCTTGCAAGAGAGTCTCAACCTGAATGAAACAAAGAGTGTGAGATCCAGGAAGGCTAATGAATTGAGTGAAGAGCTCATCAAAGAATAATACTATGAATCATGTAACAGAACAAAAAGAACACTTCAGCAGCATACTGGTTCAAATTGGGTCATAGGATTGTAAGAAAATAACGAAGGAATTCACATCAAGTCATAAGAACTCAAAGAACTGCAAAATTACTACGTATTACTTAGCAACAAAATAGAACCGCAATGATAGAAAAGCAACATGAAATGCATATGAAAGCATAACGATGAAGTATTGTCAATATTACATTTATCTTGGAGTGCATTATCACGAAAGATTCATAACTCCAACCAAACAATTGAAATTTAATCTGATATCAGTTTGGGGATCTCAATTGCATCGCCTCCCCCACACAATTGATTTCCACACAACCAAAAGTCCGTAAATCAGATAAAATCCTAAGGTTTTGCTAAATGCACCCTCAACAGTATATATCCACAATCAGCATATATCTCCCTAATCAATCTTAAATATCAACAACAACAAAAATTTGACCAAATCAAAGTTTGAAAATTGTGGATGAAACCTTTGAGACGTACTCCATCTCGGCAAACTTGAAAGCGAGGCCGAGGCAGCTGAAGAGGATGGAGACTAAAGAGCAAGCCTGGCAGAACGTATCCAAATGCAAATCACCTTCTTGTTGTTGGGACTCGAGAATCTTGGCCAGCTTCTCAAAGGCCTCGACTATGGAGGTCAGAGGCGTCGGTGACGTGGCGTCGCCCATCGACATCTCTGCCATATCGTTAATGGCTGCTGCCCTGTGTTTCCAGCGCCACCCTAGAGTCATAAATTCACAATCCGCCTCCGTAAAACTTTGAGGAAGAGAAACACAAGGAAAAAAAATTAGAGAATAACAAAAGGGACCCCAAAGAAAATTGGAGAAGACGAGAAGGGGTAAGGGGTGGTGAAGGTTTGGAAGGTGAGCTAAGAATGCGGACTGCCTAGGGAAGAAGGAGAACCTCGTTTTGCAGGTCAACGTTGACGACTTTGGGGTCTATTTCTTGGTCTTCAAGGTTTTATGAACTTTTTAGTTCTTGCTGATTTTGGGCCTCTTCCCATTAGAGGGCTAAAAGTTTGGTAGAGGGGAGGCCCAATTATGTTGATGTGCGATTATAGTAAAAGAAGAAAAACATGAACAAAGAAGAAAGGAAATAGTGTGACAATCCGAGTCACGCTTTTTGTACCCTAATTACTAATAGTTTGCATGATTTGTTACAATAAATATGCATTATCATCTTTGTTCAAATTCTAATATTGTACTGATACATTAAAATAGTTCTTCAAATTATGTGTGTTGATGATGGAAGAGATATCGGAGTCAACTAAAAATAAGTTGATCAAAAATATGCATCACTTGTTGAGCCACACACATAACCTTGGATTAGATTGAACTGTATATATATGACACGGCTGTAATAATAAAATCGAAGTAATATCAACTCTAGTTAGATATTAGACTATTGGATATAGATACTATCTGATGATGCAAACTAAAAGTACAACTATTAAATATCCATCTCATCATGCAAACTAATGATATAGCTACTATGTGCAACGTTTTAAAATGCCAAAACGAAAACGAAGACGACTTAGTAAAGCCTCATGAGGAGAGATCATTGAAGCGATAAGGCGAAAGTCTTCCAACAATACTTGTTTTAATTAGATATATAAAAATTGTTATAAAATAATATTAGACATGAATAAATGTTATTTTTCATTGTAACAAATGATTGACTCATATTAATTTAAAGGGAAGAAACAGCCCAAACAAATACCCACTGAAAAAACCCATAAACTTAAGTCCATAAGCCCATAAGAAGATTTACATAACTCAAAAAAAGAGTTTCACGTGGAAAAACACATGATGTTGTTTGGCGGAATTATTTCATCGTCTTCAACCTCGCCTTTGCGCCGGAATCTACGCTTTTATGCAAAAAAGCACCGTCTTGATGTCTGCAGTCGCCTTTCCAGTGGCGCGTCTGCGTCTTCTTCGGCAGGGCTTTTCCCCCTCGCCCCGCACCAAGACGCTCCTCAGTGTCGTCTCAATCTTGCTTTTGAAACAAAGGTTTTAAGGTTGTTTTGCCATATGTAAAGAAATAAATATTCACTTATGTTATATATTTACCTTGAAATTTATAAAACTGATGCAAAAACAAAAATAGCCTCGACACCAATACAATTTTTTAAAAACCCTAACACAAACTTAATTTTAAAGGGTTTAGGCACCATTTTCGTCTTGCCTTTGTTTCAAAAAGAAGCTTTTTGTTGTAGAGTATGAGAATATGAAAGAAAAAGATCTACTCATTCATTGATAAATTGACTTTTATATATGCATTACATAAAGAATTCCTGTAAATTAGGGATAGATATCTAAGAGATATTCTAGTCTAATAAGGAGAAGATTCGGTCAAGATACATCATCAAGGATATGAATATAAATTCCTTCAACACTCTCCTTTGTATAACGTACCAGAATCACATGACGCATGAACGTTGCCTCGGTAAAAACCTTACCAAGTAAAACAGAAACATCTTGGGTAAATAATAAAAGACTTGGTTGAAGGAAAAAAGAGCACAACGCGCTAACTACAACTTCAATGTAAAACATGTGATGTAGACTTCCCCTGATGTCTACACAATCAACTCCCCCTGATAATTAAATTAATTATGGAGTTCAAATAAGCGACGCATACCAATACTTCACACATGCTTCTCAAGAGTAGATTTGGGTAGAGACTTGGTGAACAAATCTGCTACATTATCCTCGAAACTCACTTGGTTCACTTGGATATTCAAAAGTTGTTGTTGTTGCTGATTGTAGAAGAATTAGGCGAGATATGCTTAGTATTATCACCCTTGATGAATCTCAACTTCATTTATTCAATGCATGCCGCATTGTCTTCATAGATATAAGTTGGTGCATAAGTGGTAGATGTCAACTCACTTGACTCTCAAATATAAGCTATCACAAAGCGAAGCCAAACACTTTCTTTGACTGCTTCATGTAGTGCAATAATCTCTGAATGATTCGAGAAAGTAGCAACAAGGGTTTGTTTGGTAGATCTCCAAGAAATCGCCGTAGTCCCAATGGTGAACACATAACCAATTTGTGAACGTCTTTTGTGTGGATTAGAAAGATACCCAGCATCAGCAAATCCGATTAACACATTATTCGATGTTTTGGAATAGGGAACAATACCGCATTGGGTCAATTTTGAGCTAGAAGGAGCTTCGGAAGCTTGATTTTGGTTGGGGAACAAAATCTACTCGTTTGCGGCATTGGAAGCTCTCGAGGACGCATAGGGGCGTGACAGCATTGGCATGAGCGCTCAGGGGCGCGCTGCATGCTACCGGCCGTGGCAGATTAAGGCAGGGGCCTGCTATGTGTTGCCTAGTGCTACCGAGGCACTGCTGGGTATGGCAAGGGCCCTTAAGGGCTCAGCCAATGTGCCGGCAGTGTTGCCATCAACAGGGACATTGACATTCATGTCTTCCACTTCAGTTTTGTAAGGGAAAAACAAGCCTAAATCAATTGAACCATTCAAGTACCTGAAGATGTGTTTAACACCGGTCTAAGGACGTTGAGTAGGCGCAGAGCTAAACTTAGCTAACAAGTTTACTGAGAATGCAATGTTTGGTTTTGTGCATTAAGCTAAGTATAATAGAGCTCAGATAGCACTTAGGTATAGAATTTTTGCTCCAAGGACTTCCTCATCGTCCTTTTTAGAACAGAATGGGTCCTTTTTGATATCCAGATTTCGCGTGACCATAGGAGTACCAAGAGGGTGAGCTTTGTCCATATTAAATTGCCTGAGCATCTTTTGAACATAAGCTGACTAATGAATTAATATTCCAGTCCCTCGATGCTTGATGCTCTAGCTCTAGGCCTAGGAAAAATTGAGTTTTTCCAAGATCTTTAATCTCAAACTCGAATTACAAGTAGGTCACGGTGTCATCAATTTCTTTGAGATTACCAATGATGTTCATGTCATCAACATAGACGGCTACTATAGCAAATCTGATACTTGTTCTTTTAATAAACATGCATGAGCAAAGATTGTCATTCTTATATCCCTTCCTAATCAAGTAGTCACTTAAACGATTATACCACGTTTGTCCAGATTGTTTCAATCCATATAGTGAACGCCGCAATTTAATTGCAAAGGCACTCCATGGCTTAGAGTCACTTGACTTGGGTAGTGAAAGTCCATCAGACACTTTTATATATATCTCTAAATCAAGATCCCCATAGAGATATGCAGTAACCACATCCATAAGCTGCATGCTCAATTTTTCAGACACTACTAAACTTGTTTTGGCCACGATCCTCAGCGTGCGGAGCGGAGGTGAATAGCGAACAAAGAAAAAAGGGGAGTTGCGGGCGTGCCACCTTGCGGACGAGGAAAAGGTTGATTGCGTGCGCTTGACTTCTTGATCAGGCGGAAGGGGGTTTCCAGGTGCCACCTCAGATGAGGAATTTACGAGCACAATGCGGTCGATACTCACGGCGACGCGAGGAAAGCAACTATAGGGAAAATAAAGGGATAAGAGAGATCCTGTATGTTTTTCTTCAACGGGAAAGCGGAAACAAAGCTCCGATGAGCGTTGGAGATTCGACTGGGTCGAGGGTTTCAACAAGGTTGAAGGTTGTTTTGTATTTTGTTTGAATAAGTTGTGTGTGTATTTTTGTAAACCGTAGAGCCCTTTATATAGTGGGAGGCGACTTCTGCTAGAAGAAAGATAATTATAGAACTCAAGTCAGACTCTGCAACGTGAAGTATAAAGATACTATTCCTCCCATGCAGACCAATCCTTACGTGACACATATCCAGTTCGCACAGTCCATTTAGAATAGGACACTGCTTCCATTGCGCCTCTCAACTATAGAGTCCTATGCGGACTGAAATTAGGAGCAATCTTATCCCGCGGGGTACCACAGTCTATGTAGAAAACTAGTAACTCGCGCGGACCGCGGACTCAAACCACCTCGTGGGCTATTGCAGCTCGCGGGCCAAAAGAATGTTTTTAATTAATAAGGGCCACATGGATTGGTCCAAAGCGTGTCAAAGACTGGAAACAGTCTAAAATGATTATAAGGGTTCGCGCGGACTCCGCATATGTCTTCCCTGCGGACTAGCGAACCAGTTTGCCAGCTCACCTAGATGTATTCCGCCTTGCCTGATGCCAAAGTTATTCCGTGCGGAGGCATTTCGCGCGAACTGTGTGTATACCGCGCGAAGCCATCCCGCGCGAGCTATGTTTTTGTGTCTGAAAGCGCGCGAGATCTGTTAGTCAGTGCAAAGTCATTTCGCGCGCGGACTTTGTAACTCAGCTCGCGTGGTCCTGCTGGCGGGCCATTATTTGTAAACTTAAAGAACTTGGGCTCGCCGGTTGACATAGACCAATAATTTAATTAATATTCACATAGACAATTATTGTGCAGTAAAATATTAATTTGGGCGTAAACAAAACTGATTAAGTAGGGAAAGGTAATGACGTCCATAACGGGAGAATATGTCTCCTCGTAGTCAATTCCAGGGCGTTGAAAAAATCTTTGTGCCACGAGTCGCGCTTTATAGTGTATGACTTCATGTTTCTCGTTTCGCTTTCGAACAAAGACCCGTTTATGTCCAACAGGCTTAACATTTGGTGGGCATGACACTACCGGACCGAAAACTTGCCTTTTTGGTAAAGAGTCTAGTTCAACCTGGATTGCATCATTCCATTTCGGCCAATCTGCTTGATGTTGGCATTCTGCAACGGAGCGCGGTTCAATCTCATCGTCATCGATAATATCTTGAGCGACGAAATAAGCAGAAAATATCATCAATATATATTCGTGGAAGTTCTTTCCATCATACCGTGCGCATCAGTATACTTTAGTAAGATTTCTTTGTTCTCCAACATCAACATTAGATCCAAGGCATCCCCCAGATATACTAACGTTGATTATTGGACATAACTATAGTCAGAGACAATCTCATGTGAAGGATTCACAATGTTGATAATGAGTTGATCATTTAGTGTCTTATTGTCACTCCTTTTTCTAGGCACTGTATATGTTGAACCAACAGGTCTCCCCCACTTCCTGGTGGGAGCAGAGGCCGCGGCCACACCTCTACCGTGGGCATCTGGCGCTTCAATGACGACATTGTTGAGCCCGGGTACGGTCAGAAATGTCCCTTTACTTGGGACATCTAACCTTGCAAAAACATTTGCAGCATGTATAATTGATCTTGTCACTTTCACGATATCGGTAAAAGAGTCAGGCATCGAATCTGCAACTCTTCCAAGATCGAGAATACATTGAACTTCTAAATCACTGTTAGAAGTCCGGGGATCATAATGAGACATAGTGGGGTCAAACCACGTTAAATCTTGACGTTCAATTAGAATGGAAACGGTCATGTCTTCTTCTAATGGCGGGAAGAATGTCTCATCAAAGCGATAATCTGTGAATCTCGCAGTAAAGAGATCTTCTATCAAAGGTTTTAAATAGAGGACAATTGCAGAATGTTTATAGCCAACATAAATACATAATCGTCTTTGATGACCCATCTTAGTACGCAGTGGAGGCGTAATAGGCATATAAACCGCGTAACCAAATATGTGTAAGTGTGAAATATCAGGCTCATATCCAGTTACCAACTGGTACACACTAAATGGTTGGGTTGCAGTGTTTCTAAAACGAATAAGTGCAGCTGCATGCAAAATTGCATAACCCCAGGCAAAAACAAGCAAGTTGGTGCGCATCAACAAGGCCCGTGCAATCAATTGTAAGTGCTTAATTGTAAGTGCTTAATTGTAGCTTCTGCAAGACCGTTTTGTGAATACACATGGGGTACAAGATGTTCTACTTCAATCGCGATAGACATGCAATAGTCGTCAAAAGACTTAGACGTAAACTCTCCAGCATTGTCCAATCGTGATTGAATGATCAGGGTGGTGAGCCTGAACCTTAATAATTTGAGCTAGGAGTATAGTAAATGCATCATTTCTTGTGGATAGTAGAGCAACGTGTGACCAACGTGTTGATGCATCAACCATAACCATAAAATATCAAAATGGTCAACACTCTAGTTTGATAGGTCCACAAATATCACCTTGGATTCTTTGTAGGAATGAAATGTTTTGTTTATAATCACTAGCAAAAGGAGGTCTTGCATTCAAATTGGCTAGTGAATAAGCTTTACAAAACAAGCGGTGAGCATTAGAGATAGCCATAGAGGAATTTAGAGTCTCGGCAATGGTATTGGAGGCTGAGCATATGGCAGATGCATCATGCACGGCCGCATCACCTATTTCGGTGGAAGGAAGAGCTCCAACACGCTTCAGTGCTCGGAAAAATGGATGTCCATGTGAATTCTTGAGAATTATGATCATCATGTCACGTCCGGGATGTTCCAAACGATCATGTCAAAGCTTGTATGAGTCAAAATCACAGAATTTGTGAGAAACTGCATAGGATTTGATGATCCTGATGGTTGGAAGATACAAACCGCTAGTTTGACTCATGAGCTTTTCTAAGATGTGTTTACGGTCGCAGTCATTAGAGGTGATAAACAAAAACTCTTATCTATTATCATTGAACATTTCCAAATGAAATATGTTGGCACGAATGTCTCTAAATGATAATAAGGTTCGATTAGCCTTAGGCGCGTAAAGCGTGTTAGTGACATGTATTATTGTGTCATTTGGCAATAAGAACTACACATTGCCTCTGCCTTGAATTACAGGCGAGGAACCAATCATGGTTGTCACTGAGGATTTGTGAGGCACAAAGTCTGTAAATAATATATAGCTTATTCCATAGAATAGTGTGAGTAGTCTCACTGTTAGCTAGACACTCAATTTCGCCACGAGACATCTATATAAAGTTGTGAAAATAATTAGTCTTGGATCAAAACAAGGCGAACACTCTAATGAAATATAGAGGAGTTAATCGGGAATTGAACCAAGTTGGAATCCCGAATGAATGTAATTACACGGTATGAAAATTAATTTCATGAAGTTACAGCAATTTGGCCGGCCAAGAGGCTCGGCAGTAGCATCAAAAAAGGCACTGGAAGTGCGCTTACAGTGCTGGCAGAAGGCAGAAGTCCGCTAGGGGCTCACAGGGACTTGGCAGCGCACGGGCACGACAGGGCATAGCCGAGGGCCTGTCCTCACGCGGAGACATGCAGAGGCGCGGTTAGGGGCGCGGGAGTGCAAGGCGGCAGGCATGGGCGTGGCAGGAGCTCAGCGACGCGCAACAGCACCTAGCAGCACGTAAGGGCCTGCCGCTGGCATTGGCTCGGCAGGCTGTGGCAAGGGCTCTCTAGGGGCTCAGGCATCTGCCCAGCGCGCATAGCAGAGACGCTCAGGGGTGCCTTAGGGGCGCTATGACAGTGTCAAAACACGACAGTTTGTTGTCTTAGTGTTTTTTCGCCCTTTTTCGTAATTTTTGCATATGTTTTGCCATTCTTTATGCCATAACCAATTGTAAGATCACGAAAACATGTGGATTTAGTATATTTTCCATGTAATAAAGTGTATAGCTTTGTGCAATTTGAACCATTCATAAGGGAATAAATTCTCAATCAACTGAACATTGCGAAACGTAAATAAGAGATTTTATTAATGCTAACTCAAAAATACATCAAAGGATGTCTAATTCTATAAAAACTGACTGAAAAGTCAAAAATAACTGTGGCTAAATAAGTGCCAAATAGAAAATAGCAGAGAAAAAACATCTAATCAAAAAAGTTTAATCAAAATCCGCAGCATCCATGTGCACAGGACCAGCTTCCTTCTTAGCTTCGAAATCTGTTATGGTGAAATTGGTGGAAGGCTCAACACCAATGTCATCTCCCCTAGTAAAGCTAGCTTCTTGAGCCAAGCACTGCTTGTGTCTTCTGTAGGTATCAATAGCTTCTTTGCTAGCACGACAATCATGATGCAAGTGAGCGGTAGATCCGTAAATATAGCCTGGAGATCGCCTCTTCTGGTTCGAGTTAAAGGGAGGATTTTGGCCTTGGCTGGATTTCTCACCTTAGCGGCCACGGCCGGGGTTATTGTTCTTAAGAGGGGCGAAATTTTTGTCATCACGCCTCCAAGTGTTACTGCGGTTGTTTTCACGCCGAATATTGTCATTACCGCGACCACATGGCTGATTCTGCTCACGTTCATATGGTGCAGGTTTTCTGTTTCCTCTTTTCCTTGGAGCTTTACCTCCACTAGTTTGGTTGGACTCATGAATCTCCTTAGTCCCAACCGGCCTTGCATTGTTATTAAGGATAATCTCCTGGGGTCGCTCTTTCTTTGCTAGCACGCATATAAGGTCACTGAACGACTTAACGCGATTCTGCTTATACTCAAGGCGATATTGATGGCTATGTAAGCTCATCGATGTCAGAAAAATGTACAAAGTTTTCTCAATCATATCTTTGTCAGTCTTGTCGACGCCACAAAAGCTTAGTTATGCTTGGAGGTCCAATATAACTTGGTTGTAATCAACTTTAGCAAAGTCCATTAGTCTAATAGTCTCCTAACGAGCAGTCAACTGGAATGAGTACATCATTTACGTTGTTAAAGCGTTGCTTTAAGACATCCCATAGATCTTTGAGGTCTTCCTTTTTCAGGTATTGTTTCTTTAGAGTTGGATGAATGTGGCGCCTCAGAAACATGAGGGCTGGTGCGTTGACTTTGTCACTTGCTAGAAGGTCATTCGGTGGCGAAAAGATGGTGGTTGTCAACCTCTTACCGATGAACGTATTCATCATATCGGACACCCATTGGTGATATTCCTTACCTCGGTTATCGAGAATCTCGAACTCGGGTCTGGATGACTCAGTCATCTACAAAAGACAAGGAGATTAGAATTAGTCAATAAACCAATGATGTGGTCATAAAATTGATGCAAATAAAAGTAGGTGACGCGTTAGCGCAGTCACAATCGATTCTTCCCTTGTAGGTGACTCTCACAGCTGTCGCGGGAACGCGTAATCGCAGTCGCAAATATATGGTGACACTTATGTCGCAGTTACAAAGTTTAATAGAGGATGTGAACCCCAACAAAACTCCCAAACCATATTCCCTACACCCTCCCCCCCCCCCCCCCCCCCCCGCCAAACCCAATCCCGTCATAGAGAGGGGATATATGGAAATGCTACTAAGCCCGAACTATGAATTGAAATTCTGAAAGTAGTAACCTTAATTAAAAATTTACCTCTGATGAGTTTGAGTCGATGGTAGGCTTCGACTGAGGGTTGGGAACTTTTCTAGTTTTCTTTGGAAGACGAGCAATCTTGAGATCTTTGGGGTATAGAGGCTGCTGAGAGGAGAAGACAACTTTTCACCTATTTTTGCTTTGAGTTTGGAGCTGAAATTTTGACTGGAGGAGCACCACTAAAAGAGGAAGCTGCTGTCCAAAAATCAGGTTGATCAGAGCACGGGAAGGCGTTGAACCGGTGGTCAGTGGCGGCGACGGCGGCGATCTGGAAAATTCAAGTGGCCGGTTCAGGTACTTTTCGACTGGTTCTTGAGGTGAGATCATGGGGTCGGAACAGGGACGTCGAGGTTTTTCTGTGGATATGTAATTCTTGTCGTGGACAGAAGAAAATCCGACTCGAAATCAGGAAAAACGAAAAGGGCATATTAGGGTTTTGGGAAAAAGTTTGGGTTTTCGAAGGTTTTAGGGTTTTTCAGGATGGTTGGCCTATTATCTTTTGGTTAGGGCACCAAGTCTGATAACGTGTTGTAGGGTATGAGAATACGAGAAAAAAAAATGTCTACTCATTCATTAATAGATTGGCCTTTATATAAGCATTACATAGAGAATCCCTGTAAATCAGGGATAAAATATCTAAGAGATATTCTAGCCTAATAAGAAGTTGATTCGGTCAAGACACATCATCAATGATAGGAATGTAAATTCCTTCAACACTTTTATCTAAAATTTTAGTTTTATTGTGTTGGTAAATTTTGTTAAAAAAAGAAGCTTTTACTGCAACAAGTGCTAGCGGCTGATTTTTGAAAAGAAGCACGATTGAGATTACTTATTGCTTTTAATAAAAACGTGAGAGGATATTATTTTATATTTTGCCATACTTTTACGGTGTTTTTTTATTGTTTTTTTAGGGAAATTGATGTTACTCCCTTAGGCGGACAACTCATTCATTAATACGATCGTACAATATGAAGCTTAAAGGTCACGAGTGACCCTCATATACATCAATTGCTCGAATGACTATATGAATAGTCAGATATATCACCCTAAGGGATAACAAAACTAAAATCCTACAAGAAAAATAAAGTCCAAAAAAGTGGACACTCAATGCTAAACCAAAAATACGTCCAAAAAAAGGGACATCTAAAACTAATTTATTCGACATAACCCTAATTCTCAGCATCCGTCATGATTAGCTTGAGGCCTAGAGACCTTCATGGTGTACCCTTCTACCCGTTAGAACAGTGAACGTCCTTGGCTTAGGACTACGTAATAAGCCCAATCATAGTAACCCAAACCCGGAACTCTAGCCCAAAAATAAACTGAGATAGAAAGAGGAGGGAAAATGACCCATGCCCAAAAGGACCAACCCACTCACACATACCCCCTCACAGTCCTCAACTCGCTTGGACCAGGGAGCCGGATAAAGTACCAAAATGAACCACCATAGCTTCGCTGCCTTCAATCTTTGTCCGACGGTCTCCCCCTCGCAAACTACATCTTGTCAAGAAGTCGGTGGACTCTGACCGACGCCGTGCACTCAAAACCCCACGCCTTTACACAACAATGTCTCTAATCTCAGATCGAAGTCTCGCGGGTCTTCCACGTCATCTGGAAAGCTTGAATCGTGCACACCCCACCGCCTACGAACTGCAACGCGGCAAACGCCGACGCCCTTACTCTTGAATTTTCTTGAAACACTAGATCAGATCCAGAGTCCTAAACCGAAGAGAATCTTTGCCGCTCTAAAGGGACACCAAAGCCTCTTCCTCTACTCACTGCATAGCCCAATGCCAGAGACGTCCTGCATCAGTCGAAAGTCTCCCCGATTCTCTGCCGTTTTTCTCTCGAAACCTAGGGTTTCGGTCTCTTGAGAATAAGGTTTGTTTCACTTTTACGGTGATATTTACATAACATGAAACTGTTTTAATTCACAGACTCTTTGAACACATACTTCCAGCTTTTGGATCCTTCAGGTTGTAATGTTTACCCGGGCCCACATGTTGCACCAAATCTCAAAGGCCCAATTGTCTGTGGGGCGTGTAGCCTACTACTTGGAATGCATTTTCATCATCATCATCAAAAGAAAAGAAAGGAAAAAAAAGATCATTCTCTTCCATTCTCTCTCTGCGCTTTGTTCCAGCTTTCAGTGGTTTCCGAAACCCGACGCGAAAGCTCCGACTTCGTTCCTTTGAGCAGCCATGGGTTCCGGTATCTTTCTCTCCCGATATTGACCATTCTCAAAATCTCTTCCCGCGATTTAGGGTTTCCAACCTGTTAAATTCGAATCAGTTGAACGCAGCAGCATTATGTATAACAATACGTCGTCTTCGTTTTGTGTGCAGATGCTGATATGGAGGATTACGGATTCGAATACTCGGATGAAGAGCCGGAGGAGCAGGATGTTGATATCGAAAACCAGTATTACAACTCCAAAGGTATATTCTTCGTTTTCGACCTTCCCAATTTTTCATCTAAATTCTTAGCCTCTCTTTTCGCTAGGGTTTGATAATTTTTTTTCTGATTTTTGTTTATTTTTTGTGTGATTTGATTTTCAGGTTTGGTTGAGACTGATCCAGAAGAAGCACTCTCAGGATTTCAAGAAGTAATTCGCATGGAGCCCGAGAAGGCTGAGTGGTGAGCACTACATCATTAACATTCTATTATTTTTACTGCAAAAATTAATTGAGGACCTTAGTATTTAGGGTGTTGTATTTCGATTGCTGTAATTGGTAAATTGAGTTAGAACTTTAAGATTGGCAAACGCCGCGGTGTTTATATTGAGTGCTTGAGTTAGGAGGACTGATATAGACAGCGCCTTTTTTTATATTGTTTACACGAGAAACTGTCAGCACGTTGCAAATCTAGGAGGGTCAATTCACTTGTTGGTTACTGTTGTAAAGATTTTCTTTTATTACAGGGGATTTAAAGCTTTGAAGCAAACTGTGAAGATCCATTATCGTCTCGGGAGGTATAAAGAGATGATGGATTCATACAGAGAGATGCTGACGTACATCAGGTCAGCTGTGACACGGAATTACAGTGAAAAATGTATAAACAACATTATGGATTTTGTGTCTGGATCAGCTAGTCAGAACTCTGGTTTCCTGCAAGAGTTTTATCAGACTACTCTAAAGTCCTTGGAAGAGGCAAAGAACGAGGTTAGAATAAAATCTTCACTTTTTGCAATATTTTTCTTTGTATTGGAGATCTTCAGAAAGTGATTAGCTTATGGTACAAGAGCTTTGGTGATTCTGGTTTATCTTTCTTTTATGTATCAAGTTTTTGTGCAATAAGTCACATGCTGTATTCTGCTTTGTTTTGCAGAGGCTTTGGTTCAAGACAAATCTTAAGCTTTGTAAAATTTGGTTTGATATGAGTGAATATGGGCGAATGAGTAAGGTATCTGTTTATTGTTATTACCTTTTAGCATGACATAATCCATATTGTGATCGTCATAGGATGGGAGGATAACCTTTGTTGCACTAATAGATTTTGAAGGAACTCCACAAATCTTGTCAAAAAGAAGATGGTACTGATGATCAAAAGAAAGGAAGCCAACTTTTGGAGGTTTATGCAATTGAGATTCAAATGTACACCGAGACTAAAAATAACAAAAAGCTGAAGGTAAGAATCTTTGTTGTATGCATAATGCCTTTCTGTTTCTATGTGCAATGAACTCTATTTCTATCTCGTTTTTTCTTAGTAATGTGTTGGACTAGTTTAGTCAAAGCAGAAAATTATGATCGTATTACTGGTCTGGTTTCAACTTATTTAGTAGGAAATATATAACCTGTTCTCTTCTTTTTCTATGGTTATCCAAATCTGTCTAGCACCTATGCTGTGGAAATGTTGGATTTTTCTAAGTTTGTATATAAACAGAGATGACCTGTTGATAGTTTTGTTGTGGTTTGTGACAATTTGATGTATTTTTCACAGATAATATCACATAGGCACCTAGTTGTCGTTTAGTGTGACAATTTAATGGATCGTGCATACTTACTGGGCTATATTTCAACAATGCTCAACAAGGCCCTAACTTTTTCCTCTTAGTAATAAATCATCCAGTAAAATACATTGCGGATTTCGTTTCTTTTTGTGTTTCTGTTTACCTTTGAGCCCAAGCAGCATCTGACTTTACATTGAATGCAGCAATTATACCAAAAGGCACTTGCAATCAAGTCAGCAATACCCCATCCTAGGATCATGGGAATAATTCGTGAGTGTGGGGGTAAGATGCATATGGCAGAGCGTCAGTGGGCAGAGGCCGCTACTGATTTCTTTGAAGCTTTTAAGAATTATGATGAAGCGGGGAACCAGAGGCGTATACAATGCTTGAAGTATGTTCTATGCCGCCCTTATCCCTCTATCTCTCTCCCTCTCTCCCTCTCTCTCTCTCTCTATCTCACTACTCACACACTAAATAGTGAGTGTGTGTGTATCCCTGTATATCCAATTGTTTATAGTTTTTAAATTGTTGCTAATTCTACTATTTGTTTTGTCATTTGTAAGAATCTAGTAATTTGGGTTGTTGTGCTGATTATATTGTCCCACCTTTAACTCTATAGTCATGCTATAATTAAGCTTAAGGTTGGAAGTGAAGTTTCACTTACATGCAATGTTCTAAAAAATGCTAGGCGCTAGTCGGGCGGATAGCCGGTGACTAGCGCCTAGGCGGGTTAATCGGGGGATTAATTGGTTTTCTAGCTCTCTAGACGAAAACGGTGAAACACCGCCTAGCGCCTAGGCGGGGATTAATCGGTTCTAGGCATGGATTTTTAGAACATTGCTTACATGATAGACTGCAAAATATTTTGGACTTTGTGCCCACATTTTTTTGAATATAAGACGATTAATCATATTCTACCATTCTTGCGAGTGATTACAGATTCTAGTAGCAATTTTCTTGATAGGTCAGATAGGTGTCAAGTGTCTCAACTTTGTGAAGAATATTGAAATAGAGGACAACT
This sequence comes from Fragaria x ananassa, assembly GCA_034370585.1. NCBI lineage: Eukaryota > Viridiplantae > Streptophyta > Magnoliopsida > Rosales > Rosaceae > Fragaria > Fragaria x ananassa. The sequence goes on along the minus strand of CP139761.1, from coordinate 24,027,213 downwards.
GCAACTTGACAAATCATTTAGTTCCCTGATGAAAACTAGTTTGGTTGATGTCCTGGGGTGACATTTTAGATAGGTATTTGGTATCGATGCAAACGTAAGTGTCTCAAATATTTAAATTGAGGGCTACTGCAACTTGACAAAGGATTTAAGTGTTATTTCCATGATGAAAATTTTAGTTTGGTTGATGAGGCTGTGTTTCAGCTGAGGGAACTGGGCTAGGTTACAATACAATACATGTACTTTGTATCTTGTACTAACTTCTCTTCTTTGCACGATTCTGCAGATATTTAGTTCTGGCTAATATGCTGATGCAGTCTGAGGTTAATCCATTTGATGGTCAAGAAGCAAAGCCGTAAGTTTTGAAAAAGATACAGTTTCTTTGAAGTGACTCTTTTTTCATTCGCTGGTTTGAGTATTTCTGTTGTACAGGTATAAAAATGATCCTGAAATTTTGGCAATGACAAATCTGGTTGCAGCATATCAACGAAATGAGATATTGGAGTTTGAAAAAATCCTGAAGGTGTGGTTTTGTACCTATTACTGTATTATCTGGGTTGTTAATTTCTTCTCTGCTTGTGTGAGTTGTGTCTAAAATTTGCCATTTCTTTCTGCCTTGCTTCCCTCAATTGAGTTTCTCCTTTTATTTTCTTCAGAGTAACAGGAAGACAATTATGGATGATCCATTCATTCGGAACTATATTGAAGACCTATTGAAGAATATTAGGACACAAGTTTTACTTAAACTAATCAAGCCGTACACACGAATCCGGATTCCATTCATATCAAAGGTGAACCCTAGTTTTTATCTTTTGCAGTTGTAGATAATGCATTGTTACGCTTGTTGAGTTGTTAATACCTTAGAAACATTTGTAATTGTAGCCCTTGCTGTTACTATTAACAGCATAGTTGTATCCCCCAGAAACTAACTAAGCTTTTTTGATGTTCAGGAACTTAATGTCCCTGAGAAAGATGTTGAGCAGCTCTTGGTTTCACTAATTTTAGATAACAGAATCGATGGACATATTGACCAGGTGAACCAGATCATGGAGCGTGGTGACAGGTATGTTTTTACTCTATTTGTGATTTTATTTTTTGTGTTTTACTTTAAATGATTACCACTGATTCATCGGAGAAATACTGCAGGTCAAAGGGAAGGAAGAAGTATGCTGCCATAGATAAATGGAACACGCAGCTGAAGTCTCTGTCCCAAACTATTGGTAACCGAGTATATTGAGAAAGATGGCACAATATTGCTTATGATCTTATTCTGAATGGTGCCAGTTTTTTGTCATGTGGTGGCTTTAGAGTTCCAACTGTACCTGTTGAGGTCAAATGCTTGAGAAGCTATGAATGTGATTATGAGCCCTAAGTTTTAGATGTTTGCTAGTAAGAATTTTTCTTTCATACCGTAGATGCCGCTACTCATCTGTGATTGTCGTTGCTTATCTGTGCTGACAACAGTTTTAATAGCAAGTTTTGCAGATCGCAAATCCAAATGATTTTTTATTTAAGCCCTACTGCAAGTCTCAATTAAATTCAAGATAGAAACATTTCTGTGTTAGTTTTGACAGCATACGGTAATTTGTAAAAGAGGCACTTGAGTCCAATATACAGTGCTGTTAGAGTCCCCGATCAAGTCTACGATAAGATGATAACGAAGTTGTTTTAGGCCTAGTAGATGTGTCCGTAGTTATCTTTAATTTACAACAAATCCAAATCAGTTTCTTTGAGGAATTATAGATGGAAGGAATAAGAAACAGAATGGAATATGTGGAGATTTTAATTTTATTGAGTTGTTTACTTATTATATAGAATTGGAATTAAGGTTGGCATTAAAACGCACGGGTGTGGGTACCCGTGGGTAAACATTTCTTTGGGTATTAAATTCTGGGTATGGGTATTATGTATGGGTATTTTTTCTGGGTAATGGGTAATTGAAAAAAACTCATGGGTATTTTTTCTGGATATGGGTAATACCCATGGGTACCCATAATTTACCTAACTCCAAGGTCAACCAAAAACGAAAAACCATTCTCGACAAAAAAAAAATGCAGAACCATTTTCGACCAAAAAAAAAAGAGAAAAAACGCAGAACCACGCCGCCCCCCGCTTCTCCTGGGGTCGACGCCGACCTTGCCTTCCACGTCGTCACCCCCCTCCTTCTCCGGCTTGCCGCCGAGCCGGTTCAAGAGCCGAATCACGTCCTTCATGTAGGACTCCACCTCCGTCGCCAACGCGTCCAGGTCCTCCTCGCCATCGCCGGACGGCCGGTCCTCCAGCCACTGGACCTCCGCCACCAGGTAAGGCTTGGTCCGAACCAGGTCCGTAACCCTAAACCGCTCTTGACCTTTGCAAATCAGGAAGAACCGGTCGTCGACGAGCCGCTCGTGCTTCACAACCTCACCGACGCAGCCGACGTCGGCGGTGCCGGAGACGGCGTCGCTGTAGATGACGCCGAATCGGAGATCGGTCTGGAGGAGCGAGTGCATCATCATCCGGTAGCGGAACTCGAAGATCTGGAGCAGGAGAATCGCGCCGGGGAAGAGGACGAGCGGCAACGGAAACAGAGGCCGAGAAATCACATTAAGATCTGGGGTTGACGCCGACCTTGCCTGCCACGTCATCATGCTGCTGAGGCCGAGAAATCGTCTTCGTCAGCTTCGGCGGCGTCGGCGGTGTTTGTGGCAGCACCCGACGGCACCTTTCTGCTACGAGACTGCTCCGCCGACGCAAACCCGGATGAAGATCTGTGCATCCTTTTGTTATACCCAGAACTCCGACCCGAACCCGGATGAAGATCTGAGAAATTCGATTTTTTTTTTAATAAAATACAAAATGGGTAACGGGTGGGTAAGGGTTTTACCCATTTAAAAATGGGTGGGTAATTACCCAAACCCAGCACATAGTATAACGGGTATTACCCACTGGGTATTTACCCATAAACTAATTTGGGTGGGTATAAACCCACGGGTTTTACCCATTGGGTAGAAATGCCAACCTTAATTGGAATATGAATGAAACTAATTACAATTAATGTTGTTTATTTATAATAGTGAATTTGAATTAAACTAGTATGATTATTAAACTACATTTTAAAAAAGTAAGGAAATTTGAGGTTATTGTAATCATGTGAGGATATTTTAGGTACAAAAAGTTCATTCAAGATGATATCATTCCTAAACCCACCTCCCCCCGACCCCTCTTGGTATTCCAAATCCGGGTTATCAATGAATCAATTCCGGGCTTAGAGGTGAGACCCACAACAATTCTCATTCTACTTAGAGCAAGTAAACACAGGAATTCATTTTTATCTCGTAATCATTCACATACATCCCATTCATTTTTATCCCGTAATCATTCACATACATCCTAATACCATTCCAGATAAGTAAACATGTTATTAGCGTGATTATCTAACTTGTGCATTCATAATGATACGTTGCAACATATACAATTCCTTGTTCGAAGTCTGGAGTTTGTAATTCTGGTTTTTATTTGAATACATAATTTGTAAATATTTTCTGATAAAAGTATTTGCGTTTCTTTTATTGAGAAAAATATTTAAGTGTAGATATTGGAGTCAACTAAACATTTTTGTTATTTTGTTGGTTCCATTTACATCCCTCTTTAATTTTGTAAAATTTAATAAATTATAGGACGTAGCTAACTGTATAGCATTCATATATAGAAATAGAAATGATAGAAGTCGATATTAAAGGTCAATTGTAATACTCATCGCCTAGGGTATCATAGATTTTATTTTATCTGTAATCAGTTTTTACCAGTAAATAAGTCATCAACTCGATCTTGATTTTTGAACAACAATATTCAAAAATTGCATAGTGCCGATTGTTCATCGTCATCGACAAGGATAATAGTGACATCAGTCCCGTTCACCTTGTGGTCAGCGGCTGTTGGATCAAGCTAACTCTGATCTAATGGTTCAGAATTAAACATTTTTATTTGAAATAAAACTTTTATCTTTGGTTATTAATTACTTATTGATTATCGGAAATTAAAACCCAGGTTCTCCTTTTTTTGATTACCCAGACGCAATCGATTTCATCGTCTTCTCCTCTTTTCTTTTCTCTTTTCAATTCTCATATGCCCAAAGCTTAGAGGTTCCGTGAAGACGCCCGCGACTTATCGTAACCAATGTGAAGAAAACCCTTTTGCCAAAGCTTGAGTTTATGTGCTCCATACTAATCTGAAGGCTCGACCATGCGAGAACACTGAGCTGAAACCCATGGCTATTGAGGAGAAGCTTGAAAAACCGTATTGTACCCACTTGTAGCTTCCCCAAGAGCGTGGTGCTCTATGATGTCAAACTCTGAGGAAATTGGGCAGTGCGTCTCCGCAAAACCTCTTAGATCTGGACATCTTCAATTCTTACTCCATGAATTAGTTATGAGAAAAGAGAGAAGAAAAGAGGGGAAACCTGTACCTATCGATCACCACAGAAGATTTTGTTTTGAATAAGGAATACAATTTTATGAATTTGTTGAGAAAAGTAGAGGAGGAAAAGACAATGAGATCGATTGCGTGAACTCGTGAAGGCAGCGTCTGTGTATTGGTAAAGTGCAAAGAGGAGATGTGGGCAACAACACCATCTCCTCCGAAAACGAGTATGTGAGAAGAGGAGTAAAGACGACTAGACGAGAGATCGATTGAGAGAAGGCAGAGAAGAGACTGAATAGTGACATAGTCATTGAGATGGTTAGAACAATTGGGTGCAACGCCAAGTTGAGCAGGGTGACAAGACGGGGCACCAAATACAACGTGTCGTTGATGGAGCTTCCCAAACTAGATTCCGTAAGCTTGACGTTATGGTCACCGTCAAGAACCAAGTTGAACTGCCGGTTGATGAATGTGAAGGAATTGGTGGAGAGATCTAAGACCACGGTTACTTTTAGGGTTTAGGATTTAGAAGGTTTTATTTTCGTTCTAGTGACGAAAGTTCTTCAGCATATATGGTTAGGCCTTAAAAGATGAAATGTTTTGCAGTTCCATATATATAGTTTTTTGACCAACATATAATTTTCATACGTACAAAGGGTTGCATTGTTGGAAGTACGCAATATTCTCATTGATTGCTGTAGGCTAAGTTACCAGCCATTAAACTATACGACTAACCTACATCTAATTGATTGATAATCCCTCTAAAATTCTAAACCCGATTAGCAAGCTCCACACCCTTTCCTTCAGACTCGGCTTCATCTTTCCCTTTCACCTGAATCGGCTTAAACATATATATTTTAGCGCACCAAAGGTAGTAAATCAGATTAGCAACTTGTAACAAGGTGATCAACCAGTAAAAGTTTTCCAACTTCCCCTCGTTCAAATTATTATCCGGTAGCCAGTTGGATCCATTAGTCCCGGCACTAAACTTGTGCACCAAGGAAACCAAGAGGGTGCTCAAATAATTCCCGGCAGATATCGCAGTCCAAAACAGTGCGGCAGCAGTACTCCTCATGCTCTCTGGTGCCTGGTCGTAGAAAAACTCGAGGTGCCCGATAGACATGAAAGCTTCATCCATCCCATGAAGGCTGTATTGAGGCACAAGCCAAAACACTGAAATGGGAATTATGGATTGTGGTTGATTCACAAGACCATGATCCAATGCTGCCTTCTTTCGGTTCAACTCTACGAATCCAGCGTCGAAAGTAGCCAATACAGAAATGACGAATCCGATTCCCATTCTGTGTAGGAATGTGATCCCCCTGTCCAAACCTGTCACCTTTCTGGCTAGGGGTATGAAAACTCGGTCGTAGAATGCGATTGTTAAGAGCATAGGGACTATGGTGAACACTGACATGGAGGCTGCTGGGATTTCAAAGGACTTTGTGAGGTGTCTGTTCATGGTTTTTGCTTGGCTGAGTGAGAAAGTGCTTTGTTGGGAATAGGCTGTGATTAGGAGTATGCCTGATGCCCATATCGGTCCCATTCTGATCACAGATTTCAGTTCTTCGACGCGATGGACGGTGCTGATCCTCCATAAGTTGGGTGACTTAACTTCGTCTTGATCTACCACAATGGCTGCCTTGTCAAAAAATCTGCATTGTTTAGCCACACGTACATGTTATTACTCTTTTGCAATAAGAACAATCTTAATTGGCTAGTTAAAAATCTGGGATTACTAATGAAACAATTAGATCGTGAAATTTGTTTACCAAGACTAAGTAAAAACGCAAACAACTAGTTACCTTAATCTCTTATCTCTATGAAACATTTTGAATCAAAAACATCGACACTAAATTTGGGTGTTTTGGGGATAAAAGCAATCAATTATTCTTGTTCAATTATTGTACCGATGGTCTCTGGTCCATGAGAGTACCTTATCATACGATCTGTGACACATATGAAGTAGCAAATTAAGCCACGTATTCGAAACCAGCAACGATGATCAGATTACATGTTCTTGGCTATTGTTGGGTCCTTATGAACTGTGGTCTGTGGAGGTGGGGGATGACTGACAGTGTGAGTCTGATAATGGAGTAGAGGACACAAGCTTTCTTTGTTCCTTAGTGAACAGACCAAAAATGATAGAAACCAAAGTTTGCGGTGCTGTACTGGTCAAGAAATTAAATAGGATCAATATCACGGTCCCTACACTTTATAATTTTCGATTTCCTTGGCATGAATTATTTACATGGACAAAATGATTTAGTCCTCACCTGCATTCTGCAATATGAATCCAGAATCCACCTAACGATGACTAGTTGGCCAGCTACAATGGATGATGATAAGGCAGCTCTATTAGCTAGCCACACAACCCGATGTCGGTTTTATGTGTACGATGATATTTCATAGTCTGACATGTTTTACTCAGGTAATGATTTAAAGATTCGAAATATATGAAACTATGAAGAATTCATAAAAGTTTTTTCCATGCTTTTCTAGTATATTTTCTGTTTGTGTTGAAATGATTCTGTTCCAGTATATATAGCAGATGAGACTAAGAACTGAAGTAGAGCACTTACCGCATATGCTTAGTATGGAGAAGCTTGCCACCCATAGAAATAGGAGCGTCGAGTTCATCATTCTGATACAGCAAGCTAGGATCAGAAACCATAGGCATCTTTCTCTTCTTGTAAGCAGCCACAATCACTTGTATCAACCGGGTAAACGGACTCCCGGCCGGATCCAAGTTCCGATAAAGAGGGTACCCGATCAAAAATGTAACAACCGAAAGGAACATAGCTATAGTTGGAATTCCAAGCCCCCAGCCCCATCCGATATTGTCCTGGATGTACACAAGCACTGTCACAGCAATTAGTATGGATGACCCCATCACAAAATAGTACCAGTTGAAGTAGCTCCATGTCTTGGTGTTTTGTTTTGGATCACTCTCGTCAAACTGGTCCGCCCCAAATGCCACCACGCAGGGTCGGATTCCGCCAGAGCCGAGAGCTCCTAGTAAGAGGCTAGAGAGATGTATAGGATTGCAAGCTGTCCGCCGTCGGCTTCTTGGCACACTTGGCTGTGGTCACATGGGGGAGGCCTCAGTTGGGGAAGTACTGCAGTTACTGTCAAGCTTATCATTCCCTGCATAGTAGAAAAAGTTTAGTATGTCATACCAAATCAATAAAATGAACTACGTATAAGCTTATCAATTTTCGGACCTTCATTTTCAGGTAACTCATGCAACTCAAACACTTCATTTTGTCCCTTTTTCAAATTCTATATTTACTTATTTGGAGATTACATATTAAAAATCGAACAAACTATACTATATGTAACCGTGTGAAATTGTTCAAAGATCTTTATATATTAGGGATTTAAACAAAAACAGAAAGAAAAAAAATCTCTAACGTCTTTGGGTCCGAATCTCTCAAATCAACATGATTTCACATATTCGGACAAAAAACCTTGGTTTTCTTTTACATAACACTAATTAAGTATATGTTCTGCATGTCCTTTATAATTTCTATAATCAGTGCACTTAATCATCTTCATGCATAAACGTAACTAGAGAGAGAGAGAGAGTTTAATTACGTACAACGGTGTGAATAATGGAGGCAATTGTTATAGTCCAGAAGCGTCCGGCGTAAGCATCGGCGATGAAAGCACCGAGCAAAGGGGTCAAGCTAGCGGTGCCGCCGAAGTTGGTGTCGGTGTTGGCTGCTTGTGTTAACGGCATATGAATCTGGGATGTCAAGTAGCTCACCATGTTTGCATTGAATCCCACCACAGCCAACTTCTCACAAATCTCATTAGCTGCACCAATAAATCATCGTGTTCAACACAACAAGTGAATAAACCATCACGTACATGAAAGAATAAAACGGATGGAAAAATAAAGAAAGAAGTGTATAGAAGAAGAAGAAGAAGAAGATGATGATGATGATGAAGAAAGAGAACTCCATATATTACCAAAGATGAATGGCATGGTGAGCAAGCCTCCTTTTTCCCTTGTAGCATGGACATGATTATCTTTCTCCATCTTTTCCATCTAATTAAGGTTTCCTACGTACTGCTTCTCCAAATGACCCACGGAGCTCCATTATTTATAGGCAATGAGGAAGGATAGAGGCATAGGGCCAATCAGTAACAAATTTGAGTTACCTGTGTACTGTTTCATCTTATTTTGGAAGGAGGTGCTGATAACCATAGAAACCATAATAAGAGACAGAGAAGTATATTTATTTACACTTTTCATGAAACTTTGTCTTAATCTAATGATGAAGTATTGAAATGTGACGTTGATCAACGGTCGGAACGTTTTCCCTCATTATAATATCTCTGGGAAAAAAAAACTTTTCCTCATAATTATTGACACCTAATTGGCAGAAAAGCACAAAAAGAAAAATCTACACCAGAAGAGAAAGGAAGCAGCCAACTAGAGAGAAAAATGAGAGTCGCAAAATTTAATTTGTTAATTTGTTTTGTTAGAAATAAAACGTTAATTTGTTTTGTTCCACTACTATCCGTATCGAACTCTTAACTCTACTCATGCATGCATGGCCTTGATAAGAATCAGAATTGAGAATTCAATAATGGAAGAAATGTCTTAATCATATACTAATGATTTATACGTATGCAATCAAACCTCAAGTCCAAATATGTAAAAGGAGAGACTTTCATATATTAAACCAAATTCATGTAAATTTTGTATTGGCAAGGTATTAGTGGTACGGTAAATCTATGATTATGGGCCATAAATTTCCAGTTAATGATTCACGTCGGAATCGTATTTGCCGAAGTGATGCAGAAACAGAAAAGCTCACATCGAGAAGGAAACACGATAACATATATAATGCAACACTTCGGTTTAATCGATCAATTTCTATGTACAGCTGAACCCTAATCTTCCATCCAAAAGCACCCGACACATTATATGCGCGACTAGAATCGAAACCAGACACTCCTTACAAAGATATAAACATATTAAGGATCCAGTTATACTGATTGTTCGAACTCATTGTTAAAATATTCGATGGAGAAGTGAAGGAGCATAGAGGGTAGTGGTGTTTCACCCAACCACGCGTCTTATATCACATCTTAATGATTTGGATTCAGATCAAAACAATTGCGACTCTAAACCATACAGATACTGATGAGATTGTGTTTCAATGAAGACGATGATGATCGAGATGAGTGGGGTGGGCTAAAAGGGGTCCAAGAAAAAGGACCTAAGCAAAGCTAATGGTCCCTGAAGTTGAATAAGACGGACTCCCACAGTAGTGACTCACCTCCGACATGCATGCAGTTGTACCATTTAATTTGCTACCTTGATCTCTTCTGGTTTTATTTGGGATGGCTTTTGGTGACCAAATAGGGCACGCACGCATTTTCGACTACACGATGATCGGCAGAGACTGGTTTCGTTCGGTAAGGTCCATAGATAATCCCCCATTGTGATCTAGTTATGATTATCTTTAGGAGAAAGACGTTTTACATTTTAGTTAACACTCTTTTCAATCATTGAATGCATAATTTAGTGCATTACCTAACAAAAGAGATAATGGTCGTCGGAAGTGCCATTGATCAGAAGACGATATTCTAAGATGTGATGTTTCAAGGTTAGAGAGAGCATTTAGTTTGAATGTGTAATATACAACATGATAATGATGATACGAACGGTGATATATACAGGGAAACGAAAAAGAAATGAACAGAAGAGTGACACAGATCTTTGTGATTATTTATATAAATGGAACGTTTTAGCTTCCTTATCCTTCTCTTAGTTTTGATGTTTTAAGTTGCAGCTGCAATATGCACGGTAGGTACTAAATATTGAAGATCGAATTCAATATGCCTTTCGCTACGCAATGTAATTCTTTTCTTTCTTTTCGATCATCATCCATTCCACTGGTTACAAGTCCATTTCAATCACTAAAACAGAAGAACATTGGATGCCAATTTAGAAATATTAGTCAGTTTTAGTGATAAGCCAGCTGCGACACAACCCTAAATATCAGTAACAGTGTTGCAGCTCCGCTCTCATCAAAATCTGGATTATGCGAACGTACAGTGATTGAAGATAACGTTCAGTAAATGTTTCTATTGCATATCATAAAGAATTCATGAAAAATGAAGAATTACAGAGATAGAATCCTAGAGATTGCTGTATGTTCCCTCTCGTCTCCTGCTACAGCTCGCTTGGTCAAAAACAACCCACACTTATCCCTGACCGACTCCTTGATTGGCTCCTTCTGCTCTAAATATCGGTGATTCGGCGTCTGGATATATCAGACCTATGATCGCCAAGCCAAACGTGCCTTAACTCATTATGCAAAACTCCTCTAGTGCCTATGGAACAAAGTTGCCGTAGGTACTGTTTACACCCAAAATTAATATTTTACTGGATAATATTTGTCTATGTGAGTATTAGTTAAATTCATGGTCCATGTCACACCGGTGAGTCCAGAATAATTGGGTTTATAAATGATGACCCGTTAGCAAACAAAGTCATGCGAGTTGAATATTCACACACGAGGTGATGATTTCGCGCAGGAGACCGCGTGAAGAAACAGAGGAGAAGAGTTCGCATGGGAGAAGATTATGGTATTGGCCGCATATGTTGACTGAATGGATAAAGGGCAAGTATCCTTAATTGCTTAAAGGACTATACTATATGGTCATACGTGCATGTGAAGGTTAGGAGGTATACATATTGATTAAGGATTCTATTCCCTGATTGTAGTTGAGTGCACAAGCATACGTCCAGGTCTTCATGAGACATCCTACTCTTCTACATGGAGACAATTAGTTACGTCGCTCAAGTATAATCACATTAAATAGTGATTAAGATCGCTTATGACATCTCTACGTTGAAGGCTTCTACAAGTCTTTGACATGCTTTGAGCCAATACATGTGGCCCTAAAATAACTCTATATAAAGGAGTTTGAGGATACTCTCTACACACAATCAAATCATACAACAAATACAAATCTTCGAGCTTCTCGAAACCCTAACGCTAAGTGCATTCTGCCCTTAGTCTACAAAGTCCTTTCGGTCTCGCCCTGATTACTGTTCCAGTTTGTTGCTCTGCTCATTACGAATGGTGAGTATCGACCACAGGTGGAAAATTGTACTCGTAATCCCTCGTCCGCGAGGTGGCACCGAAGCCCTCCACTTGTTTAGAAGTAAAGAACCAGTGCATTCTCATTCCGCATTCGCGTGGTGGCAAGCCCCGCATCCCTTTTGTTTACTTTTGGTATCGCTAAGTTACCTCTACGCCTCTGTTGAGGATGGGGCCAAAACATTGGCATGCCTAGTTGGCTTCCTTGTCCGGTTCATATTGATTTGTGACTTGCATGCTATGCGAAAGCCAACCAATGGCTTTGTTGTATGCGATTTGATTTATCATGAAGGCAATGTCATCGTTGCTTTCGATTATACAACCTCGAGTCACCTACAAAAGAAATTCGTATGTGATGGTACAGGCCAAGCCTGCACCCAACACAATACTTGTGGCTTTAGTATGCCTACCTTTCAGACAGAAAACAATTCGCTTATTGGTGGAGATTATTGTGATCTTTCAATGACACCAATATACGATGAGTACGATGACAATTATAGATTGATCATTGGCTCTAAGGTTGACAACCGGTCTTTGGCTAGTTATGATTAAACCATGCACCATGACATGGTAGTTGGTAACCAGGCATATCTTTACACCATACTACCCGCAAGGATACAATTCAAGATCATGTCTTACCAAATGACAAAGATGCTTGGGCGACAACAAAGCAGTCCCTACGAGCTACTTTCTTTAAATTTTCAAGTTGTTGACGTGAAACAGCTCTACTCAGCACTTGGAAGTTCTCGAAAACAAGAGTCTCATGCCAAGAACATAACAGCGTCGAGGCTTGGAGTGAAGCATTGGTGGCCTCCCCCGTGGCCTTACGAAGGGTAACTAATCATACTATGATCCCTTCTTTTCTTTGCTCCCAGCTTTTACTTCAGTTTTTCCTTCCGTTTTCTTTCTTTCTCTCATTGAAAAAAGAAAAATATAAAAAAAATTAAATAGCAAAAAACACAAAAAGAGATCTTTGGTTTTGCTGAAATGTAAGACAACGTTTTTGCCTACAAAAGGCTTAAATTTTACTTAGAGACCTATCCCTGAGGCTTGAAGACAACAGGCATTTCCACATGCCTTAGAGTTATTGCCAGCGAAGTCAATGTCAAAGAAGAATTGAAGAAATGTTTGTAATGCTGAAAGTTGCAACAGGCAATACTAGACAGTCAACTACGCGGACTCAACTGGAATGATGCAGGAAGAACCAACCGACGAGCCTTATATCAACAGAAAGCTCTAGATGTCTATTTTCCAAAGTATTTTACGATTCGTCATTCCGACATTCCTGGAGAGAGTTATGGCAGTTTGAATGTGGACATGTCAGGATATACATAAATTTGCAATGTCTTTTTTCAATGTGTTTTCATGACCTTGCAATATGTTTTCCTTTACTGGGGAGCATCCATAGAAGTTTTGTGTACCATTATTCATACACCGGGATCTACTCAAGGCCGATCCACGACCTTGTGCGGTGTTTGCTAACTTCCGTAATGCACAGTACTACAACTCCCTCACTGGGAGACATACTAAAGTTTTGATGTCCTTCATTCTTCTCAAGTATCGGCGAACAAACATCAAAATTGGGGGGGCACATATGGGGTAGATATGTGTTCCAGATATTTTAGACTTTAAACCTTCTTCAAGTGTCTTTATCATTATTAGGCCAATCTTTGTTGCCTATTTTTTGGAATTTCGCTTGGCCAAGTCATGTGGCACTATGTTTGACTCTCATTGTTTTGTACTGGGGGCATCAAAGTGCATAGCTAATGTCACTCCATGATATGATAGGTTCGCCATTGCCAAGAGCTCAAGCGAAGGGCATTTTAGAATCCAATCAAAGCAAATGTCTACTCAAGGTACATCCCTTCGAGGTATATCCACTCAAGGTATATCTATTTGAGCTACTTTCACTCGAGGGGCATGCATAATAGGCGAAGTGGGCATATTATTCATTGTGAGCCGAGTGCGAGGCGATTCAAATCAAGATAAGTACATGTTTGTCGATTATGTTATGTGCTACTATTGAAGTTGCCTAGCTACCCTGTTTGCCGAGGGTGCATTCTATGCCTCATGGTCTATTCTAGAGACTTTTATCAACATATGAACAAGTTGAGTTTTGTCTTAGGGTCGGACTTTATCGACCGAGCCAAATACCAGTGGCTTTGGAGCAGCATAAACATAAACATCTTCAGTCATTTTTGACATTCATGACTTCGAGGCTAGGGGCCAATGTTTACACCCAAAATTAATATTTTAATGGACAATATTTGTCTATGTGAGTATTAGTTGAATTCATGGTCCACGCCACACCGGCAAGCCCATAATAATTGAGTTTATAAATGATGACCCGTTAGCAAACAAAGTCATGCGAGTTGAATATTCGCACGCGAGGTGATGATTTCACGCAGGAGACTTTGCGTAGGAGACCGCGTGAAGAAACAGAGGAGAAGAGTTCGCATGGGAGAGGACTAAGGTATTGGCTGCATATGTTGACTGAATGTATAAGGGGCAAGTATCCTTAATTTCTTAAAAGACTATACTATATGGTCATACGTGCATGTGAAGGTCAAGAGGTATACATATTGATTAAGGATTCTATTCCTTGATGTAGTTGAGTGCACAAGCATACGTCCAGGTCTTCATGAGATATCCTACTCTTCTACATGGAGACAATTAGTTACGTCGCTCAAGTATAATCACATCAAATAGTGATTAATATCGCTTATGATATCTCTACGTTAAAGACTTCTACAAATCTTTGACATGGTTTGGGTCAATACCTATGACCTTAAAATAACTCTATATAAAGGAGTTCGAGGATACTCTCTACACACAATCAAATCATACAACAAATACAAATCTTCGAGCTTCTTGAAACCCTAACGCTAAATGCATCATGCCCTTAGTCTACAGAGTCATTTTGGTCTCGCCTTGATTACTATCTCAGTTTGTTGCTCTGCTCATTACGAACAGTGGGTATCAACCACATATGGAAAAGGTTACTCGTAATCCCTCGTCCGCGAGGTGGCACCGGAACCCTCTGCTTGTTTAGAAGTTAAGAACCAGCGCATTCTCATTTCATGTCCCCGCGGTGGCACCCAATGCATCCCTTTTGTTTATTTTTGGTATCGCTAAGTTATCTCTACGTCCCTGCTGAGGATCATGGCTATGCAGTGTGGCTCTTTTATAGAACATGTGTAAGATGATGATCTTGTCTATGACAGAACTCATATAAGAAACAGAAAGGGCAATGCTGAAACGCACTCACTAGTGCACTTCAAGTTCAGGATAGATTTGAAAAGACAAATATGATATTTGGAAAAGAAGTGATTTGAATTGAGCACACTTCAGAATATGACAGTAAGCTAGTGTACAACTTTGAGTTCAAAATGTACCTGCCCCTTTTTGACGAGTCCTATTATCACAGCGCCAAGCCCTGCCGCTCACCCCACTGTCTCGTCGGTTCCTTTCTGTTTTCAATGTTTTGGGCATCCATATCCCTTATTATTTTTTTTTTTTTGAAAGTTGGGCATCCATATCCCTTAAGCTAGAGATCTCGGTGAATTGCTAAACCGGAGAGTCTAGAAAATATGTCGGGTTTGAGCTTTCAGCCTTTCACTTGTCCACCATTCCGTTGGAGATGTCGACCAGACTTTCTTGTGAACTCTAACCATGCAAGCACACATTGAGAGTCATCGGAGAACGGCATTAGTCCTAGTTAATTGCTTCCTCTTATTCATCTTTGAGCCATGTGACGATGACTGTCTACCAAAAACCATGTGTTCCCACCATGTTTCATTCCTGATTGTGATTTGTGACTATTTGGACCATGACACTCAAAAAATCATGAATTCACGATGACAAAAATCTACCATTTCCTGTCTCTCATCTCGACGTCTCCGAGTGGTGTTACTTTTCTAGACCAGCTTACTTCAGAAAGGCCAAAGCCATATTGTCCTATCGTACTCATATCACCGGTCGTCCAGTCTTTTCACTTCATTAAAAGCTTTAATAAAAAAAAATGCATGGAATAAAACTGAATCTCGCCAAAGGAATCTTCATTTTTCTAATTATTTGGTTACATTCATTCAGTTTTGTTAAAAGCAGGCTTTTAAGTATTTAGAAAAGAAAGAATAAATCAATTTGTACTCTGAAAAATGATGAGAGTAGACAGGGTAGAGATTTTAGACCATAAACAATCCATATCACCGAAGCTCCAAACTGTAAAAACAGCTAAATGTGAAAAGATGCAATAAAATTAGAGAAAGGGTAGGAAGCCACAAGATGAAGGGATTCTTAGATTCTTCTTTTCCCCCTTTTCTGATGGAGGGGGTTGAACCAATGATCTACCTTGGATCAATCCTCAAACTCGTGCATGTGATCTAAGAGGTAGTTTGCAGCCAATTCTTCGTTCCTGTTGCAGGCAACGAACACCTCCAATACAAGTGCTCTATCAAAGCCCATCGCTTCAAGCTAGCAAGGAAAAAGAAAAATCATCATCTTTAAAAGCAACAGAATATAAAGTCAAAAGACTCTTAGGATTCCCTTACAATCACAATCAGAAAAGGTAGATATGTTGGCAGAACAAGCAAATTAGAGTTTCTGAACAGAAATATAAAAATTGAGCATCTGGAGTTGATGCTGAATTGTCCAATATTATCATCTGATGCAATTGTGCAAAGTACATTATTACAATTTAGATAATTAAAATAACTAGATCACTTCACTTTCCCAAAAGATGAACAAAACTGATATTAGTTTCACATCACTGCTCGACATTCATTAATGATTGGACGCTTGAAAGTAGTGTTAACTTACACGTTCTATGGCTTCACGCTCCTCAGGAGTGACAGTTATTGCTTGTGGCATTGCTGCATCCAGTTGTCCCAACACATCCCTAAACAAATGATAAATGAGCATCCATTATTGTTTAGCAAACATATACACCCCCTTATAAAAGCTAATATGATAAGTTCTCACCCTTCTCCACCTTCTACAGGTTCATTAATCAGGCGAAGGAAGTCAGCTTGATGTTGTTGAATTAACCTTACAAGCTGAGGATTTTGTTTTCCCAACTCTTGAAGCATAGGCTGCGACCAGTAAAGAAGAATGAGGGATGAAAGAAAAAAGGGGAAGAAAACACAGTCCCGCAGGGGGACCAGGGCGGGGAAGGCAAACCTGCAGTATATGTGGATTAGCCTGCACCATAGCTCGCAGTGCTTGGAACTGTGGGCTGTCACGCAGAAAATCAAGATCACCTACACCTGCGCCGGCACCAGTGCCGGCAGCAGCACCCAGGTTCGGAAGACCCTGTTGTCATTAAAGATAAGTATACCACTAAGAAGTTCTCGTCATAATTTATCTAAGTAGCTGCATGATAAGGACCTCTGGGAAGAGGTCTAAAGGGTTACCTGTGGGAAGAGGTCTAAAGGGTTACCTGTGGGAAGAGGTCTAAAGGGTTGGCATTAGGTCCTGTTGAAGGAACAGATGCTGGTTGTGCTGATTGGGGAGCTGAAACGTTTGCAGCTTCACCACTCACACGAATAGGAGCTGCAGCTGGAGCTTCAGGTTGCTCAGGGATACCCTTCAAGAAATGTCAAATTTACATCAAAAGGAAGAGATACCCACAATAGCACAGATAACAAACTTTTTCACGTCAAAAGTCACTACATTTTTATGTCTATTATTCAAACATATTTACTAAAACGGTCTAGAACATGTACACTTAAAAAGAAAGTAAAGCAATTTATAAGTTTGTCATTGTAATTCTTCACTTACTGAATACAAGTAATCAATTGCTCTAGCTGGGTTGTTGAACGCAGCACGAAGAGCACGTACAACAGTATCTCTGTCCCAGGTTCCTCCACCCATGTCCAGAATGTGCTGAATTGTTCCCTCCAAATTGTTTCCAGCTACCAGATCAGATGCTGCTTGGCCATAGTCCAAACTGCTTGAACAGTTATGATGAATTATAAGACAGAAGATATATTATACGGCAAGTGGGAAAGACGTGTGCAGGAAGAAACAAGGCATGTGCTCCATTTTTAAACTGATAGCACCGCCAGAAGCAATAAAATACTCACTCTGTTGCCGCCGAAGGGACAGAAACTGGCGTGGTAACTGATGCCGGCCTGAAAAATAAAGATGTCAAATGAATTGTAACAGATTTAGATCGTTTATATACAACTACAAATGTATACAAAAACAAGGCCTGTGCTCCATTTTTAAACTGATAGCACCGCCAGAAGCAATAAAATACTCACTCTGTTGCCGCCGAAGGGACAGAAACTGGCGTGGTAACTGATGCCGGCCTGAATAATAAAGAATATTACAGATGTCAGATGAATTGTAACAGATTTAGATTGTTTATATACAACTACAAATGTATACAAAAGAATGGAGCAATATATCTTAGACTCAAGGTGCTAACGTTAAGACAGGAGCCTGAGGTGTCGTGGATGTCACAGTTGGAGCAGGTGAAGGTGTACTGGGCTGTGGGGCCTGCACCAAAATAAATGCATACATTAGTAGGTAAAATATCGTGTCAAAGTTTTTATATTGTACAAGAGATATCTTCCTGAATAATTGACCACTAAAAATCCATGTACATTTACACCCTAAAAAAACAAAAATAAATAGATTATTTTCATATCGAAGAAGCATCAGATACAGGAGACAGTAATTAACTAAGTAAAACGAAAGATGAGGCTTTGAAACTTGTAAGATGATGACCACCCTGTTATTTTTCAGCTATCAAAACATCTTTTACTGAAAGCCCATATAACCATAATAGGAGTGCCTATCTCAAACAACAAATTTAAGCATCAAAATCTGAAACTATAGGTACTGATGCTATGGAATGATCAGTGTATGCAGAACTCTGCCTGATTTAAGCACCATTACAATGCTGTGAATGAGCACAAACAAAAAAATAATATATCAAACATAAAAACTATACGGAACGGTTCAGTTCAAGCAAAAACAAGAATGCTCCAATGCAATTCTGAACCAATCCGGGTTATCACGCTTGTTTACTTCACTGACTCTGAATAGAAAGGTTCTCTTCCACACCCAGACAAATAGATGTTGATTTGAATAAACAAGAAAAAAATTTGAATGAAAGAAAATCAACATAGATCTATCAATTTATCAAAAAGGTTAGAGGACTGATGCTCCTCTTTTCCACTCAAACACCAGAAAACACAAACCATCGAAAAGAATGATGATAGAGGTGTTATTCTTACCTTAGTCGTAGTCGCAGTTGACACACTTGAACCCTCACTAGATGAGCTCTTACTCTAGCATTTTAAGTGTATAAAGTCAGAAACAAACTAGTAAGACGGAATTGAGCAAGGTAACAAATTGTCATCACTCTTTATCATAATCTAAAGTACTTGATACAGCACCACCAGATGCGCATAATCCTTTGCAGGAAAAGGCAGTACTCTAAATTACCAAGTGGAAAAGAAAAATACCTTCGTCAACATTATCACAACAAAGCTATTCTCCGAAACTTTGTTTTCTTCCAATGTTGTGTCATCCTTAAGTACTTTCCCTTGATGGATTAGCATCTGTTGTGCAGCGGGATACACAGTAGAACCTTGAGAAGTTTCTATTGACTTCTTCACATCAGCAACCTATAAAGAGCAGTCGTTCGTCATCACTCATATCCTAAGTTGAATTAAACAGCCTCACAGTAAAATTTGCACAGCATAAGGCAAAGTAAAATCAAAATTGCACTCAATTTGTTCACTGTAGAACTAGCAAATTATAGTACACCAAATTCACACCTTAACTCAAATCAGAAGTAGTAATTTCACAACGAAATCGCAGTAATCAGATTCTAAATTCATAAATTCAAAAATTAGAAGCAAAAGGCTAACTCCTATTCATCCGAAACACGCTACTCGAGCGAATTCGGTACATTAGGTACGGCTGGGGAGCACAATCCAAGGTCAAAAATCCTATCCATATTCCCAAACTACGATTCATACGATTCATACAGAACTAAGAGAACGTAATCTTAGAAAAATTTCAATTACGATCATAATGCTCGTCGCGAATCACAGCCCAATAAATTAACTAGAAAATCAGAAAGAAAATTGAGAAGGATTGAGGCAAACCGAGTCCTGAGGCTGGACATGGATTTCGAAGTGAGTCCCCTTGAGAGTCTTCACGAAGATCTTCATCTTCTCCGACTGAATCGCCGCCGTGAAAAGTCCCGAAGCTTCTGATCTGAAAAAGTTTAGAGAAGCCGAATGCGCAAGTAAGTGGAGCAGGAGCAATAAAGAAAAAAAAACCCGAATTTCAGGGTTTATGTATGAAAGCTTTATGATTGATCGACCTACGTGCTAAGAAGAGAGTACAAGACACGCGAGTTTAATCGGACGTCGGTTTAAATTGGGCGGTGTAAGATCGGAGGGTGAGTTCGAGGTTTTGAGGGAGCGCGTTGGTTGCGTTCGGAACAGGTGAATATAATGAGCTAGATTTTTGTGTCTGATAAGGACTCTTGGAAGTTTTTGGCTGTTATATTTAATCTCGGTGGTGTCGACGGAGGTTTGGATCACGCCGCTTGATCCACCGCCAATGTGGGCCCTAAAGAGGCAACTTGTTTCAGTTACCTGGATTGGGCTCAATTTATTTTTGTAGCCCATCAAAGTGCAGCTCGTCTCCAATTGGGTCTTTCTTTTTCTTTTCTTTTTTAAGAATGATCATCTTCAATTTGCTTGATAGAACCTCAAGGATCAATTTTGAGTTTGTAAATTACTAAGTAACGTTTCGTATTTAAAACATCATGAAACCTAACTGTTTAACTTCACAATTACATCCGATTTTTGGACCACGATCCACAACATGTTCACAATTATGTCATATGACAACTTATTGGTTAGAGGTGATTTGGTTATGAAATCTACTATTTAGATGAAGAGTGTGGAGAATGCATTTTCTTAAGTTTAGCTTTATATTGCAACCACCAACTGGAGAAAGCTGTTGTGCTTACGATACTGGTATACGTATCTTGTAACCGGCGAAATTTCTTTTTTCAACATCTATTGTTTTTTTTTCGTATGACCATTAAAGGGCATCATTCTCAAAATTTGCCTCAGATCTTCAAATCTCAGACCCTGCTAACATTGCTCTCTTCTTTTATGAGTTAGTCTATATATTTACACTCGATATACGTATCTCTTTATCATTGATGTGTTCATCTTAAAAATATTTAAAAATTAAAAAAAATAAAAAGATAAACAAAGTGAGAAAGCGTGGATATACTCAACCGCCTTCCTGATTTAAAGATCATATAACCTCAGCCTTCTATCTAGTTTCAATGTCTTTCCCCTTCTTCTGTCCAAAAGTTCTGCTTTGATTATCAACGAAGGTGTTGAAAATTGAACAAATGTTACTCAAACTAATGCAAAAATTTATCAAAAATGTCAAATAACTACACTAAACTCCAAGATTATTGCTGGTGAGTTTGCTGGTGAGTTGTGGTTAATTTGTTGGACCATCATGTTAACTCTAAATATCACGTATTTAAATCTTATTTACATCGTGAGTATATTAGGATGAAAACAAAATAAATATTGAATATGTACTCACAACCACCAAATCTTGCCAATATTTATCATGTAGCAAAAAACTCACCACAGTGGTGATGTTGATGTATACTTAGAAGATGAGATATAAAAGAGACGGGGATGATAAAAGGGCTTCTTTTGGTATGGGTAATTAGGTACAACTAGAGTAACCTACCAAATGACATAACTCATTCATTTTATATGTGACAGGTCCCATTTCCTACTCATCAACGATGGAGCACTAAAACTTTAATTAGAAACTACTAGCCTCTTATACGTGTGTATCTGAACGAAAGAAATTTTATTTGAAACTGCTCCAGCTAACATGGGTTTATTTTTTGTAGATAATTGTTCCATCAAACATAGGATACTACCACACGTCCTATTTTTTTACTCCTCGTCGTTTTTTTTTTCTCCTTTGAATTCTAATAGTGTTTTACAATCAAGTCCATAGTAACATTATTTTTATTTTTTAAAGATCTTTTTGCTACACAAAGACATCAACACGCCCGACTTGCGTGTAAAGATACACATTAATTTTTCTAAGATAATTGTATCAAGGTCCGTTTTACCCCATGCCACACATGAGTAAACACAACAATAAACTTCATGTTCGGTCAATATTCTCCGAATTACGTAATTACAGTTTTACCGGGAAAATTTACCGGTGGAATTGATCGAACCTAATTCCTTGAGTGCAACAAGGCAATCTTTCTCTTTTGTTGTTCATAATTCCTAATTTAATATCAGATTATCATTCTGGTTCTACATATTTATAACCACCTGTTTAAAAATGAATTTACAGATCTGTATAATATTCCATTTGCCGTAAAACGATTCGTTTCATCCTCTACTCCGCAGGCAGCGTTTCGAAGCGCCACGAAAAGTCGGAGTAACCAGACGATTCAAAATACACATCTGAGTGCTCGAACAGCCCATCAAACGCCGCGTAACCGCTATCATCAAAGTTACTACCAGCTCCAGCGTTCAACTCGAACGAGTCGTAACTAGGACCCTGGTCGTCAAACTGCCATAACTCGCCGATCCCGGACGAGTCAGACGACACTCTAACCAACTCAGATTCCCTGTCGTTCGCCGCCTCGCCGATGAACCCTTCGGACGGGGGAAGGCCGAGCTCGTCATCCGATGCTTCTAGAAGGTGCGTGAGATCCGGATTGGACTCGCCGGAATCCGACGTCTGATCGACCACCACCGGAGCGGCGGAAGATTCCGGCGCCGGACGAGGCGACGTCGAGCAAGAATTAGTAGCGGAGATCTCTTCCTCGAAGCTCTTCATGAACGAGTCAAGGTCGTGACTCGCCGGAACAGGATCGGAATCGTCGAGAAAGTCCAGTAGGTGGTCTCTGAGTCGCTTCGCTTCGACCGAGTCGTGCTCCGAGTCAGACTCGTAGTCCCGAACTCGCTTCTTGATATTTGTGTCTTCCATTAAAAATCGAAATGAGAGATTTTCAGAGATCGTAGAAGCAGTGGTGGTGGTGGTGTGGAAAAGCGAGGAGAGAAGCGGTTGGTATATATAGGGGGACAATGTAGAGAGAGAAAGTAGAGAGAGATAGGGAGAGTGTGGGTGGTGATGGTGACGCGGGCGCGTGGGGTTCGTTCGAATACTTGGGCCATCACGGACGCCTTGCCTTTTCTTTTTTAGAATTTTCTTTCTTTTCTCATTTATCTGTTTTCTATTGGGAAATTTGATTTGAATTTCGGGTTCAGTTCCGGGTCAGTTGGGTTTTGGCCCACTTGCCTAGTCAATCTCGGAGTCATTTTCTTTTATCTCGGCTCGGCTTGACCATGACAGATCCATTTTCATGGATGGAGAGGATGTGATTCTTGGTAATAGCGAGGGTGGTTTGGGTATTGTGGATTTTGGGTGTTTTAGAACGGGAGTTTGGATTTGGTTCAGGGTTGCAGAGGTGGAATTGACGGGGAGGTGAGACTGACTTTTTCAATAAAGACCGGTGTGAGAGGAAAGGTTGTAGGTAATTGATTACGTATTATTTTCTGGAAAGTGGAAGACCTAATTGGGTGGTTGATATTGTGACTAATGATAATGATTGCTATTGTTTCTTAAAAGAAACAGATTGCTGGTAAAATATGAAGTTTCTTTTCATTAAGCAGGCGTTAAGGATATTAGGGATATTAAGGATATTACGTTAGACAAATATCTTAAACTTTAGATAGATTAATACTATGATTACTAGTAACACCAAATTGATCAACTAATAGGGCTCAGTTTCTTAGACCAAGATACCATGTTCTTAAACCTACGGTTTCACAATGACCACAGTGCTCTTACTCAGACAAAATGTCGATATACATTGTGTCGGTTTGAGTGGCGACTACGGTAATGGTTGGAAGATATTAGGATTAGGCTCGGACCATATTGGTTTGTGATGTGGGGCTAATGGTGTCAATCTCAAGCATGATTACACGCTAATCAGGATAAGATATTTAGCAAGGGCTATGTGTGGCGGTATGGGAATGGTTATGTGCTAGGAGAAGTTGGGTCCAAGCGTAGTCGTGTACAGACGGGTCATGCATCTTGGTTGGGTACTCTCGTTGAGCCGGTTTATGAACTAGGAGGAAAATCTTTTAGGCCGCACTTTGTGATGTTTGTCTGGCCTGGTGGTGATTTGATCAAGGTTATGGAATGTGATTTCTCCCCGTTAAGGTAGTGGCTTGCTCTAATGTCAAGGTTTTTTTTTTTGATGAGGTCAAGGCTTGCTGTAACACATAGATATCAAGCACTTTAGCCTAAGCAATTTATTAAATTTAATTATTTGGTTTATAGTTCACTATAAGGTGATGTTTTAGGCAGCTAGTCTACTATTTTTAAAGACGAAAATATTAGTATTCAAAAATTATTATCACGTTTAAAATGGTAAATATTAGATAACATCATGAAAAAATCATAAACAACAATATAACATCAGATTTGCATATTCCATATCGTTTTTTATTTCATCAACTGTAAACAAACTCATGATCTCAATTGGCTATCTTTATCTTGTTTTAATTTCTCAAGAATCACAATCACGTAGGATGTCATTAGTGAACATATAAACGTTTGACTATAGAGAATTTCCAAGTCATCTCTCTAAAATCTTCAACTAGGGTGTGTAACACAAAAGTCCAAAAGGACGACGCCATTCTCGAATTCTCGAATCAAACGACATGTCAACAGCGACGATTAAGCAAACCAAAAATTGGGTGGGCGACAGCCCGATCCACATTTCCTTCCAATCCTCCGATTTGGCGCGCCAAAATCCATGTTTGCGCGCCGACCGCAAATCGAGAAGAGAGTATGACACGTGGGAAAGCGGCGCTGCCGACACGTCGAGTGCGTAGGGCAGCCGCTGTTTTGATAAAAAGCCGACGGTCGTTGGATTAGATTTGATTTAGGTCTGTCAAGTTGGGTTGGCCGTTTGGGCCTTGGCTTCCACGTTTCCACGTGGCCGTAGCCTTTCTTTCATTTATTATCTACCCGCCTTTTGGCGCCAGATTTCGGATCTGTTTTTTCAATAATGGCAAATGAGAGAGAGAGATCTAGAAAGAAATAATGGAAATTATGGTGGGGTATTTGA
This sequence comes from Fragaria x ananassa, assembly GCA_034370585.1. Classification (NCBI taxonomy): domain Eukaryota; kingdom Viridiplantae; phylum Streptophyta; class Magnoliopsida; order Rosales; family Rosaceae; genus Fragaria; species Fragaria x ananassa. Next base: position 24,002,511 of record CP139761.1, on the reverse strand, counting down.
AAGCATTCACAAGATGCAAGGGTAGTGGGTGTGTGTACGTTTATTTATTTATTTATGTCGTGGTATTCACTTTTCACGAGGTGTTTGGTGTCATGGTACAGGACTACAGAACACTACTATACGGCTGCACTGCTGTACCATACGGCCAAATTTTGACAATAATGTCTCAATACAGTATAGAGATATTCTTACGTAGAACCAGGCACGCTACGTAAAAGGTTGCCCACCGTCACGTGGTAGGTAAAACCTTACATTTGCAGTCTCAGACCACCCAGATACCACATTATCCTGTCGTCAAGGACAAGCGGCACGCCCTCACAGTACTTATCCTGTGGCAAATCTCATCTTCTACAGACTTTTCTTTTTGGACTAATCTGTCATCCACCTCCCCCCGGTATCAGCAATGGAATCACTCACACTTCATAAAATTGACCAAGTTTTTTATTTCACAGATGGAAATATTTATCTATTCTCGTAATCTCTATCTCATTCATGTTTTCCAGAATCTCACGTTTAATTTATTTGATCAATAAAACAAAACAGAGCTGGCTTAATTTCAGGTTTCCAGCATCTTGTTTTGACGTGTTTGATAAAATTCAACATGTACAAGTCAAAATCCATCACAAATAATCAACATTATTTTTCCTTATTCAACGTTAAACAACAAAGCCATTAGTTTTTGCTGGATTTGAACAACAATTCAAACGTTGTGCGCTTCCATTATATTGTAATCGAAGTCAGATAAAGACACTAATATATCACCCCAAAAATAAAGAAGAAGGCCTGCGAGAGACCTTTTGGTTTTGTTGAGAGAAGGCCATGCCAATGCTGTTTTGATCATGTCGTGTTAAAAACAATGGTAAACAATACTCAGAGATAAGTAAAGGGCCGGCTGTGTCAGCTAATGGCCGGAGCATAAGGTTTCTCATTCTCTCTAAACGTTTATGAGCAGATTCGGCTTTTGGCTGATGAAACAAGAGTATTCTCTGCTGAGATGACGGGTAGAAAAAATTGTATTTCGCTAGAACAAGGTTGTACTTGCTAACTTTTTCGGTACGTATCACCAATTTTTAAAAAACGTTAGACGCTAATCGAGCAGATTACCGATTATTAACGTCTAGACAGGTTAATCAGAGAATAAAGATTAATCAGTTTTCTAGCTCTCTAAACGAAAAAAATGAAGTACCGTTTAACGCTTAGACGAGGATTAATCGGTTCTAGATAGAGATTTTTAGAACATTGTGTATCACCCAAATTTACCTCATGCATGTGATGATTGAATTGGTATCAAAATTCTTTTCTTCTTCGTGTAACCAAAAAAGAAAATCTTTTCTTCTCAAAAACAAAAAAGAATTGGTATCAAAATTTTACATATCATTTTACTTCATCGTTTGATCTGGCTATATGATAAGTGGTTCTAGCTAGGTAATATCAGATTACACAAACTACAACAGTTCTAAATTACAACCATCAACCATGAAGAAAAATATAAAGATCGAGACACCATATAACATATTACAATGAGACGTAACACAAACGACTATACTATCTTCATTATATTATGATTTAATTATTTCATAAACATTAATATAGCTGTTAGAGCTCCGTCACGTCACTCTATTATTTGTTTTCCAATCCCTCAAGTTAAACAAATAATTGTCCTTAAGAATAAAGTAGCACGTTAGACATGCGTTGTTTTCATAAACTAGCTAGGGGGAAGACAATCTTTATGGGTACGCCCTTGTTCAATTTCCATGACATAATTCTTTGATGGCTTTAGGTTTGAGAAATTGAAAATATCCCAAAAGAGACTTGACCATCATCACATTTTCTGCATGATTTGCTTGGCTTTCAAGAAAGATAGACGAATCACATCCCAAGCGGGAAATATAAATCTGTGGACACGGTGGCCCATATGACCCGAATTTTATTGATCACGAAAATGCCATGAAAATAATTGGTAGCTAATATGATGTGCTCCCCTTTTTTTTATTTTTATGAATCTGGATTTTCTGCTCATGAGAGGCACCTCATATTTTTTCATGAATCAATCACAGCCTTTTATTTTGAATAAATAGCTAAGATATTTCTAGTTAATATTAAACTCTATTTCACATCTACCCAACTTACTACTCCATCTTCTCCTCAAAATATCGGGCTGTTAAAAACCAAACAACCATCTCTCTCTCTCTCTGTTGTCGTCGCCCGCACTCTCTCTCTCTTCCTTCGTTGCTCGCTTTGCCTCCCTCCGTCGTCGCTCGCTCTGTCGCCCTCCGGCGGAGGGAAGCAGCCGTCGCTCGCTCTGCCTCCCTCCGCCGTCACTCTCTCTCTCTCTCTTCCGTCGTCGCTCGCTCTACCTTCCTCCGCCGGCGACGACCTCTTCTGCCGGTTACGCCGGCATGTCCTCTCTCACTCCACGACGTCCTCCCCGTCTACCAAAGGACCACGACCCAGGTGGTTTTTCTTCCATTTGAATTATAGGGATTGAAGTTGGATTTTCTGGTGCACTGTAAATTGGATTGGTTTATATTAAATTTTATTACAAATTGAGTTTTTATTGAAATTGGTATAAAATGAGTTTTTATGTGATTGAAATTGAACGTGTGCATGGAGGGGAGTGAGGTTTGTAGAAAAGGGGATGCAAATTTTATCCCTGTTACATATCAAGTGTCATCGTTTCTGTTGATTAAGTATCCTTCAAGTCTTGAACATTAATATTTCCACAATTATGAACTTTGATATCATTTTTCTTCAGTGGTTAGGAGAGTTCATCCTCTCAACTAACTCCACCTATGTTAATACCTGGTGGCCAATTGTTTGGATTTGATGATGATGAAATAACTTGAAATTGAAATATCATTTTTCTTTTGTGCAGGAAGAGATATTTGGTCTAGTTCTTCTTTGTTTGGATGTATTTAAATGACTTCATCATTGTTTCATCAAACAATGAAATAGGTATACATGATTTGAAACGAGATATGGGATGTGAAATTGTTCGCCAAGAGCCTGGTTGATACATGATTTGGTCTGTTGCAGTCGGTTGTGGCTTCGCAACCACATTTTTCATGTATTCACAAAGAATACGGTAAGATTTTAAACAAATTGAATTACCAAGCTTGGATAGCACTGTCATTTTATTTAACAAGAATCCATACTTAATCCTGGAATTTACTTCTCTGTTGTAATAGGAAACATAAGCCATTGAAGGCATATTGCTATGCTTGGCTGAATTAGAAGAGGCAGATTGGAATAGCTTTCTCTTGTCCCCAAATATCTTCCTAATGCCTTGATATTTCTGAATTGGAGTAGGTATCTGTCAAAATCTCTCCCACCAGCTTTTCAACTGGATGACCTTACTAAACTTAGTTTGATGCATAGCAATATTGATCACCTCTGAACTTAGTGAACTCTCTTTCAGTGTTGGAAGACTTGCAAGAGAAGTATAACTAGAATCATCACCTTTCATTATAATCAATGAATGGTGTGGATTAGTTCATGGAAGAAGATGTCAGATAGACTCATAGACCAATTTACTAGTGTTTCTGATCAAATATTATGTATCATTTCAAATTTTCAATGAAGAAACCTTTAACAGTATGAATGTTTCTTCTGCATTTTGATTTAATAGATTTGAATTTTTGAGAGAACTAAGACCAACAAACATTGCAAGTAATGCAAGTAATAATAAACTGAATAGAGATGGAGCAAAAACACAGAATGCAGTTTCATTTCATCTCAAAATGACACTATCATCTTAAATTTACCATTTTTCCCATGTTGCATTAGATTGAACAAAATATTGTCATATGCTCATAGCCACTATACAAAATGTTGTCATAGGCTTATAGCCACTATACAAAATCTGCAAGACAAAGACTCATTGCTACTATACAAAATCTGCAAATTTGTCCCTGTTATAATAGATTGAACAAAATGAACCTATCAGTTGTACAAAACAAGTCAATTTTCCCAACAGCTATACAAAATAACACTACAAATCTGGTCATATGTCTCAAAAGCTGCTCCCAAAATTCCAATATGTCCAAATTTGCCAATATGTGGCTACACTAAAGGTCTTCATAATTTGATATTCCTGGGCCTTGCAATGCAAATGGAAATGTGATATTTGATTGAACATATGCTTGTGAGTTTGGCGCAAAGGAATCTTCAGAAGTCATCAAAGACATCTGGTTTGACATATTCGAATCATTCAGATGTAGTAATACCAGTAATATAATCAGATAACCAAAAAAAAGGTATATATAAGGATGACAGAGCATTGTCATACATCTATCATTACCAACCATCATAGGAGAGTGGATGGGTACCTGTAAATGATAGTAATGAATCCCTTTGCATACTACAATTTTTTCATACTTATTTTTTTTATACAAAGAGCAAAGAGTGAATAAACATTATACTTGAGATAATTGTGAAAGAGGTAATGAAGATTGACTACATAACTCTATGTTGACAGAATCGTTTAAAATCCCAATGACCTATCAATAATATCAATAACCAATATATCTGAGATGCCTATTATACAAACTGTTATAAGTTAATCAATAATATCCCAAGTTACAAAAACATATACAAAATGTTCATTAAACCTATTATACCTGAGATGCCTGCGAAGAAGGTACATGAGATTGGTCGTTTGTTGCACTATATCTCGATACTGTATCACCCTATCATTGTATTAAGCGACGACAGAAGAGAGAGAGAGAGAGAGAGAGAGAGAGAGAGAGAGAGCGACGATAGAGGTAGGCAGAGCGAGCGACGATGGAAGAGAGAGAGAGAGTGCGGGCAACGACGGCAAAGAGAGAGAAGGTTGTTTAGTTTTTAACAGCCCGATATTTTGAGAAGAGTGAGAGGTAAGTTAGGTAGATGTGAAATAAGATTTAATATTAACTAGAAAGATCTTAGCTATTGGTTCAAAATAAAAGGCTGAGATTGATTCATGAGGAAATATGAGGAGCCTCTTATGAGAAAAAGATCCAGATTCTTTTTGATGAGTGGGAAAGGTACAAATTCCTACTTTATTTCCATACTTATTAATATCTTTAATGACTTCACTCTAATCTTCTTCCTTTTTCTTGCCATAAAGTTTGCTCGAATCAATTGCCTTACGAGATGGGCACCAAACAAGTGAGATAACCTAAATTTTGTTACAACTACTTCCTTTCTTAAATTTAGAGAGAAGGAAACTATTTAAAATCACAACAATATTGTCAACGATCAAATTTATGTCTATAGTATTCTTGCTAGCTTGCTCGTTGACACCAATTGTAATCAATTTCTCTTTACGACTATTTAGATCTTGAATTAGTATTTCAATACCTCCCACTTTCAAACGATTGTAGAGAAATAAAAGAGTCTAGGTCAAAATGTTGTACTTGCTATGAATAGCAGATCATTTGGTCTATTGAGATCAATATTTATATTTTATGAGTTTGAGGTCTTGATTTTAACTCTTGCGATAAGCCCTCTGGACCTCATACTTACAAATAGTCTCATATTCTCTACATCATATAAGTACAAAAATCAGACTCGTAAATTTCCACTTACGATGGATACAAATGTTTGCAATTCATTGTACATCATCATAAAATACGATATTCTTGTAAGTATAGAATCTTATATTCTCCAGTTATAAGAATTTTTTTTTTGGATAAAAAAAGAAATATAATTATACAGAGGTGCTTCTAACGCACCTAATGTTCACAACATCAAGGGTAAAGGCTGAAGACACCTCTGGAGGAACATACTCCTTCCCCAAGTTCATATTATCAATCATGTGACGATAATTAGCTAAACTCCGGTTATAAGAATTGAACTCATCACTTTATATTTACGATGAATGTTTACCTATCACTATGAATGTCTATGTTATGTTTCACGAGTAATGTATAATGGAAAAAGGTCTATCTCTTGGAAATAGTAAAGCAAACCCACCCTCCCTTCATTCATGGAAACGTATAGAAAATGGTTGAGGTCTGCATCAAAAGGACTTGGAAAATAAATGGGAAACCTAAAAAAGTAGAGATTGCCCAACTCAGTCACGTATGATACAAAACAAGCTAGACATGAACCGCTAAGCTAGAAAGAAAGGATCGAACTTGACCTGTATACACATGCAAGTTAAACATTGCCTTGAACATAAAGTCCCCACAACATGGAGCCTCTATCACATGTAGAGACAAATGTTACGAGACTAGTACTAGTACTTAAAGCATTGTCCTTGTTAGGTACCTGGCTAATATAACAAAAGAAGAAATTAGCGGTACTAGCTTCAATAATGTATCCCATGTAGGTGTATGTTATAATCTAACGGGAAAATGCTCAAATACTCAAAAATTAGAAAGTTAAAGTCAATTCCAATGAAATTCTTATCCCTTAGCTCATTCTAATGATTCTTATAAAAAATACATTATTACCCTCTATAGAATTAAACTCACAAATCTCATATATATATATATATATATATATCTCTCTCTCTCTCTCTCTCTCTCTCTCTCTCTCTCTCGGTGTATGATGACGCAACGCTGAAGACGCAGCCTCCTACTGAGTTGCTGAAACTGCACTCGTCGTCGTGATCCTACATAACGACGATACCGATTCTAGCGGCACCTCCCGGAGATGATCCTCATCTGCTAGATTCTTCGCAACAATCTCCAGAGCCCTAATGAGCACATCCGGGGTGTCACGCTCTAGTTCCTCTACTGGTTGAGCAAGTCAGAGATTGTCGAGCCGTTGATTTCATCGATTCTGACCAATCTAGTTAGAGATCGAGGTCTGTGTTTAGTGCAAACATGGATAACATTCTTTTTCTTCTTCTTTTTTGATCGGAGATCGTGTTTTTGTTTTTGTTTTGGTCAAAGATCGTGGTTTTTTTTCCCTTTTTTCTTCTTCAATATAATGGTTATTAGATGATAGTATCTTGATTATTGGAGTAATTAGTCTATTATTAGGAGGTAATAAGTATTTAGTGGAGGTCAATAAACATATATGGGGGTAGTAAACTTCTATCAACATTTATTGACCTCAATATTGCTTCTATCATTTGTTTCGAGATGTAAGGATTTGCTTTAGTAAGAAGGTGAAAGTTTAATTTCTAACTCGATTACAAGTGATCAGTAACTGATTATTGAGGTTTAGTAACAAAGTTATTAGGCGTCAGTAACTGATTATTGGGGGTCAGTAACCAAGTTATTGGGTACACTACCAGAACAGGCACTTTAGCCGACGAAAAATTTTCGTCGGCCTGTTAAAAAAATTCGTCGGCTATAGTGTCGTCGGGAAAGGGTCGTCTGTGATGACTTTAGCCGACGAGACAAAAAATTTCGTCGGCTATAGTATCTATAGTCATACTATAGCCGACGACATTATTTCGTCTGCTAAAGTATGCACTATAGCCGACGATTTTGTTGTCGGCTATAGTCCATACCTTAGCCGACGACATTTTGTGTCGTCGGTTATCTTCCAAACTTTAGCCGACGAATAATTTAAAATATTCGTCGGCTAAAGTTTGTAATAAAAAAATATAAAACATCTATGGCCGACGAAATATAGTGTTTTTCGTCGGCTTTATAGGCATTTAGCCGACGAATTAAAGCATATTTCGTCGGCTAAACTTTTTTTTAAAAAAAAAAAAACTTTAGCCGACGAATTAAGGCTTTTTTCGTCGGCTATAAGTGAATTCCAGTAAAAAAAAAAACCCCGAAATTTCTGAATTACCATTCCAAGCAAGCTGCAAAAAACATATTTAACAATTTCATATAACCAACAACAAACACATAAAAGAATATATGAACTACATAAAAGTATCAATTAAATAAAAGTATATATCAACTACGTAAAGTCTATATCGTCTAAATTAAAGTCCTCTTCTAGGGGCTGCTGCGGAGGTTGCGGTGGCTGGGGTAGCGAAGGCATGGGCGGAGGCGGAAGTCCCTGAATCTGGGCAGCTGTAAAGTCCTGCATGTACTGTAACAGCTGGGCCTGTAACTCGGCAGCATAGGCTGTCTACGCGGCATTAAAGGCTGCCTGCGAGGCATTATAGGCAGCCTGAGCAGCACGAAAATCTCGTAGTCTCTGAACTTCCCACTCTAACTGAGTCGTCCTGTTCATCGTGGACGTGGTCCTGCTGCTGGTCGAGGCTGCCTTTCGTTGAAATCCTGGAGTGGTCTTCAGGACCCCCTCGCCTCTCTTTCCTAGACCTCGGCAGTAGAAGTTGTTTCCTCTCGGTGGGAAGGCTGTGCCCATGATCCTCGCCCCAATCGTCGGATCCGAAGTGTCGATCCGGGACATGGCTTCGGACATGTCTTCGTCCTGCGTGTCCGGCCATGCCTCCCTCACTACGGTACTCATGACCTCGTCAGTAGCCTCCCTCACCCTCGCCTATATGGATAGGAAAAAAATTATTAATTAAAATTTTTACATAAATTTAAAAATTTAAAAACGTAAGGTAACTTACAATATCCTCCTAGGAGTCAGGATATGCCTTCTCGTACGTATAGACGTACGGGTTGACTTCTGGATGTTCCTTGGCCGCCTCGTCCATTAAGACACCGAACGGTCTAGAACCGGCATGATGGTTCCTTGTGTTGCGTTGCCGGTTCTGAGCGTTCACCCGGGTGTTATTTTAAAACGCACGTACTTATTTTTAAATTAAAGGTCTAATTTATTTAAATACCTATTTACGAGGGTTGTTGAATTCTGATGTCAGAAGCCAACGCCACTCGTACTCCCTGTACTGGAACTCAGCAGGGGTACCAGAACGTGCGTTCCCGTGCGTAGTCTAATGGGTCCGCAGCTCGTTCTTCCACTCTTTGTACCTACAGATACAACAAAAATATTAGAAATATTATTAATATCACATACAATTTTGTTTTTCATTAACTTCCCAACGTACCTTCCCCCATGCACAACGTCGGCCCAGCTGTCCCTCAGGTGCTCGGGAACCTCAAACCACACCTGCATTTAACCGTTTATTATTAGTTTAGCTTTTCGAGAAATCAACAATTTAATACATAATATTATTTTGTAAACTCACCGACATCGCGTTGTGGACCATGTCCTTAACCTCCTGCGGGACCTCGCCCCAGTCGGACCACAACATAGGGACTCTATCCCTAATGAGAGCTCCCACGCGGCCGGCGTACGTCCTCGACTTCCCGCCCGATACTACGTGGCCATCCCCGTCAATATCGAGGGCGATCCTCCCCACGGTACTCACCATCTTCTCGAGAGCTTTCCCTGTGACGGGGCCTCTCTTCTTCTTTGTGCCTATGACATGATTCGGCCAAATTGCTTATTAAAATATATATGACCCTTTAAAAGTAATCATGCATCACTGATTACCTGAGGAGCTCGCAACGGATTCCGGCTCTGTCGCCGATGATGATACCCTGGCAGAAATAAGAGGCGTATCAAAAGGCATGAACCGGTACGCCGCTGATGGAGCCACTGGCGGGGGCAGTGGATAAATCGGCGTCCCTGAGCCATCGACTACAGGTAACGCCGGTATCATCCGCGGAAGGAACAGATGAGGCGGCGGCATCTGTACCCCAGATGACCCACTATCCGAAGAAGTAGGACCCGGAGTGGGCGCCCGGTGTATCTCGGGCATACGAGGCACAGACACCTCCGTCTGGGGCCACAAGGGCCTCGGGGAACGAGGGACGGCCGCCTGCCTCGATGAAAGGGGCACCTTCGGCGCCGTCTCTAGAAGGCTCGCACGTCTGGCTGTCATCTGGCCCTGAAACGTCGTTTGAGGGTTGCTAGAGGTTCCCTCAGACGATTCGGACCTTTGGCCCTTCGAACTCTTCTTCGATCGAAAAAAGCCGCTCATCCTATTTAAAATATTAATCTAAGGCTCTAGATTATTTTGTCTTTATTTTATAAAAAATTAGTATATATTCTACGTACGTACTACAACTAATTAATTACAAAATTATCATCATGAACTCATATATATCATCAACAACTTCATACCATATCAACACAATAATATTATAAATTAATATTAACATATATATATATATCTACTATTTATTAACAACAAATTAATTCATATATATTATCAATTCAAATCATCAACCAAATCGATCAACACATATATATATACATCCAACGTACTCAAAATTAATCAACTCAATCACAATCAAAATCAATAAACTCAATTAATCACACTAATTAAAATCGATCAACTCAAATAAAACTCAATTAATCAACATATATATACATATATGTACCTATATATGGCTCCACAAACTGATTATGGACAGATTTCGACAACACCCAAACTTTTTCTCCCCTTTTTTCTTCTCCCGTTTTTTTTCCCGTTTTTTTCGAAATGAGCTGCTGTTGCCCAGATCCGCAAATATAAAGCACTTTAGCCGACGACTATGAATTTTGTCGGCTAAACTTTTAAATATTTCGTCGGCCATGGTTTGTGAACTTTAGCCGACGAAATAAATTCTTTAGCCGACGAAAGTTTTTTTCGTCGGCTAAAGTTTGCTATAGCCGACGAAAATTTAAAATAGCCGGCGAAAGAAAATTTCGTCGGCTAAAGTGGACATCATAGCCGACGAAAATTTACCTTAGCCGACGAAAGAAAATTTCGTCGGCTAAAGCCCACTATAGCCGACGAAAAAATGCTTCGTCGGCCTGGTTTTTTTTTTTCGTCGGCTCTAACCTTTCTTCTGGTAGTGGTAAGTAACTGATTACTGGAGTTCAGTAACTGATTATTAATGGTGAGTAACTGATTATTAGAGGTCAGTAACCAAGTTATTGGGAGTCAGTAACCGAGCTACTGGTGACCATAATCAGGCGACCGAAAAAAATCCGTGTAACTGGAGGTCAGTAACTGAGTTACCGGTGATCAGAATCCGGCAACCGGAGAAAATATAAGTTATTGGGGGTCAATAATGGCGACTGAAGAAATTTATGGCAACTGGTGACCGGAATTCGGCGACCGGCGACCGGCAACCGGAGTCCGGTGGCGGGTGACTGGAGTAGTCCGGTGAGGTTCTGGCCAAATATTCTCTCTCTTCCACTTTCTCTCTCTATACATGTTGAAGTGGTGAGGGTAAAATTGTCTTAAAAATATATAAAAATTATTTTTATTATGACATTAATAAATATTTGTGCATTTGGACATCAAAAAGGTTACCTTATATTAGAATAGGCTCATGAAAAAGATTAACATTGGAATGAGGAATGAGAGGTTTAAATTAATATTAAATGAGCATTTTCCCTAATCTAATTTTCTTTAATATAATTTCTTCCCCTAATTCGTATTGAAACGCAAGGATTTGTTGAATAAAGGGTTTCATTTTTTGATTAATTTAGACTCAATACAATCAAATCAAATCACATCATTTTTTGTTTAAAACCAACCGTATTCACAATAAACCGTATTCACATTTGATATTACTTTGGTCTTTTACCGTGTTGAGTAATCGTTTACCGTTAGGGACCCTGAAGTTGACTTTTTGTAGGAAACTTATTTTGGGAAAATTTCTTTAAAGAGATCGTAGATGACGTTAATACGAATTCGTTGACATGCTATACGCTAAAATTGAAGTTAGCATGTAAAAGTTATCAGAAAAAAAGGGGTCAACATTAGTTGGTAAATGAGTAAAAAATTTAAAGCTTTATTTTGGGGTGTTTTAACTGTTGGATCGGGTAGGATTTGGAAGCCCAAAAACACACACACACACACACACACACTCTCTCTCTCTCTCTCTCTCTATCTATCTATCTATCTATCTATCTATCTATCTATCTATCTATCTATCTATCTATCTATCTATCTATCTATCTCTCTCTCTCTCTCTCTCTCTCTCTTCTCTCTCTTCTCTCCCGAAGCTTCCTCGACCTGCCGGAGTCTTCACCTTCGTCCGCCACCGTCCAGCCACACAGACCGCCGGACCAGCCCCGTTCGGACCCCCGTCGCCTTCTCTCTCTTCTTGGGCCGGTGACTGAGCTTGTGACGCCGCCGAAAAGGAGGAAACCACCTCTAGCAACCAGAATGTTCCTTCGCCGAAGATCCCTCCTCCGGCCACCATAGCTCATGATTCTTAGCTTATCTTGTAGCTCTCATCAAGGTTAGTAATCCTTCAAAATGAATCAACTCAATTCGATCTTGGTAAAGAGAAATGTATAATTGAAGTATTAGAGCTTATTTCATTGTTTGGTTCGAATACCCTAATTAGGCTTAGAATTGGATTTTGTGCTAGTTAAGGAAGTTATTGTGCGGGTTGAGAGAAGTGTTGTGTTAAAATTTGAAAAACATTGGAAGTTGCCGGAGTCCGATCGCCGCCCTTAGGGGTAGTTTTTCATCTTTTTGAGTTTGTTTTCATGAGAGGAGTTTAATGAAGTAAAGTTTGGAATTTTTAGAAGAGTTTTGATAAGGTTTGAGATTTTTTTAATGATTAAGATTTGTTGCGGTTATTAGAATGAAAATTCGGCAGTTGGTTGAGCAAGGTTTAAACTCTAAAAAAGTTATTTATGGCTATCAGTGATAGTGATGAAATTAGAGCCTTAATAGTTTAGAAACGGAGGAATTGGGCAAGGAAGGAAAATTCTTAGGCTCCCTTTTATTTTGAAAATTTTATTAAACCTTTAATCTAGTCTTGAGATTTAATAATATCTATTGTTCAAGACGTGAGGAGGATTGTGTTGGGAGACCTCGGAACGACGGCATGCATAGTCGTATAATGTGAGTGGACATTTTTAGTTTTAAATAAATATGCAAGCAAGATTTAATAATTTATTATTTTATTTTCCAAGCTTATTGTTTTGGCCACGATCCTCAGCTTGCGGGCGAGAGGTAACTAGCGAACAAAGAAAATGAGATATGTTACAGGTGTGCCACCTCGTGGACGAGAAGAGGGTTGAGTGCGCGAGATATGACTTCTGATCAGGTGGAAGGGGATTTCCAAGTGCCACCTCAGATGAGGAATTTACGAGCATAAGGCGATCAATACTCACGGTGAGACGCAAGCAGAGCAACTATAGGGAATTAGAGTGATCGGGGGCGAGTCCAGGAGGGCTCTGAACTAAGGCACGTACGCACTTAGGGTTAGGGTTTCTAGGTAGCTCGAAGGGTAACTGGTTTGCAGTTTTTCTGTGTTTGTTTGTAAGAAGATTGTCCTTTGAGAGTTGTTGAGAGATTTGATTGTGTTTAGATTGTGTGTTGTCGACCCCTTTATATAGTAGTTCGACTTGCGGCAGAAGAAAGATAATCATAATTCAAGTCGGATTTTGAAACCCTAATCTCACAAGGACACTGCTAACCTGCGCGGACTAAACACTTTGTGACACATGTCCAGTCCGCACACTTCGCATGAGTTTTTGCTTCCGCGCTGCCAACTGTAGATTCATATGCGGACTAGACTTAGGAATATCCTTATCCCACGGGGTGCCACAGTCTTTGTGAAAACCTAACTCGCGCAGGCCACAGACTCAAATCATCTCGCAGGCCTTTCCAGCTCGTGGACCAAAAGAAAGCTCTTTAATTAATAAGGGCCACATAGATTGGCCCAAAACATGTCAAAGACTTGTAAGAGTCTTCAACGATAAAAGTGGTGCACGCGGACTCCGCCTGTCTCACCTACGCGAAGTGTCAATCTCGCCTCGCCTATGCGAAGTCAACTAGTAATTCCACGCGAAGTCATTCTGTGTGCAAGATCTGTATTTCACGCGAAGTCCATTCTGCGTGCGGGGACTGTATAATTCAGTTCGCGTGGTCCATTCTACACGCGAACAGTGTAATACAGCTCGTGTTGCCTCACTGGCGGGCCATTACTTGTAAACCCAAAGAATTTGGGCTCACCGGTGTGACACGGACCAAGAATTTAATTAATATTCACATAGACATTTACTGTCCAGTAAAATATTAATTTGGGCGTAAACACATATATTATAATTTCGGCTTATGAGATGATCTTGGAAATTATTTGAGTTTGAAGCATTGATTAATGGTTGGTCATGATTTATGGATTTGAGCTCGGATTATTAATCTGATATGTGAGTTTGGAGATTTATAAAGATTTCCGAAAATGGGATTTTCGGTAATTCTATATTTATAACTTTCTTGTTTAATTGTGGATTATCGATATTGAAATTGAGAATATTTTCAACGAGTATTTTTGGATTAAAAAATTAATTATAATTTATACTTGTGAATTAAATCTCGCTTGTAATTATGGATTTGAGAATATATTGACGTGTGAGACACGTCATTGAGTTTAAATATAATTTCTTATGATGATTTTCAAGTACGCCTAGGAACCGTACCATTCGTATGTGTTTATGGCCAAATTAATATTTTACTGAACAGTAAATGTCTATGTGAATATTAATTAATTTTCTGGTCCATTTCACACTGGCAAACCCAAATTCTTTGTGTTTATAAGTGATGACCCGCTAGTGAAACCACGCGAGCTGAATTATAGAGTTCACGTTTGAACGGGACTTCGCGTGAATTACGCAGTTCGCATGCAGAATGAACTTCACGTGAACTACATAGCTCGCGCGAGGAATAACTAGCTGACTCCGCGTAGGCGAGGTGAGATTGACACTTCCTGTAGGCGAGGCGAGATTGACACTTCACGTAGGTAAGGCAAGCAGAGTACATTGAGGCGAGCTAGCAAACTGGCTCGCGTGGGAGGCTTCGAGAAGAAGGCATAGGCGGAGTCTGTGTGCATCACATTAATCGTTGAAGACTCTCACCAGTTTTTTGACATGCTTTGAGCCAATGCATGTGGCCGTTATTAATTAAAAAACCTTCTTTTGGCCCGTGAGATGTTTTGAGTCCGCGGCCTGCGTGAGATATGTTTTCAGAAGGACTATGAATCCCTGCGAGATAAGGACTCACCTAATTCCAGTCCGCATAGGAGTTATAATTGGGCGGGACGGAAGCAATGCCCTATGCGGAATGGAGTGTGCAAGCTGGACATGTGTCACAAATTGGTTGGACCGCGCGGGTTATCAGTGTCCTTGTGAGATTAGGGTTTCAGAGTCCGACTTGAATTCTAAGCTATCTTTCTTCTGCCGCAAGTCGAGCTTTTATATAAGGGGGCATGAAGGCTTACAAAAAAATCTCTACAATCTATCTCAAAAACAGACAATCTTTTTACAAACAAGACAAACAAAACTGCAATCAAGTTGATTTCCTTCGAGCTACTGGAAACCCTATCCCTAAGAGCGTCCGCACCTTAGTCCAGAGCCTTCCTGGACTCGCCCCCGATCACCTTGATTCCCTTTGTTGCTTTGCTGTCGTGAGTATCGATTTGCTTTGTGTTCATAATTCCTTGTCCGTGAGGTGGCACCTGAAACCCTCCACCTAATCAAGAAGTCAAGATCTCGCCCAATCTTCCTTTCCTCGTCCGCGAGTTGGTACACCCGCATCCCCTCTTTTTTCTTTGCTCACTAATGACATCTCAACCCCTTGCTGAGGATCGTGGCCAAAACAGTATGATCTTTGGGAAGTTTAATAGATTTAAGAGATTTCGTATGTTTTTAGTCACCATAATATAAGGTCGCTTATATTGATTATTGCTAGCTAACCATTATTAGCAGTCCTCACCTTAGGTGAGTTGAGCCTTAGCATGAGACGCTATTATAGCTTGGGAGGCAACCGATCGGTATTTATATTTATTAGTTAGCTAGCCATTATTAGCAGTCCTCACTATAGGTGGGTAGAGCGCTTAGCGTGAGACGTTATTATAACCTAGGAGACACCGACCAAGGCCTAGGAGGCTCCTTTTACATGGTGATAACTCTTCCCTTTATTTTATTTTTCTCAGTTATGTATTTGATTAACCAACGGGGCTGGTTTATCTCTTTTTACGATATTCTTTATTTGATTAACCAGCAGGCTGATTTGTCCATTCATATGGGTTTCTGGATTTAAGTTATATGATTTTTGGATTTAAGTTATATGATTTTTTAAAATTGCGTGCAGCTAAGTTTTTTTTTAAAGTTGAAAAGTTGGGAAAGTATTTAAATTGTGTATTTGTTAAATTATTTAAATTACTTTTGTCCACTCATTTTAACGTTTTTAAATTACTTTCGTCTGTGCCCTTTGGTCTTAAATGCCCAGTGTGCAGACTAAGTTTAAATGAGGTCGAGCGTACATGGAGTCGATGCATAGTCAGAGGCTGCTTCCACTTAATCTTTATTCATTGTTATTTTTTCCTTATTAGATACGCTCTGATAACTAGTTAGTGATTTAATGTTGTCTTGGTTGTTGGTTGTGGAATTTCTGAAGTTTAGTATTTGATAATTTGAGAGATGTGATGAACTTGGGGAGCAGGAAGGCTCAAGGAGTTGAGGATTGATGATTTTTAATAGAAGTGTTTCTTTGAAATTTTTCAGGTAAAGGTTATTCATTTTCAAGGTAGATTATGCTGAATTTTCGGTAAATTTTTCTTGGAGGTGGTTCCCGTATGATTTACTTCAAATTTCAGCTTGAAATTCGAGATGGATCATGATGCATAACATGAACTTTATATAATACATAAAAGTAGTATTATGCAATCTTAACTGCTCGTAAAGTAGTGGTTACAAATTTCTTAATCCCATATGATAATTTTATGAAGACAATAAAGTGCATAAAGCACAAACTATGGGGGAGATAACACTAGTGGATGTTCATAAATCTGACTTTTACGGTAGATGTGGATTTGTAGGGATCTCAAGTTGCATAGTTGATTTTGTATTCGTAGAAGAATCAAAAGAAGCTTTTGAATGTTATGCCTAGAAATACACTACCTAAGAATTAGACTACTAATTCTAGAATTGAGTGGGGGATGGTGTGGGTTGGAATATTGTTTCTTAGGTAAGAGGGCACTATTTGACGAGAGGTGGAGATCCAAGAATGACAAGCACATCCCATCTTAAGTTTGTCTTTTGGGTAAAGATTGATGGGGGATGATGAATTATAGGTTAACCTAAGTTATGGGTTTTAATTCATATTCGAAGAATTATTGGTTAAACAATCCAAAAGGTGAAGAAAGAAAAAGAAGACTCGTATGAAATTGGAGGAGCGGCTATTCGGCGAGCGTGTCTTGTCCGAGTAACGTTGTTCTTCTGCGTGGCTTTGTATTTGTTTGGATTAGGGAAGTCAATAATCTCTAGCAGGTAAGGTACCTACGGGTATTCGACCCTAACGAGAAAAATATACGAGGATAAACAAGCAACGAAGATGGGTATCCTCTGTATTCGGATTCTTAAATCGGGTACGGAGCGAGTATGATATTTTGATATTCTTTTCCATCCCTACCTATTAAGGATGAAAATATTATTATATATAATTTATTATATATATATAAATATATATATATTATAAATAAATATTTATGTAAAATTAAATGATTCTCTTAATAAATATTTAATGGAACTTCCTTTTTATTATATTTTTTTAATTCTTTTAATGAAATTTTACACCAAAAAAAGATTGTTTATTAAAGTATTATATAACAAATCCAAACCCAAATCTCATACGAGTAAACCCTAGTTTAAAGCAAACTTATATAAACAAGTTGTTCATGTTGCATTAAGCATGCATGCATTGTGGATTTTTTTGTCGAATGCATAGACATTCATTTACCGGTAGTGTTCTTTTTAAGTGAGACTTGTATTTATTTTTATTGGATTGAAGCATGAAACTTATTTATTTTTGGTATTTGATTTTAATTTCATACTTCTATATTTTGTTTTTTTTAAATAAAAAATATTAATTTAATACATAATTATTAACGGGGATCGGGGCGGGTATGAAAACGTAATCCCCAAAGGGTACGGGTACAGGGAATCCAATTATCTAATTACGGGGATGCGGATGAGTACAGAGATAAGAAATGTAAAAAGGTATGAGTATAATATTTTGATCCCCT
Organism: Fragaria x ananassa; assembly: GCA_034370585.1. NCBI lineage: Eukaryota > Viridiplantae > Streptophyta > Magnoliopsida > Rosales > Rosaceae > Fragaria > Fragaria x ananassa. The sequence continues at coordinate 23,984,602 of CP139761.1, read as the reverse complement.
TACCTTACCCTACCCATTGCCATCCGCAGTTTGGAACTATGGATGATGGAGGCAATGTGAGTAGATTGGAGCCTCGGAAGGTTTAGTGGCCTAATGGGTTTGTGGCCGTGTATTGTAATTTGCAAGTGACATGTTCTTCTGTGTTAGCTACGCATAAAGAAAATCAAGTTTTTCAATTGATAAAAAGAAATTAAAGTCTTATCTGATGAAGAATAAACAGTAGAGACAAGAGATATCAAGAGAATCATCATCTTATTCATTGATAGGTGTCCTTTATATATGGAATTATACAATATCAATATGGTAAGGATAAAAATAGATAGATCTAGTCAAACTACATATTCTAATGGCATAAGGCCAAGACACACATAAAGAATATCTAGAAAGATATAGAATATCCTAGAACACTCCCCCTTGTGCCGTGCGCTGATATGCCGATGGTGCTGATCTGTTACCTCATTAAAAACATTGTCAAGTCACAAAAACTCTGTGGGAGAAAAACTGAACCTTGATCGTAGGAGAAAAAGAGTACAACACAGCATTCACATTTGATAGTGACATGTATGTACTAGACTCCCCCTGAAGTTCGCACATCCCCCTGTTCTTTACATCAATCATAGGGTTCTTCCTGATTTTTACTAATCACGGAAGTTTCAACAACTTAGCATGTCCATGTTTTTTCACATGTCTTCAAATGTGGCATTGGTCAATGATTAACTAAATCATACTGTATTGTCCTCAAACATGATTTGTTGCACTTAGATCTTGAGAAGAAGACGGCTTGTGAATTCAAAACATAAGTTCGTGCAGGAAATTGGATTTCCACGCAGCATGACCTTCAGTTATTAGAACAGCCGTAACTTACTCTAGGAAATACATATGAATAAACCGTAAACGGTTTTGGAAACTAGACTCATTTATCTTTCCAACCATATATTACACACATTCTGGTTCGTCAGGAGCTGTTCACAAAGTCCAGTTAAAGTTGACTATTTAACCAAAATCAGATTCTCGGACAGATTCGTCCTATGTTATGAAAACAGCCATAACTCACTCAATATGATAGCTATGATGAAATGGTTAATGTCCTTGAAAAGTAGACACATAGGCCTTTCCAATTGTACCAATTTCACCATTTTCTAGTGAGTAAGATTTCCTGTAAGTCCCGTGGAATTTGACCTACGAAACTTGGCAGATTTTGATTTCGTTTTTGATGTGTCTTTCTTATGTAGAGATAGAATAATGCTCAACCTTTCATACCATTAAGTATTGAAAAAGGAGTTACTGCCATTACATTGGCATTGCGTGGGCGCATAGCTACACTTAGCTTTTACAACTTTTCATAGCAAATGAGATGTCAAGTCTTTCGTATTGTATTGAGTACATTGATGCTTCTTATTGTACTTAGATGAGAACTTCATGTCTTAACACATATTTGTCATCTTGTTTTAGAAAAAACAATGGATCTCTCTTTAGAGAAAAAACTTTGACTAATCATGGGAGTATATGTAGGTCTCACTAGTTATAGAGTGTCTAAGCCGATTGATGGAAAATCATCATCAAAACAGTCATCAAGTACCTTTTCGAGACTGTGTCTTCCCAAGATCTTTTGCTTCAGATGTTGATACATATGTGCATCTTTTGATCCATCAAGAGTCCATATAAATCAGGAATAAACACGCAAATGCATAATTCACCATATCCCTGCTTCCAAATCAAGTAGAGTCCATATGCGTTTCAATACCTTTAACAAACACGTGCTCCTGTGGTCTGGAGCCACTTGATTTGGAAGAATGAAGGTCATTTAAGACCTTCATGTATATCTCTGATCCCATAGAGATGTTATTATGACCACATTCATAGGTTGCATGTTCAGTTATTCAGAAACTACCAAACTGACAAAGTAGTGGAGTTCAATGACATTCATTACGAGAGCATATCTCATCGTAGTTGATCTCAGTGCGTGTTAATGAGAGACCTTGAGCCATAAGGTGAGTCTAAACTCTTGTTCACTACGTTATCTAACAAAAACACAGTTGATAAGGTTTAGCTTGCGGTGTCGACATCACTTGCCCAAGGACCTATCTCTTTGTTAATGCCGGATCACATCTTTCCATTAGGCCAATCAACTAAGTTGATATCCATCAACGAAAGGTGATTCGATAGTAGACTCATTATCCTACGTCCTCATGTACACTAGTGTAATTCTTGTAGAGATCTCTATATGGATTGGATTTGACATTGAGGCGTCCCCCAACGATAATCACAATTCAGACTTCATGAGACGAATTTGAGTATCATTGATCAATGGATCAGGTTGTGCAAGCTCGCTTTCTTCCCAGTGCGAGAAAATATCGAATCTAAGGGCCTTCCTCCTTTTGGGGAGCCACATGGCCTTGTGACACCGATTTTGCCACTATATGGCGTCACCATTTCACCATCTTTGGTGATGACATCAAGACCAACACCTTTTGGTCGTGCTATGTCCTTTTGTAGGACATCAATTCTTGCAGACATATTTGCAACATGTGATCTCGTCACTTTAACACTTTAAGCATTTGAGATTAAGATGAGACTTAGTGGGGACAAACCACGACAATTCACGTCGTTCCACTTCAACACTTGTGTTCTTATCTCCCCCTAACGGCGGGAATATTGTCTCATTAAAATGACAATTCGCAATTTAGCGGTGAATGAGATCGCCTGACAAGGTTTCTACATATGCGGATTATAGATGGAGGTTCATATCCAACCGAAACTTATTCATCTCAAATGACCCATCATTGTGCGCAGTGACATTGCGATTTGGCACCTAGAAATTACATTTAGCCAAGCTCAAGGATTGGAGATCCGTTTCAATCCTGTCGAGCTTAAGGATTGCAATTTCGTGTCAATCCTAGTACACAGTCAAAAGTTGTAGTATAACAATATTCAACGATAGAGGTCACAAACAATGCTTTAATGGTTTGTCCTTCAGATTGATCACACACAATCCGGAAAAGCCGCAAATTGATCAAACACAATCCGGTGATAGGTCGGGGTTGATCATACACAAACCGGACAAGGAAACAAGAGTGATCAAACACACTCTTGACCCGGGAATAAAATTCCGGGATTTTTGGTACATGCACGCACAAAATCTCAAGCATAGAATGGAGATGGAGATGGGAGAAATGATTTTATCCCCATGAGTTATTCCAAAGTAAATAACTGCAATATTAAAGCTTACTTGCTAGTTTGTCAAATAAACTACATTTATAGGAGCTCTGATGAGTTTGAGTCGATTGCAGGCTTCGACCGAGGGTTGGGAACATTTCTGCCTTTCCTTAGAAGACGAGCAATCTTGAAATCTTTGGTTTCTAGAGGCTGCCGAGAGGAGAAACAACGTTTCACCTACTTTTATTTCGAATTTGGGGCTAAAAATTTGACAGGAGGAGAAGCTCTAGATGGGGAAGCTACTATTCAGGTTGATCGGAGTAAGGGAAGGTGGTGATCCGGTGGTCGGTAGCGGCGGCGGTCTGGAATCTTCCGGCGACTGGTTCGGAGACTTTCTGGCCAGTTCTCATGGTGAGGCCGGCGGCGTTGGATCCGGGACAGAGAGATCTTTCTGGGGATATAAAATCCTGGCGGAGGGAAGTAGGAATTTTGGTCAGAAATCTGGAAAAACAAGGTTGCCTGATTTTAGGGTTTTGAAAAACAAATGGTGGGCTATTGGCTCTAGGGTGAGAACAAAATGCATGATAACGTGATGAAGAATAAAGTGTAGAGACAAGAGATAGCAAGAGAATCATCATCTTATTCATTGATATGTGCCATTTATATAAGAAATTACACAATACCAATATGGTAAGGATAAAAATACATAGATCTAGTCAAACTACATATCCTAATGATATAAGGCCAAGACACACATAAAGAATATCTAGAAAGATATAGAATATCCTAAAACATTATCTTCATTTTTGGTATAGTTGAAAAATTAATCAGGAAAATTATTGGTGAGTGAAAATTTCACGTAAATGATTATGTTTAGATTTAAAAACAAGTTTGAAAGAAGGTTGGTCGAGGGAGTAAGACTTTAGATCTTTCTTTTTTCTTTTTCTTCTTCTTCTTCGTTGTGTAGTTGTTAGCTGATAATGTACTCCTACATGATTCACATTGGTAATGAAAACATAGTGGAAACATGAATTGACTCCAATAATATCCAAACATTGAGCACTGTGAAATTTCTGGTTTGAAAATATAATTCTAAGTATGACTTTAACCCCGTTTGAAATATGAACGAGAATCTCAACTAGAGTAAAATTAAAGTAGATGGGAAAACGATGTGAGTGTGACGTTGTGTTGTTCCTAATATGTGCTTACCATATAAGAAAATGATTACACTTATGTAAAAATTAATTTTAAGAGACTACGAGAGACAAATATATCTCAGTTAGATGCAATAATCTTAAAAGTTAAAATTATAACAACTTATACTATGCATTTATTTTCAAACATGAAATTTGCTTGTACCTTTCAATTCTCAAAAACAGTATTTTAGGTGCGCAAACCACTTATGAGTGATCGATTGAAAACATGTATTTGTACTCAAAACTCATGGCTCAACTCTTCAAGCTTGTACACTATAAACGGGTGGGGCCAAACCCGCTCATCATATGGTCTGGGTTGGGTCATCCTCTGGCCTAAATTTAGGGCTGAGTCGGCCACCCCTCAATTCTGGGCTAAAATGTTAATATAAGTAAGGACATTGGGCCAAACACAGCAGAACCCAAAAGAAAGGAAAGTTGCCAATTCTAGGGGATTTGCATTAATTTTCTGGCCTCACTTCCCACTGCTCCAGCCTTCCCGAGCTACCTTCCATAATTTTGACAATTATATCTTACATGTGGTCACTACGGATTCGTTCTTGGAGATATCTTATGTGTTCAAATCGGAAACACAAAGTGACAATTCATGTATTATTTCTGACTTATTGATTAGTTATACTCCATTATTTTGGGGGCCATTCTATGACACAGGTCCCAGGCCTAATGTTCTAGAGCCACAAAATTTCACTTTGGATCCGGATCTCTTCTCATATTGACTCATGCGGAGATGGCTAAATTTGACATTTTATACTACTGCAAAGTTCGACTTCATTTCACAGCTCTGGGCTGGTTCCTTATGGCTAAATTTAATCTTCAATCAATAAGATACTTGGAGTTGAAAGTTGAATGCAGGTCAGCCATTGATGAACAAACTCCGGCCGATTGGTTTATGAAAAGACTTGGGGTTGAATCAATCATCATAGATTGAAACATTCATCATTATAACCAAATTCAAATCAATTCAACAAAAAAAAAAAAAAACCAAAGAACCTAAGCAGTGGGATTAGCTTTCTTCCGAAGCAGCAGGATCCAAATTGAGATCCAAACCCGGCCTTTTCTCTTCCTCAAAGTCTCTCGCTTCGAAAGAGAGCCTCAATTTCTTGGACGTCTTCAACTTACGGCCAGCATCTCCGTCAGGTTTCCCAAACTGCCTGCCTGCCACTTGTATCCTCCTGAGTATGGTAAAGAACTCTTCCACCTCCTCCTCCGTCACCACCGTGCCGTTATTTTCCTCCGGTTTAGCTCTCTTCCCATCAATTCTGCCCTCATCGTCACGCTTTCGCTTTTCTGCATCCATTGTTTTAAACAAAGTTTGTATCTCAATTTTCAACTCAGGTTTGAATTATAGAGCTTTTGCTCTGTGACTTTTGATCCAGTCTTTGTTTTCTCTTAAATTCCAGGCCGGCTGCCGGGTTAGTGATGCCCACTATAATTGAGATGCTCTGCGTCATGCAAGTGACGTTTGCGACTTGCATCTGCAATTTGGAATTCCACTGCTTTTGGTTTTGGTCCTCCTTTGAAGTCCACTTTGCTTTGCTCCATAAACAAGCATAAATTAAAGAAGACCGACTACCTTTTTTTTTTTTTTTTTTTTTTTTTTTTTTTTTTTTTTAAGGAAATGAAGAAGACCGACTACTTTATGTTTACCATTAGACTTTTTCTGGAGTATAAAGAATTTGCTATATGTTGTTTTTTTATGGGTGTGTTTAAAAAACTAATATTATCATTTCTGAAAAATAATAATTAGTAGAAGAATTGTTGAACAAACGCATTGTCACATTGATCTAACAATACAAACTACCAATGAATGACTGTCAAAAGTAATGTATGGTCTAACATCTTACCGAATAATTACAAAGTTTCAAACTATGTTATCTTAAGTTGAAAGTCTCAACAATGTTTGATGACAAATTTAAAGGTGTAAATAGTAGGATTGGTGAAAAGTTTTATGGGAATCAAGGTTTTAACTCGGTTTGAAGAAAAACACTAGCAAGTAACAAGTTAATTATAAACACAGTGTATCACATTATCACTAGACCCCTAGTTGATACGTTCAAACACGCATGGAAACCATTCTAACTGAAAAAGTCTCAAAGTATAGGTACTAGGAAACCATTTTAATGAGGACATTTAAGTTGAAGACTTTTCGGCTTATCCCACATTTCGATCTTATATCCACATCTTGACCGTTCAATTTATAGGTATTTATGAGTAGATCAATTCTCTAAATTTTCAACTATATTAAAAATTGTTAAGAAATTCATAAGTGTGATTTATCAATTATGAACTTGAACGGTTCATATTTGACAGATTTAGTTCGTCCATTAGTTTGATCTAGTTTGTTATTTTAACGAATACCAATTTGGCTTAAAATTTGTAAAAATGATCTACTCATATAAACCTAAAAATTGAACGGATAAGATATCAAAATGTGATCAAAAAATAAATTTTTTAAACCATAAACCGAAAAGTCTTCGACTTAACTCACCAACCAAAGCTCTCAGGTATTTGTATATTTGCCATCAGCGACGAACCTTCAACTTCTAACCTCCATAATCTTAGCTTGGCTGTTACTAAAAGGAACAAATTCCTCGAATCCAGCAATTTAGCTTCTTGGCAGTTTCTCAACTTCTCTAACTGCAAACGTGTTCTTCGTTTCCGGCCTCCAAAACGAAGCTTTCAGCGTCGATGTGTGGAAGGAGGTGAGAGCGAGATCGATGGAGAAGAGTTGTGGCTATGACTAAAGTGGCGCCAATTAGAGACGATATATATCTAGCTCCATTTCAACACTCGACTTCCCATGGTGGCTAAGAGTAGCAGCGGCGAGCGAGAGAAATCTGAGTTTCTAGGGCGTTTTCTTTACACTTTAGAAGAAGAAGAGAAAGTATAATATTCCAATTCCAAATGTACTGTAACAAACAAAGGGTAAGAGTAAGACTGAGCAGTTAAGGAGTTCATCTCCAATCCAATCTTACAAAAATCCAATCTCATTATATATATATATATATATATATATATATATCATTCTAATCCATTCTAATTCATAGGGTATGCTGTCCATCTCAAGAGCAAGCTGTGCCTCATGACTGACTTTCAGAAGTAAAAAAGAAAAAGAAAATTGTGTATCAATTAGCCTAGACGATTACCGGATCTTAGATCCGCTGCTGCTTCTTCTTCAAGCAATCTTTTTCTTCCAGCTTTCATATTTTTATTCTCGCAACACAATCTTCACTAACGATCGCAAGAGAACAACGGAGGTCAAACAGTATCCATGAAACCCAATTAGCACAGATCAAATTCCGGCTCCGGTTCCAGTTCCGGTTCCGCATTCAAATCAAAGTCCACATTCTCCTTCTTCTTAGTCTTGGCCTTCCCTTTGACGCCTTCTGCCTCCTCGTTACTCTCAAGCATTGCCCTCAAACCTCCGTCCAAAAATTTACTCCCACCACCGACGTCAGCGCTCTTGAAGTAGTTGACTGCCACTTGTATGTTCCTGATAATAGCGAAGAACTCCTCAACCTCGTCCTCGTTCACTGCCGGCGCCTTCTTATGCTTTTTCCTCCGGGAAACGACGTCGTTGCCGGCCAGCTTTCTCTTTTCTGCCTCCATTGTTTTCAGTTGCCTGTTTTACAATGAGCGACGTTCAACTTATCGTAAAGATGGGAGAGGACGTTCCTCCTCTGATAGCGCCGAGAAGATAGTGACCCGAAAACGGTCCAATAGCATCGCGACGCGTTGAGCAACTCTGATCACTTGTTTCGCGGCTTTTTCTTCGGTGATTGCGTATGACTGACGTCAGTGAAAATATAACAATGGGCCTGATTGAGAGTTTTAGGCCCATTTATACTCCCAACAAGTCCAGCAGCAGCAGAGCTTCCCTACCTCTAGAAAACGAGGTAAGCAATGTGAGATCTAGTATATTTACCCATATTTCCCTTCCTTGTGTCTTTAGGAATTGCTTTTATTTTTGAGTATATATATTCCCATATGTATGACTCTTGTGGTTAAGCAATACTTTCTTTTATATCTAACGTCTCCAAGGGAGTTATTGAAGTTTAAGGTGGGGAAATTGAAAATGCCATTGCCAAAATCTATATATCTTGATGGTCTGCTCAATTAGTAGTGCACTGGTGCCTGATACCTGTTTTACCTCACAAGTCATTTGATGATACCCTCTTGCCTCATACTTAGATTTGGGTATCGGGAAGTGTCGGCACATCGGAGCATTTCTGTGGTCAGTACACATTTTAGTTTTCTGTTTTTGATGTGGGTGGTGTATGTGCTAGTTCTAAGATATCTCTTATCATTTGAAAGTAAGTGGTGGACTGGTGGGAAATCTAAATAGTCTGATTTATATGTAGTTCTTTTGCACTGGCACATGGTGGACTGGTGGTGCTGGGGTTGGGTGAAAGAGATTATTCAAATGATGGTCTCACCGTCACTGGCCATGCCTTGTGAGATTGACCATATCTTTGCTCGTAGGGACTTCAGTGTTAGTAGGTTGGTGGGTTGAAACTTGGAACTTATGCAATCAGTGCACCGGTTCCTTCCTTTTCCATATTTCAGTTCACAAGAATCTGATTCATCTTTGTCAGATACTGTTATAGTTTTTGTATCTGCATTTTATTTACCTAAGCACATTAATTACAGGATTTCACCAATGCAGATTACCAAAACTTTATCGTATCAAAATGTTGAGAGTAAAATGCTACGCTTTTAGCTTGTTCTTTCAATCTACATTTTCATTGAAAAATAATAATAAATTAATTTCAGTTTACCACCCTTAGCTTGAGGTTAACATTATTTCAGTAGTAGATATAGACATGTATCGATATAGGCATGTATATCGATATAGGGGTTCTGGATCCAAATAGTGCATGCGGATGTCGGAACAGTGACGGGTGATGAGTATAGTTTGATAGGAAGAGCCAGTAAGGTCATCTTCATGGACTAATCAAACTGGCATGCTTTGAATTGGGATGGACCCATTACAGGAAATATCGTCTTTGTCGATGGAAACTTAGGCGACGGAAAGAAACGGTCGAGGATATCCAACGACTGAGATATTTATAACCGACGAAACAATATTCGTCGTCTAAGTTCCATCGACTTAGTAAATCCTAAGCGACAAATATTTTTCATTGGCTTAATAACTCTTAGGCGACGAATATCTTCCGTCTGTATATTTTCGTCGGCTTAGTAAATATTAGGCGACGGAAACTGACGGTCGACACCCTCCGTCGACTAGGATCGTCCTAGGTGACGACCCATTTCCTTCGGTAAGGCTGGTCTTGTGCGATGAACTACTTTCCGTCGGCTAGGGCGATTAATCATGTGGCGTCGGCTAAGTAATTTTTGGGCAACGAATATGTCTTTCTTAGCCGACGTTTTTTTCCGTCGACTAAGAAATGCATTATTGTCTGACACAACGCAGAACGAATATATTTTTGCCAACGCCTTCTTAGACGACGAAATATTTCGTTGGCTAAGTAAATATTTATTGTAAGAGAATAAATATCTGTTTTACAGGCAACTGGAGGATTTCAAGAAGTCGAACAAAAACAAACGTTTCCTTGAAGGGTCGATCACGGCGGCGTTCATTCAGGCTGAGTGCGTAACTTATTGCAACACATATCTCAATGATGAAGACACAGTGGGAGAATCATTTGGAGCGGGTTGTAGCCAACAATTCAATCTATCAGTTGTTTCGAACGATGTTCAACAATATGGCAGGTTAAGTAATTCTGAAAGATTAAGTAATGTTGAGATCAAAGAGGCTCATTGGTCTGTCCTTCAACATTGCAACGAAGCCGAGCGGTACTTGAAGTCCCATTTGGAAAGGCAGGATGGTAATGAAGTTATACACAAGAGAGATTTTCCTGATTACTTCCCCTATTTGGGCACCTTCTATCTCTATATATGATGTCACGTAAATTAAATATATGTTGTTTTTTGATGTAACAACGTTACTCTTAAAATTGTTACAGATGATGCACATTCAGCAGCAGTTTCTTGCTTCTTACGACTCGGAGTTGCACTTGTTGGCTGGAAGACCCCAAAGCCACATAGTTCGTGCTGGATGTTTTGTGAACGGTGTTAATTTTGTGACATCAGAACGAGATGAAGGCCATGTCACCCAAAACAATGGAGTCATGGTTGAGGGTCTGGGTTTCAACTACTACGGGGTTCTTGTCAGTGTTATCGAACTAATCTACTACAAGGGTATGTCAGTCATGTTGTCCTGTGTAAATGGTTCAATACTGACCCAACTAGACGAATGAGTACAATTCTGGATCGTGGCTTATTATCAGTGGACTCAAACAATGTATGGTATGAGAATGCGCCGTTTATTCTTGCCACCATGGGGAAACAAGTGTTTTATCTTGATGATCCAACTATGGGTGAGGGTTGGAAAGTGGTGCAGGTGATGCCACATAGGAATATTTGGAGTGCAGCTATACTGGGAAGGGATGATGAGAGTGGGACCAATGAACCAACAACTAATCAACTAAATGAACCACATCAAGAGGAATCTTCATATGTAGTCCTTGATACTGAGGATATTCGTGTCAACAACCAACATGTTCCAACTATCATAGGTTACATTCTAATTACACCATCTAAACTGAACTCGTTACGACGCAACCCCATTAATCATGATGACGACGACTTCATAGATGACGAATACATAGAGGATGATGAGTATTCTGACCAAATTGAGGAGGATGATGATTCAGACGACTCAAATTATCATGAGTACGAAAAATATAACCATTATTGTGGATTTCGATCGGTCTAGTCTACTTGCATTAATTTGGCATAACTTCAAATATGTATTTTTAAATTTATAACCATGTATGTACGTGCGTCAAACCATTAATTATTCATGCAAATTTCTATTTTTCTACATGTGTAATTTTTGAAATGCATATGTGTGCTTTTTTAAGTACGAATACTTTCGTAGAGTTACAGTTGGGTTTAGTTTGAAAAGTTACACGAAAATACTCGGATGTAAATATAATAAAATGAGCTTAAAATTTTTAAAAATATACTTAGTCAACGAAACTTGAAGAATTCATCGCCATAGAAGTACTAAGGCGATGGAAAGTGGACTTTCCGTCGCTAGGATCCCCGGAATATTAGGCGGGTAAATAAAATTTTATGTTAGGCGATGGAAATTGAATAAGTCGTCGGCTTGATAGAACCAAGGCGACGAAAAGTGTCTTTTCCGTCCCTAGGATCCCAAAATATTAGGCGGGTGAATTTTGCGCCCTTTTTTCCCCAGAAATTTCATATTACTTAGGCGATGAATACGTGTCTTAGACGACGAAACTTATTCGTCGGCTAAGATAAAATTGATACTAACTGCCTCGCGCAATCCACAATCCCTAAATTCACACCCACAATTCCCAAATCCCACCAGAGTTATGCCACCGCCTCGCGCCACCAGACCCCATCCACGCATCGGCAACCAATTCAAATGTGCGCATCCACCCATTTCCTTCACTCATCGCCACCGCATCCACCCGTCGTTCTGATCTTGCTGCTTTCACCTTCTCAACTTGCTCCTTTTTCAGGTCCGTATTCTCTCTCTTCTCAGATTGAACTTGCTTGTTACTTCTGAATCATATCTGAATTCGTTTGTGGTTTAATCTCACACATTAGGATTAAGAATATAAGAGGAGTGAACAAAGTGTAGGTAGGTTGTTGTATTTGGAATTATGGTTGATGTTTTTGAAGGCAAAAATGGCTAGCTAGGAGTTTTTTTTAAGCTGCCTACTGGCTCTTATGCTCTAGAAGCAGTGCTTGAACATGTAAAGGACAAATGCAAGAGTTACTGTGGGTTGAATGTGTGTGATGACGATATAGGGAAGAAGGGGACATTGGCTATTGTCAAGTTTGTGCCCAAGATTAAGTACTTGTGGTTGAGAAGGGCGAGAATTGGTAGGCAAGGTCTTATTACTTTATTGCAAGGTTGCAAGATCTTGAACTTTTGGATGTTAGGGAGTGTTGTGGTTTCGACGAGGAGGATGAGGAAATAGCTAAGCTTGCTGCTAGTATTCCTAAGTTTAGGTGTGAGGGTTCTAGAGTTGGACATGGAGAAGGAGGGCATAGGGTTTGTATGCATACAGTTTTGGAGGGTGACGACTATTGTATGTTGGAGGAGGACGAAGAGTCTTCAATGTTCAACGAGGAGGAGAACGAGTTATGATGAAATTAGAGCCTTTAGAGGATAGAGCATGAGTATGGTGAGGGTAAGGAGGGCAGATTTCATATTGATGATGATTATTGACATGTTTTTGTTATGTGTACCAACTGAATTTGTTAATTATCCAAATACACTTCACATCAAACTTGCCTCAGTTCTCAGAGTTAATTTTTATTTTTTATATTTTTTAATTATGTAAAAAAAAAGTGTTTGCTCATACCAATATCTCATTGTATCTTCTGCTTAAGTGGCTCACAGCTTTTGTTAGTATACCAATATACACTTCATATTAGACTTGCCTCAGACATCGGTGTTTTTTTTTATTATCAAAAAATATATATATATATATATACACTAATATTACATTGTATATTCTGCTTAAGTGGCTCACAACTTTTGTTAGTGTTTTCTATATCCAAATGCATCAAGTCTAAAAAAAAAAGTGAAGAAAGACAAGTGCTTTGATCAACCTGTATGTATGCTTTTCTATGGACTATTTTTTATAATCTTTCTCTATTACTCACTCATTTACTAACAATTGTGTGTTATTCATGTGCAAGATATAGTGATCATTGGGAAGAGGAAGGACCGAGCCACTAAGGCCAGTGCTTTAATATAGTCAATACGGCAAAGCGTTGGCTCAGCTAGCAGTAGCAGCCACCCTACCCCCATGCTGGCTAGGACAATACCACCAGGGGCTCCCCCCTTGATCGTGTGGCCCCCTACAGTTGATAGTAGTTCAACGAGATCTCTATCGGCGTCTGCAACCGCACTCGAATCTGTAAGACGCATCGTTGGCAGCGCTCGAATTAAAGTTAGAAGCCCAACATGTAAGTGTATTAATTTACTGCCCCCCCAATAAACTTCTACTAGGGGTCAATAAAATTTCAGTACATTATCTCCCTTTCAATTTCATATCAATTACACACAACAAATACCCTAATAAACAATTTTATTGCCCCATAGTAAACTCAGTAGAAATTTACTGCCCCCCAGTAAACTTTTACTAGGGATAAGTAAACTTGCAGTATAATATGTCTCTTTCATTTTCATGTCAGTCACACACAACAGATACCCTAATAAACAACTTTATTGACCCATACTAAACCCAGTAGAAGTTTACTGCCCCAAGTAAACTTCTATTGGAGGTCAGTAAACTTGCAGTACAATATGTCTCTTTCATTTTCATGTCACTGACACACAACAAATGTCCTCTTGTATATTAAGTATCCTAATATATTTTCACATGTTAATTGTAGCTCCGTCCCTGAAAAAGAAGTGGAGTTTATGTTCTGGAAAGAAGGCGGATGATATCGTTCAACAAACGGGGCAGAAGATCAAGATGGAGTATTATCCCCGTGTAAAAGGCCCTAGCATGAGAGGGATAAACAGCTTGGTGGCACATGATATCAGTTGCTCCAAACGAAATCTGGTGGGAATGAGGGTAAGGACATTCTACGACCTTGATCAGATCGAGAAGTGGAAGGTGTGGAACGCAATGTCGGTAAGTAACTGAAAAGTATGAAAAGTAAATCTACTTAATTACATTTGATAACATATATATGATTGCTTATGTAATTGGAAAACATGAACTGACTGAATTGACATCTCTCTGTTGATATAATTTCTTGTCTAAGGATATGTTTGCATAAGACTGAGTTTTCTTATAAAATGAAAATGTTATGGATATGTGTAAAGTATGATTGAATGTGTGTAAAGTATTGTGTGTTGATATGAATTGAAAGATGTGTTTTATGATAGTAATTGGGTGTATTAATTTTTTTAATTTTATTTTTCAGTGCTTAACATGAGATTTTTTTTTAATTTCTAACTTAGTCGAAGTACGAATGAGATGAAAATGATGAGTCAATGTTCAATTGGATACTAAAAAGGGCACAAGAGAGGTACAAGGACTGGAAGTACCAGTGTCACAAAGCTTATCTGAAGGAAAGGCTCTCTGGCATGCCTTCATATTTCATTGGGAGAGAGGATCAGTGAGAGTTTCTATGCGAACACTTCGAGTCAGATGCTTCGAGTTAGATGCGTTCAAGGTGATTTTTTTAATTATCTTCATTGTTTTTCTTGTATTTTATTATTAGCTCATTCATATATAGTTATGTATTTATAACTTGAAATGTGAAATGTGCAAGATGTTAGAACTAATCTATTTAATATTTTTTTTCGTGTATTAGAGACTCTCCTTGGCAAACAAGCAGAACCGTGGGGAGAAGACTATGCACCACCACACGAGGTCTTCTCCTATCATCTACACAATGGAGGAACTCATAATACAAGGCGAGCAGCTTCCAATAATCAAAGGTTTTGAGAAGACCTATGTTAGGGAGGGTGATGAAGTTACAACCAAGCATTATATAAGTGTCCCTCTTTTTACTATTATGTAATGTCAGAGATGGTGATGAAGTTACAACCAAACATTATATAAGTGTCCCTCCTTTTACTATTATGTAAGCTTATCAGTGATTAGTCAAACATGTGTAAATTTGGATGCAATTGGTATATATATGATCATAAGTTGAATGAAAGTCATGATTTCCTACTTCTTCCCAAAAAAAAAGTGTTATTATTATTATCATTAATTAAGATGTAAAGTTTTAAGGTGAGAAGCTGAATTTTCCTGTTATGGGATTGGAAACTTCTTTGTTTATGATCAAACATGTTTATAAACTTCCCTGTTTATCATTATCGTTATCATTTTATTGTCAACTTCCATGTTTATGACCAAACCAGGTCTATTAATAAATGTTTATGATCAAACTATGCATGAAAAGATTCCGTGTCTATTATTAATATATGTCTATTAATACTTGCACTCTTAATACTTGCACATTTTATTGTCAATTTCCCTGTTTATGATCAAACCATGCATTGGAAAGCTTGACAGGGAAACTTCCTTGTTTATTAAGTACACTTAATAAACTTGACATTTATTATGATGCATGGTTGTTCAGGTCTATTAATAAATGTCAAGTTTATTAAGCTTCCCTGTATTGTTTGAACATATGTACCTAATAAGTGAAGCTTCCCTGTTTATTATGCAAAATGTTAAGTTTATTATGGAAATATTGAGCTGCATGTTTTCTTTATTATTTGATGTATTTTAAATACAGAATGACATGGTTGATGAGGTTAATAAGCGAAATGATGCGTTTAAGGAACAATATATTAACGAGACGGAGGAGGAGATTATGGAAAGTGTTCAGTTCTAACAAATTGAGATGTTATGTATGGTGCTCAAAACTCAGAAAGTAAAGGAGATCAGAGGGATGAGACGAGGAGACGAGCGAGACTTGAGCCAGTTTTCAAATGGTTCCACTTCACGTAGTCGTCGTCTTAGAGTTGATAAGTAGCAACTCCAAAAGGTGCAGGAGCGTGCCCAACATCTAATCCAAAAGATCAAGCAGCGTTCCCGTGCCGCGACACACCCAACTATTTTTAAAGTTTGAATATCATGAAATACTATACCTACTTCGACTCTAACCTGAATCTACCGCGATAAAATCAAGATACGTGAGCTTGGGTCCAGCGCGGCCGTGTTACCCTCCAATCGGTGGCCCACAAACCATCATCACCCACATGTACTGGTATCCGATGACTCGCTGTCTATCACTCTCTTCCTGTTTATATAAACCCCAAACCAGTCTCAACAGTCACTCCCCCTCTCTCATTTCACACACTACTCTCTGAAACTCACTCAGAGGTAGTAGTAGCAGCAGCAATGTGGTCTTCCACCGCCACACTATGCCTCTCCTCCCTTCTCATCCTAGTCTTATCTCTCTCATTCTCCGGTGCATACTCTTACACCAACCCTAAGATCATCGGCAAAGGCTACCGTCTCATCTCCGTTGAAGCAACCCCCGACGGCGGGATTCTCGGCCTTCTCCAGCTCAAATATAAGTCCAAAACTTTCGGACCCGACATCCCTCTCTTACAGCTCTTTGTCAAGTAAGTAGCAAACCCACAATAAACACACTAAGTCACTTACACTAAAACACTGGATTGAATTATGCCATGTTTGCGAGTTGCTAACACGGTCTGATTTTGTTTGATTGTTATAGGCACGAGACGGATCAACGGCTGAGAGTCCACATTACCGATGCTCAGAAGCAGCGATGGGAGGTACCCTACAATCTCCTACCCAGAGAGCAGCCTCCGTCGCTGAAGCAGAGCATTGGGAAAGCCAAGGACCCTATAACAGTTTCCGAGTATTCAAGCTCGGAGCTCATCTTCAGCTACACCGCAGACCCGTTTGGGTTTGTGGTGAAGCGAAAAATGGATAAGCAAGTACTTTTCAACACTAGTTCTGATTCTTCTGGCCCTTATGGAGAGATGGTGTTTAAAGACCAGTACCTTGAGATCTCTACAAAGCTTCCCAAAGATGCATCCCTTTATGGGTTGGGAGAGAACTCCCAGCCCCATGGGATCAAGCTCTACCCAAATGACCCTTATACCCTCTACACCACTGATGCCTCTGCTATCAACCTCAACACTGACTTGTATGGCTCCCACCCAGTTTACATGGATCTGAGGAATGTGGGTGGTGAGGCTTATGCTCATGCTGCTCTGTTGCTCAACAGTAATGGCATGGATGTGTTTTACAAAGGTGATTCTTTGACGTATAAGGTCATTGGGGGTGTGTTTGATTTCTACTTCTTTTCCGGGACTAGTCCACTGGCTGTGGTTGACCAGTACACTTCTTTCATTGGAAGACCGGCTCCAATGCCTTACTGGTCTCTAGGTATGTTTTTCTGATTCTTACCCTTGATTTTGTTCTTGGTTTATTTCATTATTGTTTGTTCTGACTTGGATTTGATTAGGTTTTAATTTACGAATTTGGGATTATTGTTCTTTCTGCAGAATCAAGGTTCTTGTTTTGGCTTATAATATGCAGCATATGCCATATGATATCTTAGTGGTCCCAAATTGCAAATTTTTGGCTCATGTTCTGTGTTTCTATAAATTTTAATTCAAGTTGATGATATTTTAGGAATTGGGTGTTTGTTTAATGTTTAATTTATCCCCTAATATGATATACTCTGTGTGTATGGCCATGATACTCTGGTCTAAACAATATCAGATTTAGTAATGAGTAATTGAGTATAGACAAGATTAGCTTTATCTTTTCTAATCTTGGTTGGGGGGTTGGTCTGTTCGATTTTTTGTTGTAGTCTTTTCCTGCATGTCTTGTACCTATCTCATCAGAAGCAACTTTCTGTTGTTTTTCCTTGTTTAGCGATGAAAAGTAACTTTCTAGGCCCACATTAGTGATATAATCCTGCGTAAAGTTGGAAGTTTTAATCATCTCCTTCACCTTCACAGATATTTTTTTTTTGTTTCAGCCATTTTTGTATCCTTGGCATGTTTTTCACATTGGAGTAACTTGATACCATCTCTTTTCTATATGAGGTGCTTATTGAGTTCTCTATCTCCAATTCTATCCAAAAGCTGTGGTGTTTGCTAGTAGGTTCTTGTTGATGGTATTCTCAGAAAGCCATTCCAGTCAGAACTTAATGCTCTCTGATCTCTATATATCATTGCCATGCCCTATGATAATGACAACCATCTTTGGTTGTTGGGCATTCTACAGTATTTTAGTGTTGTTCCTCCTCATACTCAATAACTATGGTTATGTTCTAGGAAGAAAGTTATTTAAGTCAGAGTTTATGAAAGTGGTTCCATTTATTTAAGTCAGAATTTAAAGATAGTGCTCTCTCCATAGCCTCATATCTAACTGGTGCTTTAGAGGCTAGTTGATTTGTTTGATTCTTGATTTCGGATGCAGTTACAAATGAACTACATATCTGTGAGAAAGTATTTGGTGTCACAAGTCACTATACTAAAAAAATAATTGCTCTTCCATGGTTCTCTTGTCTCCCCTGCATTATTAGTTTTTTCCAAGTCGGTGAGAATTTGGAATTTATGCTAATACATGGTGTCCTTTTGATACTCCTTTTTTTTTCTTTTTTGCCTCATATGAGACTAGTGGCATTTTTATCTTTTGGACTGTTTGCTTTCCTATACTCTTCTGTTTTGAGTGATACGGTAGATAATTGAGACAATTTAAAGGAAATGTAAATTTTGCTAGATTGATCCACTAGGCATTGTTAAATGTTGACTATTGTGGCAAATGATAGATATGTAGTAACTAGAAAGGTTTGAAAATATCTGAGATATCTCAGAAAAGCAGTATGCCCAATTCCTGCAACAATTACATGATATCGCTTCTAATTGGACAACATGTGCTTTTTATCAAATCAAACATATTCATCTCTCTTTCTTTCTCTTTCCTGATTATTTTGAGTATTCTATAATCTCTTTTCCAACTTTTCTTCTATCACTTAATCAGACCAAGATCTTTTTTATACTCGTTGGTTTTAAGTTTTTTCCTCTGCTAATTGCATCTGTTATGCTCTTCTTCTTTTTTTTCTTTTTTTTTCTTCTAGTTTTCAACCCATCCACTAGTGCTGGGGTGGATTTCCTTATCTTGTTACTCCTAGTCTCCAACAATCTTTTCATTCTGCTATTCTCCTATCAGTTTAGAGTGTCCTGTGTTTCCTGACTGTATTGTATGCCCCCTGACGGTTATAATTTTCCAAGCCATTTCCATTGATCTGTGTCATTTTAATTGTACAGGATTCCACCAATGCAGATGGGGTTATCACAACTTATCTGTAGTTGAAGATGTTGTTGAGAATTATAAAAAGGCTCAAATTCCTCTAGATGTCATGTGGACTGATGATGATCACATGGACGTGCGCAAAGACTTCACTCTCAGCCCCACAAACTTCCCCCGGCCAAAGCT
The DNA here is from genome assembly GCA_034370585.1 of Fragaria x ananassa. Lineage (NCBI taxonomy): Eukaryota > Viridiplantae > Streptophyta > Magnoliopsida > Rosales > Rosaceae > Fragaria > Fragaria x ananassa. The sequence goes on along the minus strand of CP139761.1, from coordinate 23,965,203 downwards.
TCTGGCATTCCTAGATAAAATTCATAAGATTGGCATGAAGTACGTTGTCATTGTTGATCCTGGAATTGGTATTAATACTTCGTATGGTGTGTACACAAGAGGTCTTGCTAATGATGTTTTCATCAAGTATGATAATGAACCTTACTTGGCTCAGGTTTGGCCAGGGGCTGTGCACTTCCCTGACTTCCTCAACCCAAAAACTGTTTCATGGTGGGCTGATGAGGTCAAGCGCTTTCATGAACTTGTCCCTGTTGATGGGTTATGGATTGACATGAATGAGGCTTCAAATTTCTGTTCTGGGAAATGCACAATTCCAAAGGGGGCAGAGTGCCCTAAACCGGGTATACCTGGCTGGATATGTTGCTTGGATTGCAAGAACATTACAAATACGAGATGGGATGATCCACCTTACAAGATAAATGCTTCAGGGACGCAAGTTCCCTTGGGGTTCAAAACCATTGCCACTAGTGCATATCATTACAATGGTGTTTTGGAGTACGATGCTCACAGTCTTTATGGTTTTACGCAATCCATTGCAACTCATCAAGGTCTTCAAGGGATTGCAGGCAAGCGGCCATTTATATTAAGCCGCTCCACTTATGTTGGTTCAGGCAAGTATGCTGCACATTGGACAGGTGATAATAAGGGAACTTGGGAGGATTTGAAAATCTCAATCTCTACTGTCCTCAATTTTGGAATATTTGGGGTGCCGATGGTTGGCTCAGATATATGTGGGTTCTATCCAGCACCTACTGAAGAGCTTTGCAATCGTTGGATTGAAGTAGGTGCTTTCTACCCGTTTTCAAGGGATCATGCAAACTTCGCTTCCCCAAGGCAAGAGCTTTATCAGTGGGAGTCGGTAGCTATCTCTGGTCGAAATGCACTAGGTATGAGGTATAAGCTCCTTCCTTATCTGTACACTTTGACCTACGAAGCTCATATCAGTGGAGCTCCAATTGCAAGGCCACTGTTTTTCTCATTCCCAACATATACTGAATGCTATGGGTTGAGTACTCAATTCTTGCTAGGGAGCGGGCTTATGATCTCTCCAGTTCTTGAGGAAGGAAAAACCGAGGTCAAAGCATTGTTCCCCCCTGGAAGCTGGTACAGTTTATTTGATATGACACAGGCTGTTGATTCAAAGGGACAGTATGTTACACTTGATGCGCCTTTGCACGTAGTTAATGTGCATTTGTATCAGAACAACATTCTACCAATGCAGCAGGGTGGAATGGTATCTAAAGATGCGAGAATGACTCCTTTTAGCCTCGTAGTAACCTTCCCATCTGGGGCAAGCAATGCGACAGCAAAGGGAAACATTTTCATTGATGACGATGAGCTTCCAGAAATGACACTGGGAAATGGCTACTCCACATATGTCGATCTCTACGCAACCCTAAGTCAAGGATCTGTGAAGGTGTGGTCAGAAGTTCAGGAGGGTAAATTTGCTCTAGAACAAGGTTTGATTATTGAGAAGGTGAGTGTGCTGGGACTGGATGGAAGTGGAGGAGCATCAGCTCTCGAGGTTGATGGAACTACAGTGACTAGTGTTTCAAACATAGAGCTGAGCACATTGGAGCAGGAGTACCAAGAGGAGGTGGAAGACGGAGAGAGCAAGACCAAGAGTGTAATGGTTCAGGTCCATGGTTTATCACTCCCTGTGGGTAAAAACTTCGCTATGTCCTGGAAAATGGGCGTCCAAGGTTGAGAGCTAGAATGCACGTCTTCCATTAGTTTAGATCTCTTGATTACGTTGTTTTCTTTTCTGAAGCTGTTAGCAGCGAGGGTATTGTTCATTTCGAGTTTATTATTGTGGTTTTTTTTGGCGAGGAGATGATCCAAGGAAATGGTCATCCTTTTCCATGTAAAAAGAGCCAACATAGAGAGGTTTAGAGAGAGTCATCCATTGTTGTTGTAGCTATTAGTATGTATGGAACAAGGCAGATTTCATGTCAAGTTTAAGGGAAAGTGAAAGAAGAAGCTTCTGTAAACTTTTTCTGCCTGGTAATCTACTAGTTTACTGCTCAAATTTCATCTCCTTCCCTTTGTTATTCCGAGGAATTTCATCAAATGGATATGTAGAAAGAAAGTGATGCAATCATCACAGCTACCTTAATGTTTGGACCAGTTTGATAATGCGGACCAATCCGAGTCCGTTCTCTTGCGGCTACACAAGCACTTGGGATAAGCTTTGTTTCTGGCAAATATGAAGTATCTGACCCTTCCAATCTCAGCAAATTTGTCTTACTTGCCATTTTATGCAACTCCATGATCAGCAATCCCTCCCCAGATTCTGAACATCATCATCTTGTGCTTCTGATCCTTACATATATACAAGCCTACGTATTCTCATTGGGAACTTAAAGTCCAGTCTGCTATGGAAGCAGCATGTGATACTGAAGAGTTCACCAAATTACACAAGGTTTCATAAGTCAAGGTTGATATGAATGAAGTCCCAAAATGAAAATCACAGTGAATTTGGACCACTGTAACAGGTAGCAATATTGGTCCAAGTCTTTCAATGCTCACCAATTTAGTCTGATTCCTCAACCACTCCAAACCCTTTGCTAACCTCTTCCCCCTTGTCTTCAATTTCTAAAAAGGTTTAAATAACACTGCATTTCTGGCAAGGTGCAATAAATTGTAAACCTAAGATCATGACATAATATATGCTCAGTGTTTTGGCCCACGTCCTCAGCGAGGGTAGAGAGGGAACAAAAAGTAAAATGGTGTGTGCGGGGCGTGCCACCTCACGGATGAGGAAAGAGAACGATGCGCGTCCTGACTTCTGACCAGGCGAAAGAGGGCTCAGGCGTCACCTCAGATGAGGAAATATTTACGAGCTTACTCTTCTAATCACCTGTCGATCGATACTCACCGTGAGAGCGAGCAGAGCAACAAAAAGGGAAATCGGAGACGAGTCCTGACGGGCTCTGGGATCTAAGGCGGGGTGCGCTTAGAACGTAAGGGTTTCGAGAAGACTCGAAGGTTTCGACTGTGTTCGTCTGTTTGAGAGAGTTGTTGATTGATTGATTGTGTGTCCTTGCTTCAGCAGGGAAGCGGCAATGAAGCTCCTGGGAGCGTAGGTGATTCAACTGGGTCGAGGGGTTCAACTAGGTTGAAAGTTGTATTTGTGTTTGATTGATTTTTTGTTGTTGTGTGCTTTCTGTAAGCCGTGGAGCTTCTTTATATAGAATTACTTAGGGCCACAGGTATTGGCCCAAAGCATGTCAAAGACTTGTATGAGTCTTCAACGATAAATGTGGCGTAGGCGATGTTAATCACTTGTTGGCCGTGATTATCCTTTGGCGAAGTCTCCTCCACTCCGCATGCAAACTTGGACTCCGTAGTTTAGGATGATTGAATCCTACTTCAACACATCTTCATGCATCCATTTGATTGGAGGCAAGCCGTACGTAATTGCCCTTCCATGCAATCAAGGATAACTATGCATGGGATAAGAACCCTTGCCATGCACGTACTATATATCCTTCCCTTCTACTTTATTCAACCAAGGATAAGACAATAATGCCCTCACCTTTAATTAAACAAGCATTCAGTAGTGAGGTACCCCCGAGCTAGCGTCGAGATGCTTTTCTCATTAAACATTGGCGAGGCCGCGCCAATCCACAAAGTCGGGGCGAGGCTGCCAGGTCGATGGCGAGATTCCATCAAGATGCCGTCGAGATGCTTATGTAATTAAAGGACCACAAGCCATGCACGTGCTCTTGTATATACAAGTTGGGGTACGATACTAAGTCGGGGCGAGGTGTTCCCCCAACAATTAAACTCCTCTTGTACGCAAAGTCTGTTACGCGGAGTCCATTCGTACGCGGACTGTCCAGCTCGCATGACTTTCTGGCGGGCCATCACTTGTAAACCCATTATTTCGGGCTCGCCGGTATGACGTTGACCATGAATTTAATTAATATTCACTAAGACAATTACTGTCCAGTAAAATATTAATTTGGGTGTAAACATTGCCCCCCAGCCTCGAAGTCATGAATGTCAAGAATGACTGAAGAGGTTTATGTTCATGCTGCCCCAAAACCACTGGTATTGGCTCGGTTCATACATTAAATGACTTGGACTTGAATGATGCCGTGCGCTTCGCCTGCTCCATTCAGAGAACATAGTACCATGCATGCACCTCGACTAGATAATGCCCTTGAAAGGATGTTCCTCGCATGGATGCACCTTGCGGCCAAAACTTGTTGACTCGCCATGGACTCGTTGACTCGCCATGGATGTACCTCGAAGGGATGTACCTTGAGACCAAAACTTGTTGACTCGCCATGGACTTGTTGACTCGCCATGGATGTACCTCGAAGGGATGTACCTTGAGTAAACGTCCACTTTGACTGGATTCAAAAAAATGACCTCCGCTTGAGCTCTTGGCGATGGCGAACCAACTTTTTGATATTCAGATCATGGAGTGACTTCGCTGCCCCCCAGTGCGAACCAATGAGAGTCAAACAAAAAGACCATGTCAGCGAACGATCGCATAGCCTTGAAATTTTTTTTTTAGAGGCCATAGGTGTTGGCCTAAATAATGACCAAGACACCTCAAGAAGGGTCTAAAGTCTGAAATATCTGGAACACATATCTACCCTAATGTGCCCCCCAGTTTTGATGTCTATTCGACGAATAAAGTACATCAAAACTTTAGTATGCCCCCCTGTGAAGGGGTTGTAGTACCTTGAGTAGATCCCAGTGTATGAATAAAGGTACACAAAACTTATATGGATGCCCCCCAGTAAAGGAAAGCATGCTGCAAGGTCATGAAAACACATTGAAAAAGCATATTGCAAATTCGCGCGTATCCTGACCTGTCTGCATTCAAACTGCCATAACTCTCTCCAGGAATGGCGAAATGACAAACCGTAAAATCATATGGAAAGTAGACATCTAGGGCTTTCTGTTGATATATGGCTCGCTTGCCAGGTCGTTCTGGATCATTCCAGCTGAACCGGCGAAGTTCTTCCTGAATCGGCGAGATGGACTGTCTGGTATCCTGACCCGCCTGCATTCAATCTGCCATAACTCTCTCCAGAAATGGCGAAATGACAAACCGTAAAGTCCTCTGGAAAGTAGACATCTAGGGATTTCTGTTGATATATGGCTCGCCTGCCAGGTCGTTTTGGATCATTCCAGCTGAACCGGCGAAGTTCTTCCTGAATCGGCGAGGTGGATTGTCTGGTATCCTGACCTGCCTGCATTCAATCTGCCATAACTCTCTCCAGGAATGGCGAAATGATGAACCGTAAACTCCTCTGGAAAGTAGACATCCAGAGATTTCCATTGATATATGGCTCGCCTTCTAGGTCGTCCTGGATCATTCCAGCTGAACCGGCGAAGTTCTTCCCGAATCGGCGAGGTGGACTGTCTGGTATCCTGACCCGCCTGCATTCAATCTGCCATAACTCTCTCTAGGAATGGCGAAATGACGAACCGTAAAATCCTCTGGAAAGTAGACATCCAGAGATTTCCATTGATATATGGCTCGCCTTCTAGGTCGTCCTGGATCGTTCCAGCTGAATCGGCGAAGTTCTTCCTGAATCGGCGAGGTGGACTGTCTGGTATCCTGACCCGCCTGCATTCAATCTGCCATAACTCTCTCCAGGAATGGCGAAATGATGAACCGTAAACTCCTCTGGAAAGTAGACATCTAGAGCTTTCCATTGATATATGGCTCGCCTTCTAGGTCATCCTGGATCGTTTCCAGCTGAATCGGCGAAGTTGACTGTTCGGTAGTGGATGTTGCAACTTTCAGCAACTATTGGAATTTCTTCTCTGGCTTGACTTCGCTGGCAGCAATTCAAGGCATATGGAATGCCTGCGGCATTGTTTCCAGGCCTCAGGGATAGGCCTCAAATAAAGTTCAAGCCTTTTGGAGGCAAAAACGTTGTCTTGCATTTCAGCAAAACCAATAATCTCTTTTTGATGTTTTCTGCTATTTGATTTTTTTTTTGTATTTTCTTTTTCAATGCGAGAAATAAAGAAAATGAAAGAAAACAGAAGTAAAGATTGAATTAAAAGCTAGGAGCAAAGAAAAGAAAGGATCATAGTATGATTAGTTACCCTTCTTAAGGCCATCGGGTGGCCACCGACGCTTCACTACAAGCCTCGTCGCCGTTATGTTCTCGGCGTGAGACTCCTGTCGTCGAGAATTTCCAAGTGTTGAGCAGGGCTGCTTCGTGTCAACAACTTGAAAATTTGGGCAAGGTAGCTCGTAGGGACTGCCTTGTTGCCCCCCAAGCATCTTTGTCATTTGGCAAAGCCTGATCTTCAATTGCATCCTTAAAGGAAAGATGGTGTAAAGACATGTCTTGTCGCCGACTATCATGTCATAATGCATGGTCTTATCAGGTATAGCCACGCACTGTTTATGGAAGAGGACCATATCAAGAGCTTCACTGGGACTGAACTCTTGTGGAATATGATTATGAGACAGATGCACCAACATATAGTCTTCATCATATTCATCACAAATTGGCTCTGTGTCAAAATCACATGCCAAATTATCAAAGGTCGGTAGCTCGACCTTCCTTGCAACCAGAGACATGCACGGGACATGTACGTACTCACATAAACCAAAGTCACCTCTTGGCCTTTGATCTTGCTTGTAAAAATTCCAATGGCATTGGACAAAGAAGCCACGTATTGGCTTTGCAAGAACACATGTTGGTTGGTAATCAAGTTGGCTACTATTTTGGCCATACTTGAAAGAACATCCATAAGCTAGTTGACGAAATAGGCTCTCACCTATTCCTTCACCTAGACGTCTAGTAGCTTCATGAACTTGCTTCTCTAGGATAATTAAAGAATGTAGGTGAACTACACCTTGCCCCCCATGCGCCTGACCTGTGTCCACATATACGTCTCGCATAGGAAAGTTGGCTCCTTGGTCACCTTTCATGCGAAATTGGGGATTGTCATCATCAGTGTTCAAACCAATTTCTTCTTCCAGGATGGACTGTTCTGCCCAACCTTCGCGCTCGTCTTTCTGAGGAACAACGTCAACTTTTGAGATAGGATTATTATCCATAATCTCGCCAGCCTCAACCTTCGCGCTCGTCCCACTGGGCGTGCCAATGTTTTGGCCCACGTCCTCAGCGAGGGTAGAGAGGGAACAAAAAGTAAAATGGTGTGTGCGGGGCGTGCCACCTCACGGATGAGGAAAGAGAACGATGCGCGTCCTGACTTCTGACCAGGCGAAAGAGGGCTCAGGCGTCACCTCAGATGAGGAAATATTTACGAGCTTACTCTTCTAATCACCTGTCGATCGATACTCACTGTGAGAGCGAGCAGAGCAACAAAAAGGGAAATCGGAGACGAGTCCTGACGGGCTCTGGGATCTAAGGCGGGGTGCGCTTAGAACGTAAGGGTTTCGAGAAGACTCGAAGGTTTCGACTGTGTTCGTCTGTTTGAGAGAGTTGTTGATTGATTGATTGTGTGTCCTTGCTTCAGCAGGGAAGCGGCAATGAAACTCTTGGGAGCGTAGGTGATTCGACTGGGTCGAGGGGTTCAACTAGGTTGAAAGTTGTATTTGTGTTTGATTGATTGATTTTTTGTTGTGTGCTTTCTGTAAGCCGTGGAGCTTCTTTATATAGAATTACTTAGGGCCACAGGTATTGGCCCAAAGCATGTCAAAGACTTGTATGAGTCTTCAACGATAAATGTGGCGTAGGCGATGTTAATCACTTGTTGGCCGTGATTATCCTTTGGCGAAGTCTCCTCCACTCCGCATGCAAACTTGGACTCCGTAGTTTAGGATGATTGAATCCTACTTCAACACATCTTCATGCATCCATTTGATTGGAGGCAAGCCGTACGTAATTGCCCTTCCATGCAATCAAGGATAACTATGCATGGGATAAGAACCCTTGCCATGCACGTACTATATATCCTTCCCTTTTACTTTATTCAACCAAGGATAAGACAATAATGCCCTCACCTTTAATTAAACAAGCATTCAGTAGTGAGGTACCCCCGAGCTAGCGTCGAGATGCTTTTCTCATTAAACATTGGCGAGGCCGCGCCAATCCACAAAGTCGGGGCGAGGCTGCCAGGTTGATGGCGAGATTCCATCAAGATGCCGTCGAGATGCTTATGTAATTAAAGGACCACAAGCCATGCACGTGCTCTTGTATATACAAGTTGGGGTACGATACTAAGTCGGGGCGAGGTGTTCCCCCAACAATTAAATTCCTCTTGTACGCAAAGTCTGTTACGCGGAGTCCATTCGTACGCGGACTGTCCAGCTCGCATGACTTTCTGGCGGGCCATCACTTGTAAACCCATTATTTCGGGCTCGCCGGTATAACGTTGACCATGAATTTAATTAATATTCACTAAGACAATTACTGTCCAGTAAAATATTAATTTGGGTGTAAACACTCAGAAATAATCTAGTTAAGTAAGAGAGTAAGACACATGTAACACAATATACGTAATTGTGATTCGTGAATCTTCTTTTGACATGTAGATTATATTTATACATGCGGCGTAATACGTACGTTGTTATAATCAAATCTCATTAAAACAGCAAAACCCACTGTATTTCCTACACTAGACTAATGTATCCTCTACACATACAGTGTAGAGTACACACTGTATACACCAGTGACCAGTCACCGCATCGCTGCGCAACACTTGTCACCTAGTCCGCCTGTTGTGTTGCCGTTGGAGGAAACACCGGGAAAGACGGCGTTTTGGCGGGAGAGCGATGGTTGGTGTCCAGCCTTTTTCGCGGGAAGTTGAAGCTAAAGCCGCCAGCTCCGGTCCCACTCCACTCCATTTGCGTAGCCCACTTGGCCTCCTCTGACATCCCCTTTGGTCTTTAGTCAACTTGGATATGCATCATCATGCCCACCATGCCATAGCCATCATCATGCCCCCATTCACTTTGGGAGAATGATTTTGAACCGTTGGATCATGCCACTATGACCATTGACTGTTAGTCAATAGAGTGAGTGATAGATACCGACCGCGACCGTACCCTGTGGCTGCCTGGGGAGACGGGGCAAGTGATCTTTTTATATTTTTCTTTTTCTTTATTTTTTGGTCCCGAAACTCGAAGCAAACACGGTCACGTGCAGGGTGTGAGGAAATCTCACCAAACGTGGGACCCCACCGTTCAGAGAGACATAAATATCGCGTTTTCAATAGGAAAATGAGAAAAGGAAGAGATTAGGCTATGATGAGGTCGGGCTCATAATAATTCCCTCTGCACCGAGGTTTCCTTTGATACCGCCGACGTATTACGTTTCGGACGCCCTCGACGCATTTCGGCAAGAGCGTGAGGGGTCGTGAGCTCGATCGATTAGCATGGTTAAGATAAATGCATTATTTTTTTCTTCTGAGGGAAAATTGTATTAGGTTTATGAACAATGTCGACCAATGGTTAAGTGGAGATAACCTTCATACAATGCCTTAAGCTTTGGCAAGAGAGATTATCCAAACCTTAACTAAAAAAGAGATGCAATCAGACCAAAAAAAACTACATCATTGAGAGAAGCAAAACCATTATAGAGGTAAGCTTAAACCCTAATACACTCATGATGTATCTTTCCACCGCCACTCTAAATCACATACTGTGTACCTCACAACTTGATTATGTTGCTAAAGGCTGAAAAATTTACACTTCGACTGTATACCCAAATCTGACGCCACATTGTTGTCTTTGCACAATTGTCGTCCAACTTACCAACACCATCTAGATCACCAGTTACCTCCACCATACCTAACTGATCTGGTTTGAGAGGTTGGATGACACGAGCTGCACTAAGAGTAAGTTCACTCGTTGGGTCAATAGGGCAAGGTCACTGGGTCACTGGGTAAGTAAGTCAGTGCACTATTCACTGCCATATGTCATTTACTTCCACCCGTTGAGTCAGGGTCACTGGGTCAGTTACTATTCATCTTAGTTTATGTTAATTTGTTTAGTTTAAATAAGAAATATGTGATTATAGGTATGTGGTTAAATAATGACATTTTTTTTACTGTATTGACATTATTATTTTTGACACATGACCAATTATTTGCGCACTATTTAATCTAACGGTCATCTAGAAAGTAATCTTATACCAGATTTTGGATAATTAAACCTATTCATTTAATCAATTCATGCAATATCAATGGTGGATGATGTTGGTCGGTCTCCTAATTTCAAATAGTTCAATAGCTACAATACACGTGATGGTGCACATGCAACATTACTTTGGGTCAAAGAGTGGCTTGGACGCGCGAGTCGTCTTTTGCCGCTAGAAGACAAGCAACTGCTTTTCATTTACTCTGTCAAGCGCGTGATATCTCTGACTTTTTTTTGGTTCACATTAGTGGCCTGGGTCTTCAATTTCCCTTGCCTGGACCAGGAAGTTGACCCAAGAAGAGGCCTGAGTCATTTACTATTCAAATGACCCAACACCGGTGGAAGTTGGAAATGTTAGTTTTCTCTTACCTGGGTCAAAAGGCTGAGCTGGTGCCATGGCAATATAGCACCGGTGGACTTGCTCTAAAAGGTAGCGACATAGTGACGCTCCATGGAGATGATGCCCAAGAAGGGCATGTCGATGACAAAAATGAGGGCTAAACGAAACTTCTGGATAGAGGTACTTTGGAATTTGCGAAAAGTTTGAACACGAAAGTTGTCTGGAACATCGAAAGGAGTTCAACGCACTTGATAAATATGCTAAAAGTTTAAATTCTTAAATAAAACACCGACGCTTAAAGCAAAACATGCATAAATAAATATGCTTCGCGCGCTCAACTAAGCCTAACACTCCAAAAATCTTAAATCCACTGCCAACCTCAAAACTTCACAAAAAGCCCTAGAATTTCCTTTACCGATTTCTCCTTACCTAACTCGAGATGGAGTGAGCCATTTGGAGAAATTGCTACACGGGATGAGAGCTTTCTTTTGAGCCACGGCTCTCCGGCTATGGCGGCCGGAGGAAGGAGTTCCGGCGAAAGGAACCCGCGAACAGCCGGAGCTTTCGGTGGCGCTAGAGAGGCTGTCACCGGTCTTGAATGGAAGCTGGGATGGAGACCGATCGATCGGGACCTGCGCGGCGGTCTGGGGCGGGCGGACGGCAGCGGGCGGACGGAAAGAAGAAACGTGCAGAAAACTGGTCGGGGAGAGGGAGAGAGAGAGAGAGAGCGCGCGGGCGGAGAGAGAAGGAAAAAAGAAAAATTGGGCTTGGCCCGAACCGGGTCCAGCACTCCCACTAATATACTCAATCCATAAATTTAACACCCCAAAAAATAATACCCCAATAAAATTACCTTTTACTAACAAAAATTACCATTTTTTTTACCGTCATCACAATTTCTTCAAATAAACCCACGAAAAAATTGTCCCCTACAACCTCTCTGGGGATCAATTAAATTATGCACTTAATACTTAATGACGAAACGGTAAAAACTCTTATTACCACTATACTAGTAATTAAGGTAAAAATTATGGGTTGGGGCGTGACACTTTGTTTTGACCAAATCGGTCATCCTAGAAGAGACATAATTGTCCAAATTTTGAGAAATTCTCATGAACATCCATTCTTCCGCTCAAAACGAAGATATTCGGGATCTAGCTTCTCCATGAAGCATGATGGTGATGCCATGGTTGTAAATGGCGGCACCCTGGGGACATTGACGTCACCCGAACACGGTTCCAACTTTTCGGAGGCCGTTCGGTCAATTCCTCAAGCAATTGAGGTGCACCGGCCTTCCCTCAATGTCTAATTGGCCCTTGTAATGTTTATTGCTCGTTTTGAAAGCCTATTTTTTAGCTAAATTTGGAGTGAGACATTCCTACGCTAAATGACACAAAAGAGAATACTTCATTCTTACATCAAATTATGTAGATTGATACAACCAACTTGCGGACACTTTTTTATGTTTTATGGTGTTGGTTGAAGTGTTAACACAACGGTTATGTATTACACCATTAGCTACTGTTTATGTTGCGTATATTTCAACAGGCTCACTACCCATTTTTTAAAGAAGTTTATCGCGTTATAAGTTTAAGTGTCTTGTACCCATGTTCACACGCAATACGGTCTCACCGAGGCTACGACTCGAACATTATTGATGCGCATCAATCTTTTTATTGCGTCTTGGGGCTATGCAATATTTGCATGCAACTTTACTATTTATCTACGACCCACCATCATTGAATATTTTTGTACTACAACTCGTGATTGTATACAAGGATTGACACGAAATTGCAATCCTTGAGCTCGGCAGGATTGAAACGGATCTCCAATCATTAATCTCTGTTAGATGTTATTTCTAGGTGCCAAATCGCAATGCCACTGCGCACAATGATGGGTCATTTGAGATGAATAAGTTTAGGTTGAATATGAATCTCCACCTATAATCTGCTTATGTAGAAGCCTTGTCAGGCGATCTCATTCACCACTAAATTTCGGATTGTCACCTTGATGAGACAATATTCCCGCCATTAGGGGGAGATAAGAGCACAAATGTTCAAGTGGAACGACGTGAATTGTCATGGTTTGTCCCCACTAAGTCTCATCATGATCCCAAATGTTTAAAATGTTAAAGTGACGAGATCATATGCTGCAAATATGTCTGCAAGGATTGATGTCCTATCAAGAGGACATGACGTGACCAAAAAGAGTTGGTCTTGACGCCATCACCATGGATGATGATATGGTGACGCCATATAATGGCAAAATTGGTGTCACAAGGCTGTGTGGCTCCCAAAAAAGAGGGAGACCCTTAGGTTCGATACTTTCTCGCACTAGAAAGAAAGCGAGCTTGACACAACCTGATCCATTGATCAATGATATTCAAATCCATCTCATGAAGTCTGAATTGTGATTATCATTGGGGGACGCTTCAATGTCAAATCCAATCCATATAGAAATCTCTACAAGTATTACACTAGTGTACATGAGGACGTGGGATAATGAGTCTACTATCGAACCACCATTCGTTGATGGATATCAACTTAGTTGATTGGCCTAATGGAAAGATGCAATCCAACATTAACAAAGAGATAGGTCATTAGGCAGGTGATGCCGACACAGCATGCTAAACTCTATCAACTATATATACCTTCGTTAGATAGCGTAGTGAGAACAAGAGCTTAGACTCACCTTATGACACAAAGTTTCTCACTAACATGCATTGAGGTCGACTACGATGAGATATATTCTCGTAATGGATGTCATTGCACTCCATTACTTTATCAGTTTGGTAGTTTCCGAATAACTGACCATGTAGCTTATGAATGTGGTCATAATAATATCTTTATGGGATCAGAGATATACATGAAAGTCTTAAACGGACTTCATTCATCCGAATCAAGTGGCTCCAGACCATAGGAGCACGCATTTGCTAAAGGTATTGAAACACACATGAACTCTACTTGATCTGGAACGGATATGGTGAATTATACCTTTGCGTGTTCCGTGTTCATTCCAGATTTACATGGACTCTTGATGGATCAAGAGATGCCAATATGTATCAACATCCGAAGTTAGAATGAAAAAGATATTGGGAAGACATGGTTTCGATAAGGCACTTGATGACTATATTGATGATGATTTTCCATCAATTGGTTTAGACGCTCTATAATTAGTGAGACATACATATACTCCCATGATTAGTCAAAGTTTTTGATCTAAAGAGAGATCTGTTGTTTTGTCTAAAGCAAGATGACAAATATGCGTTAAGAGATGAAGTTCTCATCTAAGAACAATAAGACGTATCAATGTACTCAACACAATACGAAAAACTTGATATCTCATTCGCTATGAAAAGTTGTAAAGCTAGGTGTAGCTATGCGCCCACGCAATACTAATGTAATAGTAGTAATTCTTTTTTCAATACTTAATGGTATGAAAGGTTGATGTTTATTTTATCCCTACATAAGAAAGACACATCAAAAGCAAAATCAGAATATGCCAAGTTTGGTATGTCAACTTCCACGGGACCTACAAAAAATCTCACTCACTTAAAAATGGTGAAATTGGTACCATTGGAAAGATATATTTGTCTACTTTCCAGGGACATCAACCATTTGACCATACCTATCATATTTAGTGAGTTTTGGCCATTTTCGTAAAGTAAGATGGATCTGTCTGAGAATCTAATTTTGCCAAAACAGTCAACTTTGACGAGACTTTGTGAACAGCTCCTGATGAATCAGAATGTGTGTAATATACGATTGGAAATCTAAATTAGTCTAGTTTCCAAAACCGTTTATGGTTCGTTCATATGTATTTCCTAGAGGAAGTTACGGTTGTTCTAGTAACTGAAGGTCATGTTGGGTGAAAATATGATTTCCTGCACGAACTTAAGTTTTTAGTTCACAAGCGGCATTCTGCTCAACATCTAAGTATAAAAGATCATGTTTGAGGACAATATGACATGATCTATTTAATCATTGCCTAATACCACATTTGAAGACATGTCAAAGAGCATTGACATGCTAAGTTATTGAAATTTCTGTGATTAGTAAAAATCAGAAAGAACCCTATGATTGATGTAAAGATCAGGGGGAGGTGCGAACTTCAGGGGGAGTCTAGCACATACATGTCACTATCAAATGTGAATGGTGCGTTGTACTCTTTTTCTCCTACGATCAAGGTTTAGTTTTTCTCCCACAACATTTTTGTTCTTTGACGAGGTTTTTAACGAGGCGACATATCAGCACCACCAGCATACCGGCGCGCGGCACAAGGGGGAGTGTTCTAGAATATTTCATGTGTATCTTAATCTTATGCCATCAAGATATGTAGTTAGAATAAGACTATGTATTCTTTATCATTATCATATTGTACTTTGTAATTCCTTATATAAATTAGTCATCAATGAATAAGATGATGATTATCTATTATCTTTTTATCTCTCATTCTCTACAGTTTATACTTCATCAAGGACAACATTTCAACAAAACGGCTAAAGAATTTAATGTGGGCAGTTGTAAATTTATATTATATTGATTTTTTAAGACTTTGAAAATATAAAATCGTATGGGGATAATTATTGTATAGATTTAGAAGTCGTAACCGACTAACCCCGCATTAAAAATCACATTAACCTAGCTAGTATTTCTTTTCATTAAAGGTTTTTTTTTTAATTTGATGACACTAGATGTTTTCTTCTTATTTCTTACCATGATTAACAATTTAACATTGATGTGGTGGTGAAGCTCATATTGGAGACACAGAATTTGACCAGAAAAGAAAACGGAGCACAAAATCTTCGTTCCAGCATTGCATATTGATTTCAGTTGTCTTCGCACTCAAGTTTCCATCTCACCCGTGTTTTATTCTGGGCTACCTTCCAACAGTACCATATTTACTGATCTCACAAAATCATCACTATCCTAATTTTCTCAAAAAACTACCTTTCCTAAAAACAAAAAAATTCATTTCCCTTTTACTAGAACCAAACGAGGAAAACACGTAAAAGCGATCTCATAAATATTGGGAATATAATTTTGGAAATTAATAAATTTGGTAAATCACTAAATATTTAGTCTAATTTATCCTGATTTTCTGCTAAGTACCCGCTCCTCTTCCGAATCTGAAAGCTACTGCAGACTCGTGGCGCTGCGCTTCTCACCTCCCTAACACGCCCCTCCATAGCGCGTGTATCCACGCTCCTTTTTACTCGTCCTAAGCCGTGGGAATAGCGTGTGTGCGACACAGTTGTGGAGTGCGAGTGCGGCGCGGAAACCGTAGAGTAACTAGCTAGACAGCTGGCATGAGATACATGAATGGCAGATGGGTATGGTCATGCAGCATGTATATGGGCCAGGCCCATGCCAGCTCATCGGCACCATTGATATATTTCCAAACAAGGACAAACCTAGGTAATATTTATTTACAGCTCTGGTTTTTGACCGCTTGGGAAAAAGGAGTATATGTATGGCCTTAGCAGAGACAGAGAGAGTGAGGAAGAGCAGCACATATTGAATCTGAAAACAGAGCCGAAAGGGACGTGGAACTGATTAGAATATTGGGCGAGAAAGCAAACGCAGGTATCTAAAATTTTCTTATATTAAATTAAATTTCTTTGAATTTTTCTCTGAAGCTTCTTCTATGGAGATTTGCGTTGGTTTTTTTTTTTTTTACTCGGAGAGGACGGTCGTGGTCACCGACTGTAAATTCGATAATAACTATTTAACCTACTATCTGTGAGAGAATCATGCCCATATATTTGTGATCCTTTTCTTTTGCTTCTTGTTGCTTTTGACCTACCACTATATCTAAGCCATCACTACCTTAACAAGCTCCCCCTTTTGCCTTTGCCTTGTTTTCTCTATCTTACAGAGTAGTGGTGTTGACGAAGGGTTTTGGGTGCTCTGAGGAAGAGAAAGAGATTCAAGGAGGCTGATTAGTGAGATTTTATGTCGGCTTGTTTTGATTTGGTGTTGATTGGGGCTCTGTTGCAGCAGCTCTGGATTTTATCTTCTTCAAACTCTTCTTGTTGCTTTTCTGGTTCAAAGGCTTGTTCTGCTATTTGCTTTATGCTCCTCTGCTGGTTCCGGCAGAGATTCAACCTGGTGTATCCGCCGGTTTCGATGAGTTTGAAACCCGTAAGGTATGTTGATTTCTGGCTTAAACCCTGGTGGGTTTTTCATTTTTGTGATAAAGCTTCATTTTTTTTTTAACAAATTTGGTTTTGATTGTGAGTCTTGTGTTTTGATTTTGCAGGGCTTGTTCTGGAATACAAAGCTTTCGGCCTTTTCATATAAAGCGATTTTCTTTCCTCTTCTTATTCTTGAGAGTGGATCTTACCTAATACCGCCCTGATCTTGAATATCAAGCACCAATTTTATTCTTTTTTTAAATTTTTTTTGTTCTGGGTAAAGTTTTGGGGTTTTGGAGAGGGTTATCTTTTAATCAGTTTCGAAAATGCCTGAGCCTCGTAATCCACGGCTGAATCAAGGGAATAGTTTCAAGAAGTCTAAGAGGGAACAACTATATCCTTCTGAAGAGCCCAAGATGGTGAGGAAGGTTCGGATAATCTGCTCCGATCCTGACGCTACTGACGACTCATCTTCCGAAGATGAAGGAATTGATCGAAAGTTTCACAAACGCGTGGTGAAGGAAGTCACGCTTCCTTTCCATTTTACTCGGCCATCTAAGCTTGTTGTCGAGCCTGAGAGTTCTTGCAACAATGGAGTCAAAACCCCAACGCCTAAACCCAAGTTGGGGGTTTTGTCTAAAACCTCGAAAAGAGTAACCAATTCACCTTTCAGGGGTGTGAGGCAAAGGAAATGGGGCAAATGGGCAGCCGAAATTCGTGACCCTTTCACTAAGAGTCGGCTCTGGTTGGGAACCTACAACACTGCTGAGGATGCTTCAAAGGCCTATGAAGAAATGAATCTCTACTTTGAAAAGAAGCTCTCTGTGGCCACAGCTTCGGAGGTCAGCTCTGAGAAAAGCAACAACAACACCACCACCTCTTGTTCTGTCGTCGTTTCTCGGTCAGTCAACACACAGCAACCTGCTGTTTCATCTGAGGAGGAATCTGACTGCGTCTACTCCCAAAGGTCTCCTGCTTCAGTTCTGGATGTCGAGACCTGTGCTTCCAACAACATTCACAGTGGTGGTGAATGGGAGAACGGTGGTGATATGGAGAATGAAGATGTTGGGACTAATGCCCTTGGGCAACTGCCAATTCCCAACGACTTGGGATTCATGGACGAGCAGCCATTTGGGCAGGAGCTCAACTTTGACGGGATTGATCCAATCAGCTTTCAAGCCGAGATCGACTATCTCCTTCTGGATGAAATTGGGCAGTTCTTCAACGTTTTTGGTAGCATTGATGATGTCCATATTGGTGGTTTTGACGGAAATGAGCCCAGCTATCTTCCTGACTGTGACTTTGGTGATCTTGGCAAGGAGGACTTTGCTTGCTGGATGACTGAAACCTCCAACATACAATGCCAATAAGTTTTGCAGCTAGATATCTAGTTTAATGTCTGTTATTATCATATAAGTTCTCGTTTTTGAAGCCTATCGGTGAATCCCATGAACTCTTAACCTGGGTTCTTGAGTGAGTGGTTTATGTGAGAGTTTATTTATTAATTTGTTTGTTCAGTGAGATTAGAGGCATGTGCAGCAGCAGCATTGTAGGGTTTAAGTACAAGTCCCTTGGGTTTTCTTGTGCTATTAGAGCTTTCCAAAGGGTTTATGCTTATTATCTGGATCTAGATGAGAGTCTCTCTGCACATGTCCTTTTATCTCTTCCTTTCCCCGGTAATGTAGCAAGTATGAAATGAGTTATTGCAGTTCCAATTTCTCAGTTTTCCCCCATCTTTAATTTCAAGCTTCACTCTGAAATGCTGTGTGATTTTCATTTACAAGATTTCATCAACTACATTGATGTTCATTTATGATGTGCTGTGCTCCAAGTTGTTCATGGCCCTTGTGTGAAACGCTGTCTGGTGAAGGAGCACAGACCTCGTGCCAATCTTTATTCTCAAGTCTTTTCAATACTAAATTCTCTGGCACCAAATGTGACTCCGACTCTTCTCTAGTACTGAAGAGCTGGCTGGCTCCGAGAGGCTCCGAGAGGTCTTGGGTTCTATTCTTAGTTCCAGAAACGTACCGGAGGTTGCACCAGAAGGGTGGGCCTTGATGGGTTTTCTTTTGCCAAACAAAGCATATCTTGAACCAGAGGCGGTAAAAAGGATGTTATCCTTGTTGATGAGCTAGGCTAGGTGTAGTCCAATTCCATTAGCCAATGCTCGTAAATCTCATCTCATCCACCATCACCCCTCATTTAGTGGCTCTAATGACTAACTAGAGGGTCTGTTTGGTGACACTGCTTCAGTGTGTCTGTTTCCTTCTTCGGCACGTTTTTGTGTTTTAGCGATGGATCTTGCGACATCATGTGACATTGCTATCACTAATTGCAATTTGGGTGGATAGCCCTTTAGTAATGTTGCTAATGAGTCTCCGCAAATATGGCAACATAAATTACGTGTCCGATAAAATGTCTCATAATAATTGATATTTAAAAAAATAATTCTGACTGATTTATCGGTAGTCTAATTTCGTTTTGTTTATACCTCCGTGAAAAGAGGTTCTTGGAGCCACAAGATCTGCAACATAGGGCGTTATTTATCTTCTCGGACTTGTTATGTCTAAAGTTTGAGGTTAAACGAAGTCAAACTCCATTCATCCAATATGTTGTGCTATTGTGTTTAGTCTCAAAAGCTGACTCGATCAATATGATGTGTTATTTGTGTTTAGCCTAAAAAACTGACTCAACTGATGCCGTTGTGACTTGTGAGTCACAAAATTGCATTATGCAGCTTAATCAAATCATTAACGCTCACTAAATTGGGGTAATTGCTTGGTTGACTTGCTCTCCATTAATCTATATTATTGCCCCATCAGTTTCTCAACAAAGAAGAATGATCCTCCTCCTTTTTTCTATCACTTTTGAATAAGTGGAACGTCTGGAAATTCTTGATTAGAAAAATGCTTACTGTAGTGATTGTGTTAAACCGAAAGCATAACTGGATGTTAATGACATACCTGCACAATATATGACAATGCGTTAAGCTGAATAAAACATAATTAAGTGTAATTATTATATGAATGACTAAGCTTCATTACCTTCCTACATATTATTGTATTATCTATAAGACTAGTTTTGATAAATTAAAAAAAAAAAAAATCTATAAGACTAGAACACTGCCCAAGTCTTAATCAGGGGCAGCTTGAAATCAAGTGGGTGATAGGATTGGGTTCTATACTTCTATTATTGTGGTTTTGCAGATTCTATTGAAGAAAAGTCGCTCTTAAATTGGAAAATATACCATATTATGGCATTATCAGCTCACAGGCTCACAGCTATATCCCAAAATGCCAAGGTCTTTATCAACTTGATTGTTTAATAGGGCTTGTTGTTATAGCCTTACAGGTCTTAATGCTTACGGTGGTTTACAGTGGAATAAGTTTGATAGCAAATTGCTTCTTCTTTTCTGCTGTACCTAGGAGTCATTGGGAATTTGGGATAACACTGTCCTTCAAACAGAAATTACAACTGGTTTTACTATTGAAGAAAAGAATAACATATCACACTCATTAAGAGAGACACAGCTTATTGCAAATGCAAGTGTAAAGAAAACTAGGAGAAGTGCCCTGCAATTTGTGGGATTGATTCACAAAAACCCTTTTGCTTGAAAACTTGGGATGCAGTCATCAAACATTTTTTCAAGCGTTTTGAAAGGAGGAAAACCCAGTTGAGCTATTTTAGTGGTGTCCATGCTATGAGGGCTATTGTCTCCTTCATTGCTGCTACACCTACAATACAGTATTGCCATAGTTAATATTATTTCATGAAGGCTAAACCACATAGGATTTTACTGAAAGCTTGCCTTGTTCTGCATTTTCTACTTACTTGCTTTCATATGGATTGGATGGATTTGGCCTTGAGCATCTCAATGATCTGCGACCAGTGCGCTACCGAGCTTGAAGATATAAGCCTGCCTGATGCTTTGCTTTCCTCCATTGACAAAATATGTGCAGCTACCACATCATCTATGTGCACAAATCCTACTGTTGAATTTGGGTAGTCACCTCTTAAACCTAACATAAAAAATGTAAAACTATGGGAGTTTGCCTCTTAGTTGAAATGGGACATTCAATCTACAACTAAAACTCTTTTTTTGTGCCATTGTTGCAAAACAGAGCACTTAAATAACAAATATGCAAGTTTTGGGGTGATTAGCATTACCTTTTTGATGCATGAGAACCAAATTAAATTGAATGGATTTTCACTTTTCTAAAAAGATAATTTACCTTGTTATTCTTTTTTGCACATACTGTATGCTATAGATATGGTGAGAGAAGTGCCCTTAAGTATTGAACTACTTTAGTTTGCAGAGAAGGCAACTCCTTCCCATGAGTCCATGTCTATCTATAACTTTGAAATTATTCTTCTGATGATGGGAAACCTAACATTTTAAGTATTGCCAGTATCATCAGGAGTGTGCTTGTAGGTTGTGGTGCTAGCAGAGGACCAACCCCGAAAGACGGATTCCCCACCACTAGATCCATCTCCTCGGCCATTCTCCACGCCTCTTTCTCCGCTGTTGTCTTTGCATAGGCATACCAAAGCTATATGCATTATGCAAACAAGAATTTACACACAATACACTTAGTGCAACAGCCCAAGTTACAACATCTATATGTTGTTATGTAAGCATGGTTTAATTGAAAACTAAACACAGAAGGCTTTGAAATGATGATTTACATTGAAGTGTTGCAGCATTCAGGATCACTCCAATGTGACTCATTGAGAGGAGAGGCCTATTGAGCATCGTAACGGTATCTTATTGAGCACAACCCTGTTCACGTGTGTTTTCGAGCAGGAACTCAGCACACTCAAGGTTCCCTATATACATGGATCAATCAAAGTCGCCTGCCAAGAAAGAAGTTCATTAAAAGTGTTTTCCCTTTTCATGTCTTCCAACAGTTTAACCAACTTTCAGCACTCAAATGAATCATCACCCTTTTTTTTTTTTTTTTTTTTGAAAAGATCAAATGAATCATCACCCTTAATGGGTATGAAGTTGAAAACATAACAGCATCTTCAATATCAAGATTCAAAGGTTTTGCCTTGGTGTGCATGAAACTGAAAACACATATGAATGAATAAGAAGTTGCAATGTCAAGAAGTAGCTTTGCCTGAACATTCTTAAATGCTGGAAAACCCCCCTATACGCCTTGTATTGCTTCATCAAAGCTTCTTTCCATCATTAGATCAGCTTCATCAAAGCCTTTCCTTGGCTCCATTCAACTCCCACAGATAACCAACCTTCCCCAAATCCTCTGTGGTCGAACAGATGAAAGGGGTTTTGTGAAAGCTATGGCTACATTTAACTGTAAATGAATCTAACATAATTCTTTTGAGAATAGTATTGAAACTCTGGAGCGCAATCAAAAAATTTGCATGAAGCCATGAATGGGATAACAATACCTGGGTCTCACACAGTTGCCCGTACCACATTGCCATTTTCTAGCAAAGGCTTCACCAAGCATGCAGCTATGAAACCGGTACCTCCAGTCACACAATATTCAAGCATCTTTCTTTGCTAACCAGCTATGGAATAGTATGAGGCTGTTGTTACTTTGTTAAGAGTTACATATAAATGGAGTGGTGAAAGTGCGAAACCGGAACAAAGATAACGGAATGTGCTATGAATTCTGCATTTGTGTTTTTTAGTTGAGTCACTGGAAAAAGATAGAATGAAAGAGAGATCCATTAGATCGATGAGCTATATTTGCCTATCGAGTGTTGAAAAAGAGCTGAGCATGCAAACCATATAGTTGACACATACAAAGTGTCTCTTCCAGACTTCCAAACGTCAAGAAACAACTCCCCCTATATTGTTTTCAAGTTTCGAATATTATTGCCACATGCAGAAGATGAACCCTAAATTACTACTGCCACATGCCCTCACCTTTTTTAAGTTTCAAAGCGTGGCGATCTCTTAAGGAAAGAAGAAGACCAGACTGGAGACAAAACTTCCACACAATTGAAGAAACTCACCAAAGGAAGAACAAGAAGAGCGAGAAGATCAGAAGAAGAACAAGACAGCACGCAGAAAAACAGAGCAGGAAGCAAATAATGCGTGTTGATGAAGAAGATGAACGAGGAGGAAGAGGAGAAATCACCTACGAAGCAATGACGGTGGAGGCTTTGCCGGAGGGATGCACAGCCAACATCATCTCTCTGACGACTCCTCCAGATGCGTGCCGCCTGTCGTCGGTTTCGAGGAGCTTCCGGTCAGTCGCTGAATCCGACGCGGTTTGGAGCAAGTTCCTGCCGCCGGAGATTCCCACCATCCTATCTCACTCGGGGCCTGACGTCAGGGCCGGCCCTTCAGGGGTGCATTAGGTGCGATCGCACAGGGCCCCCAAAATCGAAGGCCCAAAATTTTTTCACATAACATATATATAAAAACTAAAAAAAAAAAAAAAAAACCCAAAATCAGATCGAGGCATCGAGCAATTGCTCCAAACCCTCTCAGCGACTCAGCCTCAGTGCCTCACTCAGTGGAAACTAAAGTTTGAGGTAGGGAAATCAAATTTCTTTCTATCCGTTTTGATTTATTGATAGATGGGTATGTGCATTTGTTTGTTTGTTTGGGAAGGAATGGATCTTCTGTTGGTGTTTGTTTTGGATCTCTAGTTTGAATTGCTTTGCTCCATTGTTATTGAGTTTGTAAAGAGTTGGGTGTTGACTAGTTTGCCAAATGATGCTGGGAAATTGCGCAAGGGCTTTGAGTTTCGGATTAGTATCACTGGAACAAATGAAATGGATATAATCACTTATGCCTTCTGATGCACCTATTGATCAACTATTGCACAACTATAAAGACTTTAGATATAGCTCTATAATCTGTGCATCCGTTTAAATTGACTCGGTTATTATGCTACCCTCCATTTTGTAAATTGTCTCTGTGATTTGCAGGCTTTATCGTCACCTCTTCGAAAGTATTGTTTAGTAGAGGCATTGATCTTAGTGAGATAGGCTTCCATTTTCAGTCGGTGAATGACTTTGCTTTTTGCACTTGTCTTTTGTGTGCAGGGATAGAGGTGCTGCCACATTTGAGCTTTGGGAGAGGAGTTCGTTTCGGAGACCACACCATCACAGCTTATTGCACACTGCAATTTGGTAAGTATGCAAGCTTAATTGATGTCTTAATTGCTTTGTATGTAAAACAATTGTAGCTACTGCCTCAATGGAAAGATGAAATTGATTGAGTTTGTCTTATGTGCAGTGTCTCTTGTATTCATCAGCTTCTTTAGACGTGTGTCAAGTTCAGAAGCCTTGTCTTTCAACAAATTTGGTAAGCATATGCTTGTATATATGTATATGGCCGGGATGAAGTCTTAGCTAGAAGTTCAATTTTGCCTTCTTTGTATGTTGTTCTGCCCTTGCATATCACTGCCATTGTGTATTGTTATTAGTTGGTTTTGCCACTTTTATGTTGCTGCATACATGTCTTGGAGAAGCCATATTGAAGAGGCTTTGTTTTCTTTGTTTTGGCAGCCGGCATTTGGACAGCAGCTGCAAGACCGAGAGATTGAAGAAGGCTGCAACATAGTGAGCTTGGAGGAAACTGCAGTGTCACCACTTTAAAGGTATCATTCAGCAGTTTATTCGCTCCTTGATCCACTGATTTTTGCATCCCTTTTGATCTTCTTGAGATGGTAGAACATGCTTGGTGGTTGGAGTGACTTCTGCAAGTCTATTTACTCCCTGAATTAGTGATGCTTGATTAGCTTTCTTTTATTTATTGTTGCCGACTACTTTATATATTGCTACTGCCACATCTTGTCCAGCATAAGGGGATTTGGAGATGACACAAATATAAACTTGCATGTTCTTTGTTTTGGCAGTAGGAGCTTGAAGAAGGCCGGGATCACTCAAGCTTGAAGGAGAGGCTGCAACACACTGCCTAAAGAAGGCTGCATATTTGCTAAATTAATTTACTGAATTAATTGCAGATAAGGCTGGTCTCTTTCTCAATGCCTCCTATAAGAAAATATGAGTCTGGACATTCAAAAGAATTGAAGAGAAGAAAGGCTGCAAAGCTGGTCAATTCTTTGAGAGGAAGTTTGAATAAGTTTTTCACTAGAGAACCAGCAAATTCAGGTGAAAATGTGGATGGTAATGGAAGTGTGGGAGGGGACAATGACAACGAAAATGAAAATGATGCAGGGGAGAATGTGAATGATGCAGTGGAGAATGTGAACGAAGGGGAGATTGTGAATGATGCTGGAGAAAATGAGAATGGAGGAGAGAATGTGAATGATGCTAATGTGCCTCCGATAGATATCTATGATCCAAGAAATTGGGATAGCTTAGACAAATCGTTGATAGACTTGTTGGTGGAAAATGGGCCTCCTAGAGATCTTTCTATTGTAAATGGCCCTCCTGACAGGTTCAATCGGCATTTCAGTTCTAAGCATTACACTCGGTTCATAGGAGATGGTGAGAAATATGATAGAGAATGGCTTGTATATTCAAAGGAGCTTGATAAGGTTTTCTGTTTCTGTTGTAAGCTATTCAAAAGAGGGCCAATAAAGGGGACGTTGCCTAATGATGGGTTTAACGATTGGCGTCATATTGGTAGGCGACTTAAAGATCATGAAAATAGCTCTGATCATCTTGTCAATGCATCTACTTGGATTGAATTGCGTCTCAGATTGCAGAAGCGTGAAACAATTGACAAAGCCTTCCAAGAGCAGATTATGAAAGAGAAGGAGCATTGGAGGAGTGTGCTGAAAAGAATAATTGCAATAGTGAAGTTTCTTGCTAAGTATAACTTAGCTTTTCGTGGAACTAAGGAGAGGTTATATGAACCTGATAATGGATTGTTTTTGGGTTGTTGTGAAATGATGGCAGAATGTGAAGAAGTGATGCAAGAGCACTGCCGACGCATAGTTAATTCTGAGATTCATATTCACTACCTCGGCCACAGAATTCAAAATGAGTTGGTGCATATGATGGCTCTTGAAATCAAAACTGGAATCATCAAAAAGGTTAAAGCTGCTGAATATTTCTCTGTCATTCTTGATTGCACACCAGATGTTAGTCACCAAGAGCAGATGTCTTTGATTCTTAGATGTGTAAATGTCTCTAAGAGTCCTATACAAATTGAGGAGTTTTTTGTGGAGTTTTTAAATGTACATGACACTTCTGGTAAAGGGTTATTTGAGGAGTTGCAAGCTATATTACAAGCTTTGGATCTTGATATGAAGAATGTGAGGGGACAAGGGTATGATAATGGGTCGAACATGAAAGGCAAGCACCAAGGGGTTCAAAAAAGGATGTTAGAAATTAATCCTCGAGCATTATACACACCTTGTGGTTGTCATTGCTTGAATTTGAGTCTTTGTGATGTGGCTAGCTGTACGGAGAGGGCAAGAGATTTCTTTGGCTCCTTGCAACATATTTACACCTTGTTTGCAGGTACTAATATTATTATATATGCTTATATGTTCTTATAGTATTTTGGATGTTGTGTG
Organism: Fragaria x ananassa; assembly: GCA_034370585.1. NCBI lineage: Eukaryota > Viridiplantae > Streptophyta > Magnoliopsida > Rosales > Rosaceae > Fragaria > Fragaria x ananassa. Next base: position 23,939,161 of record CP139761.1, on the reverse strand, counting down.
TTTGATAATGTTGAGTTTGATATCTATTTTTTTTTGTAGCTTCTGTAAGGAGGTGGCATATTTTGAAGGATAACGTGAAAGGATTAACTCTCAAACCTCTATCCACTACGCGTTGGGAAAGCCATATTGAGAGCGTCAAGCCTCTAAGATTCTTTCCTGTTGAAATAAGGGAAGCATTACTTCAATTGGCTGACATTGACAAGAAGGATTTTATGACTGTAAGTCTTGCCAAGGGTTTAGCAAAAAATGTGTTTGGTGATTTTGAGTTTCTGCTAAGTTTGGTGATATGGCATGAAATATTGTTTGCATTCAATAAGACCAGTAAACTGTTGCAATCTGATGATATGCAAATAAGTGTTGCCATAGGTGAAGTGAAGGGTTTAATTGCCTGGTTGGATCATTATCGGGAGTCTGGTTTCAATGCAGCTTTAGTTGATGCAAGTGATATGGCTGAAAAATTGAATGTTCCTGCTGTATTTCCAGAAAAGCGTCCAATCAAGAGACCAAGGTTCTTTGATGAAAGTACTAGTGAGCCATCACCACCATCTTCAGGTGAGGAGTTATTTAGAGTTCAATATTTCTTATACATCGTAGATCAAGCTAAGGCATCATTAGTCAAAAGGTTTGAACAATATCAACTCTATGATGGTATTTTTGGATTCTTATTCACTTCAAAATGTTTGAAGTCCTTGGATGATTATGCTTTGAGAGCTGCTTGTATTCATCTTGAGTCTTGTTTAACTCATGGGGAGAGTTCAGATGTGGATGGGGAAGAGTTGTTTAGAGAGTTGAAATTGTTGAGGCATGTATTACCTGGAGAAGTCATGATTGCCAGTGATATACTGAACTTCTTACAAGAAAGGGATACCTATCCGGTTGCCAGAGTTGCATATCGTATTATGTTGACTGTCCCTGTTACTGTTGCTTCAGCTGAGAGGAGTTTCTCTAAATTGAAGTTGCTTAAAAATTACTTGTGGTCAACTATGTCACAAGATAGGTTAAATTGACTAGCTTTGATTTCTATTGAGAATGAATGCCTTGGAGATATCAATCTTGATAAAGTTGTAGATGATTTTGCAGCTAAGAAGGCAAGAAGAAGGATTTTCAAATGAGAGGGATGTATTTTGTGTAGAAATTTGTATTGAATTTTAGCCTATTTAAAGGCATTATCTAAAGATCTATTGTGTTAGCAATGTTTTTACTTGTTTCATTATATATATGTACAAGAAAAATAAATTATATAGCTATACAGGTTAGAACTTGAAATGGCCGAAAGGCCCCATTTCAAATCTCGCACAGGGCCCCCAAAAAGTTTGGGCCGGCCCTGCCTGACGTGCACAATTGACAATCCAAATCCAAGGATTTCTACCTCGCTCTCTGTGACAATCCGGAGCTCATCGACGAGGGCAAAATGGTAAATTTATTGCACCATTACCCGGTTATGTTCGGACTTTTGTGTTTGTACTAGCATAATACATTACAAATTGATCAGACCAAAAAAATATTGTCAAAATGATTTGGTTTATTCATTGATGTGGATTTTAGTCATTTTTTCCATTCCAAAACTGATTGCAGGTATATACCTTAGCCAATTGATACATAATGGAGATTTTATACATTGCTCATGTGCATTTTTTGCAGCCTTAGATGTGACAATTATGATGATACAGTGATCATGCTATGCCAAGAATTTGATTATTGTCAATGTATAGAGTATTGTGTCTCATCAAATTGTAATAAATAGGGTTTCAGCAGCCTTGTTGTTGGCATTTGCTATATATGCTATGTGTGGTGACTGTTCTTGACATTGTCCAGAGCTTTTCACTAGACATATGGAGTGGGAAAAAGTGTTACATGGTAGCTGCAAGAGACCTTGTGACTGTTTGGTCCGATACTCGTAACTATTGGAAATGGATTTCTCTGCCTAATTCCACGTCTGTAAATTTAGTTTGTTCTTTTGTTTTCTTAATGCTTATTAGTATAGTTGGTTGGATTTGACTTGCAATCCAACATTGCTTTTGTAATGTGATCAAGCAAAAACAGGTTTGAAGAGGTTGCCGAGCTTGTTAGTGTTTGCTGGCTTGAAATCCGTGGCAAAATTGACACTCGGTTACTGTCCCCCTCGACTATGTACAAAGCTTACCTTGTGTTCAAGTCAACAGCAGCGGCTTATGGTTTTGACTACCAACCTGCAGAGGTTAGTGTAGGTTTAATTGGAGGAGCAGAACCCACAAAGCAGACTGCGTTTCTTGATGCCGATAGAGGCCGGACTCAGAGCTACCAGATTGTGCCGGGGCGTGTTGGTATATTCCACAGAAGCCGCATTTTGGGTCTGCAAGTTCTCAGCCCTATGTGAAGGAGAAGAAGGAGGGGAGTGGGAAATGACTTGCTTAGAAACCAGGGGTGGTCAGTGGAAGGGTGGTCTTATTGTTCAAGGCATTGAGGTCAGGCCGAACAGGAAGGCCTAGCGTTAGTAGGATTCAACTGATCTATGGGTTTAATTGTTTATCTTTGGTGTTAATAAATCTATCATTTAAGAAAAGGAAAGAAAGGACTCTCCCTTCACTTTGTAATTTGCTGCAAACTGAGATTCAATGTATGATGTGCATCACTTTTTTTTTTTTTTTTTTTTTTTTTGGCAACTTGATGTGCATCACTTTGTTGTGTAAAGAATAAAAATTATAGTGTTGGTTCCTCTGTATCTAATAGTATTGGTTTCTACTTTCTACCAACTGACCTAATTTGTCAAGAGTCAAGAATAACGAAACCGGTACATTCCAAGTTTTTTGCCGGATACCCTATTTATTTTTCAATAGAGAAAATTGCTTAAACAACGTATTAACTTTCTCGACTATTAACTTTCGTATATCATCGTTGCGACATATCAGAATTGTATATGAGGTTTCAACCCCGACCTAATTTTGGTATCTGAGATCATTAACACCGTCAACTCTGTTTACTTTTCAGGGGCAAATTTGTCCTTTCATTTTAAATTTCTTATTCATTCTTTTTCCAAACATCAATATTATGAAACAGATTCATCAAGCGATGCAAAACACACGAATCACCGAATTCGAATCATGTCTTAATTCCAGAGGCTAAAACCTAATGCCCAAGTCTTAGTTCAGTGTGGTTAAAGCAAATTGAATCATCATGGAGTAAAAGATGAATATGGAACATACGAGAAAAAGTCATAATCCACCATTAGAGGATGTGAGTCTGCTAGTCCAAAAGTGCTACCCATTTCGGGTTTGATTTCGCATCTCTCATTGATATATATGAGCAGAAAAGAACAATAAAAACGAGACGAATTTGATATCCAATAAACATTGCAATAATTTCAAAGACTCACAAAATAGATGAAGCAATAGTAAAACAAATGAACTCAACTTCGGTGACAAGGGCTGGTAACTTTAAGGTGATCACAGCCAATAGATATAAGACACGTGTCCATTTTAAAAGGCTTGACTGCAATTTAAGAAAATAACATGGGGGTTCTGGGTATTTAACATGTTTGGTTATGATTGTTGTTGACATTTGTCCATCTCTCATTGGTGTTTGTCACTCATAAGTGACCATAGCTGGTCACCCAAGTTATTTCCGTAAAACAAATTGAGAATTCATCACCAACAGTGTTCATACTCTTGGGTGACTGAAAATGGTACCTGAATTTACAAAGTGATCAACGCAGTACCTAGACTCTTCTTTTTGAATCAATGTCATACCTGCTGTCTAATTCTTTTAATGGTGTTAACTTTTTTTTTTTAATCTTACTTTCATGAAGTTAATAATTTCCATCCTAAGAACTAGCCTTCAACATGCCAATCTTTCACCTACCGACCTCTTGTCTAAATAGTTACTAATTATGGCGAGACTCTCGAACGGCGGGCCATTGCTGGGCGAGTAAGTCCGCGCGAGATGGCGTGACTCTCGCGGCGTGGCGGGCCGATGATGGGCGAGTCAGTCCGCGCTAGATGGCGAGACTCTCAATGATGGGCGTGGCAAGATGCCTTAGCGTCTCCCCCCCTTTTTTTTTGACAAACGAGGGTGACGTGGCGTTGCCCTGTCCGTAGAAGTTTGTGGGGTCTGGGGAGATGGCTATATATAGAGTTTGGAGAACTGGAGGGGGGAGTGTGAGTTCGAAACTGAAAACTGGGAGCCGCTATTTTCGTTTTAGGGTTTCGGCAGTTCTCATAAATTTCAGACTGGGAAACATCCAATTTCATCCTCGATCAAGAGGGTGCGAGCGCTTGGCTGTTTGCAACCAGCTTCACTGCCACTACGCAAACCCGCTGTTTCCAGGTATGAATTTGTCGTCTTCTTTGTCTTTGGATTTTTGTTTGTGGTGGTGGCGTTGGTGTTTTGGGTTATTTGGGGTGAGTGGGATTGTTCACATGTTTGCGATGTTGGTAGGAATTCTAGGGTGAGGGATTTGTTGTCGGGCTGGTTATGGTTAAGGTAGCGGGATATGGCAGGTCCGGTGTGGGTGTCCAGCGAAGAGATTGTGGTGGTCTCTAGTTAGCCTAGTTCAGATTCGGACACTTTGCACCGGATGGAAGAGGGCTTGGATAATATTATGGCAGAGATTGCCCTTGACTTGGGGGAAGGCATTCCTGTGATGGATGCCGGATCTCATGTGTCCTCGTGTGACCCTCTCTTGCAGGACGTAGAGGAATTTATAATGGCGAGATCTCGAGAGGAGGATGATTCATTTTGGGAACCTCCTGGCGAGAGTATGACATCGTCGGAGCTTGAGGCGCTTCGACAGAATTGGAGTATACCAGAGGAGGTGTTGTTGCGACCGCTTGGCAGGGGGTGAAGTTTTGGGATCCCCCGGGCAATTTGACGTTGGTATACGAATACCAACTGAGATGCGGGTTGATGTTCTCGCTACCCCCATTTGTGCAGTACACCTTGGCGTGTCTGCATGTCGCCCCGGGGCAGATCACCCGGTACATACTGAAGCAAATTTTGGGAACAGACGTGCTATTCCGCCTGCTGAAGCAGGAGTTCCCAAATTGTGAAGAATTCAACGCGTGCTGGCACATGAGATGGTGCGCCAAGAAGGGCAGCCGGGGCTGCGTAACGATGAAGTCGCGTGGAAAGTTTAAAGTCCTGGTGGAGGACTTGCCCACCTCAACAAGTGAAACCTGGAGGCGCAAGTGTTTCCATGTTGGGGGGCAGTGGCAGGAGTGGCACGGGCATCCTTTCCGGGTCCCGGGTAGTTTCCAAAAGATAGGTACCGTGCTCTTGTGCCTTGTGCTTTTTTGCTTTGTTTTGTCTGCTCTGTCACTGCTGACAACTAGCTTTGTGTAGTGCCGCAAGAGTACAATCTCACAAAGCTGATGGAGCGGCGGATTCGCCGGGTGATATGGGCGTTTGAATGTAGGAGCTCGTATCGGATATGCCGCCTTGACATATACAGCCACTTCGGCTATGCCCGGGTTCTGGGTCTGTATTTTAGTGGTTGCGTCCTCTGCTTTAGGTTTGCGAGTCGCTGTCTTACTATTGTCTGTTTGTTGCAGTGACAATGCCACGCGACGGGGGTTCGCGGAAGAAAGAAGGTCCCTAAGACAAGGTGTCAGATGAGGACGTGTTGGATGGGCTGCTGGCTGAGGCTGACCACGCCAAGCAGTATGACATCAACTTGGAGACGGGGGAGGGAAGGGAGGTAAAGCTGGGTGATTGTGAAGACTTTTTGAGGTTGAACCTGGCAGATGAAGATTACGCCTATGTGCCTCCACTGGTGGCGGAAGCGATGGGTTTGGGCGTCCAAGAGGTGGAGTTGGAGGAGCAGCAAGCAGAGGGGAAGAACCTATCGTGGAGGAGGTTGCGGACCGTGAGGAAGAGACTGGCGCGGCTCAGACTCGAAAGAGGAAGGGGAGAGCGGAGCCGGCTCGCGAGGGTCAGTCTAAGAGGTCGCGGAGGGATAGTCGGTCCGGGGGATCGGCAAGCTTAGCCGAGGTTGCCCAAGCCTTGGAAGGGACAAGGGATGCTCAGCCATACTTGGCTCAAATGGCCTATGACATGCGTCACCGCGGTTGTGACATGCATGTGTTGGAGGAGGTTGATCCGCCGGTGGGCATGGCTCTCGCCAAGGATAAATTGACTCGGGTAAGTGCCTGCATGCTTTTGTGTTCCACTGTTTTGAGCTTCAGATTTATGTGTTGCTATGTGATTGCAGACTACATTATTGATGTATGTCGCGAGCGAGCGGGCGGCTTTCCATTGGCAGGGCGATGCTGAGGCGAAGAGTCAGCAGTTAAGGGAGGCTGAGGAGCGGCTAGCACAGGCGGAGCGGAATGCTGCTGTCTTCCAGGCCTAAGTGGCGGAGCTGAAAGAAGATATCAGGAGGAAGGATGAGCAGGTGGCGGCTGCCAAGGCAGTGTCTTTGGAAGCTGAAGTGAAAAGCTGACGCGGGCACTTGCAGAGCTGGAGGTGTCCAGGAAGGCTAAGTGTGAGCGGGCGGCCGCGGCAGGGCAGAGGCTGTTCCGGGAGGGCGAAGTGTACAAGCAGCAGCTGAAGGGTGCCTATAATAAAGGGCAAGATGACTTGAGCCGACTAGGTTGCCAGGAGGGTTGGATTGATGAGGCTGCCATGCGCAAGTGGTACGCAGAGAAGAATGCTGCCAAGGGGGCGTGGGAACAAATGACGCCTGAACAGAGGGAGCAAGCCGAGATCTCGCTGTCTCTGGCGAAGCAGCATGAGGCGTGGCGTGCAACGTCTGCTGGGCAGAAAGGGATGCCAGCTGCAGGCTACCCGCGACCTCTTGCTATTAGGGTTGAATCATCTGTAAGGGCCACCGGCCCTGAGGGGTCTACACCTACCCAAGTAGCGGCGTCGCAGGCAGCTTCTTCTGCCGTCCAGTCTCGCGATGTAGGGTTAAGATCTGGCCATGTATTTCAATGGCGTTAGCGCCTGTGGCAGGGGCACAATATTGGTGGAGTTGCCCATTCTGTACCAAATGCTCGATTGCATTGCGAAGGCCATGAAATTGCTCTGTTGTGTGGCCGTTATCATCATGATAGGCACAGTACCTGTTGCCGGTTGCTCGCCGGGGCTTTTTTGGATACCTGCTTTTAGGAGGTGGGAGAATGAGATCTTTGTGCCGGGCCCATATGTCTTCATATGTGGTGGTCAAGACAGTGTGGACCTCGTAATAAGGTGGTGGGGCGGAACGGCGCTGTTGTTGTGGAGGGCTCTGGTCCCTTTTATATGGGTGGTCGCGGTTTCTCTGTCCCCCATGGCGACGATCAGAGCCGCGTCCCTGGTCTCGGGAGGATCCATGTGACTGCCCTTTATCTTGCCCGCGGTCAAAGTGCTCATCTTGTGGCGGGGCGGGCAGTGCTAACGTGGTGGGGGCGGAACGTCCGAAAGTGGCGAATTCAGCGCGGGCCCACCGTATAGCCAGGTCTATCAAGGCATCGTAGGATCCGGGAGGGTTCTTATTGATCTCCATTAGGAAATTGCCAGGGAGTATGGCCTGACGGAAAGCTTGCTCCGCTACGCGAGGTTCCAAGTTGTGGCATCTTGCTGTGGCAGATTGCCACCGGGACAGCAGTTCATGGAGGCCCTCGCCGTCTTTCTGCTTGATGTGGAACAAGGCATCTACACTTTAATAAATGCTGGTGTGCAGCATGAAACGGCTGAGGAAGCGTTCCGAGAGTTGGTCAAAGTTGTCAATGGAGTTGGGCGGCAGGTTGAGGAACCAACTGAGGGCCTCGTCCGAGAGGGTCTCTTGGAAGGCGTGGCAAGCTATGGCGTCACTGTAGCCAGCGGAGCTACAGAGTGAGAAGAATGTCTCGAGGTGGAGATGAGGGTCCCCTGTGCCTTTATATTTGTCCATCTTGAATGGCTTGGTTCCCAGAAGCCGCTTATCCATCTACACTCGGGGTGTGAAGGGGCTTGGGCGATGTTCATAGCCAGAGAACAAGGGTCGCTGAGCCCCACGACTCTCGACGCCTTCAATCCGCAAGGCTAACTGCGTGACTGTTTGGCTGAGTTGGAGCAGTAGGCGAGTTGGCATGTCGAGAGGTGGGTTAGGGGAGTTAGCAGTGGTGGAAGTGGAGATAGGCTGGGCAGATGGATTAGGTTGATGTGGCAGGGGGGAGTCATTGGGGATTGGAGATGGTTGGGGAGATGGTATTGGAAATGAGGGGTGGGTAAGGGGATGAGATACATATATGATTTGGCTAGACCCTCCCGGGAGCATGGAACCAGCCTGGCCTTGGCTAGGAAGGGCGTCTGGGGTTCCGACAACTCGTGCCGCACGGTCCAAGCTATCGTTGTACACGTTACGATGCTCTAACGTGGCGCGGAGAAAGAATTGTTCTTTTTCCAACTCAGCGATGCGTACCCGATACGCTTCAGCTTCTGCCTTTTCTTTCGCCGCTTGCTCGCGGAATGAATGAAAGTCCCGCTTGAGGATTTCAAGGGTTGTGGCGGGGTCAGGATGGCTAATGGGGGCTGCATCGCTGCTTTGGGGAAGGGATGTGTCGCCGGGTTGGAAAAGTTCCTCCTCTGCTTGAGTACCAGGGTCCGTAGGGTCATCAATGATTTCCATCATGGCGTTAAGTCAAATGGGAGTTCCACAAAATAGGGACCCTCCTTCTAGCGCCAATTGTTTCTACCTGCTTCGTCCCGAGCCGGGATAGGGTCGCGAGGCGGAGAGAAGTAGAATTCTTGGGTTTTTCACACGGAACCTGCACAAGTGACAGCGTCACGGGGTCGGGACTAGGGTGGCCCAGTCTTCGACTCTCCGATGCTTAAGTTAGCTTTGAGCACTTGCAAGGTAGAGGAGTGAGAGAGAGAGAGAGTGTGTGTACCTTTTATGGTAGCTTGTGCCTGTTTTATAGGCCAAGGTTGGGCTCTTTGGCCTTAGTCTCCAATGTGGGACAACTTGTTAGTCTTTGTGGTGTTTCCCCTTTTGGGGGTGTTTTGCCGCTAGAGTGATTTTGGCAAGCGGTTTGTTACCGGCCTTTCACTCCTTGGATATCCGTGAGAGGCTTACCATGGCTATCTTGTCTGGAATGACCTTCGGTGACCGGGTAATTGCACCTTATTCTCGGCTCAACCAAGTATTTTGGCTATGTACTAACAAGATATAATTTATTTACTCCAACATAACTACAAATAAAAAACTCAGAGCCTCGCTAAGGGTAAACACTATACTATTCTCACACTACACTAAAGGTATATTCTGGCTATCTTACTTCTTGAGAAAGGTTGAGAGAACTTCGAACTTCTATCTCAAGTTTCTGATCGATGTCTTCCTACTAACGTCTAAGGCTCCTTATCTAGGGAGAGGACTCCAAACTGAAATTAAAACTTCCCTAAACTCAGTGGACGACAGAGGAACTATAGGGATATCAGGGGGAATCCGAGGCGAGTCTAGGAGGGCTCTGAGAAAACCTAGGCGGCGGTGTGCTTAGGGTTAGGGTTTCGAGGTAGCTCGAAAGGGTTCAACTAGGTTAAAAGTTTGTTTTGTATTTGTTGAGAGGTTTGATTGTTGTGTTGTATTTGTGTGTTTAACCCCTTTATATAGTAGTCCGACTTGTGGCAAAAGAAAGTTAACTTGGAATCCAGGTCGGGCTTTGAAACCCTAATCCCACATGGACAAGGTTTTCCCGACGAGGGCCAATCAACTTATAACACATGTCCAGCTCTCACATTACGTATAGGCTACTGTTTCCAACTCTCAAGCCTTTAAAGGGTTTTTTCTAAATAAAATGACCACAGGGATTGGCCTAAAGCATGCCAAAGACCGGTGGGAGTCTTCAACGATTAGTGTGTGTACGCGGACTCCGCCTATGGCTTCTTCGCGAAGTCTCACACGCGAGCCAGTTCACCAGCTCGCATTGATGTACTCCGCCTCCGATAGGGCTCTTATGTGAAGTATCATTTCGCCTCGCCTACACGCTAAGTCATTCCGCGGGGGAAATCATTAAATGCGCGAACCAAGTATTTCGCGCAAAGTGTGCGAGCTCTGGTGATTCAGCTCGCGTGGCCTTACTAGCGAGCCATCACTTATAAACTTGGAGAATTTGGGCTCCCCGGTTGTGACGTGGACCAAGAAAGTAAGTAATATTCACTTGGATATTTTATAGTCCAGAAAAGTATTATTACTTGGACAAAAATGCCTTTTGGCTAAAACATTGCCCCCTAGGCCTTGAGCTTTGGATTGTCTAAGCGAGAATGCCTTATTGAACATATCACGACAATTCGAAAGTTGGAGGGTGCTAACGTTTTGGCGCCATTGCGACCTTCATCTCGCCAAGGGGAACCAAAGTTTTGAAATGTGTGTTCCCAACCACCTCGTGAAAGAACTTAGTTCTGTCCAAGGGGTTCCCTACTCATTGTATAGCGAGCGGGCATGTATCCTGATGTCAGATTGGCGAAGCGAATTGAGTCATCTCATTAGTGAACATAAGAATGACGAGGCGAACCAATGAGAGGAACGGACTTCGTTCGCCTGCTCTACTTCCGCATTCGCCTGCTTTTCGCTGCACCTCAGTGCGAACTAAGGAGAAGCAAACAAAAGGGTTGGCGAACGGCCTCATAAAGATGGCGAACCAACTTTGAAAATTTAGAGGGCACATGGATTGGCCTAAATAATGACTAAGACACTTGAAGAAAGTCTAAAATCTGAAAAACTGAGAAAAAGGGAAGAAGATGTATTGTTTTATTTAGGACCTATGGGATAGACCCCAATCGTATACTTGTCTTTTAGTTAAGATTTGCACGTTTATGATGAAATGGAAGAGAGAAATGAAGAAAAAAATTAGCACGACTAAACTGCATGTAAAATTTAATTTAGGGCCTCAGAAATGGTAACATGGCTCGCCACACTGCTTGGCCCTTGGCAAAGCTTTATCCGCGGGTAACTCTACCGCGCAATGCGCTACTTCTCAAGGATGAGATTGTTGAAGGCAGTAATGCAGTGTTCGTCGAGGTATTCGAGCTCTAGCCACATCCCTTGGATGTAATCGTCACCAAGCAATTGGTGTTGTTCCTGGACGCAAAGCGAGGTGATGTGAACCTCGAGGGGGAGGAAGACATCATGACCAAACATGAGAGTATAAGGGGTGGTGGCCGTCGGACCATGCTTGGAAGTGCAGTAGGCATACAATGTATGGTAAAGCTCTAAATGTCAGACGTGGGGGTTCAACTCTAGCATCTTATGCAAGATACTAAGGATAACCTTATTGCTTGCCTCCGCCTGACCATTAGACTGTGCATAATAAGGGGTGAAATGCAAGAGCTTGATACCATAGCCGATAAGGAATATGACTACAGAATCAGCCATGAAAGTTGTCCCCCCGGTCCGACACGATGCATTCCGGAATACCAAAGCGGGAGATAATGTTACAAAATATAAAGTTACGAACCAAGGTCACGGAGGCGACCTTGAGTGGCTCGGCTTCAATCCACTTGGTAAAGAAATCGGTGGTCACGATGATGAACTTATGCTGCTCCGAGGAATGGGGTGAATGATGCCGACGAAGTCTATCACCCATCCTCGACCTGGCCATGGTTTAATGATTAGCTGCAACAGAATGTTAGGAATGTGTTGCACTGGTCCGTGAGCCAAGCAATCCTGACAACCTTTGGCCAAAGCAATACAGTCTTTGAGAATGGTAGGCTAGTAGTAGTAGTGGCAACGGATTATCCAGCGCATTTTTGGTCCTGCCTGATGCGAACCAAGAACTCCGGAATAAACCTCGCGCATAAGCCGCTTAGACTCGTTATAAGCAGCGAAAGTCATTACCGTCTTCGCCGCGTCGACGAAGCTCACCGTTGCGAAGTACAAATTGAGCACGAGAAATTGCATTTGCCGGGAATGATTTGCGTCATGAGGGTTCTTGAGGTATGCGATAAATGGCACCCGCCAGTCCTCGTCTATAGGGTCTAAAGCAGCGACGTCCAAAGGATCAACTTCATACTGCCCCCTTGCAATAAAAGAAGGAAGAGTGCGTCGTTCGACCTTGAGTAGTCGTTCACATACTCCATCGCACAAGCTAAGACTGGATGCAATCTGTGCGAGCTCATTTGCCGCAAAGTTGAATTCGCGCGGAATGTGCTCAATGTGAACGTCATCAAAGCGATCCAGGACGTGAAAGGCTTTTTGCAAGTAGGGCTCAATGAACGAACTCAAGCACTTAAACTTTGCCACGAGCTGGTTGACAACCAATAAGGAGTCACCAAAGACTTAGACCTCGCAGACTCCTAAGTCCAACAAGATTTCCAGTCCAATGTGAACGCCTCATATTCTGCCTGGTTATTCGTACATTTTAAATCCAGCTGGAAGGAGTAAGAGAAACGATCACCTGCAGGGTTCTCAATGGCAATTTCGGCACCTACAGCGAGTTCAGTACACTATCCATCAAAGTAAAGAGTCTACGAGGTGAGGGAAACAATGGCGAACTCCAATTGGCAAAACCCAGTGAGCTCAGTTGGTGGGTGATGAGCGAGGAAGACCGTTATGGCCTGTCCTTTTACTGCCTTTGCGACACATATTGCAAGGAGAACTCAGATAAAGACAATATTCATTTACATATACGGCCTCGTAGGATAGAGCGGGAAAGCATGTATCTGACTAGATCGGACTGAGCAATCACTACCGTGGTAAAGGCCAACATGTAGTGGCGAAGCTTTCAACCTGTAAAGAATAGGGCGAGACATAACTTCTCCATTGGAGAGTAGCGCGTCTCGTAATCTATTAATACCCTACTAAGGTAATAAACAGCGTGTTCCACCCCGTTCTCATCATCCTATGCCAAGAGTCCGCCAATGGACAAGTCAGCAGCGGCGATGTACAGTTTAAGTGGAATGTTAGGGCGAGGTGGAACCAAGACAGACGGGTTCGTAAGGTAGTCCTTGATATGATCAAAAACCTCTTGGTGTTGTGGTTCCCAAACGAACTCTGCTGCCCCTGGAGCTTCAAGAGTGGTGAAAAAGGCTGAACTTTGCCTGCCACGATTGAAATAAAACCTTGGGGGATTCATCTTCAAGAGCTTCCGCAAAGAATACACACTTGGGGGATTCATCTTTAGGTTATGTTTCCGCATCCGCGTGAAAACCTGCCGGAGGTCTTCAATGTGTGTTGCCTGTGTTTTGGTTTTAACCATCACGTCGTCTATGTAGACTTCAATCAACTTGCCCAGGATATCATGAAAGATGAGGTTCATGGTGCGCTGATATGTTGCCCCCGCGTTCTTGAGTCTGAAAGGCATAACAACATATTGAAACGCACCTGCAAACCCCGGGTAGAGGAAGGCGGTCTTGTGGCAATCTTCCTCAGTGACAGGAATCTGGTGGTATCCAACTGTTCCATCCATAAAGGATAGCACTTCATGGCCCGCGGCCGTATCAATGAGGAGGTCGGCAACAAGCATGGGGTATATATCCTTAGGTGTGGCGTTGTTGAGGTCTCGGTAATCAACACATACACGCATTTTACCGTTCTTCTTACGGACGGGAACAACATTGGATAGCCATTCATTGTACTTGGCCACACGAATGATACATGAGCGGTGCATGTTCTCAATTTCTTCCTTAACCACGATCTGGGTCTTAGTTCGCATGAACCTACCATCTTAGCGGACTGGACGTTTGTCAGGATGAGTGGGCAACCGGTGACAAACTAAATTCGAAGACAAGCTGGGCATGTCTTCGTACTTTTCGGCGAAGCAATCCCTATACTCGAGTAGGAAAGTTAGAAGAGTTAGAAGAGCTTCCCATTCGTCCGCCGCCAGCTTAACACTGATGGAAATGAACAGGGGCTTCCCTGCGGTCCCCATGTCAACTTGTAAGATGGGGTCGCGGACTTGAGGTGGTGTGTCGTCCAACGCGGCAGGAGCTAATTGAATAACTTCCTTCTTGGTATCGTTGTAATCCACTATTTCATCCACATATTCTATAGTCACGACCTTGTCGTAGGCTTCGCTTTTTGCCCAGTATGAGAGGTGTCTCTCAAATAAGGACTTGCTAGCCTCGCGCGCCTCTTCTGAGGAGGCACTAATCATCAGAGGGGTGAAGGGGATCCGCGATGGTGTGAGGACATTGTAAGTCATCCTTTGCCTGAGTGATCCCCCATCGCATTAAGTTGGAGGCCGTGACCCCATAGGGGCAGCCTTTAGAATCGACGCCTTGGACATCCAGCGGGCCCAAGTCAGTGTTGTAATAACGGGTATCGTAGAAGTTGGCGGAGATGGAGAAAGGACGCGGATCCGTCTTAATGAGGACCACCTCGCATGTCTCAGTGTCCCAGATTATGAGTTCTTGGTGCATAGAGGAAGGCACGCAAAAACCTTTATGGATCTAGTCACGGCCTAGGATCATGTTGTATGAAGAAGTGCACTCGGCCGCGAAGAAGGTAGAAATCCGTGACGCCGGTCCAACCTTGACTCTTAAGAATAACAGGCCCAGAGTTCTGGAGACTTTTCCGGTGAAGTTCTTGACTGTCAAGGACGTGGTCTGTATCATTGAGTGCGGGATACCAAGGAGTCCCATAGTACGGTTGGTAACGACATTCACTGCAGCTCCAGTGTCGACCATGATCTTGTTGACTATGATCCCCTCAACTTCAGCTGAAATGTACAATGGCCTCATGTGAGTGGTCATGTCTAGGGTTGGTGTGGAGAAGGTCAGAGTTGGCATATGTGTGACACTGCTCGTAACTTCCAATGGTGAAGCGGTCGCGGGTTCCACCAGGACTGGACCTATTTCCCTGCTGCAAGGTGAGGACATGTCGTAGACATTGTTGCTAGTGTCTGGAATATTCGCACGAAGCGTGCGAGCTCTGGTGATTTAGCTAGTGTGGCCTTAGTGGTGAGCCATCACTTGTAAACTTGGAGAATTTGGGCTTGCCGGTTGTGACGTGGACCAAGAAAGTAATTAATGTTCACTTGGACATTTTACAGTCCAGTAAAGTATTATTACTTGGACAAAAATGCCCTTTGGCTAAAACATTGCCCCTAGGCCTTGAGCTTTGGATTTTCTAAGTGAGTAGGCCTTATTGAACATATCATGACAATTCAAAAGTTAGAGGGTGCTAACATTTTGGCGCCATTGCGACCTTCATCTCGTTGAGGTGAACCAAAGTTTTGAAATGTGTGTTCCCAACCACCTCGTGAGACAATTTGGTTATGTCCAAAGGGTTCCCTACTCACTGTGTAGCGAGCGGGTATGTATCCTGATGTTAGATTGGGGAAGCGAACTGAGTCTTCTCGCTAGTGAACATAAGAATGACGAGGCGAACCAACGAGAGGAACGAACTTCGTTTGCCTTCTCTACTTTTGCATTTGCCTGCTCTTCACTGCCCCTCAGTGCGAACTAAAGAGAAGCAAACAAAATGGTTGGCGAACGGCGGCATAAAGATAGCGAACCAACTTTGAAAATTTGGAGGCGAC
Source organism: Fragaria x ananassa (assembly GCA_034370585.1). Lineage (NCBI taxonomy): Eukaryota > Viridiplantae > Streptophyta > Magnoliopsida > Rosales > Rosaceae > Fragaria > Fragaria x ananassa. The sequence goes on along the minus strand of CP139761.1, from coordinate 23,923,751 downwards.
AAGGATTGGCCTAAATAATGACTAAGACACTTGAAGAAGGTATACAGTCTGAAAAACTGAGAAAAAGGGAAGAAGATGTATTGTTTTATTTAGGGCCTCTGGGATAGGCCCCAATCTTGTACTTGTCTTTTGGTTAGACTTTGCACGTTTATGATGAAATGGAAGAGAGAAATAAAGAAAAAATTAGAATGACTAAACTGCATGTAAAATTTAATTTAGCGCTTCAGGAATAGGCCCCAATCATGTACTACTATGTTGGTTAGACCTCGCACATTTACAAAGACATGAACTAATTAATCTTCGCTCTCGTGGTGCCCCCAAGTGGGAGGCGATGAAGTGCTATCGCGAAGGCGCGGAGCACTATGAACAATGGTCGCGGGGTCAAGAGGCGAAGGATCTGGGCGTTCCCAAATACCAGCGATATGGCGCTTTAAGAAACGACCATTAATAGGATTGGGATGGAGTGTACCGTCAAGGTCGTGCAAGTGGTATGCCCCCTTTGTCAATATGCGATGAATAATAAAATGTCTTTCCCACTGCGCGGACCACTTTCCGCGGCCTTCGGTCTTCTCACCTAATGGTAACACGACTCGCCACACTGTTTGGCCCTCGGCAAAGCTCTGTCCGCGGGTAACTCTATCATAGGACCGCGCAGTACGCTGCTTCTCAAGGATGAGATTGTTGATGGTAGTGATACTGTCAAGACCCACCCTGAATTTCATCCTGAAACCCGAGATGAGTCCTGCGGGGACCACCTCCAAGGAAAATTTACCGAAGAACTCGACAAACCTCCCTCGAAAATGGACAACCCTAACTCGGAAAATTAATGAACCACATTTTTAACCGAAATTAACATCCTCCGCTACAACCCATGAATCCAGAAAAGATTAAACAAAATCCCAACAGTAATCAGAGCCACTAAAAATAAAATAAAACAACGGAAGCTAACAATCTCCTAGTAGATTAAACAGATAACCTACTGGCGAAAGGTGACTATGCCTCGACGTCTCCTTCCAGACCCCACTCGAACGCTGCAGACTGGGCATTTTAAAAACGAAGTGCCCAGGGGAAAATATTCAATTACGTCAAAGTGAGTGAACAAAAGCAACTTCGATAACAAATAAATATTTCCCCAAAAATACTTTTAAAGAAAACGCTTTATCAGCGACAAAAAAAAAAACTTAACTCGAAAATTCTGAACTGGTGTCTAGCCTCGCTAGACTCCCAAACTTTAAGAAATGGCCTCTCAAGTTAGGATATTATATATATCAGTATGTATTTACATTCACTTATTCTTTGTACGATATCTATGAATAAACTTGAAAAAAATAGATATCATACAAAGCTACGACGCTGGCGTCTAACGCTCATGTCACCCCATACTAGAATTGTACCTCAGTATGGGGGAATCGCCCGGGTGGGTATATATACGTGCTGACTCCTTATACGAATTCTATGAATGAATACGAAAATAGAAAGTCGTACAAGGCTACCATGCTGGCGTCTAACGCTCACGTCACCCTATAATGGAATCGTACCTCAGTATGGGAGAAATCACGTATAGCTGGCTAGCATTTATTTATATACATATTATTCTCATAATCCTCAATATATGAGTATAATCAACAAAATTCTCAATTTCGGGAAATTTCTAACAACTGAAAATTATTCATCAACAAAGCATTTTAAGCACATTATTTAAAACAAATGTCCACTCACAGATTAGGCCTAAGCCTGAAGTCGGTCGGAGGTTTCTTCCGCTCGGGCCTCCTCACGACCTGTTCCAAAGACATAAATAAATCCTTAAATAAAACACTGACGCTTAAAGAAAATAGGCATAAATAAATATAAGCCTCGCGCGCTCAACCATGCCTATCGCCCCAAAAACTTAAATCTACTGCCAACCATAAATCTCTACAATAATTACCGACATTCTCAAAATCATCTTCCACCATAACTAATCCAATGGCCAGATTCTAACTTAATAATCAACCAAAAATACCAAACTTCAAAAATTCTCAAACCTATCCAAAACTCCTCCAAAAATTCTAAAACTCATTCCAATAAACTCCTCTTATTTTTCCCCACTAAAAACACTTTTTAAACGGCGGCCAGCAGCTAGCTCTGACGACCTCCAATGCCTACTAAATTTTAATAGCACCTTCCTCTCAACCTCCTCTACAACTTTCCCAACTAGGACAAATCACAATTACAGGCCTAACTATGCTAATTGAACGAAAACACACAAAAAGCCACAGAATTTCTATTACCGATTTCTCCTTACCTATCTCGAGATGGAGGGAGCCCTTTAGAGGGATGAAAGCATGGGAGGATGGCTTTCTTTTGAGCCAAGGATCGCCGGCTATGGCGGCCGGGGGAGGGAGTTTCTGCGATTGGAGACTTTGGGCAGTCGGACCTTTCGGGCGGCTTCTCTCCCTCATGACGGCGCTAGAAAGGCTGCCACCGGTCTAGAATGGAAGCTAGGTCGGAGGCCAACAGATTGGGACCAGCGCGGTGGTCTGGGGCGGCCGGACGGCGGCGATCGGGCTTAGGAAATTTTTCCGGGAGGAGGGGAGAGAGAAAGGGAGAGCGCGAGCAGGAGAGAGAGAAAGGAGAGAGAGAAAAGAATTTGGGCTTGGCCCAACCGGATCCAACACCACAAATATACCCATTCCAAAATTCAACACCCCAAAAAATAATACCTCAATAAAAATTACATTTTACTACCAAAAATTATCATTTTTACCGTCGTCACAATTTCTACCTTCGAATAAATCTTACAAAATAATCGTCCCCCACAAGCTCTCTGGAGACCAATTAAATTATACACTTAATGACGAACATAGTAAAACTCTTATTTACTCTCTGCTAACAAATAAGGTAAAATTTAAGGGTTGGAGCGTGACAGATACGGTGTTCGTCGAGGTCTTTGAGCTCTTGCCACATCGCTTAGACGTAATCATCACCAAGCAATTAGTGCTGTTCCTGGACGCGAAGCGAGACGACATGAACCTCAAGGGGGAGGACGACATCATGACCAAACATGAGAGCATAAGGGGTGGTGGCAGTCAGACGACGCTTGGAAGTGTGGTAGGCCTACAAAGTATGGTAAAGCTCTAAATGCCAGACGCGGGGGTTCAACTTTAGCATCTTGCATAAGATACTGAGGATAACCTTATTGCTCGTCTCCGCCTGACCATTAGACTGTGCATAATAGGGGGTTGAATGCAAGAGCTTGATACCATTAGTGATAAGGAATGTGACTACAGAATCAGCCATGAAAGCTGTCCCTTAGTCCGTCACGATGCACTCCAGAATACCAAAGCGGGAGATAATGTTGCAGAAGATAAAGTTACGAATCGAGGTCGCGGAGGTGACCTTGAGTGGCTCGGCTTCAACCCACTTGGTAAAGAAATCAATGGCCACGATGATGAACTTATGCTGCTCTGAGGAATGGGGGTGAATGATGCCGACGAAGTCTATCGCCCATCCTCGACCTGGCCGTGGTTTAATGATCGGCTGCAACGGAATGTTAGGAATGTGTTGCACTGGTCTGTGAGCCTGGCAATCCTGACAACCTTTAGTGAAAGCAATACAGTCTTTGAGAATGGTAGACCAGTAGTAGCCGTGGTGACGGATTAGCCAACGCATTTTCGGTCCTGCCTGATGCGAACCACAAACTTCAGAATGAACCTTGCGCATAAGCCGCTTAGCCTCGTTACCATATACGCAGCGGAAGTCATTACCGTCTTCGCCGTGTCGGCGAAGCTCACCGATGCGAAGTACAAAGTTGAGGGCGTGAAACCGCATTTGCCGGGAATGAGTAGCGTCATGAGGGTTCTTGAGGTAGGCGATAAATGGCAGCCGCCAGTCCTCTTCTATAAGGTCTAAAGTAGCGACGTCCAAAAGATCAACTTGATACTACCCCTTGCAATAAAAGAAGGAAGAGTGCATCGTTCGACCTTGAGTAGCCATTCACGTACTCCATTGCGCAAGCTAAGACCAGATGCAATTTGTGCGAGCTCATTTCCCTCGAAGTTGAATTCGTGCGAAATGTGCTTAATGTGGACGTCATCAAAGCGATCCAGGATGTCAAAGGCTTTTCGCAAGTAGGGCTCAATGGACAAACTCAAGCACTTAAACTTCGCCATGAGATGGTTGACAACCAATAAGGAGTCACCAAAGACTTGGACCTCGCGGATTCCTAAGTCCAACAAGATTTCCAGTCCAATGATAAGCGCCTCATATTCCACCTGGTTATTCGTACATTTCAAATCCAGCTGGAAGGAGTAAGAGAAATGATCACCTGCAGGGTTCTCAATGGCAATTCCAACACCTACAGCGAGTTCAGTACGTGATCCATCAAAGTAAAGAATCCATGGGGTGAGGGAAGCAGCGGCGAATTCCAACTCTCGGAACGTTGTGAGCTCAGTTGGTAGGTGATGAGCGAGGAAGTCCGCTATGGCATGTCCTTTTACTTCCCTTTGCGGTACATATTGCAAGGAGAACTCAGACAAAGCTAATATTCATTTGCATATGTGGCCCCGTAGGATAGGCGGGAAAACATGTATTTGATTAGATCGTACTGAGCGATCACCGCCGTAGTAAAGGCCAACATGTAGTGGCGGATCTTGCAACCTGCAAAGAATAGGGCAAGAAATAAATTCACCATTGGATAGTAGCCACAGGGCCTTTTTGTCTGCAGGATCTTGTGGCGATCTTCCTCAGCGACAGGAATCTGGTGGTATCCAACGGTTCCATCCATAAAGGATAGCACTTCATTCCCCGCGGCTGCATCAATGAGGAGGTCGGCAACAGGCATGTGGTATATATCCTTAGGCGTTGCATTGTTGAGGTCTCGGTAGTCAACACATACGCGCATTTTGCCATTCTTCTTGTGGACGGGAACGACATTAGATAGCCATTGATTGTACTTGGCCACGCGAATGATACCTGAGCGGTGCATGTTCTCAATTTCTTCCTTGACCACGATTTGGGCCTCAAATCGCATGAACCTGCCATCCTAGCAGACTGGACATCTGTCAGGATGAGTGGGCAACCGGTGACAAACTAAATCCGGAGACAAGCCGGGCATCTCTTCGTATTTTTCGGTGAAACAGTCCCTATACTCGTGTATGAGAGTTAGAAGAGTTTCTCGTTCGTCCGCCGCCAGCTTAGCACTGATGGAAATGAGCAGGGGCTTCTCTGCGGTCCCCACGACAACTTGTAAGATGAGGTCGCGGACTTGAGGTGGTGTGTCGTCCAACGTGGCGGGAGCTAACTAAATAACTTCCTTCTTGGTATCGTTGTAATCCACTATTTCATCCACATATTCCATAGCCGCGACCTTGTCGTAGGCTTCGCGTTCTGCCCAGTATGAGAGGAGTCTCTCACATAAGGACTCGCGCGCCTCTTCTGAGGATGCACTAATCATTAGAAGGTTGAAGGGGATCCGTGATGGTGTGAAGACGTTGTAAGTCGTCCCTCGCCTGGGTGAGCCCCCATCACGTTAAGTTGGAAGTTGTGACCCCGTAGGGGCGGCCTTTAGAATTGACGCCTTAGACATCCAGCGGGCCAAAGCCTGTGTTGTAATAACGGGCATCATTGAAGTTGGCGAAGATGGAGAAAGGATGCGGATCCGCCTCGCATGTCTCAGTGTCGCAGATCATGAGTTCTTGGTGCATAGAGGAAGGCACGCAAAAACTTCTATGGATCCAGCCGCGGCCTAGGATCATGTTGTATGAAGAAGCGCATTCGGCCCAGAGTTCTGGAGACTTGTCCGGTGAAGTTCTTGACTGTCAAGGACGTGGTCTGGATCATTAAGCGAGGAATACCAAGGAGTCCCATAGTACGGGTGGTAACGACATTCACTGCAACTTCAGTGTAGACCATGATCTTGTTGACTGTGATCCCTTCAACTTCAACTGAAATGTACAATGGCCTCATGTGAGTGGCCATGTCTAGGGTTAGTGGGGAGAAGGTTAGAGTTGGCATGCGTGTGACGCTGCTTGTAACTTCCAATGGTTGAGCAAGGTGGGGACATGTCGCAGATATTGTTGCTAGTGTCTGGGATATCCTTCGTGTTCCATGTTGTGTTTGGCAGGAGAGCATATTTTTCGGATATGAAAAATACCATTCCGACCTGAAAAGAAAACTACTCGCGGATTGGGATCAGCGGAGCCTCAATTAACCCAAGCTCACCTTTGAGCACAGCGAATGCACTCTCCGCAAGGTTGACTTCCTCGTCTTCTAGCCATGCAAAAACTTCAAGCATATTGCAAGTTAATGACTCCCCCTGTTCTTCTGCTTGGTCTTCTTCTAAGTCAATGCGGGGCTCGTAATGAGCCTCGTCATTCAACGAATTCTCCAGGAAATGTTGGGCCATCAGATCCGCGAAGCTCCTGCTAGGTTAGGACTGGAGGTAGCACTTTCAGCACCTGGCGATGCGTCAGTCTCCATCCTCCGTGGTCGCCACGCGAGTTTGGTCAAGGGCTGTTCGTCTTCAGCTGGCTGCTTATCCGCAGCTAGAGGAACCTTGGAGCTGTCATTGGCCTTCGACGGAGGAATGGCTGAGATTCGAAGCTCCTGCTTGGCCTCTTACTCCGGGTTAGGTTGTGGCCGAGGCCGATGTTGCTGTGGTGATTACCTTCTTGCCTCAGGGTCTTGGCGAGGAGCATTCCGGGGCCATGATGGCCGAGGCAACTCGCGCCTTGGCTCTGGTTCCGGTATCACAAATAGTCTTCACTTTGCTGGAAGGGGTGGTTCCCTTATCCGTTCAGCCTCCGGTGATTGACGACGCCTTGGTTGAGGAAGCGGTTCCCTTCTTCGATCAGGCTCTGGTAAGGGTGTACGCCGGGAAGGTTGTGAATCCCTTCTTCTTTCTGGCTCTAGAGATGGCCTATGCCTGGAAGGACGTGAACCCTGTTTCGGTGGTACGGTGAGACGACAGAAGACATTCACTTTTGGAGCGGGGTCATCTGCTACCTGCGCACACACACTTGTGGAGGCGTGACAGGTGGCCTTTGGAGTAGAGCGCGCAAGCCTTCGACTTCTCTCCACATCCTCTCAGGTGTCTGTGCGAGTTGCGAGGGTCGTATAACGCCATCATCGACAGCTCGCAGGGCACGTAGGATGCTGCCATACTTCTTCTAGAGCTTCCGCTTCTTGGATCTGGTGATGGTAACTGGCCTACCCCCTCCTTAATTGCTAATTTGGATGTCGAGGGAATGTAAGGGTCGATCAAGATACCTTGGCGAGGGCTTGAAGCCTCATTTTCCTGATACCCGTTGCTGGAGTCGGATATGTCCATCTCGCTTGAAGCTGGAGGCGAAGGTACTTCTTCTGTCCAGTGTGATTGGACGAACGTCTCGAGGCGCTTGATCTTCTGTTCTAGCTCTTCGCGAGTTCTGGGACTCATGGGTTGGTAATTTTCAGAGGAGGGCGGTGTATTTCCCCGTATGATTGTTTTGCCCTTATCTTTCCTTGACTAGCTACCTTGCCGGTTCATGGTTTCCACTTTGGTTCACCAGCACGGTATAGTCATTCGCCGGTCTCTTGCGGTTTTGACCTGACGGTTCGTGCGGGTTTGCGTTTGGAGAAATGTCCAATGTGATCGCGCGCTGGCCGATGCGAGGCCAAGCAATGTCAGCCGTTGCAATCATGAAATCACCTTTGTCTTCAAAGCGAATGTACTTGAGGTCGAGCCAGTCTTGGATTTGCTCGTGAAGCCGGTAGTAATCACAAGTTCTGTGTCCCCAACTATCATGGAACTTGCAGTGTATGCAACATTCCTTATAGTCAATGTAAGGAAAGGCCCTCGCCACTGTGACGAGTCTGTCATCAATAAGGTCGTCTAGAACCTCATGTGCGAGGTTGACGTTATAGGTATACTGGCGGGATGGCCGAACTGCATCAACCTTGTCCTCCTCGTGGCCTCTCTTAGATGCACGGCGCAGATTGTCATCCTCTGGGTGATCCGACATGTCCAAAGTGACTCTTCGCTGGCTTGGCTTCGGCCCGCGGCGGCGGCTGTTCTCCTCTGGCTGGTCTTTCCAGTTCACCTTGACCATACCGACCACAGATGGGAAGGGGTCCACATCCACCAGAGAGGCTATGCTCTTCGGCGTCTTCATTTTCAAGGCGCCAGAGTTCAACTAGGTCTGCAGTTGGTTGCGGAGCTTAACACAGTCTTTGGTGTCGTGATTGTAGACGTTGTGGAAGCCACAATACTTCTTGTCCTTTAGCCCTTCCTTGGACGAGATCTTTTGATCCAAGTGTATACACTTCGCCTCGATCAAGTCATTAAAGACAAGATGAGTGTTTTTCGCGTCATACGTGTATAACTCGTATTTAGGCTTGGTCCATGCAAAAGACTAAATGGTGATTGGCTCGCGAGTTATTTTGAGATTCTTTAGTTTGTGAGCCAACGGTTTCCCAGTCAATTTGACTGCTACGACGTCATCATACTCTTGCGCGGCCTCAATCTCTTCCTTCTTCTGGTAATAAGGATCAAACGTGGGAGATTGGAGGCTTAGTGCCCCCACTGTCCTGTTTCTTCCTGGTACGTACGTCCCCTTGGAAGCATTCTCCTTCTCATCCATTTCATTGAGGATAAGCTCTTAACTGCCGACCTTGTTGATCAGGTCGCCCATAAATGTGAAACGCTCTCCATGGTGCTTCAGCCGCTAGCGATGCTCGAGGCCACAAACATCCAACTTAATGGCTTCCTGTTCAGGTAGTAGGTAGTCACACTTGGCTTGGTGGATCTTGAAGCGTTGGAGGAATGAGACTCTATGCTTTGCTGGCTCATTTGGGTGAGGGAGTCAAGGCCAACCTCCTGCTCAATGGTACAGTAGGTTTCCCGGAACAGTCTCTCCATGGTAGGACAATACGTGATGGATCATGGCTTCAACCTGGAGTACCAACTAAAAGCAGCTCCGGACAGAGAAGTTCCGAAGAGCTTGAGCTTGAGAATATCATTATTATTGGCCGCACTGGATTTTGAAGCGGGCTATATGGGTTGTTGTATCTTCCCTTGTCTCCTCGAAGAAGGTGGTAAAGACAATGTTCTTGAACCCATAGGGGAAAGGGTACTGCGCCACACTATCAGGGTAGGGGTTGCGATAGTGTAAGTCAGCATCCCCTTTTTTGGTTTGCTCCTTGACTATGGTGTAAATAAGTTGGCGCCAGTCGGCTGCCGTCACAAGTGTGGATTCTGCTCCCTCTTCATGGTTTGGCCATGCAGAGAAACTGGCGGCCTGTCCACTATTCTTGGGAGCTGGGCTGGAGTAGGCTAGAACCGGGTCAGCTGGTGTCCCGGCTCCTTGGCATAGTGAGTTATTAGCTCCCTTGAAGGGAGCAGTAGAGCCATATGGAGGCAGATTCTTTGAAGTTTCAGCCCCTAGCATGAACTACGAGGTCATTTGATCCCCGACCTTAGGGTTTGCCCTAGCGCGCTCATTAGGCGGGATATACTTGGCTGATCCCTCGTTCGCGCTTGCGCTAGTAGGATCTAGGGCAAGATTCTTTGGTGCTTGCACCCTCATCTTATCTTCAACTTCAAGGACCCGTAAGTTCAGCCGGTCCTGTTTTTCCTTGAATTTGTCTAGTTTTTCAAGACTGTTCTTGCTTCCAAAGAAAGAAGCATTCTGCAGGTCATGCAGCTTGGTATCGTGGTCGTCTAAACGGCGAGTTTGTTCATCTACTGTCACGCGAGTGAGCGACAGGATTTCCGCATGCTGCTTCACGGTTTCCGCGTTCTGCTTCACGGTCTCCGTGTTCTGGTCCAGATCCTTTTGGATCCGTTGGAGGGAACCGTTGACCAAATCCTTGTCTTCCCTTGCTTCGCCTACAAACTGGTTTAAGTCCTCGATGAGTATGGCGAGGTTGTGCTGGTCTGCTTCCGAAAGGATCTTGTCCCTCTTGGCCTGTTCGGCAAGGTCTCGACCGTCTCAACAAGGTGGGTGACGCTCCGTTGGGTTGCAGTGGCCTCGAGTCGGCCCTTAAGTTCCTCAAACATCTGGAGGATTCGCTCCATAGGCGGAGCAGCTCCTGGGTCTTGGGTCGGCTGTGAGCCTACCATTACGGCTTCGTTGAAGTCTGGGTCATCAAACTGAGCGAGAACCTGCTCCTGAGTGAGGGAACGGCAAGCCGAGCTGTTATGGGGCTTATACCATAGTGATATGTGCTTGAGACAAGAAAGATGAGGCTTTCGGTATGGCGATTCCTCTGGTCTCCCTATGATGTCTCACTTGTACTCCCTGTCCAACCGGGTGTGCCAATGTTTTGACCACGATCCTCAGCGCATGGGCGAGGGGTAACTAGCGAACAAAGAAAGAGGGAGATGTTGCGGGTGTGCCACCTCGCGGACGAGGAAAGGGTTGTATGCGAGCTTGATTTCTAATCAGGCGGAGGGGGTTTCTAAGTGCCACCTCAGATGAGGAATTTATGAGCACAAGGCGATCGATACTCACGGCGGGACGCGAGTAGAGCAACTATAGGGACATCACGGGGAATCAGAGGCGAGTCGAGGAGGGCTCTGAGAAAACCTAGGCGGCGGTGCGCTTAGGGTTAGGGTTTCGAGGTACCTCGAATGGGTTCAACTAGGTTGAAAGTTTGTTTTGTATTTGTTGAGAGGTTTGATTGTTGTGTTGCATTTGTGTGTTTGACCCCTTTATATAGTAGTCCGACTTACGGCAAAAGAAAGTTAACTTGGAATCCAGGTCGGGCTTTGAAACCCTAATCCCACAAGGACAAGGTTTTCCCGACGAGGGCCAATCAACTTATAACACATGTCCAGCTCGCACATTCCGCATGGGCTACTGTTTCCAACTTGCGGGTCTTTAAAGGGCTTTTCTAAATAAAAGGACCACAGGGATTGGCCAAAAGCATGTCAAAGACCGGTGGGAGTCTTCAACGATTAGTGTGTGTACGCGGACTCCTCCTATGGCTTCTTCGCGAAGTCTCGCCCGTGAGCCAGTTCGACAGCTCGCCTTGATGTACTCCGCCTCCGGTAGGGCTCTTATGCGAAGTATCATTTCGCCTCGCCTACGCGCGCGAGATCATTAAGTGCGCAAACCCTGTATTTCGCGCGAAGCGTGCAATCTCTAGCGATTCAGCTCGCGCTGCCTTTGGTTAAAACAAGGAGAAATGTGGAGTTGAAATTCTATGGTTTTTACCTATTTCGGTTCGATTACCCTATCTAGGTTTGGAATTGGTTCTTATGCTAGTTAGTAAAGTTGTAAAGGAGATTAAGAGGAAAATGCTGTCAAATTTTGGTAGGCATTGGAGGTCGCTGAAGTCGGCCGTCGATGTTAAGGAGATTTTCATAGTTTTATATGTGTTTTCTTAAGGGGAGTTTATTGATGTGTAGTTTGAAATTTTTGGAGGAGTTTTGGATAAGTTTTGGATTTTTCTAAGATTAATGGATTTTGGCGGTTATTGTTAGGATGGGAGAGAGTGGTAGTAAGGATGTCGGTAATTATAGTGAAGTATGGTTTGAAGCGAATTTAAGAATAAAGAAGTTAGGCATGGATGAGCGTGCGAAGCTCACATTTAATTTTGCCTATTTTTATAAAAGCGTGGGTTTATAGTTCAAGATTTAATTATGTTTTTGGAACAGAACGTGAGGAGGCACGAGCCGAAGAGGTCTCTGACCGACATCAAGCTTAGACCTAATTTGTGAGTGGAATTTTGTTTTAATTAAAATTCATGCAATTGTTTACTGTTGAGTAATTAATTTTGTTGGAGCTTTTGACGTCATTTTTATTTGAAGATTTTATTTATTTTGGAGAGTTACCAAAAATGAGATTTTCGGTAAATTATAAATGTTTTTATGAGGAGAGTATGTATATAAATGTTAGCTAGCCATATGTGTCTGTCCACCTTAATGACGTAGTATATATCTGTATTATGGTGTGACGTGAGCGTTGGACGCAAGCGTAGTAACCATATATGAGTGTTTAATTCATATAGGGGGTATGGACACATTTATACACCCGTTTGTCCACTTTAATGACATAGTGTATCACCGCATTAAGGTGTAATGTATCACCACATTAAGGCGTAACGTGAACGTTGGATGCGAGTGTAGTAGCCATATATAAATTATCTTAAATCTATTAATTTATATAGGCAGTATGAGCGAGTGTAAATACATACATATATTGATATATAGTTTTGAGCTGAAGAGGCTCGATATTGATGAGATAAGAGATTTATCTCTTGAGGCATGCATCCTTTTTTTTTTTTGGAAATTAAATTTGGGAAAGCATAAATGTTGATAAATATTTTATTTATTTATTTTTATCCACTCACTCTAACGTTTCCGAATGTTTTCCCCTAAACCCTTCGTTTTAAAAAATGTCCAGTCTGCATAGTTCGGGTTGGATTTAGTAGGAGGAGTCGAGGCATAGTTACACATCTCTCAGCCACTTTTCACTAGTAGCTTACATGTTTAACCTATTATGGTATTTTCCTCCTTCTGTTGGTTTTAGTAGCTTTGAATACTCTTGGGATTATTGTATATTATTTTCGGTGGTGTGCTAAAACCTATGTTATAGTATTTGGATATTTATAGGTTGAAATGAAAAGTGGTTAGCTTGTTTTAAAAGAGTACTTCTTTAATTTTCCAGGTTAGGGTACGTGGTGCATTTGCCGGACATAAGAATTGCTCAATGCAAACTGCTATACCTAAGTAGCTCAATTTCAAACAGCCAAGAATTTTCATCAATAGCTGCTGATAGGTTGAACGTAAAACAATATGATGTTATTAACACATCTCTTTTTGCTATTAACACATCTTATTTATGTTCTTATCCGCACATTTCAATTTTATTTACAAGCTTGTTATTTGAATTTGTTTTATAATCGACTCTCATCATAGATGTGATGTATTAATACAAAAATGTGTGTTAATTACAAAAAATAGGTGTGTTAAAACAATTTCTATAAACTGTACATGTAGTTGTCTGCATAAGCAAATAATATTTTGAAGGAAAAAAAAAATGCAAATAAGATGATTTTTCATACAATATCATTGAAAAAACAGTTTCACAAATATTTAGTTTTGATAGGCCCGCATTGACTATCCATCCAAGTGCATAGGCAAATTCATCACACGATCACACTAATGGCCATGTCTGTCCATCTACACACAAAATGATCGAATGCATACACATATACAATAACCTGCATGGCATCTTTAAGTACTTTCATTACAATACAGAATATATCACATTATAAAAACTTCAAAATTCGGAGTCACCCCTGTTTAGCCACTCTAAGGAAGCCTGAAATTTGGAAGAGTGCAAATTGATGAACAAGTTTCATTCCAGTCATGAAAAACATATATGCATGACTTTTCGGAGATGAAGACAACAAGTCAAGCTCCCTCACCCAAGTTTGAGAAATAGAGTGTCGCCGGCGGAGACATGATCGAGGGAAGAACAAGTAGAAAAGCAGCTGCTGGGGTTAGCGTCAGACTCTGATACCAAACCTTTTTCAGCAGGCGAGATATCTGACTCAAAGGCGACACCATTTCCATTGGACAACATCCTTATCTGTACGTAGGTAATTAGAGCAAAACTCCATATTTACTCGCTTTTGTAATCAAGAAAATGACCCTATCTGGTAATAATATAAAAGAATCATATTAGGTATCATCACTTACCTCCTGCCTCAATTGGTTATTTGCTAGTTCCAACTCAGCTCCCTGCAATTATGTATAACAAGCAAAATAACTGATAAATAAAAAAATATCATACTGATTTTTTTTAAAAAAAATTATAGTATTTTCACTACCAACCCTGCTATTATTCATTCATTGAAATAAAAAAACCCTGCTATTATTTGAACTTGCAATTGCTAACCTTTGCCTCAAGTGCGAAGATTTCACCGATAATATTTTCTTCCTGAAATGAATGGATATTTTTATGTAATAACTATATACATATATAATAATACAAATAAGCGCCAAAATACATAAATCAGATGATATTTTTTTTTTTGATAAAAAAATCTGATGAATTTGTATGTACTATTAACACAAGTCAAACAGAACACAAAAGGTTGAGAATTTTTTAATATATTAAACAAACCCCAAGTCGGGCATATATAAAAGCACAGTTCTAACCCTAGAAGGAAATTAATTACACCGAAAGATTTACATAATCCTAATTGATTACAAAATATACATCTTCCTAATATACTAAGATTAAGACTCGCGTTAACACTCCTCCTCAAGTTGGCGCATAAAAATCTTAAATGCCCAACTTGCCAAGTGAGTCATTGAACGCCCTGGACGACAAACCTTTGGTAAGGATGTCAGCTAGCTGCTCCTCCGAATGAACAAATGGGAACAAGATTATGCAAGCATCTAGCTTTTCCTTGATGAAGTGTGTGTCAATCTCTACATACTTTGTCTGATCATGCTGAACAAGATTATGTACAATTTCAACCGCAGCAGTATTGTCAAAGTGAAGAGACATTGACCATTCCTACTTAAAACTCAAACTCTTTAATAAACTTCTCATCCATAACAACTCACAGACTTCTTGAGCTATACCTCTTTACTCAGCTTCTGCACTAGAACGGGCCACCACATTTTGTTTCTTGCTTCTCCAAGTTACTAAGTTTCCACCAACAAATGTAAAATAGCTAGAAGTAGAACGCTTGTCAGTGGTGTTCCCTGTCCAGTCTGCATCAGTGTAACCACTAGTCCTCAAATTCTCATGCTTACAAAACACCAGCCCTTTTCCAGGAGCAAACTTTAAGTATCTCAAAATTCTCATCACAGCATTCATATGATCTTCACTAAGATTGTGCATATACTGACCCACCACACTAACCACATAAGCAAGATCAGGTCTAGTATGCGACAAGTAAATTAATCTTCCAACTAACCTTTGATATCAAGATTTGTCAGTCAAAACTTGATCAGGATACTCTGTAATCTGATGGTTTTGTTTTATCGGTATATCAACTGGTGTACAATCAAGCATACCAGTCTCTACTAGCAAATCCAAAACATATTTTCTTTAACTCAGCATAATACAATCCTTGTTTCTGGCTACCTCAATTCCCAAGAAATACTTTAAATTCCCACGGTCCTTCATCTCGAATTCAGAAGACAACTGATCTTTCAATCTTCTAATTTCACTAATGTCATCTACATAAATGATTAAGACAATAAGTTTACCTTGTCAGTGTTTCAGGAATAAAGTATGATCTAAGTTACTCTGCCTATACCCTATCTTCTTTATGAAAGACGTGAACCTTCCAAACCAAACTCTTAGAGATTGCTTCATTCCGTACGGAGACTTTTTCAATCTGCACACTACCTTCTCGCTCGTAGAAGTATTATATTCTGGAGGAAGATCCATGTAAATTTCTTCATTCAAATCTCCATGAAGAAATGCATTTTTCACATCAAACTGCTACATGGGCCAATCTAGATTAGCTGCCAAAGACATGAGGACTGCCAAAGACATGAGGACTCGAATATCTTTGCCACAGGTGCGAACGTCTCATCATAATTCACCCTATATTTTTGAGTGTATCCTTTTGCAACCAACCTTACCTTATATTTGTCAACTGAGCCATCTGCATTATGTTTCACAATATAAACTCATCTACAACCAACAGTCTTCTTCCAGGTGGGTAATGACACCAAATCCCAAGTACCATTCTTCTTGAGAGAATCCATCCCAACCTCTATTGCTTTGGCCCACTTCTCCTCCTTGATTACATCATGCACTTTACTAGCTAGGAAGAGACACAACAGACAATTGATTCACAAATGCTACATAAGGTTTAGACAATCTATGAGTTGACACGTAGTTGGCTATAGGATACTTGGCTTTAGCTGACAAGAGAGGCTCATATTTTTTAGGAGGTTGTTTTTTAGGAGGTTGACCACGAGTCACTACCAGGACAAGCACTTTAGCCGACGAAAAATTTTCGTCGGCCTGTTATCTTAATTCGTCGGCTAAGATCTTAGCCGACGAGCCTTCGTCGGCTATAGTGTCGTCGGGAAAGGGTCGTCGGTGATGACTTTAGCCGACGAAATTTTTTTTTCGTCGGCTATAGTCCCACAGCCAACGAAAAACATGTCGTCGGTTTTTTTCCTAGACTTTAGCCGACGAAATATTCGTCGGCTAAAGTGCGTAATAAATAATTAAAAAATAACTATACCCGACGAAATTTAGTATATTTCATCGGCTAAACCTTGTAAAAAAATTTTAAAAAATAATTATAGCCGACGAAATATAAAATATTTCGTCGGCTAAACCTTATAAAAAAATTAAAAAATAACTATAGCCGACGAAACATGCCATAATTCGTCGGCTAAACCTTATAAAAAAATTAAAAAATAACTATAGCCGACGAATTATGGCATAATTCGTCGGCTAAACCTTATAAAAAAAATTAAAAAATACTATAGCCGACGAATATAGTGTTTAAAAAATACTATAAATGAAGTAGAGACGACGGCGAAGCTTTTGGGACAAGTGTGACGGTCTCCGGTGGCTTGACGGCGGAGCTAGGCCGAGAAGAAAATCTGGCAGATAATAGACTTCTTACCATCCATCTTCGACTATATAAAGAGCTTTAGCTGACGAAATTCTTTATTTTCGTCGACTAAACTCTTTTGAAAATTTTGGTTGACCGCCAAAAAATTTTGGTTGAAAATTTTAAAATTTTTTCGACTTTAGTGACGACTTTTCATATATTTTCATCGGCTAAAGTCCTTTGAAAATTTTGTCGGCTAAAGATACCAATTTCGTCGGCTATACACCAATTCGTCGGCTAAACCTTCTAAACTCGTCGGCTAAACTTTATAAATTCATCGGCTAAACTTTTAAAATTCGTCGGCTAAACCTTTGAAATTCGTCGGCTAAAAGTATTTTTATACATTTGGCATGTTGTGATTGTGATGATCAAACTTGAAAAACAGAAATCTAACCGTCAGATCTGACCAACATGATAAAATACATGTATGGGAAAAAATTCAACTTGATCCGAAAAGAATAAGGGCTCGATCTGGACGGTCAATCTCGTAAGTCAAACCCCTAAACGCACGGAAAAAGTCGTTCGACCGTCTAAATTATGTATTTTGGCCGGACCTCCAACTGAAAATAGTTTTAAACCGATAACACGCAACAAGTCGTATAAAAATTTTACGTAAAATAACCACCGAATATAGGGCTATAGTAGGTAATAGAAAAATTTTAGGGTTTAGCCGACGAATACCCTAACGTATTCGTCGGCTATAGTATGTAATTAAAAAATTAAAAAATAACTATAGCCGACGAAATATTAGGTTACTCGTCGGCAAAAACCATCTTAGCCGACGAATTATAGTGTATTTCGTCAGTTAAATGAAAAAAAATACATTAAAAAAAACTGACGATATTAATAAACCATACTAACTTCCTGTCATCTTTAGCCGACGAAATTATATTTTCGTCGGCTATAGTCATCTTTAGCCGACGAAATTAAAATTTCGTCGGTTAAAGAAAGTTTAAAGTCGTCGGCTAGCAAACACAAATTTCACAATGGAGACTTGACTCTTTTATTCCAAAAAACAAAGATGGCATCGACTTCTTCACGACTCCAAAAGATGGATGACCTATTCGGCGATGTCATAGCCAAATTTCTTTTACTCGATCAGAACTCAATGTCAGGGCAACGGTTAGTGACGATGCTCTTGCTTCCCCGTTGTACATGCAATACAAGTGTCACAGTTTCCCTCGCAGATCCCCATTGCCTATCATCGCCTGAGATGACAGGTCTCGGAAGATAACGTACATAGGAAAAAAGGTTACAGAGCATTTGTTTTGTGAAATCAATTCAAAAACAGACAATAAGTGATGTAATAGAACAGAAACATAAAGGACTTTGTGTAACACAATTGTTGGAGTAACTTGAATTGACCATATACCTAGGACTGGGAAGGACACCATTTGCATTAGACACTTCAGGTATGGGAGATGGGAACAGACTCGAAAAAAAGGACTTATCAAATGTCATATGATCAGACACACCAGAATCAATTATCCATGTATCACTACCAGTAAAGTTAGAAATTTTTAATGCAATACCAATTTTACCTCTTTTCTCCTGAGAACACATACCTATAGTGAGGTCTTGTCCTCCTACTCCATAGAAATCAGGTTCACGGGATACTTCAGGTTGATCACCAAAGATTGCAAGATCCATTACAAAGAGGATTTGATGACAAATGAACAAAATAAGTACGACAGAATTCTACGAAATCGAACACTTCATTCGACACGTCGAACAGATCAAATTGGGACAAGTTTAGAACAAATTTGCAGCCAAAAACATGGTCAAATTACCAAGATTGCCAGGATCGACTTAGGCTCTGATGCCAAGTCAAACAGAACACAAAATGTTTAAAATTTTCTAATATATTGAACAAACCCCAAGTCGGGTGTATATACCAAGCACAGTTCTAACCCTAAAAGAAAACTAATTACACCGAAAGATTTACATAATCCTAGTTGATTACAGAATATATATCTTCTTAATATACTAAGATTAGCACTCGCGTTAACAACACATACCTTTGTTTGTAGCACACGGTTAAGACTTCCTTCAATATCTGTCTCCAATCTCTGCAACTCATCTATGTTCAACCCTTCTAGATCCTCTCCATTCATCTGCCTGTTGTGACATACAGTCCAAATGTTTGATCTATAACATCAAGAAAAAGAAAGGAAAAAAAAAACTTGCATGTATATATTGACATCCACATCTAATAAATCATTAACGGTCAACTAAAAAACCTTAGCACGCGGCTCTTGTCCGCAATTTCCTTACTCAACTTGAAGCAATCATGCTAACATGAGAAAACACAAACGTCATCTCTATCACAAATATGACGTGAAATATATTACTGCTTAACAATTAAAACACACAAAATTAAAAACAAGTGAACCAAGAATCATTTTTCCTTAAAAGAACATGAACAAAATATTTGTCACTCATCTTATTTTTTAGGGTTCGACCGTTTAATCCTTATTTTTTCAATTTTAACAGCTCACTCCTATTAATTTTCAATGTCATACAATTTGGTCCAACTGTTAAAATTGACTGTTAATATAATGACGTGACATGTTAAGTGTCCACATCGGGCTGTAAAATCTCTAAACTACCCCTAGCTTATTACATCCTTATCAACGCAGAAAACCCCTTAAATTTGATACATCAACCCACTCCTTCCCCTTCACCTTTTATTGCCAACACCACTAACAGGGGTTCTCTCCTTCTCACCCAAACACAAATCACCACTCCCCCTCCACCAGAAACCACCATCCTCGATCTCCCACTGCTACCCGCTCCGCCTTCCGTGCGCGTCTACCGTTGCTGCACCACCAACCCACCACCACCAATCTCCGATTCCACCACTCTCGACTCCAACCCATCCCTGATCTCCCACCACCAACCCACCACCACCAATCTCCGATTCCACCACTCTCGACTCCAACCCATCCCTGATCTCCCACTGCTACCCGCTCAGCCTTCCGTGCGCATCTACTGTCGCGGCACCACCAACCCACCACCACCAATCTCTGATTCCACTACTCTCGACACCAACTCATCCCCGATCTCCCACTGCTACCCACTCAGCCTTCCGTGTGCGCCTATCGTCGCCGCGTCACCAACCCACCACCACAATCTTCGATTCCACCACTCTTGACCCCAACCCATCCCCGTCTATTTCGTCGCCATCGTTGCCTCTGCCCGAACAACCACCACACACGGTTGCTTGTCTTGCTACTCCGCCTGCCTCTGACGCTCCACTCCCCGATCTGACTGAACCATCGCCTCTGGTGGCTCCCTCTGAAGCCTAACCTGCTACTGCTGCACACCAAAACCAAACTCGATCTCACTCTGGAATTTTAAAACCCAAAAATCTCACTAATAGAACCGTCAGGTATATATCCGGTTACTCGTGCTCTACTCTCTGATATCAATGTTATGGAACATTCTTGTTTTACCCAGGCATCTCAATCCAAGGAATGAGGAAATCAATGCTCTCTTGAAGAATCACACCTGGGTTTTCATGCGTTGATAAGGGTGTAATAGCCTAGGGGTAGATTAAGAATTTTACAGCCCGATATGGACACTTAACAGTCAATTTTAACATTTGGACCAAATTAGACCTAATTGTATGACATTGAAAATTAATAAGAGTGAGCTGTTAAAATTGAAAAAATGAGGACTAAACTGTCGAACCCTAAAAAATAAGATGAGTGACCAGTATTTTGTCCAAAGAACATTTTAAAACACTGATGCCCTTGTTGTATGTATCAATTGAGATTTTCTTTTCCCAGAATTCAACTGCATTGATGAATTAATTATAATTACCTGGAGCTCAAGAGATGACTGGTCCAGGTTTCCCTCATCGCCCTTCTGCGATTCATACCTCCTGATGACATCCTTCGTTCTTAATTGACAGAACAAAATTTAACCACTTGATTAGTAAGAATGTTCTCTAATTACAAAAATCGATCTTCACATCAATTGAAATTAATTCAGACAAATGTGATTGTTATATATGGTTCATTTTATTTTCCACGATCCTGATTAGTGGCTGATATTGATTGCTGTAATTTTTTACATATCAATAAAGAGACAAGCTGTGATCCTGACATGTTTTCCCATTTTTATTTTACCTGTAGTTGAATAAAAATTACAGATTATATGAATTAAATTACAACATTAAGAACATTTTACTGGAGGACCTTTCGCAATAGGGAGTGGTGATACAACACCACCCTACACTTCACCATAAAAATGACGCCTTCCAAGGCCATGTATGTTAAGCCTTCTATAGTCATTGAAGACATATATACCTAAAGGAGCAGTAAAGTGCATTCGGTGTGCACCAAGCTGCAATTTACTGCTCAATCTCTAAATCACATGTCACCACATAAAGCAATATGTTGGTTAAGGGAGGACAAAACATTAATTCATGATCAGAGACTGGGTATTTCTTAGACTTCACCCTTATAGGCAGAATCATCGATCAAGCACCCTACTCATAAGCTGCTTTTTTCATTTTTACTGTTTTAGGCTTTTAGCCACTTGCATATGTTTTGACTTTGGAGAAAACGCAACACAAGCAAAAATAGATTATGAAACATAACCTATCATCTCTCCAGCAATTCAACTAGGTAATCTCTCCAGCAATTTTTAACTACGTACGTATGTGAAAAAAAATGGCTTTTTATATTGTAAGTCCTAGTCAAAAATATGAACTCTGCTACTCAAGAGGGCCTTAATCTACTAAACCTTAATGTGATTGAGAATGAATCATTCTTATTGCACCTTTTTCTTTTCTCTTATTACACGTTTACTTGTTCAAGAAATGAGAAATAAAGAATCACAATAGAATTAAAAATTGATTACAAAATGCCTTTTTGACTAATGGGTTTTTGTGCTTTTTTTTTAGTAGAAAAGAACAACAATTACAAAATGGTGCCTCTAAGGCATCTAACAGGAGGGCCTTATTGGCCTGAGAGGGTAAGCTATTATACCACACTGTAGCACTTGAAAGAGAGTGACCAATTGCCATGAGAGCGTTTGCCAGAGGGTTTTTGTGTTTGGTTGTTTAAGTGTTAATAAATTATGAGGTCATTTGGAAGATTTTTGATTCACCTCGAGAATGAAAATAAGGGAATGATTCCTGATTTTGTTATGGGCCGCACAACACTGATTTCCTATAGTGTTAATAAATACAAATTCATAAGAGAACGAGAATCACTTACTCCCCCATTGATTTTTTCCCTTTTCCCTTTAGTAAAGGAACCCTTCATAAACCGGAATAAGAGCAACTATAATTATGGATCACATCTAAGAGTGAACCATAGAAAACTCATTCTAATAAGAACCTCTATAACGAAAATTAGTTGAGAACTTCTTAGGTGGATTTGTTATGAATATTTTTTTTCTGGAAAAGAGAAAAGTAGGTGGATTTCTAGTTTTAGAAGACATGCCAGTATAATAGACAAATATACCAGCATCATGCTTATTCTTTTCTAGGGGTGGGCATTTCACACCGAAAATGTTGTACCGTACCATATTGCACCGGTTCAAACCGTAATGCAAACCGCACCAGTTGTAGCGGATCAGATCAGGATTGAGAAAACTCCAACCCACATGGAAGCAGACTTGATTAGGATTGGGAAAACTCTAATCTGATTTAAACCAACCTGAACCGGTTTAATTTTTATCTAATTAATTAATTAATTTCATTATTTATAATACATATATGTGATTTAAAGCCTAAGTAGCTTGTTATTTTAGTGTTTCTAACTACCTTTCTGTGTTTTAGTGTTTCTAATAACTTATTGTTTCAACCACATACACATGCAACTTGTTGTGTTTCAGATTTCAATGGTATTCGTTTTATTTTTGAGTCTATATAATTGGCCAAATAAAATTTGGGCTCAATTTGAATCCACACCGAAACCAAACCGGAAAACGGGTCACCCGAATAAATGGTTTGGGTTTTTGTCAATGTGGATATGGTTTGAATAATTGTCAAACCATATGAAGTGGATTAGATTAGGTTTGAGCCCTAACTCGCACCAGACCAACCCACGCCCACCCCTATTCTTTTCTACTATAATGTACAGCTCTTTTCTAAACTTCAGTACTACAATATGTATGTTTCCATCAAATAAAAGCAAACATAAGTTTAACTAAATCTTATTCCACAATTTGCATTGCTACAATACACTCTCACCCTCCCTCTTTTTCAAATCTTTCCCCTCATGCATGCTTACAGATGTTATGAACAATTAACAAATGTTTGTATTCTTTTCATTAGACATGTTGTGAAAGTTTTTTTCCAGACCAATAAACCAATCATGCATAAAAAAATTAATAACTATGAAAACTTTGAAGGAGTACTTGGATCCCGTCATAAACCAAGGGGTTTTGGTTAACCACACATCAACTTACTCAAGCTTTCATATTACTTGGTCCCCACTAAAACTCATGGTCCAGTGTCATATATCTACTTATCATACTAATTTAGCAATACTAATGGCCTAACTCCTAAGTGCTATGCTGAGACTTGTTCAGGATCACACGCAGGCTCATTAGAGTAACCTCAATCAAATGAATCAATTCATGGCAAAAACTAGTATACAAGTATTTATATGTTTATACATGCCATGCATACATGTATATATGCATGCATAGTCATGCTAGCTCCACCGCTATTGCATGCCAGCCGAAAGGCTTCAAGCGTCTATGATGTGATCCAACTGATCATCAAATCATGCACTTGCCTAGTAAGAAAACCTCAAATCACATCACATAATGTCTACTATTGGGAATCGCACCACTTTAATTTAGTGGGCCGGGGCAATGTGCTTTAGGTGTGCAGGAGAACAGGGAGAGACGTCTGATCGAGATGTGCTTTTTAGATACCCGTCAAACAGCTGGATCATTCTAGAAAATATATATTGAGTAAATTTATCATATCTAAATGCATAATGACTTTAACTGAGAGTTTTACAAAAACATAGAATTACATAGACAAGAACTTACTCGTACGATTTTAAAGATATAATCCTATCATTTAATTTGAACTACATGCAATGATCAACCAGGCTAGACATACGTATCTTTCCAATTAAAGGGAGCAAAATATTCATGTAATCAAAAAGAGTACAGAACAGTCATGTCATCATCAACACTGCACACTCAAACTAGGTAACTACCACGTGTTTAATCGTGTTCAATTTGTCATACCCAATAACACAATCAATTATATATATGGCACTAAATCTATACGCTACAATCTCAAACGGTGAAACCATGAAATTTTCCACACAGAGGTCTCCTCCTCCTTATATATATATTTACATTTCACACATATGTATTTGTTATATTTAGTTTTCAAGTTAGAAAAGTCCTAAGAAGAAGGTTGATAAGTACCTGGAGCTGGAGGACTCTGTGAGTTTCCCAGTAGCAGAAAAGATGATGACAGAAAACTCACAATCACAGAGAACTGAAAGCTCTCTAGCTTTCTTCAGCAGCCCTCTTCTCCTCTTCGAATACGTCACTTGCCTTGCCGGCAAGTTGTCAATCTTTTCGATCTTTATCTTCTTGCTCGCCGGCTTCACCATATCTAGCTAGCAGCTCCGATCCTTAATGTTCCATCAAAAATCAAACCAACCACTGTCAACAATATCGGAATATATGATTTCAAGAACTGGGATCATTTTAATTTTAATTAATTCAGCCAAAAACCCTAGCCAGCAACCAGATCTAAGTAACTAAGTCAAGAAAACCCAGAAAATTAAAATCACAGACCCTCTATATATGTATACAATTGCTTGAAAACTAAAGATATAAAAACGGATCACAAAATTAATCCAACAATTTTGATTTAAAGTTACTGAGGTTTGTTTCCTCTTTTGCTTACCTAATCAATGTGAGGAACCCAAGTTGGAGCAGAAGCAGCACTAGGTTTGGTGGCTGTTCTAAGAATGGAAACGATTTTTTCCCATTTATGGTAAAATAGAAACGTCAAATATTTCTTCATTATCTTTCCCCTATATATTTGGCATATTCTATTCTGTTTGTTTTTTTTGTTGGGAAACAACTGGCCCGAACCTATCCTGTAGTCACTGTCGCTACCTTCTGATATTTTGCCTGGCTATTATAGTAAATTTGCAACCTTATGGCTCATAATTTTATATAAAGTAGTGTCCATACTAAACTTGTTAGGAAATAAATCTAAAGATGAAAAATATTATTTGAAAGTTAAATTATTTTATTTTATATTTTTAAATTGGGTTAAATGCACCAACAGTGTCTGAACTCTTAGAGGACTGTCAATATGGTACCCGAACTTTTAAATGTATCAAAGTGATACCTGGACTTGTATTTTTGTACCAACGTTGTACCTGTCGTCATTTTCCGTCACAGCTCTGTTAGTTCATGTCACATGTGACGCACGTGACTGAAAAAAGAAGAAGTAAATGACTGAGCTACCCCTTCATTGATGACGACCTCAACACCCCCTTCGATAGTCTGAACACTTGAGCCATCCCAGGACAAGAAACAACAGATAGAGGAGCTTCTGAATCTTCATTATTGTCTGCTCCCAACTCTGGCTTGCCAATGCAAGACTTGAACTGCTTCTTGGTCCCTTCTTCCTTAAGAGAAGTGGTCAAACGGGGAAGAAAGCACCAACTGATTAACAACAACAAGAAACCCAAAGCACAAGACCCGAATATGATCACCAATCTCCGAATATGATGCCAAAGCTTCCTCTTCATCTCTGGAGGTGCTTGAAGCCCACAAATATCCCAGCAAGTGCTATTTTGGCAAAGAGAGCAAGCTGTGCACACCCTATCAGCATGTTCAGTACATGAACTCGACAAGAAGTATCCTTCAGAACAATTCGACAAGAAGTTAACTCATGATTTCTGTTAATTGCTGCTGTAGAATTGTTTCAGTTTGTATGTCTCCTATCAACGATAGCTTCATGTCTGGTTCATTGGATCACAGTGTCCGAATATGGGATCTTCGTGTAAATACATGCCAGGTAGGTGTCTGTTTAAATTATTATTTGACTTTAGTTCGAATAGAGAGCAACCAGATAACTCGATCCACAGTTCTAAAGGCAACATTGTGACTTATGCTTACAGGGAATTTTACATTTACGTGGTAGACCTACAGTGGCCTATGACCAACAAGGTCTTGTTTTCGCTGTAGCTATGGAAGGGGGCGCTATCAAATTGTTTGATTCACGCTCGTATGACAAGGTTACTACCTAACCAATTACCAATTTGCAGTGTATACATATCTTCATCTTTTTTTCATAGTGTGAATTTAACCAAAGTTTTTCTAATTAGGGCCCATTTGACACCTTTTTAGTTGGTGGAGATACAGCTGAAGTTTGCGACATAAAATTTAGCAGCGATGGCAAATCAATGCTCCTCACCACTACGAACAATAACATCTATGTTCTTGATGCCTATGCAGGAGATAAGGTCTAATTTCTTGGTTAGATTATTGTCTTTACTATTTTGGTGTGTCCTTGCATAGCTCATTTCGGATAGGGTGGAAAAATGGTGCATGTACACACACACACACTTGTGAAAAGCCTATATATTCAGTCTACGTTTGAGGGTGTTAAATTGATGCATAACAGATTGGACCTTTCCCTTCTGCAGCGATGTGGTTACAGCATGGAACCATCTCCAAATACGAATATAGAGGCAACATTTACCCCAGATGGCCAGTATGTACTCTCAGGTATACGTCATTTACACTGGCTGATATATTATAGATCAGACCATATATACATGTTCTCAAACGTCATTTTGTTTTTTCTTTTCAAGGTTCTGGAGATGGAAATTTGCATGCCTGGAGCATCGACAGGCGGAATGAGGTATGATTTTCTAGGTACAGTACTTAAGATGTCATTATTCAGTATGACTATTTGCTTAGAAGAAGAACAGAGAGCAGTGTAAACTGAGAGAACCAAGAAATGGTGTGGTGGGTTTACATGGTTTGGTTGGGATTGGATCAGTGATGGTATGGAGTGGTGTAAAGGTGAGGCTTTTGCATGGTGGGATTGGTGCTTTGGGTGTTGCTGGTTTTGCTGAAGTTGAAGAGGTGTGAGAGTGAGGATGGTGACGACGTCGTCATCAATGAAGGGGTAGCTCAGTCATTTACTCTCTTTTTTTCAGTCACGTGCGTCACATGTGACATGAACTAACAGAGCTGTGACGGAAAATGACGACAGGTACGACGTTGGTACAAAAATACAAGTCCAGGTATCACTTTGATACATTTAAAAGTTCGGGTACCATATTGACAGTCCTCTAAGAGTTCAGACACTGTTGGTGCATTTAACCCTTTTAAATTTATATCTAACGGTAACTCATCATAATTTTTTTAGTCAGTGGGTCATCATATAAACATTACTGGAAATGAAATTATGAATCATAGGGTTGCAAATTTACTATAATAGCCAGGCAAAATATCAGAAGGTAAAAAGTGGCTGTTTGTTGGGAAACAACTGGCCCGAACCTATCCTGTAGTCACTGTCGCTACCTTCTAATATTTTGCCTGGCTATTATAGTAAATTTGCAACCCTATGGCTCATAATTTTATATAAAGTAGTGTCCATACTAAACCTGTTAGGAAATAAATCTAAAGATGAAAAATATTATTTGAAAGTTAAATTATTTTATTTTATATTTTAAATTTATATCTAACGGTAACTGATCATAATTTTTTTAGTGAGTAGGTCATCATATAAACATTACTGGAAATGAAATTATGAATCATAGGGTTGCAAATTTACTATAATAGCCGGGCAAAATATCAGAAGGTAAAAAGTGGGGTTTAAATGTCATTTCTTTAATCGAACTGTTGATAAGAAATTTCTCTCTTCTCTGGGACCCATCAGTGGTATTGAGCCTTCATTGGGCCTATTATCATTTCTGGCCATCAAATTGTGGATCATGACAGTCTAGGCCTAACAGACCAACAATGATTCAGATTTGGTATCAAAATCGGACCCAAGTATTAGTTTAAATACTTGGGTTTTACCGCTGGTCCGTCTCTCTGACATTCTCCATGCTCTCTCTCTCTCTCTCTCTCTCTCTCTCTCTCGGTAGAGCTCAGCATCAGCAGAGATGTTGAGGTTGCAGGCATTCTCCATTGCCGACGCCTCTCACGTGACTCCATATCCTCCGCCCTCGGTCTCTTTCCTGACCACACGGCCAAGTCTCCGATCACTCCCCACCGTCCGGAAATGCACCTTAGCCTGGGATTTGGATGTAGCAGTTTTTTTTGCTATCTGGGATTTGTAGGATTGACCCGCTTGGTAATGGCTGGCATTGTTTTGAGTCAGCTATGAGCTTTTGGCTTTGGTTGCATGCGCCGAATGGTAAGACGCACTGCTTAGTTTGTTCATTTGCTTTCTGCATTTTTACTTTTTCAGATGAGAATGTATATGAAACTCATGATCAGTGGAGTACAGATTGCAATTTAGTTGTATTTCATCTACTTGCTCATATTTTTATTTAGAATCTTATTTTTATCTGAAAGTTTCTGTAAGAATTTAGTCATCTTCGATCTTAATAAGAAACCAAAATTGTGATCGTTTTTAAAGATTAATAAAATGAAAATTGATGATGGTTTGGTACAGTGGTTTCGATGGGTGGTGTTCAAAACTAAAGAATTAAAGACGAAGAAGGGTCAAGAAAAGAATAACATAATAATCATTAAGAGAGACCCAGCTTATTACAAATGCAAGTGTAAAGAAAACTAGGAGAAGTGCACTGCAATTTGTGGGATTAATTCATAGAAACCCTTTCTCTTGAAAACTTGTGATGCAGTCATCAAACATTTCTTCAATCGTTTTGAAAGGAGGAAAACCCAGTTGAGCAATTTTAGTGGTGTCCATGCTATGTGGGTTATTGTCTCCTTCATTGCTGCTACACCTACAATACAGTATTTGCCATAGTTAATATTTCATGAATAACAAGGCTGAACCACATAGGGATTCAACGAAAGCTTGCTTGTTCTAGATTTTCTACTTACATGCTTTCATATGGATAGGATGGATATTTGGCCTTGAGAATCTCAATGATCTGCGACCAGTGCGCTACCGAGCCTGAACATATAAGCCTGCCTGATGCTTTGCTTTCCTCCATTGCCAAAATGTGTGCAGCTACCACATCATCTATGTGCACAAATCCTACTGTTGTATTTGGGTAATCACCTCTTAAACCTAACATATAAAATGTAAAGTTATGAAAACTTGCTTCTTAGTTGAAAACTTGAAATGGGATATTCGATCTACAACCAAGACTCGCTTCTTGTGCCATTGGAGCAAAACAGAGCACTTCAATAACAAATATGCAAGTTTTGGGGTGATTAACATTACCTTTTTGATGCATGAGAGCAAAATTGAATGGATTTTCAATTTTCTAAAAGATAATTTACCTTGTCATTTTCTTCTGCACATAATGATATGATAAGTCCGGATCTAGAAATGACCTCCTTAAACTCTTAAAGTAAAGATGTTTTTAGTTCTAGAATGTATTTTGATAATTAAAGTCACACATTCCCTAATTACTTACTCACATATGAATCCTACAAAAAATTGGCCAAAATAAAAAACGTTTAACCATTTGATTAGCACAATATTCGTTTTAATTTTATCTAACGGCCTACAATTGTTTACATCAATTTGAATGACCAAATGATTATGGAATTAGTTGATATTTTGTAGACATATTTCTTGTATATGAATCTAAAGGATCAACATTTGAGATTATTAAAAGAAGTCATCTACTAATGTAAATAGTATAAATCCTATGAATCTAAAGGATCAACGGTTGAGATCATTAAAAGAAGGCATCTACTAATGTAAAATAGTAAAAATCCTCAAATTCTTAAAGTAAGGAGATGCTCTTTAGATCTTCTCTCATGATATATATATACCTGCATTATACCTATTATATGCTATAGATATAGTGAGAGAAGTGCCACCAAGAATTGAACTACTTATACCAAAGTCTAAACTCTAAATTGCATAGAAGACAACTCATACTATATGACTTTGAAATTATTCTGCTGATGATGGGAAACCTAACCTTTAAGTATTGCCAGTATCATCAGCAGTGTGCTTGTAGGTTGTGGTGCTAGCAGAGGACCAACCACGAAAGACGGATTCACCACCACCAGATCCAATTCACTCTGCTCGGCGATTCTCCACGCCTCTTTCTCCGCGGTTGTCTTAGCATAGGCATACCAAAGCTGTATGCAAACGAGAATTTACACACAATACACTTAGTGCAACAGCCCAGAATAACAAATAGCTATCTCAAGTACTCAACTTGCTTACAACATCTATAATTTGTTATGTAAGCATGGTTTATTTGAAAACTAAACACAGAAGGCTTTGAAATGATGATTTACATTGAAGTTTTTGCAGTATTCAGGATCACTCCAATGTGACTCGTTGAGAGGAGAGGCCTCTTGAGCATCGTAACGGTATCTTATTGAAGAACAAGAAGATGTGATCACAACCCTTTCAACGCGTGCTTTCGAGCAGGAACTCAGCACATTCAAAGTGCCCTTTATACATGGATCAATCAAAGTCGCCTGCCACATTAATCAAAACAAGAAAATAGTTCATTCAGAAAAGGTATTTCCCTTTTCATGAGTCCAACCAACTCTCAACATTCAGTAGAATCATCAGACACTTAATTGGTAAGAAGTTTAAAGCATAGTAGGATTGATTTACAAATTTGCAATATCAAGATTCAAGTTTTTCCCTTTTAGCCTGGATTACAAGAAATTGCAATGTCAAGAAGTAGCTTTGCCTGAACATTGTTATCGTATGGAACGAGCACCGGTGATGCGGTGTGGAAAACCCCATTAACGCCTTGTATGGCTTCATCAAAGCTTCCCTCCACCATTAGATCAGCTTTGATCAGCTTAAGCCTGTCCTTGGCTCCATTCAACCCCCAAAGATAACCAACCTTCCCCAAATCCTCTATGGTGTAACAGATGAAAAGGGTTTTGTAAATATTTATCTGTAATTGAATCTAACATGAACTTTTTGAGTGTGTATGAATGAATACTCAGTAGTACTATACAACTTTCGCATGAACGAAACAGTACCTGGGTCTCGCACAGTAGCCCGTACAACATGGCCATTTTCTAGCAAAGCCTTCACCAAGTAAGCAGCTATATATGAACCCTATACCTCCAGTCACACAATATTCAGGCATCTTTCTATCTCTGCTAAACCAGCTATGGAAACTGTTGGTTACTTTGGTATGAGTTGCATATAAGTGGTGAAACCAGAACAAAGATTATGGAGTGTCACGTGCTATGCATTTTGTGTTTGTCTTTATTAGTTTACACTATACACAACACTGTTCAGGTTTGAAGTGGAGGAGGAATTTGGCAGATAGCTCATTCAGTCTACGAGGTGGCTGATTCATATAAAGTATTTTTCACTGCTTCTCCACCTACACAATCTTAGTATCTTATGAGTCGCCGTGTTCCACATTGTGACATTTTTTTCCTCAATACTATGAAGATTACTGTATATTGCCACACAAATACATGTTCAGACAATATGAGATTCCAAAACAGCACGAGTATCCATGTTTTACACTTGAAAAATCTAATGTAATCATTTTTTTCTATGGGAATGACGACAGACGTTATTGATGAAAATGGTTAGTTAAAAGATTCGGACAATTTTCCTCCAAGGAACTTGTAACCTTGAAAAAAAACACTATTAAATTTTCAATAACTAAGAAAAAAAAAGAATTAACTATAGAAGCAGACCGGAACTCAACCTCGAAGCGAGCTCAACCTGTAGCAAAGAAAGGAAAGAGAAGCAGACAAGAAGCGAGATGGATTTTTTCTCTTAGAGGTAGACTGAAACTCAACCTCGACGGATCTTATAGAGAGGACGAATCGAGAGGAGTTGGCATGTTGGTGAGAGATGAGAAGGGCTTTGTTAAAGGAGCGTGGTCAGCGCACTTGACCCATTTAAATTCTCCCCTACAGGCCGAGGCTGTGGCATGCAGAGAAGGGTTAAGGAGAGCAGTGGAACAAGGTTGGGTCGACATGCATTGATGTTGAGAGTGATTGTGAAGTTCTGGTGGCGGCTCTAAACGGTGAGAATGGTAACGGATTAAAGGTTAGTCGGATTATTGATGATTGTCGTGACTATTTGGTTTTATTGAACAATAGTGTGGTCAGACATATCTATCGTGAAGCAAATAATGGTGCTCGTAGGTTAGCCCATTTTGCTAGTTATAATAATGTAGTGGACACTACCAGAACATGCACTTTAGCCGACGAAAAATTTTCGTCGGCCTGTTAAAAAAATTCGTCGGCTAAGACCTTAGCCGACGAGCCTTCGTCGGCTATAGTGTCGTCGGGAAAAGGCCGTCTGTAATGAGTTTAGCCGACGAAGTATTTCGTCGGCAAAACGTTGTAAAAAAATTTAAAAAATAACTATAGCCGACGAAATATTAGGTTATTCGTCGGCTAAACCTTATAAAAAAATTAAAAAAATAACTATAGCCGACGAAATATTAGGTTATTCGTCGGCTAAACCTTATTAAAAAAATTTAAAAATACTATAGCCGACGAATATTGTGTTTGAATATCGTCGGCTAAAGTTGCTGGGTTTTGAAAAAAAAAACTGCAGAAACTTTTTTTTTATTTTTTTTTGTGTGTGTGGAGAATCTTGACAGAGAAACTGTGATATACAGTGAAAAGTTGCCACCGAAACTGGCAACACGCTGGTGAGGTTGTTGTTGTAGAGGTCGAGAACACGGAGGTTAGTGAGGTTGGAGAGCTCCGGCGGGAACGTGCGGTTGAAGACGTTGTTGGAGAGGTTGAGGAGGCGGAGAGGCGGGAGTCGGGGTCGTCGAGGGAGGACTTGAGGGAGAGGAGGGAGCGGTAGGTGGCCATTGGGCGCGTGGGGGTGGAGAGTAGACGATGGGGTGAGGAGAGAGAGTGGCGGAGGTGGAGGAGGAGAAGGAGGAGGAAGAGGAGGAGGGGACGCAATATTTCTAGTGTTGGGTTTATTTGTGGTGGTTGTGTGGAGGAGGAGGAGGAGGAGGAGGAGGAAGAGGAGGAGGGGCCGCAATATGTCTAGTGTTGGGTTTATTTGCGGCTATATAAAGAACTTTAGCCGACGAAATTATTTATTTTCGTATAATTTCGTCGGCTAAACTCTTTGGTTGACCGCCAAAAAATTTTGGTTGAAAATTTTGAAAATTTTTCGACTTTAGCCGACGACTTTTCATATATTTTCGTCGGCTAAAGTCCTTTGAAAATTTTGGTTGCCCTCCAAAAAATTTTGGTTGAAAATTTCGAAAATTTTTCGACTTTAGCCGACGAATTTTCATATATTTTCGTCGGCTAAAATCCTTTGGAAATTTCGTCGGCTAAACCTTTGAAATTCGTCGGCTAAAAGTATTTTTATACATTTGGCATGTTGTGATTGCATTGACCGCAACTATCGGCACCGAATATTTACCGGAATAGTGTGATTTTTCAACCGTGGATGTATTTCAACATTCTCGTCATATCTTATTTCATGACTTTTTAGAGTTTGAAGGTTTTACGTATAGTTTGTTTTTGAAACGGAACATTTACATAACACTTGGTAAACAAGTTATACAACATTTACATAACACTTGGTAAACAAGTTATACAACATTAGTATGCATGTTGTGATTGTGATGATCAAACTTGAGAAACAGAATTCCGACCGTCAGATCTGACCATCATGATAAAATACATGTATGGGAAAAAATTCAACTTGATCCGAAAAGAATAAGGGCTCGATCCGGACGGTCAATCTCGTAAGTCAAACCCCTAAACGCACGGAAAAGGTCGTTCGACCGTCTAAATTACGTATTTTGGCCGGACCTCCAACTGAAAATAGTTTTAAACCGATGACACACAACAAGTCGTATAAAAATTTTAACGGTAAATAGGGTTGACCGCAGTTTTAAAAGAAAAAAACCAAACCCTAAAAACAGAAAATTACATAAAAAGCCTCGGATCGCTAGATCCGACGGTCGGATTGGCCCCGAAAGTAAGTTAGCTTGGATTTGGGCCTGCGGAGCTGCTGTCAAAATTTCAGCAATTTCTGACGGACGGATCAAAAGTTACACCCCTTTTTGCGTAGGACTATATTGCATCAAAATTTGTAAATATAAGACACTTTAGCCGACGAAATTATATTTTTCGTCGGCTAAACTTTTAAAAAATTTCGTCGGCTAAACTCTAAAAATTTCGTCGGCTAAAGTTTTGAAAATTTCGTCGGCTAAACTTTTGAAATTTTCGTCGGCTAAAGTTCACAGACTATAGCCGACTAAAAAAATTATTTAGCCGACGAAATAAAAATTTCGTCGGCTAAAGTTGATCATAGCCGACGAAGGAAAATTTCGTCGGCTAAAGTGGACTTTAGCCGACGAAAAAAAAATTCGTCGGCCTGGTTTTTTTTTTTTCGTCGGCTAAAGCCTTTCTTCTGGTAGTGGGAGCTAAGTGTTGGTTTAGTTCCTATATTTTACAAGATGTCCTCTATGGGGATTTTTGTAATGCTTCTAGTGCACTCCGAGGTAAAAGTATTACGTCCCCATCGGTGGTACACAATTCTATTAATTTTAATAACGGGCGTGGGGCTGAGCCTCCTAGGTAGGCTAGGTTCCAAACCCTTTTTTCAAAAAAAAAAAAAAAGAATTAACTATAGAAGTCAATGCCGGAGGTCGGGATATCAAACATTACGGCCACCGGGCTGCTCGCCCACACAAAATGATTGTGGCCATTTATCGCAATAATACTCTAACTCGTCCAAGATAGTTGGAGACTTTTATCAGAAAAATTATGGACGAATTAGGTGATCGCTTTTCCCAGCTCAGCTTGATTCTGGCTCAGTGTAAGAGTATAAGTTCCACAAGTATATCAACTAAGATAGTGTACGCCACAAAAGCTATGGAAACTCAAACTAAGAATTCATCAGAGGACAAACCTTTGGGAAAAAAGAATGGCTCCTCTTCAGTCCTCACTTATAGAATCCTATTTGGGCCTGAGCTAAATGGCCCAAATGGCCTGATGAACATGAACAATATCAGGTCATGACCTAGCCTCCCTCTTTGTTCAATACGCTACACTCGTATGCCAGCGTTTGCCAAACCCTAACGTAATTTCCAGCTTGATCTTTGAAAGTCGTTTGTCCTTTTTCCATATTCGACGATAGCTCACCAAATTTGAAAGTTGCAACCCAACAAACCAAGTCGGCAAGGCGTATAGTAATGGTGTTTGAGTAAGAGGATGGAGCTAAAGGTAGTCGTTGGGCGCTAGCTGCTAGCTGCGGGGTTTGGTTCATGCGTGATAGTATGATACAATGTATAACCACGATGCATTAGTACGTTCAATACCAATTAGCTACTTGGGTGGCCATTAGAGTTAGCATCGATCATTTGAAGATCTAGGAATTTTTACTTCTAAGAAGAGCAAATTTATATACATGGTTCTTTTCTCTAATTCCCAAATTGGTATATAGGATGGAAGAATATGAACAAATAGAGTTCTAGAAATCTTCATTGGTTTTAGAGTTCAGGTGATAGCTATGCAGATGAAAGACAAAACAGTTATTTTACAGAGTTAATGACAGTTCTGTGATTAAAGAGAAAATAATGACAGAATTGTATTTTTTTAAGCGTGAGGGCATGTTCGTAAATAAATACAAAATCAGGACGAAATAGTAACTTCATAAGGGGCTTATGAATAGTGTTTCGGTCTGTACGGGTTTTAGTATATAGTAAATATTAAAAGATAGTTGTTGGGAGACTCATCATCGCCTCGTCGCAATCGTTACATGTATCATCAATCGGAATGAAGGAGAACTATGATGGACGCATAAATGATTGTGATCAATAATCAATGTTGTACATCAGGTTCACACATGGCTTCATTTTTTCTGTGAACTAGGTTTTCCAATGGCACATGGGAATTGGTTGCCCAAGAGGGGAAAGCAAAGGCATCGATTTGCAAGAAAGTGTTGTCAAAGTTAGCTTTGCACTTCCGGTACTGGGCGTGTGATCGATGTTTATTTCTGTCCTGATCATCTTGATATGTTATATATGTTTGACAATGTTAGCCTATTTTAACCGTCTTGCATATACATATGCGTCAATGCGAGAAGCACTATCATCCATAAGCCATGACAGATTAGACTACTGTAAAATTAGGTATACAATAATAGGATGAAGGAATGTACTCGGGTACTTTCAATGTGAGGTCTCATACTCATTTATTTGCGAACTTGTTGATTTGATAACAAAATATACGTGTGCAAAATCAGGTTGATTAGAATATATTTGGCATGGACGCATGGGTTTCAGTATATAATATTTGCATGAAGATACGTATTTTCGTATTTTACATTTTAGTTTATTTTGCGGCTAATAGTCAAGAACCCAAATGTTTTAGTACTCATTCCATCTTATAATTAATCAGATTACAAAAGAAAAACATTGAAACACCTGCACACAAAATTAATGTAGAATCTACTGTTTACATATATGTATGTATCGTAATTCTACCAACATCAACCGTTAAACTCTTGAATGAATTGCTTGAAATTAACTCGACCTAAGACAGTTGCCTATCCTCATCTGCATATTTTATTTTGGAAAGAATGTACCTAATCTCTTATATTCTGTATACTGCTACCCACGTCTTTAAATAGGCGATGAAACCCTACAGATTATGGGCCGCACCGTCCCATACATTGTCCATTTCAGGTTCCAGGTTTATATCATTGTCATTATACTAGCCAGCAGAAGAAACCAGTGACTCCATAGCCAACACATTGAAGTCAACTAGCTAGATCAATCCACCAACGTGTACCCAATTGCGTTCCAACCGATTCATCAGTACGTTACAAGGTCACCTTATTTGGGAAAACCTAGCTACTCATAACATCCTCATCCAAATATGTCATGGCTTTAGAACTAGCCTACATTTTTGGTGATATGAAGACAACTTTGCCTTCAAACATTTGCTTTCCTCATTGTCTGAATACATAGAGTAGATTCATTGTTCTTCGTACTTAACATCCAAGACCTGCATGTTTATAAGTAATGTTTCCACGTACTCTGTTGTCAAGAAAAGCGCTTTAGTTTTCTCTTACAGAGTTACATTCAACTTCGTGAGGCCGACGTTTTAACAGTTTAACTGATCGAAAGGATCAATCAGTGTAAGACTCAAGGAACAATTTCTGAAAGTATTGAACAAGAAAGTAGATAGAGATTAATATTGGTGATCAGAAACCTATAAATTTGTATCCAGCAACAGCGCAACAGCATATACCAGTCCGCCATAGATCTAACAGTACTGCCATATTCATCAATTAAGTTATCAATTCATCATCAGTAACAGGTTCTATCATTATTGATGGTGTCGATGTTAACTACACGATCGGAGATCGCCCATCACTGTTGTGGGGAAGCACATTATATACACCTAATGAACAGGGACGCGTGTCTTCGACGGTCCTGCAGACTGAACCAAAAACAAAAAGATTTCACTATACACACATCTTCAATTCTCTCATGCACTCGATCATAATCCTCTACCAGTGTCTAGCTAATCGATGCATGCAAACCTCTTTTGTTTATTTTGCAAAGGCAAGGGTTGTTAATTACTTAATTACTACATGATTAAGAAATTAAGCGTGTTTGATCTTTATGCGCAGGAAACAAACGTATATATGTTGTTCTACACGATGAAGAGCAAAAGCTGCGTGGTTGAACATTGAGATTTGAGAATCGTCGACTGCCCCATTTGGGTTTGGACAGGCACTTATTGCATGCCCACAACAAAGAGAACACGTAATTTTTATACTATATTCTCACAAAGCAAGCTGCAAGCCCTTCTCATCAATTACCTATTCAAACTATTCACGTAAAATTTATCGATCCCTAAACTACTCCATTGTGGAGGGAGATTGCAATGGATATCTAGGTCAACACAAAGCGGGTCAACTATGAGTCTATGAGTAAAATCTCTATGAAAGATGTATATATATGGTCGATCGATCAATACGGATGATCCAACAAATGAAAATTTGATAATTATAAAATAAATAAAAGTGCACTAGATATAATGAAAAGATGTTGCATTTAATATCACAACTTAATAAAATCAAGATATCAAGAATGATATTGATATTTTGGATCTTTAATATTGATCTCCAACGAGAGTTGCATGTAATCGATATAACTATATATTTTACTTTACTTTTGCTAGAAATTAGAAACCAAGTAAACGTAAATTTTGTCAAAGAAAGAAAGGTCACAAGAGGAAACAAACCGAAGGAGAATAAGTGAATAACACAAAGTCTCCAAAGTGAAAAGAAACTATACGAACCAACTATCGAAAAAGAAACATCGGTAGACCTAAATGGTCATTATCACGTTGTGTCTAGCCAGATAAAGAATCGAGGCAACTCCATCATATTTAACCAGATCGAGAAGTAGCACCATGCATATATAGTTTGCCAAAGTATGATTACCTTCCCGCTCGAAAAGTATGCATACATTTGAAATGGATTTGAGAAATTTAGCACAAATATTTACCTTATTCTATCCAAAGCTTGCAAGAACCAAATAAAGAGAGTCAACGAAGCAAAGAACCACAGAGGAGTCTACTTCTAAGTTCTAACCATATATGATAGTTTGATAGGGATATCTATCAGTATAAGTTGATCAATCGTATCAAGTTAAATAGTGTAATCATTTATAAATACCAACAAGAATGAAATTTAACTAATCATGTTAAATTTGTCAACACTGAGGAGTGAGTATCTAACTAATCTGTAAATAATTTGATCCCTGCAGGTTTAAAGAAGTCTCGATCTCTTCAAATCTGTCAGTGTTCCAACCCTGGCTGGCCTTCTTCATTTATATGTGTTCGTCTCACTGCAAATATAGGAAAGGAACCACTAACAACTAGTTAACAACCACATTAATTGGGAAATTTATTTCTCAGAAGAAAATATATAGTGATTTAATTTTGTTATTTCAAACACCAACTGCTTAATTTCACTTTATTTTTTTAAAAAATCAATTTCACTTTAATTTAATTTCTCTTGTTTTTTCACGATGCAGTCGGCAGTTCGATCTCAATGCTCAAGTTATAATGTTGTGCATCACCAAATAAAATAGTTAGTGTTATGCATCACGTTAATGATCACAGTCACTCTAAGCAGGCCCGGATTTGATGCGAGTCCGAAGAGGCCGTCGACTCAAGGCCCGGAGCTCTAGGGGGCCCAGAATTAGACAAATCACTTCTCTCTCTACATTATTAAATACAGTCAAACATTTTTTACTGCAATGGAAGGAACAAAGCAACGGACTTGCATGAATATAAGGGGCCCAACCAACTATATATACATATATAATATCACTTAATATATTTTGAGTGAAAGAAATAAGTAAATTAATATATACGATTTAAGTTTTCAGAAAAGAAAGTCTATACAATTTAATAAAATTACTACTTGAAAATTATACCCAAAAAAACGTAAATTTCTAAAATATGATTTATAATGTAAATAAAATTACTAAAATATAAATCATAATCCAAATATTTTGGATATGTAGTTAAATTTTGACTTAATAGATTTAGTTTGTGAAAATTTTTATTTAAAAAAAAAAACTAGATGCAAACTACAATTTGAGGGCCCAATTTTGAGAGTTCGACTCAGGTCCAAAAATCTCAGGTCTGGGTCTGACTCTAAGTCTAACACTCATCCACCATATGTATGAAACTAACTGATTGTTGAATCTCCCAAGTCTAATCACGAAGTTGTTAATTAATTTACAACAGTTTTCAAAACATAATTATATGATAAGAATCCAAACTAAAGTGAGACGCCCATGTGAACCAGTTTTCTGGCTTAGAATTGTACGGAATATTTGGTTTGGAAAATATATAAAAATGCATGGCTTTATATAAGCCAAGTTCGACATGCAATTCATGCTCGTAGGGAACCGAGGTCAAATATAATGGGTGCGAAAGAAGGAAATATAACAACCAAAAATAGAATAAAGGATATATTGCTTTCAAAGCCAAATTTGTCACTGCTAGCTAGCTCTTGCTATTTCGCACAAGGGATGATATGATTCTGGAGATTTTTGTTGAGTTACATGTTGAAAAGGAAGGGGGGAGTTGTGGAAAAAAATTAATAACAAGTTAAGTGAGCGTTGGAATGACGTGAAGTCCCTCCATTAAATCTTCCCATCTGCCACCTTCAATTCCCCGGTCCCGTTGCCTTTAAATCCACCCCCCTTTACACCTAATATCATATCCTTCTTCCTCACCATTCTCCATTCCCAGGCCTAGCCATCGATCTCTGATTCTCCTCATCTTTCTTATTCACATTTCGAACAAACTATACACAACCGCAATGCCTCCAATCTTGCCGGACTTCTCCAACTCCGTCAAGCTCAAGTATGTCAAACTCGGCTACCAATATCTCGTGAACCATTTCCTCACCCTCGCTCTAGTTCCCATAATGGCCGGGATTTTTCTCGAGGTTGTACGCATCGGCCCGGAGGAGGTTCTAAACTTGTGGAGCTCTCTTCACTTGGATCTTGTCCAAATCCTCTGCTCCTCTTTCCTCATCATCTTTATCGCCACCGTCTACTTCATGTCCAAGCCACGAAGCATCTTCCTCGTCGACTACGCTTGCTACAAGCCCCCTGTTACTTGCCGCGTCCCTTTCTCCACATTCATGGAACACTCCCGCCTCATCCTCAGCAACAACCCTAAGAGCGTCGAGTTCCAGATGAGGATCCTCGAGCGCTCTGGTCTTGGGGAAGAGACTTGTCTTCCCCCAGCCATTCACTACATCCCTCCGCAGCCCACCATGGAGGCTGCTAGGGGTGAGGCGGAGCTCGTCATATTCTCCGCCATGGACTCTCTGTTTGAGAAAACCGGGCTTAAACCTAAAGACATAGACATTCTCATCGTCAACTGCAGCCTGTTCTCGCCGACGCCTTCTTTGTCGGCGATGGTGATCAACAAGTACAAGCTCCGAAGTAACATCCGGAGCTTCAACTTGTCCGGCATGGGGTGCAGCGCCGGCCTCATATCCATCGACTTGGCACGTGATCTTCTTCAGGTTCATCCCAACTCAAACGCTGTGGTGATCAGCACGGAGATCATAACTCCCAACTATTACCAAGGAAAAGAGAGGGCTATGCTTTTACCCAACTGTCTCTTCCGTATGGGTGGGGCCGCCATACTCTTGTCTAACCGTAGATCCGAGAGCCGACGTGCCAAGTACAGGTTGGTCCACGTGGTCCGGACCCACAAGGGAGCCGACGACAAGGCCTTCCGCTGCGTCTTTGAGGAGGAGGACAGGGAGGGCAAGGTCGGAATCTCACTCCAAAAAGATCTCATGGCTATCGCCGGCGAGGCTCTAAAGTCCAACATCACCACAATCGGTCCTCTAGTACTTCCGGCGTCGGAGCAGCTCCTTTTCCTGCTGACCCTAATCGGAAGAAAGCTTGTCAACCCTAAGTGGAAGCCTTACATTCCAGACTTCAAGCAGGCGTTTGAGCACTTCTGCATCCACGCTGGGGGTCGAGCCGTCATCGATGAGCTTCAGAAGAATCTACAGCTCTCTGCCGAGCACTGCGAGGCATCGAGGATGACGCTGCACAGGTTTGGAAATACGTCGTCGTCTTCGCTGTGGTATGAGTTGGGGTACATTGAAGCCAAGGGGAGGATGAGGAAGGGAGACAGGGTTTGGCAGATTGCGTTTGGGAGCGGGTTTAAGTGCAACAGCGCCGTGTGGAAGTGTAACAGGACGATCAAGACGGCGGAAAATGATGGTTCGCCGTGGGCCGATTGTATTGAAAGGTACCCGGTTCATATTCCTGAAGTCGTCAAACTCTAGAGAACACTAAGAAGTAAGAACTGCATCGGTGCTGGTGAGGATGGCTTTTCTTTGGTTTCAGCTTTTATCAATTTGCCGCTAAAATCACAAAGTTGCATTTACCGTTACATTCATGGTCTGCAGTATTTTTTTTTTCTTTCTCTTTCAAAGTTGCATAGAAGTTCAAAATGTGCTCTTCTTTTATGTATTAATCATTGTATTCCATGTAAGGAAACCACAGTTGATCGAGTTATTATGGAAGTTTGCAATTGATCATTAGGTCGATATATTATTCTGTAGAATATAATAGGTATATTTGATGGTAGTTAACTTAGCTCCATCATGTTAAGAAATTAATTACAATTCACTCACATAAAATCATTTTCATCACCTTCCTATAACTGAACGATCGATAAGAAGGATAATCGAGGATGAGGATGTATCTTTGATCGGTGTCTTTAAATTTCGTTTTCCCACTTTTGTTATGTTGTGTATTGAATTTGGGTCGTCTAGTTAGGCTGGCTTGTGCTTGCAATTTGGTACGTAATTATAGAAGCGTCAATTATAGAACTAGTTAGAAGGGGAGTGACGAACTGTAGCAACATTAAACTCGATATCTGCCCAGTTTTTATCTATATTGTGATTGTGATATGATCATGCCAGTGCCCCACTGTCTGTTTCGGTATAAACATAAATGATGACAGCGCCACCGGTGGAGATGGCACAGCTCGATTGTATTTATGGTGGTTGTGCTAATCATTAAGCTCGCTTGTAGAAACTAGAAGGTATCTTTGAAGGGAAGAACAATGTTATATCCCTCCCTGGATTAGAGAGATAACTAGTATATATCATTGGCAAATCTCCAAAACAAATTTTTTGTGTCCCAAACTAAGGTAGCAGAACTTTCGAGTTTTGATATAATATATACGTAGTAGACACGAATGAGTGTTATTTACAACTCAACTTAAAATGGATATTTTGACTTCAATTTACATTCAATATATGGCGGTCGAGCATGACTTTCTTAGTCACGTTATTATAAGCTTAACATGCTCGCGTTAGTATGTAACAGACTAGTATGTTTACATTTTAACAAAAATCCCGTATATACCTGCATCATCTCACTTCAGTTATATTAGGTACTCCATTAAAAACGAAGACAATTGTTCCAACTTGAACCAATGCCAAAGTGACAAAGGGTACCCCTAAATAGGGATGGATGCATTGAATTCATTTTTGTTGCACCGCTAGTAGCTAGCAACTCTTAACTATTACAAGGAGCTTCTGGATTTGATATGGAAGTCGTAGAGAGATAGATATGGCTTCTCTACCCTAAATTAGGGCATTGTAGGTTAGGGCTACCACACCGGCCACTTCCACCTGTCAACAATATGGAGGCATTCATTCATAAAATCCTAATTTCTGGATTTAGTTAACTACATGCATCCTCAATCAATGCCCTAATAAGCCTGAACTTTCTGGTATCTATATGGATCAAAAACAGTAATCAATAAAAGTAGATCGAGCTGCTATCTGATCTCTACTACTTGGGTACAAACACAAAGATTGTTGCCATATCTTGCGGACTCGTGAAAGTCCCAACTTCCAGAAACATGCACAACTGTAGCCTCCATTTTAGTTTCACGTCTATTTAAACCCAGAAAATCTGCAGAACTAAACTTCCAAACTAAGACCTCTTTCATATGCATGGTAAAACCCAGAATCCCATTATGTAAAACTGCAGGTAATTACAAATGGTTAACTGAGATATCTCATCTGAGGAATGGTTGTCCTCGATCTTGTGTATATAGGAATTATTACATTGAGCATATCTATAAGTACATGATCCATATATTTCTATCAAATTCCTGGGTGACACATTTGAGTATATAAGAGGGATGGATCACATTCATATTAATTCTTGTGCCATCCATGCATTTTTATATAGTCTGCAGCTGCTATATAAGCTACCCTTTATTCAATTTCCTTCTGCGGAAATTCTTCGGTGCACCATGGTTCAAGTGAACCAATAATCACTGACCAATCACAATCATTTATTTAATCCATTAAACTATTTAACACTAACATCGATGTTAACACCATTAAAAAAATTAAGATAGAAAACACAATTAACATGGTAAAAACACTTAAAAGCTAAGGTAAATGTAAGACTAGGTAAACACTAGTTCCAGTCTCTCCTCCCCTCTCCGCCGCTCACTTTCTCTCTTCCGTCCCTTTCCCCCTCTCTTTCCACGTCCACCTTGTCACCCCTCCTTCCCTTCCTCCTCCGCCAATCTCCTCTCCTCCTTCATCTCTGCCACTCGGGCCGCCGTTCACTTCCACATGATCGCCCCCGTCGACGCCGCCGACTCTCACCGATTGGCCATCAAGCAACCCCTACACTCGAGGTCACTCACTCCTCTCTAAAACTCTCGGCTCCGAGCTCGCTAATCAAACTGTGAAGCCGCCAGTCTCGAATACGCATGTGGTGGCTGCAGAAAGCGATGAGGAGGATTAGATGTTGGTGAGTTTGAACGTTGAGCAGAGCAGGGATGAATAAGAAGAATGAATTCCAGTTCTTTGTTTTCTAAAGGAAGATGAAGGAAAGATGGTATGTTATGTATCTGACTCGGTTTTGGGGAAGAAGTGGTTTTGGAGAAAGGATTGGGTTTTGGCTGCGTTTAGTGTTCTTTGAAGATT
The DNA here is from genome assembly GCA_034370585.1 of Fragaria x ananassa. NCBI lineage: Eukaryota > Viridiplantae > Streptophyta > Magnoliopsida > Rosales > Rosaceae > Fragaria > Fragaria x ananassa. Next base: position 23,879,539 of record CP139761.1, on the reverse strand, counting down.
GAAAAGAGTTTTCTGGGTTTTTGAATTTTAAGTTTTTTTACTGCATTTTGATTTTTTAAGTCATTAACGGCGTTTGTTGAATCCGTTAGCACATATGAGCGGTTCAAGTGCACCGTGGTGCACTAAATCCGCTCCGTTTCCTTCTGTGCCCAATTGAAAGGCTCAAAACTATAAAGTTGATGGCTAGATCAATGGTCCAATACAATTATATAAGCTGGGAAATAAATTTTGTGCACACTTCTCATTAATACAAAACGGTACTTTCAATTATTTTCTTGTTGCAGTAGATGTGGCCAGTAACACCTCCATATATCCATATATTCCGAGTTTAGTTCCATCTGTGCTTCTGCAATGGCAATAAGAAAATTGCTGCACCTATAAATTGACTGCCAATAAACCAATATGACCTCACCATATCCGATCGGCGAGGGAAAGATAATGCAATCAGAATATATCATCAGCTGGTGAAAGGGGCACTTCAATTTCATTACAGAGTTTGCTACAGATCAAATTAATATATAAATTACCCCAGATAGATATAAAACTAGATATCTTCTCCTCGGTTTGACATATATACTCTCCTTCTCATCAAGGTAACTGTGTTCGATCATATCTTAGTTTTACAGTAGATAAGGAAAAGTAAAACAAATGTTCTTTTGTTGTTGCTCCAAACTACATGGTACGTATATATACGTGCATTCCATGTTGATATATAATCATGGATATTCCCGAACTCACTGAATTGAAGCTTAATCAATGAACACGATTGGAGTTTATATAGTAAACATATACAAAGTTTTAAATCTCCAAAACTATATATTCCATCTACCTATCTGCTAGACGCTCAAGTCATTTTTCTGGTTGGACGAATCGACACTGATGGGGCCGGGAATAAGATTCATGGCGGCTTATGGATTTGGGAGCAGATGAGTACGTTGGAAGGGAGTCCCTACTTCTCGTGGGAGCAATTGAAGTTGGACCGCCTTCGATCACTACTCCCTTCCAGCTGCAAATGAACTCCTCATGATATGTTTCCTATTAATCTGATAGCTGAGGTGAAATTCACAATCTCTCTTGACAAATCATTGATTCGATAAGATGATAGCACGTACTGACTTCATCTTCATCCCGGCTTTTGATATGCAGCTACGTCTTCACTCCCTACAATTAAACATTTAACATTGAGATTTTGAGGATAGATAAATTTAACATTGAAAATACGCAACAACGTCCGAAACATTGTAATATGAAGATGATTTTTAATGGGGAAGTGAATCCACACTCCTCAAATTGTAATTCACTCCCATTTTCTATTTGTGGTAACTTTGAGAAATTTTAACACATTCCTAAATGTTAGATACATATCTCTTTTTTTATACAAATTATATAAAACGTTGTGACTACATAAAATTACCAAAAAAAATATTCATATCAAAAATAAAGAAACTTAGTTGAAATAAAATATCTCGTTTAAGACGTTCATATTAACTATTGTATTTCAAACACTTTTTAATTTTTAATTTGAATCGAGTATCAATATTTTGACACCGCATATGAATATTATGCAATGGTTCTCAAGAATCGATTAATTTAGTTTTACACAGGATTGAACATTCTAATGCTGAAAGTTCCGTTAAGGACTTTGGTGATGTATTATTTTGTTTTGTTTTGATTCGGTAGGCTTAAAAAATCTTGAAATCAATTTGAGTAAGAGGCTCATTGAGAAGAAAATTTGTCGAGGAACACTGATGGGAAACGATGTTATCAAAGGGAAATCTCTCGAGGAAGATCTTAACAAGGTGAAACCCTTTAGAGAAAAAATGAAAACCTTCGAGAAATATGTCAATAAGGTGAAACAATACAAAGAAAGATGAAACATTTTGAGAAAAATCTCAGTAATGTGAGAAAAATATGTGTAGTGAATGAGTTATATATTTAGTAAATAAGTTGTGTATGTTAAATGAGGGTATTGTATGAAGTTTGGGTATGTGTATGTAGTAAAATGTTAAAACGAAAAAAGTTAATAGGAGGTGTATTAAATATGAAATGTGTATCTAGTAATTAGAGATGTGTTGATAAAATTTCTCCTTAACTTTTGTTTTCTTATAAAAATAATGACTAAAAATAAAAAGTAAGAGTGTAGATTACAATTTAAGTAGTGTGGATTTCACATCTTTATTTAATGTCCTATGTAGTAGTTCGTTGGCAATGATACCAAAGACCAATTTGAATATAGTAGCTTAGTGGTTTGATTAGTATGTATTGATCACATTTTGATTTGTGGCAGTAACATTATTGTGCTCCAAGCTAGATGTGGACGAGGAAAGCTCTGAAATATACCAAGGTCAAGCCAGCAGAGTACAAAACAAAACAAATCCCAGTAGAGCAGTGCAAGTTCGCTTTCAATCGTTTGGGCAGGTAGAGATTTTGACTTTAGACAAATAAATAGAAAGGCTGAAGGTTCTATCCAAGTGCCAACTACCAACCAACTATATGAGATTAATATTGTAATTACTAACTGCCCACACACAGACCGTCTAATAATGACTAAAGGGACTTAGGTCATCAGAGAAAATATATATATTTTTAGAAAACAGAAAACAACATCATTTTCTTGATCGAGGAGCAAAGGCTAGTACAAAATTAACCACAATGCCTGCAGTGAACTTCCAACCGGATAATAAGAGGAGAAACATCATTTTCGCTCTTCAATAAGATGGATCGTATTTGATACTTCCCTTCATACAAGTGTTGGTATTTCACAACTACTACGAATGCAATGGCAGTATATGGCACGATCAAAAATGCCATCATGGGTTTGAAACTTTGAATTAGGGAAATTTATTGTTTCACCCACCATTTGCATCAAAACCAGCCCCGGCACGCAGATGCCTGCACACTTTGGTCCATGCAAGATTGAGAAACTGAAACTCTAAGCAGGAACCATCGTCATTTTGAACAGAAATCTTACATATCATTACTAGAATAAAGGATTTAGGCGACAAAAACATTTTCTCCGCCTATGTAAGTAGTTAGGCGTCTAAAACTTCATTCGTCGCCTAAAATAGCTTAGGTGACCAACCAAATAATGGTTCGTCGCCTTAGATTACCAAGGAGACAAAAAAAGGACTCATATACTATTTTCGTCGTCTTGGTAGACATTAAGGCGACGAATATGGTTTCACTGCCTAAACTATCAACCACTAAGGTGACGAACATATTGTTTCATCGCAAGTTTATCTTAGGTGACGAAAGTAGTTCTTAGGCAACGAAAACTTTTCATCGCCTAAGTAAACTCACTTTATAATCTCATATTTATGAACCAACTAAATATAGGAAGCAATATTTTCAAAAATCTTGTGAAATAAGATGTGATCGATATGATGAAATATGGCTATAGTTGAAAAATAACATATTTCTGGTAACGTTTGGTCCCCGATAGAAGCGGTCAACCTCATTTACGCTTATGCCCCCCTATGGGGAGGCTTATCGTCGGGAGGTGAACGTCCCTAAATTTTTACATAGGTGGTTTGTCTCATCAATGTGAGAGTTTTGTGTGTGGAAGAATCAACCAAACTAGGCCATATAGGGGTATGTAAGAGCGTTTTCGTGTAATAAGTGGCGTTGGTTTAGGTTTGACCGTGTGGATCAAGACCCAAACCTTATCGAAAACAAGTGGAGGCGGGGTTGGGCTTTCGGATTGGACCAAATAGGAGCAGATCAGAATTGGGGTTGTAGCCTGTAGAGAGTTAGGAGGAGGTCGACAGAGCTGGATCAGAGGCGCGGAGTTGGAGCTCCACTGCTGGATCGAAGGTAGATGAAGGTGGAGACGCGTCGTATCGGGGAGAGAAGGGTTGTGTAGGTAGCCTGAGAGCAGCCAGATCGGGGTAGAGTCGGGTTCACTGCCGGTGGCTTTGGGATCTAAAGAGAACAGGGTCGTCGGGGCGCGCTCGAGGTTGGAGGCGTTGGGTTGGTGGAGGGTTTTGTGTGTGCAAACTAGGTAAGCTTGCCGGATTTGGTGTGGTGGAATTTGGGTAAGCTTGTCGGATCAAGGAAGTTGGGTGCCCAGAGAAAATTCTAGGTGGGATTGAGTTCTGTGGTGGAATTTGGGGCGGTGGTGGAATGGGTGGTGGGTTTCAGACCAAAAAAAAATTGAAAGGAAAATAAATAAAAAAGAAAACCAAAGAAATTGACAATAAAAAATAAATCTTAAATAATAAAAATGAAATTTAATTAATTAATTTTAAATTATTCTAAAAAAAATATTTTAAATACTTTAATTTTCGTAGACTAAGAACTTAGAAGATGAAACTTATTCCATCGGCTAAGAGTTTCTTAAGCGACAAAATATCATTGCTCGTCGTTTATTTTCGACGCTTGAATGTGTTCGTTTTCCTCACCTTAAACTTATGCGATGATGCATAAATCGTCTAAATGAATACTCAGGCGACCATTCTTTTTTATTCGTCGCCTAAGTTCTTACGGGTCCATGCTAATGTGACGACTATTAGGCGACGAACTTTTCGTCGTGTAAAAAATTAAGCGACGAAAATGAGCATTTAGGCGACGAAACCTGTTCGTCACCTAAGTCCTTTATTCTAGTAGTAGTGTATACATAGATGGAGTGAGGTCTCAGATGCTGTATCTATTTAATAGGATTGATCAAACCTTGAACAAGCCATGACTAAACCCTTTTATTAGGAGTAGATTGATCGAGCATGTTACTTCCCATAAATAATGAACCTAAAAGCCTGCAAGCAAGCATGATGTAGTGGGAGTCAATTTAAAGCATGGATCCAGCAATAAAATTAATTTGTATAATTTTACTTTAGACAAATATAATTTATTTAGAATAACAGAACATGCATATTCACGGATACACCTATAACAATCAATCATCAGCCAATGAACAACATTCCTCCATTCCGTTTTTTCATAAAAGTATTTTACTTCACAAATGCAAGAAATGAATGATATCTGACAAAGTCAAGATTTTGTTCTCCCCTTTTTTAAGTCAATATATAGAATGATATCTTTTATATATGATGATTCATGCATGAACCTATGACTGAAAATCCATATTGGTATAATTGAATACACCTTCCCAAACAGTGGATTTGAGTTGGTCCGTCGTGCTTCCAATTGGCTCTGGTGTGGAACGCACGCAATCGCATTCAACATGTCACCACCGTCCGACAAACGCAATACAGAAAAAAAACGTAAAAAAATGTCAAACGGACAATGTGAAAATTAACAAAGGAACCTGTATGCCATTTCGTCCTGATTCTTTTCTCTCCTAACACCCCAACAACTCCCCGATCCCTCTCACACTCTTTGCTTTGCTATTAAAACCCGATCTCTCTTTGCTTACAGAACGCAAACGCAGATATGGTCGGAAAGAAGAAGGAAACGTCGATGACGACAACCTTGGACGACTTGATAGTGAAAGCAGGAGGTTGCGCTGTCGTGGACGGAGGGTTCGCAACACAGTTGGAGAAACACGGCGCTGCTATCAACGACACTCTCTGGAGCGCCGTTTGCCTCATCAAGGACACCGATCTCATCAAGAGGGTACGTACGTATCATATAACCTCTCTCTCATTCTGACCATTCATGAACTTCATGATTGATTCATGCATGAATGTCCTGTATCGCTCCTCAGGTCCACTTGGAATACCTGGAAGCCGGCGCCGATGTTCTGGTCACTTCGTCTTACCAGGTCGCATTCTTGATTCGTCTCCTAATGAAACAGTATCAGTATCCGAGAAATTTTATAGTGGCCCTAAAGTATCGAAACTCCAATCTTGCTGCTGGTTAATTAGTCACCATTTACGGTGTGATCTACAGAATCCAACAAATCTGGGTCCAAAATTATAACACTCGTAGCCCTATAACACTCAGTAGCAGTCATGTTCACCTAGTCAAAAGATTCGTGGTCAGTCACCATTTGATTTAAATCTAAGGATGAGAAAAATTATTTTTTAATAAAGTTGTTTTGTTTTTAGCCTTGTATGTTAATCTAACGGTGACTGACCATAAATTTTTTAGTGAGTGACTGATCATGTGAACACTACTCCTGCTAGTAGTTTGATGACTTTGATCTATATATTTTGGTTGCCTGTAAGCATTTAGATACTGTCACATCAGATTTGTGCCTGGACCCTGTGTGTTCTATCACATTCTATAAAAATATACTTGGAATGTGATTAGAATGCTCTCCATGAATCAAGCTATCATAAAATGTTTACATCTGCAAATAGAAATGTGGGATGCATGTTTACATAAACATGGAATAACATATTCTTACAGGCAACAATACCTGGATTTTTGTCCAAGGGACTGTCCATTGAAGAAGGGGAGTCATTGCTGAAGAAGAGTGTGACACTAGCTGTCGAAGCTCGGAATAGTTTCTGGGAGGCAGTGAAAGTGAATCCCGGGAATCATCACTATAACAGGGCTTTGGTTGCTGCCTCTATCGGAAGCTATGGCGCTTATCTTGCTGATGGTTCTGAATACAGGTAGATCCTAAACAACTCTGGCCAGACGAACATTGTGATGCACATTGTTCAGACATAACAATCTTCGAATGCTCCAGTGGGGATTATGGACCGAATGTGGATTTGGATAAGCTGAAGGATTTTCACCGCCGTAGATTGCAAGTTCTTGTGGAAGCAGGGCCGGACTACTGGATTATGGCTATTAGCCGACGGAACCGTTCCGTCGGTTAAGACATATATTTCGTCTGCAAAGATCTTAGCCGACGGAATTTCCGTCGGCTAAGATCCGTAGGCTAAGCTTCGTCTGCTAAGACAATAGCAGACGGAATTGATTATTCCGTCGGCTAAGTGGGACTTAGTCGACGGAATAGTTCCGTCTGCCAAGATTTTAGTCGACGGAACTTAATCGACGGAAATTACTTTTCCGTTGACTAAGTTTTTCTTAGCCGACGGAATATTTCGTCTCCTAAGATCTTAGTCGACGGAAGTAAAAATTTAAATTTTTTTTTTGAATAATTGGCGCGGTTTTTTTTTTCTCGTTTTTTTAGGTTTTTTTTTTTTTTCCTTCTCTTCCTCTTCTCCGGCGACCACGACGGTTATGTTTGCGTGTTCCCGAACAACTCCACTCCACCTCCGACGCTAAACTCGCCGGGAGGAGGAGGAGGTGCCGCCGAGAAGAGGAGGAGGAGGTGTCGCGCGCTGAGAAGAGGAGGAGGAGGAGGAGTTGCCGCCGAGAAGAGGAGGAGAAGGAGGCGGCGCTGCTTGGAGGAGGAGGAAGTGCCGCGGCGAAGGAGGAGGAGGAGGCGCCGAGAAGAGGAGGAGTAGGAGTTGCCGCCGAGAAGAGGAGGAGGAGGAGGCGGCACTGCTTGGAGGAGGAGGAGGTGCCGCGGCGAAGGAGGAGGAGGAGGCGCCGCTGTGGTGGGGGAGCAACCAGACGAGGGAGAGAGAGAGCAGCAGACGAGCTAGGGAGAGAGAGATGAAGAGGATGAGGGAGAGAGAGCTGAAAGTTATAGAATGGAACCGAAAAAAATTTCAAAATTTTTGGCGGGATAACTGCCGCTTAAAATTTTTGAACTTAGTCGACGGAATATATTTTTCCGTCGCCTAAGTTCAAAATATTTAAGCGGCAGTTATCCCGCCAAAAAAAAAATTTTAAATTTGGTTATTTTTTTTATTTTTTATTTTTTAAATTTTTTTTTTAAATTCCGTCGGCTAGGTAAAAATTTCCGTCGGCTAAGATTTTCTTAGCCGACGGAATATTTTTCCGTCTCCTAGGTTATCATAAATAATCATTTATATTTATATATAAATATTCCGTCGGCTAGGTAAAAATTTCCGTCGCCTAAGATTTTCTTAGCCGACGGAATATTTTTCCGTCTCCTAGGCTATCATAAATAATCATTTATATTTATATATAAATATTCCGTCGGCTAGGTAAAAATTTCCGTCGCCTAAGATTTTCTTAGCCGACGGAATATTTTTCCGTCTCCTAGGCTATCATAAATAATCATTTATATTTATATATAAATATTCCGTCGGCTAGGTAAAAATTTCCGTCGCCTAAGATTTTCTTAGCCGACGGAATATTTTTCCGTCTCCTAGGTAAAAACTTAGGCTACGGAAGGTTTTCCGTCGGCTAAGTAGATCTTAGGCGACGAAAATATTATTTTTCCGTCGGCTAAGTGATTTTTTCCACTAGTGGCGCCGGATTTACTTGCATTTGAGACCATTCCTAATAAGCTCGAAGCTCAGGTTTGTGGTTTCACCAATCTTATATTCCAGTAAAATTTGTATTACTGCCCATTTGATCTAGGATTTTGGATACGTGCAGGCCTGCATTGAGCTGCTTGAAGAAGAAAACATTCAACTGCCATCTTGGATATGTTTCAGCTCTGTAGATGGTGAGCATGCCCCATCTGGAGAGAGCTTCAAAGAATGCCTTGACATAATAAACAGAAGTTTGTGGTTAACATCAGCAAGACAAATATTGTCTTAATTCCAAAAGTCTCTCATCCGGAGAATGTTGGTCAGTTCAGGCCAATCAGTTTATGTTACAGCTCCATCAAGATTATTTCCAAACTGCTTGCAAACAGACTGAAGCCAATTCTCCCTCAGCTAATTTCGGAGCATCAAAATGCTTTTGTCAAATTCAAGATAACCTTATTCTTGCCCATGAAACCTACCATTACTTGAAGCTAAAGAAATCAAAGGTCGATCATGAGTTCGCTTTGAAATTAGACATGAATAAAGCTTATGATAGGGTGGAATGGGACTTCCTCGAGGTTGCGCTGTTTAAATTTGGCTTCTGTCCAGGCTGGGTTCGTTTGGTTATGAGAGTTGTTTCTTCTGTGTCTTTCTCCATTCTAATTAATGGGAAGCAGAGCCAGTTTTTCAAGCCTACTCGAGGACTCAGACAGGGAGACCCTCTCTCTTCCTACCTTTTCCTTATTGTGGGGGGAAGTTCTTTCCAAATCCATCACTGCGGCTATTAGCAGTAATAATCTTCAGCAAATCAAATTAAGTATGAGCTGTCCTGGTTTGTCCCATCTCTTGTTCGCGGATGACTCTTTGTTCTTCCTCAAAGCCACCGCTGCAAACTGCACTTCTCTCAGAGCTATTCTCGATTCCTACTGCAAGGCTTCGGGACAATCGGTCAATCTGGAAAAATCTTCTATTTTCTTTTCAGCTTGCACTCCTTTGCACCTTAAGGAATTGATAGCTTCTACTCTTAATATCCCTATTTCAGAGAAGCCAGGAGTTTATCTTGGACTCCCTACTCTCTGGGGAAATTCAAAAAAGAGTGCTTTGGCTTACATTCGTGAAAGAATTAAGAAGAAATTGGAGGGATGGAAAGCGAATGTGCTCTCTCAAGCTGGAAGGGAGGTGCTCATCAAAGCAGTGGCCATGGCAGTCCCTTCCTACTCCATGTCCATTTTCCTTGCCAGTTACTATGTGTAAAGCTCTCAACTCAGATATCTCAAATTTCTGGTGGGGTTTTTCGGACTCAAAGGATAAGCTTCATTGGAAGGCTTGAGACTCTCTGTGTAAAAGTAAGTTAGAAGGTGGCTTTGGTTTTAAAAACCTCCGTACCTTTAACAAGGCCTTGCTGACCAAGCAATGTTGGAGGTTGATTAACAGACCCAATTCTCTGTGGGGTAAAGTTATGAAAGCCAGGTATTTCCCTAACACCACTTTCTTGAAAGCCAAGAAAGGGTCTCGGCCTTCATGGGTTTGGAACAGTCTCCTAGCAGGGCGTGAGACTATTAGTGAGCATGCTTTGTGGCAGATTAATAGTGGAAGAAATGTGGATGTTTGGAGTGATAGATGGGTTCCGAACTCTAATCGGGGTCTGATTAAACCTATTATTACTTCTAATCGTTTCACTGCTTTGTCTGTGTCTGAAGTAATTGATGAAGATAGGAATTGGAATATTTCGCATATTGAGCCTTTCTTGGAGGAAAGTGATATTTTGACAATCAAGGCTATTCCAATTGGAAGTGCAACTAATGATGATTTGTTGGTGTGGCCTCATTCTGGGAATTACTCGGTAAAAAGTGGCTACCATAAACTGTTTGCAAGCCAGGGGAAGTCGTGCACAGGGAAGCCTTCCTCTTCCCATTCTTTTGATATCAGAATCTGGAAGTTGATTTGGAGGCCAAATATGGCTCCTAAGGTTGCAAATTTCATGTGGAGAGCTTTGTCGAATGCCCTGCCTTCCTTGTGGAGCCTCTTCAAAAGGAAAATTGTGAAAACCCCAATTTGTGCTATTTGTGGTGATCAGCCAGAGACCATTGAACATTGCCTGTTACACTGCCCTTGGACTCTAGCTGTGTGGTTTGGGTGCTCTCTAGGTTACACTCCTGATAGGGGGAAAATTTCTCATCTTGAGGAATGGTTGTTGGAGATCCATAAGAATGCTCCTATGTTTTCATGTGAAAAAGAGGATGTTCTTAATTTCGTTTGTTTGCACATGTGGGAGATCTGGAAACACAGCTGTTCGGTGATCATGAAAAATGGCTCCCCAAATCCCAGTCTTGTCATTGAAAACATCAAGAGAGGTTTGTTAAACTGGGAAGAAGCAAGAGTGTCTATGTTGCAGTCTTCTCAGTCAATTTCAAGAGCTCCTACTTTGTGGACTCCACCTCCTGTTGATGTAGTAAAGATCAACTTTGATGGTGCTTGGAAGGAGTCGAATCTTAATAGTGGAGTGGGAGTAATAATTCGCAGCCATATGGGTTTATCTATTGCTGGAGCGAGTCTTTTTCGTTCCCACAACTCAGCAGTTGAGGCTGAAGCTGAGGCTCTCTTATATGGTCTTCGAATGGCTGTGGTGTTGAAGCTAGAAAAGATAATTGTTGAAGGGGATTGTCAGGAAGTGATCAAGGCGTTAAGTGACTCTTCTTCATCTCCTAGCTGGAGAATCTCCCCAATCCTAAAGAAAGTTGCTCACTTGGTTCCGTTTTTTAGAAGTATTCATTGGAACTGGGTTCCACGAGAAGCTAACCGCCCTGCAAACGCAGCGGCCAAGCTTGCTATTCAGAGTTTGTGCTCTCAGGAATAGGCTAACAGGCCCCCAAACTCTTTGATTTCAGTTTTAAGGAATGATGGTTTGCCTGCCCCTCCTTAATATGATTTTGGAGCTAGCTATACGAGCTAGCTATTAGTGCTTCAAATTTTCCTTTCAGCTGTTTTTTTTACGTTTAATTTGTGTTTTCTTACCTTTGTTTCTACTGTACTTCTCTGCCTTTTGGGCTTTTTCTAATATATGGCTTCCTTGACCAAAAATAATAATAATAAACAGAAGTAACATAGTAAATGCAGTGGGGATAAACTGTGCACCTCCTCATTTTACTGAAAGTCTCATCTGCAAATTTCAGCAGGTAATTTTTCGGTGTAATAATAACTTAACGAATAATGCTAGGTGAACCACCTTTTAGTGAACCATCTAAAACTCACCTTATGTGGCAACATGATGTGGCTATGCCATGTAATCAAAGTGTAATATTTAGTTTTTCTGTTTATATTTTTCTTAATTACCTAATTTTTTTTTCTCTTTTAACTTTCTTGTATTTATTTTATTTTTTGTTAAATCCTATTTTTTTTTTAGGGTTTTCTTCATCATCTTCATCTTCTCCTCCTCCACGATCTGTTCTCTCTAAGACTTGATCACCATACCAAGTCTCCGTCCTCCGTCCAATTAATTGTTCATTCACTACCTCATTATAATTTATATCTTTAGAGCATTGTTGCAACTCTTGCCAATTGATTCCCTAGCCTTCACCACATCAAAAAGCTGGAGAACTATATGATCCTTTCGTGAGTATCGTAATTTCATGATTTGATTTGATGTCTTGCTCCAACGAAAATCATCATGCGCAATCGTTTTCGGAAAAAAAAAAACCGTAGCTCTTACCTCTTCTTCAATATTAAACAAACATATTTTACACCCTCTTCAAAGATCTCTTCTTCGATCTCCCTATCATATTTCTGAATAACCTTATCTATGGTTTTCTAAATTTCATACACAAGAAAAACCGAACTAACGTTGAATATCATCATCGATGCTTGCGAGGAAAAAAAATTTGATTGAGAGGGTGTTTTTTTTTTTTTTTTTTTTTTGGCAACATTGAGAGGGTGTTTGAACAATTAAAGATGGAGTGAGGATGTTGAGAGAAGGGATGAGATTGAGAAGGAGATGAGAACAACATTTGATGAAGGACTTTGCATAGAGATAAGAAAGAAACAGTTTTTTTTTTTGTTGGAATAGAAATATAAAATAAAACATATATAATACTTTGATGATATGGCTATGCCACGTCATGCTGCCACTTAAGATGGGCTCTACGTGGTTCACCTAGCATTACTCTAACTTAACTAACAACAAACTTATGCTATGATTTAGTTATCTAACACACAGATGTTTACACAGTTAACCAGTAAGGCAATTGTCGTGTACCCTAATAGTGGTGAGATATGGGATGGCAAAGCTAAGAGATGGTTGGTGAGTCAAAGTTGCTCTAGAACCTTCATCTCATTCTCTAAAGATTATAGCTGCACGCATTACATATGCATTATGAATTTCTGTGTTCGAGCATTAAACAGTTCTGGTTTATGTTGAATGAACAGCCTTCCAAGTGCTTCGATGATGACAAGTTTGAATGCTTTGCGACAAGATGGCGCGATTCAGGAGCTAAGCTCATTGGAGGCTGTTGCCGGACAACACCATCAACCATTCAAGCAATTTCTAAGGTTCTAAGGGGGAAATCCCAGTGATTATATTACCAAAGATTGAGCAACAGTGATCGAGTTAAATCTCCCGTCTAGGAATTGATCTAGCTTAACCAAACTATGGATAGATTTGATTTGGTTATCATATACTGGCCAAGTGCACAGTTATATTTACTGTGTAGAAATTCTAGGTTAACCAGAACACAGAACGATTGAATTGGTTATAGAAACTTAGTCTGCTTTTGCATAGAAGCTCAAGGCTTTAAGAGAATGTAAAGGTAAATGAGAGTTGTTATTTACACGTTACTTTTCAAGGGAAAGTAACGTCTTGTTCTTGGTCCTTTTCTATTGCGTGTGTTTGAAACTTTAATATTAGTGTATATAGCTATGGCTAATTACTACGAGTCTATGATGAAGACCCTCTGAATGCCCAGCTGATTGCACCAAACCCTCACCATTCCATAATCCACGAAAAGAAAAAAATGTCTGTTGAAATCAGAAGAACCAAGTCCAACGAAATTCACTTCATAAGAGTGTAACTGATCGTAGAAAGCATAAGTTTTCGAGTTGGTCAAAACGAAACTGCAATGCAAAGTTCACCATTGTAACAAATTAAACATCACCCTAATTCAGTAGCTTAATCCTGGAGCAAAGGTCTTATTTCGGTGGGTATCAGAATCACAGAATGTAGGAGATGATACTAGTCTGCTACTGTGGTTTGAAGGGGCAGCGAACTTTCAACATCCTTGGTATCAGCAGCATTCTTATCAGCAACAATCTTCGACATTCTGAACATCTTGTCGATTGTCTTCTTGAAGCAAGATGCGTGTTCATCCATAGATGCATTGATAAATTCATCAATGTGAACCTTCACGTCTTCCAGGAAAGTGGCTTGTTCATTCTTCTTCTTTCGACATGATGTAGGAGTTGCAGCAGCGGGTGAAGTAGGGATTGTTACAGGACTTACAGCAGGGTGTTTCTCAAGTTGACTATTCTGTGATTCCATCTTCACCAACACCAGAGGAATCACAAGGAGGGCAAGTTAAATTTGTAACTAGAGATAAAATTGATCGGGTTTTTCCTGTTATATCTGATACAGGAGAAACCGACCAAAGTTACAGGAAACTACAGCACTGCAAACATACATTTTAAGGGCCCTTGGCCACTGCTAACATCTTTCTTTTAGTTCTTATCTTGTATTCTAACTACAATTTCAAGTATCAAATCACAAAAGAAATGTTAACTAAAATTTTATAAAACAATGTGGGAATAAATAAGTTTCATAAGTTGTGCAACCGGCTGCTAAAAACTTCATCATTACAGGAAATCTACCAAAGGCTTAATATTCTAGGAGTCCATTTTTACTCTACCCAGACATGTAACCACCCCCCCCCCCCCCCCCAAACAAACGCAGAGCATTGTGCATCTTTTGCAAAAATTAACACCGTGGCCCAGGCCTGTCATAAGGTCCCCAACCATTTCTAGAGGCACTGCCATACAAAGCACCTGAATATCTCATTTCAGGACCTCCATTCATCATTCCATAACCCCCGCCACCTATACAAAAGACGAGAGGAGTCAAAACAACTTGTCTTCTAGAGGTGGTTTGTTCGGTATGCCAGAAATCCCAGAGTATGAGGAACCTAACCACTATAGAGAGAAAAATAAGATGGATGGAAGAAGAAGAGAGAGAGAGAGAGAGAGAGAGAGAGAGTCACCTAGTCCCCGTGCTCTCCTGTCTGCATTCATCTGCTCTGCTCGTAGCTGCTCTATTTCACGAGCCATATCAATCAGGTTCTTTTCCATTGCTTGCTTTTGTCCAACTTGTTCTTCATTGGCTTTCCTCTCATATTCATAAGCTCTCCTAGAAAGGTGTTGATCAATTCAAGTATGATGCAAAATAAAGTACTTCCTAACTTTTTAAAAGTTTATCAAGTGTCAACCTCCCCCTAAAAGGCTAAAGTACAAAATATTACTATGGCAGGAAAACTAATTAAAAGTCCACTATCTAACCTTGTCTCGACAAGCTCTTTTCGCATGCCATCAACATCAGTCCTCATGGCAACTAGTTGCTGATTCTCAGCTTGTAATCGAGTGACTTCCTGAGTGAGACCTTGGATTTGGGTAGACAACTCCTGCCGTAGAGCATTTAATTTCTGAATTTCAGCTCTCAATTGCACGACCTCTGCCCTTATAGGCTCAACAGCACGGAGATCAGCTTCAAGCTTCAATCCTCTCTCAATCATCTCCCTAGTCTCTGCCTCTTTTGCAGCCCGGAGTTTGGGTATGACCTGCCCTAATCTATGAATCTCATCTTTTGCATCTGTTAACGCCCTTTGAAGAACAGTATTGTCATCAATTACAAGCCGATTCTCAGCGATTATTCGTTGCATTTCTCTGTGCTGCATTGCAAGTTCTTCTTCCAAAGCTGCAGGGTGAATATAAAATGCCTCTGGTCCACGGTGAATACCAGGCCGAGGATCATCACGATAACCTCGAAAGCCATCAGCATGGCGAGGCATACGATTTCTTCCTGTCATGACAGTGATCCTGCAGTAATGATAGCATCATCACTGGCATTCCAAAATGACCAAGCATAACATAAAGTATTATGGAAGATGAACTACCATCCCTGGGCCAATAGACCTATAAACCAGGCTCCCAAAAACATAAAGACTAATGGAAACACAACAAAAACCTTTCCGTGTCTGTTGTTTCCATGCCCACCTGTTTGTCTCAATAATGCTCTCTGAGATGCATGAAACATTACAACAGTTTCCATTTCCATCAGATCATAATTCAATCCTCTAAGAGGACTTGACCAGAATATAAACCTGGCATGGCTTCCGTTTCCATCGGATAATGAATCAACATCCTACACCTTCCTCTTGAAAGGGCTCAGCTAAATGATCAGAAGTTATGAATCCCTTGTTTTTTTTTTCAAAGAAAAAAGAGACCTCAGATGGCTTCCATTTCCATCAGATAATGAATCAATATCCTGATTGTACTCACTAAAAGTACTAGACTAATTACTTTAGGAGGCTTCACCTTTTTCTTCAAAGAAGAAGCAACAGGGTCATAGTCAGTCCTTGAAAATCAATCACAAATCATCACCTCAAGGAACTCAAACCTAAACACTAATCTAAACTTCAAAATTTTGCTTAATCCTATTTCTGGAACACTGCCAGCTTAATCATCTAAACAGATATTGCATGTTTCAACTTACATCAACAAACTAGACACTCATACTGTAAAATTCTACTGTAAGCCGGATAAGTTTATCTGTCAAACCGCAACTAACTCTATAAGTACTTAGATCCAAAGTCAAATCGTACTCCAGGAAAGGATCAATTATCCTCAAATGCTAATGAATGCTCTAAAATCTGAGGAAAAGCACGCTCTTTGCTTTGGTTATCATCTGAACAGTATGCTAGCACTAAACTAATTCAACACTTTAAACAAGAACCAAACTTTATATGGGCAAAGCTATATATCGAATTATCGATAATCCAGCCATAGAAAAACCTGAACAGAATCAGCCCTCTCCACCCAACAACGCTTTGATTACTATTCTTCACCTCCTTGCAGTATATCATTGGTTGCAGACTTGCAGTCTCTAAGATCAACATCAATAGCAAACTACATCCCAATCTTTTTAAATTAAAAAGCTTTGATCTTTATACATAAAAGTATTGAAATAATTGATGCCCTTTAGCTCTATACAGCTCTACAATCGCGTTCTTATGTTGCACCGATCCATATTCCAAATCCCCACCTCAGGTAAGAAGCTTATTTACGCTTTACAATTCCTTAAATAAAACCCATAAAAATAAAAATAAAAATAAAAGGAAAACAAAGAATTCTGGGTCTTAAATTTTAACTCAGACCAATTCAGTTCTATCTAGAAGTTCATGCAAAACAAGAAATTGCAGAGATAACATATATATCTATAGGTGTAGCAATATTATATACAGGAAGGTAATTTGATGAGAATTAGGTAGCTGTTGAAGTAAAAACTTACAGAGAAGGAGTGATTGCCTGAAAAGCTTCGATCTTCAACGGCAACAAGGCTTATGGCTGACCAGTTTAGCTGAATAACCAAACCTACAGCGTTCCAGGATCAGACTTGCTGTTTGACAACATTACCCTTCGAAGTTTTCCAGTGTCATGGGCCTTTGGCATAGAAGTCAGGATGGAATTGGGCCGTTTTGTCCAAAAGAGAAATGCTGTCTTGCCTTTTGTTTTTTCATATCTTTTCCCCCTACTTAAATACTTCATTAAGAATTAAGATACATTAATTACAGTTTCTACTATCTTGAATGGAAATATGATGATTTTGTACTATTTTCAACTTATTCAATGTCGGTGAGCCGTGACCAATTTGTCATACTCCCATTTTTTTAAACAAACTAGCTACCTAGTTTAGAAGTTTAGAGAAATTTACGCATTTTGATGATTTGGGCTTAGTTCTACTCTTCTAAAAGTATCACCCCCAAATCTCTACGATGTTACGTAATCACTCCACGACTCTATGTAATCACTCCGACGACGTTACCACTCGGCCAACTCCAATGATACCAAGTGGCTGACTCCGATTTTGCCACTTGGCCGGCCGACTCCGGTCTCCACACTCAAAATCCATATAGTATATTGAACACCATTTCAAATGTTATCCCATCTGATATAGTTGTATATAGTGGACAAGTTATACACAAGTGAGCAAGATTCTAAAATAATTTTGGAGAGAGACATAATGGAATGGCCAAAATTGGGACTATTGTGAGGCAGGCCCTCACGAGGATAGCTACACTGCTAGTCGTTTTCACCGTGGGCAAGGAATATGGTCGATATTTCTTCATGAGAATTCGGTCGTCCTTTGCGAGTTTGCGGTAATCTTCTGCTCCGGTTTCATTCACATACTTTACCATCAACGACGAGATCTCCACATCAGCTTTATCCATATGGTTTCTTCAATCAAACCTTTTCATTATCCATTGTTTGTCAAGTGCATTCATGCCTACCAAAATGGCATGATCATCAATCAGTTCATTTTCTAAGTGGCTTGATTATCAGTTCATTTTCTAAGTTGATTACTCCATACGACTCTTTCTACATATACTAATCCAATGGCGACTTTTATCCGAATTTTTTCTGATATTTAGACTAACGGTTTACATTTGTCCATACTTTTCCCAATTTTGTTACTTTCAAGCTCGTAAAGAGAGAAGTGAATTTCTTAGTTGATGCTATTGTTGAAATTGCTCATCATGCATGGTCCTGCTCAGTGTGGGAATCTTCACCCTTGTTAGCTAACATGCTATGTTTGATGAGTTAGGTTCAGGTTGTATTAGAGGTTTCGGTTTGTGATCTTCTTCACTGTGTCGAAGACAAAATTAAAACAATTACATTTGTCCAAAGTTGATTTTCGCTTGAGTAACTAGATATATTCAAAGTAATCATTCACCAGCAATCAATCCCACTGTTGTTAAGCTTATTTAAGTTAGTTGAATACCAAGTTCTTCAAACTTTTGAAGATGTTTATTTATGTGCAATCTTTGTGGTTGAAAGTAAAATAATTTTTGAAGACATTCATGTATAACAAAGGTAAATCCGGCCCTAGTGTTCAATCCGTGAACCAAACAAGACCCTAGTGTTCCATTCATTTGCACTCCTATATATCCTATGCAAGTGAGCCTTCTAGGACGAGAGTATATGATCAATCAATCTCTGGAGAATCTGATGTTAGCTGGAAAGATATTATTGGGCGACTTGTCTTGCCACACTCCGGAGACGATTTATGTGATAGAAACCAAGACTTGACGAGAGGATACATGTGGATTACAGGGTCCCTAGGGACCAATATATGGATACAAAAATCCGAACTTTAAACAGGTAATGTATGCATTATAGAGCAACCAGGGCAATCCAACAAAAAAGCGTCTCTTTCAAATTTAGCGATGAAATGTCGAGCAGAAAAATAAGAAGAAGAGCAACTGAGATCGACACCGATGATGATGGGAATGGAATTGCGAGGACTTATCAGCAGGGGGACCCGATAATATGTAGAAAACAAATCGGAAATCCCTAGATAGGGAAAGCAGCCAATGAGAGCCCGAGGGTTAGGATTAACTTTCGGAACTCGACCAATTAAAAACAGATAAGGCTTTAGGGTAGGACCCAAAAAGAACAATCCTCACCCAAAAGTGCTATCCAAAAACTTAACCTACTGGAAAAAGCGCGGTTGTGGGTCACTCTACTCCTTATATACGTACACAGAACAGCCGAGTAAAGAGCGAGCACAACCTAGCTACCTTTTCTTCATACTATTATCTTGGATTTGCTCTGAGATTTGAAATCTTGAATTTTCTGCTAGCGGTTTTGTTGTTTCTGCTCTATGATTTCAAACAAGAAAGCGGTTGCTTCTGCTTCTGCGGCAACAGCGAACGTCGTTGGAGGGAAGACAGCGAGAGCGTGTGACAGCTGTATAAAGCAGAGGGCTAGATGGTACTGTGCTGCTGACGATGCTTTTCTATGTCAAGCGTGCGACTCCTCCGTCCACTCAGCCAACCAGTTGGCTCGGAGACATGAACGTGTCCGGTTGAAAACGGCGTCTTCGATCAAGTCCACTACCAACTCCGGGAGTTGTGACAAATCCGAAGTGCCATCATGGCACCGAGGGTTCACGAGGAAGCCGCGGACACCTCGGCAAGGCAAGTCCGCAGCTCCTCGGAACCGATTTCCTCTTGTTCCGGAAGTCGGAGCGGACGACCTGTCGTATGAGGAGAACGAGGAGGAGCAGCTCCTATATAGAGTTCCGATATACGATCCCGTTGTTGCGGAGCTCTGCACTTCTCCTAATTCCAACTCTGTTTCCAACGATGTCAATGGAAACGAATCCAAAGCGGTTTCGGTGCCGAATTACTACGGTGTGGGAAATGGAAACTCACCTTCATCACATGGATTTGATCTTCAAAGTGAGATGGATCTTGCAGAGTTTGCAGCTGATGTTGATAGCTTATTGGGGAAAGGGCTCGATGATCATGAGTGTTTTGGTATGGAAGGGTTGGGATTAATGGATTGTCATGAAAAGGAATCCACGACTACGGAGGAGGGTAGTACTGGAAGAGTGAAGGTTGAAGATGAGGAAGATGCTTATATGGCGTGCCAAGCTGAGACGGAGATCGATTTGATGAGGGAGCCTTTTGTGTTGAATTTTGAAGACTACGACACGCCAGCCTCCTGCGCCGAAGATGAAGAGGAGGAGGAGGAGGAGGATCACAAACTGGGAGTGAGAATGAGTCATAGTGAGACGAAGAGTAGTAGTCAAGAGCATAAAAGTTGCAAGAAGAGGAAGATATTTTTGAGGCTGGATTACGATGAGGTGATTACCAAATGGGATAGCCAAAGTAATGGATCTCCGTTTGCATTTGGAGATCGGCCCGATATTGATTCCGATTGCCTACCTGACTTCATGGTTAGTAATTCTTAACCTAATTAACCCTCGAGCTCTTAACTCATACTTGCACTAGCTAGTTACATTTTTACTTTGAAAATTAAATTTGAAACTCATGCTACTTGTGAAAATGTCTTTCAGGGCACTGCAAGTGGAGCCGAGTTACTTCATTACCCCTACGGAGATTTGAACCGAGTAATTGGGTTACATCCGACAATGACCGACGGGGGGAGAGAGGCGAGGGTGTCAAGGTACAGAGAAAAGAGGAGGACGAGGCTGTTCTCGAAGAAAATAAGATACGAAGTCAGGAAACTGAATGCTGAGAAGAGGCCGAGAATGAAAGGTAGATTTGTAAAGAGAGCTTCATTTGCAGCTACAGGATCTACATTTCCTATGGAAAGCTAAAGTTTACTAACAGTAAACCAGCAAGAACACTTTTTTGTATACACATCAAATAAATGTGAGATTGTATACGGTTCAATTTAGACTCATATGTATATTAACATATGTATGTTAATTCTACATGTACTTTTTGGATGTAGAATTTGCATAGCGTGTTTAATTTAGATCTTTGTATTACCAACCTGATTCAACTTATTTCATCAATCACATTATTGACTCATTAAGCATCAAGCTCAATCGTCATGCATGTGAAACAATTGTCTTAGGCAAATTTGGGATAATTGGGGCAAAATTTTTATTATAGAGACGGAACAAAAATTATGTCTTGACAACAACTATGTCGCGAGCAAAACTGAACTGCTCATATATCAACGATATTAATTATGATATCTCGGGCATTACTTTGTCAAATACTCAAATATATATGAACTGGCCATTGGTTGCACACTAATTTGCATGTATAGGCTTCAAACAATATGTTTGAACCAATTTTGCAACTTAAAAGGTCGTCCATTTCGTAAATGAGTCATTTAAAAAATAAAATAAAAAATTTAAAAGCATTTGTCCAGCATGTGATTTGTCACTTGTGGAGTTTGAGAAAGTGTTGATGTGCCTTATATAAAGTTTACTTTGTAGACTGTGTGACAATGTGAGTTAGTTGGTCTGGCATTATAGATTCCGAGACCCTATATAAGAATGCGAATTTTATGAAAAGAGCATAACTGCATAAGCATACAAGCTGCTACTACTCGTGTCCATTTTGGCCATATTTAAAATAAAATAAAATAAAAAATATTTGGAATCAATTAATAAGATGTCAATACAACTAATCAAGTCACTTTTATGTAGAGATGAGTAGTACTCATTAAAGGATCTGAAAATGGATCCAAAAACCACTCATTAAAGGCAAATATTGTAGGATACATGTATCATCTTTCTCATCAAGAAAATAAAGGAAACGAAAAACACACCCAGAAAGAGAGAAGCTTCTTCTTATTCTCAACACTTCCGGTGAAGATTTGTTACATTTTTTGCCAAAAACTTGTATAATTGCATATGATGTATCATCATATCGATCATGTATCTCTTGCACTCTTTATGAACTGTGCTAATGTTTTACACCGAAATTAAGATACTCCACCTAATATTACAGGACCCAAATTTTAACTTCCTAAAACAAAATCAGAGATCAAGAACAGAGACTGTGATCGAAAAGACCAAAAGAAACGCAGGTGACCAATTCGAAACCGCCAAGACATATGCTTCCTTTGCATTTGCATGAAGCCCATTTGTAATTACTTCTCTTACCTCTAACTTCCACTTGTCAAAACCAAACCCCAGATTAACCATACTTGATGATTACGCTTTTCCCTTCAATTTCCCGAAGCCAAATCCGAGAGTCAGTTCCAGCCCGACCTCCTCTTCGTCACCATTTCCAACCGGGTCCGGTTTGCCCCGGTTCTTCTCCCACGGAGCCTCCACTGTTTCCACTGACTGCATGCTTCTCTCACCTCCTCCTCCACTAGAACACTGGCCAAACTCAAGCGGGTTGACCCGACCCCATTCCGCCGCCGCCTCCATGATCGAGCCGAGCTGGACTTTCGACCTGGACCTCTTGAACCGGTTCCGGGTCTTACCCAAGCTAGTGTCCTTGGACACGTGGCGTATGTCACAGGAGTTGACAGGAGGGACTGGGTTCAGGTATGGGACTGGCTCATTGTTTTCCACGATCGGCAAGCCGGCGAGCACAGCTTCGACGGCGGCCTGGCATTGGGCCCAGTTCCCGGAGGACAGTAAACCCACCGACCCAAAAGTCGGGTTCACGATCCTTCCGCATGCCTCGTACAGGAGTGACTTGAAAATCCCTGTTGAGAATCCAACACAATCACAACATTGATTAATGGAAATCTGAAACCGAAAAAGGTAAAAGGTCTTGAAAAAAGAGGGTGCATTTTGATGTGTAACCTGGGCGCTGGTGCTGTGCTCCGGCATTGATGAGGTTGAGAAGCCCGGCACGGCCGTAGAACTTGGCCAAGAAAAGGGTGGCGTTGGCTTGGGATTCCGGCGATTTGATCCACTCGATGCAGGGTCGGATTTCGCAGTTCTCACTGCAACCTTTGCGAAGAACCCTACAGCCATTGCAGCTAGTCCTCATGGCTTAAATTATCAAACCCCTAAACACTCCCTTCGAGACTAATTAATTGAGATTAGAGAAGAGAGGCTCATGAAACTACGGAGTAGTACGGAAATGAACAGAGGTGGAGAGGGTGTATTTATGAGCAGAGTTGGTGAGGGCAAAACGGGAAATCTGTTTGGGCGCAGTTGTTTCCTGAGCAGTGTGGGATTTGAAACCAGCGGTTTGGAAGGTACCTTTTCCCAGGAAGGCAAAAGAGCTCAAGAAAAACCGGAAAATCCAGCTGCACAGTTTTTGCGTTTTCTTCTTTCAGCAGAACCCTGCATGCAGAACTTTATTACAGACCAAACCAAGGGAATATTGAGCAGATTAAGTAATCAACTGCTCTTTGCTTTTATGGTTATACGCGGCGGTAAAACAATCCCACTCATAAACACGATGGATTCCAGGAGTTATGTGTTTCACGGTATAGATTACCAGAAATGGGAAGAAAACCTTTTGACCGTAAACTCTCTGTATTTTGATTTTAGTATAGAGAAAATATGGTGATTTGTAGCATAAATGTGAGAATTATGCCAAGCAGGAAATCAGTGACTCTTGGTTATTAGATTTTTACTCATCTGAAATGTAGTAGGTTGTGCGCGAGGGGTAAAAGATACAACTTATTTTAAATAATCTACCATGTTAGGAAAATCTATAAGTACGTTGTGTTAAAAGATAAAGTCTAAATTCTATTAGCCCTTTGTTAGATTACAAAAGTTCATTACAAACCACGGCAATGTAATCAGGGATCGATCGCACATATTGTTGCGTATCGTGTTTTATAAATCAATGAGCAGTGTCTTTGATTAAAAGCAAATTTGAAACAAATCGAAGAAAGTGGTCAGCTATTTAAGCACTGCTAATTTAAGACATTTTGATTCCAAATTTGCTATATTGAAGTTGTTCGATGCAGTGTGTATATTTTCTTGGTGATTAGTAACCTTTAACGGTCAAACAACAATTGAAAATTCACTAAATTAAATTTTAACACAATTTTAAATTTTAAATACTGTAGATATCTAAAATATATACAAGTCATGGACATGGATGAATATAACTTGTAGACATATAAGACCAAATGTATTCTTACAAAAATAATGTACGCAAGACGCAAGACGCAAGTTGAGATCTCTGGTGTCCTAACAAACAGTTTGTGCCATCAAGGTTTTACCTAGTAAGACTATAAGAGCAGTGACTTTTCATTCTTTTAGAAGCGTCGTGCGCTCTATGCATGTGGTGACTCCGAACGCAACGATGGTACGTGGATTTTCGGACGAGAGAGTTTTGATGATGGTTTCTTCAACATCATGATTGTACCCCAGAATTTTGTTTAGGTACGAGTGGAAATTATTCCACGGATTGCCGGCAGCGCTCACAGCGGCAGCAAATGCAGGACAGGATGTGGAAACAATTGACCATGTTCTACAAGTGGACCATGCTAACTGGTTTTAATCGGGGAGTCATAGGCGGAGCTATATAGGCCAAAAGTGGCCATGGCACCCCAAGCTAGCTCTTTCCTCTACATGTATTTTATTATTTGAAACTAGTTAATTCACTTCATATCTGTGATCATCTTACACATTAGCACTCCTCAATCCTAAAGTTTGGCTCCGCCACTGGGGGAGTGGTGTGTGCCCCCTTACTCTGCCACTCAATGATCTTGTACGGCTTGAGAGGAAAATTAACTTTTCCCATGTTGACGTTCTTCTGGGGTTGTATCAGGGGTCGTCAAAAAGCCAGCTTGGGTCGGGCATCAAACATGTTTTTTTTAAAACTTTAGAGCTGGATCGGGCCGGGCTGTTCAAAAAAAAAATCAACGCCCATAGGCTGGGCCGGGCCAATTAGGGTAGGGCCGGGCTTTTTAGATAGGCCGGACCGGGCCAATTATATACATATATTTAATAGAATTTTATCAAATGAAACAAAAAATTATAAATAAAAAAAAGTTAAAATTTGTTAATGATGGAACTAAATGTAATAAAAATCAACATAAAAAATAACTTAATTAAAAATGACTAAATCATACTGTATTGTCTTCAAACATGATCTTTTACACTTAGATCTTGAGAAGAACGCCACTTGTGAAATCAAAACATAAGTTCGTGTAGGAAATCACATTTCCGCACAGCATTACCTTCAGTTACTAGAACTGCCATAACTTCCTCTTGGAAATACGTATGAATGAACCGTAAACGGTTTTGAAAACTAGACTCATTTATCTTTCCAACCATATATTACACACATTCTGGTTCGTCAGGAGTTGTTCACAAAGTCCAGTAAAAGTTGACTGTTTTGCCAAAATCAGATTCTCGGACGGATTCGTCCTACGTTACAAAAACAGCCATAACTCACTCAATATGATAGCTATGATGAATGGTTGATGTCCTTGGAAAGTAGATACATAGACCTTTCCAATGGTACCAATTTCACCATTTTCCAGTGAGTAAGATTTTCTGTAGGTCCCGTGTAATTTGACCTACGAAACTTGGCAGATTCTGATTTCACTTTTGATGTGTCTTTCTTATGTAGGGATAGAATAAAACTTAACCGTTCATACCATAAGTATTGAAAAATGAGTTACTGTCATTACATTAGCATTGTGTGGGCGCATAGCTATACTTAGCTTTTACAACTTTTCATACCAAATGAGATGTCAAGTCTTTCGTATTGTGTTGAGTGCATTAATGTTTCTTATTGTACTTAGATGAGAACTCCATCTCTTAACACATATTTGTCATCTTGCTTTAGACAAAACAATGGATATCTCTTTAGAGCAAAGACTTTGACTAATCATGAGAGTATATGTAGGCCTCACTATTTATAGAGTGCCTAAGCCGATTAGTGGAAAATCATCATCAATACAGTTATCGAGTACCTTTTTGAGACCGTGTCTTCCTAAAATCTTTTTTTTGGATGTTGATACATATGGACATCTCTTGATCCATCAAGAGCCCATGTAAATCCGGAATAAACACGTAAATGCATAATTCACCATATCCCTGCTTCCAAATCAAGTAAAGTCCATATGCATTTCAATACCTTTAACAAACGCGTGCTCCTGTGGTCTGGAGTGACTTGATTCGGAAGAATGAAGTCCGTTTAAGACCTTCATGTATATCTCTGATCCCATAGAGATGTTATTATGACCACATTCATAGGCTGTATATTCAGTTATTTGGAAACTACCAAACTGACAAAGTAGTGGAGTTCAATGACATCCATTACGAGAGCATATCTCATCGTAGTCGATCTCAGTGTGTGTTAGTGAGAGACTTTGCGCCATAAGGTGAGTCTAAGTTTTTGTTCTCACTACGCTATCTAACAAAGACACAGTTGATAGGATTTAGCTTACGGTGTCAACATCACCTGCCCAAGGACGTATCTCTTTGTTAATGCCCAATCGCATCTTTCCATTAGGTCAATCAACTAAGTTAATATCCATCAACGAAAGGTGATTCGATAGTAGACTCATTATCCCACGTCCTCATGTACACTAGTGTAATACTTGTAGATATCTCTATATGGATTGGATTTGGCATTGAGGCGTCCCACAATGATAATAACAATTCAGACTTCATGAGACGGATTTGAGTATCATTGATCAATAGATCAGGTTGTGCCAAGCTCGCTTTCTTCCTAGTGCGAGAAATTATCGAATCTAAGGGCCTCCCTCCTTTTGGGGAGCCACACGGTCTTGTGACAACAATTTTGCCACTATATAGCATCACCATTTCACCATCTATTGTGATGGCGTCAAGACCAACACATTTTGGTCGCGCCATGTCCTTTTGTAGGACATCAATCCTTGCAGACATATTTGCAGCATGTGATCTCGTCACTTTAACACTTTAAGCATTTAGGATCAAGATAAGACTTAGTGGGGACAAACCACGATAATTCACTTCGTTCCACTTGAACACTTGTGTTCTTATCTCCCCCTAACGACGGGAATATTGTCTTATCAAAATTACAATTCACAATTTAGCGGTGAATGAGATCGTCTGACAAGGTTTCTACATATGTGGATTATAGGTGGAGGTTTATATCCAACCGAAACTTATTCATCTCAAATGACTCATTATTGTGCGCAGTGGCATTGCGATTTGGCACCTAGAAATAACATCTAGCCGAGCTCAAGGATTGGAAATCCGTTTCAATCCTTTCGAGCTTAAGGATTGCAATTTCGTGTCAATCCTAGTACACAGTCACGAGCTGTAGTACAACAATATTCAATGATGGTGGGTCGTAGATGAAAGGTTCCACATATACCAAGCGAAGATTCGCCTTAGGCATCTAGTACGTCAAAACTCAAAAGGAGCAGAATGTTGCATTGCTCTTGCATACAAAACCAAGTTGTTATGAGACTCGATAGAGGTCACAAACAATGCTTTAATGGTTTGTCCTTCAGATTGATCACACACAATCTGGAAAAGCTACGAATTGATCAAACACAATTCTAAAAAAGGCCTCAGATTGATCAAACACAATCCGGTGATAGGTTGGGGTTGATCATACACAACTCAGACAAGGAAACAAGAGTGATCAAACACACTCTTGACATGTGAATAAAATTTCGAGATTTTTGGTACATGCACGCACAAAATCTCAAGCGTAGAATGGAGATGGAGATGGGAGAAATGATTTTATCCATCCGAGTTATTCCAAAGTAAATAACTGTAATATTAAAGCTTACTTGCTAGTTTGCCAAATAAACTACGTTTATAGGAGCTCTGATGAGTTTGAGTCGATTGCAGGCTTCGACCGAGGGTTGGGAACCTTTCTGCCTTTCCTTGGAAGACGAGCGATCTTGAAATCTTTGGTTTCTAGAGGTTGTCGAGAGCAGAAACAACGTTTCACATACTTCTACTTCGAATTTGAGACTGAAAATTTGACAGGAGGAGAAGCTCTGGATAGGAAGACTGCTGTCAAAAATTCAGGTTGATCGAAGAAAGGGAAGGTGGTGAACTGGTGGTCGGTAGCGGCAGCGGTTCGGAGACTTTTCGGCCGGTTCTCAGAGTAAGGCCGGCGATGTTAGATTCGGAACAAAGAGATCTTTATGGGGATATAAAATTCCGGTGGAGGGAAGTAGGAATTTTGGTCAGAAATCGGGAAAAACAAGGCTGCCTGATTTTAGGGTTTTGGAAAACAAATGGTGGGCTATTGACTCTAGGGTTAGAACAAAGTGCATGATAACGTGATGAAGAATAAAGTGTAGAGACAAGAGATAGCAAGATAATCATTATCTTATTCATTGAAGGTGCCCTTTATATAAGGAATTATACAATACCAATATGTTAAGGATATGAATACATAGATCTAGTCAAATTACATATCCTAATGGTATAAGGCCAATACACACATAGAGAATATCTAGAAAGATATAGAATATTCTAGAACAGTTCACATATTTAACTACTAACTCTATAAAAAATATTAATAAAACAATTGAATGAGCATTAGGACGGGCTTTTTAGGGCTGGGCCGGGCGAGCTTTGTTGGACATGTAACGGGCCGGGCCGAGGCTTTGAACCCTCTACCCTAGCTCGGTCTCATGCCCTATGGGCCAGGCCGAGATGGGCTTTTCTACGGGCTGGGCCGGACTTTAGCCCTTCAAGCCCACATGCTTTTAGGCCCGCGGGCCAAATGATGACCCCTAGGTTGTATGACTACAAGTGTTAGTTCGACGCTAGCGTGACTGCATGATGATTAATCATGGGTGCCTTTTTTCCCTGTGAGAATTGGAAGTGATACCGGTGTCTACTACTATCTCGACGGCCCTAACAATAGTGTTTAGGGAAAACGTCTAAGCCTCCCTCGGTCCCTCTTATCTTTACCCCTTCTCTGGCATTGCTCATGCCCAATGAAAAGAGATTGGTTAACATTCGAGGTGCGTCGATCATTGGGGTGCTTGCTTTTACCTCCCTAACTAAGATCATAGGGGTGCGTCGATGAAGAAAAATGAGGAGTCTAAGGGTGAGACACGTCCCAAGCATGTGTTATCGATGATCCTGCTCTTCTTGAATTAAGAAGACCTAGGTTTTTCTACTGATGGTGAATTATCGGTTGTCAGGTCTGCGAAATAGCTTTGGGCCTAATTTTTAGATGGTTCTATTAGGATATATATTTGATGGTAGCTTTGGGTTTTACCATAGAACTTGGGATTTGGCTTTTTAGTTTGAAAAAGAAAAAGGTTGAGAAGCTTTTGTTGTCAAAGTTGGTAGTTGTACGTGTTATCAATCTTCATGGGTAGTAGCTTTACATTAGGGTGTTAAGTTTATGTGAATTTGAAAAACTTATGAGACGTGCGATGTTTTTCTAGTTATTTGATTGTACCACAATATCGTGTTTTTATTAAGATTAATTTCAGTTTACCCGTAATAACTTTATGTCTATCATCATGTTTGTCCCTCTGTTTTCAATTTCATCAAAAACACCATCAACTTTCAATTTTCATCAGCTGTGCCCAAAGTTCTGTTCTCCGTCAAATTGCTCTATTAAATAATGATGTGGCATCACACAAAAAGAAAAATTCCCATAATAACTTTTATCCAAATTCCCCCCGAGCCCAACACCCGTACTCGAATCCAAAACACCCTCCCAGTCCATCCCACCATCCTTTGGCCTCCCTCAGCCGCCGCCTCTCATGATCATTAACAACCTCTTGGCCTTCTCCCTCGCCCTCTTGCTCCTTCTCTTCTCAATCTCACTCAACACCTCCATCCAATGTCTTTGCTTGACAGTCTTAGAAGAGGCGGTGATCTCGCTGTGGAAGTTGACGAGGGCGAAATAGGAGCTGAGGGTTTTGCTTTACATGCCGCGGCTACTCACAGCCCTCCGATCTTTGATCGTCTCGCTCTACAACATAGTCCATGTCAACGTCGTGGCCTCACTGGTCAACCTCTCGTTGGAGAAGCTGAACAAGGTGAAGATAGTGCGGTCAGGATTCCTCCGCTCATGCACGCGCCTCTTCTAGTGGAGAGTAATCGAGTTAAGCTGGTGAAGCTCAACTCGGTGCCGACGCTTCTTACGCTGTCGAAGGCTCCAGGGTCGGCGGGACGGGTGTTGTTGATACTATACAACCTGGCGATCTACGGCGAGGGGAGGTCGGCGATGCTGGACGCGAACACGATGGAGTGCCTGGTAGGGATGCTGAGGCGAGACGAGTTGGACTCCTAGTCGACGGGCAAGAACTGTGTGGCTGTTCTGTACGCACTGAGCCACGAGTCGATGAGGTTCCGGGGGCTGGCGAGGGAGGCGAAGGCGTTGGAGGTGTTCAGTGAGATTGAGAAGAGAGGGAGCGAGAGGGCAAGGGAGAAGGCCAAGAGGTTGTTGATGATCATGAGAGGCGGCAGCGAAGGGAGGCCGGAAGATGGTGGGATGTACTGGGAGGGGGTTTTGGATTCGGGTACGGGGGTTGGGCTCAGAGGGAATTTGGCTAAAGGTTATTTTGGGAATTTTGCTTTTTGGGTGATGCCATGTCACAGAGTAATTTGACGGAGATCAGAACTTTGGGCACGGCTGATGAAAATTGAAAGTTGATGGGTGTTTTTCGAAGACAGGAACATCATATCAAACCATATAGTAATCAAATGTAGTTAACAAACACGATACGCCTTTGTGTGCTACAAAGAAATGAACCATGCAAGAGAATCTTAAGTTATTTTAATGCTAAAACCCCTAAAATGATGCTCATCAAGTAACTAAGCGCTAGTTTGGGATTACTGTGGCTTTTTGTTTTTATAAAAATTGTTTATGATGTATTGTGATTATAATCAGCTGTGAATTAAAATTGTTTTCTGTTTGGTAAATATTAAAATTGTTGTCAATACATAAAAGATTATTTTTCAATATTTTGATCAACAATAGCTTCTAAAAGAAACCTCAAGACTGCTTCTAAAATCTACTTCCACGGACTGGTAATTTTGAAGGAAAAAAAACTGATTTTCTTTAATTTACCAAATACAATCAAATCTAAAAGTTCAAATAAAAACTGATTTTTTTTATATAAAAAAAAAAGAAGTTGTACCAAACTATGCCTAAGAGTTGTCACACAAAGCTAACTAACAAAGGTGCCTTATTCACTCCAATATTGATGCATTATTTAAAAATATCAAAGCAATGAGACCCAGACTCTAACCTTCTTTGATTAGAATCGTCTAGAGCAAAAGGGGGTGGGGTGGGGTGGGGGATCTAAATAATCTAATACGTGTAAAATTAGCATGCAAGTTAACAATAACTGTTAGTACATAGCCAAAATACTTGGGTGAGCCGAGAATAAGGTGCAATTACCCGGTCACTAAAGGTCGTTCCGGACAAGATAGCCCTGGTAAGCCCTCACGGATATCCAAGGAGTGAAGGGCCGGTAACAAACCGCTTGCCAAAATCACTCTAACGGCAAAACTCCCCCAAAAGGGGAGACACCACAATGACTAACAAGTAGTCCCACATTAGAGACTAAGGCCAAAGTGCCCAACCTTGGCCTATAAAACAGGCACAAGCTACCATAAAAGGTACACACTTCTCTCTTCCTCACTCCCCTACATTGCAAGTGCCTAAAGCTAACTTAAGCATCGGAGAGTCGAAGACTGGGCCACCCCAGTCCCGGCTTCTTGACGCTGTCACTTGTGCAGGTTCCGAGTGCAGGACCAAAGGATTCTACCACGCCCCACCCCGCGACCCCTTCCCTGCCCGGGACGAAGAAGGTAGAAACAATTGGCGCTAGAAGGAGGGGCCTCTATCTTGTGGAACTCCCATTTGACTCGGCACCATGGTGGAAATCA
The DNA here is from genome assembly GCA_034370585.1 of Fragaria x ananassa. Lineage (NCBI taxonomy): Eukaryota > Viridiplantae > Streptophyta > Magnoliopsida > Rosales > Rosaceae > Fragaria > Fragaria x ananassa. Next base: position 23,848,003 of record CP139761.1, on the reverse strand, counting down.
TTGATGACCCTACGGACCCTGGCACTCAAATAGAGGAATCCCTTCCCCAAACCAGCGATGCAGCCCCCATTAGCCATCTCGACCCCGCCACAGCCCTTGAAATCCTCAAGCGGGACTTCCATTTGTTCCGCGAGCAAGCGGCGAAAGAGAAAGCAGAAGCGGAAGCGTACTGGGTACGCATCGCCGAGTTGGAGAAAGAACAATTCTTGCTCCGCGCCATATTAGAGCATCATAACATGTACAACGACAGCTTGGACCACGCGGCGCGAGTTGCCGGAACCCCAGACGCTCTTCCTAATCAAGGCCAGACTTGTTCCATGCTCCCGGGAGGGCCTAGCCAAATCATATACGTGTCTCATCCCCTTACCCACCCCTTATTTCCACTACCAGCCCCCCAACCATCTCCAATCCCCAGTGACTCCCCTCTACCACATCAGCCTAATCCATCTGCTCAACTTATTTCCACTATAATCACTGCTAACCCCCCTAACCCCCCTTTTGACATGCCAACCCGCCAGACAGTCACACAGTTGGCTTCGCGGACTGAAAGCGTCGCGGGTCGCGGGGCCCAGCGACCCTTGTTCCCTGGCTGTGGACATCGCCCAAGTCCCTTCACACCTCGAGTGCAGCGGGACAAGCGGCCTCAAGCAACCAAACCATTCAAGATGGAGAAGTGTAAAGGCACGAGGGACCCCCATCCCCACCTCGAAGCATCCTCCTCGCTATGTAGCTCCACTAGCCACCGCGACATTATGGTCCAGAATGGGCAACTCCACCAATATTATGCTCCCGCTACAGGCGCTAATGCCTTTGTAGTACATGGCCATATTCTAACCCTGCTTGGTGGAGCCCCACGGTTTCCCCCACGCCAGCCTTCTGTAAAACGGCAATGTACGATACCCTCGGAAATCCTAGACATCCAACGCGGTGTCACGATCACCCCATCAGCGTGAGACCAAGTGACATTCCGCAGAGATGAGGATACCACAAATTGCCGCCATTGTGAGCCATTCATAATCAATGCGCAGGTGGATCATTTCAGGTGCCACAGAGCTCTAGTGGACACAGGGGCCACCGTAAGCGTCATGTTCTCTGACTGTTACAAAGGACTCCAGCGAGACCGAAATAAACTGTACAATAACCACGACCCCCTGGTCAGCTTCTCTGGCGAGATAGTGCAACCGTTAGGCTCAGACCGCCTAACCGTGGCGGTGAGAACTACTCCTTGCCGCTCTTCCATTACAGCCCGCTTCCTCATAGTCGATTGCCCCTCGTCTTATAATCTTATCTTAGGTCGGGACATTCTTTGGGGGCTGCAGTGCTTCATAGTCGGTCACATGCTTCTCATGAAAGTTCCTACCCCATGTGGCATCTTGACAATTCAAGGGGACCGAGCAGCCATTGAGCATTATCATCTTAACGCCATCTAGCAGGGGCGCGGAGCCTATGAGATGTTGCCTCTCAGCCCCTCGGAGCCCATAGACGACCCGCGAGACGACCCAAAGGGGAATGGAAAAAAGAGAGCCCTGCGGCCTAATCCAGCAGAGGACACAGAATGGGTGTCCTTGTCACCCACTGACCCGGAAAGGAAAGTTCGCATTGGCTCAAGTCTCGGCCCGGAACTTCGCCACAAGCTCATTGCCTTCCTCCAAGAAAAGCAAGCAGTCTTCGATTGGTCCTATGCCGACATGCCTGGGATCTCCCCCGACATCATCACCCACAAACTCAACATCCTCCAAGACCATCCCCCTGTCAAACAAAAAAGACGTGCTTTCCACCCAGACAAGTATCGAGCTATCCAAGCCGAGGTCCAACGGCTCAAGGAAATCAAGTTCATCCACGAGGTCTCTTACCCGACATGGGTCTCCAACGTCGTCATGGTCCCCAAACCTAACGGCAAGTGGTGCATGTGTGTTGACTACACGAACCTTAACAAGGTCTGCCCCATGGACAGCTTCCCCTTGCCACGAGTCGACCAATTGGTTGATTCCACAGCTGGCTTCAAAACTCTCAGCTTCCTCGATGCCTACTCGGGCTACAATCAAATCAAAATGCACCCCGCCAACCAAGCTCATACAACCTTTGTCACCGACAAGGGACTGTATTGTTACGAGGTCATGCCCTTTAGCATCAAGAACACGGGGGCGACCTATCAACGGTGAGATCATGGAAGTGTATGTCGACGACATGTTGGTCAAGAGCAAGACAGAGGACGACCACATTGCCTCAACAGAGTATTCACTAAACTCCTAGAACACGGGATGCGTCTCAACCCTCAGAAGTGCATCCTTGCCATGGGAGGCGGCAAATTCTTTGGCTTCATGGTCAGTGAAAGAGGTATTGAAGCCAACCCGGAAAAAGTCCAAGTCATCTTGGACATGACTGCCCCGACCTCCCAGAGCGAGGTCCAGTGCCTTACAGGACGCCTGGTAGCCCTGGCACGTTTTATTTCTCGCCTCACAGACAAGTGCAATCCCTTCTTCCAACTGCTCAAGGCACAACATAAAAAAGATATAACTTGGGGGCCAGAGCATGATGACGCCTTTAACAACATAAGGGCATACCTTGCCATTGTCCCTCTCCTATCGTAGCCAATCCACGGTGAGGTGCTTTACCTGTATTTGGTTGTTTCGGCCACTGCCGTCAGTGCGGCGCTCACACGCCATGCCCATGATAACGAACTCCCAGTTTATTATTGTGGCAGAGGATTTGCGGATCTAGAAACTCGCTATCCAGACATAGAGAAACTTGCTCTCGCCCTCATTACTGCCGCCAGGAAACTCATGCCATATTTCCAAGCCCACACAATCCATGTGCTCACCAACCAACCTTTACGGTAAATATTACAGAAACCTGAAACCTCAGGCCGCATGGTAAAATGGGCGTTTGAGCTGGGAGAATTTGACTTGCACTACAAGCCGCGAGTGGCCATCAAAGGGCATGCAGCGGCAGACTTTATTGCTGAATTTATCCCCTTAGCCGATAGCAATCCCCACCCAGACGCCCCCACCGGGGACGCCATCTGGGAACTCCAAGTTGATGGATCCACTAGCAACAGACTCAGCGGAGCAGGAATCATAATCACGGACCCAGAGGGTCACTCGTATGAGTATGCCATCCGGTTTGAATTCAAAGCCTCTAACAACATCGCTGGATACGAAGCTCTTATCGCAGACATTCAACTTTGTCAAGAGCTCGGAGCCCGACACCTGCACATCTTCAGTGATTCTCAACTCGTAGTCAATCTGGTGGCAGGGGACTTCAAGGCCAACCAACACAACTTGGAATCCTATAAAAGTCTCGCGGGGGCTCTTCTGCAAAACTTCACCTCATACAAACTTACCCAAATCCCGCGAGCAAAAAACTCCAAGGTCGACGCCCTTGCGAGACTCGCCACGGCTCCTCCCAAGTCCACGCCTCCTGATGTGCACATCGAAACTCTGGACAAGCCTAGCATCTCAAGAGCCTATTTAGAAATTTTTGCCCTTGAGCCCACGGAGCAGCCCTCATGGATGGACCCATTCATCGCTTTCATTTCGGATGGCACCTTGCCCCAGGACAAGCATGAAGCACAGCGGCTACGCCGCAAAGCCTCCCTTTACTTACTCAGAAGTGGAAAGCTGTATCGCCGGGGCCAGTCATGTCCCCTATTACAAGTTAACAATAATTGTTAGTACATAGCCAAAATACTTGGCTGAGCCGAGAATAAGGTGCAATTACCCGGTCACCGAAGGTCGTTCCAGACAAGATAGCCCTGGTAAGCCCCTCACGGATATCCAAGGAGTGAAGGGCCGGTAACAAACCGCTTGCCAAAATCACTCTAGCGGCAAAACACCCCCAAAAGGGGAGACACCACAAAGACTAACAAGTAGTCCCACATTGGAGACTAAGGCCAAAGTGCCCAACCTTGGCCTATAAAACAGGCACAAGCTACCATAAAAGGTACACACTTCTCTCTTCCTCACTCCCCTACATTGCAAGTGCCTAAAGCTAACTTAAGCATCGGAGAGTTGAAGACTGGGCCACCCCAGTCCCGGCTTCTTGACGCTGTCACTTGTGCAGGTTCCGAGTGCAGGACCAAAGGATTCTACCACGCCCCGCCCCACGACCCCTTCCTGGCCCGGGACGAAGAAGGTAGAAACAATAACTGACTAAGAAAATACGTTCAAACTTAGATTACCCTTAAGCGAGGAACATTTCATTCCTTTTATCCTACGATTATTCATTAAATTTGACTGAAACATAATTTCACCCATCTTAATCCAACCAAACCCACTCCAAATTCCCAAATGCCTGAACTCTAGAGTGAGGATCTATTAGTTGCACACCTCCAAGGCTCCAAGTGAAGGGACCATCACTTCATTTCCTACAAGCTATATGGATAAATCAAAATGGGGCATTGCAAGAAATCTTCAACCCTAATTGAGCTTGTTAGCTTAGTTAGGTCCCCTAATAACTATTTGAAAGAGCACACTATGGTAGGTATCCAACCAGAGGTCTACTACCCTCTTCCTCCCCCTCTCAAAATGAAAACGACAAGGCGTACACATCCATAGAATGATTCCTTCGTAAGATTCTAAATCCTCCCCTACCCCTTTCTCTATTAACGTTGGCTGCTCGGTGGGACCAGCCAGGTGAAATCATTGTCGTCCAATTATCAAACAACAATGGATACACAAAGTCACGTGGTTGGTTGCAGGGACTAAAATGCTCAATTTTTTGATGTACGGGTCCCAAGTGGGAATTAGACTAATATTATTTTTGCACGAAAATTCTTCCCTTTACTGGGTGAAAATTCACCAAAATGACGTGGCCCAACCAAAACCACAAGTTTCAGTGTGGACCAAGTTTTGACTAACTTTAGCATTTTTCCGTTAACGTTTTTTTGAAACCTAATTGATAAGTGGAAAAGGTAAAACAAAAGGGGGTAAAAATTCCAAAAAAAGAAGAAGATTCTTTTCTGGAGAACTTTTCTGGTTGTTCTTCCTCCAGGAACCACAAAATAGAAGAGAGGTTTCTGAGATTTGTTTTGTCAAAAAATTTCATGGGTTTTGTTCTAGATACTATTGCAACTCGGTAAGGCTAAATTGCAAGGTACAATATCGTTAAACAAGTAAGACATAATCAATTTGAGAGATTTCATACGAGAACGGAGGGGATGAGCTGCGACGCTGGCGAGGGTCTAGGTTTGGTGGAGATCACGAAATGGATGAGCGGCGAGGGTCTGGGTTTGGTCGCAGAGATCTCGGAGAGGATCAGTGGCGAAGGTCTTAGTTTGGAGAAAGGAAACATGCCTGGATCTGGTTTTATGGTTTCAATTAGAGGTGGAAAACGGGCTGGCTCAGCCAGGCCCGCCCCGCTTGATTGGGTTTCAGGCCGTGCTTAGGCCGGCCCACGACGAGCCACTTCTTAACAGGCTCGGGCTTAGGCCGACCCATTTACTTAAATGTAAGGCCGATCCCGTACCATGGCCCAAACCCATAACGTGGTGGGCCGTGCTCCGGCCGAGCCAGCCCAGGCTCATGAACAGGCCGTGTCAGGCCCGTTTCGTGCCGAAATTCACACAATCTATCGATCATTTTTTTCTTTGTCAACAAACTAAAAAAATAAGTGATAAATGCTTATTGTTCACAATTAATAAATTTTTAGGCAAAAACTTCTTATGTGTCTAAAGGAATCCAAATTCATACTCAAATAAATAATTATTAGTATATAAGTTTATTGTTCACACTCAAAACTAAGTTTATTATTTATAAATATGTTATCTTCATATTAGAAATGGAAAAAAATTATATTTTATAGCGGGCCAGGCCATGGGCCTCAATTATTGTGCTCGGGCCGGGCCGGGCCCATGGGCTCATTTTTTTAGGCCCAGCTCGACCCATTAGAATAACTTGCTTGGGCCGAGCCGGGCCGTTAATGGGCTTGGGCCTGGTTGGGTCGTGCCAGGCCGCATTTAAACGTGTTGTGCTCGTGCTTAGCAGTCTGTTTGCCACCTCTAGTTTCAATGGATAAATACGAGGGGTAGGAAATTAGGAATCGCATCCTAACATAAACGCAATTATTTTGATTTTAATTTTAATGGTCTTTAAATGTCTTTATATATTACCGATTTAACTAAATATTGGGAAATTTTGAAACTACAAAACTAAAATTTTGATGTTAATTAAACATTAGAGAAAAACCCTTCATAAATAAAGATTGAATTAGATAAATGAACGACCCATGCTACATAGCTCATGGTTTAGATTAAAATAATTTTTACAATATATTTCAAATCTTCGAGTACAAATATACTTGAAAATTGTTACGCTCTTGTGAGGATAGTTATATCCGCCTATATTAAAATTCTTGAAAATATGTGAATTGTGTGCCATAGTCATATTTCATTATACTAATCACATCAGACGGTTAAGTTTTGATTTTGTGAATGTTAATCATTGGACTCAAAATATGCATATTATTATGGTATAACTTGTTTAGTGGGTTGTATGCAAGTGTGCATATTTATAAACCAACTATATATAGCAAATAAAATTCTGAAAAATTGGCCATAGGATGTGACCGGTATAGTGAAATACGGCTATGGTAGAGAAATCGCATATTTTGTATAACCCTTGAACCCAGATAAAGACGGTCAACCCTATTTACGTGTGCTTCCTTATGGGAGCCTTATTGTCGAAATGTAAACTTCCCCAAATTTTTATATAGGCTGATGCAAGTCATATATGTGAGAGTGTGGGTAGAAGAATCGACCAAAATAAGTCATAAAAAGGTATATATGAGCTTTTTTGTGTAATAGGTAACATTGATTTAGGGTTAACCGCGTCAATCGAGGACTAAACGTTATCGAAAATAAGTGAATTTTTTTTCTTGACGTCTTTAAGTGTATTGATCACATTAGACGATCAAATATTTATTTTATGAACTTTAGTCAATTGAACCACAACATAGCTGCTAATGTTGTTTAACTTGTTTAGTGAGTTATTAATAAGTGTGCATCTTTATAAACCAACTATGTTTAGCAAATAAAATTTTAAAAAATTGGCGGTTAGATGTGATTTGTATAGTGAAATACGGTTATGGTATAAAATTCACATATTTTTGATAATATTTGGTCTTCGATCAAGGCGGTCAACCATATTTACACTTGTGTTTTCTTATGGAGAGCCCTAGTGTCAGAAAGTGAACTGCCACAAATTTTTATAAGGGTTGTTGGATGTCATAAATGTGAGTGTGTGGGCATAATAATCAACCAAAATAAGTCACAAAAAGGTAAGTAAGAGCGTTTTCGTGTAATAAAGGACGTTGATTTAGGGTTGACCGTGTCGATCGAGACCCAAACATTATCGAAAATATGTGAATTTTTTTCCTTGATATAATTAAGTGTCTTGATCACATCATACGGTCGAATTTTATTTTTATGAACTTTAGTAATTAGAACCTCAACGTGCGTACTAATGTGGTATAACTTGTTTAAAAAAAATAGTTCAAACAGTCCGACTGTTTAGAGAAGCTAACTTTTGGTATCTCGGCTTTTGAAAACTTCAAAATGATATCTCATGTTCTAACTCTGATCATAGAATGGTATTTAGAACCGTTAGTTCCGTTAACATGACTAACGGTAGGCTTATGTTAGAGGTTATTTTCGTCATTCACATTTCGCTTTATTTTCATATTTTTATAAACATTGCTTTTTTATTTTTATCGGGTAAACATTTTTTTTTCTCTCTCCTATTTTCTTCTTCCTCCTTCTTTCCTAACTCGACGGTTTTTCTGTGGAATTGTTTCTTCGTCTGTTCTGGGTTGCTGGTATATGCCAGGTTTTGCTTTCAACACATTCCAATGGCCCTTCACCTTTCTCCCCTTCTTGCCATTGTATCTTTTGCTGTATTTGGATGCAATAGAGTGTTGGGTTTGCACTTTTTGTACTTGAGTCTCAAACTCTTTCTTCTGGGTCTATGGTTAAATTGGGGTGCACATGCATGTAATAGAAACTAGCATCAAAATTTATGGAACTCAGTAAATTAAAGGGTTGCAATTTCTTGAAGAAAGGCGTGTATTTTTCTTATTGGCTTATTGCTGGGGAAAACAAAGTTGTGTCAAATTAGAAGTGGTGGTGTTACTTTGTGCATACCAAAGACTGGAATTGTTAACTAGAGCTAATGGGGATAGGCCAAAGCGGTGAGTGTTTTTGGGCCTGTTTGGAAAGGCTTATTCCAGCTTTGCTTCTAAACTGAGCTCACAAAAAGTGTTTGGTTGTTAACAAAATGATGGGCTTTGCTTTAAAGCACCTCTCTTTTGTGTTCAAAAGCCAAAGTCGGAAGAAGGTAGCTTTTGAAAGCCCGAAGCGCTTCGAATGCGCTGTAGCACTAAACACTGTTCATTAATGAAATTTTTAGTTTCCAAATCTGTCCTTCGCTTAACCCTAGCCGTTCTCTCACCATACTCTTCTCAGCCTCAACTCTGCTTTCTCTCTTCTCTCTCAACTCTCTTTCCGTTCTCTCTTCTTTTTTCTATGTGTGTTCTCTCTTCTTTCTCTGCTTAGTTCTCACTTTAGGAGCTATAAGACCATAGTGCCTTACACAGGTTACCCAAATCTGAGTCTGAAGGAATTCAGGGCGGTTCTGGGCGAAGGAACAGAAGAGGTTATGGGTTCTCGAGATAATTGAAATCAAAGGGAGATACTTGTAGGTTTTGGGTTCATCATCATCAAGTTTATCTACACGGAAGGAGGCTAGGTAAAACCCCCTCTATCCTTTTCCGAATTCAAACACCTAATATTGTATTCTGAGTTTAAAATTTGATTCTTAATATTGTATTGAGAAAGTAAGTAGGTTTCTTTGTTCAATCTCGCATTTTCATTTCGTTATCTACGACGATCTGTCAGTGTTTATGATCTGTTTCTATAGGTTATATGTATCTGATTCTTAATATTTTTACTTAAGTCGCTTCTAATTATTTTAAGTAACAGGAAAATATTATGTTGTTGATTCGGGATACCCACAAATGCCGGGGTTTTTAGGACCTTATAAAGGAGCAAACCAACATTTCTAACAATATCGTGGGCGAGAACCAAGAAATGCAAAGGAGGTATTTAATCAAGCTCACTCTTCTCTAAGAGGCGTTATAGAACACACATTTGGAGTTTGGAAAGCGAAATGACACATTTTAAGTAACATGTTAGGTTTCTCATTTGAGAAGCAAGTGAAATTGTCATTGTCACAATGGCACTTCATAATTATATAAGGAGGCATGCGGAACGCGATAGAGATTTTTGCAATTCAAAAAGATTGGATAACATTTCAAGTGGTGACATAGAGATAGATGATGATGAACAAGAAGAATCACATAATCATGGAGCACAAGAAATGAAATTAGTAAGAGATATGATTGCTCAAAGTTTGATGAGTGCACGTAATATGAATGTTTGAAGGCAATATGAAATTTATGGTGGTTCTTTCTTACCGATGAAAGGCAAATTATTATAATTGTATGGAGCTTAATGTAATTCATATACTTATGATAGTGTTTAATATTATTCTCTTGGTAACCATGATTTATAAAACTCCAAGTATAGTCTACAAAATTTATATAGACATAAAATTAAAGAGCAATTATGTTATAATACATTACAAAAAAATAAGGCAAAAATAAATTTTAAGGTTAAACTGGTCATTTACAAGTTTAAAGTTCTTTCAAAAAGCTAGTTTACCAAACAGTTTGCCTCTGCTTCTACCATTCACAGCACTTACAAAAAGCCAGTTTACCAAACACTCAGCAGCTTTGCTTGTCAGCTTCTTATTCTCAGAATAAGCCTCAGCCAGCTTATTTTGGAAGTCACAGCTGTACCAAACAGGGCCAAATTGTCAGGGAAGGTGAACCGAGCTTCACATTTATTCCGAAGGAGCAAGACCCATATTGATTTCCCAAATTAGATTTCCCACATCAATAGAGACCTCGTCCAAACGAAATTACCAGATCGATTACTCGTCGACCAATCCTAAGCTGGTATGGATATTGAATCGGCCTCAGCAACCTCGACCCAAACGACATTGGAACGAAACCGCCGCAACCACTGGTTCACAGCAAGGTCGCCGTCAAAATCAAGCCACAGCTTGAAACGGTGAGACCCACCCACCACACAAGATGTCGCAGGTCCACCGAGTCTCCTCCTCGCACCGACGCCGTGCTTACACAAGATGACGGCAATCGACAAAACCCTCTCTGCACAACGAAACCCAAAAAGAGACAACTTTTTTTTCAGAAGAAAAGGGTGAAACTATAACTGCGATCTAAACAAAAAAAATCTTAGCGTCTGTTTTATTTTTTATTATTTGAAGTAGAATAAAGGAATGAAGGGTAAATATGTTATTTTGTAATGAAAATGTGTCTGCATCGGTCTTCTTAACGACACTACGGTTTCAGATATCATTCTTTGATCAGAGTAAAAATTTGAGATACCGTTTTGAAGTTTTTGAAAGCTAAGATACCAAAAGTTAGTTTCTCTAAAAGTTTGGACAATTTTTCCACTTGTTTAATGAGTTATATACAAATATACATCTTTATGAACCAACTATATCTAACAAATAAATTTTGAAAAATTAACCTTTGATGTGATTAGTATAGTAAAATACAGGTAGGTAGATAATTCACATATTTTTGACAATAACGGTCAGCCTTTATTGCGTTTACGCTCTCTTATGAAGAGCCCTATCATAGGGGGGTAAATTTCCCCAAACTTTTATATGGGCTGCTACTTTTCATATATGTGAGAGTGTTTATGCGGAAAAATTGACCAAAATAAGTCACAAAAGGATATGTAAGAACGTTTTCGTATAATAAGTGACGTTGGTGTATAGTTGACCGTGTTGATCGAAACCTACACCTTATAGAAAATAAGTGAATTTTGTTTCATAGCCCTATTTAAATATATTGATCGAATCAGACAGTCGAAATTTAATTTTGTGAATTTTAATCATTAAAACCCCAATATGCCTACTAATGTGATATAACTTGTTTAGTAGGTTTTATGTAACTGTACATCTTTATGAAACAATTATATCTTACAAATAAAATTTTATAAAATCGGCCATATGATGTAATTGGTATAGTTAATATGGCTACGATAGAAAAATCATATATTTTCGATAACGTTTGGGTTCCGTTCAAAGCGGTCAAACATATTTACGTTTCTTTTCTTTTACGAGGAGCCTTATGATCGGGAGGTAAACTTTTCCGATCAAGACGGTCAACCATATTTACGTTTCTTCTCTATTAAGATTTTTGATAGTTTTTTTTTTGATAGTTTAGAAATAATGAGATTTCATTATTATTACGATTTTCTATTGAAAAAATAATGAGACTAAACGTTCTCATATTGTTTTACATAACTGCCCCTTGTAGAATCATTACAGAACCCACATTATTTGGAATGTGTAAAATGGTAAATTTCAAATGGCATATAATAATCACTATCTATTATTCAAAAAAAAAAATTAATCACTTGTTGGATAATTATTGCCATTTCACACTCTCATCCTCTCATCGCACACACTCATCTTCTTGAATAATCAAGAGACATCCACAAGCAGACGAACTTTGCTGCTTGTTTCTTCACAAATCACAATTCCCATAGATTCATGCACCCACTTCCCCCACAGGTCCACTACCACCACAATCGGAGCTTTACTCCCATCTCCCAACTACAACAAGTACGCTCCACTCACCAGCACACCCGAAACCCGGTCTGATTCGAAACAGAAAACACAATCGAACTGGGTTTTCCCGTCCCGAGACAACCACCAGACCGGATCCAATCGAATCGGTGGCCAACCGCTCTTTCACCCTAACAGATCCAAATCCAACTAACCTATTTCTGGTTCTACACCCTCACTTTACGTCCTGCTTGAGCCGGTACGCATGACTGGCCATGATTTTTCTGAAAGCCAACATCCTCTGCTCTATTTTTTTTCCTTTTTTTTCTTCTTATGAAGAGAGATGACTGGCTCGATGGAGAGAATGAGAGATGTGTGTTTGCTTTGAATCAACAAGCACATGTTATCTTCTCAAAAAAAAAAAAAAAAAAAAAAAAAAAAAAAAAAAAAACAATGTATATGTGATGCTGGTAAAACCTCTTTTTACTGCAGGCTGGAGCGCGTTTTTTTTTTCTTTTCCCCCCCCAAAGATTCTGTTTGCCCGTGGGCGACACGCGCCGTTAAAGAGGAGCTGTGACCCTTCACCCTGTGGAGAGAAGAACCTCCGAAATAAAAAAAAAACATGTGGGTTTTAGGATAAAGCTTGAGGAAGCTTCGGCTGGGAGAGCAGGAATTTTCGTGACCATGGAGTTCAACGGTCACGATGGCGAGACTTGGCAGTTATTTTTGTCTCTCTGGTCGGAAAATTTCTTAAGGTGGACGATTACGTTATGGTCCAAATTCCAATAAGTAAAATGTTAATAAAAAAGAAGAAGGAAAAAAAATTGTGAAAAAAGAAGAAGCAAAAATAGAAAGAAAGAAAACAAATCATATTATATTATTTCTCTAATCATGTCATTGTTCTATTACCTCTATTAGCACGTTTGTCTAAATTTTTTTTAAAGATAATGTTTGTTCAATTATGTGTTATCTATCATTCATGTGTTAGTTTACTGAGTTTGGTAATGTATTTGACTTCACTTTCCTTATTTTTTTGCTTTTACTCAATAAGGTTTCCAACTTTCCGATGTCTATTAGACTAACATGTGAAGTAATCAGAATTGGCCTATGTCCTATGTCCTATCTTCTTAACAAGAATCAATTCATGTAGACTCGAAAATTTGATTACATTGTGGGAAATGATTTTAGATTCGGAATTGTTACCAATTCATTGAGCTCAAACTTAATAACGGGAATCAAATTGTCACCCATTAATACAACACCAACATTATTTGATATGCGGATATTCATTTTCAGTGAACCGTTTACTTTCTGTATGAGAGAGTATTTTGAGTATAAAAGAATTGATTCTAAAAGATTTGATTTCTAAAGCCAAACCCCCATTTGGTTTTTAAAATCGGGGTTGTTAAGAAATTAATTCTTAAATTAAGAGGTGGGACCCACACTTATACTCATTCCAATTTTCCATCATGTGTAATCCGTAATAATTACATCACTTCTTAATTTCATTTCAAATAGGTAAATGTGTCATTCATGATCATTTTTCATTATAAGTCCATAAACTTGCTATTAGTCTTATAATTTATTAAGCCTTTCTAACATGATTAGTTATATGTATGGATTAGTTACCGAAGATTGTTATTATTAAAAGCATATCCAACAGCTTCTCCATAAACAAAAGTCTATGTTTTAAGCAATTTTTATTCTTCAATTCTAACATATTCCTTATTTTGGAGATTTTATAATCATTTCCCAAATCATTTCCTAAAATTTGAGAGTTTGTTGCAAATATAAAGAATTTGGTTTTTACTCTCATCACATTCCCCATTTTAGAAAAAAATTTAGGAAATCTATTAGGGCAAAACAACCAAAATCTTCCTTAAAAAAGAGAAACCAATAGTATGTGAAAGTCGTTGGAGTTGCTCTAAGTGAACTAAAGCAACATAAACTACACTGAAAAGGGTTATATTTGACAAAAAAAAAAGTGAGGACCACCGTAATTTCCAGATGAGAAGTAAAAGAAGATTATAACAAGGTGCCTCTAGGGCAACCAATATCTTTTGTATCTAAATGTAAAACATGCACTACCTAAGAAGGAATGACACATAACCAGATATTTAGAGAATGAAAACTGTGCCCAAAATTTGCAAAGACATCGGCCGAGAAATTGGCTTCTCGGAAAACATGAACAAAATTGATATTATCAAACTCACTGGCAACGTAAATGACATCTCGAATATGAGATTTGAGATGCCAAGAGACTTTACATGCATTGTTAACGCAGTTGATCATTAAGAGAGAATTTTCTTCCACCATAATAGATTTGAAGTTTAACCTTTTAACATAAGCTATAGAAACACTATATAGATATAATTATTTCTAACTAGTCAGCGACTACTTCTATTAGCATTGTGCAGGCGTTGAATCAAGGAACAAAAGCATAATGGTTGTGGCCAAAGAATCAAACATTAGACATCCGTCTTCCTAATATAAGCACAAATTTAAAATTATTAAAATAGACACTTCTCTTCCTAATTCCCCAATTAGTTGGAGGTGGTTTAAACAAAAGCCCTAATCTGCGGGGGTTTATAAAAGGAGTTAGGATCATAATTCACATATCGAAATAGAAAAGGAAAACTATACGGAATCTAAAGAGATAAACTAAACAATATTCATATCATACATCAATAACTGAATAAGAGAAGTTTACGACATCTATATATGTTGTCGGTAGTTAGGAAACTACCTCCCCTGCCCATAGACCAGTCATGAAACTTGTAGACCGACGTCCAGGCTACCTCGCCATGGTGAAAGATCATCGGTACCACATCGGGAAGGTGCTTCTCCAAGCTCCACAAGAAGACACCATGATAAGATATATTCCTAGGTAGTCCCACATCAGAAATATGTAATAAGAGGAAGCTTTCCTTATCTATAAAAGGAAGGCTCCCCCTGTGTAGATATAGATTGGACTCCCGGACTCACTCCCCCTCCATATATAATGAATGTATATTATGCTCCCTCTCCCTCCCCTACTCCTCCCGGGCGGGATGGAGGGATGCTCTTGTAACACCAAATGTCCATTGGCCATGATAGTTGATTTGTAAGTGGACGTAGCCATGTCCCCCGAAGCATGGTGAACCACTATATGTCCTTGTCTTGATCATGATTGTTCATATTAGTGTTCCACCGTGATTCTGTATGCCCTCCCGGTTTATGCAGAAACAATATGTCATATTGATCTAGAATAACTACCCCGATAATTACCCTAATTGGACCGAATGGGCCTTGAGTTTACTACAACAAGTCCGGGCTATGCACATTACATAATAAGGCTGTGAAATACATATCACCTACGTACATATGTGAAAGAGGAAGTATCCTAATAAAACAAGGTCGGCTTCTTCCCGTCCGTACGCTTTAAAGATGTCCCTTTCCGGCAAACCAATTGGCCTAAAAATGCCCACACATCAATTCTCAGACGAGTCCCTCTCTCTCTCAATTTCCAATAATCGTGTACGTACATAAATACACCACAACAGGGTATTTGCAAATCGCACAAAACAAAGACCACGAAACCCACGAGAGACCCCACGGCACATCCTCAGCCACAACCACCTAAACCCCCTCCCTCATCTATATAACATTCTCTCATCTGGGTCTTGGAATTCACCACCACATAACCAAAATCCACTGCCCCATTTTCTCGATTCTCATTCGCATCTGACTAGGAAGAAGGAGAGATTTTCTGCGTTGGGTTTGATTCCGGTTTGGGGTAAAACCCGGGTCGACGAGTTGTAGACATCACGGCTATACACAGAGTTTCACGGCCACTCATTCATGTCCGCCGGACTGTCCGACGTAAGGGTTGTGTAATTGAGAGCAACCCTTCGCCGCACGGCGGGCGTGGTGCTTTGCCGTCCGAAGGAGGAAGTCCTTCCGACCTCCTTTTCCTCGCCGGCGGTGGTGTCCACGTTCTCGACTTGCTTTTCTTTTTCTAGCTTTTTGTAGATTCGGGTTTTAGCTCAAAGATTATTGTTTCGCAAGTAGATCGTGTTTGCTGTCGTTGCTGTGCTTTTATTTTTCTTTTGAGAAGAACAAGAACATAACAAAAGTGATGCTGAAGATCAAGAGGGTTCCTACTGTGGTTTCGAATTACCAGAAAGATGAGGCGGATGAGGGCCGCCGAGCTGGGGGCTGTGGCCGCAACTGTCTTAACAAATGTTGCATTTCAGGTATTTTATTTGTTGAATTAAGCTGGAATTGTGTTTTGCTAGTTTATCAAGACAAATGCATCATAGGTTGAATTCCGGGTTTCGTTTGATTGTGTCATTAGTCTTATGTGAGGATTTTGGATTCTATTTGGGAGTGGAGTAGGAGTAAAGCTCATTGACATAATAAGTTATGTAGTTGGTGCTTTTAGGCTCTAGTTCTGATGGAGTTGTTTTTTGGGTTTGTGTAGGAGCAAAACTTCCATTGTATGCTTTTAAGAAGCAAAGCAACTCACCTGGTGAGAAGGGTTTTTCCGGACATGAGAAGCAAGACGCTCCGGTTGCTTTCCTTGACTCATTGGTTCTTGCAGAGGTAAATTTAGTTTTAGAAAATTAAGAAATTGTCACAAGCCTTAATTATTACGTCTTATGTGTGATATTTATTGAAATCGTTCCTGACTTCGTTGCAGTGGGAGGATCGCATGCTGAAAGGGCTATTTCGATATGATGTCACTGCCTGCGAGACTAAGGTTTTTAGTCTGCTCACCTTTATTGTTTATCACCTCGATTCAAGCTGCAAAAGAATGTCTTTATCTACTTATTCAAGATATTAGTTCCAATTTATTTTATTTTATTTTATTTGGTGTAGGTGATTCCGGGCCAGTTTGGCTTCATTGCACAGCTCAATGAGGGCCGCCACCTTAAGAAGCGACCAACCGAGTTTCGAGTTGATAAGGTTCTCCAACCTTTTGATGGTAGCAAGTTCAACTTCACTAAAGTTGGCCAAGAGGAGGTTCTGTTCCAGTTTGAAGCAAGTGAAGATGGTGAAGTTCAGTTTCACCCTAATGCACCTATTGATGTGGAAAATTCTCCGAGTGTTGTTGCGATCAATGTAAGTTATCTTTTCTTGTGCATTCTTTGTTCTTAACAAATTATTTGAGTGAAAGTTTCAGCATTAACCATCTACCCATTCAACAGGTCAGTCCAATTGAATACGGGCATGTGCTGTTAATACCTCGTATTCTTGAGTCTTTGCCTCAAAGGATTGATCGTGAAAGCTTCTTGCTTGCACTTCACATGGCAGCAGAAGCAGGGAATCCTTACTTCCGATTGGGTTACAACAGCTTGGGTGCATTTGCTACCATCAATCACCTTCACTTCCAGGTTTCTAGCTATACACTTTTCTACCAAGCTGATACTAACTATAAGTTCCAGCTTCTGATATGGTTCACTACTAATTATAGTTATCGGTCAACAATACCAGTTTGCTTATTCTTATTTATTGTACAGGCTTACTACCTTGCCGTAACCTTTCCCATTGAGAAGGCTCCTACTAAAAAGATAACCAGTTTGGATGGTGGGGTGAGGATCTCTGAGCTTCTGAACTATCCTGTTAGAGGTCTGGTTTTTGAGGGTGGAAATACTCTGGAAGATTTGTCAAACTCTGTCTCTGATGCCTGCATTTGCCTTCAAGAGAACAACATTCCTTACAATGTCCTCATATCGGATTGTGGAAAGCGGATCTTTCTCTTACCACAGGTACGTATATAGTTAATGAACTTCAAATGTTGAATTCACTATTTCCTGTTTATAATCTATAGGCCTTTCACTTACCCCACACTTTTTAAATAGTGTTATGCTGAGAAACAAGCTCTTGGGGAAATTAGGGCAGAGCTTTTGGATACTCAGGTGAATCCAGCTGTGTGGGAAATTAGTGGACATATGGTGTTAAAGAGGAAGAAGGACTATGATGAGGCATCTGATGAAAATGCTTGGAAGCTCCTTGCCGAGGTCTCTCTTTCTGAGGAGAGGTTCCAAGAGGTGAATGCTCTTATATTTGGAGCCATTGCTTCTGGTGTTGATGATGGTAATGCAAATTTACTAGAGGATCCAGATGTCAAGCCTCGCTCTCATGATGAAGTGAATGCCATTAACAAAAGCTCCCATCATGCTATGGTGTCCGGGACACAGGAATGCCTTGTTCTGCAGTAATGAGCAGATTTATGGTTTTGTACCTGTGAATCTAGTATTGCAGTTTGCCATTTGGGTTTATGTCTGTACCTTATTGGATGCTAGCCGATGCCTAAATAAGCAAAACTGGGTTTGCATAGTCAGCTCTACTTTTGCAGTTTGTATGTTCTGCATAAGGACATCGATCTATTTGCTTAGGGTGCTTTATGGGTACTCTGTACAATACTCTGTAGAGATTGCTATTATGGATGATTAATAAATGTTATGTGTATTATATGATGACCTCTTGCAGCTGTTTATGTTTTGACTGTTTATGCTCCTCTGTGTGCGACCATGTTCCTCTAAACAATGCTGACAACAAGATATCATAATTCCAAGAGGGTGCCGGGCATCCACTTAATGCTTATGCAGATTCACAAGAACTTGACATCCTTAATGTTAACCTGCAAATCAAAAGCCATTTCAAAACGCCAGAGCATTCCTCAGCTTCAAGCAGATTCCCAATTTCAGGGTTTAGCGGTGTGTATCGATTTTATCAAACAGTTCCTGGTGACATCAGGACCCCCCAGTTCTGTAGTGCAAGCAAAATTAACTTATCCATCTACCCAATTTTACTGATGACAGAAACTTGAGTCTCAAGCCATTGATCACGAATTAGGCAACTGAAGTCCTCATTAAAACTGTAGCATTCCTCAAATGCGGTATTAGGGTTGGAGAAGACTTTGACAGCATTCCAAGTTGAATGATTAAAGCACAAGTTGGAGAAGACTTTGACCATGCCACAACTGGACCATTATCGGATTGTAACAGAGGAGACTTGCAGATCGGCGGGCACAAGTTTACCTATTGGTCTATAAGCTAATAGGGGACACACAAAACATGGTACCCACTAATCACAATGTTTGGTGCAGAGCCCCCTGGATTCATTTTATTTAGAATTTGCATCAAACTCTGCATAAACACATCGTTGACTTGAGGCTAGATCAAACTACTACTACTGTGTCAGAAGAATGCATCAACATCAAATCCAGGATAGTCAGCTAACCGATCAATCGAGATTGTACCATCAGTTGTACGGGTATGCTAGTGAGGGAAGGCAAACTGACTTTATCACAGCTATTCAGAAGGTTGCAGATCATGATCAAAATGCTTCCATGCAGCTCCTGTCCCGGCTGAGCCACGCAGCGGTGACTTTCGGGCATGTAAGTCTAGCCATCGAGATCTTGAAGCTTCACCCCTCACTTCTGTTGGTTAAAAACTTTGAAGGTGACACTGTACTCCATTTTGCGGCCAAAACCGGAGAGGGTGATGATAATATGATAAGGTACATTATGGAGCATGTGAATCTGGGTTCCGGTCAGGGTCAAGTGATGGATATTGAAAAGGTTGATATATCAGTGTTCAGAATGAAAAATTATGAGGAAAATACTCCCTTGCATGAGGCCCTGATAAATGGTAATCACTTGGAGGCAAAGTATTTTATCAAGGCTGATCCTTCAGTTTCATTCGGTTTCATTCCACTTCATTTTGCAGCATCAACAGGTTATCTCGGAGGGCTTTGCATCCTATTAGAAAGATGTCCCTCTGATTCTCATTGAGCAGATAGTAGCGGCACCTTGCCAATCCATTCTGCATCAAGCAAAGGTCATGTTCATATAGTCAAGCTGCTTCTTGAACATTATCCCAAGAAGAAGGGCATATCTTGTGAAAGAATGAATAATCAGCTAGTGAAAGGAAAGACGTTGGATTCAATAACATCGAGTTCTGAGATGGAAAAGAAAGGCCTCGATGTCGAGGCTGATGGAGAATAGTATCTTATTGCTTATAGGAAAGACTCATATCAAACCCTAGCAAGGGATCCTTATCTCTCTAATATCTATGAATTGTACACAAATGGGTCTTAAGCATCTAATTGTTGCGAGCTGAGTTACTTTGCTTGTGTTTGGTTTTGATTTCTAGTTTGTTATGTCCACCTTTTTTTTTTACTTTGATTTTTGAGTTGTTTTTTTAATTCTTAATTTGTCGTTGGAATAAGTGAACTTCCTTGTGTTTTAATTTTTGTAGTTATTGATCAATTCTTGAACAACTCATGCTTGACCTTTATGGTCATATGATTTCGATCAATGAAATCTTTTCCCCTTTCATGAAAAAAAAAAAGAAGTAAAATTGAAATGACTTGGCAAAAAAGGCAAGTTTTTTAGCGTCATGATTCAAAAAATTAACTGTATTTTGGGAAGTACATAATGATCGGTGAAAAAAAACTTATGAAATCTATAGCCATGTAATGAAATAAATTATTATGATGAAAAATAGAAAGAAATAATTCGAAACTGGGATACTCCTAGTCGTTGATGAAAGACCGTACGAACGTGTGGGCATGTCTCCCGTGGAAACCCCATCGTTTGTGCTAGTGGTTTTGAGCATTTTTTTGGAAATAGTTCATCATCTGGCTAGCAGATAATTTTCCTTATAAGATGGCTTGGGTTCTGATACCAAATTATATTCCTTTCAAGTTTCTTAATTTGTGTTAGTTGAATATTAAATGAAGACTACAAGCACAAGCACCTGTAATTTGGATTCCAAATTATGTGGTAATCTTTTGTTTCTGTAAGAACCTGTAGGCTATGTAGAAGCACGGTTGAACATAAACATACGCACAAAGACACAATATTTATAGTGGTTCACCATGTCATCGGAGGGCATGGCTACGTCCACTTAAGATTCTACTATCATGAGGCCTCAATGCCTTGGGTGTTACAAGACTTCTCCGAGAAGGAGTGGTTACCGTTCCCCGGGAGAGAGAGGGATTCCTCCATTCTACACAGGGGGAGCCTTCCTTTTATAGATAAGGAAGGTTTCCTCTTATTACACATTACCGATGTGAGACAAACTATACATTTATCTTATCATGATGCTTTCTTGTGGAGCTTGGAGGAGCACATTCCCGATGTGGTACCAATGATCTTTTACCATGGCGAGGTAGCCCGGACGTCTGTCTACAAGTTTCATGACTGGTCTATGAGCGGAGAAGGTAGTTTACTGACTACCGACTACAAGTCCTCCCAAGTTCTCGTTCAAGACATGTCTTGAGTGGGGACTTAACATATAAAATGCCTATAGATCAGTTATTTATCAACGGGCACCCGATTCTAGTCCCCCCAAGTCCGTACTCAGGACGTGTGTTGAACGAGTCTTGCTTATTTCAGGTCATTCTTTTCATGAAGTCCGCTGATCTTGAAGTCCGTTGGTCCTCCAGGCACCCAGCCTCAAATCTGATTCGACCGGGCGAGGAGCTCGCATGCGAGCTGTAGAGTCCGCTTGGCACATGAGGGTTGACACTTCTGGGCGTGTTGGTTCCGCGGATAAAGGCTACTTCGCACAAGGGTTACCATGCGAGATGAGGGTCTCGCGCGAAGCGTAGGAGTCCACTTCGCACAAGGGCTACAGCGCGAGATGAAGATCTCGCGTGAAGCAGTGGGGTCAACATCGCACAAGGGCTACTGCGCGAGATGAGGATCTCGCGTGAAGTGGAGGGGAGCGCTTCGCACAAGGGCTACCGCGCGACATGAGGATATCGCGCGAAGCGGTGGGGTCCATATCGCACAAGGGCAACTGCGCGAGATGAGGATCTCGCCTGTAAGCCGAGGGGAGCGCTTCACACAGGAGGAATGATACTATAGTGAGCTGAGAATCTCGCTCCGCGCACATATACTATCGCGCTGGCTGAAGAGTCCGCTCCGTGTACAATACTTGCACGCGAGCTGTGTTTGTTCTGCGCATAATGACCACGCAAGCTGAGGAGTCCGCTTCGCGCGCTATGACTACCGCGCGAGGTGAGTTCGCGTGCGAGCCTTGCAGGAGTTTGCTTCGCACATGACTACATTACGGGGCGAGCTGTGTTGTCCTCCTATAAAAAATGCCCCTCCCGACTCGGCGGGGCGATGAATGGTGTACCTTCACAATGAACAAATGATCGATACAATTATGGGGCTAACCAAGTATGGATATGGCATAATAATTCTCGACAAGCAAAATGGTTCATGCAATTGTGTAATACTGAACATCCAATGCCAATCTACTGACCCGCACGCATACTCAATCTTGCAAGTAGAATATTATGAATTTTCACAAACCAATGAGATTATAACAATTATAATCTGGACGGGACTTAACATATAAAATGCCTGTAGATCAGTTAGTTATCAACGGGCATTCGATCCCAGTCCCCCAAGTCCGCTTCGCACATGATACTTGCACGCGAACTGAGGGGTCCGTTCCGCCTCGCCTAGAAGGGTTGACACTCGGGCGAGCTGAGTTCGCTCTGCATACAATGCCTACACGCGAGCTGTGCAGTTCGCCTCCTGTCATAAAGACTAAACACGCGAGCTGACATGTGCGCTCCACATGTGAGGACTACCAAGCGAGCTGTGTGGTTAGCTCGCTCGCACCATGACTACCGCGCTAGCTGAGGTGTCCGCTTTGTGTACATCGCCTACACACGAGCTATGGAGTTCGCTCCACGTGCCATTCTTTTATGCGAGTTGTGTTCGCTCTGCACACAATGGCCACGTTAGCTGAGGAGTTCGCTCCGCGCAAAATGAGTTCACACGAGCAGTGGTGTCCGCCTCGCCCAGGAGGGCTGACACTCTGGCGAGCTCTGGCCCCTCGCGCGAACTGAGCTCAGTCCCCCAAAGTTTGGACTCATGATGTTTTTATCATGTCTTATTTTCGATGGACGAATGTAACGAACCTTTTCATATCATGTGTTTCTGTTCGAGCGCGGGATATTATCCCCGTATAGGTTATCAGGACACTATTGTCCGTATGAAGGGAATGATATGAACTGCCCAACTCCTACTCTACGGGAGTTGTACAAGAGACTTACCTTTCTCATAGCTCTAGTTGTTTCGCCCATGCTTTCCGGTGATACGTTTCCGGGGTTGTATGCATGCCTTCTAGTTCGTGCGCATGCTTCCCGTTGGTTCTCGCTCGGGTATAAGAATCTCATGAAATATTTATATATTTCTTCCCGTTAGTTCTTATCCGAAAATCGAGATTTCCTAAGCAGTTGTTGTATGATTCCTCCCGTTCACACTTATTCAGGACTTACTACTATCATGTTAGCCTTTCCAATTATTGGCCATTTAGTTGGAATATACGGCAACCTGGTGCCCTACTTTGATAATCAACGATCTATTTCCAACTATGGTAACCTGTTGAGAGTAATAATCAACAGGTACATTCGCATGGTGACTGGGAACGTTTTACAACTTAATCCCCCTTTCTTTCTAACTCAATACTCAATTGCAAACTTACCGAGTCCAATCTTCAAGACTTGGAACTCCTAACCCGATATGTTGTTGTCCGGGAGGCAAAGTAGGGTACCAACAGCCCAACATGAAGTATGGACAATGGTAATTGGTTACAACATTATAAGCCAACGGTATCAAGGTTATTGTGGGACTTGATCAACTATAGTTTCCAAGTATCACTCAGTGAAACAACATAGAAATAAAGCGAAGTGCTTACTGGTGTTATACTACCAAGCATATCTTGACCACTATTCATAGGAAACAAGACATCTATATTGCCCAACCCCCACCCTCCAGGACCTATACAGGGGACTTGCGGTTTCCATAGCACTAGTTGTTTCGCGCATGCTTCCCAGTGATACATTCTCAGGGTATGTTCATGCATTTTAGTTCGTGTATGCTTCTCTTTGGTTCTTGCTCGGGTATAAGAATCTCATGAAACAGTTGTTGCATTCTTTCTCTCGTTAGTTCTTATCTGGGAATCGAAATTTTTCTAAGCAGTTGTTGCATGCTTCCTCCCGTTAGTTCTTATCTGGGAATCAAAATTTTCCTAAGCAGTTGTTGCATGCTTCCTCCCGTTGACACTTATCCGGGACTTATAATTTTCCTGCTATCTTTTCCCACACCTATCCAGGACTTACTACTATCATAAAGACTTGGAACTCCCTATTCAATGTCCGGGAAGCATGAGTATCTACGTAGGCCCAAATCCAAGCCCAATGACTTCAACCGACAAATGAAATGGTGAACATGCATGAGAATATTGGGCCAATCATTTTCCTTCCTTTAGACCTTAGGCCCAACTATGCTTAAACCAAAGTCAGTTCCCGCTTCCCAAGTCTCTTGACTTCTTCTTCCCTACAACAACCATTACCCACATTCATTCTTCCTTGCAGCAACCATATACCTAGTCCAAACCATGATCTCTCAAAGCTATCACATTATCTTGCTAAGGAGAACCCTTGAAACCAGTCAAGGAGTGTCATGTTCTCCCCAAACCACAAGCTCAGTCTTCACAATCTCTCTTGTCCACATCATTCCGGGTTTTGTGCTATCATATATCTATCACTGCAACAATTAGTAGTTATCACAAGTAAGCTTCTTCTTCCTGGGTTTTAGGCAAAAATCATGTATCTATAAGACTACTTTGTTTTACCTAGATATTCATATGCTTTTGTTCATCAAAACCTTATCCATTGAGCCTATAAAAGGTGAGTCCCTGAAGTAGAAAAAGGGAGAGGAGAATCCTGTGAAAACCCAGAAAAACGCCTAGAAACAACAGCCTTTCCTCAAGCTTCCAAACCTTCAAGCCTCAAGCACCAAGCCTTGCCTAGTTAACCATCTTCCCAAAACAACCGCCTTCAACCTCCTCTTCTCTTAGACATCCTTACCCAGAAATCCCTATATTCTCTCACCGCAGTGCGTTTCTAGTTTCCACACCATGCTTTCATGCTGTCAAGCTCCTTTCGTTTTTTAGGCCATCTGAATCACATCCGAATATCTCTCATTAATTGGATTATTAGGTGAAATTCGGCTTAATTGCAATTTAATTCAAAAAAGGACCCTTACATTTTGGTGCGGTGTATAATTCAATGGACAAGCACCCCCCCTGATGAACATTACCATGTGAGCTGGATAGCAGTTCGCATGCAAAGATGACATCGCGCGGAGGCTAAAGCCCTAAAGCAAAGGCAAGATGACTTCGCGTCATAGCAGATGCCCTAAATCGGGGCGAGGTGACTTCGCGTCAAAGCAGAAGCCCTAAAGCAAAGGCGAGATGACTTCGCGAAGAAGAGAAAGTTCCAGGCGAGCGAGACAGCTTCCAGGCGAGGCGAGATTCCTTCCAGGCGAGGCTAGATTGCTCCGCGTAGGGGACTTCGCGAAGAAGTGAAAGTCCAGGCGAGGCAAGATGGCTTCCAGGCGAGCGAGACAGCTTCTAGGCGAGGCGAGATTCCTTCCAGGCGAGGCGAGATTGCTCCGCGCAGGGGACTTTGTGAAGAAGAGAAAGTCCAGGCGAGGCCAGATGGATTCCAGGCGAGACGAGATTCCTTCCAGGCGACGCGAGATTGATCCGCACAGGGGATTTCACGAAGAAGAAAGACGCATAGCCCGCATGCACGCCAAGCTCATCTCTAACACCAAATTCAAACCTTCTAGCCAAAACCCCACCAGCCATCCTTCAATCCCTATTCTTTAAACCCAAATTCTTTCCAGAAAACCTAATCTTAAAACCCAGTCCAATTCTCATCATTGTGGTGTGCCTTTAGCTTCCACGCCGGCTCACGCCACAAGCCTCTTTCGTCTTTGAATCACGCACACGATTAACCTAGTAGTATTTGGGTTAATTTTGGCCTAGTTACCTTTCAATCAAAAAAACCCTAACAAATGCAAACGTTCTTAGCTTTTTTTTTCCCTTGAGTTTCTTCTTTTGGAAAAGGACTATTTTTTTTTTGGTCAATAAAAAAAAGGACTCATTAGAGATTACTTCCAAGTTCCAAAACCTTTGTTAAAGGCCGAAGGTACGTGACTTGAAGGCCGACCTCCCCAAATTCCCACATACTGGGTAAACAGGCCCATTGGATTTAGCTCACACAAGACTAGCTAGTGTCATTACAAGTCTAGCTCCAAATGCCAAGAGTGAAAAAGAGAGGCCATTTCACCGAGTGACAAAGCTCGGTAACTTCTTTCTCACTTTGATCAACTTGAATCACTAAAGAGTGTGGCTATTGACACCTCCAAATTTACTCAGTATACCTCTCATTTTCTCTACATCTCAACTTTACTTTTAAATACAAGCATTTACTCATTGGACCTACTTTCAAATTCTTAAAATAACCTTATTTATGTAATTCACACACACACACACAGATATATATATATATACACACTACTGGATTATGGCTATAAGCCGACGGAACCGTTCCGTCGGTTAAGACATATATTTAGTCTGCAAAGATCTTAGTCGACGGAATTTCCGTCGGCTAAGATCCGTCGGCTAAGCTTCGTCTGCTAAGACAATAGCCGACGGAATTGATGATTCCGTCGGCTAAGTGGGACTTAGTCGACGGAATAGTTCCGTCTGCCAAGATTTTAGTCGACGGAACTTAATCGACGGAAATTACTTTTCCGTCGACTAAGTTTTTCTTAGCCGACGGAATATTTCGTCTCCTAAGATCTTAGTCGACGGAAGTAAAATTTTAAATTTTTTCTTTTTAGAATAATTGGCGCGGTTTTTTTTTCTCGTTTTTTTAGGTCTTTTTTTTTTCCTTCTCTTCCTCTTCTCCGGCGACCACGACGGTTATGTTTGCGTGTTCCCGAACAACTCCACTCCACCTCCGACGCTAAACTCGCCGGGAGGAGGAGGAGGTGCCGCCGAGAAGAGGAGGAGGAGGTGTCGCGCGCCGAGAAGAGGAGGAGGAGGAGGAGTTGCCGCCGAGAAGAGGAGGAGAAGGAGGCGGCGCTGCTTGGAGGAGGAGGAGGTGCCGCGGCGAAGGAGGAGGAGGAGGCGCCGAGAAGAGGAGGAGTAGGAGTTGCCGCCGAGAAGAGGAGGAGGAGGAGGCGGCACTGCTTGGAGGAGGAGGAGGTGCCGCGGCGAAGGAGGAGGAGGAGGCGCCGCTGTGGTGGGGGAGCAACCAGACGAGGGAGAGAGAGAGCAGCAGACGAGCTAGGGAGAGAGAGATGAAGAGGATGAGGGAGAGAGAGCTGAAAGTTAAAGAATGGAACCGAAAAAAATTTCAAAATTTTTGGCGGGATAACTGCGGCTTAAAATTTTTGAACTTAGTCGACGGAATATATTTTTCCGTCGCCTAAGTTCAAAATATTTAAGCGGCAGTTATCCCGCCAAAAAATTTTTTTTTTTATTTTTTTTTAAATTTGGTTCCGTCGACTAAGTAGATATTTCCGTCGGCTAAGATATAACCTAAGCGACGGAATAATTTTTCGTCGCCTAAGTTATCATAAATAATCATTTATATTTATATATAAATATTCCATCGGCTAGGTAAAAATTTCCGTCGCCTAAGATTTTCTTAGCCGACGGAATATTTTTCCGTCGCCTAGGTAAAAACTTGGGCTACGGAAGGTTTTCCGTCGGCTAAGTAGATCTTAGGCGACGAAAATATTATTTTTCCGTCGGCTAAGTGATTTTTTCCACTAGTGATATATTACTATTACACCTCTTATTCACTCACTATATTTACCTTCAATTCTTTTTTTTTTCTTTTTCTGCATGCGAACATTCATTCCCGACTTCCATTCTTTAATTTTTTTATTTTTTATTTTTAACACAAACCTCCATTCCCGACCTTGATTTCTTGATTTTCTTTATTTTTTGTATTTTTTAATATTTTGCATAAAATGTCATTAGACATTCATTTTTTGATCAAATTGTAGAAATAATTTTTAATGGCATCAATTTTTTGAGAAAAGTTCATTCAAATCATAAAGAATACTATTCTCTTAATTTTTTTTTAAAAACAAGGATTATGTCTCAAATTTTATTTATTGATCATCAAAAGAATGATCTTACATTAACTATTCTATATTTTTGTTACTTTCTATTTTACATATACTATTTTTTGTTGTAAGTTTATATTTTTTGTTTTTATACCTCATGATGATAAATTATTTTAATAATTGATAGATCATAATTTTTGTAAAAATAATTTTTCACTTTGTATATGCATGTGACATGTATGATATTATAAATATATAAATGCTTTAATAAGTATGTAGTAAAACTATAAAATAAAAATCAATAAGGAAAATAATTATTATTATTGAATTAGAAAGTTTAGAGAGAATAAATGTAATATTATTTTTTGTTTAATTAGTGTATTTAATAGTTATTGTGTAAGATGATAAATATATCATTTAATCATTCATAATAGAATTAGATCTAGTGAGTAAATTTAAAAATCCCAGTAACCGCACTCATCACTACATTTTTAACTCAAGAATTTCAAAATAAAATGGATCTAAGATACGATCACCCATTTGTAGAAATGAATGCATCGATGAGCTAAAATGTGTTGACTGTTGTGCTAATGAATGAACGAATGAATGGATTTTGTGAATTTAGAAACAGATTCCACGTCCAAAATACTAGCAAACAAAATCTCTACCACCTTTGCCGCACAATACGTGGCCCTTTCTCACATCGGTTTCTCTGCTTTTCATCTTGTTCTCTCTACTCCCTACTTATAAACACACCAAATTTCCAGAATACGAGACAAACCCAATCAATGTTTTTTAACCACATGTAAACAACGGGCACTATAAGATCGAAGAATTGAACTTCCCTCAGTTATTTGCTATTGTTTTCCACCTCCCTTTCACTCTCTGCACTCATTGGGGATGGTTGTAACTTTTGTCTCCATGCTTTTCTTGCAGTTATAATAAACCTGACAAAATAGATTTTGCAGGAAAACCACAAAACTAGAATGATATGATATTGATATCATATTACTTTCTGTTTTTACCCTAGTTTACAAACACTAGAGTCCACCCAACGTTAAACCACAAGCTCCCTTTTTACAGTTTAATCATCTCTCTTTGAAAGTATGTACGTTTCTTTGGAGTGGACGACTCCCACGTTTACAAATCATAATCAATCTTATGCACTTAGTTTGGTATTGTGGTTTAAAAACTTAATTTTTTAAAAACTCAGTTTTAAATAAGTAATCTCAAACAGTTTTCTAAAATCGTAGTTATTTAAACTAAAAAGTTATAGAAAAAACACATTTTAAGATTTTACCAAACAGAAAATTTATTTAAAATAGTGATTATAAGTTATTTTAATCTCTAAAACTCAATATCAAATTGGACCGTAGTCTAGGGAGTTAACGCAATGTATGAAAATACCGACTTATTATCAAGCCGATTACATATGTAACACTCCAGTTCTCCCATTTACTAGCTGACTATAGAGATTTAAACAACTCCCATTCAAGGAAGAAAATTCGATGATTACTGAAATTTCGACCCTCTAAAATATGAAGATTTCGATGGAAATTTCAGGAAAATATCGAGTGCGGTAAAAAAACAAATTGACGGAAATTTGAAAAAAAACAAGGAAATTTTAAACCAAACTTTAAGAGATGTTTGTTTTCTATACTATGTACTATATTTAAAATGAAAACCGTGAATAAACATTGATCTATAGGGAGTTGTAGTAAGTTAAGGTGAAAATGTTAGTGTTGAACCGTTAATAATTCTTAAAAGTGTACTTTAAACATTTTTTTTATGGCTGAAAACTCAAAAAGAGGCTAAGTCATCACGTTTTATATAAATATGATACATTTCACATAGAATTACACGAGCACTTTAAAACCACGTAGAAGACCTATGAAGTATAAAATTTTTACTATCTTTATCGTCTCTGTGTGTAGAGACTTTAGTGTATTGTGAAGAATATAAGGAAATATCGAGAAATTTCATTAAATATCAGGAAATATTGGGATATATTGGGAGTTTCGGACGAGAAATACTTGAGAAGGTAAAGATATATTGTTGGGTGAGAAAAACAAAAATTTCGGTGAAATATCGCAAAAATTATCGATTTTTTACTCCTTACTCCCATCAAATTAAAACTCATTTAAATTCAACGGTTAATACAAGTTTACCAATTGGATTATCATTTACCACTCCATTGGGCTAGTTTACTTGTACATAAAGTCGATCTAATTTACGAGTACATAAAGTCTTATCGATCTAATTTACTGGTTCTTTTCTAGTAAAAAAGAACTCCTCGGTTCTTTGACCTTATAAAGCTAACCCGACTATCCATGCATGGCCGGCTATAAAACCCCGAAATGCAACTTTCTGCTAAAGTTATACAAAAGTGAAAATCTAATAAAAGCCACATTTGTTGGGTTTTACTGTGAATTATGAAGTGTTCTAAAAAGATCAAAGAGTCAACGGCTAGCTAGTTAGCAGAAAGGGCTTGAATATATATATGAAACCAGCAACTGGTCCAGCAATTATTCAGACACCTCAAGTAGAAAGCGGCGATCTGATCAAGGCTATTATATATAAGTTGCATCAGAATAGCCCAAGGCATATCAGAACCAATACTATAATGGCCAGCTGGGTCATACAAGAATTGGGTATTTCTGAAAGAGGATGGGATAGTGATGGAAGATTCAAATAAAAATTTCTTTATTTTTTACCAGTTGAAGTAATAGGACAGGATCAAAAACCTATACATATTCTGGGTAAAACTTACCACATACGCCGAACTAGCCGACAGAGAGATCTACTACTAACTTATGATACATCTTATATCATCACAAATGCTAGAGACTACCCGGTCAACAAAGCATTTCAACTTCACGATCAATAATAATAAAGCCCAGAAACATATCTGATATGGATCACCAGGGATTTTCACCAAAATAGAAGTTACTTTATTCACGCTATGAAAGTAGCTAGAGTGAACATTCTTGATTCAAATATGAATGTGAAAAGATTTGTCTTTGTATGGTTTGTTTCTGAAGTACTTCTACTGAGACTGATTAGATATGCATGGTAAGAAAAGAAACGAATCTCATTTTGTAGCTACACAGTCTTTTCTTCTGTGATCATCAAAGGCAATGAAGATAGATCTTTAGGGAAATATTAGGCGCTAGTAGTATAAAAGCTATAGAAGGGCCGGTGGTCAACATCACTGTGAAAGAAAAACAAGTAAACTGAAAATTGAAAAACAAGTAAACTGGAAATTGAAAACAAGATTCAATTCTTCACTATACACATCAATGTCATTGATCATGATCGTCCATTAATTCTAAGTAAATAAAATAAATTAGACTACTGGTCTGATTAGCGAGGATACCAAAATACCATCGGTTTTCCCACTTGAATTACAGAAACCAACCCAATATCGGAATCACAACGGTGAGAAAAACGCGGGTATTTTGGTAACAACTCCCATGGATCAACAAAATTTCCCAGACAGAAGGAAGAACGAAAGAACGAAAGAAAGAAAGAAAGAAATGGAACTCAAAAAGAAATGTAATTTACTAGTTGTGGAGAGGATCTGGGCAACTGGGCACTCTTCGTTTGCTATCTTCGAATCCCTTTTCGGTTTTGTTGAATTTTGAAGCCGATGATGATATTCCGCTGAAGAACTTACGAAACAGCTCCTCTCTACTAGCAGCCTTCTTCTTTTCATGTTCTTGCTGGTACTGTGATGTTACATGAAGATGATGATTTACATTTCCTGGTGGTGGAAGTACCCGAATTGCCCCAGCTTTGCAGTACCGGTCGTCGGAGCAGACCCAAATCTGTAAAACCGACATCACGACCAACGCCATGGCCAGACACGAATGCCGCAACTGCCTCCTCCTCCTGCCGCCGGCGAACAACATTACCGGAAAAATATCTGTTCCGCTACATAAATAAAAGCCCTGCCTGCACCTCCCTCCTCCAAATTCCTTAATACAAACACTCGAAAGAGATGTAGAGATACGATCGATCTCTTAGATTTCTAGAATTCTGGAAAACAAAAAAAAACAAAAAAAAAAACCAGCTGCTAGCTGATGAAGAAGAAGTGTTGACTGTTGAGAACCCAAGCTCTCTCTCCCTCTCTGTTTCTCTCTCTCGGGTCTAATACTACTGTGACCTGTGAGCAAGGGATTGACGGCTATTGGTATTGTAATATGTATGCCTGCCCACACTGGCCCACGTGAAGAGAAAATAGCACCAGTCTCTGCCAGTCCATGTCCAAGCTCTCTTTCACTCCCTCTACTAATTTTAAAAATGAGTACGTTCAAAATTAAACAAATTAATTAACATTAAACTCTGTAAACAGTATAAACCTCGCAGCATAATTAGCAGTACAACCCTCAATGATACTCATGCATCGCTACGTAATGTTCCAATTGAAATCTGCATGTCGGTGAGCGACAGTAATCTAGTTATAACTAATATCTTGTCCACGCGCCAGGAGAGTCTCTCTGGGTGTGTTACGACGTCTGGATATGATTATGAATATCTTTGGGTAGGATTGCGAGGCAAGGAGGCAAGGACCACAGTACTCCATGCTCTCCCCGGCAATGTCTCGCCGGAGATGAACCACGCGGCGAGCAATGCGTGGATTGCACACTCCAATTATAAATATGTTTGCTCGGAATTTTGTATGAATATATAACTAGGAAGTTGGAATTGGAGATGGAGAGATGTGGAAGAAGAGAGGTGGCCGGGAATCCCGCCGGGGTGTTGGAGACAATCGTACCTGATTCAATAAACGTGGATTACTATCTTAAATTACAATTAGAGGTTGTCAAATTTATGCAATCTTGTGAGGGATTGAGAGCTTGAATGACCAGAGTGTCCTTCTGGGAAGGTCAATATTTATCAATGGCTTTCATTTTCGTGAGTCATGATATTAGGTGAGGAAGGTTAATGGGGGACGATGGGCGGACGGACACATCTTTCATATTTTGCCCAGAAGTAGTAGCTACCACAACTGTGCCATGCAGACATGCCTCTTTCTATATATATCGATCGCCATTTAGAAAACAAAATAGACTCGAAACCTACTTTCAATTATCTGGCCAGCTCATATGCTTCATTGTCGAGCCAACGAAAAAGGGGAACCATATATAACGCGTGGAGTAATGTATGAGATAATGAGCAGCACTTGGATCATTATCGTTGCTTGCTATTTGCGAATGATGAAGAAGCAAGGGGTTTTGTCTCGTGGGCATCGACCAAAAAAAATGGGGTCCTGCAGGGAGAATCAAGAACAGCGACTGTTGAAGGAAAGGAAAAAGGGTTTTTGAATGTTTATCACAATTGGCTTCAGGACACATAAGAATTGTAATTTGGAAATGGAGAAATGGTGGGGAAGGTAATGTCATGTCATGAAGATGGACATACGTTGCAGCTGGTTGCTCAATTATTAATAAGAACCCTAAATTCAGATATTTTAAGTTAACGAGTCAATAATGAAAATGTTAAAATCAATAATGAAAATGGAAAAGATCGAGGGAAATGTCCAAACCAGTGTGTCGTTACCGAAATGATAAAACAAAAAATGGGGTACGACTGCTCTCTATTCATTCAGCAATTTTCACTTCCATGTAAACCTCTGATGGGACTCGAGCAATTTCTTCACTTTCATATGGCATTTCGTACGTAAATCCCAATTATCAATCACAGGAGCAGAGGTACATTTGCAGTGGTGGAATTGATAAATTCGATCCAAAGCCAAGGGTATAATATGGAAACGAAGCAGAACACGTGAAACATAGTCGTCTTGTTTAACACTAAGTTTATGGTTAAATTTTAAATTTTATGTATCAGTGTTTGAAAATACTGGTGCTGTTTTGGTCAGCTAGCTTCTTCTTCCCAGAAAGAAAGTGTGTTTTGTTTTATGGCTGGAAAAAAGAAAAAGGGCAAAAAAGCCTAGTCTTAAAAAAGGGAAAAAAAAGCTTACCCTATCTCAAATCTGATCTTCTATTATCTCTCTGCAGCTAAAGTTGACAGTTTGACACCTTTTCGCTTCTGTTTGGGTTTGTCCTCCTCCTCCTCCATGGTGCTTACCATGTAAATTTGACAGATACAAGTTACACTCGGAGATTTTCACTTGCAGTAAGTTCAGTAACTATTTCATTTTGTCATTTTCACTGAGCACCCTTTACTACTTCTCTTACCCCCGGCTTTAATGCTTTTGCCATCTTCTTCTTGGCCTCATATAATTCTGGGTTTCTGCTCTGTCTTGTAACTTGATTACCTCATATAATTCTGGGTTTCTGCTCTGTCTTGTAACTTGATTATTCAGCGGTTCAAGTCATGGACTCATACACCTCGCAGAGGTGCTGTAAATTCAGAGTTAAAGGGTGTACATGTACGACTGACAAAATCCAACAAGACGTACACCATTGGTGAAATGTGCTAAGTTGAGCAGAGGCGACCTATATGCATGTGAGTGTGTGACATATTCAAGACAGTTTCTTTTCCTAGAAGGCCATAAGCAGCGTCTCATATCCAGGCCGGCTGAAGCTTCGTGTATGGCAATCTTTCTCTCCGATCGAAATTGTTCTGTATATGATGATTATAGATGTTACAGAGTAAAACACCAAATGCAATCCTGGACCACCCTGTGCATAATTTAAGGTTGGAACTTGAATTTTGATTTGGACAAAGATCGACTACCGTTGCAAACCACAAATCAGATACTTGAAACTACACGGAAAATATATCGTAACATTCTGGCTTCAAATTCAGGTTAACCCTACATATTTCACGAGATATGCATATAAGACGGTTAGACACTAGTAAATAAGTGATAAACCGTGAGATAAACTAGATGCAATCCAATTATATATCAAAAGTAATCGCATACTTAAAAGTCTGCAATCACA
This sequence comes from Fragaria x ananassa, assembly GCA_034370585.1. Taxonomy (NCBI): domain Eukaryota; kingdom Viridiplantae; phylum Streptophyta; class Magnoliopsida; order Rosales; family Rosaceae; genus Fragaria; species Fragaria x ananassa. Next base: position 23,813,486 of record CP139761.1, on the reverse strand, counting down.
GAGGCACCCCTTACTCATATTACATTCGAGAAACTGTTAAACAAGACGCGAAACTGGACTTGGAAGCTATCTAGCTTGTCGTAGTTCTTCTCTATCTATGCGTTCCCAGCCATCCCAATGTTTGAGCTTGTACGCTTGGCTTTGTGAGCTGCCTGAGTAGCTGTTGCCTTGGTGAAGTACATGTAGTAATAGACGTTGAGGACCATTGTTGCAACCACAAACACTGCTCCAGCAATAAAAACACCTTTCCGCAATGCATCACAGGAGAAGTTCTGAGCATATATCATTCCCCGGTACTTGGTGTGATAGGCATTTTTTGTAGCACCAGCAATCAAGCATGATTCTGCAATCAAAAAAGTTACCCTGCAGATGGAAATTGGAAGAAATTTTAATCCAAGAGACCAAATTCGATCTAGGCAGCTAAGGTTTAAATATGAAAAATGTAACTCCATGGTATTAAATAAAATAGGGATCCTCACAATGATGAAACAAAATATATAATGCTCCAAGCTCGATTTCCACCAGGGGCTAATGGTCTTCCAAAACACATGCACTTCGTGACACCCATGAGTAGTGATTCCCCCGACAGAAGAAACAAGAACCCACCCACTCCATAACCAGTGGCAACATCTGAGTTGTAGACACAGTAAGTTTGATTTGTTTGTTTATCCTTATATATTTCACCCTGCCAGGAAACAAAGGTTACTATAAATTAAAGGTATAGATATCATAGAGCATAATGCAACACAATTAAGCATAATCCCAACATTCACCACAGTTTTACCAAAACAGTTATCCAAAAAAGCTCTTAAATCCAATTTATTATGCAGATGCAAGCTGTACACAAACCACTCTCGACTTGGAGATAGTACATACTATACTGCTATTTAAGGATTTTTTTTTTCAACAAAATTTAAGTCAGCCTCATAAATGTTCTAACATGAGATGTACGATATCTGGAAAAATGGCAAGGCTATCGCCAATCTAGAAAATAAAGGAAGAGTTAAGAACGAAAATTCAAGCCGTTATACTACTTCTAAACCTTTTGGGAAGGAGTCAAACATTTTCATGTGATACATCCGAACCACATCTGTAGTCCTGCTTGATACAAATATATACAAACATTGCCAAGACCACAAAACTGACCATATGGCTCTTATTCACTCATATGAGTATTATGATATGATTGAAAGGTTTCAATATACTGGAATACTGCAACATCATCCAAAGAGAGACAACTTCATATACTTAATTAACAAAGAGGGACCACAGAACACGGTAGTCTTATCCCCATGTGCTTCGGAGTTCTGACTCGTGAATTATTCTCATTAGTTAACACAAATAAGCACTTAAAAGGGTATCCATTGCAGATATATCACTGAAAACCTTTTCTCTTCTGATACATCAGAATAACCCTATGGAGTGTCGGAGTGTCCGACACTCCCGATACACCGATACCCATACGATACACCAAAATGTGTGTCCGATACGCCATGTGACGTGTCCAAAAAAGTTGACTTTTTGGACACGTTGACCGACACGCCACGTCAGCATGTTGACTGAAAAAAAAAAAAAAAAAAAAAACTAATACCTAATCGAAGAGGAAGCGTCTAACATAGAAAAGGACCAACGAAAAACTGAAAAAGGAAGCCGAGGGGAGGGTGTTCCAGATGCGACACAGCTAGTATGAGTCAATCTAGAATTGGCCCGTCCATTCTTGCGCGGTGAGCTAGAGTCGATTGACGAGAATCTGCCAAAGCTAGTACGAGTCCTTGAGTCAGTTTGAGCGGGTGAGTGCTGGCACAAGCACGACACATTTCTGGAGCACCTCATCGACATGTACCGCATCCTCAACTTTGCCATCTTTGACCCTTCCACCGGTGTCGCCTTTCTCTGTTAGTTTTCTCAGGCGAAGAGAGATCGGCGTCGCCTTTCTTTGTCACAGCTACTCTTCCTCCGCCGACGTCGCCTCCGCCTACAGCCGCCGGCCGCCTAAACCCTCTCTTTGGTTGTAAGGTCAGTCTTAATCTCAGCTTTGAAGTCTTTAGTGATTGCAGGAGGAGATGTTTGCAAAATTGAGTTTATACCTGCTAGTATTAGATCATCAATTAGCTAAGTTTGTAGGAGGTCAGGTTTTATACTGGGTGAGAAACATCGGATTGTTTATTTGTTTATCTTTGCTCTGTTAATTGTTAAAATGTTATGATATGTTGTTGTGTCTATGCTGCTGTGTGTCTATCAACTTGAATCATTTTATCTATCAAGGATAAAGGATGATGCCAATGCATGTGTGTCTTGCTCTTCTGTATTTTGAATACCTCAGTTATGGGGTTTTAGGCAGTTGGTGTTGTTATGGGGTTAGGAATGTTGCCTTTTCATTCAGTTTAATAGATGTGTTGAATTGGATATAACTATTTGGTAATCATCCTTTAGATTAAATATGGACTCTCTTTTATGTTATTTGTTACAGTTATGCAATTGCTTAAATTTAGAACATTATTTAAGCAATGTGATGAATTTATTCATATTTGAGTATTTTTTTTATTAATTAGAAATATATAAATAAGTAATTATATTTGCCGTGTCCGAGCCGTGTCGAAAATATAATTTTTGAGTTTTACCGTGTCGCCGTGTCGGAACGTATCGTGTCGCCGTATCCGTGTCCGTGCAACATAGATTGCAGATATATCACTGAAAACCTTTTCTCTTCTGATACATCAGAATAAATACAAGATCCTCGAGTCTACAACCACATCTGTAGTCCTGTTTGATAAAAATCTATACAAGCATGTACCAAACCACTAAACTAACGATATAGTTGTTATATACCACTTAAATAAACAGTTAAGTAAGTTTTATAATATGATTGTTAGGTATGAATTGGATTGCAACAGCATCCCTGCAGAGACAACTTCATATATTTAATTAACAGAGAGGATCATAGAATATGGTGCTCTTACTCCCATGTGCTACTGACGTGAGACTGTGATAAAGATTGGTAATGGTAATGAAACTAGAAGTAGTGAACGAAATGATGGGGAGGAAAATTACATCCCCATCTTTACACCAATACTACAAGGGGAATGAAAAAAATTCAGGTTATTTCACTAATAAATCTTCAAAGCGAAATGTATAGTGTAAAGTTGAAGAAAGGTGGTGCAAGAAACTGAAAGTAATAGCACTTGTATTCTTGTAAAATAGCTCCCTACTTACACGAGATTTGAAATTTAGAACAGGGTAAATGTTGCAAGCTGTTAGCTTCTTTATGAGTTCTATATTTTGAAAGTTCTGTTTGACCAAAAGAAACAACTTTTGAAATGTTGTAAAACTGAATCAAGATCATACAGGCTTCAGAAAGTTAATCTGATGATGAATGAATTGACTCCTCCCTTATGCCTAGATGAATGTGCATAATTCTTTGCAAAAAGATTTCATCCTCCTAAGATTAAGGACTGTGTGACGGATGAAATGGAAATTATGGTCTAAAAGCCTATAGAGCCAATGAGTAAAGAGAGCCAGGAATGACAATAGCAACAATTCTAACCCTGAAACAAGAATAAACCACAAACCCACAGCAACCGATTCTATTCCAAGAATAATCAGTACATAGTTTAGTGAAATCCCATTCATTCTTAATTGGAAAGGAGATCAGCTCCGCGACATATTAAATTTCCAACCTTCATATTCCTAGAAGCCTAATGAATATCAAAGAATATATCTATATATTAAGTATATATTAATTATATTTAAGTTCAACATCAAAATCCCAACTTATGCATCCATCGCAGAATCTCCAAACCCATAATTTCAACATCAGCAAATCCAAACCCAGAAACTCTTAACAAACCCACTTTTCAACAGGCGCTGATTCAAACCTATATGTGATTCTAGAATCCCTAATCATAGTACATACAAAACATAGGATCCAATGAAAGATAAGCACTAGAAAAACACAGATCAAGACACAAAGACCAGAAGCAGCAAGTAGAAAGCTTAAACCCCAATTACAGAGGAACAGTAAATTAGCAAAGTAAAAACAACAAAGAGTGTTAGAGAGTAAAAAGAGGCTTTACCACACTTCTTCGTCTCTCGGCGGCAATGGCGAACCCAAAAGCGACCAAGCTGAGAACGACGACCAGAAGGTGCACCAGAGTCGAGCCCCTTCCTTCTCCCATCTCTTCCGGAATCAGATGACGTGTGTTCACTGACACAGTTCGGAAGTGAAACAGCAACACACACAGTACAAAGTGACAGCTTTGCTTTTCTTAAAAGCAGTGGAAAAAGCGCTTTTGTATTGGCGCAGGGGAAGCTTCTCGGACCCACGCGAGGGTCGAGGAGAGTTGAGGACACGCGAGGGGTCAAAGTACGGAGGACTGTGGTCTCTGGTTCTGCAGCTGCGCCGAAGGTGTTGCACACGCGAGGAAGCAGCGGTGGGTCGTATGATTGGTATGAAAGTAGCGAGGAGGCGACGAATTCGAGCTTAAAGTGAATGTGAGGGTTTCCACTGGAGGAGGTTAGAAGAGAGAGCTCTAATGAGTTCAATTTTCGGTAAGTGAGTAATTTTGGTGAGTGTGAATTGTGTCAATACCGATTCCTATAAGAGTAAATTACATGATGTATGACCAAATTTAAAAACATAAGAAACTCATTTTTAGTAATTTTTAAATAACTTAAGACACAAACGCAGACCCAAAATCAGGCTGACCCAGATTCTGTCCATAAAATGGCCAAAATGACCTCACTTTCACATCCAAATTATGCGCATGCCACTCCTCTCTTCCCAACCATAAACCCGACATGATCTCTCTCTCTCTCTCTCTCTCTCTCTCTCTCTCTCTCTCTCTCTCTCTCTCTCTCTCTCTCTCTCTCTCTCTCTCTCTCTCTCTCTCTTATGTCTCTCTCCCTCCCCCTCTAAATTAGAGCTCGTCACCAACTCTAGATCGGAGCTCGACGCAGGCGTCGGTGCCTAAAGGACGTTCCAGAACAGGCCGGAGACTTCGTCGGAGTAGCATGCGAGCAAAGCTCACCGATCTATGCCATGACTCCACGGCCCCTTGGACGGTGGATTCAGTGGCTGCGGTTTGTTATGGTAGCGTCTATGGCAGGCGGAGGGGCAGATCCGGTAGATTAGATCGAGGAGAAAGGAGGACTCCAAGGCCAACGACGTCGTCGTCCCATTGTCGAAGCTCCAACTCACTACCCGGCTCGAATTGGCACGATCCATTGACAGAGGGAGGGTCGCATCAAAGAGAGGAAAATAATCCAACTGGCGCCGTCGACTAGGTCCGTCAGAGTTGGCCGCAAAAATCGGGTCGGGTCAACAGGTCAGTGGCGGGTCAGGTTAGGGTTAGGGTTTCTATCGGGAAGAAAAATGGGATGATGGTGATGATGGTGATCACAACTTGCCTTTATATGTGTGTTTGTCCTTTTCTGCTACTGTTGAGATTGGAAGGATAATTTGCTGCTGCTGCTGCTGCTGCTATATTGGAACAGTAAGTTGTTATTGTTGGTGTTGAGATTTGTTGGAAGGGTAATTTTACGCTACTGTTGGAAGGGTAAATTTGTAAATGAGTAGTAAAATTCAACAGTAGCAGTTGTGGAGTCGACATTGTAGCAGCTTTGGAGTCGACAGTAATAGACAATAGCATATTCTAGATAAATAGTAGCATGTTTGTTTGGTTTTGGAGAATTTCCATAAAAAATTGCAATAGCATCAGCATTAGCACCTTTTGATCGGCAGTAGCACCTATTGATCGACAGTAGCACATTTTTGTCGACAGTAGCAGTAGAATAAGTATTGAAGGGTATTCTAGTAAAATTGTAGTGACATGTGACATGTGCATATTAAATTGTCCTAATTTGTTATTTTTTTATCCTTAACTGTATAAGAAAATATGTAAAGGATGTATTTATAAAATGAAATTTGATTAGTAACTACTATGTAGTTTACTATTCCTAGAATGTTAGGGTACATAATTCAAATTAAGAGTTATTAATGACACATTTACTAATTTAGAATGGAGATAAAAGTGGGGAAGTTGTTTTCGGAATGAGAGGAATTTCTAATGTAATTTCTATTCAAAAAGGAGATAGTTTAGGAATCAAAGCCTCTGAACTCAAGTTTTTCCATTCAAAATATCTAATGTAATTTTAATATCTCTAAATTATCTAACCTTAAAAATAAATATACTATTGCCAACAATAGAAAACACACAACAAAAACAAAATAAAGTTAATATATCAAACCATACTTCCTATAAAATAGACGATAGACAAACTTAGATAGAAGTGATCATTCTCAAATACGAGAAATGTTTAATAACCTTAACTATGATTGAAAGACTATTGAATGAAATATAAATTGACCGTTCTCGAGTTCTTCACGAGTCTTAAACATCCTTGAACACTAATTCAAATTCTTTCATGTGTTTGTGCTTCTAATGTCATTTACGATATTTTCTTTTTTAATAAACTAAATAGAAGCAATACCTATTCTTTCATACATTTATCGTGCATCTCAATCCCAAAATTTATTTAAGATGATTATTTATTGGTTTTTCAAATTCAATAATACTATAACAAAAAAATACTACACTTCTATAGGTTCATGACAACAATATTTTTTTTCACTCTTTTACTTATTACAGGAAAAGACTGTATCGTTGCTAGAGGATGACTTAAATAATTTCCTTTTCTAAGTTAATAAATTTGACCTATATAAGTGCTAACGATAGATGAGACTACAAGAGCTATCGTTAAAAGTGTTAGGTTATATAACCTTACGTAAATTTGTCTTTGAATTGATAACAAACATACAAAACAAAGTAACCAAAATGTTAAATGGCGCTACCAAGCTGATTAATTCATAATCTTCTGGGACCTCTATACGCTGAAGGGCTTCCCCAGTACTCCAGTAGCACCTACCATGTGAATCAGGGTCTAACAACCTAACGTCTTCCTTCCAAAACAAAAACAAAAAACAAAAACTAACGTCCATTCCCAAACTTTAAACCCACAACCAACTGCAGCTAGCCTTAACACCCAAACTTTGGGCCAAAATTCTCCAGAGCTGTAAAATATTCTACAGTACTTCAAAGAATCTGACGCAGATTGTAACAAAAAAAAAATCTAAAGCAGATCTCACCAGACCGGTCTGTAGGCTCTGCACAGTCACAAACAGACAATGAGCATTTGAATCTGAAACTGAAGGGGGGCACCAAACGACGAATGCTGCATGTTACGACTCCAATTTCTTTTCTGTTTTGCTATTCACTTGAAACAAGACCCTACTTTGCTATTCACTTGAAACAAGACCCTACTTTGCTATTCACATACTCTCTTTATAATGTAGGGTAGTGTTATTAACACATCCTATTTTACTATTCACGTACTCTTTATAATATAGACTAATCATAAAGCAACTTTAAAGGGCAATTTCGTAAACATAATCAAATTTATAGTGTTATCTCTACTATTAGAAAGCCAGGCGCTTTCTTTCGTGTCTTTGGTGAAGCTTAAATTTGAACTTCCTAAACTATCCCTGCCGCATACAAAGTCACAATCAACCCAAAAAAATCAAACAGGATTAATATTGTAAACTTCCAAACCAAATCAATAAGATATATAATCGGGAAAATGAGTCAGCGGTAGTACTCACTACCCACGATCTGCAAACGACAGGAAAACTGCCGGCCACGATCTCAACTGAAACGGGCATTCTGGACAACGTGGGAGGTGTTTTTGGGGGGTGCGTATGGCTATATCAGTTCTCACCCCTCTACCGATTTGTTGTGCAACTTCGACAACATACAGAGAGGAGCCCTCTTCCGATTTGCAGTTCAATTGGAGAGAGGAGCATATCAGTTCACTTTTGGTAAGAATCAGAAATCAGATATGATCCCTACCTTAGTTATGATCTGATTTTTTACGGTTTCGCTGTTCTTTTGGTTTGCTCATGGTATGTCACAGGGGAATCAATTTCCTTTTGAAGGAGGGTAGATATTGTATCAAACAAATAAGAAAATTGAGAGAAGAGGTGAATCTTTTCCCTTGCCGATTATTCTTTTTCCATTGATTTGGCTATTCTAATTATGTTCTGTTTTTTTTTTGTTGGCCGTAATATTAACCCATAGTATTAACCAATTGGGGTCCATATGTGTTGCAGGAGCAAGAGTATCCCAATTGCTCAGTCCCAAGGTCATCGGATTTATCCCAATTGTTTAGTCTCAGTACCAAGGGTATAGACATTCAGTTTGTCGGGTATCAGATGTAGGAACTTTGTTTCTGGGAACTTTGTTTTTCTTTACGATATTGGGTTATCAAGAAGTAGGATATTAGTTTTTATTTCAATTCAGATTTTGGTGCTTAAGATATGTCATTTAACATGCTTTTTATGATTTTATTTTTGCAGGCAACCAAAGAGATGAAGTTTGCAGTAGAAGCTCACTAGCTCAGCCAATAGAGGTTGGAATTTCTAATCCCCAATGTTGGATTTTCTTATTGATTTAAGATCACGGTGAAATTTGTGTTTCTAATTTATAGTTACAGATGCATCTTTAAAATTTCCTTTCATACATGTTCTATGTTCATGCTATCTGATATTCGATCTTATTCGTTCTCTACCTATTGGTGATTTTGACATATCATTTCCATTTGTTTGTGTTTTCTGTTTCGTTTAACTCTGTTAATAATGAATCTTTATACAGTTCGCTCGAAGGATTTGCTGCTAAAACTTATGAGGCAGTATTGACGAAGTTTCTGAGAAGAGTCATAAAGGTGAGTTCTTTCTCTTGCCCAGTGCTTAATTTTTGGTTCTCTGAGGAACACGATTGGGGTTCTTTGACAGGTTTGTGTTGCCCACGCTATGATTAAGTGAGCATGATCACTGTTAAAGCAACTTCTGTTGCTTTTTATCTTCCTTTTCAATTTTCCCAACCATGCTCCATCAGTTTGACTTTTAGGAGTGAATTTTATTATTGCAACACCTAAGTTGCAAAAGCTAATTTTGATGATCAATTTGTTAGATATATACAAAATTATATACAACTGGGAATCTCGGAAGAAGGCCATAATGCCTTTTTTTTTCCTGAAGGGAAGGGAATCATTTATATGCAATTTGGGTGGGAAGCAAGTGCTTCGATCTCATAGTTTGTTTTTGTTTTTTTATATATTTCCATAGCAAGTGGTTTGATTTCTGGGTTCACTAAGTTTTTGTTTTTGTCGTTGGTATGGATTTACCTTGATCTGAATAGCTTTCAGTTCTTAGCAAATTAAGGATTTCAAAGCATAAACTCTTATGTTTGCTGCATTTGTAGTAGAGATAACCCTCTTCATGCCCAAGAGACGGAAAAGCAGAATAGAAATTATCACAAACAGAAAAGACAATTAATGAGTTCTTTACAGACTATGTCATCAGACTCTTACCCACCCAACGAACACCAGGTATGTTTTTGAGTTCATTTAGCTTGGTAGACCAAAACAATTGACATGAAATCTATTTTTTATTGAAGTTCTACCGTTCTTTTATCTTTTCTTTTAGGAAAACCTGCATACTCATGCATTGGAGGCAGCTAGACGGCGTAGAAATAATCGCCAGAGAGAGAGGCGGCAATTATTGACTCCTTCTGAACGAGCGGAAACTTCAGCCCAAAGGCGTGCCAATTATCGGAGACGACGGCAAATAGCAAACACACATGTACCAAATCAAGTGGAAGCAATGACCGGTAAATTATTGAGTGCATGTTCTGAAACACAAAGCATCTTCACCTTATATTGTATACCAAAAATTCCTTTTGATATATCTAAATTAATTATTCATTAGATCTATTTCCAGGAGTTTTTGAATTGATTAGATTTATATTCCTTAACAAGGAATTGTACTACCCATAACAATTTGTTACTCAACTTCTCCACAGAAGTACTGAAATCGTAAATATTTACCTGAGCAAAAGGTGTACTCCAATGGAATCAATATGTTAATATGTAGAAATTCACATCCATTTCTTCTCTACTTTAATTATGTGCCAATAATTTATTTCGAATAATCTATTACGTTCAAAATCTTAGGCGTTGAACATGAGGATCAAGACTTACATCAAAGTATCCCAAATTCTGAAATAGAGGATCAAAGAGCAAGATGGCGAACAAGTCAACGGATTAGGCGAGCTTCAATGAGTTCAGAACAACGAGAGAATGGTTTAGCACAACGACGAGCCAATTATCAAGGTCATGGCAATCAAAGCTTAAATCATCAAGGCAGTAACCAAGAACTAAATAGAATGCGGTTAAGCCATGTAAGGCAGTTAGCACGGTTAAATAGGCCACAAGTACCTGATAATGAAGTTGATCATAACGCTCCGAACGAAAGCCAGGTCAACGAAGGTAAAAAAGACATATATCTTTGTCCCTTTCAGTTTTTGTTCCAACTTTTTGTTTAATGTTTACAGACCCTTTTAGTATTTTTTCCCAACTTTATGTTTAACATTTTCAGATTTTAATCTCAATAATAATTTGGGTTTTTGAAACACCAGAAACCTCTCAAAATATAAGCATGCGCCAAAGTCATACTAGGCAGATATCACTGTCCAACAGGTCGCAATTGTCTGTTACTGGAGTTAATCAAATTAGTGCAAACAATGCAAATCACACAGCAGCAGGTGAAGGTTACGAATAACCCCAATATCAAGTATTCTTCAATTTATTGTTTCAATAACTAAGTTATTGACAAGTGACATTAATTTTTTATTAAACAGGGACCTCTACAAATGTCGTCACTCATGGCAACAGACGCGGGCAATTACGTAGAGGTAGAGGTCGTAGACATCACAATTGTGCTCGAAATTTTCATGAGAACATTGGAGTTGCAAAGTACCATTTACCCGCACCAAAGACATGTCGACATTGTCATGCCCGTCTGTTTCATCATGAGAGCAACGATATGTGTTGCAAAAATGGGAAAACTGTGCTTCCCCCAGTTCAGGCTCCTCCAGAAATGGTTCAACTATTTTCTGCTCAAACTCCACTAGGCACCCATTTTAGGCAAAATATCCGTGCTTATAACCATGTATTTTCATTCACTTCAATGGGTGTGCATGTGGATCAAAATCTAGCAACCGGTGGCAATACCTTCACTTTTCGTGCTCAAGGATCAATATACCACAAGATAGGAAGTCTTTTACCGAATGAGAATAACAGACCAAGATTTCTACAATTGTATATATACGATACAGAGCATGAAGTAGAAAACCGGATGTTAGAGAATGAAGCATTGCATAGTAATGTGGTTGAGACCATTCAATAGATCTTGAATCAACATAATCCATTTGTGCAGACATTTCGTCACCTAGCTCAACGCCAAGATCTTACTTGCAGACTTATCATCAGAGAGCAACCTGCGAACCAACGTCAATATAGTTTGCCTTCAGTCTCTCAGGTTGCTGCAGTATTAGTGGGTGCAGAAGATGCAGAAAACCTTAGAGGTCGTGATATTGTTGTACAAACAAGGCATGGTCAACTTTTGAACGTCCAAGATTGTGCTGGCTACTATGATCCTCTACAATATCCATTGTTACTACCTTATGGCACATATGGATGGGATTTGAATAGTCGAAGTAATAATGGTCGAAAGATGACGTGTCGTGACTATTATGCATATATTTTGCAGGTTAATAAATAATTCTCATTCTTGGATTTTGAACTAGCACATATGAGACATTTATTTTAACATTGTGCTAACTTCGAATTATATTTTTGTAGATTCACCCACATCATGAATCAATTTTACTTCGAGGAGGCCGCCTGTTGCAACAATATGTCGTTGATAATTATGTCAAAATTGAAACACAAAAGTTGAGATGGGTTCGTAGTAATCAAGACAACTTGCGTTGTGAGCTTTATGATGGACTCTGTGACTCGCTTAATGGGGGTGAAAACAATGCTGGTATGAGCTTTATTATTGTATGACAACAAACTTAAATGTTAAGTTTTGTATAAGATTTTAAGATAAATATTTACGAAACTTATAATACAAAAACAGGTAACATTGGTCGCCGAACGATTTTGCCGTCTACATTTATTGGTAGTCCACGTGATATGAACCAAAGATACCAGGATGCAATGGCTTTGGTCCAAAAATATGGGAAGCCAGATATTTTTCTCACAATGACATGCAACCCGAACTGGGAAGAGATAAGAGAAGAGTTATTACCAGGTCAAGTGGCACAAGATCGCCCAGATTTGTGTACCAGGATCTTTCGTGCAAAATTTGAAGAGTTAAAGGAGGATGTTATCAAAAAAGGGGTCTTGGGTAATGTTGTTGCATATGTTTATGTCATTGAATTTCAAAAGCGTGGTCTCCCACATGTTCATATGCTCCTCATCTTAAATGATGATGATAAGCTGAATAACCCTGATGATTATGACAAAATTGTTCGAGCTGAAATACCAAGTCAAGATGAAGAGCCGACGTTGTACAATGCAGTATTAGGGCACATGATACATGGACCCTGTGGAGTACATAAGAGAAATGCCCCATGTATGAAGAGTGGGAGTTGTAAACGGGGTTATCCCAAGTCGTTTTCAGCCAACACATGTCAAGGGAATGACTCTTATCCCATTTATCGTAGACGAGACATTCACTCAAATACAGATTTTGATGACAATGTGAACAGACAAGTGGATAACCGATGGGTTGTTCCTTATAACCCTTGGCTACTCACAAAGTATGATTGTCATGTCAATGTTGAAGTTTGTTGCAGCATTAAGAGCGTCAAGTATTTGTACAAGTATGTCTACAAAGGTCCTGACAGAGTAACATTTGGAGTTCGACAAGAAGCTAATGAAGATGAGGTAAGAAATTATGTGGATGCAAGATGGGTATGTGCACCAGAGGCAATATGGAAGATATTCAAATTTGTGATGAATCGGATGTATCCTTCAGTGGAACGGTTGCAAATTCATCTTCCAAACAGACATAATGTTGTGTTTAATGCCAATGAAAGCATAACAAATGTTCTGGAAAATGATAGGAACTCAAAGACGACGCTCACTGAGTTTTTTACTATGAATGACAAATGTGAAAATGCACGTCAGTACTTATATCGAGAGTTTCCTGAAAGATTCAGATGGGTGGGTACAGATAAGAAGTGGGAAGAAAGGCAGACGAATCAGAAGGTAATTGGTAGAATATACACAGTATCTCCTTCTGAAGGAGAAAAATTGTACTTACGTGTTCTTCTAAACCACGTTAGAGGGCCTAAGTCGTATGAGGATTTGAGGACAGTGGACGGCATTTTGCAACCAACATTTAAGAAGGCGGCTGAACAAAGAGGTTTGTTGGAAGACGATGATAGTATCCGCCAATGTTTACGTGAGGCCTCAAGCATACGTATGCCTTCATCTTTAAGAAGATTGTTTGTCACCATCTTGGTTTATTGCCATCCTCATGGAGTACGAAGTTTATGGGATGAATTTTATCAATTTATGATAGAAGATTATGTTACTTCTAGCACCACAAATAGTGCACGGATCACAAACAGACTGTTGCGAGAGTTAAACGGATTGCTGCTGCAACATAGTAAATCTGTTCTTCATTATGATTTGCCAGAAATGACTGAAGATCATGGTGAAGATTCGACATTGTCTCGGCTAATACAGGATGAATTTTCAATTATGATTCCTCAACAAGACCAAGATGCAGTTGATCATCTCAATGAGGATCAGACTTTTGCATACCAAACAATATTATCTTCCATCAATTGTAATGAAAATGCCATGTTTTTCGTCGACGGTCCAGGAGGGACTGGAAAAACGTACTTATACCGCGCATTATTGGCAACCTTGAGACGAAATAATCATATTGTATTAGCTACTGCAACTTCGGGAATAGCAGCAACATTATTACCTGGCGGGAGAACGGCGCACTCCAAGTTTAAAATTCCACTTAATCCTAATGCCTCCTCTAGATGTTCACTTAGTAAACAATCTGACGAAGCAGAATTGATACGAAGATCAACGGCGGTTATTTGTGATGAAGCACCGATGATGAATAAATTTGCTTTTGAAGCTCTTGATCGGACTTTTAGAGATTTTACTGGAGTTGATATGCCATTTGGAGGTAAAGTCGTTATTTTTGGGGGAGATTTCCGTCAAGTACTTCCTGTTGTTCGTAAGGGTAAACGGTCCCAGACGGTCGAAGCCAGTTTAGTTAATTCTTCTTTTTGGAGAGATGTGAAAATCCTTCGTTTGCGACAAAATATGCGATCCATCAATGATCCGGATTTCTTGGAGTTTTTACTTACTGTTGGTAATGGAGAACATCCATCTATTATTGAAGACATGATACAAGTACCGTCATGCATGGTCATACCATGGGAGAGTGAAGAATCAATCAACCAGTTAATCAATCAAGTTTTTCCTCATTTGGTTTCTCATGCAAATGATGCATCGTACATGGTTGAAAGGGCAATAATTACTCCGAAGAATGATGATGTTGACGTGCTTAATGACATGATTATAAAACGATTACCAGGACCAGAACGTACCCTCTACTCTTTCGATTATGTTGAGGATGACACCAGGAATTTGTACCAGCAAGAATTCTTAAATTCAATATCACCTTCTGGTATGCCCCCGCATCAGTTAACTATAAAAAGAGGTGCTCCCATTATGCTTTTGAGAAACATTGACCCCAAAATGGGTCTGTGTAATGGTACAAGACTGACTTGCCGTGGAACATATAACAACCTCATCGACGCAGAGATATTAAGTGGTCAGTTTGCCGGAACTAGAGTATTCTTACCTAGAATCTCCATAAAGAGCGGCGAGAATTCTGGACTCCCTTTTGAGATGACAAGAAAACAATTCCCGGTAAAATTGAGTTTTGCACTTACTATAAACAAATCACAAGGGCAAACAATACCAAATGTTGGCATCTATCTTCCGGATCATGTATTCAGTCATGGACAGTTATACGTAGCTTTATCACGAGGAATTTCAAGAGCAACCACCAAAGTGTTGGTAAAAAAAGGCTCAATCGTAGGCGAGGAGGAGGTGTTCACAAGAAATGTTGTGTATAAAGAGATTTTGCTTCGTTCAGATTAATGTGTTCATATGAGGTATGTGTTCTGCTTAATGTTTATTGCTACGTATGTGTAACCTTTATGGAACTTTACTTAATATTGTAGCCACAATTATTATTTCAGGACCGTGTAAAAATGCTGATTTCATGAGCTACTCACACAATGGGAGATGGTGACATGCTCACCAATAATAAACTTTCATGTTTCAGTGATATAAATGAATTATGTTCTATATGTGAAAAGATATTTAGTTGTTTTTTTATGTTTAAGCATTGTATTAAGTTGTTTGACACAAATTCCAGTACGTTATTATGTTTATAACGTTTTTTTTTTAAGAGATGTACTTTATAAGTTGTTTTTTCTTTGTATATTTATGTTGTTTGTATAAAGTTAATTAATAGTTCAGTAGATATCAACTTTTTCTATTACACTTTTTTATGTTAGGGTTGTAGAGGATCAAGAGAAGATCGCTTTCACAAATGTCTATTACTCGAGTCTTTTACATCTCCGTGACTTATGCGTATATTTTCTTTTCATAAAAGTAATTTATCGGTTATCGTCACGTTGTCGCTCAAACTATAAAATACATAAATAAATTCAAATTAGTTACAGAAACATGAAATAATTATTTGCACGCGCGAGCGCGGCCCTTCCGCACGCGCATCGCGCTTGCAGGAAGGCTAGTGAAAATGAATGAGATGTGTGAATAACAAAATATGGTGTGTTAATAGCATTATCCTTCATATAACATAAAATTTTACCTTCTCACATGTCCTGCAGGGTATGTTAAATGATGAAGAGGACGCCCCGGCCCTATGTACGTACTTCAACATCACCCTATCTATGAATGCATAAGAACTAATTACTAGAAAAGAAAAAAAGCTAAACGCACACCTAATATTTTATCTCTTGATACGCCGAAGTTTTCCGCTATTTTCTATATATCTAAGTTTCTTTATCTACTAAAAGAGAAAAATAAAAATAGAAGTACAACAGATTCATGGCACAAAAAACATTTATTTTGAAAGATATGATTACATTAATAAAGACAAAAAAAATAAGAAAGGAAACTGCCATTTTAGGATTTCACTATCATGTCCGTTTGCCAAGAAAGGTAATGGGCTATAGAGTTTCTCTGAGGCCTTATTCCGTCTAGAATTTTCTAGTACCTTCGTTAGTGGGCTACCAAAAATATCCTCCACATATTTTTCGTGGGCTAGAACTCACCAAGAGATCCAGTCGTATCTGATAGAAGGCCTTGAAACATGCCAAGTCAGGAGGCTTAGATATTTCTTTGCACAACCAGCCATGGAAAGGTGACATCACTTATCACTTATCTCACAGCCAAGAGCCAGGTACATGGTTCTGATTAGCTCCCACTCTTCGCTGCAATAATTGTGACGTGGATGGGGAGTGTAAAACTTATTTGATTTCGGCAAATTTCGAGTTTCTGTTTTTGGTAAAGGTAGACACAATTCGCCAGTTGAGAGTTACTTCTGTCGCAATCGTTTCAAGTTACACCAACCAAAAAAATCTTAGCCTCTGCAGAACCCAACAGATAAAAATCTACATTACGAGCACATCAGGAAAATAATTTCTAGCTTGCGATAAGATATGGGTGCATGCCTAGGTGTCATAACCTATGGAGTGCATAAGATAAGGCTGTGGATTCAATTTTCCCCATTTTATGTGGCCCTGGAGCTGTAATGTCACCCCGAGTATGATCCAATGGAGGATATGTGCTCAGAAACCAGTAGATGAAGTTGAGGCCATTGGATGTGAGTTTTGGACTGTAGAATTGAGATTTTTACTATATAAAGAAACAAGCAGTAAACACACAAGCAGGAAATACTGGCAAGTCCTTATAAACTTACTTTGCTGAAGAAGTATAAGAAGAAGAAGAAGAGAGCTAAGGTTAGAGAGGAAAAAAATGGCTTCCTCTATGATGTCCACAGCAACAGTTGCCTCAGTTAACCGTGCCCCGGTTCAGGCTAGCATGGTTGCACCCTTCAACGGGCTCAAGTCGGCCTCCGCCTTCCCTGTGACTCGCAAGGCCAACGATATTACCACTCTTGCCAGCAACGGTGGAAGAGTCCAGTGCATGCAGGTAGATATAGCTAGCTCAAAACCCTAATTAGTAACTTGCAGTTTGATTAATCAGGTTATAGTTAACTGAACTTTGGATTTGATGAGTGCAGGTATGGCCACCAGTTGGTTTGAAGAAGTTTGAGACCCTCTCTTACCTTCCTCCTCTATCTGTCGAGTCATTGGCCAAGGAAGTAGAGTACCTTCTCCGCAACAAATGGATCCCCTGCTTGGAATTTGAGTTGGAGGTAACTCAAATATGACATATAAACTCTTTAAATGATTATAATATCAAGTGTGACCCTATGATCTAGTTTTCATCTAACTTCTATATATATTTTTTTGATGCATGGAGCCCGAATTTCATCTAACTTCTATTTATAACTAGTGACAAAGATATTCAAAGTATTTTAACAGTGTAAGAGTCTTTCGAAACAAGAGGAGAGATACTGATCTTGTTTCTAAAGAACTAGATCATACACGCGTACTGATATATCGACTTTGTTAAGAAAACTTTACGATTATTGTTTTTTAGTTTTCTAATATGAATTTTGTTGATTTTATGTGGTGACTTAAACTCGTCTTGTTGGTGGATGTGATGTAGCACGGTTTCGTCTACCGTGAGCACGGCAATTCCCCCGGGTACTATGACGGACGTTACTGGACAATGTGGAAGCTCCCCATGTTCGGATGCACCGACCCTTCCCAGGTTATTGCTGAGCTCGAAGAGGCCAAGAAGACTTACCCCGAGGCCTTCATCAGGATCATCGGATTCGACAACGTTCGCCAAACACAGTGCGTTAGTTTCATTGCCTACAAGCCAGCAAGCTACTAAGTTCTAAGCCCCCATATTCATGATACTAAACCTATCATATATGGCTTTCGACTTGCAATCTGTGTAATAACGTTTTTTAGAGTCTGCTGTGTATCATTCGTTTTGTAGCAATTCCCATTTTTTCTGTTTCCTTTATGTAATCGTCTGTTTACTCTTCTGATTTCCTTCTGAGAGCAGAAGTTATGGAGTGAATTTGTTGTTCATGAACTTCCCCCATATATATGTTATAATAATTCTCATCAGATATTTATTGTCTCAAAATTTTCATGCATAGAGCTACAAGACAAGTAGAACACGTATGTATTTGCAGGCTGGGGTTTGCAGACAAGTCCTTTCAATTTCAAAATTAGTGGCCTGAATTTTCAGTCTGTTCATAACTTTGTTCATATGCAAACACCAGATGATGCTACATAGCTCCAATTTTTTCACAGCCACAAACTAGTTTTTCCTTCTCTGAAAAACGTACAACTTATACAAAAGCAGAACTTCTGATCTGATAACCTTTCAAAACTATCGATTGTCAGCCTCATCGGTTTGAAACTAGAATCTCCTTGCTGGTGGTCCTTAATCCCCAAATATCATCGTCCCAAACCACATGATCACTAAACAATCCATAGTGTTCTACACCCATGAACTCCACATCCCACAATGGCCACCAAATTGATCCCCATGACATTTGCTCATCCAACCAATAAACTGACCCATGACTACACAAGTACTTCTCCTCCTCCTCCTCCACCGCCGCCACCGCAACCTGAGACGCCACCATTTGATCATTTCCACCATCAAGACTCAAATTTTCCGCCTTGATCGCCGCCTCTTCTTTCACCTTGGCAGCGGCTCTGGTCTTGGGCTTCTTACTTGGCATTGTTGCACCTTCAAGCTTTGGAGCTTCCAAGGTAACACCACCACCACCATGATCCACACGTCTTTGCCTCTTCATTGATGCCATTGGGGTTTTCTTTCCTACGAAAGAAAGCTGGTTATATATTATAGAAGAAGCTAGGTGGAGCTGGGAGACGGCAAGAAGTGAGGAAGATATTGATGATGGTCGCATTTTATACAAGCATATATAGGGCTGGACGGTTGTTTGAGGATTTGGACTAGTTGTCCGATTAGAATTGAGAGCCTGGAGGCAGCTCAGCAGTGGTTGATATTATTTTGGAGAGTGTTCACGTGCCTTTGCCTTGTCGGTTTCGAAGAATAAGCCCTAATAACTACCAAAAGAGCAAGTAGAGGCACTTGTTTATTGAAATTTCAAGAGGACAATTGGGCAACTAGCTGAAAGAATGTCGACCAGAACCGTATGGAGTCAAATTCAATGTATTTTCAATGAATATAAACGGATTTTCATAACAACGTCGGCTCACTTAAGCAACCGTTTAAGAGACTACGAGTAAACATACAATTTTAAGTTGTTATAATTTTTGTTTTTATATTCAATACATATGGTGAAGATTCATTTGTCTCTCAGTCTCTTAAAATTGTTCATGTGAGAAAACATATTCATAACCAAAATATCATGTAAAATCAGACATTGATTATTCAATGTAGATGTAAGTATACGATAACTTTTTATAACACACGCAGATGCAATGAACTCTTCTTAAGACATTAAGACATATTTCAAGGACGTCTGATAAAATTGGAACGAAACAAGAATCCCTTCGTAAGTATTAATTTGTTTCATACAGTTACGTTAGTAGACTTTATTTCACTTTAATTATATATTCTTTCTAGACGAAAAATTCAAAAAAAAAAAAGAAAGAAAAAAGATTGTCTTTATTTTAAAACTGTAAAGTGAAGCTCAGGCCGTAGCTAAGGGGAGGCCTGAGAGGCTGCCGCCTCAGGCACCACAAATTCGAGGGCACCAATATAATTGTCATATATATGTATAATTTATATATATGTATATATATATAATTGTCATAAAAATCTTAGATTTTTTATTCTTTCTCGGTTTCTCACGCTCATTATTCTTGACCAATATTAGAATATTTTATAAATTCATACTCAAAATTGTATATTTATTGTATTTATACATATCTTGTAATTAGCTAAATTTCTTTTTGCAACAGTCATTTTTTTTTGTATGACCGTTAGAGGGCACCATTCTTAAGATTCGCTTCAGGTCTTCAAATCTCAAGTCCTGCCATGATGAAGCTTCACGAACAAACTCTTTTGTAGGAGAATAGTAACTTTCAAGACATAAAATCAATTTTGCAATGACAGTGAATGAAAAAAAGGTTGTGAAATCCACACACCCCAAATTGAAATATACACATTATTTTTTTTAGTAACTTAAATTTTGTTTTTTAGCGACTTAAAATTTGTTTTTTTGTGAATGTGTTACTTAATAAAAAAAGATGTATCCAAATTGAAATCTACACATCATTTTTTCTTTTTTAGTAACTTAAATTTTGTCTTTTATTAGTAACTTAAAATTTATTTTTTTGTGAATGTTACTTACAAAAAAAAATGTATAGATTTCACATCCCTAAAATAATCAATGTTGGTGGTCATAATATGATCGTTTTTTTGTTTTTTTGTTTTCTTTTTGAAAATAGACATGTTGGGGGAAAAAATGGGAGTCTAGATAACTATGTTATCAGGAGGGGGAGTTGAGCAACTTGATCCTCTGGATCTGTAAGGAGATAACAGTTGGGTTTTCCAAGATTTTCCTCTGCGTTATTTTTTATTTTTGGTCCTCTTCAATTTGTTCAGCCATATGGATTCATCAACACTTTGTCATTTGATAGTTCCCAAATACGAAAATTCTTCAATACACCATGGTGTAAGTACACCAAGTTTCAACATTTAATCTCAACCGTCCACTTAATCTCATCCTTATATAGCACTAACAACGATATCAACGCTGTTAAGAGGATTAGAAAGTGGTCAACAGTAAAAACTTGATCATAGATGTTAACATTCAAGGATTCAACCGATCGAAAGTGATCATTCAACGAGACAAGGGTGTTTTTACCTGTTACGTCCCGAGCCGGGAAGAGGTCGCGGGGCGGAACGAAGCAGAATTCTTGAGGGGCTTTCACTCGGTACCTGCACAAGTAACAGCGTCACGGGGTCGGGACTGGGGTGGCCCAGTCTTCGACTCTCTGATGCTTAAGTGAGCTATGTGCACTTGTACGGGTAGATGAATGAAAGTACGGGAGAGAATATGAATCTGTGTGTGAGAGAGTGTGAATGTGTGTACCTTGAGCTTGTTTTATAGGCTAAGCTTGTGTACCTTGAGCTTGTTTCCAATGTGGGACATTTTGCCCTCCTTTGGAGTGTCTCCTCTTTTGGGGGTGTTTTGCCACTAGAGTGACTTCGGCAAACGGTTTGTTGCCGGCCCTTCCTTCCTTGGACGTCTGTGAATGGCCCACCAGGGTTATCTCGACAGGGTAATTGTACTGTATCCTCGGCTTAGCCAAGTATTTTGGTTATGTACTAACAAGTCCCCAAGTCCCTAGTCCGAGAGAGTTCTTGGGTGGGGAGTTATTCTAGAGATGCCGAGGATAGGTTTTACCCGGGAGTAGGAGGCATGGTGCCGAGTCCCCAAGTCCCCACGCGAGAGTCGCGAGGTGACGGGGGTGATGTTCCAGAAACCTGTTGACAAGAAGCCAAGTTTAATGTTGCTCTAGCGAGTCAGTCCGCGCTTGGTGGGGGACTGTCGCGAGGTGGCCAGTCAGTCCGCGCTTGATTGGGAACCGTGGCTACATGGCGAGGCAGTCCGCGCTTGATTGGGGACTGTCGCGAAGTGGCCAGTCAGTCTGCGCTTGATTGGGGACTGAGGCTTATGTGGCGAGTCAGTCCGCGCTTGATTGGGGACTGTCGCGAAGTGGCCAGTCAGTCCGCGCTTGATTGGGGACCGTGGCTACCTGGCGAGGCAGTCCGCGCTTGATTGGGGACTGTCGCGAAGTGGCCAGTCAGTCCGCGCTTGATTGGGGACTGAGGCTTATGTGGCGAGTCAGTCCGCGCTTGATTGGGGACTGTCGCGAGGTGGCGTTACGGGCCGCTGTGTGGCGAGTCAGTCCACGCTTGATTGGGGAGACTCGCTACTGAGCGTTGCGGGCCGTTGCCTTGATCTCTGAGGGGATCATTCAGATGCAGGGGCTTCCTCCCGTAACCTGTCAATTAAAGATAAGTGTCAGAAGGTTTAGGGTTTTAGGGGATCGACAAACCTCAGATTTGGGAAGCGTCCCATTTCACCCTCGATCGAGTGGGCGCGAGCGCTTGGCTGTTTGCAACCAGCTTCATTGCTACTACGCGGATCCACTGTTTCACGGTATGAATTGGTGGCGTTCTTTGTCTTTGGATTTAAGGGGGTGAATGAGGTGGTTCATATATCTGTGATGTTGATAGGAAGTTTAAAGTAAGAGTTTTGTTGTCGGGCTGGCTAGGGTTAAAGGGTGGCCAGGGGAATCGCGTTAGCCGTGTGGTGGGCCGCTATTGGGCGAACAGGTGGCGTTGTGTGGAGATGAAGTGTAGTATGTCTACATGGCAAAGCACTTCATGACATTTAGAATGAGCCGCTAATGGGTGAAGTGTACATTGTTGGTGCCGCTACTGGGCTAAAATACATGATGTAATTATCTGGGATAGAGATGGAGGTGGCGAGCGTTCCAGGGGCGGGGCAGTACGTGACCATCACAATCGCGGAGATAGAATGTGGCGGGTTCCGGAGCGTCAACTATCTCGAGTGGGTCTTCCCACTTCGCTTTGAGACCAGTAGGGTGGGGAATGACCTCTTTCATGACCCAGTCTCCTATTTAGAGGGGGCGAGATACGACTTTTTTGTTGTAGTACCGGGCTATTTTCTGTTTGTTGTTGATGACTCTGAGGTATGTCTTGTCTCGGCGTTCCTCTAAGAGGTCCATATTGAGTCGTAGCCCTGTCGCATTTGTCTCGTGGTCGTAAGTTGTGACTCGCTCACTTGGGACTTCCATTTCCACTGGCACTACCGCTTCGGTACCATAATCCTAGAGGTATGGGGACTCTCCCGTGGCCGTTGTGGGGGTGGTGCGGAGTGTCCAGAGGACGTCCGGGAGCCTTGCTGCCCACAAACCCTTGGCCTCATCCAAGCGTTTCTTTAGGTTTTGCTTGATGAGCTTGTTGATAGCTTTTGCCTGGCCATTGGTTTGGGGATGTGCTGGGGAGGTGTAAAAGATTGTTGTGCCTTGATCGGCCAAGAATCCCCGGAATGTGTCATTGTCGAACTGGGTGCCATTGTCAGTAATGATGGTTTGGGGAACTCCAAAACGACAGTACAGGTTTCGCCAAAGAAAGTTGATTACTTTTTTGGTAGTGATTGTTGCGAGGGGCTCTGCCTCAATCCATTTTGAGTTGTAATCCACAATGACAATGGCGTACTTGAACTGTCCCGGGGCTGTGGGGAGTTGGCCGATGAAATCTAGTCCCCATTGGCTGAAAGGGACCGGCGAGATGATGATAGAGAGGGGTACCGGGGGATGATGTGCAAAATCTTCAAATTTGTGGCATTTGAGGCATGTTTGAACGACCGCTTTAGCATCGTCCTCTAGGGTTAGCCAATAATACCCCGCGCAAAGTGTTTTGAACATGAGGTTCCGGGCTCCTGCATGGTTCCCACAAATGCCACTGTGGAGCGATTTCAGCACTTTGTGCCCTTCTGCTGTGGGTAGGCACCGCAGTAGGGGACATGATTGGCCTCGGCGGTACAGCTTTCCACCTCTGAGCAAGTAAAGGGAGGCTTTGCGGCGTAGCCGCTGTGCTTCATGCTTGTCTTGGGGCAGGGTGCCGTCCGAGAGGAAGGCAATAAATGGGTCCATCCATGAGGGCTGCTCCCTGGGCTCAAGGGCAAAAATTTCTGAATAGGCTCTTGAGATACTTGGCTTATCCAATGTTTCGATGTGGACATCCCAGGGCGCGGACTCTGGAGGAGCCGCGCTGATGGGGTGATCGTGACACCGCGTTGGATATTAAGGATGTCTGAGGGTGCCGTGCGTTGCCGTGTTACAGAAGACTGGCGTTGGGGGAACCGCGGAGCTCCGCCATGCAGGGTTAGGATCTGTCCATGAGCACAATATTGGTGGAGTTATCCACTCTGGACTATGGCGTCGCTGTGGCTAGTGGAACTGTATTGCTAGGAGAGTATGTCGGAGTGGAGATAGGGGTCCCTCATGTCTGTACACGTCTCCGTCTTTAGTGATTTGGTGGAAATGGGGGTGGGTTTGGGAGATGGATTAGGTTGATGTGGCAGGGGGAGTCATTGAGGATTGGAGATGGCTGAGGGGTCGGGAGTGGAAATGAGGGATGGGCAAGGGGATGAGATATGTATATGATCTGGTTAGGCTCTCCCGAGAGTATGGGACCAGTGTGGTCTTTAAGGGGATCCGAGGTCTCGACAATTCGCGCCGCGTAGTCTGAGCAATCGTTGTACATGTTACGATGCTCTAACGTGGCGCGGAGCAAGGATTGTTCTTTTTCCAATTCAGCAATGCGTACCCGGTACGCTTTCGCTTATGCCATTTCCTTCGCCGCTTGCTCGCGGAACGAATGAAAGTCTCGCTTGAGGAGTTCAAGGGCTGTGGCGGGGTCGGGATGGGTAATGGAGGCTGAGCTGCTGGTTTAGGGAAGGGATGTGTTGGGTTTAAGTTCCATTTGAGTGTCAGGGTCCATAGGGTCATTAATAATCACCATGGTGCCGGGTTCCGAGGCGAGTGGGAGTTCCACAAGATAGGGGCCCTCATTCTAGCGCCAATTGTTTCTACCTGTTACGTCCCGAGCCGGGAAGAGGTCGCGGGGCGGAACGAAGCAGAATTCTTGAGGGGCTTTCACTCGGTACATGCACAAGTAACAACGTCACGGGGTCGGGACTGGGGTGGCCCAGTCTTCGACTCTCCGATGCTTAAGTGAGCTATGTGCACTTGTACGGGTAGAGGAATGAAAGTACGGGAGAGAATATGAATCTGTGTGTGAGAGAGTGTGAATGTGTGTACCTTGAGCTTGTTTTATAGGCTAAGCTTGTGTACCTTGAGTTTGTTTCCAATGTGGGACTCTTTGCCCTCCTTTAGAGTGTCTCCTCTTTTGGGGGTGTTTTGCCGCTAGAGTGACTTCGGCAAAGGGTTTATTGCCGGCCCTTCCTTCCTTGGACGTCTGTGAAGGGCCCACCATGGCTATCTCGACCGGGTAATTGTACTGTATCCTCGGCTTAGCCAAGTATTTTGGTTATGTACTAACAAAGGGTAAATCCAGAAGCTAGTATGATCATCTCATCAGATCCAACATGAAAAGGGAGGAGGGGATTAGGGTCTGAAGTTCTAATTCTAATCTCAACGGTTTTAATTGTCGGCAATCTTTGTACCTCCTCCTCCGCCGGCGCCGACTCGTCATTTTATCGACTACATAGAGGCTGATATGAGATCTGGTAAACTAGAAGCCCCGAGCCACTTTCATTCTTCAACCCAGATCGACGACCCGTCGACCCAATGATTCGAGGATTTCTAGCCTCTCCGTTGACGGCGAACCATGGGTTCCGCTTCGTCCTTGGATCCCATGATGACGAGGGCGGCGGCGGAGGGAAAATGAGTCTCAGACCGATGAGCTTGACGGTGACCTGGAGGCCCCTTCCAATCTTTGGAGATGTCTTCATGTTCTTGGGGGAGAGAAACTTAAAGCTAAAATCTTAAGAGATAAGGGAACAAAGAATCTTTGGGAACCATGAGATCTAAGCAAAGAATGAGCTTATGTACTTTAGCAACGCAGCATGACGTAGCTTTGAGAGGATGTGTTTCTGGGGAGACCAAAATGTTTTGGAGAGAGAAGCAGCTCATTCATTTTACAATAGTTGCTGGGTTTTTACCATATTGTGACTATTAATTACTAACCACTGTTAGTTTGACCGTTAACATATATGTTTGGTTGAAGTGCACCATGGTGCACTGAAGATGCTCCGTTCCCAAATATTGTTTACGATAGATCACAACGTCTGGGGAATACGTAGGTTCCTATGATAATGTTTTATATATATATTTTCGGCTGTGTACAACAACCCAGAAAGCCATCTCCATGAGTTGTTGCCGGCAACTTGAAAAGCCAAGAGGGGAACAAATTAGCCCCAACTTGTTGGAAAATGACAGCTTTTGAGTGGTGGCTGCTGGCCGACCTAGGCTTTTTTGCCCTTTGGGCTTCATATTCGGGCTAATCTTGCTTGCCAAGTTGGGTCTTAATAGTTTGAATCGATCGCCTACTGGTTCTGGTGGTGTTTGTTGTTTGCAAAAATCTCCAAAATTGGCCTCTATATGGGTTTCCTATGTGTTACAAGACGTGACAACATATATGTCATTATCAATTGTGAATTGTATGTTATATTTTTTTTCTCTTACGATTAAAGTTTAGTTTTTTCTCCCATATGATTTTTGTTCCTTGACGAGGTTTTTAATAAGATGACATATCAGCACCACCGACATACCGGCGTGCGGCAGAAGGGGGAGTATTTTAGGATATTTCATGTGTGTCTTAACCTTATACCAACAAGATATGTAGTTAGAATATAACTATATATTTTTTATCATTACCATATTGGTACTTTGTAATTTCCTATATAAATGACTCTTATTAATGAATAAGATGATGATTCTCTATTCTCTCCCTATATCTCTTTGTCTTTACACTTTATACTTCATCAAAAAATACATATACAAGCTAAAATATGTTGGTGCCATGACCCCTTTTGATCTTCAAGTAACTCCGTCATTGCCTTCACTTTCATTACATCTATGTGAATTGCCTCGCGAATTAGCAAATTTGCTATAACAAGTATCAAACGTTTCTCTAATTATCATTTTTTTTGTTTTATTTTCTAAAACTGAGTTACAAAAGCATGCAACAAGTTACATTGGACCACGAATATGTTTAAAAACCAACCCTGCCAGACTCATCGAGTCTATGAATCTGGATAGAATTTGGGTGTGTCGACACGGGGCTCGATCTTTTTTAAAACAACTCTACGGCTAACATATCATCAGCAGGGATCTGAGATATTTGTGATGTCGATCTATTCCTTAGATATTTTAGGAATATAGCTCAACCCTATCAGCACAGGACAGCCTTCCACCGCCCACCGTCCGCCGCCCACTTTGAGTAAGATATGGGCTTCAGTTCATTTTATTATCGTATTTTGAATACATGGAGAGCCGCAGCCTCTCTCTGGTTTGGTAGTTACACGTACACGTACCCTAACAATCTCTTACGTGATTTGCCTTTCGTTTTCTATAACTGTGCACAGACTGCAGTGAGTTGTTATTATTATCGGTGATGGAAGCGCCATGTGCAGCAGCAGCCACCCAGTTTATTTAGGTCACAACGACCTTAGAGAGGGAACTGCCTCAAACCGAAACGAAGTGGTTGATCTTGGGACTGGGGGAGAGAGACCTTTGAGGGAAGGGCAAGCCAGCTGAGAAGTAACTGGCCAGTCAAAAACTTCTGCGCAAAGGCATTTGTTTAAGCCGCAATAAGGCAACCAATCAAGGGCTGAGACGCTTTCAGTTTCAGATTTGTTTTCCTGAGAAGTATATAATCTATATATTGCATTGCAGCGGTTCAACCCAGGATCTTCTTATATACAATTCTAGCTTCTATACCTTTTTAGATACTCGCTCAAGGAATAAAAGAAAAAAGATTTAGATTTGACCCTTTGGTCGATTTGTTGAGGGTGAAACCTTTGGGGAAGACAACATATCAAGATCAATCCTTTCGAGGGATACTTAGTTACTTACCACCTCATATGTACTTTCAATTTTCAAGAAATGTAAAGAAAAAAGGTGAGAAATTAAACATCAAAACTTTATGAAATTTTTAAGGCTACATTGTGATTATAATGACTGATAAAAAAAAATGTCACAACAATTACATTGAGGTTCAAGATGCAGAACGACGTACATGCCTTTGCAGTATAATTGCTACAAACCAAACATATGTTAAAATCCCCCATTTAGATAATTTTTTTACCATGTAAACAATCTAAATATTACAAATTTCTGAGTTAATCTCATAACTTTCAACTTACTAAAATAAGATTATGTCACTAGACTAACAATTAAGATGATTTGTTTTGACAAATCTTTGAGTCTATGAATTAAAAATGTAAAATAGGTTATTGTTTCTGATAGTGATAAACTCCGTACAAACATGAGACTATAGTGGCACAGAGCTTGTTCAAACAAAATGTGAAAAAGAAATACGTAATTTCAACGACACAATCACTAAAATTTGTGTGTAATTATGAGATTAGTTTGACAATGCATGTGCGAACCCATACCACCATACCAAATATTAAAGTTGGATCCTCCCTAGTAAGTTGTCAGCAGTCACTTGACTTGTTGTCTAATTGGATACCACCGCATCTACTTTTTCCGAAATCTTTAAACAGACACAGACACAGACTCCCGAAATTGCCATACACAACACGGTGAGAAATTCTTCATCAAATTTGACAGAATCATTTGGCGACATTTCAACATCTCCCTTGCCTCATTTTAGCTTCATCATGACAACTAAGCTTTCACAGAAAAGGGTTCCGCTACTCGATCATAGATGCTCAACATTAGGAATAAAGGGTGTAGAGAAAAGCAGATCATACAGGATGAATGATCCTTTCCTTTCACAACGCATCTATGATGTAAGATTGATTCCAACGATTCAAACGGACTGTCCACAACTCAAAGCCAAAATCAACAATAGAGCTCTTGAGAGTTGAGACCAGATCATGGCCGAAAAGCTGAAAGCTTATCACAGCACTAGGCTGGCCTGAATCGTAAGCAAACATGGTAGCATCATTTGAACATGTTGAAACAGATCCAGAAAACAGAAGCGCAAAGTTGAAAGACAAATGTAAATAAATGGAATATATACATTGTGAATGACTGTTTACATCGACTCAACAGCAACTTCAATTTGGACAGATTTCCTTCTTAAGCCGCTCATCAAAACCAAAACACCTAAATGAAAACAAATTGAAAATTTTCCAAGCAGACTCTAGTTCTGTACAAGAGGGTGGTGGTACAGAAAGTTTTTCCGAACCAAATCCCCCTCTCTTCTAGACATGACCTCTCAAATTATTTGCCTACAAACTCATTTACTTACACGACGCATCACATTTACAGTAATCCCTTGACACATATCTACACAGACGGCAGAAGGATCAACTTCATTCCCCCACTGAGAATTTCCAATATTCTTCTCAATTTTTCTTTTCTGATCAATTTTAGCACACACTCTAAACCTTAATCTTATCCTATGTACCTCTCAAGCCAGGGAAGGAATGCCGCAATTTCGGCTATCCCTGTCCAGGCAATCAAACCCCTCGACCCTCACTGTCGGCTTGCTCCCAAAAATGGCACGAACACAGCCCCCTCCACTCCTTGTGGAAGATGATGGAGACGATGACGACACCGGTGAAAGCGGCGACACTGGGGTCAGATTCTCACTCCCAAATCTATCATCCCGAATCAATGGGTTATCTACTCTACCCGGCGGCGACCCGTTGAAAAATGGGTGCGGCGAGCCCATTTCTGTAAATGAAAACTGTTCAACCCCCTGCAAACAAAACCAATTTGAATCAGCATAACCACATATACAAATAAAAACAGATTTCTCACCCGAAATTTGAATAAAAGGGGATGCAAAGAGCAGACCTTTGTTAAGATACTGTCCAAAGCATCAGAGGCTGCCTTTGAATCACAGAGCTCTCCTTGATGGCTGGAATTTACAATTCAATTTTTAAAATTTTAAACAAAAATTCGGCATAATTTGAAAACATGTGGAAAAACAGAAAAGCATGGATTTGGGATTCCGAATTACCCGAGATGCCAACGGAGAGATCTGACGGGATCGTGAAAGGAGGCGTTTCGGAGTCCGAAACGGCGGGGTTGGGGGCAAACGACGGAGTCTCGGGCCGTCCTCATCTCTTCGCAAACCGAAAGAGCGCTCCTTGTCTTCTGTATCACGCAGTGGTTCATCTTCGCAAAAAACCTGGTGAAACAAAACCATTTTGAGCTGAATTAGATCTGGTAGATCAACGTGAACAAAATTCAGAACTGAAATTGATGTGGTGGGATCTGGAATACTAAGGGAATCAAAAATGCACAAGAGAGAAAGAATTGAGGGGAGTAGAAGTACCTCAAGTTTGAGTGGGGAGCCTGGAACGAGAAGGAAGGTAAAACTGAGCGAAGGGAGAGAAGGGAGAGAAGGGAGAGCGTGGAGCCGATTTATAGGGAGGCGGGCGTGAGGGTCACAACCAAAAACATAAATAAATATTAAAAAAAAAAGGTCCAGAGACCGACAGTTCCCTCAATTGGGGTTTTTTTATTTATTGTTTTTTTTTTTTGGGTTTGGAGCGATTTTTTTTAGGTCGTAATCCATTAGAATCTTTAGCTCTGTTTTCTTTCCTAGTGAAAGAGCGGAGCGGATTCAGTGCACCATGGTGCACTTGAATCACTCACGTGACTTAACAGATATATACACAACGTTTGGTTAGTGAACTTTGACCAACCAAAACATAACCGTAGTAAAACCGAGACATTAAAATTACTGTATTGCTGGAGTAGACTCCGATCCGATTGAGGCGACGGAGACAAGCTGCAATTGGAGACTGGGGGTGGGGGTGGGGAGTCTAACGAGCTCGGAGGCTAGGGTTTTCGAGATCTGAGAGATGAGATAAGGGGTTTGAGTTACTTCAAGGTGTAGGGCGTCCTTGATTGGAGGTCGGAGGCGGAGAAGAAGGAGGAGAGGAGATGAAGGACAGGCTGACGAGGTGGATGTGGAGAGATAGAAGGAGAGGAAGCGGAGGAGAGTTGGGTGCCAGGTCGACTATCTGGGTTCTTTCTTCTAAGAAGCACGGAAGCGGTTGTGAGAGAAAGAGGAGAGAGAAGGGCTAAACAATTCGAAGTGGTTTAATTACAAGCACGTGAGTTTGGTTTACAGCCCCATTGATTGCTATTCCATTGTGGTTTGGTCAAACTACAACTTAATTATTAGCTTATTGATAAGTTTTCGGGTAAACCCTAAACATATGAGTTATCTATATTATTATTCGTAATTATCTAAATAATTAAGGAATATTTTTTCCCATAGTAAAATTAATGAACATTATAAAATATGGGGATATTATTTATTTTATATAGTATATATTTATATACTATTTTATTTCGACACTTCTAAAACACTCCCGCTTCCAAAGATTTTTCGGAAAAAATATTTCCACGCTTCTATCTTCGATTCCATGCAACGTAGGAAGAATGGCCCAATATTAGCGATAGATTTCATCTATGAGATCGATAATGATAAACCAAAAATAACAAATACATCTACCACTTCATTATCTTTTCTAAAAATATGAGAGGACCGAAAATTCATCTGTAAGATATGGTGCAAGCAATTACTTCAAGCCACCCGTAACCACCAAGAAACAAGATGAGGATCACGAAAATAATGTAAGACAAGAGCCATATATGTTTCCATTCTCTAACCCAAGCTAACTCAATACGTATTTAGTAAAAAGTATTTAGTAAATGACAAAGTTAGGATCCAAACACTTGATTGAGGTCGAATTCAATGCATGTAAGCTAGATTTTTCACATTGTGCACATAAGAAGAAATATATAGATAAGGTCAAGTCCATGTCTTTTTGTTTTTCATTCCTCAAATCATACAAAATTCATATGCTCTTACACCAACTAATTTATTTAGCGGTGTAATGTATAAATTTC
Source organism: Fragaria x ananassa (assembly GCA_034370585.1). Lineage (NCBI taxonomy): Eukaryota > Viridiplantae > Streptophyta > Magnoliopsida > Rosales > Rosaceae > Fragaria > Fragaria x ananassa. The sequence continues at coordinate 23,781,741 of CP139761.1, read as the reverse complement.
AAATCAACGCGATCGAGAAAGAAAGAATAACTACACCAACCATTGGATATGAATAGGATATTATATGCATATCATAAAATTTTTAGCTATTGTACGCCGTCCTCCTTACGATCTTGGTACTATGTCCACGAGAGTATAGTATATATACATTGTTACTCGTATATTTATTTATACATATGGATGAATTATATGCATTGTTACCGATATATAATTTATACGTTGTTACCCATTTTATAAGAGTAAATTAATTTAGAGAAGATATTGGTGAAAATGTGTACGTATGTAGACTGGGCTTGCGCATAGCACCACACAACTGGAGCGCGGTCACAACATTGGTTTTTCGATTTGGAGTCTAAAATTGTGAGCAGTGAGATATAAATAAAAGCTTATCCGCTTTCAGCTTGACCTCGAAAGGTTGAAAGGATGAGCTAGAGATTTATTCCTCATTAAAAAATAATAATAATAATGTGAGGTTGCTAATTAATTTAATCGTTGGATGTAAGCATTAATATGGAGTAACATGTACGTATACAAAATTTAATCTCTTTAATTTAAGTTAGGTCTCAATCTACATATGGTCGACTACTTATTTTATCAAATTAAAATACCTTTAATTAGTAAAGTGTAATAGGTTCTAAAGGAAAAAAAAAAAAAGAGAGGATGAGTTAACTAATGCAATATGTTAATAATTATAGTAAAAGCAATATACTATTTAAGAATTGTCTCAAGAAAAAATGAAACTTAATCAATTAAAGAAAAAATAAATTATTTATTCAAAATAATATAAAATAAATAAATGATAGAACAATAACAAGATGATGGGGTCCCCCAAAAATGATATTCAAGCCAGAAAACCCAGAAAACCAGTATACCCAGAATTGCTTTATGAATCCATTCAACCCATGCCGCCACGCCACCATTCAGCTTCGCTTATCTAATGTCTCGACAAAGGCCACCCAAATAAACCTAATTCTTCTACTTCATCAGTTCCTTTCCCCAATTCCAAAAGCCAAAATGAGGCCTTATCCTTCGGCACCATCTCCGATTGGGACAGAAGACCGGACGTTTCTTTTTCCGGCAATGGAAGTAACGGCGCCGGAGCAGGAGATGGGGGCAGTCGTTGCAATCGGAGCCGCGCAGATGACAAGAAAATACTAGAAACCTCAATGCTCAATACCATCCTTCCCTTTACATTTTCGATCCGATAAGATAATCATAGAACTTTCTCTTCGATTTTGAGAGCTGCATACTATGCCCAGTTGCCCACTTTCCCTTCTACCAAATTTTACCTTGATTGATAAATTATTTTTACTCATCTCAAGTTTGATTACAACTACTAGGTATTCATTTAATACATATAGAAAATTATGTCTAAGCTACAGCTTACTACATATATCCGCCCTTGTTCTCAACTCCATTCAAGTTTAGTAAACACAAGATTTGACTGATTTCTTTTGACATCTTTATCTAGAGGTTTCATACCCTAAAAAAGGAGGTGGTCATGATCTAACTAGGACCTTTCAATAAGTTGGACATGAATGAATGCATGTGATCCTTAGCAATCAACAATGGTCCATCCTCTCCTTCTACAGCCACAACACAATTGCATGGGGTTGGGAATCCCATTTCTATAGGGAGAACCACCATGATCATTCAATCAAAGCCAAAATGAGACACTTCCAACACCCTCTCCTATCCTTGGGGACCAAATTCAATTCCCCCATCTACCCAATTTGATCAAAAATCAAGAATTTGTTCAAAAACCTAGGGACAAAATTTGAGTTTGAAACAAATGAGAAAACAACAAATGAATAATAGAATAGTGGGACTAGGACTAGGAGAATGACAAATGGACAATAGGGTGAAGCAGTGTCAGAGTCTCTCTCTGCCTTGGCACAATGATAGAGAAGACACACCAATTAACACAACCTCCCAACCAATGCCAGGCGGCCAGCCTCATAAATAAGTTTTTCCATTTTTGAATTTTTGGGGATTCAGAACGGTCGGATCTACGGGGAATTCGACATGTGGTTGTTCCGGATAGGTTGGGCAAGTTTTAACCAATTGTATAAGGAGCTTAATGGGGCTTACTGTGAGGCTGAGTACACTGGACCATGACTAGAATTTTTTTTTTAGAGAAATAACAAGAATTTCATTTAACGGGAAAACAATATTACAACCATGGGAGATATTGGTGGTGGAAATAAATTCCCCACCCACCTCCCTACCCAAAACACTAGCGATTACGATAGCTAAGAACCGAAATGGGTTCACCCGTAACCTAACCTACTCCAGAAGTATCGATACATCCTTACAGTCAACCTCAAGAAAAAACAACCATTTCAAACACTACATGTCAAACTTACCAGCATATATGCACAGGTAACCTCCCCATGTGGCTCTGTGTGTGTATATATATATATATATATTATATAGGATTGACCACTATGGTCAACGCTGAAATAACACCAAATCATATTTTCACTTACAAATCTTGAGACTTTGAGAGCAATCAATTTCCCAAGCCATCACATGCTTCAAGGCATGGAGGCACTCTTGGCTCAACTCCACCTGGATCCGAGCCAATTTCATTGTCAACCGCTTTATTGTTCTAGAAGTTCGGAGTACATCTGGGGACTCTATCCAGCATACCGTGTGGACGGTGTAGGTGAAGTATACTCTGACTTGATAAAATTAGGTGCGAATATGGTGCATCGTAGCTTGTTTAGAAATGTGAAAGCGTTTGTTTTGAAATTTTGTTGGAATGAGTACGTTTTTAGATGCATCAAAATACGATATTATATATAATTATAAAAAAACAAAAATAATATCACCTTATGCTAAGGTTGCTAAAACTTTTATATTATTATTTAGGTAATATATTATTTTTTAAAACTTTCATTTTAAATGATTCATATTATTATTTTTTAATTAAATGTTTAATAATAATATTATACATAATTTATCATCTAAAAACTTATTAGAGATTAGCTCTTGTGGGTGTTTTTCGTGTTATTGGAGATTGAGTTATAGTGGTCGACTTTGACCAAACCCATATAATTTGACGAGGTAGCAAAACTTATGGGGATTCAATTTTTTATATTTTTAATTTTTTATATCTCTTCTCTCTCTCTCTTTTTTTTTTTTGGTAATGCTCTTCTCTCTCTTAACTCTTCGGTGCAATTCCTTTTCTCTTTCCAGAACTCTCTTCTTCTCCTCACAACATATTGCCCCTCTGCATGTAACCATTTTCAGTTCCCATCTCCTATCCAACCCATTGATTCATTTTCAGTCCTAATCTCCCGATCTTCTTTACAGCCATATCAGATTTGACCTTAGTCTCCCTTTCCTGCGAATCCTGCCCATATCAGATTCGGCCATCGTTTTCAGATCTGTAATCTCATACGCAGCAGTGATTTCTCGTCTTTCCCGGAATGTCATCACCATGATGAAATCCGAGAAGGCTAGAGCCCTGATCTTCGACCTTTGGCTTTTTTTTTAATTGAAGTCATTCGACCTCGATTGAATACCCTGGGTTAATGTGATAAATATAACGTTTAATTTACAGGTTTTTACCATGTTGACTGATTTTTTTGTTAATTTTAACTCTGTTAACGGCGTTAACATCAATATTGGTGCAAGTTAAGAGCAAGATTGAACGGATGGCTGAGATTTTATTATGATAGTCGGTTTACTTGTACCATGGTGCATACAAGAACTTTCGGTGAAAGAGAAAGGAAATTATCTACCTAACTTAGATTACATGCTGTTGGCGAATCTTTAATAAATTGGTTTAAAAATATTTATTAATAGATTCATGTCCGTGTTATTATTTTATAAATCTCTCATATTTTATGTGTTGTTTGCGAAAGATTTGTTAAATTTTTTTCGCACCCATTATTATCGACAAAGATTCATAGGATTCTAGTTATGATTCATGTCTCATATGTTATGTAAATAAATGGTAAGAAAACGGTTTCTACATTTCCTCAATTGTGAAAGTGAATCTATAAACATGTGTGATATCTTTTCAATTTGAAGATTTTTGACACCTAATTGCCTAGTTGATGTAATGGAAAACATTCTCCTCTTCATCAAAAATATCAACTAACAAACAGCAAGTAGAAAGTGACTTAACAGTTTTAAACATCAGTTTTTGTTTTTGAGGAAACTGCACAACCCTTGTTTGTATCAGCTAGTAAACTTGTCTGAGTTCAGCATGTTATATGAAACTCTACATGAACATTGTAGGTACGTACATCACCAGTATAGTTGAAAGTTGATATAAGACATTTTTCTCATGTGAAGTACTTTCATGCCCCCTTGATTCTATTTAGTATTAGGAGAAACCACTTTGTTTTTCAACTTTTGCGAGCACTTTCTATATTCCGGTATTGTAATCTTTCATAATTTCACTTCCCATTTCCTGCCGTTGCCGCCTTGGACATTACCATCAGGCAAGATATTCATCAAGCAGAGAATGGAGAGAATGGACATCCGTAAACATCCGGGAAAGGTTTGTGAGATCAATTTCAATGGTCCACGAACCAAATGAAACCAGAAAATGAACACTGCTTGCAGATGAAAGTTGAAAACATTGTACCGCATTTCAGAAGCGCAAGCGAATGCAATAAAAAGGAGCAGTACAAGACTAGAACAGAAATGGTATATTTACATTCCAAATGACTGTTTAAATTGACTCAACAGCAACTTCATTTGTACAGATTCACTTCATAAGCCGCTCAATGGAACCCCAAAAGACCTAAATGGTAACAGAAAGAAAACTTTCCCACCAGACTCTTACTATTTACAATACAAGAGGGTGGTGCACAGACTCTTCTCAAAACCAGATTCCACTCCCTCATAAACCTCACCTAAAAATGGACATAAGACCCCCTCTGTTTATTTGGTTAACATCTGATTTACTTACATGACACATCTCATTTACACAAATCTCTGGAACATATTTACAAAAGGCGGAAGGATCCTTCATTCTCGATTGAGAATTTCAAAATAACCTCACTATCCAAGTTCTGTAACTGTCTATAGCAAACTTTAGCTTAATCTCAATTTATGTACCTTCTTCATTGTTTATCGCCTGAATTTAGCTCTATGCCAGGGTAGGGATTCTACAGTTTCTCCGATCCCTATCGAGGCAATCAAACCCCTCAACCCTCACTGCTGGCTTGCTTCCAAAATTGGCACGAACACAACCTACTTTCCTTGCAGTTGATGATGGAGACAATGACAGACCTGAAGGGGGAGGCGTAGGTGACAGTGGTGATGATGGGATGACCTTCTCATCCCCAAATCTAGCATCCTGAATTAGTGGGTTAGCTACTCTGCTCGGTGGCGACCCGCTATAAAATGGGTGCGCCGACGCTATTTCTGTACAGTAAAATTGTTCAACACCATAAGAACCCTGCACAAAAATACAACACAAACACTAATATTAGGGAACCATAGAAGCTAAAACATACGCACAAGATAACCAAATACAAAGGACATCTCATATCCGCACCAACTTCTGTACGCCTGGAAATCCTAACCTAGTGTCTTGGCAAAGGAAGCACAACAACTGGGCTCGTGTTGTAGCTCCTAACTTCATCCTAGCCAATAAACAAGGCATGGTACCTAGAACAGATGTATAGATACTTGATCTAATTGCGAATCTGAAATATAGTTCTGAAATGTCCTCAAACTGCCTATTTTGGTATCTTGCGGAACAATCGAATTAGGATTTGAGCATGGTACCTTGATTTAACTAACTATTTCGACAGAATCAATTTCAATTCCAAATCTGAAACTCTAACAAGTGAAAAAGGATTTAAACAGCGTACCTTTGTAAGGAGACTTTCCAAAAGATCTGACCCAGCTCTCCCATCACTCAGCTCAGCTTGGTGGCTGAAATTCAAAATCAACATCTAATCAACACAACTCTCATTTATTCGAAGCTCTAAGCCGAAAACAAAACAAAAAATCAAAATCGTGAATAACTTACCCTAGAAGCCATCGACAAGATCTGACGGGCTCGTGAAGGACAGCGTTCCTCAAACGGCGAGGCTTGGGACAAACGACGGCGTCTCTCAAATTCCTCATCTCTTCGCACGCGTTGTTCTGCTGAATCGCACAGTGATTCATCTTTGAAAACGTCAACGCACAAGACCAGGTCAGCACCACCACAAATCAACAAACTAAAATCTCAATCCGCAGAAAAATGAATTCCAACTAAATCGATCTGATCCAATAAAGAAAAAATCAAACAGATCTGACCAAACTACGCCGCAGATCTGAAAGAATAACCGGCAACGCGTTTTCAATACAATTCTGAGAACAATTGAAACAGAAGAAGGAAAGAGGATGGTTACCTTGAAGCTAAGAGTGATGAGTTAAGGTGGTTCAGGTGTGAGTCTGGAGAGAAAGAAATCTAGACTAGCATGAAGGAGAGGATAATACTCATAAAAGAGTGAAGAGAGAAAAATTGAGAAGAGGGGGTTGAAGCGAAATTAGGGGAGGAAAGGAAATGAATGAAAGGAAGGAAGGTTAAAAGAGAAAGGGCTCTACAGGATTTATAGAGCCGGGGAAGAAGGAAAAAGAAAGAGAGGGAGAGGGAGAGGGAGAGGGAGAGAGAGAGAAGGTTGGGTATTGGGTTACACAGGGGTACAGGCTAAGCACAGCTAGAGAGAGAGAGAGAGAGAGGTGTGGAGCGTGCCAGGAAGAGAGCCAAGACCGACAGAAGAGGCTGTGTCGTTTTTTAGTTTTAATATTTTTTAGTGGGATTTTAAAATTTTGGGAAATGCCAACGTGGAATTAAGTAATGGGTTTCACGCAGGCGGTGCCTCCCGCGAGAAGTGTCATTGATATTGGCACCAGAACGAACTTGCGATTCCCCCCGCTCTTTTGACTTTATCCCCTAGCTCCCACGTGTCACGTGCCTACAGCATCTTCCTCAGTATGCTTATTTTCTATTTTGTTTCTTTGTTTTTATGAAGATGTCAAGATAGAGAGTGATTATGTTCATGAAAACGAGCTTTACGAGTTTGTTATAGTGGAGACTTGGTTAGACTTGCGAGTTAGATGAATGTGATCCGGATACTTAAAAAGAGATTCAGTGTTCGAGCATCTGTTAATGAAAACCACCTTAGACGAAGATGTTCATCAAAATCAAATTTCGGCTCATAATTATAACAAATTTTTTTTATTCAAAAAAATCTGAATTCGAGCCAAGCTTGATATCTATGCTTAAATAGTATGTGTACAATCATCTAAAATTATTATTTTTTCAAATAAAAAAGTTAGACGAATCATAGTTTATAGAGAAATTCGTTTGAATGATATACAAACTTTTGCTCCTTATAAATTTTGGTATATCAAGTTTTGAAAATATCAGAACGGTATTTCATGTTTCCATCCCGACCTAAGATTGGTATATGCAGTCATTAAGATGACACATTTACCCTTAAGTTCTCTTTTTTCTTAATTTTTTTATTTGTTTTCATATTCCATAAATATTAGACAATGTAGTGGAATTTGATGATTTAGGTTAACCTTTATAAACTTGAAGAATATTGAAGAGGGGAAACATACATAAGTTTAATCTTTATTGTTTCCGCTAGACAATCAATGATCTTGTTGTTGTCATTGACATTCAATGATGAGTGAGATGAAAAACTGATTATTAACAAGGAGAAAATGAATATGATTATCTATGTTCTTAAAAATATAAAAGCCCAAAAAAAATGGAATAAGAAAAATAAGAGAATTTAAGGGTAAATTTGTCATCTTCTTTTTCGTCTGAGGGTAAAATAGTCATCTTAATGGCTATATATATCAATCTTAGGTCGGAATGGAAACATGAAATACCAATATGATATTGATATACCAAAATTTATAAGGAGTGAAAGTTTGTATACAATTCAGATGAATTTCACTAGTTTATATACATATATTTTTCCTTTTTTTTTTTCTAACTTCCTACCTCACTTCATGCTAAAGCAATTTCTGCGATTTGATTGGTGTAAAGAGAAATATCTATTTTGAACAAAGTGAAGAAAAATATTTTGATTTAACTCTTCTGATCAAAGGTTGGGTATATTGAATTTTATGTATAATTAGTATTTTACAACAAATATATTTTATACACCCCTTTTAATTATTCCAAGATATCAAAGTAAAAGATATTTCTTGAGGCAAGCTAGACCTGTAAATGGACCGGATCTTGATCCAGACTCGTTTCGGATCCGTGGTTTTTAAAAGGGTTTAAATCGAAAATTAGACTCGTTGATTCGTTAAGGACCCGGATCCGTTTTAAAATAATTAAATATTATTTTTATAAATATAATATTATTGATAAATATTAAATAATATAATAATTATTTAAATAACCTAAACGTCTAAATTACGTCTAAAGTATGCAATTGCGAACCTAGAGGCCAAGGAGAACAAAGAGCCAAAGCCATAGTCCGATGCATGCTAGAGTACGGCCTTGATCGCGATCGCCTCTCAAGAAAGAATCGTCACCGATTCAACTGTAAATCAAAACCGGACCTAGGCCAAACCCTAGGCAACGACAAGAAGAGAGGGAGGGAGAGAGAGAGAGAGAGAGAGAGAGAGAGAGAGAGAGAGGAGAACGCTTTCATCTCTATTTTGAATTATTGAACTTAATTCAGTTAATATGGTATCTGGCATAATCGTCGATTAGTATTTTGAATATATTAGTTTATTGTTAATGAGTATTTTGGCATGTAATTCAATTTTTAATGTAAGCCTTTATTTTGTTATAATATTTCATTAGTGTTTTATGAAAATTTATGATAAAATTAAGAAACTATTATTTAAAATTTGAAAATATTTATTATTATAAATAGATCAGATTAACGGGTCAAGTATCCGTTAACCTGCCGAATCCAAATTTAGATTTAGCTATCAAATATCCGGCAGGTAACGAGTCGGATATGAATCCAAAATTTCTATTACGGATCCTGATCTAGATCTAGGTCGATCCATTCTAGATCCGGTCTATTTACAAGTTTAGGCAAGCGCACATTTCAGTTGCGCTGTTTGTGGGCGGTAAAACAACACCATTTTGAAACCCTTCCCGCCATAAATATCCGTGGTATACAACAAAGTACCTCACCCACGTTTGGAAGAAAGGTTAAAAGTAAAAAGCTGACAGTCAAGCTTACAGCAGAATAGAGCCTACTACCTAGCGACGTAGATATTTTACAAGGACAAATTCAAACAAACCATGTGCTTCGATTAAAATTTTCCCCCACAGTAACTACTTACATGCATTTCAGTTTCACCTTGGGCTAACGGGGCTTCCTTCTAGTTATGGTTCGACGGGCTTCAGTTAGATGGTATCAGTCGCAGCGAGGGTAGGTATGTCATTACTCATTTTAAAACATAATCAACAACCTTATATCTCATGCGTTCTAACATTAGTAGAAGTAACTAAACCGCGTAGAGCATCAAAATCGTGGGGAGATGTTATGTTTATAATGTAGACGGAATCGGATGCCCAAAGGGAGGAGAGGAAGAAGAGCCGTAAACGGCTGTCGCGGCGTGTTCGGATTGCGAAGGAAGTGACACATTTAGCCGCGTTTCTTGTGTTGGTGAAAAATGGCTTTAGGTTTGATGCCTGGTATGTTATGCTCTAGTCATGTGGAGGTGACGGAGCAATTGACAACTACCAAATAAAATGGGATTTGTACCCACAATGCTGTCAATTTCCTAAGATTTAGATGGTGATGCAGTCCCATCTCAGGGGCCAGAATCCTCCCCCCACTCTGATTCATTGAGCTGTAACATTGACTGAAAATTCAATCATGTTTAGAACATGACGTTCTGTTAAGTTTCAATCGTTAAATCTGGTGCACATTATGTTGTTTTTCGGTTGGGCAAAAACTTCTATGACCAAGTCTGGTCACTTGTTGGTGGTCAAGTGACTAAAAGAAGTGACACTTACAAGCGAGTCCTTTCGGTTGTTATATCCGGTAAAACGACTGAAAAATTCGAAGCATCACATGTTCTAAAACATGTAGAATAAGTTTAGCAACAAGGCTAGATTAAAGCATCCGAACCTTCAACAATATCTGATGTAGTTACTAACCTCAACCAGAAATTACCTCTGATATCATGTACCAGAACTCTTCAACTACAACCTTTTTGATAGAGCAAGTTAGCTGAGGCTGATATTTGACATAAAGTATAGGCAAAACACCAGACATTGGTGGGTACCAAAGCATAGGGTTTTGAAACTTTCTCACATGCTTTGTCTTAATGATTCCATCCCACGACTTCGGTCAGTATGGCCATCATTTTTGGGTTTGGTCTATCTCTGCCCTTGTTTTCAAGGGCAATAGATCCAAGTTATTGGACAAAATGGCAGCAGATCGCGTGCCTCGTGCCTTTTCTTTACTATGATTAAGCAGACATGGGCGTGACGATCCCACTATGACTTAAACTATAGAGCACTACTCAACAATAAATCAATAATACCACAGGTCACTAAAACTGAATTCGAATCGAGTTCAAGGGTTATCTTAGACATGGAAAGAATCGAGTTCAAGGGTTATCTTAGACATGGAAAGCAACGAAGATTCCGAACAATTTCATCAACCAAGATATCATAAATCTATAATCCTAAAATGATTCCTAGTTAGGGATGCGTATAATTTGTACGTTTCATAGTTGCAAGTCCTACTTATGGATCACAATACGTCATGCATAGTCTTCAAATGTGAGTGGCTTTAGGACAAGAAACTAAAATAAGGCTGGGGAGTGGGAAGTTAAAATTTGAAGAATTGACAGGATTACTTTCGATAATTATATATGACACAGCCAGAAGTTAGTCTATAATACTCAACTGGTAAACAAAAATAATAGCAGAGAAGAATAAATTGAACAGCCTTAAATGTGTTACCATGTACTACGCCTACAAGTTTGGCCAACTGGATTAGGCAGATGGTGATTCAGCAGCAGCAGCTGCGGCTGCTCTCTTCTTGGCAAAGTATTCGTCAGCACGGGCAATGTTCTTAGCAACTGATGGCTTTACCCACTTCTTCCTGCCAGGCAAAACGGTGAGACTACAGCCAGCAGCCTCAAGCTTCTCCTTTGCCGCTGCAGAAAAAGCCCGAGCCTTAAAACTCAGCTTTACTTTGAGTTCCCCATCACCAAGAATCTTGAAAAAGAGAGAAGTCAAGTGAATTTAAATAAGTATACAATTCAGTGACTTGAATTGCAACTAACCATGCTTTTATTGAAATTGCAGATAATTGGTTAAGAGGTGCACAATGATAACTGAGGAACCCATAAAAAGTACGTGCAATCCCATATGCATCAAAAATTACTGGGCCAAATCAGAAATCAGAATTGCTTAGTTTTTTTTATACTATGATATAGTTTTTTTCCCAGTTAAAGTTTCGCCACATCTTTTAGTCATATCAAGTAGGCCATATAGAAGCTGAATTAGGTTCCAGGATTAGAAAGCATTTAATATTTTACCAAGAGCATCAAAGTATCAAAACCAGATCATATAAAAGTATCGGGACCTTTAAACAGGACCAAATATTCTAGGAATCAGCTGAACATAAAACACGCATATTGATCCACTGATTGGGTATCAAACATATCAGAACTGTTAATTGATAAGAAGGGAGATATAGATTACCAACCACTACAGATTAAGTTTCATTATCTGTTACCAATGCTTATACACAGAATTTATAATCTTCCATATCTATCCTTTACCTCAGGGTATACAGAAGAAAAATCAAACTAAACATTTTGCCTGCTTAGAACTGCGGATTCGGCCGCATTTTTATCAAAATAGCATAAATAAACACAACCACCATGTGTAAGCTTATGCATTAATATCACTCATCCCAAACTTATATCCTTAAAGTAAAATTCCACTCTTCTATAGTAGCATATCATACTTGACAGCCTATAACTAACCGTTAATACAACAATGCTTAGTCTAGAACTTCAAATGTAAAACAATTTCACCACTAAATGCATAAATCAAACAAATCAAGCAAGCAATACCTTCAGAGGAAGCTTCCTCTCTCTCCCCGACGGGTTGATCAACCCCTTGTCCTTCAAACTTTCCAACGAAACCTCTTCTCCGTCTTGAAACCCTGCATCTTCTATGTCTTTCAAGTTGACAGGCACATATTTCGGCAACCCCTTCCGCATACCTAGCAAAACCAAAACACACACAAACCCGATTACACATTCACATTTCAAGCAATGCATAAACTCATTAAATCATTTCATCGAACACGTGGCGTGTGCATATTACCCCCAGCAATTCCCTTAAGCTTGGGAATTCGACGATAGAGCGGCATCTGTCCCCCTTCGAATCCGGGCCGGACGCCCGGTCCGGACCGGGACTTCTGGCCGCGCATACCGAACCCGCAGCTGTTGCCTTGGCCAGCAGCAATACCTCTTCCCTTTCTCTTCCCCTTCTTTCTGGACCCGGGTTGCGGGCCCAAGTTGTCCAGCCTGAACCGAACGCTCCCAACCGGAGCCCCGACTGTGGCCGCGGCCGCCTTGTTCACAACCACCAGCTGTCTCTTCGTCGTCGTTTTGAGCGAGGGGAATGAGCATGAGCTTGTCCTCAAGCTGCTCACATTTCCCTGTCAAAAAAAAAAAGGAAACGCATTTTTGAGGTGATTGAGCAATTTATAGAATTGGAGAAGCGGAGAAGAAGAGAAGTGATGAAGACCTTAAATGGCGAAGAAGGGAAACGCAGGGCTGGGCTGCTTGAAGAAAGAAAGAGCGGGGACGCTGCCATGGGACAACAGGAAGAGTGTAGCTTCTTAGCTTTGCTCACAGAGTGACACAAACAGATAGGATAAGCTCTGGCCTTTTCTTCTTCTTTTTCTATTTCGTTTTCTGTTGGATAAGCTCTCTGAGCCTATAGTAACGTGTTTAGGTTTTGGGCCTGGTGTGTGCTAACAACCGAAATGACGGTGGGCTCATATATTTCGAAACCGGAAGAATTTATCGATCAAAATTAGTTAACAGAAACGCATCTAGGGCAACCGTTGTTTACAACATTAAATAGCAAGACTCTCGGTATACTTGGAAGGACACAATTAGCTCTATAGTTTTCGCTATCTGAGTTATGACCCAAATGATCAAGAGCATATCTCTAACTGAAATCGAACCCAATACTATGCCTTATCATGGGCCGAGCTAGGGTCAGCCCTACCTTAAATTTTAGGGCTTAAAATAGGGTCAGATAGAACTTTAACTTTGTCAACAAAATTTAGAGCATGGTAGGGTCAGACCGGGGCTCAAATATGCAAGCCCTTACCCGCCCTTAAAGCTCATTTCGCTAGGGCTAATAGGGCCGGGTAGAGCCGGCCCTTTAAACAGGGCTAAATAGGGCCGAATATGACGTTATTTTGTTTGACGAAATAAATTTATGAGTTTTAATTTTTTTTTCACAAATATCACCTAAAGGGATATATGTGATACAAGACCCTATTTTTAGTCATATTTAACATACATATACATTATATTTAACTTAAGACATCTAGAATTATTAATCTAAGTAGTTATATTCATATACACTATCAGAAGAAAGGCTTTAGCCGACAAAAAAAAAAATTCAGGCCGACGAATTTTTTTTTCGTCGGCTAATTAAAAATTTTCGTCGGATAAAGTGGACTTTAGCCGACGAAATTAATATTTCGTCGGCTGAATAATTTTTTTCGTCAGCTATAGTTTGTGAACTTTAGCCGACGAAATTTTTAAAAGTTTAGCCGACGAAATTTTTAAAAGTTTAGCCGACGAAAAATATAATTTCGTCGGCTATAGTTTGTGAACTTTAGCCGACGAAATTTTCAAAAGTTTAGCCGACGAAATTTTTAAGAGTTTAGCCGACGAAATTTTTAAAAGTTTAGCCGACGAAAAATATAATTTCGTCGGCTATAGTTTGTGAACTTTAGCCGACGAAATTTTCAAAAGTTTAGCCGACGAAATTTTCAAAAGTTTAGCCGACGAAATTTTTAAGAGTTTAGCCGACGAAATTTTTAAAAGTTTAGCCAATGAAAAATATAATTTCGTCGGCTAAAGTGTCTTATATTTATAGATTTGGACAACAACTCATCTGGGAAAAAAAAAACTATACGTAGAACCTTCAAACGCAAAAAAGTTGTGAAATAAGATATGACCAGAATGGTGAAATACGTCTACGGTTGAAAAATGACGGTATTCCGGTAAAGTCTCGGTGCCGATAGTTGACTTACCCTTATTATTCACTATGCTGCAGATTTGGTTTTTGGTGTCCGATTGACTATTGTGATACCTTTCCGGAAGTGTAACGGCCCTACGAGTCAAACTCATTGCTATGCCATGACGTATAGGCTTTTTTGGCCATCCGAGTCCGTTTAGGGCTTCAAAATGCAGTTTTCTTATTTTCGATTAGAGTTGACCGTTTCGATCGAGCCCTTAACTTTGTCGAATCCAGTTGAATTTTTTATCATAGACATCTTTCATCAAAATGATCATATCTGATAGTCGAATTTTGGTTTGTGAATTTTAGTCATCGGAATCACAACGTGTCTTCTATTTACCGTTATTCAGGTTTATGGGGAGCCCTATCGTCGGAAGGTAAATGTCTCAAAATTTTTATATGGGCAGTTGCGTCTCATCTACGTGAGAGTTTTTTGTATGGAAGGTTTGACCAAAATACGTAATATAGAGGGAGATATGAGCGTTTTCGTGTGATAAGTGACGATGGATTATGGTTGACCGTTTCGATCGAGCCCTTAACGTTGTCGGATCCAGTTGAATTTTTTACCATAGACATATTTCGTCATAATGATCATATCTGACGGTCGAATTTTGGTTTGTGAATTTTAGTCATCGGAATCACAACGTGTCTACTAATGTTGTATAACTTGTTTAGTCGGTTATACAACTTTGTGAACCAACTCTACATAGGAAGCAAAATTATTAAAAATCTCGTGAAATAAGATGTGTTCAGAATGGTGAAATACGGCTATGGTTCAAAAATCACGTAAATCGGGTAAAGTCTCAAAGCCGATAGTAGCGGTCAACCCTATTTACCGTTATTATTTCTTATGGGGAGCCCTATCGTCGGAAGGTAAATGTTTCAAAATTTTTATATAGGTGGTTGCGTCTCATCTACGTGAGAGTTTTTTGTGTGGAAGATTTGACCAAACTACGTAATATAGGGGGAGATATGAGTGTTTTCGTGAATTTATAGACTTTAGCAGACGAAAATATATGAAAAGTCGTCGGCTAAGATTTTTTTTGCCGACGAATAACCTAATATTTCGTCGGCTATAGTTATTTTTTAATTTTTTAATTACATACTATAGCCGACGAATAACCTAATATTTCGTCGGCTATATTATTTCTGTTTCTCAAGTTTGATCATCACAATGCAAATGTATAAAAATACTTTTAGCCAACGAATTTCAAAGGTTGAGCCGACGAATTTCCAAGTTTTAGCCGACGAAATTGATACCTTTAGCCGACAAAATTTTCAAAGGACTTTAGCCGACGAAAATATATGATAACTCGTCGGCTAAAGTCGAAAAATTTTCGAAATTTTCAACCAAAATTTTTTGGCGGTCAACCAAAATTTTCAAAGGACTTTAGCCGACGAAAATATATGATAACTCGTCGGCTAAAGTCGAAAATTTTTCAAAATTTTCAACCAAAATTTTTTGGCGGTCAACCAAAGAGTTTAGCCGACGAAAATAAAGAATTTCGTCGGCTAAAGTTCTTTATATAGCCGCAGCAGAGTAGGGTAATTAAATATCCTCCTCCTCCTCCACACAACCACCTCAAATAACCCAACACTAGACATAATGCGGCCCCTCCTCCTCTTCCTCCTCCACCTCCGCCACTCTCTCTCCTCACCCCACCGTCTACTCTCCACCCCCACGCGTCCAATGGCCACCTACCGCGCCCTCCTCTCCCTCAAGTCCTCCCTCGATGACCCCGACTCCCGCCTCTCCTCCTGGACACCCAACACCAGCCACTGCACTTGGGCCGGAGTCACGTGCGACTCCCAAAAACAAGTTGTAAAAAGAAATGGCCTTTTACAGAAGATGACAATAATACTGTCAGAAAAATTAAATAATTAACAAAAAACCTTTCTCATTTACAGTTACCTGAAGAAAGAGATCTGATCATCTTGGCAATTGACGCAAATGATTATTATTGGGCAGGAGTTATTTTAGATGTTGCTCCAGATACAAATCATGAGTTTAACGCAACAGAGTTAAACTATTCTACTGAAGACAAGGAAGTCATTGCCTTAATTAAAAGCATTAAGGGTGCAAAGGCATTCTTAGGAAACAAATTTATAGTTAGAACTGATAACAAAAGAGTTAAAAAATTTAAAAACTACAAATTAACCGATGTTGTTGATAGAGGAAGAGTTTTGAGATGACATATGTTTTTAACCCAATATGAATATGATATTTAAATGGTTGTAGGTGACAAGAACTATCTGTCTAACGCTCTTACAAGAGAAATGACAATGTTAGAAAGAGAAGGCTGCATTCCAAGAAACCGAAAACCGGTATCAGAGGAAAAGAGTCTTTGAGAAAGATACAAGAGCGGTGATAAAACCGTAGGACCTCTCCATGAACCAGGTTATCAATACATTGTTTCCTATGGAGTTGCTGAATCAAGTCAGTTTTCGGAAAGAATCAAGCTAAGACCAGGTTATAGATGGGATGACCATTCAGACCATTCTAAAACTACCATGAAAGATGAAGACCAATATGTTGTTTCCATTGAAGAAAAACTCGTAATTGAGTTCTTTGCTGTATTCGAAAGGAACAACCTTAACTGACCGGTCTCAAGGTAAAAGACCGGCTAGCCCGTCTCAAACGGCAGATGGTAAAGGCATGTTAAGTTCGTTTATGGCTGCTGCTTTGCCAAAAAGCAGAAGAGCATCTTTTAGGGAAAATAAACTACTCGTGGTTACTGGGAAGAAGGTTATTCATGATTAGCCTTTAAAGATCTTTCAAAAACTAGTATTCAGAACATATAGGTTATTGGCCTTTAAGCAGAAGATTATTATGGACAATATTCTGCATGCATTCTACGAGGAAAATGAAGCTCACTTGCTTCAAACTCTCAAGGCTTTAACTGAAGAATTGTATGGATTCCATACAAAGGAAAAATGTGTTCCAACAGAAAACTCTAAGGTTTAATACCTTGAAAATCCTGAAAGTGCTAAAGTCCTTATTCTAGCACTAAAAGAATATGAATGGTACAACTTCCATGATCTCTTAGGAGGTTTTGAAAGTAAAGACGTCATTCCACAGACGTTATCAGCAGTCCCTAGCCCATGTTATGGGAGATACTTGGTGGATGTTCAAGCAGAGTATCCTCAGAAACACAAGTTGTGGCTTGTGAAAAATGGTTTTGTTCATAACCTTTGGACAAATACTAATGAAAATTTGAAGGGTCTTCCATAAATAATATCTGAAGCAGTTAAAAATATTAGACCAGATGGATGTATCCTAAGGTTAAAATTCATATCGACTCCTCCAAAATGGACAATGGTAGATGGAAAGATGAATTATATTTCTCCATATCATTATGTCAGGTTAATCCAGAGTCCAATTCAAAAACCAGCTGTTGCTAGTGGCAATGGTAGACCAAACAAATCATCCCATGGATGAAGGCTATGGCTATAATGAGTATCAAAAATGTGGTCCTAAGGGATTATGATTCAAGTCTTCTGGTTAGTGGAGAAAAAATATTGTCACTTGCTATAATCATCCACTTCTAGAGAATTGCGACTTTTTCACGGTTCTCATGAGAAATGAGGTTGATTGCACACTAGCTACGACCACGTGGCTAGAAAAAATCGAGACGAATGAGAAGTATAAGATTTTTTATCCTTATGACTTAGATCTCGATAATGAAGAAGACAACACAGCACGTGATTGAGAATATAGTGGTCCAAATTCGTCGGCAGGATACTACGAGGAAGAATATATCACAATCTCATAAATAGGATGGAAGGATGAACGGTCGCCGACGCATCAAGACAAAAAAGATTTTCTTTCTTATAAGAAGTGTGTGGCTACCGACGCAAGAAAACAAAAGACTTTACTTTTTCAAAAATAAAGTTATCAGGATAAGATTCATTTGTCGTCCACTTAGTATAGACAAGTTTTAATTTTAGTTTGGAGTCTGCTCTCTATATAAGGATCATTAGGCCTCAGTAGGAAGACATCGAAAACTTGAGATAGAAGTTCGAAGTTCTCTCTACCTTTCTCAAGAAGTAAGATAGCCATAATACAGTCTTTGTAGTATAGTGTGTGAATAAGTGAGTGTTATGTGCTATAATCATCTGGTGTGGAGTGCTTTTATTTACAAGTAAGTGTTTATCTTGTAATTATAAGTATGAATAACTAAACAGCTTTTAACTGTTTACCTGAGAGCGAGGTTCTGGATTTTGTATTTGTGTTTATGTTTGAATAAATAAATTCTATCTTGTGCCCCATAATCCGTCACAAAAATATTTAGTTGTTATATGTATATTTAAGTTTGCTTAAATGTTTTGATACTTTGATTTTATGAATTAAGTTTTTCCATGCTAAGACAACAGTGATTTCGCCATAACTAGTAATCATTTAGACATGTGGTCGTTAGGTAAAATATTGGCATGTTAAAGGCTAGTTCTTAAAATGAAAATTATTAGTTTCATAGAAGTAAGGTAAGTTTTCAAAAAAATAAATAAAAAATAAATAAATAAACAGAATAGTTATAAATGTTAACGGAAGTATGTCGTTGATAGTAAAATAAGAGTTTAGGTACTACGTTGACAGTTTTGAAAGTTCATGTATCATTTTGACCGGATCAGTAGAATTGAAGTACCGATGGTTTACTTATCTTAAAAAAGAGATGTGTATCTAGTGTTTGAGAACGTGTTAATAAATTATATATATATATATATATATATATAAAATAAAAAAAAATTGAAAATCGAGGTCATCAGAGATTTTGTACAAACTACACAGCTCTCTGGGCATATACTAATAACAGTTATAGTGTGACCGGCCTCTTTGATCATTTTGGGCCTGACTTGTTCCAGACTGAAACTCAATAGGCCTCATAGTGCCCAGAAGCAGTGGGCTTTTGATTTGCACACTTATGGCAATAAAACATCAAATTGGGTACACCTGAAGTTGGGAACGTTTACATTCTTTAAACCAAGTAAGAATCTGAATAAACGTTTAAGCTTCAACGATCTGCACAAGTCTGCAGCAACTAGTACATGGATTCCCCTCCCTGCCTTTATTCGAATGTTTTTTCCTACATTTTTGTGCCACCACTTGAATTTAAAATCTTCATAAAACCATACAGGCATACAGCAATGTTGATGGGCATGATAATTAATCTGAAACAGTTGCAGAGAGCTCTATCTGGGCTCCATGATCGAATTCGATAGCGCAGGAGAAAGAGATGTATGAATGTATGACTGTAAAGCATGCCTGAAACGATGATTACTGGAATAATGTTTGAAGATGAATGTCACTAGCTAAGCTGGAGCTAAAGTACAGGAGAAAAGAGAAGAAGATGGTTTCATATAAATTGGTGTTTGCTGGAGAATGGAGAGGACCACTTGAATAAATTTTTCCAGTATTTGGATGCACGGCTTATGCATGCTTGCATGGACGGACCTTATAAATTTGTTTTTGAAATCTTAATCATCAGTCTCCACCTCGAGGTCTATATGTAGAGTGGTGAGTGGTCCATCAACCACCTGAATATTTATCCATATATTTTGATTATTCCAGATATGAGATCACCCACCTTAGTTATCATGATTCGTTTGACTGTAAATAAGGTTATGATTTGTGCTATGTTAGGGTCTCTATTTACCCCGCGTGATCAAGTGAACACTATTGTCGTATGTCAAACTATGTCGGTGATTTAAATTAGTTGTTCACTTGTTCGTAAATGTTTGCTCGAGTTAACTTGTATTTGGAGTAGATCGAATCTCAAATATACAAATAATGCCTAGGGCATGGCCTTATTTATTTAAACAAATTAACATGTTATCCTAACAAGGGAAAATATCGAACCAATACAAAGCATGGATTGAAATCATTGAATAAAAGAAATAACAATGTTAGGTGAACCACATTTTACTAAAACGACGTTTCCTTTTTTCACCATTTTGTTAGCTAGCCTACGACAAGCTTTACAGAATTGCAAGATTTTCATGATATATATCGATAGAACACACCATTTTTCATAAGGGACCCCTTTCTCTTAATCTAAATGATGGTGTCATATGCATTGAACCATATATAGAGCTTCACGAACGTCCGATTGACTAAGCCAAGGATTACAACTAGTTAGCTATATAATCCTCCCAAGTATTTGAGGTATGAATTCAAACATTTGATCCCTGTCTCTATCTCATTTCGGTATGGACAAAGATGTTTCATTAGAGAGGGCAGTTGATTAATATAGATTCAATTGCAAACTCGTACCAAACCGTCCATGTTGTAAGTATCCAAAGTGTTACATTTTCTTCCATAATCATATATATGGTCCATGGTGGTATGGAGGGATTGGGTGCTTTTGTCTAAAAGTAACTTCGCATTGCATTATTACAACGTTTAAGACAATTACACATACGAATATTAGGTTGGATGGGACATTCGCATCTATAGTCTCGATCCATCCGTGATTAATTTGATTAATCTCGACGTTGGTTGAAAATGACAACGAACAAAAACCCAGGAACTAGTAAGGAATAAAACAAGACATGGCTAGGTGGGGTTGTGGTTGAGCCCATCCCAAGTTAGATCATGAAAATATTGATAATCAGACATTGATAGTTACACTTCCATGATGCATGGCAGTCAAAGTGGTACAATGATGCCCAGGAGCCCTTAGTATTTAGCTTAGTAGCCTCGTGCATTAAACTGTATGGACCATCCATATTACATAACCTATATATATATAATCTCATCATATATATCTATGTCGATCTATGTATGTATCATTCTCGATCTTGTATATATATCTCTAACATTTATGATCATATATATAGCTACTGATCATTCACAACAGTAGTAAGTTGTATGCATGTCTTCACTGATTGCCCTGATCAACCTCCACAGCTTATAAATACCATCTTTCACTCTTTTGGTTCTGGCTTGCCTTTAATTTTATACATGCCTGGGTAGAGCTGAGCTAAGCTAGCACAGGACAAGCACAAAGACAAATACTACCTAGCTAGCTATATGTGATCCCCAATTCCCCATGCATATATCTCCTTCGCCGGTGAAGATCATTAATCTTCGTTGTGTGTGTGTGTATATATATATGAACTTTGAAAATGGGGATATTATGAGCAAACAAGCAATTAACAATCTCCAGTGGTAAGCTAACTGGTGTTTTATGGTATTCTGAACTCTGAAGTCTGGAGTGCGTAGTTGAATTAGTTTCTTGTGTGAAATATGCAACAAATAATGAAATATAACCCTGAAGCCATATAATCTTCCTCCCTCTCTGATACTATTATCAACGAAACCATGCCAAATGACACTTCCACATACCCATTTTTAAAGTCACGAGAGCCAGTACTGTCGTCCTTTGTTCCTTTTGAATTTATATATTGAATGGTGAGTGAGAGAGAGAGAGGGAGAGGGAGATGAGTCCAAACTCCAAAGGGTTTGGCAGAGAAAACTGATAGAGAACTTTCAAAGCTCTTTATCTTCCACCATCACTCAACTAGCTTCTTCATTGCAGTACTCTCCAACTCAAAGTCCCTTGAATTATTTTCTCTCTTAAAAGCTATAGCTTTACTACTCACTTCCAAGTTCCAACCCCATCCCACATCTCATCTGAGAGAGAGAGAGAGACTCAGACAGATAGAGAAGAGAGAGAGAGAGAGAGAGAGAGAGAGAGAGAGATACAGATAGCTAGCTTCGGGTCTGGGCTTTTGCCTCATATAATTTCATTTCTGTCTCTCTCTGTCGGTATCATGTAAGTCATCATCGTCTTTAATTAAAGTCATATTAACACCCCTTTCACACTCACTTCCTCTCTGCTAGTTCATCCAACTCCATCTTTAACCCACACAGAAGTCTAGTACATCGTTAATGTTAAAGTGGGATTTGTTATTTTGGTGTTTTAATTTGCAGGAATCCATTAGACCTCAACAACTTGCCTGATGATCATAATCGAGATAGAGATAAAGACAGAGAAAATGGTAAACAAATCATCGACGGCGACGCCTCCTCCTCCTCAGGTACCGTTTTACACGAATTTCAGACCAAAGGGCCGCCGTTCAAGAACGAACCTTTGTTTCTTAAATTTCTTTTCATAGTTTCTTTTAGTTTTCTCAACTCCAGAGTTGTTCTTTGAAATCATGAAGATCATAGGACAATGGAGATTTTGAGCTCCTAAATCAACGTTTCCCTTAGAACAGCTATATCTGTTAACACTTAACAGTATATGAGATTTGTGTAATTAATTAAGTACTTAAATTCTAGCTAGCTAGGGTTGAGAGGTAAAGCTAGGATTTGTCTGATCGAAGAGGCTTTGATTTGATTGATTGATTGGCTAGGCTGGTTTTGCAGGCCATAGAAAAAAGAAAAGCGGCGGAAAAGATGGAAAAGACGAGAGTGGGAAGGTCTACGAGTGTAGGTTTTGTTCCCTCAAGTTCTGCAAATCTCAAGCTCTTGGGGGACACATGAACCGCCACCGCCAAGGCAAGTCTTACTTCGATTTGACTTCACCAGCCTCTCCCTCTCCTTTCCTTTTTCCTTTGTGCTCTATTATTCAAAGCTTGAAAGTTGGTAATTTTTATCTCAATTTTTATATATATTTGAGGAAAAGATTGAGGGATAGTACTGCCAGGTCGATGATCATCGGATCGATTTGGCCATGAAGCCTTTAGCGTGGTCATATCAAATGTAGAAAACAAAAGTTGGGTCTGTTATCAAAAGTCCTTGCGGAAGATTTCTGATGTGATTTGATTTGATTTGTGTTGTTGGGGGGTCTTTGTTTACAGAGAGGGAGACAGAGACACTAAACCGTGCTCGTCAGCTCGTCTTCAACAACGATAACCTAGCCGCTCCTGGCCCTCCTCATTTAGGGTAATGCAAAATAAGCAAATAATGCATGTGAATTTTGACACAAAATTTCTGATATGTTTCCGGTGATAATTAGTTGGTAATTAAATATTTTGGTTTAATTTTGATTACATAGGTGCTGCCATCCGATGACACCTCCAGGAGGGTACCCCCACCCAATTACAGGAACAGCTCCCGGTGACCCAACAGCATTGCCTCTGAGATTCCCTGCAAGAATGTTTTCTGGTTCTCCTTCCACACAACTCATACCTCCGCCACCAGCAGCCGCCCCAGGTCCACCACAGCCGCCGCAGCCCTACTTATACCCCTCTTCTTCACGCCCCATGTCCTCCTACCCTTCTTCACACTATCAACACCACAATGACTACTACGTCGGGCATGTCCTCGGCGGTAACAACACTAATGCTTCCCAGTACGGCCATCATCTGAACTATGGCGCCGCGGCGGGTGCACAAGATCATCATCAGTCCACCAACAACAGCGGGTACAATAACTATACTTGTATTGGTGCTCCGATCACGCATAGCGGGGGGTTCGGGCAAGGAAGTAGCAGCCTGAGTTCGGAAATGACTGGATCCGGAGGAGGAGGCGGTATCGGTGGCGGAGCCAGGGATGCGTCGATGAACTACTCAGGAACACAGCCCCCTGCTCCTCCTTCCACCAACCGGTTTGAACATGGCTTCTAAATTAAGGGCCGGGCTCCCTAATTAATTGTTGAAACATTTTTTTTTTCTAATGGAGTTATAGAGTAATTAGTAAGTCTGAAGTAGTAGTAGTATTATTAGGGTATTTGGTGACACGCCACGCAGAATTGAAAGGGAGAGATGAGAGACGCAAAAGGTGACAAAATGGGGTCATGAATATGCAAGAAGAAGAAGAAGAAGATGAGAGAGAGAGATTGAGTTTTGGTGTTTCTCTACAGGAAGGACTGGACTAGGGGACAGCAGCTTTAGAGGTCATGGACAGGCTCAGCAAGTTTGGCTTCAAGCTGTGGGGATTTTTGGATGAGGGCGTAGTTGGGTTTCTTGTGTATGTTGTGACTTGTGTAAGCAGCTATGTATACTCCCAACTCCGAAAGGGAAAAGGGGGGGGGGGGGGGGGGGGGGGGGGGGAACTAGAAAGGGACTGCCAGTTAGAAACGAACTGAAAGTTCCCAACCCCTTTTGGCATTTCCAGTTCGTTTTGCATGCTATATTTGAATATTTTAACCTTTGCCTTCTATGACTTGATTTCATATGACTTTTTCCTGTGGAGCATTCAATAGTATTTAGAATTGGATTCACCTATCTAACCGTAAGAAGAAAGAGGGTCTCTCTCTTTCTCTGTCTTTCTAGTTTCCTCTGCGCCCAAAATTGGGGATATTCTGGTTTTGCTGGGTCATATATTTATGTAAGTCACTGTGTCACACCATGCTTGCACTGTAGGGGGCAGTGACCTGCTGATAACTCACAATTCCATTGTTACTTTTTCCTGCAAACTTTTTCACACACCACCAGGAAAACAATCAAAGTATATTTTAGTGTCTGCTAGATCCACTTTGCAAATTATCCCTCCAGAGACTCCAAACTCCAACGCCCTTGTATCACCCCACAGTGCACAGAAATGAATTGTTTCAGACTCGCCCTATTCAGAAGAGAATAGAGGAGAATGAGAAGAGTAAAGACAATCGTTTAGTATTCTACTCATGCATACATGTATACTGAAATAATTTAGCCGGTAATATAACTATTCCTACCTAGCTAATATACGGTTAGTAATAATATATGCAAATTAGCTGCCCCCTTTCGATCATGTTGTGAAGGTCAATAACTATATATATTCAAATTAACTGCCCCCTTCCATCATACTGTGAAGATCATCTCTAAATCTCTTCACAAAACTTTTAGATTAAAACGTTTCACCTCTTTCTAGTTTGATTAACAAGCTGTATGTTTCCTTTTACTCTTTTTAGTTTGATCGAGTTGGAGATTCATACTCTATATTTTTAAGTAACTTTTCGGCATTGCTTTTGCGGGTCTTATAATTAGGTTTGCCCATTAATTAATTAATTATTCATTTCTCTAAAAAAAAAACGTTTCACCTCTTCAAGTTTAGAAAATAGACCGATTAATGTCTAATTATCGATCACAATTCTTGAGTTTTTATCAAATGTTCATGAGTTTAATTTATTGATCATAAGTCCTTTAATCAATTATGCTCGATTGGTGGTTCTTCAATTTTTCTTGTTTAGATTGATTATCTGATGATCTTAAGTATAATTTCATTCACTGATCGAGCATGCATATATATAAACATTGAGGCTCTTCAAGTCGATCTAAACAACATTTAGGCTAGCTCTTCAAGACTAAAGAAACTTTTTCAATAGAAGATGATTGTTATTCAGTAGTTAATTAGTCAATTGGCCATAGCTAATAATTGCAACGCTTACATAAGAAATCCGGCAAGAAATTCCGGTATAACCTATTCAATCTAAAGCAAAGCAAATAATATCATTGGGAATTGGAGTCCACATTTAAGCTCATCTAAGAGTGAAAACTTTTAGATGTCGGTGAGCCGTGGTTTGGTTGGTTAAGGTATTTAACTGACAACTTTGAGGTCATGGGTTCAAACCTCACTGACATATGTAGGGTGTGTGAGTTATTAATAAAACGTTTTAAAAAAAATTAATAAAAAAAAGCTCATCTAAGAGTGACAAAACTCCGTCTTTTTAACTAGCTCTCAGTTGTCAATCACGCAATTTTAGTACAAGTAAGAAACTATAAAGTGATTCATATCTATAAGCTAATGATCACACTTGCACTGTAGCACAAGCTTAAGATCCAAAAATTACCTTTATTATGTATATTATAAACCTCAGAAACCTCAACACCATTTCATCTATATGCATGGGGAAACATAAATTGGGTTTAAGAACTTGGACATTTCTGTCCGTTAAAGATTACCATGTAGGTTAATTTGTCTCTGTTAGTGATATGAAACTTTGTGGAACATTGCCTTTTAATGACGCTGAAGATGCTTTGCTTTTGTACTGCTCGCTTAGTCTATTAAAAAGTCTTATTAAAATGTTGTTAATAAAAGCAACGTACTAATAAAATGTTGTTATGTATAAAAATTTAGAGTAATTATTTTTGTTTATTATTATTTTTTAATTAAGATGTTGCAAGAAAATAAGGACATGTAGGCCTTGAATTGCCTTGAATTGTAATTATTATTTGTCGTCGATAAATTTCAACTAAAAACGTGAAATATTTTAACGCATGCTATATTGGCCTTGAATTGTTGATGAACACAATGATTCGTACATTTGAGAATCATATATATTTTATCTGCCAAAACGACTGAGAAGAACAGATATCATTTGTTACATACAATAGATAACTGTAATAATAACCTTTTAATTCGAGTTTCATGAAAATACAAAAGTAATTAGTACTTGGCTTGGACAAAAACAGCTAGTGTCCAAAAGAAGAGAGAATGAGTTTACTGGAAAGTAAAGCCCTAGCCGTTCGATATTTGGATACATGTATACTTGTACATATATACTGTCTTGCTTCGTATGTAGAAAACAACAATTTAATTAGATCTCAGCGGTTTGGTTATGAATTTCGAACATCTAAGTCTGCTGAATGAAATTAAAGTCTATTGCATGATCGATTATTTGCAATAGTAATTAGATCAGAGTTGGGGCTTTCAGGTGCTTAAAACTGCAACTTGAAGTGATTGATGAAGTGCAATAGAGAGAGAGAGAGAGCAGCAGGAGCTAGCTAGACGAGAGACGCAGACCAATGAAAGCGGCCGGCCGGCTCTCATAAACCCTATCCATCTTACACAGCTATCTAGCTACACCGGCCACAAAATTATAATATATATATATATAAACCTCGATCCAGACTAAAACCTGATGCACATATATTCATAGTTTAGGTCAGGTTAGATTAGGTTAAGCTGGACTGGAACATCTACAGGAATAGCTAGCGCCACAAAAATGTTTCAGAGTGTGTTCCATAATAATAATTTCATTAAGCAGCTAGCTAGCAGCTGTTTATATGTGTAAAATCAAATCAGTCTGTTAACTCATGGGAACTACATCAATCTGATTCGAACCAGGACCATCCTAGCTAGTTGAATAGCTAGCTCCTGCATTGCTTATCCTTTTCTGGTTTTTGAGTTATATATAAAAACCTTGCTACTCTGGACCCACCGTATAACTGGAGATCTTTCACAGTTCATTTATTTGAATCTATTCTTTTGATGATGAAGAGATAGGACATAGCAGAGATCCAGTTTTAGTATATCGATCATTACTTTGAGATTAATGATTGTCATTATACATGTATGTTTATATTATACCGGATTATCGTTCTTCTATTCTTTCTCTTCTTTTTTTTTTCTTTGGTAAAATTAATACTGATCTTCTATTCTTGCTGAAGCTCATTAACAGTACTGGTACAGCAATACGGCTACACATATATGTTCATCTTTCTCAGGTTTTCAGCTGCTTAAGAGAACAGAAGAAAAGGAGAAGAAGAATATCGAAGAAGAAGAAGAAGAAGAAGAAGAAGAAGAAAAGAAAAAACAAAAGAAGAACCCAAATAATTATAAAACTCGGCCTCAAAATCTTCACCTTTACAGAGCGAATCAAAAACTAGGTCAGATCTAGATGTTCAGGCATTCAATTAGTAATAAGTGAAGAACCACAGGCCTACCATAAATGTACAAGAAAAAAACAAGGAGAAAACGTCGATGAGGAACATTGATTTGATTGGATTTGCATCTTTAATTCAAGCATTGGTTTTTGGTTACTATTCACTGACAACTAAAAGCCGAACAGCTACCTAGCTCTATACAGGAAAAAGAGTAAGCATTCATCTGTGAAATGCACGGCATGCCCCCAACTAGCCTCACTGTTTGGAATTTCACAATTATCAATCACAGTGTGTATTAAGCTGCAAATAATCCTGCTTAATTAGGTTAATGACGATTAGTAATTCATGGAGCGAGTGCAAGTACTCTCGGCGCGATCCCAAGACGATTATCAAAGGGATCGACATAGAGAGAGAGAGAGATATATATATATATATATATATATATATTTATATATGAAGGAAAAGAAAGGTACGAGAGAGACCGTGAACTGATCACTGTATATATTGTTGGTTGACAAAGATTGGGGCAGAGAAACAGATAAAAAGAGAGGGATTGATCATGGATAATTGGAGCTGCTAGCAGCTGCATGCAGTATACTGTATTACTGTTCTGTAGTACACCCATTGTTCTAAAGCCAAATCTGATCCAAGAGATATATCACGTACTATCCATATTCATAAAAAAAAAAAAGAAAAAAAAGAAAAACAAGTTGCAAATTAATATATTAACGTCTAACATTTCTAAAGCTAGTGTAGTTTGATAATTAAGCATATTTTGTAGCTTATTATTCACCGCTAATTAATAATCATCGATCACTAGCTAGCTCACTAGTCGTTTCAGAGTTCCACTAATTAATTAGATTGTTTTGCTAATTAGTTATCTCTCTATCTCATAATATTAACCTGGCGGCGATTAGTGGCTTCCACCAGGAATATTGACGACTAATTGCTAGGGCATATTCCTTCGTGTTCTATAAACAACCAGCTTTAGGGTATAGAGCTAACTAATAAGTAGACAAACCTACTCAGACCAATGGAAATTCAACTCAGTTCTTTTGTTAACTTTTCTTCTTTACAATTCTAGATGCACAATATGACTTAATTTCTTTATAATGAAAGGTTAAAGAAAGGAAACATAAAGAAAATTACTCTCATGGGGATTATGATTCTATATGATAGGATCCTTGCATGGAGGGTAATTGATCTTTTGGTTATATACTGCTCGAAAATACAGTTCGATTCATTGAAAAAGCAAGTGTCGCTAAGGGTGCGTTCTAAAACGAAATTTGAGAGGAAAATGACGTTTCATGCACAATATCAATTAGTTTTCAACAATATATATATATACCAAAGTTGGTTTTGTTAAGTGCATGTGTTAGATATCACGCGGTTGATCCCCTGTTATGGCAATGTGATGATTCACACCAGGTTCCCTTTTTTGGTCCTGTTAACTTCGTCTCTGTCTTTATTACTAGTTCATTTCTCTCCTCCTGGAAATAATCCTTGTTACATCTTTGTCACACAAAGAACTCTCTCTCTCTCTCTCTCTCTCTCTCTCTCTCTCTCTCTCTCTCTCTCGGGCAGCGGCAGGGCACAGTGAATATATAGCACAAGTACGGCTCTAGCTAGTGTGCCTCTGAGAAGAGTTTGCTGAAGTTTCATGCATGAGAATACGAGTGTCCTTTATGAAACAGACGTGGTTTTTTGGTTGTATCAGGAAGAGCTAGGTATATGAATATCATATCGTTGAGAAGTGTGACTATATATTTTCTTTTTACAAGTCTTCATCAGGTAATGTAAACTTGTCTCTGCCTCCATATATTGCCAGCGAGCATGATAACAATACATCTCTGAAAATGAAACCTAGCTAGCTTCCTATATCTCCCTAGGGCATGCAACAGGGATCGCTTATATACAAACCTAGCTAATAGCTACAGCTTTTGCTAGGGTTCTCTCTCGGGCCTGTCGTGCATGCCAGTGTCGTGTAGATCGGAGTACTTGATCTCTGGGAAAGCAAACAAGAATGTTTTGGTTTTTACTATCTGCTCCGATCGATCCATCTCTGAGGCTGTGATCGAGCAAGTCAATATATAACAGACTGGGTTTTCTCTCGTTTAATTTGCCTATATTTAACCCAAGAGGGTTTGTTATTTCATGTTACTGTCTTTCTGATGTGCCTTTGGTAATTAGAACTAGTGTTTTTCGTAATTCTGATATTACCGCAGACTGTTTATATCAAGAGCGGGATACTGTTTTAAAATTAAAATGTGACTTCTTATTTTGTTCACTTTTATGTCACATTTTTATATCTCTACCGTTCAGTGTTTATAACATATTATGTAGATCATTAATGCAAAGTTTTATTTAATTTGGATATCATTTGAGTATCGAATTAGTTCAAGTGAATTAACATAACAAAATCGGTTAAAAATGAACCGTTCATATAAATAGCGATTATATATGGAAGCTCATATAACCTCCAAATTGAATGAAACTTTGCAAGAATAATCTACACACTGAACGATAAAAATGTAAAAATCTAACTTAAAAGTAAACCAAATAAAAAGTCACGCACTTTAATTTTAAAACTATGTCCCGTTTTGGATAAGAACTATTACAGCATGAATATATATATGTTTTACAACAGTAGCTTAATTGTTTCTTGCATCAGTTACTCTGACTGTTTAATATATATAATATATATGGAAAAGCTAGAGTTACTGATGAATATATTCCATTTTTTCATCATGCAAAACTCAATTAAGCTACTATTGTAAAAGAGAACGCTTCTTAAGCTCCTCAAGAGTTAGAACCCATTACGCACATATATCAAATCATGAACAGAAAGCAAATCCATGTAAACCATACTCTTCATATACAACACATAAAGTAATTAATGTAGTGAGGTGAAGTTGTTATTAATTTAGGATTTTAGATATACAATGGTTCAGACTGTCACTCTGAGCTATAATAGGGCCTGTAAGTCAAGAGCTGCGTCGGAGTCGGGGCAATCGTTGATGAGAGAAGCGTACGTACATGCCATTATCAGATGCAGCTGCTATTTCAGCGACTCAGAGCTGGCCATCCATCAAGCGTAGAATAATATTGGAGGTGCTGCAGCTCGACCCATTCGTGTTCTTACTCATATTCTTCTTAATATTGTTGTTCATATTCCGGTGAGGCTTAACCGGGGCGGCGTTGGAATCGGAGGAGTTGTAGTATTGTTGGAGGTAAGATTGTTTGATTTTGAGCTGCGCGGGAGAGGTAATCTGAACGAGTTTGGATAAGGGCGGGTTGTTCTGGTTGGTAGTTGAGAGTCGAGGGTAGAATTGAAAACGGTCATAACTGTCATGACCGGAGCTCGCTCCTACTGTAATTCCCATTGATGATCGGTTTTCCTTAAACAAGTCTGAAAAAAAAAAAAAAAAAAAAAAAAAAAAGCCAAAGCGAACCGAGCATGTGCGGGCTTGGCGGACCCGAGACGCGGCTAGGCGGACGTAGGTGATATGGGCCTCGACGGGCCGGGCCGCCCACCTTTAAAAAAAACAAAGTACAGCCTTAATTACTACTGCAGATGGAAACAGATAATGAAGAAATTTGGAGGAAGAGATTATTCGTCAATCATGAACTTTTGCCTGTTGAAATGTTCCACATCCTTTAATTAACGAGCAGGCATGGATAGGTAAATCATGTTTTTTTTTGACAACTGTAGGTAAATCATGTTGGTTTCTATATTAAACTTAAAATGTCATCTTGCTTTGCAAGTAACATAAGAGCAAGTCCACCCTCTGGGCATTCGTTGGAAAGACTTGGGTCATAGGTGAGACATGAGTCGTCACATGATAATGATTTTGGACTGCTTTAATTATCCACGATTTATGTTTCTAAGTTGACACGTGACGGTGATTGTTTAATAAATTTTATATTAAGTAATTAATTGTGGATAATGAAAAAATTTAATTTGGACCCTTGGATCAAATTGCTAGATCAAATCTGGGCCACCCATTTGGTCTAAAAAGAAGAGAATTGTGTTGATCCCGTCAAAACACCAAAACTGGCGTTGACACCCCCTCTCTCTCTCTCTCTCTCTCTCTCTCTCTCGTCTGCCACCTTCTTCTCAAGTCGATTCCCGCCATTTCCGGCCGCCACACTCCACCAAACTCCACCAAAACGTTCCTTTCCTCTCTCTCTTCAAAACCTCTCAATCAATAACCACATGCAACCCATAACAAAAGAGATCGACGGAGGAAACACTCATTGTCCGGCGAGTTCTTGGCATTTACAGCGATCAATTTCGATTCTGATGGTAATCCGGCCCTTAACAAATCTTTTGTGTTTTCAATAAGAGCCAAGGAGAGGATCATAATCCGATTTATAAGGTAATTTCAATAACCCTATTTATGTGTTTCTGTGTTATTCGATGTTGAGTTTTCTGGCAAGCCATGGCTTCGGCATCACCTCCACTTACTGGTTCCGACATCGCTCGGCCCCCTTGCGTGCTTCACGTGGTTGACGACGCCATGGCCCCACGACTCAGGCTGAGCTGGCGGAGGAAGGCCTGGGTCTTCGAAATGGAGGCCTGAGTCATAGGTCTGACCCAAGCGAAGACCCAATGAAGGCCCAGGTTAAAGAAATTTCATAGGTGGATGGAGAGTTTTTCAGGCTCGGTCTTCGTTTGACATGGCGAAAGCCTGGGTCTTGCTTTTGGGGTAAGGGTGGACTTGCTCTAACAATATAAGTGATTGGTGACGATAATATCTGATCATTGTCAATGATAGGGTTTATGGTTCAATGATAGAAATGTAGCTCAGAGTTTGTATACTTAATTTATTATAGAGAAAATTACATAATAGCACATGACCAAATTTAAAAACACAAAAACCTCACTTTCAATATTTTCTGTACACATTAGGATATAAGCTCATACCCAAACTAATGGTACTAGATCTGATCTAGACTTTCATATACAAAATGACTAAAATACCCATTTTTTAAAATAAATTTACACAAAATGACACTGCAGTAGCATGTCTCTTGTCGATACGACAGTAGCACGTCTCTCGTCGACACGGCAGTAACACCTTCCTACACGGCAGTAACACGTCTCTCATCGACACGGTAGTAGCACGTTTCTGATTAACACGGTAGTAGCATGTCTCTCGTCGACATGGTAGTAGCACATTCCTACACGGCAATAGCACTTCTTCGGTCGACACGACAGTAGTAAGTCTCTCGTCGACACGGTAGTAGCACATTCCTACACGGCAGTAGCAAGTCTCTCATCGACACTGTAGTAGCACCTTCCTACACGGAAATAGCACTTCTCCGGTCGACACGGCAGTAACACGTCTTTCGTCGAAACGGTAGTAGCACGTCTCATGTCGACACGACAGTAACACGTCTCTCGTCGACTGACATGACAGTAGCACGTCCCCAGTCGACACGGCATTAGCATGTCTCCGATCGACACCATAGTAACACGTCTTTCATCGATATGGCAGTAACACGTTTGTCATCGACAAGGTAGTAGCACGTATGCGGTTGACACGGTAGTAGCACCTTCCTACATGACAATAGCACGTCTCCGGTCAACACGGCAGTAACACGTCTCTCGTCGACAAGGCAGTAGCACGTTTGCGATCGACATAACAGTAGCACGTCACTTGTCGACATAACAGTAGCACGTCTGCAGTCGACACGGCAGTAACACGTCTCTTACAGACACGGTAGTAGCAGCTTCCTACACGACAATAACACATCTTTGGTCGACATGACAGTAGCACGTCTGCAGTTGACACGGCAGTAGCACATCTCCGGTCGACATGACAGTAGCACGTCTCCGGTCGACACCACAGTAGCACGTCTCCGGTTGACACGACAGTAGGACGTCTCCGGTCGACATGACAGTAGCATGTCTCATGTCGACAAGGAAGTAGCATGTCACTCGTCGACATGGTAGTAACACGTTCATAATAACAATAGAATATGTAGTAAAATGTAGTTTGGTAAAATATGTAGTGACAGATGACATGTGGATATTAGTTTGTCCTAATTTATTAATTTTTGTCCTTTAATATATAAGATAATGTGTAAAAGATGTATTTGTTAACTGAAATTTGATCAGTAACTAATATGTAGTTTACTATTGATTAGAAGCTTCCTTTTCTTTGTTTTCATTGTATTGATTTCCTGGTAACGAATAAATGCAATCAAAATCATGATTCTGAAAATATGGCACAAGGAGGGCCTGATAGTGGTACTTGGTCGTGGAATACAAAAGAAGTTGTAGAATATAAGTTGCAGTAACTGTTGATTAATGTTAGAAAATATGAAAACATGCGAGCTCTTCACCATCGCATAATACAAGATATACAAATCATATTCACCAGTAGTCCAGTACCGTGTACCCTTTACCACATCCTTTGAAGACAGTTTGGAGGGTGTTACCAAAGTAACATGCGTTTTTCTTTAGCGTTCTTCCTCTTGTGCACTGGGATCAAATGATCAATTTGAGTACTACAACGACTTAACCAGCTCAGCAGCTAAACGGGCAGCAGCGGATGCGCGTTCAGCAGAGGCAATGGCAGCACGAGCTTTCTCCAGGATCTCAGATGATTGTGGTCTTGTTTCCCTAACTGGTCCTGCATTATTATTAATTGACGGCTGAGTCTCATTGGTACTTGAAACATGTGTCTGAATTAAAGATCTTGGAGCTGGAATGATGTGTTGAGGTTCTGGTTTAATCTCTGTGGGCTGAGTATAATGTGCACCATTAGAAGGTGGAGGACTAAAAGACACTTGTTTTGCAGGAGCTCGAGAAGGCAGTACAGCTCCACCACTAATGTGCTTGGATCCACCCTACATATAACGACGAAGGGTACAGTTTTAATCAGTGGAAATGACAGAGAAAAAAAATTGAAGTAAATTTCTAATTCCCCAATGTCATTACAAGATGTCTGCCAGTCCCAGATGCTATTTCAAAATTTCGTGAGCAGTCCCTGTTATAACACTGAACTCGTATAATAATAATATAAGGTATACTGTTGATCAAAACCAAGGAACGATAACATAATCTGGTCATGATTCTGAACCAAACAATATCAGAACTTTAAGCTACAACTAATATATAAAAATAACATAATTGAAATTGTACCAGTAGATCTTCATGTTTCCTACTGAACTCTGCTTCAGAGCTAGAAGAATCCCAATTCAGATTGTACTCTTGTGCAATTTCCTTCAATACCTTGAGCCTTTCCTCTCCAGAGGGAGCACTCACCGACAGCTTTTCAATTATCTGCACAAATCATATAATATATGAAAAAGTATGAGTCCTCTGACTATTGTAATGTATGTTTCTTTACAATTCAAACTTGCATATCCAAAATAAACACTTAACAGTTCGGTTGACACCAGAATCAGGACGCAGCTCAGATGCAGCTGCTATAAATTCCTTCCCATATTTTGCTGTGAATAAATTCTTGATCTGCAATAAATCTGGAACTTCTGAACATCTTGGGGCAGAAAATATTATGCTTGAAATAGCCTCTCGTAGTTCTGGCGGACAATCCCTGTAATAAGGAGAAAAGTCGTGCCAAAACTTGAGTGCCAATGGCAATAAGCACATTATAATGATATGCAAGTTTGCAGATACAGCAGACTTCAAATATTCATTCTGGTTGAAATTAATTCTAACAATGCCAAAACTGTTTTCAAATCCCATTATATATTTATATTCTTGTCTTCTACACAAGTTTCTCCAAAGTCTTGATAAGTGAATAGTAATGCATAACTGATTTATTTGTTCATAGTTGACAAAGGAGCCCCCAGTACATCAGCTTTCTATAAAACAGAAAAAAACTACCACTACCACAGATCGAGGACTTACTTTTGGCTTTCAATAATGGGAACTCGTGCAAGGATAAATTCACAGAAAAGCTCCAATATCTCATAAGCAGCCCATATGTTTTGCTCTCGTATAACATGCTCCACCTAACAAATTATCAAAGGTTCATTCTTCAACAACATTATCAATCACAATTCAAGCACAAAGTAATCTAAGCAAATAGACACACAATTTTCCATACAACTTGAAACTTGTACCCGAATTCGAGCTATTGCTTCTTGGCCAGCCTGCAAAAATTGAGCAATCTCCTTGCGCATATGTTTGAGCTGCATATCTCTCTTGTTTTGCAGCAACTTAATACGCGAAATCGACATGTGCAAACATGTTTTGCTACAAACAAATCATCAATATCAAAAATCTACAACAACAACAACAAGAGCAACGCAAAATACAACAAATTTGGCTCCTAGCCTCCCAATTCGATAACCACATTAAGCTCAAACAACCAATTACTAAAGACAATGAATATCTAGAGCCAAAATTCACTTACAGCAGCAGAACTAAATCAATAAAGTGTACTAGACTGTATTGGGGATCTCACAGAAACAAGACACGCCTCACAAATTGAACCACAAAACTGAACAGTGGGTTCCAAGTATAAGTTGACCGACACAAATTGATAGCAATTCAATCAAATATGACCAAGAATTAGAAAACCCAGTTGATCAAATCGATCAAAACAAAAGAGACGCTTATTGATAGGGATCAAATAGAGGCCAAAGCCAAGACCCACCATTTTGTGCCGAAAACGCCTCTATTGAAGAGCTGGTTCAACAGAGACATGGATGCCTATGTGAAGAGAATGAAGCCTCTCTCACAGGTGATCTTTGATCGCTGAAATGAAGCTCTACAAGATTTCTGGGTAACGATCGCAGAAACTCAACTACTCTGTTCTTGAGAGTTGAAACCAGATGGATTGTTTGGTTTCGCTGTCTTGAATTTTACGTTATCATGTAACCCCTAAATTTGAACTTTTACCTTTTTACATCTGTACATTTTTACATTTACACTTCAGAATTTTAATAAAAAATGTAAAAATCCAGAGACCCGTCACGAACTCAGGACTCGACATTCTTGTGCGGGTTGGGTAGCAGCTCTAAATCTAGTGTCACCCACACATGATCGAGCAGAGGCGGAGCCAGAAAATTTTGTTAAGGGGGGCCAAAATATAATGTACTTGAAAATGCTTTAGAAAAGTATAAATATTAAATAAAATGATTGAATCTAAAAACAAGAGGTACACCAATACATTGAATAAAGTGATTAGATAAAATCATGTATTAGAAATGTTTTTGCGTCCGATTTCTTGCCCAAGGAAATCGTAGGTAGCAGGCTTGAGGGAGTCGTAAGAGAGAGCAAAGCTTGGTAAACGGATGCTACTCCTCTTCTCCTTCGGAGCCTTCTAATACAAAATACAAATCAAGTTATGTATCATATATGAGTCAAGATAAAAATACTTTACCATATAACATAATTATACAATTTATTGTATTGGTTGGAAACTAGATTAGCTAGGAAATATTGTATATTGTATTTATTACTGTTCTGGGTAATATTTCTTGATAATACGTTAAAGAAAATTTTGGTTTTATTGATGACACTATACATTACAACTTTGCCAAATTCATTCAATAATAACTGCATGCATGTCTTCATACAAGAGGGGCCAATAAGTAGATTTATTAATCATTCGTTGCTATAATCATTCTTCGTAACCATAATTATATAGCATGACATGAATTATAGGGGGTGCCATGGCACCCCTTGGTCCTATACTAGCTCCGCCCCTGTGATCGAGTCTTGATGGGTCTCAGAACTTTAGGGGGGCGTTTGGTACGTGCGACTGGTTGAGATTAGACTAACTTACATAAAAAATTAAGACTAATCATGTGTTTGGGTGATAGAGGGACTCAATTAAATGAGTTTATGAAAGCCCCGTGTCCTCTCTACACCTTCTTACGGAGCGGCCCCAAAATTGGGGGGCCTACTCAAGCTCGCGGTAGAGAACGATCGAGAAGCACTCATTACTCCAAGTGCGAAATTCATCGCCTCTCTCACTCCTCGTCTCACCACTGCTCCAGCCTCCAGGTGCGAAATTCCTCCTCTCATTGCTTCGCCTCGCCGATTCCAGGTTCGATCTCCTCTCCTCTCGCTCTCTCTCTCTCTCTCTCTATATCTCTCTCTTCAACCCTAAGCTCTCGCTATTCAACGCAGACGGAGGACTCAACTACCCAAGTGCAAAAGACGAAGTTCCTCGCCTCTCTTACTCTTGGCTTGTGAAATTCCTCCTCTCGTTGCTGATTCCAGGTTCGATCTCCTCTCCTCTCTCTCATCTTCAACCCTTCTCTGCCTTCTTTGTTCGTTATCAATCTGTCATTTGAGTGAAATGTCGATTACATGGAAAATGTTTATGGGTTGTATGTATCTTGATTGATTGTTTAAGGATTGGATATCTAGGTAACTTGATCTACTATGAATTAATCAATTTCATGGCTGATTTTTTTTTGTTTGGGTGAGTAGTTCATTGATTTATATGTTCCTGTGAGTATTAGATATGGATCGAAGACAAATTTTGTTACTCTTATTGGTGGAGTTGTGGCACCTAGAGACCATGTTTGCTTGCATTATGCTTGTGCAACTGATGTTTAATTTAAGAAGAAGACGAGCTGAAACACATGCCCTAAGTAATCGTTCATTCATTAGACGTCAAACTCGTTTGAGTTATCTAAATAGTATGATAGGCAATAGTGACACCGAGTGTGTAAACGAATTGAGAATGGATAGAAGATGTTTTGGCCTACTGTGTGAATTGTTGCGGACAGATGGTAGGGTAAAGAATGATGGTTTGGTGTATGTGGAGGAGCAAGTATGCATGTTTGTACATATACTTGCACATCATGTGAAAAATCATACTATTAGAGGTAGGTTTTTCAGATCTGGAGAGACTGTTAATAGGTACTTCAATTCTATACTACAAGGTGTTTTACGATTGCAAGGGAGTTTGTTGAGGGTACTTGATCTAGTACTTGCAAACTGCACAGATCGTCAATGGAAGTGTTTTAGGGTTGGTTTATCGTAGGGGCTTCATTTTTTGTGATAAGCTTGACCTATGACATGTGTTTATGTAGTTAATAAACTTCATGAATTTTTTGTTTTAATAGAATTTCTTAGGGGCACTAGATAGAACTTACATTAGAGTATATGTGCCTGCAATTGACAAGCCCAAATATCGAACAAGAAAGGGTGAAGTTGCTACGAATATGTTGGTTGTTTGTTCTCGTGATTTGCAATTCATATTTGTGTTATCGGGTTGGGAGGGATCAGCGTCTAACTCTAGAGTTCTTCATGATGCAGTCACTAGGCCTAATGGATTAAGAGTTCCCACCGGTAAGGCTATTGGCCAACAATGTTTAGATTAATTTTAGATTGTTTCTTTGCCTTTACACACACTGATTGAATTTTTAATTTGGATATTAGGTTATTATTACCTTGTAGATGGTGGTTACACGAATGGTGAGAGATTTCTTGCACCATATGGAGGAACAAGGTATCACTTATTGGAATGGGGTGATGAGAATATGCCTAAGGATCATGTGGAATACTTTGACATGAAGCATTCCAAAGCAAGAAATGTCATAGAACGCTGTTTTGGATTGTTGAAAGGAAGGTGGGGAATACTAAGGAGCTCATCATTTTATCCAATAAAAACACAGTGCTGCATAATTACGGCTTGTTGTCTTTTACATAATTTAATTAAGAGAGAGATGTCTGTTGATCCGATGGAGAATGTAGTATTTCCTTTAGAACCACAAAATTTGGAAGACATTGATGTGGTTGGCACCGTTGATTCATCTGATCAATGGAATGCTTGGAGGAATGACTTAGCTTTACAGATGTTTAATGAGTGGAGGGGAAGAAGACTTGCAAGGGAAGCAAGAGCTGCTGAGGTTGTAGAAATTACTACAAGGGTTAGAACAACTGCGAGGGCTACAACTGCAAGGAATGCAAGATCTGCTAGGGAATGACCGGGAAACAAGATCTTCAAGGCCTTAGATGACAATTTGAGCTGTGTTGTGCGTTAGATTTGTTGTTGTGTACTTTGCTTATGTCATTTAACAAGAACAATGTGATTTGAAGTTATGTACTTTGCTTATGTCATTTAACAAGAACATTGTACTTTGCTGATGTCATTTAGTTTTATTGTTGTTAGTTGTTTTACATGTTTTATAATTACAAGGATATTTTAGTTGTTGGGGCGAAAGCCATATTCTATATACAGATTTGGACATTTTCATAATGTTTCTTTTATTCTATAATGTTGACCATTGTTGATGAGTTTT
Source organism: Fragaria x ananassa (assembly GCA_034370585.1). Lineage (NCBI taxonomy): Eukaryota > Viridiplantae > Streptophyta > Magnoliopsida > Rosales > Rosaceae > Fragaria > Fragaria x ananassa. The sequence goes on along the minus strand of CP139761.1, from coordinate 23,741,720 downwards.
ACTTGTTTTATTTGACCATTGTTGCTCTGTTTTATAGAAAATGGAAGCTGGTGATGAAAATTCTGAACAAGGGAAGCAAAGGCGTATATGGAGCAATTTTGAGGAAGAATCTTTGTTGAATATAATTGATAGTATTGTTGCTAGTGGACAACGCTACGATACTGAAAGTTTCAAATCTAGTACGTTAACAAAAATAAAGCATGCTTTGAATGATACATGTTCTAATTCTAATTTGAAGGCAAGTCCACATATTGAGTCAAAGTTGAAGAAACTCAAAAAGGATTGTAGCATCATCTATGACATGATAAACAAGAGTGAATTTACATGGAATAACGTTAAAAAGTGTGTGGAAGTTGCTAGTAATGAAGTATGGGACATGTATGTACAGGTAATGTGTAAATACTTTAGTTTTGTTTTGAGGTTACAAATTCATTTTGAGCTTCATGAATTTGGATTTAAATCTTACTGGTTTCCTTTGTCTTTCTATGTCATAGCACAACAAAAAGGCAAAAGGCTGGAGAAACAAATCGTATCCCATGTTTGAGAGGCTAGCTAACATTTTTGGGAATGACCGTGCTAACAGAAATGCAGCTGAGGTCCCTGCTGATATGGTGGAGGAGCAGAGCAACAATGAAGATGAGGTTGATCTTGAGAATGACATAAGTCCCATGTTAATAAGCAAAGAAGGCAGTCAACACTCTCAGGTCAGTCAAAAAAATGATGAAGATAGAATCATTCTTGCAATGGATAGGATGTTTGAAGAATCTGGAAAAAGAATACAAATGGTGACTGATGCCATAGTGAAAGGTAATGAAGACCAATATGATATTCCTAAGGAACTCAAGAATATGGGACTTTCTCATTTAGACCAAATTGAGGTAATGAAAATGATTTTGAAAAAGCCCCAAAATATCTCTTTGTTCATGTCCTTAGATGATGATGTGAGGAAAGTGTATGTGGAAAATCTGCTTTGTGGAAGTGCTAGGGGATCTAACTAGCTGCTGACTTTATATGCGTTTAGAGGGAGTTGTTGCCTTAACACATGTTTGACAAGCAACCATTTTCTAGATGAACTCATTTTGTAATTGTTAGATTAGCATTCATGTTTGATACTTTGTTAGCATGTGGGATGCTAATTAGGAGTTCACTTTTGGTTGTTGTATTATCTGGTGGACTTGTCGATGTGTAAACTATTTACTCTTAATTTTGATTGTGATGGCTTACTAATCTATGAAGTTGAAATTTGGATGAAAATTATATTCGGTTCTTATAATTTGATCAAAGTGCAGACTGATTCATTTTGTTTAAGGAATTGTGGATTTCAGTTTTAATTTAGTCCAGTACATCATCAGACATGAGACATGACTATTGTGCTTATTCTGTTTTTTAGTCCCAAACAGTACCAAACATAAGTTAGAGCTTAATGTAGAATAAGCCAAGCTTAGACAGTTCAGGACTATTATAAAAAATAAGCATGTCTTAGACAATCCTGTGTACCAAACGACCCCTAGGAGTACAAATTTAAGGATAAATGAGAATAGATACTAACCATCATTACTCTCCTAGAACATATGGGACACAGGGACGATATGAGAATGGATTGTTATCCCATTCCTAAATTCACTTCTGCATTAGTCTCTGTTGTGCATTTAAATTCTACTAGTGAATTTTGGGATGTTTTCGATTGATGAGATGATAAAAATGTACTTCCTCAAAAACAAAACAAAAAACAAAAAGGAAAATGTAGAATGAATATGGAGAGATAATATCTTAATCCCAATTCATCCCTTGCTGGGATAAAAATAACGGATATATTTCCAGTTGCATACAAGACAAGAATGAGTGCAAGATTACAAGTTACATTAGATGAACTTTAATATCAGATTATTTCTATATAATCCAACCTAAAAGAAAACTTGGTCTACTTGAGCAAACACCGGTGATCAAGCCAAGTGATAATATCTTCAAGGGCTGAAAAAATTCTATCATCAGGTTCACCTTCAAGAATGCAATGAAAGCCATCAGGGTAGAGTTTTAGAGTTTTGTCTTTGCTTGATGCCTTCTCATAAAGAAACTGGCTCACCAAGGGATCAGTCACCTTATCTGCAGCTCCATGAAGAATTAGCAGTGGAGATGAAACCTGTGACATTTCCATATCCCATTTGGTTAGTCCATCGTAAAAGTTACTTTAAACATGACTCATAATTCAGGAAATCACAAAGTAAAACCGACCTTATCCACTTGCATCTCAATCTCCTTAGTAGCATTTAGAAGTTCCACAGCAGTCTTCAATCGCACGGGGCCATTGTAGCATGTCACATTGTAGACAGCCTGATTAGAAACGACCAAAGCATTATTGACTTGATTATGGTTCATATAGTACTGAGTTTTCTCTCCAACATTACATTTGCCCCATAACTCCATAAGTACTAACCAGTTTCCTCTTCCTTTCATCTCTGAACGCCAACTCGGCCAAGTCTTTCTGTGGGACAAGCTTTGCTTTAGGGACAACTCTGGACATAAGAGTTAATATCTTCTCTGCCGCAGGTGGAGGTGTTACATCCTCTGCAATCTTTCAGCAATTCAATGTCAGCTAAAATTTTCATATTACATTCTGAAGTACACTGATCGACACACAAAATTTGGGTTCGGAAGTTCTGGAATCAATTTATTGAGCAAATTCTGCTCACACGAAATTGACATTGAGTTGCTTGTGGTAGGCTACCGTAATTTGACTAATTGTTCAAAGAATTGACTACTTCTTGTTTCTTCTCACCATATTTCACCATCCTATCATGTGCCTCATGTTAGACAGGGTAAAATTAACTTCCTTTGAGCGAAGCGAGACACATATCACAAGACTAACACTTGTCATGATATTCCAGGTAAAGAGGTAATTAACTAGTATCAATACTACAGACTCAGCTAACTAATAGCAGAATCTACAAGTTTCAATTTGCTAAACTTGGTCATCACAACAAAAACCATGTATCTGAACAATGAAACAGAAGTATTTAGGTCTAAGTGAAGCACATGATACTATTCATAGTAGAAAACTGAAACTGAACCTGAAACTGAAACTGAAGTTGAAGTGAATGAATGTTAACTAGTTCAATAGATGCATATATTGGAGCAAGGATGGACTTACTTTACACATTGGAGCCACAAGAACTATGCCATCCCAGGCATATGGTTGCTTGAAGTGAACTTTTAGAGTAACAGCTCCACCCATGGACTGCCCCAATATGAAGTGAGGCAACCCTTTCAACTCTGGTTTTGCTGCCGGTCACAATTTAAAAAACAATTAGTTAGTCTAAGAAGGCTGGAACCAATGATAACAATGAGGCTAAGAGTTAAGACTAAAGTCAAACCTTTAATCTTTGTATACTGTTCAATAACATCGTCAGCTAACTGATCAAAGCTCGAGATAAAACCGTGCAATCCTTCCGAAAGGCCAAAACCTGGGTAGTCCATGGCGTACACAGCGTACCCAGCTGCAGCAATTTGCTTGGCAATACCTAGAGATTCCAAATATCATCCCTTCTGCTTAACCCTTAAAAATGTGGCTCAAGTATAACAATGTACCAAAATCAAGAACATATATGAAAGCTCCAGACTTCACTCATTACAGAATATCCAAATGACATAAAATAACAAACCTTCAAAGAAGAAAACGCAAGTGTCACCATACCCATGGCAGAAACACAACACCCCTTTAATCGGAACACCTTCTCTTGGCTTCCAGCTTTTACAGAAAATTCCAATCCCCCTGGAATTTATCTCATACCACTACAAGGTACAAATCACAGTAAACACTACTTACAATACACACATTTTATCCATACTTTACTAATTTGCACAAGTAACAAGCTTTACCTCTTCTGTTCTGATCCCAATTGGAGCCAACTATCCACCAACCCATTCCAATTCAAGAGGAAACCGATTTTAGTAAAATCATGGAGAAATAATTTTCAACAAATCAGGGATAGTAACTAGTAAGTAATTAGTAATCAGAGACCAACCTTAAACAAGCAGTGATCAAGCTGTTGCTGCAGCTCAACGAATGCGGATCGAACTCTTCTCCTAGCTGGAGCAAAGTCAAGGCTCTGATCGGCAATCAAATTGAGCTCCTCACTAACACCTTCAATGGGTGGCCTTCTCTTGGTTTTGGCCGCTGCAACTATTACCTGACTTGTTATTCTGACTGAAAATGTTGGCTTCTGGGGTTGTTGGAGTTGTTGGGGGCAAAATGGAAGCTCCAGTTGCTGGAATCTCAGAGATTGAGAAAGTTCCATGGTGGAGTTGAGGAAAAAGTTCAGCACGGAGCTCTCAGAGTTCGAATGAAACTGAGTCAGAAGACTAAGGTTGAAGATAGTTCTGGTTTTGTTGTAGAGTTAGGGGTTTTGACCGTCCAAAGTGGACGTCGCTTTCTTTGGGTCTTGGAAGATGCACATGGAGCATGTGTCGAAATCTTTACCTGGATCGTCTGTTGAGGAAATTTTATAAACAGTACCCAAACTAAAACTAAACATCATTCATAATTTTTGATGTCTCAAATTTAAAAATGATTACATCGTTACCTTAACACTTAATTTCAATACAATTAATGTATTATCTATTAATAACAGCGTCAAGTCTATCATTGTGTAAATTATCTCAAGAACAATTTCATCATTTCGTTTTCTCTTTCTTTCTCTTTGATTGTGCTTGTGATTTTTTCTCTGTCTCCATCCATGTCAGAAACCCAAAAACTCTTTGGCTCAATCCGTGCAAAAGCCCAAAAAACATTTTTAACTATCCATGCAATACAATAAACTCATATCCATCAACATCCATGTTTTATACAAAAACTAAACAAGCAAATTAGTAATTTAAAGTTTTAAACCAAAGCAAAAAACTCATAGGTGTGTAAGACTGTAGTTTGTTTAGGGTACAAAGGAGTGAGAGGAGGAAGAGAGAAGGAGAGAGAGAGCAGTTGCCTGCTCTAAAGACGAAGAAACCAAGTACATCTAAAATAGCAAGAGACGAAAATATTCTAAAGAAGATGAAGACTTAACACGGTTAAAGACGGTATGTATTGATAATAGGTAGAATTTTGATGTTGGAGTATTAATCTAATAGTTTTTGAAGTTGATACATCAATGTGATGAATGACTTGTAAAATTTCCTCTTGTCTGTTTGGTTTTCCATTATAAGAAATACGGCTACAACTGTCATTCACATGAACTCATCAAAGATCATATAGTAATGCCAAATGTAACATTTTTTTTTACAACAGCTGTTCAATTTTACCCAAAATTTTTATAGTAATGCCGAATATTTGAATTTCAGAGCTGAGAGCTGATACATTAGTTGGTATTTGTATGTGGACAATGAGCTAATCCAACGTTTGGATACATAGTTGTTCTTGTACTCTGGAGTCTTGTAGAACACATCTAATATATGTGTTGAAGTTATGCTGTTTTTCGACAAGTGGTGTGAGATTTTTGGAAAGTAGATAATATAGGTTGGATTGTTGGAAGCAGATGAGAGAGAAGCTACCTTGGGAGGCCTAGATGTCCTAACTTTAAAGCTGTAACTTGTAATATTATCATCTTCCACTAGGTTCAGTTCAAGCACAGGCACTGTATCATAATGTTGAAGGGATATACAGAAATGAATTAGCTGCAACATAGGAGGGTTGGAAATGACATTAGTTTCGGAAGCACCGGGAATCAAGCCACGTGACAATGTCATCAAGGACGGTGAAAATTGTGTCATCAGGCTCCCCTTGAAGAATGCAGTGATAAGCATCTTGATAGAGTTTCAAAGTCTTATCCTTACTAGAGGCCTTTTCGTAAAGCAACTGGCTCACTAAAGGGTCTGTCACCGTATCTGCTTCTCCATGAAGAATTAGCAAAGGGGATGAAACCTGCAACATGTTTAGAAACAGATTAATCCCTGCTGGTACATAAGAACTTGACAAAGAACACTACAAATATCAACTAACCTTATCCAAGTGCATTTCAATATCGCTAGTGGCCTTTAGAAGTTCTACAGCTGTTCTTGATCGCATTTGGTCCTTGTAAGAAATCACATTGTAACCAGCCTATGTAGATAGACTAGCATCAGTATTTTTGTTCAAAACAATGAAACGGCATGCATGATTCTAATTATTGATTGAGCTTTCACTAAACCATCTTGTACACTAAGCTTCACAGCCTACAACGATTCCATTTAAACTAAGAGAAGCACATAAAGCTAACCGTTTTTCTCTTTTCGGGTTCTCTGTAGCTTAGATGAGTTATATCTTTCTGTGGGAGGAGTTTCGCCTGAGGCAAAACTTCAGACATGAATGCTAATAGCTTCAGCACTATAGCTGGAGGCATCACATCATCTGCAATCTTAAAAGCTCAAAATCAATAAATCTTTTTGAATTGGAGAGAGAGAGAGAGAGAGAGAGAGAGCAAGGATTTTGATTATCAAACTAAATCCCTCATAAAAAATAACGCATTTCAACAGAGGAGTGTTGAGATATCAATCCCACATCGGGAATATGAGACTTTGCCTATGAGTTTATAAGTGTTTGGGTCACTCAATCCATAGCCAATTGGTTTTGGATGTGAAGCCCAGACTACTTTATCATGGTATCAGAGCGGGTTACTCATATCCACGTGTGAAGCCCAATGGCCACACGAACTCCATATCACCCTAAATGTTGTCCACATGTTAGGCTTGAAAGTTCGCCACACGTGTGGAGATGTGTTGAGATATCAATCCCACATCATGAATATGAGACCTTGCCTATGAGTTTATAAGGGTTTTGGTCACTCAATCCATAGCCAATTGGTTTTGGATGTGAAACCCAGACTACGCCAATTGGTTTTGGATGTGAAGCCCGGACTACTTTATCAAGGAGGAACATAATTACTTTACACATTGGAGCTACAAGGATCACTCCATCCCATTTATCTGGTTCCTTTAGATGAATCTTTAGAGCCACAGCTCCACCCATCGACTCCCCCATTATAAAAAAGGGCAAACCTTTCACTTCAGATCTGCCTGAATTGTAAAACAAAGCAATTAGCCAATATCAACTATATTGTAACTGATGTCACTAGACTGTTCTAACCAAACAATTGCACACCTTTGATACTAGTAAATTGTTCAATAACATCATCGACCAACTCATCAAAGTCTGAGATGTAACCATGCAACCCTTCAGAAAGACCAAAACCTGGATAGTCTACTGCATACACAGCATACCCAGATTGAGCAATTCTCCTAGCAATGCCTGAAGTCAAAGTTCATCAAATTCATCCGTAAAGAGAAAACCTTTCAAATTTTGGCAATCAAAAGACAAAGAGGCCAACCTTCAAAGAAGAATGTACAAGTACTACCGTACCCATGGCAAAAACACAGGGCAGCTTTGACTTGATCAACTGGTTTTGGCAACCAGCATTTGCAGAAAATTTCCATACCCCTTGAATTCCGCCCATACCACTAAAAAGGCCAGAGTGAACTTTTAAACCTTTGAATCCATGTCAATAAAACCAATGAGATTAAAGCAATAAATTTATCTCTTTCTTTCTTACCTCCTCTGTTCTGATGTCAGCATGATCCATCTGAACACAATTCACAACATGAAAGCTACAATATAAATCCAATTATCAAGACTAAAACTTTGAATTGCATACTAGTGTAGCATTAGCACTAACACTATTATGATCGGATTATAACGAACCTTGAACAAGCAATGATCAAGTTTTTTATGCACGTCGACGAATGCCGAGCGAACTCGTCTCCGAGCTGGCGCGTGATCCAGGTTTTGTGAAGCAATGGTGTTCATCTCTGGGCTTAAGTCTTCCATCGGCGACCATTTCCGGGCATTGACCCTGAACTCAGTTTTGGGGACTCGAAACTGTAGTTTGGGTTAGAAGAGTACATCGGGTTGTTTCTGTATTAACGGATGTTTGATCGGAGAGATGTATCTCCGATAAAACAGAGACGGCTCTGGTGATCGGAGACTCAGCGTAAGGGAAAGGCTCGCGTCTTTCATAGTTGACTAATTTTCATAGGATGTCTATAGAAGTTTCCATATTTATAATTTTATATGAACGTAAAAAGAGAATGAATAGTGATCAGGGTGTTGTTAGATATACCCGGTAAATGTCTAATTATACCCAGCTAAGAAATAAAATATCGTATTTCGAGGAAATATCGATGGTTTGAAAATTAGAAATTTCGATGGAAATATCGCGGACATATCGAGAATGTGGAAATTATTCTAAGATATTTCATATGTATGTCTTGGCCTTATACTATTAGGATATGTAGTTAGAATATGACTATGTATTCATTTTCATTACCATATTGGTACTTTATAATTCCATATGTAAAAGGCAACTATCAATGAATAAGATGATGATTCTCTTGATATATTTGTCTCTACACTTTATACTCGATCACAAATATGACTATGTGAAAAATCGTTTTTTGGCTCCTATGCCTAACCGCCTGTTTTCCTGGCTACTGTCTGACTGCCAATCCCTTGGCCACCGCCCGCCGACGATTCTTGGTTTCCTCTGACTAAAATTTTCGACTTCTTCAAGTGTTTGAAGTTTCGAAATGTATGTTTTGAAACCCTAAACTAGTTCAATAACTCGGGGAGGATAAAATCATTTCCTCCCTTCTCCATCTCCATTCTATGATTGAGATTTTGTGCGTGCAGGTACCAAAAATCCCGGAATTTTATTCGTGGGTCAAAAGTGTGTTTGATCACTTTTATTTCCTTATTCGGATTGTGTGTGATCAACCCCGACATTTCTTCGGATTGTGTTTGATCAATCTGAGGTTTTTTTTTTTGAATTGTGTTTGATCAATTCGCGGCTTTTCTGGATTATGTGTGATCAATCCGAATGACAAACCATTAAAATCATCATTTGTGAGCTCTATCAAGTCTTCTAACAGTTTGGTTTCGTATGCAAGAACAACGTAACATTCTACTCATTTGAGTTTTGACGTACTCAATGCCCAAGACGAATCTTCTCTTGGTATTTGTGGAACCTTTTTATTAGAAAGGATTAAACCACATATTTTAACCTTCAGGCTAATAAGCCTAGATGTCGAGATTTCACATCTCACGCGCTCAAAGTTTTGAAGCGCCACATCGACAAAAGTCTTCAATGATAATCTATGCAAAAAGTAATTACCACAAAGTACTATGGAATGCACTTATAGAGCGTTTCTTGAAACGTCCATCTAACTCAACTTGTTGAGTTATTAAGTCAAGTGTATTGCTTACCACCTTATTTGACTACATATCGTCGATGATATTCTGTGACATCTTGATCCATAATTTTTAACAGATTCGATCATCATCAAGTTCTCTGAGCCCTCCAAGTTGGTTTGGAATTACCAACGAGACTTGATTTTGATCATACAATTGCAAACGAGAATTGTATATACGCTAATGCGATAAACGTATTTGGGATTGTCCCCTAATGTGGGGACAACAATATGGGTCATGACAATGACAGAAAACACCGCGCCGATGTCTAGAAAAGAGGAGGAGGTGTAGCCTGCCTTAATGGCGACACTCCCTATCTAGACACCAATCTGTCAAAACTACTCATGCCCGTTTAGGACAATGTAACCGTTTGGGTCTCTGAATCACTGGTTCAAGATTGTCAAGCTCATGATCGCGGAAAATCAATATGAGGACAATAAAGGCATCCTCATTATCGCGGATTTCAAAGATTTGAATCAAGCTCTAGCTACCCCTGACTTTGACGTTATTGGCTACACATTGATTTTCTTTTCAAGCTGTATGTAATAAGACGTTGTATCAATGTTCTTTTTTTATTCGAGACATAGATATATACTCACATTAGGAATAATAAATGCCTTGAGAATTTTTTCGAAGTTATGAAACTATTCTCCTCTTATGGTTCATATTGATTTACAAATAAGATGTACATTTTTACATCGTCCTTAGAAACATAGCATATTTACAATCTACATGGTTAGATTGTTCCGTTTTGGTCTCTTACAAGTGAAGATGACGCACGGCCTTGCATCCTCAAGGAGGATCGCCAACGTGTTTTCGGTTAAGTCTTCTACCCTATAGTGGATTTTCCATCATCAATTGTTCAACTAGACTCATCCAAGCTCATTGTGATGTTTTAGAATTGTTCGAAATTAAGGAGATAGTGATTTCAAGTGTGCCTCGCACTACCGACCCTCCACGGACATACCTAGTCATACTGACTTGGAGTTACCGAAAGCTTTTGATTTTGGATCCCCATACGCTATTAAACCAATTTCCGTCTTGTAAAAGATGTTGAAGACTTCTCAAAACTGGACAATCATCATCAACACGTCCCATGGTTGAGCATAAGCCTCCATGCCACCGGCAAGCTTCAAAGCTTTGACAATGCCAAATCTGCGAAAAACAGAAATCTATCCCTTATGAACAGTCAACTTCGTTTGAGCTTTGTGAACAGCTCCGGATAAACCAGACAGTGAGCTTTATATCATTGGAAAACTTTATGAGTATAGTTTTCAATAATTTTTGTGGTTCATCCATATCTATTTTAATGAAGAAATTATGACTGTTTTAGTGCGAAAAGGTCATTCTTGCGGAAATTTTTATGCACTCTCGGGATTGCAGCTTTTTTTAACTTCTTTTAATCCTTCTAAATAGTTCAAGTGGAACTATTTACTCTCCTATCTAATCCATTTTGTAGATCCTTCTCATAGAGACATTGAGTGCTTCGCAGATAGTTGAATTACCCACAACATTCTAAGGCACCGGTAACTATCTCTAGATTTTGTGCCTTGTAAATATTATGTGACTATAATAATTGAATTATACCGGTCATTTAGGGCTGCGGTTTAGCTTGCATCTTGATGCCTTATGACACCATGATCAACATCACAGATGCCCTCTATGTATTGAGAGGCAACCGAACCATGTTCATCTTTAAAAACATTCCTGCTAATAGTTTTCATTTGAAAACACATTTTAAGAATGAACAAGAGCTCTTTTGTGTATATTTTCTCATGAATGCAGACTGAAATGCATTTTAGAGAAGTTTATGAGTCAATCTAGTGGACTGTATATCACTATGATTCGAATATCGAATCACATGTTGTCACCAAACATGATATTTAGGACACCGACTCATATAAGCTTTGGTTTGATCAAATCAGTCATTCTGGAAGAGATATACTGGTCCAGATTTTGAGAAATTCTCATAGACATCTATTCTTCCACTCAAAACGAAGACATTCGGGATCTATCTTCTTTGTGAAGCATGATGGTGACGCCATAATTGTAAATGGTGGCACCCGAACACGGCTCCAACTTCCCAAAGGCCGTCCAGTCAATTTCTCAAGCAATTGAGGTGCACCGGCCTTCCCTCGTTGTCTCATTGGCACCCCTGCAATGCTCATTGCTTGTTTTAAAAGCCTATTTTTTAGCTAAATTATGAGTGAGACCCTCCTACGCTAAATGACACAAAAGTGAACATTTCATTCTTACATTAAACTATGTAGATACAACCAACTTGTGGACATCTTTTTATGTTGTATGGTGTTGGTTGAAGTGTTAACACATTGGTCACGTGTTACACTATTATCTGTTGTTTATACTTCTACGAGCTCACTACCTATTCTTTAAAGAAGTTTATCGAGATATAAGTTGAAATGTCATGTACCCCATGTTCACACGCAATACGGTCCCACCGAGGCTACGACTATGCAACTTTAGCTTGTTGCTCGAACATTATTGATGCGCGCCAATCTTGCTATTGCGTCTTGGGGCTATGCAATATTTGCATGCAGTTTTACTATTCATCTATGACCCATCATCATTGAATATTTTTGTATTACAGCTCGTGACTGTGTACTAGGATTGACACAATTGCAATCCTTGAGCTCAAATAGGATTGAAACAGATCATCAATCTTTAAGCTCGGTTAGATATTATTTTTAGGTGTCAAATTGTAATGTCACTGCACACAATGATTTGTAATTTAAGATGGAAAAAGTTTATTTTGGATTTGAACCTCCACCTATCCGCTTATGTAGAAACAGTATCAGGCGATCTCATTCACCTCTAAATTACGGATTATCACTTTGATGAGACAATATTCCCACTATTAGGGGGAGATAAGAACACCAGTGTTCAAGTGGAACGACTTGAATTGTCGTGGTTTGTCCTAACTAAGTCTCATCTGGATCCCAAATGCTTAAAGTATTAAAGTGACTAGATCACATGCTGCAAATATGTTTGCAAGGATTGATGTCCTATCAAGAGGACATGGCGCGACCAAAAGGAGTTGGTCTTGACACCTTCACCATGGATAGTGATATGGTGATGCCATATAGTGGAAAAATTAATGTCACAAGACCGTGTGGCACCCCAAAAGGAGGGAGACCCTTATGATCAATACTTTCTCACACTAGGAAAAAAGCGAGCTTGGCACAACTTGATCCATTGATCAGTGATACTGAAATCTGTCGCATGTTGTGATTATCGTTGGGGGACGCCTCTATGTCAAATCCAATCCATATAGAGATCTCTACAAGTATTACACTAGTGTACATGAGGACGTGAGATAATGAGTCTACTATGATATCAACTTAGTTGATTGGCCTAATGGAAAGATGTGATCTAGCATAATAAATAGATTGGTCCTTGGGCAGGTGATGCCGACACCGCAAGCTAAACCTTATCAACTATGTCTTTGTTAGATAGCGCAGTGAGAACAAGAGTTTAGATTCCACTTATGGCGCAAGGTCTCTCACTAACACGCACTGAGATCGACTACAATGAGATATGCTCTCGTAATGGATGTTATTGCACTTCACTACTTTATCAGTTTGGTAGTTTTCCGAATAACTGAACATATAACCTATTAATATGGTTATAATAACATCTCTACAAGATCAGAGATATACATGAAGTTCTTAAACGAACTTCATTACCCAAATCAAGTGGCTCCAGACCACATGAGCGTGTGTTTGCAAGAGAGGTTGAATTGCACACTAAGTAACTACTTGATTTGGAAGGGATATGGTGAATTATGTCTTTGCGTGTTCATTTCGGATTTACACGGACTCTTGATGGATCAAGAGATGCCAATATGTGTCAAACATCCGAAGTTAAAAATGAAAAGGATCTTGGGAAGACACGGTCTTGAAAATGCACTCGATGACTGTATTGATGATGATTTTCCATTAATCGGCTTAGGCGCTTTAACGAAAGTGAGGTCTATATATACCCCATGATTAGTCAAAGTCTTTACTCTAAAAAAAGATATGTCGTTTTGTCTAAAGAAAAATGACAAATATGTGTTGAGAGATGAAGTTCTCATCTAAGTACAATAAGACGCATCAATGTACTCAACACAATATAAAAGACTTGACATCTCATTCGCTATGAAAAGTCATAAAGCTAAGTGTATCTATGCGCCCACACAACGTCAATGTAATAACAATAACTTCTTTTTCAATACTTAATGGTATGAAAGGTTAATGCTTATTCTATCCATACATAAGAAAGACACATCAAAAGTGAAATCAGAATCTGTCAAGTTTCGTAGGTCAACTTCCACGGAACCTACATGACAAATCACTCACTGGAAAACTATTAAATCAGTACCATTGGAACGATCTATGTATTTACTTTCCAGGGACACTAACCATTTGATCATACCTATCATATTGAGTGAGTTATGGCTATTTTCGTAAAGTATGACAGATCTGTCTGAGAATCTGATTTTGCCAAAACAGTAAACTTTGACAGTGTTTTGTGAACAACTCTTGATGAACCAGAATATGTGTAATATACTGTTGGAAAGCTAAATGAGTCTAGTTTCCAAAACCGTTTATGGTTCGTTCATATGTATTTCTTAGAGGAAGTTACAACTGTTCTAGTACCTGAAGGTTATGCTACGCGAAAATCTAATTTCCAGCGCGAACTTATGTTTTGAGTTCACAAGCAGTATTCTCCTCAAGATCTAAATGTAAAAGATCATGTTTGAGGACAATAAGACATGATTTAGTTAATTATTGCCCAATGCCACATTTGAAGACATGTTAAATAACATTGACATGCTAAGTTATCAAAACTTTCGTGATTAGTAAGAATTAGGAAGAACCCTATGATTGATGTAAAGATCAGAGGGAGGTATGAACTTCAGGGAGAGTCTAACACATACACATGTCATTATCAAATATGAAATGTGCGGTTATGTCGTATTAACCCTATTGTGCTCTTTTTCTCTTAGACCAAGATTTTTGTCCCACTGGGTTTTTGCTTGGCAAAGTTTTTAACGAGGCAACACCACATGCACAATTTGTCTCTTGCAGAGATCATTAATCAACATGGAAGTTGTTCATAAATGTGTTTGGTTAAGGTTAACTATTACACATGACAGACTTGCTTAAGTCTTTGTCTAAATATACTTTTGAGAAACATGTGAAAAACATTGGAATGCGGCGTTTATCAAGTCTCTCTGATTAAGATACTTATGAGGGGGAGCATCACATGATCGAGTTCTCAATGAAATAGTTGGTGCGTTGTACTGTTTTCCCCTTCGACCAAGGTTTAGTTTTTCCTACAGGGTTTTTGTTACTTAGTAAGGTTTTGACTAGGCAACACCGTATGCACATTTCGGCATGTAGACATGCAGCATAAGGGGGAGTGTTCTAGGATATTTCATATATGTGTTTTGGTCTTATGTCATCAGGATATATAGTTGAAATATGACTATGTATTCATTATCATTACCATTACCATATTGATACTTTGTAATTCCATATATAAAAGGCAACTATCAATTAATAAAATGATGATTCCCTTGTTATTTTTGTCTCTACACTTTATACTCGAACAAAAATTTGAATATTAATTATGGTTTTCAGATTAGTTGTTAATACTTATATATTATATAAGTTGCAAGTAAAGAAACAAAAGAAATGCTAGCATAGTTGGCTCAGAAATAATTTATGGTTTGTCTGCCACCATGATCGAATCCCCGTGTTCCCCGTATGTGTTTTTGATTGAATTTAACGAAGGTGGGAGCCGAAGCAGTGTGCGTTGATTTAGAGAGAGACAATGAATATTTCCAGAATATTCTTAAAACCTCAAGAATATCGTGAAATTTCAGAAAATATTTAAAAAGTCACGCGAAATTTCTGGAAATAATCGAAAATATTTAATTTTAAATTTCGGCGATAATTTCGATTTTTAACTCCTTGTACCCAGCAACTAAACAGTTATCATTTAATTCCAAATTTGACCTTATTTACACAGCAGCAACTCTCTTTTTGGCTCTTCCGTTATCAATCAGCAAGTTTCTCTCTCTCTCTCTTCCATTACCCAGCACTTGAGGTTCTTTCAAGAACCATTCTTACTTTGTGGTCTCATTCTCACTTCAATTAATGGGTTTAGGGCTCTGTTACATACATTGGATTAACTGGATCGTTTCCATTAGAATTCTAGAGGCAATACAATAATCCAACCAAGAAGAGTCAACTCTTGCTTGGCAAAGTATCAGAAGATATGAGTCTCAGAAAATTATGGATTTTTTCTGAGAAAACCATAGCCTTAATGGTTTTGATATATGAAATAATCCTGAACAAAGCATTTGAAAATCTTGTTTTCACAAGATTATAATTACCATCACGCACAAGAACATCTAAATATGAGATCATAACGAAAAACTTTGTTAGAGAATCTAAATTAAGAAGAAACTGAATTCATGATTAAGGCTCTTGACCCAGATTTGTAAAGCTTTAGAAATAGAATTATGGTCGATGCTGGGTTGCACTCTTCTCTTTGTGAATTTATGCCTCAAATCGATTATTCCTCAATAAATTGTTTGCTCCAGATCATTGTATTGTTCATGACACAAAATTCTGGTAATGGAAGAGAGAGAGAGAGAGGGACAATGAGAGGTGCTGGGTATGATCTTTTAATGATTTGCTGGGTGTAAACACAT
Organism: Fragaria x ananassa; assembly: GCA_034370585.1. NCBI lineage: Eukaryota > Viridiplantae > Streptophyta > Magnoliopsida > Rosales > Rosaceae > Fragaria > Fragaria x ananassa. The sequence goes on along the minus strand of CP139761.1, from coordinate 23,725,728 downwards.
ACACGGCAAAACTGGAAAATATGTGGCAAAAATTGAAATGCCGGTATACTTAGTAATTTGCCGGGTACATTTAGAATCACCATAATCATTATTGCCTCTGCCTATCCGACTTGTTACGGATACATTTCCGGCAGTATCCGACGAGTTTATGGCCATTTTCGCGTGTTTCCTGCCGTTTCCAGCCATACCATCGTGTACCTGGTAAATTAAGAAGTTGTTGTCAGATACGGCTGAATACGGTTTTATACGGCCTGATACGTATCCGATACGGCCGGAAACGTATCCCTAAATAAATTGGATCGTGGGGATAGTACTGACTTTTCACCATGGTGTTGTAGTTTTTAGCCTCTGCTCTTGGCAAATCCAAGTGTTGCTTCTCCAGTTCTCCTCTTCTTCGAATTCGCTTGGAAGTTTCAATCTCTCGAAACGACGCCGTGGACACCATAATTTCGATTTATCAAGGAATCAGTCAGGGTTTCATTTATTTTTTCAGATAATGACTATTCGCGTCTGTCATTCCTAAATCTTCGCATTTACATCATCAGAATTACATTGATCATTCTTCATTTAAAAGCTTTAGTATTTTAGTATGTAAGCAGAATGATGATGGATGATGATGGATTTAGGGTTTAATGTTTAAAAGTTTAGAGAATTAGTGAAGATTGCGCTTCCGTTGGCCCAAAAATCTGCTTACAGGCTGCTTGAAGAAAAGTTCATCTCACTGTTGCAGTCATGTAAGACCATAAAGGAACTGCACCAGATACAGGCGCAGGTAACCCTCCACGGTTTTTCACAGAATGACTACGTCGCCCCGAAACTAGTCACGGCCTGTGCTGAACTGAAGCGAATGGCTTATGCCCACCAGGTGTTCGATCAAATTCCTGAACCAAATTTTGCTCTATGGAATGCGCTGTTGAGAGGGTATGCGAGGAATGATGGTCATAGGGAAGTTGTGGCTTTGTTTTTTAGGATGAAGAACATGGACATAATGCCGAATTGCTATACGTTCCCCGTTGTGATTAAATGTTGTGGGAGGTTGGGTAGGTTGGTGGAAGGTAAAGAGGTGCATCGTGTTGCGATAAAATGTGGATTTAGAGCGAACCCCTTTGTGGGGACGACGCTGATCGAAATGTATGCGGCTGGGGGAGTGATTGGAGCTGCTTATAAGGTGTTTGGTGAGATGTTTGAGAGAAATGTGATTGCTTGGACTTCCATGATTAATGGCTACATTTTGTGTGGTGATATGGTTTCTGCGCAGCGGCTTTTTGATTTGGCGCCAGAACGAGATATCGTGTTGTGGAACACTATGGTTTCTGGTTATATTGAGCTGGGGGATATGAGAACAGCTAGAAAGCTTTTTGATAAGATGCCAAGGCGTGATGTTATTTGTTGGAATACTGTATTGAGTGGTTATGCAAGTAATCATAACATTGAGGCTTGTGAGGATTTGTTTTAGAAGATGCCTGAGAGGAATGTTTTCTCATGGAATGGGTTGATGGGAGACTATGCACGCAAGGGACGTTTCACTGCAGTTCTGGGATCTTTCAAGCAGATGCTTACTGAGAGTAAAGTGCTTCCTAATGATGCCACATTAACGACTGTGCTGTCAGCTTGTGTGAGATTAGGAGCTCTTGATTTGGGCAAGTGGGTGCATGTATATGCCGAGAATATAGGGTACAAGAGAAATGTATATGTTGGGAATGCATTGATTGACATGTATGCAAAATGTGGTGTTGTTGATAATGCAGTCGATGTCTTCAAAAACACGGAGATGAAAGATCTAATTACTTGGAACACTATAATTTGTGGCTTAGCAACACATGGACGTGGGGGTGATGCCTTAAAGTTGTTTTCACAGATGAAGAGTTGTAAATTGAAACCAGATGGGATCACCTTCATAGGTATTCTGTGCTCTTGTACACATCTAGGATTAGTAGAAGATGGCCTGTCAGATTTCCAATCAATGGTTAGTGACTATTCAATTGTGCCTCAAATTGAGCATTATGGTTGTATGGTTGATCTGCTTGGGCGAGCTGGTCTTTTGGAACAGGCAGTGGAGTTTGTGAGGCAGATGCCGATAGATGCAGATGTTGTCATTTGGACTGCCTTACTTGGGGCATGTCGAATCTACAAGAACATTGAGTTGGCTGAGTTGGCTCTCGAACGGCTCATTGAATTTGAACCGAAAAACCCTGCAAACTATGTCATGCTTTCAAATATATATGGTGATCTTGGGAGATGGAAAGATGTCGCAAGATTAAAAGTTGCAGTTAGGGATACAGGGTATAAAAAATTCCCTGGTGTTACCTCTATAGAGGCCAATCATGGTGTGGTTGAGTTCTGTTCCTTGGATAAGAGGCATCAGGAGACTGAGGATATATATGAAACTCTGGAGGGATTGACCAAACTACTAAGATCTTCTGGATATGTACCAGACATTCTGGAGCTAGGGCAAGGAGACTAGTCATAGAACCTGGAATTGGGGAATACGATGTCTGTTCATTTTCTTTGATGCTATTTGATTGCAAGAATTAAAATTATCAGGTATGGCACTTCAACTTGTCTATATTTTGTTCCTCTTTTTGGACTAAGAAAGAGCTCAGTCCTATTAGTTAAGCGTTATCAAAATTTCATTGTTGCTTAAACTCTGTAGTCTTACATTTTTGTGGTGGTTTTTCCATTACTAGCTTGATCACCTGCTCACCCAAGAAAACATTAAAAAGAAGAAGCTCACCTGCATTGCCTCCATTTCTGAAGTCACTGGATCTTTATCAGTTTGATCTGTTTTTGCTGTGTTTAAGCTAAAGCCCAATATGCTCTGAGGCCTTATGCCTTTAGATCCTTCCAGGACTAAAACATCAAAGAATCGGAGCTGCGGAAAACAATTCATGCCTGAACTCTCAACTCTGTAGCCTATATGTTGTCATTCGCTAATATTGCAAGTACTTTCGTGAATATATAATTAAAAGCCATTTTCAGTTTTCTGCTCGTGGGTTCCATTTCAACTGGTCTCAAACTATAAACCTTAGGTTGTCGTTTCATTTAAATATAAACATGAAACCTAACCCATCATCCTCTGAACTCAATAATCTAGCTGACATGACATGCTTAATTTGTTGGTATATGTATATATGTTTGTCCTTAAACTAACAATCATTTGTTTATCTAATCTCTTAATCTCTCCTAATCTCTCTACTTAAATACTGACCTGAACACTTCATCAAGACAAGTGCGGGGCTAATATATTCGTTCTTGATGCCTAGATGACCAACAAATGCAGTGTAAATGGGTAATCTCTTAGCAAGTTGATTATATGTATCGAGCATAATCAAAATGGTTCACCGATAAAAGAGTATAAATCCAGGTGATTATATTTGTTTTTGACAACTAGTTTACATAATCTGGCTTATCTGTCTCTTTCATTATGCATGCGGATTAGAGTAAACTAGTTTAATTGGTGTGATTTGGACTTGATGACTGTTTGAACTATCAGAGCTCCTATTTCTCATATCTAGATATTTCTATAATGTAGGAATAATTTTGTTTTGGTTGGAGGTCGGTGTGAAGCTGGTGTGAACATGGATCTTTACAGAAAGTTTAGAAGAGAATCGGACAGTCATATATACCAAACTGAATAGACACAAACTAACTCATTTTTTGGCTGCAGAATGTGACCTTTTGTGAATTGAAGAGAATACAAGTAACACACTGATCAAGTAGCTAGAGGATTTTAGCAGAAATTTGGATTGCTTCCTGGAAAGTTATGAAATGAAGACCTTTCTTGGTGAATTCATTCAATTCAACTATAAGAAAGCAGTCAAACAGTTGAAAATCATAGGCCGCTCTTTGAGATTTGAAGGAAAATTGTTGTCAACTTAATTGAAGAAAATGATAGGGATCGTTCTCCTTGAAATACAATTCAAACAAAATTATGGATGATTACATCAACCTAAAAGTAAAGAAACAAATAGTTCCACAGCATCATATTCATCGTAATCGATCACGAAGCATCTTTTCTTTTGTAATAGCCTAACTACATCACCGCCCGGCCATTTACATACCAGAAAGTGATGGCTAAACGAAAGTACGTATATCATATGTAGATACTAGAAGGTCTCATCTCCCACTTCCATCATACTAGTAGTGGTTCCTTTCCTAATTATTAGCTTAATTTCCTTTCGATTTCGAAAACATGTAGTTAAACAAAAACAATACATGAAAGAGAAGTGAACTCGATCAATCTATCCATGGATGCATCAACATCAGCATATGAAGAGCAGTGATGTCGGTAAGATCAATAATCGAGAGGACATCGTTTTTACATTATCAATCTTCATTCCATGGCCGGTTCGTGGAGTTGGCTGCCGAGGACTTGGTACAATTCTTCACGACATTACCATTGTATGAAATAACTTGGGTTGTAATCTAGGTAACCATGTACGCGCGTACTTGATCTTGTTGATCTTGAAGCAAACGTACTTGGAGCGCACGCCTAGCATGTGGGCTGCTTGTTGATCATGCATGTTGAATTCAAAAGCTGCAATATATGCAAAATCCGAATCTGCATATGAATACTTTGGTGGAAAGATGAGTAGTAACTACCAATTCCACTGATCCAGATACTTATGCCCCACTATCAAATCTTAGAAAGAGCCGTTCTAGATGATTGATTAGTACTTATCATCTTAGGGTCAAAAGGATATTCAAGTAGCTTGTAGAAATTAAGTTGAGTTTAGCGCAGAAGTCCCGTTGAGGATCTGATATAAACTAAAAGCTTACAGAGGGAGATAATTTAGGTTAAAGTTGCTGCTGCGGCTTCTGTTCTGGGTCATATTCCTCCTCAACGTCACTATCCGTCAAATCTAAGCAGCTTTAGTACACATCAATGGCTTCTATTTTTGTGGGAGAATGTTCAATCGTTGAAAATGATGATTGCAATCGATGATGTTGATTATTTGAGCTTCGAGTCCCATATATTCAACATCGGCTCCAATCTTTTAGTCGGCTTCTAAATCTTTGAAACTTTATAATTATATGCAGCACGAGCCATCTGAAAGAATTTCTAATCCCCTTTAGAGACGACTGATATCTATATGATTGACTAAGATATAGTTGCTCGTCAATCATCGATCCTCGTTATTGGCTAGCCTTTTGATGAGAATTTCAACTGATTTGAATGCAAGAATTCAAGCGCAGCAAATATCTCAACCCCAACTTCTATCAAAAACTGACTTCAATTTGAATCATAGATAGCATGGATTGATGGAATTAAAGTGAAGAAAAAGCCGCACCACATCACCCATATGCATTTAACTTTAGAGGTGCACGTTTGCTTTGCATTGCAGAAGTATGCGTTCTCATTCCAAGAGGGTTTAGATTGAATCTTATTTTTCTTTTGATATGAGGGTTTGAATTGAATGATTGGTATCACGACTGGATGCGTGGAACGAAATTCCTTTTAAAGTCATTTCGTACGTGTACAGGTACAGGTCTTTGAGTACAGGAATTCAAACACAATTCACAATACATCTCCTAAAATCACAGTTAATAACGCAGAGGCATGGAGTAATGGAAGCTAGAATTCCTGCACGCCATGCATCGATCATCACCATAGTTGTGAATCGGTGACAAAAAGACCTGATGTTCTTTAAAGTAAATTAATTAACACTATCTCCTACTGTATAGGATCAAAACCAATGAAATTAACGATCGTTTAGTGAATAGTGATCAATCTATATCTAATGATTGAATATATAAGTTGATAATTTGTTGTTTGTACATTTGTCTTGGTTGTGTTTGCGTCATGTAAACCCTAACAAGCCCAACGGGCCACCAAACCTCTAATTTGTAATCATGGAAAGTAAATTAAGTCAATGAGGAACTATGAACAACTGGATATAGACTAGTGTTAGTGTCTTTAATCTGCTAATTAGCAATAAAAAAAGGCAACTAATCAATCTGATTCAATAGAAATGACTGTCAGGGTTCTTCGCTGCAGCTGCTCTTGTTTGCTACATGTCAGATTCTAAACCAATTTGTATTGTATTTTTTACACTTCAATGAGAAAGAACAATTTGGGGTCAACTTGATTACTTGGCAAAGGGTTCTAGTACGTATCTGCACGCGGGAATATTTTTGAAAGGTCCTCATTTCAATTGGTAATTGCTACTGCTGCTGCTGCACATATATAATTTGAACCTGCAACATGTGTAATTTACTATTTGAGTGCAAGTTACTGTTGTCTCTAACATTGATCATGAATCAAAGGACCCCTTTTGATTTGACCGAAGAGAAACATGGCCAAGCTAGCTAGGTTTCCGACATTACGTCAGAAATTATGCCATAAGGAGTAGAATCTCAATCTTAATTTGGTTTGTTATTAAGCCATGACAGCAAGCTATGAACCCTGAATGGCATGCAGCAATCTCTGCAGGCCTGTAAGGTTTGCTTCAATAACTTGGGTTTTAGGCATAAAATGGGTTTAGGAGCATGAACCTCCCCAAGAGGAGGATGTAGTATGCAATATTAAAAGACATAAGGGAGAGAGAAAGATCATTACTCTTTAACAGACTTGGATTAAACAAGTGAGTTAAGCAAAAGAAAAGATGCATCTTGTACTGAATTCTTGTGACAATTTAACAATAATGCATCGTCCTTAATAAGTCTATATATGCAAATTCATGCATCACCCAATTTTTGGATCCTTCTGACTTGATGTTTGAATCTCTATTTTTAAAATTAATTTTGACTTCTCTTACAAAATAGTTGATTTTGACTTTATATAGAGCATATATATATATACAGGCCGGATATGGAGCGGATGTCCGCACCGTCCTTAAAGCGCGGATATCCCTCCGTTCACCACCGTCCGGCGCCAACAATGGCGCGCCTCCACCCGAACGGACTCCAGCAGCGTCCCCGATCACTTTCTCTCCCCGGCGAGTCCGCCGAATTTCAGTTTTCCTGCGAGATCACCCAAAACTTCAAACAAGATTGATCTCGCCGGAAAACTAGAATTCGGCGGACTCGCCGGGAAGGGAAAGTGATCGGAGACGCTGTTGGAGTCCGCCCGGGTGGAGGCGCGGTGTCTTCGGCACCGGACTGTGGCTAACGGAGGGACGTCCGCACTTTAAGGACGGTGCGGACGTCCGCTCCACATCGTTTTCGTATATATATATATATATATATATATATATATATATATATATATATATATATATATATATATATATAGTTCCTAACCTACAGTTCCACATAATGATATAGTTATCTCACTTATCTGAAATTATGATTGATAGGATTCCCGAACTTGTAAACCGGTTGTTTTTCTTGCCGAAATGATATGTTTTCTATCTTAATTTACTGATATATTTGGCCAGAGATTTGAGGGGTAAAGTCTTAGGGATGCATGGTTTCATTTCCTATTAATGTCGGACAATATATATAGGGTCTGCTTTGGTTCGATCCCCAGTTTCACGTCTGCTTCAATTTGGGTAGTGATATCCATGTTAGCAGGGAGGTTTTGATCATGCATCTTGAAGGGTTAGTTAGTCCTAGCCTCGTTGTCCCGGTTTAGTCCTAGCCTCGTTGTCCCGGTTTAGTCCTAGCTTCGTTGTCCCTGTGAGTGTCAGTGATCTTCTCCTGGCTAGTACGGGTAAACAAACTATATAGCATTCATCAGCGAGGTTAATTAATAATTAGGTTATTTTATTAGTCGACTGGGTCGTTATCGAGGGATGGGGAATAGAGAGTTTGGTGAACTTGCTAAAACATGAATCGCTGCTTTTCAAAGTAGTTATTTCCAAAGGAAATAAGGGAAAAAGAAAAAAAAATCTTAAACAAACCAAAACGCATGGTATTAGAGTACAGCAAAGGCAGGCAGGAGTTTATAAATGAACAAATTGCGGCATGAGTGGGTGGAAGTAGAAGAGCCCAAAAAAACCTCAGAGGTTATAAGCCAGGCCGGAAACAAACAAACAACGCAGGACGCACAAAACTGAGAGGGAGAGAGAGAGAGAGGCAGAAGCAACAAGGAAAAGGTAGAGGAGTAAGAACAGAACACAGAACACAGTAACCAGCTCCATGCCAATTTCCGAGCACAACTTTAGGACAAAACACCACTCTGTTTTTTTCGTCATCATCCCAATGCCGCAGTCAGCTCATTCCCTCCTCCTCCTCATCGCCAACCTGTTCCGTTCGTGCTACTGATCTATCAGTACTACGTACGTCGATCAAGCACAGAGAGATATTAGAGAGAGCTCACACAACAAGCACAGCTGAGATTAACCAACTTGCTCTCTCTCTCTCTCTCTCTCTCTCTCTCTTGATATATATTCCGTATTCGCTTGGTGAGGTGCGCAGTGTGTGTAGCTAGTTAGCTAGCTAACTCATATTCCCAGCTCATATCCTTCACCACCAAAACCAACCCAGCCTGTCTCTGTCTCTCTCTCTCTCCATCTTCTCCTTCATTGCAATCCCTTTCTTTCTATGACACTTAATCCCTTCCCAGCTCACCAATATTATAATATTCCCACGTCCAAACATTTCCTCCCCTCGCCGCCGCTCAACCTCACTCCCCCACCATCTCTCCCCCACAACCCTAAACGCTGGGCCCGAATGGACTCCGGCCCAGCTTCCAGCCCACCACAAAAGGACAAGCTCGTCGTCATTATGGGCGCCACCGGCGCCGGCAAGTCCCGCCTCTCCATTGACCTCGCCACTCACTTCCCTTCCTGCTCCTTCGAAGTCATCAACTCCGACAAGATACAAGTCTACAAAGGTCTCGACATCAGCACCAACAAGATTCCCTTCCCCGACCGCCGAGGGGTCCCACACCATCTCCTCGGCGAGTTGGACCCACTTGACGGGGAGCTCTCCCCCGCCGACTTTAGACGGCTCGCAGGTCTAGTCGTCTACGACATTGCTACCAGAAAGAGAGTGCCTATGCTGGTGGGAGGGTCCAACTCTCTCATTCACGCTCTCCTCGTCGACCGGTTCGAACCGGGCGTCAATGTGTTTGAAAACGGCGCCGAGTTGGCGTCGTCGGAGCTCAGGTACGACTGCTGCTTTCTCTGGGTTGATGTGTCGTTGGTGGTTCTGGCCGAGTATTTATTGAAGCGAGTAGACGAAATGCTTGAGTCCGGAATGTACGAAGAGTTAGCCGAGTTTTGCGCCACCGAGGACGAGGAGGAGGTTCGAACCGGGTTGAGAAAGACTATCGGAGTGCCGGAGTTCTGCCGGTTTTGTAAACAGTTCCCGCCGGGAAGAGTTCATGATCAGCTGCGGAGAGGAGTAGCGTATAACGATGCGGTAAAGGCCATAAAGGACAACACGTGTCAGTTGGCCAAGAAGCAGATCGGAAAGATTCTACGGCTCAAAGGTTCAGCCGGGTGGGACCTACAGAGGCTAGACGCCACGGAGGCGTTCAGGGCGGTGCTGACGTCAGACGGGAGGAGGTGGTCGGAGATATGGGAGGAACAGGTGGTGGAACCAAGCGTGAAAATCGTGAAGCAATTCTTGGCGCAGGAGTAGGTCGATCATCCAGCTTTTTCCAGCTAGCTATACTCAGATTTTCTAATCTTTTTTCCTTCCAAATTTTTAGTTTTGTTTAGCTAATTTTTTGGAGGGATGGGATTATCATGTCCTTTAATTTTGTTCCTCGTGGAACTAGGACTGAGCTGGTCAAGACCTGTAAAACAAAAATGTGGGATTGGAGGGAACTGCTCAAAATACGAAGAACAAAAAAAGACACAAATTTTGGTCACCAAGATGAGAGTTTTGTGAATTTTCGTGATCTTAGTTAGAAATTCTGTGAATTATGTTTTAGATTTTCTTTTGGGAATCTCTTGATCACATATATCGCGTGTTATTGTTTTCTACAAGCTAGGGAGGAAGAAAACCAAATTGCACAGCTAGCAAACTGTTCCAACAAGGCGACCCTCATATATATACTTGTTATTTAATTTGATTTTGATCCTTATATATATATATATATATATATATATATATATATATATATATATATATATATATATATATGATACAAGATTGGCCTTTTTGCTGTTTTGTAACTTAAAAGTGCCAAACACACATCACTAAAATAATACAAATTGAGGAATAAATAGATCTGTCATGTAATTTGACTTTATTGTAGTTGCTAGCTGCTAGCTGAAGCTTGCATCTGGATTTCCTATCAGAAAAATTAGGGAAAATCCAATCAGACTGTCTTTTATTGCCATATGAATGGCAAAGAAAGATGATGAGCACAAAGTTAAGTTTACTAGATTCTGTTCTAGATCTTGTCTATCTCAGAATGATCGATGAGATCGGATATAAAATGCAGAAGAAAGATCTTCTTGAATATACTGGTATTCAACACACGTTCTTCCTCCCCAACGTGTATCGATCTCTCTCTCTTTTATTTTAGGGCTCATATAGACTGCACTTGATAAGTACTACTTGTTATTTAGAAGAATCCCAGATTTAAAGACAAATTAATACGGATTCTTAAGGATCATGAGTGCAGCATCACCCCATTTATTTTCATTATCCTTATTATTGTTAATAGAAAGAGAGAGAGACTTGGTTCTGCATTGTAAATTGATGAGAGAATTTTGCAAATGGTGTGTTAGGGTTTTACCCCTAAAATCAGTAACGAGAAAGAAGAGAGATAGGAGAAGAGAGAAAAGAAGCAATAGATGTTTTGATATTCAATAATCTCCACAGAAAGGGTTTACAAGATATATATCCTTACCATGAAGGACACATGTCGATCATGTATAGGCTTGGCCCTAATCACTGATTAACCAACATAACTGCTGATTAGCAGAACACTAATTAACAAAACAACTAATTAACCAGGAGCTAATGCCCACACGCGCACAGCACATGAAATTCTACTTCTCCTAATGCCAACAGATTTCATAACAATCCAGCCCCCATACAAAAAAGCTTGTCCTCAAGCTTGAAAGTCAGGGAACCTGTGCAGGATTTCTTCAGCCTCCTCCCATGTTGCCTCCTCAACTCCAGCTCCAATCCATTGAACCAACCATTTTGTAACTGGAAGATTCCCTTGTTTAACAACCCTTCTTTCCAATACAGTGGCTGGATACCACCTTGGGTTATGAGGATCAATGTCAGGAGGAAAATGTGCAGCCACCACTGCATTCTCTCCCACTTTCTTCTTCAACAGTGACACATGAAAAACTGGATGCACTTTAGCTGTAGGAGGTAACTTCAGCTTATAAGCTACTTGTCCAATGCGTTTCTCAATTTGATAGGGCCCATAGTACCTTGGTGAAAGCTTGTGGTTAGCTCTTTTCTTCACAGATTGTTGCTTGTATGGTTGAAGTTTCAGATACACCCAATCTCCTTCAGAAAACTCCCTCTCTGTGTGATTCTTATCATAGGCCTGCTTCATTCTTGCTTGTGCCACCTGCAGGTTTCGTTTCAAGACAGCCAACAATTCATCTCTTGACTGCAAATCTTGATCAACTGACTGAACAGCTGTAGAAACCGACTCTACGAGCTGCATTAACAAAGGTCTGTTGATGGATGTAATTTGGGGTGGAAGAATGGGATGGCATGCTGGAACTAAAATTGATAGCAGATGCAGTGTATGGTCCATAATAACTCATAGAAAACATGTCATGTGAATTTGGAACATAGTTAGCTGAATATTGAGGTAATGGTTGGTTTTGTGGCATTCCCATAGGTGGAGGTGCCCCAAGTACTGAACCACTCACAAACAACTGTGGTTGAGACACTTCTATCTGCTGAAATCCAGAATTTCCAGTACCACCATCACCCTTAGATCCAAAAACCATAGACACATCTACTGAAGAATCAACACCAGTAGTCATCATAGCACTTGTACCAAGGCCTAGAATAGGGTTCCGACTAACAGATAGTGGAGCTAAAGGCATAAACACATCATTAACATTTAGATCTAAATCGAAAGGACCAGAAGAAGTATTATTACCCACAGATCTAGCCAAAACTGATGACGAAGAGCTCTCCGTGGTCACAGTCATACCCTGAGTAAGAACTGGTACAGATCCAAAGCGAACTGAACCATCTGGTTGAGGAATAGCAGCAGCTCCAGGTTTTGTTATGACAAACTGGTTCCCTTCCAACCTAATGGACGAGAGCTGCTTCTGCAACTGTTCAGCAATCATGTTCTGAATGCTTTCCAGATTAGCATCAAGAGATTTTTGAACAGACGTTTGCAGCTCCTCAAGACGAGCTGCGGTAGCCTCCTTATGAGATTGAATCTCAAATTCCAAGTGAGATAATTCACCCGAAACTGGAGGCTCAATAGCCGACTTCCCAGCCGTCTTTGTCGATTTCCCAGCCATGATCAACCAGGCTCTTGATACCAATTGTTAGGGTTTTACCCCTAAAATCAGTAACGAGAAAGAAGAGAGATAGGAGAAGAGAGAAAAGAAGCAATAGATGTTTTGATATTCAATAATCTCCACAGAAAGGGTTTACAAGATATATATCCTTACCATGAAGGACACATGTCGATCATGTATAGGCTTGGCCCTAATCACTGATTAACCAACATAACTGCTGATTAGCAGAACACTAATTAACAAAACAACTAATTAACCAGGAGCTAATGCCCACACGCGCACAGCACATGAAATTCTACTTCTCCTAATGCCAACAGATTTCATAACAATCCAGCCCCCATACAAAAAAGCTTGTCCTCAAGCTTGAAAGTCAGGGAACCTGTGCAGGATTTCTTCAGCCTCCTCCCATGTTGCCTCCTCAACTCCAGCTCCAATCCATTGAACCAACCATTTTGTAACTGGAAGATTCCCTTGTTTAACAACCCTTCTTTCCAATACAGTGGCTGGATACCACCTTGGGTTATGAGGATCAATGTCAGGAGGAAAATGTGCAGCCACCACTGCATTCTCTCCCACTTTCTTCTTCAACAGTGACACATGAAAAACTGGATGCACTTTAGCTGTAGGAGGTAACTTCAGCTTATAAGCTACTTGTCCAATGCGTTTCTCAATTTGATAGGGCCCATAGTACCTTGGTGAAAGCTTGTGGTTAGCTCTTTTCTTCACAGATTGTTGCTTGTATGGTTGAAGTTTCAGATACACCCAATCTCCTTCAGAAAACTCCCTCTCTGTGTGATTCTTATCATAGGCCTGCTTCATTCTTGCTTGTGCCACCTGCAGGTTTCGTTTCAAGACAGCCAACAATTCATCTCTTGACTGCAAATCTTGATCAACTGACTGAACAGCTGTAGAAACCGACTCTACGAGCTGCATTAACAAAGGTCTGTTGATGGATGTAATTTGGGGTGGAAGAATGGGATGGCATGCTGGAACTAAAATTGATAGCAGATGCAGTGTATGGTCCATAATAACTCATAGAAAACATGTCATGTGAATTTGGAACATAGTTAGCTGAATATTGAGGTAATGGTTGGTTTTGTGGCATTCCCATAGGTGGAGGTGCCCCAAGTACTGAACCACTCACAAACAACTGTGGTTGAGACACTTCTATCTGCTGAAATCCAGAATTTCCAGTACCACCATCACCCTTAGATCCAAAAACCATAGACACATCTACTGAAGAATCAACACCAGTAGTCATCATAGCACTTGTACCAAGGCCTAGAATAGGGTTCCGACTAACAGATAGTGGAGCTAAAGGCATAAACACATCATTAACATTTAGATCTAAATCGAAAGGACCAGAAGAAGTATTATTACCCACAGATCTAGCCAAAACTGATGACGAAGAGCTCTCCGTGGTCACAGTCATACCCTGAGTAAGAACTGGTACAGATCCAAAGCGAACTGAACCATCTGGTTGAGGAATAGCAGCAGCTCCAGGTTTTGTTATGACAAACTGGTTCCCTTCCAACCTAATGGACGAGAGCTGCTTCTGCAACTGTTCAGCAATCATGTTCTGAATGCTTTCCAGATTAGCATCAAGAGATTTTTGAACAGACGTTTGCAGCTCCTCAAGACGAGCTGCGGTAGCCTCCTTATGAGATTGAATCTCAAATTCCAAGTGAGATAATTCACCCGAAACTGGAGGCTCAATAGCCGACTTCCCAGCCGTCTTTGTCGATTTCCCAGCCATGATCAACCAGGCTCTTGATACCAATTGTTAGGGTTTTACCCCTAAAATCAGTAACGAGAAAGAAGAGAGATAGGAGAAGAGAGAAAAGAAGCAATAGATGTTTTGATATTCAATAATCTCCACAGAAAGGGTTTACAAGATATATATCCTTACCATGAAGGACACATGTCGATCATGTATAGGCTTGGCCCTAATCACTGATTAACCAACATAACTGCTGATTAGCAGAACACTAATTAACAAAACAACTAATTAACCAGGAGCTAATGCCCACACGCGCACAGCACATGAAATTCTACTTCTCCTAATGCCAACAGATTTCATAACATGGTGCAATATATCCAAGTCCCAAAATTCTTGGTGATATTGGGAATCTAGAATGTATATAAGTTTATTTCCATTTTCAACATCAATCAAAGACCTAACCGGCCAGTACTTAGCTGTTCTATCTTTTGCTCTGCTCGACATCAACATAAATTGATAGCTGCAGAGTGCAGAGTACTGTCATTAGTTTGGAGAAGGACCTCCCTGGTGAATTGCAGTTGTAAGATTTAATTGCCAATGGTGAATGGTCAATTTGGTGCCAGAAGCTAGCTGATTGAGATCGGACATGGAATCTCAAACAAAACAGATCATCGAGTTTTTGTTTATGTATGATCCAATGGGTCCAAATCATGTTTAAGGTAGATCACCAGGTGTACTGCTCTCTTATGTAGTTGTTAATAATAAGATTTTGAGGAACAATTATGCGCTAATGTAATCACGAATCATGTTCGTAGGATGCTTTATTTTCTGAGAAGAATTATATGAAATAATTGTTGTTATTATTTTAGTTACCACATGGATATTTTCCTATATATTCAACTTCTTCAAGAACATCAATCTATGCCAAGTAGTAGCTTGTGGTAGTAGCAGTGTTGTACTAGTGTTCTTCTATTATGAGTATGACACTTAAACGAATTTGTTAATTACTCACTATTGAATTTGGATAATAGGCAAATTGGCTGACAGACTGAAAGTGGCTAGGCATGGTCTAATGGAGCTGGTTGTGCCAGCAGAAACAGTGCAATACTATATCTCTATAAGGGGATTTTCGATCTTGAGCTCATACAAATTCCAATTATTTGAATAATCTGTCCAAAAAAAAGAAGATAATTGTATAATGAAGCTAGCTAGGATATATGATATGATGAATCATAAAATTTTGTATATGAATGTGAGTGAATGACAACTTAGCAATATTCTAACCTTCTAACTAGCTAATGTTCTTGATGTTCTTATATATATATTTGTGATCAAATTATTAGCTGAAGAACCAGTCAGCCTGCAGAAGCTTTGCTTCGAGGACAATCAAACAAACAAATATGGTTAATTATGTTCTCTGAACTAGCTCGAATGTTTTAATACGCAACTGCAGACTCAAGGTGCAACCAGAAACCGCATATGTATATGTATTTACTAGTTCAATATTTCTTCACCAAACACAAGGTGCAACCAGAAACCGCATATGAATATGTATATAGTATGATGCTCTGATCGAAATGGTGAATATGAATATGCATGTGCAATGCGCTTGAAATAGCACGTACAAATGAAAATTGAATAAAATTCTTAGCTAGGGACCATAAATTTGATCGATCATGAGTATCTCGTAAGCTGTAACTCTCACAAACATGCTTATTATTAATACCTAGCTCATTCTGCTTGCTACTCATGTTTGCGTGGAAGAAGCTCGAGACAGAAGCCTCAAGTACTTAACAAAACTTGGAAAACAATATACGGGGGTTTATGGTCTATAAGGTCTCATTTTCGGTAACGACTACTGATTACTTTCCCAGAACCAAAAGAGGCTTGGTATAGCTATCTAGGTTGGTCCTGGAAGCTTTATACATGAGTCACAATCATGGGTCACATTTACTAGTCCTATAAGAAGGGTACCGCCTAATGTCACTTGGACAACAAAGTGTTTAATATTCACCAATGTTGAGCTATAGCTAGGCAGCTGCGAATGATATGAAGCTTAATTAATTGTGATATGTGTTTGGAACTAATTTGCAGAGTCTAGGATCTGAAGCAACAGCAAGCCATAAGAAAACAAGCTAGGATGGATGGAGTGGCCGGGTACTGTCATGCACTCATACATACTCACCTCATCATATAGTGGAACTTGCATGCCCATTTCACAAGTTGAAGAAGCTAACAGAGCCAGGCAAGAGGTTTGAGTGTGAACACGCTGGTTCTCATGAAGCTGTTGCGTCCCATTTAACTAAGATAAAAGATTAATGTTGGTATTGCTTAAAGATTAAAGAAGCAATAAATCAACGATTCCACAAAAGGGTGAGAATGGGAGATCCAAGACCGAGGAGTACTGCAGGATCGATCGAAAGAGTGAAAGACAAAAGCATCGAGACACTCAGCAGCATGAAGCCACCTACTGTACTATTTCTGGAAATTAACAACTTTATAATATCAGACATATGAGTATATAATATGAATGAGCTAATACTACTAACATGCATATGAGGTAGAAATGAATATAGAATGGAGCTAGCATATGGTGGAGATCGAGAAGCATAATGGTTTGGCTTGGTATTGCAGCAGCTAGAAACCAATATATACATGTCTCTGTGAGTGTGTATCGATCAGAGGGAGACTGATGTATAGGAATGGCAGAGAAAGAGTGATCAGTGCGCGTGCGGTTGCTACGTACTTGATTAGTTTTGCGCGCGCATGATCCTATATATATATATATATATATATATATATATATATATATATTAGTTAATCTTGTTTTTGGTTAATTTGAAGGCGTTATATTGTATGACGAGGAACCAGTACACACAGGGCGGAGCTATGTTTGGACTAGAAGGGTCCGGACCCTGGCAGCATTTGTCAATCTACCTATAATTACTACATGTACTAGTGTAAATAATCAAATCTTATGTTAATTGAATCATTTGAATCCCTAATCAATGAAGACAACAATTAAACATATGAAATTAGAACTAATAGCACTTTGATGGATAATAATTACACCCAACTTATAGAAAGAAATGCATAAATTTTGCTTGGATTAGAATATTTTATAAATATTATCATTGATATCTAATCAATTTAATTGTTTTATATATCTTATAGAAAATTAATAGGACATGCTAAAGATATGTAATACATGCTAAATAATATATTATATATAAAACCATCAATATAAGTTATATCCTCTATACTCTCTCCTTTTATCTTTTATGTTCGGATCTCCCTAAAATCTAAATCATGACTTCCCCGCTGAGTACACAGCTAGCACTCCATGCTTGCTAGCTTAACCGCGAGTACAAGTCTAGAAGAGTTGCCTGCTAGCTCTGCTGCTTCCCAGCTGAATAACCAATGACAACCCATGTGGTTGGGGGTTTATTTGCCCTCTAGCTTGTTTGCGCCCTTGATTATATTATTGCGTTAAGATCGATCATGGTGGTGACTGATGAACGAGCTCAAACCATTGTTTATTGCTCCAAGGATCCATGCATACCGACAACTTTTCCTGGCTCATCTGTATTCGTTTTGATTTTTGACCATGAATTTTGATTATCAGAGCAGAGGCGTGCATATATGCTTCATTGCTTCACTCCTCACTTCTATAATTAATAGGTTATTGCACTTGCAAATTTTGATAATGGGAAATCGGACTGGATCAATTATTGATTAAAGACGAATGAGGCCAAGGACAGGCCTGTTAGTTAAAGGATGGGCCTGACCGTATACCTTCAAATTCTCTTAATTTGGGCCAACAACTTCAAATCGATTGATCATTTTGAACGAAAATGATTGTACGTACCAAAATCAAGATACAAGTGAACCAATCAACTAATATACAGTATTTGATTGATCAGTCATTCAGTTAAAAACCATACGTCATTTATCATTGAAAAATTGAAAAAGCTAGGTTAGCCTGAGTGGTGTACTATGTATGGATGATGATAAGAATTGAATTAGGATTCGAGCAGAATTAGACATTTGTTGTCCAATCCATTAATATACTTTATTAATTAGGAAATTTATGTAATTAATTCAACTTGTCTATACACGGCCTTGTATTTAGATAACATTCGTGTTGATCGTCTTAAAGACAAGTCTTTGTAGTTGTTTGTCGTACTTTTTTCTTAAAAAAGAAAAAACTTGTCTATACACGTACGATATCATTATATAAAACTACTAAAAACTAATTAATATATGTAACTGAAACTAATAAGTATCAATTTGACCCATATATATCGAATTTTCAATTTAAAAATCCCATAGAGATTTGAACTAATACCATGTTCGCAGAAGGTGGTGAGGAATTAAGCTGGGAGCTGAGGTTAAAAGATAGTCTCCCATATGTCATAAACATGACAATTATAATGTTATTCGAGTGAAAGGTTTCCAGTGTTCCCACTGTAATGAAGCACATAAGCCAAGAAAAGTAATTAAAAAACTATTCATTGACCCGCAATACCGCCGTCGAGGTCAATTCAAGCCGACAAAACAGCCCCAATTCGAAGACACCTAAATCTCAACCGCAGTTTCTAACAACTTCTCCAATACTTCATAGCTAGTTGCTAAATTAAACTAACCTCTGCAACATTATTCAACCTCACCTCCTCACCACCTACGTAACCCTTTCCCTTTCTATCATATCGATCAATGTCAACGGTCAGAATCGCTGGCTACATTTCCACTCCAAACTTATGTTATCTCATTTCTTGTCGATCTATAAATATAGAGTATCACTCTCTTGCTTTCCCTAATTCACATCCCTGTACGTTCTAGCTCGATCTCAACCAATTCATTCTTCTCTTTTAGCAATGTACTCTGTGAAGATGTTCCATGAAAATGAACATCGTTCAGTAGCAAGGAGGGAGACGACGATGAGCGGCAACCGACCTTCTCCGTTGAAGATCAACAGAGACTCTCATATCATTCATAAACAGCAGCCTTCTCGCATGGCCGGAGCTCATCATGGATATCATCAACAGCAGCGGCAGCATCCGGTCATCATTTACACTCAATCTCCAAAAGTCATCCACACACGACCCCACGATTTCATGGCTTTGGTCCAAAAGCTCACCGGCCTCTCGCCCTCCTATAATGAAAACCAAACTCATAACGAATCAGCCGCACACAAAACCCTACATGCTCTTCAAGTTGGGGACCACAATAAAGATCATAGTGCTGTTGTTGGTAGAGCTGTTAATGATAATGAGACTTCTTCTGGTATGACAGATGAAATTAGTGGTGGTGGTGATAAGGAGGAGAATGTTAATGTTGGCGGTGATGTTCTAGGTGACAGTTCATGTTATGAAGCATCACCAAATCGCAGTTTCAGCGGTTTCAGCCCAATGCAGCAGCAGAATCAGCATCCATATTTTACAGATATTCCAATATTCACACCGACTTCGGTGGATCATAATCACTTCCTCTGCTCACTTAGCCCCCTTCACAGATTTCCGGATTCGAGCTCGCTGGTATCTCCGAGTACTCTTTGCGGTTCAATATCTCCTTCAATGTTCAAGTTCATCAAGGGACTACCAGAATACTAGGCAGCTAGCTAGATACTACTGTTTAATTCATTTGATTAATTCTTTCATTATGTTTTTAGATCTTGTCCATACCTCTATTACTTGATTCTTGTAGATTGATCAATTTGCTGTAATTTCCAGTATTGTCAAGGAAAGCTGCTCCTAGCTCCATCTTTGATTTTTATGAAATTCTTGACCATTTGACATGTCAATCAAAATTTACCAGTCAAACGTCAATGTCTTACATAAATATGTTTTCCTTTCTAAAAGTCAGCATATTATCTTAGGATTCACGTAAGTACCGGCTACCATTCCTACCAAAAGCAAATGTATGTGTTCTATTCCCACTAGCGTATTCTGAGAATTCAAAAACATGCATGCATTAGATCAGACTTCAAAAGTATAGGTATATACAGTATGTGCTCAACTGCTAAACGATGTCATTGCTGGACTACTTGTCTGCTTGTATGTTCATAACGATGACATATTATACAACTAAGTTGACGATTCCTTAACATACAACGGAAAATGTGCTAGGAATCCATAGATTTATTGAATTGAAGAGCAAAGCAGGAAAAGTAAAACGCAGAGAGCAGAAAAGACTACATCTTGTATTCTTTGTTGATGATGAATAGTGTACACAACATAGTATTTATAGGGTAAGGTTAATAGTAAATGTCATAAATACCCTTATACACTTAACACCTCCTCTCAATTATATGTTGGTATATAATTTCCCGAAACTATTTGGTATTATGACATATTTACCATTATAAACAATGTCAAATGGGAATTGTTAAACGTCGCTACGATTTTTCTATGAAATCAACTCGAGTTAACAAATTACATATGGATCAAAGACGTACACCCCCATTGACTATGGTTATAATTGAATATTGATTTGTAGTGAATTAAGATCACCAATTCACCCAAACACATGGTTAAGATTAGGACCAAGTAAATCGGTATGCACGTATGTGCATATGCTTAACAGTTAAAACTTAAGACTACTGAAATGTAGATCAAAAGACAAGAATTGAAACTACTACATTTTTCTTGTGAATTCAAAGCAGAAAGGTCTCGCACGAGTTAACAATTATTTGTATACAAATACTTAAGGAAAAAGAAAAACAATGTTTATTTTGATGTTTCTATTTATAGTCCTTCTAGGCTCACCAGTCTCATATTCGAGCTGAAGATCGGGCCGTTGTTGGACATAACTTGGGCCTATGAGACGCTGATTTGAAGCCTGCTATCTTTGGAAAGGCTGATATAGAACATCTTGTCTCCAGGTTACACCAAAAGGAACTCTGGAAATAGCGAGGCGTTTTGCTTCTGGTGAGAAACATCAAAGTCGTCACGCAATCGATTGCGCTGCCCAAGTTTGGTTTGTTATCTGGGCAGGCATGGGTGTAACAACAAAGCGTGCTTAATTTGATTTGTGGAGAAACTTTGCCAATCGGCTTTGCGTAAGAACATGTATACCAAACCTAAACGCTATCAGAACTACTAGATGAGTCATTTCTGTTCTTGAACCAAAAGGAAACCCTGTTCTAAGACCGTGTATAGGGAAAATCTTAAGCTGTGGTTTCTTCCACGAGGGTTTTCCCAAAGTTGGCTGCACATCTAGAAGTGAGGCGCCAGAAAGACAAATTATTAATGTTGATAGCTTGATGTATTACCAGATCGAACAGCGCACAGCTAGCATTACCTTAATCATATCAACTTCATTGATTAGGCGCAACAACCATATAAACTAATTTGCCCAAGAACCATCCTTAATCATTGCTACCTATAATTTTATAAACTTATCTTTACAACATTGCATCACAGAATTGGATGAATTATATATATATATATATATATGGACTTAAGGTTTGGTTGGTAAAATTCCCAGCCATGACTTAATGATCTCGATCTCTCTTTCAAAGTTTGTGTCTTCTTACTTTTCTTTTCCTTGCATGTTATTTTCCTAGTGATTGAGTTGAGTGATATATATCATCACATCTCCTTCTAGACAGGGGTTAATTAGTACCTAATCAGATTCTATAAATGAATGGTGTCTCATTAACTTTGTGCAGCTCAGTAGTAGTATATAATGCAAGTTTTCTCTTCTTATTGTTTGAAATAGTACCTATTTCGATTCGGTATCAACAGTATCGATCAATGGATGCATCATGCATCTATATATAGCTTAATGAAAAATTCTGCAAGACAGAAATAGTGTTTTGCTTGAAATTTGTTACTTAAGGAATGTAAGTGTATTAACTATTAAGTAAAAAAAATTAAGTGGCTGCAAATAGAAGTTCACAGCCAAGATATGGGTCAACCCTCATAAATCTTCCAAATCAATTTATGACGATTTTCCTCAAGAACTTCATTCTTCTTGTCCACTTTTTTTGAAGCGTATTTATCATGAGACTAGTGTTTGAGCCCAGTGGGCATTTTCGGTCCAAGACTCGAGAAAGACTTGGATATCATTCGGGCCAACGCCTGTGGCCTTTTTTAGCCCATAAAGGGTAGCGAGGTTTGGCAGCACGTGACGTGGCTTTTATCCAGAAGATTCTGATACCTTGCGAGATTCGGTGTCTACGCGGGATCCTTATCTCCAGTTCGCATGGGACTCTATAGTTCTTGCGAGGGTGGGTTGAAATGACTAATAACGCCCTCGGGATAAGGTCGCTTAGTGTTTGAGTTCGCTTACTACACGACAAATGAAATGCAGCGAGGCAGGGAACGAAACCTAAGCGAGATAGGTTTGACACGTGTTGCATGGAGCGCACGACTGGCGAGTTAAACGTATCCTTGTGGGATTCTAATTGCAGAGTCCGCATTGGATTATGAGTAGTCTCCACGAGTTGCTTACGGATAGATATATAAAGAAGCTCCACGGCTTACAGAACACACAAAAACAATCAATCAATCAACAAATCTCTCTCAAACAGACGTACACAGTCGAAACCTTCGAGTCTTCTCGAAACCCTAACGTTCTAAGCGCATCCCGCTTTAGATCCCGGAGCCCGTCAGGACTCGTCTCCAACTTCCCAATTGTTGCTCTGCTCGCTCTCACAGTGAGTATCGATCGACAGGTGATTCAGAAGAGTAAGCTCGGAAATATTTCCTCATCAGGTGACGCCGGAGCCCTCATTCGCCTGGTCAAGAAGTCAGGACGCGCACCGTTCTCTTTCCTCATCCGTGAGGTGGCACGCCCCGCACACACCAGTTTTACATTTGTTCCCTCTCTACCCTTCGCTGAGGACGTGGGCCAAAACATTGGCACGCCCAGTGGGACCGGGAGTTTATTTTTCCAGCAATCATTGGGAAGTTTGACAACTCCCCCTACCGGAGACCTTCGCTTTCTTGCTTGAAACACAAGGCTCCACAATACAAGCCCCATAACAGCGCGGCTTGCAGATCTCTCGCTAAAGAAGAGATTCTCAATCGGTTCGGCAACCCCGACCTTACTAAGTCCACAATGGCAAACTCACAACCAATCCCAGAGGCGGGACCTGCTCTGTCCACAGAGGAGGTCCGCAGAATGTTCGAAGAACTGAGGAGCGATTTCAAGAATGAGATCGGCGCGCTCAGAAGAGAGTGCGGCTTGAAGGCTGAAGAAACTCAGCAAATTGTCCAGGACCTCTCTGTGCAGGTCGCTAAGGACAAGGAGATCTGGCTCGCAAACCAGGAAAACCACGCCAAGCTCAGCGAGGAGTTCAACTATGTGGTTGGCACAATCAGGGAGGACAAGGACATAATGTCCGGCTCTCTGCAAAGGATCCAGACTGAACTGGATCAGAGCAAGGTGGCCTTTACACAGGCCCTAGAAGCCCAAACCCATCGTCTGAACGACCATGACACCAAGCTGCAGCAGCAGCAGGACGCTTCCTTCTTCGGGAGCAAGAACAGCATGGAAAAGCTCGAAGGCTACAAAGAGCGCCATGATACCCTGAGTACAAGGGTCCTGCAGATGGAAGACTGGATTCGGGCCCAAGCGCCAAAGAATCACGCTCTGAACTCCACCAGTTCAAGCGCAGCGGAGGGCTCGAGGTATATCCCGCCAAATGAACGTCCTAGGGCAAATCCGAGGGTCGGGGGCCAGAAGGCTCCCCAATTCACATTGGGGGCCAGCTCATCAAGGACACCACCCCGTCTACCCTCGCCATGCAGCCCTAGGATCACACTCAAGGGCACCGATGCTCTTGCGCCGCAAGGAATGGGGACGCCAGACGACCCGATCGTGGCTTATTCCAGTTCGACTCATAAAAACGTCGGACAGGCCCCTAGTTTCTCCGCATGGCATGGCCATGACCAGGGGGCAGATTCTGCACCAGTAACGGCGGCCGACTGGCGCCAACTCATCTCAAGCATTGTCAAGGAGCACACCGGAAAGGGTGATGCTAGCTTGCACTACCGTGACCCCTATCCAGATAGCGTGGCACAATATCCCTTCCCCCACGGGTTCAAGAACATCGTCTTCACCACATTCTCTGGGGAGACAAGGGAAGATGCAGCAACTCACATGGCCCGTTTCAAGGTCCAATGCGGCCAATACGGGAATGATGATATGCTGAAGCTCAAGCTCTTCGGGACTTCTCTGTCCGGAGCCGCCTTCACCTGGTATTCCAGACTGAAGCCAGGGTCAATTCCAGACTGGCCCACCATGGAACGTCTCTTCCGGGAGACATACGGCGCAATTGAGCCCGAAGTCGGCCTTGACTCCCTCACGCAGATGAGCCAGCAGATCATGAAGTCCGGAGTGTCTTTCCTCCAGCGCTTCAAGATCCAGCAGGCCAAATGCGATTACCTGCTGCCTGAGCAGGAAGCCATCAAATTGGCTATCCGGGGCCTGGAGCACCGCCAGCGGCTGAAGTACCATGGAGAGCGTTTCAGCTCCATGGGCGACCTAATCAACAAGGTTGGCAGCTATGAGCTCATCCTGAACGAGCTGGACGATAAGGCCAACGCTTCCAAGGGAACCTATGTGCCAGGGAAGAACCGGATCGTGGGGGCACTCAGCATGCAAACCCCTGCTCACGATCCCTACTATCAAAGGCCGGAGCCAGCCCATGCAGATCAGGACTTGGACGACATTGGCGCGGTAGAGCTGACCGGCAAGCAAGTGGCTCACAAACTGAAGAACCTGAAGATGACCCGCGAGCCGATCACCATCCAGTCCTTTGCTTGGACCAAACCAGAATACGAGTCGTACACTTACGACGCCAAGAACGCCCATTTGGTCTTCAATGACCTAATCGAGGCGAAGTACGTGCGCCTGGACCACAAAATTCCGCCTAAGGAGGAGCTGAAGGACAAGAAATACTGTGCCTTCCACAACGTCTACAATCATGACACCAAAGATTGTGTCAAGCTCCGAGACCAGCTGCAGACTTGGCTAAACTCAGGCGAGCTGAGGATGAAGGCACCGGGTAGCACGGCCTCATTGGTTGATGTAGACCCTTTCCCGCCCGTAGTAGGCATGGTCGAGGTCAACTGGGCTGATCAGGCCCAGGACGACGAGCGACGTCGCGCGCCTAAAAGGGGCCGCGAGGAAGGAGACGATAATACCCGCCAGCCGCGCCGCCAGTACACCTACAATGAAAGTCTGGCACACGAGGTCTTAGAAGATCTCAGAGAGGCTGGACTCGTCACACTCCGCTCCTTGCCATACAGCGAGTATAGGGACGGACGCGTCCATTGCAGTTTCCATGACAGTTGGGGGCACAGGACCTGCGAATGTCGCCAGCTCCGAGATCAGATCCAAGACTGGCTCGACCTTGGATACATCTGCTTCAAGGACGAAGACGGCTTTACAATCGCAACTGCTGGTTTCGCTTGGCCTCGCGTCGGCCAGCGAATGATCACACTAGACCTGTCACCAAATGCAGGACCATCCGATCCGCCAGGCCGAAACCGCAAACGGCCGGCGAACAACTACATGCTCCCAGATAACCAGACGAGGAGCACGGCCGACCCAGCCCGACAGTTGGTCGCAAGACTCGAACCAGACCGCCCCTCCTACAAGGATAAGGGCAAAGCAATCATGAGGGACGATAGACCGTCTCCCGCCAAAGGCTCCCAGCCTACGAGCCCCAGGACTCGCGAAGAGCTGGAGAAAAGGATAGCGCGTCTCGAGACATACGTTGCCGCACATTGGGCAGCCGCAATACCTCCATCCCCTACCGCAAGCGAGATGGACATTTCAGAGTCCAGCAGTGGAAGTCACAGCAGCGGCGCCCCAAGCCCTCGCGACGGCGTCTTAACCAACCCTTACATTCCCCCGACGTCTAAATCAGCGATCAAGGAAGGGGTCTGGTACACGCAGCAAGGGGGCAAGGCGGTGACCATCAGCAAGTCCAAGAAGCGCAAGCTCCAGAAGCGGTACGGCAGCATCCTGCGCGCCTTGCGGGCTGTCGACGAGGGCGCTATACGCCCCTCGCAGCTCGCGCAGACGCCCGAGCGGATGTGGCGGGAAGCAGAAGGTCTGCGCGCAGTCCTTCAAATGCCGCCAGTCGCACCTCCGAGGATCTGCGAGCAGTTCAGTGACGATCCTGCGCCCAAGCCAAATGTTTTCTGCCGACTCACGGTTCCACCAAAGCCGGATTCGCAACCTCCCAGGCGCAGGCAATCACCACCACCTGAACAAAGAAGGGATCCACAGCCTCCTAGACGCAGGCCATCCCCAGCACCTGAAAGGAGAAGAGACCAGCAGCCTTCCAGACGCAGGCCGTCACCCGTGCCTGACAGGAGGAGGGATCCACAGCCTGCTAGGCCCAATCCATCACCCGTACCTGACAGGAGGAGGGATCCACAGCCTGCTAGGCCCAATCCATCACCGGAGCCTACCAGGAGGAGGGATCAGCAGCCTTCCAGACGTAGGCCGTCACCGGAGCCCGATCAAGGCAAGGCTCCACCTACCGGCCCTAGGCGAAAGTTGTTCATGACTCCGGACTCAGAGTCTAAACGCGAGCCGCCTCAGCCCTCACGACGACAAGAACGTCAAAATCCAGAGGCTGACGCCAGAAGGGAGCCACCATCGCCACAACAGCCTCGGCCACGGCGTACCCCGGAACCCGAGACTAGGATGGTTCCCCGAGTATCTGCCCTGCAGCAGTTAGGGAAAGAAGACAGCGGTAAGGCTCCTGCGGCAGCAGACAGGCAGCCAGCCAGGGATCCTCAGCCTTCACCCAAGCCAGTATGGCGTCCGCGGCAAACTCAGGCTTCAGAGCCACCAGCAGAGACACCGGCACCCTCCAGTCCTAACCTCGCCGAGCAAATGGCCCAACGTTTCCGCGAGAATGAGGAAGCCGACGAGGCACATTCAGAACCTCGGCTCAACCTAGAGGAAGAGCAAGACGAAGAGCAGGCTGAGTCATTCACCTGCAATATGATAGAAGTCTCCAGATGGGATGCTGCTGAAGGTTTCAGCCGAGAAGCAGACGCCTTTGCAGTTCTCGAAGGGGAACATGGGATCATTGACACACCTCTGGTCCCAGTCTCCGAACAGTTCTCGTTTCAGGTCGGGATGGTGTTCTTCATTTCGGAACGATACGCCCTTCCACCAAACACAACCTGCAGTGCGGCGGACATCACCATCGTTAGCGAGGATGACAGCATACCCCCGCCATGCAGCAGCGAAATGGGCCCAGTACTGGCCCCAGCCGATGGCACTCCGCAAGAGGAAAGTTCGAGTAGCTTCGCACCAAGGCCAACCATGACCTTTTCTACACCAACCCTGGACATGGCCACCCACATGCGACCACTGTATATCACGGCAGAGGTCCAAGGGAAACTGATCAACAAGGTCATGATCGACACCGGTGCCGCGGTTAATGTCGTCACAACCCGCACCATGGGGCTCCTCGACATCCCGCGCTCAATGATCCAGACAACGTCCTTAACGGTGAAAAACTTTACGGGACAGGTGTCCAGAACCCTAGGTTTGTTGTTCCTACGGGTCAAGGTCGGGCCAGCATCGCGGGTTTATACCTTTTTCGTTGCCGAGTGCGTTTCCTCTTACAGCATGATCCTCGGCCGCGACTGGATCCACAGAAGTTTTTGCGTGCCTTCCTCCATGCACCAAGAACTCATGATCTGGGACACCGAGAAACGCGAGTCAGTCATCATCAAGGCCGACCCGCGGCCTTTCTCCATTTCCGCCAACCTCAACGATGCCCGATACTATAATACAGACTTGGGCCCGTTGGATGTTCAAGGCGTCGACCACAAGGGCCGCCCATACGGAGTCACGGCCTCCAATCTAACGCGATGGGGACTTACCCAGGCGAAGGACGATCTGCAACGTCCTCACACCATCGCGACTCTCACACCCCATTTCGATGGATAGTGCCCTTTCCGAGGAGGCACGCGAGGCTGGCTAGTCCTTGTGCGAAAGACTCCTTTCGTACTGGGCAGAACGCGAAGCCTACGACAAGGTCGCGACTATGGAATATGTCGATGAAGTGGTGGATTATTCCGATACCAAGGAAGAAGTTATTCAGATAGCTCCTGCTGCCTTGGACGACACTCCACCCCAAGTCCGCGACCCCACTTTACAAGTTGATGTAGGGACTGCAGAAAAGCCCTTACTTATTTCCATCAGTGCAAAGTTGGCGGAGGAAGAAAAGGAAGCCCTCCTTGACCTATTACGCGAATACAGGGATTGCTTCGCCGACAAGTACGAAGATATGCCAGGCTTGTCCCCAGACTTGGTCTGCCACCGGTTGCCAACCTATCCCGACCGGCGCCCAGTTCGGCAGGACGGCCGCTTCATGCGAACTGAAACCCAGATCGTGGTTAAAGAAGAGATCGAAAGCATGCACCGATCGGGAATCATTCGCGTAGCCAAATATAACGAGTGGTTGTCTAACGTCGTCCCCGTCCGCAAGAAAAATGGCAAAATGCGTGTCTGTGTTGATTACCGAGATCTAAACAACGCAACACCAAAAGACATATACCCCATGCCTGTGGCTGACCTACTTATTGATGCCGCCGCAGGGCACGAGGTGTTATCCTTTATGGACGGCACGGCCGGGTACCATCAAATCCCCGTCGCCGAGGAGGATCGACACAAGACCGCCTTCCGTTGCCCTGGTTTCGCTGGCGCGTTCGAGTATGTTGTCATGCCCTTCGGCCTTAAGAACGCGGGGGCAACATACCAGCGCGCCATGAACCTCATCTTCCACGACATCTTGGGCAAGTTGATTGAAGTCTACATCGACGATGTGGTAGTCAAAACCAAATCGCGAGCAACCCACGTGGAAGACCTCCGGCAGGTGTTCACACGGATGCGCAAACATAACCTCAAGATGAACCCCGCCAAGTGCGTTTTCTTCGCGGAGGCCGGTGATTTCCTTGGCTTCCTCGTACATCAAAGGGGCATCGAGATCCCAAAGGATAAAGCACAGGCGGTCATCACCGCTTCGCCTCCCACTACCAAGAAGGAGCTACAACAGCTACTAGGGCGAATCAACTTTCTCCGCCGCTTCATATCAAACGCGGCAGGGAAGGTCCAACCCTTTTCCCCTTTACTTAAGCTCCAGGGGGCAACCGAGTTCGTGTGGGAACCGCAACATCAACAGGCCTTCGATCGAATCAAGGACTACCTCACGAACCCACCTGTCCTAATCCCGCCTCGCGACGGCGCCCCGCTCAAACTTTATATCGCCGCCGCCGATCTATCCATCGGTGGACTCCTGGCCCAGGATGATGAAAACGGGGTAGAACATGCCGTCTATTACCTCAGCAGGGTGTTAACAGACTGTGAGACACGCTACTCGCCCATGGAGAAGTTATGTCTCGCTCTCTACTTTGCAGGATGCAAGCTGCGCCATTACATGCTTGCCTTTACCACGGTCGTCATCGCTCAATCCGACCTGGTCAAATACATGCTTTCTCGCCCTATCTTGCGGGGACGCATCGGCAAGTGGATCCTCGCCATGTCCGAATTCTCGTTGCAATATGTTCCGCAAAAGGCAGTAAAAGGACAGGCAATAGCGGATTTTCTTGCCCATCACCCACCATCAGAGCTCACAGCGTTTCGCGAGTTGGACTTCGCCACAGTGACACTCGCTCCTTGGACCTTGTACTTTGATGGTTCACGGACTGACATAGCAGCCGGAGCCGGGATAGCCATCACTAACCCCGCTGGAGATCGCTTCTCCTATTCGTTCCAGCTCGACTTCAAATGCACCAACAACCAGGCCGAGTACGAAGCACTAATCATCGGCTTAGAGATCTTGTTGGACTTAGGAGTCCGCGAGGTCCAGATCTTTGGTGATTCTTTGTTGGTCGTTAACCAGCTTGTGGAAAAGTTCAAATGTTTAAGCTTGTCAATTGAGCCATACCTGCTCAAGGCATTCGAGGTACTGGATTGATTCGACGACGTGTACATCGAACACATACCACGTGAATTTAACTTCGCTGCCAACGAGCTCGCCCAGATAGCGTCTGGCCTCAGCCTGAGAGACGGAGTGCGCGAACGCCTGCTCAAGGTCGAACGCCGCACTCTTCCCTCTTTCATCGCCAGGGGGCAATTTCGGGACGCCATCCCAGAAGTTGCAGCCTTGGACCCCATCGACGAGGATTGGCGGCTACCATTCATCGCCTACCTCCAGAACCCTAACGATGCTGCTCATTCCAGGCAAATCCGTTTCCTCGCCTTAAACTTTGTACTACGCAATGGCGAACTCCGGCGGCGTGGGGAAGACGGCAACGACTTCCGCTGTGTATACGGAAACGAAGCTAAACGTCTCATGCGCGAAGTCCATTGTGGCGTTTGCGGCTCGCACCAAGCCGGGCCCAAAATGCGATGGCTGATCCGCCGCCATGGATACTACTGGCCAACAATGCTGAAAGATTGTATTGCCTTCGCCAGAGGTTGCCAAGACTGCCAAGCTCACGGACCAGTGCAACATATTCCTAACATCCCATTGCAGCCTATCATCAAACCTTGGCCGTGTCGCGGATGGGCAATGGATTTCGTGGGCATCATTCATCCCCATTCCTCTGAGCAGCACAAGTTCATTATCGTCGCCACCGATTTCTTTACCAAATGGGTCGAGGCCGAACCACTCAAAGTCGCCTCTGCTAACTCGGTGCGCAACTTCATTTTCCGCAACATCATCTCACGCTTTGGTATCCCGGAGTGCATCGTTACGGACAGGGGGGCAGCTTTCATGGCCGATTCAGTTGTTACGTACTTAAACGATTACGGCATCAAGCTTCTACACTCCACGCCATACTATGCACAGTCCAATGGCCAAGCGGAGGCTAGTAATAAGGTTATCCTTGGCATCCTCCGCAAGATGTTGGAGTTGAACCCTCGCGTCTGGCACCAGGAACTCTACCACACTTTGTGGGCCTACCGCACCTCCAAGCGAGGCCCAACGGATACCACACCGTACGCTCTCATGTACGGTCACGACGCCGTCCTTCCCCTTGAGATCAATATCGCTTCGCTCCGCGTCCAGGAACAACATCAACTACTTGGCGAGGATTACGTCCAAGCCATGTGGCAGGAGCTTGAAGATTTAGACGAGCATCGTGTCGCCGCCTTCAACAACCTGGTCCTGGAAAAACAGCGCATCGCCCGCTCCTATGATAAAATCACGCGCGGGCAGAGCTATGCTGAGGGCCAGAAGGTGTGGCGAGCAGTCCTCCCGCTTGGGGACAAAACAGATGGTCGGGGCAAGTGGTCCGCTCGCTGGGATGGACCCTTTATTATTCACCGAATACTTCCCAAGGGGGCATACCACTTGCGCGACTTGGACGGTACTATTCATCGCAACCCTATTAATGGCCGCTTCCTCAAGCGCCACATTGCGGGGGTCTGGGAACGCGAGGATCCTACACCTCCACCAGATCCCGCCACCACAGTCAATAGTGCTACGCGCCATCGCGTACTCGCTCCGCCGCCTAACACTAGGGGGCAACGAAGACTAATAGAATACATTGTAACGTACCAGCCTAAAAAGGCCTGTATTAGATTGGGGCCTATTCCAGAGGCCCTAAAAATTTCTATTGTTTTCTATATTCTCTGTAAACGTGCAAAGTCTAAACACAAAGACTAGTACAAGATTGGGGCCTATTCCAGAGGCCTAAAAAATAAATTCATTTATTTTTGCCCTTTTTGACTTTGTTCAATACATGTTTTGAATTATGGCTTTGCGGCCAAAGCAATTACATTGATCAGAAAAGGTAAATTAGACTATGTTTACATTTCAAAAAGCATAGATCTACAGATACTGGAGCCTCGTCCCGGCTCGCTTGGCTAAAGAGAAGTCTGCCGCGGCGTCCTTCGCTCAAAGTTGACGAACGCCTCGCAGCCTTAGACCAGCCAAAACCCTGACGCCGGCCTGGACCCAACAGAAAGTGTTGGGAAGCTACAGGTCCAGCGGGTCAGGATCCCTCATGCTACCACCAGTCTTCCGTTTGAAGGGCCGGCAGAGCCAGACGCACTGATAGAACAGCAGGCGCAAGGCAGAGGGTACCCGACCTTTGGTCAGGCCGAACAAAGGCTTGGCCTGAGAGTAGATTCTCAGAATCACTCTAGGCCTGAGAGTAGATTTTCAGAATCAGCAAAGGATGGGAATGTATGGCTGAGGGCTTTGCTCTAAGCAGGGACAAGAGGATGAACAGAAGAGAATAAGAAATCATGGTGAGGGGGCAGAGACTTCACTGATACTTCACCCCGGCCAAGCGTTTCTTTTTATAGGCGGAAGGGGCGATTGTGCGCTTGACAGTTGTCCCCCATGCAATATTTGCTCCGAGATACGGGCTTTGGAGATAAGGTCAGACGCGTTTTTCAATAATGATTGCCCGCGTTCCGAGCGAGTAGTTACATTGGAAACCGTCGCTAAATCTCGGAAAAGGATTTTTTCCCCGACAGTTATTACAGAACAGTTGGCAAGGAGCGGGAAAATTTCAACTTTGATATTATCATTAAAGTTCGTACATAAGGAGGCAAATACAGTTAAACCTACGCACGCCTACAAACCCTATACAAATCTAAGAGCATGCCTTCTAAGGCTATTTCTTCTTCATAGGCTTGGGCTTGAACTTCTTCAGCAGCGGCCACGGCCGAGTCCAAAGCCTCCTGGGCCTCCTCCGCGGCCTGCAAACGAGCTTCCACTTCCAAAGCACGGGCCAAGTCTTGGCGAGCCCGAGCAAGTTGAGCCTGCAGCTCTGCTATCTGAGCCTCCAGGGCTTCCACTCGCCGAGCATGGCCAGCACTTGGATTCTCTGAAGACGCTCCAGGAATGCCAGCTTCACCAAGCTCGGCCAAGAGGTTCGCCATCTGGTTGTCCAAGTTGCGGCGAGCTTGCTCACGAAAGGCCGATTGAGCACCGATATCCAAAACTCGGCGAGCCTGCGACTCGACAGCATCGGCCAACTCCAGCGCTTGGTCCAGAACAGGATTGCCGCCAGCGAGGTGTCGATCCAGAGCTTCATGGGCCTCGCGAATACGTCCTACCAAGTCAAAGACGTTCGGGCGAGAGCCGTGATGGAACAACCCATGAAGGAAAGACCGAGCTAAGCGGATGGGTTCTGGATCAGTAGGTGGAGTAGTTCGGGCCCAAAGACGAGCGGCCCGGGTACTGAAGGAAGAAGACTCCTCGCCAGGTTTCCTTGTTGGGACCGGAGTGACTGGTTCAACTTCGGCAGCCGCTTCAATTTCTGGAGAGGGTGGCGGAGTGCCATGAGCTGTCTCTATCTCCACCAAGGGGGCAGTAAAGGCCTTTGTTGGAACCGCCGGAGGCACTTCACCGGTATGACCCGCGCGGCCCAATCGCAGAGGAGGAGCCCAAAGTATCAGTTGAAGGCCTTCGGGCGGAGTCGCCAAGGGGGCAGTAGGATCAGAGACTTGGTTGGACTGGTCGAGGGCTGCATTTTCAACCAGAGCCAAGGATGGTTCTGGGATTGGACCAGCTTCGCCAGAAGCGGCGGTTGGAGAGGAGGGCTGTATAACTTCCTCGCTAGCTTTGTCGGCCCCCTCGATGACCGTAGTAGTCTCCTCCGCAGCCGCTTCGACAGTCTCCTCAAAGGTCACCTCCTCGCTAGATTCAGCAGACTCTTCGGCAACCGTTTCCGCGCCTGCCACTGCAAATTCCTCAATGACCATCTCTTCGCCGGCCTCGGCAGTTACCTCGAAATCCATCTCCGCGCTTGCCTCAGTAACCCTCTGCAGGGCCAAATCCACGCTGAATGGTTCTGGAGATGGGACATCCGTTGTCTCGGGCGCCTCTTCTACGACAGCGAGGCGAGGTCGAGTGCGGCGAACCTGTCAAAAGCAAAGTTAGCGAGTTGTTGACTGGCTTAGGAAAATTTAATTCAAAGTGGTCCGCTTACCGGGTCGCTTACCAAGCCATACTCTCGCTGGTACTGCACGTCCTCCAGCAAGTCCTCTTCGTCCTCGATAGGACGCTTCCGCGAGCTCTCGCCGCGCGTTGGCCGAGGAACGACAGGAGCAGTCTCGCTGTCGTGGCCCGCCACAGTTTCCCTCCGGACAGGTGCCTTTCCTCTGGCAACTTCGGACCTGTCAACGTTTCTCCGGCGGGAGGTAGACTGAGAAGAGAAAAAGAGGATTAGAGAAGAGCATTTTATCAA
This sequence comes from Fragaria x ananassa, assembly GCA_034370585.1. Taxonomy (NCBI): domain Eukaryota; kingdom Viridiplantae; phylum Streptophyta; class Magnoliopsida; order Rosales; family Rosaceae; genus Fragaria; species Fragaria x ananassa. Next base: position 23,691,457 of record CP139761.1, on the reverse strand, counting down.
CATGTCAAAAGAAGTTCAAAATTTACACATTTAGTGACATACCGAAGGTGTGGGATCGCGTTCTCGAATGACGATCCCCGTCGGGCGGCGAGCAGTAGGAACTGGCGGAGGCGCGAGCCTAGTTCTTGTCGCAGCCCCAGGACCCCTTTCCGCATGATCGCGTTGGCCATCGAGGATGGTGCGGTCTGATTCGCCCAAAGTATCGTAAAGGGGACGAAAGACGGCAGCGAAGACAGCGTCGTCTGGGAACTCCCAATGATTGTCAGACAAGGACCGCCACCAAGCGAGGTAAGCGGGGTCAGTACCCAGCGAAGGCTCGATCTCCAGCAGGTTGGGAGAAAGAGGGTAGAGATTTTGCAGCGGGGTGACCCGATCAGACTCGCCAATCTTCCTCCACGAGGTGTACTTGTTGACTGAATGGAGAAGCGGGTAAGGAATCCCTTGATGAAAACCAAGTTGCCTTGCGAAGTGATTGGGAGCATATAGCTCGAAGCCTTGCTCATCCTCAGCGAGTTGGAGGTCGCAGCATGAGGTTGCTCTTACGAAGGCAGTCTTCGCATCGTTGTCAGACTCTTGGCGGGGGAAGAAACCCGTCGATAGGACCTCAGGGTGGCGCCGGCGAACCATCATATCCATAGTCGGAGGTGGCTCGATGTGGTTGTAAAGGATGGACAGGCTAGCGAAGAAGGACAGAGGAGTCCGATTCGCGTCATTCCTGCACACCGCAAAGCCAAGCAGCCGATCTTCAGGCAGGTATTCCACCGGGGCTCGCCGGAAGAGCGGAAAGTACAACTGCGTCCACAGGTCCAGGATCCACAGAGGGCCGCCAGAAAGGTGAAAAGGCCTCAGCGACAGCAGATGCAGAGTCCGGTAGAGTGCGCCTAATACGGGTTGCCCTAACCCGACTTCAACCCCATTGTATAGCGCTTCAGCCAACTTGGTCCATCTCCCGGTTGGTTTGTGAGCGCTGCCGCAGAAGACAAACTTGTCAAGCCAGTACTCCAAGAAAGCGATGCCTCCTTCATGCGGCTCCGCGTGGCCCATGTAAAATTTCCGCCATGCCCCGTATGAAATTCTCAGGGCGCGGCGAGCTCCCAAATTGCAGGCGTATGTGAACTCGGTCGACGCAAAGTCGCCTGGCACATACGGCTTGGCGTGGATTGGCAACCCAGTAATGGCGAGGATGTCCAGCAGAGTAATGCCCATCTGCCCGAAAGGGAAGTCGAAGGTGTTTGTGGCGCTGTTCCACAGACAGGCCATGGCAGCGATAGGCGCTCGATCGGTGTGAGAGGGCAGCGAGAAGCTCAAGGCAATGGCCTCATGAATTCCGGTGGCTTCCCAGATCGTCTGATCGGTCTGGAGGCGCTCCTCGTACCATGTTCGCTCCTCCGCGGTGGCGCTGGGCCACTCCCCGACCCGGATATTTACATGAGAGCGGGCTTGCCAAGTAGAAAAGTTTCCCGGTTCGCGCCGCTGGGCCAAGATTGGCCGACGCACGGAGGAGTTGTAATGGTTAAGGTCGGCGTCGGACAAGGGCTTTGAAGGAGTCGGGCCAAGCAGAGCCGCCCCTGTATCAAGGAAATAGATTGGTGTTCCTTGAGGCGGGTTGGTGGCGAAGCGGCGAGCAAGGCTGGTCGACCAAGAGGTCGCCGCCGTAAGGTTCAGGTTCGGGTCATTGGCAAAAGGTTTAGGAGGCATTGTTTCCGGTTAAAGTCTGTTTGGTGCTGGGGTTTGGCTGTTTGCAGAAGGCGGAGATTGTTTTGAAAGCGATGGTAAGATGTGGGGACCCGCGTCGAGGTTTATAAAGGAGACGAACCGTAACGTCCCTTTCAATCAATGGTCGCAACGAAAAGACGCAATGACGACCGAAACGTCAGCGCGTTTCAAAATTCGAAAAGCCGTAATGATGAAGGGAAGCGATAGCGCCGAAGCGTCAGCACCTTTTGAAGTACGAGTTCCCATAAAAAAGCTTAATTAGGCCTTTTCGCTTATCCATTGCGAAACGGATTAAACTCAAGGCCTAGGGGGCAATGTTTGAGCCCAGTGGGCATTTTCGGTCCAAGACTCGAGAAAGACTTGGATATCATTCGGGCCAACGCCTGTGGCCTTTTTTAGCCCATAAAGGGTAGCGAGGTTTGGCAGCACGTGACGTGGCTTTTATCCAGAAGATTCTGATACCTTGCGAGATTCGGTGTCTACGCGGGATCCTTATCTCCAGTTCGCATGGGACTCTATAGTTCTTGCGAGGGTGGGTTGAAATGACTAATAACGCCCTCGGGATAAGGTCGCTTAGTGTTTGAGTTCGCTTACTACACGACAAATGAAATGCAGCGAGGCAGGGAACGAAACCTAAGCGAGATAGGTTTGACACGTGTTGCATGGAGCGCACGACTGGCGAGTTAAACGTATCCTTGTGGGATTCTAATTGCAGAGTCCGCATTGGATTATGAGTAGTCTCCACGAGTTGCTTACGGATAGATATATAAAGAAGCTCCACGGCTTACAGAACACACAAAAACAATCAATCAATCAACAAATCTCTCTCAAACATACGTACACAGTCGAAACCTTCGAGTCTTCTCGAAACCCTAACGTTCTAAGCGCATCCCGCTTTAGATCCCGGAGCCCGTCAGGACTCGTCTCCAACTTCCCAATTGTTGCTCTGCTCGCTCTCACAGTGAGTATCGATCGACAGGTGATTCAGAAGAGTAAGCTCGGAAATATTTCCTCATCAGGTGACGCCGGAGCCCTCATTCGCCTGGTCAAGAAGTCAGGACGCGCACCGTTCTCTTTCCTCATCCGTGAGGTGGCACGCCCCGCACACACCAGTTTTACATTTGTTCCCTCTCTACCCTTCGCTGAGGACGTGGGCCAAAACAACTAGATTTTTAGGCAATACAATCGTGTTATAGATTACCTAAAACATGGTCTATCTTATTTTTTCCAGTTAAATGTGTTGATTGCTCTTTAGTTTGAGTAGTTATGTTTGGATTGTATTAAGATTGTAAGTAAAATAGAAACATGTGTTTCTTCAAAATTCATGTCTACTTGTATAAGTAGACAGTGTAGCTATTCATAACAATTTATATGTGATAACCATTATGTATATATATATATATATATATATATATATATATATATATATATATATATATATCATGTCATCTAATTTTGGTTAATATATATATATATATGTTGTATGTGTAGATTAATTTATGTCGGTGTGTACTAAAGATGCTCAAGTGTTTTCTTGTTGATACAAGTCACCAATTCGAAAATTACTACTAGAGAAATAAAAGAACAACAGTGGCGATAAGAATAATACATCGCAATCCCTTTTCTTTAATAACAATAGTCCATATTCCTTCCACGTCGCTATGCCATCAAAGACTAATATGATTTATTTTCACTTCTATTCGGATGGTTGCATGATAATTTATTTAAATCAATATGTTTCACAAGAAACTTATTAATTAAGAAGTTACAAAATCCGATTTTCCATGTAAAATCACAATCCACGTAACTGACATTTTGTTTTTTGGTCTCTAAAAACAAAATGTATAAACTCGCCGGACAAAGTTTGACAAAAAATGGATATTAATAATAATAATTAATGATGCCATCAAAAGAAATAAATTTGGATATATTTACAAATTAATTATTAGCCTTACATTATTCCATATCCGTTTCCATCTCCATCTCATAACAGATAAGACCTAACGGCACTACAACACCGAGTCACGGCCGAGTCGCAACCATTCGCGGCGGCAACCTCATCAAAACACTCATCCGAGACCATAACCGCGTCGGCGTCCCACCACGTATCGCTCACGTCAGCATCCGTTACGTTTCGTAACGGAGCTCCCACCTTCCTCACGTCACCAACCATTAACGCGCCCCTAACGTCGTCCTTGACGTAAACTTTATCGACGCCGCCAGACGACACCCCGACGATTCTCCCGATCTGAGGGCCCCACTCGGCCATCATAGCCGGAATCCTGCTGCCCACGCGCGTGTCCCACACGCCCAACGCCACGCGCCCGGAGGCGTTCGTGTCCGCCGTGAGAATCGTGGACCGCGATGACGTGGCTGCCGCCGGGACCTGGAAGCTTCCGGCGAAGAAGGAGTTTATCTTCTTCTGCTTGTTCATGTCGTAGACGGAGACGACTCTGCCTCTGCCGGAATATTCGTCGACGTCGCTGTCGTCATCAAGGTCCAATCCTAAACCTAAGTTGTCCCAGAGATTCACGACGCTCTTGCCGCTTGCGAAGTCTGACCAGGAGAACCGGTTTAAGTTCAAGCCGGCGAAGCTTCTGCCACGGCGGAGCTTCAAATTACGGCCAGATCCCATTACATTGAAATCTTCGTCTCTTCTCTCCTCCTCCTCTTCTTCTTTCTCCTCATCGGAAACCGACGAGCACGTAGAAACGGAATACGCGTCGTCATCGTCGTCATCGATATCGGAGAAATCATCTTCTTCTAAGACGGAGATAGGCTCTGAGGTGTTGTGGCGAAGCCTTCTGATGATAACAAAGTTGACTCTAGTGATGATGGTGCCAAAGGAAGCTATTACGGCGAGTATTAAAGCACCCCATGTCCAGACACTAAAGACCTTTTCGATTCCGGAAACGGAGAAAGTACTCTGAGATGGGAAAGACGGGATCGCCAAGGCGGTTACCTCGAAATGGCTTATTCTATTCACTACTGGGATTTCCATAAGGAGCTGAGGGGAAGGTGGTTGCAGGGGCTTGTGCTTTTTAGAGAGAGAGAGAGAGAGAGAGAGAGAGAGATAAAATGGTTGAAAGAATGAAAGGAGGTTATGGAAAGAGTAGGGCTCGGGTTTATAAAGGCAGAATAGTATGGAAGTATCAACGAAGGTAAAATTTCCTATTAATTATACAAAGACTGATGTGGAAGATAACGACTGAATCTGAAAAACTGGGAGAGATATTCGCTCCACGTCAGAAAAGCGCAGCGGAGGTAGCACCGGCCCACCCAGAGGGAGAAGAGAGAAGCAGAGAAACCCTGGAGATGAGAGGATCAGGGCTGACTAGGAGGGAGGTGGAAGAAGGTAAAATATGATCCTCTTATTTGCAGGGCAGCTCCTAAAACCTGCGGTGGGCAGTGACTTGGCGGTTGGACCATTAGGATGTGGACACGAGGAGGCGTTTGGTTGATTTTGGGTTAAATAATACGACGTATTGCGGCGTCCACCGGCTTGGGTGGGTAATATGATTGGTGTTGGTTTGGTTAGGGCTTGGGGCTGTGGTGGAGTTTTTGCCTCTGTTGCACGACTCACCGGCCAACGACTACAACTGTCCAAAAATGTTGAGGTCCACTTAATAAAAATAACACACATGAAAATGTTGGTTTCAATAATTTCAGATTCTTATTGTGTGTATCTCGTGGTGCATGCGCACTTTGATCAATCGGTTTCAAAGTGCAGGCTAAGTGAGTAATATTGGGTTCAAATGCATCATGATGGCGCAAATGCAACTACAAAAATACTCTGTTATTAAATAAATTATATCGAGGTAGTAAATGGCAAATATGGGTCATTACCCGTATAGGATTAGTGAAACTAAGACTTAAAGACACAAGAAACATAAACAGACACGTAAACAAGAAATCTGACAGATTCGACTTAGGAGCAGAAACCAAATTAATTAGCTAATCTAGACTCAACCAAAAATTATGAAATTAAATACACAGTAACTAGACACAGTGGCGGACTACCACACAAATTTTGAGGGTATTCGGAGTTGGTTTGACTGGTGAACAAACATAAATAATACAGGAGTATTGCTGAAAACAGAATACTAAAAGTGAATATGGATGTTTTTTATTAATAACTCACACACCCTACATATGTCGTGAGGTTTGAACCCATGACCTCAAAGTTGTCAGTTAAACACCTTAACCAACAAAGTCACAGCTCACTGACAATAGCTAGGAACTTCTCTCCACCACTAGATGTGCTTCAATCACCCCAAAACAATGTCAAGGATTATAGATCAATGCACTCACAGTTAAGCCAATGTCGTTAGGTTATTAATCGTATTACGTTATCTTACATGCCATGTTAAGTGAAATGTCTTATCGACTTAACTATATTACCAATTAATTGATCTATGAAATGTTTGTATCTAGACCAAAATAACTGAAATCATGAAGTTCTAAGAACGTTTGAGTAACAACAAATAATCTAAGGTCAATGTCGGTAGCCTTAGATTACCAAGAAATTACTTCACACAAGTACCTGCAAAGAACTTGTTATCTCTCATAGAATATGCAACGATATGTCGATCATATACACATTCAAAATAATAAACCCTAAAACATGCATCAAAGTGTCGACCCAATGAAACATGCAATAGAATTATCAATTAACAATAATTGAAATAATTCTCATCTAAAATTATATAAATCAATTGGGGTTCAAAATCAAAGACATATCTAAGGCTTTGATCAGCCCCTAACTATCAAGGAGTTTAGTTACACATAGTCTTGAATAAGAACATTAGAGAATCCATGGAAGATGAACTAAAGGTGGAGAAGAAAAACTTGATTGGCCGAGAGACTGTTCGAATTCTCCCTGGTTCCTCTTTTCTTCTCTCCCATGAAACATGCAATAGAATTATCAACGAACAATCAGTGAAAAAATTCTCATCTAGAATTATATAAATCAATTGGGGTTCAAAATCGAAGACATATCTAGGGCTTTGATCAGCCCTAATTATCAAGGATTTTAGTTATACATAGTCTTGAATAAGAACATTAGAGAATCCATGGAAGATGAATTAAAGGTGGAGACAAAAAACTTGATTGACCGAGAGACCGGTCGAATTCTTCCTAGTTCCTCTTTTCTTCTCTCCCTCTTTTTCTTTTCTTCTCTCCTCTGTGCTCCGCCTCTATCCTCCCTCTCTGTTCTCAGCCTCTCTCTTCTTAAATAGGTTAATTAACCCTAGCTAGGTCTCCCGTCCATTCCCTAATTCAACTAGGATTTAAGAATCCTTATTAAGCCCAATTATCTTCTTTTCTTTGTTTGACTTCAAAATACCTAAAAACAAATAAAGTTAATTAAAAACAAGAAAAAATAACAAAATAACTAAGTAATAGGAATAATTAGCATGATAAAAGTCGCACAAATATGCGACTATCACATCACTGCTCACTAGAACTAATATTTGATTCTGCACCATCCAGCTTATCATTTTCTTGGATTGAGTTAGGCCGGCCTTAGAAGGATTGTTGAACGATCGGGAATGTGTTTCAGTCATGTTGAGCAAGATAGTAGAATTTTATATATGTTTCATTCGATCTCTATGCGTGTCGATCAGTGGAGGATCCTTTACGGGGCGGAAAAGGGTTATGGCCTCCTAACGTTTGAAACTTTCTCATAATTATTTTACAATTATGTACTTATTAGTATTAAGTTCAAGATTTTTTATATATTGGCTCCTTCGGAAATCTAAATCAAGTTCCGCTATTGATGGTGCATGTATTTGTTGTACGGTGGAGCGATATCATGGTGAAGAATTTGAGTTTCACTTTGTCCATAAACGATATAAGCAGGATGGGGAATACGTGTGTACACGTACTTTCCTTATTAGGGATAACTGCTAGAACTAGCAAAATATGCATATTCGAACTTATAGTTTACAGATAAGTTAAGGCGTTAAGCTGCCCGCCTTTGTTTAATTGGGTTCCCCTCTGAAGATGAACAATATAATACTAATATAGCACTAAAGAAGTTTAGAATCGGTGAAGAATAATTCTTATTGATCAAATATGTTTACATGGATATATATACACTAGGGTTACATTATACGTCATATACATTAGTCCCTAATTGCTAGGGATACACCGAGACTTCCTACTTTGAATAGGAAAGTATCTCCTTGTCATTCAACTGCTTTTCTTGATATGATCTTCTTCTTCTTGTAGTCGATCTCCATCTTTAATACTCTCCCTCAAGTTGGAATGTATATTGATTACATTCAACTTGCCAATTAATGCTTGAAATTAAATTGAACTACCCGGTTTGGTGAACAAATCCGTCGGCTGTTCCTTCATTCTTTTGTGGGCAGTTTGAATGACTCCACGTTGCATTTACTCTCTCACAACATGACAATCTATTTCTATATGCTTGGTACGTTCATGGAAGACTGGACTAGAGGCAATGTGAAGTGCTGCTTGATTATCACAAAACAACTTTGTTGGTCAAAACTATCTTTGATTCAAGTCTTATAAAATGTTCCTTAACCATGTAATTTCACAAACTGTAGTGGCCATTGATCTATATTCTGCTTCAGCACTAGACCGTGAAACTGTAGTCTACTTCTTTGATCTCCATGAAATTGGTGCTTTACCAAGCATCACACAATAATCTGTAACTAATCTTCTTGTGTCTTTACATCGAGCCCAATCTGCATCATAAAAACCTGTTAACTCAAGTTTTCATGTAGAGGGCACCAAGATGCCTTGACCTGGCGTTCCTTTCAAGTATCGAAGTACTAAATGTGCTGCATCCAAATGTGGTTTCCGAGGCTTGTCCATAAACTAACTTAAAATGTGCACTGCATACGCCAAATCAAGTCTTGTAATTGTCAAATAAATCAAGTGGCCAATAAGCCTTCTATATTGTGATGGATCTGCTAACAAACTCCCTTCTGATTGCGTCAAAGTGAGATTATGATCAACAGGAAAATGAGAAGGTTTAGATGCTAGAAAATCTGTGTCCTCAAGTATCTCAAGCACATACTTCCTTTGACACAAAGCTATGCCATGTTTAGATCTTCCAACTTTGATTCCTAAGAAGTACTTGAGCTTCCCTAGGCCTTTCAACTTGAACTTGCTTGAGAGGAACTTCTTTCTATTTGTGATGTCTTCTAAACTGTTTCCTGCAAGAATAACATCATCCACATATACTAATAAAACTGTGAATTTGCCATCTTGATTTCGGACGAACAATGAGTAATCATTCCATGATTGATGAAAACTTGTAGATTTTAGAGCAAGTGACAACTTGATGAACCATTGCGGAGAGGCTTGCTTTAAACCATATAAACTCTTGTGTAACTTACATACAACATTCTCCCCCTTTCGTCCAAATCTAGGTGGCAATTACATGTATACATCTTCTGCAAGATCTCCATAAAGAAAGGCATTGTTGACATTCAATTGATGGAGATGCCAACCACGGAGGGCAAGCAATTTGACAGTGGTGAGCTTGGCTACCAGAGCAAAAGTCTCTCTATAATCCACCCCTTCAACCTGACTATAGTTTTTAGCCGGCCACAAGGCGAGCTTTGTATCTCTCAACTGTCCCATCAGAATTGAGCTTTATCTTTTAGACCCATTTACATCCAATCAGACGCTTGTTAGGAGGCAAAGGGACTAAACTCCATGCCTTGTTTTCCTATAAAGCCTTGAGTTCACTGAACATGACATCATGCCATACTTTGTGCTTTGCTGCCTCAAAAAAACAGGATGGTTCTTTGTGAAGTGAAAGTTGTGTGGTGAAAACTCAAGAGGTAGGAGATAAATGTGAATATGACAAAACAGTAAACAAGGAGTGAGTTGTACATGTGCTCGATGAGTCTGACGGGAGAGAGCGAGAAGGTAGAGTAGCCTCAACATAGAAGTCATGCAAGTATCTAGGAGTACGAGTTGTACGAGAAGAACGATGAGGAGGATTAGCGGAAGCAAAAGGAATGATTTCTGTGGAGACTTGGTCATTAGGGTTTGGTGGGGATACGATAGTATTTTGAGGAGAGACATTAGGGTTTTGAGGAGATGAGTTAGGATTTGGAGAAGGTGAGAGCGGGTGAGTGTTTGATACGTCGGTGTGAGCAGGAGCAGAAGGAAGTGAGAGTACATGAGGCTGACCCGAAATTCTAGTTTAAGGAGAAGTACCCAAATTTATATTCTCATGAAGACTATCCAAAACCCTAGGAGGTGGTTCACTACCCGAAACCCTACTGTCCAATTCATCATCAGTTTACCGTGATTTTTGAGGAGAGGTAGTTTGAGGTTGATTCGAAGATTGAGAAGATGGGTATGGAAAAATATCTTCGTAAAAAATCACATCCCTAGAAACGAAAATTTGCTCTGTTTCGAGATTGAAAAGCTTGTAACCCTCTTGCTTATTAGGGTACCCAAGAAACATACATTTAACTACCCGGGGATCAAATTTGCTAGGTTTACGTGGATGAGTTGAGGCAAAACAAAGACATCCAAAAACCTTAATATGATCGAAACTTGGTTCTTTTAAAAAGAGTTTTTCAAAAGGAGTTTTGCCTTTGAGAAGAGGAGTTGGAGTATGGTTAATGAGATATGCAGAAGTGAGAATGACTTCTCCCCAAAAGGTTTTAGGAAGTTGTGCTTGAAACAGAAGTGCTTGAGCCATGTTAAGCAAATGACGATGTTTGCGTTCAACAACACCATTTTGTTGTGGTGTGTTGCGTAACTCGTTTGATGGACAATACCCTTAGAAGAATAAAATTGAGGAATTTTAAATTCAGCACCATTGTCACCACGCACAATTTTGACTCTTGTGTCAAACTGATTTTCAACCATGTGTATAAAATCAATCAAAAACTGTCTTGCTTCAGATTTCTGCACCATTAAGTAAACCCAAGTGCATTGAGTAAAATCATCAACAATTGTAAGAAAGTATTTAGCACCTAAAGTTGAGAGTTCATGATAACTACCCCTAATATCAACGTGAATTAAAGCAAATGAGGAAACACTTGAAATTGAATTTAAAGAGAATGGTTTTCTAGTCTGCTTAGCTAAAGGACAAATGAGACACTTGCTGGAATCACAAGACTCATTAGAAAGAAACGAAAAAAGGGAATAAACCCTAGAAGATGAATGTCCAAGTCGTTGGTGCCAAAGTGATTGTGAAGCACTGTCAACGGCATGACATGTAACTTGCTGAGCTTTGTTTATAAAATAGAGTCCTTCCTTCTCACGACTCATCCCAATCATCCTCCTCGAGCGTAGGTCCTGTATGTAACACAACTATTTTAGGAATATGGTGATACAAAGGAATCCCTACATAACTTACTGACAAATATTAAGTTGAGGTAAAATAAGGGGACACATAACACATTATGGAGGGTGAATTGAGATGAAAAAGCAATTGAACCAATACGACTGACTTGTGCAGTTTGACCGTTTGGAAGTTTTACAAAACGATATGTGTGACATGTGACTCGGTGAATAAAGTATGATCACAAACAATGTGATCACTGGCTCCACTGTCTATAATCCAAGTACTGTGATTGCTAGCAACATGGAAAGCTTTACCTGAGATCTCATCACAAGGAGGAACATTACCGACATGATTGGATGTGGAGGTTTTGTGCTTGTTCAATAATTCCACAATTTGCTTGCACTCTTCCTTTGAGAATGGAAAGTTCAATTTCTCATTGGAATCTTGCACAACAAACACATTGTTGCTCCGGCTAGACTTGTTTCCAGCCTCTTCATCCTTCTTTCTGGTGCGGTAGTGCTCAACATCATGTCTTTTCCAGTTGCATTATTTACAAGTCAAGTGAGCTCGACAAAATTTGGTCGAGTGATTGTCTTTGCTGCAGATGTCACACCAGCGGGCTGCATTGGAAGGCCTTTTTCCTCGAGCACGGGCTCGGTCAGGAGCCCTGGAAGGGGCCTTCTCGGTGTCACGGCCTTGCTTGTGAACCAAGAAGGCTGCAACATCAGCAATTTTGGTGTTGTTAGAAGCTTGGACTTGCTTCTTTTGGCGTAACGTCATTGAATACGCCTTATTGACATTGGGAAGAAGATCAATCGAGACAATATTGTTGTGTAAAACATCATAGGTATCGTTGAGTCCCATGAGAAATTTCATTGTTTGTTGATTCTTGACATATTCACCCAATTTCACTTCATCTTCACAATTACACACTGTGAGGCCACACACTGCATCCCTTTCATCCCACAAACTCTTGAGCTTTGTGTAGAAGGTGGTCACCGAGTCATTACCTATTGCGTTCTCGAGATTGAACAATTGAACCATGTTTGTCTATCCAAATCTCTCCTTAAGCTCAATCCAGACAGCTCGTGCATATTTACAATGTTTGACACTCTTTGAAATCTCCTTCGACATGGAACCTGTCAGCCAAGTCTTGACTAACACATCACAACGGTCCCATTGTTGTTGCTTATTGTTTTGATCAGTTGGTCGAGTGCTAGAGCCATTGACAAATCCGATCTTATTCTTGATCGTCAAAGCCGCGCTCATAGATCCACTCCACTCATCATAGTGATCTTCCATCAATGCTTGGGGCACTAATATGGGGCCCGGTTGGTTAGAATGGTGAAGGTATAAAGGATGGTTCGAGTAATCCCATGGTTCAGGTGCACGTGCTGGAGGCCATGAAGGAGAAGCTGTTGCGTCTTTCAAGATCTCCTCCTTCAATAAGGCGAGGGCCTTCTTCTCTGCATCATCCATGGCGAGATTGGAGTCTTGGCAAAATTTGATCGAGGTTTAGGATGTTGTTGGAGAGGTTGTATTCGAGTTTTAGGGTTTGTCGAGAGAGAGGTAATCTGTTTGAGTTTTCGAGGTTTTAATTGAGGGTTTTGGCTTAGGATCGGCGCTCTGGTACCATAAAGAAGTTTAGAGTTGGTGAAGAATAATTCTTATTGATCAAATCTGTGTACAAGGATATATATATATACACTAGGGTTACATTACATGTCATGTACATCAGTCCCTAATAGCTAGGGATACACCGAGACTTCCTACTTTGAATAAGAAAGTATCTGCTTGTCATTCAACTGCTTCTCTTGATCTGATCTTCTTCTTCTAGTAGTCGATCTCCATCTTTAATAAGCACCGCGCGCTGCAATGATATTGGAAGGTCATTAAGAAAGTCTTTGGCTGCTTCTTCATCTTATTTGGTTTATGAAAAGGAATGGTGTGTGTGTATATAGGTACAAGGTACGTATATATGAGTGTATACGAGCTTACCAGTCACGGTCAATATGCAATTCTATGTTGAATTCCATTGAGCAGACGTAGCTAGCTGTCTGTGTAAACACAATTTCAATCCATGCCAGTCTCATTTAGAGATCGTTAATAATTGGACTTTGACTCGTAACAACCCGAAAAAGTATGAAACACGTACCAAATTAAGAGAAGAAGTCAAAGTCAAGTGAATAACCAATGACATCTTCTAGTTAATTAGCTTTGTGGGAGATATTTACCCAGTTGATCGAGTGGAGAAGACGACCTAGCTAGTCATACAAATGGTGGATGCAAGAAGCTAGTGCTTTGATTTGACCAATTTGCAATCATACTATTAGGAGCTAACACAAAAGGATGTAATTACATATTACGGTTATTATAGATTTAAGCTTCGCCTGGTGATTGATGAATAGACATGATGTGAAAATAGTAATCTGATGTGTATCGGTCTAAAATTGGTGTAACGCGTAGCAAGACCAGATCGAATAAACGGCATGTTGGAATCAAATCACAACGACCCAACTGATGTACTCAACTTAGTAACCTTCTTTGAAGTTTGAACAGGTCATAGAAAACAAAGCCATCGCACTAGTCATTACAAGCTAGTAGCGAGTGATCGATTATGCAAGAGACCAAAAAAGTTGTTGCTGAGCAAAACAAGAGAAGAAAAAAAGTGAGCACGCAGCTGAATGTTTCCTTTTCGATCTCTTCCATAACGATCCATCATTTGGTGGAACGAGCAACCAATACCGAAATGTTAGAAGAGTTGCTATAACGCACGTCTCCGTTATAGCTAGAGTTTCTTTGATAGAAGTTAACGATCGAAAGGACCCACGCACGCAACGTACGCATAGAAATGATTGAGATATATAGAAAATGAAATCTAGGTATGATCTGAATACGCATTCTATTTTTGATCTCCTCCAGCTTCTTCCTTGCTTTTTTGCTGTGTTAGTTTCAATTTAAAGCAAATATGATGTCAAATCTGATTGTGACAGGGAAGATGGCTTTTTTGGAGGGTGAATATTTGGGTTTTATGTGCTTCTATACCTGAATGACTTTGTTCTACAAGCTCAATTCTTTGCGAGAGGTATAGTTTCTCAAGTTGCATTGCATTTGAGCAATTGAGCTACTAGTAGAATTCCGATTTTTGGAGGGAATATGAATAGGCTTAGCTGTGTATATACAATCAATATATGGAAATCCATTAAATAGTGATAAGCCTCGCCTACTCTTGCAAAGGAGAAATTTTTAAATGCTACAGGAGGACCACAGTCAGTATGACGTGGTCCTACATTCCAATTAAATATTGACACTTGGATTTATTACAACTAAAATATAAACTAAGGTTTTTTATTTTCTATGAAAAGACATTTATGGGTCTTTGTTGAGTTTGGACTCAGGTTTAGGGTTTAGGGTTTGAGGTTAGGGTTTAGGGTTTAGGGGTTAGGGTTTTGGGTCTAGGGTTTAAGGTTTAAGGTCTAGGGTTTAGAGTTTATAGTTTAGGGTTTAAAAAGCAACAACAAACCCAAAATTGTCTTTGACAAAATAGCTGATGTAGGTTTTCCTGAGTAAAATCCAAGTGTCAATATTTGATTAGAATGTAGGACCACGTCATAATATTACGTGGTCCTCCCACAACGCTGAAAAATTTCTCCTTGCAAAGAGCCAATGACATGATTTTCTATCCTTCTCCCTCTTTTTGGTCGAGTTTTATTAAGTTTCTGTCCATATATATTTAAGTTTTTGCTGCATATATACGTATCTTTTCCTTCATGTAGATCATCAGATCAAGAAATCCTTGAGGAAAGACCAGGAGCCACGACGAAGCAGCCTGCATAAAACTTATATATATACTTACATGTCGACTATAGTAGTTGATTTAAGCTGAAGGATGATTAAGATTATAAGATAGTACACATACCACTAGACCAATAGGCACACCGTTCCTTTCGTCTGCAACAACATGCATCATGTTCAAGCTCGGTTAGTGTGTGTAGTCATAATAACAAAAGTCTATATCCACTTAGTAATAAGCAGCTAGCATAGCTCAACAGAAAGTTTACTAACATGTAACATTAACGAGGGAGTCTGAGGTATAGCTTGGTTGCTTCGGATCTGGTTTAGTAGGTAAATCTGCTGAATAACCACCAGAGTAGTAGTTCACTCCAATGAAATCAAATGAGCCTTTTAGCATATCTGATTGCTCTTTCGTGAACTTTGGTAATCGATTTCTCACAAGCGATCGCATGATTTGCGGATAATCACCATGTGTTAAGGGATCCATAAACCTTTATTAAACAACAAATTTAGGATACAACATCATCAGGTTACTAGCTAGTTACACTGACACAGCCAAGTCTTTCAGTTTAAAATAGCTTTGGTACGTACCATCCCAAGTTGAAATCCATGGTTCGTTGGGCAGCATCGTGGTCAGCCTTCGAGTCAGAATACGGCATAAACCATCCGGTGTTTACAACAATCCCTATCACACCCTTCTGTTTTGCCTGTACAATAACATGTGATGATTAGTCTAAGCAAAATGCACATCTTAATAGTGTTGTTCTCTTGGAAAACTTTTAGTAAATGTAGATGGATCACCTGGTATTTCTCTTTGTACACCTTTACAGCGGCGGCATGCGCTAGAAGTAGGTGATGTGACACCATATAGGGCTCTGTCCCTGAATCGCCACCGGTGCAGGTAGGGTTTTTCCAAGAGGAGCATCTTCCTGGTGCCATTTCTCCTGTTGCATAGCCATTGAAGCTGTATGTATGCGGCTCATTTAGTGTAGTCCAGTGTTTGACCTTATCACCGAATTCTTTGTAGCAGAGCTCTGCATAATCCTGGAAATGATTCCTGTATTTTCCATATAAGAAAAGTAAAATGATCACAGTGCATAAATGATTCTTTTTCCTCCGTAGTTTTAACTTCTTATCTTTCTCTTCTGCATCTATGTTAGCTTTGTTATGTATTTTCTTTCTGGAATAATGACTTACACAATTCGAGGGCTTAGGAAACCGCCGTATTCCTCTTCTAAAGCTTGCGGTGTATCCCAATGAAAGAGTGTGACGAAGGGTATCAAACCTGCATTCAACATTGATACCAAGAAAATAAGAAACTAAATGTTATCGGTCTATATATTGATAATCAAGCTCTGAAGTATTACCATAGGCTACAAGCTCGTTGATGAGATTCTTATAATATTTGATCCCTTCCTGGTTCACACCCCCACTTAGTTTTCCATCTGATTATGATCCAAATTAATTAGTTAGTTCAATCGCAAAATATAAGAAAGAGGGAGACTGAACGGTGTGATCGATTTGATGGTCTTACTTGGTAACACCCTAGACCATGAGATTGAGAATCTGTAAGAATCCCAACCCATTTCCTTCAGCATCTTTACATCTTCCTTTATACAAGAATGTATCAAAGAGAATAAGCATTTGATCGATATATAACAAGCATGTAAAACAGAACCTGCTTGTTGATGTTGTTTTACTCGATGATAACTTACCTTGTACCGATGATATTGATCAGCAGCCACATCTCCACTGCTGTGGTCCTTTATCTTCTCTGATATATATCACCCCAAACCAAAACAAATTAAGAAGACATTAATTGTAGAAAAGCAGAAGAGGAATATAGTCTGTCCGGCATGACGGCATCATATCAGTCATCTGGAAACTTTCTTTCTTTTTGAACATGTATGCGTTTTCAAAGGCTTCCTAGACCTAAATGACGTACTAATCCGTGAAGAGCCGATCAGCCAACAAACATTGCAACCCCTCCCCTGGCCACTTTTGATGGTGTTACGGTTTAAACATAGGTTGGGTTTAGGCAAGAACCACTAGACTATCTTGCTGGGGCGATTATAGTGATCATCTGGAAACTTAAATCATGAGTCTATTTTCTCTGGCAGACGCCAAACCAAGCCCTGGTAACATGCATGTGTATTTCTAATTTGGAGTAAGAGATCACCTGGATACTTGTGAGTAAAGGCGTCCCATACAGATGGTCCTCTACCACCTTCATTTGCAGCCCCTTCGAACTGTAAATAGAACACAGGCTTTTGAATTCATGCTTGACCGTCTCCTGCATGTAAGCTGCAACATTCACAGAAATCAAAGCGCGTACCTGGTAAGCCGCGGAACCTGTACCGAAGAGAAAACCTGCCGGAAAGTCGCCGCGGCTTAAGCGAGTATTGTTATGTGACATCTTTTGGTGGGAGCGTTTACGGCTACTGTGACCACTTATCTCTTTACTGCTAAGAACAAGTAGGAGGCCAAAGAGAATGGTTCCTACTCTTAAACGGAGAGCCATAGTTTCCTGCAAACAGTGCAATTTCCATGAGAGCTATATACGTCAACAGTAGTCCACATGTCTATCTATATTTTTAGTTGACGCAACGTTGAAATTTCGTTGAAATAGGTTAACGGTAGTTTGTTGACTTTATTCCAATGAAAATATAAGGGCCTGTTCCGTAACGTTTTTGAAAACGATTTTCAAAAATAATTTTTAAAAATAAAAATGAGAAAATAAGATTATGTTTTCAATTTTGAAAATGTATTCGGTAGTTTATAGTAAAAAAAAATTTCAAATTCTCTTAACGAGGAAAATGAAAAAGTGAAAACGTCAAATTGATGTTTTCAGTTTTTCTTTGTAAAAGTTGAAAATATTTTCATTTTTCATTTTCAACGTTTTCAAAAATGTTTCACCGAACGCATTTTCATCTCATTTTCATTTTCAAAAATGAAAAACCAAGGATGAAAACGTTACTGAACGCCACCTAAGTCTCATTGTATTAAGTCCTCGATTTGTTGATCCAGGTCACTGAACATCGGAAAAAGTATATCGATGTTTGTATTTGAATAATCTGCCACTAGCTAGCTTGGTTAGGTGATTATCAAATCGAAAGGGTAGACAGCCACGTGAAAAGCAATTCAGGCTAGGGCAAACCAAAACGTGTGTACTCATGAGTTACGGGTTTCCAAATTATAATACTTCCCACGAACATATAACGGTAACAGACTAGGACTTCAATTGATCGCGTGCTAGGTTGCACGGAAACGGGGACGAGTTTCGGAAACGCGGAAACGTCAAAATAAAAAAATATATTATTTATTATATATATAAATATAATTGAAAATGGCGTTTCCATGCGTTTCCGGGGTGTTTCTGGGCGTTTCCGTGTGTTTTCAGGACGTTTTCGGGCGTTTTCAGGGCGTTTCTGAGCGTTTCCGTGCGTTTCCGGGACGTTTTCGGGCGTTTCCAAGCGTTTCCGGACGTTTCCAGGCGTTTCCGAACGTTTTCGGGGCGTTTCCGGACGTTTCCGAAACGGTTCCGTTTGCGAAACGCGAAACGCCACCAAAATAGCGTTTCCGTGCAACCTAGATCGCGTGACTAATTACTTAGGCTATGTTTGGTTCATGGAATCTATGCTTTGGGAAAGGAAAGGGTTTCCTTTCCTATTTTTGGAAACCAACAGAAGGAAAATGCCTCCCTCTACCCACCCCAAGGAATCACGTTCCCAACAATCTTCACCATTGTTTTGACCGAATTGTCCCTATTAATATGTCTTGTAGAGCTGTGTCAACTTGGACCCAGAATGATGAGCTTGCAATCAAGAGCAACGAACAATCAACCCAGAAAAAAAGAGTCCTTCTCCGATGGCTTTTCGACGGTGAACCACTAGCAATAGGACCTTCTCGACGTCATCATCACATCCCTGGTCTTCGTTTCTCCGATCTGCTGAGTTCTGCGTTTTCCGGCGACTTGTTCGGGCTGCTTATTGGCTTGCTAGGTGGTGATCTTTGAACCATCACTCTCAGCTGGGTTTGGATGGAATTTTGGAAAGATGAAATGAGAATGTTCAGGTGAAAATCGAATTGTAGTCGTTGGCTGCTTGATATGGAAATGGCTGAGATTGAATTCTTGATTATGTATTTAAATCTTGATTATA